>OY756396.1:11756629-16756629 GCA_963576865.1 Anania hortulata | reverse complement strand
AATAATACAATAATTTAATACCATCATTCTGATCTGATGATGGTGCCAGGGGGTGGATAGTGGAACTTTACAATAGTTACTTGTATCGTGTTTCAGTTAATTTGATTCGTTTTGACGAGCCAAATACATATTAAAGAGTGTTTCATAGCTATCTTAAACAATGTTAAATTTTGTTAACATTTTCAACGTGTTACAGACATACTTGCCCAAAGAAAGTATCTAGCTAAATGATAATTAAAATATCAGACATCAAAAAGTATTTAAAATAGCAGTCTCAAAGACGATAATACAAACGGCTTTGTTTTTACTATACCTTTCTTCAGGGTTACCAGTCTTTCATCCTGCCATGGTGGAGGCAAGTGCTGTGGACGGTGCTCTTCACCGGCATGGTGGTGGTGGCCACCGTGGGCAACCTTGTCGTCATTTGGATAGTTCTCGCTAACAAAAGGATGAGGAGTGTCACCAACTACTTCTTGGGTTAGTTTTTTATAAATAATTCTTTTTCTTTCTTACACACACACACACATTCACACACTGAAAACACTTTGCCTCTTTAGGTACAGGATTACATTTATTTATCACCATCATCATCATAATCAGCCCACGTCAGTCCACTGATGAACATATTTTAAATGCACGCCACTAAGCCGAACCCAGAGAGCAGTTTTACGCACCTATCATCGTTCCACCTTGTCGGAGGGCGCTACGTTGCGTTTGCCAAGTCGTGATCCCCACTTAAGAACACGGCAAATGTGACCTACCCAATGCCACTTCGGCTTGCTTATTTTTCGGAGCTA
Source organism: Anania hortulata (assembly GCA_963576865.1). Classification (NCBI taxonomy): domain Eukaryota; kingdom Metazoa; phylum Arthropoda; class Insecta; order Lepidoptera; family Crambidae; genus Anania; species Anania hortulata. The sequence continues at coordinate 16,755,832 of OY756396.1, read as the reverse complement.
TATGGATTTAAGTTTAGTTTTCCAACAAAAAACGTAATTTCTTTAAGTAAACAACGTATAAAAATAAGCAATTAAAATTGACAGGCTGATTCAACTGATTTTTCCTTATGTGATCAATATCGATATCTTTAAAGAATATTGCTCTATCATTATATGTGTGAGAGAGCAAAATTTAAAGACCCAGATCATGCACTAAGATTTTTAGTAAATCCTATAAAAAAATCAAACAATATTATTTAAAAAAATTTAAACGACTTTTATGTATCTGCACAAAATGCAAATCCATTTTAGTAGGTCATCGAGCCTCACATTTCTCACCTGGAAAATTTTATTATTCATCTCCTAAAATAGACCAAAAAACCATGAACAATTTACTTTGTATCTAAAAATACATCTTACTAATACTTAAGCACCAACGTAATAAACATATTTAACTCTTATTTAACTTATTATCTGCCAAAATTATTCTTCATCCGGGCAATACATCTTAACTGTCAATAAAGAAACAAGCAACAGATGCAACAAAGAAAAAAAGTTATCCAAACTGTCCTTGAAAGCAACTGAGGCAAAGGAAGCTTAAACTAGGGTTGACACTATTTAAAAAAAAATGTTCAAGTATACTACAAAAGTACATTAACAACAGAACGCTCAACTTTAACTTACCCGGTTGGCGAAGAGGACGGCCGAAACTGCGAAGGTTGATTGTTGTCAATAACGACTTATACAACTGCAATCTTGCTGAAGAAGATGCTTAGGATAGAGCGGAGTAAAGAAAAAAGAACATAAAAGCGGTATCTTCTTGGTCAAAGAAGCATAACTGTAAAATATTGTATATATTATACCCCCAACCTTAATACTGATATTACTTTATCCCTGCCTGATAAACAGACATCTTGACAAATGAACCCTTAATATAAATAGAACTAAAGATTAAAAACTCATAAAATAAGAACGTTAGAATTAATGCGTTATTTTTACACTTTAAACACATTTAGATTTATTTATTATCTAATCTATTTATAATTTTTTAAATTATAATTGTACGTCTAGAAATCAGTCAGAGACAAAAATAGATAGAGTAGCAAAACACGAAGCAATTTTCCTTATAGCTATGGAGGATAAAGCAAATTTTATTTTATCTATTCAATTAGCAAAGACTAAGAACTAAGTCTTGCGCCTGCTGTCAATTCTAAAAACAAAGTTATTTCTTCTATTTTTCGGTAATTGTAGCACCCCTGCATTTCCAAGGTTTACATTGTTCGTTTTTTCAGTGAACCTGTCGGTGGCAGACGCGATGGTGTCGACATTGAACGTGACCTTCAACTTTACGTACATGTTGAACTCGGACTGGCCCTTCGGACACTTCTACTGCAAGTTCTGCCAATTCATAGCGGTTCTCAGCATATCGGCTTCGGTATTCACACTCATGGCTATTAGCATAGACAGGTGAGCTGTAGTATGTACTTGAAAACAATTAAGAAAGGGCTTTTACAAGGTGTAATTATACAAAAACATTTTGTATTAGGCCAACGACTATTGTTTTTTTAAATCTACCCTATGCGGCCCAATTTAAAAGAAGGTACAAAGAAAGAAGGTCCACTGTCCTAATATTAGAACATAATTATTTTACTCCCTAACGCCCAAACCAAAATCTTGCTATATCTCCGTAATTAAAATGAATTAGGTACTTACCTAATTCATTTTAATTAAATATCTATTACTGAAATATCTTCAACTATTTACCTTACACACTTGTGTAAGGTAAATAGTTGAAGATATTTCAGGGTGCTTTAATATAGAGTTAGGCATGCTAGATAAATAAAACGTTTGTTTTTAACCTTATTTAGGACATTAGGTCATTACTATAATTCTAAGGCATATAAAAAACTTTTTACAGGGTCGTATAATATATTATGTTCTAGTATTAGTACGGTGGTTCTTCCTCCATAAGTGGCGTGAATTTTGTTGGGCGTTCAGTACTTTATGATTTTGTAGTAGAACTATCACATTAGACCTCAGGAGGTTAAATAAAATCCAATCGTTTACTTGCATGTAATGCTGTAAAACATGTTTGGTTAACTGGTGTTAAATAATTTTACCGTCGTAACGCAAAAGGGCACAATTGTCTTTTTTTTTTTGAGAAAATTAAGGTCGAATTTATGCTCCTTTTGTACTGATCCCTAATTGGTATGTATAATATGTCGATTGCACAAAAAAAGGTGTCTTTTTGCGTTACGACGGCAGAATTGTACAGCACATCACATCATCCTGCGCAAGTTCCCTTGCATGTAACCCTTCTCCATGTAAAACGTAAAAGCTGATCGGACATTAGTAACCATATATTAGTTTTTTCGATTTTGGCCACGTACAAGTTTTATTTAACCCACGAGCTTCTGCTATCCGAGGGTCTGCTCTTTCAAATAAGTTACGGAGGATGTCCTAGGGTCATGTTGACGAAATTCATTGAAGAAAGCATTAGATACATCTTTTAAATACCTTAGATCTAAATTAATATGGTAGAATGTATCTATGTATTTTTGTTTAACAAAAACTAACTTAATAACAAAAGTTAAAATTGGGTAATTATCTTGCAATAAAGCTTTAAGTAGACATATCTCAGTTTAAATAAATGACAAATCTGTCATCGACTTCAGTTTTTAATCCCTGCAAATCTTTCGTTATTAAATATCTGTTTTATGTAAAATACATAAAGCTCATAAATTAAAACGTTAGTGAACAACATAACAGAGAGGTTTTTATCAGTAAACATAAATCTCGGACCGTTTCGGCTCTCCGAAGTAAGTTAACGATGAAACCGGCTGGTGCGATCCAGCTGGATATAAATACGACCTTTCTGCGCCTTGAGAGGCTTTAATCTCACTGTAATATTATAATATGCAGATTAGAAAAGAATATTCATATCTACACTTCCTATAGTTGGGTTAGGCCTACTTTAAATTGCAGCATTTCTTACGGTCCTGTGATATTCTTGCTACGTACCTATCAAATAAAATAAGAGATGTCATGACTTTTGATATCTATATTTATAAAAAAATAAAAAAAACCGACTTCAAAAAACTAAAACGCTAAAAATAATCTTAACACTTAAGTACCTAATCAGTTACTTTTGGAGTCGGTGCAAACGAAAACATTGGTCTCTCATTGACTGGCACCGACTCCAAAAGTAACTGATTAGGTACTTAAGTGTTAAGATTATTTTTAGCGTTTTAGTTTTTTGAAGTCGGTTTTTATTTTTTTTTATAAAATTAACTTATTTCATCCATTTTAGTGATAAATCCTAATCAAAACAAATCTTACGAGTGCAAACATAATTTAACTGCTGAACACCGATTTCATTTCCTATTTTTCCACCCTTAGGGGTGAAATTTTTTCCAAAAATGTTTTAATATAGTATCTTTGAAGTATAAGCAATTCATTAAAAAAATAATCATCAAAATCGGTCCACATTTGGCAGAGATATAGGTAAGATAGATACTAAAATCAGTTGGCGTGGTACGGAGTATATGCAATGTTTGATGATTTTCTTATAGATCCCATCATCAGAATTTAACCAAATTTATATGGGACCATTCTGAAAGTATTACCTTTCAAACAAAAAAATAATTATCGAAATCGGTCAACGCAGTAACAAATGATCGCGGAACATACATAAAAAAAAAAACAAAAGATACCGACGAATTGAGAACCTCCTCCTTTTTTGAAGTCGGTTAAAAATGAATCTCTATTTTCCTTGGTCATCGCATCACGCGTGAACGGATGGAACAATTTCGCTTATAATTTTTTTGTTGTGTTAATTATTGCTCGGTGAAAGTTATTTTAAATAAAAGAAAAAATTTAAATTGATGCCAGAAAATCCTTTATGAATAAAATAAAGACCACAAGAACGAAGTCGCGGGCAACAGCTAGTAGTTTATAAATCTAGATACTTAAGATTTTAAGCTGAAAGAGTTTGTTTGTTTGTTTAGTTGGTTAAACGCGCTAATGTCAGAATCTACTGATTCAAATTGAAAAATTCATATTATTGTGTTAGATATTTATTTATCAAGAAAGGTTAGAAAGACTATAAAATCACGTTACGACCGGATTACGACCGGATTAGGAGCGGAGCATCAGTGTTGCAAAAACGGAAAATATATTCCATTTGATTGTGAGCTTCCGTTGCGTGCGCTGCGTAAACGGTTAAAGTTACGCAAAAATCATGTTTGTCAGAATTGTTTCCCTTTAAAAGTTCTAAAAAAATAATCTTAGTTCTAAAATCGTCGCGTCGCTTTTTTTAACTTTTAGAGCGAGGCATTGATACGGTGTATTGTATTATTTGATTATTTTGAGCTGGGAAGTGACATGGGTCGATAAGGACTTTGACAGATCGAACTCCACGCGGGCGCAGCCGCGAGCGAAATATATAATTAGATTCATACTTTTAAATTTAGTGTTATTACAATCGTATGGTCTAGTGGTTTACGCTCTGAGCCAAAAAGCCAACGGTCACGAGTTCAAATCCCGCAAGGGGCAAATATTTGTGTGATGAGCATGAAAATTTATTGTACTATAGACGTGGATGTCTTACAGACATATTAAGTATGTCTATCCGTTAACTAGTCACCATATTACATGGTTACTTACTTACGTTACTAAGCTATGCTTAGTTTGGGCTCATCATTTCACATAATTTTATCAACATAGGTATCGGTAAATAAAGTCAAATATATCTAAAATTTAAGTAAGCTGTAAAAATTTCGGTGACTATATTTTCTTTTCATTTACATCAGATATTACGATCACAATAAGTAAAGAAAATGTAATTTTTCAGAAGTTTTAATAAAACGCGTCTTTTCTAAAATCGTCGGGTCCCGTTATGAATTACTATTTGTTATTTCATATTTGCGGTTTATTTAAATCACGACGGCGAGACACGTAAATTCATCTTCTGGTTCTTAAATGATGTCGAAAGCTTTTATTATTACATAGTACTATTTATTATTATGGCGGACGGACGCCATAAGGCGCTATCCACACAGATCAACATCAGTTGACGCAACTGTCAACTTTTTAAAGCAGTTGCTTCATCATAAACAGCCCACGTCAGTCCACTGCTGGACATAGGCCTCTCCCAATGCACGCCACTGCGCTCGAACCTCGGCTATTCTTTTTCATACACTGACATCTCGTCGATCCACCTTTTCGGAGGGCGCCCCACGCTCTGCTTGCCTAGTCGCCGTCTCCACTCAAGAACACGTCTACCCCATCGGTTATCGGTTTTACGGCAAATGTGACCAGCCCACTGCCACTTCAGTTTGCTTATTCTTTTAGCTATATCGAAAAACTATTTAGAAAACTAATGTAGTTTTCTGTCGGATAACCTAATTTCTGATTTTGTCCTTTAGAGAAATCCCGAACATAGCTTTTTCCATTAGCTCTCTGAGCAACATTTAGATTTCAGAACGAATGAACAGAACGAATGAATTAATGTTGAATGTATGGTTTCTGGACGATGAGTAAGCAAGACGGAAAGGTGTGTAAGCGAGAAGTATGATGTTCTCTTTTTAAGATAGCCGCGCCGCGGAAAAGACGTTCTTCAGTTCTTTCCTACGATACTTTGTGAATTAGACAATTTCAGTGTAACACCAAGATCCATCTTTAATTTTGTAAAACCTCGACCCCACATCATTTCGGTGGCTCGTAATTGGTGTACTAGTCGCACCGTGAGTGTCCAATTTGCCACTTGCGACGATTAAAACCAGCAATCAAGGCCTAGTTTACGATTGCTGCACTTTTAGGTAAATCAACTTTCGAAATTCGTGAGTCGATGTCGGAGTATGGGTAGCTGCCCACCAACCAGCCAAAAAAACCAGCAAGTCGTCATAACTGGTACAAAGTCAGTTGCTAGTTTGGGCAATTTAAATCACCAATTGCAGAAACTGGCAACAGCTGCAACTGCTGAAACTCGCAACTAGATATTTAAGACAATACTCACTGTAAGAAAATGTATGACGCCGCTTCCGAGAGGTGGGATGTACGCGCGCGGCCAACGTCTGATCCAGCTTATATTATTATTATATTATTTATTACTACACTTATTTATAAATACAATACTGACCTAATGTATTTGTTGTAATAAATTAATGTATTTCCATTTCATAACCAGGTACGTCGCCATAATGAGCCCGCTGAGGCCACGACTGGGCAAGCGAGCCACTCTGGGCATAGCAGCCGCTATTTGGGCCGGCTCGTCCGTGATCAGCAGTCCAAACCTAATCTATTTCACCACAGATTCAGAAGTCCTGCCAGACGGCAGTGCAAGGTACGTAGCCAGTATTTATGTGACTATGAATGTCCCAACCACCGTTTATTTTAGTATTCACCGGTGGACACTCAAGGCAGCTAGACTTTCTGTATAGATTGTCCTATAAATGTCTAGTAATGTATACAGAATGATGTATAATCCCAAACATTCGTCTTAGGAGGTGCAATCTTTTATTAATTAATATCGCAGCGTAATAAAAACACACCTTCCCATCTTCTTCTTCTTTTTTTTGCCAACGGCAGTATTCCGCAACATGAACCGCGCTGTCAGTGGTGCGTAACAGATCTTCGCGTGTGCAGTTGTCCTTATACGCGGATCATAAGACAAAGTGTCCCATAGTTTTGAAGGAAGCACCACAATCATACTTGCCATTGTACCATCAGTAGCCCCACTTTTTTAAGTCATCCTTACAACGACCGCAAGGCAACGATGCCGACGTGAGTTCGTAGCCTGGCCCAAATTATACAAACTGTAAAATTTCATCTTGTACTTAGTGTGTGGCAGTGAACTTTTGCAGGATTTTGAAATTAGTCTAATAAAAGGTTGCTGCATTTTTGCTCTATCACCTTCTGTAAACAATGTATCTAAAAACAAATCAGTTTGTATACAAAATGTAACAAAAGTCCTGTTCGACAAGAGGGTACATTGAAATCACAAAAAAGGTCACTTCTCTACTTTCGTTGTAGGGACGTATAAACCTGACAAATTAAAACACTATCTACTTGTGTGAAACCTTTGACAATTTATGAACAATTGAAAATGATAGAATTATTTACCCGGCTAGTTTCAGATGTTTGTAATTTGTCAAAGAATTTGCACAAGTAAATGGCTTTATTAATTTATCAGGTGAATACGTCCGAACGAACGAAACATTTTCGTAGTAGCCCTACTGATGTCAGCTGGCCGGCGGTTTAGTAATGGCGAATGCTTTATTCTGTGTCTAAAATTCACTAGTAAAGTCTTGGTGTATTACTGTCACCAGTGTAGGTATGTCCAAATCTAAAAGACTTCGCTGAGATGTCGCATGAGAGTATAAAATCATGTTATCTGTTCTGCTGGGCAAAAGCAATTCAAACAGTCACTCAATCAACAAAACAAGAGTGTTAAACTTTATGCGAGAATGCTCTAGCATACAGTTACAAATGCCATCGCTTGATTACACTTGTCTTGATAAGTTTGGGAAGTACGATACACTAGCTCTGTTAAACAAAGGTTACTGCTCCTTTCATAACAAAGTACTTAGCCACAGGTGAAGGAGTAAACTTAGCTAAGCTTGATTACAAAGCAAAGTGCCCCCAACTCATTAACACTCGGAGGGAGTATGGTAACCTCTAAACTCCAAATATTAGCAATAGTTGTACAAGAGGTATGTTATAACCGTGAGGTTTAATGTGCTTAAGGTACAACCTGAGCCTTTTCAAACAACGCAGAAACTAATGTATTTGCTTTTTGCTTCGGGTTCACAAATACAGGGTTACATTTCACGGTAGTGACAATTTTTCAGTGACCACTCAGAATCAGTTACTAAATAGAGGTACGGGAAAAAAAAACTCGTTTTTTTTTCATTTTTAATTCTTCTATTCTGCATTTGAAAAGTAGATTACGTAGAAAATTTACGATTACTCGATTAAATTGCACCGCATGTGCACTGCATGAGGTTCCTGTTGGAGCGGCGTCGGCGTATGGCTATGTTATCTGATGAATGACGGCGCATCTCACGTTTTATTTATTATTTCGGAAATTTTTAAGTATTTAAGGTATATTTTAGTCCAGAAATACGACTGAAATTAATTACGATATATTAGTATTTTTATATTGTTCTATAGACCTTATTTTTAAAGTTGGTACTACCTTGAAATGTAACCCTGTTTACCAGCATTCCGTATTTGTAACTTTGTGCAAAGGTAAGTTATTTATATTTTGGAGCCACAAAAGTCAAACTCTCCTGCAAAGACTGTATACCGGTAAAAATATCTGTATTGTAGGTACCAGTAGTATCTTCCTCACCGCCAACAGGAGGCGTGTCGTAAGAGGCGGCTAATTCCTGTAGCACGAGACGGGCAGCAGCGTCTGCGTGCGAAATCTTATAAAAAAAACTGCGCTTGCCAACCCGCCTGCCAAGCGTGGCGAGTATCGGCAATCCGCCCCGATGAAAGTCATTGCGGGAGGCCTGTGTTTAGCAGTGGACGTCCTTTCGCTGAAATGATGATGATGATGATGAGGTAACAGTAAAAAAATAAATACTGAAATTTTATACCGGATGAATTTCTATTGATTTAAAAAAGAAACAATGTCTTATAGCAAATAAATGAAAAAATCCGAAAACCATAAATTTGTATGATATGCTTACTAACGATGAACATGATGTCAGACATTTAGTACGCGATGTACAGACAACAGCTGCTCGGAAAATCGGTTCAATGACCTTTAACTAGGGTTCCGTACCTCTAAAGGAAAAAACAGAACCCTTATAGGATCACTTTGTTATCCGTCCTTTCGTCTGTATGTCAAGACCTCTTTTCTCAGGAACGCGTGGAGGTATTAAATTGAAATTCATATCAAATACTCAGGTCTATAATACCTTTGAGCTTGGGTGAACTTTTACTTATATACCTGCAGGTTTATACGGAACCCTCAGTGCGCGAGTCCGACTCGCACTTGGCCGTTTTTTTTTTTTTTGGTAAGTTGACCTGCTGTTGTCTGTACTTAGTAAAAAAGTATTTATTTTGTTTAAATTTGGCGCAGTAGCGCGCTGTGAATCACCTTGAACGCAATGATTCGATTCCCGGTTCGGGTCAATTTAGAAAAACTTTATTACTCGAATCTCGGTGTACTGGAAGACGCCTCCTGCAAAAAATTGTTGTCTGGTATCTTGTAACACAAGATATTCATTCTTTAATCCCAGGCAATGACAATTGTTGTTTAGATTGGCGCAAAAATAAAATCGTTTCAAAATTCCAATTTGAATCGTTATCGGAATGTAAACAAAACGTGATCATAATCTGTTTTTATTCGGAATCCGAACGGTGTGTGCAGTCGGTCGATTGGATCTCTTGCGTATTGCGCCCGTGGGAGCGCGTAAAACTTTTATTGCACGCCAGGATTTACGCTTATAGCTGGCCCTTGATAAAATTATTATAAAGCCATGTTTTTTTTTAAATGATTGCGTTCTATTTTTTTTTTGTTTTCACTTTATTTTATTAGTAACTAATGTAGTATATCCGGTCGTCAATATAAATTCGAAATATAAAACTAAAATGATGATAAGTTATTACAGTGTTACCCCGGCCCTAACTAGGACTTTTTACAGCGGTGCTACATTGGTCCCAAGGGACATTGTTGAAACTAATGTCCATCGACTAATAAGAATAGAAAAATTAAATGCGACTTTTAGTTAATTAAGATCGATCGCCTAAGTGGCATTCAGTGACACGCAATACCGTTAGAAACACCAGCACTTGTTACCGTTTACCTTCGGACTACGTTATTACTATTACCAAAATTGTAGACTTTGCCAACATGAAAATGCAACAAGTATCTCCTGAGGGAAAACTCCGAATGATAATACATAGGCTTTATTACTTTCAGGCGCGTCTGCTTCGGGGAGTGGCCTGACGGAATCACCACCAGGTCTAAAATGGAATATAGGTGAGTACCTAGCCTTAAATAATACAGAAGACTACTTATAGCCAATTAATTTAGTGTGCGATGTCACGCCGGGTACAGACGTTGACTGGGAAGACATTTACGCTATGTATAATTAAGTAAGTAGGAAAGTACTTAAGGCGAGTATAGTCGCCAAATGTAAACTAGCATGTGGTTTTAAAGGCCTACTACTTAAGGCCAAATTGACAGATTTTTTTTATACCTACACAACATTTTAAGCATAGCATTTGTAACAGTACTTATACGAGAAAGAAATATAATAAAAATCATTGAAAAAACAAACTAATAAGATGATAATTGTGTCTTTCTTCTTTCTAACCACTTTACCGATTCTCGAAAATCTCGAGATTTTCAAAATGTTGTCTCTTTTAATCAAAATATTTCTTGCGCCGAGTCGTAACGTAATACGTCGAATTATCTCGATCAACTGATATTATGAATATGATTTCTTTTTTTATTGAAACTCCATACTGCAGAGAGATTTGTAAATTTCCTTCACGGTTTACACATTTTTTGGCCACATTAAAAAAATATCTAGGTACTTGAAAAATAACTTATAATTGAAGTAATTTTTGTGGACGCGACTAACTTAATGGGCTAGTTGGATTAACAGAAAATATTAACCGTATTTTTCTTTCCTTAAGCAAACAAAAAATAATGAAAATATAGCTTGTTAAAGTTCCGCGTAACGTCACGCCTTGCGACACTTTTTAGCAAGGCGTGACGTCACGTGCTCACTTTGATGAGCTTTATCTTCGTTATTTTTTGTTTGATTGACAAAAGACAAAATATGGGTCCAATATTTTTTGATAATCTAACTGACGGACTAAATACAATAATCTTTTTTTGACCCAGGAATCTAGCCTATTCTTACTTTTCAATCTTTAGATAGCCTTAAATATTCCATACGCTTTACCACCGCTACCAACATGATAATTTGCATTGAATTGTGCAGTTGGACTAATGCAAATTTAATAATGTATAATAATAATTTATAATTATAATAATTTATTTATTTGTATTAATACCTTGTAATATACAGGTTGTAACGAAAAGGTGAAATAAAACTTTCAGAGGTTATTCTACGGCTAAATTACATCAACTTTTTCTATCGTACGTAATATACGAAATCTCAAAAAAAAATTGACGTTTCCATACAAACTGATACCAGCTGGTCGCGTTTTAGTATAGGAAAGTGTTTTTTTTTTTTGCGAATTTGATGTTCGTCCCATAGAAAAAGTTGATGTAATTTAGCCGTAGAATAACCCCTTAAAGTTTTATTTCACCTTTTCGTTACACTCTGTATATTCGAATTTCCTGAAAAAGACAAAAATACTTAACAGGCTACAAGAGAAGTAGAACAGTGTGATTCACAAATGCTATTCAAATATTAAAATGTTGCTTAAGGAACAAAAGTCCTTAATTCTCATTTACTTTACATCTGAATGAACAAGAAGTCATAATTATGTTTACCGGGCAGCGGCGTGGAATCGACTACTTTGGCGCGATACAATTTGACTAACTAATTTGCGCAATGATAGCGCAAACCTTCACTCACTGTCTTTTCAAGAAATATCTCTGGAATTCTGCGAACAAACACTGCAGAGACAAGACTGACATTTATTAATTCTGTTAAAATTGTAAGCATTTTAGACTCTGCTTAGATTTTGATTAGGTACAAGACTAAGCATAATAAACAAAACTTTTTAACCATCTTTAAAAAGGAGACGGTTTGCAATCCGACACGTTTTTTTAAATTTATTTTAATGTATAACTTTTGGAACGTCAAATTTTGATGAATCTTTTTTGTCGAACAGAACATTTACCTGAGCTGTTTCACTCCGAATTCTCACGATACCTTAACGATATCAATCACACAAAAATCTTTAAACGAAACTTCTTTCTAATTTTAGCGTGATTGATGTCGTTGGGACATCCTTTGTAAAACGACGAATTTAAAAAAAAAACTCGTACGGTTAGAGGATATAATGAAGACCTTACAACAACTAAATTATTTGACGTTTTTCTGTCATACGGTCCGGAATAACCTTAACGGCATCTTTTACTGTGAACTTCGCCTCTTATTATCCGGCGGGCTGTTGCCAATCGTATAAAAGCATGTACAAAAATATCGTTGTTCGGGTCGGATATGCCGAACCATGCAAATTGGCCGATAAATCACAACGCCTCGCAGACGCTACCCTGCGGATTCGTACTTGTATGTTAGTTTTATGTTATTTAGCTCATTCGTTTAGATATTTGTACGGATTTAGTCATATACTACATTGCACGGCGGTGGGGGAAACATGTAAGAAAACCGGCACATTTAGATAACCATAGATGTGAAGGTTGCCGAATGCAGCTGGATGCAAACGGGCCATAGCCGCTCTGTGGTTCGATGAGGAAGGTCTATGCCCAGCAGTTGACTTCCAAAAGCTGATGATGATGATGATAATGATGATTATAAATATTGGACTACATCACATACATTGCACAGATCATATGATAAGTAGCGTAAGCACTTGTGTTACAGAAATTAGAACCAACGACGGTATCACAACACCCAGACCTGAGACAATATAGAAAAGTTATTTTACTACATTGACCGACTGAAAATCAAACCCGGGACCTCAGAGATAGCGACACCAAGTCCGGTATGCTCGCCTCTCAGCTACGAAGGTTGTCACAATTTACATCTAACTTGAAATTTTTATCAACTATGAATGAGCTTCTTCCACCTAGCGCTTTGTTCCTTCGGCAAGCGCAAGGTCCAGATACCAGGTACCAGGTCGTCTGTCCACCTACAAGGTAGAGAGACGACCTGGTAAAGTTTAAAGGAAGCCGCTAGATGCAGGCCGCTTCCAACCAGACAATCGGGAAGTCACTTAAGGAGGCCTATGTTCGTGGACGTCCTATGGCTGAAAAGATAATGGTGACAACACAGTTCATCAATAGTTATTAAGACAAAGTGAAGAAAAAGTACAATAAACACTGACCAAAAATAATAACGTTTTGTTAGCTGTAGTATTTAATTAACACGCGAGGTTCTAATCTATTTACCCTTCCAGACTAATTGAACCAATCCCATTAATAGCCATTCATCAAATTACTCTTACTTTTATACTTATTCAATTGTCAGCCAACTTATTGTTGGATAAGACTTTCTAAAGTCGTAGTCAAATAATTTCGTTGAAGTTTAGACAAAATGCCCTAAAATTGAGTCAGGTATGCTATTGTCAAGCCAACTTTGTGACTATAGACTTGATAAGCGTGTTAGGATTATTTTATTCTTTAACAAATTATTATAATTGGTCTGTGCATCTGCGTCAGTTTTGTTCTCTCAATATTTTTCTCTGAATACAGTATTATTTTTGTATATTTCCTGAAAAATGAGGACACAAATGAGACTTTCTAATTAAAGGAACGAACATTAAAAGCTCCGTTCGATATCCTCACTTTTCATTTTTAAGACTAGACTAATGTTATGCACTAGATTTATTTAGGAAGTTGGCATCATCTATATCAACTTTTTTATTTTTATTTTTGCATTCACAATAATGCTAGTTAATTATATCAAGAAAAATCATTTTAATAAAAAAAATTTTTCAACTGCTCTTGGTGGGATTCAAACTATGTCCTCCGTAGCTGTTTGAAGAGCAGTCGCCCGGTTATCTAACGGTCGTGGGTTCGAATCCCACCAGAGGCGGTTGAAAAAATTTTTCAAGTAAAATTATTTTCCTTGATATCATCTATGTATTTTAACATTTATATTGACCGATGCGACAACATTAATGAGTTTTAGAGCGCCTTCTTTACTGCCACCAAAAAAATTATGTTATTCCACTTTTTTACAATCAATAACTTGTAGATTGTGCGACTCAGAGCAAAGTTTTGTGACAAAAACATAATAAGTTAAGAATACAATAATAATATTTATATCTTTTACAAAGTTAAAACACTTAAGTCAGTTTCGTTAATATTCAGGTGTTATTTCTTTTGTGAGAGACTGGTACCTGTTAGGGTACAGGGCACCATGTCTAAACGATGATCAGGCACTAACCCTGCGGACTTACACAGTGCGGAACTAATTAGGAACATTACTTATTACAATACAAGGAGTAACTAGTAAAAATAAATAAAAAACCCTTGTATATTGACGACCTGCTTGCCATAGTAGCGCAGTTATGCTTCGAACGCAAAGGGTCCCGGGTTTTATTCGTATTTCGGGTCAATTTAGAAACAAAACTTTTTAGATTGGATTGGTGTGCAGGTAGACGCCACAGGCAAATACTTTGTTTGGTACTCCGTAACACAAGAAAGTCTTCGAGTTATCTATTACTTTGAGTCCATGGTACCTAATTGGTGTTGTCTAAGGCATATTCGATATTGTAACTGTTATTTTTGTTTCTTCGATCGATTTCTACAGATTATATTAGTATCATTAATTCAAAGGCACCTTGTCCCATTAACGTCTCTCACGCTCAGCGTTCCGATACATAAGACGAATTTACCTTAATTCGCGCCCTTGATACATGCCTTAAAACTAATTAATGTCATTATCTTTTACTGTAGCTTGGCGAAGTTCACAGAAGTATAACGGTAATTAAGAAATGAAAGATAAAAGAAAAGACGTCTTAGTTTAAGAGTCAATTATTTTTATTTACTGTTTTTCTTGTTACGTCGTATTAGTAGTAAGGTGTTTTTAAACAAAAAAAGTAATTTAATTAATCTAAAAGCGGGTATTAGTAAAGTTGCGATATATCTTGTTACAGGCGAAAATCATTATCAGCAACGAATTTTAAATTCTCTTTTTCGCAGATACAACGTCGCATTTATGGTGCTGACATACTTCTTGCCCATAATGTCGATGTCCTACACCTACTCCCGGGTCGGGCTCGAGCTGTGGGGCTCGCAGTCCATCGGGGAGTGCACCCAGAGGCAGCTGGACAACGTCAAAAGCAAACGAAGGGTAAGTGCTAGCGCCTTAACTCGTTTTGCAAATTATTTACTACGCTACCGCAACAATATATTATGACGACTTACTTTTTTTTCTTCGTCTATCATTTAGATTTATCAAAATGTATTGGACTCGTATTTTTTCTCTTTACACATAATCAAAATATTACAGAGATATATTGATTTGAAATGTCGCATGACATCACGATTTGGTACAATTTTTAATACAAAGTGACGTCACGAGCCTCTACCTTTCTATCTATCGATCTTTGTATTTTTTTAGTTAATTATCAAAAGAAAAAATAAGTGTCCATTATTTTATGATAATCTAATTGACGGACTAAATAGAATTTAATTTTCTTTACCCAGTTGTCATCCCTTTTAGGCGCATGTTATCAAAACGCTATTGGAACAGAAG
This sequence comes from Anania hortulata, assembly GCA_963576865.1. Taxonomy (NCBI): domain Eukaryota; kingdom Metazoa; phylum Arthropoda; class Insecta; order Lepidoptera; family Crambidae; genus Anania; species Anania hortulata. The sequence goes on along the minus strand of OY756396.1, from coordinate 16,740,467 downwards.
AATACAAACTATTGAAATTATTTAATAACCGCTGAATAGGTAAAATAGCTGCCGAGAGCAAGTACGAGCGAGTTAGGGAAGCGCGGGCCTTCTAACTGCCATGCTATAGTTTTTGTGGACGAAAAGTAAAATCACAGCCGCGACCGGAGTGTCTTGAGCTATGGAAAATAATATAGAAAAATAGGTTGACCTGTCGTTGACCGTTACTACGCATAACTACACCTCAAGCTATTATTATGTATATTCTAAACATTCACTGAAAGGACCTCCTGTATAATAAAGTGCAGGTTTAGCTTAAAGCAATTTATTTTACGTTGTGGACAACTTTACACGATTTATATACAAATCTCAAAAAATATTTAGAAACCTAAATAAAGACGCTTTTTTATAACATTTTATAAAACAGGTATGCCTTGATTTGACTTGAAAACAATATCTTGAATGTTTCAAATCAACATCACTTGTTTGAAATTCCAGTTTTCTGACGAACAATTTATCACAATAAAATTATACGGCCCTGAGAAAATAAATCGTGAATTCCCTTTACACAGCATTTTAATCATGAGACCTTGCCCAATGACACGCCGTCTGATTTAGAAGGATTATACAGAACGAAAGCTCTTTTGAAGATAATTTTAAACTCTGGGTCAGTGGGCAAAACCACAGAGCTCTTTATTATTATACGGGCGAAACTCTAACTATACGATTATTCTCAGCGTTCAATTGAAGTTCAATCTCAATATTCATGCTTAATTTTGGACGAGTTTGAGGATTCTATACCCAGGGGGTCATACGGGACACTATTACCCAGCTATTAGTGTGGTCCACGCAGTCTATTTGTGTATCTGTCCGTCTAACCGTCTATATATTCTATATCCCATGCGAGAGTCCAATTTGCACTTAACCGATTTATTTTTTCGGTTTCACTATTGCTACAGTAAAAGTTGTCCTTTAAAAGCAATACATTTTTAATAGCTTATTTCATCATAGAAATTCTTGAACGACTTAATATTACTTAAATGAAATTTTTCTTAGATGCTCTTGTATTATCTTAAAGAAGAAATTAAATATTTTTCCCGTTACACGTCTTATTTACTGCCAAGTCGTACGGCAGCGTAGGTATTATCTAATCAATCGTATTTGTAGTAACTAATAAATTTGTAATAAGTAATTGGTTTAGTCGTCGACTTCATGACGTTTTAAAGTGATGAGTGTAATTGATTTTTATTTTATATCGCGCCGTGACTACTAAACATTGTCAGATACATAGTTAGCAAAACGTACGGGTATCATGTCAAAATACTTTAGTCTTAAGAATTTGTCATGGTACCGTTAAAAAATGCATTAATTCAATGACAGTGACCGGGTGTTACAGCCAGAACTGTCTTTATTAAATACAAAGGAACTCCTCACTTGATGGATATTAGAACTGACATTACCGATATTTTTATTTAAACGCTTCACGTTAAACTAACAGCCCCTAGGCACCGATGCCGCCGACGGGGCGTCGAAGGCGTCAATAAAATCTCACCAGATTTTTTAATTTATATTGTACACACTCGCCTAATGGTGCGTTATTAATTCCTGGCAGGTAAAAACTAAAATCAAGTGCGCAATGACTGATTCTAACACAACACCCAATGCAAAAATGGGTACTGTAATAGCTTATTGATATATCTACTGAATAATTCCTAAACGAGCTGTAAAAAAATAGTAAAATATGCCTATGTAAGTCTCACGGCAGGATACAGGCCTCACCTCAACTATGAGGTGGTGAAGCAGCAGTAACAACTGTTTATGATTTCAATTATGGTTCTTTTCGAAAAGCTATATGCATCATGCAAGCATTCTTCGTCCTCCTTGCACTTTGCCTTGAATCAGGCAGTTAACTATACGCTTGGCCATTATTCTAGAATATTAATAGTGATAGTAGGTATAGGACGAAAATAACAGCTAATCATATAATTTAAACCGTACTGCTGAAAACCATAACTCGTTTCTGTCCATCTATGCAATATTTAAAGCTAACCTAACTCAAATCAAACACGAGCAACAGATATTAATAAACATATACCTTTTCTATCGGCTCTGCCCAGGTGGTGAAGATGATGATAGTGGTGGTGGTGATATTCGCGGTATGCTGGCTGCCCTTCCACGTGTACTTCCTGGTGACGTCCTACTACCCCGACATAGTGAACTATGAGCACATCCAGGAGATCTACCTGGCTATCTACTGGCTGGCCATGAGCAATTCAATGTATAACCCGATTATCTATTGCTGGATGAACTCCAAGTAAGTTAACATCGTTTTAAACGTTAGACATCTTGTGCCAAACATAAGCGTCATCTCCCATTGATATCCAGTGAGGATGATCCATAACGAAGTTTATATAATAGTTCTTTTGAAGTTCTATCAATTCGGGCAATCGGTCGTACTACGTAAGTGTTCTGATACAACTCAGATACATGTCATGTCTTTGATTTGTTGTATTTTCTTGATAGCAATAATCACTGTCTAGCATGTTTTAATTACTTAAGTCTACCTTAAATGTCTGACGCACCTTACTGCCATAACCAAGTAAAAATACTTCAAGAAGTAATTTTGACTATAGAAACCGACCGGTTTAGACTGGCTTGACTAAATATTGTGTTTACATTATTTATCAGTCCAAAAAATAAAATATACAGACATACATCAATCAAGTCACCATAATACATGCTTTGCTTTGTTTGTGGCTAGATAATTGGTGTGATTGTGAAAAGAATTTATTTATTTATTATACATGGGGCACACTTAAAAGTTTTGCACTTCTAGCTAATCGGAACTATTTGAATGATATATTTTTTTAAACGTTGCAACCTTCTTAGTAATAAAAAAAACAATTGGCGAGAAATGATTTGTCAATTTTTTTTTATCACACATCAAAGTTCTACGTTACGCAACGAAAATGGAATTAAGTCAAAGAGATTTTAGAGCGACGATTTTTATGGTTTTAAAAGTTCTCTCTCTCCGCAAGACTCTGCCGCTCGTCTTCAAAATGCTTTTGGGAGAGGAGCACCTTGTTTGAGCACCGTAAAGGCGATGGTTTGCTGAATTTGAGAGAGGTCTAGTTTCTTTATATGACGAATTTCGTGAAGGGCGGCCTTCAACTGCCGTCAACGAAAATAATGTTTCTACTGTTAAGCGGCTAATTGAAGAAAACCCGCGGATTACCTATGAGACAATTCGAGGACTATTGGGGATTGGTATGAGCTAAATTTTACATGAAGAATTGAAAGTTCGGAAACTTTGCTGTCGTTGAATCCCTCATGAACTGACAGCGGAGCAGAAGCGGGCTCGCGTGGAATGGTGCTCACAGATGCTACTGAAGTACGACCACGGACATTCTAATGCTGTTTATGACGTTGTCACAGGACACGAAACGTGGATTTATTGTTTTGAACCCGAAAAAAAACAGCAATCTTGTGAATGGTAGTTTGAAAATGAGAACAGGCTAACAAAAGTGAGGCAGGCGAGAAACGTTGGTAAAAAAATGATCGCGTTTTTTTTCTCAGCTACGGGTCCCATCTATACAATTCCACTTGAAGATCAAAAGAGTGTTAATGCCGTATTCTACTATTTGTTTACCCAGGGTATAGTAACAAATCAGTGCCCAGGGTGTTAGAAAAAGTTCGCGAAAGACGACCCAAAAGCTGCGTTCTCCTACATCATGACAACGCTTCTTCACACACGGCCAACAAAACAAAGTAATTTTTAGCTTCCGAAAAAGTACAACTCGTCACCCATCCTGCGCATAGCCCCGACCTAGCACTCTGTGATTTCTGTATTTTCCACAAAATCAAAGATTTGATGAGAGGTTTTACTTTTACCAACTCCGAAGAGGCAGTGATAGCGTTCAATCAGCACGTTTTAAAAAATGGTTCGATCGCATGAAAAAATGTTTAAAATGTAAAGGAGAGTATTTTGAAAAGCAATAAACATAATATTTTGGTTATAACATGTTGTTTTTTTAAGTTACGCAAAACTTATAGTGTGACCTACGTACACGGAGTATTGATATTTATTGCCATTATCATAATGATAAAGCATGATTCGCTAACAGTGACATAGGCAAATCTATTCTAAAACCAACACTCAATATGAATGAATAAAACTTGTTGGTGTACCATCGTAGTAAAATGTAAATATGATACAAGCTATTACGAATATATTACCAGTAAACAACCAAATCTTAGAATTTCATCTCAGAAACTGTTGGAGCATTAACTTGTTTACAACTGTCAACGTGTTTACTTTCCAGTTTCATTTGCATGTCAAGGCTTAATAAGAGGCATCTAAATGTAGATATTCCAAATAAATGCCTACTATCATTTGTAAAATAATAATATTCTGTCTAACCCCATCAAAATTCTTACCTAGATTCATATGCTTTAGATACAGATATTCAGGTTTTCTTTTCAAATAAACTTACTAATGACTCTTGTTATTTCTTAGCATTATTTGGGGTTTGGTTTAGTATCCTAACCAATCATAGTTTATATGTTGGCTCGTTTCTTTACTCCTAGTTTTTATTAATAAGCGATCGCATTGTCTTGTTTTGATGGACTGATAGGTAAATTAAAATTTTATTTTATTTTAATGGATACATGATTTTGATTGGCCTTTTTTAAATATCTCTAGATTCCGTCGCGGCTTCAAGCAGTTCTTCTGGTGCTGCGGCGCGTTCGGGGGCGGCGGGCTAAGTCGCCACCGGCCCTTCGGCGCCGACCGCCTCGACCGCTCCATGCGGTCGCTTTCGCCGAGCAGGAAGAACGGTACGAGTAAGTTGAGCAGTTTCTGTGATGTTGTTCGCTTTAACTGATGCTCATGTTTTACTAATATTATTATTTCTTGAGTCGTTTTTTTGCTGTCCAATCGCAGATTGGCAATTTTCTCGAATATTTTAAACAAGTGAGACTCGCCGCGACAAGTAAAATTGATGTAGCGAAATGAAGTAGTACCTATCAGTTACAGAGTTCACTTATAATGGTAAGCAGGTGGTAAGCAAGTCGACATGACAGTAGATTATTTTCAGGCTCAAAAACATCTTATAGAATTGATTTCTATTGAATTCCAAAAGTTGGTAGATACCCTGACTTAAATAGCACAATTTATTTTAAATGGCAAGGTCTGATCTATTTGTAAGTAGGACACGGAAGACATAGCTCTTTTTTTCTTTTTTTCTAGTATGGCTCTTTCTTTTAGAAATTAAGAACAGGGCAGTAAAGAGATGATACGAGTAAAAATCTATAAAATTGTTGTATCTTTCTTTTTGTGTTTTTCTATTAACACATAAAGTAACATCCTAGGTACTGTACCTCGGCTTTGAAACCGTTATTAAATTAGTATTAATAAAGTAATGTATATTTTAATTTAAACAATTTTTTCATTTTAGTGTGTATTATTTTCATTGTTAATATTTAACTCATTTGCAAAAGACTTGCCGCTATAGATGGGTACTTCTTCTTCATAGGTATATTCAAGGTGACTTCGAAATCGTCGAAATTCAGCAAAAAGCCGCCGGGCTCACCTCACTTGCTGCATGCAAATAAAATACACAAATAGGAGGTTCTGGGTAAATGAATTTAATAGGTGTTACATCGCATTATTGGATTGGCTTGCCGACAAGTAGTTAGGCTGGTCATTTCTCGGTAGTCTAACACTTGTTACCTACATCCACTCCCCGCTTAGTGACGTCATTGGCGACAACCGTTTAAGACCGGCATGTTCGATCTGGGAGATCGGTGATCGGCGTTTTGATGTAATTTTCCTGTGTTGGTGGTATCAAAATATATTGGTACCTTCTTAATTTTGTCGATTGTATTGGAATACTTTCTTATTACAGCTTACTTTTTTCCAAACTATTTGACCGTACTTTGTATAAAATTTTGGCATTTATTAGTAGTTTAATATTTAATTTATTAATACCGGTAAAATTCATTCCAGAAGTAAGATAAGTTAGCATACCGGCCACATTGACTTCACAAATATTATTCATTTTAAAACACAAACTATATTTGGTACCACTAACTGTGCTAGTTCCATGTTTACTCATTCATTGAAGAACTGACCATTACTCTCAAAGTGAAATTGAAAAGAACACAAACACACGCTAGAACGAATCACTATGCGTTATGGTCGCTCTTTTGTTCTATGAGCATTTCCTTGAAGACAACTTCTAAGGAAATTAAAAACCTTTTATCTGAGACTGTTCCTGTGATAGCATCGAGGTTCGGGAGGGTGGGGTGATGTAACGTGGCCAATCAAGCTCGAGCCTTGCTACAGGATCCCACTTAAAAAGAGCCTGCGTCAATGTGATATTAGAGCATCAGCGATTGAAAATTAAAACTGCCACTAGATAGGAAGTTACGAATATTATCGGTCGATGGATTCGCCTGAGCGCGATGCAGCATCGATGCGGTCATAAAATCACCAATCGCGGACGCTAAGAGCTCTTCCAAATAAGACGTTTTGAGGAGGACCTAAGTCATGTGCTTGCAGCACTGCACACTAACTGTTGGTACTTACTTGTCATATTTTTTTCCAATGCAATTTACCGTTGCGGTCGTGCAAATGCACGACATGGAGACGTATTTTTGAATCATGAAAATTCTAATCCGAATACGAAATCGCAAGAGTCACGTGTAAATACCTAAAAAGATTATTTTTGAAAACTTATTTGGTAAATTCTGCTACGAGCTGTCCGTCTGTCTGTCACCAGGCTGTATCTCATGAACCGTGATAGCTAGGCAGTTGAAATTTTAACAGATGATGTATTTCTTTTGCCGCTATAACAACAAATACTAAAAACAGAATAAAACAAATATTGAAATAGTGGGGCTCCCATACAATAAACGTGATTTTTTGCCGTTTTTTGTTTGATATTATTAACGGCAACAGGTAGGCGCTTGTAATATTCACAGAATATTATAGATAATTGTATGGAACCCTCCGTGCGCGATTCTGAATCGCACTTTCGTTTTGTTTCCGTATTCTACTATAGAAATTGCAGAAGAATTAAGTAAACATGTTAAAGTTGACAGAGATATGACATAATTATTTTTATTTATATTTATATTACTTACCAGTTTGTATATTTATTGCGTAAAAGGAAAAAAGTCTCAAAATTTCAATTTAATATTTTACATTCACAATTTAAAAATTAATTTCATACACGAATTTTTCGTGTTCGAATTCAAGTTTCATTTGATTTCTAATGCTTCAAAAATATGTCTCCTGCTCAAAACGTCTAATTTGAGAGCAGTCGCAGTCGCAGGCTCTTAAACGGTTAACCATAGGCGGTATCTGACGGATCCCCGTCCGCAGGCACGATCCGCATCTCGATGCACAGCACGTACAACAACACGCTGGTGAGCAGCGCCTGACAGCGGCGCGGCGCGGGCGCGCACGAGTGCTCCGCGCCGGACGCGCAGCTCGCGCACGTCGAGCGCACGTGGATATGACGCGGGGGGCCCACGCGCGCGCCGCGCACGCCACAAGACCTCTACGCGTAACCACAAGGACATGTAGACTTATAAGTTTAGATAGATACTCTGGAAATAAGTTTTATAAAATATTTGTATGATGAAATCTATGCATGTAGGTATTATTAACTAGTATTGTAAAAAACTCATGAGTTCTGATTTGTAGCTGTGTTTTTTTTTATTTTATTTTTTTTTGCGCAGAAGTGGCGTTTCATCATTTACTAAAGTCACTACATCATTTATTTATTTTTAAAAAAGGTATTCTAAAAAAGATGTGTCCTAAATTGATGTCACAACGTTAAGTATTACACAATAAAAAATTGGGATCCATGCGAGAGACAACACACCATTTGAAATTTTACTGCTAATAAATAACCTTATAAAACTACATCAAATCAAAGAGCTCGAGTGCTAATCACCTCATAAGGCTGACTGTGAGTCTAACCCACCAATAAGACAGCATAATTTTTATAACTTACCTACGCTATCTTAACTCTGTTGAAATGGAGTTCAAAAAAGTGGTACATCACTCTGCAGGCGCCCTAAGCTGGCACGCATGATTATCTATATAGCACACCCTACGTTGCGCTACACGACATAAGTCGATGGAACTAGACATGGTTTCGTAGCTAACCTTTCTTACCAATTAACAACATAGCATATCCCTGGTGAAAAGACAGCCTAAGTAAAATCAAGAGTCATTCTAAGATTTTTCAAATGCGTATTATTGAACACGCACGCCTCCGCATCTATATCGCATAAAGAAATAAATTCCATTCACTAAATAATTGGACAACTCAAAGTTTTAAGTACCATGAAGAACCTGAACTTTTGTTTTATTTCTTTTACAACTCTTTTACAACTTTTTCAACTCTCATCATCTCTACCTGTACATAATTATGTAGTTGTAAGTTTTCATTAAGCTTGATGTAAGAATCGTTTCTACGACGGCCTAATTTGTAAGCATCCATTATAAGAATAGTGGACCAACTGAACTTACTTGACCATTGTATTAAAAAGATCGGGAAAATGTTTCTACTTTATAATACCAAAAATATTAGTTTTATAATTGATATATCCAATGTAGTTTCGTAGATAATTCTCTACAAAAGTTTACTCACGATTTTACTGACCTATTTTTCTCAGTAATCATTTATTATTTCTATTGAATCACAAATTGTACTTCGAATTTTATTTCGACCTCTGCTTTGATGTTAATTAAAAAAATTACGTAATCATTTACATCTACTTAGGACATACGAATGTACATAAGAAACTTACTATTATCTTAAATAATTAATGTACATAATGCAACATAATTCTTAGTGATAAATTTACCGGTATACGTATAGCTGGTGTAAATAAAATTGGATCTTAATGTGAAACTGTAAATATAAACATAATGAATTTCTATGTTGACTTAATACTCATATCTAATTTATAATAAGTTACAGATAGAAATCTATGTGAATTTGGAAATAAAGGAATCAAAACGACTTCATAGTTTCATTTTGATCCATTATAAAATATTTTTTATTTATATAGCAGTATTAGGAAAACAAACAATTCCAATATATACACATAACTGCCACAATAGGGTACAATAGGAACTTGAACGTACAAAAAACAATATTAGTAAAAATTTATAATCGGAAGATCGCTTGACATCATAATTCTTTGGTTCATAGGTAGGTAATTTCTACAAATTCCTATCAAAAAAACTCTACACTTTTCTTATAGAAATCTAGCTTAAACCTAGCATTTCACATTATTTACCACCATTCAAGGACATGCCTTTGTGTAGTTTTTTTTAAATGTAGTAATCCAAACGGATCCTGTCGTTCTAGTGATGTTATTATGAAACAACCGACTGAAATAAATCTTCACGGTCAAGTTTCAAAGCTTTTAAGAACTTCCAAACCCTTCTTACGTTTAATTGATAAAGATGATAATAAACTGTTCCTGAGTAGTTCTACAAAGTCTTTAAACTTTGATTACTTTTAGACAGATGAATAAATCAAAGTTTGGGGCAGAGGTTTTGGATGGTTGGTTGGCTATGGTTATAATATTGTCTGTTCACTGCGATAAGAAGTAAAATAAGTAACGCATTGGTGATTGGTTTTTATATCATACTGATTCCTATGACAAAGGTATATTACTTCAGGGCGTTCAGCGTTCTTTCATATCTATCATCCCCTCTGCGCTATAAACTGAACACACACCACCTGCCAAGAGAAATCTTTGTAACAACGCTGTGGTAAGCAGAACTCTAAGGTGCATACAAGAAGAACCGCCAGCGTTACACGGGTGCGTCGCGGGCGTGACGCGTGAATGGCGCGTGAATAGCGCGTGAGTAGCGCGTGCGTGGCGCGTGCGTGCTACGTGCGTACGGAAGGTAAGGTACGGAAGGATTCTGCGCCTCATACGCCTCGACGCCTCTAGTGTATGCTATGACGTAGTGGATACGCTGGCAGAGCCATATCATATCACACAGTCGATTTTGAGCGAAAATTAACAAACCTGTATGTAGATATACTGTCTGATACATGGTATTTTACTCTTGACAAAATATTTATTCCTTATAGCGAAAGAATTTTACATGTGTGAAAAACCTCATGAATGGTAGTAAAATAGGTACTCCATCAGGAACTGTGATCTATAAAGTAGAGACCGGCTCATTCCATACCACAGACACAAGATATGTCGTAAAAATCAAGGCTTCAAGAATTCTATGATGGTCGTCGCATCGGTCCACTGGCCTACCCATGCTACGTCTTCCAGTTCGTGGTCGCCACTTTTCTAAAACAATTCTGCAAGCGATTTGGCTTGCTCATTAAAACAAAAGTTAAATAAAAAATACTAGAAACCCAAGTCAATGTAACTGTAAAGGATTAAACCATAGAAGGCCCCCAACGCCTTTGTGTAATAAAAAACGAAATTATTTTTTACTTCCTACTGGATATTTTTGTCAAAAATTTTATAAATTTTTAAGTTCAAAAGTTAAAATGTTGTTTTTGTAATTAGTCCACCGACTGCCCGAGTAAAATCGTGTACTTAAAGGCTTCAATTACCACTCTTGGCAATTCGAAGAGCTATGGTAACTTTGGTTCTTTTGCAGATATTGCCCTAAAAGTTAATACAGCTGGTGATTAGAGTTAAATCCGGCGAAACGAAGTCGCCAGAGCACGAGTCAGGGGTAAGCGGGATATTGTTCGCCAGATTGGAAAACTTCGGGAAAGTTCGATAAAGGCGCTAACAGAAAAATCAGCACCATCTTTTCTTGCTAAACACTAAAAGTTGTCTTATAAACTTGCTGGTGTCAGGTGGCGGAAATGAGGTTAATCTAAATTCTAAAGATTAACTATTATAGAGATAAGTTTATGCTTTAAACTTAAAAGTTAATGAGTTTGCTTATAATAGATAGAATAGTTTTTCCATTTATCATATTCATTAAATAGATGGGTATGTAGGTACCACCGTTTACTCAAAAAGTACAGTACATACAGTAAAGTAGTAACATTGAAATGCAATAAAAACTAAACTTACGCAAATTAAATTAATTAGGTAATGGTAAAGGTTTGACGTCCTCCGTAGCCGAGAGGCGAGCATGCCGGACTTGGAGCTATTGCTGAGGTCCTGAGTTCGATTCCTGATCATACAATGTAGAAAGTAACTTTTCTATATTGTCTCGGAGCTGGGTGTTGTGGTACCGTCGTTATTTCTGATTTCTGTAACATAAGTGCTTTGGCTTCTTACTATAGGATCAGACTAAACCATTTTTTAAATAATTTGAAAAATTATTTGTCCTCCAGAATTTGTATTAGTTTGTATTGTTTGTGTATTAGTGGAACACAATGAATCCAACTGTTGGATTCAATCAATGTCAAACAAATTTTAGCTCTAGTAAGATAGTTAATTTGAATTTAAAGGAGCTGAAATCAAGATTGCTTCGGTAATATTCGCAGGGACTAGGAAGACTTAGGGCCACTTTCACCACTTGCTGATAAGTTTCGGATAACTTATCTGGCACTTGTTTTGACAGATAACCCATACAATTAGCTGTCAAAAAAGTGCCAGATAGGTTATCTGGAACTTATCAGCAAGTGGTGAAAGTGGCCCTTAGCCGATAAGGTGTTACAGTGAAGGGGCTCCTAAGGCGCATCGCTCACTGATAAGTCGAGGCGCTACTCTAGTATAAGAGCGCACGCCATTTGTTTCTAAAGAAAACCTTGTTTTGCGTCCGCGCCTCGACTCCGCCTCGACTGTTGATCGTGTGAGCGACGCGCCTAAGAACGCTTGTTTAAGTCTAATTATTTCTAGGTACAGAAGAGCAAATAACATAAAATACTGGCGGTATTGATGTAACGATACAAGTACATACTCGATAACATTCTTTCGACACTAAGTACTTTTGGTATTGAAATGTATACTTTGTAATCGACTACCAAGTATCGGTTAAAAATACTCGGTAAGCGTACGCGATATTTAGTTTGGTCGAAAGGAAAACTATAAATTTTGAGAGCACCCAAACTGAGTTTTTATCTTATTTATTTTTTATTTAAATATCAATATATAATAAAAGTTTACAATGGTTTATTTATCTTCAATTCTATTAAAGAATATATTTCTCTAAACTTTGTCAATAGGAATCCGATAAAACGGGAAAAGGGCAGCAAAGGCCATATTCTATCGACATCACAAAGGCACTTATTATCTGCCCAAGCATTTTAGCTCTTATCTCTTGAATTCCTCTCGACCACTAACCCTTCCCGCCCGTAACAAGGATCAACAGCAAATAATTTATCTTCAACATCAAAAGGGATCGCGTTCCGCCCTCTCATATGGATGATAAAAAGCGTGAAATTGGCCTCATTCGTTGTCTATATTCTTTGCCGCAATCCGGCATAGTTGGGAAATCAGCAAGCACATTGACACAATCATTCGTATTGTACTACGTATATTAATAAGGAAGAGCTATGATTTTCGTGACAACTCTCTTTTTCCTACCGCTATTTCGTCAAGTCTGGTTATTACATTTGGATTTAGACAGGGAAACCAAACCGTTTTTGGACCATGGCTAACTAACTAGTGTTACCTGGAGTATGCAGGTTTCTTCACGATGTTTCCCACTCACCACTGAGCATCATTCGCCTGCCATGTCGGCTGTCGTGCTTCTTATTTATACTTACTATTCATACTGCAAAAGGGTTTCGGCTTTTGATTTTACAATCGGCCTCCTGCCTGACACTAACTCTCTTTGTGAATGCTATTGTTCGTGGGTTTCCCTCCACCGTGCGGATGCCCTAAGGTGCTTAATGTCATGCACCGAGCAATTTTCCCATAGTCGGTTTTTACGACGGAGTGGAGAGGGGCTGGCACATTCTAAGGTTTTTTTTCCTCCCAGAGGTAGGCAAGTGGTATAAATCCGTACGGATTTACATAGATTTCGAAAAATCCTAAGGTAAGTATGTACGAGACACGAGCTCACAACCCACGGACGTGAGGCAAGACTCCGATTCTTCGACCATAGAGTTACCACTATATGGAGATAATTTTACAATTGAAAAAAATCGGCTGCCCCTGCTCTGGTAGGAAGTGGTTGGAAGAGCAGTCGCCCAGAAATTTGATTTGATTACCCTGGGTTACATTAATTTATCATGAAATTCATTAATCTTTTCTAAAAAACTCGTTATCACTATGTAAATAAGTTCACTTCTTGTACTAATATTTATTTATTTATTTATAATGAGACACAGCTACAGAGACTAAACAAAACATATAACCGGTAATATCTTTCGAAACATAGCAAACATTAGTTATGAAACATCGGTGTCTTACTTAAATTCCGGTCCGGTTTTACTAAATCCACTTTTTTCAAGTTCCTACAAAACCGAATAGTGTGTCCCAATTACCTTCCAGCTTCACAAGATTCCACAAAACAGAACTGTCGCGGATAGTGCTATTACTGTTCACGTAAGATACGGATTTGCTGTTGGAGAGGAGGTATAAGCGGAGGTGAGTATTTTGTCCAGGATGTTCTTACAGGCCCTACTGGCAAGCATTACTCATTATCATTAAACTAGCATTCTTCTTGAGCATTAAACAACTTCTTGACCGCGGTCCGTTCTCTGGGAGGGTAGAGGACGACAAAAGCAATGCCGACTTTCCTGGTCTGCTTGCTGTCATCCGCGTGAGTTTAAAAAACAATATTTTTTATTTAATTATGAATTAGCTTTAGTTCAGTGATCCAAATGTTCCAAATGACACATACGAGTATCATGGATCCGAATCATTGCACCGTTTCAGATCCGAATGAGCCAAACTGAACAAACAGTTTTTCCACTTCTATGCGCTACTGACCACACCTGTCAAGAGGTGTCTTCGTGTAACATCGCAATAGTAACGCACAAACAACGCTTGATCGCCTGCTGTCATAGCGAATTTGCGGTCTTGGAAGTGGACGGTGTGTAGCTACGGGCTACAGGCAGGCACCCATGCAAACATATTGGGCAAGGTCCTTCCGTCAGATCTGATAATGGAATATATGCTTGGATTGTCGAGCTACTTGCGTAGTCACAATATTGTATTAGCTATTTTAACAAATTGTGACGTTTTAATACGAGTCTCTTGGAGTCCCTACGTGTTTGTGCATTTTGGCTTTGAGACATTTTGAAAGTGGTAGGGACCGAATGCAAAATCATTTTTTACACTGAAATTAATTTCATTTTAGTTCAAAGGATTAGTTAGATAAAACGCTGCCAGTATCCTCGCTTTTTGGAATCACGGACACGCTTTTCCTTTCATCAAAATCTGTTCAGTAGTTTTTGCTTGAAAGAATAACAAAGATTCATACATCCTCACAAATTTTCCCGTTTATAATATTAGTAGGATGTTATTTTCAATTGTTAATTTTTTTTGTTTTTTAAATACTTATTGCCTTAAACTCAGAGACGCCAATTAAAATTAAAATATTAAAGAACATTTTTGTTTATTTAATAATCGTCTTTATTCGTATTTACTTTAGTGTTACAATAAACAGGACGTCTCTGAGTGCTGCGATAGAGTTGCAGTATTAATACGAATACAACAAATATTTTATAGTCTAGCTGTTTTTTGTGGACTGTGGCCTCGTGTCAGTCCACAATGAGATTCTATTGTGGCCGAAACAAACCAATTAAGTATAACAATCCTAAGGAGCCATTCAAGGGATTTGGTATCTTGATGGTCCTTTTCTCAATGTTAATTGCTTCAAAAGCTAATATTTGTAATTGCCAATGGTGTAGGTATACAAGATAGATTTAGCGTTAACGTATATCTTGAAATATCTATTTATTAAAACAACTTAAAATTTCAACTACTACAAATCTTAGGTAAAATAAAAATAAAAATGATTTTAATTATTGATAGCCTGAGATTAAATAAAACACAGATGTAAAACCTTAGGACCCCAGGATATTTGACATAAATAAATTTTAGTTCACCTTGTCATATTACTACCTAATGTACTTATTTTACGATTCTGTAAACTTCGTACTACCTTTTCACATTATAATTCATTTAGGTAATTACTTTTACCTTTTAAAAAAAACATAAGTAAACTTTCTAAAATAAAAATGTATAAGCATTTGTTTCGCTGTTTTCTATGTGTGGAACAACGCAGTCTATTTCGACAATTCAACTAAACGACTAATAATATTGAATGCTTTTTATTAATATTTCTGAGAAAATAGTTTATTAGAGGTATATGTCGCAGGGAAATGAGGATAAAACTAGGCCTACTCGCACTGCAGGGTACAGGCCTCACATCAACTAATATGAAGTGGTTGGGGCCACTTCACCACGCGGGCCCAGTGCGGATTGGTGGAGAGGTGTTGTAAGGCCAGAGACTAAACCTTACCGTCAGATGTAATCAAGCCGCCTTAAGGCATCTGACTAGGCTTTACGACTAGTATCACGCAATATTAGCCTTAACCAACTTTTAGTGTGCTTTCCGAATCACAAGTTGGGGTCCCTTGTGATAAATGTCACTAAATATACTCGGAATGGTCACCCATCCAAACACAACCGCAGCGTTGGTTGCTTAACTTTAGTAATCACTGCAAAAACACTGCCGCGACAGAGCTACAAACACCTGCAACCATATAATTAATCAAGCGTAATAAACGTTAATCCTCAAGTAATTATTTACTTGACGATGGTGATATAGCCCTGAATGTTGAACATAGAGACAGATTGTTTTACTGAAACTCGATCTACCCGTGTCAATCAACTCCGAGTTTATCGAAAAACTGCCTAAATTAAGAATTAATGGAGAAAAAATGGCACGTTGTTCCGAGCTAGCGATGCTTCGCTTGGGTAAACCAATATTATCAGATTTTTTTTCAATCAGATTAAATTCACTGAACATTATTTTCATCTATTTGAATACGATTTGGTATCTATTTTCTGAAAAGGAGACTGATCGCAAACTACTTAAGTAACTTAAAACAAAATCTGTTTTTAAATAATAACTAGTTTGAGAACATCTTTCTTGAACACCATTTCCAAAAAAAAATATTTTCAAACCAAAACCTAGCCATGAAAGTTAATATCTTCTCTTCATAAATGTTTTCTTTGTGAATTTTTCCGACGTTTTAATATACTTTGCTATTCGGGACGGATACAAATCTAACCAATCAAAAATCTTAAAAATCGGTACAGCCGCTATTGAGCTAAAAATGGTGTGAGTAGTGAGTACTTAACGCATCATCATCATTTCAGCCATAGGACGTCCACTGCTGAACAAAGCCCTCCCCTAATCTCATTATCATCGGGGGGGATTGCCAATACTCGGTCGCCACGCTTGGCAGGCGGGTTGGCAAGCGTAGTTTTTTATAGCCCGTCTAGTGCTACAAGAATTAGTCGCCTCTTACGACACGCCTCCTGTTTGCTGTGGGAAAGTGTATTTATTCTTTACGGCCGTCCCCACACGACATGATACAGAAGATAGATAGATAGCAATATTACTTCTAACTAGTTTAGTCTGCGTAAAATAACACCGCTTAGGTACTTATTATTCAGCGTTGACGGTAAAGCTCCTGTATCCACAAATTACAACAAAATAATGTTATTACATGAATCTGAACATGTAAAAGAAAATGTTTGTGTTTGTTTTGTAAATTGCTTAATTCCCTACAATAAAGTGTAAGCATCTTTTATAGGGTCCTAGGGTGTAATTCTAAAAATTCGTAGCACTAACAGGGCCCTGGAGGCGAATCCTGACATTGCTCTTACTGGAAGTCTACATTCTACCAGAAACACAGATCATTCAAACAAAAACAGAACGACGTTTTTAATACCTTCGAGAGATTAATTCGCTGTTGTGGGTCGATTAGGTATAGGTTACCTCAGAATATACAAAAACGGGACAAGTGCGCAAGGATTCAGTACCGCTACTAAAGAAAATTATCTATACTAATATTATACCGTACCTCCGTAGCCGAGAGGCGGGCATACCGGACTTGGTGTCGCTATCTCTGAGGTCCCGGGTTCGATTCCCGTCGGGTCAATGTAGAAAAATAACTTTTCTAGATTGTCTCGGGTCTGGGTGTTGTGGTACCGTCGTTGTTTCTGGTTTCTGTAACACAAGTGCTTCAGCTACTTATCATAGGATCAGAGCAATATATTATGTGATGTTGTCCAATATTTATTTATTTTATTTATTTATAAATGCAAAAGTAACTCTGTCTGTTACGTTTTCACGTCTAAACAGCTAAACTAATTTTAATTAATTATATTAAAGAAATAGGTTTGTCGTAAAAGCTGAACCGATTTTTATGAAGTTTTGTACGAAAAAGGTTAAACCCTGTTCCACCTCCTAAGCTAGTGAAAGATGTAACAAACTTTGTATGTTTTTAAAAATAGATAACTTAAAAGTTTGCCGCTTGTATATTAGATCTACGAATATGAGTACATGATAAGTATTTTAGAACAGATTCTAATTAAAATTTAAATTACGGTATATCAAGTTATTAATTTCACATGTTTCTCCCTATACTTTAAACGTATTAACGATACATCCCAACTTAAATGGCTTCCCATCCGTCAGCGTAGAAATTTTCGAATTCTTGGCATTATATACGGCATTCTTAACAATCCCTCCTCACCGTTATATCTCAAGAATATGTTCTCGTATCTATGCCAATCTCATGACCGCTCTCTCCGTTCCTCTAAAAATCTTCGGCTGGGTACACCTGCACATCGTTCTACATTCGTTTCTAAATCTTTCTCTCTGAGGGCGACACGGCTTTGGAACTCACTTCCCCTCGATATTAAGGAGTCGGACTCGAAGATCATTTTCAAGAATAAAGTTAGACAATTCTTAAAATAGATAAATTGCACCTATATGTATTAATTGTATGTATTTATTGTAGGTATTTTAGGTATATCTGTATTTATTATTATTTATTTATAATTTATTCAAGTATATTAAATTTAGTTTATTGTTGAATTATTTAAACTATTAGGTTATTTTATCTGTTACCTGCACCGCACCAATTGAAAACTTTCTGCATGACCCAACGGTTGACTGGCAGAGAATGCTATTAGCATTAAGTCCACCTTTTGTACACTATTAGTGCAATAAAGTTTTAAATAAAATAAATAAATAAAAATACATTGTACACACTTTTCCTATCCATAGAATGATATAGGTACTTACTCGATTTACTTTACTACATCGAATGAACTAAATTCGCGGTGTAACCTCTTGTATAAGGACTATAAATCTAGGATTTTTAGAGCTTTCCGACAACCTCCTTTCTAACGTTTGCGACGTGACTGAACTCTTAGCCTTGCCCGAAACTAAAATGTTCTTTTTAGATGTTGGATTTTTCATTGTAGCGTGGGAACTTATTATTTTTAAAAAATCCGAAACGCTTACCAATATAATATTTATATTTTGTGTTGGTCAATTTAATTAACAATTATATACAATATTGTTTTTTTTTAAATTATAATAAGGTAAAAAGAGGGATAAACTGGCCGTGGGTACGTTGGCCTAGTTCAATGGCGGAAGGTTGGATTGCCGTACAGAGCGGTACTGTCCTGGAGGTTGCGAATGAAGAATGGAGTTTCGGCAGGTACAGGATACTTACTTGAAAATCATTACGAAATTGGGCGAGGATAAGTACGGAACACGAAAAAAAGAAAAATGAAAATCTAATCCATAGTTCATAACTTGGCCCCGCATGACTTCATGATAATTAGGTATTAAACTCTTTTTACTTGAAGATTTAAAAAAAAAAAAATTCCTTGCTAAGGTTTAGATCTGTTATCGCAAAGTATTAGATAAATAAATAATCCAAATCCTAGTCTATGTAAGTTCCAACTTTCGTTGGTCTAACTCTACTTACTTCTGTCTTCTATCTATGTATCTTCTTTGCACTGCTCCTATAACTGTGGCGGAAGTTAATATAAGTTGGTGTCACTAAAATAACATATCAATTATACAAAACAATTTATGTCAATTCGTGTCAACAATATTAACATAGTACTCCCACGTAGATTATTCATTACATAATGAGTGCTTGTTTTCGTGTGTTTGAACAAAGTGAACTCATTACCGGTCGGCCGACAGAATTAACGAATTTTACGGGTTCTCTGCAATATTCAGTGGTAAATGCATTCATTGGATGTATGATAACAAACAAAAGTCGCTGACAAAGCCAGACGGATTAGAGAACTGAAGTTGCAGTGGGCGGGGTAGGTACATATCACGTAGAACTGACAGCCTTTGGGGCAGAAGGGTTCTAGAATGGAAGCCACGTAACGGCAAGCGCAGCGTAGGACGTCCTCCTACAAGGTGCACATAAGGGACTGTATACTAGTATAAATATGGGTACAAATTTTTTCTGTATGACGTTCTACATTTATATTTTGGTAACCTAAAATTTCAGTACAGATAAGCATTATTGGTACTCTTTTTTATTAAAGTAGGTACTGAAACGATCTCAGGCCCAGCACTCCAGTTCAAATCATTTCAGTACCGCAGTAAAAGGGTTAAATAACTGTAGAAATTGATAATATCGGTACAGGAATTCGTCCGGTATAAAAATTCAGTATTGATATTTTTACTTGTACTAAACAGATATGTTTAACCGATATACAGTCCCTGGTGGACATAATTACGACCTGAAGCACAATTCCCGTAACTAACCACGGGCCCAATTCCCAAAATTTTACATTATTGGCAATCCAGTGTTGATCCGCTCCCAGTATAGCATTACCACAGACTATATAAAATACTATAAACAACGGTGTTCTTGTAAACCTTTTCATTTGATGAAAAATTATCAAAACTATCCCAATACGACTGAATATAGAACAAAATAAAACTCTTTCTGGTGTCTACCATTTTCAGTCGCATTAAGAGCTATAGTAATTGTATTTTTTGGGTTTACGAGAATACCGTTAGATAATATCACTGGAAGCGAATCGATACTGGATTGCGAACATTGTTAAATTATGGGAATTGGTCTTCTGAAAAGGTTACAGGAGCCGAATGCAGGCCGCTTCCAACCAGTCTGAGAGTTATAGGGGAAGGCCTATGTTCAGCAACCACATATTACATAATTTGTGTCAAATGATACACTAGTATATAGCGCACAATACGTTTAAACTAGAAGAATCAGCAGCACTCAGCAGAGGAAGAAACCGCTGTAGAAGAAGTGGTATTAGGGCTAAGTAAATTTATTAAACTGATTACAACTTTCATTCATGATCAGTATGATTACACACCGAAAACAATTAAACAGTATGGTACACTGAAAATAATTAATTGGGATAATTACCTACCATAATCAGATTGGTCCCATTTTTCCAAAATTCAATTTTGATGATAGAATCCATGAGGAATTATTATTAGGAAACTCTTAAAATATTATAGGCAAATCTCGTATTAGTTATTTTTGGAGTCGGTGCCAGCCGTGGAGTGTTTGAATGTTTTCTGTTTTTGAAGTTGGTTATTTTTTAAATAAAATTTTACTATCCCAATTTTAATACAAAATTTTACATCTCGACTTGTATAATATGAATTTGCAAAGCACAGCTTTGACCTTTGCCGTCATTGGGTCTCAATCTCAATTAAGATAATTAATTTAGATTTAATCAGCGATTCGGAAGCAGATTGGCTTTAGTAAAAACAATGGATATTAAATGTATATTACTTCGTCCAGCCAGCTGCTCCATGTTTTACGAGTACAAAGCCCTAACAAAAAAGGATTTATTTTTGTACACAGGGTAACTTTGCAAGACAGTGAATTTTTGAAAATAAGGTGAAAATACGACTTCATTGTAATTAATTTTATTCTTCGTATTTTTAGAATAAAATATCTGAAAAAAAAACCGGCCAAGTGCGAGTCGGACTCGCGCACCGAGGGTTCCGTACAAACCTGTAGGTACCGTTATGAGTAAAAGTTCACCCATCACGACAATTGAGTCATAGTTATGGTATTTTTATTGCAAAATGAAATCCATAACATTACAAAAGTTAAATTGCAATTTATGACGTATTAAAAAAAAACTAATTACTTGATCTCGTTCAAACCAATTTTCGCTGGTAGTTTTTATGGTAATGTACATTATATATTTTTTTTAGATTTATCATTCTCTTATTTTAGAAGTTACAGGGGGGGGGGACACACATTTTACCACTTTGGAAGCGTCTCACACGCAAACTATTCAGTTTAGAAAAAAATGATATTAGAAACCTCAATATAATTTTTAAAGACCTATCTATTGATACACCACACGTATGGGTTTGACGAAAAAAAAAATTTCGAGTTTTAGTTCTAAGTATGGGGAGCCCCCAAAATTTATTATTATTTTTCAATTTTTTTGTGAAAATCTTAATGCAGTTCACAGAATGCATCTACTTACTAGGTTTCAACAGTATAGTTCTTATAGTTTCGGAAAAAAGTGGCTGTGACATACGGACGGACGGACAGACGGACAGACAGACAGACAGACAGACATGACGAATCTATAAGGGTTCCGTTTTTTGCCATTTGGCTACGGAACCCTAAAAAAGAAAACGCAACGTTATTCGTCACAGGTCACCGGCGTACCTGACAGATAAGATAAATAATTAAAAATCTGTTTCTGTAAAAAAAGTGTTTTATTCTTTGAAGATCGATTAAATATTACTGAAAAGAAACCCGGCAGCTTAGGACGTATATGTACGTCTTTCAGACACTGCTAACTTATTAGTAATGTCCTAGTCCAAACTACTAGTCTAAGCTACTCGACTAAAATACTTGTCTTAGTCAAAGACCGCAGTTGAGCTAATTTTGTAGTAAGTAATTTACTTGTCACTCGACTAAATAATTATTACAGTGCGAACTAGGATTTACGGATAAAAAGCACTTAGGTACTGTTACATCAGATTTATTTACCGGTATAAAGATTATTGTGATAATTAACGTTATGTAAGTATATTTTGTTTTAAGTAGGTACAATCAAATGGCGCTATACTATTATAAATTAAAATCAATAAAAAACAGAACAAAAAACGTTATATTCCTTATTCGTATAAAACTATTATGTGGAGAAAAAAATACATGGCCTATTACATATGCGATCCTTCGATTTCAAACACATAAAAACACACATAAATCCGTGTAAAAACAGTTTGACGGTACCGCCTGTGAGCTATTCGATTTCTGTTACCTGTCGATAGCACCTTTCTAATAGCAATGAAATTTACTTTATAGCCAAATAAAATGCAATCTTCAGCGACACATCAGTAGTTAATGGCACAGAAAAACATTGTTTCAGAACACAGCAGACTTTAATCCAGTAAGCTCTGTGACTTACTGCATAAGGCGACGGCAGAAGACGCTTTTAGAATAAATATAAATTATTTGATCATATTATGTTACATGTATAAGGTGTTTGTTTTGGTACATTTTAAGTCACTAGGTATATGCCGTGTGGGGACGGCCGTAAAAAATACACTTCCTCACCGCCAACAGAAGGCGTGTCGTAAGAGTCAACTAATTCCTGTAGCACGAGACGGGCAGCAGCGTCTTCGTGCGAAATTTTATTAAAAAACTGCGCTCGCCAACCCGCCTGCCAAGCGTGGCGAGTATTGGCAATCCCCCCCGATGATCAGTCATTGGGGGAGGTCTTTGTTCAGCAGTGGACCTCCTATGGCTGAAATGATGATGATGAGGTATGTGTACGACATGTTTTTCTTTTGGTGGCCGCGTAACAATAAACAATCCATTGTGCCTCGTTTCCGACTTTCCGTGGCCTGACGTTGTCACCAATGCAGGCGAGAGAGCTTCTCGCATAGAGAAGCTCTGGATGCTGGTGCGCCAGTAAAGTAAAGTAAAACGTAGAACGTAGGTATATAGGCATCTATGTATATAAGGTGCTTCATAAATATCTGCAACGGCTGAAATGGGTAAAAGTATTGCCTATATAGATTATGATAGTGAAGGAATTACGTGCCCCGGATCGGTAATTAATTATTTGCGAAAAGACAGTAAATAAATGGTTACTTGCTTCAATTTGCATAACACACTTCGTCATCCGCCCTTGACACTGCGCGGGAGCGGTATAATGTGAAACGTTAGCATTTTTGAACAGATGTGGACGGTTTAAGACAGAATAAAGCCTAATCTTTATTTAATATAATTTTTTAAATGAAAAAATTAATGATGTTCTGGACATAAAATTTATTTACTATCGTAATCTATATAAGCAATACTTTTACCCATTTCAGACGTTGCAGATATTTATGAAGCACCTTATATACGTCCTACAGCCAGGGCACAGGCCTCAACTCAACTATGAAGTGATTTGGGCCATACTCTACCACGCGGGCACAGTGCCTGTTGGTGGTGGAGTGACGTAAAGCCAGTGACTTAAACTTACTTTCAGATGTTATTAAGCCGCCCTAAGGCCTCTGACTAGGCTACACGACTAGTTCCAAGTGATATTAGCCAGGACCCTTTTAACGTGCCTTCCGAAGCACGGAGATGCTTGTGATAAAATGTCACTAAATTTAGTCAGAACCCAACCAGCAAAACTATATCGTAAAAAAGTCAATGGTCTCCCATCCAATCACTTCCGCGACGTAGTTGGCTTAACTTTAGTAATCACTATCAAAACCCTGCTGCCACTAAGCCACGAGAACAAGCACCTCGCGCTTGGTCGCTTGGCTCGCAAGAACAGTGCTTTTACTCTGTAAAAGAATATTTAGATTATATGTTTAGACTCAGGCATTAATTAGTATGTAATATCGTGTTATAGTGTGTTTTCTTGTTTGTTGTGTTACCTATTTTGACAAATTAATTAACAATCCGACATCTATTTTGAATAATGTAATTTATTGAATAATATTTTGACATTGGAACTAGTTAACATAATTGTTTTTCGTTATTTAACATTTGCAGGCTACTAAGATGGAGAAACATGTAAGAACATTATCTTAAAATGTAACACCTTATTATGTACCGTGTTTCTTGTGAATAAATGAATTTGAATTTGAATTTGGTGCGCCAGAGACACGCATTATTGTTCGGTAAACCAAACCGTAGGATGCTTCGCTTACATTTTAAGCTATTGTTCAAATGCCCTAAAATCCCAAAGCAATTGTACTGATTAAAAACAAATCCTGCATTTCACAAACAGTGAGTGAGTGGTTTTTTACTGTGGTTTTAATAAATTGTACTCTGGTCTTTGAATGCGACTGGCACGCAGTATCGTTTGTGACAGAGTAGTGATGACGTAAGCAGAGTTTTTTTAACACCTGCGTATCGGTGACGAATGTACACTAAAACATGCGTGACTTGTTAATACGGGAGATGTGGGCATACTGTACCTAGGTCCGTTTTGCACCGGAAGGGCGCATTATCGCTGAACAACTAAACAGAAGTGGAAGAGGGTAAATAAATGGGAATGTGGGGTAATTGCAGATTTAATGACAAGTACCCGATTACAGTTGTCTAAATGCTGGCTTGGTGACATCCCCGTGGAAAATATCCAAGTCTATAATATTAAAATAGCAGAGACAAATATGCATTACTTACCTATTGCTATCTAACAGACTTCAAAAATCCTAAATGGTGAGACTAATAAAAAAATACCATAATCCAAGTTACGTAATATACCACCTGATAACACCATACACTACGCGGGCATTAATGCAACACACTACTATCAGCTGATATTTAATAACATTTTAAACTTTCTTGTTTTTTAAACTAACACTACATACTACACCGGTACATACTATACATATTGTGTATGGGTGTGATAGTTACAAATGATACACCATGATGGGTCCTTATTTCATAATCATTTAAGCCGTAGGACGCCCACAACATAAGCCTCCCCGAAAATTACCAATACTCGCCACGCTTGTTAGGCGGGTTGGCAAGCGCAGTTATATTCAATTCAAAAAAAAATTCAAAAATTCAAAAATTGTTTATTCACATAAATGACAGTTTTATACACTAGTTGTCGAAGCCTCCTTTTAAGCATGTTAATGCCTGTGCCAGGAGACTCCGCTCCTTCTTAATAAATTTTAACAATAGTATACAATCATGTGACATATTATGCTACAAACAATGAACTAAGCATTTACAAGTTTTTTATTTTTTTATTTTTTAAGACGATTATATCAGTTCACCATGTTATTTGTGTAAGTATGTATATGTCTGAGAGTGTATATATGTGCTTGTATGTGTGTATATGTGTGCATGTGTGTGTGTGTATGTGTGGATGTGTGTGTGTATATGTATATACATACAAATATACGTACCCTCTACATAGAAAGTACGTATATTTGGATGTATGTTAATTGAATATTTTACTTGAACGAAGAGCAAAGTTAATCCCTCAGTCACCAATATTAATGTTCACCTCTTATAATCCATAAAAGTTTCTATTTCGTTGTAGCTTAAATCCTTTACCCAATTTCTTACTATAGATTTACACTCATAAAAGGTTTTATTGTATATTTGTGTTTCTTTATTGAGTTTATTATATAAAAAAGCTGAACGTGATTCAAATTGCACCCTAGCAAATTGTGTTTTCCTATGGGGAACATGTACTACATTGTTCTTTCTTCTCCTACCCACTATGCAAGTCTTGTAGATAAGATTTCTGTGTTTTTTTAAAATTGTCTGTATAATGTACAATTTACGTACTGTTAATAAGTTACTAATTTGGTATAGGTTTTGTGTTGAGAATGTCTTTTTTTTAAAGTACATCACTTTTAGCAAAGTGCGTTGTGCTCTTTCTACTTCTAGGAAACGCGTCCTGAGTGCACCGCCCCAAATTGGGATACAATATGTTATTATAGATTGGACCAGGGAGGTGTATATTTTGTTTAGTAGGTTATTAGTATCATCTGTAGTGCTGGTTACATTTTTTGGTGTTATATATCTCAATGATTTAAAAATCCAGTTGAATTTACGAATTCGCGATGTAATTTGTTCAATTTGAGGATACCACGATAGCCTTTGATCCAACATCACCCCTAAATATTTCACATGCTCAACTTTATTTATTTGAGGACAGCTACACGTACTATCAAGACCACTCAAAACTTTACAAGTGTGTATTTTTATATTGAAATCTTGGCAAGGTTGAGAATCATTATAAATACTGAAGCATAAGTAATTGGTCTTGTCGGTATTGAGGGTAAGTAGATTATTTTTTAGCCATAAAGCTACCTGGGCCGTACCCCGCTCCGCAATTGTTTTTACATTAGACCAACTGCTACCAGAGAAGACGATTGCTGTGTCATCAGCGTATGAGAATATTTTCGCATTA
The DNA here is from genome assembly GCA_963576865.1 of Anania hortulata. Taxonomy (NCBI): domain Eukaryota; kingdom Metazoa; phylum Arthropoda; class Insecta; order Lepidoptera; family Crambidae; genus Anania; species Anania hortulata. Next base: position 16,714,118 of record OY756396.1, on the reverse strand, counting down.
GTAATAGGTCTGTTACAGAGATCATTGATGTAAATAAGGAACAAGGTAGGGCCCAGGACACTTCCCTGGGGAACGCCACATGATACGTCAATATCATCACTTGTACAGCTGTCAAGTTTAACTTTTTGTTTTCTATTGGACAGGTAGTCTTTGAAAATTAGTAGCTGCGTATCTCTAATGCCAATTTTTTCTAATTTTTGCAAAAGGATATTATTTGAAACCGTGTCGAAGGCTTTTTTTAGGTCTATGAACACTGAGATACATTTTGTACCTCTATCAACTTGTTCAGTTATTAGTGTACTTATGGCTGTCACTGCATCCTCTGTTGAGATACCATGTCTAAACCCGAACTGGTTTGGAGATAGGATATTATAAGTATCAAGGTAATTTAGCAAACGAGTATTTAGTAGTTTTTCCAAAATTTTAGCCAAAACAGGAAGCACTGAAATGGGTCTATAGTTACTGATGTTATCTTTTTTCCCCCCTTTATGGACAGGAGTTATTATAGATCTTTTTAATGAGTCAGGAAATACACCAGTCGCAAAGCAAAGGTTTGCTAAGTGGGTGACAATAGGTATAATTACATCCTTAACATATTTGATATATGAGGTAGAAATATTGTCCCAACCTGGAGCACTGTCTGACTTTAAGTTCATTATTATTCTATTTATTTCATCATAATCTGTGTCCAGAAGAGCAAGTGATTGTGGCTGGGTTGGTAGTTCATGTAAATATTGTTTAAAATCGTCCTCATTTATTGTTGAAGTAATGTTTTTAGCCAGTTCGTTACCGATATTAGCAAAGTAGCTGTTTATAAAATTTGCAGAGTCAGCAGCTGTTAATTTTAGGTTAGTTAATTCAGAATGTATACCAGTAATTTTATTTGTATATGTTAGTGTTTTAATATTTTTCCAGAGTAACTTATTGCCGTTAATAGATTTTGCAAGTAAATTTCTTTCATATGTTCTTTTTAGTTTCTTAATGAAGTTGTTACAGTAATTTCGATAACGCGTGTACGTAATTTTCTTAATGTCGTTGTTAGGGTCATCACGGTATAATTTTTGGAGTTTGTTGCGGTTTTTTATGCATCTCAGGATGCCACTTGTTATCCAGGGTTTTATTATACGTTTACTTTTCGGTATTTTTATTGTAATTGTGTTTTCTTTTATGGATTCAGAAAGGATTTGGATCAAACTATCAGTAATTAAGTTAGGGTTAGTGCAAATTAGTAGTTCAGATATTTTTTTACTATTTTTTAGGTATTTTAAAGCATTCTCTAAATTAATTTTAGACGTAGTTTTGATTGACGTCAGGTTCTGCTTAGATTTAGTTATAGATAGGAGAGTTGTAAGATGATCTGTGATAGTGGTATTTAAAATGGCAATAAAGGCTGAATGTTTTTTTTTATTTATTCTAAGCATAAAATGATCTAGACATGCTCTTTCTCGTGTGGCTATGGTGTGACCTGGGAGAATACCATAGGCCGACAACATGTCAAGGTAAGAGATACGGTTTTTTCTATCGTTAAATCTTTCATTTTCTAGAGCTATAATATTTATGTTTATGTCACCAGCAATAATTATATTTCTTTGAGCACTTATACTTTTTAGATGACGGGAAAGCGAGTCTATAAAGGAATCTGCGTTGTGGTTTGATGGTGAGCGATAAATGCCAAGTATAGAATGTGTTAATATATCTATTTGCATTGCCGATGCGTGAGTTATTTGGATTTCAGAGACTTTTGGTTTTAGAGTTTCCTTTACATAAACGACCACGCCGTCATTTTGATTAAATTGACGTGTGGTAGCAAATGATTTATAGTTACTTAAAATTGGGATAGGTTTATCTGGATGTAAATAGCACTCGGACAGAATAATGACGTCGGCTTCAGAAGTAAGAGAAGATATGTTAGTCAGAAAGTCATCAAAATTGCAATAAATGCTCCTGATATTTTGCGAAATAATTGTAAGATTAGATTTACCTATACTACAATGATTAGGGAGATCAACACAGTCACAATTGACAGATTTTGCTATATCCAGATAGTCTATGTTATTAATAGCTTCTATTCTATCACACATTAAGGATTGTTATAAAATACTAAAGTGTTTTTATTAACGGATTGATTTTATCAATATTATACTTATTACAATGGGTAGTACTGGGTTCATTCATATGAGTTATGTTAGATTGAGTGTAAAAACTTTGGATATACAAGATTGTTTGTGGGTGTAACCTTAGCAATTGATTAGATATATTATTATATAAGTGGTGAGAGGAGCACAAAATTCTGAATGTAATATGTTGTATACATGTATTGTGTTGTACGTATATATTATATTGTATGCATGTTTTGTGTTGTATATATGTTTTATGTTGTATGCCTGTATTAGGCTCAATGTATTTATTATGTATTATGGAACGCGGTGGATAGTGTGGTAAGTTCACCGTGAACCTATATAATAGCCCAACATAGTGACTAGGCTTAATTGTTTTATTTAAATGCTTAGTAAGTGTTAGAGACAATACCAAAGAACAGACGACTAAAGTCGCTGAGAAAAGTAAAAAGTGTCCATACAGGTTAGAAAACAGTCATGCTTTTTGTACCAGGTTATGTATTTGAGATTCATTTGTTACATGAACTACTCGTGAGTTATCATCTTGTCGAACTAATACCTTGCCAAAGGAGGTCCAGCAGTACTTATATTTTCCTGTCTTCACTAAGTCCCGGGCCAGAAAAAATAAACGGGCTCCTTTGGGGGTAAGTTGCTCCGACAAAAACACAGGGGTATCCTCGCCGCCTCCTCCTCCTATATATTTCGCACGCAGACGCTGCTACCCATCTCGTACTTCAGGAATTAGTCGCCTCTTACGACACGCCTCCTGTTGGCGGTGGGGAAGTGTATTCTTACGGCCGTCGCCACACGGCACCTCATTTACCTGTAGTGTATATCGCTTTCCTTGTTCACCTTCTTAACGTGGAATGCTTTGCCTGCAGTTCTTAAGCAAGCTGAGGGGAAGGACATTTAGAACTGCCTTGCGAGTTCTCTATCTAGCACAAAGCCACTAAAACCCGGCGGTGTTCACCTCAACCCAGCACTGTTAGTACAAGGATGGTACATACGTTCCCCTGTTTGCATTCTCCCTGCATATGTACTGGCTATTATTTCCTTCACGTAGTTGTTCGGGGAGGCGTAGCAACAGAAGTTCCTTGGATGTTTTTCATATCATTCCATTTCCAGAGCTATGTATCCAGGTATGGACATATGGCTATGAGTTTGTGAGTAGGGCTTCAGGAAGGCATGCGTCCTTTAAGGCACCCCAAACTTGATGCATTATGCTGTTGAGTCCAGGATCCTTCTCAGCCCCTTCACTTTGAGAAAAATAATAGCAATTGCTATAATAAGCCCTATTATGTGTTTACGGGTAGGGACAGGCACGGAAGAAGACTCTCTTAGTCTGCTGGCCCCTCTAATTTTTTTCTTGAAAATGTTGGAAAGCACCTCATCCCTTCATAGGCAAACTGTCTCTGAAAGAATCACTGATAACTAGCTCTACGGTTTCTAATTATACTTTGGTCCTACATTGGAAATCCAGCCATCGTCGGAACTCGAACATTTTGTGAATAGCCGGAGTCGCAGCGGCCGTCAACTTCGCTGCTAGCGTCAGTTCGAGTTTATCCGATCCGATCCGACTGATTGCAAAGGAAACGGATTGTTATTTATGTCCATGTTATTCGGAGAAAAATATTATCGAAGATAATTTAATTATTACATCGTACCGAGAACGTTCCAACTTTGGAAAAATTCCTTGCAGCTATAAATAAAATATCATAACGAATTATATGTGTTCATCATTATTTTAGATTTATTTACCTTAAATAACTACATGTCTGTGTAGAGCTAGAGCTTCGGGCTGTCCGGTATTTTTCTAGTGAAGTAGAAAATCACTACTAGTTATAATAAACTCTTGACTCTATATTATTATCACCCATTTCCTCTCCATGTATTGTAGTTATATGCACTGTGTTGTCCCTTAATGTGTTGTCGGTAGATAAGTTTCCGTTTCCTTCCTTCCGTTCCGATTCTTGTTTTCCGTGTTTAAGCTACTCATACTTGACGTTGGCGGGGCAGTATACACACTGCTGTAAAACACAAGGAGGCCATAAAAAATGAAAAATAAGACTGTATTTTCGGAAATCAGTACTTAATGTAATCAGTGCCGGATTAGCCCATAAGGAAATTAAGCAGTTGCTTAGGGCAACACGCACCAGAAACAGCACCAAAAAATAATAATTTACTTATGGATAGATATGCCTGTAGGCGTGGATTGCTTTGGGCATGAAGTAGTCTTACACCCGTACTTATAAACAAGTGAAAGTAATTATTTTGTTACTACTAATGATAGAACTGTTCAAAGTTTCAATTCCTTAGCCAAGCAATAGTCACCATTCCCTTTACCTAAGATTTGAGAACATGCTTAGAACACGACTGTTTACGTAGTTGTAAAATTATTTTTCCATCGAAAGGCTATTTAGAAGACAAATTTTAATGAAATGTATGTGATATTATAAATTATAACAAAATATCGGTATTAATCTGCCCATGCAACACAACACAGCAACCGAGTATCGCCAGAGGAAAATAACCATCAAACACTGGCTGTTGTAACTTAAGCATTTAATTTACATACATAACTTGACTATAGATAGAATAAGATTTTTAAAATAAGAATTCTATACTAAAGTAATGACTTCAATAACTTATCAACAAATAATTACTTATTTTCTTACGGGTGTTAATCCGGCACTGACTGAAATAAGTAGATCGTACTTAAGACTGCTTTTTTTATGTAAGAGCATAAACAGAAACAACTTTACTGCACTTATTTATCATACACAATAGTTTTACACAATCTAGTTTTAATAAAGTGTGCTAGTGGACTCATGTGGTCCTGAGTAATTGAAAACTAGGAGACAACATAAATGATGACTCAATTTGGAGTCCAAATGACCAATCTAAGTTGTAGGGATTTTCACTTAGCGCGCTTATCATGAATTAATTTATCAGGCAGCCTATTTCGTAATCCCAGAGCACAAAACGACGCTTCAATATCAGATACCGAATTGGAGGTTCTGGGTCTCTTGTCCAATTTCGGGATGGGGCCAAGCGTGTAATGACTTCTAACTTGAAGCCTGCAACTAAATTCCATTACGTGTGTGCTCAACCGGACTATTCTTATTATTTTAGGACGCTATTCTTTAAATAAAAATTTCAAAGTGCATTATTTCAGTAACTAAATTACAAAAAAAACACGTTAGGGTTAGGTAATGGACCTGTGTCTTTAAGTACATAATATTCTGTAACTGTTTATTTTTATAAATGTTCGTTAGACCATACACCAACTGTCAATATTTTTTCCAGTCGTTTTTGATTCGAACTGGAAATCGAACCCGGAACCCTTTGCCACTTCACTAATCGGGTAGCTATTAATTTTAAAAAACATGTTTTAGTAGGACGTTCTTTATATTATTATGACGATTTTGTATGTCTTGGTGGTTAGTTTAATGAAATTTAAAATTGCTTCAATGCATTCGTGCAACCGCTTGAGGTGAAACAACCGATTTAGATCTTATAACTAGATCGTTTTTTTAACAAAACCTTGATGCTTTTGTTTTTAAATCTGCCTTATTTCTCTTAATACTTATGTTATAATTTCAAACTATTCAAAGTAAAATTTATTTTCTGAGGTATTTAAACTTTTGGTCGCAAAGTCGCTCCCGACTTATCGTATGTTCCCCAGGGCGCTGGGCCGTGTAAAGGACGTCCTCCTAATGACTTTATCGGGGAATGCCGCCCTAATGATAGACCGTAGTGGCGAATATTGTCGGCCTTAACAAATGTTCTGAATTTCCTTGCTTCTTGCTTCCACTTTAGCTGTCAATTCGCATTCAAACGCGCTTATTTTGTTGATTTCGTTGCTGACGCATAAGTAAGCATTCGAAAACTGTATCACCTACGTATTGTTGACATAGGATTAATTATTTAGTATTTTCTAAACACGCTTTTACTCCACTTGCAACTAAATAACAGCTTATTATATATTTATTAACTATTCAAATCTTGGAAGTAGATAGATACTCTTTATTGCACACCATACAAGTAAATTACACAGTTTGGACACATCGATCTATTTGCTAAATCTAAGGCTACGTTTAAAAAAGAAATCACGTCAGCGCTTAGGAATCTCTAATTATTGTTCCTAGGTGTCTGAAGCAAAAATCACCTTGCCTATTTATCTCTTCATTAAATTATATATATATTTTATGTCTTTTGTTAAACCTATAAAATCACTTGCGCTAATTTTAATATGTTATGTATTATGATTACTATTATATATTTTTTATGCTGTGCTTAAATTATTGAACTTATAAGTATGTTAAATGGTATGGTAGAAATATAAAACAATTACTCATATAATACTTGCACTTGGACTTAAAACACCCCAAAACGTAAGTGTTTTGGGGCTTGAAACTGAATTGCTTTTCCATTGTTTGTTTGTTAGTTTTATTTCATTCTAAATTTCTAAATTGATGTACATTTGCTAAATATTTTTTTCTTCCAACAACACTTTTTACTTTTAGTAATTAGGGAAACCTGTTATTGGCCATACTATTAGTCTAATAATTATTATTTATAAAGTACCTATTGTATACGCTGTTGGTTTTCTAAATAAATTAAAAAAAATTACACATGATTTTCTTATAGGCGGTCTTATCGCTAATAGCGATCTCTTCCGGACAACCTGGTAGAGGACACCCATTAGAGGAAGGGGAAGGTATTGCAGAGTTCTTAAAATTCTTAAATTTACCTGAAAATATACCTGAATAGGATTGCAAAAATGTATGGCATAGGCAGGTAGTTTTAGTTAGTTTTTAACCTCTCTAAGGTAAAAAAACATCATCCGCATTGAAATTGAATGAGACTAAGCGACGCATTATATCGCCCAAATAGCAAACCAAAGTCTACCGTAGACTTTTTTATTTTTTTATTTTATTTTATTTTTAGGGATTACAAACAAATGCGTTATATAGTTAACTTATTGCTAAACTTAAGTAATAAAATTAGTAACACATTCCACTACGTAATCCACGTGTAGGTGTATGGATTTTAATACAAACGAGGTGAAAAGCGTAAACATAAAACAGCAATAAAAAAAATTTTTTTTTTTTAGCTCAACATTGATCCTACAATTCTAATACAAGTACAGTTTTGATACAGCTTTGAAAATGAGAAGAAGAAAGAAACATAAAATTTTGCAATTCTGTGTTAATTTATGATTTCTATAATAAGTTTTTAGACTTATAGAGGAATTAATTATTTGATTGGACAAGTGTGGATTACTATATAATTGTAACCTTGTACAGACAGCTCCTCAACCTTCCACAAAACGTCAAATTTTCTCAATTAATAGGTATTAATCTTTGATCTCTACTTGTCAGACTTAAAATAGAAAATCGGTTCAATGACCTTTTTGTGTAGATTGACCTGCCTTCTCAATAGTATCGATTTGCAACTTGGTAAGTATGAAACATCCGGATAACAATATCTACAAGAATTCAATACCATCGAGGTGTACCATACCATCATACTGGTCTGGTGATGGAGATAGGCGGCAGTGGCACTTCAATTTCTACTAGTGAACCTTCGCGTTTAGACTTTAGACTCATTCGATTTTGACGAGTCTAATACATACAAAAGTTAAGATAAGATAAGATAAAATAATTTTTATTTACGTAAACATGTGTGAGATATACAAAGCATTAGCATAGCAAGGCCGACATATTTAATTGGTGTTAGTGTCATTAGTATCAACATGTCTTACCGATATACGGTGTGTAAAATTTAGTGTTATAAGTTCGTTAGTTCTCAGTTAACATTAGCAATGTCCATCAATATACAAAGTCAATAAAATTATTACTTAAACAATCAACAATTGAAATATATTATATAAGGAAATTATGATTAATTATCACATTATTTTCATGTCAAAATTTGACATTAAGAAAGTCAGTTACAGTGTAGTACCATTTTTCAATTAAAAGGTTTTAAATTTATTTTTAAAAAGATTGTTGTTTAAAGATAAAGAAAGTGAGTTTCTAAAGTAGTATGTTACATTACTTTATAAAATCGTAGGCCGCCATGTACTATAGAATAACAAAAAGCTAAACGTATTAATAAGGATTTATTGCACAAGCGGTGCACATTTTCAGAAGTGTGAAAAAATTTGGATATAAGTAACATTAAACGTATAGTTTGATTGATTAAAGAACATAGCGGCCTTTTGTTTTTGATTTATCTTTAAAATGTCCACTACCTAATCACCAAATTCTCACATTTCGTACAGTCACACAGTACTTATTGTACGATACCTACATCCCAACTACTACTAGCCCAACGGATAAGCAAGCTGAAGTGGCAGTGGGCGGGGCACATAGCATGTAGAACTGACGGCCGATGGGGCAGAAAGGTTCTGGAATGGAGGCCACGTACCGGCAAGCGCAGCGTAGGACGTCCACCTACAAGGTGGACAGACGACCTGGTAAAGGTTGCAGGAAGCTGCTGGATACGAGCCGCTTTCAACCGGCCAATCTGGAAGTCATTGGGGGAGGCCTATGTTCAGCAGTGGACGTCCTATGGCTGAAATGATGATGATGATGACCTACGTCCATGTTCAACTAAAAAAGCAATTTCAAATAAAGTCTTACGCTGCAGACATCACTTTTAAAAACCTATTTCTGCTAAGTATCTTGGTAGTTTTAAAACAGTTAGCTCGGTCTTTAGTTTTTATTAACTAATGTGAAAATCTTAAACTTAAAACGCGCTCCCTGCTATTCGGCAAGTTGTAAAAGTATAGGTATTTCAGAAATATTCGAATGAAAATTTCATGAAGAGACTATTAAAAATATTCATGATAATGTCTTCGACCGCTGCTTAACTTAATAAAGTTATCTTGTATTTTTCATTGTATTCGTTCCAAAACTCTGAAGTATTTTTAAGGACTTTGAATGGATAAGTTCAAATTTATTTACAACCGTTTATAAATAAAACTACTTAAACATCTAAGTTTTTAGGACGTTATAATAAATTTGGTTTTTCTTCGTACGTTGTAATACGGATACAGAAAACACTTCGTCGACCTACCACAAAACGTCAAATTCTCTTAATTGATATGACCTTTAACTTTTTGTGTAGGTTGACCTGTCGTTGTCGGTACCTGTTCTTTTTAAATATCTGTAGTTATGTATCTGTTTCTCATCTCAAATTTTATTATAGGTACGTACCTACCAGTTTCTGCTCACGATTTGGTCTGCCGACTTCTGAAGCGGACTTAATAATTATCCTACGGGAACACTAAGCGCTCGGTGGGAACCGCATGATTTTAAAATAACGTGGAAACAGCATGGTTTATTTACCTATTATTATAAAACCGTGCGGTTTCCACCTGTCTGAACAAGAGTTAAAACGAGATTCTTACTTATAAAAAATGTGACCTGTGTTCAAGATTGTAAAGCTGTAAATTTTCATAGATAAAATAATAACGTTTTGTGCCCCGTTCACATAGTCAAATTTTTATGTAATGTTGTAGATAGAAGGAAAAATTTTACTAAAAAAAATAAAACCGACTTCAAAACACTAAAATGCTAAAAATAATCCTAACACTTAAGTACCTAATCAGTTACTCTTGGAGTCGGTGCCAGCCGATGAGAGATTCAATGTTTTTGTTTGCACCGACTCCAAAAGTAACTGATTAGGTACTTAAGTGTTAGGATTATTTTTAGCATTTTAGTGTTTTGAAGTCGGTTTTATTTTTTTAAATAAAATTTACTTATTTCATAAATTTTTAGTGATAAATCCTAATCTAACTGCTGAACACCGATTTCATCCCCTATTTTACTACCCTTAGGGGTGATTTTTATTTTGCAAACTTTTATCATATTATCTTTGAAGTATAAGCTATTCAATAAAACAAAAATCATCAAAATCGGCTCATATTTGTCGAAGGTAACAAGAACCACAACCAAAATATTATCTGGGTATATATTTGTTGATTTTCTCAAAAAGTTCTAAATCAATTTTGATAAAATTTATACGGGACCACCTTTGAAGTATGATCTACCAAACAAAAAAAGAATCATTAAAATCGATTCATAATTGGCGGAGTAATCGCGTAACATACATACAAAAAAAAAAAAAACATACAGTCGAATTGAGAACCTCCTCCTTTTTTGAAGTCGGTTGAAAACTAGGTCCGAACGTTTTTATTAATTGCTTACAATATAAACTGTTACCATCTAAATATATTTTTGAATCAAAACCTACCGCTAACTAAAACTTTTCAGACTTCCGTAACTCAAAAGGATAAAACAGAACCCATTAAGAATCACTTTGTTGCCTGTCTTTCTGTCTGTCTGTCGGTCAAGACCCTTTATCTAAGGAACACGTAGAGGTCTCGAATTGAAACAAGTACTTAGGTCTGCATCCCTTAAAAAATCAAAATTCTGCTACCGTAAAAAAAGATACGGTCGTTTTTATCGATTTTTAACAACTATACACTTACAAAAAATACTTAACCAATAACAGAGTTTCACAACATGAGGGTAATGTTTACGAAATGTAGGTAACTCTACTAGGAGGTACAGATTTAAAATTAACATCCATAATTGTGCCATATTATTCTGTATTATTTTCTTTGTCGTCATACATTATACTACATTAGTAAAACACATGTAAAACATTATTTTTTCCATAATAAGTAAAAATAACCTACCTACCATTAAGGCGGTTCCCCGATCAAATGACGTTGAGCATGAATTTCCTTACTATCTCGTACGGCACGCCAGAGAAAAAGTAGTTCGTAAATCATGAATTATTGTCAGAAATAATCAATAATAAAAAAAACATCTAATTTTAAGTATTTAAAATTTTCTATCGATTAATCAACAAAGCCAAAAATTAAGATAAGGATTACCTACGGAGGAGACGCATAAAATACAATTTTATCGACGTTGTTTAAAAGCACGTTGTTTCGTATATATAAAATAGAATAAATAGAAATTTTAAACTATGATTTCAAAGATAAAACTTCTAAGATTCTTGTTATGGCTTTCAATTATTTTTATATACATTAAATAAGAAGAAGAAAGCATAAAACCTTGGAAAAAACGAGTTTTGGTAGGGTTACAACCTTAAGTAAATGCCTGCCAAAGTTTCGGAAAGCACTCATTCCGAACAATGTCATCATATCCGACCTAGCGGGAGCTACTGAGCTCGTCCATCAGGGTGACACAGAGCTTTTGTGAAATTGACTATTATCTGCTTGGAGTGCTAGCCCTAATGACCTGAAACGGTAAAAGCCACTTTTCGGGTGGAAAAGCTTCGTTTAGCACAAACATAGAAGTGGGTTTTACATTTGTTCAAATTAGGGTTAATGCTGGTTTCCAATCCTGCCCAAGTAATTTCGGTAATTAGGTACTCGATAACAGAAATGGGGGTGTTTTATGTAGGACTTTTTATATTCTGTACTGTTGAACGTGTACCGTACCTTCCGTGCCAACCGTACCGTTCGAAGCGCGGCTACACGTTTTCGCCAGCGCGCGTAGCTGCCGCGCTTCCATAGATACAGACCCACAGAACAGAGATGACACGCTACGCTCTGGATATACCCATAAAAAATAGGTATTAGGTATAGTAGTATCATCAATTCTGAACTACTAAATAACCAGTCGAGAGTTTTCCACTGTCCTTGTATGTACAGTCAGCATCAAATCAAAAACTAACTTCCAAATTTCACAGTAACCTAACTTCTTTGCGTGTGATTTTGTTAGAGTGTTGTGATATGTTTTGCAATGCAGTTCTTTTAAAAAAATCATATATTAAGCTGCTATTATATTGCTAGGCCAGATTGACTGTACCTGTAATGGTGAATTGGTGATGCATCATACAAAACTTGATAGCCCCGTTGTTCAACACTCGACAATTGACATTAGCGGCTAAAATGGCTTAAATAGAAGCACAGCGAAGACGAGGTATCATTTATCGTTTCGAAATAGCAGTTTAAAATGTTTATTAAAACAATGAATCTGGTTTTCAGGTTAAGGTGTTAATTTTTGAACTGTTACAGATTACAGCTCACGACTTATTCACAAAGCCTCAAGGTAACTTCTTTATAACGAATATGAAAAGTTTTAATTGGCATCACTGCTTCTTTAATAGGTTGTTAGCTCAACTTTTTGCATTTCAACACCTTTATTTTACCGCCTCTATCTAATCTTTTACGCAGTAAAGTTTAAATTTGAGTCTTGTTCAAGTTACTTATATAAGATTATCCAGTGCCGCTAGCACGAATATTTTTGTGTTTAGCAGTCGCCGTTTATGCCCATATTTTATTTAATATTTGTTTTTAAAGTTAGGAAGTATTTGTAATTGTAAATGTAACTCACTCACAGCAAATATGTGTGGTTAAATCCAACACACCCATAACCAAAAACAGTAAAAAGAAAAGAATATCATAAAGTTCTGTAAGATAAAATACTAAAATACTGTAAAATTTTAATAAAAACATAAATAATACCTAATGACCATCCTCATCCTATCTATGAATGATCCAACCATTCAATCATGCATGAGTGACCCTTGAATCATCAGGATGCCGGCCATAAGCTTATTTTTTGATGAGATACAGGTTAGTCAATTGTACCTACCAACTTTACCTTTAATCAAGCCATGTGAAGGCCGGCTTTTACTCTGTCGGAGTGCATACAAACAAACAGCGATCCTTTATCGTTCTGCTAATAGCAGCCCGATGGAACAGTACACTAGGCGAGAAGTGGTGAATGGCGCCGCAAGTGTGCGTTTAAAGAATTTCCTTCGCGAAAAAAAATCGGTTTTGATTCACCTTGAACCGACTAACCTTGTCCGTCCTCATCGCTGAGCACTTATAAGTGAGGACTTAGACTTAGAAGGAGTACTTAGCTGGTGGCCTGCTGCACTTAAGCTACACCATAAATTCAGCAAGCATAGGGGTGCATTATCACTAGTGATCAGAGTAGGTAGACTGATTTGGGGTCAATGATCTCAAATATTGATGTTAATATGGACATGCCTCCGGGATTCCAGAATCAGTTTTTGAAAAAAAGACAGCCATATTATGCTAGCACTAGCAAAGTACATCAAATCAATCTACCTACTCCTATCAATGAATATCACTGAGAAAAAAAAAAACCCAAGCAAAGTCCATTTAACTATGCTCGTGTTATCGTTTGTTGAAAACTTAAAGTCGTCTATCTATACTCATTATTCGCCTCAGTTAAAACGCATTTTAACGGGATTTCATTTTCCAAAGAAGAAGAGTTAAAGTGTGCCTTTTAAATCTAGAGACTTTTATCTCGTTCTATAGATTGTTTCAAAAATTTAATATTTATTTAGCAGTTTGCCCTAAATATTTTGGTTAGTAGGACCAATGGTAGGCATGACATGACAACACACTGCGGCAGCATTCAGCAGCAGCGGGGTGCTTCTGCATTTGCATCTGCATGTGCTTCCATGATGGTAAAAGAAACGTAATGCTGTAGGTAACAGTTCTATTTACAAATGAAACGACAAAAACTTTCGAGTTCGTGCTGGGTCTAGAAACTAAGTCATGTAGTGCCTAAGCGTAAAAGGAATGAGTATAAGTAATCAAATCATCCCAAGGAATTTTATGTAAGTGTTAGTCAAGGAGTCAGCTAAATTATGATTGAACCCCGAATATACCTGTTTTAACGGACAGTTAACAGTTAAATTACTATTTAAAATTTTAATTCTCAATTATAAGTATGTGCATGTTGTTACTTTCAGTGTTGTGTACGCCTATAATAGGCATATGTATAGGAGTTTTATGACTATATCCTATTTGTTGCAAGTGTTGTATATATATGCTGTTGGTGTACCTTTTTAAATAAATAAAATAAATAAAATAAGTACTATGTACCTAGTAGGTAAGTAGGTGTATCCTTGAGTCATCCACAAATGGTAAGTACTGATTTAATCGTCTCTGGTAAGTACATGATTAACTTGGTTAGTCAAGGAATTTATAAATACTTAGTACTTACTAAATTCCTTGTGGTTAACACTGATCAAGTAAAACTACGGTGTAGATGTTCATGCATGATGATTTTTTTCACCATGGTGGACTGACGACAACATATTGTGTCTTTCACTCCAAAGTGGTATTCCCAAGGCAGAATATGTTGAAAATGATATTTTTATTTTTACTAAACTCCTGCGAAACCACTTCCAGAAACTCTAAGCAGGCGGACGGCATTATAAAACCATATTATAAAGAATTGATTACCTTTTAGGTACCTCTTAGGTTTTACCAAAAATAACAGATAAAGGTAAATTAAATTCTGAGATTAGTATCTATCCTAAATACCAAATGGGAGAAAGGCCGAATAAACTGACAAAATTGAGTACTCTAATAAGAAATGATATCCGATCGGCCGTATTCTTCTAGGGGCAAAAGTGGCAATTGCCCAGAGCCTTCCAGTCAGCAGAGTGGCGCACGCACAATCTCAGGCTGCAGGCTTAATATTAGTCTTACTAACTGTACCAATGCTTTTGTTGTTTTAGTATGAATCCACCATTTCATGATTCGGACCTAAATACCTTAAAAAGTAAAAAGTCGAGTCTGTCAATGTCAATTGCTTCGGTGACAGTTGTCAGTGTCACTTTTTGTCATCTCGTTTTGGCTTGATGATTTGAAAGATTTGCACTATTTCGCACTTTTAGTAATTAAATCGTAAATAATTTTTCCGGCATTTCCATCTTCTTTTCGGCATAATCAAATCAAAATGTCGGTAGAGAACTCGCCGGTGAAATCTTCAAGATCGCCTAGCGTCGTTGAAACTCTGGACGACTTCGAGAATCAAGTCAGTTGTGTTTTTGTGTGCAACGCCTACTTTCTTCTAATTTAACATGCAAGTGGTTGATGTTTGGTGCTTTTCTTGTAGGATACACTGTTGAAACACGTCGACATATCGATCGTAGAGTCGGAGAAACGCGCCAATGGAACGCTTCACGTGCGAGACCATTATACTGTCTACCTGATCGATCTCAAGTGAGTGCTACCATTCTATTGTTTTCCTAACTAATTACACCTCCTTCGCAGACAATTAACGTTACTTTTCCAACTTGAAATGTGCTAAATATGTCCACAGCTTCATTAGCAGTGTATGTAACATTCTTACCGTGATCATAAGACTACTTAAATATCTAAATGACCTCATTTTTTGCAATAGATTACCATTCTTAATTGCTTACGTCAAGTACATGAATTAAATAAACTCAATTGAACAGATTCGTTCCAAATTGTAATATTTTAGACAGCAGGCCAGGTGTTTAACTGATTATTTATTTACTTCAGAATTAACATCTTTGTAAATGTTTTAGGCAAACTCATTTTCTTCTTGTAAGCTAGGTCTAAAGAGTATAGCTTAAAGAATAAATAATGCTTAAAACAAGCAAAGACTAAATACAATAAAAGATGTAGAAACAAACAAGAAACTGAAATGTCTTTAGTCAGGTCAAATGATAAGGGACAGGAGAGAAAAATAGACATAGCATTTACTGAATAGTATTCTACACGAGGCAAATTAACCACTGTGCCGTGTGGGGATGGCCATAAAGAATACACTTCCCCACCGCCAACAGAAGGCGTGTCGTAAGAGGCGACTAATTCCTGTAGCATGAGACGGGCAGCAGCATCTGCGTGCGAAATGTTATAAAAAACTGCGCTCGCCAACCCGCCAAGCGTTGCGAGTATCGGCAATCCTCCGATTAATGTCATTGGGGCAGGCCTGTGTTCAGCAGTGGATGTCCTATGGCTAAAATGATGATGATGAAATTAAACACAGTAAGGTAAATAAAGATAAAGAAAGAATATAGTAGTGCCACAGCCCAGGGAAACAAGACACAATTGAAATTGTATTGTTAATGGTCTCATGTGTCCGCTTGGAGTGTGACCGATACTCATAAATACCGAAACATGTTTTCTGTCTTGTCATGCCAACCAGTTTATTTGAACGAGGAAATCAGCTAAGGACAGGCTGATATTCCTGTTGTCCATTAAAAAAGTTTAACAGGAGACCCAGATCTTCGAAAACATTGTCTTATAAAAATTACAATAGCCCATCCTTCAAGTGCCTATATCCCACTGTGGACCTGATTCCTTGCCCATAATTTAAGCCAGCACTTAATGGGTTAACTGTGGCTGTTATATTATGATATTAACTACATAATACAGAAAATAAGTCGTTTTGGTTAGTATCCTATGGTTGGAGTAAGAAGGAAAAGGTAGCATGCACAATGGCCCAATCAAGAGGCTAAGTGCGGAAACAGCCTAGACAAACTAACTTACTTACTTGTATCCTATATTTTATCTTTTTTAAACTGCCTTTTTACATGTTTCTTAATTGTAAATGAAAAATTTCAGAGTCACAAACCCAGACTACAAGCTAGTCCAATCCAAAATCAGTACAATATGGAGACGGTACACGGAGTTCGAGCAAATCCACGATTACCTGCAAGTCACCTATCCACATGTCGTCATCCCACCATTACCGGAGAAACGGGTTAGTTGGTCAAATGTTAATACAATGACATAATAATATGCTATTTATTTCATACTAAGGCGCGGGACATAGGGCGTATGTCGCGGACGCCATGCCCGTGAGTCACCTGCACCTCACCCGCTCGTACCGTATAATACTTTCATATGCATTTAGAAACAAAGCTGTTTTTTACATTGACAACAGACACTTTAATTATAATATAATTAATAATAAAATAACCCCTCAGGTGCTATACGCGTGGCGCAAGTCGGACACGACAGACCCCGAGTTCGTGGAGCGAAGACGCGCGGGGCTCGAGAACTTCTTGCTGCGCGTCGCGTCGCACCCGCGGCTCTGCTTCGACGACCAGTTCATCAACTTTCTCCAGCAAGAGCACGGATGGCGGGAAACTATCACAGAGAGCGGTATGAAATTATTCAAATTCATTTATTTCGGACAACAGAGATCCATTTGTTAGTACAATTTATATAGATAAAAAAGCGCTTACAGCTAGTGTTAGTAATAAAAGTAAGGATTCATAAACACAAATAACTAATTTTAATTTGTCATGTACCTGCGCAGCATTCTGCGCGGACGACACCCAGCGTAGCTACAGCTTACTATTTCGGTCGTCGTTCGCACGAAATGCCTTACAATAGGTGCATCCTCTGCCACCATTTTCAGAACAAGCAAAAAATTTGCATGTAAATTTTATGTTGGGGATATGGCCCATATGGCCCATGTCAAGCTGGTTCGATTCAGCCTAGCACTAACTAGGCCATGTGTAGTATAGTGGCAGCCCTACTACTACTAATAGTAACACGAAGAGAGAGGTCGAAAATAGAATGATTGTTAGACCAATGCATATTTTCTTTATGTTACAAATCAAAATCAATCATAGTATCCTTTTGACATGAATGTGCTACTAGCGAAGATATTGAGTTGTTTGTATGAATGATAGAGCGAGACAGCAATAGACAAAACTGGACAAGTGTGAGTTGAGCTCGTCTAAAGGTTTTTCTGTAATTTATAAGTCAAGAACTACAAAAAAAAATTTTAGGCTCAGTAGTTTTGCATATCAAGATTCATCTAATTACTTAAAATAATTTAAAATTATGAAAATAAATGACTTACAACAAGCCCTTTTGTTTGATACTTATGTCACATGGTTCAAAACTTTATACTTTTTTTTTAACATCCGTAATCTAAGTTCCAACCAAGTGTACCAAATTTCAACTTAATCACTCCAGTGGATTCAGTGTTAATCGGCTGCGGTAAACGTGTGGACTATGTCAGGCACAAAGTTTTCCTATAACAGTTCCGTTTTCTCATTTGGACGAAACCTTAAAAATAATATTTATTTCTAATTAGCCAGCTTCCAACTGACGTTTATATGAGACCTATTCACGTATCCAATTTCTATTTTTTACTGCTCGAATTTTGATGTTTTTTTTTGTGTCACTTTATTTATCCGCAATCTAATAAAAATGAGTTTGTTTTAGGTTATAGATTACAAGCAGAAAATAAGCTGAAATCTCTATCTGTGTCCATTAGACTGAAGAAACCGGACCCAGAAATAGACAGTGTCAAAAACTATGGCAGGCAACTGGAAACAAATTTAGGAAATTTTCTTTATACTAGGTAACAACATAATAACTACACCTTATGCTTCTAGAGATAGAGTAGGTTTTTCAAAAAAATAATATGGTTATTATGATTCTATTCTATTCCAGGTCTAAAATTATGGAGAAGAATTATGCTCTTTGCAAGCTTCACGCTAACTACGGGAAATTGTTCAGCGAATGGAGTGTGATAGAGAAAGAAATGGGAGATGGTTTGCAGAAAGCTGGACACTACTTTGGTAAATATATTTTTAAGAATAACTACGTTGCGAATTCGTATGATAATTATAGTGATATTTATAAGATGACTTTATTAAAAGCAGTGAGTGCACAAGCAGCCACTATAAGTAGCTATAAGTATGAAAATAATCGTCAAAGTAATCATAGGATACAATCATAGAATCATAGAAATCATAGAATCATAGCATAGGATTAAATGGAAATCAGTTGACAACTTTCTAGGGTTCAACTCGTGTTTTTTCTCTTCGTCATTACAAACATTTGCCCCATGAGGGAATCGAACCCACAACAGCTTGGCTTTATCTGGTCTGGAGTGCGAACCTCTAGATTAAAAGGTATTATCGTAATCATGAGTACAGAAAGCTAAATACGTGATCAACCAGTTATCGAACTAAATTTTGTTTAATAAAAATAACTACTAAATTAATTACAAGTAGTGTTACGTAAATAGAGCTCCAGGACTCATCCTGCGCACTATTTATTGATCTTATTGGTAATCTAGGTAAGGTGGGAAAAGGGGGTGAGTCCGCGCGCTGTACACCTAGGTCGTTACGCTATTGGTTCGTCAGTCGAACTTTGCTTATTGAACTTTAATATCTCTAAGGTAAACTTTTAGGTTTCATTCTAATATGAAAATTGCGCGCAATTTCGATTGACGATTTAACATAGCGTTGGGTTTGATATGAATCTTCTAGTTGCGAAGATACTAAGCTATATTTTCCTATGTAGTTATGAAAATAAAGTAAAGTCTGGAAAACTATACATTAGTTTTACGTAGTTTCATTCTCCATTCAAAACTCTTAAGGTTGGTACTGACCGTCGTTACGAAACGTAAAGTAACATTCGCAGCGAGCATGTTACCCTTACGCCCTGTGCTAAAATCCGTTGACAAGCGGCACGTTGCTCGCTTGTTCCCCTGTACTGACTGACATTTAAAATTATTTTCATTTAAGGAATAAATATCCGATCAGTTTATATGCTTTGCGATATTTAGCCTTAGGGTGGTGTACCAGTTTTTTGGCCCACTGTACAAGTCTCACTGAAAACTAATCGACTTTCAACTGCACCCCGTAGTTTCGGGTGCAAACAGTTTTGACAGCGGCACTATCCCCTGTAGATTCGATAGCGGACAGCATAGACTCAGTGGCCGAGGACGAGGAGCAGCTGGCGGACCAGCTGAAGGAGTACCTGTTCTACGCGGCCGCGCTGCAGCAGCTCTGCGCCAACCACGAGGCGCACCAGCGCGCGCTCGAGCTCGCGCACGACACGCTCAACAGCAGGTACACGCACGCACGCACGCATATACACACGCACACACGCATACACCCACACGTACGCAGCTAAAAAAACACTGCGCAACAGCAGGTACACGCACGCACGCACGCACGCATGCACGCAGACTAAACAACACTGCGCAACGGCAGGTACACGCGCGCACGCAGACACGCACGCAAGCATACCAAGAAACACTGCGCAACAGCAGGTACACGCATACGCGTATGCACGCAGACACACACGCACGCAGATACGGACGCACGCATACGTAGCACATTACTGGCGGTCACTAATCACTAGACACTGCCATCAGTGGCAATAATAATTCATCGTTCATTACCGATTAGGTGTAGTGTAGAAAAAGAAAAAACACTTGATTTCGTTATACAATTGAAGATAACTTCCTCGTCAAAATGCAAATCCATAGTGGCTACATGCATTTGGTAAAGTGGTTGCAGTAAGTAAGACTGAACGCGGGATGCGGGTAGGGAGAAACCGGCGAGGCGAGCCACAAGACTAGCAACACCGATCTTGAGAACTGTGCGAAAGATGCGCAATAGGCCATCACGATTACGTGATTGGCCAGTCGCGAGACGCGCCCGCTCCGCCGGCCGGGATCAGTTTTTTGCTCGCGCACACCTGTTTTTAATACGATGATCGTCTCGTAAGATGTGCAAAACGATCTTTACTATTTCCTCCAGCGCTCAAGATCGGTGCCGGGGATTGTAGCGAGTGCTGATCACAACCGCAACTTGCGGCACGGGGACGAGGATACTAGAAAGCTCAGTTTGCGCCGTACAAAATGTATAAAAAATCTTGTCTGCAATTTGTGGCAGCCACTAGTCGTTTTCCTGTAGCCGCCACTAGGCCACTAGCCTAGTGTGTGGCAGATCTTAAAACGCAATAAAAATTGTTGAACAGAATAGCCGAAAGAAGTAGGGCAGCGGCGGGCAAGTCGGGTATCATATCACGACTGTTCGGGACTACGGACCCCGACATCGTGCGGGACCAGGCCACGAGGGCGCTGGACGCCAAGATACTAGACGACAAGGCCGCCATTGAAGCCGCTAGGAAAGACCTCGAGTGAGTATTTCTCACATCGAGCACATACCTTTAGAGCAGCAATACGACCTATCTTTCTCTGAAAGTAGTTAGTGATTTTTCACTTCAGTCCTGTCAACTCTCGCCCATACTAAAACAGTTTAAAAAACGGCAGAACATTTTGTCAAACACATATGACATTTCTACTCTATAAGATATGTGCTCCATGATTTCGCATACGGTCAACTTGGATTCGGTGGAAGGTAGTCGAACGAAAAGCATGGTCGATCTATTTTAATGGTTTTTATTTATTATTTAAAGAGCTTCAGAGTGCAAGTTTGGTGTAGTTTGTTTGGTGAAGTGATAAAGATCTAAAATTATTGAAATATCATTGTATTGAACGCCGCATCTAGTGTCAAGTGACACGACACGATAGCGTCTCGAACCTGCTTCTACGGGAAGAGTAGCCTCTACTGAATCCAAGAAAGGCAAAAAAACTTAAACCCCGTTATTTATTGTAAACTT
Source organism: Anania hortulata (assembly GCA_963576865.1). Classification (NCBI taxonomy): domain Eukaryota; kingdom Metazoa; phylum Arthropoda; class Insecta; order Lepidoptera; family Crambidae; genus Anania; species Anania hortulata. The sequence continues at coordinate 16,692,764 of OY756396.1, read as the reverse complement.
TGTCAAGAATACACTTGACATTAGCAAAATTCAAATAAATATTTTTGTCAAATGATTGGACACCAGTACAATGCTTATGTATGCTTTCTTTGCAGAGAGTTCACAAAAAAAGCGTCGATAGAGATAGAACATTTCCAGAAGCAAAAAGACAAAGACATCCACGAGTCTCTGGTGGGATTCATCACGCTACAGGTCAAAGCTGCGAAAAAGGTAGTTATGTCAATAATTCAACACTAATTTATATAATATAGTGATATTTTAAACGTGTTCAAATTCTAGCGTATAGTGAGCCGCCGAATGCGACTGTCTGCTGCCTGTTAGCTCTAAGAAGTGTTTAATCCTCTGGTCAATGCACTAAAGAGTATAAAAATTGATTGAATCGATATAAATAAAAATTTAATCGATATCAATAAATATTGAATGTTTGACCACATCACATACATTACATATACATAAGAAAAAAAGGAATTGTGTAATTTGTAGCATAGTGTAGTTAAAAACGCGGCAGACCGATACAGACTGACTGAGCGCCGGTCCGTTCACTCCCAAGTGAACGACCTACTGTGAGTGCGAGTGAACATTAAATATTGTATGGGCGTGTGAGTATCATAAGGAACAAGCTTGAGTTAACAGATACATCTCTTAGTTTTACAATATCTGCATTTTGCTGTATTTGTCATAGTATTTTATCTTTTTCCAGAATTTACAAGCATGGACGCAAATCAGAGAGTGCCTGCAAAACATGCCTTGAGCGTAGGCGCTGCCATCGAGGCGTCTTCTACTTTCCAAGCGGACACACAGAAATGAAGTGGCTGAGACAATTTTATCCAAAATAGGCAAGTTTTTTTAATGTAACATTGTACTATTGGCAGTAAAAAAATACCTAGCCTGTATGTTTACGCAGAGGCATAAAAATTATACAGCTTTTATTGCTGACTATTTGCAACAAAGATGATAGAATGCGTCCTACTCACGCCTCTTTATGTCTGTGAGGACTGCCTTATAACAATGGGACATTCATCGTCAGATAAGTTAACCATATAAGTAGAGCACATCTCACCTTTCCAAGTCAGAAAAACAGCAGCATTATGCTTATTGTGGTGTTCATATATGTCATATCACACCGCCACTGTTATTTGCTACTTAAGTGTAAATACATCATTTATTAACTTAGTGACAATACGTCATTCCTAAAGTAGCAAAACGTCATTAATATAGTGACATTACGTTATTTCTAAAGTGATGATACGCCATTCCTATAGAGACAATACGTCATTCCTATAGTTAAATACGCTCATAAATTTGTTCATAGCAATATACATCTTTTTCCACTACACATAAGTTTTATTTTCGTTGTACTATATTTCCTATTTTAGGGAGCCGGTATGTATATATTCTGTGCCTTAGATAAAAATGATAGCAAAAACGTTTGCATTTTGAAATATACTATAAGATCTTTCTCAGAAATTTTATTGTGCTGTAGTTTTTCTGACGATTGAAAGCCTACCCTAGTCGATAACTTTGTATATCACTCTAGGATAGTTTCCAAATCATTTTATACAATGATTAATTGTTATTGTAGTCCTTAGCTATATTTCAAATTTTACAACCATTTTTTATACCAGCCTTATTCTTTAAAATCCAAAAAAAAAATTCTACCGATTGTATGATTTCAGCTATTTTATTTTATAAATAAGAGAAAACAAAACAATTATCTCTGAATGGATAAATTAAAGAAAAAAAATACAAAGTTCACACTTTTCGATTACCTATATGGAACAAAATCTGTTTACTAAATCATTAAAAAAATTATAGCCCGACAGGAAATATATGAACCTCCGCCGTTTTGCTAAACTCTAAACTGTTTTATGCAATAATGTAATTGTCATTGTGACTATGATCACCTTGTTTTGTCAATGTCACTAATTGCCAATAGTTTTGTCACAAGTGTAAGCTGTTGACATTAAAGTTTTCAAAATTATTTTAAACCTGATTTAACCTCCCTCCTGATAAGAATCACGTATTTGCTGACGAGCTTTACAATTTTTTAAGGCTGCAATTAGACGGAGTTTTTACGAGTCAAACATAATAATAGTCTCTGTATAAAACCTTAAATAAATAATCATAATCTATTCCACCTCCTTTGTAAGTTTGGTACTCAATCATGTACAGACCACCTACTACAAAAGTCAAGTTTTCTCAACACGTCGAGCACATACCCTATTGAGTTAGAATGTCATTTTATTTTATTTTTTAAGACCTCCTAAGCGCAGATAATTTAACTAAAACAGATTGCGCTCTCTTCAAAACATTCTTGCAAAAAATAAATCTTGCAGCGCTTGAATAAAATGCAATCTAATATTTTAAGCCTACACCCCAAAACTCAAATTTAAAATGTACCGAATTGCTATGTGCATAAGGTTTTCTGACTCCGACAGCTTTAACAACAATTGGATTTTGGGATTGGTACCATTAACAATGGCATTGTTCCTACGCGTCAGGGTTGTGCCTTGTGTCTGTCTGCGCGAGTGAGCAGGACATCCAGATGAATTGACCTCCCAGTCCCAAAGTGAGTCAGATGTACTTGTAACATTATACCTAAAGTACGGAGTAGGCCAGGCCTGGTTTAAATAAAAAAACACTGATCAGTTTCAAAGATAGGTTCGTATTACTGCTGAATAGGGTATGTGCGCGATGTCTAATCGATTTACAGCATAAACGAATGAAGTTCAACAGCAAATAAGATAATTTTACGTTTTGCGTAGGTTGAGGAGCTGTTACAGATGAGCTCGTACATTCAAACCAAAATATTATTATTACTTTTTTTGTCGCTCAATTTCCTGTCCTAAAATTTATTAAAGATAGATAACGTTTGTAAGGCCGAGGAGTATACATAATGCTTTTTTTATTCTGTCCTAGGTCATTCAACATTCGATAGAAGAAAACAAAACACAGTTTATCTATTCACAGGTTGAATAATCTTGTGTAAATTTTTTTATTGTGCCATGCCACAACCCATTTTACATGTTATTATTATATCGTATTGGTGATTTTTGTAACAGAAAAAACTACAAAACCGAAGGAAGTTGACAGATTGGCTGACAGATGTATATTTATTTACTGTGTCGGTTTTTTTTGTATTGAATTCAAATTTATTTATTATTTATATTCTTTCAAGTTTCCCAATGTGTAAATATCTTTGATAAAAAATAAACGTAAAAATCAATACCAAAAATATATATGCCTTAGTTATACCTATAATATAGTTCATGCTCAGTCATGTAATCAATAAAGACATATCTTTATTAATAAATAATGTATTTTGATACAATACCTATGATTATAGTACATTAAAATACCTATTTTATTAGTTAAATTCTTTTTAGGGAGTGTACTTTGCTGCTTCAATATAACAACATTGTCTATGGTACCAAAATTGATATCGCAAAATAAAAACAATTTCCCATATTACTTTAAGAAATAGCCGATCAGCTTTGGGTTTTAGAGAAAATATTTGCATTTAGGGTTCTGTGTCTCAAAAAAAAAAAGGGCACCCCTTCAGGTTCACTTCGTTGTCTGTCTGTCAAGATCCTTTTTACCAGGAACGAGTGGAGGTATCATGTTGAAACTAATATCAAATACGGACAGGTCTGCAATCCCTTAGAGCTGTGAAAAATTCAAACTTCTAAGTCAATGCAATCCGGCTAGTTATGCCGCATATTATCGAATATAGTTTTTTTTTTTACACCTGCAAAGGAGTCAAAACCTATAGATAATTCTCGTTGACCTAAAATCATGTAATTTGGCAAAATGCAATTTGGTAAATTTGCAGTTACATCACAAAATCTTGATTCCGATATAGACGAACTATTTATATATCTACAAGTTTTTACGGAACCCTCAGTGCACGAGTCCGACTCGCACTTGGCAAGTGCACATCCAAATAAAATTTGGAATATCCTATCCGTAGTGAAGGTTGTGTTATATTTAAGTAGTATAATTATCCCGAAGGATGTTAACTTATAAAATAGGAATTTAATATTTTCGTATTTGCCAAAAGTCGTATACATAGTTACTTTATGTAAAATTGCCGAAGGTCCACTTGCGCATCTCAGGATTAGCGAATTTAATCCCGAACTATCCACTAACACGGTATTAAATATCATTCTATAGCTGTCAGATTGTATGGCGTTGACAGAGACAGATAGATTTCTTAATCCCGTACTAAACCCCTGGACCTAATTCATTTAGTTTGTTTAATAAATAGTAACAGGCCTTTTCGTCCGATTCAGAACTTGCTCTATGGCAAATAGTCAACCGGGAAACCACGTGACACTGTATGATTTAACATTACTGTCACCTGATATACCGGCTGTCAATTCGTTATCGAATGATTCTGAATCGGGGTCAAAGTCATATAATATACACAACTAGCGATGGGCTAGGGGGGGATTCACCCAGGGTAACCTAATATGAGTAAAAACCCGATTTCTCCTCATTTTTGAATGTTAAAAAACAACTATAAGGTATGTGCTCAAAGAAGCGATGGGCGACGGATGGTATTTATTTCCATAAATGGGTAGCAAACGGGTATTTACCCATTTTGGGTAAATCGGACGGAGGGTGTCGTCCATCGCTGTACACAACCTACTATGTACTCTTGGCAAAAGTGAAAAATATTTAAATATTAACAATTTATAGAACGGTGAAGGTTTTTAAATGTATTTATATCCTAATATATCTTCATGACGTTATACTGTAGTGGTAGCACTGTGAGATAAAAATGTGTTGCTATTGCAAAAAAATTTGTAAAAATTCCAAAATATGGCGACGGGTCATATTTTTCTTTTTTGGCTACATGTTAAGGCCTATTTAATTAATTGATGAAGAAAAATAATATTAGGAACATTATTTGTGCAAGTTTTTGATTTATTAAGGCTTTTAGCGCTCATTTAAAGACATATTTTTTACAAAAACGGGTTTTTGCTGTTTCATACAATTCTAATGGTACACACTACTAGCTGTCGTAATTTCATACTTTTGGAAGAAATTTGAATGTTGTCTTTTTTCTTAATTAGTAAAAGTACTCGCAAGAGAGCGCTAGAATTCTCCAAAAATGATTTTAAATACTCAACTGTGATTTTAAGACCAACTCAATACGTAGCTAGATTTTGTATGATAAAGAGGTACCTACCTGTAGAATATAAGTGCGCTAATATTTTATAATTTAGCTAGTTCACCTTTTTGAATATTTATTTCTGTTGATTATTTAACCTTTATTGTGAATTGTAGTTTTCAATAAAACATCGATATTTTGTAATCTGTTTGTTTTAATTGTTAAACTAAGTTTAAACTAACAATCTGGAAGTCAAAGAAAGGGACAGGGGAGGCCTGTGTTCAGCAGTGGAAGTCTTATGGCTGAAATGATGATGATGATGAAGACATTTTTTGAAGCAGTATTAAAATCGGCGCCGATAAAGTAGGGGGTCAGGCGTCGATTCTATTCCCCTCTTACTCAATCAGCATAATGTGTGAATAAGAAGGTAAATAGATTAATTCTCTCCAGAAATCTTTGCAGTCATCAAATTTTGCATAACTAAACCCTTGGTATAAGCATCTTACAATCTAATCTATTCATAAATGAAATGATTTAATTAACGGTTTACACAGATCGTTGATCAGCATCAACCAATCGCAGGAGTAAATTCTAATCGGCGTATGATACACGCTGAGGGTCCGAACTAACATCACTAAATAGCAATTACCTAATACCTATGTAGGTAGGTAGGTTTAGCTTAAAATTATGAGTAGGTACTCTATTAAATAACTAGTTTATTTGTTCAGCTTGGATAAACATAATAACTGATCATGACGATGGTAGTAAAGAGTCAAACTATATTAATTGACAGAAGCGATCGCGCCAACTCTGAGGTCCAGGGTTCAATTCCCGGTCGGTTCGATGTAGAAAATGAACTTTTCTATATTGCATCGAGTCGGGATCGGGTCGTGTGTTGTGATACCGTCGTTGTTTCTGATTTCTGTAACAAGTGCTTTAACTACTTACCTTAGGATCAGAGCATGTTGTCCAATATTTATAATTGTGGTGGTTGCTTATGGGGTGCTATTTTGTATGAAATGATTTTTATAGGATAGCGACGGATTCACCACACAAACTTTTATGTCTCGTCAAGGGGCACTTTGCGATTGATTTTCGCAAAATCCTGACCATAGTTGATGTTTCACTCTAATGTTTTTTTGCTGCAAAACATGGTGTGGCAATTGTCACACAAATAATTATCTGCCAATCAGTCCATATGTCCGATACTGTTCTTTTACCCAGATATTAAAGAGCGGACTCAGGATTTAGGAAAACGCTATTCCTAAGGGGGCAAAGAGATACGACAGTATGGAGAGTTTTGCAGTAACCAGAAAACATAATGTAAAAAAATTTTTTTTTTAAATTATTATACCTAGACGGAACGAAATGCAAGTCCTTAAAACATGTAAGTCCTTCCGGACTGACCATGTGGTGTCATTAGCGATCAGCTGGCATATTGTCATTGTCACACGGTGCCCCTAATTACCGCTAGTAGAGCCAGCATCGATTTATCGATCCCATGTGTGTGGAACATTCCGTGCAAGGTATAATTCATTATCGCGTTGGATTGAATAATAAATCTGCGCTATCTAAAAACATAGCGATGTAGCGAACTTATATAATCAAAAGATAACGGCCTTCGCTACGGCAAAAGGTCCCAGGCTCATTTCCCAGTTCGGGTCAATTCAGAAAATCATATTTTCTAAATTGGCTCCCGAGCCACTGTGTGACACCCAGACGGGTGTCTGGGTGTGATGGGAGACGCCCTTGGCAAAATACATATTTACTTATTGTGCTGTGAGCTATGTTGGAGTCCTAATATAGGTAATACATAGTTTTATTGTGTACATTATTCAGCGGTGTAATTTTTTTATATACAAATATTCCAATGGCTCAAACAAATTTAATGGCTACGTTTTTATTAGTATTATTATAGTACGTACTAGTAGGTAGGCGCTGCCTTCTCGTTTTAGCGCACAAGTTGAGTTGATGTAATAATTGTACATCGCTTATTATACAAATAATAATATGACGTTGTACGTGTTTAAGTAAGAGCTACTTCCTCCGCAAGCATACTTACTTACACGTGATTTTTAATGCGTACCTAAGTACTCATCACTGTAAAATTCGAAGCTGTGTATTGTGACATTTGCCGTGGAACCAATAACCGACGGGATAAATGGTGTTCTTGATTGAAGACCGGGACTTCTTAACTGCAATACAGATATGTACAAATATCCCTTGTCAGCACCATAGTACAATACTAATAAACATGAGTAATAATATTACCTAACTATACGAACTGAATATCTGTCTGTCCCACTTTCATGGTTCAATTGTTGAACCCACAGATTGAATAGGGTTCGAAGTATAAGTATATTATCATGGAGATCTTCGACTTCTTTACATTTTATTTTATTTATTAGGAAAAAATAAACAGCAGTTTAATTACACATAAAAACAAACCAACATACGGCATTACATACGACATTTGGGTTCTACCTGCTAGAATTATTTGGGTACATCGACCAATTTTCCTGTTGATATTGCTAGGTTTACATGCATTTTTATTTGTTTAAGTCGAAAACAAATAAAGTAACAATCGGTCAATTCAAACAACAATTCAGTATAAAAGTTCGGACAGTGGTTGACTACCCCTGAGCCATCAATAATTCGGTGAAGCTACACCGACATTGAATCGATGGGAAGTAGGTCACTCATATAAACAACACCGTCACTTACACACCTATTACTTCCCTTCGCTTTTTATCAGTGGAACCTAAAAAGTGCTGCAAAAAAACTATAAGTTGGAGCAAGAGATTCATCTTTCGAAATTCATTGAATCTAACCTATCTTTACTTATCTACTTAATATGAAGACGCAGCAAGTGAACGTAGACTACTGGGCCATGGGGAAGGCGATGTTTGTGTACGTGTCGCTGACAGCCTTGTGCTGGCTGATGCTGCGCCTTTTCAATGCTGTGTTCATGCTGCCGCGACGTCTCCGCAGCCAACAGGAGAACATACAGAACACACTGCAGGAGTTACAGGTGAGGGAAGAGCTCGTAGACTTAACACAGAACACCTACACTCATCTGCACTAGTTGATGCAGGCGATTTTCCTCTAGAGAGCACTGCAACGGCTGTCTACTACTTTTTAATTCATGTTTTCATGAACTTTGTTGGCGTTAATGTATTACTGATTTTGTTAGAGTTGCATACAAATATAAGTATTTTTATGCATGTTTATTTATAACGATGAAATGCAATGCAAATAATTTATTTTAGTAAATTGTTTGCGTAAATTTTTTGCATGCTGCGTGACATATTTTTTGTAGTAGGCCTCCTACACCGCAATGGGAAGTCAAATGTTATTTGCCTTAAAGCTTTGAAAAAACAATTATTCCAGTTTTTTATGATTCTTTATCTTTAACAAAAATGCCTAATAATTGGGCACATATATAATTGAAATAACTATGCTACGGCCACTATAATATAAGCACCGCATTACTGACTTATAATCAATGAGATTTATTTATTCTTAAAATAGAAATTCGTAATTTCAAACTCGTTGTTAGTCCGGTAATGGCGTCTATTAACGCTTCTATTATTCGATAAAACGTCGTGTAGTTATCGGTTTTTAGAACAACTTGTACCGTGGGAGCAAATTCGGATTCCCAGTCAATATTGCCTTATCACCCCAGCTAGGTAGACACCTATAATAATTTTACCTACGTACCTATCTATAAAGAATTCGTTCTGTCGCAATTTTTATAGTAATGCAGTACTGCAGCCAGCTGCTGATTGTGTTACAATTTTCAGTAAAATATATTATCTTTTTAATATTAATTATTATAGTGGCCACTAATATTAAGACCTAATTGAAAAAAAAAACGGTTATATATTAATGCCGTCGGGTTCCACTCCAAGTATATAGTAGGATATCATCAGCTCGTACTTCTCCCAGCGCCCATCATCTTCATTCCATACCATCAATTTGACTCGTACTCTCCCGGCAGCCTGCAAACACAACTTCTGACACCATCATCACCCGGCTGCCAGCAAACTCTTTCCTCCATCTGACTTCATTATTTACTCCCGGCAGCCAGCATCCACTGATGTCCACTTTTTTTTTTTTTAAATTATTACATATCTTCAGGCAGCTAGGTAGATACCTATATTATGCCTATGATAAACCTATTTCCAGAAACGGTTTCCCGACCTAAATATCACTGAAGAAGACCTCAAAAATGCAGAAAAGGAACTAGATGAGTTTACCAAAGAAGACAACGAAAAGGAAAACACTAGCGAAGAAACGCCACAAATAGAAGATAAGAAAACAATTTAATTTACACGTTAAATGAACTGCAACAACGCACTAATGTATTTTAATGTATTTTTTATAATTAAACATTTAGGTACGACACAGGTTATAAAGAAATAACTTTAAATATTTAATATTATATTTAATTACTATGTAAATTTATTATTTATCTATATATTATACCTAATTATACATTACGTAATTAGTTTATACTGTGTGACTTTTTAGTAAGAATCCAGAAGACTCGAACTTTTTTGTATGGAGCCTGGCATACCCAAAGTTGCAAGTATGTACATAAAATTACGTTACTTTGGTGTACACCTATGAAACATACGTCAATCGACAGTGAAAATAATTACAAACAACAAATACTATAAAACATACAATTGTTTTTATTTACTCTGTCGATTGGCGTATGTTTCTTAAGTGAACACTAAAATAACGTATTTGCTAGGTACTTTAAACTTTAGGTATGTTTATATAAGGTTCGATACCTTTTAAATAAATGGTTCTACTGAGTTATAAATAAAGAACTATTTAGTATGGGAACAATAGTAAAATCTTTAAACAATATATTATTTCATACTAAAATCTAAGTGCCACTCGACACAATTTATTACCCGATTTCACAAGTAAGTACTAAAAGTTATTCATACACTTGAGTTGAGAAGAACACTATATTAAATTAAAAATCGTTCTGTATTGCTTTCCATTGATTATTTAGTTATTTGAATATTCCTGGTTCATTTCAATAAAACTGCAATGCTCAACCTAAAAAATATAAATAAATAAGCTATAAATTCAGACATTTCCAGTCTAGGAAATAAATTCTCTGAAGCATGCAATCCTCGTCGTAATTCAACCGACAATAAATTCAACATTCCTACTACTCGGTTTAGCCCGACAGTTCTAAATCTAATCTTCATCTCCATTTAATCAAACCCTCCCTGCATTAACAAGCCATGGGGTCGCAGTGCTCGGCGGGGGTCGCTCAGTCCCCCACATCGCCGCCAGATGGCGCTAGCCAAGCTTTAAGCTCGAACCGGCCGAGGCGTGGTGAGCTTTTGCCGACACTATCGATCCGAAACAAACTTTTAGAAATGTTATTGTTAATGTTAGAGCGCAAAAACAAATACGTTCACTATGTGATAAACTGATAAGTTATCGCTTGAATGATGTCGATCAGTCGTTCGCTTGCGACGTGTGGAGCCGCTCGCGTATCTCGTGATAGGTGGTAGTGACAAGTGCGGCTGATGCAGCGGGAAGATGACCAGGTCAAGCTACAGGCCCCTCGTACCACGATCCTCAAACAACTCGTTGGACACTCGAGACATGGGGTAAGTAACTACATGTTATCTTTAATTTAAGAACGATTTAATATTGCTAATGAATATCGATTATGAGAAACTATGGACGTTTATGATTGCGGATTTTTAGCAATGGTGTCGTTTAGATTTTTCCTTGTTTGGATTTTATTGGGTGTGATAATATTCAGTTAGGTTTTAATGATTTTTACATGGCTATTATTCTTATCAGTCTTACGGATTGATAACAGTGGTCAATGTCTTTTATTATTTTATCTCCGATAAGTACCTACCATTCGTTTTTACTTTACGGTAACTGTTTACAATTATGTTACATTAAAGTGATATTTAATTCTGTACAACATTAAATTAAATAGCATTTAATATTAATTTCAACTTGATTCCTTCACGCGTTTCTGATCAAGAGGATCTTGAGTCTTGAAAGACAGAGACGATCAACGAAACGGTTTCTTTTTTCCTTATGAGGTACGAAATCCTAAAAATCGACGTAGCTCTTATAGTAAAAGTTATCGTACAGACAACAGCTCGTTAACCTACCACAAAACGTCAAATTTTCTCAATTGATATTGATCTCTCTCTACGTGTCGGACTTAAATTAAAGTGACCTTTATCCTTTTGAGTTAGGTTGACCTTACGTTGACTGTACCTTAGCAGCAGCTTACCTGGTTTTAAGAAGTACTTTAATCCTATCTACAATCTTAAGATGCCAAGCCGTATAACTAACTAGATGTGCGCGCGGCTTCGCTCGCGTTGTCTCGATTTGTCATAAAAGGGCAGTCAGAACAAACTCTATTGGGAGATGTCTGAGCGATTAGCTAAGATATTACACATTAAAAAGGCTGGCCAATACTTGAACCAACGCATTGGTTTAGCTATACAGAGGTGCAATGTGGCTACTAGCCTCTTGGGAACCTTTCAACAAGACAGCAAGCTCATATCTACAGGTTTTTTCCTATGATGAAATATCGGATTATGTGAACCTAGGTTAATAATTTTATTTCAATATTAATGAAAAAGAACAAATAAATTAAAGGTTAAATTAAGACCGTTATAAGAAGACGGACGGAAAGGACAGTTTAATAGTGCACTAGACAGATCTATTAATAGTCTACATTTACGGACCCAATACATTATAGGATCTTTCGAGCCTTTTTATTTGTATTTTTTTAAACATATACATATATTGATATTGAGGATTTTAAACCCGTTTTTGCGTTTCTATGTGATCATTATTCATTCCTCTTTGGCATAAATCTAGCAGCTGACGAAGTTGCAGGCGAATTTAGTTATAATAAAGGTATTTAGTTTTACGAATGTTGGCCAGGTGTCAATGTAGATGTACAATAAAATATGTCGCAGCAATGTTGATGCATCCATAGCCATTGTTATTTCATGTTATCAAACTTGCTCGAACCTAACGATAGAGAACAATAGTCGAGGACTTTGGACATCCAGACACATGTCATCATGAGGCAGTACCTTTGTGTACGGACGATGATAATATAAATAAACTGTTATGAAAAGCGTGGCTTAATTTAGAAATAGGCACAAAGAGGTTCAAGTTTTTTAAAATATGTGCCGCGAATTTTGGCAGTTCGAATATGACGTAAAATTATATATGTCAGCATTTAAAACATAAGGCTGTTTCACAACTGCCTTAATATGGTTTTAGTCATTTATTCAAAAACTTTATTGCACAAAACTTTAAAAGGTGGACTTAATGCTAGTCATGTATCTTACTACGCAGAAGATTTCCAGATAGGTAATAACGCTGGTATTACACAAGATGATTGGATTTTGTTTTTATAATGTACCTACTTTATTTATTAACACTAATAACACAAACACCATTTCAAGTTCAAATAACAAGTTCCGACAAAAAGATAAGGATAATTAAAGATGTTACACAAAAGCAAACGTAATGCAGCCAGAAGGCCCAAATTAAACAAAATTAAGAAAACAACTATAAAAATAACTGACTGACATAATATTTTTTCAGAACAATGGAAGCCTGTTCGAAAAGATGTCTGGAAGACCGTTATTAGCTTAGCTTGACGAATCGTCAAGCAAAATCTTACTTAGGAAACTATTATGAGTAATGTAAAAATTCTAATCTGTAGGTAATAAGTCAAAATAATAAAAGAAAGGCTAAAAACAGTTATTACTTCTGAAATGACTCTTGTTCCTACATTAATATGTAATGTTTAATAACATTATAAAAATCGTAAAGTTTAATTAAAATATGGAAAGTAGGTAGGTACTGTCAAGTCAACATGATGTGAATGTTGCGGATTCAGTAAAGACCTATTATAAGTAAATGAATATTTAACATTGTGAAGATACCGGTAGCCTATAATCGAATCATTTTGTAAAAAGTAGAGTCACTCGCAATTCATCATTTTTGTCCTATTATTGATAACTCATAAGGATCGATAATAATTATCGATCCTCATGAGTTATCTATTGATCTTGATGAAATTCGATATTGTGAAATTCAATCATAATGGAACTTTTTATTTCTTGATAAAAGTTGATCACGTTTCGGCCACGTTTGTGTTTAAATTTTCATAGAAGTTAATGGTAGTTCACGTCACCTCTTCTTAACAATTCTTATTCACGCCTATACCACAATTCATTTATGTATACTGCGAAAGGTTAGGTATATGTACATTCTTTTACATCAATTTATTTCCTATTTGCACACCTATAAAGTTGGTTTCTTTATGGTTCCGTTAATATCACGTTTAGGTGATAACAATAAGTATGTAGACTCGGATATTTCTACAATGCATTTAAAATTGATTATATTATACCTACCTCGGATGGCCAAAATGCTTGTACCTACATGCATAAACAAAATCTTTTGCGCATCTCTAGTTTTGAAAAGACAAGGAAACTTTGAATAATAATGACACAGAATGATAGTTAGGTACATACGGCGATTACGAAATTGAAGAAAAAAAACAATTTTGTGTGCGAACCTTTACATTTAGACACACGCACACCACTATTAAATAAGGTTGCTTTTAACAGTAGTTTTCTCCAAAACCGGGATAAATTTAGAAAAAAGCTATGCCTACATCTAAATGGGCTAGTTTCCTAAAAAAATCTAATTAGTCCGTCAGTTGGATTAACAGAAAATATTGGACACGTATTTTTTCTTTTCTGAATCAAACAAATAATAATGAAGATATAGCCAGTTAAAGTTCCGCGTAACGTCACGCCTTGCGACACTTTTTAGCAAGACGTGACGTCACGTGTTCACTTTGATGCGCTTTATCTTCGTCATTTATTGTTTGATTGACAAAATACAAAATATGGGTCCAATGTTTTTTGATAATCTAACTGACGGACTAAATAGAATAATCACTTTTTGACCCAGGAAACTAGCCCATTGTCATGAGTTCGGAGCGGATTAACATGGAACGAACTGACAGGCGTACATTGAACATGCGGTTCTTTAGATAAGAGGGATTCAGCTTATAAGTTAGCGCAGTTAACAGTTATGCTGGCTGACCTATTAATATTCAAGAAATTAAGTTACCTAGACGATTATATATTCACGACTTCTATGAATAATAAAATAATACTTAGCTACGAAACTTTGTTAAGCTGTTTGTCATGGTATCAAAAGATCGCAACTGATTTAAGAGTTGAACAACGTTTATCGCAATAACTCTAAAGTATAATTATATCCAAATTATACCTACCGATAAATCTTGAAGGGAAAATTATATTGCAATGTTTTGACTAAACCTTCAACTAATATACTTAGGTTAAATAGGTTAACCGGCCAATCTGGAAGTCACTGGGGGAGGCCTATGTTCAGCAGTGGACGTCCTATGGCTGAAATGATGATGATGAAATAGGTACTATTTGGCACAAACCCAATAAGATTTGCAGGGTCTAATCATTATTAACTCTAAAAACAGTACGTAAAAGCAATGTTGTTTGTAAATTGTACGACAGACTCTATACTGCAAATAAACAAGGCTGAAGTAATACTGTTAATGGGCTCATGGTTATCTCTAACCATTATAACTCTCGTAATCAAACAATAATGTCGTGTTACCTTAATGTATTATTATTTACGCGAAGTTGCAAATTACAAATCACTGATCAAATAATGTGTGCCGTGTGGGGCCGTAAAGAATACACTTCCCCATCGGCAACAGGAGGCCTGTCGTAATAGGCGACTAATTCCTGTAGCACGAGACGGGCAGCAGCGTCTGCGTGCGAAATATTAAAAAAAACTGCGCTCGCTAACCCGCCTGCCAAGCATGGCGAGTATTGGAAATCCCCTCTTTTTGGGGAGGCCTATGATCAGCAGCTAAAATAATGGCGGATTACCTCTAGTAAACAGCAAAATAAATGACATTTAGTCATTTACTCTCTATGGGTATATACTATATACGTTCTTCATGGTTCACCACACGGCTCGCCATAATACCTACTGTATTAATGAATTATGTTGAGTTACGGATGTTATATAGAACCTAACAAATATTCACTGTAATACAATTTGGCAAGCGATCACCCTATGAGCTGTCAACAAAAGTACGCAATAGCCCAGCTGACCTAAATACCTTTATATTTCATTCCACGCGATCCCTTTCACGATCTTACACGTGTCATTAATTCATATTAATAAGTACGTAAGTATATAAAGACGCAGATTCATAACAAAACCTTGATTTACCCTTACCGGTAACATATCTTTGTTGTTCCGCGTGATCAACGTCATATAGACCTTTGTCACTGATACTTACGACTAGTTTACTTTGTATTTCATTATTAGTCTTGGGTGAACTTGAGTTACTATAATATAGTAGACAGACAATAGTAACTTTAGTTCCTGGCGCCACTTCTTCTCAAATGAAACCAAATTAAACTATAGAAAACAAAAAACGTTAGTGTAAACCTAGATATTCTGTGACCTAGCGCGCCAGTTAAGTACTTGGCTCCTTCTACTGTCCTACATTTATGCCTACTAATATTATTTAATCTAATTTGGTTTTAAGGTTTGGGTGTTTCATGCTTTTATTCTTTTAGTTTAATTGTTGAACGCTTTAACGCCTACACGGATTTAGATGGATCGTACATAGACTTTAACTAGAATTATAACTTGAGATACATTTTGTTTTTGTTTATTTAACAACATTAAGTTCTTGGGGACAAAATCTAGTTGCATAAAACAATCCATCTTTTATCGACAGGTTAATTAAAGCAAAATCAACCAAGCATTAGCGTTAGCTGGATCCTAATCCATTACGTGGAAGCTCCAACGTAAATAATGCTAGGAACGGCTTGATATTCCGCGTATCACTATGCAGTGGTTCTCAAACTTAAAGCAATAGTACCCTATGAGGCTGTGATTCTAATAATAGTTAATTTATCTAATCCAAAAATCTATTCCTGATATGATTTTCATTCAAACCATTATAAACCGTCATATTTCTGCAACTTTTTATTATCTAATATTAAAAATGAGAGCAAATAAATTACAAAATGATGACATTTGGTCATAAAACAATTTAAAGAATTATTATGATAAAGCTACAAAAACAATGTGCTACGTATAGGAACCAATTAAAGTACTTATACCTACCTATGTATCAAAATTTTAATTCACCTTATCTTTAAAATACTAAATATCCTCTGTTCTTTAGAAATAACATTTTGCATTACAATTTTACCTTATCGCCCGAGTGGGACCATTAAATTGACATCTAACTTTTTATCGGTATCTGTAACCACTGGTCCAATGTGAGGTTCACTGAGTTTTCCATTTCCCAGTACATTAGGGATTACATGTCTGACGAAAGACTTTCCGATAACGCCAACCACAGCCGTCAATCTGCGGTTTCGTACATTTATTCTGAATGAAAATTATTTTAAAAGTATTTTTTTAAATACCTACCTGAATTACGCAAATAGTTTTTTACATACCGTCACTTCAGTGTTTTTTAATGTTAATACTTACCTACTAATTGATTTATTCTGCAGTATAATCTCCTGTTTTAAAGAATTTTGGCGTCTTCAGAATTTTCACACTTTTTCCGAAAGCAAAGAATATATTATTATCTATAAGGAATCAAGATTATATTGATCATAAATAATTCGGATACTAATAAGGTGTTATGTACATAATAAGGTAATGGTAAGGTAAGACAAGTGTTAAGTAATAAATGGGTCAAACAAATTTCAAATGGTTCTATGTTAGTTTATGTTCGGTTATGTAACTACTTTATATAAATAACTCCTTGAAGTCTATTCACGTAGGGCACTAAATCTGCATACAGAAGCCGCAGAAGGAAGATGCACTTTCCTCCAACGTCATATTTCACAGAGTTGAACTGCGATGGCGGAAAACTTATAACTTAATGCTGCATTTTGCATGCATTGTTATATCCCAGGCTACAAACCTGTACGGGTGCCTGGACATCTAATTAAGTACATGTAATTTCCACTACGTTTGTTAATCATTCTTCTTTACTCATTTCGGTGTCAGCTTATCAGCCCCGATGAGATTTAAAAAACCAAGATAATTGTAATATAACAAAATTGTCGCAACCGTACAATTTCACGCACTTGCGTCTATATTATTTACTAACATAGTATAGTATATTATGTGTCCATTTGCTACTAACCATTAGTGGATCAATAACTTATCTTATGAATAAATGAATTCTTATATTTTATTTGATATGTATGTTGGTATTTATTTGATACAAACTCGTCATCATGAAGCAAGAACAAATAAATTGTAATAAATGATGGATAAACTTATATTTTGTGTAAGATATGATCAAAATGTAATGATCATGGCCTGACCTTAATGACGTCGTAAGTGTAGGCTATTGGAGGTTAGGGTTGTTGGTTGATCCTTTGTTATTATGCACGGTAGCAACATGATACAAATGATCAAAAATTATTTCAAAGATTTAAAAACTATTTATTCACCGAGACAAGGTTACCTATAAAGTAGTCATGTTACAAAGTAATTCAATGCAAATTATCTCACGAGCGCAGCTAGTGTGTGATAGTAAATATTATTATAATGATATGTGCGATAATTAGAATTGATCAAACATACGATAAACACTATTACTCTCTATTAAAACCAATGATACCTAATTCAGCGTTAGGTGCAATATCGCTGCTATGAAACCGTATTCAAATGACGAATTTCACTCAGGAAAGAAATGCATTACCTACCTACCGAGTCCATCTAGATACCTAAAGAAATTGGTTGAATAAATAATGAAAAAAAACCTTTTTTTTCCAGTGTTAGAGATAGACCTGTCACAATGCAGCCACTGAGCCCGATCGTTATATTGTCGCTCCACCTTGTCGGAGCGCCTTATGTATTTACTGCAGTAGTGATATATAAGTAGCAAACGTATATTTTATTTTATCTTATCATAAGTCTATTTGACAAATTACAACATTTTCGAGAAAACCCCAACCATAATTTACAAAGTTAGCAAATCGTTAGCTCTAAAAACACAGAGACATCTCCAGCACGCTCCTATTTAATGCGATAATACCTTAATGTGAATGACTTGTTTATAAGCTACTGCGTGTCTTATGCCTTATCAGTCGCCCATACTCTATTTATATTGCAATAAGTATAATGCTTTTGTGGCTACAATGAATGCATGTCACGATACAATATCTTAACGATATAGGGGCTGTCCTATTTAATCATCTATCTTATTTACGCAATGATTAGACACATTTCGACTGTATATGAGCATTTGTAACTGACTTATGAACGCCATTTTTATTTAAGTTGGTACTAGATAGAGCTTAAAGTGATTGTTATAGAGTTTTTTTTTTATTTATTATTAGCTCTTTGAATGCCAACTTTTGTTGGGATTAAATCACGCATGTTTTATTAGAAAAAACCAGCTAGACTATTTATTTTGTATTAAATAATTATATCTCATGCTGCCTGTCTCCGTCTGTCTGACGCACCGAATAGACGAGTAGGTAAGCATTTTTTTTAATAAACTTAATAATACAGCCTTACATGATTAGATGCCTAAGCACTAGCACTCCTAACAACTCTTTAGTGCCTGGTACTGCTTATTATTATTCGGCTGAAATAGGTTTACTTCTAAAAAGGTTTTCCTCGCGTTTGACCTAAGCAGTTCCTCATAATCCAACTTCTCATGTTTAAATTACTTGTATTGTTCAACGCAATATGTATTTTACTATGAATAAAGATTTGAAATTTTGAATTATAATCACAGCGTAGGTATTAGGTATTAAAGTTATATAAAAGAAATGCAGGGTCCCTTAGCCCTTAGCTTAAATAAAATAAAGATAAAAAGAAGAAAATACATTATTGAAGCTAAAATAAAGGTAAGTAGAAATACGTAAGTAAGTTTAGTATTTACATAAGTTAGGCAATCTGAAAGGATTTTTACGCCTAAAAAGAGCTTCTTCAGCAAAGCGCGGGCCGGGGCGCCTGCACTTACAAGTCTTACAACGGACGCTTAGAATTCCTTGAAAAGATGAAAGTCATGATGACTGGGGTATCTACATTTCTTATAAGAGCTGAGGCTGTTTGTTAAAATTGAATTATCTACGCCTATGAGTATTTTGCATCACTTATATAAGTTCCTTTTCAAATTATTTAAGTGGCTCATAACACAAGAGTATTGGTAAATAATAAACAGTTTTCTTCTAAAACACCTGTGAGTGTATAAAGAATTTTTGACAAATAATTTTCTTGATGAAGACATTTGCATATATTTCTGTACCACCATGAGTGAAATTCAACATTTAAATTTGGTCAAATAATCTCAATTTAAAAAATATATAGATGTACATGGTTAAGAGACAGTGTAAGCACTTTTCCACGATTTCTATGTTTCCATTATATAAGTTTCGTGTATAGATTGGTAGATGATATATCGGGACAGCCGTAAAGAATACCTACACTTCCCTACCGCCAACAGGAGGCGTATCTGGCGCTAACGACCCGTCCGACGCAGAAGACAAAAATCAATGCAATTACTAGTTTGCATATCATTATCATCATCATTTCAGCCATAAGACGTCCACTGCTGAACATAGGCCTTCCCCATTGACTTCCAGATTGACCAGTTGGAAGCGGCCTGCATCCAGCGTCTTCCTGCGACCTTGTGAGTGCACGTACTTAACGCTGCGCTTGCCGGTACGCGGCCACCATTCTTGAATCTTTCTGCCCCATCGGTTGTCAGTTCTACGTGCTACGTGCGTGTTTGTTTTCTCTTACCCTCAATTTTTAAATATTTACAGTAGTAAAAAGTGGAGAAAGACTAAATTGTTCAGCTCTAAGTGTATTGCTGTATCTAGTTAGGTACTTTTATTTATTTTGTGAAGTGCATTAAAGAGTACCAATTTACTTATGTTCTATTTGCAAGAGAAATTGCATCCGATTTAGTTCAGTCTTGCATCTTATTTATGATAGCTTTCTTCTAATATCAATGGTAATCGCTTTGACATTCGAGTAGATAATACTAAATAGTATAACATGTAACTTAATCATCTTGAATGGGGGAAGTGAGTTTCAGTAAGCTGAAGGTGTTAAGAGCGAGTGCTTGGCCGCCTCTTGTCAAATCATACTTTATAAATTATTTGAAAATAAGAAGTTATTTTATATAAATGCATATTTATGTACAGTTAAAAATTGTTTGCCCGTACGTCCTCGTTTTTTTTTCAGAAAAACTCATCAAGGCTGTTTTTTTTTGCTTAAAGACGGCACTCTTAAGGATAGTATTCATTAGCCCAGTAACAATATCAAATAGGCTAATAAATCGTGTTTTCGTGGGTCAAAAAATGAGGCTAGTTCGACCTTCGCACTTGAGGTCACTAAGTCATTCGACGCCCAAAGACTCGAGCTCTGAAAGAAGTTATCAGCGCACGGGGCTGCGTCAACAGAGTTGAAAGAAACTAGGTCGGTTGTACATACTAACGAGACGCGTACCGGTGCCAACATTTTCGTGTTTAGGATAGAGCCTGCCTGTTTTTAATTATTATACTAAAATGAAGAATTATTATAAAAAGAAAAATAATTATTATACTAAGAAGAAGCCCTACGTACTGAATAAATGAGTGGACGTAAGTCCACACCACCTATGATTTAGATTTAAAGCTAATTTTCTATGCGGACTAGGCAAGTATTTTAGTCAAGTTACAAGTAATTAGCTGAGACCGATCAACAAAATTTTGGTAGAATAGTACTAAACTATTACTATACTAAAGTCGACCTAATTTATTAACTACTAGTAAATTCTCACTCGACCAAACTACTAAACACAGTGAAAACTAAGCTTAAGGACGAGTTCCAGAAAATACTGGGCACTGAGCGCGCGCGGTAACCATAGAGTACCTATAGTAGGCGGTAACCTCCGCTTATGGAAATTAAAAATAAAATGAACTGCAGTTTTACCATTTTAGAATAGACATTTTTTATTGGTCCATAAACACATACATAATAATTTATTACAAATAAACTAAACTAAAGGAGACAACAAGGAAAAGAGAATACATGACTTATTATACATTTTGGAATTAGTGTTAAGGAACCAAATGGTATCCACTCAGCATGTGCGATGGCGTAGGTAAAGGGTCTAGCCATTGCGCTGGTTTTCAGTTTAGAACACACATGTAAATTCCGCTGACCCACAAAACTACCGAAATTCGACCTGTATCGATCTATTAACGTTTGCTTCTAAAAACTTTTTTTTAATGAGGAAGTTTCCTTACTAATATTATAAACGGGATAGTTAGTATGCGTGGATTTTTGTTACTCTTTTACGCAAAAACTTCTGAACAGATTTTGATTACATTTGGCATACAGATAGACCACGGCCCGAATTAACATTTAGGGTACTTTTTATCCGGGTAAGGTCAACGCAGACGAAGTTTTGGGGAAAAGCTAGTAGTAAATATAGGTTAGTAGATACACTTGAATGTATCTAACTACATTAGGTAATATATACCTAGTCAGGTCATAAGTTCTGTCACATAATATGAAATAATTTAGACATGTTTATTATTTATGTAACCATTTATATAGAAAAATGAACTTAATAAAACATCGATTTATATGGTAATAAAGTTTATTCAAAATGACCCCCGCGATTTTGAATACAGGCCTTCAATCTGCGCGGCCAGTCGTCTATCGCAGCACGAACGAGGTCCATGTCAATATCGGCGGCGGCCTTAATCAAGGATGCCTTGAGTGACTCCAAATCAGGATGAGCCTTTGAGCAGGCCTTTTCCTCCAAGTGTTGCCATATCTTGTAATCTAACGGACTCAAATCTGGACTGGAGGAGGGCCAGTCTTCGTGCCGGATGAAAACGATTTCACGCGCCGCCAGCCAGTCTTGTGTGCTTTTCGCTCTATGAGCTGGTGCAGAATCTTGTTGGAATACCCAGTGCCTGTTATTAAACATGGTATGAGAAACAGGTTCCACAAGGTTCTTGAGGACTGTATTTTGATTCACAACTGCATTCGTTTTTACGTCTTTCTCACAAAAATATACCTCAGTTAAGCCCCAATAAGAGACCTCGTTGGACACGCGGAATACAGTTGCTAGCTTCTTCACTGCTGTGTGCGTACACCTTATCATTTTGTTTGTTGTAGCTCTCTTCCACGGTGAAAATTTTTTCATCCGAAAAAAGAATTTCCCGATGCTTTTTTCCCGCTTCAACAAAGCGCGGCATCTCTTCAGTCTCAGGAAGCCTACTACGAAAAACGAAATACGATGTTTCGGACGAAACGAAAGACAAACGATACGCAAACGATAGGCTTACTAACTATGTAACACTTTTGGATGTCGATGTTTTAATCGGATGCGACATATTTTCGGAACGACTTCGTGAATGAATGAATAAAATGTTATTTATCGTATTATTTCAAAAAATCCGAAGCGTTTCGTAGTAAGCAATCCGTAAAACGATTATCGTATTGACGGATTTCGTTTTTCGTAGTAGACCTGCTGGTCCATTAAACGAGCGTCCAAACGATGTCCTGTTTTTCTTCGATATGCCCTAAGCCCTAAGTCTTCATTTAACATCCTTTTTACCGTGGTCCTTCTTAACCCCATCTGAAGGGCCAACAGTTTCTGCTTACGTATGGGATTTCTTTGAATTCGCGCCTTCACAGCTTTTATCACTGCTGGAGTCCTAACAGAGCGAGGGCGACCACTTCTTGACCTGTCATCTACACTAGTCTTCATTGTATCGTTTTATGGTACGATAAACGAATCTTTTGGTTATATTCAAATTTTTCAGTAAGTCGAAAATCTGAATTGGCGCGGTTACGCGCCAATTCAGATTTTCAACGCAACGATGAAACGCAATAACCGCGACACGGTCTTCTTTATGTGTCCACGCCATATTTAAAAATGAGGAAAATTCTAAAAAGTACACATTTTTATTTTCATGAAAAATTCGAAATTCGAATTCAATAAACTTTTTTGTGGCCAGCATTCTAAATTCAAAAGTTTTTATTGTGTGACAGAACTTATGACCTGACTATGTATGTAAGCAACGCAATTTATGTATGCACCGAAGTCTGTTAAAGTACAAATCTTCAACTGCCTTTTAAGCATTTTATCCACCACAAAACGATAACGATATTTGTTTCATATTGATAACAAATATCGTTGACAACCACACATAATAGCTACCTACCTATTTATCTGTAGTTGTCAACGATATTTGTGTGCCTACGCACAGAACGCTGACTACCTATTTCGTGTTTCATAAATATGTAAATTAATAAATTGTTTTCACAATCACACCAATAATCTAGCCCCAAACTTAGGAAAGCTTGTACTATGGTGACTAGGTTAACGGATAAACATACGTAAATACTTTTATAAACATCCATGATGACTTAGGTACAAATGCTTGTTGCTCACCACACAAACATTTGCCCCTTGCGGGATTCGTTCCTGCAACCGCTGGATGTGTAGTCCGGTGCGCGAACCACTACACCAGACGGTCACTAGTTGGCATAGTGCAAATAAGCAATCATCATCATCATCATCATTTCAGCCATGGACGTCGACTGCTAAACACAGGCCTCCCCCAATGACTTTTTTAATGGGGATTGCCAATACTCGCCACGCTTGGCAAGCGGGTTTGCGAGCGCAGTTTTTTATAGGTAACATTTTGCACGCAGACACTGCTGCCCGTCTCGTGCTACAGAAATTAGTCACCTTTTACAACACGCCTCCTTTTAGTGGTGGGGAAGTGTATTCTTTACGGCCGTCCCCACACGGCAAATAAGCAATAAACTGAATCAAATCTTCAGTCATGTAACTTATTATTATAGAACCTTTCATTTAAAAATGGCCTAGATTGATTGGTCTAGTTAATAATAAATTCTGTGATATAAAATCAGGAAGTACATAGAAGTTATAGTCGTCATTTAGTCCAAATTAAAAATATTTTGATCGTATAAACACTTTCTGCTATTTACCTTAGGGTCGATTTTTAAATCACCAGATAACTTTTATCTGACGAATAATATTGACGCTTTGACATATTTTCTATACAAAAACTGTCAACATGACAAACTTATCTATACATATCTGTAAAAAGTCGATTCTACATTGACTAGAAAAAATTAAAAACAGTGTCCAGGCTTTCACTATGACCAGTAGAGTCCAAAAAACGCGTTATCGGCCCAATCAACAACACTGTGTTTTTGAAAATGTTAGTGTTAGTAATCATGCATAAAAAAGTGACCAACAACAAAAAACGACTCTACTTTTAAGCATTCAATTTGAAAATGCGTCCTAAAGTTCGTCCCAATAATCCATTATCCTGCCAAATAATTGGGTGTTTTTCACACATAACACAATGAATATCTCCAGCATTGAAAGTATACAATACCCCGTATTGTTCAAAATCTTTCTCGCAAACAACCGTTCGCAATATAAAATTTTCCTCAAACATATCTAGTAGGTACAAAATGGATTTTTTGCGGCAACCAGCTCAAGGTTACTTTTGTCTTTTTGTGTTTTCAATGATACCCGAAAGCCCTTGAGGGTAAGAAGTAAGAGACTCTCGACCTCTCAGCCTCACATTTTTTATGTTTTAGTTCTTCGTACCTTATAACTTTGTATAATGCTAACTTATCTTTGCCATTGCGTAACTTTTTACGTAAGATGTTCACTAAAAATATTATATCACAGTTTCGAAGTGAGTTTTCCAGTTACCAAAATTATTACATGTCATAACTTGGTTAAAAAGGTAGCAACACCCTATATGTAAAATATATGGAAACGCGAAAAAGCTTTGTTGTTTCGCCTGTAATCACGACTTTATATGTTTTCTGTTTTAGGAAATACTTCCCAAAGATAACGATATTAATTGGTCAAAAAATTTCGATAGTAGGTATTAACGACATAAGTAAATTTATATTCATAGAATGAAAGGTTGACATCAAACGGCTCATTATAGATCGGAACATTTTAAAGGCGACACACAATTATCGCAAATATAAAATCACAGGCATTTTACTTTTAAAATAATTTAAAAAAAACCCTGAAAGAAATGTTTTAGGAAATTGTGTTACTATTGTTGATCGTATAGTCGGTAAGATCGATATCTATATATCTAAATCCACCTAATTTCAGCTTTGTAGCTGCAAATTAAATGACTATGATACACGGACAGACAAACTGAACAATAAACAAAAGTTTAGCATCGAGCGTCACGCGTCGCGAGCGCTAATAAACGCAAAGAGTCACTGACGTGTATGTGACGAACAAAGTCCTTTGAATAATAAAAAATATATATTGTGCAAGTGCATTCGTTAAGGAAATATAATAATTTAAAGTATGAGGCAAAAAACTATTTTAATATACGGATTTATTTTATTTATTCAGATCACCAACAAGGTTAAGTACATCAATAATATGCCAATTAAAAGTACTTATTATAATACAAGTGCTAAGTGTAAACTTAATTATAGGCGACAACAGCAAGCACCGTAGACAATAGCAACACTTCATTAAAACTAAATAATTAAACTAATGTAAAAATATCAAACAAATAAAAAAGAAAAAAAGTGTACAATACGAACCATTAAATTTAAATAATTCTAACAAGCTTCAAATGTGTTTGTATGTTAGGCTCGGCTCCAAAAATCTTAAAAAAAGCAATTTCTTCCACAACTGCGTCTGTTTTTTTTATCGTAGCACAGGCAGGTCCTAATACAAAATGTTATTCGCTAACTTTTACAAAAATATCTCTATTTCACGACATTTATAACCAGACCTTTCAAAGGGACTTTGCGTCACCCTTTTTGAGTTATACTCTCGCTGATAATGAAATAAGATACGGACTTTCTAGAATGTAGACACAATGCGTGCTCTCGGTTTCCCAGACCTTATTCTTTGGTGAAAAATGGACCTTTCACGTTCCTTGGGTATTACATCAGGAATACAACCTAAGTTATGTATGTAGGTGGACAATTATTATTTGACGTACTATTTGATGAGGTTAAAATGAAAATAAATTGCAATTATTAGACCAAGTTAGGGCATTTCTCATCAATAAATAGAACTCAGTCTCAGTTTAATACATTTTTGCGCTCATCTCGGCTTGATATTGACATGTCTTATTCACAACGTAAATTCAAATATATATTGCATGAACATATGTCTTCATTAATATAAAAAAAAAGGCTGTAATTTGTCATTTTTCCATTTACTTAAACTGTTAAGTGTATACGTCAGTTTCCACATTTTAAATTTTTATGCATGCCGTGGTGGCCTTTAATTAAGGCAACACTATAAAATGTAAAATTTGAATTGTATTTTGTATTGGCTAGGTGTATGCTTTGTTGGCTGTCCTTAATTAAATAAAATAAAATAAAAATAAAATTAAGAAACTATAACTTTTTAAGTAGAATCCTTTTATTTAAAAAATACTTAATCAGTATTTCAGCAATGCTTGAGGATTTAATATAGAAATAATACTATGTGTACATAGGGGCCCCTAGGCAAGTAGGCAAAGCTCAATCTACAATATTCTTTACTCGTTCCAAAATCTGTACAAACCGTATTTTTTGTCCATTACAAGTTTAACACTAAATTAAACTAGTTAGTTTCTCGCCTATAAGTTTTGCTTTTGTTATCTAGCCCCAATACACCATAATGGAAAAATTATGGTGTATTTTGCGAACTGTCATTTCATTTTGTACCGCTTCTTAAGTTCAAATTCAAACTATTTATTGCACACATGTGTTTAGAAGGGTGTTTTGATAACTCTCATAACATATAACTCTGGCAGGGCATAGCTACATAATAAATAAGCACTGCATAGATAGTTCGAGCATTATATACACAAACAATAAACATACAAATAAAATTAAATATTATGCAGGTAAATAGCATTAAAAAAATAAAAGTAAACAACGTTTTCCTCCCAGTTTAAGTATCAGGAAAAGGTCAAAGGTTAGGTGCTTCGAAAATAAAAATTATACGAACTTTTCCTACCTTCTCCCGTTTAAATTTAACCCGCCTATTATTACTCGTAGAGTAGGTAGGTACTTTGCGCTGCACTATTAAACATAATTAATTAACACAGTGCCATATTAATTACGACTACGAGTAACACGACACGGTGGCGCTAATTACTAATTACGCAACCCACTATTTCCCTGGAAATGTTTTCGTTTCCAGGGAAAAAAGCAAGTCTTTTAGCCCTCCTATTTTAACAATATAGTAATTAAATGTATTTCAAAACTAGCTGCCGCGACTAGGCAAGCGCAGCGTGGGGTGCCCTCCGACAAGGTGGAGTGACGATATACGCAAGGCTGCTGGCAGTGTGTGGAAAAGAATAGCCGAGGATCGGGCTCAGTGGTGTGCATTGAGAGAGGCCTATGTCCAGCAGTGGACTAACGTGAGCAATGATGATGATGATGATTTCATAATTACATGCATGCTTTCTTTTTTTTGGCTTTAGATTTCATAAAACACATTACACACTAAGGCGCTATGCACACGGAGCAACTTCAATTGAGGCAACAGTTAACCTTTTATAGGAGTTGCCGGTTGCGTTGACTAAAACCAGCAATTAAGGCCTAGTCTGTGGTAGCTGCAATTTTGAATCAACTTTATTGCTGCTGCAATTTTAATAAGAAGGTGGTTTGCCGATAGTACTTACACATAATTCGTTTTTATGTAAAAAGTGCTATAAAAGTAGATCTTAATCTACTTATTTAATATTTTATAGTTAATAAATTGTTTGTGTATATGTTTTACCGTAGACTGACAAAGCTCTAACCTACTAAAAATAAATTACCTACCATGCACAATAATTATTATAAACAAGAAATATTTTTTTACAGAATTAAATAATCTTTTTTTTTACTCATCATAACTGGTACAAAGTCAGTTGCTAGTGAGGACCATTTAAAGCACCAATTGCAACAACGAACTATAATGACGAATCATAATGCTGATGACATAACGGTCATCATCCATAGCAGTGTCACCATGCTGATAGCATTTAGTTCGTTCTTAAGACCTTTTGCTGTAATGAACTACGTAAATATTTAAATGGTAATGTTATACGCATTATAAATATCAATTTGAAACGATCCAATATGCACCAGAATTTAAAACTATGCGGGGGAATGCAAATTGAATCCAGTCGGTAATTGCAAACACGGGCGCATCCATACTGTAGATAAATTTTACAAATTTATATGCTAATCCATTAAATCCAATCCGCGGTGGTGGCTCCACCTACAGAATGTGGCCGTACAACAAGCAGCCCAGAAAGAACCAACAAACTATTAACAAAAAAGTATGAGCACAGCAAATGTCACAATAACACTAAGACTAAGACCTTTAAAGAACGTGTTTTTAAGTGCCACTAGAACTCGATCTCAGTCAGTATTTTGCGAAAACGCGATGCAGACGTTAAGTCACTGGTCGCGAATGCTAGCGTCGCTAGCAATCAATCGCCAAGAGCAGTTCCGTCCGGGCCTGTGCCCAGGGCCCTTAGCCTCACGTGGGCCCCAAAGCACTAAAACATGTTTGTATGCTAAGAAACAATGTTAACTAAAAAGAAAGAGGGTCAAAGCCTAGATTATAGAAGGGAAAATTTAAAACTATACCTTTTAACGGAAGTATAAAACTAATTTTTGGAAGTCATAAATTCATACTAACAGTATTTTATTTTTACTTTGTAATAGGACCCCCGAATACTTACGTGCCCCAGGGCCCCGTGATATGTTAAGACGGCCCTGGCCTAGAGTGGCCAAAACTTGATGCAGTATCGATACATGTTCCAGATCGCCAAGCACAAATGCTAAAAGGCTCTAAAAGATAATTATTAAACCGACAAAAAAATCTTACTAAACAGTTGACTGACTAAACAGTTTTACTAATACTTTTTCTCTAATCTAATTCTAATGTACTCAAAAAATACGAAGATTTTTAATAGTTGTTAGTTTTATTGCATTCACAATCATTGTGTCACTTACCGACCTTTTTTTACGAATCTCCTCATTACGCTGATTGTAAAGGACACAATTTTTTTTTACTAAAAACTGCTAGTTGTTTGATCTGGTGCTCAAACTCAGTAAATTTTCTATGGACCAAAATATTTCAATGCCCAGAAGAAACATCAGAGTTTCTAGTGAAATAAAATACCCAAAAAGACTCATCATTATCATGATCATTTCAGCCATACCACGTCCACTGCTGAACGTAGACCTCCCTCAATGACCTTCAGATAGGCCATTTGGAAGAGATCCAGCTGCTTCTGAAACCTTTACCGGATCGTCTGTTTACCTTGTGGGTACCGGCAAAGTAAGGTGGATGGAACCTGGAAGGCCACTATAACAAATAAACAGTTATTATTCGTTTATTTCCTAGCCAAACAAAACAAAAAAATCCGCCGCCGCGTCTGTGGCTTGAATTTAAAGGGTGTGTGTTTTAAGGGTAGTGTAATTAGTTGTCATCACATGCAATGACTACGAAAAATTCTTCGAAGGAGCATGGCCTTCCGTGGTCCCCCCTACCTTAGATATAAACCACACACTTAACCTGTGACTTGTGAGCTGTCTGTTTTTTTCACCCTGTGACGAAAGGAAATTATCCATTTACAGGATATCGACCCCGGTGGATATTGCAAGAATTGATGTAATAAGGAAATATCAGTATTCTCCGAGTTATCACCAGCCTGAAAGTTCAGCGCCTTGTAATACCCTCGTAAATATAGCACTTCCGAGAATCTATGGGCTTTAATAAAACGATAGGATTTTCCGAAGGGCTTTTCTTTCGCCTTTCTTTTTTCCCGGGTATTGGAATGACAAAATGTGATGAAAATAATGTCTCTCTCTTTCTATTTTAGAACTACACCTAACAATATTATGTTTGAATAAATAATATAATAAAATAAGTGTTTATTTTATCTTAACAAAAAGGAAATCGTATACTACTGACTACTATATATCAAAAATGGTGATTCTTGTACTATTTTTAACGTTTAGTATTAAAGACTAAGTACAAGAATAACCATTTTTGACTTTTGTGGAAGGCTGGTACCGGAGTAGGTTTCAGAAGCAACATTACGCACAAAGCATTATTTATTAGAACGAGGATTATCGATGTTGATTACCTAAATTAGTTATGCAAAAACAACGTATTTCATCAATTTTCATATTATTTTATTTATTACCAATACTAAAGCACTTGATACACATGACAACAAGACGTCATAGGAGCAAGGAAGGCGGATGCTGATTATATTACAACAAGTTAGAGAGCGCTCATCATCATATCGTATGGCATTTAGCTGCTTCAATCTTAATTTAAATATCGAGTGCTAGTTGGCGTAACCAGGCCTCAGAAAAAGATTAAGTTCCCGCAGGCCACCAGGAAAACAGTACAGCTGGCAATCGTTGGCGATATGCGCCATGGTCTGGTCTGCGGCACCACAGTCACAGGCCGGTGACTCCCTTAGCCCCCACTTATGAAGGTGGTGATTGGAACGGCCGTATCCTGTCCTGAACCTGTTTAGTCCTACCCATACTTGACAGTTGCCGTGTAGTGTTAAAACCAGTTTACCTGGGAAACCTTTGAAGACCCACAAAATGACTTAGTTCTAGACCCGACATCAAAGCCCGCTGGTTTTAGGAAGCGCTAAAGACGTAATATTACTACCGAGAGAAAACACGTAAGAGTAGGGTAAACGCTTAATTTAAAACACCGGCCAAGAGCGAGTTGGACACGTGAACCGAGGATTCCGTACAAATTTGTAGGTATGTAAATAGGTTGTAATAATAAATCTTAACGAAAAATGGTTACAACACAAAAATAAATGTAATGTAAAATGTAAGTTAAATAAATTAATACATGCTTATACCACAATCAACGTGTTATTAAGCGTCCTATTTTCATCTCTTCAAATTAATTCGCAAAGGGTTGCCTTGATCTATGAAACTTATTAAGCCCCGCAATACTTAGTTTAAATGGTTTAAGTAAAGTTTTTGCCATTTTAGGCTTGTAATTATTTTTAAGGCAATAAATATAGTCAATTATCTTTTTCAACGTAAACAAACGCTGCGACAACAGCTCTACCGTGACCTTTGCCAAGTAAACTGCCATATATGTTGCATAAAATTTAGGCAAGTTGGCTGGGCGCCAGGCAATAACAGTCGGGGGCAACGAGTTGGGCGCCAAACCACGAATGTTCGCTGATAAGCGTGAGCCTCGACCTCACAACTGGGACATGCGGTATAAACAACAGACAAATATCCAAGGACGAAAGGATTCGAGCTCGTTAACCCTTTGCTATATTTTTTAGAGGAAAGATTTTTGTAGTATTTGCAATGCAAGGGTTAGTAGGTACTTATTTCTCAAACAGTCTAATTTTCGGATTTCGTTCCACACTTAAGGCATCAACTTTTACATATATTTTAAGCATATTTTGAACTGTCTGTTTGAACTTTAACTAGTAGAGCCTACGTCTGTGATAGTTTTCATATAACAAACTCCTAATTTACGTAACTGTCAACACTTTTTATTTAAGTGTCCAAAAACAGCGGTTTTGGATGGCGTGAATCGCACAAAACCACTGATCACTTTTAAGCCTAATATTTGGAAAATTAGTCCTTAATTTTAAAAATATTACAATCCCAATATTTTCGAAAGACTTATGCAACGGTAACCACACGATAACAAGTAGAAAAAAGTATCATGTGAGTTTTTATGTCAAATCGCGGACACAAAGACAGACAGACAAATGGACGGATTCATTGAACATACTCTAAGGGTTCCGTGTTTTACTACGGAATCCAAAAAATGGAAAGATTTCAGTTACATTGTTTAACTCAATTTTTGAACTATATATTTAGTATCTCTCAATCATTCGAGTATCTACTTCCTTTAAGTGCTTGCGTACTATGTCGTATTGTTATCAGTTGTTTGTTTACGTTTAAAGGTTTTATCTACGCAGACTCAGTTAATTTTCGTAACGTAGTTGTTCATTTCTAGAACATACATTTTTTACAGATTTTCCTGTTAGCAAAATATATGCAATCTATAAAAGTTTCCTGTAATGTAACAAAAACATTTTCAGCTTTTAACATTTTCCACTGAAAATTCAGTTTTCCGGAAAGCGATACATTGTGTATGGATTCTTTCTTCATGCATATTTGTTATATATCATTCAAATTAATGTTTCCACTTGCTACTTTAAAAATAGTTCTTTAAAGAAGAATTATCGTTGAATTGTAAGTCATTGGGGACGGCCTATGTTTAGCAGTTGACGTCCTATGGTTAATGCGAAATGATAATAATTATTTACGTCACACTCAGTTTTAGGGTTTAGTATCTAAAGGTCTGTCCTTCTGTAAGTCACACATATTCTAAGGGCGGTAACTTTCTGTAACTGGCAGACATGTTTACTGAATGTGTATTTATGGCAAAAAATGAGAAGTTTTTTTTACTCTATCGTAAAAACGGTAATACTTTTTATTTATGCAACACTGCGCTTTAGGTAGTACGTATAATATATTTCTTCGCGCAGTTTTAATAAATACCATTTTGAGAGTTGAAAAATAACAATAATTTACAATGACTTATTCATGTCAAAGTAATCATGCATTAGCTTCATGTGTAACACATAAAAATAACTGACACTTAGAAAATCGGAACTTACGACACTATGACAACAAAACAAAGTAATTTATTACTAAATCTTTATCAGATACTATTTGTTGAGATGTTATGGTTTCTGGTATCATTATCAAACACGACAAAATTATTCGACAAAAATATACAAATAGTTATAAAGATCAATGTTCTGTCTCTACTTTCCAGTTAACGTCATCATATTTATGTATGTATGTATTTTAGCTATGTAGTCTATGTATTATATTATTTAGTTTATAATATTTGACATAGATACTGTGTGTAGTTTATGCTGTGATTATATAATAATGTTCATTTTTGTAACGTCATTTGCACCGCCCACCAAACATCTCTGTTTAGCCTAATGGTCGACTGGTAGAGAATGCCACATGGCATTAAGTCCACCTTTTGTATGAATTTATTTTGTGCAATAAAGTTTAAATAAATAAAATAAATGTTTATGATTACACCAGATTGGTTTAAAAACATTCTAGAAGCTTGGTCGTCGCCCCCGGCTTCAATTTGTTAACAAACAGGATGAAACGGGCACTTTCCGCGTAATATGCGCGAGATTGAACTTCTTTCGCGAAACTCTGCTACACGTTACATTTCGTTTATCTTCCTTACAGTTGCAGTTGGCGCTCGACCAACTCGCAAGTGATGAAACCCGTAATGGTTGAGTGACTCGGAGTACCTGTATCATCATTACAATACATTTTCATGAAAGAGAGAGAAAATAAATCGATCAGAAAGTAAACGTGAATTAGTATGGACCACGGAGTGACGCCGCCCGGCGGCACATCAACAAAACCATATATCCCATGCAACGTGAAACCAACAATAAACAGTACCTACTAAGCAGTGTGGTTTATAAGTCAAACTCATACACGCAAAAAAAGTAATACTGATTTATAAATATTTGTGGTTAAGCCCTAGAAGTTTGTTTTGTGGTTTGTGCTATTTTTTGCACTTTTTTGTATACAGATGTAGCAGTCAATGTAATCTGCAGCCTGTCATCGACCATAGCTAGACATTGATCACTCATACCGGTCTTAGCATCGGCTAAAGGCAGTAAATCACTTTTTGGAAGCCTATAAAAAATCTTTAATATCAAATTGCCGAGAAACTACACAGCAGTTTGGCAATGTCTAATACTTACATTAAAATGTTTTCTTTTTTTACTCGTTGTCAAATGACAACGACACTTGCGTGTGGGCCAGACAACATTCCACAATTTAAACTGCTATTTTCAAAATTCACGTCACCAATGTAGTGTTTTAGTTAGATGAATCTCGCAAGCCAAAACATAAGTTTATAGCGCTTATTTAGGTTATAATCGAGATGGCATAAAAAAAGTACGAGGTTAGGTTTAGGTTTAGAAGAACTTTATTTCTCATAAAAAATATACATTTCACTTACTGAGAAATCGTTTGGACATAGTTGAAACACTATTGTAATAATAGGTAATAAGCGTTAGGAGCGTACACATCACAATCAACTTTTTCTATATCTAACTAATAAGAAATTTTAACATGCAAACATTTACTAATTAATCGAGGCAAGATATGAAAACAAAAATTACACAGCCCAAACATCGCAATTATACAGCACAATACAACTGCTAACTCGACTCGATACTCGATGTCACCATTATCGATTCATACTTCACATTGGGCAGTTATTTTTGTTATTTAATTAAAATGTCAGGTCTGAACTGCTACTACTTATTAATGTATACTTTATAAAGTAGGTACATTAGGACATTTGAGGATAGACGGTATTTCTTAAGGATATTGGGCCTATAACCATGAACTTCCAACAGTACCTGTGTCATACTGTTTTATTAAGAGCTCACGGTTAGGCCCCAGAAATAAGGTTAGTATCAGAGAACAAAAGTGACAGACAGCTTTCAAAATAGCAAGTTAAATTAGCAATGTGCTGATCATAGCTGCTGCAGAACCGATAGGATTTACTTCTTTATTAAGCTCTGTTTACTACAATATAATGTATACTAAAGCACAGATTACCTAATAGTACTAATTAAAGTAAAAAGACTATTTAGACTCCGCATTGCGACCTCATGAATGTGTCCTGTTTTTTATGTAATCGTTTTAATGACGACCTCCGCAGCCGAGAGGCGAGGATACCGGACTTGGTGTTGCCATCTCTGAGGTTCCGTGTTCGACTCCCGGGCGGTCAATGTAGAAAAATAACTTCTATATTATCTCGGGTCTGGGTGTTGTGGTACCGTCGTTGTTTCTGATTTCTCTAACATAAGTGCTTAGGATCAGAGCAATGTATGTGATGTTGTCAAATATTTATTTAATTAATCGTCTTTTTAGGGTTTCGTAGTCAAAACTTCCGTCTGTCTGTACGTCTATCTGCGGCGTAGCTCAGAGACTCTTAGTACAAAAAAACTGTTATTTCGCAAATCAGTGGCAAGGGTGGGTATACATATTAATCATGCCGAGAAAGTAGAATAAAATCTTGAAAAAAAATTTTTTTTTACACTACACGTAGGTACCTACAGTAGAAGGTTTTTAGGGTTCCGTAGCCAAATGGCAAAAAACGGAACCCTTATGGATTCGTCATATCTGTCTGTCTGTCCTTCCGTATGTCACAGCCACCTTTTTTCGAAACTATAAGAACTATACTGCTGTATTCTGTGAACCGCATTAAGAATTTCACACAAAAATATATAAAAATACAATAAATTTTGGGGGTTTCCCATACTTAGAACTGAAGCTCAATTTTTTTTAAAATCAAACCCATACGTGTGGTGTATCTATGGATAGGTCTTCAAAAATGATACTGAGGTTTCTAATATAATTTTTTTCTAAACTGAATACTCTGCGCGAGAGACACTTCCAAGTGGTAAAATGTGTGCACCCCTCCCCCTCTAACTTCTAAAATAAAAGAAAGCTAAAACTAAAAAAAAATATGATGTACATTACCATGCAAACTTCCACCGAAAATTGGTTTGAACGAGATCTAGTAAGTAGTTTTTTTTTAATACGTCATAAATCGTAAACCGCAATTTACCTTTCGTAATGTTATGGATTTCATTTTGCAACAAAAATACCATAACTCTGACTCGATTGTCGTGATGGGTGAACTTTTACTTATATGGTACCTACAGGTTTGTACGGAACCCTCGGTGCGCGAGTCAGACTCGCACTTGGCCGGTTTTTTTTCTTTCTCGTCTATCGCGTAGTGTGAGGTCTCGTCATTTAAAATATTGTAGGTGTGCGAAAACCATTTTTAGATTTAAGGGCGTAATCAAGCTAAAAGTGTAATTTTTGGAAAGAGTCAAGTGCCTCCATCTGCCAGCGAAAGATGTTAAAAAATTCACGACAGTATTATTTAACAAAGTTGGAAGAAAACTAGCATTTAAGTAGGCTGCACAAGTTACTGATTTATCTTGTTAAATGTACCTGGAAAGGAAAGTTACTTAGATGAATGATAATGTTAATAAATAAGTGAAACAGGTAGCAAATATCTTATAATGTAACGGGAAACTACGGAACCTTGCATTGCACGTGGTCAAACACGCACATGGCGTTTTTTTTTATTATCTACGATAAAATATTTATTCTGTTATGTCTAGGAATATAATGTTATAATTCTCCTTCATTGTCCTGTATGGCTTTGTCAACAGTCCTCTTTAAACCCTAAATAATAATAAATATTTAATTTATTAATATTTTATTAATATATTACTGGAGAAAGGTGAAATAGATTCAATCGATTCACACTTTAATGATTTGCTCTAATAACCGCCATTGACATACTTAAGATAGGTAGGTATTTACTTAATTAAATTAAAATTATATCTGGCTCCCTTATTACTTTCGAATTTCCAAGTACAGACGAAAAGACTGACAGATATTAATAATAACTTAATTAACTTAACTTAACTTAATCGTTCTTGTATCAGTACACAAATCACTCAATTTAGTTCTGTTATTCAAAATGTGTCATCCATATTTAAAGATAACAAACTGCTTATAATTATAACCAATCGCTGGAAATATCGTAAACTATCGCCGTAAATAAATTGTGTTATCAGAACGACCTGCTTCCGTTCCAGAAGTGAATGAACTGCCTTAAAATACTTCTTGAATATTATCAGAGATAAAATATGTAGGATTCTAGACCGGCGTCCAGAATCGCCATAGTTTTCTATAACAATGTGTACTGGAACCTAGAAGTGATAGCATCGATTTAGAACGCCGCTAGGTTAAACTTATTTATTAATTTACTATTAAACGTATTATACTACCTACATAATAAGGCTGTGGCCTAGAATGATTACGTGCCAACTCTAAATAGAGATGAGGACTTAGGTAACAAATAATAAATCTCTTTTATTATCCATGGTAATCCATTAATATTGAATCTAATTATCTACTAAGACACAAAAACAGATTAAATTTTCCTACTTCTCGACTAGCTATGCATTCTTCAGTTCCGTCATTTCTATAAAAGCATACAATAATTTACCAGAACAAATCTATAATGAAACCCAGTATAATATCTTTACTAAAAAGCTACTACAGTTAAAAGAATACCTTACTCATAAAAAATATTTCTAATATTCATAAATGCATTAGATTGAGCACTCTTCCTCACTCCTACCAAACTATGATGTGGCCGTCAGGGTCCATAATTGTTTTTTCATCACTGTATACCATTTACTATCTTGTACCTACATTCTGGAATGCAATAAATAAATGAGTATTGAGTATTGAATTTTCCTATACAACCTTAAAAGTTGTTGTATATTTAAGCAGTACAGAGAATCACCCCTTAAAAAGTGACTATTAAAATATGACTTAATATTCAAATTTACTTTTAAAGTAAGGTAAGTAAATAAAGTATGCCTATACATATACGTCCCACTGCAGGGCACAGGCCTCACCTCAACTAGGACGTCGTTTGGGCCACACTCATAGGTACTCGAGTTGTAAGGCCAGCCTGCCTAGCATGACTACTAAAACACGATATGATATGATATGATATAGCGATATATCGACACCAACTTTAAAAATATGATGAATATAGCCACCATTTTGATTCTGTATCGAAACAGCGATCATAATATGTACTGTAACCCGCATGGCGATTCTACACGGCGGCTTTAACTATCATATTTTTACAGTTGGTATCAATATATCGCTATATCATATCATATCGTGTTTTAGTGCTCATGCTAGGCAGGCAAAGACTTAAGCTTACTGTCAGATGTTATTAAGCCGCCCTAAGGCCTCTGCTGACTAGGCTTCTCGACTAGTATCGAGCGTTATTAGCCGTAGTATTTACCGCATTCAGTAACATCTTTTACTGATTTCAAACTTATCATCATCATTTCAGCCATAGGATGTCCACTGCTGAACATAGGCCTTTTTCAATAACTTTCAGATTGGCCGGTTGGAAGCGGCCTGCATTCAACGGCTTCCTGCATTCTTTACCAGGTCGTCTGTACACTTTGTGGATGAACGTCCTACGCTGCGATTGACAGTACGTGGCCTCCATTCTGGAATCTTTTTGCCACATCGGCCGTCAGTTCTACGTGCTATGTGACACGCCTACTGACACTTTAACTTGCTAATCTGTCGGGCAAAGTCAGCGACTTTTGTTCCTTTACGGACTTTACGGATCTCCTTATTTCCGATTCAGTCTCACAATCACAGTGAAACACCGAGCATAGCCCTTTCCATACTGGGCTGTACAATCTTGTACTTTTTAGGGTTCCGTAGCCAAATGGCATAAAACGGAACCCTTATTGATTCGTCATGTCTGTCTGTCTGTCTGTCCTTCCGTATGTCATAGCCACTTTTTTCCGAAACTATAAGAACTATACTGTCGAAACTAGGTAAGTAGATGTATTCTGTGAACCGCATTAAGATTTTCACACAAAAATATAGATAAGATAAAACTAAAAAAAGAAATGTACATTACCATGCAAACTTCCACCGAAAATTGGTTTGAACGAGATCTAGTAAGTAGTTTTTTTTTAATACGTCATAAATCGTAAACCGCAAATTACCTTTCGTAATGTTATGGATTTCATTTTGCAATAAAAATACCATAACTATGACTCGATTGTCGTGATGGGTGAACTTTTACTTATATAGGTACCTACAGGTTTGTACGGAACCCTCGGTGCGCGAGTCCGACTCGCACTTGGTCGGTTTTTTTATGAGGCCTAACGTGGCCTTACGTGAGAAGCCACGTTTCTGTTCCAAAAATAAGGTTTACTGTATAAATATAAGTATTGATATTTACTTACACATCATACGGAGTAAACCTACCATAAAAATATTTTGTATTAGAAAACAGAAATATTCTTACAACTACTGTTTATTTCCTCTTTATTAATAATACAGTCAACCCGCGAACTGGAAAATTTCCTGAACCGATTATCGACACAATTTAATCGAGAAAAGCATTTATTTGGTTTTACTAAAATTCCTTTATTATTTAATCTGTGCCTGTACTGTTTTTGTACGGACGAGAGTTGATAGAACTTGTCAGTTCATTAAATATTCGGTCACTAAATCAAATGTACCTAAGTGAAAAATCACTAACGTGTTTTGGTTTTTGAAATGTTTAGATTGTTTACCATACTTACCTAGCAAAGAAAAACGGACTTAAGGTTGTTTTTCTGTTGACTGTACTAACAGTACCTAGACTATTCATTTACGTTTTTGGAATAACAAATGAGTCTAATTCCAGTTTCGTGTCCGTTCTATATTTAAACCAAACATGAATATTGGAGCACCCAGTGACCGCGAGGTCAATACTCGATGACGACATCCCTAGACAGGTGAAAATTGTATTAACTGATCGATAGGTAAAACATTTTCTTTGTAACTGAAACTGAACGATCTATTATCATGAATACCGTATCGTGGTCGACTTTCCAAAATTACCAAATTGGTGATTGCACTTATTAATCAAGACACATTAAGGTTAATCAAGACTCATCTTGAGTTTAGAGTTGTTCATTTGCAGTCGAGACATAATACGAATTTTAAAAGCTTTCGTTGTATTAGTACCGAAAAGTATGCTGTACACTATCCTGAAGGAAGAATTCAGATTACATACAGGGTGTTAGGTTAAAACCGTATAAAGCTGAAAAAGGTATGACTTTACTTAGGCATAAATACCTACTATTGGTGAAGTCAGAAATTTAATATCACTATTATGAAAATATTTATTTCCATACAAAACTTGCTAACTTACAACCGATTGGTTTGAATTTTTTATAAACTAATTAGTGTAGGTAAATAAATTCTGGCGACAAAATCCTAAATATTTACACGTAATTTATTATTAAACCCTAATTCCTAGAGAACTCTTAGAAATGTCAAAGTTACCAAGCACAAACAGCCAAAATTGAATTTCCCAGCTCGCGTCATGAATCCGTACAAATGATTCAGTGAATCGCCAACAATTCTTGATTTGTTTCGTTGCCTGTAATCTATTAAGCCACACGCGCAGCGCAAACAGAAACACCAACTAACTACAGTACCTACCCGGCTAATTGGTACAAAAATTAAAACTGTAGAGTAACAGTAGTATAGTTGGTAGACATACTTTCTGGCGTGATAAAAGACGTGAGTATATAGAGAACTACTACTATGTTTGCTCAGAAATACATTAAAACAGGCGTGTAGGTATAACGTGTATAACGACATAAACTATTTTATCTGTTATTAAATCATACAGACATAAATCTCAATCTGTAAGCTACTTGTGGTGCATATTGTCTTTCTTAGTAGGTCCAAGATGAGATTAAGATACGTGCGTTGGTGTGACTACAATAAATTGTAAAATAATTAAACACACCTTCAGTATACCACAAAAATATTTTTTTTAAAGATAATATGAAATAAACTAGCTGTTCCCATCAGTGCATGCGTCTGACTTCTAAGCCAGTCTCATTCCCAGACACACGGTACTCAAGGTCGTTCAACCCAAAGGCCAAAGGAGTATTTTCGAAGCGTTCCTACGACACTTGGCGACTTCTGAATTGTACATGCGCTAATGAAAGTGTTCGCCACACCCAACTTGGAAATTGAGACCTCGAAACTTGAGAATCGTATGTGGCTGATGGAAACAAAATACGTGCAATAAGGATTCCAAACTTGTTTATAACTAGCTATAACAAAGTCATCAAACCGTATAAGTACAATATTAAGTAAAAATGAAAATAAAGGCGACTGAAATGATTACTTTCAGATAGAATAATCATCTATCATCCATTAACCTATTGTAAAAAGGTTCTAAAAAATGTGACATACGAGTTGATCAAACACTTCAAATTAATTAAACGTATACATACACATCAATCAACTGATTAAGCTCAATTACGTTTGGATTAGGCAAAAAGGTTACTTTGACCCCCCGGACTGGCCAGTAATTAGATAAAGTTTTTATATCATCTCTGACGTCATTATACGGGTTGTAATGCAGCAGAAGTAGAGATGCTGAGTGCCAAAGTCCTCGAAACGTTACAATCTAAGATCATGACTCTTATACGTATGTAGTGCGTTTTACGACAAAGGACATTAAATCGAAATAATTTTTATCATGTCGATAAGATTAGGACAAGCATTTATTACTCTTTTAAGCGGAGAAAGAAGTCCGCTGAATCCAGGAATAGACAGTAATAACGAGCGCAGCCCAAATCCTTGATTTTTGTGGTGTCGGATAACTAACTATTCGACGTTGCAAAAAACGAGGTCTTTCTAGGAGCTGGTAGCCAACCGTCAACGATTAGAGAAGCTGTTAGCGCCAAAACACTGGCCAATCACAAAAATCCACCGCGACCGGAATGTTAGAAGAAATGGAGGAACGCTTCCCTTTCCGGTCCACACCTTACCCGATCGCAAGCGCAAGCACGCGTCGCGCGTCACCAGAAATTAAAAACCACAAGAAAACCTGTGATAAATGTGACAAACAATAAGTGACAGTGTCTCCTGAACCCTCCTCCTGACTTCCAAGTAAGTACTCCACCGTTCACCAAACAGAAGCTCCATGAAAATAAGACACATTGTCTCCTGTCGACATGTTACTTTATTTGCTATTTGAAATGAGAATGAAATGTGATCCGTTGAGTCACTTTCGCACGACATTCAGACTGAACTTATCTGAATCAGACGCGTCGAATAAACTTTTCGGTTGAATCGTAGAATTAAAATAAAAACGAATATGAATCGTCGAATACTCTCTTGATTAATAGCGATGCCCCAAAAACGCAGTGATTAATCACTGTGTTTACTTTATTAGTTTTCTTTATTAATTCTGTGTTCTTGGCAAATAAACGCTTGAGTTTGAGTTTAAAGAAAACTTTTTGTTATAGATATCTTCTGGAACCTTGAGGATCCTTTGATATCGTGTAGCTATATTGCGGATACCATGCTTAATAGACTGGTAACTGGTATCTATTATCAGTATTTCAGCTGCAGCCCCGTCTTTTTGTGCAGCACATGCTAAGCTGGTGACTGGCGTCCATTAAGCAGGGTACTCACCTAGCCGTGTAGCATGTGCGTATCTGATACTGTATTAAGTACCTACTTACTCAATGTAGGCGCGAGCCTGCTGCGAGCCTGAAGCGCATGGAGCGCAGTTAGCTCGCAGCGATACAAATTCAAATTATTTATTCTGGACTGGATTAGGCTGACATGATGATGATACATAATAGGTTTACTTTTATCTTTAACCCCCATTAGGTTAAGTGGTATATCGAAAACACTGCTTTTATATATTCAAAAACGATAAGGTAGAGATAACCAATCATAATTAATGGCTACATCATTATTGCTCTTCTTACTAAAGACAAATTATGATGACAGGTAAAATCACAAAAACATACAAATACTCGTACAGACAACAGTAGGTCAACTTACCCAAAAAGTTAAAGGTCATTGAACCGATTTTCATTAGTCCGTCTTGTAAAAATCAATATCAATTGAGAAAATTTGACTTTTCGTAGTAGGTTGGCGAGCAGTTGGCTGTTGTCTGTGCGTAAAACGTTAAGGAGTTGAGCTCTACATTGCACGGCGTCATTCACTTTTCTTAGTTAAAATATGAACACGTATTGACCTTTCAATCTATGGTGAAATATTATTCACTTATCTTACAAGCTACATTTTAAACAACTACAAAAATAATCATTACAAAATACTAGGTAGTGAATTCACATCCTGAAACTTCAGGCGTGAATCATTTCGGTGAAGAGATGATGAATGCGTGCGAAGAATAAAATTATGATAAACAAATATGTAAAGATGACTGTGAATAGAGGAAATAATAAAATCAGATCTAACAGAATCAGGAAGATATGCTCGATTTCCGATAGTAACAAGATGTATCTTCGCTGGGAGGAGCGCAAATTGCAAAGATCCGCCCTGCGCGCGGCGGATATGACGCAGACGTAAACGCGGGATCGCTTGGGCGGGGGGCGCCTAATGTTCTTTATTTTAAGGACTGCAATCTGAGACTCTGAGTCACGTTTTAAATACATAGTAATATGTTGAATATTATGCATTTCTTAATTGATTAAAGAAAATTTCTAGTAATAAATATCTTACAATTACACTTACCACCACCACTTTTGGTTAATATTTTCATATGAAGTTAAATCATAATCTGATTAGTTAATTGCATGCCAATCTGCTAGGTAATTACGAGGTTTAGCATTACGTAGGACAATTATCACAGATGTATTAACTGTATATCGTTTTCTTTCAGTCAGTAGAATTTTTATAGACATAAGGATAGCTTACTTGTATTATAATTATACCTTCTCGGTGGCAAAAAGTGACAATCGTGTCACGTTTTTGGGCATCCTCTGTTACAAGGGTCAAGGGTATTTAAGACCCGACTCGGAAAATTGCCAGCCTATAACACCCGTGAACTTTTATTTTCTCCCCAAGGAAGTTTGTCCTATTTTAAGGCAATGCCCGTTTTTTGACAAGAATCATTAACTTGGAGGACGCGCATCCTCTATTTTATTGATATTCTTCACAGTGCCTTTTAGAGATATGCGTTGAATATTATCTATTTCGATAGCAAAATGATTTAATAAGGATGTGTTTGATTGATAATTCACTGTAGCAACATCATACGAGGCACCAAAAAAACTAACATCGATTATTTGTTAGTTAAGTAAAAACCTACGTCTATTTTTAGATAATATTTAGTATATGAAGAAACTAGAAACACAGTTACGAGAAACGGTAGATACTGATTTGGATCTATGAGACGTCAGTATTAACTAACTAATAACATCTTGCCGTAGAACATGTTTTGGACAGAGCAATAAAAATATGAATTTAAGTAACGTTGCAACTAAGAACTACTAGCTTAAATAACAATGGATAGATTGACAGTAAGTGTCTGAACTCCCGCCTGCTGAAAAAACATTAAAACGGATGTTTTCCCGATAGACATATTCTACAAAAAACTTGTCTATTTAGTGATGCTGCTCTTATAGGCAGGTATTATACCAATCAGTATTCAGACAGTATTCGGGAGAAACAATACAGGCATAGTATAGAAAAGCTA
Source organism: Anania hortulata (assembly GCA_963576865.1). Taxonomy (NCBI): domain Eukaryota; kingdom Metazoa; phylum Arthropoda; class Insecta; order Lepidoptera; family Crambidae; genus Anania; species Anania hortulata. The sequence goes on along the minus strand of OY756396.1, from coordinate 16,648,272 downwards.
TTGTTAAGCATATACCTATAGCACATACAGGGTAGCCAGGAAAGTGACGGACCGACCAGGAATCGAACCCGGGACCGCGTAGATAGCGACACCAAGTCCGGTATAGTCTCCTCTTGGCTACGGAGGTCGTCAAATTAAAAACTTCAAAACAATCTCGGCTCGGCAAGCATGGTTACGACAATAAATGAACTCAAATAACAGTATTTTCATCGCCCACATTTCAATGCGGGTAGTTAGCATAGAATTTGGTAAAAATATAAATTAATAGAAATTGGCATATTTTGCACCTATTTCAATTGCTTAACACGAGTACCATCTACCTACATTAATTGTTATGTAAGACCAAATTTCATTAGGTTTCTCCGCCATAATGACGACCGTCTGGTGTAGTAGTTCGCGCTCCGGACTGAAAAACCAGCGGTTGTGGGATCGAATCCCACAAGGGGCAAATGTTTGTGTGATGAGCATGAGCATTTGTACCTAAGTCATGGATGTTTATAAAAGTATGTAAGTATGCTTATCCGTTATCTAGTCGCCATAGTACAAGATTTGCTTAGTTTGGGGCTAGATAATTGGTGTGATTGTGAAAATAATTTATTTATTTATTATAATCTAGTACCTAGTAGACCTTTTTTACGTATGGCTTCTTAAGTACAAATGCTCGTGCTCATCAGACAAACATTTGCCCCTTGCGGGATTCCAACACGCATCCGCCAGGCTTTGTAGTCCGCAGCGTGAACCACTACACCAGACGGTCGTCTAATAAAATGAAATAGAACCTTATATTTATAAGCGTAGAAATTATATTTAACTGTCGTAAACATATCTGAAGAAAATATTTGTAGATTCTCAATAGCATCCGTGATAATTTCTTTCATCAACAATAATTGTGAAAGACTATTAAAATGCTTCTCGTAGACTTACAAAAGAAAAAGACTTACGTAGAAATACAAAAACATGTGAATTATACAAAATCCTCTTTAACTTTCATCATCTAACTTTCATAATTAAACTAACAGTTAAACAATCATTTACAGAAAATCGAAACCTATATAAAATTCTAAGGCAACGTGAAACTTTCCAATGCAATGCAATGTCGATGAATTGGATAAATTAACTTAGGTCTTTGTGGATCTACATATTTTGTGCTTTAAATACGCGAGATACATCATCATCATCATCATCATCCTAGTTATAAAAATAAACACACATAATTGGCCATGCTTAATTCTTAATTTCTTAGCCAATTTAAAGTAATCATTCATTCATTCATCTATTAAAGTATTGAGATAAAATTTGCATAAACTGGAATGGAATAAGAAAAACACTGTTATTTGATTCGTAAATCCCATTTCTTATTACACGTATTTCCACGAAGTTTTGTTTACAAAAACGTCCTATGTTGCTTCAAAGCTACTTCAATGATTTCAATGAATTGGGAAATTGGGTTTTGATGACTCAATATTGCCCAATTTGTTCCATGTCGGATTTCATTCGGATATTTTCGGAGAGCAAGTCAATACTACTCCCTAACGTGATTTCATTGGATGCAGGAAAGCTTGAATTTCCGCGTACCTACTATTTTTGTTTAATAATTCATAGTAAAAATGAATTTGGTACGATGCCACTCATATCTTTTGGAGAAGAATTCGACTAAAATCGATTTCCGAGACACTGTTCTACAATAGGTAATATTTTATTCCGTTTATGACATTTCGAACAAAAAGAAATGCATTTAAACCGGGTTCTAGGTGTACTGCTGGGAAAGAAAAATATATTATCTTCGACTATGGCAGATGGTGTGTTATCTATTATGAAAAATAAAAACCGTTTTCCTGAAACAAAAAACATTTCACAATAGAAAAGCGTTGGAACTGAAATAAAACGTGCACACATTTGTTTAAATCTGTATCGTGTCGGTCCGACAGATGTACGTCAACACACCCACAAGCGTACCCCATGTGGTTCCTTTACGAAGCGTAACGAACCCTAAAAAATATCAAAGGAAAACCAGTAAACACGCAAGTGATGTTTCCTGACAAATTATTAAGACGTTCTAATCTTACAGCTGGAATTCCATAATTGACAAGAGAGGATTTAAAAGTTTTGTTACGTCTCTATATTTCTTTGTGATATTGTTCATATATACATTTTAATATACATCAATACATCAATATACATTTTATTAATAGGTATGACCTATTAATAAAATGTATATTAAAGCAAATGATAAAATTATAAGCATTGAATCTATTGTTAGATGAGTATATAATCTGTTTTAGTTGCATTACTAGCAGACAGAAAGTGTTAAAATGTTTTAATGTCATGCAATTCATGTTTGCTTAGGTACAGGAAGTGTATATTTAGAGCTGCACAATTTAAGCAACAATAAGTTTTATTATTCTAAGAAGTAGCTCATAATGTCGTTAATTTAAGTTCTTACTTTGTTATGATAAATCAGTAGCTAAGATATTTTTTTTAATTACAGAGACGACCGTCTAGTGTAGTGGTTCGTGCTCCGGACTAAAAAGCCAGCGGTTGCGGGTTCGAATCCCGCAAGGACCAAATGTTTGTGTGATGAGCACGAGCTCATCACACAATCAGGCTTTGTACTGTACCACAGTCATGGACGTTTGTTTATAAAAGTATTGAGTATATTTATCCGTTATCTAGACAATAGTACAAACTTTGCTGAGTTTGGGGCTAGATAATTGGTGTATTGTGAAAACAATTTTTTACTTATTTAATATTATTCACTTTTATGTTTTCTTTTAAATACGTTCTCGTTATGTCTTCTAAATAGCCACTTTCACGTTCTGTGTCCAAAAATGTTAGGTGTAATTTGTAACCATGGGATAGCATAAGAAAATAGGAAAATAGTCGTCTACGCGGGTCACACTGAAAGTTTTCAGAATAGGCCAGTAAAAAACAGTGAAAAATTATTCAAATTTTAAATTAGGAACTCTGGGAATCTGTGGATGTGTTATGAATTCATATGTCATTTGTTTTTACAAATTGGCAGCAATTTAAAGTGTCTGTCGTGTCGTGTGGTGTCTGGTGTCTAGTGGTGTCGTGCGTCGAAATGGATTTGACTCGCTCAAATATTTATTAAGATTTTCGTTGTGGTCTTACCTAGTCAAAAATAACGTTACTCCTGTACCTGTACTTCGATTAGCATTTCATGACGAAACACCATCCCGTGCCACTGTTTACGACTGGTCTAATGAGTTTAAACGTGGTTGAAGCAAGCTCACTAATAATTTGCGAGAAGGGCGTTTTTCGACGGCAACTACTAAGGATAACGTGTGAATGATAGAAACTGATAGAAGTGAATATTTATCAGATTCGGGAAACTTAAGCCATTGGTTTGAGTCAAGTACAAAAAGTCTTACTTATAGTACACTTATGTATGTATGTATAGTATGATGGACTAGGTGACTCGAATGCTGTATAAGCCATTGTCACAGGTGATGAAAGCAGTCTTTTGGTTTTGAGTTCGTAACAATATATCGTGTTACGAACTCAAAACCAAAAGACAATCTGCCCAATGGATGTTATCATTCGAAGATTTTCAGACGCTTGAGTTTGAGTTTGCCAAAGAAAAGAAGGGCAAGGTCAAGGGAAAATTTTGATGGCCCATTCTTTAGACGGACTTGTCATTTCGCAACAATGCACCCAAGAAACAGGATCCTCCTCCACTACGGCAACGCTCCAGCTCACTCTGCCAGGCGGTCTATCGACTATGTGTCTATCGAAGGTGTGGAGTTAGTGAATCATCTTCCATACAGTCCCAAACTGACCCTTTGTGACTTTTATTTATTTCCAAAAATTACTTAGAGGAATTTGGTTTATGAACCCTAAAGATGCTGTGGCTGCGTTTGAAAAAGACGTGACGTTCCAGCGTCGGAGGTTCCCGCCGAAAATCAGCGTCGTGATAAGTCCATGGCTGTCACGACAAATACTGAGCTTTTCAACACATCTGACTGTCTGATATTGTTTTGTGTATTTTTTTTTCTCTTGTGTGTCGAATAAACGTTTCTTTCTTTCTTTGAAAGAGATCCTTAAAAAGGAGTGCTTTAGCTTCTGCAATGGTTCCATCGCATGCGATGATGCTTAAAAAGGAACGGAGACTACTTCGTAAACCAATAAAAATATTTGCAGGTTTCTACAACATTCCGTCTTTTAATTTCTAAAAACTTCAGTATGACCCCCTTATGAATGCCTATGTAAGTACCTATTATTAAATATCTTACTACACGAATCATGTTACAAATGAACTCTATCATCCTTTCTCAACTCCGTTCCCTAAGAGCTTTTAAATATCACATTAAGTCAGCATATAAAGCCTTGGGAAAGCTTTTACGATTTATATTCGCACCAAGTTTCAAATCCCGTGGTAATATTTTAGTTGCAAAAAAAGTTGAGTGGGGTACAGTAGTATTTTACCGGTAACCGCAACTTTATGGAGCTCGAAGAGTCACATGGACAACTATAAAAATGGCTCTACATTTTTAAATTAATGTTTTTGCAACTGAGCACTGCGATATTAACTTAGAGTTTGGACTTTATTATTTATGTTAGTGAATTTGGTAACTCTATTAGTAAAGCACGTACTTGAGCGGGATTGTATGCAAATAAGGGCGTTATTAGTGTCAAAAAGCTTTGATAAAGTGGTTCCTTACCATTGGTTTTTGAAGAACTTTTTTGGTAAACTTTGTTGGGATAAATGTTAATGATAAACATCCAAACTTTCCAAAAAAAAAACTTCTTTACTGTGTAACACAAATCCAAACAGTCGCCTAATCCGGATCTCTGTCTAGTTTAGGGGCTGACCAATAAAGAACCATATATTTTGGCTGTGCACTTGTATGTAACACAGACGTAAAGTACATAATTTAATTGTCTGGGTGCATTCTTCGCCACCATTTGCCTGCCCTGTTTGGGTCATCTTGGGAGTTGGGTCGACGCAGTATGTTTTTCTCTTCCATGCAATCCGGTTGCTCGTCATTGTGACATTCACTCCCTTGTTAGTTATAATAATAGTTTTATATTATTTTATATTTCTGGTACTCCTAAGCTTTCTTTGAAAACTGTTTATTTACATTATGTATAAATTAATTATCTTCATCCCGCTCGGCTAACAACCCACAAAGTAAACGCTATCATCAGAAACTGTCTCTTGTTTACGTTAGCGGACCAGTTAAGCGCGACCTCGTCTAACCACTTTCGCTTTTACTAACAAACATCTTTTACTAATAATATTTGTTTTGTTTACAGGTAAGACTCTATCCTACACAAAGAAACCGGCGTTTTATGGGCCAGGTTTGTTTTGAGCTGAATAGAAGCGTTAATTGTGTCTATACACAATAGAACAAACCTATGTATCCGTTCGAGGATCTACAAGCAATTACTTGTGTAAGCTTCCGCAGATCAATAGTAGCCGACCGACTTACACATCCAGCACATTATTAAATCATGAAATGTCAGCGACACTGACCGCATTTCGTCGTACGAGCGGTCGCAGCCTGCAGCATCCAACTGGGGAAATGCGCCTACTTTCTTTTCCACTGCATCTAGCGAACTACAATCGCTACAGGCGCTACGATCAGAATCGTCGTAAACATAGTACAGTTTGGTCTATAATCTCGACCTTTAGCGTTGGAAGTAAGACTCATGTTCGCGCGCTGTCGCTTTATTTAGGCCGTATTCATAGTGCGAGCCATCCCGTTTATTTTTCCGTGGCGAGATGGGCACAGCCGGCTGGTTGCTGGTTGGTTAGTCGTTCGCAGCGTGCGGCGCGGTCGAGACGTGCCTGCGCGGCCAGTTTGTGCTTTGAGACGATTTGTGTGATACTTCATTTGTATTTGGAACATGTGCTGTGCTTGACTGGGAGATGACCGGTGAAATTTGCTGCAGCAACAAATGGTATGCGTTTGGTGCGCGTAGCTGAGAGGGGGAAATGCACTTGCGTGCGCTGCTCTCAGTTGATCGGGCTGCCGGCATGAAGGGCCAACCGGTTTGGTGAGATCTGTTGCCGATCTGCACTTAACTAGAATAGAAAGCCCTTACACTGAGCTAGTTGACTTCATTTTTGTTTTTATAAATATTTATATTATTTTTTGCTCGCCGAAAGTAGTCCATTTAAATTCCAATTATAAGCTTACGAACGGGCATCTCTACTTAGTATGCATTAGTGCGTGGCCACTACACTTAAGCTCACTCATGAGCTTTATATAATAATGTTTGCATAATATTCTTCACTCGCCTTTTATTTAAGTAAATACTCTATATTTGTCTCATCTTTTACACATTTATTTTGTAAGTAGATTTTAGTGTGTTCTTCAAAAATATTATTCAATCATTAAATTGATTAGATTTTGATGCCAAGTACGATTATAACATTCATAACTTAAAATGGCTTTACAGACATCTATCAATTTTCCAAATTGGAGTGTAGCTATAACTAACATCCAAGTAGCCATAACATTTATCATTAGTGTACACTCCTTTTGATTAGTATGGATGTGTGGCACCGACTTTTTTATACTTAGTTACTATAATTTACGTCCTGTTTAATGAATTAACTGAATCCCTCTAGACACTTAGAACGCATACTCTGCATTATCAGACAAAGTTCAACATTAAAAAGTTACCATAAGTACTTAAATGGGATAGTTGTCAGGGAAACTTGGCCAACCTGTACAAATATGTAGAGGCTCTAAACGTTTCATTACAACCTATTACGGAAGAGCTTTCGAGGCAAAATTCATACTCTAGTCGTGCTGTGGAAGATAAAATTGTTAATTTATATAACGACATATCGATTTCTATTAACAGACTCGTAAATAAACTATTATACCTAATTATCCAACAATCAGCCATGTTTCCTAGAGGTATTAACAGCTAAAACAGAAATGAGGGTAATCACGAACATTATTCATTCGACTACCCACAGATTACATTTGATTACCTAACGATTGACAAACTTTCGTCTACGTCGTACATTAACTTAATATTGTGTACTTACATAAGTAAGACATTTTAAAGCGTTGTTATTACTACACACACACACACACATATATATATATACACACACACACACTCATATATATATACACACACACACAGAACCACACACACTCACACACAAAGTAATATTGAACTGTACACCAATGTTTCAAATTTTAGTTAAAATGTTTTCTCTTTTTTCTTTTGTTTCTGCAAAATATAAAATGTAAGATATAACGATAGAAGAGCGGGGCCTCCTGCCACAGGTATCCTGTATACTTACTAGGTAGGTCCCGGCCACAGATTGTTTTATGTATTTTTCATGTTACAGAAATAAACGATTTTTATTTTTTTTATTTTATTTTTTTATTACTTCATTAGTAATATGATTGTATGCATAACGAACTCAAAAGTCTTCTTACGCCGTATTTAATAAACAAACAATTTGCTTGTAGCATATAATATGAACTTCTTTTGATAAAATCTCTACTCATAATCTCATATTATTAATATCAAATTGTAAGTTGTAGCTAATAGGCATCAGACTTTTAAAACAAAACACCTATTCGTTGACTTAATCATTTCCTCTATTAGTGTATCACCAATATTTGATATGAAACCCATGGCCTATACAATTATTTATTTTATTCCGTGTATAGATATTTAGTATCCTATGTGGTTTATTAGGCACCGTCTCCGAGATAGCCTAAGTAAACCTTGTGCTATGGAGAGATAATTATGGGTGCACACAGACAAATTGAAGGTTTACAGATAAAGTCTGGAACCCGAGATTCCAATTTGCGTCGTCATGGTTACTAGCTCTACATATCGAAGCCTATCGAAGCATGAATAGATCCATTAGTTTAATTTGTTGTCTACATGTAGATTGACATTAAAGTGGTATACTTACCTACCTGAAATTTATTGAAATAATTATTGTTTACCCAGTTGGTGCCCACCTACCTGCCTACGTTGATACTCCAATAATTATGGGACATTGAAGTCTCAAGTAAATTTTCAGTTTATCACGATGAATACCGGTAAATATTTATTTCTAATTTCGGTGTCAAATAAAATTATATTTAAATTATGCTGGACGTAACCATGCATCTAACCATTAGCTATTAAAACAGTATTATTTCTACCTTGTTTTACTATAGGTGTATATAGTGCATAAACAACACTGCCTAAATGCACTGTTTAGAGTTCATGGTTAGGGCCTGGAGTTTTTTTATTTGTCAAAATGTAAAAAAAATCAACCACTATTATTCCAATTATTTTGACGATTGTTTTTATCATAAATGTAATTGTGGATTTTTTTTAGTTTAAATTTTCTGTTTTTAACAGATCAAAACAACAAATCAAACATAGCCGAAGCTTGAATATCTGATAAGTTCTCGTTACATAGATGAATGCATGAAATTTTCACTAATCCTCCATTCCTATAGGGATCCCTATAAAAATAGCTTAGTGTTACTCGTTGGCATAATTTTAGTTTATTTGATACGTAACATGGCAGAATTGTGTTTCATTTTGACCCGTTTGCGTTTTGCAATAGGGCTCCCTGTTTGTTAAAGCAACGGAGCAAGCGTAGGTATACATTGTCCGTGGTTGCTGGAGAGGAAGGTGCATTGTGTGTGCTTTCCTTGACGCGATTAAGCATGGGCGAGTGCCCGGCCCATTGTTACTGGCTGTCATTATCTATGCTAGCTATGCATTTAAAAAAAACTGTTGAAATATTAAAGCAGGTTTAAATGCCGGCAAAATACCACCACTTGTAAGAAAGAAAAAGTTCAAAATTCAGTTGATACAATTTTTATGTGATTTATATAGATTTTTATCCTATTTAAATAGCTATTTACAGGTCAATCGTAACGTACTGCTTTCTACTTTCATTAAAGCCTACGCCATCAGTACTACTATCTATGAAGAGTGTAGAGGTGACTAGTAAATTGTTTTTTGTACTAAGTAGTTTATCATTTGCATTAAAATTCAATGCTAAATAATTTATTTGATCTGGCAATAGGCTTAAATAATTACTAATAGATTTAAGAATCACCTTCTTTTTTTAAACACAATAATATAGAATGTATTTCAAATTAAATTGATAACATAATAAATAAACATCTTAAAGAAACTTCACGATGATTAAAACAATTTAAAAAACTGACTGTTTACGAAAAGAAACTTTTTGGCATCGTAACGATAAAGTGCTAAGCATTTCAGCGGAACATTAGTGAAACCATCACAAACAAAGCAAAAGCTCAAACGATCGTATCGAATCAAAACATCGAGCTCGGAGAGAAAACAATTTATGAAGGCAATGAAAACAAGAATCCTTATAACTCAAGTCAAGGTTCGACAGAGGTGAGACCGTAAGAACCCTCGCACACTGCTACATTGCTTTTAGAATCTGTGATTAGCGAATTTTTAAAATACACTGTAGATAAACCTCTCTCGAACACACCTCACTTCCTTCCGATAATTTATCTGCTGCATCTAATCTATTCCAATCATCTCAATCCTCCTTTCTGAGTAGCCAAACTTCTATGTTATGTCTTCTACAGTTGTAGGACAACGTACTTCTCCATGATTTACATATCGCATTGATGAAAAAACGCGCGTTTGTGTATTCCATTGACATTCTATGCTCGATAACAACTTGCATTCGACAGTAAACGTGTGACACATATGATATAGCTCCACGCAATCGCTGTGGCTGGAATGTGCGCTGTGTGACTTGTGTTGATTTTATCGATGAGTGTATGCGCGGATAGGCCCTTAATCATGTATTGTCTTTGTCTCACAGCCACAGCTAACACATGATACGGTAGGTCGATGACCTTTCACCATCATTATGCGGTGCGGTGATAATATCAACAACGAACAACTCGATTGGGTAACCTGTATTATGAAACCAGTATCTAATCTAATGCCTTGTGGATTTTTATCTGGAAGTAAACTCGTATATGTATATACATATATGTTTAAAACATAAGACACAAAAATATGTATGTTTCCTGTACGTGTTTCTTTCTCTGTTTAGAAAAGAATTTGCACTAAATTGTGACTAATTCAGCTCACCTATCTGTGACATAAATAAAACTCTAACCCAAGGTTATTTTCAGCTACTTTACATTGTATGACAGAGTTGATAAGCATAGAACCTGTCTTTTGTAGGGAATTGTAAAACTAATATAAAACAACGTATACCCACTTAGTATAATAACCGCAGACCAAATAGTTCATAGGCTTTTTCCTAAAAATATAATATAATCGTAACGATTAAAGTATAATATGCCCGATTATGTAAAGACACGATCAAATTTTTATCAATAATATTACTAAAGACATGCAATAATCAATTGTAATCGATAAATTAATCTTAATTGACGATAGTGAGATAGGCCTTAAGTGCACTGAAAAAACATGTTCATTTAACTGACATGTGCTAATTGACCAAAATCTCAATTCTCTTTTAACCCGAACACAAAATGGGGACACACTAAATGTTCAGTAATTTGGTTTATAACGGAACCTCAGTATCGGTGATCATACCGATATGAGTCACAAGTTCACATTTACAAACGTGTCTCACGTTTTTGTGCCGACGATGTCTATTCTAGCTTTGTTGTTGAAAATGCGCATAACTTAATGAGTCACAGAACTCCACAATGATCTGAAATTGAATAAAATTGTTGCAGAGTAATCATTTAAAAATAACTTAACCATTACCATGGCTTGGTATGAAAAGCCTTAAATCAAAGAAAAATAAACAATGTTAAAAAAAACATCACATTTGGTACGTACATATTTACCTTGGAACAGAGAAATATATAATACCTACTTGGAATTAAACCGGAGAGGCATCACACACAACACAACTCGCTAAAACAGGACTCAAATAAACCAGAGTCTATGTATACTGCGAAGTCAGAAAGTGTGGACTGTTTTATAAATATGCGACATAGAGGCGTTATGTGACTTATGTTTTTGTTTACTCGCAAATTGTGAGCGTAGGTCATAAACTGGCGAATACATGCGAAAAAAATTGATTAGTGGGTCAACCGTGTCAATTCCTAATTCAAAAAGTTTTTAAACCGGCAACGTGTAACGATGGAATCAAAATCTTGTTAAGTAAGTACCTACTTAATGTGTACTATAAAATCTAGTACGTATATTATTGTATCGATCATGTTAGTACTACTATCCTGAAATCTGTTTGTAAGTGTTTTGTTATTCTTTTATAACTTTTTTGGTGTTATAACACCAATCAATATCTATAGATATTTATAACATTTATGTTAAAATTCACCTGTTTAACACTTCTATCGCTACTATATTTAAATCGCTATGATATACGAACAGACAGACGGACTAGGACTAAACGAAATCTAATGGTTTTTTTTTTGTTCGGGTCTGGATCCGGATCTATAAAAGATATGTTAATGACTCCTCGTAATTACTTCGATATGCTTCATGATTGCAGAATACATCATTACCTTGTTTCTCCAAAAACAACCTTGTAAATAAGATATAGCAACCTTATAAAGGTTACAAATAATAAAATATAACAGTCTCCGAATGATTGAAGTTCTGATGTAACGGGCAGTAGACCGATCGTGTAGCAATAAAAAACAAACGACAGATCTCTTCGCATTTGGGTCAGGTACACTAAATAAATAATGTCCCGAAGCACCTGGCTATCCCGCGAGCCTTTACAGACCCATTGAAATTCAATTTACTCGGACACCTGCGACAAGCGTCCCGAGTGCTATCACTTGTATACCTTTCCCTATTACGCATTCATAATAAAAACACACATAGAACTTTTATTAGGTACCTACTTAAATAAAGATGTTACGATGAACGATAAAAGTATTCCTTGGTACTATTTATTAACCTCTTCCGTTAATATTAACTTCTGTTAACATTAACAACTGCGTTCTGTCCAATAAAATTGAGCATTACTAGCGAGAAAGAATGAACAAGTATTTTAAAGATTACGAATTACGAAATTTTTTGCAGCAGTAAAGTTCGATGAACTTACTTTTTTTCGAACAACTCGTTTTGTTTTTTTAGCGGTTGCAGCCAGCCAGCTCTATATTTTAAGATAAAAGGAGGTTGGGCCACATGTTGGGCTAAGATCTCCTTAGATTTTTTTTATCATAAACATTTGAGGTACGATTTACTGTAAAGCACAGTAACAAAAATTAAAAAAATAACGTTTTTGCAAGTTCTTTAAGGCGCATTGGTCATTAAAGCGGCTGATTAATTACCGGGGAAGTCACCGTCCGCCATTTAAAGTGGTCAATCGTGAAAGTTCAATCTGTTAGTATGTTAGTCTGACTCGGTGATGAATTGTCTACATTGCGTCCATATTATTATCAAGATCTTGAGCTGAGCCTTACATAAGGAGTGAGGCAACACCACAATGGACGAGAACTCCCAGGAACTGGCGGGTATCACGCGACGCCGCCATTTTATTTGTGAAACAAGTTTTTGCTTTCAGATAAGTAATAGACGTAATTTGGGACATTAGTTTTTTCTACTAAGTATAAAAATAAGAAGATATCGCGTTGATCTGTAAATAAAATAAATGCCAGAATAGTAAAAATTGCAATATTACTTTATAATTTGAAAATTCGTTTTTATCGTGTGTAAAATTCGATTCATCATTATTTTTTACATGTTGTCACGCATACCTTAATCAAAACGTTTTTGTGGGGACGGTTTTACGTCTTTTTTGTGTACCTACTTAATCAGGTAAAATAAGTATCGTCTTTAAAAATACTAACATTTTACAAAAAAAATGTTTAAAAATCAATGTTACGCTGTTTCGTTAGAATCCAAAGGTAAATTCTGTCTAATACCCAGTAAATTTACAAGCATTTGTATTCAGAAAGTTCATTTGCTGAGGTGGAACTGATGACGGAGACCATAGTTGGCCACAATAGCCTTTCACGAGTAGCGATTAGATATTTTTCATTAAGACAGTTAAGCCTTGCCATAGTCGACAAATTATATGTATTTAATCTTAAATCAGCTCTATAATCAGCTCCCATATAAAACTATAATTAAACGACTAAGTACGAGTAAGACACATCAGACAGAAGTAGTATTTAACTGTTAAATTAATTACAACACTCTAAACGTTTTTTTAAGCAGCTTGCTTATATAAACAATTAACCCTTACTTGCTCTAGTGCACCACTTAAATCAACAATTAATTCCGAAGAAAGCACCCATATACATATATTATGATCGCGTGAGGTCCATCATGCCCTTAGACTCGCACGTGACTCGCTGAACTTCGCAATGCGCCTGTTACAAGTTCAAAGCAATCTGCATACATACGCTTGCCTGCACTATTTGGTAATGACTTTGACTTTTTAAATTGTTTGTTTTATTTTTGTAGAGGTTTCAAAATGGGTTGATTCGATAGATCAATGCTATAGATTGATTAATGTACCTACATATAGGTATATAGATTGAGCAGATTTATGAGCTTCATGCAAAATAAGTAAAACTGAAACAACCTACAACTTTAGATCTTTGAATAAGATATCACAAGTTTATATAATAGAAGCTGCACTAAAATTAAACTTGATAATTTCTTCGTATTAGATATTATAGCTAAATAACACTGTATTTAATAGATATATCTACTTAGAATAATATTTGTCAACCTTAATTCCGTATCAGTCGTTAGTCGTCACGTGTATGATGGTCAGACATTTTGTAAATATTTATCCGGCCGACTTCTCTAGAGACGGTCAAATATGTGGATAAATAAATCAGTTATCTATCATCAAAGATTCAGAGCTTTGATATTTAAACAGGCTGGATCTAGGCCAGCTAAATCCAACCTGTGACCCGCGACGAGGTTTATCCGGGTGCCTCGGCTAATCATAAAACAGCGCTGCAGGAAATATTGGCAGGCAATTTCTTTTATCCTACCAACGTTGAAAAAACTGAAGCTATTCTCAGATATTGTGAACCGTACGAATTATCTGTTAAAAGAAATCTAGACCAGCTTAAATAAATATCCTAAGTAATTTAATGTTTTTGTCCTTAGGCATTGCTTTTGAATTTTAAATACGAAACTACTCTGCATTGACTTATTACTTCGTAAATCAATGCTACTCTGGCTATTTATGAGCAGAAATAAAATAAGAATGGCTCACAACACAATTAAGGTTTAATGAACATTAACAAAAATATAAAGTACATTTAATTGATTTATCCAAAGTTGGTGTTCCGTCGCGACCGCCACGGCTCGCGACCTTCGGCCGGGTCACGGCTTCCACGCAAATCGGCTAATTTCAAAACTATCTTCGGCTTGCTCCTTTAACACGCCACCAGCTCACAAAACACCGCATTTATGTGTTCCGAGCACGAATGGGCTTTAAGTAACTACAAGAACTCGATGACACAAAATAAACTGCTTACTGCCTGTCTATGAGCCAAATGACACATAACCGGAGGGTTACTTCGGCTGATAGGCGAGATATGAGCATAGGAAACAAAATCATCTAATTAATGCTTACTACGGCCTGTAAAGTCAGCTGAGGCAAACTTTTAATCAAATCTACAGAGGTTTCAGTCAAATATTAAACTAATGCTCTATGGTAAACGGTAATGTGACAAATTAAGTTCTTCATCGTGGCCGCAAACTCACTACAGTAGTGGAAGAGATTGGTAAACATACCCGAGTGTAATGGTATTTACACCAATCACATCCAAACTCCTGCAATACATCTTCTGAAAAATAGCCGCTAGTGAGGAAATTAAAGAAAGTGACCTGATTACTTATTTTTATTTGAGATGCTTCAAAGAACGCATTATTGTTTAAAACCCGATCCACAACTAAATCTTCATATATTGAACAGATTGACGTAAAATCGAAAATATAAAAAATGCCAATCGATTGGGGCCAGATGCTTGAATTGCAGATGCATGCCCAGGTCGATGAATTTAAATTTGTCTACTAAAACGTGATCACGTCTGAGGCAGGTAAGAATCCTTACAAAGTTTGTATCAAGAATACTTATTGTAAATCAATTCACTCCATTAAAGCTATCGCTGTAAACGTGTAAAAAAAGACGTAGCCTTACCATTTGCTCTCGCGTCGTCAGGTGAAAAGTAGTACAGTTTTTGGGGTTAACAGATTCACACGTCGTCAGGTGCCGTTTATGCAGCTGTGTTGGTGTTTTTATGAAACAGGTTGAGGTCGCATCTGTCTCCTGCGGTTGCAAATGCAAATATGCCCTGTGCTGTTTTTAGACGGCTAGAACATCTTGATATACGACTGACACTGTATTTAATGGTAGAAGTAACTGTAGTAGATATTTTATAAATTACGATACAAGCCCATGTTAATGAAGTTGTGGCGGTTTTAAAATATCATAATGATCAATATCTGCTCATTAGACTTATTAATGGTGTCATTAAATTATTTATAGACTGTTTATTTAATAATTCATTTATTAAGTAGGTACTTACAGTATTTTTTCATTTACGCAGTTTACATTTATTTATCAGTGTGTAAAATTAACAACGTGGTAGTAAACCACAACAGAAAATGTACGATAAAGAGAACAAGTGCCACTTTATAGCGATATTTTACTAACTAGAAAGGTTTTCATAAATACAAATTGGAGCTAAGCCAAAATACTAACCTTCAAATATTGTTAATAATAAAATTAACTACATTTTATAGGGTCAAAAGATAAAGTCCGAACTCAAGAGTATTCATTCAGATAACACTAGATGTGTAGCCATGGTCCTGAATTCCCTTGCCTGTTTAGGGGAGAAGTGTGATGACAATCGCTTCAAATGTAAAAACCATTCTTGCTGCATCCAGGATCATGGTCGATACTCTGACTAGATAAATTTTATTTAAAAAAATAAAACCGACTTCAAAACACTGAAATGCTAAAAATAATCCTAACACTTAAGTACCTAATCAGATACTTTTGGAGTTTTTGCAAACAAAAACATTGAATCTCTCATCGGCTGGCACCGACTCCAAAAGTATCTGATTAGGTACTTAAGTGTTAGGATTATTTTTAGCATTTCAGTGTTTTGAAGTCGGTTTTATTTTTTTTAATAAAATTTACTTATTTCATCTATTTTTAGTGATAAATCCTAATCTAACTGCTGAACACCGATTTCATCCCCTATTTTCCTACCCTTAGGGGTGATTTTTATTTTTCAAACTTTTACCATAGTATCTTTGAAGTATAAGCTATTCAATAAAACAAAAATCATCAAAATCGGCTCATATTTGTCGAAGATTGGTAACAAGAACCACAACCAAAATATTATCTGGGTATATATTTGTTGATTTTCTCAAAAAGTTCTAAATCAATTTTGATAAAATTTATATGGGACCACCTCTGAAGTATGATCTACCAAACAAAAAAAGAATCATTAAAATCGATTCATAATTGGCGGAGTAATCGCGTAACAAACATACAAAAAAAAAAAAAAACATACAGTCGAATTGAGAACCTCCTCCTTTTTTGAAGTCGGTTGAAAATGAGACAATACACTATACGGGAGAATATGGTATGGTTACTTATAGTAGTAAATTATAATTTATACAAGCTCTTGCCCGCGACTCCGTTCTTCTTTGCAAAAACATAGTCTGAACTGAAGACCACACGGACGAAGTCGCGGGCAACAGCTAGTGTTACATATGTTTTTTCCATTTACAAATGGTAAGAAGCGCCATCACATGGTATGAAGCGCTATCTATAATGACAGTTATCTTAGTTAGCATCCCTCAGGACCTGTAGTTTTTTTCTTGATAAAAAGAACCTATCTTCTATTCCATGCTATAATCTATTTCTGTACCAAATTTAATCTAGATCCGTTCACCCGTTCTGACGTGATTATAAAATAAACATCCATCCATTCAAGCTTTAAATTTATAATACATAATAATAATATCTAAGTGACCAAGAAATGGTTTTTCGTTCAATCTCCTGTTTTTATATTTACTCGGCACGCGCAAGAGCATGATTTATCTGGTGCGCATGCGCATTGAGCGCGCCAAGTTACAAAGTGCGTTGCAAAACGACGTCGCACGCACGACGCCTCACATTGTGTTTATGACGCCTGCGCACTTTCTTATGCAGACTCTGTGCTCTTCTGACTAAATTGCTTGTCTTAAATAATGTTAATTAAGTAGGTTACTTATTAGTATGGGAGAGTCATTTAATTTGTAGTAAACATTAGTATAATATAGGCCTCAAAAGAAAGAAGCTCAAGGTTGCACAGCGTGCTATAGAAAGGGGAACAGAACGCAGGGGAACAAAAGTCGCTGACATAGTCCGACGGATTAGCAAGCCGAAGTGGCAGAGGGCGGAGCACATAGCACATAAAACTGACGGCTGATGGGGCAGAATGGTTCTAGAATTGAGGCCACGTCAACCACTAGGAAGACAGACGACCTGGTAAAGGTTGCAGGAGGCCGCTGGATGCGGGCCGCTTCCAACCGGACAATCTGGAAGTCACTGGGGGAGGCCTATGTTCAGCAGTGGACGTCCTATGGCTGCAATGATGATAATGAGTTCTTTAGACATTGTCGAACAACGGTCTGGTTCCCCTCTCTAAGGATTACAAAGGTCAGAAAGCAGTCCCTCCAAATGTAATAACTGGACTTATCTTAGGATCATAGTCAAGCGTAACCTGGCTTGGAACGGAACGTATTATTCGGTCTGAATTGATTTCCATATTTTACAATTAGCAAAAAAAAAAGTACGGTCAGCATCAAAAGTGAAAATCTGGAGTGTGGTCATATACTTTTGATGCTGACCGTACCTACCAATATATTAAACAGACAATCACGTTTTGGTCGAAACACGGAGTAAGAACATTTTCCGATTTATATTGCTTTTCGTACAGGTTCTGAAAAAACATTCCTATTTTATTCCCGTATTCACTACGTTGTGATTTATATGTAGGTACTGTGATATATCGGAGGGTGTAACGAGGTTACCAGATACTACATCACAGGCACGGCCTTGAGGGGGTTCTCTAATGGCAGAGAGTATCAGAATTCAGATTATACAGGGTTACATTGCAAAGGGGTGCCAAATCTTTAGGAGTGGCTCAGAATCAGTAACTAATTCGAACTATGCAAAGCACAAAAAAAACATTTCTTCCTATCCGCTGTTAAAAATCGTACGTGTGGATAATTTTACCGTATGTGCATTGCGTAAGGTCCTTTATGCTCGCCGTACCTACGCCTCTGATGAATAATCGCGCGGCTTTTCGTAATCTTTCTATTGACTTTATTTTCGGACATTTTAAAGTAATTTGTTTTCGTAACATACGATTATTAAAAATAATAACGATTAACACGTTTCTTTGTATTGTTAACTAAATCTTATTTTTTAAATTTGGCACCCCTTGGCTAAGTATCCCTGTAGAGTACAACATCGACACAACATCGGAATCGTGCAAAAATAACTCCTAGTATGTACATTTGTCATAGGTAGATGATAGATTAACATGAAATGTAAAACATTTTTAGCGATTACAAAGTTGCTAAACTTTTTATTTATCAGCAACCGATAACGTACTTCAAAAGTACACGATTTCATGCTTACACTGTAAAAGATTCTACCTACATAGCTGTCATAACATAAGCGCCATCTATCCGTCACTGAAAGTTAAACTAATTAAATTTAGTTACATGAAATTTTACATTAAAACCAACGTTAATATCGTTGATTAAAATTTATAGTCATGTGCAATGTAGGTACAGTCAACGGCAGGTCAACCTACCCAAAAAGTTAAAGGTCATTGAACCTATTTTCAACTTTAAGTCCGACTCGTAAATATCTAATTGATTAATAGGTATATAACTGAGAAAAATTGACGTGCTGTAGTAGGTTGACGAGCTGTTGTCTGTACCCACTACAATTATATTCTCGTGTAAAATATTACAAGTAAATTATTTAATCATAATCCGTTAACGGAATGCTAACTACTACG
This sequence comes from Anania hortulata, assembly GCA_963576865.1. Lineage (NCBI taxonomy): Eukaryota > Metazoa > Arthropoda > Insecta > Lepidoptera > Crambidae > Anania > Anania hortulata. The sequence continues at coordinate 16,629,256 of OY756396.1, read as the reverse complement.
TTAACAGTTCCTGAATTGTTTTTTTTTTTACTGTGAACGGGAATTTGTTTTACATTCCGAGTGGCGCCGCCTGGCTGCACATTAACGAAACCTTAGATTTCTATCCAAACCAACCTATGTTTCGATAAGGTGATGATGATATTGAAAAAACAACTCGAGATACGCACTTAAATTTCAAAATAGAACAGTATAGACTCCGCCTATTAACGAGTTTTCCAAAGAAAACGGTATTTTCCGAGTGTTAATCGATGGCGACAGTCGTAAACGTGAGCTGATTCGCCTTGAACTTGCACGTCACGCACTCTACCGATCGGCCTCGGACGCACTACTACGGCTGCAAAGACTGTAATGAGCACGTAATGCCGGCATTTACTCATTAAGAGATAGGCGGACCCTAAATTGGATTTTTTATTTACGCTTCAGTACGGCTTTTGGGCTTAGCTGGAACGTGAATGAGATTAGACGTTACAATCGGACTGGCTAAGGGATTGTTGAATTAATAGTAAATCTAAAGCCTTTGCATTGCAGTTCAGACTACGAACTGATAATGTGAGAGTAGGTACGGTATCAAAACCCACCAAAATTAATTACGTTTGAGATATATCATTGTAAAAAATAAATAGATAGGTAGTATGATTTTTAATTCCTTATTAGGATTCATAATTAATTCACGGAAATAGATTATATACATGCTGTAAGTTTAGTCAATCATAATATTAAAGGAGGTAAATATATTCATCAATACGAACATATTACTATGAAATTAACATCAATATCGTAAAAAACAATTGAGACGCTCCGTCCGTACACTATCGTCGAGTTAGTTTTATGGAGTAACTGTTGAGTTTTTCACAATTTCGATTTTAATCCCATAGTAAAAGTTGTTCGTATTTATGAGCACATTCCTCACCTTTATTAATAAGAGACTAAACTTACACCCTGTATACTACAATACACAAGCTTACACTGTAATAGGCTATGGGTAATGTTTACGTTGAGATCTTTTATTACTGTTAAGTGCGATCGGTAAACTTGAATACGTGGTACTAAACGTTTTGGACATTCATTATAATTACTTCATAGAGCTCGTTACGCTTATGTTTATCCAACTTTATTTACTCTTTTGTGTAGGTCAACAACAAAGTAGATCTAAATTGGCCCCTAGGTGTATCTACCTGGGAATGTAAATTTTTTATCAACAAACACGACTGTGTTTAAACTGTGTTCGTAAACGTTAAGGTACGTAATCTACGGTATAATCAATGATGATAATCCATAAAATGTAATTACATACTTCGTGAGTCGGCATCACTAGATCTATCTGATTCATAGTACGCAGCTAGGTTGGTTCATGGTGGCAGTAATCGTCTACATTCATTGTAATGAAGCGGAAGTTACTATTAGGCGGGATGAGCCGCCATTTGCTGTGTCAAATGATGTCAGATAGCGCAGTCCCTTCATTCTAACTGTTGACACAACGGGGACCACACGATACTTATTTACAGATATTTTAATCATCATCTCTCTATCTGCATAATGAATGTCCATTGATTTTAAAGTCATAATAGACACATCTTCCTACTACTCAACAACTATAACAACTTTTTTTATGAGAAAAACATGGGAATCTAACATAAAAGTTCACTTCCGTATCAGTATGTATATCGTAACAGCTGAATGGACATTTTGTATTATCGCTAGTCAATAAAAAATCACCACAAATAAGATCCACAGAAATACATAACCTTGCGTGCTGAGTTTTCGTGATCATTATGCGGATTCACACACGACAAGATTTATCGTTATGAAGATACAAGCATAAAACAAAAGACATTAAACGTATGTTGACGATTTACTATGCTACAAACTCAAGCACGAAACTCATTCATCGTAGACCACTTTTTTTAAATTCTTCCAAATATACTAAGAGATCAATTATCTCAAACTATCTCCTGCTCTACCATTTATTGCCTTATTTTGTTAATCTATCAAAAAACAAAAAAAAATGTTGCTTGTTGGTAGAAGGGTCGTTTAAAAACGGTTACATCGATTTGTTTTTTTTTTTTTTTTGGAAAATGGAAAATCGAATTTTATCGGAAATTTTCCGAATTCGAATACTACTGAAAGTGTTTTTTCTATTCGATTTTCGGTAGTACTTTGATAGCTGATTGTCAAATTAAGGCAAGATAACGTCTGTCGGCCCCGCTTGTTTCTAATAAAAGATGGCCACCAGCTTTGTCGTTATTTTGTTGTTGTTGTAGAAACACCGTACAATATGGGTATTTGAACCTTGATCATACCTACGTCATACAGGTTTCCTACCTAAATATTTTCTCAAGGAGAGTAATAAATTGAACTTTAAAAGAAACAGATCTGTATGAATCGATATGTAGGTCAAAGTTATCCCAAATAATTCTACATGTTTTAGAGGTACTTGTCTGTTTTAATTTTAGCCTTCATTCTAAATGAATCTTGCTTGAAGTACAATCATAGTTCGAGAACCTCAGACATCCAAATTTAAACAAGTCTATTCTGGCATGCAAACAAGAATAGTAGGTATATCTTATTGATCAGCTATAAAAGTCATATTGCTGTACATAGCAGCTTATGCCATTTTCGGTGGGCGTTTGATTAATTATTGCAGTAGGAAAAATGCTTTTAATTTTTTTCCTAAAACGATTTAGAATCTAAATGCATTTCAGTTGGAAAGCTCAAACTAAAATAATACTGGTATTTGTTTTAGTGTTGTTTGACGGCGAAATCAGTAGTAACATCTAAATGAAGCATTTTGTAGTATGTATGTGCAATATATAATAGTATAAGTATTGAAAATTAATTAGAATGTTTATTTTTACATTCTCTGCTAGGTGTTTAAGCTCAAAAATATCAACGATACTCAAAATTAAGAGGCCGTTATGGATTTTCATCACGATATAACGTTAAATATGACCGTGGTTGGGAGTTGGTATGTATAGGAAGACAAGTCACAATATTCTAGTCAAATATAGTTGTATTTTATGGCAAAGGCATTTGCATAACCGAGCCTAAAATTTAAGTTTTGCTACTACTACCTATTCAGCTATCAGTGAACGAGGTCATAAATTAAATTAACTTTATTATTAATTCATTAATTAATCTTTGTCTATAGATTAAACATTACTTACGTAGACGAATTAATAATATGGACGTGAATCGCAAATTACAAATGGTTGTAATGAATAATGTATCTTACACCTTCGCCATGCATATTATATTTTGTCAGTTAGCATACATAGCGCGTCATGCTGTCATAATGTCATGTCAGGCATATTGTCAATACATTATATTGTAGGTATATATTGACCAATTAAATTAATCTTGTATGTCAGTACAGTACATTCAGTACGATCCCATTCGTATTAGAGCGTATTTTATTGTTTTTAACTAATAATGTTTAAATTATTATTAAGATTGACATTTTTGAATGATTATTACGCAATAACGAGGAAATACACGATTCCAAACGTGTATATTCCTAATGATACATGCTTGTAAATCCCTACAATTATTATTTCTAGAACAGATTTATTTGATCTCCGACAAAAAGGAAAAACATTACCCGTTTAAGGTCTCTTTTATTAGTGACGCAGGAACGTCCGATTTTTCTTTCTTTTCTTCCAGTGCGTTCCCTTGGCGGCCATTTTTTCCGGAAAGCTTAGCAAATATTAGCCCCCGGTCCTATTTACCGTTTACTCAACTGGGTCGAGCCTCGCATAAATGCTTATTACGTTTACTCGGCTTTGCCTTTCTTAGACTGTATTCTTCATATTTTATCATAGATCTGGAGCAGCTCAGAAGACGAATTTTTAAACGATGCGAATTCCAATTATTAAAAATTGTAATACAAACTCCTGCAAAATTGTAAACGATTCTTGGGATTTCTTATGCGTATTGAAAGTAATGCTTTAAAAATACGTTTTCAGGACCGAATCTCTAGTTGCATTTTATGTTGCAAATAAGAATAAAAGTATTTAATTATATAGGTATAATAATAGATGAGTCTACAGAAAACTGTATTGAACTGAAAATGGAATAAAAGCGCCGAAACGTGTTTCTTCGCCTGTAATAAAATATCATGGTCTAGCCTGTGTTTTCGACAAAATAATGACGTAGGGAAGACAGTATTTACATAGAATAGACTTTATAGTTAGGTAGGTATACTTGACATCAGCCGCTAACACAATGAACAATTTATATAGAAGTAACTCTTTCGTTTGTGATCTAAAGTACCTACTTACGTACAGTCGTCAGCATGGACTACTATCTACTAATAAATAAATAATTAATAAATTGTTTTTACAATCACACCAATTATCTTATAGCCCCAAACTAAGCAAAGCTTGTATTATGGCGACTAGATAACGGATAAACATACTTAAATACTTTTATAAACATCCATGACTTAGGTAAAAATGCTCGTGCTCAGCATACAAACATTTGCCCCTTGCGGGATTCAAACCCGCAACCTCTGGCTTTGTATTTCGGAGCGCGAACCGCACCTGACAGTCGTGAAGGTAGGTTCAGGTATTACATTTAAAACATTTCGTCACTAAAAATAAGGCATAAAATGAAGGCGTGAATACGAAACGTGAATTTATTTACTTATATAATTCACATAAGAAAACTTCACGAATTCACGCTATGTTAACTATGACGTTTATGTGAAAATTTCATAAAATATGCATGAAAACCTACTTAGTTATTTTACAAACGCAGAAGAAAAGTTTTATCCATCGATATAAATTATCTATTTTACCAGACCTTTCATCTTATGATGCGGCTGACATAAAACTCTCTTCATAATTCGTCCGAGAACGCCGCGTCCTACATTTTAGATTAAAATCATCCGCAGAGACCACTCGAAATCTCTTCTAAAACATATACCAATTGCGAGACTCTTAATTGGTTTACCATCAAATCCGCGTTGGTCGAACGGTAATAACATTAAAATTATGTTCTCGCAGTTCTTGCCAGTACCAACTGCCAAGAACAATTAAACTGAAAAATTCAAGTTTATAAAATCAAACCAAAACAATTTACACAATGAAAATTAAACGCGAGGAAACAGACATAATGCCGACTTCTAAATTGTTCATAGCAACTGTGTATCTTGCTAGCTACGACGAGAATAGGTAGTGCGGATTTTGCAATAGAATGAAAGCATTTAGCATTTCACATATTTTTTTAAAATAAACACACTATTATGAAGAGGTCATTATTATGTTTACCCCGCATCTTTTTCTTTACAGAACTGTTTGATAGTTATTTATTTGTACGTACAATTACACGCATAGATACCGACTCTTTGTTCGCAATGTGTCACAGCGCGATCACTTTAATTGTACCTAATTAACACAAATTTCAAACACAGCTCTCCTACGTGTTTATTCATGAAAAATACAATGCTTATTGTTCCTAAACAGCTCAGTGAAAGTACCTACGTCTAAATCATATTTTCATTTTTAGTCGAAAGATTTTCCGGTGGCCAGTAACTTTCGTGCCGGGTCTGTAAAAGAGTAACAATGTCAAGGCGATTTGTTTCATTTTATAATTACGTTAAGCTCATGCAAAGGTTTCAAGTAGGTACTGCCTAGTACCAGCCTATTGTGTTTACAAAACACAATAGCCATGATGCCCAATAACATTCAAGGTTATTCATATAACTTTGCGAGGGCTTGAAAGGGAGTTTTATATAGCATTCACGTTACGTTTCCTTCAATTTGAGCCATTTGGATCCTATTGTCCTCATGTATAGAATAAAGACTATATTAGACTGTAAACACAATAATAACACGTTTAACTGCTATTCAAAGTTGTTATTTCCGATAGCATGGCTATTATTAAAGTCGTAGAAAGCTATTAAAATGTAGTGAATTTTTAGTTCGATTGGACGTCAATTTTGTAGATTATTTTGTTGTTTTTAATAACAGGTTTGTCATCATTATTATAACATAAAAACTTTATTTAAAGTGGTACCTATTGTTAAACTTTCTATGACTAAAATAGTTTAGTGAAACAACTAATTACTTATTTGTTTAAATTAATGTCACATAGCCACAATAATTATACAGCACCAGCTCAATATTTATTCTGTGACAAAGCTTTACTGTTTCTAACTAAAATAGCATCTTAAGGTACCTACTTACATACACGTACTACGTACCTACTTGTGAGGCAAAAATCTCGTCGATAAGCAGCAATCCCAGACAAAGCTCGGTCGCGGATACAAATCCCGCAAGTGGCAAATGTTAGCGTTTGGAATTGACGTTTAAAAGTATGTAAATTACAAGTTTGTCTATCGGTTAGCTACACAAGTTAAGCTCAGTTACGCTAGGTGATGGGTTTGATATTGAAATAATGTATAACCTGTAAAATAGCGCAAGTATTGGTACCAAATATAGAAACCCTCGCCGCTATTTAGACAGCTAAATACTTGAAAAGCCAGCCACATGCGCCAGCGCACGCGTCGCAAACGGGACCGGGGACGACGACCTGTCCCGTTTCCACCTCGCTTCCGTTCCGGCAGACTGCTTTATAATATCTGCTGCACGATCGGCTTTGTAATAGACTAGTATTAATCCAACGCTACTGGTGATTAAATTTACCTGTTTCGTTCTCACTTTTCAGAAAAAAGAGAGCCTACTAAAATTATGAGACCTTTATCACATACTTATAGTATCCTCAGCCCAGAAAAACGAGACAGAATGTACCTTTTATTTTTACGCGGTATCATGCGACTGCTCGGCATCCTTAAGTTAAAGCAATTTTATGAAGGATACTACACCATTTTGAATAAAATATGACGAAACCTGTTCACCAGAGGCAAATTAACTTACTCTGCTATGACAGTTCTAAAATTTGTATTCTGTCTCCTTTAATTCATTATAAGGTTATCTAAAATATCTAAACCTAAATTCAAGTTTTGAGAAACAGATTATCAGACTATTCGTCTATTCGTTTTTTCAAGGCAAAGTCTCACATTTAAATAAAACTCCGACTGCCCCTTGGGTCGGAGGATACCGAGGATAAAAAAAACGCATTCGATAAATAAAAGAAATAAACATTTATACCTGGGCCCAACCATAAACATTTAACAGTAACTACCTAAGCAATGCTTTGTTTACATATAACTAGGTTTTTCAGAATTATTAAAACAAGGTTGAAGTAACACTGCACTGTCTGTCCACCTTGTGGTTGGACGTCCTACGCTGCGCTTGCCGGTACGTGACCATTCCAAAAACTTTTTCCCCCATTTACACACAAGTTAGTATTTTGTTTTGTATAGAGTCTTTTTTTTAAATATAGAGTTACGTTTAACTCTTTATTAAAAAAGTGAGTTTACTGTTTAAAGATCATGGTTAGGCGCTCACATGATAACGTAACTTTCATTAAACAAAGTCAACGTTGCAAATTTCACGGCTGAGTAACGCGAAATTGCTACCTACAGAAAAAAATATCGATGGTATTGTTGTAACCGAGTTGCAGGGTCGGTGCCTCTAAGGATGGCCACTAATCGTAAGAACCCGCTTAAATCCTCTGCATTTATACAATAAGATTTGTTTTGTCATAACTTTATTTTATTTTAACATAGAACATTTACTGTTACCTATTTTGGTCTAACTATTTCAAAAAAATCCAGCTACTTCTGTGACATACCTACCTATTATTATTTTTGTAATGCACTACCAACTACTTGTAAGTTTTCTACAAAAAAATAAAGAAACAATCCAAAAAGTTTACTTCAAATCAACAGAACTCATTTGTTGTTCCATCGGGTCATAAAATGCAAGCTCTAAAACTCAACAATAACAATTTAAATTGTAAATAGTTCTGTAAACCCCAGTAAATGGCTTGAAACAGACTATAAAACCGCTTTTGTGACTGCCAACGGGACCTGCAGGTCGTTGACCTGACCCGTTTCCACCTCAGCTCCGATCCATTAATGTGTTCATTTGTCAGTAATAACCACATCTCGATAATCAGTGAGACAGATAGGCAGACTAATGGAAATGCCGTTGCCCCTTTAAAGGGTTTTATACGTAGAGGGTGCCAACGGGACCATATTTATTACTAAACCTATACGCTGTCTGACTTTCCATCCGTCCAGTAGGATTGGAGTAATGATGATTATAGACTGAGTCTGGTGATCAAACAACAACAAAGTTGATCCCATAGAAAAAGATGTTGTATTTGAGCAATATAATAATGACTCTATGTATTGTTTAACTGCTTTATCTTACATAAGGTAATATTTATTAAACTCTACAGCAAAGGAACAAGTAATAAAAACCGACCAACAGTGGACCCGGTGTTCCTTCCTTAGTGTCAACAATAAATACCTGCGTACGATTCCGATATTGCCTGTCTACGCGAAGCTGCAAAGCTATTGGACGATAGAAATTAAGCAATATTTAAAACATTTAATAAAATGAAAAGGTTATGATATTATTAAAAAATATAAAACCGACTTCAAAACAAAAACATTGAATCTCTCATCGGCTGGCACCGACTTCAAAAGTAACTGATTAGGTACCTAAGTATTAGGATTATTTTTAGCATTTTAGTGTTTTAAAGTCGGTTTTATTTTTTTTAATAAAATTTACTTATTTCATCTATTTTTAGAGATAAATCCTAATCTAACTGCTGAACACCGATTTCATCCCCTATTTTCCTACTCTTAGGGGTGATTTTTATTTTGCAAACTTTTATCATAGCTTCTTTGAAGTATAAGCTATTCAATAAAACAAAAATCATCAAAATCGGCTCATATTTGTCGAAAATAGGTAACAAGAACCACAACCAAAATATTATCTGGGTATATATTTGTTGATTTTCTGAAAAAGTTCTAAATCAATTTCGATAAAATTTACATGGGACCACCTCTGAAGTATGATCTACCAAACAAAAAAAGAATCATTAAAATCGATTCATAATTGGCGGAGTAATCGCGTAACATACATACAAAAAAAAACTAAAAAAAAACATACAGTCGAATTTAGAACCTCCTCCTTTTTTGAAGTCGGTTGAAAATAGATAAATATTGCTTACGATTCGATGTTTTATCAGAAAACAGAATACATAATACGTTTATGCTGTTTATAAATGACTCGACATTTACTCAGATGGAAATAATTTCCTATTTACAAGAAAAATTGTCTCTGCGTGTGGAGGGAATCTGGGTCACTGATGCGAACATAAGCCTGGATCAGCTGATAACAGATTAGGAAGCGAAATAAAAAAACAAAGAAGCAGCACTTAATATTTAAAAAAATCGTTTATTGTCTTACACTCAAATAATATACCAACATTGATTGGTTGTGGCTTGTAGGTAAAATTATACGTTAAGAAGATGACGTTAATGACCCTCTCCACAAAGGGTATATTATACTCTGTGCCCGGGACAACTTATTGTGGAGTTTACATTGAGAAAGGGAATTTATGTAAATAAAGAGTCCCCATCGATTTTTTTATATTTTATTTTATGTTGTATAAAGTTATAATGTAAACGTAATCATAATTATAAGAATAGTAATAAAACTTACATGTATTTCATAGCATATGAAAAAAAAAATGTTTCAAAATTTGCAAAAATCACATATATAATAATTATTATTGATCAGTAAACAGAAGACAGATGTCTTGGCGCCTCAAAATTAGGAGACCCTACCAAAAGTGGGATGGAGCAAAGAAGAAAAAGAAGTAAACAAAAATTTGGTTAGTTTATTAAAATTCGAAAGTTTGAATAAAAAAAAATCTAAGTTTGAAAGCATTCCTTGAAATATCATGGACATTCGTTATAAGGCTGTGCTTATACATAATTATATGGAACAAGACGATCCGACCATACAAAGATGGTATCACATTTAGTTAAAAGATCGTTATGCTTCTATGCGTTTATCGTCCACTAGTATTAATAGTCGCTTTTATCTTCCCCGGCGGTGGCCATAAAAAATAAAGTGGATAGATGGATGCGATTTCTCTGTTTTGATTTGAATATAAGTGTTTTATTTTGTAGGAATATTTATTTTAGGGCTTTCTTAGTTTTGTATCATCTAGTCAAAACTATCTGCACCCGTTAATAAGCACCTTTATTTCACCGAAAGTTAACTATTTTAAATTACAGTCTAGGATTCCTATTACTAAATAAAAAAGTTAATTTATAAGTTACTGAGACTATGTAAATCGGTAAGGTGTAAATCTAAATTCAAAGGCGTAAACCATTATCTCATTAAATAATGGAAATCAAAACACATTAAACTTCAGTAAAACATGTTTTACCATATTAGAAAGCATAATAAAAAGCTCATTAATACTAATGAGAGCTTGCACTAACAAGCTTTTCAACCTCACATAAAAATAAGTTGATGAAGATAAAAAAGTACCTACCTAGTAAGAAGATGAAATCATCTACTTACTTATACATAAGTTGAAAAATGTATACATCATATCATCATCAAGTATTCCATGTTTCATGTTTGTATATTTATAGTTTAAAAAGAAAATAACAACGAAAAGTTTTAAAATAATATTAGGAACTGATTTTAGTGCGATTTCATCGTCGCATAAATAAAGTTTTTTTTGCAGTAGAAACACCTCTTTAAGGAAGTAGGTAGGTAAAAACCTTAAATTTCATACATTGCGTTGCTCGTCTAATGAACTATAGGCCCAACCAACGAATCTTCATTTTACTGGTTTGACAATCCCTCAGACTGGTTTGACATTCATACCTACTTTTACACAAGGCATTTACGATAAAAATATCCCATTATTGATTAACAAAAATAATAAATAACTCTGTTTTTAAGAAGATATATGAAGAAGAGAGACGACAACGTATCGAGGCACAATGCGAGTCGTTGTGCCATGTAAATGTATGTTGCCCCTTATTGATATTCACGCCGCTTCAATGTCCGGAAAGAGAAATCCCTAACCTTTACAATAGTAATACCATACCTTCCGCTTTACCAATTGTTTTTGGTTACGTGATAATCTTCGCTAAGCATTCGTTAATAAATTATGTAAGGTTTATATTTCAATTTTGTACCAAATTATTTATTATTTGGATTTTTATTGCAAATTAAGATAAGTTAACAATAGTAATCAATGATCGTTGCAGTTTTAATATGTTTGCATAAGAAACGTCTTAAATGCTTCAAATAAGACACATTAAAAAGTAGGTACCTCTTAAAACGGAGTGTCTCTTCTACACTATATGTATATATTTCTATCATCTTCCAGATACAAACAAAATCAGTGGCATAGACCGGATAATGAAGGTTGCAGAAACCGTTCATTATGACGTTGCAACAAAAACACATTTTTTGTCGTAACAGACGTCTTTAATTTAGATGCAAATGCTTTGTTTAACAGATGTAAACCCAAATAGCGTGCTATGGTGTAACATTTTAACGATTTTTATTTTTAAACGCATATGACCTCTCCCGTCGCGTTCGCGAGTAATGTTTAGAACCATAAACTGGGTTTATTTTTGTTAATATAACTGTCCATGAGAATGTTAATGACTCGATGTTTTTTCCTGGCTCCAATAAAATTATTAATTAGGATGAAACTGTTCCAGTCATACCAAACACAATGGAAATCTATGTGTTCTGCTATATCAAGTCAGCGGAAAAACGGCATGTCCACGTGGAACTTGGGACAGGTTGTTCTTTTCATCAATTTAGCCAACTTTTACTTTAATTTTTGTTTCTCTAAATTCCCAGTGCCACTCGGCACCTTGTATGGAACAGCTTTTATTTTTCTCCATATCACGATCAACCCTATAGGTAGTAAAAATTAAAAGAAGAACAACATGCAAAAGTATAATTCCTCCTGTATCTGTCCTGTATCCTGTATAATTAAAAGTACCGCACGTAAATATAAAATCAAGTTTAGTGTTTATCAACCAAGTGTACGTATAGGTACGTTTTAGATCCGCCAAAGTAACCCAAATACCTAGGTTCGGATTAAAAAACATGTTTTTCAAATCCTTTCAGAGAAGAGTATCCCTTCCATTCCATGTAAGGTAACATAATATTCGCACTTCGCAGTTCCCAGAGTCGGCGATGGGCAATGAATCAATTGACACAGCGATATAATGGCTAAGTGCAGGTCTAATCAGGAAACAGGCGGTACAAACATCTGTTGACGCTAAACAGGGCCACCGACGTTGCAGTTTAGTGTTACATTCTTTGTTTTCAACCGAGAGGAGGTTCTCAATTCAAGTTTTTTGTATGTATGTGCGATTACTCCGCCAATTATGAATCGATTTTGATGATTCTTTTTTTGTTTTGTAGATCATACTTCAGAAGTAGTCCCGTTTAAATTTTATCGAAATTTTTAAGCAGTTTTTGAGAAAATAACAAAAATATACTCAGATAATGTTTTGGTTCGTAATTTTTGTATCTATATTACCCAATATCTTCGACAAATGAAACCGATTCTGATAATTCTTTTTTTTATTGAAAAAAAATTTTTTTTTACCCCTAAGGGTGGAAAAAAAAGGGATAAAATCGGAATAGGATTTATCACCAAAAATAGATGAAATAAATAAATTCTAATTAAAAAAAAACGACTTCAAAACACTAAAAAGGTACTTTTGGAGTCGGTGCAATGAAAATATCAGCTGGCACCGACTCCAAAAGTAACTGATTAGGTACTTACGTGGTAATATTATTTTTAGCTTTTAGTGTTTTGAAGTCGTTTTTTTTTTTAAATTAAAATTTATATTTAGTATTTAATATCAATTCAATTAGTAGGTACAAGTACTTCTTTCAACGAACTACTGAACTGATTACTTGATTGAATAACGTGCAAATAAACACCTCGGTTTCTATACTAGCAGTAGGGTTTCAATGTAATACTATGTACTTATTACAAGACTGATAGACAAAATCTATCATAAAATGCAAAAGTTCTTCTCTTTGGATATGTTGTTTTTTGTCTTGCTTTATTAACTTTACGTTCGAGTTAAAATTTTACGAGACAATTTAGACTTACTAAAATTCAATAGCGCTAAAATTTCGTATCTGACAGTGACAGATGACAGTGGTTACAACTACCCGATAATGCATTTAGGGACGCCTCCTAAAAAGGAACATGACACATTTTTATCACAAAACACATGTAACTAATGAGATAACTCTTCAGCTGTGAGCACAAATATTACCATTTAGTCTATTTGATGTATCTATTATTACGTCATTAATTTCATGACACGTAGATTTTGATGGGTTATGTCATTCACATACAATTTGTACCCCTTTTGTGATATTACATAATAACTCACTTATATCACATTAGTAGATTCACTTCGCTTTATTTAAAGAGTAAAAAGGTGGGCATAGCAACCTATCACAATCTCGCAGAAATTCATTGCATGCATTTCTGATGTCAATAGGTTGAACCATCAGATTAAAATAGACTTTATTAATTTATGAAACACCTGAAAACTTTTATAACTGGGCAAAATGTTATACGAATACGAATATTTTACCAGCACGTAAATAAAATTATGGTGAACGTATCTGCCTAAAAGCTATTTTAAAAGCCTAATTGGAAAATACATTTTGCAGATACATTTAAGACAGTTGCAAAAATTTATTAAGAGTTCCTGTCATACAAAGACAGCTATAATTCACTAGAAAAGTCGCGGAACGAAACTCAATCTGAACATGGTTCTGAGCCAAGTACGTCATCTGTTAAATTATTTTAATTTTTGCCAGAGTTTTGGCCACAAAAACGCAGGATGTACTTACCTGAAATTATCAGGGTTGACACGTAATGTTTCACATGAGTGATAATTCGTGGTATCGAAAATGATAACTTTAGTAGACAAATAACTAAATTAGAACCAATATATTTTACTGACTTATCGAAAAAAAAAATTAATATCTTAGGCCGAAAAGGTACTTATCTGCTTAACACATTGAACGCAATGGTGGTCACCGGTGACCCAAAATAATTGATTTTCTATTGTGTCTAGTATCGTTGCAGTCAAAGGCTTAAGCATTACTATATTTGTGTTACTCTAATGAAAAAAAGTAATTGACCAGAGCCACGTTTGTGGTAAACATATTTATTCACCAATGCCACAAAAATAACTTGTTCCAGAACAGTGTATCCTCTGCCCGACCTGCATCCATAAACATTATCATAGTCGGTAACCCTATTTACACAGGATACTCTTGTTGTCTCCGTCCATCAGTCACTCAATTGTGGGGGCCGACGCCTATTTTTGTTTTGTGCTGAGATCGTTCTAATGACAGCAATTTGCCCCCTGCGACTACCAGAATAAGCCACCAGAAATAGCTCGGTGCGTGTGGCAAGCGTTGTTATGAAGATGTACCAAGTATGACTGACGGAATCTGACTGATGCCTATGTGTTAGTATTTGCAGTATTTTAGATCAACTTATTATAATCTATTTGATTATTGATGATGATTTAGGAGACAAAATAGCGCCTGTATTTGGTCATTTAAGCCTAACATCATGTCAAATTCAAATTAATTAACTTACACGTCATAAACTACGCCACTTTTCGTATTCTTGTCTTGTTTAGTGACTTGACAAACTGACTATAGGTACTTATTAAGATATCAACCTTAACCATAGACAAATACACTGTGTAGTTTAGCTAAGCACAAAACGAAATCGTCGACAACGGTTTTTAATCATTCTGCCAGACTTGCCGAATCAAAGTGCGCCGCATTAAAATTCCATCGCGGGTGATTCGGTTTGACTCGATAATAATCGACGCGGTTTCATAGTCAATATATTTATTAGCCGGGGAATCAATGTGACTTGACTCGATTAGATTCGATTCTGGAATAAACGTCCGCTGGTCGACGCCCCGATATGGCGATGTGCAAGAACAAAGAAATAATTTATACGTGGTGGCTCGTGCGACGACTCTAAACTACTCTTGTGACTCTGTGAGCCCAAATTGGTCTGCCTGCCGACTACCACGGTTTGTGCAGCTGCTTAAACTACCGAAAGAGACGCGCGTCTTTAAAATAAAATTTAGGATCCAATCATTTCAACAAAGCTAAAATAATATTTCACGATATAACAATTCATTTTCTTCCGTTATAAGGGAGACTCGGCCACAAAAAAACATGGGAAATTTAAATATTATTTTACCGTGATGAGAATTCTGACGAGACAACAAAGAGTGGACGCTTATTGAACATCGTGAAATTAGAGTGGAGCATTCATTGTTGATGAATAGTAGGACTCTAATGAGCGAATACTATATAAACTGGTAATGATATCCATTGAAATTTCACATCGGCAATGATTTACAATTACAATAAACGATCGGCGAGGTCAGTGGATCGGAAACCGGGGCGGCGAGCCGTGACCGCCGTTACGTTCCGGCTATTCTTCGCGACCGCAACAGACGCAGATGCATTCGTAAAACAACGCCGTTCACATGGTGGGATCACGTTTCACATTACATCGATTACAATAACTTTGTAGGCACGTTTACAACAACAATTTATTTCCTCGACTGTACAATATACGATGCACTTAGAATGAACGAACATAATGCGAAAGTGGAATTTATAATCAAATTTAAGCATGGAGTAATATAGTTTTAAAAAAAATCACCTTCCATAGATGATGGCGATTCTAAAAATTCTAAAGACTAAAACTGACGAAGGCACACTTAAAAACATTATCCTCCTTTCTGCTCCGGATAAATGAAGATTTGCTATTCTATTTTAGTCTCTTAGACGGGAAACTCGGACGTTGTAAACTAAGTAGTAGTTTGAGGATGTATACTAACATGTTAAAGTTAGTTTCTTACATGTTCAGTAGTTACTTTATGTTAATTACTATAGCTTCCGCCCGCGGCTGCTCCCGCCTGGAGTTCGATTTGTCACTTAACGTCTTTATCAACGACCCATGTCACTTCCCAGCTCAAAATAATAATACAATAAACCACATCAATGCCTCGCTCTAAAAGTAAAAGAAAAAACGACCCTAGCACCAATGCATTATTTTAGACAAAATTTGATTGCCTTAAAAAAGATTATAGTGACTTAGAAGTGACAAACTTTAACAGTTTACGCAGCGCACTTAATGAAAACTCTATAAAGGAATATTTTTTTTCGTTTGATACTCCGCTCCTATTAGTCTTAGTGTGATGTAATACAGTCTAAAGTCCTAAATAAATGGAATATCCGACAGAAAAATATTTTTTAATTCGAACCTGTAGTTCCTGAGATAAGCGCGGACAACCAAACAAACCCTTAGGCTTTATAATATCAGTTACAGATAAATAAGTATTACGTAGGACACGACACTTCTAGCACAACTTCGCGTCTAACTTCACCAGAACAAACTTCGTTGTTTTATAAAAAGCAAATCACACGCCTAAGTTGAGTGCCGAAGTTCAGACACGAAAATAAAAAAACAGATGAGTAGTTTGCTACAACGTAGTGGTTTACTTGATCAGTGTTTGCTACGCGGCGAAACGTACGTAAATACAAACATACATAGACTGCTAAAACCATAACCCTTGTTTTGGTTATGCCGTAGTTGGGCAGAAAGGAATAATGCATGCAGCATTTCCAAGATGACAATAGTGTGGTAAATCAGAACATTAACCAAATGAAATCTTAAGGTTATTTTTCTCCAATAAAATAGTTTTAGACATTATAGCTTGTTATTAACTAGTTATGTTTTCAATTACCTTTTTTATGCAGGCTGATAGATATTCTCGTGATGTGAGCTCGTCTAGTCTATCAAAACGGTTTAAAGGTCAATACTCCGTCATAAAATAAATCTCAGATAAAAGTGATTTCGTATCAGGCCCAGTGATTAATACGTTGTTATGGGATGGATTACAGAGTTAAAATAAAAATATGAGCTATCAAATGCTCTCAGAGGTACAAAACTAAAACAAGCAAAAGATGTTAGAACACGGAATTCTAAAGATATCGTAAACTAACTATTATCTAGCTTACTACCGTAAGTCAGTGGCTATCCACATGACTATACTAACTACTATAACTATGACCACATAATCAGCCTACGTCAGCTCACTGCTGGACATCTGGGCCTCTCCTAATGCACGCCCCTGAGCTCGATCCTCGGCTATTTTCTTCCATCTACTTTCAGCAAGCTTCCGTATATCGTCGCTCCACCTTGTCGGAGGGCGCACTACACTGCGCTTGCCTAGTCGCGGTCTCTATTCAAGAACACGTCTACCCCATTGGCTATCGACTACATGACTCTACCAAAAGAATTCGGCTGCACCACGCAGAATAACTATTAAAACAACAGAAATTTTCACAAGAAAAAAAAATATGATAAGGCAGTTGCGACTTCGCGAGCGAGTCAATCAGAAAGGACCGAATCTTATAAAGATGATTTATTTTGATTATTCATGTACTGGTTGTGATTAAATCTCGTTGATTACATCAACCGTGATCGACACAGGTATCATGGTATATAGGGTTTAGTTTTTATTTTATTATGGCACGAATCATTTATAAAGAAACATGCTTATAACATTAAAATTCGAGGCTACCTGTAATTGGGCCTATTGTCCTAATTTAGAAGACAATAGTCGGCGGAAGCTTTCGTAACAATATGTCTCTTCCGTTCCTTCCTACGCCAATCAGGGCTTGTTGACAACGCTTTTGAATGTCTTTGTCTCAATAAATTTTATTGTTACTGAACGCCAAAGACCTGTTAGAAGTTTCCAACTGGTGTGTTTTGGATCAATAATGAACTGGAAAACATGTTTAGTGGTAGGTAATTATTAGATCACTGTTGCACGATGATGATTCAATAGTATTTATAATATTGATGATACCATATAGAGAAACACTAGGAAGACTTTATATATAAGTCTTAAATTCCTAGTTTTTCTCGATACAAACAACTTGTGTATTTTGAAGATTTTAATCAAACACTACTGTGAGAGTGCTTGTCTTGACTTTTTCGTCTCTGAGGTGTCCTAACAACTATATGTTTCAAGACAGTAGGTCGATGTGATTTTGAAATCACTATCCTTTTCATATTCTTTCACATTTCGTTGAATACAGCCTCAGTGTTTGAGAGGCGTCTAATTATGTGATGTTGATTCTGCGTTTTTTTTGTATATTCTAATTGATATTATTAATAAAATAATGCTTTTTTTCGATCGTATCATTTGTTTTTTTAAATCATATTTCTAGAATACTGATAAGTGGTGTTTAGGAGTTGTTATAAATGTTTCCACAAAATATTGTACACGGAGCCTTACCTACGTTTGCAAAACTAACAGATTAAAATTATAGAATTACTTAATACTCAAAAAAAAAACGCGATTAACAAGTGCAGAATAGCCTTGAATAAAATACAGCCACCAGTCAAGTACGGTTTAAAAAACGCCACTTCTCCTTTGTTATAACAAAGGGACTTTGTAATTACATCAATCATTGAAAAGACGAATGAACCTTAACAAGTGTCCTAATTAAAGAGTGGATTCGAACTCATTATTTTAATTGAGTACCTACTTTTACTCAATTCTTTAATTATTGGCCTTGTTTAATTAATTACATAAAAGATAAACATTATAGACTGCTCAAAAAATAAAATGAGTCACATATAATTTAAAATGATATGCGAAACATTGTGCTACTCTTCTGTGACATAAAGCATGCAAGTTGGCTCAAAGTTGGTATGTTGTGAATTTGTGATAGATAAATCTATTGGTGACAAGCAGTGTACGAGGATGACGTGACAGTAATTGAAAAGATTACCGTTTTTTACCATTTGGTAAAAAATTAAAGAATTATGTTTGAGAACAAGTAAATAAAGTAAACATAATAGTTAAGTAACTTTTAGAGAAGTTCGTTTAACTCATTAACAAACAAATTAATCATTAATATCATGAACCTACTGAGATACTTATCTCCAACGTTATTAATGAACCAAATTCTATAAATAGTATCGAATGTTTGCAAATTATTTCCGTTTTAATGTGGTTTTCCCTCCAACCCTGCGGAAATCCCAATATATCAAGATTGTAAGTTTTCCACGGTGTATATATAATCTATGATAATTACATACCTAATGTTTTTGGAAATTCTATGTAGCTATATAAAATAAATAATGCACGTTTACACCGGAGTAAATAATATAAACTGGTCAAATCAATAAAACTTAACGTAAATAATACACTGCACTGAATCGGGAACTCATTAAGCATACGTAAATGAGACAATTGAAATTCCGTGGTTATGCGATCTCATGAGACCGCTTGGATGCTATCGGGTTAACCATTCGCGTTCCACAATAGGGGAATTTTTTAGTGGCACGCGAAGGGTTAACAAATTCAAATATAGGTAGGTATTTTTAGTTATTTTTTAGATCACAAAGCACGTTATCACGAGTAAGACACGTGACACAGATTGTATAATGATACATTTTGGCTTAACCGTTATAACTTGCATCTGTGCGTAAACTCAGAAGAATGTTTGTCATCCGGACACTTCTAATCATCACGTAGTAAAATTGCTTAGTACGATCACGCGCCAACGTAACTTACATAGATTGTGTGCGCAGTTGTTCTAGTTCAGCAACGTAGGTACCTATATTATAGGCCTGGGCACTGAATTGGCATTTTGCAATAATCGATAATAATGAATCATGTTGATGTGGTCAAAACACATAGCCACTTTATATTTTGGCTACTTTAACATAGATTATGTATCAGTAAAACATTTTAATCAAAGAGTACCTACTTCATATTTTTTTCTAAAACCGGTAGGTAGGTAAGTAACTAGCAACAAACTGTGAGCCCGGTTATGCAGAAAATATATGCAGTGTTTTGTTTTCATCTATTTAACATTAAATTTTAACTTTAAGAACGACGGCATAATACCCAACTAAGTATCCAACCATTGTATCTGTCGTTTTTTTTTAGGAAAAAACATGTTTTTATGTCTATTTCTGTACATTGTACTATCACATTATTATAAGTAGTTTTGATAACTATTGTAATATATTCACAAAGTTTTTTCAGTAAAAAACTGCCAAATCGTCTCTCTGGTTCCAAGTAGGCACCTTGTATGTCAAAGACGGACACAGACTATAAGAAGAAAAACAGTTCCCAGTTGTGGAATCCCACTAACTTTATACCATTAGAGATGTTAAGTAACTTCCTTTAGCGATTGTGATCGAGGCGGGCACGTGGCTCGCAATGCTGCTGCGTTTTCTTGTTTTGTAGGCATTTAAATAGTTCCCATGGTCAACATACTTACATCAATTAAGTTAGAACCTTTGCATGATTCAATACGAAGTTTTATACGCAAAGTCACAATGTTTCTTTAATGAAATAAAAATGAAATGAGTAAAAATATTTCTTAGAAAGTGTTAGTACAACACATCTCAATAAGTTCAGCACATTCTGCCACTAGTGGCGTAGAAATATTTATTACATCATTGCTCTGATCCTGTGGTAAGTAGCCAAAGCACTTGTGTTACAGAAATCAGAAACCACGACGGTACCACAACACCCAGACCCGAGGCAATATAGAAAAGTTATTTTTCTATATTGACCCGACCGGGAATCGAACCCGGAACCTTAGAGATAGCGACACCAAGTCCGGTATGCTCGCCTCTCGGCTACGGAGGTCGTCAAAATAATACGTTATTATATTTATTATTTAAACATTATGAATGCAGGCACTCATTACACAATCATTAACCATATTTAATAACAATATTACAATAAAAATCAACTATTACAATTAAAATAATATTGTTATCCTCTAAACTAGGAATATTATAAGTTAACCAGTATCCTGCTTTTTAAGCGGAATCCATTATCTAGTTTTATCAAAGTCTGAAATAAAGCTATATAGCGTATGATAGTTAGAAACAAAACAAACCTACGATTTCCTAAAACTCGTGCAAACTATCAATATTTACGTAATAATTCACGTTTGTTTGGCATTAGTGAGTTTTCTTACCGGAAAAATGGTATTTCTCTTAAAACTCATGTTGCGCGACTAGCGGACGTGAATAAAATCGAGTCTCGTAAGCACACTTGCAGAACCTTCATAAATATAGATTTACCTAAACCTGGATTATAATAATTCTAGCTTTACTTAAATATGCGCCAGACAAGAGAATTGGTATTGTCTCGATGTAAGAAATTAACATCCTTGTGTAACCAGGAACTACCACAGTGATTTTCTGCAAAGGGGTGTCTCCCAGCACATCCAGACCCGAGCGAAATTATAGAACTTCATTTTCTAAATTGACCCAAACCAATAATCGAAACCGGCATCCTTTGCGTCAACGTCAAATCACCGCGCTGTCACCATTGAATCAATCAAGTCGCACTTTAAAAGAAGTGTTAGTTAAAGAATTTTTGGGGTAAATCTAGATTTGAGAATGGTGCAAATGTGCCTTAAATTCGCAAGAATGGAATTTATTTGCAGTGTTGCCGCTACTGAGTTCCCAAAAGTATGTGTACCTATGTACCTAACATATCCACCGCTGAAAAGGTACATTTTGTGGTAAAAGGTACATAGGCTTTTTTATACCTAGCTTTACTAAGCTAGGTATAAAAAAGTTAGGTTTAGTTACTACTAAACCTAACTTTTTGGATTCTAGGCGTGAGAAAACGCGTTACATGCAGCGTTCATATCCTTTTACACAGATTTTGGATAAGTTCTAAAGGTCATACGTAATGGTACGTAAATGGACTCAACTCAGTTGCACAGCTAAAGAAGAACCTATCTACGTGAAATGTGTAAAATGTACGGTAACGGCAACGCTGTTTATTTATTTCAAATTAGATGTTCCTCATTTATCACTCTACGAGAGGGGATAGGGTGAGTGAGTATCACTTTCAAGCAACGTGATACTAATGACGAAACTTCCGCATGATAGAAACTTTCGTTCTGAGATTGAGATATGCTCACGTTTACCACTTGTAGAGTTTCAGAACTAAATAAATAAATATGCAACGGATAATTTTATCCACCACCTTAATTTCGAAGTAATAAATTAACTAGCTTGATATCAATCGTGAACACCACTTCGTAAGAAAGTTATAAAAAGTTAAAAAGAGTAGAATGGTACAGTGAGTGAAATATTGCACCCATTCATAAAACAACTAGACAAAATAACAGCATTAATATTTTTTCGTTTAATTCCGAGTACCAGTAAGTACCTACACTTACTCGTAATAAGTCTCTATTAATTTTTATTTTCTCTTTTAAAAAATACAATATTGAGTTTTTAGTGTAATTCAAATTGTCTCTAGCAAACCCTTTACTATGATCTGAGAAATACTGTCCCCAAAATAACCTGCACCACCGACCAGCGTGAACCCTCAAGGCTACCAAAGATAATTATGGCACTCGCAGCGAGCCAACTCAGACTGTAATTAGCGTAGTAAATAGACTCTCTACGACACAGTCTCATAAAACGTAGAAAGAAACGAGGCTTAGAACCAGCTGATATGGATTTCAGATAAAATAGCAGCATTTTCAACTGTAAAAATGTGTCACTGTGAATTAACCTATTAATAATAAACGATAAATATATATAAATAAATAAATAAGTAATATATATAAATAAATAAGTAAGTAATAAACGATAAATATATATAAATAAATAATAAATAAATAAATAACCGACTGCTTACATCCATAGACAAGTAAAGACTATATCTTTAGGTTAAATATCGAAAAATGGCCAGCATCTCCATCACCACCTAGACAGTGGTCCATCATATCGTTGGTGTCATATTACACTTTTATTAGAGCAATTGTTTATGGGCATAGTTTTATTATGTCCCAACTTTCTCGTCATGAAATATCGATATTGGCACGAAATCGTATCTACTAGGTAACGAGCTTTTGATGTCTCTTTTCTCTAGCGTCGCGCTTGAACACTGAAATTGGCAGTGATTATAATAAAACTCATTTTATATAGGTATAGGTAATGAGACAGAGACTTTTGGCTTGCAGCCGTAAGACAGTATATCTCTTTAAATATTAAACTCAGTATAATTCCATTACATCACTCAAAGAAAGTCAATGAAAAACTTTGTTTTTGTTATGTTTAATGTAAATTGTTTTATTGTTTAGTACCAATAAATGTTTATCTATTATATTCTATTTGCATGTAAGTAGAGGCTATAACTATACCTTTACATGATTTTGTATGTACTGTACTGGCTACCATAGTAAAACATTTGCAGTTATTGGTAGCCTACGAGTTCACTGCCTCGCTTTTGATACTCACCTCGAATTATATAATAATATTTCGTGGTCACCAATCGAAAACCTTGTTCTTCCCCAGCGGTTGTCAGTTCTGCGTCCGATGTGGCCTGCCCATTGCCACTTGCCTTGGCAGGGTCCAGCAGGGTAAAAATGTTCCCCATCAGTCTTACTATCCCTTCTTAGTATGCCTATTTGCTAATGTACCTTTTCCTTTGTCTGCAGGACAACGTCGCCGCCGGGAGAGCCGCTGGTGCGGGCCCCAGCAGGCAAGCCGCGGTGCCCGCCCGCGATCTCGCGGCTGCGGGTGGAGAAGGTGGAGGGGGGGCTGGCAGTGGCGGGGGTGGTCGTCGCCGCGAACTGCCAGATAGTCCTCCCGATCTTTGGCTTCTTGTTTATGCTGGTCGGCTGCGTACTCACAGGTAAGATCATCATTTCAAACTGCTGACTTTTGGGTGCGTACTTACAGGTATTTAATCTTTTACGGGAGTGATTCTTTCGATAGATCCTTGCGCCGTTTATCAGGACCTCCGCCTATTCAAATAAAGATCCATTATCAAAATATAGCTTAGACCCTGTCCAGATAATGCGTTTTACGCGCGCGTATTTCGCGTCTTGTCACGCAACGCGCAATCCTAGGGCCTAGTACATTCTGTTCATAAGAACGCGCGTAAAACGCAATAATATACGCGGGTAAAACGCGTCATCTGGACACGGTCTTAAGCTAGTCCGCTGCTAGATTATCTAGACCACTATTCCTCTAAGTGCATGACTCAAGCTCGATACTCAGATATTTTTATTGTGCCTGTAATCATACAAAATTATGTATGTTAGGTACATAAAAGAGGACAAAACTTACATTTTGTAGTTTTTAGTTTGTTTGTTAGTCAACATGACACTCCTACCATCATTACGTATTATTGATCGAGGCCCGAGACATATGAGTTCAGTCCTACACTCCAATTTGTTACGGTTTTCATATTGAGAGGCTCATTTGATTAACAGATTTTCTGCATCTTGTCCCCGATCCGACGCGTCGTCTAAGAATTATGCAATGGAACGAGTTTAACCGTTCGGTTTGCTCTACCACCATTAGATTGCATGTACTTTCTCATTTTAATTTATACCTTAATTTAGTTTATTTCACAAATACTATTCCGCGAAAAAACACATACCCATCACTTAAGATTATTCTTATGATTTAATTGCTTGACACTTGCTTGCTTGATTTTAAGTACTTATGAGAACTTTTCTTTTCTATTTTTCCCATATTTTAATACCCACTTTGTCTGAAATAAGATAAGTGACGGTATCATATTTATATAATGTAAGAACCGTGTTGTCTTGTCTTCCGTGAACCTGCTTATCCTCTAAGCAATGTCAGATATTTTTAGGTGCCTCGACGAAAGACACGCAACACACCTACTACATACTATTAGCTTCACCAGTGATGGATATAAATGGTTTATTTTCAAAGAAAGTACAACGAAAACAATTTGGACCAAAATAAAATTAGTAAAAAAAATTTTTAATCTGCAGTAAATCAACATTTTAAGTGTTTGTTTGTAATCTTGCTTTTCTGTTTATTGGCCATTTTTTTTTAGAGATATCAGAAAATAACAATATTTTTGCCTTAAACGTACTGGATGCCGAGTGTTCACATGATATAGCGTAACAATATTTCTATTGTGTATCGTTTTGCTCAGCTGAGGGGTTACCAATATTAATTTTACTAATCAAATTCTTTAGATGTGACTAGCTTGATTCTGCAATTCCCTTACATGTAAGAAATACGGTTGGTCATGTTGGTTTGCTGCTCTACAGTCTAGATTAAACCGCAACCGTAAATAAGACAATGCAACTTGATCCTGTACTAATTACGTTGTCTTTGCCAGTGTACTGCGGTGGATTTAGTAACATATATCCCTCTTAATTGAGAAAATGTTTTTCCCTGCAGAGGTTCAGGGAAATGAAGTCTGTAGATAAGTCAAGGCGAAATGCAAACAATGAGTTCGTAGATAACCTTTTTACGGTCACCATCGTAATTTACTTAATAAAGGACGTAAATATTATGTCAAGAAAAGCAATGGTGGATAGTTAATTGTTAGATAAGCGAGTTATACAGCGCCTAAATTAGTTGCGTTAGTGTTCCTTTACACATGAGTTTTATTGCTCATTGCTAGTCTTACGAGTGCTCCACATCGTCTTTAAAGCCAGACTATTATACCTATAGCTCAGTCGTTTCTTTAGTAAAATATCGGTTTGTCCTAGATTTCAGAGCAGTAGGCGTCGCTATTCCGGCATAACAACTTTAATCGAAAGTTGAACGCTTAAATTTTAATAACGAGAGTTTACAGGCCTTCTCTATCGATAGTTTTTACATTGGTTACGTAGTTATTTGTATTTAGATCTACGTAATTTATAGACTTTGATCACTATACAGGATTATAAAAAAAATTGGCTATTTTCGTATTACTACAGCAGTATTACGAGTACCTAGTAGGAGTCTATTACTAAAAAAGTAAGTACGAGTATATTTATTTACATTTTATCACTACCTACAATGCCCTTACGCAATTGTTTAAATTGGTTTCCAGATAATTTTGAAGATACAAACTCTTCCTGTTAGGCAATGAACGCAATGATGTTATTAATAAGTCTTTATGACACCTATTACATAATAACAGTCTGTAACATGATATTCTGTTACGAGAAAGGTCTCTGTATAGCGTCATTCCTGTCCTTAACGGCCGGACAATGGATATTAATTGTTTAGGATAGTATTACCAGTATTACGAGACGACCCGCATAGCTTCTTATACCCCAGTTAGCCTGCATTGACATTACATTTGTCTGCAGGCGGCAGTCTCCGGTTTAGAGTTAGAGCATGCAACACCGAGCAAGTTGGATGTTGGCCAATTTCTAAGCACAAGATATCTAGGCTCCATTCCATGTAGGCTTGTAGGCATACAGGTTATAATATAGAGGTAAGAGTAGTAAAGTTAGTTTGAAATTGTGTATAGACAAATATTTGACATTATTGGCGTTTTACAAGTACTTTATCTCTTTACCTGCTTAGTTAGAATAGAGTGAGGGTGTATAAGGGAGATAGTTTATCCAACCAATCCTTGCAGACGCGGAGCATAATTGGAATCATTGCATTTATTTATTTTAGCAGTAGGTAGACTTTGTAATCGCAAGGAATAGAAAAACTGTCTCTGGAGCTAGTAGTTAGGGACAAGCTCGATTTACTCGTACTATGGTGAAAATCAAAACTGCATAATATTTTTTTAAATCGCTTGGTTTAGCAGGGATTAGTCTGGATGGGCTGGGGAAGCGTTCCAATGAAAAAAAAAATACTATAGAACTAATTAATTTCCTGCTTCGGGACCATGAACGTAAAACTGATAAACAATAGGATAGACGTGTTCTTGAGTGGAGACTGCAACTTGGCTATCTCAGTCAAGGGCGGCCTCCGACAAAGTGGAGCGATGATATACACAAAGCTGTTGGCAGCGGTTGGAAGAGAAAACCGAGGATCGAGCTAGTACCGTGCATTGGGAATTTATGAGAGGCCTATATCCAGCAAGTATAGATTGACGTACGCTGATTATAATGAGATGAGACCATGACAACCCATTGGATCTAATTTATTTTTATTAAATTAATTTCATTTCATTCAATCAAAGGCCTAGTACTTATATTTTTTACATTATATTTTGACCAGCCGTAAACGTAGGTCAACCGTAATTTTGATAGGTACCTAGCTGATCTATTACTGACGTTGCTTATACCTTTTTCAACGTTGTCGTTGTCTCTGACTCTCTTGTCCATTATAATATCATTTTTATTATCGTCTGGATTTTTGTTTCAATATTGCCGACCTGAGCGCAAAGGTCGATTGGTTTAGATTCCTTGTCGGGTCAATTTAGGACACAAGCTCTAGTTTGTCTTTGGTCTGGTTGTGCTAGGAAACGCCCTCCTCAATAAAATAGTCTGATAAGCGATACCTCGTTGTAACATAAAGTCCCTACCTAGCTAGATACTTACCTTAATCCTTTACTATGGCAATCGGTGTGTTGCGCATATTTATTTATTTAAGTGTTCATTCCAGCGGCGTCATATCGCGGTTGCGGCGAGAACGAGGAGCCTGACCACTACGCGGCGCGCATCGCGTTCACCGGCAACTCCCGCGTGCTGGGCCCCGTGTGCATAGTCGCCGGTGCGCTCATGACCATTGCTGGTGAGTAGGAAAAAACAAATTTTAAATATGAATTTGGAACATAGTTGTCTCGTTTATCGAAAATGACGTTAATTTTACCAATCACTAGCGAAAGACACCACCAATCAATTGATATACTTTTTATGTGCTGTGAAAAAGAAAATAGTGCTTTTGTTCGACAATAGCAAGCTATGTATTAATTTTAAATCAAATTTTACAAACAATTGCAAATGATAAATGAATTATTTACACTTAATGTTTGTTAGTAAAGTGTTATTATAAAATAATGTCGTGAATTTATTTGTAAATGGTGTCAACAACGCAATCTTTACTTTCTGCGATAAAGATTCTAATAAGCGCCTCCCAGACACAAGACAATTAAGTTAATGCAGATTAACCTGAATCTGACCTGGCACCAACGTGTGGCAGTTTTAATTAATACATTGGCAGACATTTTGACAAAGTGTTAGACCAAGACATTTTTTGCTGGTTCGAATTTTGATTGCAGTGGAAATAAGCACAGAACAGGAGACGTATTTTTGAAGCATTAGAAATGAATCTTGAATTCGAACACGAAAAAAATTCGTTGATGAAAATAGTTTCTATTGCTTCCGATTTTACGCATTTTTGAATCACTCGAAATAGGTGTCGCTATTAGATTGAAATCTTGTAACTATTTTAGTTTCACGCAGAAAATATCATAAACCTTAAAGCAAAAACTCACTAACGAACGTAAATAAAAAGTTATTATGTTAAATTTCTGTCAAACATACGTTTACTTGTCAATGTAATTCATCCGTACTTTCTACTAGTAGAAAACAAAAACGAGTGGTCGTTGCAGAATTCACGGAATGAATTTTCAAAAAAAGTGATTTTAGGAATTCGCATTCGAATCTTGCGATTTCGTATTCAAAAATACGTCTCCAGGAATGATACGCTATGATACGCTATAATACGCTACGCGGAAATAAGTGTATTTTATTCAACATAGTTTCCCCTAGTGAAAATCGATCAATTTATAAGATTGCTTTGACTGTTGTTTATTCAAGGCTTATGTAATTTTTACACCTAAACTGTACTTCCTATGTTTACCTAACATTTGTAATAAAACCGACACATTGTACGACTAGAGATTGACCGACAGTAATAGGGAAATTATGTGAATTGGTTCCGCCATATTAAATGATGAGATGACCAGGCGATTATGGTAATTTATTTATAGGAAGCTCGTAATTTAGCTAACAGTATCGATCAAGTACTAAAAATTCATAGGAGAAATTTGAATGATAATTTAATTTCATCTGGTAAAGTTATAAATAAAAATAACTCACTTCTAGATTTTTTACTTCCGAACGGAGTGATATTTCAATATAAGGAAGTAAGGTAAACGATCTTGAATTCGATTCGTTGTAAGTAAAAACATAGATATTTAAAAAAATAATGTAAATAGGTTATTTATTAGGAACGGTATATCTTCTAACTGTAGTCGTGCCAAAGAATAAAGTAAACTAAAACTACTCAAGCCATGGTGAGCATGACAATAGTTAGGAGAAGGAAAAAAAACGGTGGTTGTAATTAGCCTAGTATAACCCGTGGAAGAGGTCCTAGGGTACCTAGGGTACGTAGGTCCTAGAGTACCTAGGGTCTTTATTATAATAAAGTCAAATTGATTTTACTTTCCCAGTCGCCGCCAACCCTGAGTTCAACAACTAACTTCGCGCAGCCTTCATGTAAAAGACTATTTAGAGCTTTTAATTTGTAGTCCAGTAAGGATTTCCTCTCGCTAGAGTCTACTTATGTTACCTGACTAGATTAACGTTACATTGGAATTCGTCGAGCTCTTAATTTATGTTCTATTTGCAGGTATTGTGCTATGCATCCTGATGCGAGCAGCGCAACGTCGGCAGCGTAGGCTGGCGTTCCACTGTCCTATCCATGGAGATTTCTACCCTCTAAGTCCACAGAACAGTAGGAAGTACACTCGTGAGTATCCACCGCTTCAACTATTTGCGAAACCGCCAGAATTAGAAACGAAACAGGAGTTTTCTCAGCAAAACGATTTTGGTATTGGACTCTACCATTCGTCGCAATGAGACGTGTGTGTGTTTGTTGGCCAGTGGCTGGTTTGGGTATTCAGTGCAGCAGGATTAAGTCTACTTAATGCCCTAAGCAATCCACGCCGCCAGACTTGGCGTGGGTAACGAAGCCCAATCCATAAAAAAAAAATGTCACTGTTGTTTCTGGTGCAGCTCAGTGCCGGATTATATTAAAATACAATATGTAATCTGGCACTGCTTATTAAAAAGTCAAAACTCCTGCGGATGCTAATTTTATATTATTTTAATGGCCAAAACTATGTCTTGGTCAATTTTGTTTACTACAATTTATCTTTAAAAAATCTGACTTTGCATTATCGTGATCCATTCTTCAGATTTATGTAAGTGTATGTTTTCGGCCCTATATAGGCAATATTATATTTCCCTTCAAGCGTTCTGTGTACGAAATTTCATCAAAGTAAGTTTCTTAAAAATTGTGAACTGTAGCAAACTTAATAATGGGAGCTTACCTTTAGATGGAAATGCCCAATTTAGGCAAGTCTAATATTATAAATTGTATGTCTTGTCGATTGTGTTTCTGTTATAACCGTAGGATAAACTAACAGCAGATGCATCAGGTAGTTTAAAACAGGTTTATTTAAATTTGCAGACAGCCCATCCGGGCTGTGGCGCTTCCTGCGCGGCTGGCTGGGCATGGTGGAGGAGGGCGAGACGCCGCGCTGCCCGCGCTCCACGGAGCCCGCCTCGCCGGCGCGCGCCGACGCGCCTTGCCCGCCGCCACTTCCCTTCTTGGTTCCCTCCGACTCTGTGGTGTAAGTACATCTTTTAGGATATTGCATTAACTGGAGACACCTTGTTATTAACCATCAACCATCAACTCCTCGGTGTCCGTTTCGTTGCGAGTATTAGCCTGACATAAATAGATCACGTTCTGAACTCACGAAAGCTAACTGCAAATCCTCTGGCGCGGCGGAACCTAGAGTTATAGGATGGTAAAATCGAATCCTACTCAACGACTCTAATATTAATTAAATGTATAAAACCTAACGTAGGTACCTACATAATGTGCACTCTGCAGTGGCAATAATTAATGAATAACGGGTCTCTAATGTATCTTGGGTAGAGTTTGCTAAGTTCACATGTTGTAAGGCGGTGTTCCTTCTTATTTCTACTATTAAACATCATTGCTGTTCTCTGAATAAAAAAGCGTGTTAAGTAGCACAATTATATTGAATAAGAGTGCTGCACCTTAGACTCAATTATCACTTGAAAGCAAGGGCTAACTCAGTTGGCAACTGACAGTTGCCAACAGTTGCTCTTGGCTAAAAGCGTGCCGAATCATGGTAACCTCGAAGTTTTATGGCGGCCGGAATGTCCTCGTCTATGTCCGTCTGGACAGGCTCAACGAATAAGTTTTAGTTAATACTTATTCAAATATATTTCAAAACAAAGAAAACAATTAAAGTTGGTGTCATCATGTCACCAAAGTTTTTAGCAATTATTAGGGACTCGTTTGTATTTTATTTATAATTCTTGTTTCTTGCTTGCTAGCTTAAGGCGTGCAATTACATTAGGTACCTATTTATATTTACAGAGGAATGGCGTCAGTGCTAGGGGCCCCGCTCAGCCCGGAACAAACCTTCGGGTCGATCAAATCGCTGGCCATATCGAGGGAAGTAGCCAGCTTTCCCCTTTCGAGGTCGCCTACCCCGCCGCCTTTAAGGTCAGTATCTTGAATTATCATATCTACCCTTAGACCTCGTAGGTATGTGCCGACAACTTATACACACATGCTTCAATATTAAATAAGAATACCTGGGTATATACACATTTAGATAGAAGTAAACAACATTGCCATATCTCAAAGCAGTGTTCTTGCAGTGTGTAGAAGATGACAAAGAAATCCAATAGTTTTAGACTAGCGCGTTTGGTGTAAAGAACTCTCTTCTCTGATTATCTTAAGAATTGCTAGAGAAGGTCCTCAGCCTTCACAATCATTTTCACTATACAATAATTAAATTTGAGCCAGACAACGCACCAATTGTCAAGGTCTCGAAGGATTAACATCCTTTTGTTACCAGGTACCAGACAATAAATTAAAATTCTCATACCCTTTTCCAGCTGCCCCCCATTTAAGGACGAGTCGAAGAGCCTCGAAGACAGCATCCCCAACTCAGCCTCCCGGCCGGAGTTCGACTGCCCGGCCGCCTGCAACTACCGCGTGGTGGAGTGCAAGCTCACCACCACCGACGAGATCGCCCGTCCGAGCCTCAAGCCCGACCGGCCCGACAGACCCTCGCGACCCTCCACCGTCTCCATCACTATACCCGAGGAGGGAAAGGGTTAACACCCACTAAAACACCCAAAAAACTATGTTCAAATTTAAGTGATGACGCGCGTGTGTCGCCGGAATGTGATCTTTATTGTCGAATTCAAGTCTCGAACTCTCACAGACCGTCAGTGTATATAATTTTGGACTCAAATTCACAATAAAGCGCTTGTAAATTTTAATACCTGCTCAACAATCACATTCGTCTTCCGCTAGCGCTCACTGAACACTTCGAAAAGTCGTGAATAAGGTTTATTTTAGTCGAATAAAATATTATTTAGTTAAGCCTGGATGGCCTCTGGCTACTGGTGCAATATTTTGATTCGGTCACGGCAATTTTTCTATCACCTCTTCTTAGCAATAATTGCGCCAAACGTTTTGAGCGAGTTCGATAGAAAGGGTTTGTATGTAAGTAGTGTTCGATGGCGTATATGTGATTATTTATTCCAGCAATTTCGATGTGTAAAGCATTTTGTTTAATAATCGTTCAGACAGAGTGTAATGCGTGTGAGCATTCTAGTCGTTTGGTCTGTAGCAAATTGTTTTAAATCATTATCGTATGTGTCGTTATTCATAAGCGTGGTAGAAACGAAATTTTGTAATAATATTGGCTCAGTAGGATAAATCGTTCCTCATTATATTAATGAAGTCTGTTAGAGATTGTCCATTAAAATTCATCTGTGCGTAAATTAAGTTTAAGTGTATCTATTTATTACATAAGAGTACATACAAACGTACCCTAGATTTAGGCCCGAATTGTGATATTTTTGTTTTTAACATTGTCAACGTCTAACTTTACAATTAACATCCAAGGCATAGCAAAGGAAGCTAGGAAATTACTACTACATTTTTTTGTTCGATAAAGCACCTAAAATATAATAAGGCACTATATAAAGTCAATCATAATTAATAATAACCGAATTTAATTGTAAAAATTTCGATTTCTGTTAGGTAATGAGTATTTTTTCTCTATAAATACTTAAGATTACTATAGATAGATTTGAATCTACTATTACTAACTTCCTAGTAATCTAACTACCTATGCCTGTTAATCCTATAATCATCAGTTCATCACAGTTAAGAAAATATCGTTTAATTTGTCTACTCAGTCAGTCATATCATTATTTTGGTGATGGAGCCAAAAGAAGATGCCAAAATGTACTTCATCACGTCCATGAGTAAGTATTTGTATGTTCGCTCCTATTCGTGTATGTAACCAGGCCGGGTATTAATCAGGCAACATTTGTTGCAGCCTATAACGTGTGGATAATTATAGTTACTTAGTTCAATAGAAAATCACATCCACACTTTATGTATCTAATAATTACATCAATTTTACTGTCCAAGGTGACGTGGTTAACATTCGCACACGAAATCGTGTTTTATTCGATTCTGGATATTAAGTATCTATCAATGCGTATAAAATTTGATTGTTTAAAAAATAATTACGTCTCCAAGCACGTGCCACTTGATTTCTCGCTATAATACATATAAGGCAGACTTCCAGTAGGTACTATAAAATATGTTTAATTAATAACTAATATCACTCAATGGGGAATTAAATTTGTAGATAATTTAACGGCTGTCCTGCGAAACATTTGTTGCCTGACTAAGTCTCGTCTTGTCACATTAATAATGTGCTCAGAAAAGACAATTTAGTAAGATGCAACCGTAGATGAAGTAGTCCACGTTTATTAGAGGATAGCGACTAGGTTAGGAGTACATTATCAATTTAATAAGTTTTGTGATGATGGCATTTATTGGCCAAGTTATTTGAAAATTATATGGAACGTATTTTTTTTATAATCCGTAGTTAAGTGCCACGCCTAAAAGTAAATACATATTATGTAAATTTAAGCTTATTTAATATTGTTATAGTCATAAGGATGAAATAAAATACAAATTTGACATATTTTCCTGCTTTTATTTAAATATTATACTTAATAACGATCAAACTTAAGGAAGTTACCAGCCTTTGAAAAACGTCAACAATAAAAACTAATTTGATTTCTGAAATATGCCTGAATTAAGCACATTTTTCAAGTCCCAACCCAATTTTAATTTTTTACCCTACTAGTGCTTTAGGACAATATTATGGGCTAGCGCCGAGAAGAAGCAGCGCAAGAAACTGTTTTCAGCCTCTTTTTAAATAAGTATAATAATAATAAATTCTTCCAACTATATCACACCAATTATTTAGCCCCAAACTAAGCAAAACTTGTACTATGGCGACTAGATAACGGATAGACATACTCGTACTTAAGTACATTTATTAACATCCATGACTTACGTACATACAAACAAATGCTTATCGCACAAAAATTTACCATAAACTTTGCAGGATTCGACCCCGTAACCGCTAGGTTTTGCAGTCCGGAGTAGGGATGAAACGATACGAGTAAATACAACTACTTACTCGATACTCTACTTCCGATACCAAGTACTTTTTATATCGATACTTCAAAACTAAGTACCAAGTAGGTATCGGTCCAAAGTACTCGTATCGGTTAAAGGTTCTCGTATCGGTACGATAATGTTACGAATTTACTTACGATACTATAATTTGTAAACGCATCTGTTCCTAGTCCTAGTTTTACTCAGTTAGCAAGCTTGATTTTCATAAAACTTCTTTTTATGACTTACTAACTAGCCCGGCGATCTTTGTATCGCCCTTTACATTTCTTTTGTAAATTTTTCCGGTGTTTTAATAGTTATTCTGGGCAGTAAGTATATTCAACAAATAAAAGATTATAAAAATTCGTTTAGCCGTTCTTGATTTTTAAATAGTGTTACTTTGTTTTGTATTTAGATTATGTCCTAATATCATATCACTAAACAATGTCAATATGTATTGTTTTTTTTATTTGTCCTAATTTTTTTTTTAATGGCTCGATAACGTGTATTTATACTTTTTAATTGATACCGAGTAAGTATCGATACTTTACAACCGATAAAACAGTACAGTACCGACAGTATCGAGTAAAAGTATCGATACCTCGGTGGTATCGTTTCATCCTTAGTCCGGAGCGCTAACCACTACACCAGACAGACGGTCGTCAATCGTCAGTATGGTATGGTTACAATAAAATATATGCCATGGATTAATGCATGTGCCAATAGGGCAGTTTTTAATTTCACACATTATAGTTGTTCTTAACGACAGAAAAAAAAAAGATATTTGAATGGAAATTTCTAAAAGATTAAGTATGTTATTGCAGCATTATTTTTCTGATATATTTTGTAAGAAAGTAAAAAAAGTATTTAACTCATGTGCAAAAAGACCATTCTTCAATTAAATGTTAAAATTGAATTGTCAGGATAACTTGTAGTCTCTTGTAAACCGATGTTCAAACGTAACTCAAACGTCATTTTTCTGAAATGAGGGTAGGAACTATTGATGATTTAACTTTATTTTTGAAATGATATGAAAAATCAATTTGCTCCACATGCAAGAATAAGAACTAATCTTTCGAAATCTAGTTTATTTTGTTTCAATTATCATTCTAGTCTTTACAATCAGAGAACAAAATGTACGGAAATAGGACGATTTTTAGGACGGCCTCTTATTTGTCTCTTTCTTTGTGATAAATTCTCATCAAGACAAAGGATATGAGTGTACATACTTAAACACATTTTATCCGTTGTACACATATTTCATTATCTTTTTTCCACACTAAATCTATCCGATCTCTTATATTAATTTTGTGTAAATAATTATAGCTAAAATGCATCTCAAGACGATTCCAATGTCCCAACTTCAAGCACGGCTCTGGAGACGTATTTTTGAATCATGCGAATTCCAATCCGAATACGAAATCGCAAGATTCGCATGCGAATTCCTAAAATTGCTATTTTTGAAAATTCATTCTGTGAATTCTGCAACGACTACTCGTTTTTGTTTTCTACTAGTAGAAAGTACGGAAGAATTACATTGACAAGTAAACGTATGTTTGACAGAAATTTGACATAATAACTTTTTATTTACGTTAGTTAATGAGTTTTTGCTATATGGTTTATAATATTTTCTGCGTGAAACAAAAATAGTCACAAGATTTCAATTTAATAGTAACACCTATTTCGAGTGATTCAAAAATGCCTAAAATCGTTAGCAATAGAAATGAATTTCATACACGAATTGTTTTCGTGTTCGAATTTGAGATTCATTTCTAATGCTTCAAAAATACGTCTCCTGGAGACGTATTTTTGAATCATGCGAATTCCAATCCGAACACGAAATCGCAAGATTCGCATGCGAATTCCTAAAATCACTATTTTTGAAAATTCATTCCGTGAATTCTGCAACGACCACTCGTTTTTGTTTTCTACTAGTAGAAAGTACGGAAGAATTACATTGACAAGTAAACGTATGTTTGACAGAAATTTGACATAATAACTTTTTATTTACGTTCGTTAGTGAGTTTTTTCTTTATGGTTTATGATATTTTCTGCGTGAAACTAAAATAGTTACAAGATTTCAATCTAATAGCGACACCTATTTCGAGTGATTCAAAAATGCGTAAAAGCGTGAGCAATAGAAATGAATTTCATACACGAATTGTTTTCGTGTTCGAATTCTAGATTCATTTCTAATGCTTCAAAAATACGTCTCCTGGAGACGTATTTTTGAATCATGCGAATTCCAATCCGAACACGAAATCGCAAGATTCGCATGCGAATTCCTAAAATCACTATTTTTGAAAATTCATTCCGTGAATTCTGCAACGACCACTCGTTTTTGTTTTCTACTAGTAGAAAGTACGGAAGAATTACATTGACAAGTGAACGTATGTTTGACAGAAATTTGACATAATAACTTTTTATTTACGTTCGTTAATGAGTTTTTGCTTTATGGTTTATAATATTTTCTGCGTGAAACAAAAATAGTTACAAGATTTCAATTTATTAGTAACACCTATTTCGAGTGATTCAAAAATGCGTAAAATCGTGAGCAATAGAAATGAATTTCATACACGAATTGTTATCGTGTTCGAATTCGAAATTTATTTCTAATGCTTCAAAAATACGTCTCCTGGAGACGTATTTTTGAATCATGCGAATTCCAATCCGAATACGAAATAGCTAGATTCGCATGCGAATTCCTAAAATCGCTATTTTTGAAAATTCAGTCCGTGAATTCTGCAACGACCACTCGTTTTTTTTTTTCTACTAATAGAAACTACGGAAGAATTACATTGACAAGTAAACGTATGTTTGACAGAAATTTGACATAATAACTTTTTATTTACGTTTGTTAATGAGTTTTTGCGTAATGGTTTATAGTATTTTCTGCGTGAAACAAAAATAGTTACAAGATTTCAATTTAATAGTATCACCTATTTCGAGTGATTCAAAAATGCGTAAAATCGTGAGCAATAGAAATGAATTTCATACACGAATTGTTTTCGTGTTAGAATTTGAGATTCATTTCTAATGCTTCAAAAATACGTCTCCAGGAGACAAATATTATAAACCATAAAGCAAAAACTCATTAACGAACGTAAATAAAAAGTTATTATGTCAAATTTCTGTCAAACATACGTTTACTTGTCAATGTAATCCTTCCGTACTTTCTACTAGTAGAAAACAAAAACGAGTGGTCGTTGCAGAATTCACGGAATGAATTTTCAGAAATAGTGATTTTCGGAATTCGCATGCGAATCTTGCGATTTCGTATTCGGATTGGAATTCGCATGATTTAAAAATACGTCTCCAGGAGACGTATTTTTGAAGCATTAGAAATTAATCTTGAATTCGAACACGAAAAAAATTCGTGCATGAAAATTGTTTCTATTGCTCCGATTTTACTCATTTTTGAATCACTCGAAATAGGTGTCGCTATTAGATTGAAATCTTGTAACTATTTTAGTTTCACGCAGAAAATATCATAAACCATAAAGCAAAAACCATAAACGAACGTAAATAAAAAGTTATTATGTCAAATTTCTGTCAAACATACGTTTACTTGTCAATGTAATTCTTCCGTACTTTCTACTAGTAGAAAACAAAAACGAGTGGTCGTTGCAGAATTCACGGAATGAATTTTCAAAAATAGTGATTTTAGGAATTCGCATTCGAATCTTGCGATTTCGTATTCGGATTGGAATTCGCATGATTCAAAAATACGTCTCCTTATACATTGTTCCATTACGGATATCAAGTGCCTACCCCCTACCTTTTGCCTTCGTCATTACATCAGTTCGATGGTACCATTAACACCACAATTATTCATTTTTTGATTAAACGACTATGACGAATCTTAATCAAGATATCTTATCGCCAATAGTGAAATACTATTGTGGCCATCTAGTTATAGTCTTCTTGATCAGTTCCACCTTAGCAAATCATACTTTCTGAATGCAAATGCTTGACTTGTTGTTGAATATACTAATATTGCTATACTTACCTATAATATTTTAGGAGTAAGGGTAACTAATCTGGAAGTCACTGGGGGAGACCTATGTTCAGCAGTCGACGTCCTATGGCTGAAATGATGATGATGATGAAGGGTAACTAATTAAAAAAAAAATCATACA
Source organism: Anania hortulata (assembly GCA_963576865.1). Classification (NCBI taxonomy): domain Eukaryota; kingdom Metazoa; phylum Arthropoda; class Insecta; order Lepidoptera; family Crambidae; genus Anania; species Anania hortulata. The sequence goes on along the minus strand of OY756396.1, from coordinate 16,590,839 downwards.
ACCGAATTGAGAACCTCTTCCTTTTTTGAAGTCGATTAAAAGCCAATAAACAAATTACTCAGTTAGTTAATTTTACTGGGCTGTTTCCGCACTTAACCTAATTAGGTATTCTGTGCTAATGTCATGATTGGGCCATTGTGCGTGTCAGATGTTCTTCCTACTCCAACCAACCCAGGTCATCCCTGAAAGCCTTTTAATACTGCTGCAGGCCTCCGGGATAGATGCTGGTGATTGAATAAAAAGAATTCGTGCCCGTTGATTCGCCACGCTCCTGCATACCATAAGCACGTGCTGTAGCGTTTCTTCTGCCTTCATGCATCCTCTGCATGTGGGGCTGTCTGTCATCAATTAGACGCTGTTTCAATAAAAAAGGCTGTCTTTACAATTTATTAGACCCTTCTTCATACAGATTTTATTAAGCTTTGTTTTTTACATAATGTATCTTACAAAACTAAAACTTAAATTTGTTAATGTGGCATATGTAGCAAGAATTTTTTAAATAAATGAAACAATTAAAAAAATATATAGGAAGGTTACATTTCAAGGTAGTGCCAATTTTTCAGGGATCACTCAGAATCAGTAACTAAATCGATCTTACTTACGTAAAAATGACCGAGCAGGTCACGTTGTCGTTTTTCCCGAATATTTTAAAGTTAATGTTATTAAAATAATAGTTACAACAAAATGTCTCTAGATCTTAATTTTAAAATTTGGCACTACCTTAATGTAATGTAACCCTGTATAGGTAGATACCTATCTTGCCCTTTCGACATCTTATCAAGGCCATAAGCAAGCAGCTGAACTAATTCGTACTGACAGTCTCATTAAGAGCACCCCATTACAAACGGAATCCAAAGTTATTCCCAAGAATGAAGTGGAATTATTAATATAATATGTATCTATTCGTTTACATTTTTTTGATATAAATATGATGAGCCTGCCTGCCTACATTAACATTCGGCATTGTAAATGTTGTACTAAACCAATGCAATACTTGCGAGAGGGCATTATTGACATCGTCAAAATATAATTAACCCCTTTTGATTCTAAAGATCAGTGATGTATCATCTGCAAATTTAATAATACCCACTCACTAACAGTTCTCACATAGGTCTTTTGTGAAGTAAGGAAGGTCATTTATTAGAAATAGCGGGGTTCCTAACTGCGAGCGATACCTACCTTTGGTTAGAAATACTCAAAGGGTTAGAAGCGACCCAGATATACTCAGTTCCATTTACAAATACCTACTTTTTGAGTTCTGCCGGTGAGATAAGAGAAATCTAAAAACACCCTTGAAACACCATTGGTCTCATTTTTTTCAGTAAAGTTTGATAAACGTCAAAAAGTAAACTACCTTGGTCTTAAAACTTTTGCGACAGCGCCGGCCATGGCATAAGGTTACGTATCATTACAACTAAACTTGTTATAACTATTTTCAAAACAACTAAGGTCGGAAGGCCTACTGTTTAATATGCCTAAAGATTGTTTCACATATTTTTGTAACTAATGGACGAAATCCATAAAGGACGATTCACCTACGGTTAACTCACCCACGGTTTACTCACCTAATGGTTCATTCACCTACGGTTATTCAACTACAATTAATTAACAATATATTATAACAATTATTTGATATACTGTACTGAGGCATAATTATAATTTCATATAATAATTAAGATTTAATCCGATAGATTCAAAACTTACAAAAAGATCATCTAGATTCTAATTCTCGTTCTAAAAATTTGACATTGTAAACTGTAACGTAAGACAGCCAATAGCTTAAAAAACCATTAGGTATGTAAGTATTTCGTACATTTGAAACATCCAGTAGCTTAAACAACCATTAGATTAATCGTTCGTTAGTTCGATTGATTTTAGTTTAAACAAAATTATGTGAATTAAACAGTAGTTGAGTCGTCCAATAGGCGATATGAACATAATGTGAATCGACTGTAGTTATTTTGAAAATAGTTATAACAAGTTTATATTTGTAATGATACGTAACCCCGGCCATTAGTGACATATAAATCAATGCCCGACATAGATATTCTGTTCTATTTCAAGTATGGTAGTACCATGCCATGGGTAGTACATGTCGATCTACGAGAACATAAGCCAGTTACCACTTACCATTAAAATCGTTACCAAATGTAAATCAAAATATGTACCGTTATCACGTTGCAACGAAAAAATCAAAGCAAACAACAGCCACTGATCAAGTAAACCACTACGTCTACGTTATAACAACAGCCATGAATGGAAGTGATGGAAGTCACTGCAAACATCCTACACAAAATTATTTCTTTCTTGGAGGCATTTCGTCTTTTTGCTTTTCCCGCCCGGAAACCGGATGTGCCTGAAAAATTAAAGGGCACATCATTTTATAAATGGTAACACCACCAAATAAAGTTATTTTTCGTACATACAGAAAATAAAATAGTATTTACATAGAACAATAATACTAAGTAATTAATTGCATTAAAAATAATAATAATTTATATAAGGTCAAGGAATTTGTACGTACAACAAAGTATGTAAGCCTTTACAATATTTTTAATGCTGGCACATAATTTCATTAGTGACGCGAGTCTCGATTGTCACTGGCAGCCATCTTGGATAAAATTTCATGATGGCATAGTCTTTCCAATTTCTAAATAAAAAGTGAATTTATGAAATACTAACAGAGTTTTAAAATAAAAGTGATTATAAAAAATCTACATATTTTTTAACATAAATTGTTTATTTAAAAACCGTGGTGGGGGACTTAATTTTTTTAAAAGATCACCAATTTAACAAATCAGCTGTTATCCGTCAATCGATGTCAACAAAATTACATAATTTTGTTTAGAAAAACAGTGCAGTCTCCGTTTTTGAGTGTCATTTTGAAATTACCAAACATGCAGGTTCATTCATACGGTTTATTGGACAAATTGATAAAGTAGAAGTAATCAAAACGGCTCGCAAACATCCGCGCCTTCGTGATTTTTTTGTATCATGTAGTCCAACATAATATTTTAGTTATGGATCACAACAATTTGTTAGAGTGCGGTGGATTTTATTTTATTCATAATTTTGACTCGGGGAACCTCGGGCATGTGGAGAGGGTGCCTACGGAGCTCATTGGTAAGTCGTTTATAAAATATTCACAACACAAAGTCCAATGTCGTGATTCTAACTCCATAGCTGCCAATTCGTTCTGGCCTTTTCATGGTCCCGAAGATTATTGATGACTCTAGCGAACAATCATTTTCAGTGTAAAAACTACCAACTAATTAGATTAACCTCCACTTGACACAAATATCATTCTTTGTCCTAATGTTACATGCATTATTTGGAGCTATTTTTAAATACTTGTTGGGCTTACGAAGGTAAACACCTACTAGGTACTTTAAAGCTGTTGTTTTCACGTAGTTAACATTTTAAAATGTATGTACTTTCTAATAAGAATGAAATTCTGTTCTTACTAGATTAAATTTTATGCCAGTAATTTTATTCCTTGGTTCTTCTGAATAAGATGTAATTGAATACCCTTTCAGCTGCCGGTGTGAACCCAAAAACAAATGCAGTTGAGACACCCGACTATGAGTTCAACCTGTGGACTCGTCCGGACTGTGCCGGCACAGAGTTCGAGAATGGCAACAGGACATGGTTCTATTTCGGGGTGCAGGCTAGTGAGCCTAATGTATTGGTAAGTCTTTATTTTCATAAACATCCATGTTACATTGTGTTAAGTAGACTGCTGAAAATTTTGATTTTGACATTTTAGGTGCGGCTAAATCTGATAAACCTAAACAAACAAGGGAAGATGTACAACCAAGGCATGGCTCCAGTTACACGGACGCTGCCTGGGAAACCTCAGTGGGAAAGAATTAGGGATCGTCCAATACACTCGGTAATATAAACATGATAAAACAGTATTATGATAAAATTTTATATATACAAATTCACTGTTTTAACCCAATACGTTATTGTATCGTAGATTTTTTTTAAAAAATGTTTCAATTGCAGCAAAATATACACCGTGTAATGCTAGATACGCAAACCTTTTATGGGCTGATTTCGGTGCTCAAATACAAAAACTTTCCTACATCAAAATCACAAAAAAAAACAATTCCCCATACAAAGCGTAACAGCTGATTAGTATGAAGATGGTCTTTTTTTAAAGATTTCACTGTTGGATCTATACAAAAAGTTATTGTATTTGAGCACTATTTGTATTTGAGTATAATATTTTTTTTATTTTCAGACGGATGACAATACCTTCACACTGAGTTTCAAATACCGTACTTCAGACAACCTAAAGGCGACAACATTTTTCGCCTTCACGTATCCATTTTCTTTTGCAGAGCTGCAAATAGCTCTAAATTCCATAGACATGAAGATGCTTCCCTTACCACCACCACAATCGTTAGATGACATTTATTATTGGAGAGAATGTCTCATTTACTCTCTTGAAGGTAAGCATTCAAATGTTGTTTTTTCTTGTGAAACATAAAATTCTACATTTGCTTAAATAGGCAATAAAGAACAAAATTTAAAAGTGTTTACATTGTTTTTTGCAGGGAGGCGTGTTGATTTATTAACTATAACTTCACATCATGGTATTACACCTTCTAAAGAAGAGAGACTCAAGAATCTCTTTCCAGAAAACCAAGAAAGACCTTTCAAGTTTCAGAATAAAAAGGTACATACTAAGAAATCATCATCATCATTTCAGCCACAGGACGTCCACTGCTGAACATAGGCCTCCCCTAGTGATTTCCAGATTGGCCAGATGAAATAACCCTTCGCGTTCCGCCTACCCGTGGCAGACCGAAAAAACAATGGAAAACAATAGAGAATTTTTTTTGTGGCATGTGAAGGCATTAATGTCAATAAATTAAATGAATAAATTGCTTTCACAGTCACACCAATTATCTAGCCCCAAACTAAGCAAAGCTTGTACTCTGGCGACTAGATAACGGATAACATACTTAAATACTTTTATAAACATCCATGACTTATGTACAAATGGAGGTACCATTTTGTCTACCGAAAGTCCATTAATCCTCTGCCAGATAAGACATGCTGAATTACAACTGGAAATAAGTCTAATTACAATTTAATTTCATAAGATAATCCTAAATTAAATATATCTACTTTTCGCCAACAGATTATCTTCATATCAGCAAGAGTGCACCCAGGCGAAACACCCTCAAGTTTCGTGTTTAACGGTTTCCTCAATCTTCTGTTAAACCGTAACGATCCGATTGCGATCCAACTCCGCAAGAACTACGTGTTCAAGATGATCCCGTTCCTCAACCCTGATGGCGTTGCAAGAGGCCACTACCGGACAGACACACGAGGGGTCAACTTAAACAGGGTCTATTTGAACCCTTCACTAGTCTACCACCCCACTGTTTATGCTTCGAGGGCGCTGATTAGGTATGATAATGAATGCCAGGAAATCGAACTATTTTAACTCTTTACTCCCGCTGTGTAATAGTCATTTATTCGGTATATTCCCTCTTCCGGGTACTTATCCCTTGCCTTGCATTAGGTTTAATACCAGTAAAAATATTTATCATGCTGTGCCTTTCAAAGGGTTAATATATTTCAGATAGTTCTATAAATTCATGTTACTTATACCAAGAGGTTAGTTAAGGACATACACAAACGTTGTTTATAAGTAGTTTCAAGACACTTGTATTCACATTATCCGTGCAACCACATCATAAATAGCAATACCTGAGGATGTAAACGACCACAATCGTAGTGTGACACTGCATTATGTTTACTAAGTAACGACGAAGCGAAAAAAGTAAAAGCCAAATCGCGTGTTTGCAGAATATCATTATGTTATTCAAAGATAGTTGGAGCAAATATTTACTGCAGGTCAAATCTATTCATTAGAAGCTAATGGCAGTTAAATTCATAAGCTTACTACTTTCTTAACTATTGTTTAAATTTTTACATTAACACTATTCAAAAACAAAAGAATCTATATTTTTTTTTAGATTATCAGTGTCAAATATCTACTAACAACAAAACTAAGTCGATGTTAGCTTTCAGCCAATGGCCAACAGCTTAATCTCGCTTGAGATTATTGCTAACATGCAGTAAAACTTATACTAGCAGAGGGCCCGGTTCAAGGCTTTAGTTTCTTTCACTGGCTGCATTCACACTAAACCTTTTTTTTTTCTACCCTAGATACTATCATTTTGGACATGAAAAAGAGGATATCTGCGAAGATAGCCAAAGCTTCGCATCGCGTAGTATACAGAACATTAGCGAAAGTGCTGAGGTAATAGTGATAATAGTAATAGTAATTTATTCAGTATATAGATAAGCATTTTGAACTGCATACATAAAAAAAAAGAAGAACAACCTGATACGGGCAATCATCAGTTGTTTCAACTGCCTGCCTGTTAATAAATAATAATAATAATATAGGCCCTCTTCCGAGCACTTAAACACGTCCCAAAATATAGCTTAACATATCTGATGATGAGAAGAAACGACGCAACGAACTCAGCGTAACATTATAGCTATTAGGATTGTTATAGCGGGGTAATTAGGATTGTTAAACCGCGAATCCAGTGTGGGCAACCTCGGGTCGAGCAGCGTAAGTGGAGACCGTGCCGCGAGTGGAGGCTTGCCGCGACTCAAACCAAACGAGGCTGCCGCGCTGCGAGCCATTCGGTGATGCCAGTATTATCAATGCTCAAAGGCACCTCAGCTGTGCTCTTAGTAAATTATTTTAAGTCAAAGTCAAAAATAATTTTTTCAATTTAGGACAGAAAATTGCCACTTATGAACGTCAATAATAAATTATTGGCCCATATGGGGCAGAACATGTCTCCTTATTTTTTGGGCCCTACTAGCGCTTCGAGACAAGACACAGACAATCTGGCAAGTGCTGAGAAGAAACGCCGGAACAAACTCAGTCACCACTAGCTGCCACAAAAAATATATATTAACAGGTAGTTACATCAGTTTAGTGCAGTCTGCACTGACCATAAATTCAGTATTTTAAATAAATAAATAAATTTTTATTTCGGATACATTGATCCATATCACAACAAAAAATATATATAACAACAAAAATTCAAATAATAATAAATGCAGATACAAAATTAAATGCAAACACACAAACAGATTTTTCATTTTTCAAGTGGCAATTTCCACCCAACGTCTGTACGTTGTTGTCTGAAGAAGTTTCTCCGCCAGACCACTAATGATGACGTTATTATACGAGTCAACCCTGGACATGAAAGATGCAATCCTTTTTCGCTGTAAAGCGTGAAAGGAATCGATCCGGGCACACTTAACGGGCAAAAAAGAATACACTTATCAGGGTTATACAACGATGCGATAGAGTAGTAGTAAATATATTTTTTCTCTTTATTGAAAATCTATTTTCATTTTCATAGTTCCAACAGTTGCTAGACTCAAAGAAAAAGAAATCCCCAACCACATCGGCGTCAAAAGGAGACAAGCGAGAGAAGTCGGGCAAGTCCGTGACGGGCACAAAGTCTTCCACCACGATCAAGCAGCCATCTAACTCGGACACGCGGAGGGACAGCAGAAACATTATCGGGGAAGCCGCGCACTTAGCCGAGCAGGTGAGCATTAGGATGTGTCTGAGAAATGGTACGTTTGCATTATTCGCTTTGGCCGTATTCGACTCAACTCCGTATTCGATCGACTACAAGTGTAAAGCGATCGACGCGTTGCGTCACCGACCAATGTGAACAAACTAATGCGGTTAACGAATTCGGCTTGTTTAAAACGGCTAGTGATTTAAAAAACTCTTACATAGAGACCCCCACAGACTCATACTCGATGACGTTTCAAAGTCAGCTAAATATAGTAGGAGTTGCCTGGCTATGTGCATTAAGATTTACAACGACATACCCAATGAGGTGAAAATGCAAAACGCCTCGCTGTTCAAGAAGCATTTGTTTCGGTGGCTCAATTGTTAAGTTTTTATAGTATAAAGGAATTTTTAGACTAAAAAGTAGCACAATGAAAAAATATTGGTATTATACATATACATTAATACATAATGGGACTTAATATAATTTAACTTGGACATTTTTTAATGACTATTTTAATAATGTAATTTAACTGGAGAATTTTAAAATTGTTTTATATTTTTATCACATATACTTGTAACATTTGCATGCTAATCCAAGTAGCCTAACATGTGACTCAGAAATGTACCTACCTATTGAATAACTATACCATGTTTGACGCAAATAAAAGTTGAATTTGAATTCGGCTAAACTGAATCCGGTCGACGCATTCGGCCAGTGACACTATGTAAACGCGCCAAAAAAAGTCTTCATCCACCAAACGGCCTTTTAACTCTGATAACACAGAACATGAAAAACCCAAGCATAGAAGCTGTACATTTAGCGGAACTACTAAGCACCAAATATCATATTCTCGAATTTGATATGTGGTGTAAATTCCACTTTTGGCCAACAGCTGATACACTGAAGTAGGTAAAGAAAAAATCGTAAACACTAACGTAACTTCGTTACTGATGTCATATTTAGTAAAGGTCTGTATGTATCATGCTAACATTATATTTAAGAGCTGCTTTTTAAGGTTCCGTACTGCATTTTTTTTCTAAGGTTTCGTAAAAGAAATCATGGACTTACGGATCACTTCGTGGTCCTTGTATAAGCGATCTATTGTGTCACGATACTACAAGTTAAAAAAAAAGTCCGAAAACCGTAGTTGCACCAAAAAAAAACTAAGGGCCTGACACCACTTGCTGATAAGTTCCAGATAACCTATCTGGCACTTTTTTGACAGCTAATTGTATGGGTTATCTGTCAAAACAAGTGCCAGATAGGTTATCCGAAACTTATCAGCAAGCGGTGAAAGTGACCCTCAGTATTGCAAAAATCGTTAGAAATCTTCGAGACTCGATTCCCGTTATAGACTAACTATTTACATACCTACAAGTTTGTATGGAACCCTTGGTGCGTGAGTCCAACTCGCACTTGGCTTTTTTACAATCAATATTGGTTTCAAATCATCACTTCCACGTTTAATTAGAATCACACCTTATCTCGAAACGGTAATCCCTCCAAAAGCCTATCAGCTCATTACCTGAACTAAGTGCTTTAATTAGATGGTAAGCTTTATCTAAAGCTCATTTTAATATCAAAATGCTAACTAAACATGCTCGTGACATCATTAGCATCATAGCAGATACGGTATTGTTTGTTACTTGCCAAAACTCGAGTGTTAGAATGGCAATGAGTGAATGCTGGATAGACAGATGATACTCTATTCCACGTAAATGATATACAAGAAGTACAGACAACAGCACGTCAACTACCACAAAACGTCTAATTTTCTCAATTGATATTGATCTCTACGTGTCGGACATAAAGTTGAAAATCAATTCAATGACCTTTTAACTTTTTCGGTAGGTTGACCTGCCTTTGTCATGTTATTTAGAGCTGAACAATCAACATTATATTATCATTATGTTATTCATCATTTTATGCGCGGGTTATAGGTACTAACTTCAAAACAAAGATAATTAACGCTACTGAAATGGGCATGCAGAATACATACACGTCTGTTGTATCGCATTCGCAAACCAGTAGCATGCTACGCACGGCATTCCTAATAGAACAAACACAGATAATTGCTTCCATACACCCCGTTTAGTCGTTTTAAGCATGAGGCATGCTTCTATTCGGTCTGGTATTGCCATAATGACTCCTCTTGACATTACTTGACTTTGCCCCCACTCTGCTTTCCTTAACGTCAAACGCCCGCTGCTATTGGAAGATCTTTCCGTCAGCCCGCCCCTTCTTGTATGGAAACCATTCCGTAATTCGTCATAATCGATATTAGTGTTTTCAAACTTAGTCCGAGTTTATATTCGCCTATACCACTCGAGTTTCAGTATGGTAAAATCGATGTAAGCTCAATTCAGAACAAGACGCATAGAGTCGACCAATGCGATACCGGAAGCAATGGTCGGGGTAAGGTCAAGTAATGTCAAGAGGAGGCTGACATCCATGTTTCATATCCATTAAATAGGGTAACCAGAAAGTTTGAGTCAAGGCTACATTCCAATGTTATCTGAATGAGCTAGTTTCTTTACAGGGAAACATTTTTCCCTCACCGCCGGGCAAGTGGTATAAATCCGTACAGAAAAATCCAAGGGGATCTAAACTAAGACAGATGTGAAGCAAGACTCCGACCACTGAACTATCAAAGCCTGAAATAGGTCCACGTGTTGATATCAGTATGTCTGGTCATGTGTTCAGTGCTTGTTACAGTAAAAGTGATTACGCTTCCTATCTTGCCCTTCCATCTGGAAAGCTTCCAGCCAATATGTTTGAATATGAGTCTAAAAATATATAATTAAATTGAAGTTAACTTCGCATAGTAAAAAGACTTGACTTACTAAAAAATTTTTTGTATAGTTAATAAGAAATATATATATATATTATGCCTATCAGGTAGAACATAGTAACACCTACTTTCACCAATTATTGTACCAGCAAAGTACAGACAACGGCAGGTCAACCTACTCCAAAAGGTAAAGGTTATTGAACCGATTTTCAACTTCAAGTCAGACACGTAAATACCAATATCAATTGAGAAAAATTGACGTTTTGTGGTAGGTTTTTTGAGCTGTTGTCTGTACCTATGAGACACAATGAGTATTTCTGATATTCTAATATTTATTATACGTGGACTTCGGATTTTGGCGCGAACATAAGGTTGGTTAAAGTGCACTTTTTATTGTTTTAGGTGTTCGACATGAAACTCCAAGAGATGACGTCCCAAACGTCAGACCTGTCTTCAAAGCCGTCAATCACTAACATCGCGGAAATGCCATCGCTCCTCAACGACAACATGCTGCGTACATGTCTGGGATCCAATGTCCACCTAAGTACCAGTGAAGAGCTGAACTTCCATGGCGCCAACCCGCTGAGACCGCTAAGGGATACGCTGAAAAACAGCATCAGTTTGCTGATGGAATCGAATTCTACGATTACCGGGTTCGTATAGCTTCTGATGCTTTTTGATCATAAGCTAGCGTATCAATTGACAAATAGGACGGAGTTCAATGTAGCAATTCCATTCAATTTCCCTTACATACTAGGTGTCGCGGGTAAGACCCGTAACAGACGCTCCGATTTGGTTGGAACCAACCAGCCGGCTACAGCCAAATTGGAACGTGTGTACGGTGGTTGGCCCAACATAATTATTATTAATACTGGTCGGACGTATTTGGCGTCCGATTTGGTTGGCTCCAACCAAATTGGATTGTGTGGAAGCTTTGTTCCGACCAAATGCTTCTAGTCGCATTCGCAACGCCGCCGACGAGAGACGTAAAGATGACCGTCGCGTTTTTTATTTTTTCAATATTAAAAAAAAATATTGTTATTTTATATTTCTTTAACAATCCATCATCTAAAAATATATTTAAGCATATAGCCCAAGTTGTCCAGGATTCTAACGATTACCTTATACATCAAAATCGATTAAGGCGTTAAAAAGAAAATAAAATTCTATTTAGTCCGTCAGTTATATTATCAAATAATAATACTCTTATTTTTTATCAATCAACCAAAAATGACAAAGATAAAGCGCGTCAAAGTTCGGGAGTAGGGGCTCGTGACGTTACTTCTAAGTAACAATTGTACCTAGGCGTGACGTCATGCGACATTTAAATCAATGTAATAAAAAAAATAAAAACCGACTTCAAAAAACTAAAACGCTAAAAATAATCTTAACACTTAAGTACCTAATCAGTTACTTTTGGAGTCGGTGCAAACGAAAACATAGAATCTCTCATCGACTGGCACCGACTCCAAAAGTAACTGATTAGGTACTTAAGTGTTAAGATTATTTTTAGCGTTTTAGTTTTTTGAAGTCGGTTTTTATTTTTTTTATAAAATTAACTTATTTCATCCATTTTAGTGATAAATCCTAATCAAAACAAGTCTTACGAGTGCAAACATAATTTAACTGCTGAACACCGATTTCATTTCCTATTTTTCTACCCTTAGGGGTATTTTTTTTTCCAAAAATGTTTTATTATAGTATCTTTGAAGTATAAGCTATTCATTAAAAAAAGAATCATCAAAATCGGTCTACGGCAGAGATATAGGTAAGATAGATACTAAAATCAGTTGGCGTGGTACGGAGTTTATGCAATGTTTGATGATTTTCTTATAGATCCCATTATCAGAATTTAACCAAATTTATATGGGACCATTTTGAAAGTATTACCTTTCAAACAAAAAAATAATTATCGAAATCGGTTAACGCAGTAACGAATGATCGCTGAACATACATAAAAAAAAAAAAAAAAAAAAAATGATACCGACGAATTGAGAACCTCCTCCTTTTTTGAAGTCGGTTGAAAAAAGAAAAAATACGTGTCCAATACTTTTTTGATAATCTACCTGATAGACGAAGAAAAAAAACTTAGTCGGCATCCCTATTATTATGCACGACGGTCCCTTGCATGTTGTTCAGGATAATATTTAGACCACTGTATAGTTTATACACCGTGAAGTAACTATCTGTTTTTTCTATCGAACAGAGACAGCTCGATAGGCAAGGAGTCTGGGCTATCCAACGTGCGAATGGGATGGTGCCAGGAGTGCCGCCGGGCTGTCAGCAAACTTGAGGACACCATGCCCGGCATCGCCTCCATGGTGCCCGGCTACAACGCCTCCATGGTGAGTGACCTAAATGAAAACATCAAACATAGGCTGGTGGATGAGACTTTGGCCTTATAAATAAGATCAAAGTCATCCAACGTGCCATGGAGAGAGCTATACATGGCGTTACTTTGCGGTAAAAGATCCGAAACAAGGATTTCCGGAGAATAACCAATCACCGTCCGCGTCCTAGCACTGAATGGCAAAGCTAAAGTGGCAATGGGCGTGGTACATCGCTTGCACACCACAACTGACAGTAGTTCGAGAAGATAGGTTCTCGAGTGGCGAATACGAACTGGAAGATGCGTTAGGCTCCCACCCGGTGGTCGGACGATCTAGTCAAGGTGCTAGATGCTAACAGCCCAGAGCCGCTCGCTGAGGCATTCTATAGGGGAGGTCTATGTCACTTAAACTTCCTAAGGCTGATGATGATGATAGGCTGGTGCCAGAAATGCTGTCAGCAAGGTCGAGAACACCATGCCTGGCACCGCTACCATAGTGCCCGGTTACAGCGCAGTGCCATTTATAAATTTCTGAAAATAGTGAACTAATATTTTTGATATTTGGAAAGTTAAAAACATTAAAAAAACTGTAATGCGTCTTTTATCGTAGCTGCGTGCCTATTATTAAATACTGTTGCCAATGTAAGTTACAAAAAATATCGATTTATTAACTCTAACTTAACTAAGCCGACTGAAATGCTCCCCTCGCGCCCGCGTTTAACTCGATATCTTTTGATAAGGCATGATTAAACTAATTCCTGTAGCACGAGACGGGAAGCAGCGTCTACGTGCGAAATCTTATAAAAAACTGAGCTCGCCAACCCGCCTGCCAAGCGTGACGAGTATTGGCAATCCCCCTCAATGATAGGTCATTGAGGGAGGCCTATGTTTAGCAGTAGACGTCCTATGGCTCAAATGATGATGATGAAACACAGATTTGCCTAGAAAAAAAGAGGTTTCTCTTACTTAACACCAGACGACGCCATTTTGAGTGCCGTAAAAATTCTCATGTTTCTGGAATAGAAGTACACGCGCGCGAGTCTTACGAACGCGTGCGTCATGCATGTGTAACACCTTTGACACATGCTCCCTAATATACCTATTGTATTCACTCAAACAACAATACCTAACCAAAATTATATTACATGTAGTTGCGGGCAGACCCCGTCGTGACTAACATAGAAGAGTACAGGGAACACCAAAAACAGCAGATTGACGAACAGGAACGATATGTGCGTCTCTTTCTCATCGTCGTTTCATTGCGTAAATCTTAGCTAAAAAGTTTTTAGATTACTTGTTTAGTGGGTAGATAGACCTGTAGAGTACTTTTTTATTTTGTAGGTATGTACTAGGTACATGATTTACTTATGACTAGTTTTTGCTACTATATTTTCATTGTCTAGATTACGTTATCTCAATTAGATCTTACGGGATACATGTGGTTAATAAGTTCTGTACCTACTGTGAAAGTCCGGCCAAAATCGATTCAACCTTTATAAACTGAAAATCAGCAGTTTTGGTTTTAATAAGAGACGTTTTAATAACATTATGTGAATGTATAGTCCGTTTTTCTTTGCTTGGCGAATATTGTAAACAATCCTTTGTAACGAAATTATTCATTTAAAAATAAGATAGACCCCAAAATAACAACGTTCTATTGTATTAAAATATTTAACAAAATCCTTTTTATTCTAATAGTTCGTTGATTTTAACTAAACTAGCTAACTCGGCAGACGTTGTCTTGTCCAAATTCGGTAATCAACTGCGACATTTGCGCCTATAGTAGCAAAATTCCCCAAGAAAAAAGAATGTTGGCTTTCCCGTATTTAAGCATTTTCCGGGAAATTTTGTCATATAAATCTTATCCTATTAATTACAAACACTAACGAAAAAAAAATCGGGCGAGCTGCTTCGATATACGTGTGGCAATTGATTTTTAATCATACGCGATGAATTTTTGTTAGTTTTGGACCCGAAAAAAATGTATACAAGCCATCTACTATTTCGATTCATTACGAGTAGTATTGAGTGAATAATAGTAATTTAATTATGTAAATTTTTCGGCTCAAAAACCAACGAAAATTTACATTCAATTTAATGTATTTTTTCAAATACAATATTTTTTGTAGTTGCAAGAAGCCGAGGCAAGTGAAAAAGCCAACACTGTTTGTTTCTGCACTAACTGTTTCAAGAAATACGTCGTCACAGATAATAATGAGGAAGTGGTGAGTGTTCTTGTTTCCCCTGTTTGATAATCTTGGTTAATCTCTCCGTTTCAAATCATTAAATGCAAAAAATATATAATATCAGTTAGTTTTATAAAGGTAAACGCACAACTGACGTCCTGCCAAAAACATCTTATTTAAAAGATCTCAAAGGGTTCCTTTTTTTTTCCTTTTGAGGTACGGTACCCCTAAGGTGCTTGTAGCGCTAAAGTTAAGCAACCCTCGTCGCGGTTGTGACTGGATGGACCATTTCGACCATATTCAGTGACATTCACAAGCATCTCCTTGTATCGTTATATCGCTTGATACTAGTCGTAAAGCCTAGTCAGTGGCCTTAAGGCGGCTTGATTACATCTGACAGTAAGGTTTAGGTCACTAGCCTTGTAAGGTTTAGTCACTGGCCTTACTACACCAATCCGCACTGGACTCGCGTGGTAAAGTAGGACCCAAACGACCTCACAGTTGAGGTGAGGCCTGGCCTGTGAGCCCTGCAGTAGGACGTATACTGGATGTAAAAAAAGCTCAACGAAACCTTAAACCACATTTCTCTACATTAAACCAAGTTGAATGCAAAAAAAAAATTGCTATGAAGTGACTTTGGATATCAAAAAAATACTAAATTCTAACCACAACAGACTATGCCTGTGTGTATATACGGTCGGCGGGCGGGCACACGCGAGTGAGCGCTACACAGCGAGCGCGCATGCACACTTAAAGAACAGCGTAGTTAGTTGTGTGCGTGCGCGCGATTCCTTGCAGGCTGTGCTCTTTAAAGCCTTTTTTTTAAAGAAGTACTGAAAATTTTTACTATTTTTCAACCGACTTCAAAAAAGGAGGAGGTTCTCAATTCGACTGTGTTTTTTTTTTTTGTATGTTTGTTACGCGATTACTCCGCCAATTATGAATCGATTTTAATGATTCTTTTTTTGTTTGGTAGATCATACTTCAGAGGTGGTCCCATATAAATTTTATCGAAATTGATTTAGAGCTTTTTGAGAAAATCAACAAATATATACCCAGATAATATTTTGGTTGTGGTTCTTGTTACCTATCTTCGACAAATATGAGCCGATTTTGATGATTTTTGTTTTATTGAATAGCTTAGTTTAGTTAAAAAACTTAAAAAAAAATACTTTGACAGTCAATGTATCGGTAAACAGTAATTTCTTAGGTATGGTGTAGAACAAAAAAAATGTTCGTAATAATAAGTAGAATATGTGGTATTCGGCTTCGTTAAGTTTTTCTACAGACAACAGCTCGTCAAGCTACCACCAAACCTCAAATTTTCCAATTGATATAAATCTCTAGGTATCGGAAACGGGTTAAATGATTTTTAGCTTCTTGGTAAGTTGACCTGCCGTTGACTGTACACCCGATATTTTTACTTTAAAAATGAGATGTCCTGTAACACACGGTTTCCCCAGAAGTTGTGTGACGCGGTGTCGATGGCCAGCGTGGCGGTGTCGGCGGGCGACAGCGGCGAGCCGCACGAGCGCGCCGCGCCCGCGCCCCCGCCTCCCCCGCCCGCGGTGACTGTACGTGACTATCCTGAGGATCTGAGACTCTCTACAATACTACTATTTAAGTATACCTAAAAAAAAAATGGGGGTATCAGAACACGTTACTGAACATATCTGTGCAGTTAAAAGTTTTAAAAAAAATGTCCTAAAATTTTTTTAAGGATACTTATTTTAACTATTGTGGGAGGGACAAGGGTGTGAGCGAGAGAACATGTATGTACGCTATCGCGGTGATTTTACGCGCGACTAATGAATGAGATTCAAAGTATTCAAACGCACAGTCTAAAATTTTGTCCAAATTATGGGACACAAATAAACCTTAATAACTTAATTACATATGTAAATTTTTAACTTTTAACTGCACATATATAGTTAGTTAAGGGTAGAGATACGCCCTTAACTTTTTTAGATATAGTTAAAAAGTAGTGGTGTATATAGCTTGGTCAGAGATACATTTTCAGCGCTCACAGCGCTATCGTCTTTTAGCATTATTCCGTTTTAAAAAGTGCGATTTGACACTGTGCTATCAGCGCTATCCAATACGGACCAACTACACGGTCTTAAAATTTAATCCTTAAAATTCTAACCTTCCTTGTCTTTAACTCAATGGATTTTTTTATTTACCTATTTTGTTTAACATATAAAGCTTATTATGGCTACTCTTCACATTTCAACGATCATAATTATTAATTAGTTACAAATTTTATTGTATTTAATTATTTTCTAAAGTTTTTACCGCCAAAAATTTATTTGAGAAATGTCAGCTTGACATTTGGCTTACGGTGATTTCGTGCAGGAGCGAAATCATAAGCCCAATATTGCGCCTAGTAATGTAGTAGTAGTCATCATAGTGAGCGTGCTTTCTCTAACTCGGAATGAATTTGAGCAAGCTGAAATCGATTTTAGCGCAAATCTGAACGCACTCAAAGCTGCATACAATTGCGCTATAATAGGTACACTTACTACAAGCGTGTTACCTATCAAATTATCAAAAAGGGATCCGTTTTACTACTATGTTACGTTCACGTCCATTACATTACAATTATTTTGGTATATTTTTTTCACAAAATTCGTGTGTTTCAGTATTGAATTCCCTTATTTTAAATCAACAGCAACAATCTCAAAAAGAAGATAAACTAAAAGGCCCATTGAATAAGCAACAAAAGAAAAAGCCTCCACCGGCGCCTGTAGCCGCCCCGCCGCGTCCGCCGCTGAAGGAGCCTGACTCTGGCCTCTACCTGTACATAGATCTACACGGACATGCATCTAAAAAAGGTACTGATTCCAGACACCTTAGGCTTAGTGACTAAAGGTAAAGCATCGATTACATTACACTAAATAGTTTCTAACTCCTAAATTAACATGTTAACTGAGTTAGTGTTATTGTTTTATAAACCTATACATAGATTCTGAAACGCACATGAACAGAATAGAATAGAATCTTTATTTGCTATAAAAGTGGTTACAGTGGTTCTTATAAATAGGTATAATGTCATGTAGATCAGCACTTTTAGCTTTGTCATTTAAATCATGCAAAATTTATAAATCAATTTATCAAATTAAAACACTCACGAAATTACAAAATTGTT
Source organism: Anania hortulata (assembly GCA_963576865.1). Taxonomy (NCBI): domain Eukaryota; kingdom Metazoa; phylum Arthropoda; class Insecta; order Lepidoptera; family Crambidae; genus Anania; species Anania hortulata. Next base: position 16,572,805 of record OY756396.1, on the reverse strand, counting down.
ATTAATATACATTATTTTCATTGCATTATTTATTTTTACTGTCAATTTATTTATTAATATTAATCAATTCCTCTGTGCTATAAAATAATTTACTCATAAGCCAATTTTTCAACCCACTCTTAAACTTTGATAATGGCAATGCTTTTAAGTGTTCCGGTAAGGCATTGAACACCTTGATACACATAGCTCGGGTTTGTCTATGGTAAGATTTCGTTCTAGGCAGTATATCAAAGACCAATCTGTCTGGATTTCGCGTATTCCTGGAATATATATTCCGTGCTGTCTTGAAATAGTGGGGATTCATTTTTACAAAACAAGCAAGTTCAAACATGTACATGCACGGCAGTGGTAAGATATTTAACTCCTTAAAAATAAGTTTACATGAAACATAGTTAGGTACGCCACATATGGCCCGAACACATTTTTTTGGACAATAAAAGCCTTATTAAAATCACACGAACCACCCCAGATCATGAACGCTCTGATACATAATCATATGTTTGAAATGACCGCTCTGCGCGACCTCGCCGCGACGTCTTTACAAACAAGGCCTTTCAACCACTGTATTACCATAACGTCACCTGTTACAAACAAATCGAAATAAGTCTTGTTTGTTTAGTCAAGCAACAGTCCTGCAAATTACCAGCTTATATCCAGACGTTCTGGATTTACAACCAGATCTTCCAAACAAACCTTGTTCCTAAAGCCGTCTTGTATGTGTTTGTCTTCCACAGGCATCTTCATGTACGGCAACCACTTCGACGATGTAGATAGTTCAGTGGAGTGCATGCTGCTGCCGCGCATCATGTCGCTCAACAACCTACACTTCCACTTCTCCTCCTGCAACTTCACCGAGCGGAACATGTACCTCAAGTGAGTGACGCGACTTGTAGTGTTATACAACTACATACTTGATGGCTGGAGAGCTCTGCAGGCTGTATAGCTGATGCGGGCGCATCATTTCATTTAACAACTGCATTTCTACTTCTACTGCAACTTTGCCAAGGCCGAGCCGACACATTATACAGGTTCCACAGGCAATTCATGCTTAATCTATCAAGCTAGACGACCTTCGTACCGGACTTGGTGTCGCTATCTCTGAGGTTCCGGGTTCGATTCCCGGAGGGTCAATGTAGGAAAATAATTATTCTATATTGTCTAGGGTCTGTCTTGTCTGGGTGTTGTGGTACCGTCGTTGTTTTTGATTTCTGTAACACAAGTGCTTAAGCTACTTATCATAGTATCAGAGAAATGTATTTGGTGTTGTCCAATATTTATATTAAAAAATATTTTTAAAATATTTTTTTCAAAAAGCTGTGGCTGTCTGTGTGTTACCCGCTGGTAACACTAAAATCTATCTTGTGTCTTGTTTCTGTTTAAATCGCATCGCAAATCGTCTGTCAAGATCGTATCGAGATCAAGTGTTTTGACAGATGGACACAGACAACAAAGGGATCCTATAAGTCTTTCGTTTTTTCCTTTTGAAGTACGGAACCCTAAAACAAAGATCTAATTTGATCGTGCTGACCGCACCCATTACGCTGCAGAGACCGTCGCGACGGCATGTCCCGCGAGGGCTCGGGCCGCGTAGCCGTACTCAAGGCGACGGGGCTCGTGCGGTCCTACACGCTGGAGTGCAACTACAACACGGGCCGGCTCGTGAACGTGCTCCCCCCCACGGCGCGCGAGGGGCCCGGCGCCCCGGCCGCGCCCCCCGCCCCCATGCCGCCCAAGTACACGCCGCACATCTTCGAAGAGGTAAACCCGTTCCAGGTTTGTGTGCCGGATGTGATAGATATGGGTAGATTAGCGGAATAGCGGACGCAGCGATGTAGTTGTATCGTGTAGAGTTGCGGGACACAGGCCAGCGCAAGATGAATACAAGGTGACTTTTTAATTGGTATCCACATTTTAATATACAGTTCTACTCATGAAAATAAACAACTTTTATTATGAAAGCAATAGTTAAATTAAAAAAAAAACTGTTAAATATTTTTTGGTAGAGTAAGTAGCGGTAGGACTCTTGTATGGAACAGCTAATTTCTTTCTCTATTTCACTTACAAGTTTAATAGAACACTTTATTAAAATTTGGATACTTATTAAAAAGTCATCCTGTATATTTTATTTTTTTAATTTCTTACAAGAATTAAATACAGTGCACTTATGTAAGATAATGAAATACAATTAAGTGACATTTAACAAGCGTACTTTTACAGAGCCAGCCCAGAGCCGCTCGTCTTCGGCGTCTTATGGGAGAGACCTATTTGCAGCAATGTATTTCCGAAGGCTAATAAAAAATATTTTGTTATGTAAATTAATTAAGAAGGTAACGCTAGCAATCAAGCAATTGTAATTCAAAATATTGTTACTGGCTCGCTCATTAATTAAAAAAGTTTAACCTTGACAGACAATATGTGAGGGATACTAAATTTTCAATTATAGACATTATTTTAACTTGCCTTGATCTGTGTCTCTCTGAAAATACTTTAACATTATGGGTTGTTAAGGTATCCGTAGGCAGTAGATGTTGAAATATGTGGTCCGTAGGTTAATGAATAGTTAATTTAATAAATAAATAAAATGATAATAAATTCCGCCGCATCGGAAATAAAATCATGTCGTACTTGTTAACATGATGGATACCAGGAGTCTAAAAACTGAACAAAGATTTAGCTCAGTTATCATGTTATATTTTACCGTCAAGCGATATCTGGCACATAAATATATTTAATTAAAATTACGCTTGAAAGCAACTTCAATACAATTTAGCAATCCCGAACGGCTTTCAGGTAAGACACGGTCGGACAAAGAATCTGGAGGTTTCCCACGAGATATCCCCCGTCGAGGTTTGTTTAAACCACAGATAATACTATAAAATGTACATACATTTGGGTGGGATGCTCAATGTCATCATGCATGATATCAACAATTAAAATTACAACACCGTATTATCAACAGTTTAATTTTGCAAGGATTAAAAATACCAATGGTGTACAACATCAAAGGTTGAAAATGTCAACACTTTGTATTATCAACGAACTACGTAATCAATGACTTATTATAACATAAACGGCTTCTACAACAACAGTACACCATTGGTATTTGAAATCTTTGTAAAATTAAACTGTTGATAATACGGTGTTGACGTTTTTTGTTGATATTTTGAAGGTCGACATTGTGTATCCCACCCCATTTTAGTAGTTTAGAGTTTTACACCTTTTTTACGCTTCTTACTTTCAATTTAAATAATAATAAGAAATTATGTATTTAATTGAAATTAGACTCAAAAATACTTTAAAAAATGTTTAAATGATTGGCATTAAAAGCTCCAGGTTTTTTGCATTGCTTGTTACAATTAGAGATTTATATTTTTAGTAAAGTACAGCAAGTAAGATGTTATACGCAAGTGTTACTACGTCACATGCGATTTAATAGCATTCATTAGCACCCCGAAACATCTGAAATAAGCTCGCATATCTTCTAAACCGTCGACACGCGCAAAAGCAGCGAAGGACGTCCACCCACAAGGTGGACAGACGACCTGGCAAAAGTTGCGGGAAGCCGCTGGATGCAGACTGCTTTTAACCGGCCAATCTGGAAGTCATTAGGGGCCTATGTTCAGCAGTGGACGTCCTATGGCTGAAATGATGATGATAAATTATTATCTTCTAACTAAACAATAAAAAAGTGTTAATTGTCATGTATGAGTTCCTAAACCATTCATCTAATTGCGATGACACTTTAGTGAGTAGTATTGCGCACACCTAGGAAAGTTTAAAGGTCACGCGAACAAAGACGTGTGTAAATAAAAATTGTATTTGACATAATACAAATTTGTTTAAAAAACTATGCTTTTGTTTTAGTTTTACGAGCACATGTATTTTTTTCTTATGCCGAAGCACAATTCATCAGTTAGCTTCTGCTGTAGAATGATGGTAGTGAGGTCGTAAGAGATAGATGTTGTAGACGGGTCTGATAAAAGGGTAACAAACACGTGCACATATTGTAATGTTTAAGTAGACGAAGCAACTGTTTAAATATTTTTAAAAAGGTGCCAAATTGTTCGTAACCTTTTTTATGACTTTAAAGTACTATCGTGACTAGGTAATGGATAAATGCGAAAGTAACTCTGTCAGTCTGTTAGGTTTTCACGCCTAAGCCGTTAAACGAATTTTGATATTTTTGGTACCTGAAGAGATAGTTTGGATCTTGGAAAAGGAAAATACTTTTTGTTGTAAACACAACAGATTTTGATCAAGTTTAACAGGAAAAAAGGTTGAGCCTTAATTAAGGACATAGACTACTATTTTTATTATATCTTTTAAGGGAGTAAAATAGGATATGACATGCCGTATTCCATACCGGCAAAGTCGCGGGCACAGCTAGTACGTTTATAAACATCCATGGCTTAGATACTTGAAATGCTCGTGCTCACCACACAAACATCTTGTAAATGAAACAATATTGTACATGCGTCTGAATTTTTGCACGTTTGCGAGCAGACTAAACACGCACTGCACCAAATTTTTGTCAACCTGTAATGTTCTGTGTTTTGGCAAATAAACCTTTGAACTTGAACTTTGCACCCGCGCATATCGCTCTACCAAACTGTCGTCAGAATCAAAAACCAGTACGTTAGCGCGGCGCCTCAGTCACAGTGTGCAGGCTCATATAATCAATATTAAATCAATCGCTCCCTGCGAAGACGTAGACACTATTCGTCAAACGCGTCGCCAGCCAATGGCCCAAACGGGATTGTTGAAAATGAAGGGAGGAAGAAAATATACATTGTGGATACACTCTTGAGCTCATGAAGCTTCACACTTTTAATCCTTTGACCTCTACGTAAATTGAAATAACAGCGGTACAAAGTTCAAAGTGTAAAACTTCACGGGCTTATAAATTTTTTTACTGTCAAGGGTGTGGCATCTGCCCCTCCCTACCTGCCCCCCTTTGGAGACGTCGACACTATTCATGTCTAGTTGCTTCCACAGTTCCACACGCGCACGCGATAGGTTAGTGTACCCCATTAGCGTAGCTAGGGATTTTATCTACGGCGGGACAGCCAAAGGTGGATCCAGGGTTCGAGTCAGGGGGGACCCATAGTCTAGGTCCAGTAAGTCTAGGATGGGCAAAGAGGTTTCCCCTCTAGCTACCCCTACGGCCTGGCCACGCGTCGCGTGTAGTACAGCTCCCAGTGCGCGCAGGTGGGGCGGTCGCTGGGCGCGTCGATCCTGGACCTGACGGGCGCGCACCCCAACTCGCGCATCCCCTGCTCCGAGCACCGCAACCTCGCCGCCGTGCGCGACTGGCTGCGCGCGCACTCGCGCACCATGCGCCCGCAGGTACGGCCCTCGCCACTGCACCCGCGCATACACGCGCCGTGATAGAGTTGCCTCGCGATACGATACTATCGATAGTTAATGACATGCCAATCGTTTTGATAGCATATCGGTAGTATTGATACTATCGATAGTATACAGGGCAGTAGTATTATTCAAAAATAGTTTCGATCGTATCGAAAGTATTAGCTCAGATAGAATCGATACTATCGAAGACCAGCATATGTTTAAGAACAATACTATCGATAGTATCAATAGCTTACACTATCGATAGTTTAATACTTTCAAACTATCAATAGTATTGAGTTTTTATGATTTAATACAACTATACTATCGATAATATTACTTTAATACTATTCATACTATCGGTAGTATTGGTAGTATTATGATGTAATTGTATCGATATTAATGCTTCCAATCAATAGTATTAGTTAATTTGTGATATCGAAACTATCTATAGCAGTATCGATAGTTGGGCAACTTTAACCACACTGCCGTATTACGGATGATGACACCACCAATCGACTGACGTAGTTTTTATGACGCGATATCCCCATACCATTTGTATGGGAATACTCAGTTGTAACGTCACTTATATGTTGCCTAAAACGAAGTCAATGACTGAATATTTATTGATTTCAAAGAGATTCAAAATAACTAATAATTAATTATTCTTTTTAAAATTATGTGTGAGGGTGTCATCATCCTATTAGGGCTCGTTTACGGAGACGATTGCGCCGACTTTTGTATATGAGGTCGTATTTTAATAGTTACCTTCCTTTCAAAGAGTGATTCTACTGCTTAAATACATCAACTTTTACTGTGATATCAACCAACATCAATATCCCAAAAAAAATATTCACTTTCCCATACTAAATAGCCGATCAGCTGTAACGGGTCGAATGGAAACATTCAATTTTTAGATTTCGATGCGGTCAAACCCCATAGTAAAAGTTGTTAAACCACGTAAACGAAAATTCACTTATTAATCGCAAGATGTTTTCGCTAAACGGGCCTTTTATGCACACGACATCAATACCTTTACACACATTCACTCACCAACTACCTACTGAGGTCATAACTCGCGCTGTGTAAAAGCACCTATTCTTGGTAATTGGTATACCTATGTTATGAACTTAAAATGATCTTAGTAAGCACACACTGTGCTTCGTCCTATTGGGATCGTTTGCGTGTTTTAGCTCCTCCCCCTGAAGTTTTTATCCTAAATTATTCTTACCACTTTCCCGTGTCTTGTATTTTTAAGGCCGCAGCCGCTAACGTTGTCTGATGCGTGTACCGGATGCCTTACATTTCTTTTCTCTTGGCGTCTTAGGCGCCAGCACGATGCCTTAATGCGTGCACCGGATGCCTCACGTTTCTTTTCTCTTGGCGTCTTACTTAAGCGACAGCACGTTGCCTTGATGCGTGCACCGGATGCTTAACGTTTCTTTTATCTTGGCATCTTAGGCGACAGCACGTTGCCGGATGCCTCAGGTTTTTTTTCTCTTGGCGTCTCACTTTAGCGACAGCACGTTGCCTTGATGCGTGCACCGGATGCTTAACGTTTCTTTTCTCTTGGCATCTTAGGCGACAGCACGTTGCCTTGATGCGTGTACCGGATGCTTAGCGTTTCATATCTCTTGGCATCTTAGGCGACAGCACGTTGCCTTAATACGTGCACCGGATGCCTCAAGTTTCTTTTCTCTTGGCGTCTCACTTAAGCGACAACACGTTGCCTTGATGCGTGCACCGGATGCTACAAGTTTGTTTTCTCTTGGCATCTTAGGCGACAGTACGTTGCCTTGATGCGTGCACCGGATGCTTCACGTTTTTTTTCTCTTGGCGTCTTAGGAGAGAGGAGAGGAGGAGGAGGTGCTTAGAGAAACACAAACGACACATAACCACACAATGATATGTCTCCTGTCTTGTTATGTCGCTTGTTGCTGTTGCAGATCTTTGAGGTCACCAAACATCACGATCATCTCGACATCGCATTATATCGTCGTGTCACACCAACCACTCAAAACTTGCATATTTTGGCTTTCGCTGTTCAATCTTATAACAAACAATATAACAACTTGTACGTTTCAACAATTAATTTATTAGCTTTATATGTCCACTTCTTCTGCTTACATACACAGTGATAGATACACTTTCTCTATCTTTTGATTTGTAACAAATTTCTTTAATTTTCAGTGATTTCCACTAATAAAACACCAGTACTTGTAGTACGTAATAGTCGGGGTAAGAAACCATGAGTGAATCGTGTTGTCCGCGTCAATGCAATAACATCATACATACACATTAGAACGTACTAATACGGCCGTGATGTTACTACATTAGCCAGCCACAAACAGAATTGTCTTTGTTTAGCACCGAAGATAAAATAATAGCAAGATTTATTTATTATTAATCAAATAAATTTAGAGATTGCTAAATCACGCGCACCTACTGCTGTTATTTTATTTTCGTAAAACTGAATTTACTGCTCCGTAGATTTAACGATACGACGCAACGAAACTTGTTTTTACAGCGAGGCCACGCCCTTCGCGCGTCAAGCACTAACTGAAACCGGGTTTCGTTGCACCGTTTGTTACATCTTTGGCGCAGAAGTTCGGCTTTAGTCGCATAGTAATTGTGCCACCTCCCTATGAGCTGCAATCTGGTCTCGTTCCAGCTGACAATGTCTCGCCTCCGGCCCAAGACGTCGTCGCCGTCGCGCGCGCCGCTGTACGCGCGCGCCAAGGGCAAGGGCACGGACGAGCGCAAGGAGAACGCGTACGCCGGCGCGCCGCGCCCCGCGCCCGACGCCGGCAACGGGAACATGAAGTTCGCCAAGAAGATCGAGCCCGTCAAGACGCCCTCGCGTACGCGCTACCTCTCCGAGAACGAGCCCAAACCGAAGACGCTCTCCACGAAGCGCAGGAACATCCTCGCGATCCGGAAACCGAACTCGAGCAAGACCCAGGTCGGGGGGGTGGTCAAGGCCAAAGCGAGTCGCCGCTCCGCCGACGACACCGAGAGCCCGCGCGCCTCGATCGTCTCCGCGAAACTGAGCAAGCGGAGTTTCTCTCGCTCCGTCCGCGGCTCCAGCACCCGCTCGGGCGGCAACCGCTGCCGCGCGATGGCCTCGTCCTCGTCCGACGACCTGATCGGCGGCAGCTGGGAGGAGGTGGCCGGCGGGACCGTGCTGGGCGCGCAGGAGCCGCTGCTGGGCGCCAAGCGCCGCCCCTTCCCCAACCCCTCGCCCTCGCACCTCAAGAAGATCCGCCTCAAGACGGCCCTGTAGCGCCGCGTGCGCGCCCGCCCCGCGCCCGCCGCCGCGCCCCCGCCTCCGCCCCCGCGCACGCCCCTGCCGCCCCTAGAGCCGCGCCCCTCGCTCGGCGACGAGCCCCGAGATCGTCGCGTAGCAGTTCCGAGTCGCCGCTCAACGAATTAGGCTACATGCCGAGCGACACGTAACGCGTCGATTGTTATCAGGTGAGTGCGCGAGCGCTCGGTCTAGGCGCGCGAGTTCCCGCCTCGTTCAGCTCGATGGGCACACCGTCTTTTCTTCGTCTGCTTAGCTTTCTTGGTGCCGACTCGTATTTCGTTTTAATGTAACATAAAATGTGACTTTGAGCTAAGAAAGCTAACGTTGTCTCCTTCTGTAGCGGATTGTATAAATAGTATGCAAGAGTCTAATCAATACCAGATTCGTTTTTTAAAAAAAATGTACCGTTTTATTGTAATTAAATAGTTGTCAGTTTATTTATACAATCCGAACGGAACCTCGTCCTTTGCTATCGTATCGCGGGTACCGCTACACTTGTATGGAATGAATTAAACACCGCAGAGCATGGGGAATATGTCACCGCTTTCGGCATCGTATGCCACTAAATATCGTTATATTTTTATTTTTTACCGATAAGTAATTAATTACATAACATTTAACAAGTGGCCGCAATTTTCTGTTCCTTATAATCCGTGGCATATGAGTCGAGACCGGGGCGTCAGTTTGTTGTCACTTGTAAAACATATTTGTTGTCTCTTTGAAATTTGACGAATTTTCTGACTGATCTTGAACGTAATTGTTGTGTTCTATAAGCATAATTTTTGTGAAATTTTTGTAAACAGTCTTTATAGTTTTTTACGTTCTTGATTTTATCATGTAAATTTTAATAGAAAATAAACTTTCTTATACACTTTTATAAATAGAGATGCTTTAAAAGACATTTTAATCATAGGGGTTAATTATACATTTGTGGTAAATTGTAAAGAGTAAGGAGATAATTATATGTAGGTATTATATTGTAGTGTGCTCATGGAGCCGTGTTTTCAAAACTATTGATCTCATTAATGAAATTTAGCAAAAAACGTATGTCCCGTGGCCAGTTCCGACGCTAACATTTCCGTGGCCGTCGCGCCGGCAGGCAGGCACGGGGTCGACTTGAGAAACACAGTTCGTGATTGTAGGTGTTAAAATAAAATAATATATTATAAAGGTTCTTTTAGATTTAATGTTTACTCTGTTATATAACTCCACAATATGCGACCCGCCTAGAGGGCGGCCCTCACCAAAACACCCATTAGAGTGCAATAATTTTATAATATAGAGTTAACACGTATTTGTAACTTTGTTTTATACAAATTTTATGTATCACAAAATAGATACTATGTACTTTAAAATTTTTGATGTTGTGTGTAATATAAGATGTGTTTATCGTAGAAAAGCATAGTATGTATATTCTAAAATAGTAACTAAAACTATTTATTTATCTGAAAATATTAATATATGATTAAAATAAAACATAATAAAGGACTTTTTATTTCAACTTTTTGAGACAAATACCTCAGATGTACAATAGAATAGATTTCTTAAAACCACAATCAGCTGTTCGTATAAAACTTATACAACGCACATACATAACTAACGCACGACCTCGAATAACCTACAAGTTCGGTGTAACTATCTCCCATAATAAGTTGTAAATTACCAGGTAACCACGTGGTTTCAAGAATTTATATGGAATTGGTATATCGTTAGAATCTCCCTTCATAAGTGACAGGCTACAAGACGTCTTAATAAAAACAATTGCCGTAATTTGACAGTATTTTAATATTTTACAAACCAAATAAATATTTTTTTGCTCAATTTTCAGTCGTATTGGGATAGTTTTTTATTAGATTTTTTTTAGATAATTTTACGTCAAAAGTTTTCGAGAATACCATTTGTGATCGTAATGTTACTGGGAGCGGATCGACACCGGATTGCGGCTATTCGCTGTGTGCGCGATGACAGCGCCCCTAGTGACCACAATTATTGTGGACTAAGATCTCTCAAATTATGGCAACTAGATGGTTTGAGAATGATTTTCAGATTGTTTTTCTACGAAATTAGATGAAAATATCTAAAAAGTTTGTGCGTAATAAAATAATTAGTAATTTTCTTACTTGAACTAAAGTATAAATGTTATAATACGTACGGGATTTGAATCGATACGTGTATGATTTAACTTTCTAACCTCAAACTGGTGCAAAAAGTGAAAGGATAAGTATTTGCACAGCATGTGATAGACGTTAAAGAGCTTGGAACCAACGGACAAAGCTAATTAATAAGAGCTGTGATCATAAGATAAAAGTCTGTGCTGTGACACAAACCCCCTACAAACTTTTTTCTTTTCACAGCAGCTATCCATTTATTTCTATGCTCCAATTTCCATCTTGATGTTGGAAGCGAATAAAACATGCACGAACTGTTCTTCCCATTGTATCTACACTTTATAACACCACGTACTGTGACTCATATCGCGAATTTTAACGTTTTTACTTTAAAATACTTAATTTTGTTAGTATGGAATTCTATGGAAATATAGCAATTTGACATATGACAGTCCAGAGTTTTTTCACATTTCTGCCAAATAGCGTGCTGCGATCGATTTGACGTCCCCCACTACCCACTTTGTACATAGCGAATTGTCAAATTACGGGAATTGGGCCTCTGTTGTAATTTTATATTATTTATTTTAATTTACAAGCTATTTTTTCCAATAAAACAACATTGTTGCGTCTATGCGACAAGTATTATTTTCGTATTTAGTTTTAATACTTACTAAAATAAAATTTAACTTTATCTGCAACAAAATCAGTTTAGTATTTTTGTGAGAACGATCCCCCTACTATTGGGATTTATTCGATACATATAATAACTACGGGTATTCAAAATTATTGATAAAATAAAACTAAACTTATTTCATATAAATTTTATTACAAATATTGTTTTTTTTTTACTTAAACTGCAAATAATATACCAAAATAACATTGTCTAATTGTAAGTAAAACTGGAGAACCAGCAGGCGTTGATCGCAACGAATATAATAATGGAAACGGCTCGTCATCACTCAAGTTCAAAACTTTAAACTCATCTACAAGATGTACAAACTGTACGCAAAACATCATAATAATAAACAATTTGCAATACATATTTATTCAAAGACAAAATTATGTCGTATTAGATTAAATAACTGTTGTATTGTGATTGTAAAATAATAATTGTTAAAACATCATTTTAACACACTAGGTTCTGCATAACAAAAATTATTACAAAACATCTATTGTAAATCATTAGGTTAATTCGTAACCCCATGCGTGTGTCGAGATTATAACAATAAATGGTTTGCGTAGGTACCTATAAGATAAGTCATAGAAGAACGTTTATAAAATAACGTTTTCTGAATTGCTATCTCATACTTAATATTTTATTCTAACTTTATTTTTTGTAACATAGACTAGCCGTCTTCCAAATTGTGTTTTATTGAACAATCCGCTAAAACATACTTAAATGATTGAAACAATTTACAAAAATAGACGTCGTCGTTTTAGAAATATACAACACAATGAGCTCTTTTTTAAAGTAGAAAAACGACGAAGTCGAGTCACAAAGCTATTACTCAATAAAGTTGGAATGAGAGTAAGAAAATAAATATTGGTTTATTAAACATTAATGAAGTTTACAGTATATCTTCGGTCAGCTCTGTAAAAAGCCATATTGCATTGCAACCTGTAGATAAGACTGTTGACACTATAGTAAAAGACATTTGTTGCTCACACACACTTATCACTTCATTCCGAGTGATTTGTCTAGAAAATACTATTACGGGCGATGGAACACATATTCCCAAAAAATAATGCTTTGCACCATTACCTTATTTATATAGACACAAATTTATATGGTTTTAAAAACCTAAAGAACATATTCCGAGAATATAAACCCCAAAAATTCTTTAGCCTTATGTAAAATTAAGATTGTTTAAACATTTTACAGCCAAACAAGTCATTGACATTACAGCTATGAGCTATTTGTAGCAGAGATACTGATACCTCGTGTTCGCTAACTAGTAATGCTTGGCTTCTAACCAGTTATTTCGAGAATTTCTATTAAATTGCTTTGTACTTTATTCATAAAATGTTACAAGTACGTCGGTATGCAGGAGTAATAAAAAAAACTAAATACATTGGATCAAATTGATAGTTTTTTATTTACAAACAAAATACAAAGGTGATCTCAATCCATTATCTTGACTAATACAAACTACTATTTATTATAGTTACATTTAACTTTTTGTCTCAACAATCTTCTGTAATACAAAAGATAAACTTGGAACTGAATTACAAGACCCCTGCCTGTGACGCGTATCTATTTGTAAACTAGGTCTTAGAACAGAATCAAAACTTTAAATGTTAAGAGACAAGGATCTAGTAAAACATTACTAGTAAGCGAGGAAGGCTGCTCAGAATGCATTTTATACACACATCTATTGACGTAGCTGCTTATGATTCTCTTAAAGAAAATTGGATTAAGAATTACATACAAAAACAGACAGAAGTTGAAATATTGACGTATTTATCAACTACTTTTATGTGAGTAACATAAGCGAACTGGTAGACAAGAAATCTGATAATAAATCATTCACTAACACCAAGCTTGACAGCCCAAGCTCTACCGATGCATTCTGTACTCCAAGACACAAGATGTTAACTACCTATTAGTATTACATAAAATCCGTCAAGCGTTTACTGAAGCCAAAGACAAAATTGTTATAAAGATTTAAGTAGAAAGTATAATAGGGATGACGACTACTTTGTTTTCTTCGTCTACCAGGTAAATTATCAAAAAGTATTGCACACGTATTTTTTCTTTTTCTTCATAATCGAAATATATTACAGAGGTATATTCATTTGAAATGTCGCATGACGTCACGTCCTGGTACAATTTTTACTCAGTAGTGACGTCACGAGCCCCCACTCCCGAACTTTGACGCGCTATATCTTTGTAATTTTTTGGTTGATTGACAAAAGACAAAATAAGTGTCTAGTATTTTTTGATAATCTAACTGACGGACTGTAAAGAATTTCATTTTGTTTACCCAGTCGTCATCCCTATTGTAAAGGTGACGATACCGAGAGCATATGCAGCTACGTTAAGAGACGGGGCGGACAACTCTCGCTCAGTCGATGTACTGCGCGAGCCAGCGGAAGCCCTCACCATAGCCCTGCCGCTTCAGCACCGAGCACATGAACAGCTCCAGCGGCCGCCCCGGCAGCTCCGACCGAGACACTTTACCCTGCAATATATAACTCTACTGTGTTGATTGTTCTACACTTTACCCTGCAGTGTATACCTCTACTGTGTTGATTGTTCTACACTTTACCCTGCAATGTATACCTCTACTGTGTTGATTGTTCTACACTTTACCCTGCAATGTATACCTCTACTGTGTTGATTGTTCTACACTTTACCCTGCAGTGTATACCTCTACTGTGTTGATTGTTCTACACTTTACCCTGCAATGTATACCTCTACTGTGTTGATTGTTCTACACTTTACCCTGCAATGTATACCTCTACTGTGTTGATTGTTCTACACTTTACCCTGCAGTGTATACCTCTACTGTGTTGATTGTTCTACACTTTACCCTGCAATGTATACCTCTACTGTGTTGATTGTTCTACACTTTACCCTGCAATGTATACCTCTACTGTGTTGATTGTTCTACACTTTACCCTGCAGTGTATACCTCTACTGTGTTGATTGTTCTACACTTTACCCTGCAATGTATACCTCTACTGTGTTCATTGTTCTTTTTGTTTTCAAGTCAAAATATGTAAAGTCCGCTTTTCTTTAGGTAAGGTAGGTAGGATGCCCACTGCTGAGCATAGGCCCATTGTCTTCTAGATTGGCCAGTTGGAAGCGACCTGCATCCAGCGTCTTTCTTTGCTTGTTGAATATTGTAAATAATCTTGTCATGTCTTTTTACAAAAATATCAGCGTATAAAATCAACAAGCTGTTAGAGTAAAAAGGATTTTGAGTTCAATGATTAATTACAATAGTAGGGTATTTTCTTAATTTTTCTTTTTTTTAAATGAATAATTTCGTAAAAAACGAAGCAAAAGCAAAGAAAAACGAAATTTTAATTTGACATCCAGAATGTTAACGAAAGATGTAACGATTCATAGAATAAATCGAGTATATTAAAAATTAAAGATGTTAAAGGAGAATGACTGAATTTTCAAAAAGCTTTTACTGTGTAAAATTCTACACTAGCTTTTACAGCATATTTATAACAAGTATAGATATTATTCTGATGCGTAATTATTTACTAAGCCTTTTAAATACTTGTTATGAAATAGTCATTTTGGATTAACCAAACCGGGATTTTGATTTAAAAAAAATACGCATGACGTGTAATTGCACTAGGTATCAAGAACGACGTGTTTGTACAACATACATAATTTTCATTGAGGTCAAATGGAATTTTCATAAATTTTGAATGTAAGGAAATTCCATTTTAACTATTATGCAACATTTTTGGGCAATAACAAAATTGAAGGGATAGTCAATAATAATAATTTCGTATTGTTTGTGATTTCAAATCCATCTTTAGTGGGTCAAAATCATATCTATGCACGCACATAACTTCAAACATGTACCATATTAGTTTTATTTGCATATGTTATCACAACATGACATAGCACACATGTATAATCAAATGCGTATAATCGGACTGACCTTTCCAGTGGTCTGTTGATAAAGGTTGAAGAACTGTCTCAGCTCGTCTTCGCTGGCAGCGCCGGGTTTGTCGATCTTGTTCCCTAGGATGAGCACGGGGCAGTTGCTGAGCGTCTCGTCGGTGAGCAGCGAGTCCAGCTCGGCCTTGGACTCGGGCAGGCGCGGGCGGTCGCAGGCGTCCACCAGGAACACGATCGCGTCCACCGCCGGGAAGTAGTCGCGCCACACGCGCCGCGCCTGCTGGTGCCCGCCCAGGTCGAACGTCGTGAAGCGCATACTGCCTATAGACAGCTCTTCCGATGCTGCAGATTTAAATTTAGACATTTATAGATCATTGTTAGGTTTATCCAAAACTATTTCACCCTAATCTAGTTTTTAAAAGTTTTCATCATTTCGTCCATAGGACGACCACTGCTGCAGGCCTCCCGCGATGACTTTCATCGTAGTGGATTGCCAATAACGCCACGCTTGGCAGGCGGGTTGGCGAGCGCAGTTTTTTATAGCAAACGCTGCTGCCCGTCTCGTGTTACAGGAATTAGTCTCGTCTTACAACACGTCTCCTGTCGGCGGTGGGGAAGTTAAGATAAGATAGTTAAGATTAAAAGTTTTATGTGCCTTTTTTTGTTAAAACTTTTAAAAAAACCGGCCAAGTGCGTGTTTTGTTTTAACAAAAAATTGCACTAAGCTTAATATTATGCAAACGGATCTCAGAGTCGAAAAATGTTGTTTGCGCACCTTATATATTTCAATTTAAAAAATTCTCGTCTTTTTTTATCCCCACTCTATGTGTAGAGGAGGTAAAAAAATATTTTAAGATTTTATTTTAACACTAAACGATTAATATGTATGTATTATGCAAAAATATGGCTTTCTTGTACTGAGAATCTCTCAGCTAAGCCGCCGACTGACGGAAGGAAACGGCGAAACTAGAGTTCCGTGTAAACAGAAGGATGACCTTAACATAGTATTCTCTAGAATTTATTTAAAACATATCTATAGTGTCTTCATACATGTTTCTTTAGTAACAAGTTTTGCCACAAATAAACTTTGAATAAAGTTCAAGGTCTAATAAATTATTCTTTCTCCTAGTGCTTCGTCCCTTTCTAGTCGATGTAGCCTTGTGCCATCTCTGTCCTTCAGACAAGGGGAAACAGATCATTTTGGACCATGATTTATTTAAAATGTAATGGTTTCCTCACAATGTTTTCCCTCATTGCAAAGCAAGTGGTATAAATCATGGTCTGATTAACCATTGGTTTAAAATCAACAAAACTTATTTTTATGTTTGGAATAATGTATTTATTCCAGACTAAAATAAACTGAGCTAAGTATAAACAAATAATTGTTTATTTATAGAAATATATAATTCCTTTCTGGGTGCTAAAGTTGTTATCACTTTTATGAGTATTGAAATAAATGTTGTGATAAAAGTTGTACTTCAAAACTATGCCAAGGTATATGAACTTTTAATGGTTTGTTCTTGTTTTACACACAATACACCTACACTATAAATAATGCCAAAATATAATTTGGCATCAGTTTTTTTTACGCTAATATATACCATCTTATATTTCCTCTTCTTTCACTCTACAATAATTTATTTAACTCATCAAGTAATTGTGACAATAGAAATTCCATTTTTCGGTCCATGACGCCGCTTCTTGGATGTTGACAAGTTAACATGTAAGTAGAGTCAGCTTATCAGCCTATTATAAATTGCGAATTTCCTCAACCAATTTTAAACTTTTATTATTATAGCCTTCATTGCCAACGGTTGGTGTCGGCATATCTTTGCGACACATAGGCCTCCTCCAGCTTTTTCCACTCTTCTCTTATTGTAGCTGTTCGCTGCCATAATTTTTCTAAATTCATCAGACCATTGTTTTCTTTGCTTTCTTTTTCTTTTTGTTTGGAATCTAGGAGTCCATTCTGTTATGTCCTTTGTCCATTTATTTTTATTTTCTCTGAGCATATGCCCTATCCACCGCCACTTAAGAGTTTTTGTTTTGGTCACACGGAATTTTTAACTTAAAGCTAAACAAATAGAGTTTAATATCAATTGAGAAAAAATGACATTGGGTAGTAGTAGTTTGTGAGCCATTCACTGTATGTAATAATACTCACTGGGATGCAACGTTGGCACATGCTGTGCTAGTCTGTCGTCCTTTAGCATGTGCAGGAGGGTAGTCTTGCCAGCATTGTCTAGGCCCAGGAACAATAGTTTACCTGATTTCTTCCACAAACCTGGGTAAATTGTAACATTTAAATTTAAATGATGATAAAATTTTTAGAGGATCAACAGCCTGAGATTGGCTGTGTAGATAAATGCAAATATTGTAATGAATCTCAAACTGTAGTTTAATCTAATCTGATTAAGTATCTTAAAATATGCAATCTCGATGTAAAAAAGGAACCAAGTTGATACATAATTACAAAATGAATATAAATGTAATGATGACTGACAAAAATATTCTAAACACAGTATTGAAATTGTACACACAATATTGTTCGTAATTATAGCCCAATATAGGGGTTAGTCATGCCTTCATAGGTCAGATTGGGTTGCTAGTCTTGGTGAATGAAAAAGTAATTTAGATAAAACAGAACACATCAACACTTACCAAGAAAGCCGAGGACACCAGTAAACCAATCCAGGATAAACATATTGAATCTGAAATTTATGAATGTGTGATTACTTCAACACATCTTCACAAAGAAACACTTAATTTATGACTTGCAAAACTCATTGTTACGAATTGCGTAGTTTTGTCTGGCAATCGGACATCGAAAGCTCGACTAGGACAGGAATGCAGATATATTACTATCTTGTTAGATCACACTAAAAACGTAGTAAGAATGTGATATTGAGTTAAGTAACATGAATGACAGAACGTCATTCGTGTACACCAAACTTTGATCGACAATTAATTTTAATTACAGACATATTACTCACTTATTAAAATTGAACTAGATTATCTAATACTAGGAGAAGTTTATCACAATATTTCGCACTTATTTGCAATATGTTACGCCGCTAAAACCGACGATTTTTCTCTGCAATGTAAATGCGATGGAAATATGAATCTGTTGGCAATGACGTATGCTACTTCCGGAAGTTGTCACACCGAATAAAGCTGGAGTCCGTTCGTTCTACTGAGCTGTGCGCTGAGCTCCTTGAGGATATTAAAAGATAATTACACAAAAAATACTTTTCATAAAAAAGGGTCCTTTAATCCTGCTAACTGTACGAAAAATAAACATCTATATAGCGATTTATCGACACCGTCTTTTTTTAAAAATATAGTCGTCATGTTAAATTTTTATCAAAACAGCGATCATAACATGTGACTTCACCGACACGGCAATTCAATACGGCGACTATATCTATCATATTTTTACAGTTTGTGTCGATCTATCGGTTATTCATATCGTGTTTTAGTGGTCATGCTAGGGGGCCAGTGTTGAATCGGTTGTATCGAAACATCAAGGTTTTTCAAAAGTTAATAAATAAATGGATTTACAAATAATGACTTGGACAGTCTTTTCTATATTAATATAGTTTCAGATTCCAGAAAAACGCCTGTAACTTAAAATGTTTAGCTCTAAATAATCTAAGTCTATAAATTATAACTTAAGTGAAAATACTTTTTCCTATTAATAATTCAAGATTAAAATGTAAAGAAAACAAGTTTAGTATTTATGAACTTTAGAATGAGCGAACGAAGAGAGCAAACAACTTTTTTGTTGGTTATTTTCATTTAATCCATTCTGCTGACTAATAGTAAGCTCTTGTTTTATTAGATATATTACGAATTACTTTTAGATATTGCAATCCTATGGAAATCTACATAATTTATTAGTTATTGACATTGAAAATAGGCGTTATAATATTAATCGAAAACATCGTTGTTTGACATCGATTTTAAATATAAAAAATCGATTGCAATCTGGTAAAAATCGATGTATCATAAATTTGCATCCTTTAAATATACATATTTTGAAATTTAATCTAACGTTTTCAACCTATCACCAACAAATGAAACTGACTGCGATTAGACCGAGAAAAAATTAAAGTTAAGAAAGACGGATGAGACGACGACAGCTTGATTAACATGCTAGTCGAGAAATCTTAAAGCTATTTAAGATTAATCTGTGATTTAATGCCATGGCAACATTTTATGATTGACGTTTCGGGTTCCGGTGTTTCCAAAGAGGAAAATAATGGTGTTTCTTTCTAGTTCTTGACAGCTTTCAAAAGCAAAGGTACTACGGATTTTTGTAAAAAGTGTATGCAAAAGTGTGATAATTAATGAAATACAGGGTTTAAATTGTGTAGTATTTTGCAGAGAATCTACCTAATTATTTGCTAGACTAAGCCTTTAAGGATTAGTTTGATTTTGTCGGCTTACAGTAGTGCTCAAGTGTTGTTGGTTTCAGGCTGAACCATGGCTCCAAGAAAAAACAAAGTTGCGAAAGAGGAGGTTCAAGTAACTCTTGGTCCCCAGCACTTGGTTGGCGAAACAGTGTTTGGAGTGGCTCACATTTTCGCGTCTTTCAATGACACATTCGTTCATGTCACCGACTTGTCTGGTCGGGAGACCATCGCCAGAGTCACCGGAGGCATGAAAGTAAAGGCTGACCGTGATGAAGCTTCACCCTACGCCGCTATGTTAGCCGCTCAGGTATTTAATTTGTTAAATATTTTTGTCCACCTGTGGTTTGAAAATACATTTTGAGGTTATGTTTTGATGGTGTTTTTGATAGTGTATCATTGTTCAGGAAATGTTAATTATTTACCAGTGGTAGACAGAATCAGTCAGACCTGCCTTTGACTTATTTTAATTAGTATTCCATAGTAAGCAAGTCACTTTCATTTAAATCAACACAATTCGAATACAAGAAAATTGTTGTTGTACATATTTAAATATGTTATTATTTCAAAATCATTGTTTGGAATTTAATTTACAAATCTAATACTTGAAAATAATTTTGTTTTCAGGATGTTGCAGAAAAATGCAAAACTCTTGGTATCACAGCTCTCCACATTAAGCTGCGTGCTACTGGAGGCAACAAGACCAAGACCCCTGGCCCAGGAGCCCAGTCTGCGCTGCGAGCCCTTGCTCGTTCCAGCATGAAGATTGGCCGCATTGAGGATGTGACCCCCGTGCCCTCAGACTCTACCCGCAGGAAGGGTGGTCGACGAGGACGCAGGCTGTAAATCTCTAGCTTTAAGGCAACTGTGGACTTTAATATAAAGTTTGTGGTTATTTTGTGTTTTTATTCTTTATTTTACTTCCCAACAATGAAGATTACCCATTTGGGGTAGTGGTGCATTATTATTGTGTTGTTGGTACGAGACCCGGCGGCACTGCGCTCACCAAGCCGCTTACCCAACGTGGTGAGTATGGGCCATAAAGTCCCAGAAGAGTACGGACCCCACTGCCCCCAGTTCCTGGCTGCCCCATTTTTCCAGGTCATGACAGCAGCCTCAGCAGTTACAGTTGGGTAGGTGGTGCAAAGAATCTCCGGGCTAGGTTAGCTGTCATAACAAGTTGACCCTGGCAACCTTTAATGGTAGAACTAGAGAAGATTAAGTGGCACGTTCTAGGATTGTCCGAAGACAGGAGGAGTTTAACCTTAGAATCACGATACCGTTCTACTTCCGAGAGGGTGATCTAGTACCCGGATGGCGTAGGTTTCCTTGTCAGCAAAGATCTCTGTGACAATGTGTTTGAGATATCCAGTGTGTCGACCCGGGCAGCGTACCTTGTACTTAAGCAGACCATGAGATATTCTCTTATGATCTTACAGGTGTATCTACGCACCGACTTTGGCACACTGACTAAGTGTGGTTGAGGCCATGTATGAGGAAACAAAGGCCATACAAACGACCACCAAGACTCGCTCACTTCACAATTGTGTAGGATTGTGGGAGTACAAGAACGTAGCTAATAGTACGTTGGACCGCACGGCTTTATGGAAGGAGAAACCATAAGATGATGATGCAAATGCCGGTCAACTTTTTCAAAATACAGGGGCTTTTTTGTATGAACACATTCTATCAAAAAAAGCCCCATAGTAAGTGGACCTGGCGGAGTCCTGATGGTAAGACGGAAGAATGAGATCATCATGACGGCACATATTTAAAAAGGTATTTGTGATCAACAGGTTTAACACCGGAAGTGATCACAGCCTGATATTTAGGTAGCACTCTAATTTCAACCTCAAGCTGGAAAAAAACCACATGGTGAGGTCTGTTTTACGTCCGACACTGCTTCAGCCCGAGTATGGCGTTCCAATTGGAACTCTAAAATCGATTCGAAGCATTAGAAATCGCGGATAATATGGATAATTGTTGTACGCGAGGCTAGGCATTTCAGAAATAAGCGACCAAACAAATAGTCCAAACATTCGAGCGACTCTAGAATTGATGCGACTTCGACGTGAAGCGCCAAACAGAGTGACGATCTCCGAAACTTCCGAAGTTCTAATACCCGCCTCATACAGGAAGCGATTGCGCAAAACCGGGGGATCGAAAGTCTGCCCAAATAGATCTGACAAAGCTGAAATTTCTGAAAACCTCAGATACAGAACCGTCACATCAGTTCGAAAATTCTCGCCAAGATCAAGATCTATGGCGGCTTATATGCCTCGCATGCCCCGAAACCGTCACCTGACGCTAATGATGACCCGTGCCATGCTTACCTCAACATTTAATCTATTTTATTCTGGCATCAATGCTGTCTTGTTCACTGATCAGTAGTGATCAGGTAATGCAAAGTAGGTGGTGGGGGCCGTCAAATCGATCGCAGCACGCAATCTGGCAGAAATGTGAAAAAACTCTGGACTGTCAGTGTCAAATTGCTATATTTTCATAGAATTCCATACTAACATTATTATGTATTTTTAAGTAGACGTTAAAATTCGCGATATGGGTCACAGTACGTGTTGTGTTATAAAGTGTAGAAACAATGGGAAAAACAGTTCGTGCACGTTTTATTCGTTTCAAATATCAAGATGGAAATTGGAGCAAAGACATAAATGCATAGCTGTAGTGAAAAGAAAAAAGTTTGTAAGGAGTTGTGTCATAGACGTTTGTCTTATGATCATAGCTATTATTAAGTAGCTTTGTCCATTGGTTCCAAGCTCTTCAACGTCTCTCACATGCTGTGCTAATACAATTTTTTCCCTTTTTGCACATTTTTAGGTTGGAAAGTTATATCAATTGTATTGCTCCAAATCCCGTAAGTATTACAACATTCATATTTAGTTCAAGTAGGAAAATCACTTATCATAATATGCACAAACTTTTAAGATATTTTCATCTAATTTCGAAGAAAAACAATCCGAAAATCATTCATAAACCATCCAGTTGCCATAATTTGAAAGATCTCAAGTCCACAATAATTTTGGTCACTAGGGGCGCTGTCATCGCGCACACAGCGAACGCCAGAGTCTGAGAGGACGTTAGTGCAGTGCATTTCTTTTAGGCGTATAACATAGCTGCTCGCCGTAGATCGCAATAGTCCGCGCTCTTCTCTAAAACAAACGCCCTGAATTAACTGCCCGCTGCCGCGCCGCCGTTTGCTTTAATTCGCGGCACGGGCAGCCGCGGATAGGCGCGGTCATTATTGCTTCGCGGTCAGTAAGACCGCCCCGCCCCGTCGTCTGCGCAGCGCCTAAATGTTTAGCGGTTTTAGACAAACACTACTCAAGACGACGAACACCGAAAATCGAAGTACAAAATAAAACAGAAATTATACTAATTAAATTTTAATTATAGGAAAATAATGCAATAAAAATACTAATGTATAGAAAATTTCTAAGTAATAATTTTACAAACAACACATGTCAAAACTCTTTGTGAAAAATAATATTGAGTCAAATTTAGTGCAAATGTACGGGAATGCTTCAATAAATAAATAAATTGGAAAGCAATGAGATAACGTCAATGAAACATTGCATAAGTTAAAACTAATGATCGATTACTATAAATGTGTCTGAAAATGGAAGTTATTTACATTCCGCCAGATATGATATTGCACATCAACACTTAAAATTAAATATAATATTGCATGAATTCATAACAATTGGTAGATGGCAACCTGTATTATTATAACAAAATTCCTTGTGCTATCAAACTACACATTTTCCATAACACCTAATACATTTCTCTATGTCCAGATCTTACAGGCTTCCTACGTCTTTTCTTTACTTTTTTATGATAAATTCCTTTAACAACATTCGTCCTACAGCTCGAATACACGCAATGATATAGCACGGTCCGCAGTACGGCTGGCGAACTGTCGCTTCACCGTATGGCCTACTACACGTGTAACAACGCGACTTTATGTGAGGTAATATCACATTTGGGACTATACAGTATTAATATTAAATAAATTACACTAACTAAATTTTTGCGAACGATTTCATTCTCGGTTCTATACTATTAAAACTATGGCTATAAAATATGAACAGTAACGTATTATATGCACATTAGAAATATAGTTTGCTTTGATGAGTTACTTGTCTAGAAGTTGGTGGTGTGTGAAATTTTGAGAATGAAATCGCAGGCGCTTGTTACGAGCTAAGGAGTGTATCGTCGTGGTCGACCGAAGGCGCGCTGTGGTGTTCCGTAGACCTAACCTACGATACTATACACACGTACAAAACGGCTCAGGCACAACGTGGCATCAAGTATTCGTCGCTAATAGTAAGTTCTACGCGTACTAAATGCAAACTCGTCTATTTGGTAACTTAACCTAACATTTCATCACCGTTGAGATTTTATAGCAATACATTATACACATTGTATTGATAAACAAAGTCGGGAGTAACGATCGAAAGATATCATTCAAAGAACATATATCACATCAATAATATTAATAAAAATCGTCTATGGAAAACAGTAGCGAGAAAGAAAGCGTTTAGAATACATCAAAACGTTACTTTTAAATAACTCTATGTAGTATACATACATGGAAAACGTCCACATCTAAAACATTAATATTCAGTAACAACAATGATTTATATATTCAGATATTATTTACAAATGTGTTCAGTTTTTCTTAATCAATCTTATGTTCACTAAAAAGAAATAAAAAAATTATACTTAATCGGGTACTATCAGTAAAACTTTGATATTGTCTTATTGATAGGTAAATCACACGTCAGCTATAAATTATCCGTCCACTTATATTACACGTTGAAAATCACTTTGGTACGTAAAACTAGGTATCATAGCCTTTTTAACCTACAACCGAATGGCATAAGAAAATACTTGCTTTAGATTGGTTGACCAATAGCTCACTGGCGTTCGGTACTTTAGGGCAGGGGTTCCCAATGTGTACGCCACGGCGCCCTGGTTCGCCGTAGAAAGTAAAGACGTAAGACTCACGGCGCCCCGTGAGTCGATCCTCTATCATTATCCAAAACTATAAGTATTCGTGGGTACCCATAAAGCAACAAGTAATGAGAGTAGCGTCAAAAAATAGTGTGGAGATCACCTAGCTCACCCGTCACATTAACTGAGAATATATTTCATATAGCTAGCTACGGTAGGGCGTCGTGATAAAATAGTAAACTTGTAAGTGCGCCGCAAACTGAAAAAGATTGGGAACCCCTGCTCTAGGGGCATTTTGAAGAAACGAGAGTGTGATAGAGGTTCAGTTGAGCGGTGTGGTTGGCGGTCCGCGAAGTACGGTAGTCTTGTCGTCAGTCGGGCGCTTAGTTCATCCACTTGCGGCAATTGGGGGCCCCGCACATGCACATTATCTTGTGTGCGTCGTCCTCTATGTCGAATTTGTAGTCGTAAGCCAGCTGCAGGCAAAAAATATATTTTAATAATTACATCTAACAATATCTAAATTAAGAAGAGATTGTGCTTATTATTTTTTACTATTCGGATTTTGAATTTTCTGATGTTTATTTTTGTAAATTTTTATTTTTATTTGAATCTATTAATGAAGGTAAACTGGCTGGAAAGGGAAACGCCCTCTGTTATTTTACATACTGTATATCCTTGTGAACTCTTCAACACATTAAACTGATACACACCACAGTCATACACCCACGTTCATGTATTCGATTCTTTCTATTCTATTCTCGTTTGTTCCATTTAGTTTCTTTACATTTATTTTCAAAATCCTCCCATTGACCGTCATTATTTCTAGTTTTTTATAATACAGAGTTTTTATAATGTATAGAATTAATTATTGGCTGTAAGTTTTGTATAAATGTGTTTTGTAACATTTTTAGGAGCTGTGGATTTTTAACAAATCTATAAATATATACTAAAGTCGGGTAGTTACACTGAACATAAGTCAAGACCGGGTGGACCGATTTTTATGATTTTTGATTTGTTGTATTTCACTCTGCCCCGAATAGCAGAATTACGATGCGTTAAATCAAGATGCGTTACGAAATTCGGAAGGACAGTTTTATTTTATTTTTTATCAATAACCAAAAGCTATTCCTTGTAAAAGTCACAGTACTTAGTTCACTAAGGCCCTAGGAACATTACGAATGTGAGGTCATGTTGTGCGTACCTCCTCCCCCCTCGCGATGCGGCGCATGGCGATGATGATGATGCGCAGGTGGCGGTCCACCTCGACGGTCTCGGCCACGCAGTTGGGCTGGCACGAGTGGTTGATGTAGCGCGCCAGCCCGCCGCACAGCGTCGCGTCGATCACGCGCCGCTCGTCCAGCCGGAACATGTAGATGCCGCGGTTCTGTCACAACCAACCAGTACAATCATTATGAATGAATGAATGATGTTTATTTCGCTACCACAAACATCTATTGTCCTATTCTTTTATACAGCCTGTATCTGTACAAAAGAATAGGACACCCCTTAAAAAACCCAAACCAAACTTTTGATACGGTAAGCAGTCATTACTACCCTACATTACTGTACTGTTTACTGTAATTAGGCCGAGATAAAAACAACTATTTAAAAAGGACATTATCAAGTTTTATTGGACTATATTGTATTTTATCATATTTAATTTTCCTATTTTCGGCACTGTTCGTGGTAACATTGGGAACAGTAAGTCTATGTATAGTTTTTCAGGGTTTTATCGAGTGCAAAGGAGTTTTCCGCATTTTTCCATTAAAAAGCCGTTAAAAAAGGTTTTTAGGTTTCATTCATGCTTTTCAGTCTTTTGTCTAATGTAGTTATTAGTTCTATGAAATTGGTCAATCAGGGGTTCGTCTTGGTCACTAATTTAGTAAGTGTATATACTTGCGGTTTAATCCAAAACCCTAGCCTAGCTAACGCAATTTCATACATGTAACACCGATTTCACCATCTAATAGGGCGCACAGACGTTACACAAGCTATTTTTATAAACGTAAAAAAGTATCAGCCAAATTTTAAAGATGATTCAGGATCGAATCTAGAAACAGGAAAAATCGTTTAATAAATCCATTGTTAGTTATGACGACCTCAGTGGTTGGTGCAATGGTCAAAATGCTGGCTCATCTCTTAGAGGTCCTAGAGTCGAATTCCAATGCGCTATAATTCATCTTATCTTACGTTAAATAGGTTATTAAACGTAAGTGCTTTGGTTACTTCCTATAGGATCAGAGCAATGTATGTGATGTTGTCCAATAATTATAATATTTATTTATGCTGTAGGTACCGTACTACCGTACCCCCGTGCCCTAACGAGCGGTCAATAAATAATGTTGATTATTTTATACTTGATTCCAAATCATCTTCTAATGGCTAGTGCTTGTTTTAACCTATAAGAAAGCTATCCTCTAATCATCTATTGCTTGTTTATTAGATAACGCCCACAAATAAGAATGAAACAAAGGAAACGTTACTAATGTAAATAAACTAGATACTAAAAGCATCATGTTGTATCTTGTCATTTCTTTCAACAGAGAGAATTTCTGGGATTCGGCGGGGGATAGTCAAACGAAAAGCATTGTCGATCTATTTTAATGGTTTTATTGTATATTATTTAAAGAATTAAGAGTGCAAGTTTGTCTAGTTTGTGTTCTAATGTTTGGTAAAGTGATAAAGATCTGAAATTATTAAAATATCATTGTATTCAACGCCGTATCGAGTGTCAAGTGAATTAGACAACTTGCTTTAGACCCGATAGCGTCTTGAAACCTACTTCTACGGGATGAGTAGGTTCCACTGAATCCAGGAAAAGCAATAAAAACTAAACACCCGTTATTATTGTAAACTATATCAAGAATACACTCGACATTGGCAGAATCACTGCTCTGCTTAAAGAGCGGGATGAGTCCATATGAAAAAAAAAATCTGATCCAACAAGTCGCATAGTCATAGAACATGTCTAAACTTACCTTGGCTTCGTATTGTTTCTCTCTGATCTCCGATAGTTCAGAGCGAATGATTTCCCCGATGTACTCTATCACCATAGTGTGCTTCTCTATGTCGCGGGCTGCGTACAGTCCGAGCCCTTGGATTTTAGATCTGAAAGGTTTTGAATTTTATGATACCAAACCCAAATAGTTACAATAAGAACATTATAACTTAAATTTGCAACAGCGTATTGGTTAGTAGTGTGCATGTCATAGTATTATAATGATATGTAACCTGGCGTGATCATGATGATATAAAGGTAACTTTGAAAAGTTTAATTTAAATTTTTGGAATCGAAACAATTTAAACAAAATTCTACTAATTGAGTAACCTACAAAAATTTTGCTTCTGCTTTGAAAGTAAATTTTGTTGTGATCTTAGAAGGCTTAGTAATTTAGATTTGATCCTAGCATATAAATAAATTAATTTGATTGTGAGTTTGAAGGCCTCGAGAAGGCCATATTTAAGTAGTAATAATAATATTAATAGAATAAGAATTCATTTTTATTAAGTAGTTACAGTAATCCGAAGATGAATAAACAAGAGCCCTGAATGATTTACAGAATTACCCTTGAACGATATAATTGTACATAGAAATCACTGTTCATCGTTCATCGATACAAATATATTTTTTTTACCGACAGCTCGGTTCGCCGAAAGAAATACTTGTCATAATTTCGGCGAACCGAGCTGTCGGTAAAAAAAATATATTTGTATCGATGAACGATGAACAGTGATTTCTATGTACACATATCGTTCAAGGATAATTCTGTAAATCATTCGGAGCCCAATAAACAATGGGTTTCAAAGTTGGAAATAGCGACAGCTGTTAGTCCATTCGCTTCTTATTCGTACATACCGAGATAGCGGGAGATAAGTCGTTTACGCGTATCATGCGTTGACTCATAATTCCAAAACCTGAGATATTATAAAGATGAATATAATGATGCTGCGAAGTGTATTAGTAATAGGGAATATGCACGAAAACAATATATTGTTTATTTATAAGAAATTATAGTGCTAATAGTGTAAACAAAATTGATTTTAGGTCAAAAATAACCGTAATACAGTAATTAGAAATTATAGGTATACCTGTCTTTTTCTAAAACTACTTTTACTATGAAAACTGTATGGCAGACGTGTATTGTAACGTCACGGTACATATGGGATCTCCTTGTCTCATACGCGACTTTAATGGGTTGTAAGTTTTTATTATTTATATAAAAAGTATCCTATGTGTTAATCCAGGCCATGGTCAATCCGTATGCCAAATTTCATCAAAATCTATTCAGTAGTTTTTGCGTGAAAGAGTAACAAAGATCCATACATCCTCATAAACTTTCGCATTTATAATATTATAGTCCTTTCAAGATACTTATGACACTTGGCAGTTTCCGTTTCATCCATACTATTTACGAAATTATCTTATAAATTATTTTTTAAATCTTTTATTTATATAATTGCAAAAACACAATAATCTTTGCCTCTAAAAATCTAAGCAAAAATTGCAACCCAATAATATATCTTAATGATTTAACAAATAAATTAATAGGATTTCCTTCAAATACTTGTTGCGTAAAATGGAATGTTTACTTATAGGGATTGACAATACATAATCGAAACTAAATCGATAAATCGGTTCGGTCGTCTTGTGAAAACCTATGCGTTGACGTCAGTAGTACGAGAGTCTGCCTTGTATGCGATTTATGTTATCGTTATTTTTCGCATAGTTTCTATTTTGACTTTTGTTACTGGTTTTGTAAAGTTTTCGTTATTGTTTTGCTTTTATTTGGTAAAATGCCAAAAAAAGGAAAAAAGACTTGTAAAAAAGCTGTATACGGCACTCTGGCAGTAGAACATTGCAGTATCTCTCATTTTAAATAAGTTAATTTGTATAAAAATAGATTAAACTTTATTTAAAAACTTTCTCGATTTTCAATAAGATTTGAATTGGATTTAGTTAAGGCACATCACTATTTGTGTCAACAGGGGAGTCACATGATGTGTCATAAGTTTCTTCTTATCTTGAAAAGGGTATAGTAGGATAATGAGGTATTATTTATTTTAAGACCGAATATAAATATGCATATTCCCCATTGAAAATGTTCCATTAGCAGCGAAACGCGTCCCCAACATCGGCGCATCTGGACGGCGGGCTAGTTTACCTGGAACCGCATCTCCGTACCTGGCGAGGTATACGTTGTTGCGCCACTCGAGCTTCATCTTCTTGTACTGGCTGCTCTTGGTGTGCACGAACTGCTTGGTGTAGGGGCAGGCGGGGTGGTCGCCGGGGGAGGGCGGCGCGGGCGCGGGCGCGGCGGGCCCCAGCGAGCGCGTGCCGCGCCGCCACGCGCCGCGCCGCAACGCTTCGCTCCGCGCGCAGCCGGACGGGTTCACGCACAGCCCGCCCTCGAGGAGCGCTGAACGCCCGAACTTGAACCGGTAGTCGGTTAGCGTCTCGATGCCTGCGAACGTGCGAATTGGTTTTCTAGCGACACTTTTACGGGATCCCTACCTACGTTTTTGTTTTTGAAATGATTTTTAGTTTTATTTATGGCCATCGAGCACATACCCTATAGAGAACGTCTACGAAACGTCTTTTTCCGAAACTATTTAGTGATGTTTTACTCACATTTAGTGTGAAATGACAAGTTCTGTTAACTCTTGACCATACAAAAACTGCAGATACAGATTAAAAAAATTTGTTGGACAAACCATATGAAGTTATAGGATATGTGCTCCATGTTTATAACAAACTAAATATCATTAGATTTTTTTAAACAATGTTAACGGAGCATAGAAGTGGCAAGTGCGGAGAATAGAAGTAAATACAAAAATACGCGATAAAGTCATCCATTCCGAAACTAAAAATGTGTATATTATTTTAATATTCATTTTATTGTAAGTCTATGAAATAATATAATCTAATGAATAATACATAAATGAGAAACCAATAAATTTAAAAACGGACTGTTTAAATTTAATAAGGTTTTAACTGACCTGGTAAACTCTCTAGCACCCTGACGACAGCTGGCTCGGTGAGGCCGAATAGGTCTTCGCCGGTCACGTAGTTAGGCCACAGCTTTAGCACGCCGTCCTCGCCGCGGTTGTCGCGTAGCGCGGCCACCGCGTCCAGGACCTGCAAAATTGAAGGTATTGTTTTAAATCTTTCCCATAAGGCACTGTGCATACGACGAGGCTGGGCGGTCTTATTGACCGCAAAGCAATAAACCCCGCGTCTGACCGCCGTGTGCGTTTCAATATACGATACCCTTTGTTCTATCGTTCGCGGCAAAATTGTCCGGAGAATTGTATGCGCAGCGCCTAAGAGATACTGTACGATGGTTCAGTTTCACCTGCCTGTAGCAAACAGTAGGCACACTAAACACTGCATGATGATAATGATTCGTCACATCCATGCGTCGCAAATTTTAATCGTCCTATGGAGGGTAGAGGTAAGGAGTACAATATTTGTTTTGAAAAAGTGTCCGTCCAAAATTAGGTGGCGCCACAGTAGCAAAATGGTAAACAAGGTCAGAAGAACTTCCGGCTCTGTTATAGCGCACTTTTCTTAATAAGAAACAAAGAAACTTAACCAATTGCTTATCATTTCTTAACGCCTGATTTTTTTTTTTATTTATCTTTAAATATACAATATATTTAATAATATAAATACATAAATAAAATTAGGGGATTGGCAAAATGATAAAAAGTTTGATAAAAGTCACTTAAATGTTCTAACTCGGCATTACTTGACTTACTTCAATCCGTCAACAACTGCTACCCTTATACCATACCCTTTGCATACGCTACGCTACTACGCCGTTTTGGAGAGTTTTGGAACTGTACTGTGTATTTACTGCTTTAGCTGAACACTTTTTTAACTTTCCGCCCGTAAGAGATTGTACTCCTTACCTCTACCCTCCATAAATCGTACGTAGCACGTACATTTAAGTTCTTCAAAATATATGTACAGTATTCACGTTTGCCGATGCGCGCGCACGTGGAAGCGCGGCCGGCCCTGCTCCCCCGAGACAGGCCAGTGGAGCCCCTATAGTGGGGGCCGGGTACAGGTACAAGTACAAACCCAAAAACCACCCATGGCCATACCAACCTCGCGGTTATACTGGCCGAATCGCGAGAGATGCACACGGATTTTGCGTCTGCCAGGCAGTGTGCACTCCGCCGCGTACAGTTCTTGACTCTCTACAAGTATTTTATCTTCTGTTCCTTGTTCATTTTTTTGATACAAAGTTTGCGTCAGTCATTTTTTCCATTAGTTTACCGCCGTCGGCTGTCATCTCGCGAGTTTTGATAAATCAGGTTAAAGTACTACTGATCTTTACACCATGTTTTTAGAACTTTTTGAGTGCTATCTTAGTTTTCGGGGTTAAGTGTTGTGTGGTTGTGTGTTATTCAATGGAAAAACTGCAATGTGAAGTATTAATGCGAATTCTAGGTTAACAAATTACGCGCCGATCCGAAGACAATTAAATGTGAAATAGTGTTAGTAGCAAAAACAAGACATTATCAACAGATTTTTCGTACATAGCCACTACGGACATGTTTTCATTCCATTCATTGTTTTGATATTAGTTGTGGTAAAAAAAATCAACGACACCGTTCACCATTTTGCACAAAGAAATCGAAATCTGGGTAAGAAATTATCATTTATTAATTAAACAATGCAATAAGATGCGAATTTCGAAGTACCTCTTAATATTTTTTTACCATTTTTACCATTTTATTTTTTAAAGCTCTATCTATTGAGTTTTTCACATAACTAATCATCACCCTGCTTTAGCAAAACTTACCAATTTATTAACTTATTTCAATCACATTACCGAGATGGCGCTTTAGAATCAGCAATGCAAAATATTAATAAAATAAATGAAATGATGATGATGATGATGATGATACCGCGAGATGTGGACGAGTACAATTTATATTTAAAAAGCATTAAGACGCGGTACTTACTGTGACGTAGATATAAGTGAACAAAACACAGGATTAAATTTAATTCCAGTGATAAACCCAGAAATAAATGTATCTAGCATTTATTTAAAAGCTAATTATGAATTACGGTTTAGGCTTTCGTTGTTCACTGACTTGAAATGTGTATGTACCTAGCCTGAATCCAATCATATCTGAAACCAATGCACGCCCATGCTAATGGCCCTTGGTGTCGTGCTTCCCAGCGGTGTTCCCACTCAACGATTATAGAGTCCCGTATGTCGCGTTTCCGTCTGCTCATCTCCTCCTCGGCCGCGTACTGTCGCGACACCTCCGTCCTGCCAGCTCGTTCCGTCTCCAGGTCGGCGGGCCACACTCCGGCCAGTACCGGGAGCGCGGCCGTGCCGACGGACCTGTAGGCCTCAGCTGCACGAGTGCGGGCCTCTGTCCCCCGAGGAGGACCCCGCCGATCTGCTGCACCTCGACGCGCTCGAAGCGGCACGCCGCAACACACACAAGGCTAGCAACAAAGGTGCCCTGGTACAAAATACGGGGGCCGGGAAATCGAATACCCCAGGAAGA
The DNA here is from genome assembly GCA_963576865.1 of Anania hortulata. Taxonomy (NCBI): domain Eukaryota; kingdom Metazoa; phylum Arthropoda; class Insecta; order Lepidoptera; family Crambidae; genus Anania; species Anania hortulata. Next base: position 16,539,535 of record OY756396.1, on the reverse strand, counting down.
CGCCGACACCCGCGACACCTTCCCGAAGCATTCGGCCGCGCGTTCTACTGTACCATGTGCATGCTGCGAGAACAGAAGACGGGAGTCGATCACCACTCCCAGCACGGTTGTAGAGTGCACCGAACGGATCGAGGCACCATCAAGTTTGATGATTGGGGGACTCTGGAGTTTTCCTTTGATCGTCATCGTGGATGACTCGGCAGAGGAGAGCCCCAGTCGGGTGCGGGTGCGGGTGCGGGTGCGGGTGCGGGTGCGGGTGCGGGTGCAGGTGCAGGTGTACTCACCGCGGCCCAGGCGGCGCGCGGCGTGGGCGCGGCGCGCTCGGTGCGCGGCTCGTCCTGCGCGCGCACGTGGAAGCGCGGCCGGCCCTCCTCCTCCGAGATCCAGCACAGGTAGCGGCAGCGGCTGTTGGCGCGGCACATCGACCAGTAGAAACGGACCTGTCCGGAGGACATAAAACGACTACTTTATTATACATCGTCGACCGCAACGATGAGCTATTCGGAAGTAACGCGTTGTAGGAGCGAGGGGACGATACCGATTATTGAAACTCGATGGGGTAGAATGTAGTCGGGCGTGTGGAAGGCCGGTGGCGGGGCCGAGGAAGACGAGGCCGCCCACACGGATGAGGTGGTTCGTGTTCGAGTACTAGGTATACTCACGATCTTGTACCCGATGGGGTAGATGTAGTTGGGCGTGTGGAAGGCGTGCAGCTGGTGCGGCAGCAGGTGGCCGGGGCTGAGGAAGATGAGGCCGCCCACGCGGATGAGGTGGTTGGTGTCGGAGTGCAGCATCACCGACGCCACCTGCCGCTGCTCGTCGCGGGACACGTACACGCGACGTTGGACGCTTAAGGTAGTCAGCTCGTTGTCTTTCTCATTCTGTTGGAAACCATTTTAAGCGTAAATTCATATAGCTCTACGGTTAAAACCTCAAAAAAAGCTGTGTAAAAAAAGAGGAAAGAATATAGAATCTCTTGGGGTATAATCTTAATGTTTAACTTTTGTTTACTTATTATAATGGGTCTAGTTCATAAATAAAATATGTCAATGAATTATGTTCAGAAGACATGTAAGCAAAAACTTCCGCTTACCTTAGGTGCATGGGAGGAACAGAAAGCAGTCTTGTTCTTGTAGAATACACAGCTGTCCTTGACCGCGCACCCGAGATGGTAAACGCTTCCGCATCGCACCTTGAAGCACCTGCCAGTAGTAATGGATTTTTTTTGTTTAGTTAATTAGTGTGTCAAACTCGTAATTCGTACCATAGCATGCATGCTAAGTGCTATTGCAATGCTTATATAAAATTGCTAAATTGTGAATGCTTTGAATAATAATGTCATGAAATTAATTATTTATTATACCTTTATTATTTCTATATACTGCACTGCAAAATTTTTGACACACGACAAAGACAAACATTTTAATCTAAATAAATAAACTGACCGCACGCAATATACGACTCTAAATAAATAAATATTAATGCAAGTCTTTCACTGATATTTTACAAATAATTGCGTAGTTGTAAGAATTTTAGCTATATTCCTCTTTCACTTGTTCGTTCCTAGCTTGGGTTACGGTTTATTTATTTATTTATTTTTGATTTAACACGCTTATGATCTATGCTAATGCTAATTAAATTAATTAATACCTGACAGTCGCGCCCAGTCTCCTGCACACGGCGCACGTCGCGTTGGACCCGTTGGCGAGCGCCGTCTCCACGTTCATCAGCGCCCCGCTAACAGTCTCGTACACGCCCTCCGACCACAACGCACAGTTCAAGTGCACCCACCTATCCACATCACAGTTCAATAACCTCGACACACCATCCGCTACACCGTCACCCTGGATACCGCACAATTCACACTTCCTACTATCCTCATTCGTTACCGGCATTATAGCCACTCCTGTCCTAAACACGAGTTCAGTCAATTCCCTGTCGGTAGGGCGCTTGTATTTCGCGGGCGGACCTATACAGCCAGGAGACCAGGCTTTATACTTAATCCCTCTGTACTTTTCCGGTTCAGTGCTTTGATTACTCTTCTCGTCCTGTTCCACGCTCTTCAAATCCTCGTCTAGGGCGCTGACGTCGTCGCCTACTTCCTTCATTAGTTCATCGTTGTCTAAAGAATCCATGAATGATAAATCCATCTTTTCGTCTTTGATGTCGGGTTTGATGTCCAAATCGTCGGTCTCCATACTCTCGGTCGACGCGGTATCAAAATCATCGCGGTCTTTAGATAGATTAGCCTCGACGTCAGATTTGCTATCTTCTTTGACGGTGTTCTTTGATTTACCATCAAGGATTATATTGGTCGGTCGCCAGGCGAATCTTTGGTAGCATTGCGTGCTGCAGAAATATAGCTCGGAGTCGCTGTCGCATAGAATTTCTCCGGCGTTTCCTTTGTTAGCCGACAGTAGAGGGAATTCGGACGCTTTTGCTCTGACGACCGAATCTAAGATGACGACATCGCAGTGTCGACAGAATTTTGCAGCGCCATTTAGAATACTTTGAATGTCGATTGGTGTTCCCTCTTTACCGTCTTTCCCTTTCGATCTATACAATCCTAGCTTGTGTGATGGTGGCGTGGCGGTTCTTTCTACTATCTGATATGCCGTAGGCGGAGGTATGTGTAATATACCAGCGAGTTCTTTCAGCACCCCCAGTATATCTTCAGCAGCACCGGAGGTTAAAGTTAGTGTAACAGTGACGTTTTCATTACTTTCTGTGCTACCTGGTGAATCTATCATCTTTGTTTTAACAGGAGATTCTATATCAAGGCATTTTAGAGGTTTCTGAACATCGTCTTCTTCTTTGAGCTGATATAACGACACAGGTTTGACTCTGATGGGGACAGGTGCGATGATGGGTATGACAGGCGATACGCGGCCTGAACCGGAATCACTATCCTCATCTTCTTCGTCGTCCTCGATAAGTTTGAGCCCGGGAAACCTGTTTGATGGTTCGATATCGAGGCATTCAGGACTAGAACAGCTTACAATACTGTCAGGTGTATCTGTATCTCTTTCTTTACAAATAAAGTCTAGCTTCTTGTCCTCTGGGTCGTCATCAAACATAATAGGTTGAAATTCTTGGTCATAAAAACCTCTTTGTGTCGACGCAGCGGGTTTTTCAGGCAGCGGTTCTTCTTCCCCAAATGGTTTCGTGTTGTAATAATCCCCAACATTGGGTATTTTTGCGTTACCAAATTCTCCGACTAGATCTCCTTTCAGAATATCATAGTCTTTGTTTTTAAGTTTGGTCAAGTCACCTGAACCAAAAAGAGGGCATACTGCGAAATTGGTCGTCAAAGCGGGTTCTTGTATTTGCATCTGAGGAAGCAAGCGCAGCTGGGTCATCAAGTTATCAATAAAAGTATCATAATCTTCCTCATATCTAGAACCTTTTCGAGGTCTCTTTTTAGCATTAGCAGCATTCAAGTTGTTTTCTGCAGCGGCTTTCATATTCATCTGCATTTGCTTGCGTTTCTTTTGTTGGTACTCTCGACGTTTGCGCTTCTTAGCCTCAGATGGAGTTTCAGGGGCGTTAACCTCCGATGAGGGATCCATGTTAACAGTTTCCGGGAACTCTTCTTTCATCGGTTGATCCAACTTACCCTGATCTGATGCGGTCGAGACGCCAGAAGTAGCGGATTGCTGCGAGCTTTCGTCCAGTAGTTCTTTCTTAACATCTAACGGAGTAAAAGGTCTGTGCACAGGACTCTGCATTGGAGGGGCGATCTCTTTCTTTATTGCTTGTTGGAGCTGCTGGTTTTCTACGCTCATTGGGTACATAGGCATCGATTTCATCGTCGGCGAACTCTCTGGGAGCGGCGTAGTCTCCTCCTTCATTATTTTAATAGGCGGCTTTCTTACATCCATCAATGATTGTGTCGAAGTGTGCATCAAGGGCGATATCGATGAAGTGGGTATCGATGTTTGTATAGGTCGAGGTGTGAACGGAGAATTTACTGTAGTATGTGTTATATGCCTAGGAGAGTTTTTTGGAATTTCCACTTCTTGAGTTAAAGCTAATGTAGGTGGAGGAATAGGCGGTCTAGCGAGTTGCGCTTCGAGCGAGGGAATGGTGCCTAACGCGGGCGCCGTCCTTTGTATGGTCAATGTTCGTTGCGGTACGACATTCGCCGCGGTAGTTGTCGTCTGTAAGAGCTGCTTTAGTAATACATTCTGCGACTCATCGTTCCTTTGGTTTGCGGAGTTCATCTGCATTTTACTCGCGTCACTGTTAGCGGCAGAAGCATTCGGCTCGTCAGTTTCCATCGGTTCCGATTTGACTACGACAGCTTCTACACTATGCCTTTTCGTGGGCTGTATATGACCGACGATAACTTCACTTTTTGGTTCATCTGTCGACTTGGACCTTTTAAGCGGTGATGTTAGTTGCGTATGTAATAATTTTGACGACGTTATAAAGTTAATTGGTCCCGTGTTTGTTTTCGCTTGCATTTGCCCAATACCGGGGTTTACAATACTATGCGTTCTAACTGTCACGTTAGGTGGCGGTTCCTTATTACCCATCAACGGTCTCGAAGTCATCACCAGTGCCGGAGGCTGACTAGAACTTATGCTTTGTTGACTGAAAGGTAAATTATTTGCATTTAATTGTCTGGTCGGCTGTAGCAACGTGTGGCCCAGTATACTCGTCGGCAATGGTTGTTTTTGATAACCACTTACGCTCGTCGTAATTGTCGTATTGTTACTCGAATGAATCATCGAGAGCGGTGTACTACTGTGTATCTTTGATAGAGCTGGCATTTGTATTATTTGCGAAGTGACTGATGATACGTTTACATCTTCAGGTGAATTGTAAGTCTGATTTGATATTAGAGGCGATTGAGCAGGAGATTTCATAAGCGTATTTTGCATGCCTATGGGAGAGTTTATTGGTGATACAGTCGGAGATTTTCTAAGTTGGCTCATGGCAGATAGAGTATTGACGCGTGAGCCTACAACTTGCGCAGCACTCATAGGCATATTATCCGATGACGGCACAGATGTCATGGGCTTCTCTATTCTTTGCACCGGCGAAGGCCTGGATGTAGCTACTTCTACTTTGGAAGAGGGCAATAAATTTTCGAAATTAACTTGTGTAGGTGTCGTCGCGTCACTATTTTTCCTCATCATAGACGACACTGACTGAGATTCCAATTTAGAGTTATTCGTGTTTAACGAAGACATTATTGTACGAAGTTGTTGTGATACGTTTGCCATATTCGATGTTAATTCTGCAGGCTGCGAAAGCGGAGACAATTGAGGCACTGTCGCCGATTGTAAGTTTAGTCTTTCTGGTTCTCTCTTGGGAAATGTCATTTGCTCCTTAGTTTCTTTATGGTCATTTTTTATAGGCAAATTGACGTTAGGATTTGTCTGTTTTTGATTTGGTTGCTTCATTCCATACGTTTTGGCGTCTGCATCCGTTATGTTTTCGAGCATACAAAGCATGTCTTCAAACTCAACATGTTTTGAATTGCCTTCAACAGCCTCCTGATGTTCTTGCATTGTAATGTCATTCAGGTATCTCTCTTGTGACGGCGTCGGTGACGGTATGGATATTTGAACTGACTCATGCGCAATGTCAGAAGCTATTTGCATATTTGAATCTATGACTTGATTAGCTATGGCTTTAATAGTTTTTACTACATCTTCAGGTTTGATCTCTGCCGGCAGCTGCTTCTGGGCTGCTTGCTGCTCAGATATGCTTTTGCTGTACGAAAGCAGCAAGTTGCTTTGAATATTATCTTCTGGTTTGTCTTCATCATCGCCTTCCATTATATTGTCAGGGATCTTCTCAGGTACCGGGTCCGGACTTTTTATATCGGCCTTTCCTAAGAGTAGGGGCGTTCGGTCGGTTATGCATAATGTGTGAGGAAGCTCAGTCTGCTGACTTATTTCAGTCTCAATGTCTATGTCCTTGTTCGGTTCCTTGATAATAGGCGCGGGCCGCTGGTCATGGGAAGACATCGATAATATGTGGTGCGACGAGGATAAAGATATTTGATTTTGCAAGTCCTTATCAGAGTTATTGTCCACGGGCATCGTGCTGTCCGGCGACGCGGCCTCGTCCTGGAATATTTTCGCGGGCAAGGTCGCGTCGTGCGTTACAGATAGGCTGGACAGTTTGGTGTTGGAAAGAGATAGCGCCATTGGTTTTTCGATAGTTTTGACGATCTTCTGTTTCACTTGGTGTTGGGTCAGGATCGAGACGGGCATGCGCGATGAGCCAGCGCCCGCGTTGGACGTGGCCAACGTGATCACCGGGTTGATAGCGGCCGCTTTCGGAACGTTCGACGATATCACGCTTATGACCGGGCTGATCGGCTTCGACAGCGAGGGCGTCGACATGTTTATAGTGAGCGGCGGGTTGGTGATATTCAAAGGCATCTTCTTGATCTGGGGCTTGTGCCCGCCTGGGTGGCCGACACCCGCGATTGGCACGGACAAGCTTTTCAGAACCGGGACCGAGATCGTCTGATTCGCTATCGATACGGAGGCGACCGTAGCCTGGGACACCTCGTTCAAAATCTTAGCGTTCGAGTGCGCCTGCGAGAGGACCGTCGCACTGAGGACCGGGAGCCGGGAGAGCGTCGTTCCCTGCGAGGGGTTAACAATTTTGTACTGCTGGACGCTAGCGGAGGGCTGCTTGCCGGTGGAGAGGCTGATGACGGCGACCGTCTTAGTGGCGGTCTCCGTTCTCGTGGCCGGGGCCTCGTCCTCGAGCTCGTCCTCCGGCTTCCCGCTGTCGATGAGTTCCTCGAAGTCCTCCTCGGTAGCGATCCGCTCCTCGGGCGAGACGGCGCCGGGCTCGACGAGCACGATGTCGTCGTCGTCGAGGTGCTCGATCACGTCGTCGTCGGAGAGGTCGCGCGCGCGCTCGTAGTCGGGCTCCTGCGCGTACAGCACGTAGCCGGGCTCGTCGGCCGGCGCGCCCGCCGCGCCCCCCGCGCCGCCCGCACCCCCCGCCCCGGCGAGCGGCCCGCCGGTGAGACGCGGCCGCGGCGGGGTGCGACGCTTGAGGATAGACACCTAACAAAAATAAAACACAAACATTAATTTACAAGTTCGTGTAAGAAAAAGCGGTATTGCATTCACGTCATTGCCAAACAGTAACAGAATAGTAAAATTGACCTATCTTGTACCGTCAAAAACCTATTGACAAATTAAAGATTTTGATAATTTTTTTGTCTTAAAAAGCCTCTCCAACGTCAACAGATCCAGATTGAAGTGCGAATGCTAGACGTGAACTCATCTATAAGAAAGTTATCCAACGTGCCGACTAACTTGTTAATATTAAGCGTACCTTTGTAAGATGATGTGGTCTTCTGTCGTCCTTAGTCGGCCACACCGGCGCTCCACCGTACAGACCCGGTTTGAAGTAGCGGTACCCCGGCGGAATAGGCGCAGGCGCATGGTGGTGTCCCCCGCCGCCCCCGTGCTCGTGCGAGGGGTGCTGGGGCGCGGGGGACGCGGCCGGGGACGCGTGCGGCGTGGGCGTCCGCGCCACGTGGGGCGATCGGGACAGTGAGGGGGACGCTGGAGCCCCACCCATTGGACTGTATTGCTGGCGTTGTAACATTTGTTGGCGCTGTAAGAAAAAAATGATTTATTTCAAACTCAAATCATTTTGAACATACGATATGGCAACCATGTGCATCTCTTCCAAGCATTATCTGTTCAAGAGCAAGCGAGCCCTTCGAAATATCGTCAGTTAAAATGTAAATAAAAATAAAGTGAAATCTTGATGTTTAGTATTTTATTTTGTAAGAAGTTGACTACATCCCGTATTTTCTAGATTTAGGACTTACCGCAATCTCAGAAGCAGGATTTCCCGGTGACGGTAAGGGTTGCGGGCTGCCGAGCGGCGACGTTTGTTGTCGACTGCCAAAGGGCACGCCTACTCTCATTCCTAAAACAAAACAAATTAAAATCAAATTCCAAGGTTTTTGCCAAACTGCAAACCTATTAGGATAACTAGGAATAGCTGTAGAAATGTAATCAAAGAAATGAATCTACGATTTATAAAACCCCAGTCATAATATTTTTAATTTTCAAAATCATCTATTCAATTAGGATTTTGATATTGATTGCATCTGAAAAGTTGTTGTACAGTAAACTCACGTTTTCTTAATTGACATTGAGCCCTACATGGTTGAACTTTAAGCTGAAAATAGGTCGAGGAAATATGTTATTTTTGGTAGGTTGATATGCTGTTGACCGTCTTTTAGCATTAGGAAAACAGCCCCTAAGGCAGAGCCGTGGTGCGAGCTTCGCCCTCGCATCATGACCCAAAACATAGTCTGGTCTAGACACTTTTGCGCCTCTCCAGGGTCTACGCCCTGTGGGCAAAGCTGGCTCCGCCCTAGTTACGGCACTGTGTCCTAGGAAACGCTAAAGTATTGTGTATGGTTTTTGTTACCTTGCTGGTGATGCGGCGGCCTGGCGAACCGCGTCGGTAAAGGTGAACAACCTGGTGCGGGACGCGGGAATCTGCCAGTTGCGTAGTCGCTCTGCTAAAAACGAGCCATGATATTGTTGTGATCAATGACGTACGATTTAATTTGAATAAGATTTTAAAGGTATGTTTTATGCACTTACGTTTTGTAATTGTGGTGAGTGCGACGCTACGGGACTTTGAATTTGTGACTGTTGATAAATCTGTAAAAAAAAGTGATATTTCAATACTTTGTTTGAAGTGACGCAAATTATTGTAGCAACTGTCTGCTTTTACTAGTTTTATTTAGACGTTAAAATTTATCGTCAAGACACTCGTAGGTGCGCTACCTATAATGATAAATTATTCTTAGCTAATGATAGAGGGCTAGGAGTGAAAAGCACATACCTGTGGACTTCTACTGGGAGTAGGCAGTTGCGGACTGGTCCTCTGCGCTTGGAACTGCTGCAAAAAATGTTGGGGCGACATCGACGGCTGCATCGGGCTCTGTTGCGTGTGCATCGGCGACTGTTGCATGTGCATCGGCGACTGCTGCGAGTGCATCGGCGATTGTTGCGGGTGCATGGGCGAGTGCTGCGTCGACATCTGCCCCTGCTGATGCATCGGACTCTGCTGCGAATGCATCTGGCTCTGTTGGTGCAAAGCGATATTGTTTTTGTAACTATTAAGATCTAAAATGGCATCATAACGTCGAAGCAATATTTCGCCGATTGAGTTTGACGCAATTATATTATAGTTCATTTTTGCAAAATTAACAGAAACGTTTAAATACATACCTGGTGCATCGGCGACTGCTGTGGATGCATCGGCGATTGTTGCGGGTGTAGGGGCGACTGCTGAGGATGCATCGGGGACTGTTGCTGCATGTTCGTCTGCTGGACATGCATAGGCGACTGTTGGGAGTGGAGCGGCGATTGCTGCGTGTGCAGCGGCGACTGCGTCGACGGGTGCAGCGGGGACTGCGACGTGTGGTGCAGAGGGGACTGTTGTGAATGCAGCGGCGACTGCATCGGAGACGTCAAGTGATGCAGCGGGGACTGCGGTGCCAGAGGATGGTGGGGCGACTGGGAGTGAGGGGACTGGACGTGTAATGGAGACATGGCGGGCCGCGAGCCCGGCGGCCGCGGCGTCTGGTTGCCCGCTTGCATCGCATTCCTGACTCCAGTTATCTGCTGTTGGCCGAACTGTACTATTCCACCAACGGACTGCGGTCTCTCTTGAACGCCTAACTGTCTGACTAGCTGCTGCTGAGGCGCCCCCGTCTGCTCTATTACTAATGTACGTCCACTTTGGAGGATTCTTCCCTGCGCGTTGAGCGGCGACGTGACCAGCCCTATTCTCTGTTGAGTCATCGGCTGGCCGTCGGAGTTCAGAACCGTTTGCTGAGTTCTGATCAGCGTCTGCTGCTGCTGCAGGGACCCCTGGAGCCCTAGCTGCATCGGCCTGTTTATCGTCTGTTGCTGCATTTGCTGCGCTTGTCCCATATTCTGATTCTGTGCGAACACCGTCTGGTTCGTCGAAATCTGTTGCTGATTCATCACATTCTGCTGAGCCAGTTGAGGGTTTTGCTGGCGTTGTTTCGTTTCGTATTCCTGAAACATACGGTTAATATGTAGTGTAACAAAGTAGTAAGTAAGTAAACAAGTGTAACAAATAGTGTAACTACTTCGGATGTAGATCGAACATACCTGAATGTGCATCGTATGCTGGCGGGCCTGCTTGCGAGCCGCATCCAGGTGTTTCTGTAGAGCTTGCTGCTCCGTCGACACGCGCTGGAGTTCAGCCGCGTCATTGGGTTGCAACTCGTTGCCCGACTTCCGAAGCTGCCTCTGCTTACTATTCAGCGACTGCAAAGCAACGCGACACTTGGAGACTAGTAGACGAAGGCGGGCAATCGAAAAGCTCCCGGGGGGGCCGCCGTCCGCGCGGAGTCGGCGGGAGGGGGGCACCGCACTACCACTACAAGCCCACGAACACGAAAGCGTCTACGGCTCACCTTGCGCATTTTCCGGAGTTTCTGGACCTCGACTTCGTAGTAGGTCTGCTGGTCGGCGGCGTAGGCGGCGAACTGCTTCAGCCACTGCTCGTAGAGCAGGCGCGCGTGGTGGTCGGCGTCGGAGAGCGCGCGCTCGGGCGGGTGCGGCGGCTGCGGCGGCGGCGCGGCGGCGTACAGCGGCAGCGCCGGCGCGGGCGGCGCGGCCGGCGCGGGCGGCGCGAGCGGCGCGGCCGGCGCCCACTCGCCGCCCTCGCGCTCCTGCTCGCGCTTCTCCTGCTCCAGGAGCTCCTCCAGAAGCAACGGTTGCTCCTGGTTTACGTTCTGACGGTTAAATTTAGCCTCTTGACGTCGCTGTCCGAGCGACGTCGCCCGCCGCCCTCGACCGCGCAGTCGATCGCAGCGGCGATACGTTGTGTTACACTTTTTTACACCGTTGTGCCTGCCTCATCGAGGGTCGAGTTATTTTAACTTTACGATCTTGGAGAACATTTAATCGAATATACGACCTTGTGATTTTAGTAAATCTATAATACTGAGATTTTTACAAAATAAAGATAAATAACGTCGTGATAAGAACACTAATTACATTCCATATTATAACAGAAAATAACTAATGGACGTGTGCAGAAACTATAAGGGTTTCTTAGGTGGAAACAATAGCTACAGTAAAAGTGCCAAAATAAACTTACTACGTACTATAACATTTTGCTGCAAATGTACTCATTCTATAGCAAAATAATGTACTACAATAGCCTTCATAGAGTATGTAACTAATAACGATGTATGAATATTGTGTATAATTATGTGTTCTTTTTTTTAAAGAGAAGTATATTAATGACTTTAAATAACATATTTTGAATAGTGACAAGAATGTATATTACTTTTTAATAATCGTTGACCTAATGTTAATGGTATATTGACACTTTTATACATTACATTTTCGTGATTCAGTTCTCTACCGCCACCCTAGCATAAGATGATGTCATAGAATATTGAAACTTTTGAACATTATTAGCGTTTTTTCCTTAACCTTCACAAAGCCATTCTTTAGCTTTTGTTGTACATTTGACATGACAAGAGTCCATAACCAATGCGTATGTCCACCACCATGATACTCCAAGATGAGACAGGCAATAGTTAACTTTCAGCTTATCTTTAAGGTTGAGAATAAAATAACAGTTGGTTGTTACATTTATTTATCTTTAGTGCTATTACAATGTTAGCTATAGTTAGTGTAGTGTTAGGAAAGATGCTGAAAAGGATCAATGGTTAGTCAGTAGGCATGCGTGCGAAGCGAGCAAAGTAATAAGCTATTACGGACACGTAAGGTGGTTAGCAGTGACGAGGCCCTCTATCTATACAGTGCTACAACTTGTCTGACTCGACGTTCAAAGTGGGATTAATGATCTATATTTATTTTGTAACAAGTAAAAACATGGTAACATCGAGTCAGTTACGTTGGTAGCACTGTAGTGGTGAACGCCATCTAGACTAAGGAAGGTAGGTAGAGGTTATGTGATACAGACAGGATAGGATAGACAGGCAGAATAATTACGAAGTTTAATTTAACAACTTTTAATAAAATAATCAATATTTTTTATTGATTAGAATTGTGTCAAACAATGTGATATAGTAATCTTATTGTATTTGATATTTTATTTAGAGGTTTCAATAGTATTTTCGAGAATATATTTTAGATCGAGTCGAGAGAGAGGAGAACGTACGTCAATATACAAATAAAACGTTAGAAATGAACTCTTGCGGATTGGACCGGTAGATATTGTGAGAGGAAGCAGTAAAGGTGTTCGGGTGCAGGTTCTATTTTAATGATTTGCCGAACCGATCGATTAAAAACCTTAAATGGTGTTTATAATCAGTTACAGGTCATCTTTCGAGTTCAATAAAGCTGTACTTAAACAGACCAAGAGCAACAAGAAGAAGAAACTTATCCAGTCTATTTCTAATTCGAAAGTCAATTAAATAAAGAAATGTATTACAGAAATAGCATTAACAAATCGAATGTGTTCCGATCACCCAATAACTGATTTAACATGATTTAAAATCAGTAGCTCAAATTTAAATAATATTTATAAATCGACCGATGTTCGACACATCACACATTACTGTATGGGCACTAGTGTGGGAGGGAAGGGGTGGGTTCGTGTCTGACCTGCAGCAGCAACGGGCGGCGGTGCAGCCACTCGCCCCACGCGTCCGCCGCGTCATAGCCCTGCCCGCGCCAACAACCAATCACCGCCATGCAAACAACACGCCTGTACTCCGCCGTCATAGACAACCTACGGCGATCTGGCCACGTACGCGTACGAGTTTTGCGATGTATTCAATTAAAAGAGGTTGTTTTATTTACACCAAAGCAATGTGCTGCTGTAAAACCATCAAATAAAGCTAGTACTTAATTTTAAATTCCTGTAAGGGTTGTTTAATATGCAACAAGTTTCATTGACGTAAACATGTCATGTCTATACAGCCAAAGTTGTCAACAAGTGTTGGTCAGTTAGCTTGTTTTTATTTTAATCTCTTTGCTACCTTTAAAAAAAACGTTACCATGCTATGGTGGTACACAGAGAGACAAAACGAATGGTACATCATTTTATGAACAGTTTTAAAACGATTGCTGTAACTTATTTAATAAAAACTTGCACGTTGTGGTAGCCAAATCCCCATATACCCATGCAATATTAGTCTTTAAAGCTTGTCATCAATAAAACAAGCGTCTTTATTAATTGAATGTGTATTTACACCTGATCGGACCTTCACCGAAAATAAAGTCGGTAAAATAATATTGCTATGGATATGGTTAGGTAAATAAACTCACATTGTCTGCGATGCGATAAAACTTAAGCAATATGAACAACAATATCGGTTCACGTTTAAGGACAACAAAAGCGTCTCAAAAATGTAAACCAAAGCTTTTACGGCATACACTTAAAGCTGGAATACGCTCTGACAAAGTCAATGCGAATTCGTACAAAACACGTAGATAAAAAAATATTACTGCATGCACGACAATGTATCGAAAAATTCTCCAAGACAAATTAAAACTATCAATATTTTAATCAATTGTTACCAATTAGTATTACTTGCTTTATTTCATTCTTTTGTAAGTAGATTATTAAATGATATATTTAGTTACTTGATTTGCTTGAAGTGAGAATGTATAATTATATCTTTCAGGCGAGTCTATAAAGGTAAATCACTGTAATTGTAGTTCATAAAATTGAAATAAGTGTTAATTGTATACTCTGACGGTAAGGCAACTTATTGGAAACGTTTAAAGGAATTTTAATATATTTTCCCTAAATTCTTAGATGGAAATAATGATGATCTCAGGTTTAGTTTTAAGTTTAATTAACTTTAAAGAAAGCGAGCAAATGGAAAATTATTTACTGATTATTCTAGCTCTACGATGACTTAACAATCGTCGACTGGTTTGAGTTATGGATATCTTATTCAATAGTTCATTTCTAAATGTAATATTTCAATAAGTTGCACCATCACAGCCCTCATATGGATATTACTAGCCGCGCAGATTAACAACGGGATTAGTAATCGCGATAGCTTTGTGCATCTCTCGCTGGTTTATTACACTGTGTGAGCAAGAGGTAGTAATGTTTTTTTTTTGTAAATGAAATGAAATGAAATGTATGTACTAAAATATGTGTGTTGTTGTGTCAAATACAAAATGTTTCTCTGTAACAGGTGTCAGGAATTGTAATCCCATTGTTATCTGTGCGGGTTATGGATTACGTGAGTGAGCGGGTTGTGTGTGTATGTTACCTGCGGGTATGGCGGCGGCGGCTGCGCGGGCGGCGCGTGCGTGGCGTGTGCCGCGTGGGGCGCGTGCGGCGCGTGGGGCGCGTGGGGCGCGTGCGGCGCGGGCGGCGCGTGCGCGTGCGCGTGCGGCGCGGGCGCGGCGGGCCGCAGCGTGCCGGGGTAGGGCGGCGGAGGCGGCGCCCGCCCGCCTGGGATGCCCACGTTCACTGTCGCTGTCGCAATCATTTTACAATTTCAAGTGGGGAATAATGTTACCTAATATACTGCACGACCAAAACAATTGATGTACTTTTTAAGAGCTGTCAAAACGTGATATCCCCATTGATTTTTTATAGGAAAAAGTAGTTGTTACATAACTTCTATGTAGGGCAAAACGAAATCGATTGGCTTAAATCGATTTAAAAACGATTAAAATCGATCGATAAGAATTATGAATGAAACGATGTCTTAAATAAGGTGTTTTATAATAGATATGGTTTCTTTAAATCATTTGTAAAGGAAGTGGGCTTTCGCGCATTCACTCTGGGTTGTATTAAACGCAGCATAGTTCAGGTATATTCGTACTCCCCTACCTTTTTTCTAATAACGACTTGATGTCATGCGCCTCAATGATTTGGTCAGGTAGTACCCTTGGATTGTTACACTGACCAAATTTTCCTCAATTTTATTAAACAAAAATCTTGAGTCGCCACATATTTGACTGATCATTTCACCACCCAGGTACACGAAGAGAACTGTCCAACAACAAATATAATATACCATTGTCGAGAGGGTGAAGGAGGGCGAACCATAACTACATCACAATACACCCAACCAATAAATATACATATTTTATGAGCTGTTCAAATACGTCACTGTTTAACTCATTGACTGCTCTGTGTAACCCATTTATTGATTTCAAACCAGGAATTTATGAAACAAATAAGAATGAACTGGTTTTTCAAACCTCAAATAAGGTATACTGTTGCCTAGGAATTATAGATCGGAAACGGGGCCCTAAAACCGAGATCTCTGTAGGACAGGTGTCTCAGACAGCCAGAACTACATGTTTATTGAGCTTAATCAAATGCGTAGTTGTATTGTACGTATTTAGAATCTGCAAAAAGAATTCTAATGTGTTTAAGACACAAATCAAATAGTGGTTAGAAGCTTTCATCATCATCATCATTATTATCAGCCTTTGGAAGTCCACTGCTGGACATAGACCTTCTAGGCCTTCTAAAGATCGCCACAGTGAGCAGCCTTTTTTATCCAGCGGCTGCCCGCAACTCAGACTAGGTTGTCAGTCCACCGGGTGTGAGGCGTGTATCCTGCCCACGTTGAGTTTAATGTAGCAAGCTAGCTAGTATACAAATATAGGTACAGTCCGGTTTTCTTTGCTTATCCAATATTGTAAACAATTTTGAAATTCCTATTTAACGAAATTATTTATTAAAATATAACTTAAGACACCGAAATAATAACCTACTATTGTAATTAATCGTTAAACTCCATTTGATTAATTCTAACAGTTCATTAAATTCATACACTGATGTTCTGTGCTGATTATTTACAATATTAGAAAACTAAACAAAAACTGACTTAGAGCCCTAAGCACGTCCGCCTTCGTCGGCACTAACTCATTTAAAAGTAAGCCAACATAACAAACATTTGCAATGACATTCGTCTAATTTGGCATTGGTTACCATGTGTAGACGTGCAGTTTGTGATATTTGCCTATGTCTCAAAGCTTTGTCAAACTAGACGAATATGCCAATGCAAATGCCTACCGCCATGTGAAGTGCCAGCATTATGAATTGTCTGACGTCACGCGGGTCACGATCATAGCGGATAGCATTTTCGGCCTTACAAATTAAAGATTAAAATATGAATTTTCTTTTTTACAGTCATCTTGTACTTTTATGTATTGAAATCAATATAATTATTAATTATTCTTACGGCCAAATACTAAATAAATAATCATCTGTTTAATTAAGTTTGAAATGAGTCAACTAGCCTATTGTAAGTAGTTAAATGTAAATTAGTACTTTTTGTAAATAAATTATCTTCTTACAGAGAACGCAGTTTCGTCTTTATTTTATTATCGGAAGTAAATAGCATTATATTGATTTTCAACATTTTGGATTCTCGAATCATTATTTAAATGTATCTCTTTTTTTTATTACGCCAAAAAATTAATAATTTTCTTTCTAATTCTCGTCTAACGCTCAAACCCTTTCGGTCAAACTGCAACTGAGCCGGCGCAAACCAGTTCTCACCGGCGACGCGTCAGAGAACCCGTCGGAGAGAGGTCACGCGGTATCGCCGCGCTACGTGTGAGCGTGTCTACAGCAGGCCGCTTCTATGCAGCTCCGATTCTGTAGGGGTATTTATTAATGTGACAAAAGGTTAAATGATTTGTACTCACCGTTAGCGGAATGCGGCAGCGTGGCAAGCGCGACCGTGCGGTCGTGCCTCACCACGCCCACGGCGCCGTCCAGCCCCACGAGGCGCGTGCCGGGCTGGATGGTGCGGCCGGCGGCCAGCGCCGCGTTCACCTGCGCGGTCATCGCGTTCACTATGCTCTGCGTGTGCGCAGAGTTCGCGCCGCCCTGCGGACCGACCGTAGGGGAACCGTTGCGTTTAACTCCACAACGAATACACTTCCTGTTTAGTGTTCCTCGAGTTAACACTGATGCTACTGTGGCGTTCTGAATCTCGGGACACTTTGTTTGCTAGTTTCATAAAATATGCTCGTATGCTGCCTTTATTTATTCACTTAAATTATTAATTCATTCACAAAAGCATATATACGTTAACTTTTCATCCCTTTTCATCCTAACAAAACTCGAGTACTATACTCTCATCTGATATTAATGTCGGGCTTGTTGTCGGACAGTCTAACAATAGTTTTGACTATAGTGTCTATCACGCAAAGGATTCGTAGGACCATAAACAATTACCAAAAATTCTACTAAACTTGAATAAACCAAAGTTTCAAGTCACCTTATTTCGTAACACAATTTGGTCTACAAACTATAAGGTCATTGTGTTTGTCAAGGTAGAAGTAAGGAAACAACACAGGGATGTGTTACGAGATGCTATACCATTTTTGCTAGCGTCTCTCAGCAAAGCTAAATTATAGACAATTTAGAAAACTTGTTTCCAAAATTGACCTAATCGGGAATCGAACCCGGGAACTTTACACTTGTCCGCGCCACTGCACCAATCCTGTCGTCAACCAGTTTGATATTAGAATACTAATCAAACCTGGAAGTGCATAGGGTGCTGCGCGGTGAACTGCACCTGTGGTCGTTGGACGGGCTGCGTCTGCTGGGCCATTTGCTGCTGTTGGCCGTACTGCGCCCACTGAGTAAAACAAACGAAATTAATATTATCATCATTAATAATAAAAATATGATAGGATTTGCCAAAGGATCAGGCTTCAGTCTGTTGTCTGTTGCCAAGCACGTGAGCCTGCTAATGTCTTAGCGGACGGACTTAAAGTCGACAATAAGATTTCCTATTGTTAGTATTACAGAACAGGTAACTCCGGTCCGCTACTATTATACAACGAGTTATTTTTGATTACCCATGTTTGTCAACATCAATGCTATAACGTAAAACAATATATTTGTCAAACAAAAAAAAAGTATTCGTCGCACTGTGTGGAGTTTTAAAAGGTGAAATAAATCTTAAGCTTCTTTGCTAGAATTACAGATAGCACCTTACCACTTATGAATAATCAAAACTAAATCGATTAATCGATTAGGTCACAGTAAGAGTGCGTCTGTCGTATATGCGGTTTGTTTTATAATGATAACATAATATAATAATGTGTAAAATAAAAGTCTACTAAGAGAAAAATCAATTAAACTCTCTTTTAAAATTAACTTTTTCGATTCACGAAAAATCTATTAAATTTCATCGGGCGCTATAATTGACACAAAAATCTCAAGTAGTCACAAAAATCATGCCAACTGAAAAACACTACAAATGCAATTTACCTGCACAGGTATCTTGATGCGTTGCTGCGCGAACATTTGCTGCGGCTGCCGCTGCGGCGACTGCACGCCTCGCAGTGCCTCGTTCTTGTCCTCGGCTTCCAGCTTCACTTCCGCTTTTATCGCTTGCATTGCCGACTGCCGATAAGATATTACATTACTACCTGAATTAAACCCTAAGATCAAATATGTTTATATGTTATGGTGTAACCTGACAAGCATACAGTTAGCACGCAAGTGTTTGTCACCTAAAGTGGTGGCACACGAAATTGATGGCAGATTGACATTTGACTCGACCCCTCTCCCCTCACTTCGCTGTTGTAACTCAGGAGGTGACTAGCGCTTGCGCGTTGGCTATAATTAACTAAAAAAATAAATATCATTTAAATGTTCTATGGTAATTCAGGGGACTAAGTAAAAGTTGTCCTATGTTTTTATTTTGTTCGTAAAGTCAACCTGTCCCAAAAATTCTATGTGATACTGACCTGTAGCGCCATCTGCTGGTTTGGCGTGATGATCCTCTGTACGCCGTCCGAGAACATCTGCGTGACGGTCTGCTGAGGCCCGCCCTCCACTTTCACTTCCGTTCCCTCTTGCTTCACTTCCTCCATTTCTCTCTTCACCTCGGACTTGGTGGCTTCAATGTTTTTCACGGCCTTTTGGAGTTCTGTATCCATTTTCGTGTCCGGCTTTTGGTCGGAGTCATCTCTGTAACAATACGAATTTGTTCTAGGATTTTAATCGAACTAACACCAAGCTTAAGTAGACTATCCATTTAAGTAACTTCGAATTGGTGGAATGGCGAATCTAACTCAGGTGTTAAAATCAATAATGGAGTTACCTACCAGCGTTTAAAGTGAATTAAAATTTATTGACATTTTAACCAGCTAGCCAAGTGTCGTCTAGCTGTACTGTTGAACGTTGTGTTTAACCATTCGGCTATTTGACATCTAGGTGTTTGGTTAAATGACTTTGTTCAATGAAAGGGCTAGCCGTGCAATTGAACGGCTATTTGAACCAGTCGGCTGCGACATCGATATATCGAAGTCAATTATGTTTTAATGTCTAGATTGAGCGTACTGCTTGAATCGTACTAAAAAAACAGGCCAACTTTGGTCGAAAATTAGGTACTTCTCGACGGTATTTTCCTTTTTTTTATTTGTCTTATCTTCTTTTATAGTTTCTTCACCCTTTTAGCGATTAGGTCAAATCGCTATTTCCGACACCTTAATTTTGCCTAGCGGTACGTCTCCTATGATGGAACACATGCTGGGAAGAGGTTTAACGACCACGGTCTGGAACAATTTATGTTGCAGCGTT
This sequence comes from Anania hortulata, assembly GCA_963576865.1. Taxonomy (NCBI): domain Eukaryota; kingdom Metazoa; phylum Arthropoda; class Insecta; order Lepidoptera; family Crambidae; genus Anania; species Anania hortulata. The sequence goes on along the minus strand of OY756396.1, from coordinate 16,519,972 downwards.
CGCTACCTCGACTGTCCGTCTAGATATTATATTCGCTATGTGCAAAGTGGGTGGTGGGGGCTGTCAAATCGATCGCAGCACGCTATATGGCGGAAATGTGAAATAACTCTGGACTGTCATGTGTCAAATTGCTATATTTCGATAGAATTCCATAGTAACGTTATTAAGTATTTTTAAGTAAAAACGTTAAAATTCGCGATATGGGTCACAGCTTACACAACACGTGCTGTGAGTCACAGCACGTGTTGTGTTTAGAGTGTAGAAAAAACAGTTCGTGCATGTTTTATTCGTTTCCAACATCAAGATGGAAATTGAAGCATAGAAATAAATGGATGGAGCTGCTGTGAAAAGAAAATAGTTTGTAGGGTGTTTGTGTCACAGATGTTTGTCTCATGATCACAGCTCTTATCAAGTAGCTTTGTCTGTTGGTTCTAAGCTCTTATCGTCTCTCACATGCTCTGTGCTAACACTAATCCTTTCCGTTTTGGCACAGTTTGAGGTCGGAAAGTTATATCATGTTGTATCGATTGAAATCCCGTACGTATTATAACATTTATATTTTATTTCAAGTAGAAAATCACTTATTACAATATGCGTTTGTGCATATTGTAGATTTTTTAGATAGATTTTTTGTTTAGATATTTTTTTGTTGCCATAATTTGAGAGATCTTAAGTCCACAATAATTGTGGTCACTAGGGGCGCTGTCATCGCGCACACAGCGAATACTCGGTCAAAGATCGAAGTAGACTCACTCCGGATGCAGCTTGGCGTGGTGGTCCTCGGCCAGCTCGAGCCCGTCGAGGATGTGCTCGGCGTCGTTGAGCGCGGCCAGCTCGGGGTCGGCGTACTCCAGGATGTTGAACTGCTCGCCGATCTCCGCCGTCAGCGACTCCAGTAGTTCCTCGTCGTCCTCGCCCCCTAGACCCGTTAGGATGTCCACCTGGTACGAGGAAAGGGTACAGAACCAAACATTATTTCTGTTTTTGCAACTTAAGATAATATAACACTGGATAATAATCGTCCTCAGGTGGGAATCGAAAATTGATAAATAAATACCTGACTTACAACCCATTAAAGTCGCGTGCACAGTAGACAAAGAGATCCGATATGTACCGTGACGTCACAGTTCACGTTCGCCATATATTTTTCATAGTAAAAGTTGTTTTAGAAAGAGACAGGAATACCTCAATTTCTAATTACTGAATTACGGTTATTTTTTACACAAAATCTATTTTGTTTTCTTTCACTATTTATAAATATAAATATTGGACATCAAATACATTGCTCTGATCCTATGATTAGTAGCTTAAGCACTTGTGTTACAGAAATCAGAAACAACGATGGTTCCACAACACCCAGACCCGAGACAAAATAGAAGTTATTTTTCTTTATTGACCGACCGGGAATCGAACCCGGGCCTCAGAGATAGCGACACCAAGTCCGGTAAACTCGCCTCTCGACTACGGAGGTCGTCCTAACTATCACTATTAGCACTATAATTTAAAAAAAAATATTCAAAATATAAACAATATACTATTTTCGTGCATAAATGATCCCTATTCCGACAGGTTACCGGTAACTTAGTTGGCAGAGTAGTCGCCCGGATAGCGAAAGAGACGTGGGCTCGATTTCCATCTGAGGAGGTCGATTTTTTCAAGTCTTTTACTTTTATATGTATGTGACTTCTCAACACGAAACTCATTAAATTCGAAGAAACACGAAGATTTTACAAGAATCAATAACAGTTCTACTATCTAACTTATGGCTCTATCGTCAGATTAACTCGTTGGGGTCAAATTTTACCGTCATTCGGATGACACATACCTACAAAGTTTCTAACTGGGACTATCATAATCAACTAAAAACTTAGATACAGTTTAAAAACGAGGTATCGTTTGCACTTACTTCACCAATATTCCCAGTATCCTGTTCAAGTTTATCCATGTCTCCCATATCCATTTCATCAGTCCCTTGGTCTTGATTAGAATCTTGCTTATTCTCTCCTCCTTGGCGTAAAAAAGGGTTTTTAAATAACGCAAGAAACAAACTAAATACCAATAAACACGAAAATGTACACCGTAAGTTTTAATAATGTAAGGAATACTCAAGAAGTACGCATCAAGAAAACAAGAGAAACTCATTGGATACGAACCTCTAAATTGAGTATTCCTGGATGCTATACTCCACTCTAAAATCAAGATGATGATGCCTTCTATCAACTTGTAGAACGCGGTGGAGAGACAAGTTGTCCTATCTTATGAACTATCGTGACGAATTTAGAAGATTGGACCAAATAACTAAACTAAACTGTAAATGACAGACTGTCAAAAAATATTAACAGCGATCATAAAACTTAATAAAATTTTACACTAAAACGTAAGTAACTCGACAAAACAATAGATCCTCAGATGTAGAGTAATGCAGAAATTTGATGTGATTTACCTTGTTGTGACATCATGTTTTGTTTCTGTTCCATTTGCTGCTGGACAGCAGCGTTCGCGGCATTTTGTTGCATTTGGGCATTGTCTGCTGCCACTAGGCGTTGCTGCATCAGTACTGTGAAAAACACTCAAGAAATGAATAGTACGAACGTGTGTTAAGAGTGAAGAGGTCCATACGAATTGCCGGACTGTGAAAGACAACCGTCTTAGTCTAGTCGGTTCGCACGAGCATTGGTACAGTCGACATCATATGGTTGATATGATACCTCAAAATGTAAATTTTTCTCAAACGATTTTTAGCTTTAAGTTAAACACGTAGAGTTTAGTATCAATTGACAAAATCAAGTTTTTGTAATAGGTTGATGAGCTGTACTTGTGTTATAGATTATGTCATACATAAAACATTATTATAATATCCGTTATCTAGGCATATCACTAGTTCTGCTTAGTTTAGGGCAAGCTATTTGTATGGTTATTGTAAAAATATATTTGGCATAATAAAAATACAGTCTGGGATGATAAAATATTGTTGACTTACTTTGGTGGTCTGGCCTTTGCCCAGGTTGCAAGGGCGTTCGAGGGCGTAGGCCTACTGGCAGAGGATGCCTAAACGGTTGTCCTTCTATGTTCATGCCTTGAATTGAGCCATCTTCATTGTTCGCTTCTGTTCAAACAGATAAGAAAACACGTTAGTTAGTCGTCTTTGTTTTATTCATAATTTTATTAATAATGTCATTCAAACATTACTATAATTTAGTAATTTAAAACATTTCGAAGGTTTTATTGCATCCTATGTATTTCCCATGTAAAAGATGCCTAATGAATACATTTTGGGTATTATTGTTCTGTGTATAATGCCTTTTAAAACACCTATCAGATCTTTTTGTAAGTTCAATTCAAGAGAAATACATACACGGTGTATTTTATATAACGTAACACTTCTTAGGGTAGTAATTTTGTCAAATACAAAAATTTTTTCTATGGGGCTAACATCAAAATCTCAAAAGAAAAGAACATGAATGACCCTATATCATCACTATATTCATGACAAATAATAATTATAATGGTTTTGACACTTACGCGGCGGCCACATCTTATCAGGATGTCGCTGTAGCAAGTCTCTAAGCTGTCTGTTGATATCTTCATTGTTGCTGTAGTGTAGCGGGAAGCGTTGGGCAGGGAAAGCACTTCGCGGGGCCTCAGCCGACTGCCCGGGGCCCCCGGGGCCCGCGGGAGACACCGCGCCGGGGGTCGTAGGGGCTCCGGGCCCCGCTGCCACTGGGGATACACTGCCGTCCGGCGCTCGTAGCCTCTGAATTGCTGCTTTCGGAAGGCAATAGCGCACTAGGTTAAGATAAATAACATGATTAAGCAAGAAAGTAAAGATAAACAACATTTGGTTCTCAAATAATCTTACTAACGTTATGAATGTGAAAGTTAAAGAAGAAAGTTAAGTTACTCAATCACGCTATTAACAGATGAACGGAATTAGCTGAAATTTGACACACACAGATATTGATCTAGCTTAACACACTGATAACTTAATCGTAGTAGTCCTCTGCGCATCTTTTGCTCAGCACTCCAGATTCGTGCCGTAAATTGAACATTAATCGTTTACACAAATGAACCAAAAGGATAACTTTTTATATCGATGATACATTGTTTGTTCTATGGTGCTACGCGTACCGCGTACATCGGACGTACCTTGCATCCGCTGGTCGTGTATGATCTGCTGCTGCTGCTGCGTCTGCTGCTGGCGCTGCTGCTGCAGATGCTTCCACTGGCGCTCCTGCTCGGCCTCGCGCGCGCTTCGCTGCTGTCCGCATGACCGCTCTTGTTCCTATATCACAACCCGTCACGTTATTGACTGCGCTATGTCGATATTTCACGAAACGTTGGCTGAGCCGCAAAAATCTCGAAATAACTAGCTACCTAAGCCTCGTCGTCGCTTTAATTGTGCGATGTGACATCATTTTAATAAATTGTTATTGTAATACGTTTTCGAGTTATGATTCTTATGCATATTCTACATTCTCTCTCCAAATATGTGGTTTCAGTATTATCAAAAATAAAAATTGTAATAATGAAAAATATTGTATCTAATGAAGACATTTTAATAACTTAGTCATGCCACGAAGCACAATTAAATATAATGCTATTGTATTTTCAGTAATTATAGGACTTAAAACTCTGTTTTTGCTAGTCGATATTACGTCTGAGCCAAGGTGTCGTTTCCTCTCAATTATCTGCTTGACGGCCATTAGGCATGCTGTAGCTACGCATGCAGATTTTAATCTAATTTACAATATTACAATTATTCTTCACCATAAAACCTAGCTACACTGTTACTGTGTATCAACTTGGGTGTATATTTTTACTCGTTATGTTTATGCACTTAAACACCTTTTATTAGCTTTTTTATTACTAACTTTTACCGTATTTTACTCAGGTAAATAAACATGCTACAAAATTACAATTTGGAAAGCAAGAATTAATTAATTATTATTCTAATAAAAAGTAGATTTTCGAAAAAAAATTATATAAATGAAAGTTTGCTGACAGAATAATTTATAACTTATTTATCAATTAATTATTTATAGTTTTTGACCTTTATGAAAAACATCTTAAGATTAAAGTTTTACAGCAAGTGTAACCGTTATAAAAAAATGACGTTTCATGTGAGTGATTACTTGTGTTTAGTAAATATTTACATCTTATTACATGATATTTGAGATCTTATAATTCTCTCATTCTGTGTTATTGTTCCGCAATTCACGAACAAGCAGCGTGACGTTTTTGGTGATTAATAATAATAATAACTTTATTATTTAACAATACCATTTACTATAAGACATTGGTCATAATAATAGTAATTTATTCTGTATATAGGCTCTTTTCCGGGTACTTAACGCGTTCAGAATATAGCTTAGCCCTACCACCGCTTCGGGACTACATATCGGCTGGTGATGTGAAGAAACGGCGCAAGAAACTCAGTCACCGTTGATTCCGTGAATCAATCTACAAAAACTATGTTTGTATTTTTAGAAGCCTAATTTCCCGTAATTCAACAGTAGTCGCAATCCAATTTTAATTCGGTCCCAGTAACGTTAAGACCAAAAGGCCAAGTGCGTGTCGGGCCACACGCAGTAGGAATCCGTGGTTTTGCTTCAGATTGTGCGGTATTTTACAAACAACATCATCTAAGTAATTTTTGTCTCTAAGTACTTTTTATGCTTAATATTTCTCAAACAGATTCCTAATTCAAAAAATCGTGTTTGCACACCTACGATATTGTTAAACGACCTATCCAACGATAACATAATCGTCTATCGAGAAATAAAAATCATCCGCACTGTATGTTACCCTTAAAAAGATTTTTTAATGATTCATTCTACCCCTTGGTCGGCGTGATTAATATATGTATATGTTTACATGGGGAATTACGGCTTTCTAGTTCTACGAGTCACTGAGCTAAGCCGCGGACGGACAGGACGCACGGACATGGCGAAACTAAATGGGTTCCTTTGACTAGGTAACCCTAAAACGGTTTTCTCGTAAACTCTAATGCAATGACAGTTCGTTATGCCTGCCTGTTTATTAATGGCTTCTTCATTCTTCTTCATTAGATGCACTCATTTTGACAGAAAGAAAACAAATGAAAAATGCTTGAAACAAAACATTTTACTAATTGGTTTTTAACTTCCCTTTTTTTTAATGTTACCTTTTTATTGTCATCATAACTAGCCAGATAAAAATAGTACAGTCAAAGAGGTATTATTATGTACAAATTTTGATAGAAAAAAAAAGAAAAATAGCTGAAAACAACATCTTACAATTTTTTTTAATGTTACCTTTTTATGTCATCAAAGATACAAATAGCCAAAGATATTTTATTATAAGCTTATAGATACTATTAATGCAAAAACCCTTTTTTCCCTGACCTATTGACACCGAAATTAGCACATTCTTACATTCATCATTAGGGTTCCGTACCTCGAAAGGAAAAAACGGAACCCTTATAAGATCACTTTGTTGTCCGTCTGTCTGTCTGTCTAGACCCTTTTTCTCAGGAACGCGTAAAGATGTCAAGCTGGAATTTATATCAAATACTCAGGTCTACTATCCCTTGGAGCTATGCTGTTGAGAAATCAAACTTCTAAGCCAACGCAATCAAAAGATACACCCGCTTATGCCGCAAATTTTCGACACTCGCAAGGGAATCAAAACCTACAGGGTACTTCCCGTGAACACAGAATCTTAAAATTTGGTACGAAGTAACGTCTTATAGCACATATAAAGGGAAAATTGCGAAAACCGTACATTTTTAGTTACATCATATAATAAAATTAGTTTTAATAATTTTAAACTAGGGGTAGTAAGTACCCCTCTCCACATGAACGCGTAGAGGTATTAATTTTTTTTAAACTTTTTTTTTACTTCGGTTCGGTTCTTCCACGGATCAAAATACCGGCACGTCACGACTCTCATCATCTCTTCTCATGTCAAATAATGTCGTCGCTTTATATCGATACATTTTTTCAGTTCCGATGCAGAAATTAAATGGTTTTGTAAAAACGCTATTACACATTTTTATAGGATTCTTGATTGACAGTTCATTTTCTATTTTTTATCAAAACTTATAGAAAATTCTTTATTCAAATAGTGAAATTCACTCAAAAGAATCAATAACGATCCAATAAAGTTAACAATAATAATCCACAGTTGCGGCGATACTCTAAAACGTACTGATCCCTAGATACTTTTGATGTCTGTAGTATTCACGAGAAATTGATATATACGCGTCGAACTGAAAACCTTATACGTTTTTTAAGACTCTTAAAAAGAGGTTAACAAGTGGTTGTGTAGTAAAATGGTAGTGAGTGGGCATGTCGCAAAGTGCATGTAAGTAAACGTGTGACACGGGTAAAGAACGCATTCGTTTGTGAATTGCAAGAACTATACAACTGTAAGTAATCTGTGCCATTCTACCATACTCATGTTTTTTTAAACATTTTAAATACTTATACCATCCTTCTTTACAGTACTAATCATGCTTTATATTTTTGTTATAGTTTTTTATTTGATTAAACGCAACCTACTATTACCATTAATCTTTAAAATTAAAAACCAAACCAAATATAGATAAATAAACTAACGAATTCTTTAGTACGACAACTGGTTAAAAAACATCTTTGTTAATATGTTTTACACGTTGTGATTAAATACACAATACATTTCGTGACAATGTGTAATTACTTTTATTATAGTTAAAACTTAAAGATACAATGAATAATAAATATCGTAATACAACTTAGTAAACACATCACATTACCTGTAAACTTACAACTAACATTAAAAAGCTGTGTACACGAGCGTAACAACGCAAATGAACCAACTACACTGATCAATGTTAGAATTGTTAGCACACCAAACCAGCCACCGAATGCGTCGTTAAAGCCAACACTACCAAGGCGAAGCGAAAATAAAAAAATATCAACATTACGGAAACAGAGGACACGAGTCCGGGAGGCGCATTTGTATTCGAGAGTCCTCATTATTTAAAAAAGCTAAAAGAAAAATTAACAAAATAATCACACAGCTTACAACGCCATCGATCAGCCAAAAAGTTTTGTCGGGTGACGGGGAATTTGGAGTTGAGCCGATCACGAGGGAGCGCGCGATCACCCGACAATGTCGAACGAGCCTCGCGTACACACCGCTGTGCAGGGTCGTGCGGCCGACTACTTACGGTCCAACAAGTGGGGACGTGCTGATTTTACTTCGTTACATTCTAATCGACTATTATATTTTTTTATAAAAGCAAAGAGATTAGCACACGTAAAGCGCAAAAATATAAGAAAATCGTTGAAAACACAAAGTCTGTAATAGTAACTGATAAAGTTCATCAAAATATGGTAAGTGAAAATGAGAGGCAAAATTAAAAATGCATGAAAATCTCCGTTCACGTAGGGAACAGAGTGGCACACAGAAACGGCAAGTTTCGGTGCGAAACGCGGGACAATCGGTATGGGGTAAGAGGCGGTGTGTAGGCGAGTGTGCGCGGCGCGCGGGTACCGTGTGTCGGTCGTGCTTGAGGCGCGGCAGCGTGCGCATGATCTCGGAGGGGGTCAGCACGCGGATGTGCGCGTCCGCCTCCAGGAGCCCGCCCGCCGTCACCGTCACGTTGGGCGCGCGCACCCCGGCCGCCGGCCCCGCCGCCCCTGCCGCCCCCGCTGCCCCCGCCGCCCCCGCCGCCCCCGCCGCGCTCGGGGCCGCGCTCGGCGCCGGGCTCGCCGCGGGCGGCGTCGTCGGCGTCGTCGCGCTGCACTCCGCTTCGCCGGCCGGCGCCGCCGCTCCGCCGGTCGTCTATCGTAACCGTTCGCTTAGTACACCACTCCGCGCCGACCGCCCCCCACCGACGCCGCCGGTGATGGGACATTCGACCGATCGAATTCACAACCCTACTGAACCCTAGCTTCCGGGGAGGACTCAAATTTATCCCGTGGGATTCCAACTTATTTACAGTTGTGCTTAGCGGTAAAAATCTACAGCACCTGTGCGATCTATTGATTGGCACACGAAAACATCGACATTTGAAGTGAACCCAATCGAATCTCACTTGTAGCATGGTGTGTATTTAACTGTACAACCACTAAAGTCACGATGCCTATTATAGCAATCTAGGCGCACAGGATGACACATAAACCACTGATCTATCTGAACATACCGAGAACAGTGCGGTCAGCGTGCGTGACCCGTCGGCAGCGTCTCGTGCGTAGCGTGATCCACGGACATGAGGCTATATGTATTTAGGTAACTAGCAAATGTTCGGAGTGTTCCCCTTAGAAAATTTATTTGGAGTGAAAACCTTTCGTTCGAATTATTAATATTAAAAGTTTATTTTACTAGACCTTGTCACTCCCACAAAAACAGTGTTAGCAAGACTAACTATCGACACATTTTTACTAAAATGCGCAAATGTTAGTCACCTGCTCAGGTATCGGAACTAGAGTTGTAAAGTGTCCGTCACGTTATGAATGTCTGACCAATATGACCGAGCAAATTGGACATTTTCTCAATGTGACCGGACATTTTTGACGTTTATTGTCATTAACGTCACAATCAACTCTATTGACAAATATGAAAAAAAACATTTGGTCACAAATAAGTGCATTATTATAAGAGAGAGGCTTTAGTAGTATTGATCAATAACGAAATGAAATTTGTGAAATCTGCAAATACTGTTATTTATTTAAGGTTAACCACTTAATTAAATTTATTCATATTTCATTTGTTAAATTGCACCTTACGCACAGACAACAGCTCGTCAACCTACTATACTATAAGACGTCAAATTTTCTCAATTGATTTAAGTCTTAAATTAGTAGTATTCTTCTTTTTTTAAATTTATACTAAAAAAATATATGTGACCATCGTGACAATAAATGTCCAATGTGACCGAGCATTTACCATAAATGACGGACGCTTATAGCATTATGACCGTCAATTTACAACTCTAATCGGAACGGAGCAACCGGGATCGACACAAACATTAATCTACATGTTGCCAATGGTACGCTCCCCTGTCTCAACCCTTCCTTATCCCTGGTTTCTAGCACTTGCGCTCAGACTATAGGCGATCATCACAAAGATTAGGCTATCTTTGTGAAAATGTGTCTTAGTACATCTTCTGAGAGTAGAGTTAGCCTTACTAATGTTCGTTTGTTTCTTAAAGAGTGAAGGATCCGTTTCTTGTTGCAATCTGTGCTTTTACTCAATCGCAATAACCTACGTAAGTTACGACGATCGATCACCAGTAAATTAATTAATTTGAAATTTTTTAAACAGAAGCTAAAGACATCACAACAGATGGCTGAAGATGTTATATATTGTAAATGTTAAATCTTTTATCGAATGATCATTGCAACTTCCGCAAATCGCGCTTCGTCACCGAGTCAACAGCGTAGTGGAATTCACTCCAAAACTGTAAGTGTGAATGACACACGGTATAACACAGTGGTAGGTGAGTCGGGTTAGCACACACCACATCAGATAAACCAAACGCCTCACCTGCTGCGCTTTCTTCATTCGGATCGCGCTGCGGTTGTCCCGCGCGCGTTGCAAGTAAGGCGCCTTCTGTTCCGAGGGCAGGGCGCGCCACTTCTTCAGGATCTGCTTGCACCGGTCCACCCAGTTAGGGAATTCGGTCTTCCATTCCGGGTGGTTGGTGTTGGCGTACAGGACTGCTGATATGGTGGCCGCTGAGCCTAAGCCTAGTCAAAGTAAAATTGTTTGATAAACCAAACTGTTTAATTGAGTACTACGTAATTATATATATTACGTACGTATTATAATAGTGGGCTTGACACATTCATTAGCCCGCATCTTGTTAGCATTGCGATGGATACAAGATGGCGGTGGCAATATTGAAGGCTAACCAATCCATGTGGTGCCTACACTGTCGCCTGGAGTATGGCTGTAAGGAGGAGGTGGCGCCGGCTTGGGTGCCCCGCTGTAAGGAGCTATACTGCTACAACACTCACTCTCGTCGGCCCTCATCTTGTCGGCGCTGCGCTGGTTGTAGGAGGGCGGCGGCGCCGGCGGCTGGTCCGGCCACGAGGTGGCGCCGGCGTGGGTGCCCCGCTGTAAGGAGCTATACTGCTACAACACTCACTCTCGTCGGCCCTCATCTTGTCGGCGCTGCGCTGGTTGTAGGAGGGCGGCGGCGCCGGCGGCTGGTCCGGCCACGAGGTGGCGCCGGCGTGGGTGCCCCGCTGTAAGGAGCTATACTGCTACAACACTCACTCTCGTCGGCCCTCATCTTGTCGGCGCTGCGCTGGTTGTAGGAGGGCGGCGGCGCCGGCGGCTGGTCCGGCCACGAGGTGGCGCCGGCGTGGGTGCCCCGCTGTAAGGAGCTATACTGCTACAACACTCACTCTCGTCGGCCCTCATCTTGTCGGCGCTGCGCTGGTTGTAGGAGGGCGGCGGCGCCGGCGGCTGGTCCGGCCACGAGGTGGCGCCGGCGTGGGTGCCCCGCTGTAAGGAGCTATACTGCTACAACACTCACTCTCGTCGGCCCTCATCTTGTCGGCGCTGCGCTGGTTGTAGGAGGGCGGCGGCGCCGGCGGCTGGTCCGGCCACGAGGTGGCGCCGGCGTGGGTGCCCCGCTGTAAGGAGCTATACTGCTACAACACTCACTCTCGTCGGCCCTCATCTTGTCGGCGCTGCGCTGGTTGTAGGAGGGCGGCGGCGCCGGCGGCTGGTCCGGCCACGAGGTGGCGCCGGCGTGGGTGCCCCGCTGTAAGGAGCTATACTGCTACAACACTCACTCTCGTCGGCCCTCATCTTGTCGGCGCTGCGCTGGTTGTAGGAGGGCGGCGGCGCCGGCGGCTGGTCCGGCCACGAGGTGGCGCCGGCGTGGGTGCCCCGCTGTAAGGAGCTATACTGCTACAACACTCACTCTCGTCGGCCCTCATCTTGTCGGCGCTGCGCTGGTTGTAGGAGGGCGGCGGCGCCGGCGGCTGGTCCGGCCACGAGGTGGCGCCGGCGTGGGTGCCCCGCTGTAAGGAGCTATACTGCTACAACACTCACTCTCGTCGGCCCTCATCTTGTCGGCGCTGCGCTGGTTGTAGGAGGGCGGCGGCGCCGGCGGCTGGTCCGGCCACGAGGTGGCGCCGGCGTGGGTGCCCCGCTGTAAGGAGCTATACTGCTACAACACTCACTCTCGTCGGCCCTCATCTTGTCGGCGCTGCGCTGGTTGTAGGAGGGCGGCGGCGCCGGCGGCTGGTCCGGCCACGAGGTGGCGCCGGCGTGGGTGCCCCGCTGTAAGGAGCTATACTGCTACAACACTCACTCTCGTCGGCCCTCATCTTGTCGGCGCTGCGCTGGTTGTAGGAGGGCGGCGGCGCCGGCGGCTGGTCCGGCCACGAGGTGGCGCCGGCGTGGGTGCCCCGCTGTAAGGAGCTATACTGCTACAACACTCACTCTCGTCGGCCCTCATCTTGTCGGCGCTGCGCTGGTTGTAGGAGGGCGGCGGCGCCGGCGGCTGGTCCGGCCACGAGGTGGCGCCGGCGTGGGTGCCCCGCTGTAAGGAGCTATACTGCTACAACACTCACTCTCGTCGGCCCTCATCTTGTCGGCGCTGCGCTGGTTGTAGGAGGGCGGCGGCGCCGGCGGCTGGTCCGGCCACGAGGTGGCGCCGGCGTGGGTGCCCCGCTGTAAGGAGCTATACTGCTACAACACTCACTCTCGTCGGCCCTCATCTTGTCGGCGCTGCGCTGGTTGTAGGAGGGCGGCGGCGCCGGCGGCTGGTCCGGCCACGAGGTGGCGCCGGCGTGGGTGCCCCGCTGTAAGGAGCTATACTGCTACAACACTCACTCTCGTCGGCCCTCATCTTGTCGGCGCTGCGCTGGTTGTAGGAGGGCGGCGGCGCCGGCGGCTGGTCCGGCCACGAGGTGGCGCCGGCGTGGGTGCCCCGCTGTAAGGAGCTATACTGCTACAACACTCACTCTCGTCGGCCCTCATCTTGTCGGCGCTGCGCTGGTTGTAGGAGGGCGGCGGCGCCGGCGGCTGGTCCGGCCACGAGGTGGCGCCGGCGTGGGTGCCCCGCTGTAAGGAGCTATACTGCTACAACACTCACTCTCGTCGGCCCTCATCTTGTCGGCGCTGCGCTGGTTGTAGGAGGGCGGCGGCGCCGGCGGCTGGTCCGGCCACGAGGTGGCGCCGGCGTGGGTGCCCCGCTGTAAGGAGCTATACTGCTACAACACTCACTCTCGTCGGCCCTCATCTTGTCGGCGCTGCGCTGGTTGTAGGAGGGCGGCGGCGCCGGCGGCTGGTCCGGCCACGAGGTGGCGCCGGCGTGGGTGCCCCGCTGTAAGGAGCTATACTGCTACAACACTCACTCTCGTCGGCCCTCATCTTGTCGGCGCTGCGCTGGTTGTAGGAGGGCGGCGGCGCCGGCGGCTGGTCCGGCCACGAGGTGGCGCCGGCGCCGGGGGTGCCCGGCGTGGCTGACCCGCTAGCCGTCCCGGCGGTACCAGTGCTCTCGGAGAACAGTGGGCTTAGCGCGCTATTACTGCTGTGAACAATATGTACGCTTAGTCGGTCTTTTGAAAATACCTTATAGGCTATGGTTTTAACCTGTTCGCTCAAGCAAACGAAATACAATGGAAATATTTTGGTTGCGAGCACAAATCTGTCCTGTACCTCTAGTACGAAAAACTATCGACTTCGCATCGTTTGCGTCCCCCACGTCGTAACGAAAACTAAAAAACGATAGTACGAACTTTGTTACGTTTGTTTTCGTATAGAGATCGAATAGTAAACGTATCGTAAATACAACTTGATATGAAAATGGTAGCACGAAACTAGTTTTGACAATCGAGATCGTCACGTTGACATGGAATTCGAAGGTTGGCTATCGAATTTTGTGTCACTGTAAATTTTGCAGTGAGAAGATGTTTTGTGAAAATTTTTGTACGGGTTCATAAAGCAATAATGCGGAGACTAAGTAGCTAGCAAAATCATTTCCTTGTTTAGCTTTATTTAGAAGCTGTGAGTAGTGCAATTATCTTTATTTGAAGTTTTTCAATAATAATTGTTTGGTACCTACATTGTAAATAAAATATATCTTTTTCTTTATTAAAGTTTGTTTTTATAAAGAAATAAGTCTAAGGAACATAATATGGATAAACTCTCTGGGATAAACATGCAAAATCTTGCTACTTTAGTAAAGAGTTGTTCCAGCAGCGATATCACCTCAATATACTTGCATTGCACTTGCAGTTTAAAGGGAACAAAAAGAGTATTCTTGAAACACAAAGCGAGTATACATTTTACGTTATGCCTCAAGTAAAATAATACCGACATCAAGTTGACTTCTAAACAGAACCTGAACAATTTTATGATATAAGTTGTCTACAATAACAATAAGTGCTCTACATTTTTATGCGTCCCGTTCATACCAAGGCACAGCATTTGGGGCAAACAACACTGAGCAGATATATATAAACGAAGTAACGAATGCTCTCAAAACTCCCAACATACTCAATGGGTTAATAAGATTTCCTCAGACATGCTGTATCAACGGGGCCAAAAAGACAGAAATACCTACTTAGCTTCTTAAAATTTTATTTTTATTAATAAATAATAATGATATCAAAATAAAAGTTTAGCAAGTTCAAAACCATGGATAACACCCAACCTGGATTGAGCAGTGTGCGAAAAAAACGTAATGACAGAGATAAGCAACTATAGGGTTGTGTCTCTTTCAAAATAGGGTGACGAATTTGAAAGTGTAGGCGGGATAAAAATTACCCTTCAATTCAAAATTGGAAAGGTAAGAAGGAAAAAAAGTGAAAGTAATGAAGTGTAACAGCGTGTCCGTAGTGAAGAGTGTGCAGTCCAGGTGCAGTGCAGTATAGTGCGGTTTACGTCCGTCAAGAGGACCGTGTCATTGTTGTATCAATAGGTCCACGTCAGGGCTACGTCAGTCAAGAAGACTACGTCGGTGCCGTCTATTAAAAGGACTGCGTCTGTGTGGCTTGTAGCAAGAAGAAATACATACATACATCCATGTGAAATATTCTATTTAAAATTTTAACATTTTATAACTAGGTACTCAATCCTGTTTGGGTATTACATCCATGATCAAATTAGTATGACGGAAAGGTGGTCATTAGTTTTAAGTGTCAGACGAAGACCGTTCAAATTGCTCATTTCTTTAAAAACGTAATGTTTTCGTTTTTTTTTTTTTTTTTTTCGTAAAAAATATTGTCGATTGGTATTAGTTAAACAATGCTAAAAACAAATACAAAATATCAGTTTTTTAATAATTGAGGCGTTAGTATTTTTATCGTTGTATTTTAATTTGATACAATTTTATGGCAAGTTTTTATCTATGTTTAACTAACACATTAGATTTTGGAACGCACCATTCATCCATTCCGGTGATTTTGCGCAGTGTGTAGAGGGCATCGTTAGACGATAGAAGGTCTATATTGTCATTGACTCTCGAGTTTACGTTAGTCGATAGATAACGTTTCGTGCTACCAAATACAAACGCAATCGTTTCGAATTCATAATCGTATAGTAAGAAAATACGTTCTCTATTCGAAGTCGATAGTTTTTCGTACTAGAGGTACTGTTTTCCGATTATAATTTAAAAAATCAAACGAGCCTTTGAACTCCACAATCCCATTCATTGTTAAATTACAATTTCTATTAAGATGAGGGAAATAATCATCTTAAAGCCAGGTGGAGCAAAGTATGATGAACCATGGGATCTAACCCATTTAATTTAAAATATGGCCTTATCTAACAATAAAAATACTTTCAAAATTAGATGACCTAGTAAAGACGTATTTATGGCATACATAAAACTACTTCCAGTGGGATTTTCGAAGACGGTTGAAAAGTGAATGAAGGGCAGATTTAATTTACTGAAAAATAAAAGAAATATCACCAAAAGCGCGTTAAATATCCCAACATACCTGCTTCCAAATTCAGTATGATGATAAGGCGACGCATATTCCATTGGGCTTTGCAACTGTTGCCGCTGCTGAGAATACGGCGTGCCGCCCATAGAGTTTACATATGACACCGACGACTCTTGAGACTCCTAAAACAAACACTTCTTGGAAACTTGTGCTTTATAAAGATGTTGTGGCATGCGACTGAAGCGCTAAAGCTGCGTCACAATACACGGAGTCTGTCGATACATTTTATAGCATACTAGTTGAGCCCGCAACTTTGCCCGCATCGAATACATGTAGTAAAATATTAATAATTTCATATTCAAGAGTTTCTTTCAGCTGAACAGCGAAGTTACGTTAATTTTCTACTTTACACATCGTTTTTTACGGAGTTTACCTCTTACATACAATTTCTCTTTAATGAGGTATAGACAATTTTTCGTCGCCGGACACACTACGCGATTTATCCTCCCTCACATTTACATTCAATACATTCTCTGCATTTCTACGTAGTGTGGCAAAGGTCCTACTATCATCATCATCATGTCAGCCTCTTGCAGTCCACTGCTGGACGCAAGCCTCCCCCAAAGAGCGATAAAGAACACGATCTCCCGCCTTTTTCATCCAGCCACTGCCAGCCATCTTCCTAAGGTCATCGGTCCTAAGGTCATATGCTGAAAATGAATAACACCGTCCTCTTTGAATAAATACCTGTGAGTCATCAGTAAGTACGCCCTTGAATATTTCATCAACGTCATTGCTGTCCATGTCAGGCAAGGAATCGCGAACCATCGCGTCGAGGTTTACGCCGAGCAGCGATAGGTCGTCTTTGGGCGATATTGTAGACGCTTGCGATGACCCTCCTGTTTCTAAAGAGAAAATGTTCATTTACGAAACTACAAACCTTAAAGACTCATAAACCTAAACCTAAATTTAAAAGTTAAATAAGTGCCAATATGACAAAATGTGCCAAAAATAATACAAATTTATTGAATATTAGAGAGATAAGAGATAGATGAAAATAATTCCTTTAAAGCACAGGTTGAAATCGTTCAATATTTGAATCTATCGTTAGATAAAATTACCTAAAATGTTTGGCTACCAAATCAGATCATTTTATTTGCAGAAAAGTTCAGTTTCAATACAAAGGATTGCATGTTTCAAATATTCTTAATTATTGTGTAAGTTTTCTTTGAGCAATGGCTACAATAGAAACGAAATGCTAGACTTTGACAGATCTTTGTTTACATTTATGATCACGAATTATCCGAGTTGACCAATTTGATAATGTAAAAAATCTCACCACTGCTAACAGGTTCCGTCTTGGTAGTATGCACGGCGGGTATGGCCTCTGCGGGCGCGGATGTCTCCTCGGGCTGCGGGCCCAGGATGGCATTCTTCAGCGCCGTGGAGTCCTCGGTGTGCTTCAGGTTCCCGTCTTCGGCTTCAGTCTTGATCCTGATCGACCCATCCGGGTTGGTGGCGGATGAGTCATCTTTCTCCTCTTTTGGTCTTAGAGAGTTAAGTAGCTCTATTTCATCCTGTACGATAGTTTTGGAATATATATATTTTTAAATCTTATAAGTCTACAAAAATTTAAGATAACAGCAATATACAACATTTTGTATTGCTATCAAGTCACCAAAATCATCTATTTACTGTATTTGTATCTGTAACAGCACCATGTTGGTATGCCTTATTGCCTGACTGACAGTTTAGCCTGTACATGGTACCTATATACTTATTTATTAAAACTTCATTACAAAGATTTAAAAAAAACATAAAGTGGACGTTATATGTAGAGGCTAAATTGGTGGATCTGGAGATTTTAAATTTGAATCATAAGCTCCTTTAGTTACCAAGAAAATTGACTAATACTTTTTATCATGGTACAGCATGGAAATAAAAGTTTCTATGTAGAATTCTATATTTGTGCGTAAGTCACGGAAAAACGTAAGTTGTCAATATAACTCTACAAACTACCAACCATATTTAGCAAGATGACGACAGACTGATCCAGATCATTAACAGCGTTGAGTGTGGAAACGAAGTCCTCTTCATCGGAATCTGAGTTTTCGAGGTCCAGTTTAAAGTCTCGAAGTTCGCGGTATCCTTCTGGAGTACCACCGCGTATTGATCCGCCGGGACTTTCAGACGGATTACCTAGTGTCATAAATTAATTATATTAGAACCACAAAAAGTACATTGAAGGTTGAATAGCGTCCTTAGCAAACAAACCAATATGCTTAAGGTCAGTGACATTACCTGTAGATGTAACAGTAGGTTTGCTAGGTTCCAATAGTTCTTTCCCAAAAAACGCTTCTTGCATATACGAAGGAAACTGTTCCATCAGTTTAGATCGCGGCTTTCTTCTCGGTTTGCGCTTATTGCCTGGCGATTCTAAAACAACGTATTTTTTTTATATCACCACTAAAGTACGAAAATACATAGATAAAACACGAAACTCAAGAAACAAGACACTCACCTCCCTGCGTGCCATCTCCGTCCTTCTCATCTTCGGCCTGCGCTTTCAAAGTCGCCTGTCTCTGTCGCACCACGAACCCTCCAATGCCTAGCTTGTTCAAGTTCCTCTGTCTCTTTCTGCGCAGGATCGTGAGGCCAGCGTCATTGGTGCATATCGTAAACCCTTCGGGCGGTGGGCCGTCGGTCGCCACGTTCCATATTATGCCTTCTTTTAGGCTTGCATTTGATAGTACACCTAGGTAGAGGTTATTGCAATAAATTTAAGATATAGTCGAGAAAATATTACAGTGGCTAGACATGGTACGGGTAATGACTTTAACGAGTTCGCAACCGATTGAGTACTCGATACTGCATACTGGCCTTCTAAAGGACACAATCCAATCTTACCAAACGTTACGGCGAAGTTTTTATTGAATCCACTCCAATAATTACAGGGTTTACCCGGCTGGAGCTTAAATCCGACCGGATGCACCAGGTACCGGATACAAACCGGGTAACGGATTCGCACAAGTATTGATACAAATTTTCTACAGTATACTAATTGAGTTTTTCAGATGGAAAAGGCCAAATCTGTAACCACGAGATATAGAGAAAAAAAAGGAGGAATCTATGTATCTATTACTTTTATTATTTTAAAGAAACATTACTTACCAGGCTCTTCTTTAACCTCCGCCGTGCTGTCTGGTTTAGAGTCGTCGCCCATCTCGACGTCAGCGTTCTGAACCACTGTTTCAATAGATGCCATTATTTATAATCCGACACGCCAGTGACATACAAAAAACCTTGCATTAGAATATTGTTCACACAATATTTCTAACTACGTTAACAGTCAGATTTACATTTGTAAGCACTTCCAGTAAATTGTATTAGACTTCAAGATACATTTTATAGGATTATTCTTCAGAGTGTTACTACATTTCGTAAAGTATGAAAATGCTATTTTTGTTTTTTATTACTTTCCTTGCTTTAAATAATAATAGAAAGAGAATCATAAAATCGAGCGAATGCTGAATTGCAGGAACTACTTTAGTTTAGCGCAATTCTAGGTACGGTACATTTTAAAACCATAAGCTAGGTTCATCTGTCTATTTGTCTTCATATAAATAGAAAAGAGACAGATTATCGAAATTTAATAAAAGTCTGTAAAAAATAACTTCCATTGACGATTTTAGGAAGGATAAAAACTCTATATTAAAATATATGAGAAATATAGTTAGTTCTTCAGTGTTAATATGCATGTTATTGATTATTCATTTTCATTTTTTTCATCTTTAGGTAATACAGTACACTTAGATACGTCATTTTACAAAATAAATCATAAGTTAACCCAAAATTATTACAGTACACTAACCTGCGTCTTTCTCCGCGTTCTCATTCTTGAATCTCCTCTTCCTGCGGGTGTGCGTGATCCCCAAGTCGGCCTCTAGCTGCTTCATGTAGTGCGCGCCGTGCTGCGAGAGGCACACGTCGTCGACGTAGTACTCGCCGCCGAGCCCGAGCGCGAGCGGGGGGCGCGGCGGGGGGCGCGGGGGGGGCGCCGCCGCCTCCAGCGCGCGCGCCAGGTGCGGGGGGGGCAGCTCGCGCCCGCGGCACACTATGCACTTGTACCTGGGGGGACAAAGCGATAACAATAACAAAAACTTTACAATTCTACAAATGGCGTATGTGATCTATTTACATACTACGTTGCTATATGCGAATGCCCGTTAATAGCTACGTGTATATGATAACATCTATGCTGTTGGTGTTCCGAATAAAGTAAATAAATAAATAATAATATTAACTGTTTTCTTCATTTGGAATATTCACACATCAACATCACATTGTCATCAGTATTTCAGCCATACGACGTCCACTGTTGACCATACACAAAGTACACTCACCCCGCTCGGCAGCAAGTTTCAGCGTCGCTCTCGCTGCGGATCGAGTCGCAGGAGGCGTGCAGCCAGCGGTTGCACTTATCGCACTGGATAATGAGCTCCCCGTCCGAGTACGGCTCCGAGCACACGCAGCACATCACCAGCGACGCGCACGGGGCGCACTCTGGCGACAAAAATGAAGATATTTAAAAAAATACAATATTGTGATGAAGATCATGGTGCAGTGTCATGTAGTACAGTAAAAATTGTTTCCGTAACCAGATTCTAGCGCTTACATTATTTGAAGTTCCGATGCAAAACGGAAAATAAAACCCCTTATAATTCTCTCGGGACTGCGGCATACTTAGGGAGAGGCGGCAGCGCTGCGGCGCGCAGTACGTGTGCCACGTCGTGCCGCAGTCGCCGCACACTCACCGGTATAGTTGTCGCACCACGCCAGCGTGTCCCGGGTCCCGCAGACGAGGCAGCGGCGGCAGCGCTCGCAGCGCCACGCGCCGCGCGGCACGTCGGCCAGCGGCGGCCGCGCGCAGTACGTGTGCCACGTCGTGTCGCAGTCGTCGCACAGCAGCAGCAGGTTGTCATCGCCGCGGCTGCCGCAGCCCTCGCACACCGTGCAGTCCAGGCAGCGCCAGCCTAGCGTCACTATCACTTGGGACACCTGGGAAGGGAGAACCAATTATACATAGGTCACACTAAAACATTCCGGAATAGGCCACTTACATAAACAATATTTTCAGTTATTACTACATTTGAAAATGGAACTTTTGAGCCGTAGAATATCATTTGTTTCATCTGACCGTCAATTTTTTTCAAATTGTGGCGTCATTTTAAAAATTTCATGATTCCAATAAAATGGGTTTAACTCGAGAAAATTTTCATTGCATGGTTTTTTACGAATTTAAGTGTAATTTGACAGCTTAGCGGAGCCTCGTTCGGCTTCAATCTTCCTTTGGCGCAGAAGCACAATGCAAGACAACTATTAATAGGTGGTTTGCAGAATTCGAAAGCGGTCGTGTCCATCTCCATGATGAAGTTCGTAAAGGTCGCCTGCGCCCCGTTGTGAACAACAAAAACATTGATGCTGTGCGCCGTATGATCGAAACAGACAGGCATGTGACCTACCATAAGACCCGGTCTTTGGACATAGGCATGAGTCAAATACATTCAATCCTACACAAACATTTAGGTATGAGAAAGCTGTGTTCTTGATAGATTCCACACAATTTGACTGATGCTCAAAAAACGGAACGCATCACTTGGTGCCATGCTATGCTTGCCAGATACAACGAAAGGGCTTTAAGTTTAGTGTGGGACATAGTAATAGGACACGAAACATTGATTTATAGCTACGATCCCAAAACAAAGCAGCAATCGAGCATATGGGTCTTTCGAAATAAGCCGTAACCAACTGTGGCGCGCGTGAAAAGTGCCTCGAGGCAGATAATTGCCTTTTTTTAAATAAAACTGGACACGTGGCTACTGTTGCTTTAGAAAATCGTCGTACCGTGAATAGAGACTGGTACACGATCATTTGTTTACCGGAAACTATTGAAAAACTCTATGCAAATAACGGTACACTCCGTATTATTTAGACCACGACAATGCCAGTTCTCACACGGCCGACAGACAAATGAGTTTTTGAAGGCGAAAAACGTACCATTTATGAGTCATACTGCATACAGTCTTGACCTGGCACCTTTTGACTTTTTTCTGTTCCCAAAAATCAAAAACCAATTACGGAATCAACGGTTTTCATCACCAGAAGATACATGTTTTTCGTACTCTTACGACACCTAGTCATTTTTGCCAAAATAATTTACCTAATTCATGGATTCCGAATTTTCCAATCTACCGACTTGTATACGTTAAGTGTGTACAGACAATAATTTCGTAAATTTTAAAGATGTTGCAAAATTTAAAAGTGGTATAGAAATGCAGATTCTATTTCACTTTAAACTATTACAATACATTTTCACCGTGTATACTTACTTGAATTTTAGTTATAGGAAAAAAAATACTGTTATGATTCTATCAATCCTATTTTAATAGTAGTCTACCTATTAGGGAGTGATTTTACTGTTCAAACAAAAAATATTAATACAATGGGACTAACATCAAAATAATAAAATGTTATACACAATACATCACAATACAATACACAATATATCTTTGTTTTAAAATGTAGGTTTATTCATCAGAAACATTGTTATCTTACTTACCGGTTAGATATTTATATACCGGCTACAGACCCACAGCGACAGACAATAAAGTCGAACTTATAAGACTCCTATGATATTTTATTTAAGTCTTATTTAAAATGTACCATTGTGGATCAAAAATAAGTGGTATTAGTTAATTATCCTAACCTTTTTTCTGAACCATAAAAAATTACAGTAATAACTTACATTCATCAGTGTTTACTAAGCATTGGCTCGGTTAGTATCGGTATCGATAGTAATATTTTCTCGCCCAACTCTAGTTTGATGCATGATCATGCGTCGGCCAATTAGAGCGCAGCAGCCACTATATGCATTTTGGCGGAAGTCTTGTCGAACAAAGTTAATGACATTTCTACTCTATTGGTTATTATTATATGCTCGATGTCACACAGTAACGCAACTACGCACAACTGTTCGGTGTCCACGCGTCTCCTCTTCTAACAGGGCTACCGAAGATATTAATGTTATCCAGTCGAATCCTTTCACCGTTTCGCTGTTAAAACGAGGGCTGATTCATGTATTTTTTTTAAGTCGATCACTGGGAGTCTGCTTCTAAACATGAGTGATATTTTGTTCTTTCTAGGATGCGCTTGCCAATTGGTGCGCTAGTACAAACCTTAATATTGACGCAATAAGGGTGGTAAGTCTGTCCGCACTGCGCGCAGGCGATGAGGCAGCCCTCAGAGTCAGTCCCGACGGCTCCGCACATCACGCACACGTCTTGCGTCAACACGAACTTGTCTTTGCTCGAACATAAAACTAGTTTATTCTCCATTCCTAGAAAAAAAATCTTTTTTTTTAAATTTTATTCAGAGATCAGCAGGAAGTTCGCCAAATACAATAACAGATTTACACTGATACACATTCTGTGTTACGTTATTTGGAACATTCATGTTGACTTACAAATCTAAAAATGGATCAATACCTGGATCGTCCTCAGAAGTTTTATTGTCAGGTGCCTGGGGCCTCTGCAACCCCAGCCCGGGTACTCCGAACACGCCTCTCATCTTGGGCTTCGTGCCCCGCTTCCGGCCGAAGTCGATCACCTGTCGTTGTCGCTTCTGGAAGCCCAACTTGCCCGCGGGTGGGAAACCCCCCTTTAGTTTGTAACCACCCATTTTTTTCTTCGCTATTTTTGAGGACACCGAGAAGGGCTTGCCTTTGCCGAGGCCTACGTCCGGCTAAAAGAAAAAAAAAACATTAACTTCTGAAAAATATTACTAGATAGAAAATAGTGGTAGTTGGGCTTACTTTAGGTTCGATAGCAAGAGGATCTTGTTCTTGTTGCGAATTTTCATCCCCAAACGAAGAGTCTTGGGATGTTGATGCTGCGTTATCATCGTCAAAAGCTGCAATAAAACAAACAGAATAATAATTAAAATATTTTTTCTAGATACAACAAATAACATAAAATATAAAGTGGAACTTACATCCCGACTTTACGCTCGGCAGTGGCATGTGGGTTTTGCATATTGGGCAGGTGTATTCGTAACTAGGATTTTGATCTTTCTTTAGTTTGTATTGCTGCGGTTCAGCTTCGGGGTCGCAGGTTCCGTGAACGTACCTATAAAGACAATTAAATTATTAAATTGTAAGAGAATTCTTTGTGTTGGGATTTGAAAAGGTAAATAAATGATGTTCTGATATTAGGCACATAGACTAAGGATAAGGCCATTTGCGGTCTTACAGTCCCTGTTCTTTAATGTTAATCAAAGTTAAAAGCCCAACAGAATGCAGCATAATTTCAACCTGATGAAAACACAAAAATGTTATCGTGATGAAAATGTAAGCCCTGCTGGTAGCACGAGTCGCACACCGTGTAGTAGTTAGTAAGTGATCAATAGCAGCCACAGCTACTCGTATGTGTACCTCTTGCAGATGGTGCAGCGGATCATGTCGCGGTAGGCGGCGGCGCGGTAGGCGCGGCGGCACAGCGGGCAGCACGAGCCCTTGTTCCGCTGCTGGTAGCACGAGTCGCACACCGTGTAGTGCGCGTGCCAGCGCGACGAGGGGCCCGCACCCGGCGACCGTGCCCCGCAGTCCGAGCACACGCGACAACACTACACACATGTGCCAAAAATACACCTTATACCAACTGCTTTACCAAAACAAATAGAAGACAATATCCAAAAGACCAAAGGCAAAAATATAGTACCTACATTTTGAGATCAGAGTGTGCAATTGAATATAAACAACCAGAGTACTAATAATAACGCACAGACAACTAAGGCCCTTTCCTAATATGTCAAAGACGAACTGATCACTCTCTCGCCAATCAGAAGATGCTTACTGAAATAATGAAATGTAGGCGGTCCGACAACTTTCGATTCTCTGCGACACCGACTAATCATGAAATTACCTTATGAAACCTTTAAAAGTTTAAATAAGAGGTCTGTTGTTAAAAGATGTCCTTTAGGAGATCAGAAATTCAGCAACCTCTTAAGTTCTATGACTTTCGCTACATCACGCGGAAATTTCGTCGCCGATGTTCCGCGACGAAGCATTAATGTATTGTAAAATTCGCGACACTTATTAAGCATTGTGTGCCCGACGACCGTAAATATGCAATAAATGTATCGGCGGAGAGTCCGCGACGGAATTTTCACGTTATGCGGCGACAGCTTATCGACATAATTATCAGTGTAGCACATACCTTGCATTTCCACCCATACTTGGGCACGGTGGCCATAACGGGGCGCAGACAGAGCGCGTGGTAGAGCTTGTCGCAGTGCTCGCAGGACACGGCGCGCGTGTCCACCGTGGTTGCCTCGCCGCGGCACACTTGGCACACGCGGCACATGCGGCACGACCAGCCGGAACGGACACCTGGTAGCCCACACTCGACATAAACCCAGGGGATGAAGTAATATGCAAACCAGGGTTAGGGTTGTCGCAAACCTATTTGGCACTGAAGCGATAGGGCTTGGCCTGTCATTTGAACCCACGACTCGATTTTAGTCAAAGGCTGTTTCACGGCCAAAAGGTAATGATAGTCTATGGTCGTTTTGTAGTGCAGGTAAATATTTTTTTAACGTGTAAATCATCCATTACTTATGTTGCATTCTCTTGCAGCTTACGGTAACATCATAGCGGCAAGCGGCTGCGACAAGATAATGCTATAAGCGTAGGAGGGAGAGAGAGAAAGATAGAGTCGAGTTGGTGCCAATTCAGAATCGGATTGATAGGTTTGCGACAGTCAACAAAAGTGGCGCATCTTGTTTTTGGAATACATGTAGACCTTCTTATCAAAGTCATCTTGTTAATCATAATAAATAATGAAAAATTATGAAAAAAATTAAATAAAGAAAAAATAAGTCACTTACGAAATAATATCATAAGAAACACAAACGTGAAACTATTTACGAATGTTCTGACACCATTTAATCTGAATGTCTACAGTAGTTATTAATTCTTCACAGACGTACATTTTAATCTTAGAATTTTCGTAAAATACAAATCAATAGCTACATTTAAGTAATAATTAACGTTATCTACACGGTACTGAAAATGCCGAGTTTGAACAATTTTGGAAGTTCACTGACCGTGTTACCTTCATTGCCAATGATTACAGTATTGGCTAAGCATGCGTCACGTTCAACATTTAATAATCTCCACTTCAGTTACACTTTCTTAACAAATTTGTATTTACAGAAATTAAAGAACCTACCTACATTTATAACCAGAAAATAATTAAAACTACCTAAAAAAACATACCTGGTAACTGTGCCAATCCAACGCAAGTACCGTGGTAATGCGCGCCACATGTCACGCATGTCATGAGGTTTGATATATCCCCAATCGTCCTACAAGTCCGACACTCGATGTCGGCGATACCTGACACAAAATTAACATGTCATCTAGATAGAAGTGGCAAAAAAACGATGTACGTAAGAAACGAATACTTACAAACAAGCGGCACTTGGTACAAATGATCCTTGCAGAAAGAAGATTTAGTCTGGAAGTCCATATAACCTCCAGACGCGAGAACACACGGTAGGTGGTAGTACTTGCTGCAACTCATCTACAAAAAAGCAATAATAAATAGTATTTTTATATCCATCAACAAAAAATTTTGTCGAACACGATTTGACATAAAAAACATAAGAAAGGTTTATCTCATTAGAAAAGAGAAGACCACATACCTTACAAGGAATACTAGCACCATGTCGTGTACAAAAGGCACATTTCCTCAACAAGGCAGCAGTTAATATGCCCTTAATCCGTAATTGCTCCAACTGGTCCTTATCCTCATCAGCGCTTGCGACCACTTGGTCTTGGAAGGGTGGACTAAACTCCATGCAGCATCGGTGGAAGTAGAAAGCTCCAGACGATACTACTCCCGTTAACTCTAATACTTCTACATGTCCAATTATTGAAAGTTCGTCTGTATGCTCCATATTGTATAGAGGTGTCCTGAAATGAAATTGGTGTTGAAATAGAACTCGCTTAGACAAATGGTTGGGCATTTAGAGCCATTCCACACAGGTGACTTAACCGCGCTGCTCAGTCACGAAGTTGATTATGCTGCGGTAAATTAATTAATTAAGCGACTGTCAATTTTATATGGAAATTGACTGCGTCCGCGTAGGCAGCGCGATACAGCCGCGCGCGGTTAAGTCGCCTAGCATGCTGTGCTGCGCTCTAAAAACGAAGTCTTTAGACGCCGTTCATCAAATCGTAGTTGAATGATAATTGCAAAACCAGGTTGTTTTTTAAACTATTGTTTAATCCGTTTTACGATAGGATAAGATAAATATATTACTATTTCCTAAAAGTACTGATTTATATATTTGTGTGATATAATTATATCTCCGAAAATTCACAAGCCAAGTTACTCTAGTCTACTGATGTTAGTTCTATGACACTTACTTGCATTTGTTGAAAGCCTTCTGTCGTCTACTTAAAGGTAGTGATGTCGGCTGCTGGTTAGGATCTACAAGTTCGGGAGGCGGTGAGGCTAGTCCTGGAGGTACGGGAGTGCTAGGGGTGCTAGTGGGGGTTGCTGCGTTGGTCGGCGTCGCGCCCCCAGAGTTGGGGACCCCTGGCGTAGTGCTGCCGTCTCCGTCGCCGATGTTGCACAGAATTTGCCTCATTTCCCCTTGGCCCAGTTGACTGCGCTCGCTAAGGTTGCAAAGAGCGCAAACTTTCCCTGGCCTAAAATAGAAAATACAATATTTTAAAATGCACTCCGAAGTCTAACGCAACAAAAATAATGTCACAAATGAAGTATTTACCATTTTTCTGGCATAAAAGGCGGTTCTTCGGGAGCTGGCATGGTGAAATCGTCCTCGTCCATGGCGTCATCGAGAACATCATCGCGGCTGCCGCGATGTCTTTTTGCGCCTCTGACAGAGCCTGGATTTCTATACCTAGAATACAAATCAACGCATTTATAAATGGACAATTGAAAGTTTAATCATAAAGCAGTATTTAAGAGAATATCTAATGTAGATAAAGAATGGAATTTAAATCCTTATAGACTTCATATTTACCCCTCTCTTGTTTGTTAATCTATGAGAGAGAAAAGATGACAGTAGTTGCAATTATCTGATCCTAGTTATCTGATTTTATTTTATTTATTTATTTGTTATCATACATACAGCTTAGTAACCACTTAGACTAGTAACAGAACAGAGCAAATAGTTACTCACTTGCTGGCATCCTTTACTAGTGTAAAGTACATAAGGATTTGTTTATACTCACGATAACAAACAACTTTGCCCAAAAAACTACTTACCTCTTTCAACTAAATTGTGTTAGCGTGCATAACTATTTTTTGACAAAAACGCGGCAAACGTACACTAACACAATTAAGTTGAGATAAGCAATTCGTTTCTTAGGCAAAGTTGTTTGTTATCATGATTATAAAGAAACCCTTAAGTATTTTATGGTTTGAGATATTTATTTACTCAAAAGAATTTACATTTAATTCGTTAGAGAAATACATGAATCTTAGTTAGCAGAAGCAAGTTTATTTTAATTATAAACTCATTAAAACAACAAAAACTTAGTCTATTCCCAAAATCACCTTCTAACAATCTTGCCCTCTTTGACCAACTTGGGGCCTTCCTTCCTTGGCCTGCCAGGCCCGCGGCGGGCCGAGGTGAAGAAGGGCCTCGCGTACGGCTGGTGGTGGAAGAACGACGGCTGCGGCACCGCGCCGTGCGGCGACGCCGGCTCCTCGCCCCGCGGCGACGAGGCGCATGACGTAGGCGTGGACCCCGGCCCTGTGTAGAATTCTGTCTCCAATGGTTAGATACACACGCCATACAAAGAAGTTACAGTTAATGGTTAGTGGCAGGCTGGCCTTGTAGGAAACATCTGATAGGGCAGGCAGGAAAGCTTTACTAGATAGGTAGACAGGGCTCACGATAGTCTTAAGATGGATGGATCTTGTCCCTTTTATACTTGGATCAAGATTGCAATGGAAGGAATTCTTGTAGACAAAGTGCTGTCATTAAAAATTATTTAAATATAGAATTTCGATGACAGCACTTTGTTTACATGAATTCCTTCCATTGCAATCTTCATCCAAATATAGTTATATTATAGTATTAAAAAGTCATCAGTTTTAATTTTAAAAAATATGCAGCTTTAAACGTATTTAGTGTACTGTAATTATTTGTGTGGTGTGATGAATTCTAATGTAATGAATGTAATAAATATGTCTTTAGACATATATAATTTTAGTATATATTAGATTAAATTTATATTATATAATTTTAGTATAACAAATGAAATTATATTAATAAATTTTTCAAACAATCACACCGTTAGTCTAACCCCAAACTAAACAAAGTGTTTACTGTGGCGAAGGTACCTAAATATGTATAAAGGAATGACGTCAATTAGAAAAAAGTTATACCCATATCCATACCAGTATACAGTCCCTGAATCAGACACTTTGGTTTTACTTAACCTTTTGCCCTCAGCCTATGGAAATAGGAAATTTTATTGTTATGTAGTCTGATTCATCCTCTTGAGATTTGATATTTAAAGCAGTAGTTCCTAATATTTTTTCGATTAAGACCACTTTGTTTTATCAACAAAGCCCAAAAATAATAGTCCATGTTAAAAAGAAAACAATCTGGCTTCTTTAATTCCCTTGTTAGTTAGTTACTGCAGGATCTTCCTGCAGACTATTCCAGAGGAGCCTATGGACTACCTGTGGCCCGTGGACCACTGTTTAGGAACCATTGATATAAAGAGATATTAAGCTAGATGTTCTTGATAAATTTGGAAATATTAATTTGACTCACTCATAATGCATATCCACATGTTGTTTTCTAAATAATCTAAACTATGCAAATTTCATGCTCATCACTAGTGATCGGAAAAGGTAGATTGATTTGATGACCCTGATAGTGCTAGCAAATATGGACATCCCTTTTTTTTCAAAAACTGATACCAAGAGATGCCAGAATCCCGGAGGCATGTCCATATTAACATCAATGTTTGAGATCATTGACCAAATCAATCTACCTATTCCGATCACTACTCATCACACATGGTGTGAAAAGCATGAAATATGTACCCCAGTCATAGTTATCGTAAAGGCGTAATTGAGTTCATATTTCCATTATTTAGCCACCATGGGAACATGCTAGAGCATGTTCATGCAAGAGCATGTTCATGCTACTTTAGGGCTAGATGATCAGTGTGAATGTTGATATAAATATTTATTTTAAGTAATTACTTTAACAATTAAATTCATTTATTTTATATTTAAAAAAAACTTTTATTACGAAAAAATTCTACACAGTACTGTCAGCAGCTCTAGCTGTCATACTACTGTGATTACCAGTAGTAATATGATCTACAGGATAGTCAAGAACTAGACCCAAGATGAAACATGTTTATAATAAAACTTGCGTTTCTATCAATTAATTTCCATACAACAATACTTAATTGAGTATGACATTTTACATTGCCAAATAAAACAAAGCCAACAGAAAACTTCTCATGGTGATAGTAATATACATAGATGTATATGATTTGATATTTTTAAGTAAACAAACTCAAATCATTCCTATGACCTTAATAACAGTTAAAATTGGAAATTAATACTATTGTAGTGAATAAGAGCCATATAGCATACATCATTATTTTGGTCATAAACAAGGGCAATCCCTAGAAACATTTTCGTAACAATGTGAAAAACAAGTGTTAATAAATTAGACAAAAAAAACATTGTTGTTGGATTTGGCCACATAAAAATAAGCATTAAAACATGAGTTTAGAAATTTACTAAATCGGGAAATTGTGGCTGGCTGTGTCAGTTTAGTAGGGCGAAACTGATTATAGGTTTAATTAAAGTTATCAGGCGTACCCGAAGACGGCGGGGCTTCGCCTTCGTCCTCCGACCCGTCGTCACCCAGGAGTTCTACATCCAGAACAGCCTCATCCGGTACGTCCATCTACGACACAAAATTGCTTATGTTACATTGAAATAGATTGCAACACCAAGTTTTTTGGTTATGACGACATTATACACTAAAGCATCGAAGTAATGTAAATGAAGACCGCCATAGTGAACGACAAGTGGATTCCAAACGAAACTTTTCAACTTACCGCAAATGCTTGCGACGGACTCGAAACGACTTAACTTCACGAAAATAAACTTGTTACAGAAGTAAAATGCATTGTTCAATTATATTTTACATTACAACACAAAAACATAGTAAATATCGCGACATTCGCTGAGATTGCGAACGAACGAAGCGCACAATATAAATAGTGTTGTTATTTTATGAGAAAATTAAATCGATTTTAATCGATCAAATTATTACAAGCTATTTACAGCTTATATTTATAACCAAAGAAGTGCTGATGTTTTCTGATTATTTTTAATATTTAAAAAGTAGTTACTCATTGTATCAAAATTTTAAATAAAGTGCAACGAATGTGTGTTAGCTTGATGAAAATGTCGGGTGAGAAACGGAACGTTGTTATTCGCTTACGTGTTCATTTTCATTGGGTTTGAGAAAGAACTAGTTTATAAACATGTGTGTGTGTAGTAGTTTGACAAGAGTGAACGAAAGACGTGTCATTATTTGTGTTGATAAATATCTTCAAAATTATAATTTTCCTGAAACACTATGAATTACATAATAAAACTTACAATACTAATATCATTAACGGGCTACAGCAAGTCGTCTTTATTCGAGAGTGACTCTTGTTATTCGTTCGGTAGCGGAAATGTTTTTCCCGGTGGAGCCAAAAAAATTGACCATAAACTTCAATTTACAAAAGCTATGAGTAAGAAATTATTATATTATTATTTAAGTACAACTCAATCATGCTTTTCACTAAAAAAAATATTATTATTATTTCATCAAAAAATGTTTATTTGTTGTAGTTTCAAAGCCGGCACCTGGTTGGGAAGCAACAGCAGTTCTCGATGGGGAAATAAAACAACTATCTCTTTCTAGTTTTGAGGGGAAGTATTTGGTGTTTTTCTTTTATCCCCTGGATTTGTAAGTAACCTTTTCAGGTCTTTTATGAAATATTTATTCACTTCTAATCAGATGAACTTAACTACCTATGTGCACATTTTCGGTGAATGATAAGCAGGATATTATTTTGATGCCTGATTGATTTGGGAATCAATTTTATCAAAAAAATATGGCAATAATCTATGGTCTATTATGGTTATTTTTCAGCACATTTGTATGTCCAACCGAGATACTAGCATTTTCAGAGAGAATTGAAGAGTTCAAAAAAATAAATACTGAAGTAGTAGCTTGCTCCGTTGATTCGCATTTTACTCATCTTGCTTGGATCAACACGCCTCGTAAAGAGGGTGGTCTGGGCAAAATTAATATTCCACTTCTCAGTGATCTTACTCATTCAATTGCTAAAGATTATGGAGTTTACTTAGAAGATTTAGGTCACACATTAAGGGGCTTATTCATAATAGATGAAAAAGGAATTTTGAGACAAATTACTATGAATGATTTACCAGTTGGACGGTCAGTCGATGAAACTCTCAGATTAGTGCAAGCATTCCAATATACTGACAAACACGGTGAAGTATGCCCTGCTGGTTGGAAGCCAGGACAAGATACGGTAAGAATTAGATAAAAACAATACTTACATAAAATATTTTATTCCGATGAAAACTAGTTACACGATACAGATTAAAAAGATTATTAGGATAAATACTTAATAAATATGAAATACACAACTGAAACGGTTGTAAGAATAATCTTGTTTTTTTTTCAGATTATTCCTAACCCTGATGAAAAGAAAAAGTATTTTGAAAAAATGGCTAAAAACTAAGCAACTGTAACAACTAATTAAGCATTTAGCATTTATGAAAATGAAAAAATTATAAACATAAATTATTTAAAAGTTAATGGACGTAAATTCTTTTACTGTATATGTTGGATTTATATCACCTTTTTTTCTTTAACGTTATATTTGTTTATTATGTGTAAGTATTTTTATTTATATTTATACTATTGTAAATTACTTAATAAAATCTAAAACTCTAGAGGGGACACTACTAGTACAATAAACTTAACAAAAAAATTAAAAAAACTATATATAACTTACGTTAGTGAATTTAATGAAATGACGTAACAATTAATATAATTTAATTATAATAAGACAATTTTGTATCTATACTTTACACTTATAAATGTAGTACATACAAAATGATCAAAAAACATGTCAACTGCTTTTTTTTGAATTCCTCAAATAAGACAGGAGTGGGAAGCTAGTGCTACTTAGATTCGTTTTTTATTTATTTAAAAATAATACTAAATGCCATTAGTGTTCCAACCACTTTTTTTAATAGACTTTTGCAGGAATTTATCAAGATTTTATGATATATTTCGTTACTAAACTTAAAGAAGCTTTTGAAACCATGTATTAAAAAGACTTAGAAATTTATTGTATGGAGCCTGGCATACATAAAGTTGCAAGTACCTAAAATTATGTTATTTTGGTGTACACTTATGAAACATACGCCAATAGACAGAGAAAATGTCGTGAATTTTGAACTTTGTTTGTTAAGAATTTCAGTTTGAATATGTAAAAATTACTTTTATTTACATATTAAAATTTTGGCATCATGTATGAATTATGAACAAAGTATGTTATTTACGATATTTTGTCGAAGAGTATTTGTTGTTTGTAATTATTATCTCTGTCGATTGGCGTATGTTCCTTAAATGTACACTTAAATAACGTAATTTTAGGTACTTGCAACTCCAGGTATGCCAATAACGTTCGATGCCTTTTATAATGACTAAGTACAGGTACTACCACTGAAATTTGTTTAAAAAATTGGTGAAAAACATTTTGATAAAAAAATATATTAGCATATCCATGGTATAATGTTATCTCTCATAGATACATCTATAAAAGAATTTAAAGTGTTAAAAAGGGTACTTTACTTTTTACATTGTACCTACATATTTTTTAATTTTAAACAAATTATGAAATAAAATACTCAGACCTGAAAGTACACAATTATTATAATTAGATTATACAGGATGGCCAGAAAAGTGACGTCCAAAATTTTTTTTTCGGTGTCTCGTGTTGAGAGGTGTCTGGTTCACCCCAATGGGTGATCCAGATACCTCTACGAAAACTACATACCAGAACATACCTATGTATGTTCTACGATTTTTCGTACTTTTCGAGTTACGTTTTTTTAAAAATTGCCTATGTATGAAGCCTATGAAGTACTACTTTTTATTTTTATTATTATGAAAACTTAGAGTCTAGCGCATTCTCTAAAGCTACTTAGAAACTAAGAAATTATCAGTTTAGATTTTTCATTTTAGGTTGAAAATTTAAATGATAACTCACTTAACATAAAACCTTAACTTAGGTCAATTTTGTAGTAACTTGCATTAAAGTTATGAGGCTGTTTATTTTATGTATAAATCCACAGTTCATTATGATTTAGCTACAAGGAAAAAAAATCGAAAAAACCTTCTACTTTTTTTTAGAAATGTTTAAACTGATCCGCTCGCAATTTTGCAAAAATTCGTAACTCGAAAACTACGAAAAATCGTAGAACATACATAGGGGTGATTCAGATACCTCTCAACACGAGGCACCTAAAAAAATTTTTGGACGTCACTTTTCTGGCCACCCTGTATATTTATACTTGCATACTATATACTTTAGATTTGCATTTTTATTACGTAATTCAAAGAAGAATAAGTGTTTACGTCATTATAAAATAAATTAATGTTGAAATGCCTTTTAGTCATGTATCGTACTTGTTAATCTTTACATCACTTAGTATACTTTGTACCTATCAGCGTCTTAGATTGCAGGTAAACAAAGGAAACCAATATTTCAAAAAGACTGAGCCATATTTTATTTTTGATACTTTAATAAAACGGTACTACTGACCCTTTACATTATGTTTATTATTGTCCCCACATATAATCCTTTTATCATCATCATCACCTCAGCCGTAAGACATCCACTGCTGAACATAGGCTTCCCCGAAAAGGGGGGATTGCCAATACTCGCAACGTTTGGCTTTTTTATAATATTTTACACGCAGACGCTGCTGCCCGTCTCGTGCTACAGGATTTAGTCACCTCTTACGCTACGCCTCCTGCTGACGGTGGGGAAGTGTATTCTTTACGGCCGTCGCCACATGGAAATATAATCCTTTACAGTAAAAAAATGTGTAATAACATTGTTAAGAAATCAGCCCCTCTAGCATGACCACCAAAACACGAGATGATATGATATGATAAAGCGATATATCGACATCAACTGTAAAAATATGATAGATATAGCAGCTATTTTGAATGTTTATCGAAACAGCGATCATAATATGTGACGTCACCGGCACGTCAATTCAACATGGCGGCTATATTATCAAATTTTTACAGTTGGTGTCGATTTAATTGCTGTATCATATCATATCATATCGTGTTTTAGTGCTCATGCTAGGCAGACAGGTATTGAATGTAACAAAATGGTGGTTTTTCATCGATTTGTTAAATCGAGAAATGTTGCACTGCAATGACGATTACGTCCCTAATATCAAATGTCATCATTCGTGCATGATGTCAAAATTGTTTTGTTTCGTTTTTAAATGTCCGCACCAGTTTTACTTGATCAGTGGACGTAGCTTGGAAACGACTAAGGGCCAGTTTCACCACTTGCTGATAAGTTCCAGATAACTTATCTGGCACTTTTTTATGGGTTATCTGCAGTGTTGCCAACTCCAGTCCAATCCAACAATTCGCCAGAAATTTGGCGCCAAGTAGCCTAAATTCGCCGTTTCCTATTTTTCTATGAAGTAGCCTAAAATCACATAATTTAAAGTAAAATGCTACTTTTTTTAACTACTTCTTTCGAACGAAATCAACTAAAGCATTTTTTTATATTTTTAAATGCTGCATCCCCCGGCAGTTCAACAAATCAAGCATTTGCATTTGGAAAGTATCATTTGCTGAGGTGGAACTGATGAAGGAGACCATAGTTGGCCACAATAGTCTTCCACGAGTAGCGATAAGATATTTTCATGAAGACAGTTAAGCCTTGCCTGAAACTCAATGTGGCGAAGACCGAGTACCTGGCCTGTAACTCTACAGATCCAACACCCGTTCGCATAAGCGGAGACAAGGTCGAGCGCAAGGACCAGTTTAAATACCTTGGATCTGTACTTCACGCGTCCCGAGACATCGATTGCGACGTCAAAGCACGCATTGCTGCTGCGTGTGCCAAATGGTGAGAGGTGACTGGTGTCATTTGTGACCCCAGAATGCCGGTTAAGCTTAAAGGACAGATCTATAAGTCCATCATTAAGCCTGTTCTTTTATATGGCAGCGAAGCATGGCCGCTACTTGAGCGACACAAGCAGGAGCTGCGTATCACGGAGATGAATATGCTGCGGTGGATGTGCGGAGTCACGCGTAAGGACCGCGTGAGGAACTCGCGCATCCGCGGTAGCCTTCGTGTCCGTGGTATTGCAGACAAACTGCAGGAGAGTCGCCTACGCTGGTACGGCCATGTTTTGCGAAAACCGGCAAGCTACGTAGGAAACAAATGTCTGGCCAATCCGCCACCGCCAGGTCCTGACAAACCGTGCTCTACGTACTATCGGGGACATACTTGCTCAGCACTATGAAATAGACCTATTCGCAGATAGTTTTGGACATATATGTAATCAATTTCGTAAAATTTTAAATGACATAATATGATTTTATTCGACATTGACATAATTATAATTTTATTATTGTATAATTTATTTAATTGTATTAATTATCTGTAATGTGACTCTTGACTGACAACCGTAATCATAAGTGCAAATCTACTTTATGCTGTTTATAATTAGGCAAGGATCTTTTTCTGACATCTATTTTAATTTGATTTAATATTGTAAATAAATTTAATCTTTTAAGCGTCTTGGATGAATTTCTGTTAGCTTTTAGGATGGCTGTTAGATAAATAAATAAAAAAAATTAAAAAACGATAGATTTGAATAGGCACTCTAATCGCAACAATGTATTTCGATACCGTGACTATCGATCTAGCGTACCTACCACATATAAAAGGTATTTCGTGACAGCGTGTTCGCAAGTCCATCATTCGATTTAGCGATTTTCGATACAACGGCATTTCGCAAGGGCGTACCACTTGAATTTTTTTTCGCAACAGCGTGCGACGCAACGACGGCATTCGGAACTACATATCAGACCCCCACACACAGCGCAAAGATGAACAAACGGAGCGACCGCAACGAGCGTAGAGAGTAGAGAGTCTGCCGCGGCAGCGTCCGCCGAGCGCTTAAAAACTAAGGATCAATTCGAAGGATAGGGATGAAGGATTAATTATAATAATATTGGAAGCATTTTTCTGGAAACTAAATCATCTAACATAAACAGATTTGGCAAATGTATGTGAAATAATAAAATACTTAATACATACTGTCTTGAAACATAATACTTCGAACAAATGTTATTTCGGCCAAGCCAAGTTCGGTAATAAGTTTTTCTAACAAATAAAACATCGGGGTTACAATCAAAAACGAATTGATAAAAGATCAACTGATACAGTGGCAAAGGTCAATTCGATGTCATGAAAAAAGGCGAAACGAAATTAATCGAAAATTTTTTATTGAAATAAAATGCGGTAAACAACTTTTCGAACATAAGATAGGTAACCGGCTAGGATACATTGTTTTATCACAGAGTTCCGGTGCTTACCTTCCGCCTTCTTCATTAGATCAGTTTGATGGTATCATTTATTTATTTATTTTTTATTTAAAACTTTATTGCACTAACTTAATAAAAGTGTACAAAAGGTGGACTTAATGCTAAAAGCATTCTCTGCCAGTCAATCTATAGGTCATACAGAAAGCTTGCAAAAAGGTGCGGTAAACAAACAAGGAAAAAAAAATACATTAAGTAGTATATAATGCAACAAATACATTAAGGTATATACATATATTTAACTTTAAAATATATTGTATATAAAAATAGACATAATTATTAAGATCCTACAAAAATACAAAAAAAAAAACTATGATATAATACATAAAATACTTATATCAAATAAATAACATACACTATATACATATATACTATATTATGCAATTAATCTATTAAGAATTTGCGAACTTTGTTTTTAAATGAGAATTTTGACTCTGACTTTTTAACGTCGAGGGGAAAGTGAGTTCCACAGTCGTATCGCCCTCAGAGCGAAAGATTTAGAGACGAAAGAAGAACGATGAGCAGGGGTACGTAGCCGTAAATTGTCTGAGGAACGGAGAGAGCGGTCATAAGATTGACGTAGGTATGGAAACATGTTTTTAAGATAAGAAGGTGATGAAGGATTGTTTAGAACGGCGTAAGTAATGCCAAGAATTCGAAAGTCTCTACGCTGACGGATGAGAAGCCACTTAAGTTGGGACCTGTAACTGGAAACATGATGGTATTTGCGGAGGCCCAATATAAAAATGCTACTATTGAGAAGACGTTCACGTTTGTCCTCTGCCTGTCTGCGAGTGCCTCGGACAGGTTAGAATAGCATGAGACAGCGTAGTCGATGATAGGGATGACGAGAGTTTGCATCAGCATAAGCTTAGTTTTAAACGGTAATCATAATTTGGTATCATTCATTCACCAGAATCATTTATTAAAATTTGATTTGTCGGCTATGGCAAGGCTTAACTCATCATCATCATCTATACGGTCAATCCCGGTTGCGTCCAAAGCCATTGCTTTGGAGCCCAGGGTCCGCTTTCCTTGATTTGCTCCTCCACTTCGCGCGGTCTTGAGCGTCTCTAGTTGTGAGATCATTGGCACGCATGTCAGCCCTCACAACGTAAAGCCAGCATTTCTTGGGTTCAGCATTTCTACCGCGCTGCGTCCGCGCGACGGGCAGCGCCAGTAGGCGCGGCCGGCGCTGCGGCGCCACCAGCCCCGCTGAGTCCCAGGATACTGCAGGGACTGAGATTCGGAAACTCGCTACTATGCCAGGGTCATCGATTCTCTGGTGCAGTAGGTACCGATAGATAGTGTACGATCAAAAGCACAGCTCTTCTGAACTTTAAAGTGTCGACTCCGACCATACCTATGTATATATGGGAATCGAACCTACGACCTCAAAAAGATACAGCACCGTTGGATGAACTCGATTAGTATTTGGAAGGAAGAGAAATGATTTCAAAATTGTATAAGAGTTTTATGACTATATCCTGTTTGTTGCAAGTGTTGTGTATATATATGCTGTTGGTGTACCTTTTTAAATAAATAAATAAAAGTTCAA
Source organism: Anania hortulata (assembly GCA_963576865.1). NCBI lineage: Eukaryota > Metazoa > Arthropoda > Insecta > Lepidoptera > Crambidae > Anania > Anania hortulata. Next base: position 16,480,720 of record OY756396.1, on the reverse strand, counting down.
AATTATTTAAACTTATGTGACATTATTAGGTTGGTAATAATGTCAATAAAAATAACGGAGGTTACAAATTAAACAATATTACCAACTTGGGATTCTCCCATAAATATGGGAAAACCAAATGATGTTTTGACTGGCAACATTGAACCTGAAATGTGGTGTCATATTTTATTCAGTAATTTACGTTATTTATGTTAATATTGCAACAAAAACTACGTATACGTTACATATACAAAAGTTATCCCGCATGCTATAATATTATTTTGAGATCTCGAATCGCAATCTTTTACAACACATTTACCCATTTTGTTTTTATAATATGACGTCTTACCACAGACAGAGTGCATCAAAGTGAGCACGTGACGTAACGCCTTGCTAAAAAGTGTCGCAAGGCGTGACGTTATGCGGAACTTTAACGGGCTAAATCAAGTTTTACCCAGTGGGCTAAATCTTCATAATTTTTTTTTATTAAAAAAAGAAAAAATAAGAGTCCAATATTTTCTGGCAATCCAACTGACAGACCAATTAGATATTTTTAGGAAACTAGACACACAAGGCATAATTTCAAATCTCTGGGCCTCCTAGTTTCAAAATTAGAAGCCAAAAACTATTTTTTTGCCAAAAAATTCAAAATAATGTATCGGAAGCACCTTAGCGCGTCGTTGCCGTTCCGTGCGCTACACTACCTGCAATCGAGTTTGAACTTAGGAGCTAGCATTATCTAGCATTATTTTAAGTCATTTTAGTTTGTACTCTCGATCGTTTTAATTTCTGTTCTATAAATTTTAGACTAGGAGCCGTCTGATGTGAGTACGCTGATTAATAACCTTTTTCATTAATTATTATTAGTAAGTAATAATTTTGGATTGAAACAGTATAACACCGTAAGGAATTACGCCGGAAATACTTTAGATTTAGCCTTCTCAAATCTTCCTATAGACGTCACTAACTGCGTCTCACCTCTAAATCAAACCCGATCGAGCTCATCCACCACTTTAAGTTTCTTGATCTCACAGTCTCACCGTTGATAGAGGCTACAACGCCAAAACGAAACTTTAACAAATGTGACTATGGCGTAATAAATGAAATATTTTGTAACATAAATTGGCAGTCTACTCTAGAATCTTGTACAATTGAAGAGGCAATTGATACTTTTTATGACATAATAAATAAAACGATTGAACAACATGTTCCATACAAGAAAGTGCAAGGCAATCGCAAGTATCCTGTTTGGTGTAGTCAGGCGTTAGTAAAAATCATAAAAGAAAAATATAAGGCGCTTAAGAGATGGAAAAAATTTGGCAATTTATTAGATTATGACGAATTTTCATTATTACGTCTACGGCAACAACACGTTCAAAAGGAATGTTTCGCAAAGTACACAAAGTTGGCTGAAGAATCTATTACGCTAAGGCCAAAGACCATCTGGACGTACATTAAGTCATTACGAGGTGGATCAAGTTATCCTAAAATGTTTAAATACTGCGACAGGAAATTTTCAGATGGTGCAGATATATGCAATGCCTTTAATGACTTCTTTAAAAGTGTTTTCGGAGTGCCATCACAGGAGTCTATCGATACAAATTACTACAGAGTAACCACTGATGACATATCTAAAATAGCTATATCTAGTACTACAGTCGAAAAACAATTAAAACTTTTAGATCCATATAAAGGGGCGGGTTGCGATGGTATACCACCTGTTTTCTGGCGGAACTATGCTAAAACGCTCGGTCTCCCGTTGGCCTTCATTTTTAACACCTCTCTGAGTGATGGCGTATTCCCTTACATTTGGAAAAAAGCACATATTGTACCTATACATAAAAAGGGGACTAAATCCAAAATTGAGAACTATAGGGGAATTTCGTTATTAAATACAGTTGGTAAAATTTTTGAGTAAATTGTTTTTGATCGTATATACACTGTCATATGCAAGGAACTGCCAGACAATCAACACGGCTTTCTCAGGCGCCGATCTAGAACTACCAATTTAGCATGCTTTTCGAATTATGTTCTACCTAATATGGAAAGGGGTGGACAGGTTGACGTGATCTTCACGGATTTCGAAAAAGCTTTTGACCGTGTGGATCAAAACATTCAAATTCATAAATTAAACGGGATGGAAATACACGGCGATTTGCTTAGGTGGATTAAATCTTAGTTGAGCAATCGCTCTCAGACTGTTGTGGTGGGGGGTTATAAATCAGATTTTATTAGTATACCTACAGTAATACCACAAGGATCTCATTTGGGGCCTTTATTCTATAATGTGTACGTGGCAGACAATTATGTCTTGCGCTTCACATCAGCGCGATATTTAATGTATGCGAATGATAAGAAAATATTTATGAAAATAGAAGACGAACGAGACTGTCTTATGATACAATCGGATCTAAATAGGCTATCAGATTATTACAAAAATAATAATATTACGGTTGTAGCTACTCGCACAACACACAAGCCACCGAGCACGCGCCGTCTCATCGACAGAAACAGAAGCGAACAGTTCTGAAAAGAACTACGTCAAGTCGAAACAGGATGGTAGCTCTGAGAAGAGCTGTTTTGTGTGAACGCGGCACCCACGCCGCGGCACGAGCACTCCTCGTTGTGCGCGTACACGCTGCGCCGCCGCCGCCGATGAAATGGCCGAGGCGATCTCCAGTTTCCACTGCGCGGCGCGCGCGAGCGCTCCCTGCCCCGCACGTCCGACCCCCGCAGACACCTGTGCGTGGTGGGAGACGCGGCAAACAAACGAGAAGACGTGGAGGAAAGAGAGAACAATAACTGCGCCCTATTGGCTAATATCTGTATTTTTTAATTGGTCAAACACTCTTTTCTTTGTAAATAATTTCATATAAATAAAGCCTGTTCCTGTATATATTCATTCGATACTCAGCAATTAATGGAGTTATTATTTACACACTACCACCTCAGACCAAATATCTCCAAAGTGGTGACCACCGACCAGTGAACACAATGACTGAAGAAAACCACCCGCTCCCGCTGCCTCAACAACCAGCTTCAGGACCGCTGGAAACCATCCCGCTCCCACACGAAGTCGCCGGCATCGCGCTATCAATGCGCGTCCCACCGTTTTGGCGTGACAAACCGCGCCTATGGTTCATCGCATTTGAAGCCGCCACGAACGACCTTAAAAGAAGCGAAGCTCAGCGTGCTCAAATGGTTATCGCACAGCTTCATAAGGAAGACATCGAACAAGTCTGCGATCTACTGTACAACCCACCCGCTGACCACCACTACACCGCTCTGAAGGAACGGCTGATCTCTGTTTACGAGGAGTCCGACGGCAGGCAACTACAGAAGCTACTTTCCGACATGGAGTTAGGCGACCAGAAGCCCAGCCAGCTACTCCGCCGCATGAAAACCCTCGCTCTCAACAAGGTACCGGACAACACGCTCAGACTGATGTGGATGAACCTGCTGCCACCACACGTTCGTTCCGTTCTCGTTGTCAGCGACACCATAAGTCAAACCACGGCACTAGACGAACTTGCCAAACTCGCCGACAAGATGCTCGAGCAACACCATCAAGTCTCCGCCGTGTCAACCGTCGCAACACACCACCAACAAGACAGTCAGTACAGTATGCAGTTTCTCGTTGAAGAAATAAGAAAACTGCAAACTGAAATCTCTGAACTTCGAACGTATCGCAACTCATCTTTTTTTTTTTTTTTTTTTTTTTTTTTTATGGACGGACCTATCGCTGAGTGCCTTTGAGGAAGACATTCGCCAGCTTAACCCGGGCAGTTGTGGCGTGCGCTGAAGGCGCACGGCCTAGGTCCGCCCCGCTAGCGGTCGCCCGACCCGGCCGAGTGTGAGGCTTCGCGCAGCGAAGCCTCAGACTCGTACGTGTCGAGCCCCATACTAGCAGGCGTGATCGGGCCAATGTGGAGTGCAAAAGGCACCCTACCAAGCGGCGAACCCGCTAGTGGTGGCGCCGACGGGACCGGAACTGCCGAAGCAGGCCGGACCGCTGCCGGGCTCCTTTCTAGCGGGCCCGATCTGGGGGTGAGTCGGACTCTGGCCTCAAGGGCGCCTCTATAGGCTCGGACCTCGGCTTGGGCCGTCGTCCGTAGGGTGGGCAGGGGAAAAACGGCCAGGCACATGTCTGTGTCGGCCGAAATGAAATACGGGACCTCGCACCCTTCGGCGGGTGCGGTGATGCGAACTAAAATGTTGTGCAGTACTTGAAGTGCTTAAGGCGGTGTTGGCTGTTGTTCTACAGTACGCGGTGTAGGAATCGTCAGGGTCGTCCAAAACGTGCCGAGGCCGACGGAGTCGGGCAGCGACATCCTCCTGGGGCGTGTACGTGGCGGCTTTGACTATGAGCGGATTGGAGTGATTTTTTGCCTTATCAAAGAAGCGCTCAGACGCTTCTTTCATATATTGGGCTACTGAGGGCATGTCGAAATCTTTGTGGAGATTCTTGCGGCGTACGAACCACGGTTGACCCGAGGCTCTCAGCAAGAAATTGTTTTGGAAACTTTGCATTTTCTTAATGCTGTTTGAAGAAGCGTGAGCAAACACCGGACTGGCGTATGTCATCACGGGGCGGATGCAAGTTTTGTAAATTGTCAACTTATTTCTAAGCGACATTTTACTCTTGCTACCGACAAGGTGGTATAGTCGGTGGGTATAGAACTTCGCTCGATTGAGAACGCGCGTAATGTGGGGTACAAACGATAACCGATGGTCGAGAGTGACACCTAGATATTTGACCTCCCTCACCCAGGGGATCGGTCGGCCAAATAAGGTGACGTTAAAACGGACTTTCTTGCAGCGGGGTTGTTTGGAAGGCCGCGTTTTGAAGCGACCTCGAGTAAAGTACACTGCTGCACTTTTCCCGGGGTTCACCTCCACACGCCACTTCCTGAACCACTCGCCGAGAGCATCAGCGGCGCGCTGTAGCGCTATCGTGATGTAACGACGGTTGTATCCTGAGCGATAGAGAGCGGTATCATCCGCGAATAGGGCTAACTCCGCGTCCGGCGTCTTGGGTATGTCGTTGACATAGATCGAAAAAAGTAACGGCGATAACACCGAGCCCTGCGGGACGCCGGCGCGGACGGGGCGGGGGGACGAGCGGGTGCCATCGACGCGGTAGCGGAAAGTACGATTCGATAAGAAGTCTCGCAAGATGAGTACGAGCCTATCTGGCACACCGAGTTGGTATAGCTTGTAAATCAAGCCATTGTGCCAGACTTTATCGAACGCTTTCGCCACGTCGAAGAATAGCGCTCCCGTCTCTATAGAGTTGTTGAGTCCGTCCAGAATGTGTTCCGTTAAGCGGTGCACCTGGTGGACGCAAGAGTGAGTAGCTCTGAAGCCAAACTGCTCATTAATTAAAAGATTATTAGAGAAAATATAATCTTTTAGTCGGGAAACTAATACTCGTTCGTATAACTTGCCCATGGTCTTTAGGAGACTGATGGGCCTGTAACTGGTGGGGTCTGACCGGTTTTTACCCGGTTTAGGGATGCCTATGACCTCTGCCTCCTTCCACGCAGCGGGAAAGATGCAGTGCGCCATGGCGGTGTTGATGATAGACACCAACAGACAGAGAAGCTGTGCGGGGAGGGCGCGTAAAACTCTGTTAGAGATACGGTCCGGGCCGGGGGCCTTGTTGGGACGGAACCCTTTAATTATCGCCTGTACCTCGTCCACACTAGTAGGGGAGAGAGGGGGGGCGGTGGGTGGGAGTGACGAGCGGTGGTCGACCTCGGCGTCCACCGTATGGAGGTGGACGGGGTCTACGGGGAGAGTACTAGGGGCGCACTGCGCCTCAAAACTGTCAGCCATACATTCGGCTTTGTCGTCGTCGTCAAACGCTAAGGATTGATCGGGACGAGTCAGGGGGGGCATAGACGCTGTTTCATCCGACTTAAAGGACCTCGCTAACTTCCAATAAGCTTGGTGAGATGGCGAGATCTCTTTTAGCAGATCGTCCCACCGATTATTTCGGAGCTCCGCAATACGCTTCTTGACAGCGCGCTGCAAGCTGCGTAAGCTTCTCCGATTTTCCTCAGTGGGATAAGCGTCATAGGCTCTAGTAGCCGCGTTCTTAGCTCTCAGTAGTTCTCGCGCGTCGTCAGGCAGCCTGAAACGATGGTCACCCATCGCAGGCACCTGCCTAGACGAATCGCCTATGGCGACCGAGATGTGGCTAGTGAGTGCGTCGATCGCATGAATAGCCTCGTTAGGCGAGGTTATGTCATCGGGGATCGAGGACAGCTGGGGACTGTCACAGTTCTCAAGTTTGCACTTGAGTTTGTTCCAGTCTACCACTGTTCTCATTTCAGGGGAGGACTCAGGAGAGCCGAGTTGGACCACCACCGGGCGGTGATCGGATGTGAGGGCGTGAAAGACTTCTATCGAGCATAGACGTAAGCCTACGTTCTTTAGAATAGCCATATCGAGAATGTCGGGGCGGTGGTTGACGTTATACGGGTAGTGTGTCGGAGACAGGGGCGGTATAACGTCGAAATCGAGTTCCTCAGCGAGCGTGCTCAAGTCCGTCCCGTTTCGGGTAGTACATAAGCAGCCCCACTGAGTGTTTTTGCTATTAAAGTCGCCGCCCAAAATGACGGCGTCGTTCATAGCGAAGAGTGCCTCGAAGTCGCTCCTTAAGGGAGCTTTGAGGGGTGAGATATACACCGAAGCGATGAGTATAGATTGATGACCGGTCATGCCAAGCCTACAAAGCGAGACTTCCATGTCGGTCAGGGGCGGAGGATCAACAGGGGCGCAGTGCAGAGAGCGCTTATAATAAATAAGCGTTCCGCCGCCACGTGTGGGTCTGTCGTTTCTAATGAGATTGTAATTCGCAATCCGAGGACTGCGAATTGAAGGTTTTAAAAGGGACTCTTGCACCAGGAGGATGTCGACCTGGTGTTCGGTAAGGAAGAGGGCAACCTCATCCCTCTGCGATTTGAGGCCGTCCGCATTGAAAAATGCTACGGAAATCGACCGTGGTTTCTTCCTAGAAGTTGTGTAATCCATTTTTATGGAACGGAATAGGTGATTGACGCGCAGAACTCTGAGTGTTCTGCGAGGACGGCCATCCTCAGAGTGAGGTTGCCGTTAGAGGCGCGGAGTTTGTCCGCGACGACGCCAAGCTCGTCAAAGTCGATACCTCCCATAAAGGAGGCGACAGCGGCGAGGTCGGCTGCACGTTTGTGCACGCCTTCGGGGGTCGGGGCCGTAGGGGCCTTAGTGGCTGCCGCCTTAGGGGCGGCAGCTTTAGGGGCGATCGCTTTAGGGACAGTCGCCTTAGGGGCGGTTGCCTTAGGGGCAGGGGATGCGCGCGGGACGGCCCCCGACTGGGGGGGCGGTGACGCGGGTGCGGGGGGCGTTGCCTTGGGAGAGCCCAAGGGCTTGGCCCATGCATTAGGCCTGCATGGGCGGAGTTCGGGGAACTCCGAAGGCGCTACAAACGCACGCGTAGAAGACGCGTGCGCCGTCCTAGGGGCGACAGGGGCGGAGGCGCGTGGCTGGACGCGTGGGGCCCTGGGGCATCCGCGATAGTTCGCGGGGTGTCCCAGACCGCCGCACAATACGCAGCCGGGAGGGGTGGTGGCCGTCGCCTTGTCACGGACACAGTCGGCTGTGCCGTGATCCCCGAGGCACTTGACGCACCTCGGGCGGGCGTGGCAATTACGGGCGGAATGCCCGTAGAGTTGGCAGCGGTGACACTGCCCGGGAGCCCCTCGCTTACGCGGGGGTTCGACCTTTAGGCCGGACATAAAGCATACCGTCTTCACATTGAAGACGGCCTTGGCTTCTGAAGAATGGTCCAGGACCACCTGGACCATGTCGTAGGCCTCGCGGGAGCGGGCCTTGTACAGGCGGTGCACCTGTTTGGCGGGGTACCCCTGCGCCTGGAGGTCGAGGAGGATGGACCCGGTGTCCATCTCCTTAGGGAGACCGCGGATTACTACCCGCAGTTCCCTTTCTTCTTGGAGAGGGTAGGTATGGAAGCCGATCTTCTCGGCGTCCAAAAATTTTGTGAGGGCGCGGTGGTCCATCGGAGATGGTACCACGACCTTGATGCCAACGGCACAAGCCCTGGCGTGAGAAAACTCACAAATTTTCCGCTCTTTGATCGCGGAGGAGACGGTATTCCAGGACGACTTGTCCTGTATGAATACCGGCGGTACTTTGCCGGAAGGGCGGGGAGGGGCGGGAGTCCCAGAGGACTGGGACTGCGCCGGTTTGGCCGCGCCTGCATTGGTCTTAACGACCTTTGCAGGGGGCGGGGGCGGCGGGGACTTGCGCGATTTGCGCGGGCGCTTCGCCTTTTTTGTCACGGTGACGAAGTCGTCACCGGACTCGGCGGATTCGGGGGCGGACGTGTAGTCCATGACGTCTTCGGCTGAAGGCCGAGAGACGGGCGCGGGCGAGAGCGAGACGGACGAACCGTCTCTAGGCCGCGAGAGCGGGAGGGGGGAGCGCGAACGAGATCGCGAATTAGAGCGAGACCGAGAATCGGTCTCGCGGGTCGGGCAGGAACCCTCCTCAGACGGAGGAGGGTCGGGGGAGAGGGGGCTGTCCCGTGAGCGGGACGCCCGGAGGGCGTTAAAACGCTCAAAGGCGTCGGGGTACGCGGTTTGGAGGAACTCCAGGAGTTCCTCCAAGACCGACATCGTGTTGCGTGCTTCTACTACCGGTTCGGAAGTCGCACCTCTGAGAAGAACCGGCAAGAAACTCAGACGTATAACGGTGTGTAGCTCCCTCCCTGTTAGTAAACAGGTCGGGGTGAGTCTAAACGTGAGCCCTAACCGGTGTTTAAGGGTGTGTAGCCTACTCCTATCTGACCTTCGGGAGGGACCGGGCGGACCCGGGATACGCTCCCTAAGGGATGGAATACGGGGATGGGAAGGGGGGTCAACCCCGGCAGTGGCAGGCAGCCGGACCTAGTGCCTCAAGGGCGAGGAGGAACGCCTCACCCTCTCGAGCGTGCCCTCCAGGGGGCCAAGGTCCGTTTACCGACGTACCGGCGGAAGGGGGAGTGCTTCAGCGCCTTGAAAAAGGCACTGTCCGACGCTCCCCAACGAGCGGAACCGCCTTGACAAAGGCGTTAAACTCAACTGGGTTGGTTGTCACCGTAAGGTATCCCCCAGTGAGCCGCGGGCAAACCACGTGATCGTCACTCGATCGAAAACAGACTCTCGAGACTCGAGGCAGAGCGGGACGGGATGAGCGTCCGAACTGGGCGAGTGCTGCGATGCGAATCCCCGCAACTCATCGCCGAATCGCTACCGAAATAATTCACGAAACCAACAGAGAAGGCAGACATCTCCATCTCGCTCACACGACAACAACTCTCGCCGTGACCGCTCCGCTACTCCGTCGCCTCACTGCTACTATCATCGAAGATTTGGCAAGAATGCGAAACGATGCACAACACCGTGCAGTTTCGTGCAAGACCAAAATCCGGAAAACTAAATCAAGCGTTGGCCGAGGCGGAACCCAGCGCAGGAAACAAATCATACCGCCTATTCGTCACAGACAAAAACTCGAACATGACATTTCTAGTCGACACCGGCGCCAACATCTCAGTTATACCGAAAAGAAAGGGGACGTTTGAGAAACCGCTTCCGTTTAACCTCTACGCAGCCAACAACACTATAATACCTACATTCGGCGAGAAGACACTTGACCTCAACCTGAACCTTCGAAGACCTTACAAGTGGAAGTTCATCGTAGCTGCCGTCACCAAACCTATCATCGGAGCTGACTTCCTCAAACATCACAATTTACTTGTTGATTTGAAAAATCAGCGCCTCATCGACGACGTGACCAAACTTGTCACTAATGCCACGGGACGTTTCACCGACACACCTACAATAAGAAGCATCGATGAAAGGCAGTCCTACCATGACATACTAGCAGAGTACCCCGGAACAACTCGACTTACTTCAATGAGACTCAACGCTAAACACGACGTCGAACACTTCATCGAAACGACCGGCCCGCCTCTTCACTGTCGTGCCCGCCCAATCCCACCACACCGCTACAATCAAGTAAAGAAAGAATTCGAAAATATGCTTCAACAAGGTCTCTGCAGACCAAGCAAGAGTCCGTGGTCAAGCCCCTTACACATTGTGCCGAAGAAAAATGGCGATCTACGCGTGTGTGGCGACTACCGACGACTCAACAATATCACGAAGCCCGACCGCTACCCCGTATCAAGAAAATACCTATTCCAAACAGTGACATCGGGTTACATTGTGAAACCTCCGGAACCCACGTTCGACCTTACATACCTGAAAATCATCGTTACGAAGCATTCCGAACCATACACAATATCAGTCACCCCGGAACTCGTACTACAAGAAAACTAATATCAATGAAGTACTTCTGGCCGTCGATGAACGCCGACATTGGAAAATGGACGAAAAGCTGTATCGACTGTCAGAAAAGCAAGATTCAACGTCACACTATCTCCGCTACATCAAAGTTCCCGCCAACAGAACGCTTTCAACATGTACACATCGACATTGTTGGACCTCTACCTACAACAAGTCAAGGACATCGCTACCTCATCACTATGATTGACCGACTAACAAAGTGGCCCGAAGCAATACCTACAGATGACATTACCGCCGAAACGGTCGCGGACGTTATCTATCAACACTGGATTACTCGATTCGGATGCCCATCAACGCTCACAAGTGATCAAGGTCGTCAGTTCGAGAGTCAGCTATTCCAAAAACTAATGAAGATAATGGGAATAAAGAAAACACGGACTACGCCTTACCACCCACAAAGCAACGGAATAGTCGAGCGATGGCACCGATCCCTAAAAACTGCACTACGCGCGAAGTTAACTACCTCAAAATCGTGGCTCACCGAATTACCTACAGTGTTGTTTGGACTACGCGCCGCCCTACACACTAACAGTGGGGTAAGCGCCGCCGAACTCGTCTATGGCTACACACTACGCCTACCCGGTGATTTTTTTTCTGCAACTACGTTACCCACGTCGACGTCTGCATTGGATAACAACTACGTCGAAAGACTACGTGCAAGCATAGAAGAAAATAAGCCACAGTGTATTACAACTCATAACAACAAGCAACACATATTCGTGCATAACGACCTACATACCTGCAGTCATGTGTTTATAAGAATAGACGCCGTCAAGAAACCACTTCAACAACCATATGAAGGCCCATATCGCGTGATCAAGCGAACCGACAAAGTGTATACAGTACAATTACCGGATCGCGAAACCAACGTATCAATAGACAGATTGAAGCCAGCTTACCTGTTACCAGACACAGACGCAGTCACCTTACCATCTCAACATAACCAAGTTACCTCAAGCCAAGTTACCGTACCTTTACCTTCACAACAAAACCAAGATACCATACCATCAGCAGTGAAGCAAACAAGTCATGGACGTATCATCAAGAAGCCTGTACGTTTCACTTGAAGGGGAGTACTGTAGCTACTCGCACAACACACAAGCCACCGAGCACGCGCCGTCTCATCGACAGAAACAGAAGCGAACAGTTCTGAAAAGAACTACGTCAAGTCGAAACAGGATGGTAGCTCTGAGAAGAGCTGTTTTGTGTGAACGCGGCACCCACGCCGCGGCACGAGCACTCCTCGTTGTGCGCGTACACGCTGCGCCGCCGCCGCCGATGAAATGGCCGAGGCGATCTCCAGTTTCCACTGCGCGGCGCGCGCGAGCGCTCCCTGCCCCGCACGTCCGACCCCCGCAGACACCTGTGCGTGGTGGGAGACGCGGCAAACAAACGAGAAGACGTGGAGGAAAGAGAGAACAATAACTGCGCCCTATTGGCTAATATCTGTATTTTTTAATTGGTCAAACACTCTTTTCTTTGTAAATAATTTCATATAAATAAAGCCTGTTCCTGTATATATTCATTCGATACTCAGCAATTAATGGAGTTATTATTTACACACTACCACCTCAGACCAAATATCTCCAAACGGTCAATTTAAGTAAGTGTGAATCCATCACTTTTACCCGTAAACCCAAACCCATAATTTAGCCTTATTTTGACGGCATTCCTATCCACAGAACATCTCTGGTTAGAGATTTAGGCGTGCATTTTGATGATAAAATGCTTTTAAGAGAACACATAGGTATAATAGTGGACAAGGCTTACAAAAATCTTGGTTTTGTAATAAGAACCTGCAAGCCTTTCAAGAATATTAACACAATTAAAACGATATATTTCGCCTATGTTCGTAGCGTTATTGAATACGCTAGTCCTATATGGAATCCGCAATACGATATTTACATAGACCGCCTGAAACGACTGCAAGGAATCTTAATTCGTCATTTAAAATACCGTTTTCCGAAGCCAGAGGCAAGGACGTACAAGGAAAGTTGAAAACGGTCTAACCCCACTCGAGGACAGGCGAAAGGTATTGGATTTGTGTTTGTTATACGACATAGTGAAGGGTAATGTGTGTTGCCCCGAACTCGTCGAAAGCATAAGGTATAACGCACCAACCAGGCGCAGCCGTCGTCGGCACGCACGGTAACGCACCCACATCTCGATTACTATAGACGTATAATGATACTTTCCAGGAAATTGGCGTGTTCACTCACAGCAAAAGGATAGTTAAACATAAAGCGACGGAAATACTCAATAACATAGAGGGTAGATTAAAATAAAATTTGGAATTTAAATTTGAAAACATAGAAATATACTTTTTATTAATATTTATGTAATGTACGGGTACCTATATGAATGTGTGTATATATATGAGCATATAAATATATAGTATGTATGTATAATAATAATAATAAATAAATATTGGACAACATCACATACATTGCTCTGATCCTGTGGTAAGTAGCCAAAGCACTTGTGTTACAGAAATCAGAAACAACGACGGTACCACAACACCCAGACCCGAGGCAATATAGAAAAGTTATTTTTCTACATTGATCCGACCGGGAATCGAACCCGGAACCTCAGAGATAGCGACACCAAGTCCGGTATGCTCGCCTCTCGGCTACGGAGGTATGTATGTATATAAATTTAAATATGTATTATATTGTTTTGTTTCATGTCATAACGTCATAACCTGTAATTAGCTTTACTCATAGTTATAAGCACTAGTAAGGAAAAATTTTGTATTACGCAGTTGGTTTTCTTAATAAAATAAAATAAAATAAATAAGAGAATCTTACTTATTCTTTTTCTGATTATTTTCATGAATTACTATTTTTTTTTTTCTAAATATTTTTCCCAAGTATCAAAATGACTAATAAACAATACATATATTTTTTACAACTTTAAAAAAATTTATGCGGTAAAGGTTTTCCATGCTTACAAACAAAAAAACTCGTAACGAAGTTGTGGTTGCTTCTAAAATTACGACTGAATCGTTCGATTGCTTCTTTTAAACTTCAAAATATGGCATCCCTCTAGTTAGAATATCTCTGTATACCGGTGACAGATGGCGGCGGACGCGGCTACGGACTCGTCTTGACATTAAAAGGTCAAGCGCTGCCATTGGTCGATCCTTGGGCTGGCGGAAGTTGTCTGAAGGATCGACCAATGGCAGCGTTTGACCTTACAATGTCAAGACGAGTCCGGAGCCGCGTCCGTTGCCATCTGTCACCGGTATTATTATGAGGAAGCTGTTGACACACATCCAAAGAGTAAATTAATATCACTGATCAGGTAAAACTACGTTTTAATATAGGGAAATCACATCTATGAGTCTGGCAACACTGTCGATCACATGTTTCTTTTGTATACGTGTTTATTTGATAGACTTACCTAAGTACATATTTTGTTTAATTGATAGATGAATTCAAAACAATTACCAATCCAAGCAATCAACTAACAATTTCTACTAATTTCCTGTCTTTCTCCGCTTTTCTTCTGGTATAATATTATTTCTTTTTTTTTGGAGTTAGGTGACGGACGAGAATACGGGATGCGAAAGTATTTTATTTACATGATGGTTATATCCCGTGCTTCAATTTTTTCTACGCTAGATACGACGGCTCTAAAACGAGCTTTGAGCCTCGTAGCAGACACAAACCGTAACAGAAGTATCATTGTTTATACTAAGTATTTTCTTTTTTTATGCTCTTATTACTTTTATAATTTATTATCCTTTTTTGTTAACTACTACTTGATTTACCAATTTTATGCATCGTTAATATTATTTTAGTGTACCTACCTAGCTAAATTACTCATTAGACGTATATGAATCGATAATATTGCGTGTACAATTTTAAAAATTCTGGATTGTGTGGCACATGAAATTAATTGTACTAATAGAAAACAAATTATTTTGTAGAGTTGAAAACACTTCGCCCCCGGTCTTCTACTTCTTCAGTACTACTGAAACAAATTTCAATAGTTCCTCCAGTTTTAAATAAAATGGTGGATCCTAATAAAGTTGTTAGCTACGAGGACATGCTGAAAGTTATTCACCAGCCTGAGAAAGTGATAATTGATGTCCGGAATCCAGATGAAGTTAACGAAACTGGCAAAATACCTTCGAGTATTAACATACCATGTAAGTACTGTTTGTTCTAAAAGATAAAATAAAACAATTTATTTTTATTGTAGTGTACTCTTATAAACCCTAATTTTCAGTACACACTGTCCAGGATGCATTAACAGGCATGAGTGATGAGGAGTTCAGACAGCAATATCAGCGCAATAAGCCATCGTCGTCAGATGAGCTTATATTTTATTGTCGATCTGGCCGTAGATCAACTGAAGCATTAGATAAAGCTTTGAAACTTGGTTATGCTAAGTACTTATTCTTTAAGTGACTTTTATTGCTTTTAGAAATGTACTTACTTATGTTAAATATTCAAAATGCATCAACTAAGTGCCTAGTGTGAGTGCCAGGAAACAACTGCCTCATAATTCTATTGAAAAGTGTCACTTTTGGATCGAAGTAAGTGAAGCGATTGTTTTGTGGTATACACTAGGCCCTTTAAAGTATTAGATAAAGCTTTGAATCATGCTGAGTAGTTACTTATTTAGTGACATTGCTTTTTAGTAATAACTTAGAGAATTTTTTTGGCGCTTTTATACTACAAAGTAAAAAAGTAATATCCTATTTTATTTTTATTTTACAGCTCTAAAACATATCTGGGAAGTTGGAATGATTGGTCAAGCAGGCAGAAATGAGGCTCTTTACCTTCAGGCCGTGTATGCACTAAAATTGTAATGTATAGTACAGTGTTTCTGCATAATAAATCTAGGTACATACATTTATTAAAATTGTGTTACTGTCTCTTGTAAATGTAAAGTCCGTTTATCCTTGTTTGTCCTATTTATTTAAAAAGAAGTCCATTCAAGGTATGAACTTGAAGTCTTGAAGGGACTTTTAATGACACATCACGTGACTTCACTGTTGGTTGACACTTAAAGTGATGTGCCCTAACAAAATCCAATAGATTCATTGTAAAGTTTAATCGATTTTTATTTAAGAATTTATTAACAAAATTATTATTTTGTTATTTAAGTAACCTTTTTTACTTAAGAAATATAGTGTGATGTTCTACCGCCCGAGTGCCGTATACAGTTTTTTGAAAAGCCTTTTTTTCTTTTGTGGTATTTTACCAAATAACAGTAACAAAAGCCAAAACAGGAAATTCTCGAAGCACAAAAACACGACGTCAACGCACGAGCCGACCGAACCGATACATCGATTCAGAGTCGATTATAGGTTAACGTTTCATTTTACGCATCAAGTGTTTAAGGGAAATCATATTAATTTATTTTTAAAATCATTATGTTATATTGGATGGATCCAGATTGTCACTCAATGGATTCTTGAAGATTGGTATCGTCACAGTAAATATATTCTATATAAACTGGTGTCGTAGAGGACGGCCAAAGAAGCGATGGCGTGACGATTTGGAGAGCCATGCTAGGGATTGGCAGACTGGCCCTCAACAGGGAGACATGGGAGGACTTGGGAGAGAGCTTTGCCCAACAGTCTGACACCATAGGTATTTAAAAAAATGGTTTGCAATTTTATTTTGGTCTTTGGATTTTAGAAATAAATGAAAAGGGCAGGAGAAGTAAACGAATGACATCACTGTGAATCAATCTGTGATTGTGAATGTAAAAAAGGTTGGTGTATGTACGTGTACTGCAACAATGTTATATAAAAAAGTTAAACTAAGTAAAATCTTTAAGGAAGATCTTAAAATACACGATTCACCACATTTTTGGGTTTCATGATAAAATAGTTTTAAAGTATCGTTACTGAATTTTGAACGCGTCAGCTTTAGTAGTTTTAAAACTTTTTTGACACGGTAAACGTTTAAGCAAGTACCTACTTAGATTTTTTATGCTGTGATATCTACATAAAACATTCGTTTACTATTATTTTATATTTCATTCACTCACTAGTTCATTCAATGGCTCACACACAACCCTACATCGAGTCCATTCAACCCACAGACACAGAATATTTAGTAGTACTACCGTACAGAAGATTCACTCCCTCCCTAACAAGTCAGGTTTAGGTATAAAAATATACCTAGATTCGCCAGAGCTACCCGCCTGCAAGCAAAAATTGGAACTTATAACCGCGCGCGAACAGTGAATTTTTTTGCGCGCTCCAGTTTTATGACCGGGCTGCGAACTTCGGCACGGGGTTGTCGTTGTCACTTGAGCAGTTTGTGTTGCGTTGCGGGCGGAGCGGATTATATTGACGTTTAGGCTTATAAGACATTGCGAGTGTCGAAAAGTAAAAAAATAGTATTTTCAAGTATGCGCAAGCGCGACGTTCACGTGACCGCGACTGCCGAGCGAGCCGATCGACAGCGACGACAGCCCACTTCCATACGCCGCTTCGGGCGGCGCGCTGGCCAAATATACCTAAACTGCGGAGGGACACCCCCCTGCCACAGAACAGAAATGACACGCTACCCTCCGATTCAACCCTATCAGTTGCCTTGCCTACGTAGTATTACTTGTTCAGTGCTATAGTCATCTATTGTTTGTTTACCAAATATGACAAGTAAGGTTAAACAGACTCTAGTTGGCAAGGCCCCTTGTAAAAATAAAATACACTCATTTGAAAACAATATTTATTAAAAATAATTGTGCCAGTCAGTCATTCTAGGTGCATAGTAATATAATGACATAAACAATCAATGACTAGAAATAAATATATATATATATATATATATAACATCCCTTTAAATAAAAAGCATGTGCAGCAACCTATTAAATTCTCATGAGTGTGACTTAGTTGCCCAGTCAGTCCAACTGCCAAGGTAGTTCTTAACACTGAAAGAAAATGTTTAATAATTACCACATAGTTACCAATCTAAGACTAAAAAGTCTCTCTCTAAAAAGTTTTTGGGTTTGAGCTTAAGTGCTGTTAAGTAATAAAGGTACCACTGAGAATAGTCTTATTGAATCTTACTTTGGGAAGAGTAAAAAACCCTAAGTTGTCAGCCATAATCCCTGGCTGGTGACTATAGCCAAATAGAAGTCGGCCAGGTCTAGATTTCTCTAATAACAATAAAAGTTAAATTACAAAATACTTTTAGACGAGGAATTTATATTATATTTTATTTAATCCAAAAATACATTGTTTAGTGAAAATACTGAGTAATTTCTCTTCTTCTGATTCTTATAAAAAGATATAAAATAATAATTTTAAAAAAAATTACTTTCATAAACAAGGGAAACCATTTACATTCCTTAGTAATTTGGTCTCAAATCTCAGTTCCACTAGCCATAATTAACGACAACTCTCACAAATAAGGTCCTAATAGAACATTTTTTTTTGCTGTATCATAAATAAAAAGGACTTACTTTTTATATCCCATGTTGAGAGCATTCTGCTGTGCCATTCCTGACCTTTTTCCAATCATACAGTAGAAAATTATCTGAGTGTCTTCAGAGGGTTTTGGCCTTGTAAATTTTTGTTCAAAGTCCTTATCTGGCATTGTGCTTAGCACTGAAGTTACATCACCCACTAAAATATATTTTTTTAGATTACTTAGGTTCACTTTTTGGGGAGGGTGACCTGCCAGTGACTGAATAAAAAAAAATGGTATGAAAAACACATTAATCTTCACGATAACTTACATGGTATGTTTATGCTGCTGGGAATCTTGCCATGCTCCTTTATTTCATCTGGTTCCCTAACATCCACAATTAAAATGTTACTATCAGAAGTAGCTTTCTTCACATAATCATAATTTACAGTTATGCCCTCTGGATTTGTTTGAACTGAGTAATGTCGAATTGTAGGATTATAGATAGGAGCCACATGTCCTGAAAGTTAAAATAAGTTTCAAGATGCCACGACGCCATAACTTAAGCCTAGTAAAAAATGATGTTCTGATGCCAACTTACTAAAGGCTGTGTTAGAAACATGTTTTGAAGTTGCCGCTAGCACTTGGGATTGGGTCATCCTTAATGTGGGACGAAATGTGGAAATAATACTTCGTATCATGAGCCTTGGAAACATCACGTATTTAGGTAACCTTAAATAGTTATTTAACTATACCCTAACACCGTTTTTGTACCTCGCACACAATCTTTCAACAAGATCTAGGATAATAGAGATGAAAATTAGCTTAGCAAAATACAACTATACTTTAACTGATGAAAAAACAATGACAACTTTTGAAAATTGATCTTCACAAGGGGTATGCCACAGATTAATATATGTCCAAAGCCAAAGAGTAAACTAGTATGTACTTTATATGTCATTGTTAGATGGTATCACTGATCAAGTAAAACTTGGTATGGTATAATAATCTGTGTTAAGCCGAAAACACAGATTTGACACGGACTACATGCATCCGGAATGTTTCAGAAGTCCATACAAAACGGAATGAATCCGGGCTTGTCGGGTTCCAGTTCTCAAAAATCTCCGGATGCTTGTAGTCCGAGCCTTAGGTAGGATAGATAGTCAAAGCTACAGTTAGAAGTATGTAGATATACAGGATGTTCCGTAACAACAACCGGATTACCTTGTAACCACATATTCTATACATCATGGTAAACAACTTTTGTTCTATTACTTTTGCAAATTTACATAAAATAATATCGATTTTCAATACAAAATTACCAAACAGTCGATTAAATTTGTAGTATAAAAATCTAAAAAATTTAATAATTATTTTCAAAAGTTATAGAATAAAAGTCTTAGTCTTTGAGATATAATGCTTAATCGTAGCTTAAATAATTACGAAGATACAGTCTGTCAAAAAAGTCATGAAATCAAATGAGGGCGCTGCAGTCGTAAATGTAGCAACCCTTTATAGTGCAACCAAAACAATTTTGATACTTGCAGATTTTTATTTATTATAAAAAAAATCCCTGCGTAAAATTACTGAGTGAATTTTACGTTCTCTGAAGAATACAAATGCACGCCAACTCGCCGCCCTATTGTAGGTTGGGTCGGGCGACCAAGCTCTGCTCAAGTGAAAATAGAGCAAAAGTAATTTCCTAATCAAGTAGAGCTCGATTGCTAGAGTAATAATGTGAATAAATTCTTGTAAGGATAATAAAAAAAAAAAACTTGTCCACAACCGGAGTTCGAACCGACAGACTTGGGCGTATTAGGCTAACGTTTTAACTATCAGGCTATTATGTCGGTGATAATAGTGGCGAAATTACAAACCATAAGTATTGCACGTTTAATAGTATAGGATTATCAGAGTAGACTGAGTTTAAGAGAAAACCTACTATTAATATGTCATGCCACTTCCATACAAGTAAAACGAGTAAATAAAAACAAAATATGTTTATTTTTCTAAATCAAAATTATAATATGAAATTATTTTCAACCGACTTCAAAAAACGAGGAGGTTCTCAATTCGACTGTATGTTTTTTTTTTTTTTTTTTTTTTTGTATATTTGTTACGCGATTACTCCGCCAATTATGAATCGATTTTAATGATTCTTTTTTTGTTTGGTAGATCATACATCAGAGGTGGTCCCATATAAATTTTATCGAAATTGATTTAGAACTTTTTGAGAAAATCAACAAATATATACCCAGATAGTATTTTGGTTGTGGTTCTTGTTACCTATCTTCGTCAAATATGAGCCGATTTTGATGATTTTTGTTTTATTGAATAGCTTATACTTCAAAGATAATATGCTAAAAGTTTACAAAATAAAAATCACCCCTAAGGGTAGGAAAATAGGGGATGAAATCGGTGTTCAGCAGTTAGATTAGGATTTATCACTAAAAATTGATGAAATAAGTAAATTTTATTTAAAAAAATAAAACCGACTTCAAAACACTAAAATGCTAAAAATAATCCTAACACTTACCTAATCAGTTACTTTTGGAGTCGGTGCAAACAAAAACATTGAATCTCTCATCGGCTGGCACCGACTCCAAAAGTAACTGATTAGGTAAGTGTTAGGATTATTTTTAGCATTTTAGTGTTTTGAAGTCGGTTTTATTTTTTTAAATAAAATTTACTTATTAGAAACATCACTCACTATCATCATCTGTTTCCAAATATTCTACTCCTAAAAAATCAATACCATCAGCACCTTCAACAGCAATACTGTCATCGCTGCTGCTATCATCGCCTATGCGAATAATTAATTCATCTATATCTTGATACAGTGTTCTTCCTCGTTCATAATATTCTTTTTCAAGTTTCACAACGTGTTGGCAACAGTTTTTCCAAATTTCAGGTGTTATGCTGTTAAAAGCATCTTCAGCAAGCTGCTTGACATCACGTGACCCAACATTGTGTGCTGCTATTCTTTGTTTTACTTGAGCCAAAATAAGCTCTATGGGATTCAAGTCACAGTGGTACGGCGGAAGGCGTACCACTGTGTGCCCGTGTTCCCCCAAAAGTTCGACAATGGCATAGATAGGGTCGGGCTTGTGTTTTTTCACCAATTTCAGTAAATTCGGCTTCCTGAGTGCGGTATCAAAGACAACATTATTTTCCAACAGCCAAAGTTTAATTTCGTCAACGAGAGACTTTGAGGTTGGCGCTTTGTTTGTGATCACCGAGTGATAGAATTACAATACAATTCGGTACAAAGCCCTTTTCACTGCCAGCGTGTACTATTATGTAACGTTTTCCTTTAGATACACTTTCAGTAACTCCTTCAATGTCAATTGACTGCCAACACTTTTTTACTTTGTATGACGTATGTATGTAGCTCTCGTCTAAATAAATTATATTTTTTTGCAATTCTTCGGGCAAATCTCGATTTTTCTTAATGATATCCAAATATTCCTCCCTTTTTGCTGCAATATGAGGTCTTTCAATCAAAGCTTTTCTGTTACTTTGGCATTTTTTATATGAAAATCCAATAGCTTTTAATATTTTACGCAAATGTTCAAGGCTGCAATCAAATTCAAGTTCTGTTTTGGCAACCATCAGCAATTTCCTCAGAGTTGGTACCTCTTTTCGCACCGAATAAAAAAACTGTATTTTTTGCCGCAGTGAACAAACGGTAAAATCATCCATTTCTTTATTAGGACGGCCACTTCTGTGTTTTCCGGGAGTGCTAAATTTCCCATCATTTTGAAACCCTTCGTCCACAATCCGCCTGACGGTACTTTCCGATTTTCCTGAAAATAAGTAAAACCAATCAATTATTTAGGTGCATAATAGGAGAGTTTAACATATCCTACAACAGTATTATAACCTCCTAAAGTCGAGGCATTAGTGTTAGTAAACCACATAGAAACGGCTGGCTGGACTAGTTTGTTTTGGTTGCGCTATAATATGAACTACACATACTAATATTCTAACCTATAACTGTTACATGTAAATATTTGATTTTCAGACATATAGACGTACGTTCTGTATAGTTATTACCTTTAAGTTGATTATTACGAACAATAACATAGTTACGTACCTGTCATAGCTGCTGTTCGAGCATAAACATCCTCTAAATTCGACAAAATACGCCCAGCTTGGTATTCCATGAAACATCGCTGAAATACTTTAAATATCACTTCACGAGCTCCACTTCGATTTGTTTTTTTCATAGCTTATCTGCCTATTTGTAATATAATCTAAAATTATGGCAGTTTAATCGAAAAGAAGCGAAAACATTAGCAAACTCAACAAACAAATAGACTCGATGACAGCCGACGTACTTGATGACAGTGACATGAAATTGTGTTTGGTGTTGCCAGACAAACAGAAAATGTTTAGTTCTCCAAACATTCTTTTCATGACTTATTTGACAGACTGTACAGCTGTACAGAGACACGGTTACTCCAGCTTACACACACAAAAAAAAAAAAAACTCATAGTAACAAAGATTTGGCGTGGATCTTTCTTTGCTTTCGTTACTTTCGGGACTAAGCAAAAACCTCTAACAAAGTTCTTTTTGTAAGTGGATTAGTGACTAAAGTTACTCTTACAGACAACCTTAGGGCAGAAGAAATTAAGTTATGACCCTCAAAAAAAGCTTGTAGACGTTACTTACACGAGAAGGCAGTCTATAATAGTTCAGAAGGCTCTTGTCCCCCTTCTAATACCCTCCACCTCTACGCCCTTGGAGTTCTTCTGGAGATGGCTGAGCGCGAAATATAAAACAGCTTAATACCAAAAATTTCAAGTGTTTTTTAACAAATACGCAAACAAGATTGTTTTTAGTCGATGTAATCCTGAAAAGTAGTAAAAGCATGTAAAAGTATGATAATTATACGACTTCACTTTAATAAATATAATTTAATAAGAAAATAATTTAAATTGACCCTTAATAATATTTATTTTTAAAGTATTAGTTCTCAGCATAGAGTATATTGAATATAGTCCTCAGTTCTCACTGTACGACGACCACATGGTCGTGGTTTCCGTTTCAAACAGGTTTATGACGACGGATTTTTGTTTAACTCGTATTTTTAAAACGGTTTTTTACAACTTTAGTAGTGACACTATCGACAGAAAAATTCAGCTGTCATTTGTACGGGATATAGCCAGTCCATATTTTATTTGTAAGTCAATGCCTTTGCTATTGAAATTGAATGAAAGATCGAAGAAAAAAAAAGCCATCCATCAAAAAATCAACCTGCAGATCAGAATGCAATTATTTTGTTTTTCTCTAGATTTAGCTAATGTGATTGGTAATTTTGTTTGCTCGTAATGATTTTAGCTCTTGTTACGGTGTAAGTTGTTCTAACTATATTTTATCCAAATATCTTAGTTTGTAATGATACTTGCAATACACACCAAAAATGCCAAATATTTTTCATTCAATACCTAAGTTGTGATTGATACAACTTAAATATCGTGCGTGATATAAGTTTGTCCACATTTTTCAGATGACTGAAACTTTCATTCAGGTATATAATAAATAAGGAATCAACTTGCAATGGTTTCATGTTGAAATTGCTATTTCACTGTAATCTCAATAATGGGGTCCATGCGACCTACAGGGCGCTTTCTATCCTTCACCAACAATATTCAAAGAACACAGAAGCAATCTGGTAAGGGTCTTATTCATTTGCAATTGTGGTAATATTTTCACATTCCACAGCCATGAATCATTTTGCAATGTAGAGCGCCCTTGTTAGGCATCCTTGTTACTTACTAGACTACATTGGAATTTTTTGCTTCCAATAAGTATGTATTGTGTTAAGAAATGTTTGTTGGACCTTATTTAGTAATATAATTTTGTTATATTTTATATTTACAGTATTTGGTATAGGTTGTTTACTCAGGGTGATGATAACTTTGTTTTATACATGTTAATGAAATAACGCAAAACCTCTTAGGGGCTGATTCAGCTGCTCAAATACAACAACTTTTTCTATGGGACCAACATTGAAATAAAAAAAAAATCTATTTCCTATACTAAACTGTGACCAGCTGACATTAGTTTGTAAGGAAATGTAATATTTTTTTTTTGTGTACAGGACAGAATTTTTTTTGTTGAAAAATTGACACTTTTTTTATATTATACCATTAGGTAGGGAATAGTTCCGGGAAATCCCGGTCCCTAAAATCCCGGGAAAGCCTGGGATTTGGTGTGGATCTTTCTTTGCTTTCGTTACTAAGCCAAAACCTCTAATAAAGTTATTTTTGCAAGTCGATTGGCAACTAAAGTTACTCTTCCAGACAACCTTAGAGCAGAGGAAATTAAGTTATGACCCTCGAAAAAAGCTTGTGGACGTTACTCACAGGGAAAGCTGTCTATAATAGTTCAGAAGGCTCTTATCCCCCTTCTAATACCCTCCACCTCCATGCCCTTGAAGTTCTTCCTAAAAAGAGGGCCGAATTTCATATGTGCTGTAGCTGTTTGAGCGTCGGTTTTCCTCCTGCTTTCAGCAAATTTGTAGTAATTTCGTCTTCACCCAGGGGTCATTTTTATTTTTTAAGCTGTCTAAGGGCTATCTTCATTTCGTCCAAGCTGACTTCACTATAAGGTCTATCTTCGTTTCATCCAACTACTGTACTGACTGACTGTAGTGGTCTTGAGGTCCTCAATACCATGCAGGTATTGGATGCTTGTGAGGTATATAGCCTTCCCCAAGAATCTCTAGTCTAGAAACGACAATTTTCTCATTTGATGTGGTCAGCTTTTAGTGTATAAAGTTGTATTTAAGCAGCAAAATCAGCTCTTAACCTGTCAAGCATGTGTGAACGAGACACAATAGAAATTACATTGTTATGCGACAGCCGGCGTTTTGAAAAAAAAATTAAAAGAATTTATCTCTTATTAGTACCAAGTGGGTTTCCACAAAGTCTATCTGGAAGTGAGACAGATGTTTCCACATCAAATGAAAACCTATCTAGAGAAGAACGGTATGTGGTGCGGCACACAGCCCGTGTGGAGCCACAAGGACAGGAAAACCAGAGTGAATGCAGCAGCAGTAATAACAACAACAGAAATTCTCTGAAGGTAGTTTTCAATAAAAATTTTAAAGCTATTATACCTATATGGAACTGCCTAATCTATTTATGAAAAAAATTATATAATCAATTATTCTCGTTTATTATTTGTAGGAAAATGTACCCAGCAGCAACCGGAACTCGCTCAAAGACTCTGTTGGTGGAGGCAACAGTAACAGGAGTTCTCTAGATGTGTCATCATCATCATACAACACACTTATCATTCACAACCAGGATGATTCCTGGCCACCTAGACCCACTCCAATACGGTAAATAATATACAGTCCTAAGACAGGAACAATGTAATACATATGTTATATTTTGAAACTTGTAGTATTAAATGGAAAAAAGTCTATGAATGACTTGTGACTCAAGATGTAAAAAGTTGCTTCTTGTTACATTTTCAGCAATGTTACTACAAAAGTTAAATATCTGTTGTGTGCTAATTATTGTGGAGTGTGTCAATGAAATGTGAGATAATTTAGACCTCTGTTGTAGAGAACACGAACGAACAAGCAGTGAAGTGAAACACAACACCTCACAGTCATCCCCATACCACACACTTAAGAAGAGTGAAGTGGGGAAGAAGCCTAGTGGCATCCCATTGCCCAAGGTGCACAAAGAGCAAGTGGTGACTACGACAGCCAATTATATAGACATTGGTGGACAGCGGATATACACTAGTCCACCTGATCATGGAGTTCAGGTATAAGTTCATTGCAAAATGGTTTTAAACTTGTCTCTTCCGGGCACAAACACATCTCAAAATATAGCTTTGCCCTACCACCGCTTCAAGACTACATATCGGCTGGTGATGAGAAGAAACGACGGAACAAACTCAGTCACCTTTGTCACAAAACATGTAGTAATTTCAGATTTTTTCGAACATATATAATATTTTCAAAAATGTATTGTGAGGTTACAGTTAATATATTAATATCTTTTAAACGCCAAGTACGAAAGACTCGACACAATTACAGGTACACATATAATTCATTTGGCCAGCTATATTGTGCGCGTATATTGTCTTTGGGTCGAAGATCAGCTTTGCAAGTTACATCAGGGCCTTTCATATTGACCAGCTGAAGATATAGCAGCTGCAGTCACCGACAACAGTGTGGAGGACATGTTGTTGATCTTTAAAAGTTACAATATCCAAGACAGTATATTGCACGTACGGCTCTTTTCTGCAACACAAAGATCGATTTTTCCTCACAGCATAAGTCGCTGAACTGAGCCTTCCTGACAAGGCAATATGGCGCCTTAATTGCAGTCGGGAGTCTAGTGTCATTCCCAAAATAGTTGTTGAATTGACTGCATCTATATGATCGTCTGTTTTTCTCTGTTTTT
Organism: Anania hortulata; assembly: GCA_963576865.1. Lineage (NCBI taxonomy): Eukaryota > Metazoa > Arthropoda > Insecta > Lepidoptera > Crambidae > Anania > Anania hortulata. Next base: position 16,454,523 of record OY756396.1, on the reverse strand, counting down.
AAAAAGTGCCCAGAAGATGGCATATATACTGAATGAATGACTATTATGGTTACTGAACATAATTTAAAAATAAAAAATGTTTTAACAAAGTCAATAATATTAGGTCATATAATTTTCTCCTACTCATATGTAACTTCTGTTTTACTATAATTCATGTGATACATCAACCGAAACCAATGGTTAAACTGAATGATAGCTCACTACTATTAACAGCCTAGATTTATGTATTTAAGTAAGACATACTGATTGAAAGTTTGATACTTAAGCAATTACAATCATGTGTAGGAAATAACTGAAATCCCGGACGACTTCCTGAACCAGTCATCAGTGCTAAAGCACCTTGCGAAAGAAGTGGCCCAGTCGCCCAGCCCGCGCGGGCCCACCCCGCCCGCCTCGCCCCGCGCGCCCGCACCCCGCGACGACAGTCGTAAGGCCAAGGGAAAGTGCTCTAAGGCCAAACTAAGCAAGGAGAAGCTGAATCTGTCGAGGTCCCAACCCGATCTTACTAGGTGAGTTTATGATCCACATAATTCTTTAACTTTTTTTATTTAATTTATAGTAAACTTACCATGGCGCTGTAAATGTTACTGTTCGGAAATATATATACAGTATGTAAATAACAAAAGGCGTTCCCGCTATACTATAGCGTCCGTACATATTAAAAAAAACTAATTACATAATAAAAGACGACCTCCGTAGCCGAGAGGTGAGCACCGGACTTGGTGTCGCTATCTCTGTCGGTTCGATTCCTGGTCAGTCAATGTAGAAAAAAAAAAACTATGTTGTCTCGGGTCTGGGTGTTGTGGTACCGTCGTTGTTTCTGATTTCTATGAGGATGCTAATTCCTTACTTCGACATCATGACAATAGGGATGACGACTGGGTAAAGTAAATGAAATTCTATTTAGTCCGTCAGTTAGATTATCAAAAAGAATGGACTCTTTATTTTTTCTTTTATCAATCGACCAAAAAATGACAAAGATAAAGCGCATCAAAGTTCGGGAGTGGGGCTCGTGACGTCATTTCTAAGTAAAAATTGTAACCTGGCGTGACGTCATGCGACATTTCAAAAGAATATCTCTTAAATTTTAATTATGTGAAAAAAGAAAAAATACGTATCCAATACTTTTTAATAATCTACCTCATCTACCTACTTATTTTTTCTATCGCCCACTTTGAAAATTATTTATTTTTCAACGCCCCTCAATTATACATAACGACTACAACACACTCATTTTTTTCTGGGCCCCTTTACCGGTCCCTTCTAGTACTTCAGCGCCCACCTGATAGACGGTGAAAAAGTTAGTCGTCATCCCTATCGGTGTGTCTGGCGAATATTTATTGTCATCAAATGATGGTGTGTAGCGTGGGTGTGGGCGTGGGCGTGGGCGTGGGAGTGCGCGCGGTGCCGGGCGGGTCGGAGTCGAGCGGCTGGTGCAGCGGCGGCGAGGGCTCGGCCGGCAGCGAGGAGCCGGACGACGCGTTCGCGGCCGTGCTGGACTCGCTCGCCGCCGAGAACCACCAGCTCAAGCGGCAGCTGGCCGACGCCTGCGAGCGGGTCGCCAAAACTAACAAGGTATTGTTAACATCGTCATCATCATTTCAGCTATAGGACGTCCACCGCTGAACATAAGCCTCCTCCAGTGACTTCCAGATCGTCTTCCAGTTCGAAGCGGCCCGCATTCAGCGGCTTCCTGCAACCTTTACCAGGACGTCTGTCCACCTTGTGGGTGGACGTCCTACGTTGCGCTTGCCGGTACGTGGCCTCGATTCCAAAAACTTTCTTCCCCATCGGCAGTCAGTTCTACGAGCTATGTGCCCCGCTCACCGCCACTTCGGCTTGCTAATCCGTCGGGCTACGTTAGTGACTTGGTCGTTTACGAATCTCCTCATTTCCGATTTGATTTCGCAAAGAACCACCGAGCATAACTCTTTCCATAGCACGCCGTGAGATCTGGCTTTCTTACGAGGCCCATAGTGAAAGGCCACGTTTCAGTTCCATAATGTTATCACTGGTAACACTCACCGGTTGTAAACTTTTGTCTCTAGGCACTGAGGTATTTTCTACGAGACGTCGTGTAGTTTTCCGAACGCCGCCCAGCCGAGTTAGAATCGACGATAGACCTCCTCAAAATTTGACCTACTCAACTGGATCACTCGGACGGTCTCCTTATATCGCCATTATTTACAACATGAACTATGTCGAGAAGGTCTCATTCACGGGACAAAAAAAAAAGGTCTTACACATTTTCTTTTGCTTGTTACATGTTTTTTGTACCTATTCTCTGCGATCCGTGTCGCTTCCAGTTGGAAGAAGAAGTGGAGAAAGTGCGTACGGCGCACGAGGAGCTGGTGGGGTCGTGCGAGCGGCGCGAGCGGCTGGAGCGCGCGGCGCGCGGCCGCCTGCAGGCCGACTGCCGCCGCCTGCAGGACCTCAACCGCGCGCTGAAGCAGCAGGTCGGTCATCATTCCCAGCAGGAGTCTTGAGCGCCGGAGGGCGAGGGGGGATCGTCGATCTTTGTCCAGAGACGCGTGTGCGCGGACCGAGCTACCGATCAGGGCTTTGAATAACCTTAAAAATAAGGTATCGTTCATCATACTGTTGTATGTGTACTTATTGTTAGTATAAACACGCACGGAGTCACACGAACGTCGGTCTCCTAATGAATGGTTGTACGGGTCACACGTGTTTGATTTAACGGTGGCTACGAGGATGGGAACAAACAAAACAAAGGTAACGTTATGCTCGGTGACGACGATACTCGGCCGGCCTTTTACCGGTAAACTGACTTAATGTTATTTATGATTTTACCGGTAAATGGTAACGTTACCGAATGAATACTATAAGTACCGTTAATTAACGTCGTTAGTTTTCATCTTTTTCTTTTAAGATTTATATATTATGTAAAGTAAACACAGCCAAAAGGCAATCAAGACTACGAAAGAAGTCTATACTCTAATTTGTTGTAAAACTAACCGCATGGGTTTGCAACGACGCATTAGGTAACGGAAAAAGTATCGATACTTAATTATAACGTTTATTTTTAACATTATAATATTGGAATCGATACTAAATTACCCTTACCTGTATTATCGTTAAAATTGTAACATTATGAAAATATCGTTACTTAACGATACTTTATAGTGTGAATTTGGTAACGTTACCAAGACATGTTACCAATCTCGGCCGGCGGTGCGGGCGCGGCGTGCGACTGGGCGATCACGTAAGAGTAGAGAAAAAAAAACAGTAGATTCAGGAAAAAATCAGTAGACAGTAAAAGTTGATATTGTAGTCATAAAAACCGTCAGTAATTTCATGTTATAGTCTTAGTAACATAAGCCCGCTGTCACACCAAAAGCAAATGTTTTTCACTTACCATTGTCGCATTTAGATTATACCTTAAATAAATGGAGCACATACCCTAGGCTATAGAAAGGCAATGTCTTATGATTTGTTCGACAAAATGTTCCGCCATTTTTAATCTGTATCTGTACTGTTTTTGTATGGGCGAGCGTTGGCAGAAGTTGTCATTTCATACTAATATAAGTGGAAAAAGAATCATCAAAATCGGTTCACATTTGTCGAAGATATTGGGTAACATAGATACAAGAACCACGAACTAAAACAATATTTGAGTATATATTTTGTTATTTTTCTCAAAAAGTGCCAAATCGATTTTGATAAAAATATGGGACAACTTCTGAAGTATGATCTACCAATTTGACATACTTCTGACATTTGCCGTGCTAGGCGTGTTGTTCATTCGTCGTGAGTCTTGAACCTCGGGAATATAATAACACGGCTGCTGCTTTACCAGAAGAAGTATGTCAAACCTCTAAACATTCTGTTTCCTCGACTGATGGAAACGACGCTGCCACAGAGTAGGCAATGACCACTAACAGACACGTTTTTGAATAGATGGAATTCGTTTTTGTATATTTAGTAGCTTGGATTTATCCATGAAATTGAAAAAAGCAGGTAGATTTCTCGAATTTTTGGAAATAAGTCAGTAGATCAGTAGATATCTCTTAAATCAGGTAGATCTACTGCTTTATCAGTAGATCTGGCATCACTGTATTGGGATCGGACCGAAATTTGATTGCGACTATTTGCGACTACTGTTAAATTGCAGTAATTGGGGGACTGTTAGCTGGCATAGTAAAGCGGTAGTTTTGATAAAGTTTTGTGCTAGCATAGCCAAATAGTCCTTTGATAAAGATTAGATTAACCTTGAATTTTTAACAATTTTTATTTATTGAATACTATTTAAATGCAATGTCTATTGTACAGGTGGACTTGTTATCACAAGGCGTCCGCACTGAAAGTGACAATAACGCCGATGCTTTGCGCAAAGAGCTGCAGAACAGGGAAATGTTAATAGCCCAGCTTATAACACAAAGTAAGTTTCAATTGAATTATGCATGTAAAACGTTAATTTGCAGGAAAACACTAAATGCGATCTACTGAAAACCTTTATTTTTGTGAAATTCTTTTGTTTTTTCGATATTCATTTGTTCTTTGAGAAAGACTTAGATAAAAGTGCCTAAAAAAAGTGTCCGTAAGATATTTTTCACGTCCGTCATTATTGCTAGAACGTAAGCGTAAAATTTCAGAAATACAGTAAATGTAAATTGGTGAAAACGGAAAGTAAATTAGTAATAAGCGCGCAGAGGGCATTCAATGAGAATCAAAAGCAGCCAATTTAGTAATATAAAAACCATATTTTTGCCTAAGATTATCAACATTACCTAAACAAGTAAAAAAATTTAATTAGGTATTTTCAGAGGCAAATTTGTTTATATTTTCCATGCGTTTTCGTTTGCACAGACTCCAAAAGTAACCGATTAGGTACTTATGTGTAAATATTATTTTTAGCTTTTTAGTTTATTGAAGTCGTTTTTTTTTTTATAAAATTTTGTTAGCACAATTGGTCTACATTCAGCTTCTTAATAAATGAAGTGGTGCGAACAGACAAGGAGCTGGCGTGCGCGAAGGAGCGGCAGGAGATCGAGATGGCGGCGCAGCGCGCCACGCTGCAGGAGCAGCGCACGCACATCGACATCCTCGACACCGCGCTCACCAACGCGCAGGCCAACGTCGTGCGCCTCGAGGACGAGGTACTGTGCGCGTGCGCACCTATACCGCCATCTGTACTAATATTAGTGAACATCAGGATGATGGGTGTACGTCATGAACCAGTGAATCTATACACATGAAAGCAATGTTCTAGCAATGTGAGGAATGTGTGTAAAATATGAAGCAATGTGCTTTTATAAAATTAGAATTATTCCAAGATGTCAGTGAGCCGCCAGCCTGATATCAGAATGATAGTGTATTTTTAATCTGAGCAAATTGCTTACTATCTAAGTATGAAAACATTACCGTAGTAATTTTTGCGATGAACGTAAGAGTGGGCGATGACCCACAATATACTGTTAAAGTATTAGCCCTGAAGTGTCATCTCGTTTCGCTCATACCCATTCATCTTTTAGTGTCGGCACGCCAGCGGGTACGTGGAGCGTGTGATGGGCTTGCAGCGCGCGCTTGCGTCGTTACAACAAGCGTCCGACCGGCGGGAACACACCGAGAGGAAACTGCGCGCACAACTAGAAAAGGAGTTGCAAACTTTGAGGTTAGTTTGGAATAGGCACGCTAGACTTGTAGTATTGTTTTGTCAGTTCAACCGCTTGTTCCCAAACGTTTGATGAGCTTGCAGGTTTTTGGGTTAGTTTTTTTCCAGACGAGTTATGATTGAGAGAAAATCCACGAAGAAATTTTTTTGTTTTTTAAATATATTTTCAGTCGTCACTTAGGTATAAACTATAAAACTTTAACATTTAGACGCATAGGTACGTCGCTTAAAAGCCGTGCAGAAACAGAATGAAATTGAATATCGTCGTAGTTGTAAGTATCTTTCGCACGTTATTTGAAAGCAGAATGACAGTTGCAGTTGTGGTTCCAAATCCTCAAATATGGTATGGGCGGCAATGTGAATATCGTTTATTTGTACAGAAAACGCGAATGCAACTGTGGCGGGACCGGGTCTGGTGGCGGCGGTGCGACAGGCGAAGCGGAACTGCGACGACTCGTGCGAGAGCGAGACGAGCGACTGCTGGCGCTCGAGGGCGAGTGCGCCAAGTGGGAGCAGCGGTACCTGGAGGAGGCCGCGCTGCGCCAGGCCGCCGTCTCCGCCGCCTCCATACCCAAGTGAGTACACAGTACACAGTACACAGTACACATACACGCGGGGTACTGTGCGACGAGCGACTGCTGGCGCTCGAGGGCGAGTGCGCCAAGTGGGAGCAGCGGTACCTGGAGGAGGCCGCGCTGCGCCAGGCCGCCGTCTCCGCCGCCTCCATACCCAAGTGAGTACACAGTACACAGTACACAGTACACATACACGCGGGGTACTGTGCGACGAGCGACTGCTGGCGCTCGAGGGCGAGTGCGCCAAGTGGGAGCAGCGGTACCTGGAGGAGGCCGCGCTGCGCCAGGCCGCCGTCTCCGCCGCCTCCATACCCAAGTGAGTACACAGTACACAGTACACAGTACACATACACGCGGGGTACTGTGCGACGAGCGACTGCTGGCGCTCGAGGGCGAGTGCGCCAAGTGGGAGCAGCGGTACCTGGAGGAGGCCGCGCTGCGCCAGGCCGCCGTCTCCGCCGCCTCCATACCCAAGTGAGTACACAGTACACAGTACACAGTACACATACACGCGGGGTACTGTGCGACGAGCGACTGCTGGCGCTCGAGGGCGAGTGCGCCAAGTGGGAGCAGCGGTACCTGGAGGAGGCCGCGCTGCGCCAGGCCGCCGTCTCCGCCGCCTCCATACCCAAGTGAGTACACAGTACACAGTACACATACACGCGGGGTACTGTGCGACGAGCGACTGCTGGCGCTCGAGGGCGAGTGCGCCAAGTGGGAGCAGCGGTACCTGGAGGAGGCCGCGCTGCGCCAGGCCGCCGTCTCCGCCGCCTCCATACCCAAGTGAGTACACAGTACACAGTACACAGTACACATACACGCGGGGTACTGTGCGACGAGCGACTGCTGGCGCTCGAGGGCGAGTGCGCCAAGTGGGAGCAGCGGTACCTGGAGGAGGCCGCGCTGCGCCAGGCCGCCGTCTCCGCCGCCTCCATACCCAAGTGAGTACACAGTACACAGTACACAGTACACATACACGCGGGGTACTGTGCGACGAGCGACTGCTGGCGCTCGAGGGCGAGTGCGCCAAGTGGGAGCAGCGGTACCTGGAGGAGGCCGCGCTGCGCCAGGCCGCCGTCTCCGCCGCCTCCATACCCAAGTGAGTACACAGTACACAGTACACAGTACACATACACGCGGGGTACTGTGCGACGAGCGACTGCTGGCGCTCGAGGGCGAGTGCGCCAAGTGGGAGCAGCGGTACCTGGAGGAGGCCACGCTGCGCCAGGCCGCCGTCTCCGCCGCCTCCATACCCAAGTGAGTACACAGTACACAGTACACAGTACACAGTACACATACACGCGGGGTACTGTGCGACGAGAGACTGCTGGCGCTCGAGGGCGAGTGCGCCAAGTGGGAGCAGCGGTACCTGGAGGAGGCCACGCTGCGCTAGGCCATAATCGTAATCTTTGTGAAATCCGTACATAATCTACAAGTTGATAAAGCGCATTATCATAACGAAATTGTATTTGCCACCAGGGACGCGAAGATAGCGGCTTTGGAGAAGACGTCCGCCGAGTCCGAGCGGCTGATGGCGGAGGCGCGCAGCGAGAAGATCCGCCACATGGACGAGCTGCACCTGGCGCAGAAGAAGGTCGCCGACCACGAGAGCAGGTACCATTCTAATTCTGCGTCCACAGGATCACACAATACCTGCAATAATCCTCGTATGTATAGTCTACAATTTCAGCGGTCTAACAGTTTGTGTAGTAAATTATATTATATATTTAATAATTAATATATTCTTTCAACAATCACACCATTGTCTAGCCCTAAAATAAAGCTGGTACTGTGGCCATTATATAACGGATAAACATACTTACAGTACATACATTTAGAAACATACATCGGTACAAAGGCTCGTGCTCATCACATAAACATTTACGACCGTTGTGATTGTGTGTACGCGCGTGTCCTCTGCCAATACGCGAGGTGCGTGCTGAACACAATAAGAATTCATTTCAGCCAGTTACAATTGACATACCTAGTTATGTGTGCGTACGTTCTCTACATTGACAAGTTGTGTGCAGATTGATGGTCGTTTCGCATAGGTATGAGGTAGCTGGGGCGTTAAGCAGGATTCTAGTAATTCACTAACTGGTGAACGTGGAAAATTTATCTGCCTTGATAGCTAGCGATATGAATGTCGATACAAAAAATATTCCGTTCTGTCTATTTCTTCTTCTTCTCAGCCATTTTTTGTTAGTTTAGTAAAAGCCTCGTTTAGATTGCGCCATTTAGTCCGGACCTGTGCTTCTTCCATCCAGTTCGTCCCTGCTATTTATTTATTTGATTTTATTCGGAACACCAACAGCATTGATACAATCTATGAGTACAGAGTTATCATATAAACGTAGCTATTAACAGGCATTCGCATATAGAAATGCAGTATGTAAATAGACCACATAAGCCATTTATAGAATAGTCAAAAATATAGAAGTAAGAGAAAAAAACAAAACAAAACAAAAATAAATCAGGGATTTGCTGCACCCTCGGAGTGGGGACCGAAAAACTCAGAATTAAACAATTTTTTTATAGTTAATGGTTTAGTCCGAAATAATTCCAGCTCGCCGTTGCTTTTTGACAGGTCGTTAAAAAAGTTGGTCGCTCGGATAAAGAAAGAATTGCGACGATAATTCGTGTTTATCCTGGGTATTGCCAGAGGTTGAGTACGTCTGATCGGTAATTTCCGTGGTACCCAGATGTCAACTTGTTCTAATAAAGCAGGACAATCAATGGTACCATTTACAATTTTTAAAAGACACTTAATATCCGAGACTTGTCGCCTTTTCTGTAAAGGTAAGAAGTGGTATCTTCTACATATAGCCTCATACCCATGATCCCGTCATCATTTTCCTAGTCATCCTTCCATCGCATCTATGGTCTGCCTCTAGGTCTCTTTTCGCCACAAGGTCTCCATTTTAGGACAGCTTCGCCCTACAAGCCATGATATGATGATGACATCGGTGTCTTTACTTTGCTCTCTAAGCCAGGTGTTTGTGCTGCGGTCTCTCAGCATAAAATCCCTACGAGATTCCTTTTCAGTTTTCTCCCGCCAAGTTGTATTTATGTTAATAGAAGTTAATGATAGTTAATAAAAGGAGGGTCTTTCATTTCTTTAATTACTAGGCACTTTTAAATAGAATTACATTTGATAAGAGATTGATGTCGATATTAGTTATTGATAAACACTCTATTAAGGGGTAATAGAGTGTTTAGCTGAATGTTGTATTGTTCGCAGAGTAAAAGAGCTGGAGTCGAAGGTGGCGGAGCGCGACGCGATGATCAAGGTGCTGCAGAAGCACACCTCCTCGGCCTACGACAGCGGCGCCTCGCTCAGGAACAACTCCAGCCGCGAGGAGCTAGGTAAACTCACATTCGTACGCACAATCACTGAAGCGTGGAATGACAGAAAAGCATTATACGTCAGATACGCAAAAGCCAAAATGTCAGGTAGGTACGCAATGCGTCAGATACGAAAAATGACATGTACGTTAAACGTAAGAAATGGATAATGAGTATTAAATTGGACTCCCTTTTCCGCAATTACTGCCGCACTCAGAGACGTCACTTAACTTTAATGGTTACTTAAGATAAATCTGTGATTCTAAAAGATACGAAGTCGAAGTCGATGAGAAGTTTTAGATAGATAGATAGATACTCTTTATTGCACACCATACAAGTAAAATACACATGATTTTTACAGAAAAATGTACAATTTAGGCGGTCTTAACGCTAATAGCGATCTCTTCCAGACAACCTTTAGGTAGAGGACAACCATTAGAGAAAGGGGAAGGTGTTGCAGAGTTCTTAAAATTCTTACCTGATACAAATAGGATTGCATAAATTTCTGGCATAGACGTATACATACAGTAATAAATAAATAAAATAAATACATAACAATAATTATACATACATATACTATAAACATACTTAATACTACTTGATATATGCGAGGAGATGTCGAGACTAACAGTGACCAGTAATATTCTAAGATATAAAGGCAGTTTGTGTCAAGATGAAAGAAAGTGTGCTTTAATCCGATTTTTAAAAATAGCAATCGATTTGGATTTTCTGATTGTTAATGGTAAGGAATTCCAGAGGCGAATGGACTGGACAGTAAACGACTGCCGAATGGGGAGTGAACAGGCGGGAAGCAAGTGTGGCACTGCTCCCGACGTCCAGAATATACGGTCAGACAGGAAACTAACTCCCTAGTGAGCGTAGAGTCCCTTTTACCCCAAGACACTAAGTCCCTAGAGCCCTAGCCCCACCTAACAATAGATACGTAAATATAATAAGGATGTAGAAAGAGGAGTGAAGAGCTGCTCCCAGGTCGCCCAGGGTAGCAGCCTTAGGACGGTAGGTAGGCGGTGTGGACCCGTTGCCAGTCTGGCAGACTCACCAGACTGATCATAGTGACGGCTAAGGTAGTCTTGGCCGCAGCGGAGGGCAATGAGAACCAACACGGACGGTTGATATCTGACTTATTTACTATAATGTCATGTTTATATATAACAATTACAGAACGTTAACATGTATAGGTTGATCGTTGTGTGCCGTCGGTGTAGAGTGCCGACGGTGCATGGGTCCATGGGTCATCCGCCGGTTTGTAGGTCGCTGACGGCGCAGCAGACAAATGTACGATCGTAGCTCGTACATATTGGCATCTTCAAAAATCACGAGAAGTAGGTAGAAGATGCAGCTCCAGTCTCCAGCGCAATGTGTAGCAGTGGTGCAGCAAACCAATGTACGAGGCTACTCGTATAGGGAGGAAATTGAAGATGTAGTTTTTTGGATGACCGCATGTCATGACCCTGTGATGACTGCAAAAATTGAAAGCGCTTTTTAAATAGGGCGGTGATTTCGGACTGAATAATATGTTAAATAATTGCGAAAGAATATGCAAGTCACGCCTACGACGGATTGGAAGCCATTTAAGCAGAGTCCGGTATTCGGTAACATGATCAACTTCCGTAAACCAAAAACTATTCGTATACAGAAGTTCTGTAGACGCTCAAGCTTATTGAGGAGGTTTTCATTTAAATCTAAGTAACAGCAATTTGCATAATCTAGGATGGGAAATAAAAGCGCCTGAACAAGCGCAATTTTGGTGGGTATAGGCAAGAAATTACGAAGTCTATTTAATGACGCTGCCGCTGCATAAATTTTTCTGCTGACTTCCGCAGTTTGTGTTGTCCAAGTGAGTGGACAATATGAATGCCCAGGTTCTTTACAATTTTGCTGTAAGGGAAATGGACACCGTCAAATGTGATGGGTTGCAAGGCCGGCCAGTCAATCCTAGCAATTTGCCGAGAACCTCCCACAACAATTACCTGCGTTTTAGTAGTGTTAACCCTGAGACCAAATGACTTGCTCCAATGTAGTATACGACTAAGATCGTCGTTAACTACCTGTACAACACTAGAAAGGTCTTCAAGGCGCCCTTGTGAATATATTTGGAGATCGTCTGCATATAAGTGAAAAAAATATTTTAGGTTATGAGTAATCGAATTGATAAAAAGTGCGAAGAGGAGAGGAGAAGGCACGCCACCTTGAGGGACACCGGCACTGATATCATACCATGCAGAGGAGGAGTCCTCCGAACGGATGCGCTGCCGGCGACCATACAAGTAACTGTGAAACCAGTCAAGCACGGTTGGAGATATGTTAAGAGAACGTAGCAATCCAAGTAAAATGTCAAAATCGACAGTGTTAAACGCGTTACTAAAGTCAAGTAGTGCCAGTACAGTAAGTTGTTGTTTATCCATAGCCTGTCGGATGTCGTCTGTTATTTTAATTAAAGCAGTGGTTGTACTATGGCCTGGGCGAAAACTGGATTGATAAGGATTAAGGAGTTGGTTTGAGGATAGGAAGTGACTGAGTTGGTGATGGACAACGCGCTCCATCACTTTGGAAAGGAAGGGTAGAATTGAAATAGGCCGATAGTCCGAAAACGAACAAGGTTTGGCTTTTTTCGGGAGAAGAACTATTATAATTATATAACTATTTGAGCATCTTTCCATAATGTAGGGAAAACGCTTGAGGAGAGGGAGTGATTGAGGATATCGGTGATTATTTTGGTAAGGATATCCAGCAAAGAAGTAATCATTTTTCGACTAACACAACCAGTCCCGACTGCATTTGAGGCTATAGACATAATGTTTCTTTTAACATCACAATCCGATACTTGACTAAAGCTGAAAGATGTGTAGTCAGAAGTTGGAAGTGATGAAAGTTGATGTAATGTATTTATTTTTGTTATGCTATCAATAGCATCAGATGAGGAGAAATGCTTATTTAAAAGATCGATATTTATACCTTTAGACACAGGATCATTACGCGTCTTTTCAACTCCAATAGACTTAAAGAATCTCCAAACTTTAGCTGGATCTCCCATTTTCTACCGATTTGTGAATATGACGTCTTTGAGCGTCTCTGCACAAAGTATTGCAGTGATTCCGAAGGTTTTTTTTTCTTTTTCGCGGTTTTTGTCGGACAGGTCCACTTTGAATTTCGTTTTAGCAGCATTTTTCTTGTTCCTTAACGATTTAAGTTCATCCGTAAGCCAAGGTGCAGGAACATGTTTAATTTTGACACGACGAACAGGAGCATGCTTATCGAACAATTTAAGAAGTAGTGCATTGAATCGGCCCTTACGATAGCGGCCCAGTCTGTGCCAGAGGCATCATGTGTGAGAGCGTCAAGGTTCATGCCACCAATATGTACGTTAGAAAAAAAGATTGTTTAGCTTAAAAAGTGATTTTCATCATTATAATACTCGTAATAAAAATAAACTTGCCGTTCCGAGCTTCAGACTTCACAAAGTTGGTAATTCATTCTTGGGGAAATGTATTAAATTTTTTAATAAAGTTCCACAGACTCTTGTTGAACTACCTGTACATGAGTTCAAAATTCACATAAAAAAAAACTTTATGAAAAAAGGGTATTATAAGGTAGACGATTTTTTGAACGACAAGAGTGCATGGACTTAACCTGCTTAGCTCGCACTTACTTCATGTCTTGTAATTGTATTTCCTGTAAAAAAGGCTGACAAAGGTGACTGAGTTTGTTGCGCCGTTTCTTCTCATCACCAGCCGATATGTAGTCCCGAAGCGGTGGTAGGGTAAAGCTATATTTTGGGACGTGTATAAGTGCCCGGAAGAGGGCCTATATACTGAATAAATGAGTATTAATGAGTATTAATGAGTATTAATGAGTATCAAAATTGCGTTGCAGGAGAAATTTCGCCTTAGACTTTGGAGGACGGACCTTATAGGACAGGTAAATAAGATCGTGGAAAGAGAATGCATCAGCATGACATTGACCATGCTTAGCAACATCGTCAGTAGAAGTGACAATCATCAGGTTAAGAAGAGAAGGCGCGCAGTTTGGAAAGAAGTGAGTGGCATTAGTAGTAGGGATGTTTAAATGACATGAGGAAATAATTGATCTAAGGCGAGTAGACCTAGTGTCGTTTTTGAGTTAACATGTATTGAAGTCTCCCATCAGTATTGTGTGACTGTATAAGGGAGTCAGGTCCTCTAAAGTTTTCTCAAGTGCAGAAAAGTAGTCAACTCTAAGAGAAGGACTGTAGAAGACACCGAGAAAAAGTTTTGTGTGGGAGAGACTAATTTCAATAAATAGATGTTGTGCAACATCGGAAGACGCGGATGGAGGAGATTCATTTACCATCGTGAAAGGAATATTTGAACGAATATAAATTGCAATGCCACCACCAGATCTAACAATGCGGTCATTTCGGACTAGCTAAAATCCCGGTAAAGAGTACGATGTTGATGGGAGACAGGCATTAAACTACGTCTCCGATACCAGAACAGCGTGTATATTTCTGTTGTTAAAGGCTGTAAGCATGTCCGGATAATGGGCTGGAACGCTTTGTGCGTTAATGTGAATAACATTGAAGTTTTTGGGGACATCAGAGAAGGCGGCATCAAGCTCGTCCGAGAGAGAAGGCAAAGAGGAATGGAAACTGTCGTTACTAGATGTTGTAGAAGAGAGAGAGAGAGAGAGTGGTCAGATATATCACTGTCAACATTGGAAATATTCATATCAGTGGTTATATTATACTATAATAAGAAGAAATAATATATTATCGATGTAGACATCCGCATTGAATACATATGAATTTATTTATTTCTTCATAATTTGCTAATTGATGTTGCTATAATATTGGCGTCCTATCGGCTCTATGAATCTGCTTGTCGCAGTTATCTAATGCTAATGAGCTTCCCTCATTGTTTCAGTGTGTCTTTCCTCTGGTGCCTCGTTCTCGAGCGCGGAGGGCGTCGGCGCCGGCAGCGTGGCGAACCGCTACCGGCACCTCGCGCGCCGCAACTACTCGCCGCACAACGACAACTCCAGCGGTACGTACCTTGCGGCGGTGGGCCTGTAGCGTGTAGCGTGTAGCGTGTAGCGTGCCGGGCCGCTACCGGCACCTCGCGCGCCGCAACTACTCGCCGCACAACGACAACTCCAGCGGTACGTACCTTGCGGCGGTGGGCCTGTAGCGTGTAGCGTGTAGCGTGTAGCGTGCCGGGCCGCTACCGGCACCTCGCGCGCCGCAACTACTCGCCGCACAACGACAACTCCAGCGGTACGTACCTTGCGGCGGTGGGCCTGTAGCGTGTAGCGTGTAGCGTGCCGGGCCGCTACCGGCACCTCGCGCGCCGCAACTACTCGCCGCACAACGACAACTCCAGCGGTACGTACCTCGCGGCGGTGGGCCTGTAGCGTGTAGCGTGTAGCGTGTAGCGTGCCGGGCCGCTACCGGCACCTCGCGCGCCGCAACTACTCGCCGCACAACGACAACTCCAGCGGTACGTACCTTGCGGCGGTGGGCCTGTAGCGTGTAGCGTGTAGCGTGTAGCGTGCCGGGCCGCTACCGGCACCTCGCGCGCCGCAACTACTCGCCGCACAACGACAACTCCAGCGGTACGTACCTTGCGGCGGTGGGCCTGTAGCGTGTAGCGTGTAGCGTGCCGGGCCGCTACCGGCACCTCGCGCGCCGCAACTACTCGCCGCACAACGACAACTCCAGCGGTACGTACCTCGCGGCGGTGGGCCTGTAGCGTGTAGCGTGTAGCGTGCCGGGCCGCTACCGGCACCTCGCGCGCCGCAACTACTCGCCGCACAACGACAACTCCAGCGGTACGTACCTCGCGGCGGTGGGCCTGTAGCGTGTAGCGTGTAGCGTGTAGCGTGTAGCGTGCCGGGCCGCTACCGGCACCTCGCGCGCCGCAACTACTCGCCGCACAACGACAACTCCAGCGGTACGTACCTCGCGGCGGTGGGCCTGTAGCGTGTAGCGTGTAGCGTGTAGCGTGCCGGGCCGCTACCGGCACCTCGCGTGCCGCAACTACTCGCCGCACAACGACAACTCCAGCGGTACGTACCTCGCGGCGGTGGGCCTGTAGCGTGTAGCGTGTAGCGTGTAGCGTGCCGGGCCGCTACCGGCACCTCGCGCGCCGCAACTACTCGCCGCACAACGACAACTCCAGCGGTACGTACCTCGCGGCGGTGGGCCTGTAGCGTGTAGCGTGCCGGGCCGCTACCGGCACCTCGCGCGCCGCAACTACTCGCCGCACAACGACAACTCCAGCGGTACGTACCTCGCGGCGGTGGGCCTGTAGCGTGTAGCGTGTAGCGTGTAGCGTGCCGGGCCGCTACCGGCACCTCGCGCGCCGCAACTACTCGCCGCACAACGACAACTCCAGCGGTACGTACCTCGCGGCGGTGGGCCTGTAGCGTGTAGCGTGTAGCGTGTAGCGTGCCGGGCCGCTACCGGCACCTCGCGCGCCGCAACTACTCGCCGCACAACGACAACTCCAGCGGTACGTACCTCGCGGCGGTGGGCCTGTAGCGTGTAGCGTGTAGCGTGTAGCGTGCCGGGCCGCTACCGGCACCTCGCGCGCCGCAACTACTCGCCGCACAACGACAACTCCAGCGGTACGTACCTCGCGGCGGTGGGCCTGTAGCGTGTAGCGTGTAGCGTGCCGGGCCGCTACCGGCACCTCGCGCGCCGCAACTACTCGCCGCACAACGACAACTCCAGCGGTACGTACCTCGCGGCGGTGGGCCTGTAGCGTGTAGCGTGTAGCGTGCCGGGCCGCTACCGGCACCTCGCGCGCCGCAACTACTCGCCGCACAACGACAACTCCAGCGGTACGTACCTCGCGGCGGTGGGCCTGTAGCGTGTAGCGTGTAGCGTGCCGGGCCGCTACCGGCACCTCGCGCGCCGCAACTACTCGCCGCACAACGACAACTCCAGCGGTACGTACCTCGCGGCGGTGGGCCTGTAGCGTGTAGCGTGTAGCGTGCCGGGCCGCTACCGGCACCTCGCGCGCCGCAACTACTCGCCGCACAACGACAACTCCAGCGGTACGTACCTCGCGGCGGTGGGCCTGTAGCGTGTAGCGTGTAGCGTGTAGCGTGCCGGGCCGCTACCGGCACCTCGCGCGCCGCAACTACTCGCCGCACAACGACAACTCCAGCGGTACGTACCTCGCGGCGGTGGGCCTGTAGCGTGTAGCGTGTAGCGTGTAGCGTGCCGGGCCGCTACCGGCACCTCGCGTGCCGCAACTACTCGCCGCACAACGACAACTCCAGCGGTACGTACCTCGCGGCGGTGGGCTTGTAGCGTGTAGCGTGTAGCGTGTAGCGTGTAGCGTGCCGGGCCGCTACCGGCACCTCGCGCGCCGCAACTACTCGCCGCACAACGACAACTCCAGCGGTACGTACCTCGCGGCGGTGGGCCTGTAGCGTGTAGCGTGTAGCGTGTAGCGTGCCGGGCCGCTACCGGCACCTCGCGCGCCGCAACTACTCGCCGCACAACGACAACTCCAGCGGTACGTACCTCGCGGCGGTGGGCCTGTAGCGTGTAGCGTGTAGCGTGTAGCGTGCCGGGCCGCTACCGGCACCTCGCGCGCCGCAACTACTCGCCGCACAACGACAACTTCAGCGGTACGTACCTCGCGGCGGTGGGCCTGTAGCGTGTAGCGTGTAGCGTGCCGGGCCGCTACCGGCACCTCGCGCGCCGCAACTACTCGCCGCACAACGACAACTCCAGCGGTACGTACCTCGCGGCGGTGGGCCTGTAGCGTGTAGCGTGTAGCGTGTAGCGTGCCGGGCCGCTACCGGCACCTCGCGCGCCGCAACTACTCGCCGCACAACGACAACTCCAGCGGTACGTACCTCGCGGCGGTGGGCCTGTAGCGTGTAGCGTGTAGCGTGTAGCGTGCCGGGCCGCTACCGGCACCTCGCGCGCCGCAACTACTCGCCGCACAACGACAACTCCAGCGGTACGTACCTCGCGGCGGTGGGCCTGTAGCGTGTAGCGTGTAGCGTGCCGGGCCGCTACCGGCACCTCGCGCGCCGCAACTACTCGCCGCACAACGACAACTCCAGCGGTACGTACCTCGCGGCGGTGGGCCTGTAGCGTGTAGCGTGTAGCGTGTAGCGTGCCGGGCCGCTACCGGCACCTCGCGCGCCGCAACTACTCGCCGCACAACGACAACTCCAGCGGTACGTACCTCGCGGCGGTGGGCCTGTAGCGTGTAGCGTGTAGCGTGCCGGGCCGCTACCGGCACCTCGCGCGCCGCAACTACTCGCCGCACAACGACAACTCCAGCGGTACGTACCTCGCGGCGGTGGGCCTGTAGCGTGTAGCGTGTAGCGTGTAGCGTGCCGGGCCGCTACCGGCACCTCGCGCGCCGCAACTACTCGCCGCACAACGACAACTCCAGCGGTACGTACCTCGCGGCAGTTCACTCGCATGAGTATGCATGAGTTCTGACAAAGCTTTACCAGAGCTACGAAAAGACTTCGTTGATTACTCTACATTCGTGTGCAGGTGAGGTTGCTAAAATTTAGATGTTGTGAAAAATCCCTTGACTTCAGAACCGGCTTGAATAGAGTAACATTGTTGTCGGCAGGCTGCGGCTTCGACAGCTCGTCGCTGCGGCTGGACTCGCAGCTGGCGGCGCTGGAGTCGCGCCTGGAGCGGCCCGTGCCCGCCGTGAGTTACCCCGAGCCCCTCCCGCACCCTCACGCCCACGCCCACCCCCACGCGCACACCAACCCCAGGCCACACGCCAGCTACTACTAGACTACTATCCGTTCGCGCATAGTTGGCCACTGACGACAAAAAACTAACAGATATTGATAAAACTAAAGAATATTAGAGATGTGCCGACTCCATGCCGATTACGGTTTTGGGGTACTCGACAATTTCCGTGACGCTTCGATTACAGTCAATTCGCGCGCGAGTCGCAACCGCGCCGCTTGTGAGCGTGTCAAAACATGTTTTTTACTTCACATTCACCTCATATCTTGATTTTTGGTTGGGTATTTTAACACCGCTCTGACCAGTATAAAACTATCACTGTTATAGTTCATTTAAGTGAAATACTACCATTAAAAAAAAACATGTCGAAGCCGGATAGTCGGAGTCGGAGTCGATGCTTACTGCCGATTAGTTGTAGACTACAAAAGTGGCCGGATAGTCGACCGAGTCGGAACATCACTAAATATTACGGTGCCGAATAATAAATAATTACACGCGCTTTTAATGACGGTTTTTGCTCTTCTTCTTTCTTGAGAGCGAGACTCGGCGATGCGGAAGGCAGGCGGGGAAGGGACGGCCATACCACTGATCGGCAAACTTAGCGCGAACGGGTAGAGCTTTGGCTAAACTCAACATAAACTGAATAAAAATTTAATAAAGAATATTTACAGAAATTCTCAACTTATATATTGCAAAAATCTACGAGCGAAGAACCGCGTCTTCGCTCGTAGATTTTTGCAACTTTTATAGATTAAATTAAATAGGATGTAACTGTAGTTGGTGGTTGCGTGGAAACTATGTGAGAAATAGAGAGACTCATTGTCAAATACATGCGTAAAGCAGGCAGGTTTTTTCCGTTTAGCATACTGTTCGTACATTTTACATGTCATAGCGAGACGTCGACGATTACATTGCGGAGTCCTGCCACCAGCCTTAAAGTTATATTATGTAATACTGTTCAATGACATAAAAGTCAAAAGTAATTGATATTTTGGTGTGACTTAACCTATATTTTGTAAAAGTATTTAAATTTGGCAGACGTCTTTTGCAACCCTAAACACGAAATTGTATCACGTACTGATGTGCGTAACCTAATACTAATATGTCATGATAATCTGTCATGTTTTCGACTTTCGACCATTTATAAAACGAAAATATTCCCTTCGACATATACTACGAAGTTTGACATAAATGATATAACCTACTAGTTGGGTCTCGTAACAATGATGTAGTCAATGTATTTAAACTTACAACTTACTCACAAGTGACATGTGTATGTTTTAAATACCTAAGGCCCACTTGCACAACCATCTAAATCAAGACTTAACCTAAACCAATTTTAAAATGTCATTTGAACTGTCAATCAAGGCTATCTTTTATGTGCTTACCAGTTGGCGTCAGGAGTCCTGCTATCTTCATTTGGCAACTTTTCAATTTAATAGTAAATACTAAATTCTAAAAATACTCACTTTACTTAATACGAAAAAAAAATTGCGACTAAGGAAAGCCCGCAAATTTGATAGAACGACATTTGACACGACCGACACAAGCTTTAGCGGCGAATTCAATCTTTATAGAGCTCATTATTTTTTAAGTAGATAGAGACAGAAAGATGTTTTAATTTAACTTTAAGCTAAATCTGGTTCAAGTACAAGTGGCCTTAAAGCCCATTTTGCACAACGTTTTAATCCAGGCTTGGTTTAACACCGAGGTTCTGCTGGTAGGCCTTACTTAGGCATTCAAGTGCTCGTATTATATGCAGGATGCAAGACAACATTCCGTTTCCTCTAACATTCCTTCATCGATGTACAAGCGAGCAATCACATTAACGCTTAGTTTTTGTGTTTTGTGTGATTTTAGTATGTGTGAAGTGTTTTTTCCTAACATAAAGCTTTCTAACTAAAAACGTTCTCATCTTGGCTACGTTTTTTCAAAATGAAGCTTGCATAGGAATATAAAAATCCGGTGTACAGGATGTATCAATAAATCAATAGGAACAACTTTTACCATAGGAATAATATCGAAACAGTGAGAAAATTTCCTTACCGTACAAAATTATCACCTACATTAACGAATATTTGTATGGTCTAAGTATTATACACTTTGTTCGTATTGATGAAAACTACCACTTCCATTTCTGTCGACTTGACACTTTCTTTCCGTTACATCTTTCATCACTGCCGTTACACTAAAGTGTACTCGGACGTAAGACGTAAAAAACTTAAGTATACACTAAAGTGTCATCTGACGTTCCAGTGGGTAGAATACCTTTATCGTTCCGGACTTAATTTACTTGAAAAGTAATACCCAGATTCTGCACTTTATATTCGCCAATTACAAGGTTCAATAAATTATGTCTTATTTACAAAAAAAAAACCGATAATTTCGTAGTGCCTTAACGGTGTTTTAAATGTACACTTAATACTGATGGTGCCAATAAATAAATAGTTACATAAGCATATAGGTATATATTTTATGAATCTCTAATCATGATATTCTATTGGGTTTACATTCTCCACTAGTTATGGACCTAGTCTAGTTTAGAGTATAATCAATGTATGCTAAGTTACGTTTAGCGATAAAGGCCAAAAATCTAAAAATATAACCGATTTCGGTCGATAGCGAAAAATTGCTTCAAAAGCATTGAGTATTATGGATGTGCCAAGTTTACATAATACATTTTGCTATGAATTGTCTATTACTGTATCATCAAGATATTCGTAAAGTTGACTTCATCATATTTTGATGAAAAAGATGATTATTTTTTCGTCATCAACTTAATTTTAAATATCGCTCTTTTAAGGAATTTAATGAATTTTTATTCTTGCCTATATTAATTCCTCAAAAATCAAGCATCTGATTAAGATAACAGAGGCATTTGTCACAAAGGTATGCCAAAGTTAGAATAAACAATGTCTGGCCTTTTGTAAAAATGTTATTTATTATCGCGGTCATGATTTTTGTATTATTAAGTACGCTACACTTTCGTATGCGTGTAACGTTTTGTTTAGTTATTTATTTATTAGATTATAAGCGCTATTAGTCGACAACATCATTACTGTATTAAGAATATCTTTAATTTCAATTCGGATTGTCAGTACATACATAACATTTTAGAGCCTTTGGAATTGTATTACACGTTATTTAACCTAATTTATCTTTAATAATGTTAAAGCTAAAATTATGGTGTAACAACAAGTATTAGACGATACGTTATTCTTAATATAAATGAGGCTTGGCTTACAATAAAGGGTATTTTAAGTAAATATAACACTATTTTTGTAAGATATATTCAGTGTGTATTTTTTGAAGCATGTTTAGAATAAAGATAATGTTTTGTTTGTCGTAGTTTTACTTGCTTTACCTAACCCTATTAAGCAAAACGAGTGTTTTAATGTGCTCCTAATATAATTCGAATGTGAATAATTTAACATCGTATTAGCGTAACAGTTTTTAGTCTTTGTAGGAATGAAATGTTACAGTGATCCCACTTAGAGATTTTTTTAACACTCTAAAATTAGCACACTTCCAATAATTGGATATACATTTAGAAAATGATTGATTTTTCAATATAGCAAAAGTCGATATTTGCATTTTTTTGAATGCATTACAATATATAATGAATAGGCAGTTAGTGTTTTTTATAACCCTACATTTGTTCAAATTACAAGTGCTTGTATTAGAGTGGTCTCGTAATACTTTCTTCGAGCGGCGGCTTCCGTGCGAGGTAAGAACTAATATTGTATGTATTGTTCATTGTGCCGGTTCATTAACTTTGAAACTGAGTAGTTGCTCAACACCTGTTTTACATAAAACTATATAATGTGATTGTACTTAACGCTGTACAACATTGAAATGTGGAACAGAGACCGTCTTGAATACCTATTCTACAAAACGGCGCGTTCTCAATACGACAGACATTCGTTTGAATTCTCATTATATCGTCCATTGTTTTTTTATATTTACCTTAGTGCTATTTACGCGAAAATATCAAGAACTTTAGACCGTTATGTATAAGCGGTCATAAGTATTTTGAAAAAAAGGACGGGCATAGTTTTTCTCGTCTGATCATGACATGTTATTTTATAAACCCACCTCTTGTTTTTAAAAATTATTTGCCAAGTAAGATTTGACAGAAGGCGGCCAAGGGATTCACGAATCAGGCCTCCGATTCAGAACCGTTTGATAGCAAATTATCGACTGGAAAACACTATAGGACTTTTTCACATTAGTATCACGTGATTTATTGGCTGTCAATTCGCTATCGAAAGGTTCTGAATCAGGGGCCTGTACTACTAGACGCCGTCACAGGATTAAACTAGATAATGCACACCATAAACCTACTAGGGATGACATCACCAATCGATAGACGTACTTTTTATGAACTGTAAAAACGCTGCCCTTGCATATACCTAACTCAACTGTAATTGATTTCGATGCAACATTTTTATTTACAAATGATTGAACATGGTTAATAAATGTCATGAATAAGTTATTAGTTTAATGAAATGGTGATGTGGAGTTATTCCTGAATGGTGTTAACCTCCCAATGGGGAAGCACAAGCAAAGCTCTCAGATGGCGCCAGCGTGTTTGGTCTTGTCAACCGTTGTCAACTAATTTCCACGCAAATGACAGAACAGAACCATTGATAAAATAATGTCTACGTGCAAGACCAAACATCCACTCATTGGAATGTTAACACCATTCACGAATAACTCGAAGTCACCATTTCTTTAAAATATTACTTAAATTATGATATTATTTTATTAATTATATTCAATTAATTATATATAATAAAGAAAATACTTTGAAATCAATTAAATAGTTACTCAGTTGAGTTAGGTAAACGGTAACGTTACAGTCGGGTTAGTTACACCATTTGTAAGTCAAGAACGGCTAGACCGATTTTTATGATCTTTGAATTGTTAGATTTGTCTCCGCCCCGAATAGCAGAATAACTATTTTTTTAAAATGAAGAGGCGGTACGAAGTTCGCAGGGACAGCTAGTACTGAATAAATGAGTATTATGGCTTGTAGCGAGGGCTGTGCTGCTTCCCCGGGCTGGGCGCGATGGGCGCGATGGGTGCGATGGGCGCGATGGGCGCGGGGGGCGCGGGGGGCGCGCGCGGCGGCGGGCGCGGCGAGGAGGCGCTGCTGCTGGAGCGGCAGGGCCGCGCCTCGCAGCAGACGCGCGCCGCCTCGCTGCCGCCGCCGCCCTCCGCGCTGCCGCGCCCGCCGCGCAAGCCCTGTGCCAGGAACACCAGATACGAGCGCATGGACCATCGCGATGCACGGAAGGTGGGTAAAAGTGCTGTTGCCTCGCGCCTCTATCGATGGTTAAGCTCGAAAGTCGGTTACACTAACGATAGTATTGATATATTTAAAGGATTCGACAGTATCGATAGTTTGGCTATTTTCGATACTATCGTCGGTAGACTATTGAGAGGCAACACTGAAGGCTTAGGGGCACTTTAGACCTAGATAGGGCCCTTTACGCGCGTAAATCTTCAAATTTTACTCGCGTTCTTTTGGACCGAATGTATAGGCAGTATTGGGCCCTCCGATTCCTAGGTAGCATACGCGTTTCGAGAAACACTACAGAAATAGGCGCGTGAAACGCCCCATCTGAAAACGGTCTTAAGGCGGGCCGCACCGCACCGTATTGCAAAAACTTAAAGAGAAGCAAAACTGCACCGTTGCGTCGCCTGAACGATGACTTTCATCTTTACATTTGTAATAGATTTCGATTGATTTTACATAGATAATTTATGGGAGATAGTGTGGTGCCTGAAAACGGTAATGAATAAAGTGATGACATGTAGCCTTTATTCTACGAAATACTGAACCACGAGGCAGTGTCGATCCCAGCAACTGACTCCTTGGGAAGTCCTGTTCCTAGGACGCCTTATACAGAATGTACAAAAGAATAGGACACTCGCTTAACACCACGAAATCCGCTGCTCTCACACAACATTTTTTACTACAGGAGCTACATTCAAATCTTGAAAAAAAAAATGTTCCATACATTATCAATACGGTCGAGGTAGCTCGTTAGTTTCTTTGATGCCTATCTAAATATGTTTTCTCGATTTCGATGTAGCTTCTATAGTAAATCTGGTTTTAACAGAGGTTTATTACGTGATTCTAAGTAATGTTCTATGCTTTTGTACACTCAGTAACTAAATACTCGAGTGACTTAGTGGTAACACACCTTTAGAAATACATTTTTAAGACGAATTTTTTCAACCTTACAAGCTTATTTAATCTGGTTGAGTTAAATAAAAACCACCAGGAAGTTGCTTGCATTATGAATTATTCAACGGCGATTAAAGAAACAATAATTGCATATTTAATTTTTTACTTGGCTTCACTTTTTGTCGATTGGTACATTTGTAGCCACTTATACTACTTTATTATAAACTACGTAATTGACCCTAATGAAATCTAAACTTTATTAGGATTCCGACGGATCTGGGTCCATAGCATCGAGCGCATCCCGTAGTTCCCCGCTACCGTACGACACTGTAAGAAAGCTACCCTCTGTGCCAACATCGGCGTCCCTGCCCGCGGCTGAATCACGCGAGTCCCTCGTAAGGCCCAGGGACTCCAGCCTCCCGTCGCCCTCTAAGCTAGCGGTGTATGCGGCGGCAAGAAGACGCTCAGCAGAATCGGCCAAGGACAATAAGAGAGGACATCACTATCGGATACAGTTTTAAATCCTTGTCTGCGTCTCATGAAGATGTAAGTTGGCACGTTTTTAGGTTTCTCTTAAAGACTGCAGTCTACACATGATTTAATTGTTTATTATAACGAATGATTTTTAGACAGTCTACATTAGTCTATATCCGGGAAAGTTAAGACATTAAGTTGATGACTCAACTCATCGTTCATAGGTATGCTGAGAAATGACTGAATCCCAATGGCCAACACCAAAATAACATATTTTGAAATGACTCATAGGTAGAAGAGGTCACTGAAGATGTAGGGGAAATAAAACAATTATTTTTACCCCATAATTAATAATTATGTTAATTATGTATTGCAAAATGAAACGGCCATAAGAATAACACAGCGGCGGTTTGTGACTAAAAGTCAAAAGGACTTGGCTCGTGTTGGACGAGTTAAACGAGTCGAGAACGAGAGCGCTGTGGTCGGGCTACTTTTGCTACTTACCCGTTAGGACAGGTTCAGAATGAATGGTCCACTCGCAAACTTGACGAACCCTGCATTGTAAAATAGGTGAGTAAGACATTATTCAATTGATTAATGGTTCCAAACTTTAACCAAACTTCATTTTTGCACATGTTTCATTATGAAGACAGGATTATTTTTTCAAAATAATAAATAAATAAATAATAGTGTTTCCAGACGAATAAATTACTTATACCTACTAACTAAGTCAAAATAACATGAATCCTGATACTATTAGCTATAGCTAAACAAATCGCAATTTGCTTGATTAGTCTAGTGCTATGATCATATCTCATTTTATGATGCATAACAAAAATGTTTTAAAAAAACAGACCCAATATTGCTTGTCAGAACCGGCGCAGTAACGTGTTCGCCAGTATTATGATAATGTAGCAAAATAGTAAGAGAACCACTATGTCTACGTGTTTGAAAAAATATTAAAATCCTTTGCGATTTGACAAATTCTATAAAAATGAATCTAGTTTGCACATTTTTAAGTTGGTCGGCCATTTAAAATAAATCCGTAACTTCCAATTCATTATTTATTTTGAAGTTATTGATTGTATGTATTTTGATCGTATATTTTGACCCAAAATATACTTTTCATTTCGAATAGCTGTAAGAGTTGGTTCTTGGTTTTTAATGTTAATTTGTTTTTTTAAAGTGGTTGTAAGTATTTTAGTAAAATATTAACGAGTGTTTGCGTGTGTAGAAAATTTGGCTACTAAGTATTTATTTTATAAAATTGTATGAACTTGTATTTTTTTTCTAGCCCTCTTGAATTTTGTCTAGTCAATAATACGTCCACAAAAAACTATGGATATGAATCGGTTGTAACTTATCAAGTTATCGTGTAGCATAGGTACATATTTTATACGTTTATCTAGTTGTGTGTGCTATAATATGTGTCTCTGTAGTAATAAATGCATTTAAATAATCCACAAAACAGCTCAAATATGATTAAGTTCACAAATTACAAAAATACTATTATGTAAGCTCGAAGATCGTTGCATCTATTTCGGAATGAAATTGTTTGTACTACGGTGATGTCGAGATTGTTCAAATGTGACTTATCTGTATTCGCACTTTGTATATTTTGTCAAGAAATTAAAATCTTATCCTTTGTTATATTATATATTCATGTAGAGAAACAATAGGGAACTTGCATGCTTAAGCTCTTATATTATCGTGTATCGTAAGGAATGCGGGCTTGCGGGGGAAAGCGTGACATCGCTATAGACAGGATGTTATGAATGACCCTATAAATAATACTTAGCAAGTACTATCATTTATATGTTATAAACCCGAAACACATACTGTGCTTTATTATGCATAAAAATACTAAAGTAAATCAGAAATTTGTTATCATGGTTTAAAAATACCAGTTTTCACGTCTTTCAATATGATTCTCATTATTTTGGTGCAAGTTCCCTTGTAATTAAAAATAAAACTGATGTAAAAGAAGGTACTCTTATTTATGCAGGTAGGAAAAATAGGTACATACTAATGCCAACATTTATACAGTGTTACATTGCAAAGGGGTGCTAAATTTAAAAAATAAGATCTAGGGAACAATATAAGAAAGCGTCTTAATCGTTATTATTTTGAATAATCGTGTAAAATGTACTTTAAAATATCCGAAAATAAAGTCAATAGAGAGACTACTAAAGCCCGCGGTCATTCATCAGAGGCGTAGGTACGGCGAGCCAACAAGGACCTTACGCAGTGCACATTCGGTGCATTTTTTTTCATGAATGAATTAAATTATCCACGCGTACGATTTTTAACAGCGGATAGGAATAATTATGTGTTTTTTTTGTTCTTTGCATAGTCCGATTAAGTTACTGATTCTGAGCCACTCCTAAAGATTTGGCACCCCTTTGCAATGTAACCCTGTATAGATGTAATACATTGTGCGTCTATAAATAATGTCTTGACTGACAAGATACTTGTAAAAGGAAAGCTGTTGAGTCAACGAAAAGAAATGTTCTACTATTGAGTTCTACTGAGCTGGGAGATGTGACAGTCCAAAAAATATGTACCTACCTAAATTATTATTCACTTATTATAAGGATAATGTGACAATCGCTGACTCTATTTTCAGCATACCTACATTATTTAATTTTTTCCTTTATTTAACACGGAATACACGCTCAACATATAAATGGTTGTATTGAATGTCGTCGATCGTGTGGATTACAGTGTAATAATCTGTACTAAAGTTTTTCAGATTGGTTTGCTTCTCATTCCACCTTTTGTTGTTTTATAATGAACCTTGTGTATTACAAAAAATGAGATGACTGTGTTACGAAGTGTTTATTATTCTAACAAATATAAATAAAGTTCGAATGGTACATGTTGGTATTTTCAATCATACCTTATAATCATCATCATCATTTCAGCCATAGGACGTCCACTGCTGAACATAGGCCTCCCCCAGTGACTTCCAGATTGGCCGGTTGAAAGCAGCATCCAGCGGCTTCCTGCAACCTTTACTATACCTACCATACCATATCTTATAAATATTTTATCTATTTTTCTAAACTAAAACATCATAATATCAGCCAATACCAAGATGCCAGAAGAATACCACTGCTTCACTGCTATCAGTTTGTGATAAGGTACCTATCTATTCCTTTAAATGTACATATAAAAATGAATCTCTATTTCGTCTTCTTATCATGATAAACATGACGAACGTCGAAAGACATGAAAAAGGGTTAACCTAAGGGTTTGCATGCCGTGGAAGCCTGTAATTAGGTCGGCACTTAGCTCTAAGTCAGTTAGTATAAGTTCTAATATGTAGGAACCTTACTACTAGTACGGTAGTACTATTAGGTATTTTGTGCTACTAGTCTAGTATTGTTTCGTATTTATTAGTGTGTCTTGTTGGTTTAAACCTCCAATTGTCGACAGTTGTCGATTAAACCCTTATAGTAAATAAATAAAACAAAACTTAATTAGTAATCTAAAACCTATTTCAAAACACAATACTCAGACAACACTATATGAGCGATATCATACACTCGTATTGAGAGTAAGGTCCCGGCAGCCTTGATCCTGACATTACGGCTGCGCGCGGCCTCGACGGTTGCACAACGCTTTGATTATTGCACAACGTGTCTTTGCAATATTTGCAGTGCACTACTTTGCGACTTCGCCGTTCAGACCAACAATTTTAATTGTATCATAATCATAATCATTGTTCAGACATGACATGTGTGGCTATTGGGTGGTGGTAGCTCAGTGGTAAGGTCTCGCATTTGTGGGTCGTGAGTTCGATTCCCAGCTCGAACCTCCGGATTTTTTAAAATCAATGTAAAAAAATATACCATTAATTGTTCGGCGGTAAGTCCAAAATGTTTATTATTAGTTCCCCTGATTTACAGTAACGGAGGTCATGGCAATCGCTCCAACTGTTAAGAAGACAGTTCTGTGGCTACAAAATTGCGTCTAACGTTGGAATTGTGTAGTATTCGTACAACAATGTCAATTGTAATGTCAATTAGAAATTATTTTTTTGCTGGTAAAAATATGTGTACCTACTAAGTATGTATTCTTATGGATGTTAGAAAATCCTAACCTATTAGACCTTACAAGGCACTATTATAAATCGTACGTATGTAGGTTATTATAGTAACTAATATTGTTCTAAATATAACTGGAATATATGTAACTGTCTGGAATTTTAAATTCGGACGCGCGTTATCGGTGGGTCTCTCCACTTGTGTGGTCTTTCTCTGTGTTTATTTGTGCCGTCTCTTCAGCAAACAGTTATTTTGTCAGTATTATCAGATAAAATGACGCAGTGTAAATATTTAATCAAGTGACTAGGATTTACGCCTTGGAGTTTACATGTTTCGATGTTATGTTGGTTTAAAAAAAAAGAACAATTAACCTGAAACATATTACAAACTTTTTGGCAAGTATACAAGATTTTTTTTGCCGAACTCAGATGTAGAATAGGTACTCGTAGTATAGTAGAGGCGATAGGTATTCAAGTTAGAAGTTAGGAAAACAGTAACTGGAGTACCTATCGCATCCAATCAAAGTAGGTTTTACCCGTAATCGAGTGAACTGAATGTGTAATGATAATTACAGATGCTTTGAAAACACAAACAAGCTAAAACGCTTCATAATTTCCGGACAAGCGATACGAGAAAATTACGGCCGTAATTACAGGGCACGAGAACGACCCGGCATGAGTGCTTTGCATGGGGTGGGGGGTGGAGGGGTGGTCTCCGATAAGGGTCTGATCACACTCTAAACTTCTAACACAGTACTTTAGCGTGGATGTGCCTCAGATAGATTAACTTACTTGTTCAATAAAGATGACCTACTTATATGGTCCAATGCTTAACAAGTTTGTCAAAGTAGGTAATACCTATTGGATTATTAAAATCGAAATTTGACTTCCTAAGTAGGTAGTTACACTACAACTACTACTATCATCATTATCTTTTTAGCCACAGGGCGTCCACTAGGGGAACATAGGCCTCCCTTAGAAATTTCCAGATTGCCGGTTGGAAGCGGCCTGCATCCAGTGGCTTCCTGCGATCTTTACCAGGTCGTCTGTCCACCTTGTGGGTGGACGTGCTACGCTGCGCTTGCCGGCACGTGGACTTTAACAAATACTATACATAGTGACATAGTGTATATGTCTGATTGAAGTATCGTATACTCTAGCTAGATGATGTTTGGTAGAGCAGCTATTAAGTGCATAAAATGAATCTCTATAAGACAGTTTTTGTTTTCGCAATCCTACATGTTAGTTATAAGTATATTATATAATATTACCTAACACTTGAAAACAATTCGCCGCCTGTTGGGTTCAGACGTGGGTTCCCAGTTCCCAGTTCCCACCTAAGTCAGTCGGATTTTTCAAGTATTATAAGTATTGGAATAAGACACGTTCACTTGAATTGAACGCATGGCGATGACGACTGGCGTCTTGTCACTCGGATCAGTCCAGGGTCTCCTCAGAGTCTTCAATAAAATACAAGTTCATATTATTACGACACTTACAACACTTATCTAAGCGTGATAGTGCCTCTATACATATTGTATAATTAAGTTTCTGATAAATACATACATCCATACTTTTGTTTCGATTTAAGGTAGGATATCTGCGGGTACTCAGAATTATGCAGATTATGGAACAGATACGATTCTCGTTAGTAAAATTTGCGGAACGACCTCTTCCGCGAAGGTGATTAAATATTGATGTGCGATATTAGGTACCGTTTATTCTGCGTATAATGATCATAAGGTAGGTATCACGTATACTTTTTTTCGTTCGTTTCATTAGGTAAGGTAGGTTATTACCATTATATGAGTATACGTTACATAGGTTAAGTACCTACCTTAAGTAACTTACCTTAACCCAGTCTGTTTTAGCATTACTATAATAATATTATCTGCCTAAAGCCTAAAAGTGTTTGTGATGGGCTATTTTCATATTTTAGAAACAGAAATTTCATATCGCATAGTCTTATCTCAACTATTAGAGCGTTACCTATTATGTAAACATTGCTATCTGACCTTACCCCTTCGCCCTTCGGCTGTTTCAGTTTGTGTATTATGCAAACACTATAAATGGAAGAAAGAATGGCAGTCTTTTATGTAGCGATATAAAATAAAAATAATGTAGAGATTAAAATATTTTACATTCGAGTGCCCATTTCGCTCATGAATGGAATTGACTTTAAATTGGCGTAATTAGAAGTAAGTAAAAGTGGTTCTAGTTTTAAATTACTTAGGTCAAGTAAAAAAACCTAAAAAATAATGAGTTTTTAGCGCATATGAGAGATAGTGAAGACGTGTGCAATATGGCTATAGTTCCAAGTTTACTAGACTTTGAAATTCAAAACCTTTTTCATTTTACTTTGTTATAGATCATTATTATATAGCCCAGTAATTTCTGTATATGTCAGCGTTATCAGGCTTGGCATCTACACTCTGCCTATTTAGGGTCACAGTTTAGAAGCAAGCTTATACATTTCAAACGGCTTTCTTGTCGATACATTTTTTGATTTTCCAGTAAAACAATATACCCAATGCTACAGTATTTCTGTAAGTTTTTGCTATTCACACGTTTCGCATGTTCAATGGCCTCACAAAGTGTGTCGACACCGGCGACCTACGATTACTTCGAAAACCGGTTACGACCAGTTTTACGATTCGCAAATCAGCATCGCTTGCTGCCTACTGGAATCATGACAGATTCTAAATAACTTTCCTGTAAAATCGATTTTTGTTGCTCGCTATTTGTATTCTGTAGCACATTATATAAAAAAAAGAGTTTAAGCACAAAAATAAGTACTACAAGCTAGTAAGCATCATGGTTAGCATTGGTCAATAAAGCGTCCCCTTTTTATAAAGATCAGGATAAATCACTAGGAGGATTAAGAAGACTTACTACCTGCCTACTACGAAAACTTTGGGGTAGATATTCCCTCTAGTTAGAGACAGGGCAGAGAGAAGGAGCCTCAGATCGTCTCGTTAGAGGAAAGAGAACACAATGCAAAGTGCGAACCACCGGATACAGCACGATGACCTTAAATAGGAGGAAAAGAGGAGAGAGAGGGGGAAGAACATCTTGCATTGATCAATTATAGAAATTTTGGCGTTGTGTCGTATTCGGCCAAGGAAATTACAAACAGTAAAGGCATCACAGCTTCAGAAAACTTGTTTGTTGTAGTTTTATTTTCACTCGAACACGATGTAGATGGCGCTTGCTATAGTGACGCTTCGCGCGCTCGCTACACGCTGCGCGTTCATGTATTTTATTTTGTCTGGTCTTAGGGGTTATGCTGTTCTTACTATGGCTCTGTTTTTGTATCTAAATAGCAGAATGTCACAAAATTATAATTAAATAGGTAGTAGAAGGCCCTAAATGGGTTACTGTGTATCTCGCGGGTCCGTAGATAACGCGGCGCGCAGACCAGTTTCTCTGGCCAACTTTCACTCGGCGATGACGTGCTAATTCTCATGTGCGCACTTAGTAGTCTGTTGCAAGCTTCCACACAGTTAATAATATTTACGATTTCGCTACTACTGCTGATCTCCACGATGAATAGTATCTTCATTCAGAAAGAATTTGAAGTATATATATAGTATGTATATAGTTGAATTCTAAGTAGCGATCGAGTTTACTTATATCTTAAGTTATTGTTTGTTACAATTTAACCTACTGTTAAACCATTTATCGAAAACGAGCTCTCATTCAAATTCTTTACACTAATCGTAAAAATCTGGCCATAAATAAGCGTGTCGAAGAATTGCAATTTAGCGGTTCCATATCAATTACGTTTTGTAAAATCATATTTTATAACAGTGCAAAAGCTGTATAGCACCTCTATGCCGACTGTATCTAAAACGTAAAGTACTGACTGATACAACTATTATTTTTATTACCAATTACAATAATTAAAGGCACAGTCCATAAATAACGCTTAAGTACCTATTAGTCGACCAAAAAAACTTTTTTTATGTGGATACCTTGTCATGACGACTTTTAGCAGATCGAAGATAGCAGTTCCCTTTTCTTATATTATGGAAAACCTCCTTTGCAATTTATAGCATTCGCAAGTAATATTCCTAAAGAGTTATTATTATGTTAATTGTCTGTATTTGTTATTTACTTATTTTATAGGTATAACTTCTTATCCAATAACAACCAGCATGAATAAGTATAACGTAATTCGAAGCCTACATAGGTACAGTTATGGGTATTTTGGAAATTTATTAGTGTTGATAGATAAACAAGATTATCATATTACTCTCCTCCCAATCCCAACAATGTTTGCTGTATTGCTCAGTAGAGTGGTAAACGTCGTCCTACTTATCATGTTTAGTGCAGATGTGCAGAAACTAATTGTTTACAGTTGTTGTTGTTACCCCACCTCCTGTTATTCCTAGCAATAACGTAGTGTAGTATCATAATAGACGCGTACGACGACTAGTGTGGTGATAGATCGTCTCCTCTTGACCCAAATGCGTCGGGTCAAAGCCATGTCACCAGTGGCGTAGCTAGGTAACCAAGGGCCCTGGCGCAAATTAAAAAACTGCTATGTAAACTGATTAGGTTTTATCAAATAAAAATATGACAAATACAAATACTTTAAAAATGCTAAGCTACTTAAGCTCTTTTTTGTGCACTGCAGGGCAGGTAATAAAAATATTAAACAGTAACAACATAAATTACAATTAATACTTGGTGTAGGTTTGGCTAATGAAACGAAATAGAGAAAATTCAAGGGTATATTATATAATGGTCGGGCCTGCCAACTGACTAAATAAAAATTACATTTACAATTTTTTCCTAGCTTTAGTTTTCGCAAAAGTATCAATGACTTCGTTTAAATCTAGGCTTGATGCGGTTTTGTTTTCAATTGCTATTAGCGATAAATGTCAGAGTCGAGTTTGGCCCCTATTATTTCTTAAATATTTTTTTATTATTTTTAATTTGCTAAATTACCTTTCAGCCAGTGTTGGGCATTAATCAATTAATTTGTCAATTATCTCGTTAATTGACTAAAAAAGTAATTGCATCTAAATTAATTACAATTAAATTAATCGCAACTAAACTTTTAATT
Organism: Anania hortulata; assembly: GCA_963576865.1. Lineage (NCBI taxonomy): Eukaryota > Metazoa > Arthropoda > Insecta > Lepidoptera > Crambidae > Anania > Anania hortulata. The sequence goes on along the minus strand of OY756396.1, from coordinate 16,420,442 downwards.
TCACCTTGCAATTAAATTAATTTGATTATGACATATGTCAATTGTAACAATTAAAATAATTGCAATTAACTTTTTTAGTTGTTTTATGAAACAATTAACTTTAAGTATCAAAACAAATATAGTAAAAGATTTAGGAAAATTAAACTGTAAGACACGGATATTTCAATCTCAGATAAAAACGGATGCTCCTCTTCCTCTTCTGCAGCAGCTGAAAGTTTCAGCTGCTGCAGAAGTGACAGGAATTGTATAGAATAGCATTGCTGTAAATACTTCCGTTAGGTCGCATTCTAGCACTCCATATTTGCTCATTATTTCCTTACATAATTGGTGAACAGTCCATGCTTGAGTTAGTTGAGGTAAAACTAGGTGGTAAATATTAATAAATTGAAGTGAAAAACTAGGGCCTATTATATCTGAATATTTTCTTTGTAATTCGTCACACTTTTGTAATAAAGTTGCTTCATCAACATGTTAAAAAAATGTTGGGTTAAAAAATCGAATATATTATGACAGACGGCACTCATACCAATAAAACGTGTATCTAATTGAGATATTACTATGTCTAGTACATTATTGAAAATCTCAATTTTAAATATTTTTTCTCGGTTTGGAAATCGGTGATGAATAATAAAACGCACATATCACTATCCGTCAAAATGATTACTCTGCCAACCTACAGAAAGAATTTAGGCGAATTCCCTAGGAAATTTCCCACTTTAATCATGACAACTCAGTTGAGAGAAATTCAAAAGTTATGCCTAGATAACTTTTGGATTTCTCTCAACTGAGTTGTCATGATTAAAGTGGGGTTGCAACCTGTCATATTTATTTTGAAAATGGGAGAAATTTCCAATAGTTCAGTTCGATCGATATTTCAGGTAAGGATTAGAGGGCCCCCTGAGCTTGAGGACCCCGGGGCACTGCCCCGCCTAGCCCCTAGGTAGCTACGCCACTGCATGTCACGCCGTCTCGACGGCCGGAATAACAATCATCATCTAGCTCGCTTGGACCTTTTCAATGCGTCCTTATACTAATACTAAGTCCCTTAAGATTTTTTTTGCCAGAAAAGATTTTTTATCAAACGGTTTAGGCGGCGGTAAATGGTTTATTCCAGTACTGCCTACATAGAGCTGTATGTAGTTTTGATACCCATTTAGGTAGTTGCTGATCATATCTTTCTTTCATTCTATCTAAATTAGCGTATTTCCTGCAGTTCCACTCTGAAGTCTCTGTCTGGATAACATTATCAGCAAGTGTTGTGTACATGTTAGTAATTGTTTTTCTACATCATAATACTGTGTGACAGTGTGACACACTTTATTTATGTCTAGAACTCTAGACTGAGGTCAAATCAGGCTCAGTGCTCAGCTTTATAGTTATTATGAGTTAGCTTTACTTTTCTTGTTAACTGAAAATTTACCATGCAAAAATGACCTTGAGCTTGATAAAGACATTGCAATCGCATCAAAGATATTTTATTATGTATATGTATTTAGTGACGTGGCATGTTGTAAATTAAAGTTGCATTACCTACGGCGCTCGTTTATTGAAGAGATAAGCAGTCAAGTAAAATACACTGACCTCTAGATAAGAAGAACGTGTTATCTACTATAAATTACGCAAATGTTTCTTTGGTTTGTAAATTATAAGTAATTAATAATATTTGTGTATCAAAGCAGTGTTCCGTCTCGACTTCGTATACAGTATGTAAAATACTTAATCAAGTGGGTTCCCCAAGCGCGTTTATTCACATCATTATTAGAACCAAAATCTTAATGCGGAATTGAAACTAGCGTCTAGAACTTCCTATTATTAATCAAGACTGTCTTGATGACAAGACTGTATGGTCAGTCCAGCCTCTACTAAACTGATGTACCTACCTGTTTATTTTGATTTTTTAAAAATGTGGCCGCTATAGGTGACTGAGTTTGTTCCGGCGTTTCCTCTCAGCACTTGCCAGATTGTCTGTGTATTGTCTCGAAGCGCTAGACTAGGGCCCAAAAAATAAGGACACATATTCTGGCCCCATATGGGCTAATAATGTTATTATTGACGTTCATAAGTGGCAATTTTCTGTCCTAAATTGAATAATGATTTTTGACTTTGACTTTTGACTTTGCGTATTTGCGCTGCGCAAGCTGGCAACGTCGCTTTTCCATCTCATTTCCTCGGCTAGATAGGAACGAGTCAGACGTTTATTATTTTTTATGATATTTTAAAATTAAGAACGCCTTTCGTCAATTAACATACTGTATTGTTAATCTACCTACTAATTGTATATTAAACAAGGTGTAACCTGAATAATGCAAGTCCTTTTTTAAGCTGATCTGCAGAATTTCACTTCTCCCATAAAAAACCGCCCTGACATTATTTTATATGGAGAAGGTTTTTTTTTTCTTGAGATTTCGATATCGGTCCTATAGCAAAAATTGCAGTATTTGAGCAGTGGAATCACCAACTAAACGGAAATAATAAATAAATTAGGATCCTATATACTAAACTTCCATAGCAATTATCTATCTTATGTTTCAGTTATTTACTTCTAGCTTCTGCTTGCGACTTTGTCTGCGTACACTTTAGAATTAAGCCAAAGTGGAATGAATAATCATCCCACGGAAACACAAAAAGGCATAAAAGTTATTCTATATGTTCCGCTAGATCAATATCTAGGTACTAATATGTGTGCCAAACTTTAGCTAATACCGTCTAGCCGTTATGGCGTGATTAAGTAACAAACATCCAAACATACAAATGTTAACATTTATAATAAGTAAGATTCGTTTTGACTTCAATATCATCAGATGGTAAGTAAAGTTACTCGTTTATGTAAATAACTATATAGGCTGCCTATTTCTCTTTTCTATCCCGAACATAGCAAATCTGTTTGGTGGTAGAATTTTGCTGATGTTTTCTTAATAATAATTTCAAAACAGTTTAAATATTTAAAAGTAGGTACTTAGTAGCGCTAGGGTAAGATGATTAGCAAAACGGCCTCAGTTACTCAAAAAATGGAAAAACACAGGAAGAAATAGAAAATAGAATAGAAATAAATAATTGTTTAAAAAATTTAACAATTATTTTTTATAGTCTTACTAGCTGTCCCGGCGAACTTCGTACCGCCTCTTTTTTTAAATTATTTAGATTTTTTTCAGTTATTCTGCTATTCGGGGCGGAGACAAATCCAAGAAACTAAAGATCATAAAAATCGGTCCAGCCGTTCTCGACTTATAAATGGTGTAACTAACCCGACTTTCTTTTATATATATAGATTATTTAGTTTCGACTACAAAGTGCTACGATGCGGTGCTACGAAATCTATGCTTCTGTTGCTACACGGTATAAAAGCTACGAACATACATTCAGATAGATAGATACTCTTTTACATGATTTTTACAGAAATACGAAAAATTGAAGCGGTATTATTACTAATAGCAATATCTTCTAGACAACCGTAGAGGACAACCATGAAGAAAACAGAAGGTGGTGCAGAGTATCACACACACGTAGAGTTGTAAACTGACGGTCATATGCTATAAGCGTCCGTCATTTATGATAAATGCTCGGTCACATTGGACATTTATTGTCACGATGGTCACATATAATTTTTTTAGTATAAATTAAAAAAAAGAAGAATTCCACTAAAGTAAGTCTTAAATGTTAAGTATAATAGTTATGACAATAAAAACATGTAATTGGATCTGGATCGAACTAAAAAACAAAACTCGCTCATAACGATACGACACTTTTTAGCTTGTTTGTGCAGAAAGATTTTAGAAATTTCATTTCTATAAAGATCACCACCACTAAAGCCTGTCTCTCTTATAATAATGCACATATTTGTGCCCAAATGATTTTTTTTCAGTTTGTCAATAGAATTGAATGTGACGTTACTAACAATAAATGTCCAAAATGTCCGGTCACATTGAGAAAATGTCCAATTTGCTCGGTCATATTGGTCAGACATTAATAACGTGACGGACACTTTACAACTCTACACACACGGCATATACTGGCAGATGAAGTTTGAGAAGGTTATTATTCATTCAGAACATAATGTTGCGAACTTGAGGATGATTTTTTATTAGTGGGTTTGTCTCGTGATAACTAACAACTATTCAAATGAAACTAGTTACCTATCTTAACTTAATTTTGTTAGTGTAGGTACTTTTGCCGTCCGCGTTATTGTTAAGAAATAGTTTCGTATACTAACAAATTTAAATTGAGATAGGTACGTAACTAGTTTCTTTCTTTATAATAATCCAAAAACAGTTTACATATTTAAAGTTTGGTACTTAGTAGCGTTTAAACTTCTCGGGTACGATGATTAGGAGAGCCAGCCCCCACTTACTCTTAGAAATGGACGAACACCGAAAGAAATAGAAATTTTAACAATTATTTTGTAGTCTTTTTCGACTACGAAGTGCTACGATGCTACGAAATCTATGCTTCTGTTGCTACACGGGATGAAATCTACGAACATACATTCAAATCCGCCCCCACTTACTCTTAGAAATGGAGAAACACAGGAAGAAATATAAATTTTAACAATTATTTTTTTACTATTTTATAGTCTTATTACTTAGTTTCAACTACGACGTGCTACGATGCTACGAAGTCTACGCTTTTATTGCTACACGGGATAAAAACTACGAACCCACATTCAAATACAAGACATTATATTATAGATAGATAGATTACTCTTTATAGCACACTTAACAAAGTAAATTACACATGATTTTTACAGAAAAATGTACAATTCAAACGGTCTTATCGCTAATAGCGCTCTCTTCTAGACAGCCTTTAGGTCGTATAGAAAGGGGAAGGTGAGGTGGTGCAGAGCATCACATTTATACACACAGCATATTATACTGGCTAATGAAGAAGTATAAGTGACTTCAAGAAGAATTATTTGAGAAACTAATTATGCGAACTTGCGAATAATAAAGGCGTTATCCTTTATAGCATCTACTAGTACGTGACCACAGCCATAAACGAGTAGATACCTGAAACGTCAAAGGGCTTTAACTTTCCGATGCGCTGCCTACTCTGCAAGACCCTTTTGACTCTATTTTATTAGGCAGATTTACGATACCTACCTATTGCGATCAAACTGGACACAATTGGTTCGTGGACTATGTTATTAAGGTACCAGACAATACATTTGGGGGAATTTCCCAACACATCCAGACCCGAGCCAATTTAGAAAAGTTTGTTTTTTGAATTGACTCGATTCGGAAATCGAACTTTGCGTTCCAAGCGAAACACGTTACCATTAGGGCCGTCAAAATTAAAGGGGTATTTAGCCTGATACTTTTGTATATTGTCCTATCAAGACGCACACCTAGATAAAGATAGCACAACTCAAAAAAATAAAAAATGGAATATTGCGATTATCGGAATCTGCGTCGAATCTACATTATTTTAAACTGCAAAGACACTCGTGTACTGAAGTGTAATTATATGACATTTCTATTCTACACTATAGGGTATATGCTCATATAATATATGTCATATAATTTGTCCGATTTTTAATCTTTATGTTTTAGTATCCATGGGCGAGAGTTGATAGGACTTATCATTTCATACTAAATGTTAGTGAAAATTCATTTATAACTAGTTTTGGGGAAAGATGGTTCGTTCGTATTGCTGCATATAAGCAGTGCTGCTTTACTCTTTAAGTAGCAGCATCTATGTGCTCGGTCGCTCGGTGACTTGAGTTGGGCCACTCTCTAATATGATCTCATTAAACTAACTACATTAAGTAACTCAAAGAAACATATTTACTTATTTCGAGCTGTGTTATCGTCTATTTTAAATTGTGCTACTTTTATCTAGGTGTGCAAAAAGTACATAGAGTCAATGTCAAATGTGGCTTTATTCTTGCCACTAAAGCTAATAAAACGGTCTCAAACGGAAGTAAACAGTACGAGTAGTAGATGAACGGTAGAGCGGGCAGACGCGGCCGGCTCACGCGCAGCGCAGCTAACCCAATTCCGCGGTATCGGCTTTCACAACGCGTTGCATCACGCGGCGCAACGGTACAATGCCGCACTACGCGTACGAACTTGAGTTGACGTACGAGTATGCGCACGGATAATACGTTGCCGTCGTTGACTTACTGAATAAAGTTACTTTGTTTGGGCTAATCATCAAATTCTGGACCTAACTATTTAGATTGTATAATAAAGATTGTGAAAATCTAAAATAATGATAGATAGATAGATACTCTATTGCACACCACACAAAACAAACAGTACAGAGAAACAACAAATTCAGAAGGCAAAAGGTGTTACCTAGACCTAAGGACCTAAGAAATGCTGGCTTGACGTCGTGCAGGCTGACATGCGTGCCAATGATCTCACAACTAGAGACGCTCAAGACCGCGTGAAGTGGAGGAGTAAATCAAGGAAAGCGGACCCTGGGCTCCAAAGCAACAGCTTTGGACGCAACCGGGATTGACCGTATAGATGAAGAAGAAGAGAAACAACAAATTCAGAATGGTACAATTTAGGCGGTTTTATCGCTAGGAGCGATCTCCTCCAGACTATTTACCAATACATATTGATTAAATTTTTGTAACTTAATTGTATCTTTTAAGTTAGGTAGTGTTATAATTACGTTCCTAACCAGTAACTACCGCACTCGGCAATACGGCATACAACATCTACGTATCAGACAAGGATTATGTGAGTTTTTAGGGGTCGGAAGTAGTTTAACCAGGACCTCATAATAGTGTCGCCAAATTAGTCCATCTGCCCGTTTGTCTGTCTGTTCGTTTATTCATGTCATGTTAGTAGTCGAAAGTTAATTAGGGTAGGTAGATATTTACCTATCTATGACATAACATTTCATTAAAGCACACAATTTCTCATTTGATTCCCCACAAGTAAAGTGACTTTCTTATTCAGCTATAATATAGGTACTTCTTAGGAGTATCGTTAAATACCTTTCAATATTTTATTTAAGGTTGGCTTTAACACTCAATTATTTATTCGGTATAACCATACAGTTGCATTAAGGTTTGCAGTTGCATTTTTGTAAGCGGTACGCGTAAAACTTCGCTTTTCTAATAATAATACCTACTTTAAAAGTGTAAGAGCGTCAAAGAAGCCTGTCGCAAACTGAATCTAAATAAAACTTAGTTATCGGTTTCTTATTTTCTTTGAAAAGTTTTATTACTGCAGGGAACATTTTAAAATTGTTATGTTTTCCTTCTACGATAGGAAGCCTTATGTTTTATTGAAAATTCAATGACCTAACCAGGGTCATTGACTTTCGTGAAGTCCTTTGACTTTGCCATGTTTGTTTTGTATGTTTTAATAATAGATTCTGTAGTCACCAAGCTCTTTCTAATGGAGCCAAGTTTTTTGCTGGCGATGGTTAATTTCGGTCGACTTTACACTGTAGGTATACAAGTTTCGTGCATGGCATTGACAATAAAATGGTACAGCCGATAAACAACATAAATAATATGATCGTCCTTAATAAGGCTACAGGGTTGTGGCCTGTGACAGAGCGATGAGCAATAAAAAATATTTTTATGTGACGTCATGATGACATGTCTAGCTTTTACGGCTGTATCTACTCGTATCAGACGAAAGATAAAATAACTGATACAAGTAAAAGCTGCGGTTTCACTCACAGCTAAATGCAGTGACGGGCGATGATAAAAATACAGAGTTCATGATGTTTTGTAAATCCAGCTGATCTTTAAACGCTTTAACTTTAACTCTGCTTTTACAGTGTTAAGGAATTCCTTGACCAAAACAAAAAAATTGCATGTTAATGTATTTTAACAGAATAGAGCACAATTATATACCTAAATTATGTAATAAGAACCTGTAATACCTATTCTTAGCAAATAAATATCTTTTATCTTTACCTTTTTGAGCGTCTCGTCCCGGTTGCACGAGAGACACTTAATTGTAAATTACATAAATGTTTTTGTAAAACAATCAGCCTATTCAAACAGTGGTGGACTTGTGAAAACTAGTAGTTTCGGAGTTTTTCAGACAGATAGTAGTACGGATGACAGACAAACGCAGCTAGGGACTTTAATTTATAATATCTAGAGATAATAACCGTTATTTATTATTATCAGCGTAGCATAAACAAAAGAGTCCTTTGTTATTTTAATATAAGTACATACATAGCTAGTGCCCTGTGCCCACCTATTCAGATGCATGCGTTAGTGTTATGTTTATCAGTCACGTCACGTGTACTACCACGCTGTACGATCTATTTTGTTGTGCTGATAAAATAAGATATTACAGCTGGTGATAGTGAAAAAAAAATATTACATTGTGAGTCGTAAAAGTGAATTTGCCTTATTCTGTAATTGTTTCTATAATAAATGGACAGGTCTGTTAAGTATCAAATTTCATACCGCAAAAGTAGAGCACGCTTACTCAGTAAATAACAGGCTAATGAGTAGAACAATACGTTCCTCTCAGAAGGTGAATACGAGCAAAATTGCAAAAACGTTTGTCAATAACTAAACTCACGGTGAAATTCTACTTAATAACTACAAAGTTCAGTTGTGTATGGGAAGGTGTGATTTTTTTAACATTTCGATGGTTATTGAAGGTTACAAGTTTATCGATGTTTTATTGTATCACATATTAGGTACATGTTAACAGTAGGATTATATAAAATAGGGCAGTGAACATATAGGCTCTCAAAGGTCTTGCATTATATAGTCGTAGTGTAAATTTTAAATGGATTAATTATCGTCATCATCATCATCATAAACAGCCCACGTTAGTCAACTGCTGGACATAGGCCTCTCCCAATGCATGCCACTGAGCCCGATCCTCGGCTATTCTTTTCCATCCACTGCCAGCATCTTTGCGTATATCGTCGCTCCACCTGGAATGGATTAATAAAATATAATAACAATAATTGTATTGGACTACAAACATAAAATAAAATTTACAGAATATAGGACCGACTTATTCTAAGAGACCAATACTTTTTATTTACTTAAGTCATTCTAGAAAGAAACACAGAGTATTGATCCATTCCGTGGGTAGAAATGAACAGGAGCGGTAAAGCTCTGGAGTTTCTATAAAAAGAAGAGGTTCTATTAAAAGAAAATCGTAAAACCTCCCTGAACAAATACTACCAAAGTCAAGAGAATATGAATGGATAGAGGTACGTAACATAATATTATTGTGAGTTGTGACTTGTGACTTCAGTAAAGAGATCCTAAGGTTAGTAGCTGAAGCAGTTGTGTTGTGTTACAGAAATTAGAAACAACGACGTTATCAGCACAACACCCAGACCCGACTCGACATAGAAAAGTTCATTTTCTACATTGGCTCGACCGAGAATCGAACTCACGACCTCAGAGATGGTGATGCCAAGTCCGGAATACATGCCTTTTGGAGTCTCGGCTACCGAGGTCTTCATCAAAGCAAAACAAGTAACCAAGAAAATAAATCAGTCAATCGCCAGCTTTTAAAGTGCAAAATCTCAAGTCAAATGTCACTTCAGAAAATGACATGGAAACACGGAACAAAACTCGTGGGAACGTGCGCGAGCGACCGCGAACAATCGCTCGGAAAGTTGTGCGAACCGCGCGATCTCGCGATGAAAGTCCGGCGATCTTTGACGATTAAGGGTTGGCTCACATGTAGATGACGACTTTTCTATAGCTACTCGTATTATCTATATATATAAAAGAAATTCGGGTTAGTTACACCATTTATAAGTCAAGAACGGCTGAACGGATTTTTATGATCTTTGGTTTGTTGGATTTGTCTCCGCTCCGAATAGCAGAATAACTATAAAAAACACGGTAATATTCACGAAACAAAAAAGTATGTAGGGGTGGTACGAAGTTCGTCGGAAAAGCTAGTCTTAATTAAAAACTGACATCCTAATTAATGTTACGTCGAAGTGCATACAATGTACCCTTAAGGTAATGTTGTGTATATAGGTATGTTACGGGTAAGGTTGGAAATTGGAATAAACTTAGGTTTACCCGGGTTTACTTAGTATTATTACCCAAGGTATTGGGTAATGTCCAAATAATAATGAAAATAAGTTTTAATCGGGATTTACCCACTAACTCACCTAGGTGTATTCTTTGCTTATTGAGTAATGTTAGATTAATTACTGAAATTAAAAAGTAAGGTCATAGAAAGCGTTCATTATTTAAAAAATAAGAAAAGAACATAATATCTCTAAAAGCATAAACATAATTAGCAGTGTCACGTGCTGAAAAGTGACGCAATACCTAACATTAGAGAGCCAGGGTTGGGTAAACCTAGGTAAGTATGGGTAAACTCCGAATTATAATTGTAATTATAAATGTAACTCGGACAAAGACTCACCAAATTATCTACATAATCAAATTTACACTGCTCTGGCTCAATCCATACTGACTTATTGCATTCCTGTCTGGGGTGGTGCAGCCAAAACTCAATTCTTTAAGCTAGAGAAGGCGCAGCGTACTCTCATTAAAGTAATGTATTTTAAGAAGAGACGCTTCCCTACTGACACTCTATATAGCATCAGTGGTTTACTTTCGGGCAGGAAGTTATGTGTAGTCTGTACAGCCCTCAGAACGCATAAATCAGTATCTTACGACCCAAGCCAAGTAAATAAACGACGTAGAAATTTCGTTGCTCAATCCTACAATATTAAGACCAAATTTGCACACACACACACACACACACACACACACACACACACACACGCACACACACACATAATATAGATACTTAAATTTAATTTAATTAATTTAATACTCAAACTTACTACTACTGTGAAAAAGAAATGTTTATTAAGATAAGTTTACCCATACTGCCTTTTGGATTGCCTTAATAGATATGGATATAGTGATGGAAGAGCGGGCCCTCCAAACACAGGCATTTTTTGCTTAAATGGAGGCTCAAATGTACTAGTTTTTAAGGCATTACCTTTGTTAATGAAATAAACTTATTATTATTATTTTTTTTATAATTTATTTTACTTATTATTCGAACGTTTGGGTAATACTAAGTAAACCTAGGTTTACTACATCTTCTAGCATTACCCGTAACTTAAATATGTCGTGGCCAGATCGTAAAATTGTTCATTTCATGATGTGACCGATCATATCATAAAATGGTGGTATTTCATGATATAAAACCGAACCCGCTGCCTACATCATGATGTGGTCTGACCAGATCAATGAATACTCAGCGTTTGACGATATAAAAGCTAAACGCACGACTACTCCATGAAATGGTCAAATATTAGTGATCATATCGTAAAATCGTTACTTTACCCACCGCTAGAGGCGCTAATCTTACTTCGATTTTGTGATGAATAATTCTAAAAGTTTTGACTTCCATTAAAAACGGTAGACTAGGTTTGTTTTCAATTATTTGGTAAATAAACTTTTGGTGTCGCTGTTGTGTTGTGGCTTGTGGTACCTACAATTGTTTAGTTTCGATGATTCGATACTAATCTAGCAGAAGGAATATAGCAAACAATGAGTGTAAAATGGATAAGTTTTGAACGACACATAGTTAATTTATGCAAAAGAAATTATAGTAAAAGAGTCATTTTGTTAGACGTATTTATTTGTAATTTTATGTTTATTGTCAACCCTAACACTAAGAGCACTCTGATGTCATAGACAGTGCTATACAACACTCACGCTAAGGTTGTCCCACTCTAGTGCGCGGGAACAAAATAGCAAAGCAAGCAAGTAATATCCCTATGCGGAACGCGAATCAACCGTGAACCGCGCAAAAAACCGCGCGCAGAGAAATTTTCTTTATGCGTTCATGTTTTTGATGCGTGCGAGTGCATGCCTTCGTAACGGAGCAATTTATGCACTCGACTCGATTGTTAGATATTAGTGCATAAATTCAGTTGGCTTTATATTTTTTGTAAGTGTTGCTGCGTATCTTATAAGATTGCCAATTGCTAAGAGATTGCTAATGTGCCTAACTGATTAAATTATTTCGTTCTCGTTAAAAAAAGCACTAACTAGGTACTTTACTAATGTTTATCAGTTTTTTCCAATTAGTTAACATTTGAGAATATCATATAAGACAGTGCTAACTTAACGGTCGGGGCCCAGCACGTGCTTCTGTATTTTCCGGAATAAGTACGGATTGAATACTTGCAGATTTAGTTTACACTGTGAAGCCATACTATCCACGATCCAAAATCGCTGGTTTCCCTGTCAAAGAGTTAGGGAGGACAGTGGCAATCATGGCCAAGGGACCCCAAAATACAAACAGGACAAAGCGCTAGGAGGAGGAAGACATTATAGTTATTATACATAATTAACATGACCGTAACTATTTTCGATGTCTTATTAGATTACGTGCATCGATCTACCAAAGCCTATTTGACGTAACTTTCTGTAGTTGATACTTCAATAAAGCCAAGAAGAAAAAGAAAGTTTAAAGAATATAGAGATGTTATCTATGTAAATGAAATGGACTTATAAAATTTCAAAATTCAATTTATGCAGAATTCCAAACTACTTACAATTTAAAATTCTAAAATGTAGAGCCATCTTATTATCTCTTTCTTTGCCGACTACCGTTATTATATCGTCCACGTAGAACGGGCACAATAATTGTATTAAGTTGGTAGGTAAGTAAGTATAAAATTAGAGATATTACTCACACTGTGATGTTCATAAGTACAATGTAGGTATTTAGTTAAGTAGCGATGTTAATATACTTTGCTGAAATTTTCATTGGGAAGGATAAAGTCAATAGGAAAATGTGACTAACGAATTCTAAATAAGGATACATTATCTTCGTGATTGAACAAAGCAAAAACAGTTTCGTTTATTCCGTCTGTTTGGGTTAGGATACAGGATAGCAGGTAGCTCTACCTACACAATGCAACGGCACCGGTCGGCTGAGAGAGGACGTTCCTTGGTGCACGTGCACTGTGCGGTGTGGATTGTGTTGTGATCACGAGAATAGCATGCACTCTGGAAGCTCACGCTATAGTGATGCCCATACCGTAGCGCGATAGCGTTTTGTAGCGGATTAGTAGATGTTCTCGGTCGCGTTCGGATCCACTCGGGCGTCTCCGCGCCCCTACTCAATTGCGATTACGAGAGTGCGAGAGCGAACGAGACCTCGCGTCCCTCTCTACTCGGCCGGGGCCAGACTGTACAAACTCGATCAGTCTACCTCGAGCGTTCGTTTAAGTGGACCCGCTGCTGCTTGTCAGCACGATTTCATCCGTCTTTTAATTCGTGTGTTCCTCGGAATAAGCTTGTTATTTCTCAATTATTTTATAAAAAAATAAAGTACTTCAGAGCTTCCAGTCCTGGACGCGACTGGAGACAGTGAGTGCTGATTGGTGATAGTGTAGTGGGGCTGGTCGCGCTACGTCGTCGTGCCTGAGTTGGCGTCGTCCCTCCGATTCTCGCGAGGTAAATGCCGAGACTCCTACGACGAGAGCGATCGCATACGTGGACAGAAACCGGATTGCGGTGTGGTGCTTATAATGCAATCTATTTTCTAATAACTGTGGAAACTAATTTGATTTGCCGATGAGAAGCGTCGTGCTGAGCGAAGTTCGAAAGAATTGCAAGTGGGTACCGTTAGCTAACGTCGCGGTCGGTGCTTGCTCGCAAATAAGTAAGAATTCTTTTCTGGAACAGCGCGCACGACTCGAGTTTAGTATGTATAAATAACGTTAACTTTTGTTTCAACAAGCACAAACTCGTCGAAAATTACGGAAATCTCGACGCGTTAGCGAGTTTCATTGCCACAATCTTGATAAAAGCGGTTACGTATGCGGAAGTAGCGATGCGCAACTTTATTGTTCCTCAATCACCGAGTGTTGGCCGTCTGGCCTTTGTTTAAAAACTTTGAATGGTTTACTTTTTGCCATGTGATTTACTTTTTGCCATGTGACTTGCACATTCAGATGTGGATCAAAATAACAAAGTCGCCGGAACAAAAGATAGTCTTGCTTCTTGTTTGCCCTTTTTCTACCAATTAGGAAGTAAATTGAATGAGGATTTAAGATGTTAATTTAAAATCGCTCCGGCTTGTCTACGAGCTTATAAAGGGCGTGGCAAGAAGCCAAGTGCTCCAAGGCTCACCGCTTTTTAAATCGTGCACTACAAATGTGCCACTACTTGAAAATTTTAGACATCCCAGCGCTCGGGTCACAAGTCAAATACTTTTCTCGCTGGCTCGGCACTTATAATCGTGACTGCTCTATCTGTTTAACATTAGATGGGGGAGGACACAAAAAGGTACTTACCAAATAGCATGACAACTGTACGATTTATGTTTAAACTAAATCTAATCTCTATAGTTATGCTCCTAAACTATCGTGATATGATAATAATAAAAATATTAACCTACTTTAGACCGATTTAAATAACAGTAACATTTATAATTCAAATTAGAAGTAGGTATATTTTAATAATAATATTATTTCCTGTAAATTGTATACATGGTTCTGAATAAATATTCTTCTATTCTATTCTATTCTAATTACAGTTGTTGTTACTAATTATTAGCTAAACTGCATTTGAGGAAGTGTTTCGATGATTTAGAGATAAGACAAAAACTTAGGTACTGACCTTTTGCAACGAAATAAATCGTTGCGATGTTGAAGTAGAAGACTAGGAAATAATTAAATCTGAATTTTAACTTGACTATTTTCATTAGATTTTTAGTATTTGTATAAAAACCAATAAACCAATAAAACCAATTTATTTCTGTAAATAGGCCTAAATTAAGCTCTTTTACACGTCCCAATATTTTTTTTTACCCTACCACTGCTTCGGGACAATATTGTGGGCTAGTGCCGAGAAGAAGCAAGAAGAATTTTGAATAAAGAGACAGATTTATGTTATCGCTCATGCTTTCTCAATATGGCATCTATTTTTAGCTGCACGATGGCAGCCGCGCGGGGGCGACGCGTTCACAAGTAGGTCGCGATATTATTTATTCGCATGCTACCTGACGAACATGCGCCGGAGATGCCTAGTCCAATGCCAGCCAATCGGACGAAGGACATGATAAACAGACATTGAACCACTTCGAGACGAGAGAAACAAACAAGATTCCGCAATAAGCCGATAAAACCATCCATTTCGCTTTACCAAATGTCTACCAGAAATCTTCAAAGATGCAGTGTTCGTAGCTTTCGAAGAATTCGAATTAAACAGGTCAAATACCCAAAATACCGTGAATCGTCTCTTAATTTACTTCATTCAGATTATTTATAAAACGTCTGCAATACAAATCGAAGAAAATATATTTCTTAATAACTGCTGCTTATAGACCGTACATAGAAATTCTAGCGGGTGTAGTGTGTGTAGGTAGAGCAAGCAATTTGTAAAGGTTCGTAGAGTTCGCGACACGGGCCCTTCATCGTGACGAAGGAAGGACGCAGACGTAGGCAGTGAACGACCGAAATATGGCGTGAAAGATAATTTCCCCGCAGTTGGGCGATGTCGTCAGCT
Organism: Anania hortulata; assembly: GCA_963576865.1. Taxonomy (NCBI): domain Eukaryota; kingdom Metazoa; phylum Arthropoda; class Insecta; order Lepidoptera; family Crambidae; genus Anania; species Anania hortulata. Next base: position 16,404,985 of record OY756396.1, on the reverse strand, counting down.
GATAGCCGGGGTCAACAGCCGCGACTTTGTCTCGGTGTCCGCGGCCCGCGCACTTATCGTCCTATGCGTTGCTAGGTCGAAGGGTTATCGCATTATTTTTTCAGATTAGATTGTACCTGATTCGTCGGCTTTAAGAATTCCAACGGTAAACAAAAATATTATTTACGTTTCTTAATGTGCCATCTCACTGCCTGCGTCAACCTTTAAAGCATTCCAATTTATGAATTAGGCTGGTGTCGTTTCCCGGTAACTTTCGAAGAGCATTTTAAAAACTCTGAGATAACCTTAAGAAGTCGATAAAACATTACCAGTAATGTAAAGTAGGGTGTAACGTACCAAAACAAGTATTCTGTTTAAGTAAAGCCTTAACTAGTAATTATTTTGAAATATAATAAGAGTCCTGTAATGACTAAAATAAAGACGAATGTTTTCCGGCAAATTTACATTATGTATCCCGTCTTATTGGGCTCTCAAGTAGGAAATGTTATGCTCAGATAATGGCAATACCAATTAAGTCTAATGAATGTTTTATTAGATATAAATACGAGAGGTATTGAAGCGATTTTGCTGAAGAAATTAAACGAGATGAGGATTAAATGCATGTAGAGAAATCGATGTAAAATTAGTAGTAACTGCCCTTCTCCGATTAAATGATTATAATATGGAATTGGTATTATCAACTTCTTTAGGCCGCTTCCAACCGGCCAACCTGGAAGTCAATGGCCTATGTTCAGCAGTGGACGTCCTATGGCTGAAATGATGATGATGATGATTATCGACTTAAGTAAGATACTTATTACTTCTAGGGATACTATAGGTTTTTTTTTCTTTGTTTTTTAGAATTTTAGACAATCATATTGCAACTGAATAAAATTACTGATCTTGGTAAAATAATTACCTTCATTGTGTAATCGTTAATATTAGAATCTGTTTGATTTTAATTATGTATTAAAATGTATTAAAAAATTACAAAAATATACCTTTGGTAACTTAATAGTAGGTATAACTTAAATTAAATGTATTTTTTCGCTAATTTTCTTTATGCATTGTAGGGCCTGGGCAATTACTAGAATTTTTATACGCAATACGTACGAATATTAAATGCATTATAACTCTTTTGAAGCAATAACATTTCTTTCTAACTAGTGATCGTTTTTCGAAGTCTCAAAAGCATGCTTGCCCCATCGACAGTAATTGACCAAGATTGGCTGAGCTTTAGCGATTTATATTATGTAGCATACAACTAGTTGAATCGGCCATAAAGTTGAATAGCTAGCCTGTACATGACTGACAGTATTTAATGAAACGACTAAATGTCGACAGCCATGTCATTGACTCCAATTTAACGAAGGGCTGAACGTCATTTAGACAAGTCGTTCAATAAATTATGGTTTAACTTGTTAGTTTTTCGTTAGAGATGCCGACATTCATTATTGTTATCACAAGAAATTTGAAACTGCCCAAAAATATGCTGAATTTTACTAAACAAATAAGCAGCTTGCAACTTAATCCGGTGCTGTAGTGCTGATGCCATATTGATTCCGCCCACATAGCGCTACAGCGACAGCAAAATGAGCAACAAATTTATACTTGTATTAGCTGTTTTGCACAGTTTTTTAATGATGAGTTGACTGAATGCACAAGCTAGCCATACAGTACAATGACTGATTCAGCTAGCTGACTGCGACATAATGCAGGGCGTGGATTGTTCAACGATTGATTTAAGTCGGCTAATTTACCACTCGTGGGCATCGGTCATGTAAATATGTATCGTCTATTAATAAAATGTCGAAGAATCGATTGTCCCTTTTTTAGTTTATCTGGTAATTTGAATAGGTTACAGCAATAGTTGTTCTAGTTCTTTGACCGCTACGGGTTTCAGGATGCGGAAAAACGCAATAAGTAAAAGATTAACATACTTAGTTAGTTTTCCGGACGCAGACGAACGACTGGAGAGAGAATCACAATACATTGTCCAATAACTTAGTCAAACAGTATTTTGCATCAAAGGTAAAGTTTCCGGCGGCATTACTCGGCATCATAATGTTATCTTAGCAAATTGTGTTTGGGTTCTTTCATATCATAGGCTCGCTCGCTTTGTAATACGGTAAAATAATAGTACCAGTACAGAGGGCCTATTCTGAGTTTTACTCGATAGCTGTAAACGCGGCGGTTGACGGTTTCGTTAACGTAAAATCAGGCGGTGCCTCGAATGCCATATAAATTCACGTTTACGCTCTCATCAAAAGCTATCACGTGTGCTCTGAATAGGTCCCCAGACATCCTCCCAGAGGTAAACTAATTAGCCCCGAGACTAAATTATATTTGCGCTTTCCATTAGTGTGGACTGATCGGTTTCATATTGTACATAGTCATATTTTTGCTTATTTACACAATAAAGGACTTAAATGCTTTATCAAATCGTTTTTTGTTTACAATATATTTTCTGTCCTGAGGAAATAATGATATCATCGATAAAAAGTGACTTATTTACACTCATGTCATGACTATCAATGAGACAATCATTATACCCTCTAAGTGCATAATAACATTTAAATGTTAGTAATAATTTATTGCATGAAATGCGTCTGAACCTACGAAATGTGTTAAATGCAACAAAGACGCTATCGATAAATTCGATCGATTAATAGCACGATGTGAATAATTTGTCAAAGAATTAAGACGACTACAATAGCACGTTACGATTTATTATTGACGTCATGTTGTCCTTTAAATAGGTACAGCCTACAGGACGGCCGAAGCTAATGCAAAGTTTCTGTAACATTCTTTTAATTTATTCTGAGATACAACCTTTTCTAATAACGTACCTAGCTACCTTCACTGCAATTGTTACTTTTGCTAGTGTACCTACTTCATTACCGTTAATCTGAGGCCCAATTCCCATAATTTAACAGCATTTTCTAACAGACAGACAGTCGCGGACAGACAGACAGACAGACGGACGGACGGACATGGCGAAACTAAATGGGTTGAACGTTTTGACTACGAAACCCTAAAAACGGTATTCTCGTAAACTCAAAAGATGCAATTATAGTTCGTAATGCGACTGAAAATTTTAGAACCAATAATATCTTTTTGTCCTATTTTCAGCCGCACTACGAATGATTTGATAATTTTATGAGTCATTATGAGTTTACGAGAATACCGGTTTTTAAAGTAATTTTACAGAGACCGTATCGACATTGGATTGCAATTCTGTTAAATACGGGAATTGAGTTTCTGATCTGGCCCCGTTCTGATTATTATTTAATCTACATTAGCGACAAAGTTACACAACATAATGACGTTACGTTATGAGAACACGCGGAAGTGCACAGATCGAAGCTACAACAGCGTGTAAGTGCGCTGATTGCGCGCTACATCGCACTCCATGCAACAGCCGGATGCGCGAGCGCAAGTTTCGAACAACGGCTCCTTTTCGATCAGGGTCAACGGTATTTCGTTTATATCAGCTGATAGGATGATTCTCTTTCATGTTATTTGTGCGACATCATCAATTGTACTCTGACAACAGTTTAGTGCCATTCTGGTCTTGCTAGTAGTGCTTTGTTTTCCATTTTGATCTATTTCTAAATTTCCTGATGTTCATTAAGGTAAAATAATTAATAATTTAAATATTTTGATGAAATTGGTTCAGTTAAGTACTTCGGCCGTGAGTTAGGGCAATCAACAATAGGTCAATGAATCCACCTCAGTATCCATGGATGTTCGGCTCTTCCTAATTCCTATGCTTGGCCCGTACTAGCATCCGTGATCATTCTTATAAGATATTGATATCGGTCGACTTCGACTTGACCGTTTTGGGATGTTTAGGATATTACATTACACCTCAGAAAAGATGCGATATTATTTTTATTGGGATAACCCGGTTAACAAATAGAAAAGTAAAACAAAACAAAAATTCGTACTGAAAACAAGCTCCTCTTATTGAGGCCATTTAATAAAAACAGTTGACGGTTTCCACTCGTTATTGAGATCATTCAATCATTGAAGCGAGTGTAGAAAAGCAACAATTAATTAGGAAGTTTCCATTTCCGAGTATATTATTAGCGTTTGAATTGAAGGCTGCACCGTGAGAAATTGAGTGGCTGCAACTGGAATATGTCTATTGAGATTCTTGTGGGAAATTATATAATCGAAGTTGCGCGAATTATGCAATCAAGTTGAATCCGCGCTGGCAGGTGGGCGAGGAGAATGTCATACATTCACAGCTTGCATATTTAACATAGGTACAAATATAGAAAGTTTGGACCAGCTAGTTTGTAAACCTTCTCCTTTTTGTAACTCTGTTTATGAAAGAATAATCATTATTTTGCAGCTTCGTAGCCTTCGTAGTAATCTCGTAGCTGCCACAGATTGTTTCACAATGTAGGTATTTACTTAATTTCAGAAAGGTTTTAACATTTTTAGTCTTGTTCTTGGAAAACGTAAACATTCTTGACTCTACATAATATTTTTTTTTTCCTCGAGGTGTTTTTATAAATTCTTCTATTTTTTAAAAGTTAGAAGATTATTTAGTAATCCAATCGGACCAAACGTAACTCACCATCTCGTTAAATGTACCAATTTATCTGTGAGTGTTGTTACGCACTCATTTAATTTTAATCTCTCACATAGTAGGACAGTTACAACGGGTTGTGCAAAGATTAGCCTCGGCCATCGGCCACCGGCACTTTCACCAGCCCGGCGGCCATGTTGTCGTGCGGTGCGCATGCGGCGCTCATTGAAGAATTGGCACGCCTATTGTTACACCTCGGCTCGTGTGACGTCACGGACAAGAGGTGTCTGGCGACCAGTGGATTTGTCGGCCATGTTGTTCCTTTTTAGCCAGTACGTTTGACTACAAACACTAAACCTCATTAGGTCGTATGCCATAAAGTAGACCAAAAGATCCAATCTAGAAAACATATTTAAAACCATAATAAACTGTAATTTACTAACAGCTTTGATGTCGAGATAAGATTATTTAACTTGTTAGAAAATTATGTTGCTTTTTTACTAACTCATTTGTCTTCTTTGTTTCTGAATTCACACCAAGTAAACTCTATCTAAAGAAACAGCTGGTAAAATTAACACGCAAGAGCGTACTTACAGAGATTGCTCTCACAGAGTTTGATCCTTAATTTGCCGGCTACCAAAAAATCCTCTTTGGTCTTCCCCTAGATTGTCATTACGACCGCGGAAATCGCCAAGGGACGACCATTATTGGCGAAAATAACAAGCTACTAGAGGTACTTAACTACTTTTTCTACGCAACCTCGAGTGTTTTAATTACAATTGATTAAACTGATCGTGCAACAAGATGTACAATTGACTAGCGTTTCACGTTCTAGTATCGTCTAGCTATATAGCATAAGACACTGTTTAACAGTGTCTCAGCACAGCAAGGCCGATGGCGACATAGATTTCTTTACGTTCATGCTATTCTCATGCAGTTAGCATCTATTGTCTGCTCCAAGGACGTTAGATTTACGATTTTGTGATCGTCTAATAAATTAAAAGTTATAAAACTAACTTTGTTACCAGATAGTGTCTAAATTAGTTAGTTCTATTAATTAACTTTAAATTAGTTAGTTGGACAAAATCCTCTTACTTCAATTTGATTTTCAGATTCACTTCAACGAAAAAAAAAAACCTATAAAGAAATAAATCACTTTATGCATGCTCAAAGTGATTTCTAGACCTAAGTAAGTTACTTAGTAATCTTTGAGAATGGAACCTTATGGACAAAGTTAATAGGGTCATTTATAATGCCTCACATTTGCTACACGGGGTGTGCAACGCGGCGTCGTATAACACAGAACATCCACTGTGCGTTAGGGTTGCTACAAAAATAAGCGGGCCGGCATTAATCGGCAAAGCCAGACGGTAAAATCGAATATTTATGTAGATGGATGTTCGGGAATTAGGTACAAACCGCTGCCGCACGTAATCTAGTTATAGTAATTATCCGATCGGCACAAGCCGAATGAAACCGAACGTAATGTAGTAGTTGCTACGGGTCGGCTTTATTGTTCCACAAATACTGCCGAACCGAATGAACTACGCGATCGGCACAAGTCGAATGAAGTCGAACAAAGCACAAAGACGACCAGAAGCAAGTAATTGCTTCGGGTCGGCTTTGTTGTTCGACAAGTACCTACTGCCGAACCGATAATGCCGGCCCGCTTATGTGTGCAGCAACCCTTACTAAGCACACTTGTCAAGATGTGTCTTTGTAACAACGCAATGGCAAGCACAACTCCGCTGCAGGCCTTGCAGCGATGTCCGTAGATGCTAATTTGCTGCCTAAGGCGTATTATCACAGCTTTACAATCCTTAAAGCTATGGTATTATGCTGTCTCAATTTTCTCTTGTTTACGATTTCCGATTGGCTGTTATTCGATAATTTGGAGGTAATGTTTCGCTCCTCTGCGCCGACGCCTACACGCTAGTTTATGAGATCATTTAACCGATCTTATATTTGCGGTTCAACGACCCATGTGTACTCCCTTCATAAGTTTATCGATCACAATTCAGTAAGTTTTAGTATGTACTTGAAACGTGTTCAAAAGACCACCAAACAGTAGACATCTATAAATACATCGAGTACATGCCCTATAGAGACTTAAAGCAGCAATAAGGACTATCTTTCTCCGAAACACGTTAGTGATTTTTCTCTTACATTTAGTATAACCTGACACAAGTCGTTAACTGTTGCCCACATATGGACGGTAAAGCCACAGAATAAATAAAGGCGAAATTTTTGTTTAAAAAAAAGACATTTCTATTCTACTCTTTAGGGTATGTGCGCCATGGAGACATAGCGTAATAAACTCCGTGGAGTAGCTTGCATGACCTTGTGAAAAAAGCAGGAAACATAAACTTTCTTAAATATAGATTTATTGCTTTATAAAAGCTCACCAAGTATCCATTCTGTTTCAGGAAATGCGATCGGCCGCATAAACCAACGTCGCCCGGTCTCGACCACAATAACGTAAGTACTATTTTATTTATTTGTGTGGGACTGCCCGGCCCACTATCTTGGCTCAATGCCAGCATGTTTTAAAGTTGTAAGGAACTGTAATACTATTCAAATAATAATCCAAAGGTTCATCATCAGGCGTCTCTGTATCACTAAATTATATTTGCATTGGCAGATAAACTTAGAAATATGTGACGATAGAATATTTGGTTTTGTGAATTCAAGATCGTGTTATCAGCGATGATTCAGCAGAAGCTTGAATAAAACATTTCTTTCGGTACTGTTTTGCTAACCTCCTTAGCACGTGAATACGGGATGTTCATTGTTTTATTAATTGTCTAGGTACAAATAAGTTAGTAACTTTGGTACGTATGAGTATTTTTTTTTTGTTTAGCAAGTTTTACATTATGTTATAAGGATGCCTGCCTTTAAGTTATTTAGTTATGGTGTCAGTATTTTTAATTTATTTTGCGTATACAATGTCCAAAAAAAATTGTTGACATTGTATACGCAAAACAAATTTAAAACCAGGCGAGTGGAAGTCGGAACATGCGAATTAAAGGGTTAGTACTAAACGAAGTCTTCATAAATTACCGAAAAAAAAAACAAAGGAACTAAATCCACAATTACACTAAAACCAATAAAACTAAAATGTACAATGTATTAAGTCAAAAGAATTGCGTTTTTACCATTTTATTCTAAAACTCTAATAATGATAGTTTTAGGTTGATTGTTTCACCAATATACAAATACAAGCGTCAACGTTCGGCCTTCAAACTTCAAAGAGCCGCGATCAAGCTTCATAAAGCGTACAGTTTCAGTTGCGGTTCAATACTGTATTGTGCCAAAATACTGCTAACAGCGACTGTAGAGTAACCTCGGGCACAAAAGGGCCGCTTTCAAAGGAATATTACCAGGCTTCTTGGGGCTGTTAATGATTTTAAGTCAACAATATCGACTGACTAAACAAAACATAGGTATTAAGTTATAAACGTGTGATCCTTACGCTACCGATATACTCTATTATCAATAAGTTGTAAATAGAAATGTAGCTATAAAACATACTATGTATAAGCCTACGAGTACTATTTAGTTTAAAAATATGTACATATTATTGAACAAAAAAACCCCGAGAAGGAAGTCTAAGAAAAATAATTTCCTTAATAAAAATCTCGTGTCACGGTGTTTGTGGTTTCAACGAAACGGCTGAGCCGATTTTTATAATTTATTTTATATATGGTAGGTATGAGAATAGGTGATTAGGGTTTCCCTATCCAGTTTTTTTTTTCTATACTACAGGAACGAAGTTGCGGGCAACAGCTAGTTATGTTAAAGGAGGATCGCATAACTGTAGACAGCGCCTCTGTGTCATAATCAGAACATTAATATTCTGGCTGCGCTCGCGCCTCTCCTAGATCTGTTGGTAAAGGAAACAAAAACACAAGAGCAGATGTGTAGACTCTGATTATAAAGACAAGATTTACTAGTCGGACCGCCAGATGATTTTTACCCTATTCCTTTGTTTTTTATTAACTTCGTTTTATTGATCTTTGTTAACCGTGCATGCCCGTTTAAGTATTTTAAGTTAAACTTTTTCATTGTCTAGCGTTTATGTAAAACTGAGAGGTAGGTTTAAATGTTAAAATAAATATTGTTTTACAGCGCATTATTATTTTGACTGTAATTTATATTATTACTATTTATTACATTGGTAGGTAAGTAAGTATTTTTTATTATTTTAAATATCAAGAGCTACTACATAGAACATGGTTTTAGAGTTGTATAAATGAATACTTATTACTTCTTATGAATTAGTCTTAATGCTAGTAGTTAGTGATAAAAAAATAGGTACAAAAAAAATCTAAATTTATCAACAGCAAAAAATAGAGGCCTGTTCACGAGTGAGTACATTTATATTTGTAACTGACGTTTGGCGAGTTTTTGTCGAACCCGACGTCCGACGCCTACATATACTTTAACCTACCTACGGCCTGTTATCGACAAGTCGTCGCTTTGGGTTATAAAGAGAGTTTTGGCTAAAGAGTACCTACATAACAGAGTGTTGTTTAATTTAAACTCTACACTTACAAAAAAATCTGAACAAGGTTTAAGTAAGTTTCGAGAGCTACGTTGCTGGGCCGAATAAAAACGCCACTTTGAGAATATCTGTCGACTTCCCTATCTTACCTATCAGACGTCTTTTTATTTAAAATGTCAAGATAATATAATATAATGTTTTCGTTTTTATATTGTTTCCGTCCTCGCAGTCCGTTTCTGTTTAGTGTGATATTAGACGTTGTGTCAGACAGCATCGGAGACACAAATTCCAAATTGGGAAAATACCCGGGAATATTCCCGATGAACCCACCCGTCGGGAATTTATTTGGGTGTATATGATTTTTATTGTCAATATAAACTTATTTGACTCAGACAGGATATTAAAGCTTAAGTTTTTCGCATTTCTATGATGTGTATTAATTGAAACATGAACTTTTAAATAATCATAACAGCTTAAACAGTGCAGATTAATAACATCGTTCGTTTTGAGGTAGAAAATTGTTAAAATTGGTTAGTTTACTTTAAAGCCCATACATTAATACACACTTTATAGCACAAAAGCCCTATTACGAAAAAATAAGTTATTTCTTAGACTTCATTTAATATTGAATATTAGTATTTTTGCGGTTAAAGTACCTGGCTGGCCGGTGCGAGCATCTGGCCTGTAACTCTACAGATCCAACGCCAGTCCGCATAGGCGGAGACAAGGTCGAGCGCACGGACCAGTTTAAATACCTTGGATCTGTACTTCACGCGTCGGGAGACATTGATTGCGACGTCAAAGCACGCATTGCTGCTGCGTCGGCCAAATGGCGAGAGGCGGAATTCATAAAACTGAAAAGCTAAAAATAATATTAACACTAATACCGGTGACAGATGGCGACGGACATTGTGAAGTCAAACGCTGCCATTGGTCGATCCTTGGGCTGGCGGAAGTTGACTGAAGGATAGACCAATGGCAGCGCTTGATCTCACAATGTCAAGACGAGTCCGGAGCCGCTTTGGTCGCAGTTTGTCACCAGCTTAAGGCAAAACCAGTACCTAACATTAGTTCAGTAACAAGATAGTAATTCAGGAGGCATATAATTTTCTGATGCAGGTCAAGAACATTAATTTTCCGATGATAGTGACTAAATATGTTTCATTACAATGTTAATTGTAAATACTTTACCGTACTAATTCAATGTTATTTTTTATGAAAAATAGTTTAAAATATTATTTTTACGCCTGATTATTACCAATTTACCAATCACTTACCAATTAGTGTTAATTATGATTTCAAACCTGTTTGTTGTTGATTAAATATTATTGGATATAACTTTAAAGTCATAAAAATGACTTTGGAAACTCTTACCACGATTTTGGAAACTTTCCGGGTAAATACCCATTTTTGAAATATTTCCGGGAATATACCGGGTGGAATCATAGAAAGTTTTCGAGCCGCCCATCTCTAATGCTGACAATATCGCTCTGATAAACAGGGGCAGGCTGGTAAGACGGGTGAACGAGTGGAAGCAGTCGCTTGAGAGCGGTGGTCTGAAACTCAATGTGGCGAAGACCGAGTACCTGGCCTGTGACTCTACAGATCCCACGTCCATCCATCGTAGCCGGAGATAAGGTCGAGCGCACGGACCAGTTTAAATACCTGGGATCTCGGGTCGGACCTGACATCAATTGCAACGTCAAGCCACGCATTGCTGCTGCGTGGGCCAAATGGCGAGAGTTGACTGGTTTCATTTGTGACCCCAGAATGCCGGTCAAGCTGAAAGGACAGATCTATAAGTCTATCATTAGGCCTGTCCTTTTATATGGCGGTGAAGCGTGGCCGCTACTTAAGCGACACAAGCAGGAGCTGCGTGTCACGCAGATGAATATGCTGCAGTGGATGAGCGGAGTCATGCGGAAACGCGCATTCGTGGTAGTCGCCTACGCTGGTACGGCCATGTTTTGTGGAAACCGGCAAGCTACGTGGGAAACAAATGTCTGGCCATGCCGCCACCGCCGGGTCCTGGCAAAAGGGGTAGACCCAAGAAACAAATTACTAATAATAATAATTTGACGTCGTGAGAGCTGACATGCATGCCAATGATCTCACAACCAGGGACGCTCAAGACAATGCGAAGTAGAGGAATAAATCAAGGAAAGCGTACCCTGGGCTCCGAAGCGATAGCTTTGGACGCAACGGGACTGACCGTGTAGATGATGATGAACATACTGTAATACGTCACTTTATCTTAAAGTTTAAAGTAAGCTACCTAATACGTTTTTTTATTTATAAACCGTAACTTGTAGTTTTTAATTCATACTGCGCTGACCCCTGTTTTTACAATTACCTACCTACCTTGCAATTACTTGAATTTTACAACCAATCTTATCCATTATAAATGATTGTTTGACAAAACAACTATTACATGCATCAGCGCTATTGATTATACTGTTGAAAGATCTTTGGTTGGTTTATTTAGTAATAAATCTAAAAAGTTAAACAATATGCAAATCTCTTCATAATTTCCGTATTTCCCGGGTATGATATAAATTCTCTCGCTCGCTCGCGGTTAGTAAAATCCGGCTGCACATAATTTGCTAATATAACTAAGTAGTATTTAAATAACTTATCGATTCATACATATTATTTTCCTTAATAAGATTTAATACTTTGGCATTTATAATACGCTGAATGTTAATAAAATGTGTAATGGATTAGTCCATCCATAGTCCATAACGAGCTGAAAATACTGCCAAAATAAAAAAATATTTTTTTTCATCACGTGATGTAAACACAAAACGTTTTATTTGGGCTCTACAAAAAGCAGAGCAGTAACAGTAGATAACAAAATTGTTGTTTCCAATAATTCGTCTAATTCTAGAAGACTCGGAGCTGCTACTGTATATTTTTTGTGGACCCCTCCTCCCCTCTTTGACTACGTAATTATCATTTAATAATGAACTTGACCCACTTAAGTCAACTGGCCGAAAACGTGACGCCTGCCAATGTCGGCCTACCCAATGCGACCTTGCAAAACTTTCGTTCCGATTTTCCAATAGATTTGCCAATGAATAGGTAGTTGTATTTTTTTTTTCATAAAAAAGGAAACTTACCTTGTATTTATTAGGCAGTGTAATTTTTTGGATTCTTTGAAATATGGTGCAGGTGCATCTCTAGAGCAATGTTCTCCAGTAAAATTGTTTACGGAGGTAAGGCAATTTACTTTGCTCTCGGCCATTCTCGCCGTACTCCACAGTTTCCTAATAGCGTTAAGTAGATTTAAGTCAATTAGTATCGGTCTCTTGTAATGCAAGTTGCAAGCCTCGTGTCACGTCAACATAGCAAAAACAAACCCTTTCGGTGGTCGGGCAAAACGTCGTCTCCGCTACATCAAATTTGATTCGCAGTGCAGCAATACAATGAAGTTACGGTTCGCGCGGGTGTCGCGACAGGGCGGGGGCGGGGGGCGCAGGTCAATGACGTGCCCGTCTGGGGCCCGCGCCCCGCGCCCCTGTCCCGGCTCGCCTGAACCAGTTCCCGGACAAGCCTGTAGCTCACCATCTCTATGTAGCAGGGTTACCAACTAAGGGTTTTTTCCTGGTTTTCTCTTAGCATTATCTTCGGTGCCTAGATCTAGTCACAATACCAATAGTGTCCAAATTGGGTCTGGAATTGCTGGGCTGGACAGGCAAGAGGGAAATCATCAGGTGGAATGCGTTTTTATAAGGACATATTCTAGTTCTTAAGGCGAGTATTAGTCGTCAAATGTAAACTAGCACGTGGTTAAAATATTAAGATATATGCTAAGTATTGTCAAACCCTAAACAACATTTAAAGCATAGTATTTGTTTCTAGACTTCAGGAAAAAATATATATTAAAATCATCGAAAAAAATATTTTAAAAAGTTGCTAATTCTCTTTCTTATTTTAAACCGCTCGACCCATTCAATTTGTTTAAACGTAGATTAATAGATAGGCTAACTTAATAACTATAAACTTGAACTAGACATCAACAATTGCGTCTATGCGAAAAGTATTATTTTCCCCCAATTTTCGCCACCTGAAGACGCAGCGATTGTCGTTACATCCACGTTTCATTGCGCGCTGTTACGAATTATTTTAATGAGTTTTCATGCGATATTCGTACTAACGCGCGTCAAGTCGCTAATTTAGGGGCACTACTCGCTTTAAAACGGTCGTTAAAACTATATCGGATGATATCAGTTTTAACAAACGGGACAAGGTGCTAGGGAGAATAAGATCAGTTAATGTAAAGTATTTTGTAACAATTGCAAATTACAAAATTCAAACGCTTCTGATTCCAGACAAAGTTTAAACTATGTTTAACTAGGTTCTCCGTTAGATTCATCTGTTAATCAACTCAAGGGCTTTGTGGTTAGCTTATTTGAATTGGCATCCCTATGCTGTCTAGTTTACTCTGGGATACTGTACTTACCTGTCGAACATTCTTGTTAGGCTGCATTCTGCTGTCGAAATAAGGGGAAGCGGTCAAAAGCTTCGACTTAAGGGCAAACTGAATCTCTAGGTACTGTTTTATTGATTTTAGAGAGGCGTTAGGTACTTCAGTAATTTATATATACTTACTTAATATCATTCATTAAGCCAATGTTGTAGGAGGTACCTAATTAAGTAACTACCTACACAGTACTACAGTACGCTGTAACATTCCTACGCTACCAAACGATTTTAACCATAATTTGTTTTAAATCATGTTGGTACAATACGCGTCGTTCTGAAAAAATCTAATACCATAGAAATAAACAAAAACTACCTCTACATATACACACTTGCCAAAGTTCATTGTACTTTTTTATTTCATAATTACATACTTACATTACAGTTATTTACCTACTTTGCAAATTCGTTTTAGAATAATTCACACTTAGTTACCACCCAGTCATGAATTATTAAAAAATATATATGCAGACTTTTGGACTAAAACCTGTGAATCCTGTGATGACTACGGTTTCTTAAAAGAAGTTATTTTGTAATCTAGCATCGCATTTGTAAATGTGTTGTTCTATGCAACCTCCTTTACTTTTAGATGGAGATGGCCTTTCATAGCAGCTACGCCAAATTTTCTCTACCAGCATATACATAACAAGCCCAAACAAATAGTAGTAGAAGTAGGTACTAGAACACTATTAGACCATTGGTTCTCTTAGGTTACTACTTACCATATGCATTAGCATAAAATGCTGATGTCTTGATTTGTGGACGCTTCGGAGATTGAAGACCATCTGTTGAAAACTCAAAAAACAACAAACCCCTAGCACGCGCATTCGGCATTGGACGCGCGTGGTGGCGCAATAATCGCTTTCGCAATCGTGTCGTAACTACCTAAAATAGCCGAAAGTTTCTTCGCGTTTTTGTCCACGCATGAAATAACTCACTTTCTGTCACTTCAGTAGATCATTATGGTTTATATGGACCAGTGATCGGAGTAGGCAGGGGCGTGCATTGGTTTCAGGGGGGGGGGGGGGGGTAGGCGATCTCGCAGCAGCCTAACATTGGTTAAATTGCACAGGAACGATCTAAGTTGCGCGCTTTAGTAAGGAATAAGTATAGGTAGACGAAACATTGTTACAGAATATTTATTGTTTATTGTTGAATACGTAATTAATAATTATGGTTAGCTGTTCTGTCAGTTTTTTATGAAGGTAGGCTCTGCATAATAGCCTATATGCGATGCACGCCCCTGGGAGTAGGTAGATTGATTTGATGTATAATACTTTGGTAGTGCTAGCATAATATGGATATGCCTTTTTTCAAATACTGATACCAAGAAATTCCGGAATTCCGGAGGCATGTCCATATTAACATCAATGTTTCATTAATGATCATTAACCCTAAATTAATCTACCTAGTCCGATCACTGGTGATCACACAACGTGGTCGCTTCTGAGTGCACTGTGTACTGCAAATTTGGGACGACAGTGCAGATTCGGCAGCACCCGGGATGACAAAGCAGTCATATGCTTAAAAAAGCCGGCGTCTTTGAATTTAGAGCAACTAAATGATCGCCTGGTGAGGAAGCTATTAGCCGAAGTCCTGGCCGACAAGCTCATGCTTATTAATGAGGCTGGTAAAATTGGGCTTGACTGGGAAACGTTTTCATCTCACCTTAAGGAAACCGCTTTTGTTTTCTTGGTGCAAAAGACAGATGTACGTAACGTAGACTAGTTTGATGAGAATGACGCGACTCTCGGGACTGCACTCGACAAACATCGAATTCTCTTGCGACAGCATAAACGACGTGGTGGATGCGATGCATTGGTCAAAGAAAGTGACTCAGAGTTGCATAAGCTGTCTCTACATCTTAAAGAAAAGTGATGGCGAGACAAGGTTTGTCACATACAGTGGCTTGGAGACTCTAACCAGCTCGGGTAGTTCTACATGCAGTGCGTAGACCGATCCTAATGAGCGCAGGTACGGTTAAGGTCATTAGACGGTAGGCGCCTCATAACTATATACGTAATTTATATGTTTATACGTCAACTGCAAGAAAAAAGTCGGGAACAGGGCTGTGCCTCGCGAAGCTTTTTAGATGGTGCTGAAATAGGTGGGGTGCACAGAGAAGTTTGTGAGGCTTATTACACAATGCTGCGTCACTGTAAATGGTGAACATTCAGATTGTTTTCCCGTTACCTGAGCTGTGGGGTGAAACAAGGATGTGTTTTCGCACCCACACTGTTTCCCTTATACTTTCAGTAGTAGTCAAGGAAGTACCTCAGTCTTAGAGGTGTCCGCATCCGCTGTCGCACAGATGGCAGCCTTTTCAAGCTAACTAGATTCAGGGCAGGCACTAAAGTGTCTCATGCATTAATGACAGAAATCATGTATGACTTGTGCTTCCCAGCAGAATCCGCATATGGCGTGCAACAACTTATGTCGGTTTTTCAGCGAGGTAAATAAATGAAAGACAAACACAAATTTTCACGAGGTAGGTAAAAATTAAAGTTAATTTTAGAAATCGCTGAAAACTGCTGGTAGAATAACATTTTCGGGCTAATTCGGAAAACGTTGCCAAACTGCATAGATTACAGATAGTTACTAGTACGGAAAGCGGTTACGTGGCTGGCTAAGACAAGGCATCTAAGCTGAACACTCCATAACCAAATTCGGTCTACTTTCGCGTTCGACCGCAAAGGGTGGATAAAGGGAGGCTTTGCCCAGGCAGGGGAACGCTACAGGCTTTGAATAAATAATTTTGTTGCAACTTTAACAACTAGGTCGGCTACAGGCTGTTTTAACTTCAAAAGCTACATAATGGGTCATCAAAACAACTGTGGGGTGTACGTACTGCCTACACTCAAAATTTAAATAAATAATAGGCAGTTTAAGTAATAACTCCAATCTCTTACACTTTTTATTTTCTTATAGGAAAATGTTATCAACAAATACGTTTTATAATGGGTAGTTGTCGTACTTGCAATTAAAATAGATTTGACCTCAATTTAGTGGAGGTCAGTAGGAGGAAACCAGGAAACAAATAAGCTGTCACTAAAAGATGTGCTTCGACCCTATACTAAGCTAAATGGTAAAATATAAATTTTAATGTTCTTCCTATGATATGTTTTGTGGCAGGGTCGGCTTTCATGCTCTTTTGCCTTCATTTTGCTCTATCCCTGACATTCGGCATCATTTATTTCAATGTTATAAATATAAGGTATAAATAAATAATTAATAAACAACCATTTATTACCGACTGTTACATACATAAAATACAAATTATTTAGGTATAACCCAATTTAAAAAATCGTTTATAAAGACATTAGTTACTTGACGCCATCCGTAGCCGAGAGGCGAGCACGCCGGACTTGGCGTCGCTCGCCATCTCTGTAAAATATCAATGTTGAAAACGAACTTTTCTGTGTTGTCTCGGGTCTGGGTGTTGTGGTTCCGTCGTTATTTTCGATTTCTATAACTCAAGTGCATTAGCTACCTACCTTAGAATAAGAGCAATGTTGTGATGTTGTCCAACATATTATTATTATTACCTACTTTTGGGAATTCTATGGTAGACAGAAATAGGATGTTGCGTCGAAAGACTTACCTAGTAGAGAATAGAATAGAATATTTATTATTATACTCTTTTCAAGATAAGATGAAACTCGTGACACATCACGTGACTTCACTGTTGACACAAACAGTGATGTGCCCTAACAAAATCCAATGATTCTTTTTGAAAATCGAGAAAGTTTAATCGATTTTTATTCAAATGAACTTATTTAAAATAAGAGATATACTGCAATGTTTTACTGCCAGAGTGCCGTATGTATTATGACAAGTCTTTTTTCCATTTTATGGACTTTTACCAAATAAAAGCAAAACAATAACGAAAACTTAACAAAAACAGTAACAAAAGTCAAAATAGGAACTATGCGAAAAACAACGATAACACAAACCGCAACCGTCAACGCATAGGTTTTCACAAGACGACCGAACCGATTCATCGATTTAGTTCCGATTATGTATTGTCAATCCCTATAAGTAAACGTTTCGTTTTACGCATGAAGTAGGTATTTAAGGGAAATCCTATTTATTTATTTGTTAAATCATTAAGATATATTATTAGTTTGCAATTATTGCTTAGATTTTTAGAGGCAAAGATTATTGTGTTTTTGCAATGATATAAATTAAAAATATTTTCTATAAAATATTATCGAAAATAGTATGGGTGAAACGGAAAATGTCAAATATCTAAAGTATCTTCATAACTTGAAAGGACTTATAGTATAAAGGGAGCACACACAAAGAAATAAAATTACAACAAATAAACAACATATATTTTATTGTTATTTAACTTCACTTTAAATAGATTGTTTAGGTAGTCTGGCAAGTTTATAAACAGTAGGTACAAATGAAATGATGTTATTAATTTTATTCAGAAGCAAATATTATTGTTCAGAAACCTTATCAGTAAATAGCACGAAGGTATGTATTTTAGGAATGCGGATAAAATTACGGTAAAGATAAATAGTTAGTCGATTTTAACTACCAGCGGAGTTCATGGTTGCTTTTCCCAGGTCATTCGGGTTTTCCGCTGATATGACTGACTCTGACTTTATTTGGTTATTTCATTTGTTTTTTTTTTAATGTTGTTACTCTTATCGGATCCTTACTACATCAGTTATATATTCATCTATCTCGTATTCGAAAAATATCATCTCGATTATAGAGAAACGTGATCTACGCGTAGGTGTGAGAAATCTTCTATGTATTTATAAGGAAGACGGGTTAGTTACAAAATTTATAAGTCGAGAACGGCTAACCCGATTTTGATGATCTTTGATTTGTTGAATTTGTCTCCGCCTCGAATAGCAGAATAACTAAAAAACACGAAAAATTCACAAAAAAATAAAATAATAAAGAGGCGGTACGAAGTTCGCCGGGACAGCTAGTTATCCATAAAATTGACACAAACAGCGCTGCACATAGTCCATAAAATTGTTACGATAATAATCTTTTAAAAAACTAAATGCATATATTTTCTAACCATATCGCCGATGTCTCTATACATACTATTTATTTATTAAGTGACATATTTAACACCTTGAATGACATACAGCAAAATTTATATTGTGTCTAGTTTCCAGCTAAGAAACTTAAGGATGAAGCTTGCAAGATTTATTATTTCTGAAAGGAATTAACTAACAGGTGGCGCAGTGATCCAAAATGAGTCTAGGCTTCCGACAATAAGAATCTCCACTAATTATCGACGTGGAGCTCGCGCAATAATAAATCAACAATCTTTTGCTCTCGCACTACGTTACCCTACTGTATTAAAACTTAATTTCCTCTGCCCTAAGGTAGTCTGGAAGAGATCGCTTTTGGCGATAAGGCCGCCTGATTGTACATAACTGTGTCTTGTGTGTAATAACCTTAATGTTTTGTGCAATAAAGTGTCTATCTATCTATCTATCAACTTTATTTTACCCAAAATCATTATCATTGGTTTGGTTGTTTCGAATAATCTAGAATTAACCAATACCAATATCAACAAGTCAACACATTGCTCTTTCCTGAAGGTAAACAACTTGTTCTAATTTGTTTCTGCGTATGACATCAACTCTCGTAATTTATACACAAACATGTTTATTGAAACATTATCTGCATAATCCAATCTATCTTTAATCTATTCGTGTTCTATTTTTAGAGTGAATTAGCGTGTATTACATTCAGCGACATTTCTAGGAGAGCCCTCGACAAAAGGTACAGAAATTGATTTCTGCTTATTGACTTCTCTCGAGCACTTCGTTAAAATATTTATCCTAAAACGGGCATGCAACCTTTCGGATATCAGGTTAATTAATTTATAATGTGTAATTACGGTGAGGTTGTCGTGCTCTCGTTCCTTGCCCCACGCGGATGTGATCGGGGGGTCAACGGTTCTCCTTGGCAGGGTGTTCACTTGCCGACCTCATTCGTCCACGTACGATACGCTAAAACGACTAAATACGCGTGCTCGAACAATACTCACACCTTTTAATAGCGTCTGATTCAGGCCAGCTACAGGCTGATTGCAATTGCATTTTAATTTAAAACAACAGAGTCCTCTAATTTTTAATGACTAGTGAATACTACTTATATTGTGTTTTGTTTTGTTTGGCTGAGGACTTCGTTAGAAACTTTAATGAAATAAGACATTAATCAATTTGAAGTGCAGAACAACCTAGGGGATTTTTTATTTCATAATAAATAGTAACCATAGATTTTAAGTTCATTGTTACTAACCCATAAGGATGTAAGTTGTCCGAAATAAACGATTTTATTATTATTTATTATTAAATAACTCGTAGGTACCTTTAGGTAGCTTAGGTAGCGTCTGATTCACGAACATTTTTTGTTTTGTACCTGTAAACAGAATAAACATATTACGCACGTTAGTTAAAACAAGGGCACAATTGAGTTTTAACAGAAGAGCCATTTTAAGATTTCATTTGTATTAGTATGCTTTTGCTTTGCCTATATTAAGTAGTTTTTCTTGATAAAATGAAAAAACATAAAATAAACTATACTCGATAATTATTTTAAGCATGTAGTTTCCAAGATTTAAAAACGTTTAGTTCCTTTACTTTAATTGTGCCCTTGTTCTAGCGAAGGTGCGACCCTATAAATTATGTTTTATTAAGAATGTTTTTTTAAAATGTCTATCTAAAAAATTACGACGCATGAATTTTTTGTAGGTATGTTCTATATTTATTGGTCTTCTTGAAAGCTTTATCATGGTGATAATAGAAAAACCTTTTTCGTAGAATCTGGAACAATTTATATGCTAAGTTTATTTGAGCGTAGTGTAATTACGAAATATCATTAATCTAGCAATCATTGTCGCAAAATATCCCCGATCTAAATTACCTAGTGTGACACAGTATTGTAACCGGCACGAGTGAGGCGGCAAGCCCGTGATTAGATCTTGTCGCGGCCCAGGGAGTTCCGTTCAGATATTTAAACAGGGAAATCGTTTCTTTCGTCACGGTACCAGGTTCATAACCCGTCAAGAACTATTCACATCGGCATTTAGAAAGAGACTTCTAATCGTCGGCATCGGTTTTAAAGAGCATTGTCTCTGTCATTGCTTTCCGAGCTCGCCGATTAAATAAAACAGCTTAAGTCATATTATTGTTAACTGTTGCATTAACTTCATCTATTAATCAAGATAGTAAAGGATTATGGTAACACAGCAATCATTTAAATCAGTGAGCTTAGAAACAGGGTTTTTGTTCATTCTTGATAGGCACAAATCGGCACAATACCATGGTTCTCCCCGTTCGGACCGTGGAATAAAACTAAACAAACAGTGACCACGTGCGCGCGAACGTTGACACACTTGTTTGGTAAACTCTGCCGTGTTTACACGACTGAAAGACTGCGTGTATTGAAGTTTTGTTTTGTGTATTGAAGTTACATTGTCATTCGGTTCATTAATACAGGCTATTGTTTCTTGAGCGAAGAAATCGTTCAGTCACACAGTTTTCTCGAAATGTCTACAACCTTTCTGGGAATGTTGCATCTGGAATGTGCAATTTATAGTTTTGCACACGAGATATTTTGATCAGCAATTCGTCCGATCCAAAATCAAGACACAAACGTTTAATATAAAACACCGACAGTTTCGATAGTAATCCACCTTCACAGTTTATTAACATTTTCAGAAACATTGGCTTAAATTAATTTCTCAGGTTGTTCGATCTTGAAAAACTTGATTTCTGTGCAAGCCGCGTTTAGTTGAAAACCTTGAATTAACCAATTCCGCTAATAAAGGTCACCGTGAGCGAAAACATGAGTTGTATTCAGTCAGATTAGCATCAGTATAACGACCTGACGATAAAATACTTATTAGTATCGGGCAAGAGCGAATGTACGATAACGTTAAGTAAGGTTGTGATTGCTTAGCCTAAATGAATATTTAATATTGTTGTGGTATTAGATTCCGATGAAGGAATGTTTTAAAGTAGTCGAGAATAGCGTGGTCGCGCTCGCAAGCAACCTTGCGCGCGCCAGGTCAGATTTTTCGAAGGTCGATGACTCGGGCCCGTAATCGCCACAACTTATTATTTGCTGCGCACCCCGCGTGCGGTCTTACTTTGGTAGATACATAGTTATACGAATCCGTCCCGTCAGACAGTTTCGATGCGCACGATTACTTTTTGAAATATTAGCTGTTGCAGACTATGTGTCACTCGTTTTCACAGTGTCATGTCTGTAAATCATTGTTTTTTGTGTGGTACCTAGTTAACGCATTAGACATTTTCAAGACAAATCGTAAGCTTGTTGAGGATAAACAAGGCTACAAAACAAACCTTACCTTAACATTAATGATCCTGAAAATAATAAAATAGCTAGCAGCACTCCGATAAAGGTACTCAAGATTAGTAGACCGTACCGTTAAACCTCCAGTAATAAAGAAACGCCAAGTTCTGTGAAGGGCATTCAGGAGTTTTACATTAAATACAAAAAGAAAAGATCACCATTTAAAACAATGATCTCATCATCATGCTCTAATATAATTATAAATAACGTAAGCTTGCATCCTTTTTTAAAAACATATCCTTGCAACTAACCACGCTTATGCTCATCAAGTTTCAAATAATTAACTCCACATTGAAAGTAGGGTATGTAGACAGGTCAATGTGGCGCGTCATCACGGCGACATTGTGTTTGAGCGTTGCGCAACATCTGGCCTATTCGGTCGCGACAAAAAATTAAGATGAATAGCTAGAACGAACCGGGCTCTACAAACGATTGGCCCAAAGGACTGTCAGTTTATATCATTGTAGTTACTAGCACTTATTGGAGATTAGCGTATATTGTGTAAGGAAGGATCGTCTGGTGGTTTAACGCAATCGTCAAAATTGACGCAATTGAAGCGCCTATTTTACTGTGTGGCTAAGTTAGTAATATTTTTAAAGCATTCTTAGAATCTACGACGTCTCTATCAAATAAGTGAATTAATTGTAAAGTAAAATTTATAGAGAATAGTATAGAGCAGTGGATGTGCACCAATAAACAAACATTACAATGAAACCGAATACCGACAGTAGCTTCATATTAAGTACAGACAGGTATAGGTACGCAGGCATTCAGGTCAAATGTAGAGTTTTATTACAAGTGTATTGTAACTTACATAATGCATTACTAATCCGACGTTTCATGCCTTGTTTTTGTTTGACTGTTTTAAAATACTTTATGATTAATAGCTTTATGACTGCTGCTAGTATACGTATAATAGTTTACAACTATGATTATGAATCCATGCGATTTTACGCTACAAGGAAGCAGATGCTTAAAACTTCGTGACTGACTGTAATTAAATATTATATCATCATGTCAGCTTATTGCAGTCCACTGCTGGACGTAAGCCTCCCCTCCCCCTCCAAAGAGCGCCAAAGAGCACGATCTCCCCACTTTTTCATCCATTCACTGCCATCTTCCTAAGGTCGTCGGTCCATTGAGCTGTAGGCGTCCTACACTACGTTTGCCAAGACTCCACTCGAGAACTCGCTTACTCCACCTTTCATCGGTTCTGCGACAGATGTGGCCGGCCCACTGCCACATTAGCTTGCTACATTTTAGGAATATGTCCATTACCTTGGTCTGCTGCAGGATAACCTCGTTTTGGATTTTATCTATTAACGAAATCTCAAGCATCGATCTTTTCATAGCTCGCTGAGTGACTTGAAGTCGATGGGCCAGCTTTACTGTCATGTTCCACGTTTCGGCTCCGTAGGGCATCCCTGTTATATGTTGTAGGTTTAATTTTGAGAGAGCAACAACAGAGCTGGTGCGGCCTGTGAAACGGCTGAAAAAGCTAAAGCATGCAAATACAGGGGTATCTCTTTCTAGTCGTTCCCTCAATGCTGAGGATCGTGACTGTATGTTAATCTTCTCCACTCGGTCCGGTTCTGCGCCATATGTACCGCTCCCCGTATCTGGCCTCCAGTCACCTCTTTAAGTTGGTCCACCCATCTAGCTGGCGCTCTTCCTTTAGCGCGCTTCCCCTCCATTTGTCCGAGAATGATGAGTTTCTCCAGGCTGTGCAATGGGGACCGCATTATGTGCCCAAAGAAACTCCGGATCCTTTCCTGGCACGTAGTCAGCAGGCGCTTGGTGAACTTTAGCTCTTCGAGGATGGAGACATTGGTTCTCATAGCTGTCCAAGGAATGCGCAGTAGCTTTCTCTAGCACCACATTTCAAAGGCATGGATCTTGTTGCGTTCCTTTTTCCTGAGACACCAAGTCTCCACCCCGTACAGGAAGATAGAGAAGACCAACGTACGAACCAAACGCATCTTAGTTACTCGGCGAATATTACGGTCCTTCCAAATTTTATCGAGGCTAGTCATCGCACTTTTAGCCATCCCGATACGGCGTCCGATTTCTTTCTCGCAGTTACCACTGTTAGAGATCAGCGACCCCAAGTATATAAATTCCTCCACTTTTTCATAATCCTTGAGCGCATTTGATGGACTTAAAACTTGAGCTCTGTCCACCACCATCACTTTGGTCTTAGAGTGGTTTATGTGCAGACCAAATTCAAGACTCACTCTCTCTATACGTTCCAAGATCACAGCCATCTCGGACTCACTGGCTGAAAGGATTGTTGTGTCATCGGCATATCTTAGGTTCGTGATCTTCGTACCGCCCACCGTAACGCCGCCGTCCCAGCCATTAAGCGCCTTCCTCATAATATACTCGCCGTAGAGGTTAAACAGCTTCGGAGAAAGTATGCATCCCTGACGGACCCCTCGTTCTGTACGGAATGTTTCAGATTGTGATTCATCCAATTTTACAAAACTCGACCCGTCAAGGTATAGCCTCTGGACAAGGAAGATAAGGTGTGATGGCACGCCCATTTCCGACATCATCCTGAACATGGAGTTCCATCTTACGCAGTCAAATGCTTTGGCATAGTCTATAAAGCACAACACAAGAGGTATATGCTCCGAATATGATTTTATTTGGTGTCGAGACCCTTGGTCTGTGGGGTCCTAGCGCTATAAGGCTTTTTAAGGAAATAGCAAAAAGGTAGTCGACATCACAGGAGACCGAAGAGCTGACAGCTACCTCGGACAAAGAATTAGTCTAGCTATTCAAAGGGGGAACGCTGCCAGTATCTTCGGAACCTTACCTAAAGGGACTCCTTTTAATAATATATTTTTTATTTTATTTTATTTTATTTTATTTATTTGGTATATACGACAGTTGACAATCGATGGTTAGTATTACAACGAATGGTTAGTAATTTAGGACTAGATTGACAACCTAATTGTATACACACTACATGATAATGTTTGGGTGTTACAGAGCATAAAGCATCGCTAATAACTTGTAGTATACAAACTTGTTCATTAAAAGAAATTAAGATACCAAGTTGTTGACCGAGTCGAACTCATAAATACTAATTAAACTCGGACAACAACCCATTTCGAACACTACAGTCGTACAAATTAAAACGATAAAGATAAAAAGAAAGAAAAACAATATATATTTATATTTGCATGACAATTAATTCGACGGAGAGCTATGTGACTAACTTGGCTTGGTTATTGTTGCATCTTGACGACCCGAGTACATTCATAACTTGTCGACGAAATTTAATGCGATTATGCTCGAAGACATCCAAATCAGCTGCACTGCGAGACGTCAAGTCGTTATACAGCCTGCACATGCGAACCATAGGGTTGTAAAATGAGGTGTTATTTTTATACACTTGAAGTTGAAAAGCACGAGGATGTCTGGGATTAGGCCTGGTGTTAAAGTTAATAAGTGATAGAAGGTGAGGGGAGTCAAGATGAGAATGTATGATCTTGTGTAGATAAAGTAGGTCCTGCTCTTGGCGGCGGATGCTTAGAGTGTTGACGTTGAATTCAACCAGTCTATCTCCGTATGAGGAAAGCTTACGCCCATAGCCAAATTTATAGGATGCGAATTTGAGAGCCTTCTTTTGAACCCTTTCAATGGTATCTGAGTGAACCTGATAGAAGGGCGACCACACAATCGAGCCATACTCTAAAATAGTTCTGATGAGGGTATTAAAAAGGTAAATGAATTTTAGTTATTATATTATATTTTTTTATTATAGGTTTTTAGTTTTAGGTTCATTGTTCTTGTACTAAGGTGTAATTCATTTATTGTTAATATAGCATATTAAAAAAGTATTTTGATAATATTTGAAACGTAACGTAACCGCAGAATATGATTCTAAGTAGGTTATTTTAGTAACGGGGGAGTTCTTTTTGTGACGTATAAAATTCGATAAGTTTGGGTATCCCAACCAACTTAAAGCTTTCAATAAAGAGAACAAAGTTAAAATTAGTTTAATAAAGCAACTAATTTACCTACACCTACATTCGAAGAAAATTTTCTAAAATGCCAAAATAAGAGAGACACTTAAATCTTGTTAGACAGATTATCAAGTAGTCTATGAATATGTTATTATGTTTTTTATGTTAACCTTTGAAAATGTACCTTACAAAGTCACCTATCGAAGGGCGAAGGACACGTTCGGATTTCTATAGATTTTTTGTAGCTAGAGCACCCGTCTCTAAATTTAAAAGGGGAGAGTCAACTACCTGCGACCAGAAATAATAGAAAACTTGTCTACGTGTTCATTGAGCTCAATGCCAGAGGGACTTTAAATTACAAAAAAAATATTTATAGCGGAGGCCGGAGAAGCGACGGCTTCGCACGGGTAGCAGTGATGTAGGTATAATTAAATCACAATAATTATTATTTTCCTCCAGTTAGTTAGCATGTAGGTAGCTAATTTTATATCTAAATAAAACGTGAACTACTTACTCAAATTATAAATTGAAATATAAAGTTAAATGAATAATATATATAATAGTCCGAGTGTGTGCTGAGAGACTGAAAGTACCAGGGGTTGCATGAGCTCGCGTAAAAATAAAATTTCTATTTTGTCTCTTTTTTCTGACCTGAAGGATTAAAAAGAGTTTGGTGTTTTTGTTTTAGTGCAAGCCTAAATTATATAATTGAAAGGTCACGGTCATTCGTACATATTGTTAAGTTTAAATTAACGACTACATACTTATTGCGTTATATACCTAAATATGTGACGTATAAAACTTGCTAATCATTAAGGTTAGCTGTTGTTCGGCTTCAAACAAATTGTAAAATTGTGTGCGGTGCGAAAAAGCGCAAATTTGCTGACCCAGTGACCCAATTGCCGCGTCCACGGGCGAAGGTCAGGCCACTGCCGAGTGCCGAGTGCCGCTAGCGATGCAACGCGCTCGTGTAACGTTCGAATGAATACCACTATTACACAGCTGAATTATGTCAACTTATCTGTGGGATATTACTTAGTAGTAGGTAGGTTCGATAATCGATTAAGCTATGGATTCCCCTGATTGCCAGTCTCCAAGACTTATCGGGTTCAAAAGGCTGCGGCATTTTCTGCTACGTGCTTGGGCGAGGAGTGGTTTTATACATGACCACGGTTGCATATTGAGACTGGTATTTTATGTATCTTGCCCAGATATTATAAGAGGAATTAAAACAAAAAATCAAAATCTAATTAGTTAAGTCTCACGTTGGTAGTTGATACCCATTACACCGACTATGTATGGTTGGTGCTTGTTGCGATTAGGTACTATTAAATAACGAATTGGTGTTAACAATAAATAAACGAGTTCTTCCTGTTGTTACTTACTTGGTTAGGTAGGTATACACATTAGGTAGTTACCGGATATCAAATTAGTGAACACAGATATGGAAGTGTCGTAGAACGTCCTGATTCATTATAATTACTTTTCGACATTATTATTATTAAATAATTTACGCCTGAAGAAACATAAAGTAGATTAGATCGTATCGTAAGCTATTAAGGATTAGTGATAAGATTTGATGTAGTCGTCATTTATTTTATATTTTTATAATTTGTTAACGTCATAAGTTGGTATTAATTTACAAATCAGCTAAGATTCTAAATGCACGCCTCTAGAATATAGTGCATAAAATGATCACCGGAATCATCCGGTTGGCACTTCAATTTCAAGATATCTAATCAGTTTTATTCATAAAGTAAAAGTTCTCGTTAAATGTTATCCGATTGCTATAACTTACTCTTATTAACTTCCAATGAACTGGGCAGTAGAAGTCGAAGAAACAAAATAGAATCGTAAAAAAATTCTGTGTAGGTGCTGTATTCTGGTTGTTCTTTTAAATGATACATTTTTATTTAAAATAAAATAAAGAAAGAAAATACAACAATCTCCGCGTGGAAGAGGAATTACGTACATAGCTCTAGCTGTTTTACAAAATTCCAGTTCCTATAAATTCGGATATCTGAAAGCAACTTCGTCTGTCTCTACATTTGAACCACACTGAAAAACATTTGACTAGTGCGAAATTCTCAAAATGCACAGTTGTAACTGTTTCTACATACTGTTATAATCATTAGTTTGAGCGTGGTAGCTTAGTGATCGGAGTCTTGCTCACATCCGTGTGTCGTGGTGAGTTCGAATCCCAGTCTTTGCATGGATTTTTGGAATTAAAAAAAAAACGATATTGAGGGAAAGCATCGTGAGGAAACCTGCATTGGGTGTAGCCAAAAGCAATGGTCCAAAATGGTCTTATTCACTACTAGGGTTTACTCCGGTCTGTTGGCAATTGTTCCAAATGATAAAGTAGACTTACTGCATCATGCATCAAACTAGGAATATGACAAAGCTGTAGTAGGTTGGGTAGAAATTATTCATTAGTTTGTGCGACATGAATACGTAAAGGAGTTTTGTAGCGTGCCCCGGTAAGGCCGAGTGCTCACGTTACGGACCGAGCGGTCACCGGCCAATCTAAACCCCTTTTATTTTACGTTATTCTTTATTAAAAAGCAATTTCAGCCACTTGGGAAATAGGTTCTGATTTTGTACGTTTTAGCTGAGCAATGTGGTTTTACACAGTATTTCTCGATCATAAATAAATCAATATGGTTACTGGAAATAAACTCCTGAAAATAATGTTGGAAGTATTATCTGATACATCTACATGGCGCTAAGATAAGTAAAGTGGCCCAAATTTAATTGCACTTGAATGGAATAATTCCGCAATTCGAAGTCGCTAAATGTAGTGTTCTTCTAACTGGCTTAAGAATCGGATACAGGATAGTTATACAATCCCGATTTCTTTGTTTAAGGAGCGAATTCCTACTTGCATATCTTTTCGTAGCTAATAAGTATATAAACTTAAAATAAATAAGCGGTTCTGCTTATGCAATCACTATTTTTCAAAACACAAAGGTCTGTCTCTTTCTATTTTTGTTTCTAGGTTACTGCATTTTGTTTTAAACTGGTAAGATAGCATGAACAATTTATCGGAGCGTTAAGTTCTGCGAAGCAAGCTGTTCTTATATTTCTCGTAGAACGAAACAAAAGTATCATATAAGTAAGCTTACAGACTTAAATAGAATTTTCCTTTTAAGAGTTATTACCTATCGACCATTTACGCCCACATAGGATCAGATCGTCTGGTAGACAGTACTTAGTATTAGACTAGGTATTCTTGAGCTGAAAAACAAATTCAGTTGTGTATTACAACAACTGTCGCTCTCAGAGCAAATCTTTTGTGTGTTTTACTAGAATTTATTTGTGAAGTCCATGAAACTTAGAACCGCTTGTGTCTCACATGTCCAATTGAATTAGATGGGACTATTTTTGGCGCTGTTTATATTGTAGAGTCCCTAGACAGGATTTACAAGGTATAAGAAGACTCTAATACGGGCTAGATATACCATTGGGAATATTTTTATTGTTTGGGTCAGTATTAATAATTAATCATGTTCTTTTCATTGTAAATTACTTCACTGCATTTGCAACCTCCAGTAGGCATTATTATTTCGATGTGTTCGTTTGTAATTTCATTTAAAAAAATACAACATAAACAGCATCCCTTTATAGCCAACAGACTGTAAATTGGTGTAGGCAGATATCGATTCCCTAACACGATGAGTTGGTCGCGCCAAACAGAGGGCATTACCTCTGGACTCGCCCTCCAGGACGACCGCCGCCCTATCCCGGCATGACCTACCTACAATATGTGGCGACGTCGACCCTCATTCGAACTCTAAACCACCTCAAATTTATTTTTAATAATTACAACCTTCAGCATCCTACGAAGTTACGAACCAAATATTAGTTTGGCAAGAAGGTCATGGTGCTAAACTAAAAGCATAATCTTGTATCTTCGTTACATTATAGCCAACTTAATGACACATCGCGTCTGTTTCTTTTTTCTCTGTTTGTCCAAAACCTAGTTACGTATTTTGCTGTTCTTTATGAATTAGGTAATTAATTACAAAATAAGTAGTTACATTACAGGCATATTTACATAACCGGTGGAATTCTTGCTACTGTAACAAATTAAAATTGCTGGTTACGTAGAAAAAGTCTTAATGAGAACAATTATAGTGGTATAAATTGCAAAGAAATTTTGGTGACGGCAACGTCAAACTTGTTGAAGTCGACATCGACACCGCACGAAAATAAACGTGTATTTATTTACATAATAGTTTATAACAAGTGAAAACTGTTGCTAAATAAGCGAATGATGAACTTTAGGCGCGACCTCGTTGCGCAAAAAAGGGGTAACGGTAGTCTCCGGGCGAGCTTGCAGCACCGCACGGACCAAACTCGATTACTCGACGACTGCTTGGAAAGTAATCGCTTGGAAACTGGCACTTTCTCTAGAACAGGTCCCAGTCTCGGCCGCCGCGGCAGAACGTGCGCACACGCCGCTGCATCGCGAACCGATACTGCAATTAGCTCGGAAAAATACACACCCAGTACGTGCCGAAGTGCGCTCTGACCAGATGCTAACGATGTTGGTCAAAGTGCTTACATGGCAACTTGAGTTTACCTTGTGTTTCGTTTAACCTTCATCGACAGTTTTGCAACCAGTGTAGCATCGCCGATTTCATTTGTCAATGCATCAAATCGTCTACGTAATCGACGTGAGTTTTTTCAAAAGTGCCTATACTTCCCTCAAATAAGCGTGTCTGATAGATTAAGTTTTACAAATTTTGCAATAGTGTAGCGGTATTGACGGCCATCCAGTGAAAGGTTCGGCAGTTTTGCCACGAGGTGTATGGCGGCCATTAAAAATGAAGAACTGGCAAGGCGATGACTTGGCGTAGAAATGAAAAAAAAACTCAAACAAGCGCGCGTAAGCGAGATAGACTGAGAACCAAACAAGTGCGTTACCCCCACGAAGATTATCCAAGTCTTTTTTTTTATTTTTTTTATCTTCGATACGTAGCGGTTCGAAAGGGCAATATGGCACTGCCGATACATCGTGTTTGTAAATTGAATCTTAATTTCAAATGTTTATTAGATTCTTCCTAGCTATTTTGTTAGCTGTCTAACTCTAACACATTAGTAATATAAAAGCATTAGGTATTTTGTCTAACTAAAGATAGTATCGTTGAGGAGGGTCATTACTTTATTTAATTATGAACTATCAGCTAATGAGTAGGTATTCAACATTTGGTCTATGTCATTGCGCTTATCATGTTGAAATACGTTAGCTGTATCATTATTTAAAACTTCCTCAATGTTTATGGTTACTTTTATCTGGTCTGTAACGGTCCCTAAAATTAAAAAAATAATTAAATTGCACTAGCTTAATATTACTTATTTAATGTTTAAACAATTACCTACATTATTATTTCTCTATAACCGCATTTGTCTTTGTCAATGTAGGTAATTTATTCTTTGACATTGTCTGACATTCTTTTAGCCCCTAAATAATACAATGCAAATAAATGACAACTAAACATTTTACTAATATCGAAAAGCTGTTTTGATTGATATTAATCCATACCGCACAAACGTTAACGTTGAAATCTTTTTAATTAAGGTAAGGCACTGGAGCAGGAAATGATCAGGAAATCCAAGTTAGCGCGCATAGAAACATTTTCTTGGATAAATGAACAAATAAACGAATAAATAAAACGTTCATCTTCTTTTCGCACTAAATTGGTACATTTGTGTCGTTATAATACTTATAATCCTAATACATCATCAAATATATTTTATCTTTTCGTAGTCTTGTTAGATAGATGAACTAGGCACTATAGGTAAGATCTATCGTTTAAAAAAAAAGTAACACCTTTTACACACGCCATTTGTTTAATAATTTTAGAAAATTCATAATAGTTCTTCTGTAGATCAAAAAGACATGCGCAATTCGACAAGCATTGTCGCTTGCTGTAGCAACAACGAGATGACCTTTACGCTCGAGCGCTTGGCCATGAGAACTCCTGAAGGTTGTGCCTATTTCTTGGATGCACGCGCGACTTATCTGCAATTGGACATCTATCCTTAAACATGTCTGTCACTAACCTCCAGTTTTAAATGTTAAGAAAATGAATAAATATATCAAAAAACTTCTGTCGCTTTTAACATAGACAAACTTTGTACATTCGTGTCGCACAAAAACTGCCTACAATCTTCTGATATTGCAGTAGTGTGTGTGTCAAGCTAATAGGTCGACCAACCAGTCGACCAGACGCTCTCCCTCCCTCCGTCCTCCGTCTGTTCTCCCCTCCCGCGGCTCCCCCATTGCGCCAGTCAGTCCGCGTTTCGTCGGCAAGTTGTTCGTACGTCTCGTGCTTCTGATACTAGACACTTCTTTACGTCATACTTCATTTTGTGCTCATTTCTGAACTCAAATGAGTTCTTAAGTCAAGTAGGTAGCTTTGTGTTTTATGTTTTTGCATTCAATAACTATGATTTGTCTCTTTTTGTCTTCGTACAAGTCGTAAAACTTACTACCGCTTTGTCTTGTTACAGGTACCTAGTTGGAACTGGGTGTGAACCCAGATACGGTGTGTGGAGTTTTATGTAATCGGAATATTATTGAAGAAACTTTTGGTGAATTACCAACAATAATTGTGTCTGTGACCAACAGTTCATTAAGTGATAAATATAATAATTTACTGATTAAAAAAGTGAAGTGGAACATCTCAGTCTTAGTATTGACTGCCATGATCTAAATTTGTGTGATAAGTGTTCTTTTTTTGGATTGTTGAAATTTGGATTAACCCTACTAAATGGCCACTGTAAGTATTTATTTTATTATTTTTAAAAGTAGCGTTCAATCAAGGCTTAAACGTTTCGTTCGATCGAGTTGTAATAGAATATATGAAAGCAGAGTTAGAGCAACTTATCATTATTAAATTTGAATTAGATTGAAAATTAGAGTGAAATTTTGAAGAATACAAACAAAAGAGAACCATTGCAATCCGGAATTTCAAGGATTCTGTATACGACGAAATACTCTTAAGCGTGTAAAAAACAGAGTCTCATAGTTTTTTAGGGGACAAGCAATCTGATTGTAATCCCAGAGTTCGTGCAGCAGGTGCTTTTCACCATTCTAAGAATTCTCACGTCCGCTAGAAATATGTACACACACAAGCTTTGTTGACCTTCTGATGTATTAGCTATACATGGTGTAGATAAATTGCTTATTGTGAATTGTTGAGCAAGGTTGTGAAGCTAATGAGACCAGATCGCGATCATACGGGCGCCATCTTCACGAATTGACTGACGCGCATCACGACCTCGTGTGCAAGTTCACTAAATTTAGAACACGGTTGACATTTTGTGCCGAGTTTATTTTATCGCTTGTGATTCTCTTAAGTATACGATCTCTTCCTTTGACACTTGCATGTCAACTACAAGCAAGTTAAAATGTTGTGTTTAAAAAGCTTTATATTATTATGGATAAAATTTGTTATTGCTTGATTTGCTTTAAATTCGATTGTTGCTTTATAATCATTATCAGTCTTTGCTAACAATTTAGTTTCTCGATTGTGTACTTCCTTGAAGATATTAGGACCTACGATATTAGGTAGATTATCATATTGTATGTTTATAATCTGCCATCTTAAATGTTAATTTACCAAATTGAAGTTGACTCTGCTAGCAATTCTTCCGTAAAAAAAAACCTTTTCGATCCAAGACAGTCGAAACGATTGCATCGCGAACTTGCGTCGCGGTTGCGAGAGCGCTCGAGCCTCGAGGTGGTTCCTAAGTGGGTCAAGGCACACTCGCGGGCGGACCGCGTTTCCTACTCGCCTCGCCGACCGGCCGACGATATAAGGAAGACACTCGTTATTCATACTTTAGATCAAACTCCATTAAAACAAAGTGCTTTTAAAAGACTTAAGCGTATAATCTCCGGTTATAGACTTCCTATTTTCAAACTTGTAAGAAGACTTGTGATTCAAGATGCGTTTGTTTTGACGAATTTTATGACGGTAGAGATAACGGCGTTCGGCGTTGTAGAATTATTACGAGCCGATTTCCTTCTTGTTATATTTATAATAAAGTTTATTAAAAAAGAAAACTTAAGTGACATTCGAAACCTTAAAAGAACCTGTCATAACAGGAAAACAAAGGGGACTTGTTACTGTCTTGTTGAGCTGAAATTATATTTGAACGATTAATTCTTCGTCTTCGGCCGACTGATATGAATCCATTGTAACTAGGCCACTATGTATTATCTATTTGTATATATTAGGTCAAGGATTCAAGATATGGAAGTACGATTCGTGAGATTGATGTTCTCACAAACATTTAATTGCAAAATTTCATACAAAAGTGGAAACACTTTTTTCGTTCATGCGTTGCGATAAATTTTCGACTAATATGAGAAGTAACTGCATAAATGATTCTAATGATGAGAAATGTTGTAACGACTTAAGTTTATGCTGTAAAAAAACCTATGTGCAGCAATAAAAAACTTCTTTCGTTCATTCGATCATTTTGTTTGGAATGTAAACAAACAAGACAAAGCTAAATACGCACACAGATAAGACCAGTTTGCTCTAGTTGTGATGTGCCTGAGCCGAGTACCGAGACCGACCCACTTAGATAGGACTATCACAAACACAGTTACGATAACGACCGGCCACTTTCTCTAGCTAAAATTTTCTTCTATACAGTGTATTCCTCAATTTTATGCGAAAGTGCGAGAAATATCCATTAATTAATGCCAGCTTTTTCAATGTTTGACGATGACTAACGTCGAAAGAAAGATGACTAACGTATTTTTTTATTCCGTCTGGATTGATGCACAATGCACCTTCGAGTAAGTTTAGAAGACTCTTGGGTATTATATTATTATTTTACCTGTTTTGATGTTGGTTTGATAAATATTCCGCGTTTACCATTGTTTTTTCTTATTTGAATGTCATCGTCATTTAAAAGTGTTACATTGCGTGTATTGTTGGATGTTTTGCGTATATAGAAAACGCCAGCAGTGTTATTATTGTGTAATGCAATGATTGATATCAATTAGTTTTAATAGTTTGACCCGGTTACTGAAGCTGGATGTTGTCTGCAAATTCCATAGTAGTAATACGTGTGAGGTGAGCAAGCGGCACAATCATCGAATATAACATTGACTTTCACATTTGTGCCGTGGGTCGCTGATGTAACCGGTGCCCGCTGCGCCCGCGCCTGCGTTGTGATTAGGTAAACGTTGCGCGCGCCGCTTTCACCCCACTTTCACCTCCATTTCCGCGTTGTTTCTAACAGCTCACTTGTGCTCATTTGCAAAAAATTACAGCATTTCGCAACCAAAAGTTTTATCAGTAGTAAATAAGTAGTAATGGCGTACCAGTTCAAAAATACTGGGATAGGATTGAGGCAGCCGCCATTGGTGCGGTGAAGGCGGTTATTGGCTTATCTCAGGGCGGTCGCAAATGGGACAAGGAGACTTGGTGATGGAACGACTCAGTCCAGGGGGATATTAGGGTGAAGAAAGCCCTCTTTAAAAAGTGACTAGCGTCCAGATCTCCTGAAGACGTCGACGCGTACAAGGCTGCAAAACGCGCTGCTAAAAGAGCTGTAGCCAGAGCCAGGCGAGATCACTTTCATACGCTCTATGACAAGTTGGAATCGTCTGAGTGGCAAAAGCTAATTTATAAGTTGGCGTGCTCCAGGGTCAAAGCAGCACAGGATATTTCCCAGTGACGCTGTGTTAAAGACCCTGGGGGCAACCTGTTATGCGAGGACCTCGCGATGAAGGAGAGGTGGCGCTTTTATTGCCATGAGCTGTTGAATAAGCAGCACAAAGAGGTGCAGCCACCAGACCTCCCTCCGAATCTGGGACTAGTACCACCGGTAACGCCTAAAGAAGTCCGGATTGATCCTCGCCGCATGAAGAATCGTAAAGCTGTCCGAGCCGATGGAGTCCCAATCGAAACCTGGAAGGCGATTGGCCCTCGTGGGGTGGACACCTTAACCTACCTTTACAACCGCATACTCTTAACCGGGCTAATCCCGAGCCAATGGAGAATGAGTATTATTACTCTGGTCTTCAAAGGCTAAGGGATCGGTGCAAGAGTGCGGCAACTACCGCGGTATAAAGGTCATGTCCCACATCATGAAGCTCTTTAAACGAATTGTGGAATCCCGGATCCGACAGAAGTGTGATGTCTCGAAATGTCAATAATATAGGTTTCGTCCTGGCAACGGGACTATGGACCCTGTTTTCGCCCTAAGGATCGTCATGAAGAAATACAGGACGAGTATCACGCCTCTGCACTTGCTCTTTCTTGATCTGCGGAAGGCCTTTGACTGTGTTTCTTGAATGGTGATCTGGTGGGCACTGAGATCCAAAGGGTTCCCCGAGGCATATATTGACATTATCCGAGCATGTACCGCAGCTCCGATTTTATGGTTCGGACTACTTTGCGACACCAAACCGTCGGAGTACATCAGGGTTCCGTTCTCAGTCCGTTTCTGTTTAGTGTGATATTAGACGTTGTGTCAGACAGCATCAGAGACTCACAAGAGCAGCCACCATGGCTGCTGATGTATGCTGACGATATTGCACTGGTAGCTGCGGACAGGGGCAGGCTGGTGAGACGGGTAAACGAGTGGAAGCAGTCGCTTGAGAGCGGTGGTCTGAAACTCAATCTGGCGAAGACCGAGTACCCGGCCTGTGACTCTACAGATCCAACGTCCGTACGCATAGACGGGGACAAGGTCGAGCGCACGGACCACTTTAAATACCTTGGATCTGTACTTCACGCGTCGGGAGACATCGATTGCGACGTCAAGGCACGCATTTCTGCTGCGTGAGCCAAATAGTGAGAAGTAACTGGTCATTTTTGAATCCAGAATGCCGGTTAGGCTGTAAGGACAGATCTATAAGTTCATCATTAGGCCTGTCTTTTTATATGGCTGCGAAGCGTGGCCACTACTTAAGCGACATAAGCAGGAGCTGCGTGTCATGGAGATGAATATGCTGCGGTGGATGTGCGGAGTCACGCGGAAGGACCGCGTGCGAAACTCGCGCATCCGCGGTAGCCTTCGTGTCTGTGATATTGTAAACAAACTGCAGGAGAGTCGCCTACGCTGGTACGGCCATGTTTGGCATGACGTCCTATGGCAGAAATGATGATGATGATGATGAAAGTTGGCTCTGCAAAATTACATCGATGACTTCTTTGTTTTTCGGTATTGGAAAATTGCTGTAATTGAAAATTTTGAACATTGTTCAGTTACAGAAAGAAAAATATTAAATATTCTTCTATTCTATCTACTCTAATACGTACATTTGATGGTGTATCGTCTATTTGCGGACTTGTGTTATCATCATCGTCCTACTTTGTTTTTCTGACATAACTCCAGGATAATGTGTCATAAAAATTATCTCTCCGCGATAACATTACTGACATCGCTTCCGATATTGTGATTTTAACTAATGAAAACTAACTCATCGACATAACGACCATAATCTTGGTAGAATTTAGTACGTTACTATCTCATCATATAGTGCAAAATATGTCATGGTTGTTATGTGTGGGCTATTACCCTCCAACATATTGGCATATTTTAGCACATGTTATACAAACATACACTAACGCAGTGGTATTTCGTAGAATCATCGTTGGGTTCAGTTCCAGCAAGTTTGTAAGCGTGTGCCCATGAATCATCAATTTTTTGCTGCCACTAACGCTTACAAGAAATTTTGTTGTTGACTTTGGGTAGGTAGATATTCAATATCTCCTTTCCGATAACGTAAGTTAAAAACGATGACATTTTGTTGAGTTTTATCAAAGTATATATCTGGGTTTTGTTACGTTCACACGTGTTTTAACAATGGTGATAATTTCCTTTGTCGTAAGTAAAATAATAAAGGCGAACTGAAAACCCAACGATGCCCATACATTGAACTTGAAATGTTACAAAACTCGTATCGGGTTGGGAGTGAAGTTCGAAAGAGAGGAGGGGGTCGTTTGGTAGAGAGCGTTGTGACATTGCCCTACTGACCCGATCCCGATAATATTGTTCTAGTCTGTCTCGTTCGCCATTCGTTTGTACAACTGTTACTGCACTACGCAACGCAATTCATCGTAAAAGTCGTAAATTCGTTCTCAGGTGACTCTTGGACTGGTTTTTAGACGATGTGTATGTTGCTAATAAATTGTTTTGTTAGTGCGCTATCCTATCGACCTGTGCCTCTCTAAAATGTCACATTACCTCTAGACGAGTATAGTAACCTTTATAATTCGCGGCTAGTTATAAATGATGCTATTCAAGTACTCGGCACATGCAGGAAGTCATGATAATAGTAATAAATGGAATTATGGATGTACTTAGCAACAGCGTGCAACTGTTATCAGTTAGCACTTATTTATGAATAATCCTTATTAGTGATCAGGCCCAAAAATATAATTTAAGTAATTAAGTAACCTTACTTATTTTAACATAACCAGTGTTGTGATATTTTAAATACAATCATCGCAACCGGTCTACGAGTTGCAATTTGTCAGCTCGAGTCAGCTATTGACCTACTGACACACTATCGGCTTGAAGGAAAACAACATAGGATTGCGTGTCACAAACTAGGGCCTACTCTACAGATTAAGATTTACTTTCGACTACGAGTGGCCCCATTAAAACACCTAAGTGCCGTGACCAATTTGATTCAAGAAATTAAGAATTAGGCAGCAGGAGGCCGTCAAAGTGGTTGCTTTTGGTCAATTTTTGCTACGGTGCGGGGTCTAAAGTATAAACGCATCATATTTGAAGCGATTACAATAACTAGTTCTCTACAAAGCTCTTCACTAAAGTACGAGTAAAACAAAAAACTTGTGCTTGCCCTAGTTCGGCCCTCTCGATGATGCGCGAGTCCGATTCGCCGGTTAACCGAATGTTTTTCTGTAATTTACTTTATAGCCAAATGGAATGAATAATGAGTACTTAAAGTAAATGTTTCTAACATTTCGTAATCCAAGTACTTATGACTTACTAAAATAAAGCATAACTACCTACCTGATAAAATTATGAATTATATAATGCGTATTAAACTTTATACAAATGCTGTACAGTCAGAATAAATCAGAGTTGTAACGCGGCCAAATCATTAATTCACGTTCTGCCGATCGATACTGTTCAACTAAAATAGCAATAATGTTGAGTAGCGAATGTTCCAGTTCCTCTTCTTTCTCCCTTTTACTTTATGCCTTGTGTCGTAGGTACTTTTTGATCAATAAATTAGCCATTGCTATTTATCTCAGGGTCAATTAGAAATATATTGAGAACTGTGTCTTCAAAATTAAAATCTGTAAATATCGTTGGAATATGCTGACCTCGTGGTCAATAATACGAACAAGTGTGATTCAGATAACAAAAGGAACGCCCAGTTTAAATTCCCAAGTAAACGTTGGAGACATTCCAATTAATGAACGAGCTCTAGTTGTTACAACTCCCAAAATAGACCCCGTACATATATTATTGCGGTCTATTTGCGTATGAACAGCTGTTCAGTCCTTTACAATAGAAAAATCTGTGTTAGGTATACAAATTATTCAAATCTACCTGTATTTTTATTAATAAAAATTTTACCATGCATTATTTTATGCATCTTACGAAACTCCTACAGTGCAGTGTATCGAAAACGCACACAGTTTGTTTGTTTTGATTGCACTGGAGGTTCAACAATATTTAATAATTTATTAAAAGCGTAGATACTCCTTAAGGCCGAAAAATATGAATTAGTATAGCTATTAACTTTTATAGAATGAGCACTATTGATGACTGAATGAGCTAATTTTACTCTTTTCACCATCATGGAACACTATGCAGCAATATGGGATGTTGCGCTTGACTTCACAATTTATAAAGCAATTCAAAAATCTTGAACGCATCTAGTAGTCCAGTCTTGTATTATCTATGTCGCTCCTCTATATTCACTATGGTTTTTTGTGCCAAAAAACTTCACGTTCGTTTTGTAAATTAAGATAATTTAACATGTTTCTTATGTTAATTATGCGTGTGGTATATGTGTTTTGTGATGAAAACTGGATCACCAAAAGATTCTATGAAAAAATCGTCACTGGAGAGGAATATCGCCGAATGTTTGGTAACAGTTCATTTCATTTGTTATCCGACAAATGACAACAGGTATGCCTTATTTTCTTATGAAACCTCTGTATAAAACATGAAAATTACACAATTTACGTAAACAAAGTCATTATTTATGACTTCCATACGTTCAAACCTTTTTCTTGAAAACAAAAACCGGTAATGTGTTTGGAGGTTATGTTTATACCAAACACTGTAAAAAGCGCGAAAATTCGAAAAGTTCTTCGGAAATGTTTTTTTTTTTCCTTTCCGTTCCGCTGTTTATGTCGTTTCTTACAACGACAACGTAATATTTTTTTTATATTGCGCGCGCATGCGGATGTAGTTAACTACTTGTGTATTTTTCAAAAGTCCGTTACTTTTATTCTTGAATTCTCGATCCATTTTCTAAAAGTGAAGAAGGTCCAAGACATTGCTATAACAGCTTTTGTACAAAACTGTTTAAAATGAATAAACGTCAGCACAGTGATAAAACTGAACACATCCATAAGAAAATAAGAAAACTGGAAAGAAAATTAAATAAGCAAAAATAAAAACTAAATGATACAAGAGATTCTTCAGCTGCAAGTGAAGATGAATCAGTTTCACAACAGGGATTCACAGCACCACAGTTGCCTGTACCACCCGAAACTATAACAATAGACGATAGTCAACCTGGATGCAGTTACACAGAATCAGGTTCGTACCTTACTAATGTAAACCCCTGATCTTTTCTGTTCAAATAATGGTGATGTTCATACTATTTTATAGAGTTGCTCGATAAGGACAAACAGAACTTATGTCACACTAAATGACACAATGGTTAACATTGTTAAATGATTATCCATATTTCACCATTATTTGTGGTCCATATTTTATAGAGCTGTCACTTAAGTGCAGACGGAGACCAGTGCCCTTAAAGGCTTGAACATTAACTTGTTCACCTCCATCGATTGGAGATATAGGTACTTATATTATAGGGAAATAATTGTGGTTCCTTTTGCATTCCATTTCAGAAGCTCCTCCAATAGATGAGGTACTTCCTGAAGAGGTTTTGCTGGCTCTTGGCGAAGAAGGAAAAATTGCAGATGAGAAAGGGCAAACTATTAACCAACAGATTGCAGAACGTTGGACCAACATCATTAAGTTGGGAATTAAAAAGGAAAACCTTTTGACTCTTCTTACTAAATATCCTTTGCCAGCCAACTTTCCCATGGCAAATGCCCCAAAATTAAACCCAGAAATTGTAACTGCTGTGTCTGAAAACGTATTAAAACGAGACAAAAAGTTTGAGTACAAACAAAACTTAACTGGGAAAGTTCTTTCATGCCTAGGAGTGATGATTACAGATATCATGAAAGGAAATTTAAATAGTATTAAATTAATTGAAGGTATCAATGATGCCGCAAAAATATTATGCAATATGAACCATTATGACTCTCTTACTCGTAGACATTTTGTACTGACCTCTGTACAAAGTTGTGTGAAACAAGCCATCACTGATGTTCCAGTAGATACTTATCTTTTTGGAGATAATTTGAATGAACGAGTAAAAACTGCAAAGGCCATTGAAAGATCAGGATCTGCAATAAAGCAGCCACATACCTTTAAGAAACAAAACACCAAAAACAACCAACCTTCCACTAGCAAGAATTTAAACTGGAAAAGCCCGTCTCGAAGACCACCACAGAAAGAATACAAACCCAGAGGCGGGCCGAAGAATCAACAACATCAAGCGACAAAAAATTACAAGCAACAACCACCGAGATCAACACGTCGTCGTTAAATGAGGTACATGCTGGCCGATTAAGCCAATTTTATCATAACTGGCAATTACTGACTAATGATAAAGTGATTTTATCATGGATTCTGGCTTACGATATTCCATTCCACAATATCATACCATCTAGGTGTGAACTTACAATGCGCCATTGGTCTAAAACTGAATTTCATAATATAACCACAGAAATTAATAAATTACTACAACTTGGCGCTATTTCTGAATGCTGCCACCAAGATGATCAATTTCTGTCACCTATTTTTCTTATTCCAAAACCAAATGGTACCTTTAGATTCATTTTAAATTTAAAAAGTCTTAATAAATTTATTGAAACTGAACATTTTAAATTAGAAGATATACGCACAGTTTGTAAATTAATGACTAAAGACTGTTACATGGCAACTATTGATTTAAAGGAAGCTTACTTTTCTGTCAAAATGTCAAACAATAGCAAAAAGACACTAAGATTTAAATTTGATGACAAAATTTATGAATTTAATGCTCTTCCATATGGATTGAGTACAGCTCCATATGTTTTCACAAAGATATTAAAACCGGTGGTCTCATATTTGAGAAAACAAAACATTTTAATTTCTATATATCTCGATGACATAATTTGTATAAATGAAAACTATGGAACATGCTGTAAACATGTTCAAATAATTTGCAATTTATTAGAATCACTTGGATTTATTATTAACAAAGAAAAAAGTTGTCTTTTACCTAATAAAACTTGCAAATACCTAGGTTTCATGCTAAACTCCGAAAGTTTGAACTTGTCCCTTCCACGCCAAAAAGTTGATAGCTTAAAAAAGACCTTAACCATGTTTAAAACCAAAAAGGAATGCAAAATTAGAGAGTTTGCTCAACTCCTAGGTCTTTTAAACTCTGCCTGCCCGGCTATGAAATATGGCCTTATGTACACAAAATTATTAGAAAGAGAAAAATTTTTAGCACTTCGTTCAAATAATGACAACTATGATGCAAAAATGGAAATTTCAAAGAAGTTACACTCAGAATTTAATTGGTGGCTTAGTAAACTAGGCACTACTAATAACCCCATTAGACAACAAAATTATGTAATTGAACTATTTACAGACGCATCTCGATCTGGTTGGGGTGCAGTAGCTAATGGGGAAAAGGTATCTGGAATATGGACAGTAGAAGAACAGAAATGCCACATCAATGAATTAGAGTTGAAAGCAGCCTTTTTTGGGCTGAAATGCTTAACAAATCACTTAGAAGATTGTGAAATTCTTATCAGAATTGATAACACCACTGCCATTTCATATATCAACAGAATGGGGGGGGTTCAGTATTCACATTTAAACAATATTACTCGTAAGATCTGGCAGTGGTGCGAATCTAGAAATATTTTTCTTTTCGCATCTTACATTAATACAAAAGATAATATAGAAGCAGACTTTGAATCTCGAAAATCGGATATTGAGTGGGAACTGTGTGACTCAGCTTTTCAAGAAATAATAACACAATTTGGGAATCCTGACATAGACTTATTTGCATCACGATCAAATAGTAAATGTGAAAAGTTCATTAGTTGGAAAAAAGATCCTGATGCAATAGCTGTTGACGCATTTACAGTAAAATGGTCAAAATATTATTTTTATGCCTTCCCACCGTTTAGCCTAATACTAAAAGTTTTACACAAAATTTAAAATGACCACGCTAC
The DNA here is from genome assembly GCA_963576865.1 of Anania hortulata. NCBI lineage: Eukaryota > Metazoa > Arthropoda > Insecta > Lepidoptera > Crambidae > Anania > Anania hortulata. The sequence goes on along the minus strand of OY756396.1, from coordinate 16,361,584 downwards.
AGGTGTCTTAGTTGTGCCTTATTGGACAACACAACCGTGGTTCCCCTTATTTTTGTCACTTTCAACTAGGAGACCAATAATATTCAAACCCAGTAAAACACTATTATCGTCCTGTTTCAGAGAGCATCACCCGTTACATCAAACACTTACCCTGGCTGCAGGTCTGCTCTCTGCGAAGCCCTAAAGAAAAGAGGAATCCCACAGTCCTCCCTCGATATTATGATTTCATCATTGTCGCCTAACACTCTAAAACAATATAATACTGCCTTATGCTTGTGGTGGAAATTTTGTAATGAGAATAATTTAGATCCATACACTGGCTCAATTCCAAATATTATATCCTTTCTGACTAACCGATTCTATTCTGGTGCTTCATATGGAACTTTAAATAGCTTTAGATCGGCTATATCCTTACTAATAGGGTCGGCACAGATGATAGACTTAAACGATTACTAAAAGGTGTTTACAAAATAAAACCAACAAAACCTAAATATAATTCAACATGGGATCCAAGTACGGTTCTAAATTTATTAAATACATGGTATCCTAATGAGACCATTGGAATCGAAAAACTAACCCGTAAACTGGTAACACTATTAGCTCTAACAACTGGACACAGAATACAAACTTTGTCAGTTATAAAAATAGATAACATAAGTATAAATAATATCGGAATTACTATTAATATAACAGACATTATAAAAACATCTAAACATGGAAATGAGCAACCTGTCTTAAGGTTACCTTATTATAACCATAAACCTGAAATCTGCCCAGTAAAAACCATTCTTTCATATATTGATTTAACAAAAAGTAATAGAACTAATATAAACGATCTCATAATAACTTACAAAAAACCTTATAAAAAAGCTTCAACCCAAAGTATTGGACGTTGGATTAAAAATACTTTAAAAGAAGCTGGAATCGACACACAAATTTTCTCATCACACAGCACTCGCCACGCGTCGACCTCAGCAGCACTGAGGGCAGGTATGACTGTAGACGCCATAAGGAAATGTGCTGGATGGTCTGAAAACTCAGCCATGTTTGCTCAATATTATAATAGACCTTTGTTACAAACAAATACCTTAAGTAATGTTATTTTAGATAACTGTTAATTTTTTTATTATTATTTTTTATTTTAAGGTCAAAATATTGTGTATTAGTCTTTATATCTTTAAGAAGAGAGATTTATGTTGTTACTCTATTCTCAATATTATATGCTGATTGTTTTTTAATAATAACTTTCTGTTTTATTATAAAAGTGTATGGACGTACACTCACAACCTTAGCTTTGAACATCTGCATAGTGTTCCATGATGGTGAAAAGAGTAAAATTGTTAAATTAAACGAACTTACCTTAAGTGAAGTTCTATTTCAATTTTACGAATTTTCACCATCATGGAACAACCCTCCCTACCCGAATTACACAGTAATTTTCCCTGTTTGTTTTTTAAAAAGGTTATTCGTGTCCTACTCTGAACTCTTAGTGAATATAGAGGAGCGACATAGATAATACAAGACTGGACTACTAGATGCGTTCAAGATTTTTGAATTGCTTTATAAATTGTGAAGTCAAGCGCAACATCCCATATTGCTGCATAGTGTTCCATGATGGTGAAAATTCGTAAAATTGAAATAGAACTTCACTTAAGGTAAGTTCGTTTAATTTAACAATAATGTGTCGTATTTCATCGTTGAACCTTCTACTATAACAAAACTTTTTAGACCCTATGTTGACATCTTTTATTTAAATTTTAGTAGAAAAATTGTTTGTATGATAGCCACTGCAGCAATCTCTACGTTTCCGATCGGAAGGTAAACTTATTCACGATATCATAATTAATCAATGATACATCATAGTTCCTTAAAACAAGGTTCGACAGTTTTTTGAACCGAATAGCCAACCACGGTAAAGGTATCGATTTCATGAGGTCATTAGAGAGCCACAAATTCTCATACAGGCAAAATAAGTGCAAAAGACTTCGATCTTTTTTGTATTGAGCCTGGCATACTTAAACTTGCAACTTTAAGTATGCCAATTACGTTCGATGCCTTTTGAGAAATAGTGTATTTCCGACAGAGCAATTGGATGATCAAGTGGTTTTTAAACTTGTATTACAATAATTCAAGTAATTTGACGAAAATCTTATCCAATAACGCGAATTTGGCATGATGATATTGATTTTCTCGTTAACCTTCCTAGATCGCGAACCGCGGTTTGCCCTGCTTTATAGATTATAACGATTTTTTAATACTTAACCATCGAAATATAATTGAAGAACAAATACAGGAAGTTAGCCGTATCATGTTAGTCGGTCGTCGGCCATAAACAATGCGGATCTAATTATAGAGGGCGCTAGCGCAGGCTGATTGAAAATAGAACGCGAAAAGTGGGCCACAGCCGCTCCCGCGCATCATCGCCTGCGTGCTGGAATCAACCGACCAGACGTGATGGGACGATTTATTCTAGGTAACAAGCAGTCATTCATTGACATAAACAACCCTCAAAATACTGACTGACCTAATTTCATTAATCTCGGATAAGTGTAGTGTTTGTCTTTCTCCAATCTTCATGGCTCTTCCTAATCGTTAAAAGAAGGATATTAGTCAGTCGTAAACGTGTGACAGCATACTCTTAAAATTTAGACAGGGTGTCTCGTAACTCAAGGATGACCTTGCAAACACATATTATATACATCATAGTGAACAGCTTTTGTTCTCTGACTTTTAAAAATATCCTTTTAAAATTTTATTATATAAGTTTAGTAATTTTATATGGGAAGTCGAAAAATGTTCATGCTTTGCAAGGTGTCCCCCTTCATATAGAGGTCCCTTTCCGGATCTGATTTATTCTGTATCGAGTTCCATCCAGTGCTAATGTTAAGTTTAGCTACGGTGTGGGACAGTTTAATTAATCGTTTTCGGATTTGCGGTCTGATTGGATTGCGAAAGCAATAATATTAGACCCGAAAATGACTAAAAATTTTAGTGAAATGAGACGATGGTGTCCACGAAAATGTAAATTTCAGTTTTAAACTAGTGTGCGCCTTTTCACATAGTTTCTTAACTACATATTATAAAATCAGTAAAACTAATTAGGATTTAAGTTGGTGAAATTGACGTGTGATATTCTAGTCAAGTCTATCTCTACATCGCAAAAATATTTGTGATCGTTCGTGATTGCTTTTGGATATTTGTTTAATAAATCAATTAGTATGCCTGCCTCACAGGTGCAATTTGCGTTAAGCTGGGGCGAGGGCGAGGCGACATGATTTCGTTGCGCGCACCCTGGCACGCACGCGGCGTGAAGGGACCCATTATTACTGCGTGCAGAGTCAGGGTTGGTACAGCCTAGTTCTATCGTTGTTTATGTAGCGAGCACCATACTTTAACTCCATAGCTTTCGATACCTAATTTGTCTCAGTCAAGCTGCCTATTGCTGTTTTAAGAAAGTTTAGATCGAACTGATGATAGATTCTTCCAATTCTGAGTCAATTTCGAGATTTTTTGTAAAGATTAAAGGACCGGAAACTGATGAAAAAACACCCTCTTTTGTCTACGAGTAAATTATTTTAGTTTGCAAAAATACATCGTTCCATTATCTTATCATCATCATATCGTATGGCATTTAGCTGCTTAAATCCTAATTAAATGTCGAGTGCTAGTTTGCGTAACAAGTCCTCAGCGGCTGGGGTGAAAAATAAAGTTCCCGCAGGTTACCAGGAAAACAATAAAGTTAGCAATCATTGGCGATGAGCGTCAGGATCTGGTCTGCACCACAGGCCGGTGACTCTTTTCGCCCCCACCTATAATCGTTCCATAAAACATCCCCTTTTTAAATTCACTGTTGAACTAAAAGCACAGAATACCTAATAGTACTACTAAAAGTAACGAACTCTTTCTGTAGTCACTACTTGGTTTTCTTTACATAAGAAGCCTATTACAAAATTTTGACAGTTATGTGGTTACTAAAAGACATTTAAAAAATAAATCGAAAAAAAAAGAAGCCACTATGTTCTATTTAATATCAAAACATTACAAACTGCATTATCCTAAAAATTTACACCGCTTGTGCAATTATGACTTATTAATGTATTTAGTTTTCAACCGACTTCAAAAAAGGAGGAGGTTCTCAATTCGACTGTATGTTTTTTTTTTTTTTTTGTATGTTTGTTACGCGATTACTCCGCCAATTATGAATCGATTTTAATGATTCTTTTTTTGTTTGGTAGATCATACTTCAGAGGTGGTCCCATATAAATTTTATCGAAATTGATTTAGAACTTTTTGAGAAAATCAACAAATATATACCCAGATAATATTTTGGTTGTGGTTCTTGTTACCTATCTTCGACAAATATGAGCCGATTTTGATGATTTTTGTTTTATTGAATAGCTTATACTTCAAAGATGCTATGATAAAAATTTGAAAAATAAAAATCACCCCTAAGGGTAGGAAAATAGGGGATGAAATCGGTGTTCAGCAGTTAGATTAGGATTTATCACTAAAAATAGATTAAATAAGTAAATTTTATTAAAAAAAATAAAACTGACTTGAAAACACTGAAATGCTAAAAATAATCCTAACATTTAAGTACCTAATCAGTTACTTTTGGAGTCGGTGCAAACAAAAACATTGAATCTCTCATCGGCTGGCACCGACTCCAAAAGTATCTGATTAGGTACTTAAGTGTTAGGATTATTTTTAGCATTTCAGTGTTTTGAAGTCGGTTTTTTTTTTTTAAAATAAAATTTACTTATTGTTATTTTATAGTACGTAACAGCCTCCGATTTTCGATTTGTCTTTTAAATGTCCAGCAATCACCAAAATTAAATAACCAATTAACTGTCAACGTTGTTATTTTTCGACTTTGCTTTTCGTGTTGATTCTTTTTTGACAACCTTTAATGCGTGTTTGCAAAGTGCCGAGCCGCGAGAAAGATTAATCGATTCGGAATTCAATTGCCAGTATTTCGCAATACACGCGTGACTCTGCGTGAAAGTGATAGGTAAAAGATTTACAGAATTGGTTCATCATCATCATCATGTCAGCCATAGGACGTCCACAGCTGAACAAAGGCCTCCCCCAATGACTTATCATTCCCCCCCCCCCCCCCCGATGGTAGGTCATTGGGGGAATCCCCCGATTGCCAATACTTGCCACGCTTGGCAGGCGGGTTGGCGAGCGCAGTTTTTTATAAGATTTCGCACGAAGACATTGCTGCCCGTCTCGTGCTACAGGAATTAGTCGCCTCGTACGACACATCTTCTGTTAACGGTGAGGAAGTGTATTCTTTACGGCTTACGGAATTGGTTAAATAATTTTAATTATTGGATTGGATTAACTTAACTTATATGCGAATGCGCGAATTTTTACACATTCTCTATATTTTAAATACCTAAATCGATCCTTATTCCGGACTATGGTTACCTAAATAACATGCGTGGTCTAGCAGAAACCAAACAGTCCTCCTTACTTTACCACTCTTTACCAACTAGTTGGGTACATGGAGTTATTCACCATTACCACAGAATACCTAATATTACAGCCATAAGACGTCCAGTGCTGAACATATGCCTCCCCTAATGACTTATCATCGGGGGGGATTGGATTTCATAGAGTTATTATACTGATGTAAAGTATTGTATCGCATCGAAATTTAGTCGTTTTATTGTGTGACGCATGTTGTTAGCTGTCTACGTATTTATTAAGTTGTTGTAACATAACAATTACTAGGTACTTACTTTAATTCAACATTCTTAAGCCAAGGTATAAAATGCAAACGATTATTAACTTTATCATGTTGTTATTATACTTGGTCATTGAACTCTGATAAATGCATGACATTGACTCTAGTATAGTGAAAATTGTTTGCAATATCATTTTCGTCCCTACTGTTTTTACTATTTTCTCGTTTTAATGACGACCTCTCCATAATATTGACAGCTCTATTCTAGTTGTGTGTCACACTAAAATGATGTAATAGTTAAACAGGTAATTATTAACCGATCTTGCGAAATAAAATACGTCGGAGTCACATTACTTAGTGACGGAGACAAAAAGTCGGTGCGGACATTACGATTCACCTTGTTTCGCGCGAGTTGCGGGCATTGACCCGCCCCAGCTGTGCGCGCCTGTGTGTGTACAAATAGTTTGCACACACGTGACCGCTCTTGTGCCAACGAAAAACCATCTTCTTATTTCCCTCGCCTTGCCTCGATGGCGCGGGCATTTGATGCTTAAGTCAAAACAGTCTTTTAGTAGCTTTTTTGTCAGACATGTATAATCGTAAAAAATATAGTAAATATAAATAAATAATAGTAAATACCTATATGCGTCAGACAGCACACCAATTGACCTTTGCAATTGACATGGTCTTGTAGATACAAATTAACATCCTTAGCCTTGTGTTACGAGGTACCAGATTTTTTCTTCCGTTTAAAACTAAGCTTATGCTGATGCAAACTCTCGTCATCCCTATCATCGACTACGCTGACTCATGCTGTTCTAACCTCTCCGAGGCACTCACTGACATACTCGAACGTCTTCTCAATAGTTGCATTAGATTTATATTCGGCCTCCGCAAATACGATCATGTTTCCAGTTACAGGTCCCAACTTAAGTGGCTTCCCATCCGTCAGCGTAGAGACTCTCGAATTCTTGGCATTACTTACGCCGTTCTAAACAATCCCTCATCACCTTCTTATCTTAAAAACATGTTTTCATACCTAAGTCAATCTCATGACCGCTCTCTCCGTTCCTCAGACAATTTACGTACTTTTATCTGGGTATTTTTTCGTCTCTAAATCTTTCGCTCTGAGGGCGATACGACTGTGGAACTCACTTCCCCTCGACATTAAAAAGTCAGAGACAAGTCTCATTTAAAAACAAAGTTCGCAAATTCTTAATAGATTAATTGCATAATATAGTATATGTATAGTATATATGTATGTTATTTATTTGATATAAGTATTTTATGTATTATATCATAGTTTTTTTTATTTTATTTATGTATCTTAATAATTATGTCTATATTTATATACAATATATTTTTATGTTAAATATATACGCCTTAATTTATTTGTTGCATTATACATTTACTTACTTCATGTTTTTTTTTTCTTCTTTTTGCAAGCTTTCTGTATGACCTATAGGTTGACTGGTAGAGAATTAAGTCCACCTTTTGTACACTTTTATTAAGTTTGTTAAATAAATAATAAATAAATAAAATACCAGATGACTTTGTTTTACCGGGGGCGTCTTCATATTCATATTTCCAGTACACCCAGACGTGAGCCAATTTACAAAAGTTCGTTTTCTAAATCAGGTAGATTGGAAATCGAACCTGGGACCCTTGCGCCATCACCACTGCACCAATCGGGTATTCATAACGAGTTTTAGTCTAAATTGTCGAGAAGGTGTAGGTAGGTGTGTCCCGATGCCCCTGTTCTGTTATTATCACTCAATAAGGATCAAATAATTTAAAATAGTTTACGGGCGAATCAAATCAAAGAAATCAAGAAAAAGTACAAGTACAAACGGACACACACATTTGTTGTAAACATTAAATACCTGCTTGCCTACATGACACAATAATATGCATTTATTTAAATATTACATTGCATTTATATTCCAACCTAAGTAAAATCATACAATCCGCTTCGGGTAGATTATTATGTAATCCGCTATAATTGCAGTTATTATGTTATAATAGGTGTATGACTTCCGCGACGGATTACTAAAAGGATTTATTATAAAATATCAATTTACGCTTGCACTTTGTGTTCGTGATGATGAGGTACAAATCAGGGTAATGAAACCGGTAATTTTTTTTTTGCCTTAAAAGAAAGTTAGGTATAAACATTATTCTGTACACCTATCCATTTTATTATTACGAAGTTAGTGTAACGATCGCTAATTACAAAAACAACCATTATCTTGTTATTGTCTTCCAAGTTCCAATGAACGAGACTTTAAGAGACGAGTTTTATTTACATTGAAATCAATGCCTGCAGTCTTTTACGTAATCCAAACAAAACAGTGTGCGTCAACAACACAGAAAACGACTATTTTGTATATATTTTTATTCATCAAACACAATTTAAAAGTCAATTCGCGTGATGTTCCGAATCGTTTGTCAACGGATGTCAAATCTGGGTCAATGTCCAAGGCTTGCGGTGCATCCATTTATTCGTTAGTCGTCACAATACAATATGTACTTATTTGATTTTAAAATTACAACCTTCGTCCTTTTTGAAGTCGGTTAATAAAAGTACTAATAGTTACCTAAATCGTCATTTCGACCGAGTTTCTTGATCCGTTTTTTCTTATTACTAGCCAATATGTAGACTCTGAAGCAGTGGTTTTTTGAACGTGTGTGCCAGGAAGAGGGCCTAACTAATACGTAATTTTTATACCAATACTGAATAAACGGGACATGTATAGCCAGGCACTTTATAGATTAGGCAGCATGGTGTTTAACACAAATATAGCTATCATGGTTTTGAATAGCTTAAAGGAGTGGAGAAACATAGATATATACTGCAAAAAAGATGCTGGGACACTTGATACTTACCTTATAAAGAAGTTCATTGGGGAAAGTTTTAAAATGAGATAAACAAGGAAGATAGGAAGATTTAGAAAGTTGTTAAGTCGAAAGTTGAACCATGTATGATTTTTTAGATCTTTATCTTTTCACTTGAACAAAAGTTGGGCTTCGTGTTGTATCAGGACTTCAGGAGGTCAAGAAGTTGACACGGAGACGAATAAAGCATAGCTCTTAAACAAATGATGATTTGATTAGTGAATGATAATTTGTAAATTAATTATGTAGCTGATTTCATTTCATTCATATTCACTTTACCACGATCGCATTGTTATTTTTTTATTGTTATTTCTGTTCATAAATCTAGTCGGTTTGCATATATGCTATGTATGTCTCATGATTGTTTTTGTTTATTACAGGTAGTAAATGCAGTAAAACCGGAGTCATGAACGCGAATAAAGACTGTCACTCGCATCAAGCTGGGTAGCCGATGTCAAAAGTAAGTATTTCTCATTTCCTAAATCTGCTGAAATTAATAGCCTTTGTTATTTTTTAAGGCCTACTAGTTTCAGTCTACTCTACGACATTTAAGTTTGCATAAATGAAAAATGTAAAGTACCTTTGTCACAGAATAAGCCCAAATGTCGTTCCTTCTGCGCTCCAACTAACAACATTAGGTCTTCTACAATTTTGAAGAGGTTTTCTCGCCGCACTCGTGGTGTGGTGTGGTACCCATAAGTAATTTTCTATTAGTAATTTCTACTTTCGAAGTACCTAATGTTTACCTATCTTATTTAATTTTGAATAGTTCAAGCAAACGCAAAAGGGCAAAAAATCTCTGAAAACTTGGTAAAACTGCGGAATATAGATATTACGATCGCTAAGTAGATTCAGCGGACTGGTCTCGTAACGGTAGCCCCGCAAGTGCAGCACGGGTAATTGCATATTGCAACGCATGGATGCGCGCTGCCAGCTATTTCATAAAAACTCGCAGAAAACTATGCTCGGTGCGTGGTGGACGCGTATCGTGACGTTATTCATAGACGCTGTAAATGGTGTGAATTTATGTCCTATTGTTCACGCAAAAACTATTTTGATGCTTGTGGGAAAAGAAATCCTGTTTTGTACTGTGTGTGACGGATTTGACTTCTGGAGTAGGTTTCAATTTGGAAACCTGTTACCATTAATTCTGAAGTAGATATAATTTAATTGACATTGATATTACCGACGTTCGCAGACTTGCAGTTAGCGAACAGCAGCTGCTACCAATTAACAAACTAAATGGTATTAATCCGAATGTAACCTGCTCAAAAAAGTTAATTTAATACTTTTATTATTATTTCGCACGCACCACTAAGTTCAATTTGGTCAGTCACTTACTGGTTACGGAATTTTTTTAACAGTCCGGTTACGCAATGTGATTCCTAAGACACAGTTGAAAGGGATTGGGACAACAAAAAAATCAGGTAGCAAACTTATAAGAAACGTCAAGGGTGACGTAATTTATTCGAAGCTTTATGTATTTAACATGAAGCACACAGGGTAGAAGAAATAAAATCAGAATAGCGGGAATTTCTCAAAAATTCGTCAAAATATTAGTTAAATCGGTTAAATATTGGAATATCTACGATATAATAAGGTGAATTATTTCGAGCTGCTGCGGTTTGACTGTATAATCAATTTAATGATTCAAGGTCTTACTAATGATAGTCGGCAGGAAATTCTTGTTTGGTCTTTAGTTTTGTATCTAAGTTACCGGGCCGGTCGCAGCATAGTGACAAATGATTCTATTGTAGTTATTGTACACACACAATAGTTCTACATAATGGTGAGGTCGCAGGTCGCTATTACTACAATACAATCCGCAAAACATTACATTAGGACAAATGAAGTATTTCAGTGTGTTTTAGTTTAAGTTAGTAAAGCCAGTTAATCGACAGCTATTTCCAGTTGTATTTTTATTTCATAGGGTATCAATTTTAGTAGTTTTTTAAAATAATATGTAGGTATATAAAAATCCAGGAAGTTAATCTTGATTCATTATTTTGTCGTGTCGAATGTTGCTGACATTACTGAGGTATAAATAAAGAGTAGCATGGCAGATTTTATTCGAATATGTTATTTATGTTGGCAAAGTGCCCAGCTGAGACGAATGTATTGTTTCGCTCTCGTTGCGCTGCTATCTATTACTTGTGGCACATGTAAACATTTTGTATTGTAGCATCTTGTTGCTAGTAGATAAGTGCAGGGTTTATGAATAGTTCCTTTCAACATTAAATGAGTATATCAATATCGGGTCAGAACCAATTAACGCCCTAGACGGAATTATTAAAGAGTAGACGCTTGAACTTTGAGGCTAGCTTGTTGAATAAAGTCTGTGATTAATCAATCAAACAAAGAACAATGACGAAAGTCTACTTGATTAAAACACTTACCAAATTACGATAATGATTTCAAAAGTACTGATAATATTTATTTACGTGATTTCTATTCACGCTCATACATAAACTGATAAACGGATTTGGATAGTATTTTTCAGTTAAGCAGTTATAATTACCTAATTTTTCGGTATATCTGCCAAAAAAAAAAACGACAGTGTAGGAGTATTCTCTGATCTAATTCGAATACTACGCTAAATATTTAATTGCTTAGCTAACCAGTTTTTTCTTTAAAGAAAAAACTGGTTAGATAAGCAATTAAATATTTCCTATATCAATGACTATTAACAAAATAAGCGATAGTCGCTGTATTATCGCTCGAAGCCACACGTGTCTAGCAAAATAAAGCCATCAGTTCGGCTCGGAATAGCACCAAATGGAATGGTGATGGGCGGGCGGGGTGCAGAGGGATCGATAACAGCCCGTCGCTCCGGAGACAGCAACCCGGGACCGCCCACGAGTTGCACATTACCACGTGGGCGCTTCCTACCCAGCTTTATGCGACAGGCTGCATGATTAATCCTTTATATTGCAAATGAATAACTTGCTTTAATTTTGTTGTTCAAAAGTCGAATAAAACAAAATTCGATGCTTTTTTTAATGGGGGCAACGTTTGTGCGATAAAATAACTAAAAATTATTTGAGTTTTTTCCGCAAAATAATCATGCTGAAGCGGCCATAAAAATTATTGTTTGAAATCAAGCTAATTAAACTCTGAAAATAATATTACGTTCTAGTCTATCCATTTAGAATGCTTTCCCCCGTCTGATACTTGAGAATCTTTGAGGTTTTATTCTTTGTCTTACTCGAGATATGTTTCGTTTAGGACAGTGAAAAATATACAAAAAATAATTGCAAATGGACACAAAACTGGTTCCCGCGAACCCTTATGTCCCAAGACGCTGTATGCTCGCATTAGCAATCGGACAAATTAATTAGTTACACAAACATTTAGCTTTTTATAACACCGTTATTTGTAAAATATTTTAATATACAGAAATATTAGGTTCAAGAAAACTGGCCAAGCAATAGGAGAATACTCTTACTACTCTGAGATTTGCATTTTGTACGGTGCCGTACGGGATAAGGAGACGAGCCATTTAAAAGTACCTGCTCGACAGGATACAAAATTTATGCGACCAAATAAATCTCAGATAGGTTTAGCATTCAATCAAGTGAAGGTCAGCAAACTTTTTGGTAGCGTAGCGAACGTCACGCGGAAGTTCCTTTGTTGTGTGCGTGTGCCTGTGTGAGTGCTGGGGGCGAAGTACGCTCAAGGGCATCCGCCGGGTAACGACCCCACCACGCACCTTCGGCAACTCTGCGCTCGATACGATATCGCTACTCGTGTACACAAGATTGACGGCCTCTCGCGTTTGTTTGCCTTGTATAACTCAGTCAATTCCTGCGTTTTATATTATTTAATATAACATGTTTTAACAAGTGTTAATTTTGTTTCAGGCGCTTACTGCGGACGGATATCATAGTATGGATGTTACTCTCAACAATGTACTGGAAGGGACGCGTCAGTACTTTTTGGGAGTGCCGAAACCGGCTCAGGCAGAGGGACCTGGACAGCCGGTCTGGCCTGCAGGGTCCCTGCCACCTGAAGAGGGAACTCCGGCGCAGTCGGGTGCCCCTGCACCTTCTTCGCGTCCTCCCTCCGCTGCCGCTGCGCCACCGGCGGCTCCACAGACTGTAATGGCAGCCGCCGTTCCACCAAGACCACCTTCGGAACCTCTCGAACCCGAGCCTCACATCATTCACAAAGCGACAGTGATGAGAGAGGCCGCCGAAAAAAGGCGAGAAATGCCGGAGGTAGAAGACGAAGAGGACCCGATAGGAACGCTTTCACCTCCTTCGCACATTATTCGGAAGCCACCTCGAACTTTGCCGTCGCCTGCGCCTGCTTCTGCCGTTCCTTGTCCTTCACCAGCGCGAACCCCTTCAACGGCTCCTTTGGCACCGGCACGGACTCCGGAAAACCAACCACCGTCACAGTATCGTGCGCCTCTACATCGGGTGCCCACTCCCACGGCAAGACCACCCGATCATTATGCCCCCGGGAGACTGCCAGACCCATACCAAACATCGCGACCCCCGGAATCCTACATGCGTTATCATCACTACGACCCAAACCTTCAGGATGGTGGTAGAAGTGCTCACGGAGTTCCGATTGCTTCTCCTCAGCCAACTTTGCCTGCGCGGCACAGTCCCCAGACATATGCGCGATTATCAAGTTCATTACCGCAACATTCATCTTCAAGATTACGGGAGACTGCTGCCCAAAGCCCACCCGCACAGCGTTACGCGATGCCGGCATCGCAGCCACCGCCACCTCATAACGATCGGGTTCCGCCCATTCACCATCCACAGACTGCACCTCCTCCGCAACGATTAGACGTGCGATCAACACAGGCTTATTCACCATTGCAGCATAGACGAGAACCCTCGCCTTATGGGCGGGTAGCGTCTCACTATGACAGGCATCCAGCGGTTCCTACACGTAAATATGACCCTCAACAAGCGTACCCTGGATACAGACCAGCACCAATAACACCGCAGCCAGCTCAAAATCACCGCATAGAGACCCATCACGGTGTAGCATACAAACATCCCTCACTAGATGTGATGAATGCTCAGTACCCGACGAGGCCTTCCGACCGTGTGCCAGCCCAATCTCAGCTGCATTCGCATGATGCTGCACGTCTGCCACCGAGGGCTGAATACCCAAGTATGAGTAGAACTGTAGATGTAAGGAGTGGATACCATTATCCGACACCATCAACATCTACAGCTAGATATTCAACAAATGCTCAGGTGCCTGTAGTTCAAAATACGACCCATCAATCGAGATCTGCGTACAGAGGAGCCACAGCTCCGAAGTCAAATTATGAATACTCTACTTCGAGCTCCGTCCAAACATCTCCAGCTCGCTCGACAGTGAAATCAGGGTATGCAAATCAGCAGGCACGTATGACTGTTTCAGTGACTTCAATTGTAAATCAAATGAATCAAACTAAACAGAAACATGACACACCTGTTACTGGTGCTACAAACCCAAGTCAAGTCAGTCAACCAAAACAAAAGCGGGAATCTCCTCTGGATTTGTCCGTTAAAACTGTAAAAAATTCTGCGGATTCATCAACAACTCAAGATGATGTTATAGATTCAGCATCTATGGAGAATAAATCTTTACCAATACAACTCCGACCTCCATCTAGTAGTAGACAGATTGCCCCACCTACTCCTGGCTATATCGCATCACATAAAGTAGACTTCGCTCCCAATTTTTCACAGTATGGAGAACGAAGCACTAGCCAAGCAAATATTAACATGGCAGTACAAAGTAGTCATCCTGTAAGATATAATGGTACCTATGAAACAACTAGGCGTCCAGTAACTGAAACATATCCTGTTGAATCTCAACATCATACTTATCCTGAACGTAGCAAATACAGCGTACCTGCAAGAACTGACTACGTTCATAGAATAGACAGAATAGACCTTACAAGACCTGTTAATGATCAACGTCACGAGGCTAGGATTCGTGATGATCGACCTTATATCGATGAGAGAAAACGGCCGGCAGGACCGATCGTTAACAACATTCCTGAAAAAATTGTTCGATATGAGACATGGACATCAGACAGCCGGATAGAGCATATGAATCAACTGACGCGAGAACAAAATGAGTTGATTAGCCGTCCCGTATACAGCTATAGTAGTTATAAACAATTCGAGGCGTACCAAAAAGAACAAAAAAGACCTGGCGCTTCGAATGCTTACCATGACCACCATAGTCACGTTAACCACAGGTATCCTAATCCTCCTGAGGTAGTACGTCGAGAGTCGAGTGATTATCATGCTCCGCATTATCATGACAGAAGTCTAACTAGTAGCAACCGTCATCATGTTATACAAAAACATACCAACCATAGAGATGTACACGCACATCACTTAGAAGCCCATAGTGGCGTACCTGCAGATAAAAGGGTTTTGAGTATACTTAGAAACAGTTTGGAAACGAAACAAACTGGATACTCTGAACCAGCCAAACCGCCAAGGCAAATACCCGATCTCATTGTAATAGATGACGTAGATGACTCTGTGATAGAAATAACTGATCTAACAAAAGAAACTGATACTGATCCTAAGGGTATTTCTAAATCTATCCAAAGTCAGATAACTCCAAATATAAGTAATCATATCCAAATGCCTAAAGCCGTAGATTCTATTATACGAGAATCTGATTATCAAAAACATGAAAACACGGATTCTAAAAGTAAGTCCCCTGAAAATGACGTTGCCTCAAGAATCAGAACAAAAGCTGAATTAAAAGTAATGCCTCCATCCCAAGATAATAACGTCAAGGCAGATATGAAACAAAGTATGACATCTGATAGCGAAAGAGTTAAATTGAAGCCTAAATCACAGAAGCAACATTTGTTTAATCAAATACGCGAAGATAATAATCTCAGATTAGAATCAGTCATCAAGAGCGAAAATCCCACGGAAAGTATGATGTCCGAAGTGAAATCAGAGCCCATGAATATTGATGAAATTGAAAAGGATGCCGCGATACCTATAAAAACGGAAAATATTCTTGAAGGACTAGAACCTGAAGAAAGTGGAGCTAATGAAGCGCCTGTAGAAGATTTAGATTGGGCTAATGCTTGTGATAGTTTTATGGAACAATTAAAAGTTGGGTGTCACAAAAAAAAGACTAAAAAACGTACAGACTCTATAGATCAAGATGAGCAAAACACAAACAGTAATCCTACAAACTTAAATATATGTTCAACACCGGATAAAGTTTCAGAAGATATAATTCCTAATATTGTGATTAAACAAGAACCAATGGATTTGGACGATACCGAACCTTTATCTACTGTTGCACAAAGCAGTGTTTCACACGAAGTGACAGAAACTACAATTCAACAGCAAAAGGAAATCGTTACAAAAGAAAAGACAGAAGATTCTGTTTCTCTAAATGAAAGACAAGAAACCAGTACAATATATAAAAAGTCAGATTCAATGCCAAAAGACAAAAAGCTAGATTCTGCATCGAAAGATAAGAAGCAAGATTCTACGATTAAAGATAAAAAGCTAGATTCTGCCATAAAAGACAAAAAGCAAGACTCTCCTACAAAAGAAAAAAAGCTAGAAACTGTGAAAGATAAAATACATCTTCAAAAAAACAAAAAACAAGATTTAGCGTTAAAATATAAAAATAAGTCCACCATAAAAGAAAAGTCGCATGAGTTAAGTATAAAAAACAAAAGGCAAGAAACTGGTGTCAAAGATAAAGAAGAAATCAAAATAGAAAAAACCAAACACGAAAAGAAGAATAATAAAGACGGCGAAAAGTCTCAGAAAATCAAAACTAAACTCAAGTCAAAATCTGATAATGAGACAGCTGCAATGGCTTCAATATCAGTAAAGCAAGAGGTTAAAGAGAAGGAACCAATAAAAACGGTTATAAAAGTAGAAGTTGAATCCACTGATGATGATGAACCGCTTATTAAGAGTAAACTGCTTAAAGAAAAAGAAAAAAGTGACCAATTAAAATATCAGCTGTTAAAAGATTTATCTGAAAAATCTGCTTATGTTAAATTAGAATGTTGCGATGTCGACGTAAATAAAAATACGAGAAAATCACTAGATTCTTCGATCGCTGATAAAGAACAAAAACAAAACAAAAGGTTTACTAAACAAATAATAAGGTCAAAAGGAAAGTTTTCGTCTATAGAGAACAACAAAACTGAGAAAGACAATGATGAATTAAGTTCTGACAGTGACGATGATGACTTAAGCGTGGCAAGTAGATTGCGCGTGCGTAAAATTATTAAATCGGAGGATAGTAAAAATAATTCGCAAATGAAAACACCGGTTAAATCATCTTCGAAGAAACAAGAAAACAATAATAATAATGCAAGTAGTAGTTCAACACTTATACGGAAACCAGGTTTTGGAGATGGTTCCGATTTTCACCCAGGATGGGAGGAAGAATTATATCGGTACAAACGATCTTTGCGAATGCCTACTAGACTAATTGCTATTCCAAGAGGGCGTTCAGGCGGGCCTTTTCCCCGAGGATCTGGCGCTTTCTTTACACGAGGATCCACGTCGTTGCCTGATCTTGATCCTGCTCCACTTTCTCCTGCACCATCTTCCGCTCCATCGGCAGCCACAGACGATTTGTACGCGAGGCGACCTGATAAACTAACGCTTGATAGTGACCTCGAATCGAATTCTAGTTCATCTGCTGCTAATAGGTTACATTATGATTCAGAAGCTTCTACATCTACCGTATTCTCAACGTCTATGGTTAAAAAGAAAAGCTCTATTGTAGACGTTCTAATACAAAAATGTGGTAAAAAAGATGATTCAAAGAAGAAGTCTAAAGACAGCAAAGATGATAAAACTACTCCTAAGATAATACCTAAATGTACAAACCTTTCGGAGCTATTACCAACACCTAGCTTGGGTCTTGTGAAAAATGGCAATAAAGGAAGTTTAAGTGCAAAGAAAGAGAAACTGATGGAAGATATATTTTATTTAGGTGCTTTTAGAAAAGAGACGGTTACCGCTTTTAGAAATGCTTTTATTAACAATACTGATGGTCTTATTGGAGCCACAGAAGAATTTTCACCTGTAGTCTTAAAATCTAGGACCCGAACTGAGAGTAGAGTATTGAAACAGAGAGCGACGATCAAAGAAGTATTTGGTGATGAAAGACCAGCATCGGCACCGCCTACTTCGTGTCGAGAAGAAGAACCACAAGAGGAAGAACAAGAGGAAAAAAAGAAAGAAATAGAAATTAAAAAAGAACCAGACACGAAACCTAAATTTAAACCTAGAAAAATAGTAAAAGATAAATTGAAACGACGGTCTAGTTCGATAAGAGATGGCCTTAGAAGCACTAAATCATTAAAAAGAAACGACGCTAAGGGTAGATTACTTCGTCTGAAGAAAAGAAATAGCTTAATGAAATCTTTAGCAAATAAAAGAATGAAAGATGGGTCTGGCAGCAAACACAAAAAAGAGAACAGTCCTCATTTAGAAGACAAAGATAAACCGAAGGATGAAAGTACTTCATTGGCGAACGTGGAAGGTACAAAAAGGCGTCTAAAACGTCTTTTTGGGAGAAGAAAGTTTAGTTCCGGATTTGATTATATACGAAAGAAGAAAAAGATAATTCGCAGAGAGGACTCTAACAATACAAACAACAAGATCCGTCGACCAGCAGCTAAACCGAGTCCCGAGTCCATTCATGATATACATAAAGAAATTAAAAGTTGGTTTATCAATAAGAGTATAGGCGAGACTCATCTTCACCGCGCTGCAAGGCTTGGTTACACGGTAAGTTACGATCGCCACTAAATACACCATTAAAAATTATGATATACTCGTATCTGCCTGTATGACAGCCTAAATGTTTATCTATCTTTTTAGGATTGTGTTGCATACTGCTTGGAGAAAATGGATGTCGACCCATCTGCAAAGGATAACGCAGGATTCACTCCGCTTCATGTAGCGTCTGCCAAGGGCCATGTGCGGATTGCCCGCCTTCTTCTGCAGTATGGCGCAAACGTGTCAGCCGCAGCCCAAGGAGGAATTAGGTACATTTCTTTTTATAATACTGAATTTATTTAAAATGTAAGACTTTTGTGTTAATTTCCAAGGTATAACAAATCTGTTTTGAGTATCAGTTTTTGTTCTTATGTTGTGGCCACACTTGCATTGCATGCGGAAACACGAAGTTCTTCTTGACGAATTTTAGTGCTTAATTAAATTGCTACTCATTTATTCAATCCTATGTGGCGGTTGCATTAGTGGCAGAATACTTTTTTAAAATATGCATCTACAATATTTTAATGGAAATTGTTTTCGTTTCAGGCCTTTACATGAAGCTTGCGAGAATACAAACGTGGAAGTGATTCGCCTCCTCCTGTCTTACGGTGCGGATCCGCTGCTCGGGACGTACGCGGGGCAGACGCCCGAGGAGCTGGCAGACGGCCCGGCGGCGCGGCTGATCCGTCTGCACATATCCGACGTCCAGGGCCAAGCCGTTGAACCCTGGAGATTCCCTCATCCCGCAGAGATTATCGGTAAGCAACAGACACGGACACGAACCTTTCGATCGATCATATTTGATGACAAATGAATGCCATTCCTTGTTATTCAATAACAAATAACATCTTTTGACGTAACACGTGTTTGGCTTTTGTTTACGACGCATTACTTACTGTGATTATGTGATAGGTACATACCTACTCGTACTTGTAATATTCCTGCGTCTATTTCTATAACTAAACAGAGGTGCCATTCACTACTCTAGTAGGTATCGTAATCTTAAAAAGCATTATACAACATGCAGTTAAGAAACCCTAACCTTTTTCTAGGTATAAACCTCTCTCAAAATTTCAAAGCACACACTAAAGTTAAAGGTTTAGCTTTTACTTTAAGTTTAGATCTTTACATAGTTAGTGTCGTTGTTAATACATTAGGCCAGAGGCGGCGCTAGGCGTAGGCGACGTGAGCCACCGCCTACGGCCTCGCGGTCCGAGAGGCCCCGCGCCTTAAATACCCTACTGCATAACTCGGACGCAACGTAAAATAAATAGATAAATTCGTTATAAAACGATAATGAATAGTATTCAATGAAATACCAGTTTTCTTTAGGCTAGCAATTTTTTTTGGCGCTGCGTTGTCATCGTGGAAAACGAACGGGGAGGGAAGCCCCCTTGCTGGAGTTGTAAAGTACCTTACATAGACAAACCTATGTAAGGTACTTTACAACTCCAGCTGCTTCTTACCTATGTGATATTCGTGTTTTTCTGTTAATATTTCATGTGAGAATAAGTTTAGTGTAGTGTAGTTTTTTTTTAACCAATAATACAAGAATTAAATACGTCGTTATAATAAAGTTGTAAAAACAGTTTTTTAATTTATAACATTGCTTCTTGCACCTCCGGGGGGCCTCGCTAAGTGTACCTTGCCCACATAAAATTTTGGTCTTACCCCGCCACTGCATTAGACGCGCTCGCCATGGAATTCAAATTGCAAAAATCAACATTCAAAATTATGAAATGGTAGTGCTTTAAACTAAAATCCCTGCTCACCCGTTTCTGTCGTTTCTAGACCGCGAAGAGGTGGGCTGCGACCCGCTGTCGTCGCCGCCGCCGTGCTCGCCGCCGCCGCCGCCGGACGCGACGATCGAGATCCAGACCACGGACGCGCCGCTGCCGCCTTTCTACTCGCTGCGCACCGCGCCCGGACAGCCCTCGGACGGGCTGTGGTGCCTGCTGCAGGACATCACCAACCTACTGCAGGTAGGGTACAGTATCCAACGACGCCTTACATCGATCGATCGATCCAAGGAAAGATTACCATGCTTAGGATGCACCGAGACAGGATGCTACTCCTTCCACCCAGCTGAAGCCAGATGTAAATGAATATCGTCAACATCACATTCATTGCTCTGATCTGCTGCAATCTGCAGATCTGATCTGATCTTTTGGTAAGTAGCTAAAGCACTTGTGTTATAGAAAGACCAAAACGACGGTACCACAACACCCAGACCAACATAGAAAAGATCGTTTTCTATAATGACCCGACCGAGAATCGAACTCGGGACCTCAGAGATGGCGACGCCAAGTCCGATGTACTCGTCTAAAGATGTATTAGTAAAAACTCGCTGCTCGTGGAGGTGACTCGGTGGCACCCCGGCTAGGTTACAGTGCATACAAACAACTTAACAGCATGCTGGATTCGGCCATGTTTAAGTGTAATTTTATTGTTTTTTTTTTGCCGGGCATCGTACAAATTTAGTGGCTCAAGCCGAAAACAGAACCGGCGTTCAACTAGTAGTGCGGACACAACCTTAGGGATAAGCAAGGGTATTTTCCCCACTATAGACTATTACACACGCACGCATCGTTCTAAATGAATGTTCCATTCCAATTCACGTGTAAATAGTGACGCCATTCGTATATTTTTTTATTTGTAGCGGCAGTAGGTATTCTGTGGTTAGTTGCGGCACAGAATAAATAATATATGTTGCGGTTTACGCTTTATCGCATACTGGCCAAATATTATTACATCTTGAACTGGTTCATGGAACTCATTTTCACTGCACAAAAGTACTGGCGTTAGATACATAAATTGTTTATTTGCAAAACACATACACACACTTTATTAGTAATTTAAACTAAAGTTACATCATTATTAGGACCTCTTACACCACTCGCTGATAGGTTCCAGGTAATCTAACTGGCACTCGTTTTGACAGATAACCCATACAATTAACTGTCAAAAAAGTGCCAGATAGGTTATCTGGAACTTATCAGCAAGTGATGTAAGAGGCTCTTAAGGTTATTAATATCAATCAAAGTTCTGTACATTAAATCAACGCTGTCTCGTTTTCAGATAAAGTCAAAGGATAGCCTGCTGAAGCAGATCCACTGCGGGTCCGGGTCGCCCAAGGAGCTGCTGCGCGAGATCCGCACCCAGGAGTTCCTGGAGCGCGCGCAGTGCCACCAGCTGCTGTGCGCCGGCGAGAAGGTCAACGTGCGCGCCTCCAGGGTGGCGCTCGTGCGCGTCACGGACAAGCTGCGGCAGCTGCTCAAGATAGAGACCGTGCTGGTCAGCTGACACTAGACGCGCAGACGCGCTGCACGGCCCTCGCACGATCGGCTCGCCATTCAATAACGGTGTCGTAAATCGGTGACTACGTTGCACGATTAGTTTATTATGAGAACTGTCGACTGCTCTGACGGTGGAGCACGCCTATCCGGCCAGAAAAGTTTTTATAATTTTGTACGAAATTAGAAGAGAAGACAGTAGGTATTATTCGATGGAAGGTGCTGTTTTTTATGTAGAATGCGTGACCCTAATCTAAATGATGGCCTATGTCAATTCGGATGTAACCTTTAGCGTCTTTGGAGATGCGATAGATTTTGGAATGGATAAGACAGTTTTGAAGTGGCTATGACGAATTGTGAGAAAAGACGTATACGGCAGACCGACGACGGCTCAACGACGAGATCTTATTACCTAGTTCGACTGATTATTGTAATCTAAACAAAGATGTATCTCATTTAAGAACAATGTAATAAATAAATATTCGTTTTATGAGACTGTATATGTTAAGACAGCCATTACATAATCAATAATCACAACGCCCAAGCGTCTGGGCGAAATTTGTATTCGAGTCTTTCTTTATATTGTATTCATTGTGCGAACAACTTGTGTAAATATTGTAAATAGATTTATTATTGAGCGTATTTTGCGTATATTTCGCTTTAAGTGTATAATATTCTCATGGGTGCTATTTAACGTCGGTGTATGGTATATTGGTTTAGATAGGTGAATAGTTAGTCGAAGTGCTGAGGCAGATGAATGTTCGATAGATTAACGTTATTATTAGGTAATTGAATAACGAGTTATAGTTACCACATTATAAGTTAAGAAGTTAGTTAATCGTAAATCGTGTGTGCAATAGATACGTGAATGTGTTGTGTTGTAACTGTGTGAATGTATGCGTGTCGTACAATCGAAACGAAGGCGGGCGAAGGTGTCAGACACAGGGTTGGACGATGCCTTAATTAACCACACGATTCCTGTACTTAACTCATCTAGCATGAATAAGTGCAATATGTCGTAGGCAAAATAAAATTAATTACTCCACATGGAAACTCTTAAATTCGATATTTTTCTGGCATTTTAATTGAAAAGCCAATTATTTGAGATTATCCTTCTAATTAATTTCTCAAACGTTTTAGTTACACACCTGCCTATTAAACTTTGTTCATTGTTATGTTTGATAATGTCTGCCCGAAATATTAAGTTTATTATTATTGTACTATAATTATTTTGCTTATTAATTAAAACAAGTTATGTTTTTATTTATACACAACTGTATCAAATTAGGAAAATTTATGAAATCATAATATTATATGCATATCGCAAATTTTTATTATTGTTGTATATAAAAAATGTGTAAAACAAATTATTTTTAAATTATTTTCAAGTTCTATCTTGTCAGAATGCCAATAAATTAGTTATATTATAAACATCAGGCATTTTGTTTAGTATCAGAGAGTACCTGCGAGTATTTTTTAACATTGTATGATTGGTAGCAATTTTGATGCATACCTACTCTGTAATTTAGTCACGTTCCGCCCTATTTATTACTCGTGGAAACAAGTAACGAAGAAGTACATGAATAATCTGTGATGACATAATTAGACGATTAATCTTGCTCGCGGAATATTACCTAGTGTGAAATTAAGGTGTAAATGGAACTGACAATTAAACAGCATGTATACTTTTCTGAATGAGAATTCCTTGTAACACCTATCTGTTATTAATTAGCAGTACCTACAATTAAGTATTATTATAATTATTGACACATTTCTTGTTGATAACAATGGAAAATAAAAAAATGTGAACAATTATTTAGTTTTTTCAATTGTGCCTTGTACCAAAATTGACTTATCTAATAATTTAGTTTAATAGTATGCACCATATGGAACCGAAACATATCAATAGTTATTAAAAATAATAAATGATTACTGTAAAAAAAATATTTTCAAATGTTATATTTTTGTCGGTATTTTACATTGTCAAAAACGCCGGTTACAATGACAGGCACGTCACCATTGAGCTTTGTACTAGAACTGACA
The DNA here is from genome assembly GCA_963576865.1 of Anania hortulata. NCBI lineage: Eukaryota > Metazoa > Arthropoda > Insecta > Lepidoptera > Crambidae > Anania > Anania hortulata. The sequence goes on along the minus strand of OY756396.1, from coordinate 16,337,906 downwards.
TCCCAAAGCAAGCTTTTGCGCTACGCTTGCACAAAGTATGAGTAGTGTGACCGTCGACCATCGAGTACAAAGGTTTTTAACATGCCTGTTCTAGTATTTTATAACTCAATGGATATTAAAAGGTTCGTGACGTCACGAACAAGTACATCATGGCCGACGGCGTTTTCACAGGCTTTTAAAAACGTATAGAATAAAATGCTTTTTTTTATTATTCTCAAGGTTTTAAAAAATGAAATAAAATTGTTGACGCTTTATTTGAATATTACCAACAATAATAACTCAATTTCAGAAAACAGTCAAATAGCCTATTATTATAACTAAGCAAAGCTCTAATAGCTATTACAGACATGTCTATTAGAAGAACATTGTTAAATTTGTCAACATTCTATTAGATAAAACAAAGTCGAGTAAGTTGACTTGGCTTGACTTTAAATGGTGTACCATTTATAAGTCAAGAACTGATGAACGGCTGAACCGATTTTTGTGATCTTTGATATACGTCCCGAATAGCATTAAAACATCGGAAAAGTATGTAAAGGCGATACAACTAAATAATGACATTGGCGCCAGACAACCAGAACGTAGCGTGTCATCATTGTTCTGTGGTGTCATCTCTGCTCTGTCTCTGTGCCTCTGACTGACAGACAGACAAAAAAAGTTTCCTGGGTCAAACAATATTATGCCCGATTCGACCAAACACAAAATTAAACCAGTTTAACTATAACAAAAATAACTTTACGTCTTGAATTTACTTTTGATAACTGCGTTTGCGTTTTTCCAACTTACTTCAGGAATACACTATACTCAGTTTTTTTTATTGTGTTGTGAATGATAAACGAATGGATAAACCTTACTAAAATCCATGTAATCTATTTCTTCTGGGTTGTCATCAAATGCCACAACAATTGTTGTAGGTTACAGAGACGATCAGAAAAAGATAGACAGAACCTGTCAAAATAATCAAGTGAAGCCAGGTTGTTCGCGCTGTGTTCGTAAACTCCGCGGCTGCCCAATTTGAAAACCTAGTAAGTGTGTTTGACACAACTTTACAGGAGAGCGCAAAACGTGTTTCATGCTAGCCTTCCAAAAGTATAAAGAATTTGGTAACATGTTTGTATTTAAAAAATAGAGAAAAAAATTAGCTTTTTTTGAAGTGTAGGTATATTACATATTTACTTTGAATAGTACAAGTTTTATAAGATTTACTGACTTTGAAATTGACTATCTTAAAAAAAGAAGAGCAAAAATACCATTTCAAAACCTAGTAACTCTACTAGAAAGGACTTACTGGGTTTTGATATGGTTAAATTGATCATTTAGGTACTAATTTATCCAGACCAAAACCTAGTAAGAGCTCTGGAGATGAGAAAATATTTATGAAATATACCCGCAGGCATGTGGGTAATAGAGAAATAAGTTAAGTTGGAATTAGAAAAATAAGTTTAATTAAAGTTGTAAACAATAACAATATTTTTCTTCCACTTTTTTCAATTCATTTTTTTCCGTAACGTGTTTTTTAACGAATCTTTAAACGTTCTTATTTATAATTTCTAGTAACCACACATACAATAATATAAAAAAGTTTGAAAAAATAATACCACAACAGGTAAATAATAATTAAAAATATGTTGAAAGTTATTAATCTTAAAGTGGTTAGTTAGACAGAAATGTCTGATAAAGACTTGACATTATTATTTTGTTTACGACTTTTATAGAGACAATCAGAGATTACTTTTTAAACGGTGTGTATCTCAGCAAATATTTGGGCAATTTTAATTTGTTTTCACTATTGTCTTCTTTTTAATACAAGTACCTTACGATCAAATACTTAGGTGATCGATATTTATCTCATGCATATTCCCTATTGTATTGAATTGATGAGGGAAGCGGATGCACTTAAACTTTTAAATACTTTATAATAATAATACGATAAATTTTTATTATAGAAAAACATACAATTCTTTGGAAAAACGTGTCCGGGTTTGTGGTTTACAATTAACCGGACGCTACTATTTTATTACTTACTACTACTACTAATAATTGATTTCAGAAAAAAAATATAATAATCGTGTATTCGTCAAAAAGTATTCAGTAGTTTGTTTGCTTTGGTTTGACAATTAATAGACCAACACGTTCACAATAAAATAATTATTAATAAAAAATTGACATTATTAGAAAATAATAATTAGATTTAGGCAGATATTTCTCGCTTTTAATGAGAGCAATATTTTAATGAAATAAAAGAAGTATTACTATGCAGCTATACATGCCATCACTAGCAGGTTTAAGGTAGAAATAATAAAAAAGCAGCATAAAAATAGCAAAAATAGCGACATCGTATGAGCACAAGTTAGTTAAGCAATAAAATCTGTCAATTTCATACCTTTACCTTAATTAATTTCTTGTAGATTCAAAATAGAAATCTCTCCCTTAAAGTCGGTAAGTTCTAGGTATATGTTTGCAACAAATCTTTTGCACATATACGCAAACAAAAAGTTTTTATGTAATAAACAATAAAAACGAGGTATTATTATTTAACTATTCAGAAAATCACTAGTATTAGGCAAAAGGAAAAAAATCCCTAAATCCCTAAAAACTAAATAAGTATGTATTTTACTTTACAAAAGATAAATCTGTTCCTAAAGTTTAAGGCATTTATTAAGCAAATATTTAACACTTACAAGAACACAAAAAGTTTTCAGATTCGCGCGCTTTAAACTTTTAAACTACGAAATACTCATATAAAAAACCATGTAACTAGCGTTATATTTCCAGTTACTAGACTTAAAAATCATTAAAAACCTGTAGTAACTACTCCAAAACCTAGTATGTCAAATGACCATTTCAAAATATAGCAAGTGAACTGCACTTGCTAGGCTTTTGAAATGGTTTTGTGACTTGCTATGTTTTGAAATGGTCAAGTCGGCTCAAATCGAAAAGGTACATCCACTTACTAGACCGTAACTTTTTATCTATTTGAGCTATCGATGTGGGTGTTTTTGCATAAATTAGGGGCTTACTAGAAAATGGTATTTAGCCAAAAATATCAAAATCGCATCCTGGAGACTTACTAGGTTTTGAAATGGGGCAGCCGTCCGTGTACGTACACCAATACTAATGTGTGTGTAATGTTACATTTATTAGATAGCTTACCCCGATCGTGGGGTAAAATGGAATTGGAAAGTAACATTTCTTATAATTTTAAATAAAGTGAATTTGTATAAATTAATGGATTTTAGGAACTTTGAAAATAAAAAAAATAATTCTTATTTACTTATTTTATTTTGGAGTCTAAGAACCTTGTGACTATAAAGAAGAACTTCAACAATAGCGCTGTTTAAAAAAATCTATGTATAAAGGCTAATTTTTACATAAGCAATGTTTCAATCACATCTCACACAGAATGAATTCGAAGTCATGTGGTTTCTTAGAAGTGAATTACAATATTTTCTTGTGTACCAACCTCACTATACTAGCATGAGCACCAAAACACGATATGATTTAGCGATATATCGACACCAACTGGAAAATTAAGATAGATGGCTATATCTAATTTAATTTTTTTATGCCATTATGATTTTTATCGGAATAGTGATCATAATATGTGACGTCACCGGCACGGCGATTCAACATGGCGGCTATATCTCTTTTTTTTTTTTTTGGTGTCGATATATCGCTTTATCATGTCGTGTTTTGGTGCTCATGCTAGGAGAGCTGGAAGGATACTAGACAAAATATAGGGTGAATAGGCTAGTTTCCTGGGTTAAAAAAATATTATTCTATTTAATCCGTCAGTTAGATTATCAAAAAATATTGGACCCATATTTTGTCTTTTTAGTTTTTCGTGGTACGGTCGGCCAAGAAAGTGGTCTACCAGTTTTGGCTAAATTTCATAATTATGTAAGTAAAATAGCGATAAGGTTGAACTCATGAAGTTTTTACCTTTTTAACAATGAAAGAGATAAATTATAAATATAATTATAAATATAAATTGATTCTACCTACTGTCCGTCTAAAGATTCATTCTTCCAGCCCATACGTTATGTCCATACGAATTTACAACAGATTTTTTAATTCGTAAAGGTAAAATAAAGTTTGGTTAGAAGGAGTGAACAATGGCGATTTGTTCGAAGAGTTTTCATAATATTGCGTGATATTTTGCTGCAAATGTGGTGTTTTTTATATGATTAAATACTCTGGAAACCAGACTTACAGTGGGTAAAAAATTTAATTCAAAATATGTCACAAAATATATTGAAAAAAATATTTTTCTACAACAGTTGCAAAAATTAACTTTTGGTTCGATTGCCTGTGGAAAACCAAAATGTAAAAATGTTTTAGTAATAAAATTTAACATGGACAAGATACATTAGTTATCTAACTATCTAATAAAATCAACACTTATATGAATACCAGACAAATTATTGCACAAAATCAATAAAATCGAAACACTAACATTGCGCTTGATAATCGCGCAATGTTGCCGCAGACGCGTTAACAGATTCGCGGCCCTACGCGACGCCGCGTCGGAAGGAATAAGGATTTCATTTATAAGAAAAAATGTAGGTCTCGTGACGTCTGTTCCTAGTAGCGCTCGCTGTCGCTGTCACTCACACTGCGAGTCAAATCAGAATTTGTCGTCTGCACCCATACACTATTCACCTTAACTACTAAAAGGGCAAAAGGCATGAACATTGATCAAGTAAAAAAAACTACGTTCGCATGAATACAATTTGACAGTAGCCAGTCTATGTTTATTTTAGTGGTGAGAAGTTTCAGAACGAAATGTCAAATATCAGTTTTGATTTTTTGAATGGCAATTGACATTCGCGACGACTGGGCGAGGCTTTCTTTCTTTGATGTTGTTTGTGTATTTTAATTAATGATATGGAGCTATTTTCAAATTAGAAATATTTAATGTTTTATTCCTGTACGTGTCGTTTACTTATTAAACATCTCATTTCTTTCCTTACTATTTCAAACTAAAAATTGTATATATCTTTTCAGAAAATGAAATACTACTTGTTACTCTTAGCGGTAACGAGTTTCGGAGAGACTCAAGAACAGAACCAATTTAACCCGAATTATTCTCAGCAGCAGTATCAACCAGATGGCAGTCAGAATGCATCGCAATACCGGCCCAATCCACAAGTTCCTTACGGCAGTTTCGCTGTAAACGGAAATGACTACAATCAGGCACAGAGCTCGTTCTACCAGTCCTCGGACGGTTTCGACTCCGACAATTTTAATAACGAAAATGACGTAGACTCGCCGAACAGTGACGGTTATGGCGGATTTGATTATGACGAACGGTTCAGGTGTCCTCCTAATTGGATTCGCTACAGGGAGTCGTGTTATCGTTTTACAAAGTCTCCGAACCGCCCAAGAAATGAAGCTCGTAAAATTTGTCAAGCCTATGAAGCCGATTTAGCAGCGATTAGTAGCCCTGAAGAACATGGGTTTATCATAACCAGTTTAATGAGGTTGGATCCTCAAAAAGGTTCATGGTATGTAGCAGGACATCAGCAGTCTCCAGGATACTGGACAAATGATGTAGATGGATCACAGCTCACAGGACTAGAGAATGCTTTCTTTGATGATGATCGTCAGTCAATACAAACTAGCTACAATATCTTGCCCCGAGATTATTTGATATATAGATTTTCGCATGAAGAGGGGCGCTGGGGTCTTTCTGCAGTTGAAGGTACGCAATATATACATTTTATTTGTGAAGGCCAGATACAAAGGCTTCAATATCTCAGAGAAGAAGAAAGATCCTTTACTTATGGATTGGAGACATTTGATCCTGAAAGAATTCCCCGTGGCCCCTATTTCATAAAAGAACCGGTGGATACAATCTATGATCCTCTAAGAAATCATTATGTGCAGTTAACTTGTATAGCGGGAGGCTATCCTTCCCCTGTTTACAAGTGGTACAGAGAAGACTATCAAGTAGACAACCCAGTTTATATCGAAATAGACCCTCTGACTGACACAAGATTCATCTTGAGTGGAGGCACATTAATGATATATAATCCAGATGCAGATAAAGACAATGCAAAATACCACTGCACAGCTGCAAATAAATATGGCTTGATTCGTTCAGAATCCGTTAGGTTGTCATTTGGATTTATAAGAGAATTCAATCAAAAAAGACCTGTAGAAACTGGAAACCAATATTGGGGTAAAGTAATGTATTGTGACCCACCTTCATATTATCCAGCTGTAAATTTCTTATGGGCTCGTAATTATTTCCCAAATCTAGTTGAAGAAGATAAGCGAGTTTTTGTGTCATATGATGGTGGCCTTTATTTCTCAGCATTAGAGAATATTGATAGAGGAAATTACAGTTGCAATGTGCAAAGTCGGGTTTCAGATGCTGGCCGAAATGGTCCTTTTTTCTCACTTTCTGTCTACCCTCATTCTGATTATCAGCAGCTGAAATTCCCCAATAATTTTCCTAAAGTGTTTCCTGAAGCTCCTATTGTTGGTCAAGAAGTTAGATTAGAGTGTTTCTCCTTTGGTTATCCAGTACCATCATACAACTGGACCAGAAAAAATGCAAACATTCCAAGAAAATCATATTTATCTAACTTTGGCCGTGTTCTTACAATTCCTTATGTGGGGGTAGAAGATGAGGGTGAATATCTTTGCGATGTCCGCAATGATAGAGCACGGATATCAAATAAGGTATATTTAAAAGTTCAGGCCGAACCCAATTTCACAATTCCACTATCTGATAAACATGTTGATAATAGAGGCGAGTTGCATTGGAACTGTGAAGCATATGGTATTCCTGATGTTAATTACACTTGGTGGAAGAATGGCAAGAAACTGTCAATGAACACGCTAGAAGCTGAGGATAGAGATCGTTTTATTATTCAAGACAATGTTTTAAAAATAAAATTTCTGGATCCCCAAAGAGATCCAGGCATGTATCAGTGTGAGGCAAAAAACCAACTAAGGGCCAGATATTCAACTGGTCAGTTACGTGTTTTATCTTTGAAGCCATCCTTCAAAAAACGGCCACTGGAATCTGAAACATATGGGTCTGAAGGTGGCAATGTCACCCTTAAATGCAACCCTGAAGCAGCTCCAAAACCTACTTTTACTTGGAAGAAGGATAATATCATTATAGGCGCCGGAGGAAAAAGGTTTATCTCCGAAAACGGAAATCTCATAATAAGACAGCTCTCCAGAGATGATGAAGGAGTTTACACTTGTGTAGCTAAAAATCAGTATGGAACAGACGAAAGTCGTGGTCGTCTCATAGTGTTACGTACACCGCGGTTCTTAGCAAGACTTCCGCCTCGAATTACAACCCAAGTGAATGATGTAGTCTTTTTACATTGTAATGCTGAAATAGATCCTATTTTAGATACTGCATATTTTTGGAATCACAATGGAATACGAATCAAAGATGCTTCTGATTATTATGCTGATAAAAGAATTAAGATGGATGGCGGCGAACTTACAATATTTAATGTAAGCCTTTCTGATGTAGGTGATTATGAATGCGTTGTTAAGTCAGCTATCGGCCGTATATCGTCGCACACGCAACTGCGAATTGAAGGTCCGCCAGGTCCTCCGGGAGGCTTACAAGTCCTTAATATTCAGCGTTCAGCCGTCACTCTCGAATGGACTGACAGCAATTCTAACGGACGCCCCATTACAGGATACGTTATTACAGGTCGCACAAATTGGAATGCTACGTGGATAGTAATTAGCGACAGTGTACCGAACGTGATAGAAGTTGACCGGTACAACGGACGCAAACGCGCCACAGTTACCGCTAACCTCTTGCCGTGGTCCGTGTACGAGTTCAGAGTTCAAGCAGTTAATTATTTGGGGACAGGGAAACCTTCCGCGCCAAGTCCCCAATTCTCCACGTTGCCTGATAAACCTTACCAAGCTCCCGCAAACGTTGGCGGAGGAGGAGGTAAGATAGGAGACCTCACTATCACTTGGAATCCTTTGCCGCAATCTCTTCAAAATGGGCCAGGAGTTCACTACAAAATATTTTGGCGTCGAAACGGAACCGAGGTGGAGTTTCAGTCGCTGCTTCTCAAGGAGTACGGAAACGTCGGCATGCATGTTGTGCACGTTTCGTTGACGTATTTCTTTACGCCTTACGATGTTAAAGTTCAAGCGTTCAACGATATGGGCGCGGGGCCGGAGAGCGAGGTGGTGACGGTCTACTCCGCCGAGGACATGCCGCAAGTAGCGCCACAACAAGTGTCCGCCCGCTCATTCAACTCCACGTCATTGAACGTGACGTGGAACCCGATAGACCAGTCGCGGGATAGACTTCGTGGCAAGCTGATAGGTCACAGGCTGAAATACTGGAAGCAGGCGAACAAGGAGGAAGAGTGCATTTACTTTTTGTCGAGGACTACTCGCAACTGGGCGCTTATAGTGGGATTGCAGCCGGACACTTACTACTTTGTCAAGGTTAATATTTTTTGTATAAATGTACATAGTAGAAATCCTTTTCTTACTTTCATTTATTTATCTATAGCCCATCTGTTAACTCCTCCATATCTTACCAATTCATTCTTTTATTCTCTTGTAATGTATCAAATTCTTCAACACAATTTCCGTTTATAATAATAATAAACCCATTTATTCCATTCCTCTAAATTTTTACATTTCAAATGTTGTTAGTTTAAGTATAAGCTAGTGACTTATTGTAGTTATTTATGTGTTAGTTAACAACTAGTTCAGTTGTTTCTGTAGGAATGGATCTCGATTGAGTATAGGCCTCCTCCAGACTCTTCCATAATTCTCTGTTTTTGCTTTTATGCATCCAGTCTTTTACTGCGATCTCTATTACATCATCAGTCCATCGCTTGATTGGTCTTCCAACTCTTCTCTTTCCTAGTATTGGCCCTTTCCATCTTGTAGCCAGTAATGTCCATCTTTTATCTATGTAGCGAGATATATGCCCCGCCCATTGCCACTTGAGCTTCAAAGCTTGTGTAAGTGCATCTGTTATTTTTGTTTTCTGTCGTATAATTTCATTTTTAATTGTATGTTGTTTGTTTATTTTTAGGATGCTTCTTTCCATTGCTCTCTGTGTTGCATTTATTTTCTGTTTTACTCTGTTTGTGTAGGTCCATGTTTGGCACCCATATAGCAAACTAGGTAGAAGACAGGTATCCATTATAGTTCTCTTTATCTTCATGCTGTATTTGCCTTTAAGAATTTCTTTATGTGACCAAAACTTTTTCCATGCAATATTTTTCCTTCTTTCCACCTCCTCTTCGTTGTTAGTTTAGATGAACGAAACTTGTTTTCCCAAATAGATATAGCTGTTAACATGTTCTATAGTATTTCCTTTTATGATAATAGGTGGTTTGTAACTGTTTGTCATTATTTTGGTTTTGCTTTCATTCATTTGTAAGCCTACTTTTTCGCTTTCTTGATCTAATTATAGCATCTTTTGTAGTTGTTTGGCTGTATTAGCAAATATGATTATATCATCTGCAAATCAAAGATGATTTAGGCGACGCTCCTTAATATTAATGCCATATTTTGCCCATTGAAGGTTTTAAAAATATTTTTTTCCAGCACAGCTTTGGTGGCAGAGGGTCGCCTTGCCTAACTCCCCTTTCTATTTTGATCTGATCGCCTCGTCTTTCAAGTTTAACCTTGCTTGTGCTGTTTGAGTATATGTTTTTATGATGTTTATGTATTTTTCTTCTACATTTGATGTTCTAAGTGCACTCCAGATTGAGCTATGGCTGATGCTGTCAAAAGCCTTGCTATAATCGATAAAAGCAATATATAATGGTTTGTTGTATTCATTATACTTTTCTATTACTTGTTCCACAGTTTGTATATGGTCTGTTGTGCTGTAACCTGATCGGAAGCCCGCCTGTTCTATTGGCTGCGAGGAGTCCACTTTTTCAGCAATTCTTTTTAGTATAACAGATGTAAAGAGTTTGTACACACTTGCTAGTAGGCTAATGGGTCTGTAGTTCCCGATTTCTAGCGGGTTTCCTTTTTTATAAATTAATGTAATGTGAGATGAGCACCACTGCAATGGTATTATTTCAGTGTCAAGTATCATATTAAAGATTAGTGTTAAGTGTCTGAGTAACATAGGAGCTTCTAGTTTAAGGGATTCATTTGTTAACCCATCTGGTCCTGGGCTCTTTTCATTTTTTAGCACTATTAGGTGTGAATAGACTTCATCTTCTTCTATTGGTTTAACTGCGTTGCAATTTTTAATTTCATTTCCTTTCCTGCTATACAGTTCTCTGTAGAATTTGGTTGCATGGACTAACACATCTTTTCTTGTTTTTGTCTCACTTAAGTTGTTTCCTAATTTTTGTATTCATCTCTTTTGTAGTGTCAATTCCTTGTAAGCCCTTTTAGCACTTCTGTACGTGTTAAGATTTTTAGATATGATTTCTTCCCTGTGTTTATTGTAGTCGAGTTTTGTTGCTTTATTGGTTTTTTAAAATAATTCGGCAAGTTCCTTTTTTTGTTCTTTAGTTTTGTTTTTAGTGCGTATTAATTCTGAGCGTTTCTCAATCAGTTGTTTCGTGTGTTCGCTAAGTATTGTGTGTTTATTTACAGTGTCCTTGTCATTTTGTAAGCTGCATAGTATGTTTTTTTCCAGTAAATTGTAGTATTTTTGAGCATTCTCAGGTGGGCTATCCAGTATGTCTTCAAAGTTGACTTTCAGGCGATTTAAATATTTTTCAATTTCATTTTCTGTTTTAGGGCTTTTTGTTGTGGTTTTGAAGGTTTTTCTGCTTTTTCTTTGTTGGCATAAACTGAATGTTTTTGAATGAAGAGAAATTGACTTGGTTCAGGACTTCAATGTTGTTAACCATGTGCAGTTTGTTTGTCATAATGAAATCGATTTCATTTTTGATCTTTTGATTAGGTCCATCTCTAGGTCCACCTTCTTTTTGTTTTTTTCTTGTAAAATGTATTAATGATTGTCAGCTTGTGTTCGAGAGCAATTTCCGTTTACTAATGTGATATCTGCATGCCGTGGCAGTCTGTAATTGGCTTAGCTCTTCGGCCAATTGCACTTTGGGTACGATTTTGTAGGTATGAGAAGCGTGCGAATAGAAACAAATGAAATCGCACATGCAGCTAGTGCGCGGGCTTCCATTCCAGTTGGAGTTCGTACGTTGACGCACGAATCCTCCACCGAATCCTTTGACGACCTCCGTAGCCGAGAGGCGAGCATGCCGAATATGGTGTCGCTATCTCTGAGGTTCCGGGTTCGATTCCCGGTCGGTCAATGTAACAAAATAACTCTTCTGTATTGTCTCGGGTCTGGGTGTTGTGGTACTGTCGTTGTTTTTGATTTCTGTAACACAAGTGCTTTGGCTACTTACGATAGAATCAGAGCAATGTATGTGATGTTGCCGAATATTAAAAAAAAAGAAATCCGTATGAAAACGCGTCTAAAGTGCTGCTAGCCTAAGCCTATAAGCTCTTCTATGTATATTACTCGTATTAGTGTTTATCTAGTCGGTTGACCTAATAATAATATATCTGCAGGTGATGGCGTTCAACTCTGCGGGCGAGGGCCCGGAGAGCGAGCGCTTCCTGGAGCGCACGTTCCGCAAGGCGCCGCAGAAGCCGCCGGCCTCCGTCAACGTGTGGGCCGTGAACCCCAGCACCGTGCGCGTCGTGTGGCGCTACGTGCAGCCCTCGGACGAGGAGGAGCCGCTCATCGGGTACAAGGTCAGTCTCCTACTTATATCTGTACTAGCTTTTGCACGCGACTTCGTCTGTGTTGACGTTACCGCCGTTACCGGGTTAAAAAGTGGCTATGGTCTATCTGTATGTCAAATTTCATCAAATACCATTTAGTAGTTTTTGCGTGAAAGGGTAACAAAGATCCATGCATCCATACTCACAAACCTTTTAATTGCCGCATTTATAATATTAGTAGGATAATAGGACTAGCTTTTGCCCGCGACTTCGTCTGCGTTGACCATACTTGGATAAAAAGTATCCTATGTGTTAATCCAGGCAATCGTCTATCAGTATGCCAAATTTCAACAAAATCCATTTAATAGTTTTTGCGTGAAAGAGATCCATCTCACAAACTTTTGCATTTATAAGTAGGAAGTAGGATATAGTAGGATTATAATATTAGTAGGATAGAATGTGTTGAAAACCAAAGGTATATATACATAGCTCTTCAAATTGCAAAGCTAATGTGGCAGTGGGCATCCCACATTATAGACAGAACGAAAGGTTCTCGAATGGCGACCACAAACTGAAGTTGCAATTCGCATCTTGGTAGTTCTGGTAGTCATGTGTGTGTAGTAGTCATTGTGTGCAGTACTTTCCGAAGTCGGCAGCTGTGTCGCACTGCCGAGGGGCGTGGGCTTCTAAGGCGGAGCCTTAATTCGCAGCGTGGGCAGGTCTTCTAGCCTCCCCAGACAACTCTAGCGTGACGCGCGTAGCGTGGCTATGTCTCTTAATCGGCGTGATAATAGCAATCGACTGCAAACTTGGTGATCTCGATTGCATTGTACCTTACCACCTTATTTTAGTCGGCTATCGTGCAGGTGGCGAAGATGGCATACAATTTAATAAGCCATAGTCTATGCCCTAATTATCTGAATCATCCTTCAATCTTGATGATTTCTGCGATTTAGTATTATAGACGGCAAATATTATAAGACCGCAGTTGTATAATGATAATGTCATCTCAACAGGTGAGAGTCTGGGAAATCGATCAAGACATGAGCACCGCGAACGACACGATAGTACCTGTCGAGCACAACCTAGAGGCCTACGTGAACAGCCTGACGCCGGGCAAGACGTACAACCTGCGTGTGCTGGCCTACTCCAACGGCGGAGACGGCAGGATGTCCTCGCCCGCCATCACCTTCCAGATGGGAGACTACCACAGTGATTCATATGGATATTACGTTAAAGGTACGGCGAGCACAAGCCGTCTAGCAACCGAAATGTTAGTACTAATGGCAGTATCTCTATTTTCGCTGACTTCGTGATATTTATAATGACATTTGACAACATATCTTTATATTTTTTAATAACGATAAATTATATTTTTACATTTATTTCGCATGTACGCTTTTTATACAAACGTTTCTGTATATTTTGTGCTGTCTCATAGTTCGGTTGTGATATTAACCGGCCATTATTTTCTTGCATTTTTAATTTTATAAGCTACTTATCTTAAGTACTGAATCTTTTACACAAGCTTTTTCTTATGTTAGGATAAGTGTAAGTTTAGCTGTTATTTAGATTTATTAACTATTTTTATAATACATATTATAATATGTACCGACCGATGTCATATTTTGTTGACAATAATTAATTAAGTAAATTGCGATTACACAATTTACGATACATATTATATTTTCGAAATGATTTCATAACGTCCACGCATCAGAATCTCGTAGTGTTTTAAGAGTACATATTTTTTTGCTTATTTGTATGTTTAAGATATACATACCACCAATCCGAGCCATTTTCATGATGAATTTTAGGATAAGATGTCATTTTTACATTTAAGTGGGCAAATTTTTGATGTACAAAGCAGGTATGCTTTACGTTTTAACGACATTATCCCCTTGCAGTCATTCTGAAATGTTAAGTGATTTGGAGCACTTAGGCTGTGGCCCAAGTTTCTTATTATAATTTTTCGAGGGTGCAAGGATTATTGAGATGTCTAAAGGCGGTATTGTTTGTAAAGTAATGTAACATAAAATGCCTTATAAATGTTAATACCTTTGTACGAAACTTAGTAACGTTATCAATAAAATGACCCACAAACTAAACTTTATTTATTTCAACGTAAACCTATTCTCTTGCTGCAAATTAAAGGTTTTTCCATAGATAATTTACCTTTGTCTATGGTATTACCTATTCAGTAAATATATCGTGCTATAATACAATCATCATCATTTTAGCCATAGGACGTCCACTGCTGAACAAAGGTCAAAAAGACATAAAAAATATCACGGTTTAATACTTGGCGACCCGATTGGCGTAGGAGCGTGGTGATTCGCCTTTTTAGCGCAAATGGTCCCGGGTTCGGCCCAACGGATTAGCAAGCGGAAGTGGCAGTAGGCGGGGCACATAGCACGTAGAACTGATGGCCGATGGGGCAGAAAGGTTCTAGAATGGAGGCCGCGTACCGGCAAGCGCAGCGTAGGACGTCCACTCACAAGGTGGTCAGACGACCTGGTAAAGGTCGCAGCCTCGCAGGAAGACGCTGGATGCAGGCCGCTTCCAACCGGCCAATCTGGAAGTCAATGGCCTATGGCCTATGTTCAGCAGTGGACGTCCTATGGCTGAAATGATGATGATGATGGTCCCGGGTTCGATTCCCGGTTTGGGTCTATTCATTCAGCCCCCGAGACGAAGCGGGCGGGGGTGTACTCATTGCGATGCCGGAAACAGTTTATATAACGGCCGCGGCAGCGCTCAGTTGTTTGTGCGTTCATAGGAGGGCACACGCAAGCTCATCTCGTTTTTTTAATGTTTTTTTGTTTTGTTTTAAACATTCGAAGCTGGATTCTCATTCTAAAAAAATTATAAAACTTCTAACAAAAAAACTGTCCATCACTATTTCATAATGAAACTGAGGGACAGATCGAATACAGTCTTGTGATTTTGCGTCGATTTTGGAGGTGACGTAGTAGTAGGAGCAATGCAGACATCTTTTCCTTTCTATAGACTAATAGCGATGTTTCTACAAAATGCTCGCCGCTGCGACGACGGAACGTTATGACTGCGTCGTATTAACGCTGCGATACGACTGGCCCTAATTCGAAATTCCAAAACAGGATTCTGTTGCATAAAATTTATTATACATTTTTTAACGCGTAGGTAAAATTCCGTTCTAACTTTTCGCCGATTGGTATGAATTGAATTTCGAAAAAGAATTCTGGTAGTATTTGAAATTGCCATATTTTGTTTCCGAATACTGTATTTTATTAGGGCAGATTATGTTTACGAAAATTCGAGACGAAATCCATTTGGGATACAAAATGCCTGATGCAAAATGCAAATAAATCCATACAATATATTGATGGTATATGGATGATATATGTCATATATCTATAGAACTAGTATCACTTATCCACGTAAATTCCATTTAATAATTTTATTGTTTTATTGGATACATGTTGCTTGTTTGTAGTCTTCATAAAGTCTACATTTTCGGAAAGTCTTAAAAGACAAACAAACAATGAAGCAACTGAATAGTTCTACATAATAATATTTATTTACCATAACGATGAACATTACAACTTCTTATATTTCACCTTACGTTTTAAACATTTTGCATTAACATTATCTAATAGGTCCACATCAATAGAGTTTTTTCGCTTCAGCAAACTTGCGTCTTCAGACACTTGATCTTTTTTTAGCGGGAGTAGCCCGACAGCGTAAGGTATGTCCTCATCTAGTGTAGAATTTATATTATTTTCATTAGATTGTTCATTCTCTTTATCATCATCATTAACATTCATAATGTGGTCCCACTGTTCTGGCTTTACATTTGAATCCGTCAAGTCAATTACAGATTCATCAAATCGATTTTCGGAAGTGATTGTATCTACATGATTGCGCTGATTGCAAATTTCATCGTTTTCTATATTTTCTTCGTCACAATTGTCTTTATTGCTATTCATATCCATGTTATCCCACCGCAATCCGCTAGACGTTATACTTGGAGACAGGTCTCCTGTGTCTTTATCCTTCTCGACGTTAGGGTCTGTTTCATTGTCGAGTTCTATATCTTTCAAAGAATTTACATTGAAGTCTTTAACTTCAGCATTCGAGTTAATATTATCATCAGCGTCATTAGGATCATTAGGTTGTGCTATGTTCATTCGATCCTCTATGTTCATCAGATCTTTGATGATCTCGTCCCTTTCTCGATTTGTCTTATCGTCTTCATATCTACCGTTTTCATCATCAGTTTGTTTCGGAGTAGACATCAAGCAATCCAAAGCATCTTCCTTAAAGTCTGTGCTTTGAGGTAATTGAAGACCAAAATCGTCTTCAGGGTTTAGTGGGTTGTATTGCTGATGAAGATTTTCATTAATATGAGAGTTCTTAGTATGCAGTAAAGACATACTAAAGTTAGTGTCTAATGAAGTGCTGACAGGGCAGAGCTGCTCCATCACTCTAGCATCGTTGAGCTGCTGCTCTTCATAATATTTCTTCACATCGTCACTCATGGACTTTGTAAAAAATTGCATGTCGCTGTCTATGCCTGAAAAATCGTGTGCATTAGAGTGATCATTGCCTTCTTGAAGACGAGGGTCGAGCACTACGTAATTCTGTTGCTCCCCAAATGATTCCAAGGTATCTGGAAGAATCGCATTCAAACTATTGATTGCTTCTTCTTGTTGACTGTACTGGTTATCATCTTTTCCGTAATTGGAAGTTGATGAGTAACTTTTGGATCCAAGCATCATTTCACCCCTTTCTATGGATTTAGAAAGATCATCAATGCTTTTGATTTCACTTGGATCGGCCACTTTTTCTATAATGTTTGGTTGCTCTATAACTTCGTATTGTATCTCGCTGCTTTGTACCATGTCAAGAAGTACTTGCTCGTTAACGTTTATGTAGGAACCATCCCCAGATTCGAAGAGTATGGGTAGGTCTGTAGGTAATCCAGCACTTTTGAGTGCGTTTACATATTGGGACATGGCAGTACCAATTCCGTTATTAGAAGAATCGTTTGCAGAACTGCAAATGGGGGTGTTAGAGTAACTCGACGTAATGGTTTCGTTTCCGATAGAGTGTTCCTTGCTGTAGGATATAGTAGGGTCGAGCACGTTTGACGAGACTGTCTGGTCCATGTACATGAGATCATTGTCTATGTTCATGTAGTTGTGGCTGTTGGAGTTGTCTGGACCGCAGATGCTGTTCACGGCTTGCGATAGTGTAACTCTGTCCATATAGTCCTGAAAAAATAAGGGTTAATTATAATTATTTTGCAACCAGATTTTGTTTTGTGGTCTTGTAAGTTTTTTAGTTAGTATGTTTAAATACCTGCATGTGTCGCGTCTGCAAATGCTTGAGCTGGTGTATGGCCTTCCGCGAGTCTTGCTCGCGGCGCAGCAGCGCGCGCTCTGCTGCTCGTCCCAGCACGCCCGTGGTGTCCCAGCCACCGGTGCGCTTAAAAAAGGACAATGATCAGTGAAACTACAACGTTACGCTATAAATCTATACTTTTTCAAAATGTAACAGACATTTTTGTCATTGAGTTTGATGAAGGTGCATACCTACCAAAAACTTTCTGTAAACATTATTTTCTTGAACGTTGAAGGACACTGGACGCTGGCTGGATGGCTACTTTTGGCCCCGAATACACGTATTTTAAGCATAGGTTTGGTTTTCTTACTGCGACTTTAGACAATTATCTTCCCCTCGGACCTCTTATCCTCATTAGCACTCGCGCAAGAGAATTATGGGATACTAGTCTTAAAGTTTCATAGTAACTAAAACTTATATGATCTATTTAAAACGGGTTTCTGAAGTACCTACCATGATTATTTTTTGTGCGACTTTGATATTTTGGCTTTTAAGCTCATAAAATTCGGTTAATTCGTGATCATGACACTTGTAACAGCATTAAATTTCAGTAAAACAATAACGCTGTACCTACTTAGCATTCTTAGAAAGCTAGCTAGGCAAAAAGTTAATTAAAAATCGAAATAAGGGGGCGTCCATAAATTACGTGAGGTGTTTAAGGGGGGGAGGGGGTCGAGTCAAATCTCATCTAATCTTACGTTGGGGAGAGGGGGGGTCTCGGCAAATATCACGCAATTTTTTATCTGATTGAAACAAAAAAAAATTATGCTATTTTGGTCCATTTAATCCAGATTGTACATGCTTAAGATTTAATCTTTATCCCGTTATTAAAATTTGCGTGCCATTAAGGTAGTCATGGCAGAGCACAGGCAAGCAGCCCACATTGCACCAGCTAAGCAAGCGCGTATGTTCCGCTAAGTGCGACCCTCCCGGATTGTCACAAGACGAGCTAATGAGTTACTGTGCGCAAGCGCCAACGGCTTAGAGTGGCTAGATCAGAACGAAGTTGAAGGAGCAGATGATTTTACTGAAAGTCATATGGACATGTTGGTTCCAATAGTCTCTCTTGAGACTGTGCATGATTCTCCATGGACTGAATTAGAGTAGATATTCTTTTTTTAATCACCGTAGTTACGATTTAAGTATTCTATTGTTAAATATTTATTATACTTATAATTAAACTCAGCAATATTGATTACTAGTCTTAACTAGTCGTAAATAAAAGCAGGAAGCAATTTTTTTTTCTTTTTACAATAACAATCCAACGCGTTTATGTAAGAAACCCACATTTTGAAAAATCTCACGTGAGATTGGGGGATGGGGGAGGGGGTTGAACAAAATCTCACGACATCTCACCAGGGGGGGCGGGAGGGACAGAAAATTTAAAAAAACATTTATGGACGCCCCCTAATAGAAAACTAAAATAAAACTTACCCTTACACTAGGACGGCCGCGCCTCGGCTTGATGGCGCGCGGCCCATCAGCATAGTCGACGCCAGCGCCGTTGCCGCCATTCTCGATGTCAAAGGGGATACGCACCACCGTGTCCTGCTGCACCCAAAAGATAAAACAGTGAAATATTCGTCTTCCGTACATTTGTCTTCGCTCTATAGTAGCCATTAGAACAAAAATACTTTTTTACTTCTATTTCAAAAACTAAATCTTATTTTAACAAAAAATATTCAAAACCATTTATCTCCTATGGCTTATAATAGAGTAGTTATACAGTTACTCATTTTACAATAACTTTTCTATCAGTGCAAACTATTTTTTTTTCTTGATATTTATGGCAAATAGAAAGACCTAAAAATAATAAATTCAAACCTTGTTAGTTCGTGATAAGGAGTCAACGGATGTAGTGCAGGTGCTGGTCTGAGGCAGTAGCTGAGGTGTCGGAGCCTTGGGATCCTCCTAAGTAAAAAATGAAATGTTCCTAGGGTGGTGTAAGTAATTACGTATTGCATTCTAAACTTATTGACAATTTTGCCCTGAGACTCAAAAGTTCCAACCAAAATTACTAGGCACCTTGAAAACAGGCAAGTTAAGGTATGGATAGAAGGATACTCTGATTGCTCCAAAATGCTGGGAATCTAGGTTTTGTAAACAACTAAGTACGGTTACTTAGTTGTTTTGTTTGTTGTCTCGGTAGACAATCCAATGTTATATATTCAATTACAATTTTATGTTATGTTAATGCAATGTAAAGCAAAGGATCCTGCATTTCGGTTTTAGTCGGGAAAAAATGCCTTGTGCTAACTACAAAATAGTAGTAAACAGTAATTACCTGTGCATGTAAATCTATTAGCGATTGTGGTGGTCTATTGATCACTACAGGGGGAGTAAAAACTGGCAGTTCACCTAAAATAATACCTTCTATTAAAACTGAACTACACACTTCATATAAAATCAATTAATGTTAATAATGCAATTTTATTAAATATATATATATATAAAACAAAGTCGGGTTAGTTACACCATTTATAACCAAGAACGGCTGGACCGACTTTTATGATATAGACGAGCTGAATAGCAGAATAACTATAAAAATGACGGATAACATTACGAAAAAAAAATGAAGGGGAAGTTCACCGGGACAGCTAGTAATCTTATAAAAATAATTTTCTTACTGTGGTTAGTGATCCCAAGGCCTTCTTTAGTAACTTTAGAAAGTCCTTTAATCTTCAGGAATTGGGCGGCAGAGACGAGCTCGTCTAAATTTTCTTCTAGGCATTGAGTTTTTCCACAATACATAAACTCAACTAAGCATTTTAGCACACTGAATCGCATTTTTAGTATAATAAGTGGTTCACCAGTTTGTTTTTGTAGCACTTCCTAGTGAAGAAAAAGTGGATTTAATAACGACTTACTGGGATTCATTTAAAATAAAATTAGGTTATTCCACATAATTGTACGCAATAATAAATGTAACGTAAGTAACTACTATACTTACCTGAAAATACGCACTGCTTGCGGCAAGAACTGCTTTGTGCACACGTAATGTGTGTGAACTGCACATGAGTGTCATGTCCACTAATGATTGCATTTGCAGTAATTTACCAAACCTGGACATCAAATGCTCAGAGTAATCCTCATAATGGAGGCTATAACGTATTGGGGCCATGCCAAAGCAAACACCCTTACAAATATTTACATGCAAGTAATTGTACAGATTCGACAGTGAAAATATGACAGCCGTGCATTTTGCGAGGTTAAAAACAAAAGAAAAACAAAATTATTTAATGTCAATAAAAAAATAATCAAACTGCTCACCAGTGATTTTATTAAAAACGTATTCATGAGAATTACAAAGTCTATGATTGTTCTTTTTTCGAAATCTGTGATGGGGTCAAAACAAAGTTTTTCAAAAGTTAGAGCTCCAACTTTTTAATAACAGTTAATAAAGCACTAAAACCTGCTGTCCTATCATAAAATCCACTCTGTCTAACAAAGAACTATAGCACACGTATGTAAGTGTTACGATAGACTATTGGGTTCCTTTAATTCGTCACTTATTTTTTTAAACTTGCTCGAGGGAGTGATAATTACTTCTAATATAACATGAACTTTCATTATGGGGGTAATCTATGTTATGGTAGCAACATCTAAATATCAAAAAGATAAAAATTATCAGTCTATAAAGTATACAATCTATAAAAATAAGCAGATCGGTTAAGTATTTAGTGCAAGAATTTTTTTGTGATTGTGATAATAATAAGTCCTCTAAAGAAAGTTGTTTTAAAAAAAAAAAAACACACTCCAAATACTGACTTAGAAGCTATGGCAAATTTAGTTTTATGGTCAAATCTTTACGACTACCATCAAATATTAAAAATAGGCCTTATATATTCTGAAATAAATGTGCTTGCTGCTGCTTTAAGTAACTTAAGCCTATTTTTAAAAATATATACATTCACATCCTTCAAGTTATTCGGCAAACCGTTAAATAGCTACGCTCTCTCAACTCTCAAATAAGTAGATGGTACTTAAACATGTACGACGGTTTTTGTGTGTAACTGTTAGCAAATTCTACAAAAACCATACAGTTATTCAGCATGTCTTTTTGAGCATTAGTAATAAATTCATGGATTGATGAACCAAAATAAAACGAACATATATGATGGATAAGATATATTCGGTTATTCCTACTTTGTGGATGTTATTTGCATAGACTAAGAACAGTAATGCGCCGAGTATGGATCTTTGAGGTATTCCGAATGAGATAATTTTAAAATAAATAATAGCCCAAGAAACCATAGATTTTAACAAATTGACGTCTGTTTTGCAGGTATGATTCAGATATATTTAGTGCCTTACCTTGGATGCCAATGTAATAGGATTAGGTAGGTACTATTTATAAGTAGTGCGCAAACCATTATAGGGCACAAATTAGCGGCTAAATATGACAACTTTTCCTATGAGACAAATATCGAAAAAAATAAAATTCTTGTTCGCGTGATACCATAATGTGTATAGTCTGATTTAATTGGTATGATATTTGCTATTTTTTAAATTTTGTTTTGATGTTTTTCGAAAATCTGTTACGACAAAGTTTATATATTCTGTTACGATGATGGGATTTTCCAAATTATTTAACCGTTCTCCTTTCTCTTAGTGCGTTGTTCCGTTTTTTGACGATTGCCATCAGACCTCTGTAACCCTTAGCTGGTTTGATGGCAATCGTCTGCAATGAGCAGGTTTTCTCAAAGATGTTTTCCCTTTTCGCCGCGAACTTGGTAATAAATTCTTAGGACATATATATATTCTTAAATATCCAGCGGTACATGCTTGGATGCGAACTTACGACCCACAGGCGTAAGGCGAGACTCCGACCACTAAGCTACCAATTTTATTTTTAAATTTAAAACTGCTATCACGGAATTTGGAAAACTTATTTTTGAGAGCCAGAACTGACTCGAACTTAAAAATTGCATCCTATATTTTATCCTCCAGTATTGGTACGGGAACCAGGAGAACCGAGTGAGATGGGCCGACAAACTTTTAGCTACACGCAGAAAACCGTCAATGCTCTACGTGTCCAATATAACAACGGCTTCAGAATGTTGAGGCTGCCTCGATTTTGCAGTGCCTCAAGGATGTTCGCTGAGGCACGCACTGACGATTTCTATGCTATCATGCGTAAAAAAGCAGCGTCGTTGCTCTGCAGAATACGGGCCAGCTCCAACTCCATCCTGAAGACCATAGCGGGGAGATATGACTCTCCTATAACTCGCCATCTTGCCAGGGTCAAGAGGAAAACTGGCTGACCCACCGCTGCCATCTGTAGTTCTCTCTGTTTTATTGTTTTGTGTTTTTGTTGTTACTAATATAGCTTATAAGATCTTACTAATAAAATGGACCTGCGTTGTCTGATTTAATGAAATAAAAATAATAATAATATTTTATAATACCTGAATAATTAGTTTTTGTCTAATAAGAAAAAAAGCAGGTAATTGTATTGGATTCTTTTAATTCTTTAAAAATGCAGAAAAAAAGTAAAATGTTAGAAAATGAATTTATTACAAATTTGTATTTATTGTAGATAACTACGTATGTATTAACAGTAAGACATGTTAGATAAGATACTAAAGAATCAAAGAAGACAACAGACATAGACTGTAAAAACATATTCTATCACAGAGTAATTAACCAATTTAAGTACAGAAATACGAGTATACAATATCATCATTGGAATTGCTAATATCTAAAGTACGTAAGTCATTATTGTAATATTGATGCTGACTGTCACGTCTTAGAAAACAAGTAGATAGTCGAGTATAATATCCAGTTTGGAATGTGTGTAGGAATGCGATGAACTGTTTATAAGGCACTTGTAACAAATAGAATGAGGTCATGGTCAGATGTTTTGTATCAATCAGACATAAGACTGAAGTCTTTAGATTTAAATCATTCATATTAAAGATAAGAACAAATTAATAATATTTGCATATCCTGGAATTTTCACTAAGTTATATAATTTACAATAACTACAAAACCATTAAATAGTTCCATAGAATCTAACCACACTTAGTTTAGAAATTCATATTTAACATTTATTCGAATCAATTTATTGTTCAAGGAAGAATATTAATAGATAAATACATTTAGCTTCCAACATATTAAATGAATGTTTCCAAGAGTAATCAGATTAAAAATACAAATTTGTAACATTTCCAATACTTTTAGTATCGTCTTAGAAGTCGGTTTCTATACAATAGCTTTTACGCTTAGATTATTGACACATAGGTAGATACGCAATCCGCACGCAAAAAGCAAATAAATTGAAGCCACAGTGGGCATGCCTGACAGCTCTGTAGTGTATAATGTTAATCCGAACGCAAGACAATCTAGATGTAGGCATTGCTTTTATCGAATTTTCCCCGGTTTTGGGGAAAAATACTATTAAGAGCAAACCTATCTTACAGAGGTGTGCGTGTGTCTTTGTGTAAACACACACAGAACTGTTTTATTGCTTCAATTTTGTAATCGCCGTAGGTACCGAACTATCATTCTATGTGTCATTATTCAAAGCTTTTACGTTTACCCTTACCTCCCTACGACAAAGCTCATATACGCCGTGCCACAGCCGCAAAGCCTTCGTGACACTCTCGCACGATTCACAAAAATACTGGAACCCATTCTGAAAAATATCTGAGACAGAGAATGCTATGTAGTTCGTACCTTTTAATGGAATTATAATACAAGTACCTATGTACCACTGTGCTGTACTTTACGTAATGTATGTACTTTTTAAATATTTTTTATCCGTCATAGACAAAACAAATAAATAGGCGGGAACGTAACACATTTTCATAATTTACCTAACAACTACACAGCGGTTTCCACATTTAAGTGTTATATTAGTTAATATAATTTATGCACTACAATATTGTCACTATAATAGATTCCATTAGTAAAAAAATCCATCCCAGATATTACAGAACCAATTTAATGAACTGATAGCCAAGTCCTCGCTTACAAATTACGCATGTTAAGTATTTTAATGCAGTTAGATTTGTTATTTCCAATATTTGTAGAAAAATATTCATCAGAGAAAGTGTTACGCTATAATTTTAATATTCTGAAATTCTGGGTAGGTAGTATGATTTCATAGGATTCCTGCTGATATATAAAGTAGTTTTTTGCCACAACCGTAAGAATTTTGACCAATGAGGGTACTTAAACAATGTATGTGAACTGATTTTTATTTTAAATTATAGGTTTTACACAGTAGTTTTTCAACCGCGCAATGCGTACCTATTGGTGCTTAGTTAAACAGAAGAAAGTGATTTAAAACTAATCACATATTTACCAAGCTAACGAGGAATCCTATGAAATATCTATTTACCAATTATTATTAAGTTACACACAATTTGTGTTTTGAGATTAGTTCGGTGAATCTGATAATTATTTATATTAAAAATATTGACACGTTAATTGACAACTATTTAAATTAATCTTATGAAAATTAAATAATATTAATCACGTGATTTGTTCAATATCGACTTAAAATTATAAAAAGTTATTTCGTCGTTAATAAAATAAAATAAAATGCTAACGTAATACTAAAGTAATCGTACATGAACACTTTACACAGGTATGAGTAAATTTGTACAATACATAGCATGTAGAAAAAATAGAGATTCATTTATAGAGATCGTTCAGTGAAACGAGACCATTGCTAGTCGGGGCGTGGGCGGGGTCTCACTCGTCATATTGCATAATACAAATTAATAATATAACTCAATACGTATTATCATTTGATTTGATTTGCATGTCGGTTTTATTTTGTGCAAGATTTTTAAAGCCCACTGCTCGCGGAGACGATAAGTTCACAAATTATACACAATTTTTCTCAGATTTACCTCGAGGGGACTAAGAAATGGCCTGTTTCAGTGGCAGGTTACATTAGTCTTAATATCAAAAAGCAAATTACAATATTTACACTAGTCGCCGCTCGCACGACTCGCGATTACAATATACACATCGATCTCGGTCCCTCACCCGATACACTAATCGTCCCGCCGGCACAGTCCGGATCAGTCATCGATAATTTTCAGGAACTCCTCCGGGGAGATCTGAACGTCATCGGGCGTCGGCTCCGTCGCGTTCGGGACCGTGTGCTTGAGCTCCCCGAACGTGTACGTGCTGCGCTTCCGGCCGCCGGGGCCCGCGGCGGGGCCCGCGGGGGGGCCCGCGGCGGGGCCCCCGGCGGGGCCCGGCGCCGGGGCCCAGCAGAAGGCCGGGCGCGGCTCGGCGCCCGCCGACATCGGCATCGCGAGGCGCACGCGCGAGCGGCACAGCTCGTTGTCGCTCAGCTGCCGCTTCAGCTTGCCCTTCCCCACCACGAGCTGGAAGCCGCGCACGTCGCCGCCCCGGCCGAGCTCGGCCTCGCTAAGCTGCCGCCGCAGCCCGGCGTCGCCCCCGGGCCGCGGCTCGGCCACCAGGCTGTGCTGGCGCGCCGCGCCCCCGCCCCGCGCCCCGCCCCGCGCCCCGCCCCGCGCCTCGGTGCGGCTGCTGCCGGACGAGCTGGAGGTGTTGGTGTCGCCGGCGGGGGCGGGGGCAGGGGCGGACGCGGGCGCGGGCCGGCGCAGCGACTCGATGACGCTGTAGAAGTGGTCGAGGTCGCCGCGGGCGCCGGTGCTGTGGCGGTGCGGGGCGGCGCGCGCGCGCGGCAGGTGCGCGGCGTGCGCGGCGGGGCGCGAAGCGGGTTGCGCGGCGGGGCGGCGCGGCATGAGGCAGCTGCGCGGCACGAACGCGTCGTCGGCCGCGAGCACGTTCTCGTACACGTGCGCGGCGTCGGCGTCGTCGGGCGCGATGAGGTTCTGTCGGCTCTCGGTGGTGTCGCGGCGCTGCCCCACCGAGTTGCTCTTCCTGTGCCCGTGCCGGGGCCTCCCGTCGGGGGGCCTCGCGGCGAGCTTGCAGTCGCTGGCGCTGCGCGGCAGCAGGTTCTCGTACCCGTGGTGCCGCGCCGCCCCGGCCTCGGGCGCGCCGGGGTCCCCGTTCCCCTCTCCGGTGGAGTTGGAGCGTTTCGGTCGTCTGTCGCTGGATGGATTCGGTTCGGCGAGGTCCGCGGGGGCGGGCTGCGCGGGCGCGGCGTCGGGGCGCTTTCGGTCGACGTCGGGCTTCGAAGATTTGTCGAGGACCACTTTGGTTTTATCGCTCTTGCAGATTTTGACACTGAATCGGAAGGGAGGTTTGAATACGACCTGCAGCCTCGCCTTCTCCCCGGTCAGGAGGTTCGTTGCGCTCTTGGAGGGCCTCGTCTTGCGCGTGCCCTTCTGCACCTGCCGGTGCGCCCGCTCGGCGAGGCCGACGGGAATCGATTTGGACTTGGGAATGACCGTCGGCTGCGGCGAGCTCAGTAACCATTTTTGCACCTTGGTCAGAGCTTCGGTATCTTTCGTGGGGGACGAGGGATGCTTCTGCATGGAGCTATAGTCGATCGTTTCCTTTTTTATTTTCGTTTTCCGTTTTTTAACTTTGCCCTTGTGTTTCGATAGTATCACGTGTTTCGGGGACTTGCCCTCTGCGTTCGTAACGATCGCAGTGTTTTCTTTAGTGACTTTATGGTTTTCCTCTGGCTTCGTTTGTGAGCTTGGTTTCTGAAAAAAAAAGTTATGAACCATTTAGCTTGAATTCTCACGAAGAGCAATAACTAAGTACCTATTTAAATACGGATTCCGAACTCGGCCGGTAGGGAGTACTTTGCTTACGAAGTTTGTTATTAGAAACTTACTCTCTTTTTGTTGGCACTGTGAGACGGAGACGACTTGTCGCCTAACTTCTTGTGTTCCTTTTTGTTGCGGTACACGCGGGTGCGGAGGGCTACTTTCTTCTTAAGAGGAACTTTCGACCTAAAACGTGAAATGAAAAACTTAACATAATACACAAAATACCACTTTACTATAATCTTCGAACTGAAGATAGCATAAGCTTCGAGCCGAGGAGACAGCTAAAAGGGACTTACACCATACATTTTACAATCCATATTAGATATTGTTTTTAATTGACCCAAACTAAGAACCGAAGTCAGTATAATATCATTAAATGAAATTGATTGATCAGGGATTATAAGATACTAGATTTATTTTAATGAGACTCCAATATTTGTTACAAGGGCTGTGATCATAAAATAAGAAAAACTCAAGAATAACAATGACTCACTCCCATAAAGAATGTAGGTAACATACATCTTAGGTCACTCCTAAATCCATAGATTTCTAAGTCTATGCCTAAATCCTGTGATCTTGAAGTCAGTAGGTAAAAATGTTATTTAGTTCCACTTTCAGCAGAGTAATTATATCACAGCGTTTATTGTCTTACCTTACAGCTGTATGTACAATTAGGCCCTGGTCGGCCGCGTCGGGCAGTCGGACGGTTTCTGTGGTGGACGAATGTATGATGGTGACGGACTTTAGTTTCTTGCCGTGCCGCCCCAGGAAACGCGTGCTGGCAAACTGGAAATAAGAATAAACCATTTGAGAATAAGCCATCCATACTATACTTCCATATCCATATTTGTTTTAATATAAGTGTCCGAAAGAGAAACTACTCTGATGATCTGATGATGGGGCCAGGAGGTGGATATAAAAAATCTTCAATGATTACTATGTGATGATTACTAGTAAACCTTCGTGTTTGGGCTCATTTGATTCATTCTGGCGAGTCCGATACATAGGTATAAAAGTGTGTTTATAGTTTTTTAAACTAAGATTTAAAAAATATAAAACCCACTTTTACTCGTATATCTATTATTGTATTAAACCATGACGGCCGTGAAGAGGCGTGCAGTAAGAGGCGACCGCAGCAGCAGCAGCGTCTGCGTGCGAAATATATGAAAAACTGCGCTCGCCATCCCGTGGTGAGTATTGGCAATGATAGGTATGACCTGGGCCAATCTGAGAGTCATGGAGGGAGGCCTATGATCAGCAGTGGACGTCCTATATGGCCGGGCTGAAATGATGATGATGATCACACCAAATCAAATGCGTGGACGACTCGAGGTTTTTACTAGTAGCTATAAAGGCTCCGTCATTAGAATAATTAATTGTGCAATTGAATTTAAATAAAATAAAATCAGATCAGTTTGATGGTATCAAATTATTGTATCGCAATCCAAATTTTAAATACAAAAGTTTCAAAACAATACGACAGTTACAAGTATGTAGGTTACCATGGCAATACGACGACGCTTAGATGGGTGAGGCCTAATCAGTACTCTTTCGAAAGCTAATATGATAGAAAACAGCAAAACTGGAATGACTAGCAGTACGATGTCACGCGCGTATACTTTTTGCCTTGTCCGATCAAATACTGATGCATGTAGAGATGGGTAGTGGGTTAAAACCCATTCCACCCGAATGGGTTAAAACTGGGTGATTTGGGTTATAACCCGGTTTTATTCCATTTTCACCCATTCTAGTGGGTGAAAATAAAAGTAGCATTATTTTAATAGTGAGAAGTTGTATTTGTTGCTAGAAGCTTGTAAAATGAAAGTCTGAATCCAAAATCGCATAGGCCGGGTTCCCACTGTTTCGGATGGTGAATTTACCGTAAATCGGCTCCCGGACAATAGTGTTCACATTACACCAGATCCTACTAAAAAACCGGACAGTCAAGTACTCACCTCAGTTGAATTCGGACCTTTGCTCGCAATGGACGACGAAATTGTTGTGTTGTGGTGATATCATAATAGAAGGCTAAATAGAGTAAAAAGAAAGGATTGGATACATCCCATTTTACGGAAAAGATTTTCACTTGGAACATTTGATTTGAAACATTAATGGGTGAATTTTTCTGCGTTTATATCCATGCTACACGTCTCCTTTATTCAAAATGCGAAGCAGAAATGATGACGCGAGAGGAGCGAGTGCGGGGCGTGTGGGGGACACAGATACTGGCGCAAACTCGTTCACATCCAGTCCGGGTGTTCTACCGGCGCTGCGCAGTGACAAAACGCTCAGTTAAAATGCTCGGTATTTTTACCGGATTCTGCGTAATGTGAATAGATCCATATAAATTCTTTAGCCACTAGCTCTTCCCGCAGTTTTACCGTGCTGGTAAATCTGCCGGTCCGCAATAGTGGGAACCCGGCCATACATTTATTTACCTGTATAAACTATATTACTCATGTCACATTCAGTAGAAATGCGATCGCAATCTAAAAACTATGCCTCAGCCATCTACGTCCGGCATTAATCTAAAAATATATGCCGGACGTAGATGGCTGAGGGCTAGCAGCGCGAGGTGGGCTGAAATTTGTTGGTGGTGACTCAGGCATGCAATCCTCAGCATAATCACAAAATTTTTCCACGTGCTTATTAATTAAATTCGAATTGTATGTCAAAAAGGTCAGTTTTTTTGCCTTTTCTGTTGTGAGCCTATTTTTTTTTTTGCTGTGAGCACTAAATGGACGCTCTACAGCCCCGGAAGTGCAAGGAGCTGTAAGTATTTGGACAGCAACTTTACTTAATGCAGTAGATCTATATATTCTTTTCCACCAGGTAGTTGCCGCTACATTGTTAATACTGTCCAATAAGAATCTTCTACTCCAAAAACCATCTTTGGATAGAAAAGATGCCAGGTTTTCCATTACATTTAAGCCGATGCTTTGTCCCACTTCATAAATGAGCAGCAAAATGGATAGGCTTTTGGCTTTGGATAAAAATCGTCTTTTTCCGTTTCATCTATAATCGTTATGTCCGGTAAACTGAAAAGTAACTTTGATTTCATGTTTTTCAGCGTCAAAAACACCTTGTGAATATTTTTTTCATTTCCTTCTAGCTGGAATATTGCATCTGATATATATTCTAAAATCAGTTTGTATTCATGAACAATTTTCCAAAAGTTTTTATCTAACAGTGATGGTTTTTCTTTCGAGGGTAGAAGTATAGCTCTTTCATGTACAGCTAAGGTCTGCAAGGCAACTTTTGTGTTTTCTATACTTTTAAAACATGTGTGATAAGATAACTACCCCATCGAGTATCGCATGGTGACTTAAAGTTTTACCAGCGTTTTTTTCCTTCACTATTTGAGCAAGTAAGCAAGCAAACCTTAATGACTGCTATATTTTTGGAAGCGTCAATTACTTAAATTTTGATAATACTTTTGCAGAGTAAATTTAAAGTATGAGCAGCTCAGTTACTACAAGTTATATCTGGAAAAACGTTTTTACATGTCGAAAAGCTTTTTGCATGTTACTTGCGTTATCTTCAATCATCGTGGCTTTATTTTCTCCATACTCAGTTAATACATTTAAAATTATTTCACATACATAATTACTTTTGTGTCGATTTTCTGCTGTCGCAATGCTTTTAATAAAAACTGGTTCTGGTTTTGCTATTATTAATCATCTAAAATGAGGAAGGCAAAACTGGTGCCAGGCGGGGTGCCGCGGAAAGGGCTGCGTGTGCGCCCAACCCCTCCCGCACTTCCCGGCTAGCTGCATATTATTTTATCAAAAATTTCGAGGCCTGATTTAAGGTTTTAGGATTTTTTGGTTTTAGTATATGCATATTAGTGTTAATATTCGACTTACATAGTAAATAATAAACTTATATGAGCAAAGTAGATGCAATAAAAGATTCCAATTGATAAAATTTGAAATATTTGTTATCACCCGCTATAATCACCCCTGGGTGGAATGAAATGGGTTATTATCGGGTTATAACCCACAAGTGGGTTTTAACCCGGGTGGAAACCCATCTCTAGATGCATGTGTGCTAGCATAAAAGTAAGTGATCTGTCGAATGTGTACCTACTCATAGCTGATAGTACCTACATAAAATCCTTAACAGACGATTAAAATCTCAACTAAGTCAGAAAATAATATGAAATCCGGATTGCTTGATACTTAAAAAGTTATACTAAGTATAGATATATTCGTTTTCGATCTAGCGCAATCAACGTGGTTCAATACCAAATTAAGCTGTAACTATGTCACACTTTCTAGCAAATGTACATTGGGTCACCTGCAATCTGTAGATACCTGTTATTGAGAAGAAACTTACGACACTAATATTTAGTGTCAATTTCAATGCCAGCGTCTAATACGCAACAGCACCTCTGAGAAAAATAAAATAAAAGAAAATTACTAAAATAATCAAACTTTTTTTACATTATCTTAGAAGATAGTTTTTTTTTACAGTTTCAAGGAATTGCAGACTTGAGTATAAGGTTTTAATTTCAATTCAATACCTTTACGCTTTCCCGAGATAAAGGGTCTAGACAGACACACGGACAGACCAACAAAGTGATTTTAGGGGTTTCCTTTTTTCCATTTGATGTACGGAACCGTAAAAAAGCGCAAAATATTCCTACGCTAATAAAGTAATAATGGATCAGTGGCACAGTATTGTGTCGGTCATTATTGTCATAAAAACAAGTTTTTTAAATATTTATTTCAGAATATAAGTTTAGGATCCATTTCTAATATTTTTTAAAATTTTTGTTATTTTTAAAAAATCAATAATTAAATAATTAAACAATAATTAAACAAAGTACAATATCAATTAGTAAGGCTAATTATAGGTCTCCCTTAATTTACAAACGTATTTTAGCGCGAGGTAAAAGAAGATATTACTTTCAAGTAGGTATTACAAAGATTTATAGCAATTGAAATACAAAAATATCAGAAAATAAAAATCGGGTTACCGAAACGCACCAAGTTAAATCGCATCTATCTTCCGAGTTCGACACACATTAAAATGCGTAGGTATTTAGCTCAGAAACAATTATATTAAAAAATGTTTAGTAAAATTTGATAGTAGTTGTAAAAATTTGACCATAAAACTAAATTTGCCATAGCTTTTAAGTCGCTAGTCGGAGTGTGATAATTAATTTAGGGAAAACTTTTATCATGCCGGTTAAGGTTTCATAATAAAATAACGGGTTTCTGGTCAAATCCAGGTGGTGCACTCACCAGCAGCGCGACGACGGCCAGCAGGACGAGCAGCACGGCGTACCAGTGGCGCAGCACCCAGCGCCGGAAGCCGGCCACGCTCGCGTCCGACAGCAGCAGCCGCCGCAGCGTGGCCAGCGGGCCCGACGGGTCCACCTCGCGGCAGCGCTGGAACACGTCGCAGTACCTGGGGACGAATCGGATTCGGAACTGCTGCTCGTTATATACGAGACTACTGCTGCCCGGTGGGGGACCGACGGGGCAGAAGGGCGTCTAGCTGGCTTGTTCCATCGCATGTGATACATCCTATGATATAACGAGACTACTGCTGCCCGGTGGGGGACCGACGGGGCAGACGGGCGTCTAGCTGGCTTGTCCCATCGCATGTGATACATCCTATGATATAACGAGACTACTGCTGCCCGGTGGGGGACCGACGGGGCCGAAGGGCGTCTAGCTGGCTTGTCCCATCGCATGTGATACATCCTATGATATAACGAGACTACTGCTGCCCGGTGGGGGACCGACGGGGCAGACGGGCGTCTAGCTGGCTTGTCCCATCGCATGTGATACATCCTATGATATAACGAGACTACTGCTGCCCGGTGGGGGACCAACGGGGCAGACGGGCGTCTAGCTGGCCTGTCCCATCGCATGTGATACATCCTATGATATAACGAGACTACTGCTACCCGGTGGGGGACCGACGGGGCAGAAGGGCGTCTAGCTGGCTTGTCCCATCGCATGTGATACATCCTATGATATAACGAGACTACTGCTGCCCGGTGGGGGACCGACGGGGCAGAAGGGCGTCTAGCTGGCTTGTTCCATTGCATGTGATACATCCTATGATATAACGAGACTACTGCTGCCCGGTGGGGGACCGACGGGGCAGACGGGCGTCTAGCTGGCTTGTCCCATCGCATGTGATACATCCTATGATATAACGAGACTACTGCTGCCCGGTGGGGGACCAACGGGGCAGACGGGCGTCTAGCTGGCTTGTCCCATCGCATGTGATACATCCTATGATATAACGAGACGACTGCTACCCGGTGGGGGACCGACGGGGCAGAAGGGCGTCTAGCTGGCTTGTCCCATCGCATGTGATACATCCTATGATATAATGAGACTACTGCTGCCCGGTGGGGGACCGCCGGGGCCGAAGGGCGTCTAGCTGGCTTGTTCCATTGCATGTGATACATCCTAAGATATAACGAGGCTACTGCTGCCCGGTGGGGGACCGACGGGGCAGAAGGGCATCTAGCTGGCTTTTCCCATCGCATGTGAGACATCCTATGATATAACGAGACTACTGCTGCGTGTTGGGGGACCGACGGGGCAGAAGAGCGTCTAGCTGGCTTTTCCCATCGCATGTGATACATCCTATGATATAACGAGACTACTGCTGCCCGGTGGGGGACCGACGGAGCAGAAGGGCATCTAGCTGGCTTTTCCCATCGCATGTGATACATCCTATGATATAACGAGACTAAGGACACTAGGGTTTTTTAACGATTGTATGCCAGCCAATCCGCGTTCTGTGTGCGTGCGACCCGCTTGATAGGAAAAACTTGTATCAAATAATAAAAGGGCGGACAGCCCGCATGCGGATCAACGAGGGCGAAAATCCGCATTATAGGAAAAGAGCACTAGTCTTTGTAGGGTGTACCCGAATAACACGCAAGCACGTCATAGAGCGGTCCGTTTTACTGGATAGCCAACGGACCGGACACGCCCGTTTTACCGCAGTACACCTCCCCTTTAGCGTCCTACTGACAGGACACAAATACACTTACCCGTTGTAATCGTTGCAAGGCGTGCCAGGCTTCGCGTACATGTCTGGCACGTCGTAGGGCGGCGCGTTCCACTGGAAGGACGAGAGGCAAGGCCCGCCTGGCTTGCGGCAGCACAGCTCGCACGCTGCTTTGGCATCCTCGGCGCGGGGTGCGCACTGGCAAGACTCCAGCCCGTAAGCCAGGCAGATAGAGCCAGTGCACTCCTGCGAGATTAATGGAGAGAATGAAGATAAGAAACGTAAGGCAGAAGGCCCTTGGCGTGCTACTAAAAATTTTCCTTATTATTTTCCATTGTTTTTTCGGTCTACCGTGGGTAAGTGGGACTTACATTTTAAACTGTCATTCCATTGATAAAGGATTACTATTTAGTTTATGCAATCAAATGATCTAAACTAAGTTCTTTAATGGTAAAGGATTTAGATTTCCATTTGATTGCAGAAACGAAATAACAATTACAAAATAACCCTAATTAAAAATAACCATAAGTTACCATAAATGTGATTTGTTAACAACTTGGGAGGGAGATCTGGCTTGTGTAACACAGGTGTTAAACCTAGCACAGAAGCCAGGGACACCTATATTGTTAAGTACCTAGGGTTTTTATGGAAATAAAAAAAAATATTATTTTTAAATTAATATTATTATAACCCTACATTTAAAACTTGTTGTTGAATCATCAAAAAGCTGGTTCGGATCCTTCCAAGGGTCAGAAAATTACCTAATGTGGATTTGTAATACTAATATGCACCAGATAACACATCAAATGTCATGGTCTTGAAGTAATAAAATAACATTCTTGTGTTACGATGTACCAGACAGTGAATTTTGCCCGACAATTTAGAAAAATCTGTTTTTGAATTAACCTGTTTTGCGACCCATTTCGAAGGATATTTTTTAAAGAAAACATTTGAAAACAATTTAAATTAAACAACTAACAATATTTAATAAAAAAGGTCTTGAGGTTGCCATCCGATTGCATGAAAATTAAATAATAATTATAGTTTGTAATCAAAATAACCCTACGTTTAAAATATTGTATAATGGGATCGCGGAGTGGAGCGTAGCGTGTCATTCCTGTTCTGTGAATAGGATCATCAAAAACTTATAAACACTGGGTTAATTTTAGGGTTAAAAAAATCCCATAATTGGCAAGGTGACTAAGACTGGATGTATCACTTGGTTCACTTACTCCCATGTAGCAAACGAGCTCCTTATCGCAACGCGTCCGGTTCGGCTTGTGCCGGCTGGCGGGGCAGGCGGCGCGCTTGCCGTCGCAGTGCGCGGCGTCGCGGCACCCGTTGTCGGAGCGGCACTTGTCGCCGAACTTGAGCGTGCACGACGCTGTGCAGCAAGGACCCTGCGAATAGGGAATATGCACGAAAATCACAATATTGTTTTTTTATATATTTATTTGAGGTGCTTGTAGCTCAGTGGCGCTTTGGTAGTGATTGCCATCCTACCTTCATTGATGGGTGACAATTCCAAATTTCCCACCATATTTAGTGAGTGTTATCAGTTAACACGAGCATCTCCGTGCTTCGGAAGGCATATTAAAAGTTGGTCCCGGCTAATATCACTTGATACTAGTCGTAAAGCTTAGTCAGAGGCATTAATTATTTCTCAGTTATAAATTAAGTGATTAAGTGACAATGTAATTATGGAAATTGTAAATTTTGACGTACCAATGTTATGCAATGTAACGAAATGGTTAATAAATAATTTGAATTTGAATTTGAATTTAAGGCAGCTTAATAAAATCTGTCAGTAAGGTTAAGTCACTGGCCATACAACACCCGTCCATTAATCCGCACTGGGCCTGCGTGGTGGAGTGAGGCCCAACAAGCCACCTCATAGCTGAGGTGAGGCCTGTATGTGCCCTGCAGTGGGACGTATATGGGCATACTTCAATTAATTTTTTTACTAAAAGGCTGACTCAAGCCACTGGTGATCCAAGGGCTGGCAGCTACCTCGGACAAAGGATCAGCATCGCTATCTTCTATTTAAAGTATTTGTTTAAGTTTAGGTTAATTGTATATATTATTTTGTAAATATCTTAAATATAATAATGTAACTTCCTTAATAAATTAGATCAGCTGTTTGGTACTTATATCTGTTACACTATTCTATAGTTACTTTTTTACTTATATTTATAAGAAATTACATGAAATTTACTGCTAATTGTGGTAACAAAATTGATTTTGGGTAAAAAATAACCGTAATACGGTATTAAGAAATAGAGATATGCATGTCTCTTTCTAAAATAACTTTTACAATGAAAAATGTATGGCGGACGTGTACTACGACGTTACGGTACATGTCGGATCAGTCAGGTATTTATGAAAATTTTTGATTTTTTTGTAAATTATTATTATAAATGTGTTAGTAATACACACAATATTACAAGTACTTTCTTATAATTTATTGCTATTTATTTTAAGACCACATAGAAATGCATGCATATACCATATTCAAGATCGCTTGGATTGGTAAAGTCTTGCACAGTTAGATACCTTAACTCATTTCATAATTGAGCATGGCCTAGATGCTCAACTTCCCAACTTGGGCCTCCCAAAAAAAGGTTTGTCGTCATCCTAGATTGGCGTGATTGTAAAACCTATTTATTTATTTTGTGCTTTTAATCCAATTCGATGCGTGACGTCAATTCTATATAATAGAACAATTTGTCAGGGCAGGGGGTCCCAAGCAGGGGCCTCCCCGCAGCTCACCTGGCTGGGGCTGCAGACGCTGTGCTCGGTGAGCGTGCAGGGCTTGTAGTGCGGCCGCGGCGCCTGCGGCCGGCAGCACACGTCCGTGCACTCGGACGCCCAGCCGCAGTCGCACTCCTCACCCTCTTCCACCACGCCGTTGCCGCAGATCGCTGGTTGCGGCTCTGTAAAGGGGGATTCTCATCAAAACACTTATTCAGTAGACACTTAGTGACATATAACTGCCACCATATTTTGAACTTTATGCTCTTGAAATAAGATTAAAATCCAAAGAAAATAAAAAAATGTTTATACCGATTAAAGGGTTAAGGCAAAACCATCGAGCACTTACTCTGTAGAGCAACAATACGAAATATCTTTCTCTCTCCGAAGCACGTTATTGATTTTTTGCTTACATTTTGTATGAACTGACAATCCAGTCAACATTCGCCCATACAAAAACAGTTCAACCATGTACATATACTATTAAGGTATTGCTCCATTGGTAAAACAAAGTCACAAAAGACAAAAATAAAAATTTCTCTAAATAGGAACTTTACGTATTCATCTGAAACACTTCTACTTCTAAGGATTCAAGAGGGTTTTATACTGTTTCTGCATGTTACAAAGGTTAAGAAGATTCGTAAAATCGAATGTGAAGTAATGATGGGGCAGAGAACATTAGAATTTAGGTGCCACCCTGTTTTGCTGTTGATATGAACTGTGCAAGACTGTATGATGTGTATGTTACCTGTGAAGCAGCCCTTCGGGGAGCGCGCCTTGTTGTTGAGCACCGGGTCTATGGCTCGGAGCGAGCACGGCGAGAACTTGTTGTTGTTCTTGCGGTCCCCGCTGGTGGCGCGCGCGAACATTATGTAGTTGCCGTCTTCGCCGAACGGGGTGCACACTTCAGGGTCATGCTGGAAATAAAAAAATCAAGTGTCTCATCATTCGCGCATGAAGTTCAATAAAGTCGGTTCACAGCTGTATTATTAGGTAACAAGTATTCTTTGAAGTGAATCAACAATAACAAGGCGCAGCATAAACAAAACAATACTCTACATCGCGGCAACAGCTGAATAAACAGGGTCCGGGAGATATTTTCCAATAGAAAATAAAACACGCCCCATTCACCTTTCACGGCTTTGCCTCTTGTGCTTGAAGCTGAGTGATCCGTATCACTTAATTTAATCCGATTGATCAGATTATGTTCTGTTATTCCTTTTAAAGTTAAAATGATATTATATTAGAATAAGTTCCAACATCATTTTCGGAATTCTTTTAAAGTTTAAAGTTTTTAAAGTCTGGTGTAGTGGTTCGCGCTCCGGACTACAAAGCCAGCGGTTGCGGGTTCGAATCCCGCAAGGGGCAAATGTTTGTGTGCTAAGCACGATCATTTGTATGTTTATCCGTTATCTAGTCGCCATAGTACAAGCTTTGTTTAGTTTGGGGCTAGCTAATTGGTGTGACTGTGAAAACAATTTATTTATTATTTATTTATTTATCATTATCATTTCCGCCATAGCACGTCCACTGCTGAACATAGGCCTTCCCCAGTGACATCCAGATTGGCTGGTTGAAAGCGGCCTGCACCCGGCGGCTTCTTGCGACCTATACCAGGTTGACTGTCCACCTTGTGTGGACATCTACGCTGCGCCCGGTTCGTGGCCTCCATTGTAGAACCTTTCTGCACCATATCGGCCGTCCGTTCTACGTGATATATGCCCAGCCCACAGCCACTTCAGCTTGCTAATCCGTTACATACGATACGAGTATCACTTATGTGTCAGTTCGTGCTGAGCTTAGTCTAGCCTCAGTACCTACTACCTAATCTGTTGATTACGCGTAACTATTGTAATCCTATTGAAAGTATCTAAATAGCGGTAACGAAGTGCTGTGATATTTCTGCTTTGGCTTCTGTCTGCTATAGTGCAGATAGTCCATGGGGACTAAACAGTTTGCTGGTTTGCATTGCTAACAAATTTGCCTTACCGGGGATCCGAAGTTGTGTCCAATTTCGTGCGCGAGCGTGACGTGCGACACAGCTGGTGGGACGTGTTTCCCATAGTTTAATAACGTCACTATGCCTGTGTTCAACGACTTCATGCTTCCACGATAGTGCTGAAAATAAATGAGACATAATTTTGTTTATATTGGATAATTACTAAAACTTTACAATAGGTAGGAAGTAGTACAGTTTGCGCGCAAGGGCAAGTCACCAGGAGGCGCATTTTCAAACCGTTGGAATTCTAATTGGCCTAGAAAATCTTAAGAATTTTACACGAATTATTAGGTATTTACGATATTTGCCATTCTGTATCCCAATAGGGAATATGCATGAAAAAAATATATTGTTTTACTATATTTATAAGAAAATATATGAAATTATAGTGCCAATAGTGAAAACAAAATTGATTTTAGGTAAATAATTACGACCGTCTGGTGTAGTGGTCCGCGCTCCGGACTACAAAACCAGCGGTTGCGGGTTCGAATCCCGCAAGGGGCAAATGTTTGTGTGATGAACACGAGCATTTGTACCTAAGTCATGGATGTTTATAAAAATATTTAAGTATGTTTATCCGTTATCTAGTCGCCATAGTACAAGCTTTGCCTAGTTTGGGGCTAGCTAATTGGTGTGATTGTGGGAAAAAAAAAAAAAAAAAAAAAATTACCGTAATATAGTAATTAGAAATTAAGGTATCTCTTTCTAAAACAACTTTTACTATGAAAAATGTATGGCGGACGTGTAATGTGACGTCACGGTACATATTGGGCTTAATGAGCTGTAAGTCAGGTATTTATCAATATTTACCGAAAATTCTTAGTTTTATTCTTTATTATTAGTTACTATTTATTTTAGTACCAAATAAAAAAAACATGCATATTCCCCATTCGCATACAGAAGGGTATACGTCTCCAGGCAAGGGAAAACGTATGGCAACCTATCACTCTACCCCTGCCCCGCCGCTCCCAAATCTTTAAACAGCCATGCTGAAATTTATATCTCATTAAGGATGATAATAATAAAAATAGGTAATTATACTGTTAGCTAATGACTATTTAAATGACAAAAATGATTAGATTTTTTCTCGGTGATAGCCCACAATATTGTCCAGAAATTAATTGGTTTATAAAGGATGTAGAAGTTGTACAGTGTACACACTGCGATTTCTCAAAGAGGTCACAAAGAAATTGACTGACAATATTTTCAGGAGAAGTGATAATGCAGAATTCATTGATTGGAAAACTAGTTTTATTTAACAAATAATTTTAACTTACCCCATTCTTTTCACAAACGCCACCGGCATTCTTGAGATCACCCGTCCAAGCAAGGCCCAAAGTGCCCATTTCAAAATCTCTGTACGTAAACATGTACGCTAAACAAAAGGCGTCGTAGTCTTCCTCTGCAAAAAACAAAGGATCAATTAGAATTTAATCGTAATCAATCAAGTAATTTTAAGTCGTACAATGATACTTAGAAAAATACTAGTTACATAATATTATCTTATTTCTCAAGAATAAGACGATAGATATAATTTCTACGGAGGTAAAACCTATTAAATACTAAAGTTTATTTAACAAGCTTCGAAGAATTTCCGCAATCTACATTTTAATTAGACATCGTGGAAAAGTTCAATTACCTGTATTTATTACGGTAGTCGCTCAGTGAATAGGCCCCTAGTGGGTCGTTCGCTTCGCTGATTGAATGATACCTCC
Organism: Anania hortulata; assembly: GCA_963576865.1. Taxonomy (NCBI): domain Eukaryota; kingdom Metazoa; phylum Arthropoda; class Insecta; order Lepidoptera; family Crambidae; genus Anania; species Anania hortulata. Next base: position 16,297,719 of record OY756396.1, on the reverse strand, counting down.
CCATAAAGAAATTACTTACCTGAAAAAAGCTCTAAGTACTTCTCGACGCCGTAGTTGTTGGGAAACCTATACGAAGGCTCTTTCAAAGCGTCTAACGTATGAACCTTTATTCTTTTGATCATAAAGGTTATGTTGTCGGGCTTGCCATCTTGATTGAAGTCTGAAAGAAAAATTACGGTGTTATATAGATGATATGCTACGTACCTATGCCATAATCGATTATAAAGGTTACCGTAACGAGGTTTTACCTGTGACTTTGTATATAGCATTCACTTTTTGTACATGTCTAGTCATCACTTCAATGCAGGCTTCCTCCGACCCGTAACGTTGAAAAAACATATGGTCGGCTTGTAAATATACTAAACATGTGGTTTTCCTAGGGTCTACCGTGGCTCTCTTATTTACATGGCGCCCGTCGTCGGTTCCGTTGGCCGACAAGACTGTATAACCTACTGGCTCCTTCTTGACTATATCTTTGCTGACTGTCACGACTCCTGCCTTAGTTTTTATCACTTCAATGTGCGTCTTTGGCTTACTAGGTCTCGACTCCTCGGAGTCGAGCCGCACCTTAGTTATGAGGTTACTTTTGTCGATTTTGGTTTTTGGCTTTCTCGTGCTGAACTTGTCGAAAGGATCACTATTACTCGTGTAAGGGACGTCTAAATCTAAAGGTAATTCGGGGTTCTTCTTTGGCTCGTCATCTTGCATTTCATCTTCAGGGAGCCATCTCTTTTTGCGTCTATGTAATTCGCTAGTTAAGTCTTCAGAGTGGTTGTGTGGTGAGAATTCTTTACTTGGAAGGTTTGTGAAATTGAAAAGCTCTCCTTGGCTTCCAAGGGTTTTTTTGATGTGGAGCAGATGGGAAGCGCAGGGGGTAGCCTCACCGGTGTCAAGTGGGTGGTCCACGTCTGACTTTCGGTATATGACGCTATGCATGGAAGGATGATCTACGTTGTAACGCGACAGGGGCTCTACATAATACTCTTCTGTTGGCGTCCAAATAGTTCCATCGAAGAGACCTTCCGCTGTGATGACCCCATACACGTGAGATGACTCGTCATCTAAAACAAGCATATATAACCAAGTTTTATTATTATTACTCATCAAAAGCTACGAAAGTTTGTTGATGAAATCATAATTAATTAAGTTATGAATTTGTTTAGTAAATAATTTTCAGTAGACGTTCAACTATACTAAAATAAGCCTTTGAAATACAAACAACCCGGGACGGTCTAATAAATGGCTGGCAATATTTTATGTAAACTAATTCGAGGTGCAAAGAGCCCGGGGACTGCGAATGAATTAAAATCACAACTTGCAGTCGCTTGGGTGGGGGATGAAAACCGCTCATAAATAACAGTGATTACCCACCTCACCCTCCACCTTTCTTTCATTAATTCTCTGATAAAAGAAAAATCAGCCGCAGAAAATAGGATCTATCCAGGCACGGTCAGGACGAGCGATTTTAATGAGGTTTGACGTTTCTATAGATTTCCCCTGAAATGGCAGGTAACATCAAAGGAGCCCGACTGAATCGAGATTAAACAAATGATTTCTAATAATGGCTCCATGTGTAATTTGACGGAACCCTCCTCGTCATCTCTGATGGGATTTGATCTTTCTGCGAGTTTCATTTAGTAAAAAGGAAATTTACGGGCACGTGATTTTAATTGATTAAATTCGTTCATTCATAAATGTAAAACAACATTTTTATGCTTTTGCGGAATACTAAATAAAAGCGAAGCCAATAAATTGGGACTAGTAAACGTTACTTTATTTATATATGTTGCTTGAACAATGTATGTCGCTAAATAATGTATTTATATGCAATGAGCAGGATAGGCCATACATACGATACGAGTCAAACAAAACTTGAGACGTATACTCCATTAAACTTTTGTGAAGTAATTTCATCAAAATTCACTTTGTCGCCGTTCGTTCCAGATGGGTCGCACGGTACATAAATCCGTTTATTAACTCAGTCACAGAAAGTGGAACTTTCCAACTCATGGTTAATTGCTTGTTGTAACGACGTAAAAAATAAACGTGTAGCCAGTGTACAAAATAAAGACGGGAGCTATGTGCATTCTATTGTCAATTGTGGAACACTGGAAACCATAAACCACGTTCATCCATTTTTAGGAATAGGTGTGCTCATGTAATCTAAACAACTTACCTTAAAACATGAGACAAAAAAAAAAAAAAATTGTGCTCTAACAAAATCGAGAACTTTGTAATTTTGTTAGGCGAAAAATGTTTTAAAAATGTTGACCTATCTTTTCTTTGGTGGTCTTGTTCAATTTGTGATAGGCACAGCTATGTCCTGAAATATGACTGAGCCAATGTTACACTCTACGAAAGTGAATAAAAACGGACAAAGTTCGTACATATTACTGTCGAAGGATCAATTACATAATTTATTAGACTCTCGACAGATTCGGTCCAATGTCCTAGAACTAATACACCTACATACTTATTAGCAGTGATCAGAATAGGTAGATTGATTTGATGTACTTTGGTAATGCTAGCATAATATGGATATGTCTTTTTTTTAAGAACTGATACAAAGAAATTCCGAAATCCGGGAGGCAGGTCCATATTAACATCAATGTTTGAGATCATTAACCCCAAATTAATCTACCTATTCCGATCACTGCTTATTAGGTACAACTTGTAAAAACTAACTTAATTTATACATGTAAAATCCACTTCGTTTTAATTTTAACAAGTTACGTCAGTGTACAAAATTAAATCAAAACTTAACCATTGAATGTATTTGTTATGAAATCAAAAGAACTCTTGACAATTAAATGGCCTTCTCTTTTTATATCTAAACAAAAAAGTGTTTGTGTATTTTGATATGCCAATTATGTATGTAGTCTCACGTAGACGAGTTAAGCTATAATTATGAAACAAAGGCGCGGGAATGGGGTGACATAGCGACACAAACGATTAAATGTGAACTGTTAGGTTAACGTCACACTGCAAGACTTGCCCGGTTGCACCAAACGCTATATACTCGTAACTTAGGTCAAACGGCTAGATTTCTTAAAAACGCCACTATGACAGAAGAATACAGAATACAGATAGTCGAAAGAATAGATCCGTCAAATTTTGTCGATTCAGTGCTTCAATTCAAAATCCTTCAGTAATTTAACCGAATTAAAAGATTTGATATCGTTTTCGAACCGAATGATTTTGAGCAATTCAGGACAACATCCGTTATCTTCATAACATTAAAAAAAGTAAATTTTTGAGTGGTAAATATGTATTTTGAGGTCTTTGTGGGATGCATCAAATCCATTTATAGGTCTGCTCCAAGTAAAAACTGATTGTTATTGTGAATTTGGACTACCAAAAATTTACGTTTGCACATCAATACAAGTTTTTCCTTGGAACAGACCTACGAGTATAAATGGATATGATGCATCCCACAAATACCTCAAAATGGGTATTAAGCATTCACAATTAACTTTTTGCAATGTTATGAAGATAACGGATGCTTGATACCACCCGCCCGCCAATTTACTGACAGATATCAATCGGATATTATCATTGGGGGAGGCCTGTGTACAGCAGTGGACGTCAATGGCTGAAATGATGATGATGATGATTAGGAGAGTCTTGTCGGATATATGTGTTGTGAATAACGTTGATATTCTTTGCGGGTCAAGAAGTACGAGTAATCGTACGTGTGTGACGTCTTTTCGATTCGGTATGGAATATGTCAAGTTGATCGACGATACGGTTATTGTCAATTGAAATTATTAAAAATCAACCCATATCTAACCAAATCCGTCAATAGCAGAGTATCGTAAGGTTCTGAATCGAGTCGAGGTGCAGTGGCCAGTGTACGGCACAAGAACCACTGGTTTTTTATGAGTAAATATATTTTCATTTTCAAGAGCCGCGGATTTGAAACGCGTAGTGTGGTCCTATCCTATGAACAGTTACACAATACACGATGGAGCCGCGTTTTGTGGGTAACGACACATTCATTTCATTATAAACTGGTGATATTTGAATGAATATAAAGTACCTAAGTAAAAAATTTTAAAAATTCAAAAAACTAAGTAGTGTGAATATCACAAACGCTGTATTAAGCAGTAAAAATACATCTAGCAAACTGCCTGAAGCTTAATTCCCGTAATTTAACCATAGACTTAGAATACTACTAAATCTATGAATTTAACAATAGACGCAATCCAGCCTCAATCCGGCCCAGCATCATTACCTACCTACACTCTAAAATGTGAGTAAACTAAGAGAGATTTCCTTTTAGTAGACATTAAATTGAATAAAATAATTATGATAATATTAAATCAATCAAAGCTGAATAGTTATAACAATACCTTGATCTGTGATTGAACTAAACGAGTAGTAACGTTTATTAATTTCAACAAGTATAATGGTTGCATCTATCATTAGTAACATTTTTTGCATGATTCGATTAATTTTAATAATAAGTATGTTGAATCAATTAAGTAATATTGACTAGTCTTTGTTGGATTTAAGATGTATTAGTTAGTATAATCATTGATCCTGTTAGTTTAAATAAGATCTTAGTTATATTTGATGGTAAGTGCAATCAAATCCATCTTATTCGATGTATCTAACGACTTGCTAGGCTCGTATGAACTCAAGATACTTTGTCACAACAGTCACAATCTTGTTAGGAGCAACATTATTTTATTAGTGCACGTAAAATATAAAAAAAACGATATGACGTAAAATAGGTAGTTAAAACGTTTGTAATGCGACTGAAATGGGATAAAAAAATCTCTTTTTATTTTTTTCCATTTTTACTTGCCAAACTTTAATTGCATTCTTCGAGTTTTCGCATAATACCGTTTTTAATCTTAATGTTACTAAGACCGGATCGACACTGGATTGGGATTACTAAAATACTTTAATAATTACGTAAAATTACGGGAATTGGGTGGTAAATGTCCGACATTTGTTCGTTCAAAGACAATTTCAGACTAACAGTAAAAACCCTTTAGGGGTTAGGTTAGGTAAGACCTACACGCTAAGTAGCAAAAAGTATCGAAAACTCGCCGTGGAAGCTGAAGACATAGACACGTGTACACATACGTATACACATGTACACGAGCACGTCTGTTGGACAATTTAATTTTAGTAATAGCTGAGACCATATTCGGTCAAAAAATGAAAAAAATAAGCACGATTCTTATTTATATATATAAACGACTTTAATATCCAATATTAGGAAATTATATTAAATTCATAATCTACGAGTACATTTTCAGTTCAAGAGTTTAATTAATTTAAAAAGCTAAAATAAACAGGAGCACTTTTATGGGTTATTTCATCTTGTGTAGTAAATAAAAAATGAATGCGTTTACTAAGTCCGAGATATGGCAGGTGAATGTGACTAAAAGTAAAGTATGCCTTTATAAGTCCCACTGCAATGCAGGGCACAGACCTCACCTCAACTATGAGGTGGTGTGGGCCATATACTCCACGTGTGGTGTTGTAAGGCCAGTGACTAATCCTTACTGTCAGATGTTATTCAGCCGCCTTAAGGCCTCCGATTAGGTTTCATAGTATCAAGCAATATTAGAATATCTTATAATTTCCACGATAATGTTATCATGACTGCGCAACCCTGATTTTGTGGGTCAACCGCATTCGGCCTACTCTTTTGTTTTGGGAGTTTGTTAACAAAAAAGCCCGATCCAACAATATTTCCGTACAAAACCGGTACAAAGGTAAAGTAACCCTTTAAAGAAAACAATTTTTATCCGGGGCCCGAACAATTACTGGAATGGCCGACATAAAAACGGATTTTAGGAACTGTAATAATGGAGATTTACAAATCGCTCCGTTTGTTACCTTGTAATTTTTGCGACCATTCGAATTAGGGGGTGGAACTCCTGAGAGGGAAACTTCAAAAAGGTTTTATTTAAAACGAATTGTAATCGTAAAAGAACCCACCCGCACGCTTTACTAGAAATGGTTGATGTTTATCGAAATGTCACGGTCACGGACGGATAACCTACGTTCTACCTATTATTGCTGTCTATTTCTTTGATGTTCTCAAAACAAAAGTGTCTCTTAATAATTCATTAGTTACCTACGCTTGAATTAATGAAAAGAAAATATTTATAGTCTAAATGTAAACAAGTTTATCGATTAAAAATAAAATGTAATAGACGTCTTTGTGATATCTTACTCGTGTAAGAAAATAAAGTGAAGTGGGCTTTTCATTTTTCATTCAGGCGCAGAGCGGGTGACAGATATAACGATTGTGGACAAAGGAATAAGGGAAAGCAAAGAGGACATGATAACATCGGGTCTCGTCTTGTCGTAGAATTTAGATCATATGTACTGAATTCGCCACTTGAAGACGTACCAGGAGGTGAAGTATTTTTAAAGCATTCGAATTCCAATTCTATTAAGAATCGTAACGAATTCTTATAGTTGCCATTTTAAGTGCGAGTTTAAGTTCGAATGTTTCAAAAATACGTCTCCTGGCTACCTGCATTAAAAAAATTGATAATTGGGTTAAATTTTTTTATTTTTATATAAAACAAATTCGGGTTAGTTACACCATTTATGACGGCTAAACCGATTTTTATGATCTTTGGTTTGTTGAATTTGTCTCCGCCCCGAATAGCAGAATAAACTATAAAAAACACAGAAATATTCACGAAAAAAAATGTATGTAAGGGCGGTACGAAGTTCGCCGGGACAGCTAGTAATTGTATAAAGATAAGACAAACTTCTTAACCGCGCGGTTATCTGATGGTGTGGGCGATTATGTGAAGTTTTATTGTCTTCTATTGTGCATTAGAGGCGGGGCACTAATAATGCTCTTTCCTCATTCGATATCGCGACTAAGATTTGACTTAATAATTGGTTCATCATAAAGTCCGTTTTTCTTTTCTTGTCAAACATTGTAAACAATCTTGGCATGTCTTTTTATAAAAAAATCAAAGTATAAAATCAGCGAACTGTTAAAATAAAAAGTATTTTGTATTAAATGATTAATTACAAAAGTAGGTTATTATTTTTGTATCTATTTTATGTTAAAATGAAAAATTTCGTCAAGTTAAAGTTGTTTACAATAACCGACAAGCAAAGAAAAACGAACTATTCATCAAGTTACAGTACTACACTAAACATCAACTATACATCAAGTCTCGGGCAGGTAGAGACGTCGCTTAGGACAGCAACTAAAATTTAAATATTTGTATCTATCGAATGTCAGAGGATTTTAGTATTTTAAATAGAAGAGTCGATAATATTATAAAATTACTAGCTGTTGCCCGCGACTTCGTCTGCGTGGTCTTTAGGGGTATGAAAAATAGATGTTGGCAGATTCTCAGACCTACTCAATATGCTCACAAAATTTCATGAGAATCGCTCAAGCTGTTTCGGAGGAGTACGGGAACGAACATTGTGACATGAGAATTTTATATATAAGATTAAAACTACTTATTAATTTTTAAGTTCTTTTGTTTGAACTCGTTTATACAAACGTCTGTCGGTCTGTACAGCGTACCTAAAACTACTATAGTGTTTTTTTTAACACGGTTTTCAGTAATAGATTGATTTACGAAGGGATATGTACTTATATAATGTATATCCGAAGATACTGCTACCCATGCAAAGTCGCTAAAGTTAAAGATTGATTTTAATTTAGTTGGGTGTCCCGGCAATCACTAAGTGCTTGTTATTCTATGAATTTCAAACAACCAAGAAGCGTAACGTTCAAATATTAATATTTGAAGCACTTAGAGTTAGAAGCAATAGCTACCTATTTCTGGTCACACACACAACTTATGTACTACCTAAGTTGAAGTTAGGATTCTCCCAACTAACTACATAGTGGAAAATTATGTTGTATGCTAATGGACTGAGATTAGTTCCCTGCGTGAGTCTCCCAAATATCGTTTAGCTGACACAGTTTGTACTGTATAATTTTGTTAATGTTATTTACACACCTATATACAGTGTTACTTTGCAAAGTAGTGCCAGATTTTAACAATAAGGTAATTAATTTTAATCTTCGTATTTTTTAAATAAAATATACCACTTTTAAACTAATACATACAACTAAAAAATATATATACAACTTTTAAATTGTCGATTAAAAAAACGCAAGGTTTCCGTTATTCATCAGAGATCACAGGCGAACGCCAACGCCGCGCTTCAACAAGGATCTTATGCAGCGCACATACGGTGCAATCGTAAAAAGTTCTTTACGTAGATGATTACCTTACTGAAAAAAATTACATTATCTTGCATTGTAGCCCTGTATACTTGTTTGTACTAAATTATTGTTTGTTTGTCCAACTGTGTCTCTAAAACATTAATTTAATGGGGATGAAACTTTGCTGTGTTCTTGTGCCAAGGAAGTTTTCTGTATTGCATTGAAAATCAAGCGAATGAAGTCGCGGTCAACAGCTAGTGTACAAATAAAATGGTTTTACATACATCACCAGTTAATTGTGTAAATGTTCTTTTAATGTTTAAATTTTTAATCAAGTGTCGACCTTTATATTATCTAACTATATCATAGTTTGGAAGACTTCTATCGAAATATGTTATTAAATACAAGACACGAAGCGGCCTTGGCATAGTTAAGTTCTCCCAAGTTAAAACTGAATAATACAAGTCAGAAATATTAGGTCACGTTCATGAAATTGTATGAAGACTGAAATCGCTTGCTGTGCTGAAAATCTGGCCACATCGTGCCGTGAGTCTTAAAGCAATAAATGAAATTCGTGTAGCGGTTTTATAATATTTGAACTCTACGCTTTGTGGTGTGTTGATAGGATTTTTTAGTTTCTATTTTCCTAATTGAACAAAACTATATAGGGTGTCCCTGAAAGTTCGGATCAAATCGAATAGGCACACAGCGGGGGTCATTCTTGAACTTTGGACTCTATGAATGTAGGTTCCGTTTTCAACAGATTTTTTCAATATTATCGCATGTGCAGCTTAAAAAAAATACAATACAAATACTATAGAGGGATGATTCGAATGGGTCTATATCTCTGGACCGGCTGACACAATTTTTCGGAATGTCTTTATAATGACTCCATTTCTATTACCTTCTAACTTCCCTGAGTAGACCTGCGCGGTGTTGTAGTCGAGCGGGCCTGCTGAGGACTGGAACTGCACTCCATCCGCAAACACTGAGCTGGGGTCCGGCCTAAGCACCAGCTTAAATAACCTGCAACAAACAGAATTGATATTACAATATCTGCTAAGTAGTGTCACACAGCTAGAGTTGTAAAGTGTCCGCCACGTTATAAATGTCTGAACAATATGACCGAGCAAATTGGACATTTTCTCAATGTGACCAAACATTTTGGACATTTATTGTCACTAACGTCTCATTCAATATTGACAAACTATGAAAAAAAAAACATTTGGTCACAAATAAGTGCAATATTATAAGAGAGACAGGCTTTAGTAGTGATGATCTTTATAGAAATGAAATTTCTAAAATCTTTCTGCACGAACAAGCTAAAAAGTGTCGTATGTTAAAGTTACACGCGAGCTTTTTTGAGTTCGATCTAGATCCAATTACATGTTTTATATTATGTTTTTATTGTCAAATACTTAACATAAGACTTACTTTAGTGGAATTCTTCTTTTAATAAATAAAACAAAGTGTGACCATCGTGACAAAAAATGTCCAATGTGACCAAGCATTTATCATAAATGACGGACGCTTATAGCATTCATATGCTACTTTCATACCGTCAATTTACAACTCTACACACAGCAGAAACTGAAGCATTGCTCAAATCTACTGCTTAAATAAGGGCCTAAAATAGACGGGAGTTATGATACCATAGAGGAAATACTACTCGTATAGGTACAAGGTCACTTCGCAACATAGTGCCAGAATTATAGGAGTGGAATCAGTAACTTAATCGATTACGTAAAGAACAAAACATTTTTTTTCCACAAAACAGGAATGACACGCTCCGCTACTTTTCATTTTTAATTATTCCTATCTGCGTTTAAAAAATAGAACCCGTGAAAAATTTACGATTAGTCGATTAAATTGCACCCTATGTGCACTGCATAAGGTCCTTCTTGGAGCGGCGACGGCGCGGAGTAAGCCTGTGTGAACTTTGATGATTCTGATGAATATCGGCGCACATCGCGTTTCCTTTATGTTTTCTAATTTTAAAATATATTTTGTTGCAAAAATAAGATTTAAGGTTTAAAGACATTTATTCTCATAAAGCCATTTACACGCCACTTACATGAGAACATAATAAAAAGAAATAAATAAGTATTCGTTGTCTTGTACATTGACAACAGAAAAGAAACAGTTATGAACTGGCAAGTATCTAGGTAAAAAATCGACGGGTTTAAATAAAAAATAGGTATAAATATGTAAAACGATAACTCAAAGCAAGTCACTCACAAGTACCGGGATTCACTGTCTAGGTAGTTAGTAACCTATCAACAAATATGAAGGTTAAAATTAAATACGATAAAGTCGTATTTTTTATTTTTCTACCTAAGGTCTATATTAAAAAAATTAAAAAATGCCACTATCTTGCAAAGTAACTCTGTATAATAGGAGTGTTTTGTAAATAAATAAACACATTTTTTTAAATTTATTCTGAATTAAGACAAAACATTGCCTGTCATTATCATCATCATTTCAGCCATAGGACGTCCACTGCTGAACATAGGCCTCCATTGCCTGTGTTCTTCTCATAACATGAATACGATTCCAGAATTATCTACCTAATTCACCTAAATGATCGACTTCATTTAATTCTATTAAAAATAAGTAAACCATGATCATAAAGAGAATTAGAAACGATACAGGTAAATAAATAAGCAACTTTCGCAAGTGCCCGCTGAAAAAACTTTTCGAGACAAGGCGTCAAAGTGAAAATCATTAATGTGAAACGGGTCTAAATCTTGCGCAGTTGCCTAACTAAAAACGATAAAGGTCACGTGGTCCCAGTATATCAGGGCTCCACGTGTGATTTATCGGCCATTATATGGTGCTCTACATTTTAATACCTAGAGTTTAGAACTCTCCTCGTCGCCGTAAATCATAATTAAGCCACCGTCTGTGTGGCGCGATACTATATTTTTAGTGGCGTAGTGTGATTACATTCAGGAAGCACTTTGTACTGTAAATTGGTACGAGGTTTAATTACTTTTGACTTTTACAACCACTTTAATCTTCATCAAGTTTTTGTATTTAATTACTTAATTCGATTGTTAATGAATAAATTATGTATGCCATAGGTTTTAGAATTACGAATATGTGATCATAGTTTCACATTCAGAAATGATCTTATATTCTATTTACATAGGTATGTTAGTAACTTGTACTTACTAACATAATGTAAATAGATCAAGGTACAGTCCGCTCTACCTTTAAGGTATAGAAATCGCGCTATCCCTAATCCCTAAGCTCCGGCTTACGGCCGTTCCCAATAACCTATCCTCAGTAAGCGATATCTTGTTATCGACGATTAATAGTAGACTTCTATCTATCCTTACATTACGTCCCACAAGTGGCGATAACGTCTATCTATCTATCGACATCGGTAGATAAACGCAGCTATCCAACCCTCCCATACGTTTCGTTACTACAATAGCTACAAAAATTAACACCTTTAAAATCAATTATTTGTTCATTAACCTTTTTCCTAAAACCATACAAATTGATCAAATAAAAGCATAAGTAATATTTTTATGCTAAAATAAGTTATTTGAATTAGAGTTATTTGTTTTATTGATAATAAGTTAGCGACCAAATATTTGGCGCGCAAAATAGGAAAAACGAAACGTAGTCAAGTGTCAGTTACTTCAATCAATTCAACTCGCAAGCAGTGAAACGCCAACCGGTTTATTTGTTAATAAAACCAAGTTTATTTTGTGAATTCTGGTAAATTTTCAAATAAAATGAGCACTGTAAGTATAACCAGACATTTATACGTTCCTATTCAAGTTGACTGAGACTTTTTAAATAATATTGAGTAAATTACAGTGCAAAGTAAACCTCGGAACAATTAATATTTCTTTCATCATATTTAGGATAAGACTGTATTTAATATTCGTTTTGTTTTCAGACTAAAGGTGTACCTTTAACCAAGGATGAGGTGGGCTTGCTTATTGATCTTGTTGAAGCTAACAGAGTGATAACGAGCAAGGCTACAAATGCTACAAATAATCACTTAAAAGAAGCTGCCTGGTCCAAAATTACAGATGCATTTAATGCATCGGTTTCAAGTTGCCCACGAAGAACAGATCAATTAAAACTTAAATGGGAGAATTTAAAAAAAACTGCTCGAAAGAGATCTACCAAAATTAGAATGAACCACATTAAGGTAATCATTTTGCCCTAGCTTATGTGTGTAGTGTTTATGAAACGTAGGATGTGAGAGATATACTCTTAATTTATTAAGTATTATTGTTTAATAATGTAACTATACTTTCAGACTGGTGGTGGCAAGCCAGATTATATCCCACCAGATGATGCACTGGACAGAGTGGCATCCATATTGGGTGCAACATGTGAGGGTTACAGTGTATCTTTGGGAGGAGATGCTGAGGTGACGGTGGATTCAGAGGTTTTGAGTGATAGTGGTGACATTATGGTGATAGATAGTGGCGTGGGTGATGGTGATTCTAAATTAATGAGTGGTGATAATGGGGCTGGATCATCAGGAAATAATCAACTGCTGGTTGTGACGACACCAAAACCAAAGAAATTCTTTTTTAACACTCCTAGTGGCAACAATATTAGTATGTATCTACTGTTAGCAAATTGTAGAATTTGACATTTTACCAATAGCATTATCTATTTACAATTATTTTGTTTACCATTCAAATATTAACAGTAATAAGCATTTGTAAAATGAAAGATTTCACAATTTACCTATGATTAGCTATTTATGTGTAATAAAAAGTTTTAAGTATAATGATCTGGAGTAGGCTGGAAAAACTGATTTGCAATAAAAACAGATTCTTTGTGATAATACTTATATTTCTTTACAGATAAACACAAACGTAGGCTGCTGGATGAAGATGTAAGGACACGAGCTGCACGGAACCAAGCCATTGCTGATTATTACATTATTAAAAGGAAAAAAATTGAATTAGAGATAGAAAATATGGAATTAACAAATAGGAAATTAAAATTAGACTTAGAGCAAAATAAATAAGTAATTAAAATAGTTTACTTTTTCTTTTATAATGCCTATTTACACTAAATTACAAGTAATATACTCAATGTACTAATAAAGTAATTTACTCAAATCTGAAACAAATAAAATAACACATAATTAATATAATCATTAGGATTCAATAAAATATTGTAGAACTGCATGTCTTAAAGACATGGGATCAAAAACAACTTACCCTCCAAAGTAGTTGTTTATCAAGTCTTGTCGCTCATCAATGTTACTGTCACTAGGTTCATGTAACATCATTGGGACCGTATTATAACTTGGTATTTCTACTTCTGGTATTACATCTTCTATTCTCATCTGTCTACAAATGTTATGTAGTATAGCTGTTGCTATTATTATTGACTGAGTAGTTGATAATGATAACCGTATTTTTAATGATATAACTGGAAATCTCCGTTTCCACACTCCAAAACACCTGCAAAAAATGTGGATAAGTCTAACAATGTGATGTCTCATTAGAATAGATTAATGTTTTAAAGAAAAGTATATAGTAAAGAATTATTATACTACAGTAATATTTTATATGGTACCTTTCAATAGTATTTCGTGTTCTTATATGGGCTTCATTGTACATTTGCTGACTGCGTGTAGTTGGATTTAATAAAGGAGTTAATAAATAGGGTTTGCACGGATAAGCGCTATCTCCAATCAACCAGCGATTTCCATAAAAACCACTTTCACATTCAGCTGAAAATTAATAAAAAATATGTTTGTAAGGAACTAATTAAAAAAATATATTGTTAAGTAGCTTTAAATAGGTAGTATGCAGCAACTAAACACTGAACTAAGTACCTCTCAGTGTTGAATTGTTAAAGATTGTAGCATCATGAGTTGATCCAGGCCAACGGGCCACCACATTCATAAATCTTAAATGTGCATCGCACACAGCTTGCACATTCATAGAAAAATATCCTTTTCTATTTCTAAATTCTTCTCCAATATTAGAATCTATAAATTAAAATGATCACTTGTAATGTAGAGTATGAATATTAACAGCTAATCTATTTTTTTAACAAAATACAATGTACTTACTTGGTGATTGTATTAGAATATGTGTGCCATCAATTGCACCCAGAACTCTTGGAAATTGGCTTATATTGTAGAAATCTTCCTGAGTATTACTATGTATATGTATATATTTTCTATATAAGCTTGCTATTGCAGATGAGACATCGGCTATAATACGCCCCGCTGAAGACTTTGAGACTCCTACAAAGTCTGCAACAGACACTAACATTGTGCCTAATGCATAAAATCTCAGAGTTAATAGCAGCTGATGCAAAGGAGATATGCCATGATTTCTGAAAAATAAAATTAACTTTAAAAAATTATACCTAAATTAGGTACCTAGGTATTATTACAGGAATTTATATTTATTTATAGGTACTTACCTTTTTGAGGTAACTTTTAACAAAGGATATATTTCTGTTAGTAAATTACTAACAGCAGTTTTATTTAATCGAAATCTATATGTGAATTCGCTACAATTTAAGTCGTTCATATGGTTTACGCGTTCCTTGTAGTTTTTCTGGTATTCATCTTGAGAATCACTGTCCCAGTCAGATAATTCCATTAACATAGATAAATCACTTTCACTAGACTCAGACATTATGACGAAAACTGTGAGGGTCAGCCGGAGTAGGTAAGCGGAGTACACGGAGATGGATGCGCTGGTTCACGGTGATGGCGGCGGTGTACTCCTAATGGTGTCTCTAGCTGATGCACGCTGTAGACCGGTGGTGGATCGTTCCGTCCTGTGAATGTTTCGTCGTGCGGTCCGACGTCCGATTTTTGTAGTGAATGCGGCGGGTGGCGCGTTGGGTCCTGGGCCTGCCTGCCTAACGGAATTTGTAACATTCTAAATTATTGCCCAAATGGTTGGCGCACACATGGACGCGCCGCTGAAAACTCCGGTGTGCCGCTCTGTTGTTCTTTTGTTCCATCAAAGTGCGGTAATTTTTATAGTTGCACATTTCTATTACGACGTTAATCACTCTCTCCAGCGTCTGCGCAGCTGTAAACATTTCTTTTCTATTGTTTATTGATTACTCAGGGACCGCCTTGCCTTAGATAAATTGTTTTATTAGGGTTTACGGAGGGACTCCGCAGAAAGGACAATATTTCTGAATAGCCTGATAGACCGGGCTTGTTTCTTATTTCCCATGGTTTCGCTCAAGTTTTTTAATAGCCCTCGTGAACAAAAACACTGCACTTCTATAAATTTAATTGTATTTTACAAAAATAAACAATAATTATCCCTGCAATTCGACGGATTGACAAGTTTGGTTATCTTTAGTACTGACATTTACTGACAGATAGCTGTCAAAAGGATATTGGGATGCTTAATGTTGCATTTTCATATAAAAATCTATCTGTAGTAAGAGATAGCCTCTCCCATCGATAGATAGCATGGAGCGATAAGTTGTCATATCCTTCGGTATGTTATTGGGACACCAAAACAGATGATAGATAGATTTTTCTATCTTTAGTAAGTCAAAACTGGCGATAGATAGGTTATTGGGAACGGCCGTTAGGGTGGTTGTACAGTCACGCTTATGCCGGCGCGTGTGGTAAGCGTCGCGGGGCACAAACTATTGATGTCGACTTGTACCTTTTCGCCACAAAACGCCGCCACTTAGCTGTGGACTGCAGTTCTCATACATTGTATATAAACATACCGCAAACGGTTTCGCTTCCGCTACATAGTAGCCGCTTTCAGCTTTAGATGTCGGCGTTTTTGGCTGTCGCTTGTGGCCCGTGTGCTACCTTCCTCTGGCTTATAGTAAAACCTAACTTTTACTATAAGCCAGAGGCAGTTCGAGCATGGTTGTTGTGGTTCGATTGTCTGAGGCGATAACAGGGGGATAGTACAGTTTAGCGCTGGTCATGAGAGCGCTTGCGAGTCGCGATTGCTGATGCGCGGGCGGTCAGCGTCATTGTGTAGCCAGCCTTAGCGCCTTTATTGCCGATCCAGCATTGTCGACTGTCATTATTACTTGTCTGAAGCAACTTAATTGTTATCTAAAAACTTACATTAATGATTCCTTGTTAATTCGCTTTTTTGTGTGATTATTCCAATCAGATAATTCCAATCAGTTTCCGAATTGTTCTGTAAATTTTCTTAATAATCCCTAAAGTCTATGAAGGGTGTCGGCATTTAACATTGAGACATATAAAAACTTATGTACCTTCAATAATTAAAAGATAATGAGGCAAGTTCGTTTTATAAAAGATTCATAATAACAAAAGGCCGAAAGATGCGGACCGGTTATCGCTTTTGTATGTACCTAATTACTGAAAAGCATTCTTGATTGAATTTTCACTTATTCTTTCATTGTTTGAAATCATAATTCATCAATTCAGTTATAAAACCCTAAAATAAAACAAAAACTACATTAACGACTTACAAAAAAAAACTTATAAATCCTTCCCACAGATTTCAAAAAGCCGATAATCACATAACAGTAACACACATGATACCTCCAACTCGATAGTGGGGACACTAACGAGCTCGTCTAAGCCAGCAGACTGCCGACTGTCCCCTATTTGTCTGACGAAACTTCGTTATAGAGAACTTTGCCGATTTCGCCAATAAAGCCGATCAGACTGTCACGTCACGTGATCACTGACCGCTCGGAGTTTTGGTATAACTTAACCTAAAATTTGAAACACCTAGCTAAACAGCTTGGTTTATCTAGGTGTGTTTGTAATTACGCACGGCTACAAGGGCTGCATATTTCCATTACAAGCTGGATTCTCTCTCACAAAAAGACCGCCTGTGTAATGAAACTTTGGCTAATAATGAAAATGTATATTTTGACTTGTAGCTCTGTGCAACTCAAGTGTACAAATGGCAAACTTATGGCAAAGAAATATTTCCTGTAATAGAGGCAAATTAAGTTGACTTAGTTTAATGTGACGCTTCTCCTTTGTTTTATTATGTATTAAGTGTTGCCGCTCGATAGCCCATTATCAATGGGCCTATCGATTGTTAAATTACAGCAATAGTTTTGAATTGCAGCAATCCTGTAACAGCAAATAGGTACCTACTCATATAATAGGTTTTTTTTAAAGATGAAAAGCAATTAATTGTGATCTATTTTATACAGACAGCTGCAGGTCAACCCATCCAAAAAGTTAAAGGTCATTAAAATAATTTTCAACTTTAAGTCTGACACATAGAGATCAATATCAATTGAGAAAATTTGACGTTTTGTGGTAGGTTGACGTACTGTTGTCTGTACTTCATGGCAAAATATTTTAAATGTTTATATAATTTTTGTTAATGTTCAAAAGTAAACTTAACTTAGTTACTTACATGAAAGAAGTGTATTTCAAGTTGACTTGCGTTTAATACAGTTCTAATTGAATTTCAATTTTAATTAATTAACGGTAATTGTTCCGGAATGAAAATCGACAGTGACGGTTAATTAAGTGTTATGAAACTATTATTCCGTAATTATATGATTAATTACAAAATCAGTACATGGTTAATAAAGGGAAAAAAATCTGTGTAATCAGATTATAATTGCTAGATTTTCTATCGCTATTTGGTTTGAGGGTCGGGATTTCACCATTTCTGCTGTTTGCCAGACGGATTTCTAACTTGATTAACGAACTAATTACCTGAGCAATGAAGCTCTGTTCCCGCGAAATTAACAAGGAGCTCATAGTAGGTACTAAGCAATATTCAACTTGTGCGTATCTATACTTAATAGTTCGTTTGTTTGGTTGACAGCGTTAATCTCAGGAACTACTGGTTCGTATTTAAAAAAACCTTTTTGTGTTTTAGTGCATTTATCGAGGAAGACTGAGGCTATTTATCATCACGCTACGACCGACAGGATGGGAGCATCAATGAAAAATGTTGCAGATACGAGAATAATTGATCCTTTTAAGAGCTTTCGTTGCGTGCGCTGCAATGTTCTCATCATCATCATGTTTATTAATTTAAAAATATTTTCTATCATGATTTTTGCTTAACTTTAAAAGTTCTAAAAACAGTTACGGTTAATTTATTACCTTTTTTATGGTAACAACTTTTTTCTGAAATAATGTATTATATTAAAATGGTCGTTGATAAATACTTTAAGTGACAGACTATAGTTAAACAACTGTTTTTCGAATTACTTTCTAATTTGGATATAAGATGAGGATATCCGTAAAAGAATCCAAGTCCCGACATAATTCGAATTGAAAAGCTAAAGCGTCAATGGGCTCGCATACCTGACAACCTAAGATCTTCTCGAAAGAAAGTGATCTCGAGTTGATTAATTAAATTCAAGTTAATATTATATTTTACATGCCATACTATCTTGAAATGTGGGATCATAAACTAATTTAACATCTTTGTACCACTTTTAAGCGAAATAAATTATTATGATTCTGGTGACCACAAACTAAGAAGACGCAACGTGGACTGAGGACCTAGTCTAGAAGGTTGTGCACGTGGGCCGTAACGTAATAGCAGGGCTAAAAGTACATTACAATAAATATATACGTGTGTAGCTGCGTCATGAGAAAAGTTTAGCACTAAACAAGACTAAAAAAATATTGAATTCATATTCCTGTCTCGACGATTCTAAAAAGTGAATAACAGCTCAAATGACAAAACATAATTTTAACACATGTCACTAAAGTTAATAGGTATGTATGTATGATGTGACTTGTGTTGTGTAATATTTATTACTACAAATACTTTGATTTAAAAGAGATCTAGGGATTGCTGAGCAGTGTTCTTTAATAAATAAATACAATTTCATACTAACTTATTCCATACTATTATATGTTTTACCGCTTAAAAAGATTTGTTACCAAGCATTTTGTATATTCCCATTTTTTTAAATCCGCAAAAGTCACGAAAAATTTAATCCCGTAAGTCGTTCGTAAACAAATCGTCCCGAAAAAAGCAAATATTTGGAAGTCGCTCGTAACGTTGACAAAACCCAACAATCGCCCGACAGTGATTAATAAGCGGGCGTTTAAATCAAAACAAAGTATCTGCTAAAATACGTAAAAGTTGTATCGCGAAGTTGGCCCATATCCGCGGTCGTCCATCCTTATTTAGAGGGTGAATCAAAACTGAAAACTCCGTAAGAAGTTATTAGCAAACGCAATTTCCGAAAGCCATTACTCATTTCTGGTGGCAAACACGGGCGTAGTTGTGGAGCGATGTGAATATTAAGAGGTATTAAGTGACGGTGTCACGGCTCCTCGCACGCCCGCCTAATGGAGCCGACCGAGTCAAACAAGATTCGATTGGAACCTATAATTATGTACAGTTACGCTTTCACCGCTTATTATGAATTTATACCTTGTAGAGAGGAATTTCAGCGGGTAAACAAGGAGGTTGAACATCGATGCTTGTGTAGCGTCGGCAAGAGTTAGGAATGCGGAATTCGCTCTCGTAAGAGCTTCATTACCAAATAATTTGGTTTGGTTAGTTAAATGACATGCTTGGTTAATACAGCGCGTTTCAAAA
This sequence comes from Anania hortulata, assembly GCA_963576865.1. Taxonomy (NCBI): domain Eukaryota; kingdom Metazoa; phylum Arthropoda; class Insecta; order Lepidoptera; family Crambidae; genus Anania; species Anania hortulata. Next base: position 16,278,024 of record OY756396.1, on the reverse strand, counting down.
TGGTATCAAGCGGGAGTCCAGAGATAGGGCACCTATAGGGATTGCAATCCTGAAAACCCGATTCGATAATCCGGCAAATACGGCATCTTTACACGTCTACCGGATTTCTTTACACACAATACACGTCGACAATGACGACTTCAATACAACACAACTTCAAGGAAAACAATAGGGAAAATTTTTTAGTGGCATCTATCCTGTTTCCAGTGTCGTATACGAGTATGTGTCGTTAATGTAAAAATTTAAAGTAAGTAGGAATTATATTTTTACTGAATAATAACCACTTACATAATCAATATGCTTCACTGATACATTTTTTGTTCGAAAATATCATGAATGAATGAATGAATGAATGAATGAATGAATGAATGAATGAATATGTTTATTTGCATAAAATACGGTACATTAAAGATGTTTTTCTTATAAGCTAATGTTACAGTTCTCAGCGTATTTTACCGATTTATCGGTAGGCAAATATCAGGATATAATTTAATGTATTTTAAGTTACAAATTACAATGTCGTCTTTATGTAAGATAATAGTAATAATAATTAGTGAATTATAAATTAATAAAAAAGCTAGTTATGTTTAACATTCAATAAAATAAAATTAGATAAATTATTAATTTAAAATAATTACGAAAAAAAGAAAATTAATCGAAAATAAAAAATAGGATTATCATAGTTTGTCAGACCAACGTTTCATACCACCAGCGGCACAAAACCTCACAAATTCGTCAATGCTATAAAAACAGTTTTCCACCAATAAATTAAATAGCATCCTCCCAAAAGTTTCCACAGGCAAAGTTTGTATTGGTGCCGGCAGTAAGTTGAACAGGTTGATGCACATGTTATAGCTGTTTTTTTTATAACAGGTTGTAGCACAAGGAGGCTGTACTAGCCGGTTTGGATATCGGGTTGGCCGTATGGATATTTCAGATTTAGTCCTAAAGTGATTCGAGTTCCTCCTCACAAACACCAGTATTTCAAGGATGTACATTGATGGCAATGGAAGAAGGTTTAACCCCTTAAATAGTGGTCTACAAGACTCCATCGGTTCAGCGCCGCAGATGGCCCTAACACATTTCTTCTGTACTATGAAAGCTCGACACATATCACTCGAGTTACCCCACATAACCAGACCATACCTCAGAGCAGAGCAAACGTATCCATGGTATGCCATCAATGCCGTCCTCTGGTTAGCAAGCTTTGTCAGGCGGTAGAGAGCGTATACAAATCTATTAATTTTATTGCACACCATGTCGACATGATGTTTCCACGATAAATTCGCGTCTATGAGGATTCCAAGAAACTTGGCCGACACTGTCTCGACAATAGGTTCATCAAGATGATTAACATACAACTTTAGAGGGTTTCCGTTTTTATTATGAAACTGCATGTACCTCGTTTTAGTTATATTGACACAAAGATTGTTTTTATCTAGCCAATTCACTATCCTAGCTATTTCACTATTTATTTCGTGTTCATAATCAGAGTTTGGTTGTTTGTACATAATTACCGAGATGTCATCAGCGAACAAAGTACACGGATATCGAGTACACTCAGGAAGATCGTTTATATATAAAACAAAGAGTATCGGACCCAAAATGCTACCCTGAGGCACGCCATAGTTGTTCACTCTATGTTCCGACTTATAGTTTACGCTGTAAAACTGGGGGTTCAATTTTGAGATTTCAACATATTGTTTTCTTTCGCTGAGGTAACTTTTTATCCAATCATAGGCCAATCCACGAACACCATAAGCTTCGATTTTTCTTAAAAGGATTTTGTGACAGACAAAATCAAACGCCTTACTCATATCAAACAGGATTGTGGAAACAGGTATTTTTTTATCCATAAGTGTCGAAATGTGTTTTATTAATGAGAAACAAGCGAGTGTCGTTGATTTACCTTTTTGGAAGCCATGTTGTTCATTACTAATTATATTATGTCGTGTTAGAAATGCTGTAAGTCTCGCATGCATGATTTTTTCAAAGATTTTTGACAAAATAGGAATAAGAGCGATTGGCCTATAATTGTTTACATCATGCTTCTCTCCTTTTTTGAACAAGGGCTTAATAATCGAAGTCTTGAGCGCGCTGGGAAATGTTCCTGTCTCGAATGATTTATTGACTAAGTAGGTCAATAACGGTGACAACTCATTAGCACATTGTTTTATTATCCTAGTACTAATACCATCGTAACCAGTTGAATTTGTGTTATTTAGGGATTTTATAGCTTTTCTAATTTCATATTCATCTGTAGGAGATAAAAACATAGTATTAGGGTTATTTTTCAATATTTGACGTGGTTGTTGGTCGGATATGTTTGGGTTTGAATGAGCCAAATGTATAAAGTGATCATTAAAGCTATTGGCAATTTTTTCAGGATTATTTATTTTCAAGCCCGCTATTGTTAGATGTTCGATATAACTTTTATTATATGTGTCGGTTTTGTTATTAATAACGTTCCAAGTGGCTCTACATTTATTTTTTGCACAATTTATGAATTTATCGTTACTAGACTTTTGAGATGTTTGTATACATCTTTTTAGTATCTTAGAGTAAGTTCTGTATTGCATTTTATTTTCATACGTTTTATTTTTATAATAATGTAATCGTAACTTTCTTTTTGTCTTGCATGATGCTTTTAAACCTTTAGATAACCATTTTGACTTAGCATTGGCTTTGTTTAGGACCTTGACGTTATACTCCGGAAAGCACAACCCATACAAAAGAATAAATTCAATGTGAAAGGCATGGAAATCAGCATCCATTCCCTCCCCATCAAGAACGTTGGACCACGGGTAACTAGTCACAAAGTATTTAAATTTTTCTATGTTTTCTGAGTTGTAGTCTCGCCTTGTCTCGAACCAGAACTTTATGGGAGTTTCACGAATTTTTACAGGGATAGTCAAAAATTGAGCCGTATTGTGGTCCGATAAGCATATTGGTTCGGTATAACCAATTGCACCTCTAATATTAGAGGCAAAATGATCGATGCAAGATTCCTGTCGTGTGGGTGTGTTTATATGTAAATCTAGATCATAGCTTTGTAGCATTTCCACCAATTCCTGTGACAATTTAGTTTTTCTTAAAGTATCAATATTCCAATCACCGGTTAAGATAATTTTCTTTTTAAATCGTTTTAATTTATCAAGAAGCACATTTAGTTTTTCGAAAAATGTCCTAGAATTGGCATTTGGCGTTCTGTAAATACAAACTAGAATAATTTTATAATCTAAAATTTCTATCCCACAGCATTCAAAACTTAGCTCCAATGACAGATCTTTAATAAATTGAAGTTCTTTGACTCTGAGGAGACTATCGTAAAGTATGCATACCCCACCCCTTTTTTTCAGTCTACAAAAAGAGGCTCCCAAACTATAACCCTTCAATTGTATATTAGATTCACTGTGACGCTGAATGAATGTTTCCGTTAAACACAACAAATCTACAGTATTGTTTCCTCTCTCAGACAAATCATTTAATGTGATTTCTAGTAGTTCGTTTTTGCTTAGAAAACCCGCGATATTCTGGTGCATGATACGAATTATTTCATTGCCTATAAAAAAGACTGAGAGATTTGCTGCTGTGAGTTACTATGTGCAACGGAATTAGCGGCTTTATCAGGAGACATTGCCATAGGCAAGCCGGTTTCAAGCTCCTTTGTTCGCTCATGACACTGGACAATATCATATAGATTTTTCCCCCTATACCTATGGTATATATGTACAATCTCCCGCGAAATAGAGAAACCCAAATTCGACAAGAAAACTCCAGATCCCAATTTAGCACTTCTGTAGTTCATGTTAACAAAGGTACCATGTGAGAACCCATTACATATTAACTTTATTTCCTGATTTAAGGACTGATTCAAATAAGAATTGCATGGTAGACCACAGATGACAATATTCGTATGAGATGCTAGGTTCATCCATTTCAGGAGAGTGGCTTTAAATTCCAGGGGTCTGTTATCGTTCATACCCCCCACAACGACAACAACATCATTCAGTGTGAGACCCGACAACGCTTTCGGGCAAGTATTGACAATGTCACGCAATTTGGCCCCACTCTTCCAAAAACATACAACCTCATATTCCGTTCCAAGTATTTTTTGTAATCCTTGCTGCAATCCTTGTCCCTGATCATCCGCAACTACAAAAACTCTTCTTCTTTTTGTGGTTATGTCTGTTGTATGACGAAAAGTCTGAAGCTTATCACGAATCAATAATTTCTCAGTCTCTTGGTGTTGCTTCGATGTCTCTGCTTGATTTATTTCTTCCGTGATGCTACTGGCATTACTTTGATTATTACTTTGGTTTTGAAAGCTTTTATAAATTTGAGATTTCCTTTTTTTGGCTAGTTCCTTCTTGTTATAATTTCTAATTTTTTTGTTTGTCGTAGTAGAACATATGGTTATTAAATCTTTTATCTTCCGTTCTTGTTCTTCAATTTTTCTGTCTTTGGATTTGATTTCTAGTGCTAGGTTGTCTATTTCATTTTCTGTAGCTTGAAGTTTTAGTTTTAAGCTTGATATTTCATTTTTCATTATTTCTAATTCCTTAAATTGAATAGTAGAGAAGTCAGGTAAGCTCTTACGTGTTAAGTTACAAGAGTCTGATCCTGAAAGTGAAGAATCTGAGCATTCAACACTCTGCAAGGAAGCGTGTGACTGTCTACACATGTGCCCCCCTCCGCGATGCGTAATATGCTCAATTCTATCTATTGGTGGGATGGGGACTTGGGGTGGTGGCGAGGTCAAGGTAAGTGAATGATCAGCAGTCGGCGATGTAAGCCGAACATTTTGTGACAATGTCGTAGTTTTAGGTGATGGCGCAACTTGGGCGACACAAGAACCCCCCACAGATGACTCCCCCCGTATTTCTTTTTTTGATGATGAGGTCCCAGCAGGCAAGCTGATTATATTAGATATGAACTCACTCTGATCCAAAGCTACCGTCGCGTTGGTGATGTGTGGCTTCGGTAACAGCGTAGCTTGAGCGATAGAACCTTCTCCCGTAGATGGCTCCTTCTGCACAGGTACCTCTCCCTCCGAAGCTGTGGTCTCGGCTGGCAGGCCGATCTTATTTTGAGCTGCAGGCAGAGCTGTGGTGGAAGTGAAGAACTTCTGCTCGCACTTTTTTTGTTTAGGATTAGATGATGGCGGCAAATATCGTGTTTTTGGCTTAAAAGAAGGTGTGCTAGTTGCAGCAGGTCGTTTTTGCTGTTTAGAGCATCTTGTACAGGTCCAATGACACCTCCGCGTTAGATCCATCAAATAAAAGAGCTTCTCAGACATGTTAGCACAGTTAATGTCCAGTATTCTCTTACACGAGGCACATGTCAAATAGCGCCTGTCCGATATTTTTACGAGGCACTCCGCGCAAACTCTCGCTTTTGATGGCACATTAGGCATGCTGACCACTATATATAGCTCGGACAACCAATCAAAGAACTCACGCAACAATGTTTGCCCAAATGAGATAGCGTCCAAATGAGGGACAGCGCGTTCAAACGCAGCACTACTCGTTCAAACGGGGCACGGCTCGCCTAAACGCAGCACCGTCGATCCAGTATTAATCCAGTTGCTGTTTTGCGCGATGGTGGGTGACTCACTGCAAGCGGGCCTGGCGCGAGTTGTCGTAGGTCAGGGTTCGGCCGTTATTAAAAATTTTTTTAAAAACACTTTTGCTTATATCTTTTGATATAAACGCAATTTTATGAAACTGTTTTCACTATAAGATAGTTCTGTTTATTGTACTTATAGATTTTTGAAACGGAACGTTTAAATTGAACTTTTTACTGTAGTTTAAGATAAAAAACCGCGGAGCAAAGTATTGTAGATGTTACTTGTTTGACGTTTTTCGTGACGACAATCATGTCATGAATGAATTCATGTCAATCAATTAGTCAAATTTATGACAAAATTTAAATTAAATTTAAGATAAATTGATTGAGTGTTTGCTTTTTAGTAAAACTACTGTTATTGCACCCGTTAATTACATTTGATCAGCCTTCAATGTAAACCTGAGAAGCCATTTGATAAATAAGATTTGCGGGCTGCCTTGAACGATTCCCCAATATTGGTCACAGAGACATACTTTTGAGATACATAAGTGAGATGTATGCTTGTTTTTCCGAAAAGGGTTAATATGCCTTAAAAACATGTTGGGTCGATGTGATACCATTACGCCATTAAAAAGTTGAGTCCCAAAGTTAGTAAAAAATTACAAAAAGCTAATGGTGATTCAGATAGTAATTGTAAAAAAAAACTAAACTTCCATTTGACACTGTTTTTGAACATCCTGTATACTTGAACAATGTGTGCAATGTAAAAATGATATAAGTAGAGTTTGTATCGATACAATTTACAGGCGAAAGGCATTGATTGAGAATTTCAGATGATATCGTTCATGGAATGTCATTCGAGTCGGCCCAAACAAAAGTTAGTGATACAGACGATTGCGTTAATCCGGCGTTTGACGAAACTCCGCAGTCGACATTGTTAAGAGTTTGGGATCGTCTTTTACCCCGAAATACAATTAAAGTTGTGGTCAGTTCGAAAGTCACTCTGACCTCCGGGAGTCCCTAAAGACGAGGACGAGACGGTTCAGCTAGCTGCCTTCCGATTACTACCCGAGTGTTGGTGGATATGGACAACATTTTAATTGGATTAAAAATTTATGTAGGTTTTATGTATTATGGATGACTTGCCATAACTGCATGGTCATATGAGGCGTCGAGGGTACACAAATAAGGAAACAATATTAATAAAGATCCATTTAATATTTTACTAATGACGATAATTTTCGGAATTTTTCCTTTCGCTTCTTTTCTAAATTGCTAACTTGCTTGATATCTGTGCGGTCGCTGATTAGCTGGTAGAGAATGTTTCTAGGGATTAAGACCGCCATTTGTACAAGTATTAAATGTGCAATAAAGTATAAATAAGTAAATACTCGTAAGAGTATGTTTTTTGGTACTTCGTTACACAGTCAACATCACATCAAGCTTAATAAGTACTTTTAACATAAGCTGACTTCGCGTCATGGGTCCATTTGATATAAACTATAACTTTAGCTTATACTGGGAGTTGGGTTGCGTATATTTAATTTTGCCCGTAGTTTGATTATTCATTCTTTTTTTAGCTGATTCTCAAATCAACGCAGACGAAGTCGCAGAACCCAGTAAGTAAAAAAAATATTAAAAAGTGTTCCGCAAAAATTTGCCCGCCGTCCAGCCCCGATGGGCAAAAGGTAGCTAAACTCGCCTAAATCGAAAACGGTCGAAAGTCTAATTTGAATAATCCACAATAAAATGGGTCGTCACCCTTCGTTACAAAAGTTCAGGTAAGCAAGCATCCACGGGGATTCTCATTTCTACATTAAAATTTTAATCTTACTCAGAACCCGGGCTTTGGAGATTAGGTCTGGTGTAGAATATATTTAGGATAAAACTTAATCAACAACAGTTACATTGGAAACTCGCTGGGGCGAAAAGAGCTCGGTGAAGTAATCTGGTTCTAGGCGAACTATATTACAGAAATGTTTTACACACTCATTGTTAGTTGGATTTAGTTCTGTGGGAACTTTGGTCTGACTACAGTAAACCTGTTAAGTACTGTCAGATAATAGACCATACGCACGGCTACATTTACACTAAACTGAGCTATTATTGTAAAGAAGGTTGCTTTAGTAAGAGTTCAGCTTATGATGGAAATTTATAGAAATAGCTTGATTTGTAGCTCTGCGCTGGTAGATATACAGCTACTAACAAAAGAATATATATGTGCGACATATTGTTAGAACTCAGGAGTCCTATTAGTGCTAAACGGTCTTAAACCATCTGATCTCAGCTGGCGCTACACAAAGGAACACAAATAAACTAGCGTGAAAATACACGTCCAAGTCTTAGTCTCCTGTACACAAAAAAACGCAAATTTGCAGAAAAAAACAACAACCTCATCCAAGGCTAGGTCGCGGGTTCAAACCCTGCAAAGGGCAAGTGTTTATGTGAAAAACATTTATATTAAACTAGCTGGGTCTGCAGCTTTGCTCGTGTGGAATACGGCATGTCACAGGTTATCTGGGGTTAGCGCAGTATATTTTTATCTTCCATGGGATCGGTCCATCATCTAATCATTAACTCCCTTCTCAGTCATATCCCTCCTCACACATACCATCCATCTCTTACTATTTATATTATGTGCGTATAGTTATATGATGATTGTGTATCTTATGTAATAAATAAATAAAGGTAGGTAATTTATATAAAAATAAATCACTATTTTCCTTGGTCACGTCATAACTTGGGAATAACCGATTTTATCCATCTTTTTTAAATGTTTTCTATTACTTAGACGGTTTTTACGAAAGAAAAAATTTGCGCAGAAAATCCTATATGAATAAACTAAAGACCTCGCGAACGAAGTCGCAGGCAATAGCTTGTAAATAAATAAATATAGGTGCTATTGTAAAATTGCTGTGGCGTGCTCTATGTATGTAACACTCCCCTCAACTCAAATATACCATGTTTTAATGGTAGGTTTAAATTGATATTAATATCTCACTGTTGAACAGACGGAATATTTACTTAACGTTTTAATGTTGGAGGAGGGTTTCAGTACTAAGCCTCTTACACAGAACACTTCACTTCGCACCTTGCTTGGCTTGCTTTAGGCACCACAGATTGTGATTACGAATATATTATAGTAAATAATGTTGATTTCAGGATAAAAGCAATGAAAGAACAAGATGGAGGGAGACCACTTACCTATACCCTATAAACCGAAGCCGTCACAAATAAGTTAAAGAAACCGCCATGATACGTTACGTAAAATCACTTTGAATAACAAGTGTTACGTGTTACTAATGCCTTATTTATATTACGGCCTTATATGATAATCATCCAATTCTTGCGCTTGTCATGTTGAGCGATTTAGGTATAATATGATGTATAGCGATTTTGAAAATCTGAATGTAGCCATCGATTTTTGATGCTCACCGTACCTAACCCCGAAAACAAACAGACTAATGCTATAATAATGTCACGGTGTACAAAAGAATATGACATTCCTTACATAATCGTAATTACTGGTGGCATACGAGTACAAGAACTTATACTACGAAAGCAACATAAAACAATATGACATAGATGTATTATCGAGGTAGCGCGTCAGTTTAGTTCCAACAGTCAAAGATGTTCTTAGTTAGTAGCTGATTACGTTGTTTTAAGGAGTTTTTTGGTCACCACATATTATGTGTTAGTTATGGATATAGAAATAAAACGATTAGTTAAATTAACTATAATTACTGCTTTTATTCAGCATTTCAATTAAGCACATCATATTTTGAGCATGTATACCATACAGGGTTACATTGCAAAGTGGTGCCAAATCTTTAGGCTTAGAATCAGTAACTTAATCGAACTATGCAAAGAACAAAAAAATTGTTTACATTTAATTATTCCTATCCGCTGTTAAAAATCGTACGCGTGGATAATTTCACTCATGAGTGATGAAATGAATGCATCCGTGAAAAAATTGCACCGTATGTGCACTGCGTAAGGTCCTTGTAGGCTCGCCGTACCTACACGCCTCTGATGAATGACCGCGCGGCTTTCGTAATCTCTCTATTGACTTTATTTTCGGATATATTAAAGTAATTTTTTTTTGGAACATACGATTATTAAACATAATAACGATTAAGAAGCTTCTTTATATTGTTCCCTAGATCTTATTTTTTAAAATTGGCACCCCTTTGCAATGTAATCCTGTATATTTGAATTTAATGTAATGACTGTCCAAATCAATGTTGCTAATGTTATACGTAACTGACACGGTCATACTTTATTTAATTCATGTTAAGGAATAACAACAAACACAAAAATCTTAAAATAAAAGAAAGTCTTAAATTTATGACACACAAAAACTCTTATCGGCTGTTTCGATGGTGACGTGAATTTTTTTAAGTTATTTTAATTTTGTTTTCTAAAAGAAAGTAGATTATGTTTGAGCCATAGCCTTAAAGGTAGTTTTAAACTAATAAAATGTAACTTTATAAATAAAACTAGCTGCAAAGCCTGTAATTTGATTTCCGAGTCGGAAATAAAATTGCGGATTTTCAGTAATGTGTGCTTAGAGTCAAAGCAGGCATTATTAAAATTGTCCACGGTGAATAATAGACGTCGTGTTTATGCTGCGTCACCTTGGCTGCACGATATAATAACAGAGTACATACTACCACCAGCGACGATGGAAATACCAACGCAAATTTTCTTGCGCTTGCTCGCAGCACGCGTCCATACGTTTTTTTTACTAACCATGAGTTCGTTTTTAGGGTTCCTCATCTCAAAATTACAAAAAAAACTCTTATAGGATCACTTTCTCGTCCGTCCGTCTGTCTGTTAAGACCCTTTTAATCAGGAAAGCATGGTGGTATCAAGTTATAATTAGGCAATATCAAATACGACGTCCTACGCTGTGCTTGCCGGTACATGGCCTCCATTCTAGAACCATTCTGCCCCATCGGCCGTCAGTTATACGTGCTATGTGCCCCGCCCACTGCCTTCAGCTTGCTAATCCGTTGGGCTATGTCAACGACTTTTGTTTGTTTACGGATCTCCTCATTTCTAATTCGATATCACAAAAAAAGAGAGCTATGTTGCTCTTTCTATAGCACGCTGTGCAACCTTGAGCTTTCTTATGTGCCCATAGTGAGAGGCCACGTGTCACACACAAACACATGTTGCACTTGTACCAACTATAAATATTTCTTGATACTCTTGTAATTGATACAAGAATTGATACTTGATACTTGAAATTGTCATCAAACTCATTTCAAGTTAAACATGAGGTCATTTAATTGCAATAATGCAGATACCTTTGACAAAACATATTTAATACCACAAAACGTTAAAAATCTCAATTAATATTGACATCAAAATGTTGGACTTAAGGTTGAAAATCGGTTGAAATAACTTAAATTTTTAAGAAAGTTCAATCCTGTTGCTGTTTATTAAAAAAGTTTTTCGTTTATCACGAAAATAAAACAGCAATATTTTGCAACTATGAAATAAAATAAAATAAAGTACAAGGTCAATAGTTAATGGCTTGATTAAAAACTACTGCAAAAAGAAATCTAAAAGAACAATGAACGTAATCGTTAATATTTTAGTCCGAAGTGTATTGAAAACGAAACTTCGTTTACCTTTCGTCGTAACTTCAGACGCTTCAGCTCCATAACTAAATTAATTTTGAACAACAACCAATATTAAGCTACGGCTGTAAATAAGCAGCTACGTCGTAGAGGAGTACTACGAAAATGCTACAGCGCTCGTAGCACCGTAGCTGTAGTGAGATATTGCACTATTGTTCTGTACGCTATCTTTACGGCAAAATTTAATTTCATAACGTAAAATATTAGTTTACTCCATTGTTTCATGTAGACTACTTTGCAGGAAAATTGGAAAAGAGAGAGAGCTATTAAAAGTGAGAAAAAAGTATTTTGTTTCTTGGGTATGCGAGTATTAAATGACGATATTGATGTTAACATGTTTTGTTTTACATAAATCAGAATCGAACAAACATATTAAAAAGTTTATCTCTTCTTGTTCCTTTTGTTAATATTTATTCTGAAACAGCGTTAGGTTAGATGTATTAAATTTTAATACAAAATACAGAAAAAAACACCTGCCCAAAGTTAATTACAAAATCGTTACTAAGATTTTGTACTTAAATCTCAAAATTGTGTCAAAATAACTTTATAACTGACACAAATAAATCCTACCGGGTTAAAAAGTTGGGAAATGACGGTACGCCAAGCATGAATTAAAGTGTAATTGTTTTTTTTGTGATATTCAGGTCAGGTGGATTATAAACTTCTGTGACACAGTAGTCGCATGAATTCAGTTGTTTTAAAATTAAACTGAAACCCAGTTACCTTTTCGAAATTCAGTCCAGACGCTTTCCAGTGCACCCTTGTTAACATGGATGACATGCAAAGTGTTCTGTGTTTTGCAGCTGGTATTAATATTTTTGAAAAAGAAATCCTGAATATTGTTATTAATTGTTTTAGAGTTTTTTCAGTCATCGAATTTTGGTCACATTTTTTCTCAACGATATTTTTCTAATTTATCTTTTTTTAAATTATTTTTCTTTTGATTCATTAATAACTTAAGCTCAACTATAATTTAAAAATAGAGAACAATAACTAAAAAATCTTTTTTTTAAAAAGAAATACATCTTTTTTATTTTATCCAATTTACAACTAAATTTAAAGAACTAAATAATATTTACGAAATCTAAAAATCTAAAATCATTGTTAATAAAAGTTTAAACCTATATGACCACATGCTTAGCTTAATAAATAATAATGTTTAATAAATAAATAAAAAAATGTTATAATAAAAACAAAATAAAAGTCCTATTCAATGAATAAAACCTAAAGAACCTTAGAAATTGTTGTTTTACACAGAAACATTGTTGTGTAAGATGTCCAAACTATCGTTTATAACCAAAACACATGATGACAATGACGGGTCTAAGTACAGTTGCCAAAAGCGTAATATACATACATTACGTGGAACACAATTAACTCTGGCCAAATTGACCATCCGACCGAACTCACAATGGGCCATATGTAGAATTAGTTTATAACTTAGCGAATGCGTGTTAAGTTTGAAAACTGGCCATTAATCCTGTAGCATAAAGTGAGTTAGTCACAAAACTTCCTCAATTGAATAGTCAAGACTCAAGAACCCTTACAATTCGTATGCCGCACATCTGAAGCGAGCGAGGCACTGTAGTCATAATACAGATACCTCCAGCAGACTTACAAAGCGCAAAAAACTAAATATCAAATCATTTCATGCAAAAATGCAAAAGATTAGCGCATGTTAAAATACAGAACAGTGCAACTTAGGTCAAATTGTGTATTCATCTATTAAAAAAAGCAACACAACGGATAGTAATTAAATAATAATAGAATAAAGTTGAAGTTGAAATACGCCCAGACGTATTTATGTGTTTCAATGGCGGCAAACATACAAACTTCTGTATGACAAAATACCTGTTTAATAAATTAATGTGTCTGTCACCCAGCAAACTTCAGAGTAGTATCAGATTTAAAGAGTAGTCTCTTTAAGTCGCTTGCTGTGGCATTCTATAGAAGAGGCATAGGCCTCTGCTGGGCCTTCCAAAGGCTGATGACAGATTTAAACTCTTAAAGTGAGCCTTCCGTACGTATCTATGTTGTGGCACAATGTAGGAGCCATTACCCTCTCAGCGTTCAGTACGCCGATTAGCCTAGCTTCTGTTCCGCCGAGCTAATTGTATGAACCGCCCCATTCTTGAGCTTTGCGCTGAAATCAGGCAACCCTGAGGGCTCTTGTTAGGATGCAAGCTGTTATAGCTTGTAAATGAAGCGAACATATTATACAGTTTCGTAAAAGTATTCGCAAAGTAGATTTTTCCGGTTGTCTCTTATATTGTTGTTTTTTTACTGATGTGTAGTTGATGAGCGGCTACTTATTTATATGTCGGTGTAGAATCGCGTTAATCATATTTCTGCGAAAATGCTAATTGAACCCCTTGTTTTTGCAAAAAGACTAGATTCGATTCGCTTCCTCGCGAAAATACTAGATTTATTTCACGTTAACGTTAAACACTAGATTTTTGTCGTGAGAATCAGTAAGTGTAGAGAACCATTCAAAGGCAGTCGCTTTACGCGATAATTCGTTTTTTCGCGAAACTCTTAGTTTTTTCGCAAAAATACGTCTTTCGCGATTCTACGCCGACATATATTATAACCTAGTTCGGCAAAATCGAATCGCTTGGATTGACAACTATTATATACTAGCTGTCCCAGCGAACTTCGTACCGCTTTTTTTTCTTTTCTTCTTCGTACCGAATTTTTCCGTTTTAATAGTAATTCTGCTATTCGGGGCGGAGACAAATCTAACAAATCAAAGATCATAAAAATCGGTTCAGCCGTTCTTGACCTATAAACGGTGTAACTAACCCGACTTTGTTTTATATCTATTGATTGTTCTGACCTTTTAGCCAAAGTTTATTTTAATGCTCCTAGGAAAAACTTGCGTCGTAACGCTCCACTTTATCTCCCAATAGTTAAGGCAAAATATAGGCAAAATAGTTACCTCTGGCGTGCTGGTCGCAGGTTGAATGAAGTTGTTATAGAGGGCAAGTTTGACCTTCACCACACTACACTGAAAAAATATTTCTTTAGCAAAGTACCTTTTTGGCTCGGTTACAGTCATATTAGTAAATTTTAACTAAGACTTAACTAAAAATTTCTAAGTGAACTTGGCATAGAGTAGACCTGCGTATATTGTTAAATATTCTTGGCTAATAACAAATAAAACGTTAATAATTTTCAAATAATTTAATGGGTAAATTTAAACACTTGCAAACTTCATTCGAAACTATTAAGTGATTTTGTCAACACTTAATAACCATCCTGTTGTTTATAAACAAGTATTTTAATTGGTTAATTTCTACCAACCTTCATAATTAGTAATAGCGAAGTTGAACTCATTTGATTTTAAACTAAGTGCTTATTGATTTTAATCGAGTCATTATTCGGTTGATTTTTACAAACCATCTGATTTATCAATACATGAGACGAACTGGTTTAATACGAGTCTACTTACTTATTTCTTTTCAAATAAGTAAAGTTAATCGGTTGATTCTAACAAACTACCTCATGTAATGGCAACCGGCTAGTGTGATTTAATTCTAACCGAACCTTCTTGTGGTAGAAAACAACCAAGATACTTATTTCAGAATAGCCGCTCCGCTCGGCTCCGATGAAAATACAACAAAGATGATTCGTCTCCAGTGTTGCCAATATGCAAAATTATCCATCACAAAATCCACAAAAGTATTGCTTATCGCATAATATTTATTCGTGTAATATATGAAAAAGTTGGGTTTACTTAAAGGATTACTAATTATTTTGAGTAGGTACCTATGTCAAAAGAAAGAGGGTACACTGTTCGTTCGTCTTGTTACTTCTCATTCATTTGTTCGTCGACTCGAGGTTTGATATAAGTGCATGGACATTTAAATCGATGGGATTTCCTCCAGCCTCCAGGTTTCTTCGATCTCAACATGTCAGATTTTTCTAGAACACACTGAAACACTTTCTACACGATGACGTCTCAATCGTTATCCCACACATTCGGGAACAGGTCAAACAATTATGATTGAGTGGTAGTGCAGCTTTATTATATAGTAGCTGTTGCCCGCGACTTCGCTCGTGTGGTCTTTAGTTTATTCAATATATGGGATAAAAAGTATCCAGATCATATACTATATGTGTGCAAAATTTCATTTAAATTCGTTTAGTAGTTTTTGCGTGAAAGAGTCACAAACATCCATACATCTGTACATCCATCCTTACAAACTGTCGCACTTACATTATTAGTAGAATTATAATTATACCAACAGGGTATCGCACGATCATTTTACTGTTTCATACGATAATTTATTAAATATTACGATATTTTTGAGAACATAATGTGGAGTGAACAATACTTATGCTATGGTACACTTACAAATACTCGTGATCCAGAAAAAAAAGAACAATATGACGAAGACACGACATACAAATTTAAGTCGTAGGTAGTCCTTATACTTAGTTGTTTATTTTTAATAACAATATTTTAGACATACCGTACTTACTTAGTGATTCTTTACTTACCTCTTTTTTACATACATAAATAATATTTAATCCTATAAATAAACCCTACTTTTAATTATATTACAAGAATAAATAATATTATGTGCGATAAAAATACGATAACTTTGTGTCTGATTGGGGCTAATTTTGTATTTGCATATTGGCAACACTGATGTTGGTTCACTCCCGAGTCCCGTGCTCCCGTAGCCTGCTGCCGCCATTGCTATTTTCTCGGCCGGCGCGTGCATGCATGTGCTATGTTGTTGAGGTACGACACGTGGAAGGCCTATCTATTCATACTGCGCTGCGCTCGCGCCCGGGTGGTTTTCATTTCAGTGTTTAGTAAGAAGGTATAGTGCAATAAAACATCACAATGGATGAGGAGGTGGGTAATCTACTCACCGCTTGGAATCTCGAGTCTTACATCGAAGTGTTCAAAGGTCAGTACTTTCACTTTCGTCTATTATTTATTCTGTGCTTTCGTTGTGTTTTCTTCTCGTGATAGGTATGTTTCGCTTAGATTATAAGGGCTCATGCAGCACGCCGGTGATTTCGCGCGACTTCGGTCGCGCCGACTTGCAGCGACTTGTTTGAACGTGTATAGCTAAACGGCTTACTTAGTGCACCGTGCCCTCAACTGACGACCAGCAGTGGTAGTCTAGTAGCGCTTCATCCATCGCCAGCACGCTGCATGAGCCCTAAGTTAGCAAAATGTGTAATAAACTATTATGCTGGGGCTTCATCTGCGTGACGCCTTACGTTCACATAACGGCATGATAAGCTTTCATTAAATTGCGCACACTGCGCTAAACACATTATTTGATGTTTAATTCTAGAGACTTATTTAACGTGTAATCTGTGAATACTAGTCTAGTTATAAAAGTTGAAATAATTTTGTAATAAACTGTAGTGTCAATTCTCGCTGTATTTATAGTTTGGCATCACGTAAAAAGGGTGTTCGGTGGGGACAAGTAGCGCCACCCACTCTTCAACGCTCTTTTTATTCGACTAAAATTATGATTTTGTTCTCAGTTGGAAAAAGACTGAAGAATTATATGGTGGCACATATACGGATATTTTTGAGAGTATTCCTTCTTTGAAAGAAAATATTTTTAACTAGCTAGAAAAAGGACACAACAAGGACCCAACTTTAAATGAACTTCTCAGTTTGCAAGATTGTAAGTACACTTTTAAATCTTTAAATTTATTACAATATATTCTTGATCTTAAACTGTTAAAACTTAATTTTAAATGAACATTTTAATTTTGTATCCACGGAAAATATACTATATATTTTTTTGTAAATTGGTAATTTAATTGGATTTTCATGTCAATTTTAATTACTGTGTGATTTCAAATGGCCCAAGCTACATGGTCTATGAAATTTCTCTTAAAATAAACAATCTCAAATAAGATATATTTGTTTGCGAACTATACCATGTCAATAAGTAACAATAAAACCATCTTGAATAAATGTATAAGTACTGTAGGTATTTTATTATGTTTAAATATTCGTATACACTGCAATGCTAAACAAACCTTTTTGTTGTTTCAGCATCGGAAGAGAGCTCCAACATTGCCTGCATGTTATTGATCCCTACACTTTTGGCTGTAACAACTGTGCGTTTAAAAAACAGTCAAAAAAAGGTCTGGCGGCCATCGAAAGCCGAAGTCAGGGAAGGCTTTATCACACAAGTGAAAAACGACTCCGATGTAAGGTCAGCTATAAATGCTAGGAGAGAAAAATTTAGTCAATTTGGTCTTACAGTACAACCCTTAATTATAATCGTGGGTCCAACACTTGACGCTATTACATCTTATTTTGTAGTAATCGATGAAGTGTGGTACGATCTTCCTAATATTTTGTCTGTTGTTAGCGCGTGTTTCAAATTAATCTGGGTAGTCAATGCCCAATACTCAGTAGAGTGTCTTAGTACATGGATGTTTATTCAGCACGCCTATTTTAAGCTTAAAACTAAGTTTGATAATGAATCAACTTCAGCTCATACTCTATTAGGAGAATTGGGCATTGATATATGAAGAATTTAAATATATTTGCAGAAAAAAGAAAAACTGCTTTTAATATATTTACTACTTTTTAGATGCTACTACTACACTTTAGCGGTTAAGGCAAGATTAGTTGTAGTATTTACTGTTAATATTATTTGACATAATGGTTATTTGTTTTATATGTAGAGATTCTGTGGATCTTAAGGCACTTAATAATCATTTAAAATTTAAACACAGCAATCGCACTATAGCAACATTTAGGTGTTGTGAAGACGACTGTAAGAGATCATTTCAATTATATAGCTCTTTTAAAAGGCACCTAGATAAATGTCATGTATCTAAAGAACAACGTAGGCAGACATCCAATGCGATAGAAAATAATGATTTTAACTCCTCAGAAGAAAGTTTTGCTATCAGAAACTAAGTTTGTTCAATCAAAATTGAATTTAGATTCTTCAAAATCATTAATAAGTGTCAACTGGGCTATGAGTTCCTCTTTACGTTATGACATAGGATGCATATTTGTACATAGTGTAAGTAATGATGAATATCTATACAATTTCTTAATTGTCAAACAAATTTACCTCTACGACAAAAAACAGTTAGTTTTTTCGGGTACGTTATTAGATACTGTCGAGTTTGATGAACATTATTATGCATACCATGTCAAAACTGCTGACAGAATTGTCTATTGCACTGTATTTTATGAATCGTTACTTTCACCGATTCCAAATGCTAAGAGTTTTTTACTAGATGGTAAGCAGTACATAGTTTTGAGAAGTCCCTTGTAATGTCTTTTATAGTATTGTCTGAGATGCAAAAATGTACAAGCTACTATGTAAGTTTCAGAAAATTATTATGTTGTATACCTAGCACATTCACGGAAGTTTTTATGATATAAACTTCGATAGTGATTAAAGGAGTTGTTGTGCCTGTGAAACTAAACAAAAATATAAAAAATACAAATTCTCTTAAAAATATAAAACAACTTCCCTATTAGAAGACTGCTTATCAGCTGATCAATTTACGACGGGAGAACGATTTTGTTTTTGAAAATTTGCTCTATCTTTCTATGGTAAAGTTATTTAGTTTCACGGATACAACAACCCCCGGAGATTTTCGGGTTATTGTATTATATCTTAAGGATGCACTACAGGGTGTCAGGTAAATGGTATAGCAAGCCGGGACTAGCCTATGTTGACATATGCTTATAAATAGTATGGTGAAATAAGAAATTTGGCATCATTTAAAAAAATATATATGAAAATCTGCTTCTAAATACGTTGTGTTGTATGAAAATTAAAAAAATATAAACGATGATATGAAATTTCTGACTTTACCATACTATTTATATACAAATGGTACCATAGGCTAGTGTCGGCTTGATATACCCATTACCAAACACCCTGTATAGTAAGTATATCTACTTACATATGACAATAGAGGCTGCTGAATATAATTTTGCAATTTTTGTTTTATTTTACAAACAAAGTAAATAAGTATTTTCATAAACTGAGCTCACGTTAACGACAATTTCACATAATAAAGTCGTTAACGTGAGCTCTTTATGCGATAGTCTTCATTTACTTTGTAAACGTTACGTTGTAAAATAAAAATAATAAAAAAAAATCGTAGCGTCATCGCTTGTCAAACGTAAGTAGCTATCAGGGTTGTTAATTATCAGGATATATTGGTAGATATTCTGCTACTAATTTTAGTCTTAAATTAGTAGCAGAATACCAAATGTGTCAAACAATTACTATGAGATCCAATTGATATTTAATTAGGCCTCCTTAAATTAGCAGACTTGGGGCCCTGATATACATATATCCTCTACGACACTCACATAGCAAGAGCCTTACATTAAACATAAACAGCATATTAGATTGCAAAAACATATTGTTTTCAATTAGAAATTACATAATATTTTAAATTTTTTTTTTGTTTGGTTTGCTTTTCTTTTGTTTAGTGTTACCAGTTACATTTTCGGAGAAAAAAGACAGTCTGTGCGCCTAGTCATTTTATGAATGGGCTATTTTATATAACATCTAAAATAAATCAGAAATTAATTAAAACATTGAAGACTTGTTCTTATAAAAATAAAGTTGACCTAGATTAGATTGATTTTGAAAATTTACATGTCCTAAGTAATATTAGAAACTGTTTTATGTATATTTTCATCTAAACCCAATAAATCAGTATTATTATACATACTTATGTTTGTATTCTAATTTCCTAAGAACCACTTATACCCCCGTTCTTATACAGCAGTGATACTCGGTAACTACAGCCACTTTACAGCTGTCTCTTGTCAGCATCATAGTAATTAATAAAACTTTTTTATGTATTTAAATGTATTTGTAGGTGGTTACAGCAATATTTTTTAGAACTCGAAATGAATTTAATCGGTACATAGGCATACAGATTGTATTGTATCATAATAATGATAATTATTTAGGTACCTAGGGACTTTTAAAACTAATAGGTGCTTTGAAATAAAATTTGAAAGTACCTGCATAATATTGCAAAACGGTTAAATTTTTATTCATAATACAGTTTATATGCATATATACCGAATGAATGGGTTTCGTCGAGTACTCAATAAGATTGCTGTAACTACGTAATCTAATAAACTAGCTGTATTTACCGAATAACATTGCAGCAGCTACCGAGTAATCCGGTTGTAGTAACCCAATGAATTGGCTGTATTTACCGAGTAATATTGCAGCAGCTACCGAGTAAACCGGTTGTAGTAACCTAATGAATTGGCTGTATTTACCGAGTAACATTGCAGCAGCTACCGAGTAATCCGGTTGTAGTAACCCAATGAATTGGCTGTATTTACCGAGTAATATTGCAGCAGCTACCGAGTAAACCGGTTGTAGTAACCCAATAAATTGGCTGAGAATACCGAGTAAAACTGCAGCAGCTACCGAGTGAACCGGTTGTAGTAACCCAATAAATTGACTGAGAATACCGAGTAAAATTGCAGCAGCTACCGAGTGAACCGGTTGTAGTAACCCAATGAATTGGCTGTATTTACCGAGTAACATTGCAGCAGCTACCGAGTAATCCGGTTGTAGTAACCCAATGAATTGGCTGTATTTACCGAGTAACATTGCAGCAGCTACCGAGTAAACCGGTTGTAGTAACCCAATAAATTGGCTGAGAAAACCGAGTAACACTGATGTTATATGCCGAGTAAGCCGGCTGTAGTTTAGTAAGTTGATTGACTATGACAAATAAGCTCCGCTATGTGATATTTCTACGGTTACAAAGTAAAATTTGCTAAACGCAGCCAACTTTACTCTGTTGTTATTAGTGAAGGCTACTGTGGTATTAATAAAGAAGTGTTTTTAAACAATCGAAACGGTTAATATTTAACAAGTAATGATAGCAAACTTGATGTATTTGTTTTTAGCTACAAACTTTGCAGGCGCTATTTTGACAAACAAGCTGGGTTATTTTCAACAGTATTTCATTTATTTTTACCCCTTACGTTTTTTCAGTGTACTGTTGGTGCGGCGAGGCGGCAGTTAAGCGAGCGCTTTTTTAAAAATAAATAGTTTTTTTATATTTTATTATATTAATAAGTTTTGTGCGTCTGTTCATTCTTGAAGTTGTTAGTTATGTTTCGATATGATTTGTAATTTCTAGTTCGTCACTACTTGTGAAGACCTATAAGTGGTTTAATAGTTGCTATTTTGTTATATTTTTTATAATGTGTGTTTTCCTGTAATAAATAAATAAATAAAATATAGAAGATAGATTATTATGTAGCTTTTTATGTGACATATATGAATAAGTAACTTTATTAAGCATTTCATGTAATATACTGCATGATCATTGCTACAATTCGTATGCGAACATCGCCATATCCCGACCTGTTTCAGCATAACTGCCGTCCAGTTCTATGTCGAGCTAAGTGCTGACTGGTTCCGAGCGGCAAGCTAAAATCGAGCTCTCTGAGCGCATGCAACCGTAACATTATGCTATCATTGCCGGCGTGCGGTCACGTGCTCTAAAGTTAGATGGCCGTGGGGATAGCCCCATTCATATAGATGAAACAATGTTTGGAGGGCGGATTAAGAGAATGTCAAATTCAAATCATTTATTGCATTTTTTTATTAAATAATTAGTTTAGATGGTAGGTACAGACTAGGTATATATGTGACGCCCTGCAAGTGCTAAGTGCTTACTAATTTAATGGCACAGATGATAATTATTTAACAATTTAAAAATTATCTGCTAATAAAAATCGTACGGGTGGATAATTTAACTCATTCATGAAAAAATCGCACCGTATGTGCACTGCGTAAGCTCCTTGTTGGCTCGCCGTACCTACGCCTCTGATGAATGACCGCGCTCGGCTTTCGTAGTCTCTCTATTGACTTTATTTTCAGATATTTTAAAGTTTTTTTTTTTCGTAACATACGACGATTAAAAATAATAACGAGTAAGACGCTTCTTTATATTGATCCCTAGATCTTATTTTTTTAATTTAGCACCTCTTTGCAATATAACCCTATATTTTAATAGCATTTATCAATGAGAAACGCTTCTAGTGTTTTGATAAACAGTCTGATTAACGTTTACGGTATTTCAATAAATAATGACTTAGTTTTTAACTCACTTTTATTAGCTTCATTTGAATTGTAACAATGATATCAAATCTTTCGAGACGTTTTACCTTAGTTCTAACTATCAATCAGATGACAATACAATAGTTTGATACCATCGTGCTGATCTGATGATAGAGTCAGAATGTAAATAGTAGAACTCTAATGAATACTAGCGAAATCATTGTGTTTAGATTCATGTTTCCGTGAAACGTACGACTGTGGCATTCGCCTTCGCAGTAAGGTTGTCGCGGTAGCCAATACCTGTATCGAGTCTCGGGCTTTCTGCTTCTTACTTCTTTTTGAGAGGGTATTGGGAGCAAGTATTCTACAAATAGTTGATCGAGGCTTAGTTGGTGTAGTTAGAGCGGTGTCTTCCCGGGTCTACACTGCAATTTTCTGTACTGCTGGCGCTGTCTGACACCTAAGGGATTGCATAGCGGGCCAGCCCTCAGCGACGAACTGGATACCGGGGAATTGTGGTCGGTTCGAGTTAGATGTAACCATTCTGTGTCCTTGCCTTCTTTGCGAAGACGGTCTAGCTATAGCCACACTACGTGACGATTCATCTGTGTAATACTGTTATTGTAAATCATGACAAGCGAGAGATCGTCGTTTATTTTTAAAAAAGGTACTGTATTTACCAAACATTACTTATATGGCTGGCCAGAAATCCTTGTAGAGTAGAAAATAATATTTAACTTCAACGCGGTGGAAATGCTACAAGCTTAATCTGTTTTCTTCTTAGCGTATTCCCAGAGCTTAGTTTTACGTTACAGTATGACCCCTTCCACGGCAGGTCGTGCCGCAGTGACCCGGCACTCGTTACGTTCCACTATCGCTGCTCAGTGGTCACTTATCGTTAACTTGACGGCGACCATTCCGACGCAGTTTGACTCTAAACGATAGAGAATTTGAGGGTTGTCTGACTGAATGTTTGTTAAGCTTTTAAGTCTTATGTTTTTTAGGAAAGTTTTTGATCATTGTGACTGAAACCTTTAGCCCTAGTTTAAAGTTACGCAGTGGCAACACGTGATATCTTACCACAGTGTAAAAAATCATCCAGTGGTTTAACGAATACAAGTACACAGGGCAACATAAAACGTAGGGAGTAAAGCCAGCCTATACTGTAAGCACGAGGGTTGTTGGTATCGCGTTCGGGACAGTTGAAATCATTTAACCACTGTAAAGTTTTTACACTGTGGTGTTAGTGTCCTGCTGAAACATAGCCAATGTTACATGGTCACTCGTAACGTGGTCACGGCACATTGCGTAGTTCTAAACGGGATCGTTTAGCTATGGGAAAGCATCTGCATCCCTCCGTTTCTTCCAGAATAAAATATCTTAGTTTTGATGGTAAAACAACAAGCAAATATTGGTTCCTTACAGATACGAAATCGGCATTAATCTTATTTTATAAAGCATTTTTATTTTCTAAAGCGATGGGCATTACTGTCCCGCGGTAACACTGTAATATGATGGTCAAGTCATGGCGCGTCCCGTGATCTACGTGCCCCGTGCGACGGTCACATTTCGCTATTATCGCTGCGCGGTCACTTGTCGTAAAATTAGATGGCCCCGAGACTATTTGGACGCCATTTGAACCCAAACGTATATCTGCGGTCTGCTAAGCTTAGAAAGAGTGACATTATTTTTCAACGACTTGGGAACCTTTCGTTAACGCCCCGATGGTTCAGTAGTTTTAGTACCGATTTTGAGAGCTCTATTAAGGTCACTGGTTTCAGGCTAAAAATACTTAACGTTAGGAACGACATTTGTAGTCGCGGCTTGTAAAATAGGTGTAAAGATATTCCACGAACTATACAGGGTTACTTACTTTTCAAACAGTTGCCAAATGTAAAGAGGTGATTGTGTACGTCAATACAATAAATCTTTACAAAGAGGCCAAATGAAAATAATTTTTTTAAAGATGCTGCACTATAAATTATTATCGAGGTAAAAGCGTTAGTTTGTATGGAGATAGAGAAGCAAATAAAAAACATGATTTCGATGTTGACCCAATGGAAAAAGATGTTTGTTTCGATAAACACATTCTTAAATTTGGCAACTGTTTTAAAAGTAAAAAAGTAGTCATGTTGTTTGTTAGTCATTCTAGGCTTAACGGTTTTAATGATTTCAGTGTGTCTGTGTAGTTTAGTGTTATTTAGTATGATGCCAGATAGAGGTTACTTAATTGTCTCGAAGCAATAGTACTGTAAAATGTTGGGACATAAGTGCCTTACCATGTCAGCCTAAAGTCGTCTGGCGGTACATTCCCAGCAGGGAGAAACCACAGCAACCAGCCTTTAATGGCTCTTCGTAACAAAACCGAAATAAAAACAATACAAACCGCATTACACGTAATAAGCAGCAAACAGCTACAGGGTTTATCGCCGCCACTGAATGAAATAATAAACGTATATAAAATCAATCACATCCAATTTTGCACAAATAAAGGTATCCAATTGGATATGTGCAGAGATAAAACCACTGCGGCTAATAATAAAATTTTATGAGTTTGGTTTGTCCGGATTACATTATGGCAGCGAGATAAAATATTATAACAGTTTAATTTCAATTTACCGGCTCTAAACACTAAACGGTTTATCAAAATCGGTTCAATAGCATTTACGTTATGCACAAACAAACAAAAAACACTGTCTTTGCGTCTGAGACACTTTTTGAGTTGATGGTCAACTAGCGACCCGGGCAAGGTACAATTAGATAAAATGGTTATAGGTACTTTAGAGATAGACATACCTAATAGAAGTATAACATCCCAGGCTATTTTGTGGAGTTTTACAAGATATACAATTACGTGGTAAATTATTTTGATGTCTCTTATACGATTAGCGAGCGTAAGCATTGTAAACGCCTTGTTCCTAAAAATATATTTACACAACATTGACTTTGCTCTGCTTTCTACATTGCACAGGGGTACCAAATTTAAAAAATAATATCTAGGGAATGATATAAAGAAGCGTCTTAATCGTAATTATTTTTAATAATCGTATGTTTCGAAAAAAATATATTAAAATCTCCGAAAATAAAGCCGCGCGGTCATTCATCAGAGGCGTAGGTACGGCGAGCCTACAAGGACCTTACGCAATGAACATACGGTGCAATTTATTTATGAATGAGTTAAATTATCCACGCCTACGATTTTAAACAGCGGATAGAAATAATTAAATGTAAAAAAAAATTTTTTGGCCTTTGCATAGTTCGATTAAGTTACTGATTCTGAGCCACTCTTAAAGATTTAGCACCCCTTTGCAATGTAACCCTGTATATGCATGTATTAAATTATACTTTTTTTTTTAATAGACATACTAACAGTGTAGTTATTATTACATAGTAACAAAGACAAATTACACATAAAATTTATTAATACATACACCTATTAGGTGCGTACATTTGCAAGAGTTTGTTGACAATAAATATTAAAATTGAGTATCAATCACGAGTCTAAGAATAACAGAAAAGAAAAAAAAAATAGAAATGAAATATAGTACAAATTTGAGAAAAATTATATACAAAATATGAATTAAAAAATTTTAATATTAAAAAAAAAATGTTATCATACATACAGCTACCATTACAGAAAGAACGAACCCTAAGGTAGCACCAGTTCCATCACCTTTTTCTTAAAGTCCCTCCTTTAGTACGGTTTGGTACGGAGTTTGGTACGGAGAATCAAAGTACGAGTAGATATCGTAAATACTCGCCCCAGCCGTATACTCGTAATACCTCGTGATGAGCCTACGGGAAGTTTTTAATGATCCTAAAATCCTAAAGGAACTAAATGATAAATGATAAACGAGTGCGAACCATTTAATAATTTCCGTGAAGCTGACTAGTGTCGCCATTGAGTGGAGCGTCAACTAGTTAACAACACTGCGTTCAATAGTTAATGGATGTCTTCCCGAGTTTGACGCTCGGCTGATCGGACGACCTACTTCGGGATCGTCGCTGACAATATCCTGTACACAATGTGCTGCTGAAGTTGGTAAATTATGTTTGGGACTGCCATTCAAACATTGGGTACGATTTCTCATAGGATTCGGTGCGAAGGTTAGTCGAACGAAAAGCATGGTCGATCTATTTTAATGGTTTTTATTTACGAGTATCATTCAAAGAGCTTTAGAGTGCAAGTTTGGTGTAGTTTGTGTTCTAATGTTTTGTGAAGTGATAAAGATCTGAAATTATTGAAATATCATTGTATTCAACGCCGCATCGAGCGTCAAGTGACTTGTCTCAAGACAACTTGCTTTTGACCCGATGGCGTCCCGAAACCTGCTTCTACGGGAAGAGTAGCTTCCACTGAATCCAAGAAAAGCAATAAAAACTGTACACCCGTTATTTATTGTGAACTATGTAGCTTTGACTACATCTAGAATATACTCGACATTGGCAAAATCACCGCTGTGCTTATTAAGAGTAGGATGAATCCATTAAAAAAAAAAAAAAAAAATCTCACGTTCACTTTTTAAGGCCTATTTTAAGTTCAGTAGAAGACATCTCTCTCTCTCTTTTTATAGCGAGAAAAGGACGAAAAATTAGGATTAGTTTAGTTAGTTATTTTTTATTTATTTTGCTAACTTATTTAAACACTACTATAGTTAGTAAGTATCAAAATGTTCATCAAGCCGGTAGGGAAAATATAAACCTCCCCAATATTAAAGGAAAGAAGGATCTAATAAACAAGCTGTTGAACCATCACCTAAATGAAAATTGAAAGCCGGTTTAAACCAGTAAATCACACACATGAGCCTCGATGACTGTTAGTAAGATTGGTAAGCAATCAACACAATGTAAAGAACCCTCGGCATGTTTTAATTAAGGGAATGCTTCGGGAGCTTCGGTCGACCCGCAAATGGATTAGTCTGGGACACGTTCGATTAACTTATACGAGCTGCACTTACCGACTTGTTTATAAATTCTAAAATGAGCGTGCTCTACCTTTGTTTACTACCGAGTGTAAGTATTGTACCGTTGCAGTTTTTATTATCTCAACTGCAATTTCTTGCGTAATTGAGCTTCCTACTCTTCCTCCTTCTATTGTAAGTGTTAGTATTATATCAAAAATTAAACAAGGTTGATGTAAGTTATAGTGTTACAAAAGTTCATGGTTACCACCTAGTGCACCCTAAATCAATGATGGCGTTCATCATCCGCGAGAAAGGCGTTTACCTGTACTTAGGTAATTATGTAAATACATATCCTATAGTCTAGTAACTAAATGATTTATACACTTTGACAAATACCCTCAGTTTTTCGATATTAGTAATACAATATTACGGCTAGTCTGAAAAAGTAACGTAGCAGTTGGTACATAAAAACTAACTGAAATATGTATAGGTATCGAGCAAGCGTCCCGTCGGGAAATAAATACTCGCTGAAAAGTGTTGTTCATAATTTTTATTTTTTTATTCTTCAGTTGACGCACTCTTTCTTTCCACACAAATTTCTTTTACAGTTGTAAAAAAATGCTGTTTTAATGGACTATAATATCACGTTGAGTATTTCGTTCAAATATATATTTTTACAAGTTACTTTATAGTTTTTTTACATCAATACGTTGACGACCTCCGTAGCCGAGAGGCGAGCATACCGGACTTGGTGTCGCTATCTCTGAGGTCCCGGGTTCGATTCCCGGTCGGGTCAATGTAGAAAAATAACTTTTCTATATTGTCTTGGGTCTGGGTGTTGTGGTACCGTCGTTGTTTCTGATTTCTGTAACACAAGTGCTTCAGCTACTTATCATAGGATCAGAGCAATGTATGTGATGTTGTCCAATATTTATTATATTTATTATTTACTTATTTTTTTATTTATACACACACACCGTTTAAACTGGTTTGGGACTTGCATGACTATTAACTCTGATCAAGTGCAAATAAATAATTTATTGTGTGTGTTTTAATCTAAACAATTTCGTTAAAAAGAAATGTCAAGATTTTTTTCAATATTCGAAAAGCAAAAAAGAAGGGACAACTCTGTCTAATCTGTGATTTTAATCTTTGGATAGTATTGATAATGAACCATGGACTTGTATGTATATGTACTTCATGTAACCAACGGTTACATATGAAAAGAGAAGATATAAACAAAGAGAACAAATAAAAGGCATCACATAGCAGCATTAGATACTCTTGATGTCATTATACATCCAAACAAAAAAGCAAAATAAAAACCGCTGAATCAGTGCAGCGAGTACTGAATTCCATCCATCTTCCAATAGACGCGGTATTGCAGTCATTATTTCCTATTTTAGCTGATCTAAACACATGAATGCCTATAAATAGGTACGAGTGTTGCAAATACCGTCGATTCGATATAGTTTTGATATTAAAATTTTCTTTTCACATTAAAAGACCAAAACAAGTTAATTATATATATATACATTTTTAATTGTTTTCACAATCACACCATGCAATTATCTAGCCCTAAACTACGCAAAGCTTGTACTATGGCGACAAGATAACGGATAAACATACTTAAATACTTTTATAAACATCCATGACTTAGGTATAAATGCTCGTGCTCATCACACAAACATTTGCCCCTTGCGGGATTCGAACCCGCAACCGCTGGCATTGTACTTCGGAACGCGAACCACTACACCACACCAGACGGTCGTCGATAGATAGAGCAAAATAAGGCTAAATTTTTTATATCTTGCTTTTTATAATAGTTTACATAGAGGGTGTAAGTTGGCAAAATATTGTTCCTTGAATATGAAAAATTTACAAACGGGACCCTTTTACTAAGCTTAGGTTGTTTTCTGTCTGTAACATATGTTCTAATTATACAATTTTGAAGCGTATAACGTAACCACTTAAAACTTTCACAGAATATTGATAAATTAAATTTTAATTGTTAGTACTTTTCTTTCTAGCGCGAATTTGGAGCGATTGCTACCAGACCTTCGAAACTCTTAGACAGGGGAAGTAGAACAAGACAGTATTAACCAGAAAGTATCGTAAAAACTGATACATATGATGAAGATGATATAAAACTTTATGTAATAATGTTCAGATTTTGAAGTAAAACAAAAAAAATATTAAACTAGTCAAGTGTGAGTCAGGCTCACTCAGAGAATCCAGAGCGATACGGCATCATCAGTTTCATACTCTAGCTCGCATTCGGCAGATTTTTATTGTTTATCGATGCTTGAGTACAGACCACACTAATTATTCCCTATTTCAGCTGATCCTAATAGATGAGCTAGAGCATCCGCCATCCGGTACATACCTAGGTATGCACGGCACATAGGTAGACACATTGATAGTCATTTAATTGCACTTGCAACTCCCATTATTCATGTTTAATGGCCTTTTGGAATGAGCTGGTCGCGTCACAAATCAATTTATTATCGATATCAGATAATTTGTAAACTATAAGCGGGACACATACATGTTTCGACATAGCTTTTTTGTGTATAACGGTTTCTATTCATTAGGCCTCGATATTAATTAAAGTCTGTTTCGTAGTTAATAGCGTGGTGGCAGTGGTTTCAGTCGATAAACTGGCGTTAGTAATTATTACCTAATATCTACGTATCATAATTTCGGAAAAGTGTTTAATAACTAGTTTGCCGGTTAATTCGTTCGTTAAAGTATGCATAACTGGATCTTGTAAATGGAAACAAAAAATAGACTGAAATTCATAGTTTCTAGGTTTAAAAATATATATAATATATCCTGAGTAGATTACAAGAGATACTCGTAGGTTTAAAAACGTAAGTAGGCATAGATAATATTTGTTTTATTCGATCGAACCCAACAAAACAACTTCTAGTTTTTTACTAGCCCTACTTTGCTGACGAATTCAATTAATCGAATCCCATTTTACGGAAAACCGGTTGTACAAAAGAATAGGAAACTCCTTAAACCACGGATTAGCATTGGGGCAAGATGATATGGTGCATGACGCGTGACGTGTTCAGATGCTTGTATGAAGCATCAATTTTTTTTTACAATTTAGATTCTCTTATAGTAAAAACTGTTGTATATACATACGCAGCTAGTTGCGTAGTCTTACGGAATATTTTATTCGTTTGTACACCCAGTGTATTGACTCGTAAAAAACGTCATAATGCAGAATGGCGTCCGAGGTGGCACATTTTGTAGGTCTAACAGCTAACTTTACTTTAGCGTAAAACTAAAAGGTT
Organism: Anania hortulata; assembly: GCA_963576865.1. Classification (NCBI taxonomy): domain Eukaryota; kingdom Metazoa; phylum Arthropoda; class Insecta; order Lepidoptera; family Crambidae; genus Anania; species Anania hortulata. The sequence continues at coordinate 16,247,524 of OY756396.1, read as the reverse complement.
CACTAAGCAGTAGGTTCCATACCTGTTGTGAGCGCTAAAGGTGATGCGCAGCGGATGCGGGGCGGGGGGCGGCTGCGCGGGCGCCGCCCGGCGCCGGCGCAGCGCGTGCGGGGGCTCGTACGCGGCCGGCTGCCAGTGCCGCACGAACGGCGTCAGTGACAACCCTGAAAAAAGAAATATATTTAGTAATAAGCCATATTCGACCAGTTTACAGTTTAACGACTTTCCAATTCAGAAAACAAGGTTTACTTAAGCGTCCCGCCCGGGTGTTTGTTGTTCTGTGTGTGTCGGAAGCTTGGCTTTCATTGCCGGGGGAATCTCGTTACACACGGAAGTTAATATCTTAATTCCAGGGTCCATGGCACTTGGTGTACGTTGGCCATGGAGCACATACTCTATTGAGTAGAAATGTATTTTTTTTTGTTCGTTAAAAATTCCGCCAATTATTAATCTGTGACTGTAGTGATTTAGTATGGGCGAGAGTTGATAGAACTTGTTTTTTAACCCATTTCATACGAAATGCAAGTGAAAAATCACTAACGTGTTTCGGATAAAGATGGTCCGTATTGCTACTCTATACAGGGTTACATTGCAAAAGGGTGCCAAATTTAAAAAAATAAGATCTAGGGAACAATATAAAGAAGCGTCTTAAGCGTTATTATTGTTAATAATCGTATACGAAAAAAAAAACTTTTAAATATCTGAAAATAAAGTCAATAGAGAGACTACGGAAGCCGCGCGGTCATTCATCAGAGGCGTACGGCGAGCCAACAAGGACCTTACGCAGTGCACATACAGTGCTATTTTTTCATGAATCAGTTAAATTATCTACGCGTACGATTTTTAACAGCGGATAGGAATAATTAAAATAGAGAAAAAAAAAATTTCTTTGCCTAGATCGATTAAGTTACTCATTCTGAACCACTCCTAAAGATTTGGCACCACTTTGCAATGTAACCCTGTATGTGCTCGATGATGTCGGCGCATTTTTTTTTATTACTATTGTGACATGTGTGAGTATCATGTAATAAATTATTATTTTATGAATTAAGAAGTACATCCACTCTGTATTTTTGGCGCATACCCAAAATATAGGTCACCATTTTTAATATTATTACTTACGAGTTATAAATCACTGGTTTTATAGTATGTAAATTGCCGTATAACCAAGTTACCTATGATGAAAGGTTTCAAAATTACCTTGTCACTCAGAGGGCTGAGGACCCTCATCACTCCTCGCAAATTACACTCGAATCTCCGCAAGCCTATTTACTATCAATCTAGCTCACCACCGAGCTCGTTGGACATTGGATATCCATATTGACATTATTAAGTATTATCTACCTACTGATTACAAAATATCGGTGTGCGGACGTTACGCCTTTTTCTAACCCTTTGTTTTATATATTGGGATACTGTATAATTATGTAGGTGCCTAATTAATTGATAATTTATTTAAATATAATCATTTTTACATAATCTTTGATAATGGAGTCGACCTTTAGGCATATAAGGTGTACGCCTGTGTTAGGTGAAACCGCTCTTTCCTTAGACAAATTATGTAGGTATGCTATATAATTGAAACTATGTTACAAAACTCAAAAATAAAAGAAAAGGACCAAAATTAAATCGAGAGTTATGCTGATATAAGTATTATATTTTTTATGTAATTAAACAACTATAATTATCAGTTATCGGAATAGGTAGATTGATTTGATGTACTTTGGTATTGCTAGCATAATATTGATATGCCTTTTTTTCAAAAACTGATACAAAGAAATGCCGGAATCCCGGAGGCATGTCCATATTAACATCAATGTTTGAGATCATTGACCCTAAATCAATCTACCTATTCCGATCACTGATAATTATATAATAGGTTTATGAAAAATACTTTACTGTTTAGTTTACCAGAACCCCCGTTTTGAAACAAAAATTCGCGCTTTGTATAATGTAACCTAAATAGCGCTAGCACCTCCGGAAATTAATATTATTGACCAATTTAGAGAGCCACAAAACTATTTTCGACGACTTCAATAAATATGTACAGTACGACGCATAAAAAATTTACCTTGTTTAAGTTTTTAAGCGTGTGTTTGTGTACAGCTGGAATCTGCGTGCTTTTCCGCTTTAGGTTCACAATTTCAATTAAGTAAGATATAACGGAACTGGTTTATATTCTGTGGACGCGAAATTAATGGCACGAGCAGGTAATTATATTTAGCTGAAAATGCGGTTCAATTAAATAACACTTCCAAGTTTGAGCGTGACGGGATCAGCTTATTCCTACGGCTGCTTTTCAATTTATTTGACCCAAAACTCGAGTGAAATGGAATGGCGTACAATCTTTGAAATGTTAAACTGTGTACGAGTACGAACACGGTATAATAGCTAGCAATATAAGTATAGCAATTATGCTGACATTTACACGTATGCGCGTTCCTTATAATGTATTGATTGATTATTTTAACGTGGGTATCCAATAAACCGTTGAGATTTACATCTTTTACTTATTAACATAACATAACATTCAGCATTGCGTTGGGGTACAGGACAGCTCCAACAAACTGTGAATCCTTACTCTACTATTTATTGATTAGTTGAACAAAACACGTAAACAAGAAGTAACTAACTAACCTTCAAACCGTAATACGGTTATCAAAGAAAAAAACGTTGAATACATTAAAATATGGAATTGTGAAGGCCTATACATATTTAACATATGAATAACGTACCGTGTGACTCATACTAACTCATACTCGTAGCATGAGTAAGATACAGCAGGCTTACTCCTAGCCTAGTTTAGGATGTAAGGCAGGGTTTTCTTACTATAAAAGCCAAGGGTCCATGGCAAGCCGATCATGTTAGGTAATGGTCAGGCTAACAATTCATATGTAAATTATTCGCAATCAATAGAAGCTGGTAAAAGCTACCTTTTTTATCTTTTTGGATAAGGTCTGTGGGCTCTTTAAAAACGAACCTCACTTGCACGCGGGCATCCTACTTGTACAACCAAACAGCTTCGCTGTGTACGCTGTTTCCTGATAGTAGAGCAAGATAAGTTACCTTACAGCGTATTTACTGAGTAAGTGTGCTTTTTATTTGACTTCATTATCACTTACACTGGTAAGATTCAGCCGCTAATAAAACAAAATAAACAATGTATGGCAGAGTGCATTATACATTCATCATTATCATCATCATTTCAGCTATTGGACGTTTACCGCTGACCATAGGCCTTCCCCGATGACTTCCAGATATTGGTTGGAAGTGCCTTCCATATAGATGGAACGTACTTGTCTCTCGCATTTTGTTTTCTAGTAGTAGTCAATAGATTACTACAACAGTACGCATGGATACGTTTCAAGCCCACTGAGTCTGCCTCCATTGTGTTCGTAGCTAGAAAACCTTTTAAAGGTTATGAAATAAATTGGTTTCATTTGGCGTCCCCGTGTTCTGCACACGAACGGCTATAAATTAAGAATTTAATTACTTTGCCAACTTTCAACGTGTGAACTCGAATAAGTTTCTTGCGAAACACATTTGTATAGGGAGTCACATTCAATAACATCTACGCTTTGAACTCTGTTGATTATTAAACCACGGAGTACAATAAGAAGACGACGACGAAATCGTAACTTCTTTGGAAAGAGCGGTTTTATATGGTAAAATCTAGATATACTAATACATTGAAGCAGTATTTTTTAAATTACGAATTATGATAATTTAAACTTAAACTCTTTTATTATTTTGTCCCAAAAATTGTACGACAGACTGACAGTTGTGCAATAAATACCTAAAATATATCTATTTGTTGTAAGAAATTGCTCTTTAAACGGGCAGTGGAAGTGGACAATCGAATGAGTTTTTAAACACAAAGCACTTAAATGATACATACCTTTTTTATTTAAACGCTAAGTAAGTAATACAATAAATAAAAAGAAGAATTTTCCGCTCGTATCACACAAATGTTCGATATTTTCGAAGAGAAGTTGGCGACGTAATTCAGTTTACAATGCGAGTGCGATCAAATATTTGCATATAACTCCATTCCTAGTTCCCCTGGCAGCGGTTAAAAGTCTAACTTTAAACAGAACGTTCATCGAACTGGGAAATATCTTCAAACTATTTTCATACGGACAAGTTTTATGAATGTTCGCTAACTAGCTTTTTATGTTCTCCTGTCACGTGAATTTGTGATTATTGAATCATTTTATAATACATGGTGTTATAAAAAGTAACAGACATGCCAAATTTTAGGGGGTTATTCAGAATCGGATCTAGTATTTAGGAAACATATTTTAATAAATCCACTGTACCGTTACTGTATTTAAAATAAAAATATCAAATCAAATCATTTATTTGCAGAACAAATGTTACAGTAATACCGGTATTCAGTATTAGAGTCCGTTTCAATTTCGTTCTAACGGGAATTGTAGAATTTGATTTGATTTGATTTGAATACATATAACGTAAGTTAAAAATATATATATCCTATCTAGACTAATAGTATATAGTCGCACAGTTAATACCAACAGCTTGCGTAGTTGCATAATATATTACTTTCGCGTATACTAGACGCACTGGAATTCAAATCCAATGATGGGCCGGCCATTTTGGTGAATGCAACGTCGACGTAATATAGCTTACAATTAATTTTTTAATAAGATTTTTCTTGTATTCCATTTTTGATTCTGAAACACCCCTTAATTACGGCTAGTACTTTTTTAGCTTAATTATTAGTATTGTATACAAAATCTGTATTTACTTTTTTATTTGCAAGTAGGCTTACAAACTCAGCGCAGAGGCAGCGCTTTGGCAGTGATTACCAAAGTTTAATCCACCTACGCCGCAGTTGTCATTGGATGGGTGACCATTTCCACAATATTTAGTGACATTTATCACAAGCATCGCCGTGCTTCGAAAGACACGTTTAAAGTTGGTCTCAGCTAATATCGCTTGATAATAGTTGTAAAGCCTAGTCAGAGGCCTTAGGGCGGTTTAGTAACATCTGACAGTAAGTTTAAGTCAATTGTTTTACAACACCTTCACCAAACCGCACTAGGCCCGCGTGGTGGGGTACTGCCCAAACCACCTCATAGTTGGTAAGGACTGTGCCCTGCAGTGGGACGTATATAGGCATACCTACCATACTTTTAGAAACTCATGACTTCATAATCCATAATTATTATTAGTAATCTTGTCTATTCCTAAGAGATAACGTTAACCTCGTTAGTGAACAGTAATAATCTAAGTTTACGTATCGTAAAAATCAATTTTTATTTTAAATTTTGCAATTATTAAAATCGAGTAGGTAGGTAGTACTTACTAAGTAAGCTCATTAAAATAATTTATTATGTCACTGATCACGCATCAGCGGTCCGTTAAGTTATTATCATGACAAAGATAATTACGGTCCACAAAGTATAAATTATTGTAATTTTCATAAAGATCGCTGTTTCTCGAACTGCTGTGAGCTTTTATTAAAATTTTCGCATATCGGATGTACACTTAAATAATATATTAATGGATTCATTGCTGCCGTGGCAGGTGAGCGGCATTTGCATAAAAATATCGTTAAAGCGCAGCCTCCTATAGACTTTTAAATTAAACCGCCGAAATGCTAAAACTGTTGATTGATGGTTATTTAATACGACCGAAGGAAAAATCTTTGCCTAGTCCCTTACATAGAGCTACATCGTAGCCATTCATCTGACTCTCATAATATCCTGTCTTCTCTTAGCTAAAACCTACTAATTAAAAAGTTTTTAGAAGCAAGAAACCATAGAAGAAAGTTTATTCGCGCTTAAATAGTACTAGAGGATCTATTTCACGTTTTTATTCAGTTTTAATATTACGTTTATTTACGAATGATCCGTTTTCATCTCTATTTTAAGTTATGTACAGACAACAGCACGTCAGCCTACCACAAAACGTCAAATTTTCTCAATTGATATTGATCTCTACGTGTCGGACTTAAAGTTGAAAATCAATTCAATGACCTTTAACTTTTAGGGTAGGTTGACCTGCCGTTGTCTGTACTTTTTTTTATTTTTATTATTCTGTACAATTACATGTACACGTACTTTGTGTCCACTCAGGCCAACCAAAAAATTTTTTTAGGAAGTTTTATGTTATTATTGTTATATTTATGTGCAATTTTGTAAGTGTTTTAAGTAAAGCTTCTCATACTCTATTCTATGCTTATGTTTATCTATAAGTAACTTAACATTATCATTCTAAAACTGTGCAAAACGAGTAAAGAGTAGGTTTCAAATAAATTTTTTACATTTAATCAGTAATTTAACACTAATCGTGAATCTGTGACCGAAGGATATCGGATGTCTGAACTCCCAATTTGGCAATCGAAACGGAAATATCAGCCCCAACTTGGTCCTAATTATTCAGGGGCTATATATCAACGTGTGAGCGTCCGGGGAGCGAGGGAGTACTCGTAGACCGACTTGGAACTCGACTCGGCCTACGCTTGCACGTCAGGCGGATTTGCCACTAGTTTAATTTGCCACTTGGTAACTTGTCGCAGTACTAAGTTAGCATGCTTTAGATACGTGAATAGCTGATTGTAGAGCAATACAGTACTGTTCTTATTTATAATACCTATCTACCTAAGTTGAGTCTAGTTACATTAGTATTGTTACATATTCTATGTTTTAGTAACCGCGCGAGACCTTGTCAATATTAGGAAAACTCAAAGTATTTAGACAGGGCAAAAATAAACAAAGTATTCAAATTGATATTTTGGATCATCGTAGATCATTTTAGCCTTCTTAACAGTGGTATTGAGACCGTGAGGATTTTTAATGTATTCCTTAGCAGAGTTAAATAATTAAAAGCAGCAGCAGGGAACGTCATATGGCTGAAATGATGATGATCTTAAAAAAATATTGGGAGTGGGAGTAGGGACAGCCGTAAAGAATACACTTCTCCACCGTCAACAGGAGGTGTGTCGTAAAAGGCGACTAATTCCTGTAGCACGAGACGGGCAGCAGCGTCTTTGTGCGAAATCTTATAAAAAAAACTGCACGCGCCAACCCGCCTGCCAAGCGTGGCGAGTATTGGCAATCCCCCCCTGATGATAGGTCATTGGGGGAGGCCTTTATTCAGCGGTGGACGTATATAATGGTGATGGATTGATATAATATATGCGTTAATAAAAGCCAAAGAAAAAGACAAAAAAGACTGTTTATAAAAAACTTGATAATAAAAGTAATTCGTATTTCCGAATCACTAGTTTTAACCCCATACAGTATGAATTTCAACGTTATAAGGTAGAAAACTAGAATTTACTGGCGAATAAGTTACGATGCGCTCGTGTGTGGAACTCCGAGCATAATTTTTCGCGCCATTTGTCCATGCGTCAGCGGGTGCGGACGTGCTATCGAATGTGCTCAGTTGGCAGCTTCAGTAAACCTTATATTGACCTAACTGAGAACCAAACCCTTGCCCTGACCATAGAATATAGAGTTCTATAAAAAAAATCCTAAACAAAACATCCGAGGTAATGTTGCAAATTGCAAAGCTAGTCTTATACAGGAGGTTCCCAAAAATGGTGTTAAGGTATTTTGTCTAAGGATTTTTACCCCTAGGGGTATAATCATCCTTATGTATGTTCCACTTTTTTGTATTTTCGCTTTTTTTTTTGTATCTTTCAACCCACTTGCCAAGAATGCATCGACACGACATTAACTTTTCTATGTAACATAAATTGAAAACATTAACGACGTTCATGTAATATCTACACGTTTTTATTATAAAGATAGATCTCCTAAGCACATATTAATAGCATTACAGATTCTAATACAGTTAGAAACTCAGGTAATTATACCAAATCGAAGAACCTATAAGTAAAAAGTGATCGAGACAGGGGCGTAACTCAATTTAATAGAGTCAGCTCAGTACTCGAGATGCTTGAAGACGAATGAACAATAAGCACTTTCGCAAGTTTCACTTTCTAAACGATGACAATTTGGATTTAGAGAGCTAAAACTATTATAATGGGGTAGTTAGTTGGCAGAAAAACTTTTTAAATAAAAATCGTTACTGAAAGCTAGTTTTGAAATTACTTAAAAAAGAATTCTGAAAATATTTTTAATAAACCCAATAACTTTAGTTAAAAACGTACATGTATGAGTTGTAAACAAATAATTATTATTTGTTTACAACTGTGGCCATATTAATAAACCACCGCATTTCCATAATTTTAATAAACTTTTCACAAAATAAAATGAAACAGTTCTGACTAAAAAGAGGTAAATAATTATTATGAACTCGGGCGGGAGCAAGTACAGAATTTACTGATACTCATACAAATTAATGGTGTCCACGTAGGATCTAACGAGCAATCTATATAAGAAACTGATGGCTCTTGAATGGAGGAGTCCCTTGATTCACGTAATGGAACAACTCTGTTTCCAATACGAAACGAATCGGAAAAGCGAATAACAAAGTAGAGAAAGAAAACTCATTTTTCCAAGCGCCCGAGGAAGCTCGGAAGCCTTTAGAAGCCACGGAAACCAATAGTGAGGGCGCCGACTTCAATGAAATACATAGAATTCCTGTTACTGTTGCGAGTCGACGCTCTTACCTATTTATCGTGGAATAAATAAACTACGGTGCGGAGTGAATTGGGTTTAGACTCTCCCAGATCAAGTCGAGTGGCGTCTGCGATGAATGTTGCAAAGATATGATTCATAATCCCGCCGGTTCAAAGGTAAGTGAAACGTAAGGATGAATGAGCTTCATGGCTCAAAATTATTTTGTGGAAAAGCTTTATTAATTGCTGTCGACCGACGACCAGACAAAGAGACTGGGATAGTGAGGCTTCTTTTGAAACCTCAGCGGACGCCGTTTGGAGCAAATTTACCTTTATTACACGAGCTGAATAAAATCAATAGCTTCCCCCGTCTGGCGTGACTTAATGAAGGCCGCTTGAATCCTTATTAGCCGCGGTGCTGACTCCGAGGAAAGAGGTTTAATAGAAAAGAGGAATCTGCCCCGTCAGCATACGCCGCTGATTAATGCGTCTCCGTATGCCTTCCCTTTGATTCGAGCGGAACGGTATACGCTTCATCTTGTTCTTTGAAAATGTGGTAATTAAAAGGATTTCACATTTTTATTTCTCTTTCTAACTTACGACTGTCTGGCACATTCGATCTGCAACTTCTCAAAGGGATGTCCTGCACAATTTTCTGGTACAAAAATGTAATTACTTACGTAGATCTACTTTGATATACCGTCGTTGGCCTCCATTTGCCACATTGTATGTAGTCAACTGATAAATTGAAAATGTAATGTAGTCTTTTTTAAAAGATGCACGATTCACAATAGGATAAAAAGATCTACGCCTTTATGTTTTTTTAATAGATTTACTTTTTTACGTAAGGAGCGTTCTTAAATAAGAATGTAAGTACAAGTATAGTTCATAAAAACAATAAAGACATTTAATCATTTGCTTTGATGAATTAATTAGTAGGATATTGGTATCTATAGTTTCTAATTCGATTAGGTATAGGAGTTATGCTCAATCAAACGTACGAATATAATTAAAACGGTCGTTATTAATGTTGCTTAGATATATTGTCAGGACCGTAAAGTTATATAATTCATCTAAGCAAAATTAACAAAATATAACTGCTAACCCAACCTAACCTAATTATAATCTTACCTTCTAATGAAATTATAATCATGACCGTAGCAATATCCTTACTACGATAATACCATGTACCTAATTGGACTCGAAAAGTCAGCGTTAACGATAAGATATTCATACATTTTGGGGAAATTCCGCATGAGTCATGAATAGTATTAATATCGATGAAAAAATCTAACAAAAACACAGTCGAGGGGAAAACTCGAGACTGGAGGAGTGCACAGGGTCCAGACACAGAAGACCTTTCGCGGCTCATTGGCTCCCACCCAACGCTTCCAGTAACGTCAGGATTTTTCGAGTAGCAGGCGGCGGGGTAGATCTCATTAAGTTGGTTCTGTCCTGGACGAGTAGCTTTGGTTCGACATAAATGGGTTTTCTATTAGATGCTGCAGCGAAAAGTATATTATAGGGTAGTTTTGAATACATTTCGTAGGTTTATCGACAAACGATTCGTCTGAACCCAATCTCTAAAATATTTAGTACTTACCTCATTGGGATATTATCGGTATCAGTGTTTCCGGTATGATATTGAAATGCTTTTAGTGAGTTTGAATAAATTAACGAGAGCCTCAAATATACATAAAACTCGTGATGGATTGTTTGACAACTTTAAACTTGGATTACTGCGATGAAGCCGAAGGTTTAAGAAAATCTACTGAATCATAAACTTCACGATTGATTGGACGTAATTTTGGGGAAAAACACTTTCTTAGAGACTGTGTTTAGTAATTTGTTTGTTTTTAACCGACTTCAAAAAAGGAGGAGGTTCTCAATTCGTCGGAATCTTTTTTTTTATGTATGTTCAGCGATCATTCGCTACTGCGTTGACCGATTTTATTAATTTTTTTTTTGTTTGGAAGGTAATACTTTCAGAATGGTCCCATATAAATTTGGTTAAATTCTGATGATGGGATCTATAAGAAAATCATCAAACATTGCATGAACTCCGTACCACGCAACTGATTTTAGTATCTATCTTACCTAATATCTTTGTCAAATGTGGACCGATTTTGATGATTCTTTTTTTAATTAATAGCTTATACTTCAAAGATACTATAATAATGCATTTTTGGAAATAAATTCACCCCTAAGGGTGGAAAAATAGGAAATGAAATCTGTTTTCAGCAGTTAAATTATGTTTGCACTCGTAAGATTTGTTTTGATTAGGATTTATCACTAAAATGGATGAAATAAGTTAATTTTATAAAAACAATAAAAACCGACTTGAAAAAACTAAAACGCTAAAAATAATCTTAACACTTAAGTACCTAATCAGTTACTTTTGGAGTCGGTGCAAACAAAAACATCGTATCTCTCATCGACTGGCACCGACTCGTTTAGCGTTTTAGTTTTTTGAAGTCGGTTTTTATTATTTTTTATAAAATTAACTTATTACAGCTCACTTTCCCTCCGATTTTATTTTTATAAGACCTTTAATAACTTGATACCTTTTCCAAATAACAACTATTTTAATAATAAAATGTTCGCCCAAGAATTCTGATCTCTCTCAAAGCTTTTCTCCTCATGTTATTTCATTGGTGCCTTAGGTGCTAGGCCCCTAATACCCCATGATGGCTTCCATCCCCCATTAGGTGGACACTACCCATACGGTTACGCAGTGAAATTTGGTCCATTTTCCTTATTGTTACTTTTTCCTTTATCAGATTATTCTTTATTACGTAGCTCTATTACGGTTTCAGCGATGTAAATAAATACTTATTGCTACTCTTATCTGATTACGTAAATTCAATTTGTGAGACGATTGTTTTCGTACAAAATGAATACGATTTGTTATTGCTAAACCACACAAAACTAATAGTTCAATCAAATTTCCTATTGTACGAGTACATATGGGTGCTCTAAAACACTTCTCGACGATAAGAATACGAATCACTTTCAACAAAAATATACTGTATAATAGGATTTCGGTGCCGTGAAAAAGTAATATGAATGGCGCCATGTTAACGTTAAGATCTATAGGCAGATACGTGATTACATCCGCTATCGAAATTGTTTTCCCTCTCTCGACTTACTATGCATTGAAAGTCGGCACACGAGATAAAAGTAGACAAAAAGAAAACCTCATCGACGCGAAACAGCTAATCTCATAAACACGAAACACTAGTGCAATTATTTTGAACCTCTGGCGAGTTTAATTGAATTGTGCGAACAAAGCTCCGCCTGGCGAGTTAATAAAAAGTGTGACGCGTGTTCTCGCCAGGGGGCGGTAGTTAGGGTTTCAACTCTTGAAACCTAGAGATTTCGCCTTATTTGGTATTCTGTGAGGTTTCAAACACATCTTGCCGTATCTTTCGATACTTACTGGTTCTAGTTGTTTACCTTTGTCAACATACGACTCTGCTGAATAGAATAATTTTAGAATACAATTGTAAAAGAACATTAATTCATAACTATTTTAATTTTAAAAGAACTATTTAATTGGGCTCCCTCAAATGTATTATTTTATATCGTAACTACACTAATAAACGTTTAACCTACTAATTAATGTTGTGAGACTCAGTGATTGGTGTTTTTTTATAAATTCTTTTTGTAAGCATGATTGTTAAAAAATACTGTTGAATTTTCTAATAAAAAATACTTTATATACTTTGCGTTTAACGTCTATTATTTACCGTCAACCAAAAACGATTCCGATACCTAGGTATAAATTATTGTATATTGGAACCACGAGACCAATCACGCAATTACTTCTTTAACTGCAGTAACTTCAATAGTTCTGTCAATCTCGGAAAGTTAATTTGCGGTAAGGGCAAATCCGAAAGTTAATTCCGCCGTCTGGTCGCGATAGCGTTATGTAATTAGATAGGTAGGCCTCTGCAGGGACTTCAGCAAATGGGATTATAATGACCACTAAGAATCATTTCTATGCCAAAATTCTAAATATAACAAATTTGCCTTACTTAATGGTTATCATCAAACAATTTCGAGTGACCGATCTTTCTACTAGGACATAAACATGAGAGACTGAGAAATATTCAGCTAAAGTGACGTGAGCAAGCTATTAGTATAATTATTTTCACCACTTTACCTCTAGGTAATATTGTGTTCTTGTAAAACCTAATTGTTGAAGGTCGATTAGACTTCCTCAGCCCCCCTAGCATGACTATCAAAACACGATATGATATAAGTAGCGAGTACCTCTTTAGCTTGTCTAATAATGATACTTGTAGTTTTTTTTATCAGTAGCGAGTTATCGAAAATAACTGTAAAATTAAAAAAATATATATAATAGTTGTAGCCGTTATGTTGAACTTTCATCGACAAAACAACAAGGAAAACAAACACGGCGATTCAACATGGCGGCTATATAGATCTATAATTTTTACTTTCTGGGGTCCTGCAAGGAAACGGCTTAGAACTATTTTCTAATAGAGCTCTGATTAATTACCTATGTAAATAGTAGTAAAGTTAAACGCTCTGAGGATAGTATGCATATACATTTAGAATTGACCCAGATTTGAACCGAGATCTGTCTGGAGTGTAGGTAATGTGGCAGCCCTAGCTGAGTGCAAGGATCGCTGTTGTTCGACATATTTCAGGGATTTTGCTGGTCGTATGTTGCGCAGACAAAGGAATAAAGTTTTATTTCTAACGCAATAAGGAACACTGATGAAAATGTATTTATTTAAGACGTTATTTTCTGAAGTAATGTATCAGAATCAGAAACTTTATATGCGTAAAAGACGGTATTTAGGGATGTTACAATTTACAGGGAGCATAATTATGCCTCGTTATCAAAAATAGCATGCAAAGTTTTAACAATAAATTAAATGCATAATACAACCTAAATAAATAGAAATTACAATAACATTATTTTATAACAATAATTAGTAAATTTGTCAATAAGAAATTCGAGTAATGACAGCCAAAAATGTCGTAAAAATTAGTAATACGTACATACCTATTTAAATTTTACAGTCGATTAATGACGTAAATTCTCTATTTGATTTAAACATATTAATATTTTGATTTTTAATCTCATTTGGAATTTTATTCTATATTTTTAAACAGCTTTTATTGTTGACCTTGGAATTACATTTAACACAAGCCTATTACCGTCTCATTTCGATCTTGTGTTTACGTCATCTGATTTCGAAAATCAGTATGTTTTTTCACAAAACAGTGTGTTTCAAAAATATACAGCGCCGGGGCAATACGAGTAAGTTAAGGCTCACAAAAGCTGTCTACACGACTCGCCGGGTGTTATCCTACAGATAGCTCTGATACATCTCTTTTGAGCTATAACTGGTATAAGTTTTGTACTATTTCCCTACATTATTAAACCGTAGCGTAAGGCAGACGCTACTTAAATATAATAATAATAAGCCTTTTTATTCTGAACTTCCATGATGTATGAATGCTACACATATATTTGTTTGTTATAAAATGTCCCGAAGCTCAGTTTGCCTCTTGGTAAAGGCCTCCTCTAACATTTTCCATTGGGACCTGTCACGCGCTACCCTTCTCCAATGGTGACCAGCCGTGAGTTTTAGGTCATCTTCCCATCTTGTCTGATGGCGTCCTCTACTTTTGCCGTGCCTGGGATACCACTTTACGATTTAAATATACTTTTCTCTAAAGTAAACTATGCAAAGTAAATCATTCAGACACTAGACTTTAATCAATTAGAAGCTTTACCATGAATTTTGAAAAGTATCTAAAAAGTGATGGTTTGATCTAGCAGTAAGACTGTTTTAGTTGGTCAAGTCAAACGCTGATTCCGTCGCAAATAAAAGACAAAGTGTTGCCTTTTGAGCAACTAGAAAAAAAGCCTGAGTTATGGGAAATTACTAAGCATAAAAGACGTTTAGTGACCTTTATTAGCGTAGCGCTGTGTGTAATTAGTTTGGTTTGAACATTGCACAAAGATTTTTTTTTAAATAGATGCAGTTAATAAATGTAGCTCCACTACAGAATAATAACAGTGTATTCATATTCCATTGTGGATCGTTGTGTACAACATAGTTGTAATTTTAAACAAGAATATATATTGTCTGGAATCCGTGTAAAACCTATATAAAAGTAATTCGCTGCTGATATTATTTAAGAGTAAACATCGAAATCGCATCGCATTTGTAGACCATTAGATTTATTGCTACGAATATTGTTTAGAAAAGCTGAAAATGTATCTTAAATGTCTCAAAGCGGATAACTGGAAACATGAAAACTCGCGCCAATATCGAAACGTTGAAATTCTCAATCACCGGTTTAGTAGCTCCGTCCCCATTTCAGGGGAGAGCTCACAACGACTCATGGATGCCAACTACAAAATAGGGTAAAGTTATAAATATGTAATAATAAAAATTGAATAATATTATAAAGAATCATGCTATGCTAGTACCTATTATACAAAAATAAAAGGACAAGCTTTAAAAGCTGGGTAAGATCTAATATAAAACGTATACAAATAATATATTAATACAAAATAAATACAAAATCTTGTAAAAAAAACAACTTTTGGTAAATATACTACATTTAAAAATGATAATTTTCAGTAAAGTTGCGTCTTTAACCTCAATTTCATTAAATTTTTTTCCTGTAAAAAAGAAAACAACATGGTAACCCTGCAGCGGATTCTTAAAAGCTCCTTGCCGCTGTCAGGCATTCACCGGGTTCTGCACAAACGCCATCGAAATATCCCAGTGCCTGTTGTCGTTATTTACGATAGAAATGTCTAACTACGCTTTTATCACGTGACACTTTCCAATACCGTTCTAGGAAGTCCATCTGCTAACGTGTTTCTCAGAGATTACTTCAAGATTTCTTAAAAATATTAAAAGAGTGTTCGAAGAGTCATGTTTAGGTATTATACTTAATAACCAGCAATAATTTACACTGTTTATTTCAAGGCTTTAGGAAATATATATGTCGCAGCCAACTAGTTTAATCAGCCGTTCAATTAAGAGCCTAGCCTCTTTATTAAATGGCGCCGTTTAATCAACGGCCTGAATGATGTTCAGCCATTTGATGAAACAACTAGGCAAATGCCTTGAAGCGATAACGTTTAACTACTTGTCTAGCCCGTTCATTTAAATTTAGTTCCACTTTCTGCCACCAAGCGCTGAATCTCATAAACCTTTCAAAATGGCGTCGGTAAACAACAAAGATTGTGTTTCCCAAAATTTAATGAGAAATAATACAATGAAAGAGTGTAGTGACAGTAACAATGTGAATTCAACTATGACTGAGTCGAGCAACTTAATTTTTAAATCTAATTTCGAGCGAAAACTTGTTGAATATGACGAACAGCTTCAAGGTAAGTTTAAGTTTGTTTTTCGTAATTATTTTTTATTCTGCGAATTGTTTACTATGTTCATTACTAAGGGTTTATAGTTAATGTGATTTATCTTTATCTTTGCAGGATGTAATAGAAAAGCTTGGACATCAGAAAGAATTTTAGAGGTTATGAACGACATAAAAAAAGCTCAGGTGACCATGAGTTCTGGCCAGCGGAGAACGGCCATGGATTATTACTGGATGGGCAAGTACGATATTATGACAACTGCAAATGAAGATTGTTTAATATTTAAAAGACTCACAGTCACTGCTCCTGTAGTACGCATTTTACCAAGAGAAAAGTATTTTGATATCTTGTTAGATGTCCATAAATCCTGCGGTCATGGTGGACGAGATAAAATGCTTTACGACATAAAGAACAGATATTATATTCCCAAGAAAGCAGTAGAAATGTTTGTGTCTTTGTGTCCTATATGCGAAACTAAAAGAAATGCACCAAGAAAAGGTATTGTGTCGAAACCAATCGTTTCCCGTGATTTTTTATTTTTTATTTTTAATTTGGGTAAAAAAACAGCGTTGAATACAGAGTTGAAAACAATGTTAATATTAAGATAGGACTATTTTCAACACCAGCACCATTTACCACAGCTTAGTTTATAACAAAACGTGAGTTGAGAGAGTGAGCACCAGCTTAAACCACTTATCAGAAGAATAACACTATTCATTTAATAAAACTAAGTTACATTTAATTTGGCGTTAGGTTGGTGTCAGTATAGTTCTAAGTTGCTTACTTATTGTTATACTAATTTAAATTCTTATTCTATTTAAAAATAGCAAAGATTGTCTGCAGTAGGCAAATTGGTACCTATTGCATTTAAGAGGACATTTAAGAGGACAAGTCGACCTAATGGATTTTCAGTCCTGTCCCGATGGCGAGTTTAAGTGGCTTTTAAACTACCAAGATAACGCAACCAAATTTCTAAATCTACGTCCACTTAAAACAAAAAGAGCTGTTGAGGTAGCTTCTGAACTGATGAAGATTTTTTTGATATTTGGAGAACCCTACATTTTGCAATCGGACAATGGCCGAGAATTTACTACAAATATAATAAAAGAATTAGTCGCAATGCGGAGGAATTAATGCAAAACCGACGACGTCCTCAAACTCAAGGTAGCGTCGAGAGAAGCAACCAAGACGTGGAAAATATGCTGCGAGCATGGATGAGTGACAATAAATCAACAAACTGGTCTACGGGCTGTTTTTTGTGCAATATTTCAAAAATGCTTCATTACATAATCGCCACTGGAGCGCACAAATAATGTTATACATGCAATATGCGGAATATCGGTGGATAAAGAGGGTTATCGTTCCGAAGTGGTATGTGTTATGTGTCGGGTTGAACACGATATAATCCTAGAAAGAGACGAGGCACACAAAGGACTCAAGCGTGCAGCCGAAAAGATGATTAACACTACCGTAAAAAAAATGCCTAAGTTAGATATTGGTAATAGTGTTTTGTTGAGCATACCCAAAGTGGATCGCGGACCTTTGGACATGAAAAACATTCAAGGGAAAATCGTTGATATTCGAAATGGCGTTCATAAAGTTGGAACTAAGTATGGTACTATTAAAAACTGGTTTTCACGGCAAGAATTGCAGTACTCAGATACAGGTTATGGTGATGAAATTTCAGAAAACCTTATTTCTTTGAGAGAGGCTGTGGCAAGTCATTCACCTTTTGGTGGACAGGGATGCCAAAAATGTAATTGTAAGCCTGCTGTCAATCAATGTCGCAATAATAGATGTGCTTGTTTTAAAAACAAAGTTCTTTGTGAATCCAAATGCCATGGAAGTTTAACTTGTGTCAACAAATAATTGTGTACCTAGTTATAAAGTTACGCTGATTGATCTCATAATTTCCAAATTATAGTAATTTGTTACATCTTAATTATTATAATAAATAAATAAAACTTATTTTGAAGTGTTTCATCTTTTTTCCATCCCATGGTCACCCTATCGTACCAATGGCCTAAGCGTTAGCCAGCCGGTTTATTAAATGTTGTAATAGAGGCTTCGGCTGGACATCTTTCAGACATTTAATTGAACGGCGCCGTTTAGTGAAGAGGCTAGGCTGTTAATTGAACGGCTAATTAAGCTAGTTGGCTGCGACATATATGTTACTAAGTGTACTTCATTATAAATTACTGTTTGAAGTATATTACGATACTCTTTTATTTTTCAATGAAATCATTCATGTGGTAGAACTCCTTCGGAATCAGAAAAAAAGGCAAATACAATTCAACAAAATTTTCTCAAGGTTTAAAAAATTATAATTGTGCCCTTTCAAGTTACGCCGCGACGGCATAAATGTCAAAATGCTTTCAAGGCAACGGTCATATTCGTATAAGCTACATTACTTAACGTCTAGCTATGTAAATGAATAGAGTATAGTAGAATTGTTTATTTATAAATGCGACCCATGCGCATCCCTCAGGGCGGCCCTTCAGGAAAGTGACATAAACATCTGCTGTTTATTCATCGTCCGCCAGATAGATATCGCTACAATTTCCCGTTCCTTTCCCTTTTAGTTATGTTTGTGTGCCGGGGATTTTCATGCGCGCCAATAACTAAAACAACAAGAGCACTTTCGAGATTGTGTAAGATTTATTTTATTTGTAAATATTTTACAGAAACGATGTTTTGATTATCTACCCATGTTTTTATAAAGGTACGTGCACACACCTCTGTTACATATTATCTGCGTCAAATCGCGTCAGCAGTGACGTGGTATATGTAAACAGGGGTCTAACCATAAACTTTAAACAGTTCTAGCATTGTTTTTTTTTACAAACTCTATTACAGAAAAGGCAAGACCACTTTAAAATAATATTGTTTTAATAGTTTAGTTCCCAAAAGTAGTGTTGTTTGCAACAATACACATTTCAACGTGCTGGTGACTCGACGATGGAGACGGTCGTATTGGGAGTTGTGACTGACGACGAGTGAGGTCAGTGACTAACTTCTAATACCTACATAACAAAATTTTTCATCGTTACTGAAATTATAATAAATAATAAAAATTGCGTAATAAATAAAACCCCTGGTTTCTATTAATACTAACTTAAATTAGAATCATATCTCAGAGATATTTTGCCTAGGTACATAATGAAATGAATTTGCACACCCGCATGTGGTTAAATACCTGTGTAGATTAATGTTATTATGACATTATGTTATGGCAAATAAACACATGTATTAATTATTTGAAACGACACGACAACACTGATCAGCGACTGGAAGGATACGTAACTGATGTGTGTGCCTTACCTAAAGAGTTCAAGTTTATAAAAATATGTAAGTTTTTATTAGGTTTAGTCACTTAATATTTTTCAAAAAATACTTTTTTAAAAAGCTGAGTTTGTTTTCTTTTATAATTTATGCAAATTATTTTTTGCGCTTAGATACGAGATATTTTTGTGAGACATATTGCCGTATGTTATCGCTCGCGTCTATAAGTCATCTTTCGAGGTAAATAGGTTATTTAAGTTGATGGCTCCGTCAACTTCGGGGATTGCCGAGACGAGTATGGTAGATAGGGGGTGAGGGAGGGGGGGGGGAGTGGCTGATTTGCTGTTTACTTCCCGCAACCCATCAGCTTAGAGTGGTTTGTTTTTGCTTTTTAGCTGTTTGTGTTTCTTTCGTGGTCGTTTTTAATTTGCTGAAGGATTGTACGATTTTACCATTACGAACGATTTTGTGCAGGGTGTGGATCCCGTCAGTCTCAATATGCTCCATCATCATTATCATTTCAGTCATAGTACGTCTACTGCTGACCAGTGACTTCCAGATTGGCCGGTTGGAAACTTATGATAATAATACTTTTTAAGTTAAAAATTTCGATGGTGGTCTCATAGTACAAGTTATTCTTATTAATAAATACATTCGACGACCTCTATAGTCGAGAGGCGGCGAGTACGCTAGACTTGGCGTCGCCATCTCTGAGGTCCCGAATTTGATTCCGGTTCGGGTCGATGTAGAAAACGAACTTTTGTATGTGGTCTGGGTGTTATGGTACCGTCGTTGTTTTTGATTTGTAAAACACAAGTGCTTTAACTGCTTACCTTAGGATCAGAGCAATGTATGTGATGTTATCCAAGATTAATTATTATTTATTTATTATTCACCTCTTATAAATTATTGGCTGCTAAGCGGTCGCGAGAGACCGCGTTCGCGTTACAATATAATTTATATTGTGTCTCCTTTTGCAGGATTGACGGATCAGTAAATATAAATACTGACTAAATGTAAATGACAACCGCGTAGTCTAGTGGTTCGCACCCCAGACTAAAAAAGCAGGAGGTTAGGGTTCGAAACCCGCGAAGGGGCAGGCGTTTCTGTGATAACCAAGAGCATTTCTACCAAAATCATGTATTATGGTATGTTTATCCTTAATTTAGTCACCATAATACAAGCTGTAGTTAGATAATTGGTTTGATTATTGGCAGAATTTATTTATTTTATCTAGGCACACCCTGTATTCTCATTTGTTTCTTCCGTTAAAGTGCTCAGCGTAATGAACGAAGCTGTATGTTGTAAAGTAAATGTTTCTCTTTCACGTACTTTAGTTTGTTATTTGAGTCGTCCCGGAGTCTTGTTTGCCGGCGCCGGGCAACATACAAACATCTTAACGTGCTGTTACATTACTGTGGTGCTTAAAAACATTTCATAAAAATTATAATTTCAAGCGGGCGCGGCTTATATTGCGCGACGTGCACGAGTTGCCTAGATGCTCTAGAAAAGCCAAATCTGTGTGTCTGCTTCTACATTTTACGACGTATATAAACAGGAAAACAGATTCGGACGCTCAAATAAAATAGCGCAAGAATCAGCAGTTTTCCAATGAGTTTATTTCACCAACTGTAGCTCTGGCTTGAGCTTTATACCTATATAGGCACGCTAGAACTTTTTGTTCAGCAAAATGACAGTACTTTAAGAATTTGTTGAAAAAAGAAGGAAAAGGCAACACATGAAG
Source organism: Anania hortulata (assembly GCA_963576865.1). NCBI lineage: Eukaryota > Metazoa > Arthropoda > Insecta > Lepidoptera > Crambidae > Anania > Anania hortulata. Next base: position 16,226,563 of record OY756396.1, on the reverse strand, counting down.
TGAAATCGAAATCCGATAAGCTAAATAACTGAGCCGAGCCGAAGTTTAATGAATGTGTCTGAGGCGGTCTTTGATAAAATGCCATCCAATTATATAAAAAATCCTACACCACTTTTGTTCTAAGTTTAAGAAAATAAAACCTGAGAACCCGGAATCTATAAAACTTGCTCGGAAATCCTTAGCTAATGAAATCATTATTGTCGTAGGTAATAGTAGAATTGTAAAATGTAATAGTTCTTGTTGTTCTATCCTATATTTTTAAGGTTTTAAGTTTAAAGGATTTTTTTTCAAGAAATTTGTGCAATCTGTTGGGCTAATAATAATATGACAGTTTTTGTTTGTTTACGGATCTCCTCATTTCTGAGTCGATCTCACAAAGAAACACCGAGCATAGCCCTTTTCATAGCACGTTGTGCAACCTTAAGCTTTCTTATGAGGCCATAGAGGTATATAGTAAGGCCACGTTTCAGTTCCATATATCATCACTAGTAACACACTCAGGTTGTAGACTTTAGTCCTAAGGCACTGAGGTATTTTGGACGAGAAAACGTGTTACCATAACTTTTATGTGAAGACTAAGATTGACACATTGACAGTTTTTGTATAGAAAATGTGTCAAACCGATAATTTTGATTCTTTCTTTCCACAATTTATGCGTCGGTTTTCAACAAACAGCTTCCCAGGTGAACTCGAAACGGAACAGGGTCTAACAGTAAAATAAAAGCGCAAAGATAAAGAGGGTTATTTATTCTGCAAAACAATTACAACGCAATCAGCCGCCACTCACACCGATGAGTAACGATTTCCTATTTTACGTAGTAGTCATATTCGCAACGGATTTATTTCAACCACAGAATAGCAAGCTTGTTGTAGCAATTACTTATGTATACATTTTTTAAAAGGCTTATTCAATGTTTATAATACAATACATATATACCGTTATGGCCATAATGTAGGTAGGTACTTTATTAGTCACTACACGTTGCCTAATATTTGATCCCGAGCGTAGAGACCGCGTAACAATATAATTTCTACTATGTCTCGTATTGCTGGGCTGAGGGGTTAAATACCCATTAAAATATCCCGCAATATCCAGTTCCATCCCCCGAGACTAATATTTGTGAAATATAATATTAAACATTTTACACCTTCTTCTGGGTAAGAAGTACACAATCTGAATTCTTACTAAGAGACCGCATGTAAGGATCAAAGTTATCCAATAATGGAAGGTATAGCTTGTCTTGTGCAAAATTTACATTTTATTTTATTTTAAAATATCATACATTATCTTTATTTTTTATGTCACGATATAATGTGAGAAAAAAGTAGAGCTTTTGTAGATACTTGTGATATGACTAAATAATTCGTTGAGACAGTTTTTGTATGGGCCTTTTTAGGTAATTATACATCGGTTTTGGTTCCACAAGAAAAAAAAGCAATTGACCTACTGCGTTAATGAAATCATGACCTCTAAGGTCAGTTTAGTCTGAATGAAATATACCAAATTAATGTTAAATGTAAATCAGCCAACCATTTTCCGAATGGGTCTGACTGTGTGAGCCACTGCCAAAGTCTGCCTAACTTAATACTCGTATACCGAGAATCCAACTGATGACTCATTTGTGATATCTCAGGTGCGCGCCGAATTCTAAGCCCGCAACATACATACACACATCTGTATTTGTATTTGCCGGTATGCGTATGCAAATAGCGGAGATGGGGTTACGCGAATCGGGGCCATTGCCCAAACTTGCATTCCATTATGTTTAATGTGTTAGTCGCTACAGGACATATAGCATATTCAAATGCTGATGCTTTTGAAGTGACATTATATTCAAAATATTGGCAATAATAGTTATTATAAAGCAAATCAATTGAAGGAACATTCATATTGAAACTTTTATGCAGTGCCTAATCATGATAATAATTACGTCATGATGTGACAAGAAACAAAAAAATATGCCTATATACGTCTCACTGCATGGCACAGCTTCAACGATGAGGTGGTGTGGTCCACTGTGTGGTCCATACTCCGCCACGCGGGCCCAGTGTGTATTGGTGAAGGGCCAGTGATTAAACCTTACTGTCAGATGTTATTAAGCCGCCTTAAAGTCTCTGATTAGGCTTCACGACTAGTATCAAACGATATTGGTCGGGACCAACTTTTTACCGTGCCTTCCGAAGCGGTAAATGTCACTTATATGGTAGGAATGGACACCCATCCATTCACAACCGCGGTGTAGTTTGCTTAACCTTGGTAATCACTACCAAAGCGCTGCCGCCATTGAGCTACAAGCACCTCTACGAGTACTCAATGAAATATAAATTATCAAACTTAGCAGTTCTATCTGAATTCCTACTTATAAACTTATAACCGCAGTGAGCGCCATTCAAAAGAAAAATATTGCAAGGTAACATAGTGAAATGCAAAGTTCAGAATTTATCCGTCAAATTCGCTGTAGAGTAGACATTGTTAACTCGAAGCTCCAAGTTCTCAGAACACCCTAACTCGTAGATTAACTTAGCTTGCCAGTCCAGCTGAATCGTAACGCGTAAGATTTTGCGCAGTCGCTTATTATTCACGTCTCGCCTACGACACGACAAACGTCAAACAGTGAATGAAACGCGCCTTCGTTACGTCCGTTAATTCCAATTACCCACAATTTTATACCTACTCGTAACCGACCCAAAGTCGTTCTTATTTTCTAAGCGACAAGGTCCACTCCGTCCGTAAATAAAGAGTGGCCTAATGAGATCAAAGTCGGCATTCAGGCTGTTCACGCACTAGATGTTATGTGTGTAGTTTAGTCGGTTATAAGGCCGAGTTATATAAACGAAACAGTTTTGTAAACAGAATCCAAAGTGTGGTTAACATTTTGTTCTTTTTGCAATAGAATTTTAATGGGCTGCGGCGGCCTTAAAGTTCTACGATCTGATTATGACTTTTAGCGTTTAAGTAATTTGCTTAATGTTCATTTTAAGCCTTTTTATGACATCATTACTTTTGTTTAAGAACTTAAAACCTAAACACTTCCACGGAATCAGTTTATTCACTATAGTCTAATGTGTAGTACCTACAAACCAACTATATTGTATCCTGAATTTCAGCAAACAATCAATTAGGCACCACTATCATTTCTTTTGTCGTACCCGAGAAAACGTTCTATCCGCATTGCGTTCCATAGCCGAAACTTAGCGTCAATAAAATACTTTCCCTATTTGGATCATCTCCAAATATCTTGACCTTGTAACACAAATGCTCGAGCCATGTCCATTGTAGGTAGACCCCAAAACATCAGCTTTCACAACCAAACAATCGCCTGTATTTTTTCTCCCTTTCATTTATATAAGTTTCTGTTTGGGGCGAAAGGGACGTGGAAAGGAAGAAAAACGCGTGAACAGTTCGGCGTTTCTGTTCCGATGGCTGTTTTGTCCTCGGCGTAGGCTAAGCGACGTATGCCAAAGCCTCATTCTGCCAGAGTAATACATATAAAATGAGATTAATTTCGGCGGCATAAAAGAATTTTACTTTTTGCGGGAACAAGAGCACTCATATCGCATTTCAAGTCCCATTAATTATTTTTATTGTGTTCCGTTCCGAACGGGATTTCAGCTCGCGACGTAGTAGCGGGAGCGGGAGCTACACCTGCAATTGTTGTAATATCTCCTGTGCTCATTATTTTATAACAGTAAAGACAATTATTAGTATGCATTCCTTCTTTGTTTGTAGTTTGTTTTTTAGAGTTGTACGGTGCAGGTGAGTCCTTAAAAATGAGTAAGGTGAAAAAACCGGCCAAGTGCGAGTCGGACTCGCGCACCGAGGGTTCCGTACAAACCTGTAGGTAACGAAAAGGTGAAATAAAACTTTAAGGGGTTATTCTACGGCTAAATTACATCAACTTTTTCTATGGGACCAACATCAAAATCTCAAAAAAAAAAAAATTGACGTTTCCATACAAACTGATGCCAGCTGGTTGCGTTTTATTATAGGAAAGTGGTTTTTTTTTGCGATTTCGATGTTGGTCCCATAGAAAAAGTTGATGTAATTTAGCCGTAGAATATCCCCTTAAAAGTTTTATTTCACTTTTTCGTTACACCCTGTATGAGTAAAAGTTCACCCATCACGACAATCGAGTCATACTTGTGGTGTTTTTATTGCAAAATGAAATCCGTAACATTACGAAAGGTAAATTGCGATTTATGACGTATTAAAAAAAAACTACTTACCTACTAGATCTCGTTCAAACCAATTTTCGGTAGAAGTTTGCATGGTAATGTACATCATATATTTTTTTAGTTTTATCATTCTCTTATTTTAGAAGTTGTTATGTTAAAATGTGTTATGTGACACACATTTTACCACTTTGGAATGTCTCTCGCGCAAACTATTCAGTTTAGAAAAAAAATATTTTAGAAACCTCAATATCATTTTTGAAGACCTATCCATAGATAATACGTATGGGATTGATGAAAAAAAAATATTTTAGTTTCAATTCTAAGTATGGGGAACCCCCAAAATTTATTGTTTTATTTATATTTTTGTATGAAAATCTTAATGCGGTGTACAGATTACATCTACTTACCAAGTTTCAACAGTATAGTTCTTATAGTTTCGGAAAAAAGTGGCTGTGTGTGTGGCTGACGGATCCATAAGGGTGCCGTTTTTTGACATTTGGCTACGGAACCGTAAAAAAGTACGTTATCGTTTACTTAGATAATAATCATTTATAATATTAACTGAGTCCTGTTTTTAATACTTTTAATGTTTTTTTTTGTGCAATAAAGTGTTTATCTATATCATTTTAATTGAATTATTTGATTTGAATTTTGATTTAAATCAAGTCAATTAAACAGGGTTAGTTCGGTATATCAGTAGTTCGGTGTAGTAGTTAGATAGGACAAACGGCAGTAGTTAATAAATAAAAGTTTTTAAAAATGAAATATTAGAATTAACCATAGTCTTCTTGGCAATGATATTGAATCCTAAATAAATAAATATGTAGTTTATATTTTACTATAGTCTCATAAAATCTCGTTGTCAACTAAGACATCCATTTACACTCATTTGCCGTTGCCTCGCGGCATTACCAAGGCACTGGCGACACGCGGTTAAGCCCATAAGACAATACGTCAAAATGAAAAATGTTCAAAGTTTCCATGGGAAAACTTTGCGAAATTTATTCCTACTCTTTTATTTTAACTTGTAAAACTTAGCACGAAACGTTGTTTAATTACACAACGAACAGCGAGTAATATTTTATTATTATGACCAGATTCCATCTCTAGTTACTTTTTTAGTGATGGCCCTAGCCCAAATCGACAAGTTGTCAACTGTCAGTGACTTGTGGCACTTGTGGCGATCATGGTAGCAACTGCTTTTTTAGGGTTTCGTTCCAGAGGTAACCAACGAAACCCTTTACTAAAACTCCGCTTCCCGTTCGTCCATCTGTCTGTCAGCGGGTTGTATCTCATACATGATGCTCTCTCGCATACATGAAAATGAAAAAAAACGTTAAAAATTTAATGAGGTCCTCCCCATACATGTAACGTGTTTTTTTTCGCGAACTATTTCTCAATTGATACGGAACCCTTCGTGTGCAAGTCCGAATCGCACTTGGTCAATTTCATTGACACTACGGCCCAAATTAAGACATGAGGTTTTTAATTAGATCCGATAAAACGTACATAATTAGAGATAGGTAACCGGATAACTCTGTATTACAGTTGACATACGACACACCTACATGTAGACTGCTCGATAGTTCTCCAATAAGAGCCAGCTAATTTTGTATACCATAATCACTAACTTTACAAGTGAATTTAGTCAAAATCAATAATGGGAGTTGAATCATCATTAGTTCATCACACAAAGGTTAAATTGTCATTTCTCATCAGCAGAAACGCACATACTTCACATAAAGCGACATTGTACAGGGTTACATTGCAAAGGGGTGGAAATCTTTAGGAGTGGCTCAGTAACTTAATCGAACTATGCAAACACCAAAAAATATTCACATTAAATAATTCCTATCCGCTGTTAAAAATCGTACACTCGTGGATAATTTAACTCATTCATAAAAAAATTGCTCCGTATGTGCACTGCGTGGTCCTTGTTGGCTCGCCGTACCTACGCCTCCGATGAATTTTTGGTTATTTTAAAGTTACTTTTTGTAACATACGATTATTGAAAATAATTACGATTAAGACGCTTCTCTGTACTGTCCTCCCTAGATCTTATTTTTTAAATTTGGCACCCCTTTGCAATGTAACTCTGTATGTATATATGTAGTTCAAACCTTATTTGTTGCGACATGCCATTATAAAAAAAGTAAACCGACTTCAAAAAACTGAAAAGCTAAAAATAATATCAACACATAAGTACCTAATTAGTTACTTTTGGAATCGGTGCTATCCGATGAGAGTTTGAATGTTTTCGTTTGCACCGACTCCAAAAGTAACTGATTAGGTACTTATGTGTTGATATAATTTTTAGCTTTGCAGTTTTTTGAAGTCGGTTTACTTTTTTTTTATAAAATTTACTTATTTCATCTATTTTTAGTGATACATAGAGTGATAATCCTCAACAAAACGAATCATTTGAGTGCAAACATAAGTTAACGGCTGAACACCGATTTCATCCCTTATTTTTCCCACATTAGAGATTAAATTTTTTTTTAAAAAAATCAGTATACCATCTTTAAAGTAGAAGCTTTTCGATAAAGAAAGAATCATCAAAATCGGTTCACAAATGCCGAAGATATTGGGCAACATAGGTACAAAATCAGTCGGCCCGGTATCGAGTTCATGCAATGTTTGATGATTTTCTCATAGATCCCATCATCAGAACTTGATCAAATTTATATGGGACCAATCCGAAAGTATTTCCTTTCGAACAAAAAAAGAAGTATCGAAATCGGTTAACCTGGTAACGAATGATCGCTGAACATACATAAAAAAAAAGATACTGACGAATTAAGAACCTCCTCCTTTTTTGAAGTCGGTTAAAAATGAAAGAAGAAGCATCTCTGTTGCGCGGGTTAGTATATCGCGGGTTCTTTTAAAGTTCTCACAAGGCGTCATTATCTTAGTATGAAGGCGCCATGCATTTTTCCCAAGATATTCCTTGTGAATAAATGAATATCTCAGCATATTTACGTCTAGTGATGCCGGTAAATATCGATAATCTAATGGACAATAAGATAATAATATAAATTTTAATAGGACTATAGTACCTATATATGATATAAGTAGTAACCATTGGTATTTCAGTTCTAAATGCATTTACTTACTAAGATAGTACCGATTGATGCAAAACCGTTATAATATCGCTAGTGAATTGTTAATTCGTAAAGAACGGAATACAACAGAAGGAAGCCTTATTCCCTGCCGACATTCTTTATCAAATTAATTTACGATGACGTATTTCCTATAAATTATATTAAATGTATTATTATTTCATTTCATTTCTCTCCCTAGGTAGTAATGGATGGAAAAAGACAAATTCTATAATTGTCAAACTAAGTATGCCTAGAGTACATTGTTCCATTTTTTTCTTAAGCGTATTAAACTCACATATTAATTTATACAAAACAGCTTAGATAATACCACTATTGTCCTGATATTTTTTAAGGACATTTAAATAAAAAGTAATTACAGAATTAAAAAGTCAATTCTAAAAACAAAAACATGAATATCTAGGTACTTATAATGATTTTTAGGGACAGTTATCGATATAATCTATCGATAGTTTAACATCATTGTGCACACCAGGGTATCAAATTGCTAATGTTACCACCGATGCCGAATCACTATCTGTTCGCGCATTCGTTACCATAGTAATGTATCGCATAAATATTTAATGAAAACAATATATTCGGTAAATTCACTTAGTGATTAGAAACACTTGTGTGTGAAGAGATTTTGATGGAGATTAATTATTATTGATCGGTGTAGTGAATTTACTTGGACTAGATTCCCTTTTCAACCGCCTTCAAAAAAGGAGGAGGTTCTCAATTCGTCGGTATCTTTTTTTTTTTTTTTTTTTGTATGTTCAGCGATCATTCGTTACTGCGTTGACCGATTTTGATAATAATTTTTTTGTTTGAAAGGTAATACTTTCAGAATGGTCCCATATAAATTTGGTTAAATTCTGATGATGGGATCTATAAGAAAATCATCAAACATTGCATGAACTCCGTACCACGCCAATTGATTTTAGTATCTATCTTACCTATATTTCTGCCAAATGTAGACCGATTTTGATGATTATTTTTTTAATGAATAGCTTATACTTCAAAGATACTATAATAAAAATTTTTGGAAAAAAATTCACCCCTAAGGGTGGAAAAATAGGAAATGAAATCGGTGTTCAGCAGTTAAATTATGTTTGCACTCGTGAGATTTGTTTTGATTAGGATTTATCACTAAAATGGATGAAATAAGTTAATTTTATAAAAAAAATAAAAACCGACTTCAAAAAACTAAAACGCTAAAAATAATCTTAACACTTAAGTACCTAATCAGTTACTTTTGGAGTCGGTGCAAGTCAATGAGAGACCAATGTTTTCGTTTGCACCGACTTCAAAAGTAACTGATTAGGTACTTAAGTGTTAAGATTATTTTTAGCGCTTTAGTTTTTTGAAGTCGGTTTTTATTTTTTTATGTAATACTAGCTAGCTAGTAATACATAAAGACGCAGGGTACATCTAGATGTACCCTGCGTCTTTTCCCGTATAGAATACGGCATGCCTCTATTTTACTCCCTTAGGAGGAGTATTAAAAATAGTACCTTATGTCCTTCATTAGGGTTTAACTTTGTTTCGCGTTTTCGCGACAAAAAATATTACACTTAGTCTGGCCATAAATACTGTTACAATTAAAAATTAACAAAATATTACTTTTAAATTTGGAATTTGTCATTTTTATATGATTATTCATTGTGTTTTCTCATTTTGGCGCCAATACATTGTACAATATTTTGCGATATTAAAATAGAGTGGGGTGATAAAGAGAACCGAATCGCTGTGATTGCATTATACAATGTTTGTGTACCGGGCTATTAATAGGTACAATGAGACCTCCTCTGTTTGTGTCAGAAAAAGATCTGGCCGTCCACGTAGATAGTGTTGGTACGAAAAAGGTGCTCAAAGCAGTAAGGGAAAGAATTCGAAGAACTCCTGTCTGAAAGCAAAAGATTTTATCTCGGGAGATGAAGCTAGCACCTAGAACCATGTCGCGTATTTTAAAAGATGACTTAGGACTTGCAGCCTATAAGAGACATACTGGTTATTTCTTAACTGATAATTTTAAAAAGAATCTTCTTCTTTATCTATACGTTTAATCCCGGTTGCGTCCAAAGCCATTGCTTTGGAGCCCAGGGTCCGCTTTCCTTGATTTACTCCTCCAGTTCGCGCGGTCTTGAGCGTCTCTAGTTGTGAGATCATTGGCACGCATGTCAGCCCTCACGACGTCAAAAGCCAGCATTTTTTGGGTCTACCCCTTTTGCCAGGACCTGGCGGTGGCGGCATGGCCAGAAATTTGTTTCCTACGTAGCTTGCCGGTTTCCGCAAAACATGGCCGTACCAGCGTAATTTAAAAAAGAATAGGGCGGTAAAATCGAAACAACTACTTAAGCGGTACGCAAAGGGATGTCACAGATTTTTTTTGTTTACGGATGAGTTTTTTTTTTACAATTGAGCAACATTTTAACAAACAAAATGACGGTATTTATGCTCAAAGCTCTAAAGAAGCCTCCTAATTACTACTAATACTTTTGTGAAAATGGTATCAAAACATACATACATAAACAGTGTATCAAGATACCATTCTTGAGAAGGTAGTGAAGCCCTTAACAACACCATGTTTAATAACCAAGAATGGTCCTTCCAGCAAGACTCGGCGCCGGGTCATAAAGCTCGGTCTACGCAGTCTTGGTTGGAAACGAACGTTTCGGACTTCATCAGAGCTGAAGACTGGCCGTCGTCTAGTCCCGATCTTAATCCGCTGGATTATGATTTATGGTCAGTTTTAGAGAGTACGGCTTGCTCTGAACGCCATGATAATTTGGAGTCCCTATAACAATCCGTACGATTCGATTGGCAGAGAATAATTTTTCCATGGAAAGAGTGCGTGCTTCTATTAATACGTTTAAAGGACTGTTTTGCAGCCAATGAAGACCACTTCGAATTAGCTTTTTATATTTTAAATTGTTTTATATTTATGTATTAAACTAACACACTGTAAAAGTAATAAATGTTATTTGCAATAGAATTTTTTTTTTCTTTGTTTCAGTATTTATGGCAAGACTAGACTAGACTATATCCTCCTCCAAGGTCCAATTTTTTTTTTTGAAATGATCAAAATTCGTTCAGAGGTTTAGACGTCAAAAGTAGTCTCAAAACAAACAGACAGACAGAATCACTTTCGCATATAATATTAGTATAAATAATATAGATGAAATATACCTTCCTACAGTATTATAAGTATTATTATGTAGTACGGAAAAGTCTAGGAATATTAAATACAAACTCTTTTAATATGAAATCATCAACCTAATTATAAACTTGTAGAGATGTAATTCAAGAAAGACAACTGATCTATTCTACGATTACGTATAAAAGAGATGGTTTTTATTGTATTATTTATTTATTTAGATAAGTACCCGAACTTTATTCTGTCGTAAATGCCGACATTTCCTTACATTCACCACAAAGTAACGCTTAAGTGTTTTCGTATCGTAAACAGCATGTGTCAATTTCGTAAACCCGTTACTCAACGTTTGGTTTCGCGGAGCGCAGCTCGTAAAATGTTTTGCGGTGGAAATATTTTGCTTATATCACGTCTGGTTAGGTTACTGATCATGAAACGCCAGTTCTCGTTCGGTTATTTATTGGTGAGCAAGCGCACCTGCGTCAGGAAGTGCGATGGGAAATGTTTTCCGACACATAAGAGCTTTTACACATGGGTGTATTAGCAGCGACGATAAACATACCGCTTTACAAAAAAATATTTAATGTGAAACATCGCATCGGTACGAAGAAAGCGAAATTGAAGTGGGCATAGGTGGGTCATTTCTGCCGGATGCATAGACCCAGATCGCCACTCAATGGATTCTTGAAGATTGGTTATCGCCGTAAAGGACGTTCAAAAAAAAGAAGGCGTGAAATTTGGCCCTCAACAGAGAAACATTTGGGACTTGATAGAGATATTTACCCGGCAGACACCAAAGGTTAGAAAAAAAGTAAAACATGCAATTGCGTTGCAAGTTTTGATGCTATTGATGTAGTTTTAGTATATGATTATAAGTACTATAATCAGAACTATTACAATTGTATCAACAAATCACTTCCATCGCTTGGTATGAAGGCGGGCGGGAAACGCCACACAGTTCGCGGGGTTTGCTAATTGAGATGCGAATGCAACTGGCTGGTCGTCTGTGTTGCACAAAAGACTTGTACCTAAGTCTCTTGTGTATTACTAAGTATGCATTAAACGTTATACATCAGAGTCGTTATAATCAGGAAACCTTGAAAAGGTTTAAACACAAGTCGGCTGGCGTAAGGATAATATGATCGGTCACGGGCTATTCTCTAGTGATAACTTTAACAATAAGATGCAATTGCGGTTACCAGCAGATATATTTCACGAAAAAATCGCGCTAGTGTCGCTGCAGAAACACATCGTGAGTAAAGACCCTAATATTCGTACCGTGCGGACTTTTGAATTTTAAAAGTGCATTGGAGTTTCTGTCCACTGGGCAAGCTTTGTATCATTTTTTGTGTCTTTTGCCGTGAGCCGTGACACACCGAGCTATTTGAAAATACTCAAAATAAGGGGCTACTTTTTTAACTTTATAAAAGTGCCGTGTAGGGACGGCCGTAAATACACTTCCCCACTGCTAACGGTAGGCGTGTCGTAAGAGGCGACTAATTTCTGTAGCACGAGACGGGCAGCAGCGTAAAGTAATATAAAGTCAGAGATATGTCATTTCACTAAACAAAATGTAGTGAAATAAAGAATACTGTTAGTGGATAAAGTAATAAAACAAAATTACAAATTACCTGGTGCCTTTTTATTAGAAAATAAAGTTTTAATTAACTGAACATAATAATCTATCACACTGAACATAATAACATAACAATTATATCAGGTATTGTACCTTTTTAATAATAATAATAATAATAATGTTTATTTCAGATTATCATCCATACATATTTGTTAGTAATCTACTTATAATTATGTTAGTAAAAATGATAATAAATAATTTTCTATGTTGATTTGTTCATTAGGTACAAAAAAATAATGTAAGTATTGAAACAACTAAAACAGACTTCTAAAAGTATTGTCTTCCAAATGTAGAAAATTCTTCCAGCTAACTCTCGCAATGACAGTTCAATTTGTGACACTGAATCTGTAAATGTTAGTATCTGAGGCCCAATTCCCGTAATTTGACAATTGTCGCAATCCGGTGTCGATCCGGTCCCAGTAACATTACTATCACAAACGGTATTCTCGTAAACTTTCAATTTGACGTAAAATTATTAAAACTATCCCAATAAGACTAAATACAGAGCAAAAAAATATCTAATTTTGGTTTCTTCCATTTTCAGTCGCATTACGAACTATAATTGCCTTTTTTGGGTTTACGAGAATACCGTTTGGGATCGTAATGTTACTGGGAGCGGATCGACACCGGATTGCGACTATTGTCAAATTACGGGAATTGACCCTCTGCTTTTAGAATTGAGTTTCGGGGTAACCAATCCTTTAATATACTAGCTGAAGACCCAACTTTATAAAGATGGTTTTCTATCTCCAATACTATGCCTAAAATATTTTTGGAGTCTACTTGTCCTCGATCAACTTTTGGAATGTTAATCAAAACTGTGTCATTGACTTTAACTTCACCAAATTTAGTTAAAGAAGCAGATTTCATCTTCTCTGCAAATTTAGTTTAGTAAAACGACATATCACTGACGATAAATTGGTATTTTGTCATATCACTAGATACTTTTAGTAAGAAGACGTAATAAACAAGAATATTCAACATCTACCGGGATTTCGTCATATCTCTAGGGATTTCATGAAATCCCTGATATCCTCATTTCCCTGCGACATATATACAGGGTTATATTGCAAAGGGGTGCCAAATTTAAAAAATAAGATCTAGGGAACAATATTAAGAAGCGTCGTAATCGTTATTATGTTTATAATTGTATGTTACGAAAAAAAAATTACTTTAAAATATGCGAAAATAAAGTCAATAGAGAGACTACAAAAGCCGCGCGGTCATTTATCAGAGGCGTAGGTACGGCGAGCCAACAAGGACCTTACGCAGTGCACATACGGCGCAATTTTTTCATTAATAAGTTCAATTATCCACGTGTACGTTTTATAAAAAACAGCGGATAGGAATAATTGAATGTAAAATTATATATTTTTTATTTTTGCATAGTTCGATTAACCCACTCATCCTGAGCCACTCCTAAAGATTTGGCACACCTTTGCAATGTAACCCTGTATACAGGGTGTCCCAAAAATTTGTGTCAAGCGGAAATCTCGATATATCATACTTGTTCTGCGACTTTTTGAAGTTCTTGAGTTAAGTTTTTCAAACCTTAACTTATGACCTAAGAGACATTACTGGTCAAAGAGATTTTAAATCTTATTGAAATACATGATTGTATTTTTTTACAAAATGAGTAGGTGGATACTTTTAGGAGGCCTGCCGAGTTTGGCTATAGATAGAGATGGTTGGAGGGATTTGGAAGAGGCCTTTGCAGCCATGCAGTGTGAAAATATAGGCTAAATAAATAAATAAAGTAGGTGAATATGTTTTACTGACACAAAATCGATTGTGTGTCTATCTGTTAGTTAAAATAAAAAACTATTGGTGATTCGGATACCCGAGGGTTGCTCTGTTTATGAACTTTCGCTCGACAATATTTTTGGAACATCCTGTTTATTACCTTCTCTGGATATTTCAAATGTAACTTCACAACAAATTCAGAGCATTCCGAATGTATAAACCACGCTTTAACTTATTTATCGTAGCTCAGAAGTGCAGTGGGAAATATTTTCCCACCTAATGCCTATTTTCAGACGCGCTGCACAAAACTTCGATAGTAAACATTACGGGCTCTGAAAGCGTATCGGAGTATTCGGAATTCGCTGGGCGTTATAATACCTTTGAAATATGTTGGGAATTTATGTTACGCCTACTAAGCTTGGAAATCCTCGTTTTAAAACATAATTGGAAAGTGAGTTGTGTTTGTTTAGGTATTCTATTATCATTCCGAATTTGGGAAATCAGAGTAGATTAAACTTCGACTTAAAATTTTATGCGGATCATAAAGATTTTGTGTATTTAGAGCCGATTTTTCAATAGCCAGATAACTTTTATATGAAGAATAACTTTGTCGGGTTCATAGCAATTGTGTCAAAATATCAATTTTATTCGTCGGATAAAAGTTATCTGTCGTTTGAAAAATCGATCTAGTATAATTATGAGGTAAATAATACCTAAATTCCGAGATCCGACTGATGTCATCCGATATTATTATGTATACATCCGATACTAAAATTGATAGTTCAGTTTGGGTTGAATAGGGATTAAATCTAAATAATAGGTACTATAGCTAGGCATTAACCGCATCAATGAAATGCTAATGATTAATGTGTACCGTAATTGTGTTTGTATGCAAATTGCGGCCGACTCTCGGAGACGTGTTAGTATCGAATCAAAGGACCATTGTAGGGTAATCACTCAGGGCAGGATCAGGGACAATAAGAAGCGTGGGCCAATAATCTCAAATGAATAATGTCCCGCACGGGCCGGAATAATTTATGCCTCCAATCGGGCTGAGAGCAGCCCGGCCGTGATGTTTAATTTCGTTTGGAGTCCGCCCGAGCACAATGCAAGTTGATGCAGAAGTTAGGGACGATAGCCGCTTACGTGGGACATCACTTCAATACTTTACACACTGCTGTAATCTGCTCCAGCCCCTAAGCGGGACACCAAAAGCTTGCTTTTAGCGTGTATTGGTTATCCCTGATAGTGATTAGGACCGCAGAGGTGAGATCGAGCCACTAATTTTAAAAAAAGTGTAATGGTAAAGACATAAATCCTCGGGTGAACCGGTTCTATGCAAATATGATATCATTGAGATCCAATAGCCTCCCAAAATTACCAGGATAGTACTCGTAGTAATTTTTTTAATTTAAACTTGCTGAACTTTAAATTACTTAGGATAGAGCGGCCCTTCTGTTATTTCTTATATTGTTCTAGAGTTCGTGCTCCCACGTAGATGGATTATCACTTGGCGTGATGTGTACACACTTTATTAATGTAGCTGCTTGGGGGATTTCGATATGCAATGTGTTGACAACGATTTTATTTTTGTAAATAAGAAATAATTTTAATTTAATTTAATTTTTTTTTTTTTTGCTTACGATTTATAAAGATGATGTAGATTTTCGTATAGTTGAGAGGCGAGCACGCCGGACTTAGCTTTGGCATCTCATCCCGGTTGGGTCGATGAAGAAAACGAACTCTCTATGTAGTCTCGGGTGATCGGGTCTGAGTGTTATGGTACCGTCGTTGTTTCTAAGACAAGTGCAAGGCTAATTACCTTAGGGTTAGAGCAATTGATGTGATGTTGTCCGAAATATAGAAAAAAACATGAAATCTTTCAGTTTTTTACCTACCCCTTGTCTCCCGCGTCACACTTAATCTACAATTGAACGCAAATATGTCAATCAGCTCAACTACCAGCTACAGTTTCCATAAAAACTGTTACGCGTCGATTGTTGAGTCTAAGGGACAACGCAGACGAGAATTTTATCGGTGATTTAATTTAAAAGGAAAATTTCATTGTCTAAATTATTGTATACGCCATCAAGCACATCATTAAGTTTTTTCTTTGTCAACTATACCATCATCGTAGGGATTGTCTCTACTAATAACAAATAAATGTTCCAAATTCAAAGAATTTGTATTCGAATTATTGAACAATTGCCCCACATTGACATGTATGTGGTTGGGTACTAAGGCTCATCTAGTAATGATGTATATTCCATTATTTTGTACTTCAAACCGCCAATTCAAATGAGACTTTAGCCATACAAAATTTGTCCTTTTTATATAGGTCTTTATTTAAAAGGGAACATAAAGTAAAGCATTAAATTAAAGTCAACATTTTTTGCGTTCATTTCGTATCAACTTTCACTCTTAAAACTTATTAGTTTGATGGTGATATAAATCATTGAGTTGATCAGGCTCCCAATTTAGCACCCTTAGATAACGAATTGACAACCGGTAAATCACGTGACACTATAGTAAAACCATTATTTCAGCCATAGGATATTTACTGCTGAACATAGGCCTCCTCCAAAAGGGGAGGGATTGCCAGTACTCGCAGCGCTTGGCGGTAGGCAAATGCAGTTTTTTATGAGAGTTCGCACGCAGGTGCTGCTGCCCTCACTCGCGCTATAGGAATTAGTCGTCGCTTACGACACGTCATCCGTTGGCGGTAGAGTAGCCGTCCCAACAAGGCAGGTAATAAAACCTAGAGAGTACCTATGTTGTAGGCATTAAAGTCACGTGGTTTTTCGGTCGACATTTGTATTCGAACAGTTGTAAATCGGGGGCCTGGAACGTTTGTCTCCGATTTTAATAGAACCAATGTAGGCCGGCCGTCTGCGACAGGCCTTACGCATCGATGTTGAGTTAACGCTTTATTGGAAATGTGCGAGGCGTCGGCGGTGACGTAGACAAATGTTTAACGCGCTTTTAAATTACCGACTACAGCGAGCGCGGATGAATTCGAATACGAGTACTTTCGCAAGGATATACAAATTATATCTAATGTTTAACATTTCAATATAGACAAGCTATGGTCGGATTTTTCGTATCATTTATTGCTGGAGCCTCTAAACAGTACATGAGCAGCATTGTTTTTACTTTAAAATCTATGCAGAAAAAGAAAATAAGGTCGAAATTATAAAGTTTTTAAGAGCTTACGGCTAGGCCCGAGATTACTATTTTACATGTTTTAAGGGTAAATGATACTCGAAGATTGTACACATTGTGTAGACCTATATTTTTAACAATTAAAACATATGTCGAGTACATTATGACATTTAAACGCATGTAACTTATTGCATTTGTAGCCGGTCGGTTCGAACTGACAAAAATAAAAGTAAGCAGGGGTTCTTTTGACTTGGTTTTAGCTTATCTATCAATAGATGGAACCAAATACTATTTAACTGTACCTACTTGATTATTTTGCTTTATTGTATCAAATACTTCTTTTGAAACCTTTATTAATTCTACGAAGATCATTAAAGTAAAAATAATACATAAAACAGAGATAATAGTAAAATTCTCTTTAAAATCCATCCAAAAGATAAATTCCATGAGTAAGGAATAATAAACTTGAAGTTTCTTCAGCGCATGTTCGTGACGTAAATTAATCGCATTATATGGATGAAAATAACTCTTTACGAGGCCCTTAAAGCACAATTGAAATACAACACAGTAGGTCTCTTCCCTAAAATGAGGGTGCCCAATGCAGGCACATGCCTTAAGTCCACTTTAAGTTGATTAAGATTAAGTTTAAGGCCACTAAGCGCGTTCAAGTTTGCGCTGCAACCGCACTTTATCTGCTCGACACTTTGCGGCAAATTTGAAGGCGCCCTGGCTAACGTGCGAAGTGTAGGATGAATGCAGTAAGACAAGTGTCATCACTTAATTTCAAATATTAAGGCAACCTTAAAAGTTCTGATTAGGTCAAGTGGCATTATTGGGGAACAACGTGCCTTAGAAGGCATCGGCATATGGATGTCCATTCACGATCGCACGTAGGTTGCTTAACTTTGTTATCTACAGCACAGATTATGTGTCATTAACACCACCCAAACGCGGCTTCCTCTGAGCTACAATTGATGTATACTTACTGATAAAAATTAGGTCAGTGATCTTAACGCCTAGTTTCGTGCAAGCATTGAGCACATACTTTATACGGTAGCAATACGGACCATCTTTTTTCGAAATACGTTAGTGATTTTTCACTTACTTTAGTATGAAATGACAAGTCCTGTCAACTCTCGCCCATACTAAAATAGTACAGTCACAGATAAACAATTGGCGGATTTTTACTTTATACAAGGTATGTACAAGGTATGTGCTCCATGCGAGCGAGTCATGTTCCGTAATATGCTTAGCGGAGAGTGAGCCTACCGCGTGCAACTACTCTATTGTGTCTAAAGTGACAAAACGTTGTTGGCTCATTAAAATTTACGAGACATTTGATATCAATGACGCTCAGCAGAAGATAAACAGCGAAGAAGCCTTTGAAGAAATCCTTTCTTAGCAAAACGATTTTATTATACAGAGTGACACTTCAATTGTAGCACGTAGACGCTTATCGACTTATAGTCAGACAACTAGATAACTTCAGATACTAGATAACTTCAGTTTGGAGCCTATTAGACGACCGCATAGTTCCATCCCATAGTCCCATAAATAAGCATAGAATCTGCTTAAAGACCAAGAAGTTCACAAGCAATAAAACCATCTACTGTGGCAAGTTTCATAAAAACTCTTAACATTTGTATACTCGTAAATAATAATTAATTCTTCTATATATCACACACCAATTTATCTAGCCCAAAACTAAGCAGAGATATTTGTTTAAATAAAAAATAAAAAACTGGTCTGCTTGATATTTCGTTACATGTGCCAATTGAATCGGACGATGAAGGTAATCGCAGTCGCAGTTCGTATTCGTTCTATTAGTTAAACCTTTACAGGGAGAAATATAACTGTCAGCAAGTATTAAGACCTAAAAGTCACCCCATGTGTCATGTTTTCAATGCTTTAATCATAACGACCGCTTCTAGATCGTTAAACCGATTCGCTTTTAATTTGCAGGAGAAAATTTAACATTACTCAAGTTATGTCCCATTAAGAACGTTAATGTAATATAGGGACATTACAAAAAGCTTTTAAAATATCAGCAGTCATTAAACAGTACTAAGAGCTAAGTTTAGGTGAGAGCTGATGCCTGGTAAAAAATATACTTAACACAATTCATCAAATTCTAAAACTTTTTACGAAACAATTTTACCGACTTTAAATAAAAGTTTTGGGTAGTCGGTTTTGTTTTGTGCCAAAAATTGTTTAGTGTTCTTGATGTCGTCAAGGTATCACAGGAAGACTTGTTCAAACGAGACTAAATTTGAATGGGATTGTCAAAAAAATCATTTCTAATCAAAAGTTTGTATTGTAAGTATAATTTGAGAAGCTTTTTCCTTTTTAAAAGTTGGTTTAAAAAAAAATTAGTTCAGAACTCCAAAACGTTTTTGATACGATATTATGAATAGATTTATTATATTTATTAAATGTATTATGTTAAGTCAGTTTAATTCTCATAATCCAATGGACAAAAACAAACAAATTAATAGAAGATATAAAGCATAATGAGTATTAACTTTTTACTCCTGACCTTAAAATACCTTCCATAGAAAAAGGGTCCGCCGTAAAAGTAGCTTAATAACAATTTATGCAAATATTAAAAGATGGTTATCTGCAAAAAGTAAACACATTACTGGCTTAATAAGAATAATTTAATTTTGAGACCATTCATTAAATGGGCATTACCGCAATGTGAAGAGGCAAGAGCAATTTTGTTTGAGTAATTTGATTCGCGAGATAAAAATCCATTGTGATAAAATTTAGCGGCCCGGTTGCATCATGGGACGAAGATTCGAGTTCCTGATCGTGTTCGTGTACGCCACAAAGTACTGTAAATGGATAGCTATTAAGGCGCCATACAGCGAAACTCTGCAGATTTCATTACAAAATATTTCAATGAAAACATTTTAGCTTTAGTAAATGTGAAGTAGGTTATATATGTTATTTTCTCTTTTTTTTCCCAGTTTTATAGATGTACTAACCCTAGCCTATAAGTACTTTTTTGTAACTACTAACCCACTCTATGGAAAGAAATTTCTGAAATAATATTTTATTATTATTATTATTTTGTACGCTCTAGGAGTTCACGGGCCAAAAGTGACCCGGTCCTTTATAAGGCTTGCGTGGGGATACTAATCCAACACGTAGAGGCGGTTTTAAGCGCAAATAATCATACCTGAAAGTGTTACACTGCTGGATCCAATCTCTGACTACATCATGGGATGTAATCAGAGATTATACCCAGCATGTGTACAGGAACTATTGCAGCTAATGACTGGTTAATTTGGTCTATTGAAGGAAGATGGAGGGACTGGGTTCTGGGCTATTGATGGAGACTACTGGTCACCTGCCTGGTTCATAGTCTCGGACTGAAAAACTTGGCAGGTGGTGACTCGCTGCCAACTGAATGGGCCCCCCCTGGCGTCGTGGGTCATGCAAGACCGGACTGAGGGGCAAACACTGTTGTTGGCGGCTAAGAGTGGAGAGGTGGCTCTGGACTTTAAACGACGATCACTTGCTCCCCCCTGA
Source organism: Anania hortulata (assembly GCA_963576865.1). NCBI lineage: Eukaryota > Metazoa > Arthropoda > Insecta > Lepidoptera > Crambidae > Anania > Anania hortulata. Next base: position 16,206,060 of record OY756396.1, on the reverse strand, counting down.
GGGTCCGGCATCACGTGCCCACTCGCCACTTACGAACCACATCCACCCTTCGAGCATCATGCTCTAGCGACTCCACTCTGGTCGGCCGGTTAAGGCAAGTCAGAGGCGAGAGTCCTGCAGACCCCCTTGTATTCCACTTCGGCAAGCCAAAGACGAGGGTCTTGGCCGACTCTCGGGAGCACTCGGATTAACAACTGACCCCGTGGTGTCGCTACTCACCACAGCTCGCCACAAAACTGCCCTGCAGGGTTTATTATTATTATTTTGAATTTGAATTTCAGAAGATTTCAGAAGTAAAGAAAGTGTGAAATAAAATTTATTTTTTATTAAGGTGGAATACATAAATTCACTCACATATATACAAGAACCCTGAAAACATAACACTCCTTTTTGGGTAGTCGTGTAAAAAGACGCAGGGACTGTGCAGTCAAAAATCACACATTTTTACAGCAAAACAGATCCTAAATACACCTTATAGTATTTTTAGTTGCACTGTTTAAAACTTTGAATGTCGCACATGTAATTGTGCATCTTTCTGTAAACACAAATTGTAACGTCTTTGTATGGTGTACAATAAAGAGTATACAGGGTTATTTGTAAAACATCAATAACCTTCGAATGGGTTATTCTGGTGCTCAAGTACAACAACTTTTACTAAGGGACCAACATTAAAATCGCAAAAAAAAAATACTTCCCCATACTAAGCCGCCACCAGCTGACATCAGATTGTATGGAGCAATGAAAATTTGTTTTTAGATTTCAATGTTGGTTCCATAGAAAAAGTTGTTGGTGTTTAACAAATAACCCTGTGTATCTATATCTATCTATGTAGTAGCTAATGTACGAGTACAATACGAAATCAAATTTACAAAGTGCCGACATACAAGTTCACATAATTCATAACAAGTAAACATAACGTGACTGAAGGTATCACGTGTATTTAAGGAGCCTGAAAATCAAAGGCCCATCGATTTACGTCGCATCCACGCGTCACGGTAATTCCAGAGTTTGGCTATAGCCAAACAAAGAACAGCTAGTCACCAGCTAGGTATCGAATGTCATTTCCGTAACACAATTATAACTGAATCGTATTTTTTGCAACACCATCGCATTTGGATCGCAGTTTGAAAATTCATGTTTAGATTTCTCGTAGAAATAAATCTGTCAAATATTATATCGGTACTTTCCAATAAGGCTCCGCTCCGTCCACATGGAATTTGGGCAGCACAGTAAATGTTCTGTTTTTAAATTTTACAACTTGTCAAACTTTTGTAATAGACAACATCTAACATTTGTAATTTCAGCAATTACAATAGATACATTTAACCATATAACTAGGTTCACTAGTTAATCGATCAACATCAAATCCTAAATCGCAAAACTTAAACGTCAGTAAATAAATTTATAAAATAGGTACGAGTAGACACGTAATTTGAATTTTCAAGTAAAATAAATAAAGTAACATTACTTACCACTGAAAGAGAAAGCGCGTTAGCTATGAGGGTGTGAGGAACAGGGTGTAAAGTTCCTCATCCCCCATTGAATAGGGAGGATCCTCCGACCAGACAGGTGTTGTGTCTGGTGGGCTACTGCCCGACGGTGGTTTGTCGGGTTCTTGTGATGGTTCAATCGCTCCGATAACTTTAATATCGCGATGTAGGATACTTCAGTTTTATATGTGGCGAGATAGATGTCGCTACAGCTAAATTAATTTTAGAACGCTGTTTGGTATAAAACATACAGAGTACCACAGTTTGCGCAATATTAAATTTATTAAAGATAAACACAAAGTTTCTAAGATACTTATTTATGGTAGACTTTTCAAATTTGACTACGTTCGGCAATTCGCCCGTTCGTAAGCGATGAGGAATATTGAGAAAAAATCCAATAAAAACCGAAGGAGGGTTCCGTGGAGGGGAGGGGTGGAAATTGGAATGGTGACACCTCTAAGGTGGCGATGAGAGCCCGCAACACCTGCGCCAATTACACTCGGGGCGAGTTGTTCTAAACGATTACCGGTGCGTGTAAACGACGCTTTAGTTTGCACAGTAGAGTACGAGAGCTGTTTAAACATACCCTTATTTATGAATAAACGTAAAACTACTAAACTGAACTGTTAAAACATGACATATAGTTTAAGGATGTACGGGATTTTAAACAATATCTTGAAACAACAGGCAACCTAGTGACTTATTTTAAACAAGCTGCGTTGATACCCAAATAGGTCAATGGGTTAACATCGAAAATCAGTCAGGACATCTTGTTACTTAGTCAGTGTAACCATTCTTATTGTTGGCTGCCTCCTCTGAATAGGCGTTACGTTTTTTGACGATCCTACTGGTGTAATAGAGCCCATCTTGCACAATTGACTAACAAAAAATTGCGCTTTAAAATTACTATTACGTAAATGGATCCCACACCGGCCATATTTTAAACGACCTATTCAAGGACATCCCATACCATGCAACAGACTTTATGGACCATGGGATGCGAATTTCAAATGCCATTTATATTGGTTGGATTAGTATTTATCGTTGTATGAAATTAAAATTTTATTTCGATTTGAGCTTGAAAATAGAAGGACCTACATAAAATATGTTTAAAAAGATACTTATTTACGAAAAAGAGTCATTGAGTTTTCATTTGAGCAGCTGTCTCAACATGGCAGTCTTTAAATGGGAAAGTTCAACGTTTTATACTCAGGAAAATATTTTAATCAGCATACATTTTAATAAGACAACAATCAAGGGAAGATTGTTTTCTTGTGCAAAATGGCACGTCCCTAGCCAGTGCCCTACTCTACTTCAGAGAGAAATCTCATAACTTGACAAAACAAAGATTTGCATAATGTACGAATAACATTTGCTTACCTGGCCCTGACCGATGACCGTATATAAACTTATGAATTTATTACGCATTCCACAAGATTATAACAATAGGGTAAGTTCGTAAATTCTTACATTCAAAATGAGACTGACGAGTTTTTATATTTTGTGACATTGGTATAGTAACTGGTTGGTAACAAACAATGACAATTCAAAGACACCTAAATGAACGTGAGTGTCTAAAATCCAGCAACAAATAATAGAAAATGGCTTCATAAATTTTGCAGATCCAACTTTATGAGATTTTGATCATTTTAAATTCACATTTACTGTAGCCAAAAGTAGATTTTGGCGTTAAGCCTTTTTAAAGTGGCGGAATGCGTTGATGCCAGGGCCTTGACACAAGATGGCTCTAGCTCATCGCGGAAATTTTATTTAATGTTGATAGCGCGCCAAAAATCGCGTCCTTGTACGCCTTACTCCAATGAGACCTTGGTTCCTGGATTCCAGCCAAGGAACCATGACATGACTTTGACCTAGTGCGCCAGTTTAAGAGTCGAGAAGATGTAGGCTTAAATGAGCTGTCAACAAAAGTTTTGTTTGCTTGAGACAGTCTTTTTATCCAAAATAAATTCATTAAATACCTTTAGTTATGTACATTTTATTTCGAAATGTAAGTTTAGGTTAAGTTTTCATAAGTAGATCTAAGTAGACTAAAAGTAAATTACTCATGGTTCTATTACATATGAAATTGCCGTTCAGTATCAAAAAAGTGCGATGCTTTTCAGATAGTCAAAAGTATGCATAATGATCTTTATGCATACTCCTTAGTTTGTATTTTCCACTTGACTAAAGATGAAGTACCTCTTTAGTACATGTAAAAAAGGAATCAAAGGTTTCCTGCAACTTCGTGCGCCCAAACTTAAAACAGTTACAAAAGAGTATATATTATTATTCTCCTTTACAAACTAATTGTAAAAAATAGGACGTTCATATCTGATTTATAAATAGATGTAATTTTCGTAATAAGTAGCAGTAGTAAGTATATCATACAGGGCTGCTACCCTCTATAACCCTCTGGCATCAGCGGTTTTGGCTCCGCGTCGATATGTGAATGAGTCAGTGAAACAGTCTGTAAATCATATTTTATATAAATCAAGTATCAACTAAAATTGTTAATATAATTTAGGAGTAAGTTCATTATTCTCTGAATTAAGTTTAGTTACAATTTAATTAAGTTTCCAGGTCGCTGGAATTTCCATTTGACTAACAGGTTTCATAAATAATAATTTCCAACAGAATAATTTACTTCAATTAACACGTTACTGGCTGGACACATAAATTTAAAATAGCTTGTATACGAATACAACATTTTTTTAAAACAATTATAAATATTCCTAGATAGTTAGTACTCCTAAGTCGCGGTTGACTTGTTGTTAGAATATCAAGTCGCTTATAGTATTTGGCAATTGCTGTTTGTGATCATAAAAAGTAATTTGTTAATAGTATCAGGCATTAAAATAATTAGACTAAGAATAAAAATAATAATGATTATTAAAACAGTTTGTGAAAGGGCGTGCACTTTGAATTTGCATGCTTGTGTGCTTATGCACAGAGTGTGAGCGCGGCAATGTACTTGCTTACCGCCAGCTAGCAGTAAAATAATTTTATTTTTATATTTATCAACAGTAACAATTAAATCGTAATGTAACACCATCACTCATCTGACAGGTAATTCAGCAAGCTCCTCAATTAAAGTTCAACCTATATTTCGGACTAGGCTTAAAGACTACTACTTAGTATGGTGTTTCTATTACAATCCCTCATCAGGCAGGTCTCCGAGTGGAAAATAGGGGAATACTTTCCAGTGGGGGGCCCCACATATGAGTACCAACTTGCTGCCGCAGACCTAACCGCAACTAGAGCTGGCGGTAGTAACAACTATCCGAAATGCTGCCAGCTCTAAACTAAATTAATTGAGTCAACTACATCAAAAATAATTTAATGTGTACACGTAATTAATCGAAAAACTTCTCACTGGCATAAACAAGTTAGCTCATTCAATGAGATTAATGCCCGTATCTCGGTCTTGTATTCAGTTTTTACGATTACGAGCTCTTTTGAGTCGCCTGTTTCTGCAGTTATAGGGTTGGCACTAGTGTTGAACTGAAACTTGGACTTTTTTTTCAAGAAAGTACATAAAGTAGATCGGACAATGCGGGTACAAAATTACCAAATCGGAAAACATATGAATTAATTTTCGCGCAAGAGCAAGTCCCCTAAGGTACGGAAAAAGTAAAGCGGGGAAGCGTGCGATTGACAAGACGCATGAAATGAGGAAGCACACTGCACATTAATCCCGGTATATGTCGCAATGTGTTTGGTCTGCCCTTAGTGATTATTTGATTAGTGCTTCTGTCACTGCTTTCACTGATCAAATAATCACTACCATACAGGCTATGTCAAACTTGCGTCATACTAGCTAGAAAAAAAATGAACTTTAACAGTTGCATGGACATATAGTTTCCAAGACCAAACACACTGGCGCCATATAAGATTAGTTTTGCCTGTGCTTTCCCACTGACAGCAAAGTGACATTTGACTCAGTCCCCGTTCCGCCGGTCCCATACCTCAGGAGGCTACTAGCACTTACCCGCAAACTATGCACACGGCTAGTTTAAATGTAAAATATTTCCATTAAGTATATTAAGCTGATTTATCGTTATGAAGGCGTCAATTCAGTGAAAGTTTAGTTAATGATGGAAATGTTTAGCATAATTTGTACCAGTAATAATAACAATAAAATGACAGTGATGTGAGATTTGCATTTTTAAACGATTCTTTTAGTCAGTGTTCTAGAGTTAAAATATGTTTGAAGTTGAACCTTTGGCGTTGGCCGAGTGAGAGACAATATCGAAGCCAATTAGTTTTAGTTTCTCCTAAAAATTTTCTTTTATTAAAAAGTAGTTAGCATTATATTTAAAAAACAGTGCATCGCGTGAGAGAGTAATAACAATAGAGTGTGAGCAATGTTACAGCAAGGACAAATTACAAACTTAGAAATTATAAATTAGTGCAGATTATTCCATTTTGATTCAAGAAAGCGTAATAGCTGCTTTAACAAAGTTTCTGAGATAACGAAGTTGCCGTCAGTCTGAAAGAAATGTTTAGTATATATTGGTTAAGTAGTTTGACCTTATGTATGTCTAGGGCAGAATCTTTTGTTATTGAATTCTAGTCGATCAAGAATATCTGGTTAAATGCTGTCATGTTTGCGAAGCTTCCGAGCTTGGCTTATTCAATTAATTAGACGTAATCGGAAGATCCTGCTCGGAGAAAACGACTTGTTGTGGATAAGTTCAATAAATCTTCATATGGAAGCCAAATCTTAGAGTAGAGTCATTTTGATATACCTAATTCTAGCTAGACGAGACAATGATGAGCTATTTATTTAAACTTTAAATAAATAGCTCATCATTATGACATGAGGTATTCTTTATAAGACTTAATGCCATGAGGTATTCTCTGCCAATCGACCATAAGGCTTAACAGAGATGTTTTGGTGGGCAGTGTGATAAAAGAGATACAAAAGTCTAAAAAAAGTCTTAGTAGGAACACAAAAAAGCATAAACTAGACACATAACCTTATAAGAATATTATAAACTCAATACTATCATACATAGATTACAGTCAGAGGCAAAATACAAATAAAGGTATATTCAAGATAATGATTACAATTTATGATGAGTGAGAGTAAAAGAGAAAATCTTCTGAGAGAGTATTTACAAGGGGATTGTTAAATATTTTTGGGGAAAAGGAAAGTTCCAGACCCGAATGGATTGAAGGAGAAAAGAGTTGGAAACAAAACCAATGCTGTGAGAAGGGGTGGACAGAGTCAATTTATTAGAGGAACGCAAGTGATGGAGTGCCTCGAAATTCGAACTGAGAATAGTAAATTGGGATTAAAGATAAGAAGGGGAATTAGAATCGTTTAATATCGAGAAAAGAACGGATAAGATTCTTGCGTTACACCAAAAAGAGAGGGGGGGAAGCCATTGAGCTGCGAGCGGTACGTAAAAATATGGTCGAATTGTTAGCAGTTAATAAAACGAATGCCATTAAAAATTTGACAATCCAACTTTTTGAGCAAAACTGGGTTTAAGTCAGGGCAAAATACATCAGTCTGGTTCTCATTGACACATAGTCAATGAGAACCAGAACCAGGGAAAGTTTTAGATATAACGGGAAGAAAGTTTTTAAGTCTGCAGAGGGAGCGTAGTGTAGAAAAGTCACATTCTCTATGATGTTCCTTTCTAAGGAAGGTTGAATGTATGCTATGCTCGTGTGAAATTGCACGACGACAACTAATACCTATCAGCAGTTGTTGCACTCAACTTCTTTATCAAAATAAGCAGCTAGTATGCCTGCTTATAGCTCTCACTTACTTACTATATGTCTTGTAACTGTATTTCCTGTAAAATAGGCTGACAAAGGTGACTGAGTTTGTTGCGCTGTTACTTTTCATCACCAGCCGATATGTAGTTCCGAAGCGGTTGTAGGTCAAAGCTAAGATAAGACCTATTTACTGATTAAATGACTATTATGAGTACTATGGTCTTATGTAAAAGTTGGAGCTGCCACCCCTAAGCACACGACGACAGTCGCGATAAGCCGTAACCCGCGTTTACTAGCCAGCAGTCTACCCGTGCGGCCAACCGCGGCTCGTAAACGACACGCGCTCTTCAAAACAGCGCATATTAAGAACAGGACGAGCGGCTGTTAATACCAGTATGCACTTGCTTGCTATTTTTCATACATTTCGACGCTTCCAATAACAGCTTACAATAAACATCAAGCAAAGTAGGTACCTACTAAGTATTTTCTATTCTGTGCCCTATGGTGTTCTTTCGCGGGAAAATATACAGGGTTATTTTAAAAACATCAACAACCCCCAAGGGGCTGATTCTGGTGCTCAAATACAACAACTTTTTCTATGGGACAAATGGTAACAATGATCGGTTATTTAATAGAGAAAAGTTAGTGTCATGCCGTAGAGACGATGAAAGATTTAGTCAGGAGGTCTTGTTCGGGAGACCCCGTACAGAAAGTCGAAGGTGTGGGCAGACCACCAGCCAGAATGGTCGGATGATATTGTTAAGACGGCATTGTTAAGACCTAGACAAGAATAGCTGCACTAAGTGCTAGCTGTAGAGAGCTTGAAGAGGTATATGTCCAACAGTGGACCAAACTCATATGCTAAAGAAGAAAAAGGAGAGAGTGTCATATAAATTAAGTAGTGAGTACCTATTTAAACACCAGAGTCCGCGGTTTTAATAAATTAAAGATAACCCTGTACACTTAAATGATGAATAAAAATGTACAACGAAAACGGAGCGAAGCAGATAACCTCAAAGGTTCTATATGTATAGTAGGTACTCCTATTCGCCTTCCTGTTGAAAATACACATGGAACAGGTATTTTTCGAGTCCCAAGATATAATATTCGTATATCAAAACCACTTAACCCATTTTAGCTTCGGACATAATCCTAGCCTAGACCCAACATGGTTCCAATAACAGGACACGGGGGCAAGACAAAAGCAAACTCAAGTTAACACGGGTTCCCACTCGCGGCTTAATCGTCGCCACCGGCTGATCCGCTCAGTTCCATGGTCTAACTTCACACATTTTTATTGCAAATCCGACCTAATGTCAACTACATTAAAGCACACAATTCTGGCTCTTATCGACCATTCGCGAATCATCGCTCAGTCAGAGCTCCCGTTTTGCGGGCAAAATATTTGAAACGAACAATAGAAATGAATGTACTGCGTCGCTGGATGCCGACATTTATTTTTGTTTTCTAGTTCCAACTACTATAAAAACACAGATTCAGAACATGCAGTGTATTCAGTCGTTATTTCTGAGGTTCCGGGTTCGATTCCCGGTCGGGTCAATGTAGCAAAATAACTTTTCTATATTGCCTCGGGTCTGGGTGTTGTGGTACCGTCGTTGGTTCTGATTTTTGTAACACAAGTGCTTTGGCTACTTACCACAGGATCAGAGCAATGTATGTGATGTTGTCCAATATTAGGTATATTATTAATATTATAATATATTTTTTACTTTCTTATCGCTGTGTTTTTAATAATTTTTTGTGTAATGTAAGTTCAAACAATCGACACAAAACATAAGTACACAACTTTAAAAATACAAGCACTCTGTTATACTTCATCAATTAATTCTCTGTTTAAATCAATGCCACAGATTGTTAAATTGGGGTTCAAACTTTAACTTAACAAGGTGTAACTTGGTCAGAAACTCTAATTGGAATGTTTAATAAGCAGGCAAGGGGAAGTTTTCATTGTTCCGAAGAAACAAAATATAGGCAAGATAATTTTAATTAGGTTAAAAGCGATTTCAAAGTTTATCGCGAAGCACCTTGGCCAAACTGCTCAATAGGCAGCCAATGGGCTTATTTAAACTTGGCCAAATAAGTTTCATGGGAGAAGGTACACCTGTTTCGTCTCGAGAAAAATAGCAATCAAGGGTTTCGCAGACGCGCAAAAGTTGCCGCATAAAACATTCAACGACATCGACTGAAAGATTCCGACGACATTTTCCGTTTGATAAATCTTTTAAAATTAAACGGAAATAAAAATCTCATTCGAGTTTCTGTAATTGACGTTAACGGTTTTTTTATTTCCGACAATAGTCGACGTTGATTGGGATTTAGATAGCAGTTTTTTCGGAAGTAAATTATTTCCTCGGGAAAATTATATCTGCTCATATTTTTTTATTGAATTAATTTCTCTAAATCGATTAAGCCCGGACGATTAAAAAGTCAATCTGAATTTGCTCTGATTTGTAGATTAAATAAATCTTGTACAAATCTAGTATGTATTGTGAATCGAAAGCTCGATCGATTTGTTTATTTTTCAAAAACTGGAGGTTATAAAAATAGATTAGCATAAAAAACTTATTTATCGGCACTGCAAGGAGACGTTATTGCAACACGGCAGTAATTAAACAATAAGTAAACGTGAAACATGTAAAAACACCTGTCCTGAATATCGAGTCAGCAAACGCAAACACGTCGAGAGGGATAGGCACATTTTGTCGGATGATTTATCGTTACTCTGAGCCGCCTGGATCGTAATGGCTCGTAAAATTATACCGTGAGTTGCTCTTTTGTTTTTTGGAGCAACATACTTAGCCGTTAATTAGTCGCTCGGGGTCCATTCGACCACCGGGGGTTGTTTACTTTTTGTCATACGTAAATCGCCAAGTGTACAATTTAAAAGTAACTCAAGAAGTCTGTCTCCTAGGCATTGTAAGTTATTACGATACTTAGAATATAATTTTCTAAAATAATCAATTTAATATATTAATATTGCTATTTTATAGTTCTAGACTATTTTAGGTACCTATTTTTATTAAATTTGTCTATATAAGAACGATCCCCAAGCTACTACACTCTTTTGCATGGTTGTTATTATATAAAAGAGTGAGTATAACACTTCTCTGCTGTGCCCGACAGGTTTGATATGTACCCTCACGTGTTTGGTTGTAGAATACCTGTAACTATACATATATTTTGAATTAAACAAAAAAGTCGAGAGTAATTATTTTGGCATGACTATTTAAAGGTTAAAAATAGCGCATACTAAACATCAGGCTCTTACTCAAGTTAATCGACTCTGTTAGGGAGGGTCTGCGTTTTATAACTCGCCAGATGAGATTTTCAGACGGAGTTTTCGTGAAGGAATGATTTACGATCCCTCCGTTGTCTAATATACACGTTGTCACAAGTTAAATGAAGTCATATCGTTAAATTTCAGAACTTGAAAGTGTGACGGAGAGTAACATGGCAGAATACTAAATAATAGAGTTCATAATAATGGTACATATTTTACATTGCTGTAATAATAAAGCATCTGTTCTATCAGCGACATTTCAAGGATAGATCCGTATGATATTCAATAAAATCGATTCACTGTTCCATCATCAAACAATTGCATCGGGGACAATGCTTGGGCATTAATTAGGTCGTCGATTGCTTCGTGAAATGATAATTCGCCGACAATAATTACATCATTATTTACTCTGCAGTTTCCAAAACTGATCACTATCGCATAATTAACGGGATCGCAGAGTGCTACTTAATCATACGCACTCAGATATGACAAAGTGATCTATAACACAATAATAAACACAGTAGTAAATTACGTGTGCCTGCATTCGGATTTATATCTACCAAAGTAGATAAGGAGGTAATTATTACACTAAGAAACAATTTACATTAAAACAAGCGTCCTTTTCTTCAATAAGTTTTACAAATTTCATACTACGACTTATTTTTGTCTGATCGTACCCAGAACTAAATGTAAAAAAACTACGTTGGTACCCGAAATGAAACCCTCGGTAAGTGCGACTCGCTCTTTGCCGGTTTTTTACTAGGTATTTCAATTCAATGTACTAGACCACGGGTCGGCCATTAAAACCCGGGTGATTAATGTGTGTGCAGACTTAGGTTTGTCCATAAAACACAAACTACATACCTCAACTTATCTCGAAATTAATTTCGCTTTGTCTGTGTTACTAGCATTGTTGGTCGAACTATTTCACAACAGCAAGTTGGTGAATTTACGCGGTTTTGTGTGTTTTACCTTAATATCGACTGAATGTAGGTGGCTCTCGGAATTACTCGTAATTAATTTATAACAGCGTCCTAACTTTACGGTGATGGTACTAGCGAATTTTCGGAATTCAGAAATCAGTGGTAACTTTATGAATAAATTCTCGTTACTCAGGTCTATGTTGTTTTAATTGCTTTTAGACTTGTAATAAGACTAGATACGAATTTTCTTGCATATTATAGTTATAAGCGACTACCTCCGTAGCCGAGAGGCGAGCATACCGGACTTGGTGTCGCTATCTCTGAGGTCCTGGGTTCTATTCCCGGTCGGTCAATGTAGAAAAATAACTTTCCTATGTTGTCTCGGGTCTGGGTGTTATAGTACCGTCGATGTTTCCGATTTCTGTAACACAAGTACTTAAGCTACTTATTATAGGAGAGCAATGTATATGATGTTGTCCAATATTTATTAAAATGTATTTATTATTATAAAATAAGCTGTAATTTGCTGGAACAGAAACGTGGCCACGTACTATAGGCCTCATAATAAAGCTCAGATTGCACAGCATGCTATGGAAAGGACTGACTGACTTTTACTGAGATCGATTTAGAAATGAGGAGATTAAACGAATTAAATAGCCTGACGGATAAGCCAGCTAAAGTAAACTGAAAAGCACGTAGAACTTGACGGCCGATGGGGCAGAAAGTTTCTAAAATGGAGGCCACGTACCGGTAAGCGCAGCGTAGGGCCCACAAGGTGAACAGAAGGCCTGGTAAATGTTGCCACTGGATGCAGGCCGCTTCCAACCGGCCAATCTAGAAGTCATTAAGGGGAGGCCCATGTTCAGCAGTGGCCGTCCTATGGCTGAAATGATGATAATAATAAAACTGTAATTTATTGCAAACTAACTTTTGCTCGCGACTTCGTCTGCATAGACTTTTAGCCAAGAAGGAACGAACAATTATCTTACGGGAACACAAAAACAGGATAAATCGTTATACATACATTTATACAATCGAATTAACGTATTACTATTAATCTGTACGCGCACTCGTTACTCAACCTTAACTTGAACTGCGAGTTCCATAAGATCACACACAAGTTCCACAACATCAAATCAAGTTTCCTCAAAAGCTATATACAAAGGAAATATCAGAGCTCACACTCATGTGTAATTATAATAATATAATGTAATTATATTAATGTAACCAAACTGTACAGGACGGCTCATTTCAGGCACGGAGAACCCTACACGTTAATGGACACTGTTATCAAAAGCTAAGTTAGGCATAGGTAGGATAAACCTCGTCGTAGTTCCTCGACTTGCGTCACACGGTGGTCGGATTGCCGATAATACTATACTACAGGGTTATATTGCAAAGGGGTGCGAAATTTTAAAAATAAGATCTAGGGAACAATATAAGGGAGCGTCTTAATCGTTACTTTTTTTAATAATCGTATGTTACGAAAAAAACGTCCACTCACAAGGTGGTCAGACGACCTTGTAAGGGTCGCAGGAGGACGCTGGATGCAGGCCGCTTCCAACCGGCCAATCTGGAAGTCAATGGGGGAGGCCTATGTTCAGCAGTGGACGTGGAGTGGCTGAATTGATGATACGAAAAAAAAATACTTTTAACTATCCGAAAATAAAGTCAATAGAGAGACTACCATATCCGCGCGGTCATTCATCAGAGGCGTAGGTACGGACCCAACAAGGACCTTACGCAAGGCACATACGGTACATTATTTTATAAATAAGTTAAAATATCCACGCGTACGATTTTAACAGCGGATATAAATAATGGATTTGAAAAAAAAATGTAGTTCATTGCATAGTTTGATTAAGTTACTCATTCTGAGGCACTCCTAAAGATTTGGCACCCCTTTGCAATGTAACCTTGTATACTATTTGTTGCCTGCGACTGCGTTCGCGTGGCCAGTAGTTTAAAGACAAATGGATAGCGACACCCTAATCACCTAGCGGTACGAAATATACCTACTTTACTTTCAACTATATCTTTAAATTAACAAATTCTATAATTTTTTCAATGATAAAAATGAACTATAATGGCTGAATAGATGACCGGCCACAGAAAAATAAAAATAGGCGAGAAAGCGTCAATCCGATCTTCATTTGTTTTTGTTGATTTATGTAGTAAAATAAAATTTACTATTTTTTTCTTTGGCTAATTCATGTTTTATTTTTATTTTCCTTATATACGTAATGAAAAACACAGTGTTTACCACAGGTTAGAGTCTTATATATTTCTATAAGATTAGACTAGCTTAATATTAACTATATGCGTGCAACATTTTACGTTACGCCACCACCCTTGAACATCCGAAAACACAAATTTTCACATCTATATCAATATTTATATATATATAAAACAATGTCGGGTTAGTTACACCATTTATAAATCAAAAACTGCTGGACCGATTTGTATAATTCTTGATTTGTCTCCGCCCTGAATTGGAAAATAACAATTAAAAGATCGAAAAAAATTATAATAAAAATGAAGTACGTAGTATGGTAATACATGAAGAGGCGGTACGGAGTGTGCAGGGACAGCTTATTTATAATATTAATAAGATACATCCTTAGATTAACATGTAACAGAATCCTGAAACATTATTTTCCAATGTTATCAATATGATTTTCATGAAAATACCTGTTTGAACTCGGCCCGAGCAAACTTTGTGCGAAGTATAACGCCTTCAACCCTGTTTGCTTCTTTCTTAAAGATGTGTGTACACAATAAATACGTCCGTGAAGCCAATCACGGCGCCCACCCGGGCCCAGGCTCGCAGTCCTAAGTAAACCTGGTGGGTAAACGACCCCTTGCGACGTACTGATAGCAGCCGGAATCATATTTTTGGGGGGATTTCTTATGTTAACCATAACCGATAAACCAGTGAAGTAGAGGGGCATAAAATAGCTTTAGTAGACTGTAAAAACGTATTTTAACATTGTAGGCCGTGGCTGCACTGCTTCGTCGCTTTCGAACATATGGGACTGACTGAGCACCAGGATCAGCCCTTATAACGGTTTGAAATATTACAATTTTATCTTGTATACCTATATGTAGGTATGTATGCTTTTCTTAGCGTCTCGACGTTAGGCGCTAAACGAGGCACTCAGCAGCAGCCTGCCTAAGATAGACGAAACACTAGGATAACCAACCGACTACCGATTCTTATCAACTAAATATAAAAATAAAAATATTTTGTAAGTTATTAATCAACTACTAGTTTAAAATAATAAATAAAAACCTTTATTTTAATTACCTATCTAGTGGATACTTCTAAGTTTTATGTTATTGTCGGCAAAATAGATTCCTAGTAAACTGTATTGCCAGAGGTCGCCCTTCGGATCTTGTTACATTCATTTATTTATTTTGGCAGATTCGCGATCGGCGGAATATTAAGGGCTCGGATTCTATTATCCCGGGAGTCCCGGCTCCTTAGGGATACGGATGCCAAAGAAATACATGCCCCGGGATCCCTGTACCCAAGAATTCGATAAGAAAAGTATCAGAATAGTACACTTAAATATTATTCGCACGAAACGCCTGGGGGATATTAGAATTGTAGCGGTACTTCATCCTGGAAGTAAATATTAAAAGTAATTTTGTATTCTGACCTTTTAGGCAAGTATTTTTCATTATAATCCGACAAAGAAACCATTTGCGAACAGATGGGTTCAAAAAAGTGTACGTATTCTTAGAATCCGATACAAAATTCATTCCTTTGTAGAAAATTTGCGTGGAAATACAAATCAAGTCACATGTGTTTCTTTGATAATGTTTTGTAAACCAAATGTTTTTTTTTATGTAGGTGTGAGAGCGGTGTCTAATAAACGAGGCCACAACACTGCGACACAGTTTAACGGGTTTCTTCTGTAATTTTTTGTTCCTACTATGAGTCTATAACTACCAATGTCATGGATCATCATCATCATCATTTCAGCCATAGGACGTCTACTGCTGAACATAGGCCTCCCCCAGTGACTTCCAGATTGGCCGTTTGAAAGCGGCTCGCATCCAGCGGCTTCGAATCTCCTCATTCCTGATTCGGTCTCGCAAAGAAACGCCGAGCATAGCCCTTTCCATAGCACGCTGTGCAACCTTGAGCTTTCTTATGAGGCCCATAGTAAGAAGCCACGTTTCAGTTCCATATGTCATCACTGGTAACACACACTGGTTGTAGACTTTCGTCTTTAGGCACTGAGGTATTTTGGACGAGAAGACGTTACATAGTTTTCCGAACGCTGCCCAGCCGAGTTGGATTCGACGGATTGGCACAATGCTCAATGGCCTTAGTCGAGTTTCCCAACAAGTAGGCCTTCGGATGAACATGGACAAAACAAAGATCATGTTCAATGCCCATGTTGCGCCCTACCCAGTATCAGTTAGGAGCTCTACTCTCGAAATTGTTAACAAATATGTCTACCTGGGACAAGTGATCCAGTTGGGTAGGTCAAATTTTGAGAAGGAGGTCAATCGTCGAATGTCATGGATGATTTTAATCAATGTATTTAAGAATATTTATCCGTTTTCTAGTCGCCATAGTACACACTTCGGTTTAGTTTGGAGCTATTTGCTAAATGTGTGTGAGTATTGAAATAATTATTGACATACTTACCGATTTATTTGTACTTGCTTATTGTCTCGGGTCTGGGTGTTGTCGTTGTTTCTGATTTCTGTAACTCCAGTGCTATGGCTACTTACCACAGGATCACAGCAATGTATGTGTTGTTGTCCAATTTTTTTTTAATCGACAGATGTGGAAAATCTGAACACTTAAAAAAATTACAGGTTCCTGAATTTCTGAAGGCCTTAGCTAATTTTACCAATAGATTAGCATTTTCGGTATCATCATAATAATTTAGCAAAACAAAACAAATTGAAACTTAGTAACTACTTAATTAAATTAATTTTTGTGCATTCTTAAACTAAACTAAAATGAAAGGATACTAGATTGTCAAGTCGGGTAAAGGTAACTTAGTTGATAAAACGTGTGCTTAGCAAGTGTTCTAGGTTTGAGTCCCAGCATTGGCGAGTTTTTTCATTTTCATTTATTGAATAAGAAACGCCATCAATATATCATATTACGTACCTAAACAATAATTGAAAAAAAGAACAAGTTTAAAAAATATGCCTGTGCAGCTGCATACAACACTTTTGCATAAGTTCATATAATTATTACACAAAGATATTAAAGTTTTCAAATCCTATTTAATTTATTTTATCACACCCACCTGCACATTTCTGTACAGGTAAACGAGTTACCTCACGGGTTATCCTGTTTCAATGAAATAATGGGTAAATTGACAAGCCATCGCAAGTCGAGCGACAAGTAAAGGCCCCGCCACTGAAAGGCCCGGTTCATTGATTCCTAGTCTTCCCTCGGGACTGAGATGGGGATTACCGATCATTTGTTTCAGTTTTATTTTATCAGAAAATTGCTGAAGAATATCTCTTATAATATGGTAGGGTATAAAAATATACTTATAAAATATGAACTAAGATAAAATATGAATGAACTCCATAGGTCAGTTCGGTCTACAACCTGGTCTACGACCAGAAAAAAAATAGGTAATACATTTAGTAGGTATATAAAATGCTTACCTTTTAATAGCCCTCTTACCTATATTATTCTTACTTCTACTGTGAACGCTAAATCGTACGTAAGCCATGTTGTTTTTATGTCAAATACTATAGAGGACAGAAAGAAAGATTGAAGTAATACTTACTGCTATAAAAGCTCATGGTGAGGCCTAGAGGGCCTGACGCATACCTGCCATGATCTCTTGTAACAGTAGGTATTACTGAAATAACACTGCTTAGGTACTGATTGAGTTCATGGTTGTAACACATGCGCGATGTAACAAAGGACAACGCTATCTATCGCCTGTTTTTAGGGTTCCGTAGACAAAAGGCAAAATACGGAACCTTTATGGATTCGTCATGTCTGTCTGTCTGTCCGTCCGTATGTCAAAGCCACGCCACTTTTTTCCGAAACTATAAGAACTATACTATTGGAACGTTACTGAAACTTGGTAAGTAGATAGATGTATTCTGTGAACCGCATTAATATTTTTACACAAACATAAATGTGTGTACCCCCCCCCCCCTGGTAACTTCTAAAATAAGAAAATGATAAAACTTTAAACAATATGTAATGTACATTACCATGCAAACTTCCACCGAAAATTGGTTTGAACGAGATCTAGTAAGTGTTTTTTTTAATACGTCATAAATCGTAAACTGCAATTTATCTTTCGTAATGTTATGGATTTCATTTTGTAATAAAAATACCATAACTATGACTCGATTGTCGTAATGGGTGAACTTATACTTATAGGTCTTTATATACACACCTACAGGTTTGTACGGAACCCTCGGGGCGCGAGTCCGGCTCGCACTTACCTACAAACTTAAAAATAAACTTACGACTTAACTTGATTTTTATTTTATGTAAAAACTCTGCTGAATTCCCAGTCTTGTGAGCTACTTAAGCAGCTTTATCATTATACCGTTCCGGTGCTCTTCCTACGCCAAAACACATGGAAACAAATAAAACTCGCAATCTCAAGAGCCGGGCTAATGTGAAAGCCTTTTCTTTTGCTGAATTATGCAAATTTCATTTAAATAACTGACTTTGCAGATTTGCACGCACGCTCGTATCGTACGACACGAGTCAAAAGCCAACTACGTAAAGTTTAGTGGTGACGTACACTATATAAGACCTAATCGGGACGCGGACGGTAATACATATACCTAATAATACAAAGAACTGGGAATACGTACTGATATATGTATTAATTTACTTTTTAGGGTTACATTGGTTAACCTTTGGGTACGATTATTACTAGGACTTCGCTGTCCATCCCTCCGTTTGTCTGACAACGGGCTGTTTTTATAAACTGGAATAGTTACTCCTAAATTTTGGCAGTGTGTTTAACTATGGCTGCTATAACAACAAAATTTTTTTTTTTAAATCAGCGATTTTTTGCTCGATCTGTATGGAACCTTTTGTGTCGGACTCGCACTTGGAAGGATATCATTCCAAAGAAAAGATGTTAATTTTAGTTACAGAAGCCACATATGCTAAAGCGCTTCAAGCAATCACTACAACAAAACTTATTAAGGGTAGTGTTCATTATGTTAGATAAAGATAAAATCAGGATATTCAGGCACTCAGCCAAAAAAAACCCGTACCAGGTACATCACTAGAGTTGTAAATTGGCGGTCATGTGCTATAAGCGTCCGTCATTTATGATAAATGCTCGGTCACATTGGACATTTATTGTCACGATGGTCACATGGTGGATGGTTTTTTTTTTGTAGTAATTTCAAAAAGAAGAATTCCACTAAAGTAAGTCTTAAATGTTAAGTATAATAGTTATGACAATAAAAACATACAATAAAACATGTAATTGGATCTGGATCGAACTAAAAAACAAAACTCGCGCGTAACGAAACGACACTTTTTAGCTTGTTTGTGCAGAAAGATTTTAGAAATTTCATTTCTTTAAAGATCACCACCACTAAAGCTGTCTCTCTTATAATAATGCACATATTTGTGCCCAAATGATTTTTTTTCATAGTTTGTCAATAGAATTGAATGTGACGTTACTGACAAGAAATGTCCAAAATGTCCGGTCACATTGAGAAAATGTCCAATTTGCTCGGTCATATTGGTCAGACATTTATAACGTGACGGACACTTTACAACTCTATACATCACCATGGCTCTTCTGCGTCTGGCACAATCGGATTAAAAATCGGGACATCCAGCGTTTATCGGGACAACACTAGTTGCGTGACACGTTACACTCCCTGAAATTGGCCCTTAGCTCTCCAGGAATAGAGGTTTCATTAACTTGTATCTTACCATCTCGGTTTATGACAGTACTATTTTAAGGCGACACATTTTAAACAGTCGGTTGTAAAAGTAAAATACAGGGTTTCAACTTAAGTTCGTTTGCGTGTTTTATATGCTCTTTCTGTGGCAGGTGTTCGTGTGTTTAAGCGCGCGTTAATCTCATGGATAATGGGTACGGGAGCGTCTGACAGTTTGTGGAAAAATACATCATGAATTATTTTAAATCCAATGTTAATAACAATAAAAAATATATTAAAAACACGACTGCCGTCAATGAATTCAGTAGCAAATTGTTTGCAGTCGGGGGACCTTCGGTATATAAGTGTAATATAATACTTATAAAGGTTATATTTTGAATCCTAAAATACTCCTTTTTTGGTAGTTGTAAAAATTATGGTGCGACGGATAGCTGGTCGATGTCGCCTGTCGACAACGACGGCGACGAATGGTGCTGATTGTCTCTCTTGAGTTCGTACCGCTGTATTTTTCAAAATCTTAGCACTAGTTTATTTATTACTTTTTCAAATGAAAAAAAAAACACGTTTAAACCCGTTTATTCACATAGCACTAATGCTCGATCCCTTGACCAAGGCTTACGGAGGTTATATGACTTCGGCCTTTCTTGCGGATCAGAAAGTGAACAAAAGACTAGGTGAAATAAGAAGATACGAAAAAAATATAGCAGGTTATGTAGGTACCCAACAGTACTTTACCTTCTCGCATGACTATTGCTTTTTTGTTTAGTACTTTTTGAGTAATACACTTACACTCAAATGTTAATAAATTAAAAACTTTGCGAGGTGTTTACTCGACTATACAGCTTTTACGATACCTTGTTAGTTCTTTATAATGCTTCATTGCATAGACAAAATTAATGTAGGTACAAATAGCGGACTTAATGCCAATGCATACCATTATTGATCAGTCAACCATGGGCCTGTGCAAAAAAAAGTTCAGTACGAAACGGCTATATATTACTCCAAACACCGACTATAAAATAGTATCAGTCTACACTATGTTTTATGATTAATATGATAAATTGTTTAACATTATTTCTCGTCTAAATTAATAATTTTCATAGTCAACCAGGTCGTGACTTTCCAAAGTACTTGACATGTTAATTCCGAGAGTTTCGCTGGCATTAGGCAAATACAAAAGGTAAACACTAAATATCAAAGTTTCTCAGACATAATAGCTGTTTAAATTTATGTATAAACTTATAAATGATCGTGTCTGTGACCTTGATCTGACGTACGTAGTAAGTACGTAAGTAAGAGAATTATATAAGTAACAACTACATTATGAAATAAAGTCACGGGCACCGCTTTCATTACTGTTTCTGCCTGTCTATTAAAACTAACTTATATAATTACTGCAGGGATTTTAATATGATTTTCATAAATATATTGACTGGCTGATTTAAGGTGGCCGAAGGTTTTGTAACTATGATCCTTAGCAAATCATGCGAAGAAAAATGTTATGTCCCATATAAAATTTTTCTTGTCTCAGTTGTTTATGTCACCCTGTATATTTATTTATTTATTTATTTAGACTTTATTGCACAGATTAAAAAATCATACAAAAGGTGGACTTAATGCCATGAGGCATTCTCTACCAGTCGACCATTAGGCTAAACATATTAGGAATAAAAAAAAATTGAGACGTGCAAAAGTGCTTATACAGTCTTTTTTGAGAAATAAATAGAATATCGCTATGATTTCAGGTAGGTATGAAGCACTTTTATATAGTTGAAACCTACCAACTTAGTATTTTCGGGTTAGTTTATATTTATGTCTTATCGAGCTACATCACCTGTGCTGGCTGGCAACACCAAACGCTCAACAATTATTCAAATGAAGCCGCGAATACATTATTCAAATAATTGTTGTGAACTCAAAGGGTGGTTACTCACTGGGAATTTAGAAGCGTAAGCAAAGTATACACTTACATACAGAAACAAAAGAGGCTTGGCTTTTAGCATACACGCAGTTATTTTTTCATTTCGGGCAGCGACAAAGAATGATTTGCAAGTTAAAAACATAGTAATTACTCGTACATTTGTTTGGACAAGTTCTTTTTAGTATGTACTGTCAAATAATGCATAACGATTATAAATAGTGCGTACAGTGGAATTTTACACCGTGTAAGAACACTTATATTAAGTAAACGAATCATCCGTTTTTTTTTACACACAATGAGTATGCTCCCTTAGCATGGACTATTAATAATAGTAGCAAAGTGTGATGCGATTAGTTATTCCGATGAATGTGGACAATTTCATTAACAACAGACACAGCATTAGGATTTTAGGACAAAGTTTTGTTTTTATTTAAAAAGTTTAATTTGGAAAATTATTCTTTCTTTGACTGCTTAATTTCTTTCTTATTAATTTTTTTGCGGGTCCCAGGGCAGCTTTCCGGGATAACCGGTAATTTTACTGGGTTTTAATACGTTCAAGCTGAAAATCTTGGGTACACGAGATCTGGAAAAAATATTTTAAAAAGATCAGTTTTTGACCGTGTTTTTAAATCTAAACTGGAATAACTCGTTATAAAAAGGCAAATAGGGTTCTTCTGCTTATAATGGCAAAGTTAAAAACAGTAAGAAACGGTCTT
This sequence comes from Anania hortulata, assembly GCA_963576865.1. NCBI lineage: Eukaryota > Metazoa > Arthropoda > Insecta > Lepidoptera > Crambidae > Anania > Anania hortulata. The sequence goes on along the minus strand of OY756396.1, from coordinate 16,184,092 downwards.
TACGTCTCTCAGCGGGCTATGGAAAGGGTATTATCCGAAACGAGGTTATCTGGCAGAAGACCAAGGTAATGGACATAGTTCTAAAATGTAGCAAGCTAACGTGGCAGTGGCCCGATCACACCTGTCGCAGAACCGATGAAAGGTGGAGTAAACGGGTTCTCGAGTGGAGTCCGCGCCTTGGCAAACGTAGTGTAAGCACCCCCCCCCCCGTCCCTCCCCCCTCTACCGACGACCTTAGGAGGATGGCTAGCAAAGGCTGGATGAAAAAAGCGGGAGATCGTGCTCTTTGGCGCTCTTACGTCCAGCAGTGGACTGCAATAGGATGACATGATGAAGATGAAGAAATGGTGAGCCTAGATTGTCAGGGCTCGTCGAAAAAGATGTTAGGTGAAGGATGCTTTACGAGGCAATGTATGCTGTGGATCATGCAATGCTGTGGAAGTGGTCATATACACGAAAAAATCCAAACTGATCCATAAATTTAAATCGGTTGCAAAATTCATAAAATAATCGTAACTCGAAAACAACGAAAAATCGTAGAACATACATAGGGGTGATTGATACCTAAAAAAAATTTTTGGACGTCACTTTTCTAGCCACCCTGTATGCCTTCTTTCCACTAGTACCAATACACTCGTATTATAACGTTTACAGCCCACATAGTTATTAATAACCACGTCCATGTCAGTGAAACCATAGTCGTAGCAATATCCCCGTTCTTGCCACGAAGCCAGAGACGGCTTAGGTTAAGAAGCTGGGATCCCAGTTACAATATAGTGGACGGACTCGCTTCACGGTCTACGACTACGAAGCTACGAGAAATAATAAATACTTTTAACTCCCCAGCCCAGCACAACGAGACACAATAGAAAATCAGATAAAAAATATCAATAACAATTAAGTATCTTTGCCAAATCATGGTACATTTAGGGGTTTAAGAATAGACAGACCAGACATATTTTTGAAAGGGAGTTTCAACGATTTAATTACATCAAAACAGTAAGTAGACTATTTTTTACATTTGCATTCTAAGCCAAATAATTCATTACTGTTAATGGCAAACAAACACACTTTATTTCAACGATCTATAGATATTTCATTAAAATAGAGTTGGTGTATGTGTGTGTGACTTATCACATTGGAAAGGTGATTAAGCCGTATGTTTTTCTACTGTTGTGACAGCACAATAGACAGGTAAAGACCTATATGAGACACGCATAAATAAGAGATAAACTATTGATCTAGTGATTCTACCGTAAATGCGGAAGAAACTGACGCAGTCAATGTCGTTTCACTGAGATATCGAAATTATTGAATTTGAAACCTTTTATATTCAGTTCTCAGCGCTCGCTCTTTGAAGAAGCTGTGTGGAAGATAATTATGATATAAACTCATTTTTTTAACCGACAGTGGGACACCCACTTTTGGGAAAAGGTCTCTCCCAAATCCTCCTATGTCTCCCTGTTGCATCTCCATCCATATTCATCGTCACATTAACACATAACGGAGTTCAAAAAAGCGCATCGGTTCTGCAGACTTTAACATTGATAAGTTAGGTCGCATGTTTGTTTCAACCACTGAATGATTCTATAACCCCATTTATGTCAATGTGGCCGAAAAAATAGTCTCCTGAGTAGTAAAAGTGGTCAAAGGCTCCAAAAGTTACCTTACAGACTTATTTCTCAGTGATAGCATAGAATTCAGCTCAGTTATAAAAACAAACGTAGCGTTTTCAATATCTCCTTTAGTTTAAGTTTAGTACATCTAGTAAAGTAGATCTCGTACCGGTTTTGTATAGGCCCATTTTCTTTAGACAACTTTATGTAGGTTACAGTGAATTCATCTGAGAAAGTTTTGGGGCAACACAATAAGATCTTGCCTGCTTCATAAAGTTGAAGCTTCAAGTGTCTGCGATGAACCCCGCTAAAGTTAGGAACTATTTTAAATCGCGTTATTACTTTGACACAGTTTACGAAAAACATTAAACAATGGGTACTTCACAAGTTCTCAACAAAGGTTTCGGCCTTGCCATGTTAAAGCAAAAATTATATTACTAATTCCTTAGGCTATGTAAACAACATTTAGTTTGTAACCAGTATTACTCGTATCAATCGCAATATACATCCAAGAAAAGGTTTTAATGGGTTAGCCAGTGTAATGAAAACAATTTCCTACGCATAATAACTCCACCACGGAAAGTTGGGTGAAAATTCATCAACTACCAACAATTCCTGTTAATTGCCTACCGTTCTAATCTCTTTGAAAGGTCTGTCCTAAACAAATAGGTAACAATGGCTCGTTACGTATAATAAACAGGCAGAATAGCTTCATTTCTGGTGGTGAAATTATTGAAAACGTGTGCATACGCGATGGTGCGCTGCTAGGATGTACCCTTATAATCCGATTTGGTTACCTACTGGTAATTTAATTATGCGGCCGTCGAAATTTTAACTGAGCATCGAGGTGTTGTAATTAATGTACAGGTAATGAACTTGAAACATTAGCGTTCCCGCATTTGGACATTGGAGTCAATTTGGAGCAAAGATAAGGTGGAGTGGAAGTCGAATGCCGATTTAGTCAGATCAGAAATTCTTGCGTAGGTACCTATTCGTTATTTTTATGATTGGTGATACCATCCATGGTAAAGTTTGTGCGCGATTCTCTTGGCGATAGACGCTGACGAGGACCAGGAGCGCTAGGTATCAGCAGAGGCAGGACAATAAGGAAAGTTAACAACTTTCCTAATTACTAAATATTTTGATAATACCTAGCTAATGTCGCCCCGCAGAAGTATCGTGCACGATACTGTTATAATCACGTTAGTACACTGCTGGACATAGGCCTCTCCCAATGCACACCCCTGAGCCCGATTTTCGGCTATTCTTTTCCAAGCACTGTCAGCAGCCTTGCCGCGTTTGCGTATAACGTCGCTCCACCTTGTTGTTGTTGGAGGGCGCTCTACGCTGCGTTTGCCTTGCCTAATCGCGGTTTCCACTTAGGAACACATCGATCCCATCGGTACTGCAGTCGTGTTAAGTAGCACACTTTTCAATCAATAAATATCATCATTAATTCATGTCCGTTTTATCCCTAATTCTACATAACTACTGTGTATAGAGATTTGTGAGGGGACGAGTGGTCAAAGTGGCCCCGTGATTAAGCGACATCTACAAATGACGGACGCGAGCAATTAGCTGCCCGCATCAATCACCCGCGTATCTACCGAACTGATTTACTTCTACCGTTTTGTACCTAAGGGATACCTTACCTTTTGGGACACTTTCCTTAAGTCGCACGATCTATGCTACCAGACACCAAATACAATGTGAATAACGTTTTGCAACATTTATTTGTTTTAAACTCAGTTTTTCTGAGTTCATTTATATTGGCCACTGTCATGACTTAGTAACGCGCTTCGGACTACAAAACCAAGTGGCCGTGAGTTTGAATCCCACAAGGGGAAAGTGTTTATATGATGTCATGATGAGCAACGACCATGTATGAGTCATGGATGTCATACATAAAATAATGTACGTATTTGTACAATATGCTTAGTTTGGGACTAGATCATTGGTGTGATTTTTAACATAAATTATTATAATTATTTTAAAAGTCGAGTGTATAATTCGTTATAATGCCTCGCGCAGCCAACGCGGCTGTAGGTATGTTCGCGTGTTTACCTTAACCAGTCTCAAGTTCGAAATCGGGTATAAAACATGAACATTCCGAACTTCGTAATCGTAAGTCAGTCAGCCTTTAGATATTTACGATATCTTAGATTCTTGATCACTGATGAGATATTGATTACCTTAATCATATTCTCCAGAACAGTATTTTGATTTACCTGTAAACAAAAAAGATAGTAATGTAAGTACATATTTATTAAACAGGTCATGTGAATTAAGGATATCTAATATTAGAAAGGATAAGGAATGCGTGTATGGGTTGAGTTCACCACGAATGAAATCAGGCTCCCCTGGGTACAATAACACAGGGAAAAATCCATGGGTTAGCTGAGTTCAAATCGATTTTGCCATAAAATATAGGATTTAATCTGTGCCTGCATTATTTTGATCTATAAGTAGTTCCTTATTATAGAAAACAAAACGAAACAAATTTTCTCAAATATCCTACTTCTGTTTATTACTTACGCCAAGAATATGCTAGTTTCCTGGGTCAAAAAAAGATTATTCTATTTAGTCTGTCAGTTAGATTAACAAAAAATATTGGACACGTATTTTTTCTTTTCTCAATCAAACAAAAAATTATGAAGATATAGCCTGTTTCCGCGTAACGTCACGCCTTGCGACACTTTTTAGCAAGGCGTGACGTCACGAGCTCACTTTGATGCGCTTTATCTTCGTCCTTTTGTAATCCAACTGACGGACTATTTAGATTTTTTAGGAAACTAGCCCATTCAAGATGGATGAAGAATTGAACAAAGCAACTGTCATTTCGTATGGGTACCTTGGGTTGGTGCTTGGGTAAGCAATAACAAGCTGAGCTCGCGGCTTTTCCCGCGTGTTGCCCCCTATTTTTCTTCCTTAGTAAGTGGATATGGTAGCCTATGTCCTTCCCTAGGGCAACCTTTCTTCGTACTAAATTCCATTAGAATCATTTCAGTTTCCGCGATAAAAGTAGTCTATATATATTATTAGTATTTTTTATCATTAAAGACATTATGAATAAATGTATTTAAAATGTTTATAGCGTTGTTTAAAATAATATATTAAAATCAAAAAGACAGTAATTAAAATCCAAGGTACCTACAGTCATATCGAATCGAATTTGCATATCGACAGATCGTTTTAACAACATATACTGAACTACATAATTTAAAGACCTATATTGTACCATGCTTTCGACAAATAAACATTTAAGTATTCTACTCTAATATTAAATAAACATCCTGATATAGAACCAAACAAAACTATCAAAATCGTAACAATATCCTGCTGCTAATATTACCTATGTAATGTAAAGAAATCAATGTACGAAACAGGAAAATGAAAACAACAATCAAATTTATGTAACATGTATTATTTATTGCCGAGGATAGTAAAATCAGTCTATCAGTTTTTTTTAAATCCGGCCAAGTGAGAACGATAGTTTCGTACCGAGGATCCTTAGCGAGAGCCCGACTCACACTTTTCCTGTTCTTGTTATTTTACTTTAAAAAGTCAGATCTATAATAATAACACCAAGTTTAATGCTTGCATGTAATGTAACATATCATTTGTACGATAAAGCAAAAACGAATAACTTTGTAAAAAAAAACCTTTCTTGTGTCTAAGCCCTTTTCAACCGACTTCAAAAAAGGAGGAAGTTCTCAATTCGACTGTATGTTTTTTTTTTTTTTGTATGTTTGTTACGCGATTACTCCGCCAATTATGAATCGATTTTAATGATTCTTTTTTTGTTTGGTAGATCATACTTCAGAGGTGGTCCCATATAAATTTTATCTAAATTGATTTAGAACTTTTTGAGAAAATCAACAAATATATACCCAGATAGTATTTTGGTTGTGGTTCTTGTTACCTATCTTCGACAAATATGAGCCGATTTTGATGATTTTTGTTTTATTGAATAGCTTATACTTCAAAGATAATATGCTAAAAGTTTACAAAATAAAAATCACCCCTAAGGGTAGGAAAATAGGGGATGAAATCGGTGTTCAGCAGTTAGATTAGGATTTATCACTAAAAATTGATGAAATAAGTAAATTTTATTTAAAAAAATAAAACCGACTTCCAAACACTAAAATGCTAAAAATAATCCTAACATTTAAGTACCTAATCAGTTACTTTTGGAGTCGGTGCAAACAAAAACATTGAATCTCTCATCGGCTGGCACCGACTCCAAAAATAACTGATTAAGTACTTAAGTGTTAGGATTATTTTTAGCATTTTAGTGTTTTGAAGTCGGTTTTATTTTTTTTTATAAAATTTACTTATTGCTTTTGTTATTGTCTGCTCAACCGCCATAACACACATGTAACGGGTCAAAAACTACAGGATCGATAGACAAACAGACAGTTAGCTTAAGCTGATTTAATAGGGTCCTTTGGTACCCTTTAGGTACGGAACCCTAAAATTCGTAGGTACTCGTCATACAAAAATTAAATACTAGCTGGTATAAATGCTGACTGTCCATTTGAATGCAAAAACGTTTTTATTTCACGGAATAGTAAAAGCCACTATTTTTCAATTATAATCTGGATTTTTTGCGAAATAAATTCCGTGTATGATTTACGTCAAGCGGGAGAGTCAAAGAAAACTTAGCCCTAAAGGACTATAGACTCCGCAAATAGAAATGCTGACTCGGTCTAACGATTTAACATAGTAAACGATTATTTTTACTACTTTATATAAATGTTTATTACAGTCTGATTAAGAATCAATTCGAAGTTCATGCATGTCCGACAAAGGTGGATGTAAACTGTGTGAAAAGATACACAAAACAAAAAACAAAACACAACACAAAAAACAACACAGAATGGAGAAGAAACGGAGTGTGGCATGAATTCCGCTTGTAGATCGTTAACCGAACGAAGACGAAGACGAAGGACAAAGGTCGTCGAAGACACGAATTACCGTACTTAAGTGGGGTCGACTAAATAAACTAAAGAACAGAAGACAGCCGGTAGACCAAAGCAGTAACAGAGTGGTGGCTGGGACGAAGGTAGTGGGCAGACCGTCTAAGCCCGCTGGTTCAACGATTTTGTAGCTGTGAGAAATTGGGAATAATTGGCACAGTCCCGTGAGAAGCGCCGCGGCAAAAAGAGGCCAGATACCCAGCAGTAGGTAAATATAGACTGGTTGGATAGATTAGACGGAAAGAAACTAGCTAAATTAATTCTCTTTCGAATCCATTCGTATTATTCATAATTATCATAGACAGCATGGATTAAGCTTTCTTAATTAATCTCTTATGGTGCATCCACGCCGCAGTTATTTTTGTGAAACAACGTTTTCAAGTGTTACTAGACAAAAAAAAATTGATTGTATCTGAATGTCACCTAATGTTTCAATATTGCGAGTAACCTTTAGTCAGATTGTAAGTGGACATCATCGCCCCCAGAATTATCTTTAACTTGGTCGCATTCTCGCGGTGTCTATAGAGTTTGCTGTCTGTAGAGGCGAACGCTATTCATTCCATAAATCAGCGAGGGTAGTTGCCAATTAATCACAGCACGTTTGTTTTGAGTCTTTCACAGCGATCGGCTTTGCGGTTTTATTTTTCCGGAATGTATTTTTGGGTCTATATGCATGACAGCGCGCTGGGCAAGTTTTCCTACCTGGTTTTACCCTTAATCAAACAAAATATGGGTTACAATATTGTTGGTTGCTCAAATACTTATCTATTGCGGTTTTCCGTGAGACATGATCGATCAGTCGCTAATTCGTAGGTACATATTACCAGATGTAGATGACTTAAAAAGATCTAAAATTTTGATATTCTTCTTCCAAGTGTTGAATCACATATATCCAAAATTAACCAAAAAAATCTAACCCGACTAAGGGATATTAAATGATTAGCAATGTTCTGGAAGTTATGCCAGAATACGTGAAAATGCTGAACGAACTTTGTATTAGTAAATTTAAAATAATATTGTTTCATGTAGATTCTATGAAACGCAAGAGAAGATTACTTAACACAACAAGAAAACTTGGTCGTTTTCAACCTTAGCGTTTTTCTAAAATTTAAAATTCATTTTCTGAAATTTTATTTTTATTTTGTGTGGAACAAAATAAAAATGAAAACAAAATGAAACTAGCTCTACATTTTTTAGACGTTAAAAGGCTTAGGAACGGCAATACATCAACACTATTATTGGCAAACCCACGAGATTTTCATGCCTACGGTATTGTTTTTTTTTATTAATCCAAGAGAAATTATTTGTGTATGTAACGCTAAATAGACAGGCATTTTTTAGAAACTAAAAATTATAATAGCATTCGGTCTTTTTTAAAGTCATAAACTACTCGTATTTTTACAAATGAATTTAAAGATTTTCCAATGCTGAACAAACACAGAGCAGTTAAGATAAATGCTTAAAAACATTATAGGTATTACATAATTTATTGTCAGTTTTTCGTGGTACTTATTATTGTTTTTTACGTAGGTACTAATTAATTATGCCAAAACGCGACAGTTAGGATATTATTTTACAAGCCATATTTGTTAGGGTTTCCTCTCTTACTCTCTTTCCATATTTATTGGTTTTATTATCATGCGACGCCCAATTAAAATGTGAAAATGTCGGCCGATCACGATGCCATAATCTTCGGGCCTCTTTTATTAGATATAATTCAGTTGAATTTTATTTATCAAAAACTGGAAGTAATAACGCTATTATGATTCAAGGTGCAAAGACGAGGAGGGTAGTTTTACTAGGTGCATTTATTGGCGGCAGGACTAAGCACTGAGCCGAGAGTGGTGCAGACGTAAAGGCGACGGGTAAGGAGAATACACGTAAAAGAGGTGTTTTTGCGAAAGTTTTCTTGCGAAAATACTAGATATGAAATGTGGAAATTAATATATTATGTAAATTATATGTTGAAGTTTTGCTCGTAGTATTTAAATACTATTTATTAGTTCGTATAAACACAAAAATATTTCAAAGTACCGCGAATACCAAAATCTTATATAGGTATATTTATATTTTAAACGAGTTTATTGTTTACTTTCAAACTTAGCATAGTTATTTATAGCATTCGTGCCTTTTGTTTGTTTATTTTTTTCAATTAATCAACAAATTCAGGATCTATAATTCACTTTTTGCGTCTACTTTTTTATGAGCGGATACTTTGATAATCAGGCGTTTCTGTGCGCCACGAAAAGGCGACGTTGCATGCCCGCTTGACCGCCGCTGGATGTTTAGTCTGCGAGAAGCATAGCACGGAATAGAGCGTTGTCGCGCGAGTTGACGCCAAATGATCAAGGTCACTTTCCTTCATCTTCGCCTTCAGACCGTGCACAGTATAGACTTTTTTATCGGACGATAGTTGGACCCGCCAATAAAAAAGTTTGAATACAAAGTGATCGCGCATACTGTTACGATTCGTAATCATTTAATATTCACAGTAATTCAAAGACCGATCCAACTATTGGCCCATCACACAAAAAACAAAACACAGTCTGCAGTGTGCGCGGGATCTTATACTCGCAGTCGTAAACCGAGATCCATTACTCGAGCCTACCTTTTAAAGTTTATCTGCCCCCGATTTAGAAATTTTGAGGAACTGTCCGTACTATTTGGATAGGAAATCGCTTTCATGCCGATTCTTTAAAATATTTAGACAGACTTGGCCAATCAGAGAATCATTGAGGGACTTGGGAGATACTTACCTAGCAGTAAGACACTAGAGGTTAAAAAAAGACCGCCGTGTCGATATGATCTTTACAGGAAGATATTAGGTCAAATAAGGTTCTGAATTTGGCCGTTGGGAAAAGGTCAAAGGTATATTACACAAAAGTTTTCGAGTTCTCAAGCACTTTTAAGTGCGTAAACCTTGTTAACAGCATGGAGTTAAAAGTACCAAAGTTAACATTTTCGGCTTAATAAATGAATAAACATGAACTGTATTTAGAAGCATCATTGGAAAATTAACAATGTCACATCACAACACGCAGCAGAGGGAGAAAACGTAAGAGTAAAGAGCTTTTGCTGTCCAGTTTTTGTACTATGACGTGTAACATTTGAATACCATACAACTGAAACGCTTCAGTTTTCTTTTCCAGATTTAGCAACACAACTGCTTCGCTATAAACACCAAACACAATATACACTTCATTTGTTTAAGTTTTAGCCGGCTTTACATTTTACAGCCGCAAAAAATTCAAGAGGCAAGAACCGACCGATTTTCGACCGCGGCTTGCGAGAAATGTTATTTCACCATTATCACGTCCGTGGCTTACTTACTTGCATGGGGAATATAAAATACCCTTATATGAAATTTAGGTAAAATGGTTCAGGTGCTACTAATGCTTCCAGGGTTCCGTGTTTCCGTACCGAGCATTTAAAAAAAGGTGAATCACATTTTATAAGAATATATAAAAAAATATGAAAAATCATAACTATAGGATTTATAAGGAACCAAGCTAAAAAGAGTTCGTTTGAGTGATGTTTTGATCTAACAAATCAATGTTTTAGGTATTGTACACTAATGCCTCTACCTACACGTGTTATTCGGCCCATGCTAAAGAAAGTAAATTGTAGGTACTGTGCAAAGGTTTTTTTTTGTATACAAGTTATTATAACTACACTACGGCAATAAACTATTTCACCACGGATCTCGAATTATACGGGCGGCACGTGCCCGTCGTGGCAGGTGTGGTGATGTACGCGTCAATACGCAACTAGGGAGGCTGTGACAGACAGCCGGGAATAATCTCTCAAAAATATTTACCTACCGCGAAATACCAGCTCTGTACTTTTTCTTGCTGTTTTTAATCTGGTTCTTGTTTGCAAACTATATAATGGCAATTTCCAACGACAATAGCCTAAAAACAAAGATTTATAGCTTATTAATTATCCAAGATTTAAATAGTTAAATCATGTTTTATTATTACCATCCTTTTATCACGAAGTACCAGTATTTTTTTGCTAGGAGCGTCTCCCAGCATAAAAAGTTTTTTTTTTTTTCATTATAAACCATATCGGCAATGACCATTTGCACCAATTGGGTCATCAAAGTAAAGTATGTATACTTACAAACCTATTTTTGTCTATTTCACTCATCATCATCATCACTAGTCTTTGGAAGTCTACTTTTATGCTAATACCTAAAAGACGTCTAAAAGGCGCAGAACGCCACAGTCAGCGGCTTTGGCCCTTTTGCATTCATGTTTTATAAATAAAATATCGTCGAAATACGTAATATTTTGATAATTAATATTATTTAATCTTTGCTAACTCTATAAAGAAAAAGAAAAACAAGTAAATAAATGTGCCCAGAGATCGCTACATAGTGCCCAGAAGGATGCTAGGCTGCTTATTAAAATATATTTCAAAGATAGCGCCTCGTTTACTTAAATTCCATTGCGATATTAATTGGCGCAAGTATAGGTTTATCATGCAGATAGACTAGTTGTCTATCTTATCTAACAAACAATAATTAAGTAATCCTAAGTAACATCAAAGTGCTGTATCTATATATATACATAAAAGAAAATCGGGTTAGTTACACTATTTTTAAGTCAGGAACGGCTGGACTGATTTTTATAATCTTTGGTTTGTTGGATTTGTCTCCGCCCCGAATAGCAGAATAACTAATAAAAAATATGAAAATTCACAAAAAAAGAGGCGGTACAAAGTTCGCCAGGACAGGTAGTATCAGCTAAATCACTGTCCTTATTAGACTTCTGAGCTGTACAAGTCTGCTGAATAAGCGTTAGCAGCGCTTTTTCAGAAAACATCTCTAATTTGAGCACAAATTAAACAGCTGTTAGCTGAATAATTATACCAAATTCCCATACATTGGCACTATTTCAGCATTAATAAGGGTAAAATATAGTAACTATAATGCATTTTTTGTGTCACTTGGATAGAAACATAAATAGTAGAAGTAGAAGACAAAATAATGCAGTTAGTCTATGGTATTGTAGCTACCGGCGCATTGATTAGCCAGCTAACTTGATACGCAACCCTAAAAATAGATGACACAGTTCCGATCCCCTCGTCGTTCGTCAAGGGTCGTGTCTTTCCGCAAGATGCCAATTCTATTAAAGGTAAATCGGCTGACCTTTCACTAGTCCATTTAATCACTAGCCCCAGTTCTACAAATGAAATATTACAAAATTGCACAACCCTAAACCGACATGCGTGGCGAATAGGTGGTACCAAATATTTACGTATTCCTAATTATCTTGTAAATAAAAAGAAAAGGCTTCGGTACGATTTTCTAAACCACTGTGAGACATCTACAGCAGTGGTGTTTAACATTTTAGTGATGAGGGACCATTTGACAAATCTTAATTACCAAGGACCACCAACTGTTGGGAGGTAACATTTACTTTATGTAAATGTAAATGAATAAAGGTTGCTTTATCTATGATTTATAATGGCTTCGCAGTCAACTTCTGGTGCTTCCAGGGATCACCAGTAGACCTCGGACCACAGGTTAAGAACTACTAATCAATAATTCATAATTCATTTATTCACTTTCATACAGTAACAGTAGTCCACACAATAAAGGTATAAAAGATGTTCGTTTTGTTACAGTATGACCTATTAAGGCATTCGTGATTTTTAGAAATAATAAAATCTTAAATTAATACATTTTAAACATTATAAAGGTATTCGAATTCTATAAAAAATGAAAAACATAAAATAATAATCATAACAAAAATACCAAAAAATTGTCACAATAAATTATGTCAACCTGAATAACACAAATGCTGGAATTGATAAATTGCAAAGATGTAAAAAAATAATAATAATAATAATGTCAAAGATAGCGCTTGTCTGTCAATTATCTCATTTTAGTCAACTTACAATTACGAGTATATACTACAATTTATCATCAAAGAATTCTTTTAAATTATAATACGATTTGTCAATCTACAGCATACCACTTCTAAAGGCATGTAAACCCATTACGATTATACAAGTGACCCAAAAAGTAGTGTTAATTGGAAGTTCTGAGATAGATTAGAATTACCCGAATTACCCAAATATGTATATCATATTATATTCCACGATTTTTTGGTGTTTTAAAGTTTTTTTTGTATTTTCAAAATCTTAACCAAACCTGCCCCCAATTCAGAACGATTCGATAACGAGTTGTCAACCGGTCAATCACGTGACACTAATGTTATAAACTATAGTGTCACGTGCTTTTCCGGTCGACAATTTGTTACCGAAAGGTTCTGAATCGGGGGCCTGACTAACGAGACATTATTGGTCACGACGCATGCGTGTTTTTTTGCAAAGGTGAATATAGTATGCCTTCGGTGATTCGGATAACTCATGGTGATTCGGATAAGGGGTGCTCTATCTATTTTTGGGACAACCTGTATAAGTATGGCGAGTGGATAATAAGCAATTGAATATTTTATTGAATATTTTTGACAGTTCTTCTTAGTTTAGTTTGGCAGTTGTAAATTCATTATATAGGGTTACATTGCAAAGGGGTGCCAAATTTTTAGGAGCGGCTCAGAATCAGTAACTTAATCGAAACTGCAAAAAACAAAAAAAATCGTACGCGTGGATAATTTAACTCATTCATGAATAAATTGCGCCGTATGTGCACTGCGTAAGGTCCTTGTTGGCTCGCCGTACCCTACGCCTCTGATGAATGACCGCGCGGCTTTCGTAGTCTCTCTATTGACTTTATTTTCGGATATTTCAATAAAATCATAATAAATCGTGAATCTTTATTTGCGTCAAATATGGTATACAAGGTCTTAATCGCATCAAAAATATAGAATCACATATTGGGCTACATAAATTAGCATGCAAATATCACAATCCAAAAAATAAAATGTTAAAAATTACAAAAGGTCTCTCTACTGACGTCTAAATTATTAATTAATAAGAATAAAAAATGTCCAAATATTAAAAAATAAAAGTATAAAAGGTATTTTTTTTCGTAACATACAATTATTAAAAATTATAACGATTAAGACGCTTCTTTATATTGTTCCCTAGATCTTATTTTTTTAATTTGGCACCTTTTTGCAATGTGACCCTGTATATGGAGTAAAGCGAGTGTTTAGTTTATGGTCGTCAGTCAACATCAAAGCTTAGTAAATAAGTATCTGAATTTTCATAAAGAATCTCATTGCAAAACATATCACAATATACTGACAAAATCACTACGCAAAATTTAAATAAAGAAGTCAGGTTATTGTGACATTTAAAAGAGTCAGTACTTTTGAAAATTAATTTTTGTTCAGCTACGTTTGATGCTGACTGTAGAACCGAATCGTGGACCTTTAGGGTTGTTTAGGGTTTCTCCGCATGTCTGTCAAGGGTTGTACCCTATATTATTAAGTCAGTAAATAAGATAAATCAATTAGTTGTATCAAGTATCTCATTGGAGGCTTATGTTTAGCTGTGGACGTCCTATGACTGAAATGATAATAATAATGAAGTATCTTTATTTCGTAATATTATTAATTCGCAAAAGTAACACGATTTTGAAAAGAAAGTGATATATCACTATTCACTAGTAATTTATTAGGGATTAGTGGTGCAATTATTACGATTAGCTGTAACCCTAAAATTAGGTCACAGGGAATTTCCGACCCCTCAAAGTTTCGTCAAGGGCCCACATGACGTCACGCGTCAACTGGCCAATTCCGACGAACGTAAATCTGGTGGCCTTATCTCCATCGGGTAATTAATGCGCAGGACAAACAACTTCCTTGTGCGCCATTTTGTTCCTGCTACTAATGTCAAATCAAGATCAAACGAAGCCCGTTTGACATATACACGTCAAATATTTTCGTTTTTGTGATATATCTAATATGAAAAATAAAATATCTCCTGGGATCTAACCAAAAACCCTAAACAATGCTTAAGCAGTGTTGTTTAAACGTCAAACTATATACATACACGTAAACAAAACAAGGTCGAAGTAATACTGTTTTAAAAGCTCATAGCTAGGCCCCAGTTTACTGTATAACATTATAAATTCAAGTTAAATTATTGTAATCATTTAAAGTTATTATAGCATTCGAAATTAATAGTAGCTTTTCTGTACTGTACCCTACTTAATGGCAAATAAACAATTTGAATTTGAATTTGAATTTAGTGGGCACCAAACTAGGCAAAGGTTGTACCTTGGTGGCCCTGACTATATTATAAACGTAGGGTAGGTATTTTTTATTTTATTTTTATGTGTTCAATGATCGATACTAATCATTCTGAAAGTTTGGTTACTTCTTTTTATCCTGTTTAACTTGTATCCTATAATAGATATAATAAATTCGTTTTAATTTTCTCTTTTGGATGAATGTGCCCTGAGCTCTCGGTATCAGAGAGAGGGGAGCACTAGCGTTCTGTAATACAGGACAGGCTTCCACCTAATTCAGACGTCAGTCTCTTTCAATCTAACTACTAATTGTATTTATTTACTAACCTTACTGTACTTAAGATTGTAAAGAATAATCGTTTTATTATTTTAAAAAAAAAGATAGATTGTCACTCATTTGTCTTTACACCACACAAAACAAACAAACAAAATACCGAAGAAGTAATGTTTTTACGTCAACCTCTATAGGGAACAAGCACAACAAGATTGGAGTAATACTCATAGTTAAAACAAAGCAGATAAAACATTCAAATAGACAAATTTCCTAAAAAAATCGAATTAGTCCCTCAGTTGTAAAAACAGAAAATATTGGATACGTATTTTATCTTTTCTCAATCAAACAAAAAACGATGAAGATATGGGTCGTTACAGTTCCGCATAACGTCACGCCTTGCGACACTTTTTAGCAAGGCGTGACGTCACGTGCTCCCATTCCTAAACTTTAATACGCTTTATCTTCGTAATTTTTTGTTATAAAAGACAAAGACAAAATATGGGTCCAATATTTTTTGATAATCTAACTGACGGACTAAATAGAATAAACATTTTTGACCCAGTAAACTAGCCTATTTTTAATTCGTTCTAAACTTGGTCTTATTTAATTTAAGTGTTTTATCATCTATGAAAATATTGCCATTATGTAAAGATAATACTTTACTTTTTAGTCAGAAGAAAGTGTTTTAAATCATACACTAACCGACGACCGTCTGGTGTAGTGGTCCGCGCTCCGGACTGCAAAGCCAGCGGTTGCGGGTTCGAATCCCGCAAGGGGCAAATGTTTGTGTGATGAGCACGAGCATTTGTACCTAAGTCATGGATGTTTATAAAAATATTTAAGTATGTTTATCCGTTATCTAGTCGCCATAGTACAAGCTTTGCTTAGTTTGGGGCTAGATGATTGGTGTGATTGTGGAAACAATTTATTATTATTATTATATTATATTATTACTAATGCTTTATTATTTTCTTATTACTTATATGAAATTTGGTACGAATCCGACTCCATGAGAAATTTATTATTGCGATTGAAGAATTCATTTAAATATTTGAACAGCCTACTTTATAATAAGGCTATTTGAATTTATGTACATAATAGCATTCAACAACACACGTGTTTCGGATCAGCTGTGATGATACTGATGATACAATGTATTATCTCCATAACACCTGCATGCATTTAATTGGGAAATTCTATGTATTATATTGTTATGTATGTATGTAGTTATATATTTTTAAAATAATTATTTTTATGTGCAAAGATAGTAGAATAAAAACTATACAAGAGCTTAAGAGGGATTGCATGTTTAAAAGTCTACATAGAGCAACTCGAAAAACAGTTATACAGTTTTTTAATTAACGACCGGAATGAATCACGTTAACGCGTATTACTATTATTGTTCATACAAACCAAAAAATATATATTCCCCTAAAAAAAATTGGTTTCAAATTTTAAAATTCCTTAAAAAACATTAAACGTCCGACCCGGTGTTAAAAATTGTAAGCGTGGATCATTTTGAAAATTGTGGAAAAATTGTACCGTATGTGCACTGTGTAAGGTCCTTGATGGCTCGCCGTACCTATGCCTCTGATGAACGACCGCGCGGCTTTCGTAGTCTCTCGATTGACTTTATTTTCGGATATTTTAAAGTAATTTTTTTCGTAACATACGACTTTTAAAAATAATAACGATTAAAACTCTTCTTTATATTGTTCCCTAGATCTTATTTTTAAAATTTGGCACCCCTTTGCAATGTGACCCTGTATGTATATTTTGGATTTCGAATTTTTTAAGCTTATTTTCGTAAGTTGATATTTTTATTTGAATCTATCAATGATGTAGTTAAACGGGCTTAAGGGCACGCCCTCTGTTACTTTACATAGGTACTGTATATTTTAAAAATAAATATTTCATGTGCAACGATAATACAATAAAACTATACAAGAATTTAAAAAGTGATTGCATGTTCAAAACACTCCACGCGATTGCAGAAGCAACTGGATGACTTCAGGAATAGCATAAAAAGTTATGAAAAGATATTCATTAAATTAATAAATAAATACTTGGGAACTTTAGTTTTGAAATCAGTCTTTTTAAGTAGGCAATAAGAATCCTTTGAAGCCAAACAAAACTAAACTGAATTCAGTAAAGCGCTCACGAACTCCTAACTCCTAATCAACCATTTACGTAATGCTTCATTTTGCGATAGTTTTAGAACAGCTTAGTAGAGAACAAAGGCTTTCATTTCAATCTTCAGGGCTTTAAAGATGGCATCTAATGAAGCGGGGGACATCGAATTAGTTCATTCGGTCTGGTAGTTCGAGTTCCGGACTACGATACCAAGCAGCCGCGGGTTCGAGTCCCGCAAGGGGCAAGTGTTTGTGTGATGAGCACGACCAATACGACCATACAATTTATGTCATATATTTTAAGTATATCTAATTGTCTATCTGATGTCTAGTAGCCATAGCAGATGTATGCTCAACTTAGTTCGGAGCTAGATAAATGTATATGTCAATAAATATATGTTGGACAACATCACATACATTGCTCTGATCCGATCAGGAAACGAACCCGGAACCGTCGCTATCTCTGAGGTTCCTGGTTCGATTCCCAGTCGAGTCAATGTAGAAAAATAGCTTTTCTATATTGTCTCGGGTCTGGGTGTTGTGGTACCGTCGTTGTTACTGATTTCTGTAACACAAGTGCTTTGGCTACTTCCCACAGGATCAGAGCGATGTATGAGATGTTGTCCTGTATATCCTATGGTAGGTAGCTCAAGCACTTGTGTTATAGAAATCAGAAACAACGACAGTACCACAACACCCAGACCCGAGACAACACAGAAAAGTTATTTTTCTACATTTACCGACCGGGAATCGAACCCAGGACCTCAGAGATTACGACGCCAGTCCATCGTGCTCGCCTCTAGGCTTCGGAGGTCGTCGATAGCCGTTTATAGGAAGTCGTAGATAATTGGCGTGATTGTTCTCGGAAGAATTTATTATCAACTACCACTATTCCATTAACATATTTACTATCCATAATTCCATTATTATCAAGTTTTCTTGTACGCCTTTGTATAACAATAACAATTATGGTTTGTCAGATTATGGGTATTTGACAAACCATAATTGTTATTCATGCATATTTTTTACGTTGATTCTTTCATTGGATACTAAAATAGTTACAACCATTTTGCCATTTCAATAACACTTTTTTTTACAAACGAACATAAAGATAAATTTATCTTTAAAAAATATGTGAATTATAAAATTTTAAGAGACAACATCTAGAAGTTGTTTGTGTACATCAAAGTACACTTTTACAAGTTTTATAAAGCCGTTGAGGCGTGTTGCGTAGGGTTGTCTCCTCACAGCACGATTCAAATTACAATTATAATTGTATAAATCAATATGTTTTGATTTTATTTTTTAATGGATAGTTCAAAATTACGTGCAAAGTTTTTTTCTTGGTACTCATATAAAACTATAGGGTATTTTTTGTTGTTATTATAATTCTTATATGCCCATTTATTAATTAATGTCCATCCGCTTTCTCTAGGTTATATCCTTTGTATACTTATTTCAGAGTTCGTATAATATTACTGATTGCAAAGAAACCGAAAACACAGGCCCCAGACAACTTTTTATCGTTACTCAAGTAGGCAATTTTTTGTCTAGTCATTATCCCTCAAACTTTTAAATGTGTTTATTTATATCAGGGAGCGAAAGTAATACGAGAACAAATCATCATCAACATCATCAGCATAAGGAAGTCCACTGCTGGACATAGGCCTCCCACAGAACGTCACAGCGAGCGAATCTTGGCCGTTAGCATCTGGCAGCAGCTTTCTGCAGCCTTGACTAAGTTGAAAGAACAAATATTTACTTAAAAATTGTAAGTGTTAACCCTGTCTTGAAGCATAGTCCGCGAGCGAATCGCGCGGGACCGATTTAGGGTTTTATGTTTGCGCCTTGCCGAGAGTTTTTTTTTTACAAAGTATGCATACGAGACCAGAGAATATTCAGACTCCACTCTTCGGAGCAACTAACCCTCATAAATATGCGGCTGACGTGCGCTGCCGAATCATTTCGGGCCGTTTGAGGGTTATACTTAGTTGAAAGGTGGCCTTTGAACTTTGGGTTTACTGAGGTATAGTAAGTCGTCATCCCTAGCACTAGTACCTAAGTGCTCGGGCTTGTTATGGACACTTTTATACCAACTTAAGAGTGCGGATATGAATTTGGCGTGCTTGCCTTCTTAAATAAGTAAATATATTTTTACAATCACACTAATTAATGAAGGCCTAAAGACCAATATTAAGCGAAGGTGGAGAAACGTTAATACATTATGACTGTATGACACATGTCAAAGTTTATATGCATTTTTGACCGTGAACTGATCGGGCGGTTTATATCGTCAAAAGTATAAAACATGAATAATATGGTGCACGTACATACTCGATGGTTCTCATCACACTAAAACTCACGGGATTCGGATCTGCGACTGCTGGTGTTGTTTTCCGGAACGTACCACTATAGAAGGTTGTCAAATAAAAACTTAAAAGTACTTTTCCTTCATGCTAAGATTTGACCTACCTATACATATGTACATAGTACGTAGCAGGCTTGACCATAATCCTGTTGCCAAAAATTCGTTCATTTCATTTAAAATTAGTAGTGATTATAATCCAAGCTGATGAAGTATATGTACGATCGACTTAAGGTTTCGGTGTGCGCCGACCAAATTTTTGTATGGCGTCATATTATGTTTTGGATACTTTAAGTATTTTTAATGTGGTTTTAAAATGTAACCTCATTGAACAGAATATGTTAATGTTTTTGGTTCGGTTTAAATAGCCAATACCACTGCAAATTGGAGTGAAAGCTAATCCGCTGCCGATGAATAGAATAGTTAATTAATCAACGGCTAATTATGGAAATTGGTTTGTGATTGGCCAACATTGTAATAAAATAAACAAACCTACAAACGAGTTACGAGGTAATTTGAAACAACGCACAATGTTATTTTAAATGCAACATTGACAACTATTAAATGCGCTAATCGGTGCTTCTGGTCTGATTTTAAAATAATTTATCAGATTGTAATGAAAAGCTCATTTTCCAATCTAATATACAGAATGGAACAAATGAACCTTACATTAGTGCATAGAAAATCTGTAAAAAGGCGAACTTGCAGAGATATTGCGTAAACATTGCTTAACACATTGAGCGCCATGGTGGTCACCCGTGACCCCCAAACAATAAATTTTCTATTGTGTCTAGATTCGTGGCAGTCAAAGGTTTAATAGCAGAGAAAAAAACAAATCAAATAAACATAGATAAAGTTATTAATTATAATCTATGGATAATAAATAATATACAAAAATTAACCATTCAATAAATCATTAACGATTGCAGTATAACTTACTTCTTTTTTAAATGTCCTTTTTGAGTCAAAATTTTGCTTTTTTTACTACAAAAGTTTACTCCTGTTAAAGCTAAATCCGTATATTGAAATTATATCGACTTTTTTAAACTATAATTTAAAACAGATTGTTAACGAAGCAATTATCCGTAATGGTTATTATTAAGCAGAAAACTTTTGCAAGAAGTTGAATCTCAAATCAATCCCAATACTTAATCACGTTACGAATTACTGTCTATAGTCATATGAGAACCCCTGCAAATTAATCTAAGTTTATTTAAATGTCTAAAAAAGTTTAAAAGCCCGACGTTTAATGATATTACAAAACTATTAACTACTTTAATTACTAAATCAAGATTTTACCAAAAAATAATATTTAATTCTTTGAAAATTATAATGAAAGTAATAAATCTTGTGAAGACCTACCTCTTATATTTTATTAAGGAGCTCTTAATTACAGAAAAAGCGTTCTTAACATAAAATTAATCTAATCTAATATGTGAATTGATTGAAAATTGTCTCTATAATTAATTAAAAGCTAATTTGTAGCTACAGTCAGTACAGAGATCGCTATTAGCGATAAGACCGCCTAAATTGTACATCTTTCTGTAAAAATCATGTGTATTTTACTTATATGGTGTGCAATAAAGAGTATCTATCTATCTACAGTCTATCAAACAACTGATCTACCACCTCATAAGGAACCTTTATGAAAATAAAGTACAGCTGACTGCACGTCAACCTACCCAAAAAGTTAAAGGTCATTGAATCGATTTACAACTTTAAGTCCGTCACGGAGATCAATATCAA
Organism: Anania hortulata; assembly: GCA_963576865.1. Classification (NCBI taxonomy): domain Eukaryota; kingdom Metazoa; phylum Arthropoda; class Insecta; order Lepidoptera; family Crambidae; genus Anania; species Anania hortulata. The sequence goes on along the minus strand of OY756396.1, from coordinate 16,162,813 downwards.
TTGAGGAAAATTGACTTTGACTAGGTTGACGAGATGTTGTATGTAGTGTAGGTACATAAAGTATGTGTTTATCGTCGTTCCTCTTGCACTGTCGCAAGTGTCGCAATGCACAAAAGCTACGCTTCCATGAAATCTGTATATTTTAATTAAAATACTACTTTATAGTCTCTACTGTGACGTGACTTTGAATTAAAACAAGACTGCTTACGTCTTGGAGTTCATGGTAAGGCGACTGAAGCCAAAATATGATCAAAAAATAACGTACAATAATATTTAAACCAAAGTAGGTATTGTACATTAACCATTGCTCGTTACCGCAGCATGTCGTGGTCAATTTATTAAAGAACCACAACACGAATGCCGCTTTATGAACTGCGATCTCTTTGATGTGCCAAAACGCGTCGAGCTCATTTTTACGCTTTGTCAATTACTTATTCTGTGGCTCAGTGAACGTTCTTGACTTCGAGCGTAGTATAGTACGTAGAAATACATTTAAAGACAGCAATGACGAAAAACGTAAATACATTAAGCAGGTCACAGCAGAACTCTTGATTTCTGAAAGGCTGAAAGCACAGATGTGTATTTTAGTTTCTACAAGTTTTAAGGTTGCCCCTTGCAAGTCTAATTTGGACAGAGTTGAGTCCGACTATAAAGTAAGATATTTTTTATATCCACGAATATGGTTAATTGTGTTGTAAAAACACCATAAATACAGTTGGCCGAGACACAATAAAGATATTTCCTTTCACGCGATGTCATAACTACGAAATATTTGATTCGCTTGGTTTTCGCTTTTTATCCTAAAGTTTAAGGCAGTTGCATCATCTATTTCAATATACTCTGGAACGCTGAAACACAAAACACAATTACTCAAGTTTTCTGTTAGTTGTTGAGAATATGAGAATCTCGATCCATTGTTGCGTGATGTTCATTAAAAGTGGTTCATCTATACACGCACCACGCCTTCGACATTTTACAAAATAAAGCAATGTGCAGGTTAACTTTTTTTTTTGGGAATTAAACGTTCTTCGTCAGTTTAATAGTTCCGTGTAGGTATATCATTATTAGCAAGTAGTAACGATAGAGCATCTATCAGCACTAAAACAGAATGACTAGAGATATGATCAGCTCTTGAAAAGCTTTTTGCAGAATTCAATTAAAATGGTTCAACAAATTTTAACTATCATCTCTTCTCTTACTAGAATTATGAACATTTCATAGATTCTCGCAGTTTGCGTAGATCTCAGTATGTATACCCCCAGCGGGACCTGATATAAAACTCTAATATATTCAGCAAAATGATGAACGGTAAGAGCCTTTTGTAAGCAGCCTGAATCTTTCTTTATTCGGAACATCGTCTATCTAATATAATGTATAAACATCTGTAATATATTGCCAAATTTATCAATAACGCGAGCGGTGTGATGTGTATCGTATACATGTAAGCAGTCTATGGTGCTGTGATATTTGCATACAGCCAGCATTGATTAGGAGGAATTTAAAGAAATATTCGATTTTTCTCATTTAAACATGGATTTCCACAAAATAACTCCGACATCATTTAAAAGTAAACTGGTACACTGTACAATACCTATTACGTTTATGTTAAGTGACTGGTATTTTCGATTTTAAGTAATCAATAGGGCGATTGTGTTTTATTTTACACATACAATTAATAACCTAACTCATCCGGTGTGTTCTAGGTACGGTTCGTCCGAGTCCAGTTTTATAACCATCCTATGATAAAGGATGTGTGACTTGATATTGGATCTGTACCCTTTTTCTTATAAAACATGTTAAAAAATCTTTTCAACAAAGTAAATAAAACTGCATAAAAAAGTTGCCCGTTGACGTGCTAAAGACTTTTAAATAGCAATTTCTTTAAGTACATACAATGTTATTGGAGGCATTTTCATATTATTGCACTGATATTCCAGTGCAATAATATGAACATGCCTAAATGAATAAATAACTTCCATTCGCGTGTCCCAACCTGGCATTAAGCGATATTTCCAATCTCGCACGCGCACTTCGTTTTATTAGATTTTTCACAACATCCCCTCGCGTTATCGCGGATCTTCGCCGGTGCCAAATAATAATAACGAAATTCGGCAAAATTTGCGTTCACGCACCACTCTGTTCCCCTTCCCTTTCGAATACAACGGCAGCGATTTTTTTTTCAATACGACAATTGAATAAATCGTTTCGCCATTTTTGCTAGGCTCGGGGTTTTGTAGTGTCGCCATGTGCCCTAGATTTATTGGGACGTTATTTACGAAGCTTATTTTCCCTTATTGTGTTTGGTTGACACTCGAGAAGGGACACGGTTAGGTTCAGTGATATTTACTCTTGTTACTCTTACATAAAATGCTTGTTTTCTTATTTTTGTAGAGCTAGGCTTATCGCGTATGGCGAAGCATTTACATTCAACCTCTAAAGACTATTTTATGAGAAATCATTTTCATTCTTGTGTTAGTAGCAAAACCATCATAATAAAGCAATGACAAGAGACATCTTAATATATTTTTCCATTTGATGGGCTATTCTGGATATGATCAAACAGGATGTCACGTCAATAACACTTACGTGCTTAAACTATTTTGACGGTAGGATGTCCATTGATTATGCGTATGCCTGCAGTATTTCAAAGAGTGAAACGTTATCGATTTGCTGTGACCAAAATAAATTTTCTTCCTCGGAGGTTTCCTTGGGGACGGTTTAAACAGTTTAAACATGGATCGGGCGTAGAATTAGTACTGGGCGTGATAATTAGCAAGTTTACGAAGATAGTTCGCAATGGCCGCCGCGGGAGCTCCACCCAACAGTTTATTGCGGTTTTATTGAAAAAAAAAACACTGCAACTTTGCGATATGGGAGCTTGAGTTAAATACCAAGTTAGAATAGATAGAAGGTCATGCTAAGTAATTTAACATTCGTTATACGTTGTAAAACTTTCACTAGAACTTTGTTATAACGTAGGACATTGTTATGTCACACTGGTCACACACCATTATGTTGCAATCTCGACTGAGTTACCTACGTAAGGTTTATTTTGTAACAATCTTTATCCTCCTCGAATAATTTATCTCGTATCCTCAATTACCTTGGTCCGTGGCCTTAAAAATATTTTCTAAGCTGGCTCTACATCTCCGTCAAATGAACCGTGTCTGATTTAAGTGAGGGAACGATTCGGTACGGCGAGAGGCGGCGAGCGCGCGGAGGTCGTGCGGTGACCGCACTTGCGCCCGACAGATTTAATCAGACGCCAACAACCGCGAACGCGATCCCAGGGCGTTCCACTCCAGCGGTCACGTCCCCCTGCACCCCGCACGCTCCATATGTGCACCTGCAATTTTTTATCACACGAACTCCTTACCTATGCCAATACTATCTCTAAAGCAAGATCCGCGAATTACTCTCTTCAAACTTATAACCGAGAGCGCAAGTTTAGACAACACAAAGAATCATCGTCAACGTCAAGCAATAAAATCGATTCGTCACGTTTCTAAGATACAAGGAGAGCATGAAATGGCATGGCAACATGCAAATCAGCGTGATGCTGCGACGCGGGCGTCGAACCTTCTGACCTCGCGAAGTTCAATAGACGTTATGGTTCACAATGAAAATTAATCATCTCCCACGCGGACAAACACATCTATCCACCTCGGCGGGATTACGAAGGCTTCACAATACGAACAGGCAATTAGCGAGCTAAAGCGTTACTGATCCTCTACTCGAAGCAAATGATCAAAGTTAAGTCAGCGATGGATAAAGAACATTAATCAATTACCTGGGCCTTTGACGAGGCGAGGAAGCGAGGATTGGGAGTAGATCAACGTCGGCGGTAGGCCGCCGCGGACGGAACCCTCAAAGCCGACTTCAGCCGCAATAAATTGCATTCGGCACAATTTGTTTGATGTCGCAGTTGCTTTTGACTCGTGACTTCATTTTAAAAGCGAAACCAATATCTTCCTGTCGACTGCTCGTAGGTAAAAAGGCTCAAGTTTGCTTTTAAGAAAATGAGTTTGCCATAATTCGAAGATGGAAGTGGGTGGTTCTTTTAAACTTTGAAGTATTATCGAGGATGTGAGTAATGACGCAGATACGAAGTTCGTACGTCCAAAGCGCCGCAGTTAACGTAAGCAGATGAGCCGTAGCGAGAACATACAAATCACATTCCTTCGCCCCAGTGAAAAATGGGTTCTTCTCACAAAACGAGTGGTCCAGAATTAATGTGACCGAGGCAGAAAATATCACTTTTAAATGTAGAGGTAAATGTTAAGGGCATTACCCGTATGGACCGGTATGGTTGGCTTGACAAATGAGCTAATGTATACATGTGTATACACGGTGGTATTTATTTTTTAAGCAACGTCGTTTTTACAACATGCTTCCATACTCGTACCAGGTGTATAATTTATATCTTTACCACCTCTTCACATGTGTTTTACTAAATATGTTTAATTTGCGAAATCTTTTTAGATGATGTCCTCTTTCAACAAATTGAGCAGACAAACACGCGAGACGCTCGAGAGACCAAGAAAAAGTCCTAATGCGTCAGCAGTTTTAGTTTACTTGTCGAACTTTGCTCTTTGTTCGTAAACAAGCCCAACTGACGGGAAAAGTTTTTCTGCAAAGAAAGTATTTAGGAATTAGGTAGCGTTATGTTTGCACCGAAAAATGTTTCATCTCGTATTACGCATTGTAAGAATCAGCGAACACATTTCCGTTGTCAATAAAAATAGTAGTCAAGAGGAATGTTTTAGTTGGAAAGTTGGATCGATATGTCGCCAGGGAATAAATAGAGTTTTCACGTAATTTAGCGGGAACATTCCGCGATTGTATTCAGGCTGTGCCGCGACGGGCGACGGCGACGTCAAGTAACACAAATTGCGCCGCTCGCTCGCTGAAAAATGCTCCGCTTTTAACAACTGGAGGGGAACGGCGCAGGTTAAATGGTCATATTCAGTCAAGTTTCACCGTACAAATGGCCGTCTCTGATATCCCGCCTCACCACTCATTTTTTCTGCTTAGTTTTGAAACTAAAACTCTGCTCTCACGCAATCACACGAGCTCTTAGAGAAAATGTCGCAATAACTTTGCTTGGGAACATCTACTTACATTAGGGACATCTTCTTGGGAATAATGCTGAAAAATTTACCCACTTCGCATTGCTCGAGGCACTGGCGTGATGTTACTCGTGACTGAACATAATTTTCATATTTACCTTTAAGATGTCGTGGCAGAAAGGCATTAAAGTAGAATTAATAACATCTATAAAAGTACACCGAAATAGATTTTAAGTTGGCGTTTATGTTCTATAAAATCCGAACATTAACATTTTCCAATGAATTAAAAACCGCTCTAGCGAGTGCAGTGTGGTACAATTAGGTGGACGATAATTCGCGCGCGGTCTTTCGAAAATAATTAACATACGCGCCTCTAAAGGGAGCAGGGTGGAATAATTAGATTTTTAATGCAATTAAAACTGCGCCTTGTCTGTGTCGTGGCGGGTTTTAAAAATAAAAAGCAGCTGGGTGTTTTCGCTCCGGCGCGTCCCGCCACTTAGACGAGCTCGCCGAGTAAAAGGATAACTCGGTATAAAGCATTCAATATGATTATTTTCATTCGCGTTGTTATTGAAGACCGCATTTCTTTTTGTTTGCGTTAAAAGATAGCATTCCTTCAATCACGACATTTTGTGAGCGAACAATAAGTAAATGTTACCGGGCATAATAAGTAAGAAATAAATAATTCAAAATAGAGACTACCTACTCTATAAAACGTTTTGTATCGGTGTTTGGCGAAGCGGAACGGGCGGCATAAAATGTAAATATTTCGCAGAAGAGTAAGTAATAACCCGGCATCCGCGGACTGACCCTTTTTATGATTTCCAGCGAAGAATACCGAATACATCTGTACAAATACGCACACTGTCAGTATTAAGGAAATAAATTAAACGCCAATATTTATTTAAACTAAGATTATCCTTTTTTGTCTGTAAGTGAATGTAGTGAATATCATATCTCAAATAATACAACATACAAATACGACGGTTAGTAAAATAATGGCTCTGTTCCGAATTAGACCCCAACTCAGACTGAAACAAAATTGCTATACTGGTATTTAGATGAATCAGCTGTGTGTTGGCTAAGTTGAACAGGAACAGGGGTATTACAAATTTTAATTATTAAACGTTATATGTAGGGATTAATTTTTACATACCTTTCGTTCACAGCTAATAAATCAATACACTTTGACCATTTTGGAAATTACAATTATTCGATGTATTTTTTTTACAATCCAGGCGTTTTCTTTTTAAAATTCTTTTTCGCACTTTCCTCATGAGACATGACTGTTAAATACTTACAAATTATCATTTTTTGCGTTCTATTTTCTTTCTTTCAACAACTAAACTCGCATGGACGTGTACGCTTTTATTAAAAACGAACACAGAATGTATTTTATTAGAATCCAAGACATCTTTTATATTAACTTCTTAAGGACTTTTACACAAGAAACTAACATCGTTCATACTTAGCCACTTTTTCTGGGATTCCCTCGTATCTCTTTCGGCTCACTGCGCTCAACGCCTTCGTATTCATTAAATTCGTCTTTTTCGAACTCCGGTGTTTTTCTAAAATTAACGGACTTAACTCAATTGAGGTCAGGGAAAATGTTGAGTAAGGATTAGTCAGACGACTACATGCTAAAATATTCTAGAAATATCTAAGCTTAGTACTCGGTTTGTAAAAACCCTGTCTAATTTAAAACGGGCTTCAGGCTCTGCTGGTTTTTGTTTTTCATATATTGCATATTTAATTATAAAGTCACTTACATGCTACAAAATTTGAATAAAATTGAGAATAACGTAAAACATGAATTTAGTACATTTTAAGATTTATCAAAAAAAAAATGTTGGAGTCGCTCATTTACTGTATAGCTATATCCGTGATACATTAAAACTTCTGTCTGGAATAATGACCAGTCCACAAATGTGTTAAATGGTGTGTACACGCAATTCCCAATTGAATGTATTGGTTTAGACATGACTATCCTTAACATGATCTTAATATACGTATCTAATAAAGTTATTAGCTGCATCGAAGACAGAGTGACTCAACCAAAGAGCAATTACTGGGACTGCTTGCATGTTCCAAACTCAGAACAACTCGATTCCCGTAAATTTCCATTAACATTGTAAGCATGTTAGATAAGCATGAACTCTGACAACGGTGCTGACAGTTAAAAGACGCATTAAAATCGTCCGGGAACTTTTCGGGAGTGTCACGCAATTTGGGGTAGGGTGTTATCAAAGTTGGTAGTTCATTAGAATTCGATATCATTGCGATGGCGAAGCGATATCGATCGAGAGGCACGTCACCGGCGTCACACTGGCGTCAGCGACTAGCGCGAACAAACAAAACACGGGGGATGTCGCCATAATAGAAACAGGCTTACTCCAGAGGCCCAATTCCCGTAACTCGATAATAGCCGCAATCCGGTGTCGATCCGCCTCCAGTAACATTTCGATCACAAACGGTATTCTCGTAAAATTTTAATTAGACGTAAAATTATTAAAACTATCCCGATACGACCGAAAATAGAGCAAAAAAAATCTAATTTTGCTTTATTCCATTTTCAATCGCATTACGAACTATAATTGCATTTTTTGGGTTTACGAGAATACCATTTGTGATCTTAATGTTACTAGGACACCGGATTGCGGCTATTGTCAAATTACGTGAATTGGGCCTCAGAGTCTCAGACCTCCACAAGCCAAGCTTATTGTAAATGGGGCCAGTGTCTTCTGAGTAAAATCTCGAGGTGTAGAGTTACAAACTATGCGGCAGACAATACACCAATTGTCATGGTCTCGAAGTAAGAATCACACTCTTGTGTTACGAGGCAGCAGGTAATGACTTGTGGGGCATCACCCAGCATAACCAGTCATAATAGAAAATCAGTTTTTCTGAATTGACCCAAATTCAGGTTCGATTGCCGGGACACATTGCGGTCGAGGTAAATCACCGTTATACTATACGCGAATCGGGTCGTCAATTCCGAGTCGAGTCGTTGCTAGATTCAGTAAATGCTAAATCCTTTCCTTAAATGTTTTAATTACGTGTTCCTTGCTAAGTACAGCAAACGGCTAATTCTGTGATTTGAGTCGCAAATTTGGAGCATCTTGCAGCTTAAACCGCTTGTTTAATGCAAAAACTGAGTATTAGCTAGAAGTTAACCTACTGTATCAACATACCTTTATTGTAAAGTCGCTGGCGCCCAACGTGGGGCTCATCAATTTCTCAAAAACACCATACAAAGGTGCGAGTCAATATAAACACTAAGCGCTTGGCAATAAAGTTGTAATTGCTTACACGATTATATCTTAGTACAGTCCAATGTATAACGTTAATCTTAGATTGAGATCTTTATTACATCGTCACGTTACAACTACCCACTATGCCATTTGACTCTACGTTTAAATGTTCAAAACAAGTTTCTCATTAATGTTAGTGAAATATGAATTTGTTAATTACATCATGAAAACGCTTTCACAACTAAAACTTAATTGCAGTCGAGAAATTTAAATATTCAAATGAATATTTCGAGTTATTACTAACTTGGATTATTGTTATTAGTAACAGTTTTAATAACTGTGACAAATGCTGTATTTAATTAGACAAATGGTGAAACGGCTTCAATTTTATTTTTTAACGGCTTATTTTTTTTATTTACCTGAAACAAATAAATAAACAATGCATCAAAGGTCAAATTTAAAAAAAATACACGGAATTTTTAGCGATTATAATTGGGCTTCAAAGTACTTCAAATAAAATTATATTTTTATCTGTATTAGGCTTTTTAATTTCGAATTATTTTGTTTGAAGTAGATACACGTGTGCAGATAAACATCATAACATAGGCTCTTAGGGCTGATTCTGGTGCTCAAATACAACTACTTTTTCTATGAGACCAACATTTATTTTATTCAGAAGGCAATTGTATTCTTTTTCGTCATCATCATAATCAGCCCGCGTCAGTCCACTGCTCGACATGCACGCCACTGAGCCCAATCGTCGGCTATTTTTCCATCCAACTGGCAGCAGCCTTGCTTAAATATTATTAATTGCGTTTTAATAAATAGTTTTATTGTCGACCAAATTGGCGGTGTGGCGCTGTCAAAACTTTTCAGAATTAGGTGCTTGGATGTGCTTGAAAACGGCACTAGTCAAAAAAAGGCTATCTGGTACCATACTTCAAGAATATTACAAATACCGGTAATGTTGTCTGGCCCATATTTATATTGTGCCTACTTAAGCCTAAAGCAGTAAACTATGCGAAGAAAACCGCAATATAAAGTTAGTTTTCAGCTAAACAATGCAGTGTAGCCCGGCAACGGTACAGGAATATACAAGTATGCGCTTCAAAAGCGACTCAGAAATTATTCACACTACGGCAAAGTGCTCGACACACCATGTCACGCCGGATTGAGAGGCTTGTAATATTCCCCCTAATATATTGTCTCTGTTTTACACGTATTTAAGACACAGTACAAAATACAGTTTAAGACTTTTTAAGATACCTACACATACATGCTGGTGAAACTACATAGATTCAATTTTATAGACGGAAAAATAAACCAATTTAAAATAACTAAAGTCAAACCCCGCATGGAAATCGGTCGCGAAGATTTTATCGCCCATCCCTACGGGAACTACTTGCCTCATTTTCAGAAGGTATTATACCTCTATTGCTTCGTCAAACTACTGATCTTAACATATCTATACATCCACCATCATAACTGTAACTACACACCACTCCACTTCTATACAGGGTGTAACGAAAAGGTGAAATAAAACTTTAAGGGGTTATTCTACGGCTAAATTACATCAACTTTTTCTATGGGACTAACATCGAAATCTCAAAAAAAAATTGACGTTTCCATACAAACTGATGCCAGCTGGTCGCGTTTTAGTATGGGAAAGTGGTTTTTTTTTTGTTGCGAATGAAACTAAATATTTTGTAACAATAAATAAATTTGTAAATAATAAAATACTTTTAATTTGTAAAATAACATTATCTATAACATTATTTTAAATAGTTTTTTTAATCTAAAATCAAACAAAAGAAGTTGTCTGATCTGTCAAAGTCGTTTCTATTATAGCTATGTACCGGACCGACCCTCCTTTCCCTATTAATTTTAATTAAACTGTCCTCTACTAAGTCGTCTGAAGATTCAATTTAATTCAATATATTTATTGCTTTCTATAATGTTACACAAGTGTTATAAATAGGTACATAAAACAGATCATTATAGACCCTGCAGTAGGGCACAACAATAAGATAGCTATTGTGGGCAGAGAGGATGACGCCATGCATAATTAGATCATTTTTTTTATTTTAAGAAGTTGTAAAGAATTAAAATACATTAAGAAATCATATGATATTTATTGTTTTTTTTTTTTCAGATTTCATTTATTGTTTTAGATTATTGTCATTTAAGTATTCGTTTATTGTGTAATAACATTTTTTATTAACATTAATTTTAATTGTTTTTTAAATTTTAAATCATTCACTTCATTTTTCATAAACTCCGGCAATCTGTTATAAATTCGTATGGACATAACGATCGAGATCGTTTCTAGCCATAAATGAAACCAATCTTATCTAACTTTATCACTATAAAAGCCTGCCTAAACAGCAATTTTCATTGTTACGCGTGGTGTGCAAAAGAGTAACTAATAAATAACTTTCTGACTCGTGGCTGGACCGACAAAATTCAATAAAATTTCGTTATAATTTAGCAAGCAACAAGCAACACAATTTTCGTTTACCAGTTTCCATTAGTGGTATATTTCTTTCCATCTCCAAGTTTAACTATGTACCGAAGCGGCACAGAAATTATTCAAATTACGCAACACAGCCCCAGACACCCGGTCACGGCAACTTTGGAACTGGCTTGTAATATTTTTGAATATTTTAGGGAACGGATATTAATTCAATTTGTCCGCTTGATCGCTCGAAACAAGCTGCTTTGACTTCGGCTATTGTCAAAGGTATTCCGAAATATACTTGGGCTTCCTGTGCTATCGTCTATACCCACAGGAACAAGCCTAAGTAATTCTTCTCTTCTTTTGTGCCTAAGTGTAATTAAGAGGATTTTATTCATTGAAGTAAGTCAGACATTTGTCTATCATTACAATGTATTTCTGCAAATAGATTATATGTTATTATCCGTAGAATAATATCGGTTGACACTAACAAAACGGGTCCGAAAACAAAGCTTAGAAACAAATTCTAGTCCAATTTTTATTAATATGTTAGTCTATAGGGTACTTATTAATTAGGACTTTTATTATAATTTGTAAACACTACAATAATTACCGTATTTTGAATAAATTATATTTTATTATTATAACAAAAACCTGTATGAGTTAGTGAATACCGCCAAAAGTATAAAAAGTCATCTACAAACATTCTAGATTTGCAAACCCAGTCATCAATCAAAACATGATAGCACGGATTTCATACAACCATTATCCGCTAGTAACGTTAAAACGTTTGCAATTATCTTAAATATCTCGGTAGCGGCGAGCGAGAAAGTGCTTCGTAATAATAGTTACAAAACATTAAGCGCCAACTACAGAAGTTTTTATTTAGTCGTTTTCCACTAAACACTCTACAGGTCGGCGAAAATGAACAATCTAATATGCTATAGCCTTCTACGTTAACCTTTTATGTAGCGACTTTGAGCTTCATTGTACAAAATTGCATGGCCAGTATTTTAGCCTTCTTTTTTAATCTCTGCCTAATAACATCCTTACTGGCAACAGTACAAAAACTGGGTAACATTTTTAAAACTTCACAGAGCACTTTTTTTCGATGTATGCTCTCTTGTAACCAGTGTTAGGCTAAACGAGGGTCCTACTTCTACATTCTTTCTTCATGAATTTAAACGACTTTTGCTATAAGATAAAAAGTGAAATCAAAGAAAAATCTGTTGTTTCATACATTTTAATCAAGAGAGTAGCCTGTCAGAAATGCGTAATCGTAACACAATAGAAATTCCATTTTAACTCGGTCTCATGAGACCGTTTGAATGTTGACGAGGTTGTTGATTGGTCACATAGTTTAAAGTCGTTAGTTTGTTCTTATGAGAGAAGAACAACCTGCAAAAGTATGTCCCACAGAAAATAAAATTGTCTCAATTGATATTGATCTCTACGCGAAGGGACTAAAAGTTGAAAATCGGTTCATTGACCTGCCGTTGACTGTACATAATAATCACGTCATGGAAATATTGGCCATTCGGTTTTGAAGTAAGGTACACTTATAGGTCAAATTATACACGTGATACTTGTGTATTGGTACTTGTCCGGATCAATAAATAACATCCAAGCGAGCGTAACACACGACAGGTACTCATAGTTAATGACCAGAACATGCATCTGCTATTTCAGCCCGTACCCTCGGTAAGCCTAAACGATTCCACTGAAAAACAGCGCTAAAACGATCCCATGCAGACGCGTTCCATTAGTGTTCAGTCAGCTACTATTCGTTACTGTTACTGCTTTACGCCAGCGCTAACATTGAAAATATCGCTTTAAGCGCTTACTGTAATTATTTTAAAACGTCTCAGTGGGCCGGCCGATGCAAAGTGCTTAGGGTATTACAAGTATAAAAACGTTGTCACTGTTAAACCTTTTGCACTGTAACAATGTACGACATCTATACAGGTTGAATAAAAAAAAACTTAATAGTAGGTAGGTATGTGACCAACTTCTGTTACTTATAGAAGCACTTGACCTCAAATTAATGTTTCTCTCATATTGGTATGGTGGTAGGTAGGTCTAAGTATTGACTTTTTATTCTTTCAATAAAGTGACTAAGTTCGATTTGTCATCAAAATTGCAATTTACAACGAACAGAATCGCAAGATGCCTGGTTCATCATAGTCATCGTATTATTATTTTTTACTGTTCTAATGCGTTCCTAAACTATTATTCCGATACAATGAAAGTTTGGTGAGTTGTTGTGCGAACACCACGTGAACAAAGTCACGGGCAACTAATTTCACAAAAAAAATGTGTTTGTATTTTTTTAAAGTAAAGGAACGTTTTCTTTTGTTTCAAATGGTTTTGCTAAAATATAAAACATATTTGCCTACTCAGGTCTGGTAGGTACCAATATTGCCTGATCAGTGGTATCATCATCGAGCGTGAATCTAGACATGTAATTGTGACTAGAGCATCGGTTCAAATACAAACAAACAACAAGCAAAGACGAGCCGCTTAAAATTCAAATAAACAATGATGGCAACTGCACCTAACCATAATTGACAAGTTGTTAATGTCAAGTGTTATAATTATTCGATGTTGCCAGATTGGCGACAGTCTCTCGAGTTACGTACGGCGGAGTGACCACTACTAACCGCACGCGGCAGTGACGGGCATGCAACAGTCGCGCTGCGGTCCTAGCACAGAATAAATAATATAGGTCCTAGCTCGAATCCATATTGATTGATCATTTACTTTTTAAATAGTTGCTAAAAACGATCCGAAAATGTTCAACAATATTTGCAGACACATTTTTAATGGGGTCAACATCAAAATCGCGATTAGTTTTGTTTGTTCCTCCACTAACCCTCTCTGCCTCGATGATAATGTATGAAACGCCAAATAGTCATAATTTTAATGTTGACCTTTTACTAAACAGATTCGTCTCTTTAAATTAGGTAACTGTTTTTAAAGTAACCTTGTTTGAACGATAAAAAATTGTACATTTGAAAAATACCTAGCCAACACTGATCCCTACGTTTATCTTTTTTTTTTACATGTTTTCAATACTTAGGTACATTAGAAAAGATAAAATCAGACAATATTGACCGAATTCTTGAGCTGCTTCCTTTCAGCACTAGCCTACAATTATTAGTGTCACAAAAAGTGATAGGGTAAATAATTGGAATGACTAAAAGTACATTTATGAGCTAGTTGCAGAAATTAATTGATTTTGATTTATATAAATGTATGTCAATTACAGTCATCCTAAATATATGTAATTTGTTTCAAAATAACTTAAGCACAAAACATAGATATTTTATTATTATTTTATTGAATTACGTAACATTTAATCAATTTAAACCCGTAACTACATCGAAGAAATGACTTCACAAACAACGTCACGAAAAACTCAAAGAAGCCTTGAACCCTGTATTCAATGCGCAGTTACTTCTTTTGTAAGAGAATACTTACCTCGAACAAATTATTTCAAACGCCGCAAACAAATAATCAAACAAACCATACTTTTCTTACAAACTATTTTATAACAATAAGATAAGAAGCACAAAACCTTTTGTAAGATTCAGCTATTGGTTTGAGATACAAAGGACAAAGAAAAATCGCAATCATTACGTACACAAATAACTGTACTGTTCAGGAGAAGTGTTGGTCGCTGTAAATTGAATATTTTCGTTACAAAAAGACGAAACCTAAGAATCGGCGACTTAAGAAAGGAGGAAAACGTTGCGGGAGAAACTATTTGTTTACACAATCCATATAAAGGAGGACGGAGAGCGGGACAAAGGGAATCACTTGAATAGTGGAAATGTAATACTAGCGCCGGCTGGAGGACGAGTTCGGTACAGCATTCGATATGAAAATTTCGCAAAGTTTTTATCAGTATTCCGGAGTTGTTCAGCAACCGCTGTCGAACGAGGACCCAATTTACTTACTACTAGGGACGCAAAACAATTTATTGAACGGGTCACACACCACATCTACATATTATGATTTTTACATGACCTGAATTTTTGATTTACGAACAACACAGGTGTAATTTAAGGCGTCATGTTAGGCTATATTTACAATGCAGACAAATTGAAAAAAATCTGAAATATTGTGCCCTACATGGGCACAATATTTCAGATTTTTTTCAACAACAGCTTGTCAACCTACCACAGACCGTCAATTTTTTCTCAATTGATATTGATCTCTACGTCGACACGTAGAGATCAATATCAATTGAGAAAAAATTCAGTCCGACGACTGAAAGTTGAGAATCGGTTGAATGACATTTACTTTTTGGGTTGGTTAACTTGCCGTTGTCTGTACTTATTACACCAATTTTGAAGTCATGCTCTTTGCTCCAGTGGTGAACATTAGTTATTCATTTCTTTGCTTCACATTTTTCATATGACATTAAAATTATTTAAGTATGTTAACATACCTACATAATCTACATTACATAAAACACTCAGCTAATTAAGTCTGCAGTATTCAAGAAGAGTATTATAAGAGAAATTAATTTATAAAGAAAGCTTCATAATCATTTACGACAAAATATTTAATAAGGTTCTTCATAAACTGCGACACGTAATTAAATTCCTGGACGATTTAATAGTCAAACAACGTTCTGGAACCTCGGTATTCGAATGCATCATGCGGATCTGTGTTTAAACAAAATTAAATAAGCACAAAGGGATCCTTTCTCATCCCCGATTTCAAAGAAGCGATATTTTTGTGAGAATCGGAATCAGGGTTGTTAACTAATAGAAGATGCTTTTAAGGTCTGTGTAATATGAAGTGAGGTGCAATTTTGTTTTTTGAAGCATTATAAATATATGCGATTTTAAAAATCAAATAGTCGAAGTGAACTTTACCTGAACGTGTTGCATTCTGCCGAACAACGAACGAGGCTTAGGCATACCGGGTGATAGAGCAAATAAATTAAATAGATACTTACATTATGTTTTAGTCTAATACTCGTATATGGGTATACGATTGGGCAAAGTTCAAAACTTAAGTATTACACAGATTTTTTTCTATAACGTTACATTATTAATTGTTTTACTTACACTCACTCTTCTCTTTTCTATTTCATAATCTCTTACAGCAATTATAGCCTGCGTATATGCTCAGCCATTCTTTTCCAAAAAAAAAAAAAAATTATATATATAATTTATATGTAAATTTTTTCATGTGTTTTATGTGACGACATTGACAACCCTAGTCGGAAACAAATCGCGGCGCGGGCGATGCGTCCGATTAAATTCCTCCTTTGTTCGTTGACATTTGATATTGCCGATCTGGGACAGACGTCACCACGACGCGGACCCAAGAGTTCCACTTCCTCATAAACTCATCAAAGTATTCAGTTTAGAGATAACGCGTTTTTGCTTCATCTCGTAACACATGCACTGTCTGCTCTAGCAACCTAGTCAGAATCAAATCTCGGCGGGAGCAATGCATCCGATTAAATTCCTCCTTTGTTCGTTGACATTTGATATTACCGATCGGGGACAGACGTCACCACGACGAGGACCCAAGAGTTCCACTTCCTCATAAACTCATCAAAGTATCCAGTTTCGAGATAACACGTTTTTGCTTCATCTTGTAACACGCACTGTCTGCTCTAGCAACCTAGTCAGAATCAAATCGCGCAGGAGCGATGCGTCCGATTAAATTCCTCCTTTGTTCGTTGACATTTGATATTACCGATCTGGGACAGACGTCACCACGACGCGGACCCAAGAGCTCCACTTCCTCATAAACTCATCGAAGTATCCAGTTTCCAGATAACGCGTTTTTGCTACATCTCGTAACACATACTCTGTATGCTCCAGGTGTGGGGGAGACGAGTTATTTCGTCGTCTGGAAGTCGTAACTCAGGAAATGTCGTTGTCGTTGTCGTTCGAAATTTAGTACGCCTTGGAATGTTTTTAGCCACCTTCAACATAGTACCTTTGCAACTATGCATCTATCTGGTTAATCACTAAATGCAGGTTAAAATAATAAATCATAAAACGAACTAACTTAAGTCACAAGCATTTTTTTTACAATCACTCCAATTAGCTAGTCCCAAACTAAGTAAAGCTTGTCCTATGGCGATTAGATAACTGATAAACAGACTTAAATACGTCCATGACTTGGGTACAAATGTTCGTACTCACCACACAAACATTTCTCCCTAGCAGGAGTCGAACCCGCAACCGTTTAGCTTTGTAGTCCGGAGCACGAACCACTACACCAGACAGCCGTCAATTTAAACAACGTTTCACCCTTAATCTTAAGGGCTGACTCTGATTTCTGGTACTCAAATTCAACAACGTATATTTTAGGACATCGAAATAAATATTTTTGTTGAATCCATTTAGACTTGACTTTAAACGTTATTACAATGGAATAGGTCATTTTACTATGTCCCGCGTGTTCGGACAGCTGCACATGCGAAGAGAAATATTGGTCATCAAAAATTTCAGAGCATTGCCTTGCCATCGACACGAGAAGAAGAACGGAATTGGTTACGAAATGTCTAAGTTATAGACGAAGAGAATTAATTGGCATTGTTCATAACACCCAGGCATTTTGAAAAATGACTAATATGAGAGGGTAAAATAACTGATGAAATAACTGTATTGCCCGGGCTTTATAAAGAATCTATATTGGACAGGATAATAAAAATACATGTCTTATAACGATTATAAAATATGAATTTAGGTTTTGGCCTTACATTAATTACAAGTAATCCGTGCGCAAAATTTGAAGAAAAAAATTGGAGTCATAGAGGGCTCCATACGCCTAACAGCTCCGTACTGTTTAATGTCAATCGGCTCCAAACGCATGACAATTTAGATGTAGGCATTGCTTTAATCGAATTTTCCCCGGTTTTGATGAAAACTATGTACTACTAAGAGCAAACTTATTTTATAGTGGTGTGCATGTGTCTGTGCACAACAAAACTATTTTGTTGCTTTAATTTTGTAATCGCCGTAAGTACCGAACTATCATCATGTCATTAATCAAAGGTTTATAGCGCTTTGCAAAGTGGATCGCATTGCTAGTGTCAGTACAGTCAACGACAGTTCAACCGGTATCCAACAAATAAAAGTCAATTTCTTAAAATAAATTCCAGAGGTTAGTATCGATTAAGAAAATTTGACGGTTTTTAATTTAATAGGTACTTTTAATGCACAAAAGCAATAATGGTAAATGTTATATTTTCTTTGCGCATTAAAAATCAATTCTGTAAATAAAAACTGCAACGGCTTATTTCCATAAGAAGTGTTTAAGATCAGAAAAAACAAGAGACAATCTAAGCGACTCCTCTGTCTCAAAAGCCGCAAGATATTATTCTGTAAAATGGAAAAGCAACTCAACCCTCGCAACAACATCTAGTGTTTTACTTTCATTCGAATTTATTATTACGGATACCCCACAATAACGGGTAACAACGGCAATATACAAAGCAAACTGGTACGTAAACCACACGATCCGGCCCCGCTCATAGATGTCAACCAGTAATGTAATGAAATCCATTTCCCTTAACGATTCACGCGAACGAGTATCTACGTTCTATGTCAGTGTAAAAAAACTGGCAAGTTTGAGTTTTAGTTGTGTTATGAGTTCCGCTTGGATTATCTCTCTAAAACAAAAAAACATAAAATCCAAAAAAATGGCTAAAAAACTGACCTCATAAGCCATCTAGGATTTTTTTGTAACTCACCTACGTGATTTTCTTTGAGTTTTGTGTGGTGGCAGGTATAAGTACCTAGTATAAGATGAAAAAAAATGTTTTTTTGTTTAACTATTTATTGCAGGGTGGAGCGACGATGTACATATGCAAGGCTGCTGGCAGTGGATGGAAAAGAATAGCCGACGATCGGGTTCAGTGGTATGCATTGGAAGAGGCCTATGTCCAGCAGTGGAATGACGTGGGCTGATTATGATGATGATGAAGATGAATTATTTATTAAAATACATTCATTGAGACCATTCCAATGACAACCTGTTACTTCAGTGATAATCTGATACTTTTTAATTTCAATTTCATTTTTAAGGTCAAATGGATTGATTGAATGGTACCTGTGAAAGTTGCTCACTTGCAATGAGCTTCGTCTGAACACATTTTCTAAATAAATAAAATTAAAAAACAGGGTTTTTCATATAATTTCTGACGTATTGAACCTTAAAAAACAGTAAAAGACGAAGTTAGCACATAAAACTGTCGTACGTTAACAGCGGTAAGCATAATGAGATGTTACACTCGCGGCGAGTTTACTAAGTAACTAACAAGTAACAAGTCTTTCAGAGTGTTCCAACCAAAGCATATGGGGCGCAAGTTTTATCTTATGAGTACCTAGTTACCCGGAGTGAAAACTTTAGTTTATATCATAAGGAGTTCTGAAACACACAACGACGTTATGAATTGCTTTTATCAAAAATAACTAACTTGTAACTAAAATGACGACATAAATCCATTAACAACTCTCTTGTCGACTCTATAAAAGGCAACTAAAAAGGCGATACCAAGCGATATATTTAGCAAATTATTAAAATGATTTAATTTTCGTAATATGCTTATCTCAACGTATATTATATTTAATGCGATCACCATTTTGATTAACATTCCATACTTAGAGTTTTCTCTTATTACTCTTACTTATTATTCCAAAAGTGGTATCTATTATTATTACATTTATAATTACGTTTTATGCTCTTCACGTCGTAGTTTAAATCAGCATTACAGAAATGAAAAAATATAGAGCTTAAGAGTTACTGTTAGTAAAACCTAAGACCCTGATTCTGCTGCGCAATTAAGCAACAGAATCAGTCCCTCAAATTTAATTTTATACGCTGTTTATGCAGTGTATTACGAGACATCACCGTATATCCGAATCGTAATTTAATGAAGAACTTTGTGGCTGTTCGTGATAGCTGTTGGCTGTGGAAATCGGAAAACTTCAGGATCGCTCCAGAGTTTGATTGTTAGTTTAAGGATCGCGTAAAATATAGAGGATATAGCGGCAGATATTCATCATTTCGTTGTCTTCTTGATACTAACTTAAATTACTTACGACTATCAAGCAAACTAGACTCTCTGTGTTGTTCGTTTGAAAAATACTTTCACTTTTCAGCCGACTTTAAAAAAAGAGTTATTATGTTTTTTTAAGTAAGTTTATGTTACGCGTTATAGTCGCCAAATGTGAACTGATTTTGATTATCCTTTTTGATTAAACAGAATTAACCTTACCCTCGTTTGTTTTTTTTTTAATTACCCCGGTGTGTAAAATATGTGAATTGTATTGTACTAGAGCTTTTGCTGATCCCAGTATTATTTTTTCTATTAAAAAACTATTCTATTTCAATTAATTCTTGTAAACAAAAACATGCCTAAAATGATTATCGACTATAGTTTATTTCATGCTAGGGAACACTACTCAAGATCAAAGCAGAACATGGGCATACTGAATGCAAAAAATCTTAAGATGCCTCAAATTCTGGGTATCAAAAAAGTACAACAAAAAAATTACCCTGTAATTCACACACGTAAAACGTTTGACACGAATTCGTTCCCTTTTTGATTAGAGGATTGCAAAAGCTATTATGATTAACTTTTAAGCTCCCACGAGTAAACGGTCGAATTGGGACCACAGATAGTTAAAGGTCGAACCAAATTGGACCGTCTAGCTAGTCGAAGCCAGCCATGCGTCCCGCGGACCCTTTTACACAACTCCTTTTAGGAATTTATAGATAGAAAACAATGTCTACGTCTACCACATTGCTCAAATCGAGCCAGAGGGAATTATAATTGAAATAGTTTTGAAAGATGGCTACGAATTTTGTAGTCTCTTTATAGAGATTGGTTTTCCAACAGTTTCAATTGTAGATGTTGTTTACCACATTCTTTTAGAATGAAAAAGGAAGAGGTTTCATTGTGCGGTAATATAACAAAGCGAATATACCTGATACAGGATTCGGCTCTATCGTTTCTTAGGAATATGGTGGAACCAACAAGAGAAGCAGCAAAACTTTTGTGTGAATTATGATATTGCACCATTGTTTTCATTATGTCCATTCTCCTGTCTTATGTTATAAATATTAACTAACGTGTTTCATTCGATAGGGCTGACATGTTAGTTATAGCAAAAGCTTTTTACAAAATAAAAATTATAAAACAGTTTTAATTCAAAGCTATACCAATTAAATACGAAGCTTACATAGGTATACTATCGACTAAATGTAGAGAAGTTATAATTGAACTGTCAATAGTAAAACAACAATTCCCAATACCTCCTCCGATAGTGTATTTGAGTGCAATCAATATTGGGTTTCGTTATCGTTAAGAAGTCCCGGAGATTTATTGGGACCGCCGATACGAGCCATTTATCAACAGCGAAATAAGTGCTCCTTTGTGTCGCCATCAACCTCGTACTTCGGAGAATAAGTGCCTGATTTCAAATATTTTGTGTCTCCCTTGACAACTTCATTAAGGAACGAGCTATGTTCTAAAAATTATACAAAAACATTAAATAAGGAGATAACATCACATACATTGCTCTGTATCTAAGGTAAGTAGACAAAGGACTTGTTTTATAGAAATCAGAAACAACGACGGTACTACAACACCCAGACTCGAGACAATATTGAAAAGTTCGTTTTCCACATTCACCCTGCGGGGAATCGAATCCGGGACCTCAGAGATGGCGACGTCAAGTCCGGCGTGCTCGCCTCTCGGCTACGGAGGTCTTCAAAGACTAAGGCCTCGGCTAAGGAGAGTAATATTTCATAATGCGAAAATTCAAAACAAAACAAAATTAAGTGTTGTTGCAATGAAAAATTTTAAGTTTCTGTTCAATAAATTATCATTAAAATAATCTCAACTAATCTCAACTCATAATCTAAAACAAACAAACTCATAATCTAAAACCCCTACCTACCCTAAAAATACCGAAATATTTTTTCTACAACTTGTGGCTAACAGTTTATGGCACTAATTTCAAACATTTATTTTTTTCGAATAATGTATGTTCTAAAGTTAGTTTTGAGGGCAAGAGAACACAGAATAACGATATATTGCTAAACTGAGCTAAAGAATGTTGTTTTTGTTATTATTGTTGAGGCTCTACAATAGCTATCGGCTCCTAAAGAAAAATGGGTCGAAGAATGTTCGATAATTCAATACCCGGCCAGGTGGTTGGCCCGGTGTGTTCGGTAGACCCAAATGTCAGTCGCCATATTGGTTTCTGACACGGGTTAATCCCGTTTTTAAGGATCGCGCATTTGCTTTCACATTGTTCGATATGGTTGTTATTGTTAGAACCATGTCGCTATATTATTTAAGCATCAGGCAGCTGTCGGAATTCAAATGACAGGAAGAAATAGGAAGAGAATGCCAAACTTTTGACTCGGCCAAAACTGAAGCGGCAGGTTCTAGAAGGTTAAAGTAGAAGTTTCAATTTTAGAGTTTTTTTAAACACTTGAGATGTTGTATCTAATCTTACCATAAATCAACAATAATTGAAAAAGAAGAGAATATATTTTTGTTTCATAAATCAAGAGGAGCTAACTTTTGATATGACACCGAGCAAATGTATATAGCTTCATAATAAAAATATATAGGTAAATATACGCCAGTCGACACACCATTTGTCATGGTCTCGTAGTAAGGATTATTGATCCCTGTGTTACGATACGAGGGATCAGTCAAGTCAATGAATTTTCCAAAGACGCCTCTCAGCTTACTCACTCAGGTCCCGACCCGACCCTATTCAGAGAAAACCGTTTCTTTTTGTATTGACCCGAACTGAAAATCGAACCTTTACTTTGTTTGGTTTTTTTTTAACCTATGCAATCCCACAGCTGGGAATAGGTCTCTCCCAGACTCTCCCATCAATCTCCATCTATTGCCAATGACTCCCAATCACTCGTCAGGTTAACCAATTCAGCATTATGCATAAATTTATCCTTTGAAGTTTTAACATTGCCTTCGTAAATGGTTGACGTTACAACATAATGTACCCCCCACATAATTATACCAAATATTTAGCAGCAGCATAGCAGCTGCCCTTGTCTTTTTCGACATATCGCATCATAGTTTAAGATAACTACGAAAATTCTTGGAACGAATAATATCATAAAAATAAATTAACAGTAGGGCGTCCACCCACAAGGTGGGCAGATAACCTGGTAAAGGTTGCAGGAAGCCGCTGGATACAGGCCGCTTCTAACCGGACAATCTGGAAGTCATTGGGGGAGGCCTATGTTTAGCAGGGGATGTCCTATGGCTGAAATGATAATAATGAAATTATCAATTTATATAACAGCAACATAAAAAAGGCAAAAAATAAATTTCTGTTTCATACACATTAACGGTCTACTTTAACGTCTATATACAGGGTGCTAGGTAAATGGTATATCAAGCCGAAATTCAAATTCAAATTATTTATTCACAACCAATTTTCAATTGATATCATCATTTTTTATTTTTTTATTTTCATACAAAACTTAATTCTTAGAATCCGATTTGTATGATTTTTTTTTTTAAAGATGTTGATATCAAATTTCTGACTACACCATAGCATTTATATGCACATGTTAACATGGGCTAGTTTCGGCTTGTTATACCATTTACCTAACACCCTGTATAACGATAGAAAAAAATTCGTGATAAAAATATACCTTCACATACCCTCGCTTATTTATGAAAAAACTAGTTAAGCGACACGGCTAGATCCATGATGGGAAAAGCTGAGATAACACACGTGAAATTAGTTCCGAAATAGTAACGCGCAGCTAACGAGAGCTGTAACCTCGCGCAGAATACAGAGGCCGCGGGCATACAGGAACATACAGGGTCGTTGAATATTTCCTTAAGCTCCATTTTACGGATTAAACTGGTAATTATGAATTTAAAAAACCACCCTTTTTATGAGGCAAATATGATCTCAGCATTAATATACATTATGGACATTAGTTTTCAGTTTCAACTTAACCTGAATCGGTACTTTAAAATGCACTGCATTTCAAAGTTCGGTTTAAGATTAAGAGAACGAACAGGAATTGGAAGAAACTTTGGAGTGGGAATTTAACTTGAAAGTAAAATGCGCTTTACATTTTTTTATCCGTAAGTAAAATCAATTCATATAAATTATAAAAAACAACGCGTGTCTGTAATTTAATTTTAATGTCTTTTACACCCCTTTAGGTGGTGCTATAAGAATACGACATACTTAGATGGCGAATATTTAAGGCTTCTGTGGAACTTACAACTAAGTTTTTGGAGCCTTACAATGGTTGGCTCGCAAACTCAAACCCTAATAATGTTTTAGGTCCTCAGTCACTAAAGACAATTTGGTAGGGTAACTAGGTATGTCTGGCTGGTATCATCATACCATAACCCGACTTGGTTATGGTATAGCCTCACATGATTACTCGCTGTGCCTCCCCTTTGACCGCACAGCGATGTCCAGTAATATTCAAAGAGATTTGGCAAACTGACAACCCTAGCATCGGTCGGGTTAGAGGGTTGTCACAAAAACAATAAAGAGAAACGTTTAGTTTTTTAATACAGTAGTTAAAAACAAAAAAAAACTATTAAATGCCGTTACAGAAATATTTCGATTATTTTTTTTTCTATTAGATATAAGGGCAAAAGGTAAACTAATATTTGTACAATAACATCATTTGTCTATGAAGTAGTATAATTTACGCGTACATGATTTACAATAAAAAAGTATATTGTTACCTCCGACGCTATAAGTAGCGAGTCAACTTCATTAAATTACGTTTTTTTACGTTCCTAGTTTTACGTACCTACCTAATTTCAGTGTTTGATTTGTATGTCATTAGGTTTTAAAATTTAATAGATCACACATTGTGGCTTTGCGATTTTATTCATAATATCAGACGAGTGACAACCCTTATAATTCTAGCTAGGGTCTGCATAATTTTCGCATCTCACCGACAGAACATCAGCTGCGCCTTACGCGGCTAGACTGCACTCCTAACGTATTTGTAGAATGTTTTGCATATGCTATTAAGTGTGGATTCTACTCTCTTTGAGCACCTGTTAGCAAAGCGTATGTTGTTAAAAACTCATGTTGTGGTACAATATTTTCAACTGTTGCAGGTAGATTATAACATTTCCTTTTTTTAGATTCGGAAAGTCGGGTCGCGCAATATAGCCATAGGACTTATACTAGCTATTGCTCGCGACTTCGTTTGCGTGATCTTTGCAAAACCATAGTTAATTAAAATTAAAAACCACAGTAGTCAATTATAGCTAGTGTTATTTTTTTCACATTTAGACATGATTGCCAACTGAACAGCGACATCTAACGGTAAAAAGCGCTATCTATATTGACAGTTATCTTGCATCCCTCGGGAACCGTACACTTTTTCGGGATAAAAATTATCTTGTATTCCAGGCTAATATCTATTTCTGAGCCAAATTTGATCTAGATCCGTTCTAGCGTGATTGAGTAACAAACATCCATCCATCTTTAGTAAGAAGTAAGATGAATGTGCAGATTACTTCATAAGCTTTTCATTCACTGTCGAGTTAGTAGTATGAAGCCAAAAGGTGCTGAAACTATTCAAAGTTACGACATTTTGGTATCCGAACTCATGATGACAGACGCGAGACGAGTTAAACTCAGCCACGCCACTACCCGCACCGAGCATAGGATTTTATAATAATTTAATATTAAATTATTCTAGTGTTTAACATATTTTTTGTATGTACAGACAAAAGTTCGTTTACCTACCACAAAACGTCAGTTTTTTTAAATTAATATTGATCTCTAAGTGTCGGATTTTAAGTTGAAAATCGGTTCTATGACCTTATTACAGTCAAGCAGGTCAACCAAGTAGATAAAATTGTCAATTTTTCTCAAATATTCACATATTTATTTATCTGTTATCAATACAACGATAAATAAAATGATTTAGACAAGAGAATCTGTCTCAAGCTTGTTCAAAATTTAGTATTTTTTTGTTTCTAAGGTTTTTAGACATTTTATATTATATTATTCATAGACTTATAGACTACTTACTTATATTATATTTATAGACTTTTATAAAATACTTCAAAAGATTTCTCGATCGCCCCGTATTCCCAACACGGGAGGTCGCATAACTCTCTACCAGGATATTCTTTAACCCGAGGCTGCCATAAACTGTTGCCACTGCACCGACATTAAACCCCTTCAAATGCATTTTAAATGAGTTAGTCGGTAGCACATGTTTTATTTTCGTCTATTTTTAGGGTTACGCATCAAAATTATAATAAAACAGGACCCTTATAATACGTCCTGTCTAGATTTTACTTAAAATAGTCGAGAAACTTATAAACGTAACCTAAAAAAATATAGAAATTGTGGGGCACGCGACTGCAAGTATAACTTTGTCACGTAAAAGTACACTAGGTGTCCTGACTTTTCTTTTCAACATATCCCTATAAAAGCCCTTTGCTGCGCGTCTTCAACATGCACTTGACTGGTATTTTCGTCTTTAATTTAAGACATTGGGAATTTTAAGCATTGCATTGCCTAACGAGTAACACCATCGTCCAACTTTGTTAATTTAAAGGGGGTTGCTCAAGACAGACCGCGAAATTAAAAAAATCTTACGATTATTCAAATAGCTGCTGTGGTTTACATTGTATCTGATGAAAATTGTATTCGCGGCTGCAGTTATGCTATTTTCTTGAATAATAATCACTTGAATAATCAATATACCATATTGAGTCATATTTGGTCGCAAGTATCATGTTTTAATAACCAATCAACCATATTTATGACCAAATATAGGTACCTAAGTCAATGAGGTAAATTAATTATTATTGAAGTGAATGTATTTTGGCAAAACTGTTGCATGCAGCCGCAAATTACATGTATAAAGTGTAGGTACCCTGAGAACCAGTCGCTAATTTAAAAAAAAATTGAAATGTTTGAATTTCGCGACCTGCCTCTAATGACCCCCTTATTCAAACTTTGGTAATGTGGTAAGAGGTTAAATCCATAAATCCTTTTATTCCATTGAAGACACTGTAACGCCATTACTATAGTAAACTATTGTCATCATCATATCGTATGACATTTAGCTTCTTGAATCCTATTTATAAGAGTGCTAGTTGGCGTAACCAGTCCTCAGCGGCTGAGTGAAAAGATTAAGTACCAAGTAAACTATAGGACTGACTGTGGTACTACACCACCTTGGAAAAACATGAACAAGGTAATTAATATTAACATGTTGTTAACCATATTTTAAGCAAATAGATTATCTTTTTCTGTGTAAAAGTAGAGTAGAGGTTAAATCATAACATTATCCCAACTGCAGCAACTTATCACTCTATGGCGCGTTAAACAAAGCCCAAGTTTGGCAGCTATTACAAGTTACCCCATATGTCCCGCCTGCACGTTGCATTTTAATGTTCTCATCATCTCCGGGACACTGCGATACAGTGCAATAAAATCTTTACAGTAGCTAGGTATATTTCATATAGAGAACAGCCAGCCAGCAGAAAAATTGTGACTAATTAAATCCGATAAAGTTATCATGCCCTTTTTTATGAGTTTCCGATATTTGGGCACTGTTGCAAAGGCAATGATCACGGATGAACTGAACTCTATGCGAGTGGATTTTATTTTGAATTTGTATGTGAGTGACCATGTAAGATTAAATAAATAAAATAAATATTGGAGAACATCACATTCATTGTTCTGAACCTAAAAATAAAGCACTTTGTTATTAAAATCAAAATCAACGACGCATTATCATTTTCTACATTGATGGCGACACTAAGTCCGGCGTGCTCGCCCCTCGGCTCAGGAGGTCGTCAAAATCAGTATACGGGAAAAACATATTCGATAACTGTAAACCAAGCGAAAAGGATACCTACCTAGTAAGAAATAGATAGTCAGAATAGTTGTATTGGATTTTGCAAAATCGATGTTAAAGTTTGGAGGCTAAAAATTTTATTATTATAAATGACGAAGCCTTAAGATGATAATGAAAGTATTTATGTTTGGTGACGTGCGTGATTTAATGACATTCATCTTTATTCACTGTTTCATCATTTCAGCCATAGGACGTCCACTACTGAACATAGGCCTTCCCCAGTGACTTCCAGATTAGCCGGTTGGTAGCGGTAGTACTATTAGATATTCTGTGGTAGCGGCCCGCATCTAGCTGCTTCCTACAACCTTTACCAGGTCGTCTGTCCACCTTGTAGGTGGACGCTCTACGCTGCGCTTTCCAGTACGCGGCCTCCATTCTAGAACCTTTCTGCCCCATCGGCCGTCAGTTCTACGTGCTATGTGCCCCGCCCACTGCCACTTCAGCTTGCTTATCCATTGGGCTGTCAGCAACTTTTGTTCGTTTACGAATCTCCTCATTTCTGAGTCGATCTCGCAAAGAAACACCGAGCATAGCCCTTTCCATTTTACTTACTTATTTACTGTTTACCAATTGTTAAAAAGTAAGGCTTTATATGCCAAAGCTTTTTTTGGAAATTACACAAAATTATAGCATGTTCATGCCATGCCATGCTATAATTTTGTGAAACATTGCACAGCCCCGTGGACATAGCGCTTTAATTACATTGAACATTTACTTGCACGTTTCGTTCGCAGTTCATTGAATAATATAATGATACCAACATTTACCGAATAATGGTACGTTAACGTGAAACTTATTGAAATTGCAAGCGCATTGTTGGTAACTACAAAAATATTACCATTGTTACTGGCAACACACATTTAGTTTTATAGCAGCGCCGAAAATTATTGTGCATTTACATACTTACATTTTGCATATTTGTTGTGATAGTTTTATAAAACATATTAGCTTGTAAAATCATAACACTGAATTCAATTAGACTTATGCCATTAATTACCACAAGAAAGTGCCACGTAGCATTCGCCGGCGAGGGATAAAAAAACATTTAATAAAAAAAAAATTGTTATATATTTATATTTTCTCTATATTATACAGTAAATGTCGATATGTAAAATATAATTTCATAGACTTTTGCTTGCGCCTTTACTATAAATATAATAAATATTGGTCACCATCACATACATTGCTCTGATCCTAAGGTAAGTAGGTCAAGCACTTGTGTCATAGAAATCAAAAACAACGAAGGTAACCACAAGACCCAGACCCAACCCAACATAGAAAAGTACGTTTTCTACATTGACTCGACCGAGAATTGAACTCAAGACCACAGAGATGGCGACACCAAGTCCGATGTACTCTCCTCTCGACTACGGAGGTAGTCAATGCCGACTATGCCGTTGCCGGTACCGTGACGTCTAATAAAAAATAAAACGCGCATTATCGGTGACAAATCTACGGTAACAGGAATATCTGTTGACGCAAAGAAGATTTACCTAACCAAAGTTACTGGTATTGTAAGCCCTAAAGTGCTTCGGCGATATTAAGTAATTCTGCCGAAGTGCCATTAAATACAATGTAGAATATTTTACGTGAAACGTGGCTCCGAGTAAAAGGTATTTCGAGATTTAATGCGGCGATACGATCCATGAATTAAAGCATCGGTCCAATGAAGTTGTACCAGAGTACAGATATCCAGTAGGCCTTCCCGAGTTATGCTATGAGTTATGCTGTCCATATTCTTAAAATCATATAATCTAAAGGCCTCGAAGGTACCGAATAAATTAATATCTCTAGGTAAATTTTCGAGATCAAAGACCGAATCTAACATTTAACCCTTAGGTGATCAAAAGCAAGAGATTAAATTCAGTAGGCTATTACGAACACATAGGTACCTAAGTACTGACATGAGCCTTTCTATAAACTGTAAATAGTATGTAAGCAGTGTTGTTTGGATAGTTTGAACATGACGTAGTTAACAAACAAAACAACGTCAAAAAAACACATTTTTTTTAAATTATTTTATGCCGGTTAAAATGATATATTTTTTACGTGTTTTTTAACTACTAAGTCCCAAAGACAAGAAAATAAACATTGATGATTTGCATAGGTACGGGGGAGTAGTTTGGCCCACCCTTTTAAGTAATTAATAGACATGAAGGAAAGTGCAGTTACTGCCTTACTGCTATTGTGGTTACCCACCATAAAGTAATACAAAAACTGTTTCAGTTAATGAAATTTGAAAATACACGTTTACGATATAAACTGTAAAATATTTCTAGTACTTTTTAAAAAAATCGCTTATTTTCTGAATTATAAAAGTCAAATGGAAAAAAGCCGTTTGTTTATATTTATAGGGGTTTGCCCTTTTTTCTAAGTAGTTAAAGTGAAAAATGTGAAATAATAAATGCACGAATAAATAAATTTAAATCTTATTGCATCAAGGATTTAGTACGTTCAAACAACGTGTAACAAAAATATATAGCCATGTTTCAAAATATTGTTGTAGGTATATTGTATGAAACTAAACAACTTTTCCAAAAAAACATTCAGCAAAGGATTCTTTTTTTTTTAACCTTCCGTACAACTGACCGGACAGTGTGTATGTGTTCGAATGTTTTTGTCATATTAAATCGATCGATCGGCAGTTTGTACGGGAAGGTTAAAGGCCAATAAAACTATAACTTCAGGACCAACATTGAATTAAACTTCCCATACAACTCAATATCAGCTGATCGGCTATTTAGTAGTTCTTATAGAGATTTGTTTTGCTCTTTTACTGTTAGTCCCAAAGGGAGAAATTTGCATTTGAGCCATAGAATTACAACCTAAAAAAAGATAACTAAATTAAATTTGACCTTATGTTTTATTGATTTTGATTGGTTTTATTTAAATCGTACAATCCATAGGTTATAACCTTGGTTTAAAGTTACTCTGAAAATAAAGCGAGTTAATTAGTAAGACTGTTAGAGTCTAAGTTAAAAACATACGCATCGGCAAATCACGAGACTGCAGTACAGCTCTTTCTTGTGGCATTACCTGCAACCAACAAAGAAAAAACAATTAAAATTGTGAACTAATTAAAATTGCTTGACAGACAAACCAACGCAGTGTTACTAATTCAGGTAGGTGGATCTCTTAAAACCCTTAAGCGAGCGGTCCTCCGGCCGCCTGAGCATGCGGTCGCTAACGAGCCCGCAATCCTATTCGAACGGGTCAATGGCTGACAAATAACCCTTTGACAGTTTGTCACACTTAAGTTTAGAAATTGAATTAGAGTGTGCGCGCACGGGTGACTTTTGTATCACTCTTTGAAATCTTTGGATATCCAAGACATATCTAAGGATTTCATTGAGTGACAAAAAAGACACAGCGACAAAAGTCACCCGTGCGCGCACACTTACGGATACTGATGAATGAACATTACATAATTACAGTCATATAAAATAAAAGGAAAAAAAAACAAGGAACTCTCAAACACCTACGCAAGAAACAAATACTAACATCTTTTTCCTTCGATCCCCTTGGTAAACCTGCAGCATAAGCGAAGTTTTAACATTTATATTTCGTTTTTGTTGTGAGTTGTGACGGTTAATAAACATACCAAAAGCCTCCAACACTCATAGTTCGATCATTTGTGTACTTACAAACTGAGCTAATGAGACTAAGAAGGTCAGACATTAGGCATACGTTAGCTACGTTAGTTACAAATTTACTGCTAAACACTACGTTTAATCAATTAACTGTACAAGCAATAAACTCATTCCTCAAATCATTACATTTTTAAGTAAGGCATAATGTGTATAACTTGAGTCAGGCACTTCCCATATTGTCTTAAAACGCATTTAAAAAAACGGATACCAATTAGCGGAGATATTAATTTATTATACACTTTGGAAATGCTAAAACCTATTTCTCGCCCTCGTTTATTTTTTAAATCTTTTTTAACTACCGGTTTTTTAAACACGTGTTATTGTTATTTGAATGTGTACATTTCGTTTCAAAATGAGTTTTTCCAGTTTTGTCGTATGTGTCGTGTGTATGTGTCGACGATTCTGTCATTGTTTTTTGATGTGATTGTGTTGCACCGCACTTTACTGAAACTACTGGGTGACAGCAATTACGTGAATTGAAAGGTGGTACCGCTGTAATTTTGTGAGTTTTTGTAAATAAATTACGGTTTGTGATACTCCTGTTTGCTTACAAAAAAATAAACGTGTTTTATTAATGCAACATGAAAAACAAGTAGCTCTTCTGTGAAATAAATTATAACAACGTTCGTGACGAACTGTCGGATATACTAGAATTGTAATATTTGTAATAAATAACACCAAACTTGCAGTAAATCATGATTTCAAAACCACAACAATTGGCTACCAAAATATTTACAGTACTAATATTATGTTCTAATCGTGCTTTTGTCGTGCTTTAAAACATTCAGCTTCTAGATAGAACATAATTAACATAAGTGTAAAAAATTTTACGTACTTATTTTCAGTGTAAAACAACATAGTCTACATATATAAATACCTAGGTACTCACTTATATTTTATTTAAGTCAATCAAGAACTTTGTCCAAAAAATTTGTTAGAGTTAACGGGTAGGTAATTTTATCTATGACAACCCTGCTAAATTAAGCAACGCAAGCAAATATTAGGTACGGTATATTGGTTAAAATCATAAAAAAATCACATGAAAGTTAAATCGGGTAATAACGGTAAAAATACCCAACATAAACGTGTTACGAAAGGTCTAGTAATTGAATCACGATTGCCGCGGCATAAAATTTAAATAGGTCATATAAAACGACGGTATGTCGATATTACGCTGGGGCATATTGGCAACACATAAGTTTCAATACAGAAGCTCATTTCGAAGGGAATGAACGAGTTTATTACAGTAAACATGACTCATAAAGCCAGATCACTGAGCTAATAAAATGCTTCCCTGGCCGAGCGGCCTGCAAAAATAACGCGCCCAATCAAACTAGAACTCCATTATGGCGTGACCCTTTCCCCCTTTCCCATAGCATCGCACCAGGGCAGAAAGGGACGCACAATGGGTATTCCAATTCTAAGCAACAATAAAATCGGCAACAAAAATGCCCTGCATCAACATTACTAACGGACCAAAACATGTTTTCTGCCCCAGAAATACGAGATACGGGCTAGACAAAGGCCAATAAATATTCCCCAATAATTCAATCAGCGGTCTATCTTTTGTTTGGAATCAATCAAGTAAATTAGAACTATATTATATTACAATAGTTTTTCTAGGGCTAGAAGACAGAGGCTATAGAAACATATGAACGAGCACTAGAATGCAAAATTAGATACGATTCAATTTAAATCATCATACAACACCTGCGCACCTATCACTTTCATCACAAAATAATTTAGAGCGATCGACACTAATAATTATCTACCCATTTCAAAACAAATGAGTTTGGAGAAACTACTTGCAGGAAATAATTATTTCTTGGAATTGAGGCGCATAGTTTTATCTTATTTTGCTTCTACAATATAACCACGCTATTCCCCAACATCATTCAAGTTAAATCCCTTTCCCGAACCAATTTGTCGTGGTGCCAACTAAATGTTATTTTAATGAAATATCCATTTTGTCTCAAAAAATTCCGGAAATTAGAAAGAAGGTGTAGGGTAAAAACGACGAAGATTTTTTGCTTGACATTTACGTAAGCAATATAATGATAGGGATATCCGGCCATTTTTAAAATATAATCCCGCTAGAATTTTTATTCTTAACAATAGTAGCTTTATAGGACTGAAGACGGTTAACAATAAATCAACAACTTAATTCCGGGAAAGTTTTTTGTGAGGTATTGAAGGTACTATTTTATTTTATTAACCGATTTCAAAAAAAGGAGGAGGTTCTCCATTCGGTTGTGTTTTTTTAAAAATGTTTGTTACCTCAGAACTCGCCATTAGTGAACCGATTTTTTTTTCTCAATTGGAGTCGGTGCCAGCCGTGGAATATTTGAATATGGTTGTTTGCACCGACTCCAAAAATAACTGTTTGGTACGATAAAAGTTATTTTTAGCTTTTTAGTTTTTCTGAAGTCGGTTATTTTTAAAAAAAAAATGTTTTATTCTGTTCAAGCATACTATTTTCTGTATACAGTATACCAGTACTTTCCTATATTATCCTCTTCACGTAAGAGGGACAACCACTAATAGTTCACTTCGCATCCCTTAATTTTTAAGTGGAATTTAAGGGCGCTTGATATTATAAAGTTTACCCTAGGCGAGCTGGAATGTTTTACTGTCGCCTCAACGTGTGAAATGCGTGGGCCCTTTATAATATTCAGGAGCGGCAAAAATGTTCGCTGACCTCGAAACGGGCTCCCGGAGGGGAGTCCCGGGTCAATTTCGCGGCACTTTGACCCCTAAGCTGCCGGGGAATGCTGCCTAAATTATCTCTGGGACACCTTGGGATGAGGTCACTTGCGTGATGAATAGTTAACTCCAAGCTAATGGGCTAGATGTTAGTTCAAAGTTTTCGTAACAGGTAGTTAAGTTAACATGACGTAGAATATTGTTGTTATACCTTCTCTGAATATGTGAAATATTATGCCAGTTTTACAACTTGACCCGGCTTAATTGGGTAATTCTTCTTATGACAATTGTAGGACGAAGTTGTTTTGGGACGCGTTTATTTGACTTATGTCATAAAAGTCTACATTTGTAACGACAAACGAACAAAAATGTATTAAGGTTCGGCACACACAGCGCCCTTTAATGTAATGTACGCAATGATGATTCTCTTCTGGGTATTGTCATAAAAAACCTTGTGTACTTGTTACTTACATGCCATGCGATAAGTCAAATGCATTTTATTTTTTCTAAGAAACACATGCATGCATCTTCGTGTTGCGTAGCGAGTAACAAGAGAAAGCAAAAGTAATAATAACCTGGAACATTAATCGTATCGTATACCTATGACAATTATTATTGTCGTCCTATCCCCGTAAGCGAATTATACGTTCTAAGAACCAATGCCACTTCAATGCCATTGTTCGTGTTTGTATGCGGTAATGACTTGTGCGCACTTCTTTCCTTAAGGGTCACCCGTCTTTCTTTTACAGCCAAAACATCACACAGTGCACGGGTGCGTTTTAGCAATAAATTAATTAATAAGCAATTAATTAGCAATATTTCGCATGCACAATCAGTAATAAAAATACGCTAACTTGTAATTATTTTTAATGACATTAAATAATATGAATGTTTTTATTTGCAAAACAAATAAATCGAACTTATTAAGACAATGAAAAATGAAATCTCTATCAAAGAGCTATCTCTACGGGTGACTCTTTAGCCAAAGTCATCGACTTAGGTAGACAGTAGCGGCCAAAGCAGCGTGACCAGAGAAAGTCAGCGTCACACTGGGAATGTACGCAAATCGATTTCGTTTTCAATGCCACCTTGACGCAATGGAAAAGAAACGTGGAAATTAGCACTTCCTAGAGTACCGCTACTTTGAAACTACGAGTAATTTTTTAAGGTTTAAAAATTAACTCCTAAAACGAAATCTCTAAACTTCCTGATATGAAAATACATATTTGACAAAATATTAGGTAATAGATACCTAGAATTAACGTACAGACAACAGCTTGTCAACCTACCACAAATCGTCAAATTTTCTCAATTGATATTATTGATCTCTACATTTTAGTTTTTGGATACGTTGATGCCGTTGACTGTACTTAAAAAGTAAGTACCTAATCCTAGGAAAAATGATATTTTTTTTACATTTTAGGGTTATCACTTTTTAGTAGGGTTTAGCTTCTACAATTAAATAGATTAATTGATTTCGTTTAAAATTAACGTCAGGGCGAAAAAGTAAAAAATACTTTTCAACGTTTATGTCAAAATTATAAAACCAACCGTCATAAGTAAATATTAAATTTTTAACCTTTTCTGCAAATAATTTGTAGATAAAATGTGGAAAGCTATAACATCATTTGTTTTATGTGGAGCCATAAAATGATGCCATAACGTTTCCAAAAAAAATAGTGTCTAAAACCGCTACTCAAGCCAGCGTCGTCGGATAAAAGCTTTGTGTAAAATAAAACCCTAACGCAATTTGCAACCTCCTTCCGAGTACTCTCGCCTCCCTCTCCTGATGTGATTAAATTTTAAAGGGCTAAAGACATTCTCAGGGGCGTAAATAGGTGTGTTTGTCGTAAAACACTATAATAACATATTTATCTGATAGGATACAGAATAAAATAGTACCAGGGGCCCGACCATCACCTCTTAATATAGCAGTATTACTTTAAGATCTAGAAGAGAGGTTAGTTTAGAGTTTTAAGTAAAAACCACAAGTCAAGTGCGTGTCGGGCCACGCGCAACTAAGTCGGTAGGGTTCCGTAGTTTTCCGTCACAATATGCGGTATTTTTAACATGTTTTACATAGTTAACAACTTCATCTAAGTTTTTTTTTTCTCCAAGTACATTTCAATAGTTAAATCGGTAACTTGTAAAGCCTTACCGAGATGTGATAGTTTTCGTTTTAACTTTTGTATATGACTGTTGTCGTGTTTTTTTTAATTTCTTAAAGCAACCATAATATATATTAGCTAGGCACACTTGACTCTAACAAAAAAATGCACTTTAAAGTTTAATATTTCGCAAACAGATCTGGATCGAAAAATTGTGTCCACACATCCACAAAATTTTTAGGACAAGGAAAAATTTTTATTTTTAAAGATTTTATTCTACCTCTTTGGCGGCGTGATTAATATTCGTTATAAACAGTACTAAGAGTCTCTGCCTGGCGAAACTACAAGGGTTCCGTGTTGACTACGAAAAAATAATGCTATTCTATTTAAACCTCGTTTTCCCATACTTTTCATGATTATTTTTCAATCAATTTAAAAGATAATTACGCACACTAGGCTCTAACTATGAACGCTAAACTGTAAGTCAGCATTTTTTTTTACTTAAAATTCTACAGAAATCTCAACTAATTAGTGCTGCTGAGATCATGATTATCCATGAATGATATGCAAAATATTGATGTGACATAGAAATGTTTAAAATTTTTCTTCGTGTGTAATAATAATTGAGCTATTAATAACATTGATAGTGACATCGATATGCTATCATCAAAAAGCTATTAAACAAAATAATTAAACATATTTCACTCTACAGATCCAACGCCCGTCCGCATAGGGGGAGACAAGGTCGAGCGCACAGACTAGTTTAAATACCTTGAATCTGTACTTCACGCGTCGGGAGACATCAATTGCGACGTCAAAGCACGCATTGCTGCTGCGTGGGCCAAATGGCAGGCGTGTCATTTGTGACCCCAGAATGCGGGTTAAGCTGAAAGGACAGATCTATAAGTCCATCATTAGGCCTGTCCTTTTAAATGGCAGCGAAGTGTGGCCGTAACTTGAGCGACACAAGCAGGAGCTGCATGTCACGGAGATGAATATGCTGCGGTGGATGTGCGGAGTCACGCGGAAGGACCACGTAAGGAACTCGCGCATCCGCGGTAGCTTTCGTTTCCGTGATATTGCAGACAAACTGCAGGAGAGCTCGCCTACGCTGGTATGGCCATGTTTTGCGGAAACAGGCAAGCTACGTAGGAAACAAATGTCTGGCCATGCCGCCACCGCCAGGTCCTAGCAAAAGGGGTAGACCCAAGAAATGCTGGCGTGACGTCGTGAGGGCTGATATGCGTGCCAATGATCTCACAACTAGAGACGCCTAGACCGCGCGAAGTGGAGGTGTAAATCAAGGAAAGCGGACCCTGGGCTCCAAAGCGATGGCTTTGGATGCAACCGGGATTGACCGTATAGATGAAGAAGAAGAATTAAACATATTTCAGATTCTCATACTATCCTAACCTATGTATAAATGCCATTGCCGTAAATTACGAGTTGGTATTTCCCATACTTGTAGTAATTAACTGACATGTGGTACTTACTAGCACTAGTTCAATCTGACCTGTGGTACTCACTAGTTCACTACTCAGTTCGCCATCGAGTATAAATAACAATGTCATTGTCATATTGTCATAATCTACTAACTATTCAATAAAATAACACACACTGGTAACAAAAGAAGAATAGTGAAATCTGTACACGATGCTATTTAGGGCGTAAAAATTGGGCAGTTCAAATTGCTCGAGGGGCTGATACAAACTACAAAGCGACTGCGAACTTGACATTCCCGGAATGGCTTCACTACTGGACTCTAAACTAGGGATGTTTCGGGAGCCAACAGATATCGGACGTTCGAAACGATATAAAATAGTCGATAACGAGTTTTATTTTAAATCCTGTCCTTTGAAGTTGTTGAGATAAAAATGAGAGAGCTTGGATGAATTGCAGCTGCATAGCACTAACGAGTTTTCTGAACTTTTCTGTTTCAGAGACTCTTTATATACAAGCTGTTAATGAAATAGCGCAAAACCTTTTTCTATAAAGCCAACATCAAAATCACAAAAAACAACCTAATTTCTTTTTGAGAATTCGATGTTGGTCTCATAGAAACAGTTGTTGTATTTATGCACCAGAAACAGTCTTTATGAGGTTTTGCGTTATTTCTTTAACACATTGTATAGTAGACCTTATTACTCATATCAACTCTACTTAGCAACACAATAAAATCTCTTGATTTGTATACCTATATAATATCTCTAAACAAAAATGTGACTTCTCATAAAAACAGTTTTTTGAAATACACCAGAAGATAATTTGTAAGAGATCTATTTTATTGATTTGTAATATACTATCATTCTATTGTGCAATGTGATGTTATATGAGTATTTGTAGCTTTTTTCTGCCAGTTATTAAATATTCGTTATTGTAACGATGACTTTTCGCAGAAGTGTGCCATTAAATAAGCTGCCACTTCCCCTTCATCCCTATTCGTACCCGCAATCTCGTGTCCTTAACAACTCTGAAAACCCTGTAATAATGGCCCGCATAATTCACACAAGACTCCGCGGTCCCGCGCCGACTATCTGCGGAATACATAAACAGTTCAATTTAAAGCCCCTAATACATAGAAGTGAACTTCGGCTATGAAAGTCATGAACACTGCTTTACGGCCTAAAGATAATTACAAAGTCACCGATACGAGCTGACAGATTGCTAGCGGTAAGGCGTAGTAAGGTCTTAGTAATTACTAATCACGTTAAACTTAGGACCAGAGACAGACATAATAAGGTTTCCGCGGATTAAATTAACTTCGGTAACTAGATTACACGACTTTGGTATTAGACGCAAATACATGTAATGCCTGGCTTTGAATGAAACTGCTTTGAAGAACCAATTGTATTCGCTGTTAATCAATGACGAAGTTTATTTGTACTGTGAGTCTGCTGTTATTTACTCGAATAGCTAGTTACCTAGTTAATTGAGTTATAGGTATAAGAGTATGTAGGTATAGCTAAAATTCGGTACTTATACTACAGTCTCACTGAAGATGAATTAAGCAACCTTTGTGCTTTAAACCACTCAATTATGTTGTTTTAAACAATCAATCAATTAACAAACTAAACATTAATCAAAGCATTACATGTTTATCTTGGTAGAATTGCAGATGATGTCTCCTCACAATCAATTTCTAATTGGACTCCTAATTTAATAACAAGTGTAATAATCTTCTGTTATTTTTACAGTACTTAGAAATTACAGAAAGTAATTCAGTAAATCATAATAAGTATGATACTCTTGTTCTATGAAACAAAAGAGGGTAACTAGAGTGTGCAAGCTAAAATATCCATTCGCAGAAATTTCCAAAGCGGTCTCATTGAAAGGGCAGCGTTTAGTAAAACGGTTACACGAGCCTAGGTAATCTTTCCCAGAGGTGCCTTGTTGAGGATTTGGAAACGGACAATCTTTATCCACGAACACTAGGAATGAAATAACAACTTTTAACGAGTGAATGAATTGCGAGACTATAAAAGCAACAATGACGACTTTAGCTTTTGTCTCATCCATCATATATTTTCATACTAACATAAGAAGACGTGAATTCGTCTCAAAGCGATTCTCGTTAAATTACTTTCCAAGTCGCTTAGAATAACATTTGTTTGATGGCATTTTCCATTTAAATGTAAAAAATACTGAATATTGAGCAAATTCTTTGGATGAAAAGCTCTTTGATGTCGTTTCTTCGTTAAATAAGAATGTATTTGTGGGGGTGATAGTTATTATAAACATTCATATTGAAGAGTTCATAAAACTTTATGAATAGAGGCTTATTGCAAATTGTCAAAGCAATGTCAAATCAATTACAATGTTAAATAAATTGTTTAGCATTTTAAATTATACTATAAAATAAAATTAAAAACGTTTATTTTCACACGAAGAAGTCCATAATTTTGTCAGTAACAATTTGAGTTTACACACTATGTTAGTAGATTAGACAATGCTACTGTTAGTATTAATTAACTTAAAAACTATTTTGTAACAAACCGTGCACGATGGTACCTAAACGGTGAAAGTCATTTCTTTGATTCTTGACATGTTAATCAATAAAACGACGATAGATGGCCGAGTCAAGCCCTTAGTGTCGCAATCACAGCCGCAGATGTTTTGCGCAATATAGAGCAAGAAGTCAAATTAAATTTCTAGACAAACTTTGTGTATTTTGAGGGAAAATGCGGCTATTGTGCGAACGCTTATATCTGGATTGAAAATACGATAGTCGAAGCCATATGTCTTGACCAAGTAACAAGTTCTTTCAAGTGGTGCTCACATAAATCAACGTGCTCAACTAGAGGCTCTACACGCGATACTATCGCCAGCTCGATGCACGAAGGAGTGCCCTCGGGAGGGCGTGTAGTGCCCTCCTCTTGTCCTTTAACCCAATTTGTACTAAAAGAGCCCCTCTTCCCACTAGTGATTTGATTTCGTTCCACTATAGACGGCAATGGCTCACGATCGTTCCCAGAGCAAAACAATCATGATACCGAAACACGTAATGGAGACCGACCGAACGAATAACCAAAAACAAATATAATAATACTAATTCCAAGATTATTGTCCATAAAATACAGCCTCTTTGTAAGTAAAGGATGAAACAATAAAAAAGTTATCACACGAACCCCTCTAAGATACTTCAAAGGAAATTATTTCAAGTCAAAACAGGGAAAATTACTTGAACAAATTCTTCACACCGAAAGCCGAATCGAAAAAATAACGCAGACAGCCTGACGCGAATCCCGTGGATGATCGAAAAATTACTAGCAAAAAGAATGTGACCTTCGATTTTTGCGAAATAACTTCCAAAGTAGCCATCCGTTACTCAAGCAATATCTTGTACCAAACATCATTTAGGTTTTGCCTCTTTTATATCACAAATGAAATCTTTTTTCGTAAAAGTATCTTCTTCACACCTTACGAGACGACAATTGGCATTGGCAGGGTACGCTTGTTTGTTGAGTTTAATATTTATGCCGATTGTCAATGTGATCACGTAATCCGTGATTTCGTGAAATCCTTGAATGTTTCGGGTCTGCTCCGTCTGTTGTTGACTTTCTACACAATTCATTGTCACGCACGGAATTTTGCGTCTCACTGAACTACGAAAGGCGTCGCAAAATTTCGTTACGGCGACAAAAGCATAATTCGTGACTCAAATAAAGTCAGTTCCCTAAATCTACACGAAACAACTGCGACAAATAATACAATCGCACCTTCACTCTTGGAGGACAAACACAGGGTCGCACGCGCAGCGGAGTGGAAGTATTCCCTAACGAGTTGGCAGGGAGGCGGACGGAGTTCTCACTCCGCACCTATTGTGTGACCCGGACGAACCGAACCAGGAACATTCACTATCTAAAACACCTACAACTTTGAGTCCTCTCTCATTGACTTAAGAGCAGAAACGCTTACATGTTCGGGGCCGACTGTACAATTGAAGTAACGAGGATAGCTCCTGAATAAATTCACGAGCACACTTCAATGTCTCTTGCACTTCATATTCGTATTTTGTGGAACTATGAAAAATGTACGCGAATATTTTATTACGCACTTTTTACACTCTTCTATGATTTAAAAACAAGCGAAGCGGAAAGATACATAATTAAAATTAAAACTTTAAACAAACTGTCATTATAGTAATATTTATCACATCACACCACAATACAAAGCTAATTAAAATTGTCTCTTTTACAAAGCTTTCTAAAACTGAGTTAGGCTATTATAGCAATAATTTTAAGGCAAATAGTGCCCCTAATTTAGCGACTTGACGAATGTTAGTACGAATATAGCACGAAAACTCATTTAAATACGATTAAATGAAACGTGGCTGTTACGACAGTCGCTGCGTCTTTGCGAAAATTAAGGAAAATAATGCTTTTCGCGTGGACGCCATTGTTCGAATAAAAAGTCCTATGCTCAGTTTGTAGCTATTATGTTGGTCTATCAATCGACGTATAAACGAATCAAATCGGTCAAGCAGTTTGTTTGTTTTTTCAATGATTTCATTTTTTTTTTCTCCTGAAGTATAAGTACTAGAAACAAATTTACCTACTATGCTCAGAATATTTTGTAGGTTTTGACAATAATTACAATTTTTTTTTAAACTGACAAACTGGGCTTAAGTAGTAGGCTTTTGAAACCACGTGCTAGTTTACATTTGGTGACTAGACGAGCCTTAATCTGAGACTAATACTGATCTGATGACGATACATGAAAGTTCTATTCCGATGAGCCAAGGTGACGGCAATCAAATATTCATAAAAAGAGTGTACTAAAATAATAAACTAGCCAATCTGGAAGTCATTAGAGAAGGCCTATGTTTAGCAGTGGATATCCTATTACTGAAATGGTGATGATGATAAAAATATGCATATTAGTTTAATCAACAGGTATTGCAGCAAAGATACATTCAAATTCGTATCATCTTATTGTATCTGTTATAACCATAATCACGTAAAAAATACTAATGGCAATTTCCTACATCAGTCTCAAAAAATTTTAACGTAAAGTGCTTCTCATGGCGCTTACCGTTTAATACGATCAGGGGCTTTACCATGAGTTATCAAAACAGT
This sequence comes from Anania hortulata, assembly GCA_963576865.1. Classification (NCBI taxonomy): domain Eukaryota; kingdom Metazoa; phylum Arthropoda; class Insecta; order Lepidoptera; family Crambidae; genus Anania; species Anania hortulata. Next base: position 16,120,097 of record OY756396.1, on the reverse strand, counting down.
GTTACTTCAACCTTAATTTGTTATAATATGTATAAAGTTAGGCGCTTAAACAAAACTGTTTAGCTCTCTACATACAAAATAAGGCAAAGTTGAAGTAATATTGCTACAAAATGACATGGTTAGTTCCCTGAACGAAGCAGATATAAGAGTATTCAGATATCAAGTCTCAGGCCCCAACCACGGGGGCCGAATTTAAATCTTGAAGTTGAGGAAAATGGGTCTCCCCAGTCTTCTCAGACTTAATAAATCAACTTGTGACAAAATCACATTGTTCAGATTACGGAGAAATTAACTGCCAAAGCCAAACGCTTATCACTGTTATACTGTATTAATATGGTAATCCGACGTAATACTCTACAATCTACATGTTAAATGTTCGACTATTAACATATAATATGATATATTGCCCACCAATAAGATAAATCTACATACAGGGATGAGGTAGCTTCTCTTGCTTATGCACCTACACATATACTGTACCTAATGAATTAATTATCTATTATTTACTACTATTTACGACCTCCGTAGACAAGAGGCGAGTATACCGGACTTGGTGTCGCTATCTCTGAGGTCCCGGGTTCGATTCCCGTTTGGTCAATGTAGAAAATACTTTTCTATATTGTCTCGGGTCTGGGTTTTGTGGTACCGTCTTTGTTTCTAATTTCTGTAACACAAGTGCTTAAGCAACTTATCCAAGGATTAAAAAAATATAAAAAACTATGTTATGTATAGGTCAAAAGCATTGTCTGGTACAATGCCTTTAGATGTAAATATAATATCAAAGTGTTGTATCAGATACAGATTGTCGAATCCGGCATAGCCTTTTAATAAGAAGAAAAAATACCCGATCGAAAAGCTATTAGTTGTTTGTTACGAAAAGGAATGAATTCACGAAAATCTATTCAGACAGTAAAACCGTAAGAAAATTACAGTGCCTTAAAGTTGATCCCAAAGAAATCTCATTAAAGTGTCCTGCATTGGAGCCTGATTAACGCCGGGTCGGCGGCTGAATACTGAGTTGTATCCTCGCCGATTTCCAATGAGAGATAGCCGCTGTCTTTTTAATCCCTACCAATTGTTCCAAATTTCTTGAACAAAAAAGTCAATGAAAAATGTACAATTGAAAAAATGCTCATTTTCTAAATTTTTCTAATAATTATACCATCGAGAAAGCAGCAGACTTTGTAACTACTGCATTACATTGTGTGTAACGTAAATATTATATGTATAGTCAGTGTTATAAAATGACACGCCATCACGTTATTGATTTTTTTTCCAGCGTATCTATTTTCTTTTTTTTAGTGCAATACTTAAACATAAAATTTTGCCCCACACAAGGCTATTTTAGAACCTTTACGTCAAGGTGATTTACTCTGCTGAAAAGTACAACTCGTAAAGATTTGAGGTGCTTGTGGCTGTGCAGTGGTGGGCGGCATCACATCAGTAGTGACGAAGATAAGTAACCTAAACCATGGTCAAAAGTAGGTGAGACCTAGCTACCATTCCGGCGGTCTTCATACTTCAGGAGGCACGTTAAAAAATGGATCTGCTTCAGGTATTACCAACTGATATTAGTCGTTTAGCTTAGACATAACCTTGGCTTGATAGCACAATAGGGTTGGTCGCTTGTCTTACCAACTCCTCCAGCAATCCAATGGCTTAAACCACCTCATCAAAAGTAAAACCTGGGCCTTTAGTGAGACGTATACACAGGTTGGCCAGAAAAGTGCCGTCCAAAAATTTTTTTTAGGTGCCTCGTGTTGAGAGGTATCTGAATCACGCCTATGTATGTTCTACGATTTTGCGTAGCTTTCGAGTTATTTTTTTTTTTAAATAGCCTATGAAGCCTATGAAGTACTACTTTTTTATTATTATTATGAAAGCTTAGAGTCTAGCGCATTCTCTGAAGCTACTTAGAAACTAAGAAATTATCAGTTTAGGTGTTTAATTTTAAGTTGAAAATTTAAATCATAACTCACTTAACATAAATTCTCAACTTTAGGTCAATTTTGTAGTAACTTCCATTAAAATTATGAGGCTGTTTATTTTATGCATAAATGCACAGTTCATAGAGACTTAGCTGCAAGAAAAAAAATTCGAAGAAACCTACTTTTTTTTGAAAATTTTCAAACTGATCTGGTTGCAAAAATCCATTTAAAAAAATCTTAACTCGAAAATGACGAAAAATCGTAGAACATACCTATGTTCAATCTATGGGTGATTTAGATACCCCTCAACACGAGGGACCTAAAAAAATTTTTGAACGTCACTTTTCTGACCACTCTGTATATATACTTACATTTTCGTATAAATTACATACGTTTCAGCATACCTCATAATTAGATTGCGTAAGATATGTTACAAACTTAGAGCATACTTTAATAAATACTTATCTTTTGCTTATCACGTATCTGTCTATTTGTATGAAGCTGTCGTAAACACAACATGCGCGTTTTGAAAGAAACTAGGTCGTGTTAAAGTAAATATCTTGAGGAGTAGCTCGCATTTTGCTCCACCTCAATATTTCAAAGGACTAGAGTAACCCCACCGCAAACAGCTGCTAAAGCCTAAACGTTTACAAATACTTCCTAAACGAACATATAATCGCAACAATTTCATTGCTAGTATTTTCTAGAAACTCAATTTAATGTTAACATCATTAAGGCTTATATTTATTTACGAAGGCTCGGTGTATTTATTTTTTAGTCTTCCTATAAAATAAACTTGCTGAAAATGTTTCTTTACATTAAATAAATACCTCAAGAAGCAAAAACAACGAAGTCAAAGTATGCATAAAGAATTTTAAACAAAAATACCTGAAGATAGGCTGAAATTTAGACGGCCTCTACTTATCTCCGAGAAATAACTTTCAACAGTAAAAGCACTTTTTTCATTTTTACCAGACTAATAAACAACGCGAACCCGACTTTTACGCAAATATTAAGATAGAGACAGTTGTGTTTTGTCAACTTTCTTGACGGGGTCCAGATTTTTAACAACTTTGTTTCTTTATTTTTGAGGCTTGGTTTGTTACTTAAAATAGAACATGCTGCCATAATATTGTTATTCTTGTTTTACTAATAGCAAAGCAAAATAAAGTAAGCCTAAATACGTCCCACTGCAGGACACAGGCCTTACCCTAACTATGAGGTGGTTTGGGCCATTCTCCACCAAGGGGGATCAATACGGATTGGTAAACTACTCAGATTAAACCTTATTGTCAGATGTAGGTAATCAATCCGATCTAAAGCCTCTGCCGGGACCAATTTTAACATACCTTTTGATTCCGAAGTAGGGAGATGCCTGTAATAATATGACTAAATTTGGTCAGAATTATCACCTATCCACTACCAACCGCGGGATTTGTCTTTATTATAAAAGTAGTAGAAAAGATCACTTCCGCGATAATCGCTGAGGCAAAACGTAAAAGACGGACTAAATTGCGATAAAAAATGGAAAAATTACAAACGTTTGTTGCATTTAATCAAAATCTGTCTCCTGTTTCACTTAAGTGGAACAGTAGAACTAGGTGAAGTAGTTATAGCAACATATTTTATCTAGCACACGCGTCTAGAGGTAAAATTAACGTCTCAGGAATGCTGTTTCTATTTCCTAACATCGGCAGAGACCAATTAACTCTACAAAAGTCGCAGTAAAAATACCCATCCTGATGACATTACTTGTTTTGCTATTTAAGAGTGTAGGTACATAAAGGAAAATTCAGTTTTGCACAGTACTCGCTTAATTTTTTCTTTTGGTGCTAAAGTAAACATCTTTATTGTGAACAAAATGGTTAGATTTCGGTGGACTAATGTTTGAGGTGACTTCTCACACAATACTCGTAACTCAATATTATGAACATTTTACAATAGATCGTCATTATTTTTGCAATGCTATTAGATACTGTGTTTTTTTTTGGTTGCCGGGGGTTACATATGTCACAAGTTAATTCCTAACTTTGAAACCATGATTTTCATGTTTGGCGATTCGGTTGTACCAATTTTTTAACTAAACTCAAAGTTACTATATGGGTCTTTATATCTTAAGTAAATAAAAAGGTCGTGAAACAACACCAACAAACCATTTTAGAAGGTATGTATGTAAGTAAACCTATCACATTCAATATTTTGCAAATCCTTTTTGCCTTGCAATGTACCTAGTTGTGTAATGTAGTAGTATGAATAATATATCAAAACCAGTTTAATCTCATGATAATATAAAATCATTTCTGTTTTAGGCAAGTCTAAAACCACCTAATTTAATTAACATCCCTCCAGGCAGATGGTGGCTCCGGCTTCAAACCTAATTACTGGTGAGATAAAAGTTACAACATATCACAAAATGACGGATGGTTGTAATTACATGCCGCCATTCTTCTCTGTGCCGTGCGAAATTAGAAAAGTTAAAAATCCCGTACCTTTTACTGAAATGGCACTAGCAAACACATTAAGGCAGCTCGCGTTGGAGTTGGAATAGACCGACACGTTAATTAAGCCGGCCTAACTCACTTTTTAAAAACATCTTTGAACTAGGTAGCTACATAAAGGATGTTTTTGACATAGCACACTCATATTAGGAACGAATTATAGTTAGGTACATTAATAATGGACACGTTACATAACTCAAAATACATTGGTGTCAGGTGAGCACAAAGTTCAGAAATTCTAACCTACAGTACTGAGACTTTAACTGAAACTATTGATCGAATCTAGTAAGTAAGGTCTTCTACAAACACAGGCTTACGTAAAATTACAAACATGTGACGCCTTAATATGTTTTGTTTAAATTAGCAATCTCAACATATTTAATTGTTAAGCTCTCACTCGTCTGAATATAATAATTAAGACAATAGATTTTCGTCTGGGTGATTAATTATTATTTCAAAGGTCTTAACAGACGACTAAAGTAAAAAGTAAATGAGGCTCCATTTATCTCAAAGTTCGCTAAAAATTAATAATATTAATCTTATTTATAAATGGGCCAGCAAGAAACTGTATGTAAAAAGAACAAAAGCTTTGACCGCTCAGAGTTTTAATGACTTAACCATTAGGTATTGTACAGGGTATATTATATTGCCTGTATTTTATTTTAAGAGTACTATAGCCTTAACTTAAGTTAAAAGCTTTTATTTTTACAAAACACTTTTAAGGTCAGAGAGGTAGACTATAATCTGCTAACTAAATTATCTAGGTCATTATATTTTTTAAATCTTTTACATATGTTTGTAAATATTACGCCCTGTAGCGTAAAAACAGCCTATTCATGTCACCTTATTTTACAGACGAGGCTAAAACAGCTATTGTAAAAGCAAATTTACTATAATTTCAAGATTCAAAATGTCTGTTTAAAAACGTTAAGTGAGACTATCGAAATGATTGCAGCCAATTTAGCCTCGCAGAGCGTTTAGGCATGAACGTTTGACAAGTGCTGGAAAGAAGCGCCAACAAACTGAGTCATCTCTGTCTGCCGATTAAATATGAAAAATAAGAAACGCAATACCTAAAATCTGTTCCTTCTTAGCTGGCGATTGACGTAGACCCTTAATTTAGGCACTTGCTTTCATTTCGTGACTGGAAATCCTAAGCTTGAAAACTACTGTGTATATACTATCTACTTTACACATTATATTTCGTTGTCTTAGGTGTCTTAGGTTAGTTAAGCCAACCCAAATTATATTGTGACAAAAATAAACATTTATTCTATATTTTTATAGGCTTTGTTTTTGTTTTTAATTAGTAAATTCTATTACAAGGTATGTAACTAAGTACATATATCTCGTCTAGTATTCGGTCGGTAGAACTAATAATGAAAGACGCGCCATGTTTTTTAACTCTTGTTGCGTTTATACAACAAATTTCTGTCATTAATTAATGTAATAGTAATCTATAATTTATACATATCTCCAGCGGTTAGAGCAAAATAATGTTACCTCTGTGTGATGCGTGTGTAGAAATATTGCTTGTTTTCAAAGAACACATGAACACATACCTTCGTAGGTATTTTAAATGACAGAAAGGTATACGTAATTTAATCTTCGAAACCAAATCGTAGATCATTCACTAACCAGACAACAAACTCAACACAAGCTCAGGAAAATTAAAATCAAAATGAATTTGATTCCCCAATCCAAGCAAATCAAAACCGTTGAGCGCGGTTGAACGGCGCGTTGAGCCGTAATCTCGGTACGAAGTGTTACAAAGTCGACAGAGGAGATCCTCCCAACCTGCCCTCTTAGTCGGAGGAGATTTGTTCCGTCCTGGAGTTTCATTAAGGCGGTTTTTAACTTCAGCATTATTCCTCTCTACCCCGTACGGCATGCCAGGGAAAGAGAAGTTCGTAGATCATAATTAATTGTCAAAAATAATTAATACCTAATGGACCAATTTAGAATTTTTTTTTGGTTAATCTTGATTTTTTAAAATATTGTATCGATTGGCCAAAGCTAAAAATTAAGGATTACTTACGGAGGAGATGCATAGAATACATTTTTATCGACGTAGTTTATAAGCCGTTTTCGTTAAAATAAATTAGACTAAATACAAATTAAAAAAAATGATTTTAAAGATAAAACTTCAAGATTATTGTTATGTCTTTTAATTATTTTTATAAACATTAAATAAGGAGTAGAAAACTGCTAAAAAGTAGGAAAAAACAAGTTTTGGTGGGGGTACGGCCTTAAGTCTTATTACGTGACAAGGCCGCGGACGAAACGGTAGGCGAACCATAACGCGTGAGGTTATGAATTAAAATGAAAACGCTTAATTTTTCCGTGTCACCTTCACCTCGGTTCTTTTTTGATGTTTATGAAAACAGGGAAGATACTGCGGAGACTATATAATACACAGGTTCACAACACAAATGTAATTACGTTGCGTTAAATTACTTCCTTTCGTGAATCTGTTGATGTCACGATGTTAAGGTGGTTTATCATAAAGCGCTTTAGTAGGTATACCTACGCACTGCGCGACTAGCCAGCAGGTAACCGTGCGGTGCGGTTGACAAAATTTATGCAAAACGTAATAACTCGTAGTGCGAATCAAAAATCAGTGTTACATATTATTGTAAGCTTGCGCGCTGCTCGTAGGCGCGCAGTGCATGTACCTTTAGTGTCTAAATAATCCGCTAAGGGTTAATTTAATATGGTGACGTAGGACACGCTGTTATTATTAATAATTAAAGATATTTGTTAGTAGAAGGATTGAATGTACTGCGGATTACATTTCGCTTTGTATCTTCAGAATCGTAATTAACAGGTTAAAGGCGGCTTAATCTTAAACTGAACATGAAATCTGTTTAATAAAAATAGACCAAGTTGTGATTGTGAAGTAGATTTCATCAATCATCCGTCATCGATGCTATAGACATTGAACATAATTGAGCTGACACACAATACCCGTGGAAAACGATGAAAAAGTCGGCTAACTGTTAGCGTAGTTGCATGCACATTGCACGCACAAACGAAGGCTCGTGAGAACAATGCCACACGCATGCGTATCGCATTATGCGAATATCAGACAGCTAACTGTATATATGCGACAGACTATACGCTTACTTGAAGCTTTCGCGCGCGATGCATACTAGGTATATAGACAAACCAGACACTTCTTAAAAAAAAATAAGGGCCGTACCCCCGCCAAAACTCGGTTTTTCCGACTTTTTAGCAACTTTTTACTCCATAAATGTATAAAAAAAAGACAACAATCTTTGAAATTTTATCTTTATTATCATTTTTTAAAATTTGTATTTACTCTATTTTATATCTACGAAAACAGGCTTTTAAACTACATCGATAAAAATGTATGCATCTCCTCCGTAAGTAATCCTTATTTTAATTTTTGGCTTTGACCAATCGATAGAAAATTGAAAACACTTCTGTTTCTCTAGCGTGCCGTACGGGGTAGAGAGGAAAAATGATAATGGTGATCTGCTCGAGGTAACGCCTTACAAATCGATCTCTCTAAAAATCAATCTATAGTCTAGGGCCACTACGATAAAGGACATAATGCTAACATGTGTCGGTAGCAGTGGGCGACAGAGGGTGTTTATCCAGGATATTTTTACACATTTTTAGGTAGGTATTTACCCGAAAAGTGGGTAGAAATTGGTGTTTAAACTATTTTGGATAAATTTCCTAGGGAAATACGCTCGGTCGCCCATCGCTAGGTGTCAGCAGTCTATTCTTATAATACAAGTAGCAGAACATGACGGGGTTTGCTTCATGATTAGCGCGCCAATATGGTATATGTGGATCGTGCGATACTGCTCTGTGCTCAGGCTACCGATTCAGAACCCTTCGATAACGAATTGACAACCAGTAAATCACGTGACATGTGTCACGTGATTTACTAAATCAATTCTATTGTCGTTGTGTCGATTGCTTTTTTATTTACCCAAAGCACACTTTCTTTCTCTTTGACACAAACTGCCCAATCTTAAAATATTGTCGCTGTCGGAATTTCCTTGCACATATCAAATAGTATATTATACGTATACATACATTATTGGTTTGTATGTTGTGTTTAGGTTTATGCAATTACTTTTTTATTTGTATCAGGTACGTAGTAATTTTAAGAACTCTGCACCATTTTCCCTTTCTTCATGCGCCCCCTCCTCTACCTGGAGGTTGTCTGGAAGAAATAGCTTTTAGCACTAAGACCACCTAAAACGTACGTCTTTCTGTAAAAATCATGTGTACTTTGTATGGTGTGCTAAAGAGTATCTATCTTTCTATAGAGTCACATGGCCTTTCGATCGACAATTTGCTATGGAACTGTTCTGAAACTGGGGCTAGCTCACCCATCTACCCAGTCAAGCCTGATCTGCTAATAACGATTGTCAAACTGCGTGAACTATGCACCCGCTCGGAACCGTGTCACTTGGCGGTAATTAGAGCAAGATAACAAATAGACCAGAATAATTCACATGCCAGAGGTTAGCTATAAATAAACGGACTATACACAGAACCTGAAACCTTATTAGGTGACAGTTTCCATACGGGTTAATTCTGCTTGTAGCAATAATAAATATGTTTTTATTTTTTCCTTGTTTCCTTTTCTTTACCTTAGGCCGCGGCCGCTGTATGCGGCGCTTAGCACTTTTGTAATAATTGTTTATTTCTTCAGATTAAATTTCAGGGGGCTTAGTTCTTCCATCGCTTAACAATTCTTTTAAAGTGAATTGATATCTTACGGACTTATATTAAATATTAACAAAAGCTAAAGTAAGAAGATGTAGGTAAATGTGGTGTGTGTGTGTGCGTGTTAACCCTGCGACAATGTCTCGGGGTCGGAAGTTCCAGCGTGTGGGCAAAAATACGTGCTTCGTCACCTCTTGACCCGAACCGGGAATCGAACCCGAGAACCCTTTGCATTTCACGAAAATCGTCGCGTCACAACCACCAATTGGGGCGTCCAATATAATAAATATTATCGTCACGTTTCTTTTGTCCTGGCGTCCCACTTTGACGAATCGAGGCATCCATGCATTGCGGCCGCAGCCTAATTCTTAGGAACAAAAAAAGATTCCAGAAAATTGAGAACCTCCTCTTTTTTTAAAGTCGTTTAAAAATAGGCAGGTACCATAAAAACGTTACAATAAAAGAAACACCCTTAGAAAGTAAAAACATTGGCTGTTAACAGATTTCGCTGAAAAGAACGGAAAAGTGGTGCTTTTACTTGTTCATCTACTTTGTATGTTAATTGTTATCGGATAACGTTTTCCGGCGAACTTTAATGATAAACTCTGCTAATAAACTTCCTTTTCACAGCTCATTAGCCCCGAAAACAAATTCGCAAACAACGCGAAATGTTCGTAGTTAAAATTTTGAGCTTTATTCACATCCCCGTTATGTATTATAAGCGATCCAGTGAAATACTTTGAATGTGCATTATTACGTATTAACAAAATAGTAATCTTCATTCTGTATTTATGTTTATTATTATTTTCTATTTAAAGTATTTGTTTAAGTTTAGGTTAATTGTTTATATTATTTTGTAAATATCTTAGGTATAATATTGTACCCATCCGTATTACTGCGGATGTTCAGTATGATGGTAAATATGGAGAAATCAGGAGTGCTAATGAAAATAATACGTAGGTCACACTATAAGTTTTGCGTAACTTAAAAAAACAACATGTTCTAACCAAAATATTATATTATATTTATTGCTTTCAAAATACTCTCCTTTACATTTTAAACATCTTTTCATGCGATCGAACCATTTTTTAAAACAGGAGGACCACCGATCTGAAGGCATGTTTTCTACGTGCTGATTGAACGCTATCACTGCCTCTTCGGAGTTGGTAAAAGTAAAACCTTTCATCAAATCTTTGATTTTGGGAAAAATACAGAAATCACAGGGTGCTAGGTCGGGGCTATGCGCAGGATGGGTGACGAGTTGTACTTTTTCGGAAGCTAAAAGTGACTTTGTTTTGTTGGCCGTGTGTGAAGAAGCGTTGTCATAATGTAGGAGGACGTGGCTTTTGGGTCGTCTTTCGCGAACTTTTTCTAACACCCTAGGTAAAGAAATGGTAGAATATAACATTCGAAATTCAAATAGTTCCGATTAGCTTAGAAGAGAAAAACTTTTAGTGTGCCCCATGTATTACAGTAATCAAGAGTTCCAGACACTGTTTTGAACCACTTCAAAAAAGGCACAGGTTCTCCATTAGACACGAGTAGATGGTCTATTTTTATACATCATTTCTTTTCCCCTTTCTCTATGGGGGACATCCATACCTGAAGGTTGTCTGGAAGAGATCGCTATTAGCAATAAGACCGCCTAAATTGAACGTCTATTTGTAAAAATCATGTGTAATTTACTTGTATGGTGTGCAATAAAGAGTACGTATCTATCTATTTATCTATCATTATCACCCCACGTCAGTCCACAGCTGGACATTGGCATCCTAATGCACTCCAATAAGCGCGATCCTCAGATATTCTATTCCACCCGCTACCAAAATGTTTGCGTATCCCATCGCTAAGTTTTTACTACTGCCTGTTAGTTATATAAATAGAACAAGGACGTGACTAACAAAATCAACTGATACAACTATTAAAGACTCATCCAACGATACTTGGTCAAATAATGTGTAATTCGTGATAATGCCAAGGCTGTGCTGACGCCATTTGCAAACTGTTTAATAGCGAAGATAGCGGACGACTCATTCGACATTGGAAACTTGTTATCGAGACTTGCCCATGTCCTAAACATAGTAAATAACTGCGCAATGCGACAACACCCGGCGTTACCTGCGTGGTCGCACCTTAGTGTACTATTACTTTGTTTCTTCTACTTGACGGATAATTTTGAGCATAATAAATAATCATAATTACATGAATTTAATTTTATTAAAAAACATTATTTCAAGATAGCTTCTTCATAATAATATGTACAGAAAACGGCAGGTCAACCTAACCCAAAAGTTAAAGGTCATTGAACCGATTTTCAACTTTAAGTCAGACACGTAGATATCAATATCAATTGAGAAATAATTATATTTTGTGGTAGGTTGACTGTTGTCTGTACATGAAGTGATTAGTACTTTTTTATTCGTTAACTATATTGACTATGTTTCAAGAACACCAGATTATTAATTCGTGTGGAATTTTGTGATGGAAGGCAGAACGAAGAAGCCGTGAATGAGTGGGAGTCAGTCTGACCGCATATAGTAGCTGTACACTAACAGCTATAAGATAGCCGATTAATAATTTTCCCGCAATAAAATCCTAAACTGATAACTAAATCATCGTCAGCTTGTCGACGTTTTAACTACCGAAAACCGTTTGAAATAGAAAGCAAAAATGTGACCCAGATTAAAGAATCGTTAAGCCCACATGTATGCTAATGAAAACAACATAATTGTAAACTGTGACAGGCAGGTATACTCGTTCCGCGAGATTTCGCTTTAATTAATATTGGCGAGCTAATCCAGTTTCATTATAATGGGCAATTTGTTTCTAGACAGACAACATCGGCCGTAGTAGCCGCATGGATCACTTTATGAGGTGAGAAGAGATTGAAGTCAAGCGACAACTCCGGTACATACAAATAAATAAAATCTAAGTTTACAAACGTACTTACGTAAGAAAATTCTTCCAACAATCACACTTATTCTAGCCCTAATGTCCTATGGCGCCTAGATATCGGATAAATATACTCTCATACTTTCATAAACATCAATGACTTGGGTAAGTAGGTATGCACAAGCATAACACACAAATATTTGACTTTTATAGGATTTGCAACCGATTTGCAACTTTGTAGACTAAAGCGCTAACCACTGGACAAAACAGTCGTCTCGAAATATTACGGCCTATACCTGACTTTGGCTTTTCGTGAAACGGTCGCATGAAACCGCATAACAATAAAAAAACATATCGTTCGTTTCGTTGGGATGAGGGGTGCATTTTACATCTATACGCACCAATATGCACTGTTTGTCTTTTTTTCCATGGTGTAGCCATACGTTTTGACCAGCACATAACCCGAGCCAATATTACCCGGGCACTCGATTTATTCTCTATCGGATTTCCTCAGAGTTGTCTTGAATATTTATGAAGCGAACTTTTGTTACCTACTGCTTTTAAGCAATATCCCGCCAAAGGATTATTTATAGTGTCGATATTAACATGGCACTCGCCATATTGGGATGTAAAGAACTTTATCCGTTCAATCTCTAATTTGTAGGTACTTTAAAATTTAGAGTAGCGTAACTAACGCCACTATATAAGGTCCGCATCAGCTAATTACTGCTCCGTTGGTCTGGGGGTGTTACAATGACACAAAAGACAAACACCGAAACGAGTACATTCAAGGAAGCCTAAAGTGGCACCCATTGCGGACAAAATGGTAGTCTAAATTAAGATGGTATTGAGAAAGTAACGGGCAAACGTACCTACTTACATGAATTTTATAACACATTTTTGCTATGTAAAAACCATTTTATTATAGATACTTAAACCAAGATAATAATCAGAGTCCAAATGGCGCGCATACTCGCCTACAGCCCAAGATTCGTACTAATTCAAACCCCAGCGACAGATATTTTGCTATGTAAGCCTACTCACTAAAATGTCAGACGTTTGTTTCACTTCTATATTTATTTCGTTTCCCTCGACAAGCGTTCAAAACCGAATATTTTATGAGACCAGCATTGTATATAGCACGCCTGAAATACGAGTTTTAAAACTACACGGAATAACAGATGACGCTTACAAAGGCGAAAAATGTCCTGCGTAATAAAAGCATCGCACAGAACTATTCGTATTTGAATGGCAAAGTAAAAACATAAATAAAAAATATTTAAATAAATATCTAACAATACTACTTTGAATGTTAGCTTGCCTAAAAATAATATAGAGCTACGATAAACATATTACTAGAGTCACTGTATGGTGACAATTGTGATAACTTGCAAATTGCAATAGTGGACCCAGACCCGCTAATTATGGTTTAGCGCGAACGCGTAGGTATCGCGAGTCCCACACCATAACCGTATCTTTTAAAAATAATATTTTTTATTTTCTAGGCCCACCATTTTTCTTTCGTTATTTATCCTCGACTCAATGAGCTCTAAAACAATCAAAACTACTTTTAATAGTCATACTATTATAATAGTAAAAGTAGTAGGCTGCTGGCGGAGCTCCGTTCGCTTCGCTCGCTCGGCTCGTGCAATGTACCCACCCACCAACCAAACCTACCGTGGTCTTCTTCGTTTTAACTGAAAACAGTCAAATCTGGTTTTGACTGGTTAGGAGTTTTGCTGTGACAATAAAAACAATGACAATAGGATTTTCTTTTTGCCCGTTGAGTACCAAAACTTTAAAATGTCGCTAGGTTGCCTATATTGTATTTTAAGATCAAAAGTCAAACATAGCGCTTTATCATTCTTATTACTAAACCTTTTAGGCCTAACGATGAAAATGTAATTAATTAGTATTTATACGCTATACAAATATTAGTCAGGGTTAATTGCTTAGCAAAGATCAAACATGCAAAGCTACGAGTACATGCAAAAGTCAAATTATTAACACAAATGCCGAGAAAAAACAATAATTAAACCCACCCTTGGAATAACAGTGGCTTTAATACTCGTCTAGACTCAGAAGTTCAAAGTTACGTCTTAGGGTTGCCAACGTGAAAAGTTAGTAACAGATGTATTTATAATTACAATGAATACTTAATTAGAATAAATTTACCATGAAATTATGTATAATATAGGTACTGTTTATGTACTCAAGGCATCAAGTCAAGGTATAATTTTCCAATTAACTTTGATAGCAGGCTGTCTTTTTATAGATAATATAAATCCCTCCTTTGATGACCTCCGTAGCCAAGAGGCGAGCATATCGGACTTGGTGTCGCCATCTCTGAAGTCCCGGGTTCGATTCTTGGTCGGGTTAATATAGAAAACGAACTTTTCTTTGTTGTGTCGGGTCTGGGTGTTGTGGTACGGTCGTTGTTCTGATTTCTATAACACAAGTGCTTTAGCTACTTAGGACCAGAGCAAAGTATGTGATGTTCTCCAATATTTATTTATTAATTTATTATTATTTATATCGTCACTTAAGTTCACTTATTAATATGTTGTGTGAAGGTACCTATTCTCTACAAATATGTATAATAAGTAATTAAAAAAATCGGGAATTGGCATCCTTTACGTCAAACGAATGCCATGCCCTATGCCAATAATTTAATCATTTGTGTAACCTCACTTCAAGAATATTGGGTATCTCAGAGTAAATAAATAGCTGCTGGCATTTGCGTATAGTTAGTTTATGTTTATTACTTTAGTCCCTAGCTAGATTGAAATACCAAAGGTTAACAAGAAGTTTTAGGTTTTATATGCTAGCTAGGGATACAAAATTAAAAACCGTCGTTTTAACTTATAAACACACTGAACAAAAACCAACACACTTAGCACTTAACACTTAGCTTTAACAAAAATATTTTTAAAAATACGAATGACAGAAATAATAACCTATTGTATTTAACACAAAAACATATTTACCTATTCTAAGTTCGTTGATTTTATACACTGATATTTTTTTATTATTTTTGTAAAAAGACATGCTAGGACTATTTACAATATTCGACAAGTAAATAAAAATGTGCCGTGTGGAGACGGCCGTAAAGAATACACTTCCCCACCGCAAACAGGAGGCGTGTCGTAAGAGGCGACTAATTCCTGTATTTTTTTTTCCTTTTTTTTTGTATTTTTAGGCCTGTGTTCTGCAGTGGACTTCCTATGGCT
This sequence comes from Anania hortulata, assembly GCA_963576865.1. Taxonomy (NCBI): domain Eukaryota; kingdom Metazoa; phylum Arthropoda; class Insecta; order Lepidoptera; family Crambidae; genus Anania; species Anania hortulata. The sequence continues at coordinate 16,104,839 of OY756396.1, read as the reverse complement.
GAAATGATGATGATGATGAAAGAAAAATGAAAAATGTATAATAAGTAAAAGATATTTTTTACAACACCATTCGCATTTTCCACTTTTTAATTTCTTCTACAAGGCCCTCCGCTTAAACCAGCCCATCCAACATTGATCAAGGGACGTTCGATACCCCATGAATAAAAAATATCACACACGTGGGTTAGGTCTTTGGGCCTCTAACCGGTGATTCTTTGTTGAATTCTTGCAGAAGGTAAAGGCGGGTTTACCTTCTGCAAGAATTCAATAACGAATCACCGGTGTTGCGTTGCCGAATCTCATCTGACACAGACTACTCTAGAATGAATAGATATATAGACAGATGCCTACGAATTCCTTTTGGAGGTTTTATTTAAAGACTTCCAACCTTTTACCTAAACGTGTTAAGAGGAATGTGAAGTGCCGTTACGCTACGGGAGTAGGTATTTTCAAAAATGATTTCTGTTTCACACCGCACTGCCTCTCTCCTCTCTCGTGCGATAGAAAGAGTTGCAAGTCCTGGGAGTCAATTGCCTACATTTCCTTTTTGATATATTGTTTCCGGCCATAACCTTTACGAAATGAGACAATTTTGGTTTTATTAGATTCGGTACGAGTATTTTTTGGTAAGATGTACAAAATAATTGGCATGGCATGGCACGCATGAGAGCGGACCCTACCTATACCCAAACTTTGTTAAGATAAACCTACGATACGTACTTACCTACGAGTAAAGTGGGATAAAGCTGCTCTTTTATTATGGTTAAAAATCATCTTTTTGCTAAACTCTTTAGACACATTATTTCTAACTCTTTCAACTTACGTACAGTCAGCATTGAAATAGCAGATACCGTCTTTGTGTTTTATTTCATTGTATAGGAAAATTGACATCTAGATAAACAGCCGTATTGTAGTACGTATGTAAATCTCTTAACAAACAACTACGCATCAACTGTCACGCACGCTCGTAGGCGGAAAGGCTTTATGATTTCATGTTACTCAATTTGGTTATGTACTAATATAATTAGAGCTATTGTTGCAAACTTCACGCTTGGATGTTTTACCGCTTCTCGTGTCAATTCCCTCCAAAACCACGGCTCACTCACAGGTCACCGGCCCGTGTTCAGCCTACGTAAGCCTTTATTTTCTAACTCATACATCAAGTCAGTTTGAAAATGTGTGCAATTATCCGTGTGGGCGAAACGGGTTAATGATCGCTGATTCAGTAAGTACAAAGCACTCGGATTTGTCTCGAAACAAAACGTTACGTCGGACAAAAAAGGCTCGAAGAATTGGATTTTATCTCATCACAAAATTCAAAACATGATTCATGAGTTCATGACATTGCAAAGTAACCGTGCAAGATTAAAACACGTTCTACTTGCGCTTGCGCAATATTCGACGACGTAAAACATGGGTCTTCTAGAAACACATTTAAAACAAACGATCATAGAATTAACTATTGCTAACCTTCTCTTCAGTAACCTCAAATATATTTTTTTCAGAATTTAAAACTGAACGCGAGTTATTAAACGCGTTTATATTTACGACACAGCATTTCCTTTCATAAGATTCGAGTGGTCTTGTTTTATGCCTAAAATAACATAATTTGACAGGAAGACACCACTATTTAGGACTGCCATGTTAGTACTGTAGACAAAACGATATTTTTGACGTCTAGACTCGATAAAATGCCGCGGCCCACGACAAATTTTTATTGTGGCGTGCATGGGAGCCCTGCTGGATACCTTAATTTACCTTATCCAAAAAACACACACATTTACATATTAAGTTTGTAATAACCAACGATACACTTACAGAATTTGAGAAATGCCTATTTGTGGCCTAGTAAATTTAAATGTAAAAAATAATATAAGTAAACTCAACAGCATTTTTGTTGTAACTAATAATGGATGTCATATGCAAGAACCAGAAAATAACCTTTTAAATGTAGATACGAGGCCATTCTAAGGCAATACAATTTACTTGGATACAAAATAATAGGACATTAATGAGACAATTAAAATGCCAAAATTCTGTGAGAGAGAAGGGACAAAACCGCAAGCAGGCATTATTCTATCCCCTTTCGGGCGTTTCTACGGTCCAATTCTGTAATTTAGGTGCGTTGTAGCTTTTTCCAACGCTCGATTTAAACTCGAAGGGAGTTCGAGGTACGTTATAATTGAAAGCTGTTTCCTTAAACAATTAGGTTGTCAGCGGTGGGGAAACGCTCACGACGCGGGCACGCTCGCCGCTACAATTTCGGAACAAATAATTACTTTTGTTTAAAATTCTCGTTTTGATGTTGCAAATGCGAACCCGTGTCCACCCTTTCAACTATACCATTTTTTTTATTATTATATTGCAATGTAGTTTTATATGCGACAACAATTAAACTAATTTAGGTTGTCAAAGAAATATAATAAGCACCTAAAAGCTGCAAGCTGCAGATTGTTTAGAGTGTAAATTATTTAAGTACTGCCAATACTTTAGCAACTGAGCAAATTTTCAATGGGAAACACGTGCAACTGAATGGACAAACACCGACGTATTTCAAAATAGTTGTTTTTTAGCGGATTGAATCATTACCGGGAACCATATGTTTACCGCACACAGCAAATTTTCCCACAGTTGTTTTTCTTCGTTGTGTTGTAAACTGTGAGAAACGTAGGCTGCAAACAAGAGCAAGGTAATAACCGGTTATGCAACGTGTACACGAACAGTACAGGGCGCTTGAAATTAATTGAGTGATTACGGTTGCCTTCGAAATTCAGTGAAGCACCAAGTGGCCGAAATTGGAGGGCCGGAATACCTCCAATGTGCTATGCGATTACTGCATTTAGGCTGCGTAGATACGCGATACCATGCCACACTATCGGTACCATACATCGTACTAAATTGTAGGGCTAATAATTTTAAAGAGTACACGTGACGTGAGACAAGACGAAAGTTACGTGATTCAACAATAAATGGACTGAAGAACAATGGACAATGCCAGTATCCAACTTTACCCATCCAAGTACATATTTTTAATCAATTTTGTCAAACAAAACCATGATACTTTTATCTATCTGTAATAATATAAACAGCATGGTGACGGCGCTTTTAGATTACAGAAAATAGAAACATTCACATTACATAGATGTATGCGTAAATATAATGCACGCAACAACCAAAACGAAATAAAATGTTCACACACAAGAATGGTTGGGTTGATTTTATTTGTAAAAATCAATAAACCACAGCAACACAACAGAGGTGCTACGCCGTCATTTATTTAAAAAAACTCAATAAATTATGCGTAATGTCTAATGCTATACTCACGTTACCCGACGCCGGACAAGGGAACCGTCCCACTCGTAAAACCAAATGGAAAATGCCACATACCTGCAAATAAAAACCTTCGTTTAAGCTATGTCCACTGCGTACCTAATTACGAAGCGCAATAAACAGTTATTGTATAAATATAAAAAAGGGCATTTATTATTGCCCATAAAACGTACTTGCGTATTTAACATTCATGCTACAGTTGATTAACTTTCGTACATACTGCACATAGGTACACGAATGTAAACTGAATGTGCTGAGCTTACGCTAAACGTGAATTAATAGATCCAGACGATCATAATTAATTATTAAAGTCCCATCAAGAGAATCCAGCGGTTAGGCAGGAAATCTTAAAGCCGAGTGAATTAATGATGATTAAGTCACGAATCGTGTTATGTTAGGATTCGTTAATGAATACGTTTGGCATTCGATATTGCCGGCCAGGCCGACCTTTGATTCCTGGGCACGCACTCGACCTTTGCAAACAAACAATATAAGGGAACTGTTTTTACTTTATAACTTGAAAGTGCATGTTCGTTGCTTCATTACCTCGCAGAAATGCGGGAGGAATATAATTATCATCGCCAATAGGCAACAAACAAAGCATATTCAAAGAAATCGATATTAAACCCTCGATTGTAAGTAGATTCCATATTAAATGTAATAACGTAGATATCTACATACTGTCGCGGTATCTACAGACTGGCTTTGCCTTTGCTGCTAAGCTGACCCATACGTAGAACAATTATAATTACGCGTATAATTTTGCACAACTTTTGCGTTATTCCTGGCCTATTAAAAGCGCAGTCAACTGGAAGCATTAAGCAAACTATTTTATAGAGTTTTTGTCCAAAGCCCGTAAGTAGTGGTCGAAGTGGACGACCGAAACTGCGATGGTTGAGTGTCGTCAATAAAGAAATGAAGGACTGCAATCTCATAGAAGAAAACGCCAAGCGTAGAGGGAAGTGGAGGAATAAGAGCGGGAAAGCGGACGTTGTCCAAGACACACGTATACGCTAGAAAGAAAAATAATCTTGATACAAAATCCTATACCATTTTATTTTGACATTTAATAGAATCTTATACTTAGAAATTGAATAAAATACGAATAGACAATAATGAAGGCTACTCAAAATAATTTGTTTTAATATAAGTAGGTAATATTTAAATTTGCTGGCACTGGCAAACTTTCGACCACAACGACACAAACCATCAAGCACATAGGTTACCTTATAGAGCAGCAATATAACCATCTTTTCCCAAACTAGTTAGTGATTTTTAACTTACATTTGGAATAAAATGACAAGTTCTGTCAACTGCCAGCTCTCGCTTATACTAAAACGGTACAGATACAGAAAAATGGCAGAAAATTATGTCGAACAAATTATATGACATTTCTACTCTATAGAGTATATTATTATTATGCTCTATCATACAAACACAATACTGTTACCAACAACTTTGGAATCCTTAGAAATACCTGATCCAATAAGTCGGGTTTCTTGGTGAGGTATAGCCGGTGTCTTGTACAATTACGCCAGAGTACAACGTGCCCGCAATTCGATTATTGCACCGGAGACTACTTACGAAGCTTCAAGTTAATCTGTTGCTGTGATACAGCTTACTGCGTCGCGTCTAGACTCTATTACACAATGTATAAGATCATCATTACTATAGATTCAAATAATCACATTGACAATGGAACCTTTACGAAACGAAAAACGAAACCTTTACAAATTAATTTAATGAATAACAGAGTAGAACATCGAATATTGTGTGCAAAGAATTCGAAGTATTTTTATGTCAAACTATTTTCTTTCAGACTCTCTAAACCCTCTAAAGCATAGGTAGGCATTGGTTTAATTTAGATGCAATTTTTAGACCAGAGAATCTACTCTTGAATAGTCTCGTTACTTTGCTCGTTGGGTGTGCTAGGAGACGCTTTTGGCAAAATCATTGTCTGTAACGTAACACAATGTTAATTCCTTACTTTGAGGCCGTGACAATCGGTGTGTTGTCTGGCGCATATTTAATTTTTAGAGTTCCGTACCTAAATGGCAAAAACGGGATCCTATTACTAAGACTTAACTGTCCGTCTATCTGTCTTTGTCTGTCTGTCTGTCACCAGGCTATATCTCATTAACCGTGATAGCTAGACAGTTCAAACTTTTACAGATGATGTATTTCTGTTGCCGCTATAACAACAAATACTAAAAACTGAATAAAATAAATATTTAAGTGGGGCTTCCATACAACAAACGTGATTTTTTGCCGTTTTTTGCTCGATATTTATAACGGCAACAGGTAGACGCTTCAAATATTCACAGAATATTATAGACAATAGTACGGAACCCACCGTGCGCGAGTCCAACTCACACTTGGCCGGTTTTTAATTAACATTATGCAGCTCTGTAACTGTAACGTGGTGTAAAACATAATTAATGTCAGTGTATGTAATGTAGTTAAGTCATAATAAGATATTTGTTTCCATGGAGGCGTGTCGTAAGAGGCGACTAATTCCTGTAGAACGAAACGGATAGCAGCGTCTACGTGCGGAATCCGTTTAAAAAAACTGCTCTCGTCAACCCGCCTGCCAAGCTGGGCGAGTATAGGCAATCCCCCCCGACGATAGATTATTGGCCTATGTTCAAGAATAGACGTCTTATGGCTGAAATGATGATGATGAAGATATTTGTCTCAGCATAATAAATCTGACTCTATCTTATGTCAATCTGCTTAATAAGTACAAACCAAATCGCAGACAGGTCTTGCATCCGGCAGCATCGAAAGAAAGATGACGACACTGTACGTGTTATATCGATGACCTCATCATGGGTTCTCTGATTTTTTTAAAGTAAACATCTGTTTGTAACCTTTTGAAAAACAACGTTTTGCTTTAACGGACTAATAATAAAGCCTTGAGTTTCAATAGCACACGTTTTACTTGTTTGAAGACACATTCATCGATAAAGCAGAAAAGTTAATCTGAGCTTGAAAGTAGGTCTATTTTAATATTTAAGCTTGGTAAGTAATGTAGCGCTTAGCTTTTAATGCTTAAAAGCCAAGTAGACAGGTATATATGCATAAAACAGTCAGTCTCGTTATCCCAAAATCCCTAAGCGAAAACAATTCCAACCCTTCTAATGACTGTGAATCACTTCACTATATTACAAGATGTACAAATAAAGCTTCATGTACCTAATGTAGCAACTTGAAACTGTACAAGGATATGAAATAATTATTTTCGTAATTTCGTAGGAGAGATTCAAGAAAGGAGACCATCCTATCTATTTTATTACTAACATTAAAATTTTGAACTGGATGCCAAGACGTACGCTTCGAGGGGCCGCCCCTTTCGGTTGTCTAGACGAATTCAATTTTAATAAACTAGCATCGATATCTCATTATAACGTTGTAAAGGTTTTTTTTTTAAATTACGCACTTGCTTCGTTTCAAAGAATAGTTACGCAAATTTCTAAATAATTTATATTTGTGCATAATATGTCGTCGGCATATTGTATGATTCGTCATTATACAAACGGCGTTGCCCGTTTGCAAACGCTCGCTGTTTTGTAAAATGCCTAAAGAAGATTGTAATAAAATATATCAAACTTCAAAAACATTTAAACAAACATACCTATCCATCCATATCCATACCATCGGTATTGAAACACTCCACGGCTGGCACCGACTCAAAAAATTTGCTTTTTAGTGTTTTTGAAGTCGGTTATTTTTTTATAAAAATTTGTTTTATTTGTCTGTTCTCCCTTCGCGTGGCACGTAAAATTTTCTTCGTTGTTTTCTATTGTTTTTTCGGTCTGCCACGAGTAAGCGGAACGCGAATGGTGATAAATTCTCATCAAGGCGAATGACAAGGGTGTAAACACTTTATCCGCTGTACACATATTTCATTATCAATTTTTTTACTCTAATTGGTGATCTGTGATGTAGTTAAAGTGCATCTCATGACGATTCAAATAAGTCCAAGCATGGCTCTGATAAATTGCTGTATCACAGAGTTCCAGTGCTTACCTTTCGCTTCCGTCATAGATCAGTTAGATGATACCATTTTCACTGGAATCATTTATTAAAATTTAATTTGTAGACTATGACGAAGCTTAATTGTCATAATGAAGATATCTTATCGCTACTCGTGAAATACTATTGTGGCCATCAATGGTCTCCTTCATTAGTTCCACCTCAGCAAATGATGATTTTTGAAAATACTTGACTTTTTGTAGAATATTGAGATTGAGAAAAGTTTTTTTTTATAGGTTCATTAATTAATGGCGGAGTTATAAGGTAACAAACACAAAAAAAAAACAACATTAATAAGAACCAAACAACTTTATTTAAGTCGGTTAATAATGACTCGTCAGTTTGTAATAGTCCGTGAAAACTAACTGTCGATTCGAGTGCCGTTTACAAAATGTCGTGGAAAATTGTAGTAACTAGTATATATTCTACCACCAGAGGCGCTGCTAATCAAAACAATAAATAGCGTCAAGTAAAGCATTTTTTAAAATAAAAGTGAAAATAATCGTGCATTTGCAAGAAGCAAGTGTTTTTATGCAGTTTACATTATACATTTTCCAAATCTGTTTCCATTTTCAAGTTTTTTTTTTTTTACTTTAATAGGCATAGTAGCTTCGTTGAATATCTTTAAAAAGCTCGAATGTTTATTTAATGTTTATGTATTGAAATTGCATAAATAAATATAATATTAAATATTATCAAGTGTTTAATATTAAAATTCTGGATATTTCTCTTTTAATTAAAAATATTATTGATATCAGTTTACTCACTGGAAACAGTTTCAATTTTGAGTCAAAAAGCACCTACACATTATTATTCCTAGATTTTAATTGCTTATCTTTTATTTTTATAATTGTATTGTCACCTAAATACTAAATCAGTTCAATCAGATACAATGACATCTGCAAAACTAAACTGCAAATAATTACGGCGATCTTGATTCTTGAGCAAATTAGCGGGCTGCCGAAAAGCACTCTATTGTTTTTACGAACGAAAATAGACTTGATAGTATCAGTATCAAAACTTAATTACCCTATACCTACTTGGGTGACACGCAGCACACAATTAACTTGTGTCGGAAATAAATAGAGGGACTGGCTGGCGACTGTCATTCACCTTCCTTTTTTAATCGACACAAAACTATCTATGCATAGAAATGGAACTGTGTAATTTGTTTTAACCATCCATACAAAAAAAATGACAAAAAACTGTTTAGAACTACGTTTGTAATTAGCGGTTCTTTCTACATCTAAATAATATGAATGTAAAAAAGACTGTTTAATTATATATTTATCCTTTTTTTGGTTGCCTCCTCTATTATATAAAAAATAATAATATCACAATAGTGTCCAATGTTGTATAGATAATGGTACGGAACCCTTCGTGCGCGAGTCCGACTCGCACTTGGCCGGTTTTTTAGTTGTCATCTTAAAAGTAAACGAAACGAAGTCTACGTCACCGGATTTCAATTTCAGCTAAGGTGTAATTTTGATGGCCGCAAAGAATAGCCGGAGGAGACAAACACGCCGTTCACAAAAAATAAATTGCTTCTACAATAGCTGCTCATACTTTAAGTTTGATCTAATGTCAATAGCCCGGTTCAGTCCGTTTTAGGTAAACAATGAAGATTCTTAGTTGGCACTTATTATAAGTACCTATAGATAATAAGACCTATAATATATTGACCTATTTTCATTTTTTTGACATATTATTACAAAAATAACGGTTGTATTAATTTTACCTCAAAATGATGCCTAGGTAGGCAAATTTTTTAAACTTTGATCAACTGACAATTTCAATATAGTGACTTTATAACATATACAAGCCCCTGAACTCTATACTATACTTACACCGATCCATTGCTAATGATTCCCAATCCAATGCCAGGGTAACCAAATCGTCTTCACTCGTCATCGTCACACTATCTTGTCTTGGATACATTTGTACCTGTCTAAGGATGCATACGGATATGTAGGCCCAAACAAATCGTCTCATGATGGGTACACAGGGTTATTGCCAAAGGGATAAGCCAAGAAATTTCACTTGACCAGTCCCAAAAGAAATTCCAAAACCTAAATGACTTTTCAAACAGGCTGACTTTTCAATGATGCCTCCTAAAATGATATAACTATAAAAGAGTAAACCTACAAGAGATAAAGACTACCATTTAAATATTTAAACACGACCCGTATATACAGATGTTTATTAACCTTCAAAGGTAAATTAAGCGCATTGCATTTACGTTAGAGAGACAAGCTTTGAAGACACAGGTACCTAGAATAGTATGGCGCTACTTAAGGTCAGTTATTTTAGAAACAGGTTATCCTGTATACGCAGCTCCTTACGTTACTTAAAATTATTGCTCAAGAACCGGGCTTTCCAGTCTGTCTAGTCAACACGAGAACATGGTCAAAGCATTTCAAATAAAACGCCCATTTGCAGTGAAAAATGTGCATGCACTTAATCTTGCGAATAAAGGTGAACCTCGCTTAATCGCTTATGTTTATTTATCCTGCGCACTTAGACATTATGTAGTTCTTTTAGAACTGCCTACGCATACGGATAATATACCACAAATTTGCATAACAGTTATTCTGATGTTGTTCTAAACCAGCAGGTTAGCAATTCTTATAAATGGTTATTAATTCTGGAAAATTCATTGAAAAGGTACAAACATGCATTTGATTGATTTGACGTTAAGTTTATAAGATTTACTCTGTGCTCTATTCATAATGGATGTGTGCAAAGGTTCTAAGCTGAGTAAAAATCTAAGCAATCAGGATTTCAAGATAGAAGTAAAAATAATGAAGTATATGTTATTTACGTTATTTCTGAAATATTTTATGGACTTGTACTAATAGCAGCAGAACGGATAATGTTCGTTCGGATTAAGATGTACCAAATAACGAAACAGTAGTAGGTAATAGACGTTTAGGCCATGGAAAACTACCTTCAACGTAAGCCGACACTCGTAGTCAAGTTTTTTAGAACATTTAAGTGGTGTTGGTAAGTCATTACTTACATCAGATACAGCGAGACACAGGCAGACACACCTGCACGGAATTTACCACAACATGCAATGAATTACTTTTTTAATTGATTTGTTTTCCTGATTAGTATACAGTCAATACAAAACAAAATAGTAGTATCTCTCTAACATAATAAAAATCTGTTTGATCTGTCCATCACTGCTGGGCGCTGGCTATTCAAGATACAATCACAAAATACATCAGCAGTAGTATCAGCACTACTGAATAATAAGCACCAGCATTCACAGTTCTTAATTTTTTATTTAGCTAATTTTAACATGTTTACAACTTTACAATATTAATGTTTGCAGTTCTCTTCTAAGCTAACATCCACCAATCCACAGCCTCTACCAGCGCAGATCTCGAGGCCAGCACACTCCCGCACGACAGCGCGGCGTGGCGCAACATTCACATCGCTGATAATTGTGTCGTAACTTTATTATGTTGCTTACCCACAGCTCAAAGCTATCATGATTGTAAGTACGGACGTAAGATTTAATGTGTGAATGATTGTGTATAAGGTATAATGTGTGAACACTTGACCATTCTTTACAAATACATTGAATTATGCAGATGTAGGCTATGATTATAAAAATATATTTAATTAAAATGTTTCTTTCTTGTTTTGAAGAAATAACCTCACCACCACCTCACTAAATAAAACTTTTTCTTTCGTGGGTCGTAGTAACGTAGCGTAAAATCTTTTTTTAAATACTGTCTCAATACCTACTAAGTATAAATGTGTTTTAGTTGTTTATAACTGTCCGCGCACGGATATAGTAGGTACCACAGATAGATAGGCTTTGAACGGCGGCGAAGAACAGCGAGCAATAATCGGATCACGAGCGAACATCGATGCTCGGTCAAACACTACTTTCATAACATTCTAAGTGTGCGGTCACTGTAATTTACTGCATTTTAACTCAAATACTCTTTACTTTACACACACTTTACTTTTTACACTGTACAGTCCGCTTTTTATTTAATTATCTTCTACCACCGAGGAAGTCAAACAATAACTACAATTGCCGTTAGTAAAGACAGGAATTAATCAAAGCAAGGAGAGTTTTAAGTCGCCTTTTACTAGTAGCTCCCGTCTTTTAAGGCGAGTATAGTCGCCAAATGTAAACAAGCGTATGGTTACAAAATCAAATATGTTAAGAATTTTTTAAAACTGTTCCTACAACTGAAAACACTTGTTCCTAATGAATAAACTTCAGAAGAAAAAACTTATTGCAATCATTGAAAAACAAACAAGAAAGATACTAATTTTCTTTTCTTTTTTTAACCGCTTGACCGATTTAATTCGTTTATTATACGATTGATAGGCGTTGATTGATAAACTGCACCTTAGGTTTTTTAAACGAACAGTTCATCATCATCATCATTTCAGCCATAATACGTCCACTGCTGAACACTCTGAGGCCTTCCACTCGCCACGCTTGGCAGGCGGGTTGGCGATCGCAGTTTTTTATAAGATTTCGCACGAAGACGCTGCTGCCCGTCTCGTACTACAGGAATTAGTCGCCTCTTAAGACACGCCTCCTGTGGGCGGTGGAGAAGTGTATTCTTTACGGCCGTCCCCACGCGGCACACCGATCAGTTGCATACATGCAAAAAGTATTATTTTTACACGCTGTTAAGAACCGTATTTTAATGAATTTTCGTGCAATATACGGAGCAACACGCGTCAAGTCGCTAGTATAGGGGCACAACTCGCCTTAATACTCGGGTTGGCGAGGCGGGCAGTAGGGCTAGGGCCTTTACGGGAGCTCGTTAGGGAAACAAAGGCACGCAACATCAAACGAACGGTTTCTTTGCCGGGACTCCACGGTGACATTAATAACGAATTCTGATTGGTTCCTTGATTGTGTTTGTTGATCCATAAACCCAGTGTTAATTAACGTTCATAGAACCCTTGTATATTAAATTTAAGTTATTAATTTCATAGTGTACGTCGTACACGGGCTAGATACTTATTTGGCCAATTTAGTTCCGATTATTTTAACTACCTAAATAATAAATTCGTTGACTTCTGAGTCGTATGCTACGTAGGATTGCGTTAGTAGGTCAGCTGATCGGCTTTATACTTTTTCTGTGGCACCAACTATGATAGAATTCATCTAGGGTTGACAAGACGGGCCAAAAAATTCCTATTTTACAAATCCGTCTATTTTACAAACCTTCGTCCGCCGAAATTCGTCCTTTTCCTCTTTTACTTTCTAGTAGGGGAACTTTCTTGACTTTTCACTCATAGTAGTAATAGTAGCCACTATAGCCCCAAGCAGCACGAACAAGTATTTAATGCACGTATATTAACTAAACCTTCAATAAATTGGTCCTATTTAAATCATTCTAGAAGTATAGGATAAGGATATTATTATTATTGTATTTTATTAAAATATACTTTCACAAACCTCTGCGTTCGCTGGAATGAGAACTACAAAAAACAGGCGCGCGATTTCAATTTAAACCTCAGTTGACAATAAGGCAATACAACATAAACACGCAAACAACTACGCAGCTACGTAGCAATATATTATATTGTGAATGTTTTAATCTATTACCTATTCACGACCCGAGCTGACGGACTGAATTCAAAGCCTGGCAGTTCTTGCGCTAATTAAGCCGATATAACTCGCATGTCTAACTATAGGCGCAGCGCTCAGCAAATCATAGAATAAATTGCCACTTAAAACGAGATGTTAAACCTCATCAAAACCTAGTTATAGTCTTCTCTATAGCACAAGTAGGCAATTTATCATTAGCTTTCTACATTGATTTATTTATTTTTAAAAACCTTTTGTTTGTTTTCGCGGATGTTTTACAATTCAGTATTAACAATGATGAATTGTAAAATTTTCTTTCTATTAATGTGAAAAATAAGTTATTATTTCCTCTATCTAAACGCATGTCGGCCGTCTAAATCACGGTTGCTTTTTAAAAATATTAGTCAAATTTTATCTCGTTAAACTCCATTTAATATTACTTTTATTTTATTAAACTTTCCTTTTACCTATGTCAATTTGCAAGACGACGGTTGTTAAGCGCACGATTTGAAGATTGGTTGAATAGACACGATTGCAGCCTGGCCAGCACGAAATAGGAAAGATGTGTCCTTCCTACAGTAACGCGTACTCACTCACCTAAACTTTATTAAATTAAGGTATGAACTACGAAATGTAAATAAGACAGCCTTTCGGCAGTGAACATCTACGGTAGCCAAAGCAGTGATTTACCATGTAATGAGAGTGGCGACTGCCCCTGCAAACCAGTTCGATGGACGCGCCAAACAGGAACCGCGGTCTTCCGCACTCGGCCAATTGTGAATCAATTCAAAACCATAATGGTAGGTATAACTCGTTCATTTTACACATAACGTAATGTGAAATATCCCAACCCAACAGGCAGCGCCCGTATTTTAAACTTTTTGTTTCTTTAAAAGACGCTCATCATCATTGCAACCGCTGATGGTATATGTCCGATTAGTCACGGTCTCGATCATGGCCGCACGAACAAGACTGATCCTACAAACTGCTTATGATCATGTTTCACACTCATATTTCGTGATGGGAAATGCCGAATCTGAGTAAGTTCCGTGAGATTTAGTTGCGTTATCGTTATTGCTGTGAGGAATTGGCGAGGTGTCGATGCAAATGACCGCTCAAAATAGCTGTATTGTTGTCGGTCGTGATCAAGATACATACGTCTAGATGTGGAAGCGGCTCGTGTCGGGCTCCCCTGCCCGCGCGTTCCCGTTAGCCGGATGCCGGCGCTCGCTTGTTATGCAACTGATGTGTCCCTCCATTGCTCCGCCGCCAGCGTACCGTCGCACCACAGTTGGTTTTAATTCTGTGGTCGCGCACTTTCGTTGAAAAATATTGTTGCTACTCAGCTAGTCGATAAATATTTTATGCTGGTCAGTAAACTTTGAAGATTTTTTTATTTCTTTATTAATTCATTTGTCATCTAATCTGAACCAAATAATAATCTGCATTAAACTTTGGTAAGTGCAGTAAAAGGGAAAAGATACTATACATCATCGCGAACCAAGAATACCGCTGGGTATCATATTTTGTACTATTATGAGTTAAGGGAAGTGAACCGCCGGTACATTTTAGATAATGAATGTATGCAATCTGCAGGTAACATCGGGCAGACATCTGATCCGTTTATATAACATTCATTAGTACCGCCCGTGGAAACCTTTCTTCATAGATCCGACGCGCTGATGCAGCATGAATTTATTATATTAAAACAACAACAATAGGAACGCTGCCGGTATGAATATTCAAACGTAGGAAATCTAGACTTATCGTGAAGCAGTAAATCCTTTGGTAAAATTAATTGACTTCTAACGTACGAATGGGCGAGGCTTTCCGCGCTGAATTTTGATCCACCGAATTAATCAAGACGAAGCTTTTATACTAGACGCCAATCCTGTTCTCCTCCGCTTAATCACCCAATACCCTTAACGAGAACGGAACAAATTGAAATCCGAAAGTACCAATGTAGTCAGATTAAAAGAAAATGAGAACATTCCGCCACGTAGCGGAAACTAATGCGCTCGGTAAGTAGATAGTAGCGAGTGAGCTACCTCGCCCCTCAATTCGCCTTGGCCCTCCAATAGCTGCCAGATTATCGTCTCTAGGAGCAATTTGTAGGGATTTGCGGTCGACCTTCGAGCCAAATAAAGCGATCGTCCGTCATTAGAGCGCTGTGTACTCCCGCTAGACTAATTTGAGATATCTTTGGATGGAGACTAATTCTTTAGTTACTATGGGTTTTATTTATCATAAAAGACGATATCTAATTTGCGATTAACCTTCTATCTGCCCGACCCTTTTGTGTGCAGAGGTACGATGGCATGTGTTGCGTGAAGAGCAAATTTTTTACTTTTTTATAATCCTTGATTGATGAGATGACATTATGCAAAGGCATTGTTGCTTATCATTTCGTTTTCAAAGTAATAATTTTTGGTTTTATTTTATAATACTAACAATAGCATTAAGTAGGCAAATTATGTCCACTCTATTGAAAAAGAAGCCAGTGTGAAAAATACTTACCTACCCACTTATTAATCTTTTTAAAATGATCAAATTTAAGAAAAAGCACCAGCTAAGTATATTAACAAACAAAAGGAAGAATGTTTTTTAAACTTTTTACTAAGCAGTTCTTCATGCAACTTAGAACTTTAGGAGCTTTTTCAAGTATGTCTTACAAAACAGTGAATGCTTTTTATGTTAAAACATAAACTAGACCTCAGTTAATTGTTTTTGTATTGTTGTGTGCATTGACTTGTGTTACTAATAAAAAAATCTCTCTCCTCATTTACAAAAACAAAAGGCAGATAAGTACTATATGTAACTTCCTTTACATGCAAAAAATTATAAAGCACCTATGCCATAATCATTAGTAAGTATTTTTAAACAAATAATCTTTACATTTCCTGGACTTAAGTTAGAGTCAGAATAAACAGTAATAATTTAGTAAAATATTCACCATAAGCCGGTTATTAAAATCAATCATATTACAGAAAAAAAGGACATAGGTATGCTATATCTACCAGTGCTATTTAGTGTTTCTTTTAATGAGACTGATTTAAATAAGTGTTAACTTGTATGTCTTTGGTTGTTGAACTTGTTGATTAAGTTATCTAACACCAAAATATCTAATTTTATAAAAGTAAAACTAGTGAAACAATTACACAACTCTATTTATTTATTATTAAACATAGAATATGGTACAAAAGAAAAATATTACTTGCTGTCAAACTTTAAAAATAAACAAATGAATAAAAATAAGTCAATGGAAGTTATTTTATTCCACACAATAAAATAATCATGCAAGTAGACAAAAAAGGCGTGAAGCAGCGCATGCAATGTTACCAACTATGTTAGTAAGCAGCGACATAGCGTAGGTGGCAAGGCTCTCCTCTCACCTTGGGGGATAGGTGGCGCAGGCTCCAGAGGCGTCGCCACCACTGCCACCAAGTGCGCCACGGCCTCCACGGCCCACAACACGCCCCACATGTCCCACAACCACATCACAACACTACACTATCTCATTATTGGCACAACATTCACACAACATAACCAATACAAACACCTAACTATGCTAATAACTCCTATTGGCACAATCATACTTTGGGAAAATTCATGTAATACGGTTCCAGTTCAGCATTTCGCATTGATTCTTTCACATTATTACAGTGATTCCCATAGAATATTATCGGGATAAACTATACAAACGATACAGAAACAAAGACAGTTACTGCACGTCATAACATTCCTTCAAGAGCCACGACAAAACACACACTCGACGTCTCGCTACTCGTTCAACACTGGAAAACTAGTGCTGCGCCTGTTTTGTCAGTGGGTGAGTGCCGCCGCCATCGCAGCATCTCGGTATTCCGTTTAGAAATGAATCAATTCTACTCAATTGACGAATAAAATAATCGATTTTAGTTTAACCTTTACGGGCTTTTACCACACTTGTTTCTTTTTATACAATTTTGGTTTGCAATAGCAGGGATAGTGTGGTTTTATTTTTGGTAAATCACCATTTTTAAGATCCATCACATATTTTGCCATCTGCTCTAAATACGGTAACTTCATTTGAGGATCTTTTGGCAGCAAATAATCACTTGCTGGTTTCCATACTCCATCAACCAATCTAGCTGGTTGTGAAAAGGCACCTTTGAATTGTAGCCCGAACGATCCTAAAAAATAAATTTGATGGATAGTGTGCTGGGAGACGGACGCCACTGGGAAAATTCATTACCTAGTGGCTAGTACCTACCTACATAGAAGTCGTAACACAAGAATGTTAATTCTTTATTTTGAGACCATGACAGTTGGTGTTTTGTCTGGCACATATTTTTGTTATTTAAATTTACGTATGAAAGTTTTACTATGCAGCTACTATAGTAAAATAATCTTTATGGACTTAACAAAGGTCAAGGGCGAGTCGGACTTACACGAAGGAACCCTTCGTGTGAGTCCGCACCACCGTGTAATATTTAACACTTTTCTTGTTAAAAGGTTTTCATATTTTTATGTTAAAGCGGCCATAGTTGTAACACCCACTTGAGTGTTTTCTACCTATTGTGATTAAAAAATACAGCCTTGTAACTGATGTACGAACAGACAAACAACGAAGCCATAGTAATGTGACTCTTATAATACCTACTTAAACCAAATTACGTACCGTCACAGTGAATCCCTAAGCTAATAATATGTTGAGGGTTTGTATCAAAAAGCCAAAGCTTAACAACATTTAATACGGCTGCAGCTTTATTTAAATTTAATTCACTTTTTAGAATTTTATCCTGAAAATAATAAAGTAGAAATAAATATTTAGAATTCTACTACAATTTTACTTATTTCAAGTGCACATTAACTACTTCACCTTTTGCTCCGCTACTTGAATCCACAAAGACTCATCAAAATGCAGCAAATATTCTAAGGTCCGCATTTGAGGCGTCAAACTTCCAATGATTAACGAAGAGTTCCGCACTTTGGTGTATCGAGTATAAGGTTCGAAAGAGTTATATTTGTGGACAGATGTCTGAATATCAACTAATTTATTAATACCTACAAATCCCCATACTGGAGGACAGAACATATTCCTCATTGGAACTTCAGCAATTTCTGCAGCTAATGCTGAAATATCTAAACCAAGATCGGAAGTTGCAACCACGATGTTTTTCTTATAAATATTAGAGACCGAACGCATTAGTATGGTAGCGTTATAGCAAGCCGGTCCAAGATTTGGGAACAGAACATGCATTTTACGATATGCAGAAGCGTTTATCACTAAAGCAAGATCTTTCATAATTTTATTATTAGCATGTAACCAACTTCCAATCGGCAAGTCGTTACTAAAACAAGCAAATAACATTTAATTAACTGGGTGAACAAGTTATTGACTAATTATTTTCCAAAATAGATTACACTTACTTGAATGGTACATGATCAAGAACAATAAATAAATCTGTGTGTGTAAGAGCCATTCCAACTTTTTCTACTACTTTCACGACTTTCCCCGGGTGATTAGTACCAATGTAACTACATTCACGTTCGACAAAGTCCATAAAGGATTCAGAACATTCATTATCATAAATGTATATTTTAGAAATGCTTTTATTGCCAACACTCATTTCTAATAATCCTGATACTAAATGCATAGCTAATGGAAATCCTGTACAAGATATTGTTACAATAAAGTTTGTTTTAGGAGGTTGTTCTACAAAATCTGCATTAGCTTTTCTCTCACTTACGACATCATAATCTCCTTTCTTTTTTTTCTTATATTGTGAAAAGTTTTGAACTAAGCCTTCAAACTTTTCTGTTGCCAGGAATAGATCAAATTGGTAATAGGAATGGCAATAATCCAAAAAATCAGAAGCTCCTCCGATGTAATAAGGTTTGCTTCCTTTCATCAGTAACTCTTTCCAGACAATCGGAGACCCAATGTGGTGCCATTTATTTTTTTGATTTATTTTACATAACCATTGCTGAAAGGTGAAAAGTTTTAAGTAGGGAATCGTGTGCCGGCAGTGGTCGTGAAATCAGCACAGCACTGTTGTGTTTAAGTCGATATCAAAATTAAGTATTTAGAGTAGGTTAGTAGTTTTATACTAACCTCCCATTCGATAACAGGTTTTTCTATTCTTTCAAAACAAAAATTGGGAAGATTCTGGGCAATGTAATCAGCAACCAAACATACTTCAGCAAAAACGTTACATTGCGATTCACCAGCTATTACAATTCTTGCAGCCATAATATTATTTCAAACAACAAAAAAAGAAATGTTTCCAGCAAAAGTAATTAAATCGAAAAACGTGGATGTTTATTTACATACGAAATGACACTTGTTTAAATGACAAATACTTTTTAATCAGATGTCCTCATGAAGAATGTAGGTATACAACTCCATGGTCCTTCTCCCTTTGTGATTTAGCGGTGCGGTCACCGCACTGCGGTGGATGATCCTAGATGAAGAAAAGATGTGTAATCAATGATACATTTTACAAGTTTTGTATATGCAATCGATTTATTCTGCTCCGATATTTCAATGAATCGAGGCAATCCAGTTGATGCAAGCCACATTTCTGAACGAATATCATAATGTCATTAACCGCTGCAGTTTGTGCTGTCAAAATATAACCTAAAAAGTTTAAAAGCAAGCTTAAACTTAAAACGCTTGAGCACTATTTATTCTTAAAATTATTTCTAGATTAAAATTTTATCTTTCGTTGGCCATGCGAGCTAGTAATAATAGCAGTAAAGATAAAAACTACATTCCATCTGACGTAGTGTTTTACTTGATTAGTGGCATTTGCTAGCGGTATGTATGTTTAGGTTTAATATCTCCACCGTCACCTTAATCACATCTAATAATAATTTTGTGGTCCTAGGACTCCTAAGGTCCTAAGGTCCTTGAGGTGGGACTCAAGTCCTAGTTAATGAGAATAATGAGTTAAGTTATGCTCATAATCACCACGTTCAGTGGTGATTAAGAAGTTTTTGTTTATTATGCTTAGTTTTGAATTTTAACACAGTCGTAAACCGACTTCCTCTTCCTTCCTTTCTCTAAGGACTCACTGAAAATGTTGCTTGCTTTCATTTAATGGCAATTACTTTAGTAACGAGTGCTGTAGCAGAATCCTTCTGCAATGAGTTGTAGCTAGAATTTTTCTTATGATTCCCTTTTTACATAATAAAGAGTGGCATATAAACTGGCAAATAGCGATGGGCGTTGAATCAACAAACGGTTTAAATAGACGGTCTACGTTCATTCGACGCTTCGATGGTCTACAGTTCATTCATGGACTAGTTGAATTCATAGACGGTTAAACTGAGAGTCCACAGCATTCTTATCTACTGAACGTATCCGGTTAATACAAGTTCATGCATTCGTTGAAATAATATCGTTGGACAAAGCAATTTGAACCTTAAGTACATTGTGTAGGAGTATTTGTTGTTTATTTAACTGGACTTGTGAGAGTAAAAATAATTTAAAATGTACATAAAATCAGTTGATCTTCTAAATACACCTGAAATATGATAGTATTAAAATCTTTTCAAAACATATTCAGCCAGTCCTTAGCCTGGAAAAGTATGAAGGGGAGATTAAATTGCTTGATTTTACATTTTTTAAGTTACTTTGCAGTTTATTCAACTGTCAATTAATGCATACAACTAGACTAACTAAAGACACCGTCGTTGCGTCGCGCCCGTAGACCAGACACCGCGCTTAGTCGATTGAACGTTATCGCCGTTATCGCGTCGACGAATTCAATTAGTTGATCGACTAGTCGATGGACAGTAGTGGACCGTCTAGTTTCGTTGACGAAAAATACGTCGACGACCCATCTCTACTGGCAAATCTCAGTTTGATTTTTAAGCACAGGGAGGAGATATTTTGCTTGTTCAGGTTGTAATTTCATTGTAGGGATGATTTCATAATCAAAACAAAGGGGAGCAATAATTTAAAAAATCATATCTCAAGTTGCTGTTGCTAGAGTGGAGAAAAATAAGAAATTGTATCATGAGCATGAAAGTTGATAAGAAATATAGCATAATTCAATTTTTTATTAAAGCAGAGACAAAACAAATAATGTGACCACAATAGTTGTGTCTGTAAATCTGTAAAAAACATGTGCTGAGCTAGATCTTCACTGCATTACATAATGCATGGACCAGGGCCGCGCCGCCCCTATGTGCGAAGTGTGCGGCGCACACAGGCGCCAAGACAATAGGGGCGCCGGATGAAATGCCAGTGCCTCCTTTTTTTTTTGGAGCCGGTTAAAAAGAGGCGCTTCATAGGTTTCGCACACTGGCGCTAGGGGTCGGCGAGGTCGTGGCATGGACTAGGAGTGTTAGGCTGGTTTTCCTGTCATGCTGACCGCAGCACGCTCACCGACCGGCGCTGACGATTAACTCAGGTTATAGGTTGTCAGCGCTGATTGGTCAGCGCGACTCAAAAACGCTACCTATAACTACATACATATTGACCCATCAGCGCCAACTGTCAGCGTGCGGTCAGCATGACAGGAAAACCAGCCTTAATAATGGTGTTTATATAATTTAAACATTGTCCAACAGGTGATCCTATAATGGCGAATCGAAATTGGGGATTTTGTGACCTATCACTTAATCACAAATTTGAACTAACAAAGCTACACGTAATGGAAAAACTTGGATACAATACTGTTGCTATCAATACTCTAGTAGAAGAATCGAACGATGAGCCTAAAAAGAAAAAGAAAAAAGGAGAAGTGAAAGAGAAAAAAGATTTTATACCTTTACCCATTGAAATACCTCAAGAAATATCTAATAGCATCAAACTTAATATTCTGCAGAGAGTTACCATAGAATTTTCAGATTCAAGCATTGCACACAAAATTAATCATTCAGACAATGTCAAGAAGTATGATATTGTGGCAGTAATACCCAAAACTTTGCAGGCCTTTCAGTATGCTTGCGGAACCATGGACATAGATATAATAACATTTGAACCTGAATCTAGAATTTCCTTTAAAGTAAGCAGAAAGCTGTACAGACAAGCTGTGGAACGAGGAGTATTCTTTGAATTAATGTACTCGCCTGCTATAAGAGACTCTACTTGTAGAAAAAACATAATAAGTACAGCCCACAATTATCATGCTGTTGGGAAATCTAAAAACATAATTGTTACTAGTGCTGCTGAGAATAACATGCAAGTCAGAGGTGTTCATGATGTTATTAACTTGGGATTTTTATTTGGTTTAAATAGTAATGAAAGTCTAGAAGTCATAAGAAACAATACTAGAAGACTCATTATAAAAGCAGAAGGGAGAAGATGTGGAAAACACTTCATGACTGTTACTACTTTAAATGAAACAAGTACTGAAACAATATAAGTAAGTTTAATTTGTTTACAATTATAAATAATATAAAACTTACATATTATAGGCATTTTATTAATTTACATTTATGAAATTCATTGGTAATAATACTTATAAATAAACTATTATATTAAGCATCACAGATATGGAATATTTTACTAAACCATTCACTTTTGGTTGGTAGGTAAAGTCAACGGCTGGTCAACCTACTTAAAAAAGTTAAGGTCATTCATTTTCAAGTTTTAAGTCTGACACGTAGACATAAATATCTATTGAAAAAATTTACCTTTCGTAGTAGGTAGGCAACTTTTGTCTGTACTTCACAACTTGACCACTGTTTAGTCTAGTGGCGCGCGAGTCGGACTGCGGGTTTAGAATTGGGAGTCATAAATGTATCTACGTATGTTTATCCATTATCTAGTCACCATAGTACAAGCTTTGCTTAGTTTGGGCAAGATAGTTTAATAAAATTAAATATGGAGTTAGCATAAACCTAAAACATTACAGACAGGACTCGGAAACAGGTTAATAATATTAAAAAGTTTTATGGAAAATTAATTAGAAGACTAATGTTACTTGATCCCAAACGGTCGCATGAGGCCGGACTGCGAGACATTTTTATTTTTATTATGTCTTGTCTTGCTGGGCTGAAGCACAGACTGAATAATATTTATGGGTATCAGAATTTGAGCTTCATGCAATGCGCGTTCAAGCATCGAACCATAGACTCTAAGAGTAGTTCGAACCTGAGCGTTCCGAAATTCCTTGTCCGTGAGCAATGTCTAGGTTTGCGTTGCTCTAGCGAGCATTGTATGAAGCTTAACTTTTGATACTCATAACTATTAGTGATTCTGTGGTTAAAGTGTTAAAAGATATGGCAAACCTAGTCTTTTATTCAAATCTTTACAACTACTGTCAAATGTATAAGTATATTATGAAATAAAAATAAACTGGTTTCAAGCCTCAACTACTTTAAGGTTTTATATTCGAGACGATTCCTGTAAAAGCCTTATGTTCTGTAATCTTGCCCATATAAAATTTGTTCATAGTATTATGATCTTTCTATTGCAATACATTTTAAGTATGTTGGGTGGTGAGACATCACCTTTCCTTCTATTTTCATAGTAATGGTTTGTAATTACCAAAGTCAAAGATTTAAGATAGTTGTGCAAGTACTTAGATCTTCTAAAAATTCAGAAAGCAAACCCTCAATAAATCATCTAAATATATCACATTTTACAAAGTACTTAATACCTTAGCTTCCTCACGATTCAGTGAATACTGTGTGAAATACTATGAATGTGTTTCGTTAGGACGTAAAAAAATTTATTATGTAATCAAATTTACCATCTACTTGTTCATATTTTGTGCATGGTTATTTTAATTTATTAAGTTTATATGTCCGACCGAACGATACATTTTCGTAGTAGGCCTACAGAACCCTTCGATAGCGAAATGTCAGCCGATAAATCACGTAACACAGGCCCAATTCCTGTAATTTAACGAACGAACTGGATTGCTACTATTGTTATATTACCACCTCAGATGTTAAATCATGTGGTTAGAAAACTACATGATTTAACATCTGGAGCCTGATTCCCGGCTCCAGATGTTAAATCATGTGGTTTTCTGTAGACAATTTCCTATCGAACGATTGTGAACCGAAGACCTGAATTTAAGGAATATCATTTTGTTCACTCAGATTTTATATGTTCCGAACTATCTCCTGCCCGCTCCACAGTTTCGACTCTAATAGTTTTCTCAGCAGACACTCTGCTAGTCATCAGGCTCAAATTCGGAGTGTGTTTCTCTTCTAGCAAAGTGAACATATTGGTTATCCACTTGAATCTGAACAAAAATAAAATTAAAAGTTAAACAAATGAAGAACCTTGCTATTAAACATGCAAATAATAGTGCACCTAATGAGACTGAACAAAAATAGCAAAAAAATAAAAAAGCAAAAGCGACAAAGCCAAACAAAACAAAATGATTAAGCAGATGTATGTATGTGAGGAAGCTTACTGAAACTGGTAATTCGTTATTATCGACTACGAAGCCAGCGAGCTGTTGTGAGTTCGAATCCCGCAAGTAGCACGTTTGTCTAATTAGCACGAGCATTTGTACCAGTGATGGACGTCATATAATGTATTTAAGTATGTCTATCCGTTACTAGTCACCACAGTACCAAGCTGTGCTTAGTTTGGGGCTAGTTGATTAGTGTGATAATTATTATTGATTTCTGCAACAATTTCGTGTTAAAAACTAAAAAATCCGATCAAGGTTGTTTTTCTTTTTATAAGTAAGATTAACATGCACTTTGCAGCAGGGGAAATAAAAATATCATTTATAGTTTTTACATTATATTCTTTCAAATGCAATCTCAACATTTGGTACAAGATATGTAATACAAAATGTATAAAAACAGCACACTTCAAATGTATTTTATGCTCAAAAACACGAAGACCACTACACCCTACGTTTAACTTGTCTAGGCTACTTAGAACAGGTGTATTACATTCTATATGTTAATTAAACTACTAGAATACATCGCCGGTAGCACCACAGACGTTTGCTTCATTTCATTATATTACTAGATCTAGGGATATACTGTTGTTACATTATAGAACGGTCTGATTATGAATAAACTGCAACAAGCAGGTTAGTACATTGACAGCGAATGAAATTGGGGTTAATTTATTGTATGTGTGAATCTTAAAACATAAAAGCAGTAAAAAAGATCGTGATATTTTTTGATCTGCAATAATCGAGATCTACCAAGACTAGAAATTAGGGTAAAAGCCTCAAGATCGAAAATGTAAAACAATTTCATAGCGATTGCAGTTTGAAATGTTAAAATACCACATTGAGCAATTTGTAGAATGTAAACTCATTGTGCACAAAGTTCAAAGTAAACATAAAAGTTACTGCAGTCTTATAAATGTCTTTTATTAAATTTAAAACTAAATCAACGAATGGCGCTGCGAATAAAACTAAACGAGTAACTATAATAATAAATTGTGGCGTTCTAATATCTCGTTTTCCTAACTTAAAGTAGGACACCATACATAACTGATAGAATTAATTTTATTGTAATGTCATGGCAAATATCTAAAATTAATTATTAAAATTAATCCTGAATTTAAATCACCGATCACATAGCCTTATACAAAATAAATAATCTGCCGACTTACTAATCGTAACATTAACAAATTCAGTCTCATTGGTCATAAAACAATTTTAAAATTTAACCTAGTAGTCTTTCCTCAAGAACTTCAATTCATATTTTAAATATGACACTTGGTTACAAAACATTAAAGGAATAAAAGTAATGGTATTATGATATGATTAAAATAAATGCAGAAAATGTACCAAAATATTACAATATCATTCATTATATATTACAATAAACATCATCAGCCATTTTGGGTATTTTACAATTTTTTTCGTGGTACATCTAATATAAATGTACACAAATTTTATTTATCATAACGATATTTATATAATTTAATTGTTATATCTACACGAAAATATACATTACTTTACTGTGCTGTTCTCAGATCTTAAAATACAAACCGGCACAATATATCTTACATCATATGATCATAGTAGTGCCTGCCACATTCGAACGTAAAAATCAGTCCATACTCTACTTGGAGGGGCAAACAAACTCGCATGCCAATTGTAATCGAAAATGTTCACACCTCTAAGCATCAATTGTTACATTAATTAAAATAAAGCGATGACTATTTTATATTCTCATTCACAATAATACAAATTCATTTGAAAAATTCAACTGTTAATCCATCAAGTATTTTATATTAATAATCTGGAGTAATATAATTTTAGTAGCCGCCAATTCATATTACATATTTTCACTTTAATAAAATATTTACGTTCTAGCCCGCCAGCAAATCCTGCACCATCTGCACCCTTCCTACCCTCTTGGACATTTTTTTTGAGCAGATGACATGGAGGATTGGCGAGCTACAAATTTCCAGTCCAGCTAGTGACAAATATTTTCGCAACTTTTGGGGCGTTGAAATGTCTAAACTATCGGCATAGTTCTAGGCCTCTGTCGCCTGGTGAGCCGCCTGGCGAGCCACACGGCGGCATACTTGACGGATCAACAGCTGACCGGGAGCGAGCGTCAGTTGTTGAGGAAAGACACGCAGTGAGCGACCGTGTTCACGTTTTCCACCAACCTGTTGTAGAGCTCCCGGCGGACGCTGGCCGTGAACTTGCTGACCAGGCAGAGCGTCACAGTGGCAGCGAATATCGCGTTGTATAGCAGCACCAGTTTGAAATTACCCAGCCACTCGATGCGGCCGAATTCGCCGAGCAAATCGAAATTTGTTATACCTGTAAAGCATGAAGTATTTATTTAGTTAAGAAAAATCTGCAAACACAGGTCGGCCGTTGTAAGGAAAATCTACATTAGGGGGTACATTGACGGCACCAAGTCAACAGCAAGTGTGTCTGCGGTGCTTCTCCCTGCACCATGGGCCACCTTCTATCATGTCCAGCGGTCGAATTCGAATCCCGCAAGGGGCAAATGTTTATGTGATGAGCACGAGCATTTGTACCTCGCACTCGCAATGCCCCCAGCGGGGCAGTTAGACCTTGTAAGCGACACATCATAACAGACCCTTTGCGTCTTACCTAGTATCTTCACAAGCAGCGGCTGCGCAGTGGAATGCGCTAGCAGCAGTGCGCAGGTGGGTATGATCCTCGCGAGCGGCGTCCGCCTCGCGCGCGGCAACACTCGCAGCGCCCTCAGCGGGGCACTTAGGCCAGTAAGCGACGCCGCGTGCAAGTATAAGATGAGAAATGCTTCGAGTGTCGCGCCGGCCCATCCCAGCTTTGACAGCGACGCGATGCCCAGCGTGAATTGCTGTTGAAGAAACCGCCGAATTAGAAGTGTACTCATAAAATCGTTTACGTGGTTTTCATTCATATTTTTTTAGACAAATAATTTATAATCCCGCGTGATGGAGTATAGCCCAAACCACCTTATAGTTTAGGTGAGGCATGTACCCTGTAGTGGGACGTGATAGGCATAATTTACTTTACTAATAGGGAATATGCCTGAAAAATAAATATTGTTTTTACTATATTTAAAGGAATTTATGATATGAAATCATAGTGCTAATAGTGAAAACAAAATAGATTTTAGATAAAAAATAAACGTAATACACTAATTAGAAATTAAGGTATACCTATCTCTTTCTAAAACAACTTTTACTATGAAAAATGTATGGCGGACGTGTAATGTGACGTCACGGTACATATCGGATCTCTTTGTCCAACACGCGACTTTAATGGGCTGTTAATATATTGATAAATACCTATCAATATTTTTCGAAAATTCTTCACGTATTATTAATTATAATTAAGTACTTTTTATTTTAAGACCAAATAAAAACATGCATACTTATTAACAAATACGGTCAAATCTCGTAAAACTATTATCTTTCAAAGATTTATACTGCAATATTATGCTGTCTCGAATGGTATTTTTAGATTGCAAAAAAAGAAGAGATGTTGCCATCTATGGTTATAGACGACCGGTTATTCTGTCTGTCTGCACACATAACGTACAAAGTACACAAGCTTGTTCTCGCCAATCGTCTTTTTTGCAAATGTTTAATCTTTGTAAACCTTGAGTTTATTTTTAGTGTATTGACTTATAAACAAATACTTATATTTTTTAGAAATTCTATAATCTTCAAGGGTTAACGTAATGACACTTTAACCCAAGACGACAGTCTGCTCTGGCCAAATAGTTCGCGCTCTGGACTAGAAAGCCAGCGGTCGAATTCCAGCGCAAGGGACAAATGTTTGTGTGAGCACGAGCATTTGTACCTAAGTCATGGATGTAAGTGTTAAAGATTTAGTTTTAGTGGTTGTATTAACAAAAATAGTTATTATGGAAAAAAAAATATTGGACATGCCACTGTCGATGAAAAAGAAGAACGACCCAAATTCGTTTGTCCCTTTATAATGCAAGAGCCAGTATAGTATTTACAGCACGCACTCCTACAAGACTACAAAAGGACTTACCCGTGTACTGAGCGGGACAGCCTTGATCCCGATGAGCAGCTCGAGCGTGTTCTGCAGCACCATGAGCACGGTGATGGTGGTGAGCGCCAGCAGTAGCAGCATCGCCAGCGGGTACACCACGTTGCGTTGGAAGGACGACGTCTTGCGTTGGTGCTGCACTTCCTAATAACATATAAAAATATTGTTATTATTATTTTTTACTTTATTTAATGCAAGACGGCTTAGCTGAATCTTCCCAACGCATCGGTCTCCGGATGAACCAAGTAAAACAATGTTATGTTCAATGAACATGTTACTACGGGACTGATAGCTATTAACAGGGCTGCTTTTGAGATTGTTCAAGAGTATGTTTAACTCGGGCAAACATTGCAGTTCGGTAAAAACAATTTCGAGAGAGAAGCTCGCAGGAAAAAACAGCTGGGCTGGGAAGCATTTGGGAAACTTCGAGTTTTTTTATCGTCAATACCTCAAAGTCTTTAACGATTGCGTACTGCCGGTCATGAAGTAAGAAGCCGAGACTTAGACACTCACGGTGCGACTAGTACCACAGAATACCTAATAGTACTACCGTACAGAAGATTCACTTCCTAACAAGTCTGGTTTAGGTATAAAAATATACCTAGACTTGCCAGAGCTACCCGCCTGCAAGCAAAATTGAAACTTATAACAGCGCGCAAAACGTGAATTTCTTTGCGCCCCAGTTTTATGACCGAGCTGCGAACGACGGCACGGGGTTGTCACTTGAGAAGTTTTTGTACCTAGTTGATTTATTAGTTTTACGATTAAAATAAGTAAATTAAGTATTACAAACGTTGATTCTGTAAACATATAAATTCCATCTGAATGTCGTGTGTTCGATTCCTTCGGGTATTCCTTTGTAAACATTATCCTATCCTATTCTTAATATTGTTTCTGGGCTAATATAACTAATTAAGGATTTTTATTTTAACTATTACTAATTATTATGGATATGGAATTAAAGAAGAATAAATATTTTAATATCGTGTGTAAAACAAAATGTTAGCTCTGATTTACTATTCGTTTCATTCAGACAACCGTAAAACCAACAATATCTTTTATACGGATTATTATATTGACGTTTAGGCTTGGTAGTAGACATTGCGGGTCAATTTCCAAAAGCAAAAAAAATATTTTCAAGTATGCCTGAGTGCGACAGTCGTGCGAGCTGAGCGACAGCCCACTGGCATACGCCGCTTCGGGCGGCGCGCTGGCCGAATATACCTAAACTGCGGAGTGACACCCCCCTGCTAGTACACCAATTTAAAGTTGTTCAGCGAGCTATGGAAAGAGCTATGCTCGAGATTTATCTAAAGGATAAAATCAGAAATGAACTTAGTGTCTTGGGATAAAGGGACTCTACGCTCACTATGGAGTTAGTTTCCTGTCTGACCTTATATTCTGGACATCGGAAGCGGTGCCTTACAACCACCTGCTTCCCGCCTGTTTACGCTCATCAGGTTAACCAAATTTCACACCATTTTTCTTGGGTCTACCTTTTCGGCGATAGCCGTCTGTAGGTACCCATCGAGTGACGATTTGGACCTATCGGTATGCATTCGACACACGTGTCCTGCCCCCTTCAACGTTAACTTTGCTAACATAACATCATCTAACATCTGCGACTCCGGTTTTTGAGCGGATGGCGGTGTTCCGGCTTCTATCAAACCTTTTTACACCTAGATGCTAAACACATATGTATGGGACTCCCCAAATTTAATCAAACGAATCCAAACTCGAAGGTTTTACTACCATCAGATCAGCTTGGTGTCAAATTATTAATCGTCATCCGGATTACAAATATTTACAAAGCTTCGAATCGATACGACAATCGGAAATAGGTCAAACTCGACTTACAAGATTTAATTATATATTTAACTAGCTGTGCCCGCGGCTTCGCCCGCAAGGAATACGGCTTGTCACCCTATTATACTCCCTTATTAGATAAATTAAAAATAGTTGCCTATGTACTTCTCTGACCCCTCAACTATCATTATGCAAAAAAAAACATGTCGTATCCTTGCTTTGTGAAAACAAATCTATTCCACGGGAACCGTACATTTTCCAGAATAAAGGGTAACCTATGTGCTATTGCAGACCATAATCTACCTCTATGCTAAATTTCATCTACATCCGTTCAGCCGTTCATGCGTGATTGAGTAACAATCATCCATCCATCCATATCGCATTTATAATATCAGTATTAGTCACAAGTGAAGCAAATAACAGTGTGTTAATATTCGTTTTAGACGTCTGCAAGGCGCATTGATAATAACCACGAAACAAACACTCTGTTTTCAATTACTGTAATCGTGTTAAGTGCAAGTAGGCCACCGCTGTTTCAGAAAACCATTCAAACCCTTCTAAGGTGCCGCTAGGTAATAATAATCGAGATACAGCTCTTTGTTTCCTGAGAAGAAAAATATTTGTCACGTATTTTTATGTTTTATAAACATAATTATTCATAGTTTTCTCGCAGAGGTACTGGTGTGTAATGTGTAACGTTCTTGGCTTATCTTGATCGACTTATTTCAGCATATATTATGAAACCTACATTAACCGTAGAAAGAGTTACATAAAGCAACAGCGTTGATTTTTATATTCCAGAAAAAAAAACTAGTAAGTATTAGCAAAAACAATGTTTGAATAAAACTAGTCCTATCATTACTTTTGTAAAAATATTTACTCTTGACTTGAATATATATAATAATAAACTCAAAACCGGTCCAGTGCATACTGCCTACGCAGAATAGATGACGCTCTCCGATTTTATACTTTGTTATTTAATCCAGAATCTTCTTATAAATTATCGCAGCTTTTAAGTATGGTTTATTGATTAAATTGATAACGCGGGTGTATCGTCTTATCTCTAAACAGAACTAAAGCCCTCTTAAAAGCAGTAATATATAAATAAATAAAATTATGTCGACACGAGAAACAAAAGAAAATTATTATCTTGAAGACTTCGTTTAGAGATCGCCAACAATAGCTCGCTTCTACTCGAAAATTTATATACAATTTTATTCTAGTTTTCGGCGTACATAATTTTCTAGTGTACATTTGAATTTTAAAAACATTCTATTGCGTGCCTGACTCTATGTGAACAAGTAAAACTAGCCGTGTAAAAATGGGACTCGAAAATTGACAAAGGTTTACAAAAAGAATGGACTTTTACATTTATTTGATATTAAGCTAGAATGTGTAGTGAGTAGCTTGTCCTTTGACAGGGACAAAGCCCACAATAAATAATTCAGTTGACGTTTAAGAGCCTCGGACAGAGCCCCTTAAAAAAACGTCACTTCGATTATAAATAGCGTCTGTAACAACATAAGCGAAACCGATACTAGTCGAGTCTCTTTTAGTTGACAGGCGCTGTAGCTCGCTGCTCGACTGATACGCTCGTACGTACGTCTATTATTCATTGACTAATGACTATTAATATTTAATAAGAATTTTTTCCACTTACCATCCTCTTAGCGACGACTTTATGTAATCTGTCATGAAGGCCGGCCTGCAGGGCGCCGTTCCTGAGCCGGAGCAAGGGCGTTTCTTTGTGCGGTGAAGTGTGTAATTTGTCCTTTAAGAAGGACAAGTCCGCATCCAATGGTGCGGATATATCCCCGCGGTCGGGGTACATCGGCTCTGGCGATATGTATCCCACGCCTGTAAAAGATAACGTTACTTTACTAATAAGTAATAACATCAACAGTAACTAGACGTCATCTAGAAAGGAAAATTTTCTGGTACACCACTGCAGGGTTTATGAAGCATATTATTTAATTATTATTTTTTAACCTATAGTGTCCCACTGCTGCCAAATTTTAATTATAATTTCATTTACAATAAAAATAAATATTTCAAACTAAACGGAGGTGCTTGTAGTTCAGTGGTAGCAGCGTTTTAGTAGTGTTTACCAAAGCAACACACGCTGCTGTTATGAGTGGACCCCAACCATATTTTGTGACATTTATCACAAGCATCTCTGTGCTTTGGAAAGCATGTTAAAAGTGTAGCCTAGTCAAAGGCGAGGGAGGCTTGATTACATCAGATAGTAAGGTTACATTAACGGTCTTCTAACAATCCGCACCTGGCCTGCGTAGTGCAGTATGGCCCCCAACGGCCCCATCCACCCTATAGTTGAGGTAAATTTTTACCATAGGATGGGACCAAACAAAACAATCGGCTGTTCCATACTAAAGTGCCAAATGCTACTTAACCAAAAAGTATAGAACATGTGATATTTTTTTAAGAGAATAATTTTCTAGCTAGGGCTATTAAATTGTAATAAAAATAAAAACAAGTCATTAACCGTGCGAAGTTATGACAATTTTACGTGGTAGCGCGACTCTATGACGCACGTCAAACATGTGACGCGCTAAAGTTTCGCTTCAAACGCATATTCGTCACAGAAAATTTAATAAACACACTAAAACATTTTAAAGCAATATTTTAACTGACTGGATGTCGTCAGTCACTGTGGCGAAAGCTACATTGACGAATGTCACCTTTCGAAATGTATGCAAAACTAACGTGTACTTAATAAAGAAACAAAAAAACACATAAGGTAAGTTTAAAACTTTAATGCGTGTTAAAACATTGAAAATTTTAAGTAGTTGCAGTAAGCAGCAGGTCTACTACGATCCTACTAAATCCGTCAATTCGTTTTTCGGATTGCTTACTACGAAACGCTTCGGATTATTTGAAATAATACTTACGATAAATAAGATTTTATTCATTCATTCACGAAGTCGTTCCGAAAATATGTCGCATCTGATTAAAACATCGACATCCAAAAGTGTTACGTAGTTAGTAAGCCTATCGTTTGCGTATCATTTGTCTTTCGTTTCGTCCGAAACATCGTATTTCGTTTTTCGTAGTAGGCTTCCTGGTGCTTGCGTTAACGACATTTAGGCACCTATTTTTTGTAGTAAAATGGAATACTATCCGTGTGGGCATATAGGAACTGTACTTATTTACTCTACAAGTACATCTAATTATGCCTGTCTTTACATATAATTTACTAGCTTTTGCCAGCGACTTCGTCTGCGATGACCTTACCCGGATAAAAATTATCCTATGTATTAATCCAGGCCATGGTATCTGTATTCATCATAATCCATTCAGCAGTTTTTGCGTGAAAGATTAACAAAGATCCATACATCCGAACAAACTCTCGCATTTATAATACTTAATAGTAGGATTCAGATTTACAGTTTCGACAGGGATACAATGCGACCGAGGTAGGAGTACACTATTTTATATTCTGTGGTGGAATGGCCGAAACATTTAAATAAGTATCTAACGTCAACGCCGCCGTATCGAAAATATTTCTGTTACCAAAAAACTAATTATTAAAAAGAATTATTTTCCAAATACTAAGTAAAATATTAACCTTATTATTACCTATATAAAATATAATAGCTTCCAGTATCGCAAATTAGGCCCTTTCGCAGAAACACGACGATTCGTCCTACGCATCCGCTTTATTTAGCGTTGCTTATACATTTTTGCAAAACTACATCCAAGCGAGCGCCCGCTCTTGTTCTAAAGAAGGCATTCTATTTTGGCACAGATTTATAGTTTTTTTAAAATAATTAAGTTGCATAGTAGTTCTAGAACAAATTCGTCAAAAAATATTAGTTCCAGAAAATAATAAAGGATTTTTTTTTAAATATTTTATTTTACTATTAAATAAAATTTAACCTAAATTAATTTTACAAATTTGTACTACTACTTTATGTGTTTTATATGCACCATTATTATTTAAGACACGATACTGACAGCCCTGAACGTTTTTTCATTTATCTAGCAGTAGTATCAAGGGCGTCAGCGCACTATATTATTTTTTATTTTTACATTATGATAACACAGACAACAAAACTAACTTAATTACCATTATCGGCGTAAGTAAGTTATTAAAACACTTGTTTCTTATTTTACGACCCAGACATAATGTTCATGTAAAACTAACTCGGGCAAAAAGAAAGTACCTACCATATAATTTTATTGTTTAAGATAATATTACACTTTGATTCTTATTGTGTCTCATATCTATCTATATACAGGGTGTAACGAAAAGGTGAAATAAAACTTTAAGGGGTTATTCTACGGCTAAATTACATCAACTTTTTCTATGGGACCAACATCGAAATCTCAAAAAAAAATTGACGTTTCCATACAAACTGATGCCAGCTGGTCGCGTTTTAGTATGGGAAAGTGTTTTTTTTTGCGAATTCGATGTTGGTCCCATAGAAAAAGTTGATGTAATTTAACCGTAGAATAACCCCTTAAAGTTTTATTTCACCTTTTCGTTACACTCTGTATATAAAACAAAGTCGGGTTAGTTACACTATTTATAAGTCAAGGACGGCTGGACCGATTATTATGATTTTTGATTCGTTGGATTTGTCTCCGCCCCGAATAGCAGAATAACATAAAAAAATCGAAAAAAAAACTCATAAAGAGGCGGTTCGCCGGGACAGCTAGTTATTAATAAAAGAGTATAAAATAATAGACGTAATATTAGCATTTACTCTCATAATATTTCCAAATTATAACGCTTCTAATACGCGCAAATTTAATATGACGTATATCGCGTTAAAGTTAATTTAATCGTTGGCATAAAATGGCATTGTTGACGTAAATGTAAAAACCGATAACCTGAAGTGGGGCAAGCCACAGGCCATGTCTGATGTCTGTGTATACGTCCCAGAGAAGTAGATCCAATCTTCAAGCAATGGATTTCCCAAGATATGAGTCGGAACGGTATTGGAATACATAGTATCAATAGAAAAATGTTACAATTTAATTCTAACCAATCAATAGTCTTGTAATAAAGACGACCTGACGACCTTCTGGTGTAGCGATTCGCGCTCCGGACTACAAAGCCAGCGGTTGAGGGTTTGAACCCCGCAAAGGGCAAATATTTGTGTGATGAGCACGAGCGTACCTAAGTCATGGATGTTTATAAAAATATTTATGTATGTTTATCCGTTATCTAGTCACCATAGTACAAGTTTTGCTTAGTTTGGGGTTAGATTATGAGTGTGATTGTAAAAACAATTAATTATTATTTATTAATAAAAATCTCATAATTGACACTTTTTAAGTAATCCAAGGGAATATGATAAAGAGGAGCGGCTAAAGATAATAACAAATAAAAAGCGTGCCTGAATCCAATGGCAATGGAAAAACATTGGACTGGCTTATGAATTGTGTCTAACTAAATGGTCGGTAATAATATCGAAATAATAAGCCGTCATTGAAGACAAAAAAAAATGTTTAAGTTTTTAGAAGTTTGCGAAAACGCCGAGGGCGAAGACATACTGAGTTGTAAAATCACAAGTTAGTGATAACTCATATGACTAGATGAGGCAACAAAAAATACCTTCGTTGATGGTAACACTTTTTGCTTTATGCTACATGTCAAAACTACCCTGATGTCAAAGGGGTATTACAAAATTCAATACTATCTTGATGATAAGAATGTATGGTCAGTCCAGCCTGCACTAAACTGATGTACCTACCTGTTTATTTTGATTTTATTTTATTTTTTTGTGGCAGCTAGTGGTGACTGAGTTTGTTCCAGCGTTTCTTCTCAGCACTTGCCAGATTGGCCTAAAAAATAAGGAGACATGTTCTGCCCCATATAGACCAATAATGTTATTATTGACGTTCATAAGTGGCAGTTTTCTGCCCTAAATTAAATAAATGATTTTTGACTTTTGACTTAAGTATGAGAAATTGTGCGTGCAGTGTTCTTGCTTATAATTGAAAAAAAGAACTGTTTTATTTCCCGCGTAGTAAAACTTAGCTGTGGCCAATGATAAGATTATTTTTATTTTCTAGTATGAAAAAATATTTTTTGTGGACCCTGCCCTATCACATCCTCAATTCAAGACCGAAGTCTAAGATAGAAGCTATATTTAAACTAAAAAAACCGCGTAACCGCGGTAATTGTTTGTAATCAGGTGCCATTGTCGCCGTTCACCGTTACGAGACGGTTTGATAGCACTGTTTAGAGCTGTAAGGAGGTTAGCGAATGCATTTTTAGTTAGATTTGCAGTTTCTTTATTTGCATTCATTTCTATTCCGTTACTACATGTTGCCCGCGACTTCGTTCGCGTGGTCTTAGTTCAGTTCAGAAACCCTCCTCAGCCTGCCTAGCATGAGCACTAAAAACACGATATGATATGATATGATATAGCAAAATATCGACACCAACTTTAAAAATATGATAGAATTAGCCGCCATTTTAATTTTTTATCGAAACAGCGATTTTAATATGTGACGGCGATTCAACATGGCGGCTATATCTATTATATTTTTAGAGTTGATGTCGATATTTCGCTATATCATATCATATCATATCGTTTTTTTAGTGCTCATGCTAGGCAGGCAGGCATCCTCAAAGTTCTATCACAAAGCGATCAATGGTTTTAAAACGCACAAGTAACAATCATTTGTTTTTATTTATATAGAAGATAATTATGCTAGCTATTAACTAACTATATAAAAAAGAAGAAAATAAATAATTCGACATTTGCGCGGGCGTCCGCGCAAATGATAACCTGGTAACCTGATAATAGACTAAACATTTGACATTTGAGCTTACTACATAACACCAATCAAAGAATTTCCAGTTCGGTCCATAGGGCTACCTAATCTGTATTACCGCTGATTTTATTACCAATATGTAGTACTCGAAATAAACTACAACTTACATCGTTTTTAAAGTCGACACAAATACTCCAAATGAATCTGAAGCACTGGAAATATTTTTGCACACTCACAAAATTTCGTCGCGAATAGGCTATTTGCCTTGTACTAAAATTTACTTAATTAATAATTTAGTTTGATAGTTTTCACCATATGGAACCGAAACATATCGGTAGTTACTAAAAATAGTACATGATTACTGTAAAAAATGCATTTTCAAATGTTATATTTTTGTCGGTATTTTACATTGTCAAAAACGCCGGCCACAATGACAGGCACGTCACAATTGAGTAACTTTATTCTAGAACTGACATCGCAAAGCGAGATTTTGCGCTACGCTCGTACAAGGTATGAGTAGAGTAGCAGAGAGCGACTGTCGACGAAGGTTTTTTAACATGCCCGTTCTAGTACTTTATAACTCAATGGATATTTAAAGGTTCGTGACGTCACAAACAAGTACATCATGGCCGACGGAGTTTTCGCAGGCTTTTAAAAACGTAACGAATGAATTACTATTTTTGATTATATTCAAAGGTTTAAAATTGAAATAAAATTGTTGACGCTT
Source organism: Anania hortulata (assembly GCA_963576865.1). Lineage (NCBI taxonomy): Eukaryota > Metazoa > Arthropoda > Insecta > Lepidoptera > Crambidae > Anania > Anania hortulata. Next base: position 16,067,194 of record OY756396.1, on the reverse strand, counting down.
TATTTGAATATAATACCAACATAATAACTCTATTTCAGAAAACAGTCAAATAGCCTATTATCCCCCATCATCGAAAATTTTGACCTGTTTTTTTTTGCGAATTAATCCAGAACAACACGTGTGACGACTAAACGGTTAGTACTAGTCTTAATTTTTTTCCTAACATAGTCCAATAATGTACCTTTCTAAATAAAATATCACTCTTCTCGGGACACCCTGTAGATTGGGCTGTGCTGCATTTTTGCTGGTAACTGAATAGTCCGATGGCAGCAATAATAACAAGCTAAATACATTTTTCAAATAGACTTGAATGTTACACTATCAACGATTCAACTAGACATTAACACTAACCGTGCTCGTGTTTGGTATTTAATGAATCCGAGATAGCATAACACTCAATACAAAAATAGTAGTGACTGAATCTAAAACTATTTAAACGACTACTCCACATTATTGTTATTTATAAACAAAGTTATTATACAATCAGCGGTCGTACGTAAGAAAAAATATTTCTGTAACTATATCTACGATATTACGATTAGCGATAAGACCGCCTAAATTGTACATCTTTCTGTAAAAATCATGTGTATTTTACTTGTATGGTGTGCAATAAAGAGTATCTATCTGTAGCTACTCGCACAACACACAAGCCACCGAGCACGCGCCGTCTCATCGACAGAAACAGAAGCGAACAGTTCTGAAAAGAACTACGTCAAGTCGAAACAGGATGGTAGCTCTGAGAAGAGCTGTTTTGTGTGAACGCGGCACCCACGCCGCGGCACGAGCACTCCTCGTTGTGCGCGTACACGCTGCGCCGCCGCCGCCGATGAAATGGCCGAGGCGATCTCCAGTTTCCACTGCGCGGCGCGCGCGAGCGCTCCCTGCCCCGCACGTCCGACCCCCGCAGACACCTGTGCGTGGTGGGAGACGCGGCAAACAAACGAGAAGACGTGGAGGAAAGAGAGAACAATAACTGCGCCCTATTGGCTAATATCTGTATTTTTTAATTGGTCAAACACTCTTTTCTTTGTAAATAATTTCATATAAATAAAGCCTGTTCCTGTAAATATTCATTCGATACTCAGCAATTAATGGAGTTATTATTTACACACTACCACCTCAGACCAAATATCTCCAAATATCTATCGATCTATATCTATTTTGTAGAAAAAATAAAAACAGTCTCCAGGCTTTTTCTATGATCAGTAAAGTCCAAAAAATGCGTTTTTAGAATTCTTATATATTATAAAGTACGATTTTAAAATAGTGTACCCTACTGACGTGATTATATGAAACACGTTTCTAGGAGCAGCCGTTATAATGTCTTGTCTGAAGTTATAATCTCTGTTATGTCCCATATTGTGAACCCCATCACTAATACCCACTACGTCAGAATATACATACCTACTGTCCACAAAGCGTGATGGTGTATTTCATGCAAAATAATGTTGCCTCCAAATAATTTTATAGAGTTAACACTTTTAATATCTTACAATATTTTATTACGCATATTTCACTTTGTTCGAAAATTATAAGCAATTCTATACAAAACGGGAAGATTTACCTTGCAAGTATACGTTACGGCATAAAAATAAATTAGTATTGCCATCTTTCCGGTTAAAACTAAATTCTTCAAGCACCTTCAGTTCTTCTATAAAAATATATAATAAATTGACCTGACTTACTAAAAAACGAAAATACCGACGTCATATTTACACAAAAAACAAAACAGTTTTTATCTAGTAAATGTTACTATAGCATAAATGAATATTTTATCGATAATACATACATAGGTTATACCAAATAGCTCAATTTTAATTATATTGTATCTTTATAATATAATGAACAAAATGTCATTAACACTTAAGTAGATGAAAGCGCTTCCTCTCTCCTAGCCCCCAAGTTGCGTGCCCAACAGGGTCATAACACTGGTTCTTTAATTTGTAAAATCTATATGTACATTATGGTTTTGCAATAAATTATTGAGTATTGAGTAACTTCAAAATGGCCACACTTTAAAGCTAAATAACCCATAACTGTAACTGTAAAACTACTAAGTATCTACTATTGGATTCCGGCTTAACTGACTATTTGCAATCATGGAATGTAGCCGTTTAACGCCTACAGAACACTACCCAATTGGTACTAGTTTGTAATTGCTAATTTATATAAATATTTATGTCTCTCGGTACAGCCGGCGATTGTTGCAAGATTCGCGCAAAGCTTCTTTGTATTCGCTGCAGAGATCAACTAAACAAACTTTGACCAAGGTCAGGCTTAAGGATAACATAGTCACGTATAGGAAGTGATTCGTGTACGTATTTTTTTTACAGTTGTTGCTGTATTTAAGCGACCCTGTTAATGTTTATATACAAGATGTTAATGAAATAACGCAAAACCTTTTAGGCGATTCGAGCATTTCATTTGGTAATATGGTTATCCGTTATCAGGTATCCATAGTACAAACTGCTTAGTTTGGGACTGAGTAATGTCAGATTTATTAGAATGCAGCAGTAAAAACACTTTCCAATACTCGCGTCAATCTTCACAGCAACTCGTGTTTAATTGTTGTTGAATTAAACATGACGACACAAGAGAATGAAGAGATTACAATAAATATTATTTAACGACTATAGTGGCGTGGTGATTCGGATTGAACGCACATATAGAGCCCCGGTTTTGATGTCCGGTTTCCGATTTCCGGTTGAAAAAAAAAACATTAAAATCAGTCAAGCCGTTTCAGAGAAGTGTGACCACACACACCGTGACAAGAGATTTTTATATATTATACATATTTTATTTAACAAGTTCCATTTCCCTAGGTGATAATAATGTGCATCGCTGTTACGTCGCGTCGTTGGCCGGCAGGTGGTAGGCGACTGGCACGCGTCTATCTCGTCTAGTTTTATTTTCGCCGCTTTTCGCGGAGAGAGACGCTGGGTGTGCCATGTGTACACTGAACGCATAACTTTCACCGCAGGGAACATATTTATAATTGTTACTTACGAGCGAAACTAATGGACTTTGACAAGAGACCGTTTAGCCGACGAATGCCTAAGTGAAACGAATACTGAGTCTGGAAAGGAATTATTCAAGTAAGGTTTATCAATATTGATTGATCCTGCTTTAAATAGTGGGCCCGCAAAGTTTAGATTAATGTATAGAACAGGAGACTTGTCTCCAACACATACTATGTCAGCTAGTGCTATGAAATTGTTAAATTGTCTTCCGAATTACATATACCTGTTTATAAGCAGATCAAAGTCGACTTTGCAAGGTTAGTTAGAAAGTGAACCCTATGAAAACATGTTAAAGAGTTTAAAAATGTCCGTAGCAACGACAATAGCTATTAAAAACTTTCGTATTCAGTAAAAAAGAGTATCCAACTACTGTCCTGCAAACGTGCAAAGGCATTACAATTTCAATCAACCCATCAACGAATGATAGCTGTCTGGAGCTAATCACGCCTCGCGACGGCTCAGTGGCTCTATTACCAGTCGTATAAGTAATATACTTAATAGATCTCCGTCGTCGAGAAAAATACGATTTTTTAAAAGTACTACTCTCATTTAGTTGACGAACGAAACCCAAGGTTAAAAAGGAAATTTTTGTCTTGGTTCTTTGTTTATGCTTTGAAATTTGAATAGTACCTAAGTAGTAGTAGCGTATAATAAATTCGTAGATATTTTTTAGTTAAATACTTTACAGTTGAGGTCAAACAAAGACAAGTCTCTTCTTTGCCGCCAGATTATGTGCTTACATAGCTAAAGGTAAAGTAAAGTGTGCCAGCTCCATAATGTTTTACCCATGCGCTGAATCACTGAAAACGCCTTTCAATTTGTCATCGCTTTTACAAAAAAAACACCCAAATTATATTTGTCATATTGCAAACTATCAAACACACAAGGAAAATGTGCATCTGTAAATTTATTCATAATAATAATGTGTGTGAAAAAGGTTTTTTTTGTGTGTACTAAAAACTTACCAGTAGAGACGGCGTTGTTGATCCGCCGCCTGATGGTCTCCTCCTCGAACGAGTACATATAGTATTCCTCATTGAGATCCCTCAGAAACTGGGGCTTCACCAGCACACCACCCACCACTCCGAAGAGACGCACGAAGCCCAGGGGTGTAAATACTGCCAAGTATAAAAGATTCGTTTTATAAAATACGATTAATTTGTTTTCTGTGTGTAGCCTTACATAAGGCAGTTATCCTAATAAAGCCACGGGCGATTAGGTTATTGGGTTGTGTTGTGCAAAAGTTATAATTAATCAATATTTTTTTACTGCAAGACCTCCTAACGAAGACTACATTGAAATAACACTCACAAATTTTTTCATTTGTAATTTATTACTTTTTAATAAAACGTAATTACTGGATTAATGTTTGTAAGCATCAAACACTCCCTTATCAAAATTGATACTGGCTAGAAACACAATGAATGAAAAATAGGTCATCGCTTTGACAACGGTTGCTATGTACAAGGTTACGTCAATGTGACAAAAGAAATTGTAAACATACAAAAGAGGAAAAACATTGCAAATATTTACTGAGTTACAAATCGTTTCAAAATGAGTCTTAGAAACATATTGGCTAATCCTGCTTTGAAAGATCATGCAGCCATGGAACGCGACGACGAATTCAACAACTTTATAAAGCGAGTCGGCGAAGTCTCCACCTTGGTGAAAGACATGGCGAGTGGAGATAAGACCAGAGCTGATGCAGCCAAGGTCATGGCTGATCAGTTTTTGGAAGGAAAAGTCATCTTGGACGACGACATCAAGCTCAAGGTCAAAGATGACAGAACCGTGATAAACACCAAGATTTTAAAAACTGTTGAAAATAAAGATACGGTAATACTATTATGAAATTATGCTAACAATGCAAAAAAGTGTGGCAACTAGCCAAGAAATATCATCTTTTGCAGACTACGACGTTAAGAAAGCTATGATAATGTTCTGTAGAAAAACGAATTTAGGTTTCGTGAACTAGGTCTTGCAACGGTACTTTGGCGATTACTTTTTAAAAACCATCTAAACAGAGACTGTGCAAATACATAGAATCTATCGGCCACTGTCACGATCAAAATATGATGCCAAATTGTATAATTATATCGACTGTGATTATTGAGTACACCAACGACAGTAGGTATTTGGGCCGCGTCGCGTTCATTAATGGGTGCACATATCTCGACGCATAAATGTGATATTGACCGCGCACCTATCATATTGTTTTACGAGTGAAAGCGATTTGGCGCAAGATCTTCTATATAAATACGTCTCGCTCCTACATGTGTAATTCTATTTGCAGATTAATGAGGCATCACCTTTATAGATTGAGCAAATAACCAGGTAGTAATGATAAAAATGTACTCATGCTGCGCACACAAGGGTAGTGTTTGCATAACGAGATTGAAACCTAAGCTTAATCTCTAAAGTAGCGACTGTCGCGCGCCGGTAACGAGGCGCCTACTTTCTCGCGAGTTCGATAAATAATTGGCAACTACACTCGAACAAAATAAATGTCAGAGTTAATTCAGAAAAGAGTTCTTTTCTATTTTCGTTGCAAGCAACCATTTTAAACAACAACAATTACATTTAAAAATATATTGCGTGCCCTCGAATGTTTTGAACAGGTCTATTTGTGGCCCATATATTTCTACGCAACCACAACAGATCTAGAACAAAGCAGTCAAGTATTTGATTGATTAAACGCATGTACTTATGTATTGTTTACAATGGAAAGCGTTTTTAATAAACATGCTGATAGAGGCGTATTGACTCAGAAGAACGCTCGTTTTTAAATTGTTTTAATGAAAGCTAGCTAACAGTGTGTTCTAATCATTACTGTAATTACGCATCTAATAAACGACGAATCGACAGCTACCATACCGCTTTGGCAGGCATCAGTGGATTCCGTAGGTGAGGATTATAATCGCAAAGGGAATCTGTGGAACGTAAAACGTGGTCAACTTTTTTTTGTTTTCAGGGCGAAATCGACAAAGAAGCATGGATGGCGGAGGTGAGCAAGGACGCGGAGAGGCGAGCCCTTGACCGCAAGATCCGTCGAGAAAAAGCGGACACCCTCAACACGCAGGCCATCAAGGCGTTCCGCCGCGGCGAGTACGACCGGGCGCTCTCCTGCTACAACCGCGCCATAGAGCAGATCAAAGACAACCCCATGTTCTACTGCGACCGGGCTTTGACTAACATCAAGTTGGAGAGTTTTGAAAAGGTAAACAAATCGAACATTTTCAATTTCTATTTCACGAGGGTTTGTTTTGAGCACACCTTGTCATATAGAACTTGTCTTATCAACCTTTAACTAGTAATGTGGGGTCTATTGGACCCCAGTCAACTTTATTTTTGTCATAGCTTGCCAAATAATCTGCGTAAGCGACTGTATCTTTCCCAACTCAGCCGACCTTCCCTCCTTAGTGTTCCGCTATTCACGGTTTTCTTAGCTCTTCTAAATACCTATAGTTGATCTGTGTCCTCTATCATTCTTGACCATTCATTATTCTTCACTGGGACATTGGGAAACAACAGGCGACAATTGAAGGGGACCGGGCCATTGCGTCTTATGAAATAACAGGCCTATTGTTAGCAGCTGAGATGTGACGAGACCAAAACATAAATGGATATTGTTATTATAGTTCCCGGTACGATATGTGTATTCAATATCCGTATTTTTTATTCGAATATGTTTTTACAAACAAAATTTATCACTTATTGACTCGCAAGAATACGTAAAAGATGTTGTGCATGGATTCTACGATCGGTCATTGTCCCCAAATGATCCGTTACCGGCCTACATAATCGTGTTGATTGTTTAAATTCGTCACATTTTATTTAGACAGAGATGCTAACTTACGTTGTGCTTATTTTTAGACCTCGTTTTCATGATATATTTAATTTATAATGCTGTTAATTAAAGGGCACATACAGATAAGTTCCAATAATGAACTTACGTGCGCAGCAGGTTAAATTGTTATGATAAGTGCCCTTGTGTTTAATTATTGTTTAAACGCTTTTTAAGTAGACAGATAACTAAGAACTAATTAAAGCTATATTCAACAGCTAAAAATAAAACGGTCATGTAAAATATTTACTCGTGCTATCTTATCACAAATCGCTCATAAATGTAGTTCACTAGCGTCTAATTTTGATGCTGCTCCTACTATTTACTACGTTATCTTTGGTTGTTATATTTGACGAGCACGTGTATTTGTTAACACAAATCATTAACCTCGTAAACAAAACCAAAACGATGATTGATTTTTTTAAACAAACTATTCGTTTATTTAATTGCACGAACTAAATTAAAGTGTGCTTATAAGAGGCGAGCTAAATGCCACTCTAGAGGGCAAAACTCCAGGAAATCAAAAACGCTAGTCATTCTAAAATTATCAAATTGAATCACGCTGTCTCTATCGTCTTAATCTCTGCCCAATAAAAACAATAACTTTCTACTTACAATGGTAACAATAAAAAGTGTAACTGTTTGATATGTTCCTGTGTTGACTATACGTTTATTTTTACTTCCACCCATAGTAAAAATGAATGTTAATTCACGGTTTATTTTATAGATCATCCCAAACAAATGATAGGCTCCTCATTGCTTTTGCTTTTGGTGCGCATCACCGAATTTGTTTAGTACGGAATTCATGCATTATTCTGTCTCTGTCTACGTCATACAAACTACCACCATCTAAAGAGTGCTGGTTAATACAGAGTTAGTAGATAGTTCAGGATTTAATTAGTTAATCCTGCACAAACGGACCTAGAGCATCTCGCTTTACACATTCCCTGTCTAAGAGACAATTGGCAAAAAAAAGTGGCAGTGGGCTTGACACAATTGCCGTAGAACCAATAACCGATGGGGTGTTCTTGAGTGGAGACCGCGACTAGGCAAACGCAGCGTAGGGCGCTGAAGTGGCAGTGGGCTGGTCACAATTGCCGTAGAACCAATAACCGATGGGGTGTTCTTGAGTGGAGACCGCGACTAGGTAAACGCAGCGTAGGGCGCTGGCAGTAGATGGAAAAGAATAGCTGAGGATCAGGCTTAGTGGCGTGCATTGGGAGAGGCCTTAGTCTATTAGTATACTGACGTGGGTTGATTATACGATGATGATGATTGTTATGAGCCGAAAGGCTCAAGGGACATGCATTGTGTTAAGATATTTTTTTCCTTTAAGGTATTCAACGACTGCGACATGGCAATACGTCTAAACGAGAATAGTTTCAAAGCTCGTCTCTACAAAGCCAAAGCGCACAAAGAGCTGGAAGACATGGATAAGTACGGAGAATGTAGGAAGGAGTTAGACGAAATGTTCCCTCAACACGAGGAGTTGATTAAATACTTCTTGGACAAAAAGGAAGGTTATTATGATGAGGATGACAATTAAAAACGAAGAGGAAAATAGGTAACCTAGAACGTAGATATGTTTTGTTTTGTATGCGGTTAGTAATTTATTATTTCGTCAACAATGTTTGTCAACCACTAAAGTATCGTCAAATATTATTGTGAAATTGTATTATTGTAATTGATTTACCTAAGCTATTTATAAATCTTCGTTACGTATATACGTGTCCTAGTTTCATGGTATTATATTGTAAAAGAATTAAAATTTATCATAGTACACATTAACTTTCTGACAACTGTACTGTAATAAAGTAAAAAGTACACGTAATCGGTTTGTTTTATTTCGTAACGAAAGTGCTGATATAATATAAGTGATAAGGCGGGCATTGATAACATAATCGATAGATTTACTTTAAGATTCTAAAGATCAAGGTATTAACAGCAATTATCATTCGGATCTTTATAATATAAGATCCGGTTGTATTCCCAGTATTCTCCTGTCCTTCATTGAAGCTACTTTAAACGACCATGAATAATATTACCATCAATAACGTTAACTATATTTGAATTAACTTCTTATTTTATTTTCACCATCACCATACCCATTGAAAACTTTCTACATGACCCAATGGTTAACTGGCAGATCAGGCAGTCCACCTTTTGCACACATAAAAATTTATTGCACAATAATAAAATTTTTGATAAATAATACGACCACTCGTTCCCACCTCTTCAAGATTAAAACTCCTGCTAGCCAGAAACTAGTTATAAATTGACTGCTGCTAGTCATAACAAACGGGAGGATTGGTTAATATTTTTAGAAGACAGGTATGTAATACAATGGCCTCAAAATATAAAAGTAGTTGTATGCAACAACATTGTAAAGATCATAATGTATTTATGATAAGATTCATTTTTTAAATAACGTCTGTCGGGCTAGAGGTCTGCGCTTTGGACAGTTAGACTACAAAGCCAAGCGGTTGCGGGTTCGAATCCTGCAAGTGGTAAATGTTTGTGTGATAAGCTCAAGTATTTACAAGTCGCTATGGTACAAGCTTTGCTTAGTTTGCGGCTAGATAATTGGTGTGATTGTAAAAACAATTAAGCGAGACCAATATTTAAATGTGTGCAACATATACCGTGTTTGACTTAGTTAAAGTATTGAGTTGCATTTATTTATAACTAGCTATCCCGGCGAACTTCGTACTCCTCTTTATAATTTTTTTTTTAATTTTCCCATTTTTTATGGTTATTCTGCTATTCGGGGCGAAGACAAATTCAACAAAGCAAAGATAACAAAAATCGGTCCAGCCGTTCTCGACTTATAAATGGTGTAACTAACCCGAATTTCTTTTATATATATACAGGGTGTCACGAAAAGGTGAAATAAAACTTTAAGGGGTTATTCTACTGCTAAATTACATCAACTTTTTCTATGGGACCAACATCGAAATCGCAAAAAGAAAAACACTTTCCCATTCTAAAACGCGACCAACTGGCATCAGTTTGTATGGAAACATAAATTTTTTTTTTGAGTATTTGATGTTCGTCCCATAGAAAAAGTTGATGTAATTTAGCCGTAGAATAACCCCTTAAAGTTTTATTTCACCTTTTCGTTACACACTGTAGATAGATATGTATAAAAGAAAGTCGGGTTAGTTACACCATTTATAAGCCATGACCTGATGGAACGATTTAGAGCAGAATAATAAAAACATGGAAAAATTCACAAAAAAAAATTATGAAGGGGCGGTACGAAGCTCACCGGGACAGCTAGTCTTCTATATATATAAAACAAAGTCGGGTTAGTTACACCATTTATAAGTCGAGAACGGCTGGACCGATGTTTATGATCTTTGCTTTGTTGAATTCGTCTCCGCCCCGAATAGCAGAATAACTATAAAAACACGGGAAAATTCAAGAAAAAAAATATTTATGAATGGGCGGTACGAGGTTGCCGGGACAGCTAGTAGATAATATAAGTAAGATAAAAAATTACATACCTAACAACATCAGGACACCGACAAAAGACACACAGGAATACAGAAATGGCAGGTACGTCCATAAATCTGTTGACAAATAACAGAAATATAATCAAAAATATATCAGTGTAAGAAGAACCATATCATAGTTGCAGTTGTCTAACAATTATACTTGTCCCAAACTAAACTAGGGTTGATAAGGATTCCTCATCCACTTCCTCATAATGAGGAAATTCCGCATTTTTAAAACATTCTCAACCGTTACCGCATCCTCATAAATGAAAGTACAAAAATCCCTCTTCCGCTTTTGCTTCCTCTTAGATTAAGAGGAATTTCATTGCGCATGCGCGTATCCATAGCAACCGCACTGCGGATTGGTTAGGTTAGGTTAACCGATTTCTTAATTCGTCATATACGAATTAAGAAACTCTCTTTCTCTATCTCATCTCATCCTCTTCCTCTTCCGCATCTTCTTCCGCATCCTCTTCCACATCCTCTTCCTCATAATCACTTCCTCATCAACTTTAAACTAAACTACATTATACAACGCGAACGTTCATATCAGCTTTTGTCCAATTATAGAAAAAAGAACCCATTAACGACCATAACAATTGTAAAGTAGAAAGCTAGTTGTACTAAGGTTTCGTCACTGGAATCAAATCATCTTTTTAGGGTTCCGTTGTCAAAACGGAACCCATATAGTTTCGCCAAGTCCGTCCGTCTGTCTGTCTGTAAATCACGCCGTAAAAGTGGCAGAATAAATAAAATATTGAAAAATTTTTTTTGGGTAACTCTCCTACACGTACTTACAGACAGTGCGGTTGATTTTTTGAAAAAAAGGGAGCAAATACCGTATATTATGACGGTAAACTACGGAACCCAACATTGCGTGTGGTCCGAAACGCACTTGGCCGGTTTTTTTATGTGCTATTTTATCTGTAACTATGCAGGCTTCAATTAGGTACATAAAGGTAGTTAAGAGTTTAATATTAAGCAAAGTAGATAAATACATATTTTCAAAGAAATCTAATTTATCGAAATTTATTGGTAATCAATCAATTTAAAGATTATTAAAATCGATAATTATCTCAACACAACACACTATCTCAAAAGTCGTTGTAGATATATCAGGTGCTTTAAAAATATCTGCCACGGCTGAAATGGGTGAAAGTATTGCTTAACAGATATTTTTAAAGCACCTTATATATCTACAATTTATCAAAACTGCACTTTTATCTTTTTATTTGATAAAAGTGCAACAGCACAATTTTAGGTTGGGTTGGGCCCATTGGTTGTGTTGTGACATAGCATCCGGGCCGGGTCGAGTGCGCCGGCGCAGCTAACATTGACTTCCAAACAATCGCAACGCGCCATTCACGCACAATTAAACATGAAAACAACGCTACCATTTTCTAGATACGATCAAACGATCATAATATATAAATATAGTGCGGTTTGTGGACTATTATAAAATAGTTGATTATCAATTTTCAAAGTTGAAGGCCAAAATTGTCCATCCTTATCTCTTGCAAAAAATATATGGAAAATCACAATCAATCAATTTTGCTACAAAATCATTTTATAAACAGGATGTCCTTAAAGCGTAACACACACAGAGAGCGTGCGCGGGACGGCGACGGGTCACGACGGCAGTACGGCGGGTCTATTAACATAGGATTAAATGGGCGCCCACAGACAGCGAGCGTGCGCGGAACGGCAGCGGGTCGTGCGCGGAACGGGTCCCGCGCGGCCCATCCGCCGTCACAGATAGGCGGCAGGCGGACGGGTGGTGCGCGGGTGCGGCGTTCGTTACATTCGTCGTGATACACGCATTCAGACCAAAGCGCTCACACAGAGAGCGTGCGCGGGTCGTGCGCGGAACGGGTGCCGCGCGTATACTACGACTGTTGTGTTATTTTACAAAACATTATCATTTTTCGCTATGGATTTGAATAAATAAAGTAATTAAATATGTGAGGAAATAAAATGTTTGTACGAACTAGGTAACAATCTACTAAACTCAAGGTTGCTGTACTACGGTCACCCATCCATTTAATTTCAAAACTTGAGGTTGCTTAACCACGGTCACCCATCCACTTATTGACCAAACTTGACGTTGCTTATCCACGGTCACCCATCCATTTAGTGTTCAAATTTGAGGTTACGTAACCCTCGGTTACCCATCCATTTTGGGACCAAACTTGAGGATGCTTAACCACGGTCACCCATCCATTTTGGGACCAAACTTGAGGATACTTAACCACGGTAACCCATCCATTTTGTGTCTAAACTTATGGTTGCTTAACTACGATCACCCATCCACTTAGTGTCCAAGCTTGAGGTTGCTTAACTACGGTCATTCATCCATTTTGGGGCTATACCTGAGGCTCCTTAGCCACGGTCACCCATCCATTTAGTCCAAGGTTGAGGTTGCTTAACCAGGGTCACCCATCCATTTATTGACCAAACTTGACGTTGCTTATCCACGGTCGCCCATCCATTTAGTGTTCAAATTTGAGGTTACGTAACCCTCGGTCACCCATCCATTTTGGGACCAAACTTGAGGTTGCTTAACCACGGTCACCCATCCATTTTGGGACCAAACTTGAGGTTGCTTAACCACGGTAACCCATCCATTTTGTGTCCAAACTTATGGTTGCTTAACTACGGTCACCCATCCATTAAGTGTCCAAGCTTGAGGTTGCTTAACTACGGTCACCCATCCATTTTGGGGCTATACCTGAGGCTGCTTAGCCACGGTCACCCATCCATTTAGTCCAAGGTTGAGGTTGCTTAACCACGGTCACCCATCCATTTAAAGGCCAAACTTGAGGTTGCTTAACCACGGTCACCCATCCATTTGGTGGCCAAACTTGAGGTTGCTTAACCAGGGTCACCCATCCATTTATTGACCAAACTTGAGGTTGCTTATTCACGGTCACCCATCCATTTAGTGTCAGTCAGTGAGTGACCAAATTAAGAACTTTGACTAGTTATAATTCTTAAACTACTGATTCAAATTAAATAATCATGAGGTTGCTTAAGAATCGTCACCCAAAATATCAATGTCATAAAAGTAGACCGTAGTTAAAGAACCTTAAGTATGGATACTAGGATGGGAGTGATGGGACCGTGGTTTTGACCTGACCATTGAATGGGTGACCGTGGCAAATCAACATTTAGTGACTTAATGTAAAAGTTATCGTGTTAAAGAAAAGCTTCATATTTTATATGCGTTATTGACCATAGCACAAACCCGAGCCGCGCCTTCGAATCGCTCCAAAACCGCCGCCGAACCGCTCCGCGCACGTCCCGTTCTCTCTGTGAAGACGACGAACCGCGCAACTCACGTCGGAGAAACGACCCGTTCCGCTCACGCCTTCTGTGTGTGTTACGCTTAAAAATAGTGTCAAGCGGAAGTCGTCGTGATCTCGAAGTAAGGAATTAACATCCTTGTGTTCATCATCATCATCACCCCAGGCTATTGGAGTCCACTGCTGAACGTAATTAAGCCTTCCCCAAAAAAAAGTGTCAAAGAGCACTATCTCCCGCTTCTTTTATCCAGTCACTGCTAGCCATCTTTCTAAGGTCGTCAATCCAAAAAGCTGGGGTCGTCCTACACACGTTTCTCGAGATCCTTGTGTTTAGCCAGGGGCGTCTCCCAGCGAGTCCCAGCACACCTACTCGAGTCAATTAAGAGAAGTTTGTTTTTTTAATTGACCCGAACCGGGAATCGAACCCGGGTCCCTTTGCGTTCAAGCCGAATAACCACACTACTACGCCAATTGGGTCGTCAATACATTGTAGAGATAGAGCTACGCTTAAGCTAGGGGTAAACGATTCACCATTAGTCCTTAATTTTAACTAACTTTTGGGAACTTTTTGTTTGTCATATTTGTTGGCAAAGGTATCAGTCGTTCCACAATCGTTTTCGTTAGTGACCTAAGGCATACTATTCGTCTATTAAAAATAAACAAGCATGTATTTTAATAATTCATGCTGTGTGACCAATAATATCTCTTAATTCGTCGTTGGAAACAAAATACAATGCCAAAAATACACGGGCCACAAGGGTTATTCGGGTAGTAAGTAAAATGTTTTTTGGGACGTTAACCAAACCTGTACATTAACCAAACTATAGGTAATGATAGTATGTCGCTGAATACAAAATGGTTTCTACTTAATTAAGCGAAATATGCAAATATTTTTCCTTGCAAAAACACTTGAACGCACAACATGTGGTACTTCCATGAACAGCATCATTTCATTGGATTCATTATGACCTTTGTAGAAAAAGGTAAACAACTAAGGATGGCCAACTTATACAAGACATTCGTATGCATTAAAACATCATTTCAATCGGCGATATAATATAGTTTACCTACTCGAAATCAGTTTCAGAGATCGGACTTCGTGAGGCAAATATGGTCATAATGTAGGTACTCTATTTAGTTACTTATACTAATTCAGAGAAAATACCTGCAAGAAAACCAGGTCAAATATGAAATAACTCTAAACATGTAGAAATATTAAACAATTAGCGCATTTCAATATGAATTGCAAGACAACAGCAATGACACGCAGCGCCGGCAATGTATGGAAACCGTGCAGTCTTCCGTCGTCGGCAAGTAAAAACACGTTTATATAATTCCATATATTTTCGCCCCCACCTTTGCTGTGCCGTTTTAATAGGCTAGTTTCATAAAAAAAAAATTAGTCCGTCAGTTGGATTAACAGAAAATATTGGACCCGTATTTTTTTCTTTTCTCAATCAAACAAAAAATTATTAAGATAATATAGCCCGTTAAAGTTACGCCTTGCGACACTGTTTAGCAAGGCCTGACGTCAGGTGCAAACATTGCTGCGCATTATCCTCGTAATTTTTTGTTTGATTGACAAAAGACAAAATATGGGTCCATAATTTTTGATAATTTTACTGACGGACTAAATAAAATAATATTTTTTTGACCCAGGAAACTAGCCCATTATTGTAGTTGCCGCAGCCGGTGCCGTGCCGTCTAGTGGAAAAGCGCCCAATAGGTAGGTACTTACTAAGCAAAGCGTCGATACTGGATCGGTCGCCTTCCAGCCACGCGGAGATAACGTACGCTAGGCCCAGCATGCCGATTCCGAGTAAGCCGAGCACTATGAAGGTCTCGTAGACCCGGCCTCGCAGCCCCCGACAGCCGGGGAAGCCGGACGACTCCGAGAACAGATACGCAAACGGCAAGAACACGAACATCGACAGGTTTGAGAAAAGAAACACGTGGTTCCAGAGTCCTGTAACAAAACAATTTTACTGCATGCGATATATTTTATCGTTGTTAGGCACGTTGCACTAAATAACCGTTGCGTTTTTCTAATAAGTTTTGAGTTCGGTTGCAGACATCGTCAACGGAATTTCCGCGTAATAAGGCGATAGGTTTAGACGAGTTTTTTTCGGTGAAGCGGATGACATGGTCACCCTGAGATAGATGCAATAGATCACCTATTAAATCTATCTCAGGGTGACCAGGTTTGTCAAAGCCACGACTCTGCTCAGTCAACAAGCCAAATTAGTAACAGTTCGGAATCGCCATTTGTACTGAAATCGTGTCGCGCGTGGGAAATTCCAACCAATGATAACTCCATTTACTACTTAATTCTAATTTTTTACAAATGATAAGATACTGGTACTTTACGCTGATGACTCCTTTATCACGTCTTGAACTTTTGTCCTTGACTTAATCAAACAATTAAAAACTTAGTCGCTGTCGGTAACAGGATATTAATTAGTATCATCTGCTTGAGTGCTCAATAATTATGAACTATGATTAGTTATCAACAGGATTTACAGACGAAGTCCGCCAGCCAGATACAAGATCAGCAATTTAATCAACCGTTGGTTATGCGTGGAGAAAAAAGATGCATAAGATTTATTACGAGTATTTGTTAAGCGACTAAACAAAAGATTTGTTGATTTGATTCGAACAAGTCAAAAATATCAACATTGGTAAGTCATTGCATTAGTTATGCAAACTAGTCAACATTGTTCTCGCACTCATCATTATATATATTTTTTTCACTTTAGGATAATCTGATGCACTAGACGCTAGTCAGCCTGGCAGCAGTAGCTATGTTGTGGCTACCACCTCATGTATGATGGCTCTTGGCCGCCTAATGCGCGGGCTCCCATACGCCAAATTAATATTATGTAAGACTAGGCTGCCTAGTGCGTTCAGACTTTTTTTGAGACAAAGCCAACATAGAGTCGTCTTTTATTTCTGTTCATGGGTCCTTTTTACCAAACACATTTATTGATGATAACAAAGAAATAATAAATTTTTTTTTTCACTATCAGGCCTCAAATAATAATAAAGAAATTGTTATCTTGAATATGTGAATGGTAATTCCATTTAAACTAACAGGAGTTATAATCGCAAAACACATGCGCCAGTCTCTTTGCCTAAACAAAAAAACATTGCCTACTACCCTTCTAAGGTAATAAATAATTTTAAAAAATATAGGGCATAGGAGGACTTGGGAGAGACCTTTGACCAGCATTGGGACACCATACGTTAAAAAAGAAATAGGCCATACATTTATTCTACATTCTAAAGAGATAGGTACCTGTTTTCTCAACACAATAAACATAATTAACATATTGTAATGAAGAACCTTTAATAAAAAGTAGGTATCTGATTTGATTAAACAGATGTTACTGATGTTGATATGCTTTTGAGGCAGTGAGATGTAATAATTACTAAAACTTACATCATCTTTCTTGTAATCTGACGTCAAGGTCTGTCAAATACACGTGAACAAAAGAACATTGTTAACTTTAACGCTGAATTGATTCAATCAAACAACAGCAACAATGCAAGCATGTGTTCTCATAATATGATAAAGGTGTAAGTTTGTTGAACAATACATAGCACACACGCATCAAGGTTACTTACAGTTCTGTTAAGAATTGTTATTGTTGTGTACAAAAATCCTTCAAATAAATTAAAAAAAATTGTTATAACAATAGTACCTAGTTAAAATATTTTTAAGAAATATTTTTACTTACCCTGTATTAAAGAACTGTTCAGCCATTTCACATAATAACTATTTGGGTATAAAATCAGCACTTCGTTGCTGACTATTGACACCGGCAGCAAGAGTGCTGAACCCAACGAGACAGCCAGGGCGAATGTGCATAGCCAGAGGCTGATCCGATATACTTTGACTTCATCTTCATCTGAAGTGAAGTAATCCTCGCCATCGCGCCGGCGAAACTTCTCGATTAACATAAACGAGAGGAGATACAGAAGGATAAACAGCAATAAGAAAATCTGAAACAAAACAATAAAGTTTTCTACATTAAACTTGTTTTTAATAACTTTATTAGGTTCTTTCGGGACTGTCAAACTTTGGCAAAGTCTTTGCCCAGCAGTGGGGCAGTACCTATAGGCTAAATAAAATTAAGTATTTCATTCTACCTATTGAATTTTGTTGGCTATAATATTAATTTTTTATTGCAACAAGAAAGTTTGGAATGTCAAAGGTCAAAGTAAATTTATGGGCTTGATAATGACATGGTCTACCATGTCATTATCAATTTATCTGGCTCTAACCAGACCCTGGAAAATTACTGGTAATACTGGTGTCTAGATTGTAGTCATACTTCAGTAGTTGTCAAAATTTTCCTAAACACTCGAAGATAAAGATAGAACATTTATTTGCAAAATAAGACACACTTAAGAAACAAAACAGGCAAATAAGTTCAACATTTCTATCTAGATATAAAAGGGACAGTCAGATATTGTACATCATACTGATTGTACTTGTAATGGCCGTGTGGGTGCTAATTATTATGAAAAACTGCGCAATCCCCCTTTCGGGGAGGCCTATGTTCAGCAGTGGATGTCCTACAGCTGAAATGATGATGATGATGACAGAATATTCAAGAGCTTTGTATGATGCAATAAATAAATAAAAAATTGGTTTTGAATGTTTTTCTTTTAACCCGTTTACATCCAAGCGGTCTCATGAGACTGCATAACAATAGAATTTCTAAATATTGTGTCTCATTTACGTATGCTTGATCAGGTAATTTGAAGTAAATAGACAGCCTAGTGTTTTTTATTCATCTTGTTAATTTTGAACCACCAACAATAATTCTAACAATTGGTGTTATTTAATTATAATACTAATATTTCATTACCACTCAAGTACTGATTCAGTTACAGGCTGCCACAACTTACAAATAGTGTGTTTATAAAATCATTTTTAGATAATAACTTAAGATCAAATTTTTTTTGGAAAGGCTGTAAAATACATATTTTCATTCAAATTCAGGGTAATTATAGTTGTCAGAAACAAAGAAATTAATCTATTTTAGCTCTACATCTTACAAATACTCATTAACAGTTATGTAGAATGGATAGTTAATAAATAAAAATAGGAAAAATATTTTTAAAAAAATCTAATTAGGAAGGGTTATGTATTTTTTTATTTTATTAAACATAATTAATGAAACCTTTAATAGATTAATTGCTAAACAAGCATTGCAATAGTCCCAGGGGTCAGCAGAATCAAATTAGGTTAAGCTTAGAAATTAAAAATACAAGTCTTAGGTTCAAGTTAAAATCCTGACTTTATGAATAAAAGAAAAAACAATTATGTTGATCTGTTGCTGGGTTATATGAATGTAAAGCGTAGATTAAACAGTAAAAATTGATGACTTACAATCTGCTCCCGAACATTATTGTGAAATATTTGCTCACGCAAGTCGGCTTCTTCATCTTCCATCGTCTACCATACGTTTTGAAATTATTTAAGTAGATAAACTGATGCGTATTTATTGAATTCCACAAAAAGATAACACTTCATTTTCAAAACATATTACCCCTTACTAAAGTGCACCACACAAAATTGTTTTATTTTACACCACTGGGAACATAAATCACGATCCTAACGAGATTCTTTCTAGACATAAGTTTTTTGCGATCATTATTTTCCACAATTTTTATACAATAGCTCACGGAACGCACAAAATACACGACTAATTTAATTTTTTTTCAGCTGGCTGGCTGACATTGACAGTTCGACAGTGGCTGTCACTGATCATTTATTCCCTGATCTTATAATTACTAACATTAGTAGCAGTTTTTACAAGCTTTTATTTGTTTGTAACATAGTCACAAAAATAAATATAGACTGGCTGCTGTCAAATGAAATTCATGCCTATTTGATTTTCACCTTTTTGTCACTGTAGGCCGTAGTATCGGAATTTGGAACAACATCAACAATGCCCCCAAGTTCGTAACGTTTTCGGTCTATATTAAACCGGTGACACACGGCGGCCGGACGCCAGTTTCGGAACAGGAAGGGGCGGAGTCTTGCTGGCGGGCTGCAAAATTTATATGTACTTCCTAGGTACACAAGAAGTTGATGAAAGAATCGACCAATGGCAGTGTTTGACCTCACAATGGCAAAACGCATCCTTTTCGCCGTTTGTCACTGGCTTTTTTCATATTATATATTTTACTCCTGAAAACGCGCATATCTAATGTTAAACCAATATTTTTCTAAATTCCCTTGATTTGTAACCAAAAAACCGTCACTCGTCTGTCGTCAGCGGCCACAAGTGCTTGCGAATCTACGAAAACCTTGCCTTGGTCAAATGGTCACGCACTATCAATAAGTTTGAATTTGTGACAGTTTCAACAGTTTGTGAGGTTTGCCAAGCGTGTGGATGCGGCTTAGAATACTTAAAGGTTAGTAAATTTGACAGCAGCCAGTCTATATTTAATTGATGTCAGTGTTCGAGATCAACCATCACTTCTAAAACGTAGTATTATTACTTGTTCAGTGATCACTTCAGATCACTTCCACAGAGTAGATCACTTTAACCAAAGAGGTACCTAACTAACAGTTTCTCGTTTGTTATTATTTGCGCGGTAAACAAACTAAAAATCTAAAAATGCATTTTATCGAAGGAAAAACATCACTTGAAAATCATCATGAGTAATCAGAATTGTATGTATTATATTATGTATTTCATTTTTTGTTGTTTATGGGAATTTTCATTTTAATTATTTTATTCACATCGTAATTTTAGCTGTTTCTTCGATTATACCCGAGTTTTCACTTCGAATAGTGGTATGTGATCATTATTTAACAAAACCAATACCTGGCCTTGATCTTATTTATTCAGATTTTCGAGGAGCTGATATAAAACAGGTAAGAACTTATCTAAACTTTTCACATAACCTAAAAAGAAACATTATTATTTACCAATTTAACTTTCTTCAGGTACCAGTGTTAAGGATATTTGGACCTTCAGCAGATGGCCGTAAAGCATGTCTTCACATACATGGCGTGTTTCCATACTTTTACATCCCTTGCCCTAAATCTAACCCGGAGCCTCAATTCCTGTATCAAGTATGTGCATACCTTTTTTATTTTTTATTATGTACTAATCCCGTTCTTAAAGCAGAGAGCTCATTCTGCCATTGTCGAGTATATTCTTGATTTAAAGTCAAAGCTTGACAAAGTTCACAATAAATAATGGGTGTTTTTATTGCTTTTCTTAGATTCAGTGGAGGCTACTAAGCAGGATCTTTATCACTTCACCAAACATTAGAACACTAGACTACACCAAACTTGCACTCTAAAGCTCTTTAAATGATAAATAAAAACCATTATAATAGATCCACCATGCTTTTCATACGACTACCCCCCACCGAATTCTTGTGCATACCTCGTTCACTTTCCTTAACACCTTTCTTTGATACATTTGTAGATCTTTATTTTTGTGTATGTAAATTTTCCTGTCCAGAAAAAAGAAGACATAATTGGTTAAATAATACCTGTGTACCTAATACCAAAACACCCAGCCCCGAGACAATACAGAAAAGTTATTTTTCTATCGGAAGTTATAAGAAGTTTTTAAGTTATTGACTGATCGGAAATCGAACCCGGGACCTCAGACATAGCGTCACCAAGTCTAGTATGCTCGCCTCTCGCGCGCACGCACACAACTATCTACGCTGACTTTCGAAGTTACAGGTAGTTTTAAAGTTTTTGACTGATCGGAAATCGAACCTGGGACCTCAGAGATAGCGTCACCAAGTCTGGTATGCTCGCCTCTCGCGCGCACGCACACTACTATCTACCCTAACTTTCGAAGTGTGCGTGCGAACTCGCTGCTTAGCACTCACACACACGTGTCTGAGATCGACCATATGCACACACACAAGCATAGTTTGTTTATATATATATACATTTTTATTAGCCAAAAAAAAAATTTTTGTCATCTGAATCCATTGTTTAAGGCTTTGTTAAGTTTTTTATTACACCCTGTATGTAATAATTTACATTTATTATTATTATTTAAATTTTGTGTTGAATTTGTCTTTCCAGATATCAGCAAGCTTGGACAAGGCATTAAATATAGCACTAAAACAGGCAATGTCAACAACACAACATGTTTACAAAATATCTTTAGTAAAAGGACTGTAAGTTGTTTATTAATTTTTATTATTTGATACCTATACATTATAATGATGCATCTCTCCACGTGATAATAGCAAAGCTAAGAGCAATAAAAGTTATTTGTGTTTTTAGACCATTCTATGGATTCCATGATAAAGATCATCTATACCTAAAAGTATTCCTTTATAGTCCAAACTTGATAAAGCAGGCAGTAGAACTATGCAGCAATGGAGCCATTTTGGGACAGACTTTCCAACCTCATGAGTCTCATTTGAACTTTACACTTCAATTCTTTATCGACTTCAACCTATTTGGCATGAGTAATATTGATTTACAGAATGTAAAATTTCGCAAAACTGGATTTTCTCAAGATAGTAATGAACCTAGAAACAGCTTTGATGAAGGCAGTCTTAAAGCTGAAAGTATATGCTTCTATGAAGCCGATTGTGCTGCTTCACATATAATCAATAGACAGAGAGTAGGTAAAGGAGACGGTATTGAAAATCCAGGCCTTGAAGAAGTATGGAAACAGGAAATAGAAAGGCGGAAACAGTTAAATATGTCAATAGCTTCCAAATCATTATCTCAGGGCAGGATTGGGGCTGAAGAAACTGAATCCCACTATAAGTTTGAGCAGATGTTTTTAATTAAATCATCAGGTTCCATTGATAAACCAGTGATTATTGAATCAGAAAAAAAGAAAGAATTAGAACAAGTATATTACCCTGCAGAAAGTATAGAGGGAGCACAATTATTTGATGCTGTCGATGTAAGCATTCATTTGCCTAGTGACAGAGGAAGGCTTAGTTTAGGGTTGAGTCAAACATTTAGAAAAGACTTGGATGAAACTCTAGTTGATGAGATGGATGACACAGTTGTTGATGAGTGTGTAGCTTTAAACAGCAGTCTGTCTTTACATTACAGTCAAGTTTTGTGTGAGTATGAAAATTATTAGGTGCATATTAATAGTTTAGACATTACCTCTGTTTATCAAATGTTAAATGATTTTAGTAAACAGTGAAGACTTGGATTTAGTTGATATGTTGCAAGACATGGATGAGAAACCTATAGAAGAAGATAGTATAATGGGCACACCAGCAAATGTAGATCAAGATGAGGATAATGAATCTGATGATGCTGAATATTCCCAGATTTTTAATGAAGATACAATAATTATGGATCCCTATAAAAGGTTTAATACATCAGTTAATCGTAGATAAAATGTCATTGAGCTTACTAACCTAAGTTATTATTTCAGTAAGGATGGAGATGATGACAGCTCACCTACATGGAATGATTCCTTTTGGGATGGTGCAAACATACCTCAGTTAGATGGCACTTGTGATGATGAACGTAAGTAATTCGGATTTAATTAAATATACTAAAGCGAATTACATTAGTATCAAGTATGCAGACCCACGTGTTACTAAAGTGCCTCAGTATTGTTTTTCTTCGCACAATCCGAAGGTACTCATTGTGTAAGAATTCGGACACATTTTGTGGATGCTTTCTGCACACGTAGCCTACATCTGCCAAATAAGTATTTGAGCAGATGGTAATATTTAGGTATCACTTGATCAGTATATTTTTATATTTTTTACTTGAAATACTACAATGGTAGATAAAGCTACACTATGTGATTTTTGCAGATGTTAAAAAAGTAAGAAAAAGAAAGATAAGACTTGGTCTATCAAAACCTAAAAGTAAGAAAAAAACTGTTTCTAATAATGCTGGAGATGAATCGCTATTAAATGTAGATTATGTTGATGTATCTGAATTAGATGAAATAAATGTATCAAGAGATACAATAGATAGCATTTCCAGTTTACATCTAAAGAAGACTGTCAAAGTAGAACCACAAAGTGTGTTAAATAATGTAACCGACTGTGATGTTAAAGAGAATTATGTAAAAGATGAATCTATATTAGATTTAGTAAATAAAGTTACTGAAAAACATGAATTTATTGCGGCCGAAACCTATGATATTCAAAATAAATATTTCCCTGAAGCTGGCACATCAAATCTCAAAGTGGAAAAATGCAACGCAAATTTTAATTTGAATATGTCATGCGATTCCTCAATTAATGATGATGATGATGATGAAAAAAGAGAAGGCATAATAAGCTTCTACAACACTTCAAAGTTTAACATTTCTCTAGATAAATCTTTGGAAAATAGCAATATTCCGAAACAAGAATTTATAACTAAACAAGATGAATCTTTAAATAATGTGTGTCAGAAAAATGATGTAAAACCAGTAATTGATAAAAATGTAGATAATGAAATTAAGATATTCACTCAAAATTGTTTAATCGCTAATTCACAGTATACCATATTGACTCCCAAAATTCGGCCACCTACAAAAATTAATATCATCTCTAGCCTAGCGAAATATAACATTCCAAAAATAAGAAATCCCACGCCTTATTATTCTGATCCAAATGATGTTGGTGACAAAGTTGAGATAGGTCAAATGATTTTAAAGTTACAAAGCAAATCGTCGCGTGATCAAAAAGCTTTTGATAAAGTGTTAGACACAACAAGCATTGAAGAGTGGCGGCAGCTACTGTTTTTGCAAACCAATGAAATGACAGACGAATGTTTAAAGCCAGACAGCCTGAAGAAACTACTTTCTGGAAATAAGCAATACATTTTACAGCCTTTAAAAAAGCCACCAACTACTAATCAAGTAAAAAAATATCTTGAAAGAGGAGAGAATGAAGTGAAAGATAAAACTATAGTAAATCATGAAGATATAAGCAAAAATGTAGATGAACTTGACAATTCGCAAGTTATAGGTTTAAATGATGAAATAGATTATTATCTATTTCATAGTGTAAGTCTCGAAACTAACGAAAAAGTAAGTGTCGCATTCACTAAAAGTAAGTCTATAATCGAAATTTTTAA
This sequence comes from Anania hortulata, assembly GCA_963576865.1. Lineage (NCBI taxonomy): Eukaryota > Metazoa > Arthropoda > Insecta > Lepidoptera > Crambidae > Anania > Anania hortulata. The sequence goes on along the minus strand of OY756396.1, from coordinate 16,042,475 downwards.
TGTTTTAATTGATATTACTAACTTACAGGTTGAAACATCTGAACAGTCTAGTCTTCATGTCACGATGCAGCCTGATGGGTCATATCTGTGTTTTGGCACTGGTGATCAAGAGAAAGAAAATTTCATAGAAGCACCTACAGTTGAGGTAACTAGTATATTAATTTAGGCACTATCTACCGTTTCACAAAGTTGGTTTCTGTAACGATGCGCCGTGACGGGAAAGGCAAAAGTTTGGCACCTGCCTATCCAAACCCTTTACACAACTTACACCTTGGAATCGACATTGTTGAACGGTAGTTTAAGACAGTTACTTAATAATTAGTGATTTATGTACGAACTACTATAGATTCCTCTTTTTGTGTTGTTCGTGTTTAGGTCGATTACCTTACAATAATGCTTACGGAGGTTCACACGTCGGTCAGAGGAGAGCTATACCCTGATCCTGCTATTGACGCAATCAAAGCTATATTCGTGATGGTCACAAATGACTGCCCACCGGACAGTTTCCTCACAAAAACAATAAAAGAAATCCTTGTCGTAGATGACGCGGAATCATTAAAATGCTTGGATAGGTGCGTATTTGGTGTTCCTGTTACATATGTGAATAATGAAAATGAAATATTACAAAAAGTAATTGAGCTAGTAAAGAAACACGATCCTGATATTATGTGTGGTTATGAAATAGAAATGAATTCGTGGGGGTATATTTTGGAGAGGGCTCAGTTGTTAGGTATAGAAATTGTGAAAGAGATATCGCGTATAATAGAGAAATACAGGCAGAAGCGTTGGCGGAGTGAGGATAGTGAGTTGGAAGGGCGGGTAATAGGAAGGGTGACGTTTAACGTTTGGCGCCTATTTCGCTACGAGCTGGCGCTTTCAAGCTATAGTTTTGAAAATTGTATGTACGAAGTGTTGAAGGAGAGAGTCCCCAAGTATAGCTTCGCACAGCTTGCGGAGTGGTGGAGCCACGAGTCAAGGATGCTGAGGTGGATTCCTGTGGAGTATTACATGACGCGACTGACTGGAACTGTTCGGATGTTGGAGAAGCTGGACATTATAAGTAAGTAAATGATCTAACTGAAATAAGAAATAACTTCCTTCCAAGGTACGATAAAAATGTGTTCAATTCATCACCGCGAAAGAGTGTCTACTCAGTCAGGTTTTAATTCCATAAATTTATTGCATTATATAATTATTATTTTTTTACCAAACGAAGGTCACCTTAATCTTCATCAGCTTATAAATTATATTAATTGATTCTGCTGGAAAGAGCTCACTCTCCCCTGTGCCATTAGTAACTAAAGCATTTCAGTACATTCTTGCGATAGCTTAACTGGACCTTCAAAGTGTAATGAATTTCCAGATCGCACATCAGAACTTGCAAGGCTCTTCGGTCTTCAATGGTGGGAGGTTCTGTCCCGTGGTTCGCAATTTCGTGTGGAATCTCTGATGCTGCGGGCAGCGAGACCGCTTAACCTGATAGCTCTGTCCCCTACCGTTCGCCAGAGGGCAGCCATGCGCGCGCCGGAATGCCTTCCGTTGATTTTTGAACCAGGTATGCCGACCGAGGCGTTGCTTCGTAAAACGATATCGATATCTTACGATCAGCCTGCGTAAAGAACTGATATAATTTTGAAAAGTTGGCCCTTTAGTCATAAAGGTCCGACAAACTTACAGAAACCGGCCTGTCTGGAAGTTACTGTGGGAGGCCTATGTTCAGCCGTGGACGTCCTATGGCTGAAATGATGATGATGATGATGAAACTGACAATACTGTTATCACTTGTGTTCTCATAGAAAAAATATTTGTGTTTCTATAAGCAGGAAGATTACTTTAACTATCTTCTATTCTAATATCTGAAATCTGATTTTATTGTTACAGAATCTCGTTTCTACTCAGACCCAGTCATTGTGTTGGACTTCCAAAGCTTATATCCATCTATGATGATTGCATACAACTACTGTTTCTCCACTTGCATCGGTCGCGTACACAATATAAACGGGTAAGTAAATAAATACAAATTTCAAATTCATTCATTTAGGACAACAAAGATCCAGATCGCTTAAGAAATCGCGAAATAAGAATTTATAAACATTGATAGCAATACATATTTTGATTTGTCATGTACCTGCTTTAATGTAATAAAGGCTGCATATGTTTTTCAGTAGAAAAATAAAAAAGTTTGGATTTACAGCATGTACCCATAAAACGCTCATAATCTAAAAGCGTGGGCTCATTTATTTACTTAAAGCGCAAAGATACGTAGGTCACACTATAAGTTTTGCGAACTTAAAAAAACAACATGTTATAATCAAAATATTATGTTTATTGCTTTCCAAAATACTCTTTCCTTTTACATTTTTTTTCCTTTACATTTTAAAATTATCATGCTATCGAGCCATTTTTTAAAACAGGAGGACCACAGATCTGAAGGCATGTTTTCTACGTGCTGATTGAACGCTATCATTGCCTCTTCGAAGTTGGTAAAAATGAAACCTCTCATCAAATCTTTGATTTTGGGGAAAATACAGAAATCACAGGGGCTAGGTCGGGGCTATGCGCAGGATGGGCGACGAGTAGTACTTTTTCGGAAGCTAAAAATTCTTCGTGTAAAATTTTCTGAATTTGGCTCATAACAATCCCTAATAGTCCTCGAATTGTCTCATAGGTAATCCGCGGGTTTTCTTCAATTAGCCGCTTAACAGTAGCCACTTTATTTTCGTTAACGGCAGTTGAAGGCCGCCCTTCACGAAATTCGTCATGTAAAGAAACTCGACCTCTCTCAAATTCAGCAAACCATCGCCTCACGGTGCTCAAACAAGGTGCTTCTCTCCCAAAAGCATTTTGAAGACGAGCGGCATAGTCTTGCGGAGAGAGAGAACTTTTAAAATCTTAAAAAATCATCGTCTAAAATCTTAACGACTTAATTCCATTTTCGTTGCATACGTAGAACTTTGATGTGTGTTATAAAACAATTGACAAATCATTTCCCGCCAATTGTTTTTTTTTTATTACTAAGAAGGTTGCAACGTTTAAAAAAATATAACATTCGAAATTCAAATAGTTCCGATTAGCTAGAAGTGCAAAACTTTTAGTGTGCCCCATGTATAAAACCAACTGTTACATTTTCAAAACAAACCAAGAGTTGAAATTATAGTAGTATGCATCGTGAATCTCACAAAAAAGATTAATCTGACCTTTGTCGGACAAAAAAGGATCTGAATATTCTTAGTATCGGTATTTTTCGCTAAGTTATATTTTCACAAAAGTCACAAAGACGCTCTGTTCCAGCGATGCAGCATACGAATTTGGCGCATGGCGGCTTCGTATACCTAAAGCAAAGTTGGAGGCTCTCGTCAAAAACGGTCTTGTGCACTGGTCGCCAGTAGGCGTAGGGTTTGTGAAGCCGTCAGTCCGGCGCGGAGTGCTGCCCGCGTTGTTGAGACGTATTCTAGCAGCAAGACAAGCCGTGAAGAAGAGTATGAAGCAGCAAACTGATGAAGCGGTTAAAAAGGCGATGCATTCGAGACAGTTAGGTAGGTCATTGAAATCGGAAGTGAGCACTCACTGGAGTAGCTTGAAACTACGAGAAATCAGACAACTGAATAATTTATTGTATTAAAAAAGTAAAGTTAGAGAGACATCGACACCATTTAAATAATAACTGATAAAACCAGTCCATGAGTAGTACTTTAAGATGCAAAGTGGGCAGGCCTTCCACAGGCAGGTGGACTGGCTACCGGGTCAGGATTGCGGGAAGCAAACGGCCCAAAGCCGCTCGCTGTGGCGTTCTATAAGGAAATAGGTCTCCTTACGACTTCCATGGGCTGATGATGAAGAGTAGACACAATAGGCAAAACTATTGTTATGCTGTCTGAATGAAAGCCAAGATAGCGACTGTTTTTTTAATATTTTACCTGCTTGCTGTGCAAACAAAGAAAGAGAATATTAGTTTGTGAGAGCGAGAGGTACGGACACTCAAATTCTATTATTGTATTCCTCGTAGGTTTAAAGCTAATAGCGAACGTGACTTACGGGTACACTGCGGCTAACTTCAGCGGGCGTATGCCGTGTATAGAGGTGGGTGACAGCGTGGTCGCCAAGGGGCGAGAAACACTTCAGCGTGCCATCAAACTGGTACAGGACAATACGCAGTGGAACGCTAAGGTTAGTATTTTGCAATAACGTCAAAATTAGTGAAAGTATTGTAGAATATATATATATTTGATTTTAAAAATCTCATTCGCCTGTGCCTTTACTTGAATCTATAACTACTTCTAAGCGACAACGTCCTAACTGATTTACCACACTATTGCTACTTAGGAAACTCTTCACGAATTATTCCTTTTCGTTTTTGATTTGGCGTTGTATTGTAACTTTGATAAATTATAATAATATCTGTAGAAAGACCCGCCTAGAGTAGTGGCGGGGTGATACACCTTCCAGAGTTCGATTCCCAAATCGGGTCAAATCATAAAAATAACTGTTTTGAATTGGCTTGGGTCTCGGTGGGCTGGGAGATGCCCCTGGCGAAGGCTCTGAACCACCCCTAACATGGATGTTAATTGATCCCCACTTTTGATTAAGACGTTTTGATCAGTACGTCAGTCGTGCGTTTGCAGCACCGCACACTAAACCCTTGGCCACACTGCGGGCGTGACGGTTTCGTTGACGTTCCTAATAAGTCATTAGATTTTTCCACTTTCCACTTATTCGGCTGTGTACCGTTAGTATTTGTCATATTATTTTTCGAAGCAGTTGTCATAAATTTTTCCGTGTGCTAAGACGCTTTAATTAAAAGAGCTCTTAGTGTTAGTGTCTGCTAGCTAGCTCTTAGTGTCTGGCGCATATTTATTTATTCATCTATTTTCAGGTGGTTTATGGAGACACGGACTCTATGTTCGTGGTGGTGCCGGGCGGCAGCCGAGCCGAGGCGTTTGCGATAGGGCAGCAGATCGCAGACGCAGTCACCGCCGATAACCCTTCGCCCGTCGCGCTTAAGCTTGAGAAGGTATTTACACACAAATACCTTACTATACAGGGTTATATTGCAAAGGGGTGCCAAATTTTTAGGTGTGGCTCAGAATCAATAACTTAGTCGAACTATGCATAGAACAAGTTTTTTTTTACATTTAATTATTTCTGTGCGCTGTTAAAATAAGTACTCGTGAATAATTTAACTCTTTCATTAAAAAATTGCACCGTATGTGCACTGCGTAAGCTCCTTGTTGGCTCGCCGTACCTACGCCTCTGATAAATGACCGCGCGGCTTTCGTAGTCTCTTTATTGACTTTATTTCCGGATATTTTGAAGTAATATTTTTTTCGTAACATACGATTATTAAAAATAATGTAACCCTGTATAATATTATAAATGCGGAAGTTTGGATGGACGATTGTTACTTTATCACGGCAGAATTACTAAACGGATCTAGATGAAATGTGGCAAAGAAATAGTTTGTAGAATAGTTTCTTTATATCCCGAAAAAATGTATGGTTCCTGATGACTGCAAGATAACAGATATTACAGATGGCGCTTCTACCCGTTAGATGACGCTGTTCAGTTGGCAAACATTTTTAAATATAAAGAAAAAAAATAACACTAGCTGTTGCCCTCGACTCTGTTCGCATGGTGTTTAGTTTAGACTAACTATGGTTTCGTGACGGCCGTAAAGAATACACTTCCCCACCGCCAACAGGAGGCGTGAGAGGCGACTTATTTCTGTAGCACTAAACGGGCAGCAGCGTCTTCGTGCGAAATCTTATGAAAAACTGCGCTCGCCAACCTGCCTGCCAAGCGTGGCGAGTATTGGCAATCCCCCCCGATGATAATGTCATTAGGGGAGGCCTTTGTTTAGCAGTGGACGTCCTATGGCTGAAATGATAATGATGATGAACTATGGTTTTGCAAAGACCACGCGAACTAGGTCGCAAGCAACAGCTGGTTGTATCATCATAATATGTTAGTTTGTAATACTCTAGCGCAGGAAAATTGCGACATTTAAAAAAAAAAACTCAATTTCATACAAACACATCAAGAGATCTAAAACCCATTAATCATTAGATATCAGACGCGGGTATTAGAGTATGTGTCGGTAAGTACTCGTTTATTATTGGGTACTCGGCATACGTGCCAAGTTTTGAACTCCAAGTACTTGTACTGGGCCGAATAACTGGTTTGAAAACTGAATAACCCATGTTGCTTTATTGGGGCTTAATAAAGCAAGATGGGTTATTCGGTTCTCAATAACCAATGACACCTACCAGCACCAAAAATATGAACTAAATAATTAGACTATTACTAAGATTAACTTTATTTATTGTCTATTGTTTCGGATTGTCTGATGAATGAAGCCCCGCCCACAAAGATCCGACTAGATGCGATAAAACTCGATGCTAGTCGTTGTGATCTACACGTGTATCGCCCCAGTAAAGTTGACTGAGCGCTTCTGGCGGTTACAATGCGGTAGCAAAACGATTTCAAATTTTAAGCTTAACACACAGAAGGCGTAAGCGGGACGGCGACGGGTCGGGTCGGGAGTGCGGCGGGTCTAATGACATACCTTTAAATGGGGGCCCACAAACAGCCGGCGTGAGCGGGACTGCTCGACGCGTTATAAGAGCCGCCGTATTCCCGACCCGACCCGTCGCCGTCTTGCTCATGCCGTCTGTCTGTGTGTGTTACGCTTTAGCTACAACAAACAGTAGACTTCGTAAAAGTCCGTCAGGCCATATACAAAATAAAAGAAAATGTATAACTTGTATATACAGGTATACCAGCCGTGCATCTTGCAAACTAAGAAGCGCTATGTAGGCTTCATGTACGAGACTCCCGGTCAGGAGAAACCTGTCTACGAAGCTAAAGGCATTGAAACAGTACGCAGGGATGGCTGCCCTGCTGGAGTCAAGGTAATACAACATCTGACGACCGTCTGGTTTAGTGGTTCGCGCTCCGGACTACAAAGCCAGCGATTGTGGGTTCGAATCCCGCAAGGAGCAAATGTTTGTGTGATGAGCACGAGCATTTGTACCTAAGTCATAGATGTTTATAAAAGTATTTAAGTATGTTTATCCGTTATCTAGTCGCCATAGTACAAGCTTTGCTTAGGTTGGGGCCAGATTTGGTGTGATTGTGAAAATAATTTATTTATTATTATTTATCTAATATCATTCTTTTATTTATAGGATCTAACACTGAAAAAAAAAACTAATTGATATCGCTTGTGTATGAAATTGACATCTACCTGCTTTAATCATAAGCATAAATAGAATTTAGTGTGCTCAAACTCAGTTCTAAAATTGCTTTAAAATTATTCAATAGATTTTGTTGCCATGGTGAAAGTTTTTTGTAGTATATATTTCTACTCAAATTCGTATTCACTCTACACATCAACACTAGAATTAAACACACAATATTTTTTATTCAAAGCTTCTCCAACGTTCCCTGTGCGAATTATTCGAGAGTGGAGACATGTCCCGCGTCAAACGTCTAGTGACGTCAACCCTTGCCAAGCTGATTGATGGGTCTATGCCTTTGCCCGAGTTGTTCTTCACGCGGGAGTATCACGGACCGACTGGGTACCGGCCCGGGGCCGTAGCACCGCCTAACGAGATAGCAAAGTAAGTTGTAGACATTGTTAGTTGAGTTTACATTGTATTATTTGTCAGGAATATGTCCCAAATATTCTTTCTCGTAGCGCTTCGAACCGTTCCTAATCAGGGTACGCTTAACCATGGTTTTAGAAACTGCAAAACTATTCAGTCATACAATTTGAAAATTCGGAACAAGCTCACGCTCCTTATATTTCATCAGAGGGCCGTCTTTAACTAAAGTTTCAAATTAGAGCGCAATCACAAATAGGTTTTGAAAACCTGACACCAGATGGCGCAACCAAATTTGCGTTTATTCACACTCACTTAGTACATGATTTACACATAATAAGGTTAAAGGTTACATTGTAATGTGATGTGTTAATTATAGGCTCCCACGGCAAGCAAACAAGTCAACTTATTTTGTGAACTCGGAATAAGCACTCTGGTCCTTCCTCTTACATGACCTTCTTCAGGGTACAGCTTTAGGACCGGTAGTTTTTCTTGTAACTTTTTTCATTTTTCGACTGCCACCATCTCTTTTCATCGTCATTTCGTTACTAGAATATTCTAGGCCGTTAGCAGTTGACAAATCGAAATGCAGATAGATTCACGTTGTAGTTTTTTCCCAATAGGCGTATTGCTTCCCGCGACCGTCGCGCCGTTCCTCGCACAGGCGAGCGGGTGTTCTGGCTCGTCAGCGGGGGAACCGCGGGCACCCCTCTAGTGCGCCTCGCGAGGACTCCTCAGGAACTGGCGAAGGCGCAAGTGGAGCCCCATATTACGTATTACGCTACGCGGGTGTTGTTGCCGCCATTGCATCGATGCCTGTCGTTACTTGGGGCTGATGTATTTCATTGGTAAGTATTTTTAAATGCCTGTCGTTTAACTGAGCCGGTTCGTGAGGTGTGTGTTTATAGTTGTTTATTGATAGTTATCATTCGCATGTTCATAAGTTACGTAGGTAAATTAGATATATCTGGCTAATGTAGGCAAACAATTTGTGTTCCCAAAAAAACTAAATGTACTAGACCACATTTGGTATCTTTGAAAGATAAAACATGTTGATCTTGTAAAATATACTGGATGGCTTTTCATTTGATCTCTATGTTCTTCTTGGTACTCGAATTAGACATTAATAGATAGATACTCTTTATTGCACGCCATACAAGTAAATTATTTATTTAACAAGGAAGGCTGTTTCTTTTATTATAATTTTTTGTTCGCATCACTGGCACCAGTAACACAATGTGATGTCATTGATTCTATCAATGGAATCTCAGGGATTATTCTAAATTAGCGACGGGTAGGGTGACCTAATATAGGTAAAAACGCGATTTCTACCCATTTTTGCAAATGAAACTAAATAAAAATAAACACAATGTAATTATTAACACCTTAATGTACACTTATGCACGACACAATAAATAATATGAATAAATATGAATAAACCTTTCGTCGCCCATCGCTACATTGAACACATACCCTATAGACAAGAAATATTATTTATTATAAAGTATTTATCCAATTAGGTAAAACCTGATTTCCATAGTTTTTTTTTTACGTTCGATTCCAACAATGAGTAGCAATAAATTTTTCTATTTATATTGGGTAAATAGCCATCGGTGACCAAATATTTGGTCATTAAATAAAAGAAGAATGGTAAATAAAATACCCTTCGTTGGCCATCGCTATTTTAAAGAATTGTTTTAATAGTGACTGAATAGTACTGTTTCAACGGACGAGAGTTGACAGAACTTGTCATTTCATACTTACTATTTTCATACACTTACATTTGTAAGCGCAAAACTAGTTTCAGAGAAAGATGTTTTGTATTGCTTCTATATAGGGTACTAGCTCTTGCCCGAGACTTCGTCTGCGTTGACCTAACCCGGATAAAATATATCCTTTGCGTTAATCCAGGCCAAGGTATATCAGTACAACTAGCGGCACCGTTCTTGAGCGCTGGGCGAAAGATGCGCAGAAAACCTACGATTACGTAATTAGCCAGTCGCCTGATGCGCCCGCACCGCTGGCCGGGGTTTGTCGCTCGCTCTGCGCACACGCGTCTCTAATACTATGATAGTCTCGTAAGATACCCAAAGCGATCCCCACTCTTTCCTCCAGCGCTCAAGAGACCTGCCGGAGAGTGTATGCCAAATTTCATCAAAATCCATTCAGTAGTTTTTGCGTAAAATAATGCCGCACCACACGCTTGGCAAACCGTAGAGATGAACTAGACATGACATTTTTGTTTAAAATTTTCAGAAATATGATCGACTGTCCACAGCTTCTGGTAAACTTAACTTCAAAGTACCTTTCCATTATCCTCGCAAAAAAATTAATACAATATTAAGCCCGCCACAACGTAGGACACTTTTTGGTGCCTCCTCGCCTATTCCACGTCTCTGCAAACTATACAACAAATACAATGAACATTTGGATATCCACTGGGATTCAATCTATCGATTTAAGAAAAGTATAAGATCTTTGAGATCTATGTAGCATTGTCAGATAGACCTCTCCTTTCTACTCACAGCTTTCATAAAATTTGTGTACCATAATTTTTTTCTTTCTCTTATTATAATTTATTGTCTACACATTCTATACATGTGCGAAATATGGTGCAATTTGTGTTTATCTATAAATCTGTCGTGCAATATTTCTAATTTCCCTAAGCATGTTTCCTCTAGGTTTAAAAACATTGTAACAACAGTGGATAACAAATTCAAACGTGCGGATAGAGTGTTCGTCTTGGTTTGCGTAGGTTTGCAAGCGCTAGTAGCCGATCCGACGACTGTCCGGTTTGGTTACACATCAAAGGTAATTTGCCGCAAGCGCTTGCGACGCGTCCACACGTTTGACGTTTGTAGCGAGTGCCAAACATGCGGACGCGGCATAACCAGGGCCTGATTTACCCACAGGCTAATAAGGTTAGAGCCTAGGGCGCAAGGACCAAGGGGGCGGCGGATGCGGTGCTGAGTTAAGACTTACTGACAATAATATTTGAAAATACTTGCGATAATAAAGGGACTAAATAAGTCTTTAACCTGAGGTAAACACTGTTTTTCATTACGAAAGGGGTATTCGTTTCACTTACCCACTGTAGACCGGAAAAACAATGGAAAACAATGGGGAAAATTACTAAATAATTGTCACTACGTATTGTTAATAATCGCACGCTCGCGTCGCTCGTGGCTTGATTTAGATTGATATATTTTTCAATTATTGAGGGAATCGTTCAAGGCATCCCGCGAAATTCAAATTTTCTTACGTTTTTTACAAATAGCCCCAATATTTTATTGATGAAAATTTTAAAAATAAGTGTTAGAATTTGGTTCTTTTCGTCTTTTGTTTACCTACTTACTGACAGTTTGATTCAGAAATGTTAGGTTACGTTAGCTCTTTTCTGTAGGTACTTGTGATTTAATTAGTTGCACCTTTAAGTGAATAAAAAGGTAGGTAGGACAGGACAGACTCGGGGGCGCATAGGTATTCATAGTTAGCCTAGGGCGGTCAGAACTCTAAATCAGGCCCTGGGCATAACAGTAACAAAGATCCATGTTCACTAACTTTCGCATTTATAATATAAGTAGGATGTGCTCAATGCGTGAAGTATACCTGACCCGCGTGCAGGTGGCGCGAGCTAGGGCACACCCGCGCGGTGTCGGCGCGCGCGCAGTGCGGCGGCATCGCGCGCTACATGCGGCGCGTGCGCTGCGCGCGCTGTGGCGCCGCCGCCCCGCCGCCCGCGCCGCTGTGCACCCGCTGCCGCCGCGCGCAACTCCCGCCCGCCAGGCTGCACGCCACGCAAGCCTGCCTCCACAACTGTCTTATTGTGAGTGTTTACGCCTTGATCACACGCACCGAGTAGAGCGGCGAGACAGCAAATTGGTACGCCGCGACAGGCCGTAGGGTTGGCGAGTAGGTGTTTACACTCATTTTGCAAGATCAAAGCAAACAAAATGCTTTAGGTGTCTTTTGTGATCTTTCAAATACTTTCGATTGTGTAGATCATCAAATTTTACAAAAAAAAAAACTAAGACATCATGGTGTATTGAACGAACCTTTAGATTGAATAAACTCTTATCTCACAGGTAGAAAGCAAAAAGTATGTATTATTGGAGCTGTCTTAAGAATCGCCTCTACCTATTGGTGTACCGCAGAGATCAATATTACGGATTCTTCTTGACAACCTCTGAGAGGCGAGTACGCCGGGCTTGACGTCGCCATCTTTGAGATCCCGATTTTTTATCCCGATCCCGAACTTTTAATATGTTGTCTCGGGTCTGGGTGTTGTAGTACCGTCGTTGTTTCCGATTTCTGTAACACGAGTGCTTAGCTACTAACCTTGGGTCAGAGCAGTGTATGTGATGATAGCCTATCGATGGCAAAAAAAGTTTGCTATGGTCATGATATAAGTACCATAGACCACATCTACACGCTGCGGCAGTTATACAGAAGACTGAGGAGTATAACTTAACACTATGCTTGGCTTTCGTGGACTATAAGAAGGCCTTTGATTTGACCGAAACCTGGGCAGTGCTGCAGTCTCTCTCCAGTGGTGCCATATTGACTATCGGTACATCGAGGTATTTATACAAAAACGTTACCATGTCGGTCTAAGTACAGGAGGCAGGGAGATGTTATATCTCCGAAACTGTTCATTGATGCATTGGAAGACGAAAAGGATTCGGCATCAACGATAACGGCTAGTACCTTTGGTACGCCTACAATGATGTGGTCATAGCAGAATCGCTGGAAGACCTCTCGGCACAGTGTTCGATGACATAATAGAGTTTCCCAAGTCTACAATCCGTGTGTTACCAGTGATGACATATGGAACGGAATCGTGGCCTCTCACTATGGGCCTCATAAGAAAGCTCAAGGTTGCACAGCGTGCTAGCCTCGGTGTTTCCTTGCGAGATCAAATCAAAAATACGAACTAAGATCGCTGACATACCCAAACAGATTACCAAGCTAAAGTGGCAGTTGGCGGGGTACATTGCACGTTGAACTGGCAGCCGATGGCCAAAATGGTTCTAGAATAGAGGCCACGTACCAAGCGCAGCGTAGGAAGTCAACCCACAAGGTAGACAGACGACCCGGTAAAGGTTGCAGGAAGCAGCTGGATGCAGGCCGCTTCCAACCGGCCAATCTAAAATTCATTGAGGCAGGGCTATGTTCAACAGTAAACATATTATGGTACACGTAATGGTCTCGAAATAAGGAATTAAAATCTATGTTTAACGAAGTACGAGTACAGACAATGAATTTTGCCAGGGCGTCTCTTTGATTGACAATATCGACGGTAGTTCAAAACGTTTTTAACCTCTTTCTGGCGTATAGATTTAAAACTTTGTGAGTTTGACATTCAGATGACAATACAATATTTTTTATACCATCGTGCTGATCTGATGATGGAGTCAGGAAGTGGAATGTCATACTACATTTGGTTTTTAAATATTTTGTTTAGGTACATTATTCGTCAGTTCTGAAATAGCAAAATATGCATTTTTTTCAAATTTTAGATTTGCCGCTCATGTTGCGGGCACACCTGGTCAGACCAGTGCGAGAACACTGAATGCGCTTTGTTCTGGCGACGGCTCACCGCCTCGCACAAGTTAGCTGAGGAACGCGACATCGCTGACAGTCTACCGCCGGAATGTCTCAACGATAGGGACTTTTAAACTGATTATGTGCAATGAGGAATGTTTACATATTTGGAATTATTTTTTAATATATCGATGTTTACACAAATTTATTTTCTTTTTTACTAACCCAACATAATTTATGTATGTCCTTCTATTTGACGGCCAAAGATCTTCAGTCCTTTGTCTTTTAGTAACTACTACCAGTCTCATTCATTTACAACCTTAAACTCAAATGATTAACATTTATCAATCTTGTAGACAGTGAAATTAAAAACATGAAACTTTATGATAAAATTATTATATTCTTTAAAATCAGAGCATTTGAAACCCCATGATTAAATTATATGACCCTTTATATTTTCCAATCTTTCGGCAAAAGACTCATTTAAACTCTTGACTTCTTGGATAGACTTTTCAAAATTGTTGTAAATTTCTTTCTGTTCATCTGCTGTGCATAATTTACAAAGAGCTAAGAAAATTGATTGGATTTCTGTTGCCACATCTTCTTGTTTGCAAGAAACATACAATATCTTGATCAGTGTAGACATCAACTTTTTATTAGGTTTGAGTTTCCAAACACACCAACAATATTTAATCCAGTTTTTAAGACACTGTAAAAAAAACAATATGTACTTATTTTTATTTTTTACAATATTTTATGCATAAAAGTCATGGCACACCCACCTCTAAGACATCACTTAATAATATTTCACTAACAGCACTGTTGCTGCAAATATCCAAATTATCACATATTACAGTCAAGAACATGGTCCTCTTGGCACAGTGGACTCCATGGGTGTGTATTATTTTGTTAATGAAACAAAAAAAATCCTTCTTTCTGTATAAATTGGTTTCTGTATACATCTGCTCTAAAATTACAGATAATGTATCATCAACTGTGGACACCTAAAAACAGTTACATATTAGTGATAATTATAGTAAAATGGATCTGACAAATGGAGGCTGGCCGCCTCTTGATATTGCTTTGACCATCAACTTCTTGCTTCTTGTTTCGGAAGTGAGCGGAATGATTGTCAAATCAGCAGCATTTATTACTTTTACACTAAAACGGGAACTAACGCGATCATCAATAGGTACATAATATTTTACCTTTTATTTGCATGTTTCGACCAGGTTACACCGACCAGCAGTATTTGACCAAGCAGGGTATGTCCCCACAATGTCAAGAGGCTCTGTCCTCCATTTTACAATGGCTTAAAACTAACTAACAGCCTTACACACAGCTATAATAATGTATAAGTATAGACAAACAATGTTATACTTAAAAGACATAAATACAAAAAAAAAATAATTACACCTTAGCTTGTGATGGCAAAATTTGCAACAGAATTAATAAACATTCCAACACCAGCTTTGTTACTTCTAGATCTCGTTCTACAATTGTTTTCTTCAATACTCTATAGATAACTTCATAGTAATTGCCTTCTTTAAAATGTTCTGGCTTCTGCAACAAAATGAGAAACTTTAAATAATTCTTGTAAATAACAATAACTGTTTTACTGCATAGTAAATTTTAAGTTTTATATACATCATTAAAATGATCTTGTTTTTTCAATTTGCTTTGATAAAATACTTACCAAACTTTTCAATATTGATAAACAAGTACTTAAACCTTTCACTCTGTTGTTATTCACATAATCTTCAATTAGAAGTAAGGATATAGGCAACATTGACAGTGGTTTGAGAATAATATTATAATCCTGAAAAAATACAGTCAACTATTTAAGTAGGTATTACAAGACTAAACTAAATTTCAGTACCTATTTAAAAAAGATGTCAGTACATTTCTACTTACCTTAATATCCTTTATAATCAAACAATATGCTTCGATAAGGGCAGGATACTGTTTAAACTCTTCTGGTTTTAACTTTTGATGTAAGACTTCCATGCTTTTGTCAAACACCTCTTGAGTGTTCTTTACTTTATTGGTCTTCAACAAATTAGTGCATGTAGTTTCATACAAAAGTTCTAATTGATAGTCAAGTTTCTTAGCACATTGGTCACATTTTTGAGTGTTCCATTGACCCTTGCTAACCAGTTGAAAGTACAATAACAAAATCGACGACAGGACAGAAGATTGCGAATAATGATCATAAAGGTTAGGGTCATTTAATAAATTCATTACTTCCGGGAAATGCTCCGATAGTATCAATTCCCAGTTTTGAAATTCTGGGTGTCTTTCACGTTCTTCAAAGTTTAACGAAAGCTTAGGAAGGTAGCAGCGTTCAAGGATTTCTAAAATGCTTGACTCGGAATCCATTATCTACGGAAAATTAAAAAGTAACAGTACTTGGTAATACACTATTTTCAAATTTTATTACGAGTCGAGCTCGGCGGACAACAAACAAATGTTCAAAACACTTGAGTTAAACACTTTGTACACTTTGCTAAAAAACGATTAGCTTTTTTTGACAGTAATGGCACAGATTAATAGCTTGTAATACGTAGTTTTACTTGATCAGTGCTTGTAATGGTGGAGCGCAGAGGTAAAGAGTACTATCTCTATGGAGTGTCGTTTCAAAATGTTCTAAACATTTTACCAAAAACATTTGAATTATTTAGGTACCCTGTTGTTACTGTGACTCACTTTGGCAGACACTTTTTCAACACGAAGATTTTATACCTCTACCCTCCACTCTCACTCTAACGACATAAAAATAAGTAAAGACTGGCTGATGTGGGCGCTAAAATGGCGTTAATCAATTAGGCATGAATTTATTTTGACAGCAGCCATTAATATTTACGTAAGTCCCTAACCACACTACAGTTGTTCCGAACTGAGGGGAAATCAATTTTAGCGTGCTTAAACTACAATGATAAAAATAGTTAGTTTAGCAAGTTAAAACCAATTTAACTCATGCACCCATGTTCAATCCACTCTGCCGCATCCATCGGTAAATACAGGAATCATTTATCGTTGTGTTTTATTTGATCAGTAATCCACATTATCCAAGGGAATTGCAAGGAATTTATAGGTACATCCATGCTCTGTGGGTACATCTATATACAGGCGCAGCTTTGACACTTTGACAAGTATGACAGTCGTTAAAATAATTCACGAAAAGTGAGATAATCTTTTAGGTTATTGTAGTCGAAAATTACATAATTTATTTTTGTTTTTTGTTGTATTGTAAAATAAATCTTACTGGAGTTTTCATGATTCAATTGCATCAAATATGTTGAAGTAAGTAGAATAAGTTCAGCAAAATATTGACAAATTTGTATACATAAATGTTCCAAGGCAACTACGATTGTTTTAATGTTTCGAAGTTAGTGTAACATTAATATTTTTATTCAAATTTAGATTTGGTATAAAGTCAGCTGTATTGGGCGGTGCAGTATACTACACAATCGACAAAGGAGTATGGAAGGACAGCACAGCAACTAGCGCTATTTATGAAGATCTTGAAAAGGGTGTTTCACCTTACGTTGGCGATCTAAAAAAGCAAATTCCCTATGAGGTATCATATTTCTGACCTTAAAATGTACGCTAAAGTAGTAGAATTTGCTACAAAGTCATTCAAATAATCTTTTGTTACAGTTGCCTCCACTTCCCACAAATGACAGAGTATCATATCTATTCAAATATTACTGGAATTGTGGAGTCAAAACAACATTTAGATTTTTAGTAGATCTTCCGACACATACCTCTAATGCAGCTAACAAAGCTATTGAAATGATATCATCAACTTTGGATGCTGTTGAACCAAGCACAAATTCTACTGAAGAAAAAGCAAAATGAGTTAGAAAAATACTTTAGATATTTATGTATTTGATATAAAATAGTAATTGTATGCATACATTAAAATTGTAAAATGTAAACTGCTGTTTTTTATTTGATATAATACTTCTGATCAATTTGTTGAATTAGATATCGTGTTATGTTTCTCAACAAGCGATTGCGCACAGTTCCCTCTAGGTAAGTATCACATATTCCTTACAATGTGTGCCTGGCTTAACCCGTAAATGCGCATTTTTTTGTGTGTGTTCATAAGTTTTCTTAATTGATATTATATAACTTAGCATTTAGATTGTTTTAATATAATTTTTTCAAAGTTTGCAATTTATTTAATTACAAATCTTAAATTTTTATGTAACATTGTCACATATTTAAGAATGAAGTAAATAAATAAAAATCTTTAAAAAACATGCTCCATGTATGAATTAGATATAGTTAATAATATATTCCTAATATTAAATTTAATAAAAAAACTATATTGTTTTAAATATAATTTTATTTATATAATACATCATTATGTATGTTGCATACATGCAACACTGCATGAGGGTTAAATAAATGAGTGCTGTAAAATTACTATCTATAAATTTTATTATTGACGACCTCCGTAGCCGAGGCTACTATACCGGACTTGGTGTCGCTATCTCTGAGGTCCCAGGTTCGATTCCCGGTCAGTCAATGTAGAAACATAATTTTTCTATATTGCCTCGAGTCTGGGTGTTGTGGTACCGTTGTTGTTTCAGAATTCTGTAACACACGTGCTTATGCTACTTATCACAGAATCGGCGCAATGTATGTGATGTTGTCCATATATACTTACGATTGATTAATAAAATAATTAAAGCATTTTAAAAAAACTAATTTCGTAATGAATTTATTGGCATTCATGAAACGCTGAGGTTTTTTTGTTAGTATGCTAGACACAACATTGCATTTATTTTTCAAAACAGTTTTTTAGTACATTTTCATATATTCTCAAATCTCATCATCATCTCACATCTATTTATATTTTAAAAACTCGGGTTAATTACACCATTTATAAGTCAAGAACAGCTGCACCGATTTTTATGATTTTTGATTTGTTGGATTTGTCACCGCCCCGAGTAACAGAATAACTATAAAAACACGGAAAAACTTAAGAAAAAAATGTATTAAGGGGCGGTACGAAGTTCGCCGGAACAGCTAGTTCTAAATAAATTAAAAACCAAAATACTACCCCTAAAATCACCTAACATACTGAATTGGTGTTTGGAAATGCATGCTCGAACTACGAATATTTATACTGGGTTTTTGAAAAATGAAACAAAGTATTACAAAAACAGCCCACAACTGTGGCACAATTTGATTTTATTTCTTTTGCTCAGTGTCACTTTTTACAACTTTTCCTAGTAGATATATTTATATTTTTACTAAGTAGTCAGCTCCACAAATACAATGTTAAATTTGCATACAATTTGAAAACTATTACCAGAATTAGTTTTGAGCAGGATTTGTATGTTTTTTTATTATATTACAATAAAATTATTAATATTTGTGCAGTTGACTGGACTGTCCAATGAGTACAGAGAAATACCTCCAGACTATAAGACAAATAAAATCAACAAGATGCCTACTTAAAAATTGGCCACTTTTATATTCTCAAAAACTGTGTTGATACAAAGATTACATTGAGACAAATTGAGATAGCACAGACATAAAACAGATATGAAAGGAGTTTGTGCACGTCACAATATTTAAAAATGTCACTAGGGTATGGTTTACTTTTTAAAAAACATTATGCTTTTTACAGTATTCATAGCGCAAAAAAAAGACGAGTTCACAATGACATTCTAATAAAAGATGTTATATGTACATGAAACAGTTTACTCATTATCGCAAACTTTACTGTAACAAAACATTACTCAGCTTGCATATGGAGATGACCAAGATGTTTATTTGCAGTATTTATGGTATACTAATTAATACAATGTCAGCACACATATCCTTGGTAGAAACCATTCAACTGTTGCTTGTCAAAACTCACACACAAGAAGGCGTAATTTGTACATCACAAGTCATCTAATACAATAAACAATAAATTTGATAGTAGTACACAATGTGCCAATTGAAATGGAATAAGTTTTTAAATCATAGAGCTGTATAAAATAAGAACTACAAATTTCTACTGCAGCACACAAACAAAATATAATCTCAATATGCAGCTCTGTGATTTAGCAAAACATTTTGTAGTATTGCTGGTTTCATATCCACTAAAGGGAGGTTGAAAAAGCCGATTTGTAGCTGTAGTCTGTTGCTAGGCAACCGTTTCTGTCTCCATGGGCTCATCAGCTCCAGTTTTCTTTTTCTTCTTCTTGTTGGACTTCGCAGAGGAGTTGAGTAGAGACTGTAGAAGTTATAATAAATATTAATAATTAAGAATTATATAAAAACAGCAAAACTATATTGTTCATGTAACATAGTAAAATCAAGTTTGTTGTAATTGTTCAAACCAAAATGTAGTTGAAATACAAACTGGCTCAAAAAAATCACATTTCATATACCCTGTGCTTGTCCATAGTACATTTAGTATTAATGTACTATGAAATATATCAGGGAGAAATATTTATCACTGTAGATGGTCCAACCGACGTTGCCGTGCAGTCATGTCATCTGTGTACACTATTGCAACAGGTACAAAAGGATGCTTGCTTGCCCATGCTTTAGGCTACCTAACAAGCAGTGCTTCGTAGGATTTTTTTACTTGGCGTCTCACGTCACATGCCATTTGCTGCATCCAGCTGTTTCCGCGGCCTTAGTTCGATATAAATCAGAATGAGGTGATCATGGTCGGCGGGAGTAAGAGAATACAAATAAAAACCTAGCACCTTTTAACCCGGACTTCTTTTTAAAATGTGTTTAGTAAAAACAAAATGGAGGTCACCCGAGGCGATTGTCATAATATCCTAAAACTTACATTGAGTTCAGGGTCCTTGATAATGCGATCGCTCTTGCATTGGCTCTTGTCGAAGGGCAGGCCAGTGATGCGGTGCGTGCCGCTGGGCAGCAGCAACGCCGTAAACTTGAACTGCGCCACCAGCTCGCCTGACCGCTCATAAAGCACCTAAGACAATAACAACAACAATAAACAACAGTTTTTGCCAGACAAGGGATACCACACTAATTTGCAGACAGACAACAAAAGTTACGGGTTTGAATCCTGCAATGGAAAAATATAGATGTTTATAATTAAATTAAATTAAGTATGTTTATCCGTTATCTTTTCAACAGACATAAAATGACATCCATAAATCAGATAAAAATAA
Organism: Anania hortulata; assembly: GCA_963576865.1. Classification (NCBI taxonomy): domain Eukaryota; kingdom Metazoa; phylum Arthropoda; class Insecta; order Lepidoptera; family Crambidae; genus Anania; species Anania hortulata. The sequence goes on along the minus strand of OY756396.1, from coordinate 16,022,170 downwards.
TGGCCGTGCATTACACAAGCACTCACCCCTAATAATTATGTTTATATTGTGTTACCTGGAAGGGCTCTATAAGTTTGTGGTTGACACATTCAACAACTCCCAGCCTGGCACTAGTCTCTTTGTCGAAGCTGCGAAGGTTGAACGGCATATTGCCGTGCTTGTTGCGAACCTAATGGACAATTTTTTTTTTTAACAAAAAATAAAAATCAAAACAAATAATGTAAGAAAATTGGTTGGGGTTTATGATTTTAATATTGCCATGACCATCTGAGATCTTTAAAAAACCATGTTTTATTGATATCTTTTGGAATTTCTGAGAACCGATTGGAATCATTAGCTTCCGAACTAGAAAATGGCATGTATTTAACGCTGCGACTAATAAATCTGATTTAAGGTTTATAAAATAATTACAGTGGATAGCAAATATAATAGGTTGGCAGCAACGGTGGAGTACAGTATTATGTAAAAACTGGCAGCATTAAAAAGTCATTTTAAGCTTTAGTTTAATTTAAACTGGCATCGAGTTTTTCTTTTGGCAATTGAATTTATGGTTGAGCGGAAACTCGGAAGCAACTAAAAAGTACAAAATAGGCATTCATAAATTGTAAAGTAGAGATTTCTATTAAAATGATTTTAGGTAGTATTTAATAGGATTGAGATTTAGTTAACATAATATGTGGTGTGACATGTAAGCTGCAAATAAAGTAAAAAATGGCATGCAATTTAAATATTGTAAGTTTTATTTCTTGACTTATTTTTTATTTATAAGGGCGAAAAATTAAAAGGCATTAAGGTTATCAATAATCAATCTTTATTTTTTTGTTTATTGTTACGTAATTGTTACGAAGTTATACCTAGGTATATCTATACTAAAATTATCACTGGATAATTAGGGCCGGCTTCGATTTGGTGGGGCGCCCACGCTTTCTTTTTTGTCCTATTGGAATCATTTTTGCCTCCAAAGGCGGAGTTGTTAGTTTTAACCTTATGGCAAGATCCAGTATATGTTTACAGGTGTATATTTTGAAAAATTGTGGACAGTTACATGTGCCTTGCTTCCAATCTGCCCTGGGTAGTACAATTTTCCAAAATAAAAAGTTTTTTTCTTTATACTCATCATGTCTGCCATGTGTCACGACGTGATATTCCCGTAGACGTAACTTTTTTATTAGGGACTAAATATAGGTACATTACTTACGCAATCAGTTGTTAAAGTCTTTACTTTAATGTTCTGTTTATCCGCCGTTTTCATTATATTATGATTTCCAAAACTAAAAAAGGATTCCCTGATATTTATTTATAGTATTCGATTTAATATTACAGCTGCTCGTTAATCAGAGCCAGAAAGTGTTTTTTTGGATGGAAGTCTACAGTAGCCATAATATATTATTTGCTATCCGACTGTTAATATTAGTCGCCATGTCATTATTTTTAGTACCCCACCTATAATTTCTATCGCCTTAAGTAAAAAAATACTTCTAAGAAGTCGCAGCCGTTATTTAGTTTTTTATAATACTTTGCAATTGCTGGCTATCCAATATAATTGAAGCCAAATTATTTAAACATTGCCCAGTTATTTTTGTAGATGCCAATAGGTTATACCCCATTAATTTTTCATTCGCCTCAATAATAATAAGCTCTAGAAAATCACCTGGTTAAATTACATTGCCATAAGTTTTTGTTTTGACCAGATAGAAGTTTTTTTTTGGTTAGTTATCAATAGATCTCAGAAGGTCACAGAATTATGTTTGTTGCAATATTCTATACCAATACACTACAGCAATATATTGGTTCAAACACATTACAATAATCTGCCCAAAATATGAAGATGAAGCTACAATAAACTTTATCACATAACACATTTTGGGCATTTGAATGCATATTACAAAACCACATATCAAATAATACTTTTATGATTACTGACCTCACTGTAGAACATTCTTGAAGCTTTTAATTTTAACTGATAAACTTCATCAGTTTTTTTGTATATTGTACACCTTGTGTCCATTTCACGGCCCTGTAACAAAGCATCAGCACAACTGAGAACAGAGTTTAAGTCTCTATTGTGTCAGACCAGTCAGATACTCAACATAATATTGTCAGTGAACAAATACCAAAATGCTATTTCAAGTAACATTTTAGTTCAGTTTTCACATAATAATTTTCCCTGAGTACTGCCAGGCATGTCTTTGATACATACCTGGAAAGAATTCAGGGTCCATTCTTGAAATTTGTTTTATCATAAAATTCGTCATCCAATATCTTTATTAATGAATGAGGAAATCATTGATTAAGATAGGCAATTTACATTTGTCTTCATATAGGCAGTATATGAAGACAAATGTAAAATCTTAACCTTATAATATCCTATTTGTGATAGGAGTTAAGTCGCTAAATAATAAACCAATATAAACTGTAAACATATATATGTTCACTTACCACACCCTCTCCAGTGGAAATAAGTACGTCCATCGCATAAACTTCATATGTCTCCATAGTGGCTTTTTCATGTTCTTTACGTTGTGCTTCTGAGGGGTTTTGAATAATGCTCTTTTCTCCATCAATACGGAACTGTTTTAGTTGGTGTGAGAGCATGCCCTCGATAGGCTTGCAGCCATATTCTGCACTGATCTTCTGGACTACTTCGGTGATGGCATAGTTCTGGAAACAACATTTTTATTAATATACTAAAATAATAAATTCTTAAAACAATTACATAAAATATCTAGCCCAAAACTGCATCAGAGCTCGTACTAGGATGCCTAAAAAACTAAAAGATATGACATCCGTTAACAATGATGTCAATGTTTAAACATTGACATCATTATTTATTATTATTTTATAATAATTGTAATGAGAATGTAGTAACTCAAGATCTTCATTTGCACAAGACACACAAATGCTTAAAAGGAGTTTCTTTTATGTTCCCTGTGCTTGTACCGGTATCATCAGCAGAAAATAATACAGGAAAGATTCAGGGAAATATCAAATTATTAATTCCAGAAGTTCAATTAAGCTAAAAAGTATTCCACCTCATTCCCTGGTCGCAGCAATCTCAGAGCCGCTTCACTAGCATTGTGGGCAGCCAGCAGAACATCTGCTGCTTTTCCGGTCACCTCACCGCCTCCCACGGCGACAGTGTGAGCCACAACCGCAATGAAACCATCAATGTGTGCACCAAGGTCACTAAAAATATTACAATCAAACAAAGGAGATTAAACTAAATAATAAGGACATGGGCAAGATCGTTTTTTACCTAAATATAATAAAGATTGAAGAAATATTTAGTTAGGATTTTGTCTAAATCACTAATTTATTGCACAACAATACACCTACTAAATCTTTACACTAACAATAATATTAGACAATATTAGACAACATCACATACATTGCTCTGATCCTATGATAAGTTGCTGAAGCACTTGTGTTACAGAAATCAGAAACAACGACGGTACCACAACACCCAGACCCGAGACAATATAGAAAAGTTATTTTTCTACATTGACCCGACCGGGAATCGAACCCGGGACCTCAGAGATAGCGACACCAAGTCCGGTATGCTCGCCTCTCGGCTACGGAGGTCGACAAAATAACATGATAGCTTTGTAGATGGTGTCAATAGCTGATTAATAACTAACTACGTCAATGTGACCCTGTCAAGGGATTTAGTATTAAGATACTTACATCTTAGCCAGATCACCTTGTTTCAAGATGTAGTCAGATTCGCTAGGAATTGGTGAGAAGTGACATATACAGTTGTTGACAGACACGCATGTAGAGAATGCTATGCCTTTTTTGGAGTCCTTCTCTTTTTTGAAAACCTTCGAAGTCTCATCGAGGATCAACTTATCTCCAAATTCGCAAATCTCTCGAGCGGAAGCTTCGGGGACACATTTTTCAATAACTTGTTCCAGAACACCTGTAAAGATAATATAGATGTAATTACTCGACAGCGTTAAGTCATGAAATTAATGATAGGATGCAGGCTTTATGAAAGCGGCACCGCATGGCGATGACACGCGTCCAAACCATTGCATCGTCGTACGACACCAAAGTCTAATTACCAACTTCTTCTACATGGTTTTATTTGATATAAGACTGCAAAGATAACTTACGATTCACAATTTGTCCCGCTAGCTTGTACTTGGTCACAACCAAGTCTTCTGCAATAGTTTTTTCCACTTCTTTATCGTCAGCCATTTCTCAAAATCGTGGTTTGGTTAGAAACTATTCGTTGATTGGACGATAAGATGTCAGTCACGTGACCGGAACAACAAATCTATAAAAATGGCGGGTAAAGGTATTAAAAAAACATATTCAAGTCAAATTATTACAAAAATACTGAATTTTACTACTTTCTTTAAAAAATATATCACATTAAATAAATAAAGTCGTTTTTCTAGAAACTTACTTAATTAAATTTAAAAAGTCATGAATTTTCAATGAAAAGTCGTAGGTTTTATTTTAACGTTCAATCAATGAAAAATACTCATTAACCACAGACGGAACCGGTAAATAATGAGATAGAAAAACACTTTGTACTTGGCGTGTGGTAGGCTAGAAGCATAGAAGTATGTAGTAGTGGTAGGAGGTATTCCATGAGGCAAGAAACTAGTCAAAGCAAGAAACTTGATGAGGTTTTTTGTTTTTCGGCTTTTTATGCCGGTGACAGATGGCGACGGATGCAGCTGCGGACTCGTCTTGACATTGTAAAGTCAAACGCTGCCATTGGTATCCTTGGGCTGGCGGAAGTTGACTGAAGGATAGGCCAATGGCAGCGCTTGACCTCACAATGTCAAGACGAGTCCGCAGCCGCGTCCGTTGCAGTTTGTCACCAGTTTATCTTGATTCTATATTTTAGTAGAATAGCTACACAATGCAACGCTGGTGACAAACTGCGACGGACTCGGCTCCGGACTCGTCTTGACATTGTAAGGTCAAACGCTGCCATTGGTCGATCCTTGGGCTGGCGGAAGTTGACTGAATCATCTGACATCTGTCACCGGCTTAAATGCAAGGCTTCTCTCAACCCCAGCTGTCTGCCGTGCCAGCTGCCCCCTGTTGCCTGTAATCGCTGAGCTTAGCTTGGCTACACTTTATTTGATGTAATAAACATTTCAACAAATGCCGCTCCTAACGGTTTTAATCAAATGTCTGCAGGTATAATCTTTATTATGACTGTATATTGATGTACCACTACCACTTGTGCTTAGACCATTCTTAACAGGAAATTCAAAGGGATATTCAAGATAATAATTAGTCGAAGGATTTTAGTCGCCGTCTCGTGACGTGACGTGACGTCGTGACCATGATAGAAGGTATAAATTATAATTAAAACATTTATTTAAATAATAATTTATACTTCCAATCATAGTAGAACATTAATAAATTTTCATGGTCGTGCGCATGTCGTGCGTGACTCGCTCGCTTGTGAAGTCACGTGAACAGTGCTGCCAACACTATATTTCGAAAGGAAGCTAGTTGGATAAGAAAAAAGAACTAATTATTTTAGTTAAAAAGAGCTAAATAAAAAAAGTTTATGAAATAATTATTTTTATTATGGATCCAGAAGTGAAAACGCACGACCAAGCACAAGTGGACTAGCATTAGTTAATTTGACACACACTGTCGATAGTTCCGACAGCGAATAATCTTATTTTTAAATATCGTTTTTCGATGATATTAAATTTTCTTAGATTATTAAGGGTATTTCGTACTACCGCTACACAAAACATTACACAGAAGTATTTCCAGATCATACACAAATTACCAAAATCAAGGAAGGAATGACCAAATGAAATATTCCGGCTTAGGGGAATTCAATGGCTGCGTTTATTTTACATATAAAATTCGAATACATACCTAAAAATTTGTACGTAAGTACATTTATTTCATGCGATGGAATAGAGCTAAATTTTAAAAATTAAAGAGCTATGGAGCTAAAAACGTTTTTTTGGAGCCGAATAATTGAAAATGAAGCTAAATTTAGCTCTAAAAGAGCTAAATTGGCAACACTGCACGTGAAGTCGTTAACCCTGTCACAGATTAGACACAGTATGTAAGGATTCACGTCCATGTACTATTACCCGATTTTATGCACTGGTAACACGAAGTCAGCTGATTGTCAAAAACTCGATGGTTAAATTGACAACTTCACACAAATTTGTTGAAAATATTTTTTTTCGTGTCCACTCCACATAGCATCTTTATTTTTTTGCATTTGTTGCACCTAAAAATTGAACGCATATAACTATTTTTATTTGGAAATAATCAAAGTCAAAAACCATGACAAATTCAACAGAAAACCTAATGTGTATGTTAGAAGAAAAAATAAAGTTTGGTGAAGATCTCATGATACAACTGCATTCGGTTAAAAACATTGATGGTGTGATGAAATTACAAAGGAAGATTAGGCAAGAAATTCAATTTCTGAAAAGGGTACGAACGTGAATTATTTAATAAAAATATACTATTGGTAACAACTAACAACACTTCAGAAAAACAATAAAATATTAAGCGACTTTTGTTTAACATATGATTCTGATCAAGTTATGCTTTTGCTTGTTGTGTGTTTGCAAGTTTAACAAATTATTGTTGTAGTTACTGAAGTCCAAGACAGTTAAGATTGAACAACTCTCATGTTCAAACCTAAGGCACTTAGGAGCAATGGTAGACTGTGCTCTGAGGCCTGGGGTATTGGCTGTCTGCAAAATTTTTCACATAAATGATGAAAGTAAACTGCTCATTGACATAATAAGTGAAGAAGGAAAAACCTGGACAAAAGGTAATTTTTTTAAAAGTTTTAGTCTTGATTTGTTTTTAACTAATCTAATCCTTAACTAAAATACAAAAAATCTGATATACTTTTAAAAATTGATGTTTTTTTTAGTGATTGCTCGTAACCCAAAATCCCTTACTGCTCTGAGCACTGGCAAGGCGTCCTATGGTGCACGGTCAATATTGGATCAAGCTAAAGATTATTTATTGTGTGCCAGTTTGTACCCTTGCATGTATAAGTCACCAAAGGTAATCTTTATTCAATATTGATATTGTTGATACAGTCAGTATAATTTTCAATACACAATTTGTGGTTGTAGGACATTTCTTTACTTATTTGAAAATACAGATTTGTCTAGTTTACAGATGCTGCTCTACATTGACAATAATATTAAGTTTTTATACATTTTTTGGGTTCAAAGAGTTTTTTTTTTATTACCGATTAAACAAAATGTGAAAAGTGACTCAAGTAATTCACTTAGTCAGTAATGCAGTAGTAACAGTATGCAACTGAATGAGATTTGATGGTTTGTGATGTGTTCAAACACATCTAATCTGTACACACAATTTTTATTGTGTTTATTTTGTTGTTTCAGTGTTTGCAAATGTTTTAATCTTTTCTTTGTTAACATTCTTACATAAAAGTTTTAAATGGGGTTCATATTATTAACTAAACTTGTGAGATGTCAATTTATGGATTCTTGCACCTAGATCTTTTTTAACAAAACCCATTGTGTGCCTATTTTCAGGTAGTGTTTGAATTTACAAGTGGAATTGAAGATAACTTGGCGAACAAACTTAGACTTGCAGGAGTTATTGTGAAGGGTGATATACTGCCTGATTCTTGTACCACAGGTGATGATGATGATGATGATAATGACCCATGGAGTTCAGACCTAAGTGATGATGAACCGCACTATGAACAGTCAAGGTATTAAGTACTTAATTGTTAAACCCAATCTTTGATTGGTGATAAAGTGTAATTCTTGCATTGATGCAAGCATACCTTTTGCAGCCTATCTGCATCTAAGTTTAAACTTAACGCACTTATTAACTTTAATTTAATTTTATAAGGGAAAAAAAATCAGTAGAAGATTTATCACATATCCATGATCATGCAGAATTAGATACATTAAATCTAGATGTCACAGCAATGATGGCGTATGTGAGCAATATGACCAATGGCCACTGTAACTTTGTATTTAATCAAGAGGTTTTAACACAACAATCTGCATGGGAAGCAGAAAGACCTGTTAAGCCTGTTTTAGAAAGGTTATTTGAAGGTAATGTTTATTTCATTTAATTTATTCAGTCAGATCAGGGAAAATGTAACTAAAACGGTAGTGACATACTACCGTTTTAGTAGTTGGGAAAATGTAACTAAAACAGTAATATGTCACTACTGTTTGAGTTACATTTTTCCTCTTCTTCTTCTTCATCTATACGGTCAATCCCGGTTGCGTCCAAAGCCAGTTGCTTTGGAGCCCAGAGTCCACAGTTACATATTCCCTCATGAGTCTGATTTTATGTAAGCAGTCTGTTCCTATGTACGTAGGAGATAATTACTCCTACTACGTACTTACTTACATGATTTAAAACCATTTCAGGTAAAACCTTAGTTTGCTGTAAAACAGCTTGGGATGATTTTGAGAAAATTGTAAAGACTTTAGGAGGTGAGATGGAAAAGGAAAGGACAGCTGAACTTAGGGAACTCATCAAAGTCTTTCCAGACAATTATGGAGGTAATGTAATACCTATTTATTTTAAAAAAGGAAAGGTGTTATTTAGTTATTCAATAACTAATTTTAATTTCAGGATCAGATGACTACCCAAGGCAAAATCTAAAAGTAAGGGGTCATGTCCGATTAAGATCTAAAATTATTTTTAATTTTGGGCATAGAATTAAAGCCCTTACTGTGTCTGCAAATGAAGGATTTGTGAGAGCTGCACTACAACAGGTCAATACTCTTTTGAAAATGTTACAAAAACTTAGGTGAATTGTAAAATCTATAAAATTTGTTATATTTCAGGGTGTGACATATGCTGCATTTATTCATGAGTCGCGAGCACTTACAGAAGGAAAGGAAAACACTGCCGCCCAAATATTGTTATGATACAGCTTGTTAATACTAAAAATAAACTGCATTTGTATTGTCTATTTAACAACGTTTTCTTGATAAATGACTGCTTGCTCGTGTTACATTAGTTTTGTTGAAAAATCATTATTTCGCATTGCAATACAAAGCCTTATTTTCTAGGCCAGTTCATGCATAGTCAATATTAGGGCCAAAAATCTAAATCCGTTCAGCCGTTGATGTGTGTTAAGCAACAAATATGTTCTTCTTTATTTTTGTATAATAAGTAAGTAATCTATGGTTTTTGGCAATGAACATGTGTACCCAACATTACACAACACTCCCTGATGGTCATTTCAAAATTCCCGGTTTTTACTTATTTTAATGTTTCTTTACCTTTTTACCCAGTAGTGGCAAATGTTACTAATGAGAGTAAACCTGGTGATAAACGGGGGCGGTCGCGTATTGACATTGTGAGGTCAAACATTGAAAAAGCCATTGGTCGATCCTTCCGTCAACTTCCGCCAGCCCGCCAGCAAGACTCCGCCCTTTCCTGTTCCGAAACTGGCTATAATTGTTTTCAAACTTGGTTCGATTTTATATTCACCTACATCACTCGAGTTTCAGTAAGCTAAAATCGATGTCTGCTCAATCCGGAACAAAAAGCGAAGAGTTGACTGTCAAAGCAGTCTAGCATCTAAGGCCGAAGTTTTTCAGAACCTCATACAACGGGTTGAATCCAGGCTTGTCCGGAGCCGTTCTGTATGGAGTTCTGAAAAGTTCCGGGTGCATGTAGTTCGTTCGAGCCTAAAACCGGTGACACACGGCAGTCGGACGCAAGTTTCGGAACAGGAAGGGGCAGTCTTGCTGACGGGCTGGTGAAGTTGACGAAAGGATCGACCAATGACAGCGTTTGACCGCACAATGTCAAGACGCGTCTGTCGCCGTTTGTCAAAGGTAATGCAATGTACAAGCCGTGTATGCCAGAAAAAAAATAGGCGACTGGAAGCGATACCGGAAAAGGAGGCTTCATTGCCGTTCCCTTTGAGGATAATTAATACTACTACTACTACTACTTGACTGACAGTGACATTATGAAGTTTTGATTGACGTTTGTTTGTATTGTTGTTTGTTTGGTTGAGTTGAGAGGTTTTACTTGAAAACGTTAATTTTTATCATAATGAAAAGTTAGTGCGAATGTTTAATGATAATTAAATAGATAAATAGCTATTATTTATTGACTTATTATGTGAACGCTAAATAGTGGTTTAATTGAAATGGCAAAGAGTGAAGATGAAGTTCTAGATTCACAACTTTTAACAGAGAATATTGGGTTTTTACAAAATTGTTTTGATATTTCATTTAGTTTACAAAGTTCTTTAGTCACTGTGAAAGAATATTTAGCTGAAGAACAAAATGTAAGTACTTCTAAAGAGGTAACTGTGTCAAGTAAGAAATACAATGTATCGACACTTTTTACAACAAAACTCTTTGATACTACTCAAAGTAATAAGACTCTAATGAGATCTCAAATCGCAGAATCAAACTCAATTACGAAACACTTAAAAGATTGGGGTCTTCCTATAGAAATAATAAAAAAATATAAACAAAAAGGTATTACAGAAATGTTTGATTGGCAAGTGACATGTTTAGGTAATCCTAAAGTTCTTATGGAGGGTTGTAATCTTGTCTACTCTGCACCAACTTCCGCTGGCAAAACATTAGTTGCAGAGTTAATAACTATAAAGACAATTTTGGAAAGACAGAAAAAGGTAATCATAATTTTGCCTTTTGTTTCTATAGTGAGAGAAAAAATGTTTTATTTGCAAGACATACTTTCTAGTTCAGGCATTAGAGTAGAAGGCTTCATGGGGTCCCAGTCTCCACCAGGTGGACTACAAGCGGTTCATATAGCAATCTGCACTATAGAAAAGGCAAATAGTCTTGTCAATAAACTCCTTGATGATGGCAGCATATCGGAACTGGGCGCTGTCATTGTTGATGAGCTACACCTTCTGGGTGATCCACATCGTGGGTATATTTTGGAGCTCCTGTTAACAAAAGTTAGATATGTTTCCACTAAGTTTGATGACACCCATATCCAGATAGTTGGTATGTCAGCAACTTTACCTAATTTGGAGGTGCTAGCAAAGTGGTTAGATGCAGAATTATTTATAACTCAGTTCAGACCAATTCCCCTTGATGAATATTGTCTAGTTGGTAATAAATACTACAACAAATGCGGTGAACTAGTTAGCTCACAGGATGTCAAGTTAGTGACTACTGATAGTGATTATGTCTTAAAAATATGCTTGGACACAATAAGTGAAGGCTGTTCAGTTTTAATATTCTGTATGACAAAAAACAGATGTGAAAATTTGGCCCAGAACATTGCCTCATCATTTTACAAGCTTGGCTGCTCAGGCAATCAGATGGGATTAATACTTAGAAATCAGCTAAAAACTGAAAGTATTTTGGAAGTTTTAGAACAGCTTAAAAATTGTCCTGTTAGTCTAGATCATGTACTGAAAGGTACAATATCCTTTGGAGTTGCATATCATCATGCGGGACTTACCTTTGATGAGAGGGATATTATCGAAGGAGGCTTTAAATCAGGGGCAATACGAATATTAGTCGCCACTTCCACCTTGAGTTCTGGAGTCAACTTGCCAGCAAGGAAAGTTATCATAAGGACACCAGTCTTTCAAAGACAGCCTATTAACATTTTAACTTATAAACAAATGATTGGAAGAGCTGGCAGGATGGGAAAAGATACAAAGGGTGAAAGTATACTGATTTGTACTGAGTCAGAGAAGAAAATTGGGTTTGATCTTATGATGGGTGCATTGGATCCTGTAAAAAGTTGCATTGAAAGTGAAGATAAATTCATGAGAGCAGTCCTGGAAATGATTGCTAGCCAAGTGGTAAGCACTAAGGCTGAATTAGACTTGTATTCTAAGTGTACTTTGCTTTTTATTCAGCAAGAAGAAGTGAAATCACAGAATTTACTTCTAGATAACACATTAGAAGAGTTAAAAAATTTTGAATTGGTGAGGACACAAAAAGTCGAGGAAGAAATAAAATATATCGCCACTCCTTTAGGTAAAGCTTGTCTTTCTTCATCAATGGCTCCAAATGATGGCTTGTCTTTATTTTGTGAGTTGCAGAAGGCTCGTCAGTGTTTAGTCCTTGAAACTGACTTGCATCTTATTTACTTGGTGACACCCTACAGTGTCAGTAACCAATGGGGTGAAATAGACTGGTTACATTTGCTAACTTTGTGGGAGTCATTAACCAAAGCCATGAAGAGAGTTGGGGAGCTAGTTGGTGTGCAAGAGAGTTTTATTATACGCTCTTTGAGAGGAGGAACCAAATCAGATAATTCTCAAACTAAGTTGAATATTCATAAGAGGTACTTTAAGTTTGTTTTATTAAACAAGATTTCATGTTTATAAGCTAGTTTAAAATTGTTATTTATCTTTACTAGGTTTTATACTGCTCTAGCTTTACAAGATTTGGTAAATGAAGTGCCATTATCAGAAGTTGCAGCAAAGTTTCAGTGTGCTCGCGGACTTCTCCAGAGTCTGCAGCAGGCTGCAGCTACGTTTGCAGGTAATTAATACATTAATTATTGTTAAAAGTTCTCTTAAGAAGATAACGTCTTACACCAAAATAATTCTAAAAAAATGTTTTAGGAATGGTAACAGCATTTTGTCATCAGCTGGGATGGAAGAATATGGAAATGTTAGTATCGCAATTTCAAGATCGCTTGCATTTTGGAATACATTCAGAACTACTAGAGTTAATGAAATTACCTTCATTGAACGGGATAAGAGCACGTAGCCTCTTTGATTCTGGTTTCGAAACAATATCTAGCATTGCTTCGGCTGATAGCAATAAAATTGAGAATGCCCTTCATAAAGCAGTACCATTTCAAAGTGAAAAAGAACGCGACGGAGATGATAGCGAGGATATTCGAAAGAGAAACAAAATAAAAAATATATGGATTACAGGTTGCTGTGCTATGACAGCTAAACAAGCTGCTGAAAACCTAATTAATGAAGCTAGAAAATATCTAGAATATGAACTTGGTGTAACTGATATAAAGTGGAATAAAAATAGTTCTGATTATAATGTAGAAATGGTAGAAAGTAATAAAGATCTACAAATAATAAGTGAAGTTCGAAAAACTGTACAGAGTAAAACTATTGAAATAAACACTAAAATTAATGAAACTTCCAAAGTCTGTGTTGAAAGTAATGTAAATAGTTATCCCATTTCTAGTAGTACTCATGAAAAGATTGACGTTGTAGAAAAATCATACTTAGTTGAATCGGTAAAAATAGATAACTCAGTTACTAAAAATCACACTGAAGATAATAACGATGTTGATGCTAAGGACATAAATATACGAGAACAATATACGAGTCTTAAAAAATGCAATTTGTCTGATAACAATGACATCGTTTGGGATTCGTTAAACTTTACTGAGGCGGCAATCGATAATATATCAAAATTACGTACTAATTACACGTGTTCCCCCAATATTAGTTTTGGTGATGTTGAAGATAAAATTACTACCCATTCAGAATTTAAAAGTCCTATATCTTCTAAAATGACATCAGTTAAGGATGTTAGTCTTTTTTCGTCTGAGGGCGATAATTCAAGTTTATTTGAAGACAGTTTACCTCTAGACTTAATCCCAAGTAAACTACTTGACAATGGAGAGGTAGAAATGCATGCTGCAGCACCAAAAAAACATGAAACTGATTATGTTAGCATTCATTCAAATACGATACTACAAGCATTTAAAACTACTATAATAGAAATTGACGACGATGAAGACATTAAATTAGTGTACGATGAGGAAAGAAAGACATCAAATGATTTTGATGTAGGTTTTAATGCAACTGCTGATATCGAAGTTATAAATACTCAAGAAATCAATGAAGTTACGGTCAAAAAACAATACATTAGCCCTTTTAAACGGCATGCAACCGACAAAAATGATTCGCAGCCTATTGCTAAGAAAATTAAAAAAGGAGCTGATGCACCGAAAGAAAATAATGATTTTAAATCACACCTACTTATACCTTATCCAGTTGTAAAGCGAGCGAAATCAAAGAAAATCACAATAAATATTGAAAGACAAAAATTGCACGGATTCATATTAAGAGAAGGAGATATATTAGAAAATCTTCACATCTTTGATAAAATTAACACCGCATCTATTTATTTAGATGTGAAACGTACAATATCTGGATCGAATGAAGTTATTGGTAGTAAAATATTTAAACAATCTAAATCAATAGAATCATGTGAAAATGAAATATTAAACAATAGAACCTGTATAAAAAGTGTGACAATATGTTATGGGTCAGATGTGTGTGTATTATTAGACTTAATATCGTTAGGTGGGGCATTGGGTAACGTAAAACACAAATTATGTCAAATATTGAAAAGCAACCATATTAAATGGAAAATGGTATCTCTACAGTCTATGTTTGTTCATATCAAACAATATTTTGGTGTTGAAATGCAGGCATCTTGTGTCGATATATCCTTACTTGAATGGTTGATCGACAGTGTTGAAAAACCACGAAATATATTTTACCTGGTAAGTTTAAGTAATTGCTAAATCACTTTGCACTACAAAGTGTAATTACCAAATATCCTTCAAAATTAAATCATAATGTTTCGTTACAGATAAAAAAATACTGTGATATCGACATGTCATCTATTCCAATAATTGTTAACAACATTGAGAAAAAGAACAAGAATTTAGAATCACATGAAGACTTATGTCTGAAAACTTGGTTTGTATGGAACATTGCTGAAAAGCAAAACATGTCTATATTGAAACAATTCCATAACGTGCTAGATGCAATAGGTAGATTTTCAAACTATTTTTACATACCTACTTGGTCAAATATTGTTTAAAGCTTATAATAAAAGTGTTTCGTTAAAAAATGCATTATTAAAGTTTAAAAAATATAATAGAATTTGATTTTCTCCAGGTATAGAAACTCAGATTGCAAAGATATTGTCTAACTGCGAGTTCTTTGGTCTGACGGTCGACAAAGCGCTCGCCTCCCAGCTTTTGATTGATGTGAAAAATTCTCAAGAAACTCTTCAAAAGAAAGCTTTTAAAATTTGCGGTTATCATTTCAACTTTAACTCTTCTAAAGACGTCGCCAAGGTACCTTCCATGTCTTATTGCGCTAATAGAAGATGATTAATTATTTTTCTATTTCGTTCCATCCAATGCAACTTAATTTCAACACCCAGACATAATTTTAAAAGTAATTGTCAGTACTCATAAAATTATTTAAATATATTTATTTAGAACTGTGAATTCATGGACGAGCAATATTAATTCTGTTATTTTCGTAATTGTTTGGCCATTGATATACTTAGATGACGTCCTAATCCTAAGCATTTTATTGCAGGTATTAGGAATTTATAAAGGACGTAAAGTTAGCACTAAGAAGAGCGTATTGACATCACACAACAGCCCCATGTCGAGCATTATTATATATTGGAGGAAACTGAACTCTATATTGACCAAAACACTTTATCCGTTAACAGAGCAAGCCTGCATATACAGTGAAGGAGATAGGTAATTTACAAAACATAGACCTAAGTAAATAATAGACTTTGTAAAAATAGCGTCAATAAGATAAAAAAGCAGCTATATTGGTACTCTAATAAATCTTGTTGTGGTATCTTAATGGTAACATACTTTTGTATGAATAATACAAAACACAACTCAAGACTTCGGAGGATTTTGGACTTTGTGTGCTTGCATTCAAAGTGAAGTTTGTTTTCCAGAATAAACCCATCATACACAATGTACACCTGCACCGGCCGGGTCAGTATGCACGAGCCTAATCTCCAAAACGTGCCGCGAACTTTCTTCATTCCTATCCAGTACTTGTCCCAAGATGAAGTAACCAACGACGTAGTGGAATTCAACTGTAGGAACATATTCAAGGCGGCCCCGGGTTTTGTGCTAGTTTCGGCGGATTACTGCCAGCTGGAGATGAGGATATTGACACATTATAGCGGGGATGCTGTGCTTACTAAGATAATGAGCTCGGACGTTGATGTGTTTAAGTCCATAGCAGCGACGTGGTCCAGTGTGCCTGAAGGAGAGGTGAGCCTCGTCAAGATTTTTACCTTAACATTTAGTGTTTTCAACTTTAAACTCTATGTTTTTGATAAGGGTTGGTGGCTAAGTGATTTGATATTACCTGTTGCTTGGATAATTGGGTCCAGCAAATGTGGATGTACTACAAGGTCAGGAAACGAATCGACACGATGATCAAATTCCATAGATTTAAAAAAAACTTGCGTGACGAAGATGGCTGCGTATGTATTTTATAGAAATAAGCCGTGATACCTTTATCAAGCATTTTAAACCAGCAGGTGGACCAACCAGGACCCCGATTCAGAACTCTTTGTTAAGAAATTGTCGTTCGGAAAACCACGTGACACTATAAGATTTAGCATAAGTGTCAAGTGACTTACCTGTTGTCAATTCGTTAACGAACTGTTCAAAATTTATGTCTTGCACCCTAATTCAGAACTCTTCGATAACGAATTGACATCCGATCAATAACGTGACATTCATGATGTTAAATCATTAGTACCACATGATTTTCGGTCTACAATTTGCTATCGAACGGTTCTGAATCGGGGTTGATCTCAATGACAACTTTAGTTCAATGAAGGAGGACAGCAATAGGACATAGCAGCAGCACCGCATGCTCGCTGCAGATCAACACGGCACACACCGAAGCTAGGGAAGGGACGCGACGGTTCTAATTTATTTTTATTTTTTATACTAATTTTCGACTCGACCGTATGTCTGTCTGCACTTTTGATTTGCGATGAGGCGACTTAGCCAAGTAACTGTTAGACCTTAAACTGACTCCGCACGTTGCTTAGCCAAGGTCATTGCTTTTCGACTTTATGTTAAGCGAATAAAGTTCAAAATATGGTGTCCAATATAGATCCCTATTAAGGCGTTCATACTAAACGTATTGTCAGCCTCCGACTGTTACCAGGGCAGGCTCACTGTCGACACCAAGGTAAACGTGATCTCAGACTGTATTTTTCGTCCGCACTATGCTGACAGTACGCTGTGAGTACAATGCAATGCGTAAGCAGCGTCAACGGCGCGTAGTGGCGTAGAACAATAAACGCCGCCGACAGTCAGAGACACCGCATATCGTAATAGCGTATTGTTGGTTCGTTGTAAACGTTATGTTGGATATGTATGAAATCTGTAAACTGTGTAACGCCCTGCTGACAATACGTTTGGTGTGAACGCATCCTTAACACTTTAGCAGTTCACAAAGCAGGCACAATACAATAGACGACCTCCGTGCCAGAGAGGCGAGTACGCCGGACTTTGTTTCGCCATCTCACGAAACACGAAAACAATTCGTGTATGAAATTCATTTCTATTGCTTACGATTATACGCATTTTTGAATCACTCGAAATAAGTGTTTCTATTACACTGAAATCGCGTAACTATTTTCGACCTACGCAGAAAATATTATGAAACGGAAAGCAAAACTCATTGATTTTAAAAACCGGTAGTGAAACGCTTAAAACGGAACGTAAACAAAAAGTTAGAGGAACTAGTTCAGCCTGAATTATCGTCAGCGCCAGCCCTAGAAACGACGAAAAAATTAACCGACTAGATCGTCGCGGGCATCCACAATAAAATCCGACCGCACACGCCGATTGGCCAAAGCCAGAAGCCAGAGCCAGAAGAGGTCGCTCGCATGCGTTGACAAATTTGTATCAAACATATGTTTACTTGTCAATATCATTCCTCCGTAGTGTCAGTAGTAGAAAACGAAATACGAGTGGGTAGGACCAATCGTTGCAGAATTGACGGAATGAATTTTCAAAAAGAGTGATTTTAGGAATTCGCATGCGAATCTTGCGATTTCGTATTAGGATTGGAATTTGCATGATTCAAAAATACGTCTCCAGATCAATGTACCTATGTGATGTTGTCCAATATTTACTTATTAAAAAACTTTTAACAATCACACCACGCCCAACTATCAAGCCTCAACTAAGCAAAGCTTGTACTATGTACTATGAACAGTTGCCATGCGGGGTTCGAACCCGCAACAGCCAGAGTATGTGAACCGGATCACAAACCAATACACCAGATGGTCGTCAAATTAATAGTCAATAGGTAAAACAATAGGGATGAAGACTAACTTTCGTCTATAAGGTATATTATCAAAAAGTATTAGACAACGTATTTTTTCATTTTTGACATAATCAAAATGTTACAGAGATTTATTGATTTGAAATATCGCATGATCGTCTTGGTACAATTTTACTTAGAAGTGACGTCACGAGCCCTCGAACGAACTCTTCTTTGTCATTTTGTTTTGTCATTTGATTGATAGAAAAAATAAATGTCCATTATTTTTTGATAATCTAACTAACGGGACTAAATAAAATTTCATTTTCTTTACCCAGTCGTCATCCTTATTGCCGTGTACTACATATGGTACACTTTTATTGAACTTCTATTAAATTCGTAGGTGGACGATGATCTTCGCCAAAAGGCCAAGCAGCTCTGCTACGGCATCCTCTACGGCATGGGCAACAAGACCCTCGCAACACACCTCGACGTCTCCGAGATGGAGGCGGCAATCTTCATGGACTCCTTCTACAAGACATACCCTTCCATCAAGCAGCTCACCCACTCAGTCGTTGAAGAGTGCAAAAAGAAGGGATATGTGGAAACCCTGATGAAGCGGCGGCGGTATTTGCCGGATATTAACAGCTTAGTTTCGTCGAAAACAAGTAAGTGATAAAATAGCAATTAACTGAAATATCGTACTTTATTTTATAAACATTCGATGCGATTTTGTTCCTAGATATTGACTTCACGTTGATTTCTACAAGTCATACTTTGCGACAGAGCAAATAACTAAATTTACACCAAACATAAATTGATTAGATTATCTTGATATGTATGCCAATTGATTTTATTTTATTATGGGCTACAACACTACGATGAGGTAGACGAAACTAATTAGTCTTCTTATCTATCATGTTCGTACTCGATACATTTAAAATAATAATCATGCGCCAGGCACCACACCAAATTATCACAGGCTCGAAGTAAGGAGTTAACATCCTTAAAATTCTGTTAGGAGTTACTAGACAACTTTGTCAGGGGCTCCCAGAACACTATGACTCGAGCCATTTTAGAAAAATACTTTTATGAATTAACTCGAACCGGGAATTACCCTTTGCGTTCTAAACGAATGACGGCGCTACTACGCCAATCCTTATTCAATGATAAATGACTACATCTGTATCCAATATCTTTGCATAAAATTCTCAATAAACTCGTCACTGCGCATTCCTTGAAATCATCAACATCTTCAGCCTTTGAAAGTCCAATGCTTCTCCTATAGAACGCCACAGCCGGCTCTGGGCCGTTTGCATCTAGCAGCTTCCCGCAACCTTGACTAGATCGGCAGTCCACCGGGTGGGAGGCCTGCCCACGCTGCGTCTCCCGTTCGTGGTCGCCACTCGAAAACCTTTCTTACCCAACAGTTGTCATTCTGCGTGCAATGTGGCCTGCCTATTTGAATACTCATATGAAATCTTGTAGGTGCAGCCGAGCGTCAAGCAGTGAACACGACCATCCAGGGCTCGGCCGCGGACATCGCCAAGGCGGCCATGTGCGCCATAGACACGCGCGCAGACCGCGGCGACCACAAGCCGCGCCTCATCTTACAAATGCACGACGAACTCATATACGAAGTGCCCGAACCCCACAAACAAACCTTTATTGCTATCCTAAAAGAAGTTATGGAAAATACTGTACAATTAAAAGTGCCCTTACCAGTCAAAATTAAGGCTGGGTACACGTGGGGAAGTTTAGAAGAAATTCAAGTATGAATCACCAAATGAAATGTGAATTCCCAACGGTATGTAGTTATTGTCATTATTATGCTGTGATATATAAATGAGTCTGCCAACGATCATGTGATGTATTTAGCGTACTATCTAGTCTTAGTGTTTTTGTATGTTTATAATTGTTATTTCTTGAATAAATATAATATCTTATTCAATACATAATATGTATTTTTTCCCAAGTATTCCTTAGATATTTTATTTATGTTTAACCTATCGATTAGGTTAGCAGTAATATCGTGTACTATAAAACAGTTAAACAACCAACTTTATTGGTAGCCTAATTTAATACATTAATTATTATTACGTTGTATAAAAAATCTATTGTATTCTCAAAAATTAAGAATCTCTTCTTTTTTTGAAGTCGCTAGAAAATGGGCCGTTTACTTTATACTAAACCGTGAAGTTTATAAGAACGTATATTGTTGGAAATATGATTACGTAGAGATTTAACCACAAGCCCAATGACAAAAACACTGCAGCGCCGTAAACACTTGCCAAAATTAAAATAGCACGGTTTATCGTGGACATTTGTATGAATTCCAAATGTTGGCAAGTGTGCTCAATCGTGTCACCGTGTTAGTACTTTTCATGTTCTATGTAAAAAAAAGTCGTTACTTAAGTATTAAAGCAATAAATGCTCCAATTCTTACTTATCGCTGTAAAGATAAAGTTATAGGTGGGTACAGTGATTCAGGTCATGTCACTATTTTCGTCAGTGCTAATCACATTATAATTCGGACTAGGCATCAGTGTAATGCTGTCTATTTCTTCATTTCTAATTGTATTAATATCAGTGGTAACTAAGAAGCAATAAACGTACACTGCAATAAATTCTGCGGAATTAATTAATTCTCATCGTTATGCAAGGTGCACAATAACGGTTGCGATGTGCTAATCTCGTCTTAGTCACGTAACTTTCGTATCGTAGCGCCACACTCTGTGTTTTCCGTGGGGTTTCCCGGGTTTCCGCGCGTGTGACCAGAGGGCGCAGGTTGCGCGGCCCGCGCAATCAATACCTGCGCCGGGCGGTCATCCTCCCGTACTCCTCAGGCTCGCTTGTCGCTTGTCACCCCGTGTAACGTCAGCGGAGCGCCACGACGCGACTCTAGCCCGAACCGAAACGCGTATAGCTCCCAAATCAAATGCCCGTTCACGCCGCGTAACATGCCCGCTCCGACACAGCTCGCCGAATTGAGCCCGGCGCGTGTCTACTCAGTGAAAATGGCTCGCGGCTACTAAGTGCTAATTTGTAACAGCGAAAATGCATCTCCATTTCGAGAGGAACGTAAACGCGAAGTGCGACTGCACGATACTGTCGCTGTCATGGATGGGCAAGGTCCCCGACGAGCTGCCAGAGGTGAGAATTACAAAAATATATATATCTAATTTACCTTACTTTAAATTATGCACGAGGACATCAATCCAGTTACATGAATGCCTTGCCACAGTCATTTTAATTCTAGATGGCTTGTGATTTGGTTTCACGCGTCTGGCATTTGTGACAAATGTTTGTTGAAGTTAAAACCTCATTACTCACGATATTTAGTAATTTGTAGCTAGCTTGATTAACATTTTATTAATCATGAAAACCGACTTTTTATAAATTAACCTTCATATTGTAGATGGATGATATTAATATGTTCCCCTTTACAATAAATATTTGCATTTTAATAAAGATTTTTTATTAAAATTAATACTTTTTTTTATTAAGATTATACCAGATTTAAAAATATAGTGAGGTAAATGTACCTATTCAAAATATTTGCCAAGCAATAGATCAAATGAAACACGCTGTAAGTTCAATATAACACCGTCTACTTATTTCATTTAACATATTTTGAATTATTATTTTTCACTTACAACATAATCTCGCTTTCAGATTGTGTTGTAAATTTCAATAGTTAATACGCGCGTTCAGATTTGGCCCGCAGGCTACAGGTTGGGCACAAATTGCCGCGGCCATCAAGACACGTAAGGCCTGATTGCCTCAAACCTGCGGCACATTATTACACTGCATTAATTTTCCATTTCTCTTCAACGCAGATTGAAAGCGATTTGCTGCGAGCCGAATCGTAGTTTGTTGTAACTTGTAGGCGCGGGTAGTGCCTCCTGCAATACTAATCTACGTAACGGACCTGCTGTAGGGAGCGAAGGCTCCCATTCAATTAACTTTCTTCCTCTTGTACAACTTTTGACCTATTTACTTTTATTTCCACGTCTTACACCTACCGCTTCCAAATAATGCACACTTTTTTCGTTTATACTGAATTAAAGAATCCCTTCTTCCCATGCGGCGTATTGCGGATACTTTTCGCATCTTTTGTATTGGGTGACACCTCTGACCGCACAATAAACGCGATTGTCATTATGAGCTCAAACATCCATTAGACTACGTATTGTTATTTAAGATGGCAAAATTACTAGCGACCTGTTTGTTTTATTACACGAAGACTATATTGTCTCTAGAGCTAAACTTATTACACAGGTCTCGTTTAAACTACCTATTACTGCTGTCGTACTTATTAGACTGAAAGCTTCATTTTGTTCAGAAAATAGCGTTTTCCCAGAGCGAAACCATGTTGATCATTCCGCGAAATGTTCACTGAAGAAGTTATTTGTTTTCAAATATTGCTTTGCTTCTGTTTGTAGAATAAACTAATTAACTATATCAGCAGATGTCAGCGTATGTCTAACTAAATAGGTACTCTAGGTTGCGTAAGACAATGATGAAACCAAACAAATCATTACACGCCGGGATAAACTTCTTGCAAAATATTTACATGACGCAATACGTCAAGTGGTATGTAAACGTTAAGCTATTAAAAATCTATGTTTTATTCTATTTTGATAAACAGGCATCTATACTAAAATATATTCTATCAATAGAAATATCAATTTCTATGTAAACTAGGTAGTTGTTGCGTTAGCTCAGGCAATATTGAATGACATTCACTTACTAAAAGTTAAAAAAGAAAATTATATAATGATCAAAGCCTTATTGTACTGCCGTGTGCTATTGAGCTTAATAAATTAGATAGATAGATAGATACTCTTTATTGTACACCACACAAAAGAAACAAATCACAAGAAAATAAATACATTATGAATAGCATAATTTGGCGGTCTTATCGCTCGAAGCGATCTCTTCCAGACAACCTTTAGGTAGAGGAAAGTTGAATTAATATTGAGAGAAGGGAGGCGGTGAAGAGTTCCAAAACATAAAAGTACAAAAATTTAACAAACTAATTAAACAAATAAATAAAATAAAATAAGAACAAATAAAAATAAAATACATACTTCCTAGTACATGTACTAAGTAAAATACTTTTATAAATACAGACATAATATGAATACATACTTAAAATAATAAATGTACATAAATAAATACCCTATTAACATGAAAAAGAATCTAGTGAAAGATGTAGGAAAAATGGTTAAATAAATAAAGTAGAAGAAAAATAGACAGGAGAAAACTACAGTGAAAGAACATAGGTTTTAGGTCTAATAATAGATGAAATGTTTAAGGGTGCAATGGGTAGGTACTGGTAGGCGTATATCTGCAAGTTTAGCCAGTCCATTAGTGTTGGTCAAATGGTCACGCGCGTTGCTGCCACTCTTCCCTGCTTTGTCCACTATCCAATTAACGAACTTATTCAAACAAGCCCTCTCGTACCTACTAATTACATTGTTTTCATTTAAATTAGGATACAGAGGGACTACAATCCACGAATACTAATTACAGGGAAGAAGAACGTAGAATAAAGTTCGCACGCAGGGATTGCCTTTATTTCTGTCAGGCATTTCAGACACATACTGTAGAGCTAATTAGTGGCTTCAAGGAAAACATGCAGCAGCGACAATTTATTCGTGATTCCCGACTCGTGAAATTACGTTCTGGGTAAGGTCTCGAAATTAGTTCTGGATGCTAGGGTACGGGACTCGGTTCTTGTTACGTTGGTAATTTTATTAAATAGGAATTATTAGTACTTAATTTATATAGAAACCAGGTTTGTGTGGTAGTAAAATTATTAATTATGTTTTTACCTTTTCAAAAACTGCTGAGTTTTGATCACGGCTACGTATGCACCTACTGCACAATTCAAAACATTTTAAAGCTATTTATTTTAGCGAAGAAATACATTTTATGTAAAAAAATATATAGGTAATAGTCGTTTCAATAATGGTAAAACAAATGATAAACATTATGGTAACCCAATATACAAATGTACTCTATGATGGTGGTAACTTATGTTTTTTTAGAATAAGAACGTATTGGCAATAGACATTACGACAACAACAGCTACACAGTCAGCACATACACAAAAAACTTTCAAAAAAATCAACAGTAAACAGACAGAGAATAACACAATAAATCAACATTAATAAATAACTGGTAAAATAAACAAAAATAAAACAAATACAGCTGACCCACTGTCTTAACAGTGCCGCTACGCGTGTCGCAACGCCATCACAATTGGTCCTCACTCAGCATTTTCCATGTCCCGTTATATGGGCAAGCTACGACGCTGGTTTTCAGTGGACCCATCAGCATGGGTCACTCAGCAGTGAGAACCACGGGCTATGACAGTGCAGCGGCAATAAACATAGTAATACACATAAAAATATACATAAACACTGAGTGAGTTGAGTCAGTGTATTGATTTTATTGTGTGTTTGTGTAATAGTTTTACCGCATAATATTTCCTTTGTATAAGTACTTACATATTTTTAACCGACTTCAAAAAAAGGAGGAGGTTCTCAATTCGATGTGTGTTGTTTTAATGTTTGTTACCTCAGAACTCCGCCATTAATGAACCGATTTGAAAAATTATTTTTTTTAATTGAAAGGGTATCCAGATTGGTCCCATTTTTTTCTAAATTCAATTCTGATGATGGGATCCATGAGGAATTGAGGGAACTCCTAAAATATTATAGGTATACATATAGCGATTTTAGTATATTTAACAACAAGTCAAGTATTTGCATTCAGAAAGTATGATTTGCTGAGGTGGAACTGATGATAGAGACCATAGTTGGCCACAATAGTATTCCACGAGTAGCGATAAGATATTTTCATTAAGACAGTTAAGCCTTGCCTTGCCTTGAAGAAGGCGGAAGGTAAGCATCGGAACTCTGTGATAAAACAATGTATCATAGCCGTGTTTTGACTTATTTGAATCGTCATGAGAAGCAATTTAGCTATAATTACATTACAGATCGCCATTTAGAATGTAAAAAACAGACAAATAAAACATTTTTTTATAAAAAAAATAACCGACTTCAAAAACACTAAAAATAACCTTTAAACAATTATTTAACAGTTATTATTGGAGTCGGTGCCAGCCGTGGAGTGTTTGAATGTGGTTGTTTGCACCGACTCCTTATTTTTAGCTTTTTAGTGTTATTTTTTTATAAAAAATTGTTTTTGAAAGGAAGAGATCACCGTTACTAATTAGACTACCTTCTTTTACCTCATCGTTAATTTATACGTAGAAAGGATTATGTCTTTTTGGACTATATTGTATTATGTAGATAGAATGCATTTAAAAAAAATCCGCCGCTAGCAGAATGTTTATTGCTTAACGGCGTTTAAGGGCAACTTTGTTATAGCAATTCTCGCAACGAGCGGTATTGTAGGGTTTTTGTGGCAAACAGCTCTACGCAGTTCTTATAAACCTGTTGCTCCAACCACGAATGTAAGCGGTAAGAAATCAGAACTAATTGGCGGCGATAGACGGATTAATGGCGATGCTGGCGTAATATCTGGCTAATTGCCAATTTCGCCTTCGATCTCCGGTCCGGCCGACGGCCTGTCACCCTGTATATTTCACGTGCAATCACGATCGCTTCCTGAAAAGGATTGCTACCGATAAAATCATGGCGGTACAGACAGTTTTCAGTCACGTATTATTCAGTCTGGTACTAAAATTGGGTATTCGTTCCGATTCCGTTCTATTTAAAAGATTTCTAAATTAAACTTATACTCAATATTTAGTAACATAACAACAAAGCATTTTAAAGGCGTGCAATGTGACCCATCATGATTGAAATGTTGTAAAATAATTAAACTAATAATGACTGTTTTTAGTTTGTCACTCGTTTTGATAGTAACACTAACGACAGACATACTTGTAGGTGTTGTGGTGTGTAAATCTAAATCCATAAAATACTTCGTCATAGGTACGTCAATTAATTGGTGGTGTCATCATTTCTCAAAAAAAATTTATTTTGTAACGATTTTTGCAGCTGGTAGTCTTAGTAAGCTTCGAATATACTTTCTATAACTTTTAACATTATTTAAAGGCACGCCGGTCCCTAAACTAGTTTTTCCCAGTTCCGATTGAATCTTGAAATAGTCGACGTGTTTGTTTCCGTAAAAATTTCTACTCGAAAAATATTTTACCCTACCCTTCGTAGCATCTTCGTAGCATTGCATCGTAGCTGCTACGTCATTGAAACACTTCTGAGTAGAATTTCCTGCTTTTTGATTTTGAATTCTAAGCTCAGCATTACATGAGATAGTAGTTCTTACGTGAAATAAGACAGATAGTTTTTAGGGTTCCGTAGTCCTGACAAGGAACCCTTATAGTTTTGTCATGTCTGTCTGTCTGTCCTAGGTTTTGCTAAGAGACCGTTAGTTACTAGAAAGCTGTAATTTTGTAGGTGTGTGTATACCAATTACGCCGACAAAGTGGTAGATTTTTTTTTGGAAAATCTATTATTAGGGTATCTCCCCTACGTGTGAAGTGCGGATGTTTTTTCTGTCGTCTACCCCATTGTGTGGATAATCGTTGAGTAGGTCTTTTGACGCAACAGGAAATCCAACAGGAGGCGTGTTGTGAGAGGCGACTAATTCCTGAAGCACGAGACGGGCAGCAGCGTCTGCGTGCGAAATATTATAAAAAACTGCGCTCGCCAACCCGCCTGCCAAGCGTGGCGAGCATTGGCAATCCCTCCCGATGAAATTCATTGGGGGAGGCCTGTGTTCAGCAGTGGACGTCCATGGCTGAAATGATGATGATGAGGTCTTTGAAATTACTTAGGGGTTGCTAGTACTCTTTTTCGATTTAATGCTTCATTTACGAAATATGAAACTTTAAAGTGCAATTTTTTGTTCCAGTACGGCGTCCCCCCCTCTCTAAAAGCTAAACTGCTGGCTTGAAAAATCTGAAAAAATTCGTGATGATAGTGCATTTCATAAACTTTAAAGGAAAATTATAGCGGTTAAGATAACTTCATTAGTTTAGCAGTAATAGTAGTTGAACTTGAGTGTTGGATAATTTTGTACTAAATACAAATATCTTAACCATTAATTTAAAGAACAACAGAATCGTTCTATATTGTGATAATGGGCTACTACGAAAACCCTACACTGCGCGTGGGCCAACACGCACTTGGCCGGTTTTTTAAAAAGTTTATTTCATGCATGTACCTACATGAACATGTAGATTGATTTGATGTACTTTGGTATTGCTAGCATAATATAGATATGCCATTTTTTAAATCAAAAACTGATAGCAAGAAATGCCAGAATCCCGGAGCCATGTCCATATCATATGGATATGATATGTAACATCAATGTTTGAGATCATTGACCCCAAATCAATCTACCTATTCCAATCACTGCTCATAACCTAATATAATCTTACAATATAACTTAAGGCTATTTACTACAAAGTTTTAAATCATTTTAGCTGGCTCTGATGTTGGTTCCGCTAAAAAGTAAATAAGTTTACCAACATCATTCCTGTCATCTTTAATGATCTAAAAACTATATCTCGCAGACAACGATTATCACAGTCCATTAGCAGATGATAAACATCTTCTACCACTTTGCACACATCACAGTTTTGAGATTCGGTGAATTTCATGAGAAATTTAAACTTATTTAACCGGATCACAATAAGCAGTGATACGTTCTGCTTAAATTAGAGTTTGTAGACCTGATGATTGTATATCATACCCTTTCTCAAGATATCTTCTATCAAACTATTATTTACTTCTATTTAGCATACAATTTATTAAAGAGTTCTGAATTGTTTAGACTGACTGCTTTTTGTTTTCAATCCTTAGCTCTTACGTGAGATAGTAGTGCTTACGTGAAATAAGAGAGATCGTTCTGAAAATAGTCTTTTGACTGACACGTGGGCATGCATATCCCCAAGCCCTAAGAAACTTTAACGATAAGTACCCAAAAGATAAATGCTGTTGATAATTTGATATTAATTAATTGATGTTATGTTATAACGACAGGAGAAATGATGGAACTATCGAGTGTCGCTTCAGAATTAAGTCATAAATGTCTGATAGTGACCGAGTTGAAACGATTAAATGCCTATTCTACATACCCCGAGCCTATGGGGTATTCATGGACTCAATAAATCGCACCTCATAGTCACCCCGATGTAGCCAATTAATTCCAGGGTTCTGTATAATAGCACCTCAAGCCGTAATATATAAATTGAGAACATTGTTAAAGGTAATTTGCCATCAATTCAAGCCCTGGTTAACAAAGCCAAGGCCATTTATGTTTCAAGGGAGTGGGATAAATTATAAGTGCTAAATGTACCTATTTAATATGAGACTTAACTAATTGTCTAAAGGAGTTACGACGTGTTTTGTTTCTTATCCTGGATAGATTTTACGCATGAGTAGGTATACTCGTAGTAACTACACGGTGAATCTCATATTATCATATCATCGTAAGTGCAAATGCTTATAAAAAGGTATAATATGATTTACAATCGACGTAACATTTTTCTTCTTATCCTGCAACTTTTGCGACATTAGTATCTAACTAGACAAACATAAAATATACTTCCTCTATGTAACTACCTATGCAATATTGGTATTGGATATTTGCGTTGCGTTAACAGCTCTTTAAAATCTTAAAGTGAGTCAGACTTTTTAATAAGTTAATAATACACCTTTATTTCTTATCCAAACAGGAGGAGGGCTGGAAGCTGAACCGCAACAACTACTACCAAGAAGGGTGGCTGGCGACGGGAAACGTGCGGGGCGTGGTCGGAGTCACGTTTACGTCGTCGCACGCGCGGCGCCCGCACGAGCTGCCTCTGCGCACGAACTACAACCTGCGGGGACACCGCTCCGACGTGAGTGACAACAGCTTTATTTTTTTATTTTGTTTTATTTTATTTGTTTTCTTTGCATACTGCTCTCACAGTTTTAGCGTATTCGCCTAATGGTGACGATGACACCACCGCTCAATTGACGTACTTTTTATGAACTGTCAAAAATCGACATCCTCATAGATTTTGTATGGGAATACATATTGTTTGTTGTTGTTGTATTGACGCCACTTCTATATAAGTAGTCCAATACGAAGTCAAATAATAAAAAATCCATTCTAGTGTGCCTTCAGAAGCGATTCAGAATCAGTAACTTAATCGATCTACGTAAAGAACAAAACTATACCTACTATATATTTTAAAATTTTTAATTATTCCTCTGCTGTTATAAAATAGTACTTGTAGTCGATGTAAATTGCACCGTAATATGTGCACTGCATAAGGCAAGTACTAACAATCTTTCTTTTAGAAGAAGAAGAAAAACATTTAGGTTTTAAACATTGGACATCACACACAAAGAGCACATAATTGACACAAAGAACATTTTAAAAAGACACAAACAAACAAGACACAAGTAATTAAAACAAAAAAAAACAACAAAGATTCAATATAAAACTCAAGCCGTGCTTGCATGGTGCAATGGACAAGGCTTCGGCTTTTATTGGTGAACCTAGAGATTTGAAATTTAATTATAAGATGCACTAAGAAAAAAGACGATTCAGTCAGGACCTCTATCTACGAAATTATACTTAAAATAAATTTACCTAATGCACCGGCAAATATTATTCCGACGAGTTTTCTAAAAAACAATATTTTATCAAGGCAAAACTATAATACAAATACAAAGAGCTCAAGCTGTAAAGCTAATCACACTTAGATACACATTAAAGGAATGTTTAAGAAATAAGATTGATACTCCACCTTTGTAAGCGAGTCTCATTTGTTCTGAGAGATAATTACTTGAGTACTTATACATATTACATTATTAACAATAGGGCCCTATAAATTTTACCAAATCCATCGTTATTATTGAAGTGAAGTTTGATGAATTATTGTAAATAAATACCGAAAAAGATAGTAAGACGATTGGTCCTCTCCTCTTTAAACTAAACTCTATTGGAGTAGTGATTAAAAACACAGACTATCAAATTTAAAATGGTTTAACTAAATAACTATAATAATGTGGATTGTGCCTTATCTTTTCGCAATATGTTAATCGTAAAACTAATAGTTTTGCTACCCTCTAAATTGGTCTCTTTATTATCTTGAAATGTCACTAGGCTAGACTGAACTTATCACAAAAACCATAAAGAATTTTAGGTAGTTGACAGTTTTATTTAAGTTACTTACACCTATTTATTTATTTTTGTGATTATGTAGGGATAAAAAAACTTATTTATATGCAGTACGCTCACTTATTTTTGCACGCATAGCTAAATGAAATCAATCAATTCACTTGTCGTAAACCAGTTTTCTGCTTGTTACTTTATTATTGGCAATTTCGTGTTACAGAAGGGGCGAAATACGGCGTTGTCCTTTCCAAACATTTGAAACATTAACCAACGATGATTGCTACGAATCTGTTTTTAGTCCTCTTAAGCACAGAACGCCTTTTAAGGGATTTGTCGAGAAAAAAACGTAATCCTTGTTAATTTCGACGGGCATTGCGCCAAGTCTGTCTTCAATTTAAATTAAATCGTGTACAGCTTTGAAGGAACATGTTATCTTGCTGATACACCGTGCAATGTGAACTGTCTCACAGACATTTACAGGATATTCCTCCTAGAACATGAGAAAGTTTTTCTATGGAACAAACATCAAAAGCTCAAAAAAAAATCTACTTCTCCATACAAACTGATGACAGCAGTGGTTTATTATGAGACGCTTTCTCATTTTTTTTTCTGGGATATCGATGTTAGTCTTTGACCGTTAGTTCTACGTGCATTACACCTACAAAGCGAAAGTTATGTCGAATGCCCATGTTGCACCCTACCCAGCATCAACTAGGAGCTCTAGTCTCAAAATTGTGTACACACATGTCTACCTGGGACAAGTGATCTAGTTGGGTAGATCCAATTTTAAGAAATAGGTCAATCGTCGAATCCAAATTTCCCAGTAGGCGTGCGTTCGGCAAACTACACATCGTCTTCTCGTCCAAAAGACCTTATGTGTATATTATTATAAACGTGAAAGTTTGTTTAGATGTTTGTTACTCAATCACTCTTTAATAGCTTATCGGAATTATCTGTAGATTAGATATAGCTAGTGTAGTAACACAGAAGAAGAAGAAGATTATTCATTCTTCTTGGTCTAGTCTTGAACTCTACGCCAATGTTGTCGCGGGCAGAATTTTATTTTAAAAAAAGTTTGATTGTTTTTCTCGTATGCGTTATTGCTTTAATACTTTGGTGAGTTGATGTGCATGCCGGAGTAGGTTTAGGTCGCGGGCAACCGCTACCCAATAATCGTTAAAAAAAATTAAGGTTTAAATTATAGGATCTGATAAGCACTTGGTCAATTTGTTTATTCCTATTGGGCACAGAATATATTTTTTAGGCTCGCGTGATCCCTCTATGCTCCAAACCGCCTGTTAATACGATGGCCGTTTGAGGGTTTTTGTACTCAGCAAAACCATTGCCCTTCGAATACAAAGTGCCTTTTTTAATTCAGATAACATCTTAAGTTCGGGTACATACATATTCCCTTAACCTCGGCGTCTTGTACCTAATTCAAATATTATTATGCTCTATTTATGTAGATTAGAATTGTTGTCTAATTGGATCAATAAGTATTTCAGTAGGTATGGAGTGTTTTGTATGCTCGCGATGTGTGACTTTGTTTGGTAAACATCAATTTGAATCTCTCATTAGTATTAACTACTTGTTTGACGTACGAGTATAGTACCTATACAAAACAATTGTGCTGTAGTTAACGATCGCTTTTAGCGATAAGACCGCCTGAATTGTGCATCTTTTTGTAAACACAAATTGTAACTTCTTTGTATGGTACAATAAAGAGTATCTATATATCTATCTATCATCATCATCATCATTCCAGCCATAGGAGGTCCACTGCTGAACAAAGGCCTCCCCCAATGACTGATCATCGGGGGGGATTGCCAATACTCGCCACGCTTGGCAGGCGGGTTGGCAGCACAGTTTTTTTATAAGATTTCGCACGAAGACGCTGCTGCCCATCTCGTGCTACAGGAATTAGTCGGCTCTTACGACACGCCTCCTGTTACCGGTGGGAAAGTGTATTCTTTACGGCTGTCCCCACACGGCACCCTTTATATCTACCTATATAAAGTCATTATTTGTCCACTTAGATCTGACGGCCGATGGGGCAGAAAGGATTTGGAATGGAGGCTATGTATCGGCATGCGTAGCGTAGGACGTCCACTTAAAAGGTGGACAGACGACCTGGTAAAAGGTTGCAGGAAGCCGCTGGATGCGGGCTGCTTCCAACCGGACAATCTGGAAGTCACTGTAGGAGGCCTATGTTCAGCAGTGGACGTCCTATGGCTGAAATGATGATGATGATGATTTGTCCATGAATATTTCACTAAGACGCTTAAGTAACAATAAAACTAGTACATACTGCATACATTTTTTATCGTAGATTACTCGTCCTGGATTAACGCAGCCTATGAATCCGCGCTAATGAGCCACCGACCGCAGCCACCGGTAGCTAACGACAAGCAGTGTCACTTGTTTTTACATAAGGTTTTTAGGACTCACGTTCAGACGCGTGTAGCGGAGTAGCGATCACTCGCGACTACTAAATCGCTTCGTTTGCGCGGTACCTGTAGGCGGTGGCTCATTTGCGCGAAGCGAATGTAAAATTAAAATCTAGCGTGTCTGATTTTTTGTCACGTCAGATTGTAATCGCATGACTCAAATAAAATAATTTGAGAGACTGTCGGAAATCGTTTGCTCCGTATCCACCATGCATCTCATACTGATTGTAAATAATATAACGCTAAAATGGATAATAATTACCTACGCCCGAGTGAGATACCAATTATTAAATCCATCCCAAGCAAAGTTGCACATTCGTCTGTGTTTTTTCGGGATAAAAATTTAGAATGTTCTAAAAAAGACTATGATTTACCTGTGTGACAAAATAAATCAAAGTTCTTTCAGGTGACTTTTAACTTGACTACAAACATACGATGATACAACCTTCACGTTTAAATAATGTTAGTTGCTACAGTTTTTAATGCTAGAAAACAATGGCGTTACACTATTTGGCAAAGAAATCCGCAAATGGCCGCTATCGACCTAGTTAGTGGCGAGCCGGCAACCTTGGCCATATTTGCGGATAATCGCCACCGCTTTCGTTTACTTTTCATTAAGTATAGGAATTCTACGCTAGTTTAAACTACCCTTGAGCAAGCTTCTGAATCCTAAATAATTCAATTTATTTAGTAAAACACGGGAATTGGTATAAGAGCTATACTTGAGGACCTCCGTAGTCCAGAGGCGAGCATACCGGACTTGGTATCGCTATCTCAGGTCCCGGCTTCGATTCCCGGTCAGTCAATGTAAAAAAATAACTTTTTTATATTGTCTCGGGTCTGGGTGTTGTGATACCGTCGTTGTTTCTGATTTCCGTAACGCAAGTGCTTTAGCTTTGGTAAGTAAGTACCATAGGATCAGAGCAATGTATGTAATGTTGTCCAATATTAATATTAATTAACATTTATTTCTGGAAAGTAGCTGATCTGACTGAAGACCAGAATTTTGTAAAAGTTGTCAGATAACTCCTTCACAATTGCCGCTTCCAGGTGCATCTCCCAACAGAAAAAAGCAGATGACAATGTCAAAAAAACAGCCTCCCCCAGGGAAGTGTACTGGCCCCCATGATGTTCAACATCTATACGATCAGCCATGCCACCCTGACACGTCCCGATATTTATGTGCCGACGATTTGGCGTTGGCTTCTCAAGCCGCCTCTTTCGAACAAGTTGAGGCCAATCAAAACGCACTGAAGCCAAACCCGTCTAAAACGATGGCATATGCATTCCATCTGCACAACCGAGCATCAAGTCGCCCCATCAATATTTCCTAGAGTGGGGTACCAGTCGCCCAACGCTAAAATCCAAAGTACCTTGGAGTGATTTTAGACAGGGCACTTACTTATAAGGCTAACTGCAACAGTGTAAAGCTCAAGGTCAGCGCCCGCAATAATCTCCTCCGGCGCCTTACTTCTACGAAATGGGAAGCTTTGCAACATAGGTTCTACGGACAACTGGTATAGTGCTCTGCTACTCTGCCGGCGAGTATGCCTGCCCTGTATGGATCCGCTCAGCGCACGCAAAACAGGTGGATACAGCACTTCATGAAATCTGTCGGATAATTACGGGCTGCTTGAAGCCGGCCCTAGTAAGCATGCTGTATTCCCTGTCTGTAATCGCGTCACCATAGGTCCGTAGAGAAGTGGCTAGCTCCCTGAAAAGAACCAAGGTGAAGTATGATTCCCGCAACTCAATGTTCCAGTGCTCGACAGTGCCGCGAAGGCTTAAAAGTCGTCGGAGCTTCATGTCAGAGACTTGTTGCATCACCGAGAATGCTCTCCAATCCAGGATCATAAGGTGGAAAGAGAGATACCCCGCACCGCTTCTCCCACCGTCAGAGAGCCTCCCACCAGGCAAAGACCTCCCGTGGCCGACCTGGAAAGCCTTGAACAGGCTGCGAACACAGGTCGGCCGTTGTAAGGAAAATCTTATAAAGTGGGGCTACATTGACGGCACCAACAGCAAGTGTGTCTGCGATGCTTTCCGAACCATGGGCCACCTTCTATCATGTCCCGCGTGTTCGGACAGCTGCACATGCGAAGACCTGCTACGCGCAATCGACAGTGCCGTTTGCGTGGCGGAATACGAGTCATCAAAAATTTGAGAGCATTGCCTTGCCATCGACACGAGAAGAAGAAGAAGATTCATTTATTAAACCCTATTTACTACTAAATATACTTTTAAAATTGTATTTTATATTACATCACATCCCCTCCGATCGTGTAATTCGAATGCTAGAACCTAGAACACATTTAAGGTAAAATTTACAAAATGTCCGAATACTCCGAATCAGGTAAAAAATCACAGCAATGCAATAAACACTTGTTACTTCTTTATTAAGATCGTATATTCAAAATATTAAACGCTGTGTTGCGCTGTGTTGGCATTGTTTACCTTAGTTTAGTTTATTTTGGACTGGAAGAAAACTAAAACTAAAACTTGCTAACAACTCTGCCTCGAAAATGAAATAACCAAACATTGTTTTCAGTTGGCTTATTTTACCGCAGTTTCCAATAAAGAATAACAGACTGTATCGCTGAAACTGCTTTTATTAAATAGCTTTTAGGCGAACAAATTTATCGTCCATTGTGTTTAAAGACTCGACTCTCTGTCACAAACAACGCAAAACAGGCTTCGGTGTTCATCCTAACCAGTTTCATAAAGTTTAAGAACATCACAAAGTACCCATTTGAAATTACTCGTACTAAGAACTTTTCGCAAATCCCTTTGCGAGTTAAGCGTAGCACTTAAATTTTTATTAACTGAAAAGAATCTCATTATGCCATGATGTAGCAAAAGAAATATTTGTTTTAATTACAAAGAGGGGACGTAAACCTTCTCCGTTTAGGCAGCGTCAACTTCACACGACCTTCGCCTTTTATATTATTCGAGAGTAATTGAACATAAACCCTCCTCTCGTTGCATGTTTGCTTGTCTCCAAAGTGTCTTAAAAATGTTTCCGTCAAAGCCTTTGAAGTGATTTATGCTTTGACAGTTTGTTTTTATTTTACTGTCTTGCTTATCTTCACAAAGGGCTCGTTAAATATAGCTCCACTTTTATGCGGAGAAGTGTTCATGTAAGAGCGTGCTTCTTCTTTCTTTCTATCTAATAGGCAGTTGTTTCTATTTCGTGTCTTGATAATTAGACATCATTATTTGATATAACAATCATATCGAGCTTGTTCATAACATGTTTGTTTAGTAATTTGTAACTGAAAAAAAAAGGTCTTTTAATTTTAAGCAAGCTAAGTAATTCTGTTTATGCTAACGGTTATGTAACTAGTATACGTAACTAGGTCAATCGTGCCTTTGTGCGATAATAAAAAAAAGACTAGGTATATCCTGCCTGAATTCTCCTAAAGTCCTTATTGGAAGACTATTACCAATATGACATGTGTAAATGTAAACAGGGATACAAACACTTACCTAATATACTAAATAAAATACATAAATAAAGCTTCACAAGTGAGCTCGCACGTTATTATACGAGTGAGAACATAATTAGTCTTTTTAATTAAGTCGATAATGGAGCTCACGACTACTCAATTTGAAAAGGAAAGTTAATAAACTATTCTAAAACAGCAATTAATCCCAACAAGGTTAGGTTTGTAATAAAGATTCATCTAATCTCAATTACTCAAGTACTTTATTATGATTTATGAACACAAAACAGAATAACACCAGAAAACACCTATATTAAAAAAAAACAGACGAAAAGTGTCTTCTGTGAGATTCCCAATTGGTACAACTTTTCGAAATTATCTTGAGTCTTAACGCTGAAGACACTTCAGTCTATCATTGTGCTCAATGAATAGGGATGTTTGGAGTTACTTCTTTATTTACCTGTTTTTATTGTAGCACTTTTTTTTGTCAAAGTGATGCAATAAATCTCAAACAAAAAACATTTTTCCCGTAAGGCAGTTAATTCGTTTGCTTCGAACGGCGTTAACTTTAAAGAAGGACGTGGGCTGCGTAATAAATAACAGGTAGCTGAGCTTTATGGATAGGGTACATGTAGGTAGGTACATTAGCTTAACGTGCTTAAACATTACGTACTTTATTCCTCTCATAAACTTAATGTCACGTTTTGTAGATTCAATTTGCTTTTTATTGGCAATGAATCGCGGTATTTGTTTTTCTAGAGACAATGGCGCTGGCTATGATTTAACGACTAGATATACCGTTGTTTGAAAGGGCTAACAAAGACTAAGCCAATTAAACAAGTTTTAAACGTTTAATATAGTTTTAAGGTTTGTTTGTTTTATTGTGGTTAAAAGTACCTACCTAATAAACGTCTGTTTTACTTTTACTTAATTATTTTATATCTATAACCACAAAATAACGATGTACTTACTGCTAAACTGTGGTATGATGATACACCAGATGTAGGTTCTTGCCACTTTGCCACACAGCGAGATTTAACGTAGCACTACTACGGTACATATTTCAACCATATCTTATATTCTTAAAACAGCGTGTTATAATTTAAATGCTCCATCAAGAAGAGTGAGAGAATTATACTTAAAAGCTTCAAACGTGTTCAGCCAACGTAGATACCTACTGCCAGGCCCAATCATCTATCTTAAAATGCCACAAACAACTTGAACCTTTTCTTCTTATCGTGTCAGTAAAAATTACTATTAACTAGTGTCATATTATAGTGTCACTAGGACTAGAAATTGGCTACGTATTTCTTAACACCGTTCATTCTCTTGCTTAATCTGGTAGGTCATGTTAGGATTTAGAGAGCTAACGAGCAGATGAGATATTTGTGGTCTGAGGGAACCGCGCAGCCTCACGCAATATGCTCTCAACCCCTTTACTGGGGGTCTTACTTACTAGGACTAAGTTAACGAATAAATATTATTTGTAGGTGATCCTGGTGAAATGGAACGAGCCGTACCAAAAGTTGGCGTCATGCGACAGTTCGGGCGTGATCTTCGTGTGGATCAAGTACGAGGGCCGCTGGAGCATCGAGCTCATCAACGACCGCAGCACACCCGTCACCCACTTCTCCTGGTCTCATGATGGACGCATGGCGCTTATTTGCTACCAGGTTAGTGTTTAGCTTGTATAGACATAATCCTGTCTAGAGTCTAGACGTACCTATACGTACGTAAGTAGACGACCTTGTGTGGAGACCGCGACTAGGCAAACATGGTGTAGGATAGGTATTCCAGAAAGGTGTAGCGACGAAGGACACAAAGTGGTAGGCACTGGCGACGGTTTAAATAAATAATGCGAGGTTCGGGCTCGATAGTAAGCATTAGGAAAGACCTATGCAACACTAGACTATCATACGAATGATTTATATTGTATAATTGTAAGAGAAATGGCGATAAAATTAACTACACTTGCTCGAAAATAAAGGTATCTTGCCTCGTTAACAGACCAATCACTTCGATTGTTTTCTAGTTTAAATTATTTTACAATTTCACTTAAATTTTGCGAATAAAGAATTGATGCACGAATTTCAAACGAAATTAATTATTGTATACATTATCCTCTAATGAATCTTTTGTATGTCTTAGTCTGAAAAGCTTGTCAAAACACAGCACTTAGGTACATATTCTGTAAATAAATAAAGACGCAAATTAGAATTTAGCTTTACATTTATTGTATTTTCATTTGAATTGCTAAGACCGAATGTGACATAATTTGATACTGCAGCGCCTACAGAGGAGACATAAACGTAACCACTTGTATGTATTTACATAACACCGTAGAGAAGGATACATAAATGGTTCTTTCTAGTAAAACCACTTATGCTTTGTTGGAATTAATGGCATTCTGAGTTCCCAACACCAGCGGAAAATGTTCGTAGCATACAGTACGCGCAATGCTACGTAAGTATTCGTAGTTGGCTACGGGCTACGACCTCAAAGGATCTTTGGAATTTGAATTGAAATAACACTTTCGTACGTGCATTCACGAGCATCAAGCTTGCCAAATATTCGTACTCGTATCAAAATCTTACTCAAATAAACTAGGACTTCGGTAGTTTCTCGAGATACAATCACGAAGCTAAGATATTGTTATGTTGTACGCTTTATTTGTGCTAGCTTCTCAATTCGGATTGTCCTAAAGAGATGTTATTGCGCATCCCTCGGGATACATATCAGCCCTAAATATACAACTGTTTGAGGAAAAACGTCGATTTGTTATAAAGTTATAATATTTTCTATGTGCAGTTGAATTGAAAGAATGACAAAGAATTTCGCATTTTTAATACTAGAGAATGTAATCGAATTTAATCGACTTACGAAGAGTGCCAACAACTTCAATATCAGAGAACAATTGTGACAACGAAAAAAAAAACGGATGTTTTAAACAATTAAAAGGCGTGGCCAATAAATTCGGACGTTAGCATGTCCGAATCCGGCACTCCTCGAATCTTATTGCCTATTCCCGGCACAAACGAATAACTAACCCTGAGTTAGTACGTTGTTAAATATAAATCTGGGATCCTTTGCCTAGCGGATCCCCGTGACCTTTGCTGAAATAATATCGGCAATGAAACGTGAAATACGTAACCGCAGTGTGTACTAGTCGGTGTCATCCATCAATGTCGAGTGGCGTGTTAACCGCCTTCGTTAGAACGAGGGACTGTTGATCGAATTGGACTATGATCGATATTATCGGTGCAACGGCAACAATCTAAATAAATATTGACAACAGACGATTGGTTTTAGATTTAATAGGATATCTAATGTTATTAAAATAACACATTGAAATGAAGTCGAGAAACTTTTCAACTTTAACTGTTGCAGTATTTCCTTTTATGTCCTGTATATTAAAATAAGGCATATAATACGTAAAATTACATATAATATAAATTACCTTTGAAACTAAATATCATATAATATGATGTTTTAGTTTTCTCTCATCATCATCATCATCATTTCAGCCATAGGACGTCCACTGCTGACATAGTCTTTTCCCAGTGACTTCTAAATTGGCTGGTTGGAGGCGGCCTGCATCCAGCGGCTTCCTGCAACCTTTACCAAGTCGCCTGTCCACCTTGTAAGTTGTGGGTGGACGTCCTACGCTGCGCTTACCGGTACATGGACTCCATTCTAGACCCTCTCGCTCTGCCCCTGTCAGTTCTAACGTGCTATTTGTCCCGCCCACTGCCACTACAGCTTGTTTATAATTTAAAAACCTTTTGAGCAGCAGGTAAATTACTTGTGCATGTCTGTTTAAACTTTAATTACTTCTTAACTTAGAAATCTCTATTCCAATTGTAATTTACAATCGTTGAATGTTCAAATAACGTGGAATTCCATTTACTCGTTGTCATTATCAGGCTAGAAGTTACAAAACCACCGCTTTAACTACTATAAAGTAGTTTTCAACGTTGGGAACTTTTTAACAAGAGGTTTCCTTTCGCCTGTAACGGTACCCTACTGAAATAGCCTGTGTTTATATTCTATATGTACTAGAATGAATAAATTTAAAAAGCTGCTGTGGTACCATTCCCGCCGTTTAGGTGTTAAATAAATACTCTCTAATCCTCTTTCCAGGTGTGAATAGGAGTCGCTTAAGCCAGAGATTTTGCAAAAATATTTTATTTTAAATATTTATTGTAAATTTAAAAAGTAATGGAAATTATTATCTTTAAATCTGCTGCTGGAAAATTATAATACTTACTTCATAAGTAGGTTAGCATTTTCTACGAATATAATTTAACGGTTTTGCTACGAATGATTACGATCTCAATAATAAATGTTGCATAAACTGCAAAGCGGTGAACTAACTTATGTCTTGGTTAAAATGGGTTTTATTGAACATTATATGATATTTACCTTAAACCACAGACTTCAGACAGATATAGCCGCTTATATCTCTCGTTTTGTTTAGTCCTAGCTTCTGCGAATCTGCACCCAGAGAATCGGTCAAAGGGCAAAATCCTTTCCCTGTAACTAGCAATATTCAAATGTCAAACATATTTACACATGATCTGATTTAGGCAAACGGAATATTCTGTGACGTAACTAATGTGTTGGTAGATCACACGTGACCTATTCAACTGTATCATAGCACGTCGAACAGTTTGAGAGCGTGAGTGCCCCCGTGACTTATGCCAGACGGGACAAAGCGTCGCACCAATTTGCTTAAAGGTTTCTGTGTGAACTCAGCCAGGTAACCGAACGTGACTTAATATTTCAGCAGTATTTGACAACGAGATATGGACGAATAAGGCGTACCATTGTACCACAGCTTGCGGCGTTTTATTAAAATAATGTTAGACCCTTTTTATTCATCTCTGTAATCCATTTTAGGAAAGTTCGTTAAATTATTGTTTACGTTATGAATGTATATTTTAGCCCAAAAAATATTCTTATGATAATGTTTGATTTTAGATGTTATAATAAAAGTTTAAAGTATGTAAATCTCAAGATTACTATTGATTGTCTTATATTGAAAATTTTACAGCGTCTGTTCGCCACGTGATTGAAGCCAGACGGGTCAAAGCGTCACACCAATTTGCTAAAAGGCTTCTGTGTGAACCCAGCCGGGTAATCGTACGCGACATATTCCATCCAGCAGCCGGTATCTGTTGAAAAAAATAGGACTTTTATAAACGAAGTTTTTCCCTAAACCTCTGTGTTCCGTTGCAGAATTTAGATGAAATTCGTTACAGTTAAACACTGCTTTAACGTTAAATAAGAGAATAAATAGGCTGGAATAAATATTCTGTTCAAATGTAGAGACATACAGACATTCTGTTATACTTGGCAGGCTACATTACTTCTGCTATATAATAAATAAATAAATATTGGACACACATTACGTCTTTGATTACTTCTACGGTCCATGATCCTTTGCCAGGGTCATCAAAACAATTTATAGTAAGTTTGAATGTGATGGTAAAATAAAGAAAATAGCTTTTGTTATATTAGATTTAGACTGCGTAAGTCGGCGGCCACATGCAAAATAAGACAGAAAGGTTAAAGTGTCGCACCAATAGGGAATATGCAAATATTTTTATTTGGTTTTAAAATATAAAGAACTTTATTAAAATTAATAAAACTTAAAAGAATTTTCGAAAAATATTGAAAATACCTTATCGTAATGTTAATATTAAAGTCTAGTGCTAGACAAGGAGATCTGACATGTACCGTGTACTGTGAGTACACGTCCGCCATACATTTTTAATTGTAAAAGTTGTTTTAGAAAGAGACAGGTAGGTATATCTTATCTTAATTTCAAATTACTGTATTACGGTTATTTTTTACCTAAAATCAATTTTGGTTTCACTATTATTAGCACTATAATTTCATATAAATATAATAAAAACAGTAATTATTTTCGTACATATTCCCTATTGAAACAAGGCGGCCAGTTCCTCAGGTATAAATATGTTTTGAAGAGACATGAAAAGATGCAACATAGACCCCTCTTGTTGGGAAAGCTTGGCTGAACAACGGATTTCTTGGAGAAATTCGGTGATGGAACAGGTCCACTCTTTTAAGAATCAAAGGAGGCATGAACTAAACTCAAAACGAGAAAAAACAGAAAATAGGCCACCCTCCACAATAAATTATATTTACGTGCCTGGTTTCTTGACGTGTCCGCATTGCACTCGTACATTCAGTGCAAATATTGGGTATATTAGCCACGTTAGGGCACATCGCCTGCGCCCATGAAATAAGCAAAGTTGTCACCGTAGCCGAAATCGATTAAGTGAAATATAGTATAAATGGCCAACCAAAGGTCATGTAGGTACATGTACTCTACATGACACGTCCCAGCAGCCGGTGTGTGATGAGTAAAGTACTGCCCTGTATTTTTTCAAAGCTACAAAAAGTTTGTAGGATGTAAAATGTGTCGACCTGATACGTTCACGCCATTCTTTTATCGCTGTGATATGGTGACTTTGTATGACTTTCGTATATCAACAACATGAATCAATTTCAACAACAAAATTCTAGGTTTATTGTAGAGAATCCATTAAAGTAAATAGATAATATTTACGTTCGATAAATAAAAAAATATGTCAAAAAAAAAAATGGGCTCTACCTTTTTAAGATCAAGAAACCAGACCTATGTACTCAAGTGTTTTAAAAATTTAAAATTTGATATTTTATTTAAAATAAACTAAAAAAACAGAAAGTCGTAATTTAAATATGTTGAAGATAAACAAACACTTGGCAGTTCAGCACAAACCCCCGAATTCGGATTGAACGTGAAGATGGGAATTGAGGATTATTGATACGTAATATTGAAAAAGCCCTGTTGACAGTGGAATATTATTACCCTGCTAGAAAGGCTTAAACTGGCAATATAGAGAGTAATTTGCATGGTATTAAACAGGAATGCCTACATTTTCAGTCGCCTTCGCTAAAATATGTCGGGCTCGATGAATTTATAAGCGATCGGGAGCCCAAACAATTTATTATAATATCAAAACGATGACGGACAGCGCCCGAACGGAGTGGAATCTTCGGGGCCGATTTAAATTTATGATCCGCTATTGGGAGTTTTTGTTTGATCCCCGTACAAAAACTATTTTAATTTGTTCGAAACAAATTAATTTCAGCTATCGTTAAGTTTGTTAATGTTCAATATTACATCATTTACATCTCGTCATTGATTATATATATTATTAAAGTTTAAAGTAAGAAAACCAAGCGTGGCAATTTTCCATACATATTATGTCATCACGTGAAAGGAAATAACAGTTACATTCTGTCAGGTCAGCTAACTGTATTTGTAGAATTATTACAACAAAAAATATAGAATACTTATTTTTATTTGGCAAAAAATATGGCAGTTACAACATAGATAACATAAAATAACGCATATTTCTCAGAATTAGTCATATTCTGCGGGGCCATGATGGGCACTGGAATTAATAAAAACAGACAAACCAAAAATAAATAAAACAAAAAGCAATCAAAGATCTAAACAAAACCATCAATCATGCATCAGTGACAGATATTATTATTAAATCAACAAACAGTGGAGAATGTCAGTCATAAATTTTAATTATACATTATGGGTTACACAAAATTACACAATTAACCATTGTCGTTTACTCGTTTCCTACTGACACGGGTTGCGGCGGCAACCGGCTGAAAGCAGTCTGGCTTTGTCTACTACTTTAATATAGCTCTAGATATGTCTATGCAGACGTTTGTGCCGCTGAAAAACAGT
Organism: Anania hortulata; assembly: GCA_963576865.1. Taxonomy (NCBI): domain Eukaryota; kingdom Metazoa; phylum Arthropoda; class Insecta; order Lepidoptera; family Crambidae; genus Anania; species Anania hortulata. The sequence continues at coordinate 15,978,298 of OY756396.1, read as the reverse complement.
ACAGCGCTAACCATAGATAAGTATATTGTGCCCATGATCCCCATTAAAACGAGTAAAGCAATCCTTAATGGGGAAATACTCTGCACCACTTTGTTCCTACAATCTTTCTTTCCTCGAAGTTAATGAAAAACTTTCAAGACCCAGTAAATCAGGCGCGAGTTAATAATTACTGTAGTTTACGTTCCTGAACACGGAGCTCTGAATAAGGCTGTGGACAGAAGTTGGCATTATGTAACTTGGTCGCTTAGTTAAATCCAGGTCGTAATATTAGATGTAGAGGTTCCAAATGTAAAATCTCCTTTTCTATAATTTTTAAATCACGCCGAACACCAAATTGAATAACATCTTCAGCGATAAGAAAGGACAATAAAAGTTCACACAGTTTATGTATCATTTGGAGAAATCTTTAGTAAAAAACAGGAACACATTTTTAAATTTTTTAGGACCGGTGAGAAAGTCCAGGACATTCCTAGATATCCCAGTTCCTTGGTAACCCTAATTAGGGGCAGGGCCGGCAGATTTACGCTATCGGGCGGGCGCAGGCCTTTGTTTAGTAACGCCGACTTCTCCGCGGTATGGGCGAATGAGCGCAGATACCCAACTTGGTCTTAGTTTAGACTACTGCGACCTAGGATAACGTAATCTCTAAATGAACTGTGTCTTTGTGAACAGAGCACATACTTCGCAGATTGTAACTGCAGCTGCGTTCTATTAAGCTTCTGCAAGCATTGTATTAGACACTGAGACAACAACGAATTCTCACTAAGAATATCTTTAAAGCAAAACACTTTTTTATGTAAAGTTAGGGATGCTAATAGACGTACCACCTAATGGTGCGTACGTGGTCCTCGTCGCCTGTTATCCTCCACAAGCTTAAGGCGAGAATAGTCGGCGGCAAATGACTACAATCATTGGTCGAATTGAACATAGGTCCAAGAAGAGTTTTGCCAATAACAAAATTGCAATGTTTAGTAAAATCCCTGGCATGGATCTTAAGCACCGGAGAAAAGAGTGGGGATAGCTTTGTGCATTTTACAAAACGATCATCGTATCAGAGACGTGTGTAGCCAGCAACCAATCCCAGCCGACGGCACAGACGCGTCGCGCCATAAGTCTATCACGTAATCGTAATGGTCTTCTGCGCGCTCAAGATCGCTGCCGCTAGTTGTAGGGGTTTGAATTATACCAAATTCAAGTAATGCTGCATTACATAAGTACCCTGAGGCACAATGACAAGATATTAAATCTTGGCCAGACATTGAACACAAAAAAAACTTGGCATAGATGATATTCTATTTCAGAAAACGGTATACGAAATTGATTCTTTTTCGACAGGATGGCTTCGTCCTGGTGGGCTCTGTTGCCGGGCAGCGGTACTGGTCATCGATGCTATCTCTGGACGCGCGCATTACCTGTGGCTGCTGGACGCCGGACGACAACCAGGTGTACCTCGGCACTGCGTCTGCGCAGCTCGTCGTGATGGACGTGCACGGTGCTATGGTTTCACAGGTCAGTCAACTTTTGCGTCTAAAAAAAACCCCTTACAGAAATAGAGACTTATCTGCAAGTATTCTCCTTGCTGGCTTGACATAGGCTGATGAGAACCAGGCGTACCTCAGCACAATGCGTCTTCGCAACTTATAATATAAATGTATACTTACCTACGCCCCAATTGTAGTCTCTTTACATTAACAATGCGTTTTCCGTAACATCTCTTAAATCAATTTCCCACGTTTCTTTGTCAAACTTGTTTAATTATATGCGCACAACCATATTCTGAAATATGGCAGGACCTCTGTTGTATCGGTATTCTTTCCTGTTGACAATCCTATGTTCGCACGTTATCAAGAATAGGTTGTCATCATGCTTAAGTGTTAAGGAAACTATCACAAACATTAAGAACATTTACAATAACTACAACATTCACTTTTGCGTCCATGACACATATGTTGTGAAAAGTGTGTCTCCGAGATATTGTTATTGCTTTCCTATTGATTTCGTTCTGAGTTCTCACACAATGTAACTTGGCAATGGATTCAATGTTGGCGTACTTGAGCGTCTTTTTATAACTTAGCTGGAGACGTGCCTAAGAGGCCGGCATCTAAGAGGCCCTGAGCAAATGACAAATATCAAGCTTGAGAATTTGTCTTAGAATTATGAACTCAAACGAAAAGAAGTGACGATGAATATTTTAACAAGCATTCATTCTTACTTATGAATATATAATATTGTGGAAGAAATAGTGAAAATAGGTGAAAAGAATCAATTAAAGACTAATGGAAGATTTATCTCTAGAATTAATACATCTAACTAATGGAACTGAAAACATTAATTTAATTTTATACATTATTTTAAATTACCTTATTTAATAATGATTGTGAACTGTGATAATTACTTTTAATTATTTATATTTAGTTTCTCTAGACGTCGTTATAATTTATTATGCGCTCTTAAGTCTTACGTCGAACGACTTTATTAAAAAATATATATTTACCAATCCACTAACTATTGCTCTATTAAAAGGTGTCTATAAAACATTATCTCAAATAGGTTTTTACTAAAGTGGATAGAGGCCCACTTTGGTAAAAACCTATTTGAGATAATGTTTTTGAAACACAGGTTCAGCTTGTAGCTGAAGGGGGCATAACATCAATGGCGTGGTCGTGCGAGAAGTTTAAGATGGAGGAAGGGGAGGAAAACGGAGAAAATAATGGCGGGCACGTGTTAGCTGTTGCCCTGGGCAACGGAGAGATAGTGCTGTTGAGGGGGCACGATGACGTGAGCCCGGCAAGGGTTCGGACCGGCATGCGCGGCAACACCGTGGCGATGGAGTGGGCCAACTCGAGGGAGCTGCTTGCTGTTGCTGGCACGCTGCTACCAGGTCAGTGATTTACATTTTGATCCTGAGTTCTTTAAATCGTAATTATAATATAAAAACTTTATTCCTTCTTTTCTCGTTTTCAAATATGCGCTAGACAACACACAAATCGTTATGTTATCAGAAATTATACCAGAGGAACTTCCAGAACACCCAGACCAGAACCGGGAAACAGTTTAAAATTCATTTATTTATATAAAGCATGGTACATTAAGATGTTTTTTTCATATAATATTCATATTATTAAGGTGTCATGTAAATTTTGACAATTATATTACATTAGGTGCATAAAAATCAATTAAGTATTACCTACAATTGGACCCTTATAATTAGGGTTACCAACTTTTTTTCTATATATTTATATATAGATGGCAAAAAAATAAAATACTTACTATGTGGCTAAAATTTTTTTTTTTAAATATTTGATATTTTGTGCGCGATCCGCGGACTGTCTAGAGCGGAGCGGGCTTTACTAAAATGTAGTAGTTTCACCTACTATATATATATTTTTTTTAATATAGTATTTTTTGCCCTAATATAGTAGGATACTATATGTACAGTAGGGTAGGCAACCCTACTTATAATAGACATAATAGATAGAGCTGTAGGAGTTTGGAATGCGTAGTAGTTATTTCTCAGGGCAACGCGGAGATGCCTCTATGATGTGAATTCAATTGAATTGAATGGACTTGGAGCCCAAGTCAGCTGCTAGCCGCTACTTATAGTTTATACCCATGTAGGTACAAGTGATACAAAGAATATGATGCGTTTGATTGGGCTTCGTCCCAACTCTTCCCGATCCCATCTCTACCCGATTTATAATTACCTAACAAAAAATCCCAACTCTACCCGATATGATTAAAGGTACAGTCAAAATGAAAAACATTTCAACGATATAAAAATGCTTTAATCATCAACATTTTATCACAAATAACGACAATCGACATTTAAATTATTATAATTTAAAAAAAAAAACTTTTTAATCAAACACTTAAAAGTATTTAACACTTATAATAAAAAAATAATGAAATTTACTAAACTTAAATCACAGATTGTGTTAGGAACATAGATTTTATCTTCGATATTTATTTTAGGAAATATTTGCTAATAGATCTAATTTCTCTCAAAAAGTCGTCATCCTAATCATAATAGGTATTATGATTTAAACATTTTTTTAAAAACTTTTTTTTAAATTTTTTGCTCCAACTGACTTACTTTTTTCTATAAGCAAGAATGAAATCGGGTAGAGTTGGGATGAAGCCATTCCATTGATTGTATGTCTATTGTCTACTGCATTCTGTGAGTAACTTGTTACTTTAATGCGATGATCTTAGCTTAAGGAAGTATGAATTCTAACAACTCCTTATCTCAAAACAGTAGACAGGTTAAACCAAGACTTAAAAATTTTAAAGCAAATTGAAATAACACATAATTAGTTTAAATAACGATGAAATATATTACAAATATGTTGGCTATTCTCTAGTCATTATTTGAATCTAGCCTATACTTTTTGAAATAAGAGAGAAATGAGTGAAAGAAATGAGTTTGAAATGAGCAAGATAATGTTTTACTCACCTAAAGCTAAACTTTATTATTCTATATTCTCTGCAAATACTTAGATAATTTAATTTTCATTTTATAGGTCTCAAAGTTGTAATTATGACAACTTTCTAGATTGTGCTCAGTGTTCAAAAACTTCCAACAACGTTTAAGTTGCCTGTTGCTGAACATAAAGATTATCTTGAATATTAAACTGTACAATGTCAAATTATAATCAAAATTGTCTAGAGGTCGTAATGAAAATCGTGTATTTTACGTATCAAAGTCAATAAAATAAAAACGATGTAAATTCAAACTTAATAGATACGCAACGACTCCAGAATTCAATATAAAATGAATCTGCGAGTATAATAGCGGGCATGTCGCCATTTACCTCCCACTATTACTCGCATTTATAAAAGGATTGAGTCTGAATGCCGCCACCAACAAAGCTGCTACAAAGGACGAGTCGCAGAAACGCCCTCTTTTCTGTATACTTATAAATATGAAAAATGAAAGCTTTGAAAGCTCTATTCTGACTGTTTGATAAACGATACGAGACGGGTGAGCTTTTCAATTTATGCGGAAATTTATGTAAGTACTTTATAGCCCACAGGATTCGGTCTCCCATGTATCGAAAATAGTTCTTTTTTATGGGATACGCGTGCGATTCTGAATGGCCGACCGGTCGTAAACTTTCACTCTGGCTTGTTTTGTTTCGATCGGTGTTCGGATTGTAGTCTCTACAAAGGGATTCATTAATATTTAAACATTAAACAAATACGAGTTAACGGTCCCGCATAAAGCAGTGTGTTCTTGGGCAGTTTTGCATAGGATCAAAACAGGATTGGTTTATTTACTTCTTGGAGCAAACAGTACTACTTTCGTATTTCTGATCAATCTCTATTCATTGTAAGTCCATAAAATATTTAGCATAAGCTTTCGCTGTTAACTTTTGAATAAATTGCGGGCCCAAGTTGAATGGAGTGGGCAAGTAATGCATGTTGAATAGACTGTTTTATAACTCAGTTTATCTTGGGACGTTGAAGTGAAGCCATATTGTTCGGACTTGTAGTAGTTGCGGCGTAAGTTTTAAAACCCGGGGGCTGCTATTACGGAGTTGTGTATCTGCGAAGTTTTAGAAATGAGGATTATCAGCAATTTGTTCATAAAATATCATAATATGACTCTTAGAGGTTGCTGAAACTTCTGTGTACAAAGCTGATTAACTATTATGATCATAACTTGATCAAAAGACTATTTAAGTCATCGTTTCTCCAATTTTTGTATTATTGTATGTTAAAAAAACTTGTAGTCATTGCCTATTATACTCAGAAATTGTAAAGGTTTTCACGCAAGTACTATTCTGTGGTGTACATACTATTGGTGGGAGAGGGGAGAAGGCAGGAGGGATTAACGATGCATATGAAATTGACATTTAAACGACCTCCAACTGCTTCTCTACCGTAAAAGACGCTCAGACGCCTGGGCCAGGGGCAAACTTACTAATATTGCCAGTCAGAAAATTCCCTATTGAGTAAAGTTGGTGTTTCGCAGAGTCAGAAGACCTACCCGACGCGCCGCCATACAATAACGCGGTGAAGTTCTACTCAGACACCGGCGCGCTCATCTACACCGTCCCTATACCGTACACACAAGTGAGTTTATTGTATTTACAAAGCACAAACACCCACAAACAAATAACACACACTCATAAAGTACTTACCTAAGTAACATACTCGAACACTCATTTTTAATTTGTAGATAGACAATTTCGTAGCCGTCACGACTTCCTACGGTAGCATTTCATTCAAAAGAGTATTGTGAAGCTGTAAATCATACAAAAAGCGATAACGTTTTTCCTCCCGTAAGCATAGTCCATTTTTTTTTTAAAAATTGTAGATATAATAAGAAACTATCTAACATTTTTATTTTTATAATATATATTGCTTACGATGCTTACATCGTAATAACTTATTATTACCATCTAAATGGATGTCTATATTTTTTACTTAAAAACTGACTTTTTAGCATTTTTTTTTTTTAAATTTATCTAAACTGAATTACTAAAAAAGAAAATCGTATGGACCTAGATTGCTTTGTACTGAATCTAATAAGACCAAAATTGACTTATTTCGTAAACGTAAGGGGGTTACCGCCCGAAACAATATTTCAAAAAGGAAATGTCGGCAATCACCTCCAGGACTTGCAACTCTTTCTATTGATAGATTGATAAGAGAGGAGGGAGGCAAAGCAGTGTGAAGCAGATGGCATTTTCGAAAATACCAACTCGCGTCGCGTATCGACACTTTACAATCATCATAACATGCTTATTTTCGGTTTGTGTGTAGGTATTATTTCCGTTGGCTAAGTGGACATAATTATAGTGTCTGATCACTTATCACGCCAATATATAATGTTTCCGCAGGAACGGATTAGATTAAACGGCAGTTAACTTACATAATAACCTGTAAACAAATAGCTATACAGCCTTTGTATACAGCATTTTGATTTCGTCTGTGGTATTACCTATATCAAAAGTAGGTAGTAGTAGTTATTTCATCGTTCTCACCTTTTGATCATACGGAGGTAAGTCTAAATGTATGCTTCTTGTCTGAAATAGGCCCGCGTGACAGCGCTCACTTGGGGCCACGCAGCTCGTCGTCTCTTCGTAGGTGTGGGCGGAGCCGTTTGTACCGCTCGCGTGTGGCGCGTGGTCGCCCCGCTACAGCTGCTGGCAAGAGTGAGAGCGGCACAGGCGTTGAGGCACCCGCGTCTGGCGTCTCGCTTGCCCATCCCGCCGCGTCTGCAACCAGCTTTACATAACCTCTTCGCGCACACTATACGGGTACGTACTTTCGCCTTAAAAGGTTTAGGTAGTAAGTAAATGGTTGCTTCAATGCATTTGCTGGCTAAAGTGAGAGCAACACAGGCTTTAAAGCAGCCGTCTTGTGACTTGCCTTCCTGCCTCACCTACAACCAAATACATAATAACCTAAAGGTTATTATGTATTTTAACCCAAAGGTTTTATTATGTATCACATACCATTTGAGTAAGTACAGCCCCATAAATGTCTGATGCGTATTGCATCGAAGTCAGCAGCAGACACTAAGGCACTCTCGTCTTAAGTTTTCTTGCCCGTCCCACTCCGTCTTTTTAACCTTTTTACTGCACTACCAAACTCGACACAAAAATAATAGAAGGTCAATGTACTTAAAACATCTAATTTATAATACAGAAAACCCGTGGCTTAGCGGTGGGTAATATCGGTTTTGTAGGATATCAAATCGAAACTATATATCAATATTCAATACCTATCGGATATTGAAACTATATATTTTCTGAAACTATATATTTTCGGAAACTATCTATTTTTCGTATCTATGCACTGTTGTGATATTTGACGATTCGATACGACATTCGTTATGATACTGATATGATTTATTGTATATGATTTCTTAACGGTTTAAGAATTCTTGTATTTTTTCTAGTAACAAACTTAACTAGGGCATGAAATCTTATCTAGGTACAATTAAAGTTTTACCAATTTTTTTCAAATTTGCTTCACTTTATACATGAACCTGGTTTAGCACTGGTTATTTTGATTTACTTACTTTTTTAATAGAATAATTATTATTGCTAAATTCATGATTTGCATTGCATAAGATTCAAATTCCAAAATCCAAATCACGAGCAATCGGAGGTTAAAGGAGAGGAAACGTGTGCAAATATACTTATGATTCAAGTGACTTTGATCTGTAAGTGTAAGGTATTAAGGTTTAAATCGACACGAAGTCTATACGATACTCGGCTCTACGCGATTCACTCACACGATATCGGAATTCGGATACGATACGATACTCCGAACCGCCGCGTACAGCACACTAACGTGTTTTGGAAATGTATAGTTTCGATTTGGACGAATATCCGATACACGATATTGCTACGATATATAGTTTCGAAAATCCGATACGTTTCATATCGCAGACTCCTACTGTGGCTTGAAACTTATTCACGTGGATGATGTTGCGGTAATTAAGCAATAAGCTAATAATCGTTCTGTTGCGACGAACTAAATGTCGCGGTTACCTAAAAATTCATTAAAACGTACTATACTTATAAATAAGGCAGCACGAAATTGATTAAAAAACGATCTGTTTATTTACGAAATTACGTAGAATCTCGTATGATAGCCGTACGTCCAATGTATCGCTTTTAGCGACAGTACGACGCTTCTAAACTGTTATAATGCAATTTATCTCAAGTTAATAAATAAATAAACATTGCAAAACATCTGATCCTAAGGTAGGTAGCTAAATAAAGCACCTGTGTTATAGAAATCGGAGACAACTACCACATTAGAGATGTAAAGTGACTGAATCTGACCGGTCATTTATTGGCAAATACGTTCAAATAGAGTCAAACATTCCTGTCTAATTAAATATAAATAAATATTGCCTATCACAGGTCACACTTTAGGAAGCTTTAAAATATACAGCCATTTTTTTAGGATCGCATCATGAACTACATCTTTACTATTATAATTTAAGTAGATCATCCGTTCATTGATTTCTGTTATTAAATAATACTTAAATATTCATTTATATTTAATTACACAGGAATTTTTGAGTCAATTTGACATAATTTGACCGTAAATCCGCCGGACCGGTCATCTATCGTATTTGACCATCATGACTGGTCAGATTTAGTCATTTTACATCTCTACACAACACCCAGACCCGAGACAACATAGAAAAGTTCGTTCGTTAAGCTAAGGTTATGGTATGGTATGGTAAAGTGTGCGGTGCTCATCAGTGAAATCCCACTGCCCCCAGTGCAACGTCCCCGAGACAAGCGAGCTCCGGCGCTTCGTGTCCCGCCCGCCCAAGGGCAGCGGGCGCCTGCACTGCACCATGCTGCGCCACGACGACGAGGAGGCGGGCGCCTACACTCTGTACCTGGAGCACCTGGGCGGGCTCGTGCCGCTGCTCAAGGGGCGCCGCACCAGCAAGATCCGCCCCGAGTTCGTCATCTTCGACCCCCAAGCTGGAGGTGAGAGCTTGCAGTTTTATACTATTGGTAATTTAGAATAGTTTTATCATCATTATCATTTCGACCATAGGACGTCCACTGCTGAACTAACTGCTGAGCACAGTGATTTCCTGATTGGCCGGCTGGAAGCGGCCAGTGTCCAGTGGCTTCCTGCAACCTTGATTGTTTCAAAGCGATGATTATTGACATTGATATTAAAGTAGGCTATGTTATTATGCTTGAAGGATAATTTCTTTTTCGTTCGGACATTTCGATGGAGATCGAATTAAAGAATCTTGACCGTTTTCTTGTCTAAACCGCTAAACCAATTTTGAAGAACCAAGAACATGGGCTACTTTTTGTCATGAAAGCCGAATCTATTTTGACCAAATTTTGTACGGAAAAACATTGAACTAGGGACGGACATAGGCTACTATTTTTATTGCACCTTCTAAACGAGTAAAATAGGGTATAACAAACCGTATTCCACGTGCACGAAGCCGTGGGCATATTATAAACTTCCATGACTTAGGTACATACAAATGTTCGTGCTCATCACACAAACATTTTCCCCTTGCGGATCCGTCTAGCTGGCTTTGTAGACCGGGGCGCGAACCACTACACACGATGTCGTGTTAATACGTAAAAAAATACTATTAATGCTCAAAAATTAATTTATTGATTTTTAAAAATATTCTTCCTTTGCGTCAATGCATGTGTTCATACAATTGAACCAATTTTGAAAATATTTGTGCCTCCTCTGTGGAGACGTCAGGTACATGTTTATATTTACTCTTCGACAGCCGCTTTTGGTGATGAAAACCGTTGATCGCGTAATTGATTCTTAATTTTTGGGAAAAGAAAAAAGTCACACGGTGCCAGGTCAAGACTGTATGCAGAATAACTCGATAAGTTGTACCTTTTTCGCCTTCAAAAACTTGTTCGTCTGTCTGGCCCTGTGGGAACTTGCATTGTCGTGGTGCAAGATGATACGGCGTTTACCGTTATTTTCATGGAGTTTGTCAATAATTTCCGGTTAACAAATGGTCGTGTACCAGTCACTATTCACGGTGCGACGATTTTCTAAAGCAACAGTAGCCACGTGTCCGCTTCGAGGCACTTTTCACGCGCGCTACTTTGGTTCGTTTCGGCTCATCTCTACAGACCCATACGCTCGAATGCTGCTTTGTTTTGGGATCGTAGCTATAAATCCATGTTTCGTCACCTGTTTTACTATTGTCTGTCTTGCATGGTGCTTCTTCTCCAAAAGCAGATTGAAGTCGAACGAGGCTCTGCTGAGCTGTCAAATTATGCAATATAATAATCACGTAATTGTAAAAATAACATAAGTCAGATAAAATACAAATTGTATTCTACGGCTAAAGTGTTCTATTTTCAAATGTAGTAACAACTTTTTATATATTGTTTATGTAAGTGGCCAATGGCCTATGTTCAGCAGTGGACATCCTATGGCTGAAATGATGAAGTGGCCAATTCCGGTGGTCAAACTTTTAGCGTGACCTATGTACAGATAACGGCAAGTCAACCTACCCAAAAACTTAAAGGTCATCGAACTGATTTTCAACTTTAAGTTCGACACATAGAGATCAATATCAATTGACAAAATTTGACGTTTTGTGGTAGGTTGACGTGCTGTTGTCTGTACTAATCGTGTAATTTCCGTCTCACGAATTCCCCGCTATTCCAGAGAGCGTGGTGGTGCTAGCCTCGGCGCGCGAGAGCAGCAACAGCAGCTCCACCAGCAGCGGCGGCAGCTCCAGCAGCGCCGGCGCCGCGCCCTCGCCGCGCCGCGCCGCGCCGCGCACGCCGCGCACGCCGAGGCGCGCCCCGCCGCCGCCCACGCCCACGCCCCCGCAAACGCACACCTCGTCGTCAGACACCGAGCGCGAGGAAGGTAAGCGTCGGTACAAGCCATCGACCACATACCATATAGAGCAGCAATACGAACCACCTTTTTCCAAAACACGTTACTGATTTTTCACTTACACTTAGTATGAGCTGGCAAACGTAGTGTAGACACCCCGCGGCTCGATGGACCGACGACCTTAGGATGAAAAAAGCAGGAGATCGTGCTCTTTGGCACTCTTTAGGAAAGGCTTACGTCCGGACAATGGACTGCGATAGACTGACATGAATGAAAATGAGCTGACAAGCCCTGTCAAATCACGCCCATACAGAAACAGTAGGTATAGCGGATTTTTTTGCGAAATAAAATAAATGTTATTTGACGAGTTTGTGCTCCGCGGTGCAAGCATACCCACCGACCACTCCCACCACTGCAACTCATTTACCAAGATCTGAGATGTGTTTTAGGACTTGAGTACCCAGTAGCCATCTAGCTCCCATAGTAAAAGTTGTTGTAGTATATCAGCAACTGATTACGTAATTTTAGTATATATCCGGCTCGAAGGACCATGTAGACCATTGATTAATAAAATGCTGGTTTCACTTATATATATTTATTTATTGCGTCATATCATAAGTATACATGTTTGTGCGTGTAATTAGATCTAACTTATGTATATTAAAAAATTGAATTGTATTCTTAATATTTACAATCATAAATTAGAATAATTTAAATAGGAGACATTCGACATAATCTACTTCTGGTATAAAATTATAATAACATACAGGAATCTTTATTTCCTCGCAGGGTCGTGCTTATTAAGTAATCGGACGCACTATGTTTGATTAATAAGCAGTTACTATTGCCACCTGTTGTAGGATGTTCCGGATCGCCGCGTCTGCAAAGAAGGCGTCGCGCACGAGAGAGACGCAAGATTCGCAACACGAGCGAAAAGGACGACACTCCTGATGAACTCGCCTATATCGACTCTTTGCCTGAGGTATAATGTAAATTTAATAACCACTTTAACATATATCGTGACGATTCGCCATCAAGTGATATAATTGTATTTGTTTCAGGATGTAAGATTAGTGGAGGTGACCTCCAACATATGGGGTACAAAGTTTAAAATGCACGGATTGGCCAAAAACGTCCCGGCGAATTTAGGTCAAGTTACTTACAAGACGTCGCTGCTTCACCTTCAACCGAGACAAATGACTCTCATGATTACCGAACTACGAGACGACTATCCCGTTGCTCCCGATCCTAACTTCAACCCAAATATATTCTCTGAAGACGAGGAGGAAGTTTTTCAATCCAACGATTCCAGTAATTCTCCTTCACATACCAACAACAATATACGTAGAAAGTTGACCCTCAACGAGAGGATTAATAATTCAAATAATATCAGTCAAAGTGAATCCTACAACACAAACAATAACAACACGAACGGCCCTTCTCTAGCTAGAGCTGAATCCTACGAAGAGTTTCCGTACATCGACACGAACGATACAATGAATAACGTATCGGAAAGCGTTTACAATTCCACACCGCCTCTGAGACATACGGCCCAAGCCACTGAGCGGAGAGTCAATAATTCTGCTAGTGTGCCGAATCGCCACGCCATCTCACCTTTGAGATGCGAGAGTTCCGTACCCACTTTACAGTCCCCGAAAAACGCTGTGGCACCCACAGATATCATATTCGAACGGCCGTCCCCTCAGACTGTTACTTGCGGGGGTCGTGGTGACTTTTGTGGCGGCCGAGCCGACTATAGCGTCCGGGGCGATAGCGTCCCCCTGAAAGCCAATCTGTCCAACATCGAACAACAATCTTTTAGTCTCAATCTGAGCCTCGAACCGAGTAGACAAGTGACTATCAAGAAGTGTGATAACCACGTCACTGACAACTGCCTGTCGAAGCTTCGCAAGAATATTTGTAGCCGCGGCGAATCTGCTTATGATATGAATACGAGAATTTTGAAGTCTCTGTGTAATAAGAATTACGAGCACGAAGTCCATCCGGATGCGATGACCCGGCGCGCTGAGACGTTGCGAGGGTTGCAGAAAGGGGAGGATTTGAAGTTTATCGATGAGGAGACGCCGATTGAGACGACGATTGGAAACCTGACGGAGAGGGGCAGAGAGAGCCGGGTGCAGAGGACTACCACCGTGGTGCCCATCAGTCCGGTGTGCGCGAACGTGCCGTTGTACGACACCATGACGCGCAGTTGCAGCGTGGGTTACCTAGATTTGGTTGATCCGGCAGCACTGCACGCGCAGGTAAGTTTACAAATGCTGCAATATCAGCCGACCAATGTTTGTGTGTAATTTTCCGTAAAACGTTTTTGTGATCAAAACTTTAGTCTATTATTTTTTAAGAACGTATCGTGTAGGTAAGAGCCTTATAAGTAATGAGAAAGCCATAACACTGGTGAAGACTAGGTGTAAAAAGGCCTTAAATGAGGATACCTTAACACTTTTAGTTAGGACAGTGTAATAAGGTCGTCAAAATAAGGAAATACAACACTTTTGGTTAATAAAAATGTAAAAAGGTTATCATAATGAGGAAATCGACACTTTTGGTAAAGAGTATTTTTTAAGACTGGGAAATGAAAGAAAAGTTGTGTTGAAGAAGTTATCTCGTGCGGTAGTCTCTTCTTAACAAGTTTTTTTAAAAGTTAAATTATCATAGCTGCCGCAATGTCAAATAAGTTTTACTTTAACCGCGCGTAAAAGTTATACGCACTCATTTATATTTTCTGAAGAAGCCAAAAAAAACATGTAAAATAATTTTGATAGTACTATACCGCGCGAAGATTCTTTTCAAAGTGAAATGTTTGTGTTTTTTTGTTACTTTTTTTGCTTTTTAAATATAAAATTTATTTGTTGATTGTTGTAGTGTAGAATAAAATGCCGGTAAAGTAATATATTCATGTTTATTGGTAGTCCTGGATAGGGTAAGCACAGCACACGAGCACAAGTAGAAATTACAGTCCAGAGTCAAGAAGCAGAGCACGTTTGTCACGATTCGTTATGATAGGAGTAAAAAATAAAATGAAAACTGCCATACAAAGCAGTATGGCAATAAGACCGAACAAAGTTGAATGAGAATGACTGGTAGAGAATGCCTCATGGCATTAAGTCCACCTTTTCTATGTTTTTTTTAAAATCTGTGCAATAAAGTCTAAATAAATAAATAAATGAGTTTAGATTAGAGTGTTGGGAAGCCAACATGCAGTGCCCCTATAAGTCGTACTATGGCCAGGTGAGCCTGACGGCGCTGCGCGGCGAGCCGCCCCGGCGCCTGGTGCTGGTCACCGGCAAGCGGCCGCGCCGCCCGCGCCGCCCGCGCCCGCCCGACCACCAGCGGCCGCCGCCGCTCAACAGGTAACAACCAGTGATCGGAATAGGTAGATTCATTTGGGGTCAATGATCTCAAACATTGATGTTAATATGGACATGCCTCCGGGATTCCGGCATTTCTTGGTATCAGTTTTTGAAAAAAAGGCATATCCATATTATGCTAGCAATACCAAAGTACATCAAATCAATCTACCTATTCCGATCACTGATAATAACGCCTTGCCCTCGCTACGCGCAGGGCCGTCTTGATATATCCCGGGGCCCTGGGGAACACAAAAATTCGGGGGCACTATAGCAAAGTAAAAATAAAATACAGTTGGTATGAATTCAAGACTGCCGAAAAATAATTTCATATATCCATTAAAAGTATAATTTTAAATTTTCCCTCTTAACCCTCTTTTCTTTCTTTACAGTTAATAGTGTTTCTTAGTAAAATGTTTTAGTGCTTTGGGGGCCCCGTGAGGCCGGGGGGCCCTGGGCACAGGGCCCGTGTGCCCTTATGGTAAAGACGGAACTGGCTACGCGTGACCTGTTTGGACTAGTTATTTTAATCCTTAGAAGCGAAGTTTCATCATCATCATCGGCCTTTAAAATTCTATTCCTGGACTAAAGGCCTCCAATATAGAACGCTATAGCTAGCGGTTCTGGGCCGTTTGCATCCAGCGGCATCCCGGAAGCCTGACCACCCCTAGCATAACCACCAAAACACGATATGATATAGCGATTTAGCGACACTAGCTGTCATTATCATCATCATTTTAGCCATGGACGTCCACTGCTAAACTCAGGCCTCTCCCAATGACTTTCATCGGAAGGGAATTCCAATACTCGCTACGCTTGGGAGACGGGTTGGCGAGCGCAGTTTTTAATAACATTTCGCACACAGACGCTGCTGCCCGTCTCGTGCAACAGGTATTAGTCGCCTCTTACGAAGCATTCCACCAAAACACGATATGATATGATATGATATAGCGATATATCGACACCAACTGTAAAAATATGATTGATATAGCTGCCATTTTGAATTTTTATCGAATCAGCGATCATAATATGTAACGTCACCGGCCACGGAGATTTAACATGGCGGCTATATCTATCATATCTTCACAATATATCGTTTTGGTGAGCACCAAAACATGATATGATATGATATGCTCTAGCGATATACATGCGCATGCTAGGCAGGCTGGTGGCGGTGGGGAAGTGTATTCTTTACGTGTGCCGTGTGGGGTCGACCAACTGTATTTTTTTAAAATATGATATGTTGAATCACCGTGTCGGTATCGTCGCTATTTTGATAAAAATTCAACATGGCGGCTATATCACTCATATTTAAAAAAAAGCATTGACAGTTAGTGTCGATAAATCGCTATATCATATCGTTTTGGTCGTCATGCTAGAGGGGCAGGTCGTCTGTGCAACGGGTGGGAAGACTTGCCTACGCTGCGTCTTCTAGTACGAGTTCGCCACTTTAGATCCTTTCTTCCCTTCCTAAGCAAATAAATGGATTTGATTTGATTTGATATGGGTTGTCTGTTCTGCAAGCTATGTGGCCGACCTATTGTTACTTTAGCTTTGAATTTCGAAGAGCTATGTTGGTGACTATGGTTCTTCTATGACGCGAAGGCGAAGGAAGCGGTTTACCCAGGATCAATACCTTAAACGTGCGTCCACTCTATCGTTGTTGAACCCTTCTTATTGATTACTGTTTTAGCTGCTTTGCAGCATCTACGAAAGACGCTCTTAAAATAAATAAGTGAAACTAATATTTTAATGCACATTTTTATTCACGTTACAATTGGGAATTCAAATAATCCAAATTATATCTAACGCCCGTAGCCTCGCACTGGCTGAGGCCGCCCCTGATTAAATGTATCTTTAGATGCGGCAAGTCCCGCAGCTTGGACTCTGGCGAGCTGTCGATCACGGCGGAGAAGCGGCCGCCGCCCGACGCCGCCTCGCCACAGTCCAGCCGCGACAGCACGGCCGGGGACGACAACAGGTAAAGTTTACTGTCACCGGCGCACCAATAAATTTAAACACCGAAAAATGCAGGCCATAGCGTTAATAATAAGTTCATTTCGCTTCGCTCATGACGCCCAACTAATGGTTGGGGAAAAAGTTTCGTTGTATTTTATATGAAAACTTAAGACTTTTGTTTCTAAGTTATGCCATTTTGTTTGATGACTTTTTGCCATCTTGTAGGTAGTGTCATGATCCTGTCGCTCTAGAAATTTTTGGACTTCTGATCAAAAAATCCCGACAAGTAGTTTTGGCAGTCCTCTCTTGATGTTAACCTGACATTGCCTAAAGAATTCTGAAGAGACCGAAACTGGTGCTAATCTAAAGGTGCAAGGTCAGGGCTAATCGCGGATGCATTATCACCTCCCAGCCAAACTCTCTTAATTTTTTCTAAGTGGCCAAAGATGAAATACACTTCCTTTTTATCAAATAAATCAATATGCAACAGGTTCTTGAAGTAAACTAGCGTACCAGATCTTTTTTTTTTTGCTAAGGCGATTCCAAGCGCATTCCGAATCGCCGCTAATTATCTAAAAAGAAACTTTGTTTCATAACAGAGACTTATGAACAGGCGGGAAGCAAGTGGTGTGTAAGGCACTGCTCCCGACGTCCAGAATATACGGTCAGACAGGAAACTAACTAGTGAGCGTAGAGTCCCTTTTACCCCAAGATACTTAAGTCCCTAGAGCCCTAGTCCCATCTAACAATAGATACGTAAATTTATTAGGGATGTAGAAAGAGGAGTGAAGAGCTGCTCCCAGGTCGCCCAGGGTAGCAGCGTTAGGACGGTAGGTAGGCGGTGTGGACCCGCTGCCAGTCTAGCAGACTCACCAGACTGATCATAGTGACGGCTAAGGTAGTCTTGGCCGCAGCGGAGGGAAATGAGAACCAACACGGACGGTTGATATCTGATTTATTTAGTGTAATGTCTTGTTTAAATACAAAAGTTAAAGAATGTACACAGGTTACAAGGTTTTCATTATGTGCTGTCGGTGTAGAGCGCCGACGGTGCATGCGCAGGGTCCATGGGCCATTCGCCGGTTTGTAGTTTGCTGATGGCGCAGCAGACAAATGTACGATCGTAGCTCGTACAACTTACTTATATCTAGTAAACGGAGCCTCTTTTTAGGTTTAACGAACTTTATTTTCATAAGAAATTTACATTGCACTTATAATGAAATTAGGCATTAAAATTGCCTGTGCCAGAAGACAACGCTTTGCATCTCAAAAAAGATAGTTAATAATAAGTAGAAACTAATAAGAAAGTAGAGAGTAAGTGATCAGACCGAGAGTAAAAAGAGAAACACTGCGCTACTACGCTAATGGGGCCGTCAAAATATTTTGATCTATACGCAGCTACTTTACTTTATACGTAGCGCAACGAGCGCCGAGGAGAGTACGCGTCGCAGCCGGCGCGACTACCCCGTGTGTACAGTGTGCCGGCTGGTGGCGCCGTACGACCGGCCCGCGGCCCCACTCGACCGGCCCGGGGCCCCGCTCGACCGGCCCGGGGCCCCGCTGGACCGGCCCGGGGCCCCGCCCTACGTGTGCTGCGCATGCGCCGCGCGCCCCTCGCGCGCGCCTCCCGCGCCCGCCCCGCTGCCCGACCCGCGCACCGACTCCGATTCCGACTACAGCAAGTATTATAGTTAGTAGTAGATGCTTTGCTAACACACGCACTCGGCTTCGCGGATGCGAGGGGAGATTCAGGCCGTATATTTTTGTTGGATTATAGAAGTTAAAGTGACTTGGGATTTACTAAAATTAACAAGAACAAATTAAAACAAAAATGGCTTTAAATCACCCACTTACACATAAATTAAATAGTAAAATCGAATATGAAATGTTAAATCAATAGAAACATTAATTGAACTCGGTCACCACAGTTCTAAAATTACGAACTCACTTTATTACCTACAAATTTTAGTTATAATCAAGTGCTGTTGTCTGTCATTGTCATAACAAGTATTCGGCATGCAACCAATGCTGGCATGTAGTCGGGCTGAGTACTCCGACCGAATCATTATTAAATACTTAGCACTTGTTAAAATTGTCTGTAACCTAACATCGTCAAAACTGTATTTGGTTCTTTAGCAGCATAATCCAATAAAAATATATATGCCGCTAAAATTGACCCCACTCGTCACATATATTAGGATGGAGATGGCACTGAGCATCAGACTGTAAAAGAGAACCCTAGCGCATGCGAATTCTTCAACTACCCACATAGAGATACAGACTTGTACAGACACGCTTTAATAGAAAAAAGCCATATGAGTATTTAGGAATACAAAACATCATAAATATGTTATTTAATGTGCTAAACATAGTTTAGTAGTATTAGATATGGAACGAATTACTGAGTGAAATATTAGAAAGCTAAATTACGACCACCCAAAACTAAAACGCACGGCTTTAAAATTGGTTTTTCTGCCACTATATTTTATTTTGTACAAAATTTCCTCGCCTTTTCCAAATTTTGTATCGTTTTGCTGTAGGTAAGACTTGAATTAGAAGATAGCTCAAGACATAAAACGGTTTAGACACGTGTTTGTATCCTATAAAATACTTAAGACACACTCGAATGCTTCGGCATCCTAATAGGACTCAAAACATAAGATATGTTACTGTAATATGCTTTGTACCCTATCTATCTGAGTATTTTAGTTTGAGCTCAGACGATACATCGTCCACAAAGGATATACTACCGTGTTTATTGCTTCTGTCTCGGTTACCGCTTAGTATTATTCGGTTCGGCCCTATTCGACTTGTCAGTTTTCGGTCAACTATTAAATTTACCTAAAGTGGTCGACGTTGGTAGCAGTGCCTCCACTGTCAACCAGTTATTAGTAAATATTTTGATTATGTGAAAAAAGAAAAAATATGTGCTAAATACTTTTTAATAATCTACCTGATAGACGAAGAAAAAAAGTTAGTCGTCATCCTAATCGATTGATGTAAAGATAAAATAAAGATAAAATTTGTTGCTGTTTAAAAACGTAGTATAATAAACTTAAGATATTCCGTTTTATCCTATAATGATAGAGTTGGTAATTAACTAAACTAAGAAAAAAATATTTTGGTATCTTAGGTATCTATTCACATAAAGCAGTCTTTCTCAAAGCGGGAGATAACGCTGTCTTGTGAGCGCTGAAGGTCTAGAGGGGGGCGGTAATGGGCCTAGAAAAAATTGAGGGTGTTGAGAAAACGATTACATGACTTTCAAAGTGGGTGGTAGACAAAATAAGTTTAAGAACCTCCGATATAGAGTCAAGGTCAACTAGCCCAGTTACTTTTAAACTTTCGCGTTGCATAATTAATACACACTAAAATGGGAATTAACGCGATCAGCAATAGGTACATTTTTGACCTTTTATTCGCCGGTCGAAACGTCAGGCGAACAGTTAGCCTAGTTTCGTACCGGAGGCGTAACCGGCACGGTGTGCACATGGCATCAGGTTCGCTGGAGCAGCTGGCGTTGCGGCTGCTGGCGTCGCGCGCGGGGCGGCGGCTGCGCGCGCGCGAGTGCAGCTCGGCGCCCGCCTCGCCGCGCCCCGCGCGCCGCCCCGACGCGCCCGCCGCGCCGCCCGCCACGCCGCCCGCCACCCCGCCCGCCACGCCGCCGCCCCGCAGGCACCGGTACTCCTCCGCCTCGCCGATACGGTCAGTCGATACTTTACAGCTCCTCGACAATAATCAAGACTACTGTGAGCCAAAGGCTAATGAGGAATATGCAACATCATCATATTAGCCTATTGCAGACCACCAAAGAGTACGATCTTCCGCCTTTATCATCCATCCACTGCCAGCCATATTCCTGAGGTCGTCGGTCTATCCATACCATCCAAACCATCGTTTGTGTGTCATCAATAAAAAAAATATAAATGTGAAGATTGTTTTTTCATCTGTTCCCAAAAAAACTCGGGTTCTCCACTTCTTGGATGCCCCAGGACCTCTACACTTAAAATCGGGCCCGTCCAGACCAGATGTCATCGCATCATTGAGCAGATATCTTATGAACTTGAAAGAACTGCCATTACAATACAATCATAAACACATGGTATTCTGAATTCTACGAAAATTAATTCATCGCCTGTAAGTCAATTACTTTTTGCAGGCAATTACTTAACTCTCCGCTCTTGAACCGGAGAAGAAACAAGAAACCGTCCGAGAGCTCCGACGACGAGTGCTCCGCCGGCTACAGCGAGGTCAACAGCAAGAACTACCGCGACCTCGAGAGCTTCCAGAAGGCACAGCTCAGGAATAAGGTTGGTGGAACCCCGATTGAGAAGCTCACAAATTCTTATTTTTCTGCACAAATAATAATTTATTTGCCTGAGTAAAACTAACAAATTTAATTTACTGAACTATTTTTAACGGCGTTAAATGTAGACCTTGTCACTTGTGTAGATGACACAAGCTAGCATCGTACGTATCCTGGAAGCCTTTGTGGGGCTTTGCTTCCTTGATCTGTTAAAGTCGATTTTATTAAAAAAGTACCTATATGGTTTTGTATATTATCTGGTCACAAGCTGACACAGATAACTATCGCGTTAAACAAGGTCATCACGAATAGACAACCGTCTGTCACCCTTTATTTGCAGTCTCTATTCGTAAAAATCTTGAAATGAAATCTATTGAACCTTGTGAAAGTAAAGTAAAAATAAAATTATATTTATTTGGCACCAATAAAAAGTCAATATACAAATAAGTACAGATTTATCAGGTGTGTCGGTGCCAAAAAGGTCTCCCGCTCAGCATTAGTCGTGGCATGGGCCACGACACTGGTATTCTGCGGGAGCCTTGGACACTACATCATCTGATCCAATACGAAAAACACAAATTAACTCAAATAAAAAACAAAAAAAAACGTTTAAATAAAACAGTCCGGTACTTACCCTGAAGGTTTACTACTTCTCAGCTAAAGCGCGCGGGAGTGGCGCCCCTGGCGGGCGGCGGGAGCGCGGGCGGGGCGGGGGCAGGGGCGGGGGCGGGGCGCGCGCGGCGCCAGCTCGTGATGCACAACAAGGCGCCGATGTGGAACGAGAACAGCCAGGTGTACCAGCTCGACTTCGGCGGCCGCGTCACGCAGGAGTCCGCCAAGAACTTCCAGATCGAGTACCATGGGAAACAGGTAATGGATTATTGTATCGAGATTTGATTTATACTAATGATATCCATTGTAGATTCCTTTGTGTTTTTACCTTGGAACATATGTGATAATTTTCGATACAGTACTCTACCTACACACTTAATAGTTTTATACTAGACAGACTGGACACCTAGTGGCTACTTAAGCCGCCAACCTGAATTGAACAACATTAAACGCCTCTAGGCATACGCGACATCGCTGTCCTATAAAAATTTCATAGACAGAAAAAAACGAAGAGCTCATTATAAGTCGACAATCTTAAATGTGTCCTTTATTTGAACTTATATTCATATTTATTTATTGCATCATAAATGTATGTATAGTAGGATCTTATAATTAGGGCAGTGAACTCATTCTTCACCACCAACGAAAATACTTAATAGGTGTTTTGTATTCGGGCAGGTGATGCAGTTCGGTCGCATCGACGGCAACGCGTACACGCTGGACTTCCAGTACCCGTTCTCGGCTCTGCAGGCCTTCGCCGTCGCGCTCGCCAACGTCACGCAGCGTCTGAAGTGAGGCCGCCTTAGTGAGCGACAGATTTAGTCCGGTACAAAACCAACTCTGTTACAACTCGTCATAGGGGCACCATCGCACTGCTCGGCGAGAGGCGGCGTTATGGCTTAATTACACGGCAAAATTTAACCCACCCGCAGAATGCGTCACGGCCAAAAGTAAAAGCTAGTCATCAATAGTCGCTTTGTCATTTATAATTTACATGATGGATTTTAGTGGGAATGTAAAAACTGACAAGAAAACATCAGTCTTTTTCTTTGTCAATGACAAAGCGAAATAAGAGTTTTGGTAAGTACCTACAGTAGAAATAACACCTGTTAACATCTAAACGGTCTCATGAGACCGCATAAGAATGAATTTCTATTGTGCCAAATGCCAAAAGTTTTGAAAGAAGTAAATAGGTTTTGACATCGGAACTTTGAAAATGACGAAGTCAAAGATTAATGTTTTTTCTACTACCTTATAAAAGCTACTGTTAACGCCCTCATAACAAAGGTCATATTTTGTTCTCGGGCAATAAATCGAATGTCTCATTGGAAGGCGAGCGATCCTAGATGTTATCTAACGTATCCTCTCAAACCGATTCAGAACCATTCGATAGCAAATTGTCGACCGGAAGACCACGTGACACTATAATATGATTTAAAATTAGTATCACGTGATTTACCGGTTGACTATTCGTTATTGAAGCATTCTGAATTGGGGGCCTGGTACCGGATGATCTTCACGACAAAATATTTTACGCCATACTCACGCCATCAGGCTTTGTCAAGCTCAAGGCCAATAGAAGTCGCAGCATTCTTTGTAAATGTCATCGTAGCTCTAACGTATTAGTCAGCGAATTGACCCATCCATATATTTTTTACACAAGCTTAGATAGGTAGGCTTTCTAATCAAATTCAGTCACGATGCGAGCGAACAAGTCGGTGCCGCTGGGACCAGCACCACGCGAAAATCGTGTCTTAGCCCATTCATAATATTGTGATTAAAATAAAAACAATATTTTAGGTACAAAATGTTAAATATTTTCTCAATAGACGTTGTCAGTGCTGTATAATGGTATCACTTAGCGTAGGTTAAGCATACATTATTGGCATCGAGCACATACCCATAGAGCAGCAATATGAACTATCTTTCTCCAAAACTAGTTAGTGATTTTTACTTACATTTAGTATCAAATGACAAGTCATGTCAACTCTAGGTCTCTGGCCCATACAAAACCAGTACAGATACAGATTAAAAAATGGCGAAACATTTTGTCGACCAAATCATGTGACATTTCTACTCTATAGGGTATAGGGTATGTGCTGAATGTGCTCCATGATTGTTGGTCACCTACCTAAACGGTAATATTTTTGGATGAGTCATCGTGTTCACTAAATTTTGCTATTTTGTTTACAAATCGTGATTTTTTCAACCTTTATTACACGACTGCCTAAACAAAAAAGAAATGGTATTCATTGTTTATGTACATACTCATTTTTATGAATTTTTTTTATCTAATATTTCGGTGTAGGCGTATCGACATCGGAGAATTAGTTAAAATGATTAGTTCTTCCTTAATTCATTTCAGGGGAATATTTTACTGTTCGAATGCAACAACTTTTTACAGGAAAAAATACTGTTCCTTAGTATCTTTTTAATAAACGTTGTGCAAATTGCAGTCAAGTCTTTAGCATTAGGAAATCAAATAGATATAATATCTAACACATGGCCGATCTATACAAAAAGGTATTTATGAACCAACTGCTTTGGCACAAATAGTTCATCCACGGGTAAAATCTGTCGTAATAAAATTGAAATCGTATACTTCCTTGACAGAACGCAATCAACAGCCGTTAAACAACTTTTACTATGGGCCAACGTCAAAATGTTCAGTTGCTCCATGGATTGTTATCGTCAAGATAAACGATAGTTTTGGATATACATAGATGTTGTTTCCTTAGTTAGAGATACTGCATCAGCAGCTGATTACGTACTACGAAGGAAATGCAGTTTCATATTCACCCTGTATAAATAATAATAACATCTTTAAACAGAAATTACGTATGTGATAATAAATTTATTTTTTCTTAAATTAAATATGATTGTGCGTATAATATTGCTTCTTTACTCAACGGTGTGTCGATAATCGAAGAAAAATGATCGTGTATACAATATTGCATATGATATATAAATATTACTTAATCCAACTTCTGTGCACTTCTAGTAATTTTAACAAAATAACATTAATAACGCCAAATAGACCGAAATGCCACCTGTAACCCTGGCAGTGTTAAAAAGCAATGATGAATCATCTGCAAACAATTCTATCTTACAAAGGTCTTAAAGTAAGGTAATTTAAATAATTAAATAAATTAAAAATAAAAGAGGTCCTAATGTAGAGCCTTGGGGTACACCCATGCTTATTGTGTAATGGAGCTCCAGAAGAGTCAGTCAGATATTGACTTTTTTGTATTCTGTCTGCGAGGTAAGGCTCTAATAGCTATACTGTTGCAACTATGACACTATAATGCCATAACTTCATCAATTAAGTGGTGCGGTCCTTAATCAAATGCTTCTGGCAAGTAAAAACCCTAGTATTTTTTTCAGGACGTCGAAAATATGCATCGTAATAACAATTTCCGAAATTTGTGTGTCTGCCTTTATGTATTCAATCAGGTGGTATTTTAGTCTAAAAGCGTGTGCAAGTATGTGCGTGTTTGTTCACATTCCATGTTATGCTTGTTAAGGAGTTTTCCTCAGATACGTCGTGGATTCGTATTATTTGTATTTTATTTTATATAATACCTATGTACTCATTTAAACACAAGTTATAGATAATGGACTTTCAAGTTTGATCTTATTTATTGTTTTAATATGGCCTTAAGAGTTGTAGTTTTGTTTCTGTACAATAATATTAAAGGTTACATTTTAAATAATTATAAAAAATAAAATGTGCTTATTCTAGCACTAATAAATAGGCCCAAATAATAATTGTTGTGAGTGTTAATATTAAATAAAATTATTGACGTATTATAAACAAAATATTTACTTAAAATAATGAAATTTTGCCACTTTATTTTATTAAATACAGGGTGATAATGGATTGCTATATTAACCCTGTGTAAATTTATAACTTTAAGTAAATAACATATTTTATTTAGTTCAACAACCTTGTGACAGTCCTTCCAGTTTTGTATCTCAATTTTCCAACTATAGTTTAGAGACTGATTTTCATTATGCTCAGTTATTTTTAACTTGATTTACCTGTTTGAAATATTACATATCTGTGGTTAATTATAGATATTAATTCACTCATTGATTTTAAGACTGCACATTGTAAATATACTTTGTAATACATATTAATCATGAAGTAAAATAATTGTACGGATGTTTAGTTCTAGCCACCTTGTTAATCTTAAGTGCATATTTTTAATGTAAGGTTATTGGTATTATTAAATATTATGTTTTGTTTGCTCGAGGTATTCGTTTTGTTGATGTTAACGTGTATTAATAACTCCCATTGATTTAAAACTGGTATTGTTCTGTTTGTTTGAATGTTAATGAGAGTATGGGAAATGAGCTGGCTGTTGAAAATACTGTCATCGTAGTATTTCGTTGGTGTCTTTTTAATATCTTATAGTGATTAGTCTGTTACTTTTCTGTTTTATGAGCATACCAGTGGAAGATCAATGGGTCATTGTTTGTTATATTATTATTCGCTTTTTCTTGTTTCACTTGTCTGTTGTATATACCTACTATAGTGACAAAAGTGTAAATAAAAACTATTCTACAGTATATTATGATCTGTTTTATTGTAAACATTAAGAATTAGGTTATTCAAAATACCAACAGTAACATTATAACATATTTACAATTAATTATGAAACAATGACATCTTTAGGGCCATTTAAGTAACATTTTATTAGTTATAAAATTAGGCTCTTTTTAGAATGGATTAATTATGGATATCATAGCAAATAATCTTAGATATATCCTCATAATTGGGTAAAATAGATGACAAGCCTTATTAACTGCTTCAATTAATCAAAGGTATTTTATTAGTCTAGCTTAAATAATATTTTAATATCAATTCATGCAAAAAGGCAGAAGTAAGCCAAATTTTTTACTGAAATGAAGTTGTTGATAATCAAGTAAGTTCTAAATTAAAATAGAATAGGTAAACTTTTTTTGTCTATTTATTCAATTTGATGCTACAAAGATGCTTTAGAGACAAAGATAACAGACAATATAATATAAGACAGAATTAATATCTTTATTTCCGCATTGAGATATTACAATCTAATCGTAAGGCAAAGATATAATACACTTAAAAATTAATTGTCTTCGTAATTCAGAGCACTTAAATATGCACACTGAGCTCTCATAAGCCACTTTCACTGACCGTCTTTCAGCGGAACTGTCACTGCTGTCCATTGACGCAGTGTTTTTTTATTTGTTAGTCACTGTCACTCCCGCTTTGTCCGGGAACATAATCTTCATCTTCTTCATCTGTGATATCTAAATCATCAAGGTCTTGGAACAGGGACTCGTCCACTTTAACTGCATCTCCTGAAAAATAAATGTACCTAAATATGTTTTTTTACACTGCAATTTTTTTTTTTCTGCCACAAATAAAATAATGTACTTCTTACCATCATCCAAGAACTTCAAATCTGACTCGTTTAGAGTGGTATCTCTCAAGAACAACTCTTTCCCAGTTAGCTTGTTCTTATCCTTTGCCTCCCTTTCTCTCTTTGCAGGGATCCCCATATCAATTTCGAACTGCTTTCTCCAAGCAAGGAATGATTCCACAGTGACTCTGGTTCCTTCAAATCGTTTCTGTAATAAGGTTTTATTTTAAACTTTAATATCATTTAGGGCGCCTTCAAATTTGCTAAAAGTGCTACACGGATGCAGCGAGACTGCATCGCTACAGCCGCGCTGCTTTGTAAATCCATCAAGTAAATCAAAACACTGAGCAGCAGCCCGTTCACGCATTTAAAATTAAGTAACAAAAAATTATAGGGAGCCTATTAGTTTTTCGCCCAGATGATAGAACAGAGAGCTATTAACAGTGATCAGAATAGGGTGACTACATTTAACTTAACTTTGTTAGCGTTTAGCATAACTAGCGCTTGCTATGTGGTGGTGCCTAGTGTGCTATTCAAATAGATTGCTTTATGCTTGTTGTGTATATAAACATATGTTGGAAAAGGAATAATAATACATAATTTACGTTTATAAAGTAAACATGTTTTTTTTTTGTATATTAAGGTATCCCTGAGATTTAATGGTTGTGCCAACTCTTTTATTACGTCTCATCACAAAGTTTAGGTAAATATAGTTACCCAATTCTGTTCACTGATTATTAAATAAGATTTATGATAGCTAAAAACAACATTCTGGCACTGGTTCTTTATAATTTCTTTTCACATTCCACTTACCCATGGTAGAACAGAAAAACAATAGGTTTTTTTTTTGTGGCATGCAAAGGGTTATAAACAATCATGATTTAACATAAACCAACAATAATGCTAGTAATAAATCAAAGATGTTCTGAAAAATTACAAAGAAAAAAAAGCATTGCATACCAATTCAGCTTCTTCGTCTGCTTTTAACTTTGCTAGAATTCTTTCTTCCCTTTCTTTTTTTATGCTGTCCCATTTCTCATTGAGCCACTCTTGCCCTGCTGATACTAACGTGAATACCATCACCATACCAAGGTTTTCTTTACCCTAAAATGATTGCACAAACATGAAAGGTGGGATTCAAATTAATGCTCTGAAACCTAACTAAACTGTATGGTTACCTGTTGGGTTAAATGTTCTAGTAACTCATTTTTGTCTACGGCATCATCAAAATTGTCTTCATCGTCTATTTCAATTATTGGTAACTCGTCAGGGTATTTCGAAGTGTATGTAAATATCAGATGGCATGCTAGACCCTCGCCGTCGTCGTAGCTTTCAGACTTTATCGGTATACTAAACTTATGATAGGGCTCTGTTTCTAAAACTGAAAGACGATACGGTTACTTATAAATAATAAAATCAACATGAAAACATTCAATAAATTCATCCAAAACCAAAACTTACTTTGCATATCGCCATAATAAATAGAATCTAAAGCTTCTACTTCACTTGTTTGTTCATAATTGTAATCCATTTTAATTTTAAGTGATTTAACTCTAAGTATTGCTTTTAGGCTTAGAAATGATTAGTATTTTTCGTGTACAAAATTCGGCAACTAGAGTTGCTTTTTAGGTTGGTTGTCAACTTTGACAGTTTTGACATTAGATTCAACTGACAGGCACAAAAATGACTATCCACAATAAGAAATAACTATATTTCTATAAACAATATTAAGTTATAATAAGTATGTTTATCTACAGAAAATATCCCTCTATGTTTTAACATTATGAACTGTGACGTTTGTATTTGTTTTTGTTTGGTTATGTTAACAAAAGGCTTTTTTAATATATATTTTTTAAGTATCCTTAACGTGCACAATCTAAAGTCCTTTTTGCTGTGCCTCTTTGAACCCGACATTGGCGAAGTTATCGGACCGTTCTCGGACGGGCACGATCATAGAAAGCCATATAAAAAAAAAAAAAAAAAAAAAAGGTACTTCTTCTTCTTTTTAAAAGGCGACGAACGTGTGCTTCACCGCAGTGTATAAACACTGATACTCGTAACTTGGTACAGTCGTACAACCAGTTTTCCAGATGGACGGTACACTTTTCTTGACATTGCTCGACCTTGGCCCAACCTAGATTTTAGCCCAAGCAAGGGCTTAGACGTACTCTGTATTAATCTGTGCAAGGGCTGTCTGTCTGTCATGCCGTCGTCGTCGGATTTCTTCAACCTCTGGCTGGTGCGGGACACGGGCGATTGCCCTTTACCCGGGCGTCTTCTCAGGGTGTCCACTGACACTACTGGTGATTGGTCGCCGCGATTGCGGCTGCTAGTTTGTAGCACGGTTGTTAAAAAATTTACGACCTGACTGCTTGGCACGAGTGTCTCGCGACGGTCTGGCCATTCTATCAGTCGTCTCTGGGTTGGTATCGGTGTTATCAGTCACCCGGAGCTCGAGCTTGGAGCGAACTACGGCCGGGCTGGGATGACACGGAATCTTGGGCGAGGGATACCGATACGTTGCGGTAATGGCACTGATTCCATTGTTTCGGTCTCAGTGGGGTTGGACAGGAGGTCTCGGGGCAGAGGCCGTCCAGCAGCGTCCGGCGGCCGGGCATGTAGTGGGGCGATGTTGTGAAGATGGCGGTGGGGGCCGTTGTCAGCACGATCGAATGTGCGACGCGCTAAACTGGTAACAAATTCTTCCACTGATGGGAACCGCATGTCCCGAGCAATGACGTCGTTCCGGACATATCGCCCTGCTCCTGTCAACACGTGGAGCGAAATGTTCTGCTGGATCTGCAGTTTGGTCCTTAGGGCTAGGGAGCATAGCGAGTACCATGCGGGTGCCGCGTAGGTGAGTCGCGATCGCACGTACGTCTTATAGACGCTGAGCTTGGTTCTCAATAATCGGGATGTCAAGACCGGTTTAAGCAGCGCTCTGGCCATTTTGGCCTGGCTAACCAAGTGGTTAACCTGCGTGGTACCATGCGCAAGGACCGGTCAATTCGACACCAGAGGTATGTCACCTGTGATTGCTACTCTATATCCAATCGACGGAGTTTGAGCGGCGGTGGCATGATGCGCTTCATCCCGGTCAGCAGTGCGGCCGTCTTGCCCACGTTCACGGCCATGCGCCACTTGTCCAGCCAATCAGGTAAAAGATCGAGGAGTCTCTGCATCTTCTTTGCTGCAAACGTTGCATTGCGTGATGAGGCAAAGTAAGTGCTATCATCTGCAAACAGGGCAAGGTCAACATCTCTGACACCCTCTGTGATTTGGTCTCTCAGGGTGGGGATATCGTCCGTGTAGATGGCGTAAAGTAGGGGTGAAAGGCAGTTTCCTTGGGGCACTCCTGCGGCAATCCGACGTTGTTGTCGCGCCCTCGACGGAAACGTGGAAGCTTCGGTCACGAAGGAATGATGCCACTACTTTTACAAATGCAGGTGACATGTTGGTATTAATAAGTTTGAACAGGAGCCCATAATGCCAGACTCGGTCAAAGGCCTTCTTAATATCGAGAAAAACCCCGACCGTATAGTGGCCCCTATTTCTCGCCTCGGTGAGCTGGTGGATCACGCGTGCTAGCTAGAGCGTGGTAGAGTGGCCGCCACGGAACCCGAATTGTTCGTCACGTAGTGAGATGCACGGGCGGATTCGACGCAGCAGTAAACGATCGAACAGCTTCGCAATGTGTGAAAGTAAGGTAGCTTGATGGAAGACGTTTGTCTTTCCCTGGTTTCGGGAGGACGATGATGCGTCCCTCTTTCCATGCCTCTGGAAAATGGACGGTGCGGAGAACGCCATTGAATAGCCTGGTAAGTGCCACCAGACCCTTCTTGGGTAGTTGTGTGATGGCGTGTGTTGGGATTCCGTCTGGTCCTGGCGCCTTTCGCTTGGGCAAGCGAAGGGCGGCCTTCCGTAGGACCACCTCTGAAGTATGATCTACCAAACAAAAAAAGAATCATTGAAATCGATTCATAATTGGCGGAGTAATCGCGTAACAAACATACAAAAAAAAAAAACAGTCGAATTGAGAACCTCCTCCTTTTTTGAAGTCGGTTGAAAAGAGGCTGGAACATTATCAGCCGAAAAATAAATTAACAAACAATAAAAAACATCATATTATTCTACGTTCCGTTAAATATAATGAAACCACAAATTATATCTATGTTTAAAAATTTTATAAATAAACTGTATAGTTACGTGTCTTAAATTAATTTTCTCTATGAGTTGTACAAAAAGAGTTAGATTTTCGACAGTCAAACTTTGAGATTTGGCTATATGGCTCTGTACCATTGCCTTTCCCTTTGAGGATAAATATTATTACTACTACTACTACTGTCAAACTTTGATTGACGTCTCTTTCAATTTCAGCAGCAACAACTTCATTCACTGTCTTTAATTGTTTCTTATTTATTATTATAAATATAATTATAATTTCTTCATTACAATTATTTAGACAAATATATTAATCTGTGATAACAACCATGGAGTCCCCGGACGCATCATCATGTAATTCTCTCCCAGCATCTGATTCTGACTCAGGGTGGGTAATGGAATGTGTTAAAAGTTTTATGTGGAATTACACATAAGTATGAAAACTTGTGATTTTGTTTCAGGAATACAAAAAAACCTAGTGAAGACATTAAAGTTTTACAGGAACATGTAATAGCTAGTTTCCAGAAGCCGAACATACCCAATGTTAATGTTCCTGAGCGCATTATTTTATGTTTGGATGTCTGTTGTGGTGAAGAAAGCAACTCTTTATTTCGCATGGGGGACGGTACCACATTCACGCCTATAAACATGATCAAACGTGTCTTAGACTTTTTCCTCCATTCCAAGCATGCAATCAATAAGAGAACCGAGTTTGCTTTGTTGATTATGAAAGACAATGAGGCATGCTGGTTGCAAAATTTTACTAGTAATTTGAAAGATATAATCAATATTATTGACTATATTCAAAGGGAGGAGAGCACATCAGACAATTTTGAATTTAAATCAATATTCCAGATATTAAAACATAATGTTGAAATACCAGAATATAAACAAGCAGAATGCATAATGCCTCCTCCATATGTGGTGCGCACTATTGTCTTATATGGCCGTTCAAACTGTATACCAGTAATACCATTAGAAGACCCATATTTCATGTTTCTAAAGAAACAGGCATATTTTTACATTGACATCTTGCTAGCACATGAAGATGATTGTGCACTGTATAAGTGTGAAGAAATATATGATGCATTGCAAGATTTGGATAATGGTTATTCATATGTCTATGAAGTTTCCAGAAATGCTACAAAGATTCACGATTGTATTGCCAAACTCTTAGCACACCCTTTACAGAGGCCGTTACAAAAAAGTACTGATTACACTTTCGGCACTAGGTCTTAGCATGTAATTCTTTGTAGATGTAATTGTAATTATTTTATAGAAAATATGGAAAATAAAAAACAAGCATTATTTTCTTGTATTTATTTCAGCTCTTCAAAGGGTTATGACTGGTACAAAAGAAAAAACTAAGGCTATTATACATACATGGTAGTTTTAAATACTTAAGACATAACACTGTACTTTTCCAAATGATAGATAAACATTCGATAAGGTTATTCAAAGACTCATGTTATATCTTATTTACATTTTGAAAAAGCATAAAATATGTAAAGACTGGTAGTTCCTATATTTTATCAAATACTTATTTTCTATAAATAAAAGCGGGAGACGCGTCATAGTCGAGTTGCCACATCTCCAGCATCAATTATACAATATTTAGCTATGTATTACAGAATCAAAATGTTAATCTTTAATTCCGGCACAGCCAACTTTATAATTCCACTTACCAATAATATTTGTGATTATTTCTTTATAATACGATGTGTCATCTATTTATACACCTAACATTAGTGTGCTGTGATAGTAATGAAGTTATGTAGAATTAAATTTCTTTACAGCATTTTAATACAGTAAAAATAGAACAAATTGAGCAGATTTAAACATTTATACCGTTACATTTGGCATGTTAACAAATATTGAGATGACACTCCTTTGACAAGTTTTAAAATCTGAATCATGTGATGAAATGTAAAAAAAAACCTTTTAATAAAAAAGAAATGCTATTTTCCCAGATGAGGAATACCATGCTTTACAATATAATATGCCAATTTCATTTTACATCTGTGATGGATTTATTTACCAATACATTATACAAATTATAATAATACAAAGATTTTTCAACTAGTACCTATTCATCATGAAAATGTAACACAAGTTACATATTAAGCTTTGATTGTGACTCAAAATAAAAATGCAAGCTTTAACTGCCAATACAGCCGACTAAAGTTTATAATTAAGGTTTATTAAGCGCATTTTAATCAAAACACATTCCGCCAAGCATATACATTTAAGTAAATAATATAAAATAAAAGTAACATGTAAATAATTAATAAAAAAATATTCTATTTACAATGATTAGGTTTACATATAGCTAAAACAATCTAATATCAATTACAGAAGAACTTGAATTTCAAGTCAATCAGTTTGGCCTTATGAGAACAATATAATAAGAGCCAAAATTTATTAATTAGCATTTATATTATAGTGACAATATTCGGATTTAACAATAAATAAAGCTTGTTTCATTTTAACACTGGCACAAATAAAGTGCTAAATGTCTAAAATGTAACTTTTTTATGTCATCATTTATTTGTTGTGCATATAATAATCATATGTAAGGTTTAAACTATAAATAAATTATGAAAGATTGCATCCGCGGCGCCGCAATGTCATATTTTATTATCATTTTGATCAGTTGGTTTGGTGTGGTATTTTGTATACATTACAAAACTTACATAGATAACAACACTACTCAAATAGGCCATATAAAACTTTATATTGTTACTTTAATTTAAAAATGCATAGACACCATTATTGCTTACAAATGCATGAGACTATTATGTGTGTAAGTAATACCTCTTATTCTTATTATTAAAATGTAGAAATCACTTTTGTTAGTAAAGCAACTCTTAATTTATGTTTTCAAGATACTTATTTTGTACTAATATTATATACCCCTATAAAGACTATTGACATTTTCATGATAACCAAAATATCCCAAATCGAAAATACAGACATTTAGCACTTTTAAATGTATAGATACAAATATAATGTACATTGTGTATTTTATTCAGTGTCATACATTAATTTTGAGACATTATTTTTATAAGTCCTAATAATGGAATAATACATGTATCTTTTTGCTTGAACCAGTGCTTGTGTTAAATAATCGTAAGTAGTAACAAAATAATAACTTAAATTACAAAAGACGGGTCGGGCACCTTTCCGAATGCGATAAAGTTTGACTTGTCACCAAACCAGCGCAACACAGCACACACTTCAAGGACAAACGTTTCAATATACAGCTATAATTACATTGAGATCCTAGGGACATAATGAATTAATGACTTACTATCGATGCCTAAGATTTGACACTGGTTGATTTACAAACGAAATAAATAACTTCACATATCAGTCTCTTTAAAATCTATTTACAAATATTGTAAATTCAGCTGTTGTCAAATAATATTCCGAGTCAAAATTGTGAAATTCTAAAATGTTGAATGTTCAACAGCTAAATCTAGCCATCTGTCCCATCCCACATCCCTACGCGATACGCGTGATTCCTAGCACACTTACATGGAATGATAAATGATTTTATAGCCGCTATATCAAGCCAATGTTTACAATTAACGTATAAGAGAATTAAAGCGTATAAATCTCAGCATCACCACTGACCCCGAGCGTTTCGAGTTACGACTCACCAACACCGATACAACTATACAGAGTCTTCAACATTATTGCATTTGCCTTCCCAGTCGGTCCCCGGAGTACACAGGCGACCGCGACGGACAGCCTTCATCCCGATACGATACATATCAGCGATAATAATCATACGAGCTTTTGAGTATTATAATTTATTTGAAATATATTTATATTTTCTTCTACATAAAACTGATTATACTTGAAGCGTAATCTTCAATGTGGTACAATCGAAGAGCCCGTAGGTACTCACATCGCAAGGAAGACAGGACTAGACGAGTCGATTATACATTTAATTTTACCGCATCGCAGGGCCGCCTCCCGCAGGCCACGTTACATGGCTCTATTTTTTCACAGCCACATTGTAGCGGCACACTCGGTTAGCTAGGGTACAATGTTTTCGTCGCACGAATGATGTGGAACCGCCGGTTTGTTATTAGATCCTATCGAGTCGTAGCGTAGTCTTAGAGGCGACATCAAAATTTAGCCCACTTGATAATCGTATACTAATTTATTATGTAACGGAATAAAAGGTTTATGAAATTTCGAAGACTATTCAGTAGGTATGTAATGTGAGGAATCATCCAAACAGTCTCATGTCGATGTCGTTTATAAAAATGGGAAAAAATGAATGTACAATCTAATGTAACTAGATACTAATATTACTTACGATAGCCATATCAATTGCTACAGTTTACTCTCGAGTGTAGTCAACGGACTCGACGAAGATAATTTACCTACGAGTCGCAATTTAGAGTATTAGGGTAATTAATTACAAAATAGAGAAGCCGCCGGGCAACACCTTAAAAGATATCGAGATAATATTCGATAGTCCTGAATCAATTAAGTGTGACCGGTTTGTATAAAATATTTATATTTATTCGTATTTGTTAATATCGACATCGGGGAGAATTATGTGCATTAAACGCTCTCTTACCTCAGAGAATGTCTTACGACGACGACGAAGTACTATCATCTATTCTGTGGCAATATACAGCGGTCACCTTTTGTCCGCGCGACGCTCTAGTAAAACTACGTACCTAAATCTAGGACTGCATCTGCACGATTCTACAGATCTGTCGGGTGTATATCGACGCAGAAGAGTATCTTGCAGGTGAGTCCGCGGCGGGTGCGGGGGCGGGGGCGGGGGCGGGCGCCGGGCGCGGCCCTGGGTCACAGCACGCAGGCGGCGAACACCGCCATGGCGCGTCAGGGCGGCGGGGCGTGAGGGGCGTGCGGGGGCAGCGGCACGGCGGCGGGGGCGGGGGCGGCAGGGGCGGGGGCGGGGGCGGTGGGGGCGGCGCGCTCGGGCAGCGCGGGCGCCGCGTCGTCCGCGCCCGCGCCCGCCGCTCGCGCACGCATCACGTACGCGTACGTGCGGTACCTTTTTATCTGAGAATATTTATTTAGAAATAGAAAACGTTTATTTGACACACATGAAATAATAATAAATAACAATAAAACTACACCGTAAAATTTTAGTGGTCGTATTTTCCGCGGGGAGGTGATTCCACTCATAAAAACAACAACTTTTTCATATAAAAGTTCAATAATTACTCAAATATAATGCATGAAGCAGATTTTTATTCCCAAGTTGGTTCCATAATAAAAGTTGTTTGTTTTTATGAGTGTAATCCCCTCCCCGCGGGAAAACAACCACTAAAATTTCACGGTGTGTCTGATGTATCAAAAAGGTTTCCGCTCATTGTCGTGACAGCCACGGACTTATTATGGACGCTATTATTATTACGTTATTTTTATTTTAGTAATTTCAAATGGTATAGACGATCTGGTAACCGGCCAATCTGGAAATCACTAGGGAAGGTCTGTGTTAAGCAGTGGACGTCGTATGGCTGAACTGATGATGATGATAAAATGGTGCAAATTAGATACGAATTTTTTATCATCATTAGCACCATGAGTACATGCTACACGAGCTTGAGCGAAATTGCAATACTTATTATAGTATGATTAATGAATCACGATAGCAGGCCAGGAGTAGATTTCTGGTTCGGGTCAATTCAAAAACAGAAGTAGAAGCCCCTGTCGTAAATAATTAGGTCTGGTACCCCATAGTAACGAAGCGGACATTATTTCGAGACCATGATCATTATAATTGGTGTGTCTAGCTAGTCTTTGCGGCTCGTCTTTACAATTAAATGTATCATGTTTCGTTCGTAAAAACATCACGATTTCGCTGGCTCGGGCACGTGGAACGAATGGGAGAGGATCGGGCAGTAAAAAGAGCATTCCTGGAACGACAGTCCGGACGGCGCCCGGTTGGTCGTTCTAGGTATTGGCGGATCGATGAGGTCAAGAAAGACCTAAGAGAACTCGAGATAACCGACTGGACGGAACTGGCACGGGATAGGGACAAGGGATTCACTTCGAGTCGCAGAGCCATCGAAGTACAGTACCCGGCGGTAAATATTGCAGTACATCATACAACTTTGGAAAGAGACAATCGGCTAATTTCGGCTTCATATAGCGTTATCTGTATCGCACACTATCATGACGTTTGTTGACACTACATAGAGTTGTTTAAACCCCAAATTATATTATTTATTTTGAGGATATTTTTTTTATTAATTTCGTATATTTACATAATGTTAGTTTTACAGCTCTATATAATTGACGCGGGAATCAAAACAAAACGACAATAAAGTACTTAGTTTTAAATTTAAATTCTGATAAACGATAAATCCAATAATTAATGGACATGGAAATCAGCATTCGTTTGTATTCGGAAATGCGATGATTGCCGAAGTGCAATATTTACCGCCGGGTACTGTAAGTATGTTTCGTGAATTACAAAGCAAAAAACAAATAAAAAACCGGCCAAGTGCGAGTCGGACTCGCGCACCGAGGGTTCCGTACAAACCAGTAGGTACCTATATAAGTAAAAGTTAACCCATCACGACAATCGAGTAATATTTATGGTATTTTTATTGCAAAATGAAATTCATAACATTACGAAAGGTAAATTGCGGTTTACGACATATTATGACGTATAAAAAAAACTTGATCTCGTTAAAACTAATTTTCGGTGGAAGTTTGCATCTTATTTTAGAAGTTACAGGGGGGGACACATTTTACCATTTCTCACGCAAACTATTCAGTTTAGGAAAAAATTATATTAGAAAGCACAATATAATTTATAAGACCTATCCATACCTATCCACGTATGAACGATGAAAAAAAAAGAGTTTCATTTCTAAGTATGAGGAACCCCAAAAATTTTTTTTTCTATTTTGTGTGAAAATCTTGATGCGGTTCCCAGAATACATCCACTTACCAAATTTCAACAGTATAGTTCTTATAGTTTCGTAAAAAAGGGGCTGTGACATACGGACGGACAGTCAGACAGACAGACAGACATGACGAATCCATAAGGGTTCCGTTCTTTGCCATTCGACTACGGAACCCTAAAAAGAGTACCGGCTAGGTTCGAGCACTGACCTCGTAGACCAGGTAGTGGTCCTTGTCGCGCGCGTGCGGCGCGGCGTCGCGCGCGTGCCGCAGCGCCGCCAGCTCCTCCTCCAGCCGCGCCGCGCGCTCCTCGTGCGACGACACCTGCTCCCGCTGCGGGGGGGAGGGGGGAGGGGGAGGGGGGGGGGCGCCTTAACATATCGGCCACAACAATTTGGGGGCCCTAATGCGAACTGTGCCGTGGGGACGGCCGTAAAGAATACACTTCCCCACCGCCGATAGGAGGCGTGTCGTAGGAGGCGGCTGGTTCCTGTAGTACGAGGCCCAGCACGCGGACACTGCGCAGCTGTGTACACCGCTGCCCAGTGTCTGCGTGCGAAATGTTATAAAAAACTGCGCTCACCAACCCGCCTGCCAAGGGAGCGCTCGAGTATTACGTGACGCAATTTGGGGGGAGGGGGGTCAATCTTGTCAAACGTTCCGATGCGTTACAAGGCCGGGAGGGGGGTCAAGCAACACGTTACGTTACGTGACACAATGATGAGCATCAAAACACGATATGATATGATATGATCTAGCGATATATCGACACCAACTGTAAAAATATGATAGATATAGCCGCCATGTTTAATCGCTGTGCCGGTGACGTCACATATTATGATAGCTGTTTTGATAAAAATTCTAAATGGCGGCTATATCTATCATATTTTTACAGTTGGTATCAATATATCGCTATATCATATCGTGTTGTGGTGGTCATGCTAGGGGGGGGGGGGGGCTGGATTGTATACGTAATTTTTACAAGGAACTATTTTGCGCAACATAAATGGCTTTTCAGTAGAAATGGTACGTAATACTTGAATGCCCCCCAAGCGTGGCGAGCATTGGCAATCCCCCCGATGAAAGTCATCTAGGGGGGCCTAGCTGTATTCAGCACAGGACGTCCTATGGCTAAAATTATAAATGATAATTGCAAAGTAAAAATGAAAAATGACTTCCAAAAAATAATTTCATATCTCGTTCGTATCGTTCGTACTATATTTTTGAATTTTAACTTCTTGTTTCTAGGCTTTGACCCTCATTTCTTTATTTTCAGGCCCCATGTGCCCTACGATAAAGTCGGACCTGCAGATGGCGCTAGTGACGTGTCATATATAAAGTATTTAAAAAAACAGTAAAGTATGCCTATTTACGTCCCACTGCAGGGCACAGGCTGATTTTAACCATACTCCACCACGCGGGCCCAGTGCGGATCGGTGGAGTGGTCTGGTAAGGCAAGTGACTTAACTTTACTGTCAGCAGATGTTATTAAGGCCTCTGACTAAGCTTCACGACTAGCATCAAGCGATATTAGCCGGGACTAACTTTTAACGTGCCTTCCGGAGTACGGAGATGCTTGTGATAAATGTCACTCAATATGGTGGAAATGGTCACCCATCCAATTACAACTGCGGCGTAGGTGGCTTAACTTTGGTAATAACTACCAAAGCTCTGCCGCCACTAAGCCACAAGAACTATAAGTATATTTGTTAAATAACTGCGTTAGTGTAGTGTAGCGTGTAGGTAGGTAGTCTCACCATGGTGAGCTTGGTGTGCGTGCAGGGCAGCAGCGGGCGCTGGAACTTGCGCTGCGAGCCCACGGCACCGGCCAGCGGCGGCGCCGAGTACGCCGCGCACACGAAGTTTATCGTCTCCACCCACGAGCACAGCTCCTTCGAGTCGCTGGGGAACATAGAGCGTAAACACTACTTCTTATTTTGTTTCTTCTGCGTGGTATACAATAAAGAAGATCTATCTATCTACCTACTTTTATCTGAACTTTTTTTGTTCTTGCAGTTTCTATGTTTACATTTTCGATCTTAAATTCAAAACATTTAATGTATTTCATGGTAATAATATTACTCGTAGACTGGGAAAAATGTTTCTTCGCATTTTATATGGAAACTCAAGATATTTTTTATCAAAGTTTATTTACATTTTATTACAGTATATACGTGCCACTTTGTTTGATGACCTTTGAGTCTGTTAATTGATTGCAATTAACAGACTCAATCGAATTACGGTGGGTTACGTAGGTAAATAATTGTAATATTTTTTTAATTTTAGTATTATGAATGTAATCGAATGGGAGTCTGTCCTGCCTAGACTTGGACTGTTTTCCTAAGGCGCGGTACAGCGGTTTCGGTCAAACTATAGGAGGTACATAGGGGCGCCGATGAGATGCTTGCCTACAGAGCTCTCAACGTTTAATCCGCCTCTGAGTATATGGTGACATTATTGCGAGTTAACCCGGGTTTTGCCACAGTCTGAGTCTGACCGTCCTTTGACCACGAATTGGACGTTCTGGTCGTACGTGATCCACTCATTATCACCAGTTATCAATCTCTTCAAAACGGTTCGGTTTTATTACGTCTCAATAAAGAATCGCAAATGAGTACACGGTTCATTAGGTTTCTTTTTGTGAGCTTATGTGGCATCAAAATATCGAGCTTTTTTGTGTACTCAGCTTTTTTCAAATGGGTCTAATCTGTTTTGTCGTCAATTCTCAGTTCCTCAGCTATGTCGTAACTACTGATATGCCGATCTTGCTCCACTTTTTTAAAAATGGCGTTCATTTTATCCGTAACAGGGCGACCAGAGCGAGGTGCATCTTTGACATAAAAGTTCCCGGATTGAAAACGCTTAAACCAACTTTGTGCTACTATTACTGACACTGTCTTAGATCACAGGACACTTAGGTCCTTTACCGTCACATAATTTGATGTTCATTACCTTTTTAATGTCATCAAAACCACGATAGAAATGGTACAGCCAAAAAGATTTTAATAAAAGTTTTTACATAATATATGCGAAAGGACTTTTTCCCCAACCTATTTTATTAATTTTACTTTCCTGATCAAAAGAGTCTCAACAGACAGACGGAAGGACAAGGAAGTGATCTTAGTAAGCTCTATGTTAAAATTATTATACAAGTGTCCTGTTGTTATTGTTCTGGGAATAAAAAACAATATTCACCTTAATGAAAATAGATTGAACTGTATGTTAAAAAATATTTGTAATGTATTCTCTAATTGTACCTATCTAGATGTTAATGAAAGTTGTGACGGGAGTCAATACACGTGCCAAACTCTATGTCGCAGAATCAATGACATCATTGACCAATTTGATTACGCAAGTAAATTTTTAAGTTATAACAAGCGCAAGTTTACACATGTCATGGGTCACGTGGGCATGCCGAATGGACAATCTGGAGAAAAAACTCCAATACTACAAACCAACCAACCAAAAAGGGGAACTATACCATTTTATTTTTAAAAAAATACAAAATTACAGGTAAACGCTACTCCTCAGCTTTCAGACGTAGTACATGTTCACGAAACAAAAGCTGCAAATGATTTTTTTCGTTAGCAACGTTAAGCGTGTGAGATACCTAAATATTTTTCATCAAAACATAGCGGGTGTATTGGCTAAGAGAGATGTTTTAGAGGTAACAATTATGGAACTACATAATCAAGGGAAATATCCCGATATTCTTTGTTTAACCGAAACTTTTGTTAGTCGCGATTGTGAAAAAAATCTTAGAATTCCCGGGTACTGTGTTGCATCAAACTATAGTAGGAATAATAACAAGCGTAGAGGAGGTGTAGCTATTTTAATGAAAAAAGATATCCCATATAGAGAACTTGCTTTTGTGAGAATGAATGCCGAAGATCTATGCTTCGAATGTTGTGGTGTCATTATTCGACCCTATCGTATAATTTTAGTCTGTCTGTATCGAACACCTAAGTCGAGTGTTTGCGTGTTCTTGTCAAGACTAGACTCATTACTGTTCAATCTCGCAAAAAAATATCCGAAATATAAAGTTGTCTTGGCTGGGGACTTCAATATTAACACACTTAAAAGGAGTACCTTTGCTGATGACTTGGAAACTCTTGCAAACAACTATAATCTAACATTTCACATAACGGAACCAACTAGGCAAGAAGCGTGTATAGATCATATACTTAGCAATGTGAAAGGGGCTACTGGAGAAATCATGGAACTTGGTCTATCAGATCACAATACTGCCCAAATGCTGCATATACCCATAAATAAAAGTTGCTCTGTCCACTTATTATATCACTAAAAGAGACTATAATCATGAAAATATGCAAAGGTTCCGCTACTGTCTTTCTCAATTGTCTTTTACAGAAGTGTATAATCAGATGGATATAGACTCCGCCATAAATGCATTTTATGATCTTTTTGACATGTTTTATAAGTTGTGTTTTCCTGTAAAAAAAATTAAAATATCATCTAATTACAAGAGTCCAAGATGGGTTACAAAGGGATTGAAAATCAGCTGCAAAAATAAACGAGTTCTTCGACACAGACTTTATAAGTTTAGAACCCTAGCTAGCAAAGTAAAATATCAATGTTTTTCAAAAGTACTTCGTCGATGTCTATGCACATCTCAAAAAATATACAATGACAAATATTTGAACCGATCTAAAAATAGATGTCGTGCTTCTTGGAAACTAATTGACGATCAAGACTGTGACGAAAATAAACACAAATTGTTGACTGAATTAAATATTGATGGTAAATGTATTCAGGACCCGATCAAAATTGCAAATGAATTTAATAAACATTTTATCAATTTGACATATTCTCAATGTAATAAAAATGAAAATACGAATAAATTAAACTTACCAAATACTATGTTTTTAATACCATGTGACGATAAAGAAATAAATGGCATTATTAATTCCCTTAAAAATACTGGAGCAGTCGGTTTTGATGAGTATAGTACTGCAGTAGTAAAATTTTGTAGTAAAATATTAACCCCTGTTTTGACGTTCTTGGTTAACCTATCTTTTGACCAGGGAACTTTCCCGAATGCATTTAAGGTATCAGTTGTTAGGCCTTTGCATAAAAAAGGTGATAAACTCGATATGTCTAACTATAGACCTATCACCTTGATACCTGTATTGTCAAAATTTTTTGAAAAGGCCATGCAAAAGAGAATTATGGACTTTGTCGTTAAATTTGATGTAATAAGAGATGAGCAATTTGGTTTTCAGTGTGGTAAATCCACCACGATGGCCATCTACAATTTAATTAATAGAATTACCGAAAATCTTAACAGGAAGATTCCTTGCAGTGTAATTTTCTTTGACATGACCCGGGCTTTTGACTTTGTGTCACACAATCTTCTTTTGACTAAATTGGATAATCTGGGAATTCGTGGTATGGTTTTGGATTGGATAAAATCTTATCTAAATGATAGAAGCCAATATCCCTTCCTTTGGCACGGTAATAAATCACTTTCACCTTACAATTGGCACAGGTGAGCAGCGCATGACGCAGATAATGACGCGTTTTGGGTCAAACTAACATATGGTGGCTTAGCCGGCACGTAAGGGGGTTGTATTGTATACCTTTGGAATCCTAAGGAAACAACCTATTTTATTATGTATTAAATTATGCAATTCGAGTTAACTACACGATTTATT
Source organism: Anania hortulata (assembly GCA_963576865.1). Lineage (NCBI taxonomy): Eukaryota > Metazoa > Arthropoda > Insecta > Lepidoptera > Crambidae > Anania > Anania hortulata. Next base: position 15,934,566 of record OY756396.1, on the reverse strand, counting down.
AGCGACATGAATCCAGCTGACCTTAAATTTCCCCGATTTTTGCAAAAAAAGGTAATTATCTACCAAATAAACAATATTCTATCGAGAGATTGCCTTTCATTTATTTCATTATTCATCAATACGAATTTACAATGGATTTTAAGCACAAACAAACAAAAAGTCAACTCCAAAAAAATTTTGCAAAATAATGGCTTTTTTTGGCAAAAGTCTTTTGCAGACCACCCGCCAACACGGGAAAATAAATTTTTGCAAAAAGTTAAATTGGCCAATTAGCCTCAAAAAAACGACTGAATTACAAAGAATGATTCATAATATTGTTATTCTCGAAATAATAATGTAAGAAAAGTAAATAATTAATACATAATTAAGGTAAATGAAAATACCGCTGCAAAATCACCCTAAAATCGGTAGGTACCTCGAACAAATGGTGTGTAGAACAAAACTCATTTATTTTTCCTAAAAAGTAAATATGTATTCATAAAGCTTATCAAATTTACTTTAGATTTATCATAAAATAAAGGATAAGGATTAAACTTTGATATTCTAAAAATGACCAACAAAATCATACATTTTTGTTGTCAAGTGCCGTCGCGCTAAATATTTTGATATTGTAAGTAATTATGGCTTATTAAAACAAATCTATTAAATTAATTACGTTGCTGACTCTATAAATAGATTTATCAAAGCTTTATTTGATATGAATTTATCGAATTAATATTGAAACTAACCAAAAATCTCGAGCAATGGCGGCCGCCAAAATATTTGTTTACATTTTATAAAATTTACCTTGAAATATCATTCCATTATGCAAACTAATGCTGCAAATCCATCTAAACACTCTCACTTTATCGATTTAAGCACTATTCTCATGTATTTTCACTTAAACATTCATCAAACAAAATTATTTAACAACACGCACCCACGCACGTAATGTCAGAATCATATGGTGAACTTTGCACGCACAGATTAAACAGACCTTACGCGCAGAGATCATAGAAACCCTTTCAATCTATTGCCAGTACTCTGAACTTTTTTTTGGTATGCGATACACGGTTGAGACTCCCGTTTGTCACCGTCCTATGATTTTTTGAACGCGACTCGACGTAAGCATGACGTCAGTGGTGTTCTGCAGGTTAGTGACACAAGCGAACCTTTTTGACAGTGCGAGAAGAACACCAGATGCCACCTCACGAGTTAAGTGGAAATAACTAATATCGATCAGGAGTCAATCTTAACCGCGTATAGATCTGAACTTAAAGTTAGTGCGTGTGGCGTACCACAAGGAAGCATACTGGGACCTTTGCTGTTTTTATTATATGTAAACGATATACCCAACGTTACCAGCAATAAATGTACCCTTTTTGCCGATGACATCTCTATTTTGATTAATCTTCATAAGGACTTAGCCACATATGAGGAGAATTTCGTAGATACTGTAAATTCAATAACAGCGTGGTTAATCAAAAATAACTTAAGTATTAACTTAACAAAGACGAATTACATACAATTTCAGAACTATGGGAGTAAAAACATAAATCTAAATATTGACTTAAATGAGGTTGAAGATACAGCATTTTTAGGTGTTAAAATCGACAAACATCTTAATTGGAAGTCTCATGTGCAACACGTATGTGCCAAACTTAACCGTTTCGTGTATGCTCTTGCTAGATTAAGACAAACGTCAGCTTTGTCTACAACTCTTATGGCATATCATGGTTATGTCTCGTCAGTCCAGAGGTATGGTCTGGTGATCTGGGGTGGTTCGTGTGATTTTAATAAGGCTTTTATTGTCCAAAAAAAATGTGTTCGGGCCATATGTGGCGTACCTAACTATGTTTCATGTAAACCTATTTTTAAGGAGTTAAATATCTTACCACTGCCGTGCATGTACATGTTTGAACTTGCTTGTTTTGTAAAAATGAATCCCCACTATTTCAAGACAGCACGGGATATATATCCCAGGAATACGCGAAATCCAGACAGATTGGTCTTTGATATACTGCCTAGAACCAAATCTTACCATAGACAAACCCGAGCTATGTGTATCAAGGTGTTCAATGCCTTACCGGAACACTTAAAAGCATTGCCATTATCAAAGTTTAAGAGTGGATTGAAAAATTGGCTTATGGGTAAATTATTTTATAGCACAGAGGAATTGATTAATATTAATAAATAAATTGACAGTAAAAATAAATAACGCAATGAAAATAATGTATATTAATAATAATTTTGTAATTTCGTGAGTGTTTTAATTTGATAAATTGATTTATAAATTTTGCATGCTTTAAATGACAAAGCTAAAAGTGCTGATCTATATGACATTATACTTATTTATAAGACCCACTGTAACCACTTTTATAGCAAAATAAAGATTCTATTCTATTCTATTAGAAGGATTCCTTTTTTCCCTTTGACTTACCGAACCATAAAAACACATTGCTAACTATTTGAAATCTGCAGTTTAGGAAATGACTTTCAGGTCTTTGTATTCAAAAGTAATTGAGTTCCAATTCAACTTGCATAGCCCATTTCAAAAATACGAGCCTTTGTCATAGGGAAGCTACTCAACAAATTGCATGTCCTTAGCTCAGCGATGATGCCTACGTAAACATTAGGTGTGAGTGTCAATCAGTCAGTATTCTGGAGATCAAGCAATCGAATACTGTCTAACTAGAGCAAAATTTTTTTTTTTTAAAAAATGCTGCACAGCAGGTATTTGAGAAAGTTGAAGCTTTAAGACTATGCAAATGTTATGTGGACCTCTAACTTTTGTTGTTTCATAAGTTCATAACCGATAAAAATATTATCTTAATTATCTTACACTTCATCTTAAAGTTATCAGATAATCGATTTGTTTGGTTTATATGCATTATTATCATGTTGATAGGTGAATAATGTAAAAGTACTTTTTATATAAAATTTAGTTAAAGTATTTTTGTTTAAAACTCACTTCTGTAATAGTATTATATTTGTATTGCAATTTATTCGAAAGATTTACTAACTTCTCTAGTTTTTTACAGCACTATTGATTGTTTATGGTTGCCAAGCCGCCATTTGTTCACTCATTCCGACTTTAAAAAAAAAATACGGACTTTATTTTACAATGACAGTTTCTTGTATTTACGTCTTAGATTATTTATTACTTCGAAACTATTGTGTTAAATATAAGTACTTACCTCGTTTGAAACAAGTATTCCGCCTGGTCCGCGGTTTGCAATCTGAAGACGTGTTGTTTCTTTGTGTAGTCTGTCGCTTTCGTCGCTAGCGCGTGATGTATCCTACAAACAAAAGAATGTACTCGTATTTAATTATATCACAAGTTTTTGCTCGCCGCTTCACCCTCATAGGGTCATCACGTCAGACGTGTATTTTATTCGTCTATAGTGTTAGAGCATAATAGTAATAATATAAAATTTTGTGACACCCTTGTTTGTCGATCTCTGGAATTAAGTTTTGATCGTGTCGCTAACTTTGATTGTTGTAAACGTGAAAACTTGTGTTGTGTGCTTGAAGATGCAAATTTTCTGGTAAATGAAGAAGCATCTGAAACGTTCATACCTAGTATTGTATATACATTGCCTAATTATAACCAGTATTGAAAAACCGTTCCAGAATATTTTTATAAGGTACTCATTAAATTATTTTTTAAAAAACAGGCTAATTGTGACTTGAGTACTAAAGATTATGTATCACCGTATTCTCAACGCAAACACAAAACTTTTACTAACTTGAACTTGATACTTGTGCCTTAAAAGGGTCTTGAGATGCGGGAGGCACAGGCGGGTCTCCCCGTCGCTTCTATAAATTTTGTTTGAAATACGAAACAAGCGTCGCCGCGCCGGTTCTGTTTTTCCTTTTAAGCTACAAAACATTTAAATCATACAAGTGATATGTTACCTAATGGCGTTGTGCAGGTTGTCGGACATCTGGCTCCGGCGGAAGCCGTGCTCGTCTTTGTGCAGGTACAGCACAAGGTCGCGCAGCGTGCAGTAGAACATCTTCCAGCCGCGCCGCCCGAACGGGGCTGCAAACACATAACAGTATTATTATTGAACCACACTGCACATTCATCCCGATAGGTGGCGCATTGTATTTGGCCTGCACGATTGTTTAATTATTGTTTCGGTCACTGATGCCACTGATCAAATAATCACTACGTTAAATGTTATGATAAATTGACAAACTTGCGTTATACTAGCAAGCACAGAAAAAAAAAGTAACTTTGACATGTGCGTGGACATTAGTTGACAACGGTTGACAAGACCAAACACGCTATCTGAGATTAGTTTTGCCTGTGCTACCCTATTGAAGCGCAGAACATGCTCCTACGTGCATCAGTGTGTGGCAGACTGAATCGTGATGTCATGCGCGATACATTCTAAGATATTTTAAAAAGCAACGTTTACGTTATTTGCTTATTAGAGTTAATTATAAGGAAAAAGGATTAGGAAACTTATTTTAAGTTTCATGACATACATGTTGTATTAGGATAGGCCCCGCTCTTTCATCCGTTATTACCACTGATCCAAATACTATATTTACCTAATGTGATTTGTAATGAGACATAACATAGAGTTGTTACAACCATCAAATCTCCGGGTTTATTTCCGGAATTTTGCTAAATTAATTATCACATACGCCAACTACTGACTTAAAAGCTATGGCAAATTTAGTTTTATGGTCAAATCTTTACGACTACTATCAAATATTATGGGTCTTACACATTCTGAAGAAATATTAACCGGTTTCGATCCTTGGTTTTTGTATGGGCGAGAGTTGACAGGACTTGTCATTTCATATTAAATGTAAGTAAAAATCACTACTTAGGTTCGTATTGCTGCTCTATAGGGCATGTGCTCGATGTTTCAGGAGACGTATTTTTGAAGCATTAGAAATGAATCTCGAATTCGAACACAAAAACAATTCATGTATGAAATTAATTTCTATTGCTCACGATTTTACGAATTTTTGAATCACTCGTAACTATTTTCGTTTTACGCAAAAAATATTATGAAAAGGAATGCAAAAACTCATTGATTTTTAAAACCGGTAGTGATCGCTATAAAAGGAACGTAAATAACGAGTTACTATGTCAAATTTCTGTCAAACATATGTTTACTTGTCAATGTCATTCTTCCGTAATTTAAAAAGAAAAAAGAGTGGTCGTTGCAGAATTCATGGAATGAATTTTCAAAAATAGTGATTTTAGGAATTCGCGTGCAAATCTTGCGATTTCGTATTCGGATTGGAATTAGCATATTCAAAAATACGTCTCCTGAGCTATTACTGGTAATTCGACTCACTCTTCTTGCCGTTGGCGTCGACGCAGCACTTGCGCATGACGTAGCCCTTCTTGTACTCGACGGCGCGCGCCTGGTCCGGCACGTCCAGGAACGGGTTGCTGCCCACCGCCGCGCCGCCCGCCGCCTCGCCGCTCGCCGCCGGCAAACACTCGGTATCACTGTGGTGCATCACAAAAATATTCACAATGGGCTAGTTTCCTAAAAAAAATCTAATTAGTCTGTCAGTTAGATTTACAGAAAATATTGGACACGTATTTTTTCTTTTCTCAATCAAACAAAAAATTATAAAGATATAGCTCGTTAAAGTTCCGCGTAACGTTATGCCTTGCGATACTTTTGAGCAAGTCGTGACGTCACGTGCTCACTTTGATGCGCTTTATCTCCGTCATTTTTTGACATTCATTCATTCATTGATTGACAAAAAACAAAATACGGGTCCAATATTATTTGATAATCTAACTGACGGACTAAATAGAATAATCTTTTTTTGACCCAGGTAACAAGCCGCCCATTGGGAATGTGCAGAAGTGCGCAAAAAAAATTTACTTCCTCATACTAAGCCGCCGAGCAGCGGATATCAGTTTGTATAAAGCAGTGAATTTTTTTAGATTACTATGTTGGTCCCATAGAAAAAGTTGTTGTATTTGAGCACTAGAATCAGCCCCTAGGGGGTTGTTGATGTTTTTAAAATAACCCTGTATACAGGGTGTCCCAAGAAAGTGTGTACCAGCGGGCGCCAGGTGATAGAGGACACCAAAAACTGCCGATTAGACCCCCGTGTATGTTTAGCAAAAATGAACGATTCTCGAGATATTTAGTTTAAAATGAAATTTGACCTAATTGCGAATTGATCCAGAAAAACACGTGTGATGACTAAACGATTAGTGTTAGAGTCACATTTTTTTACTTAATTAGTCCAATAATGTACCTATCTGAATACAATATCATTTAAACGGTAACAAAAAAACAGTTTGGGCAAAAAGTTCTCTTATTATTTTGTTAATTTCGATAATTATTTATCTGTAAATTAGTCTCGCTCTAGTTTAAAATAATGCACAAAAAAAAATCTGTTATGAATTTTAATAACTTCTTTACTTAGTGGACTAACAGCTCTGTAAATTTCAATCATAATACAGCTTCATATCAAAATATCGAGTGGAATCGAAGGAGGCAAAAGTTTCCTTGAATTTGATAAATATTATCCAGACATATTCGGCAAAAATAAATTAAGCATTAATTACTTTGTTTCTATGTTCATGTGATAATAACGAGTAGTAGAGAGTAGTATAGTTATACTCACAGCGCCCACTGCAGCGGCTGCGCGCGGATGGCGTGGTAGAGGTGCTTGAGCGTGTCGCGCGGGAAGTTCTCGCCGTCGTTGAGGTCGGCGAGGTTCTCCACGAACTCCGCGCACGACATGCGCCGGAACGCGCCCGCGCCGCCGCCGTGCAGGTCCGTGTTCAGCAGCATGATCGCGCACGTCAGCGTGTGCACCGCGTCTGTGCGAGTACGTTGTAGTGTTGCCGATCGATAGTCGACTATCGATTATTCGACTATCGATTATTAATCGATAGTCTATCGATAGTCAAACTATCGCAAGACTATCGATTGGCCTCTCGATAGTATCGATAGCTCAGAATAAGGCAATACTATTGAATCAGTGCAATACTATCGATACTATCGATAGTATTGTTGCTCTTGAAGAATAAACTATTATACAAATTTACAGACTATCGATAGTCTTAAATAATCGATACTATCAATAGTTTTTTTATTTACGAGCAACAATACTATCGATAGTATCGATACTATCGATAGTTTATTCTTCGCGAACAGCAATACTATCGACAGTATTGCACTCATCCAATAGTATTGCCTTGTTTTGGGCTATCGATACTATCGATAGGCCAATCGATAGATATGGCTTTTTCAGATAAAAACTATCGATAGTTTTACTATCAATAGTTCGGCAACGCTAGTACGTTGGGGCAAGATTAGCAATCAATTGAATAAATATTAGACATCATCATCATCGTTTCAGCCATAGGGTAGGATATTTACTGCTGAACAAAGGACTTCCCCAATATAAAATATCAACGGGAGGGGGGATTGCCAATACTCACCTCGCTCGGCAAGCGGGTTGGCGAGCGCAGTATTTTTTTATAAGATTTCGCACGAGGAACTTCGTGCTGCCACACTGTCTCGCACAGCTGCGATGTTTTCTGCCGATCTTTTCGGCTAAAATTTTTTGATCAAATTCTCAATAGTAGGCCGCGACAGTCGATTATGCACGCCGAAATGATCACGTAACTTGCGAATCGCCACAGTAAATTTTTTCCCATTCTTATAATGGTTTTTACTATTAACAAACGTTTTTCCAAGCTATAACGCACCATTTTCGTAAATGTCTTTAACAAACACCAAATATGGCTGACTCATCAATTGACAGTCGAAAATGGCGTGCAATTCGAATTTCAAGTTCTTGCTGAAACATCCTTTACTTACTTAATAATTCCTACGGCTACTAATTCCTGTAGCTCGAGACAGGCAGCAGCGTCTGAGTGCGAAATCTTATTAAATTATTGATAAAAGGGGGGGCCTTTTCGGGGTTGCCTATGTTCAGCATAGGGGCAAAAATAAATATTAGGCCAATTTTACATTATTTATTTCGTTTTTAACATAATAAGTTATATTAGTCTAGTTTTAAACTTTATATAACACTTGGCATTTAAACTTTTTTTAAATATCTAAGTTAGTAGTCTTTCTTCTTTTATTTTAAAATTTAAACGCGTTTTTTCAGAACGCTATGTTGCCTGTACAGTTTAGGCTCTGGACGGCAGCGTCGCATATACCGCTCGCGCCGTAGCGATGTTGCGGCCTAAGACTGCACGACGAGAGCACACTGACCTTGCGAGTTGAAGGAGCCGGGGTTGCACTCGAGGTAGCGGCGCGAGAAGTGCACGAGCACGCGTTCCCGCTCCTGCGTCTCGCCGCTGAGCGCGAACCGCGCCAGGAACAGTCTCAGCGCCGCGTCCAGCGTCGCGCCGCTCAGCTCGAAGTGCCGCACGTACTCCTCCGCCACCGCGCGGCTGAACTCGTTGCTGCGAGAGTCGAGGGGGGATTACTGAACACGAGAGCACGACGATACGATACGGATACAATTTCGACGACCGTCTGGTGTAGTGGTTCGCGCTACGGACTACAATACCCGCGGTTGCGGATTCGAATCCCGCGAGGAGCAAATGTTCGTGTGATGAGCACGAGTATTTGTATAAAAGTATTTAAGTATGTTTATCCGTTATCTAGTCGCCATAGTACAAGCTTTGCTCAGTTTGAGGCTAGATAATTGGTGTGTTTGTGAAAAACGATTTATTTATTTTATTTATTTACAAAAAGAAGAACACACTGCGCGTGCGCATTTTTCAGCGGCTGACACCCGGGATGCCATTAATAATACTACATATTTCTAAAGGCCGACAGCAAATATGTGATGAGGGCGCTAAAAGCAACTTTTATATGGCAATAGGAAAACATCGACTGTCTGACATTGTTTGACTTTGTTATCCTTAAAATTTCAATGTCTAATCCATAATGTCTGTCAAAATACTATTCCCGGGTCACAATCCTGAATATGAAATGTGTAAAATCTTTTCGCGTTATTTGTTTTTTGGCGTGGAGAGTGCATAATTGATGTAATAAAAAGAGGAATCAATAAACAGACAAATATAACACTAAACTTCTTATTTGGGTAGACTTGTAAAAAGAAGGTGAGTTAGAAATGGCACTAACCGACCAACCAGGCAAGACGCGCAAACGTTGGCTTATTCCACTCACTTTTTACTCAAATGTCTTGAAACATCAGACTTCTTGAACCCGTCGAGGTGGTAAAGGCGTTTGGCTAGTCGCTCCGCTGACGGGATGTCCACCGCCTTTGGGCTATAGTGGAACGAGTGCAAGGAATCCCCATCCGAACCCTCATCCGACCCAACGTCTGAGCCGCTACCCAATTCCTATAAAAAATATTCATATAAATACAACGCGTTTTGCTAAACCAATCAATACTTGTCATAAAGCGTATTCAAATATAAGCGATATTTCTTGCCACTCTTACCATGGAACTACAGTGCTGTCACGGCGAAATATTAATGTATTCATCTCTCATTAATCCTAACTACTACGGTATGACGGGATCATTAGTAGAACATATGACGGACGACTTGCGCCATAATGTTAGACACAGGCGGAAATATTGTGTAAGTAAATAATCGCCTATATCTGCATAGGCTTTCGATATCTTCACGAACCTTGTGCGATGCGATGCGATGATCCCGCGACAGAAATTGGCACCCGTACTGGGTGTTTAACGTGATTGTGTTAATACATAGAAAAATATAGACCACGTCATTATTCATGCACTAATTACAATGATGTGCGCGTGCGACGTCTTATCCAGTAACGGGAAAGTTAAAGGCTCTTATGTACTTGATTTTAAGATTTCTTTTCAACAACAAGTACAGAAATCTCAACAAGATAGTACTGTTGCAAATATAAACACATTATACACACCTGGTAACCTTGGTGTTCCGGCGAATTATGCCCATTCTCCTTTCCGTTCTGCGCGTAGTTCATGTTATTGTTGTTATTATTATTTACATTTTCGTTTACGTTTGCGTTTTGTTTGTCCGGTCCCTTTACCTGTGTAAAACAAACCTGAATCAATAAATGGTGTGTAAAGGGTTGACGCGCGAACATACCTACAAGTTTGCTGTAACCTGGGCTGAAAATTACGTTAAACACTCCACGCGTGAATGAATTATTAGAAAGAGAAGCATGCTTCTCGCGACTAAATGGCGTCTTTGATAGAGAACCCTTGTGTTTTTCTATTAGATATCCTGTGCTATAAAAATATACCATAACTATAGCATATAGTGGGAGAGTTAGTTTATAATGAAGTAATGATTCGGATACCAGCGGTAGTGCAAGGCAACACTGGCAATGACATACATGTTGTCATTTCCGATTTGGATCTGAATCGTATAGTTCGTTTCGTCCGTTTACGGCAGAACTTCTATTTGTAAGGTGGAATCTGCGTTAGATTGGTCTTCATATTTTATAATATAGTTAACAAAGTAAATACATTATACTAAATGATAATTTCGCTGTTCAACGTGAGATTGGCTTATGGTCCTAGAACGAGGCATTGATCTTGAAGCGCTAGGTAGCTCGGATAGCAGTACTAGACTCTAAGTCGCATAGGTTTTATTCAACTTATGAGATAGAGTAACAAAGAAAATACATGAACAAAAAAAAACACTTGTTGCCAATCTGTAGACGTCGTGTTCAGCATGGCATCGCTTTTGTTCCAAATACGTTTCCAACCTAAATCTGCTAACAAAACATACATGCTAAATAAAATGTCGAGACTTACAACCTGTATGACTATTCTGTAGTCGTTGTGCTCCCCGTTGAGCGTGAGGTCGCTGCCGTGGTCCGAGTAGGCGGCGTTGGACTTGGCGCGCTTGTGGCAGGGCTCCGACACCAGGATGGTGGAGTCCGAGTCCGACGGGTCCGACAGCTCCATGCGCGGGCACTCGCGCCCCGTCTCGAACATGTCGTCCTGGTCTTGGTAGTCGGGACTGGATATGTTCGACACCGCCTCTGATAGGCTCATGTCTCCTGTTCAAACTTGGTGATTTACAAATCGATCGAATTCGAAAGTACATTATATTATGATGCCGAAAATGTATGGCTTGAAGACCTTGAGGTATTAACCTTTATTAATATAATATATAAATTAGTAATAATAATATATAATATATAAGTTAGTAATAATATTTTCTTAAATTCAACAACAAGTTACTATTAAATTAGTATTAATTCTCGCTTTATAGACTTCTTTGTAGCGCTCGGTCCCGTTTCTATTCGGGGCACGCTTAATTTTAAAAACGAATAAAACCAATTTATTTCTGCATAGGGGCCTAAATTAAGTTTTTTACAAGTTCCAATTGTAGGCTAGCGCCAAGAAGAAGCAGCGAAAGAAACTTGGTTACTATTTTCAGCTACTTTTAAAATTGTATGTTTACATTACAAGATAAAATGTACATGTGCGAGCAGGGCAGTATTTTCCATACATTTTATCATTTCAATAATAATTTACAGTGTAATAACTTTTTTTCATTAAAATCATCTTGACATGCGATTTATGTATGGCCATCAGGCCTTTGAAACCTAAGACTGGGGAACCAGACCATTTTGGATCATGGCAACACCATTCAGTGTTATCTGAATATGCAGGTTTCCTCACGATGTTTTCCTTCACTGCCGAGCAAGTATTACAAACCCTCTAGATTTCGAAAAGTCCAGAGATACGTGCTGGGATGCGAAACACTGAGCTATCGCCGCTTTATAGAGACATACAAATAAGAGATCAATTTATACTGGACATGTAAAACAAAGTGCTGTTGATTGTACGCACATTACGATTAGATATTATTATTGCTTTATAGCGATTATAGTAGGTAATAAAAGTGATTTTAAAAATATTAATTTGATAAGAGCATAAACAAAAATTAAGGCAAATGAATTGAATGTCAATGTGATATGTTTTATCGTAATGTATCGAATCGAAAATGTTTTTCAATGCTATCAGCTGGGTTGTCGTGCGATAGCCGGCTCCGTGTAAGAATTAAAGCCTCTCTTTGTCATTTGGTTTAGTCACAAATCAGATATACCACAGATATGGAACTTTTCTGCGGTCATAAGAAAAAAAGACGTACTTATCTGACACTAAAGAATTCAGTTAATATTCGGAATCAATGAAAAAAGTTCCCCCGTCTTAAAGTCAGTGTTAAAAGGAGATTGGGAATCTCCTCCATATCCCAAATCCAATGCCGAGATATGATATTTAGTATTAATTAGCTGTCCCCGCGAACTTCGTACCGCCATATTTCTTTTTTCGTGAATTTTTTCGTTATTCTGCGTATAGTAGTCGGGACGGAAATAAATTTTAAAAAAAAAACATAAAAATCCAGCCAATCTTGACTTACAATTGGTGTAACTAAATCGACTTTGTTTTATATACAGGGTTATATTAAAAATATCAACAACCCCCTAGGGGCTGTTTCTGGTGCTCAAATACAACAACTTTTTCTATACCGAAATCGCAAAAAAAAAACTGTTCTCTATATCTCTATTGACATTAATTTTATGATAAAAATTAACATTTGCATGTCGCATTGCGATAGAATATGTTGGAAAAACAATATCTTTCATCTTTGTATTGAACCATATTCTGGCAAATAAATGATTTATTATATTATTATTATTATTCTCCATACTAAGCCACCGACCAGCTGACATCAGTTTGTATGAAGCAGCGTAATTTTTATTTATTTAGATTACTATGTTGTTCCCATAGAAAAAGTTGTTGTATTTGAGCACTAATAGAGGGTTTATAATATCAAGGAAAAGAATTTTACTTGAAAAAAATTTTCACCAGCCACTGGTATTAGGTATAATAAACTAGCATTATTGTGAATTCAAAAAATAAAAAGTTTAAACAATACGAGGTTATTGATGTTTTAAAGACAACCCTGTATAGATTGTGTATCGGTAGGGTAGTCTGTAGTCAGCAGTCTGTAGTTACCGTTGAGCGGGCGGTGGTGGTGGTGGTGCGGCGCGAGCGCGCGTTGCGGCGGCGTGGCGCGCGACGACATCACGCCCGACGACACCGACGTCGGCGACGCAGGCGACGACGACCTTGCGCAGCAACAAATTCAAGGTTAACGCGCGGCGACATATTTCACCACATACTTACTTAATATATATACTTAAACCCACATACTTCTGGGATGCGGGTGGACATACAATTGGGGATCGAAAACCGGTTATTTTACTATGGAACCTTTACCGGAATAATAAAGGTTTTCGCTACATTAATTATCACATACTCCAACTACCGACTTAAAGGCTCTGGCCTAAAGGCCAGAGTTTTATGGTCAAATCTTTACAACTAATATCAAATATTAGAAATGGGTCATAAACATTGTAAAATAAATATTAACCGGTTTTGACCCTTGCTTACACTATTATAATACTTTAGAAGACAAAAAACTGATGATGATTTTTTTCGTCTATAAGGCAGATTATCAAAAAGTATTGGACACGTATTTTTTTCTTTTTTCACATAATTAAAATATTACAGAAATATATTGATTTGAAATGTCACATGACGTCACGTCTTGGTACAATTTTTACTTAGAAGTGACGTCACGGGCCCCCACTCCTGAACTTTAACGTGCTTTAAATTTGTTATTTTTTGGTTAATTGACAAAAAAAAAATAAGTGTCCATTTACTGACGAACTGAATAGAATTTCAATTTCTTTACCCAGTCGTCATCCCTATTACAATTGTTTGAGTATTTGCTTGGGGCTGTAGTTATAGTGAAACACGGACTTTGTGAAAAAAATGAAGTTATTTTATTAAATTAATTAATTAGAAACGTCACGTTACAAAGTCATGCTTCCTACCCAAAAAATCTGTGTTTCACAATAATACAGCCCCAAGAAAATACTGAAACAAAAACCAGCGACATATGGATAGACTATTCTAAATATAGTTTCCTTTTAGATCAGTGGTCAGAATTCGGGTTTTGCGTATTACGTTCCTGCTGCTCAGAATTCTATAGTGTCCCTTAACTTAGCCACACTTATTATTACTATTTTTTACATTTATTGCACAAATAATAATCGTACAAAAGGTGGACTTATTGCCATATGGCATTCTATGCATTCATTCTTAACATCATAGTAAACAACTTTTGTTGTTTAACTTTACATTACTTTACAAAAATGATGCTGAATTCTGGTAGCATTTCCATATACACTGTGTTGCTAGTGGTGCATCCGCACAGCACTTGGAGTAACGTTTACATATTATTATTACTCAATAATGTATTAACAATAAATGTAATTTTCAAAAAAGACACCGAGATTAAAATCACAGGAAAATATACAACTCCCAAGAGATGCACGTATTTATGAAACTTAGTTTTATACTATTTAGAGATCAACGTATCATGATAGATAATCTTGCATTTAGTACCTGCATCTTATGATAAGACACCATGATTGGAACCATCGCGTAACCGCATTCACACATAAACAATATTTATCAGGCATGAATCCATTCGAAATTCGCAACTGATATCTTGAATTCTTGATACAGTATCACACGTCTATTCAACACAACTGATACAAATATAACTAACAAGGAATTTCTCTTTATCAGATATAGTATCATAACGTATCAATAAATCAAACACGTGTCATTTCGCATGTAACTATAGAACACGAATCATATTATTTACGTCGATGATACGTTGATATTGTTTGTCCATACACAGGTACATTTACGTATGACAACATTTTAGTTTCGGCCAACGTCGTAGCTAGGGGCTGGACACGCCGGCGCACTTTGCAGACCTTGAAACCCTAGAAAATAAGTTTTGGGGGGCGCAAAATCTATAAAATTTACCAGCGGCGCTTACGCCACTAGCTACGATGCTGGTTAATTATTTTACTATAATACCTTTGTGACATGCCGTCAGAAATAGAAGTGGAATTGGAAGTGGCCCCCGAGCCGTTACAGTGCGTTCTTTCCGACGCACACGAGACGGGGGCATTGTACGTCCAGACGATTCTGTTAGACAAAAATACATCAATATCAATACAAAATCAACCATACAAACCATAATAATTTTAAATATATAATTTTAAGTTGACTGTAGTACAGTCTTTAGGGTTAATTGCCATTTATTCCTAAAAACAAAGGTGCTTTTTCTAATATTAGTTCTCTATTTTTCCCTATTACACATTTCACATTTTTAGCAAAAAATCTAATATTAGCAGCGCCTAATTTGCGACCTTAGGAAATATTTTAAGAATGTTAAATACATGCAAAGCCAAGCCCAATCTTTCTTTTAGACATTTAATGTAGCCCATTTGCAAATAATACCATTTTCCATTTATAATATTATCGATCCCGCCACCTCGATTCACTAAAAGTGTTTGCCTTGTTAACTTCAAGCAACCAAATCTTACATTTAGGCGCCAGGAGTTGCCAGTCGGGCTGCGCGACCAACAGTGTTAAGCGATGACGTCACATCAGCTTTAAGCATCACATCGGTGAGAGAGACCACACCGAGTTCTTGTTTACCTGTCTCGCTCTGGATCAGTCTCTGCTCTAGGCGCTGGAGTAGCCGAGTCGGGCCGCGCGTCGAGTAACGTGTTGAGCGATGACGTCACGTCTTCCTCCAGCTCCACGCCCACCGCACTCAGGGACGACTCCTTCTGGAACTTTCGTACTCTTCTGTAGCCCGAACAATGCTTACACATTTCTTAAAGTGTGGGGAAATTATGACCATTATGTTGTGATGGAAGCGGAGATTGGTAGAGCGTATTTTTGCTAGAATAGGCCAGAGGAGCTAGGTCAGAAAAATTCTAGGGAGGCGCCCCCTGTTAATATATCACGGCAGAAGACGACCACTAAAGAGATGGACAGACGATGTCTGGCAGTAGCACAAGGAAGCAGATAGACAGGGATAACAAGAGAGGTCAGAGGAGGTCGAAGGTGAAAGCAGTAAGGGCTGCAACTATGTAGAAGATAAATGCCGATCATATAGGAAAAGTTAGTGGATGTAACGGACGAAGTTGACCGGGGGTTGGCTAGACGTGGGAAAGGACGTTGCGATGATTAGGCTAAAAACTAACTATGTTGAAACAATTCACAAAAGAAACACACCTGCAAATATGAATTTACATTTGACTTTTTGTTTGGCAATAAGTAACGTCATAGCGTGCAACTTCCTAAAAAACGTCCATTATTTATGGCAGAATTGCGTTTTGACAGCTCATAAGAAGCATTTCAATTGATTGGTGGCGTCTACTACTCAATTGTTTAGGACAAATAAATTGGCAGTAATGATTACATCAATTTAAGAGTAGTGGAATGCTTTGCAGAACAGAGATGAGCAGGAAGTACGAATAGGGATTTACAATTTCGTTAACCCTGAACCAGGTGGTGGTAAAATAGTGGCCACTACACTTTGAACCATATCTACTTGTAATACGTTTGAAAACAAATGAAAAATTTCAACAGGCTAGGCCTGGTTAAGTGTAGGCATGAGAGCGTTTCTAAATCACGTTAGTAACCGAATACTCCCACCCGGTGGCCTGACGAACCTAGTGAATGTTGCGCCAAGCCGCTGGATCCAAACGGCCCAGAGGACACATTCCGCCCGTTCACATTGTAGTGTCCCCTCCCGTCTTATATCCAGCAATAGATTTCTGAAGACTGATGATAATGATGATGAACCGGATAGTTTTGATCATTCGCAATGACTACACATCATTAGGATGCAATAGGGAATATGCATTTATTTTATTTTTTCTTAAAATAAATAGTATTTAATTATAATTTATAAAATTAAATGAATTTTTGAAAAATATAGTGCTAGACGAGGAGATCTGACATGTACCGTGACGATTTTTCAGTGTCTAAGTTGTTTTAGAACGGGAAAAGTATATCTCAATTTCTAATTACTGTATTACCGTTATTTTTAACCCAAAAACAATTTTGTTTTCACTATTAGCACTATAATTTCTTATAAATATAGTAAAAACAATATATTAGTTTCGTGCATATTCCCTACTACCAAGGTGTACTACATCACTTTACATACTTGTAGATGGTCCTCGGACCGGGACGTGCGCACGGCGTGCGGCGCGCGCGCCGACAGCTCGCCCCCGCCGCCACCGCTGCCGCCCCCGCCCCCGCCCCCGCCCCCGCCCCCGCCCCCGCACGCCGGCGACGCTGGCTGCGATATGAACCTGGGGACGAAACTGACATTTTACATGGTACCCATCCTATTCCAACTACACTCCACCGAATATTATATACAGCTATTTCTTCAGCTAGTGGTGGTTGTATTAGCTCAGTGGAAGCGCTTCGGTAGGGAACTAAGGATTACAGCATTCATAAATGAATAAATATTACAAATATTGGACATCACATACATCGCTCCGATCCTATGATATGTAGCCTAAGCACATGTGTTACAGAAATTAACAGCGACGGTAACACAACTCCCAGACCCGAGAAAGTAAAAAAAAGTTATTTTTCTACCGACCGAGAATCGAACCCGAATTATTTTTTATAAGAAGCCGTTCTCGTTGGCAGCAATAGGGATTTTTTGAATAACGAGTTGTATATTAGGTCCTACTTTATTACTTAACTTAATTTCAGGAGGTACTTCAACTGCTTATAAACAAAGTCCATTACTAAGGGACCAACATAATTTATTCAGTATATAGGCTCTCTTCCGGGCACTTATACACGTCCCAAAATATAGCTTTGCCCTACCAACGCTTCGGGACTATATATCGGCTGGTGAAGAAGAAACGCGCAACATCGAAAACGCAAAAAAATCTTACTAGACAGCCGCAGCCGCTCAGCTGTTGTAGGTAACATCTCTAGTTATATATCTATTATCCAAATTAAGACTTTTTTTAAAAATGTGATGTTGATACTATCATCATCATCATCATCATCATTTCAGCCATAGGACGTCCACTGCTGAACATAGGCCTCCCCCAATAAAAGTCATTGGGGGGATTGCCAATACTCGCCACGCTTGGCTTTACTTTGAGACTTTTTTTTTAAATGTGATGTTGATAGTATAGTAAAAGTTAATTGTATAAGCAGTGGAAACTCAACTAACAAACTAGGACTTTTAATAAAAATATCAATGTAACTCCACATACATATTGGTGGCGTGGTCGCCCACTAGCCCAGTGTCGGGCGAGGAGTTGTGCCGCTGCGTGAGGTCGGCGCGCCCGCACAGCCGCGACTCGCTGGGCGACGCGGGCGTTGAGTTGTATCTACAACAATTCGGTAAGTTGCTGTTTTACATTAGATATTACCTACTAAGTAACGTTTCGATTAAAGCCACATTCAGTTTAGGATGTTGAAAAGGGATTACTGCAACATACTAAATATTTTAGGAATTGGGATGTTGCCACCAGTCATATATAATTCCGAAAGACATTTTTTTAATAACAATGATGATTGATGACTGAAAGACATTTTTTTAGTCATATTATTTAATTATTTGTAGAAATTGAGTTTTAATTGCTTTGTAATTTCAATAGTCAGTTGAGTTTGGTAAACAGTGACGTCACTTTTCGCTATTGCCATACAGATTCTTAAAGGTGCGTTTTTACAGCTCATAAAAATGATGTCATTGATTGGTGGTATCAACTACACTATTATGCGGCATCCAAAATGTGCGGACTTAAGCAATGAATGAAGTTTATTCTAAACATTTTAAAGCGAATCAAATTCCCAGTCCTAGGGTAACTCACAGGAAATATTTTCACCTGTAATTTTCGGAAATGTAGACATAATAATTAAACAATTAAATATGTAACCTATGAATCAAAGGGCGGGTTGTTAAGAAAAAATACTTAAAAAAATATCGGTCTGACATTATTTTTCTGTCATATCGACCACACAAACAGTTCATAGATAGATTGATCTCATCTCACTCATCATTGTACACCATATAGTTCATTTCGTATTAGAAAATTGAGGGGTTGGCGTAGATTGTGGAGATCGGCTGCATTGACCATGAGATGCTTCGTATCCTCGAAGAAGCTCGTTCCATACGATCAATTTACTAAGACGTTGATACCATCAGACTTAGTCACATTTAGCTAGTAAAACTTGTCAATGATAGATAAGATAAAATTGTCACTATTTGGATAGTTCATTATGATAAGATTCTAAGCATGGATAAGGTCTGTTATGTAAGTCGACTTACAGTAATAGATTATAGAAATAGATATTGTTGTTAATGACCTTGCCAAGAACGAAAAAACAATATTTTCAATCAAAATAATAATTAAAGACAGAACTGCACAACGGAGGATCATAATAACGGAAAATGGACATGATTGATAGACGCATTCGCATATTCGCATGAATTTAGATAACAGTCTAGTCATCATGCATAAATTATGGTGGATTTAATGGCCTTTAGACACGTAAGTACACATTATGTAAGATTATGATTATGGTTAAGACGAAGAATATCATGGTGTTAGATTAGACTTATTTTAAGAACGCTTAAGCTTGGCCGCCTTCCATTCAGTGCATTACTAATAATTTTTCAAATTCATTTATTGCGTCAATTTATGATGTTATTATTACATTATTTAAGATCATACTTATAAACCCTGTTAGACTATTGCATCGTTTAATGTAAACAACTAAAGTGACAATAGCACCCACGTAACAATAATTCCGATAAGTTGGAACATGTGTTGATCGTGGCAAGAGGGTCCGACCCAGGAAATATATCATCCTGTGGTGACACGTACGTCATTAGGTATCTTTGTTGTGGTACAGCGCGTGGAATAACATTGATTGGTAGGTATGTATATTACGTTATGTGTGATTATTAGGCAAGTATTGTCATTATTGGTTGCATACATTTTTCACTCTTCAGTAAAAGATAACTAAGGCAAGAGGATCTCAAATGGCTACCACTACATAATAAACGAATAATCTAGCGAGTTGCAGGTCTATTGGATGTAGGCTGCTATGAGTTTATGTTTATATATAATATGTTGAGCTTGTTATTATGGAGAGCTGTTTAGAAAAATACTGACGGCCGATGGGGCTGACGTGTATAAGAAAGGCTCTAAAATGAAGGTCACGTACCGGCAAGCGCAGCGTAGGACGTCCACCCACAAGGTAGACAGACGACCTGGTAAAGGTTACAGGAAGCCGCTGGATGCAAGCTGCTTCCAACCGGTCAATATGGAAGTTACTGGGGGGCTATGTTTAGCAATAGACGTCTTATGGCTTAAATTATGATAATAATGATAGAAAAATATGGAGTTTTACCAAAGAAGGTGACTAGGATAAAGCGAATTAGCAACGAAGAAGTAAGAAAGCGGACCCCTTCAAATAGCAGCCAGAAATGATCGACTCGAGAGAGAAGATGATACTTATAGGCTGGCTGACATGATACTCTAGCGAAACGAAAAAAAGTTAATTTTGCTTCGCTAATGTCGCCAACTATGAGAGTCTGCCTTGCTGATGTCGTTTAGCCCTGTAATTCGCGGTTTGAACCCAAGCATAAAAAGACGCAGTAGCGACATTAGCGAAGCGAAAAACGAACTTATCTTCACTCAAGTCTCAACGCAATGTGGCCTGCGCTTTAGTTATACCTGTGGTAGTGTGTGCGATGCGTAGGTGCGTGGTGGTTGTGGTGTGGGTGTTCCACCCGCGACAAGTTGAGGATGAGGTCGCCGGTCATCATGTAGGCCTCGAACTTGGGCTGCGAGGCGCGCGCGCGCCGCGTCGGCCGCTCGTCGGCGATCAGCGCCTCGCAGCTGTCGCCAGACTGCGGGCCCGAGCCGTTGCTCGACGAGTTGCTTGATGAGTTGCTGTTTGAGTTGCTTGAAGGAGGTGAATTGGACCTGTTTGACAAATATATTGATTACAATGATATCACATATTGCTCATTTGTTATCAATTTTATATCGATTACTGGACAATGAGCGATGGCGAGCGAACAGTGGTTAGAGTCGCGCCTTCCTCAGATCCGAGACTCGGTAAGTTCGCATCCAAACAATTTAACTACTTGACTAAGCCTAATGTTATTTTAATTTAATTATTTTTTGCACATTTGCGAGCTGATTTAACACATACTTTAAATAATAATATGTATTGTTTGTTACCATCCTGTCTTAATAATTGTTTTATACAAATAAACATTTGAACTTGAAAACGTACCTCTGGATATTTCAGAATTCATGAACGGATTTATACCACTTGCTGGAAAATATCGTAAGGAAACCGGCATATTCTAATAACAATATTTCCATGTTCGAAGATGGTCTGGTTACCCTGTCTAAGTCACGACGGTTGAATGACAATAGCTAAAACGTAATAATAACTAGACTTGCCGCATCACGGATCGTGGAAAAGCGTGTCCCGACTACGAACCGGACAAAGCGCTAGGAAATGTAAGAGGAAGACTGGACTAAACCATTTCAAGTAGCTGGACAGTAACCAAACAGATAAATATATAAAGATATGCATTTCATTCATCCAAGGTTCGATGCATTATAGGCTAATGTAATGAACAGTTATAGATAGATGAATAAATAATGAAATTGTTCTGTAGTTAATCATAGTTCTTATGTGGGGCCAATCGTCACGCCCGCCGAGCCACATCTTTACGTAATTATAGCTCAACTAAACCCACCTATAACATACGTACCTATTTTTAATCGAAATTTTGTTAAACTACATAAATATGACAGTCGGTTTATTTTAGAGATAAAGTGTATTTTCCTCTATTTGTTTATATGTTAAATTTAATACGTAATTTAGGTACCTAGATTACTAACTGTTAACTAAAGAAAACTAATATTTCTTTAAATAAACCACGAGTACTAGATCTAATGTATACAAACAACGAGTTTTAGCTAGCAGCTGACTTTATAGACGTTAATTGCTAACCCTAAAACACGTTTCCTGAAATCTTTTAAATTCATTCACAAAAATCCCAGCGGTGAATATCAAGAAAAAGCAAATCTATCCTATAGTCGAGTCAAGATGGAAGAAAAAAAAACGTTGTCATTTATATTTAAATAGGATATTTATTATTAATATTGATAATTAAATTCCAATAATTATATAACATGTTTTAAACTAATTTTGTAAATAAATTTCTGTTTTTACTAATATTATAAAGTTGAAGAGCTTGTTTGTTTGGTTGAACGCGCTAATCTTAGGAACTTTAAAAACAAAATTAAGTATGTAGTACTCTACACATAATTAAATCAATTTAAATACAATTTTAAAAAATAATTAAGCAATACTTAGCACAATTTAAAAAAATAACTAAGCAATACTTATCCTAAATACATTTAAAATGGTTGTGAGTAGATTTTAGTTGTCAATTTTGTGATTAGAACAAACTTGGTAAAATAGTTTTAGCGGTAAATATACAGGGTGGTCCATTTATGTGGTAAATATTTTAAATGGTTTCATGGTTTTTTCAATTTAAAAAATAATAAGTTCAGTTGTATTTTTAAATATAGGTCAGGTTTATATTATAGGTTCGACATTTAATCTGTCACTATACAATTTCTTATGGCCAAAATGTCAAATCAACGATACGTTCAAATCAAAAACTATCTCGATTTAACAATCGGAGTTTAGAGACTGCGTAGTGTATCAGGGTCGATACCCGCTCGCTCAAGACTTAGGGTGGCAGTGTCCCCGCACATATGGTCCCGTAATCACTTATCACCGTCGGAAATCAGCTGTCAAAGCGCCCCCTTCCGATCATGGCCCAAACGCGCAGTTAAAATTAAATTCGGCGCGAGAGGGTGCTCAAGGAGTCCAGGTACGGTACCACGCACGGTCCTACTATAATTAAATTATTGCACCAAAACGGGAAACACATTTCGCCTAAGTGGGTTTTTATTCGGTAATTGGATAAACAAAGAAGGCAAATGAAATTAGGGAATTATGAAGTTACCAACTTTATGAAGGTTTATTAATGAACATGTGATCCGTGTTTTGTTTATTAAATTCGTCATTGCATTTATTCAACGCGGACGTGCATGCAAACATGTAACATTTTAACAATACGCATTGCCTGAATGTGTAATAATGTGTCACGGTAGCTGCTTAATAAAAACTGGGCATATCCATTAAATAAACAGTTTTATGTAATGTGTGAGTAAACGGTGATAAGCTCATACCTGCTACTCATATTCGTATTTTATTAGTGAATGTCGGTACTTTCTCGAAGATTAAGATGTTACTTTCGAATGCCTCTATCGCATTAACAAAGTCTAATGTTTTACGAAAAAAGTGTTGGTATGAACTCACTTATCGTGGTTGGTGCGAGGGCCGCTAGAGCGGCGCTCCGCCGCCGTAGACAGGTACCGCCTCACGCTCGCTTTGATCTGAGGGTCTAAAACATTGGCCTCTTATCACTCGTTATCGCAAGCGTACACAATCAACTATCTACATCGCGTCGAACAAAGAAACATTCCAAGAAACAACGCCTCTATTTCCACATGTTCCTGCGGCGAGATTAGATTATTAAAGGGAACAAAGCCACTGTGAGCGAGGGTTATCCCGGCCCGGATCCCGGGAGCCACCTATAAAATTACTCCGCGTATTGCAACTCTTATTTGTGGCGGCTTACTTCGCAAATTTGACCAAACCACTCGGGGATAACCGAATTTTATTACTTGCAGCCGCCGCGGTGCTCGGCCGGCCCCCGAATGTCATAGTTCAACTGGTTCAACCATACGACTGACAACAGCGTGCCACAAGTCTAGTTTAAAATAGGACACTCACCCTTTTTCAGTCTTAGAGTGACGGGATCCGATGAGAGTCGTAAGCATTTTAAAACTGCAACAATCAATATAAAAGCTATAGCGATGGTTTTGTGACAATAAATGTTATTTCACATCACATTCTTTATCGGGGGACTTAATCAGAGTTACAGAACAAACAAGTCGGAGTCGAACAATAGTGAATTATTTGTACATTTCTGTTTCGATAACATCTTGATTACAGGTTGTCGGAGGAAATCAATTTCGGCACCGGCAAAGTAAAGAGGTTATTTTCTTATGGTAAGGCTGTAACCAGACGCATAGTACGTGTGAAATGTGGATTGCGGGGTTGCGTGCCGCCGCGAGCCGCTCGTAACGCGATCATTGAATTAGCGCCACACATCACAGATAGCGGCCGCGCTTCAAAAAGTATTAAATGATCAATTTTAACGTGTGAAATGCATGTAGCCGTAATTAAATGATCGAGGGGTCTGTCAGAAACGGAAAGCGAAACATTTATGGTAACTCTCATCTATTGTTTCTTACTCACAAAAGAAAGCGATCGTACAGAAATCTTTATTTCTTCTCCGCTAGCTGTCTTTTTTGGGTAGGCACTAGGCGGGTGGTAATACGGCGACAGCACTAACAGTTTTATAGCTTCGAGTCACAGTGGCTGTTCAATAAAGCTCGGGGGTTGCGGCCGTTTGAGTGAGAGACGTGGTCTGAGACACATTTTCGCAGGCTAAGTGTATCGTAGATAAGTGGCAAGTGCGTGATAAATGGCAAATTCCTTACCTTCTCGGGTAGTGAACCGGTTTACATCAGTCCCATTGACCTTGAGCAATACGTCTCCCGCCTCGAGCTGCAATTGAACACACCAAGTAATTTATATGGATCATACAAGTAACACTCAAATCTGTGTTACACAAGTGCAACAAAAAAAAATTACATTTTGTAAGGGAGTAGAAAAATTAGAAACATGAAGATAAATAAGAAGATTATATTTTAATTTAATATTTAAGTGCTCAACTTAAAAGTAAAACAAAAACAATTAATGTTTTGTCTATACATTTTATAATTTGCTTATTATTTGGCTGTTTTTAAACAAATACATTTTGAATAGATGAAGTCATTTATCAGGTTTTGTGAGTAAACAACACATGCTGATAGGAACTTATTATATCACACAAACATATTATTATATGAAATTGTTACCTAGCACTATACTCGAAGTGCCCACGAAAAACACCCGCCCGCGGCTTAGAGCCTTAATTTTTAATTCGGTGGATATTCGTGCTGCACACGTGCCCGCTATCGCTGCCAAAACGTTACCATCACAATACATCGCACAAAGAACACAAACACAAAACTACTATGGCATAAGCACTGCGTTTAATCGTTATCGGCACATCCTCTAATAAACTCCATGATTTACTGGCGCGTTATTAATGATAACTGGTTTTTTGAAAAACACAACACCGAAAACTCGTTACCGCAACGATCGCTCCGTATAACGACGCGCCCGCGACTATGTGCGAACGTGCACACACGAATCTGTGGGAATTCGACACATGGTTCAAGTTTCGTTAATTACGGCGTAGCTGCGACCGACAGGATTTTGGTAAATAAATAGTGTTTGGAAAGCAGTTAGTGATGTAGCGTGTGCGAGTGCGGGCACGAGCGTCCGCCCCGGCCGCCGCTGTCAACTCGTCGTTATCACAAGAGGGACCACTAATGGATTGAGCTTAGGAGATAAATTAGATCAAACTCCGACAGAAGGGCGCAGCGGAAATATGAATTAGTTCGCTGCGGCCCACTTATCGGCGTTACACGTACCTATACTGCGGTCTGCGGAACTCCACTTACTATAAATTTGTGGTTAAAGTTCATGAACATTGGATACAGCATAGCATAGAACAAAATGATTTAATGGTTGCTTTTGCCCAATTTCTGGTAATTTAGCAATAACTCTACCTGACCTCTACACAAGTGATTAAAATAGATAAATATGCAAGAAATGTATTTAGTGTAGAGTATGAAACAAACCGCAAAAATTACTGTTAATTTAGATTTAGTGCGTTCTTAACCCGTATAGTGTAGAAATGGGTAAATGCGAATATATTATTGTGTTCGATAATAACGAGTGGTTGAGTAATAGGCTCGACATAGCTCAGACTAATCGTTGTTCACGCAAGACGTGGACATTCGTCAATTTCCGCAAGGAGGACGTTTTGTCATGAGCATTGTGCTTTATGTCACTGTGTAGTGCAAGTTACAGTGTAGCCCAAACGTTTAGCATGTCCTAGACACTTCCTAGTACTTTTAAATGAAAGGCAATTTTTCGCGCTACTTATAAGAAACTTTGACTATCAAGGATTGCAATGATAGTTGGGGGTAAAACGCCAAGTGTGGGTTAGAACAAGTTTAAGTCACAGGAAAATTAATAACTGCTTAACAACTGCGAAGAAAAACCTCGAGAAGAAACCTTCACATTGATTGGTAAAGTTTTGACTAGTGGAGGAGGCTATGCTGACGTCCTATGAAGAAAAGACGTATCTGACTTAACAAAAATACTTATTGATGATTTTTCACTGTTTCCGAATATGTATGTAACTCAATTCGTAAAAAATCGTTCCGCCAATTCGTTTGACAGGTACGAACATAGTAAAATAAAATAGTTGTTTTACTACTTTCGTTGTATTTTTTCAAATTTTCTTACCTTTTAAACCTTCCCTGAACTTCCACAAATATTTCAGGATCAAAATTATTCAATAAGGCAAAATTGCCAAGAGACACGGGATCCGAGTTTCATGTCTCATAATCTACCTCAACTTTGAAGATCACGCCTATGAAGGTCTACATTATACACTTCAACAAATACAATGAGAATATTGAAAGCAAAATATACGTGTCAAAATCAAATCAGAATCAAAAATACTTTTATTGCTCAAGTGTAGGTTGTCTTTTCTAGGAGGTCTAGCCTTCTAGGCACTTCGGCCACCCCCACTTACAGCTTATTGAGGCTTAAAATATATATCGGCTGATTTGAAAACTTCTAAGGAAATTTCTAAAAAGAAAACCATGTGCATCTATTCATTACCGTCTTACACGTGGATGGAGGTCGTCCATCATACGTAACATTAAGTCACGCAATCACCTTTGACACGTGACTCAATCAGTGACCTTCTATTAAATTAAAACATATACTAAATCGATGAATCCACCTTGTCTCGGTCTGATTACTAATAACGTTCAAGATTTTCTTTGCAATAACACATATTTGGTTTCTGCGTCTACGTACTTGCTTAGCGGTATTCTTTCTTGTCCTTAGAAGGCAGTATGTCGCAATAAGATTTTTAAAAGCGAATTGTTTTACTCTATAATTCTCGACTTGAATCTGACGGTGATTATTATTAGTAACAATAATAATATAATAGTAAAGGCAATGGATATGTCGTAGCCAGATCGTAAAATTGACCACTTCATGACGTGACCGATCATTTCATAAAATGGTGGTATTTCATGATATTGCCAACTAAAACTGACCACGTTTAAACGTCAACATTCGATGAAATGTCGATCCACGTTTGGCCATATCATTAAAATAAAAATACGTTTACAAGTTACGTGAATTTATTTAATATTTGTAATCTTGCTCGATAGATAAATTGAACATTCTAAATAGTTATTATTTTAAACAAAACTAAGAAATGAAAAGACTTAGAATAGCTAAATAACCTAACTAACCTCTCAAATTAGTACCGAACTCTTTGACTTTTTGTCGTTGCGCTGGTTTTTTGAGTTGACTTTCGTAAAAATCGCCTAGCTTGGTATTGTAACGATATTTTACTGCACTTTCACCTTCAATTTTAGATTATAATATTTGTCCGCCGCCATTACTCATCACAAAAACAAAGCAACATTAGCGCCTCTGCCGGTGGGTAATGTAACGATTTTACGATATGATCACTGATGTTTGACCATTTCATGAAGTATTCGTGCGTTTAGCTGTTTATATCGTTAAACACCGAGTATTTATTGAACTGGTCAGACCACATCATGATGTAGGCAGCGTGTTCTGTTCTATATCATGAAATACCACCATTTTATGAAATGATCAATTTTACGATCTGGCCACGACATATAGATAAAAAACTGATATTTATCTATACAGGGTGTTAGGTTTAACTAGAGACATGTTTCTAGTTTCTACAGGTCCTTCTTATGAATATAAACAACTTTTACTACAGGGAAAAAATTACACGTTCCATACATTTTAGTCGAGTTTAGAACGGAACAGTCGATTTTTGTTTGAAAAAATAATTTTTTTTGCGAGTTTGTCCCGTATGCGCTCCTGAACAATCATCCGATAGCGATAACACTTTGGTCAGTTGTTATGCGTATAGAAAGTTTCCAAATTACACAGCTAGAATTACTATAAAAATATAAAAAGCACTGATGCGAGAATATGTAAGTTGCTAGATCACTATCGCCTTTAGTGTTTTCGCTTCACTTCACAACAATTTTTATACATATATAATTAAGTTTTAAAAACATAATTCTGTTTAGCAAGTTATCATAATTTATTGGAATAAATATTTTATATCGACATAACTAGTGTCAACGAACGCAATATGACTTGTTTTAGGTTAAAACCATTTTCATGAATTTTCTAGGGATTGTGTGTTATGTAAATAACATCAATAGGATCTACTAGTCTAGTCTAGTAAATAAAGTCTCATCATCATCATCATCATTTCAGCCATAGGACGTCCACTGCTGAACATAGGCCTCCCCCATTGACTTCCAGATTGGCCGGTTGGAAGCGGCCTGCATCCAGCGTCTTCCTGCGACCTTTACCAGGTCGTCTGACCACCTTGTCAGTGGACGTCCTACGCTGCGCTTGCCGGTACGCGGCCTCCATTCTAGAACCTTTCTGCCCCATCGGCCATCAGTTCTACATGCTATGTGCCCCGCCCACTGCCACTTCAGCTTGCTAATCCGTTGGGCTATGTCAGCGACTTTAAAGTCTAAAGATATAAAGTCTGGCTAGATACAACTCACTGCAGCTGAGAGCGTCGAAAGATGAAAGATCTATGTTGTCTTCTGGCTCCTACGCACTTTTAATACTGTCTTTCGAATTGCCAAACTCTTACAAGTTTTTTGTATTCTCCTACTTAAATAAAACCCCAAATTCCTCATTTACAATATTTGGGAAATCCGGAGTGTTATCTATACTGTGAGTCGTGACTGAAGGCTCATATTATAGTCATCATAAAGTAAAATATATTTAAAATACATTATCTAAACCTATTTTTAACTATAATGAAAACATAGTTTCCATTTCTAGATCACAGAATTACGAACTTAGCCTCTACTTAATCTTATTTTGAATTGTAACATACTTTCAAATCATGTTAATTAATATTATTTGTAATTTTTATACATCCTTTTTTGACCTAATTCCCCTTTTAATGGAAAACCCTTAGGCTGGTATACCTGGCACCTTACACGCTTCCTACCTAGGTCGTTAGATTTACGCACACACCCACCCAAGTGGCGATTAATTATATCAAAGCCTTAACTCCTAACAATGGCCTATGACGTCGCTTGCCTCTTCAGGGAAATGAATCAGCTTGTCAAGTCTGAATTACTCATTTAATTTTGCCAAGTTATCGTTGGAGCCTTTACCACCACTTCACTAGTTGTTTACTTAAACCACGCATCTATTCTGATAAAAAAAAAGTGTTACTTTAATTTTTTTTGAAATCTCATTAACGTATATCTAATTTATTGATCAGTTAATCGGTCATTAGCAATTATAATGTATGTATGGATGGACAGGTAGATTTATATAACCATTTAAGTTACGCCTAGATTTCTTACGAATTTTTTAAGATGTGTGTCATTCATTAATGATATCGTTATTAATTCTTATCTTTTTATAGAAAGTAATACCAGAAACGAAAGGAGGCATATACCGCTAAGGACACATCCTACAGAAACAGACAGACGTTTATTTTATTATCTTATAGATATTCCAATAAATTTTATTCAGGAGCTCTATCGCTCGCTATAGAGTCCCGAGAGGGTAGCATGCGTAAATATACGGAAAAATAAAATATGCAATGTCCAGGATATATTGAAATATTGCGAATATGGTAACAACGGAAATTTCTACACACGTATCAATATCATTTAGGAGAAATAATAAGTAATATGAATTTTTCTTGCGAAGAATTATTGCTAACGGAAAAAATGAAGCGAACGTGAATAGTCTTCTTCACGGGAGCTGTACCTATATTTTGACGTGTGATTACAACTTATCATAAGCAAGCCATTGTTTCGCTCAACCATATCGTAGGACATGCAACAATGATACGTCACAAAGGCTTTATTGTGCCCATAAAGTGCAATAAAACTCGAAACGGGTATAAAAACCAAGGGTAAAATAGGAAATATTTCAAACTGGTATTACCAGAAAACGTCGAGACTCGTAACATTACAAATACATTAAGAAATTCAGACATCGAACGAGGGAGGAAGCAGATGCCATCAAGGGGTTGTTATATTTCTAATAAATGAGTAAAATCCGTTGCACAGTGGAACGAGTCGCAGGAAATCAATCGAGTCGTAAATTAAGTTTCCGCAGTTTGTTCAAAACGGAAAAAGATTTCTAATATTTTGTTGCACGTTTGAAAATGTAATCTAGAAAAGAATACGCATCTATTTGGAGCGATTACATTGTTGGGGCTGAATGAAACTATTCATTGATGCGCCCATCCACGACTACAATGACGAACAGTAACAATTTCAAAGTCGTACAGTACAATTGGCACACTTTTATGAGGCATGAAAAATTGTAGGTAGAACAGAACCTGAACACATAATATACTACCATGTTAAACTTAATTAACGTCTATTTGAAAGGCTTTTCTGCCCATTTTGGTTATGTAACGAGTTTTTTTTTCTTTCAAATTCATATGGAAATTTTAATGGGTGCTTCTCAATTATAATTACGAGATTTCAATGTCGGAGAATCGCCTCAAAAATTTCTTACAAAAAAAACTTTCGGAATCAAAACGTTATTTATAAAAATTACCAAACTTTCGGAATAAAAATATGTACAGGCACACCATATCAATCGCATGTCAGTGATCGCGTGAATCCTGTGTGTAAATCGCCCACATAATTATCACCTGTCGATATTGAATAAAGGAGTGTGAATTAGGTGATTAATTATCGATGTGAATGTAAACACATGAGAAGATTGCTTTTGTACGCATGACTGCGAAAACTAATGAGTAGATGGAAAACCGAGAGCTAAACGGACCTAGAGCTGGCAAAATGTAGGCATATTAGAGACGCAAAGGGAAGTGATTTGGCTGGATACCGGAATTACATAACCGGATAGTACGTCGTTTTTTTTCAACTGCTTTTTTGGAACGTAATGGTAACCCTTTTGCATGTTTAGCCGTCGACGCTAAACAATATCAAATTAATTCATATTTTAGTGCTATACAGCAAAGTTTAGACGACCGTCTGGTGCAGTAGTTCGCGCTCCGGACTACAAAGCCAACGTTGCGAGTTCAAATTCCGCAAGAGGGAAAATGTTTGTGTGATGAGTACGAGCATTTGTACCTAAGCCATGGATGTTTAAAAAAGTATTTAAGTATGTTTATCCGTTATATAGTCGCCATAGTAAAAGCTTTGCTTAGTTTGGGGCTGGATAAATAATTGGTGTGATTGTGAAAACAATTTATTATTTATTTATTATAAAGAAGTTTTCTGATATTGTACTGTAAGTAATTAAGTTAAGCCATAGCCAACTAATTATTATTAAACAAATTGTGTGCTGAACACATTTTTTTACATTATTTAGGTACACCTATTTTAAGAATGCATTGATTACCTCATACCATAATTTACCTCTTGTCGAGTTTTAAATATTGATTTTCTTGTCAATTTTGTTGGTAAACAAAGATACACCAAATCCTTATGACTTGATTTATTTTTCAGACTATACGCCGCCCGGCCGAAAAGCAATGAGAAGAACCGGATAGGCGGATACCATAATTATAGTGGCGTTGCCGTTCTAATTGATATCAAGACCTTACCTCCTTGCTGCTGCAAATATGCTATCTAGTATGAGTACGCTCGAATTATGGCAGAAAAAAACCCTTTAAAAGTTGGTGGTTTAAATCGACGATCCATTGCGCACTTTTATTATCGATAACACAGAACAGATTTTCGATAGCCAAGAGTGAAAACTCTAACGTATGAAATGATAGCAAAAAGCACTAACTGCTCGAAAACAGATAACAAGAAAAAGACGGAATTTCCTTACATAATAGTTTTGAATACTGTTGTTGGCTATGTAATACCTAAAATTAAGCCCAGTGGGCACTTCTCTATAGACCAAATAAAAGTTAAAGATTTGTTATTTTTCGTAATTACACAAAGTGCATTAGTTCGCGAGGCACGTCCGTGAGCAGGGCATTAAGATTACTTAAATAAAAGGGGTGTACACAGGGGGTGACTCACTAATTTATTCTACAATTATTTACTAAGGCAGGTAGGCAGGTTTTTTTTTTTGGTTTCATTGTAGTTGGACGTCGGCTCTGTACTTGTTACCTTGTCAACAATACAGGATGAGTTTTTAATAAGGGAGTGAATGTTCGAATCCGTAACCACGAAGCGAAAAGTTGTAGTTCGACTTTTTTTTTGCAATTGATAGTGAATAAAACGATTTTTCAAAAATGATAAAAATGGATTTTTGAAAAAAGTAATTGATCGCTGAAGATAAAAATGTAATTACACCAACTGTAGATTTAAAGGTGCTAGAAGTTAGTAAAAATCACGTGTGTCCTGTTCGCGATCACAAATTTTACATTATACTAAAATATGAAACGTTGCGTGAGTCAAACAAATCAGTTTTGGTAGATAGTTTTTTTTTGAGGACTGTATTTTTTGTTATTATTAAAAAGTAACTTAATGCCTGTTGATCTTTTTTTTCATTTCTATATTTGCCCCTATAAGACATGATCTACTCGTAATATTAATATGAGGGTTAGCTCTTAGAAGGCTTAGCAATGATACAGGTGATTTTTATTGTTTTTTTTTAATTTACATTATTTTCTAGCCATAATTCATATTTTATGATTGCTTTTAGCACCATATTTTTTTATTCATAATACAATTGAAATATCTCCTGATAAACATAATAATTAGAATCTGAGATTCTTTCAAAATTTATTATCACGCCATTATAAATCTCTATAAAAATGTGCATGAGGTTCCTTTCACCATTGTTCTCTACATTCAGTAGTTTCAAATGGAATTTTCAGAATTCAGCTTTGACCTCGGTAAGGGTTTGTTAATTTACTGAGTGAAACAACTCCATTAAAGAAGATTTATGTATGTAGCTCGAGAACATAATATTGAATAAGGCATGGCGTAAAACTTTAACTCATCAACATCCAAGTGGTCTCATCATAATATAACAATGAAATATCTATTATGCCTTGATTATCATGCCTTATGAGTTAGCATCCCATTTCTTACTACAATTCCAAAATGGAAAAAAAACTGGTAACTACTTTCTCAATATTATGTTCTATTTTCTTCTTACTGTATTAAACTGTACAAAAGTATCATACAGCACCAGTCACTAACAAAATTGAACCTAATGACAATGTATAAGTAGTTCTATACTATAGTAGGTAATGGCAAACAGCTGTATCAATTGGCCTTGGTGTAATTTGTGAGTGAATTTAATTCTATCATTAGGTATTCGCCCGGTGCGTCACCCGGCACCCATCAAGGCGTCGCGGCTGTACAGTGCTTTTCATCATTTAAATATCATTTTACAAACTTAGCAGTGACATAATCAGTCATTGACAGTTTGAAAAAATATTTAGAGTACATAAATATTTTAGAAGAAACATATTATCATAGATACCCTTTAATGTTAACTATAGAAAGTAAACCAAGAAGATGGGAGGATGAAATTCAGCTGACACTGGGTCCACATTGGACCAGGGTGGCGGCCGACCGACAACAATGGCGAGCGTTAGAGGAGGCCTATGCCGAAAGACACACTGTACTGAGAGACATTTTGTAAAACAAAAGTTTATTTACTGTACTACTCTTTTTACAGAATAAAGGGCTATTATTATTATTATTATAGAAAGAAAGTAAAAAAGAAATAAAATACCTAATTAGGAATAGATTTTTTTTTATTTAAAAATTACAACACCAGCTGCTGAAAATAGTTACCTACTAGCAAAGATTCCTTTATTCATCCTAGATTGAAATTACACAGTTAAAGGGTAATTTTGATTCTTTAGGTATATTGAAAATGTAGACATTATTACTATACTATACTTAATAACAATCATTAATCATTTATAGTCTCATAATACTAATATTTTAGATAAACATTATTAGAAACAGTTAAATAAATAACAGGTTACTAGATCAAATATGGAATTTCTATTGTCTCGATTACAGATAAGATGTTCAAATAGATAATTTATTAGCTTACAAATTCTTAATATTGATATTAAGCTTGAGCACAAAAACATTACTATCATTATAAGTACACTATGTTTTTCAGAAAACAGTTGGTGTGATTGAAATTATATGGTTCAAGTTCAGGAAGTCCATGAACAAGCTTAACAGGCATATTTTATTAATGCATAACTTGCTCTAACTTGGTTTATGTGAATTTAATAAGAAATAATGTTAGTAGCCCTAATAATATTACTAAAATATAATGAATAGGTAGACAAAAATATAGAAATTCTTAATTAAACTTTGTTTGTTTTCTGCAATGAGATAGCCTTCGATTTTAGGGGTACAAGGTTAAATGATGCAGTTAATTACTATATAACATGGTTTAGAATAGCAACCTAGACATTTATTAAACCATAATAAGATTATTTCAGTTGTTTATCTACTTCAAAGAGCAGTTGTGCATGATGCATTGTATTCTATCTGACAATTCATGCAAGTTATCAGCAAGTATTTTCATACCTATGAAAACAAAGAATACCACCTGGTACTCTTTTATTTTAGGGAAACAGGGACAATGTATCAGTAGTTGTTGATGAATTTTAAGGCACAAAGATCAACAATATGTAGAGGTGATGGAAGGTAGTTTAGAAATTTTAATTTAAATGATAAATGATACGTTAATCTTAGCATTTACCTCGCCACTTCGTGCTGCTGGTGAGTTTTCTTCAATTTCGTAAATGATGTGTGGCAAACCGGCTTCGCCCAGCAGAGAGAATCCAAATCCCAAATTGTCACTACGATTCAGGACCACTAGTCTTTCGTCAGCCATATTCAGAACACAGCAGTTTTGATCACCATCCTCTGAAGGATTTTATTAGGCGCACTTTTAACAAACCATGTGTAGGGGTTTAGGGGTAGATTTTGATGAAATTACTAACTAAAAAGACTAATCATAATTACAATGCACGGAGAACAAACGCACCCAACCAAAGCGAAGGCAGGCACAGATAAATTTATTCGATTGAGTTACTCGAAGAAACTCGCATGAGAAATAATTTGGAAATAAACAATTTCGTTTATTTTATATTAAACTGTGCGAAAGTTACATTAAATACTTGATATCTTGCAATTCTAGGAAGTTGGAAATTATCCAAAATAATTAAAATAAACAAAACAAGAATGATTGATTTGATGAAATCGATAATCTTCTCGATTGTTGATGACTGACTCGATAAATTCTACGATGACATGACATGGTGACATTTTGCAAACCAGCAGCCCACAGACTAGACAGATTATGTTTGAATGTCAAGTGTCCGTGTCAGTCAATTTTCAAAAATCTATCTAGGTTTTTTTTTAAACAACTTTGGACTTAATAAAGCCGACATTAAAGAATTATATATATGTAAATTAATATGAGGTACTACTTCTGCTAAGATTTTACGATGCAATTCTAAAATATTATTTACAAAAAAATTGTAAAGACACGAAGCGTTAGATTCGGACATGCTAATGGATGTTTAAGCTGGTGACAAACTGCAACGGACGCGGCTAGAGCCTACAGAGGCGCCCTTGAGGCCGCCTTGAGGCGCCCCCAGATCGGGCCCGCTAGAAAGGAGCCCGACAGCGGTCCGGCCTGTTTAGGCAGTTCCGGTCCCGTCGGCGCCACCACTAGCGGGTTCGCCGCTTGGTAGGGTGCGGTGCCTTTTGCACTCCACATTGGCAAGCCTCACACTCGGCCGGGTCGCGGCGACCGCTAGCGGGGCGGACCTAGGCTGTGCGCCTTCAGCGCACGCCACAACTGCCCGGTTTAAGCTGAAGAATGTCTTCTTCAAAGGCACTCAGCGATAGGTCCGTCTGTTAAAAAAAAACGGACGCGGCTCCGGACTTGTCTTGACATTGTGAGGGCAAGCGCTGCCATTGGTCTATCCTTCAGACAACTTCCGCCAGCCCAAGGATCGACCAATGGCTGCGTTTGACCTAACAATGACAAGACGAGTCCGGAGCCGCGTCCGCCGCCATCTGTCACCGGTATTAAAGTGCGGTACCGTTGTTGTATGTAACCAAAAAAAGATATTTCGAATATTAATTCAAACAGCTATCTCTTTTACATTTGTAAAATATGACAGAGATAAACAATTTTCCCTTGATAAAGTAGAGTACTCAATTGTACTTAAAATTCCGTGATGGTCTGTCCTGTGTGTGACTGTCATTGTCATTTTCCTGCAGTGTTGCCAGACGTGCGATAATTATCCTAGATCCACGATATTGAGTGAGATTTTTGAGTGTAATGCCACAGAAAAAATAATTAATTATCGCACGATAAATCTACGATAATCCACGATATTTTGCTCAGTTGGAGATAACTTTAGGAAATCATTTTAATCCGTTTATTTGAACACATTTTACGTTTATTTGGACAGTCTGACTCTGACAGCACGATAGTGAATTTAATTTCTTTGCTCTAAGAACGAGATCGACTCTTAACAGCGTAAAATTTGACAGTTTTAAAAAGGGTGAATTGTCTCTGTCAGTTTAGTGTCATTCATCATGACGAGAAAAACCGGTTTACTTTAATACTTGTGTAGTGAGTACTGCAGTTCAGTTAACAAAAACTTATTATTTAAAAAAGTAAAGAAGTGGGTAGTAACAAGATTTAAACTTTTCAGTCGTATTTTCTGTTTTTTTTTTAGATTCGGTGCGTGCAGTTACAAAAACGATAATTTTGTGAACTGGGGTTGCGATAAAAACACGATAATTTTTCAGCAAAACTACGATAATTCTAACCTATGAATCTGGCAGCACTGTTTTCCTGTCAGTTTCAATTGTCTGTCATTCACTTGAGTTTGGCACAGGTTGTGTAATATTTTTTTGCACAAAATCGCCTGATTTTAACGGTACTAAAGCTCCAACACCTGTGTTTGGACTTGATAGTTCTTAATTATTCTGCATAACTTAATTTAAGTGAAAATGTACATTGTTTCGAATTTAGTGAAAGTTACAATCCCCAACTATTTAGCAGGACTACCCATTCCTGATACCATTGGAGGCTGGTTCCGTCTTGGAGGTGATTTTAAATTTACATGTGATTGTATCAGTATTGGGTTATTCAAATAACTTTTTTGATTTTTATTTAAGCTAGGTAAAATTTTGCTGTTTAGGTGCTTAAAAACACTAAAAAATCTAAAACCAGTCATGGTGTAGTCTTAGAAACCTGTTAACCTAGTCATTTAGTAATTAATTCAACGATTTGCTTTAACCTTGATGTAGTTGCTTGTTATTATCAAAGTAGCTAGATGCAATGGCACACTTTTAATACATCAATGAAAATCTTATTTTGTTATGTTATCATAGCATGTTACAAAAAATTTATACCAACCTAGTTAACTAAATATGGGGTGAAATATAATGTCATATTACTATCTTGTATTATACATAAGTAGCAGTCATAGAACACCTTCTGATTAATGATTACTTTATCTTTTCAGTGCGTGATTGGCTTGCCCTACTGCCACCAACTTTGGCTGTTGGGGGCATATCCTACTATTCATATCACACAATCAAAAAGGCGCGGGAAGCTGGCAATGGACAAGTAAATCCAGGGATTAGAAAGGACATTAACAAAGTGGTTGACTTTATTGATATTGAAGATATTACAGAAAAGGCTGTTCTCTGCAGATGTTGGAGAAGCAAAAATGTAAGGGATATATTGTATCTTGTGATATCCTAGGAAAACTAATCAGAAAATAATTGTTTTAGTGACTCAATATCAGGTCAGCAGTCTAAAAATCTGAAATGAAG
This sequence comes from Anania hortulata, assembly GCA_963576865.1. NCBI lineage: Eukaryota > Metazoa > Arthropoda > Insecta > Lepidoptera > Crambidae > Anania > Anania hortulata. The sequence continues at coordinate 15,896,512 of OY756396.1, read as the reverse complement.
TCACTTGAATTGTTACCGAAGACAAATGTACACATCAGTATTGTTAACAAATTTTAATGTCTTAACTTTCTCTAAATTTAAATGTGAAAGTGTTGGTGTTTATTACATTTACATAAAAAGTCTTCTGTAACATTAATAAACCCAAAATTTTGCATCTTTCTGAAATATCAATTGTTTGGTAACTTTGGTGTGCAATTAAGAGTATCTATCTATATCTATCTAAATATATTGTTGTGACACTGGAAATAGTAAATGTTTATTTACAAAATCATAAATATTTATGGCTAAGTGTTATAATGTAATTGATCCTAAGACTCCTGCTGACCCAATTTGGGGTATTGGGTCATCAAATAATTACTTTACATCGTTAGAAATATCCTATTTTATTGTATAGGCAACTACCTCATTATAACATTAATTGTAATGCTGTGCAAAATTAATTTAATGTCATGTGCAAATAACTCCTTATCTTTGTTTTTATACTATTTGATGTATAAACACAATCCTTTGGTTTGGCCTAGATCTTCTTATCATTAAGATAACTTACAATGGAAGTCACTATTTGGCCTGCTTTGAGAATAGATTTTCCACAGGTTTATTACCATGTAGTTTTTCTACTATATCATTAACCTTATAATCCTTTTTCCTACTAATATTATACATAAATGCGAAAGTAACTCTGTTACGCTTTCACGCCTAAACTACAAAACCGATTTGATGAAATTTTGTATGAAAAGCTTGAACTTAGGCTACTATTCTTATTCCATCTCCTACGCAATTAAAATAGGGTGTATCAAACCATATTTATTATATTCCACACTAGCGAAGCCTCGGGCACAGCTAGTAATATATCATTTTAAGTCTTACTTTTAGGTTAATAGAAAGATGTAAGTAATTATTTATGATTGTTAACATAAATGTTAGTTTAATTAGTTTAGACTGTAATTAGTCTGAAGTAGGACACTAAAATATCAGGCAATTAGATGGTACATTATTTCTGTAACAACTGGTAGGTACAATTTAAATTTTGTAGGCAAGTACCTATTTTAAAACTAAAAAATGCCATTTTCAATTAACTTGTTTCAGTGGCCCTACTGCGATGGCGCTCATGGCACTCATAACAAAGAGACGGGCGACAACACTGGCCCAGTAGTCGTGCGACACAAGGAGAAGGCAGAGAAGTAGACGGATGGCCTATGAGTCCCCTCTACACTACCGAGTACCAATAGTACATACTTACAGGTGATAACATATGTGATCATTATTAGCCTAAATTTATAACTGATTGTTTAATAGCTGCATCAACAACTTATTGCCTTAAATACAGTAATTTTTTATTTGTTATATATGAGTAAGTGATCAAATTGTGTATATGATGGCATTTTTAGATTATTACTTTTTATTAAATATATTTTATTAACAATTCAAATAAACTTAATAAGCATTGAACTATTTATGTATGTTGGTTAAGTGAAAAGTGTAATAAACACCTGGATTAATGTTGCTTTTATTCTGGAATTTTTATTTTATTATTATGGCACTAAAAATAAAAACAAAATAACTTTTATTTTTAAATTATATATTTCCAATTCAGTGCTTCTTACATTAAATCAAATCACAGACAAATATTGACTTTATTAATAAATAAATATACTTGTAGAGACCAATCCATAATTCATTCAGCAATTTTAATAATAATAATGTTTTAAAACGGAATAATACGGGTAGTTTTATGGCACAAATGAGTATACTCTCTCACCCATTGTTTTATCTATTGTTTACAAAATTTGGCGATTAACAAAGATATGGCCAAAACCAATAAAACTCATAGTACTATAATCTAAATGAAATCATGTCACATCTACGTGTTAAGTCAAAGAAAAATTCAAGATATCGAAGCATTTACGCAACTTACGCGTCAAACGTATAAAATCCAATATTATTAAATACTTGAAACAAATTGCAAGATGTGCGGCGAAGTCATAAAAAAACTAGAATCTAATGCAACTCAGTCTTTGTTTCCATAGCAAGTGGATTGGTACCAAGTTTCAGAAGCTACGAGGTACAGAGCAGGAAACCAGCAAGAAATAAACAGCAGACAGATGAGCCGGTACCAATCCTTTCTTGGTCCTCTTCACAACTGAAAAGAAAAAAAATGTTATAAATATTTATACGGCCCAGTAGGTTTTAGAACACGCACAGCCCCCAACCCTTACTATGGACTCCTAAAGCAAGCCTGCCTTTGATCTGACTTTCTTTTACTATCGTAGTAAAATTATTGGAAATGACTTTTGTTTTTGGGTATATAATAAAAATATTAAGCTTCAATGTAGTGCGCGCTGTTATATTGAACCCTAAAAAGAAAGGCGGTACAAAAGCAAGCCTGCTATAAGAAATAAGAGTTCATAGTAAGAAGGCTGGATAGCAGTTTTAAATTAACAATTGACGGGGCTGAGTACACGCTTATGAGAGAAATTTATTAAAATTTCCCGCCGCTCGCCATCTATTTAGGTAAATAAAAAAATAGAACACGACAAAAATTCTATTGTTTTACTCCGGAACCTCGTAATTGAAAATCACATTAGTTAATCTTTTAAAATCGTAAATAAAAAGAAAATATAACTTTTCCTTACCTCTATTCGTGTTTCTGCAATATTTTCTTCGTTTCTTAATAACTCATGTTTCAGGCCATTTCTCTTCCTGAAAAAAGAGGCAAAAATGATTACAGAGTCTATTTAGAGGTTGAGGTTGTATTCTTCGTAAGTTCGAAGTAATCATTTATAACAAAATGTGCCGTTTTCCATCAAACTGCGACGGCGACGGCATGGCAAAATAGAAACAAAATGTACGCAATTATATGAACACGTTTTTTACTTGCACAAAAATCTATCTTATGATCTATCATCAGATTTTGCGTGCCGCTACGCGTTGTTGCCGTTTTGGTAGTTGTCTAGCGGAAAAATGTCCAATAGTATCAATATTTAACAGTGTAATGTAATTATGGATGCCTCTAAGGCACATACAAATGGTTTTTAAAGACTGTATGGACTACTACTTTATGCCTTTGCTTCATATCCTCGAAACGTTTTGGTAAAAAAAAAACACCCAGTTTCGGCCCAAAACTTACTATGAAAACCTTAGTAGGCCCATGATCTGACTGCTTATTGTAGGAAATAATCTATCTTAACTTTAACCCAACCTTTCCGTATGCTAGGTTTTGAAGTTCTTTGAGTGGAACATATTCGTAGATTGAACAGAATAAAAAATCCCTGGATTTATATAGATGGATCAATTCTTTGAGGCTATAAAATGTTGCTATAAATATTCGACCCTTTGTTCCTCGGCCTGGAAGTGGAAGCGTTCGTTTTGTTCGGAAGCGGTTTCCGTCGCAGCCGAGCGCGCCTACGCAGCCTCGGAAGGCGCGTATCGAGTTACCGGCGTCGCCACACAAAGGAGAAGCCACAAATAAGACTTTATTTTGACGTGTCCCTTACATATTCGAAATAAACTTTTATGGTCCTTCGACTCGGATTACGTTACAGATTAGTTTTATCACAGTTTTAAAGAGTTGCCTTGAATTATAGACTATTGAATTTGCTATTGATTTTATCGATTGTTTAAATAACTAAGTTCACCATTTTTTATTTCATTATTTTTTTTAAATTATGAAGAATAAGACGTATTGAAGACCTGGCAAGTGTTGTTCAGTACACATAAATGGTTTCGAAGTTTTTATAGTTATATCGGCACAGCAAAATTAGACCTTAAGTGTTTAAAAACTAAAGGTAAACTTCTATTCTTCGTACAATTCCTAAAAAATAAACCCAATTTAACTACATTCGTAAGTTGGTTGGTCAGCTATCAAAAATAATCGTTTCAATTTCAGTTTAAAACCTATGTGCCAATACTGTAGTTAGGTACTCATACTGCTTAGGTATAAAGTGGTTAAGATTTAACCCCAAACGGAAATATAGCGGTACAGGTATCTTGATGACGAGTCCGAGTACACTAGTTGTTTTCTTTACAACCATCACAATCCAGAAATTACCTTTCGAGTAACGTAAGTATAATAAGAAGTGCATTGCTCACAAGTATATCCTCCTCCAGACGATGAGGCCGGTGTAAGCGATGCAGACGATGCTGCAGGTGATGAGCACCATGATGCCCGCGGCCGTGCCGACGGGCTCGCCGCGCGTGCCCGCGTAGCGCACTCGTTGCGAATCCTTGCGAATCTCTCCATTCGCTAGAAAAACGTCAAAGAATTTATTAATTTGGTCATCATCATTTTAGCCAGGGACTGTATATCGGTATAAAATATCTGTACCATCATGTCAGCCTATTACCGTCCACTGCTGAACTTAAGCCAAAGGCCCAAGAGCACGATCTCCCGCTTTTGTCATCCAGCCACTGCCAGCCATCTTCCTTAGGTCGTCGGTCTATCGAGCTGGGGGGAGTCCTACACTACGTTTGCCAAGGCGCGATCTCCATTCATTCGAGAACCCGTTTATTTTATTTTTTAGAAAATCCACAGCTCTTAAGTACAGAATACATTTTCTTAGTGACAAAGCACTCAGCCAGTATTGGATTTACATTTTATACAATACGTGCTAAAGATATTTATATTTATTTTTCCATTTTTCCTATCACACCCAAAATGCCTTTCTTAAATTAAATGACTGTTTACACGAACAGAAAGGATCAACGGTATGAAAGTGTTTGTTATATGATCGCAATATGCGACATACAACAGAGATAAGGACATAATTCGTTCGGGTGCTAGGGACATGAAATAAGGTAGCCGCCGTATGTCTAGTGCGAGTAGACGGAGCATTCAAGCTCAAGACTAAAGTTAACAGTCGCTAGAGTCTATAGATCTACAGCATAGGTATGTCATACAGAAATGACATTTCCAGAAGTTTACGTCTGCTTTCGAGAGGTTGAAGTTTGTAAAAGGTACTTACATGGGTCCTCGTATACGTTAAATTGTTTAAAATTAGTTTAATGGTTAAGTCCTCCTGAAGTTTGAGACAGTCGGCTAGTGATTTTATAGTCATGTAAATTTTGGTGTCAGCAGCGTACATAAGAAATACTGCATGTTTTTAAAACATGCAAAATTTCTGTTGTTGTTGTATGTTGCATATCTATATATATATATATATATATATATAACAGCGGGCCAAGTATCCATCCTTGAAGAACACCACCACCCATCACTCCACCTTTCATCGATTCTGCGACAAATGTGGCCGGCCCACTGCCACTTTACCATGTGCATTACTTTGGTCTGCTGCTGTATAGTAGGTACCAGTTAAAATATCAAGAAGTACTGAAACTTTATACCGCACGAATTTCTGTACCGATATTTTAACTCATCTGGGTAAGGGCAAAGGTATCTGTACTGAAATTTTATGTTACCAAAATATAAATGTATGATGTCATACAGAAATAAATATTGGTAAGATTGGTAATTACTTGAAATTTTGTTAATTAAATATGACGGAGTCACCGTTTTAAACACACTTTCATTAGCTTCACTTGTTTGTAACTAATCGTATTGTATATAGACATTCGGGTGCCAATATAATAATTTGATACCATATCGTGAGGATAACTGTTCACTAGCTTCTAGTAAAACCTTCGTTTTTGGGCTCATTTAATTCGCTTGACGTAAACCTACATAAAATGTGTTTTATAGTTTTTTTAAACTATGATAACAATAACTATGATAATAATTGACTAAATAAGCACAAAAATGTCCTAGTCTTATGAAGTCCAGTGATTTGTGTCATGATGCATCTGTAGCTTATAATATGCTCATGGCACAGAATAATAATAGGATAAACGCTTGGTCATTCTTTCCCTAGACTCTTCTATTTATACACACGGCCACAAGATTCGTGTAAAATGCAAATGATTCTCTCTTTATCGTCCATTTCCGTACTTAAATAAAGCATGTTAACGTTAAAGTCTACCATGTAAGGATTTGCATGCACGTAACACCTTAGCAGGCTTATCCGATTGGCTACGGACTTTCACGCGTGAAGCGGTGAATTTTTGATTTATCTACCGTACCTACTGTACCCTACCTTTGTTTGTTGTGAAATGTACGAAAGTTTTCAATTAGTGCTTTCTCTTAAGCGTGTTTACCGGCGCGGGAGTAAGTAAAGTAATTCAGCTATAATATTTTATGTATCGTCTTCTTACATACTTGACTGGTATTTACGTAACGATACCTACGTGATCATGTTAATTACATTCGATTTATTTAATGCAAGCGGCTATTTCAAGGACCTTGTTATGCGCCAGGCAACCCATTAAATTGTCATGGCGCCGAAGTAAGGAATTAATATCCTTAAGTTATATGTAGGTATAAGGTAACAGACACAGTCTTTTTTGCCGTAGGCGTCTTTCAGCACACACAGAAGCCAATTTAGAAAAGTCTGCTTAAGCGTAACACACACAGAAGGCGTGAGCGGGACGGCGACGGAGGTTCTGGTCAGGAGTACGGCGGGTCTAATAACGTACGTTTAAATGTAATATGTTATTAGACCCGCCTTTTTCTTAATCCGACGGGGAAGCACTTCGAATGCGAAACACCGCGTAATGCGTCCATCGGGTAGTCTGCGCTAATAACCGCTTGCAAGAAAAATATAGTGAAAATGTTATGCAAAAAAAAAAAGATTTAATTTGTATTTAAAAATATTAAAATCTAACCCACTAACAGCTTTTTATAGGTATAATGTTATGTAACAGGAGTCGACTAATTCCTGTAGCACGAGACGGGACAGCAGCGTCTACGTGCGAAATCTTATAAAAAAACTGCGCTCGCCAACCCGCCAAGCGTGGCGAGTACTGGCAATCCCCCCCAATGGTAGGTCATTGAGGGAGGCCTATGTTGAGCAGTGGACGTCCTATGACTGAAATGATGATGACGATGATGATGTTATGTAACTAGGTTAAATAATAAACCTGTAGTCCACATTGCATGCCGTGGCAGCCTATAACTAAGACGACGCTTAGCTCTAAGACAGTATATCTTAAAATATGTATCTTACTTGTATTAGTGTTTGTCTTGTTGGTTGTCCTAATAAATAAAAAATAAAAATAAAATATATAGGTTTTATTAATTACCTTGTAAGAACTCCGCCTGCGTGTCGGGCACGCCGGGCAACACGACCCGCGCGTCTTCCGAGTCCTCTGGGAAAGAGGGCAAGTCTATGTGTTCCTGGTTATCGTCGCGAGAGTGCAGCATGTCGAACACTTCAGACCTTAAAAAAACATACAATTATGTAGGAAGGCATCTAAATTACTAACGTTGTCGTCAGCTAAAACCTTGATAAAACTTTTCATTATAGAGTGACCTCGGCATTGTCTTAATCTAGGACGACCTAGCTAAACTTTTCCAGTTACGAGTAAAATTAATTAGTCTCGTCAATTTCCTCTCAACCTAACCATAATAATCATGAAGAGATAGATACCTACTACGTTAATTCACGCTAACTAGATTACGAAAGTGCAGTTCATTGAGCCGCTGGTGTTATTGCTAAATTGTCATTTGCAATAGCCGAGTTACAATCTATATTGTGTCTAGTGTCTATTGCATTGATGTATGTCTATTGTGTTAAACCTTTTTCACATTACAATAACTTATAAAGTATATTGATGTTAGTGTCATTAAAGCTTGATGATGATGAAGAAGACGATGATGACGATTAAATATCATTTCTAGTCATGATTTAAAAAAAAAACCTTTACGTCATTATGAGGTTTATTCAAGATTTTATCTTCGAACCTCCACTATTACCTATTTGCCCAACAAAGGCACAAAACCACCTCAATTATGCCAGTGAATGACGTTATCTTAGAAAAACACACACACAGGTATGATGTATTTCCTTGTCCTTAGGAGATAAATATATACATGTATATATAAAACAAAGTCGGGTTAGTTACACCAAATCAGTGGTTACACCATTTATAAGTCAAAAACGGTTGGACGGATTTTTGTGATCTTTGATTTGTTGGATAATTGTCATCGACCCGAATAGCAGAATAAACTATTAAGATGTCATAAAATTTAGAAAAAAAATAGATTTAAGGAATGTTTTTTTTGTATGAAATCTGAGGTTTTACGAAGTTCGCCGGGACAGTTTAGTGTTCAATAAAATTAGAACTCGTGTTTCTTTTCAAGTGTATGTTATCAAAACATCTTTTTTTACAAGATTTTCTTTAGGGTCGGTTTTTCAAAAATTACTCATTATTTATTTATTTTTTATTTTATTTATTAGGGACAACAAACAATTGCACATGTTGATAAAATAAGAAGTTAATTACAAAAAAATATATATATGTGCAACCAGCACCATTATCCACAGAAATAATATAATTATGCAGCTCTTCCTAGCCTAGCCTAAAAAAAAACTATGGGTCTACTACTTGTACTTGCTCAGACTGCGCCGCGATTTGTCAGTTACTGTACTGTTTTATAAGTAAATCTTATTTAAATGAGTGATTGACTTGACTTTACCTGCTGACGCCATCTTTGTTGTCTACCAGCAGCTTCAGGAGTGTGGCGTTGGCATTTAGTGTCTTGTACCGACTGTTGTCCTCCACTTCTCTGCCCAGGCTGGCAGGCGTACTCTCCTCCGCCCTCAGGGTCACTGACGTCTCGCCATAACCTAACTTGACACCTGGGAAATAAGAAAGTTGTTTAAGAAATATTTAAAAATTAAATGCTTATTTAACTAACAATTGTGTTGTCGTATCGTAAAGAATTTCAATCTAAACACAAACATTATTTTTACATCAATAAACACAATCTAGCAAAAAAGCAAAAGTTCTCGTTTGATGAATGATGATGTAGCAAGGATTTTTTAAAATCAGTATACGTGTTTTATAATTCGACCAAGTTTTTTAACAATTTCTGATTTTTGTGTAAATTGACGGTACTACTTGATCAATCTGAGCATTACCTTTAATTTAATTATTCCCTATCCAACAAACAAAATATCATCAAAATGTATTCGTGGTCAAACAAAAAAATAAAACATTTTTGAAGTAAATAATTTAAAAAGAAAATGAACACAATATAATTTAAAAACAACAAAATTAAGAGTAGAAATATGTTTTTCCAAAAAGAAAATTAAGATAAAGTAATAATTAAATAAAAAGTATGAAGCTTTTACAACTTAAATAATTGAGTAATTCAATATTCAATATTATCTTCATAAAATTTTGATGCAAGTTAATTGCGTATTCCAGATAGCATTTATGAGATTAGAGGTATCTGGATCTAAAGCCCAATTTCCGTAATCGCAATCCTGTTAGGTACGATCCGGTCCAGTCACAATAACATTTATAAGAATCGTCCCAATTTTGGTCGCGTTACAAACATTTTGACAATTTTACATCATAATATAAGTGTAGGTACGAGAATACCGTTTTTGATAGTAGTACCTAATGCTATCAATGTTACTGGGACCGGATCGAAACTGGATTGCGACTACTGTTAAATTAGAATTGGGCTTTAGGCCCCAGATTCAAACTCTTCGATAGCAAATTGACGACCGGTCAATCACGTGAGGCTAATGTTTTTAATATTAGCTAGCGCATTTAGTGTCCCGTGGTTTTCCGGTCCACAATTTTCTAACGAACAGTTCTGAATGTACTTCAGCTTTTAAATCGAGATGTACCTATATCACAATAACATGATTATGTGGCATATACATAATCATTGATGCGCCGCATTGTGATCAATCAGAGAATTAATTATAATAAACAGCTCTTTTGTATTCGCAAGGCGTTAATCGTAACGTAAGTTAAGTGTCAACCATGTCATAGAATAAAGTTTTGAACTTATCTAAAGATTTTACTTTGAACTCAAAAAAGTTACCAGAACTCATTTATTCAGGGCCCATTAGGATAAATAGCATTTACTATAGGGCGAAAGTCGCAACATGAAAAAAAGTTAAGTACTGGGTACCTACTGACATAGACAAAGGTAAAATATACTGATGTCCATATTATTATCGTCGAGGTATATAAATGTATTTTTTTTATGAAATGAAAAACTTTATTTTTTTCGATTTTAATATTAGTGCCATAGTAAAAGTTGTTTATTTTAGTTCTTCGTCTTACGTAGTTACTAACAATTCCAAACTGGAGCAAACACAACCACAGAATATCTAAAGTAATGGACTTAAAAAAAATTACAAAACGTAATAAATAAATCCGTTATCACCGAACCCAGGTTTGGTGTGTGGTTGAGTGTTAGCATAACAAATTTGAACTGCAGTTAACCTAAACCTATCGCAATGCAAACATTCTCGATACAGGCCGTGGAGTGGACGATTAGTAGGTCACTCGCAACTTTGAGCTAATGTGGGCTTAACGGTGAAAAGCCGGTTTAAAGTTAAAGTAAGACTCAGTATCGGAACATCTGTAAATATTTCATATATGGCCTCGATGACGCGGTGTCCGTGCATCATGGTGTCCACCAGAGATGATTCCGGGTTGATTTAGTTTTTGAAATTAACTTTCATAATGCTGGACTTTTACAATCTGCCTTATAAAGAGCTCGGTATCGTTCAGTAGAGAAAGCTGGGTTAGCTTTGGACCAATATGTATCTGTTTAATACCTGCATAAAACGCATGGACATATTATATTTGTTTGCTTTTAATTGTAAGAAAACTAAGGACGTTGGTTTACTCGAAACTTTTAATAAAACGTATTTCTATTAAATTCGGACCTTTCCTTCAAGCCATGTATTATATTTCAACTTTTTGCACATTTAAAAAATGCCGAACTTAATGCCTATAGGTAACCATAGTAAAAATAAACATTACAAATTATAGTCTTACAGGGAATATCATTTATGCAGATTGTCTACAAGGATGTAACGATAAGATAAATGTTCTCTGATAATTTCTTGAGAACTATCAATGAGGTCGAGAGGGCAAACCGACGAAGTTACTTGTAGACGTCTCCAAGTATCATAGAAGTAATTTATTATTGTATTGCCGCAAGTTTGTATCAAATGATTCAGATCGAGTCGTGGTTCAAAACTAGTTTTGGATAATACCGGCGGTGATAATATGATTCACTGAGCTCGTGTAGATTTGCATGTACCTACCTACATTCTGATAGAAATCGAAGTGAAAGTGCATACTTAGTTAACGCGAAATTAATCGGCCGCTGTCTTATTTATGGCAGCTTTTTTACTTGGTGTTACAATTACGTACGATGTTTTTTTATGAAATGACTTATTGCGTTTGCTTTGCTGACTCAGAATCTTTTCTAGTCAAAATGTGATTTTCGTGATGAGAAGGGCATGTAACGAGGAGCAATAAAATGAAATAAGATTATTTGATTAAAGCATGATAAAGATAGGGTGATACATACTAGTAAGAACAGTAACAGTGATTGGTCTGGGTATTGATGAGTGGAGAAGTGAGGATGACCTAAGTAAGATAAGGTTGGATGGATCGTGTGAGGGGTGATATTTATGAGAAGGGAGTGAATGACTCGATGACGAGTGGCCAGATTGCATGGAAGAGGAAAAGATACTGCGCCGATCCCAAATGACCTGGGAGCAGAGCAGGTGAATGATGATGATGATGAATATAGATTTGGTGTTTCTGTTTTCCTTTTTCGGTTTGTCTAGGTAGGTACAGTATATCTTGCATCGTAGCTCTTAAACCGGTCAACCGATTTTAATGAGTCATTATTTTTAATACTTAATCGACAATCGTGTTGGTTCTCAACCGCTTGATCAAAGTCTGTCCAGGCGTTTATAGATATCAGCCCTCGACAAAATCGTTCATAAAGTTACCTATGTAGGACTAGAATAAGGAATAAGCGTAATGATGGAGATCAATGTCTGATGTGATGATGGACCAGGGAAGACGGTCACAAAAACTTGGCTTTAACACACGCTTAATAATCTGTTAAACAATAAAACAATAAAATTATATAGTGTCTCGTTTTGCAGGGCTGAGGGGTTAGGGGTATTTAATACATCAGAAATTAAAATTTAATATAACTTTATTTCAGACTTTGTAAGAGTGTGATTTTTTCCTACGTGGTTATTTATAGCAATTTCTAATTCGAATTAAATTTGTTTAATTACATACCTACATAAAAAGTTGATTTGTAATTGTACCTAAGTGTTTATTTTAGAGGCAGACCTCGTAACACGGAGATTAATAAATCCTGACCTCTGACTTCTCGATTATCACGACTATTTCCTACCTAGTATATATTTTGTTAAAAGTGATTAAATGTGTTTATTCGATATTGCCAAGTAGAACTTTGAATAGATCTAGTATCATGTTCAAACTTATGTACTCAACTAGAAATGGGTTAAAGCTAAGAGGAACAAAATCTGCAATACAAAGGTTATCTTAAGCATAAACAAAATGTTATAATATGAGAGTTTCTGTTGTCTACGCAAGAAGGCAAAACACCTATGTAGAGGTGACGATGATAGAACATATTGGAGTGTCCATTAACTAATGTCCCAATAGTAAATTGGTTAAGTGGACGGTTATCTCTAAATTCCAACTACCTACGTCCCAATTCCACAGCACGAAGGCTAAAGTTAAATGATACTTTAACAATTTGTGTAGTAAAGGAAATATTTTTAGTATAAACAAGTTTCTACTAAGTTATTATGCTTGATGGTGTTTGGTTACAAGAGTGATTACTTACGATGTTTAATCGCAAAACGAATGAATAATGATTTTCTGACTAATAGATCAAAAGTGAACCTTGGGCGATTTCCACTTTTTGTTCGGATAGAATCAAAGAAGGATAAGGAAATAATCGACATAAGATTAATAGAAGATAATCCTGTCAGATATCTAACATTATTTGAATTTATACACGGCCAATTGATATCTATAGTAAATTGAGTTAAAAGACGTATTTCCGCTCTTGTAACCAATCAGTTAAGATATACGGGCGCATTGTATTAGACTTATGGCTTGAGATTGATCACGGAAGCATCCAAGCCATGTATAGAAAAACACGTTTCCCGCGACCCCGAGAGCACTTTGAAATTGCTCTCTAGCAAACGAAGTAGATTAAGTAAACGAAGAGGCTTAAGTACATTGTCGGCGAAGCGTTAGGTCACGACATATGGACCTACAAAGGCATAGCAAGCAACCTATCTGGCATTGTGGACTCTGCTCTACAGAATAGTGCACAGGACCGAAGGAGAAATACAGGGCTATGATTTTACAGATTGGGTTAACTTCAAGTTACATATTTTAAAAGGAAACTAACTAGGTTCTAGAAACGATATTGAATATTTAATATCGTTGGGTTCTAGGTATTTTTGTAAATAGTTTTGATTCTCAAAAATACCCCATTCGCCGAATATCGGAGAAGGTATAGTCAAATGGAAAGGTCACGTTGAGGTAAAATGAGTAAGATCGAGTCTCATTCATTCACGGCCACCAAGAAGCCGGATGAATCACCGTGTAAATTACTCTACGCTACTTACTACAGACTGGTTGTTTTGTCGTTAAGATCACACAAAAGGCATAATTAACATAAGTTCCTATGAGTCGCACTATTCGGTACTCTATACGTCCGGAAATTTATAATATTATCACATCGAAATATGACTCAGCCACATTTACAAAATCGTACAAAGTATGACATGTTGTACTATGTACTTCATAGTTAAATTATCAGAAAAATATTTTAACGGACGTTATCATAACTTAATCTTCTAGGAGAGACGAATTTAAGTAAGAGTGTATGGTCGAGTCCAGTTGACTAAAGGCAAGATTTTGCAAAAATCTCCAAGATGGGATGGGATACTTAGGTACATTACGAGTAAATAGATATAAATTTTATATATTTATAAACCAATAATCCCATGCTTATTGCATTTTATTTGTTGGCGAGTGATTAACTAATGACAAATCACAAAACGCCAGGTAAAATCCTCACAAAACCCTCATAATTAGAGTGAATCAAGTAAGTACTATAAGTAAGTTAAGTAAGTAAGTTAAGTAAGTACGATTCTTTAAAATGATCTGAGGTTTTTCGTAGAATTAAAATTTACTTCCTTACAATTAGCTCTGAAAGGTTTAACCGACCTACAACAGTTTTGTTAATTCATATGCTCGTAAGATCCTTTTTAGTCGTTTTTGCATTTTGGCAACGACTTATTCCTTGGTTGGTTTATTTTCCAGAGTTACACTCAAAAATTGCAAATAATGTAGGTAATAATTAACCTAAACTGAATTAAATATGTTAATTGTCGTTTAATATTGATAGTTTACGTTACCATTATCAGAATCATCGTTTGTTTCTGTTACCTTATATTCAAGCGCTAGCGGTACATGCCAATTGTTATTGTTTAATGAAACAATATTTGTGTGCTGTAGAACAAACAACTCTTACCCAACACGGCCACGAAGAACAAACACGCTGACGGGTACTGCGCCATTTCACGAATATGCCCTGGAAAGATATTGTCAATTATTCTAACTACCTAGTTTGCTAACTAGTCTAGTTATGTGCGTATAAGCGTATTACATATTGGGCACAGTTTCACACACTTACAGAAGTACCTGCAGACTTCGGAGTCTATACTTTTGCAGGCAGAAGAGATACCAGTTTCTGGTTCCTTCATACTTATTTTATTGGTTTTTACATTAGAAAAGTAATTTCCTGATTACATTTACGACATTTTGATGTTTAGGAAATCAAAGTCAACCACAGCTCATATAATATCTTACTAACTATTTCACTTACATAAATCCTATTTTGAGTAAGAAGTATAACTATCTGGCTAGTTCAACGTAGTAGAGCAAGCATGTTTATCTGGTTACGCATTGTCCAGAATGATGATAGGTATAATATCTACTATATGTAAGGTAAACCAACGCAGAAGAAGATATTTATTTCAATTTACCGGCATACGGTCATCGGCTAGTCTAATATTATCTTTGAAATCTTTACTAAGTATACTAAGTATCTCTAAAATATTTTGTTTTATAGCGATAAGGTTGATTTATTAATTGATTTGTTTACAAGTATACCACTATGCTTCAATTATCTTATCACCAAATACTTAAATTCGAATTATTGCATTTAATAAGCAGGTAAGTAATGTAGAAATAATCTTACGTGGAAATTCTGCAGCTTTTAAAATCCTGGTATCACAACTATCAACTAGACAACAGAAACACTTTCGCGATGTAAAACTAGAAACCAGTTCTGGAACAAGGCAGCTCTAAAAATACCTGAACTCGACTCGGGTATCTGAGTTGGGTTTGCACGTTCGGTTTAATTGAATGTCCAATGGTTGTCACTTTTTTTGTTTTGGTCACACATACGTGAGCGCGGTGTGTGCGGTGCGAGGTTGCGCGGCCGGGTCGTGCGCCGGCGGACGAGGCGTGCGGTACTCTGACGACTGCGAGCCTCCGCGACCGCGGCTGCGAGTGCCTGCGCACCCTGCGCGGGAGCCGGCTGGCCCAGCCGCTGACCTCACCGATGCAGGAAGTCCACCAAACACATCGCATCACGTGGATACGGCATCGAGACGGTGAAGATGTCGTAAGGGCGTTAATGTGATATCAGCATTTTCTTGATTCATGCGGATTGTGCTTGAAGGGTATTGTCTGATATGATAACGTTTCAGTGAAGGATTAAAAAGTATTTAGGCTGGGAAAAGACCTTTGTTCTGTGTCGATGGCAAGTGGAGCCATTCTTCATTTTCGTTAGTATAATATTCTGTGCCGGTAAGTTACCTTATTGAATTTTTAGATGACAACTTAAAACTTTCTTATTTAATTAAGGCATCTCGTGTTTACAATGCGATAATAATCAGGTCAGATTTGTTCATGTGCTGTAGCATTGTCCTTAATTTATGTTATGAGTTTCTCTTACAACCAGCATCGGTACTTACCTACCTAAAGCACAGAATAAATAATAGGGCATAATCGCAAATCTATTTCCTATAAATTTATTTGAAATGCAGGATCTAGATTGAATTGAATTACCAAGGATGTTCAAAAAACCCTTGCCTGATCCTAAATGAAACAGGTTATTTATACCAGATCCTATTATATATTCTGTGGTACCAGGTTGTTCCTACCTACCACATTTTCATACGCCAATTTTTGACAGTAGGTCAGTTTCAAACACGTAGGTCGATGATAATCTCGGCAATTACTCTTTTCACAGTTATTTGTAACATTGTTCGTTGTCGGCTCATCATGATCGCTGGGCGGGCTCGTGGACTCCTGCGCCCGCGCGGATGGAGGGGCCGCGGCCGTGCCGGTGACCCCGCGCGCAACGATTCGAGCGAAAACTATAGCGGAGGCGGGACTGCCACTGCGAATAATACTTATATTCATGGTGAAAACATGTTATAGTGTGTTGTGTGAATTCAATGGATTTATTATGCTCACCACTGCAACCCCTATGTAGTCAGGATCTGCGAACTTCATTAAATTCAAACCAGGTAACCAGTGATGGTTAGCCTAGGCAAAAGCTCAAGCTCGGGCACCAACGAATTTTTATAAGAGAAGTTCAAAAAGTATCTTTCTACAATAGACAGATAAAAATAAATGTGGATACCTAGGTAGGTACTCCTTTCCACCATAGAATAGCAGGCAGGACAAAGAAAGATATAAGTAGCTACTTAGGTACTTATATATATATATACCTACCGATTACGCATCTCGTATACCTTTATAGATATGCTGCGGATCACGATTTTTTTTCTAAGTCTCTTGCAGAGTCATCATCATCATCATGTCAGCCTATCATCATGTCGCCAAAAAACACGATCTTCCGCTTTTTTCATCCAGCCACTGCCAGCCATCTTCCTAAGGTCGTCGGTCCATCAAGCTGGGGGGCGTCCTTCACACGTTTGCCAAAAGTAACTAGTAATATCTTGCAGAGTAATTGTGAGAAATTCGCCCTAAAGGCAGTTTCTTTAAATACTTAGTTAATAAAAAATTATAAATGAGGATTCATTAGGTCCATTAAGTAATAAATATTTAGGGGGAACGTATTAGCAGTTACATGCTCCAAATTCATCATCTTTATTCGACAAACGAGCAAAAAGAAATTAATTGAGAACCTATTTGGTACATTTATATTAATAACGTACATACTAATTATAGGCTTAAGAAAAAGAGGTCATCTGCATAATGTGATAATAGGAATTATTATCAACCTTCCTTTTATACTTCATTCCTAATAAATGAGCGACATTATGAATAATAATATCTATGACCTGACATAGTTATCACCTAAGTAGTTACGTATAATTTTGCGTCTCTATATTCAATTCATTTACCAGAGTAGTTTGCATTTGTAAGTAAATTTAATGGCGACAGCTGCAGGCAGCCAGTTTTCCAATTGTAATTACAACTAAGTACCGCTTGTGGGAAATTAATCATGCAATCTGTAAATCAGGATAACGGAACGAGGATTTGTAAGGGCTCTCGACTAGACAGTGGGTTCGATTCCAAGATTTATACTTACTACCTAACTCTATCCATGAGAGCTAGTTCATCTCTTTATCTCTTTTGAATGAAAACAGACAGCACACAGTTGTCAGTTGTCGAACATATATAATTTTTAGACAACATTGAGATAAATAACGAGACCTTAGATAAATAACGAAAACAAGGAAATTATCTAAATTATAACATGACAGTAGCCAAAACGGAAAAAAAAACTCATTTAATCTACTTTACTGGACCTGAAAGTGCCTTTTTTAACATTATTATTTATTATTTGTTTTTAGGTTATGTCATTAACGTTTTGATGAATTTTCAAATATTTTCGTTAGATAAAGAAATACTAATATTGCTAATGTTTTTTAGACATTATAAGGAACAATTTGATATATGTTTCATTACTAGACGTCACAATTTTTGGTGGGCCCATCCTCCATACAAAAAAAAAATGTCTCCTTAGCTTCACTTGTAACTAACTAATGTAGGTACCTAGTCAAATATAAAAAAAATGTTTTTGTCCCTATCTAAAACAGACGTATCGACTTAAAACTTTGTAAGAAATTGACATTCGGCTGAAAATACTATAATTTGACACCATCATGCTGATGATGGAGTCAGGAGGTAGGTGGTAGAACTCTTCAATGACTACTATAAAGCCATTGTGTTTGGGCTCATTCGATTTGTTTTGACGAATCCAGTACTTAAATAAGTGTGATTTTTATTTTTTTAAACTACTTATGATATATTTTCTTTGTGACTTGCATATCCGGTGTAAACTAAGTAATTGAGACTTTCTGAAACCGACCCTAGTCAGTGTTCTTTGCTCTGTGGCTCTCTCTTTCACTGACTTTTCTTGTTCTTCTGATAACATAACCACCTTATTATTTTTTGACTAGGCTCGGTCACGATGAATTTTTGTTGGTTGCAGATTGTAGAGCCGCAAAATTCACACTTCTTCAAATACATTCAACTCTTTAAAAAAGGACCAACATCGTAAAGTCAAAAAATAAGTACTTAGGTACCTACTTAATACCCCATACAAAACGACCAACTATGTAGCTCCAGAATCAGCTGATGAAGAAGAAAAACAAATCACTTCTCCAGAAGTGAACATTGTTGTACTTATGTAGGTATTTAAAGCTGGAGATTGCGGAGAATTGCTGATTGTGACTTTTCCGGCTTCAAAAGCAATAAACAAACAAATGCCCATTTTTAACGTTTCTTTTGAATTGACAAATGCAATAGATCATTTAATTTGTTTGTTTTAAATTCTCCAGCCTGAGCATTAACTATCTAAGTATTAGGTACTTGAAAAAACATCACATATTATATTATTGTTCTACTGAAGTTCATTATTTTTCGCTAAGTGTGACGTGATCACATCGAAATCCTTGACTAAAATGGGAAAAAAATTAAATACCGTCACGAGATGCCCGAAAGGCAGATGCGTAACAAGTCATGTTTCTTGTTTTGCCTTGTTGGCGGCCCAATGCAGGCGATATCATTTTTTGTTCACGTACGCTGGCTTTGGTTTCTTGTAATCAGAACGATGCGCAAGGTGCCTTCTGTTTTATAATGCGATTCCATTGGTTAGCAGATAGCTCTAGAATCTTGAACGTACGAATGGATTGCATGAATGCAAGTTTATTACTAATACATACCTATTCTATATAACATCACAGTAAACAACTTTTCTTTTATGACTTTTAAAAACATGTTTTTTTTTGTCACTACAAAAATTCTACTACTTATTTGATTATTTTGTATGGGAAGTCGATAGTGAATTGGTAGTACCTATATAGGTATGTACAGACAACGGCAGGTCAACCTACCCAAAAAGTTAAAGGTCATTTTGATTTGATTTGAATTGATTTTCAATTTTATGTCCAACATTTAGAGATCAATTTCAATTGAGAAAATTTCACGTTTTGTGGTAGGTTGACTGACGTGCTGCTGTCTGTACGTACAGTCAGTCAACGGCAGGTCGACCTAACCAAAAAGTTAAAGGTCATTGAACCGATTTTCAACTTGTAGAGATCAATTAGATTGAGAAAAATTGTCGTTTTGTTGTAGGTTAACGAGGTTGTTCTGTACATTACATCATAACGCCCCTAAAACTAGCTCAGCTATTCACTAAAATACTTACTTAAATAAGGTTGGTAAATCGATAATGTTTCCAACATGTAAAAAGTTATTTTTTTGCGTATTGATGTTTAAAAAAGTCACGAGGCCTGGGAGCCTAGACGCACATGCACGAAAACGCAATGTCAGCAAAGATTTCAGTTAGTGATAGTAATACCTATTATATATACAGGGTGGCCTAACTAAGAAATGGAACTAGTGAGAATAAAGGGGAAGATTCTCATTTCAATATTCTCACTAGTTCGACGGTCGAACAAATGAGAAAAAAAAATCTCACTAGTTCGACGATCGAACTGATGAATCGAACTAGTGAGAATAAAGGGGTTTCCCGTTTAAATTGTTTTTTCATACCCTAAACACGACCTATTATCAAGTTCCGACAGTAATTCTGACCTTGCGACTGAATTTAAAGAAAGTTCTGCAATTCCTAGATACATCGTAGTTTTTAAGGTGGTACTTTTGAGTGTTGTTCATAGTTATTACCAAAAAAACTAACCACAAGAGCTCGCCAGAATAAGAAAAAAATTTAAAACCAATAATAGGTGAAAAGTAGGGAAAAAACAATAAAAATAATTCTATCTCCTAAACTAAGCAAAATCGTAGAACATACATGGGGGTGATTTGGATACACCTTGATGTAAGGCATCTAAATTTAATCTTTGAACGTCAACTCCCCGGCCACCCTGTATATTCTGTGGTAATACACAATCTAGTCCTACTTTGCTCCTTGCTTAGCTAGCCCACGACCTTTCCCAGACGGTCTGAGAGTGAGCCCTAGCTTAAATGTTTTGTGCCCTAGCACCGTCGCGGTTGCGGTTGTTACATATTTAAAGTATTATTTTTATTTCTGTCAGGCACATATCTACTAAGTACTACGAATATTTTTTGTTAACATAAAACTAAAATGTACTTAATCAAAAATAAAAGCGTGTCCATGAGGCAAGGAGGCAAGAATGCTTGTAGTAGCATTTCCTCGCTGAATGGCTAGCTATACTAAGCTTTTGAGCGAGGAAAGAGCCAGCATTTTATTTTCCGAAATTGAAATTAATTTTGGAACTATTTTTCCAAACAGTAATTTTGCACTCGGTCCAAACGTCTCAACGCCAAATGGCGCAAACACATAGTCACATGCAAGTGACTCGTATTTGCGCCGCTTGGCATTTTCTGCTGACTCCGTTGCAGCCCCTGCTTTTACGGCTGATTCCCTGAGGTGAGACGGGGCTTTTTTGTTTGTTTTTGTATTAGTAGGTATAAATATATGACAAAATTAAATAAGAATAACTTATAGGTTTATCAAAGAAGTACGGCTTGATTTCAATCAAGGTATTTAAAACCTACCTACTTTTAAAACTTCTACTATTACTTAATACTTTTGTGAAAATGTTTTATTGAGTAAAGATACATCTACATGTAATTTACGACCATTTTACATTGTGCTATGTAGGCGTACTTGACAATGGTTCGCACAAAGTGATTAGATACTTAGTGTACCGTTAGCAATCAAGAATTACATGTAGAAAATAAGTAGTGAATGTTCTTTTATGCGGACTTACTTATTCACACGAAAATATTGCTACGCAGTTGTGCTACTAGGTACTCGTATGTTTAGCTAAAGTAATGGCTATCCATTACTTTAGCCTAAGTACCTGTCTTCAATAGAGTTGTTAGAAGAGATTTTAGTCCCATATTGAATTGATATAGATTAAAGTAGCCGAACGAACTTGGATGTGGCACAATAATATAGTAGAATTAAACGTGAGTGCAGTGTTCTGTAGTATTGAACTTTTATGTTTGAGATGATTATGGGTTCATTATGTTTTTGAAAAACATCATCATCATCATCACTTCAGCCATAAGACGTCCACTGCTGAACAATGGCCTTCCCCAATGATTTATCATCGGGGGGGATTGCCAATACTCGCCACGCTTGGCAGGCGGGTTGGCGAGCGCAGTTTTTTATAAGATTTCGCACGAAGACGCTGCTGCCCGTCTCGTGCTACAGGAATTAGTCGCCTCTTACGACATGCCTCCTGTTGGCGGTGGGGAAGTGTATTATTTACGGCCGTCCTCACACGGCACAACAAAATTGAAAAACAAAATAACAAAAAAAAGGCTTTTAAAAAAGGCTAATGATAGTCCATAGAAGATTTTGGAAAAAAGAATCACTGATCAAGTAAAACCTATAGGTTTGATAGTTTTTTACTCTGGTAAAAAACCATCGATATAACCATAGATTGTCAATACCTTCCTGTTCCTCTCGGCTACGGAGGTCGTCGTCACCGCAGCTATGTACAATCAGGCGGCCTTATCGCCACAGATGATCTCTTCCAGACAAACTTTGGGCAGAGGAAATTAGTGGCGAGCATACCGGACTTGGTGTCGCTATCTCTGAGGTCTCGTAAAATAACTTTTCTATATTGTCTCGGGTCTGGGTGTGGTAGTACCGTCGTTGTTTCTGATTTCTGTAACAGAATTGCTAACCTACTTATCATAGGATCAGAGCAATGTATCTGATGTTGTCCAATATTATATTATTACTAGCTGTTGCCCGCGACTTCGTTCGCGTGGTCTTTAGTTTATTCATAAAGGATTATTTACTGCGTAACTTTCTTATTTTTTAAAAAGTAAGAGTAAGAACCTTCTCCTGACAATAATTAACACAACAAAAAATAATTAGCGAAATTATTCCATCTCGTTCATGCGTGAAGGCAATAACCAAGGGAAATAGAGATTCATTTCTATAAATATAGATAATTATTATTTATTGTGTCAATTTGTGTTAAACCTTTTATTGTTAATTTAATCTAGGTCAAAACTACATGGTCACTACCAAGGAATTTATAAGTACTTAGTCAAAACAGCGTAGCATTTTCCGAGTCTATGATCATAACGTAATGACATGAACTATAAAAAAAAATCAAGCGTTTACCAAAAATGTATATAAAATGGTGAAAACCTAAAAAAAAGCTGAAAAATATAAAAGAAAATCACACTGAAATGTAAAAATAAAAATAAAGTAAGGAGTAAATTATAAAACTTGTAAAAACAGGTTTAAAATATTCCGTAAATATCTTAATGTAAAGATGCATTGGTCTTCTTGTATAACCCGCAGAAGGAACCGCTCTTCCAAAAGCCGAGTAAAGACCGCAGCCTCACGAAAGAAAGACCTGCTAAAGAAAGAATTAGCCCTGAACAAAAAGGAGAAGAAACTCTTAAAAAAAGAGAGGGTACTGCATCAAAAGATTAAAAAATACAAACGTCACAGTAATCACACAGCCAAAGCAGATTTAAAGGCAGCGAATAAGCTTAACCGTGCCAGGAAAAAGCTAAATTCAGTACTTGATTCTAAGCACCGATTAAAGCAAAGCAAAAAGAAACATACGGTTTCAGCTAGAATCAATAAGCGAAAGCCAAAGCGTAAACAGAAAGGGAACAAAGGTATAATAAATGTTAAGTGTTTTAATGATTTAGTAAATAAGCCATGCTATTGTAATCCGGGTAGGGTGCGGCGGCTTCGTGCAGGAGATGCAGAGCCTTCGCTTTTGAGAAGAATATGTGGTATTGGACCGTGTGATTGCCCGGGGATAAACTATACAGAGAAACACAGAAAAATGTTGGGAATGCAGATATGTAGATGTGAAGTGCTAGATAGAAACAGGTATGGCGCGGGGGATTGCTACCTGATGTCTTTAAGGCAGACCCCGCAAGTGTGGATCCGTCACCGATGGCCGCGCTTCTACCCGCATTACTTGGATGCACGGCATCAATGGAAAAATCTTAGTTTTTGCCTGTTGTTTTGCGCTGGCATACTGGTTTGGACCCCTTGCATAATTTGTTTGGAATTATCTAAATGCTTTTGCTGTGCTTGTTGCTCAGATTAATTATAATTTACCATATCCAACCTATCTCATAATATATAAGCTCCATGCAATTGACTGATGTCTGATATGAAATAAAGTATTTTTTAAATTAGTTTAGGCTTTTCATTTCGTCATATACATATACTTACATTAAGGAATTTAGAATCGGTGCTATTTCAAAAATCCGGTATTTTCGGCACTTACTTCCTCTTGAAGGAACCGGGATTTACGGTACTTTCAGTACTACACCGTTTCCTTTACATTTCGTGTTAAAAAGTGACGCTTTGTGTTTGTTATGAGGATCATCATTAATAATATAATATTATGTACCTAATTCATGTTCTATCTAAAATATAGTCATCCGTCCACCATTATTATTTACTAAATAAGACAAGTAAGGATAAACAGACTGTACCAATAATAACTTATTTGAAAACAATAAGAATCGTCACTTGCTAGATTCACAGATCTTATTGTTTTTATGAAAGCTATTGGTTGTTGATAAAACCGATGCATGTATGCGAAGTATGCTTTTATACAAACATTTTATTTACATTTTATTATAAAAAAACTACATTATGAACTCAACGAATCTTAATCTCGTTTACTCACTGTTCATCGTTCAAAGTGCCAATAAGGACTACACTACGCTACAACATGAGCAGCTATTTGCACCTTTAGGCACAATTGGATACACTCCAGATATGTTATAAAATGCGATATACCTACTTGGCGCTCATTGATTTAAATAATATATAAGTCAATGTTGGCGCTATAACGGTTGCTCAAGATTCAGACTTTGCCTTTGGCAATCATGAATTACTCCTCTCCTCTAATTATCTCCAAAGTCTAATACAAACTGTTGCTGCTAGTTGGGAACTTGGGATAGATGATGCTCGGAGACTGTGATATTAAATTCCGTGTCCATTGACTTATATATTACTTCGTATTTAAATCAATGTCCGTGTCATTGACAAATGCTATTATTCCTTAAGTGAATTTATGACGGATAAAACTAAATACAAAGTATCTATATTGACTTGCATGTATTTAATATTAAATGTATAATGTTTATCGATTGTAATTCTGTAAATCCGACGATGGACGATCATTTTTATTTTAAATTTGTTTTTCATCCTGTGTTTTTTTTTATTGTACGCCAAGAAGGCAGGACACGGTTTTCCCCTATATTAATTTCCTCTTTGCGGTTAGTTCTAAGACAAACCCTTGTAAGACCAATGTACCTGTGCTCCACAATAAAGATTTATGATTATGATTATGATTATGATTATGTCGGTGTATCGTCACTGCACCAACCACCTCTTTTTGTTCCATGTCTTTTTAATTACTTTAGCATTGCGGTAATAACTACATACAGGGTGGCCAGAAAAGTGACGGCCAAAAACGTCGACGTCCGTCTTTTTAGGTGCTTCGTGTTGAATCACCCCTATGTATGTTCTACATTTTTCGTAGTTTTCAAGTTACGATTTTTTAAATGATTTTTTGCAAAATTGCGACCAGTTTTAAAAATTAAAAAAAAAAGTAGACGGTTTCTTTGAACTTTTTTCTTGCAGCTAAATCTCTATGAACTGTGCATTTATGCATAAAATAAACAGCCTCATAACTTTAATGGAAGTTTCCACAAAATTGACCTAAAGTTGAGAATTATGTTAAGTGAGTTATCATTTCAATTTTCAACTTAAAATAAAAAATCTTAACTGATAATTTCTTAGTTTCTAAGTAGCTTCAGAGAATGCGCTATACTCTAATATTTATAATCATAATAAAAAGTAGTAGTTACTTCAAACTATTTTTAAAAAAACGTAACTCGAAAACTACGAAAAATCGTAGAACATACATAGAGGTGATTCAAATTATACCTCTCAACACAAGGCACCTAAAAACATTTTGGACTTTACTTTTCTGGCCACCCTGTTAATATACCTAGACTGCCACTTCAGCATCCATTTTAATGCAACCGCATTTGTCCGCAATGGCGACCGTACGGCACATTAAACGTAGTGGCTTACTTGATCAGTGCACGTTGGCTTGCACCACTGATCAAGTAAAACTATTGCACCTTGCACTGGTTTGCTCCCAGATAGGTTACTTACTAGGCTTGCATGCACCGCCACAGACTTAAAGACCGTCCAATGTGTAGACGGATTATAATTTTCTTTAGCCAAGGTGCTGAGGACACTTAATAAAAGTCACCAGGAGCATGAGTTGCAGGTGTCCAATATCAGTCTGTCTTGTCTCAAAATTGGATACTTTCGCACTTGATATTGGCAGAATAAACTGCCTAGGTCACTGCACAGGAATCTAAGAACTTCAAGGATCTTGAAAACCCTCTAATCGTATCCATCGTAGTATCGTACTACTATCTATAAACCATTGTCACTTGTCACTTGCCACTGTCTATGGCATTTTTAATTATAATGTCATTTTATCACTTTGGTGCTTTGATACTTTTACATTTTAAGAATATTTTATTCTATTGCTATTTATAAACATAATTTAAGCTTTTACTTATTTATACAAACAATGAACCCGTGTTATTATTGGTATTATCACTGGGGCTCATCTATATTATACACCAAAACGGTAAAACATAAGTGCATTTGACTATGCATCGTCTGAGAGTAATAAGTTTTGATAAAGTTTTAAGTGAAAAGGAAAATGATATAGGAAATAGCAAGAAGAAATTGAAAAGGCATCATGATTATAAAACTTATCACAAAACTGTTTCAACTCATAAGAAAAAACCACAAAGACCAAAAACGAATACTTCTACTAACACAGATATAAAAGTTGCCCAGAAAGACAACTACCGATCTAGAGCACTTAAGAAAATAAGCTATGCATCCATGAGTGAGCTTTTCAGTCTTCATACCAAAGGTAAGGAATTTCTCATTTTCCTTCCATCCTATAATAAGTACCTACCTATCTATCTATTATCTACCTATTTACGTGTCACTAAACGTTCGCTATAGACTCGAATTAAACCCTTTGATGAAATGATACCTATTCGTTTTAAGAATGCCACGTGCTAAGTTTTTTGTTTTCAGGTAACATATTAAAAAGATTTTCATCGATAAAAACAATCAGTTTGGATGATATAAGAAAAACTCTAATAAGTAATGTGTACGGTAACAAACGACAAAATAAACACAACCAGTGCCATAAAAATAATGCTACTAGTAAAAAAACTGTACAGAAGAGATGTGTTGAAAGTCAAGATGATATTAAAGTTTTATATTCATTTGAAAGATCTAAAAGTCCCGACAACGGTAAAATGGACTGTGTCTCTAAAAAAAATCCTAAAAAGAGCAATTATTTAATTCGCAGAACCTCGTCAGATATTTTTGGCATCGGCAAAATACGGCAAAACACGTATTTGTGTTTTCATACAACCAGAAACACTGGACTTTTACCCACACCAAAAAAGAGGAATAAGAGAACTGAATCGACGCCTCACATTTTACACGCAGCTTATCCTAATTCTATAAGTATACCAAATCGTAAGCCTAAAAAGTTGAGGTTCCAAAATAAATCTACGTCTGATCATTACAATATAGTTTGTTACCCAAGGCGTAGCAAACTAAATGTTGGTGATCGTTTTGAGCCTTTGGGGTATTCGCTTAAAGGCAAAAAAGTGGCACCGTCTCCATCGTCTGCTCTAATCGCATTTGTAGACCACAAAGGAGATACTGATAAGTGTGTTTGTACATCAGTTAATAAAATGATAACCGAATCATCTGCTGAGCCTATAACAGAAAAACAACTTTCTAATCCTAATAATAACAAGTATGTTACTGAAAAAGATCGCTCTTCTTTAAAAGTATTAAAAAGCATTTTGAAGTATCTTATGATAGCTATTTGTATTACTGTTTGGCTTCCGTGTATCTTAGTTATGGCAGTGTGTTGGCTTATAATCTATCTATTGAAACCCCGTGTACTGAAAGACGATAAAATAACGGAAAACCAACCTACATCAACAGCAAAATACGCCACAAAATCTATAAACAAAAATATATTTACCAGGATAATGAACTTTAATGTCAAAACTTCGCAACGTTTGTATGCCATGAGCCCACCCTTAATGTTTAAAGAAGAAGGAGAGCCCCCCAAAAGCCCCAAATCAATATTTTCGACACCCAGTCAAATAGAAATAAAAAGAAGGGATCATGAAACCCCTCCAAAGTGGGAACCTAATCCAGAAAAAAGATATATTTTGTTCTGCGACGATGAGAGAGGTTGGCTAATGAAACCATTACGATGTGAAGATGGTGAGGAGAGTCTGGGTGTCAAGCGGCCTAAGGTAGTTCAAAATTTTCGTTTTGATTGTAATCTAAACGAAGATTGTAATCTGTACACGCCTCTGCCGCGTTCAAACAGGGCGGTTACTTTCTCGAAAACAGTTCAGGAAAGAAAGACCACCAATGAATATGATCATATTTGTGACTGTCCACCAAGCACTAGTGTGAAAACTACTCAAGCTAAATTTCGAGAAACTCGTCCACCTAAAGGTGATAAATTTGAAAGTCCTATTGATATTAATTCAAATTCTGTGAAAAAACCTGATAAAAAAAAGGCTAAAAAATCTAAACTCGTATCAGAACCTGATCAAGAAAAGGCTAATAATTCTAAACCCGTTACAGAACCTGATCATGAAAAGGCTTATAATTCTAAATTAGAAACGGAACCGGATCAAAAAAAGGCTTATAATTCTAAACCCGAGACAGAACCTGATCAAAAAATGGCTTCTAATTCTAAACCCGAGACAAAATCTAATAAAAAAAAGGCTAATAATTCTAAACCCGAGACAGAACCTGATCAAAAAATGGCTTCTAATTCTAAACCCGAGACAAAATCTAATAAAAAAAAGGCTAATAATTCTAAACCCGTGTCAGAATCTGATCAAAAAAAGGATAATATTTCTAAAACAGAGACAGAACCTGATCAAAATGAGACAATAAGCAAAAAAACTGAAACAGAACCTGATCAAAATGATACAAAACGCAAAAAAACTTCATCGGCAACAAGACCGTGCAAATTCCGCCCGCCAACCATGAGAGTCCCTTGTTCTAAGCGTAAAAAACTGGCTCAGAGGACTAAGTCGCAATTACAATCGCGAATTAAAACGCGAGCTACTCAAAGAGAAAAGTGTCAAAGGTGTAGATTGAGGCAGTACGATAGTGGGTGCATCAGAAAAGTTGAATCGAAATATCAGTCACAGACAGTACCGTATAAATACACAAAAAAGAGATTAGGTCAAAGATTTTGCGACAAATGTAAATGCTGTGCACATAACTTGAAAGATGTCGTGGATGATGCAGAATGTGCATGGGGTATGGATAACTGCCAAGACATGTACCTTTATACATTAAGAAATCGACCATGTTTCTGGATTTATGATTGCTGTCGCTCGCTGTACCCTGCGTTTTTAACTTGCCATAGAGCTTGTTGCAATTTATGTTTTGTCCTTTTGACCTTACTGGCCATTTTAGTGTGGTGTCCATGCTTTATATTTTGTTATTTATGTTTACAGCTTTTTTGTGGACACTGCAATTGTTGAAATAACAACAACTTCGAGTCTTTGTGTTATTAATTACTTAATAAAAAACAAATCAAACATTTTTTTTGCATTATGTACTTAAAATAAAGACGACGATAAGCTCGCGTGGGTGGGACCGCCAGAGCCCCGCAGTTCCGAAGCCGTCACGGAAGTCAAATGCATTCATGTTTGCTTGCTTGTCTGCATGCATGCATGCATTGGTTGTTTGTTTGCATACATGCATGCATGCATTGGTTGCTTGTTTGCATGAATGCATGCATTGGTTGTTTGTTTGCATACATGCATGCATTTATGCATTGATTGCTTGTTTCCATGCATGCATGCATTGCTTGCTTGCTTGCTAGCATGCTTGTTTGCATGCATGCATTACTTACTTGTTTGCATGAAAGCATTGCTTGCTTGCTATACGTTAGGCGTTTATGCTTTGGTGCAATTTAATTTAATGCGAATTACTATTTAGTAATTACAAATATTAAGGATTACAAATTGTTCCGCCTAATGTCGCATTTAGCAAGTTACAATATGGCGATAAAAAGTAAGGTGAAGTGAAAATAGAGTAAACAAAATTAGGAAAAGTTAAATTGTGCGAAAAAAATTTTGCTGACCGTTTGTGTGTCATTGCCAATTAGAAGAATAAAAAATTAGGCGACCTACCATTAAACAGGATTAGTTGTAAAACATCAACAGGGGCTGGTATCGGGTGCTCAAATTCAACAACTTTTTCTATGGGACCAAAATTGAAATCTTAAAAAAAATTATACTGCTCCATACAAGCTTATGTCAGCTGATCGGCGGCTTAGTATGGGCACAGAATACCTAAAAGTACTACCGTGCAGAAAATTGACTTCCTAACAAAAGTCAGGTTTAGGTATAAAAATATACCTAGACTCGCCAGAGCTAACCGCCTGCAAGCAAAATTGAAACCTATAACCACGCGCGAACCGTGAATTTTCTTTGCGCGCCCCAGTTTTATGACCGAGCTGCGAACGTCGGCCACGGGGTTGTCACTAGAGAAGTTTTTGTACCTAGTTGATCTGTTAACATAAAAATTCCATCTGAATGTCGTGTGTTCTATTCCCATGGGTGTAGGTATTTCTTTGTAAACATTATCCTTTCTATTCTTAATAACCTATCCTGTTCCTAATATTGTTTCTGGGCAACTAATTAAAGATTTTTATTTTAACTATTACTAATTAAGTACAGACAACAGCACGTCAACCTACCACAAAACGTAAAAAAAAACTCAATTGATATTAATCTCTAAGTGTTGGACATAACGTTCAAAATTAAATCGATGACCTTTAACTTTTTGGGTAGGTTGACCTGCCGTTGTCTGTAGTAGGACTTATGGAATTAAAGAAGATCGACCGGCTGCCGCTCCCGCCTTTACACTTCGGTGTACTTCGGTTCACTCTGTACTTCGGTGACGCGTCATAAGTAATCGTAGTCTGAGAAATGGCAGCTTAATAAGCTATATATATAATATACACCACGGCGCCCGCCAGCCACACGTCGCCGCGCGCCGCGTGCGCCACCAGCCCCGGCGCGCGGGGGCACATCGCCGGCGTCAGCGAAGTTAAGTTAGTTTATTGCATATATTAGCGATTCTAAACTGGGTATTTGTAACAAAATAAAATACAAATACGTAAAAAAAAAATTTAATAAAAAAAAAAACTAATTCACTATTTGTTTTATTCTCACATCCGTAAACACAGCAATATCTTTTATAGGTACGGATTATATCGACGTTTACGCTTAGAAGTCATAGCGGGTGTCGAAAAGCAAAAAAAAATACTTTCAGTATGCGCGAGCGCGACGTGACCGCAACTGTTGTGCGATAGCCAACTGCCAACTGCCAGACGCCGCGCCGCTTCGGGCGGCGCGCTGGCCGAATATACCTAAACTGCGGAGTGACCCCCCCTGCCTGCCTAGCATGAGCACTAAAAACACGATATGATATGATATGATATAGCGAAATATCGACACCAATTGCAAAAATATGATAGATATAGCCGCCATGTTGAATCGCCGTCACATATTAAGATCGCTGTTTCGATAAAAAATTAAAATGGCGGCTAAATGTATCATATTTTTAAAGTTGGTGTCGATATTTCGCTATATCATATCGTGTTTTTAGTGCTCATGCTAGGCAGGCTGGTATGGGAAAGTGATTTTTTATTGCTAGGTATTTCAATGTTAGTCCCATAGAAAAAGTTGTTGTATTTGAGCACCAGAATCAGACCCTCAGAGGTTGTTGCAGGTTGTCAGCATGTCAAAGTCAAAGTCAAAGTCAAGTCACCACTAGCTGCCACACAAAAAATATAAATCAAAGTAAACAGGTAGGTGAAAACTGATGAGTTTAAACTGATGAGTTTAGTGCAGGCTGGGCATGTGCACCAAAACACGATATGATATGATATGGTACAGCGATATATCGACACCAACTGTAAAAATATGATAGATATATATCGTGTTTTGGTGGTCATGCTAGGAGGGCTGTATACCCGGTTTTATTGTTTAAGCTGTAAGTGTACCATATAAGTAGTTTTTGCGTGAGATTAGGTACTTACGGCTAGTGTCCGTACAACGTAAGTAACTCACAGTTTACCAGCAAACTCTGTTCTAAAGCTTATTTTCATGGCGCAATTGAACACTCTTGTAAATAAAGTGGTTTTGTGGGAATGTTTTAAAATTCAAAGATTTAAAGACAGTTAATAAAGTAGCATAATTGCAGACAGCTTTCAAAGTAAATCGGACGACCTACGAATATCTAGTAATTCTGTGTTTTTCAGACCAATAAATATATAAAGTTTTGAGACTGGTGTGACATGATACCTTTGGGTGTAGTGTTTAAAACTCACAAATCTCTCCTCCCCTCCTCCTGACGCTACACCCCCCTCGCCGTGAAATGTGTCCCTTTTAACGGTTTTCTATTTAGATAGGCTTGACCTCAAATCATAGAAAGAAATAGATATGAAATGGGGGCGTGGCGCGTGTATAATTGTAAAAACCGTTTTAAACCAAAATACGTGGTTTAAAACCCGTTTTAAACAGGTTTAAATCGGTTTTAAACTACAATACTTTCAAAAATAAAGTTATAGTGGTAATAACTACAGTAGAAACTCGATTATCCGGCCCTCAGTTATACGGATTACTACCGACCCCGACCAATATATTAAATAACTACAAGTCGTTGTCGTTATTGTTTTAGTTAGTTAGCAATTGTTACTCCGTTCTGACGTGCGTATCAAGTCTACCTAATATTTAAAAATGTCAAAGCGTAAGAGAGTGGTGTTATCGCTGAAAGACAAAATAATTATTATTGATTCATTAAAAAAGGAGAAACCGGTCGTAAGTTAGCTGATAAGTATGGTGTAGGTACTTACACGATAAGTGATTTAAGAAGAATACAAATTAAATTTTGTTGTACACCTGCAAATTAAATAGTGAATACACATCGGAGTACATACATATGGGAGTAAACATCGGGAAATGATGAAGAAACTTAAAAATGAACTTTTCGAAGACGCTTTATATTGTTGGTTTTTACTAAAACGATCAACTGGGCAACCGATATCTGGTCCTTTACTCTGTGAAAAAGCATTACAGTTTTGGGGGGTGGTGTAAGAAAGGTGTTGTGTTCCTCATCCCCCATTGAAAAGGGAGGATCCTCCGACCAGACGGGTGTTGAGACTGGTGAGCTACTGCCCGACGGTTGTTTGTCGGGTTCTTGTATATATGGTTCATTCGCTCCGATAACTTTAATATCGCGATGTAAGATACGTTAGTTTTATATGTGGCGAGATAGATGTCGCTACATCACTCCCCTCCGAGACCGGAGGTCGATAGCAGGTTGAGTTGTCCATTCTGATGCTTGCCGGGCCAGTGGAATGTTCCAGTGAGTCGGAACCAGATGC
Organism: Anania hortulata; assembly: GCA_963576865.1. NCBI lineage: Eukaryota > Metazoa > Arthropoda > Insecta > Lepidoptera > Crambidae > Anania > Anania hortulata. Next base: position 15,863,522 of record OY756396.1, on the reverse strand, counting down.
CGCATAGTTCACGGTGAGTCGGAACTGTCTGCGGTGATGCCCCAGTGAGTCGGGGTGATGCTGCAAATGCTCCAGTAAGTCGGAGTGGTGCAGTGCTGCGTAGTGGCTGGCTGCTGCGTCGGCCAGGAGAGAAGTGCGTCTCTGCTTGCTGACCGGCCGAAGTGCAGTGTGCTGTGCCAAGGTCGCTGAGAAGGCTGTGGGTGATGACCAGGAATGCGCGTCCGCTGCATGCTGGTGGTCAGGATGCGAAGGCTGCGCTGACGTTCATCACGTCGGGGTCACCAGTTTGGGGGGTGGTGTAAGAAACAGGGTGTTGTGTTCCTCATCCCCCATTGAAAAGGGAGGATCCTCCGACCAGACGGGTGTTGAGACTGGTGGGCTACTGCCCGACGGTTGTTTGTCGGGTTCTTGTATATATGGTTCATTCGCTCCGATAACTTTAATATCGCGATGTAAGATACGTCAGTTTTATATGTGGCGAGATAGATGTCGCTACACAGTTAAATACAATACATTAGGTACTACATATGCATAAAACCCGCTAGTTTTCATACATTCGATTATCCGGATTTTCGATTATCCGAATGCCTAACGACAACAATTAGTCTATGCATAAACAATTAACTGTCATTTGTACGGTATAGCCAGTCCATATTTATTTCTTTCTAAGCATTATAAGCCAATGAGCTGGGTTATCCTATGGATTTAGCACTCTTTCTTTGATTAAGCTAATGACAAACTGCGACGGACGCGGCTCCGGACTCGTCTTGACATTGTGAGGTCAAGCGCTGCCATTGGTCTATTCTTCAGACAACTTCCGCCAGCCCAAGGATCGACCAATGGCAGCGTTTGACCTTACAATGTCAAGACGAGTCCGGAGCCGTGTCCGCCGCCATCTGTTACCTTACAAACCTCGGGCCTTACAAAAAACAAGGAATTTCTACATATAATAATCTGTGATTTCTATGTACATAAGTACGAGATGGCGTTGACACTTGACAGTAACATCCATCGAGAAGTGATCTAATGTCATTTGTCATGACTGACTTAAGTATGATGTATTATTGACTTTGACATTTGTTTTGTTGTGATGACTGATGACTGATTGCGAGCAAGCGTTCTTGAGCTGATATTTTTGCATTAACCGAGTAAAACATTAATAAAATTTCATTTTGAGTACAATTGTAGTCGATTTTCATGTGTATAGATATAGGTACATTTGATTTGATTTCGGCTTAAGTACGTAAGCTATAAAATGCAGTCTGAGCAGAAGCGTACTAAGCCGCCTACAGATTTAGCATCCCTGGAGCCCGCAATGAGAGTAAAACAGCTTGCAAACTACGGGACCATGGTTGAAGTGGATCCTAATGTCCCTCCTCGAAGGTAAGCTGGCACTTTGAACACATTCATTTAATATAACTTAATGAAACCTCTGGTAGGAACGGACTGTCCTTGCGTATCTGAAAGTGTAAAATCCACCGATGACTCATGAAAATTTACTTTAATTTAGTTATTTATCGCCTTGGATATTAATCTTCCTTGTTTGAAATAAGTGGTCAACATAATTAGATAACTCTTTTTCTTTTACAGGTATTACCGTTCAGGATTAGAGATGGTAAGAATGGCAAATGTATATCTAGCAGAAGGCAGTCTTGAGAATGCTTACATATTGTACATGAAGTTTATGACTCTCTTCCTGGAAAAGATCCGTAAACATCCAGAGTACGGTACTGTGCCGGCACAGGTGAAATCTGTGAATCAGGCAAAGCTAAAAGAAGTCATGCCAAAAGCTGAAAAACTGAAGCAGAAACTTCTAGAACAGTATACAAGGGATCATGTGGTATATCAGGAGAATGAGGCAAGTATTTCAAGTTATTACTAATGAGGAAATAAAATTATTGTTAATCTGAAGATATTCTTGTTGACTTTAGTTGAGTTAAATGATATAGTTGATAGGTTAAACAGGAAACCTAACCCTAGTGGGATAATTCTTACAAGCCTTAGCCCTGTCACTTAATAATAATAATAATAAAGCTTTATGTATACCATACCTAAGAAAAAAATTACTGAGATTACATTTTTGTTAGTAGTGTTAGTAGAGTTGATGATTTATGGCTAGTTGTTAGTTTATTGTTAGTCTTTTGAGATATGGTCCCCTTCTAGGGTAAAAGCCTCCAATCCTTTCCATCTGTCTCGGAGTTTTACAGTCGCCAACCAGTTGTTCCCTGCCACCTTTTTCAAGTCATCGACCCATCTTTTCCTTGGTCTGCCAATCTTTCTTTTACCTTCGGGCCCTTTCCATTTCGTCACTTGTAGAGGCCACATCTTGTCCGTAAACCTTGCAATGTGGCCTGCCCATTGCCATTTCTGTCTTAGTGCATATTAGAGAGCATCTGTTAGTTTTGTTTGTTTTCATGTCTGAGCTCTGTCACCTAAAAAACAAATATTATGTTTAAAAAGTAATGCAACATTAAATGCTGATTATATTATAACATAAATCTGATATAAATACACTAAAATATTTCTAGAGGCATAGATAAAAGTAAGGAAAATTTTTTTGTAGGAAAAAAGGCGTAAGATGGAGGAGGAAAGAAAAAAGCAAGAGCGTGAAGATGCTAAATTGGCTGAACGTCTTCAGGCGGATGAGAACAGACGTGATTCCCATCATCCAACACCGCACTTGACGCACGCGGTATAATATATCTAAATAATTATATCTGCCATGTGGGGACGGCCACAAAGAATACACTTCCCTACTAACAACAGGAGGCGTGCAGTAAAAGGCGAATGAGATGGGCAGCAGCGTTTGCTGCGAAATCCTATAAAACAACTGTGCTCGCCATCCTGCCTGTCAAACGTAGCGAGTATTGGCAATCGCCTCTAATGAAAGTCATTGGGGGAGGCCTATGTTAAGCAGTGGATATCCTATGGCTAAAATGATGATGATGATGAAATAAATACCTCAGTGCCTTGCCTTTAAATTTTACAACCTTCTACACCAATAATCAAGTAAAAATTACACTTATTGGAGGAACTATATCAAGCACTATTTATTTAGATATGAATTGTATCTACAGCTTATTCGGTTTGCGCTCACGGAGGTGAGTATGCTAGGCATAGAAGCTCCTTTTAGCGTACTCACCGGACTATGGCTATAATTTCGTAAATATAAGGGCATTATTTCTGTTCGTTGGGCATTATTTACACACTATTTTTTAATATATGAAATATATTAACAGCTTGTATATTTTTTTCTACACGAAGGGCGAGTATGCTGGACGAAACCTCCTAGCGTACGCACAGCTTCAAGAGACTAGGTAGACCTGAGTATAACGTTTTAATTTCATCTCGATACCCTCACGCGTTCCCGAGATAAAGGGTCTTGACAGACAGACAGACGGACGGACACGGACGGACGGAAGGACGGACACGGACGGACGGACAACAAAGTGATCTATAAGGGTTCAGTTTTTTCCTTTTGATGTACGGAACCCTAAAAATGATCGTAATAATGGGTAGAATATGTGGTAGTCGGCTACGAACCTTTTTTTTACAGCCGATATTAACTGTTGACAGGAAGAATGGGCGGTGTCGCCGTCCGCCCCGCCGGTGGACGGGGTGCGCTACCCCGACGATTTCGCCGCCGAACCGCCGCGCGCGCCGCCGCACCACTACCAGCCGGTCCCGCCGCTCATACCGCCTTCGAGGCAACCCAGGTAAACAATACCAGTGGCAGACCGTTTTACTTAGCTTGTCGAATATTGGAAACAATGTAGATGTTGTAGCTAGATCGTAAAATTTACCAATTTATGATGTGATCGATCATTTCATAAAGTGGTAGTATTTCATGATATGGCCAACTAAAACTGACCATATCGTTTAAACGTCAACATTCGATGAAATGTCAATCCACGTTTGGCTTTATCATTGAAACAGAAATACGTTAAAAGTTACGTGAATATGTTTAATATTTGTAATCTTGATAGATAGATAAATTAAACATTTTAAATAGTTACTATTTTTAAATAAAACTAATAAATAAAAACACTTGAATAGCTAAATATCCTAACTAGCCTCTCAAAGTACGATCCGAACTCCTTGAATTTATGACGTTGCGCTCGTTTTTTGAGTGACTTTTATAAAAATTGCCTAGCCTGGGGTCGTAACAATATTCCACTGCATTTTCACCTTCGATTTACACATTATAATTCACTTTTCTATTATTTTATTATTATTCAAACAAAGCAACATTAGCGCCTCTACTGGTGGTAATGTAACGATTTTACGATATGATCACTAATGTTTGACCATTTCATGAAGTAGTCGTCCGTTTAGCTGTTTATATCGTCGAACGCTAAGTATTCATTGATCTAGCCAGACCACATCTTGATGTAGGCAGCGGGTTCTGCTCTATATCATGAAATACCACCATTTTATGAAATAGTCGGTCACATCATGAAATGATCAATTTTACGAACTGGTTACGACATAGACATTCCTTTTAAACGAAATTATTTATTTTAAAATAAGACAGATTCCAAAATAATAACCAACTATTTTAATTGTCGTAAAAAATTTCTTCAAAACCGGTTTTTTGGAAAAAGCTTGAACCCTATCAAAGGACATAGGCTATTTTTATTTCACCTCATAAGCGAGTAAAATATGGTGTAACAAATCGTATTCCACGCGAGAGAAGCTAGTACTTACCGGAAAGGAACCCGATAGCGGTCCGGCCTGTTCGGCAGTCTCGGTCCCGTCTGTGCCATCATTAGCGGGTTCGCCGCTTGGTAGGGTGCCTTACGCATTCGACACTTACCCGATCACGCCCGCTAGCATGGGGCCCTACGCGTAGGAGCCGTGATATTCTCGGCCGGGTCGCGGCGACCGCTAGTAGGGCGGACCTAGGCTGTGCGTTTTTGGCCAAAACTGCCCGTTGTTGGCCAAAGCTGGACGAGGCTTTCCTTAAAGGCCGCCAGCGATAGGTCCGTCGCATTAGTAAGCTTAAGTGGCAGTGGGCAGGGCACATAGCACGTAGAACTGACGGCCGATGCGGCAGAAAGGTTCTAGAATAAAGGCCACGTACCGGCAAACGCAGCATAGGACGTCCATCCACAAGGTGGACATATGACCTGGTAAAGGTTGCAGGAAGCCAACCAATCTTAAAGTCACTGCTGGGTGAGGCCTGTGTTTAGCAGTGGACGTCCTATGGGTGAAATGATGATGATGATTATGATAGGTTCTCATTGCCATGTAACCCATAGAGTGGGTCTTGGTGGCCTGTAATACAGGTTCATATGACCCTACTACAACAGGCACCAGCTCTTACAGAGTGGCGCTAAGACTTCTTGTGTTACTACCTAAAAAAAATATTTTAATATTATTGTAGTTTGTATACTGTGCTAGCATAGAAATCGCGCCTTGTTGGGACGGCCGTAAAGAATGCACTTCCCCACCGTCCACAGGAGACGTGTCGTAAGAGGCGACTAATTCCTGTAACACAAGACGGGCAGCAGCGTCTTCGTGCGAAATTCTTATAAAAAACTGTGCTCGCCAACCCGCCTGCCAACCGTGGCAAGTATTGGCAATTTCCTCCGATGATAAGTCATTAGGGGAGGCCTTTGTTCAGCAGTGGACGTCCCATGGCTGACATGATGTTGATACTGAGAAATAAATATGACTATAGTAAGTAAGTAATTTATTTATTTCTGTCTGTCTGTCGGTCTGTCCGAAAAACAAAAACGGGGTCACAATTGCAGTATATTGATCGGTTATATTGTTCGGTGCAGCGACAGCGACATGGAGGGCGCGCTGCCGCCGCTGTCGGCGCGGCTGGGGCTGCGGCGCGTGCTGGTGCCGAGCGCGCTGCTGGCGCGCTTCCTGCGCCTCGCCGCGCCCACCACCGAGCGCAACGCCGAGACCTGCGGCATCCTCGCCGGCGTGCTGGTCAGTGCTAACTGTAACACGCACAGGAGGCGTGAGCGGCGACGGGCCGGGTCGGGAGTGCGGCGTGTGGCTTCCTCGCCGGTGTGCTGGTCAGTGCTAACTGTAACACGCACAGGAGGCGTGAGCGTCGACGAGCCGGGTCGCGAGTGCGGCCTGCGGCATCCTCGCCGGCGTGCTGATCAGTGCTAACTGTAACTGTAACTGTAAGTGTATTTAGCCGAACTTTCGACACCGAGGAACAGAATAAATTATAGTTATGGGTAGGTATACTCGTACTTACAAAAGTTAAGCTTCATGCTATGCCCGCTCGAGTAATGCAACGTTAATTTTGAAATGTAATTACAAATGTATAGTTTTCAGATTTTTCCCTGTACTTGTATTGTATCTTTTTTTTACGTTAGAAGTTTGATTTTTTCAAACCTTCAGGGGACTGTAGACCTAAGTAAATGGTTTCAATTTCAACTCGATACCTTCACGCGTTCCCGAGATAAAGGGTCTTGACAGACATACGGACAGACAGACAGACGGACAACATAGTGATCCTATAAGGGTTCCGTTTTTTCTTTTTGAGGTTCGATACCCTTAAAACGATTTGTCCTTTGTCCAGGAAAGAGACGAGCTGAAGATCACGCACGTGGTGGTGCCCAAGCAGACGGGCACGTCGGACTCGTGCGTCACCACCAACGAGGAGGAGATCTTCTACTACCAGGACCAGCACAACCTGATCACGCTGGGGTGGATACATGTGAGATTAGCTATCTTATTCCCCCCTATCGCTTTGTCCTGTCCTGTTTCAAAAGGGCGCATGCAAAACGGTGTATACAAAAAGACGCCAAGCCATTTTGTTTGCATTGTGAATTTTTAATTTGCCGAGAAAATTTACTAACATATTCCTCGACATCGATTAATATCGTATTTGTTAAAGAAAAAAATCAGCATCGTCATCACAGTATATAAGTCCACATAGACCTCCTCTTTTTTTTCTTGGTTTGGTTTTTAAGCGAGATAATATAGAAGTTATTTTTCTACATTGACCGACCGGCAGTCGAACCCAGGATCTCAGAGATTTCGACATCAAGTCCGGTATGCTCGCCTCTCGGTTACGAAGGTCGTCTAGCCACAGAAAGCAATGATTTAAATTTTGTACAGAGAAGAGATAATAAACACCAAATATTTCTAAAAAATAAAATAAAACCTGTTCCACAGTGCACTACAGAACGTTTTTATTCCTAAATGTATTAATTTTTTGTAATTAATATAAACTCCTTAGGTCACGAAAACTTATTAGATTATTTAGTATGTATTTCATATCTGCAGTCACCGTTGTTGAGACTTTTATAAGTATTTTAATATTACCGTAAACAATACATTGCTTATCTTATCGGAATCATTATATTAATGTTCAACCAATTTTATCGATTAGATGTTATCAATAAATATGATGTAAAATAAAAAGTAAAATGTTTATGTTTTATCCTTAACAGCACGTGGTTTTTTGTGACAGTATTTTGTATACAAACAATATGTAACGCGACAAACAGAGAAAACGCAATTGGAAATACCTCAAGTAAATACGGTTTACACGTAATTTTATATGTAAAACATACTTAAAGTCAGTTTTGTTTTGCTTGTCAATTATTGTAAACAATCTTGGCGTATTTTTACAAAAATATAATTGTAAAAAATCAACGAACACTTACATAAAAAGGAATTTGTGTTAAATAATTCATTACCATAGTAGATTATTATTTTGTGTATCTTATTTTTAAATGAATAATGTCGATAAAAAGGAAGAGAATTGTTAATAATAATCGCCAGGTTAAGAAAAACGGACTATACATATAAAATGGCGGTACTAATAGGCATGAATTTAATTTGACTGCAGCCAGTCTATATTTACTTCAGGTCCAGGTACCATGAATTTTCGTGCCAAAAAAATATTTTAGTATAGTATTGTGTCGTCGTCCAAACCATGGGCAGATGAGAACAAGGCAGTGGCAGGCACTTGTGGACCAGAACAGCTCAGAACAGAGATATGTGGAGACAGTTGGGGGAGGCCTTTGCCAAAGGGCAAACAGATACTTGGATGTAAAATGTATTACTAGGTAAATAATAAATAATATAAATAAAGAAATTGTTTTCCCAATCACGCCAATTATCTAGCCCCAAACTAAGCAAGATTGTTCTATGGCGACTAGATAACGGATAAACATACTTAAATATTTTTATAAACACCCATGACTTAAGTACAAATGCTCGTGCTCATTACACAAACATTTGCCCCTTGCGGTATTCGAACCCGCAACCATTGGCTTTGTAGTCCGGAGCGCGAACCACTACACCAGACGGTCGTCAAATCTAGGTAAAGATTTTTAAATCTGAATGAAGGCTGTTATTGTTATTATTGTGTCGTTGTCATGCGCAGACGCATCCGACGCAGACGGCGTTCCTGTCGTCGGTGGACCTGCACACGCAGTGCTCGTACCAGCTGATGATGCCGGAGGCCATCGCCATCGTCTGCGCGCCTAAGTACAACGAGTCAGTACACACTTATAACTATCATAATAAATAACTAAATATTGGACAACATCACAAACATTGCTCTGATCCTATGGTAAGTAGCTAAAGCACTGTAGACAAAATTTGGTAAGGTGGGCTATGAGGTCCGAGCGGCAAAGTTAATGTGACTGTGCCAACTCCCCTGCCTTCTGTGTCCCTACACCTGCACGAGAGATGACCTAAACAGAGCAACACAAAACGCCGTAGAAGTTGCCAAGTTTTGGTCAAAGTCCTTCTAGAGTCGCCATCGACACGACAGAAGAAGATGCTTAAACTCTTGTGGTTGAAATCAGAAACAACGACGGTACTACAACACTTGGACCCGAGACAATATACAAAGTTATTTTTCTACATTGACCGACCGGGAATCGAACCCGAGACCTCTGAGATAGCGACAACAAGTCCGGTATGCTCACCTCTCGGCTACGGAGGTCGTCAATAACTTTATAATTATTATTATTTTCTTTTTTTTTTTAATGGAGGACTGATGTAGCCATATGACGTAAAAAACCCAGGAAGTGCAGCATCAACGTAATATGTTAATGCAAGTGAACTATCTAATTATCTGGCTCGAATGAGATACAGGACAACTCAAAGTAATATTGATTTCGAGATTCCCAAGGGGTGCAACGTCTATGTCCGTAGAATTAGCAAGCTGAAGTGGCATCGGACGGGGAACATAGCACGTAGAACTGACGACCGACACGGGGCTGAATGATTCTAGAATGAAGGCAACCGCAGTGTTGGACTTCCATCCACAAGGTGGACAGAAGACGATGCCTTAGGCATAGGATATAGGTGAACCTGTACATACGGGATCCATTTTGGTAGGCTGTTCAATGTGAGCACCTGCCGACACCCATGGCGACCGCTCGGATGTTCTGTTGACTGGGCACATAGAATAATTTGTATCCCCTCTTTTATTCCTGTGCGATAATGACTCATTCCTTTTAGACTTAATACAAATTAAAATCAAGAGGTTCGGTCGAAGGCCACAATTGAATATGAAAAGTATATTCTTTTACTAATAATTTACACTAACTGAAGCTGTGGTGTGATACTACCGTGCAATCAATCAAAGAACATAACACGTTGTACAGTTGACGGCAGGTCAACCAACCCAAAAAGTTAAAGGTCATTGAACCGATTTTTTACTTTAAATTCGATGAATAGAGATTAAAATCAATGGGAAATTTAACGTTCCCTGGTAAGTTAACGAGCTGTTGTCTGTACGTATGTTTATAAGATATTTACATTCTCTAAACTAAATTTTTATTCCAGGACCGGCTACTTCGCCCTCACGCCGGACTACGGCATGGAGTTCATAGCCAATTGCAGGCAGACAGGGTTCCACCCGCATCCCATCGACCCACCGCTGTTTTATGTAAGACATCTCTCTCTCTCTCTACATCTCTATTCATGACGAGATCCGTAAACGAACAAAAGTCGCTGACAATAGCCCAACGGATTAACAAGTTGAAGTGGCAGTGGGCGGGGCACATACCACGTAGAACTAACGTCTTATGTGGCAGATTGGGTTCTAGAATGGAGACCACGTACCGAAAAACGCAGCATAGTACGTCCACCCAATAGGTGGATAGACGACCTGGTAAAGATTACAGGAAGACGCTGGATGCAGACCTCTTCCCACCGGCCAATCTGGAAGTCAATGGGTGAGGCCTTTGTTCAGCAGTGGACTTCCTATGGGAAATGCTAATAATAATGTCGACTTGTGGATCGGTGTGTGAATTTTTATCTATTGCCCGCGGCTCCGCTAACGTAAAGTTTGGTTTTCAAACATAATCGCGTTTCTCTTGAATACTGTAAATTTCTTAATCCTATAAAATATTGATTTGCTAGCTGTAATTAGTATTGTTTTTACTAATTTGAAGGTCTAGCAGCTGAGCGTGTTGCGTTTTGGAGGGGGAGGGGTTGTAATGTAATAAAAAAACACTGGGATATGGACTGAAGGCCGTTAGGTGCAGTGATTCGCGTTCCGAACTACAAGGTTGCAGGTTCGAATTCCGCATAAGGCAAATGTTTGCGTGATAAGCACGAGCATTTGAACCTAAGTCATAAATATGTATACACGTTTATCCGTTATTTAGTATCCATAATAGTATTAGCTTTGCTTTTTTTGGGAAAAGATAATTGGTGTAATTGTGGAAAGAATTAATTTATAAATAAATTATCTATTGCCCGCGACTTCGTCTGCGTTGTTCTGGCCCGGATAAAAAGTATTATTATGTGTTAATCCAAGCCATGGTCTAACTGTATGCCAAAGGTAAATGGGCATTTTGTTCGGACCTGTGACCCACCAGCGACCACTAACGAAACTAGTCGGAGAATGTTAAAGACCATGACTACCCTATGAGATAAGTCGCATTCCTCAAAAGCATGGGGTTTTTTTAGCAAACCAAAAATTAATACATAAAAAACGAATTTTCGTATATCCATATGCTTCTAAATGCTTACAAAAATGCACAATATCTTCCTAAAAAGGTACATGAATGTTTAGGAGCTTTTTCTATCTTGTTCTCCGCAATTTCCCTCGCGTCATTTCAAGCGCGGGCGCGGGCAAGGGTTCCCGAATGATTGACCATGGCGAGACAGCGCATATTGAAACATTATTGTATGAGAGAGAGGGCCTCCAAACTCTGTATTGTTATGTGGATTGCGCTTACGAGCCCCAGAGAACTTATCACAGTAAGTAATAACAATTGAAAATCAATAATAAGTAAAAATATACGTTTTGCGTTGAAGCACATAAGTTTTTTTCCCCATGCATATGGATAAAAATGAAAACATTTAAACCTAAACTTTTAAAAGAAAATCATTTCAATAATGGTCGCGAACTTCGAGGTACCGGGTCAAAAATGCCTAATGATCTTTCATCAAAATCTGTTCAGTAGTCTTTTGCGTGAAAGTAACAAACATCCATACATCCAAATATACAAACTTTCACGTTTATAATATTATTAAAGATAAATAAAAAAGTGTTTTATATTAAAACTAAGAATGTATTTGTTTCAGGATGTAAAACACATTCGCCTAGACAGCACAGCTCCAGTAGAAATGGTGGATCTAAGGAGATGAACGCCCTTACCCCTCGCCACCGCCGCCGCCACCGCCCCCGCACGCTGGTAACACGCATTTATAGTAATTGTCATCGTAATCTGATTACGAAACATTGTATATTACATCACATGTAACGCTCATCGAGCTTGTAGATATTATAGAGTATTTTATTTATTATTAATTATATTACCTGAGTATAATATAGTTTATTATTATGGCCGATTGAGGGATCACGCTAATAAATCGAAAGTTTAGTTTAAATACTAAAAAGTGTGTTTTCAATAAAAATTCAGAAATGAATTCACAATGATGAATGTAATAATAGCACACTCACATGACACAAAGTATTACTTACACTTTTAGATAGGTATTAAACATAAAAATATTTCGCATTTTGGTTCCTTCTTCTTCACTTCACGATACGTTAAATGTCGCGTTGTGACTTGTGAATAATCTTAGTACTAAATCATTGTTATGCGACCCTTTTGTTCTTGCGTTTGTTTCTAAAACAAATAAAAGAAACTATTTAAATAAGGTATAGATCTAGTTTATGCTCTGGCAATAAGAGCGGGTACACAATGTCGAACGGGCACTTACCATCTTCACAATTATAACAGCCTTCATACATTTTTAATTCAGTCTCAGACTAGTTGTACAAAGTCTTAAATGCTTACCCAATGTACTAAATTAATGTCTTTCTAAACCACATTTCACGAACTGGTATTTGAGAGATGCTTTCTAATAGTCTCACAGAAACATTCCATGCTTTATACACGGCCGGGTAGCTGATCTTCCCGGTATCACATCAGTACTCAATTTCATGTTTGTTCTCATTCATTTATCTCGCCTCGCTAGGCGGGGCGAACGCGCGAATAACCGTTTCTTTATTGACCCCGTGAGCAAACTACACTTGTTCATAAATACGATTTGTGATAGAAAAAGAGGCCTGCTTCCCGCGATAAAACTGTTCTTATTCTTATTTAAAGTTTGTCTTACGAATACTCGTATATTTTATAAACTGTAAATGTGCACCAACCTTAAAGTGTCATGTCGGCGTATGTATCACCCTTTCTTGTATATAAACGCCCATAAGTGTCGTCTGTGGGCGTCACGCGTCTTATATAAAGCATATATGAAGACTGAAGCTTAAATATATCACTATTAAATAATGTTAAATGTACGACTGTAAAAGTTGGTACGAGTAGTTTAACGTCTTTGTTTTCTCGTCCGTTACTATTTCGAATATCTTTGTGATTTATATTAAGTGAATATTTATGTAAATAAACGGGAACTTGCATAATAAGTAATTATGTTAATAATAAATCATCGTGAAATGACGTCACGCAATAGAACAGCTGTTGTTAAAAGCTACATCGCTACGTCGAAAACGTTACAAGGTTTAAAAAAAAAACGCTAAAAGGCTTTATATAAAGCTGCGTTTTAAAAATTACATTTCTATTTGCTTTTATATTACATTTTGTGTTTAATTCATTACATGTCATGTTTATGTAGGTTCATGCACACAAGCGTACCTACACTAAAAATAAAAATACGTGCAAGTTCTCTATTAAATGTCGATTTAATGTTTTAATTAATATTAGTCGATTGATTCGTTCAGTCTGTTAAACTATTCTATAAAACGCAAAGGTTTCTTGTGAATTTTACCGTTATAACGCATTTTTGTTGTACTAAATTATTGTTTTGTTTATAACAAAACCCAAGTTAAATTTGCTATCGTTCTAATAAAAGTTTAATTAATATCTTAAAGCATTTTGTTATTCACACCCAGTGTTGATGTTATTTTTATTATGAAAATATATTATCTGTAATTGTTTTACTTTTTTCGTACTTGTCACAGCTTTGCTGTGCACGAACTATTAGAGGTAATTAACACTCCTTAATTAATTCAGGGTTTATTGCCATTTGTAAAAAAATTGGTATATTATGAAAGAGACTGCTTTCCGCATTTTTGTGAAGACTAGCTTAATCGAAAACAGAAATAAGTTAATTTTATATACAGGGTGTCCCAAGAAAGGTGACCCAGCGCCTGGTTGTAGAGGTCACTAATACCCATAGATTTAACCCTTGATGTAAACAGCGAAAATGAATTTTCGAGATATGAGACCTTTAGTTATTCTCGTTGACTTTTGAAGTTCTTAAGATACGTACTAAACATAAATTCCAGTGCATTCTTTTAACTAAAGCATGATTTCAGTAACATAAATTATAGAAAATAAAAAAATAAATAATTCTAATGTTTAAAATACATTTTACTTAGAAAGGTACGCCATTGGATTACTTTAGCAAAAAATGCGAGTTTAGCATTAATCGTTTAGTAATTACCTAATGCTTGTTTTTTTGGATCAAACGCAATCTATTCAAATTATTGAATTTTGCTGAATATACGCATAACACTAGGCGCCCGCTGGTACACTCTTCTTATGACACTCTGTATAAGGTATTATTTTGTTAATAATTAACTTTCAAAGGGGTGCTTCAACTGCTTAAATACAGCAACTATCTTTATACGGGGTTTCATTGCAAAGGGGTGACAAATTTAAAAATTAAGATCTAGAGAACAATATAAAAAAGCGTCTTAATCGTTATTATTTTTAATAATCGTATGTTATGAAAAAAAAAAACTTTAAAATATCCTAAAATAAAGTCAATAGAGAGATTACGAAAGCCGCGCGGTCATTCATCAGAGGCCTAGGTATGGGGAGCCTACAAGGACCTTACGCAGTGCACATACGGTGCAATTTTTTCATGAATAAGTTAAATTATCCATGCGTACGATTTTTAACAGCGGATAGGAATAATTAAATATGAAAAAAAAAAGTTTTGTTCTTTGCATTGTTCGATTAAGTTACTGATTCTGAGCCACTCCTTAAGATTTGGCACCCCTTTGCAATGTAACCCTGTATATCTAAAATTTAAATCACGACAAACAGATTACTTCTCTTAAAATGTTTTTTTAAATAGGTATGAAAAAATTAAAAACTTAATTTCGATGTTGGTCCTATTATAAAAGTTGTTGTATTTGAGCAGTCCAGTATCCAACCCTCCCCCCTCCCCCCCAAGCAAATTAAAGTAATAAAATAGTACCATAAATTATCAATATTAAAATCGGTGTTCCAAACAGTGTGTCTATCTATCTATAGTATTATAAGAGCAGAGTCTTATGTATGTGTGATTCATTATTAATACGGACCAATGAGAATAAAACTATTAAATCTAATAACGTATTTTATTTATTGCGTAATTTACAATATTGCTGTCACACGCATTATAACCAAATCAGCGTAGTAAGTACAAAATTAAGTTAACGATAGCCAACATACTTTTTAGGTTTCACACAGTTCTCTACTTGTTAGCATAGGTGGAGGCATACAAATAATACATTAGTTACATAAATACAGGATGTCCCATAAATAATTTTGTAATTGATCCGTCTATTCTACGAAAATTACGCGGAAAAGGAGTGAAAAGAGCTCGCGTTTTGCGTCCGTGAACATTACAAATACATATTCTGATATCCGCGACTTAACTGCGACAAGAGTTTCACAAAAGTTTACATGAACCCAAATACATAAATTTGTAACAACTTGGTAAATCGTGTATAAAGGTAACAGATATTCAAGAACCAAAGTAACGATAGAGGACCTTAGGTCCTTAACTGCTTAACTGTCAACTTAGTTAAACAGTTGCCGGTTACGGTGACTAATTGGTGACAAATAGAAGCTGGCCTCCTCTTGACATTGCTTGACCGTCGACTCTTCGATTCTTGTTCCGGATTGAGCATACATCGATTTAAGCTTACTGAAACTCGAGCGGTGTAGGTGAATATAAACTCAGATCAAGTTTGAAAACACTTTACGGCTAGTTTCGGAACAAGATGGGAGCGGGGTCTAGCTAACGGGCTAAAGGAAGTGGATAGAAGGTTTGTCCAATGGCAGCGTTTGTCCTTACAATGTCAAGAGGAGTCTGTCTTCCGTGTAGCATGGGCTTAAAACCAGCAATTAAAGCCTAGTTTTTGATAGCTGCAACTTTAAGTTAACATTCAGAACCAGTAATCAGTCTGACTATGGGTCTATATAACCTAACCTAACCCACCTCGGGTTGTACGACGACATACGTTGCCGGTTGCGGAAACCAGCAACTTGTCTTAACTGGTACAAATTAGTCGGTTGTTAGTTTGGGAAATTTGTTGCAAGTTGCCGATTGCCGCAACAGAAAATCAAAATTGCTCCGTGTGCATAACGCCTTAGAGTTTGCAGTTCGCATAGAACTAGTTAGAGCGTTACAATACAGATATTAAATTCTAATTCTAATTTCGAATCGGGAATCAAAGAGCGTTCGGTGGATGGCGCCCATTGGGTCACCAAAACGTAATAGATTTTTTAATTATATTTTATAAAAACTTCTTTATTTATGGGACATCCTGTTTGAGAGCCCTGTTACAAAATTTTGACAGATAAGCGGTTATTTGGTAATTGCTGGACATTTGAAAGACAAACAAAACTTGGAGGCCGTTACGTACTATAAAATAACAGAAGCTAAATATATTATAAGTCATTATTGCACACGCGGTGTAATTTTTTAGGAAAAAAATAGGTTGGAACTTTATGTTTTTGTCCCAAATGATTTAATAATAATTACTTATTGATATATGTAGTTTTATTTATTTTATAGTATATTGCGGCCTCTCATTTTCGATTTATTTTTTTAAATATCACCAAATAAGCACATAATTGTCAAAATTTTGTAATAGGCCTCATAAGTAAAAATATACATTCCTTATTCAAAAGTCTTATTCCTTCACTACAGTAGAAGTAGTTAAATAGTCTAGTAACATTAAAGAATCCATTAAACACGCTAACTAATATTACAAGCAATTTTACACACTACTTTTTCAATAAGGCACTCGGTGCTTAAAAATTAACAATTTTATTTTTATATCTAAACACACCAAAGTTTTAGATCGAAACACAGCATAAATGTTGTATGTAAAATTTTGATGCAACAATGTAATAACTAATAAAAGAGGATTTTTTTAAATAACTCAAAACGGTGTTGATTTGTTAAACGTTTGTTAAACGGTGTTGGTTCACCTAGGGTAATGCACTCTGATTGATCTGATTATACGCACTGCGATGCGGTTACGGTTTATCTCAAATTTTGTCTACGGCACGGCTGCTATAATGCGAATGGAGCTAAAGTATCTATTTTCATGTAAACTCAATACAGTGAATTTGTTAAGTGACAGTGTTAACATTGAACGAATATGATGCTACAATTAAGTATTCGTGATAAGGTGCCTTTGTGTTATATCTATGTAATTTATGTCTATTGTTCAATATCCTATGCGATATTTTAAATCGATAATACTTTTCGGAGATGTTCATTCATGTAGTTACTATATGACTATGTACTTTGGCAGTATTAACGTCTTACGTTAGATTGTTAATAAAGTATTATTATTACCTACACACCGAAAAGCGTTGATACCTATAGTGTTAAGATATGGGTCATTTTGAATTTTTAAGCAAGTTTACATATTTTTCTTTGTATGAAGCTACATCTCTGTTACCGTGTATAATTACGAATGTTCCTTAAAAACCAGGCATTTCTTTTCTTTTCAAATCTATCTTAAGATAGAATATATAAACTAATGATCAATCAATGAACAGATAACGGCAGGTCAACCTACTCAAAAAGATAAAGGTCATTGAATCGATTTACAACTTTAACTCTGACATGTAGATATCAATATCGATTGAAAAAAGTTGACGTTTTGTGGTAGGTTGACGAGCTGTTGTCTGTACGTACAAAAATAATAAGAAAAAAATATATGATATACAATATTAAATATATATCAAAAACGAATTGTTTTAAAATGACCCATGTACCTACGTGTAATTTTAGCCTAAGTATACTTAATGGCAAATAAATACTACTTAAACGTCCGCTAAATGTACTATTCGCGCTGAAAGAATTTTCCGCACCAGTTTCTACCGCTACAGCTGATTCGACTAACCCGATTTTTAATTAAGTAAAATACTTTAGCGTTTGTATACAGGTACTCATAATAATAAAAAAATTCGCCCAAGAAACTAGTTACCTATCTCTATTAAATTTTGGTAGTTTACATTTGCTGTCCACATTCATGTTAAGAAATAGATTTCGTATTCTAAGATAAGATAAGATCATATTTTATTCATAATATTCATTATATGTTAAAAAAATAGTAAATTACATCATTAATTAACAAAATTAACTTGATATAAGTAGGTAAAAAAAAGTTTTTGAGAAAAGTGGTTTAATATTATGAGCACATACAAACCTTTAAGTATTTTACACTAACAAAATTTCACCCTATCTAAATAGATGAGCGTATTTTCATTCGATTTCATATAAAGAATTAAAACTTCGACTCCTTCAGCGCGGACATGTTGACGTAGCGTTGTAGTTATGGATTGAGAAGGCGGGGGCGGCCAGGAGCGCAACCCTCAATGGGAAGCGCACTTTGCACCCTGCGGACCGCTGAGGATTTGACAAAATAAGTCTTAAGAGGCGCAACATTAAAATTTTGCCCCTACGACGCAGCAAACAGGTGTTAGTTAACATAAAGCCAGAGCGCTGTCTCATGCCAGTGACAACGGTATTGCCGTGTAAACATGTAGGTATGCCAGCACTTTCGCTGCTGCGTGCTGGTGTGAATACCTAGATTTATCATACGTTATTGCAGGCACTGAGGACAGTTACAGATACATATAAGTATTGGTGCTCGAGCGGTCTAGCTGTTTGAGTGGCGGAGTAGGTACTAATCACACAGAAATATTTTGTTGCCTTTGACATATTGTGTTGAAGATGCGCTGGCTTCGTGTAAATTTGCCATGACTATGTGAGCCAGACTGCAGTGTTAATAGAACTATGAAGTAAATTGTAGAGGCCATTTAATGCCTGTTTAGTTGCAGGCACTTGGTATATACGTCACAGTTATTTACAGTATTTTAAGTGGTGCGAACTCTACACTAGTTTCGTGTAAGTACCAGTTTTATAATTATGAAAACAAATTTGCTAGATTCAGGAACATAGCTTTCATTTATTCTATCAAGGCACCATTTCGGACATTGCACACACATACTACTTTTACGTTGTTTTCTTTGATAACTAATTGACTAACTACACTTTCCATACAATAACCGTAGATAAATAAGTTATATTGTAACATAAAACATATTTTAAAGTGTATAGTTTATTGCGTTCTAATAATGATAGGTACTGATCTACTTATACATATATTGCTTTAATTAAACAAATATTCTAATAAATAACATTTATGTATTACCTTATTACTACTTATTAGACACACACACATACAAGTACAATAATAAATATATCTATGTTTTGTTAATATCTCATTAAAAATACGTGTACCTATCTAATCTAATACTTCTATGGACAAAATCTACTGACTTTACAAATAAATTTGATAGACCCGAGACTTAAAGATAAAACACTTTTCGTCAAATAGTGGTGTAACTACAAATGTTGTGCTTACATCGAAACGAATAATGATGATGACTGGATAAAGAAAATGAAATTCTATTTAGTCCGTAAGATTATAAAAATTATAGACTTTTATTTTTTCTTTTGTCAACCAACAAAAAATTACAAATAAAGCGCGTCAAAGTTCAGGAGTGGCTCGTGACGTCACTTCTGAGTAAAAATTTTATATCTTAGTAATATTTTGATTATGTGAAAAAAGAAAAAATACGTGTCCAATACTTTTTGATAATCTACCTAATAGAAGATGAAAAAAAGTTAGTCGTCATACCTATTGTCCGTCCGTCTCCGTCCGTCCGGTTACGCTTGGCCATGACCCTAAATCCAGCAAGACTAGTTACTACATTTGAACCGATTCCCATCGCAATACAAATGTACATCTGGGTATTACATACAACAAACAAGGAAATACTTACTCATAAGTACCATTGTATATTTATGATAGGTTAAGGCGCCGGGTAAGGAAAATGCACGTAAAAGAGGTGTTTTTGTACAAGTTTTTTGGCGAAAATACTGGATATAGGATATTGAATTTAATATATCATGTAACTTATATGTTGAAGTTTTTCCTGATGTATCTAAATACTAGTTATAATTTCTTATAAACACTAAAAAAAAATTCAAAGTACCGCAAATATCGCGAGCTTGTACACATTTATATTTAAAACGACGTTTTTGTTTAGCTTCAAAGTTGGTTTAGTTATTTATAACATTCGTGCCTTTAGGGTGAAGTTTTTTTTTTTCAAATAGTCAACCAATTATGAATTATAAGGTTTTTTAATGGATTTTACTCTTACCGGCTACTTTTCTATGAGCGGATATTTTGCTCGCAATGATAATCTATTTGCACAGGAGCGCAACTGATAGATGTTTAGTCTGCGAGAAGCATTTGTATTATCTTAGGCACGTAATAGAAGTCGCATTAGTCGACGCTTAATGTTCAAGGTCACTTGCCTTACCCGTCGCCTTAAGTAATAGACATAAGACAATGTATCATAATATGTTATGCTCATATTTGTTAATTAATTTTACTACATACGACTAACGTTATTTATAATTTACTTAATTTAACGTAGAAAATTGCAAAATAACTTATAAACAAATGACTGCAGTTCTGAAAACCAGGATTTTGTACAACATGGGCCGGCACAACAATACAATGTCTGAATACACAAGTTTTGTGGACCAGTTTTGGGGTTCTGTTCAATTATTCTGACCAAAATCGATTTTTTTGAGTATAAGAAAATATTGTGAACCACCAAACTTGCACAGTTTCTTTTTTTCATAATGACAATTTCATTTATTTTAATGAGCTCGGGTTCTAAAAGAAATTAAATTTCTTTAACACCTTAAGACATGCCATTAATCGATAGAAAACTCTGAACGAGTAGTGCGCCTACTACAACAAAACTGAACTCCCAAGCTCGGCTGATGGCGGCAGACGAGCTGGTTTGTTTCTTGGCGGTGGCTAAGGGCTCCATGTGAATCGTCTTGTTCATCATCCAGAAATACACGTCGGTCAGACCTTGGTCCTTTAGCTCAGGCCCCACTATTTTCCTGATACGGTCGTTGTATGCGTTCAGCCAGTGTATCTACACAAATAAAGAATAGATGAAAACAAACTGTGAGATGGAATTCAACTGCATATTTTTTAAAACCTAGCATCTTTTAACTTTTAAGTTCTTGACACGTTTTCTGATCGTTTAGATACAATAATAGTGGATACTATGAGAGACAGAGAGAATTCTCAGTAGTCTAATATATTTGGTAGTTCGGCACTGGCTCTTAAGTACATTTCTTGTGTTCTTACCTCATAATCCGTTAGCATATTCCGTTCTATGAGTTTCGGTTCATAAGGAATTAACGTGGCTTCCCTAAAACCGATGTACATGCTAGATTTGGAGATAACTTCTAAAACGTTTCCCAGTCGCACACCGAATTTTGGTTCATACCATCCTGGTTCTGAGAAAAGAAAACATTGTTACTATGAATGTGACATTCCATTCTATTAGGTGTACAAAATTAGGTACATAAATGTAAACAACGTGGGAATAAAGCCATTGATAGTTCTTGTAATGTTAAATCCGAGTAAATCTTACCACTCGTAACGTAATATCCTTCTCTAAACGTATGCAAATTGATATCTTGTCTGTAGTCTACGACAACAGGATCTGAAAATTTGTGAAATAGGCATCAGATAATTAATTCACGTTCTACAGTATTATTATTTTAAAATATTGTTGGTTCTTAGTATCTTACCTTCCCTCCGATTAAGAGCGGCGCCAACCCCATGACCAGTAGGATGCACGTAGTCCTGCTTGGCTGCCCATAGGGGCGCTCTGGCTACGGGATCCGCGTGCGCTGCCGGCAGAGACGAAGGAGTCTGAAGCATGGCCAAGGCGGCTACTGCACGGAGCACTATAGTGTAACCTTTGCGAACTTCCTTTGTCGGGACACCATAGTGGACAGTTCGTGTAACCACTGTTGTGCCTTCTGAAAGTTAAGAATTCATTTGATGGACCTGCCCATACGCACGTAGCATAAAGCTGTGCCGCCCGCATAAAGTATACACAAGGCCACATAATGGAACTTTCAAATAACATGCATCTTTTTACCGTCGTACTGTCCTCCAGAACGTATTATAAGTGTCGAGTTGGTGAAAACGCGGCGGTTAAACTGCGGGGTCGCCCGGTAGTCGGGGTCGGAGCCACTGGGCCCAAATGAGACACGGGTTTTCATGGCCGCTCCCACGTATCCTGCTTGCGTCTCGCGAGTCATGTCCACTATTTGAGCTACAGACACTTCACTCATCGTTGCCTTATTCTGAAAGTAAGAAAAAGTAAGTCAAAATAATTCATCAAAAAAGTAAATCGCTGCAGGGTTAAGCCGGAATCGACACCTAGTAAATGGTGGATAGTTCGAGGGTGAAGTATAAACTATAAAACTTACTTGTTTTTCCAGATAGTTTAGCAGCGTGCACATCGCAACAGCATCCCTCAAGTGAGCTTTCCTCATTCCATTAGCTTCTGCTTCGTTCTTCTGTGCCTTCAAGTAAATGATCGGAGAAAGCAAGAATAGCCGCTTATTCTGTGGTACGCTTTGAGCTATAGCCGCGGAGGCTCCTCGTTGAAACGTCCCTGATGCTGGAATCAGGATCTTGGCTTCGGTCGCTCTTCGTAGGTCCGCGTAGATGTTGACGTAGTCGTTCACCCTTATCAAGGAATAAAAATATTTTTGTCTTGTTCAAAAGTGTTTTTAATGAGGTTAATCATAATACCTAAGTTAAAATTAAACATTACTTACCTAGTGCAGTTATTGGTGTAGCAATTATAGACCGCCAATGCTTCTCTAACTGGCATGGATAGTTTCCCAGGCGGTGCGTACACCCTCACTTCTCTGGCGCTGACCACAACGAATGCCTTTAGCAGTGGAGCGTACGGCAGGTCCCGTCCGCGGATGTTAAGCAGCCATGCCACCTCATCGAGAGCAGTCACTACCATCGCGTCTGCACCCATTGCGTGTAATTCGTCTCTTACCGCTGATATTTTGTCACGCCAGCTCATTCCTGATAATTATGACGTGTAATATCATTAGTATCCAATCTGTGCGGAGTACCACCTATAGGTCCCTAGTATTAGAGATTAGTATTAGTAAATTATAAAATGTACCTAAACAATCAATTGCCTTTATAAAGAAAATCGTCTAATCCTACGTTTTATAGAGCGTTGTCTTTTTCATGTTTGGAAAGAAACTGTTAGATGGGTTAGCTTCGGTTTGTTTTTGTAGATGGAGCAACAATATTTAATGAAATGAAATGAAATGAAATTTATTTACATATGAAAAAGGGTACATTGTGGATGGAATTGCGGTATAACGTTCAGCTTTTTCAGCCATTTACAAATAGCATGCAAATATTAAATAAAATAAATTGAAGTCCAATTGTGGAAAATGTAAAATGTCAATGTCACAACGAATAAAATAAATTGAATTACAAATGAAAACCAAAAATTGGAAACAATTAACCTAATACCATTTTTAACACATGTCAAATTTGATTAATATCGTTGTAACGTACGAATTAGCCAAGGCACTTTAGAAGTTGAATTGTGATAGTTTAAGATTAATGAAGTGTTTATTTGCTCACCTGTGTATTCCATGTGATGCAAATTGGCTACGATTTTGGAAAAGTCTGGTCTACGCCTCGCTGAGTCTGGTTCTTCATTCCATAGCTGGTCTAGGAGCGTGGGCACGTGCATCATTTGTAGTCCAAGCTGCTGCAGCGCGGTGGACAATGTTTGCCATTCAGTAAAGGAGGTGAGCCGAGCGTCACCGCCTACTCGGCCCCGACGGTTAAGGCGTTCCTGAAAGAAGATGTTTAATAATCTTTAACATCAATTTACTATTAATTATGGGTCCGGATGTTTTTTTTATTGCAAGATTTTTCTGAAACAGCCCTCTTTTGTGTGACTATAAACGCATTATAAGTAGGTATTCCATCTTTTGCATTGTTAAATAGGTAGTGGCTTTCTTCCCTCGTTGCTGCCCCTTAGGGATAGATTTTCGAAATATCATTTCTTAATGCACCTCTCTCTCTCTACATCCATAAAAAATACATTGTCCTTTTATTTATTCCTGTTATTATTTTGAATCCGGAAACGATTTTATAAGTAGGTACTTAGAGCCTTTATATGTTGACGATTACTTAATAATACCACACAAAGGCGAGGCGACACACTTACAGCGATCCATTCGGATATAGACTGCTGGTTAGGGTCATCAGCGTCGTAGACCTGCCAGGCGCAGGTCAGCGTAGTTATGGCCCGGGCGACGTCTCCGCTGGGCACCCAAATGGCCGCGCCGCCGTCTGCCAAGACCGCTGCGGTGCCTGCTCCTCCCCAACCACTTATGTATTCTAAACGACGTTCTTCTGCTGACGGCTCCTCGCTCTACATACACGATTGATTAATTTTAATTTCTTTTTCGTGCATTCTTTCGTTGTTTTTTTGTGTTTTATTTAAAAAATCATTTAATTAATGAATAATATTGTAATATCTTTATCTAATGAATGTTACTTAAAAATGATGAATGAATGTAATTAGTGATTGAATTTAAAATAGTAACTTTTTTATTTTTATATAAATTGTTGTTGTTAAAATTTGCGCCCAGGGCCCCCGCAGAAATACCGTGTCACGACAACTATTTTTAGCTGCCACGATGCTAAGCGGGGGACCCATTTTGGTACGATTTTTAATTTACCAATGACCATATAACTTACCTGTTTGGTGCCAAATAAATAAAATTATTCTAATTCTAAATGACGTTATTTTGCAGATGGCTTCTCGCTCTACATACACGTGATTACAGTCGTATCCTATCAGTAATTTTAATTTCAGCAATTTGATGTGACGATCAGTACCTACTGCTGTTAGCAGATTGCACAGTTGTCATATGCCAGTATTCCTCACCCAAGCAGCTCCTCATCAAATTCAATTAAAATATCGAGTTATGTAATTGTGGTCCATAAGTAGGTAATACAGAGTTGGTTGCATGCACATAATTATTATAGTTCCACTATATCCCGCCCTCAAACATACACATATTTCGATACATTTACTTTACTGGGGATTCCGTAATTTAATAGTAAAAATACAAGGAATGCGTGAGAAAATATAAGTGTATCAGCCTATGCAGGCTGTATAGAAAACGTAAAGCCAAATATTAGGGGCTGGTAGAATGCAGTTAATATTATTTCCTAATCCATTGTATTGTTTTAATTTGTCAGAAACGAGTTTTTTTTAATAAAAAAGCATTATCTATCCATTGTAATTATTTGAGTAATAAATAACAAAGATTAATAAAAAGAATCCAATCAAAATCATCATTCCAAGTGTGTTACAGCACGTACACGATCGCACTATAAAATTTTCTTTTTACAATGCATTAAAAAAACGGTATTCTAGACTCAACTCTGAATCACCCCACCTAACATTTATTTAGCTTGTACTTTTTATACAGGATAATATGCCAAGACCTGGTGCTGCTGGTAGGTACTGGTAAAGTGTGCGACCGATGCCGTCTCATATTCTTTGGTATAGTAACAATTTCGTAAAAATATTCTTACCAGATGTTCATCACTGAAGAATACGAGGAAAGCGTCGAAAAATGCGTTCATCTGAGTAAAGCTTGCGTTTCTCATGGCGACGCGCAGCCTGGCTAGCGGGCTGGTGGTGCTTGTGGAGTCGGGGCAGACGGGAGGCGGCATGGACGGCAACTCCTCGGCCGCTGTCACTGACGTAGGCCGGGAGACCAGCACCGTCGGCATCGTAGCTACTGTGGTTGTAGTGGTTGAAACAATGCGCGCGCCCTGGCACACTGGAGGAGAATGAAAAGTATTTTACGGTCCGTATCTATAAATAACTAATTTTACTAATTAACTAATGCCTTTATTGGTTAATTAATTGCACTGAAATTATTCATTAGTTCATAATAAGATATGATTTTATGATTATTTTATCCCTGTTTTTTTTAGTTTAGTTCGGAATCACAAAATCGCTGAAGCTTAATTAAATAGGTAGTCCAATACTAACTCGCGGCAAGGGAATAGCATTTTTTATTTCTGAAGCTTTTTAAGCTTTTTGATTTTTGGTACTCGTTGTCGTGGCAGTTTCGTAGTTCAGTATCTGCTCAGAACTTGGAACTATCCCCTTCTTCTTACCAACCTACTCTACAATCTCTCGTCGTACCGGATTGATGTATAGAACAAGGACACGTATACACAATGCATCTCTTTCATCGGATGAATCCCAAAAAAGTTTATCAGAAGGAGAAAGCGGCTAGCGACAGCGGCGTTTGTGGCGCGGGAATGTACCAGGGTGACATATCTTTACAAGAGCCCAAACAGGCGAAAGCTTTTCGAAAGCTCGTGAGTGCGATAAGGATGGCGTACTATCGTCACCACCCCTCTCACATAGCCCCGACCCCTGAATACATTTTTTGTTCGGAGGGGGCGTTCCTAACATGCCCCAGCTACCTGTAAATGTAGAGATAGGACTTCGTTAATTTTTAAAAGCATTTTTATTAGAATGAGTTTAAGGCACAACAACAGTTTTGCAGATTTGCAGGTTTGCCTTCGAATACAAGAGTGTTGAGGATTTATTGTTTATTTTGTAAAAATTCTTACTTCAAAGAATTACGTCGCAACTTCTGAAAGTTCAATGGCCGAGAGGCCCAAGGGATGTGGGCTCTATTGGAATGACGTCAACAACTAGCAGGACCTCAGAGGTGTACAAGAGTTCCAATTTGTATCCTCCCTTTTCTTCTTTACCCCCAACCTGCTTATAAGCGCAGGGATGTTCTACGAAAACGGTGCAATTTGTTACACCGAAATGGACGACATGACGTCGAAGTACACTAGGAAAACATGTTTTCAAAAGAGGTTGCCGTTACATTATCCTTCTTTCTTACTTACATCCTTGCTGGAAGAACAAAGAGATAGCATTGTATGCGCTGTATTATCAAGGTTAACGGCCTTTTGTTATTGAAGTAACACTGAGGGTGTTTACAGAGGTAAAATTTTTGCACTAATAGATGCGTTTTAATTTAATTAATTATTTTTGTTGTTATTCAAAACATCGACAAAGTTAACTAATGGCTTAAGTTACGTTGCAAAAAGAATAAAGATTCTGCGTTGCGTACTTGCGTCATAGCGCTTGCGTGAATTAGGACAGTGCAAAGAAGCGGAAAAAAAATCGTCTTCAAGACGTGCCAATTGCCCGTCGAAGTATCCCTTAAGGACGCGACGTAGCATTCCCAAAGGGACAAAATATCCTGCGAACTACCAGGGTGGCATATGCGGCGAGAGGTGGAGCGTGACGCGTCGTCCTGAGCAAGGACACCCAAGGATAACCGGCAACGACCGCACAGGCCGTTCACTCGGCCGCGGACGCAATATTCACCGACGTCATTCCTTGTTGCACAAACGCATGCAGTATCTCACTTCAGTCTGTAGAAACAGCTCACGTGAACAATCACGGAGTCGTTTGTAAAAATACAAGTTATGTACCTAGTATAAAAAGAACCTAATAAATTACACTCATAAAGATATTAATAAGTACGTACCTTCTTAAGGGAGAACCTCAACACATCTTTTAATACCTAAGTAATACGAAAACTAAATTCACTCAGTATATCTATTTTAAAACACAAGAACAAGATAGAAACCAGAAATTTTATCAAAAGATCCGTTATTAATTAAAAAAGCAGCAGGACTCGGTACTTACTTAATTCAATACCAAACACATTTTAAAGACTTCTGAAATACTTATAACCGCAAAAAAAAAATATATATATATATATATATAAAAAAACATAAATAAATTATAAATATTGGTCAACATCACATATATTGCTCTGATACTGTTGTAAGTAGCCAACCAAGTTAAATGAAATAAAATTAAAATATCTGTAACTGTAAAATCTTGGCATGTCTTTTTACAAAATTATCAGAGTAAAAAATCAACTACCTAATAGAATAAAAGGGATATAGTGTTTAATGGTTTACTACAAATATTATTATTTTTGTGTCATCTGATTTTTAAATTCATAATTTTGTTAAAAAGGAATGTTAAGATTGTTCACAATATTAGACATGCAGAGAAAAACGGATTTAAAAGTATATTATAAAGTATTATAATGCAAATAAAAAACGGTCCTCGCGATAGCATAGAGAACCCAAGAAGTTAGCAGCATTATATCTTTCGATTGATATGTTTAAAATTACCTTTACATTTAATTATTCACTTCATAATAATACAAATCTTTGCATTTAGCAAATTGATTAACATTTTCAATTCTCTAATATTCAGAAATAGACTTTGGTTAGTAGGTAGAGTTAAAGTAAAATCCAATAAAGAAACGTATTATTATTAAATCCCAAGATTGAATCTTTGTCTACCAAGAATATCAAGAAAGCAACAATAGACGCAATTATGAAGAAAGACAAGCTACTTGCATATTCATACAATCGTAACGTAACAGTAGTAGCGTCTAAAAGGAAAAAAACACTGTACGTAGAAAAAACATCTTATGTTAGAGGAACTTGTTTGATCTTATCACGGAAATCCCACCCAAGAAACATATTTTCTTTTTGTACAAGAACACTGCTTGTAACTTGCCCAACATCTATGTTAGGAGAACATAAACCAGAGGATAGCTATTTTACATTTCATGTAAGTCCTTCTTTTGTCTCTTTTTCACGAATAACATCGAAGGCTTTCTCTCTCCCTCTTCATAATCATTACCATCTTTACGCATCGCTTACATGCATTGTTTAATACGCATTTGCAATGTAATATGTACCTACACAATGTGCGTAGAGCAAAAAGTCAGGAAATGTAAATCAGATGCGCCAAATAAAAAAAGTGCGTGTGCGTGGGAACAATGGTTTGCCCCCTTTTTATACCAGGGGTATATGGGTAGTGTGGAGATGCAGCTTCCGAGAGGACTACAATATTATTGTGTGGGGGTAACTTTGTAATGGCGGCAGCGAAAGCCGCACGCCGCATATGCATGTGCCCAAACGGGAGTGTATGGGTGTTTGGAAAACACAACTGCTTTGTTAGCTGCGGCACGGAATTTCTGTGGGCAGTGGTAGATTTTATAATGATTTTAAAAAGGAAATAGATAGGTGCTTAGACCTACAGTACTCTTTATTGCAGACCATACGGAGTGGATTTTGAATTGTAGAATTTTGAAATTTGCGACTCAGTAGATATCAGACAGATTTAGGATTCGGAGAAAACTGCTTTTTAAATAATTAACTGACTTTAATAAAAAATATAAAAACCGACTTCAAAAAGCTAAAAATAATCTTAACACGTAAGATACCTAATCAATTACATACTTTTGGAGTCGGTGCAAACGAAAACATTGAATCTCTCATCGGCTGGCAACGACTCCAAAAGTAATTGATTAGGTACCTTACGTGTTAAGATTATCTTAGCTTTTTGAAGTCGGTTTTTATTTTTTTAATAAGATTTACTTATTTCTTCTATTTTTAACCGACTTCAAAAAAGGAGATTCTCAATTCGTCGGTATTCGATTTCGATAGTTCTTTTTTTGTTCGAAAGGGAATACTTTCGGAATGGTCCCATACCTATAAATTTGATCAAGTTCTGATGATGGGATCCATAAGAAAATCATCAAACATAACATGAACTCCATACCGTGCCAACTGATTTTGTACCTATGTTGCCCAATATCTTCGGCATTTGTGAACCGATTTTGATGATTCTTTCTTAATTGAATAGTTAGAATACTTTAAAAATGGTATATTGAAAAAAATTTGGAAAAATTCCACCTTTAAGGTGGGAAAAATAAGGGATGAAATCGGTGTTCAGCCGGTAACTTATGTTTGTACTCAAATGATTCGTTTTGTTGAGGATGTATCACTAAAAATAGATGAAATAAGTAAATTTTATAAAAAAAAATAGTAAACCGACTTCAAAAAACTGAAAATCTAAAAATAATATCAACACATAAGTACCTAATCAGTTACTTTTGGAGTCGGTGCAAACGAAAAAATTCAAACTCTCATCGGAAGGCACCGACTCCAAAAGTAACTGATTAGGTACTTATGTGTTGATATTATTTTTAGATTTTCAGTTTTTTGAAGTCGGTTTACTTTTTTTTAATAAAATTTACTTATTAGTGATGAATAATCAGATCTTGTGAAAGTGCAAACAAAATTTAACTGCTGTATACCGATTTCATTTCCTATTATTCCACTCTTAGGCGTGAAATTTTTTCCGCAAATGTTTACTATAGTATCTTTGAAGTATAAGCTATTCAATAAAAAAGAATCTTCAAAATCGGTTCACATTTATCAAAGATATTGGGTAACATAGATACAAAAATCAGTTGGCGTGGTATGGAGTTCATACAATGTTTGATGATTTTCTTATAGAACCCATCATCAGAATTTGACCAAATTTATATGGGACCATTCTGAAAGTATTACCTTTCAAACAAAAAAATAATTATTAAAATCGGTCAACGTAAGTGTTAAGATTATTTTTAGCGTTTTAGTTTTTTTAGTAGTCGGTTATAAAGGAGGAGGTTCTCAATTCGTCGGGATCTTTTTTTAAATGTATGTTCAGCGATCATTCGTTACCAGGTTAACCGATTTCGATAGTTCTTTTTTTGTTCGAAAGGGAATACTTTCGGAATGGTCCCATATAAATTGTATCAAGTTCTGATGATGGAATCTATAAGAAAATCATTAAACATTGCATGAACTCCATACCGCGCCAACTGATTTTTGTATCTAACATAGATACAATATCCAATCCCAATATCTTCGGCATTTGTGAACCGATTTTGATGATTCTTTCTTTATTGTATAGCTTATACTTCAAATTTTTTGGAAAAATTTCACCTCTAACATCGGAAAATTATGGAAAGAAATCGGTGTTCAGCAGTTAATTTTTGTTTGCACTCATATGATTCGTTTTGTTGAGGATGTATCACTAAAAATAGATCAAATAAGTAAATTTTATTTTAAAAAAGTAAACCGAGTAGGTACTTATGTGTTTATATTATTTTTAGCTTTTTAGTTTTTTGAAGTCGGTTTACTTTTGACTTCCGAATTGACTGTTTGGATGCGGCTTCCTACAAACTTTACCTGATCGACTGTCCTTGCTTGTTATGAACACATATTAGGTAAGCTGATAAAAAAAAACGTTTTGACAAAGGAAAAAGTTCTGCAAGCAAACTTCCATAATTCATAAATAAAGATAATGGTGATATAAAATTAATGTGTTCATTAATGTATGACGTTGTTAGTTTATACAAGATGTGACAAACGTGTTAATTCAAATAAAGTGCTTTATTGTTAAGCATTTTTAGGTTTTCCCTTCCCTGGTGTGACCCTGGCCAAATTTTTACTAGCAGATAAATCATAATATCAAGACTGTCTTCAAGCAGGACATTTTTAAAATAACTCAATAATATTGAACAACAGCAGTAATTTTCACGCACGCATGCAGAAAATTACGTTACGTATTTAGTTTAGTTCGGTTACTTAGCTTTTTACCCGTACCCGTAATGGTTTAAATGAAAAAGCTTAAGAAGCTCTGTAGTTAAGGCAACACAGGAGAAAGTGGCGCTTGTGTTGCGTGACGTCAGTTTCCACTAGGCACCCATAAGCTCACGAGAGGCTAGTCTGTCCTTTCGTAGGAACTTAAGGAGGCAAGGAGCGAAGTCCATAGGGCGGAGGCTATTTTATTTTCATAGGGCTTTATTAAATTAAATTATTATTTTATTTTACAGTGTTTACAAGTTGAGATGATCTTTTCTAGTCTTTTGATTGACTGACTGAATTTTGTTTTCAACCATAGATTTTTTGAATAAAAATCAGTTGATATAAATCGTGAATTTTTTTTTTTGCAATGCTTTACCGCGTAAAAAGGGCGACGGGGTAAACTATCAATGGGCTATAGCTCTCACTTAGTTGCAATACTTGCAATCTCAACTAAAGTAAATCGTATTTAGTAAATCAACATGTTTTTTTATGTAAATGCTTTCAAAACGTGAGTGAGTGGTAGTAGAGACGCCAAGAGTGAAAAGGCGCCAGTGTTATGTCGCCAATTTAGAAAGAATCTTTATTTTATGCAGTTTGTTCAGCCCGGATGACGTAACCGCCGCACTTGCCCGCGCCTACCAGGCGCGCCCATCGCCGCAGAGGTGGGCGCCCGCCGCACGGGTAATAGGTGCCTATTGCACATGAGAAGGTATATTATTATGATGATGCAACCTTCACTCACACACAAGTCACATCACATTACAAGGAAGTGTTTACATGCTCTATTAAATTCCATGTATTCTTGTTTGTTTGTGTAGATTAATTATTGATGTAGGTACCTATTCGAACATGAATTCTATACTCGTATCACTCGTATGTAACAAAGATAAAGAGCATTGTTTATTTTTTTAATTAATGGTAAAATAATTTTCATTATTGGCACCGATGACGTCCAAAGAAATACTCTTTGTACGCACTGTAGTTGAAAATAAAACAGTGTGAATAAGAATCATATGCGGGCCAGAACGATTTGTGTACAAATACAGAAGCTATACATAGCTGTTGTTGTTATTATAACAGTTTTCTGTGAAAGACAGAGACCGAAGCGCACAAATGCGATATTTAACCACAATTTTAGACAGAGCTCTGCGTCCCCCGCGCGTGGCAATCACGCATTGCGGCTAACGCACGGGCGAAAAGTGCAATCGCTAAAACGGCCTACTCGACGAAGATCTCAGTAGGATGGTCGGTGTTACAGTGGGTGGTACCGTAGGGCGATGCACTTTCTGGCTCGTATGCGGCCCTGGTGCATCGGTGGTGTTTGACGCATGTCACTGCGTCGTGGGGCGTGTGCGGCGGCGCGGACTGCCCGCATACATGTTCGTTTGACATCAACCGAAGACTTTTGAATGGTATTATTAAGTGTGCACTTTAATTATTATGACTATACATAACTCTGAATAACAATTTTAAAACAATTACTCATACATATTTATTCCTATTCAATTAATTATCTTACGATTATGTACGTAACACAATTATTGATTAAAATAAAGCTCGTATGAAAATAATATAGAGACGATAATAGAAGCACTTTTCCGATAGTTAACCCTGAAGATGTTAGTCAACGTACGTACACATGGGCGGATGAGACACGTGGATAAAATTACTGTTGTACTGTGCGTATGTGACGCGACCACGTGTCAGAAAGGGTTGCACATGTGGGATACTAGTACCAGGAATCCATAGGGTGCGTAAAGATCTAGTGTGACATATTATGACGCATGTGTGCGATCCCGGCCTACATGTTAGGGGTATCCTGTATTTGTGTTGGATAAAGGGGAGCCGGAGCACGCAAGTACGCACTGCCTCTGCGTATGTCTGTATCCGTATCGGACCGTGTTTGTGTGTAAACTGGGAAGTGAGGACGTAGCGTGACGTCATCTAACGATAGTTCCGTTCCGTAGTGTTTGTAGAGTCGCGAAATTTTTCGTAGCAATTTGCTACGAGTGCAGTGTAGGTTGTTTTTTGAAACACTAACGTTGCGTAATGCGTAGTCTATCTACCTCATAGTTAGCATAGTTTTATGATTTATTTAAGGCAAATTTTTTTTTTCGGAATTCCATTTTACATTTTCAATTTAAAGATTCCTTGAATTTAATTGCCTAATTATTACTCGCCATTGCACTTTAATTTTAAAATATGTAACTCGGAATTAGAATTTAACTATAATAATGGATGGATTAAAGTCGTGCTCGATGCGGTTTATTTGAATGCTACCTGAAAGGGTCTTTATTTTTGTAATAATTCGAGATAGTAGAGAAAGTTAGTACTTAGGTAGGTACCTAGTAAAAATGTGGCGAAAGCATTCCATTCAATCGTCTCCGGTTTATGGTTGCCTAGTACTCGAGATTCAAGTGAGGCCATCTTTGTTGGAAAGAAAGTTCTTGTTCGTTCGGCCGCCATCTTTTGGAAAACGTGTCTACAGATAGACATATTTGGTGGCGAAATTTGCGAACAAAATAAGCGTAGATTTATTTATTTTAATTAAATTAAAATTTGTATTATTATTTTAACGAACCTCATTTACGGACTGAAAACTGTTTATGTAATTTAAGACAAAACCACACGCAACAAAGGCAAGCTATTTTGTTCACTTGCTACCTTTTGGGTCTCTAATCTGTAGGTAACTTTGGTCTCTACCTTCTCGCTGCGAAGGTCTCTGTAGGTAAAAAGGGCTTTTACTAACAAGTTCTTCGTAATACATGTTTTCCTGGTAGACAAAGTCATTGGGAGTGACATGCCCATTATTTCTTGTTACAGAAATCCCTTCCTGTCATTTACACCTTCGTGAAGGGCTCACAGTTTTACTTGGTAATTAACATTTATAATTACTGTTAATTAGATGCAAGTTCATTGTTTTATATTTATTCAACAAAACTTAACAGATATTGGAGATTTCTAGTTTTACATGCAAGGTGATTTGGCTGTACCTAAACGGCTGAAGTTTTCGGATTGCTTAGAATTACATTATGAACACAGATTGTGAATGTGTCCTTATTTATGATAGATAATATTGTTTGTTGTCAATAATATTATTGGCAAGCCCTTTTAAATTATTTATAATATAACACAGTGTACTAGGAATGCAGAAAGGTGGAGGAGTTTTAAAGGGCTGCGTAAAGGTCTGACGAATTTCAAGGTTCGTTTACGCACTGGGCGTGGCCATCTCAGCCAATCAGCGGAGAGCATCTTACGCAAGACCACGCACACAACACACGAGGGTCGCGAGGCCCTTTCGGTTCCGAAGATACCTACACGCTCGCGCTCGTACGTTGTCTATTGACGTAGCTACTTATATTAGTATAAAATATTTGAGCATATTATTTACACCTTTTTAACTCGGACGAAATACGAGTAAAGTTGTTCTTTAGTCAAAACGGAACCCTATAGTTTCGCCATGTCCGTCTGTCTGTCTGTCCACGGCTTAGACGTTGAACTTAAAAGCCGTAATTTCGCAAGGGTCATCATCATCATCATCATCATTTCAGTTATACAGGACGTCCACTGCTGGACTGGACACAGGCCTTCCAGATCGGCCGGTTGGAAGCAGCCTACTTCCTGCAACCATTCCTAGGTCGTCTGTCGACCTTGTATGTGGACGTCTTACGATGCGCTTGCCGGTAGGTACATGGCCTCTACCTACCATTGGCCTATAACATACACGAACCGTTTTTCCCATTGTATCTACACTTTATAATAACAACTATAACAAGTACTGTGACCCTTAAGGCGAATTTTAACGTTTCTACTTAAAAATACTTAATAATTCTATGAAAATATAGCAATTTGACACATGTCCAGGGGACGTATTCTTGAAGCATTAGAAATGAATCACAAATTCGAACACGAAAACAATTCGTGTATGAAATTAATTTCTATTGCTTACAATTGTACGCATTTTTGAATCACTGGAAATAAGTGTTGCTATTTAATTGAAATCTCGTGACTATTTTCGTTTTACGCAGAAAATATTATGAAAAAAAAAAGATTTCTGTCAAACATAATTATGTTTACTTGTCAATGCCATTTTACTAGTAGAAAACGGAAAACGAGTGGGAAGAAAACCACTCGTTGCAGAATTCACGAAATAAATTTTCAAAAATAGTGATTTTAGGAATTCGCATGCGAATCTTGGGATTTCGTATTCGGATTGGAATTCGCATGGTTCAAAAATACGTCTCCAGAGTTATTTTACATTTCTGCCACATTGTGTGCTGCGATCTGCGATTTGACGGCTCCCACCACCCACTTTGTACATAGCGAATAGTGAGACCTGCACGTTTCAGTTCCATTTAAGTATTTTATTTAAGGATCTGTTTAGGCAATTTTTTATTTATTTTTAGGGTTCCGTAGCCAAAAAACAAAAAAACGGAACCCTTATGGAGTCCGTCCGTATGTCACAGCCACTTTTTATTAACTATAGGTACTGTTGAAACTTGGTAAGTAGATGTATTCTGTGAACCGCATTAAGATTTTTCATAGAAAAATAAAAAATATATAAACGATTTGTACCGGTTGGTATGGTGGTGGTATGATTGGCCGGTTTTTTACTAGCTGTCCCGGCAATCTTCGTACCGCCCTAAATAATTTCTATTTTCGTGAATATTTCCGTGTTTTTTATAGTTATTCTGCTATTCGGGGCGGAGACAAATTCAACAAATCAAAGATCATAAAAATCAGTTCAGCCGTTCTTGACTTATAAATGGTGTAACTAACCCGACTTTGTTTTATATATAAAAAGAAGATTTGAAGATATACAAAAAGTTACTTACACCCATTATGAGTTGCAAAATTACAAGTACCTAATTAAAACTCTTAAGTGAGACAATTTAAAAGCAGAAAATATGATAAATTGTCTGAAATACCATGCATTATGGTAGAGATTATAATAGAACTAAATTAAGTAGAAAAAAATACATATACAACAATAAATACATAAACCTAATAATTGTATAATTTTTATTGTTCTATGAAGTATCTCTTATACTATTTGAAATAATGTTTTTAAATTTAGACTGACTGCAATGAAAGATTACAATGCCTGCGTTACCTTAAACAAGCTCATTAACTGACAGCACATTCGTGCTACTGAATTATAATAAGAATAAATCTGGTTTAATCGGGATCCCTCAAGATATCCCGACGTTTGTAGATATATCAGCAAATCTTGGTTGGTGTAGAGATCTCAGCTCTCGACAAAGCATCGTGTTTTGGCTTAACGAATTGGTATCTATTAAGAGGATTAAGTTAAGGAATAATCTGATATAGCAGGAAGGTGTAAACGGAACTAAACTACATTAACTATAGTAGACTTGCCGATTTAGACTCGTTGAATTAGAGAACAGGCGCCATGACCATGAGAATTTTCTTTGCCATGACACAAATATTTAAAAATATTGAAATAAACTTAAATTACAAAAATCCCTATTATAAAAAGTGCACTTTGAACAAGTTGATGATAATTTTATTGATATGTTAAAGATAATTAGATTGATAAGATAATGTTTAATTGATTATAAGCCGGGCGCCTCACGATTACGACCATCGCGTGCCCGTTAATATAGGTAAGACTACGGCATCGGTAGACCTGCATAATGTAGCGGTGTTCATAGTTTTTCCAGAAAGAGACCCGTTCGCGGGCTGTCCAGTGCGGACGTCCGATTCTCGCAGCGTTGGCCCTGAAAACCTATTAGGCACTGAAAAAATGCCGCGCAGTGTGAAAACACACAAGCACGAGCACGGCCACAGCACGACCGACTTGGTTTGACGACTGACACGACGATTAGTTCAACGACCTAGGTATGATTCGGATCTTTGCAGTCGCGAGTTTCGCGACGCACCGCTCTGTAGACATTTCTATGCAATACTTCCTATTGACCTAGAATCATGAAATCTGGCAAGAAGAGAAGCTTTTTGCTTTTGCAATTAAAAATAAAAAATTCGTAAACCGTTAATTTGTAGTTATTTCACAATAAAATAAAAATATTATTTAGTTACTATTAACAAATAATCTTCATAAAAACACTTATTCTTTTGAAAGCCTTCCAAAAATGTCGACGGAGACCGTTGGAAATTTAAAATATAGAGATTCAGTAATTATGTTATGGTCGGGTCATTGTAGAAAACGAACTTTTATGTATTGTCTCGGGTCTGGGTGTTGTGGTACCGTCGCTGTTTCTAATATCTATAACACAAGTGCTTTGGCTACTTACTTAGGATCAGAGCAATGTATGTAATGTCCTATAAAAAAATATGTTTTATTGGTTTTTATTAAAAATAAATACATAAATTGTCATAAGTTCCTTTTTCTTCTTTCGCAGTAGTAGTACCTACCTACTGCGAGGGAAATTATGTGGTAAGCATTATTATACAGATTTCGTGTAATTGCACTTGCTTGAACTGTGGACATATGATTTTTTAAAATTAATAACTTTCGGGTAACGTCGTCTCTTTTAATGAATTTAGTTCAATTACATTAATTTTAAAATTAATCGCGAGGCAATATTGACCACGCAGCTTTTGTGCTGTTCCTAAAATAGTGGACTGAAGACACTTTCACAGCGGCTACTAGCACAAAATATATGTATAATCCTGATTTATCCTATTATAGTATATTCTGTGATATCAGGGGGCGGACGCGTATCAAGGTAGAAACTGCCACAGGGAAGAACTACCATTAATACACTTTAGACTTTTCTTAGATAACTTTTAAGACTCCCATGTATTTTTCCCATGTTTAATTGTATAGAGCAGCAAAAGGAGATGACGTTACCCGAAAATTATTAAATTAAAAAATCATACGTCGATAGTTTAAGCAAGTGCAATAACGTAAATTACAGGAAATCTGTATAATGCTTACCACATAAGTAATTATCTTTCTAGATATCTTAATTTAATAGTTAGTGGCATTGTAAAATTATTTAAATATTAAATAATTCATTCTTTTCTCAATCTTACAACGCTGACCCAAAACTTCATGTTTTCAGCCGCACCAGCATAAATCTTTATCAAACAAACAGAATAACATGGAAAAGTATAGTGTATTATTAATTGCAAAAGCAAACATAAAATGTTTAGTTTTGGTGGTTTTTTTGTAGGGCCGGTTTTGACTTGAGTTTTTTTTTTACGTACGTCCAATTCTATAGAACAATTTTTGGAAATTTTGCTAGATTGTTGCTGTCGCGACGAGATTAAGGGCACAACAGCTCAAGTACCTACACTGCGGCTGGCGGATGCCCTTTTCGAGACAAGTAAGACGACCTCTACATATGTTCTGCTCGCCTGGTACATTGGTGCGTAGTGTTGATGCGGATCCGCCTCCCAGCAACGGCGGTTGCGGCGTTGCCACCTTTGGCCAGCCAGGCAGGACAATACAGTACATACCATGTATTCTAATGTCTAACCCAGATTTAAAAAACTGATTCTTATTATGTATGTACGCTCTTTACGCGCCCAGTTTACGCCCTTTTTCTTTTAAGCAGTGATTTTCCAAAGATAAATAATATATTGTGATAACAGTATGTATTCGTCAATTTCGTTAGAGGATGTCATAGATAAACGAGTTCCTTAAACCAAATTCGGAATTACCGTAACGTTTCCGGAAGTGGATTGAAACAAACCGGAAAAACCTTCAGCGGATCCTAGGAGAGCAGAAAACCAGACCAGTGGCTTTGACTGTGAAAATCAATATCCGGTCCGGAAGGAAGGAAGGAAGTGTACCTACACTACCTACGTAGCTTACAAATACAAAAGTTTGCTAAGCACACTGAACATGGAAAACAAAAGAGAAGATGTTATAATACTAAGTCACGATTGTAAATGCCTGATCAAAAGATATTTAACGCTAATGGTGCATTATGTCGATAATAAGCTGCAGAGATGATTAATAAAATCATAAATTCATAATTAGTAGTGATGCAACGCAACGATACCGATGCCGATAATAATCGTAGCCAACAGATGATCGCAATTTTTATTATCTGTATTAAAAAAATATATAAATAATAAAACATTATTTTAAAATAATTTTGCGTAAACCTAACGGAACGCAAGACAGCGTTGACGAGTGGCATTGAAATTGATATCTAGGAAAAAAAATGATGGTGGGGTTTGGGACAGAAATGTGAAACAGCAAGTTTTTTTTACTTTACCTGGATACCCATTTACTTGTTAATTATAAATTGAATTTAAATATGGAAAACATCAAAATGTTAACTTTGCTTTTCACTTTTTTATTATTGTTAAACTAGCTGTCCCGGCGAACTTCGTGTACCGTTCAAAATTAATTAAAAAAACGTCCTATACAATAAAACCGAGTTTTTATTTTGTGATATTGTATTAGTTATTTTGCTATTCGGGGCGGAGTCGAATCCAACAAAACAAAATCATCATAAATCAGTTCATCATAAAAATAGGTCCAGCCGTCCTTGACTTATCAATGGTGTTACTAACTAAGTTGCATTTACGAAGCCTATTGTTATAAAATATTAAAATTTAATTTGAATTATTAAAAAATATATTTATTATAAAAAACCTTAATACGAATAATTCATTTCTATCAATCAAATGTAATATTTTAATGAGTAAAAAACTAAAAATCTAAAAAATATTTAACTTTAACCAAAAAGTATATTTTCATATAAAACATGCTTAGTAAATGTTTACTGAATGACAAACAGTGGCCACTGAATTAAAATAACTTAGTATTGGCCTGCCAACTTTAATTTTTATTAATTTAAATTCACATTATCATTCAGTTTTTCCTAGGATTAAAATGGATTTGATGCGTCTTACAAATAACCTCAAAATGAGTATATTTAGCACTAAAAAAAAAAAACAATATTAATAAGATATTGAGTGCTTAATACCACTCGACTATTTACTGGCAGATATCGATCGGAGGTTATAAAAGTATTGTCCGATATCTGTGTTGTTATTTGTGAATAGCGTTGATATTCTTCGCGGGCCGAGAAGTAGGTACGAGTAATCACACGGGTGTGTTGTCAAGTTGATCGACGATACGGTTATTTTGAATTAAAATTATTAGAAGTCAATCGCCATCTAACCCAATCTATCGATAGCTGAGTTATCGTAAGGTTATGAATCGAGGTGCGGGTTAGCCATTCCAAAGATTGGTTTTGTAAACGTTGTTTAACGACACGAAACATTTCTTTTCTTTATTTTTGTTTTTGCGTTTTTGATATGTCGGAGTTTTTTAAATTGATATAATAATAACGAATTCAGATTGTGTTGAAAATAATTTATAATAATTTAAATGAATTCTATGGTTATCCCATAAACGGTGCTTTTGTTATTCGTTTCGGTATCGTAATAGGGACAACGGTGCATCCCTAATAATATTAAATTATATCTAAGTAGAAAGCAGGCA
Organism: Anania hortulata; assembly: GCA_963576865.1. Taxonomy (NCBI): domain Eukaryota; kingdom Metazoa; phylum Arthropoda; class Insecta; order Lepidoptera; family Crambidae; genus Anania; species Anania hortulata. Next base: position 15,822,843 of record OY756396.1, on the reverse strand, counting down.
CTTTTGATAAAATGTATCGTTATTCAGATTAAGGTACGATGCAACGTGCCCATCCCACAATTTTGTCGATATCGTCCCCTTATTGGAAATGTATCGGCGATTGCCGATAATGTCGAACCGTTCGGAAAATACCAAGGCTGCATGGGTGCTGAGAAGTTGTGTTGACCAGAAATCGATATCCCATTAATACGAGTTCGAAGCTATAGGGCACGGATATCGGTTTCGGTTCGGAACAGGTGACGGGAACGCAGATGCGCTTTAGGGCGGGACCTAAGTTGAACCATTGGAAGCGCATGCGCGAATTCGCAAACTTTTCACTCAGAAACAAGTAAAACTAGTTCTTCTGCTGTATAAAAAATGTGTTCATTTATAATTCACATAACATAAAATTATTAAAACAATTGTATTGAGATGAGACTAACTGTGACTAAGTGTTCAATTAAAAAAAACAACAAGGATTAAAAAAAAACTAACAATCAAAAAACAACTAGAAATGGCAATCATAGTTTATAATAAGCAGATTTTACTCAAACAACATGAATTGAAATAACAAAAGGGGTACTTCACCAGGTGAAGCCACGCCGCCGCCACACAATAGCATTTCAGATGCTATATAAATAAGAAAACGGGAATCATAATGATATGCGTAATTAGATCGAAGAAGTAACAGGGTCGCATATACTTGAAGTAGTTGTGTAGTCGAAGGGCAAGGGCGTCAAAAGCAGTAAGGGCACAGGCCCTGTACAGACAGTACAATCAATGTGCCTTTTTATATTCTTCCCTATCGCTACGACGATAAAGGTCAAAATATACTATTTCTTAGACTCTGTACAACGCACGTGGTATGGCAAGTATGCGCTCCGGACTGCGCACTATTTCCCTTCCTGAAAGCTTACAATCTGCTGTTACCAGGAGCGCATGGGTTAGCTGCAGTACGAATTTAGGAAGACGCGAGTTAATTCGTTCTTGCCCTCTGAGTAGGCGGAGAAATGCGCGGGCGTGGGTGTCGTTATGGAAACGGAGTTGCCCACTTACTGGAACTTAATGAATCCTAAGAAGGTTGCCCATTTTAGAAAGAGAAAACACTTTTGAATGTGGCTTCAGCAGCCTTTTGAATAAGGCTAATCCATTTTGCTTACAATACAACCTTCAAAGTATTAAAAGGAATGGGGGAATGAATGGAACGTTGCAACTGTTAGGATAGCAAAGGGTTAAACTTCTTTGAATTTAAAGCACTAGGATAACATACAAAACAAGCAATGAACCCTATTCATTCGTCTTGCAATAAGGATCAGTTAGTGGTAAATTTTTTTGAGTAATGATTGGCGTGGATTTTAACTTTCGAGTGAAAACCAAAAATGTAATCTTTGGTAAATCATTAGTTCAGTTGATGAAAATTTAAAATCAAATAAAAATTATTAATCAATGAAAATAAATGATCACAGAGTGCTTGACACAAATATTAATAGTGTATGTTATTATTGACATTTAAAATGGTACCTACAGTTGATTAACACGCCGCGTACATAGAGCTGCATGCATTGTTTATTTGTATGGGACGTTAAAATTGGTACTGACTGACTAAAGAATAACCGACCACTCGTCAATTGTCAGTTGTCATATTGGCTAACTACTCAAACGACATTCACAGTTTAGAGTTCGACAGCCGCACTTAGAGACGCCAATTAACAATAAAGTGTTGATTAATATTATCGTTTATTCAATAACTGTCTTTATTCGTATTGACTTTAGTATTACATGTTTTTCTTAAGTAATCATTAAAGTTAAGTGACGTCTCTGATTGCGGCAGTAAGACTTTTATTTTTCTGTTATTGCGAGAAAACATCTAATATGACATGATGATGATGATGCTTCCTTGGCCCCTCATCAGGGACATAGGGCTCGCAGAAGGGCTTTCCAATTTTGTCGATCCTGCGCAGCAACCTCCAGCTCCTCCCAGCTTAGTCCAGTTGAAGCAACTGATCGCCGCCAAGTCAAGCAGGGGCGTCCTCGTTTTCTTTTGCCCGGTGGTTGCCACTTTAGGCTCTGTTTACAATGTGGCAGTCTGGTCTTCGGAAAGTGTGCCCAATCCAACGCCATTTACGGAGCAGTATTTCTTCTCCTAGCGGTTTTTGGCTCGTTAGCTATGAATATGACATACATAACATATTGTGACTTTTGGCCATCTATGTCCATAAATCCATGTCTGTTTTGGCATAATGTTGGAAAATAATGTTCCCCTTTTCATAATAAATTTTAAATGATGATGATTTCTGTTTATCTACGATTTCGCCTGCGTGAAATAGGCTTTCTCATCCCCTTGCTTCCCTTATTTAAAAAGTAGCCAATGGGGAAACAATTCCGTTATACATTATTTTTGCGTAACTTTTGACCATTTACGCAGCGCAGCGTACGCAACGGAATCTCTCAAAAGGATTTTTCCGTTTTCGCAACATTTTTCCTCCGCTCTGATGCTCCGCTTCTATTGATTGTAGCGTGATGTTGTCGCCTATAATCTTCCTTGATAAATGGTTATCCAACAAATTTGTTTTCAATTCGAATCATTAGTTTCTGAAATTAGCGCGTTTAACCAAACAAACAAAGTCAGCTTTATAATATCAATATAGACAGATTTGGGATATAAAGGTAGATAAGTATTTTTAAAAAACCCACAAATAGTAGTTAATTCTATTTTTTTTAGAATGTTTGGCGATTTACAATAAAATAATCAAAAAACAAAATATTCTCTATTTGTTACCAAAAGTATAGATAAATCATTTTATAAATCCCTAACTTAAGAAATGATTGGTTCTTTCAAAACTTGAAGACGGTCAAGTTTTATTTTCGCGACAGAAAGGAGCCTATTTCCTGCAATGACTCATTTATCTCTACAACAAAAAATCATCAAAATTTGTATTTATTCTGTGGTTGAGGCGTGAAAACATAACAGACAGACAGGCGAGGTACGTTCACATTTGTAGTAACAGTTTCGAATTTTGGAGTGTCCTTATTCTCGTCGTATTGCAGAAGCACAGCAATTAATTTCCGGATATTTCCTAACTTAAAAGTAAAATACTGGCCGAAACTCCTTTAAAAAAGAGAAACTAACTTCATAAATCATCACAATAAACCGCAAAATTGCAAAATATGAAAACAATCTCGACAGTAAATATTATTAAAATGTAGTATCTTTTGGTCCATGTAGTAGGTTGGTTTGTTGAACAACTAAAACCGATGGGGTATCTGGATCAGATTGGATTCTGTGAATGTTGAGACAGGAGTATTTAACGAGCTGTTATTAAATAAATAATAATTAGACAATAATGACCGAGTTTCTTGCGCTACTTCTTCTTGGCGCTAGCCCACAATATTGTCCCGAAGCAGTGGTAGGATAAAAATAAACTATAATAGGACGTGTAAGCATTGACCGTGCAAGAGTTTGTAATTAGCTTTTAATAAATGGTTTTAATTGAAAAATTCACAACGTGATGCTATCAAATTTTTTGGATAATTACTTATTGAAAATTATTTGATATTAAAATAAACTTGTGTTCAACATTTCAGAAAATGTTTGTGTAAAGGTGTTACAACAACAGATATTAAGGTTCACTGCAAAGTGGCGTTTATATATATGTACTTGCATTACCTTTATGTATGATCCGTCCGACCCGGCCAGTCGCAGTATTTTAAAAACAGATTCTTAGTCCTGCGTATGTTTTTCGTGCTTTAGTGATGTTCAATTACATTTCGTAGAATAGAAGCATCTGGAACTAGGTTACTTCCAGATTTTCAGAAATTACCATTGTAGAAATCACGTAACAAGTCCCTACGGCGACTTTTATAACATGCAAAGGGTCTATATTCAAAATGTTTTCCGGTCATTATACCTATAGATAGCATGGTCACAGATTTTCCGGGGAAAGACACGCGCATATCTGTTTTCCATTGGCAGCCAGACAGTTTTGGTTTTTGATGTGATTTATGAAATGCGGTGCTTCGTTCTTTTGAGTGGTGTGGTCAGCTTGTATCAGTGCCATGGCCGTGTCTGTCCGTCCGTGGTTGCCAAGTGGCCGGCGCGGCGGGCCGCATCGCGCGGCCCCGCTACCAGGCCCGCATAGGACGCGGGCGGTGGCTCTGCAGCGGTGCACCGCGATGCACTATATAACTGCAGTCGACCGCCCGCCACCAATCCGGCAACATGCCAAACGCTGCGTTACAATTTACAAACAACAACTAAACTTTGTGATTATAACCATTGTGGAATGTTAAAAAAGGTATATAAATAAATTTCAGTAAACAATAGGTATGGTGTTGCATGTAAGTATCTAAAGCACGCAAGAATAATGGGATTAAATCGTAGTAAGTGCGTAACTGACCTCGAACAACATGAATGTTATTGGATATCGGACACGTCAGAGATTACGCTGTATTTAGTTGTTATTGTATGTACCTAAATCGAGTATCTCAAAGTACTACTCGTATAAGAATTGATAGAATTAATATTCTACTAATAGTACTAATGTACTGCTGAGTAAGTAAGGTGTTCATGTAAAATTAATAACGTAAGTATTAACAATATCTACTTATCAAGTGGCAACGAGGATGATCCTATGTTAGCGGGTAGAGGACGATTGAACGAGATGGATGCAATGGATAAGACACATTTAATGCATACAAGAGGAAAACATACTGCGCCGACCTCAGATGACCTATGCAGGTATTAGGGTGTGCATTTCATCAGTTTATTTTTAAGTACTTAGTTTATTTGACTAGTTAATATGTAGGATTATGGGGAGTAAGTAAGAATATGAGTAGAGAGTCAGTCGTTGGTATGAGTAGGTATAGAGAGTCAGTCGAAAGAAATGTAAGGAACTAAAAGAAAAACTAAATTTCTTTACACAGAGTGCGATAGAGCCTTTAATTAATCTCCTATCCTGACAAATACAGAGTTAATTATTTATTTTATTAACTATCATCATTTATTTAAAATGATTGCATTGGTTCATTTGGTTTGTATTTCTTTAAAACTACTTATGTCAGTAAAAATAAATAGAGACAATTTAGGAACAAATTAGGAAAAGCACATGTACCGTTACAGTTTCTGACCAACGAAACCTTTATTTCACCTGTTTTGACCCAACTGAACGAAATGCTTAATTATAGGAGAGTCATATACATATGGACATAGTTCTAAAATGTAGCAAGCTAAAGTGGCAGTGGGCCGGCCACATCTGTCGCAGAACCGAAGAAAGTTGGAGTAAACGGGTTCTCGAGTGGAGACCACGTGTTGGCAAACGTAGTGTAGGACGCCCCCCAGCTCGATGAGCCGACAACCTTAGGCAGATGGCTGGTAGCTGGCAGTGGATCAAAAATGCGGGAGATCGTGCGCTTTGGCGCTCTTTGGGGGAGGCTTACGAACAGCAGCAGACTGCAATAGGCTGATATGATGATATCTCTCCGAAATGGTTTTCAAGATGCTGTTGGAGCTCGCCCGTACTCAGCCCAGTAGCGAAGCAGTTTTCTTGCGTAGGACGGCTAAAAAGCCGTTAATATGATTGAGCGGACATTTCCTACGCACTGCAGGAGCAAGGCAAACCCAACAATGCAGTGCCCTGAACCCGTTGTTATATTGTTGAACATGCAGGACGCTGAGCAATTACTGAGTAAAGGTGGTCCAAAGGCTATTCGTATGTAAACCCTGACAATACGCTTTAAGCGTGACCTTTACTTGGTCAGTACAGCGGGCAAACCTGCGTGCTAACATAAGAGCATTCGTAATGTAATGCCAGAGATATTTTACTTCATTGTAACTTTACCCCATTTAACACGAGTTCTGGTACTTCTTTTGGACATTTCCTAAGTATTCGCTCTTTCTTACATTGTAAACCAGTTCATGGTTCCTATTCAGTGCATAGCGTACTGATGAGGACAACAATGACCTCATTTATGTATAAATTGAAAAGCCTGGACGTCGGCCCACCTTGCCTCGTGCCGCACCGCAATCTATACTCATCAGAAAATATGTTTGCCATCTTACATTATTAACTTGGATAGCATACTACAAAATAGGTACTGTAGTATTTGTGACAACTCGGGAGTGAGACCTTCCTCCCTCAACTTTCCCTAGCTAGCGATAGAGCGAAATGGAGGAAAAAAAGAAGGAAAACGGACTCGATCAAACGGGATATATGCTAGGAAGAATAAGACATATACCTATTAGTAATTACTAGGATAAAATAAATAAATAAATTTCCTAAGAAATATATTTTAATTTTTATTTACAAAGATTTTTATTTATAGTTTTACTGTTAGTATTTTAGACTCGATTCTGAAAATTTTGTTTATAATTTTACCTTTAAGGTCCTAATTTTGTTATAAAACTGTAACTGGCTCACTCCACGCTTTGGCTATAAGCTGTTAGTGGAGAGTGCAATTGAATTTAAATAAAATAAATAAATAAATTTAATAAATTTCGGAAGTTTAAAGTACACATAAAACTCATTATTTGACGCTACATGTATTTTTATAAGTAGCGTCAAAGTAAAAACAATTTGGGTTCGGAGATATTATACCAGGAGATAAGTATAAAACGTTTGAGACCGAAAACAATTTGTTTTTAGGGTTTTAGTTGTACAATAAGTAAAAATAACTTTGTCTTAGCATACCTAGCATTCTCCGCCTGTCCCCTTCTACCCCTGTGATCTGTGCCCTATGTATGTATTATTTAGTCCGTTGGCCATAGCGACAAGCAAATGCATTGAAAATGCAACCATACCTACTATTCTTTAACAGTGTAGGATTACACAAAATGGTAGGATGATCTTAAAGTGTGTCATTATTCTAACTATGCGGATGATTTCAAGATCGTTGTATCTTTGTTCGTAAATTCATTTCAGTATTGTCGCCATACTAAAAAACTTTGTTGTAACTAGATATGTAATGTAATTCATTTCTGGCCGCCAACTTTTGTTTTATCCGAATTCTCTTTACAAAATGAATGATCTTTTTTTATTAAATTCTCGCATGAGGTTAACCCAACGAAGTTACTGGCCATAATAATCGAGCTGCTAATGTAGCTTGTGACCCTTCACTAATAAAGACAATAGGAGTCATTTATCACCCCCTTCCCCGGGACTAGAGGTGGCGTGACCCCGTTGCTTTGCGACTTTCTAGTAGCTTTCCCAATTTTGCCTACGAGCTTTATTATATACATTTTAGCTTGTCCCTCGTCGTGCGTCATTTATAGACCACAGTAAAATGTAGGATTAAATTTTCCAATGCCGATGAAATAACAGTTTCTATTTTCCTGCCAAAACATTGCCGCCTGGATCATAGATTTTATGCTACGTTAAATTATCTAAGTAGGTAATGATTTATAAGCGCTGGGTATGTTATTACTTATGTAAGCATTGCAGTTTCAGACTAACACTTTATACAACAATATTGGACCTGTGAAAACTGAGAAAAAAATGTGTGAAATAAGATTGCATTTCTCTGAAATACGTTTAAATGAAAATGTCGAGTACCAAACACATCTAAAAGTTTTAAGTTTATTATTTAGGTATAACTTGTTTTCTTGATACTGTTTAAAGTCATTATATCTATACATCATAAATTTAAAACTTTGTCATAGTTGGTTTTGTAACAACATGCAGTGTAAGAAGGGTAAAAGTTTTATACAAAACTCTTGCTGAAGAGGTAAACTGAAAGAGGTTAGTGGGCCGTCAGTTCAGCGGAACGGGAGGGTGCGGCGAGGCCTTTACAAAGTGAGCCTTCGCCTGCGATGCTTCCCTGGTAGATATTTCTTTTTATGGGCTACGGATAAATGTCAGGGGAGTGCCGGGCGCGCCTAGGGCATTCCTGCGTTATGGCTTGCTTTACGCGTACGATAAAACAGGGCTGCTTTTCCAATCGTTAAACCTAAGAGATGACTCTATTTTTACTACAGAATTGACCTTTGCAACGCAAATGCTGTATGGTCGTTAAATCCTTTTATTATTGCTTTAAAACGAGCGGCATTGGCGAATGGCATGGCAGCCTCACATACAAGTGATATGTAATGTCTCGTAGTAAACAGTAAATACCCACTTTTGTTACAAAAGAAATAAGGTAAACTTTTAAACAACCAACACAGCGCTATAAAATGCTTTAAAAAAACCAAAAGCAAACCACTTTGGTAGAAAGAGCGCGCGATATTCAACCCCTTCTGTATCTGAGCTTTCGTCCTTATATTTAGGTACTCCTATCGACTCATGTTTTCCTAATGTTCGAGGAATATCAGCATCCCATATTTCTCACGCTCGCACCCATCGAGCCCCCAGGATCTTGTCGCTGTCTCTGTCTATTCCCTGGGATGCGCCGCTCCTACCTGCAGGTTGTATTGTGAGAAAATTAACGGATGTTGGGAACGGTAGCTTTTTGCACTCTTTGTCGTTAAAATCGTTAATAGTGCATGCTGAAGGCCGGAGCGAACACGCAAGCTGACAGTTTTTTACGATTTTTAAAACAACTTAGTATGAAGTTCTTGATTTTATTAAAGTTTTCAAACCTTCTTAGTCATAAAAGAGAACTTGCGGGGCTTCATATTTTTTTAGTTTAATTAGGGTGCTAATTAATGCAGCTTCTAATTGACGGTCATACTTAGTTTTCTAATGAATTTATAGGTCAGCGAACAACTTTAAGCGTCTAATAAATAATTTTAAACTTTTTATGGGACCATATATATTGTAATACAGGCTACAGTTAATATGACTCAGCATTGTGATTATTCTCTGTTACTTAATTTGTAATATGACTACTACACATTCCGAGCTCCTAATAAGCACTAATTGCATCTATAAAATAATTTCAACGACCTCTAATTTCATTAACCACCTGTAATTATTATCATCAATTACTTTAAATATGCTAACTATGACTGAATCTATTACAATTAAACACGAAATTTACATATTGTTGTCATAAAATAATGGTCAATGATAGCTCTAATTTCATGTAGTCACATGGTATGTACATTATGCTAGGCTTGACTGATAATAAACGTAAACATAAAAAATTTTAATGCCAACAAATATTGCTTAAAGTGATACAAAGATGAAATGAGTAAGTTTGGGTAAGGAAAATTAAAAATATAATTACTATTTGATATAAAATAATAACCCCGCAGGGCAGCTTTGTGGCGAGCTGTGGTGAGTAGCGACACCACGGAGTCAGTTGGTTATCCCGACATCTCCAGAGTCGGTCAAGACCCTCGTCTTTGGCTTGCCGCAGTGGAACCCAAGGGGGTCTGCAGGACTCTCACCTCTGGCTTTCCTTAACCGGCCGGCCAGAGTACAGCCGCTAGAGCATGATGCTTGAAGGGTGGATGTGGTTCGTAAGTGGCGAGTGGTCACGTCATGCCGGACCTTCAGGGGGGAGCAAGTGATCGTCGTTTAAAGTCCAGAGCCACCTCTTCACTCTTAGCCGCCAACAACAGTGTTGCCTCTCAGTCCGGTCTCGTATGACCCATGACGCCAGAGACCCATGACGCCCATTCAGTTGCCGGCGAGTCACCACCTGCCAATTTTTCCAGTCTGAGACTATGAACCAGGCAGGTGACTGGTAGTCTCCATTAATAGCCCAGAACCCAGTCCCTCCATCTTCCTTCAATAGACCTAATTAACTTGTCATTAGCTGTAATAGTTCCTGTACACATGCTGGGTATAATCTCTGATTACATTCCATGATGTAGTCAGAGATTGGATCCAGCAGTGTAACACTTTCAGGTTTGATTATTTGCGTTTAAAACGGCCTCTACGTGTTGGATCAGTATCACCACGCAAGCCTTACAAAGGACCGGGTCACTTCTGGCCCGTGAACTCCTAGATAATAATAATAATTACTCGAGGAAGTTGACGAGCATTTGCCCTCTATGATTTCTGCAACCAAGACCGTGTGGTCCTACTACCGATTCGCTGTTTGTGTGTACTCCCACTTTGGCGTTAAAGTCGCCCATGACAACGTTATAGTGGACCTGCAGGTATTATGCACGGCCTTGGAAATATCCTCTTACATTTCCTCCACTTCTTCATCCAAGTGCATTGACGTCGGTGCGTACACTTAAAAAACCTAGAGGCTATACTTCTTGGTTAACTTGTTAATAAATGCGAACCTGATCGACACTGGATATTTCTATAACGTTATCAGAGATAGCCTTATGGATCAAGAACCCGACACCACCCCGAGATGGTTGGTCACCCTCTCTAAAGTATAAGATGGCCTGACTCTAAGGTGACGGTGTCCTTGCTCTCTTTTCGAACTTCGCATAACCCCAATATGTGCCATCTTATTCTCCTTAGTTCCTCTTCCAGCTGAACCAGATGTTCGTCGAGCAGTAGAGTGCGCCGTTGTACGTAGCTAGTGTCAGTGGGTTTTGGCGGCCTTCTGTAGCCCGGGGATTCTTAGCACCCCCTGTCCTGCCATTACCATGGTCGCCGCCATGGCCAGGAATAGCGAGGCGGCCGAGAACTAGAGGCCGTTTTTTAAAGTAGCTTGCCATGAGAGGAGTATGCCCATAATCACCACGCTGGGCATGTGGGTTGCCGATCGCAGTGCATAGCCTTATTTATAGTGTAGCGACATCTATCTCGCCACATACGAACTAAACTGACGTTTCCTACATCGCGATATTAAAGTTATCCGAGCGATTGAAACATATATAGAAGAACCCGACAACAACCGTCGGGCAGTAGCCCACCAGACCAACACCCGTCTGGTCGGAGGATCCTCCCTATGATGATGAGGAACTTTACACCCTGTTCCACTCACCCCCAAACTGTTGACCCCGACGTGATGAACGTCAGCGCAGCCTTCCCAAAGCTACGTCATCGTGACGTCATCATCACTTCCTCAAGCTTTCGAGCAGCGAGTCCTACAGCCAGCCAGCATCCACGGCTACTTCGGGTATCCTGACCACCAGCATGCAGCGGACGCGCATTCCTGGTCATCACCCACATCCTTCTCAGCGAACTTGGCACAGCACACTGCACTTCGGCCGGTCAGCAAGCAGAGACGCACTTCTCTCCTGGTCGACGCAGCAGCCAGCCACTACGCAGCACTGCACCACTCCGACTCACTGGAGCACTTGCAGCATCACCCCGACTCACTGGGGCATCACCGCAGACAGTTCCGACTCACCGTGAACCAGTAACGCTGCTGCCCGTCACTGGCCTGGGTATTTTTAGGCTAAGCCAGGCAGAGTGGTTATACCGCCACTTGTCGGTCGTCAGAGCCTTGTTAGTTAGACAGCAGGGTGCACCGCGGGCAGGTGAGGTTGACTTGGAGCATTTAGCTAGGTGTTGTTTTGCTTCCTTACATCCTCCTTGATCCCCCTATAATGCGCCTCTCATTCTCAGCGTATTTACCTATCTATTGCCGCATGAGATGTGTTGCTAATATTCATGAAAAAAGAATATGATTGATTTATTATGTTGTTGAATAATTATGTTCGATGCCCAATTATTGAGGCTGAAATTGATGTTTTTAACAGACAGATGTTATATATCTCTAACATCATCATCACGTCGTCAAGTAGCTGACGTACCTACTACATTAGTCGCTGAGTTATCAATTCGGAAGTTAATGTATCGGTAGCTGACTTACATTAATTGTTGTTCGTAAACTGGCGCTGGCTTTTTAATATTCTATTGGGGTAGTAAAGATGATGTATTAGTTTTATAGAAGCTGTTCTATTAACCCAGCATTGCTTACCTACAAAAAATACTTTAGGATTCAACTGTTGCAAGTGCTAACGAAAACTTTAGTTAGTCGCTGCACTAACAATATCCCGTTTAATCACGAAGTGGGTATATTTTATTAAAACGTAGCAGTCCTGGCAAACTTAACCACCTCTTCATACTTAATTTTTTTGTGAATTTTTCTGTGTTTTAATAGTTATTCTGCTATAAGGGGTTATGACATATTCAACAAACCAAAAATCATAAAAATCGGTCAAGGCTTTCTTGATTTATAAAGACAAGTAATCAAAATTTTATTAAATTAAATTATGAGCTATTTACTGAAGCAAAGGACTATTATGGGACTAAATCTAGAAACCCACATAGACTTATATTAGACACAACACCTAGAACCGCGTGTTATCAAAAAAATTGTTACGCAATGAGCGTAAAAATTTATAATAAAACCCCGACTAACATAAAAGAGCTCCCGTACACTATATTTAAGTTGGCACTTCGAAAATGGTTAATGCTGAAAGCTTTTTACACGATTGATGAGTTTTTGAAATAAAAAATGAAAGATACATCTAATGTTATTCTTAAATATTTTGAGATATAATATATAAATTACAATACCCTAGCTTAAAGATTTGTATGCTAACATTTAGCTAAATGTGCAATGATCGAACTAACCCTGAACACCTATGTAACTTCCCACATTTATTACAAATAAAGTTTTTATTATTATTATTATTATAATGGTCAGCCGTAATAAAATTTGGTTAGCCACAAAAATCAGTATCTATTTTAATCATTTGGTCATCATTCAAAGATTTTGTATGCAAGAAAAATAAACAATCCGCAATCCTTGTTTCGCAAATAATCTCGATAATGGGCTAGTTTCCTAAAAAAATCGAATAAGTCCGTCAGTTGGATTAACAGAAAATATTGGGCACGTATTTATTTAGTATTCTTTTCTCAATCAAACAAAAAATGATGAAGATTTATCCCGTTAGTTCCACGTCTTGCGACACTTTTTAGCAAGACGTGACGTCACTTCCAAACTTTGATGCGCTTTATCTTCGTCATTTTTTGTTTGATTGACAAAGGACAAAATATGGGTCCAATGTTTTTTGATAATCTAACTGACGGACTAAATAGAATAATCTTTTTTTGACCTAGGAAACTAGCCTTTAAATCATAAATAGTCAGCTTAAAATAAAATTAATGTGTTCGCCAAATAAATAGTCAATCCTCAAAATAACTAGTTACTTGATCAGCAAAGAATACATGTCTGGTTAGCAATTTATTTGATCGGTATACATATTTAATGCATTGGTTAGCAGAATAACTAATGGGCTTGCATTTTTATTGAAAATAAAATAAAAAAACAAATTTTTAAATTACAAATGTGTATTTTTTTGATTTTAAGGTTTTGAATCGATCTCAATTTTATTTTAAGAATAACCATGTGTAATCGTTAATTTATAACATCAAAATTAGACAAAATATTTTAATTAACTATATCACATTTTTATTATTTCAATTTACCAAACACATACACTTTAAAATTAATCCCATTACTATAAATAACCATTAATTATTTTTGTAAGCCCATTTTGCGCTAGCCTTTATTGCTATTTTATATGCTGCACAAAATTGGTTTAGTTGCTTAATTACCCTCTAAGTGCTTATCAAAATTTTATTAAACATGAGTCACTCATTGCAGCTCATAAAATTATTAAGCTGTTAAAAAAAATACAGCCGTCGAGAATGTAAAAAAATGCCGATTGATTTGATATTGTTTGCTAGCCATGGTCAGCTGACCAATCATATATTTCTGTTGCCAGAATACATTTTTCTGCTAACAAAAACATGAATACTATGCTAACTATTTACTACTTTGTTAGATATACAGGGTTACTTTGCAACACAGTGCTAAATGTTCAGGGGTGACTCAAAATCAGTAACTTGATACTACTTAATTTCTAAACTTTAATTATTTCTACCTGCGTAAAAAAATAGAACTCGTGGAAAATTTACGATTGCACCGCATAGGTACCTATGTGCAAAGCCCTTGTTGGAGCAGCGCGGCATCAGCGTACGCCTATGGTCTCTGATAAAAAACGGTGCCTCGCGTTTTTTTTTTTGCGGAAATGTTTAAGTAAGTAGGTACCTATTACGACTTATTCCAAAAATAAGAAGATAAAAATTAATTACGATAAAGTCGTATTTTTATGTATTAACGACCTTATTTTTGAAATTCGGCACTATCTTGCAAACTAACCCTGTTTAAAAAACATTTCTTAGCAAAACTCGTAAAAGGAAAATCGGTCGACGCTATTCCTGATATAGCTTATCTAAATAAAGATCTTACGTAACTGGGTTTCTACACGACGAAAGCTCATTTTATAAAAGCTTGTAGGATAATGGTTCGTAAGAGTTCGTGAATATCCAGGGCTTTCTTTAACCTATCGGGGGCCCTAGGCATATTAGAATAATGGGGCCCCTATGACATGTCTTAGCATGATGTTGTCCAATATAAAAAAAAGATTTCCCGTAGGTGAGATACAATAATAATAATAAGGACGCCACCACCTCCACTACCTTGATCCAGAATTAATAAGACTCGCTCGGCTTAGGCCCGTGAGTTTAGCGATGTACCTAACCTTGTTCTTCGAGATAGATAAAACAAAAATAATAACAACATCGTTTATTTCAAGCATCATAATTATTATACGGATGACATTCAAATAAAAACCCATATAAATATCTTACAGACTAAACTTTATGTAGAATCATTTGTCAGAAGTAAGCAGAAGTAATCATATGTAATGCATTCGTACAGTTATTAAGAAATTCCTTTCTTCTTCATTATTTTCATTCTTCTTTCTTCCTCAACCCTCTTCCAATACCCTTATCACAGCTCCCACCCTTAAGGACTTTTAATATGTTCATTAAGACACCACAAGGTATGTCTGTACCAATTTTCAAAACTACACGATCTCCCCTGACTATTGTTTCCTGTATTTCCCCTGATTGCCCTTTGGCTTACTTTGGTACGGCTGTTATGTATTGAGTATTATTGATGTACTTTTGGGACTCGATCAATGTCAAATAATATGTCAGTTAAAAGAAGATTAAAAACTACTTCTAGATATGATTACATAGTTCATTAGTTACAAGTAAAGCTAATTTAAGTAAGTGTGTTAAAAAATAAACCGCCCTACAAGTGGGAATCCAACCCACGTTTCTTCGCTATCTCACCTATGTTTCGGTTTAAACATATTAAAATATAAATTAACGGAATTAATTTATTTTTACAAATAGACCCCTAACTAAAGGCACTTTATTTAATACATGTTGTCCCGTACTCAAGGATAACCTTGTAATAAAAATGTTTTTTTTTTGTTTTTCTTTATGATGCTATATTGTTAGCTAGATTAAGCATACTGCTTGAATCGTACTAAAAAAAACAGGCCAACATCGGCCAACAAAGTCGAAAATTAGGTACTCAGCGATGGTATTTTACTTTATTATTTGTCTTGACTTCCTTTATAGTTTCTTCACACTTTATTAGTACAAATCGCCATTTCCGACACTTCAATTTCGCCCATCGGCATGCACGTTTCCAGTGATGGAACACATGCTGGAAAGAGATTTAACGACCAGCATCTGGAACAATTTTTGTTGCAGCTTTCGCTGCCTCGATTGTCCGTCTAGATAATTATACTTGGTCGAAGATTTTCCTATGTACAAATTTAATAGGCTATTTTGTAATTTTGTGTAGGACGTCGATAAGTTTTCATGCAAATTTGCAAACGTCATAGAACTAAGTTCATCATGATGTATAGTGTGTGTGGGGGGTACAAGGTATTCCTTAAATTACGGGACATCCTGTGTACCGTCAACCGTTGATAATATTGTTGAACTAGTTAATTCAATAGTGACGAGCCAAACTACAAAAGCGGTTTAGTTACACCTGTTTTACAGCCGCACTAATACGGCGCGGGAACTAAACAGGACGTGACCTAAAAGCTCTTGCCAGCTGACTGTCATATAAATACAACCCAACTTTGATTTTATACAAAAAGCCGCGAATAAATAACTCGTATTATTAGATATTTAGATGCCCATAGTATTTAGATAAATAAAATTGACATTTTGTCACACTTTCCATTCAAAAATTGACAACATGTCAAACTTATTCGTCATATAAAAGTTATCTGGTTATTGAAAAATCGGCTCAAGGACCAAAACCGGAACCCAAAAAAGCGTAATAGCCTAGTGGTGAGCCCAAGCTCATACTGAGGTCGTGTGTGAGTGTTGGATACTTGTATTCTATCCACTGAGTATTGATAAATACCAGGGTTTCTGTTTTTCAGTCTATTCAGACTGATTAACGAAAAAATGCAGGGAATATTCCCCGCATGGGAAATCTCATCCTGGAAACGACTCATGTATAAGCTTTTTTTTACACCCTGTATTTACTCAAATGTTAAAGATAAGACTATATTTTACTGTAATAAATCTAAATCCGCGCGGGCGTTGTCACTGAAACTAGTCGTTAATTAATGGAGGTACTCAATTTAGAACATTTTATTGACAATATCCTTTATAGGGATCCGTAGTCAACACGGAACCCATTAAGTTCCGCGATGTCCGTCCGTCTGTCTGTCTGTTCGCGGCTTAGCTCAGAGACTTTCACTAAAAGAAAGCTGTAATTTCGCATAAGACTGTACTTAATAATGAAGCCAACGAAGTAGTTTAATAATATTTAAAAAAAAAATGGTGCGTGCCCTACACATAAAGTGGGTGACGTTGGACAGGTCGTTTAAAAATGTAAGTGTGTAAACATCCCTCCCCCGTTGCCAGCTAAATGGTGTTAAAAATGTGAAAAATTCAAGACAAAAAAAAATTTAATGGAAATCTTTTACAGGCTTTACAAGTTACCGAGTAAACTTATAAAATGTGATTAGAGACGAAAATTTAAAAATTAGATGCAATTGGTAATTCATTATGTAAAACAGGTAGCAAATATCATATAAGTAATTGTAACGGGCAATTACGGAACTACCTAGCCCGATACGCACTTGGCCGGTTTAAAATATTAAATAAATATTGGACAATATCACATACGTTGCTCTGATCATAAGTTAAGTAGCATGAGCACTTGTGCAGAAACAACAACGGTACCACAAAACCCAGACTCGAGACAACATAAAAAAGTTCGTATACATTGAAATGACCGAGAATCGAACCCGGGACCTCAGAGATACCGAACGCCAAATCCGGCGCACTCGCCTCGCGGCTACGGAGATCTTAGGATTGCTTATAGATAAGGAGCCAATCTCGTCAATTAAATGGTTGGGTTGGTAATATTTATGCCTAAGTAACACACTACCATGTTACATGCTAAACAATTAGGTTAGGTACATACTTACTATATAACTAACGTCACGCTCTACGGCCCAGTGGTTCAGACATCTACGGCCTGACAACCGTTGACGTGAGGTCCCTGGTTCATTTAAACGTTTTTACTATTATTTCTGGATATATGTAACAGAAAGATGATTCGTAAACATCTATCAAGCAACTAGGTACTAGAGGGGTTTTGTTTTTTTAAGTGTAAAACAGGTACAATAATAAATAGTTGATTGTATGCATTTGGGTAATCAGTAGGCATTCTAGAAAATAAATTTTACAAAATTGTGTGTATTAAGTATGAATATAAACCGTAATATTACATAAACGAGTAGATGCCGACTTAAATAATAGAAAACTGGTAGTTCGTTACGGTTCAAAATATTTTTAAAGAAAAATCAAGCGTCTCGTAGTACGCAATAACTTTGGCAGTGCTAAATAATATAGCTGAAAAGTGGGACAACACTAAAAGAGACTTTTTACCTGATGCAGTAACTGCCAGGACCACCACAGCTACAGCACGGACCGTTTCCATTCTCGAGGTTTAAGTGCACGTTCAAGAGTTCAGTTCACACCACACAACTTCATAGCAGTCTTAAGTTTGAGCGCGTATCAAAACTTTAAAACGTACATAAGTTTTTGAACCAAAGTTTATCGAAAGGTTATCACCAAAAAGTCTTGTTTATTATACAAGTGACTTAATTATTTGAGTTGGTTTGCAATTCGCGGCTCTCCGTGGGCCGCGTTCGCCAGTGAGTCAGTCGAGGCACCATTTCAGTCCTGAAGGCCCGGCAAGATTCCGGCGCCCAACCCCACCACCACCCTTTGCCGTGGTGCCACGGAATGGGGACAGGGCGCGTCCCGTGCCTATAAAGAAAATTGTCTTCCCTCCACTAATTGAAACAATATTTGTTTTCGACGGAGTGAACTTTGCAAGTTGATGAGCGGTGTAAGGATTTGTTGCCTGTTGTTCGGTAATTAAAATCAATCTAAATTTAGATAACAGTTTTTCTAAAGATTATTTGCGGCCTGTAGGTCATATCATAATATAAGTTTCCCACATAACGTTTTTTTTCCAACTTTCCTCTACCTGAAGGTTGTCTGGAAGAGATCGCTCTTAGCGATAAGACCCCCTAAATTGTACCATTCTAAATTTATTGTTTCTCTGTACTGTTTTTTTTGTGTGGTGTGCAATACAGAGTATCTATCTATCTATCTATAAGTTTGAGTGACACAAATACAAGGTGACTGATTAAAATCTAGATGTACTTCAGCTGGATGTTACTGATAAATTTGAAAAAAAAAATGTTTGGGTCAACTCGAGAAATAGCTAAAGTACTTGTGTTATAAAAATCGGAAAAGACGACGATACACCACAGCACACCACCCACATTAAGAGAAAATATAGAAAAGTTCGTTTTCTACATGGACCCGACCAGGATTCGAACCCGGGGACCTCAGAGAGGGCGACGGTAAGTCCGGCGTGTCCGTCTTTGGACTACAGACGTCGTCATCATTTTTAGAAGTAACATCAAAATCGGGAAAATTTTACCTATTAAAGATAAACCATCCTATAAATTTTACGGTTTCGACATGGGATTTTAAGCGTTTAGTAAAGTTGTTGTAACTTTAATGGCACATTTAGGTGCTGAGTTGAGTAATAAGAGATCTAATAAGATCTTGAGGATATACTTGTACATGTTCTTACACTCAAATATGTGTTCCATCTCTGATATGGGTGTTAAATTCTTATAAACTGTTTCTTGTTTGGTTTTTCAATCACGATAGAGCAGAGTTGTAGAAACGAGATTTTTGCATTATAGCATCTACACACTGCTATAGTGCCAATACGTAGTGCAATAAATAATAGTTTAACTGACCAAATTCATACAACCTTCTTTTTTGAGGTCGTTTAAAATAATCTACTGCTGATGATTCAATATTTGCTGAGGTACTCCTTTTAAATATTCATTATAATATACAGGGTGTTCCGTAATTCAAGAGTAACTTGGTGACCACATATTGTACTTATTTATACATCATGGTGAACAACTTGAGCACTATGACTTTTGCGAATTTGCATGAAAATTTATCGACTTCCCATATAAAATTGCCAAACAGCAGTTTGAATTTATATAGAATGAAAAAAAATGCATATTTTAAAAAAGTCGAACTCGAAAAAGTTGTTCACTACGATTTATAGACTACGATATATGACAACCTCCGTAGCCGAGAGGTGAGCATAGCGGACTTGGTATCGCTATCTCTGAGGTCCCAGGTTCGATTCCCGGTCGGTCAATGTAGAAAAATAACTTTTCTATATTGTCTAAGCTACTTATCATAGGATCAGAGCAATGTATGTGATGTTGTCCAATATTAATTATATTAATTTATAGATAAACAGTCCTACAGCAAAACAAAACGAATAGCTGATGCACAAGGTTATTTCAACAAATCAAATCACGAAGGCGCCTCAGACCCGGCATTCCCGGCAAGTGCTATAAAGCAGGTAGACGTCCAGCGGTGGCCTATAAAGGGGGCGGTAAAGGTAACGAAGCTCGTAACGCAAATGCCGCGGCATGATTGTCTCGCGCTAACATTTGAGCTGTCCAATTAGGGCGGGTGGGACATAGGGACACTGCGGCCGGCGTTAACCCCATTGAATAGGTACAGGTTTATGGTACGATATCTTTTATTACAAACTGGTGGTTATGGGTTTAGAAATGTTGTACTGTATATGTATGTGTTGGCGACCAGCACCACCGTCCTTTTTGGTAATATTTTACATCAAAATTATCAGTGTTCTATGGACTATTAATAGTTTTAAAAACTATAAAACACACCTTCAAATGTATTAAACTCGTCAAAACGAATCATGTCAGCCATAGCACGTCCACTGCTGAACAAAGGCCTCCCCCGATTACTATCATCGGGGGGATTGCCAATACTCGCCACGCTTGGCAGGCGGGTTGGCGAGCGCAGTTTTTTATAATAATTCGCACGCCCGCCACCCGTCTCGTGCTACGGGAATAAGTCGCCAGTTACGACACGCCTCCTGTTAGCGGTGGGGAAGTGTATTCTTTTCGGCCGTCCCCACACGGCACAAAACGAATCAAATGAGCCCAAACACGAAGGTTTTACTAGCAGTTGTTGAAGAGTATCCACATCCTGACTCCATCATCAGATCAGCATGATCGTGTCAAATTATTGTATTGTCATCCGAATGTTAAATACAAAGTTTTATTAAATCGAAACGTCAGATGGTAAGTCTTTAAAACAAAAGTCGACTAGCTGTCTTTCATGATCTTGTAAAAAAATATATCAGTCTGAACAGCATAACCTGGTCTTTATAAGCTTATGGTCCTGAACAGTATGTTGTATTATAATTAAGAATACCCCATAACCGCTACTGCAAGAGTGTCCTCGTTCGCGTGGCCTTTAGTTTACTCATAAAGGATTTTCTGCATAACTTTCTCTTAATTTTATCTTTCATAAGAAACTTCTAACAATAATCAACACAACAAAAAAGAATTAGCGATTTTGTTTCATCCGTTCACGCATGATGCGATGACCAAGGGAAACAGAGATTATTTTTCTTAGATATAGATTATTATCATTAACTTGGGTGTCGAACCCAAAATTTTTCTTCGTAGAATCGCTAAACCTTTTTGTCTATTGTGTCATTATATGGCGCTGGTTAAATAATATTAACGTACTTCTACTTTTAGGAGTGTAAGCAACTTATGTTGCAATAAGGCCGCACGATGGATGCGTCATAGCTAACATAGACCATTCACTCTGCGCTACTAAACCCATCAGTCAAGAGATGTCTTTGTAACAGCATATTCATTATCATTTTATTCATAGGACGTCCACTGCAGAACATAGGCCTACCCCAATGACTTCCAAACCGGCAACAGAATATTGGCCAAGAATATAAATAATAGTTTTGAGTTACAGAAATTAAGCTTCATAAATTCGCGCTAGAGCAACGCTCACATAGACATCGCTTCCGAACACGATATCTCGGAACGCCCCGAGCGTTCAGTTTTCGTGTGTTCAGAGATTTTCTTCTTCTGCTACCCATTACATATTCTGTGGTATTGGTATGGAATGACAACGCTTAAACGACCACGCTTAGCCATAGCCAATTCGAAAGGCCGACTCGTATCATGTATTCGAGTTGACTTGGATGTCTAAACAATAACAAACATTTGTATTAAGTTCCAAGTGACCTTCTATTAGAAATAGTTGTGTGTCTGTGTAACACATTATCGTTTAAAACTAAAGGGTAAATTCTGAAGTAAACAGCATATTTTGTAAACATGTTTTATTAATAACCGAAAAATGTACATTATTCATTTAAAATACTACAACTTCATACATAAATTATATAAATAGCAGGCAGTACATCCAGTAACAACTCTGATTCACAGGCTGAGCTCACAGCAGGGCAGTTACACACGATAGTGTTCAGTCTTACGATCTGCACAAATATTTTGCGTGGGTAACTGTCCTTATCATGTCAGAGTAACATATTACAATAAATACGTTTAAATAAGTTTATATTATGCAAATTCTGATGATAAATTGGTGATATTAATTTCAGTACACGAATAAGTAATTTTATCTGAGTCAGATATGGTTCTCTGATTTAGGTGAGCATACGCCATGTACAGTCGACATCGAAAGTAGCTTAGTATCTGAATTTCCCAAAAGGATCGATATGCAAAAAATATCACAATAATCTGACAAAATCACTACGCAAAAATCAAATATAGAAGTCAAGTTATTGTGACATTTAGAAGTCAGTACTTTTGAAAACTAGTTTTTGTCAGCTACTTTTGATGCTGACTGCACAGTCAAGTGCAAAAGTCGCCACGATGTCGCTTTAAAAAGTATCTAAATCTGTGTACATGTTTTTGCACTTGAATGCAGTCAAAAATATTTAAGGAAATAATAATAAGCTCATTTGGTAGTACGCGCAAATCGTTCGTCAGCTACGACCGTATGGCAAAGTCGGGCTCGATATTTATTACCCTAAAACAGATCACTGATTTTATTGCTAACGCCAAAGATTGCGATTTATAAAACAAGTTAATGTGGCAAACTGGCAGTATTCACGATAATAATTAGTTAAATTACAAACAAATACATACATCACGTACATTCACATCTCTTAATTTAAAAAATAACAATATACCTACACACAAAATACCTAACACTATAATATTTTACTGTCTATGACTAATATATACAAATTTACAAATATTTACCTACTTTGTCTAACGCCAACGAGTCTGACATCGGTTACAGAATTGTTATTGCATCTGTTTCAAGAGCGATTGTTAAATTATAAAACAAAGTAGTAATAAAGGTAAATTATTTATTTAAATGCTTCATTAACAGGTGCAGTAATTAAATAATAAACATAATTATGTAACTTTGTATTAGAATCACATACATACTTAAAGCAAACCAGTTTCCACTCCATCAAACTCTGATCAGGTAATTTGAAACTAATCAAAAAGAATTTCCGATTTCAACAATGTAATATTCAGTACGACAAAAAAGTACAGTGCCCAGCGGTAAATATTGCACATCGACCTTTGGAAAGAGACAATCGGCTAATTTCGGTTTCGTATAGCGTTATCAGTGTCGCACTGTTGTTGACACTACATAGATTTGTTAAAACCCCAAACTATATTATTTATTTTGTGGATATCTTTATTAATTTCGTTGGTATATATACTGACATAATGTTAGTTTTACAGCTCTATATAATTCACGCGGGAATCAAAACAAAACACCAATAAAGTACTTCGTTCTAAATTCAAATTCTGATAAACAATAAATTTAATAATTGATGGACATGGAAATCAGCATTCGTTTGTATTCGGAAATGCGATGATAACCGATGTGCAATAGTTACCGCCGGGTACTGTACAGACAACAGCACGACAACCTACCACAAAACGTCAAATTTCCTCAATTGATATTGATCTCTACGTGCCGGACTTAAAGTTGAAAATCAATTCAATGACCTTTCACTTTTTGGGTAGGTTGACCTGCCGTTGTCTGTACATGCTTTTCAAAACTGGGAAAGATGACGTGCATTCAGTTTCAGTTTCCTGATCAGCAAGCAAATCTATGACTCCAACAAGAAAATATAATAATAAATCCTATAATATAGGCCGGTGAAGTTACGACGTAAGTTTATTTCCTCGCGTTCGGACGAAGTCTACCATCTACATCTTTACAAGTAGTTTCTACAAAACGTTATTCATTTAAGGATATGTTTGCTATAAACAAATTATTATGTTACAATTTAAAACATCGTAATCTCCCCAAGTTTACAAATACGAGATCTGATAGAAATTAATATCAATTCCACTACAGTTCGCGGAGTAACACAAATTATATAAAATCAATAAATAAAAAAATATTCTGTTATATTTATTAAAATTTATTTAGTTAAGTTTAACTATACCTCAATGTTAACCTAGACTAATAAACGACTATCGCGTTTATGTATTATAAGTATTATTTTATGATTCGTGATATTTCACTTGTAGTAAAACAAAATAAGTCTCAAATCTTCGACAACGTTATTTGATGCTGATTAAATTTATCTCCACTTCTCATATAGCATAAACAGTCACAATGTATGGAATTTTCTATAATGATACAGCACGAATCATAAAACGTTGTATTAATGGTATTAATAAATGTGTGTTTTTTATAAAGTGAAGTGTATAAATCACAAACGGAAAGTATGATTTGTGCATAAAGTAGTGATAATAATGCCCGTAACAACTATATTGGTCGTTAGTGCTGAGTCGTATTCGAAACGCTATTTTTTAAACTATGTTGGAATTATTGATATAAATAAATAATACAGCGCTGCTACGGTATTCGTTTTATGAACTAACACCAAATGTCACTTTCGGCGATAGCTAAATGTCATTATAATATCTATTGGTCAACAGACGTTACTTCATAAAATGCCCATCGGTACGAATATGGAAGTAAGACTGTATTTCACTGTTCCTTGACACAATGCTGAAACTGTTGAACCGAAGCCATTGAAAAACAGCACAAGTGACATATAGCATATCTGCGATATCGACCAGACGCTTTTTAACCGACTTCAAAAAAAGGAGGAGGTTCTTAATTCGGTTGTGTTTTTTTAGATGAACTACAAACGACTTTGGGTGCCGTAACTAGCCTTTTAAGCATCCAGTTCCATAATTGCGCCCACGCATGACCCAAAACATGATTTGGTTCAGTCATTTCTGGGCCCTGAGCCTGGGCACCTCTGGTACTGCCCTAGTCACGGCGTATTTTCGACTAACTCGTATAAGAACTACTCTATAGACTTGATCATCAGGCGGCGTGATGCTTACCCGGAAATTTGGCCAATAAGTCAAAAGTGACATTTAGTGCTAGTTTCGAAAAATAAAGACCCTATTTTTGCCATAGAAAATGCGTTATTTGACCTCAGCTTTCAACTGTTTAGGGCAGGTTTTTCATAAAATACGCATTTAAAGATTCTCGATTTTAGGAATGATTCACATCTAACGAACGTATCGTGATCATATTTATTTTATTTCTAACAAAACTTTACAAAGCCTTTCTCAGACGACATCTGAAGTGATTTGGCCGACTGCCCCCGCAGACCGGTCAGAGAATTAGAATATTAATATTGTATTGTTGCGTGAACATCGACATGTTTGATGACGCGCGTAAATTGAATGTTACGAGAATTGATATAAAAATCCTAAATTATTATTTTTATCATTTTCTGTAATTGACTTGAGCAATAATGGTAGCTTTGTATTTCTTCAATAACCCTCTTTATGCTCTATCATTGACCTAGCGTTTATTTTCATTACATCTAACAAATCGAGTCTTACGACTTGTTAGGTGTTGGCTCGATATAATCGATTTGTTTTAAACTATTCCTTATTATAAATATCTAAACTACATTTTAAAAATGTTGATTTGGGTTACAAATGTATACTGGGTAGATTATACATACGATATTAATTTTATAGGTCATAAGAATAATGTACTATGTTATAAGGATTAGACATAATTCAATATGACATATTGTTTAGTAATTTTCTTTACGTAGTGGAGGAATATATGAAACAGAAAGATTTAAGCAATTTTTATTAATCGTAAAGTTTGTATCTGGTACTTAAAAGTGCCATGAGATAGATATTTTTTTTTATAAAATCTTGGAATGAAGTCAAACTTAGAAATAGTCTCACGAAATAGAAAAAACAATCGTCTTATAGTTTCCACTAAAATAATACAAAATAATAATTACAAATATGTCACAAACCTTCTGCGCTTTCTAAAAGATTTGTACTACAAAAACAATAAAACATTATCTAAATAGATAGATAAAGATACAGTCGATTTTTAGAAAATAAATATATGTAATACATGTCACTAGAACTCGTTTATTCTGTAAGAATTTAGTTTGCTTTTAATCGAGATGACGTCTTTTAATAGTTTACGTATTTTAGATTAATAGAGAAGAAAGTAAGAATCTAGCTATAAATAACCTGAAAATACGAAGTGTTACGGTTCGTTATTTTCAGTTTGAAGTATTCGAAATTATGCTATCAATATTTTAACTTTTCACAGCTTTGAAAGGAAGGTAGTTAAACGTTTGAAATAAACATTCTCGACGTTAAGTTAGTTATGGTCGAATCAAATATGACACCGTAACGCATGCGAAGTCTGACCAACTTACGTGAATTTATTACGGATAGTTTTATAATAGTCACTAGCTAGTCCATCGTTTCTCAACCTTTTTAGTGTTACGAATAACAGAATAGCCGTTGTAAGAAGCGTTGCGTTCTAATCACTACAATGTGTGATTTGACTATTAAAATGTTTATATCTTCAAATTTCTGAGCGACTCCAAGGTTGAGAATCGATGCACTATCGATTAAGATCGCGTTCAAAATTAGCAACCAAACCAGCCACTGAAAGCTATTTAGTTAGCAATTCGAAGACGTTCACACTATTACGCTGCTAGTCACACTGAATATTACCGATTTTGCTCTGTCCGACTCCTTCACTGATTCAACGCCAAAATAAGAACGATTATAGTGTATAGATTCAAAACTGCCTAGCTCGTAACGGAGCAATATTTTGTTAACTTTCGGTTAGAGACAATAATTGTGATTAAAATTTTTGCACCACCACTCAACTTGTCTAAAATCAAATCGTGAACTTTATTGGGAGATAGAATAGCCTGGGGCGCTCTGATGAAGTGGAGAGATGATATACGCAAAGCTGCTGGCATTGAATGGAAACGATGTTCAACAGTGGATTCTGCTGCCCTCATAAGGAAAAAAGAGCTATCTGTCACTTTGTTTTACGAATTGAGGTACATTTAAATATTCGGAATCAGTAAAAAAAGACGCATCCTAATCAGTATTTTTCTAATGATTTTTGTAATGTCATATACGGGCTTTTCTTCTTATGATCCTCTGCTTTTTAGTACGATTGAGACGCAGCAAAAATTCGGCAAAATCTCAGTGTGACCTAAAGACTTTCAAATAATACGTTTTGAGCTAGACGCGAGTCACGCGTATATTTGAAAGAGCCCTAAGCATTACCGTAAGTTAGAGCAGGGTCGTTGGTCGCCGGCCCTCAGACGCGGTTTTCGTCGCTGGCGGGGGCGGCGGGGGCGGCGGGGGCGGCGGGGGCGGCGGGGGCGCGCGTGGGCGGCGGCGGCGTGGCGGCGCGGTACAGCGGGTTGCGGCCGCGCACGGGCAGCGGGTGCGCCTCGGTGTTGAGAACCCACTCGTCCAGCGGCAGCAGGCTGTCGTCCGCGAACAGCAGGTACAGGTACTGCGGTACAAATGAGGGTGTCAACGACGGGCCTGCATGTCCCTTCGACAACCTGACCCCATGAACCCATCGACGAAGAACAGGTATGACGACTAACTTTTTTTTCTTCGTCTATCAGGTAGGCTTTCAAAAAGTATTGGACACGTATTTTTCCTTTTTTCACATAATCCAAATATTACAGAGATATATTGATTTAAAATGTCACATGACGTCACGTCTTGGTATTATATTTTTTGATTATTATTATTATGATATTATTTTTTGATAATTTAACTGACTGACTAAATAGAATTTCATTTCCCAGTCGTCACCCTTATTGACATCATATAAATCACGTGACACTAATGCTAAGGCAATGTTTAAAAAACTACACACTCCGTGTGTTCTCGTGGTTTCGGTAGAAAAAGTGGGGATGTCGTACGCACTCTAGTGTAATATGTTATCAACCGAAATTTTTGAAGCTTAGTGGTACGAGTGAAGTGACAGATACAACACAATAAAACAATCATCGAGCATATAACCTCAAGCAGCCATACGAACCATCTTTCTCTGGAACTAGTAAATGATTTTTTACTTACATTTATTAAGTCCTGTCAACTCTGTGGCGTACCACCACATTTCTTACATACTTCATAATTATACCATTGTAATTTGTATGTAAACAACTTCTCAATTTGTATTTTTTAGAAATAATGTTTATTTCAATATGAATTGTGACATTATAAGTAATTACAAACTCATAATATGTATAACATTAAATTTATCTAAGTACTTACGCTAAAATACTTTGCACAATCATAAACTATCTAAGTAACCAATTTAAATTATCATTACCAGATTCCTAGTTTGTGCATAAATTAAATTTAGAACATTACGTTTATTGAATATCAACGAACAAACTTAGCGCGCAAAATATTTTACATCATAACATTTTCTACCCTAATGTTTCTGTTCTGCGCGGCCTGCGCGCGCGCAGCGGCCGACCGGTTCCGTTCTCGATACCCGCGGCCGCCTTCCGCGCGCGGGAGTTATTCAGTCCGCTTTACGCCATCGGCTATCGCATACTACCTATCTCGCTTATCACTTGCTCGCGCCTTTAACTTGTACGTTCTGTTTAATGTTTGTTTTACGTATATCCCTCGTGCTGTAACATCTGTCTCTTCTCGTTTCTACTCCTTCTAATTGTGGTGTAATTGTATGTGACTTTTGTGTGTTTTAATAAACTGTACGTGAGTGTTAACAAGGACTACTTCAATTACCTCCCGACAGAATACCTGCACACTGCATCACGCCTACTACCACAACTCTCTCCATATCATACGTAAACGGTATAGATACAGTTAAAAAAATGGCGGAAAATTTTATCGAACAAATCATATGACATTTCTTCTCTATAGTGCTTCATGCAGATAATACATGTGTATGACACCTCTTGTGAATGTCCCGTGTCTCAGGAATAGTTTAGAGGGTGAGACAATTTACACGATACTCGTTTACAAAGCCCGCGTTAAAATATATTTGGCAGTGTGGTTACATTTACGAAGGCCTAGAGTATTAGCTCGGCGATGGACACGATTAATGCCAAAGAAAAGTTAAGTCGAATTTTAAAAACTCATAATATCATATCAAATATCTTGTTCAAGTTGGCGACATAGTCCTTTGAGCCGGATACAGCCAACTGTCTAACTGTAACTTCTTGGGAATACTTATTTTGTTATAATATGATGTTTGTGTGGTATCATAATGGACAAACTTGAGATCTATTGCTGGAGTAGCAAGAAAGATGCAAAATAAATTTTCTTTACCATTTTAATAACTTCATGTCACGTGACCATATTCTACTGAACCGCGCAGAAACCCTAGAAACCACTAAGTTTGACTGTAGATATATTTATTAAGTTTTTTTTTTAAATTACAAAACTGTAAAAATTGGTCCTTCGAGCTGGATTTTGATTAGAATTGGAACAATTGAAACTAACCTTGAGCGTTTCGGCGAGGAAGAAGCTCTGCTGCACGTCATCTCCTTGCGGGTTCTGGTGGTACACATTCACGAGCCCCGTGTAGCCGCCTTCCACCCGACAATGCTTTTCAAGGGCCTGCAGAGAAATTAAAATTCACAGTAAGTACTATACCAACACAGTCTGACAAAACTGCTGTTGGTTTCTTTGGACTTATTACCCCCGTTTTAACAAGGTAAAAGTCAACAATTACATCGAAAACATTTATTTCGCGTGTTGATTCTTATAAAATTCTCCCCAAATAGTTAAATTCCTGATTTAACTGATGAAGCATACGTAAACGAGACACAATAGAAATTCTATTGTTATGCGGTCTCATGAGACCGCTGGATGTTAACGGGTTGAACTAAAACTTGCTGGAATAAACGGTTTTTTGCAAAAGATTTAAAAACAATCTAAGTTAAAATTTAAAGCAATTTTTCGCGACCTCATATGCACAACTAGCTTTAAAAAACAAATACCGAATTCAACAACAGGTGCTCTAATACAACGGTAGATGTATCCACTTAAATATAAACATTACTGGACACTTTCAGATTCTAAATAACAATATCTACATTAGGTTGCCACAGGATGAAGTAGCTCTCGAAGGTCTCGGTGTAGTAGTGGGTAGTGGGTAGTGGGTAGTGGTTACCTGCACGGCCTCCCAGCCCCAGTCGCGGTAGCGCTGGTCGCGCGTGAGGCGCCACAGGATGAAGTAGCTCTCGAAGGTCTCGGTGTAGTAGTGGGTAGTGGGTAGTGGGTAGTGGTTACCTGCACGGCCTCCCAGCCCCAGTCGCGGTAGCGCTGGTCGCGCGTGAGGCGCCACAGGATGAAGTAGCTCTCGAAGGTCTCGGTGTAGTAGTGGGTAGTGGGTAGTGGGTAGTGGTTACCTGCACGGCCTCCCAGCCCCAGTCGCGGTAGCGCTGGTCGCGCGTGAGGCGCCACAGGATGAAGTAGCTCTCGAAGGTCTCGGTGTAGTAGTGGGTAGTGGGTAGTGGGTAGTGGTTACCTGCACGGCCTCCCAGCCCCAGTCGCGGTAGCGCTGGTCGCGCGTGAGGCGCCACAGGATGAAGTAGCTCTCGAAGGTCTCGGTGTAGTAGTGGGTAGTGGGTAGTGGGTAGTGGTTACCTGCACGGCCTCCCAGCCCCAGTCGCGGTAGCGCTGGTCGCGCGTGAGGCGCCACAGGATGAAGTAGCTCTCGAAGGTCTCGGTGTAGTAGTGGGTAGTGGGTAGTGGGTAGTGGTTACCTGCACGGCCTCCCAGCCCCAGTCGCGGTAGCGCTGGTCGCGCGTGAGGCGCCACAGGATGAAGTAGCTCTCGAAGGTCTCGGTGTAGTAGTGGGTAGTGGGTAGTGGGTAGTGGTTACCTGCACGGCCTCCCAGCCCCAGTCGCGGTAGCGCTGGTCGCGCGTGAGGCGCCACAGGATGAAGTAGCTCTCGAAGGTCTCGGTGTAGTAGTGGGTAGTGGGTAGTGGGTAGTGGTTACCTGCACGGCCTCCCAGCCCCAGTCGCGGTAGCGCTGGTCGCGCGTGAGGCGCCACAGGATGAAGTAGCTCTCGAAGGTCTCGGTGTAGTAGTGGGTAGTGGGTAGTGGGTAGTGGTTACCTGCACGGCCTCCCAGCCCCAGTCGCGGTAGCGCTGGTCGCGCGTGAGGCGCCACAGGATGAAGTAGCTCTCGAAGGTCTCGGTGTAGTAGTGGGTAGTGGGTAGTGGGTAGTGGTTACCTGCACGGCCTCCCAGCCCCAGTCGCGGTAGCGCTGGTCGCGCGTGAGGCGCCACAGGATGAAGTAGCTCTCGAAGGTCTCGGTGTAGTAGTGGGTAGTGGGTAGTGGTTACCTGCACGGCCTCCCAGCCCCAGTCGCGGTAGCGCTGGTCGCGCGTGAGGCGCCACAGGATGAAGTAGCTCTCGAAGGTCTCGGTGTAGTAGTGGGTAGTGGGTAGTGGGTAGTGGTTACCTGCACGGCCTCCCAGCCCCAGTCGCGGTAGCGCTGGTCGCGCGTGAGGCGCCACAGGATGAAGTAGCTCTCGAAGGTCTCGGTGTAGTAGTGGGTAGTGGGTAGTGGGTAGTGGTTACCTGCACGGCCTCCCAGCCCCAGTCGCGGTAGCGCTGGTCGCGCGTGAGGCGCCACAGGATGAAGTAGCTCTCGAAGGTCTCGGTGTAGTAGTGGGTAGTGGGTAGTGGGTAGTGGTTACCTGCACGGCCTCCCAGCCCCAGTCGCGGTAGCGCTGGTCGCGCGTGAGGCGCCACAGGATGAAGTAGCTCTCGAAGGTCTCGGTGTAGTAGTGGGTAGTGGGTAGTGGGTAGTGGTTACCTGCACGGCCTCCCAGCCCCAGTCGCGGTAGCGCTGGTCGCGCGTGAGGCGCCACAGGATGAAGTAGCTCTCGAAGGTCTCGGTGTAGTAGTGGGTAGTGGGTAGTGGGTAGTGGTTACCTGCACGGCCTCCCAGCCCCAGTCGCGGTAGCGCTGGTCGCGCGTGAGGCGCCACAGGATGAAGTAGCTCTCGAAGGTCTCGGTGTAGTAGTGGGTAGTGGGTAGTGGGTAGTGGTTACCTGCACGGCCTCCCAGCCCCAGTCGCGGTAGCGCTGGTCGCGCGTGAGGCGCCACAGGATGAAGTAGCTCTCGAAGGTCTCGGTGTAGTAGTGGGTAGTGGGTAGTGGGTAGTGGTTACCTGCACGGCCTCCCAGCCCCAGTCGCGGTAGCGCTGGTCGCGCGTGAGGCGCCACAGGATGAAGTAGCTCTCGAAGGTCTCGGTGTAGTAGTGGGTAGTGGGTAGTGGGTAGTGGTTACCTGCACGGCCTCCCAGCCCCAGTCGCGGTAGCGCTGGTCGCGCGTGAGGCGCCACAGGATGAAGTAGCTCTCGAAGGTCTCGGTGTAGTAGTGGGTAGTGGGTAGTGGGTAGTGGTTACCTGCACGGCCTCCCAGCCCCAGTCGCGGTAGCGCTGGTCGCGCGTGAGGCGCCACAGGATGAAGTAGCTCTCGAAGGTCTCGGTGTAGTAGTGGGTAGTGGGTAGTGGGTAGTGGTTACCTGCACGGCCTCCCAGCCCCAGTCGCGGTAGCGCTGGTCGCGCGTGAGGCGCCACAGGATGAAGTAGCTCTCGAAGGTCTCGGTGTAGTAGTGGGTAGTGGGTAGTGGTTACCTGCACGGCCTCCCAGCCCCAGTCGCGGTAGCGCTGGTCGCGCGTGAGGCGCCACAGGATGAAGTAGCTCTCGAAGGTCTCGGTGTAGTAGTGGGTAGTGGGTAGTGGGTAGTGGTTACCTGCACGGCCTCCCAGCCCCAGTCGCGGTAGCGCTGGTCGCGCGTGAGGCGCCACAGGATGAAGTAGCTCTCGAAGGTCTCGGTGTAGTAGTGGGTAGTGGGTAGTGGGTAGTGGTTACCTGCACGGCCTCCCAGCCCCAGTCGCGGTAGCGCTGGTCGCGCGTGAGGCGCCACAGGATGAAGTAGCTCTCGAAGGTCTCGGTGTAGTAGTGGGTAGTGGGTAGTGGGTAGTGGTTACCTGCACGGCCTCCCAGCCCCAGTCGCGGTAGCGCTGGTCGCGCGTGAGGCGCCACAGGATGAAGTAGCTCTCGAAGGTCTCGGTGTAGTAGTGGGTAGTGGGTAGTGGGTAGTGGTTACCTGCACGGCCTCCCAGCCCCAGTCGCGGTAGCGCTGGTCGCGCGTGAGGCGCCACAGGATGAAGTAGCTCTCGAAGGTCTCGGTGTAGTAGTGGGTAGTGGGTAGTGGGTAGTGGTTACCTGCACGGCCTCCCAGCCCCAGTCGCGGTAGCGCTGGTCGCGCGTGAGGCGCCACAGGATGAAGTAGCTCTCGAAGGTCTCGGTGTAGTAGTGGGTAGTGGGTAGTGGGTAGTGGTTACCTGCACGGCCTCCCAGCCCCAGTCGCGGTAGCGCTGGTCGCGCGTGAGGCGCCACAGGATGAAGTAGCTCTCGAAGGTCTCGGTGTAGTAGTGGGTAGTGGGTAGTGGGTAGTGGTTACCTGCACGGCCTCCCAGCCCCAGTCGCGGTAGCGCTGGTCGCGCGTGAGGCGCCACAGGATGAAGTAGCTCTCGAAGGTCTCGGTGTAGTAGTGGGTAGTGGGTAGTGGGTAGTGGTTACCTGCACGGCCTCCCAGCCCCAGTCGCGGTAGCGCTGGTCGCGCGTGAGGCGCCACAGGATGAAGTAGCTCTCGAAGGTCTCGGTGTAGTAGTGGGTAGTGGGTAGTGGTTACCTGCACGGCCTCCCAGCCCCAGTCGCGGTAGCGCTGGTCGCGCGTGAGGCGCCACAGGATGAAGTAGCTCTCGAAGGTCTCGGTGTAGTAGTGGGTAGTGGGTAGTGGGTAGTGGTTACCTGCACGGCCTCCCAGCCCCAGTCGCGGTAGCGCTGGTCGCGCGTGAGGCGCCACAGGATGAAGTAGCTCTCGAAGGTCTCGGTGTAGTAGTGGGTAGTGGGTAGTGGGTAGTGGTTACCTGCACGGCCTCCCAGCCCCAGTCGCGGTAGCGCTGGTCGCGCGTGAGGCGCCACAGGATGAAGTAGCTCTCGAAGGTCTCGGTGTAGTAGTGGGTAGTGGGTAGTGGGTAGTGGTTACCTGCACGGCCTCCCAGCCCCAGTCGCGGTAGCGCTGGTCGCGCGTGAGGCGCCACAGGATGAAGTAGCTCTCGAAGGTCTCGGTGTAGTAGTGGGTAGTGGGTAGTGGGTAGTGGTTACCTGCACGGCCTCCCAGCCCCAGTCGCGGTAGCGCTGGTCGCGCGTGAGGCGCCACAGGATGAAGTAGCTCTCGAAGGTCTCGGTGTAGTAGTGGGTAGTGGGTAGTGGGTAGTGGTTACCTGCACGGCCTCCCAGCCCCAGTCGCGGTAGCGCTGGTCGCGCGTGAGGCGCCACAGGATGAAGTAGCTCTCGAAGGTCTCGGTGTAGTAGTGGGTAGTGGGTAGTGGGTAGTGGGTAGTGGTTACCTGCACGGCCTCCCAGCCCCAGTCGCGGTAGCGCTGGTCGCGCGTGAGGCGCCACAGGATGAAGTAGCTCTCGAAGGTCTCGGTGTAGTAGTGGGTAGTGGGTAGTGGGTAGTGGTTACCTGCACGGCCTCCCAGCCCCAGTCGCGGTAGCGCTGGTCGCGCGTGAGGCGCCACAGGATGAAGTAGCTCTCGAAGGTCTCGGTGTAGTAGTGGGTAGTGGGTAGTGGGTAGTGGTTACCTGCACGGCCTCCCAGCCCCAGTCGCGGTAGCGCTGGTCGCGCGTGAGGCGCCACAGGATGAAGTAGCTCTCGAAGGTCTCGGTGTAGTAGTGGGTAGTGGGTAGTGGGTAGTGGTTACCTGCACGGCCTCCCAGCCCCAGTCGCGGTAGCGCTGGTCGCGCGTGAGGCGCCACAGGATGAAGTAGCTCTCGAAGGTCTCGGTGTAGTAGTGGGTAGTGGGTAGTGGGTAGTGGTTACCTGCACGGCCTCCCAGCCCCAGTCGCGGTAGCGCTGGTCGCGCGTGAGGCGCCACAGGATGAAGTAGCTCTCGAAGGTCTCGGTGTAGTAGTGGGTAGTGGGTAGTGGGTAGTGGTTACCTGCACGGCCTCCCAGCCCCAGTCGCGGTAGCGCTGGTCGCGCGTGAGGCGCCACAGGATGAAGTAGCTCTCGAAGGTCTCGGTGTAGTAGTGGGTAGTGGGTAGTGGGTAGTGGTTACCTGCACGGCCTCCCAGCCCCAGTCGCGGTAGCGCTGGTCGCGCGTGAGGCGCCACAGGATGAAGTAGCTCTCGAAGGTCTCGGTGTAGTAGTGGGTAGTGGGTAGTGGGTAGTGGTTACCTGCACGGCCTCCCAGCCCCAGTCGCGGTAGCGCTGGTCGCGCGTGAGGCGCCACAGGATGAAGTAGCTCTCGAAGGTCTCGGTGTAGTAGTGGGTAGTGGGTAGTGGGTAGTGGTTACCTGCACGGCCTCCCAGCCCCAGTCGCGGTAGCGCTGGTCGCGCGTGAGGCGCCACAGGATGAAGTAGCTCTCGAAGGTCTCGGGCCGCAGCAGGAACACCTTCTCGTTGCTCTTCTGCGCACGCGCCTCTACCGCGCCGCTGAACCTAAGGGATGCAATAGCCTGTCAGCTTGCTGTGAGTTTTGATACTAACCCCCTTATTAATAAAATTATAAACTAGATTTAAACCACAACGAAATGACGCAATTAATACCTATTAAACTTATTTTAGTTGTTTTAATATGTCTGGATAAAATTCATTTAAGAAATAATTTCGAGGAAACTTTTACCTCTCTCAATTTCACTCGATATTTTGATATGAAGCTGTACAGGCAAATGTTCGAAACTTACATAGCTGTTAGGGTCGGACTACATGCATCCGAAATTTTTTAGAACCCCATACAAATCAGATTGAATCCGGGCTTGTCCGGAGCCGTTTTGTATGGAGTTCTGTTGAACTGTATAACGGTGATATAAATTGGTTTGATAATCATGGTTAAATCTAGCCTTTATTTCAATAAATAAGGGGGTAGGTTTAACATCCTTCTTCTTGCTCGAGAAAAGATGCTTTAAAAGATACCGCGGGGTAATAGGAATGTTATGCCGGAATCTTGCCCGTGTTAAGCGGAGGCGATATTAGTTTCAATCAAACTATACGCAAATATACTATTTTTATAGTAAGGTGGCTTGTATGTTGTTGGATGAGTTACCTGAAAGCCTCGGGCCCGAGTTTGGTCTCGGAGCGTATGTAGCTCTCGTGGCACGTGTGCGTGAGCTTCTTCGCCACGTCCATGTAGCGTTCCGACAGGGAGTTCTCGAGGGTAGTCGACGCGAGCGCGAACATGCCACCTAAAGAGATATAAATAAATATTGGATATCAAATACTTTGCTCTGAACCTAAGTAGTTAAAGCACTTGTGTTATAGAAACCAGAAACAATGGTGGCACCACAACACAGACTTGAGGCAACATAGAAAAGGTCCTATTCTACATTGACCGGACCAAGAATTCGGGACCTCAGAGATGGCGACGCCAAGTCCGGCGTACTCGCCTCTCGGCCACGGAGGTCGTGAAAAGGTTAAGACGTTTACAATTTAATTCTGTGCAAAGTCAGTCTAGCATCGTTGGGTGGGGTAAACGCGCGTTCAAAATATAAATTTAACTTCCATTCAGACTTAGAGGGCGATTTAACTGCTCAAATGCAATGATTTTTTCTATGTCAGCAATATCAAAAACACTCGCAAAAAAAATCACGTCTTCATACTAAATAAATAACCAATTAGCTGTTGTTTGAACACAATGAACTACTGTTCAGACTTTAGTTTAGGTCCCACTTTAGCTGCGTTGCATCGCCCCAATGCAAATTACGGTTTACACATCACGTAATTGAATGAAAAAAAAGGTCAATTTTTAAAGCCAATTTCCTTGAGCTATGCGCTAAAGCTAAAATGGAAATGGGCAGGCCATGTAGCGAGGCTTACAAACCTGTCTATCTCCTGAGATGGAAAGGTATAGTAACCCAATTGGGAGGCCCAGAAGGAAAAAGAAGCAGAGGAAGACCACCAACACGTTGGGAAGACGAAATCAAAAGAGCCGAAGGCTCAAACTGGAACCAAATAGCACAAGATAGAGACAATTGAGGATCTTTGGAGGCCTTCACCCAAATTGGGGTTCTTGCAAAAGAAGAAAATTACCCATTAAAAAAGAAGAAAATTACATAAGTAACCCATTAGCATAACTACTAGAAATAAAATTATCTTGTAATAATGCAAGAAATAAAAGGCTTTTTAATTATTTTATTTATAATTGAATGAAAGCGAGTCTTCTGTTTTTGTACTAGGTATTTGAGCCTGATCTGATCGCCAATGAAACGAAACCAGTGAGCTCAAGTAGCCTGGGGATATCTAAGTTAGTTAGTTAGTTGAGACTTTACTTTTTGGTTTAGGATTTAAGAATGGACAGTATTATTAAAACGTCAACCGATTTTTTCTTTTAATTTAAAAAACATAAATGTTTGATATTAATCGAGAACAGACCGATCATGTAGGACACAATTCCTTATAGCCTTTTCAGTAAAGACTAATTATGCTTCACTTCCTCAATCTTTATTTTCGAACAATTTCAGAAACAACACATATAACAAAACACTATAGAAAATATTAATACTTATCCGTTACAAGTTACAATGCATAGTAAAATAATCACCGAATTATGTAATCATTTATTATTGATCGTCTCTAGTGAAGCGTGTTATTATGCTTTAAATAATACTTTTAAATATAAGCCGATAAACATATTTTTGTGTTTCTAATAATTAGACACATGTATTTGGCTAATGATCGCAGTTGTTCATTATAGCGTGGAAAATTATTATTATGTATAATAATTGAACAGCTTCTGTGCGAGTACTATTATTGTTTGGTCATTGGCGCATAGGTGGAAGAACTATTCGCTTAATCTTGATTTGCTAATCTAGGACCGAAATATTACAAAAGTAAATGTAAATCGACTTTCAATGTTTGATTACATGGTTATTTACAAGTGAAGCTAATACAAACGTGTTAATATACTGACCAGTGAAGCACGAGAGATGGTCCATCTTCTCCTCAAACACCCTTCCGTACTTCATTTCGGCTAAATAGGCCAAGCCTGATGGCGAAGTCCTCAGCATTTTGTCGAGTGCTGCCTGCATGGCCGTGTCGAACATGACGCGCGCCTGCGAGTCGTCCTGCCCGGACACCAGCCACGCCTTCAGGAGGTACTCGTAGAACGAGTCGCCTAGAGCGCCCAGGGATATGTGCCCTGTCGAGAAACGAAGACAATAAATAAATAATTAATCCTTCTACCAATCATCTAGACCCAAACTTGGCAAAGTTTGTATGGCGACTAGATAATGGATAAACAAACTTAAATACATTATAAACATCCATGACTTAGGTACATCTAACTAACATTAATACACACTAAAACGAGAATGAACGCGATCAGCAAGTACATATTTTACCTTTTATTGGCCCGACGTTTCGACCGGGTTACACCGACCGTGGTCACAGGCTGACTGGAACAGCGAGTCGAGTGTTCCAGTCAGCCTGTGACAGGACATCGAGACACAAATAGCTTGACTAAATTAAAGATTGAACGAGCTTCTGGCACCGCGAAATCAAAGACCTAGCCAACGATCGCCTACGATTCCACATTGTTCTCCAAACTTCGTTAGAAGATGTCACTCTATAATGATTATGATGGCTTAGGTAAAAAATGCTCGTGCTCATCACACAAATATTTGCCCCTTGCGGGATTCGAACGTCAAGGCGCTGGTTTTGTAGTTCGGGGAGTCGCGCACCACGGGATCAAACGGTCGTCATAGAGATAAAAATAAAATCAGGGAGACATTATTTTACTTGCTACATTTATTGAAACTATCCTATCCTATAATATTTATTGATATATATCCCGTAATAAAGGGTAACAAAAGTCGATTGTGCTTGTTGGGCCATTTCTTTTTATTTAAATGGACCTATCACTGACGGTCTTTGAGCAAGGCCTCTTTAGTTACACCCGGCAGTTGTGGTGAGCACTGAAGGCGCTAAGTCTAGGTCCGCCCTACTAGGGGCTTCCGCGACCTGGCCAAGTGTAAGCCGCAGGCCGGTGTCGTGTCGGACCCCATACTAGCGATCGGATCAGTTATGAGTGCAAAAGGCTGCGCTGTTTCTTCTTATTACCAGGCAATATGCAGTCCCTGAAGCAGGGGTAGGGCAAAGCTATATTTACATAGATGTAAAGTTAAGACTAACGTGCTTAGGTCGGTCATACTCATAAATAATTAGGAATTAAATTTGAGAACGAGTAAACAGTGAAGTAACGAGTAAAGTCAGTTTATTTTTAAAACCTTGGATCACGCACGCACATCATTGTTTTATTAATTATGACAACCATTTGAATTTTTTATGTTTGAGGCTTTTTCGACAGTAAGTATAACATGAAGGAGAAAGAGTTACTTTCAGATAACGTGATTTACAATCTTATTTATCTTCACAGCTTAAACGCGTTATCTTTCTGATTAATATCTTTAACTAGCAAAACAAGTGAAAAACTGTTTATACAGAACATGTTCATATTTTTCATTGTTTTCGACCTTATGAGTCATATGACACGTGAAACAGTAACTGAAGTATAAGCTGCACAGGTCGCGTAGTTCTGTTCGGGGCACAGACAGTCAGTATCGTTGATATAAAAACTATAATTAATAAATATAAATATTATAATAATAATTTTTTTTTTGGTGGCACCCAACTAGACCCGATTCATTTAGAAAATAAATATGCTCCAGATACACACAAATTGTCCTGGTTTTTCATAATGGACCCAACCGGGAATCGAACCCGGGAATACTTGCGCTTGAGGCGAAACACCGGGCCACTGAGGCAAAAGTGTCAACGAAATCGTGATAAATTAGATTTCGGCGAGGAATCAGACGCCTCCCAGCGACTGGGACTCGCCGACACCCAGACACAAACCGGGAATCGAACCACATCACTACGTCAATCGGGTCGTCATTCGATCATCGGGTAGTCATCAATAACATAAGATGTTGACTCACTCTGTCCCCACTGGCCAGTGCGCGGGTTGATGAAGTTGGGATAGAGGTCGTTTGGCTTCTCAGCATTATTCAGCACCTCTCGGATGCGCTCCACCTTCTGTTTGTACACTGAAAACACAACCAGACTATTAGGAATACATTATTGTGTAGGTGTACTTCGGCCCAGGCCGATAACGTTAAAAAGCGTACATTTGTTTCAGTTCAGTATCAATGGTTTAAATATAGGACATAGTTACCCTTTAAGGGTCAAAGTAACCCGTACTTGCTTATTTGCTCTTTCGCTGCAGACAACGCTAGGGTTTATAAAACCAGATATTATAAGATTGTTTCACTCTGTGAACCTTCCACTTACATGTATAAGTCTATTAACTGCACAATTTTCAAATATGAAGCTGGTTTGTAAGATTGCTGAGTACATTAAGTCGCCATTTACATATAT
Organism: Anania hortulata; assembly: GCA_963576865.1. Taxonomy (NCBI): domain Eukaryota; kingdom Metazoa; phylum Arthropoda; class Insecta; order Lepidoptera; family Crambidae; genus Anania; species Anania hortulata. The sequence continues at coordinate 15,782,878 of OY756396.1, read as the reverse complement.
CATTGCTTACTTAGCTGTTCAAATTATTTACAAACGTCAATTTTAAATAATAAAAAAGTTGTTTATTCAAGTGTTGTTAACTAATAAATTGGGATGACGTATTGCTTTTGAAGATAAATAACAATGGTGAAAAATATATCTAAGACTGTTAATTTAACCCAGAATATGTAATTTAACTACGTAGATTTCACAATCGAAAATTGACATAAAAATACCGCACTATTATTATAATAATATCTAACACAACATAATATCGATTTATAATAAAGTAACATGGCAACATAAAATATTAAAATGAATCGTGTATTTCCTTAACAGAGTTAACAGGATAATACAAATACCTGTTTACGTAAAACCTGAGCAGGAAAATAACTATCTTAATCTGTGACCGTCAAAACAAAAAAAACTATTATAGTAACTTGATATCGGGTCACCGCTGCAGTGGAACATTAAAGATTAAGTAATCTATATATATAAAAATGAATCACTATTTCCCTTGGTCATCGCATCACGCGTGAACGGATGGAATAGAGTCGGAAATTATTTTTTGTTGTGTTATTTATTGTCAGGAGAAGATTCTTATGAAACAAAAAACTAAGAAAGTTGCGCAGAAAATCCTTTACGAATAAAGACCACAAGAACGAAGTCGCGGGCAACAGTTAGTAAAAAATAATTATTATACCTAACTATAGCGATTGTCTGCGGCTCCACCAGTGTGGAATTCGTCGGCGAGTTAGTGCAATTATTGCGGTTTGTCACAGATGTACTTGAAATGTGAATTATTTCGGGGGAAAACCATATATTTTTAAACAAACACGTCGATCCGTTGGTGATAGATAGGCCAAGATACAGTAGGATTGTCCGTCTTTTTAATATTGTAGAGTTGGACTTCATTTGTTTACTATTTGACAAGTGAATTTAAAGAGTAATCCAAAGCATTCACATTAACAATTCAAAGTTCGTTTATCTATTAATGGTTAGTTATAATATTTTTTTCGTAAAATATCTTTGACTGGACTTTTTCGAAGATTCTTGAAAAAGAGGTTAATATCAACATTCTAATAGGAAGATCCGCACCACAATATTTTTTCTTACCAAACTCTACCGGAAATGCCGGTTGAGCGAGGTTTCATACGATTTCATACAAATCATTCTTAATTCGCGTCGTTCGAAGCAAACAAATTATGATTATTATTACATCAGATAATATAAATAAATAAATCAGTGCCTTACCATCTTTGCCGGTGACGTCACTTAGGTACGTGAACTCCATGTGTAATGTGCCCACTTCGGACAGAATGCTGTTGGGACCAGCCCAGTGGTATTGCCGGCTAGCCTGGAATTAAAAACCTTCGAATAAGTGAATAAGTATTGTATATCTGCCTGTCAATTGTAGGGCTACGTATAAGAGCGTTTAGGTCTAACTACCGGAATGTATAGTGTGTTATGTATGATAGTGCATCCAAACTCCAGACCGCAGTTAATTTAAGTGGAGCAAACTTTTCTATTTTTGCAAAGCACTGGGCATCATACAAAAAAAGATCGACGAAGGAAAGTATTCTCTACTTAATTTCTGCGTGTAACAGTGAGCTTCTTTAAAAAAAAATTGTATGTGTTATTCTATTCCTTTTTAATATCACAAAATTTCGATAGTTAAGTCCGAGAGTTGCAGTTACTCGAAAATTAACTAAAAACAGCTGAACTTCGCGCTGTATATTTCACGGAGAATATTATCGTATATATCAGAGTAGGCCAAGTGCTCATTATGACTTTAAGACTAATTTCAGTTCAATTAGTGCGCAGTTTGTAAATTTACAGCTACGAGTTCTTGCTGGCTGATGTTACCATCAAACCATACGCCTACTGGGAAGATACCTTTACGCTGCTTTTAGAAAAGTCGCTATTAATGTAAGATAGTCCGTGATTTGGCTAAATATTATTTTTATGATTCAAATTCATGTACGTAGTAACGAGTACTTACATATTTAAACGCGGGATCAATTAATACTGTTAACAGTACCAGCAAAATGCAATAAATTTTAAATACATATTCGTAGTTAAATATTTTCTAGCTAAATATAAGGAAATGCAAAATAATAATTGTAAAGAGGAAACTCACTCACTATGGCCATTATTTTATCGATATGAAGTACCTACTAATCCGTCAATTGTTTATTTTAAATGTAATTATTTTTATGAAACATAATATTGAAATAACCAAAACATATAACGATTAAAGAGTCGTTTGTTATTCTTTATTGATTATTATTTCAACTAACAACAGGAAACCGCCAACTTAATATCCAGTCGTAATATGATTTCGAAGTGATTACAAGAGCGAAACCAACTTACTTAGCGCCCAACTCACAATCTTCTTACACAAGTTTTGCTGTTGGTTCTTTGTGTAATAAGCTTGTATTAATAAAACGATCTTACCTTTGAGAGCGTTTATAAGACAATGCCTTTTTAATAATAAGGTAAGTAAGTAGACTATGGTATTTTATGAAATTTAATTAAATGAGTGACGGCATAACGTTGAAGTTTGCCTACATGTTGCTGTTAGTAATAATATTATGTTGCTGTGTTATAAAATGTTGCTGAGAAATCCTAAAATTGTACTTAGAACCAGTGAAGTAAATATATTTATTAGGTATTTACCGTTGCATTTGTAAAATAATGCACACGAACACCAATCATAATTAATAACGCTCAAATTGTAGCCACTTGAGGAAATCAACGGAGAGGACAAAAAGAGGTCGATCGTTGCCGAAATTTACATGGGTTAATAATTATTGTAGTAAGTTGTTTTCTCACCTCGGTATAGACTTGTTGACAAGTGCATAACGTTCCTAGGCCAGACGGAACCTCTAGAACGGGCAAGCGTTTGTAAATTATTTTGTCTTGATACATTGCCGCTGGTGATTCCGTAACTCCCGTAGTAACGAAAATTGGTTTAGATAGTTTTTCAGAATTTGTGATATTTCCCTTACCATAATGAGCGGGTTGTTAATAATAGAAACTAGCGTCGGTTCACAACTTACAAGTTTCAGGCAACAATTTTCTCTAACACCCACTGACACACACTCAACCACGACACCATCTCACACAGATTATTTCACAAAGCAGTGACATCACATTATAGTTCGTTTGTCAGAATTACACTTGGCTTAGGCCCGTGTAATTCTAGAAACTCCAACTGCCAAAGGCTAAGATACAAAAGTATAAAAAAAAAATTGGACAACATCACATACATTACTCTGATCCTATGATAAGTAGCCTAAGTACTTGTGTTACAGAAATCAGAAACAGACGGTACCACAATACCCGAGACAATATAGAAAAGTTATTTTTCTACATTGACCGACCGGGAATCGAACCGGAACCTCAGAGATAGTGACACCAAGTCCGGTATGATCGCCTTTCGGATATGGAGGTTGTCATGTCCATGTCATGATGTGGGTAAGGTAGCCTACCTTACCCACATCATGACATGGACATGACGACTTCGGATTCGGAGTCTCTAAGAGCGTCAGCAACTTTGTGGCATTATTGCAGCACCGACTATATAGCATAGGAGACATATTTACATTTGTTTACTTACCTTGGTAGATGGGTCGATAAGTGAGTAAACTAGGTAAGGTAAAACAGGCCACAGAACGTCCTTGTCGCAGAGCGGTCGCTGGTAAGCGCTTAGCACTACACAAATTCGTAGCATACTAAGACTACCGCTTCTGGGGGGAGACTGGTAAGTTCGCTTATCTTTGAGATGGGTTAAGTGTGTAACGAAGGCCAGCCGCAGTCTCGAAAGCAGGCAACATAGCAACTTCTGTATCGACGCGCGCCAGAAAGCGTGTAGCACTACACTAATTCGTAGCAGAAGTCGGAACTTAGATTGCTGATTTTAAGGGCTTGTGGGGTGTCTACTAACCTTGGTAGATGGGTTGATAAGTGCATAAGGTAGGCCAGTCGGAGTGTCGAAGGCAGGCAACAGGGCGTCAGCAACTTCTTTGGCCTTGTCTCTGAACACAGAGTCGCCGGTGAGTGCGTAGCACGACAGCAGACCGCCGACGAACCGGATGGTCGTCTCGAACACAGACAGGTCGGAGTCCTGGTTAAATAAGAAATAGATAATTCAAAAACAACACATTTAATAGCGAACGACAGAAGGATCTTAGACTTTGGCGCTTCGAAACAATCATTTCGAAGATCATTCAAGTGAAAGATATATAAAGTTTTTGGACCTTTAGACAAAAACAAATATAACATAAACATGATTGCCATTTAAAATATTATGCCAGCATAATATTCTGTTCTGACCAAATATGAGACCGAATGAAATCTAATTAATATTACTCCCGTATCAGAAGCACATCATTGAAGAGTGTTCGTTATGATATCGCTGATAAGCAATTAAAATCTGACGGCTATCATAAACGTAGACTTGCAAATAAGGATACAAAACAAAATGGTATCGTCATATTTATATTTATTGTTAAAAGCATATCTTTTACATTACTTAGTTGCATAAACAAGTGGGCTAGCATTATTTTGTATGTATTCGTTTACTTGATAAAATATTCAAGAAAACTTTTTTTACAACATGTATAAAACGTCAAAAAGGAACTACAAAGTCGAGCGGTTGCGGGTTCGAATACAAGAGGCCAATGTTGGTGTGATAAGCACGAGCATTTGTACATAAGTCATGGATGTTTATAAACGTATATATGTATGTTTATCCGTTATCTAGTTGCCATAGTACAAGCTTTGCTTAGTTTGGGACTAGCTAATTAGTGTAACTGTGGAAACAATTTATTATTTTAATAAAAAGTAATAAAATTCAGACAACGGTAAAACAGCGGTTACAAATAATTTATCTGGAAAAAATATATGAAAGACTGCTCACGCAACATAATGAATTGGCCTAATTTCATTAGTAGCTGACGCTAACAACAGGTTTGAAGAGGTTAGAGGGTACCAGGCTCTTGGCACATCGGTGATAACACAAACGTGACCCAGTTCGGAGAGAAGGGGTCCGAGGGTATCCGAGGTCTCGGTCACTTATCATAAGTGTTCTGTTTAGGAGATCGCGGCTAATTTGTAGTAGCTACTATAGCTAGCGACAAGATCGTGAGCGATACTCATGCGGAACGACAGGCGTTGGCTCGGACGAGATAGGTACGTTATGCCAAGGTAGAGTAGAAATGTAATTTATTTTGTTCTACAAAAAATCCGCCATTCATTAATCTGCGACTGTACTGTTTTAGTATGGGCGAGAGCTGTCAGTTCATACTAAATGTAAGTGAAATATCACTAAAGTGTTTTGGAGTGAGCTCGCAAAAAAAAAAATGTTCAATTCAAGCTTAATTAAGTTTATACAACAAAAGTATATTTTGTGACGCTCCTCGTATTTTTAACCGGATACAAGAATCCATACGAGACACAAATGACATAGCTATATTTAAATCTAAACTTAGTAAATATTTAATTGACAAATGCTATTATTGCATAAGTAAATTTATGACACTAAAACTAAATGCTAAGTATCTATGTTGACTTGCATGTATTTAATATTAAATGTATAATGTTTATCGATTGTAATTCCGTAAATCCGACTTATTGTTTTTGTTTTAAATTTGTTTTTCATCCTGTATTTTTTTTTAATTGTACGCCAAGAAGGCAGGACACGGTTAGTTCTAAGACAAACCCTTGTAAGACCAATGTACGCCAGTGCTCCACAATGACGATTTATGATTTATGAGATGGTGATGGTAATTGCTGCTCTATAGGGATACACCCTACTCGATGCGCTATGTATTATTAAGGTATTGAGTATAAACGCACTCAGGTGAGCGTTCTCCATTGTATAGATTAATGAGCCTATACAACAAACATTTCTGCGACATCGACCTTTTCTCAAGCTCACCTCCAACGTTTAGAAAAAAAAATTGTGATGTTATTCATACCTTGGGGTGCGAATAGTTTTGTAAATGAGAACTATGTAAATTAATTTTGCGATGCTCCACCGTTTAATTTTATTAATCATATCTGTGGACAACGGTGCTGGTTATATTGCAAGTAATTTTTTTTTGTAAAATTAGAGATTATGCCATTAATGTAACTGTTTGTAGTCCCAAATAAAGAGAAAAAAAAAGGTGCATAGCTCTGTGGTGCCAGCGCTTTGGTACTGCTCACCAAAGCCACCTTCGCCGCGATTGTGATTGGATGGGTGACCATTTCAACTATATTAAGTGGCATTTTCCTGCTGCGGCAGGCACGTTAAAAGTTAGTCCCAGCTAATATAGCTTGAACCAAGCTTACCTTGTCCCGCGGTATAAGCAGCGTCTTTCACTCCTCATAAGAATCGCGCAAGAACTTGTCGGGATATACTCTTATACATACTATAATAAAACTAGAAATAAAAAAAATAATTTTATATGACGCTGCTACAAATGCTAATGCTCATCAAACTTAATACAATTTACTTAACTAACTTTTCTCTTCCGGAATTCGAACCCGCGACCGCTAGCTTTGTGATTGAAGCTTGGAGCGCGAACCACTAGACCAACCCGGTTGTCAAAATATCCATAAAATCACGACAGCTTTTTCAGATCGTATGAAGTTTTGACCATGCCTTATGTCATTAGGACCAAATAGATAGTATAAATAGTGGATTCTGCGGATTAAAGTAATCTGCCATAGAAAAAAATATATTAAGGGATAACCTCCACTTTTTTTTATAAAAAGTCAGAACATTACGATCACTATTCTATAGCAGAATCATTTTAATTTAATTATTAATATTTTACACAATTGATGAGATCATAATATTGATAATGTTAATCGAGTGTTTATTTTGAATAGCAATGCGCTGTCGCATAGCACGGCCGCACGGGTGTGAATGTCACGTGGTCATAATAAAACAATTCTATTGGCCGTCTGATTGTTTTGCACTTCACGAGCATAGAAGTAAATCGATTGATTTACTTACTTTTAGATTTACGATTGTAAATCTTAATCAAGCTGTCGCAATTTAACTTTTATGCGGTCTCTAAAAATTTCGAATTCGAGTGATTAAAACGGTAGCGAATTACTTTAATTACAACACGTAATAAAGTGCGACAGAAAGCCGGTGTGGTTCTTTGTGGGACGTGACGCGGGGTTAAATCTTGCAGGTGTTAAAGTCGGTAACTAACCAAGCTTGAACTCCGACGCAAACTTCTTAGAGATCGGGGGAATATATAACTTAGCTCTGGGTACAGGCAGAGCTCAATAGAGATTCGTGTGACAAAAACTTTTGCTCAGTTAGCACATTACTAGCCCATTGTCAGTGGTAATGCTAATCGATCTTATCGGCCCTTTTCACAGATAGATCTCATCCGATTTCTGCGAGATAGAATCAGAATTGAAAAGATCCGATCCGTAGAAGAATAAAGGTCACCAATATACTTAGCCCAGTGGATTAGCAAGCTATAGTGGTAAAATGGGCATCCCACGTAGTACGGCCGCTGGGGAAGGAAATTTCTTGATCAGGGCCAACCGATGGATAGATAAAAGTTGCAGGGACCCATTGTACCTACCGCTAAGGATTATATATTCACCAAAGATTATATGGGGAGGCCTATATTCCTATGCGTATCTAGCAGGAACTGAAACACCTCTTTTAGCAAGTCAATGGTAATCAGGACACTAAAAAATCAAAGACCGGATTTTCGGTGTACAGTTTCCCCTATCGAAAAAGAGGACTGCCCTCGTATCAGGGGCGTGCATTGGTTTCAGATGGGGGTAGGCTGTGAGTGAAAATTGAGTAAATTTGCGTGAAACAGTAGGCGATCTCGCGGCAGCCTAACATTGGTTAAATTGCACAGTAACTATCTAAGTTGCGCGCTTTAGTAAGGAATAAGTACAGGTAGACGACAAAATGGTTACAGAATATTTATTCTTTATTGTTGAATACGTAATTAATAATTATGGTTAGCTGTTCTATCGGTTTTTTAAGAAGGTAGGCTCTGCATAATAGCCTATATTGGATGCACGCCCCTGCCTCGTATGAGGTGACCGCCTCTAGTGACAGCTCTGACGTCAATTAAGATCTACTTACGACATCGCTGATGTGCAGATTTTCTGCTACCCAGTCGCGTCCCTCGCGGAACTCGTCGTGCATGCCCATCAGATACAATGTGTCCAGTCCGTCAACGATGGTGGCGCCGAGTTCCCCCCCGCCGAACACACTTGACAGATGCGCCCGCTTCGATATAGGCTTCAGCTCGTTCTTGCCCCACGCGTATAGTTTGTAGTTGTTCCATGCGTGACGCATCATCTGGGAACAAACATTTTAATGTTTAGATAAAATTCTGAATGGTAGGTATACTTTTTAAAAATAATAACCTAAATAATAATAGATTATATTCTTTATTGTGCATCACACAAAAAAAAACAAATCACAGGAAAAAAACATTTAGAATAGCACTAATAATAAATACCTACAAATTGTGTTATGGTTACATAAATTTATTATTAGTAAATACATTGTTATAAAAACCTACCTACTGAAGTTACAAGACGAGGTGTTACAAATTATAATATACAATAAAAATCCGTTTATACATTTTACCCATTATTTTTTATGTTTTGAAATTTAAATTTACACGATACCTGGCTAAGGTGTAAATTTAATAACATATAAATTCAACCAATCAAATGAAATATCAGTTGGATATTGACAGTTATTTATTTACTTTTGTGACCTTGTTTTTTTTTTGCTACAGAGCAACTTAGAGCATTACGAATTGAAGTTATTCACGCTAAATACGATGTGTAGAGTCATACAAGCGAGAGATAGTTGTGAAAAGTGCCAAAATGCGCGTTAAACAGTTAAACATGTTTGAGACACGCAAAAAATCGTGAGTTAAGTTAATAAACTCTTAAAATAGCTCATGCTAGAGCTAATATTAATCACGCATTCAAATCGGAGACCAATTGTTATTAAACAAAAACAATTGGGTGAAATATTCATACGTGGGAGTAGTGACAGGTTTTAGATGACAGATGAGTGAGATGTTATAATTAAGACGAGCATACTACTAAAGCCTCATTCAGCTTCGCAGCCCTAAAAAACTGCAGTCGTTTTTCCTGCAAATGTGGCCATAATATTTTCATAAAGCAAAGGCGACATTTCACGTCTCAAAGGCGCAGCATGAACGGGTCTATTTAAAGCGCGCCCGCAAAGCCTTCGCCGGGAACAAGTTTTAATCTCGGCGACTCGGCCGGACCGAGACGGGACTCTAATGAAAGGATATCGGACTTTCGCCGAGCCATTAATTATTATTAGGTCCCGAGAACTTCGCGAGTAAATCACCAATGACTTGGAAAAACTGAAGACTTTACCAATTACAGTTTAAATAGACCGAGAAACGAAAATTTACATTTGTAAACGTCGCTTAACGATCTGCCTTCGCAAGCGAGCGGCAAAGTAGAGGGATCAATAACAGCGATTTTAAATATATTAATAAAGTTAGAGAAAAAGTTATAGTAAAACATTTATATCCTAAGCTGTAAGGACGTGATTCATTGACAATGAATTTTGTTTACTATTGAAAAAATATTTTAACATTGACGCTCAATAAAGCTCAACATTAGGTACAGTAAACGGCAGGTCAACCTACCCCAAAATTTAGGTCATTCAACTGATTTTCAACTTTAAGTCCAACCATATTGAGATCAATATCTATACAGAAAATATGCCGTTTTGTGGCAGGTTGACGAGCAATATTAGCAGTTCTATTCGATAAAGTATTTAACACGACCTTTATATAAATATGTTCGTTTCGAAACATAACATCGTTCTTTAAAAATTGTCTATAAAATTAATTTCAAATGACATATCTTAGTATCCACAAAAAATCTTACTTAGCCCTTCTTGCAATAAATAGCTCCGAATACATTTACGATCATTAAGTACCTATAATATTATTACTATACAGGATTATGGTTATGGTATGGTTTATACTGGATTGGCATGTTTGTTTAATAAACCGCAAACGCTTTCCTGTTTCCAAACATTACCTAAAATTTAGATGGTTAATACCACGTTATGTTATCAGTTAACACGCACCTAAAATGATAAGCTGGATGTGACAATCAAACATACCTACTATAGATAGCAAAAACAGATAATGGGTACGTCATCTGCACCTTTATAAAATGCTGACAGATTAGAATAAACATATTTTAATTGTGTTATTATTTCCAAAGCGTAAACACGGTCACGGAATGTGGTGTGGCGTATTGACAATAATTGCATGTTTGTTTATATTCGTCGCGAGTATCATTGAACGCAAACGCAAGCAATAAGTTCAAGTAGGCCAGGTTGTTGTCTGGCATATTTTTTTAAAACCGATAGTTATGTAATATATTTGCATATAATAGGTTATAATTTCACTTAGTAGTATAATAAGTAATAAGCCTATTATACTTGTAACTAGTAAGGTTAAGCAGAAACAAGAAACATAATTTTGCGGTTAAAAAATTCTTAATGACATACCTGGTGTGTACATTAATAAAATGCATAATCGAAAGTTATTTAAGTCAAACATTTTACTTTTAGCTAAATAAATCGAATTATGTAAATACTTTTTCAGTGCGAATTTAGTCCCACCTGAGCGACATACAGCTGTTTCTGCATAGTATCAGTGATTTGTTCGAGTGGTATCAAGGTCTCGTCAGCAGCGCGCGAGTATCTCGATGCGCGGGCGCCGGCGCCAGCCGGATGCTCGCTCCCACCCCCCACATATGTCAGGCTCAGCATGAAAAGAAACGTCAATCCGAAGGTCACACTCGCCATCAATAAACGTGTCAGCTTACGCATGTTGACTGATTTAGCGTCACTTAAAAACACTTAACAAAATGATCTATGGACTTAAAAGATTACGATAATATTAAAAGTATTTAATTTAAGAATGATGTATCCAATTTATATAATTAAACATGGACCGGGAGACGCGTGCTCCCGCCGCGGCGATTGAGCACTGTCTGAACTTTGATTGATAAACGTATTCGCCAGTGAGCCTGGCCGGCCAGATACCACTCCTATTGCCGAGAGCTAGCGCGGCAGACGCCGCGTGCCAACTAACCGAGCAATACAGTGTTATCAACACAAATTCCAATTAAGTTTACAAACACTAGAGCTAACAATTACGGCTCGTGCTCATCAACTCACACATCTATATATAGTTTAATTAACATTACAACTATAACTATCTTAGTTCAGCTTCTTGGAGTAGATGTCGCGGAATGTCAATATCTTATCGAACTGTTATTTTATTTATAATTATTTCATACGGTATTATTAAAACTACAACAAAAAATAACAAACTTTATTCTGAATGTACACTGCCGAAATATAACGTTGTGAATCTTCTGTGTTATTATTTAAATGTTCCTTTATCCGAAACAGTTTGCATCTAAAGTTCTAAAATAGTAGTATACAATAGTGTTATAGTCAAAAGTTTTAGAATTGTTCTAGACTTGCGTAGAGTTGCGACTTGCGATGGTATCTATATTTAATGAATTTTATAATACGTGCTTGTGGTTTTGCTTTCCATTTTCCGTATATATGAGTAAAATTATCGGATCAATAAATGGAACCAATTCTTGTCTAACGAGAAAACGTTAGAATCTAAAAACATGACTTAGATTTTAAAAATGGTTACCAGCTGATTAATGTCAAACAAAAGGCGATGAGATGGGCACAGGACCGAAAAAAGTGGAGAAAAGTACCCTGAGGGAAGAAGTTTCATTCCGCAATAGATTGATAGATGATAAGATCTATACCTACTATTCTGCCATTTAACAAACTCATCATCATCATCATTTCAGCCATAGGACGTCCACTGCTGACGTCCACGTTTAACAAACTAAACTAATATAATTAGTTGTTTTACTTCACGACTTAATTTTACATCGCAATGCACATAAATAGAGACGGAAACGTGTTTCTAATTTCTACAAATTCGTCGCAGATGCAATAACAAACTAATAAATAAATTAGGCATTGAACCATCTCGTATTTATTTCTTGAAAGATTGATAACCCCCGGTTGACAACGAAGATTACTTAACGTTGAAGACGCAAACGCCTTTTCAATATTGATTAATCTGTGATCAATCATCTGGAACATTTTACTGTAAAAAACAAATTATGTCCATTGTGCGCAGAATTACAGATACCCAGCAAGGATGATCAGTAGTTCCAAAATTTCTTGAAAAAAAATTGTGTGGTTGAGAGATGATATTTCGTAGTTTGAAAATCGGAAATAATTAGTTACTGTCTCATTTATGAAATTAAAGTAATACTCAAATCCATTTACTTTTCCTATTGGCATTAATATAAATGATACCATTACTCATACTGAAATGGAAAATAAAGAATAATTGTCCGCATTTATAACGCTACCAGGACACCGAAGGACAAAGCGGGATAAATTAACGAAGTCGAATAAATCTGGTGTCGTCAGCGAAGTAAGAAATGATGACGGTGATAAAAGATTCATTAAACGTCAAATCAATAGCCTAATTTGAAAAGCTCTTCTTTTCAATAAATTATTGGACCGATAAACGTTTCTTTTACGTTATATTTTAATATTAAATCTACTTGGGTCTTGTCTTGGTCTGGGATTAATTATTTTTAACGCAAAACTTTATCGTTTACTGATATTGATGCAAAGTATTTATAAAATTGACCCGACGATGACAGTGTGGGAAATATTGTATATTTATTAAATTTCATTTTTTAAATATTGTTATGTACTAAAGAATTAAACAAGAATAGAAAGGTCAAATATCAAAGTCGACAATAGGATTACACCGAATGAAACGCAGACATCTCTCGGGTCCGTCATAAAGGCAATATACTGAACTGAAACGACGAAGATAACTACAACGGTGTAGTAGGTACGCCACAACCAAGTTTATCCGGAAAAAGCAGTGCCTTTTCGTTAGCCGAAATCGAGAGTAATCCGGATAGTGGATGATAGTGAAAAGTTAGAGGCAATATGCCGACACCAGTGAGCGGGGTAATCTCGGCGGTCTGTAATTAAGTGTGAGAGCCGACGGCGAGTGCACTCCGGACCAGCGTAAATCTGAGCCTCCTCCAGATTTACTGTTATAGCCCGCACAGCGGCCGTAAGACCGTTTCCTCGACACACATCTTCAGAGTGACTTATCGTCCGTGCGGTCCTCCAAACTATCACTTAACTACCGCGCGCCGCCACTAAACGTGTACCGATGCCCTAACTCGCCTTATTTATCGCAACACATCGCATCTGTCTGTTCATTTTAGCGTACCACTGATTTATTTTATCACACTGGAGCTGCCAGATTGGTAAGTAGGGCGGATACCTGTAACCAATTCAATTAACTGGAGGTGAAGTGAGAAACTTCTACCTACAATTTAAGTCTTTGTATAAAATATAATGAAATTGGGGATAAGAAAGAAGAAACACATAGACTGCAAGACTTTTACTCTTGGAGTAATAGTAATTGATACTAATAATACACAATATAAACATATTTAAGTATTTTAGCGATTTACGTAGTATGCCTATTTACAAATTAATGTTGATTGAGTCAAAGTATAAGTAAAAAGATGTGTTAAGTATCAAAGGACCGCGATGAAGCTATCATAACGAAAACTGGATTGTTCAACATGGTATATCCAGTGATGTTCAGACGCTTTGTTCCACGGTGTCAATTGACGGGCTGTCAGTGATCGATTGTTCTTCATCCTGAACAACGACCGCCTATTTTACTCCAGTGTTACGCAGCATATTCGCCAGCGAAAACACACGTTTATCTTGATTACAGTGACGTTGACGGCACGAAAAGCGAACTAGCAATCCGTAAAATTAAAATTTACGAAGATAGGAGCACAAAAACTCGCCGGAAAAAGACGTCGATTAAGCGTAAGGCAAGATTTCTCTATCTCAGACAGTTAGGGCTGACTCCATATTTTGCAGCTAAAGCTTTTAGAGCACGTCTACAGTTTAACACATTTTTTGCTGCCTTGCTTTTATTAATTTTTAGCTACATTACAACATAAATTCACTCTAGTTTTACGAAAATGTATTTCAGTAAACTAATGTTTGAAATTGACTCTAGCAGTATCTGTGGAAAACGCATTCCTAAAAAAAACTATACTTTGTGAAGTACGAAATTTGAAAATTCAGTCATTGGTGCTTTTACCTATTCAAGTTAAATTGGATATCCGGATTTCACTATCCTCAAAAAAAAAGAGACAAGGAGAGCTCATTTAAGTCCCTGTTACATCCGAGTGGCGTTTATTCACGGGCCATCAACTCGGAGATCAGCAGTGATCAGGGATCAGCGGGCGACATCGCGATAAGGCCCGCACCGAGCAGAACGCGACGGGCACCGTTGGAGTTTTTCCACTAATGGAAAATCTGCATAATGGACCACTCCCTCCAGTGATTCGATTAGTTCAGTAGTGAGGCGCACAGGAACTTCGGAATCGATTAGTTGGGTATTCGATAAGTTTCGAACATGAAATACTATGAACAATGTTGAGATCAAAAATTTTGTACACCACACCACGATTTTATATAATTTTATAGAGTTCATATATTTAACTTCCAGTCAAAGAAAATCTTAAATGTACTTGAACAAGATGGCTAACACATGTAAAATCAAACTAAGTCCGGCGACTTCTATTATTTTGGCAGCCTCGATCGAATCAATCGGACAACAGGTACTCATCCGAGTATGAAAAATCTCCGTGCTTTTGTAGAAGACGTCTATGTCGCTCAGCTTTTAGTTCCATCAGGAAGGCGACAGTTTTGCGTTCTACTTTTGCAAAGTAAGCTCGCAAGTGGCCTGCCTTTGTGACTTAACTTTCTTTCATGAGGATAATAGGAGCGATTGGCGGCTGTCTCTCCGACAAACATGGGAACCCTTGTAAGCGATATCCAATAATGTTGGGCCCTTGAGCGCACTCGTGTTTTATGACCATTACGGGGCACACCCGGTCCAAAAGATTTGTTACCAGGTTCCGTCTAGCTAATACGCGATACGCCAAGATCGAATCGCATCATCATTCCGGTAAACATGATTAATATTTAATACGACGTGGGAACGAGCGAGAACAATGAACTAAGTAATTAACGTACCATTGCATCGTGCGTTTCGCAGTTCTCTAACCCGTTTCGACAAAGAATTCTATTATTATCAATGGTAAAAACAGCATTTTTTCCATGAATAGAACAATGCAAATTTATTTTTATTTGGCATCCCGCTGGGACGTAGCGAGGGGCGGAATCGGAAAAATATATTTGATAGAGGCTTGCGTACCCCACATTTATCATTATCACATCGACGCCATGGCAGGTCGCCGCACCTTTGCTATGGGTAGTAAATCAAAAAATTTGCCAGTTGTGACATGCCTACAGGAACCACTCAAATCTGTTCAGTGAATTATGCTAGTGTAGTTTTGCCTGAATTTATAATAAGAGTTTTCAGCTTAATTTTAGGTAGGTAATTTGGTTTTGTTTGTCTCAAACAAACAACAAAAGGCAAAGAACAGTAGAAACTAACGGTCTCTATTTGGGACTAGGAGTACATAAAAGAACAATAAAATAATACAGAGGAAACGCTCCAGTCGTGTAGAAAAGGAAAATGTGACTGGAGGGCATTTATGTAGGTGAGTAGTTAGCGTGCGAGCCGGCAGGTGTGCGCGGAAAAATGTTCACACTTCTGTAGCTTCACACCCGCCTCCGGACAAAAAGGGCACCCGAAACAAGCGGAACTACTGAAAGATAAATCGATACCAACGACGCACTTCATCAATATTTGTCACGATTAAATAAACCCCAAGAGAGAAAGTTCCGACTGAAACAGTTCAGGTGACGTATTTTTGAAGCATTAGAAATAAATTTAATTTGAACATGAATACAATTCGTGTAGGTACGTAATTAATTTCTATTGCACACGATTTTACGCATTTTTAAATCACTCGAACTCACGTGTTTGCTATTAAATTGGAATCTTGAAACAATTTTCGTTTCATGCAGAAAATACTAAAAAACGGAAATCAAAACCCATTAATTTTGAAAACCGGCAATGAATCGCTTATAACGGAACGTAAATAAAAAGTTATTACGTCAAATCTCTGTCAACTATATGTTCAGTTATCAATGTCATTCTTGCACTTCTTAGTAGTTCACAAAATGAAATTTCGAAAATAGTAATTTTAGGTATACTTATGCGAATCTTGCGATTTCGTATTCGGATTGGAATTCGTATGATCCAAAAATATGTTTCTAAAACATTTACGTGCGCCACGGCAAAACAATCACCAGTAAAATATCTCGTCTAGCGACTATGGCGGGCCCTAAAAAGTAAATCGAGCCTCCTTCATTACTTATTCCTGTCAAGGACCTTATTTTGCATTGGAGATTCAACGTGGCCCATTCCCGAAAAACAATGCTGAGAAACTCTGGGAACTCCAGTTCATTATCCTGTTATTTTTCAGAAAATTGCCAGTCATTGTTTTCAACCTGATCATGGTTTTAATCAAGATACCGTATTGTACTATTGCTTTTCGGTAAAAATATAAACGCCGAGAGAATAAAGCAGCCTTATTTGAAATACACTTAAATAAATTTCAAATAAAACGTGTTCAATGAGTCTAAAGAAGAATTTATTGTAGTGAACTTATAAGCTGACTATTTTTCATACTATATTTTTAAAAGGTGATAAGTTTTTGTATGTTTATAGAATATAATGTCTGAAATTATTACTGATCCGATTTTGAAAACTCTTTTACACAGAAAGCGCTACTATTACCGAGTGACAGATGCTATATTTTATTGTTGTACACGGGAAAATGATACTTTTTTCATCCTAAACAATTTAATAAAAATTACTTATATGTGGTTTATGGTTAAGTGTAGCAGAGTCGGCACACGCTTTTTAAATTTCCCTGAGGTTTCCCACAATTTAACAAAACAAACAAGAGTTGGTCTACTTTCTGAAGGCCGTCAGTAGCATTAGTCCTTA
Organism: Anania hortulata; assembly: GCA_963576865.1. Taxonomy (NCBI): domain Eukaryota; kingdom Metazoa; phylum Arthropoda; class Insecta; order Lepidoptera; family Crambidae; genus Anania; species Anania hortulata. Next base: position 15,765,812 of record OY756396.1, on the reverse strand, counting down.
CAAAATAAAACCAGCCAAGTGCGTGTTGGATTCGCGCACCGAGGGTTTCGTACCAGAACCTTAGCGCGAGCCCGACACACACTACCGGTTTTTATTAGTGGTTCTACTATTTAGACTCTAGGACTCTAATAGGGTAAAACCACAACTCCAAAGTTGGCAGTTTGCTCTATAATCACACCATCAACGCTTGTATTAACCGTTACGATCGAGTTGAAAAAAAATCTTGTTAAAACTTAAAATCTTCTTAATTTTTTTTTGTTTATTATTATTATAAAATGTCTGGTAATCCACAAAGTTTTGTTAAAATGTCAATCTGCTGCTACCTATAACAAGTCACAAGCTACATTCCAGACTGACAGATAGAGAGCGCAAGCTTAGTAATAGGTTTCCGTTGGTACCCTTTGAAAACGGAACCCCAAAAAGGTGAAACGAGGTTAGAAGCAGGCCCGGTGCGGCATTGTGGCGGGCGCGTTCATTTGAATTTATAAATGGGTGCATGCATGTAAGCGCGGGCAATGAAAACGCCCATTCACAGGGCTGTAACACCGCTCTATTTGTTCAGGACAGCGTAGACGGAAGTTCGTGTAGGCGCGGATCGCCGACAGCACCGGTGCGTTTCCGCCGGTCTTCGCCTATCTGCGCTACGAGTGCGGTCAATGCCAATACAAGTAGCCATGTCGGTGTTCGGCATTAGATAAAGATAAAGAATATTTATTGCTAAAGGACATGACAACGACACATAATAGAACAAGCACACAAATAATAATTACTTTTAACATAATAATAATTTAAACATAAATTATAGACAAAACAAACATTTTAATACATAAAAAAAAGAAACTTAAAAGAAGAAAAGAACATTAATGACCGAACAGTGCCGTTACGTGCGTCGCGAAGCTAGTCGCAAAAGGACCTCATTCAGCATTTATAAGTCGTTGCCCACTACATAGGCCTCGTACGATTGTGATGTTGACACTATTTACAAATAATTTTAAGAAACCATGCTCCATTCATAATTCTCGATATCGATAATCGATTTTTAATCGCCTTGAATTTAGTAAATAAGTACTAGTTTCTACCCGCGACTTCGTTTGAGTGATCTTTGTTTAATTCATAAAGGATTTTCTGGGCAAATTTCTTATTTTTTTCCGTAAAACCTTCAACAAAGTACTAGAATACTTTAAAATAAGATGAATGAAATAGGTTAAATCGTTCTCAAGTTATGGCGTGACCAAGGAAAATAAGGATTAATTTTTATACATATAGATTTAGTAATTTGAGTTTGTTTTGGGCTACATTTATATGTAGTGTCACAACTATACAACCTACATAAAATCTATGGCGATATCGCGTTTTGGCAGCACAGAGAACGTCCACGTCCTCCTAACTACCCAATAGTGCCTACTACTATAAAGTAGCGATTTGAAGGCAAGCAAAAAAGAAGCGCTGAAATAGAAGACGCCGAGTCGAAATGAAAGCAATAAGCTGTCATCTCAAGGGATTTTGAAAGTGCAACATAACTTAAGAAATTAGTTACTATAATAAATAGATTTCCAGCAGAAGTTGTAGCGTCTGGTCAGTAAATACACTGTATGTATTTGTCATTTCACAAACTGAGGAAGGACGTATTGTTTTTCGCTGTTATGTATAGCTTGTCATATTTTTATAGGTCATTCGAAGGTACAGTCAACGGCAGGTCAACCTTCCCAAAAAGTTTAATGTCATGGAACCGATTTTGATCCTTATATCCGACACGAAGAGATCAATATTAATGAAGAAAATTTGACGTTTTGTGGCAAGTTAACGGCTATTGTCTGTCTGTACAATCCAAAAAAAAAACACTCGCCGCTGATAGGAATAATAAAATGGCCACCGATGCACTGGTAACACTCAATAACCTAACACTGGTACGTGCATTACAATGGACACCTATCTGCTCTGAACCAGGCCATTGTTGTGAAACAAATTACGACCGTGTCATTTATCCTCAAACCTAGATAAATCTATAAACCACAATCACGTCACTATGTATTGTTGAAATCGATTCGATACATTGAAGTCCGATTTGAGCGTTCGTCTTAAATTATAGACCAATAATTTAAGCAAGACAAAATGATGGATGCAATTAAATACAGAAAATTTTGCCTATTTATTTGTTTTTTACCTTTTAGTGTTCCGTACCGCAAAATGAAGAAATTTAACCCTTTAAGGATTTGTTGCCCGCCTGCCAATCAAGACCCTTTTTCTCAGGCACAAGTAGTTAGATGGGTCAGATTGCAATTGGTAAGTTTAAACCGGATTTTTGAGTTGACTTTTTTTTAACATAACTTTTCATTCAATTATATTGTTAAAGCTTGCTTTAGCAATTTAATTCGAAATAATTCAACGAGTTTTGTGACTACTGTTTGTAATTTAATCAGATTTACGAGTATGTGTTCCAACGCTAAATGCTATTAATTTAAAACGTAATGTTAAGAAATCTATGTAAACACCAACTTTAATTACTCCTAACTTAACTTAATAAATTCGTAAATAATAAATTTACAAATTTATTAAATTATAATAAAAACTGTGCCTTTTTATTAGCAACGAAAAATAATTTAATCAGTTAAATGAGAATGTTGCAGTTTCAGTAAATTTTAGCGAGGCGAAACAGACAGGCTAATCTGCGTTATAGTTCAGAGGCGGGCGAAGGAAGCGGCGAGTTTATCTTTTGTGTAAACTTTCATTCGGCGCTTCTAAGCGCGGATTTAAGTCACGGCCTGCAAGTACATACTGCATTTCAGAGGCAGCGCCTCCTTGAGATGCAGTTAAGTAAAATGCAGTGTTCGTAAGATATCAGCAATTCACAGTGAGAATTTACAAAGTTTACCAAACAGCGCTACGCCTAAAGATTATTTCGGACAAACCAACGCGGCAAATCTACGGACGCGGTTGCGATCTTTTGAAGGAAAAAGCTATTTACATATATATAAAAGTGAAAGTGTATAAAAACACTTTCCCATAGTAAAACGCGACCAGCTGGCATCAGTTTGTATGGAAACGTAAATTTTTTTTTTGAGATTTTGATGTTGGTCGCATAGAAAAAGTTGATGTAATTTAGCCGTAGAATAACCCCTTAAAGTTTTATTTCACCTTTTCGTTACACACTGTATATATAAAATAGGGTTAGTTACACCATTCAATAACGGCTAGGCCGATTTATATGATTTATGATTTTTTGGATTTCTCTACGTCTCGAATAGCAGAGTTACTATTAAAACATCAAAAAATTCACGAAAAAAAAAACTAGGTACCAGGACAGCTAGCTTATATTTAAAACTACGCAACCAATAAATAATTAATCAGTCCAGTCCATTTTCATAACTTTAATATAATTTTATTTTTAAACTATTGAATAAAGATACATTTTAAGATGTCTTCCTAAACCCAGTCAGTATTTATTAAAAAGCTGTCTATGTAAACTAATCTTGTTGGAGTTTCGGTAAATAAATGATCAAGAAATCTTCCTCAGTTTTATTCAAATATTGCGGGAACCCAACATCAAATGCTTTTTTTCTGTCTCTAGCATCATAGAAAAAACAGTCTTTATTTTTTATTTTATTTTATTTATAAATTTGGACTACAAACAAATTCACTATACAACAGTTTTACTAGGAATTATTAAATAGTCAGTACTTATAATGAATCCTACATCGATAGTCACACTTTTGATAAGTAAAATTAAGTCTTGAGGAAGGTAAATGACAGATTACCGCGCAGGCGCCCGCTACTCTGACCGCAGATCGCAATACGGCTATGGATCGCGACTGCAACCGCCAAATCACCTTCAGATTGATCTTGTTGCTTTATCCGAAGCTTAAACATTCATATTTATCTAGAAACGATGCAACAGTAGCGAACAGGGCGACTATTCCGCTGCATAATCTGATTATTCCGCTTTGTAGGCTTTTGATATCAACAATAATGTCATCGCACTTATTCAAAACATCAACTGATAGAGAGATTTCGATAAAAATGGCACCCAAGGTGACCTGGACTAAAACGTAAGTTGCTTTTTATTTCATGAAAATAAACAGTTCATTTCTCAGTGAATGGGGAAGGCCTATGTTCAGCAGTGGACGTCCTATGGCTGAAATTATGATGACGATGAAACAGTTCTTACAACGTCTTAACACTTCAGACAACGTCTTATTGACAAACCGAAATCGACGTCAAAAATAGTTAATACTAAAAACTTTCAAACATTTTTATAAGATGCTGCATACAAAGGAATCAATGGTCGTAGGATTAAAACTAGTACCTACAATGTTCAGGTAGAGGGCTCCTTAGTAGGCAGTACTCGGCAGTAGATTCCCTCAAACTGAATATTTGAATAGCACGCGGCACAATTTTAATCACGGCCAAGGTAAAAGCCTCTCCGAATATATCACGGGTTTGTGTTTTGTTAATTTAAAAGTGAAAGCCATCGGGCTCCTAAGTGTCGTCTCTGTTTGTGAAATGCAAAGCACTTTGGGATGAAAATAATGCAGATTAAAATAAAAGAACCATATCACATTCTGGTTACTAGCATCAGTCTCAAGGTCTATTAAAATATAAATTATACGTATAAATACCAATTTGCACTTCGAATACATACATAAATTATCTTGCAAATATAACTGCTAAGTACTTGAAAACGCTGTAACAATATTTCTTGGAGTTCTTTTATTGCCATCTCTTTTACCATAGCCTTGCGAAAACTGAACCTATTCACTTATTTAATGAATGAAAAGAACTATAAAATCGATTAGTTATATAGATTCTTATACTTCTGGGATTTTATGATAATGGAATTTAAAACCACACATCTATTGACACACAACAGTCATGTAATAATAGAAATGCTATAATATATAAAAGCAGATAAGTTTAAGTTGACATTATATAACTGGGTTTTACAAAAATGTTTTTTACTCAAACAATACACTTTATTTAAAGAGACTACTACATTAAAAGCATTTAATACTAGAGTTTTGACTTCATAATATTCATTACGACTAAAGACATCAATAATTCATTCACTTTGAAATAACAAAGTGAATAGACTTCCATATTTATGTTTGTATATATAAATTATTGAGTAAGTAAAATATAATTAAATATTAAATAGTTGATAAGCAAAAAAAAAAAATTTATTGTTAAGGTTAATAGGCTAGTTTCTTGGGTCAAAAAAAGATTACTCTATTTAGTCCGTCAGTTAGATTTTCAAAAAATATTGGACCCATATTTTGTCTTTTGTCAATCTAACAAAAAAAGACGAAGATAAAGCGCATCAAAGTGAGCAGGTGACGTCACGCCTTGCTAAAAAGCGGCGCAAGGCGTGACGTTACGCGAAACTTCAACGGGCTATCAACTTCGACAACTAACGGACTAATTACATTTTAAGTTAAAGGTCATTGAACCGATTTTCAACTTTAAGTCCGACACGTAGAAAGCAATATCAATTGAGAAAATTCCACGTTTTGTGGTAGGTTGACCTGCTGGTCTGTACCTGTGTTATTTATATTTCACCGCCATTTATAAGTATCTAAAATAATGTCACTCTTCCAAACAAAGAATGATTATAACAATAATAGTTATTTTGTAAGTACTCGTATGTAGTGACAATAATAGTAAGAAAACTCTCAAATTATAATTACTTATATTGAGTTGTAAAGTTATGATTTACGTTGGCATAAAAAGGTTATAGCATCCGGAAGACGACTCTCGAATAGGATAACTTTAAGAGATCTAACTGAAAGTATTCAAGACTTTTACAAGCTCTACAATTTACAGGCCAGCGGAGAGAGGCTCTTTAATACCATAATTAAAATAATAATAACACGGACGTACCGTCGCCTAATAAATTTAATGTCAAATACTGAATAAAATCGAAGGACATAAAAGACGTGCATGGCGTAATAAAAATAAACAAATATGTAGAAACATAAAACGAGCCAGTGAGAATGTCTCTTACGCACGAAATAGGGTGGATTTTAATAAAAGCTGTCTCTGAATAAGAGCATAAAGTTGGGAAATAATCACCTGGGGGGTATATAAATAAAATAAAAATTTTTAAATTCCTGTCAATCAAAGATAACGTATATTAAATTATAAACACTGTCTCTATCTATATTGTAACAGGACATGTTTTCATGTTTAAAAAAGTAAAATTCCATTTTATTTTCCTAGAATTTAACGGTTGGTATAAATAATGCAGAGTGCTAAATAAAGCGGATAAGCTATCCGATTCAGCAAACGCGCACCGAGCCGCGGGTGAAGCAGGACAGTGGATATTGGTAAAGTTTAAAGGGTTTCTTGGTACATAGTTCGACGGGTTAGACGTCTACCACCGGTATATCAAGAGTTTTACGAGTGCAGGCTGCGCTCGACGCGATCCGAGACAATGACCAGATGCTTAGAAATAATTCTTAACTGTTCGCAATGATGAAATTGGATTATAGAAACCTATAAATAACCCTTAAAATTGCGTTCACGATTGATACAGATTGCACAAAAGCGTACATCTAAGATATCTGCGGTAGGTAGCGAATATGATACGAGTGTTATTATATGAAAGGTTAAAAAAATATTACTCTATTTAAGCGACCGCCGGACAAATTTCTCCGAATTCGCAGCCGACACTGTTTGGACTAGCTAGAGTGAGTGTCTGGGTTTTTAGAGTCGCTCGAAGATAAATCGATTTGTTACGTACAGGGTGTCGTATAAAAACTGTCCGAGTACGTGTCTCGCGTAAGCCGAATGACAATAAGAAGCTGTGGAAACTCGATTTGTCGCAGTGGACGAGTGCGGACGGGCCTAACGAGGGCGCTGATGGCACCGTACACGTAAAAGGCGGTTCGAGGGTTGGCCCTCCAAAACTCCCCAGATATCATTATGCACTGCTGGCCACCAAAATACCTGTAACATTCCACGGTCTCTCAATATTTATTTGCCTGACGTCATAAAAAAGTCGTACAAACATTCTGGCGAAGTGAGAATCTGTGGAAGAAAAGACAATTTGTCGCAATGTACAAGAGCGGCGATGGTGCCTGTACACGGAAAAGGCGTTTCGAAGACTTGGTCCTTTGGCACAGATGCAATTGGTGATGGAAGAGTGCAGTATCAAGTAAGTAGTACTACCTACCTAAATAATTTATAGAGTATTTTTTTATTTAACTGGTGGCGGTAATCGTATTATTTTTCAAATACGACATTATTTTACAAAATTCCAGTAAATCAATGAAAGTTTTAAGACCTTTTTAGAATTACTTTAGAAACGTACACAGAGAAAAAAATAAAAAATGACGAAACGTAGTAGGCACTTTTGTGGTTGTAGCGTAAATGTCACAGCCATTCGTTTTTTAACTGTCACCATCCATTGCTTTCAATAACGTTCGATCAATTCTGTTATTTCCAGTGGTGTGTTCCAACAATACCGGACGAAATTAATTTCCAAACTACACAGGTTTTGTTAATTATGTTTACTGATAGTGCGGGAAAATATCATTATCATTTCTTCAGAGAAACTCTCATAGTTTCATAAAAACCTTATGGTGTAGTAGGTATCCTTCGGGACGCTAACGGAAACTGCTATAAATAATTGAAAACGGTGTGACTCATCCTACCATCAATCGATATGTCTGCCTTCGAATAGGTATACAGTTCCTGTTCTTAGCTGTTAATTTTTTAGTACTCGTTCTACTGGTGCTTGGGTAATAATTCGCATAAGACTCTCTAGATGTGCTAATAGCAGAGCTGTAATAAATGGCTACTTGGATTTTAAAATAAAGACGGTTGAGACAAAAAATATATGACAGCACGTCAATGTACACAGCTCTGATAGGATCGACTGCGGTCACTGCGGTTGCAGTCATAATGAAGATGTAGTTTGAATTGATGTCACAGTACTAGTCAAAATTGCGGAGCCAATTGTGATCTGTTATTAACTTATAATTTTAAAAAGAGATTGCTATCACAATGGTTAAACCAATGATTTAAAATTTTCTTCGTGAAATGACCACCTCGACATCTGCAGAATAGCAAACTTACATTATCTCTGTGCGTGAGAATTGGTCTCCTGATTTCTAGAGTCGATTATGTAGGATTGTTAGATATTATTATGGCTAAGCTGCAAAAACGGACTGCCCTAATATTGATTTATAGTTAAGAATATATTAATTCATAAAGAAAGCTGGACTAAGCACTTATAAAAAACGAGTCGTTTCATAAAACAGATTTTTTGATAGCAACAGACAGAAATATACTTAGTTTTTATAAACACGGCATCATTAATTGTTATCCTACAATTTCTAATTCTTACTTCAGAATTACATCAATACTAGGTGTAAGTCGGGAATGTTCGCTGAAAGTAAGTAGTCGCGCTGCATTGGAGACGCGAATATTGCGGCTGCACGTCCCGGCAAGTTTAATATTCCCGGTGGTAATGTGGCGGGACCGGGAACACGCGGCGTCCCTCTGCTCATCCGGGAATTGCGCTTAGCGTAAATTTGACAACTTTATCTCTTCTTTTATCTCATATAATCTTGGGCAGGGTATAAATTACTAAGAACAGTTTCTTTAACACAAACCTTGTTGGTTTTTTAACTAATGCAATGTGTAAATTCAGCGCAAAGCTGGTGGCAGTGGATGGAAAAGAATAGCCAAGGATTGGGCTCAGTGGCGTGCATTGGAAGACTATGTCCAGCAGTGGACTGGCGAAGACAGATTTTGATGATAATGGGTAAATTTATTATTGAAATATCAAAAAGGGATACTTTAAGTTTTTAGCAAATATAAATATACATATTATGTTGTTTCAAATTTTGGCAAAAACATTGACTGGGTTAAACATAGTAAAGTTACAGTATAAATATATTGACTAGCAGAATAAAGAAATTATTTATTATTAGATCATCAGCATAAGTAACAGTATCTTAAAATACATTAAATTGATTTCAGCTGACAGTTTTTGAAATTGTAGGTAACTACATCATACATAATATAACATATACAACAATTATGTTAAATTAAACTGATTAATTTTATCGCCTGTAAAATTACCTTGCTACTGTTGTTCTGTTATGCTCAAATTTAAAATCACCTATCGATTAGCCTATGATATTACTATCAATAGTGATAGCAACAGCTACATCATCGAAAGCAGAGGGTTTAGACTAGAAATTAATTAATTAGAATTTAAAAAATTATGTACTATTTTTGTTTTATAATTATGATAAAAAAATTATAATATATAACTTATATGATCATTAATGTAACATGAGAACATCCCTAAGCACGAGTCTAATAGTAACTCTGAAGAATGCACTTTACATCGAGAAACCCAAGTAAATGCTCCAACTTGATTGTGAATGCTGAATCTTAAAACACGCTCGGGCTTCTCAGGAAACTAACGTTCGTTGTACTAACATTTTCATATTCCTAACGTCCAGCTTTTATTTACTTTGCACCAATAGTCTAGGACCATTGAAATTGACAATTATGGACTTGGGCTGTTCGAGGTGAAACTGATAAAAATTAATATGAAATAGCAGATATAAAATGTTTTATTGCATTGACTGCAGCTATAAACAATTTTCGTTGCATTTATAGTACGTTTATACGTGCAACTTAAAATCAACTGTGATTTGAATTGTTAGTGTAAACAGGTTTTGTATGTGGAAGTTTTAATTCATAAATGAAAGCATTCATGAAAACTAACATCGTCATTTCGTAATATATTCCAACAAATTTGCCTAGCGTGTGAAGGTATAACCTAAATATTTTTGAAGATTTGGCACTGAGTTAATTTTAGCTATCTCACACGAAGCACATTACAGTTCAATGTATGAATTGTTTATATTCTGGCATATTATGTTAGTAGTCTAATCATATATTATTTGTCTATTTTAAATAGTTTCTACAACACAAGTTAGCAAAAGAAATAAAATATTTATTTAAAGCCCATAAAGAAATCCAAATGAAACAATCACATAAAAGCAAAGGAAATCACATTTACGCAAGAGTATATCAAATAGGTTTAAAAGCCGAGCCTTTAAATCGTATTAATCTTAAGACAAAGCTTTTAGAAGAGAAAAAAGACCGCAAACTTTCTAGCTTTCAACGCGAAAAGGGGGGTACTTCAAAGTCGTCGGGGTAAGACTCGGCAACACTCAAAGAAATTGCTGATTTATGTCATGTAGGGTTTTTCTTTGACACGCACACACTATGCTTCCTCGGTGATTTATTTACAGAGCAAATAAAAATGCTCTCAAAAGTTAAGCGAGAATGTTTTGGATAGCGGAGGTAATAATCATTGTAGGATTTAATGAAATCCGGAGGGCTTCAATTTCGGAATCCTGGAGTGTCTCGTACAAGAAACTAATTGCTTGCACAGAACGCATCAAAGGAACCGCCACGATCGATGTGATTTTTTGACGGACATAATATCCTGTAGTTATGTCTTAGCGGCTGTTGTGTGTCTAAAGCTCTGTTTTTTGCGACGCGAATATTTCAAATGACAACAGATTACAAGATGAGGCTTTGAACGCCTTCACAGCGGTAGATTACAGCTCTTAGATATCCGATTACTGAACCGAAGTCGGTCACCAGTATTTTTGGAGAACAATGTAGGTTGTGAAATAATCTTTACGTTTTGACATTGTTTTCATAACGTTTCCTTTATTGCCATTTGGTGAGGTTGGAGGTAATGGCGTGCCACAATGGCATCGGCTCTGGCCAGATTGGCTAAGTTAGCATTTAGCACGTACATTATCCATTCAGCAGCAATGAGTAAGGGCCGCGCTCGACAGTGCCACTCGACGCCGAGTACTCGCTGGAATTCCGCTTCGCATGCAATTACACAACGAGTGCTTTGTCTTTATTTATCCAGTTTAAAGTCGCTAATTGCTTTATTTGCAACATTCAGTGTAGCGCCAACTGCCGCCGAAGACTGTATTTCAACTCAAACGATTCTCATAAGTATAAAAACTCTTTTTGAATCATTTACGATAATCGAAGCCCGTATTTCTCAGGTGAGCTTACATAAATTATGGTTCAGCTAGATTCTCCTTCCTTATCGATATAATAAATACAAGGGGATTTATGTCTTAGTATTAATCGGTAGACAAAATCGCTGGAAAGTCACGAGGCGCATTGTTGTAGGCAATAACATTTTCACACGACCGTCGCGCGTGCTCGTCGCAATACCGATGTATGCCTGAACAAGCCATTATTCAATATTTTCATCTTGATTTAGATCAGGTCGTGTATAAATCCATTAAACATGTATATTAACATTATACGTAAGCTGAATGGTTTGCTTGCAGGCATAAATTGATACTTTTATCGTTGTGATACACATACACAATTAGGTATTACAAATCCCCTTACGGTCTGAGTTTTAGCAAAACCATTGCGTGACAGTCGTTACTAGTTAAATGCCTGTTCTACTCAACATTATCATAACTATAATAATCATGAATAACTACTAATGAAATTAGATGGTGTTTAGAAACATGCACTTCGAATTGCCGAGAATGTGGTTGTATCTACTCGTAATTATTACGACAGATACATTACCGTATTTGCTCATCCACTCACCGGTGAGTTATACATTACATGTTGCATGATCATTTTCCATTTAGTTTAACTTACTCTTAACGAAAAAAAATTATTTACGATGATGATCGTAATACCGGTTTTCAATCAATGAAAGCCTTTTCTTGCGACATCCGAGTTTTTTGAATACCTATTGCTCGCATCGCTGTATAATTCTAAGGATATACTTACTTGAAAAAAGTATCTTACTATTGTCATCTTATTCTTAGAATTTTTTCCTTATATTATTGTCCAGGCTTGCCATGACATAGTACCGGCAAGAGAGATCTGTCGCGCAATGCTCATAAATCGATTTGGCAAACTTAATCATCTTTTAATCGATTCCTCGTTGCACTGATTGGTTAAAGACAAGCATTGCAAACGATCCGGAAAAAGACGTCTCATTCGAGATCCAATTTAGTTGGAAGTGGAATCAAACCGCATATATCGGATCGGAGGCGAGTTGACTCCGCAAACAATTCATTTCAATTCCAATCAGACTGTCGGCATGTTGTTCACTCCACACTCTATTATATTCGACGGATAAAAGTTTCGGGAACGGTAATTGGTGGAATGATATAAAAGGCAGCCTTTTGAAAATTTTTTAGTAACAAAATGTTTTATTTTTATTGATTTTTACGAAGTACAGGTAAAAAAATCAAAAAGTTATTATTTATAATTTATTTATATTATAGAAAATAACGTTGTGTTAGAACTGAGAACTTATTTTTTAATTATTAACGACGCAGTGGATAATATTATAAAATACAATAACTACTGCAATATGTTTCCCACCATAGTGTAGCTAGGTATAATCGTTTTAAGAGAATCTCACACTCTTCAGGCACAACAACCGTAATGTTGGTTGGGTTGGTAGATGCGATAAACATCGCTAAATACTATAAGATATGTATGTGCTTATTGTTCTTAACGAGATTAAAACAAACAGTAACATTCACAATTCAGTGATTTATCTAATTATAAAGACAACCACTTTAAGATTGCCTGTAGCTCAGTAGAGGTAGTGATAGTTTTAGTACCCCAGTTTAGCAACCCACTCCGCGGTTGTTACTGGATGTGTAAACATTTCGACCATATTTAGTGTCGCTAATTTATATGATCGGACTAACTTACCTAGTGACGTCCGATCCTCAATTATGTGAAGTAATCTCGTCCTCATTGTGTACAATGTAGTACGCACTTTTTGCTACTGCACTGATTACAATCTTCAAAGTTAGACGCGTGCATGAACGCGTCAATAAACTAAAAAATAAATAACCGGAACGTGCCCGCACCGTCACCTATCAATGTCATCTGTCACCTGTCAATGTCATTATTTCAAAGGATAAAACTGGACACAACTTTCAAAAAGAAGGGAAACTAAGTAGTATGTAGGTATTTATAGCATATAATCTTTTTTGTACTTTAAGGATTGATAAATACATACTAACTGGGTCGGGCTGGGGATAGGATGAGGACGAGATTACTTCACATAATTGAGGATCGGACGTCACTAGGTAAGTTAGTCCGATCATATAAATTATGTTCCATAATCTCGTCCTCATTGTGTACAATGTAGATGTTCAAAGAGGAAAGTTGTGTCGACAAAGCAATATAAACATTTATTATGATCATTTCTATGATTTGCTAAAGTCTTCGCACATGATAAAACTTTACTTTATTAACTATCTATTGGTAGATGCTTAATTCAAGTTTTATCTAACAAGGATATAGTTGTTTGATTAATTCATTGGAATTAATCAACCAACCCTGTATATCGATACAACCCTGTACATCGATACAACCCTGTATATCGAGACAACCCTGTATATCGATACAATCCTGTATGATGATACACCTTGTGTGATGATACACCCTGTATGATCATACACCCTGTATGATGATACACCCTGTATGATAATACAACCCTGTATGATGATATAACCCCGTATGCTAATACAACCATGTATATTGATACAGTCCCATCCCATTTGATGACACAAACCTGTACCTATTTTATACCATACAGGTGGGCCAAAAAATGTGTAGGAATTCTATAAAATCGAAAATAGCAAATTTTACTTTAATTGCAATACTCTTTTATTTTTGTTAAAACTGTAAGTCTTTATGAATTTATAGATTTGCTGGGACTGAGACTGATAATCCACCTGTTGTACACTTTTAAGTTTGTGCAATAAAGTTTTAAATAAATACCCCGCGCTATTAAGTAGGTATATTCTTTACGAATAAACTAGAGATCACGCAAACGAAATCGCGGGGCAACAGCTAGTTTAATAAGTTGTCATGGAAATGGAGCCAATGCTTTGAACTATTAATATCCGTCTCATTTATCCAGTAGTATGTAGTACATACTTAGTACATGGTTACCTAACAAGGTAAATTTATCGATGTGCAAGTAGGTAGTTAAGCTAGTATTTCTTCTGAAAAGATTTATTTTATTTTATATAATAAGAAAATCTAGTAACCTTTTAAGTTATCATTGTCTGTAATACAATTTTTTATGCAAATAAATTAGTCTTAGGTATTCTTAATAACTCCTGTTCAAGGTGTAAAAGTAAAGGAAACTAAAATAAATAATATGGATGTTTACTATCGCAAATTTTTCATTAATTATATGTTATAAATAAGGAAATTATATACAAATACTACCAGTATTGTTCCAGTAGGGATCCTATTTTGTTGACAATAGTTTCAACATTATTTTACTGAGAAAGATTGATTTTTACTCATCTTCTTAGAAAACCGTTATATGTCTTACACTTGTATGGTTGGAAATCAGTATGAGACTCCTGCACTTTATGTGTGGATCCCTGGTAGGGGATATTAATAAGTTAATGAAACAGTCTGAATACTTATTTAGAAAAAGATTCAATGACTGGTCAATTCTTGTAAAGCTAATAAAAAATAATAATTAAATAAGTAATAATTTACCAATACATCACATCGGATAAGATAGAAAGTTTACTCCGGCTCAAAATACTTGTAGCAGCCTTACAGCCTTAGTCCAATAACAAGGTAAGGCAACATTTATTGCCTGCATTGCCTTAATTATTGCCACTGATCAATGCCTCTATCGTATCATCCATTTTTTTTTTTTTTTTTTTTTTTTTTTTCAATTAACTTAAGTTAGAAATTTTCTGTCATTATTTATCATCTCCATTTTTGCTTTACATGGTAATTTAATATCTAATAAAATTATTTATACATAGACTTACATAGGTACTTGACAATCTTCAATTATAATTGTAAGATTCATGCCTTAATTTAAATAATAATTTTAAGTCAGTAGTATATTTTTTATGAAGTTTATAGTTTCATGGATACAATTTTAATTTTTTAATTATGTTTTAATAAATCATATTTTATTATAATCATCTATTTAAATATGAACCTTTGTTATCCACCTGGGATAATTCAGTTTATTTACTATCTTTAGTATCTTGATAATTTAATGATTGGATGATTATTTATCTTTGTCTTCAATTTTTGGTATCAAACATTTTCACAAATAATAAAATGTCTAGAAATATAGGGTTTATAACAAAAATATATTAAAAATATATTTAGGTCAGATTTGAAAATTTAAGTTATCATTGGAACTTTGTGTCTAGTTTTGAATTTCTTTTACTTTTCCAAAGGTAGCAGGTACCTACTTAAAAATTAAAATAATTGGTTTTCGACCTTATGACAAGTACATAAGGATCAATTATGGTGCGACATTTTTGCCTGTAAATAAAGCTGCATAAATCTTTCCATGGGTTTTTACTGACTGAAAATATTGGAATATAACATACAGTTAAAAAAGTTTTTAATTATGGTAATTTTTATCTTGTTGATAACAAGGAGAATTATTTTTCCATTTCTGTAACAGTGATCTTCACTCACATTATTTGTAAGTAACACTCATCTTCAGTGTGTCTTTATTTCACTTGATGAAGACTAGAAATAATCTAACTAGCCATGGCGATCAGCTAGAATAATAACCTTAAGTCAGTAACAGTGTTAAATTTTAATTGCTTTCATAGATTATTATAGAATCTTGAGAATTAAGCTTGATACTATGAGAATTTAAGGTTTACCCGGTTGTAACCAGATCTAATATTATAAGTTACACAAATGGGATACCATATCAGTTGTATAAGAACATACAAACATGCACCAGCCAACATCAATTTGTCATGGTCTCCAAACAGGGAGTCAACTTCCCTGTATTATAAGGTACAAGACAATGTATCTCGCCAGGGTCATTCGACCAGAGTATCGAACCTGGGACCTTTTACGTTAAGGCACTTCACGAATCAAGTGGACTAATGATCTTTAAGTCACAGATATCAATTAGCAATGTCAAGTAATGTTTATTTATTTATTTAAGCTTTTTAGTAAAATATAAAAGAAAAAAAAAACTTAATATGGTCATAACTACATGAACTATTGGAGTAAACAGGTTGTTTTCTATGGTATGCTTTATAAAGTCTTGCCCTCTTGGGCCAACATCAAGAAGTATCTCAATTACTTGTGGAAAAAAACTTGTGGAAATCCACACCGAGATAAACCATAATTTGTAAAAGCGCTATTTATCATTGACTTGTATGTATATAAATGGGGCAGAATAAGACAAGCAGATCTGAGACCAACAGATTGTCTTGGTACCATTAATGGTTGCCAAAGGCCCAATTTGATAGTAACAACTGATGAAATTATTAAAAACTTAAAATCTTTATAAACAGACTGAAATTGTCTAGGTAAGTATATGACTTGTTTACACAAGACTCAGAATTCCTTAAGCCTTCAATATCAGCAGGCAAAGGAGCTTCTTTCATAGCCTCCTTAGAGTCAAAGTGTTAAGTTGAAAAAATTACTAAGCCGGAGGGCATTACCTCATGGTCTCGGTACCCATATTCTCCCATATGTATCGTCTTGATACTTTTGTGTTCGACTATATTTTCAACTTCAATTAATGAAGTCGGTCTCTGGTCAACTTTATAAGATTTGCAGACCCGCAATATTATAACAAAAATTTTAAGCCACAGGCTAACCCCTCGTGAAAGCAAGTGGAGGTGTTATAATTCTGCTGCGAGACAGAAAAGAGGAATAATTGTTCTCTCGGTACATATGATGCGCTAGAATAATTTTATAATATTAATAACTTACCTTATGCTATTACAGATCCTTTGTAGTATATTTCTGGTGCAACATTGTATTGGTCTCATGGTCAACTCTTCATGAAGACTAGAGCCATAATGTTACGTCTCAGGAGGAATCCCTCGAGGAGACGCTTCAGACTGAACAAAAACCCACTGGCCACTCCATCGTAAAGGCCAGTGCTTCTGTACAGAGCAGTTTCTGTGGAGTCATTCGGAGACATGACAGACAACTAGAATGAACATATTGATCACCAACGGCCAACCTCCCGTGAAGGCTCCGATGTCATTCATTCTGAGACATGAGAGACAACTAGAATGAACTTAATGATCACCACGGCCAACCTCCCGTGAAAGCTCCGATGTCATTCATTCTGTCTCGTTTGCGGGCTGAAGAATAACGCCACTCTGTCACACACACTCCTTGTTTTCATGATTAATTTCTGGCTGATTATGTTGTTGGAGTGGAGGCCACGTCTCGGCGAACGTAGTGTAGGACGCTTCTCAACTCGATGGGCCGACGAACTCGGGAATATGGCTAGATACATTTGTATCAAAGCAGGAGATCGTACTCCTTGGCGCTCTTTGCGTCCTTCCCGTACGTCCAGCAGTGGGCTGTAATAGGCTGAGATGATGGTGATGGTGATGATATTATATTTTAGTGTGCTGTGGTGGTGATAGAAATCGTAGTAATCGTAATAATTGAGCCGAGGTATCGGTCCAACAATTTCACAAATTCAACTGACAAGTTTTGTTTTCCAGCCACCATACTTTTACACAAACATCACCGTTTTTTCTTCTTGGTTTTTTGCATTTGTATGTAAGCTGTAAATCACTAATTAGTTTAAAAACTAATTTATTCTAAATATTTATGTCTTCAGTGCTGTGTACAAAAAAGTACAATGACATTGACAGGTGACAGATGACATTGATAGGTGACGGTGCGGGCACGTTCCGGTTATTTATTTTTTAGTTTATTGACGCGTTCATGCACGCGTCTAACTTTGAAGATTGTAATCAGTGCAGTAGCAAAAAGTGCGTACTACATTGTACACAATGAGGACGAGATTATGGAACATAATCACAACCATTTCGATGATTCGGGAGGCACGTGAAAAGTTGGTCTCTAATAGTATATCGGATATAAATAATTGGCCCGATCACGCCTGCTAGTATGGGGCTCGACACGTACGAGTCTGAGGCTTCGCTGCGCGAAGCCTCACACTCGGCCGGGTCGCGGCGACCGCTAGCGGGGCGGACCTAGGCTGTGCGCCTTCAGCGCACGCCACAACTGCCCGGGTTAAGCTGGCGAATGTCTTCCTCAAAGACACTCAGCGATAGGTCCGTCCATATAACGGATATAAATAAATAAATATTTGACAACATCACATACATTGCACTGTTATAGCAATCAGAAACAACGACGGTACGACAGCACTCAGACCCGAGATAATATAGAAAAGTTAATTTTCTACATTGACCCTACCGGGAACCGATCTCAGGACTTCAGATATGGCGACGCCAAGTCCGGCGTGCTCGCCTCTAGGCTACGAAGGATGTCGAGGATTATTAGTTGTTGATTACAGTTGATCACAACAGTGATTCGCACTGAGCTTATGACCCAAACCAACTTATAGTTGAGGTGTGGCCTGTGCTGTGCAATGAGATTTAGGACCACTTACGTTTTTTACTTTATATTAATATGCTTTATTCTAATTACTTCACTTATTTCGTCTCCCTCCTACAACACCCACCGTTAGAGAGGCAGGCTACATCACCGCCAATTATTGCGTATTCCGTTGCAAAGGAAAAACCTGCGGGACGAATTAATGGGTCCCTTTGAAATGATATCGAAGTTCAAATTAAGCAATCAAAGTTTTCGCACCACACCGGAATTAAGGATCGAGGGCGCGACAGGAACCGTCCATAACTGAACATAATAAAATTCAAAATTTACTATCGGTATACAGGGGGTCTTGTAACACATGGATAATCTTGTAAACCATATTCTTTCTTACATCATAGTGAACAATACCTTTTGTATAGACAACAGCACGTCAACCTACCACAGAACGACCAATTTTATCAATTCATATTGATCTCTACGCGTCGAAATTAAAGTTGAAAATCGGTTCAATGACCTTTAACTTTTTGGGTAGGTTGACCTGCCGTTGTCTGTGCTGTATTTTTTTTAAATATTTATTTTTTAATATTTTTTTTTGTCTTTTAGTAATTTTGTATCGGAAGTCGATATATTTTTATGCAAATTTGCAATAGTCCTAGAACAAAAGTTGTTCACCCACCATGATGTAAGATGTGGATATCCTTGACTCTGTATATTGTAAATAAATTAAGTAAATGTATAGGATTAGACGTCTAGCTGTCAAATCATGTAACTTTCCCTTAACTCAAAAAAGTCGGTGTTAAAGAATAAGAGAAACGTCTCTGAAATACGGTTAATCAAATTGTGTTCTGCTACTCGGAGTGGGACCCGTACGATTTAGTTATTCAGCATTTCTTGCACTGAGGAATTATCCTGCGGAGTGTTAAATGTAAACTGAAGTCTTTCTGACTTCTTACAAGGCGGGCGGATGGAAAACAGGGTGCTTGAACCATCTCGGGGTGGCGAAGTTGCTCGTTTTATATGCAAATTCCCCACGTCCTTATGAATATGAAAATTTTCTATTAGAACGTGTCGTTGTCAGCGTTCCCTTGATGTACTGCGAGCAGAGCCTTCTTCTCCATAGATTTTCGCTGTTCAGCGATTTGCGACCGAGCACGTAAATTGAATCATCATATCACCCAAGTATTCGTTGCTTTAGCTTTTTTTTTTTCAAGTACAATACAGTGTTACAAAATAAAACAAAATGATTTCAGGATATGTTTGACGCACTGATTACAAATATTTTTTAAATGAGCGATTGTTTGTGTTTCTAAACCATCCATCTCATTGCGATGAAACTTGGTTTATTGTGCACACGCTGAAGATTTTTGAAATTGAATTGAAGACCACAGTACAGAATAAATAATTCTTATGGGTATCAGCGTGCTCGATCAAAAGCGTTCCGAGATTTCATTTCCGTGAGCAATGTCTAATCTATGTGTGCGTTGCTCTAATAGCGCGCATTGTATAAAGCTCTACTTCTATTACCCACAACTATTATTTATTCTGTGACCACTTATTAATAAGGAATGAAATGACATAAAACGTACAGTGCCGCGGTCGAAATACAGATTAATTATCTCGCGTCATTAATCATCCATCAATATCATAAATGTATGTTTAATTACTTATTTTATTATCTCTTAGTAGGGCTGCGTCTGTTTTTATTATATACTAGCTGTTGCTCTCGACTTCGTATGCATGGTCATCAATAAAATGTTCATAAATCAATCAATATTGCATTATAACAACGGGTTTCTAGATAATCTTTCGCGCCACCGAAGTTATAGTCTTTAGAGATTTATATGCATCGATATAATAAGCTTTAGAGTCAGTGATTTGATCTGATGATCCTTTGAGTAACCGTTTTTGAGCAATTGCTATTCTACCAAGGCATTCGATTTCAAATAGGTTTATCCCATGATAACTGTGCAAGGTCGATCACCCATACAACGATATGGCATGGCATGGCAACGATCAGCATACAACTATGCGCAGGCATATAAAACTAATAACTACCCTTCCTAATATAGTTAGGTGCAGCAATTCACGAGGGAATTTCAACAGTTTAAATCAGAACTTTATACGTTCCGATTACATCCTGCATCAAGAATAAACGACTTTTTTTGCGTCATGTTTAAGCTGTAATAGAAGTGTGATGGCCCTTTGAATATATTTGAAAAATATTTAGATAGATAGATACTCTTTATTGTACACCCCACAAAAGAAACAAACCCCAGGAAAAAACATACATTAAGAATAGCACAATGTAGGTAGTGTTCAGTTTGTATCCAAATGAAATTTTTATTTCTGTTTATTTGTTCCTGTATCACATATTCATGTTCCTGTATCAATACAATATATTCTGTTTCTGGGCCGATTTTGATGAACTTTGAGTCTTAACAGCTGGTACCTATTTATTTGGAAAATGGGAAAACCGAGTTCATTTCGGTCGGAGCCGCAGCAAAAGCTAGTGTTTTTGGGATACAACAAAATGGGTCTGTATTTCACCGCAGTCCTACCCTAATAAAACCGTGCTAATCTAATAACAGCTGAAGCAGTGCTCAATGACAGGGTGTTCCTTAATCCTAACGACTTTAGGCAAATTTAACAGCCTCGCAACAGCATAAAACTTTGAAAAGGCAGCAGTATCCGATTTGTTGGTCGTAGCATCGGATCCGACAAATCGTACGTTTTCAACACCTAGTCAGCGCGTGCGCAGAACGCGAGCACGTAACCACCACCCCCGCGGGACGCGCGCTTCGACATTCACTGAATATCTTTAGAGTTGGCGAAAACCGACGTTACATTGGCATTCGGAACTATTCAAAGTTTACTATGCAATAATGCCTTCAGTTCTGCAACTATTTAACAAATTTTAACCTGGATTTCTAATTTAATCTGTGATACAATTTTTAAAGCAGAAAATTTCATTGCATAATTTTCTTGTGTTCCTACTTGAGTAAATAGTTTTCTTTTGAACAAGCACGCTCCATCGAGCGTTCACCACACCAGTGTGATTGAGGTCAAATCAAATGTAATCCTATTCAGTATAATAACGTGCAAAGTGATGAGTAAGGCCAAGAATCCTCACAAATACTCTTTATACTAAAATACAAGCGAGGAACCACAATCAGAGGAAAAATAGAAGGCATTTAATAACATTACATGTGTGTAAATATTTGCAAATCCTCTTATAGCTACAAAGTACCGAAATGTATATTTCCGCAATGCTCGTAGCTGGTGCAATGAAGGCGATCGTTATTCTATCTTAAGTACCCGTTACGGCTAGTAGCGAACGCTCCAGTAGTAAAATCGTCCGGTAAAAAATTCAGGATACGTGTGAAGGGACCGGCCGGGAGCCTGCATAATGGCGGCACTACTGGAAAAGTATAACAAACGCATAATTCATTATCACATGTTCCGCAAGTTTGCTGTCTTGTAAACAATGGCTACACTTCCTACTCATGAAACTAGGTAACTAATAACGTCGTCTTTGTTGAGCACAATACTACAGACAAGAAGTACACAGACATTTTTTCAAGATTTTATTTATTTAATTTTATTTATTTAACTTTGTAACTGATAATAGGTATGTGATTAAGGTATCACGCACGAAAATAAACAAAACTGCTGGTTCAAAGAGAGACTGTATGTAAGTTTTTTTTTGCATTCACAATAATGCTAGTTTAAAATTATAAATTAAGGATTATATATTTACTTTTAGGTGAGTAATAATAAAAAAAGAACATTGGAATGAGACGCTCTAATAAAAAGTTACAATTTTAAAAATATATTTCGAATTAAGAACGATTTGCTTTTCAATAATGTAAAATTTAAAACTTTGAAACCGTATTAAGTACCTGCACCGAGTAAAATCATGGGCGTCGTGTTAAAAATTCAGGATACGTGTGAATGAAGGCAGCGGGAAAGATTGCCTGACTGCAAATACGGCAGGCGTGTCCGGGAGACTTGAAGGAGCATAACTAAACCACACAGATTATCACATAGCATACGAGTATTTCTGCTTGCGCATATTACATTTGTAATGAATACTGATTATTTTTTTATCTCTCTTTATATGTTTTTCTTTGAGATGCCTTGTAAATCTTGTAATAACCAAGCCTTTAGAGATACCTATATGCTTTAATGGCAAAGAGAAATAAATAACCCATCGAATAGTGTGATTTTTAAAGTAGGTACCTGCATACCTGATAAGATGAAGTCTAAAGATTTAAAGAAAGTTTAGTTCATTTAATAGTCTGTGTCACAAATTTTTTAAAGATGTGAATTTTTTTATAAAATACATTGCCTATCAAATTATACTTTTAGTACTTCTAAAACGTTTTAATAATTTAAAATAGTGCAATAAAGTTTAAATATAAAAAAAATAATCCACGCTAAATCATTTACGGTTTAATTCAATTCACAGCTCTCGAAGTAGCAGGTCATACAATTATAAATACATTAATTCCCAAAGCAAAACCCAGTACAAAAGTTAGGAACAATATAATTTGAGCAGTCTAGGAACAGCCAGCACTTTCGGCGCACCTGGCCCCGGGCCCGGGGGTCCCGGGACCACCTACGTCTGTCTGCCGTTAGATTTCAGGCGCAAACTTCACACAAGTAATTCTGCAACTGTGACTAGTATAGTACACATAGCAACTTACCCGTACCTACGAGTAAACTACAAAAAACTGTACTGACGACCCGGTTGGTTCAGTGGCATTAAACAAAAAGGGTTCTATACTGGGTTCGGATCAATTTTAAGAACGAACTTATAAAAATTTACTCGGATCCATTAGGTATGCTGGGAGCCGCCTCTGGCAAATTTAATTGACTGGTACCTCATCACACAAGGATAGTAATTCCTTACTTCGTGACCATGACAATAATTATTATTGATATTAAAAAGAGGTTTTCACAAAATGAAAAGAAGCCAAAGAGTTTTTACTTTTTTTTCAATCAAGTATAGGTATATATGTAATTCAAAAGTGAAAACTTTAGGCTATAAACGATTTTATTGACCATCTAATTTTTATTCATTTAAATGCAGATTGTTTCATTACCAATGCTCCGAAAACTGTAATTGTACCTTAGATTAGTTGGATTAGGACTCCAAATGGTTTTCCTTAACAAATAAAATAAATAAATACAAAAAAAAAACAAAACAATTTGATTTAGAAACGATAGAGAAACAGAAGTTTTGAGAGGTACAATTACGCAACAGTTGCAACTTCAGTTCGGCACACCTGAGGCTACGCCATGTCTGTCCACCGTTCAGTTTGAATACAACGAGTATATTCGAAACTTCATGAGGCATACAGGACTAAACTTGTAGAACTAAGTGAAAAACCGTACTAAAAAAATAAAAAAACAAAAGGTTTTGCCCAGAATTCAAATAGTCGTGGACCATCACTGAAGAAAGCAAAGCCGAACGATAGATTTATTTTATTTTAATTTTGTAAACTAAACTAAGGTAATGCACTGGTAAAGTTATTGTTACGTAGCAAGCTACAATTGTCAAAGATTTTGTTTACGCTTGTTTCCTCTTACGTTATTTCCGAGGTAAATGTGGAAAAGTTCACAATAAAAACATGCGCATAAAAGGGTACTCTGAATGGGCGAGCCAGCGTTGTTCTTGGCATGAACAGTTCTATAAATAATCCCCAGTTGGTGCGGAGGACAGTCGGAGTAAAATGCCGGCGAGGCAGCATATCGTGAGGTCGCGCCCCTAGCCCCATCAGCCGCTCGCGAGAACAGGCACTCTGCCAAACGGCTGCGTCGCCTCTACCATGTTAAGCACTTTCAAAGTACGCATTTAACAGTCTCACTAAAACGCTACAAAAATTCTAATCTGCTTTACTTTACGAACAGAGTCTAAAAATTAAGAATAACCATTTTCAACTCCTCGAGACACGTATGAAAGAACTTTGGCAATAAAACGAGAAAAAGAGGCTTTCCGGGCCATAGCTTTTACCGAGTTAAACTTACTCAAAGTGGCGTACTTCGGTGGGAGCTAACTTAGCGATGGTCAATAAACTTAGCCGCCGTCGGGATGAGTCGTGCAACAATAAAACGGAACTTTCACAACAGTTTATCTCGTGAAAATCTTACAAAACGCCTTTTAATATTAATCTTTTTAGCTTCACAGACGCTTTAGGAGGTGCTCCAGTGTTGAATGTGAAGGAACGTAATTAATGTTCACAATGATGTCAGAAAATGGTCGGCGCTAGGGGGATAAGAGAGTCGGAGTGTTTGCCAAGAATTCAATCGGAGCCGGCGGGCGCAGGCAATATGCGCTCAGCGACGGCGCCTCCCGCTCATTAATTGAGCTATCAACATATCTGGTGCAGTAATCACAGCCGGCGAATGGTACCGCAGCTGCTCGAAACAATGCGCCGCTCATGCGATTATAAATCAGGCCTGAAAACGTGTTCAAACGCACAAAGAACTAGCACGAATCGCCGTATGAGATCGGTACATTTCAGTTAGCAGTTTGGCGGTATTTCGCGACATCGCTTTTATGACGGTTCATAAACGTTGACTGCTGGAGGTGGAATAAAATTTTTGTTACGAGTACGAGCACAAAAATCTCCGGTGTGACAGGAACAATGTAAAATCCAATTTTCTCGGAGTCTCTGGAGATTCGGCGAAGTAACGACGAGCGCCTTTACGACTATGAAGACACGAATGCGGTTTTACTTTATGTAATCTATCAGCGCTGAGCTGCGAGTGCCGGTCAACGACGCGTACTCTGCGAGCATTATGTCACTGTCTATTATGGTATCGCATGAATATACCGTTTACACAGTTTACAACTATCTAGCACACGGAGTCAGTGACACAGTTTAACAGAATTACTGCGTGGTCGTATGTTTATTTTACACCATTGATATCAAAGTGACAGCGAATTAATTATAATCAGTCAAGCAAGCTGCAAAAGCTTAATTTGATTATCAATGAACAAACACGCTGCACGCGGCAATGTGTGAAGGGGATGATTTAATTTTATCATGAAAGACTCGATTAAATTTTAATTCGTGAATTATATCTTCAGAACAAGTCCAATATACCGCCCGGCGAGACAATGAGTGCGGCGATGGGCGGCCGGCAAAAACCCGCACGCAGACGCACCCGTCATCTCCCGCGCACGCCGGCCAAACAACTCCACGCGAACATGCAACATGATTAATGCTCCCCTGACTCTAGATATGATTTATTTAACGACGCGACGAAAACAAACGCCATTTAAAAACCAACGCAAAAAGCCACGCGACAAATTCAACTCGCGGCACGGACACCAAACGAAACATTTAAAAAGATAAAAGCCGAATTAGAATTTCAGCCAGCGACTTGAGATAATACGATAAATGAAACACGACGTGTGACGACGGGGGGTCATGTTTTATGCAAGGTTGCCGGCATGATGCGCAGCTATTTGACTTTTCTTATAAAGGCAAAAAGCAAAAAGTTGACATAATGAAAGTGAACAATGGGCGTGAACACGTGATTTTGACAAATATGGAGTTGTAGTTAAACGACAGATCAAATAAATCAGAAAAATCCTCTTCAAATTGTTACAAAAAGAATATTCTGTTTTGTAAGTAATACATAATTTTGTCCTAGAATAATTGATCTATTCAAACACCAAAATCGAATTTATCTCGTATGTTCATTCATTCGAACGTAACCGCATAAATTCAAATGCATATTACCTGTGAATGTGTATAAAAATAAGGCTTATTTCGGTTGATTTATATGTGGTTCAATAGAAAAATAAATTTAAAATAAGTACGAATTTTCAACTATATATTACGTTTTATGGTAGCTAAGCTGTTTCTATACAGTAATTAGATATATCACATAAATCAAGCTAACTACTTTTTAAAATTGAAATGTACTTAAGAGGAATAAAACTTGTACCTACGATTTCTTGTTTTGGTAGACAATGCGGTTTTAAATCTGCTCATATAGCATCACGTACAAATTGACACAAAAACAAAGGACTGGTTTTGAACCAATAAATACATGTAAGTAAACATGCGATTGTTTGGTCCATCCAATTTTATCAAGGATGCAAAAACTTGTTGTAGGTTTTCGTTAACTAGAGCTTTGGGTACAGTATATTATAGCGTATATAATATTGTTTTCCTTTTCACAATACATATTTTTAAATTACTAGGCTGAGGGATAGCTTCTCTGGTATTGAAATCGTCTTATACGCTTAAACAAATATATTTCATCAGAAACACTAACAGCAAGCTTTTGTTTTTGAATAAACAATGCTATTGGCCACAGGTAAACTTTACTGTTAGTCATGGCCGTTTGCGTTGGTCTTGTTCTGTCTTGGCGTTTTATCATTATCGCAAAGGATCGCACTTTTTTCGTCAGAAGCCTACAGGCTCCAGCCCCCCGAGTATGACCACCAAAACACGATATGATATAGCGATTTATCGACACCATCTGTCTTTATTTTTTAAAATTTTAATAGATATAGCCGCCATGTTGAATTTTTATCGAAACAGAGATCATAACATGTTACGTCACCGGCACATGTTATGATCTCTGTATATCATGTATCATCTGTATGTTATGATATGATGATCTATATGATCACATGTAGATGGCGGCTATATCTATCATATTTTTACAGTTCGTAACGACAAATCGCTATATCATATCGTGTTTTGGTGTTCTTGCTAGGTGCTGGTATTATTAGGCCGATTCGGCTAATACAGCATCTAGAAAAAAAGTATAAAGAAAGTGTCCCACAACAGGCCACTGGCCTGATCTCAACTATGAGATGGATTAGGCTATACTCTATCACGCAGGCTCAGTGCAGATTTGTGGAAGAGTCAGCAACGCAGAACAGCCCGTAAAAAAAATCTGCTGCGAAAAATTTGAGTCCTCCATGGTTTGTTAAAGCCGTCTGAAACGCTTTACGGGACTGGCCGATCTGCAACCCTCTCAAGATTCCTAACTTCTAGTATGCCAGATTACTCAGTAGACCGCCGCTCTCTTGTTGGTCGCTGGACCTGATCCCTTCTATGGATAGGTCTCACTCCGTGGGCATGTGCTGAGTTGAGAATAACGCGTAGTGTTGCACTAAAGAGTAGAGTAACATGACCAGTTCCAGTAAGAAAGAAGAAACTTGGAAAAAGATTAACTGAGGCAAGAGGATATTCGAATATTGGCTTCAATGTCGTTCTCAGTCACAACAGCATTACTAGCTATACCGGTGGACAGAACTAAATATATGGTCGTTTTGCAGTAGGGCTTCTGCTCAAGTGCTGCAACCGTCAAATAGACGATGACATTTAAGAAAGGCATATCCTGTCAAGTGTCAACCCTGCGTGCGCAGGAGTGCGTGCAAAAAGCGCCACATCCGCAGCGGCATCTGGCCGAGTGACGTATCGGCCGCGGCCAGCATCCATCACCGGTTAGTCCAGGGGATTGCATATCAGATGCTTAAACTCAACGTGTTTTGTTTATGGCTGCTTTACAGATTAATTTAGATCATGAGGAGTTCCTAGCTTTTGAATGAATATGGCCCTTATTGATATCGAACCCTTGCTCTTTGAAAAACATAAATAAATCTATCCCAAAGTAACCGACATTTTTCCAGGATAAAAGTAATCTTTCTGCTTTTTCAGACTAAGTATAAATAATATAATGTCTGTGACCAGTTCTGGGGTGTTTGATAATCCAGCCAAACTTTTGCATTTATAATAGTAGTAAGATATTAAGTAGGTGTAGTATAGTATCTACTTACTACTACTAACTAATTTAAATAAATAATCAACTCGTTAATATACAGGATTTAATTCAAATTAGAATAATTTAAATTTAAATTTACTTGTTCGATATAAGTACGGTACCAATTTGAAGATACGTAATTACTAAGTACTAATTACACTTAGGTTTTACAAGTTCCTGTTAAAACTTGTTAAATTTGCAAGGAAACGATAAGTTGAAATATATTTAACATAAATTATTTGTGCACTAAACAAATACTGTGTAATTTATATATTTAATTTAGGTATGTGGGAAGTGGTATCCAATGTAATTAGTCTCTATCTCTTGGCCTATAAGGTGGTTTTGAGTGTCCACCAACATATTGTCCCATTTCCTACGCACCCTTCTCACATTTCGAGTGATGTCTAAGTCGTTACCGTAACATACATATAAGCGCCTTAATAGACCTAATAACAACTCTTACCTTGCCTTCGCGTTTATTCAATTATAACCTTTGTTCCTAATGGGATAAGACACGTAAGAGCGCAGGGTTCCGCGAGCGACGTAACGGCTGTTCCGTAACAAATGTAGTACTTAACACAATACTTAACGGTGGAAGAACATCTTGTAGTAATTATAATGCGTAAACAGAAAAACTTTCACCTATATTGTTTTGAATATCGCTTTGTTGACACCCTGTTTAAAAATTTGCATCTCAATGCGAACAGTTACCTGTTGTTATCTTACTGAATGTAAGTAACGTTTCTTCGGAAAGTTCGTTATATTCGCTAAACGACTAATTAGTTGGTAGATATAATATATATATAATGAAACTAAATTACGCTTCATATCGTGTTTCAGTAGTTGATTTTGGTATGCTGCAGACATCATCTTACAATCGAACTGGTCTGTCAATGAGGATCATGTCCTATATTATAATTGAGATAAAGGTAAGGAGATAAAGGCATCCTGTATCATCTACGGCAAATTTTGGCCAATTTACATAAAACAATATTAAATCAAGCGAAAATTAGCAGGCCTCCTTCTGGTGCGTCGTCAACGATCGGGGCATACGTCACATTATGGCGGAGAACGGGGCCCTTCGATATCTTTATTACGATCTAGGTAGTTTATATAATGGCGGGAGGCAAATTAATTCATCGCACGAAGGCGGCATCGTCCCGGCTATCTCCCACGATAAGTTTCGTCCGGCCTCGGGGTGCCGAATACGGGAACTAACTATCGTAACGAGATCGGGATTTCTCAGAACGTTAGTCGAATCGTTGCGGCCGACGTATGAGCCTTTGAACGCTTATCTCGATTTTCGCGGTATCTTTTCCCGACTGAAACGTTTGAAGTTTACGGACAATTTAAAGGGCAAGAGCGCTGAAAGGATTCAATAATGGCCGTAGCTCGTGCGCGCCTTATGTATGGTTTGTAGACGCCTCCAAGAAAATCAACTTAGCAGCATGATAATGAACTCTGGGAGCCATGTCTAGTGAACAAGGATGCCGACATGACAGGGCATAAGGAGGTTTGACCCTAGTTAAGTCAAGAATAGGTTTTTTAAAGGAAACTGGTGTTTTAGGCGTACCAGATTTAGCTTAACGGTTTAGTGATACCGATTACCACTTCTGTTGACCCGATGTCGGTTATATTAAAGGTTAAGAGATGGGAAAGATGTTTTGTTTGCTTCCGGGGGCGGGTAGAGCAGTTGTTTACGCCCGCATATTCTTGTTTGCCCTTCCTCGAAAGCAAACAACATCCCGAGGACTATTGCGAAGATGCGAGTTTCTGTACACATCAAAAATCATGTACTGTATCTAATGTACTGATGTCGACTGGGCTAACAGAGCTTGTAAAGATATTAAATCTAAGGTAAGTATCGAGACAAAGGAACTTTACTTTTAAAGTATAGTTTCAGTTTTCGTTCTTCCATCAAAGCCTATGCATATGTATTTTTTTATTTTATTCATCGTGACAACCAAAATTAATACGACACTAGCAGAAATGTGCAGGTACTGGCAGGTAGTTATAATGCCTGAGGTGGCGGCCGCGGCGCGGCGCGCTCCGCGTCGACAGGACAATTGCCGATTTATCCCCCGGGGATCCGCACGGCCCAATTTACGATCTCGACTCACCGTTTGGTTAGTTCTCCAAATCAATTTATTTACCGTCCCCATTCATTACGGAAGGTACTATGATCGATGCTGGTTTACATTCGACGCCGACACTTGAATTACGGACACAAGTTCACATATAAAAGAGATGATGTAGAACGGAATTATTATACTGTCCGTTTTTATCGGTCGTTGAAACCATTAAGAGATTCGCATCTCGCGATCAATTGCTACAGTTTCCTTGATATTCGGGAGCGGCTCGCGGCTGAATTCGTAAGCTCTCGATTATTTATGTGGACGAGCTCGCGCCGACCCTCCGCTCCGCGTGTCACTACGTAAAGAGGAGTAATCGCCTGCGGCTGCTGGCTGAGTGAATTTTTCCATTCGGAAAATGGCCGAAGGAATTAGGTACCGCAGCGTTTCATATTTCAAGGGAAGCCGGCCCTCCCCTACGAAGCTTTGTATCTGCATAGAAGTACAACCGTTTGTTGAGTTGTTTTTTATGTTGCTCGTAAAATGGAGCATACAAAAATAGAGCGGAAGAGAGCAAATCGGGAAACGCCTCAATAACGCAGTACAAAGCGATGAAATATAAAATAGGGCGTAAACCAAATTGTGTGTGTGTGTGGCGTGCGGTCCGATTTTTATTGTTGGGGGTCTTTCGCGTTCTTTGTGACACCGACTTACCTGAAACAAAAGCAAGTGGAGATTAATCACTCGACCATAAACAAATGAAAGTACTTAGCGGTAAAACACGTGGATAATATTTACATTTTACGGCAAAACATTAAACTCGCACAAGTCGCGTACACGCAATGCTAATATCACAATCAGCACGAATACGTTTAAGAGTTACTTACGTATGCGAATAAAATCATATACAATGATGTTAAGAAAGTGAACGAAACAGATTATGTAGAAGCCGTGGATAATGTACCGGCACCTATTTTGCCGGCAAGGTTATCTAAATGGCGCTTTATTTTGCTATTAACGGGACGGTAACGGTTTTCATGCAGTTTGGGAGGCGCTTAGGAACCCGTGTTCATCCGATTAGGCACACATCGCTGCGCTACTTGCTAAAGAGACCTGTTTTAAAAACGAACAGTTGTCATTTTAAGCGTTATCAAAATCAGGTAGCTTTTATCAAGGCATTTTTTCATTGTGTCCTGTATTTTTTAACTTTTAATAGCTTTACTCGTAACTATTGTAATTAAATCTTGGAAGTAATTTTTAACCTACTTATAATTTACGTATCGATTTAAAACTTTGTATTTAACATTCAGATGACAATACAATAATTTGACACCATCGTCCTGATCTGATGACTGACTCTATCATCTCTAGAAGGTGGATAGTGAAACTCTTCAACAACTACTAGTAAAACCTTCGTGTTTGTGCTCATTTGAATTTTTGACGAGTTAATGTGAGTTTAATAGTTTTCTAAACTATGATTTTAGTTTTTAAGTTTAAGGCTCATCTTTTGATGTGTTAACCTTTGATAATGATTAAATATGACCTACTTTTTATAGTGAGACATTAAATTTAAATCTCACTGTAGATGTTAACTGCTACGCAACACATGGTCAGCACAAGTGACCTAGATGAGCACAATCAATGAATACATTCCTTTTTCAGAGTATTTTCAAAACAATGAATATTACTTAATAATGTATTATGTAACTTTACACGAGTAAATGTGTCATAATTACGGACCATTTAGTAACAAAACAATTAAGCTAAACGTTACTCATCTCGCTTCCGGAAACGATACATAAAGTGGGTTAATTGTTGCAGAGCTATGTGGTAATAATTTGGTTTTCTAGTTCAGTATAAATCAACTGTTTGTGTCGAATTTAAAACACAAGTCTTTGCCCGCGGCTCCGTCCGCCTCAGATTGTGGTGTCAAAGAAGTGCTTAGCTATAATTTACTCGAGTATACAGTCTCAAATATCCAGTTTATCACAGAAGAACTAATACGCTTCTTAGGTACTACAACTATTTTCCCGGGATAAAAATTAGACGAGAATAACACTTTAATAGCTTTCTGTCAGTGATCAAAATATCGAGATTCAGGTCAGTAGTTTTATGCCTCGAATGGCCTCGATCATAAACCATATTATATGTATTAAAATGTTTGCCTTTTATAAGAATATAAAATCCTATAAACTGCTTATCAGAATAAACGGAGATTAAGCGCAATGACCTTTAGGTAGTTAATCTCGGTGCAAGCGGGATGAATGCTTGAATATTTAAGGTTACGTCTCCATAACGTCTCAGTATCAGACGTGAGTGTGGTCGTAAAGTTGACATTCGGCGAGCGGCGAGGCAACGCGCGCGTATCGGGCTAAAGAGCTTCCCAGTTCCCACAGGACAAACGAGCTAGATAACGCGGGGCGCTGCGCCCGGGCCGCCGTAAACCGCACTTGAGGATCTCTGCAAACATTCCTCACTTGCCGTAAGAAAATGTTTTACATTTTTCTAATGCTGCATCTTCGCCAATTGCATTTGCATGGTACTTATACACCATGCAAATGGTGCGGCATACATTAAATACTTAAAGATTTTAACATACCCGGTTCTTTGTTAGACAAGTCATCGGTAAACACTAATTCTGTAATAAGTATTTGACATATTATTATTTATGATAATATAACACTTGAAAAAAAATCGACTGCCTCAGATGGGACACCTCTTTCACCTTATTACCTTATCATAGATATAACAAAGCATGTAATTGCTAAAAACAAAATTTAAATATTATTATTTGTTTGGGAGTCGCTCTGTTTTACGAATTCGCTCTGTTTTACGTATTTGGACAAATATTTTAAAAAGCTGATCAGATTATAAACAAACTACAATAATTAATGCACAAAGTGAGTGAGACATTGACGATTTGGAATTAATCTAAACAAGTGTGTAGACAGTGGAACGGGTATTATATTTTAATCCAGCGCTAACCTAACCTAACCTAACCTACACAAACTTGCATTGCATTTGTATTTATTGTTTGCATGGCAACTTGGAAACATTTTAGTAAAGACATTAGGAGAGTATGTAGTCTAACTTAATGATGTCATTTCCCCTTGGTGGAACGCTGGCCATATCGTGCTTAAGGGTTTTCCGTACAACGAGCTAGATAGTTACACACGCTGGTTGTTGCAGTCAGTAATGCTTGAAGAACTGAACAATAATTACATTTTCCAAACATTCCAACGAGACCGCTCGAGCGGTCTCCATTGCCCCGAGTGGTCAGCATCAGCGGTCGTAATGTTATTGTAACCCACTACTGGACCTACTACACTAGAGCAAGAAGTGTACATATTATTCAAACGATTGTCTGGTCTAGTTAGCTACCGTGTAGGTAGAGCTACTCTTAGGGTGGCCCTTAGGGTGGTATCCACCAAAGGAGATAGAGAAGCCATTCTCCTTCTCTATCACCAAAGGAGATAGAGAAGCCATTCTCCTTCTCTATCTCTATGTTTTCATTCGATGACAACCAAAGCGGATTTCTCTCGAGTCAGCACAGCTTCTCTTTCCATTTCGATAAATTCTCATTCTTAGATGGCAAACACACGTGTTGAGAATATAAACCTCAATAAATTCTACAGATGTTACAAGTTCTTTCTAACTACATTAAAGTCGATACATTTCTATTCAAATGTAAATATTAGCTACACCGGTCTTACTGCCTGAATGCATTCGGTCCTAAAGTTGTCATATCTAGGTTAAAGCAGCTGGGATACCAGCCGTATCGGGCTAAAGAGCTTCCACAGGACAAACGAGCTAGATAACGTGGGGCACTGCGCCCGCAATGCTGATCGTCGTAAGCTTGAATAAACCGATCTGAATCTTGGGAAAACATTGCTACCCAACTACGTCTGATGTTGCCTGTTACACATCAACTCTTATTTAGTTATCAAACAGTCAACTTTAGCTTTACACATATTAGCTGTTGCTCGCGACTTCGTTCACGTGGTATTAATATCAATTCGAAAACTTTTTTATTGAATCAGATTTATTTATAATTTCATGGGATTACATTTCTTTGTGCGGATTCTTTTCCTACAATAAAAGTAGCCTAAAATAAAACTACGTTGTAAGTAAGTAGTGGACTGTGGAAGTCCTGTCAAAATCAAAGTCCAGCCGTTTTAGACATTATCCGGTACAGATCTACATAGAATATGGTTACAAGGTTATTCTTGAGTTACGACGGGATACTGTATAAATATATTTTTTTAATTACTACTCGTAGTTACTACGAATCCTACAAATGTATTTTTTATCTGTATTGTTTGTTTTGTGTTATTTTTTACCTGTATTGTTTGTTTTGTGTTGTGTGCAATAAAGTACTTATCTATCTACCTACTAGTTAAATTTAATCGACAGTTATGTTAAATGAGTTTTAATCTCAACTATTGCAAGCTATGACTGCCTAGCTCTAGAGTGACTCTATTAAACATTACGACTCTCACCTTAATGATAAGTCTATATAAAACACTTGAGTGGAGTATAAGTAAATATGTAAAGTTGACATTTCGAAACGATGGGAACCGAGACATGATGTCGTATCGGGTTCAGAGTTCCCCGCAGAACAAACGAGCCAGATAAGCGATACGCTGTCCCCGCACTGATGAGTCTTAAAAAAGCACTTGAAGCGCCAAAATACACTTCGAATCTCCATAAAACCCTCAAGTCTGTCACAAACAACATCGCTTTCAAAGCTAACATTTAGTTTTCTTTTGTCGCTTGAAACTGAATATTTAAAATAAGGCATTTCTTTTCATACGCTCACTGGCTTTTGAGAACTGACAAGCTCTTTGAGAACAAATGTTTTTTTAGATAAAACGTTGATTACTTTTCTAGTTTGTCATCTTGTCTACTCTTTTCAATATCCGAAATCGCGAAACGGTAAGAATGAATCAATTTTTAGTGTGTAAAATACAAAAGTAAGTGCATATTACATACAATATTTCAGCATACCGTTTCCGTAACGTTTTCTTATCGGACAAGCGAAATGGTCCCAAAATCTCTGCAAAACATTACCGCATACATTCATCACTGCCGGGATTCCCATTCAAGCTGTGCTCTACGCCAATTTAGCAATTGTTCTAACGTCTATAATACACTTTAACAATGCATTTCCGTTTCATAACTTACAAATTATTATTTTCTAGAAAAAATATTAAATTTTACTTGATAAAAAATAATGTTAACTTTATTTGTTTGTTTACGTTTAGAGTTAAGTTCTCCAAGCGGGTGATTCATACCTGAATGGTAAGCCCAAGCCAGGCATGATGACTCATTCCGATTATTACGCAAGATAATAAATATGTTATTAAATGATATCCTTTTTTGGATTCAGTGATCACTAAACATAACTCAAAAGTTACATAATTCTACCCTTATTATAATGTTACCTTTCTGAGTTATATAAATTTTTTCATGAGTTTCAATAACAGAATTCTTGGGCTAAGAAATGGAATTGGCGACAATTGCCGTGAATAGAAAGCTTATGAATATAATTTAAAAATAGCACTATAACGTTTGAATATAGGTAGGTATCAAGGTTTCGTGTAATATAATACAATACAAAGTGTGTCGTGATAAGGTGTTTACGATTATGGGTGAACCGCCCTTCCGACTCGGATTACAGCATTAGTAGCACATGAAAAGCCATCAGTGAGGGTACGTGCCAGTATCTGCGTGATGGATGACTGCAAATATGTCACCCCAATAAGTATATGCGTGCCGCTGATACTAATTAGTAACAACAAAAGCTCATTCAGTATACAAACAAGGCAATTTTTGAGGACTCATGTACACTATTATGTTAATGATTCAATGTTGACTTGTGGATCTAGTCAGTTTACATACCTATACTATTACTGCTGTAACTATATTATTAAAGGAATATATTATTAATATGTTTGAAATATTGTAACTAATGTATCGACAGTCAGAAAAATATTATCATGCATCACAAAGCATTATACAGATAAAATAACTTATGACGAAAAAATGTTTATAAAAAAGGAAATAAATCGATCTCATCCTTATAAATTTCGCACCAAATTTGAATTTCAATGACACTAATTGCAAGTCAAATAAGAATTTGGTTGCTTGTGAAAATTGTTAATATATTCTCAGTGTAGACGTTCGGGCGATAGATTAGCCATTGTTTTCGTGGAGGGTTTCTTGATTATTTGGCTTCCTTGAAACTGGTCGATGGAGTTCATTGACTCCGAGCAAACGCCAGGCCGTGGACAATGGGAGCTGTGCGGTCAGGGGCGGATGATGCTCATTACAAGATAACCTCCCAATTAGTATTAACAGCGTACTGCCAGATCTCAGATTGTGCTATTGATAGAACGCTGTCACAAATTGTGTACAGAATTACCTTGTTTACAAATAATTCAATCTATCGACTTAATTATTTCTATCTTTGCTTTTGGATAAATGAATTAACCTGAATCTACGTTTAAAATGTCAGTTTCGCGAAGTCTAGCGATGACGATATTAGTGTACAAAAACATCAAAAATAACTGTTAACTTTTAAACAATAGGTTATTTTTAATATTTTTTCTGAAGTAAAGACAATCACCTCAGTGTCAATAACTGGAAACCTTTATTGTTTAAGGAGGCAGCAGTCAGCACTCTGACGGGTCGTCACTTTATGCAAGTTTTTAAACAGATGCAAAAAAGTTGTGTAAAATTTCATAAAGACACGAGTCTACATTATACTTATTACGAGGTATAACAATTACGCGATACAAGTTATACAAGTTATCAACTTAATGATTTCTAGAGACTAGGTATCGTTGCTTTTGAATAAATGAATTTACGTACGTTCTATCTAGAGTTGTAAAGTGTCCGTCACGTTATAAATGTCTGACCAATATGACCGAGCAAATTGGACATTTTCTCAGTGTGACCGGACATTTTGGACATTTATTGTCACTAACGTCACAATCAATTCTATTGAGAAACTATGAAAAAAAAATTTGGTCACAAATAAGTGCATTATTATAAGAAATACAGGCTTTAGTAGTGATGATCTATAACGAAATGAAATTTCTAAAATTAATTTATCTTTCTGCACGAACAAGCTAAAAAGCGTCACGCGCAAGTTTTTGTTTTTGTTCAATCCAGATCAAATTACATGTTTTGTTGTATGTTTTTATTGTCAAATACATAACATTAAGGACTTACTTTAGAGGAATTCTTTTTTTTTACTTTGTACAAAAAAAAATATGTGACCATCGTGACAATAAATGTCCAATGTGACCGAGCATTTATCATAAATGACGGACGCTTATAGCATATGACCGTCAATTTACAACTCTAGTTCTACCTAGATAACCTACGTTCAAAATGTCAGTCTCGTGAAGTCAAGCGATAACGATTAGCCTTAACACAAAAAATAACTTAACTTTTATACCTACAATAGGTATTTTTATATTTTATCTGAAGTGAAGACAATCACCTCGGTGTCAATAACTCAAAACCATTGTTGTTCAGGAGGCAGCAGTCAGCACTCTGACGGGTCGTCACTTTATGCAAATTTTTAAACAGATGCAAATAAGTTGTGTAAAATTTCATAAAGACACGAGTGCGCATTATACTTATTACGAGGGATAACAATGTCGCGATGAGTAATAAAGCAATGTGTGTCGGAGAGAAATGTCGGGCGACATCAAATTAACATTTTTATGAGGCGGTGGGATGACGGAGAGCGGAGACGGGAAAGTCCGCTTACTAAAAGGCCGTTAAGTGACATTTTGCCGATTTTGCACTACATTATCATGGGCAGCAGAAAAAGTGATTTCGATAATAGCAACGTCTCACTAATAATATAGTCACTCGACTGAACATTAAACGTTTAATTTTCGATCGAATTTGTCTCTTGGATATTATGTCACTGAAGATTGGATTACTCTTGATAGACCTAATTGACTCGTTTAACAATCACGGTAATTGAAATAAGATTAAGCCGATTAATTGGGCTTAATCTTATTTCAATTACCGTGAGAGTTCGAGAAACCGACTGCTAACTTTGCTTTGCTGTTAAAAAATCTACTAAGATATTGCAAGTTATTTTAGAATCACTTAATGCCCTTTACGTCATAAGATAGTTAAAACGAAATGGGCTACAAATTACAAACAAACAGAAACGCACAGTCCGAAGAGTACCATATAAGAATACCATACAAAAATTTTAAAAAATATTTGCGCACATTTGAGGCCAAATAAAAAAAGACAAATTTTACATTTGTTTTTTTCCTGTCCACTGTAACGTGACTCTAAAATTATACTATAGGTGTTGCTGACACGTGCAGCACTGTTGATAAGTTATTATTAGATTTTATACCAATTGTTGTCTGGCAGATTTAACCTTTACTTCTTTTAGTATTAGCTCATTGTAAATGTGTGTTTACCAATTTAAATATGTTTGTACAGCAAGTAAATTGTAAATTATTACAGATGTACCGACAATTAACTGACTAGTCGAGAAAGCCGACTATCCGGCCATATTTACTGGCGGCAAAACGAAGGTTCCCGGACGCGCCCGAACTCGTCCGAATCCAATGATTGGCACTGGCGACTAGTCGGTCGACTAATCGGCCATTTGAGCGCCGACTAGTAGTATAGTCGGCAAAATCCATAGGCGGTACATCTGTATAAATTATTAATGATGACTATTACTACCATACTATTAACATTTAACGATTCCAAAATCAAGTGCTAAGGGAAATTGTGAAAGCGAGATGGCAAGTATTGTTGTAAAGGAAGCCGCTGGATGCAGGCCGCTTCCAACCGTCCAATCTGGAAGTCAATGGGGGAGGCCTATGTTCAGCAGTGGACGTCTTATGGCTGAAATGATGATGAAGATGGTACGTAAGAAATTAAGTATTCTGAAGCTCATTGACTTCACACTCGTGCAATCATCAAACTTGAAAAAACACTAAGTGAAATTATTAAGAACTTAGTTTTTCAGTTAGTGAAATGATTTATAAAGAAGAATAAAGAAGTTTTTTTTTTATTTGGCACAAAAACACATCATAATGACATTATGTACATAAATAAAGATATATGTTTTTTTTCTCTCAATTGATTATTTAGTATTGCTGACATGTTCCACTATTGTCTATTAATGTTTGCGCTTAATTGATTCATTTTATTAGGGTCTTTGTTTGATTTTTGTCTTATTTATTTTTGTATTTTTATAAATTCCAGTGCCCTTTATGGCCCCCGCAGAATACCAGTTTCATAGCATGCCTTAACAAGTTGCAAGACACAATAGAAGTTTTATTGTTATCACGTCGACAGGCGTGTTGTGTCCCTAAACGTGTTAAGCTGCCATGACTAATACAGAGCGGGGGACCTTTTTAGCACAAGCACATTATTTTGATGTTATCTGTGTTGTAACTGCCAAATAAAAATCATTTTATTTTATTTTATTAGAAAAACAGTGATAAATAGTGGTGCAGTCGTAATTAGTGAAAAAGGACACAATAATAATGTCTGTTTAAAAACTAAAGTCGTGAAAGGACTGAATTCAGACACATGCTTATATACTTTAAGTAAATTTAGTTAGCGTAACTTAAGTAAGATTAATTTAATACAAAAAATAGACATTTTTTTTTTTTTTATACAATCAGAGTACAATTCATCTTAAAATTTGTGGTTCTTAAATGAAGAGCGCCGCACTTGTATGGAGTAAATATATTTAATAGATCTAAACTAAAACTGGTTACTGACTATTGATGATTAGCCTTATGGCTAGATTTTAATAATTCCAAAAAGCATATAGTACATAAAAATGCCAAATCTCTTTGATAATAAAGAAACCTATAGACTGATGTCAAAAAAAAGATACGCATACTCTTCTGGTCTGCCTGTCCTCTTTCCACTGTGCCACCAGCGCGGGTGGACGGACATTAGGCGCAATAAAAGTGTTCCGGAGCGGTCCTCTTTGCTAATTACAGCACGCATTAGGGACCGCGCGGCGCCTTTCATATGATTAGGTGCGCAACAAATTAAAACACGATCTGGGCTACTGAGACGGCGGCACAAAAACTTTAAGTGCCGGCTTGTTTTTTGATGATACCGGGTTATGGATGTAAACAAAAGTATGCATAATTTACAAAGTCATAAAACAAAAGTTGTTTTCGGTTATGTATAGAATAATTATGTGG
Source organism: Anania hortulata (assembly GCA_963576865.1). Taxonomy (NCBI): domain Eukaryota; kingdom Metazoa; phylum Arthropoda; class Insecta; order Lepidoptera; family Crambidae; genus Anania; species Anania hortulata. Next base: position 15,725,314 of record OY756396.1, on the reverse strand, counting down.
TTACAAGATTATCCTTCAGTTACTAAGGTAAGTAAGGTAAGGTGTCCCACCTTGTATACGACAATTATTTATTTTGGGAAACCCTCTTCTAGTGACAAATTAACGTATTCGGCACACCCTGTGCAGTCGGCTATATCAACTCTTTCTTTTTTGACCATTTTCCACGAGCAAGTATTATGTCAAAGTGAAAAAAATATGAGCAATTATAGTTGGTCATCGATTAATTAATTGTAGATTTATGTTTGACCTCGGTTGGTGGTAAACATACCTTAATATTACCATTTAACAAGCTTTACTTTAACCATTAAACAGAAACGAATCACCTAGTACTTTTATTAAATAAGCTAGATAGACTTGAGAACACCCTTGTAAAGTTCTCACAATAAAACGGTTCAAACATAAAGTACACAGCAGCTATTGATAGCTAAAACCTAAAAAGTAAATACTGTCTGACAACGAGCTAAGAATGGTTCTTTTAATCAGTTAATTAACGTACCAATAAAAAGACTATTCAAGCCTACGAGAATCGAACCGCGACTCTTTGTAGTGCGTGAACAATGGCGTCAGACAATCGGTTAGCACACAGTTAACTACCATTTAACTTTGAGTAATGAAGATAGTTACGATAGTCTTAACAGATTTAGTATAATATCGGTGCCCAGTGTAAATTTTGTAAAGTGATCGCATCGCATAAATCAATCCCATAGTATCAAAACGTTAATTTGTATAACTTTTTGGTTTGTTAATGCGAATCCATTGTTTATCTATAACATTCAGCCAGATCTATGACATTTATCAGTATAGGATGCAGACTTCAGTCCAGTCACAAATGGTTATTCGTAATTTGGATGCTCTACTTAGTTTAAAACGTCAAGTTGACACTTTTTCAGCAGGTTTAATCACCAGAAACGACTTGTTTTTCATTCAAACTTGTTTTCAGATAAAACTTATATCTTATTTTAAATAAACGTGATGGAAGAATGCATATTCATTTATCTTTGTTTAAAGTAATGAGTGAAAAACAATTCAATCCAAGTTATATTTAATTCTACTTTACTGGTAAAATATAAACAACTTGTTAGCCTTAGGGGACCACTTTTTACATGAGATCATCATCACAATAAAAATAAACTATACTTTGATGTTGATCTCATGAGGAGTTGATCTCTCTCTCTCATTGAATCATCCTCTAAGAGGTTTTGCGTATTTGGAGTTAAACATTTTCTTTCTAATATAAGAGTGGACAACTACCTACTCGTATTAAAAGTTATCTATTATAAAAGTATGCCTAAATGTATACGACCTAATGCAGGACACATGCAGGCCTCAACCTCAACTATGGAGTGGTTTGGGTTGGGCCATACTTAACCACGCGTGCCCAGTGCTATGCGGTGGAGGGGTGTTGCACGGCCATTGACTTAACCTTACTGTCAGATGTTATCGAGCCGCCCTAAGGCCTCTGACTAGGCTTCACGACTAGTATCAAGCGATATTAGAAGGGACCAACTTTTAACGTGCCTTCCGAAGCACGGAGGTGCTTCTGATAAATGTCACTTAATATTGTTGGAGTGGTCACCCATCCACTTAAAACCACAGCGTAGGTAGCTTAAAATTGATAATCACTACCGCCGCCGCCACTGAACTACAAGCACCTCTTATCTATTATATAATTAGGTAAGAGTATAATTAATAATATTATTATAATAAATAGTATCTATTATACTCTTACCTAATAATATAATTAGGTGATAATTAAGCCGGGGAAGTCCTACGTAGCTTATTTGCCCCGAAATGACAGTAGATATTTCGATAACAATTTTTGCTAAAAATGAAATCGACAGCAATAATTTAGAGCAGGCAGTTCCGTTGGCGGCTTGAAATTTTGTTAGTAACGCAAACTTTCTGCATAGGCATGGGACACGCCACAGGTCATCGTACCCGATAACAGTAACTATAACTACCTACCAGCCAACCTTATTAGCGTGCACGAGACGAGAGGTGACAACAATACAGATTTTAAAAAAAAGCAGACTTCAAAACACTGAAAAGCTAAGCTACTTTTGGAGTCGGTGCAAGCTGATCAGTTTGAATGTTTTCGTTGCACCGACTCCAAAAGTAACTGATTAGGTACTTACGTGTTAAAATTATTTTTAGCTGTTGAGTGTTTTGAAGTCGTTTTTTTTAAAATTTACTTAGTTTATCTATTTTTAGTGATAAATCCTAATCTAACTGCTGAACACCGATTTCATCCTCTTTTGTTCCGCCCTTAGGGGTACAATTTATTCCAAAAATGTTTACTATAGCATCTCTGAATTAGCTATTCAATAAAAAAGAGTCATCAAAATTGGTTTACATTTGTCGAAGATATTGGGTAACATAGATACCAGAATCACGAACCAAACATTATCTGATTTTGTTATTTTCTCAAAAACTGCTAAATAAATTTCGATAAAATATGGGATATGGGACCACCTCTGAAGTATGATCTACCATTAAAAGTATTTAAAGTATAGTCTAATTAAGAACCTCCTCCTTTTTTAAAGTTGGTTAATAATACTGAAAACTGCACTCAAAGTTTTGAAAAAAAAAATAAACATAATTTTTTTTACGAAATTTAAAAAAAAAATTGTTTGGAATATATATTTTATTTGAGTAGCCATTTAACTTGGCCTTCAGGAGTTTACTCACGTTTTAAATGAAATCGATACTCGCTAGTGATAGCGTTATATTTTTATAGACGCTTGTTTTAGTTAGCGACCACGAACTGGAAGACGCAGCGTGGGTAGCCCGCCCACCCGATGGACTGATAAAATAGTTTAAGTTAAGGTTGCGGGAAGCTGGTAGATGCGTTTGCATCAAACATCTAGGTCGATTGGGCCAGAGTTACTCGCTGTAGCGTTCCATGAGGAAAGTCTAGACCCAGCTGTAGATGTCAATGCGGCTGATGATGAAATACCGCTAGCGATAACCATTTCGTTATCTTACTTATTTTTCTCTATACTAAATATTGAAACAGCAGGGTACTTTAGCATGTTTAATTAACACCCTGTATTACGGTAGAAAATACTATTGACTCAAGTTTCTAAACGAGAGAACCACAGAGCAGGAGCTGCAACGCAAATGTTAACTTATCCAACACAGATGGTGAAATGCTGCAAATATTGAATTCAGCATGAATATCTTGTTATTATTACTCCCTAGTTACAGCTACTAAGTTTCGCAACTATGAGTGACAGATCAAATACCAACTCTATATTTAGCAGCTGTTTTGACTAGACGCCACTCACTCATTAAGCAAAAAACCCAAATGTATATTTTCTGCGATTAACACATTGCGAAATAGGACTGTTTTTTTTATCATTGAACGGATATTATACGTGACATCATTATCATGGGTTAAAGCTCATTGACAAACCGATAATGCGTAAAATCCCCAAACCTAGAAAGCTAAAAATAATGTTTACATGAACTAATCAGTTAAGTACTTAAAGAATCGGTGTGAACTAAAACATTAAAACTCTCTAAAGCTGGCAGGGCTTCCAAAAGTAAACAGAGATGGTCCTTAGACGGTGAACCTTAGAAATGGGCCTATATTTTGCTAAAGTCCTGATAACGGGATCTATGAGTTAATCAACTCCTTACCACGCCAACTGATTTTTGTATTATGTTACGTAATGTCTTCGCCAAATGTAAAGCCGTTTTTGACAATTCTTTTTTTTTTCGTGAATAGAATATAAAGCAAAGATTGTCCTGTTAATATAAAATAAATATCTTAAAAGGGTGGATAAATACAGGATAAATTCATCCGTGCCTAACGGATATCTTCACCAAATGTGAACCGATTTCGATAATTTTTTTTAGTCGAATGATGGAATTTACCTCGAATACCGTTATTTGTATTTTTTTTAAAAGAAAGCAGGGAAAGAAAGGATGAAATCGATTCACAAGAAATAACATGTGTTTTGCACTCTTATAATTCAAATTCAATAAAACATACACTCTAAATAATATTACTTAATATGAAAGTGAAAATTTTGAATGAAATGAATTAAAAATAGAACTTATCTGTATATTGTAATTTTGCAATAATAAAAAATAAATTAAAAATACTACTACGAGTATTACCTATCTAGAGAACAAAGATTAGGTTCCAGGGATCGGCAATTTTTTTATAGGTATTTTTATATAGGTAGGTAACACAGAGTTGGTTGCACATAATTATTATAGTTTCACTATGTCCCGCCCTGAGGCATACAAATATTTTGATAAATTATAATTCTTGGTAACAATAATACAATAATATCAGATACATTGTATTAAGTCTTTAAAATGTCACACGGCATATTCCTTGCTCTTATTCCATAGAGGCTTTCGATAAGGTATCTAATAAGACAAAAAAACTGAATGAACATTTCCTGCAATCACACAACGGCGAGTAGCACTTATTTTATCGATAGACGGATATTACACGTTGAAATCATTCATGGTAACAAAATAAAACGTACTAAAAATCGATATTCGAATCAGCATTAATCTTTATATCGTAATCTTTAGCAATCATGACTTGTGTTGCGATTCAATTTTAAAATACTTTTTACGTCCTTTTATTTCATAAAGAGGAGTTCGATAAGGTATCTGTTAACAGCCGACAATGCATGTTATTACGCGGGCAGCTATTTTATAGTGCCCGAGGCGCGTCGTGGCCCCTGATTGCCCGCTCTCCTCGGCCAGTCCGTCGGCTTGTTTGTTTTCCTGATAAGTTTTGTGCGGACACCATTAGACATGATTGCCTGCCATAAACGTTAATTATTGACCACCTAAACGGTAGAGATTGAGTCGTAAGAATCACTCTTCTTCTTCCTATTCCTAATCCGGGTATGCTTGACCGTGATCTGACGGTAAGTCTGGTTTTATATCTGAAACGATAGCTATCAGACCTCCGTAACCCTAAGGCCATCATGTCAGCCTATCGCAGACCACTTCTGGACGTAAGCCTCCCCAAAGAGCGCCAAAGAGCACGATCTCCCGCTTTTTTCATTCATCCACTGCCAGCCATCTTCCTAAAGTCGTCGGTCCATCGAGATCGGAGCCGTCCCACGCTACGTTTGCCAAGACGTGGTCTCCACTCGAGAACCCGTTTACTCCACCTTTCATCGGTTCTGCGACAGATGCCGCCGACCCACTGTTACTTTAGCTTGCTACATTTTACAAGATGACCAAACCATTTTGGACCATGGCTACACATCCAGGGTTATTTTAATATGAAATTTGTGTTTTTTCACGACGTTCTCCGCTGCCGTAATGGTGTAAATCCGTACATAAATTCTGAAAAATCCAGTTTCCATCCAAATTGGGGTGCGAACTCGCACGCAACTCACAGATAAGAAGCGAACCTCCGATCACTGAGCTAGGTCACTGCTCACAGACAGACCTTTGTAAGAATCACGGATGTCTAAATAAAACAACGACTGTTCGAAACAACTTGAGATACATTTAGTAAGCGATTTGCATATTTAGGAAATAAAGCAAAAGAGTAAATATCGTAATGATTAAAAGACCACCGAAGTGGCACAAAAAACTAAAAATAATTTATTCAATTTGTATCTCAGTTTTTAAGGACGTCAAATGAAGCTACCACCGGACAATCTCAGTACTGGTAAAACCTGATTTGATTCCAGGACGAAATGTGTCCTGTCGGTGGGGTTTTGTATGTTTCTTACTGATATCGACGAGTTCGTCTACATGTTTAAGATGGCAGATGCCATTTGCTTATTGAAATGATACGCCTCCCTCAAGAGTATGGAATCCTTAGTACAAAAATAATAGTGACTAACGAAACACTACAGAGTTTCCGCACACGAAATAAAACCTATACGAGAATTATGTGGTTAGGATTTTTTTCGGGACGAGTCAGACCACACTGATCTAGGGAAACAATATCCTGCTATCCAGTTATTATAACCACCTATCGAGATCAACTTTTTTGTGATTTGGGGCATATTTCCGCATGTCGATTCGATCAATGAAGAGGACTGTAATAGAAAATACAGCTTTCTAATGCAACATAACACGTCAAAAATTTTGATTCTACAGTATCAGTTTCCAATATTCTTAACTTTCGCTTTGTCTGAATTACTTAAGTTTTTAAACTATCTAAAATTTATTATATTGAGATAATTAAAAAGTTATATCACTGTAACATACCTAATATTTTTAGCTTAGCTATGTTTTTTTATAAATCTTAACTTCCATGGTAAATATTATACTTTCTCAATATTTTCTGCAAATTTTAGTTATTTTTAGGCATTTAGAAGGTCTGATATACCTAACATCAGGTCTTAAGTATTGCTTGTTTACATGACACAGTCAGTTCACGAGAATGTAGAGTTGCCTTATCAGGTTGACGCCAAAACAGAAATTCTAACGACCCACTCACATGTACATAAAACATACCTGGATCTGTTATGTAATACATAGCATAGAAACAGCAACGGAAACTACTGTTATTGTATTTATTTAGAAAAGAAACTGTCACTGAAATGTACGCCGGACTACTTTCTACGCAAAAGAGGGCAATACGTGTCTTGATAATAAAACGCAACCTTTGTCAGTAATGAAACATACGAAACATGTGAATACATCCGACGCTTTCTTCTAAATATCCCGGAGTTATTTTCCATTAGTATGATTCCGAAATTATTTGTAACGTTAAAATCTAATCGCCAAATATTACGAGCAGATGAAAATATGAACTGGATCATACTGGATGCCTTTGCAAAGGAATGTCTAAAAGGCCGTTGAATAAATTTATGTAAGGGAGTAGAGAGGCCGTTTGCTTAACCTGAAACAAAGGCATGATCTTTCAGGATCCCTGGGTAAATTTATACAGGAAAGAAGGCGCGTTGTTTGTTAATGTTTTGTTACAAAAGTGGGCCAGCAATACTGTTGTAAATGTAAACGAAACGATTGGTAACATCCTCCTACATATTCGAATGACGGGCTTGGAGTACTTTTAAAGATATGTGAATTTGAAACGGTGGAAAACGTGAAATGAGCAACAAAGCCTGAATCTTTTGTTGCTGGGTCTTATAGGCGAGATTTAGTATTTTTTTACCACTAAAAAAAAAATTAAACAAGGGCCAGCCCTTGTTTTCAAACGTATTTTGTTAATAGACGAAGTCAAAATAAAGATTTACTTGTGAAATCAGTTCAATTAGTCAGTTGTATTCATCTTATTCGTACTTCTAGAGGTAGGTACTGATAACGGGCACTACATACCTACATTAAGCAGGCATTTCATAGTTTACCTATGACATTTAATTATCATTGATTTATACGTTTCAAATGGCAATGACCTTTCGTCGCTGATGACATTGGTAAAATTGTCGTCGAAGCGCCGATAGGTTCTGTTGTAGCCGAATGTGTGCCGGCAGGTCAACGACGCGCGACGTCGCAAGAATGATTCGGAGTGCCGTTAGATTTCGCACTCTGGTACGGCACTCGATATCGTATCTGGGTCTACGCAGAATTCCACTGAGAACTGTACCGTTCTTCAATGTCAGCGTGCGACACACTCTTGACTCGTGACAAAAATTTGAAACGACAGAAAGCAAAAGGATATGTCGTTTGAGAAAACTGTGATAAAAATTTCGCTTACTTTTATAGAACGTACACGATATCATCGACGTTCTAGACGGAGACTTCATCTGCGCCAAATGTTAAATCGCCTGAAACAACTTTAATTGATATAAAGGTGCACAATTTAAGCGCAGCAACAAATCCTTATGGACTAAATAAAGGAAAAGTCTGCAGACAATATTTATTTTATTTTTATTTTATTGGTGTACACAACAGGTAACAATCTTAAGGGTATTAGGCAAACAATTTAATTTAAATTTAGTAGGCAATATACAGTGATTCTCTGGATACTGTCTCTTTTGATTCATATAAGTGATAAATGGCTATACTAACCTTTAGTTTAGTTAAATCAGTAAAGCAACCTAATCGCCTAATAAAGGTTAAAAGTTTAAACGTTGATGTATAAGTACCGCGTCCAGTACTGTCGCGAGTTCGCAATGTCGTTACTGACAACTTTCCTGTGAACGTGAACACAGAATGCGCGACTGTTTTAGAACATGCAATTCTGCATCTTCAGAGGCCACATTAATTTCGGCTACGCAAAACGAGCTTTAGTTAATTTTGCATACAAATTATTACATTTTACTGTAATTTTCAGAGTCTCTTGTGTTAATTCATCTGCATTCCTGCAATGTAAAGTTGAACGAAATGTCACATTGTTCCTTTTATTACTATACGAAATTAGGTGAAGTACTCGTATATGAAACATGTTTTCGACAGTCTTAATTTATTTATGGTAATCATATTTCATTATACCTATCGATTAAACAAGTGTATTTTTAACAACTGTTTAAAAAAAACGATTGTATTCTCTTCTATTGAAATTGTGGCAAATGAGGATTTAGGATAAATACTTATATTATTTACATCAATTTCCGATTAACGCGTTGAAAGTATCGATCGCAAAGTTGAATGAAATGTCAAGGCCACCGTGATTGGTAGTAGTAGAATAAGTTGCTGTAGTGTAGTGTAATTCTATTTTCGTTGGTCAGGCAGCAACAAAGTTAAAACCGAGCTAGGTATGTAAATAATACAACCCGCATGTGTGACACGATAAGAATTTTATCAAGATATTTCAAATATGTAGTTAGTGTAACTGATTCTACCGGTGCATACGCATTTACTGGTACATACGTCATGTCACTAATAATTACAGTGGTTTTGCATAGAAATAGTAGTATGCAGTTGGTTTGAACCGTCTAAGCTGACAATTTACGCAATTACAGAAGGTTGTAAATTGTAATATTTTTCGTGTGTACGGAATTACTACAGATATTCGTGAATTACATTAAAAATACATATTTTGACTATGTGGTAGATATACTACATAAACAGTACTTGCAACTTAAACTTAATTTAGGATATGTTTTGAGCGTTAGATTTATCTGCATTTTTTAAAGTTAACAATACATTTCTTGTACTATTATTTATTCGGTGGTGTACTTACGGTAAGGAAAATGAAGGAATATTATATTTACATACTTTATTGCAATAACCACCACGCGTGACTATAGATATTTGCGATAACAAAAATTGCTTATATTTACGATGTCACAGTTCGGTAAAACTATAAAAACTAAATTACTCTAGTCGAACTACGGCAGTCACAATAACTAGGTAAGTGACGTTATTTTAGTGACAGAAATATATTCGCGCCCGTATATCCAACAGGGCTGTAAATTGAAGTGTATAACAGAATGTTTGTCGCGAGGCTTTGTGACCGATCAAATATTTACACAAAAGCTATCGAGCGTCGAAATAATACCGCCCTGATTGAATATTTGCGCAACTCTACAAATAACATACCGTTATAATAGATACAGAAACGGCTAAGCATCATAATCATAATCTTATAATGTATTTTTATTATTTACTAGCTGTTTCCCGCGACTGGGTTCGCGTGGTCTTCAGTTTAATCATAAAGAATTTTCTGCGATACTTTCTTTTTTTTTTGTAAGAACCTCCTTGAATTATTTTATTATTGAATTTAATTGACAATGAAATAAATTTGTACATTGATAATTTTGATATTTAATATATTATGATGGGTTAATATTATTATGCTATTTAGTAATTAATTGACATTGACATTTATTTCAAGATTTATATCAAGATGTTTTGTTGTTATTAAAAACTCTGTTATATTTGTATGCCGCCGAGGCTGATCACAGCGCTCTCATAATGCCCTGTTCCTATGGAATAATAACTATTTACCTATGATTTAATTTGATTTTAAAGTATTAGAAAACTTTAATAAAAAGATAGATGAAATCGATAAAGTCGTTCTCAAATCATTGCGAGACCAAGGGAAACAGGGATTAATTTTTATATTATTAATTGCACAGACAAATAGTAGTACAAATTGAAGACTTAACGCCAAAAGAATTATTTACCAGTCAACTACGGGACCAGTAGTGTACTAAAATAAAGTTGGTATTAGAAAATAATCTTGATAGAAAAGTGTAGTGCTAAAAGACATAAGGATCCCGAAGACGATGTCAAGGACAGAGCGAAGTGGAGAAGAAAGAAAGAAGAGTGTTTGACCACACCACCATATCAAAAATCTTGCATATCTAACGCAGTCTACATCAAGACATAATACCTACATAGATAACAATACATACACAATGAAAATAAAATAACCTAACCTAACCTCTGGAATTATTGAAATTAAACACACATTCAGTTACATAAAATAATTTTAAAAGAATGTACTGTATACTTTATCAATAAAATGACTAGTTCTCATACAATGGATGTTTATTTTCTAGCAATATTTACAGTCCGTGTTTGTTTTTGCCGCGCATTGTTGAAAGTGGTTCATATAATAACGCCCACGAAATTTGTGTCAACTACATTCACGAAGAAAGTTCTCGTTGCCCGTTTAGGGCGCGCAGTCAGTCAGGACTGGAAAATTAGAATAACTACTAGGGAATGACTTGATTGATAGGTACTTTTTCCTGTAATGTTGTGTCAGTACCTATATAAAAAGAGGCTAATATGTTTATCATTATTTATATAATTTTTCAGTTATAAATTAAGTGATCGTAAATTATGTGACAATGTAATTAAGGGAATTGTAAATTTTGACGTGTTGTTATGCAATGTAACGAAATGGGTAATAAATAAATTTTATTGAAATATCAATACAAGATATTATCGAAATCGAATGATTAATCGACTTTTACCTCATTTTCAAAGTATAATTAATGTATTAATTAATTGAGTATTTTTAATGACAACACCCTTTTTTTTAAATTACCTATTTTTATTTTTGGCCTTTGTCTCATTTTAAAATTGTTATTAGATTTTATTTATGATATTTTTTGTGTTTTGGATTTTAATAATTAATATATTACATATCATAATTGAATATAATAACAAATTGTAATGAAAATAATAACGTTCAAGTAAGAGCAAAAAAAGATTCCTACAAAGAAAAACAAAAAAATATAGATTTAAATCGTAAAAAAACGGTATGACGACCTCCCTAGCCGAGAGGCGAGCACACCGGACTAGGTTTCGCTATCTCTGAGGTCCAGGGTTCGATTCCCGGCCGGTCAATGTAGAAAATTAGCTATTTAGTCTGAATTAATAATTAATTTAATATGTACACTAACTAATTTGAGTTGAATTATGTACCTAAGTTTGCATGCTATATTTTATGGCTAAATAGGTCTTCGAACATTTAACTTTTCTCCTGTACCATCTTCAATACCTACCCTATTTACTGCGAATAAAGAAATTTGAATTTGAATTTGAAAAATTTCTATATTGTCTCGGGTCTGGGTGTTGTGGTACCGTCGTTTTTTCTGATTTATTTTTATACAAATCGTAACTCTAATCGGTCATTCAAGATCGGCAAGTGTTTTCTTTTGAGATTTTGATGTCATTGTTGTATTTCATCAGCACTAGAGCCAGACCCTAGGCAGTCTAAATCAATAAAATAATAAATAAATAAATAGTATTTCAAAATATATGTATAAACAACCGGGTAGGTTATTTATTAGTTATTTAGCCTTACACACTGCTAAGTAGACCTTTAAACTTTACCTTAGCTACTAAATGTTTCTACCTCAATTACAAGTCCAGAAAGATAATGAGATGACGGACTGAGAATACTTTCACGTTGAAAATGAATTGCTACTAACAATAAGGCAGTGTTGACTTGGACATTTACATCAAGTTGCTTGCATATTCATATCCCTGCTGTTGTAACTCGATGGATTTCACTTAATTTCGTAGGGTTGTCCGAAACTAGCATTACAACCATCCATACTAATTAGATAATATTATAAATGCTTTCACGGCATAACCACAAAACCGATTTTGATAAATTCCTAGGAAAGGACATGATCATCATCATAACATGGTCATCATGTAGGCAGAGGCGTCTCTAGCGCATGAAGCGCCCGTGTGCTAACATCGCGCCCCCTAATAAGCGCGTCGTCTAAATGGAATGGAGCGGCGCTCGGCGCCCCCTAGGACCGCTGCTGCGCCTGTGTGCAACGCACACCCTGCACCATAGGTAAAGACGCCTCTGCATGTAGGATCTATATGCGAATACCTTAAAATAGCTACGTTTAAATAAATAAATAAATAATAATGACTTGTTTCCACAATCACACCAATTAGCCCCAAACTAAACAAAGCTTGTACTATGGCGACTAGATAACGGATAAACATACTCAAATACATTTATAAACATCCATGATTTACGTACAGATGCTCGTCCTCATCAAACACTCATGCCTCTTGCGAGATTCGAACCCGCAACGCTTGACTTTGTAGTCCGGAGCGCGAACCACAACACCATAATACTAATGATAACTCTGTTATGTTCTTTAAAAAGTAAAAAATTAACATAATCAGATAATGCACGCGCCCCTTAATTAGCGTCTCAATGCTTGTTAGTACGATATCTCATTATAATACGTTTCATAACAGCGCGCAATGAAACGTGCCTGTTACCACAGTCACTGCGTCTTTAGGTAGCGAAAATTGGGGATAATACTTTGCATGGACACAATAGGCTGGTTTCCTGGGTTAAAAAAAGATTATTCTATTTAGTCCGTCAGTTAGATTATCAAAAAATATTGGACCCATATTTTTTCTTTTGTTAATCACACAAAAAAATACGGAGATAAAGTGAACACGTGACGTCACGCCTTGCTAAAAAGCGTTGCAAGGCGTGACGTTACGCGGAACTTTAACGGGCTATATCTTCATCATTATTTGTTTGATTGAGAAAAGAAAAAATACGTGTCCAATATTTTCTGTTAATCCAACTGACGGACTAATTAGATTTTTTTAGGAAACTAGCCATGGTCATGAAGTTGGCCTATCAATTGACGTATAAACGGATTAAATCGGTCAAGCGGTTTAAAAGAAGTAAGAGATTTAGCGTCTATTTTGTTTTCTTTTTCAATGATTTCATTTCTTTTTCTCCTTAAGTATAAATGCTAGAAACAAATGTTATGCTCAATATGTTAAAAAGGTATTGACAATTCCTAGCATATTTTTTTCATACTTTTCTGACGATTATGGCTTAAGTAGTAGGCTTTTGAAATCACCTGCTAGTTTACATTTGGCGACTATATTCGCTATAAACGCAACCATCATACGGCTACGATAGGTAGGGAAGGGTAAAATGTTATTTGATACTCTACTACCTGCCCCTACGTGGGAGGATGTATGGTGCCGGTCGATGCACGATGCGCTTCCGACACCGTCAGGTAGCACCTGTCTAGTGGAGCAAGCATTGACGACCCGGTTGGTGTAGTGGCTCGGTAATTCGCCTTGTCGAAGGGTCCGATATTCGATCCCGGTTCAGGTCAATTCAGGAAACGATATTTTCTAAATTGGCGCGAGTCTGGGTGTGCTGGGAGCGCCATTGTTAATTTCTTGCTACGAAACCATGACAATTGGAGATTGGGCGCCCATTTATAATTACTACACAAAGGAAGGAGATTTAGAGCATTCAAGACAATAATTTAAAGTAATAAAATAATTATGATTAATGTTTTCATCATATTAAATCAAGCTGTCAGTTTATTGAATTTAATAGAGACAGGATTATAATAACGATTGTGCAAATAGACCCAATGACTTATAAAATTTTTGATTATTGTCAATGCAACAATATTCATGCTTTATGTGAATGTTTAATACTAAGATCAAATGGCATGGTAGTCTAACAAGGCAGTGATGCATTCAGCTTAGTTGGACGTATTCATCAAACTATGCAATTGAATGGAACCATGCAGAATCAAATCACCGGTAATACTGCGAAGCAGACGGTCACGGTGCGATTGCCATGCCAGTGATTACAACGTCAATTAAGGTAGCAAATAATACAACCTTGTGGTTGTAAAAGCTTATGCTATTTTCCTCATTGTTATGTTGATGTATTATTTAATTAACTCAAAAATAGAAACAGATTAAATAAAAGATACTAAATCAGTAAAAAAAAACTCATCTACTTAGTGATTACATGCAATTATACAACATCAATAAATGATGACGTATAATAGCTAGTACCTATATTAATTGCAATAGATAGAAAGTTTAGGTACTTACACTTTTTCGCATGCCATACAAAGCGATTATGTCCAGTAGATATTAATTAGAAACATTTAAATTTAGAGATTCACGTAAAAGGTTTGTGTGTTTTGTTGTTTAATGTTTTTATTCAAATTGGCTGAATAACATGATGATGTTTGTTGATTTTGTGTAAAGCCAGGGAGGGTCATGTCTACAATTGATAGGATATCTGCTGTTTGCAAATCCTTTTCTGTATCACCAGCAGACCTGAGATGCCAAGCCTGCAAGTTTTCTAGTAGAAAATCAAACACAATGTATCACGTAAAAAAGTGGTTTGATAATTATGACATTTGAACAGGAGGAAAAAAGAAAATATTAGACAATTATTCTTCGAACAATTACATTAAATATTGGATGCCAAGCAGTCACATGAGACTGCTTAACAATAGGGCTGAGGGGTTAATAATCTATTTCCGAAGAAAAGCTTGTAGATTGTACTATGTTGACTAGATAACTCACTATAACACATTATGCAGACATCTTAATGTGATTTAGGTACAAATGCTCATAAATATCAGTCATCCACACAAACATTTATTATCAATGCAATGACAACCTTTTGACATATATCATGAACTCACTATCTCAAGAAAATTTGTATCGCAAAAAAATATTGCAAGTAGGAATTTTTTTAAAAATAGTATGAGAAGAAATAGAATGAATTAATACCAACAGTATTGAGTCAAGGTGAATTATTTATTACGACTGTAATAATAAGTAACTTGAAGTCCCTTGAATGCAAGATACATGGTAAATCAATTCTTATGTAAACAAACCACACACTTTTGACTCCACGCACACAAACACCTTTCACATCATCATCTTACATCATAAAAGTAAATGTTATGATAAGTAAAACTTGTTTTTCTTACCTCTTTGACAGTTTCCAGCTTATGTCTGACTTCAGGATCAGCATCAGAACTCAGCGCTACTGCCACATACTTGTCAGAAGATTCTGCTTTGGGGCCAGATGGGGACACATGTTTGCTAGCAGCATTATTACCAACAGCTGGTTCTTCCAGGGCAGCCACGGGAGGTTTGCTGGGCCCGCGGGATGAAGAGGCAGAGGGAGCAACATCAAACTGCGGCCTCTCCAACACTTTCATCCCCATATCCTCATCTATCTTAGCGCGTAAACGGTTCCTATCTTCTAGGATGTGAGGGTCATCTCCATCCTCACCATAGCCATGGCGAACTATTCCCACTACAGGCAAGTCTCCCACATCGTTATGCGCCAGTGGTGGAGGCATCAGCAGTTCAGGACCAGCTTTTTGGATTCGTTTGTACACATTATATACACTGTCGTTCACACTGGTGGAACTTTTGAATTCTGGCAAGTAAAACAGTGCTCCTAACCACACGATTCCGAATGTCAAAAGTACTGAAACAATCAAATATTTCTCTCGGAGACGAAATGAGCGCCGAGATATGGACGGCACCGGGACTCCATTCACAAAACGCTGGTAAGTGGGCAAAATCCCCGTCATGTTTACGTAAACACAGTCTTATCACTAAAATTATGTATTTTTATTAGAAGTCAGCTTTCAGATAGACAACCCGTCACTAGTGGTAGCCATTAAAGAACTGCCAACTTGAAGGCCAATTCAGGGTTACCACTATTTAAAAAAAAACTACCACAATGTTAAAATTTTAATAGACTGGTTATAAACAAGTAATTTAAAAGTACAAATTCCGTAGTTTCAAATGACTTGATAAAAAAAATGTTGGTTGTGAGTAATGCGACGAACGGACTTTTTCTTTTGGGGCCATTCATGTATGACAGCCGTATTTAACTTTTTTCATTGTGTATCTTCTAAGGCAGCATCATAAAAGAAAGCGTTCACGTACGTGCGTAGTCCGTAAACACTGTAATTTTTCAAATGTCTATTTTAATTTTTCAATGAAAAACAAGTCTGCGGCTTATACATTATTTTCAATCGATTAGAGGACATTAAAATTGAAAAAATATCGATAAACAAACAATTTAATTTTTTACATACAGCCAACCAAATAAAACTTCTTCTTTTTTGAAGTCAGTAAAAATGAGAGCTTTGTGCACTTCTATTGAGACAAAAATAACATAATTATAAATTAAAAGTAGACCATCCATGTTGAATTCATGCATAGTAATAATAAACGTGGTGGCGTTCGTGCTCGTACTGTTCCAACATGTCCCGAAATTTCGTAGAGCAGCGGTGCCGGCACCATTATTTACATAGACTTAACTACATTTGCTTTCTTTTAACTATTTGTGGATGAAACAAACAGTTTTAAAAAAAACTAACTTCATCGCACTCAAACCATTAATTTTTTAATACGTGTTTGTTTTCGACTGTAAACATATTCATGAATGAATGAAGTGAAACCAATACTTACTTGAATGAAATGTTATTTAAATAAAAAAAACGTCCTTTCCGTTTCGTTCGTAGTATGTACTTATATAACGATTCAAACTAAAATAATAGTAGTAATCAATTTATTTATTTTTAGTTGTCGGTTCGATTTTTGTCACAGAAAAAAAAAGTAACGTTTATAATAATTTTAAAAACTACCATAACAACTAAATTATTAGCTATGGCAACATTTATATGAGCTCATCTAGTAAAGTGCCATCTTTTGACGGACTGCTGTATTAGATACTGACTTAAGAAAGCTTTCGTTGAATAATTCCTTCTAATACTTTTAATGAAGATGGCGTTATCTAACTCAAATCATAAAGAAATTAAATAAATAAATAAGTATATTGTTTTCACAATCACACCAATTATCAAGCCCCAAACTAAGCAAAGCTTGTTTTATGGCGACTAGATAACGGATAAACATACTTAAATACTTTTATAAACATCCACGACTTAAATACAAATGCTCGTGCTCATCACACAAAAATTTACCCCTTGCGGGATTTGAACCCGCAACCGCTGGCTCTGTAGTCCGGAGCGCGAACCACTTCACCAGCCGGTCGTCGAACCGAAATTAAAGACCAAGTCGTCGTGCGTCCAAGAGTAGAAGGAAGAAATAGGAGTTAGTACAGTAATTCTATGTAATCAATCAAATGTATGGGAACAACAAACAAATATAGAACAAATATAAAGTTTTAAAACTTATGTGACATGAGACTCACCCTACCCCTCCAACTGACGCTACACCATCCTACACCGTGAAATGTGTTCCTTCCTACCTTTTCACATTTTCTCGAAAACTATTGACTTACGGAAAAAGTGTTAAAGGCAATAATAATCCTCATCAAATAGGCAACAAAAAAGGTTGTATACATATTTTTATAGGCTTTATGGTATTCGAGCTATAGCTAGTTGACTCCCGCTGAACAAATTATTTACCTATTGAAAGAGAGCCAAGGTACGGATTAAAGCAAGCAAGCAAAGCCTGTACACAGTTTAAGCCTTTCTGATGCAGGATAAATTTAAAGATGCGAAATTGATTCAAATATGCGAAGACTATGTTTTCTTTCTTCACGCGAAAAAACAACTTTATTGAATAATATAAACCTGTGTTCATCATCATCATCATTCCAGCCATAGAACGTCTACTCACAAGGTGGTCAGACGACCTGGTAAGGGTCGCCGGAAGACGCTGGATGCAGACCGCTTCCAACCGGCCAATCTGGAAGTCAATGGGGGAGGCCTATGTTTAGCAGTGGACGTCTTATGGCTGAAATGATAATGATGATGATGAACACAGGTTTATATTATTCAATAAAGTTGTTGGGCAAGCAAAAAGCGCAGTGCTACTATCAAAACTGCCGCCTACCTCATCCGCGGCACATCAGCATTCAAGCCGGGTCTATTTGCAAGTTTAGGCATGGCTGGGCAATATGTTAAATGCAAGAATGAAGAAGAATGGGGCATAAAACCAACGATGAGAATGAAGAAGAATGGGGCATAAAACGACGAATTCTTAAATCCTCTTGTTCTTCATCTATACGGTCAATTCCGGTTGCGTCCAAAACCATTGCTTTGGAGCCCAGGATCCGCTTTCCTTGATTGACTCCTCCACTTCGCACGGTCTTGAGCGTCTCTAGTTGTGAGACCATTGGCACGTATGTCAGCTCTCAAAGTGAAAGTCAAAAATCATTTATTCAATTCAGGACTGAAAATTGCCACTTATGAACGTCAATAATAACATTATAGGCCCATATGGGGCCAGAACATGTTTCCTTATTTTTGGGCCATACTAGCGATTCACCTCACGACGTCAAGCCAGCATTTCTTGGGTCTACCCCTTTTGCCAGGACCTGGCGGTGGCAGCATGGCCAGACATTTGTTTCCTACGTAGCTTGCCGGTTTCCGCAAAACATGACCGTACCAGCGTAGGCGACTCTGCTGCAGTTTTTCTGCAATATCACGGACACGGAGGCTACCGCGGATACGCGAGTTCCTCACGCGGTCCTTCCGCGTGACTTCGCACATCCACCGCAACATATTCATCTCCGTGACACGCAGCTCCTGCTTATGTCGCTTAAGTAGCGGCCACGGTTCGCTGCCATATAAAAGGACAGGCCTAATGATGGACTTATAGATCTGTCCTTTCAGCTTAACCGGAATTCTAGGGTCACAAATGACACCAGTCACCTCTCACCATTTGACATATGCAGCAGTAATGCGTGCTTTGACGTCGCAATCGATGTCTTCCGATGCGTGAAGTACAGATCCAATGTATTTAAACTGCTCCGTGCGCTCGACCTTGTCTCCGCCTATGCGGACGGGCCACATTGAGTTTCAGACCACCGCTCTCAAGCGACTGCTTCCACTCGTTCACCCGTCTCACCAGCCTGCCCCTGTCCGCGTCGACAGTTCGATATCGTCAGCATACATCAGCAGCCATGGTGGCTGCTTATGTGATTCTCTGATGCTGTCTGACACAACTTCTAATATCACACTGAACAGAAACGGAGGACAGAACCCTGGTATACTCCGACGGTGATGGGGAAAGGTTTGATGTCGCCAACAGCGGTCCGAACCATAGAATTGGAGCTGCGGTATGTCTAGAATAATATCAATATATGCCTCGGGGACACCTTTGGATCTTAGTGCCCACCAGATCACCAGTCGAAGGCCTTCTGCAGATCAAGAAAGAGCAAGTGCAGAGGTGTCTTCTTCGTCATGTATCTCTCCATGACTGTCTTTATGGCAAAAACAGGGTACGTAGTCCCGTTGCCAGGACGAAAACCACATTGACACTCCGAGACATTACACTCCTGACGGATTCGGAAGTCCACAATCCGGTCAAGGAGCTTCATGGTGTGGGACATGACCTTTATACCCCGGTAGTTGCCGCACTCTTGCACCGATCCCTTGCCTTTGAAGACCGGAGTAATAATACTCATTCTCCATTGGTTCGGGATTAGCCCGTTTAAGAGTATGCGGTTGTAAAGGTAGGTCAAGATGTCCACCCCAAGAGGGCCCATCGCCTTCATGGCTTTGATTGGGACTCCATCTGCTCCGACAGCTATACGATTCTTCATGCGGCGAAGAGCAAACTGGACTTCTTCAGGCGTTACCGGTGGTACTAGTCCCTGATTCGGAGGGAGTTCCGGTGGCTGCACCTCTTCGTGCTGCTTATTCAGCAGCTCATGGAAATAAGAGCACTCCTTCACCGCGAGGTCCTCGCATAACAGGTTGCCCCCAGTCTTTAAGCCTTTTGGCTTTCTTAAATCCTATACCCACAAAACAAGCACCGGCTCCGGCTTCAATACTTAAATTGACATCGTGTGCTTGTAAGTATACGGTGGGTGTTCGGGTGATTAAAGGAAAGACGTCGATGCCCGAGTAAATGACGTTTATTTGTGTTCTAATTTGTACGATACATGCATTTTATACTGTTATGCCTAACACATAGATCTAAGGATTACATACTCACACTACATAAGCAAGGCTATGGAAAAGGGCTGCAGTTGGTTGCGTTAAAATTGGCCTGCTTGCTTGTAGTGCAGCACTACAATGTGTAATAGTTGCCCGGAGTCTCAGCTGTTTTAATAAAAATCAAGATTGCGAAGAGCTTAATCAACAAGATGTAGAGTCCGACTCACCCCCAGATCGGGCCCGCTAGAAAGGAGCCCGACAGCGGTCCGGCCTGTTTCGGCAGTTCCGGTCCCGTCGGCGCCACCACTAGCGGGTTCGCCGCTTGGTAGGGTGCCTTTTGCACTCCACATTGGCCCGATCACGCCTGCTAGTATGGGGCTCGACACGTACGAGTCTCGGCCGGGTCCCTTCAGCGCACGCCACAACTGCCCGGGTTAAGCTGAAGAATGTCTTCCTCAAAGGCACTCAGCGATACGTACGTCCATAAAAAAAAAGCTTAATCAAGATGAAGGGGCTGTTGATGAATGTGTTTTTTATCCTATTTAGAATTTTATAATATTAAAATGGATTTAATGATTTCACTTAAGAAAAGCTTTTTAATCACTACATTCCAATAACAATTACTAATATTGTCGTTAATTTGATGATAAATTTTATTATCATTTTCTAACTAG
Source organism: Anania hortulata (assembly GCA_963576865.1). Lineage (NCBI taxonomy): Eukaryota > Metazoa > Arthropoda > Insecta > Lepidoptera > Crambidae > Anania > Anania hortulata. Next base: position 15,704,580 of record OY756396.1, on the reverse strand, counting down.
CTACAGCTTGAAAACCGTCAAGCCTATCAAAATATACATAAACATATTTTGTTTACAATTTAATGAGAATCATTTTTACTTTTGTAAATTTTTTGTATTTAGGTACTTACTATAGTTTTTATTAGAAAATGTGAAAAAATCGATAAAAGGGACACATTGCACGGCGAGGGAGGGGGGGGGGGGTGTAGCGTCAGATGGAGGGGGGGAGGGGGGGTAGAGTTGTGAGTTTTGAACACCACACCTGAAGCACAGTAAATATATTCTATACCTAGAGGAATCATGCCACACAATTCGATAGGTCGATTTTTATAGGTATGTAATTAACGATTACACGTCCCATTAAGAAGCATCTCTGTCGCAAGCAGCAGCAGCAGCAACTTAATCTCCAGGTAGGAGGAAAAATATTCTGCATCGTTTTACGGGTACCTATAGGTACCGACCTATACCTACCGACATCATCAAATGGTGGTTTCAGTACTTCATCATCATTATCGTTATCATAATCAGCCCACGTTAGTGACCACTGCGGGACTCTAGGCCTCTCCCAATGCACGCCACCGAGCCCGATCCTTTGGCATTCTTTTCCATCCATGTCAGCATCCTTGCGTACCTATATCATCGCTTCACCTTTTCGGAGGGCGCCCCACGCTGTGCTTAGTCGTGGTCTCGACTCAAGAACACGTCTACTCGATGGGGTACCGACAACCGATGGGTTATTACGGCAAATGTGCCAGGCCCACTGCCACTTCAGTCTGCTTATTCTTTGAGCTATATCTATTATTTTTGTTTCTATCGGATTTAAACTTCATTTCTGATTTAATTCTTGCCCTTTTAAATAGAAACCCCGACCTTACATAGCTCGTTGAGCAACTTTAAATTAGTGCAAGTCTCAGCTCAGTACTTCATAACAGGCAGTCAGTGGGAAGACTGGGGATAATTGACTACAGGTACCTATAATTTGACTAACTGTCGAAAACTAAACTGAGCGAGGAGAGGAATCAGCTATACGCACCTATTTGAATAATGCAACAAACACTTTCAAAAAGGTACATTTATAGATAGTTAGTCAACCTATCACTATAGTCAACTATTCCCGGTCTCCCCTACGCACTCGTTAAAGACTTTCGTCATCAAACTGTAAGGGACTGACGGGGAAAAGGCTTGACGAAATTTCCAAATTCTGCTCAGCCTAGCTGCATTCTCCTGCCAGCTTCTCTTGCCAGGTTTCATTATTTGTCTTGGTGTAGTCTTGATTTGGCCGTTAAGTAATATAAATAAGTAATTTGAAAAAGCATTTAAACATTATTGCCGTGTTTTAGCATCGAACACTTGAATTTGATTGGATTATTAACATTTTAAATTAGAGCTGCCGCACTTATGTCGATTTCAGTTTTCACCTTTTTTTAATAAAAGAAAATATTTAGGTACGTACTTCGTAGTAATATATATAGCTAGACCGATGGCAACAACAAGACGTGCGACTGGCGGAGACTGCTCCCCTAAACCATAACCTTAAAGAAGATGGTGAATTATGGCATAGATTGATACTTAATCTATGCCATAACTAACGCTTCTCCTAGTAGGTAAATTAGTTTGACGCATGCAATGTTGCAGCCACCGCCCGGGCTATTAGTTTCTCATCTTATTCTGAGCCACATGCACAATAAATTGGGAATAAAACAATAACATTAACTCAATGTTTTTATTTTATATAAATGATGTTCTCTATTATATTATTTATACACAAAACGTTACAGTAAATATCTCGTTTTACATTTCACAAAAAAGTAGTATAGACACATTAACTATATCTAACATTATCCATCCTCAAATGAGATCAGTCAAGTTTAATTAACAACAATAGCACTAATAATTTTCATTCTGTTTGTTATCAATATAATTTATAATTTACATTAAGTAGGTACTAATCGAAACAGTTTACTAAAGTTACATTATTTTTGTACAAAATGAGCATTCAAGTGTTGCTACGAGTGAGGTTTGAACCTTGACATGTAAAAGTCGCAGTCGGGGCAATATAAAGCCGGGGAGCTGACGAATTTCTTGCGGCACAGGTTACACGGCGTTTTCGGCATCGCCAGCCCTACGTTCCCTGGCCCATCTCCGCTGGACATGTTCGGATAGTTCCCATTCATCTGCGGAGGTACCGGGGACTCGGTGCCGCCTTTCGTGCCGGGCTCAAACGACACAGACTTCTTCTGCATCTGTTTAGGAACTCCCAAAGGAGGCTGATACGCGGTGTAGTGATCTATCACGTCCATGGTTCCCGGGTTGTCTATGGTCATACTTGGATTATATCGCTGCTGCTGGGAGTTTGCATAATGGCGCATTTCAGGAGCCCGCTGATTCGTGTTTTCATGGTAATTCGGCATTTTCTGATAGGTGCCGTTGTAGTTGTCTACGGGTATTTCTCCGTGTGGCAGTGGAACTCTCTGGTAGGGTGACGGCGCCGCGCTGTAATGATTTGTACTATTGGTATTTACCGGGTAACGACTAGAGTACTCGGAGCTGGCGTGGCTCGTCGGTGGGTTGTGGTAGCTCGGGTAGGCCGGCGAATTGGTGGGCACGCTTTGGTACGGCGATGAGTTGGTCTGCACATTCTGATTGTATTGTCGGTTTGAGTTGTAGCCATTAGTGTGGTGCGTGGGTGCCGCGGAGTGCTGCGGCAGTCTATGATAATAAGCGTTGTTCTGTGCTTGGTTTATTTGGTGAAGCTGGCTCGGTGGGTGAGGATACGTGTTTGGAACGGTTCGCTGCAAGTTGCTATGCTTCGTTTGATACGCGTGGTTGTGCGCCGTCGGAGTCAACCGATTCGCGGGATTTTGACTAAAGTTCGGTGGGCTCGCGCTGTGGTTTTGGTAAACTGCCGGTGGCTGGTGGTACGGTATAGGGTTGGTAGGATTTTGTGCTGTATTAGTCGGAAGCGATTGATAAATCTGATTGTTGCTCGGATTATTTTGATTTAGCATCGTTTGGACGGAAGGAGTGGTTCCGTAAACGCCTGTACTCTTTTGAGCATTGTACTGCTGTTGAGGACGGGTTGGCGCGCTCTGGTAAGCGGGGTACGTATTTTGTAACCGTACATAGTCGGCGTGACTACTGTCATTAGGTACGAACGAGTTTTGGGAGAGCGAAGATATCGTTGATCGCGACGATTGGCTGTCAAACGATTCTTGGCGCTGAAGCGACGGCTTCTCCGACTGCAGCGGCATCATAGTCAGTTCTGGTTTATTCATCGCTGATTTTAATACCCTCTCCAGAATCGGATTTGGAATATAACTATCATCCTCTTGATCTTCGGCTGTTGATACTAAAATGACTTGATCGCAAAAAGAAACCGATTTCTTTTTAGGTTTCAAACGGTCATTGTAGGACATATTGTTGCTAATTTTCTGGTCATTGTAATCATCTTCTATTTGTTTAGGATCTATAGAAGATGATGATGCGCGGCGATTGTACATGCCAGAATTAGACTGGTTTGAGCAATTGATGACGTCTCTGTTGCCAGACATACCGACAAAGCCTATGTGTGTTCTGTCCACATCATGATGGACGGTATTTTCGTATCTGGAGGCGAGACTTCTGACGTTGTTACTAAGATTTTCTACTGTGTTAGATGATAGCTGGCCTTCCAACGAGCCCGACCTCTTCAATTTCAGAGCAGCTTGTTTAGCCTGTAATTCTCGGAGCCATGTATCCCCAGGAGTGTTAATTGCTTCCATCTGTTGGAGCTTGGCTATGCTCTCCTCATTCCTAAGGATCTGACTGCGCTTTTCTTGTAGTTGGGCTAATAATGAACCTTTCGGTAATTCAACTTCATTGTTATTCGCTACATCTATTTCTCTTGAGTTCTGAATGTTATTTAGTTCATCTTGTAGCGGAGTTAAGTCTAGCGGTGGAGGCGGAGGAGGAAACTCCTCACTCGGCTGCCTAGAGTGGTTGACCGAGTTCATCGGGCTGGGGTACGGAGGCAGCTCAAACATTTGTGGCGACCTCCGCATGGGCATGGCACAGTCGACAACATCGACACCGTTGTCGAAAGCATTACTTAGGTTTTGAATGTTATTGTGTGACGGCTGTATGTTTTGCATGATGTCTCTTTTAACTGGACTTTGCTCCTGGTGAATCATAGCTTTCGTCACGACCGTGTGGAAGTTTTGGGGAGGTGAATCGTCCAGTCTGTTATATTGATTCACTGGTTTTCCGTCGTACGAAGGAAGGAACGGCAACGATTGAGGTTCCTCGCCGTATTGTTCGGAAAATCCACCATCCTCTTCCATGTCCTGGGAATACGAGTATTGAGGAGCTTCGGTGGGCAACGGCTGTGGGGGGCGCGACTGAATATCATGATCGATCACTTCTGAATCAAACTTAGGCCCGCTAAGCTGGGAAGTGGTTCGCTGCGGCAGAGGCGGCGGCACTTTCCGAATCTTAACAGCACTGCTGTGGAAGCTCTTCCGCATCAGTTTACTTCTTTCCAGATTGGGGTTAGTGCCGCTCGCTGCTGAGTATTCTAAATGACCTTCAGATAAGTAGCCGCTCAAATTGGATTTGTCGTCGCCTTTTTTTCTGCCTACATCGCCATCGTCTACCGAGGAAACACGTTTTTCTTTATTAACTTCGTTTTTTCCATCCGCACCTTCCGTCAAGTCAGGCATTGATCGGTTCTTTCTTCGGATTAATCCACCCATCAAGAGCTTTCTTCGAATTTTGTGCTGCTTTTTACTTGCTTTCTTGTCTTCCGGTGCCTCCTCCTTTTTTTCCGTAGCTACCGGGGTCTCCTTGCGAGCACGGCCTCTATCCTCACTTCGAGACCGCTTTTCCCTAACTTTTTCTTCCTCGCGAGATTTGTGTCGGGGAGGACGCTCCCGAGGCGGGCTGTCGATATCATCATCAAGACACTTAGATTTTTTCGATGAGCCTTTCTTCTTCGGCAAAGTTGCGTAAATCTCTATAGTAGTCGGAGTCGATTCTAAGCCCCCTTTGGTGTTTCTCACCGGCACTGTCTGCTGCGACTCTGTCATTCTCATCGCGCCGGCCATTCGTCGCTGAAGACTCCGCGCTCGCATAATGCAAGTGTTGTGCTTCATTCGAGCGAAAGTCATCGTGTGAGCGTTATTATAGGATTCGTCCATCGCTGCACTAGCTTTAGCTGCCGCAGCCTCACACAACGACAGAGCTCTCTCAAAATCAGCAGCGCTTTCAGCTTGCCGAGATTTATCTAGCAGTAGATCCACTTCCAAGCATAAAGCTTTACAATTATCAACCGTCTTTAGTTCAGGTATCTGCATCATTGGATGATTATGACGAAGAACTTGCTGAAAGGGTAGGCTGTCGGTCGAGGAGAGGGAGTAGGAATCATATCCAGCGTCGCACGAGCCGCCGCTAGAGAGCTCGCCCTTGCGCGTGGGGCTGCCCGGTACGCTGCCCGGGCCGCGCCCTTTAGTGTACATGTAGGGGCTCTCGAACGTAGAAGATGAAGCGGACGATGCGCTGTTGCGGTCCCCACTCCAATTTCCCGAGTCACGCCGAGCTCGCGATCTATCTGTCGTGTCTGAGCCAGACCCCGTACTTAAACTTCGGCCGAGCTGAGTTCGTCGGTTGGCTTCCAGCATGTTTTCGACGGCTTTTCTGCTAACGTATTCGCTATCGTTATCGGGGCCGGGTGTGACCGCGCGTCGCGCGAATCCATTGTTGGGTCGCTCCGGCGCCGGCGTGACGGCTCGCCGCGGTTCCGGTGCAGGGAACGGAACTATGTCTTTCGGCGCATACCGGGTGTCGCAGGGAGTTCCGTCGATGGCGGCGTAAAGTAAAAGGAGGGGTTGGAACCGTCCCCTGCGGCATTTGTCGACGACGTGCGCCCACTCGGGGCCGATTTCTTTGACGTCGGCGTCGTCGAAGTAGATCCAGAGGCGGAGTTTGCTATGGAAGAAGAAGGTGGAGTAGTGTTTGCCGTAGTAGGTGACGAGTCCGACGAGGCGGTGCGTGGCGCGCGCGGCCCAGGCGCGGTCCACGCACTCGTGGAAGGCGTCGCTGGGCAGCAGCTCGGTGCCGAGCGCGGCGTACACGGCGGCCACGTCCTCCGCCGCCGGCCGCTCAGAGTCCCAAACCATGCCGATGGATATCACTTCCGGTCGGTTCATTAGCGTCCGGCAGATTTGGATTTTGGCTCCACAGGCATTCTGGGAAGAGAAACAGAGATAATTAGTCCCATTGTTATAAATTACTAAATCTCCAACAAAAGATGGAATGATGATTTAAAGCAATTATCAAACTGTTTAACGAGACGGTCCTAGAAGTAGTGCACGGTATATAAATCCAAACGCGGGTCATTCACGGGGTCGCACGTCGCTGCCTCAAAAACAGCCATACTTAAATGGTAGGATTAATAATAGCAGTTTCATAAAAAATATAAAACTTACCGGACAGTCTCTGATGTCACCCATGCCGCCGGCCTTTTTGAGGAGCAGACCGAAGCTGTCACCGTGCTCTCCCAGCGCCGCCTGTGTTGTTAGAGCAGTTGCTGAGACGTAGTGCACCATCTGGGGAAGATTAAAAGATATTGATAGTCTTAATATTCCGTAACAGATAACTCCTTATTTAAATGTATCGATGTAAGTCTGCACTCAGTGCAAGCAATCCGACCACTTAGAACAAGATTTATGGGCAGTGCCCGTTTGCAATGTTCCTTTATCTGTTTCCATTTGCAGTTTCGTTGATTCAGCAGTGTTTATAGTCTCCATTGCCTTGAGTCCTTAAGATTTAGTAAGTACTTCACAAATGTGGCTTGATCATGAACGTTTTGAATACAAAGTAGGTAAGTAAGTATTTGATGTTTTTTATTGTTTTTATCGTTCGATCGTGCAATCTGATTGTAATTTTGTCTGATTCGATCAGTTTTTCTGCCAGAAATTGCTTATTCGTGCAAAATTAAAACGTCTCGACAAAACCGGTTCAGTTGGAGTCAATTTGATAACTTGAATTTTTGAAGAAAATAAATTAAATCAAAATTTTATGATCAACTAGCTGTCCCGGCGAACTTCGTACCGCCTCTTCATACATTTTTTTTGTGTAAATTTTTCCTTTTTTAATGGTTATTCTGCTTTTCGTGGTGAAGACAGTTTCAACAAATCAAAGAACACAAAAATCGGTCCAGCCGTTCTTGACTTATAAATGGTGTGACTAACCCGACTTTGTTTATATATATAATAATAGATATTCATTTCTTAGGTTCATTGCTAATTACTATAACTTCATACTTAATGGTAGCAAAGGTAAAAACTAAATAACGATTATAAAGAGCATAAACTATGACGTACCTGAGTGTAAGGTAGTGGTTCGCTCGTCGCCTGGCAAGCCCCACACACAGATTGCTCCACTAGCATCATAGCAAACTTTCTGTGCGGGACGCAGTGAGGCGCGCGGCAGGCATCGTCGTCCCTCCTGTCTGCGCTGGCGGCAACGTGAGCGTGGACCCTCAGCAGCAGGTGTTCGAAGCACTCGCTCGCGTCGGCCATGCACCCAAGCTGGAAACGAGCCCCGACTCCTCCGAGGGCTCGGCGAAGGCTGTCGGCGGCTGGCGCCCGCTCCGACGACCATTGCAACTGCGTGAATAGCTCCTGTGGACAAATAAAAGATTTTGTTAGTTATACAAACAATAGATAAGAATGTTTACGAAACTTCGTAGTATCAACAAGTCTACTATAGGTTCATTATATGATAGGTAATAAAAATCTAAGGTCTTAAAAATGCAGTTAATGTCACTATACGTGTTACGTGTAGTAACACCAATTACTAATAAATGTAGTAGCGGAGCGTCGCGTGTCATCTCAGTTCTGTGAAATAAAGTATTCAGTGAATTTCTACGTATGTGTGTGTGTGTGTGTAAATACTGTGTTGGCAAGTATACAAAACAATTTTTCTATGCATGTAATTTGTTCAATACTTAAACAAAACCACTTTTAAAAAGTGCCATCACTTGTGCGTTTTAGGTAATGACGTGGACGCTAAATATTAGCTTTATTTGAGACAAGATTTAAACATTGACTTTGCTAAAAGGTTCTTGAAAGGAAAAAAGGCGCGGAGCTTCAAAAACAGGCTGTCCACGAAGAAAGTTTGACCGGAGGTGCCGTTATGTGATTTTAAATTTTAAATCGCGGCGCGTAAGTTTGAGTATTGGTCGGGAAAGGCTGGCAGACCGGTATGGCACGAATAGGTCACAAGCGCCGTGACCCGATGTAGTAGTGATGCTGTAGACGTACGTCGCTGTTTTTGTGACTTTCGTAATCGTTTCGTGGATGGTGTTGTTGCCCTTGCGTCAAAGTTTAGCGCCTCTACAGTTGCAAACAACAGACATATTTTCGACTTTACCTACATTGTAGTACAAGGACTTTTAGTGGAATCTTTTGAATGTTCACATATTTGGCTGGATGCAGGCCGTTTCCAACCGACAAATCTTGAAGTCCCTGGGGGAGGCCTATGATCAGCAGTGGCCGTCCTATGGCTGAAATGATAAAATATTTGGCATCTCCCTTTTGTTGTTATAAAAATGAAAACTTGTGGTATCTTTTAACTACCCACGATTTTGCTGGTTGGATCCAACAAAAACATACATTGTCGATCAAAAATGTTTCCCCATTTCCTTTATTTCTTGCTTTAATTTGTGTGAGTTCAAAACGAAGCTCCTCCGCCTCAATAAATGTCTTTGAGCAAAACTAACAGTTTAAGTGGCGCCTGCGCCGGAGTTCATTAGTCCGCGATAATTGATGATCCGCTATCACGCATCACGCTCTCACAACATCAATGGAGAAAATAATGATTTATTGATACTTTTCTTATCAACGTAGCCAAATGCAACATCATCTACAAAAGTTTATGATAATGGAAAGAAAATGAAAAAAAAATATTACAAAAGAGACCAAATTGTAGTTATATAGATATACATAAACAACGTGTTAATGAAATAACGAAAAACCTCTAGTCTTAGGAGCTGATTCTGCCACTCAAATACATTTCTGAGAGACAACATCGAAATTGCAAAAAAATAAATAGGTATCCATACTAAACTGCGACCAGCTGACATCAGTTTGTATGGAAACGCTTTTTTTTTAAATTCGGTGTTGGTCCCATAGAAAAAGTTGTTGTATTTGACCAGCAGAATCAGCTCCTAAGTCTTATGCAACCCTCTTAGGACCTAAGAGGTTTTGCGATATTTTATTAGCACGTTGTATACATACATATATACATATACTCTTTATTGCACACCATACTATGAAGTTGCATTTGATATACAACTTTGTAGGAGTAGAGAGGATTTTTCGGAAGTTAACTTGATTGAACCATTCTTTTGTAAGTGTAATAAAAACTTGCAGTAAATAAAGTCGGTTAAAAAGGATATCTTATAATTATGATTTTAAACCATCAAGGAACAATAATGAAATTCATATTTACCATAAACACAATTTCGCAATGCCTTTTTCTTTAATAATATATATTATAATGCAATTATTAAAAATCAATCGAGACTCAATCGTGATTGATGGTAGATGCACAAGTTAAGATACAGCTATTCATTTCATAATGTTGCTAAAAGATATGATCTAATCTTTGATATGCAGGCACTACTTTTTATCTATTTTGTAATTTAGGTTACATTACGTAAACCTACATCACCTAGCACTCAGCTACAAGTCAAGCTTTACAGTTTCATCATCAAAGGGGTCACCTACAAGTAGAATGAGTGTTCAGCTTCTAATGTAGACGTATATCTTGCTATTGTATTCGAAGTTCAGTAGATCGAAGATTCTAGTTTTTCTTTTATTTCCTAATAAGGCACCTTCACGTGGAAGGAAGCGAGTCGGAACGATGCATCAAATGATGAGATGAAGTTTGTGGCACACCGCTGTGAACCGCGCTCGCCATTGTCTCGTGAGAAGTGCACCGCTCCCACCGTGACCCTGCTTCTTGCGATTTCTGATCGCCTGGTACATCGACATCAAAACTTACATTTGTAACCTTTATTTCCTAGCACATAAGGCACAGTCTTTATCTATTTTTCAGTAGACGTTTCACTTTAGAAGTGCACATTGAGAAATGCAATTGTTGATCAGTGGAAATGGATCTTCAAACAGAAACTTGTTACAGTATTGGAAGCCTCATAAATAAAAAGTTATAAAACACATTTTGCAATTTTTATTTGATACATAGGCTATTATTATAACCCTTACCCTTTTTTACTGATCAAAAAGATATCCTAATGATAGGTTAGATTAAACCTACCTCCTAACTTGAAGGGTTCAATTTCCGGTTAAATCGATGCAAATAAACTTTTAAGTGGTTTCAGCTAACTGATATCTCTGAATTTTTACTGGCGCAGACTTTATGTAAAATACCTGAATGTAAAATCTTTTTTTATGTTAAGAAGTCTATCATTACGTAAGGCTACCAGTACATATATATATGTATATGAGATAAGACTTCTTAACATAATCAATACGTGATCCTTTTATTCTCCGCACACGACTGTAATATGAATAGTATATTTTATTGTTAATTCGTCACGAAATTTCCTTAAGAGTCATAGTGGATTCAGGCGGCGACCTAGGCCGGGGGAGTGCGTCCGCGCATGCATACATAAAGCGTGTTAAGTATTCTCGACAAATTGCCTTTGGAGGCTTCGACAATGCCTTGGGTCAGCGACGGACCGTGCATTACAAGCGATCAGACCACTGTAATGGAGATATCGAAAACGTTTTGTTTGCTGGATATTTTAAAGATTGTCTTCGAAATATTCTTGAAGACGATATCAAAGGAAATGTTGCTAAAATAGTTTACGACATACTAACATACGATTTAAGTTCTGAACTTCCTTAACATCCATTGCTTAGAAAAATCTGACATCATCAGTTTCATTTTTAGCTACAAAGGTTAATTAAACATAATAGACCACAGATTCGTTTTGGCAATTCACTAATTGGTGTTAAGTTTTATTAATTTTATAATAACAACAGGAAAAGATTGTCGTGAAAGTGTAGACAATTAATGGTTATTTAAGTACCTACCTAATAAATGGAAAAGCCTCGTTTTTTTGCAAATGATTATTAAAATATTCATTTATTTCTATACTAATCTAAAGTGTAGTTCTTTATTAAGGACTACTTAGTACAATGAGCATTAAATTAAGCAAACGAGCTATCTGCAATTTAACGATGTCTAATCGATTGAAATTTAAATTGATTGATTCCAGTTACTTCCAATTATACGTGCACTTAATCTAGGCAACATAGCTTTAATAAAATGGTTACGGAATATGATAATGAAGTGGACAAAATACTAAGTAAAAGTTGATATGAGTAAATTGCTTCGTTGATGTCTTTTGCTGGTCGCGCGCGTCCTACTTGAGTAGCGGTCAGAAAAACTCATTACTCATTTCGACGTTCGCTCTTGTCTCAAATGAAGACACTTTATCTTAATAATTAAATCCTCTACATGGAAGAACTAGAATGTAAAATAGATTTAACTCAAAAACTTGTGATTTGTAAGGTATTTTTCCTTCGAGCCAATAACAAGGTATTATGTAAAAACTTGTTATAATTGATTCAATATAACACTTTAATTAGACTTATTTTATGTGTACTCGATGATTTATAATTCAGGAAATATACTTGCAAATAGTTGTTTTTTCTTAGGTATTCAGTAGTATGAATTACGTGTATGTTTTTATTCTAATGCATAATTATATGCATATTTCGGCAAATACTTTAGAGATTATTTATTACTAAAAATATCCTGATAGGATATGAACGATAATAAAACATATATGTAATGAAGTCCGATGATATTTACGAGTATAACATTAATAAATCTTTTTAAAGTAAACTGAACCTGAGGCAGGTTCTATTGAATCTGTTATTTTGGAAGCAATCTTATTACTTTAACACTTACTCTAAACAGCGACAACGTGGTCGGACTAAGAAGGGAGTGATCTTCCCTCCTGGCGGGAGAGGGCGGCCTGGATCTCGGCAAAGTGTTGTTCCTAACACCAGCCACCGAGCCCGTCAAAAGTAGGTCTTTTGGAGGCAGCAGCTCCCGGTCCCTTAGTCCCTCGATTTTCTGTTTCTGAATGGGAGCTTTGGTTTTCTCCCCATCGGTAGACTCCTTGCGTTTGTACCGAAATTTGATCATTTTGATGGTTCTGTCATCTCACTAGTCCAAACGACATTTCACTGTTTTGTCACTAGTTTACGTTTAATCATTTTACTCGTTCCACTCAATCACATCACTAGTGTAGTCCGCATCACTTGCGAATCACGATTCAATCTCACCCGATCGAACAATAGCTGCGTGCTAAATATACATATGCGATAAGTAAACGAGACACGTACGCTTGATAAACACTCGAATTCCACTAGACCAACGCTCAACTATTTTATTTCGAAACTTGTATAGTCAATACGAATCAGGAATCGTAATTTCGGCGCGAAAACTATACTTACTGCCTGCCGTGTAGACAACAGGTGGTTCTTAAAACAACTGTCGTTACCTTACGTCACCCCACTAATTAACCATTAACCGCCTCATAAATAACTTTAACGATTACTTGATAACCTCCAGAATTAATGTATTAAAAATTAAAGTAGCTTTCGAAGTGTACGGTCGGCGCGTAGAAAGCTTTCTTGCAGACTGAGCTGAGACCGGCGCGGGGGCGGGAAACCCGAGCGCCTATACCTTCCAGGTACCTACGGGTTTTTGTTAGCTATTGTTAACGTAACTCACGTGGGCTTTAAACTATCTCTTTCCCGCGTTAAGAAAACCCAATAAGCCTCTCTCTATCTTTTACGACTACGCGACCGCTTTGTTTATGTTTCAATAGCGATAACCAAAGTAGAGTTCGGGTAGAGTTGTAAAACTTACGAAATGTAATGTTTGCTTGGAACACGTGCAGTGTACAGATGTGTACAAATCTTTTTATCTCCTAAAACCATTGCACCAACGAAAAAGTCCGGGAAAATTAAGAATTGCCAGTTTGTAACAAAAGAAAGCTGAGACAAACCAGATTGGCATTCGCTAATCGTGCAGTATTGAAAGCGTGCAGATTACGGCCCGTAAACATGGCCAGACAACTTTACGATCTTTAAACAATAAAAGCAACAAATTACCACCACAGTTTGTTGTATCTTATGCTCAAGAACCTTTGAGACCCCATGACTCATGTGCTCAGAATGTAGAGGAAGATTTGATAAATAAACAATTAAAAAAATGGATTCCTTAACCAATGATGGATCGAAAATTATAAATTCTCGCCCCGTCCACCGCTTGTAACACTTTAAAAGTTTATTTTACCATGAATGAACTTTCTCAACATGACTCAGTTCTTAAGTATGTCGATGTTATAAAATGTGCGGTCATTTTCCTCTTCGAGTATGAGTATCGAGTAGTACCTATGCACGCTTTTTAAAGGAACATAATTTTAGTTAGTTTCACAGGCACTTGAGAAATTAATTTACTCGCCTGTTTACTGCCAACAAAACTGGGTATCGTTCTTATGCTCTTAAAAAGGTCGATAACAGAAACGGATGTACTAATTGGCTTTGAATTAGCTCAGTCATCGCTTCGTTTTAGCCAAAATTGCTTGTTGATTCATGGCATTACGTGTTCGCGATTTGCATAACTTTATACTCCAAATCTTTATGCTTCTGCGAACTACTGTGACCTACGTTTAACGGATCTATATATAAGGAAAACTGAATAAAAATTCTGCCTACGCGCAGAACGCAGAAAGGAAGAATGCCGTCGAGTTCCTGAGCCAAGAATGCACAGGCAAAGGTGCACTGCGTTAAATAAAGTCACTATTTAATGCATGTGATCGAGCAAGTTTCCTTGTAAGGACGTTTTATGTATTCAAAGCGTCAATGGTTTACATAGATTCTTCTAATAGCAAATGTAAAATACTTGGTTTATAAACAGATGTGTGACTATGTTTTTGCTCGTTAATAAAATTTACTGCAGAATTAAACTTTGTAAATTTTATAGCATTATTATTAGCTAGCGAAAGTAAATTAATCCATTGTATACAAAAAAGACGTTATTTTCTATATTTATACATTATTATAGACTTTCTTAGAAATCATGTAAAAATATAGAGACGCAATGATATCAATAGAGGCGTGTGCGCAGGCCGTGAGAGGTTCTCACATGGGAGCTGCGATCCAGTTACACCGCGCCTAACTGACGACTGTGAGAAATACGCTATTTTATTAGATTCACTTCCCGCTTCATTTAAACTGAATGATAAACTCACAAAAAGTTAATAATATACTAGTTCTTTGTCGACTTTAAAAGCAACATTTATTTTACAATAAAAGTCATTGTTTCTATGATCCAAAAGAGTAGGCAGAAACGAGGCCAACGACAATCTAAGTTGTAGCCAATACATCTTTCAATAATATGTATTATTACCAGTGACGTCATCTTATGACAAAGAATACCTCCTCAAAGACTTGCTCGTACATTGTTTTCCTTGCATTACTGAAGTAAGAGCGTCGTAGCAGTAGCAAGGACTTTTAAGGTCATAAACGCGAACATGTCATTGTTTCAACTAACGTAAGAGTCTTTCCTCCTATTTCGGCGAGCAGTTTCGCCATCCCCGAACCACCATTCAAGAGGCGGACCGCATATCTGCCATCGGTTAGTCACACTCTTGCGACAGAGACCTTGTTAAGACTAAACCTTTTCTCGGAACTTCTGAAAGGAGTTAACATTCTCACGATTTTTGAAGTAGAATGAACGTTTGTTTAAATAAATTCGTTGTAATATACTATCATCTGTACTATGAATGTATAAGACGTATATTTGTGTTTTATTTTTCTCTCGTAATCAGTAGTTTAATAATTAACCTTATTCATTATTTTAATTATATAAACATCTTAAATCGTAGATTTTAATTTAAAAACAGACAGACAGACAAACAGACAGACAATTTAAGAACAGCTAACAAAAAAAAGTAAAAGATGCATCTTCTTTACTCATTATATCATACAGCTGAAGCATGTTGATTCGGTAAAGTATTGTCCTATTACCTCTGTACGGCAGAATGCAACATAACATTGTAATAATTTATTTTACCTAACCCAATCAACAAGTCAATTTGCTTTCAAGGATTAATGTATGGAATGTACTTCACCCAACTGTAATAAAAATGGCACTGTAATTATGATTATAAGTCCATATTGTATGTGCAACAATCTAATGACACATACATGAACCTTCGATTCCACCACTTCATACAAGTATGCAGAAAATCATAATCATTTGACTCTTGCAACAACCTCTTTAGTCGAGATTTCTAAATCTGGTTATAGTGTGTTTTTTTTACTTGCAGCCTTGTAAAAACTTTTTTTTGTATTTAGAAAAGCCACTTAATTTTGCTTGGGGGTGATTTTTCAATAGCCAAATAAGTTGTATACGACGAATAAGTTTGACATGTTGACAGTTTTTGTATAGAAAATGTGTCAAAATGACAATTTTATTCGTCGGATAGAAGTTATCTGGCGTTTGAAAAATCGGCCCTAGGTTCTTATTGTTTATATATAGTACTTTTTATTGGAATAGTAGTAATCTGGCTATTTGCGCGTTATTCTTGCCAAATGTCAAATAAAAAAAGATGTTTGATACTTTTTACGGAATAAAATTAGAATTAAATAGACGCCATTTTATTGAGTAGCTCTACATTAAGCTTAGCCTGTTTTATTAGCTCTGAACGGAGTTTGTGTATAAAATATTTTGTTAATATTTTTTTAAAGGCTTTCTCGAAGTTAAATAATGTAATTAATAGCAGCGCTAGAATCTAATATTGAGTGTCTGTCTATACACGTTTTTTGGAAATTATTTCCCTCACCTGTTATCAAGTCGTAAGACAGAAAAGCTCTACATTGGATAATATACGAGTACTGGGCCCAGCTATTACGTGAGCGAGTAAAAGTCGCGAGCAAACGTAGCGAGAGTTGTCGCTATCAGCAATCTGGAGAAGTAAATATCGCTAATCAAAGTGTGATGAACTCTCGCAATCGAGATTCAAGCGTGTTATCACCGTAATCGATTTTCTCTATGCAATGACTAATTGAATTATAGCAATAAACGATTATGCAAGCCGATAAAGAAAAGTGTAAATCAAATAGAGACATTTTGTGTTTTGTTTATGAAGCCTTCATTAAAGAGCTGTGTCGTTAATGGTTCTTGGTTTGTTTAACGTGTGAATAACAATTCTATCTCAACATTATTAAGAGTACAACAAAAAATCATTGATCGAATTATTGTGTTTATACCATAGAAAAAAAAGATTTTGACGAATTGAGAACCTTCTCTTTTTTTGAAATCTGTTAAAAATAGTTTTACTTAGGTAGTATTTGATTTACATGATGATGATATTAAGCATATTATAATACGAGTACATGCACGTATTTCTACGTATCTAACAGGTCTTTAAAATGGCCATTAAGAGTAAGTTATACACCGATTTTTAGATGACCTATCCATCATCGTTCCTTTCGAAGTGAGACAAAGTACGTAAGTCTCATAGGCATAAGTTACACTTTCAGGCAAGTGTCTCGGTGCAGGTAAAACCGTGGGAGTGGATCCATTATGAACGAGGACAATGAGAGTGTATGACAAACAACTGGTGTGGGTGTTCGCGAATGTTTACACGTAAAGACAATGCCTAGGTAAGGTTGTCAAAAATCACAACTCCCAGGTTCGATTCCCAGCTTGATATAAGTAGAAATAGAATCTCTTAATTGACTTGCTTTTGAGTTAGCACTGATTCAACGAAGTCGTGAGTTGGAGCGTACTTCAAGTATAAAGTACCCGTGTGTTTCTTATTTCGAGGTCCAGAATTTGTTTTTAGCTTAAAGCCGTTCTAAACTCTAGTGTATTATCTGTCTGGTTTTATACAAGAGGCCAAGATACAGTCAGTACATCTTCGAATTTGAACCGCCATGCGCTGTTTTTGACATAATTACAGTAGCTATTACATTACCCTGTTTTATCAGCCTGCTGGCAACCCTATGCCTACCGAATAATAGTGCAATTTGTGACGCGTTACAACAACTGTTCGACACATACGAGTATAAACAAGTGAGTGTTAAAGTAGCTATCGTAATGAAAAATAGATTAGACACGATCCTCATGCACATTGCAACCCTAATGTCGTAATTCAAAACGTAACATATGGTCAATAGATCCTTCTACCTGTGAACTGATTACTTTGTCAATGCATTTTCACAATTGATTCGCTAGTGAAATCTACCAATTATGTTAAGTGTGTCACAAGTTAATTGATTTTGGTTATTTCGCAAGAAAACAAAACCAATTTATTATTTCAATACATCGAACTCTTTGACCCTGAAGCGCGCCATTCTCGTTTACTTATTGCAATAGGTACTTGTCAGTCGAAATTTAAATAAATTAACCATGTATGTATATTTAGTAAGTTGCCATAGAGTCGTAGACAAGGCTAACAACAAACCGCTACACTGCACGAAGCACTTCCAAAGATTCCAATGCGCAGATACAATGCCAATCACTTGATTAACTATTATGGTAATGACCTTTGTCACTTTTACACTTGTAAGCACTTCACTGGGCAAATCCGCTGAAGAAACGATTTCAGCCGCGGGTAATGCTGATGTTTGCTTTTTGTCCGACTTGTAATCGATTTAATGACAGATCCGCGCGTCTACCCGCGGCGGTAGTGAAGCGGCGTGTACGCAGCGCACTAGTGACAGGCTGCGCAAGAGTGTGCGACAAAGATAAGCGACGGAGGCTTTGGCGCCAACACGCTTGCGCGTGGGTGCGAGCGAGACGCAACAGAGGTTCATGTGGGGGTCCGGTTACGTCTTTTACTTGATATAAACTTATAATACAGATTAAAGCTTTGTTAGAGCTTAATCCCAATTACTCTGTGTTTCTCATATACGGGGCATTTGTAGCAGAAAATCGAATGTGGATCGTTACTATTGTTATGGTTGCAATTTGGCAACTTTATTAATTAAGGTTTCTAAAGTCCTCTTGTAAAAGCTGCTCATGGCCGCGCGTATAATGAGGTCAACGAGTGAGCGAATTTAATAACTGCTATTTAACTGTATTCATGAGAAGGAAGGCTGATTTAAATGTGCTTTATGGAAATAATCTTCATAAACATGAGATGTCACAAATAAATTCAAACTAGATACTAACTCCTTTAATTTATAAAACAAGTTTAATAAATTTGTTTATTTTTCACATCTAGGTTCATTCAAGGATTCATATAATACTGCGTTAGACAAAATTGTAGAGACGGTTCAATTTATTACGAAATATTATTTAGACGACGTCGGAACCGCAAAATATCCTGCAGATTTGACCAGTGGCCTGAAAGTAATTAAGACTCGGGCTAGTGCTAAGCTAGAAACTCTACACATAACTATAGTTCTAAGCTCTGCTGACTAGACCGGAGCATCGACCGAGCGCTAGCCAACGAGCTACGACTACGACAATCTCTATGTTGGTCACACTTAGATATCATAAAGCGTTCTACAAAAACAATTATGTTACGTAATGGAATAGAAAAGGCGTAATGAGTTGAACTTTGGATCGGAAAGATTAGGAACGAAAGTATAGCGCTCTAGCCTTAATGGCATTTAAGAAGTATTTAAATCAATTAAACCTAATAACTCGTAGTATTAAGTCTCAATGTGTCAGGCAAGTTGCTTGAATTTTAAAATAGGTACCCAATTTATCTTCTATTAACTACTCACTTCTTTTAACAAACAAAAAACTCGCTATACCACAGACAAATCAAATTATCACTTCTCTTAAAAGCATAGGCAATAAGCGAATAAAGACCTCAGTCCATTGAGGATGTTTGCCATTATATTAATGAGATGGGCAAACCGGATCTTTTGCACGTCCCGTCTGATATCAAATTAATAAAAACTAAAGACAGAGGTCAGCGAGGTCACGGGTGGCCGTTTCTGCAACCCGACGCGGGCGCAGCGAGCCGTGATGTTGTCACATAATAGTGATAACGCGTAATGTGATGCCGTGTTATCGTTGTGATGCATTTCTTCCCACTAACGGTAAAGGAGATAGGGCCGACTTATCGCGCAACAGCGCTACTTGTATTTTAAATTAAGATGTCGGAAACAAGTATATAACGGTTAAACATCTGAACAACATATAAATTTGACAAAATAACGCCATTTCGCGGTAGATTGACATTTAATTCGGACAAATGAATTTCGAGTAGACATCGTTATAAAAAGTTTTGCTAATAGCCATTAATTTACGGTACTTGCACAAATTATTGTAATTATGAAATAACTTAACATTTTTTTTTAAAGTCATTTAATTAATTATTACCATTTAATCACAGACTTCACATTGTGAACATAAAGATACACAAATGGACTGTCCTTGTCGCGTTTATCTGAATAACCATTACTAGTTACTAGTTAGTGATGGCTGTCATTTCGTATCGAATATTTTAAATCGAGATTGCTCACACAAGAGCTCGTTAGGTTCAGCAATAGCTGGCAAATGTCAGCGGTGCGTTTGCGCAGCCATCGCTGATCGCGCAACGAAATAATTGCAGTAGACACCTCGAAGCGTTTATTACATGTAAAATTAGTCTCCTACCTAACACTTATTGCCTGGAAACTTTTTCTAAGTTTTATGCTTGATTGTTGTTATTACATTTAATTTAGTATTTTCAAAGACTTGACGGTGGAAAACATTGTGACTTGTCGTCATGAAGATGTTTTTTGCGTGACATTTTAGTTAGCAAATAGCGAGAGCTAATTAAGTGTAATTAAGTGTTTTAAAAAAAGACTAGTGACATAACTAATAGTGTCGTAAAATATACGTAAGAATATTTTTAGTGATTCAAATAAAATGTTAACCTAACTGCAAAAATATGTCGTTTATAACCATATAACATTTAAAAAAACAATTGTAAAAAAAAAAACTGTATAAAATTGCGTCACCAAGTCGCACAACACGAAACGGGGGTGGAACTAATAGTTGTTCCACAAAAGCCAGAAACTGTGGGAGACGTGCGTTAAAATATGGACCTGCTCTTAGTGAAAACTGTACGCCTTTTGTTGAACTTGGTCTTTTGATCACATTAACTCGCACGACAAAGGAGGCACCTGCGTCGACAGTTCACACGGAAATAAATGAATTGCAGTTAAACGTCTCTGCTCCAGCGGTCACTCGATAGATGGGCACATCAATAAATAATGACTAGGCGCATTTATCGTACATACTCCGAGTGTTATTTTCTTGGGCTAACTGTGCATTTCCTGGACTGTTAACGTATTTTTTACACCGGTTTACAGTTTACAATTGACACATTAGTGGTTAAAAAAATGCATTTATTGACACATAACATCTTTGAAACTTTCAACTAGATCGTATATAGTATATAACGCCAGAACATCAAAACATACCATTTTCTGCTAGTTAAAGATTATCGCTTTCAAATTACCGGTATCGTTACATTATAACGAATCGATTCCGATATAATCAGGAATCGATTTTCGATGTCATCTCGAAGTCTCGACTTTCGTATGTGTGTCTGCGTCCCACTTACATTCAACCTGTTCCGCCCAACCAACAACTACTTACCAAACTTGAATATTCAAGTACAATTAATCCTCTGTTTAGTGACAAGTTAATTGCTAATTAGGACATTTTGGTTCAAGTTACACGAAACACTTTACTGAATTACCGCTAAAGTTTCATATAAAACGAATTAAAGTCATATTATCTATAGGAGTTATGATAACTAAATTCTAAAGTTTAGAATTTTTTCCTAATTATCGGGTACTCGTTTGATAACGTTTTTTTTTATAATATTCGTTTGTAAAAAGTGTATTCTTAAATGTTAATTATTATAAAATATTTAAAGTTATACTAACTACTTAGTTGCTTAGTAATTTTTAGCACAGTCGATGAGAATCGAAGTCAGAACAAAAAGGTTATAAATCACAAATCATGGAATGTCGTCGAGTAAAACCTCTGGGGACCAATTGCAGTAATTAGACAACATTGCACCTAGCAATGGCTGTAATACTTTGCATTCCTAAGCCTGGCCCCTCACCGCGGGGTGAAGGTTGAAGGTAGAGTCAGATTCAATAACATCCGAACACTATCAAACTTTATTACTACACACGAGTACGTTAACGATAAGAACAACTATGTAGGTATCGTACTGTACCTACGATTAGTTGTTTATTAGTTCTTTTAGTCATAATTATTTAGACTTCCTCAGAGTAGTATGTACCTCTCTGACAACTTATATTATTATGTGACATGATGGTTATTTAAGGAATTAAGAGTTTACTGTATATGTATATAAAATACTAGCTGTGCCCGCAGTTTTACCCGCGTGTAATAGAGCATTACACCCCCTATTTTACTCCCATTCGAGGTGGATTAAAAATAGCCAATGTCCATTCCTAGAGTTCAACCTTTTTTCGTACAAAATTAATTCAAAACTGGTTCAGTTTTCGATTTTTATATCCTTTTCCAAGGTCCAATCTATCTCGTTACAAAAAAACATCAAAATTCGCTCAGCAGCTTAGGCGTGAAAACGTAACAGACAGACGGTTACTTTATAATATTTATTAGTATGGATTTTATTTACTATGCATGTGAGTGTACTTGATTTGCGTAATATTGGCCCTCATTGTTTCGCACGCACCTTCAATTCAGTTGTTTACTGTTATAAAAACAATTAAGGGAACAATGATGCGGGGAAATAACGTATTTGTAAAAATGCACATCTCACTTTACTTCTGATCGTTGCGAAGGTCGAGGGGGCTAGTGTGGCAATAGCAGCATGAAATGGTTAAAACCGGACAAGTGCAAGTCGGACTCGCCCACCGAGGGTTCCGTACAAATTAGTTGGTACAGACAACGGCAGGTTAACCTACCCAAAAAGTTAAAGGTCATTGAATTGATTTTCAACTTTAAGGACCCGAGTAGAGATCAATATCAATTGAGAAAATTTGACGTTCTGTGGTAGGTTCACGTGCTGTTGTCTCTACATATTACATATAAATAGTTCAGGATTCAAGTCTCGCAGTTTAATTACAAATTAATCACTAATGTATAGTTTTCAGATTTTTCCCTGTAGGTGCTTATAGTATAAGACGATATTACTTGGAAAATTTCATACTTTGAGGTCAACGAAATGTACCCTATTAATTATGATTTCTTTGAAATATATGTTTATGCGGCACAAACGGCCGTATCATTTTTTACGTCAACTTAGAAGTTAGATTTTTCTCAGCTTCAAGGGACTGTTATGTAGACTTGCGTATATGGTTTTAATTTGAACTTGATACCTTTACGCGATCCCTAGGGTCTTGATAGACATACGGACAGATACAACGGAAGGACAACAAAGTGATCCTATAAGGGATCCTATAATTATTGGCATAAATAATTGCTAACAAAGTGAATGTTTTGGTAATTATGTAAATGCTTCATTGATTTATAAATATGTTACTCCTTCAGGTAAAAGAACTCTATTCTCTATACTTGATAACTTTTTAGACGAAAGTCTTATAGACATTATTATTACTCGTATTATTTTGAGAGGTGATCAAATTAAAATTTAATTAGAAGCATGTACTTATATAAAAGTTAAAAACTAGCATTAAGTATTTCCAATCATATAAATCAAATGTGACGATTACATAACGCTTAAAAAGAAACTCTTTGAAACTAGTAGTAGCAGTTGCCAATTTTATAATATCTGTCGATTATAAATCATGTGTAATTTACTTGGTTGGTGTGCAATAAAGAGTACTATCTATCTATAACTTATTGAGAAGCACCTTTATTACTATCCCTGACAATAAAAATAGGAAGATCAAATGCGTTTTCCGTGTGTCAGATGGCAATAACATGTGCAACGTTGACTGACATGCACTTGGGCAATGCGCGCGCGCAAACAATATGTTCGTACTTCGAACAATCATGCGGTTGACAAATACCAACACGTTTGCTGATAAAAACGACGAAAACAATGTGCATAAAGCCGGCACGAAACTTTAGGTCAATGTATATATGTATATAAATATAAATTATTTAATAAAAACAACAATCAATTATTTTAGATTCAACTTCACAAGGCCCTTTTTTCACTAACAGGTGACTAAACTATTGACATAAAATATCACTGATCACTGACAAAGCTAAAAATCTAAGAGATTAAATAAGATTTGTTGTTTTCGAAATTCATCGCTGTAAATTGCTTTTATTATTTCAATGGAGGTTTTAATAACAACTGCCAAAACAATTAGGGCCCACTTTATGAGTCTAGATTTAGCTTAAACCTGGCTTAAAACATCATTTCTATGTTATCTTCAAACAAAGTGACTGGTACAGAATGACCTTTTAAATTTTCGCACTGATACCCGAAACGCAAACACAGGCGTCCTATAATCTTCGGCCCGCATTAAAACACCTAAACAGTGCCTGTATGTACGTTAACGATTTCTAACAAGTAATAAAAAGTTTAAAAGTTTTCATTTTAATCTGTTCGTCTTAAAATTAAAATAAAACTCTACGAAGAGTCCCGGTCCCGCCTACGCCTGCCCACACCTCTATGCACTTTGACTGCGACTGTTGGGAGCCCTTAATTACGCCGTGAATCAAGTGCAATGATGGTCCCGGTGTGATATGACGTAATTTACTTTTATTTATTGCTCTGGCAGTCAACAAATTGGGTGGAAGGTGGCTTACCGATTACGGCGATTAGTAGGCAAATGGGTTTGAGATGATTAAGAGTAGAAAGCACTGAGTATTTATTTATTTGAGTGCGTGTGTAACTTTTTAAATGAAGTAGTAGAAGAGTTAAGAAGAGAAAATGATGCCACAAGCTACCTGTCTACTCGAAACAAGCTAACTACCTAGTTTTGGTCGTTTTATAATAAAGAAATCAAAAATGAATAAGTCTAAGGTAAAAGTAGTTAAGTGTTGAAATATTGTGTAGCCGTGGCGTATAAGATTAAAAAAAGATTAACTGGCCAGACTGACTGACCACCAGACTGACCAGACTGGCCCCCCGAGAGAGTCAAAGTCCAAGAACTCTATTAAGCTTTAAGCTAAATAAATATCACTATTATTAAAATAAGTAGAAAATGGTTGTTAAACACTTTAGTGCAAAAGGACGTAAAAATAGTAAAAAAGATATATGCCATTCTTAAAAACGCCCTTTTCGGCCTACGTGCGCTACCTAAACTAATAATCTGATCTGAATTTGTCGTGCTAATTGCAGAGGTGGGCGAAAACCTTGTTTGCTCACGAGTGGGAGGGAGTGGGATAATAAAGAGCTGGATATGCCGAGTACCTTAGCCTGACTTCATTAGGCAGTAGCTAATTTGACAACCGCAAAATGTGAGCAAGGCTCCGTTTTTGGTCCTTCCTTATTTTTAATTGTGTCAGAATTACTATTAAAGACACTTGTTAAAAATACCTACATAACTCACATTATTTTCAAGTACGTAGTCTTTACTTTATTCAGTGAGTTACATACCATTTGGTCTTCCATTTCCTATCTTAGAGTCAATCATGTTTATTTTATTTTATTTAATATGGCTTACCAACTAAATACATAAAGGGAAATTATGTTAACACAATCTTTAAATACATCATATATATATGCATTTAAATTATAGGTATGCACAGCGTTATACATATAAATTATGTTGTTTTACTGAATATTTACAAAAAAAAGTTTTAATTTATACAAAAAAAGAAGAATTGTTCTCTAAACAACAATATAAAAGTTATATATATTTATATGAGTATTGCCTACATAAAGACTTGAGAAATAATTGTAAAGTAGGTATGTTTTTCTATCCCCATCAGTTTTCATTACTGTTAATATTCATGTTAGGTACATAAACGAATGTGTTTCTTAGGTTAAATGTGCCAGTTCCATACTCCTGAAAACCAAATCCTATATACCTACTCATTGTCTATCTTATTTGCGCAATGATCACTTAAAATTTCCATTGAAGCATCTACGCGTAATCAGATCCATCTCCAATTCAACACGAAACAATAAAGTGTAATTCGTGGAAAACACGAACACTTGTAATAGATAGCATCTATTGTTGATCACAATGCACAGGATGCACAGTTCATAATGCAGGTAAACATTCTTTTTGCAACGATGCCTCCTACAATGGGAGTAGTGCTATTGTACGTCTAATAAATAGATTTCTTCCTGTCATTTTCGTGGTGATTTGGAGAAATCGAAATCTTAATGTTGCGTGTAATTTTGGATTAGCAGATGCAAAAACCCTTTCATGGTCTTTTAGATCAGGATTTCTGAACATAATAATAATAAATTAATAAATTATTTTCACAATCACACCAATTATCTAGCCCCAAACTAAGCAAAGCTTGTATTATGGCGACTAGATAACGGATAAACATACTTAAATACTTTTATAAACATCCATGACTTAGGTACAAATGCTCGTGCTCATCACATAAACATTTGCCCCTTGCGGGATTCGAACCCGCAACCGCTGGCTTTGTAGTCCGGAGCGCGAACGACTAAACCAGACGGTCATAATTGAATTGAACGAATGATATTGATATAAATAAAAAAGTGTCAGATGTACAAGTCTCAAACGATTATTTTTTTCAGGGGATACACGTCAATATTCCAGGTTTTTTTATTGGTCCGCCCCTAAAAAAGTTAGGGAAGGCTGCCTAGAAAGTAGTACTATATTACGATTTACTGGTAAATATGAACTGATATCATCCTATCAGTTCAATGACTCGAAACAGTAATGAAATCTGAGAAAAACGATTCGTTTTTAAAGTGTTTGTTCATATTCTAACTGCACAGCCGTAACTTCTTAGAATAAGTAAACGCATGTCATCTATCAAAACCACTTTTAAGAATTTTTAGAACGTAAACAGTTGTAGTTCTCATTTAATTGGCTGAGCAAATAAAAGCAAGACAAGTAAATGACATACAAATTTTCTTGGCTGAGATGTGATGTCACAATAGTAGACCAAGGGGAACAACAAGACCACCTCTGGCTTGCCTATCCTGTCTTACATAGCCGTCCGGCCAAAGTGGAGTTGCTTGAGCAGGGATGCTCGAGCGAAGATAGCATCCCAGTAAGATGCTGGTAGGGTCGACCGAACAGAATCGTCCTGAGGGCTGTGAGGTAACTCGCCACTTTTCCTTTTATATTACTTAATTAGGTTAAGTTAAGTAAAACGTTTGGTTTTGACTTTAAAATAGTACTAATTGATTTTTGGTAAGAAATTTTGAATTTTAAAACGCTAGAAACCATTTTAGATTTTAGTTGTCGCCCTTATAATGGTATCTCAGCATCTACCTTCATATTCGGCCCTAGAGTTACTATTATCTATTCCATGGTAGAGTGATGTTCTGATCCGAGTGTGAGCGAGACGCAGAACCGGTCCTGCAGCTGCGCGCACGCCGCTATATCCGAACTCGTCGTACATTCAGACGAAAAAGTCTAAAGCGATATTCGGATATCAAAAGATAACGTCGTTTTTAGCGAGATAAATACTAGGGGCTATTGCTAGTTTGGTAATTTGAACCTTGTTTTCAGTTAATACCTATGCGTATAAAAATATTGTACCTATTACAAAAAAAATCAAGCCATAAATAAAACATCTCTTGAATAAGCATGTGTTAGTATTTGGTAGATATCAAATACCCAACTAAACCTTTTACGTAGCATAAAGTTTTGATCATTGGTTAATTTAACGCTAGATAATTAATTGGTGTGATTGTGAGAAAAATAAAAAATAAAAAGAAAAAATAAAAGCAATTTTATAAAATTAAATGTACCTACACATTAGCAATCGGCAGCCGTGCGTTTTTAAATTAAAAATCGTTTTATAAATTCGATTTTTAATTTGAGTCGGTAACCTGATATTTGCTGTGATAGTGATTCCTATTTAGTAAAATGTCATATTACTGAGTCTAATTTAATAATTTGCGATAGTTTAAATTCAAAATGACACGTCATCCTCAACAATTAATAAGACACTAATATAGTCATTCCAATACTATTACAATTTTCACTTAAAATGTCTTTTGTCGTTTACTGTACATCGTAACGAAGTCGCGAGATGAGCAGGCAGGGAGGCTGTGCTGTGGCACGTTTCGCGTGATACCGGCCCATGTACGATATTACGGACGCATCAATTAAATCGTTTCATACGCTATTCACGCATTATACAGACGTTAACAAATCGTTAAACGATCGTTTGTGGAAGTGGAATCACTAGAGTAGTAGTTAGAGTAAATAAAAAATATATCGTCTATTCCAAATCACGTTGAACCAACCAAAAAAAATTTATTGGGCATTTTTTAAAATCATATTGTAATTTCTAAAAAACTATAACATACTAGACTATTTTCTGAAATAGAGTTATTATTGTTGGTAATATTTAAATCAAGCGTCAACAAATTTATTTTAATTTTTAAACCTTTGAAAATAATAAAAAAAATGTATTTCATTCTTTATGTTTTTAAAAGCCAGCGAAAACGCCGTCGGTCGTCAATGTACTTGTTCGTGACGTCACTAGCCTTTACATACCCATTGAGTTATAAAGTACTAGAACAGGCATGTTAAAAACCTTCGTCGACGGTCACACTACTCATACAATGTGCGAGCGTAGCGCATAATCTAGCTTTGGGATGTCAGTTCTAGTACAAAGTTAGTCAATGGTGACGTGCCTGTCATTGTTGCTGGCGTTTTTGACAATGTAAAATACCGATAAAAATGTAACATTCGAAAATGTGTTTTTTACAGTAATCATGCATTATTTTTAATAACTATTAATATGTTTCGGTTCCATATGGTGCAATCTATTAAACTAAATAATTAGTTAAGTAAATTTTGGTACAAGGCAAATAGCCTATTATAAAAATGCACCAGACAATACACGGCTTGTTAGACGTACCAGACAATTAATTTTGCCAGTGTCGCCTTCCAGCACACCCAGATCCGAGACAATTAAGAAAAATGCGTTTTTTAAAATTGTCCCGAATCGGGAATCGAACCAGGGACCCTCTGTGTTAATGGCGGATCACCGCACCACTACGTCCATCAGTTGGTCGTTATGGTAAAAGTTAAAATGTTTTTAGGAAAAAATCTATTAAATGTCCGTACTGTTTCAAATTTGCTGAAATATAAATGTAGATTATATTATGTTTAATCTCATGGTAGCGAACTATGTTCTTTTGGGAGATAGAGATTTGCAAGCCTGAACTGATTTACTTCAGTATGTACACCTCAACAATATTTTTACTCGATGATTTTTACGTGTTGATCATGAAGTAATTGAGATTTTGCCATTTATTGCTTAGTATTAACATGTCGTAACACTTTAATTGACCAGATGTTAGAGATTGGAGATTTATCTCAAGTAATAGTTACCATCATTACACAATCTATCAAACAAATTGAGACATTCTACGCAAAATTTAATGAAATCATTATAATGGTACATTTTAAATTACGCCAGTCTCTAATTAGAGATTAGTTTGAAGTAGATCTAAGGCTACATATGACTGCAACACTACTTACTTTCATTGTACAGCGAGCCAAAAAAATGCTCTACCACTTTTCAGACGAGGTTTATCAGATGTATATTTGCAGCATTATAATTATTCTAATACGCATACGAAATCGCAACAATCGTATTTACGTATACGAATACCCAAGAATTTGTACACATTTTTTGAAATATATTAACCAACTAGTAAGCTCTACTCCCTTTTGAGATTTCTAATGATAGCAATAAAGTAAAGTACGTAACATTTTCGACAATACGTAGCTTCGTATTAATTTAAAAAAGCCTTTCGATCTGAAACCTTAAATTATATAGTATTTATCTTAATTTTTAAATTGTTGTCATTTAGTTTTTTATTTAGTGTTTTTATCGACTGTACGTATTTTGGATTGAATGCAGTCACCGTTGGTATGATTGGATCAGTTACTGAAACCACTATCTTCAGTAAATGAAATATGAGGATTATACTCTCCCTATTTTTTATTTATTATTCAACTGTTGACATATTTTAATTAAACACTGTTAAATATTTAATACATGACTATTTCCAACAATCACACCAAATATCACACTCACTAAGCTGAGCTTTTCTATACGAGCATTAATACCATCTTTTAGAACAAATAATTGACTTACGTTGGGGGATTTGAATTAGTGCTACCGATTGATAATCGACTATTCATAGCAAGACGATCGATTCTGTCGATAGTATCTACCTATGTTAGCAAAATTATCGATAGATCACTATAATAATACTATGGACATTATAGATACTATTGGTGTATATACGAGTATTGACGTGAACTACGCTATGGATAGTATCGATGTCGATGGTATCGATACTATCGATAGTGCTATTGACGAAATAATTGACTTTCAATTTAAACTATCGATAGAATTTTACCTACTAAGTAATTTTGGCGAAGATAATAAATAAATAATAATAATAAATAAATATTGGACAACATCACATACATTGCTCTGATTCTATGATAAGTAGCTGAAGCACTTGTGTTACAGAAATCAGAAACAACGACGGTACCACAACACCCAGACCCGAGACAATATAGAAAAGTTATTTTTCTACATTGCCCCGACCGGGAATCGAACCCGGGACCTCAGAGATAGCGACACCAACTCCGGTGTGCTCGCCTCTCGGCTACGGAGGTCGTCGAAGATATTATCATCATCATCATCATTTCAGCCAAGGGACGTCCGGTCCACTGACGCTGAACATAGGCCTCCCCTAGTGATTTCCAGATTGGCTGGTTAGAAGCGGCCTTAATCCAGCGGCATCCTAAATACAAAATTTTAATTATCGCAGCTTACAACTGTCTAATAAATCTTTTGTATGAACATATTATTTTCTAACGTGTTACAGTAAACCTGGAGAAAGTAATAAATAGTGCCGTGGACTTGTGGTAACTAGATAATGCAATGTAGAGTGGATAGCTTTACAAAGGGAAAGGAAACAAAGGTATTGAGTTGCGATCTGGTCCGCTCTAGATTAGTCTCGCCTAAGATTAGTTAATGTTACACATTTGCTTGTTTAAGTCTCTACAATAGTAATAAGATATTACTGCGAAGAAATAAGAGTACCACAAAACGTAAAAAAATTCAGTTCCTAATAAAGCAATTCGGTGGTCTATAAAATGCATTGCACATTTGTCGAAGAAATAAATAGATATCAATATACGCGAAATGACACACCAATTGCTGTGGTATCTATTGTGAAAATATAATTTAGAAAAGTTATATTTCTGAAATGACCCGAATCAGAAATCAAACTCGGATTCTTTTAAGTTTAAGGCACGCGAAACTACGCCAATCGAGCAGTGACACTTTTGGGTAAAAAGCTTAAGATAGGCCTGATATTACGAATAAAAGATTATTCGTTAACTAACTGTTAGTGTTCTTTAACGTCGTTTATTAAGCTGTTTCCTTATTCACCCTTAAGCATTCATTATTGACTGTTGTAATTTGTGGTAGCAAAGTTAAAAGCAGCATTATTATTATGAAATAGCATGAGATATTAGTTGAAACAGTGGTGTAACGACAGGCCATAATTGGCTGGCCCAGTTTGCATGCGGTGGGGCACGTAGCGCCGCGACATAGTTCGACAGAACGTGCCTAGATCAGCCTGTACTTCGAAACGAGATACTTAGTTACTATGTGACAACGTTTTCAAAACAAATGAACAGCTACTGACATGGTCCAGTTGGGCAAACAAAGTCTGCCTACTGTGCAAGATCTTTTTATTTTCTCAAAGCCAAGTTAAAAGCTTTTTGATTCTACTAGTTAAATATTTATAATATCGTAATTGGTGTGTAATTTTTAAACTATGGGATTCTCCCCACTACATACATGATTAGCTTTCAAGTCGACGGTGCCATCTTCTGGCGGACTTCATCATAGCCATCAGAAACTTCGATAAATGAGAGCCCTTTTTATATATTTTTTTGCATTTACAATAATGCTAGTTTATTAGATCAAGGATAAACCAGAGCTCTAAAAGATGATTAGATGCTGTCGCTTTAAAATGACGAACAAAGTACATTTTCTTTAGTAGAGTTAGCATATTTACAATTTTTTTTCAACATTTATACATTGTTCTGATCCTATGGTAAGTAGCAAAAGCACTTGTGTTACAGGTATCAGAAACAACGACGGTACCACAACACCTAGACCCGAGACAATATAGAAAAAATATTTTTCTACTTTGACCGAACGAGAATCGAACCCGTGACCTCAGAGAATGTATTAATTAAATCAAAAACAATGAAACATTCTAATAAAACATTTACAAGATTTCTGTGCCTCAATCGTAGAGGAAAGTTACAAACTAACAACAAAGTAAAAGTTATAATTAAGCGCTTTTAAATTAATACACCTAACCATAGTTGGGAATATTTATCATTGTTAGTTAGTTTTTCACAAAATGAGAAATAAAAATAAATGAAGCTCGTTACTTGCTTGCTGTTTTATGCGCTCTATTTATTCAATTAGATTTTTTCATCTGTTCAACTGTTTATGTTGCTATTACTTATTTTAATTTGTGCCCCATTCTTCCGGAAATTTAACCAAACCACTTTTTACGGGCCCTTACTCGACGTTATTACTCATTACTTTTATATGGAGCACAACAGTTTTTGAGTCGGATTATGGCTCTAGCTCGATTGGTTCGAGGTACTATAGTTCGATGCGCGTCTGTGGCCTCGCAAAACAAATTCAATTATCTACGCAGTAGGTTCTTGCTTTTACACCCAACTGTCCCTGGTTCAGTGAGGTCATTCTTTGTTAAAAAAAACAGTTAAAACAACCAAGGAATACTTATTTTTTTAACTGACACCCTACTTTTAGTCTTATAAAGATTAATTTTAAATTTATTACCAATCAAAAACTAGGCTTCTTAATCATATCTATAAACAAAGATCGCAAAAGTCAGCTACCGATAACAATTAACAAAAATATACATTACATATCGTATATCTCTCGTTTCACTCATTTCATTAAAATATAATATAGCTAATATAGCTAACAAAGGCAGCCGCAAGAATTTATCATTTATTATTATTTTTGGTTTAATGCGATTATAAAGAGATACATAACAAATTAGTTTGAATTTTCACCCACGGACTGCGGTCATAAAAATGTAGTGGGCGAACGGATGTCGAATTGCAAAACGGCTGTCAATAAAAACCATTCACATTAATGTAACGGAAATATAAAAAATATATTATCAACTTTATCCTTGAACGACGTAACAGCAAATGGTATAGTTACTAGGAATTAATCAGTGTTTGTCATTAAGAAAACGCTTTATCCAAGCATAAGCACAAAGAAATAATCATAAACTTCTGCATGTAAAACGCGCCTGCGCATCAGTGTACAGTAGTGAGTACGAGTAGTAAAAAGTTCGTAGCCAATCACGCGCGAGGACAAGAGTTCCACGAACTCACGCGCACGCGCCGGATTGGTCAAAAAGGGCGCTAACTTCAAACCAGTTTGAAACGGTCACCGGTAGACACGTGCGCAGTGCGCACGAGTTTAAGTCTGTGTGTGTTGGGTACTTGGGTAGAAAGTTGTTATGACGGCAATGACAGATCGAGGCTTTTAATTTTGGGCTTTGATTGATTGTTTTCTAGAAGAATAAAATATTTACCAATTGCATGGTTTTTAAATTGTTTTTGGTGATTTAAAATGCTTTTTTCTATTGCTTCAATTCTAAGAAGAGTTTTTGTCTTTTATTACTTACTTTTGTCACTAGAAAGGTTTCAAAACATATAGCAGTTATGAAAACTAGCGACGAAATTGTGTACCTACTTAAATCTAGTTTGTTAAATTTTCAAACAAAGGACTGCTACTTATTGGTTTAGGCGTGAACCAAGTTTATAACATCAGGCGCCGCTGTAGCTAGCTAGATATCTAAATCACGAAGCTGTAACTCGTCCTATTCTGCAGAACCAGTTCACGGTTGAACCTGGCTGCCCCTGAATCCATCGCGTAGTAAAGCAGCCATTTTAGCTATGAAACGCGCTCCCGGTAAATTGCTACTTTGAAAAACTTGACAATGTTTTCGATTACACCGGGATTGCGCCGGCGATTACGCAAGCTACTAGTTTTAGTTCTGAGAAGAAGTTATGAGATGGGATGAAGCTTAAGTTAATAGAAGAAGAAAATAAAGCGTCAGTTAATTTTTAGTGTACATGAGTCGATTGGGCTTAGTATTGAAAAACGAGATTTGAACACAGTTGACAAGATTTACACATAGGTACTAAAATGCACTTTGGGTATTGTATTAAAGGCTTATAAATATTTATAATGAAAAGTGATCTAAACAATGACGTGATACAAAATCTCGTTCGTTTTGTATCTTGTCGAAAGCTCAAGCACGGATTGTGATTTGAACGCCCAGTCCATTGTTCAGAAAAGGTCACGCCGAGAGTCCACGGGCACTGCGGGCCACCGAGGTCAGGCTGTTCACTGTTGCAAGTACATTAGTACCTGGTCATACTTTTTAGGGTGCTCAAAAGGCGGACTTATATGGAACAGCTAACGAAGTAGTTTGATTTTGATAAATGAAGTATTTAGCATTATTACGCAGGCAAGAGAAACTTGTTAATTAAAACCTTCAAAGAAGTTAATATTTTGAACACTTGCAGTAAAAAAATGATTGCTTACTTTAAGGAGTTATTCTTATTTAGTTACGAATGACGCGAGCAAATTAACAAAATCACCAGCTCAAATCGGTCTGCGTGATAGGTCAATAGATCGAACTTTCATATAATTAGATTAAAAAAAACGCCTGAAGGCGTTTGTAACATCTATTTTATCTTTTGACCACAGGCGGGTGACATATGAAACATGCAATTTACTTCTTACCTTAGCCATCAATCAGATAAAAATAGCGCGGTGGCAGCGCACATCTGCCTTTAAATAAGGCTTAATTAAATTGCACTACTAAAAATAAAACAGCAATTTGTAAAAATGAGAGTTACCTTGAGTGCGCAGAAAATGCATGAAGGGCCGAGGCAAGCGTGGCCGGTGAGCTCGCGGAAACTGCGCCGGAATATGTCCAGATGCCACAGCACCTGCGAAAGAAAAAAAAATTAATATTTAACATAACAAGACATCAGTTCGTATTTTATAGAGATACACTCGCTTAAAATCTGTGCCCATTGTTTGTGGCCTGCCTTATGCTCATAAGCTGTCACTGTTGCTGTTGTATTATTGTATACTATCTGCTGTCACTACTAATGACTAACCCTTTGGCACGCATAAGAAACTTTTTTGTTGTTACAAATAAGTACGCGTGTATGTTTTATTGTAAATAAAGCTGTTATTGTCATTTTTATGTTAGGATACGGAGTAATAATTACAAACAACAACGCTATTTTTTTGACGAAGTCACAACAATTCAATTCAAAATTCAATTTATTACTTCAAGTTTACATATTTCTAAAGAGTTTCTATGGTAGGTATTATATTTAGGCCTAATTTCAACAAGATACCTACTAGGTCTGATTTTAATTTATACTTGACAACCGAACAATAACAATAGGGCATAGGCTGACATGGTGATGTGATGAACCGAACAAGCTGCTAAACACACTACATGATGCTTAGATACATCGCTACACAATGACATTATAATGTGCTACCATAAATTAAGTTTAGTACCACAATATTAAACATAAATAGCATCTGCTCACGCATAAACGAAAGATCATATTTTACTTTGGATATTTATCTCAATTTTGTTCCTAATTCAAGTGTAATTTATGTCTTATCTACTTAAATTAAATTTTTACATATTTTCGTTATACCAATGAAAATACCACCTAGTTTTAAATTGCTTTTGATAAAAGCGCACATGCTCGTAGATATATTTAAATTAATTCATGGATGTTTATTATCATGGGTCAGGTGTAGTGAATAAAAACGCAAAGTCGTAGTGCACAGTTGTAAAGCCTTCCATAGTAACTTACGGCACATGCTAGGCAGGTGTATTGGAACTATCCGATAGTTTCACTTATCTTATTTTTCTGCGCAACTCATAATTAGGTATGGTTTGCTTACTAGCATACATAATCGAATGTAGGTAAGTGTGTTATTTATGTTGGTCAAATAACATAATTATGCACGGTAATTGGCGATGCAGATATAGGTACTTGAAAGTATTTAAACAAAAAATCATATTTGTTTGCTAGTTTTATAACATGTCTATGATATTATCTAATACTTAAGTCATGGCTTCCTAGTTCTACTGGTAGACTAGTAAACCTATTAACCTTTCTGTATATTCAATGCAAAGCAATTTCTTGATCACATAGAAACGATATAGTAAGTTATTATAGCTTACATTATGTTGCAGAAACGGGTCATAATTTTAATAAACCGAATATTACCCTAAAATACACATAAACCAGTCACAACTCACAACCGTCATCAATATCTATAGCGCTCAGATAAGCCCGTCTTAAGGCGAGTAGTGCCCCTAAATTAGCGACTCGACGCGTGTTGGTACGAATATCGCACGACACCTTATTAAAATACGGTTTAAACAGAATTCAATAAAAACGTAGCTGTTACGACAAACGCAGTTTCTTAGGTAGTGAAAATTAGGGAAAATAATACTTTCCTTTGTTTTTTTCAATAATTTCAATATTGTATTTTTTCCCCTAAAGTATAAGTACTAGATACAAATGTTGTTTAGGTTTTGACAACGTTTAACATATATTTTCAAAGCTATTGAAACCACATGCTAGTTTACATTTGATGACTATACTCGCCGCGCTTCTCGCCTAAAGACCGCAGTGCATTTGCATTATGCAAGCGACTACCCACATGTCGCAAACTCGCGGGATGTTGAGCGCGTGACGCGTCAGGTGACGCGACATGTGGCAGCGCAAAAAGTGAGGTGACGAAAAGGGAGTCGTCATCACGACTCGTGCCTTAAGATAACTAGCTTCATTATAAGGGAGCGGCCGATTAAAAAGCTTTGTGTTCATACTCGTATGTATGGAAAAAAGAAACCATGTGCCGCGTTGCTTGTAATTTTTTTGTAAAAAATTGGTACACTTACGTCTATAATAGTTTTGATGACAGGAATAAGTGTGTACGACTATCGTCTAGCCACAGCTTCGTGAGATCTTGTGAATTCTGCATTACTTTACTATTTAAAAGATTTTTTGGTACACAACACATCTTGGACTTAAACCATTATGATACTCAAAGCATCTTGGGTTACAATTACGAAGAACCTTTTGCCTAATGACATTTTCTAAACATCTAGATCCACGCAATTTAGAATATAGTTTGGGTGGGGGGTAGCCGAACGAAAAGCATGGTAGATCTATTTTAATGGTTTTTATTTATCATTTAAAGAGCTTTAGAGTGCAAGTTTGGTGTAGTTGAGTTCTAATGTTTGGTTAAGTGATAAAGATCTGAAATTATTGAAATATCATTGTATTTAACGCCGCATCGAGTGTCAGTGACTTTTCTCAAGACAACTTGCTTTAGACCCGATAGCGTCCTGAAACCTGCTTCTACGGGAAGAGTAGCCTCTACTGAATCCAAGAAAAGCAATAAAAACTAAACACCCGTTATTTATTGTAAACTATGTCAAGCTTTGACTATCAAGAAAGATATACTCGATATTGGCAGAATCACTGCTCTGCTTTAAGAGCGGGATGAGTACATCATCCATAAAAAAATAGTTTTTTGGCTTT
Organism: Anania hortulata; assembly: GCA_963576865.1. Lineage (NCBI taxonomy): Eukaryota > Metazoa > Arthropoda > Insecta > Lepidoptera > Crambidae > Anania > Anania hortulata. The sequence continues at coordinate 15,667,702 of OY756396.1, read as the reverse complement.
ATTTAGCTTTACTTTGACGTTGCTGCCCCATAGCATCGAGGCGTTTTACATGCTGATGATGTAGACGTTTGCATCGTGAGGCAAAATTTATAAAAATAGATTGTAAGACAATATAATTATTCTAAGCACCACACCATCAAAGGGCAACAACAGACAGCTAATCAAAAAGGAGTTATCAATGACATATGGTAGAATAGAGAACTTGTGGTGGATGAAAATGCCCGCTGTTATAACTGCAGATGTACTTCCAACTACTTCAATAAAAAGGCCTGAGGAAATGTGGTTAGAGCATTGATCTAAAGGTGGTTTTCGTGGGGGATGTATACAAAAGAATCACCCCTTCTTATGCACCTGTTACAGGGTGCTGTTATTTATTTTCATAATCGATTTTTGACCTTTGACAAAAAATATATTTGTTTTCTTTGTTGAACACATGTTCGCTTTGCCTAGAGTTTATAAAGTTACTAAAGTCGTAAACCTAAGGCAGAAAGCTTCTAAAAATAGGATCAATATACGAGCATGCTATTACATTTTATTATTCTATTGTACACTTTATAGAATGTCTTATTCTTGTCGAATATAATTTACGTAGGGGTTTACAAAAAAACTATAGACACAAAGAACATCATTATTAAAAAACAACACACAATGAAGTTAACGTTGACAAGATCCCGTCAGTCTTACGATAATGTCTTTATTTATCTTTCGTAAAGTCTTCGACAGTTCAGAAGTGTTAGTGTTATTAAATCAGACAACACGTAGGTGCAACGATGCCACATATCAGTTACACATAAGATCACAACACATAATGTCGATGATCACCACAATACGCCAACACATTTCCTGACAGCACCCACGCATATACGTCTCGTTTAAATGTTGTCTTTTTCAACAGATTGTCATTGAGGAAATCAAGTTTAACGAAGCAGGGATATTAATAAATGTTAACATTTGCATTGATAGCCGAGAAGCGGTTATGCAAGAGAACTAAATCTGTAAGAGTTGAATGGTTATTAAATGTGACTCAAACGAAATATATTATACCTCTATAGTGGATTAAAAGTCGTTGAATTTCGTTTTCAGGCGTTTACTTAGGTACTGTTAATTCAAAGAGTCGTTTTCAAGCATTTTAAAATAGTATCGAGCCAAAAAACGGCTATTGCCATAGCCGTTTTGATAACCACCTTTTTAAGTTTTCCTTGACTTGACTTTTATTATTAAGTAAACCTATGCTACGTAATTTTTGTTGTTTTTTTAAAATCGCCATATTATATGTTACATACGAGGTTGGGACCACCTATAAATCCCCACCGGTATCCTCTTCGGCCAACTTGACTCCGGAGTAGGTAAACTAAAGACTTATATGAAATGCAGATATTTGCAACGACCCATACATATAATAAACTTAAGGTATAACAACTAATATCTAAACATAGACCCTGTAGCCTGTTCTTGCCAATTTAAAACCAAATGATAATTCCAAGCTGAATAAAAGAAACCCATGTTTACCAAGAACGTATTTTGCATTTTTATGGCAAGTTCTGCTGGTTGGTGATGTAAATTGAACTTTAAACAAGTTCACATAAGCAAACCTTGGATTCATATAATATGTATTAGGTCATGTAATCTGCAGATGCCTGTAGCCAGTCAGTCAACAAACATAATGTTTATTAATATGCGACGACTCAATAATATGTCATGGGGGATGATTGTCATCGTTGTTGTGTTGATAGGTGAATATTAAACCAATTATCAACTGATAAAATGCATTCGTGCAAACTCAAAACTTTGAGCAAATCGTCTTATGTAAGACGGTATAACGTAAACAAAAAGGTTACTAATTTATACAAAAGTGATCTACAATTGTTGCAGCAGTTCAGAGTTGTAAAGTTTGTTTAATTTTTAAATTCCTAAATGAGTCCTGTAAAAGTGCCTCTTTGCAAAAAAAAATTGGTTTTTTTTTATTGTATTTTTTATTTTCTCGATCTGGACTTAGACATCATTCTATGTAAAAATGTATTTTCTTGTCAGTTAAACCTGAGTTTGATAAAAGTGCATAAATTAGTTAAAAGTGCAAAAACTTGTGTATAATGTGTTCAAAAAGCGTTGCTATGCGCATCTTAGATGCGCAGCTTATACTATCATGGTTCACCTGTTATCGTATCGCAAGCTGTCCGAGTTTTTCGCGATTGTTTTCGGGCAGGCAGGTGTGGCCAACTGGTTCCTGGCAGATGTTTATTACAATGCTGCTCTCAAAACTGTCTTTGTTTTATTTTGACGACTGTATTGTCTGGTCAGATGTTTATGATACTGTGAATTGCGGATAATTATGTTTGTAATGACAAAGTTTTAAGTGTTAGGGATTTGTTTTTGCAACACCATAAAAGTTTAAACCTTTAAAAGAAGTAGTTTAAGATTTATGTACAGCATTATTAAAGTCAAGTTATTGTATATTATTAATAAATTTATGTCTTCTAGTTACAAGACATTGGTTAACGTTCCTACTAATACAGAATTTTAATCGAATTATCTTCTAAATGCAGGTGGCACATTCTAAAAGCTAATTAAGATTACTTAATTAAACTCCAGCCTTTAACGTTCAGTTAAAAAATGTAGTAAAAGTTTAAAAAATCTTAAAGAAAGCGGAAGGGCGACAGATGCGCAGGAGTTCTCGTCCGCCGCGCAATTACTTCATGAACTACGATTATCTTGTAGAACCTTATGTTTCAAGATATAGAATTTAAAATCGCGTAACACTAAGCTTCCGCTAAGGAACCAGTAGTCAGATAAATAGCGATTTAAGTTAGTCACGTAAGGGTTACTGTTAGACGCTCTGTATGCCGACTTAACTGGAATAGCATTAGCAGAACAGACACGGACGCATTTTTAGATTACACTAATTGATTACAATACTGTAAGTTAAGAAAGTAAATGTTGTTTAAAGAAAAGGTAAAAAAGTTGCGACGCTAGATAGGTGCACGATATTGCATTTGAAAAAAGAACTAGAAATGATAAAACTAGAAACTTTACAGATAATAACAACATTTAAAAAATTAAGAAATAAATAAATATAATAAAGAATAATAGTGTAAATTTAAGAATTATAAGAACTCTGCTCCACCTTTCCCTTTCCCTGATGATTGTCCTCTACCTGCAGATTGTCTAGAAGAGATCGCTATTAGCTATAAGACCGCCTAAATTGTATGTCTTTCTGTAAAAATCATGTGTAATTTACTTGAATGGTGTGCAATAAAGAGTATCTATAGATACTAAGTAAGAAGTTATTCTTACTACCGTCGTTGATCATTTCTCACAATTCAAGACGTCTCAGATACTATCGGGAGTAGTATTCCGTAGCTTTTAAACCTTTTTTTACCATTACAAAGAAGGACATCACGAAAAACCCGTTGTTTGCACAACTTGTAAACTCTAATCTTCGCATGAAGATTTCGTTGTATCTCTATAAAAGCATGTTAAACATCCAAATAAAGGGACTATTGGGTGAAGAAAAGGTTGTAAGGTTGAGTTCACACTGTCCTTCCCGTTATATGTTCACTCGTTAAATGGTTTATAGAGCGTGAGTTTGCTCAGACTATTTATTTGGGTTTGTGACAAATAGTTTCGTCACTAATGGAAGTGGGGCCAAGACGTCGGGAGATAAAGAATTGGAAATAGTCCGATGACGAAAACAAAGCTATTTGAACAGTAACTGCCTGGCAGATAAGATACGAGTGTCTCCGCGGTCCTGGAAGCAGGTGCGTTGACGACATTTAAGTTTAAGTACCTACTCTTGTGGAGCAGCAGCGTACTCGTATTGTATGTCACTGTGAAAGTAAGTACTTAAATGACAGTTATTACGGATGTGTTTTATTGTCTCTTTTCTACAGCTTCTCTATCGTAAATTTAATGGTATATGTTTTAACATTGATAATTTTTAGAGAATTTATGGTGCCTCTACATATTGGTATTATTGAGATGGGTCAAGTGGCAACTTTCCATTAAAAACTATAAAACTGTTAGAAGTCTAGTATCTTTGGATCTGGCAAATTGCGAAACGTGTACAGAAACGAAGTGCTTTATTTAAAAAAAAGAAATAACAGTATTAAATTTTATTTAAGGATAAATAAACGAAAATATTGGACAACATCACAAACATTGCTATGATTCTATGGTTAGTAGCTAAAGCACTTGTGTTATAGCAATCAGAAACAACAACGGTACCACAATACCCAGACCCGAGAAAATATAGAAAACTAATTTTTCTACATTGACTGACCGGGAATCGAACCCGGGACCTCAGAGATAGCGACATCAAGTCCGGTATGCTCGCCTCTCAGCTACGAAGGTCGTAATTTTTTTTTCAGAGTTTATCAGCGTACCGCAAACCAAAATAGCTAGGCAAGAAGAAAGTGGTTTAGATTTTTAAAATAAATTCTATCGCCTCCCATTGCGTTACGGGCCTACGCAATTCAACGCGCGTAACGGGACAGGTCTACAAGTTCAAAGGTATACTCTACGTAGCAAAGTAGCTGTAAAACCGACTTGTTGAAGGATGTTTATTTATGAAGGAAAACAGTGCTAGAAAATTTGTTCCGAGCTTTGAATGGGGTCTTAAATGTTGCTTATCGGGAATAACTACATAGTTGTATCTTTAGAGTAAAATGGTCATCAGCCACTTTTGATAAATATTTAGTGATTAAAACTGTGCCCCCATTTGTTCTGCTATGTTAGAGATTAATTTTATAATTACGTTTCTCGAAGTTCTATTAACTTCTTAACGTTAGACTAGGTTCATTAATTTCTTGCTCACCGAGTGCCTTTTTAGAGTTAATTGTATTTAAAGTGAGATTAGTAAGAGAATAAATTATACAGATTAATCTATACGTGCATATTTTATAAGTTTCAATATAAAAACAAAATCTCACGATATTGTTAATATCATAAAACATCTATTACTTGAAACGATTACGCGTAATTATTGAAGTCTGTGATTTATTGCGGATTGCTTTAAGTGCATTAAAAGCTATTAACAAATCGTTTTCTTTCGCTAAACCGCGGCTTGAACATAGGGTCAGTGGGCATTTTCCACACGTTTTTGTAGGGAGGGGGAGCAGCGATGCGTCCAACATATTGAATTCATTATCTAGGAGTAAAAACCACGATTTGACGGCCCGTGCGCAGCGTGGGAACCGGCCCACTCGCACGATTCGTGCTTTAATCGCAAACTAATCTATTTACGTTACAAAATGCTATTTTTGTATAAGACTGTATAATTTGGGGTCATTCTTGAAAGTCTCGCCTTTTTATTCTGTCTTCTTCAACTTTGTATAATAATCATAATTAGGTGTAATATGCAATAAAAAAAAACGAATTGAGAACCTGCTCCTTTTTTGAAGTCGGTTAAAAAGTGCTCATAACTGTAAGTAAAGTAAAATAAGTAAAGTTGTTTTCTATCTGAGAGTTGAGGTTAAAATATACCTGATTTGATCATTCTTCAAACATGAAGAAAAAATGATTATGTAATAGAATATATATACATTTAACAAAAAATTAGGTACATATCAATAACCGTACTTATTACGACTAAGTATGACGTACACCCAAATATGATCATCTTTCTGTACTACTCAAATGGATAGTTTACGCATACGTCAGTCCCCCTCCCCAGTTCCCCGCCCCACCGGAAGTGCATTTGAATCGAAACATAGCCGGTGCACTTCCCCGCGGAAACGACGCGCACCTTTAATTTTTTTAATTGCACGCCCAATAAAATACGATGGCTCATTTTGGAGGGCACATGACACGTCTTTTGGCAGGTGGGCGATGACGTCTATGCAAAAACGCGAAGAATTACAACAAAAACTCGCAATCAGTAATTTCTCAAAAGACGGTAAAGGATTTTCTATCTAGATACCTTCCACAACCACTGATATACATATGTATATATATATATTGTGTTAATAAGTAATACGTTTACAAAAGAGAGTTGCTGTAAACCAATAATATCCTAATAAGATTCCGCTTCCAACCGGCCAATCTGGAAGTCAATGGGAAAGGCCTATGTTTAGTAGTGGATGTCCTAATGATGAAGCTGCTTCAGATAAGATATGTTACAAACCTGTTTGGAGGGTGTAGAGGGTTTTGTTCCGTTTCAGTTTAATTAACAAAATGTTTCTTGAAGTTTTAAAGCAAAAAGGACAAAAACATCACCCTACTTTCTAAGTTTCTACAATAGGCTAGTTTCCTGGGTCAAAGAAATATTATTCTGTTTAGTACGTCAGTTAGATTATCAAAAAATATTAGACCCATATTTTGTCTTTGGTCAATCAAACAAAAAATGACGAAGATAAAGCGCATCAAAGTTTGGGAATGGGATCACGTGACGTCATACCGTGCTCAAAAGTGTTGCAAGACGTGACGTTGCGCGGAACTTTAACGAGCTATATCTTCATCATTTTTTGTTTGATTGAGAAAAGAAAAAATACATGTCCAATATTTTTTGTTGATCCAACTGACGGACTTAGATTTTTTAGGAAACTAGCCTAAGTCATGAAAGAAATTCATAGAGACTAAAAAAAGGAAATCAAACCATTTAAATGTTACAATATACAAGGATATCTTATATATATATTGTCATTTTTTGTCCTTAATCTAAAAGAATTTGATAAACCAATTTAAAAAATAAGAAGTAACTAAACAAAGCATGCCACAAAGATGTACTTAAAACAATAGGTACCTAAGTTAATTGCGTCCAACTAAAGTCATTGCACGCTACAATTTACCTACGCCGCGTCACGCACCCTTGACTTTGCTCGTACCGGCTAATCAGAGTAGAAGGTTAACACAATTGCATAATGCTTTCACGACATTACTTTTGTTAGTTTACTTTGCAATTTAAAAAAAAAAACATGTTTATTTGTAAACATCAAACATTCATAGTAAGTAAGTTTGAATGTTTTTCAATATTTGGTTCAAGTTTCAGTTTTCGTGCGTGACTGATAAACGATTGTCATTTGATATTTGATATATTTACTAGTACATGCATTGATTATACGGGGTTACATTGCAAAGGGGTGCCAAATTTAATAAATAAGATCTATGGAACATTTAGACATACACATAAAGAAGCGTCTTAATCGTTATTATTTTTAATAATCGTATTTTACGAAAAAAAATACTTAAAAACTCCGAAAATAAAGTCAATAACAAAGTCTTGTTATTGACTTTATTTTCGGATTTGTAAAGTATTTTTTTTACGCCTCTGATAAATTTATCAGAGGCGTAGGTACGAGCCAACAAAGACCTTACCCAATGCACATACGGTGCAATTTTTTCATAAATATGTAAATTATCCACGCGTATGATTTTTAACAGCGGTTAGGAATAATTAAATGTGAAAAAAAAAAGTTTTGTTCATTGCATAGTTCGATTAAGTTACTGATTCTGAGCCACTCCTGAAGATTTGGTACCCCTGTATTTCCACTTAACAGTTTAAAATTTGTATTATGTACTCGTAATCCTCCTATCCTATATTTTAAAAAAGTATTAGACAACACACCAATTTCGGAATAAAAACTTAACATCCTTGTGTTTATTACTATATATTCGACCTTTTTTTTTTCAGGGGCATTCAATGTAGACTAATTATATTTCTGAATTGACCCGAACCATGCATCGAATTATCGCAATCAATTAAAAACCTATTTTATCTGTACATAGATGTTTTTCATAATATGTTCTAAGAAAAATAAGTAATTCTTAGTGCCACATTATCCAGAAATTACAATAAATGATCAATTACAGAGTATTTATGTAAGTAGGTACCTACTTATAAATCAAAGTGGCAATTTTGACAGACTCTGAGGTAAATTATGACATGTATAATGACTGCACGAAGCAAACCTATACTTACGGCAGTTTAAGAGATATTTCATATTTGGTTTTGTTTTCGGTCACCAATTACAGGCAACGGTTATTTTCACGTCCTATTTTTTTCGTTAACTACCGGGTTCCTAAATTAACTTTGGTTCCGTAGATTTTATTACACAAATACACCACAATATACATATTGTGCCCAAACACTGCAAAGAAACATTTTAGTTATAATAAGTAGTATTTGTTTCATCATCATCATCAGTTCAGCCATTGGACGTTCACTGCTGAACAAAGGCCTCCCCTAGTGACTTATCATCGGGGGGGATTGCCAATACTCGCCACACTTAGCATGCAGGTTGGCGAGCGCAGTTTTTTATAAGATTTCACACGAAGACGTCGCTGCCCGGCTAGTGCTACAGGAATTAGTCGCCTCTTACGACACGCCTCCTGTTGGCGGTGGGGAAGTGTATTCTTTACGGCCGTCCCTATACGGCACATTTGTTTACTGTAGTCAACAACTTTTATTAACAAGAATCAGATACAAATAAATACAACAATTTTATGCATCAGTAATTCTTCATACATAAGGTTTTAAAGTTCTTATGCTGACTTTAGATATTCATTATTTTTTATAAACATGGTTGAACCATAATACGCAGCAATAAGAGTGAACTTTATGCATCATGTTGTTTATATATGACCTTTTGCATTGAGGTTCGTGTATGGGAATTGGCGTTTCGAATAACAATACGTTAATTTACTCAGAATGATGAAAAGTCAAACAAACGGTCGTTTAACGTACAAGTCGGGGAAAGAGTCTTATACAGAGATACAGTAAGCTCACTTCAAAAAGCATTCGTGCGAACACATCAACATCGCGAATGGCAAGAGGAATCTCATGATAACTTATTCGTTATTAGGACTACTTGTCATAGTGGCGCAATGATTATACTTGAATGCAAATTACGCAAAGGATCCCGGGTGCATTTCCCAGTTTGGTAACACAGGCAAAGTCTGAAGGCGCCAGCGTGTTTAATCTTGACAACCAATGTCGTCTTCTTTCTCATTTTTTATGGTGATGAACGAGTGTTTCATCGCAGTGTGAAAATGTGTAAATATTAGTGTTTTTTTTTCTGTACTCTTTACTACGTATTTTGACACAAGTTTGACTACTTATCGTAGTAATTATTTGATCTGTGGCAGCAATGGTGGTTCTGACTAATCATTTAATCAATACAGCAGGACCAAAAACATTGCCACTCTATTCTACTATTGGGATAAATGTGCAGTGTAATCCCCATTCAGAAACGATATTGTCTAAATTCGTTTGGGTTTAGCAGGGTAAGCCCTGGCTAATTCATTTTTTGGTGTTTACTAATTGGTATACGACGCAAACCAACAGCAATAGGAACTAGGTCCAACAACAATCAACGGAGCACAGAACCACTATGCTGTGCTGTCTGCTAGGTAACCATGCCGTAGGTGCGAGCACAGTAAACCCGTCCAGGGATGTCTTGCTTCTGACCTCGAGTGGACTTTTACAAGTTTAACTCAGTTCATTGCTGACACACGTCAGTCATTGTCCACGTTAATAGGCCAAACTGACTTTTTGAATCGACCCCGGACCCGACTACATTTATCCATACTGGCGCCGTAAGTCTGATTTATTGGGTCCGTCATCAGATTTATTGGCTCATCGTGTAAAGCAGGGCAAGCCTGGCACAGAAAACGAATTATACAAACTACGAGATCAGCACAGTGGTACAGTATTTCACTCTAAGTCCAAGTTGTTTGATTCCCGGTTAGGTCAATTTCTAAATTGACTAGAGCCAGGAATACTGGGGGCGCCTTAAACAAAAAACATGGTCTGGTACCTTGTTTTTTGTAATACCTTGATACCTTGAAAAAGTTGACAATATTATATATTTAAAGTATTCCAGGTGGGTGTGGGCTTACTTATTTATTCTTTATATTATAACTCTCCAAGAGTAACAAGTTACAAGCCAGCGAATGACCGCGTTCGAAACCGGCCAGTGCGCAGATTTCTGAGAACTCTGCATACATATCTCTGCCAATTTTGTTTTTTGCGGTGTCTAATATAATCAAAGTCTATCCTCATTAAAGATAAATTACCGTTCGCGGCGAAAGATGTGGAGACGTGAGCTCAATCTTGAGCGCTAAGTAGGTAGTAAACGTACAGGGCGCATGTATGTATAATGTAAATAAGATAATGATTCTTAGAATAATAGTATGTACATTTGGGCCTTCTCATTATAAAAGTGTTTAGTATAAATTGCAATTATTCCATAACAGATGACCCCTTAGCCTAAGGAAAAGAGACACAAATGGAAATTCTATTGTTACTCGGTCTCAGGATCCGCTTGGCGTTTGACGGGTTAAAGGTTTTATAGACAGATTTTAAATTGAACCATTAACATTATCTAACTAATATTTTTTCTATACATCATCCTAATGCTATTTCCATTTGTGTTCGCGATATGTTAAACATTCTACACAGTAATTTCAAGCAGATTATTGCTGCATCCTGTTGCCCCCTGGTGGGATGTTATTAAGTTAAACGCTTGAATGCATCAAACAACCTATTTTAAAACTAAGATTACGAAGTAAAAAATACGATAACAACAAAGAAGTTAGTTATAACAAAGATGTACAGACAACAGCTCGTCAACCTACTACAAAACGTTAAATTTTTTCAATTGATATTGATCTCTACATGTCGGACTTAAACTTGAAAATCGATTGAATGACCTTTAAGTTTTTGGTTAGGTTGACCGTTGACTATACAATTACAGACTTTGTGCCTATAGATAGATATATATTATTTAATCTACACCACACAAAATAAACAAATCACAGGAAAAAGATACATTTAGAATAGCACTATTTAAAGGTCCTATCATCATCATTATTTTAGCCATAGGACGTCCACTGCTGTACCTATACTTAAGTGAAAATATGTCATGAAGTATCTATTTACTAGAGAGGTAGAGGTACTAGATTCTAGTACCTCTACCTCTAGTCATGAAGTATCTAGTACAGACTGCCCATTAGTACGGACAAATATTTACTTCATTCCCATTGCGTGGTGTGTTCATAAGTAGTATTTAATGACTTTGATTCTAACTTTGATGGCTTTCCGAAAACCTCTAACGATTGCCTTCACCGAAAACTTGGTAAGTAATTTACAAATCCAAACCACGGATGAGTAAAAGAATCGTTCTATTCACGGACCATTAGTTCTCACCATCCGAAACGTTTTAAAAGTGCGTGCATTTTACATGACTGTCAAAATGCCCCATTTAAAAGTAACGTCAACCATCCCTTTCGAGTAGGGAGATCGTCCATCCGTAGAGTCCACTACCTGTATAAGCGTACCTGAATAAATCCAACTCTACAATCATGGACATAGCTATAAACAAAACGACTATAGGCGACATCCGTCTCGCTTCCGCAAACAGAAATACTACCATAATATTTTCTTTCCCTCTCGCACGTGCGCGTTGATGTCTTTTGCTCCCGGCTCGGGATTGTAGTATACGCAGACTTCAGATTATTTTGTTTTTCTTGGCCAACATTTTTTATGTTAAAAAATGTTTCTGATAAAAGTGGTTCATAAATTGTTTTAAATAAACAAGCTTAATTCTAGAGAAAGTAATTTTCTAAAATATGCGCGGTAATTATTTTAAATTATGCATGTACGAGTACATTCTACAATTATATAACTACCTACTATGAATTCTCTTTTAACATGAAAATAAGCATCTTTTGGGTGTAAATAAATAACAACCTAGTTTTAAACCTGTAGAAAGATGTGTAAATTTTGTATTTACTACGAAAGGTTCGGTCGTTTATTTTAAATTAAAGCGACGAAGGTTTCGGAGGAGGCGCGGGAGAGGAGGGATCGAGATTCACGATGGACGCTCGGGAACCGGCCTCAGGTCAAATTACCTTACGACAGGCTATTTCGAGAGAAAATATAAAGAAATGATTTCGTATCTTGACATGGTTTTAACTATTGCTAAATACATTTTGGTACATACCGTTAGAGAACACAATACTACATACATAAGTATGTAACTAGACACGTATAAGAATAGAATAGGTATTGGCTGTAAAACGAAGACTACCATATAGAGCGCTCTTGCTGTCCAATTTGGTAAGTGAAATGAAAGTCAGTAATGTGTACAAAGTATGATTTGCTCTGACAATTAGCATAAATAACACGGTAACCGCGCATGGCTGCTATTCTTTTCCAAATTAAATCTCTTTTTAGACTATTAAGAAGCCCAAAAAATTAGGTTTTCATTAAAAAACTGAAGACTTACCTTCGCGCTGTGGTACAGGGCACTATTCCTGGTCACTTTAGTTTTCGTCATGGTTCCTCGTTTAGTTCACTCACACAGTATACACAGTACATGAAGGCACTTGCACAGAAACTTTCATAGTAAACAATCGTTGTGTAAATAAATAAAGAAAGTTCGCGCGCGATGGGCTTGTGTTTACCGCGACAGCATACGTGTGGGAGTGTTGCGGTGTGCGCTCGAGCCCGCGCAACCCCAGCGCCGTAGTTGCGTGCGGCGAACCGTGGAACTACGGCCCACTAGCGCCGTAGGCTCCAGCGGAAACTGCGCTTGAGCTACGAAGGGCTCGAGCCTTCAGCGGCCATTTTGTTTACTAAGCGCCGGAGAGCAAGGGTACTTACTAGCTTAGGTGGTTGCAAGACTGGTACATACGATGCGATAGACGAGAACATTGATTTCTATTTTGACTTGTGATTGTAGATAATGGAAAATGGGCACTTTAATACTATTCGTACAACAAACACAATACAATTACATACAGGCTGTACTGTAACTTAACAAAACTTTCAAATAGTCAAATAAATTGTATAGAAAAACTAAAAAAATATATGCATCTTTTTAAAAGTCATGGAACAAAAGTTGTTAACTGTGATGTATAGAATATGTGGTTACAAGGTCATCCTTGAGTTACGGGACACCCTGTATGTATATATTTTTTATGCAATTTCCCTTAGATTTAGATAGTCATAAATACTTATTTAAGTTTATTTGAGTATGTAACTTCAATTAAAACTGTTTTTTTTTGCATCGACGCCATAAACTTTATATAGTACACACTTCAAACAACGATAGAGGTATATTGCTTGCATCCAAAAAGTAATAAATAATAATAATGTGTATAAGGTACCTGTTTTTGCTCCCCCGAGCAGGTGGGCGAATACAAAAAGTTCATCAAAGCGGAGGAGAGATGACGCGAGCGCTATCAAAAGACGAGGGATATAGAGACGCTTTATGGTGTGTTTCACCTTGCGATTTAGGGACGATATCGGCTTTTATGGGATTAGTGAATAAGTCTAGCGATGCATAAACTTGATAAGTAAAAAAGGTGCCCAAATAGCTTTTTAGTATTATTAAGTATTTTGATCACGCACTGATAACTCAGTATGACCGTCAATAAATTGCACATTTTACTCAATTACTATTTTACCATTTCGAATAAAAAAATAGTTTACATTTCTATTTTTCGAGCAAAAACATTACTATAAGTTATATTACGGCGACTTAAATACATTACTATCCCACTTTTCTCGCTTGGCAAAAATCCTTCGCTACCTATACCGTTGTTTAAGTAAATACCGTAAACATACGCCATAGTTTATGTTCGTATTATAGTAAGGGTATTCCAAATTCCTCTTGCTCCGTGGTGTGGTTGTGACCCTGAAGGCAAGCGGCAGACCGCAGGGTGCGCGGGCGCGGTTGCGCGCACCTCTTGGGTTTCTCTCCAGCCCTAACCGCATCTTACGAAAACTTACCAAAGTGCGACACACATCCTTCAATGTTATGATATGCGAAATAGGGTTTTGGCACACGACTTTGCATTCTGCACTAAAACACAAGACACAGTTAGTTAAGTACAATCAGGCGTTAGGTTTCATACAGAATGTTAATTAACGAAAGGCGTTCCCGTTAACCCGTAATATTATGGCGTCCATACATACTATAAAAATATTCCCATTGTGAAAACACTAGTTATCATTTCGCGTTTGTTCTAATTTAAAACTTAACATCTATGAAATGTACGCGTATCAACGAGTACGCATGTATTATGTTGTAATTAAATTCTACAAAGAAATAAAAAAAACAGAATTTTTAGTATTTTACTTCTGATAATCTTAAATATATTGGACAGTGTTTTGTCTATTTCAACACACTGCAATGTCGCAATCTCAAATTTTACAATAGCAGTGAATACTGTGTATGCGCTGCTGGCTCAACACAAAGCCTACTTGTCCTCTTTGTCTCTGCGCACGTGCGCAAACTGCCTACTACGGTGTAATATATTCTAAAGGTAACATAATAACGGTGATTGTATGTACAGAACCACCAATTTAAAAAAAAACTTGTTGAACAAGACAAGGACCATCTAATGTCGTCTTGCCATCCCAGGATTAGTGAATTTAATCCCAAATCATTTCGTCAATTTGTATGACTTGGACAGAGACGGAATGATGTCAATCCGATAGTGCACAAGTAGACCTTTAGGAATATGATTAACAGTTACTCTTTTTCTGGAATCATTATAGAGCAATGATTAAATAAGTGTAGTTTTAAAAAACGCTTGCATACAACTGGACAGCATTCTTCCATTTACTTACCTACGATTTTGACACCTGACTTTAATTATTTAGTCCATGAAATTCAACATAGGCGACATAGCTAAGTTAAAAATAGTCCAGGGCCTTAGAGATTGTACCCAAACGGTAAGCAGTCTGACTGGTCTGTGGCTCTATTTTCATTCCTAAGTAATTGCGCGGGTCGAGGCCCAATTATATGCTGCGTCTAGTTAAGTGAGAAGTGGAAATCAGACATCTAACAGTGTAATTTGAGCCTTATCTACAGAAAATGGGCCTGTTAAGATTATAACGAAGTAGACGCTGAGCCTACTATTAAATTATTAGATCAATTTTATACCCTTACCATTTTTATGCAACAGCAAAAAGGAGGTTTGAGAAAAACTAATCAAAAATAAAGTAATACGGCCGGTCCTACGAGCTGTTGTCTGTACCGTACCTATTAGTTACAAACTTTATGGTGTTTTTTCAAAAACTTGTATTCCCACAAAATGTTAAATTATAAGTTAATAGTAAATAATAGAAGTCAGCTGCTGTTGTACGGACTACTAATCCGTCAATTATTTAATTAAATCTAGTCACGATTCTGATAAATAATTGTTACATTTGTGTAATTCACTGGTCGTTTATTAAATACGTGATGAATGTATTGTTACCAAACACCCCTGTGAGTCATGGTGTGAAGCCTTAAGATGAACGATTTGCTTTATGAGTCAAATTCCATGGAACTAAAAATGCAGAAGGGATCTTAAGAAACATGCCGTGATTAATAACCCAAAAAAATAGTTAATGCACCTGTCATTTTAGTTAGGTACATGCTGTGGGCTAACTATGGACTGTTAACCTTTCTTTATTTTATTGTACATATAGTATTTGACCTAAAAACAACACTCTACAGGGTTACATTGCAAAGGGGTGCTAAATCTTCAGGAATGGCTCAGAATCAGTAATTTAATCGAACTATACAAAGAACAAATCATTTCACATTTAGTTATTCCTATACGCTAAAAAATCGTACGCGTGGATAATTTTCATGAAAAAATGCACCGTATGTGCACTGTAAGGTCCTTGTTGGCTCGCCGTACCTACACCTCTAATAAATGACCGCGCAGCTTTCGTAGTCTCGTTATTGACTTTATTTTCGGATATTTTAGTTTTTTTTTTTTCGTAAAAAACGATAATTAAAAATAATAACGAGTAAAACGCTTTCTTACAATGTTCCCTAGATCATATATTTTAAATTTGGCACCCCTTTGCAATGTAACCCTGTATATGCTACAAGTATTGTTTAGCGTTTATTTATTTAGTTTAGTTTAGTTACTTTATTGCACAGATTTAAACAAATATATACAAAAGCTGGACCTAATGCTATGAGGCATAGGCGTTCATGGTTTTGCCAGGTTAGGTTTTGGAAGAATAATCAAAGAGAGATAAAAACATCTATTTCTTTGTTTATGGATTGCCACAAAAAAATAATAGCGTCCACTTTTTATTTTAGCTGTGAACCCTTTCTTTCATACCTCCTCCGAGAGAAGCTATGGATGAAGTATGGAGTAATAATACCCTTGCTTGGTCTATTGAGTGTGTAATTAAAGCAACGTGTTAATTGCCTGGGGTGTTCTACTAATTAATCGTCGGCGCTATGAAAATATGTACTTGTCTAATCATACCAATTTCATAGTCCAGTACACATTCGTAGATTGATACTCATAATACACGCATACTATCTCGTAATTTATAGTTACAATTTAATTCTGCTTCTTTTACAAGATCAAAACACTTGTTCTGTATGTATGTTTAATTATGGACCTACTTAGATCCCTGGACAGCTGAATTGTTTTATAAAACACTTAGGAAACAATAAGTACCTAACCTACCTAAGCGTATCATGCAGTCAAAATTTTAGAATAAAAACATTTATATCGTCAAAATAGCAGTTATAATGCATATATATTAGTTTCATAGTTAGCAAGAATAGGTTGGACAATAAGTTTAATATTAATGATATTAAGCAAGCAGATACATAGGAATGAATATTTAAAAAAAGGTTTACTATTGCTATTGTTTAACAAAAAACGTATGACAAAAGATCATTTTACAAACAACGTTTGATAAACTAATCATTTGACAAACTTTCATTTCGCAAACATATTACTTTAAAAACAATCATTTGACATAAAACTGTTAAAATATTATTTTAATAATGTTCACATGACTAAATAATTCGTTTGCCAAATTGGTAATTTTACAAAAAGTTAGTAGATAAATTATTAGTTTGAAAAATAACTATTTTCTAACTTTTAGATAATTTCTTGGACAGTCTTAAGAGTCTTGTCTTAAGAGTATTAAATAAATGATTATTATGATTATTAAACTTCAATTTTTTATTACACTTCCATGCATGAACCTAAAGTAATAATACACGTACTTAATAGCTAACTACCTTCTTCTGTGTGAGAAAGATTGTTGTATTAACGTAGATTTTGGTAAATAAAATATTTACCAAACAATGCTGTAACCGATTCGTTCGTAGTCTATAAATTGTAAATAAAAACCAATATAATTTTCTCGGTAGGTCTTTACTTTAAGACGTCAAATCGAAAAAATGCATTTTGTCAAATGTTATTTTTGCTTTACGTTGTTTTGCCAACTAACATGTTTAAAAAATAATCAATTTGTGAAATAATGTTAAAGTATAATACTTTTTTTAAGTAGGTAAATATATTGTCTAACGAGTAGTTTATTAAACAAAAGTTTGTAAAAACCGACTTCAAAAAACTAAAACGCTAAAAATAATCTTAACACTTAAGTACCTAATCAGTTACTTTTGGAGTCGGTGCAAACGAAAACATTGGTCTCTCATTGACTGGCACCGACTCCAAAAGTAACTGATTAGGTACTTAAGTGTTAAGATTATTTTTAGCGTTTTAGTTTTTTGAAGTCGGTTTTTATTTTTTTTATAAAATTAACTTATTTCATCCATTTTAGTGATAAATCCTAATCAAAACAAATCTTACGAGTGCAAACATAATTTAACTGCTGAACACCGATTTCATTTCCTATTTTTCCACCCTTAGGGGTGATATTTTTTCCAAAAAATTTTATTATAGTATCTTTGAAGTATAAGCTATTCATTAAAAAAAGAATCATCAAAATCGGTCTACATTTGGCAGAGATATAGGTAAGATAGACACTAAAATCAGTTGGCGTGGTACGGAGTTTATGCAATGTTTGATGATTTTCTTATAGATCCCATCATCAGAATTTAACCAAATTAATATGGGACCATTCTGAAAGTATTACCTTTCAAACAAAAAAATAATTATCGAAATCGGTCAACGCAGTAACGAATGATCGCTGAACATACATAAAAAAAAAAAAAAAAAAAAAAAAAAAGATACCGACGAATTGAGAACCTCCTCCTTTTTTGAAGTCGGTTGAAAATGATAAATTTATCAAGTATAATTTTGTCAAATGTTATTTTTCAAATGAATATTTGTTATTTGTTTTTTGTCAAATAATTGGACACCTTAAAAAAATCGCAAAAAACGCGGCCGCAGATATTCATCCTATTAAAATATAGTCTACTCTACAAAATGTAGAGTAACTTTCTTTATCTAATAAAATGCTTAAAGTTGTTTTATTAGACACGTGCTAGTAGAATTTGATTACATATTCTGCTCGAAAACAACGTTGTAACCGGTTATATCTTGCGCTCTACTCTGACTTATGTCTGTATCACCTTCACACCTTAAGCTTTTTGGAAGCTCCTTTTTGAGAGAGCGAATATGATCTTTACGATCTTTGAATTATGGTTGAATTTTAGGTTGGAAATAATAATACGATGTGCTGTTGACTTTATAGTAACTCGTAGTAAGCGAAACGAGTTTTGTGCTAAGAGGAAGTGCTAACTTCACTCAAAAAGACTTTTACCGTTAAAACACGTCCAAATATAGCAGGACTTGAACTCGATGTCGATAACTGCAAAGGTGATATCACTACTTGTGATCTATAAAAGACTAGAAACGTTTGTAGAATCTATAATAGTCAGGAACCAACAAATGCGAATAGTAAACTTGTCATTAGAACAAAATAAAGCATTATCCATCTATCAAAACATTTTGTAACTCATTAAAGCATATGCGGCCAAAAACAACTCAAATAAGTCAGTAGATAAAAATAATGTAAGTAGAAGAAACTAAAACAATATACCTGCCTACTTTTCTTATACCTATACAAATTGTAACAGCCGATTTCGTAGATTAGTAGGAAAAAAAAGTTTTTTTTAATGGTCTAACACGTAATGCAGTTAGATTTGCTTCCCTATCAAGTTCTACAAGAAATTTATTGAATACCAGTGGCCTTGTATAGTTAGTTAAAACGAATCATTTCGACTAAACTATTTGCTTTTTGAGTAAATTCAAATCAAATCGTAAACGCCTAGTGAACTTGCACTGCTGACTACGAAGTCTGTCGAGTGTGATTTTGCCGTAGCGTTCTTACGTGGCGCAAACGTTACTATTTTCTGTATTAAAAAAAAAAGTACCTTAGATCTTCTAATGTAATATTTTTGATAAAATAATAAAGACTACATTTTTGAGCATAATTTTCTTGTTAAGTATGTTTCTATAAGGTGGCAGTTATATCAATACTCTAATAAAAGGATTTTCCGATTAAGGTACTTAAACAGTTACGGTTATAATAACTATAAGATTTACAGCTAAGTAGTAAGTGGCTTTTGTGACATGTTTTGCTCATCTACATGGAAACTATAAGTCAATAGCGCTACCCGAGTAAGTGGCCCCATTGTTTCGGAGTTAATTATTTCTCAGATTAGTAAACTTTCCACAAACGTGTACATACGAGACTATGAAACATGCGGGTGTTACGGGGTGCAAACAACAAGGTTCCCACGACAGCGCTGATTAAACAAAAGCACCAATCGCAAAATGTAGGCAGAAGAGAATTAACGAGCAAATTAATACTCTTTCATCAACTCAGACAACGGAGCAACATGTAACTTTCAGTTTAACTAGCATCCGCATTTACGAATGCTTCAACTTTTTTTTTACGCTTCAAGTTTCGATAACCATTTCCTAGACAGTTTGGGGTCAGTTTACATCTTGATACCAACGGTGGTCCACACTTGACGACTACATCTTAATCTCGTATATTCGATACACAATAGTAATATTATGAGGCCTACACGATTTTGTGCCTACGTAACAATTCCCAGCTAGTGTTTTCCGAAAATAAATTGGAGGCACGGGCTGATAAACATATAAAGTGTTTTTCTAACCATTTGTCACCGATTTACATAAATGATGCTCAGACGAAGTGGACCGTAGAGTTTCTCCTAATCTGACCGGTTTAACCGTGCTTTATGGGACTTTTTCCTATGTTTTAAACTTAACCGACCGGTGGAGGTGGTCTTCTTCATCTAAGAGATAACTTCGTTTATGCGGCTGGTTTGTTAAGAATGTGTTTTCCAAGTTTAGCGATATTTATATCCTCCAATATTGGGTTTATTGTTTAGCGAGGACAGGTTAACGCCCAATCTATGGCCGCCCGGGCAGCCCATTTGCATTTTATAATCGTAATATGTTCAAATGATGATTTAATTTGGGTGCTGTTAAAATAATCTATTGTTTTAATAGTTTGATTGTTATTAACTTACTATGTGACTTTTTAAATATCTCTCTCTTTTTAAACTAAGAAAACCCGTGAGTACGGAACATAGATAAAAATGAATTATATTATGTGTATTGCTTGCATAGCAATTTTACGTATACTACCAATAAAACTTGAGTACCATTAAAGTTTTCAATTTAACGATTTAATTTTTAAAATAATCTCTAAAATCTTTTTCACAAACTAATGCAAAGAAACACCGTAAGATCTATTTCGTCTGGTTGTATTCGAGAACTCCTTGCAACAAAAACTTGAGAAAAAGCGTTACAGAGATTATAAAAGTGAGCGTGAAGGAATGCCCTAACAGAACCGGCAGCGATTCGTTTGTGTAGATCACAATACACGCTTACGCCACTCCAATATCGAAGTAATAAAATACTAATATAAAATACGAAATGAATAGTATGATTATGATACTCAAAGGGAATCAATCTAAAATATATCCAAATGAATAACAACCACGCGTTTCGTTTTTATGATCGATCATTCTAGAGTATACTTACTTGTAAACAAATGAATTAATCCAAGTTAGATGAGTTGATTATAAAAATCTGTTTGTAGAGCAATAGCAATGGCTGCAATGAGGGAGGCCTATGTTCAGCAGTGGACGTCCTATGGCTGAAATGATGAGAGTAATGGAAACCAGTAGAGTTATCTAATTAATATTTTACTTAATTTATAGCATAGGGTTAAACTAGAGCCGTATAGATAAGATAATAATCTTTATCATAGCTATTCACCGGATTTTGCATAGTTATGAAGATTTTCCCCTGTTTCTTAGTTTAAACCTTATAAAGTTTGTGGAATCTTGGTTTGGCCTTGGTTTGATATTTTTGTATTGTTTTGAATTAATTCAAATATCCATGCAAACATTGATCTATACTGCTAATAAAACTGTAACAGGTCAAATTCTGTACAACATAGATATGTATAAAAAATATTTGGAAGGCATTCCATAATCGATATTGAAGTCAAAGCTGTATTTTTATTTTATTTTTGTCTGTCTCTCTGTATCTAGCCCACGCATCACTACGAAACTACTGAAGGAATTCAGATTAATCTTGTCTTGATTTGAGTTCACGCTACGTACGACGTAGCACTAGGATACTTTTTTATTAGAAAGGAGGTACATTTATTTATTTATTTAAACTTTATTGCACAAATAAAAATTGTACAAAAGGTGGACTTAATGCCATGGGGCATTAAATGTTTTCACATAAATATTTCAAGGTTCCGTTTTTTTAGGTTCCGTTTTGTAGTTCAAAAATTACAGATATCAACAACCCTTCATATAAGGTCCAAATTACTTGAAACCCGTATTGTACAGAAACCTTTGAACGTATGGATCATCTAAGGCTGGCGTACGCACTTTATCGTGGCCTATTCTCAAAATCAGAGCACTCCAATGGAGTCAGATATTGCTAAACCATTCACGAATCCTATTTCTATTTCTATTATTTTCGATAATCCTATTTTTTCTATTCTAAACATACTTACAAGTCGGCGGCCTTTCAGGTTAGACCCTTTTTTTAGTGGATACATTTCAGGCACTGTGCAATGGAACTGCACAATCTAATAGATTTTCGTTCCACCACCACACGAGGAGGGCCTCTGTTTTACAGTCATAATTCTAGAGACTCACACGAAGCACATTGCTTCAACATTTATAGTGCGAACCGCGAAGAAACTCCATGTCTGATAAATAAATCCTGGAAGTTTTTAATCCAAAGTAAAAACTTCCTTTCTTGATAAGAGTGCTTCAACACAGACTACAATGTTAGAGAGTATGGACTTTATGAATTTATGGTACTTAGGTCCTACTGAAATTATTATTATTCGCCTTAGTACAATAAAACAAAGCTCTGTTAGTGACTTATTCTAAGGTTAGTGATTAATAAAGCTTGGTTTAAACTAACAAATAGCCAAAAAGTTTGCAGTGTTTCACTATTATTTTTACTTAGGGGCTCTGTGGCTAAACACGTGCTCGTCAACGGTATTATTGCAAACGTTTGTATTGTTTTCAACAAGGAATTAAAAAACAAAATCAAAATTCTGGTAAATTTCCAAAATACGTTTTTCACGCAACCTGTGGATGTTAAACCGATAATGCATGATCTAACCAAGCTGATGCTGACCTCGAAAGCTTGCTGTACATTAAATTACTGTCTCAGAAATAAACGACCGTCAATAAATAGGGATTATGCAAAAGAGTCTAAATCTACCTTCGCAAGTATGGCCGCAAGTATGGCCGCGGTTTTAGGAACCGTTACAGAAAATAACTTCGTTTTAATAGTTACCAGTAGTTAACAGCCATAGTAGGGCCGTAAAACATGTGGTGTTTTAGTGGTTCACCTGGTACCATTGAATGACATTTATATTTTGAGCTATTAGTTTTATTTACGAAAACCAATTGGGGGTAATCTATGGATGCACTACATACAAACTTTCTAGAAACGTATTTTTGAAGCATTAGTAATGAATTGTAAATTCGTGTATGAAATTAGTTTCTGTTGCTCACGATTTAACGCTATTGAATTATGTACATATTTGAATCATTAGAATTATGTGTTGCTATTAAATTAAAATCTTGTACCTATTTTAGTTTCACGCAGAAAATATTAAAAATTGTGCAAGGCAAAAACTAATTGATTTTGGAACCGGAACGAATGTTAATAAAAGTCAGTGTCATAAAATATTCTGTCAAATCTCTGTCAACCAAGTGTCAACAATGTTTACTTGTCAATGTCAATCTCTCTCTTTCTACTAGTAGAAATCGAAAAATGAGTAGGTAAGAAAACTAAGTAGCAGAATTCACGGAATGAATTTTAAAAAATAATGATTTTAGGTTTTCGCACGTAAATCTTGCGATTTCGTATT
This sequence comes from Anania hortulata, assembly GCA_963576865.1. NCBI lineage: Eukaryota > Metazoa > Arthropoda > Insecta > Lepidoptera > Crambidae > Anania > Anania hortulata. The sequence goes on along the minus strand of OY756396.1, from coordinate 15,644,586 downwards.
TGAATTGGAATTTGCTTGAATTGGATTCAAAAACACGTCTCCTGTACCTCTGTGTCAAAAGCACAGAAGACGTATTTTTGAATCATGCGAATTCCAATTCGAATACGAAATCGCAAGATTCGCATGCGAATTCCTAAAAAAATACTATTTTTGAAAATTAAATCCGTAAATTCTGCTACGAGTGGTCCTACCCACTCGTTTTTCGATTTCTACTAGTAGAAAGTACGGAAGAATGACATTGACACGTAAACATATGATAAAAATTAAACTGGAAAGAATTGCTCAAATACATTTCCAGCCACGCGATAACTATTGCTAATGTAGATATTATAATATACGGGTGTTTTTATGATATAATGTTATACGGAGGGCCCTGAACCGCAACGGCGCAGTTTCTCACGGCGATCGTCGCGGCCGGCCAGCCATGGGTGCGCGGGCGCAGGCGCCATGTGAGACGGCCAGATATGTACCCATTAGGAAACTGGGCCCAAACTCGGAAAACTATACTTGGGCGTAGGCTGTAAAATTGATCAATAAAGGGTTTCTAAGAATCGTGCTATATCGTTGTCTGAGTAAACGTACAGTTGGTCTTCTTTATATTAAACATGATTCATTATTTTTCTTAGTAACAGATTTTAGACTTTCGTTTTGAGTTAAAAGGCTTTTTATTTCAAACCATACAAATAAGTTACTGATGTTTACAAAAAGATGCAAAATTGTCAGACTGGGGAGATTGATTAAGGCAGACGGCGAAATTAAAAAAATAAATATTGGACACATCCTACGATAAATAGCTAAAGCATTTATGGTTTAGAAATCAGAAACAACGACGGTACCACAACACCCAAACCAGGGATAATATAGAAAGGTTCGTTTTCTACATCAACCCGACCGGGAATCGAATCCAGGACCCCAGAGATGGCAGTGCGAAGTCCGGCGTGCTCGCCTCTAGGCTGCGGAGATTGTCAAGTTTTTTTCAAGGTCTTTAAAATATCTTAAGTCTTTTTTCAACAAGCGACTCTGGTTTACTGTGTATACTTATTAAAATATGATTTGCAGCAGCAATGATAATAGTTCTACTTAAAAACGAACACTCTAATATTTATCCTCATTGACTTATTACAAGCTTTATATTAGCTTGCAATGTTCGTAAGTACCTAACAATTTTAGAAATTAGCAACTTATTTTTTGTCTACATATGACTGATTGATTAAAACATGATATTTTTGAACAAATATGACTTAGTAACGTAAATTGATTATTTCAGTGTCAATTATTCATTATTGCAGGCACGATTTACATTTAGTCAGTATACAACATTAAAAAGTTGCGATTTGTGAAAAACTAAAAAAAAAAAAGAATTTTGCGGGCTATTTTGAACGATTCCCATGATAAAATCATTCGATTTGATTAAATTACCGAAGATCTGAATCGAAGGTTTGGGGCCTAAGCATGAAAGATAAACAGTAGCTAAGCAGTATTATTGAAACGTTAAACTCCATAAAAAACAAGGTTGTAGTAATATTGTTGAATACTGAAAAGAGTTCATGATTAGCCCCCTGTATCAGTTTATTACAATTGTCTGACATGGTCTTAAAAAAGGGTCGCTTTTTATTTTAAACTAGCCACTGCCCGCGACTTTTCATTCGTGTGGTCTTTAATTGAATTCAGTAACCTTCCCGGTGTGCGCACAACTCACGAAAGTTTTGTTACAATCTGGTTTAGGAAAGAATACAGCACAAACATACAAACCTTCATTTCTATTTATATAGAAATTGTTATGTGTGAAATATTGTGCTCATATTTTCAGTGCTCTTTTTATATTCTTAGATGTTATTGGTAACCACATTATAGGTTTGTGCAAGCGGGAAGCAAGCGACGACCGCGGTCCCACAGTTATCCCAGTGCTATAAATTGATGTGATAACTTCAATTCAATGAGCTCTATTGGAAACAAATGAAAGTGTTATTGTTTAAAGCAGTGCGGTTTTGACGTGGGAAAAGACGAAAAGGTAGAGAGAGCTTAAACTCTGAAATAATTACATTAGGTAAAATATTATTATTCAAAGACTAAGAGATTGAAGTGAATTGATATCAATACTTTATTAGAACATAATGAATTTGTAGATAGGGATATGTTTCGTAGTGTATTTCAAATTAATATAAAAACTGACTTAAGGAACGCATTGCATTATCAGAGAAACTCAAGAACGATTCTGCCATTAATTTCAAATTAGATCACCCCACGATGCTCATTAACGTAGACTAACAAAGGAGCTGTTGTTACGACCTTCCTGTCTCATCCTTCGCTTCCTCATTATAGGGCTCACACAGCCCGCAATCGTCCTGGGTATAATGCAACCTACCTTTGACCGGGCACTGGTAGCAATTAGACACCACCACCAAGACTCCAAGACCCAATGTTCGTTACGCTCCGCTGCAGTTCCCACACGTCTTGAGTGCCCCCTCCCCGATCGGGAGATTAAGCTTTTCAGTTACGCCATACGAATTTATTTTTTGTGTTTTGCATACAGTTTGACTTAGACATGGTAATGACGATTGCAACACCTTGTTGCTTGAAACGGGCGTATCTTTACTTAAGAAATGTTAAATTCATTACATAAATATTAATGTGCAGTTCAAGTTGAGGTCAGTTAAAGTTAAGTTGATGGGTCGACTCTAGTAAGGTTCAAGGGCACGGTATAGTTTCGAAAACGCATTAAAGTCATACGTACAGCATACATACAGTTGTAAAAGTCAAGAGTAATCTACTTAAAATATTTAAACCAGACATAACGACCGCCGTAAAAGTCGAGATTGTCGAGAGTTACGGGCACACCGTTACTTAAGAATTGGTTTGGACAATGGCGGTTTTTTCTCGGTTAGTCACAGGAGTGTGGCTGGCCGAATCCTGGCCGTCAGGAAGGATGAGTCAGCGTCGGGGTCACAGTTCAGTGCACAGTGAGCCGATTCACGTTGGCACACTCGCCCATTGTGCGCCAACTGACTTCATCGCGGTAAAGGAGGGTTTACATGAACCGATTGTCACGGTCATGTTTACGATAAATTGTTGATAGATGACTAATCTTGTTTTTTACCAAAAATTCTAAATAAGTTTTTCGTAGTTCGTAAATCAAAGTCTTGGATTGAGAATTATCAGGTAAGTATTTGCTTAAAACTAAAAGGGTTTGGGACTATAATAATTAGCGGTAAACATCTAATTAGATCTTTTAACGACGTTCCATCCGGATGAATTTTCTAAAAATAGTTTCTTAGTACATACTACATTCCACCGTGTCTATTTAGTGGCTTAAATAGTCAGTCAATCAATCAGTCACGATTTTATTTTACTATTGAGATATACATTTCCGATAAAAGAAAATGGTTGTTATAATGAATATAGGCAAATGTGAAACCTCGTGTAGACTCTACTTAAGATAAGAAGTTTAGAAATCCGCTTACGGGCTATAATTAATTCAAAAATTAACATCGACAATTAGGAGGCCACAATGAGAGTACTCTTGTATGGTAATTTCCCGTTGAGGTTATTTTATTAACACAATATGCAGTCTTATTGATCGTCTCTTTAGACTAGAAACAAAAGAAAATATGGATGCAAGAACAGATACTTTGTTGCTAAGCAAAATACTTATTCCCAAGAAAAAAAAACGCACGTCGCGTGTCTACTGCCTTATCAGTTTCACGGCAGAACTTCACCAAACGAGGAAAGCTTCTGTTACAATATAGTTCGGAAACAAGGGTATTAGCTGTCTTACAAAAAGGATTAGGGGCAAAAAACATCCAGTGAAGCATCGAATGGCAGTGGGTCATTGGAGGCGTGTCGGAGCGGCCAGCCGACCGCGTAATGCTTCAAGGAGGGCTGAAAGGGGTTGACAGGGCACAATAATCAATTGGTGTCAACTTTTTGTAGACGTTTAATGAATTTAAGGATATAGCAACAAACGGTATATATTGTTGTTTAACAAAAATACACTTTACATTGTATTTCATTTCACAAACTATGTCAATCAAAGATAAGTTTCAAACAAGATTTTGCATTACAATTAGATTACTTAGGTCTTAAGATTGTTTAGCTTTTAGTTCACGTAGCTGATGTAAAAAGATTACGAGTCACGTCATCATGGCACAACGTTACATAGTCAACTTTCTCACGATATATCTTAAAATTAAAAGATACAAATAAACCTCGGCACTATTGTATCCTCCACTTATACCGAGATTGAACCTACAATAAAATAATACAAATTGAAGGAAATCCTACATTAAACTCGATGTAAACTACATAGTTTACGTACCTACTTATGTAATGAACTTCCGGACACCCACGTCGAAGGTCCAAAATTGTCATCAAATTGTACTTTTTACTGATGATATTTTAAAATTGAAACGTAAACATGACATGATGCCATCATCTAAGATAAACTGTAACTACCTACTTCCGATCACACGCATTTTATGATGAAGTAATCACTTACTTTCGTCTTACATCATAATTAACATTCCCCTAATATGTATTGTTCAACATCAAATAGAAGTTATCTTAGTGAAAACAAAAATAATAGTACCGTTAAATACTATCAAAAATTTTTAGTTCATAACATGAAGTTCTCGTTAAACTTTTAAAACTAAATTGTTTATTACATAACAATAAAAATGGCTGGCGAGTTCACATGGTACCAAACCCTTGCCCAAGACAAAGTAGATACTGCAAACCAATTAAATCGTGAACCATGACGGGTGCCCCCGCAACCGCTTATTAGAAATGTAATAAAAATGACCCAGAAAGTATGAAACAGTGATACGGACCGTGGGACCCGTAGAACATTACTTACGATACAACTACCGAAATAATAACGATTGCGTGATGGTGACCAATAAGCTTCGATATTTAATTATGTCTTTGCTGTCCCAACCTCAACAATAAGAAAATCGTACTTATAGCTCGCATTATATCTAGCACTAGCTGTGCCCGCGACTTCGTTCGCGTAGACTACAAGATGTTTGGTTCGTCTCACATTTATCACAAAAGTATTGATTTGTGGTCTGTGTTGAAGCACTCTCATCAAGAAGTGAGCTTTTACTTCTGATTTGAAACTGCAGTTTATATTTATCAGAAAATAGTAACATGGGTAGAGAGTTCCATCGCAATTTCGACTGTCACAACACGAAACAGTGTCTTTTCGCCGACGTTCTCCTTGTTTGGTGGTAGAACTGAGATCTATTAGATTGTGCAGTTCCATTGCACAATGCCTGAAATGTGTCCGGTAAAAAAAGGTTCCGACGAATTGAGAACCTTCTTCATTTTAGGTTAAAAAACAGATAGTTTAGACAAAGAGACTGATTCCGGCGAGGTTGAAAGTTCTAGATATAAAGTTTTATCTTAGCAAGGCAAGCATTGCCCTCTTGAGCAATTCCTCGTTGCCAATTAGTTTAATCGATAGTCCCTAGCTGGTTTATAGCGGATAAATTGCAAAGTAGGTACTCCAATAGTTTCATGTTCTTTCGTAGATGCCCATGAATAAAAACCATAAATAATATTGAGTAAGATTGTAACAAAATGTCTAAGAGTATGTATCTATCAGGAAAGTAGTCTGCTAAGCCAAAAGGCGTTCACACCCGCCTCCTCCACTCCTGTCCTGGCGAGAAAGTTTAGAATAGAAGGAACAGGATTTTCAAGGAAGTGCGTAGGACTTTTGTGATAACTATTTACATTGCAAATTTGTGCATTGCATAATATATTTATTATGTAAAATATCGTTTGAAAATATCTGACTACTTTGGAGTGGTCTGACTTTGACGATAGGCCTATCCATTTTAAGCCTATACGCTAAAGTCCACACGCAAGCTTAAGATGAGCCGTACGTTTAAAAGTTACAGTACATTACGGGTTTCATTCGGACCTGGGTATTGAGGTTTATGATGTCTGTAATTACTGAACTACAAAACCGATGACCCTTTCTTCCAAACCCTTTCTAACAAACAAACAAAAGGATTAAATATCTTTATGTAATGTAATAGAATTTGACCGGTAACAGTTTTTTTTTTCATAAATTCTAGTCTTATTATAGGCTAAGTCGTGAAAACACTTACATATGATTAGTGTGAGATAGTGATGGATCTTCCATATCTTGATCCCTACTTTATATAGAACTGCATAGAAAAGAGAGATCAAGCTGTACCTGAAGTTGTGCTTAAAATTTGGCAATTGGATATACCCTAGATTTTAAGTTGGACTTTCTACTTTCAAACAGTAAAAACTAATTCAAAATCGGTAGTCGTTTTTGAGCCTATAGGTAACGAACATACATACAGACAAGAATTCTAAAAACGCGGTTTTTGGACTCTACTGGTCATAGAGAAAGCCAAGACACTGTTTTTAATTTTTTCTAGTCAATGTACAGGAATCGACTTTTTACAGTTTTATAATATTTAAAGATTGCTACAGTTACCTAAGCCCATAATCGTCCTACTAAAGGGGCAGGCCTAACCTAAACCACTGATTTACAAACTAAACTAAGTGTTGGTCCAATCTCATATTCAGCAGTAAAACACACATTTTAATTGCAGCACTCAATGTACATACAAGTTGCCTATTGTTTTTAATCCTTATGTATACATAATTTTAATACTTAAAAAAATTATTAATATTTACACAAAAGGTAGGAGTTATCAAAACGTTAACTCTCATTTTAGATAATATTACGCCAAGTCATGATGACGAAATACATGACACTTAAACACTTTAAAAAAAAAACTACATGTCTTTTATGTTCATCTAAAAATTAATTGAATAAACTAGATCTGTTTAGGGTCAGGTTTCCCGATATTTTTTGCCACAATATCACACATGACTCAGAAAAATAATAGTTTATTATTGTTATTAAACTAGCATGTGTTCGTATTTAGTGATTATATTAACCTTACAATTTTATTTTGTCCTGATTGAAGATCAATTAAAACTAAAAGTAATTTTAGCTGTGCACACATGATCTTAGGTAGATATAATAATATTTGTGCCTGTAATCAATTGATATCTAACACCTTTCTCTTTTGTTGTATTTAGTAGGTATTTATTCGTACGTACTTCGGAGACGCGGTTTTGTGCAACCCATTTTTTGTACCTTGGACACGGTCACTGCCACGGTCAACTAGGCCGAAACGTCGCGCCCAAAGGTACGAAAAAATATGTTGCACAAACTCGCGTCATCAACATCAATTGCTATCATTTAGAGTACTGATTGCGACTCTACCCGCGGCCACGCCAGCGCTCAGTCGCGGCCTACCCGTGCCAGCATGCCAAACGCGCCGCTTATCACCGCGATAACGCGGCAGTATTTCGGATATTTTATTGGAGTGAAAAATGGCCACTAAAACCATGTTAACACCTACGCAAATACTACAGATCGTGTCCTTTTTGGTGAGTTCCAAAGCCGTAAATATTGCTATTTTGCTTCTGTACAGACAAAACATGTGTGACACACAGGAAACTGTTGGTATTAGATTTTTATAGCACACATTATGAGTTCCAATGCGGTATCTTAACTTGTAAGTGGCGTTTCTAGTTTATGTAAAATTATACGCTTTATGGATGCATACCTTTAATCTGATTTGTTTTTATATTTAGTCTATAACGTTGTCAGACTGTCATTGAGTTTATAAGTGGCTGCTGCAACTCCGTCTAACACTAAACTACCTACTTAAAATTCATAAACACACACAGCCGTAAACATCATGAATGGACCGTGATGGTCAAAGACTTGCAACAGTGGCTCTAAACAAGAATGGAAATTTTAAGAGATTGAAATTTTTTTGTATATTATTTGATGGTTGTGTTTGTAATATCGGACTTACACGTTCGGCGGTAAGGAAAAACATCGTGAGGAACCGGTACGTTTAGATAACACCGGATGTGTATGTGGCCCTGATCAAATGGTTCCCTGAAATTATGGAGGTCAGATGGAAGTAGAACTACTCCAAATGTTAAAACCAGACTTGCTGAACCAATATAGTAGTATCCTATTTCTATCATGGTCAAATACTGTACAAATATGAAAAGCGCTTTGGAAGTTTGTAATTCCTGACAAAATATATTTCCAGGACATGTTAGGAGTTGGCCTGATAGTGCCGCAACTGCAGAACCAGGCGCGATTGTTGGGATGCAGCCATCTCCTTATAGGCACGTTGGGAGCTGTATACTCTGCGACACAACTCATCTCCGGACCAGTGATCGTTAGTATTATAATTTCATTGTTTTGCTTAGTATATTACGTTTGTGTTGCTGTGAATTTGAAAATGCAAATCATGTTAGCCTTGTAGTAGGTACAGTCAAGTCCACATGGGATTTGGCTTTTCGAGCATACCGTTATGTCGTACGCGTTTATATTTAAATATTTAACTACAGTTAAACTTGACTGTACCACACTGTACCAACAAACTAGTTCTTTCGTTTCATAAACTACTCGTATGTTTCTTAAGTACCTACCATATGTTTCTTACAATCTTTAATTTCACGGTCATAAATATTCTTTATTAATACTTCCGAGAGGCGTATGTCCAGCAGTAGACAAATGATAGATTAATTTGATTTGATGATGAATATTCATTAGAAATAAACTTATGCAATTTTCATTTGTAATTGATTTTAAATTCGACTGCCTCAGGAGGGAATCGAACCTACATCTCTTTGCTATAATATTTTTGTTTTTATATATATTTGCTTTAAAATATAATCAAAATATGAATAAAATGTACCTAATGCAAAAACTACATTCAAAATAACTTAATCCAAATCTGTTTTAGGGGAACCTGAGTGATTTAAAAGGAAGAAAGCCAACATTATTGTTGACCTTAGTTTTATGCGGCTTTGGATATTTAATATTAGGGCTTACATCTTCTATCGCACTCTTCTTTACAACACGAGCATGCTTGGGTGAGTTAACAAATTCAATCAATTGTTATCTATATACATTACGTATTAACTTGTGATAAAATGAATGACTACTGCTTTAATGTAATAAAGGTACCGTACACATTTGATATCTCTGGTAATGATGTTATCAAACTGTCTGCACAGTACTTACTTAAGGCGTAAATTTAATTTACGAAGATATAAATGACACAGTGATCTATAAACTATCCATTAGTACTTTAGTTAGAGTAATCAAAATCAGTGAATGGTATCTGTAGTAGATGTACCTTAATATTTATGAGAGCAAATTTAACCTCAAGGGAACATTCCTTAATTTTGCAAAGACTAAAACTACATTCGATGATTTATCAAAAGTCCGATTAAAAAGATCAGATTTATATTAATGTTTCTATCGATTAGCATTGTAAAACAAGGGTAATCATGGTCTGAAATGATGCCCGGCTAAGGCAACAAACTTAAAAATAAACTTTTGATCATATTTAAATTAATTTTCCCCCTAAATTCTAAATGTCTTAACATATTTTTTTATACCGAGCTACGGTATTTGACAGACCCCGTATACCAATCGAGTTTACGTTCGACTTCACCCGTGTGTCATTCCAGGTTTCTTCAAACAAACCCAGCTCCTAACAAAATCCATAGCACCAGACTACGAGCCCGACCCGGCGAAGCAGGCCGTGGCCTTCGGGAGGCTGGCCACGTTGTCAGGCCTGGGCATGTCGGTGGGGCCCATGGTGAGCGGACACCTCGCCGAGGCCTATCCGGAGTATGGGTTCATGATCATCGCTTGCTTAGTGGCTATGACGTTTGCTATTAATACAGGTAAGAACGATTTAAAAATAATTAAGTTAATCAACAAGATATGTTTTACTAGGGGTTAACCTCACTTTATGACAGATAGTCATTCAGGCAACAGTCAAAATACCAGTCTTAAGGTGGGGGGATTGAACTCACTTATTATTACGAGCATTCGTCAGGATATTCGCTATCCTGATGACTGCTCTTCCTAATGGACGGACGCTACCAAGGATGTAGCTTAGCCGTCAAAAAAATTATTGTAAGAACAAAAAATAATATACTAATGTACATGTAACATAGTGATTATTGTCATTCGCTTGCCGAGCCCTGAAGTGATACACTCGCAAAAAAATATTAAAATACGTTATACGACGTAGTCTTAATTATGTTAAATGAAGTTTGAAGATGAATGAAGAGATGGGTGGATTGTTTGAGGAGCGATATGGCTGAGAAGGGAGTGAATGACTCGATGACGAGTGACCGGATTGCATGGAAGAGAAAGACATACTGCCCCGACCCCAGCCAGATGACCTGGGAACAGGGCAGGCGAATGATGATGATGAAGTTTCAGAGAACGTTTGACATCAATCTGACAAACCGGCCCTTTAGCTAAAGAAGCGCAAATAAATTCCCATTTCGATCAGTCAAGTACTAGTAGGTAGGTACCACCTACCGAAAGTAAGATTCTTTGTAACCATTTTTATTTCCGCAAAGAAACTGATGACAATCTAATGACTAAGTATTTGATAACATATATTAAGCCTAGTCATTGTTTTAATTATGCCTATGTATTGCAGATCCCTGATTTAACTTCAAACTCCTTTAAAATAAAATCACGATATTTTAAATATCATGAGTTTGAAACTAAGATATTATTACTTACTTTTAATTAAAACTTTTTTTTCTATTACAGGTCTCATTAATTTATTGCCTGATAGATATAAAGAAAAACAGAATAGCAGCAATAAAAATAAAGTTGCAGTGGCACCAAAGATTATTGACTCAGTGCGCAACAGCATCAAGGAATCAATTGACGAGTTTTACAAAGTGGACTGGGCAATTTACTGGGACGTGTTCCTGTTCAAACTCATTGTAACTCTATGTATAGGCATGTACTTCACGAACTATGCTATATTCTTAAAAACAAAACACGATATGTCACCCAAAAGCCTTGGTTACATCATAGCTTTTCAAGGCGGCATCGGATCCTTATGCTCATTCTTTATAGGCTACATAAACCAATTTTACAAAGACGACAAGGACGCCTCTGTTAGGAGTTATCATATATTTATAGCAGTAACTGTATCTTTAATAGGAATGGGGTTGTCCCCAAATATTTATTTGTACTTGTTGTTTGTTGTGCCCCTAGCTGTAAGCGGTGCTGTCGGAAGAGTGTCAGGTTTAGAGATGATAATGAATAAAGGGAAAACTGAGCATAGAGGCTCTGTGATAGGTGCTACGGGTAGTATGAGGTCCCTGTCTGGGGTGGTGACACCCCTATTAGCTGGAGTAATCAGTGAATATATAGGTGTTACATATGTGATATTCGTAGCAGCACTTTTTGGTGCTACGGGAATAGTCGTTAGTTACAAAATTAAATCGCGGTCTTCAGAAGCGAAATCTAAAAGTGATTGACGTATTTTTCCATATATTTTAGTCCAATTTAATTACAGGTTTTTGATGATTTCATACAATTATTTAAGTTTAAGTATAAATAAATGTTATTTATTAAATAGTATATTTTGTTACCAAATGTCTTGTTTTATTTAATGATACAAATTAGTCACAAATAATCTAATTATTAAAACAATTAGTTCCAAATTGTCGCGATTAAGCCATGTTACTGTGGTTATCTAACAGTGAAATGCAGATTAAGTAATCGTTAATTAAGTGTATTAATAGACTAATTCACCTAAGCGGCGCAGGCGCAGGTGTGTGCGTGTTCCCACGGCGGTTCCTTCCGGAAGCGGCGACCCGTGACGCTACCGTCTCGCCCGGAGCCTCTTATTGTCTCAGGGTATCTACTCGGCCACACATTACACTGTCTTTAGATGCGTTAAGGCCCTGTTCACACAGATGATAGCGAAGATATTATTTAGATGGAAGATGCGTTATAATCAACACACCGAGGTGATGCGTTCGCACAAGAAATGTAATGCAAGACAGACACATTTTAAGTGGTATAAAAGTATTCATGAATAATAATTTCTTACACTTACGTAAGGAGTATGACATAGTCCGACGGATTAGTAAGCTAAAGTTTCAGTGGGCGGGGTACATAGCGTGAAAACTGACGACCGATGAGGCAGAAAGGTTCCAGAATGGAGGCCACAAGCGCAGCGTCGGACGTCCACCCACAAGGTGGACAGACGACCTCAAGGTTGCAGGAAGCCGCTGGATGCAGGCTGCTTCTAACCGGCACATCTGGAAGCCATTGGAGGAGGCCTATGTTCAGCAATGGACGTCCTAAAGCTGAAATGATGATGACGTAAGGAGTCTCGTCTCGTACTGTGCTAATTTATGTTATTTGACAAAATAGTCGACTCGAAACCATCACCTACTTTGTGTGGTCTAGTAGTTCGCTATCCGAACTTCAAAGCCAGGCGTTTGCAGGGTCGAATCTCGCAATGGACAAATTTTTGTGTCACGAACACGAGTATTTGTACTAGATCGTGTATGTATAATAATGTATTAAGTAAGTTAGTTAGTTGCTATAACATAGTACAACCTTGGCTTAGTTTGGGGCTAGGTATTTGAGGTTATTGTTGAATTTATTTAAATCCCGAAACATCATACATTTATAAGTAAAGTCTCTGTAGAGTTTGCGCCTTGTTTAAACGCAGGAAACGTTGGATAGCAGGATATGTCCTGAATATCTATGAATTTTAATTGACGATCTATGTGTTCTTACAAAAGAGTGAGTTTAGGTTACCAAGATATTAGTTGCAGAAGTGAACTAAGTAATCTAAGCTTCACGCATGACTTCGAGGTGTTGTGACCGCTCCGTTTGCCATTTGCATAACAGTCAGGTCCAGCCGACCGGCACGCCCTTAAATTCGAGTAATTACGTTATTAGATACAGTAAAAAGTTCTTAGAATATTTGTATTTATGTGTTTTTTTTATGGAAGTACTTATTAATTTTACCGAAAGCGTGCATTTTTCTGTTAGTATTTATGTAAGTATAGTAAGCCGGACTTGGTGTCGCCGACTCTGAAGTCCTGGGTTCGATTCTCGGTGTTGTGGTATCGTCGTTGTTTCTGATTTCTATAACACAAGTGCCCTAGGTACTTATCTTAGAATCATAGCAATGTATGGGATTATGTCAAATAGGTATTTATTTTTAAAAAATATGTCGCGATGACAGCCGAAAATGTAACTTAATTTTAATAGTATTATTAAAAAACTACTTAACTTCTGCCTTCAGCAGAGACTTCAGAATTAAGCCGATGAGGCATGTATTATCATCCCAAATGAACAAAAAAACAAGATGAGAATTCCCGTCTTAAGATAGATAGATAGATAGGTACTCTTTATTGTACACCATACAAGGAAGTTACAATTTGTGTTTACAGAAAGATGCACAATTTAGGCGGTCGTATCGCTAAAAGCGATCTCTTCCAGACAACCTTCAGGTAGAGGACAGATAAGAAGAAAGGGGAAAGTGGTGCGGAGAGCTTAGTGTGAAATTTAATATACCTAATGGATAAATATATAAGCCCAGATAGAAATGAACATAACAATATACTTACATGCATAACAATAATTTATAATACAATATATAACTTTTTTTATATTAGTACATAAAATGATACTTGATACATGCCAGGAGATATCGTGACCAACGTTCGTTCGTTCGTTTAAGGTAAATTCTATGTGTTAGGCTAGATAAATAATGTAAATGTGTGCCAAACAGCTAATTCCAATCCACCGTTAACGCGTGATTGATTATTTTCTTGTCTTGTTGACAGGCAACCTGTTACAACTGGCAGAAGAGAAATTGATAGAGATCATCTGTGCAGTATTTGCGGTACCTGGTGGTATTTTTTTAAATCCGCAACACAGTATCAGCTATTTGTCAATGGAAATGAACAAGGCCTTATAATACTCATAAAAAAAGCCGAGCTCGTGCAAACCTCTACCGCAATTTAATTGTTTGTCGCTACAGGACTTTAAAAACCTGTTAGGAGTCCATAAATAACAGCCATTCAATCAGAAGTTAATCGCAGTTTAAGTATCTGTTATAAATATTAATCGTTACTGGAATCAACGAGAATAATTGACGGAAATGTCCGAGATGGCCGCATCGCGGCGCGCGACGGAATGCCCTGACAAAAACCAAAGAAACTTGAACAAGCTTTGACAACAGTTGTTCGGTCAGATTGATTTGTATGAAAACTTAATAAATTTCGTAAATTACCGGTTTATGCAAACAGCAATGACCATTGTACTTCGAAGATTCATTTTATTATACAAAAAGTTATCAAATCATATTTTTTAATAAAAAAACACTTTTAGTTGCACAATTTAGGCGGTCGTATCGCTAAAAGCGATCTCTTCCAGACAACCTTCAGGTAGAGGACAGATAAGAAGAAAGGGGAAAGTGGTGCGGAGAGCTTAGTGTGAAATTTAATATACCTAATGGATAAATATATAAGCCCAGATAGAAATGAACATAACAATATACTTACATGCATAACAATAATTTATAATACAATATATAACTTTTTTTATATTAGTACATAAAATGATATTTGATACATGCCAGGAGATATCGTGACCAACGTTCGTTCGTTCGTTTAAGGTAAATTCTATGTGTTAGGCTAGATAAATAATGTAAATGTGTGCCAAACAGCTAATTCCAATCCACCGTTAACGCGTGATTGATTATTTTCTTGTCTTGTTGACAGGCAACCTGTTACAACTGGCAGAAGAGAAATTGATAGAGATCATCTGTGCAGTATTTGCGGTACCTGGTGGTATTTTTTTAAATCCGCAACACAGTATCAGCTATTTGTCAATGGAAATGAACAAGGCCTTATAATACTCATAAAAAAAGCCGAGCTCGTGCAAACCTCTACCGCAATTTAATTGTTTGTCGCTACAGGACTTTAAAAACCTGTTAGGAGTCCATAAATAACAGCCATTCAATCAGAAGTTAATCGCAGTTTAAGTATCTGTTATAAATATTAATCGTTACTGGAATCAACGAGAATAATTGACGGAAATGTCCGAGATGGCCGCATCGCGGCGCGCGACGGAATGCCCTGACAAAAACCAAAGAAACTTGAACAAGCTTTGACAACAGTTGTTCGGTCAGATTGATTTGTATGAAAACTTAATAAATTTCGTAAATTACCGGTTTATGCAAACAGCAATGACCATTGTACTTCGAAGATTCATTTTATTATACAAAAAGTTATCAAATCATATTTTTTAATAAAAAAACACTTTTAGTTGCATAAGCTTTTTCGTTATTTCAAGCTGTAATGTAATGTAAAAAAATATAAATCCTAAATTATGGAAATCGATCCTGTGATGCAAAACCAATAGGCAGTCTATAATAGTTTTTTACATATTTTATTATGTAAAATGCTTCATCCCGCTGAAAACACCTTTCCTCCAGCCGCATTACAAATGTTAATTACTTGGTTGACATTTAATTACAATTGAACATGTGGCGCGTGCGCACACGACTTGCTAAAGTTGTACAATAGAGACAAATACAGTAAGGTCATGTGCTAAGCAGGGCCATTCCAGTAAACGCTTAACTAAACGACTAAATAAACAGACGTCAAAAGCAGTCA
Source organism: Anania hortulata (assembly GCA_963576865.1). NCBI lineage: Eukaryota > Metazoa > Arthropoda > Insecta > Lepidoptera > Crambidae > Anania > Anania hortulata. Next base: position 15,629,034 of record OY756396.1, on the reverse strand, counting down.
TAGTACCTATAAAACAATCAAAATTGTCTTAATTCACAATTTATATTGACTCAAACATTATATCTGTTATTGCGGCATAACGATATCGTAAGTTTTATATTTATTTACCAACTAAATCGATTTTTATAAAACTGAGTAATTATGCGCGTGTTAAAGCATAGCTGAAGCCATCTTGGGTGCTGTATTTAAGTAGGTACTTAGTGTTGTTAACAAATGAGAATATAAAAACTAAATTGTGTGTTCTGTGAACCTGGTCTACATATCATAATTTTTAATCTCACGAGTAAGTTTCATTGTTGGCCCATGTCTTTCAAAAGACAATATCAAATTCTAAGAAATTAAAAAAAAATCTACTCTATATATCATACGTAGATATATAATCATCATAGAGATATAATCTGTGTTTCATACGTAGTAAGAAGTGACCCCACTGTAGGTGTTATTTCACTGTGGATTTACGCCCACGTGAAATATTGTCTCTACTACGACAGGTGTCTAAAAAACAGGTGCGCCAATCGGCCCTATAAGTTTTTCTTACACGTACATTATTTTCAAGAATTAAGAATTATGTCCCAATTTTACTAAGTTAATAGCACGCTCAGAAAATATTACTAATTGCACAATTTACGCCTTATTTATTGTGTGAATTAATTATATTATACTAGTTACCAACTGCATTAAAATTTGCGTTTTGCACTTTTAAATTATATATTTTTATTTTATTTTTTTTCCTGTGCAATCAAATTGCTCTTAAACACTTTTATAGGAATAGGCAATTTTTAACATAACTTTTAACATACATAAAACTATACTAAACGTTTAATTTAAACTATAATCTAAAAAAGTTTACATTTTGTTCGACCAACGTTTATTACTTAAATTAATATTTAAAACAGAACTTTTTCGCCTTGAGCTACAATCTATTCCCACATAGGAATAACGTAAATTAGCCACGAAGGTATTTTCTATGTTTAACATGTACCGACGTGACTACTTCGCATTCAAGAAAAGTCGCAGGCCAGCGCATATCGTGACACGAACTTCATAGATTTTATATGTTAATAGACGCTAACTGTGTACTGTAAATAAAACTCAAAATATCAGAAAGAAAAATTTGATTTTCCTACTATTAAAAAACAAAAGCGCTTGGCATTTATTTAAGTCAGAAGACCCAATGAGAGTTATTTGATATTCACGATCATAAATTGGTTTTACGATGAGACTAAATTAAATAATAACTAGAATAAACCGAATGAAAACTTTATATTTTAGTAACTTACCAATATTTTACGATAACATTGTTAATAATAAATTATTACTTACTTAAAGTTAGGTCCCGTTTCATTGAAATAAATACAAACTATAAACTTATTTACTAACACTGTAGTGGGCTATATGGTATCATTTTCACATACAACTTAGTTTAGAAAGTTACAACTGCAAAGCATAAATCCCAAGGTAATATCATACAACATATTTAAATTACAAATAAATATTAAAACTGTCTAGGAATATTATACGTTATACTATACAGGTTGGCTAGAAAAGTGACGTCCAAAAATTTTTTTTAGGTGCCTCGTATTGAGAGGTATCTGGGTATCTGAATCACCCCTATGTATTTTTCGTAGTTACGATTTTTTAAATGAATTTTCGTTTGAAAAATTTCTTTAAAAAAAGTTTTTTTATTCTTGCAGCTAAATTTCTATGAACTGTGCATTTATGCATAAAATTTACAGCCTCATAACTTTCATGGAAGTTAATACAAAATTGACCTAAAGTTGAGAATTTATATTAAGTGAGTTATCATTTAAATTTTCAACTTAAAATTAAAAATCTAAACTGATAATTTCGTAGTTTCTAAGTAGCTTCAGAGAATGCGCTAAACTCTAAGCTTTCATAATAAAAATGTAAAAAATGTACTTCATAGGCTTCATAGGCTATTTAAATAAATCGTAACTAGAAAACTACAAAAAAACATCGAACATACTTAGGGGTGAATCAAATATCTCTCAACACGAGGTACCTAAAAAAAAATTTTGGTCGTCACTTTTCTGGCCACCCTGTATACAATATTTGTTCGTCGTTAGTTTATCTTTATTAGAAGGACATAATAGTATGCCTTGTCAAACTCCAAGCGTATAGTGTTAGACAACAAAAGCAATGTGCTGAAGTAATGAGCGAGTTGATTTATGGACGACCCAGAGTTTATTGACGACATGAGTTACAACGGCTTTGTTAAGTTTAACACTATGTCGAGAGCGCTAGTTGTTGCCTAGAGTTTGAGTTTCAAACACTATTTGTATTGTAGTGGTTTTGTAACTTGAGATTTTCAAAACAACATCAAGAATTGGTTTGCATGGCCTAAAAAATACGGAATGAATACAACAATGTATCTGGATGGTCATATAAAAAGCAGACAATAAACAGTTCCTGATTGGACATGAGATGTGTCATAAAAATCATTAATGTTCTGTACGCGGTTGATTTATATGACGCGGCAGCGCGGGCGCAGCGATCAATGTAACGAGCTCGCATTCATCACCAAGTTATTGTTTTCAACATTCTTCGCATTCTGTGATCACAATCACTCGTATACATCATTTTACATACAATATTTACTTCTGATGGCTTCTGATTGGTTAAACAGAAGTCATAAATTTTAAAACTCAACTTTCTACTATACCTATCTTAAAATACATGTCCTTTGTTACATCATCATTCATCATCATTTGCCTGCCCTGTTCCCAGGTCATCTGGGGTCGGCGCAGTATGTCTTTCTCTTCCATGCAATCCGGTCACTCGTCATTGAGTCATTCACTCCCTTCTCAGTCATATCTCTCCTGACATAATCCATCCATCTCTTCTTAGGTCGTCCCCTACTTCTCCTCCCATCAATACTCATATCCATCACTCTTCTCGTTACGTGCTCCTCTTCGATTCTCATCACATGTCCATACCAAGACAAACGGTGTCCTTTCATCTTTTCTGCTACATGTGAAACTTTCATACTTCCTCTAATATATTCATTCCTTATCTTGTCCATTCTCGTCACCCCGCACATCCACACAACCTTAATATTCTCATTTCTGCTGCATGCAATCGCTACGTTATGTGTAAATGTTACGAATGTTATAATTATTATACATATTTTACAGAAGGTATTCTTATAATATCCAACTGCTATTTAACGTTCAAATGCATACCTACTCCTTTCCACTACATAACAGCTGTTATCCAAAGCATGGAGTGATTATGAAATTTTTAAAACAAAGTATTTAGTTATTTTTATTAGGATTACTCTTCCTTGGCCACCATTTTATTCAAAGGATGTAAATGCGGTATACGGTGGATATATCCTAGAAGTATATCTATCCCTGTCATGTTATCATATCATCTAAGTAAGATAATATTAAGATCAACAGATATGCAATCAGAAGAAATTGACTCTACATATATACCTACATTGATGCCACGGTGGAACTTGTATTCGTAAATACCGCGAATTTTCATTTTGTCCATAGTTGTTGTTATAGGAATGTTGAAGCTCAAACAAATGATGTGAAAATAAATAAAATACGAATTTTACAACAATGTTTTTTAATGTGGTAATTATAAATTATGATTTTCAAATGGAAATCTCAATTGACCACTACATATTTTGGGTATATTACAACTATGTTAAAATCTGCATATGTATTTGCAATATGCAACCAGGATCGGTTGGTCCTACATCTCCAATGAAAAATTTAACGATAAAACTTTTTATAGAGTGCGAGCAGAGGTGCCGACTGTAAACATTCACGATGGGACGTGAGCCGAATAGTTGATATTAGTGGAATAACTTGAGCAAGCACACGTGCATCTGTTCAAAGACATTTGTTTAGTAAACGTTGCCGTAACGCGTAACCCGTTCTCCCTCACACACGCACAGATAGAAGGCAATGGACGATAGTTTTGAAAATATAGTACTGTATAATGCATACTTTTATGAGTACGGCGCGCAGCTATAACCACTTCAGGTTCAGATTTCAAGATAAAGAAACGCAGTCATAACAAATGTTGGTAGAGACAAACACTGAACGGTAGCCATACGTAGCATAGAAGGTAGGTGCCGACTATGCTAAGTACTATGCTATACTCAGCAGAATCATAATCATCATCATATCTAGGTCATATTAGAATTATCTCTCAGTAGCTAAATTGTACCTAAACTTGGTCTAGTAATAACAAAAGTATTAATTTTTTACAACTCTAAGGGCATCTTTCACCAGTTTCTGATAACTTCCAGATATTCTATCTAGTACTTGTTTTGACAGATAACCCATACAATTAGCTGTCAAAAAAGTGCCAGATAGGTTATCTGGAACTTATTACTTAGCAAGTGGTGTAAGACACACAAACAAGTGTTCTGACTTTCTAATGCAGACTTAGATAGTAGTAAACTCAACAACTAAGCTTGTTTTAAATTAAGATTAAATAGACAATTAATTTTAACTATGATTTTACTATGTACAGTGTATATAAAAGATTAAATCAATTAACATTTTATTAATTGATAGCATAGTATGAAAACTATAAAACACACTTTTATATGTTTTGGACTCGATAAGACGAATCAAATGAGCCCAAATACGAATGTCTTACTAGAAGCCATTGAAGAGCTTCACCATCCACCTTTTGGTTCCATCATCAGATCATCACGGTACGATGGTGTCAAATTATTGTATTGTCATCCGATTGTAGATATGTACTTACAAAATATCAAATCGATACAACGGGTCCGGTCGTTACGGTCCCATTCCGGTACGCACCCGGCCGCCACGCACCCATTTTGAAAAAATTGATATTCCGGTACGTAAAATAAAATAAAAATACTTCCAAGATTTGATTACATGGTTAGTCGATTACAAGTGAAGCTATTTAAAAAATCTATTTATTTTATTTTTTATTTTTATTTTATTTATTTAGAAAACCAACAGCGTTACAATTGTACTTAGATTCTACTTAAATATTTAATTAATAAGGCTAATAATAGGTTTCCCTTAAAGTAACAATTAGTAGGACTGCCGTGTACACAGTCAATAGTTCGCTTGAAAATTGAGAATAAGCATTACGCATTATAAAGATAGAATACCTTAACCTAAACCATTATACTCGTAGTCAAGCCGGCTCTTCACTATGGGACACAGTATTCGTTATAGTCCGCGATGTATTATATAGTGCGAGAGGTTTATTTTTTTTTCTATGAAAAAATTTTAAGTAAATAAATCTATAAAAACATGATAAGTAAAAGAAAATATGATACACAAGACTAGCTACGACACAATTTAATTATTTTTAAAAAAATACACACCGTGTAACGCAAAATACGCCAAACCAACAGTGAAACCTTAAAAAAAACTTCGTCTTCGTACTAACTAAATGTCCAATCATTTGTGACCCTTTATATGGGTAAACGATTTTTTTTTGCGATTTTGATGTTCGTCCCATACAAAAAATTGTTGTATTTGAGCACCAGAATTAGCCCCTAAGAGGTTTTGCGTATTTAGAGTTACACTGTTTATGTAAGTAGTCAATGAAATTCAAACTAAAAAGCATATTGATAAAAAAAAATGAGTCATCCGGTCTTATTTCGCAAACGTAACACAATTCATAACAATGGCTGTGAGCTCATTGCACAACGAATTTCCGATTTCGAACGCTGCTTTTTCTCTAATAATAACTATTGTTGAAAGGAAATGCCATGTTAACGATAACAAGGCGCTGTTTAAAATAGTTTTACTTTTTAACTCTTTCTTCTGACAATGAAACAAAAATTAGAAGCTTGCGTTTGGCCACAAGCAAATTCGATGAGAATTTCGATCTTTAAATCAGATAAAACTTTTTATATTACTTTAAAAAAGGTTGATTATGTTTTATCTACATTGTCTAGCAACGAGCAAAGAGTTTCGTAGCCTAAAGTTCATTAAGTACGTAAGTGCCTATTTGTGTAGAGAGGTTCTCTTTACTACTCTTACGCTATGTTTTTTTTTCAACACTTACTTTTTACACACTTTTTACTTTTATTACTTATTTGTTTATGTATTTATTTTTGGCAGATTTTCTTGTTTTTAGTTAAATTAGTTTTGCATTACAGTATGTCCCGAGATGACGGGCAATCCCGAATGGGGGTGAAACTAGACCAAAAGTTTTCGACTAAAAATAAAACATAACAACTGTTTATTACTTAAGCCATGTATTAGGCATAGTATTATTATTGTTATGTCAATGAAATAGGCCCACTACTTTGGATGAAATCGATTATTTTACATAGTAAGAAATAAACTTCTTAATTTATCAATAAACACTTTTTTCTTCTAATTTTGTGGCCAACAATTTTTGGTGTAGTTTCATACCTTTTCAGTATCGCACTTTATAATGGAACACACAAAATAATGTTATAAAAAACGCCTTCCGTAAACGTATAAGAGGCGCAAGTATAACAGCTTTAATAAAATACATCATAATTTTGTTAGCGTTATATTATAAGTATGCTGAAATTCTTATTAGCTTACTAGCAGTGACAGACTATGATTAAAATAGTTGTAGCGTGTTACAGACAAACTACAACTACTACTAAAAGGATTCCTTGTCTAATACGGGACCCTAGAAATAAGAAGTTTCCTGGCTAAACGTCAGGTTTATTTGGTCAATTCCACTCAAGCCAGGGTTATTCTATTCGGAGCTTTTTCGTAAATAGAGCAAGCGTTAGTAATTCATTCTTTATAAAGAACCACAGGCTCTTGTTGAACTACATACCTCATGAGTTCAAAATTCACATAAAACATCCTTTTGAAAAAAAAGATAATTATTTAAACGATAAGAGTTCAAGGACTTTATAACCAGCCTAGCTCGCACTTACTACATGTCTGTAACTGTAAAAAAAGGCTGACAGAGGTGACTGAGTTTGTTGCACCATTTCCTTTCAGCACCAGCAGCACTATTATGTATGTTGCCAATATTGTGAACGTTCGGGACTTTACAAATTAATTTTCTAACGACTCCTACAAATGGGTCGGCCAGCTGCACTGTTTTCCTTTAAGAAATATCAGCTCTAAAGTAAACTAGGTACTTTACGCTGCACACGGAAGAGATAAGGGCCAGTCGGTAAACAATGAACTCACTTCCACAGTATCCAAGCTCAAGATCAAAGTAAAGTCTGTACTTTCTGCCTCTTATTGCCTACAACGTAAAGCCCGTTTTGTAGCACGAGCCAGGCTATCAGGGCGCCATTACCACTTTTATGAACACTGTTATATTTTTAAAGCAATCCTACTTTTGGGTCCTTTATCGGATCGTCTATTTCAAAATGATTTCAATTCTGATAAATCTAATAATGTACTAAAGTTACCGACAAAAGAATACAAGCTGTTATTATTTCACATTGTATACTTGTTTTTGACGACACCCAAATTAATTAAATTATATTAAAGCTTATAATTAGTAGAAAGGAACTTATAGTTCATACCAAGATATTACATATATTATAGTAATAAAATGGTTGTTCATCAAGTCCAAGATCGGTATATAAATACGAGCCTCGGATAACTTGGTAGGATAAAGGGCTTATCTGAAGCTAATCACGGGGATTATTTTTAAATCTCTTCAATGGAAGTTCAGTGACCGCATAAGTTTAATTCAATTAACCCACCGGATGGCTTACAATGAAGTAATTTTAATTTTTCAAACTGTTACCGAGAAAGATTGATAGGGCCATCGCGTGCTCCAATTACTGCCATCTTATGGGAACGAGACATTAATAAAAACACGCCGAGGTGAAGAATAAGTATCATTCACTATATGGATGGAGTTCACACGCGGTCTTCGTTTTATTAATATGCCAGTAATTAATATCAGGTCATTTTATATCTAATATTCTCCCAAAGAATGAACCTACGTGTTTACGTCGCTTGTTACTGTGTGATAGAAAACTAACCCGTGACCATTATAGACGTAGTATGTAATTTATTTTGATTGGCAAATTATATCTTGCTGGCTTCCGATTTTACTTAATTACACACTGTTCACACACAAAGTTTAATAGGATAGAACCTACTAAATAGATTAAAAATCTTTAGAAATAATCTAAAATTAAAATTAACGGATTCTTCCTGCGATCACATCAACTATCTAGCCCTAAAGTAAGTTGAGCCTTATACTGTGTCGACTAGACAACATGACTTAGAGCCTTAATTGTTTCTTATTAAATAATAATTTGAAATGTATAAATATTATTAAGTACTGTATGGCCCCATGGTTGACTGGTAGAGAATGCTTTTGGCATTAAGTCCGCCATTTGTACAACTTTTTTTTTAAATGTCTGTGCAATAAAGTTTAAATAAATAAATACTGTGTTATTATTTAATTGAAGTGAATATTGTTTCTACTACGAGTACCAAGCAAAGTAGATAGAAGAATATAAAACAATCGCGCTATTGTAATAACGTACGAAATCGCAAATTCCGTGATTTCCAAGCATTCGATAAGAAAAACGGCCTAATCAAATGCAAATCGAGTGTCAAGCACCAGGCGGAGGACTGCGTTATTTTACATTTCAACGGGTAGGTGATCCATCATGGAGCCGCAATCTTTTGCTCGTCAAGCGAAGGTCGCTGCCGCCGCACATCCCTTCGTCGCGAACCTATCTTTCGCATTCTTGGCTCGTGCCAATAATTCACGGTTTATTCCTTTAGATATGCTCCTGTTAGCTTAATAGGATCCAGGACTCTATGAAGAATTGAATTTCATGCTCGGCGCGAGGAGTGAAGATGAAAAAATTGGCGCGTGGATTGCAAATTTACCTAGTAAGTTTTATTTTTCAACTTTGTAAGTACACATTGTTGTACAAATTTACGTGTACAGGTTTCTATGTGGCCACACATATTTCGGAATAGAAAAATACACGAGAAAAAAGTAAGTTTCACTTCCTTGTAAGTTTCTATCACATGTGAGCTCAATAAACGCCACAACCAGCACAGTTATCCAATCTCATACATAGTAAACTAACAACATCTCAATCATGTACGAGTACCAGGATATCATCATCTTGTAGATGTTATGACATCATTTGCCTTTTTTCGTAGAAGCCCCGCCACTCGCCACGCTCTGTGGCATTTTGATGGGAGTTTGATGCAGCACCTTCGGCATACGCTATTAGGTCCCAACGGCTTTTTTCATTTGACCACTATCATCTTTCCGTGTGGCAATTACGCCTATGTAAATTGGATCAGATTTATCAACGTACAACGAGCGCGGAGGAATTTAAATCATGCGTATGCGTTGCGTGGCGTTGCTTCACACTTAATTGTTGGTGTCGTTTGGCGTTAATAAATTTCATGTTCCTGATCTGGTTACGTTATCTCGGTAAACAAACGTGTGTTTTTTTTTTTTTTTTCGGCAAACCTATATTATTATTTAATTGTATAGTTGCAAGTGCAGTGTAACATTAAGGAGTGTATAGATATCATCAAGTCAGTCAAGTCATATCATCAAGTAGAACTATTTAGATCAGTAAAGCTTCGAAAACTGGCCAAAACCTATAGTAATGGAGAGCCACAAAAAAAAGAAAATAGAGTGTTTTTAGATTGCACGTGTTAGGTTAGATAAAAAGATACTCTTTATTACACACCATACAAGTAAATTACACATGATTTTTACAGAAAGACGTACGTACGTATATAGATTCGACTATAATTGGCACCGTAGCCATTTAGTTTATGAAAATCCTTTTCTAACATGCAGCTCTTTATAACCGTGTACCTACCTACTATATTCTTGACAGCATCAGGAACTAATTCCCAACAGCCGTGAACAGCCCTCTTTATGGACATAGCAAGTTCCACTGCTCAGTAGTTCAACATCAATAAAAGATACATGAAATAACAGCTATGCTCCAGCATACTTGACTATTCCAGTTCAGCTAGATATAAAATTAATGAAATTCAAAGTGTTCAAAATGTTAATAGTTCCATTTTATAAAGTCGTAATTTTGTAATAAAAAAATCTTATTTCTGTATAAACTTTTGTCATAAAAATGTTAATCTGAAATCAGAATATAAATACCCGTAGCCAAAAAGATAAACAATCGAAAATTATAGTTGCGCGAGCTCTACCTTGAGTGTAAGTAGGTATGTTATTGGTACAGAAGTCAACTGACGACCCCTATGGACTTAGCCATGGTGTCATCAAGCGCACGCATTGGAAATTCAACTCTACTCGCAATAGAACAGATTTCCATTTCGTGAGGTTAGAAAATTGCAGAAAAACCGGTGTAAATGAGCAGGCACCGTTAAGAAGATGCGTGTGTCACCGAGCCATATTGTTTAGTGAGACCGCTCGCTGTTTGGATTGTCATAAGAAATTAGCGCGTTGGTTGGTCGCTGAGCATTAACAACTAGGCATTTAAATAGCCCGCAAGATTAATGTTTTTATTTGATCAACTTCTTTTGTTTTTGCTCACGCTGTTTTGCGTGAGTTGTTCTTTATGTACTGGTACTTAGTATAAATACTTACTTAGTTTGTTTTCGTACACATGTATTTATATAAGAACCTTTGTTACTGAGTACAAAATTACAATTTAATTCCGGCAGATCCTGCTCCTCGACATCCTTTGATAAATTTGGCCAACAACCTTCAAAAGGTAAGATTAATGTTGTATCATTACCGTAGGCTTCCAAAAATCATAGTAAATCACAAGTGATAAATGAAAGTAAAAAATAGATTGTCAGTACAGGTGCAATAAAAAGCACTAACAGAGCCTGTTTATCAAACAGCCCTCGTCAGTGGTGATGTTTTTGACACAAAGGCCCGAAGGTTCACGGCCGCGGCTTACCCGGCTCCCGTTGAAATTTGAATAATGCCCAAACCTTAAGTACGCACCCGATTATTTATTCTGTGCCGAACCCGACGACTACTAATGCCTCCCGTTTATCATTGGAATTATCTCCTAATATTTTCTTCGGCTTACGTCAGCTCAGAATGGATTACCGATCTGTCGAAGTGTCGACTTTACGAAGACAAGGAGGCTTTAAGAATTTAAACGCATTGGAACGAACCTGGAAATTAGTGGAAATATCACCTGATTACAATTTCGTTGGATATAATGTGTATTATGGCTTAAATATGGTTTTAAGTAAATTAATTTGGTTTTAAAAACTAGCAAAGGTAAATTGCTTCCACGTCCAACTTTCTGAGAATACTTAGGATCTCCGTATACGCGTAAGTAGGTAGTTTCTGTATTCATAAATAATATGTAACATTTTCCCTAAGAGCCGTAAACAAGCCTATTTCACGAGAAATACGCTGCAGAAAATATAGTGCACAAACGAAAGATTTGTTGTTATAAATTTTTTAAAGATCTTTTGTTTTAAAGAAAGTTTATTGACACGCTAAGCTCATTAAAATTGTGAGAAAAATCTCACGATTATCTCATCGCCGGTCACGTATTGAATATATGCATATCTATGTCAATACAAGCGAAACCGCCCACCATGCCTCTACAAACATACGACTTATTTGCGAATGCCTTAAACGTATAAGTACGTTGTTGAAACACTTAAACATCAAATAACCTTCTCAGAATTTCGCAACGCATCATAATTTTTTTTACACGTACCTGCACAGCACTGTTTAGGAAGCAGTTGTTAAGTCCTGGTGCGTTCCATAGTCCTTTGGTGGTATGGAATATTCCAGAGTCCCTGGAGCCGTCCCTGGAGTGCTGAGGCCGAAGTTCGTGCGCCGGACTCGCCATGGCGGCGGCCATTACAAAAATCACACGCCCGCCATTTCATCTGTCAGTAATCTGTGGCGTGGCATCGTGGCATCTGAAAAGATGGAAATAATACATAGAGCGACAAAAATAATGAGCGATCAGTTCTTAATTGTTTCATTTAAAGGGTACGTTTCAGACAGCGATGATGCACGGTTTCTCATCAGCTCGCAAACATTTGCAACTGGCAACCGCTAGCTTCGCAGTACGTGGCAGTACCTACTTGTCGCGCTTTATTAGACCAGACAATCGGCATCAAAATATGTACAGTCAACAGCTCATAAACCTATAACAAATTCGAAATTTCTCTCTACATGTTAAACTTTAAACACCTACCAATTTTAAAATCAGCCGGAGATTTATGAAATTGAGTAGTAGGTTGTTCTTGACTATATAATTAAACCTATTCGATACAGTTGCACTGTCGTGTGATTTTGATATTAAAATGAAAAGAGTTGTCCGCGATCTACGATGTAGACATGACGATTGTGTGTTAGCAAATTGGTGCGTTCACACAGCAGAGATGTCTAGTCCGCCTTCCCATTGCTATAATTGTTCGCATCGGGGTTAATAAGGCAACTTTTCATATTAATTGCACAATGCGCCGTTTGCAGTTTCCTTTCACTGTTCGTAGCGCTGTTGGGAATGACAAGAGACAAAGACAATGAATCGATTCAGTTGCACAGACCTTTGTCTACAAGTTTGTGTAACCGATTGTACCTGTAGGTATGGCAACTGTGATCGCGGTCCCGACGGACCGCGGAAAATAATCAGGCAATATGCATATCGCGTTTTAAAGTTACTAAGGTCTCTTTACACTGTTTGAATAACAAGTTACTGACTCGCTTACATTTACTTTGTATTCAGCACGTAAGTTCAAAGCTATTTTTATGGTCTTTCACTCGAAGTCAGAATTGACTGCAGGCACTTGTTTACGAATACAACAAACTGGATAGATATGTAATGCTTATTGGTAACCATACAAGATGTAGTTTTATTAACATAAGCCCTAATCAGGCAATGCGTTTATAGTGTACGCAAATTCATAATTAGGAAGATGCAAAATATCATTTCTGCGATGAATTTAAAATAATCCAAACAGCACAATAGGTTTTTCCATGGAACGTTGTATGAATGTCAATCAGTCACGAATGCAGAAAGTAAAATCCTAGGCATTGGATAATGAGATGGGTACTTATGAAAGAATGTACACGGAAGACGCCATGAGGACAAAAAGTGAATCGTAAGCTGTCACTGGTATTATAGTCGTAATAGGCATTCCTGGGGAACTGTCGCTGCGTAATTGGTCGAGATAGTTAGTTCATTTTCTATGATTATAGTAAAGCTTTATTGTAAGATTTAAAAAAGAATGCATTTTCTTAAATTATAAGGACTTTTTGATGTATTTTGTAGCTCCATTAAGATACATTCTTTAAAAAGGTTTTTTCTTGCAACTTTTATATAAAAACGTGTTGCACTCACGAAATTATTATGTAAGCTAGTACTACCGGTAAAAAAACACGTCGATCGCTCACGCTTAGAGATGTGCCATTTCCGAAAACTCACGCTACATAAAAAACAAAGCAATACGAATTAAAAAACGTCAAACGTCATTAAATTAGTATCCCTAATTTGCACATTGCTCAAATCAGTCCAGCAAATTGGTGCCCGGCGCAGGCGCACATGTGCTCGCTTCCGCGAAACCGCAACACTAAAACCGTTTATTGCAAACAAATTCATGATTTATGGGTAATTCATAATACTGGCCGTGCGTTTTAGAAAATTGTACAACGTAACTAATGTGTAAAAAATATAAACACTGAAATTCAGGCAATGTTTGTATTTGCCAGGAAATAATTAAAATTTTAGCGGTTTAATGCCGTCAACATTTATTTATTTTATATCAAAGACGAGCCTCGTACTTTAGCATAGCCACCCTGTATGAACCAACAATCTCTTTTCTTTATGCGATTTTATTAAGTATTAAAAGTGTTCGAATTCCTTGAACAAACCAGACAGAAAAAAAATAACGCTAAAGCCAGTCAGGGAAAACATTATAACTCTATATGGTTATCGAACCTTGGGATAAGTTATAAAACAATTAAGTCAACATTAACTCTTTAACATACAATGCATATGCAAACGATGAGAAAAATAATAACGAGTGTGAACACAAAAGTTCAAGGCTTGAGATTTTGTTTGAAGAAAAGAACTACCGAAGTACACCTTTAGAGTAAATATGTTAGTAGCGTAGATATAATAATAGTTACAAATTCAACATTAGCATTAAAGATATTGGCAAATATTTTTTCATATATATTGTTATCTATAAAATAAACCATTTCTAACAATTAAGTTTAAACAAATAAATATATTATGATGCCTATTACAAAATTTTGACAGTTATGCGGTTATTTGGTGCCTGCGGACATAAAATCGGAGGCTGCTATACGTACGATAAAATAACAAAAGCTAAACATAATAAAATAAGTCACTAATGTCATTATGGCACAAGTAATTTTTGGAAAAGTTCAAAAAATAAAGAGTTAAGTTTGCCTATATTTTTATTTTCAATCAAGCTTTTTTTCAATATTGTATTTGCATAAAAATGACAGTTAATATTTTAACAATTTTATTTTTCATTGCCATCTTGAAACGTAGAGCTATATATTTATAATATATCGTATGCATATTGCACACGATTCTATAACATGTGCAGTTCGTAATATGTTGAACAGTGTTTGGTTTATCTACATTTATTTGTACATCATAGTGTTATTTCTGTGGGCATCCGATCGTATGGATAATTTCTTAAAATCGAGGTTAATCCGTAATCCGTATCACTTGCGCAAGCGCATAGGCGTTACTTTTATTTACGGAATTACGGATTGCGGATGCAGTTGCAAGAAACGCAGATCGTGATTGCGGCATGTGGTAAATATTTATGGGATTGTTCCAGCTCATCCTGTCCAGTCTGCTCAACATGAGATATGTCAGCATCTTTTTTTAGTTATTGCATTTACATATATCGTTTTCTGTACCCAATTTAGACGTCTACCAGTGAACAAGTACCCACCTTTTTAATTTAAACTTACTAGTTAAATGTTGTGTTGTAATAAAAAGGAAGGAGTCGTCCACAAAAAAGAGTTAAGTTAAAAATTTGAATTAGGGCGAGGCCAAGCATCTGTTTTATGATTTTCAACTTTAAAAAATCGATAATTTTATTTTATGATTTTTAATGCGATTGATACAGTCATAATGAAAAGTTTTTAAATAAATTCATTATTGTATTGATGTCCAATATTAAAAAAAAAACACCAATAATGTAGATAGTATACCCTAACTAAGCAACGCTTGTACTATGGCGATGTATAGACACATAAAAAATTCACGTTCACAAAAATCGATTTACGTTTAATAACCAAACTAGACTAGTCCAGTCTATGTATGCTCTATCCAACAACACATAATTTATGTTCCTTAATTATTAACTATAAGATGACCACCGTCTGGTGTAGCGGTTCACGCTTCGGACTACAAAGCCAGCGGTTGCGGGTTCGAATCCCGCAAGGGGCAAATGTTTGTATGATGAGCACATGGAGCACATACCCTATAGAGTAGAAATGTCACATGATTTGTTCTACAACATTTTCCGCTATTTTTTAATCTCTATCTGTACTGTTTTTGTATGGGCGAGCGTTGACAGGAGCTTTCATTTCATATTAAATGTAAGTGAAAAATCAATTACTAGTTTCGGAGAAAGATGGTTCGTATTGCTGCTCTATAAGGTATGTGCTCGATGGATGAGTACGAGCATATGTACTTAAGTCATGGATGCTTATCAAAGGAAAAAAGTATGTGTATCCGTTATCTAGTCGCCATAGTAAAAGCTTTGCTTAGTTTGGGGCTAGATGATTGGTGTGATAGTGGAAACAATTTATTATTATTTAAAAAAAAGTAATGAGTTACAAGTCAGTCCTTAATTTTATACCTATACGTTAGTTACATCGGCTAATTGTTCTAACACATAAAAAAGGGCCCAATCAATATCAGAGTAACGACTAACAAACGACCAAATGCCTGGTCAGTTATAATTATTTCTGAACAGACGTGGTTTTTGAAAGAGTTAAAAATCCCATCCCATCTCTACCGTGCTTAATCCATGCACCCAAAATTACTTTGGGACTTATCTTCAAAATCCTTTTTAAAAGACGTAAATGAAAGCCTTACACATTGAAAAATGAACTTTAACTCGTTTATTATAGAGTGCAAATGGTAAATCTCGACAGAGTTCCAAAAAGTTTTCGAAGTATGTATTTGGAGGTTTAATTAAAGAATCGTAATATTTTGAATACTTTCAAAGTCCAACCAAGCTCCAACTTATTAAGTCACATATTTGGAGTTTAACGAGATTGTCAGGAAAATAATTTTTATTACGATTACAAACACATAAAAAGTTTTGGATTTCTTTTAAAAATGTGTTTTGCTTAAGTTTGCGAGGATGACAACACGTTGCTCTGCTCCGAAAAAAAGCTAGTCGGCTCCAGCGCATTTTTTAAGCACAATTTTGAATTCGTGTTTTATGATTTTTTGTTAGGAACTACTATAAAAACATCGTAAAGCGCTTCAAAATAAATAAATAGTTGTATGATGACCCTACTACATACCTAATAACAGACCAGTTGTTACTGTCTTTAATAATTTCTTGTATATCTATTACATTTTATGTACGTAAATATGTAATATTGTCTGTGCTAATTGTGTGTGGTGTTATCCAATTTCTTACAAATGTTTTATTCTTTTTTCTTTACAGCTGCGAGTTTGAGACGACTTTGCGGAGGGATAAAATCAGTTTCGTAAACAAAGTAAGCCTACCTTCTGTCGCCGTAATGACGGCCGGGAATGTAGCGTGATGCGCGAGAGCATCCATCTACGAAATAAGTAATAATGATGATAATAACCGAAATGATCCCCGCTACAAACCACATTCCTTACTCGATACGCCTGAATATCACTTTTTTGGAGTAGGGACTTTGTTTCTTTATAAGAGGACAAAACTTTGCCCATCTATGTAACATCCTGGGGCATAACCACAGCCTAAACTTGAGCTCTCTTAAAACAGTATTACTTCAACGTTGTTTTTTTTTCTGTGTAGAGCTTGACGTATAGGTAACACTGCTTAGGTACTGTTTAGAATTCATGGTTAGGCCCTAATCAAAACCAGTTTTGATGCCAAAGCTATTTAAGTTATTGAAACATTTACCTATAAACTTTATGGCGACAATTTCACCATCATTATAACTTAAAGCTTAGTTTTTTATTTTAGATTTAAATCATTTGAATCACGACATGTTTTTGAAGCACAAAAAACCATCAATGAAAGAAAAATGTTGATGATTGAATAATTGCCGAAAAAACAAACCTATTCGGAGATTATAAAAACGCTGACGACACAACGTTTTGTCACTAAATGGTCGATAAAAGCTTAATAACATGTTTGTAGTTGGTCTCAAATGTAAAGATTACTGGTCATCGGACGCAAGTCACGATCAAACGGAATGATTGGGAGAACTATCACCAAAAAATACAAACACATAATTGATGGTTGAAATGAAATTGTTTGTTTACTATAATTTTGTACTCTTTTGCTACGTTGTAAAAGTATACCGTAATCAATCAGTCAACGACACAACCAACCTTTTTAGCTAAAGGTGCATTTTCAAGTGGCTCTATCTACTCAACGGGACGACATTATCCTTTGCGAAATGCATAAAAAAGGACATTAACCTAAGTGATCTTGTTCCTCTGAGAACATAGAAACGAAATTTTAAAAAACAGTGGTTGGACTCAAGTGTCTGAAGCAATAAATATATTTGAGTGATAACCTAAAAGCATTCCGTCGCGACTCGTCTCAAGTAGGAGCATGAAGATCAAGGCTCTGGATTTTGATGCTACGAGATTTTACTATGAATTTCTAAAACCCTTTTATCCTGTGCTTAAAATATAACGGTAAATTTATTTTACGATCATCTATGTCTACTAGTTCGCGCTCCGGAACAAAGCCAGGAGGTCGCGGGTACGAATCCCGTGAGGGGCAAGTGTTTGTGTATCTAAGTCATGAATGTCACATATTAGTGTATTTAAGACGTCTTCTGTTTCTAGTCACCATAGTACTATTTGTTATAATTGGCGTGATTGTTGAAAGATTTATTTATTTATTTTCCGATACCGAAGTAAACCTTGCAATGCACCAGTATAATATTTTATTTGATATTAATTTACATGAAGAATGTTAGTTTCAATATTTATTATAATTTACTTATACATTAGAAATTATAATATTTCATTACCTAGGTATGTACTTAACACGAATTTATAAATTGAAAATGCCTAGTCACATTTCGTGAATTGCATTCTACCAGTTAATATCGACCATATCGGGGTCGCTTTAGAGCCTTGAGGCTTGAGCCAAACCAAAAGAGAGCAACAAAAACTCTGCTCGTGTGATCACGCCCTCTCTATTATATTTTAATTGAAACCTCGGTCGAGAGCGGTGTCGATATTGCTTTTTGGTCTTCATAATTACGCCTGTAATAGATGGGTAATTGTTTGCCTCTCGCTGCCATGCTGCTCGTGTTTCCCCACTTTTGCAACTGCACCATTCCCGTAATAGCTTTAATTCGAAAAGGGTGCCGACATCGCATAAATTGCTTTCAATGATGAAAACCACAGATTATGTATTTCTATTTTAAAACTTAACCGCCTTCATCTTGGATTCCTGCTAATAAAAACATAAGTGAATCCTTTCAAAGCGTGGGTATACTTCGAAGGTGTATGAATGCATAAACACAGGCGAAGCTTTCTTATGGGGCTTTGTAGTCGGCACACGTGTTTTACAGCACACCATATCGCAGGCACGCATACACGGACACTCTACGGTGGATTTAATATACGTGGACGTGACACAAAAGGAGCAAGAGTGGAGGCTGCGCGTGCGCGAAGTCGCCGACCCGCGCGGCCGCGGCTGGCACGAGTCAAACCACGTCTCCGATTTATATCACTGGCCGTTACTGCGCCAACTATAAATATCGGCTATGCAAATTATAGGCAATTCAACCAATTCACAAAATAATCGTCAGTATTGAACCGAGAATAGGCGATTGACAGAAACGCTCTTATCGCTCGACCACCACCAGCGCTCCATATATCACTAGGTCAGATTAGTAAATTGAATTTTCACGGTTCCAAGTAAGCGTAGTTAAATGGCGTGAAGTAGATGCTATTGTACTCAAATATATAAGTCTGGTACATTAGGTACAAGAGCGATGACAACGGAGTGTCCACCGACCATTAATGATTGTCATCCGTCAACGTCGCGGCACAAAGACTGGCAGAGGACTGTCCACCTTCACAAATTAATAGCTTTTGCTTTTCCCATCAATACAGATACTTTTAAAGGAGACGCACAAATCTATGTGATAGGTAAAGTAAAAGAATGACTGAACCCATGAGAAAATCTCTAAACGTGTCTGTCGAAGATTAGCACGCGATTGCTATTCTAGTGTGTTCGCTGCTCAGTTTAACTTTTTATTCAATGATTATAATCGGATTTAGCGCATTTAAACATAGCGCAATCATGATAAACGTGCGCAGGTGTTCACACTTTAATGGAGTTCTACATTTTTGTAATAAAATATTAGTCAGTAATAATATTAATAACGACCACAAATTATAGGATTTCTTCTGAATGACCTATCTATCGCTGATGGCCTTAGAAAAAGGCCTTTCGTCAGCTATACGCGAGAGTTTCCGAGAGCTGTGGACTTAGGTAAAGATGAACACATTTCAAGCTATATGTATAGCAAAACAAAGCGGTACCGAGCTGTAAGTTTAAATCCAACAACTATTTCACAGGAGAATCGTATAATGAGGCCCAACATATGACTTGAAACTTGTTTCCCGCATATATTAATACCGTTTCGCGCGAGTTCCCGTCATTGTCTCGAAGCCACGTTCAATGGCAGATCAGCCGAGATTAGTGATGTGGGCCATATCGCGATGAAAGCCGCCACGACTGCCTACCGGAGACACGGCTGAGACATGTCACACGACGAGCGATCACGAAATCAGCTCGACACTAATAGACATAGTAAACTTTATTTTTTTCTCGAACTACATGTGTATAGATTACAACAAATCGATTCTTAATTATAAATCTGGCTTTCAATCGTGAAATCAGCCTATATCAGTCCACTGCTGGACTTTAGCCTCCCCTAATAAAGAGCACCAAAGAGCACGATCTCCCGCTTTTTCATTCAGCCATCTTCCTAAAGTCGTCGGTCCATCGAGCCGGGGGGCATCCTACATTACGTTTGCCGAGACGGGGTCTCTACTTTTACTTTAGTATATTTAAAAGGAAATAACAAAAGCATTCAGACAAAGAGATAAAGTAAGTGCCTCATACGTATGTGATAGCTTTTACAGATCTGACAATATTATTAAGATAGCCTAGGACAAACGCTGTTTTTTTACAGTATATTACCCATTATTTATACGTATTTGTAGATATTAAATGAAATGGAGACTAAATATTTACGATCGGATCGTTTTCAAAACAGTGCGCATGGAACCTAAATGATAATGTGGCCATATGGCAGATTTTATGAAAATAACAAAGTATTTAGTTAATTTTGTTTGTTTAGTTAAATCCGGACATGAATCTGTCATTCTTTAGCATTTTTGCCCCTGACATTTTTATTTTAATAACTTTAACTAATAATGTAAGACACAACTTTGGTCGTCTAACATCACAAAATATGTAATAAAAATATCACTAAACGTCCTTTTTATAGTCAAGTTTGTTTAGGCGTCTCTATTTTTATCTTGTTTATCTACTATAAACAATCGCCTCTACCTTGTTTTACGACGAAGGTGTAAAGCGTTTTAGCGTGCCGCGAAAATATCTTGTGTGTTTCGTATCAATACAGGGATGGGTTGGCGCAAAAATGTTATCTGAAAGCTAAGAGAGATAGTAAAGGGTCAGCGACTCGCATCAGACTGACCTCGCTTGTGGCTGGAACCACATCGAGAGACACATTTACGACATTACTTTTATAGCTACATAATGGATAGGCATTATAGGTCCTATAGACAAATCAATGTCAAGTCAAATGTTTCGAATTGCTAGTTACTAAAAGAGAGTCTGTTGATTATTAGTACCTAATAAAACGTTTCCACAAAATATTTCGGTAACTATAAATTTCGATTTATGAATCGACGTTATAATGTGTCTACCTACATATTGATTCGCTTTACACGTCGCTTATCTCCATAGGCCAAATTCAAGCTTCCATGCTAAATTAAAATAGGCTTTAGACAAGTCAAAGTTATGGTGAACAGGTTGTAAAATAATTCAGTCAAGGAATGTCGCGTATGAAAAGGGTAACGTGAGAAACGATTGACTTCATAACGAGGGCACTTGACTGATTGATTTGAACTGGGCTAACAACATTCATAGCACGATGATACGCATTTGAAACTCGGTATAATTGTACCTGTAGATCCCCTTGAGTAACTGTCAACAAATTGTAGGATATAGATCCGATGACGGTCAATTATCCGCATATTAGCGAAGCTAACGGTCGCGCGTCCGTCTCGTATGGGTGCGCCTGCGCCGACTCACGCTTGTCCTCGGACCATCCGATCAATAAGAGGCAATAAAATTCAAGCATTAATCGAAACTGGCTTTCAAATAGGCTGAGCTTTTAACGGAACCTTTATTTAAGTGCAGCCTATAAACAAAAGTTCGTTTAGTCATTTACAACTCTACACCTGTGAAGTGGACTTTTAAGTCTTTCAAGTTAAAGTTTGAGAATTAATTTAATGACAAAACACTTTGGTTTCTGGCCTTTTTTGTTACCAAAAGACGCTGTCGTGATATTTGTAGCTGTAATTTCCAGCAATTAACAAATGGTATTGTCAAACTAAAGTAGAATAATGAAATGTGTAGATACTGATGACAAAAAGCCAAACGTCGGGATTAGCGTTGCATTATGGGAGAGGCCTAAGTCCAACAGTGGAATAATGGCCTAACTATGACAATGATGATGCTTTTATTGGAAGCCGCCACTGTGGCTTTGTAATCTGGAGCGCGAAAGACTAGACCAGCAGTCTATCGATAAGGTACCTACATGTATATTACAGTGTTACCAGTGATGACATATGAAACAGAAACGTAGCTTCTCACTATGGGCCTCATAAGAAAGCTTAAGGTTGCACAGCGTGTTATGCAAAGGGCTATGCTCGGTATTTCTTTACGAGATCAAATCAGAAAAGAGGAGATTCCTAAACGAACAAAGGTCGCTGACAAGCCCAACGGATTTACACTCTAAAGTGGCAATGGGCGGGGCACAAAGCACGTAGAACTGACAGCCAATGGGGCTGAAAGGTTCTAGAATGGAGGCCACGTACCGGCGAGCGCAGCGTAGGAAGTCCACCCACAAGGTGGACAGACGACTTGATAAAGGTTGCAAGAAGCCACTGGATGCAGGCCGCTTCCAACCGGCCAATCTGTAAGGCATTACTCATTAGGAGAGGCCTATGTTCAGCAGTTGACGTCCTATAGCTGAAATAATGATGGTGATGATATTATTAACATATATGAATAATAGAAATAAAAATAGTTCAGCTTGTGCATTGACAAACATTTACATGCTAATCTTTACTTAAACAGGGGATTTGCATTCCTTTACGCTAACCACTTATGACTTCGAATACGGAATGACTATACCTACCATTATCTGCATAGACGTTCTTACTACTTACCTACTTAATAATAATTGTGAGCTTAAAAACTGCCGGCTGTTCTGTGGCACGTGCCACATACACCTGTTATAATACGTAGGTACTTCCATACATACTCCATACAAGTGCCTATTTACTAGCTATAGAAACATGCCATTATTTTTTGTCTACGATACAAAATTACTGCAATAGTATACGTAGTTATTAGGTCCAGGAGTAAGTGGTTAGAGTAGATAGTATTTATTATCATGTATGATTTTATAGTAATTGTGAAATTAGTATGCAATGTTATGTTTAATAACTCTTTTTATAATGATGCTGTGGGTAATATTAGATTACAATATGACATCGCTATGAAACAAAGACATTTATGCAAGTAAAAGAGAAAGTAAGGTACGAAATGTTTAAGTTATTTTTGTAGGTAGATATCAAACGAAACGAATTGGAGACAAAAGACTGTACATCTCTAACATAGACAGTTATTATATTTTTTTATAACTTGTGGCCGTTGTAAAATTCTCATACAGTTTGCAATAACAATTCAATCACAAAGCGGAAAGACCGTTTGACCGAATCGGTAACTAATTTCGATAACATGTAAGGACAAAAAAATAATAATACATGAGTTACCCTCGAACAACTTCTGAAGATTGTTCCTATGTGGGAGTAGGTACTCCTATTAGTCTAAATTACAAAAATCATTAGTTTTACGACACCGTCGGAGGCTCGTAGGACGCAGCATGGCGCCGGGCTAGTTCAAATTTCGTTAGCGAAATGGCCATTACTGTGATCAGGCATTACGAAATTTAATCAGCTTCCAAAATGGGATGCTTTCGATAATTTGATATGATTTAGATGGCTGTGGTCAATTTATGGTAAAATTCTGTCCGCCTCTTCGTAAAATATAGGTTATTAATTTATAGGTTGGTAAGATAAAAGAGCTTAGACTATTTTGACGCTATAGGTTTTATGTATGATGTCTCATCTAACCGTTTGATAATGCAGCAAACATTTTCAAAAAATCTTAATTCTAAAAATGGGGATGTTCGAACTTCAAACGTCGAGGATCCTCCAAAACACAAACCAGGTGCCTATGTTTTGGGGGATCTTAGACTTTGCAGGTTGTGCCCTGTATTCCGCTACGCCTTAGGCTGAGGTTTCTGCCCCAGGGTTCAGAGCTCAAAAAGACACAATCCTAGTCGTTTTATTTGAGTGTAATTAGGAGCGGAAATGTCTCCAAAGTGACTAGTCGTCGCTGCCTTAATTAGAGCGTCAGTGTTCCTAAATCAAGACAGTCTCAGTAGTAAGATAACTCTTATTTAGTTTGATTTCAAGTAACATAAGAGAATTAATGATCAACACAAAGTGACGACCTCCGTAGCCGAGAGGTGACTTGGTGTCGCTATCTCTGAGGTTCCGGGTTCGATTTCCGGTCGGGTCAATGTAGAAAAATAACTTTTCTATGTTGCCTCGGGTCAGGGTGTTGTGGTACCGTTGTTGTTTCTGATTTCTGTAACACAAGTGCTTTGGCTACTTACCACAGGATTAGAGCAATGTATGTGATGTTGTCCAATATTTATATATTATATTTATAAAAACAAAAAACTGTAGATGTGGGATTTTGTACACTTTTTATAAGTTTGTGTACATAATAAAGTTTTAAATAAAATAAAATAAAAATTAAATTCTAACAAACTTATAATTTAATTTTAGGGCCAACAAAAAATGAGGATAGGCCTTTTAGAAGTTTTCTTATCTAAATGTATGAACCATGATTAAGCGTGAATACCTTTATGAAATCTGTTTTGGTTGCCTATGGCCTATGGCCATGTAAAACTTAATCTACAATCTTACCTTTATAGCTCTTCAGCAGAAGCAATTCACACGTTTTAAAAGAGTCAGTGTTCAGTGTTCTCACCTATTGTTCCAACAAAAATAATCCAGAACACACAACTTACATCACGTTCGATAATAGTCCAGTCAATAGTAACACTAATGTTAAGTAGTTTTCACAATTAATGGTAAACACTAGAACGACATAAAACCATATATTTAATCAAATTGTAAAAACGAACTAATAAAAACAACGATAGTCTTTTTGCAGTCACTCAGTTCTAGCTGTATAACTAATAGTTCCACAAACACAATATATTTTTAAAAATATATAAAATCCCAACAAAGTTTTCCCGCCAACACGAAAAATCTTTTTTTGATCGCGAGAAACCGGCTATGCACACAGCACACGCGTCCAACCGCGAAGGAAGCCGGTTGAGCGCTGTTGATGTTTTATTTTAAGTCGACTACGAGTTACGGCCGCGTCCGACGCGTAGACCGAGCGATCCAGGGAGGATAGGAATACAAAAAAAAACATGGGCTACGCTTGCATAAAAAACACATTAGCGGTTCTTGTTGAGGCCCGAGATGTAATTACTTGGGGATGTAAGTACCCACAAAACTATAAGCTTCTGGGAACCTCATGGCACTATGATAAAAGAAGTTTTGGAGGAAGTAGTTTAATAGTAGTTCCATTGGTACCTACGGTCTAATAACAACGTTTATTTATTTTAAATTTAAGCTTTTGCGGAAATGTCTTTAACACACAATGCACAGCAAACTTAATAACTCTTTACTCTACATGATCGTTGAACTTTGCGTTTTATGTCTCAATTCTGATTTCTGTAACACAAGTGCTTATGCTACTAATCATAGGATCAGAGCAATGTATGTGATGTTGTCCAATATTAATTAACATTATAATTTGTACGCTGTAGGAGTTTAAGGGCCAAAAGTGACCCGCCGGCAACTGAATGGGCCCCCCCTAGCGTCATGGGTCATACAAGTCCGGACTAAGGGGCAACACTGTTGTCGGCGGCTAAGAGTGGCGAGGTGGCTCTGGACTTTCAACGACGATCACTTGCTCCCCCAGAGGGTCCGGCATCACGTGCCGACTCGCCACTTAAGAACCACATCCATCCTTCGAGCATCATGCTCTAGCGACTCCACTCTGGCCGGCCGGTTAAGGCAAGCCAGAGGTGAGAGTCCTGCAGACCCCCTTGGGTTCCACTTCGGCAAGCCGATGACGAGGGTCTTGGCCGACTCTCAGGAGTACTTGTATTAACAACTGACTCCGTGGTGTCGCTACTCACCACAGCTCGCCACAAAGCTGCCCTGCGGGGTTTGTTATTATTATGTTAGGTCCATATCCCATTTGTCGTTTTATTTTTTCAAAACAAAGACAAGTGCCTAACGTAACGTTAGGCCACCCATAGCTTCTGATGAAATTAACCGTTAGATGCTGAAAAAAGGTAAAAGGCACAAAGTTTAACTTAACTTGTATGGTGAATAACGAATTCGAAGTAGGTACCTACATGTAGGTGTTAGGCTATCGATTTTGGATCACACAAATATCGTAGCCTTTAATGTGCTAAAGAAATAAGCTACATAAAATTCAGAATTTCGCTAGGTAGCTTTACTTCTCCTTGCGAGTCCAAGTCAAAGATAATCACGAATAATCGGATTTGGATAAAATTTGGCATTGTAGACATTGTAGATAGTACAATAAACATGTAATATCCCGGGATAGCACAGCTCCCAAGGGCTATATGATAACGTAGTGACGATCTGATTGGCGTAGTTACGGATCGCAAGGATCCCGGGTTCGATTCACAGTTCGCGCCGATTCAGAAAACAATCTATTTTAAATGGTTATAGTAAGGGTGTGCTGAGAGACGCCTCTCGCAAAATACAATGTCTGATAAATCGTAACCCAAGGATGGTAATTCCTTAATTCAATTCAATTCAATATATTTATTGCATTCTATAATGTTACATAGGTGTTATAAATAGGTGCACAAAACAGATCATTATAGACCCTGTAGGGCACCACAATAAGATAGGTATTGTGGGCAGAGAGGATGACGCCATGCATAAATTAAATCAATTTGTTCATTTTAAGAAGTTGTAAAGAATTAATAATACATTATAAAATCATATGATAATTATTGAATAATATATTTTTAGGCATTTACATATTAATTTATTACTTTGACATGCATTGTATTGCGAGGTAAGCCGCATCCCTTAGACTTGATTAAGTAAGTGGATAAGGAATCATAACCGTAAATACTTTTATGTGCCCAATGCCAGCTTCTATAACTGCGCCCATGCATGATCCAAGCAAGGTCTGATAGTCTAGTAATATCTGCGTCCTGTGCCTGGGCAACGCTGGCACAGGCCTAGTTACGGCACAGAGAAAAAGGAAAGCTGGGATCTGTGAGCTGGCTGTCGTGAACTAAAACTAACTCTGCTTTACGGACTACGGAGTACATTATTCAGTCTCATGAGTATCATAATAATTCACCTTACTAGGATGGCAGACACCGAAGGCCACTTTACCACACGTATGTCAGCTCCTCGAACGACGACACAGGGGCCCTATTCTATTCACGTTCTGCTTATTTTAAATGTACTATCTATTCTGTTTATTCCGAACAAAAAATAAAGTTAAAGAAGGCTAGTCCTAGGTCCAAGTCTTCAGATGCGCGTTTAAGGCGAAGGAGAAAGCAAGTGACCTTGAGCCAGGGCCTTCTATAACCTATTGGGGGCCCTGGGCATATTAGGATAATGGGGCCCCTATAACTTTGTCAGTTATTGGTTGATGATCTGGCATGTCCTAGAGGGGGCCCCCATCGATCGCGGGGCCCTGGGCACGTGCCTGGCGAAAGACGGGCCTGCCTTGAGCATTTTATAGCGTCAACCCGCGCGACTACCTCCGGTCGGGCCATGTACTAGTCTGCAATAACTATGACTAGACCTCAAGACTCTGAGATGCATTCTTGGACCGCAAAGCGCAGACAGTTTTGCAACTCGGTTAGGTCGGGTCTTAGAGATCTTCATGGTCCCGAAAGCAATCACTTATCCGTTGAATTGCAAAATGATTGTTAAGTCCTATATCTCACTAGGATACCAGTGGCGGCGTAACCAGTCGCGCTACCTACAAAATGTATAGGTACAGCTGTATAGAGGGACCTCAATTGGTGTCCGCTAGGTTGCGCAACTAATTTGGCGATTTGTACAGATACACAATTGTATTTTGTTAGTGGCCGCGACTGATGTCTTTGTGAGATAGGGTCCTAAGCTGAAGCCCTTAACCTTTTTCCACTTGCACTGTGAGCGGTTAACCAAGATCGTAGATCTCAGCGTATAGGCTCGAGAAAGACAGCACCTAGTAATACTTTTGATAGGGGTATAAAGAATGTACAGTTTGCCACATAATCTATGTCTCCTGTTGAGACGATATGTTGTCAAAGCTTTATTTTTTCAGACGGTTTTTTATTATTATCAAAGTACTAAGTAATTAACAAGTATAGCCCTTAAGTGAAGAGCGCGATTTGGCTAACGGAGAGTAAAGCGCCTCCACTAGGAGCGATGATACAAGTACACCAAACTGCTGGCGGTTAATTGAAACTGCTGACATAGGCAGATTATGATAATACCGGTTAAAAAATTGTTTACGTAAACGCTATCAGCTATAGGGAATTGTACTGCTCGCATCGGGGTCTTAGCTTTTGAATTGTCCTTTCGGTATTGTTGATATAGGTACCTACCCTGGTAGGCGTCAGAGAACACCAATAATGTCATGGTCTCAACAAAGTAAGAAATTTTGATTTTTGTGTTACAAGGTACCATATTATTTTTTGCTTGGGACCAACACTCCCCATGCTGACCAAGTTTTAAAAAGTTTTTTTTCTGAATTTGACAAGGAATCAAACCTGCGCCAAAATAAATTATTGTATCACTGTGCCAATTGGCTCAGCTTAAAAATACCATTTTTATGTGTTTATAGTATAAGGATATACACCAGAGTTTAATACAAAATATTTTATTATTGCTTATAGAAAAGGCATCTAATATTTTTTTTTAAATGGTAACTCCACAGACACGAATTAAACGGACCCATGAGACTACAAACAATAGAATTTCCACTGTCTCGTTTCCCTGGGCTGAGGGGTCATAAAAACCGCCAAAAAATTAAAAATTAATTAATTAAGAATTCAGCTCCCTTGATTTTCAATTTCTGTTTCAAGCTTCTCAACATCCTCAATACTTATATCCCCTGAAAATTCACCTCCATCATTTTCATAATTTTTGGTGTTTCCTCTTTTTAGGAAAGGTTCATGTAAAGCTTTGTATAGTTTCTTAGCCTTTGTTGCCCCAAACCCAGGACATTCAGCCAGCCTACTTTCTGTAGCTTTTATTATATTCTCTAATGTACCAAACTTTGTAATCAATGTCATTGCATCAGTTTTGTTTACTGGTTTTATTGAACTCAGTGCATTTATTATCTGGAAACAATGATGAATAGATTACTATCCTAATTTATTCAAACTTAATCTTACAATTTTTTAAAAAAATATATAGGTAAATAACCTTTTTTCCCTTATATTTGCCAAAATAAACACCTAGCTTAAAGAATAACAATCATGCTAATAGATAGATTCTTATTTGTATAAATTAATTTTATAAATTATATTTTATTTTATAATACATTTATTTTCATCATTATCATATAAATTATGTTTTATTTTATAAATTTATTTTATAAAATATATTTTATTTTATAAATTTATTCTCTTAAATGATTTTTGTATGTTGAGTTTGAGTGTTTTTACCTTTTGATGAGGATCATTTTCCACTTTC
Source organism: Anania hortulata (assembly GCA_963576865.1). Taxonomy (NCBI): domain Eukaryota; kingdom Metazoa; phylum Arthropoda; class Insecta; order Lepidoptera; family Crambidae; genus Anania; species Anania hortulata. The sequence goes on along the minus strand of OY756396.1, from coordinate 15,599,726 downwards.
TCCATAATTTGGTCTGGTGGTTTGTTTTCAAATATTTTGTAATTTTCTATAACTTTACCAGCTTCTTCTGGGCTCCAAGCTAGCATGAGGGTCAAGTCTGTTAACAGACATATCCTTGTTAAGTTCTTTAATGGTGTGGTTGGGTCTTTTAAATCAACCTACAGACATTACAAGAAAGAAGTAAAGAAAACAAATAGTCTACTTAGGTATGGAGGGGAAAGGGCCATAGAAAACATTACAGTGCTTGGTAAAGAGATGAGAAAAAAGTGTGACATAGGAGAAGAGGGTTAAAATTGACGATAATTTGCATGATATAATATGCGGATGGCCCTTTACTAACTAAAAAAAAAAAAAGTATTTATTTTATTTCGTAAATATTCTTTGTCTCCTGTTACTTGTAAAAAATATATTTATCAGTCTTAATTGTTTAAAAGTAGAATTTTTAAGCTTTACAAATAAAATAACATATTTACCTGAACTAACAACACACGCAGCTCATATTTTTTCCCTAATTCTTTTAATCTGTTGTTTATATAATCCGGATTTAAGTTGTGATAGCGCAATGAAAGAAACAATATGCATATTGTTTTGCCAACCTCATAATCAGGTATTATATCATCATACTCCCAGGGCACACATGTGATAAATTTCAATAATGGATTACCTCTCTGTAACGAAACTTTTTTATGACGAAATTTTACTATAAAATGATACAATCTATAATTGCAACGTTCATACCTACCTGCTTCTGGTTTACTAGAACACAGTGTGTTTTCGATGAAGAAGGTTTCGATACTGCATCTTTTGATGTGCCTTTTAAAACAGTAACATGTAATTCAATTGATTTGTTAATTATACGCTTTGATTAACTCAATTTTACTATTCTTAAAGTTTAAACCTACCGGGTTGCTGAACTTGCAGATCATTTTGCTCTAACCTTGGTTGTTTTGGAGATGTGGGTTCACATAATTCTGCTAATAAATCATCAAAACCATCTTCCATTTCCATCGCACTGGGTATTGGGTAATTTATTGATCTTAAAGATTTGCCCTTAACCCAGTTTTATTATTTGACAAAGAAAGAAACTAATTAAATAAGTAAGTAAATAGGTAAGAGAACTCAACAAACAAACAGTGAGAGAGATCAAAAACCATGAACCGAAACGCAATTGACAGTGACAGCTGCAGTAAAATTATTTCAACGTGGAATAAAACGCATACCTTAGTTTAGATTAAGATTTTTGAACGAAAATATTTTTAAGCTGTCGGCAGATTGTCATTGTCACTGTCAGGCTGTCAGTCTGTCAGCTATTGACAACCATTCTGCCACCAAATTGCCAATACTTACTACTTAGTTTTTTTAACAAATTTCGCTCCTTTTATTATAATATTACTTGCGTGATAATGTAATTAAAAACAAGAATTGCTTTAAAAGCGATTAATCGAGTGAAGTGTAAAAAGTTATATTTGAGCAAGACGTAAATAATTCAAAAATAGCATTTGATTACAAATATTTTTTGTTTACAAATATTAAGCACAAAGCTTATTTAACCTACATAAAAACAATCATGTTGAAAATATGAACAACTTACTAGAAACAAACAAATCAAATTGTGATTTTGAAGATGAAGTATTTGATGACTCCTCTTTTCTGGCAAAATTTGACAGTACTTCATTCAAAGAAACCAGGATTTCCGAGATAAATGATTCTCTTAACCAAAGCGACCTCAATGTCAGGTATAAAAACGAATCATCAGTAATACAGTTCTTTCCAAATGTACCAATTCAAAAAGTATCCTATAAAAAGCTCTCATAATATTTTACTTACTATGTAAACTAATCTTTTCCAGTGCCCTGTGCTGTGACGAGGAAATCAGTGGCTATGACAAGTTGATAGGAAAGACATGGATCTATCCAACAAACTACCCAGTGCGAGACTATCAGTTCAACATCATCAAGGCTTCTATCTTAAAAAACACTCTTGTATGTAACAACTTTGCTCTTTTTTATTAATTTACCACAATTTGACTGCAAAAACAAGCATTGATTTACTTAATATAATATGTTTTCTCTAAAGTACCTTCTGTGTTACTTGTAGGTGAGCTTACCAACAGGACTGGGTAAAACCTTCATAGCCGCTGTGATTATGTACAACTTCTACCGCTGGTATCCCCTTGGCAAGATTGTGTTCACGGCTCCCACCAGGCCACTGGTGGCTCAGCAAATAGAAGCTTGCTATGATATTATAGCAATACCACCAAATGACACAATTGAGATGACAGGTTGGTTAATTTTAATCATTATTATTTATTATTGCAAAAATCAAGAGGCAACCAAACAAGACATTAACAATAGTAAATGTAACCCAAAACTACAACTAATACATTTGAAGTCCATGTCATATTAAAAATATTCAAGATCCAAACAATTCTCAATGAAAATCAGCAAATTATTTTGTGTAAACTAAGGTAGAGCAAAAATGGAATTTTATGCTCTTGGAAAAGCAAAAAATTCAAAATTCTTTATTACATACCTTAAGTCTATTTACATTACTATATTTTGGTTGGAGATTCCTTTTAAGCAAATTCTATGCTCGTGCTAGAAGTAGCTAGCTAGCTAATGAGTGTTAACTCCAATTTTATCAGTTTCTTAAATACCTTTTCAGGGCACATGCATGTTAACACCAGGAAACAGCATTGGCAAAATAAAAGAGTGTTCTTTGCAACACCACAAGTGATTAGCAATGACATAAAATCGGGCATTTGTCCGGGAGACAAGATCAGGTGTCTTGTTATTGATGAGGCACACAGAGCCAGGGGGAACTATGCCTACTGCCAAATAATATCAACACTCACTGAAATGGGGCATAAAACATATAGGATATTGGCTCTGTCAGCAACACCAGGGAGTAAAGTTGAGGATGTCATCAGTGTGAGTACAACTATACAATGTTTACAACATCGAACTTAATTTATTTATACAGTTATTACTCAAATCACTCTTAAACATGGATGTGGCATATTCCACGCTGACAGAATGTTGTATACGCGTATATTATAAATTTGTCATTTATTCAAAAATATAATACTAAATTGTCTGATATCTTGCTGTCATCTGGGCTTTGGTGCCATCTAGAACTTTGTGAATTTGTTAAAATCTAAATTAGTTAACACTAAATTATTCTTTATAGTCTCTCATTTTCTTTATTTGGTTATTGGTATAGTCCATGGATAGCCTAAGAAGGATTTGGATTGGCCTTGTATTGGATTTTTATATTTCATTTTAAGACTCTTATCCTGAGTAAATTCATTTCCTGCTATGTCTATGGTACTTATTATGAAGAGTTTAGTGTGAATAAAGCCCTGAGTGTAGCTTGAATCACGACGATCGTGATGTCGCGCGCAACTGATGCGATAATACTTGCAGGATGAAAATGTATGGCGCCGCTCTAATCGAAGACCGCGCGCGTATGTCGCTCGTGGGGTGCAAAGCGGAGATCTACCCTAAAAATAGTTTCAATTATCCAAAAAAGTGTTATCTTAGATACGAGGGCGGCACTGAAAATTTCGGGAATCAAGGAAGTGACACAACATTACTATTTAAAAATGTATTTATTGATTTTCAAAGTATTCTCCGCGAAATTTGACACATTTTTCCATACGACGGAAACAATAATTGAAGCAACCATTCCATTCGGAAGTTTGGGTCTCCAAAATGGCCGTTTTGTAGGTGTCCACAGCTTCTTCAGGTGATGAAAATCTCTGACCACGCAATTTATTCTTTATTTTAGGGAAAGTATAGAAATCATTAGGGCTTAGGTCGGGGCTGTACGGCGGATGGTCTAATAATTCTATGTTTTCTTGGTCTAAAAACTCTTTTGTTCTGTGCGCGGTGTGAGAACTCGCATTGTCGTGATGGAGGATGATGCGGCGGTTGCAGTTCTCTTTACGGAGTTCAGAAACGACCTGTGGCAAACAAATGCTAGCATACCATTCTGCATTAACCGTTCTTTGTCCCTCAAGAGGAATAGTCGCAACATGGCCGGTTTTGGAGACAAACATGGCCACCATTTTTTTTGCAACACTCCGTGAACGAACAATTTTTGTTGGCTTTAACTCATTTTCGAACACCCAAACTCGTGACTGGTTTTTTGTTTCGGGTTCGTACGCGTTTATCCAGGATTCGTCACCTGATACGATGTTGGATACAGCATTTGAGGACCCTGCGTGGAATCTTTCGAGAGTTCTGACGCACCAAGTAACGCGAGTCGCTTTTTGCTCTTCAATAATACTCAATAATAATACTCAATAATACTAATTTATTCAGTATATAGGCCCTCTTCCGGGCACTTATACACGTCCCAAAATATAGCTTTACCCTACCACCGCTTCGGGACTACATATCGGCTGGTGATGAGAAGAAACGGCGCAACAAACTCAGTCACCTTTGTCAGCCTTTTTTTACAGGAAATACAATTACAAGACATGAAGTAAGTGCGAGCTAAGCAGGTTAAGTCCATGCACTCTTGTCGTTCAAAAAATCGTCTACCTTATAATACCCTTTTTTCATAAGGTTTTTTTTAATGTGAATTTTGAACTCATGTACAGGTAGTTCAACAAGAGTCTGTGGAACTTTATTAAAAAATTTAATACATTTCCCCAAGAATGAATTACCAACTTTGTGAAGTCTGAAGCTCGGAACGGCAAGTTTATTTTTATTACGAGTATTATAATGATGAAAATCACTTTTTAAGCTAAACAAACTTAGATTTTTTCGAACGTACATAATATTTTCAAAAATGTATTGAGAGGCTACTGTTAATATATTAATATCTTTAAAAATCTCCCTCAGAGAGTCACGAGGTCCAAGACAGTATATTGCACGTACGGCTCTTTTCTGCAACACAAAGATTGATTCAATGTCAGCAGCAGAGCCCCATAGCAGTAAACCATACGACAACAAACTATGAAAATAACTAAAGTATACTAGTCTTGCTGTTTCGACATCAGCTGAAAGCCTTATTTTCCTCACTGCATAAGCCGCTGAACTGAGCTTTCCTGACAGGGCAACTATATGGGGACCCCATTGGAGCCGGGAGTCTAATGTAATTCCCAAAAAAATTGTGGAATCGACTGCATCTATATGATTGTCTGACATATTAATATGCGTACTGACCTGCCTCACATTGGGCATAGTGAATTTAATGCATTTAGTTTTGTTTGCATTTAGCAACAGGTTGTTAGCTGTAAACCAGCGTACTACTTGAGAGAGAGCACTATTTACATCGTCAAAGGCAGCTTTACCTCTGTCAGTTTTAAAAATCAATGATGTATCATCTGCAAACAATACTATCTCACAAAGATCTTTAGTGAAGTAAGGAAGGTCATTTATATAGATTAGGAATAATAGAGGTCCCAATATAGAGCCCTGGGGCACACCAATGCGTATTGGAGCTCCAGAAGAGTCAGTTCCATTGACATTAACTTTTTGAATTCTATCTGTGAGGTATGACTCTAACAATTTACCTGAATCATTTGAGACACCATAATGCCGTAATTTCATTAATAAAGTCTTGTGATCTACACAATCGAAAGCCTTAGACAAATCACAAAAAACCCCTAAAGCATCTTGTTTTCTTTCAAAAGCATCGAAGATATGCTTAAGGAGTGCAACTCCAGCATCAGTTGTGTTTCTACCTTTGGTGAAACCAAACTGCTTCTCATGCAACAGTTTGTTAGTTCTAAAATGTGATAAGAGTTGATTGAAGAGTATCTTTTCAAATATTTTACTTCACAGAGCGAATGCGGTATCCGTCAGGAAAACAACTTTTTTACACCTAATTGTTCATGCAAGATTATTTGTATTTGACTCATGCCAATGTCTAAAGTTGCCTGAATTTCGCGGTATGTTACATGTCGATCTTCCTCAATCAGCTTACGCACAGCATCAACGTTTTCTTGGGTGACTGCAGTTTTTGGACGACCTTGACGGGGATCATCACTGAGCTTGACACGTCCACGTTGAAATTCAGCAAACCAGCGATAAATTGTGGTTTTGGATAGGGCTTCATTACCAAATGCAGAAATCATCCGGTCAACACACTGTTTTTGTGTTAAACCACTTCGAGTCATAATAAATCATCGCTCTTGAATTTTCTCGAGTCAATTCCATTTTCTCAACGACTAAACAAGTTTGACAAGACCTTGTGATAAGACCGAGAATCTTTTTTTAATAAATAAATGGTATTTGATTTTTAAAACCAAGGAGTTTGCAATTAAAAAGATTTTAATATGACAGGAGCAGTGGAAATATTCCATTCCCGATACTTTTAGTGCAGCCCTCGTATTATGACGAATTTAAAAATTTTTAGGTTGTAAAAAGCTTGCATATAGCTCATCTAGAGCTGCGGACAGAGAACTGCATAGATGTGGCGCCGTACAGCCACTCGCGCAAGATCAACACGGTCATCATTCCGCTGGGGGCTGAACTTACACAATTGAGGCAACACTATGTAGAGGTAATTGATTTATAAATAAACTAGACTTAAAAATTAAAAATTCACGAAAAAAAAATTATAAAGAGGCGGTACGAAGTTCGCCGGGACAGCTAGTTATGGATAAATATAAATATGCGCCGGACAACACTAACAGTTTTGGTCTCGGATAAGGAATTAACATCCTTGTGTTACTAGGGACTATGAATTTTGACGGCACACTTTGAGCCAATTTAGCAACTTTTTTTCTGAATCGAGCTGAACCAGGAATCGCATCCTTGCGCTTATAGCTAGCTACTACGCCAGTTGGATCGTCTAGTTGTTGATTGTGCACAAAATTGAATGTTCATTTTTTTGTATGCTAATGTAGCTTTGTGGCTGTTTATCCCTTAAAAAATATATGAACTTGTTCTCATTTAGATGAGATTATATCTTAGTTTTGCTTACAATCTAACTTTTTCAGATATTAGACGGCTACGCACGGCGACTGAAACAATTCAACATTCTCCCGCAAAACTTGGGCAATCTTTCTAAAGGCCGAATCGTGATGCTTTACAAAGAGTTCCAAACTAAAGAAAGAAGTGCCAGGTAAATAAAAACAATAGACAATTATCCTATAAATAAAAATGTTATTACCAGTATTGTTTAAATGCTGATATTGGCGGGTCACACGGCTGGGGGGCGACATACTCTACGTATGTCTTGGCGTGGTCTCCACTCGAGAACCTGTTTACTCCACCTTTCATCGGTTCTGCGACAGATGTAGTCGGGCCACGACCACTTTAGCTTGCTACATTTTAGAACTATGTCAATGGAGTATATGCATATATTTTTACTTGGTCATAAAATTAATAGTTCTTAATTTAAAATAATTAATTCTTAAAAAAAATCTATAATAATTATTGATAAATACCTGACTTACAACCCATTAAAATCGCGTGCTAGACAAGGAAATTCGACATGTTTCGTGACGTCACAGTACACGTTCGCCATACATTTTTCATAGTAAAAGTTGTTTTAGAAAGAGACAGGTGTATCTCAATTTCTTATTACTGTATTACGGTTATTTTTTACCTAAAATCAATTTTGTTTTCAGAGCACTATAGTTTCTATTATTAGCATTATTAACAATATATTATTTTCGTGCATATTTCCTATTACTTAATTGGTCTACTGCCGGATAACATCGTTTCGTTTTTTTTATTTTGATAGATATTCCCTTTGTCACATCGAAATTCAACTCTATCGCTCTTAAACTCAGGCACCCCCAGCACAGCTACATAATGAAAGACTTCACGGTGCTGATCTCGCTCTACCACGGGCTCGAGTTGCTGGTGAGGCACGGCTCGCGCGTGTTCCTCAACTTCTTCGACGAGCACCCGGAGAAGGGCTGGATCCAGGCCGACGACCGCCTCACGGGCCTGCTGGAGCGCCTCCGCGACGACCTGGGCCTCGACCCGCTCGCGCTGGACAGGAGTCTACTGCCGGACGGGACCATTCCTGAGGTAATTCTTCTTCTTCATCTATACGGTCAATCCCGGTTGCGTCCAAAGCCATTGCTTTGGACGCCAAAGCCATTCGCTTTCCTTGATTTACTCCTCCACTTCGCACGGTCTTGAGCGTCTCTAGTTGTGAGATCATTGGCACGCAAGTCAGCCCCTACGACGTCAAGCCAACATTACTTGGGTCTACCCCTTTTGCCGGGACCTGGCGGTGGCGGCATGGCCAGACATTTGTTTCCTACGTAGCTTGCCGGTTTCCGCAAAACGTAGCCGTACCAGCGTAGGAGACTCCTGCAGTTTGTCTGCAATATCACGGACACGAAGGCTACCACGGATGTAGCGGCCACGCTTCGCTGCCATATAAAAGGACAGGCATAATGATGGACTTATATAGATCTGTCTTTTCAGCTTAGCCGGCATTACATTCCTGAGGTAAATATTTATTAAAAGTTATTATTTTTGTCTAAGTTTTTAAGGTTTATTTATTCAGAGGTGCCGTGTAGGGACGGCCATAAAGAATACACTTCCCTACTGACAATAGGAGGCGTGTCGTAGGAGGCGACTAATTCCTGTAGCACGAGACGGGCAGCAGCGTCTTCGTGCGAAGTCTTATAAGAAACAGCGCTCGCCAACCCGCCTGCCAAACGTGGCGAGTATTGGCAATCCCCCCGATGATAAGTCATTGGGGAAGGCATTTGTTTAGCTGTGGACGTCCTATGGCTGAAATGATGATGATGAGAGGTGCTTGTAGCTCAGTGGCGACAACACATTTGATTACCAAAGTTAAGCCACCTAACCAACCGGGAACCATTTCGACCATATTTAGTGACATTTATCAAAAGCATCTCCGTGCACTGCACGGTAAAAGTTGGTTCCGGCTAATATCGCTTGATACTAGCCGGTGAAGCCTAGTTCTGACTAGGCCTTAGGGCAGCTTAATAACATCTGAGAGTAAGGTTAACTCACTAGCCTTGCAAACACCCCTCCACCGCACCGCACTGGGCCCGCGTGTTGGAGTATGGCCCAAACCACCTCATAGTTGAGGTGAGGCCTGAGGTTTGCAGTGGGAAGTTTATAGGCAATGTCTCTTGCGAAAGAATAATGTCTTAATCCCGTACTAAGCTAATCCATCATCACCATCTAAGATAAATATATTCATATTCATTTATTCACTTTATAATGTAAACCAATAGCAGTACAGTCAATAGGCATAAAAAGATGGTAATAAAATAGTTACATTATAACCTCTATGAGGCATTCGTGAACACAATTATTTGATAAAATTAATCTTAACAGTATCAGCATTCCATTTACAATTATTAAACAATATTTATTATTTATGCTCCTAAATTATAATAATTATGTCAATAGCGTCACTTAGTGTTATATCAATAGATTGAATTACAAATGTCAAATAAAATTAAAAGTTACAATTTACAACAAAAATATCAACATAATTAAAATTCTGTATAATGTCAATTACTTTAAAAATTATAATAAACTATAATTTGTCATTAAAATATTCACTTAAATTATAATACGTCTTTTCAATTAATAATTTTTTCAACTCTCTATATGACACATACACAAAATGAAATATTTAAAGAGTCCTGTCCATCTTTCAGGAAACATGAGAAGTATAGTTTTTTTTTTTGTTTTTTTTAGATACCAAAAGATTTGTGTTTTGGACACCCAAAGTTTTACAAACTGAAGGAAATAATGATGGAGCATTTCACTAAAGCCAAGAAAAATGGACAGGACACGAGAGCTATTGGTGAGTTAAATCCTACCTAATGAGTAGTGGTACTGACACACATGCTCATTAGTGGCAGTAGCATGCGTGAACAACCATGCTTAATTTGAGCATGCTCATAAATCGACCGCCGTTTGATTTTTGATATTAAATAACTTTGTTGGCAACATTAAATATAATCAAAGTATTGATTTTTTACTCATAGCAACTTTTCTTTTTCTTTCTCTCGCTCTCGCAATGTGTGCTAAAGTAAATGTGTGCGCCACAAATAAGTTGTTCTATTAATAGTAACCTCAAGAAGGTATTCAAACTTTGTTAATGTCTGTGTTAGTGTTCTGCGAGTACCGCGAGAGCGTGAATCTGGTGCACTGCCTGCTGCTGCAGTGCCGGCCTCTCATCATGCCGCAGATGTTCGTCGGGCAGGGAGCTTCAGGTAGGTTCAGTTCTACTAAACATCGCGTCCGATCGATGGGAAGTGTCCATTATAATAACTGTTATCAACACATTTAGAATAATGACGCAACTGAGTGACAGACAAAAAAAACGATAAAGATGACACTACAAAACAAAAGCTATATTATTTTAGACCTAGCAACTTATCAGTTAGGCGCTACGCAAACGACGGGGAGGGGCAGTTTTTTGACCGCGAAGCAATAAAGACCGTGTCTGCCCGTCGATGCCCGCGGCGGGCCGCAGCTGCCCGCGGTCAGACTAGGACGACCATTCTAGTAGAACGCGCGGCGCGGACTAAGCAAGCTGGCTAGCTGGCTTAGTCCGCACCGCTGTCTGCGTTAGTGTATATGTTGCAGCTGACTGGTTAAAATAGCCGTTTAATTGCATGGCTAGCCAATTAATTGAACATCGCCATTAATCCTAGTTTTATAGTTGAATAATTATGACATTTAAAACATTGAACATAACGACTGACTTATAAGCTGCCCTTACATTGAATTACTTCATTTCTCTGCTACCGCGGCACTTCCGCTGTTTCGTTTTGTTTACAAGATGGTGGCAAAGCAGGTGTTTTTTGATCGCTGTGGGTTGTTTTCTGGTGAAAATAACAACCAAAATAAGTTCTCAATGTTTTTTAGAAGTACAAATAATGGATTTACTTACTAGCTTTTCAAGTGAATCAAAATTTATTGATAATTAAACCAGTTAGCTAAGCCTCGCTAGCTGAACTGTTACAGGTTGTATTCAGCCATTCGGCTATTTGACATTTAGGAGCGTGGTTGACGTTGTTCAATGAAAGGGCTAGTCATGCAATTAAACGGCTATTTTAATTAGTTGGCTGCGACATATACAAACTGGTTTGTGCGATCTACGGCGGGCAGCCACGGACATGCCGCACCGCCCCGCCCTGCCCCGCGCCGCCGCGTATCCAGCGCGCACTTGCGGCGCGGTCTTTTTGACCGCCGTGTGCGTTAGCAGTGTACGATTCCCTATGGTCTATCATTCGCGGCGAAATCGTCTGGCCCGCCCCGCCCCGTCGTTTGCGCGGCGCCTAAGTCGACGGGTAACATAAAAATAGGTTTTTATCAAATTGTAATAAAATAACGGCATTCATGTAGGTTTTTAGAATCAGTTAAATTGTTTGAATCGGTTTCTATTTCTGCCGACTCACAGATAATTCAAATCGCTTTAAAAAAATGTTAGGGAAGGATCTCTTCGATATCTCTTCTTCTTCTTTCGATTCTTATCATTTTCTTTTGTCTGATCTGATGACTGGACATAGGCAAAGACGGCAAGGCGGTAGTGTCCCAGAAGCAGCAGCTGCGCGTGATGCGCGCGTTCCGCGCGGGCGCGTGCACGGCGCTGGTGGCCACGAGCGTGGCGGAGGAGGGGCTGGACGTGGGCGCCGTCGACCTCATCCTCTGCTTCGACATCTCCTCGCGCTCGCCCGTGCGCCTCGTGCAGAGGTAGCTTTAGCCATAGTTCTTTCAAGATGAAAAGGTTTTTGTGACACTTCGGACTTTTCGTTTTTTTTTATTTAATATCATTGCAAAAGCACAACAATCTTTGCCACTAAAAATTTAAACAAACATTGCAAACCAATAATATTTAAAAAACAAATTAATATGATTTCCTTAAAATACTTGATACGTAAAACGGAACGTTTACCTACAGGGATTGTCAATACATAATCGACACTGAATCGATGAATCGGTTCGGTCGTCTTGTAAAAACTTATGCGTTGACTATACGAAAGCATCCGCCTTGTATGTGAGGTGGTGTTTTCGTTGTGCTTCGTGTAGTTCCTGTTGGTCTTGAATTTTTTTACTGTTTCTATTGAGTTTTTCATGAAGTTGTTGTTATTATTTGGTAAAATGCAAAAAAGGCTTGGCAAAAAACCGTATGGCACTCTAGCGGTAGAACATTAAATTATACCTCCTATTTCAAAAAGTTATATAAATATAAATCGATTAAAGTTTCTTTATAAACTTTCTCGATTTTCAAAAAGAATCGATTGGATAATGTGTCAACACTGAAGTGTCATAAATCCCTTATCTTGAAAGAACTATATTATAGAAGGCGCTGTCAGACAGCCTTTATGTATATTTAAATTGCATTTTTTTACAATAACAAACTAATTGACGACCTCCGTAGCCGAGAGGCGAGCATGCCGGTCTTGATGTCGCTATCTCTGAGGTCTCCGGTTTGATTTCCGGTCGGTAGAAAAATAACTTTTCTATATTGTCTCGGGTTTGGGTGTTGTAACCGTTGTACCGTCGTTGTTTCTGATTTCTGTAACACAAGTACTATACTTATCATTGAATCAGAGCAATGTTGTATAATATTTATTCTTATTATTAATTATATTAAAGAAAGTCAAATCAAAGAAAAAAAAACGAACCCTTCGAATCTTTTGGTAGTTTGTCTTTATCAATATGGCATCAATATGTTCTTCGAGTTTTAAAATTTCTTTAAATGAATTCATAAAGCTTACCGTGAAAATATTTAAGATTAACATAACACGATAACTTTGAAATCGAGACTAAGTGTTGTAACCATAAGAATGTAACAGATGCGGTCGTACCGGACGAGAGCGCGGCGGGCAAGTTCACATACTGGTCACAGAGGGAAGAGAACACCAGGTAAATATCAACAAATTTAAAAACTTTTGTTCTATCTAATCTATTGGCTTTTAAACTAATCGTGTCGACGGGAAACTACATATTTTGTTCAGTACTTTGCCACTCAGACAACTTTATAGTGACGTCACATAGACTTGTGGTGTCGCGACGCCGCGCACACGCTCTTATACAGACAGACATTAACCTGCAATTAGACCCCCACGCCGGTGGAGTAACCGGCTAAACACAATGTGCATGCAATTTAGATGCCCAAAGCCGGATACACGCTTCTCGAGGCATGCCTCGCCCGAATATGAAGGTACGCACATTGCGAGGCATGTGCATGTAGAAGAGGCAGGCAGTATATTTTGGTAAACGGTCCACGCTCAAAACACCTCAATGCGTTAAGAGTGGACGTTACCTTGCGAGGCATGTATTTCGCACGCGACGCCTCATGATTTGGATCAACCAAAGTGTTGGCAACCCAACTAAATATATAATTGTCTTTTATATGTTGCCAACTTTGTGGTTGTCGCCCTCTTGGTTTTTGGTAGCAAGCATGGCAATTTAACGTTGCCCCAACACATGCTCAAACACCAAGCATGCGCCGACTAGTGTTTCTTACGACGCATGCCTTAAGCCGAGCGAAATATGTTGTATTCTTCAAAACCATGGCCCATACACTGTAACTGTAACCAGTAATAGTCTTAAGCCTAATTTCCAATATCTTTCAGACTTTAATGGACTGCATGCGCCAACGGGACGGGCTAAATAGAAAGATACAACAGTCCAAAGAGGTTGAGAACAATCTTTACAAGCAGAACCCGCGGATGGTTCCGCATGACTTCACGCCGCAGTGCCAGAAGATGTTCATCACCGTGGCCAAGAAGGACGACCCGAAGGGCAAGGACAAAGAAGCTGATAAAGCTAAAAAGGTAAATATCGACGAGTAAAGCAACATTCCCGAGTGGCACTGCGCAATATTGAAAAGAAAAAATCCTATGTTAACGATTGTCTGATTATAAACAAATGAAAAATTTCAGGTCACCTTCTTGATCTTGTCTCGTATTTCCTTGTCCTAAGGTTTTTTTTATAATAAAGTAGAAGTTCCGCCCTAAGAATTGTTATAGTAAACTGAACCTTATTGCAAAAAACTATGATCCAAACAGTTGCAACAGTCGTGTGGCGACGAAGTGTACTGTATTATTGCCAATAGTCCCACAACATGGTTCCCTGTGTATTACGGGGACCTAGACCTCACTAGCTTCGAAACCTAACTTGTTTTTCGATACAAATGTATTAAATATATAGGTATAAACATAATGTTTTAGTAAGTTTTGCCTTCGTGTTAACCTAAAATACGTTTTCTTTATTGAATCAGGGCCAAAAAGATCTGCGGTCTATGCTATTGGGTAATCCTTCAGCCAGTAGTACGTCAGCGCCGAGTAAGGGGACTTCAGCTGGCGACTTAATCACCGAGAATGAATTCCAAGAGATATTCCCTAACGGTTTCACGGGCGATACTACAACAGAGGCTCCTGCAGAATTATGGGCGTTGAGTAAAGGTTTGGCTGTATTTAAATTATTTTGTTAAATAGGCCTCTACACTCGATCTTGCTTCACAGATTGTCTTGATATACTTCTGAGGCCTTACTTCTTCATCCTAGCACTTTGTCCGGTTGCTAGTGACGCCAAGATGACGTAAACCATCATCTCTTTTGTGGCAAGTCCAGTGTTCTGAGTGATTGCCATCAGGTTTAGCTCTACACGGCTCTATCAGTTGCTGCCATAAGTGAAAAAGACGGATAAAAACCCCAGATTTTAGCTGAATCCGATCGCAGACACTTTATGGCTAATATCTATCGCCGTTGTCATATATTCACAATTATTACTCTAAGAAAATATAGACATTACTTACTCTAACTTCCAGAAAGAATAAAATCATTGAGTAAATCAAACGAGCCCACAAACCTAAATCTGTCTTCGTGGTTGGAATGCCAGAGAACATTACAGAAAACTGTCAACATCGGCCACTCTACGGACAGCGAAATACTTGCCTCACTGCTGCAGTACAGTGACGCTAAACGCTTCGAAATGCCTCCCTCTACACAAAATCCAAGTAAGTTATATTTTAACGCTTCCAAGGTAATCATTCTTTCGCATTTTAAAAACAGCTACTTACATTAACTTTTTAATATTGCAGCATTTAATACACAAGACGTCGCCACTCAAAATTTAGCCGTTTACTCACCAGTGAAAGCGAAACCAAAGCAGAAAAAAACAAAAGTTACTGTAATAGCTAAATCCCCTATGAAGAGAGTTGCTAAGTCGCCCGCAAAAAAAGACGGAGATATAAGAGCGCTTTTTAGCAGTACAACTAAATCGACAACGAGTTACACAAAATTAATAAACGGTTTAGGTCTTTCAAATGATGGCAGTATTCCTACCCGACTGATTAACTTACTAGTTGATTTGAATCTAGATAACACCAGTACTGAAAAGACTTGTTACATTTGCCAAAATATGTGCGATTGCAATTTAATAATCAATTTAAGAAAACATAGAAAGAAGCCAACGTCTCCATTAAAATTAATGATCGATCCCCTATTACCTGATCTTGATTTGATCGATGACATTGACGTAGAAACTGTGCTTAAGTGCGCCAAAAATGACTCATTTGTAAATATTGATGACGAAATTAAAGATATACCACTAGTTTCTTTTAAAACTGGCAGTGATCTGGATGTACCAAATATCAATGCAGTGAACAAAAAAAACTTGCACCATCAAGAGAAAACATTAAATGAAAAACATAATTGCAGCAACAATTTCGATCTGGAATTTGATTTTGGGACTCCAGATTCTGATGTATGTATAATAGAAAAAACACCAGAAAGAAACAATGAAACGGAAAAAGACAACCAAAATTGTAACAATAATTTTGAATTAGAGTTTGATTTTGATTCGTTGGATCGTTTCGATACGCCTGAAACCAATATAGAACAGGCGAAAGTTGAAAATGTTAAAGAAGACTTAGACAAAAACTTCGAAATTGGCGATATAGAAGATATATTTTTAGACAGTAGTCCCGAAGAGGTAGCTCCACAAGAAAATAAAGTGAAAGAAGCAAATGCTGACCCTCCCAAAGAAGCGTTAGGATTCTTTGGGCTCGATAGTATCGACGATATTTTTGCAGACTACGACGATAGTATTGAGGTTAACCCTACTGAAACAAGTAACGCTAAAATTACTAGTAATAGCGACAGAACCAAAGTAGAGAACAAAGAAGTGAAGTCTAATACACATAATGCAGAGCCCTTGAAAAGCCAAAATACTGAAGTAAAAAATCCTGAAAATCCTGTTAGTCCATCAATATTATCTGGCAGACAGAGGAGTGTTATATCCACTTCACCAATACTTTGCACTCAAAAACGAAAATTTCAGCTAAGTACTAGAAAACCCAGTAGCTCGACACCCGCTGGCAATGCTAGAAGACAATTAATAAAGAGTCCGGGTGATGCGAGTACCGTAGATAACAATAAATCGACTATGAGCAATGCTTTACACGACAGCAAAGATAAGAGCATGTTTACAATAACGCAACTGATTCAAATGATCAATAACCCAGATGACAAATCAAAATACAATCAATCGAGTTTTATTTCTACTAATAATAATATAACTGTAACGAATGACGACGAGAGAAGCACATCGCCGATTCTTTTAACTCAAGCTGATAGAAAAAAAGCCCACAACATAGGTGCTACAGCCGATAGTAAATTAACACCTACGCAAATAAATAAAAGCGTAAGTCTAATCATACTAGAAAGTGATAGTGATTCATGCAATGAGACACAGGAATACGACATAGATGAAGAAATAAAAACAACTAATCCTCAAACTTCAAATAATAGGGTTACTGCATGTCCCACCAATACAAAGAGAAAGTTAGACGTAGATGACGATGTTATAGCAGCGTCACCGTATTTTAATAAAAAGCCAAAGTTAGATAATACCAAATCGAAATCACTCACTTTGCAGGAGAAGGTTTTGGCTGCCTTAAAATCTAATAAAACTGATACAACAAAATATGCTGGTTCTAATGACCGCGTAGTTAATTTCAGCTATTCTCCTCGTAAAACATTTTCTCAAAAAGAGAATAAAGACCCTCAGATTGTGAACGGTGACACGCAGTGTGATAGTGACGATGAAAAGGAGTATGTTCGGAAAAGAAATTTAGATATGTTACAAATATTCAGGCGAAATAGTAGTATCCAAAGTCCTAAGGATACATTCAATCTAATATCTTTAAATCCTACAAATGGATTAACTAAGTCCCAAAAAAGGAAACTTACATTTGATGATAGCGATGATGACTTCATTGAAGATAAAACAAGTAAAAATCAAAAGCCGGTTAACGGCATTGATAGTAAATCACAAACCAACTACCAGAAACGTAAGGTAACTAGAGAATTATTTAACACACCAAAAATTAATTAACTAATTTTTATAGAAAAAAATCAGGTGATATTTTATATAATAAATAATCAATAAAATTGTTTTCCAGAAGAATAAGAAGCAGAAACACAACAGTTTTCTTGAACTGGAAGCGGAGTTGTCTGATTCGGACAGTGGCGATGAGTTGTCGGACTCTAGCGCGGGCAGCATCGCAGACTTCATTTGCGACGACAATGACGTCACGCACCACGTCGACATGCAGGCGCACTACATGCGATCTGTCAAGTGAGTAAATCTAATTCGAAATAAAAAGCTAATGCAATGCTCAGACTTGCATACACTGTCGTGATAGATGCTTGCGCCTGGTTTTAGTGTAATATGAATACATTCACTTTACATTTACCTGTAATGTTAGTTGTAAGTTTGGTTGGTATAAATAAATAAATTTAATATATACGCATCCGGGGAATAGGTAAAATGGAATTTGCACATACTTCGGGGAACCACACTGCACATTTATCCCGATAGGTGTGGCAATGCGTTTAGTATTGCCCGTTGTAATTATTTGATCAATGGTTCTGCAACGGTTGCATTCTTGCCACTGACAAAATAATAAGTACGATGTAGGTTAAAAGTTAAGGGTTGTGTCAAACTTGCGCCATCTAGCGAGCACAGAAAATACTTTGACATTTGCGTGGACTTCAGTTGACAACGGTTGATAAGACTAAACAAGCTGGCGCTATCTAAGATCAGCGTTTCCTGTGCTTCCCCAATAGATATTCACGCGCCTGGAGTTCACCCATAATTTTCCTTTTTTTTCAGGAGTCCAGTGAAAGGTGTGTTCAAGATTCCTGAACTACCAAAGAAATTGAATGACATCGAAGTGTTCTCACAGTTTGTGGAAGAAGATAACTATGAGATGGTATATTTTAATTATCCTAATTACAGTCCATCATCGTAACTTGAATAATTTATACTTTTTTTATTTATCTTTACAGGATAGTTTTTGCGTAGACTCTCACATCGGTTTGACGCAAGCGAATGAAATATCAGAGCTCGAGTTAGCGGAGATTGTTTTAGAAGAGAAACGGCGAAAGAAGAAAACTGCGTCCCAAAGTAACCCCGTCCTAAACAATGGCGACAGTCCTGTGGTGAGACGAAAAAATAAGAACGCAAGACAGATACAGAGTGATTCCGACGACAGTAGTTAGCATAGTTACATAAAACAATTTTAGACTTTAACTGAATGGCGATTAAGTCCAGCTGGTTTGGACTGCCAATCAATGCTGTGATATAAATTATAGTGTTTAGACATACGTTAATATTATGTGCCTTCAATATTCTCAATATTTATTTTGTGAATACAATTTATTTACTGCGTATTTTCTGTGTAAATATCAATCTAACTTTAAGTTTTAATCGTGTTATAAAACGTGATTTTAATTAATGAAAAGACAGTGTCAATTTTTTATCTTATTTAATTTGTATTTAATTACATTCCCGTGTATTCATTTTGTTGATATAGAGTTTCAGTTTTACAATCATTGAAAAATGGTCTATATGAAATTCATTTTAATACAATTCTGTATGTACTGTTCACTGTGCTCGTAAATGCTATGCACTAACTTTGTATCCGACATTATATAAATTATTATGGAAAACATGTAATCTTTGACTATATTCCTATCCACTATTCATCAGTAGTCTTGGTTTCAGCTTGCTTGGGCTGGCGACCTTTATGTATTTCTTCCAGCTCTCCCTGAAGCTCGCCATATTTCTTTTGGAGTTGCTTCTCACGGTCCGTTTGACGATTTACGTCTTCTGTTAGAGACTGCGAAAGAAATTATTTTTTTAATAAACCGCATGAAAAATAAGCGAGCCAAAATCTGGTAAAAGTATTGTAATAGCATAGATTTATTTGCCATATAGGTATGTTTGGTATTTGTTAATATTGTTGTACAAAGTCGATTTCATAGTAACATTGATTTTCTGGACAACCTGTATTTTATACATAGGTAAAAGGTTGTATTCTCTATTCAAAATTAAACAACGATAAAATGTAAGTCTTTTACGTTTTATCCTTTAAAACTTTGTCATCATTATCATTATTATTTCAGCCATAGGACGTCCACTGCTGAACATAGGCCTCCCCCAATGATTTCCAGATTGGCCGGTTGGGAGCGGCCGGATCCATCTAGATGCAGGCCGCTTCCAACCGGCCGGATGCTGGCGGCTTCCTACAACCTTTACCAGGTCGTCTGTTCACCTTGTGGGTGAACGTGCTTCGCTGCGCTTGCCGGTACGAGGCCTCCATTCCAAAACCTTCAAAAATTCGTCAACTAAACAGTAATAATTAGCATTCACTTTTGACATTATAATAGATGTTACCTCTATCCTACGCGGAATGGCAGCCTTCTCTTGTTCCGCCAGGAACTTGAATGTGGACAATTCTAAATTGGCATGCTCTATCTGATCCTGTAGCTCTTGGAACTGTTTTATGAGCGACGCCGCTCGACTTTGATATCCACCTGTAAATATTATTTCGTATGTAAGTTTGTTTTCTCCAATAACCATTGTATCTAGCTAGATACAGAGAGAAAATTTTCTTGTTACCTGTGATTACTCGAAGTTTCTTCTCTATTTTTGAACACTTCTTGGCCTCTTTGGCCATGTGATTTCTGTTCTGCTCTAACCTTTTCTCGGCCGACTCTAACCGGTCCTTTTTGCTGGCTAAATTTGCTCTGGTATATCTATTTTGTCCAGGCAGGAAAAGCACCTGAAAAATAAATAATGAACTAAATACGAAATATCTATGATGTTTACTGAGCTCATTTTCAGTTGCCACCAAGTCATTCAAGAAAAAAAAAAGGTTCATGTGCCATAAACGAGGACATTGCCATTCGTGGAAGGATATGGTATTTTTTCGAGATTAAACGAACTTGTGAATATAAATTTGTGTAAATTCTTACTATTTCTGCTGCTTACGTAGAATTTTAGTCTATTGGTTACGAGAACAATCTCGATTGTATACAATCGCCGGACGCCGTATAATTTTGGTTGTGTGAATCCAAATTGTAGAGTAGGTGTGTGTATGTAGGTACCTGTGCTAAACACTCCTCCCAGACTTGCGTGTAGGCGTCCATACTAAGGTCGCCATGACCCATGCCGGCCTTCACTACCTCCATCTCTTTCTTGAGCTCCTGTTTAGCCGCTTCGAGCTCGGACGGCGAGAAATCTTCATACGGATGCTGTTCTAAATACGCTAAGTGAGCTGCTTGTAACTGCACTACTCTTTTCTTGTCTACGCCTGAAACAATACATATTAATATTTATTGTTATGGCTTGCCGACAATATATTTCAATCTCTTGTGGAGTTTACACAGGATGGAAAAGACATAGTGCG
The DNA here is from genome assembly GCA_963576865.1 of Anania hortulata. Classification (NCBI taxonomy): domain Eukaryota; kingdom Metazoa; phylum Arthropoda; class Insecta; order Lepidoptera; family Crambidae; genus Anania; species Anania hortulata. Next base: position 15,579,044 of record OY756396.1, on the reverse strand, counting down.
CCATTTTTTCTCAGTGATCTGATTCGTTTCCATGAAGGTAAAGAATAGGTTCAGACAAGTTGTAACAGCAGTCGACACCTTTCGTTAACATCTTAGTATGACGAGCGCCGCGGATCTAAAGTGCTGCGTGTAGACGACCTCCGTAGCCGAGAGGCGAGCATACCGGACTCGGTGTCGCTATCTCTGAGGTTCCGGGTTTGATTCCCGGTCGGTCAATGTAGAAAAATAACTTTTGTATATTGTCTTGGGTCTGGGTCGGGTTGCGGTACCGTCGCTGTTTCTGATTTCTGTAACACAAGTGCTTATCATAGGATCAGAGCAATGTACAGTGCCCGGCGGTAAATATTTTAAATATTTAATTTCGGTTTCGTATAGCGTTTTCTGTGTCGCACACTACCATGACGTTTGTTGACACTATATAGAGTTGTTAAAACCCCAGACTATATTATTTATTTATTGGATATTTTTATTAATTTCGTTGGTATAATACTTACGTAATGTTAGTTTTACAGCTCTATATTATATAATTCACGCGGGAATCAAAACAAAACAACAATAAAGTACTCAGTTCTCAATTCAAATTCTAACAAACGATAAATCTAATAATTGATGGACATGGAAATCAGCATTCGTTCGTATTCGGAAATGCGATGATCGCCGATGTGCAATATTTATCGCCGGGTACTGTATGTGATGATGTTCAATATTGTTTATTAAATGTAGAGTGAGGTGACCTGGCGGCGGGTCCCTTAGCGCGTCGTAGTGCAGCATGGTGACCATCTCTGCCTTGAGCAGTTCCTCGGCCTGCTGCAGCGCGGACAGGGCTCCGCCCCCCGCCCCGGCGCCGCGGATGACGGTGGCGTTCACCTCTGCCGGGCGCGCCAGCCCGCGCTGTACTGCCGTCGAGCGAAGGGCTAGCTCTGCGAGACCTAGAGACGTATTTTTGAAGCATTAGAAATGAATCTCTCAGAATTAGTAAGGATTAGGATTAGGACCACTCAGAATTAGTAACTAAATCGATCTATGTGAAACATACTCTTTTTTTCATTTTCAATTCTTCCATTCTGCATTTGAAAAATAGAATACGTATGAAATTTACGATTACTCGATTAAATTGCACCGTACGTGCACTGCATGAGGTTCTTGTTGGAGCGGCGTTGTGATGAATGACGGCGCATCTGGCGTTTTTTTTTTTCGGAATTTTTTAAATATATTTTACTCCAGAAATACGACGACTGAAATTAATTACGATAAATTAGTATTTATATATTGTTCTGTAGACCTCTGAAGTTGCAAGTAAATTGCTTTTTTTAGAATTTCAGGGAGAACATGTAATATTTAAAAAAAGCATCATTTACGACAATTTGTCAAGGCGTATTTGTTGTTTGTAATAATTTTCTCTTTCTATTACATAACGCATGTTTCATAGGTGTACACCAAAATAACGTTACTTAAAACTTAGAAATTTTAAAAAATTGCAGTCTCATGGTAGCGAACAGCTACAATAAGAGAAGAATGGAAAAAGCTGGAGGAGGCCTTTGTGTCGCAAAGACACGCCGACACCAATTGTTGGCAATAAAGGCTATAATAAAAAATGAACTCGAGGTATGTTAGGCTCCATACAAAAAAGTTCGAAGTCATTCGGCACTACCTTGAAATGTAACCCTCTATCATCATCATCATCATCATTTCATCACAGGAGGTCCACTGCTGAACAAAGGCCTCCAATACTCATTTTAATTCCCCATCAACAGGGGGGATTGCCGATACTCGCCACGCTTGGCAGGCGGGTCGGCGAGCGCAGTTTTTTTATAAGATCTCGCACGAAGACGCTGCTACCCGTCTCGTGCTGCAGGAATTAGTCGACTCTCACGACACGCCTCCCGTTGGCGGTGGGGAAGTGTATTCTTTACGGCCGTCTCGACACCGCAACCCTGTACAGATCGCGTGTGTCGACTCACGTTTCTCCTCCTGGTCGCGCAGCAGCCGCGCGTCGGCGTCGGCCTGGTCCTCCCGCGCGGCGGGCGCGGCGGCGGGCGGCGGCGCGGCGGCGGCGGCGGCGTCGGGCACCACGATCTCGTAGTCGTTGCGCGGCTGCGGCAGCGACTGCAGCGCCGACCGCACCGACGCTTTCAGCTGGGTGGACGAATCGATCGATGTGAGCCAGCCGAGATACCGATTAGCGTGCTCTCAGGGCCAGTTTCACCACTCGCTGATGAGTTCCGGATGACCTGTCTGACACTTATTTGACAGCTAATTGTATGGGTTAACTGTCAATCCGGAACTTGTCAGCGAGTGGTGAAACTGGGCCTCGGACTGCTTAGGTCCGCTTGCGCATTACCAAAAAAGTTTAGTACGGGATTGAGGGCCTCTTTCCCTACTTGCTGATGAGTTCCAGATAAACAGGAAATGGGGAATATACACGAAATTAATATATTGTTTTTACTACATTTATAAGAAATTACATAAAATTATAGTGCTAATAGTAAAAAAAAAGATTTTGGATAAAAAATAAACTTAATACAGTAATTAGAAATCAAGGTATACTTGTATCTTTCTAAACAACTTTTACTATGTATATGTATGGCGGGTGTGTGATGTGACGTCACGGTACATATCGGATCTCCTTGTCTAGCACGCGACTTTAATGGGTTGTAAGTCAGGTACTTATTAATATTTTTCGAAAATTCTTTAAGTTTTATTAATTATAGCTAATTACTATTTATTTTAAGACGAAATAAAAAATTGTGCATATTCCCCATTGTAGGTATGTGTCAAAACAAATGCCAGATAGGTTATCCGGAACTTATCAGCGAGTGGTGAAAGAAGCCCTAAAATATCTATGTCTGTCAACGCCATACAACCTAGATTGGAATGATATTCAGTACCATGTTAATCATGCGCGTAGCTAGGGGCGGGCAAGGGTCGGCTGCGCCTTGGATTCTTTAAAAAAAATCCGCACCTCCCGACTCGTACGCTACAAACTCGAGGCGTGTTGACTGCGCGCTCGTTGCGAGCTACCGGCGACCGCCTTGTTTTGATTCTCTTGCAAATCCCTAGTGTGATAGAGCTCTAAAAGTAAGAAATTAACATCCTTGTGTGACCCGAGCTGAAATTCGAAGCCCTTTCAAGGCGAATCACCGCGCCACTATGGCAATCTGACCGGCACACGACCATCTTTGGTTTTTAAGGTCCTGTACCCAAAGGTTAATAACGGGACCTCTGGTCCACGATTCAAAACGTTTTGATAACGAGTTGTCAACCGGTGAATCACGTAACACTAATATTAAATACTATAGTGTCACGTGGTTTCCCGGTAGACAATTTGTTACCGAAAGGTTCTGAATCGGGGGCCAAATTATTATAACTTAGCTATAACTTTTGAACTGAAATAAAGAGGCAATACCTGAAGAAAGAAACATGTAAATTACCTGCTTTTGAATTTGATTTGCAACTTGTGGTGTATCCCCACCGCTCAATCTGTCTTCTGGGTTGATGCTTAACTTGTCACGAAGCCCGGGAGTCTGAAATATGTATTATTGTGAAAATTTAATAGAAGTTATTAACTTACCAATTGACCATTTTTTTAGTTCTCTACATTATCTCACTTTATGAATTGCGAATAAAAGTATAGACCGTACTTATAACAAAAAAACATTTAAAAATTTAAGTCTGTTTGTCTGTTCATTCCAGCTTCGATACGGATGGACCAATTTTGACGGGACTGTCACTGGCAGATATTATAAGGATAGCTGATGTTAATAAGAAGTAACTTAGACTACTTTTATTTTAGAAAAATACCGTAACTATTTTTCCGCATAAATAAATTAAAACCCATCAAGTTAAGCAAGTAAACAAAATCCGGGGAAGGAAAGTTTGCGGGCAACAGCTAGTTTAATTCTTAACAAATAAAGTATAAAATAGATGCAAGTGTAGGTAGAATGCATAAATGCATCATACACACAGTCAGTCCCGGTTGTCCAGAGGCTTGGCTCGGCGTGTTGAAGCTACCTGGTGTGGACACTTCGGTACGTGATGATCTGTAACAAACAATATTACTTGTACCTTTAAAGCCTTATTCTTTCGTCAATGGTAGCACTGATTATACAAGGTTATTTTTAAAACATCAACAACCCCTGAGGGGCTGATTCTGGTCCTCAATTAAAACAACTTTTTCTATGGAACCAATATCGTAATCTACCCGCTTCATACAAATTGTTGTCAGCTGGTCGGTGGCTTAACTTTTTGGACGGACCTATCGCTGAGTGCCTTCGAACAAGACATTCTTCAGCTTAAACCGGGCAGTTGTGGCGTGCGCTAAAGGCGCACAGCCTAGGTCCGCCCCGCTAGCGGTCGCCGCGACCCGGCCGAGTGTACGTGTCGAGCCCCATAAGGTGGCTTAACATGGGAAAGTGATTTTTTAATGCGATTTCGATGTTTGTCGAAATAAAAAATTTGTTGTATTTGAGCACTAGAATCAACCCCTAGAGGGTTGTTGATGTTTTAGAAATAACCCTGTTTAAAACCTGGTCAGCACTTGGCGACTTTTTAGATGTTACTGTTTTTGTTTAATTTTTCGTTGTTTTTTTTAATGAAATAAACTAAAATACTATTGGATGACTTAAATAGATATATCCGGATAAACCGAATAAAAGATCAGAATATGATCATCTTTGCGGTAAAAATTCGGATAGTTATGGCGAAAACGATGATTAAATCATATTTTATTGAATTGATTGCGTTTTATAATACTTTGCTTCTATATCATAACGAATAATAAAATATATTTATTTTTTTTAAGATTTATTTCTTTATTAACTTCCTCAATTCTTAAAAAAATCGTTTTAATTTCATTTGGGCCCATCACTGTTTGTCAATATCAATGTCACCAATATTATTTTATCTCCAAATGATCTTCGATTTGGTCATAAACAAAAAAAAAGAAGAACAGTACAGTTAAGGCTCGCGCACATTCAGAGGCGTATTTTCAAATTTGGCGCTCCGGTCCAATACGTTTTACCGCCCCTGAAGTGAAGGCAAAAAACGATTTCCATTTTTTTTTTTTGCAACGACGTCTACATTTTTTGCGATGTAGAATTTATTTTCAGTCATTAATGATGACTAAGTAATGAATACTTAGTGGTTTTGTTAAATCGGCTTTAATATTGAGAATCGCTCGACTATTTAAACGATATTCTTTTGCAGATTGCATTATTTTAGAACAAAATTGATTATCATAAAAAAGGTTACAGGAAGTCAGCCTTTAAAAAATGCCGACACGGACTTTTTTTAATACTTTTGAAGGGTAACAATTTCGTCAGACACAATTTTTGCGTAACTTTAACCGTTTATGCAGCGTACTCAACGAAAGCTCTCAAAAGAAATCATCCTAATTCCTATTGGACGTAGCGTAATGTTATATAGCCTAAAACCTTCCTTAATAAATGGACGATTCAACACAAAAATATTTTTTTCAATTTATACCAGTAGTTCCTGTGATTAGCGCATTTAACAAACCAAACAAACAATAAACTCTTCAGCTTTATAATATTAGTACATTAGTCTGACCTGAAGGGCGTGGCGAGCACGGTGTTGGGCGTGTGCGGGGCGGGCGCGGCGGCCAGCTCGGGGCGGTGCAGGGGCGTGTTGAGGCCGCCCTTCAGGGGCGTGTCCACGTGCGTCAGCGCCATCACGTTCTGCGCTTCCATCAGGATTCTGGAACAACAACATCATTTATGGTACAGGTAGGGAGAACCGTCTAAAATGGTGGAAAAGTTGAAGAAAATTCATAAGCAGGAAATAAGTTTTTTTTTAGAGACTAGAAAACTAGAAATACGAAAAAAAGTTAAAACAATTGTTTTTTTGGTACAGACACAGGTCCTTACCCTGTGTCCTACAGACAGGGATTTACCAGGCGAGGCGGGCACGCACACCGACGGATAGTACATACTACACAAACCTCTTCTGTACACTAGCTTTGCGCAACAACGCAAATACACACACACACACTAAGATTCAGATCTTAAGCGGGAGTGATTCCTTCTATTGCAAGTTCCAACAATTATTAATGTAAGTTTACTAATTTGAAATAGTTTTAGAATTTAATGCAATAAACAGCACAACTCCAGGTAAGGCAACGCGGGCGCGAGCGCGTAGTCGGCCAGCAGCGCGTCGGTGGCGCCTCGCCCGGCGACGCGCGCCCTGTACACCCAGGTGCATGTGTAGTGTGTAGTGTGTAGTGTGTACCTGTCCTGGTGCTGCAGCGGCGTGCGCGGCGCGGCGGCGGGCGCGGGCGCGAGCGCGTAGTCTGCCAGCAGCGCGTCGGTGGCGCCTCGCCCGGCGACGCGCGCCCTGTACACCCAGGTGCATGTGTAGTGTGTAGTGTGTAGTGTGTACCTGTCCTGGTGCTGCAGCGGCGTGCGCGGCGCGGCGGCGGGCGCGGGCGCGAGCGCGTAGTCTGCCAGCAGCGCGTCGGTGGCGCCTCGCCCGGCGACGCGCGCCCTGTACACCCAGGTGCATGTGTAGTGTGTAGTGTGTAGTGTGTACCTGTCCTGGTGCTGCAGCGGCGTGCGCGGCGCGGCGGCGGGCGCGGGCGCGAGCGCGTAGTCTGCCAGCAGCGCGTCGGTGGGCGCGCCCGCCTCGCCCGCCGACGCGCGCCCTGTACACCCAGGTGCATGTGTAGTGTGTAGTGTGTAGTGTGTACCTGTCCTGGTGCTGCAGCGGCGTGCGCGGCGCGGCGGCGGGCGCGGGCGCGAGCGCGTAGTCTGCCAGCAGCGCGTCGGTGGGCGCGCCCGCCTCGCCCGCCGACGCGCGCCCTGTACACCCAGGTGCATGTGTAGTGTGTAGTGTGTAGTGTGTACCTGTCCTGGTGCTGCAGCGGCGTGCGCGGCGCGGCGGCGGGCGCGGGCGCGAGCGCGTAGTCTGCCAGCAGCGCGTCGGTGGGCGCGCCCGCCTCGCCCGCCGACGCGCGCCCTGTACACCCAGGTGCATGTGTAGTGTGTAGTGTGTAGTGTGTACCTGTCCTGGTGCTGCAGCGGCGTGCGCGGCGCGGCGGCGGGCGCGGGCGCGAGCGCGTAGTCTGCCAGCAGCGCGTCGGTGGGCGCGCCCGCCTCGCCCGCCGACGCGCGCCCTGTACACCCAGGTGCATGTGTAGTGTGTAGTGTGTAGTGTGTACCTGTCCTGGTGCTGCAGCGGCGTGCGCGGCGCGGCGGCGGGCGCGGGCGCGAGCGCGTAGTCTGCCAGCAGCGCGTCGGTGGGCGCGCCCGCCTCGCCCGCCGACGCGCGCCCTGTACACCCAGGTGCATGTGTAGTGTGTAGTGTGTAGTGTGTACCTGTCCTGGTGCTGCAGCGGCGTGCGCGGCGCGGCGGCGGGCGCGGGCGCGAGCGCGTAGTCTGCCAGCAGCGCGTCGGTGGGCGCGCCCGCCTCGCCCGCCGACTCGCGCGCCGCCTCCGACGCGCGCCCCAGCTTTACCACCTGCTGCAGCTCCTAACACACAACAAACGAAACCTCATCAATGTGGGTATGCACATTTTGAGATTTAGCCCTATAGCTTGACCACAAGCACCGTACCGCTCCATACGCGCGGGATATACACAAGCGGTGAGGCGCAAGAGCGCCGCCTCTCTGTTTGTCATCATGTCATCTTGCAGCATATTGCATTGCTGGACGTAAGCCTCCCCCAAAGAGCACCATAGAGCATGATCTCCCGCTTTTTTCATCCAGCCACTGCCAATCATCTTTCTAAGGTCGTCGATCCACCGAGCTATGAGGCGTCCCAAACTACGTTTGCCAAGCCGCGGTCTCCACTCGAGAACCCGTTTACTCCACCTTTCATCGGTTCTGCGACAGATATGGCCGGCCCCCGCTACTTTAGCTTGCTACATTTTAGCCATACTTTTGTCTTCTGCCGGATAATCTTGTTTCGGAATTTATCCTTTAACGAGGTTCCAAGCATCGACCTTTCCATAGCGAGACTCTAGAATTGATGCGACTTTGACGTAACGCGCTCAGTCAGATGCTATCCATAAAAAGATCTGGAGGTTCTTGAGACGCGATCTCCGAAGCTCTAATACCCGCCTCATACAGGAAGCGATTGCAAAACCGGGGGTCTAAAGTCTTTGCCCAAAGAATAGAAAGATCAAATCTGACAAAGCTAAAGACCTCGGATAGCAGAACCGTTACATCAGTTCCGGTAATTCTCGCCGAGATCGAGGACTTCTATGGCCGCTTATATGCCTCGCATGCCTATGGGAGTGGCGTGTAAGCGTGGCTCTGGGATCATTAGTTCCTAGAGGCACGCCTTCACGCCACTACACCGACGATCTCCTAGAACTAACCATAGACGAAATTGAAGCGGCTCTTAAGACGCCCGGCGAAGATGGAGTCACTTCAGAACTTCTCAAGACCGCCCTGCCTTGAGAAGTTCTGAAGTGACTACCAAATCACAAGTCATCACAAATCGCCTTGACGTAAGATTGGACGCTTCCCAGCCACAGGAGCAGGTTGGATTTCGTAAAGGCTATAGTACTGTAGACCACGTCCACACAGTAAGGCAGATTACACAAAAGTCAGAGGAGTATAATCAGCCTCTGTGCTTAGCCTTTGTAGACTACGAGAAAACCTTCGACTCCGTCGAGATCTGGGCTGTTCTGGAATCCTTACAGCGATGCTAAGTCGACTAGCGATATGTAGAGGCGCTGAGAAGCCTGTACAAAATGGCATCGATGTCTGTTTAAGTTTAAAATTATAAGACAAGACCTATCCAGTTGCCGAGAGGCGTGAGACAAAGAGATGTCATATCTTCGAAGTTGTTCACGAAAGCACTGGAAGATGTCTTCAACACTGGATTGGAAAGGGACAGGCATCATTATTGTTAGGAGTCATGCCTCACAGATAGAATAAAAGCTAATGTCAATGGAACTGACTCTTTTGGAGCTCCATTACGCATGGGTGTGCCCCAAGGCTCTGTATTGGGACCTATATTACTTTTAATCTATATAAATGACCTTCCTTACTTTACTAAAGACCTTAGTAAGATCGTATTGTTTGCAGATGATAAATCATTAATTTGTAAAACTGATCGAGGTATCTTTGACTACATATAATGCTCTCTCTCAAGTAGTACGCTGGTTAACAACCTGTTACTGAATTAAAAAAAAAAACTGAGTGCACTAAATTCACTATGCAGTGTAACTACCCAATGTAAAGCAGGTTACGCATATTAATTTAGTCAGATGATCATATAGATGCAGTCGATTAATTCTTGGGAATTACATTACACTGTAATGGGGTTCCCATAATTGCCTTGTCAGGAAGGCTTAGTTCAGCGTGCTATGCGGAAAATAAGGCTTTTAAACTGGTCGAAACGGCAAGATTTGTATACTTTAGTTAATTTAAAAGTTTGTTATCATATGGTTTATTGCTATGGGGCTATGCTGCTGTCATTGAATCAATCTTTGTGTTGCAGAAAAGAGCCGTACGTGCAATATATTGTCTTGGACCTCATGACTCTCTGCGGTACATTTGTTAAGATAGTAACATATTAACAGTATAAATATTATATACCTACGTTCGAAAAAATCTAAGTTTGTTTAGCTTTCATCATTATAATAGCTGAAATTAAAATAAACTTGCCGTTCCGAGCTTCAGATTACACAAAGTTGGCGATTCATTCTTGGGGGAATGTATTAAATTTTTCAATAAAGTACCACAGGCTTTTGTTAAGCTACCTGTTTATAAGTTCAAAATTCACATTTAAAAAATCCTTATTATAAAAGGACATTAGGTAGGTAGACGATTATTTAAACGACATGAGTGCATGGACTTAACCTGCTTAGCTCAGACTTGCTGCATGTCTTGTTTGTGACTGAATTTCCTGTAAAATAGGTTGATAAAAGTGACTGAGTTTTTTGCGCCGTTTCTTCTCACACCAGCCGATATGTAGTGTATATGTAGAGCAAAGCTATATTTTGGGCGTGTTTAAGTGCCCGGAAGAGGGCCTATATACCAAATAAATGACTATTATCAATGTCAACGGCGAATACCTTCGCTTTGCCGTTGACATAATGAATGACTATGACTACTAGTCATCGTGGCGGAATTGCTTCGAAAAGATTTGCAAAAAATTCTCAATAGTCTCAACGCTGCCTCGCGACGTGTGGGCCTAGGAATGAACTTGGAGAAGACTAAAGTCATGTTCAATGTCTATGTCACTCTTGGACCGGTGTCCATCGAAAGCGTAGCGATTAAAGTTGTCAAGGAGTATGTCTACCTCGGACAAGTGCTGCAGTTATGTAGAGACAACTCAGGGCGGGAAATCGCTAGAAGAGTGCAGCTTGGCTGGGCAGCAATTGGAAAGCTGCGTCATATCTTCTCAACGCAACTGCCACAGCGTCTGAAGAGCAAGGTATTCGACCAGTGCGTTCTAGAAGTGATGACCTAAGGTGCTGAAACGTGGAACATGACATGACAGTAAAGCTGGCCCACAGACTTTACGTCACTCTCATTTAAAAGTCTCTCTCAGCATATAAGCTGTGGTGTTCGACGCTGCACCGCTTGTGTATATCGTGCACCCCATCGCTTATACAATTTGTATGAAATACACGAAAGGAACGGTGCCGCACTCAGGCCACCAAGACCTTATCAAGTTTTCATTCATTTAAAACTTGATACTAATTAAACCAAAATATCGACACACTGTTTTAGAATGTCCTAGAAATAACTCGTCAACAAAATTCAAGTGAAAAATAAATTAGACTTCTTTTTAACAAATGTAACCTTTTCCAGTTTTTTGCTTGGACCAGGCCTACGACACTCCGCGTTTCGATCGAGATAAGTACGTACGCTACGCGCCTCTTCGAAGATGCTAAAATCAGTCGAGTGTCACGCACGCGCGCTGCGACACGCTCTTACTATTAAAGGTAGTTTTTTGTACGCGTTACACTTTCGACTTTATTCACTATGAATAATAAAAATAAAAGACAACGAAAATATTGCGCAGCTTTTGGGTGTACGAATAGTACCAGAAAAGATCCAAAATTGACACTTTTTACACTCCCTTAGGATCTTGAAAGGTAAGATTTTTAATTCATTTATTTAGGAAGTTATGAGCATTACGTGTAAAACCTATACAGGTATAATATATCTATTTAAATAGTGTGTTTAAAAAGTTTAATTAGATCGATTTAAACTCATGATGTTTCATTGACGTCGAAATTACTTAATAAGTACGATTTAAATCAATGTAGGTACAGATATGGTTAAAAATTAAGAAGTATTATATAAATTAAGTAGAAACCTTGATCCAAATCAACCCGGTCAATCTGAAGGCGCTTTGTCAGGTTAGCAATTTAATTACGTAGATATTATTGTTCTTTTTTTTATTTTATTTCGTAAGTAGGTACTTACTTACTAAATAAAATATCCTGTATCTAAAATAAGTACCTATTTACCAGATAAAATTCCAACTCATTCACGGAATACGATGATAACTGTTATTCATTTGATTCATCTACAAGTAAAATCTACTAGCTGAATATACACATAATTATTAAGCTAACATCATTATTATACTACAACATACTTTAGTTTTTTGACTGAAGAGACGTTGTCAGATATTCCGTGTATGCAACATAGGCGCCATACATAATTATCTACACACCTATTTTATGCGTAGGTATCGGCTAAATTCACAAACACAAGTCGCAGAAGCAGCCCTTGTGAGAGAGCGGTAGCTGACAAGACAAATTAAAAAGAGCTCTCGCTTGTGGTGTTTTGGTGGATTATCGCTTGCAGTAACACTTTGTAGTCTATTAAAAAATTTGAGTACTTTGCCCGGTGCAAGCTAATTTGCTCTTTGTTGCCGTAGTAGTGAACAGTGATAGTAGATAATCTATTTTAGCAACTTTCTTTAAGTGATATTTCTGTATTTATCCTATTATATATTCTGTGCCTGGACCTAGAACCTTTCCGTAAACTTTTTTTTTGTTTGAGTTCTCAGGAAATCTTCTTGTGACAGTTGTTGGAAGAAGGTCGAGTTATCTGATCCTGTTATAAGATGAGTGTGGCCCCTTACCTGGTCGGAGACCTGCGGCTCAGGCAGCACCAGCTTGCTGCGCTTGCGCGCCGGCCCGTCGGCCTGCAGCATCGCCTGCGGCATGTCGTTCTCCTTGCGCTGCTTCAGCTTCTGCTTGTCCTTGCGGCGGTCTCTCTGGAACAAATACAGTTTGATAAAATAAACAATAACAATCATGCTTGAAGAGCTGGGTGTTTGATCAGGCGTGCTACCAGTGATGACCTACGGAGTCGAAACGTGGAACATGACAGTAAACTGGCCTACCGACTTCGTCACTCAGCGAGCAATGGAAAGGTTTATGCTTGGGGAGATCCCAAGCGTCGACCTTTTTATAAGGATAAAGGATAAAATCCGAAACGAGGTCATCCAGCAGAATACCAAAGTAATGGACTTAATCCAAAAATGTTGGAAGCTAGCACAGGTCATCTGTCGCAGAACCGATGAAAGGTGGAGTAAACGGGTTCTCAAGTGGAGACCTCGGCCAACACAGCGTAGGACGCCCCCAGCTCAATGGACCGATGACCTTGGGAAGATGGCTGGCAGTGGCTGGACGTAAAATGTGGGTGGATCATATTTGCCGGACGCATCCAAATAAATGGAACCAGGTCGCCACTCAATTAATTTTGAAGATGAGTACCCCCATAGAGGACGTCTAAAGAAACGATGACGTCACGATTTGAAGAGCCCGGTTTGGAAACATGGAGAATGAAAGAGAAATGGAAAAATTGGGAGAGACCTCTGCCCAAGAGTGCGACACCATAGGTTAAAAAAAACGTTATGTACCTTTTTTTTATTAAAGACTAAGTGTTTGACTTTATTCTCACCTAAAGTTTGGTCTTCTAAAATGGTGCATACTTAGTAAGTAAAACGTTGTCTATACGGGGGATAGCGATTAAGATCGCACAGCAGCAAATCTTAACTACCGGTACACTGATTAGTTTACTTTTATTTTATAGTTTTATGCAAATATTGTGGAACTTCTAATATAATACTAATAATATTATTTAAGTAATGTTTATCTAATTGATTGCTGATTAATTTTGAAAATGAAATATAAATATGTATATTTCAAAATCAGTTCATCCCAGGCCAAATTATATAAATAAAGCCTAAACCTGAAGTTTTAGTACAAACAAGTTTATACTGACACTGGTGGGATAAGCTATTTTGGCCTAAAATAAATAAGTTTGGCCCGAAATTGAGTTTCATTGGTAACATTTATCTTTGAAAGAATCAGATAAGTATACTATTATAAACCGTCAAAATTTGATAGGCACATATTTTTGAAGTGTACTTCAAATTACAAACCTCTTCCTTCTCTGAAAGTAGTTCTCCATCCAAGTGCTGTTGGCGAAGCCGCGAGAAGTCTGGAGCCATGGGGTCCACAACCTCAGTAGATGTATCATAGAAACCTGATGCTGGTTTCTTTTCAAATGGTATCTCAGAATTGTAGTCTACACCACGCTTCTTTTTGCGCCTACAATAAAAAAATATAACATCAACATCTAGATACAAATCAGCATTATAATAACAAGCCTTTACTGCTACTTTCTCAGGACTTAAATTTTTTATTAAATCTAGTGATATACCATTAATAAATGGTATATCACTAGATTTAATAAATCTAGATTATTTAGATTTTAGATTTTATAAATCTAAATAGATTATTTCGTGCTAAAGGATAAATTTATTTAAGATACAGATTTCATATTCATAATATGAAATATTCATAATATGATTTCGTATTTATAATATTATAAATACGAAAGTTGCTCTATCTGTCTGTTACACTTATCACCAAAACCGAGCAGATTTTGATGAATTTTGTTAGAAAAAAGCTTAAACCCTAAAAAGTTTCAAGGCTACCGTTAATATGTGTATTGAACTATGGTTCAATGTTAAAACCATAATTTACTTTTTTCTGCCATTAGTGACTATAAAAGTTGATAGTATTCCTAATATACACACCTTATTGGAACAGCAATACCGGCAGCACTGAGCTCCCTCCTCTTCTGCAAGGCGGCGAGCCGCCGGGCCTCCTCTAGTTGTTTTTCGCGAGCCTTCCTCTTTGCCTTCTTGCCTTGAGTGTTAGCCAAACGGGCACGAGCTTCTGATAGCATCTCCAGTTCTATAACATTAAAAATACTTTATTCTATCAATAACAATAAAATGTCTTTAAGATACTCCTCTTAGGTCTCCCTTCTTTTCTTTTTCTTTCCATTTCCCATCTAAGATTGTAAATTGTGGTTACAGGAGTTTGAGCAGTGTCAGTAAGGGCTATTTAGGGTCCAAGCATCTTTTCTTCTCAAATGCAAGTTAGTATTTTGTGCCATATCAGAGAGCCAATAAAAGGCAACAAAAAGAATTTTTTTTTTTTAAATTAAATATTCTTCCATCGAACTAGTGTTTTTAGTCTTGCGTAAAGTTAGAAAAACACAAATTTCAATTGTTCATAATTTAATTTGAAAAAATAATCGATTTTGATTTACAAAAGTAAATGTCTTATTTTAAGAAATTAATTGTTATTAAAAATCTCACCATCTTCATCCATATCCTTGGGATCAGGCCTTGCAGGCTTTGTTTCAGGGTTGGGGTCTATCTCGCCTGGCTTAAGCTTGCGAGGGTCATCTCCCATATCCTCTCCTTCCTCCTTCTTTTGGGCTTGATCCCTGAATAATTTTAATAAATGAATCAATATGTTAAATCCATCTAATCAAATCCTAGATTTTATGAGTGTCTTTAAATGAAAAATGTTTGGCCAGTTAATATTTTTAAATAGGTACTATCAGAAAGTATTAATGGAATCTACTGACAGGATTGTTAGGACCATGGCAGAATTCTCAGCTATATTGCAAGTATCAGTAATTTGACATCAAGTTGCTTAGAAGATTAGTGTTCCAAATAAGAGGTACTTAGAACTTGATTCGGACCACAAAAGATTACAGACTACTTAATGAACCACTAGGTTAATAATAAAAGACTATATCACAGTTTAAAAAGTATCTTTATTTGTTAAGTACTACCTGCACAGCACAGTTTAGAAAGATACCAATGTGAAGATCAAAAATACTAGTAATCCTGTATCATCATCATCCTTTACCTGACCTACTTCCAGGTCACCTGGGGTCAGCACAGTATGTTTTCCTCTTCCATGCAACACTCACTTGTCATCAAGTCATCCACTCTCTTATTAGTCATGTCTAGAGATCGGATTGTATGCAACATAAAAAGCTTGTTATATGCATGCAAATATGCTTGAAATATGCACGAAAATTGGCAGAATATGCGAAATTAAATGAAAAGTTTTAGGAACCATTAACATTTTTTTATTTCAAAATCAGCATACAATGAGTATATTTTTGATAGGCAATAATAAGTACAGTAACATTACATGACATTAAAATGATTTTCAATTTTTGTAAACGTAAACAATCAAGTAGTTTTCCAAATTTTCAGTGGTAAGATTGTGTCTTCGATCATTTAAAATATTTTTGTAAGTTGAAAAGGTTCGCTCCACATCGACTGAGGTAGTTAGGCAGAATTTGAACTTGGGTGCTTTGTTAGCACTTACTAGTTTCTGGCAAAAGTCGCGCGCGGCTACGGACTCCGCGTTCCGGAGTTTTTTTTTAGATTCGCAATATTATCACTTTTATCGCATTTCAGACCACAGGGTGAGTGCACTGCACTCGGCACATCCTTATAAATGTACCGATAATATGCATCATAACTAGATATTAGGAAAAATATGCTATTACTGCTTAGAATGGCTTAAATAAGCAAATGCATATAATACGGTCTCTAGTCATGTCACACACACACACACACACACAATTAATCTATAAATAAATAAATAAAATAAATCTCTTTTAGGTATACTTACAGTAAATATTCGTATCTTTCCAAGCATTGCGCTGCCGTGCGGCCAATGATGGGCGCGATGGTCCTCCATTGCGTCGGCATCAACTTGGCCAGGTGTAGCAACTTCTCGTCCTCCTCTCGCGACCACTCCGTCTTTTTGATGCTTGGGTCCAGCCACTCGTACCATCGAGCCTTGCATTGTTTGGCCGATTTTCGATGTAACAACGATGCAATACGAGACCATTGGTTTTTCCCATATTTCATCACCGCCGCTTTGAGGATTTCATCCTACAAATAAAGAAGATATGTCATGAATTCTATAACTCTTATTTATTTTATAAATTAAAATTATGATAAAATGTTTACGAACCTCGGTGTTGCGCCAAACGCCGCCTTTGATCATTATCCGCGGCATGGTGGATTTATGTTATAGCCGCGATAAAATGAAACTATCCCCAATTTGGTATGAATTGGTTATTTTATTCTTAGTTTTCTTCAATTTGTACACATAAATTGATATCAGATACCATCAAGAAACAAGCAATGAAAAACGAAATGGACGACGATGACAATTGATTGACAGCGGTCCGTGACACAGATTATTATATGTCCGTGACACAGCTGACATGACGAACCACTGACAGACAATACAAGTTTGATGTTTGATTGACATACTTTTTGCCCTGAACCACCCAACAAGATGCATATTTTTAAAACCATTGTCATTATTTGACCATTCGGTTTGTAAAGGTAGGTAACGAAAAATAAATCAAGTTTCGGGTTGATGAGAACATTGGTTCAGTTTTTTTCAGGTGGCAAATTAATTTGATTCAAAGCTGCAAATACCAACCGTACGATAAAGACTAAAGTTACCAACATAACAAAAAATAACGTCACAAATGGTGGTGAATGGGAAAAAAAGCGCGGGAACTTCGAAGAGTAAAGGCGGGCTCCTTAAATTTTTTAACTTCAATAATTAAAAAAGTTGTTAAATTAAGAGTTTTAACCGCAATTAAGACGATGGGGAGGCGAGCAGGGAAAAAAAGAAAAAAAGATGATGTTCCTGATCAGGATTCGGGGGGTCTCAACCGAGACTCTACCAGCACAACATCGGAGTCGGAGGACGAGGGAGAGCAGGAGAGTAACCATGCCCCATATTATGTTACCGACTATACTCGAATGTATCCAGAGGATTCAAATGCAACAGAGTTTGTCGTCTTTGTACAAGCAGTAGGCAGTGAGACACCAATAGGCAGCAGAGATCTTCTTTCCATTTCAAACTGCATAAGAAGATATAATAAGGGTATTAAGTACTTAAGGGCTCTCAATAAATACAAAATCGGCGTATATTTTGAAAAACCAGGATTGGCCAATGCATTCTTAATAAATAAAACATTTTTAAAAGAAAATAACTTTGCAGCCACAATACCAGCAACATCAACAGAAACAACTGGCATTATTCGTAATGTCCCAGTAAAGTACACAAATAAGAAAATATACACTCTTCTAAGCAGCACTAAGAAAATTATAAGCATCCGTCGTTTTTTCAGAAAAGTTGCTACAGCAAATGGTTTCGTCCGTCAGCCAACTCCAACAGTTGCCATCACATTCGCAGCAACCTCCCTGCCGGATTTTGTGGACCTCGAGGGATGGAGACATAACATCATGCAATATATACCACCGGTAAAGCAGTGTTATCGCTGCTTGAGGTATGGACACATTTCTAAATACTGCAAAAATGATGAGAGATGTTCAATCTGCAACAATAACCACAATTATAAAGACTGCACAATCACCAAAGAGAATGCTGTTTGCGCTCATTGTAATGGTAATCACATTAGTATTTCTGGTCAATGCCCCATCAAACAAAAGAAAATTCAAGAGAACAGAATTAAACACAAAGCACCCACTTATGCAAATCTGTTTGATAAGAAAAATTTCCCAGAACTAAAGACCACTGTTAAAGATTACAAAAAACCTCAAACCAACTTACTTGACATACTAAATACTGATGCATCAGCAATGAATCTTTTAATAGAAACTATAATTAAAATAATTACTTTGAACAAAACAAATGAGACAATAATTTCATCAAAAAATATTTTAGGTATTCTATCAGAAACTCTCAGTAAGAAAGAAAGGTTACTAAGTTCACAGAACAATATTTAAATATAATGCAATGGAATGCTCAGAGCATACTGAGCAGT
This sequence comes from Anania hortulata, assembly GCA_963576865.1. NCBI lineage: Eukaryota > Metazoa > Arthropoda > Insecta > Lepidoptera > Crambidae > Anania > Anania hortulata. The sequence continues at coordinate 15,560,905 of OY756396.1, read as the reverse complement.
CGCAATTTATTTCAAAAATATATTTATGATAACTACATAGATATAGCTTTAATATCAGAAACATGGCTCAAGCCTCACCAAAAATTTAAAATTAAAGGTTATCACATAGAACGAAATGACTGTGGAAATGAGCATAATGGGGTTGCTATTATAATTCATAAAAGCATTCAGTATGTCAGGCTCCCAATTTTTTTTGATAATTCTTTACAAAATCTAGCAATCCAGGTAACAATTAATAATAAGAAATACACAATAGTTTCAGTCTACTGTCCAAACAACAGCTCACCAAGATTTCACATTAAGAAGTTCACAGATCTAATAGATAGTTTACCAAAACCTATTTTTGTAGCTGGAGATTTCAATGCTCATCACACAATTTGGGGATGCAACTCCATAGACCCTCGAGGTAGAAATATATTTGATAATTTAGATGACTGTGACTTAGTACTGTTAAATGACCAACAAGTAACAACTGTAGGTTCACACAGTTGGAGACCGAATGGCTTGGATTTAACTATGGTAAGCTCTTGTTTGGCATTAAATTGTGACTGGAAAGTCTATGATGATCCTTTAGGTAGTTATCATTTACCCACCTTAACTTCAATGCAACTATTTGCTGTATGTACACCATTGCAAACATTTGTTGCTTCAGGAACTGATATTCCTGATCATCCCAACCTTCGATTAGTAAACTGGGAACACTATTCAGACACAGTCAATGAAATGTTAAATGATTTTCCGACTTTTAATTACAACAATCGTCCTCTTGAAGCATACAATTTTTTTTGTGACACAATCAAATCTGCTGTAAATATGTCAATGCCAAATTACAACAAAAATAATACCAATCGTTCCGTTTCACAAACGTCTCGTAGTAACTTTAAACATCTTTCGGTTCCTTGGTGGAATGAACGTTGCGCTAGCGCTGTACAAAACTCTAAAGAAGCTTTTATAAAGTTTAAAACTGACCCTTCGCCTGAAAATTATGTTAATTTTAAAAAATTACAGGCTTTAAAAAAACGCATAATTAACACTGAAAAAAGTGCGAACTGGAAAGAGTTCTGCTCAAATATTAATAGACTGACTCCAGTATCTCGAATTTGGAATACCCTGAGAAAGTTTAATAAAAGTAGCGATTCTAGGTTTCTACAGAATAATGAATGTCCACCTTGGGTTAATGAATTTTTAAGGAAATATACCCCAGATCATGTAGAAGCTCCACCTCCTAATAACTATAATACTTCAAGCAATAATACCTCAGCTAACAGTTACTTAACAGACATTTTTAGCTTATCTGAACTAGTCTCAGCTGTTAAGTCGCGAAAGGACACTACTTGCGGTTTAGATTATATTTCTTACAAGATGTTTAAAAAACTTACTAAAGATAATTTATCAAAATTGCTTTCTATTATTAACGGGTTCTGGAAGAGTAATACAATCCCTGAAGAGTGGAAGGTGGACTGTTTAGTTCCAGTTTTAAAGCCAAGTAAAAATAAAGATAGTTCCGATTCATATCGTCCGATTGCACTCACGTCATGCGTAGGTAAAGTATTTGAGCAGTTATTAAAGCAACGTCTAGAGTTTTTCATTGAAAGCAATCACTTACTTCCTAACAATCAATTTGGTTTTAGACGTGGTCGTTCGGCTCGTGAGAGTTTGGGATGTTTATTTACAGATATACAAAAAGCTTTGACTGAAAATAAATATTTAGTATGTGTATTTTTTGATATTATAGGTGCCTTTAATAATGTAAATCTTTCAGTTTTATCAACTACGCTACTTTCTTTAGGAATTCCCAATAAAATTGTGACATGGTTGTACGAATTCTTAAATAAACGTAAGGTTTTTGTGAAGATAAACAATAAATTGTATGGACCTAGGCTGTCTTACAAAGGAGTCTGCCAAGGGGGTATTTTGAGCCCCTTGTTGTATATTTTATATATTTATAGATTAAATGAAATTTTAGGACCTGATCCTGACATAACAAATTTGCAATTTGCAGATGATTTAGCTATTTATACACAAGGTTCAAATCTTACAAATCTTATAGACAAATTGAATAGCGTGCTTGTTAAACTTCACTCGTATTTAACTTATTTGAACTTAGATGTAAATGCAAGCAAAAGCAAAGTTGTAGTTTTTAAGAAACGTAACATTCAATTGCCTATTTCTAACATAAAATATAATAATGAAGAGTCGCCAACAGAAATGTGTGCAAGATTTTTAGGTGTTATTTTCCAACAAAACTTCTCCTGGAAAATGTATGTCGACTGTCTCATAGAACGATCACTCAGAGCTACTAATATTCTTAAATCTCTAACTGGTACTCAATGGGGCGCTGACCCTAAAATACTGCTGGTATTATACAAATCTCTGGTGAGAAGCCATTTCGAATACGCTTTCTTTTGTTTTGCATCAGACAAAAAGCTCGTCGAGAAACTTAATAAAGTCCAAAATAAAAATTTACGCATTATCTTAGGTGCTATGAACACGTCACCGATTAATTCAATGCAAATTGAATGCAATTTGCCTCCATTAGATATACGGTTTGATTATCTCCGGAAAATATTTTTGATGAAATTATTGGTTGTAAATAATAGTATATTATTAAGAAAGTTATTTAATGCTAATTTCACTTCCTATTTAAATATAGCATTAAGAGATGTTAAAAAGTTAAAAGACGAAAACAATGTTCATACAAGTGATGAATTACCATGTTATAGTGGTCTTTATCAAAGTAAATTTTTTGAAATGAAGATTATTATTAATAAAAAACTGTTTTGTAAATATGTTGTACATAATGAACTTAATGATTGGGAAGGATACAGGCAGATTTATACGGATGGTGCAAAAACGGTAGAAAATGTTTCTATGGCATTTTATGATCCATGCTTAAAGACTGGTCATGGAATAAAATTACCTACCGTTACAAGTATATACACGGCCGAGGCATGTGCCTTATTAGCTGCCTTACAGTACATAGAAAAATTTGACAGTCAAAAGTGGATTATTATATCAGATAGTATGAGCGTTTTAGAAGCACTGTCTAATCCATGCCACAATGCTAAAACAAATTACCTAATTATAAAAATCAAAGAAAAGTATGTCGAGCTAATTAATGAGGGTAAAGATATTATATTTTTTTGGACTCCTTCGCATATAGGTGTGGCTGGCAATGAGCAAGCAGATTATTTTGCTAAACTTATAACAAATACTTCGGATCTAGTTCCTGCAAAGAATATTAAATTACCACATTCAGATTGCACTACTCTTATAAAAGAATCGTCACGGAGAGAATGGACAGAGCATTGGCAGGAAACTCTTCAAGCAAAAGGAACCTGGTATAGAGAAATAAATAATGATATAAGAGTGCCCTGGTTCTTTAAAGGAACTTTCAAGAACAGAAAATTTTACTCATTAATCTCTCGGTTACGAATTGGGCATGGTCGTTTTAACGAACATCTGCATAGAATGAACATGATTACCTCCCCGTCATGCACATTTTGTAATGAACCAATTCAGTCTCTCCATCACATTTTCTTTGAGTGTTCTGAATTCTCACTTCAAAGACTTATCTTGATTGAAGATTTATTAGAAGTCTATAAAAGGCCTGAAGACATCCCGCGCCGTCTACAGGAACTTCTCAAGAATGAAGAAAACTATAAAGCCCTATATAATTTCATAATTTCAACTGTAGAAGAGCTTTAAACATTATTTGTGAAACGGTTGATGAACGTCTCTAAATTAAAAAAATACATCGAAGATACATTTTAACATAAGACCTGGCTGTATGGCGAAAGCCTTTGCCTTTTCCAACCATCGAGGAAGGAAAGAATGGAACCAAAAAAAAAAAAAAAAAAAAAAGTATCACAGGCACTCCCATTTAGCTAATTTTACTAAAATTGAAGCCGTTTTGTCGTGAAATACCGTAATATTATGAATATAACATCACATTAACAAAATAAACGTCAATTATGAACAGTTTTTTATAGTGAAAGATCGTAGTGTAACTATTGAAGGTATGAATCAGGATAGTCAACATTACTAAATAATTATCTACTAACCATTTATTTAACGATTAAATGCATGTAAAAACAAACAAGTACATCAAACAGTCCTTAGCGATAGTACATAGTCATTTTCTAGGACATCCTTTCCTTATCCAGTTGTACAGCGGATATTGCTAAATGCTATCTGACATATACCGGAAAAGTACTTACAAATTAGGTTCTGAAAAACTTACTAAACAACAGCTGTATTGTTGATTTTCAGAATGTCTACTATGTCGAGGTCGGTTCACATCAGCCAGCAGAAGCTGGCTGAGAAACTGATCATATTGAATGACCGGGGGATTGGAATGCTTACCAGAATATACAACATCAAGAAAGCGTGTGGAGATGCCAAGTCCAAGCCTGCGTTTTTGTCTGACAAAGCCTTGGAGTCATCAATAAAACACATTGTACGAAGATTTCCTAACATCGATGTGAAAGGACTTCAAGCTATCAACAACATAAGAAATGAAATAATCAAGTCCCTTTCCTTATATTACTATACTTTTGTTGATTTGTTGGACTTCAAAGACAATGTCTGTGAACTTTTAAACATAGCAGATGCTTGCCAGTTAACATTAGATTTAACACTAAATTTCGAACTAACAAAAAACTATTTAGATTTAGTCACAACTTATGTATCTTTGATGATCCTACTATCTAGGGTTGAAGACCGGAAAGCGGTGCTGGGGCTTTTCAATGCTGCACATGAAATGGTCCATAACCAGATTGATCCAAGCTTCCCGCGTTTGGGACAAGTTATTGTTGATTATGATGCACCACTCAAGAAGCTCTCAGAAGAATTCATACCTCATCAGAAAATGTTGACCATGGCATTGAACTCATTATGGCATGTGTATCCAGCAAGGAATCTGACTGCTGAACATTGGAGATCAGAGCAAAAGCTAAGTTTAGTAAGTAACCCTGCACAGCTTCCCAAACCTTCTGAAACTAACACCATGTCATGTGAATATCTGTCTTTAGAGTGTCTGGAAAGGTGGGTAATTTTTGGTCTGGCACTTTGTCACCAAATGCTGCAACAAGAACATGCTAACAAAATGTGGGTCAGTGCTCTGGAATCAGGTTGGGTGGTTGCCTTGTTTCGGGATGAAGTCATTTACATCCACAGTTATATACAGGGTTTTTTTGATGGAATAAAGGGTTATGGCAAAAGAATATCTGAAGTGAAAGATTGCTACCATCATTCTGTGCAGAAAGCTGGATACAAGCACAGAGAAAGGAGAAAATTCTTAAGAACAGCATTAAAAGAGCTGGGTCTTATTCTGTCTGATCAACCTGGTTTGATGGGTCCTAAAGCTTTGCTGGTGTTTATTGGTCTCTGCTATGCTAGGGATGAAGTGTTCTGGCTTTTACGGCACAATGACAATCCACCTCAGAAGGTGAAAGGAAAAGCAGCAGAAGACCTCGTAGACCGTCAGCTACCTGAACTTCTGTTCCACATGGAAGAGTTAAGAGCTCTTGTTCGCAAGTACACCCAAGTGATGCAAAGATACTATATTCAATATTTATCTGGTTATGATGCGGTTGCTTTGAACCTTATGATACAAAATCTACAAGTATGCCCTGAGGATGAAAGTATAATTCTTTCATCATTATGTAATACTGCTGCCAATTTGAGTGTCAAGCAAGTTGAAGACAGTGAACTTTTTGATTTTAGAGCATTCCGCTTGGATTGGTTCAGACTGCAAGCATCCACATCAGTAGCAAAGGCTCCACTAAATCTAGTAGATCAGCGCGAACTTGCACAGTACATTGACAAAATGGTATTCCATACCAAAATGATAGACAACCTTGATGAAATGATGGTCGAAACCTCTGATTTGTCTCTTTTTTGCTTTTATAGCAAAATATTTGAAAGCCAATTCCATATGTGCCTGGAGTTTCCAGCTCAAAACAGGTATATTATTGCATTTCCTCTGATATGCAGCCATTTCCAAAATTGCACTCACGAATTATGTCCAGAGGAAAGACACCACATACGGGAAAGAAGTCTTTCTGTTGTTAACATATTCTTAGAGGAAATGGCTAAGGAGGCAAAAAACATAATTACAACTATATGTGATGAGCAATGTACTATGAGTGACAAACTGCTTCCAAAACACTGTGCACAAACCATAGCCCATTTGGCCAACAGGAAAAAGAAAGATAAAAATAAGAAAAATACCATTGATTTTGTAAAACCTGGAGCTGAGAGTTACAGGAAGACAAGAGAGGAACTAACGACAATGGATAAACTTCACATGGCGCTCACAGAGCTGTGCTACGCCATCAATTACTGTCCAACTGTTAACGTGTGGGAGTACACATTTGCTCCTCGTGAGTATCTGCATCAGCACTTAGAGACTCGATTTTCGAAAGCCTTGGTGGGAATGGTTATGTTTAACCAAGATACTAGCGAAATTGCCAAACCATCTGAACTGCTAGTAAGTGTTAGAGCTTACATGAATGTGCTTCAGAGTGTTGAGAATTATGTGCACATAGATATCACCAGAGTTTTTAATAACTGCCTCTTACAACAAACTCAAAGCATTGACAGCTATGGTGAAAAAACCATAGCATCGCTGTACACACAATGGTACTCAGAAATATTACTTCGAAGAGTAAGTGCTGGGAGTATTTGTTTTTCAATGAATCAAAAAGCCTTTGTCAGCCTTACAGCTGAAGGAGCAATTCCATTTAATGCTGAAGAATATTCAGATATTAATGAGCTTCGTGCTCTTGCAGAATTGATTGGTCCCTATGGAATGAAATCTTTAAGTGAAACACTAATGTGGCATATTTCTAGCCAGGTACAAGAACTTAAAAAGTTGGTGGTTCAGAACAAAGAAGTACTTCAAATGCTGCGTACAAACTTCGACAAACCAGAGATAATGAGAGAGCAGTTCAAAAGATTGCAGCATGTAGACAATGTGCTTCAGAGGATGACAATAATTGGTGTTATTTTGAGTTTTCGTCAAATAGCACAAGAATCTCTTTTAGATGTGTTAGAAACACGAATTCCATTCTTGATTAGTTCCATTAAAGATTTTCAACAGCAACTCCCTAGTGGTGACCCCATGCGCGTGATTTCAGAGATGTGCTCAGCGGCAGGATTGTCTTGCAAGGTAGACCCTACCTTAGCATCAGCGTTACGGCAACATAAAGCCGAGGTTGAAGAAGAGGAGCATCTGGTTGTTTGTTTACTGATGGTGTTCGTGGCTGTTTCTCTACCCAGACTTGCCCGCAGTGAGAGTTCTTTCTACAGACCATCTTTGGAAGGCCATGCAAATAATATACATTGTATTGCACCAGCTATTAATCATATATTTGGTGCTTTGTTTACAATATGTGGGCAGGGTGACATAGAGGACCGAATGAAGGAGTTTTTGGCTTTAGCATCATCGTCTTTACTGCGCCTTGGTCAGGAAACAGATAAAGAAGCAATAAAGAACAGAGAGTCTGTGTACTTGCTGCTTGATTTAATTGTACAGGAATCTCCATTCCTTACAATGGATTTGTTGGAATCATGCTTCCCATATGTTTTGATACGTAATGCTTATCATGAAGTCTATAAGCAGGAACAAATGCTATTGCATCCATAATGATTAGATGTTAATTTAAATATGTAAAAGACAAGATTAATTGATATGCTTTCATCATTTGTAATTGTTTATTATCTTTATTTTATACTGTCCATGTATAGACACAATTCCAATGTAGTCATTAAGATGAGTATTTTCGATGATAATGCATTTGAGATTATTTAAATACAATGTTCTTCTTTACATTCACCTTTAGTTAAGACTTATAATTTGAGCATAGTATTGTATTCCACAAACATTTAAGTAGGTTTAATGAGACTGGTAGATTATTCCGTCAAATTATGAGACGGATCCAAAACTTCCCATGAGAAACTAAATAACTAAGATATCAAAGTACCTAAAATAAGGCTTTGTTTTATTAAATTACGATGTTTTATGAAATTATGTTATAAGGAATTTATTTTGTATAAGAGTTTATATATGTTTCCATTTATGGCGTTAGATAATTATGTAAAATATTTTACAACCCGCGCGCATGAAGATAGTTGTAGTCACCTTTCGTGTCGCAGTTCAGCGAGCAAGAGTTGACTATTCCAACCCGAATTACGATCCATCTTGCTGTACGTCGGTGCACAATGCACGATACAAAGTATTATTATTGACGTACAGTCAACATCAAAAGTAGCTTAGTATCTGAATTTTCCAAAAGTATCTCATCGCAAATCATATCACAAGTCTGACAAAATCACTACATAAGTCAGGTTATTGTGACATTCAGAAGAGCCAATACTTTTGAAAATTAGTTTTTGATCAGCTATTTTTGATGCTGACTGTACGTAGAGCGTATTTACTGTCGTTTTGTATTGTGCATCGTGCTCCGAAACGACATACAGCAAGATAGACCATAAATAAGAAGATTGATTTGTGGTTGTTGTGGTACACACATTTGTCCATAAACCGAGCTATTGTAAATGATGGTGTGGTAAGAGTATGCGCACGCGGATTTTGCAATTAACACTGCGTGTGGTCGTTGACATTTTGTGCACCTGTCACGTTTGAATATTGCTACCCTAAGCTTATTTAATAATAACCAACCATTGATCAATTCAAGCTTTTTTATCTTATAGGTAGGCATACCGTTTCATAGTCTATTTCTGAGATAAGCGTGAAGTTAAGCGGTAGGCCTAAAACATTGTCTAAGACGTGATTAGCTATGCAGAGCCTTGTTTTCTGTCTTGATTGTAGAATTACCTCAGAAAGAAAACACTGTACTGATGCTATTCATCTGGTAAACAAGTATTTATTCCAAAGGGATATTTAACCATTTGCCCTGTATCGTAGGTATATCAGGCTATTTTTAAAAGTACATTTTAGAAAAGTTATTTTTAATTAAAATGCTATTATGTCTAATATTGTTTTTTTTTTTAAGAAAGCTAGGTGTAGAACGAGAATATTGTATGTGCAAGATTAAATATATTATTGACCCTTATGCAATTAATAGCATTATAGCAGCAATCTAAAGTTGCTACTTGTGCATTAATAAAATAAGAAATTAACATGCAAAAGTTCTTGCATTTCGCGAATAAGCATAGGCTTTACCTTTAGACGTATCAAAGAGGAAGAAATAATTTTACTCTCGTCTATAAACGTATGCGTGGCCTTTGCAGCAGTGTGTCTTGCTAGCGGAAGAGGCCCGCACACCAACATCACGTGGTTCGAGCATGTGTACGTCATTAACACAGTAAACGCCAAGCTTGTTTGTGAACTGCATGAACTAGTCTGATTTACTAAAGCTGTCCGCTTACCATAGAATAGGATTTAATGATTTAGTTATCCATTGCTCTGCTAATAGTATAGAAATATTTTTAATCGGTAGTCGCGCAGCAAAGGATATCTATAATCAAATCCTAGTCCATGTGGTAAGCAACAATTTTGTTAGTCACTCTATCGTAGGGTCTAGTGTAAGTTTTATTAAAAAGTATTCGATAGTAAGGAAAAATCGTTTCTTTGACGTGCCACCAGGAGGTGCCACCCTGAGGTCCATACAAATTCACGTTTACTTTTCGATCGATTATGCGATGCGAATATTTATAAAACACACTAGGCCCACTGAATATCGCAATAATGTATGAGGATGTAGTACACGAATCGTTTGAAAAATTATGCTAAATACATTATATTTATGTCTTGCAAAAACCATTTTCTTATAAGACGTTTGTTTTAACAATTTAATAGTACATAACAGTAGAATACACGATATGTACCTGCTGCTTGTTGTCTGATCCTGAAGCTAACTTAAGTGTCTAGGGCGAAGTTTCTATGTCTCTCACATCTTACAAGAGCGATGGACGACTTTAAGCCCTAACGGCTTCAGTGTGGCTCTATGGTAAAGCTAGATTCACACTGTTCAAATGTCTTGATAGCGATGCATTAGAAGTTATGGGTTAACCGGTTGGCCTGTTATGTTATTCAACCATCTAGCAATCGCTTTGAACAATTGCTTGCTTTACATTTAGGTACTAATAAAGAGTGGATCTTTATTGAACTTACGTTGATCTATACATATAGTAGTTAGATAATAAGGTTGCGTGCACTGAGGCGGAAACGACTTTAACGAGAAGAGTATAGAGGTGCGCAACGGGGATAACAAGCATTTTTGCCTTGCAAGTACTAGTATAGGTTAGTTGGCGACCCACAATCACTGAAGCGGAGCAAGGTTAAGACGTATAGGTATTTATGTTTCTATTGCTGCACGTATCGTCTTTCCGTCTCGCAGTGGATGACGCACCCTATAGTCCCTCTTCGAAAACAACATCCTAGTTTGCATATTCTAAGCAGACTTGACTAATAATTTCAACATTACAGCTATATGTGTATTATAATAAACTAGTTATGACAATATCCAGAATTTTATATGAGCTACGTACCTACCTTTTGCAGCTTTGTCTTATAAGATATTATAGTGTATCATTTTGTACCTTGTATAATTACGAATACCACCTACGCATTTATTAAAAATCATTTAATAAAATCATACTTTTATTTTTTGTTTCTTGCGTCCATTCCATCCTGTTAAAAAAAATTGTTTTGTTGTACAAATATGTAATAGCGACCACTCTAGTTCGTACCAAGCCTCTACGTTACATTTCCTTCATAAGTCTAAAAGTTGACTGGTAGGGAATGCCTTTGTACATATTTTTTGGGTGCGTTACTAAGCGACTGCGACTAGTGCAGACTCCGCTCAGATATTCACCCGTCACCTCTCGTCTCAACCTTAAAATAAAGAGCACCCTTATGCCACATGTCATATAAGTCGACTAGCAGAAATTACATGGAATCAAGTCCATCTTCTGTATTTTTTTCCTAATCTGTGCAACAAGATTAAATACAGTTTATTAGATTTGATTGTGGCAACAGATTGACCTCAATAACCTACAATATTTTTTATCATACAAATTATTGCACTTGTCCTAAAGAATTAATTACGCAGGTGGAGACAAAAGCATGAAATAAATAAAACTTCAAAATTTCATGTAAAATTTATTGTTTTTTTATTATTTTGAAATCACATGTTGTAACATTCATCTTGTTAATTAAAAATATTCACATTGTCATTTAAATAATCTATTACGGTAATCTAGCTTACACTTAGGAGAAATAATGCCATTGAGTACTACTAGTGATGGAAATAAATGCTATCCATCAATTACACGATTGGTCAAGTCGCTCTACAACGGAAACATTACCCTCTCGGTTTACATACAAATATACATTATAGTACAGTTACGAGAATTTGCGTATTGTTTCAACATTCACTAATAAAATGGCATTAATATGGTATACTTATAAGATCGATCCTTAACATTAAATGTATAGAAATAATAAAAATACATCATGCTCTTTGGCTTGCACGACGGAAAGTAACTCTACGTAGTTGATTCATAATTAAAAATATCATTACTTATCAAAGAGATCAATTCTGCAGAACCGTACAACAAAATGTTCGTCCGATATACATACATAGTACAGGAGTTTTGTGATATGCAACTTTATGTTAGAAACGAATACTTGTAAATATGAATAATAATAAACATAATAATAATTGTATTTGAGCCATCTTTACGCACAAAACTCATACACACAACTACAAAATTAAAAAATGCATATTACAAAATTTTATTAATAGCAAGATTGAAAGATTTTTCTCAGTCTAATTTACATTTGATCATTTGGCAATACTGTTAAAATTTCGTAATAATTACACAATACTTAAGATAGGTTTAAATAAAGTCGAATTCATTCAAAAGTACATTAGCGGTCATAGGAAGACTAAATGTAATTTTGAAAAAATATATTTTGAGCCCATACATTTACTAAGTAATATATAATTAATTAATGGAAAGATTACAATGCGATTTCTAATACCAAACACAAAAGAGGACAAAACAAAGGAACAGGAATACAAATTGGTATAATGGCACCTCGACATTCCACTTACGTTAATATTAAATATGTTAAAAATAACTTTATATAAAAATCATTACACTTACAGAGATTCGAGTAAAACAATGCAGTATTTATACAGTATTCTAATATCGGTATGAACGTTTACGTTTGTATGATATTTTTACATTGTAGCCTTTGTATACCTCTTCATTTATATACAAAAATATACATAAATGTCCGGTCGTACGAGCAACACATTTATTTGTTGAGTTAGTATCACTGTTTCGCGTGAACATCATGCCGTCTTTTAAAAGTATTCCCTATTTCCGTAATATAAAAATAACTAATTTTATAGAACACCACGTCCTCGCCGCCGCAGAGCACCCAGCTCGGCACAATTTATATCGGATCGATTTATTACATTTTATTCGATTGAGCAAATAATTTATTATTTCTTATGAATTAGTAACGTAATTAACTGTATTCTTCGAATTTGCTAAAATAAGGTGGCATGTTATTTTTGCGTTTGGTAGTAGATTCAATTAACCAGCAAATCAAAAGTTGTGGTGCATTCTGACTACATATGACGAAGTCCGATTTACGTCAGAACATAAAAGGAGGCGTTTCCGCCAAATCTGAGAGGACAAGCGGACTCCGCCCGGATTGTTATTTGTTAAAGCACTGACACCATGTGTAAAAAAATATGTCATTTCGACTATGGAATGCTTGCCTGTTTATTCGAGTAAATGCTAATTTCTCTTTTATTTTCGTCTTCGTCTATTTATACGCACCAATCAGTTGGCACCCCGATCCGACCGCGATTGATCTATCTCCTTGTGCGTCTGGATCCGTCATAGAATAGAAAGTCCATCTAGCATCAGCTATTAAACCAGATTGAATGGCATAAATTGACTACCTACTTATCAACACCAGGTTACATAAACATTACTTATCATCAAGAACGACAAAAATGACTTAATTAAAATACTGATGATCGTATTTCCATTATATTTTGTGTATATAGTAAATCCGTTGATCGTCTGTCGTATCCGTTATGAGAAGAATACTTAGCTAAAATGGTACTGTGGTGTGGCAGTGTGTACGTCCATCGGTGCGTAGCAAGATGGACGTAGTGTTTTAATTTGACTGAGGTCAAAAAGTCTAGGAATCGGGTTACCGCTTCTACCGTTCTTTTGGATACCTAACTTAGTTGTCTATGTCAGTCTGCGGTCACTATGGAAGTATTCATGTATAAGCGCGTTAGTATAACACATTAAAGGAGTTAAATGGTCTGCCTGACAGACCATTGTTCTGCGTTCGAGAAAAAGTCAGAATATTCGACTATCAGATCTTGTTAGCAACATTCAGGTTGCATTAGTACATTAGTGTATTAACTATCGTAAAGTAATATACAATACTTTGTCAGATTACAAGGAAATCGGATTCAGAACCCTTTGATAGCGAATTGACGACCGGTTTTCTGATCGACATTTTGTTACCGAACGGTTCTGAGTCAGGGGCAATATTCGAGACACAAATCTAGCATCACAGATGTATTCAGAAACTAGTCTGATCTGCTGTGGGTCAGTCATCTGAACCAAGGATTACTCACGGTGAGCATGTAGTAGGTAGGCTGGCGACGTGGAACGGTCGGCCGGGAATTATGATACAAGAGGTATAATCTCCGACGGAAAAATACACATTTAGCAAAAGGCTTATTAATGATCGGCTTGCTTTGTTATAAAGCTTTGTTATCCCTTAGCGTTCCACTTACAATGGAAAACAATAGGGGCATTTTTTAGTGGCACGCGAAGGATTAAAAAGCTTTGTCTTTGTTATTCGTATAACCTTAACAGATACCTAGCGACGTATCCTAACAAATTATATAGATAAGACGCTGTACAATCCCGACCATAGCTAATTGTCAGACAGCAGACTAGTGTCTTGGTTAGTACTTGCGATGGGCGACGGAGGGTCCATGTCAAATAACTGACACAGACAGAATAATATTTGAAAATTGTATTTAATTGAACCTAGTCAAGGTTGTGGGAAGCCGCTGGATGCAGACGGCCCAGACCCGCTCGCTGTGGCGTTCTATAAACGAGACATTTGTCCAGGAGTAGACTTTCAAAGGCTTATGATAATGAATTGTATCTAGCTAGCAAGCAAGTAGACGCTAGAGTAATGATCGTCTATGTCCGGGTTTGTAGAGCATCGTATCTCCGTAGCCAGCCGATCATAAAACGCAGGACACACTGACCCCACTAAGACAGTTCCTAAGATCGCATAGCTGAGTGTCCTGTAGTACCTGTAAGAACCTATAAAAAGACGTAGACGTAGACAGACAAGATAGACGAACTTATCTTCGCTTCGCTTCCAGTGTGGCCTGCGCTTTAGCCGAGTAAAGGTCGATGTGGGTTGGTTAGGGTTGCTACACACATAAGCGGGCCGGCTTAGATGAATGTTCGGGAATCACAAACCGCTCGGCTACCGCACATAATTTAATCCTAATAACTACCCGATCGGCACAAGTCGAACGTAATGTAGCTACGAGTCGGTTTTTCGTTCCACAAATACTACCGAATTGAATGGCGTGTTGACCCGAATGAACTACCCAATCGGCACAAGCCGACTGAAGTCGAAAAAGTGCAGTAATTGCTTCGGATCGGCAAAAAAGAATTTGAATTTTGTTGTTCGACAAATATTGGCGACCCGACAATGCCGGCCGGCGTAAGTGTGTAGCCGTTACTTGTCGGATATCAGACGGGCGGGCAGTCTATATGTCGGTCGTGTTGGCGGGGTGCGTGACGGTGAGCGCGTCGGGCGAGTGCAGCGTGATGGTGGTCTGGCTGGCCACGGTGACCTTGCGGTCCGGCTGCCGCTCCTGCGACTGCGGGTCGCGGTACACGTACCTACGGAAATAAGTAGCTGGTTTTAATAATCGATTTTATGCAAGGCTATTTTATGTTAATACAAAACATTATAGGGATGATTCTGGTACTCAAATTAAACAGTTTTGTGGGGCTTTCATAGCAACAGTAAAAATTATATGTTTTTAAATAATTTAAATTTAAAAAAAAATACAATAACTTTTATTAAGGGACGAACATTAGGATTAACATAGTATCATTTTTCTTTATGTCTTACTGTTACTTGTTTTTATTAAATTTTGCATTAATTTGTGTGAGCCATTGTTTTTTGCTGCATTGTGTGTGTGATGTCCTTTATAATAAAAGTTTTTTTTTTGTATGGTGACTTTGAAATCGTTAATTTCCTTTTTAACTTAGATTCTACTTGTAATATCTACAGCATCTGGACTAAAAGAAATAAATTCAAAATGACTATAAAACAGATCACTGTTCTAAATTCTAATGTCTGATGTAAACTTAAAAACCAAAGCGACGAGAGGAGCAACCAAAGCAGAATCAATGCTAATTCCGGTACCTACTTTGTTATTTTTTACTTTATAGAAGAACTTTAGTCTAACTAAAATATTAGAATATGTACTATGTTAAACGGATGCCAGGACCGAAAACCGGGTTTAAAAGTGTTAACCGCTAAGACAACAATCCCGCGTTCCGCTATTTAGGGTAACCCGTATACATATCGGGTTAACCCGTATAATATCACTGATTAATCTAAAACAACAAGATGAAAATAGTAGTAGATTGTTTAGAACCTGAAAAAACGTAAACGGAAGTGAACTTTAGGTCGGAACCGGATCCTATACTATTGGGATTTGGACCTGTATTTACCCGTATTTATAAATTAAGCGTAAACGTCAGGTTTTCACCCGAATCGTTGAAATTAAACGTATTTAAACCTCTATACGGGTAACTCTTTCGGTCCTTGAACGGATGGTATAAATTTCAAATTCACTCCGGATGGTATAGTTGTAGTGTACGCACCGGTTTCTATACTATTGAGTTAGCCCGTATTTATAAATTGAGCGTAAACGTCAGGTTTTCAAAACACTTTCGGATTTCGATGCTTCAAGCGGATCCATAGACATATTTTCGGAGCGACTTCGTGAATGAATGACAAGGGTGATAATAACCGTATTATTTATTTAAAACCGAAAATCTTTTTACAAACAATAATCACTATGTTTATTTCTGTTTTAGGACTTAAAATAAATGTTAATCTTATTTATTGTAAATAACAATCGCTTCTGTTAAAAAAATCTTAGTAAATAAGTCTCATATTTTGGTAGATGTAGGCTCAAAAGCCTGTAGCCCAAGTTTATAAAAAATCAAGTCTTTGTTGACTCTCAGAGTTCTGTCAAGTTTGTTTACTGTGTTGAACACTTCACTTTATAATTTTTTTATTGATCAATGTCCTTATGTAACAAATGATTTTAGTTCGGGTTTGGTGGTTGAGTGTTTATGTTGAATTATGTTAAAGTATAAATGACTGTAGCAATAAACACCATAACCTTATGCAATAATAAAACTGAGTTTGTTGTAATTGTTTTATTGTTATTAACCCAACAGTAAGGTCTTTGTAAAACACTGATAATAGAGTTCACTTTGCTAGTTCCCCTACACAACAGATACTAGGTATTTTTCCTAGTCTTCATAATAAGATGATAATATGTTGAGATCATAACTTTCTAAAGAAGCCTAATTTTCCTTCTTTTTTCTATCTCGTCTCTCCTGTCTATTCTCTTCTTCTAAAATTGCTTCTTCACGCGTAAGCATCGCAAAATTACATTAAAATTACAATTATGTACATTACATTTTAATACATACACTGAAGCTAAAACGATACGGGCAGGGCTATCGTATAATTTGAGGTTAATTTTCGAAACGAATTACGTCAAATACCGAAATATCGTCTGTCAGTAGTCGTTTCGTAGTAGAATTTTCGGATTCTAAATGTCAAATAAAAAACTTCGTCTCCGATATCGGATCCGAAGCGTTTCGTAGTAAGCAATCCGAAAAACGATTATCGTATTGACGGATTTCGTTTTTCGTAGTAGACATCCAGAGACGTGTGTGCGCAGAACGAGCAACCAATCCCGCGCGCAAATAGCCAATCACATAATCATAATTGTCTTCTGCGCATCTTTCGCCCAGCGCTCAAGATTCGTGCCGCTAATTTATCGAGCGTAGAGGTAAGAAGTATAATCTTTTACGGGCGGAAAGTTGAAAAAGTGTCCAGCTAAATCAGTAAATAACAGTTCCAAAACCCTCCAAAACGGCGCTAGCGTAGGCAAAGGGTTAGTATGAATGCAGAAGTTGTTGACGGATTGAAGTAGGCCGAGTAATGCCGAGTTACAACATTTTAGTGACTTTTATAAAATGTTTAATCATTTCAACAGTTTCTTCATTTTATTTATGTATCTATTCTTTAAATATAAAAAAATATCAGGCGTCAAGAATTGATTACGTTTCCTATTATGAAAAGTGTGCCATATCGGAGCCGGAAGTTCATATCTTCTTGTTGACCCTGCTGCTACTGTGGCGTGTGGGGCCATCTAATGCAACGCAGTCGGCCGGGCACTTTTCAAAACGAAGATTGTACTCCTTACCTGTACCCTCGACGCGCTAGCTGTGCGCAACTGCGCGGTACGTACCCCAGCAGCAGCGGCACGCCGGGCGCCAGCGCGACCAGCTCGAGGTCCGCGGGCGCGCAGTACTCGTACTGTCAGACCTTCTGCGCCGGCCGCATCTCGTACGCGGGGTACGCCGGCGCGTACGGCTCGCGCGACCGCCCCGCCCCCCCGCCGCCGCTCGGGCCCGGCGGGGCTGACGCTGCGGTATAAATAAATAAAATAAAATAAATCGCACACCTAGATCAACAGTTGCACAACTCGAAATAATTCAAAATCGAGTTATTGCGATTATCGGAATGTACAGACAACAGGTCGTTATGATCGTCAACGACATTTCAGCCATAGGACGTCCACTGCTGAACATAGACCTCCCCCATTGACTACCAGCTCGTGTATCGTGTATGCAGATGATCGTTACGCTGACCGTAATTTCATCTGTTTTGTTAATTGTAGTAGGTATTTATTGTTCTTTTATTTTATTTTTGTATCGATGTCTTATAAAAAAAACTCTTTCTTTCTCCCCCCCCCCCCCTTTGTATCACTGTCTAATAAAAAATCTCTCCCCCCTCTATCAATCTCCCTCTTTCTTTCTTCTCCCCCCCATTTGTATCTTTATGTGTCTAATAAAAATCTCTCTCTCTCTCTCTCACTCCCCCCTCGCCCTCTCTCAATCTCCCTATCCCTCTCCCTTAATCTCCTCTCCCCATCCCTCTCTCTCCCGCCCTCGGCCCCTGCGTCGCCGAGCGGCAGTGAGTAGTGAGCAGTGAGTACAGAGCAGCGACTGACCGGGCAGGTCCCTGTGCGCGTATGCGAGTGGCGCGGCGTAGCCCTTGTGCGGGCGCGCGCGGCGGTGCGGGGCGTGCGGGGCGTGCGGGGCGCGCGCGCGCTGCGCCTGCCCGCCGGGGTGCCGCATGCGGCGCAGGGTGTTCATCGGCCGCCGGAGCGTCTCGGACAACCGTCTGGAGACAATAGGTATATTGATACTCTTTGTTCTGCCGTCGGATAGATAGATAGATATCTACTCTTTATTGTGCCGTCGGATAGATAGATACTCTTTATTCTGCTGTCAGATATTCTGATGTCAACTCCAGAATTAAAAGGAATCCTGATAGACTAGTACTAAGCACTATACCAAGATCACAGAAGTACAGCAAAAATTGTCCCGCTACGTGTGTAAAAATTTATAATAAGGTTCCCAAGGAAATAAGAGAACTAAACTTTAACTTGTTTAAAAATAAACTTTACAAGTGGCTGCTACAAAACAATTTTTATGATGTAAGACAACTTCTAGAAAATAATAGATAGATATACCGACACCGACTGTAAAAATATGATAGATATAGTTGGGACTGGTCAAATCTAGTCATTTTACATTTCCAATCAGCACTCACCTGGCCGGCGGCCGCTTGGGGTTGGACGAGGGCGTGTGCACAGCGCAGCACTTGACGAAGGCCCCGCAACACACAATTAGCGCCACGCCGCCCAGCAACACGCACCACCACTGCTCCGTGACCCACTCCTGCACGGACTGCAGCGTGGCGCGGTTCAGCAGGAGATTCTTCAGCCGCGCGAGCGGGCCCTCGGCGTCCACTGCGCGACATTTGAGGAACACGTCGCAGTAGCCCTAGAAAATATATGTCATTTAAGTAAATAAATAAATAAATAAATCATTTATTTCCCAGAATATGGTTACAAAAGGTAGTTAACATCATAGATTATCCAGCATATTCTATCGCAATGCGACGTGCAAATATTATGTCAGTGTTAATTACATATTGTCAACTAAAATGCAAAATCAAATGTTAAAAATTATTAAATAACATTCTTAGGACCGCGACATTTCAAACGTACAATTAGATTAAAATTAAAATTATGTCAAAATATTATATAAATGTCAAATTTTATCATTCAAGAATTCGTTAACAGAATAATAGATCTTTTCTTTTAAAAAAAATGAACAATTTATTTTTGAATTTCGTAAATGTCAGCATTTTCAAATCATCTGGAAATTTATTAAATATTTTTATAGCCATGCAATAAACATTTCTTGAATATAGTTTCAACTTTTGTGGAGGAATCGTTAAATTTTCACCCTTTCTGCCTCTGTATCCATTAAAGTCTTTGTTCTTTTTAAATAAATGTATATACTTAAATGTATATACTTAAGTAACGAAACCTAAGGCGCGTCGCTCACACGATCAAACAATCGAGGCGCGGACGCGTAAGCGGCACGCCACAAGATTTTCTTTAGAAACAAATGGCGTGCGCTCTTATACTAGAGTAGCGATGCCGAGCCGCCACCACCGCGACGTCGCCTCGACTTTTGCATGCTATATTCTATGGCTAAATAGGTCTAAAGCTACATTACCTGCATTAAAACAACATTATAACAACCCTGTTTATGGCAAATAAAGAATTTGAATTTATATGTATATCGTTATTTACTGTATGTAGTTTTTGCTTTTAAAAATAATTCACACGGGCCTTTCATTTGAATTTGTATCGCCTATATCGCACCGCCCACAAAACGTCTCTGTTTAGCCTAATGGTCGACTGGTAGAGAATGCCTCATGGCATTAAGTCCACCTTTTGTATGATTTTTAATCTGTGCAATAAAGTCTAAATCAATAAATTTACCAGTGAGCGACGCGCCTAAGAATTCCTAAACACCATTACGCTGTGGGTAAAGCGGGATCACACGCGGGTGCTCACGTGCGCGTGTAGAGGCCTTACCTTAGGGTAGTTTATACGTAGCGTTTAGACGCTGAACAGTACGAAAGCAGTTCTGTTTCTACGTCAAATTCTATACAGAAAAACGGGGATAAGAGATCATGGTCGCAGTACCAGTACAATGTTATTGGCAGGATTCTGGATCACATGAAAAATCGTGCCACCAAGTCTTTTTCCCATGTCCAAGTCACAAGTTAAAGTAATGAAAACATGAATATTGTATCTTGAATGTAATGTAACATTTTTGATTTGAACACATCCTACACTGCTGTCACACGTAGACACAAAATAAAACTAAATAATAAATTCCAAAATGATGTTCTCTTTCTTATGGAATCATAGCCGGGTCCTGTTTCAATCGCTGACACCCCAACCTAAGATCCATAATTGTTTTCATAAACTATACTAACCTGGAAGTTATCACACGGCGACCCCGGACGGAGACTAATCCCGCCGGTAGGCAAGCCTACTCTCTCCGCGAAGTCGGCGGTACTCCTACAGGAGTCCGGACTGGGCCCCGTCTGGCACGCCAGCTGGCACAGAGCGCGGCGGTTCACGACGGTTTGCGTGACGCCGTCGCCCGCGCGGGTCGGCGTGGACGACAGGAAACACTCCTTCATGTTCCACGCTAGGCAGATGGAGCCACTGCACTCGCCGTTTATGCAGAGTTGCGTGCCTGTACGAAATGTGTGTTGGATGAGACATTTATGAGCAACTAGCTTTTACCCGCGGCTTCGTCTTTGACCTTACCCGGATAAAAAGTGTCCTATGTGTTAATTTAATTGGATAGTAAAATCTTGCGTTTTATTTATCGGACGCGTAAATTTTCTTCTAGTTTCAGTTTAATGGTCGTGTAGTTGTTTTGTATGTTTTCAATTAACTATTTAGTAATGACACAAAAAAAACAATTTGGAATAAAAATAAATGTGTTTGGAAGGGACAGGGAGAGGTACAACTCAGAAAATATAGGAAAAAAGCAAGACAAACGAGGACGAGGTTCGAAATGACAATATTTTGCGTAACGTCATAATATGGATGTCTCCTAGTTAGCCGAAAGTTGCCGGACGAATACATTCTTATAAGTGTAAGTTGAATCTTATTGCTATCTGATTAGGGTTTAAAATCATTCACCCATTCACCTCATTGAACAGTGATGTTGTATCAAACGACTTACCGTTGTTGCACTTGGTGTGGTTAGACATGGCACGCGGCTCGGGGCACTCGGCCGAGGCGCCGGAGCAGAAGGCGGCGTGGCTGCACTCCGTCGCCTCGCGGCACGTCTGGTTCGTGCGCGCGTGCACGAACTGGCACGACTGCGACTGGCAGCACGGCCCTTGCGACGGACTGGGAGGAACGAGATAGGAACGGTCAAACTAGAGATGTTCCGACTAGTCGCCGACTATCCGGACATATTCCATTATCATTTTAGCCGAAGGACGTCCAATGCTGAACATAGGCCTCCTCGTAGGATTGGATTAAAACAAGAGGTATGATTCTGATACCGGCAGTAGCGGCAAGCAACACAGTCGGCAGAAATTAAAGATAAACTTTCGTGTGCCGCGCGCGATATATGCCATACCATACATCACTGAGATTCTATCTTAAGATACGTTATATATTTTTTTTTATTCATACATTTTCGATTGCATCTAGTCAATGCTGAAGTGTAAGAGATAAGATAATAGCAATATAATCGGCTATTTGACTGTTTTCTGAAATAGAGTTATTATTATAAGATTATAATAGAGGTAATATTTAAATAAAGCGTCAACAATTTTATTTCATTTTTTAAAACTTTTGAGAATAATAAAAAATTGAATTTTATTCTTTACGTTTTTAAAAGCCTGCGAAAACGCCGTCGGCCATGATGTACTTGTCCGTGACGTCACGAACCATTAAATATCCATTGAGTTATAAAGTACTAGAACAGGCATGTTAAAAACCTTTGTCGACGGTCACACTACATATACTTTGTACGAGCGTAGCGCAAAATCTAGCTTTGGGGTGTCAGTCTAGTACAAAGTTACTTAATGGTGACGTGCCTGTCATTGTTACCGACGTTTTATGTAAAATACCAACAAAAATATAAAATTTGAAAATGACTTTTTTACAGTAATCATTTATTATGTTTAATAACTATTGATATGTTTCGGTTCCATATGGTGGAAACTATTAAACTAAATTATTAGATAAGTCAATTTTGGTACAAGGCAAATAGCCTATTGCGCGCAAAACGAAGACATTATTTTGTACTGTTTCACCGTTACAAAACTGACTGCAGAACCAACCAGTGCTGTGAAATATGTTTTCTTTAATCTTAATTACGAATCAGCTAGTTTATAGAATTAGATAAAAGTTACAGAAGCTATCCTGCATACAGGACATAACAACACTCACATAAACAGTTTCCGAGGATGCACTAAAAACGAGCGCAGTAACTGCCAAATTTTATTTTAAAAAAAGTAAACCGACTTCAAAAAACTGAAAAGATAAAAATAATATCAACACATAAAACCTAATCAGTTACTTTTGGAGTCGGTGCTATCCGATGAGAGTTTGAATGTTTTCGTTTGCACCGACTCCAAAAGTAACTGATTAGGTACTTATGTGTTGATATTATTTTTATCTTTTCAGTTTTTTGAAGTCGGTTTACTTTTTTTAAAATAAAATTTACTTATTTCATCTATTTTTAGTGATACATACAGTGATAATCCTCAACAAAACGAATAATTTGAGTGCAATCATAAGTTAACGGCTGAACACAGATTTCATCCCTTATTTTTCCCAGCTTAGAGGTGAAATTTTTCCAAAAAAAATTCAATATACCATCTTTAAAGTATAAGCTATTCGATAAAGAAAGAATCATCAAAATCGGTTCACAAATGCCGAAGATAGCAACATAGGTACAAAATCAGTCGGCCTGGTATGGAGTTCATGCAATGTTTGATGATTTTCTTATAGATCCCATCATCAGAACTTGATCAAATTTATATGGGACCAATCCGAAAGTATTCCCTTTCGAACAAAAAAAGAAGTATCGAAATCGGTTAACCTGGTAACGAATGATCGCTGAACATACATAAAAAAAAAAAAAAAACAAAGATACTGACGAATTGAGAACCTCCTCCTTTTTTGAAGTCGGTTAAAAAACAAATTCATTTAATAAAGTTTATATTAAGAGTCATAGTTTTCATATGAAACCAACTCACCTGCACTGAGTGTCAGCTTTTCTCGTGCACCCTTTGGCAGTCATATTTTTCTCCTTGTCGTACGAGCTGACTTGCCGCGGGTAGCAGCAGTGGTCCTTGCACTCGATCTCGTCGTAGCCGCAGTCGCATTCCTCTCCCACTTCCACGATCTTGTTCCCGCAGAACGCACCCGCGCTCGCCGTGAGGCAGTTCCT
Organism: Anania hortulata; assembly: GCA_963576865.1. Lineage (NCBI taxonomy): Eukaryota > Metazoa > Arthropoda > Insecta > Lepidoptera > Crambidae > Anania > Anania hortulata. Next base: position 15,537,178 of record OY756396.1, on the reverse strand, counting down.
GACAAGTAAAAGTAATAAATTTTTTTTTATTTTTTATAATAAGCGTAATTAAATCATAATCTTTATGAAGACGTAACTTCTAATAATAATAAAAATAATATTTTTTATGTGATAATACTGATTTTGTAAGGCGTTCAACGGTTGCAAACATTCAGATTTACTGTAACAAAATAGTATTGAATATTAAGTTCAAGTGTATCCCTCTTTTACATCCCTGCTCTGTGCGCTGCCATACCAGGCGTTTGTACTTAGATACTTATTATAATACTATGCAGGGCAAGGCAATACTATTATTACTGTCTATGATGACAGTTTATGAAAGACAATACACAAACCGACTTAGTTTGGTAGGGCACCCAGGGTTGCCGCAGGGTAGAGCGCTTAATCAAACATCAGTCTCTACAGTAGAAAGATGACACAACAGCGAACATTAATTCATCAGCGAACACTTGTTTGACGACCCGATTATCGTACTTTGCGCGGTAATTCACATTCAACGCAAAGAATCCCAGAGAAAAATAAAATTGGCTGTGGTCTTCGGGTGCTGGGAGACGCCACTGATAAAATTCATGATGTTAATTCCTTCCGCCGCGCCTCTCAGCGGGCTACTGGAGAGGCTGCAATGGAAGTGTTAGTTACCTCTTGCGTCCATCTCGAACGGCGTCCAGCACAGCGCTGATGTTCCCGATGGAGCAGGAGGAGAAGCGGCTGTTGTTGGGCCGGTCGCCGGAGGTGGCCGACGCGAACATTATGTAGTTGCCCGCCGCGCCGCCCGGCCGGCACTCGGACGGGTAGTCGTGCTGCAATACAACTTCAATTTAGATAATTAACCCCCATATAGTTGACACCACCGAATGGGCATGGCTCTTATGCGCTGCCAAAACGAAATCTGCCTCACAATTTGTATGGATATGACTATGTCGTTACTCTTTTTGTTAGCTTTGTATTTACTGATTTGAAAACAAATATAATTGAAAATGAACCAGGTTTTCAGGGCTCAAATAACGTATTGTTTTAAAGAAATGTGGTATTGAAATCGTTTGTGAATGGTGTCAACATTCTAATTCTTTAAAGATATACACACAACGCATAACGCACTGTCATGTAAAAAATCCTATAAAGGTTATTTGCTGAAAGATTTAACTTATTTTAGCGCACATTGACTAAAACTTGTACCAAAACTTTGTAAGGTCAGATTCTGATCACGAGAGACTGCTTGGTGCTCTGAAGCATCCTTTCCTGCAACAAATGATCAAGGGCGTATTCTCACGGCGTCTTTTTTCAGCACAGATAACGCGCGTTTACGACGCCGTAAATGTCCATAAGGACATGTATTAAGATTTACTGGCTGTGATTGAATTCAACGCGCGTCCACGTTGCTTGAAAAAAAAGTAGTATGCATGGGCCCTATGATTAATTACTAAACCAATACTCACCGGCGAGCCGAAGTTATGTCCGATTTCGTGAGCCAGCGTCAGCTGACTGACTTTAGGCGGCACGCGGCTGTTGTAGTTGACGAACGTGATAATGCCGGTGTTGAGCGACCGCTTCGTGCTCTGGTACATGCCGCCGATCGTCTCGGTGTACGTTTTGTACTTCTCACAAATGCCGCCCGACGCACCACTGGCGCTGGCCACCCACGCCAAGCCTATAAGATTCGAATAGTCAGTATTGCCACAAGGTATACATTGATCTATGGATATATTGTCATAGCTATACATCTGTAAATCGATAGGTTGATTTAATTAATTAAAACGTAACCTAGAGTAATGGGAGCCTATACATTAATCTATTAAATTAACGTAGATCAGATTTACATTATTAGGCCCTACAAAGAGCAATCAAATTAAAAATAAATACTCGAATTTTACTTTTAACGAGCTTAGTAGCCGTTCGTAGCAAGCATAACAGACTTGGTGTCGCTATCTCTGAGATCCCGGGTTCGATTTCCGGTTGGTCAATGTAGGAAAAACATCTTTTCTATATCGTCTCTGGTCTGGGTGTTGTATTAACGTCGTTGTTTCTGATTTCTATAACTCAAGTGCTTTAGCTACTTACAATAGGATCAGAGCAATGTATGTGATGTTATCCAATATTTATTTATTTATGTAGTTGTATTATTTTATTTAGGCATCATGACACTAAGTTTTTTTTAAAATTCTTTGTTAGCTTTAAATAGAGAAGTGTAAAAACATCAAACTGTCATAAAAACTCAATCGCTGTTGGAACCATTTTGTCCCTTCGCAGAAATACGACCTTCATAAAATGTTTGTAAAAACTACAATACCTACAATCCTTATGATAATATGAATAGACAAAAACATAACAATTCACGTTATCGACTGCTCTACGCCGTGTCTCGAGTTCAAGCTGGTGAGTCATGGTACTTCACGCGTTGAATCACTAAACAAGTTTGTACATGGTTGCCCCATCAAGATGTAATCATACTTGGTCGGGTCTTATTATAAGGCCACGGTTTGCTATGAGACCTTTGTCATGTTATTATGACAGCTAAATCAATTATAGAATTATACAGGAAAAGGCGAAATATTTTGTTATGATTACAGTAACCGTTAGTGACTTACTATACATAAATCAAATGTGCTTCCCCCCTGATACAGTAGTCGTATGCAGTTTTTTTTAAATTTGAAAATGATTAGAATACGAATGATTGTGTCTATAAAACGCAAATACATGATTAAAAAACAAAGAACTTTTTCAAATAGTTTTTTTTTTTCAAAACTTTATTCATAATTTCAGCCATAGGACGTCCACTGCTGAACATAGGCCTCCCCCAGTGACTTCCAGATTGGCCGGTTGAAAGCGGCTCGCATCCAGCGGCTTCCTGCAACCTTTACCAGGTCGTCTGTCCACCTTGTAGGTGGACGTCCTACGCTGCGCTTGCCGGTACGTGGCCTCCATTCCAGAACCATTCTGCCCCAAAAACTTTATTGCAAAAATCAAAATCGTACAAAAGGTCGACTTGATGTCATGTGGCATTCTCTGCCAGTCGACCATAAGGCTAAACAGAGATGTTTAATCGTGACGTTGATTGAATTAAGTGAGACAACTTTTAAAAAACATTCATTCTTTATTAATTTATTATGTAATGTAAACCATAAAAAGAAGTCAAAAGTAATTTACTGCTATTCCTATTCTAGGGCATATTCTCGGTACTAGGGCACTAACCGATATGTTGTCTGAAGGCACTAAGAGGGTAAAAAGTAATGGCCCGTATGAGTTTAATGGCTCTTATCATAATGGACACGAGGGTAAATAGAACAAGTATTTTGTTTCATAAACATATTGTTATTTTAGATAAAACTTCTTAAATGGATTCCCTGGGGAATCTGCTGAAGACTGCTAATGCACAGGATCGCATATACAGGGTTACATTGGCAAGATAGTGCCTTTCAGGAGCGACTTAGAATCAGTAACTATCGATCTACAGAACTTTTTTTAAAATTATTTCTATCTTCTGTTAAAATTTAACTTGTGGTTTGTTTAATGCATATTTGATTTTTAAGCTGACTTGTGTAATTAGTTGCTGTACTATGGATGGACTACTGTTTATCTATCTATATATATAAAATTGAAGTTCGTGAAATTGAATCCAGCGGACCCTGGGCTCCAAAGCAATGGCTTTGGACGCAACCGGGATTGACCGTATAGATGAAGAAGAAGAAGGTATATAAAATTGAAGCTCTATTTCCCTTGGTCATTGCATCACGCGTAAACGGATGGAAGAATTTCGGTAATTCTTTTTTTATTGTTTATTACTGTCAGGAGAAGGTTCTTTTAAAAGAAAAAAATAAGAAAGTTGCCAAACTAAACACCACGCGAACGAAGTCGCGGGCAACAGCTAGTCTTAAATAAATGCTTTGAATTTCTATTTGAAATTTTCTCAATTGATATTAAACTCTAATCGTTCGTCATTAAACGTTCGAAATTTGTAGATTAATGAATTGTAGACGGTACATAGTGATTTAAAAAAAATCACAGTTAGATCAACCCCTCTAGCATGACGAAACACGATATGATAATATAGCGATATATGTCGATACCAACTGTTTTTCTTAAAAATTTGATAGATATAGCCACTATGTTGAATTTTTTACTAAATAGCGATCATTACATGTGACGTCACCGGCACGGCGATTCAACATGGCGGCTATACCTATCATACTTTTACAGTTAGTGTCGATACAAGGGGGTCAGGGAAGGACAGATGCCCCCCTACCCTACCCTAGACATTTAAAAAAATAAAAAGCCCGTGGTATTTTTCACATTGGACTTTGTACCGTTCTTGTTACAATTTACGAAGAGATAAGAGCACTACAAGTGTGAAGCTTCATGGGCTCAAGACTGTAACCACAATTTATAATTTCCTCACACCTTATTTTTAACAACTTGCCCCCCTCTAGGCTATCGGCAGGCGACGCCCTTGTGTCGATATATCGCTATATCATATCGTGTTTTGGTGGTCATGCTAGGGGGACAGAGCTGAAATGTTGATAAATTATAATTATCGCGTTCATTATATAAATAATTACAGTAATCACCATGAACCGTTGCCCATATTATAGTCTCTAATCGCAATCATATTTATTTATGTGTGTTTTTTGCCTATGTAATAAAAAATGATAGTATTTAGTTTATATTATATTTTAATGTCCTTTTTTGTAGCGTATGCCTATTGACGTAATAATTAATTGTTTTTTTAAAGATATTTGTATCTCCTTTATCGCACAATCCAAAACATATCCGAATAGCCTAATAGTCGACCTGTACAGAATACCGCATGGAATTTAGTCCACTTTCTGTTAAAAGTTTAAATAAATGTAACTTACCAAGCGTCCCTCCTGTGAAATCTCTGTACGTGAACACGTACGCAAGACAGAAGTCCTCGTGATTGCCCAGCGAGTGGAGATTAAGAAAGTTGGATACGTCGATATTCTCCAAGCAGAACTGGTTGGTCTCCGTCGCAAAGTGGACAGAGTTGCACATGGAGTCATCATCGATCTGTTGAGCAAAATGACGTGTCATTCTGGCAAACCTAGACAATGTCCGCTTATAGGGTGAAGACTGAGTAAAAAAATTATATTAAGTCCGTCAGTTAGATTATCAAAAAATAATGAATAATAATCTTTTGTCAATCAACCAAAAAAATACAAAGATAAAGCGCATCAAAGTTGTTAAAGCGTCGAAGTGGGGGCTCTTGACGTCACTTCTAAGTAAAAATTGTACCTAGGTGTGACGTCATGCGACATTTCAAGTCAATATATATGTCGTGGCCAGATCGTAAAATTGATCATTTCATGATATGACCGATCATTTCATAAAACGGTGGTATTTTATGATAAAGAACAGAACCCACTACCTACATCATGATGTGGTCTGGCCAGATCAATGAATATTCAGTGTTTGACGATATAAACAGCTAAACGCACGACTACTTCATGAAATGGTCAAACATTAGTGATCATATCGTAAAATCGTTACATTACTTGCCGGTAGAGGCGCTAATGTTGCTTTGTTTTTGTGATGAATAATGGCGGCGGATAAATTCTTTATTCTAAAAGTGAATAATAATGTGTTAATTAAAGGTGAAAGTGTAGTGAAATGTCGTTACGACACCGAACTAGGCGATTTTTATGAAATCATTATGAAAAACGAGCGCAACGTCAAAAAAAAAAAGGAATTCAGGGGCGCGCCGCTGCCCCTGCGCCGCCCTCACATTCATGTATCTAGCGTAATGTTTACGTTAAGCAGTAACCACATAAAATTTAAAATTATATTGAAGAAAATATTTTATGGTGAAAACTTGACATATCAATTTTTTTTAAAAATAGGCTCTATGAAGGATACCTAATGCCTAGGAAAAATTTGGCTGGTGTTAAAAAAGTATTACTGTATATCTCTGTAATATCTTGGTTAAGTGAAAAAAGAAAAAATACGTGTCCAATACTCTTTGAGAATTTACCTGATAGACAAAAATAATATTTGTCGTCATCCCTATTAAATAGCAGAGAACTTCCTAATTTAGACCTTGACAATGATGTATTGTTTAGTACACATATTGTATTTTAAATATATCACGGCCATTGTCATTCAATTAATTACACCATGACGTTGAATGCGTCTCGTCGTTCCAAATAATGCACATGGTAATTACATAAAAAAGAAAGGAAATGTGTCGCAGAGCATATTTAAATGGATAAATATATTTTAATAATGTTGGGAGTTACTGAAATCTAATATCGTTATCAAGGCAGGAAGTTAGCCAAAGCGGCGATATACAAAAAAAAAAAAAATAATAACTTAGCGTTTTACATGAGTCAGTTGGTCCTCTTGGACATCAACATCAGTAGATTCAGTAGACTTCAAACCAAACGCTTACGAACCTTGATCCTCTGAACCTCAAACTTAATGTTTCTGTGCTCCATGCGACCGTCGAACTTCGTGTCCCGGTAGATGTAGTTGACTGCGGTGACGTGGTGGGAGATAAGAGAGAGGATCTCTTCGCGAGTTTTCATGTCAACTTCGCTCTTTTTCGAAGGGTCCCGGTGCTACAAAACACAAAAAATTCATTGGCTCCTTAGCGATATTAAAAGCAATAGACAGTCGCGATTCTAATATAATTTAGAATAAACTTATATCTGTAATAATTAGGGTGCCTTTCCCTGCCGGAGGTTGGCGATCATCATGGCAATTTTTACTTTGTCCACTGCTGCCCTGGGACCTGGTGCTAAGTCCGAACAACTGGCTAAGATTCTTGAGCCAAGAGTTCTTACGTTTGCCTGTTTTTCGGCGTCCTTGAATCTTCCCCTGGATGATCAGTTGAGCAAATTAATTACAACATTTAATTATAAATGTGTAGTTTTTAGATGTTTCTCTGTACTTGTAGTATAAGACGATATTACTTGCCAAATTTCATAATTCTACGTCAACGGTAACGGTAACGGTAACCTATGAACTTTGATTCCCTTGAGAGTGTCGAAATATACATTTTTTGCTTTTACGTTAACTTAGAAATTAGATGTTTTCTGTCTGTAAATCTAAGTATGTATATGGTTTAAATTTCATCTTGATACCTCCACGCTTTCCCGAAATATAGGGTCTTGACAGATATACGGACAGACAGACAGACGGACAACAAAATGATCTATAATAAGGGTTCCGTTTTTCCCTTTGAGGTACCGAACTCTAAAAAAACATTTAAAATAAATTGTGTACACAATGTCGATTGTACATTAAACAATAATAATGAAGAACGCCGTCCTTGGCCGCCTTCTATCAAATCATACTACACTAACAATTTAAAAACAAGATATATTTTGTATTGTATGTTTACATTTTTGAAAAACATTTGGTAATTTTTTTTTTTTTGCTGATCTATTAACAACCAGTATAATGGTACTAGACGATAGTATTGTTGTTATAATAATGAATACATATTTTTCTTAATCACGCCATAACAGAAGAACGAGTTTTCTAATAGTCTTTAGAAGGTTCTTACGGGAAAAAAAAGAAAACAAAGACCACGAGAACGAAGCCGCGGGTAACACTTAGGCATAATTAAATTTTAAAACATGATTAACGTTTACTTTCTTCTTGAGACCAACTTCTTCAAAGCAAACAATATTAAATTGCTAATCATAGCAATTTGTATTTATTTTAAGCATCGAATTCACTGTTCGCTGGGTTATTCTTGCTGCTCAAGAAAATACATGTTACTTAAACAATTTTCCAGAAGACTAAACACACGATATTGAATCGAGCCAACCGCTGGAAACTAAACAATGCATTAAGAACCGAGGCGGGCCCCGGGCGACAACTCTCGGGCGAGCGCAAACACTCACAATTGATACAATTAAAACCCGTTGCCTGCTTATTGACGTTTAATTTGCCAATTAGCTCCACTAGATACAAATGTGAGAGACGCCCTTTATCCATCGTCTTTACTTTATATTTCGTTTGTAGTATAAACATTTGACATTACCCTTTGAGAACTTAGGACACATTCAGAAATATTAAATATTTCTGTTCGTACATTCGAAGTTACCCAAATATATTCTGATGAAATTAGTATCAAAACAAAACAAAGACATATGAGATCCTTATGTGTGGAACTGTGGGTGTATCTCGAATATGAAATGTTCATTCATGCATAAAATAGGTTAAGTCTGTATTACCCGACAAATGACAATAATTGATGTTTACGTAAAACTTTGAATGTATTCGTTTGTAAGTGCTTCAGAAATCTTATTGCTTTGACATTGAACTTGTTGGTTTAGGTTTTCCCACGAGACAGTCAAAGGCGTAGGCGAATTGAGTACAAATGATTCAGTCTGGGTCCCACTGCAAGGCACAGTCTTTATCTTAGATGATGTAGAGACTTATACTCCAATTGAAACTTTGTGTAGGTGATTGATATTACATTATATTTACACTGTAACAAATCCTATCGACTATAAACTTAACACACTGTTAAATACTAACAGAAAAGCTATATGACAAGACTATCTGTATTTATAGTAGGTGTTGCGGTTAGGGGCAAACGTGCGAATGTAGGTACGCAGCTTTCCTTGCGTTAATGTAGATTGTCTAGTTTCTCGTGTTACGCAATCCAATACCCAATCGAAGATACTAACAAATCCTACGCATTTGTAAACTGAGTATTGCAATTTTTCAGTGCAATTTTTCAATAACTTTGTAACTTGCAGACTCATAGAATTGAATTAACATGGCATGCGAATAGTTTGTCCTAGTTCTTTGTATTTTGGTATTCACTATCAAAAAGTATCGAACTATGTGTTCGACGCTTTATGATTTATGATCATCACCTTCCGTGAAATGACTGAGGAGCCGTAAAAGCTTCCATAATACGATCCTCCTGTCACTGTCCTGGTCAAGTTGGAAGTCGCTAAACATTGTAACGGGTTGGTTGCTGTAGTCAAATTATGGTGAAGTGGGGCCTGAGGAGCGAGCTCGCAATCGGATAAATGTTAGAAGATAGATAGAAGTCGAACGAATGTAGTTATCAACAATATTTTTTCAATATTAGATTACTCTACTTCGCATGAATATCCTGTAACCATAATCTACGAATAGAGTTGTGTTCATTGGTCGCTTGTATATTTATTAGGAATTTCCAGTGCTTCATATTACGAAGTGGCCGAGACACGATCTTACAAATACGTGGGCGAGCTAAGCGACTAAGTACTGACCTGACTAACTCGGCTATAATTCTAAATAACGACTCTGTAACGAATCCTGTAGTATTAATAAATACTTTCTACATCTTTGCAATAATACTCAATAATACTCATTTATTTTGTACATAGACCCTCTTCCGGGCACTTATACACGTCCCAAAATATAGCTTAGTCCTACCACCGCTTCGGGACTACATATTGCACAGCCAATATATGAGAAGAAACGGCGCAACAAACTCAGTCAGTATAATACTTACGTCGGGAAAACCCTCTCTGACGTGCCGCCAAATGAGGGGGTCTGTTTGTATGTAGAGCGAGCACGTGTTGCGGTTATCCAGGGCCGCTCGGCGAGCACGAGAATGTTCGCCCGTGTTCGCCGCTCGTGTGTACTTATTGTGGAAATCCCAATGCCTGTGAAATGGAAAGGTTTTATTAGACTTTTTACGACAGTGGCGGTTCACATACAGATAGTTTCTCTGGGTAGAGGCGTAGCTAGTTTACGCAATACATAACTACAATAATACCTTTACCGTGAACTGTTTGCTAATGCAATAATAAATTGATGGATCCAAATAATTTAGTTCCATAAAGGAGCAGCAGCAATTGATTTGTTACATCAATTCATTTCGTTTAATACCAGTTTAATTCCAGACATAGCCTATTTTATTTTCTTGTTAAAATTCTATACGACATAATTCAAACGTGACATTTACGTGTCAGAAATAAATGTATGTATGTAAAATTTTATTAAAATATTAAATCTGCACTACAAAATTAGTCACGATCACGACACAAATTGAACACCGTTATAAATCGATATTTTAAAACGGTAATTGACCTACTTCAACTAACTTGGTATGAGAGTCAACATAATTAGCGTTCAAATATTTGCAGTCACTAAACCCATCTGTCTATTTGATGCTTTAATTAAACGGACAATAAGTACCTATAAAAAGTGATTCAGCCGTGTCGCTAGTCCGCTACATGCGAAATTGAGATACCTACATCAGCGCAATGTATGTGGGTAATTTACAAAATACATGTTTCTAATACGGGCCACATAACAGATTTGCACATACTACCTTCTTAAAACGGGTTTTCTAAATGTCTTCTTAATTTGTCCAGCCGATCCGTTTCTCATAGTAATCAAAATAATTGCCACGCGAGTGTGTTATGAGCTCCATTCAGAAAACAACGCTTCTTTTTAAGTGACCTATGTTATTGGCCGCTGTTGGGTTTTTTGTTGACCAATTCTGGTCTTCTCAAGTCAGTAAGCGGAAGTAATCGATGTCGTATAGCTTTACAAGACATGCTTGAGCATTGCGAGGGTGAGGACGATTAGTGTAAAACTCCTTGTCTACACCATAATTACTTTGAGTCTGAGCAGGGTTTCAAAGACGCGATCACCATATCATGGTGGCGCAGATAACTGTTTGTGCTAGGTTATTATTATCTTTTATGCGATTTCATGCAGCAGAAATGAGAATGTTATGGTGGATGTATGGGGTGACGAGAATTAACAAGATAAGGAATGAATATATTAGAGGAAATATGAAATTGGCACCTGTAGCAGAAAAGATAAAAGTAAACCGTTTGTCTTGGTATGCACATGCGATGAGAAGGGAAGAGGGGCACGTAACGATTCCTCGTTTCGTAGTCACTCTCCAGAGATGGGTATGAGTATTGATAAGTGGAGATGTAGAGGACGACCTAGGAAGAGATGGATGGATTGTGTGAGGAGCGATATGGCTGCGAAGGGAGTGAATGACGAAACGATGAGTGACCGGATTGCATGGAAGGGAAAGACATACTGTGCCGAGCCGTGATGACCTGGGAACAGGGCAGGCGAGTGTTGATGACTCTACATGTAGCTCAGTAGTCGAAGAATCAGTGTCGCCTCACAAGCGTAGGTCAAAAGTTCGCATCGCACAGTACGAACGTCTGGATTTTTCGAAATCTATGAACGGATTTATGCCACTTGCTCGGCGGTGATGGAAACAATCGCAAGGAAACCTTACATTTAGATAACACTGGGTGTTTAGCCATACTAGCTATAGTCCAAATCAATGGTCTAGTTTCCTTGTCTAACGGTTACGAAGGTCTGGTGGCAATCGCTCAAAATGTATACCAGACTTGTAGCATCTAGGATCATGCATGGTCATACGCGAGTACAGGACAAAGCACTACAAAGAAGACTTTACAAAACTTGCCTGGGTGGATCATCCCTTAAGCTATTCGGGTGTGGTGGGGGTGAGTTCTGCGCATGCGGCGCTGTGGGAGGCGGCGACGTGGCCGGCGTGGTGGGGGGCTCCTCGTCCACGCCTGAGTTCTGGATGCGCTCCATCCACTGGACTACCTCGTCGGTGATGCCACAGCCACCTACGTGACCTAGATCATACACAAAACACTTTTCATAAAACTCTTACGATAAATGGTGACTGTTTGTCAACAGTCACTTTGAAAGTCGTATGCATCCTGTATCGGGCGTCGGGGTACAACAAGGTTTGATACAGGGTGCAGGGTTAATACCTATGAATAAATTAACAACAACTTTTACTGTGGCTCCTATTTATTGAAATCGAGGCAAAAAAACAGTTATTCCAAATATTTGGATTAACCCAGATAAGAGTAGTTGTACTGAACAACCGATTACTTCTTAGCTGCAAGCACTTAGTAAATTGTAGTGTAGCTATTAAAAAACTGTATTACATTTTATAAGATTGTTGACAAATCCATATATACAAAAATGAATCTCTATTTCCCTTGGTCATCGCATCACGCGTGAACGGCTGAAACAATTTCACTCATTTGGTTTTTTGGTGTGTTAATTATTATCAGGAGAAGGTTCTTTTGAAAATAAATAAAAGAGTTGCGCAGAAAATTCTTTATGAATAAACTAAAGACCACGCGAACGAAGTCGCGGGCAACAGCTAGTTGTCTATAAAAAAACTTCCCCTAATGACAAAAACTTAAATATCTTTGACTTACGCTCAAAAAAATGTTAAAGAGAATATTTAAAGATATATCTACAGGTCTATGTACCTACAAAACCGCAAAATTATATCAATACCTCGACCCTAGAGGTCCTGCGGTCGGCCCAGTAAGCTATTTAACAGCCAATGGGCCAACTTTCAAGGATACTTTAGATGGCTGAGACGAGGACGAAAGTTACCCCATTGCATTGAGATGAAAAAAAGTTTGACAAAGTACTCATTACGGTGCGCTACTGACTAAAACTTCCTGAGCAATGGACGAAAGTTACTCAAAGGAAGCATACACTTGCCTATGATAAAAGTAGTACTTTAAAATGTATGGGAGTAGCAGATATTAAGAGTTATGCTTCAGATCTCGTAGCTACGACGAAAAGTTGTGACTTATGTTCATAATATGTTAAACGTTAACTCTCCAAATAATATTATAAACGAGAACTCATATAACATTAACGATAAATAATCTTACGAATATTATAAATGTGAAAGTTCTTGTGTTTGAATATTTGTCAGTTATTCACGCCTTAGCGGCTAAACATAATTAGCTGAAAGGCGTAATTGAACATCTTGATTCATAATCTGCAAAAGCTTTTCTGAGGCCTGAACAATTTACAGAATTTTGCACACTCCATCCACGTAATTCCTGTGAATAAGTTTACGCAGAAAAAGTCGCAGGAAGAAGCTAGTATTTTGTTATTGTTCGGCGGTCAAATGCCCTGTGCTGTAAACGCTCTAGTGCCATACATTACTAGGCTTATATCCAGTAGCATCACACAATACCAAATAACGTCGTACGTGATACGAATACAATAAGACGATTTAGCGAGATTTATAATCTGCACGTACCTTCGGAATAAAGAATTAATTTCTGCATGCCGTTTTTGTAAGACGGGTTAAGGAAATCTCCTGTAATAAATCTCGGCATGAAGTCGTGTGTGAGACAAAAGGGAGATATGTCTAAAGAATCCGAACAGGTAGATACGTCTCGGAATACCTACACGAAACGAAATGAATAACTGAAATTTGAAATGTAAACATGACATATATTTAGAGATCGCATTGCGAATTTTATCAAGCTATGTAGATTAAATTTAGCAGCTATCGATAGGATAGCCTAATTCTACAAAAAATACCTCTGAACGAGTGAAATCTACATTTAAATACACCTAAATGTTATTTCAAGTATCGAAGAAAGGTTAAAATATTCCGAATAATATGGATATTTTAAATTATTCATGACAAATTCCAAGTTTTCTACGAGAGTTAGCAAGTTGGGAGAAAAGAAAAATAGGGGAGGGCAACGTTCGAACTTCGTAGCACTAGAGGTTGAATAAACAGCGGACGCTGACGTCGCCGTGCTCCTTCTAGTATCTGTTGTACTTGCTACGTGTTTGCAACTTTTGTAATATCATGCATTTTCCATTGAAATCGTGTACATTATTTAATCCCAATGTGAATGTGTGAGTTTAAATTTATATTTGAATTGTTTGTTTATTTGAATTTTGTTCATTTATTGCACAGAAAAAAGAACGCGAGTAGGTTGAACCGTGCTAAAATATTTTATTTTACAAATAAACCGTGCACTAAAAGTATAATGGCGTATAGAAAAGCATTATACAAACGAGGCGAGGGATTCTAAAATTAAAATGCTGAATGGTAGGGGTGGTATTTTCCCGTGTGTCGTGTAGAGCACATTGGTGCGCTCTGCATCCGTTGCGCTGCATTTTAACGAAGCCCGACTCCTGTGCCACCACCGACCGCCAGATAACGGAAATTACCGGCTGACGTTCACTTACACATGCTCCGTCGCTTCGAGCCTGTAATGTGGACCTTATCACGTAGACGCTGGGCGCGTCCCAACCGCACTAGTGCACAGAGCTTGCAAACATCTCGCAGCGCTAATACCCAACAACCGTTCATTTCATATCTGATATTACGGGTTTGGTTTGGAACGATAATTTAGCGCTATCATTAGCGAAACTTATTTTTCAGAAATAAGAAGTAAATAAGTCATGACTCATTGGGAATCTATCTGCCTCCCTAGCATGAGCACCAAAAACACGATAATGATATGATACAGCGATATATCGACACCAACTGTAAAAATATGATAGATATAGCCGCCATTTTGAATCGCCGTGCCGGTGACGTCACATATTATGATTGCTGTTTCGATAAAAATTCAAAATGGCGGCTATATCTATCATATTTTTACAGTTGGTGTCAATATATCGCTATATCATACCATATCATATTGTATTTTAGTGTTCATGCTATGGGGGCTGGATTTATTGTTTACCAGAATTTATCATGTTAGTTAGGAGATAATAATTAATTGAAAAACCGATTACTACATGCAATCACGAATGTTAATAAGTTATTCAAAACCCATCATTATACCCACGATATCATGCTTCTTCAACCACTGACGGACGCTATGAAGAAGAGGTTAACTCGGTAGCAATATAATGAATAATATTATACCTAAGACGATACAGAATGGGAGAATAAATGTTTTCCACCATGTAACTACTTTATTGGCACGAGTTGTTTACTATTCGTTGAACTAGAGATCGGGTCGGAGAATGGCGTGTCGGTTTAGCGTTTTTCTCTAGCTTTTTTAGTTAATTATAAGGTTATGGTATTATTACTTAGTAATTTTATAGCAGTATTAGTTCCGTGAACATAAAATGGACAATTAGCTCTACGTTGTCATGCTGAGCGAAGGGAAAGGCCAGCGGGCGACAGGTTCTAACAAGGGCCGGCCCAGATGAAATATAGCCGTAATTACCAACTTTGGCGAGCACCCTAAAACACTGCATAGTTCACAGTATAGGAATTGAGAACCTGGCAAGCGACTATGATAAACTGCCCTAGATCTGGAATGTTTTTTTTGTAATCCCCTTTACTTCGACAACCCTTCTATAGCAGTAACGTGGTTTCGTTTTAGGCGCAGGGTTCCTGTAATCTAATCCAGGTCACGTAATTAAAACAAGAATAACTTATGTATCTAAATTGGCTCGGGACTTGGTGTACTGGCAGATTGTGTAATCCCCCCCCCCCTCCCGTTTCTCGAAACAACACAATCAATTATTTTAATTTTATTGTATTTTTCCAGTTATAACTTTTTTGTTTATTACGTTATTTTGTATCAATGAAATTAATAAAACCTTTATACCTAAAAAAAACCGAATAAAATTTTAATCTACTCTATTTTAGAGAAGTTCCGGAGACATGACTAACATGGGAATATACAAAATAATATCATTACACAAATGTGATGTGGTTTACCAACAGATAAACCGTATGTTTATTAACAATGTTAGGTAAATTGATAACTCCCATAACAATGACTATTGAATCAATATTTCGAAGTGATTTATTCTAAGAATCAATTCGTGACAGAAGCTTTTGAAAGGATACCCTTGTAAATAGAGACTGGATGTTGATATTTCTATCTATAGAAGCATAACAAGTTTGATGTTTTTCTAACAGCAAATTATTGCTAGCAAATTATTACGCCTGCGAAACAATATTTTTTCCAACTCGACTTCAACTAATAATTTCATGAAATGTATTGCTGTGAAGTCCTTTGTAATTCAGATTCAATTTGTAAGTTGGTGTTTCAGGTAATATTATTCGGAGTTGTTATAAAATCGGAATACCAATTTGATAAAGACATCGATACAAAATTGCATGGGTAATTGAGTTCGTATATATTCAATATTCACCATGCAAAGTCGTCGACTCAGATCGCATCGACAGAGAACTAAAGTACTTCAGCTACCTACTGTTTGCATAGAACATGGTGATGTTATCGAGGCACAGAGGTTCCGGGACTTCTTGCTGAGTAACCAACAGCTAACGACGTCATTTTATTTTTCTTTGTACGACGTTATAGTGCGGGCTCTCGACAATTTTTCAGGGTATTAAACGCTTCGGCTCTGGGTTGGAGCGACGCGGCGGAACCCGTACGCAGGGAAACGCGATATTACGTGTATGAAGCGCTCAAATGAGATTGTATAAAATTTACGTATAACGGGTACGCGAAGTTCGCGAGCTTCAGCAAATTAATTTAGCCAACCTGCACGCAGATTTCGTGGAAGATACAAGTGTTCCACTTGATATTACTTTACTTACTTTACACATCTCATCTCTTCACTCGTATCATAACACTGGTTACAAAAACTAATATGATACATAAATATGTATCCGTCGTCGATTCTAAATTGGATATCCTAAGTACCAATTATAATAAATAATGAATATAAGCTTTCCAAATAAGGCTTAAGGATGATAGTACTTACTTAGGCTCCTAATAAATGATATTGTATTCGTATAAAATAATGTTTGTTTGCCCTGGCCTGCCTGAGTAACCAGATTACTAGATGTATGTAACATTACCTATGTAAGTCGGGGATATATCCGGGCAAAATAAATAAAACATGTGAAAGTTGGCGAATTAAATCGTGTGAGGTGGGCGTATCATTTGTTACGGACGGGGCGCGACGCGACTCTTAAATCTAAACTTTGGTCTGTATCTGGAAACTACCAACATTTAATGTGGATACGGCTGTTTTTTTTTTGTACTTTTTTCTGATTGTTACATTTCTGACTCAATTAACGTTATTTAGATAAGTAGAACTTGATTGACTATTGATTAATGTCTCCTGTTCTAATGCGATAAGAAATCTCAAGTATCGTACACGATTTCCTAGCATTTTATTTATCTACTCTATTGCACAGACAAAAAAATAAGTGGTACAAATGGCGGACTTAATGCCAAAGCATTCTCTACCAGTCAACAATGAAGGCAGACAGAGCTGGAACAGGGCGGTGCAAGAAATGAGAATTAGTAATAGACAGAAACTTGTAAAACAAACGCAGACTAGAGCTTATACATACTAGATACATACATAGAAAAAAATACGGTACATACATACATAAAATATGTACACAAATACACGCCAATAAAATGATTGTCACAGATCTAACGCCGCGAGATTCATTGGAAAATGAAGAAAAGAGTGAATTAGTTCTTTAAATGGCTGCGCAGACTTCTTTAAAAAATAGATGTTTTTTTTATTTTGGAGGGGAGTTCGTTTCACAGCCGGCTATACGGCTGTGAAACGAACTCCCCTCTAAAATCAAATCTGTCACGGTACATGAGTTGGACATATAACCAGAAGTGTGACGTTGAGTATATAAACCAAAAATATTATTAGAACGGAGATTTATTTCGTGAAAAGTACAAAGAAAAATCGATGTAGTGTCCTAAATTTTTACATGGAGAATATTATACGACAACTCCACTCCACCAAAGACAAAAGGCGAAATGGACGTCAAGTTTACATAGCTGTCTTGGGCTACCAACGACAATTGCATGACACTTGCTAGGGTTCACTTTGACTCCAAATTTACTGAACCAGTCGCTGATAGCACGCAGTTCGTCATTGAGCCGACAATTAATGACACCATCGATTTCATAACAATTAACTGAAGGTCGTCAGCATAGAGATAAAAATCAGAAGTGAGGTGAGAAGTAAGAATATTTATAAAGACTGAAAATAAAATGGGTGAGAGTATACCTCCTTGCGGTACACCAGCTGACAGATCTGACCAATCCGAGTAGGTTTGAATAAGACGTAGGTACTGCTTGCTTACGGCCTTGAAGAGGAAAACCAGTCCACGGCTGATAATAAGACACTAAGATGTGAAAGAATGGCTGACAGGATGTCGTGGTCAGCCGTATAAAAAGCATTAAAAAGTCTATCAAGACAAAAAAAAATGCACGTGACTTCTTCATGCCAGTTGTAAAGTAGCCGATAATTTTTAGAAGAGCAGTGCTGTGCCCAAGTGGAAAACCGGATTCAAATCATTCTAGGTATCTTTAGGTATTTCAAATGCTACTTATCGATTTTAAGGTGGTGATTGTGTTTTTTAAAATAATTACCTGTAAATATAATATCATAATAGTAATTACAAATTATAATTTCTTATCGTTTATTATAATAAAGCAGGACGGATAAAGTAGACCAACTAGTAGAGAGCAGTCGGTGACCAAGATGGCTAAAGAAATTAATTAAAAATGATTTATTCTTTTAAATTTTTCGTTTAAGAGTAAGAAGCAGCAGATGTTAAAAATACATTTCCATAAATCACCTTAACTAACAGCACTTAATGTAATTCATCGAAGTGGAACAATATTCAAATTTCTAAAAGACATTTCAATTGTTCACTAAATAATGACAAAGCAGGGTGTAACAATGTTATCTTATTCGATTCACAATATGAACGGACCTTCACGTCTGTCGTAGTCGTAGGCAGCTAAATAAGTTATCTACTTTATAAGAAGCTAAGTTATTTCATATTCAAATAAAGGCCCCGTAGAGGCGCGTATAAAAGGGACCCACCCCCGTACGACTGTTCAATAACTCGTAATGAAAACAAATGTAGCTACCAACGCGACCCTTCCTGTTTACCAAAGCCTGCCTACCTATTTATTTCTTTTCGATCAAACGTAATTTTCGAAACAACAACCGAAACAGACCTAGCATATATAAAAAGATTACTTTATGTAGACTTGCGTATCTTAAAAGTTACAGACTTCAGTATGTACGTGACTTAAATTAACGTTATGTTAATGTTGCGTTGGTTGCGTTTCCGAATACGGGTGATACGAATATGCAAAAAGAACGCTACCTGTTATTTCACCAATAGGATTAATAAAAATACAGCTTCAATTTTCGTAGTCGTCCTTATTTACATATTGTTTTGTTAGAATAACGAAAATAGTAAATATTATGAAAAAGCTATCAGCGTCGGCCTGGTTTCTTGGTAGCGTTCGCTTAACAGGAAAGTCAGGAAAGGAGATAGTATTTATGCAATTCAGTGAAGTCGCGTATTCAGGTGGATCGTTGTTGTGCTACAGTCGCGCATGGCGGAATTGCATCTACTACGGTGCGGTTGAAACGACAAAAATGCAAACTCGGCAAGCGGGGGCGTGTTGTTGACGCGAAATTACCATTCCGGCACGGCCTACGGACGAATGAATATGTAACATGGAATTTGGACTGGTTTGATGACATTGCGAACCACGCTAAATTCCGCTTTTAGATATTCCATCGGGTCGTAAACAACGCTAAGATAAAAGAATTCGGGACCGTTTACACAGCGATTGCGACAAACGATACGAATGGGTTGCGCGGAGTTTGAATGAAAATTGACAGCGGAGTAATGAATTTATGACAGTCGCGGCGGCCAATAAACGGACTGTGCGGTCCGTGATAAATTAACGCGAATTTTCCGATGCAAGCGATGTTGCAATCAGCCGGTGACAGCACGCGGACCAAATGGGATTAAACTTTGTTAAACGACCTTGCGTTGCAATCCATTTGCCGCGCGACACGCTGCGGCGAAACTTCCACACAAGCTGCCTTCCATTCGCCCAGTCGCTGAATCCCGTCTACAAACTAAGCGCACTAATTTCTATAGATAATTCTGTTATTCATGTCAGCAAAGCAAATTTAATTGCGCACCATAATTAGATTAACCTGAGCAACTCGATTGCTCATTTCGTACAATACGAAGTTATGTGATTACTGGGCACAATTACTCGTCATAATTGTGGTCCGCGATAGGAAAATCAATGAACCCACGTGATTACTGTCTTCGATCTATATATGATTTTAAGCATGACATCTGATCTGAAACCTATCGCTCAATTTATTCTATTGTATTGTTTGTAACAGGATTTTTTTATATGGATGGACACTGAATATTAGGCCCTCTACTTCATAGGAAAGCAAAAAAACTGATGACGCGAATTGTCATTAGGACAGACTATCTGCGGAAGTATACCGACCCATGCAGTCACATTTATTTATTCTAGTGTACCTTATTCAATGGCAAATAAATGAATTTATGTTATTCTTTAGTCACAGTAAATTTATGTAACAAAATAAGACGTAGGAACAAATTAACTACGAGTAAGCGCAGAAAACTAAGAATAGGTACAGATCTACGCATATTATATGGTCTTCGTAATGATCATTCAGACAACAGTCTATTAACGTTTAATGAGGACATGCCTTTATAGTCGTGTTAACTCGTGTGACTAAAGTCCTCAGAAAGCAGGAAATAGGGTAGACCGGGAATAGTTTGCTATAGGGGTAGGTTACCTAACTGTCAAAAATTTGACCTATTTATAGCATTATTCAACTGGGTGCGAAAAGCCTTTTCTTCCCGCTTAATCAAGGGACACACGGCATTGCATTCTTGCGCTTAGTTAAATAAATAATAAACCTACCCATCCATATAGTCAACTATCCCGGCCTCCTCCTTAACGGATGATTACTAATTCGATACAATCGTCTCAGAAGGAGAGTAGCATAAATACTACAACTTTTAAACTTTAACATAAAAATCCCGGTAACAAACACTATCACATAATACACTACCTTTAAGAACAGCTGGTACCATTTGTATAAGAAGGTGCATATTTTTTACAGTTATGCTGTTAGTTTATTATTAAGTTATTGCATTTTTGCTCCTCTACACTCCTGAGCGGAACATTTTAGCAACCATAATTCTGGCACATAATATAGAAGATGGCCCAGACATTTTCAAAGACAGAAGGTTTATAAAGAGCAAACAGTTCTTCTTACCGTGTCTTCGGTGCGCGTAGGGGTCGCTGACGTCGCCCTCGCGGTAGATGACGGAGTGGATGCGCGTGCGCGTGCCGTTGGGCGGGAAGTAGCGCCGCGCGTGCTCCACGTAGTATGCGCCATCGTGCGCGATGATCTTTCCCTCGAACACACCGTCCGTCACCGAACCGAACACCTTCGAGTGTGGATCATCTGGACAGAACACGTGGATACATTTTTTAAAATTTCATTTTGCCCATAGAGGAAGTTTTCTACTTCAGCAGCTTTCACCTCCTCAAATTAATCCTACGAAAAAAAATACTAATATAAGTTCATCATCGTCCCTCATTTCACTATCGTCACCCGGTACAAAGAGTAAAGGATTTCCATCTAAGATACATGACTTAGGGCCAGTTTCACCACTTGCTGATCCAGATAACCTATCTGGCACTTTTTTGATAGCTAATTGTATGGGTTATCTGTCAAAACAAGTGTCAGATAGGTTATCCGGAACTTATCAGCAAGTGGTGAAAGTGGCCCTTAGCATTAAAGAGCTTGCAGTTTTAATCGAAAGATTATTATAAACTATTGACTATAGAACCCATTGGCTTGGCGTGAACTTTAGAAATGAAATGCAAAGCGTATATTTTATGACACTGAGTTACGACCAGTAAAATGAATATCGCACCACTTACTCATTTTACTGCTTATTTATTTGACAGTAAGCATTGGTCGGTGATTTTGACGTGTGGGCATGATAATAAATGTATTCCTGCCGCATTATGAGCATTGTCATTATAGCGGTAAATACATCGACATTATACCAATTAGTAATGTAAGTAGGTACAAAATATATCTATCAGACAGAACATTGTGTGGGGTTGATTTTTTCCACGTTCATAACCAAAGGATGAAGATTTTTTTTATAACATAATCTACAAATCCTAATGGAGTTTTCATCATCTAAATAATCATTACAGCATATTACCGTTTCTGTCATTGGAACTCCAGTTACATACTTAGCAGGCAAACAATTCAAATGTATTCTGAAACTTGTACAGTAAAGATTGGTGACCCAGAACAGTCAGAGCAAACTTTAGAAAACAATATTATATCGAGTTGTTTGCAATATCTGTTACATGTATAGCAAACTGGTTCCGTGCTAACCTCCGACTCATTGGTCGGTGAGGGCATGTTACTGACGTGTTGATTAAACGAAGCCTATTCCTGCTCCGGATGGGTAACTAAACTCAGCTTGTTCTTAATTCAAGCTGAGTTCAGGCCACATCAACCGCACGTTGAATTAGTCTCTATCGCTAGCGAACCTTGTCTTTAGTTTGGTCTGCTTCTCATAGGGTTTAGTCATATAAGTAGGTATGTGTCTTCTACTCTACACAGTCTAGATTTGTATTAATAAATGTAACCTGAATCACCAATAAATGTTACCAGTTAATGTTCGATTTGAAAAAAAAAAAACGATGTTCAGTAAAATCCACTTGTATCAAATACAAAATAATTTTGCGCTTGTCAAGTCAATCAACTTTAGTTAAAAATTGTGCTTGCCAAGACAATCAACTGTATTACTGTAGTGTTATTGACTTTACTAAAGGCACATTTAATTGTTTCATTTACAAACTTATTTATAAATAGAGAAAACTTTAAATTATTTCTAGTCAAAGATTCAAAGGCTGAATGGAAGCCGTTTTGCGCAAGATCGAAACAATAAGGTCACGTGAAGGGTCACGTTGTGTTGTAGTTTGATCAGATTTTTTATCAAAGAATTGTTCGGGGCACTTTCCATTGTCAATGTAATTCGAACGCCTAAAGATACTCGTATCAACCATTCTTTGAAGTAATACGACTATATCTACCCACATAAACATTGTATATAGCGGATAAAATTGTGTTATGATCGGAAATTTGGGTTATACTAAAGGTTTCGTCTTTTGTTGTGGTATTTTAAGCTTTCTGGTCTACACAAATTGATAACAATCAGGAACAAATAAGTAAGAGTCGCAGTAAGACCTTTCTAAAATTTAATTACGTTGTCGTGTTGCGGGTTCGTTATGTATGGGGTATAGTAATGACGATAGTTGGTATGACTCATTTGGTTGGTAGGCAGGTGATAGGGGGATAGACGGGGAGCTATGGGCAGAGCACGGTACCCGATAGCGTTGCATTGGACACGGAGGTGCACGTGTGTACTCACACGCGACTTGCGTTGCAGGCCATGCTATTATCACGCTTTGATCAAGCTCAATGCAAACTAATCCGCGCTAAGATTCGTCATAATACATAAATTAATAACGATAAGCATTTTCATGAGTAAAATTAACATACTGAATACCATATTATTTTTATTTAAAGTACCCACACAATTTAATACCAGTGACTAATTATGTCAGCTCGTTTGATTTAAATGTACTATATAGGGTGTCCCGTAACTTCGTTATTAGCAAATATGCATGAAAATCACTGACTTCTCATACGAAATTACGAAACAGCCAATTGAATTTGTATAGAAACACAATTTTTTTTACTATGGTGTATAGAATATGTGGTTACAAGGTTATGGGATACCCTGTATAAGTCAATGTGTATATTTAAATATTATTTTTGTAATAATTTCTTCCATAAAAACACTATAAATTACGTGATATTGGCTGGACAGTGCAAGTGTAACATGTAATAAAAGAAAAAGGGGAAACTTGTATAATGTAATACATATTAGTACTATAATTATTTCTTCCATGAAAACACTTTAACTTACGTGATAACATTGCAAGTGTAACACGTGTGTTTCACCGTATCGCCATAATCATATTAAAAGAAAAAGAAGGAACGTGCATAATACTACCTATACTATTACAGAAAAAAAGGAACTGAAAATGAGATTCAGATATACAACCGTGTTTGTTTACTGTTTTAAAATTACGGGATGTATCATTTGGCGGTGGATTTTCCACACTTTACATAAAATACAGGAAAATACTATTCTCTCGTAATAAAACACTCGACGGGCTTGATTAAAACATGGATTTTTTTGTCAACATTGCAAATGTAGCTTTAGACTACCTACTAAAGAGTAATATCGACGAGAAAGTACGTTGTGATAAGAACACGTGAATAATAGTTTGCATGGGAAAGTTGAGATTATTAAAAATCACGCACGTGTCACCATTTTGCATGGTAGTATGATTCATTAGGTTAGTTGGTAAAGTTGGCCTTATCAAAATAAAATTTCCAGCGTATTATCCTCAGTTGTAGGTGGTGCAGTAATTATTAGTATTGTGTCCAAAACTAATCGGAATGGGGAACCATTACTGCAGGGATATTCGCAATTACGAGTACCTCATAACTAAAGCCGCCATTAGCTTTATGCGAGACAATTTGTTCGAATGACAATGGCGTCGATATTGTCGAGGCTACTGTTCCAAGAATGTCGAAATGACACGACAAGAGAGCTCAATAAATTGGCACCTGGCTGTCAGTACTTATTATTCGTCGAACGAGACGAGACGATTGCTCGCCCATTGTTCCTGTAGCATTTAATAAACGAGAATTAACAATGAAGAATTTATTAAACCAGAGAGGTCCCAACATAACATTTTATAATTTCGGATCTAAAATAACGAAGGTATGGCAAGTAAATAGGAAAGAGACGTGAAATGTTTTCCGCACAAACCGCAGGGCCCGAAAATGTTTTCAGTAAAATTTAAGAGCGGTGGCAGAAAAATTCGCGCACATTTTCTGAAGTCAAGAGAGCCGCGGCGAGTCGGCGTACCTACTTTATTTTATCATTGAGTAATTTTATTCACCACGGCGCTGTATTGAATTTACGAAAAACTAAGTTACTATTACTGAGTCATGCTAATACATGGTAACAATAGGCTAGTTTCCTGGGCCAATTTTTTTTAATTCCATTTAGGGCCGATTTTTCGATTGCCAGATAACTTTTGTCCGACGAATAAAACTGACGCTTGACACATTTTCTATACGAAAACTGTCAACATGACAAACTTATTCTTCAAATAAAAGTTATCTGGCTGTTGTAAAATCGGCACTTAGTCCGTCAGTTAGATTATAAAAAAATATTGAACCCATATTTTGTCTTTTCTCAATCAAACAAAAAATGACGAAGATTAAGCGCATCAAAGTTTGGGAATGGGAGCACGCGACGTCACGCCTTGCTAAAAAGTGTCGCAAGGCGGGACGTTACGCGGAACTTTAACAGGCTATATCTTCATAATTTTTTGTTTGATTGAGAAAAGAAAAAATACGTGTCCAATATTATCTGTTAATCCAACTGACAGACTAATTAGTTTTTTTAGGAAACTAGCCAATTATGTAAAAGTAAATTTTACGTTTTATTGGGAGGTTTTCACAGTAGTTTTCCATTGATTTTGGAAACACAACAGAACTTCCGCATTCAAAATGTCAAATCGCAGTAACAATTTGCATTATAAGAAGTTCTTTTTTTTTTAAATTTTAATGTTGGTCCTATGGAAAGGTTGTTGTATAAGTTGTATTTGAGTGCAGCAGGAAAATGTGACATTTTCGGCTCCAAAACCAACAAAAATTCACCGAGTATAAAAGTTTAAAACAAGCTGTCCAACTTTATGTTTACGTAAGCTCTGAAAGGATGGATGCGTAAACAACGCGTGCACTGAAATGTTTAGAAAGGGTTTATCAACAATCAATAAACTGTGAAATTAGATTAGGTGCGACTTACCTACAATATTCATGTTTTTATGTAAATAACGAGATGATTTTATGGAGTAATATCGTTGTAAGATAGAAATATTGGTCTATTGCTATTTCATAACTTAACAGAAAGACAGTACAATTCGCCAGAAACCACAAAAGTTTTGCAGTGGTTTCCATGTTACCTGTCAAAAGTTGAAGGTGAATATGCGGCCTTCTCGAGGAAATAAAACCAAGTTCGCAATCGCTGAAACTGACATGAATTGTGTGGAGTAAAAACATCCCACGCGAATGGAAAATTATTTTGCAATGATATTTAAGCAGTTTGGTTGGGGAGTCAATTTGGGTTGGAGGTTCATTAGAAGGGTCTGTCTTGTCAGCGTTCGGATTTGTGTGAATCCGTACAGTTAGATTTGCGCGGCTTTTCTGAGCTGGTGGCAGTGGCAATGGCAGCACTGACAACTGCACGGTAAGTCGGCAAGTGCATCCGTCGCTGGCCGCGCGTAAGTAGGTCGACGAACTGCGATCGATGCGCCGCCCTCGGCACAACTTTATCCATTTACACTGTACCAAACTTTCGCGATCATAACACAACCGATTTATTCCGACAGTGTACGCATTATTGGTGATATACACTCTTGATACTAATTCCAATTTCAGTTAAAAATACATGCCATACAAAGTAAGTAATCATAATAGATGCAGTCTATAAATCATATAGATGCTGTCGATTCTAAAACTTTTTTGGGAATCATATTAGACTCCCGGCTGCAATGGGGTCCCCATATAATTGCCTTGTCAGGAAGGCTCAGTTTAACAGCTTATGCTGTGAGGAAAATAAGGCTTTTAACTGATGTCGAAACGGCAAGACTAGTATACTTTGTTATTTTCATAGTTTGTTGTCATATTGATATTGAATCAATCTTTGTGTTTCAGAAAAGAGCCGTACGCGCCATCTTGGAACTCGTGACTCACTGAGGTAAATTTTCAAAGATTTTAATGTGGGATACGCAAGGCAGTAAAATTCCGGGATTCTTTAGTTAATATTTATTTTCAAACTCTTACAAAATATTTACGTCTTTCGTCTTTTTTTCTCCTTTCACACCTCACTCTCAATCGTTCATTCATTCGTCATTCGCAGTGTTTCATTTTACTATCACCTTACGCTCTGTTACATACCCACATTAATATATTAACAGTCGCCTCTCAATACATTTTTGAAAATATGTACGTTCGAAAAAATCATACTTTGTTTAGCTTAAAAAGTGATTTTCATAAATATAATACTCGAAATAAAAATTAACTTGCCGTTCCGAGCTTTAGACTACACTGGTAATTCATTCTTGGGGAAATGTATTAAAATTTTCAATAAAGTACCACATACTCTTGTTGAACTACCTGTACATGAATTCAAATTCACATTAAAAATATGTATGAAAAATGATATTATAAAATAGACGATTATTTAAACGACAAGAGTGCATGGACTTAACCAGATTAGCTCGCACTTACTACATGCCTTGTAACTGTATTTCCTGTAAAAAAAAGGCTGACAAAGGTGACTGAGTTTGTTACGCCGTTTCTTCTCATCACCAGCCAATATGTAGTTCCGAAGCGGTGGTAGGACTAAGCTATATTTTGTGACGTGTATAAGTGTCCAGAAGAGGGCCTATGTACTGAACAAATGAGTATCATTAAGTAAGTAGGTATATTGTTTTTTATGAAAAGGTTTGCTGATGTTTGAGTGCGTTATAATATTTTGAAAGATTCAAATTTTCAACTTTCACTTGAAATTTATTACTAAGTCAGATCAGTCGTTGAATTAGTTGATAAATAAATAAATATTGGACAACATCACATACATTGCTCTGATCCTGTGGTAAGTAGCCAAAGCACTTGTGTTACAGAAATTAGAAAAAACGACGGTACCACAACACCCAGACCAAGAATCGAACCCGGAACCTCAGAGATAGCGACACCAAGTCCGGTATGCCTC
Organism: Anania hortulata; assembly: GCA_963576865.1. Taxonomy (NCBI): domain Eukaryota; kingdom Metazoa; phylum Arthropoda; class Insecta; order Lepidoptera; family Crambidae; genus Anania; species Anania hortulata. Next base: position 15,509,625 of record OY756396.1, on the reverse strand, counting down.
TCGGCTACGGAGGTCCCGTATAAAAAATTACCCAACTAAAGAGTAAAAGTATCTTCTCCTCATAGTACTATTTGATTTTCGCCGTAAAACAATACGGTTCAACAATTTATAGAATAATAATAGCTTAAAAGTTTCGACCGGCAGCAGAATATTTGCGCATTACAGCCGGGTTCAATACAGGCACCAGAATGCCTATACAATACCGACGCGAGTCGTTAACATATTCGTAAACAAAATGTTATGAATCTTTTTCGCGATTTACATATTTTCTGAATCAGGAATGCTGTGTAAATTTCCAACGCAGTAATTATTTACATTGCATCCGCGAGCAAGCGAGCGGGCGGAGCAGAGCGGGCGGGCCGCGCCCTCCGTCGACGTTAAAAGTCGAGTGGCCGCCGAAAGCTCCCAATTAGCTGGGACTTTGACGCCAGTAATTGCAAAAAGAAATATGTTTTAGTGCTCTCAAGGAATTATTAATGTCGACAGGAGCGTCTAGTCCCGACGCGCGACCAGATGCGAAGCGGGAGTCCGCGTTTAGCCTTGTTTGATTAAAGAGAAACACAATCGCGGTCGACATACCCGAAGCTGGGACTTATTAAATTTCCCCCGGGCAAACAATGGTGGTCTATCTTGGGTGTAGATAACGGCGGTGTTCCTGAAGCCGCGTACAATGGGCGCCGAGTTGCGGGTGCCAGTCTGCCGCACGCCACCTACAAACTTTGTGTCTGTCTTGTTGGGACGAGCACTCGGTTCTAAACTGCTCAAGCGCTCTACTTCGGCTTAAAGCTATTCCACTGTACATGAATTCACTTGCTGGGGAAAACGAGAACGATAACACGCTTTGTTGTTTTGTAATTACGGCGGATTCCCGTCCCGTACCGGTTTAACAAAGTCTTCTTGTTTTGATAATGCTGCCTACCTGCCAGTGCCTTAGAAACTTTCTCGCAAGCCTAAATAGTATTTCTAGAAATAGTTCTAATAAAGACACTTGTTTTTCTTGTAAATTTGGAACTGCATTGGCTCTCCAATGAGGAATACAACGATCAGAGCTGACAACCAATTTACTCGCATTTACTAAAGTCGGAAACCAGGATATTCAAAAGTCCCTAGTGATTAACGATCGCAATTATTTATTTTATAGGAGTTTAACGTTTATGATATGATACTTGACAGTTCTTTTGTAACCTTCTCGCATTGCGCATGTATAGTGTCTACTGCCTAATAATTGCAACAATATGAGAGCGGATACAAACTTCTAGTTTGTTGACATTATATTTTATAATTAGCGATGGCTTTCAGAATTATACAGATTTATAGTTAAATTCAATTCTTTATAACTTTTATCATAAGGTCCCAATATTAGTGGCTCAGATCAATAGGGGTATAATAACAGACACAGCAAATGAATGAGAAAGGAAAGAGAATGACCAATTTAATAATATTTAATTTAGTGTGTGTTTTATTAAAGTGAAATCAATGACGACCTCCGTAGCCGAGAGGCGAGAACACCGGACTTGGCATCTCCAACTTGAGGTCCCAGGTTCGATTCCCGATCGGGCTAATGTAGAAAATAAACTTTTCTATGTTGACTCGGGTCTGGATGTTGCGATACCGACGTTGTTTCTAATCTCTAAAACACAAGTGCTTTAGCTACTTACCTTAGGATCAACAAAGCAATTTAAGTGATATTGTCGAATATTTATTTAAAAAGTCAATTGTATCTACAACCTCCGAAACGAAGAGATGGCTACGGAACTACGAGAAATTAATTCATTAATATTGAAAAGTTTAAGTAGGTTGTATTTTATTTTTATGTGTGTCTAATTATGTCAATTTATTTTAAGAATGTTTGCATTTGATTCAAGTAATAGAGCATAGAAGTTTTTTTTATAACTTTGATTGCCCAGCCCTCTAGCATAAGCACCAAAACACGATACCTATGATATATTATAGCGATATATCGACACCAACTGTAAAAATATGATAGATATAGCCGCCATGTTGAATCGCCTTGCCGGTGACGTCACATGTTATGATTGCCGTTTCAATAAAAATTCAACATGGCGGCTATATCTATCATATTTTTACAGTTGGTGTCGATATATTGCTATATCATATCGTGTTTTGGCTCCTATGCTAGGGGAGGCCGGTGGTGACCTGTGCAAGCCAATCCCCTGTTTCTAGCTCGACGTTGATTTTAGGACAACCTGTATACGAAAAGGACGGAAAGTTAATCTAAGATATTATAATAACTACCGAATACTACATACCGGCCAACTCGCCATGATATAGATGTGCTGTGTCGACATCGTGGAGCTGGCCTTGTGATCCTTCGACCTGGTAAAAAGTTTTAATTTAGTAATTATTTATAGGAAACACGGACCATGACAAAAAACGAGTAACATAAAAAAGCTACAAAGAAAGTAAGCTGAGAAGTTTCCTTGTTAACACTTTTTTTTTTAACAAAACTGAACAAAATGGCAACATAGTGCCATTAAGCGTTGAGAAGTTCCTTCCTACAAAGGCGATACTGGCTGCATCACCAAGTCGTTATCACTATGTTATTGGACTGTCATAACATTTCTTTAGGTATCCATGTTACAGTATGTTGGTGCAAGTGACCAAGTAAATCTCATTAACTACCGTCAGTCATACATATCATACTCAGGGGGCTCACTGCACAACAATCTTACCAGTCGTCGGTAAAAGCGGACAGGCCTCTTCGCAAGCGCAGGTGGTGCAAGGGTCCGAGTGATGTTCGTTGACTACATTCAGTCATACATAACATATTCTAGAGCCTCACAGTACAACAATCTAACCTTGAAGTCGTCGGTAAAAGCGGACAGGTCCCTTCGCAACCGCAGGTGGAACCTCTTGGTATGTGCGCGAAAATGGAGATGCAGGTCTGATGCCGCGTCTGTGGAGCGACGTGACCGCAAATGCTGCTCGTGTACTGCACTCGAGTCATAGTCGAGCGGCTCGTAGTGGTGGATGTATTCGTTCAGCTGACGGTACGATGCTGCAACAAACAAACGAGGATTTTAACGAGGGCTAACCTTAACGCTGTTTACAACCGTTAAAAAATGTGTCTGAATCGAAATATTAAATAACATTAATTATCATTAATCTTAAACTAAAACACATTATTGCAATTAGTTATTATTGCTGATTAAATGCTACGAATGTCTACGTTTTATATTTTATATTTCAAGGTTAACTATTCCATGTTATGACAAGTAGCCAATTTTTTATATTGTTTTTGCAAATTGTATATTTTATCTTTAAAGTCAATTTACTAAATGCGAGTAAAAGAAAACAAACCATATTTAAGTAAGTGGCTTTAAATAAAAAGTTCCATAATCTAGAAGACATTCCCGACCGCGCAAAAGCAGCTTTTATTATAAGCAAGAATAAAAAGACGAAGATAAAGGTGATGCGGATGAATTAGAACAAAAGAATCCCCTTACAAACACATAAAACCTCTGGAAAAAATACGGCAAACTTTTTCCAACTTGAACAGAAAATGCAATTCAATTTCTTAGAGAAATGAACCTGGGATGTCGATCGAGTTAGTCAAGTAGGCCAATTCGATCCACTAATCTTGATTCGATTCGGGCCCCAAAGCAGAACAAAAACGTTATAAAATGTAATGATACCATCTTTTATCTTTACTACTATAAAAATTAAAAATGTGATGTTAGTTTCTACAAACTAGTTGAAGTTTCAAGAACTATAAAATATAATATCGAAAAACTATTCATGGAATCAATTTTCTGGAGTATTAAACAGAGCTATTTCTTCCTACAGCGCACTTGTCCCAAATACATAAAAAGCGGTATGAATATTATGCTAATGTCGTTTATAAAGTCATCACGCTGCTCAGAAGTCGGACGGACCGACAAGCCACTGCACCAAAATTCAATTTTCAGACTGTAAATCTTGAGTTTGATTAAACGACACTTGAGTAAAATTCGATTTTCTCAGTCCGAATTTTTCCGTAACGTTAATTATAAACTTTCCGGGACCCAGAATGACATTTAAGTCGGGGACAATGGGCGTAACTTTGTCGAAGTCAAATTCACTGGTACGGTAACAGTTGCCGTTTCATACTTCATTCATTCGTTTAAAAATCGAAGAAACATTAACGTGGCAGAATAAAAAAACTGAAAGGAAGGCACATGGTGCTAAGAAATGCAAGTGTGCAACACGTGTTGTAGTTAACACTTGTTTCGTTAACATGTTTATTTGTGCTTTTGCAGATAGCTCTTTTATGATCTTACATGAAATATAAAAAATAGACCTCACAAGACTAGTTTATTTGTAGAGGTATGTAGTTCACTGTGAATTTATTGTGTACAAGGTGTCCAGTAACAGATATGAAACTAGTTACGTGGTGAACGCGGCAGGCACGTAACCCAAGCCCAACCAAATAAATAGCCCATTTATTCTCGTTAGGCCTTCGCTCCAAGAAAATGCACCACGAGGAAATGATACCTCGGCGTTGGAAGAGATTAAAACGCGCTGAAATAGTGAGCCGGTTAGATAGTGATGTGCAGTGGGACATAAGTTACGACACAGCTGCAGTTGAATGCAATCCGGGCGCGGGACAACGTGAATTGTGGCGGATTTATTTAACATGTCATTTGAAACTGATTCCTTTATTCGTGTTCGCAAATAAAATATGCAACTGGTACCATTTTATCTTACATGTAAGGGAATGTTATATGGAAAATATATTGTGAACAGGTTAATATTTTGCTAATGTAATTATAATCAGTCAACATTTCTATTTCAAATTGCCCTCTTCAATATCTTTTGTTTTTTCTTGTTTCTTATTTTTACAGATGTTCGTTTACGAGTCAACAGTTCAAAACCATCAGCCATCAATCAGGCCACGTTTGAAAAAAGATATGACCCGAGATTTTAAATATCTGAGGCCATGCCCAATGAGTTATCAATCATTCATCGCTGCCTGTGTTGCCGGTAGCATTTGCGGCGGCTCTCCAACTGGATTATTTACACATTCACGTTTATTTGTTCTGCCATACAGAGGGGTTTTTGCTATGAGCGCGTGTCAGTGGGTCAGTGGGACAGGACCACCCCCACCCTCTCCGAAAGTAGTCACAAAGCCAGGCTTAATACCAGCGCAATGCACAGGTTCTTTTAACTAACTCGGTCTAGTCTAGGTACCTTTACTTTCGCGAGAGTTGCAAACTCGGACAATAAATTGCAAATCTGCATAATCGCTCTTGTCATACTAACCGACTTAAATACTATCTACTTAGTAAGCAAATACTTCGTTTATGTTCATTGACGCGTTAAATTACAATCTAGGTCTAGGTTAATAAGTATTTTTTGCTTAGCTTTAAATTACGAGTTATTACTAACAATTTGACGTAACCAACACATTCAGTAACAAAGCAAATGCGCTAGATATATAATCGTCTACCAATTAAAATGTTTGCGTTAGTTAAACAAAGAATAGCTGGTACATAGCTTGAATAACATTAGTACTGGATGATGCTTTTCAACGCCCACAATATTAAAGCCTCATGAGGACAATACTTGACACCGACGAGGGTCAAAAGCAATTTAATTAGTCAAGTGTAGTTTAGCGGCACCAAATGAGGAGACGACGGAGTTGCGACTTCGCGCAAACTTTAACAATGTCTTCGTGCGTTAGTCAACTTGTCGATGCTCAGACATGCCCAAATAGCTCTTACTGGCACAATGTAACTTAGGGGAATACCTTTGCTAATAATGCTCGCATCATAAAATAAGTAAGATATTGTTGGATCCCCCCCAATATTGGAAGAACAAATATTTTACAACTATAATTTGTTCTGTTTATGCCTAACGAAAAAATAAATCTATCATAATATTTGTTCTCTAGGAAGGTAACATCCATCAAAGTGTTCTAAAGGTACTGGCAGGCAGACTAAATTAGAAGCGGTTAAAAGTATACTTAGGTACCTACGGAAGGTTGCCTAGGTAAGCAATATAATCTTTTTTAAATACTCTCCCGGGTCTAAAAAAATATATAATTGTTCGGTGGTTCGATCAATGACTCCTACTACGAGTACGACTCACATACAAGTCCTGTTTGACATTCTTTACAGTCTCCCTGCATGCGTATGCCCATTTGCATATTATCTTAATACGTGTACGTAGTAATTATCATGTGGAAATCTGTGAACTGCCGCTCCGTGAATATACATTTTCAGATTTCGACTGTAATACTATATTACTTGTTGGAGATATGGTTGTCCTTGTAGTTATTTTATATTGTAGGACTTTTTTATTCCCCATAATCTTTAAAAGTTGCATTGAAACCGAACTTCAAACGAAAGATTAAAACATCACTTGGCGTCATTGAATGCCGAGTTCACTGCGGTTTCCTTTGGCGAACAGATACGACACATCATGATAACTTCAAATATGGCATGTATGACATGGAGATAAGAGCCGCAACCTCGAGTATCACGCCCAAACACGTACTCCGACTGTACCTGAAACGGTACGTGACGACCCAATGTTTGGGAGTGAGAGCGAGCAGGACTCCCAAAGGGATTAGGGATTACCCGGCTGTCCCTCGGGATTCCAAACTTTGTTCTATGCGAGGGTTTAACTTTTCTTGTTGTTCTGAAATCGTTCATAATTACACGTTTCGAAAGTTTAATGCTCACAAAGTGGAAATGAGCATAGCGCATAGCACAGCACACTATGAACTTTTGTATATTATTTTTGGAAAAATGTAACCTGCTGCTCGGTTTAATACACATCAGTGCCAACTAAAATCGTTTATTAAACTACCGCTTTATGGAGACGTCGGACGGGTTTATAAATAGTTAAATTTTATCGGAACAAAGATAAACATCCACTGTTTAATACAATCCAGCGTAGTGAAACGCCACTCGAGTAGCGCGACGTCCTTTTTGTCGCTTCAAAAAACACTAACTTCAGCGAAGTTTTGAAAGGGTATACTGTTTTATTATACGGCTCTAACAGATTGTAAGTGGATAAAGAAATGTAATTAGTTGGCAGTGAACAGAAAGTGTTTTCGCAATCACAAAACAAGCTGGAGCGAACAGTACCTAAGGGACGGTGGCAATTACTTAGCGACCAGTTACGACGATACAAGCTTTCCCTCCAAGAAGCGACTTCTATATAGTATTAACCATCCTTTCTATTGACTGCTAACACACATAGGTGAACCAACATCAATACTTGTTACACTTACTTTAAACAGGCTGAGCTTTGAACTCTGAATAACTACGAACATAAAAATAAAACATCGTAGTCAATTTTATCGTAAATATGAGAAAGCACAATTTTATCACGAAACCGAAAGTTATGAAACAAAAAACTAAAAGAAAGTTTAAAAATATTGACTTGATTGCATGAGGTTACACAATAAACTTCAACCTAATCCAGTTTTAGCCACGGTTGCATTAAAAATTCACGCAACCAACGTCACTGGCGATTTCTATTTCGGAAGTTTAAAATAATTTAAAAAATGTGGCTGATTAAAATTTGAAAAGGAGCCTGGATAGGCGCAGTGTTTGCAATACAATAGCAAGTGGACTGAATACAAGGATTGCTCAATCGACGGACAGTAAATACTGTATAGAAAGTAACGACCGTGCAATGCGACCTAATTGATGTACTGTGTACAGAACGTAGCGAATTTGAACTGCTGCTCATCCAATTAAACTGACGTAAAACCAATCCCAAGAGCCGCTGTTACTAGCGAGTAGCGACCTCCCAGTTTTATTTGTTAAAAGTTAGTTTAAACAACGTTCCTAGTTCAGCTTTTAGATCGTTGTTTTAGCTTTAATTATTTTTATTGTTAGCAACAAATTATGTTCAGTTTAATATTTTGTGAACAAGTCGAATTTGTAATTAAAATGATGAAAAATGAGACTGCTCTAGCATATGTGCTCGGGATGACAATTTACATATTTCTAAATCGGTTCAATCATTTAGAAGTTAAGGTGAAATTCATGTTATAAAAGGAATAAGCATCAAGTATAATATGTTATATCTTTACAAAGCGGTAAACTGACTTAAGGAAAACATTAGTTTTTCTTTTTCTCAACGAATTCAGTTCTTCAAGCCAGGTTTCTTTCAGTAAATTAGTCTGGTCATGTTTCGCAGTCCTTTCCGCCTCATAAGTATCTTTACCACTTAAATATGCAAGCAGTAGGCATATTTGATTGACATGGAGACGTAATTGACAGCAGTCGTTCTACATTACAAAGTAGTACGTTCTTGCATCGCATCGCTACAGTTGGTTAGCTGGTAAGATTACCCCGGCATCGTGGAAGGCGCGAGCACAATACTCGAGTCTTTTACACCGAACGACTTTTGCACTATTGCTGATTCACGATACTTACTTACTTACTTCGTTGGCTCAGCGACCCCAAGTGGATCTTGGCCTCCGACATCGTAGCTCGCCACTTGTCCCTATCCCGTGCAAGATCCGTCCAGTTGGGCACTCCGAGTTCACTTAGGTCTTTCGTGACTTCATCGATCCAGCGATACCTAGGACGACCAACTAGGCGCCGTCCGGATAGTCGTCCCAAGAATGCTCTTTTTACTGCACGATCCTCTCCCATTCTTTCCACGTGTCCGAGCCAGCGAAGTCGTGATGCTTTTGTCTCGCCTATTATGTTCGGTTCGGCCACTAGTTCGTCGATCTCTCTGTTCTTCCTCACCCTCGAGCTTCCATCTTCTCTTTGAGTTGGGCCCAAGATCCTTCGTAGAACCTTCCTTTCTGCCACCAAGAGTTTGTTTTCCTCCTATAAGGTTAGTGTCCAAGCCTCGAACTCATACATTAAGATTGGTCTAATTATGGTTTTGTAGACGCTAATCTTAGTTTTCCTGCGTAGGACCTTAGACACCAGGACCTTATGGAGAGCTGCTGTGCACCTTAGGGCATTGTGTATCCAAATATCTATTTCTTCTTCTCGCTTGTTGGTGTTGCTTATTGTACATCCCAGATACTTGAAACTATCTACTCCTTTGTAGATTGTACCTTTCACATTCAGGTTTTTTCTTTTTGCTCTAAGATCCTTATAACGTTTCATCAATAGATATTCCATTTTATCGTCACGTCACGTACGCTACGCTGATTCACGATGCTACGGTAATTTTATTTTAGGCTTACATTGAAAAACAACCTAAAATTCTTACTTACAGTGCAATATAGTTCAAAATTATATTTTTGGAGGAAGTTATAATGGCGCCTACATTCAAGAAGTTCAACATACGTTTCGTACCTATTTAAAGATTTTTCACTATTTGTCACAGACACTGTCTATATGCCGCTATGACGGACAAAAACTTCGGAATAGCATTTCATGGTAGGTATATAAGTCTTTCAGGTCTTTGCAAAAGTGATGAATACACGTCCAAGCAGGTCGTCGTGTGCAAACGCTCCCAGAGCGTCGTTTCGCAAGGAGACAGTGTCGACATGTGTCGCTAATTGCCCCGCAGCTCTCTTGGGCAGAGCGTCCCGCGACTTACACGCGAACATTATCCTTAACTAAATTGCTTTCGTTTGCAACACTGTGCTTTATTGTGCCGATGTGTTACGTGTAATGGCTTGCATTTATTTATTTACTGCCAGTTATGAAAACCCAAAATAAACGATTCTTTTTATACCTTTTCCGTTTTTTTTTTGTCTTTCAACTGATCTGGGTACTCCCAGGTCAGTCGTAGTAGAAAGCAACAGATTTCAGTCTAAATAGTGAATAATCGTAGAATAAATAATGATAATATGTAATAATAAATAATATGTTTTACGCTGTCCTCAAATGCATAGCGCTTTCAAATGATATCGTCGGCGAGCCTTTTATCTCAGAATACGGTTTAAAGTGACTGTGAAAGGATTCCCCGATATTACACATCTATGGCAGGAATATATTGTGCTCAGAAGATAGTGTGGCACGGTCGTGTACGGAACCAGGAAACGCTGAAGTATTATCTCGGCTCGCTCAGTTCTAGTGACCCAATTATTCTTACATCTCTCGCTTTAGATAAAAATAAATCTTTCATAACCTGTAGAGTTCTTTGTTGCGTAATCGTACCCAATTTTCCGTTACAGCCCGCGAATTCAGAAACTTTCATTGTAATTTTTATATCAATTACGTAACAATTAAATTAAATTTGAAACTTTCAAAAGATAGTAGAGTGACAAAAAATGGATATAAATTGTAATCTATAGGTACATATAAAATCGTAAACTGGCTGAATAGGTGATACGAGAAAATTGAAATTTTGCACCATATACGGTGTAAGGATGTGTAATAAGGGATGAAAAACTAAAAAAGTAAAGTATACCTAATACATCTTACTGTAATTTTGTGTTTAGGCTGATTATTTAAAATTTATTTATATGTGTTTCAGCGTTTTTGGTATTCCCACACCCGAAGAAGTCGAAAGATGATTAAGTTCAAAGTAAAATACATTTATAAACATCCATGACTTAGGTACAAATGCTCGTGCTCATCACACAAACATTTTCCCTTTGCGGGATTCGAACCCGCAACCGCTGGCATTGTAGTCCGGAGCGCCACGCATTGTAGTCTGCCACGAGCAAATATCCCACTGCCTGGAAAAGGTTGTGAACCATGTGGGTCTCATGGTGTCGTAATTTAAAACCTAATATTCCCGATCCCTATCCCGAGATCCTGACACGACACATAAATTATAATAGTTTATATAATACGCAAACATTTAAAAGAGAGCATGTCAACGATACTGCACAACTTTCTTACGAAACATATGTCGAAAAATAAAATAAAAATTTACCTCCCTATACACTTTACATTGACTCTTAACAGCTGATAGGACACTTTACATCATCACCATCATCATTTAAGCCATAGGATGTCCACTGCTGAACAAAGGCCTCATACTGTACATATAAAATGGTAAACTGATATATGTACCTATAGATGACCACCATGGCGCTCAATGTGTTACGAATGTTTTTTTTTAATTGTGGCGTTTAGATAACAAATAAACATATTAAATACTCACAAATTACCTACATTATAAATGCGAAAGTGAGTTTGTTTGGTGTCTGTTACGCTTTCACGTTTTAACTAGCCAACCAACCCAACATCATGAAAGTTTGAATACATATTGTCAAGAGTGCAAAAAAGGACATAGAGTACTTTTTATCCAAAAAAAGAGTATTGTGTCCGTGGGAGAAAAATAATACTTTTAAATGGTCGTCTGGCATAACAACTTACTTTGCAACACGATGCCTGGAGTACAAAAAAAGGAAAAGGGACTTAGCGGTATCCTAAAAGAAAATCTAATATCCCGTGAGAAAAAACATCTTGATTTATTTAGCTAATTTGGCTTTGCCAGTTCTTCCGTTAACCGTTATGGTAATTGACATATTATAATTGTCGTTATATCTTTATAGATGGCGCTAGGCACATTTTACAACGCGGTATCGTTTAGTATTATCAAACTAATAAGAAGTGCGTTGATGTCTCGCGCTTTAACCTACAGCATACGCTAGTAAAGACGCTAAATGTAGCCAAATCGTGCTAAGAAAAAAAGGTTTTGTGTAAAATCTGTAGCTCATATCATTTTAAAAAAACAAGGCCGTTATACTTGCTCGTAATTCTGATCCAACCCGATCCCACAAACTTCACTCGATGGAAAACATAAATTCAAAATACCTAAATTAAATTTTTTCTCACTTGTACTTGTATAGTAATGTTGATGATCTTAGGCAAAATTATGGCTATTATCTTACTAAAGCAATTGGCTACTTCCGATTTTCAATAAAGTAGTTATTTTCATTAAAATAATGGATTTTGTGGTTTGGCACTTAGGCCCAGGCAGCAACTTCTATGTCACTCCTACTGTTTGTTTGACATATTATTATGTGGTTCTCATTAAATGGACATGTCTATTGCTTAAAGTCATTGGCTCTAGTCAGCGTCTTAATATGATATGTAGAAGTACAGTAGAACCCGTTTAAGACGATCACGCTTAATACGATTTCTCGCATAATACGCCACTTTACGTCAGTCCCTGCAACTTGAGACATATTTTTATACATTTCTTAACGCTTAATACGATTCGTCATCCCGTTTAATACGCCCGAGCCGTGAATAACACACAAAACGAGGCCCTAAGTGATAATGATGAAGAAGATGATGAGTCAACTCCGGTATTGTCAAACGCCCAGGCATTATCAGCTGTTAATGATTTAAGACGCTATGTAGCTTCTTTGGATCAAAGCGAAGACGCACTGTAAGAGTTGAAAATCTTTTAATTGCTAATGCATCAAAATCTTTCTGTCAAACCAAAATAAGTGATTATTTTAAATAACGTAATTATAATTACACTATGTATTTAATGTAATTTATAAATGTATAATTTAATACATATATACATACATATACATATACCAAAATTAGAACATAATACATCATAATATGCAATACGTTTTATTTTCCCTATCCCGCATAATACGCTTTCTCGCTTAAGACGCGTTTTCGGTAGGGACCCTGAGAAATCGTCTTAAGCGGGTTTTACGTAGTACATATTTGCGATTTGTTTAATAGTATTGTTTTAATTATCTGTGTTAAGTTATATTTTAATAATATTGTAGTTGTATTATGTATGTTTTAAGCTTATAATTATTCTTCCTTAATTTTAAATCTACATAACGCAAGTGAAGCCACGGGCAAATGCTATATGTAGACTAAAATAACATTTCAAAATCCGTTATATTGCTATTGAAAATAAATATTATTGTAGAGGATGTAATATGTTTTAACATACGTGCGAAACATTTTTGCATAAAATTCTATTCATTTACTTACAAAAACGATTTTTTAATTCTATTCTATAAATAAATCGAAATTATACTAGCGTGCTATTTTAGGAATTAAGATTCAGCCAGTAATGGACAATTTAATCTTAATAACGTCTATTAATTTATTTAATGTACACTAACATGAGGTTTTAATAATGGTTTGATGCGATACGATTTATAAAACAGGACGCTATATCTCACCTCATTCAACATTAAGGGATTAATTTTCCGTTAGCGTAAAGCATAAATAAACACAACACTACACAACACTAAACAAAAAAGCCTATTTATTATGTCGGCAACACTATCACAGCCAGTAGAGACAGGCCGCCGGGCTTCGCCAGACTAGACTAAAAATGATTGTTTATTACAAAAAGCCATTGTATTTATAATCGGTACTCTAATACCAACCACTCGAGATTTATGCCTAATAGCAAAAATGCTCTTTCCCAGTTTTCACACACAAGTAAACACACACACGCACGATCACAGACCAACAGATGTGGTTTATGAATCACCAAACGTATTTATAATGCGGAAAAAAATGTCCACAAGCAAATCCTTGCAAGCAACTCAAAAACTGAGTTGCTTGGCAAGCAAGGCGGTTTCAGTAATCATTGAATATTCGAATTATCGTTTAACATTAGTGTCAGGAATTTGCAATTGTAATTCTACTAAAAGTAACAATTCAGCGCATCCCTGCGAAATGTTTGTTTATGTTTACACGCGCGCCTAAACGCGCGCCGCCCGCCCACGGACAGCGGGCGGCGGGCGGGGTCATCGACCGCGCTCCACCTATGTACTCTTGATTTTATCCCGTGCATACGTACATAGATCGTTCAATAAACGCAACTGGTTACACTGCGCATTTAGGACCACAGGCAGAACTTTTACAAATCTAGATTTAAACAAAACCTAGAGGAAAACATCGTTTTGTCTTTGTCCACTTTTAAAAAAGGTGCCACTTAAAGAAGATGTTCAAAACCTAGAGTAACGACTCAAGAAGGAATACAGAAAAATAGAATGCTAATAATATTGTTTCCAAACCAAAGGACTAACCTCCCTTAATTGTGAGTACGTTTTAATTCTGTACAAGAATCACTTGTTTTTAAAAGAGCCCATGTAAGTTCATTTTTGTTCAAAGCTGGCAATCATGTTTTTAACAAGGGATAAATCGTTTGAAAAACCAAAACACAATCTTTTTCCTCAGTTTTCAAAACATATATTTCGTGAAATGAGTTTTCTTCACAAACACCAAAGTAAGCTACTCAGTTCTGTTTCAGGATGCATTAACTTAATAGGTATAAAGTAAACTTGCTATTTTGGAGTTATAAATTATTTTTGGAAACCAAGTGGTTCGTGGTACAATATGATATGATAAATCAATTCTCGTTGCATTTTCCTAGAATTGAGATAAGAGTTCTGTTTTATTTATAACCATCTTACGATTACAACTAACACGATACAATGTGTAACCACAATCATTTCCACCTAATCATTTGAATATGTCATAGACAAAGAAAGAACCCGTTTGCTTTGCTTTAAAGTTAACTAACACTTTATACCGTTTATTCGACGGATTATGATGCTATAATTTTTAACAACATCGTTTAGCTGAAAACAGAATGTAGAAAGAAATAATGGAAGGCTTCTCTACGCCAAGTGACATCACATTTGTGTGCAAACTTTATTATAAAGTTGCATAATGGCGCCGTTAGAGGTCTGCCTTGCTATGCTGCCAAGAAGCTAAAACAGTTCTTGAGAGAAAAAAGAGCGTGAGTCAATAGCTATATTATCATAAGCCGGTGACCGAGACGTTGGCGCGTCGTTTTCCGTCTCGGATTCTCATTCAGTGCATTTAATCTGAGTGACGATATCCGTAGTTACACTGCGCTCAGTTAGTGTGGCTCATTGCCACTGGCCATTATAACTCAAGCTACCAACTGCCCGCCCCCCGTAACTTCGTAATTAGTCCCCCTCCGCCAGCCAGTTTAATAGCCAGATTGCAGACCTGCATCCAAAGCTTGAAGGTTCAATTTACAACATTGACTTATATGACTCACAGTTTATTTAAGACTGGACTACAACTTATCAAGATGGCTTTTAAGAGTAAATTAATATTTTACCGTCAATGTCAGATTTTGCCAATGCAAAACTAAATGAATGCCATTTTTCCAATCGAAATTAACGCTTAAGTCAGTCATCAAGTTTAATTGCGACAGATGTTCGTGTTGTCTCAAATAAATCTAAACTAGCGACAAGCGTAACCCTCTGTTTGTAAACGAAACTTAGTGAGCGGAAATTGACAAGATTTGTGGCAGTTGATTCACGAACAGAAATCGAAAATTGACCGACTATCTGGAATACAATTTGCGGACTTGAACCATAAATAAATATTTGTAACAAGCAATACCGACCCATAAAATACAAGGGAAAAATGTGCTGGCAAGGATAGTAGGAACGAGATCGTATCGTAGGTACAATAGATTAAAGATATCGCCGCTGGGTTGGAGTCTACCGCGTCATGCTCGACGAAGCGTGTCTGGCTTCAAGGCTGTAACACGATTTAGAACCCGCCTCAATCTAAACAGCCCTGAGTAATAGATTTTTTTCTAACCACAAGAGCTGTTTAGACTTCAGATGATCCGTTCGTTACATGTTTTACGAGGGCAAAACATGTACGCTATTTACTTTAGACTTTAGGGGCAATCTTGTGTGGTCTGCTGCACACAAGACCAAAAGCAAGCCAAATTGTAAAAGAACTAATTCCGCAATCGAAGTTAATAAATCATTAGCCGTTTCTAATTTTTTTTTCTTTGGTTCTATTGGTCTAATTTTTTAATGGTTAAATGACAATGCGTTACAAGTACTAACGAGTTACACACAATATAATGATAAGGGAGAAGCGGACTCGTAAGATTTTAAAAGGTTCCAGCATTCCTAAATTGAAATCATTGCATTTTTATTTTTTCACAACGACCTTCCGCCTGTAGCATGCGTGCTCTTGACTCGGCGAGTGAAGGCTAGCACGCATTGGCCTAATTATTCGGCTGTTATGTTTCAAGCCTCGGAAAAAATTACCCTACTTCGACTAATCTTTTACGTCAGCGCACAATTCTTAGTAACGCCTAAACAGCTTCTTTGTGGCACTTTGAGCTAGTACATAAGTAAGAAAAATTACCACCATTAGCATGAGCCATTTTTAGAGAAACACGTAAGCAATACTCAAGTCTGCTCATGAGTTTGATGTAAATGAATGTAATGCTAGTAATGCTATGTACCAAACACTTTTATTGTAGGAGTTACGATTAATCAATTTGTTTTTATCGACAATTTGTCCTGTTATTTTGACGATGACTTAACGCAAAAGCATTTTAATAAAAGTATAATACAAGGAAACAATCATGAATAAATTGTGTAGTCATACATGTGTAAGTGGCAATCTCCGTAGCCAAAGGGGCGAGCATGCTAGACTTTTTGTCGCTATCTCTGAGGTCCCGGGTTCGATTCCCGGTCGGTCAATGGAGAAAAAAACTTTCTGTATTGTCTCGGGTCTGGGTGTTGTGGTACCGTCGTTGTTTCTGTTTTCTGTAACACAAGTGCTTTGGCTACTTACCATTGGATCAGAGCAATGTTATGTGATGTCCAATATTATAAGATACTGTATTCATTTCAATGTACAATCCGAATGTCAGGTCTGATCTTGATTTATTGCAATTATTTTTGCATAATTATGATGAACTTGCGCTCCGGTTTTGCACGGTTAAGCTATACAGATACTTAGACAGAGTAGAGGAGTTTTTTTTTATTATAGTGATCGATGCTGTTATTTTGCAGTATTGATTAACATACAGACTATTCAAGTATTTAACAATGGAAACAGAAAATTGTAGACATTTTGTAATTAAACTCAAAATATGCCGCGCAGGATGAATCATGCTTTTAAATGAGACGAATTCGACGAACCCGTTACAAATGATTCAAAGGTTTAGACGTCATGCGGCTAATCCTCGTAGTGAATTTGGCCGGATTTGTGAAAAGGTAGTTGCTCGGACCGTGCAATGTCATTGCTCCTTGTAGCGTGCATTACCCATTCAGGGATTACACTCGCATTCGAGAGACGTCGGCCGCTTGTCCATTAGCCCGCACGGTACCGATGCCGGCACGTCAAAGGTAGAAACAAAGGTAGTAGGTTCAGGTACTAGTATGGTCATAACTCATACATTATTATTATACATAAACAATCTTTATATATTTTTTTTATTCTAGATATCTGAAATCGGGGATATTTATTTAAGCTAATTTTACGTTTTTGTAGGTCCTAATTTGTGTTTTATAAAAAAGTAAGTTAAAGTCCTACTGTTTTTTATTATAAGTTAGCATAACAAACATACTTTAGAATAATAGTCGACTGGCAGAAAATGCCACATGGCATTAATTATTTATATATTAATTAAGCCTTTTGTACGATTTTAATTTGTGCATTAAAGTTTAAATAAATAATTACCTAAATACTTTTAAAGTGATCGTCAATAAATACGCAAAACGAGATATTTCATTACATCATCAATCAGCCTCTAGCTAGTTCACAGGTGGACATAGAAATCACAATTTTAATAGGTATAACGTCACAGCGAGCCACATCGCGCGAGAAGATTCTGCTCTGCAGTGAAAACCACGAACACGAGACACTTAAAAATTGGTATAAATAAGCATTTAGAATACTAGTGATAATGTACTACACCAATAATATCACAAAAAGTCAATTTTAAAAAGTAGGCAAAAGTATGAAATATTAATTAGATTTTCATATCTCATTAACGGTTATCGTAATTTATTCTTGGATCAGCTGACTTAGTAAACATTATTTCGTGTAAACAAGTAACAAAAAATAATTGCTAACAATTTTTTTAGTTCTATTAATATTTTTGAAATCGGTTTTTATTTTTTGTTTGAGCAGGCGTGAAAATGCCGTACCACAGCTAATGGAATAGCGTCCTGTCAGACGTGCCACACTTCGCGCGCACGGTTTTAGGCGCCAGTTGCTACTACTGCTCGTTCGGGGCCATTTTGGAGATTTTGGCTGCTAATCTTTGTACCTACCTCGGTTATGCACCGCAATGTAAAAAATTCACTTACTTATTAATAGCACATCGTTTACCAGTAGTTAAGCAAAAAGTTCTGCAAAAATATTTATGTATGCAGGTTTTTTAATAGTTTCTTGAGGCAATTTTTATAATAACGCTATTATAGACAAGTACCTACCTACCCATAACAAGCAATGACGTTACAAGACAAAGCAGACTCGTTTTCATTATGCGTAGAACAGGTGAAGTTGGTAATTTGTTAGATATTATAATGCGTTTTTTAATCTTGTATAATCATTTCAACCATAGGAAGTCCACTGCTGAACACAGGCCTCCCCCAATGACCTATCATTGAGGGGATTGCCAATACTCGCCACGCTTGGCAGGCGGATTGGCGAACGCAGTTTTTTTAGAGGATTTCGCACGCAGACGCATTACGCACGCAATCTTGTTTTTTTTTTTATTAAATTAAAAATAAGGCTAACGATACGAGTGTCATACAAAAATACGAATTTCATACGGAAATGTGATCATAATCTCAAATAATAAAACTTATGTAAACTGGAGTAGTGTAAATAAAATGTACTGAATGTGATCTAACGATTACGAAAGAACTCATATTTGGTAAATGATAAGATATGAAGATGATATCCTACAGCAATAAAGATTTTAAAAAGAGACAAACTGACAGTTATTTGAGTTTAGTTGAGCAAATTCTGTGACACGATAATCATGCATGTGTCATTGAAACTACGATTTCCTGTCACACGGTTCAGTATAACAGTTTTATCACGAAAAAGCTTCAACATGAATGACGGCTTACTATACCGGACATGAGTATTTTAGATTTGGTTAACCTAAAACAATATAATACTCATAATATGTTGATGTTATTGAATTGACGAAAAAATCCCTGCAAAATCCACAGTGCACGTTTTTTATTTATTTTATGGAAGGGGTACTCTTAAACGCCACCAAGACAGTAGAGACAACGTCACATCCGCTCTGTACGTAACTGTGTGTTATCGGTACAGAATCGTATATATTTGGATTGAGACCAAGACAAGCAATAAGATGTATTGCTTGTCTCGGTCTAATAAAATAATAAATATAAATAATACCTCGTACAAAAAGTCAACTCCAAACCTTTCGCTAATCGTAAACGGCTGAATATGATTATACCGAACAAGTGTTAATGCAATCCACAGTATTTTTGTAAAAACCTATAGACACGACAGGACAAAAACCTAAAAATGTTAAGTTTTTAGTGTTGTTACCACCCAATTACCATTGACATCCGTAAAGAAGTGCTACCGTAACAGCGTGTGAAACATCTTGTATGGATGGTGATGTTACATAACTTAAAACCGCGAGACAATGACACTGCACCTGCGCGGGAGCATCGCAGTAACATCAAATGTTTCTCATTGCATCTGTAATTGCCCCGAGTCATAGAGCTCATCTGTCATCTGAGTCACGACAAGAGAGTATACTCTAATTACAGACAAAGGCATTCTTTACGCTGAACTCGTGTATTAATGAATGACGATAAGATTGGACCCTAATAAAAGTAATAAATCACAGACAAATATTTAGCAACGGGATTGAACATTTATCATGTTTTCGTCATTAGGTTACAAAAAATGTTTATTAAAAAACAAGTTTTTTGCTTAGAATATAAATATGAATGAAGTAGATGGGTATTTATTATCACCGTATGGGTACCGTATTAGGTTACCAGTACCTGAATTTGTAGCTCTAACCATGCCATTCGCATGCTTACGCTGAAAAGGTCTCAAAGTATCTCTTTGAAGTCTTTTCAGCCAAATCGTTTGAATTCATTCTTTTCTGAAGAATGAAATGATAAAGTAAAATATTTTAAGTCAAGGAACTGTTCAGTGCTGTCAGAATATTTATTTCAAAACAATTTTTTCGTTACTGAAACAACAAAGTTTAATCTCGAGGCACGAGGGTTTATATTTAGTTTCATAATCGGAAGTTGTTTTCCCAAAAGGTCTTAATACTTCTTCGGCGGAGCGTTAAGAAGTTATGGCAGCTATATTGGGCTACTTCTTCCATAAAGATTTTACGACTGAGCCTGTACAGATTGATGTCGACTTGCAACGATACTTAGTTTACTGTTGAGATTGCCAAATTCGTAACATCTTTTTATGACCATGCAACTAAGTATACAAATTAAGGAGACAAAGATAATTTTGTCAGTTTGTCTGCTATTTCGTTAAGACTAAATTAATCAACTTTACCAAAAAAATAACTAGATCAAAAACTAGACTGGATAAAACGCGGCGTGTTCAGATCACGTCCCCCACTTGATAAGGTGCGCCTCAATTTTGTGATGGGTCATGTTCCGATAGCGTCATACTATTTATGGGTGTTAAATCATTCGAACCCACAAGGATGTTCTAGCTGGGTTCCTCAATGTCTGTCATCGGGTCGACGGAGGCGCGTGCGACTGGTGTTTAAAACCCGAACACGTCACTATGGTCGTGACCTCGTCGGTTCAACGAACGCACCGACAGCCCGTCACCGTCACTGGTCACAGCTCGCTATTCGCTCGCAAAGCGTCAACTTACGCGTGAGACACTCACTTGTGATGTGACTGCCACAGTAGTTAAATTAGTTACGATAGTGACAAATAATAGATACTTTAGTCACAGACATCTCCAAATTGTCTTCCGAAAGCTTTGCTCTTTTGTGTCCTTATTGAAGGTCTTAAATAGGTCCCGGAAATATTTAATTTAAATGTCTGTCATTTACAATGCGGCAAATAACAGATTTTCTGGAGAGCAAGCTATACAGTTATCATTGAACATTTCGCTCATTTGAGACATGACCAAATCGTAACAAGAATAGAAAAATTTGCAAATAACGGTGCGTTTCTGAATTTATTTATTGATTGATTTAACCTATTATACTCTTATATTCTGTGATGTAGGTAGGTATTGTATCAGATGGACCAATATCAATTCTACTGGCCAAGCTGCTATGCTAGTGTACAAAGCAGAATAATAGTCAGTCCATCATCAATAATTAACAATTTTTTACGTCGCGATGATGAAATATTACAGTCGATCTTACTTTTATAAATTGCCAACCATTCCGCCATTACGATTCAAGTCGTTCCGAAAATTTATTTTTTACTCAACGGGGCTGCGTAAGGGTAATCTTTTCTATTTGGTCATCATCAATTGTTTACTGACTATTTTCAATGTCAAAATTAATTATTTCCTCTTCATGAAGGATTTTTCGGTAGGTACCTAATTAATTAGTTTGTTTGTAAAATAATCCACGTAATTTCGGATAGCGGTAATGGCAAGCTCTGTATCTCTCTCTACTCGTAAGGTTGACAGAGGACCTGGTAAAGGTTGCAGAAAGCTGCTAGATGCAGGCCGATGGCCGGCTAATCTGGAAGTCCTATTGCTGAATAACGATGATGATTATGAATTTCGGATAGAGATTACTAATGACTGAAATGATTAAAGTTCGAAGAAATTCTAAGACACGTCTCTGTACACAGCAAGATACCTCTAATTCGTAATAAAAAGAATCTCTTTTCTTGGGATTTTTGTTCATAACAAACCTGATATGTATACTCGACCTATTATTTTATGCATTTGAAACCTAAATTACAAAGATGAATGGGCCTTTGAATACAGATTAGGTACAAATGTTACGCCCCTCGTGTTTGCAAACCCAAAGGATGCAGATAGATCAAAGTGGGCACTTCCTCCCGGCTTAACTCTGGTGATGCTAAGCAACGTGGATGTGAGGTCACATTGCGCGTATTATAATGAGATGGTATGAAGAACAATAATAATATTATCATCATTAATCAACACCTTAACCGATTGTTAAATACAGTTATAATAATCACACACACTCACGCCGTCGTATTATTACGGATAATGACCTATGTGACATTTACAAAACCATTACTTGGTATGATTATTTTTGTATTTAATATTTAGTATGTAATATTGGTTTGTAAACTTCGTCAGTTAATTAAAATTAAGGAAACGCTAAAACAATAAAAAAAAGTCACGTAAACATTTCGACGATAGTGCATAAAAGTGCGTATTCCGTAGGCAAAAAAACAACTTAGTGAAAAAACACTACTTACATAAATTAACAATGAAGTGTACGATTGGGGCTTAATTTTTATTTAATTTTATTAGAAAACAAACAGCTTCTAAATTAGATAATATAAAATTATGACAACATTTCTTTAATAAGCCTATAGTAATAATAGCTAGGGGTACTTTATATCAACTTTTTATTTCGATAATATTATAATTTCTCGTTGATGTTTCAATTGTAAAGTCGACTTACTACGTAAATTAATAATAGAAGAATCCAAACTTACAAAATCGATTTGTGTAATAACATTTTTAGCTGTACAAAAGATACTAGTATTAAATCACGAAACTGAAAGGAATCCAGTCCAATATTAATCTAGGTAATGAGCAAATCATAGGCCGCTATCGAGCGTTCGGTTTATAAAAGGAAGTGGGCGAGTGAGTAAGGCGTCAGATTTATTGTGACTCAGAATTTTCGGAACAGGTTTTTAGCACCGTAAAGTCGAATATCGGGCACGAGCACGAAAGTAAGAAGCTAAATATTTATTACAAGTAGAGGGTACCAAACAATAATTGGCATTATGATAATAAAATACTATGTACATTGACGACCGTCTGGTTTAGTCGTTCGCGCTCAGGTCTACAAACAAAGCCAGCGATTGTGTGTTTGAATCCCGCTAGGGGCAAATGTTTTTGTGTTGAGCGCAAGCATTTGTACTTAACTCATGGATGTTTTAAAAGTATTTAAGTATGTTTATCGGTTATCTAGTCGCCATAGTACAAGCTTTGCTTAGTTTGGGGCTAGATAATTGGTGTGATTGTGAAACAATTTACCATCTATAATATAGGTACAAATAATATTTACCTGCACAAAAACATATGTCGCACAATAAAATAAATGATTCAATAAATAAAATTTCATTAATTTAATGACAACATTGGTTGTTTGTAGCACATCTGAACAAAAAGTCAACAAAAGACAAACTATAAAGTATGTATTTTTCCATAGGACGATTTACACACCTGTTTTAATACAGTAGAGCAGTAAAAGTGTATTGGCCTATTTAATTATTCAGTATTGAGAGTCTTATACAGGGCTTCCCGTAACTCAAGGATAACCTACGGGATTACGGGATACGGGATTCTACATACGGGACAACCTGTATTTGTGCCAAGTAATAGGTGGAAGTACTGTATTGCTTGGCTTGCTTGCTTGGTAAATTGGTATAGTTAGGTAACTGTGGTGTACTAGTAAAACAGAATTGAAGAATGATTAAAAGTATAAATGAAGTTACAGTTCGATATAAAATTTTGGACATTAGATAAAAGAAGTGATATAAAACCACTTCAAACAACAGTTAACTATTATTCAGTCTTTAATTTAAAATAAAATTGAATTAATTATTGATAATACCTACTTTACAATTTGTTGAATTTTCATGTTTTCAAATATAAAGTTACCTAGGTACTTTAATTGTATTTTCCCTTTATGGATTGAAATGAGGAAACAAGGAATAATGTAGTATTATAGTATAAAAAGCAGGGTTGGTATGATTAGATAACTTTGATTTAACCCGTTAACATCCAAGCAGTCTTATGAGACTGCATAACAATATAACTTCTATTTTGTCTCGTTTACATATGCTTGATCAGTTAAATCACGATTTAATTGAAGTGATCTATTAAATAATAATCATTGATTGAAACAAAATATTTTACTTCTTCTAGATTTAAACACAAATAAAAATTAACAGATAGATACATACAAGTGTATATTAAAATCAATTCTTGTTAGAATAATAATATTTAAATAAAAACACAACCAAATTTCATCAAAATCCATTTAGTAGTTTTTGCATAAGAGTAAAATACATAATATATAAAAAAGTTAAGAGCAACAAACATTCATATTTCCATACTCACAAACTTTATCATTTATAATATTAGTAGGATTTGAAGTCACCCTGTATTGGTAATTTGTTTAGTAACTTGACTTTGAGAATAAGGTGACTTCATAGTTTGCTAAGCCTATTACCACTTAAAACTTACAAAGAAATTGCATTTTGCTACTCATACCAAGTAGGTAAATGATTATAAAAGAGGTGGTGAATTATAAACTAACCTTTTAAAAGGTAGTAAATGGGTACTAAGTCTGGATTAACACATAGGGTACTTTTTTTCCGGGTAACCTAGAAGTCGCGGGCAAAAGCTAGTTTAACATTTTTGTTCAAAGTTATCTCCTGCAGGATATTTGAAAATGTTAACCTTATTAGATAAATATGCAACACCTTCCCCTTTCTTTAATGATTGTCCTCTACCTAAAGGTTGTCTGGAAGTGATCGCTATTAGCGATAAGACCGCCTAAATTGTACATCTTTCTGTAAAAATCATGTGTATTTTACTTGTATGGTGTGCAATAAAGAGTATCTATCTATCTATAGGAGTTAAGGATGGTTAATAAGCATTCACTGGTTTTGACTTGTTTAAAAACCGAAGACAAGTACAGATAACGGCAGGTCAACCTACCCAAAAAGTTAAAGGTCATTGAACCAATTTTCAACATTAAGTCCGAGACGTAGAGATCAATATCAATTGACAAAATTTGACGTTTTGTGGTAGGTTGACGTGCTGTTGTCTGTACCAATACAACTTCAATTTGGATAGTCAGATTCTCATTTTAAGATAATTGAATATCAGGAAATTGACGATGATTTTAAAACATTGTTCATTATTCTCTTATTGCCTATTACGTATTCAATTTTTTATTTATAAATCTAAAACAATTATTTGCTTGGTAAACATACATTTTAAAAACACCAAACTAATGGGAAATCAATTGTTAAATATGACCTCTTTATAGGAATATGTTAAGTTTCAGGTCACCCTGTATTTCATAGTAATTGTACTAATTGAGAATGTTCTGGACTATAATAATAATGACAACTGTGTCTTGTTTACTATTAACAAAAAGACAGGTGCTGTAAAATAATGTTAATATAAAACAGGTTTAGGTCAAGGAACTGCTATTAAACCCAAATATGTATAAATCGTAATTTAAATCAAAGTGATTTAATACATCATCATTCAAGTCATACAAACCCTGCATAATACTATATCATTCCTTGTTTCGTCATTTCAATCCATAAAAGGAAAATACAAATGTAACTTTTGATTTTAAAACAGGAAAATTCAACAAATAATTAAATAAGTTGTGGTAAAATTAGACTGAATGTGGTTGTGTGTATTGTACCCATTTTTGTATGTTTAGCATGTTTTATGAAAGTAATATTTTCTCT
Source organism: Anania hortulata (assembly GCA_963576865.1). NCBI lineage: Eukaryota > Metazoa > Arthropoda > Insecta > Lepidoptera > Crambidae > Anania > Anania hortulata. Next base: position 15,484,295 of record OY756396.1, on the reverse strand, counting down.
TAAAAAATACAATTGAATTAATAGCTATATTGTATTAAGTAATATAAAAATAAAAACTCACTAAATTTATATGGGCCCAGTTCCCATATTATATGTAGCAAACTCAATTATTTTTTTTATAGTTGTTAATATTTTTTTTAAAGATTTATAGAAGTCGAATTTGGTGATAAGAACAGTAATCTTTGCTTGTGTCATGGTTTACAACTTACAAGAAAAGATTTATTTTTTGGCTAAGCTCATAAACATCTTTGTTCATTACTATCAAAATTCAAAACTAAATGACTATCAGTGCATTAAAGAAAAGACAGTTCTAAGATATTGTTAAATTTAGCTAATTATTTCGGCAATAATAATGATTTGAGTTTATATGACTCCTAGCTAATTTATACATTGTTAATGTTTCATGCTACAAGAGCAAATTAGACAGGTTTGAAAATAAATTCCCATGAATTTATTGTGTGGACAAATCACATAGTGTTGTGCCAAAATATATCATGTTCTTAGAAAGTAAGAAATGTCCTACTCCCAAATTGGCAATAATTATTAGCACATCTTACAGATTATGAAGTTATTTAACATTGTCTTACATCCTGGACTGGGCTAAGACTCGGATAATATCTTATTGAGTCTACAAAATTACTGAGAGAACAAAATAGACACCTTTTATTTATTGTCACTGGTAACAATGATAAAATACAGGATGTGGATAATGTACTTACCACTTTCAATATACGGTAGAGCAAGAAGTAGGAAAACTATGTATCCAATTTCACTAAACATTGTCGCTTTCAAACACACACTTTTTGTATCACTAAGTCATTGCACATACAATACAGCTGATTTTCAAACCACACAAAACCTTTGTCTGTTTTCGACAGAAACGCATGCGCGGACAAACAATATTTTTTTATTTACAATACATTAAATACAGATCGCGGTACACTTAGCACTAATTCAAGAACACCTTAGTCACTTTAGTCATTTACACTGAATCCGAAACAAATTAGGAACAACATCAAATTGTTTCCGTCTTGAGAGGTGTGAACCGATCAATCCAACGTACTAACATCGATTAAATACAACAACTAACTAATGAATCCACGACGTTTAATAATGTAACATGTTTTTACTCACAAACCCCTAATCTTACCCTAAATTGCTAAAATTAAATAAAAATTTCTCAACGTCCCCACAGCCTGACATATTGGAAATGATTTTCCACAGACTAAAGTATTTTATTTTAATTAGTGAGATAGACAAAGAAATTTCCAATTCAACAAGCATAGACAATGAAAAGTAGCAGTATAAAAAAAAAGAAAATTATTTTCAATATTTCGATAATAATCATTGAATGTTAATTTTGTAACCACGTTAAAACATAAAACTAATTAGGACACATGAAAGCCAGGCTCCACTTCCGGTAGCGCATTTATCTTATTCGCTTCTTGTTCCGGATTGAGCACACATTGATTATAGCTTATTAAAACTGGTGACAAACGGGAGACGGACGCGTCTTGACCTAGGTATTGACATTGCTTTGATCGTCGACTTCGCTGCTTGTTCCGGATTGAGCATACATCGATTTTAGCTTATTGAAACTTGAGTGTAGGTGAAAATAAAATTGGACCAAGTTTGAAATCACTAATATCGACTAGAGCCAGTTTTGGAACAAGAATGAGGCGAAGTCTGGCTGGCGGGCTGGCAGAACTTATGGGAAGGATCGACCAATGACAGCGTTTGACCCCACAATGTCAAGACGCGTTCGTCTCCCGCTTGTCAACAGCTCAAAACTCGAGTGGTGTACACTGATCAAGTAAAACGTGGTGTAGGCGAATATAAATTCGGACCATGAAGGTTTAGTATAGGTGGACGAAACACTGAACCAACATCTAAGGCTCGGACTACATGCACCCGGAATTTTTCAGAACTCCATACAAAACGGCTAAGGACAATCCCGGATTCAATCCGTTTTGTATGGGGTTTTGTAAAATTTCGGGTGCAAGTAGTCCGAGCCCTAGGCAATCTATTGCTATCTCCGTTTCCGTTATTAAACTGGATACAAACGGAAACGGACGCGTCTTGACATTGTAAGGTCAAACGCTGCCATTGGTCGATCCTTGGGCTAGCGGAAGTTGACTGAAGAATAGACCAATGGCAGCGTTTGACCTCACAATGTCAAGACGCCGACGACGAATTTCAAAAACTTGTTTAGATGTCACTAAAATGTTCTTACCCGGCATACTTCAACCCGTTAACAACTGTTACATTCTACCACACCCTTTGCCTACTCTAGCGCCATTTTAGAGGGTTTTGGAACTGATATATTTACTGCTTTAACTGAAAACGTTTTCAACTTTCCGCCCATAAGGCTCAGACTTTACGTATCCATGGTCCGGGAAAAAACCCGATTCCAGCTTGCAATAGACAACATGCGGTCCGGGTGAATCTGGAGATAAAATTATTTAGTCGATTGCTAGCCTAGCCGTTGCACATTGCGTTGAACGGACGTCTATTCAATAATGGACATGGATGCTACCTACCCTTAAAAAAAACGAGGCACTACTAAACAAAATTATAGTTTCTGTCAAGAAAAATAAACAAGCCTAATTAAACGATAGGCTTATCATGTGTAGGTTAGGAGCTTCTATAAGCAATTTCCGACATCATCATCAGACCCTGGACACCACCTTACAAGGTCGTAGGTTTTGTCTAGACGAGTCAAACGATCCCAGATAAATACGCTACAAGCGTGGCGGGTTTATCATGTTTATTTTAATAGTCCCATTATCATACCAGCGTAATGGTACCATAACATTACATTGTTGTCACCGACATTACATACCTAATTATGCCAAATTTTAGACGCCTGCATCGAACATACGAACCTTGCAAGCATTTATTATAAGAATTTAATATAATTTTTAATTTTTACGTCCTATCTTCCGCGGGTCTCTTGTAACATTGGCGCAATAATAGCCCGACCCGGGAGTAGCCGGAACGGAAAGTTTTCGGTGTCATATGGTAAGTGCCATACATCGAGTACGCTCGATGGTGCCATACAACTGCATACGATACTAAGAAAAAACGGGCCGGGTGGTTGGAGGAGTCCGGACGGAGGCTTCCGGGTGAAAATCAGAGTCGGATGGCACCGGATCGTATGTAGTCGATGCAGAAATAAATCATCTGTTTGCTTGAGTGACGGATTGAATCCGGGACCGTTTTTTAGCGGGTCAGAATAATTCCGGATGTTTGTAGTCCGAGCCTAAGAAATTGTACTCCTTACCACTGATAAAACTACGTTTTTTATGGGCGTGTTGACAGGACTTGTCTGTTCATAGAAATGTTCAGTCTGACAGAGTCTGACCTTCGTCTGAAATTAGAAGGTCTACTTTTGACATTGATTGACCGTCGACTCTTCGCTTCTTGTTCCGGTTTGAGCAAACATCGATTTTAGCTTACTGAAACTCGAGTGGCGTAGGCGAATATAATAATGTTGGACATCACATACATTGCTCTGATCCTATGGTAAATACCCAAAGCACTTGTGTTACAGAAATCAGAAAAAACAAAGGTACCACAACACCCAGACCCAAGACAATATAGAAAAAATATTCTACATTGACCGACCGGGAATCGAATCCGGGACCTCAGAGATTGCAACACTAAGTCCGGTATGCTAGCCTCTCGGCTACGGAGGTCGTCAAATATAAACTCGAAAACACACAGCTTGAAAACACTAGTTTCGGTAAATTAAATAATAACTAATAATAAAGTATATACAGAAATATGTCATCACATCATCATCTATGATAACGAAACGAACGAATGAAGCGTTTTTCGAGCGTCGTCGTCTTGCCGGCGCTGGCACAGTGTCGAAGCGGCGCTGGCGTAGCGGCGCCGCGACGCCAACGCTGAGCGGCTGCCTGGCCTGAGTAAGAGCCTGCGCAGACTGCGACAAATTTAGCATCAACGAGCGACACTAACTGCTACTGGAACTCAATCTCAATTAAAATAGATACGTACCTAGTTTACTTTTGTTTACTACTTGCTTGGGCCGCTTTTGACTGGAACATGTCTAAATCAAAAATCCCGCAAAACCTGAAGACAAGAGTCTACAATCAGTGCGTTCTCTCTGTAATGACTTACGCTTGTTACTGTTCGACTACAACGCCTTAGTGTGACCCAAAGGGCTATGGAACCCTCAATGCTCGGAATAACTCTACGTGACAAATTACGAAACTCCATTATCCGCCAGCGCACCAAAGTTACCGACACGTCGGCAAAAAGGTGGCACGACAGAAATAGCAATGGGTCGGCCACGTATGCCGTAGAGACGACGAACGATGGAGCCACAATGTCTTGTTCTGGAGACCCCGCACAGGAAGACGAAGTGTGGGCAGACCACCAGCAAGATGGTTGGACGAAACGCATATGCTGAAGAAGAAGATCATAGTAAAAAAATTAATAAACACATGTTTTTAAATTTTTTACTCGACAAAACGAATCGCATGAGCCTCCAAACACGAAGGTTTTACTAATAGCGATTATAGAGTTCTACTACCCACTTTCTGCCTGACTCCAATCAGAACAGCATCAGGCCTCCGATTCAGAACCATTCGATAACGATTAACGAATTGACAACTGGTAACATCAGGCGACATTAATGAAAAATTATATAGTGTCACGTGGTTTCCGTTCGACAATTTGCCATCGAATAGCTGTGCTGAATCGGGGGGCCAGCAGGAGACGTATTTTTGAAGCATTAGAAATGAATCTTGAATTCGAACACGAAAACAATTCGTGTATGAAAATGGTTTCTATTGCTTCAGATTTTACGCATTTTTAAACACATACACACACACATACACGAAATAAGTGTTGCTATTAAATTTAAATCTTGTCACTATTTTTGTTTCACGCAGAAAATATTTTAAACAATAAAGCAACAACTAACTCTCGATCGTAAATAAAAAGTTTTTATGTCAAATCTCTGTCAATTATATGTTTACTTGTAAATGTCATTCTTCCGTACTTTCTACTAGTAGAAAACGAAAAACGAGTGGTTAGGACCACTTGATGCAGAATTCACGGAATGAATTTTAAAATATAGTGATTTTAGGAATTCGCATGCGAATCTTGTGATTTCGTATTCGGATTGGAATTCGCATGATTAAAAAAAAACGTCTCCAGCGCGATGGTGTGAAATTATCGTATTGTCATTTGAATGTCAAATACAAAGTTTTTAAATAGAGTTAGAAGTAGGTTAAAACTAATTGCAACATTTGATTACATACTTAGCTATAGGTAGACCGCGAAATTGAGACCACAGATTAGACAGAGTATGTCCAAGGACAGATTGGCAACGGCCCTATGATTGGTTTGACGTTAGTGAAATGTCAAAATAAGTTCGATTAAGAGACGCTCACAAGAGTGGCGCTGTATAAAAAAAAATTAAAGGGGCGTCAATAACATAGATAATGTAACTTTTTTGCGTCCACAGAATATTATCCATATTGTTTTACCGGTAACCGTTACTTAATATAACGGTATTGTTACTACCAACGATATCGCTTAACGGTATTTCAAGAAACAATTATTGTTTTTTATATTTTAAAATGAAACGCACATAATCGATTATGTACAGGTTTTAATTAACATAAAATAACTACAATAATAATAGTTTCATTTTTCCCGCCGTTGTCCGACTGCCTTGTCTCGTACCAAAACCTGAAACAATATATACAATATTTAAAAAAGTGTTCCGTCATGCCACTAAGGTCCTAAGCTAAAACGAGCAAGCGCACGCGGCTGTCGATAAAGCTTAAATATATTTAGCGTTACTCATTTAAACATTTATGTATCTATTTATAACACCTGTGTAACATTATAGAATGTGATAAATATATTGAATTGAATTGAATTGACGTACATTTAAACGTTCGCGCAACCGTGCGCCTGCCGCATCTGTGTGCCCGTGTGTACGCGGAGGCCCTAAATTTGAATTCTAATTGAATTTGAAAATCGTCCGCCCTTGTAGTAACTGCCATCAGAACCTGAAACATTATACACAATATTAAGAACTTGATTCGGCTAGTATTGTGATTAGTAACATTTTTAGCCTTAAGAAAGTAATTCTCTTCAACTATATGGTTTGTTTGTTTCACCCAGGCACACAGGCATTTTTTTAAATGTTTAATGAGATTTGTCTTCTTCTCCAGAGGGAGAGAATTAGGGTGCGTTTTCACCAACTTTAGTAAATTTAGCGCGGCAGGACAAATTAAACTAATACGACAGCCTACTTTATTAAGATACAATTATTGAGAAAAAATTAGTTTAACCTATTGGTGGATATCATTCCTTTCCGTGGTAAGCGGTTCACTTACATTACTCGCACAAATATGGTAAAAATGCATTATCAGACTTTATAGTAATATAATATCGTGCCCGATGTCTGTTGGTCTTACGAATCTGACTTGTTATATTTAAAACATCAAACAGTCATATTTTTAAGAGTTTACCTCACAGTCGGCTTTGTAAACCTCAACAATATCACTCCACTTGGCCAGTTTTCCACGAAACATTAGATCTTTAGTCAAGAAATTGTTTCGGATTCCTTTAATCAGATGAGGAGGATCAAAGACGATGTTCAATATATGTCCGTTAATTTGGACTTGGTGATCTGATAACAAAGTTAATAATATTAGATTTACCTGAAATGTATTGAAGGTATTATAATAATAAAAATGATTATAATAATAATTCACTGTACCTGACAGCCTTAGCTGTTCCTGAGTACTCCTCACATCAGCCTTAAAAAGGTTAAGGCAGGCTCGAAATGTGGAGCCCTGATCACAAACCAGGGCTTTAAGTTTCAAGCCAATACCTGTGATGGCATCTACCACCTCCTAAAAGCAGAAAATATTTATTTACGCAACAAGAAACTCCAAATACGCAAAACATTTTAGGGGATGATTCAGCTGTTGCCCAAACACAACAACTTTTTATATGGGATCAATATCGGAAAAAATATAATGTTCCGCCAGACAAATGATATCACGTGACCAATAATTTATTATGGGTGATCTTTATTTTTCGATGTTAACCCCGTATTAAAATAATTATAAGATTAAACGAACTTACCTTAAGTGAAGTTCAATCTTAATTATACGCAGCTGATTGTTTGAGATATATTTACGAGTAGTACCGATGTTCTACAACAGCGTCGGGTCACAATGTTTTAAAGCTGGAAAAGAAAAAACATTTATCCCTGCAAATGGCAACATTTGTTGGTAATGTCATTACGTTTAAAGACAGCCTTATGAGCAACCCTGTAATATACTGGGATAATACAAAGTATTAGTGGGTGGGTTTTTGGGACTGTCATATCTCAAACAATCAGCTGCGTATAATTAAGATTGAACTTCACTTAAGGTAAGTTCGTTTAATCTTATAATTATACTTGCTGATTGTTTGAGATATATTTACGAGTAGATGTTTGAAGTTCGGTTGCGAATAAGTTGCTTATTAGTTTAGAAAATGCCAAAAAACATTTTGAAAACTAAGTACAATCCGGAGACGTTTGATGGCAAATCAAAACAAAAAAAGGTACTTATATTTAATCATATCTTTTAAGTTTAGTGCTAAGGCTGAGTAACTAATGAATTCACGTAGAATGTCTGAAATTCTGAATGCGTCAAGAGTAAAATTACGTTCCATTTAGGTCTCACATAATATACTGCACAAGCCAGGCCACAAAATAATAACTAGTCTATTACGATAGTGTTACATCACACTTTTTTTTTTTTTTTTTTTTTTGTAAATATATTTTTATTTTATTATCTGATTATAACAACAATGTCCATTGTTAGCAAATTCCATAATTGAGTGATTAAACATCGAAAACAATTGTTCCTGAAGACCGGTTGTAAGACAAATATGTTGTTATAAGTACTGTAAATACTTATTTCAATAGTGTTAACAATCAATTATTATATTCTTTTATTTTTTATCTCAGCTAAGGCCGGTAATCTATAGAATCAGTACGGGAAATTCCAAGTAACTGACCTATGTAATTAAGTTGGCATATTTGTTATTGTTTTTTTTTTTTTTTTTTTTTTTTTTTTTTTTTTTTTTTAATTGGTTAAAAACATTAATCGTTATGCATTATGCAACTTTTAATCTAGTCACTTAATGAATGGGTGACCGTGGTCAAACAACTTCAAGTTTAATCACTTTAGTCACTTATTGGATCAACCTCAGGTTTGGTCACTAAATGGATGGGTGACCGGGGTTCTAGAAACCTCAATTTTGGTCACAGCTGTACGGATGACCATAGTTAAGATACATCCTTATTGCTACCGAATGTTAATATTATGGAAATAATATTGCATAATTTGGTTGAAAATATCGATTGAATTCAATACGGTAGCTTATGCTTTATATTTAGCAAGATAGAGCGTATAATCGGATCATAAAACCAAATATTTTATCAGTTGATAATATTGTAAACTAACAGAAAAAAATGTTCTTTAACAGACTCAGTTATAGCTTTATTTGAATGCAGCAATGTAGGCATAATTTTAATAAATGTAACATTAAGTTATAATGTGAAAGAATGTGTTAATTTTTTTTTTTTTATTTTTTTTATTTTTGCTATGGTAGAAAATATTATTGAATACGTTAAATGTATTTATCAGTTCGACATCTGTTTTAGCTCTATATTGCCCATCTCTTATTTTTATTGACTGTTATTGGGCAGTCAACGGGTTAAGTGTTTACCAACAGGGAATGGTTCTATCTGAGACATGTTTCTACATGTACAGGTTAATTATGGTATCTACTAAAATGTCTGGTTACTAGGCTTTGTTTTTGGAATTTACTTCCATATTTTTTATTTATACCTAATTGATTTAAATTAAGTTTTCTACATGAATTAATTATTTGAAGTACAATTATTCTTAATGTATTATTTTCCATCACACATTATTGTCAAGATTGTCATCTTCTTTAGTAATTAGTAATTACAAGAATACTTTGTTCAGAAATGTCATATTTAAGGAAGTTCAAGCCCTGACATTATGTAATTTTTATCAGGACAACAGGTATTAGACTGTTCCTGTTTTAGTGACTTAAATGAAATAAAAGTAATCTCTAAGATTATATTTAAGGTAAAGTATTATTGGTATATCACAATAAGTACATATGTAGGGGTACCTACTATGTTCTTATTGTGAATTTATCTATTCTTAATTTTGAGAAATGTCTGTCTTAATGGTAATTTAAAAGGGATATTTCAATTTTAAGAAATTGAATAGGTATAATGATTTTGTTAGTTTATGATCAGAACTTTTGTGATTAGAAGCAGTTCCTTAGCATGTGATAGGGGTCACAGCGTTATTTTATTTTATTATCATAAATATATAAAAAACAAAAGATCTATTGAAATTACTAAATTAGTATTAGGTAAATGATCATCACATAGCCTTTATGTTAATTCAGCGGTTACAGAAGTCTACCTTAATAAGGTTTTATTACATTAATTTTTTATAGTCCTCAATTAATCATAACAAGATATTCAGAAGAAGGTCAGCCAAAGAAAAGATGGTTCCACACATATAGCTTGGGCTTGACTGGAAAAAGACTCAGCACAAAAGGCTTAATAAATAATAAATAAATAGTTATATACATATTACTAATCTTACAGACTTTTGTCCATCTTATACTTATTTCATATCGTTATGATGGAGGACTGAACAAATCAAGCGTTCCCAATAGTTTTAAAATGTATCTTATTTTGAATAATGGTACTTATGTAAGTACATATTTATAAATAGGTATTCTTAGTACATTACATTGTTTACCACAATGAAGTAAAGGAAAGGAATCTGGAATATCTAGGTTATTATTTAATTAAATAATGTAAGCCTAATATTTTAAGGGTTTTTATGGTACTTCCATAACACCTTTACTTTTCAATTTGTTTGTGGCATTAACTTTGGATTAGGGTTAATAAATTGTAACCTTAAGGATTTTTATGCAAAAAATTTTAGACATGAAGTATAAGCAGATAAGATGGCATCTGATTTGTCACAAGCTGGATTTTATAAACGTTGTCTTGTCAAAATCCTTGTTTCACTGCAATTTTGCAGGACTATTTATTTCTTCCAAGAATTGCATAAGTGCAATAATACCTTTAAATACTAATTAATTAGTAAAAGATTGGGTTAGTTATATAATTTCTTGATAAATTATTCAGTAGTGCAACTTCATTATCTGACTATGGTAAAAACCAAGAAAGGGTTATTTTGGAGTTTTGAACCAAACAATGGATTCATTAGCGCAATGGCTAAGACTTTATAATAGTGATTTGTGTAATCCATAGCTTTGATAAGTAAGTATCTGTATCTCTATTGTAACCTTCTTTCTTGAGGTAAAGGGCTTTTCACAATAATTCCGGTTTGAATTTTCTATCTCCATCCAATCCCTTAGGAACTAGTTAAAACCATCTTTGTTTATTTGTAAATAGTATTTATCAGATATTAGCACTATTGTCTGACAATAGTAATATTATAGTGTTGTGTTTATTTTGTACAATTGGTTTTTCAATTTTATATAGTATTGTTTCATACTATCATCACATCAGCTTACAGTGCAAGATTTCAAATAATTTGTTTGATTTTTCATTTGTTATGTATGTAATATAACACTAATTGCATAGCAATAGGTTAGTTAATATAACAAGTGAGCCTGCTTGTTTGTCCATAATTTGTTTTTATTCTCTTAGTATATTAGCGCTTGTTTAATAATGAGTGAGCCTGCCCATTTCTATATACTGTCTATTTGCTTAGTAACAGTAGGACTTGGTGTTTAAAAATGAGTGATCCTGCTCATTTGTCCATACTATTTGTTGTCTCATGATAGTAGCGCTAGTTGATTGAAATTGAGTGAGTATGCTTGTCTGTCCATACTATTCTATCCACTTGGTGGTAGCGTTAGACATCTAATATTTTTGTGTACTTGTTCAAATTTAATTTTCATGGTATTGCAACATATACTGTCATACTGTCTTCCCGCTTTGTGAAAGCGCTTAATGTCAGGTCATTTGTGCACCGGCTCAATTTTCAGTTTTCCTGATATTGCAACATACTGTCTATCCGCACTGTGATAGCGCTAGATGGCAATTAATTGGTGCACTGGATCAATTTCCATTTTCATGGTATAGCAACATACTGTCTATCCGATAAGTGATAGAGCTAGATGTCAAATAATGGGTGCATTGGCTCAATTTTCATGGTATTGTCTATTGCCCATTATGTATATACTACCCAGGCGTTTGAAGTTTATTTCAGTAGGTAATTTGTAAAGTTTTCTCAACACCCAGCCATTGCGTTTCCACTTCAATTTCATTGATATAGACTGAAGCCTGAGGAGGCTGCTTCAATATTTTCTATGTGAGTCTCCATACTTGTGTCATGGTTTCTTCATCTTGCTGTTTTCTAAATTTCTTAAGTTTTCCTTATTTTCATAAATTGTATATTTACTAGGTATCTTCAGTTTTGGGGCGAACTGGAGCTTAAACTTGATAGCTCTGTATTTCATTCTCAACTTCTATTAAGTTTTTTAGAAGAAAAAGTAACAAGATTATAATTTAAAAATGACTTTTAGGTTAGATTCTATCAATCAATTATACGTTAGGTACATAAGTAATTCCTTCATAGGAGAATATCTATAATTCACAAAAGGAAGTAAAGTATTTGATTGTACATACCTGTAACTGGAACTAATGAATACTTAAGTTGATTCCATTAATATAGCGTTAATAAACAAACCATAACCGCGCCTGATTATGGCGCTCATCCCTTGTTGATTTTTGGCTGAAATTCACTATAAACCTTATTGTAAACACAATCCACATAGAGAACTGTATAATAGCATTCTAAACACTAACTTTTAAGCTACAAATAGAGTAAATAATAGTTATTTTACACATTTTATTGCAAGGACTACGTGCCCGCGCTGTCACAAACAATCGTAATGACATTACCAACAAATGTTGCCATTTGCAGGGATAAATGTTTTTTCTTTTCCAGCTTTAAAACATTGTGACCCGACGCTGTTGTAGAACATCGGTACTACTCGTAAATATATCTCAAACAATCAGCAAGTATAATCTTTAAGTAAATAAGCTTAAACAACAATTACATCTCACCCTTAGTATGTTCTTCAGCTTTAAAGCCGGTGTAGTGCCTTCACAAAAGTAGTACGCAAAAGATTGTCTCCATGACCCGACTATTCCACGAACCATGAAGACCAATGCGTGATCACACAATCTTTTGTCAGTTTGGCCAAAATCAACAAAACCGTCAATTCTATCCTCTGACTCAGCAAATGTAAGCTGCGAAAAGAAGATTATGGTAATGGTTGAATTTATTTCAGTAAAATTTAATTGTTTTTATTATTATTATAAGTATTTGTAAGTGCACAATTAATAATTATATTTTAAAGTATATAGGATGAATTGTGTTAGTGTAAAATACTTAAAAGGGTTTGTTTGACCTCATGATAACAAACAACTTTGCCTAAGAAACATCATCTAATCTAACTCAACTACTTAACCTCCTATCTTAACTTAATTTTGTTATTGTACGAAACAATTTCTTAACAAAAACGCGGACGGCAAACATACACTAACAAAATCATGTTGAGATAGGTTAGGTTGAGTAGTTGTAATAATAAGTTTCTTAAAAAAAGTTGTTTGTTATCAAGAGTTTAAAACTTTTAAAAATTTACTGTATAATTTTAACTACAAAATTTTTACTTGCGGAGTTAGAGCTACTTCATCGAAGACAAGAGCACTGAGTCGCATCTTATCGTCCCAAGGAGTGATGAGGGTCTTTAGCTGTTGGAGCAAATTTTTGTTCAGGCCAGGCCTGAACTTAACGTGCCGCGTGAATGAATTTAATGTCCTCCGACTAGGCAGTATGAAAATGTTTCGAAGTAAGTTATAATAACCTTTCGGGCTTCCTTTTAATAAAACCAAGGAATTGACTTTTTCAGAAGACATATAACGCCTCTGTTTAATATGTTTGTTCGCAAGCCGTACCTGCAATAGAAAATAAATACCTATAATTCATAATTTGTTACACATAGCTATAAGTAGACTGTATTGTAATTTATAATTTATACTATCGCATTAGGTATTGAACCTGTAATGATAGTTATAAGTTTGGCAAATAAATAAATAAATAAATATACTTAGTCTTGCCATGGTTGTTTATATGGCATTCAAGGGAGTCACATCACATATTGATGTTTTGCTACATAAATTAAATATTTTATCAATGTTTTTGTTTGAAGTTTGTTCCTAGTTGCCCTGTTCCAATACCAAAGCAGGGGTGCAAATAACAGTGAAAAAGACTAGCCCTAGACCTTAATAAATGTTATCCATTCGCTTAGGCCCTCCGCCAACGAGTTTATTTTACAGTACAATGGTCTGGGTATTCATTTTATGTTTAATTAAATAAACTTAATTTACTTTACTTACTTGCATCATTAAAAATGCCTTTGCCCGAGGCGTTAAGTTTTTAATCATTTCCTTGAAGGAAACATCTCCGCTCATGTGTGTCGCCTTTTTAAGTATTTCTTCATAAGAAAATAAAAGTCGTCGTTTTGATGTAATTATATTTCGACACTTTAAGTACATTTTTTTGCACTTAAGGGATAAGTTTTCAATGCTTTTAACAATTCATCCCGGGACAAACCTGGTTTTGAGCCTGCAAAATAATATCTTAATATAATAAAATACATAATGCTAAATTTTGTATTTTTGTAACTAAATCACGCTTTAACGGAAACATAAAAATGTTATTTTAATCCTGTGGGACACTTATAAATTTATTTTCGGCTTAATGCTGAAGTATTAGCATTCAAAGTCACGAGCAGGACCTGATTTTTAATATAAAAATAATACTGAATCATTGAGTATTCGCAGACAACCCAGTATAGAGCATCATGGCGCCTAAAAACGAGGAGGGCTGACCCCAAATAATGGGAAAAGGCAAGGAAGAAGAAGAAGACTGAATCATTGAGTATGCAATTATAAATTCATACCTTGGATGGAACCCTGGCTGCTTGGTTTAGTATCTGAAGTAGTTGAGATGTCTCGACTCGATGTGCTTGCAATGGCTTCACTAGATGGAATGACTCGACACGGTGAACATCCTAGAACATATTATTACAATTACAGATTACACATACAAATTTTATACAAGTTACATACATACCTAAATAGTCTTACTAAACCTATCTAACCATATAAAATTATTATTTGTTTCACATTGTGGGCTTATTTTATAAGTAAAAGTAAAGTTGGCTATAGGAATCATTGCAGAGTATTCGCTGTGTGCGCGATGACAGTGCCCCTAGTGACCACAATTATTGGGACTTGAGTCTCTCAAATTATGGCAACTGGATGGTTTGAGAATGATTTTCGGATTGTTTTTCTTCCTTTACCTTTCGTTGCACCCGTTGTACTGGGGACATTTCCTGAAGTGCTTGGAATGCTTACACTCGACAATTCTGAAACTAAAAATAACTATTTAAACACTAAACATAACAAAAACACTATAATCTTTCTCTTTGTGTTATGTGCCATTCGTAGTCACGGTATGCTTAACTATGATCCTAGATGTGGACGACCTCTGTAGCCGATACCTGACTTAGTGTCCTATCTCTGAGATTCCGGGTTCGATTCCCGGTCGGGTCAATGTAGGAAAATAACTATATTGTCTTGGGTCTGGGTGTTGTGGTACCGTCGTTATTTCTGATTTCTGTAACACAAGTGCTTAAGCTACTTATCATAGGATCAGAGCAATGTATGTGATGTCCAATATATATTTATTTATTTATAAGGCAACTCTAGTTTTACATTTGAAGTACTACGAGACCTCTGTAACCCTTAGATAGGGAAACCAGACCATTTCCATCTGAATTTGGAAGCCATCGCCAAGTACGATCATCATCATCATTTACCGTCGTTTCATTGATTTACATGTCAAGCATGTGAATCAATGAAATGACCATCACTGTTTCCCACCGTGCACTGTTTGTTACTAACATAGTTTATAAGTTTATTGATACTAACAGTAACATAGTCCAATCTACTAACATAGTATATAAGATCAAATTGTTACTAACAAAATTATGGACTTGGTTTGAAAATAAATGTTTTTTTTTTTTTTTTAAATATTTGCCTGCCCTGTTCTCAGGTCATCTGGGGTCGGCGCAGTATGTCTTTCTCTTCCAAGTACGATGCATGCTCGAAAAATGCACATTATATTACAGATAACTGAATTCAAGGGAGACGACCATCTGGTGTAGGGGTTCGCGCTCTGGACTAAAAAGCCAGCGGTTGCGGGTTCGGAACCCGCAACCGCTTGTAATTTAATTAATTAAAGTAATTTGTATCTAAGTCATGAATGTTTATAAAAGTATTAAAGGACTTGTCATGTTCACCCTTTATCTAGTCGCTATAGTACAAGCTTTGCTTAGTTTGGGGTTTAGTAATTGTAAAATATTTTTTTACTTACCTTCAGTTGAAGTTGCATTAACAGTGTCAATACTCATGGCCAAGCCAAGCAGGGTGCTTGGCTCATTGCAAGAAACAAGTTCTGAAAAAAAGAAACATTAATACATCAATTAATCAATTTTCTACAGGTCTACAAATTTTAATTCAGGCTATCATTCATCCGTATGCTGAATTTCACCAGAAACCCACCCTTCAGTACTAAATAATTGCCTGAGTTTATTGGTCCTATCTTATTCATAATTATTATCAAGTTAATTGACAAACAAAACCAAAAGTCAATTATTTTTAACTAAGCTAAAAGATAAACAAATTCCTGTGGTTTTTTGTACACTGATGACTTTAATCAGTATTTATCAACTGAAAAGAGCACTATGTGAGTTCACTTTAATTTTAGTTTTTTTTATACTAGAAGGTAATTGACAGCTAAGCACCAATAACTCCTCCTCTCTACCATTAATTACTACTACTTTTCACTGGCGACATTATGTAGATAATAGATATAAGTTTTTAACAAAATCACATCATCAACTGCAAGACATAATGTTACTTAACACAAGTTTATTTAAACAATGGCATATATTTGTCTCAGGTATAATATAAAAGAACAATTATCAGCAAATTTACTGTTTTGCCCTGTTTACAGAAATGAATGAAATACATTTATTTAATAATATAAAATATAAAGAAAAGATTTGCATACTCGATAAAATGTCACAATATTTTAACATACCTTCTGTGTTAGTATTGTCCGGCTTCGACAGTGAATATGAATGATCATCAGCTATAACAAATGACATTCAAAATTTAATAACATGTTAAAAAATAAGTACATATTTGTAATCCTAACATCAGCGTAGCCATCAATCATGAGAGCCCAAGGATAGAGATTAAACATAAATAAACAATGATTATAAGACTAAAAAAAGTTTCTAGACGCAATCAAACTAAGTACTACCACAAATCCGGTAAAAAAGACGCATCTTACTGCAACTTTATCCTGGAACTACCATCAGACCTCAGAAAACTTCTAATTGAGCAGGAAAGGGTATTCATCAATTGGACTTCATGCCGAGTAAGAGACTACACCCTTGTAACTAGATGTTACAAGTGTCAACAATATGGCCACTCAGCAAAATATTGTCGGGAGGCTGACTCTACCTGTGGGCACTGCGGCTGCGTTGGCCATTCATTTAAAGAATGCTCAAAGCAACTTGAACAAGCAAACTGTGCTACATGCCGGCGATTCAATAAACCTAGCCATCACAAAACAGGAGATGAGCAATGCCCCGCCAGAAAAATCGCAGAATCTAGATATATAAGTTCAATTAATTACGAGAGCGCCTGAAGCGCCGCAGAATTAATTTTTAGGCATAAGTTATTACATAATTAAGACTAAGGTAAAAACTGTTAAACAAGTAAATCTTGATCTACTTATTTATTATTTAATAGTGAGTAATTGTTTTGTGTATAACACTTACATTATTGTTGAATAAGCACTAACCCACTTTTATGATATAAATACCTAAGATACAAGCAATTTGCTTAGTTTAGGTATAAACATCGTAATATTTGTGTACTAACCGATATTTCTTAACTTAAGTTTTATGTATCTAGACTAAGTTTTTATACAGAAACGAAAATTTATTTATTTATTTATATAATATGACAAATTTTATGCCGTGACCACAATATTATTTTTAGCATTTTATTATAACAAAATAAGCTGTTTAAACAGTTGAAGAAAAGCAAAGTTTTTAAGGTAAGATTAAAATTTTATTAAGTTTCATATTTTCATCCCATTTTTTTTTTACAGACACGGACGCTTTGACAGAATTACACACGAGAATACTGTCTGTCTGAAGTCTGAAGATGAGTCGAAGTATATTCGGACACAAAATCAACAGTCAGTGTAAGCAAATAGCTTTAAACGTATACGAATATTTTAGAAAAAGAAAATTAGATCCAAATTGAGTTGAATAAGAACAAGATATACATTTAAACAAAACTGTCGCAAAAGTAACTGGGTTGTCGGAAAAGTCGGTAGCTAGAATTGTAAAGGAGGGGAAAACATTAAAAGACAACGAAAGATTTAATTCACCGAAAAAAACAAAGAAGGTCCACAAAAAAAGAGTGGAAATAGATGATTTCACAAAAGGTGTGGTAAGAAGAAAAGTCATTCAGTTTTACACCATTTCCAAAAAAGTACCCACTTTGAAAAGTTTGAATGATGTTCTTAGAAAAGAGGATGTATTACACTGCGGTAGGGAATATTTAAGATTACTATTACATGATCTAGGTTTTCAATTCAAGAAATGTGGATCTAAAAGAAAACTGCTTATAGAACAGCCAAATATAACATCGTGGAGGTGGAAATACCTAAATACTATTAAAAAATATCGTAAAGAAGGAAGAAACATTTTATATCTGGATGAAACTTATGTGAATGCGTCTCATAACGTTTTGAAATGCTGGCAATCGAACGATGAACACGGCGTGCTAGCTCAAATCGGAAAAGGAGACCGTTTGATCATTGTTCATTGTGGAGGTCAAACTGGATTTGTAGACGGCGCACTAGTAATATTCAAATCTAAGTGCAAGACAGGTGATTATCACGACTCGATGAATTTCTTAAATTTTAGCAAGTGGGTTAGTGAAAAATTTTTGCCTAATATACCATCAAATTCAGTAATCATCATGGATAATGTCTATGGCCTCTACCAAGCTAGTCATGCAAGATTGGCTACGACGTCATGACGTGCCTTTTGATGGTAAACTTAGAAAAGATGATTTATTCAAATTAATAAAAAGCAATCATACAGATGATGTTTATAAAATAGATGAACTTTTAAAAAGAAACGGGCATGAAGTGCTGCGTTTGCCTCCATATCACCCGGACCTCAATCCAATTGAGTTGGTCTGGGGCGATATTAAAGGACAGTTAGCCCAAAATAGTATCAATATTCTAATTTGGACCAAAAAAAGATGTTGTTAGAGGAATTATTTGCTGCATATTCCGTAGAGAAGTGGGAGCATTGTATTAATCACATAATTAAAGTCGAAGACGAATACTGCAAACACGACGGCCTTTTAGATGATGTCGTGGATTTCATTATTGATGTGCATGATGATTTAGATGATTCTGATGATAGCTGCTTTGAAAGTCAAGAATCAAGATCCAGTGATATTGACATGTATATAAGCGATTGATTTATAATTTTGATTAATCGTGCATAGATTCCTAAATATTTCATTTTTACTTCATTATAATATTAAACTTTATTTTGTCACTTTCACTACAGATATTATATTAAAGACTAGCGGCCCGCCAGCGACTTCGTACGCGCTTAATAGTTTTACTCCGTTCCCATAGATCGTAGCAAAAATATTTATAAGCCTATACGCATTAAACTACTTCTATAGCCTTCCCCAATAAATTAGCTATCTAACAATGTATCTAGCATATTTTATAACCGGACCAATAGTTCCTGTGATTAGCACGTTCAAACAAAAACATCCAGTTTTTAAATATATACGTAGAATGACATCCACGGCTCTGGATAGCAATATTTTGACTAAATTTACACTCAATAGTGTAAATGTATCGTGTAAACGAATATTATTTTTCGAAAAGGTTATGTTAATATTTTACAGTGTCGACACTGACGGCCACCATTGTGACGGGTGACGTCACATATCTTGAGAACTGTCACTGGAAATTTCGTCTCTTGTGTATCCTTACCGCCCGCACCCCTGACAGTCCCCGCTCTCGTCATTCCCCCCGCGCTCCTGTACCCCGCAGGCGAAGTCTCAACGAAGCGGTTTACCTATAGATTGTTTGTTAGTTACTTTGCGATTGCTAAAAGTATCAGTGTATGCAGTCTCTAAGCACATATGTACCAAACGAAATTAAACAAGTGAGATTTATTTAAGTTAGGCGTTTTTATTAATTAAGCCCAAAATTAGTCTGACAATACGATAGAACTAATTCATCTGAACATTTCTATAAGACGAAGTTATAAATAAACGTAGTCAAAATGCTGTTTCGATCCGCTCTCAGTAACAGTGCTATTAAAAACGGTATTCTCGTAAACTTAAAAAGTTTACAGATAATCGCATTGCCTACATCGATAAGAGTAAACGTGAATTTGTATAGACTGAGGTGGCGTCGCCTGGCGTAATACAAATAAAACTGTGTTTTAGGACCTCTAACTATACTTGAATGACGCTAATTTTGTTGAAAAGGTTGACCTGCCGTTGGTGACTATAGGTACACCAGGCAGGCAGAATTATTGACAGATAAATTAACGGATTATAATAACGTTTATTTTACATTCATAAGGTACAATGTGTAACTCGAAATACGCAAAACTTCTTAGGGTTGATTCTGATGCTCAAATACAACTTTTTATATGGGATCAACGTCTAAAAAAAAATATTACCCGTACAAATGATATCACGTGACCAAGCAGATAAGCCTTGGCCACACAGCCGGCGGGGCGTGACGGCGACGGGGCAGCAGCGCGACGTGCACGTTACACTGCAGGCGTGACGGTTTCGTTGACGCGTTGACGCGACGCCTCGCGGTGTATGTCCCAAGCCTTACGAGATTTTGCGTATTCGGTATTACATTGTATGTAAGTCGATCCTTTTCTCATGACTCACAGGTCAACGTTAGTCGCTTTACAAAACTTTTCACAATATAATTTCAAGTTGCTGGCTTACATTTATTAGTAAGCCTAAAACATGTTAAAATTAATACAATTTTGGCACTATGAAATAAATGATAAAATTGTTTTATCATTTTGGAAGCACATTTAGCCAAACGTATTTGATATTTCTTTACAGCACGCTCGTCAGTGTACCGTCTTTGACGGAAAACTAATTTGCATGCAAATATCTATTTTATACAGCGGTAAACCTTGTCAAACCTTGTGACATGACATGACATGAATTATTGAGATATAATTTTTTTCTGAAATAGGTAAATAGTAGCCTTACAGTTACAAAAACAATAATTGTGGGTTAATATCTCGGTATCAAATTGTAGACTGGAAAACCAAGTGACACCGTATGATATCCGGGCCGTCATTGTTCTCATAACAGTCAGTCCAAAGACGCCCTCAGACGGACCTGTGCAAAAAGCGCATAAGCGGTTAAATGGTGTTAACACTTAACATGACATGAAAACTTTAAGTTAAACGCGTGTTTGTCGACATATTTATAACTATTCTGTACAGTACAAAAATATGTGTACATATTACACTTTATGCGAGTAACAATTTTATATAATTTAAAAATCGCTGTAGAATACTTATATCCTAAAGTTCATAGCCATAATATACATTACACAGGGCTTAAACAGATATAAATAATAACGATATAGTAATTTTCTTACTAATTTGGCCTGTTTAACGGGTACAGGTTTTGTGCTGACTAATTGTGTTGTATATAATATAGCTCGACAGCAAATGTATACCTAAAGGTTCGCTATATAGCACAAGTTTTTTTTAAATTTAATAAAACACCATCCCTGGATTTTATTTTCATGCTAACATTTTACTGCAACAATATCATCTGACGGCAAAATGTATGCTAAGATTGGCGCAAGTATATACATTTGTTGTCGACCTATATTGTTTTAGAGGTAAATGATTGACGTACTAACTGTCAAAAATCATACAGTAAAACCTTTATACATTTTTATTTCAATCTTTTAGCTCTTAGAGGAAACCAACAGCTTTTTCTTTGAAAAACTAAACCAACTTCTATGAGAATAGAATATTAAGTTGCGATATTATAATACACAGCGACCATAAAGGAACTCGGCCAATAATCCACTCAGTAGACAGCTTTATCATCTGTCAGATGTAACACAGAGCTCAAATTAACACATTGGTACTGGCTGGCTTCTCATCTCAGTCTGGCATACATAATATGATTGATAACGAGGAAGCTCTGCAAAATTGAAGCTAGCCTACCATTAACCCGGTCTTATAAAATATAGAAATAACGTTACACAAACTCGAAGCACAGAATAACTAATCATAAAGGTATGCGTCCACTGGATCGGAATCGGAACTAACGTCGATGCATTTACAAAAAGCCGATAGGGCGCGTCCACTATTAGATTTCGCATCGGTATTTTCATACTAGTCAAGTATTTGTCTGTGGGTACTTGCATTATGGAAGAGTGACACTGCCGATGACGTCATCGGCAGAAGTACCGGTGTCCGGCCGGCATTTTCCGACGTAGTAGACGCATACCTTAAAAGTACAAGGAACTCGCTTCCATACAAACACCGTCAGACGCGAGAAGCATGCCTCTCTTTCTATCGCATAATTTGTATTCATTTGCGCGTCCAGAGTGTAACGTAATTTGCTATGTCGGTGACACTAACCTCCCGAAGCCAGATCATCGGCCGAGTCTCTTAAGTGATCTAAACACCCAAACACTGGCACGATACTTCAAAGTTGAGGGTGTTAAGCCTTGGGCACACAGCCGGCGGGGCGTGACGGCGACGAGGCAGCAGCGCGGTGCGCATGTCACATTCAGTGTATATCAATTATTATAAATAAATAACAGTGTTATTATAAAGTACGTTTACCATGCAACACTTGTGTTAGATGTTTCTAACCGCCTGACGACAGTTTTTGTTGGCATGCCCGGCGGGACGGCGGGTCCCGTCGCGAGTGCTGTGTGTCGTCTTCTATAGACATCAGTATATTACAAACACTGGCGTTGCGCTAGCCTCCCGGCACCGTCACGGCACCCATCGGCTGTGTGCCCAAGGCTTTCATTCGAGAATATCGTGATTTCTCTCCGTGTAAATCTGTCACGATGACAGATGTTATAAAGCCTGAACTTGGAGTTTAGTTTCGAACTGAATTTTACAGTATTTTGATCATTGTAACTATAACAGTTAATTTTTAAAGAATATCCAAATTTTAATATATTATTCTACTTCTGTTATTGAACGACATTTAATAAGGTACTAACAGTCAAGATAAAAATAATCAAGTCAAAAAAATCCGCTGTTATACACAGACACTAAACATATTTTTGAACCATGAGTATTCCGAACCGAATACGAAATCGCAAGATTCGCGCGAATACCTAAAATCACTATTTTTGAAAATTCATTTAATGAATTCTGCTACGAGTGGTCCTACCCACATAATTTTCGATTTCTACTGGCAGAAAGTAAGGAAGACTGACATTGGCAAGTAAGCATAATATGTTGACATTTGGTTGACAGAATATGACATTGACACTGACGTAATAACTTTTTTATTTACGTCGCTTTTGAGCGATTTATTACTAGCTTTTAAAATCAATGAGTTTATGCATTCCGAATTTTAACATTTTCTGCGTGAAACGAAATTAATTACGGAGTTTCAACATAAATAATAGCATCACTTCATGTAAAAATTAATTTTGTACACGAATTGATTTCGTGTTCGAATTCAAGATTCATTTCTAATGCTTAAAAATACGTCTCCAGGTGCTACGCAACCAAAATGCAAACAGCTCATACTTTTTCTCGGTTTTACTATTGGTCCTACAGTAAAAGTTATTTCTAATCATGAATTCACTTTAATAAAATTTGGATATTCATTAAAAAATCGCTGTGTTTTATCAGTAAGGCCCACTTGTACAAACCTTTTTAATCTGGTTTAATGTTAGAACTTTTAATCTCGGTATAGCTTAAATCTAGATGGTTCAGCAAGTGGGCGTAAATGATGAAGCAGGCCCTGGAAGCAACCCGACACTATGATTTGGCAATAGACGATTGGTGTTTGGGGATTTCATCCTTTAGCTGGCTCGGAGTGTATACACCTTTTTCTGTTATTATTCCAGTGATTAGATTCGCGGGCGTGACGTCGAAGGACGGGTTCCAGCAATTTATACCTAGAATATAAACAAACCGAAATATAGCAGCCGAAGATTATAATCATGTAATTTTGCATATTTGAATAATCATCATGTCAGCCCATTGCAGTCCCCTGCTGGACGTTAGCCTCCTCCAAAGAGCACCACAAAGCACAATCTTCCGCTTTTTTCATCCAGCCACTGCCAGCCATCTTCCTAAGGTCGTCGGTCCATCGAGCTAGGAACGTCTTACACTACATTTGCGAAGTCTCCAGTCGAGAACCCGTTTACTCGACCTTTCGACGGTTTTGCGACAGATATGGCTGGCCCATTGCCACTTCAGCTTGCATCATTATTTAACAAACAAGAAATCCCGTGTCATGTATGCGTACTGTCAAAAAACATTTTTTGATCTTTTGGTATAAAAAAACAAGACAATGGATAATTGTAAAAATGCCTCATTCGGGTCTAAATTCAGAAATATTTTTTTAAGATTTTTGGTAAGGATTTAGCTATTTTTTAAATTATTTATTTATAAATATGACATAACCAATTGTTTTACCGCATACCGGGGTGCTGTTGCACGTAGTTTAGTTTGATGTAATACTAAAACCAGTGTGTGATACCAGTGATGACATATGGAACTGAAACGTGGCCTTTCACTATGGGCCTCATAAGAAAGCATAAGGACGCATGGTGCTATGTTAAGCTGTAGCTGTAGTGTTTCTTTGCGGGATCGAATCAGAAATGAGGAGAACGACAAAAAAACGCTGACATAGCCCAATAGATTAGCAAGCTGAAGTGGCAGTGGGCCGGGACATAGCACACACAGCGTAGAACTAACTGCCGATGGGGCAGAAGGTTCTGAAATGGAGGCCGCGTATCGGCAAGCGCAGCGTAGGACGTCCATGTATAAGTAGACAGACGACTTGGTAAAGGTTGCAGGAAGTCGCTGGATGCAGGCCGCTTCCAACCGGCCAATCTGGAAGTCACTGGGGAGAGGCCGGGGATGAGCCGTGAACGTCCTAGTTCAGTTTGAATACTTAAGCCCTTGTTAAACGTAGGTCGGACCCCTTTCGACATTGTATGGAACAACGCTGCCAGCGCCAGCCAGAACCTGCCCACTTCCTGTTCCGAAACTGGCCCTAATCGATATTACTGTTTTCAAATTTTGTCCGAGTTTACGTTCACCTACACTACTCGAGTTTCAGTAGGCTAAAATCGATGATCGATACTCAATCCGGAACAATAAGCAAAGAGTCGACGGTCAAAACAATGTTAAGAGGAGGTCAGACTCCATTTGTCAGACCCATTAGATACTTACCAGGCGCCGCGATTCGATGTTCCCCTATATGAGTCATTTCCCTGTCCGGCCTCTCTTCGATTTTGATCCGGTCGCCGGACGTCAGCGACATATCGATGGAGCTCAGCGGGGCAGCTACGTAGAACGGCACGTCGTGGTGCCGAGCGACTATAGCTATTTGATACGTGCCTATTTTGTTAGCGGTGTCGCCGTTAGCAGCTACCTGGAAAATTAAAGAATAAATTAATTCTTAAAAGAAACAGACTGATTGTCTAGTCCTAAACTGCGCAAAACTTGTACTATGGCGACTAGATAACGGATAAACATACTTAATACATTTATAAACATGTATGCCTAACCTAAGTGTAGCGACACACCTACGGTTAGCGCGCGCGAGTTGAATGCATTTTAGTTATGAGGTGCGGGGCGGGAGCATCACCCTAGCCGTTTGCGACCTCCTTTCACGCCGCAGTGTTGTGCTGTGCTTAAATTACGATGACGTACGCCTATTAATTCGGCACATAATCGTCATTCCGGACACTCATACACGTCCCAAAAATATAGCTTTGCCCTACCACCGCTTCGGGACTACATAGGCTGGTGAGAAGAAACGGTGCAACAAACTCAGTCACCTTAGTAGGCCTATTTTTCAGAAAAAACATGGTCGTGTTGACTCATCGAAATCGTGAGAACATGATCTAGGTTTAAGGAGATTTCCGAGCAAATGACTTTCAGCATTTCGCTTCCTCTACCCCGTACGGCACGCCAGAGAAACAGAAGTTTGTAAATAATAAATAATTGTCTCAAATAATAATGTTTTTTTTTAACGTTTCCAGTTTGAGCTGACCGTGTTATTTAAATAAGCGATCAGTTTACACTGGACGGACATGTATAATCCTTGATATGCTGCCGTCTCTACGGTCAGCATCTAGTCGATCTAGTCATCAAAGTCGATGACAACATTCAGATTAATCATCTAATTCTGTGTTTGTTATCTTTAGCGATTTAGGTATAATATGGTGTATAGCGATTTTTAATATGTAAATGTGCTCATCGACTTTTGATGCTGACCGTATATTTTTTCCTATTCGCTAACAACTACCTACTAGACTTTTACCTATACATTTAACGTTATTTAGTCTATCATCTAGCATGACCACCAAAACACAATATGATATAGCCAATTATCGACACAAACTGTATTTAAAAAATATATATATATAAGATAGAACTTGGCGGCTATCCATGTTAAATCGCCATGCTTGTGACGTCGTATGTTATGATGGATGTTTCGATAAAAATTCAACATGGCGGCTATATCATATCTTTTTTTTTTTAAAGACATTTAGTGTCGATAAATCGCTATACCATACCGTGCTTTGGTGGTCATGCTAGGGCAGGTATAATTTTATCGCACTACTTATAACACACAGTAGACAGCAAAGTGATAAAAGGTAAACATAAACAAGATAGATCATAATATGATGGCTCACAGCCTATAAAGACAAGTCAGAGAGAAAATAGAAAGATCAGATTTTTAAAACATAAAACAGTTAAAATAATGGAATAACAAAACCAACCCTCAGCATTCCAAAATAAAAGTCATCTCATGAATCACAGATGTCAATGTTTATTTAAAAGTATTTAGTTACTATGGTTCATTGACAGAAATTAATAACAATAGTTTATGGCTTTTGTTATTTATTTTATTAAGTTATTCAAACGTAAAGTGAATTAAAAAAATACGAATAAAGCTAGGTCCCCTGCGCCCGATATTTCATACAAAAACATAATTTTGTGTTAAAAATATGCTTCAAAGTTTGCCGATAAAAACTTAAAATCATACAAACTTGTCGTTCGATGTACAGACAACGGCTGGTCAACCTACCCAAAAAGTTAAAGGTCATTGAACCGATTTTCAACTTTAAGTCCGACTCGTAGAGATCAGTGTCAATAGAGAAAATTTGACGTGTTGTGGTAGGTTGACGAGCTGTTGTCTGTACTAATCACACATGGAGCACATACCCTAGGGTAAGTGCTGCATGTAATCGCACCAATTACCTAGCTCCAAACTTAACAAATTTTGTAAAATGGTGACTTAATAACATTTGCTAGGTATAGCGCTGGGACCCGGCTTAAGAAACGAGATAGAGAGAAGAGAATAGTTTCGAAAATGCGGACTATTTCACTTTTCATAATATCTTGACATGCTTTTTTTAGGTAAACTAAAATCACACTAAATGTTAGTAAAGTTTATACTTTGGGGACTTGTTTTTCTGTTATATAAACTCTTTCCGAAGACCTTTCAGCCGCAGTCATGCTTGTGCCTGCAATACAATAATAACTATGTAAAGAACACCTATATCTCTTTAAATATATCCATCATGCAAGTAGGCAAAATACTTTAAGCTTTTTTGTATGGAGTCTACCATACCTAGGGTTGCAAGTACATAAAATGACTTATTTCGTACACTTATGAAGCATACGCCAATCGTCTGAGATACTATTTGTTGTTTGTAAGAGCTAGAGCTCACGGGTGACTTTTGTCACCGTGACTGTTTCGTCACTCACATAAAGTCCTTGGAGATCACATAATTGTTATGTCATAACGTGCGCGCATCTCTATACATATCCAAGGACTTTCATATGAGTGACGAAACAGCCACGGTGACAAAAGTCACCCGTGCGCTCTATCTCTAAATATCTTCTCTGTCGATTGGCATGTGTTTCATAGTACATCAAAACGCGACATTTTAGGTACTTGCAACTTTAGCTACGCCAAAGAGTTTCGATGCCTTTTAATATTATGTTAATAGTATATTATGTATTGTAGTTTATAAAACACTTACCAAGGTATTATGATGTTAATTGCAAGACACGAATTTGTCACTAGAAAAGAAAGGCTCAATCTTCGTTACCTCCCAGTGACAATAAAATTAATAAGTAATTTCCATTTAAAGAGGAATATTTATTTTGATTAAACAAGCAGAATTTTTGCATAAAAATATTTTTTATTTTTTAAACTCAAATGCCGAGTATCTTGAGAATTTTTATGTTGTAAAATTATATTTTCCACTAGTTCTTAATTAGTTCTCTCATAAACGTCGCCATTAATTGCAGTTCTCCAGCAAGATCCAAAGCTAGGCTTGTAAATCATATTGCTTTAGTATAATTATTAGCGGTGTAATAAAATAATAATATTGTTTATGCTGTAGTCTGTTGATATAGTACATACCCGGTCAGCCCCCACGACTACTGCAGTTATATTCCTAGTGTGCATCAAGGCGGAGACCATACTGTCCACAATGAGAGTGGCAGGTATCTTCTCGTGGACCAACTCATAGGCACTGAGTCTGGCGCCTTGATTGTATGGCCTTGTTTCTGTGCAGTACACATGCTCTGAAATCATAAACATTTTGAATGTAACAGAAAGGTGCAAAGCAACAGATGATCTACTGCTTAATGAGTATAACACCTTTTTCTATAAGACCAACATAGAAATAGCAAAATATACTTCTAAATAAGTAATAAAAATTAAGTAATTTTATAATTGCATCTGGAAGTCAATGGGGGAGGCTTATGTTTAGTAGAGGACGTCCTATGGCTGAAATGATGATGATAATTGCTGTGTAATAGAATAAATAAATCAATATAGGACAACAGCTAAAGCAATTGCGTAATAGAAATCATAAACAACGACCGTACCACAACACGCAGACCCACATAATATAGAAAGTTTGTTTTCTACACCGATCCGACTGGGAATCGAACCCATGACCTCAGAGTTAGCGACGCCAAGTTCAACGTGCTCACCTTAGTTACGGAGGTCGTCAATAAAATTTGTAGTTTGAAACAGAACTAAATTATATCTTATTTATTATGTTAATCCTTATATAATCTTTACAATATCTCATCAGGAAAATATATAACTCATCACAACCCAAGCTGACACAGAGACTAACAACAAAAGTTCTATTGTGTCTTGTCTACCTAAGTTTTCATTGTAATAATCTGAAATTCTGTATGTTAATATCTTACCAAGCCTTTTGATCCCATGCAAGAACCTTATCACTCCAAGTGCAGTTCCATAGCCAGCGGTGGCTAGAGAGCCTGTGTTGCAATGCGTCAGAATTCGAACTTGCCCATCTCCTTCTAACCTGCATAATATAGCTTCAGATCCAAACTTGCCAATTGCTTTATTATCCTCTATATCTTTGGTAAGCATACTTTCTATACTAGTAATAAATCTGAAATTAAAATAAGCAAGTTTTTTTTACTGATGCTATCTAAATGTCACTATATTTAAAATATATAATAGAAAATATCTCTGTTTAATAAAAGTCAAAATGGCAGGGCCTGGCAATTTCTACAGCAGAGAAGTTTCACAAAAGAAAGGAGGAGAAACTAGGCCACAATCCATGTATGGTGGTCAACTTTAAAAGCTCTTAGGCTGCTTGTTTTGTAAGTTAGAATATAGCTTTTTTGTTACAACAAAAATTACAGAATTATTTTTGGCTCAAAAGATTATAAAACAATCATACCAAGTGAGCGGTGTTTGTTGAATTGGATACACTTTTGCGAACTATTTTTTGCCATACCGGCATATACATTTTTTTTTTATTTCAACTAAATCAACCCACAACTTTTGATGAAAGTCATCTTTTTCCACAATAAAAAATAATAATAGCTAATTTTATATTGTTTTGCTTTTTTTTAGTCAATAACTTCTCGTTGAGTTTCACCGCATTATGGAGTTGCACTTAATCCAAGGGCACACTGTATTTAATTATACAAACAAAAAAAAATTCAGGTTGCTACTGTTGCCAACTTTAGTTTACACTTCAATGATATGTGCAAGCCAAAAGTATTTAATACATTTCATTACTCAAAATGACTTAACCAAGGACAGAGGGCAACACACACCTGTCTTTAAACTCACTAGGTGTGACACTTTCATCAGCACTTAGAGTATTTGCTAAATTTATCAGTTCTTCGGCTGCCAATTTTATGTTCACAGCTGTTGGCCTTGCCGATACCAGGTAATTGAGCTTGCCTTCGATCTGCAATGACAATTTGTACTTTGAGAGCTTACATAATATAGTACTGGACATTAAGCTATGTTTAATGTTGATTTTTTATATTTTTAACAGCATTGGTTACATTTTACTAAAACTTATAAAAATTAACAGAAACAATTTGTTACATGCATGCTTTACACGTTAAGAAAAATGCTAAGTGAAAGTAATTACAAATTATTATAAGTATTCAATTGAGGAACATAAACAATTCTGAGCTTTATTTCCAGTAAACAAAGTAGAAACATCGAATCTAACTAAGCTATTGTTCTAAAGAATTAGATAAACTTAACTACTGACCTCTTGCCTCATGACCTTTTTATCATCCATCTCATCCTTGAGCAACTCTACAGCCAGAGATAAGCAACCGACTATGGCTATCGCGGGTGCTCCGCGGACCTAGAGATTTAGATTAAATAGACACTTTGATATTCATTTATTTCATATTTACAGTAAATTCAGAATTAGGACAGAATAAATCCCTGTGAACTATAAAAAAATAAACTTTTAAGAAGAGTCAAATTGTAACATAAGTATCTAACTTACCTGCATTTTATTAATAACTTTCCAACCATCTTCGACACCCTGCACTTTAACATATCTAGTTTGCAAAGGCAGTAACAACTGGTCTAAGATTTCAAGATTTCCACGTTTATATCTAATAGACTCTAGACTCATTTTGTCAAAGCTGAAAAGTAATAGAAAATACAAGTACGTTCAAGAGAAAATATTGGTCAAAAGGTAAACATTGAGATCAAGTGGCTAAATAATTTAACTTTAAAAAATTTTATAGTGTAAAAATGTTAAGACTACAATTTCCATGAATACGTAATGGATTTTATAAATAATATATATTTATGGAACTCACAAAAACAAAATTGGAAAATAATTATTTACCTACGATAACAAGGAAGACAGTCGAACGAAAAATGGTTCTCTTTTATTTTAACGTTTGAAGGGTCTGACTTTGACAGTTATTATAGTTAAAGAGATACACAACCAGTATTAGAAAGGAATACAAACTGCCGGTTTCAACCTAACCTTCATAAATAGAAGCTGAGGCTCTTGCAAGTTACGTCAGCAAATTATGAAAAAACTGAAAAAACGTCACCTTATTTTAAACAAATTTGAAAAAAATTCATATAGGTACTCTACCAATTCGAGTTGCGCAACGCAACTCTCTCTCAAACTACTAATTAGTAATTACCTTTATTTAGATAACTTCCCTATAGGGATTTTCCACTGCTCAACTAAAAAGACTTGTTCTGTAATTATGATGAACATTGAAATCGCCAACAAAAGTTTCATTTCTCTTTACTAAAGAACCGCTGAGGACATTTGTAGAGGAAGTGCTATCTCATGTCTGTCTGAGGCTTTGTTGAGTAGATAGCAATGTTTGTTTGAGGCGAAAGTTGACTGAAGGATAGACCAATGGCAGCGCTTGACCTCACAATGTCAAGACGAGTCCGCAGCCGCGTCCGCCGCCATCTGTCACCGATATAAGTTTTAAACCGGTGACACACGGCTCCTGGACGCCAGTTACGGAACAGGAAGGGGTGGAGTCAGAGTCGACGGGCTGGCGAAGTTGATGAAAGGATCGACCAATGACAGCGTTTGACCTCACAATGTCAAGACGCGTCCAGGGACACGTCCGTCGCTGTTGGTCACCAGCTTTAAACTGGATACAAACGGCCACGGACGCGTCTCTGGACGCGTCTCGACATTGTAAGGTCAAACGCTGCCATTGGTCGATCCTAGGGCTAGCGAAAGTTGACTGAAGGATAGACTAATGGCAGTGCTTGACCTTACAATGTCAAGACGAGTCCGGAGCTGCGTCCAACCCCGTTTGTATCCAATTTTAACTTGAATAATATAATTTCGCAGTAAACCAAAAAGTATGTTGGTATGAAAGTAACGCATGATTATATTGCAATAACATATATTGTAATGATTTTTTAAAAATAAATTACTTAATAGTGTATTAAATCATACCTACCTGACAGTTTCTTAAATAATGTGTAGGAAATGACATCACTCGTTCTTTCTAGCGCACATTTTGGTGCTGCCAACTTTTATTACATTTACGTAAAAAGTTACAGTAGTTTATGTTCATATGAGGTGGGTGAGAGTCGCAACTTAATAACTAACTAACTTAATACTACCATACTAATGCCGTTTTGTAAAATTAGTGTGAAATTGTATTGTAGCGCGGGCTCAGGCGATGCGATCACTCAGCATTCATTAAGGTAATAAAAAAACAAATTAATTAAAAAATATTTGACGCTGAAAAAACGAACATACTTATTGTACTTATGTACCTAATTTTTAAAACTGAGTTGGATTCGCAAAAGCTTTATTTTAATATTGTGAAGTTGGGTTCACTGCAATAGTGTATTTAAGTTACCTTTTAGTAGTTACTTTTTTTTTTTAAAATTTTGTTACTATTCCCAGCTTGGCTAAAGTAATACGTTGTCAAATTAACAAATTATTTTATTTTGTTTTAAATGTCACAAATAATAATTACACAATTGTAGCTTTTCAGACGTGGATTTTGTTCCGTGCTCTGGCATCCCAGTCCATTTCCGCCCGACATTGACGAGAGACGCATCGTCATTGTGGTAACGCGAACCGAATAATTTAGTGGAATTATAAAAATAATCAAGATGGCTTTGCCACGAGTCTACATGGATGTTGCTGCAGACGGATCGTCTATGGGGAGAATTGTAGTTGAGGTAAGGCTTTGTGTTTGATAGTAAAACATTTTGTTGCGGTTCCGGCCGGCGTGATTTGACCACGCTATTCTCGAAGCGTTCATCATGTCCTCTTGTCTGTCCAGTGACTTTACACTTTTACGTGGTACATGGTGCTGTCGTTCCGTTGTAGTCAATGATCAAATAATTTCTTCAATTTCATTAAACGAACCGCATGTATCTTTTTATAGGCATGTGTGTGTCAGTCTGCTATGTATGTAGGTGGTACAAATCGGTTAATTTGTCGCGAACTGAGATTACCTAGCCAATTGAAGGTCATTTTATGCAAGAAGGATAGTAAGATAATGGAATCTACCGCTGTTGATATTGTCTCAATAACAAGTGTTTACAATTTATTGTTCATATTTTCGCGAATGTAACCACACCTTTTTAATCGAAGCGTGGCCGTTTAGTCATTGCGATTGCGAGTTAAATGTTCAAGTATGTAAATAAGTATAGTAGTTCTCCTTTCATTATATCCAATTTTGTACTTAATGTTTATCAACTTGTCTGACTTCTCTTTTCTTTTTGTTTCAGTTGAGAACAGATGTGACCCCTAAGACCTGCGAAAACTTCCGTGCCTTGTGTACTGGAGAGAAAGGTTTCGGTTACAAGGGCTCCACCTTCCACCGTGTCATCCCCAACTTCATGCTGCAGGGCGGCGACTTCACAAACCACAACGGCACTGGTGGAAAGTCCATCTACGGCGAGAAGTTCGCTGACGAGAACTTCGTCCTGAAGCACACCGGACCCGGTGTCCTCTCAATGGCCAACGCTGGCCCCAACACCAATGGCTCCCAATTCTTCGTCACCACCGTCAAGACCTCCTGGCTGGACGGCAGACACGTCGTCTTCGGAAATGTTGTAGAGGGAATGGATGTTGTTAAACAAGTTGAAGCCCTCGGTTCTCAATCTGGCAAACCCTCAAAGAAAGTTGTCATCGCTGACTGTGGACAGCTATCCTAACTTAATTCTGTATAATTAAAGCGTAATACAATATTTTAAGTTTAACACAATGTCCTCCTGAGTAATACCTTCCCAGTCATGAAGAGATACATTTAAAGTTTAACTATGGGTCATTCCAATTATGTTAAATAAATTTTATGCAATGTTTAGGTCGCAACTAGGAATTGCATTTATTTCTGTGCATTGTTTATTCATAATAAATTAATATACATATAACACTTGTATAATTGATAGATATTTGACGTTCTAGATATCTTTGTGGCTAGCTATTAGGAGACTGCTATAAGCTGATTGCCATTTTGTAATGTCACTCTCATTTTTAAACACTTGTATTGAATATAAATTTAAAATGGGATCTGGTAGTTTAAATCTCTTTTGCACCCAAAGCTAGGCCTAAAGTTCTTAGCTTATTAGTAAAAGTGGAAGTTTTACCTACAAGTTGTACAATAAATCTAATGGGTACCATGGTAAAAAATATCTATGATAAACCCCCGTGAAGTCTAACCGTTTTTAACTCCAGGCTTTAGAGAATACCTAAGGCTTAATGCACACACCACGCTTTTTTCAGGCGCTATAATAGCTCGTTACCCGGTCGCGCGTTGAACTCGTTACGATGCAGTGCCCATAAGAACGTGCTGGTTGCGATAATATTAACATCTCGTTCGCAGCGCATTCTAACGCGCGTCTACTGCTGAAAAAAACGTGATGTGCATGGGCCCTTAAAGAACAAAAAACATCACACTATTATACTAGCCTAGGCAAATAACCATCATATAAAGAGTACTTCTAATACAATACAACAAGTATGTATGTATTACACGTCATTACAAAATTAACTCTCCCACAATATAAAAAAATATTGGTCTACCTGCTCAACATGATGATGTTGAATGATGATTCAACAATCAACATTGTGTATTATGTAAACGTTACGAGGTAAAAGATAGAATTATTTTTTTTCAGGATTATCTCTGCATAACTCCCTGCTCGGAGTTAGTAGTTCAGTTCAGTTCCTTCATCGCGCCATTACCCGTCGGGTCGTCAACGTTGTAGCTTGATAAACCAATTCCATCGGAATCCGTTCAGCCGATTACGGTCGGTCACATTGAATAGATACTACACCTCTCCACAACGCCGACAGACGTGGTTTTTATCTTCATATTTACCTATACCAATTACAACGATAGTGAGTCAGTGGCGGAAAATAGATATAAATACTTAACCTATATTACGTAAGTACGGTTTGGGTTTCATAGTACTGGTCTATGACGACTTTGTATTTAGTCTGAATTTGTTTGTTATCATCATCATTATTTCAGTCGTAGGACGTCCACTGCTGAACATAGGCCTCCCCCAATAATTCCCAGTTATGTATGCTGACTGTTTTTCTTTATTTACATAAAATAAAGTCCACGTCAAATGACATAGGTAGGTATATATAAAGTACTGCGGACGAAACAGTCGTGACCAAGAGCATACTAGCAGAACTTCCTATCCATAGTAGCAGTTACAAATTCTGGATGCTTTTGGCCTTGCCTCAAAATCAGTTTATATGCTGTAAACATCGTTACCGGACACCCCGACCAGAGTATCTCTTGGAATTGGAAAACATCTTTTAACTACTTGCACTTTCTTTTCTAACGAATAACTACGATATTAGCTGTGATATTATTAGGTAGATACCTAAATAAATATCGTAGTTAGTCGTGTTATATCAGTTTTACAAGAGCTGTATATCTGCTAACGCAGCTAAGCATAACCTGCTTAAAGTTTCGATTGTATCTTTAAAAAACAGCTGCAGCTGATATGTGATCCTTGGGTAAGCTGTGTTATTAAAATTCGTTCGTTGAACCGTTGATGCGGATTTAGAATATACGTACGAGTATTAGGTAAGTTACTGTGTTTGCTCAGTCGATAATTAATTTTCCCGTTGAGTAACACGGTGTTACAGCGGTCCTACACAGTTACACCTAATCAGGACAAGCAAGCATTATTTTAATACTAGCTTCTGCCTGCGACTTCATTTGCGTAACTTTAGAATTAGGCCCAAGGGGAATGATTTTATTCCACGGGAACTCAAAAACGGGTTAGAATTTATTTTGTTTATCTAGATTTGATGACCTCCGTAGCTGAAAGGCGAACTTATCGGACTTGGTGTCGCTATCTCTGAGGTCTCGGGTTCGATTCCCGGTCGGTCAATGTAGAAAAATAACTTTTCTATATTTTCTCGGGTCTGGGTGTTGTGGTACCGTCGTTGTTTCTGATTTCTGTAACACGAGTGCTCAGGCTACTTATCATAAGATCAGAGCAATGTAGCTATGTGATGTTGTCTAATATTTATTATCATTTGTTCAGTGTTCATAACCGGTGGTCCGCGGACCACTGGTGGTCTCTGGACCCAAAGTGCTCCTGGAAACCACCCTATAATTATAGATATAACAATTTAACTTTTCATTCATTTACAATTAATGTATATTACCTACCTCCAAATAGTGGTGTTGTATGGCAAAACGTATATAAACGTACGTGTTGTCAAATGGTCCCTCATTAATAAAAGTAATCACTGAGCTTAGATTAATATCTTACCTTTACATTTATAATACCTAAGTATTAGTAAGATTAACAAATTCAGCATTTACATTTCTGACCAATATCTATTTACTCTGTGTGCCAAAATTTAGCTAATTCCGTTCAGCCGTTACTTATCATGCATACGTTAATGAGACGCAATAGAAATTCCATTGTTATGCGGTTTCATGAGACCGCTTAGATGTTGACAGTTTAAAGCGTACTATAACTAGCTGTTACCCGCAACTTCGCGCGGTTTTAAGTTTATTTAGAAACAATTCCTGGCGTGCGCACCATACACACCAAAATTTCATCGCAATCTAATAATGGTTTCGGAACGCATAGAGATGTCTGTACATACAAACATATATTTTTAATTATACTTTAGACAGATTAAGATTTTAAATAAGAGGCAGCCCATCGCCTATCTCTTTTGCGTTAAAATTAATGACGATATTGTAAAATAGTAAGTAATTACTAGTTAAGTAGGTTCGCTATTTACCTACCAATTCCCAAAATAAAAAAATCTCAAAATAATATTTCATAATAGTTTATTTCATCAACGTGTAATAATTTCTACGTAAAGCCAGAGCGGTTGCTTAGAAGCAATGAAATAGTATTTTATTGTAGGCACCAAATTATATCTTTTGCCAACTAAAAGTATATTATTAAAATCAATTTACTTAGGTACTACGTAAGAACTACTTACAATAAAAAGTTTGAATAAGTAGGTAAGTAACCAATTTATATTGATTGCTGTTTTCGTTTTTTTATGATTATGATATGATTCATGCATGAATGATGTTTTAATTTATCGTATTTTATTATCAATAAACAACAAATAACAATTAAGAATTACTGCTAAAATATTGAAATACATGAAAGTAGGTACTAAGTTATACAGTGGGTGAGTAAGTAAAATATCACAGGGCGTTCCCTTAAGCCCGTTTATCTACATCATAGATTAAAATTAAAATATCAACTTACATCAATAAGCATAAAAATTCGAAACGCCATGTTTAAAATCAAAATCGTTGCGCAAAATGGTAAATGTGGGTAAATGGCAAGGTCGCTTTTCTGTCTCGCTCGCTCGCGTGAGAGGTCAGATGTTTTTTTTAAAATTATAAGTATTTTAATTTAATTTAATTTTTATTTTATACTAGGTAGGTACTTAATGAGAACTTGAGGTTTTTTATTTATTTTATTTGATAGGAATATATTTTTTTTGTAGGTACAGGTATTGTCGCTATAGTACCTATTACGGGTAACGGGAACGCCTTTTGTTAATAACATACTGTATAATCAGAGATATATTACCTAAACCATTTAAGTAATTGATGTACCTACGTACTTAGTGTAAATAGAATTATTAAGAAGGATAATTTTATTATTGTTTATATTAATAATGAATTTATTTTAAAGTAAGTACCTACTACCTAAGTTTAGTAGTAATATTTTCCTATCTACAATTATGTACTTACTATCGATTTAAATATTATTTAACCCATTTTACGCTTCTGTTGGATTCATCCGACAGATATTTGCGTGCCCATACCGCCTATGTATGTATGTATTCGGCACATGCATTCGTATTTAACGTTTTTTAGTTGTATGAGCTTAACAAAACCTTCCTATTTTTTTAGGTTATATTACCGATTGCTAGTCAGGCGCTAAGGGACACGGCAATTGATATCAATAAAAGTTAAGTTCAAAGAGTTTAAATACCGACAACGTTGCCTTATTCAACAGAAATAGTTAATTAAAATAATTGAGCATGAATTATTTCACAATTTAAATCGCGTTTAAGATGGACATTAAACTGTAAATAAAGTTTTAGGTAGTTATGCAGAAGTTAAGTAAAAATACACAGGTAAATATTAATACTTCATAGAATATCGTTTCTTGTATACATATTTTAATTATTATATCTCCTAGTTATCTGGTTATTGATATGATATTAAATAGGTACTTCAGTTCAGTTCAGTACTGCAAAACAAAACATTTCTTCATACTAACCCGCCAACTATCTAACAACAGTGTGTATGGACAAATGTAAATTTACTGTATGTACTCGTAATGAAGTACAGCCTAGGCTGCAGTAATTAAATGGGCTGACCATAAAGATACCCAGGCAGCTGCGTAATGAGCTACTGCGATTTATAATACTTACTTAGGTACTTAGTAACTTGACTATACCAGTCGACATTAAAAGTAGCTTAATTAGTATCTGTATTTTACAAAAGAATCTCATTGTAAAATAAATCACAATAGTCAGACAAAAATACTACGCAAAAGTCACAGAAGTCAGGTTGTTGTGACATTTAGAAGTCAGTAGTTTTGAAAATTAGTTTTTAATCAGCTACTTTTGATGCTGACTGTACAACGACTTGATTATGGGATTTTCGTCAAAATTATTTAAGCAAGTAAAAGGGATTGTTTAGCAGAATTTGATAAATTACGTATGTATGTACCTTGAAGAAAATTATGACGTCATATTCACCTTACTCTATTAAGTAAGTACATTAATAATGAAGGTGAACTTTAGTAAGAAGTACCTATTTGCACAGACATTTCTATGCAATGACAGTTATTCAAAATGATATTTTACATCGGGAAGTTAAATGTTTAATGTATGATGTAATGCTACCTACAAGTGCTAGGCTATTCTAGTACCTACCTAATTCAGTTTCACTTGTCAGTATTTTAAAGTGATTAAGATTGTTAAAGCAAACATTTGATTAAGTAATTAAAAAATCTGGGTAATTATTCTACATCTTATTACAATAAAATTAAAGTGCCTTGCCTTGCTCTTATCTGTGGAGCCTCTTCCATCACTCTGCCCTCCGAGCTCCTCTTCTTCTGATACAACTCCTTAATCTCCATAAATCTTAAAAATATGCATTTAATGCATTATGCTCCATCTAGATCTACGGTTTCCTTTCTGTCTATCAATAGATAAATCTATAAAATTAATAAAGTTTTAGATTGGACCTTTAATAAATAAAGTAAGCTTGAGTAGGCAAGTATTCGTTAATTTGACAATTTCCTCAAGGTCAGGGCACGTGCGATCAAAGTTCAATCTGCTGTTAGGCTGTATAAACTAACAGCTGTTGCACGCTTCCTAAATTCGTTAGTCTTGGCACATAGTTACTGGCTTGGTGGCAACCGTGTAATTAAATAATGTATGAGGTGTCACGTGACCTAGTTGTTAACAACAATACAAACCGTGGTTAGTTAACATATACAAGACAGTAGCTAGCGAAACGTAACGCAGCTTAGCAGCGTGACCCTGACGTCAGGTTATGACCGTTAATGGGGACATGAGGTTATTTGAAAGTGATCCTTCGTCGCTAACAATAATTAAGGTTGTAATATCATCAATCCTACAATTTTTTAAGGTTTTTTTTAACATAAAATCTATGGGTTTATTAGTGTTTTCATAGAATTTTATCTAAGTATTTCAAATCAAATATCAAATTGTGATATCTAGTTATGAAAAACAGGGGAAGGTTAATTTATAATGGTCAATGGACGAAGAGAGAGAGAGAGAGTAGTATTTACATTTATGATGATGACAATGCCGTTCTAATGACTTCTCCCCGACCCCTCATCAAAAGCAGTCTCATGATTACCAAACCGACCTAAATTTGTTATCCTACTTAAAAAGGCGATCATAATATTAAAGCGAGGACGATGGTGACGAGTGAGGTGAGCGCAGCGACAGGTCTCCAGGGGGCGCCAGAGTCGTAGTTGCACAGAGAGGTGGTGCAGCAGGAGGTGCAGGCATGGAGCTTGGTCCGCTCGCCGATGATGATGCAGCCCGGCTCGCAATGCTTAGTGCAGTTGCGCTCGAGAGCCCACATCTTCAAGCCCGTTGTGGAGTTTTCGGTTGAGGTCGTATAAGAGAACCGTTTTACCTGTAACAAATTAAAACTATTAAAACTAAACTATGAATGGGTCGGTGTCAGGGTTTGTGTATGGGATATCGAATAACTCGTCCGTTGCGTTCTTATATTTGAACTGCTCAAACTAAGTTGGTTTAACTTCTCCTCGATGCCTTCGGGCCGGGAATCGTCATCAGACTCCTCGTTCGTTTGGTACGAGACGTGGTTCACCCGTCTTCGGTCGAGACCTGTGCTCCTAATTAAGTTAGGGCATACCCTACGAAGATGCCCCATCTTCTTCCATTTGCTACGAAAACCAATTTATTTATGCAAGTTAGCTTAACACGTTGAGCGCCACGCGGCTCACCGGTGAGCCGCGAACAATAGATTTTCTACTATTGTGTCTAGTTTGTGGCAGTCAAAGACTATTAAGTTCTTTAACATGTCCAGAAATCATTAGGGTTTTGTATCTCTATCATAAGTTGACTAGTGGAAAACCGCATGCTTTTTTACACAATAGTAGGTACATATATGAGTAGAAATAATTATTTTTGTATGAAACAGCTGATTTGTCATGTTTGTTAGAAGCACGTCTATTGTTCCAATAGCCAATATGTATTATTGCTTGTTTGTGAAGACTTTTCTCCACGTTAGGCATTGGCCCCATTAGTCCAACTGTGATCCTCTTGTGCAAATGAGGCTTGAGGACCTTTGCTAGCCAAACTGTCTTCTGTCTTTTCTTAATGTAAGATGGATCATGGCACAACCATGCCGATGGACCACTTAGTAGTATACTGACCATTGTTGCACTCTTGTAT
Source organism: Anania hortulata (assembly GCA_963576865.1). Taxonomy (NCBI): domain Eukaryota; kingdom Metazoa; phylum Arthropoda; class Insecta; order Lepidoptera; family Crambidae; genus Anania; species Anania hortulata. The sequence continues at coordinate 15,443,475 of OY756396.1, read as the reverse complement.
GAGTGTGGAGTGGTTCTGCCGCAGACCTAAGATGCGCATTTGTCCTCAGGTAGGTACCTCAGCTGACAGCTGTAGTACTTGTTCGGTGTAGTATTCGTTGCTCTACCTCTTAGTTATTCGGTTATAAAGTTGTATGTATACTAACCATGCACGCTCACCAGTCATTGTTGCACATAAGGATGAGTGCGGAGTTGTTATGTCACAGCACAGATCGGCGATCCTCTGCGAGACATCTGTAGCACTACAGCTCAATGTTTTCCCACTAAGATCTTAAATTAGGTAGGTGTATGTAGGCCTGGCACTTCTACTGTCCGCTCTTATGGAGCGCGTGCTACAGATGTTCGAATTGGACCACGGGTAGGTCATCTGCTGACATCTGTAGTGTAACGGCTCGTCGCTCTACTATTTGTACTTCAATAATGTGGGTGTACATATACTGACCATGCACACTCGCCGGTCGTTGTTGCACTTATGGATAAGTGCAGAGTTGTTCTGACGCAGATCCGCGCACCTGTCCTCCGGTACCTCAGCGAGACATCTGTAGCACCACAGTTCGTTGTTGGGCCGCGCGGCTGCGGATGTTACGTGCACACTGTCGCGGAGGAGGTCACACCCCCCCTCTGAAAATAGAAAAGGTCATATACTGTAATATTCAAATGTGTAAGGTAGAATTTAACGCTTAAACGAAATCATAAGTAGTAGGCAAGACGGGTTCATATTGTGACTATTGGAGTGAACTGTGGACCAAATGGAATTGAAAGAAATATAAATGTCCAGACAGGAGATGAAATGGAAAAACGACAACCAGAGGGTCGCGGGTAATAATTGAATAGAAACATATTAAATAACAAAATAAAAAGACCTTAACCAAACTACCTAAATAATGGGTTAGAAGCAAAATTACCAGTCTTAATTGTTTTCATAAGACAAACATGAAAGAAAAATCATTTATTGACTTTGTAAGAAATATTTAACATTGGAAGTAAAAAATTAAGGGTATACGTAGATACATAGGACACAAACTTCGATCGAATCCATTAAAGAGACTGTAGGACTACTATGAAAATGTTTCGTTCGTTCGGACGTTTAAGCCTAAAAAATTAAAATAATCATTCACTTGTATCAAACTTTTGACCAAATATGAACAGCTGAAACAAGCCGTATAAAAAACAAAGGTTTGACACAAGTAGATTGTAATTTTAATTTATTAGTTATACGTCCGAACTAACGAAATATTTTCGTAGTAGGCCTTCTGATTGTTAACGAAGTGACTCAACACAGAGATACTAAGTTAATGAATATATTAGGTGGTACCTATTTCTATATATCTAGGTGTCATAACCTAGGACATCATCATCTCTTATATCAGTATTAGTTGCTTTAACCTTGTTTTATTTTTTTTGTTTATGTATTCAGCGTTTGAAGGCCCAAGGGTGCAATTACCTACGAATCAAGAAAATTGACATCAATCAACCTATTCTTAACAGTTCCTACTTTTTAAATAAACTCAAGAAAATATGGTTTTTGTTGCCTAACTTTTTATATGGCAAAACTATGAATTATGATCATTTTCGACCTTTTTTTTAAACATGAACACTCAACACAAATTAAGACTTGATAGAATAAAACTGTATTTTTTTTCGGGTCTTTTTGACTAATGATTTCTTTTCATAGATCAGGGTGAGTCACTTTTTAATTTGTGTAAGTTTTTAAATTATGCTCTACTGACGTCTAGTAGATAAGTAAAAGTAAACTGTTTTAATATTGCAACTTTAACGCTATCCATCTTAAAATGTCATGCTGTATCTAAATAGGATAATCTTAGATTAATGACACATGTTTCTTTTTATTCAAAGAGGATACCATGATTTTCAAGCTCTAATTATATATTTTTATATTCACAGTTTGCAGTTACTATTGCATTGTTACTATGTGTCTGTTATAGTCAAATTTTTCAGTGAGTTTATAAAATAGCAGACATCAACTTATTAAATTTAGCTAGGTAGCTAGCTGTTTGACATTTCTTGCAAGTATTGAGATTTTAATCTGTAAATTTAGTAAATTACTAATAGGTATTTATTCGGTATTAAATCACCTGCCTGCTTCCGAAAGTAGTTATTGACAACAATACAATCTTAAACTAACATTTCGTTCTAGCCAGGTGAGCATCATAACAAAGGGACTGCGAACCATAGACATCAAGTTTTGACGTTTACGAACACTGAGCACTATGAACGGGGAGTTGCTATGATGGTTTTTTTTTGTTCACCGATGGTTTGGTGGCTTGGTACGGATTAAGGAACGAATGATGATGAAAAAAGTGCATTGTAACATACCTGGGGTGAGGAAGGAGAGCGCGAGCAGCACAAGACAGCGCATGTTGTTTGCAGTGAGCAGTGCGCATGCCCCAGCATCTCTATCGATCGGCCGGGGGCGACCTGTTGCGATCCCGACTGGCCCCGCCCACGTCTTCTCACTCCCCCTCGCAACCCGTAGAACACTTTGATCGAGGAAAACAATCTCAACTTTCCGATTTCTTCGGAAAATTAAAAACTTTCGCTCGGTTGCGGGCAGCTTCAGACGCGGGTAATAATAATTACGATCCCAAAACATTTTGATATAATGAACTAAGCTACTAAATTGAATGTTTTTTGTTCATGTTTAATACTTACCTGCTTATTATTCACATTGTTACTAAGATATTGGTACCTAACTAAGAGTGCAATTGTTTTTTTTAAACTTTTACACATTGACACGATGCATTCTATTTGTAAGCTGATTATGGCAATACAAGTACCTGCATCCATGTATTACACAGGTTATACCTACTTATAATATTGTCAATTCCAACATATCTGCAAAGGGTTAAAACTAGGAATAATACAGGTTTATTAATATATTCTTGGTAATGTTAGTTACAGATTTAGGCCTGATACTAATTTTTCCTTTTTGGACCTAATGGGTGTATTTACTAAAGCTTTAAAAGGGCTTCTTTGTTCTCAATGGACAAAATATAGTTAGAGCCAACAAAGGTTTACTTTTTAAATACCTAGTTAATAAACCAATTGCAAAATATGTATATAACTAAGTAAGTATCTATTTATCAATCAGTTTTGTAGTTACAATAGGTTCACTAATATTAAATAACTAGAATTCTAATATCAGTTGCTATAATTTTATTTGTTAGTATCGCGTAATGAAAAATTCATAAAAAAACAGGTTAGCAATATAACGAAATGTTTTGTCAGACATAGCGAGAAAGAAATAGATTTTTTACGGTTTTAGGTGTTAGCGTTGTGACCTCCTAAATATGGCGAACTGGCCACGTACAACTCGGGTACTGTACTTTTTGTTTGGGGTTCAGCGTGAACCTGACTCTTGACTTGGACAGTAACGGGTAAGCCCTTCACAAATATATTTTTTTAGAGCTAACTCCGAGAAGGAAGTACCTTATCATCAATAGGAACTACAATATAATCAATTTTCTGAATAAATTTATTCTTTTCCTGTGCTGTGAAATCTTGCTTCTTGCCAAATAATGTCATGTTTTAAGTTTCATCCCTTCGCGTTCCACTCACCCGTGATAGACCGGAAAACATGGAAAACAATAGGGAAAATTTGAGTGGCACGAGGGTTTGTAGGTATCAAAACATTTCTCATAAATCGTCGTACGCTACCGTACATATTAATTTCAACATGATGACTCTACCTGCTCCATCAAACTCACGACAAAGGGTCTTGACAGTCGGAAAGATGGGCAACAAAGTTCTAAAGGGTCCCACTTTTTCCTTCACGGTACGGATTCCTAAAAATGTGTAATAATTTCCGTTTCATTCTGCGCTGTTTCATTACAGTGCAGTGAAACAGTTGCACTCCATTCTGATAAAGTAAAAACGTTTTGTGTGTAAATGAATTGAGTTGCTCTATCTTTATTTATATTTACTTACGAGTAGAATTTAATTTACTGATCAAGCATACGTAAACGAGACACAATATAAATTATATTGTTATGAGGTCTCATGAGACCGCTTGGATGTTAACGGGTTAATTAATTTGCGTTATAAGACGCAATCTCTAATTTAATCTTTACACAGGTTATAAATGAGTAGGTACATTACACAGTTCATTATAGACCCATTGAGCATAATCATATTGTGGTAGGACAGAGAGGATGACGTCATGTATAGTTTTTAGTTTTGTTACATGTCATCGTCATCGTTTCAGCCATAGAACGTCACTGCTGAACATGAGCCACCCCAGTGACTTCCAAATTGGCTGGTTAGTAGCGGCCTGCATCCAGCGGCTTCCTGCAACCTTTGCCATGTCGTCTGTCCACCTTACATGCCTTAATTATAAGTATTTCACTCAATAATACCCAATAATACTCAATAATACTCATTTATTTTGTACATAGGCCCTCTTCTGAGCACTTATACACGTCCTAAAATATAGCTTAGTCCTACCACCGCTTCGGGACTACATATTGGCTGGTGATGAGAAGAAACGGCGCAACAAACTCAGTCACCTTTGTCAGCCTTATTTTACAGGAAATACAGTTACAAGACATGTAGTGAGTGTGAGCTAAGCAGGTTACTGTGTAAAACTGAGGGCTTATCGTGGTCTTTGAAATCCGATTGTTTTTTTATTTACAGTAGGTATTTCTTGGACATTGTTTTGTTTATTCTGTACAACGTGTTCTATACCGGTTCGTCTGTAGAGCTCTATACGCTGAAATATGAGAAATGTCTTTACCTTGAAACCTACACTAAATCGATCCGTTTTCCGGGCAGATTGTATAGAGGGTCAAACCAAGTTATCATGTTTACCATTAACCATTGTTTCATAACCATATTAAGACAGACAAATAAAATTAAAGTGTAATTGTTTTTTTTAATTTGTCTGCCTGTCTGTCTATTGTTTTGTTTCGGCTAATCTCAGAAACGGCTGGATCGGTTTGCCGGGTCTTTTACTGGCAGTTAGCTGGCGTTACTCGTATATGAAGTAACGTAAGCTACTTTTATTTTAGAAAAAAAAAACGCGAATATTCCGAGTTTCACGCAAAAAAATAAACTACCGGAATTGTAAACAAAATCCGATTCAAAAGAAACTTCTTGAATTCATTTAAAGACCATACGAACAAAGTCACAGGTAACAGCTAGGACTAGTCCTGGGATATGGCTATACGAGTATCATGATGTACATGTTGTTTAGTTTTTAATGTTAAAGCAACACTGCATCCGTACTGTTAAGCATTCATGGTAGGGCCGATGAATATTATAGTAGGGCGCTGTTTAATTTAAACACGAAAATGGTGTGATGGTTAATTATTCACCCGCTGACAAAGGCCTTTACATCCATGCTAATTTGGATTAGCTTACAATACACGTGCTCGTCCTAACTACAATCATAGCACTAATGCAATATGAAATATGTAACGAAATTCATGTGTCGTCAATTGTATGGACACAATAAATATCAAAAAGACATCATGTTTTAAGGAAAAACTCCCTCTCTTATAGGATCACTTCGTTGTCCGTCTGTCTGTAGGTATGTCAATAATATTTTCATGAGGAACGCGTAGAGGTATACCAAGTTGAAATGTTATACTAGCTTTTGCCTGCGACTTCGTCTGCGTTGATCTTTCCGGATACAAAATATGCTATGTGTTAATCCAGGCCATGGTCTATCTGTGTGCCAATTTTCATCAAAATCTGTTGAGTAGTTTTTGCATAAAAGAGTAGGACATCCATACACAGACTTTCGCATTAATAAAATATTAGTAAGGATACACAGGTCAATCTCTAGAAACTGTAAAAAAAAAAACTTGTCAGTCAACGCAATCAAATGATACGGCCAGTTATGCCGCATAAATCGACACCAGCCAGGGAATCAAAACCTGGCTACTTTCCGATGACCTAGAATCGTAATATTTTGAAAGAAGCAGTATCCTATAGCACATGTCACGAAAAAAGTCAGAAAACTCAACTTTTTAGAATTTTAGATACATCACAAAAAGATAAACTTTGAATCCACATACACCATATACACGCCAGACACGCATCCTACTCGCACAAACCACACACACACGTAATAAATAGATTTTACTTTGAATATACATATATAAATATATAATATAAATAACCTGTACCTTACCTTAGCGGACCCTGGGCTCAAAAGCAATGGCTTTGGACGCAACCGGGATTGACCGTATAGATGAAGAAGAAGAAATAAAATATAAATTACCTGTAACCTGACCTGTACTGACTATCTATTTAAGGAAGAGCGGTGTCTCCTGGCACAGGCTTTATTTAAGCTTAAAAGGAGACACTATACTAGCCAATAAACTTTTATTTCATTTTTAAAACCAAACTCGGAAAAATCGTTAAAAATCTTGGAAATTCAATTACCATTATGGAATACCTATTTACATACCTACGAGTTTGTACGGAATCCCTGCGCGAGTTCGAGGTGCACTTGGTCGGTTTTTTAAAGTGACCTAATATTTGTCAAACGTAGTGTAGCAGGGGTCGGAACTCGGTTATTTTACTCTGGAACCTTAACCTTAACTTTAACCGGAATAATATGTTGTGAATTAAATATAGTAGCCTGCGTCCTTCCCTTGGGATACAAATTCAAATTATTTATTTACAAAATGCTGATGGCGTATTTACAAATGGTTTGTACAGAATGAAACAGTGTAGTGTAAAGGTTGCAGGAAGCCGCTGGATGCGGGCCGCTTCCAACCGGACAATCTGGAAGTCACTGGGGGAGGCTTATGTTCAGCAGTAGACGTCCTATTGCTGAAATGATGATGATGAAACAGTGTATTTTACCCTAGCTGGCGTGTGAATTGAATTAATTGAATACATTTTATTTAAAATATCAATTAATGAAAGTCTTCACACGGTTGTCAAATGGTAATAGTATCCTCAATGATGTTATATTGTCTAGATTGAGCATACTTGTACTATTATATATTCTGTGATACTGCTTGAATCGTACTAAAAAAACAGGCCAATATTGGTCGAAAATTAGGTAATCAGCGATGGTATTTTATTTTTATTTGTCTTGTCTTCCTTTATAGTTTCTTCTGTCTGTCTGGCGTGGTTGAGTAACAAACATTTAAAGAGTACGGGTAATATTGTCTCTGGACATGTGTTTTGAGAGACGATCCTATTGAAAAATCATCGCTAGATTCCTCGAAACAAAAATATTTATTTGTTTGATAAAGGGGTTCGAGTATAATTTACAATGACAATATTAACATACTAGTATGATATAAGATTGTATGACAATTTACTTTGAGATTTTGAGTTAGTATCTTTCATTACGCAACATTTATTTACTCATATTTCCTTATTATGTTTATGTAAATGTTACTAAAAATAACAATTGTCTATTTTCTTACTCTTTATTGAATTACTTTATTCGGTTTCTTCAGAAGTCAGTACCATATAATGGAGATAGCGAATATTTCCATAAGTAGGTACTTGTATATTTCCTTCTTGGGTCATGTTTACAAAGGACTCGGGAATTAGGTAGGTCCTCTTATAACGCGTATAGTCGAAAGCAAAAATGAATAAACAGTTAAAAGAATTCGTAAACTAAATTAAATTAAATCGTATCACAAAAATAGCCATATTTGAGAGTAAAATATTGAGATGAGAGAAAGTTCGAAAAGCTATTATTTTATCTTATTTACGACAGAGTTTGATTTTCAGCGTCAATCTCAACTGATAAATGAGAATGTTTTATTCTGTCATCTCTTAAAAGTTTATAATACGAAACACATTAATGGACTTTTGTAATCATCAACATTTCAGCCATATGTTCCAGATGCCAGTTGGAAGCGGCCTGCATTCAGCGGCTGCGCAACCTTTACCAGGTCGTCTGTTCGTTGTGGGTTGGCGTCTTTAGGTCACTTTAGCTTGCCCGTCGGGCTAGGTTAGCGACTTTTGTTCGTTTCTGATTCGATCACGCAAAGTAACGCCGACCATGGTGTAGTCCATAGCGTAGTTTTTTACTTTAAGTCCATAGCAATTTATTAATTTGTCTGGCGTTCACAAGTAACATTGATTTATCTTGTTGACTGTAATTCGAGTGTTGTCTTCTCTTCTCTTGGCGGATAGGTACAGTTTGTGTTGTTATCACGTGTAACTCGTGTATACAAAAGTAATATTGAAACAGCTGTGATGGAAAAGTTTTGCATTGAGAAAATAACGACGTTTTCAATTTACATGTTTTTTTTTTTGGCCGGAGTTTGTTTTTAACTTTTCTTTAGACACACCATTTATGATAAAAATTATTAACAACACGTACAATGCGTTGAAGTTAAATATAAAAAAATTAATCCAATCCATAAACTTTACAAAGACTGGCGATTGTAGGTTCGAATCCCGCAAGGGGAAAATGATTGTGAAGAGCACTAGCATTTGTACATAAAGTCATGGATATTGATAAATTTATTTAAATATGTTAATCTATTATATTATAGTCACTATAGTAGTAGACAATTATTATGATTTAAAAAAGGATGAAAGAACAGGAGACGTATTTTTATATCATGCGAATTCCAACCCGAATACGAAATCGCAAGATTCGCATGCGAATTCTTAAAATCAATATTTTTGAAGATTCATTCCGTGAATTCTGCAACGACCACTCGTTTTTGTTTTCTACTAGTGGAAAGTACGTAAGAATTACATTGACAAAAAAACGTATGTTTGACAGAAATTTGACATAATAACTTTTTATTTACGTTCGTTAATGAGTTTTTGCTTTATGGTTTATATTATTTTCTGCGTAAAACAAAAAGAGTTACAAGATTTCAATTTAATAGTAACACCTATTTCGAGTGATTCAAAAATGCGTAAAATCGTGAGCAATAGAAATGAATTTCATACACGAATTGTTTTCGCGTTCGAATTTGAGATTCATTTCTAATGCTTCAAAAATACGTCTCCAGAGCCATAATTTCAGTGACGTTCTGTTATTCTGCGATTATGTTACTTATCTAGAATAATTTATCTCTTTAAATTATAAACATTTGCTACTGTTGATACAATTATTTTTAATTTCGTCAGACTTGTCGGTCTGACTTCTAAAGTAGAAAGGAGTCATTTAAAACAATATTTACGATTATTTAACATCACAACTTGAGAGGTTATTACAAGAATACAGGAAACCACCGGCGATAAAAATAATATATTCTCAACTTTGTCGTTCCACATTTTGAATGTCGTAATTCTACCAGCTTCATGGTGTTTGATGAAGATTTGATGTTGTTGTCATGTCGAAATCAATGAAGATAAAAACAACGAACGACAACAAACTTTTACTTTTAATCTTTTACCTGTTTGATCGATTAAAAAATACGAGGTTTTTAATCTATACTAATATTATAAATAAATGCGAAGGAAACTCTGGGTGTCTGTTTCTTACGTTTTCACGCCTAAATCGGTAAAGCAATTTTGAGTAATTTTAATATAATAATTATAGATGGCACTTGGAAAAGGCTACTTTTTGATATGAAAGCTGAACCGATTTTAATGAAATTTTGTACGAAAAAAGTTTGAACCCTAGGGAAGGACATATTTAATTTCATCTCATAAGCGAGTAAAATAGAGTGTGACAAAACGTATTCCACCTATTCATTTATTAAACTTCATATTTTTTTATTTAATAATGAGTTTGATTCCCGCAGCCACTTTAAAGCAAGGAATTTATAAGTACTACGCTCTTCTATTAAGTTTCCTTGTCTCTTTCTCATCTCAAAAAAAAAGAATTAAAAAATCAAGAAATGTTAAACTAATATAAATGTCAAACTTTTCAAATTCAATCGTTTTTTTGAGAGAATACATCATACATGCAATTAAGAGATAATAAATAAATTGTTATTACAATCACACCAATTATCTAGCCCCAAACTAAGCAAAGCTTGTATTATAGCGACTAGATACAATACTTAAACATACTTAAATACTTTTTTATAAACATCAATGACTTCACACAAACATTTGCCCCTTGCAGGATTCAAACCCGCAACCGCTGGCTTTGTAGTCCGAAGCGCGAACCACTAAACCAGACAGTCGTCAATTTCATAATGCAGAACTTAAAATCATTATTTGTCATCCACACACTACACCACAACCCGTTTTTGATAGGATATTACGCAAAAAATGTTACAGAAACTTATTTAATCTGTGCCAAAAGAGCAAACAAAAGAAAATTACTTAGTATGACTAGGTATTATGTGTCAGTCTTTCCATTCATTGCGGGGAGAAAAAACCAAATTGATTTGTAGGTATTGTATTGTAGATTTAGTGTTTTATTATAAAATAAAATATCTAGCATTGTTTAAATCAAATTGTATGTATCCTACCTATTGCAAGTATCAGTTGATTTAATTAGTCAAAAGATAGAACTGAGTTTTACAGACTGACTATTACTCGTACTTTGCTAAGAAAATGTAAACGCAACGAGAGATTCAATTTATGTGTGGTCTTGGTAAGAGGATTGGGAGCCGGAGGGTAAATAGATGACACAGGATACACTGTGAACGACCAAAGAAACCTTTCGAGCTAGAAGACATTCCAGATTATTTATTTCTGAAGCAAAAACTAATAGGTTTTTAAAATTTTTGTGAGAAGGTTAAATTCTGTCTGGTTTATTGGTGCGCGGACTGCAAAACTAGAGGTTAAGGGTTTGGATTCCCCAATTTTTAATGTTAGTATTTTGAGCACGACCATTTGTACCTGAGTCATGGAAGTTTGTTATTGTATTTATGTACAATTTCGTGGGTTTAAATCCCACCAGAGACAGTTGAAATTTTTTTTTAAGTCAATTTTTTTTCTAAATTTATTTAAGTACGTTTATCCATAGTCGCCATAGTACAACCTTTGGTTAGTTTGAGACTAGAAAATCGGTGTGATTAAATTATTTTATTTTGTCATTTTTTAGCATTCTTAGTTACCTAAGTCCGAGATTCATTAAGGTTAGTGACAAATGCAGGTACGTGCAAAATATACTTCCTGTTAAGGTACTTAATGTGGAATTCAACTTGCAAAATACCTAACTAGAGTATATTGCTAGTGACCTATTTGCTTCATGTATCTTCAGCTTTCATGAAATTAAGTACCTACTGTTTTAAAAACTTTGATAAAATCGATTCTGTTAATTTATAATCTGCCTTTTATTTATTCTCTTTGTTTTCTGTAAACTGTAAAAAAATCAATATGGTCACGGCAAAAGTCGTATTCATTAGGATGATTAAATTGTTCACTTCGTTTGATTTCTTTTTCGGAGGCAGTAAACATTTTATGTTCAGCGAATAGGATTACTTGTCGATGTTTTTATTATCGAACAAAATATCTAGTTGCCTCGGGTCGACAAGTACTTGCCTCAAACGATTCAGGTTTCTGACCAATTACCGACGCAAACGGTAATGAACAAATAACGACATTAAAACTCTTAAAGCGGTAATCCCAGTTTGGTCCTTGTTCCTCGTTCAGTGTTAATTTTGTAATAATTTGATTACGCCCCGTTGTTTCATCAAACCTTGTTTGTAGACAAACAAACTGGAAAACTTGTAGCTACGGCCAAATTAATTCCGGAGGTCACGATGCTTCGTAATTTTATGCGTAAATAATGAAATGGAATACGGTAATAACATTGACAAACTTTTTTGCTGACGGTTTTTTTACTCGAATCTGTCTTTAATTTTTCACCGCTCCATTAGACGTTGCCCATAAAGTTGTAGACATAAACACTGTTTTATGGTAGTTGAAACGGGAGACGTTTCCATTAAAATGTCGCTTCCGTTGTGTAAAGCAGAATCAGGTTAGTAACTCTATATTACCTAATTGTGGTTATCAAATGAGATGACTTTATTGACACTGTTGTAGTTTGTTGTACAGTTGTTATTCTTAACAGCTGATTTTCGCAATCGATTCGTTTCCCCAAAACAAAATTTTTCTAAAAGTCTCCCGAAAAATAGTGTCTTTTTTAGTAGTGGCAAATCTGTTGGCGTAGGGTTTAGATGTGATTTTATTCTTACATAGAATTTTGGGCTTCCTTGGGCCGCGCGCCGAGCACCGACTATGTGTGAGTGGGAAACAAGATTTGGTCCTTACAATCGCGCCATTACCTACGCTCCAGGGAATCCAATTCACTATATTGTCTGCATCGTTTCTTTATTTTCTGATTCACTTTGCAACCAGCGTTTATCTTATTTGTAACACTACAGGGCTCGTCGGCATTTGGTTTCTTTTGGCATTTTTTATGTGAAGTCTGCTGCTTGCTAAGTACTTACGTACGTACGTACACATACAACAATAATGATGTGTGTATACAGTGAAGTACATGTACAGTGAATATAAACGTTATTATAGGAACTACTTCATCATCATCATTTCATCATTTCAGCCATAGGACGTCCACTGCTGAGCATAGGCCTCCCCCATTGACTTACAGATTGGCCCGTTGGAAGCGGCCTGCATCCAGCGTCTTCCTGCGACCCTTACCAGGTCGTCTGACCATCTTGTGAGTAGATTAGCAAGGTAAAGTGGCAGTGGGCACGTAGAACTGACGGTCCATAGGGCAGACAGGTTCTAGAATGGAGGCCGCATACCGGCAAGCGCAGCGTAGGACGTCTTAGGTGTCTTTAAAAATTTTCATATCAATTGTACTATGATGTGATAAATTTACAATTTGTCCTACACCTGCATTAGCTAATATTATTAGAGAAAATAGTCAATACTGTGTTACTTTTTTCTGATTTCCTTAAGTTTATTATTAATAGATAATTATGTACTTATATATTATAAACTTGTGTTATCGTTTGTTTGCCTATTAACTTTTAGGAATTCAATCTACGAAGAATATGTTTTCTTTTCGATCAGCAAACCTCAAACTACCGTACATGTGGTGTCATTTATGTATAGTATCATCCAAAATTTTATTAAAAAAAATAAAACCGACTTCAAAACACTAAAATGCTAAAAATAATCCTAACACTTAAGTACCTAATCAGGTAATTTTGGAGTCGGTGCATACAAAAACATTGAATCTCTCATCGACTGGCACCGACTCCAAAAGTAACTGATTAGGTACTTAAGTGTTAGGATTATTTTTAGCATTTTAGTGTTTTGAAGTCGGTTTTATTTTTGTAATAAAATTTTGGTACTTATTTCATCTATTTTTAGTGATAAATCCTAATCTAACTGCTGAACACCGATTTCATCCCCTATTTTCCTACCCTTAAAAAATCACCCCGATTTTTATTTTGCAAACTTTTATCATAGCATCTTTGAAGTATAAGCTATTCAATAAAACAAAAATCATAAAAATCGGCTGATATTTGTCGAAGATAGGTAACAAGAACCACAACCAAAATATTATCTGGGTATATATTTGTTGATTTTGCTCAAAAAGTTCTTAATCAATTTGGATAAAATTTATATGACACCACCTCTGAAGTATGATCTACCAAACAAAAAAAGAATCATTAAAATCGATTGATAATTGGCGGAGTAATCACGTAACATACATACAAAAAAAAAACATATAGTCGAATTGAGAACCTTCTCCTTTTTTGAAGTCGGTTGAAAAGTGTATGTATGTAGGTAGGTGTAGGTTAATTTGTCAAATCACACGCCTGTGTAAGTACTTAAATTATGTTATTGATGACCTTGACAATGTCGCACGTCTGCGGTCGGCCAATGTTACGTAAATAGATAATAACGTGATGCGGTACACTATTATCTTTATTATGCAAGGTTACTAACATATATACACATATCGTGTATGTGTATCATTGAGACAGTCTATTTTATATTCAAGTTCCATAAATTGGTGATTAGTTATAATGCAGCTGTGGTGTTTTGTGCGTTAGGCGATTTCCTCTTTCTGTAAATAAATTATACAGAAATTTGTCTAACTATAACATCAATTATCTAGCCCATAACTAAGTATACATTGGGCTGTGGTATAATAAACTGACTATTAGTTTACGAATATTTTATTATGTTGTTTTTCCCGTGAATTTTTCATTTGTTTTAATTTATTGTTACCCACATTATCACAAATAAATGATTTGATTTGATTTGATTAGTTATTCTGCTATTCAGGGCGGTGACAAATTCAACAAAGCAAAAGATCATAAAAATCGGTCTAGCCGTTCTTGTCTAATAAATGGTGTAACTAACCCGACTTTATATCCACGAACTGAGTATAAAATATGTTCTTTCTTAACACACAAATATTTCCCTTTGCGGGATGCGAACCCGAGACTAGAGGCCCTAGTGTAAGTTTTACTTGATAGCTTTTGATGAAAACGTAAACGAAGAATTGTGAGAAAAAATATGGTTATGTTGAAGTTCTGCCAGACGGCACATAAAAAAATATGTCAATTTGAATTAACGTTTACTTTTCGATCAATTTATATTTTTAAACGTAACGTCTTCTCGTCCAAAATACCTCAGTGCCCAAAGACGGAAGTCTACAACCAGTGTGTGTTACCAGTGATGACATATGGAACTGAAAAGTGGCCTCTCACTATGGGCCTCATAAGAAAGCTCAAGGTTGCACAGCGTGCTATGGAAAGGGCTATGCTCGGCGTTTCTTTGCGAGATCGAATCAGGATAAGGAGATTCGTAAACGATCAAAAGTTGCTGACATAGCCCAACGGATAAGCAAGCTGAAGTGGCAGTGGGCGGGGCACATAGCACGTAGAACTGACGGCTGATGGGGCAGAAAGGTTCTGGAATGGAGGCTACGTACCGGCAAGCGCAGCGTAGGACGTCCACCTACAAGGTGGACAGACGACCTGGTAAAGGTTGCAGGAAGCCGCTGGATGCGAGCCGCTTTCAACCGGCCAATCGGGAAGTCACTGGGGGAGGCCTATGTTCAGCAGTGGACGTCCTATGGCTGAAATGATGATGATGATATTTTTAAAAACTTTTACTATGCTCGTTCGATTCTCAGTCGTTTTATTTTATCATAAACGAATGTACAATCTAGTAGTCTATCTCTACCTAAGTACATAGAGTAACAAGCATTTGAATTACTAATGCCGGGTTCGATTCGTGTACACACGGTCTATTTGACTGAATAAACATTATAGACCGCTATCATTATCTGCTAAAAGCCAGCCAATAAAGCAAATCAATTTCCTTAATCATTAATTGAAACATGATCCTCGGCACAATAGGCATGCAAACAGTGAGATTACTTTTAACGAACTAAGCATGCGAAAATATCCTACACACATAGGTAGGTGTAATGTATTATATATTCTCAAAAAATCTTAGCCAACAATGCCTTTGCAAAAACAAAACAAAAAAAAAACCGTGCAGTGCAAGTCAGACTCGCCCACCAAGGGTAGTTTGTAGGTACATTTATATCGATATATCTATATATTTAAAACAAAGTCGGATTAGTTACACCATTTATAAGTCAAGAACGACTGGACGATCTTTGGTTTGTTGAATTTATCTCCGCCCCGAAAAGCAGATTAGTTAGATTTACTCATTATCATCATCATCATTATCAGCCCGCATCAGTTCATAGGCCTCTTCCAATTGACGCCTATTTGCTGGCAATGGAAAATAAAAGCCCTATCTTCGGCTATTCTATATCGGCGCTCCACCTTGTAGGAGGGCGCCCCACGCTGCGTTTGCCTAGTCGCGGTCTCCACTCAAGAACAGTTCCACCGCATCGGTTATCGGTTCTACGGCAAATGTGCCCAGCCCACTGCGTCTTCAGTTTGCTTATTCTTTTAGCAATATCGATTACTATAGTTTTCTGTCGGATAACCACATTTCTGATCACCAATTTTATTGCTATCGACAGAATAAGAAGAGAATATCTAATAGCGTATGTTGTCGCCTGTGCACGAATTTGACGGGCTATTAGAAAAGCATGTTAAAAACACTGTAAGAACATTAATGCAATAAGCCTGCTGCGTCTGTGTGGTGTGTCCTGGGCAAGTGGGCAGGTACCTCGTGCCGGTTAATGGGCAATAAACGAAATCTCGGGGGCAAATTTCATTAGTGGCGATTGTTGAGGAGCAGCGGCCGCACAGAATTGCGCGAATTCTCTAGGGCTGAGTGGGCATTGGGCTTTTTCTATCCAAGAATTTGTTGTTTTTTTTAAATGATGGTTTAGTTAATATTTCTGTTAAATAACTATGAGATAATTCAAATAATAATACATAAAAACTAGTTTTATTTAACTGTTAGATTTGAATGGCATCATGTCCATGATGATGAACGTGAAGGTCGGCCGGCGACTGCGGTCACAGAATCCAATATTGATACCGTTCGAATACTAATTTGTCCTCATCATTAGCCGCTGGATATAGGCCTCCCTTATAGAACGCTACAGCGAGTGGCTCTAGGCCGTTTGCATCCAGCGGCTGCCCGCAACTTTGACTGGGTTGTGAATACACCGCGTGCGAGGCCTGCTCACGCCAGGTCACGCCACACGCCACTACCAGGTCGCACCTCGAGAATCTTTCTTTCCCCAACAAATTTGGCGCACGGGTTACGTTTCTATGCGTTATTAATCTAAGAGTATACATTATTTTATTGTATGTCACTCGTTCTAGCTAGAGTAACATGCATTTCACTGGCTGACTGGTAAATAATCAAATTCATAATGTGTACATAATGAATTTGATTATTTACCAGCACAATTTTGTATAGTATAGTGTTTTGTAGTAACTAAGTAATCATTATTAGATTACATTGTCAAAAAAATATGTGATGTTTCTTTATATTAATGATGTAAATTGTCAGGGAATCCGAACATCACTTTAAAATCCAAGCCAAGCTATCTTGCTAGCAATCACCGAATAGTCGATGCGGTGCATCCTGCTCTAGAAAACCGAAGTTCTGACATAGAGGTGGTAGAGATTAGCGCAAACTCTGCCTAAATTACACCATCCTGCTTATTTTTACCGTCAAGCAGCTTTGCGGTGTTTCGGATGGAAGGGCAAGAATAAGGTAGGCAGCGTATATTTATTATTTAAATCCCTGTCTGCCCAAAATATCTAAGAGTGAAATGACTTATTTTAACCTCTAAGCCCAGCAAAACGAGACACAATAATACATTTTACTGTCGGCATCCTACAAGTTAATTGAGCGTGTATTTAAAAAGTTCCTTTTTATCTAACATGTCATAAAAGCCTATGATTTAATAAGTTGATGAAATTGGCAGGTAAGGCAATTTTTTACTGCTACTAATTTTTCAAAGAGAGAGAGAGACCTAGACCTCGGGCTCTTATTGCATTTCATGCATGTCATAAGCTTCGTAATAAATGTTATCTATACTAGCTTTGCTTATGGTAATGCATAATGAACGAAAAAAAACGAACACTCACTTTTTTTACTTAATATTGATTTTTTTCGTATTAAAAGTAGCATAATGTGTCCTCCTAGCATGACCACCAAAACACGATATGATATAGCGATTTATCGATACCAACTGTAAAAATATGATAGATATAGCCGCCATGTTGAATCGCCGTGCCGTTGACGTCACATGTTATGATCGCTGTTTCTATAAAAATTCAAAACGGCGGCTTTAACTATCATAGTTTAAAAAAATATTACAGTTGGTGTCGATAAATCGCTATATCATATCGTGTTTTGGTGGTTATGCTAGGGGAGCTTGGCTATAATAGCGAATCTATTGACACCCTATACAATAATATCAGATCATTAGTTAAAACATACGTAAATACAAACATACGTACATACATTACTAAAATCATAAAAGGAAGGATTATGATTTAGCAAATTGCCGTAATCGGGTAAAAATAATACATATTTGTGCGGATCCCGATGTTCTATCGTGTTTTATCGATCAGTATAGAGAATATCTCTACCGTGGTTTATCCCTGCGGGGGTAGCTAATGGCAATTAACGGAAATTGGGTGCAAATTAAATCAGAGGCGGTGTGCGGATTGTTGGTGTGCGGCGACCGCGTTCATTGTCTTATAAAGTTCACCAACACCTGCCCGGGTCTAACAAACACTATGCCGATCAATATTTCACAATAATAAAATAGGTTTGTAATGGGGTTGTGTAAAAATCAACTTTCCACAGCGACGGTACAACCTAGAAGTTAAAGGGAATTCGATAAAGGCATTTTTACTTCGACAAGCCTTGGATATCGGCCTACAAAAACTCTGCTAACAGAACTTAAACTTATAAATAAACTAGCTGTTGCCTGCGACTTCGTCCGCGTGGTCGTTTATAAAAATAAACTACGCAACATTCTTAATTTTTTCTTTCAAAAGAACCTTCTCCTTACAATAATTAACACAACAAAAAAAGAATTAGCGAAATCGTTCCATCCGTTCACGCGTGATGCGATGACCAAGGGAAATAGAGATTCATTTTTATATATTTAGATAGATGAATATAAATATTGGAAAATATCACATACATTGTTTTGATCCTATGATAAGTACAGAAATCAGTGTGTGTATCAGTGTATCACAGAAATCAGAAAACAAATAAAAAAGTTATTTTTTACATTGACCGACCGGGATTCGAACCCGGGACCTTAGAGATAGCGACCCCAAGTCTGGCATACTTGCCTCTCGGTTATGGAGATCTTGATTATTGTTTATCAATGAATTGTTAAATACTCAAGAAGACAATATGTTACTTAGGTGATCGCTAAAATTTCTAGTCTTAACTGTCAAGCCTAATAGAACCCTTGCATTGTCGTTAAAATTTCATCAGTTAATTTGAGGGCTATTATCGATCAGCTTGTTAGCTCTAATTGTGAATGTGGAATGAGACACATGACTGGTATCGACAAAAGGCATTTCACAGTAGGTATTACCTAATGGAACGGCACCTACGACTCGTATTGAATTTTACATTGGTCGGAGCAGATAAGCTGCTGAATTATGAAGCTGGCAACTTAATTAACCTTTTCTCTTATTGTAAATTGAAAGTCGAGGTTCTACACGTAAATCTACGGTAAGTAAGTGTCAATTCAACTTGACTTTTCATTTTCGTTTAAGTTGGTCATTATCTAATCAGTGATCACTAAGACATAAAATCAACAACAGTTACAATATTTTTTTCGTTTAAAATAGTAGATAGTTAATCTTCTTCTTCCGACAGGCCTTATAGATCTGTTGTTTAAGCTTAACCGGCATTCTGGGGTCACAAATAACACCAGTCACCTCTCGCCATTTGGCCCACGCAGCAGCAATGCGTGCTTTGACGTAGCCCGATGCGATGTCTCCCGACGCGTGAAGTACAGATTCAACTTATTTTAACTGGTCCGTGCGCTCGCCCTTGTCTCCTATGCGGACGGGCGTTGGATCTATAGAGTTACAGGCCAGGTACTCGGTCTTCGCCACATTGAGTTTCAGACCACCGCTCTCAAGCGACTGCTTCCACTCGTTTACCCGTCTCACCAGCCTGCCCCTGTCCGCGTCCACCAGTGCGATATCGTCAGCATACATCAGCAGCCATGGTGGCTGCTCATGTGAGTCTCTGATGCTGTCTGACACAACGTCTAATATCACACTGAACAGAAACGGACTGAGGACGGAACACTGGTGTACTCCGACGGTGATGGGGAACGGTTTGGTGTCGCCAACAGCGGTCCGAACCATAGAATCGGAACTGCGGTACATGTCCCAAATAATGTCAATATATACCTCGGGGACCCCTTTGGATCTCAGTGCCCACCAGATCACCACTCGGGGACACAGTCAAAGGCCTTCTGCAGATCAAGAAAGAGCAAGTGCAGAGGCGTGTTCTTCGTCCTGTATCTCTCCATGACGGTTCTTAGGGCGAAAACAGGGTCCATAGTCCCGTTGCCAGGACGAAACCTATGTTGACAGTCTGAGACATCACACTCTAACTCCTGTCGGATCCGGGAGTCCACAATCCGCTTTTATACCGCGGTAGTTGCCGCACTCTGGCACCGATCCCTTGCCTTTGAAGACCGTAGTAGAAAACAGTAGATAGTTAATATTGTTTTTTATAGAACGAGTCACTAGTGATCGCACGGGTGACTTTTCCCTTCTTTTCTATTTAAGGTGATTTTATTAGTGTAAAATAGCTAGGGCTTCGAATATTTTCACGTAACAAACAACGTTTCCCAAGAACTAGACTAGTTACCTATATCAACATTATTTTGATAGTATACGAAAACTATTTCTTAAAATAAACGCACGGCAAACGTACACTAACAAAATTAAATTGAGAGTGGTAATTAATTAAATTCCTTTACGTAGTTTAGAAGAACTAAGCGAATAAACTGGCAGATGCGAATAGCGACTTTATTATATAACTGTTTAGAGCTGAAGATACTTAAGTAAGTCAGTGTCTCAATTCAAGGTTTTAATTAAGTATCTACACAGGTATAATGTCTGCCCATTAGGGTACAAGTTGCATAATAGTTTGCGACTAGACGGCACATCTTCAAGTTACATATAAAACATTCTCTTTTATGAAACTGCCTCGTAACTCGCATTTTACTTACTTTACGAACTGTTTTTGTGCAAAATACATGGAGTTAAAAACAATAGATCGTAAGGACAAGGCTTTAGGTATTTAAAAGTCATCCTACCTACAGACAACAGCACCTCAACCTACCACAAAACGTCTAATTTTCTCAATTGATATTGATCTCTATGTGTAGGACTTAAAGTTGAAAATCAATTCAATGACCTTTAACTTTTTGGGTAGGTTGACCTGCCGTTATCTGTACGTAGGTGTTGATTATTTTCTAAATCTCGATGTCAAAATGAGGGACGAGTGTGAACAAAGACTAATTTAAAGATCTCCCATAATACTAAAAACCTTAAATATATTTATATACATATACTCGTATATTATTGGCAAAGTGCAAAAGGGGTAGACCCAAGAAATGCTGGGTTGACGTTGTGAGGGCTGACATGCGAGCCAATGATCTCACAACTAGAGACGCTCAAGACCGTGCGAAGTGGAGGAGCAAATCAAGGAAAGCGGACCCTGGGCTCCAAAGCAATGGCTTTGGACGCAACCGGGATTGACCTTATAGATGATGATGATACTCGTATATTATATAATAACTAAAATATATTATTAAAAGGAGTCCCTTTAGGCAAGGTCCCGAAGATACTGGCAGCGTTCCCCCTTTGAATAGTTAGACTAATTCTTTGTCCGAGGTAGCTGCCAGCTCTTCGGTCTCCTGTAATGTCTACTAACCTTTTTGCTATTTCCTTAAAAAGCCTTATAGCGCTAGAACCCCACGGACCAAGGTTCTCGACACCGAATGGGACAAAAGCATATTCGGAGCCTAGACCCCTGTATTTGCATGCTTTAGCTTTTTCAGCCGCTTCACAAGCCGCACCAGCTCTGTTGTGGTTCCATGTAGATGGGAAGGGGCCAGCCTGTCTGAACAGGTTGCATCCCATACCAGCACCCGGCCCATCATATATTAGCATATGCTTATCGACGATGCAGTGGAATGGAAAGTTTCCATTCCATTGGAAACTATCACAATGGGCTAGTTTCCTAAAAAAGTCTAATTAGTCCGTCAGTTGGATTAACAGAAAATATTGGACACGTATTTGTTCTTTTCTTAATCAAACAACGGACTAAATAGAAAAAAATTTTTTTGGACCCAGGAAACTAGCCTAATGATGAGAAGACATGTAAGTGTTACTAAGAGAAAATTGTTACACTTGTACAAGTTTTTTTTTTTTTTCTGAATGGAATTTATTTAGGATTTTTGTACACATATGTGACGATGACAATCCCATCGTAACTTGTACAAGTTAATTTCATAAATTATTCCTATGCTATACAGGGTTACATTGCAAAGGGGTGCCAAATCTTTAGGAGTGGCTCAGAATCGGTAACTTAATCAAACTATGCAAAGAACAAAAACTTTATTTTTTTCACATTTAATTATTCCTATCCGCTGTTAAAAAACGTACGCGTGGATAATTTAACTCATTCATGAAAAAATTGCACTGTACCTATTGTACACTGCGTAAGGTCCTTGTAGGCTCGCCGTACCTACGCCTCTGATAAATGAGCGCGCGGCCAGTGATGCCAGATCTACTGATAAAGAAGTAGATCTACCTGATTTTAGAGATATCTACTGATCTACTGACTTATTTCCAAAAATTCGAGAAATCTACCTGCTTTTTAAATTTTATGGATAAATCCAAGCTACTAAATACACAAAAACGAATTCCGTCTATTCAAAAACGTGTCTGTTAATAGTCATTGCCTACTCTGTGGCAGCGACGTTTCCATCAGTCGAGGAAACAGAATGTTTATAGGTTTGACATACTTCTGGTATTGCAGCAGCCATGTTATTATATTCTCGAGGTTCAAGACTGACGACGAATGAACAACACGCCTAGCACAGCAAATGTCAGAAGTACCTATGTCAAATTGGTAGATCATACTTCAGAAGTTGTCCTATAATTTTTTTATCAAAACCGATTTAGCACTTTTTGAGAAAAATAGCAAAATATATACTTAGATATTGTTTTAGTTCGTGGTTCTTGTATCTATGTTACTAAATATCTTCGACAAATGTGAACCGATTTTAATGATTCTTTTTCCACATAAATTAGTATGAAATGACAACTTCTGCCAACCCTCGCCCATACAAATACAGTACAGATACAGATTAAAAATGGCGGAACATTTTGTTGAAAAATCATAAGACATTTCCATTCTATAGCCTAGGGCAGGCCTGTCCAATATACGGCCCCCGGGCCACAATGTGGCCCGCATTAGTCCTTCAATCCGGCCCGTGACGACATCAATAGATATTGCGCAATGTTAGTTAACTCGATCATCTACTTATCTATCGACATTTCTTTCGGCCCGCTACAGTTACAAAAATAGTAAACCTGGCCCTCCACAAAATTATGTTGGACACCCCTGGCCTAGGGTATGTGCTCCATTTCTTTAAGATATTTTAATCTAAATACGTGGTAAGTAAAAAACATTTTCTTTTGGTGTGACAGCAGGCTTATGTGTATGTTACTAAGACTATTACATGAAATTACTGACGATATTTATGACAACAATATCATTTTTACTGTCCACTGATTTTTTCCTGAATCTACTGATTTTTTTTCTCAATTTCAGATTTCATCTGGCAACACTGCGCGCGGCTTTCGTAATCTCTCTATTGACTTTATTTTCGGATATTTTAAAGTTTTTTTTTTTCGTAACATACATTTATTAAATATAACAACGATTATGATCCTTCTTTATATTGTTCCCTAGATCATATTTTTTTATTTGCACCCCTTTGCAATGTAACCCTGTATGTAAGGGGCGATGACGTTAGTTTGGTTGGATTTGACACGATTAGTCAAAGTTAGACATGGCCAGTTTCAATACGCCTTTACCGAGATACGTCTGTCACAAATGTACTAGTAAGTCTGGTCTCAGTTCCCTTTAAACCAAGTAAAATGGGAATAACTACAACAAGCAAAGCCTTTGCAAGCTGATCTGACAAAACGAAGTTCAGGCTTCGTGGAATTACGTCAGCGCAAATTCGAGATAAAATCAACTGTTCAGAGAATTGGAATTCTCGTTTTCCTTCTTTTTTCAGTTACGCCATTCGAGGCAAGACATGTGAGCTGAAAGGCTAGTTAGAAAATTGTAGTTATCGTATAAAATGTACTTAGAGTTGGGAAATATCGCAGTTTTGTATACTTTTTAACAAACCATTCTCAGTGGTACCCAAGAGATGGGACTAGAATCCAGGGGTGGTAAAAACAAGATGGAAAGATGACATCTGCCTAACATTGGGCCATACTAGAGCAGAGTTGCGAAAGACAGAAAACAATGGAGACAGCTGGAGGAGGCCTATACCAAAAGACACGTCGAACTGCGGGACATTTTATATTTAACCCTGATAAATTATTCACATAATGCAGAAAAAGTACTTAACACCAAAAAGTGAGATAGATGGTGTCTTCTCTAAAAATCAAGGCACATTTCAATAGAAACTAAATGTTGATAACGACCACCCATCATCATCACAGCCACAGGATGTTCACTGCTGAACCTATGTTCAGCAGTGAACATCATCAAGGCCTATGCCTTCCCTAGTGACTTCCAGATTGGCCGGTTGGAAGCGGCCCGCATCTAGCGGCCCGCATCTAGCGGCTTCCTGCAACCTTTTACCAGGGCGTCTGTCCACCTTGTAGGTGGACGTCCTACGCAGCGCTTGCTGGTACGTGGCCTCCATTCTAGAACCTTTCGTCGTCAGTTAACGGCCACTCAGTACCTATCCAATATTGGAAACATTTTACTCGGTCTGAAGTACCTGCTATTCAATATTGATATAATGTTTCACATGTCGGAAAGTCCAATTAATGTAGGTATTGGAAATGTCGAAGTAATACATTTAGTTTCACCAAAGAGAATAATACTCTTCCACGTAGGATACGAATGGACACAGCTTATATTGATTGAATATGTACAAAAGCTTTTATGATTATTTTACAAAAAGTTTCTAGCGGTAGAATTTGTAATGATTACTTGGATTTACAATTATGAGGCTAGACAATCGTGACTTTGTTTTACAGAAAGCTATTAAAACTAATAGTCAGCCTAATAACAGTATTTTCAGACTATTTAAGTGCTAGCTTTCAGACTTTCACATCAATTAGAACTTGTTAAAATAATTATATCGAGCGTAATGTAATTAAAAAAAGCTTCGTGTGGATCAATGAGTGTTATGACTTATTCGGAGTTCGACATTAAGTGAAGATACACTTAATGTCGAACTCCGAATAACTTCTTACTAATATTATAAATGCGAAAGTTTGGTTTGATGGATGTTTGTTACTCGATCACGCCAGAACGACTGAACGGATCTAGATGAAAATTTGCACAGGGATAGATTATAGTCTAGAATAGAACTTAGGCTACGTTTTATCCCGGAAAAAAGTACGGTTTCCGTGGGATAGATTTATTTTTGGTTTTCACAGAACAAGGGATAGTAGTTTTAGGATCAGAGAATGTCAAAGGCTGCTGTTATTAATTAACCTCCAAAAGGAGTAAAATGGAGGGTAATAAGCCGTATTCCAAGCGGGTACAGCCGCGGACACGGCGAGTTATTCCATACATAACTAGCATGGTTTCTGATATAACTAAATATGTGCCAGACAACTCATCAATTGCCATGGTTTCTAAGTAATGAATTAACATCCTTACTTTTGTAACGGGTGTCTCAGTAGGAGTGCACTTTTTCATTTTAAAATAAAAACTTATTTTTTGAGAGAGTAGTGATATTTTTATTGGATTGTAAAGAAGACTTGTTCCGATTAAATATGGAATAAAATATCCGACAAATGGCCTCCACGGCTCTAATGTCAAGCCATTACTCTTTTTATTACCCATGATGCGTTGGATCTCGGATTTGAGGAATCATCATAATCATTAGGAATTGTTTCTGGTTTATTCACAACCCGTGATTTTACAAAAACCCTAAGATTTTTTTATACGATTGAAGGCGACGTTCTTTTGTCAAAATTCGCTGCGTAGTGCACGAAGCAAAATTTAATGTTATTGAGAACGATGCCGAATTGATGTTTTCGGGTTTTCGGCGACACTCTCGATTACTGAAGCAATATTTTTAACAGACCGACCAGACCAGTACGTTGATGCACACGAGTCTCATTGACTATAAATCACTCAGATTCTTCATTTTTTTGACCTCTTCGAATGGTTGGCACTTTATGTGCACTTTCTCGACTGAAAATTCAGGCGGTTTCAGCATAACTTACGTAATTTTTGTAACTAGTTTTCACAATTGTTACGTGTTATTCTGTCGTAAAGCGCTCCATTTTTAATAATCAGGAACAAACATAGGTGACAGCTGCGAAATTTCAAAACTGCCACTTTAACGAAAAAAAAATTACACTACATTTAAAAAGTGCACTCTTATTGAGACACCTTTTACTAGAAAAGGCCGATAAGGTTACCCGTGTAGAGGAATCCGACGTTTACACTTAATCCTCAAATACTGGTTTAACTAATCCTACACCAGTTCCGGCCCAAGTTTTACTTTTGTTTTTTTTTATTCTGCATTTTCTATTTCGTTCTTTTCGATTAATCAGCAATATTATACAGGTTACCCTAACATGTATACGGATTACCCTAAATACCGCTCAGGCGGAACGACGGGTTAGTCTTCTAAGCAGTTAACCCTTATATCCGGTCTTTAGGTCCTTGGTTCCTTACTTAAGTACCATGATTTTATTGCCAGGGGTGTCACCTATATTGTATATCCTAGACGACGATGAAAATAAATTCTATCTACAAATATGTGTACAATACAAAATTTACTACTAAGATGAATATGTCTACATATTGCATGTTTTAGAAGGAAAGAAGAAGAGGAAAGAGGAAGATATTTATTTTATATTTCACCGATAAAATGTAAACCATTTTTCCGGACATTGGTGGGTTCTTAGATTATTTTCCACCACATAAAACTACAAAATTGTCTTTTCAATGGAGAAAGACTTAAAAGAATCTCAGTAGATTCTTGTGTGCGTACTGAATATTGACTTCATCATCATCATATCAGCATATTGCAGTCCACTGCCGGACGTAAGCATTCTCCAAAGAGCAGGATCTTCCGCTTTTTTCATCCATCCACTGCGAGCCATCTTTCAAAGGTCGTCGGTACATCGAGGGGGAGGGCATCATACACTACGTTTGCCAAGACGTGGTCTCCACTCGAGAACCCGTTTAATCCACCTTTTTTCGGTTCTGTGACAGATGTGGCCGGCCCAGTGCCACTTTAGCTTGGTACATTTTAGGATTATGTCATTACTTTGGTCTTCTGCCAGATGGATAATCTTGTTTAGAATTTTATCTCTTGACGAAATTCTAAGCATCGACCTATCCATTACATAGCTCGCTAAATATTATCTTGACTCTCCGTAACTATAGTGTGAAATAAACACTAATACAATTTCGTCTGTTACATCTATACAACCTAATTAACCTTCTTTTAGGCGTATGCCAGATTAGGCACTAGATGCCCTGATTGGAGTTGTTAGTAGTTCGTCCTCGGGGTAACACAATAATATGTTAACAAATGTATATAATTATGTTTAATTAAATCTCTCGTTCTTCTGCTAGATGGTCGATACATGGGGCACACTAAAAGTTTTGCACTTCTAGCTAATCGGAACTATTTGATTTCGAATGTTAAATTTTTTTAAACGTTGCAACCTTCTTAGTAATAAAAAAAAAAAATTGGCGGGAAATGATTTGTCAATTGTTTTTATTGTGATAAAAGTTCAAGACAAGACATCAAAGTTCTAAAGTTCTACGCAACGAAAATGGAATTAAGTCGAAAAGATTTTAGAGCGATGATTTTTTATAATTTTAAAAATTCTCTCTCTCCGCAAGACTGTGCCGCTCGTCTTCAAAATGCTTTTGGGACAGAAGCAACTTGTTTGAGCACCGTGAGGCGATGGTTTGCAGAATTTAAGAGAGGTCGAGTTTCTTTACATGACGAATTTCGTGATGGGGCCTTCAACTGCCGTCTATGAAAATAATGTGGCTACTGTTAAGCGGCTAATTAAAGAAAACCCGCGGATTACCAATGAGACAATTCGAGGACTATTGGGAATTGGTATGAGCCAAATTCAGAAAATTTTACACGAAGAATTGAAAGTTCGGAAACTTTGCTGTCGTTGGATCCCTCATGAACTGACAGCGGAGCAGAAGCGGGCTCGCGTGGAATGGTGCTCACAGATGTTAATGAAGTAATGTTTAAAATGTAAAGGAGAGTATTTTGAAAAGCAATAAACATAATGTTTTGGTGGTAGTGTGACCTACGTATAAGAATAAGAAGAGAAGCTGAGAAGCAGCTAAAACAATGATTATGTTAACCAATTCCCTGTCCGATTTTTATGAACCATATGTAGGTCAGGTAGGTAGCTCAGGGGATCAAAATATTCACAACAATGTTTATGTCTCGATTTTATTGTAAAAGTTGTTTATAATTATGAGTGTGTTATAGGTACCTACTATATAAAAATTTGGATATTGCTATAAAAGTCTCATGCCCACATATAACCCGACTTCAAGCTTGAAAAGATAGTGAAATCAAACTATCTACATATAAAATGGTTTCATTAACTTTGAAGTTCGGAACCTGCGTCGTATTGCTCGTTACTTACAACACGTATTTAATTCAATGTACCAAAAAAAAAATACGGATGTCATTATTATGAAAATCGAATTTCCTGAAATCAAATGAATGTTGACGCCCAATAATTTACAAAGGCTTGGAGTGGGTTCATTTCAATCGTATTAAGATTTTCTTTCAATTGGACAAATTGAAAAGGATTTGTTTAATGTGTATTCCTTGTTTATCAGTTCTAGTTTAAATATCAAACCAGCTTTAGCTTTCAAGTGCTCGAGTTAAGAATTATCTTTCATTCTATAAATATAAAATTATTTCTAAAACTTTGAGTCAGGTATTTGATAAATTACAAAAAGTTAGACGGTTTAAATATACTATATATACATTACTGTAATATGAATAGTCAACCATATATATTTTTTGTATGTTAATAGTAATATATTTTTTTTGTAATAAAGCTTAAAGGTGTTTATTGAATAGGTATATAATTAAAAGTAGGCAACAAGGAAAAAGAAGTTTTATTATATTTTTTACTAGAATCAAACCAAAACTCAACACACGTGGGGTAAAATTTGAGAGGCGAATCGATTTATAATCCCTTTATAAAAATCTGTGTCAAGTAAAACACAGAAAATAATTTATTGATCAAAATAATACATTATTGTAGCTGAGGAAATTATTCATTTTAAAAGAAGTGAGCTCCAATTTTAGGATTTATACGGACCTATAAAATCGTTGAAATGAAGTCGTTAAATCGGGAGCTAACCGTTCGTAAACAATTTTTGATTCCAGATTCCTCTTCCAGTTCCTTGGACTAGGAAAATTTGTTCCGAACTCGATAAAATCTCTGCTCGTAACTTTAGATAAAGGAGAGGGTGAAATTGTACCACCACTTCTTAATCGGCTTGAATATAATTTGCCTTAATCTGTAATAAGGACTGTTTGAAACAATTTTACACAATTTTGTTTAAACACGCGCTAAGAAATAAACGTTATTTTTTTTAAATTTATTATATTTTTTTTAAATTGAGATATCGTAACTTTACCTAGCATAAACCCTTCTTAAACTAAAATAACTCTAACTGAATCAATAATTATCAGCATCAAAATTAGTTTGAAGACCTAAAAGCAGGCCGAGTTTTATACTTTTTTTTACTTTCTTACTTCCGTAATATGTATGTATCCTCAGTGTATAATATTAACACTTTTGTAGGCTATGTTTAAGTCCAGGATTTGGCGATGGAAGGAGAAGCATCATGACTTGCCATAACTGCTGTCAGAAAGTCTCCCTCTTGACAAGCTATGATTTACCGTAGCCGATTTGTATAAATCTCAAAGGGTGCAGACTCAAGTCGGTCGATGTAGGTAACTCTATATGACTAAGAATCTCAACATCACATCATGGAGATGCTTTTCAACACCTGCCTCATTTCCCATCACTTTCGATCTCCCGATGATGCTGTTTGATTCTTCGAATGAACTGTTTTAGGTCCATTTACAATTAAGAAGTCCGGGCTTGGTACAGTCACAACTATTTATTGATTATTTTTAACACGGACACAACCTTTTTTGCTATCACAGCGTATAAGGAAAAGAATAATAAACGATATAGAGGCAAAAAAGCACTTTAAAACAAACTATCTATACTATCGTAAACAAGTCTTATGAAATAGGTACTTTGCGCCAAAAATGCAGTCCAAGTGGCCAAACAAAAACATTTTTTACTTTGCTTTTGATATGAGAACTAGAACAATAATAATCGAGTAGGTCATGATTCAGTTGTCAGTATACTAAAATAACAATAACGTGGTTGTAGGTACTATTAGAAAGTTCGTTTTTAACATTGACCCGACCGGAAATTGAAACCGGAGCCTTAAAGATGGCCACGCCAAGTCCGGCGTGCTCTCTCGGCTACAGAGTTCTTCTAGATATGACATAGTTATTTTTTGAAGCAAGAGAGATGAGGGTTGAAAACATTTCGGCATTTTCTCTTTGAATGCGACACTCGTTTTACATATGATATTTGAGAATATATACGAATTATGCAGGTGATAATGCAATATCTGCGGGGCGACTTACCTGGCGTGACGTCACAGCACTAATTGAGCATCGCGGCCCGGCGGCTCCGTAATCCACTTACAGGCTACGACCAAAATCAAGATAGATACAGTAGAAACACTACACCACAAAATTTTACCTAAAGCTTATAGATATTTGTCCTTTGGCAGAGGGCTTCTACAGTGATCTTGCATTGCGGTTAATCTCGAGCTTTACGTTTCACTTTGCTCAGTGTGTTTCATAAGATCTTCATGTGAATTGATTAGCCAAATTTGATTTGTTTTAGATTTTTGTTGTTTGTCACACGACATTTTAGTCAGTTTTAGCCTTACTAGCAATAATAACAACGTTATTGTGTTCTTTAACTAACACATAAGTTACTACACAGATACGTAGGTGTATTGTGGACACTTCACTTAATTTATTAAGGAACTATCTGCTACTGTACTTTCCATGGTGCTCACAATGTTTATACGCCTTTAAAATAGACCGGTACTACGGTATCCATTTGTATTGTGCTACGAGCGTGTAGCAGCTACGGCGCTACGGGCTACGTCAGCTAGGGCCTGTAGCATATAGTTGTATCAGTCCAGATACGTCCAGATACGGGGGCGTATCTGGATTGATACACTTCAGCAAAAAAAGTCAGTTTTAAGCGTAACACACACCGAGTGCGTGCGCGGGACGGCGACGGGTCAGGTCGGAAAGACGGCAGGTCTAATAACATACGTTTAAATGGGCGCCCACAGACAGGGGGCGTGAGCGGGACGGCTCGCCGCGCACGCCGGCTGTGTGTGGGCGCGCATTTAAACTTATGTTAATAGACCCGCCGTAATCCCATCGTGACGCGTCGCCGTCCCGCGCACGCTCACTATGTGTGTTACGCTTTATAGTTAGTTGCATATTACATGTGATAAATATTTTACTTCTTTCCAAACCCATTTATTTCACGAAGGTTTTTTCAATTCTGAAAACAATTGCTCGTTGGGTTTGGTCTCAGTGTATTTTAGTGTGCTAATTTACTTTACGAGCGCATTTGAGAATATTATACGGTCCCACGTGATTAGATAAATTCCTTTTAGAAAGTGATTATAATGGTGAACTACATCTTACACTTTATTTCTAGGGTTCCGTACCTTAACTCTTTAACCAAAAGGTGATACAGGTATCTCGGGTTTTTTAAATTTGTTACAGGGTTTGTAAACGTATGTGTGTGTATGTGTAAAGTTAATAACTGAAATAAATTTAAAGTAAGAGTCTATGTTCGTTATTATATTTGATAATTTAAATTCTGGGGGGTAACCATGAACTCTTACAAAACCAACTTTGTTTGGTTGCACTTTGATATGAGATTATATGTTAGGTCACGTGATTTGGTACCATGATCTACGTAAAACAATCTTGTATAAGGCTGGGAAAGACCGAATGGTATATAAAAATAGTCTATGCGTTGCAAGTGGTCCGAATCGTCATAATTAAATTAACAAAATGTCAGTGAAATCAATAAATACCTATTCTTGCGTACTAAATTTGATAAAATATTAAAGAAAATGTATTTTGCTTCTACTAGGAGGCATGTGAGCAGCGCTGAAAATTATTCTATCGTAGATATCACCTTTACCAAATAAGCTACGACTAAGCTCGGAGTTTTTCATAAATGTTTCGGAACAATGCATTGTCCGATACCAACCTACTTAGTGCAATGGTGTCTTGACAGTACTTATTAGAAAAAAGTAAGTCATTATTTGTTGTCAACATTCATAAATAATTTATTTTACTTTAGAAATAGAAATATGAATTACAGAAATACAAAATAATAGTTTCAGTTAGTAAGAAATGGGATTAGAAAATGGTTTAATGAAACATCATAACAATCATTCAAATTGTATTATGTAAGAGTACGTCGAACAACGTCGATTCACAATATTTTTTATTGTAATAGTTTTATTGCAGATAAGTTTTAAGAAAAATACAATCAAAGCATTCAAGTTTTAAGTAACCCCTGGTACTAAAGGAGAAGAAAGTTTATGCTGGGCAAGGATTAGGAACGCAGGAAACTGTAAGCTGTGTAAATTAAAATTCGCTCGCGATGCACAGAGCATACAAGTGTACCTATACTAATAGTAGTTTCATAAAATCATTGCAAAACGCCAATTGACACAAATAAATAGTGAAATAAATATGTACGCTTTATTTTAGTACTATCTAGTTTTAATAAGAACCCGGTAGTTAAATAGGTTGTTTAAAAATCCCGATTGATAGCTAATTAGCTACTCAAATGAGTAGTTAAATTCATCGTATAGAACTCAAATCGTCTTGCGATACTCACTTATTTGCGACTCAAGAGGGGTCTGTCTTACTATGTTCTTAAATACATTCTCCGGTCCAGTCAGTTTCCAAAGGTATAGGAAGCGGGGTGCGACATAGTTCTCTCTGAACCAGGAAAAGACCAAGGGACGTTTTCCATAAAGCTATCGACCCATCACATTATTTAACACGAAGCAAAGCTGTTCGAGCGTTTGCTGCTTTGAATATGCTAGTTAATTTCACTAGATGACAAACAATTTAGTTTCCGCAGTGGCGAGTCCACCAAGCTCCAGCTAACACGCGGCACACGTGGTTCACCAGCTCAACGATCAGCAGGACAATACGTCCAGAAAGATGTTATTTCCCTGGACATGTGTGGGTTTGTTGCGCGTCGCATGTTCGATCGTGCTCATAATAGCCCGTACCCACCACCATCTCCACAACCACGCTTGGAGGCGGGATGGCGAACGCAGTTTTTTTTTTATAGTTCACACGCAGACGCTGCTGCCCGTCTCGTGCTACAGGAATTAGTCGCCTCTTACGACACGCCTTCTGTTGGTGTGTTCTTTACTGCCATCTCGGCTTACTTTTACTTGATCTTTTCTTTTTTTATTTAATTGATTTTTATATTAAATTTTTTAACTGCGTTTTGGGGCAAATGAACGTTTGTATTTGAATTTGATCCTAATAATGGCAATACATACTATTGCCATTACTAAGAGTAATACTTTTTAAATATAATTACTAAATTTTTTAAGAAAATATGTATCTCGTATGTATGCCGTGTGGGGACGGCCGTAAAGAATACTCTTCCCCACCGCCAACAGAAGGCGTGTCGTAAGAGGCGACTAATTCCTGTAGCACGAGACGGGCAGCAGCGTCTGCCTGCGAAATGTTATAAAAAACTGCGCTCGCCAACCCGCCTGCCAAGCGTGGCGAGTATTGGCAATCCCCCCCAATGAAAACCATTGGGGGAGGCCTGTGTTCAGCAGTGGACGTCCATGGTTGAAATGATGTATCTCGTGTTTAATATAGTACGATAGTACGAAGGATGCGAGTCCGACTGGCACTTGGTCAACTTTATAACGTTACTAACTTACTACCTTATGTCTAAATGTACTTAATTAACTTGAGATTTTACCAAATATGTAAAGAGCGTACTTTATAGGTACAAGTAAGTAAAGTAAAATGCAGTAAGATAAAGTGGCAGTGGGCCAGCCACATCTGTCTCAGAACCTATGAAAGGTGGACTAAATTGAGTGGAGATCACGCCACGGTAAACGTACGTGTTGGACGTCCTCCAGCTCGATGGAACGATGAGCTTAGGTTAGGAAGATGGCTGGAAGTGGCTGGAGATCGTGCTCTTTGGGGGAGGCTTACGTCCAGCTGTGGACTGCAATAGGCTAACATGATGGTGATGATGGTGACTTTTTAGGTCAATAGCTTACCTATTTTTTTAAATATTATATTAGCTACTGTCTGCGACTTTGTCTACGTAGACTTATATTAGTAGAATAATCGTCCCACGGTAACCTAGATCATTACCCATGCATGTGTGCCTTTCAGCTAATTAAGTTTAGTTGTTAAAGCGTGATTGAGAAACTAAAGTATTAACTGTTATATTTATAATAATAATTAGTAAAGGTATGATTTGGATCTTGGCAGTCGCTGCCCATCATCGCGAATGCACCGCTCTGTGTCTGATACCGGCGGCTGTGTCGCGCTGGCGGGGAGCGTGGTCTCCTGCCGCACAAGAAATCCAACAATTGACAACGAATTAAACGCAAATCTAAATGATGTTTTTTTGTCATTTATTCAATGCACAAACAGGGTTTAATGTTTTGGGTTTACATAAAACTTTTTACGTTTACGTTTAGTTAACTCGTCCTCGATTCAGAACCGTTCGGTAACTAATTGTCGACCAGACGATCACGTGACACTTATGATTCAACAGGATTTAACATTATTGTCACGTGGTTTATCGGTTGACAATTAACTCTCAAAGGGTTCTGTATCGGGGGATCACAAAAAGCAGACAATGGAAATTTTATTGTTGGCCACATG
Source organism: Anania hortulata (assembly GCA_963576865.1). Taxonomy (NCBI): domain Eukaryota; kingdom Metazoa; phylum Arthropoda; class Insecta; order Lepidoptera; family Crambidae; genus Anania; species Anania hortulata. Next base: position 15,408,876 of record OY756396.1, on the reverse strand, counting down.
TAGGTGGTTTGAGCTTAGAAAATTTAGTTTACAAAAGACCTATATTCAGTGCCTACAATAGAATCTGATGGAATATTAAGAACATAAACATATTTGTTTACCTGTGTCCCTCTAATTACTTGCTTGACTTTTAAAGTACTTAGTGGCGTTTACACGTTTATTATTTTCATTTCTTTTTATTATGATAGTAAGTAAACTTGTGTGTTTCAAAATAACCGGAAAGAAATTAAAATATCCCCTAACAACAAGGCTTTAAATAACATAAGTATAGACTCTACAACTAAATGTAACAGTAAGAACAACCCGGGGTCACGTATCTATGGTTTAAGATTTGATGAGCACTTCAGCGCACTTTCGTACTTGTAAGTTTGCTCTGCAGCAGGCCCCTAATTGAGCAGTTTTGGATTAAGCGCCACTTCATTACGTAATTAAAATGTATCAATACCTGTAAAAATAAAATGTTTAGCTATTGCTTGCAGATCCGTATTCATTGGTTTGAAACAAAAAAGAAGTAGGTTGGCATGATAGCTTCTCCCTTGAGAACCTTATTGTATTTTCTCAAAATAAAAGTCGTATACTAGGTCATGATGTATTTTATGCGCCAAATTATGCCACTAATGCGCCAATGTAGATCAGTTTTAAGACAAAAAGCTCGTTTTTGCTCCTGCTGTTCTTATCCAAGGTCTAGGATCTCATTATAATAAAATAATAATCACTTTCTCTGGAGAAATTAAACACTACGATACCACTCGCAAAAGTCGTGAAATGCGTGCCTGATTTTGCAGAATACAATTTTAATGTCAAGACATTTGCTCCAAGGTGCAATTACTACGATTTAGACAACGTAATTTCATCATCTTTTTCTTCTTCCTCTTCAGCATATGTTTTGTCCACTGTTGGACATATGCCTCCTGAAGCTCTCTCCAGCTAGCTCTTAGTGCGGCGATTCTTGTCCAGGTCGGTCCTGCCGTCTTTGCAATATCGTCCGACCATCTTGCTGGTGTTCTGCCCACGCTTCGTTTTCTTGTGCGGGGTCTCCAGAGCAAGACCTTGTGGTTTCATCTTTCGTCGTCTCTACGGCATACGTGGCCTGCCCATTGTCCTTTCAGTCGTGCCAACTTTTTGCCACTTCGGTAACTTTGGTGCGCTGGCGGATTTCATAAAAACGAATAAATATTTTTATGGTTTTTATAAGTTTTTGATTTTAAAATTTCCGCGTGTCACTCCTTTGACAACTGTCATACTATAAGCATTGATCAAGTAAACTATTAAGAAGCTGACGTTGTAAACCTCCTATCAATCGGTTCCGAAACTGAGTCTCAACATTAGTCAAAATTTATACCTCAAATAGCTCATTTTTTGGAAACAGTTTTGAGCCATGTAAAAATGTCTAGCAATTGACAAACAGTCTCAATTTTAAAAAGCCGTATAGCCACCGCTTAATTGCATTACCTCTCGCCTTTATTTTTTTTATCAAAGAGTAGATTATTCCGTTATCTTTTCCATAATTTCATGTTTCGGACAACTGTCTCATGCTTTTAATAGCAACAAGGAAGTTATAAGTTATTTATAATTTATAAGTGTTCATAGTACTTATACATTCCCTGGATGGCAATGACATTAGGACATAGACTTCGGAGATAAAAAATTGAAAGAGACGAAGTTATCTGTTTAAATATTGCGTCTCTTTTCTTCTCAAAGCAATTAATAGACAAAACATCCAAAACATTCGTTCTTTTACATCCCTAAACAAAACCTAATTATGTAGTTCATGGTACAAATTCAAAACAAGCTCAAATCAAAATCTCGAAGCAGCATAATTGCTTTTACCATTTTGTAGCAGCCAAGCAAAGTATCATTATTAAAACTAGAGATCTATACATATAATTCATTTAATTCTTAGATTTTGTTACTGTTTTTACAGTATTCATTCAGAAATTAAGAAATCAATGAATTGTCTGTTATGACCATTTTCCATACCAATAATTTTGACATAAGAAATCAATTTGTATCTGTCATTAGTGTCAAAATAAACGTCATTTGTATTGAATTGAGTGAATGATAAACAAAATTGTATGTTGTCAAAATCGATGAAACAAGATTGTTTTTACGACCTCATGGTACCAAATTGACGGATGGGCGTAATTTGAGATTGTTTTAAGAGTTTATGGTTACCCCCCTGTTCTGTTTTTCGTGTCAGTAATTCTGATGTTATACCCAAAAACAGGGATTTTTATAAGTTATATTTGTGTAATTTTATTGAAAAATATCTTATAAGCGTGTAGGCAGTAAAAACAACCATATTTTATAAAATATTTAATTAAAATGGTTTCAAAATTTTTTTCTTCATATTTTGTATTTTATCAGCCCTCAATAAAGTAGCACTATACATATTTTAAAGTTTTTTAAAGTATGTGGAAGTGTGCCGCAAAGAGTTAAAAGTTAAAAAGGAACCCCTAAAGGATTTTAAAATGATTTCGTTGTCCGTCTGTATATCCGTTTGTCTATCTGTTAGAAGCCTTCTTACGTGTGGAGGTATTAACATTAAATTGATAACAAATACTTAAGTGTGCAATCCCTTAAAGCTGGGAACAAAATTAAACTTTTAAGTAAACGCAATCAAATGATAAAGCTTTTTGATACTCACAACCCATAGGGTACAGATAACAGCACGTCAACCTACTACAAAATGTCACTTTTTCTCAATTAATATTGATCTCTATGTGTCGGACTTAAAGTTGAAAATCAATTCAATGACTTTTAACTTGTTAGGTAGGTTGACCTGCCGTTGACTGTACATCCTGTTGACCTACAACAGGGGTCCGCAACCTTTTGAGTCAGAAGAGTCAAAAATTACAATTTTGAGCCATAATATTTTTTTGATTAGGATTAATTTCCAAATTGGATTTCGTTACTATTTCTGTGGAGAGGGTTTACTATGAATGCTAGAGTAGTTTTGTTAGTTTTGAATTACTTGAGAGATATAACTGGTGCCTAATCCTCACTAATCGAGTGAGAACGATTTTTAATGTTTTTTTAAAATTAAATATTATTTGAGTCAGTTTCACATCCAAAGAGCTACATGTGGCTCGCAGGCTGCCGACCCCTGACTTAGAATCATAAAATGAATGTCAAAAATCAATGTCATAAAGCATTAGCTAAGGACAAACAATAAATGAAATCCAAAGATAAATAAATATTTAAATGCCTAAAAATACTATTTATTTGATTATGTTATTCAATAAATTATTCAATAATTATCATATGATTTCTTAATTTATTTTAATTCTTTACAACTTCTTAAAATAAACAAATTGATCTAATTATGCATGGCGTCATCCTCTCTGAGCACAATACCTATCTTATTGTTGTGCCCTACAGGGTCTATAATGATCTGTTTTATGTACTTATTTATAACACCTGTGTAACATTATAGATTGCAATAAATATATTGAATTGAATTGAAGTCCAAAAACTATAATTTGTAGTTACAGCATAAACCTATTTCAAACAAACTTGGAAGAAGCGGTTATAATCTTCGAGACTCGGTTCCCGTTAGGGACGAACTATTTACATAGGTACCTAAGTTTGTATGAAACCCCTTAGTGTGAAAGTCAAGTGCAAGTCCGACTCGCATTTGGCCGAGTTTTTCCTCATACAACCTGTAACAGCTGTTGAGCAGTTTTTTGCGATAACAGTGTTGGTCTCATTGCAGTAGAATCAGCCCTTATAAAGGAGGTAACTAATAAAATACAAATGCCGTGTGGGGACGGCCGTAAAGAATACACTTCCTCACCGCCAACAGGAGGCGTGTCGTAAGAGGCGACTAATTCCTGTAGCACGAGACGGGCAGCAGCGTCTGCGTGCGAAATGTTAGAAAAAACTGCGCTCGCTAACCCGCCTGCCAAGCGTGGCGAGTATTGGCAATCCCCCAATGAATGTCATTGGGGGAGGCCTGTGTTCAGCAGTGGACGTCCATAGGTCAATGGATGATGATTATGATGAATAAAATCAATCCTATTTATTAACACTTACTTTTATAGTTTATAAGAAAATTTATATTAATACCAATACTAATAGTAGGTCCAAATAAATGAAGTACAGTCAACATTTACAGTAGCTCGGTATCTGAATTTCCTAAAACAATCTTCGTAGCCGAGAGGCGAGCATACTGGACTTGGTGTCGCTATCTCTGAGGTTTCGGGTTCGATTCCCGGTCGGGTCAATCTAGAAAAATAACTTTTCTATATTGTCTCGGGTCTGGGTGTTGTGGTACCGTCGTTGTTTCTGATTTCTGTAACACAAGTGCTTTGGCTACTTACAACAGGATCAGAGCAATGTATGTAATGTTGTCCAATATTTATTCATTTATTATAGCCTGACAAAATCACTACGCAGAAGTCAGGATATTGTACATTTAGAAGAGTTGGTACTTTTGATCAGGTACTTTTGATGTTGACTGTGCCTAGATATTTGATATTATATTGTCGTATAACAGTCACTTAACGATTGTCAAGTAGCAGCGACGATCACATTTAGCTATGACGTCATAGCCCGTTCACACACGGGTCACCTACTTTGAACCCCTTGCCACCAGCCATGCATGCTAGTCTTGCTACGAAGCTACGAGCTACGATCTGACCTCGTAGTTTATGTCCGTAGGTGAGTAGGACTGTTCGTAGACTCTATGCTACGATTTAAAAGTTCGGCAATCAATAAATAAACTTCCTCAATTCTTGAAGTTAGACATAATAAAGAAACATCCAAAATGTTTTTCAAATATTTAATTGTAAACCACAATTTACAATTTAGATTTAGCAGCAGGTATCTGTAATTTCTAAAGACTTTTAAAAATACTTTCGTATGTTAATAACTAGCTTATGCCCGTGACTTCATTAAAATCTATTCAGTAGTTATTGCGTGTAATAGTAAGAAACATCCATACATCCATTCTCACAAACTTTCGCATTTATAATAGGTATTAGTAGCATTTTGACTCCTGAGATGTAATATTAACTTCACAACTAAAAACCGGCCAAGTGCGAGTTGGACTCGCCTACAGAGGGTTCCATAGAAACTTAAAGATGAAAGTAGTTCGTTCATAATGGGCATCGAGTTTCTAAGATTGTTTCCGCTTTTTACGGTTTGTTGAAAAAAGTTATTGAACTACAAATTTTCGGTTTTTAAATACATACATATATATATATTTAATATAAGTTATTTGCCAAATTTCATGATTATTCTAGTTCAACAGGAAGTACCCTATAGGTCTTGAGTCACTTGCGGGTTTCTGAATATGCGGCATAAACAGCCGTATTTTTTTATTGTGTTCACTTAGAAGTTTGTTTTTTTTCACAGCTCTAAGGGATTGCAGATCGTACCAGATCGTACTCTTTGTTTTTAATATCTACTACTGGGTACTTTTTACTTCTGGAGGTATCAACTCCACGCGATCCTGATAAAAGGGTTTTGACAGTCCGACAGCGAAGTGATCTATTGATATCTTTTTTTTCCTTTTGAGGTACGGACTCCTAAAACTCATAAACAACGATTAAAATTAACTTAGGATAGTGTCTGGAGTTAATGATCCCTCAGGGAGAAGAAGTTTCTAGAACCGCTGTAATTATAACCGGAGCCAGCGTAATTCGGAGTTGGCCGTGAAACTTCGGGGTTTATTGGAGACCCGAATGCGCGAGCCAGAGTTTCAAAGAAAATTAACCAACTTGAAATTAAGATTTTTGTATGGTTTTGATTTTGAAAGGTCTCTGTTTGAATAAAATACAATTTGTAAAACAGCGCTCTCAGTTAGAATTTTATTTTTAGATCTTTCCTAACAATATTCTTGTTGCCTCGGTTTAGAATATTTACTCCTACCTACATATCATGAGGTAATATTTTAGATTGTTTAAAATACAATATGTAGAATATTATTAGTTATCCTAATTAACAACAGAAAACCTTCAAGTTTTTCATGAATTTTTGATCTTTTGTATATTTGAAAGGCGTAGACTAAGTCTAGGATCTAGGTGATTCGTGTTCTGAACTACAAAACCAAGCGGTTGCAGGTTCTAATCCCGCAAGGTGCAAGTGTTTGTGCAATGATGAATTTCAACTATTCTATTTGAAGATATAACCTAGCATCTTAAGTTTAAATTTTCTGGGATAAAATTGGTTTAGTTGACTTGAAAAACGTCTATTTTTGCTATCCCCGATAGGTCGACCCGTAATGGGAGCCTGAAATAACGTTCTTGTATATTTAGCGAGATAGAGTTCCTTTAACGTTAAAGTTTAGTTAAAGGGTTAAAGTTTATTCAAAGGTAAATTGTGAAAACTTAAATTGAAATAGAGCCGCTTTTACATTTTACTTTTAATCCGACAAGGCTTGTGTTAATACTGACCGATCGTTATGTTTTCAGACAGGTTGTACCATTTTCCATGGACTTTGTTAAAGTTAAATATTGATTTACGTGTCCTTCACCTTGCCTTAAACCACTGCAGCAGCTCACAAAATCAATTGTAGTTAAAATGATATACCAGTGGAATAATAAATAGAAGCCTAACAATTGTATTTTTTTAGGATACCGGTGTTATTTCTTTTTCAACCGACTTCAAAAAAGGAGGAGGTTCTCAATTCGACTGTGTTTTTTTTTTTTTTTTTTTTTTTTTTTTTTTTTTTTTTTTTTTTTTTTTGTATATTTGTTACGCGATTACTCCGCCAATTATAAATCGATTTTAATGATTCGTTTTTTGGTGGGTAGATCATACTTTAGAGGTGGTCCCATATAAATTTTATCGAAATTGATTTAGAACTTTTTGAGAAAATCAACAAATATATACCCAGATAATATTTTGGTTGTGGTTCTTGTTACCTATCTTCGACAAATATGAGCCGATTTTGATGATTTTTGTTTTATTGAATAGCTTATACTTCAAAGATGCTATGATAAAAGTTTGAAAAATAAAAATCACCCCTAAGGGTAGGAAAATAGGGGATGAAATCGGTGTTCAGCAGTTAGATTAGGATTTATCACTAAAAATAGATGAAATAAGTAAATTTTATTAAAAAAAATAAAACCGACTTCAAAACACTGAAATGCTAAAAATAATCCTAACACTTAAGTACCTAATCAGTTACTTTTGGAGTCGGTGCAAACAAAAACATTGAATCTCTCATCGGCTGGCACCGACTCCAAAAGTATCTGATTAGGTACTTAAGTGTTAGGATTATTTTTAGCATTTCAGTGTTTTGAAGTCGGTTTTATTTTTTTAAATAATTGTTTAGAATGCTGCGAACGAGTGCGGTTTGTAACCAACTTCAAAACAGTATGAATTTTTATTTTGTTCTCTTTGTATGTTCAACGATCATTCATACTAAGTTAAGCTATTTCAATGATTCTTTTTTTGTTGGAAAGGGAATACTTCATAAATCATTTATGTTTATTCACTTAATATGTACAAAATTCTCTTTGGTCTGACCATTTTGACCCTCATGTCCAACTCGCACTTGGCAGTTTTTTTTAGCTAATTTCGGAATTCTTTACTTTTCCAAAGTAGACACCAACGTTCATGTGCTTGCGTACCAAATGCCAAGAGAACAAAGTTTACTGTGATGAAGTTGGATAGTAACATTAGAAATGCAAATCTGCTTGATCCGAACTATTTTCAGCTAGGCCTTAGCAATAGGAGTACATCTACGACAGATACTAAGTAGGTAAGCCTTAGCTTATGCTTATATCATCCTCTTCGCTGTTTGCGAAAGTTACTTTTTACTCGTACCTACTTGTATTATACCAGCTCTAATACAATTTTTTTGGATTTAAGAATAACTCAACAGGCTTAATATGAAGTCAGTCAAGAATACGAAGTCAGTCCTTTTTTCATCATCATCATTTCAGCCATAGGATGTCCAATGCTGAACATGGGCCTCCCTCAATGACTTACCGATTGACTGGTTGGAAGCTGCATCCAACGGGTTCCTGCACTCTCTACCAGGTCGTCTGTCCACCTTGTGGGTGGAGGTCCTACGCTTCGCTCGCCGGTACCTACATAGCCTCCATTCTAGAACCTTTCGGCCCCATCGGCTGTCAGTTCTACGTGCTATGTGCCCCGACCTCTGCCACATAAGCTTGCTAATCCTTAATGTACTTCCTTAAGAGTAGTTACTTTGCTTGCTAAATTAATCGTCGAGGTAGACCATAATATTCGTAAAAAGGTGGTTGTTTTAAAGTTGCTCCTGATATTAAAAGAACAAACACTTAGTTTATCAGCAGCTGATTACGTATTTTTAAAGAAGTACACGATTTTATACTTCCTCTGTAAAGTTGTACCTAAAGCTCAATAAAACTGATAGTACCTACTGAAACCAACAAAGCCGGCTTAAAACGGTAGATACCTACGAACCATTGCTTAAAGCTGCCTTTGTTAATTTTAACCTCGATTCCTAATACATTAACCTATTTATAAGTTCTTGTTTCAACCAGCATTTGCGTAATAAAACCGAAATGTAATGTTGAAGTGTTCTAATCGTCATCTGATTTATGAAGTGAGTGCTTATAAATTCTACAAGTATTACAGCTTGACTGTTCTTTACCGCTCAATGTTAACAGTCTTTCAAAACTTTGCAGCCACGCCGTTTGAAACAAAAAGTCTAATCACTTTGAAACTCCTACAATTTGCCAAATCTATGGTATTTATCGGCGCTCGGAACATTTCTGAGGTGCGCTCGGCGGCGAAGTTATTGTTTCGTCCATAGTTATCGAACTCCCAAGTGTTATCAATATTTCACACGGTTATAGTCGAAAGTTCGGCCTTTAAATAATAATGGTGCCGCGTAAAAGTTGAACAAATTGGACCCGCGTCAGTCCTTTGTTTAGGGCATGCGTCAGCGAGATCAATCCAATTTTAGCGGAATTGCTTTTAGAAATTGAGTTGCTACTTTTTAAAATCAGTTGCGAGAGGGACTCGTTTCCAGCCTGATTATTGCTTTTACCTCGATTCTTTGAGCGTTTTCGTAAGCAATAAAAAGTTGGCGTGATAAGAAAAATTATGACAAGGGAATTGTTCGAATATCAGATAATGTAACAAACTCGACCATTCCATTATTATATAAGCGTTTTTGTAAAAATATACTGGAATAGAAATATCAAAGTACGCGTCTTGTTTGTTTTTATTTAGCAGGTGTCCGCACTCTGCACGTCCCGAGGGCACGCGCCAGTCGGCGTGTTTTCCCAATTCGTCTGTCTGTAATGAGCCTTCGTGCCTTGTGCAATTCACTGAATATAATTGGCAAAAATGTTATTGTAATTTCCCTTTGTAGCGATGGCGCCGGGAAATAATATTCAAGTTACTCTTCAGATACCAATTTTCCTATAGCATTATTAAACTCGCAAGGATTTATGTTACAGACTAAATTATTACTTAGAGGGTTCCGGAAGAATTTAGCTTATCTACAAGCAGCAGAAAGCCTCGACATAAATCGGCTCGCGAGTGCCGAGGGGCGGAATGTCAGTGGTGATTTAATGAAAATGCCGTGAAACATCGATAAAAACTTTTATTGATAAAAGACGACTGGAAGCCGCCTTCGTCTATTAAGCGTACGTTTCTCCCGACGTCTCCACCTTAATGTCTGCTATATGATAAAATTTTAATTGTTTAATGGTAACACTGGATTACAAGACACAGATTGTCGAACGAGACGGGGCGGGGACGGGCGCGCTGGGGACCGCACTCGGTGTAGAAGACGCGCGCCCGCAATCACGAATATAATTCTCTATCTAACAATAAGTCAATATTTTGATCGCTAATATCAAAAAATTTACAATGAAAATAGAATTTACTCTAAAAATAATATCACGTCGGGCGTCGGTCGTGAGTCGACTCTGGACGACCGGCGCCAGCGCGTAGTCTATCACATTGAAAGATTTATAAAGTACAAAGGTGCGCTCACCGGCACCTATTCACTCTCGCCATCTGAGACACGAGTTTTTATTTTGACAACTATAGGTAATAATTTACAAGAGTTTAAACGCGCTCGGCGCCTACACGAAAAGGTCCTTTATCGAGGAGCAGAGCGTGGCGTCGCAGCCCTCCGCCACCTCCTCCTCCTCGGGCCTGCTCGCGCACCAGCGCTCGCCCCCGCGCCCCGGCGGCCGCGGCGGCCCTGGAATGTCACGTGACTTGGAACGATCCTCAACTGCTTTCCCAGCTTCTTTATTCACAGCCACACCCGACGAACAAGGACCGGGGTCACCCACTCCACTCTTCCTCAAAAATACCTCGATGGCGCTTCCCAGAGCGCTGGCGTCCACTACAGATCCAGACGGTCGATCCCATACCACTGCCGCCGCATCTCCCGGAGCCTGTTTCGCGTCAGGCGCGAAAGTCACCTTTCCTTTTTTTGGCTCGTTTTCTTTTTTCTTCGTGGCTAAAGTCTGGTGCCTTCGTGTGAACCACGTACTGCCGGAATCTAGAGGCTTGTCGCGAAGGGTGGAGGCGTCGAAGCTGCTGGAACGCATGTCAGCTAGGCGCCTTGTGCGTTCAGGTTTGCCACAGCGGTCTATCTCTGTGGCCGAAGACGTGAGCGCATTGAGCATGTGCTGGAGGTCAGTGTCAGTGCAAACGACGCCAGCGCCCGTGCGCGGCGGAATAGGCGGTGGCGGCGGCATCTCGGAGGCACGACGGCGCGCCGGTATTGGCGGCAGAGGAGACCCTACGAAGTCAGAGTGCCTGCGGCCGCGATTTGTGTACCTCACGGAGCCGCTCATCGGCGAGCGCTCGTCGAGAGGCTGCACTTCGCAGACGCGTTCGTTCGACGTGTTCCAGAGACGCATACGTACTTTGCGAGCTTGCACGATATCATCCATTATATCAAGTTGCAGATTATGAGTGCTGCCGAGTGTATCAATGGCTGGTAGACCTGTAAAATAGCTTACTTTTAATCTTTATCAAATCAACACTAGGAGACGTAATCACTTGCTAATAAAATATATATTTTTATATATTTGGTATAAAAATAGCTCACATTTTTTCGATCCTGAATCTCTGCGACGACCAAGTGCTGGAAATGCGGCAATGGATTCTCGGCGTCCGCGGCCGAATAGCGCTTGTGGTACTCTAGATATTGTCACTACGGAATGTCTGAAACAATTGGGATATGTTACATTCTGTTAAAAATATTCTCGGCTTAGGAATATAAGTAAGTACGAGATTGCTTACCGTCGACCTCCTGGCTGGGGTGAAGCTTGACTAAGGGTAGCCAAGAAAGCTGCTTCACGGGCCTCTCGGGCTGCGCCCTCACCTCGTTCGGATAGACGACGTACCTACATTAAAATATTTACAAATCAGGGCTATGTTCAAAAGATCTTTATGCTGAATAAATATATGGTAAGCGTGCCGAGTCTACACTTGGAAAGGCGATTACGGATCAAAAAAAAATTGCTAGTCCAATAAATGCAATTTTGTTGCAATAGATGTAATTCTGATGAAAGTAATGTTGCGTCGGAATAACAAACAGGTGGAAGATCAACATCAGTAAAGATGCTTTTGTGTCCTGGAGATTCCATGAACATGTACTTAGTTGTTTTGTTTTTACCCGATTGGATCTACTAGTGATGCAGAAAAAGGGTTTGCAGCAAGTGCTAAGCGTGACACGCCTGAGCGAATACTAGGCATAGAAGAGATTACGCTTAGTCTCACAATAACTACTGATAGGCACTTGTTTTTCTCGATGTTCTTACCTCACTGGTCCAGTACCTCGACAGGATTTCAGTGGTACATAAGGTTGTTGACAACGAATGCTTGTGCGTTACGCGCCATGCCGACTGAATTATGAATCGGCAATTCCTGGTTAATGGATCCTCCACAAGGGGCTCTTGATGATTTAATAATCTAATCTAACTGGCAGTGGGTATAGAATACCAGAAAGTTGCCAACGAGTGCTTCTACATGATGGCCAGGTTGACAAGTGGTATAGATCGGCTGGTGACTCCTGATTATAGGACAGGCCACAAGCAGGCACAAGCATCTCACCTGACTAGCAGTGGGTTCACAGTATTAGTGTATGAGGTTGTTGGCAGCGAGTGCTTGCGCGTGTCGCGTCAGGACAACAGGTAGTAGGGGTCAAGGGCAATAACCTTACCTGACTCGCAGTGGGTCCAGTAGTGCAAGAGGGCGTTGGCAGCGAGTGCTTGCGCGTGTCGCGCCAGGGCGACAGGTGGTAGGGGTCGGGGGGCGACTCTTGGTCTATGGACAGGCCGCGCGCGGGGGCACATGACCGCGGGGACGACTCCGCGTCTTCGGAGCCACTCTCCTCGACCACGATCAGCGGCTCGCCGCCGCCAATCATTGCCATCGAACCGCGCCGCATCATTGCTGTGATGAGAAGAAGAACGAAAGAAAACACATTATTATATAATATACAATTGTCTTCTAGAGTGATTTTGGTAACATGTTTTTGATTAATCAAACATACGAGTAAACATCGACTGGCATGCAACGTGGAGTCGTCATACTAGCTTACTTTTACATTACGCTATCCTTACTAATATAATAAAGGCACTACATTATCCTTATTAATATAATAAATGCGAAAGTTTGTATGTTTGTTAATGTATGAATGTTTGTTACTCTTTCGCGCAAAAACTGCAAAACAAATTTTGATAAAATTTGGTATATAGATAGACCATGGCATAGACTAACACATAGGGCTCTTTTATCTGAGTAAAGTCAACGCAGACGAAGTCGCGGGCAAAAGCTAGTAAATAAATAAAATATGTGCCTGATACAAACGAGGTACGAGGTACCAGGCAATGAATTAAGCTAGGGGCGTTACTTACCACACCCAGACCCAATCCCTATTTAGAAAACTTATTTTACTGAATTGACTCAAAAATGAAATCGAAACTTTTGCATTTTAGGCAATTAACCGTGCCACTAAGCCAATAGGACTAACAATTTTATTGGTTTATTAAATTGTAAATATGTAAGTTACAGTTAGCACCTAAGTAGAGGATTTACCTACACAATTTGAATTACGATTAACAACGAATTAAAATAATCTTTTCAAAAAAGGATTTACGTTCATAGACGCAAAATGTAAGTAATGAATAAAAATCTGCTGGCATGTTTGCCTCCATTTTGTTCACAAAGCCGCCGGGGGCTCTTTAATTTGTATTTTCTTTAGTAACCGACTGGGGTTTATTAATTTCTAATTGCCGCTACAAAGCTGAATGTAATAAAAGGATTTTACCGATCACACGAAAACATTAATTTTCATTTTTGCGTATTACCTTTTCCTTTGAAGTGCTTCTTGGAATTATTATTGTAGCAACTCAATAGATTTATTTAAGTGAGATGGTCACGGAAGTTTTATTAAAACTAATTTCTTAAATAATATCAAAACATGTCAAAGAAATAACGGTTATTTATGCGACTTGGAAAGTAAGAATGAAACTGTTTGGACAAAGGATCACCTATAGTTTTTATTTTTGGCGGAGATTTATGACATAAGATTTATAACTAAGAAATTCAGCGCAAGATATATGAGACAAATAAACCATTTTAAAAATGTTTGTTTTTTTCAAATTTAATCTATATATATAAAACAAAGTCGGGTTAGTTACACCATTTATAAGTCAAGAACGGTTAGACTGATTTTTATGATCTTTGGTTTGTTGAATTTGTCTCGGCCCCGAATAGCAGAATAAAAAAAACAGAAAAATTCACGAGAAAAAAGAATGTATGAAGGGGCGGTACAAAGTGACCGGGACAGATAGTATCTTTCAAATGTTAGTATCAGCAGTAGCAAACTACGTAGGTAGAGTAATCATGTTCGTAGTTTTAATTAAGAAATCTTTATATATAAAAAATAATTTATATTTCCCTTGGTCATCGCATCACGCGTGAACGGGTGGAATAATTTCGCTAATTCTTTTTTTTTTCTGTGTTAATTATTGGCAGGAGAAAATCCTTTATGAATAAACTAAAGACCGAGCGAACAAAGTCGCGGGCAACAGCTAGTTAATTAATAATTAAACGTAACGTGGTTAGCTTAACTCATATAATTAACGATCATTTCTATTATTTGCTAGTACACTTTTGGTATCAAAATCCATATTCATATTAATAGGGTTATTAATTAGTGTAAGTACTTATATGTATTTATATTATGTACGATCATTATTTATAAGAATGTGTAAGTAGGTATATTATTTTATTTTTAGTATCTATGTAATAAATATATAAAATATTAAATATAAAAGTTACTCTAAACTCTTCATCGCCTCATAACTTTTTTTTTCCAACTTTCCTCTACCTGAAGGTTGTCTGGAAGAGATCGCTCTTAGCGATAAGACCGCCTAAATTGTACCATTCTAAATTTACTGTTTCTCTGTACTGATTTTTTTGTGTGGAGTGCAATAAAGGGTATCTATCTATCTACAATTAATGAAAAGCATCCATTGCATGTTACTCTATGGTAAAATATTATTACGTCGTAAATTATTAATTCATAATGACAATTTCTAACCCATAATTTGTGCAAGCGTAAGTTTTTATTGTTTGTTCTATAACGTGCTAATTGGTATTGATTTTTTAACACGTTACAAGTAATAAGACGACCCGTTCAGCGTAGTGGTGCACCAATACACGCATAAGAGTCCCAGGTTCGAAGTTTGGTCGGGTAAATAAATAAGCGCCAAACAACACACCAACTGTCATATTTTGAAGTAAAGTAGTCATCATTCTGTTACGAGGTACCAGGTAATGTACTTGTAATAATTAAAAAACACAAATATACTGTAAATAAATAAATAATAAATAAATTGTTTTTACAATCACACCAATTATCTAGCCCCAAACTAAGCAAAGCTTGTACTATGGCGACTAGATAACGGATAAACATACTTAAATACTTTTATAAACATCCATGACTTAGGTACAAATGCTCGTGCTCATCACACAAACATTTGCCCATTGCGGGATTCAAACCCGCAACCGCTGGCTTTGTAGTTCGGAGCGCGAACCACTACACAAACGGTCGTCATTGTACTGTATTTACAATATATTTCCAACTATTCGGTTCGCTTTTGTAAACGGCAGTTGTGTTCTTTTATAGGTAGGTAGGTCCTAATGTAAGTTTGAACCGTCAAGTTATACTTAGGACTAATTTCAAAACCTTTATGTCTAAATCCTTCTCGTAAACATAGATTAAAACAATATCATGGCCTAAAATAAACCCCAAACAGAACATAAGCGGTGTTGGTTTTTAGACTAACTCTTAGTCACTCATAGCTACTCTTAAAAGTTGTAGTAACTTAAGATAACTGCCTGAAATAAAGAATAGGAATTTAAGTGGAATCGTTTTTTGCAAAACGAAACTACCGAGATATAAATTTTTTTCTCATGCGCTGTTCTCATTTTGGCATAGAATCCATTTCGCTAATACAAGTGTCTGACATCTCATTAACTTAGACACGCAGGGGTAATACAGTACATGAGTCTATTTATTCTGCTCGTCCTGGAATCTGAACGAGCTGTCATCGGTTCCCGCGGGACGAAGGCGTCCTATTCGGAAAATTCGTGTGTGACGGTACGCCAGTCGGGCGGCCATTATCCGACGTCATTACGGCTCGAGATTTCGATTAGATTGGGGATCAAATCTCAGCACTGAAGTACTAAAGGATTTTCCTTCAGCAGATTTCCCTAATTTACATTAGTGTTGTAGTCGATTATCGATATCAAATCAATAGTCTATCGACGGTAACCAATAGACTATTGATAGTATATATTTTCAATGGTGAGCGTCACTATTAATATTATTGTTGAAAAATGATCAACAATTGATGGTGTTGATAGTTTTGTTGTTAGGTGCTTCAATAGTATCGATAATATAGTTAAAATTTATGAACAGCAATACTGTCAATAGTATTACTATCGGCAGTATTAGTCTCCAACACTAATATTGTGTCGTTCCTAAAAGTTGTTAATTGATAGTGCTGCTTTTTAGATAGTTTCTATCGATAGTTTCACTTTTAAATACGTTTTTATTTTCTTCCTTTATAAGTACCGTTATGTACATTATGTATTCTCTGAGCCCGTTGAGTTAATCAATTGTAGTGAAGTTCCATGACGAAGCATGTAGTAGATAGTTTATTTATGAGATTTTTAATTTTTAAACATTTGATGACGCTTATACCCGTAACACACACTGCGTCTGTTACGGGTATTATTGCTGATATAGTTATGTACTTGTATTTTTTGCACTAATATTAAGTTTTTGTGCATAATTTGAAATGTAATGTAATGTTTAATAAATACTTAAGTTTTCTCTGGTGCCGTGACTAACTAACTGGCATACAATACACAGTCTAAACTGGAAACGACAACCCAATTGGCGTAATGACTTCGTTCCCGGCTTCGTTTTCCGATTCGGGATAATTTAGGAAATAAAATTTTCTAAATTGATTCGTGGCTAAGCGTGCCCAGCATACATCTTAAAAATTAATGGTGTGTGTATCCCTGGTACACAGGGATATTAATGCCTTACTTTGAGACCGTTTACTCAGACAAATTCGGAGGGAACCGCTAGTTCATAACAAAATATTTCCTTCACAGACAATGCCAAGCGTAAACCGCGTTAAAGATAGAATATAAACTTTGTAACCCAGTGTTTTAGTTTATAAATAAATATAATGTATTGGACAATATAATATACATTCCTCTAATCCTAAAGCTTGAGCACTAGTGTTACAGAAATTACAACGACGGTACCACAACTATGATGAACTAAAGTTTGAACACTTGCATTAATAATTCACTTCATGTAACTGGGTATTGATTTTAATAAACGATTCAATAGTCTAGAACAGCGGTTCTCTAACTTTCGTGACAGAATCCATTTAATACAAACATGGTGGCCAGAAAGGTAACGTCCAAAAATTTTGTTTAGGTGCCTCGTGTTGAGAGGTATCTGAATCACCCCTATGTATGTTCTACGATTTTTCTTAGTTTTAGAGTTACGATTTTTTTAAAATAGCCTATGAAGCCTATGGAGTACTACTTTTTTATTATTATTAGGGGTGATTCAGATACCTCTCAACACGAGGCACCTGAACAAAATTTTTGGACGTCACTTTTCTGGCCAACCTGTATATTTTCAGGAATCGAAATTACAAAAATAGGAATATTCTAGTTCTGTGTTAGCATAAGGTTAGGTAAAAATACGGTACATGTGTGTGCAGTGGTAGCTCAGTGGTAGCTTAGTGGTAGCTCTGTGGTAGCTCTGTGGTAGCTCAGTGGTAACTCAGTGGTTGTTGAGTGTCAGCTTAGTGGTAGCTCAGTGGTCGAATAATCGGATTCTCGCCACACATAACGTGGGTCTTAAGATCACATCTCAGGACGAACCTCTGGATTTTTCGGTATCTTTGTACGGATTTATTCCACTTATGGAAAATGAAACCTGACCATTTTGATAACACTGGATGTGAAGCTATGGTCCAAAAGTCTTTTGGTTACCCTGACAAAGGGTTATGGTGGTCTGATGGTATTGCTTCAAATATTACATTTGACCCAGACTTGCCGCATCTAGGATCATGGTCAAAGTGTACGGTCAGCATCAAGAGTAAACAAAGTCGGGTTAGTTACACCGGCGAGCGGCGATAAGTCGCGAACGGCGGGACCGATTTTTATGATTTTTGATTTGTTGGATTTGTCCTCGCCCCGAATAGCACAATAAGAATAAATAAAGGCGGGACAGCTAGTACTTAATAAAACTTAAAGACCTGACTTAGAACCTATTAACGTCGCGTGCTAGACAAGGAGATCCAACATGTACCGCGACATCATGGTACACGTCGGCCATAAATTTTTAATTGTAAAAGTTGTTTTAGAAAGATATAGGTATATCTCAATTTCTAATTACTGTATTATGGTTTTTTTTTACCCAAAATCAATTTTGTTTTCACTATAAGGACTATAATTTTATATAATCTGTAAATATATATTTGAATGAATCTTTATTTCCCTTGGTCATCGCATCACGCGTGAAAGGATAGAGCGATTTTGCTAATACTTTTTTTGTTATGTTTATTATGTTTAACACAATTGTCAGGAGAAGGTTCTTATGAAAGAAAAAAATAAGAATAAACTTTATGAATAAACTAAAGACCACGCGAATGAAGTCGCGAGCAACAGCTAGTTTCTTAAAAATATAGTAAAAACAATATTATTTTTGTGCATTTATCCAATTCCCTATTGGACGGGAAAGAAACGGGACAAACCAAAAATTTCAGGTATAAAGTGCCTGTAACATTTATCACTGATTGTTTCCACTCTAGAATAAATTGTTTCCATTTAATGGAAGTAACTAAGTTTTATATTTTTGCCCAACTTGTTATAATGTAAGTCTTGTTTAGATCTGAAGTTAGGCGATAATTTATACTAACGGTGGAACCCTCGCAAAATTCTTGAAACTCCAGGACTCCAGACACTTTGAGTACCGCTGGTCTAGAAATTAGAATTCAAAGTTTCAACCCTGAAACTTGCTTTAATATTATCCCGCAGGACAGACGCTGTCAATAAGGGTTAAAATCAATTTTGAGGATGAAGTAAGAATAAGTAACAAGCTTGGCATTTAGGTGTAAAGTTGTTACTGTTAAGGTAAGTCCCAAGACTCAAAGTAACTATAACGTTAGGGAAAGTGTTATGTAATGAGAAGCGAGTAGTAAGGTGTTTTGCCGCTTTGTTCCCTATATAGGCTAGTTTCCTGGGTCAAAAAAAGATTAAGTATTCTATTTCGTCCGTCAGTTAGATTATCAAAAAATATTGGACCCATATTTTGTCTTTTGTCAATCAAACAAAAAATTACGAAGATAAAGCGCATCAAAGTGAGCTGTGCCGTCACGCCTTGCCAAAAAACGTCGCAAGGAGTGACGTTACGCGGAACTTTAAAGGGCCATAACTTCATCATTTTTCAACCGACTTAAAAAAAGGAGGAGGTTCTCAATTCGACTGTATGTTTTTTTTTTTTTGTATGTATGTTACGCGTTTACTCCGCCAATTATGAATCGATTTTAATGATTCTTTTTTTGTTTGGTAGATCATACTTCAGAGGTGGTCCCATATAAATTTTATCGAAATTGATTTAGAACTTTTTGAGAAAATCAACAAATATATACCCAGATAATATTTTGGTTGTGCTTCTTGTTACCTATATTCGACAAATATGAGCCGATTTTGATGATTTTTGTTTTATTGAATAGCTTATACTTCAAAGATGCTATGATAAAAGTTTGCAAAATAAACATCACCCCTAAGGGTAGGAAAATAGGGGATGAAATCGGTGTTCAGCAGTTAGATTAGGATTTATCACTAAAAATAGATTAAATAAGTAAATTTTATAAAAAAAAAAAACCGACTACAAAACACTAAAATGCTAAAAATAATCCTAACACTTAAGTACCTAATCAGTTACTTTTGGAGTCGGTGCAAACAAAAACATTGAATCTCTCATCGGCTGGCACCGACTCCAAAAGTAACTGATTAGGTACTTAAGTGTTAGGATTATTTTTAGCATTTTAGTGTTTTGAAGTCGGTTTTATTTTTTTAAATAAAATTTTTGTTTGATTGAGAAAAGTAAAAATACGTGTCCAATATTTTCTGTTAATCCAAGTGTCAGTAAGTCAGCTACTTTGCTGATTGTACTTTTCCAGGGGCGTCTCCTTGCATACAAAATACGTTTTCTAAATTGACCCAAAGCGAAAATTGAACCCACAAACGCACGCAAAGTAAAGACGAATCACAGCGTCCCCCTGTGGGATTCGTGTCGTCAAAGTCATATTTTTTAAAATATTAGAGTACATGCTAAGTAGCCAAGGCACTTGTATTACAGAAATCAGTAACAACCAAAACGACACCCAGACCCAAGACAATATAGAATAGTTATTTTCATCCCACCATCTCGGAAAGAGTATTTTTAATCTTCAATATCTGAGTGGAAAAGCCGTTTTTATTCTCTAGAGGATAAAGTAAATCGAATTTAGAACATCGTGTGCACTAAGTTTGTGAATTAAAAAAAACATTAAACCTATTTACTGCTACCTCTATGGTGCCGAATATATCATACAACTTTTTTTTAATTTGTTAAAAACTCAGACTCGGAACCTTCTTGGTGTTCTTTTTTCAATTTGCTTTGTACACGGTTCTTTACGCGGCATTTTTTCACGTCATTGTTAAACCTTATATTAAAAACAAGAAACTTGAAAACAAGTGAAAAAACTAAAATGAGGAAGATTGTTTGACGCCAACAGAATTGAATGAAACTGTTAATAATGCGCAAATGAGCTTTCTCCCTCAACAATCACGCGAGAAGTATTTAAAACAGTACGATATGTTCAACACGTGGCGACTAGCAAAAGGAGCCAAAACTTTCTCAGAAAAGGTTTTGCTGGCATATTTTATAGAATTATCCGAGAACAAGAAAGCAAGCACTCTATGGAGTACGTATTCGATGCTAAAAGCAACAATAAAGATGAAAAAAGACATACATATCGATACCTATCCTAAATTAGTGGCATTTTTAAAAAGAGCCTCATCTGGTCATCAACCAAAAAAATCGAAGGTTTTCACAGTATCTGATATTGAAAGGTTTCTTAACGAAGCACCCGATTCCGTATATTTGGCGGCAAAAGTAAGTCAGTTGCACATTCAGTATCTACTTAAGTATATTAATCTCAATTAAATAGTATACTTAGTAGATGTTGATAGGCATAATTATGCGTTCATATCAATTTTATTCATTTATCTACTACAATACTCTTTACGTTACAGGTTGTTCTTATTATTGGAATAAACGGAGCATGTCGAACTAATGAACTAACACAACTTAATGTCAAAAACATTGAGAAACATTCAGATGACTTACTATTAATTAATTTACCTAATACAAAGACAAAAAGAGACCGCAACTTCGTCATTCGCAAGGAATACGTAACGATTGTTGAGAAATATCAAGCCTTACGCCCGCCTAACACTCCAATCAATCGATTTTTTCTACAGTATCGCAATGGAAAGTGTGTTAGACAGCCTATGGGTACTAATAAAATTGGCAGTATCCCACGAGAAATAGCAACATTTCTTGAACTTCCAGAACCCCTGTTGTACACGGGTCATTGTTTCCGACGAACTTCAGCCACACTTTTGGCTGATTCCGGAGCTGATCTCATGTCCCTTAAGCGCCACGGAGGCTGGAAGTCCAATGCAGTTGTAGAGGGATACATAGAGGATTCCATCCAAAATAAGTCTAAAATATGTGAAGGCATCGTAGGAGCCATTACACTGAAAGAGCCTCAATCTGATCCTTGGACTGGCCCTTCTACATCAAAAATAAGCCGTTATGAAACACCTAACCATCTCCCTCTCTCTCCAACATTTACGCCAAGGGAATCCGATGAATCGGTACAATTATTAAGTATGACAGATAGTTTACCGAAAAACAGTACCTACACAAGTGACTAACACCAATATTACAGTACCAAATAAAAATATTACACTCAATTTAAATAACTGTAGCAACGTTACTTTAAAATTTTCTTAATTATACCTTAGTATTGTTATAATTTAAAGATTATTCTGTAATACTTACCTGTCATAATGTAGTAATTAATACCTAAACTGAAATGAAAGTGATACAAGAGTGCAAAGTTGCTTTTTAACCGCGTGTTCAATTTTGATGACCGAGCATGCGAAGGATTCTAAAATTGAATCACGAGCGCAGCGAGTGATTCAAAATTAGAATCCTGAGCGTTAGCGAGGGAATCAAAAGAACACGAGGTGAAAAATCTTTGCACTCGAGTGCAACACGTAACTTTTCATTCCACCTCAGCGAGGAAATGACTAAATGTAAAAAAAAACGTTTACAATCACAAGATAGGTACACTTTTATTTCAGTTTAGGTATTAATTACTACATTATGACAGGTAAGTATTACAGAATAATCTTTAAATTATAACAATACTAAGGTATAATTAAGAAAATTTTAAAGTAACGTTGCTACAGTTATTTAAATTGAGTGTAATATTTTTGTTTGGTACTGTAATATAGAACACCAAGAAGGTTCCGAGTCTGAGTTTTTAACAAATTAAAAAAAAGTTGTATGATATATTCGGCACCATAGAGGTAGCAGTAAATAGGTTTAATGTTTTTTTTAATTCACAAACTTAGTGCACACGATGTTCTAAATTCAATTTACTTTATCCTCTAGAGAATAAAAACGGCTTTTCCACTCAGATATTGAAGATTAAAAATACTCTTTCCGAGATGGTGGGATGAAAAAGTTATTTTTCTACATTGAGCGACCGGGAATCGAACTCAGGTACCCAGAGATAGCGGCACCAAGTCCGGCATGCTCGCCTCTCGGCTACGAAGGTCGTTAAGTGTTGTATTTCAATTCAGCTTTTAACTCAGATCAAATCATATTTTTCTACAAAGTAAGTGACTACGTTCTTTGTAGTCAAAAATTCAATCCACTTGACGAAATCGAGTCTGTGATCCTACAACTACGCTTTATGGGCTCAAGTGTAAATCCCAACTTTCCAAATGGGAGCTTTATTTGCGGAGCTGATTTATTTACCGACTAAACACTACTAATATTGGGCGCAATAATGTGCTGAGTGCCTTGACAACAGAAAGGCTTTGAAAGACCCAATATTGGAAATCGATTTAACATATTATATTCTATTATTTCGGGATTCATCTGTTTGAGTTAAGTAGGTTCTTTCTATAAAGTTTATTTGCGAAAACTCTTTTAAAATCCAATTACCTTCAATAATTTAGCAGATCATCAAATCAAATAACAAATAAGGACAACATAAACAGTGTTACAGACCAAAATCTAATCTCCCAATCCCGATATCAACAGGTCTGGGAAGGGCGGGCGGGCCAAGGCTGAGCTGGCACTGACCTGGTTTCCTGACCTACCCCCTCCCCTCGCCCGGCCAGGGCTGCAGCTGCAACTAGGAAATAACAGTCTGCAGCGCTTCCGAACAAAAATGACAGCCGCTTTGTAATTATATTATGCGGGATAAAGTTTGCTCGTAAATATAGAGCGTGATTTGTGGGTGGGAGGAGTTAGTTGCTATTGTTTTAGACGTTAAATTCTGTGGAGTACTTTCTTCTGTCCGTTAGGTAATATTGATTCGAAATTGAGTTAGTTAAAAAACATAAAAATGTTTAAAAAAATCAACCTGATACTCACGAGACAGGCCTAGCCTAGTGTGGGAATCACTAGTAATCTGTATTATTTACTTGTTAATTTGGCAAATACATATTTCTAATATTACATTACAAAATTGTAATAATCGTTTTTGAGAGTGTCGTGATTTGTATCACAGTAGATAAAAAGATTTTGTACCTAGATACACTACTAAATAATATTGCCGGAAAAACATTACAGGAAAAGGAACAATTTTTTTTTACAATAACAATCAACTACAAGTTAGATATTTAAAAGGTAAACGTTGCAAGCTGTTTGCTTGCTCCACTTTCACTGTGCAAACATTTTATTTGCATCTAGGTAGTTTGTGTATGAACGTCTCAACATGAAAACACTTCTACGTCAACCCGTCTCCGTAACGATATGCGCCGCGAAGGCCGACGACAAAGACCAATAAAAGATTTAATAGATAAGACAAAGCCCATAACCCTGGCTCTTTAGTCGTAAAATTGCCACTCTGCCGCCGCTACTGCCTTAGAAGCATCTAAGTGCTTTAATTTTATCTCTCAGGTTAAAATTAAAACCTGAAAGCGACCGTTAGGAGTCAGGAAACTTTAGCAAATAACAAACAGTTTACAGTTTTCTTAACTAAACGGTTTCCAAAAATAAAGTTTTGTATATATATATTTTTAATGATAATTCAGGTTCAGTTTCCGCAACAAAAAGTAGTCAATATCCTTTTCCAAAGTCCAATCTACCTCTACCAAAAGTCATCTAAATTCGTCCAGCGGCTTAGGCGTGAAAACGTAACAGAGACAACTGTTTGTCTCTGTTACGTGTCGTCTGTTACAGTGTTACTTTTACATTTATAACATTAATATGGATACCCTAACATAAGTTTTTATCAATCAATAAACCTCGTAATACAACACGGCAGTTACCTACTTCAGTTTTTGTAAAGCTACTCTTACAAGTTATGGAATATGGAATGTTGCACTGGTAATCTTTTACGTGGCAAAACTTTGATTCACAAAAAGCTGATTGCACCATTTTAGATAACAAACACAAAGTCAAAAGTCTCGACTCTACGTCACGCGAGCACTTAAAATTCAAATAACCTCCCTCACAAATTGTGCTATCTCAGCGTTTCAAAGGACGAATCGTCTGACGCTCGAACAGTCCATAAAGGTAATTCTCTCTCAAATGTAGACAAGTGCGCGATGCATGCAGTCTGAAATCGAATACCATCTAAATCGAATACTAACTCGATTTTAGTGGGCGCTCGTTAAACATGAGTGTGTTTCGAAACTTGAGTCAGCTTAATCGAAAACGATACACGCTGAAACTGACTAAAATATCTAGATGCGGTAAATTGGAATCTTAGTTTCGTAGGAAAAAGTGAACACAAGTGCCTACTGATTTATAGCTCAAATTAGGAAAGGTACTGCCTATATTTACTAGGAAAAAACTATACTTGAAACATATTTTTGGTGGTCACGTAAGATTGCAGTCGAATATTTCAAGAGACGAAGAAAATACTATAAATACATTTAAAGTATGTGTAAATCGAGTCAATATTTCAAACGAGTGAAATTTTTGTAAAGTTCGATTTTATTTTTGTTATTAAAAGATTTGTGAAAATGCTTCACAGATCTTTACGGTACGCAGCCATTCGACTAGGAGTCCTGATGACGCAATTAAAGGCACCCTCCTTCCCGTTTTCTCTTAAATTGATATTATTTAACGTCGTCTGACATTTTTCTCCTCATTATTACCAGTGCCTTTTCTCGCGAGCACAACCTTTATTACCTTTATTTGTCTCACTTCGGCCTGTATACAATTATTACTTTTCTTACCAACGTTTATTTTGTGCGAGAGTTTTTGTTATAAATTTTTTTCGCGATATAATCCGTCTTTGAGTTGGGGCTTTTCATCAAATATTTTAAGTACAAATCCGTGACTTGCCTTATCTCCATTAAGTCTCCTCTAATAAGAGAGAAGAGATCGTAAACTTCGCGTTGAAACATTGGAATCCGCATTTTGCTGTATGACAAACGAAAATGAATGGTAGACAGGAAAATACTTCGGCTCCACGAACGTGGCAACCACAAAACGGATTACTTTAATATCGCAGATTTCCGTCCTTACAAAACCCTTATCAAATTACTTATTTTTCCAATTGGATCGTGCCGACCGTTAAATTGAAATAAATCATTGAACATCTTATTCTTATTTATTTGCGATTGCAAAGTACCTAAGTATTTTCAAGTGTTGTTCATGTTAGAGAATGCCGGGCGTTAAATTTAAAGTAATGTATTTTAAATCTTACAGTCTTCCTTTAAAATTTAATATAATTCAAAATAAAGTTTCGAGTCCGAGCAGGCAATTATTTTTAAGTCCACCCAAATATTATATGTAGGTACTTTTTTAACCATGTTAAAGTTATTTACATTAATTTCATGACTTGAACCCAAGTGATAAAACAACACCACATTCGATATTACTATGCTCTCATAAAATCAGCGTTACTATACCACCGTAAAATAATATGAGCTTATTATGCTTCATTTGCACTTTACGATTCGTTCCTTTCTTGAGTAAACTTCCATGTCGGAGTTCGTAATCTGTTTCCAATGGGCCTTCATGATCCATAACGGTACGGGTGAGGGCGCCCAATATCTCTGAGCCAACGAACCGATGGATCTGAACGAAAAGGGATACGAATAGCTACTTTTTGCAACGTTGCCATGGAGAGGGCATGGAAATTTTCCTTGAAAGATAGCGGCCGAAGGGTGACCATTCGAAAGAATTCAATGTTATCGATATAAGTAAAGTAAAGATAAGCAAGCTGAAGTGGTAACGGACTGGGCAGAGTTGCCTTTGTTTCGAAAGTTGATGTCTTTTCTGAACTTAGCAAACACAAAAAGCCAGTAATGGGAATTTGTGATGAGATCACTTAACTTGGGTTGATTTAACAATATCAATACTTTATCGCGGTTCAGGTCGACCACCCTTTCGGCTCGACTTGTAACTATCATTTCAATTTATAACCATATAAGCTTGGGTTTATTTATATTAATAAGGATACGAAAACCCGTTAAAATATAGTCTATTTGTTACATATCTGTCGAATGAAATAAACAAATCATTGAAGTTCTTAAAACCTAAATCTTTGTAAAATAAAATATAAAGTATAAGTAAGTAAAATATATAAAAACACAAAGTTATTTGTATCACTCATAGCTCTGCATCGGCGAATTGATTTTGACCCCAAGATAAATGTCAATTATCGCAGGGCTGATGCAGTTGCTGTAAAGGAGTTGTTCCAAAATGGTTTTATATTCGTCAATTTTTGTAATTACGATATGTTATATATCTAGATAGAGCAACCAAAAAGTAACATTTGTTACTAATCAAACAATTTTAAACACCTCCGATTTCGAGAAAAAAAAAAAACAACTTTTTTATCCTTAAAACATGCCAAAAACTGCAATTCCAGGCAAACTATTAATCGAGAACACATGTCAAGAGTTACTTGTCAGTTATCATTGCACTATTGTAGATTAGATGGCTTTCTTTCCTTTTTATAAATAGAGAAATAAAAATACTTAAAATCTTGCTGTATGGCTCTGTGCCGTTGCCTTTCTGATCATGGACAAACATTGCTACCACTACTGTCAGATGGCAATGTCACTGTCACATATATCACATGTGACTGTCAAAATTGTCATATAAACAAGGATTCGGCAGTCTGACAGATGTCAGCAATGTCAATAACGTCAGACAGTTGACATCACAGACAAAAAATATTTTTTTGTTGCCATACACATATTAAATATTTCTTCTAACATTTGAATACATTTTTTTTTCTCGAAAACGGAGGTGTTTAAAATTAATGTTTCTATAGTTTCATTTATCATATTTTTGTAACTTTTAAACGTGTATGATTTCATCCTGGTTAAAATTTATTCAGAAAAAAAAACCAACCTCCATAGGAAAAGCGGACATGTCCTTTGACTTTCTGTTTAAGCTAATAGTTGACTTGTTTATATTGCTTGCCGTGGCAGCCTATAATTAAGACATCACTTTGCAATGTAACCTTTATACCTTTATGTAAGGTACATGTGTAAATCATGTATTAAGTGAGTGTTTTGTTGGTTGTCCTAAATAAATAAGGCACAAATTTCTAACAAAATTAAGATGATAAATAATTTCGTAAGATTATCACAAAAATAAAATATCCTCCAGTTATGTTAGTTTTTTTAAAGATTTATTTTATTTTATTGTTATATTTTTAATTTGTGTGATTTATATATATATAAATTTCCCTCCAATTTATTGCATGCTATTTTTATTAGCGAAAAATGAGTACCGTTTATTGTTTAATGTTTTATACCGCGTTTTGTGAAAATAAACGATTTATTTATTTATTTAATATTTTGATACAAAATAGTTGCTTTTTCTCTATTTTTGTAAGCCGTTTTACTTACGTTTCAAAAAGGTAGTTCAGTTACATATATATGGTACTTATATGACTATACTTCATTTCGAAAACGTCATACTTATTTAGATTACTCGCCAATTTAGTTATAACAGAGCATAGCCGTCAGACTGAATGCGGATTTGAGTGATTTTCAAATTCCTAATCTCTGTTTCCCTTGGTCATCGCATTACGCGTGAACGGATGGAACAATTTCGCTAATTCTTTTTTCGTTGTGTTAATTTTTGTCAGGAGAAACTTCTTTTAATGGAAAAAAATTAAAAAGGTGCGCAGAAAATCCTTTATGAATAAACTAAACCCAAGCGAACAAAGTCGCAGGCAACAGATAGTAGTGTATATTTTTTGGTCAGGTGAAACTCACTCTTTAACATATTTAAAACTAATGCTTGAGATTAACTCGTAATAAATGTTTTACTAAAATGTTCAACCGCATGGCATTATTAATAAATGATGCATGACAAATAATAAAAAACGGTCATCTTTCGTGTACCTTGTTAAATAGCAAAAAAAAAAGAATCCTAAACTTTCATTTATTTCAAAATAGTCTATTTACAGTTTATTCTTACTTTTATAATAACTAATGAATGTTAAACAAAGATGATGACAAATAGCCTAGATAATTGGAACTCAATTAGAGCAGAAAGTTCTGTAACTACTTAACGTTGATGTTTAATCATGAATTAACTAGTCCTCAAGTTGTCGGGTATTAACTTGCGGCCTCAGCCAGTTCTCTAATAGAATAATTCCCGTACAATGCCAGTTTCCCTGACTCTACCCTCGAGGCTGTTTTGCCGACTGGACGAGGCTCCCAAAGACATCAAGTTTCTTTGACGTCAATCAACTTTGACAGGGCTGAGTGCGCTAAAATGGAAATTTAGGCATTGCTGAAATGATGCCTATCCCTTCCCTCGGCTAAAACGTTTACGTTAAATTCGTATTATGTAACTACCGAGTTTCCTAATTGTGGAAAAGAGCACGTTTTATAGTTTTATTTCTTAAAGCATGCTATGTTAATATCATACACGTACCTATATACCTAAGCAAATTACTCATTTGCGTATACATGCGTTTTCGGCAGAAAAAAACTGTCTATTCGTCTTCATAATAAGTACCTGTTTTACAGTGTTGCCACAATTCATATACATGTCTTCATCGATGGTATCTATTAAATTATTGTATTACCAGCCGAATGTCTCTTTTGTGCCTACAAATTGTCCCACAGGAGCGGTAGGGCAAAAAAATATATTGAGGCGTGTAAAAGTGCTTTTTGCCTATTTGCAAAAATAAATAAATTAGTTTTTTTTGATTTTACAAAGTTTTAGTAGGACAGTTACATGTAGGTTTAAAATGACTGCCAAGATTTTAATACATTGTTAAAACTTAGTGAAGCTTGTTATTCATCATCATCAACATCATTTCAGCCATAGGGCGTCCACTACTGCTGAACAAAGGCCTCCCTCATTGACTTATCATCGGGGGGGATTGCCAATACTCGCAACGCTTGGCAGGCGGGTTGGCGAGCGCAGTTTTTTATATGATTTCGCACGAAGGCGCTGCTGTCCGTCTCGTGCTACATGAATTAGTCGCCTATTACGACACGCCTCCTGTTCGCGGTAGGAAAATGTATTCTTTACGGCCGTCCCCACACGGCTCAAACGGCACGACATAAAGCTTGTTATTAATAGCGTATAATTAGCAGTCGAATTTTGAAACTCGGTTTTTTCTTCTTTTACTCGTAAAGAATACGTAGAAGTCCCAAACTTTTTTGTATACGAAAGGTTTATTTTATGGCAGCAATTTAAAAACAACGTAACTTCGTAAGGAGTTCCTTGTTACAATACAAACACAAAAAAACAATTACCAAACATCTGAAAAAGGTTTTAGGTATTTATGGAGTCAGGGAGTAATCAAATTGCTTTTGGAAGTATGAGCACAGAATACCTAATAGTACTACCGTACAGAGTCTTCTGTACGGTAAGTCTTCACTTCCTAACAAAAGTCAGGTTTAGGTATAAAAATATACCTAGACTCGCCAGAGCTACCCGCCTGCAAGCAAAATTGAAACTTATAACCGCGCGCGACCCACGAATTTTCTTTGCGCGCCCCAGTTTTATGACCGAGCTGCGAACGACGGCACGGGGTTGTCACTTGAGAAGTTTTGTACCTAGTTGATTTATTAGTTTTAAGATTAAAATAAGTAGATTAACATTACAAACGTTGATTCTGTAAACATAAAAAATCCATCTGAATGTCGTGTGATCGATTCCTACGGGTGTAGGTATTCCTTTGTAAACATTATCCTATCCTATTCTTAATATTGTTTCTGGGCTAATATAACTAATTAAGGATTTTTATTTTAACTATTACCACTTATTATGGACATGGAATTAAAGAAGAATAAATATTTCAATATGGTGTGAAATTTAACAAAATGTTAGCTCTGATTCCCTATTCGTTTTATTCAGACAACCGGTAAACCACAACATCTTTTATACGCATTATTATATTGACGTTTAGGCTTGAAGGCATTGAAGTAGAAGACATTGCGGGTCAATTTGCAAACGCAAAAAAAATATTATCAAGTATGCGCTCGCGCGACGTGACCGCGACTGTCGTGCGAGCCGAGCGACATCCCACTGGCATACGCCGCTTCGGGCGGCGCGCTGGCCGAATATACCTAAACTGCGGAGTGACACCCCCCTGGTATGAGCTAGGAAAGTGCTATAATAATATGAATTATGTGTTTGTTGTACAGCCAATGACAGGTCAACCTACCCAAAAAGTTAAAGGTCACTGAACCGATTTTCAACTTCGTAGAGATCAATATCAGTTGAGAAAATTTCATGTTTAGTGGACAAGCTGTTGTCTGTACAGCAGCTTATCACAAATGGTCAAATTTCGTTGACCGATTTTCTTGATCAAATTTCAAATTTAAGTTCAACATGTAAAGTCTTTATTTAAAATCGCTGATCGCGCCGTAACTTACTTATTTGACAATACAGGTGATGACAATCTTTATGCATTTTGGAAAACACTTTATACACTTGTCAAAACTTATAAATGTAGGTCAAAAGATTATTATTTTTGTAACTGGTCACAAAAAAAAACCCAATTAATATTATTTATGGTATTTATTTCAATTAGTTAATTCGATAACATTCTATTGAATTAGTTAAGTTACCATCTCGTCTAGTATATTATTAAAGCTACTAATTGAATGACGCCATGTTTGTTTACACTTTTCGCCAGTCCAAGAAAAACAGACTATAAATATCAATTGAGAGTGTCTTTAAAATTCAGCATGGAGTGTAGCTATCTATTTAATAAGTATATTTTAGTAAAAGTTATTGAAACTAAGTTATTGGATTTCATGTTTCCACTAATAAATTAAGTGGTGACGACGTCCTGTCCTTCCGATAAGGCCTATGATGGCCTCATGCGGTTTCGATCGAATAACTTATCTCTGCGGTTTTCCGCTTTGATATGCAATGACCCGTACTATAACTATGTTTCATCGCAACTTTGTGAAGTTCCATTTGATAAACCAATCATTAACACATTTAAGTTTAACATCGGAATGTATCGAGGGAATTGTGTGTAAGTTATCATTAACTACACTCACAAGGGCTTAAGAGGTTAATGTAATTTAGCCTATTCCACTAAAATACTGCCGGCATTACTTAATAGATTATTTGAAATATGATTTGAATCTACCAATATTTTATTAATTTAAAACGCAAACGCAAGAAAAAAAAAAATTAGTTTTAGTATTCGGGTGAGAAACCTGAATTAAGTGGATTACTAGCGAGCGGATTTGCCTAGAACGCAAAGGGTTCGATTCCCGGTTTTGGTCAATTCAGGCAATAAAATTTTACCAATTAAATTGACATGGTCTTCTGGGTGTGCTGAGTCAATTCATCGTCTGTTTGTTTGACAATTCTTTGACAAGTCTTTCCCATAACAATTGGTGTGTCGTTCGGCGGACATTAATTTTGTGTCCAATAAAAAAAAATTGCGAAACTGTTGCAGCACGTACTAAGGCCCAGAGTGAACAATGACTTTTTTAATAATATATTGTCATAATAAAGGGAAGAGTGAGTCGAAAAATTGGAGCTGTGATAGGGCGCGTGAATCTTATTGTGTAGGCATTAAGATCCAATTTGGCGATAGGCATCTAGGTTTTTTGGCGTAATAATAATTAATTCATAATTAGCTTCTATGCGTAATTAGACTTACGTACTTGATTTTATAAGAGCAAATTATACTATCAGTAGTCAGTTTTAGAGTTAACCGGCTTATTAGGACGCGAACTTTACTAAATCGGTTTCAAACTATTCTAAATAGTTTCATTAATCACTTAAAAGTTATCAACATCTAAGTAAGACAGCAATAACTAAATAATTGTTTTATGAGAAATGTTTATATATTAAATTTCACAACAAAATTAGGAAAATTGCTTAATCCTAATGAAGGAATTTATCTAATTATAGCCGTCAGTCACATGAGTTACATTCATTTCATTTAGGCAATAAGGGAACGTAATTCTCTTAGCTAATGATAATTAAATTATAATTACGAAAAATATTGTATTTCTAAGGAATTGCCGCAGTACAACGCAACGGTTTAATATTTCTAGTACTTACACACAAATGTTCTTAATTTAGTATTTCATGAAGTCTTTGGTATTATTATGGTTGGCTCCATTATGTATAACGACGATATATCATTTAATCACATAAATTTATGATGATTAACATAAATAATTTCTTATTTCTCGTCTCTTGAGGCAGGAAAAAAATTTACATGGCAGAGTAAATAAATATGTAATAATAAATTCTTCCTTCAATCTCGCCAGGAAATGCTGCAAGCGTTTTCACCTCCATGCCTCATGGACACGCTTTTATTTTCGAGTTGTAGGTTAGTTTATTTTTGTTGTTAATAAAATGTAATCAACATCTGTTCTATTTGTTTAAATAAATATGTTTAAGACTAGTAGTGCCCTAAATTAGCGAATCGACGAATGTTAGTACAAATATTGCACGAAAACTCATTAAAATACGGTTCATCCTAACAGCGCGCAATGAAACGTGGCTGTGACGACAATCGCTGTGTCTTTAGATAGCGAAAATTTATGAAAATAATACTTTTCGCATGGACGCAATTGTTTGAATAAAAAATCCTATGCTCAGTTTGTAGCTATTATTTTTGCCTATCAATCGACGTATAAACGAATTAAACCGGTCAAGCGGTTAAAAAGAATAAAGAGAATTAGCATCTAGCAGTGTCATCTATAACTCACATAGGATTAATGCACCGAGCACGAGCATTTATACCTACAAGCTCGTCATACAAAAAACTGTCCCGTTAGACTAGACTAAGACTGTCAAATGTAACAATTTTTTTTAAAACTAGCTGACCCGGCGAATTTTGTACCGCCTAGCAGTCGATTCTTTAATATTAAAAAAAAAACTCTCCGTAAGAACCATCCTCGTACTTCAAGGAATAGGTATTATAAAAAAAATAATAGCGAAATCGGTTCAGATGCTCTCGACATTTGCAACACATTCAGTGATTCATTTTTGTATTATAGATAATCTAAAAAAAAACCATTTTCATCTTAAATATCATCTAACTACTAGAATATAGAGGAGCGGTCCTTCTCTCGAGCGGTTACAGTCCACTCGAGCAAATGACGGCTCTACGTGACCACCCACGACCCAACAAAAAACGTGCCAATACTATTCCGAAACAGGCTGTTGTTTAAACAAGAGTTCCATTTTTAGATAAAGAAACAATTTGGACCCTGAATAGATACAACGCAATGTGTATTTTCAATAGGATAGACAAAAAGCCGCGCAGTGCAATGAAATAAAAACAGCGGTTTACTTGTATGGGAAAATAGGTATCCACGTTTTACATATTTATCTTTTCTATGACCAGCCCTATATCATGACCACAAAACACGATATGATATGATATCATATAACGATTTATCAACATCAATGGTGTTTAAACAAATACGATAGATATAGACGCCATGTTGGATTTTTATCGAAACAGCGATCATAACATGTGATGTCACCGGCACGGCGATTCAACATATCTATACATAGTTATAATAATCCATATTTTTTGCAGTGGATGTCAATAAATCGCTATATCATATTGTGTTTTGGTGGTCTTGCTAACGGGGCTGACTAAGAAAGAGCTCGTCGGTAGCCATAGCCAATTATTGTACCCTTAACATAATATTGTCATATAAGTATATTGTCCTATCGGCATAGCGAGAGACACAACAAAAAAAAATACTGCCCCACTCAAAGACGCAAATTAACAATAAGAGTTTTGATTATCATTTTTGTTTAATAATTGTCTTTATTCGTAACAACTTTAGCATTACAGGTTTTTCTTAAGTAACTATTAAAGTTAAGTGACGTCTCCGAGTGCGACAGTTAGTGTTAATAAGGAAAAATCGCTCCCTGAATGCAATAGTGACTCAAATCCAAATTTTGAAAAATTTTGTTACCAACGGATTCGCGTTTTACTCACCAGGCTTTATTTTATGCATTGAAGACAAAAAAGTTATTACTTAGTCAATTAAGACATTTAATGTCCTAAGTTATTAAGCCCATGGAACTCGGCGACCACAACAGTGCGTCAGACCGTCTCTCGTTGTTCGGCAAGTTGTTCAAAATCCCTTATGGGGTTTTTAATAGTTATTTAGCGAAACCAAATAATTTTATTGGAAAAACTAATGAGCTGGATTACTATCTAAGACAAGGCAAGAAATTAAGAATTAAGTGGATCTACAAACCGTTTTAAAACAAAAAACTCCGAGAATACCAATCTTGCATAGCCTTTCCACAAATGAAACATTCTAATTAGTCTCGCTATACAAAAAGGTTGAATGGTTCTAAAAATACTATAAAGTTGCCCTAAGCTTTCGTAATAGTGATGCAACGTTAATACCCTAGCAAATAAAAACAACCGTACCGCCCATTAAGCGTGGTAAAAGATTCATTTAGTATTGTAGTTCCAGTCATCAAAGTAGCACGCAAAGTGTTTTGTCTGCCATTTTATTTACACAGCAAGGGAACAGACACTTTAATGACAGTCGATAAAATATCCAAAAAAAAATAATGTTGATAAGTTTTCTAGTATTGCAGTAAAAAGGAATAGTGACAGAATAATTGGATCACTAATTGCTAAAAGAGCAAATTGAATAAAATTGAACCTACGAGTAGGTACAGGCAACGGCCGGTCAACCTACCCAAATTAAATATAAAAAAAAATGTCATTTTCTCGAAGTAAAGACTACCGTCTGGTTTAGTGGATGCACTGGACTACAAAACCAGCAGGTTCGAATCCCGCATAGGGCTAATGTTTGTGTGATGAGCACAGGCATTTGTACCTAAGTCATGATTGTACATAAATGTATGTAGGGATAAAGGAAATGCTGGTTTTCAAACGATACTTGGTTTATTCAAGTTTTGCAGAAGCACCTACCAAGAACATCTGACTTACTCCACCACCTCCATAAAAACAAATGAAAAACGTCTGTCATCACGTTCAAATCCGCATTCATCTCTCCTCTCGCTCACTCCGTCTTCCATCTCTTTTACATAACTGGCGTTCCATTCCACACATCCCACATGTATTTATGTATGTTAATTATTGTTAATCCGTTTTCTAGTCGCCATAGTACAAGCTTTGCTTAGTTTAGTTCATTGTAGTTTTTTTTTTTAAATAGAGCTGCGGGTATAAGTTTAAGCTTGTCTAATTTTCTTTGGACTATCTTACATGCGCATACCCTGGATTGCCATGCGAACTAACGAGTCCATATTCTCCACCATTTGCAGAAGGCGTACCCTTGGTTTCTTCGGACACAATATGCGGTCTCGAAGGCATAGTCTGGAGAAGCAAATTGTCTTGGGTCAGGGAAGGGCACCCACGAGATGGTCAGACGCGGTGAGGAAGACGGTGGGCGGAAAGTGGAAACATGTATCGTGCGGTCTACACAGCCTATAATCGCAGTCTGAACACTTGATATGTGGTCGCGATCCTCATCAGTAAGGGACCGAGGAAGAAGAAGAAGAATATTCCTTAGCCACATTATTTGGATTACAGTACAATAAGTACATTATTCGTATAAATAACACCATACCCTAATATTAATTAGGATCGCTTTAGATTTCAAATGAACATGATGAAATATTCATGTACATTAACAAGTAAGACGAGTAATAAGAGGTATTTAATCTTTCATAGTGAACCTTCAAAATTACAGCTATAATAAGTACACTTAATGTAATCTTTGATGTAACAGCCTTTGAGATAATAATTCTGGCAGAGCGCTAGTTGTTAAAGCTCGTGAATAATACATAATTAAGCTATATACCAAGATAGTAATTTAGTTAATTGTTTAATGTATAAAAGGTTTAAACGAGAACTTGGCTAAGTTAGGATCTATACTTAAGTAGGTACATATTGTATGTAGGTATTTAAGAACCCTTTAAATTTACACAGTCAATTTTATTCTTTGGTCAAATGCAGTATTTCGCTGTGAAAGGACGTCTCGTCTCGTGGTCTCGTATCCATATCTTAAAATGGCATTCATAATTAAGCCCGTACTAACATATTGGTAGCAAATTTAGTTGAGAAACACGTTATATTTATTGATTATATTGTAGTTAATTGGGGTTCCGCACCCATAATGTACCAACTGGAGCCTATACGCTTTGCGTCACAGACATGTCTGTCTGTCCGTCCATTCTACCTAAGTTTAAAGGGCTTTTTGACTGTAGTAGTTAGTATCACTGAAGTGCACAGTATATGTTATATTTACTTAAGGTTTTAAAGTTAGGTAATTGATCTAATTAAGATAAACCATAATTAGTTCAATCAATCAAATGTATTATTGTGAAGCCTGGACACTATCCTAAAGGAAGAAAACAAACTTCTGATAACAGAAAAAAAGGTTCTTCGGAGGATCTTGGGCCCAACACAAAGAGAAGATGAAAGCTAGAGGGTGAAGAAGAACAGAGAGGTTGAAGAACCGAATTATGGCTAAACCGAACATACTAGGCGAGATAAGAACATCACGGCTCGGGATGTTTTTATTAAAAACATCGCGTGGAAAAAATGGGAGAGGATCGTGTAGTAAAAAGAGCTTTCCTGGGAAACCGTCCGGACGGCGCCCGGTTAGTCGGCCTAGGTATCGCTGGATCGATGAGGTCACGAAAGACTTATTAAGAGAACTTGAAGTGCCCAACTGGACGGAACTGGCACGGGATAGGCACAAGTGGCGAGTTTCGATGTCGAAGGCCAAGATCTACTTCGGTTCGCAGAGCCAACGAAGTATTTAAGTAAGTATATCGGACAATATCACCTACATTTTTCTGATCCTATGGTAAGTAGCCAGAGCACTTGTGTTATAGAAATCGGAAACAACGGTACCAGTATGTTTTTAAAGTTAGTGTGACAATTTAATAGAATAAACACTGCTTCTAATTACACAACTTACTCTAAAGAAAGGCCACAAGAGATCAAACATATAATCCCGCTCTGGGTAAAACCCATCTACCTTTCTTAACAATCCATTTACCTTTAGAAATGGTGGCCATGGATGGGTCCAACGGGAATGCAAATTACAAGGATTATGGGCCGTCCCCTAATGCCACAGCCGTGAATATATTATGAGATAAAGGTCCATTTAGAACGGATATATCTGGTCTCGGTACGACATTAGAAGGATCTGCATCACCTTTCTCGACCACCAATGGGACGGCTGTAGGGCTGCCACCTTTACCGGAGATCTCAACGCATATTATTGTAAAAGATGAACAACTAGATACGACAAATTCCACTACGTTCTTAGGAATAACTTTAGATTCCCGTTTGCATGGGGTGCTCATATTGAGGCTTTGTCAGGGAGACTTAGTTCAGCCGCTTATGCTGTGAGAAAGATAAGACAATTGACTGATGTTGAAACGGCAAGATTAGTGTATTTTAGCTATTTTCACAGTATAATGTCATATGGAATACTGTTAAGGGGCTCAGCTGCAGATAATAAAACCATCTTTGTACTGCAAAAGAGAGCTGTTCGGGCTATTTATAACTTTAGACCACGAGACTCTCTAAGAGAACTATTTGAAGAAATTAACATAATTACAGTTGCTTCTCAATATTTTTATGAAAATATTATGTATGTTCGCAAAAATGTGCACTTATTTTCCAAGAAAAATGACATACATAAGTATAATACGTGGCATAAAGATAAACTTGTCGTTCCAAATTTCAGATTGCACAAGGTAGGAAGTTCATTCATGGGAAAATGTATTTGTATTTTTAATAAATTACCACAATCCCTTGCTGAACTGCCAGTATTTGAACTTAAATTACATGTTACGATGATTTTAATGAAAAAGGGTTATTATTACACTGTTAGTTATTATTTAAATGATAAAAATGTGTGGATTAAAAACTGCTTAAACTTTTTTAAAAGAGGCTAACAACAGTGACCGAGTTTCTTGCGCTGCTTCTTCTCGGCACTAGCCCACAAATTGTCCCGAAGCAGTGGTAGGGCAGAAAAATATAATGGGCCGTGTAAAAGTGATTTTAATGGTCTATTTGTAAAAATAAATGATTTTAATTTTGATTTTGATTTAATAAACATTTTTTTTTTATTGAAATATTTTTTTAGTATGAATTATTTAATTAATTAGTTAAGGTAAAAAGTAATGGTAAATTACCATAGGTACTGTATTTTTTAAATATAAATGTCCTATAAGAGTGCCAGGCTGACTAGGACCAGCTTGACACTTAAAACTATATTTTTTATTTTGAAGGGATTGTTTAAACCCGGTCTGACCCGGAGATATCGATGTTAAACCAGTAGCCTGAACATGCACCTTGCAAACCCGTAGACTCCAATTTCGTAGTGGTGGCAGCCCTATCGGCTGTTGTTAGAATAACTGGAGCATACCTACACTAATGATTATATCGTACCTAATTGCGATGCTGTTCTTGAATCTTATGGTCCATGGCTCATGTCAGATTATTTGGGCAATAACTAGCCTTATCTCATCATCGACAACTCTCTCGTTTTGCCTTGGGAATATTTCCAAATGCCCGGGCATTACACACAATGAACAATTAATCCCTTGCTCCACAAAATGTATAAAAACGTATCAAACATATTCGAATTCACGCGGATATTAGAAGAAGCAGAACATGAGATAATACGAATTTAGAACAACGTTTAAAGAATCCAAGGTAAACACTGCCCACGGCTCCAACTGCTGAACCACAAACGAGACACAACAAACGAGGTACCGATAGTAGAGTTTTGCGTAGCTGCTTGTGTTTACCACCACACTGCGGTGTTATTTTTTTCTTTCTTATACAGGGTTATTTGTAAAACATCACCAACCTCTTAGGGGCTGATTCTGGTGCCCAAATACAACAACTTTTCTACGGGACCAACATTAAAATCGCAAAA
This sequence comes from Anania hortulata, assembly GCA_963576865.1. Classification (NCBI taxonomy): domain Eukaryota; kingdom Metazoa; phylum Arthropoda; class Insecta; order Lepidoptera; family Crambidae; genus Anania; species Anania hortulata. Next base: position 15,369,669 of record OY756396.1, on the reverse strand, counting down.
AAATATTCCCTTCCCCATACTAAGCCGCCACCAGTTGACATCAGTTTGTATGGGGCAGAGAATTTTTATTTTATTTCAATGTAATACCATAGAAAAAGTTGTTGTATTTAAGCACCAGAATCAGCCCCTAGGAAGTTGTTGATGCTTTACAAATAACCCTGTATAAGGGCAGGAATCCCTATTTAAGTATCAAACCTATATTTCTACGCCTGTTTAGATCAAAACTTTTGGTTTAAATGCATTTGCCCCGCTATACCCGCGAATTATATCGTTCGAACGCGACGCAACATTTTAAGGGCGTATCGTTTTCGCCCTAACTACCGATCATGACACGCGCACTTGACACGCGCCGGTAATAATTGACACAGAAAATTGATACGAGCTTTATCTGTCGAGTAACATCGAAACGTGAACATGTACCTACACGTAACACACGTGATTGAAAGAACAAAAAATATTTTATTCGACACAAATCACAATCTTTATTAAATTAAATTACTCACACAATATACATATACATCTATATACAAATAAAATGTACGAAATTAGAAAATTATAAAAATGGTCCTCGTGGGTACGCTACCCAAGATGCTGGCAGCATTACCTCGCTGGATTGCGATGCTTAGTCGCTGTGCGAAGTAGCTGCCAATCACAATTACAACAATTATTGTGGATATTATTTGTTCTTTACTTTTTTAATTTGTTTGTAATAATTAATGTAATTTAGGGCCACTTTCACTACATGTGATAAGTTCCAGATACCCTATCTGGCACTTGTTTTGACAGATAACCTATACAATTAGCTGTCAAAATAGTGTGTGCCCAAAGTTTGATAGAAAAAAAATTTAAGTATGAATAAATAAATATTGGACATCACATACGTTGCTCTGATCCTAAGGTAAGTAGCTAAAGCACTAAATCAGAAACAACGAAGGTACCACAACACCCAGACCCGAGACAAGATAGGAAAGTTTGTTTTCTTCATTGACCCGAACGAGAATCTAACCCGGGGCCCTCTTCCGAGGACATAAACACGTCTTTAAATGTAGCTTGGCCCAATCCCGGGACTACATATCGGCCGGTGATAAGAAGAAACGGTGAAAAAATCTCTAGTTACCTTTGTTTGCCTTTAAGTCCGCCATTTGTACAACTTTTTTTTTAAATGTCTGTGCAATAAAGTTTAAATAAATTTAAAAAAATATATATATAAATATTGGACAACATCACATACATTGCTCTGATCCTATGGTAAGTAGCTAAAGTAATTGTGTTACAGAAATCAGGAACAACGACGGTACCACAACACCCAGACCCAAGACAATACATAAAAGTTATTTTTTCTAAATTGACCGACCGGGAATTGAACCCGGAACTTCGACAGATTTCCACACAGATCGAGAGATTGCGACACTAAGTTCGGCATGCTCGCCTCTCGGCTACGGAGGTCGTCAGTATACAGTTACAAGACATGTAGTAAGTGCGAATTAGGCTGGTTTTAAAGTTCATGCACTCTTGTCGTTTGAATAATTACTTTGTAATATCCTTTCTTTACAGGTTTCTTTTTTTGTGTAGAATTTACAATACTTGTGTGTAGCTTCAAAATAGGTGTCGTTTTTCTTTCATAACACTATTAACGAGCTAAACCATCTTAAACTGTTAACTTTCATCACTTTAAACAAATTATTTACATTTGCTTAAACACAACCTGGCTCTTTCTAAAAGACAATAAGCAATCTCTTTATTAAAACCTTAATAGGGTTTACAACTTCGTCAGGTGATTTGCATAGACATTGCATAATCCAATACAGTTTAAAAACATTTAGGAGAGATAATTGCGCTCGCAAAGTCACTCGAGCGAAATGAAGTTTGCACTCGACTTGTCAGGTTATTATTCTTACGCTTAATGCATAAGTCTAATCATGTTCTCGTATCGTAGCGCTGACTTCGAACTTATTCTGTTTTTAGACTTCCATACCTCAAAAGGTGAAAAAAGAATATAGGATCACTTAGTTGTCCGTCTGAACGTCTATCTGCCTGTCTGTCAAGACCTTTTTTACCGGGAACGCGTAAAGTTTTTTATTTTTTATTAGGCTACCCCCCTATATGTAGCTACGGTGGGGATTAATTTTTTCTCGTTTATCGTATGGTGTGGTGTGTACCCCATTTTCCAATTCAGGGATCCCTGAGTTTTGCGTAATATTAAGCGTTCAGGCGTTAGCTTGTGACACGTGCTGAGACGGGGACATTTTTGCTGCTGGAGCACTGCTCGCGTCCTGCTACTATCTCTGTTTGTTTGTACAATTGCCAAAATTTTGTTTTTATGTTTAAGAACTCGATGTAGTGTTTGCAGCGAAATAAACGTTTACTTACTTACTTTATATTGCAATATTTTTGTGAGAGTCAAGTGTCCCCTTGCCTTTCTGATAGCTAAATGGTTGCTTTAAGAAACGTGAAACAATTCACGACAATTCACTTCTTTATACAAGGTGTCCCGCAACTCAAAGATAATCTTGTAATCACATATTCTATACATCATAGTTGACAACTTGTGTCCTATGACTTTCAAATTCAAACGGCTGTTTGGTAATTTTGTATGGAAAGTCGACAAATTTTCATGCAACTTTGCAAAAGTCAAAGAATAAAAGTATAGAATAAGTTATCCTTTAGTTTCGGCGGGACAACCTGTATAAAAAAGTTAAAAGGGTAACCATCACATCAAGGTATAGGGTTTATAAGTTGCCGAGTTACCTTGTAAAATGTACTTGGAGGAGAAAATTACTTGTGGTGTTAGATAATTATGTAAAGCCGGTAGCAAATACTAAATATTGTGATGAAAAACTACGGAATCCTACATGGCGCGTGGACGGACAAGCTCTTGACCGGTATTTTAGATCCCGAACTATGCATTAACACGTTATCGAGCATATTAGTTTGTATGACGTTAATAAAGGCAGAATAATGACTGGGCACAAGGCTAATCCAGCGGTGAGCAAGTCCGCCTGAGTGAGTAGTTAGTCAGCAATCTTACTTATGAGTGAAATACGGGACGTACGGGAAGATATTTTTCTTTTCTAACGCTAAATAAACAGACATATTTGAAAACTATTTTTCGTTTTTAGGTAAATGGTGAAGGTGCAAAAATATAGCTGTACGATTTAATAAATGGCGGCCAAGAATGGCGTTTTTTAAAGGCTACACAAACCCACTAACTTATTTGCTATCTCTGAACTCACTGTTTGAAACTAAGTAACTGTGAGCATAGTTAGCAATATCTGTCTAACACATAAATGGCCGAATAGAGTTTGCCAGCCGACTTGTGCTGTCAGTTAATCCTAACTTCTCGGTTAGCTGACGTTGGTGGTACCTACATCAATTTGGTTACGCAAACAGGGCCAGCCATCTAGTTGCATTTTAGACGAATGCGTTTACTGAAGTTACAGACAGTTATATTATGATACTTTAGTTTGTTTTAAGATGCTTATCGCACTTGAAAAACAATAGTGTGTTATCTCAAAAATAGATTATGAATTTTTGACTTGATTAGGATATGGTTTGAATGTTACATACTTTTTCTTTATCTATAAACTTAATGGATTTGAAGTCTGAGGTCAATAGCTTCCAATCCAATTAAACTTATTGGATAGCTACATGTTTCTTCTTTGGATACTGTAAACATAATGGAGTTGAGTGAGGCCAATAGCTTTCAATCGAGAAACTTTTTAATAGGAATATATATAATTGGAACAATATTGTGTTCGCAACTAAATATAAAGTTTTAGTGTATTAAACTTGTTAACTTTACCAGCACAAGAAATGTTCAAATAGCCACAACCGCAATAGAGTATCTCAGTTTTATTTCGAATAACTAGAATTATGTATTTATTGCTTTAAAAAAAAAAAACAATTAGTAATAGCATCAAATTAAAACTATCAAATACTCACTTTGTCGACATTTGATATTTTAGAATTTTCAACTTATAACAATTACTAAGAATAAAACTGCTTTACCAGAGAAACCTCAACAATCTGAACATATAGCTTACTGTTAGTGATAATTTACAAGTGTTTTAATTTAAGTTGTATCTAACCTTTAAGAGTAACATTTCCCTCCCTCCCTCTCCTCCCTCTTAGAACATAGACGCGCGGAAGGGCCGCTGTAAAGACACGTTTGATGTAGTCTATGAAATTTTGTTCTATAGAACGCCGTTACTACGTTTTGTCTTCCCAGCGCACGCCGAAGTCGTTTTCGACACCTGTCTTCCTTGTTAATATAATGACAGTTTGAATTCAGTAGGTATTTTATGTGTTTATTAAAGCTTTATTCAACATCAATGTACTAAATATTATTACGACGCTGAGAAACAACTTTGCTCTTACGCAAACAAAAACTCTTTAGACTGTTACAAATGCCATTTATCAGAATGAATCTTTAACTGATTGTAAATATACAAATGAAAAAATATGTTTTTTTTAGAAGATTACAATTTGACAGAAGGCTGCCGATGACGATACTCTTAATTTAACATTCCAATTGTTTTTATAGGATGGCGCTCGCGGCTATAGTCATATTTTTTCTTGTTTTGTTTTTATAACCAAACTGGTTTTTTATCTTTTCATGTGTAGTGAAATTGTGATCTTAAATGCGCATGGCGTGAAAGAAATTCAGCGCTTTCTCAACGTGAATCATTTTTTTTTGTCTGCTGCTGATCAGCCTAAGTACTACCACAATCTAGGGCTGTCACAATTCGCAACCCTCTACTTTTCTAGAGTTTATTAAAGTTTTTAAAGTCACGAGTATAGTATATACATTTATCGAATTACTTAAATAGTAATAGGAGTGTTAAGGTAAACGGTAAAAGTCATGTAACGTACGTATATGATGCTTGTTGAATTAATGATGGTAGATTAGATGGTAAGCTTAATAGATTTATGAAAATATATGTTTATTTCTGGAAGTATACGAGCCATTATGTGTTTTAGGACTATATGTGAGAATAAGTATTGTTTGTTGAACTTAACTAAAACTTTATAAATCCTACTCCTAATCCTACTTAAAAATGAGTCAGCCATGATGCGATAATGGTTTAATATATGAACTGTAAGTTTTTATGCGAGATCTTTTTGTTTCTGTGTCATGAATTTGAGACTTAAAGACTTGATTCTCTCTGACTACGTGGGAACGAAGTTGCAGTCTTAAGTTAGTGAAACATGATTGGTGGAATTTGGTCAAAATGATTAACAATTATGTCATTACATTTTTTTAAATCCTACAACACGTGCCGAAAAAAGCAGCTGTGGTAAAAATAAACAACCACAAAATGTTTATTAATATGGTTCATGTGCCTCGGACATAAAAATTACAAAGAGCGCGAACTCCAGGTGTGTAGACATCACGGGTAGTTTAGGGCTGCCATAGGTTTACAAAACTAATATTTTTTTAAACTTTAGATAATATTTTACATCCAAATATTTTACAAGTTTTCTTCTTACGTTACAAATAGTTGTTTTGATCTGAACTTTAATCTTTTGGAAGGTCCACCTAACTTTTATCATAGGCCAGCAAGAGGCAGCAACAATGAATCAACAAGTCGGAACAGAGTTGGATGAAATCGTGGAAACGCACATGATTAAAATAATAAATTGTTTTCACAATCACACCAATTATCTAGCCATAGTACAAGCAAAGCTTGTACTTTACTATGGCGACAAGGATAACGGATAAAAATATTTAAATACTTTTATAAACATCCATGACTTAGGTACCTACAAATGCTCGTGCTCATCACACAAACTTTTGCCCCTTGCGGGATTCGAACCTGCAACCGCTAGGTTTGTAGTCCGGAGCGCGAACCACTACACCAGGCGGTCGTCATAATTAAATATTAAAAGTCGAAATAAGGAGGACAGAGCAATGCCGTATATTTTCTGCCTAATGCTCATAACCGTTGGACGACATCACATACATTGCAAGATGGTAAGTAGCTATTATATAAATCAGAAAAAACGACGGTACCACAACAACCAGACCCAAGACAACATAGAAAAGTTTTAAATTTTTTAATTGTTAAGTACGCCTCGTATCATGTGCCATGTAATTATTTTAATTATTTGGTTTTCGTCTTAAGTAAGTATTCTGTATTTATTGAGGAAATAAATATCTATAACTCCAATATTTTTGAACAAGATTGCTCTTGACAAATATGATTTCCTAATCCGCTAACAAATTATTATTGTGGATAGATTAGAATTTTGTGAAAAGCGATAAAGATAATTTTATGGCTTGTAGACTAAGAAATGAACTTGTTGAATGGTCATTAACGAACTGACAGCCCTGAGCGGAGTACTGAATAAACACTGAACAGAATACGTTGTGCCGGTCATTCGCTACGCCCGCCGCCCATCGTTCCATGACCAGGGTTGGCGGTGTCGTAATTATTATTTTATATATTTATGTTAGTGGCATGAGTGTTTGGTTTTAAAACACTTTCATATTATTGTTTTTGGTTGTCAAGTCGTGATTTAAATGAAAGACATTCAGTACATTGCTAATCAGCAATGTCGTTAAGTTATTTAACTCTCAATATAATTGCAACCTTTTAAGCTATATTAATGCATATCAAAAAGATATAGCCGTTTATTAATTAAACCAGTAAACGCATGATTTTCCCTTTCTTTTATGGTAGCAGTTTTCTTCCCATTAATCCGTCTTTATGATTAGCCATGTTCATTTTTATTTGTTAACCATTGAGGGTTAACAACAGTTTTATCGATCGGAGCAGCCCTACCGCTCATCAACCTGTGCGCGTTGCACAGTAACCAACCTAAAATTGCTTTTCCGAGCGGCGGTCGTCGCAAATACAAAGGGCCGACATCAAAGCGAAGCCGCCGAAAGAACTGGATCGCGGCTTCTAGCCCGTGCCAAAGGAACAGTCAGAAGTTAAGTTTGTAAAGGCTTTTAAGGTAATCAAAGCGCTACTTTTATGAAAACGTCTCTCTCGGAATAACTCGGGAAATGCAGCGGAATATATTCTAGACGTTGATAATGATGTATGAGCGCTTTTGTGCTGCAGACGTTTTGAACGCGAGATATAGTTATGTGGAAAATAGTTTTTGAAGTGGGAAATTCTCTATCCAGTACTTTTATCATTATTGTCTTAGTAAACTAAGAGTATACATAAATATGCGCCAAAAAACACACCATTTGTCATGGTATCGAAGTGAGGAAGGATTAATCTCCAGCCCCCCTAGCATGTCTACCAAAACACGATATGATATGGTATGATATAGCGATATATCGACACTAACTTTAAAAATATGATAGATATAGCCGCCATTTTGAATTTTTATCGAAACAGCGATCTTAATATGTGACGGCGATTGAACATGGCGGCTATATTTATCATATTTTGACAGTTGGTGTCGATATTTCGCTATATCATATCATATCATATCGTGTTTTAGCGCTCATGCTAGGCAGGCTTGTGTTACTACGAGTAAACTAAGAGTGCTAGTGGTAGCTCAATTCTACTAACAATTATCTCACATTTATGGATTTGTTATAGTAGGTCCCAGCAACACGTAACTCTGATTACTCTATTCAAAATCTATATGCTGATTTATAAAATTATACCGCTTGACTTGACTGTGGTGGGGACCCAATGACTCACCTACTCTCCTGCTCTTTGTGTTCCTACACCTGCACGAGGGAGTGACCCAAACAGAGCGACACAAAATGCCGTAGAAGTTGCCAAGTTTTGGTAAGTCCGTGGAGTCGCCATTGACACAACAGAAGAAGAAGACCGCTAGCCCGGTGGTGAAGAACGCATTGTGAAGAAACCAACACATTTGGGTAACATGCGGCGTGGTCAGGCTAGACTCGTTGAGTTGGGATATACAGGGTTATTTGTAAGATATATCAGCCTCCTAGGGGCTGATTCTGGTGCTCAAATTAGAGTTGTAAAGTGTCCGTCACGTTATAAATGTCTGACCAATATGACCGAGCAAATTGGACATTTTCTCAATGTGACCGGACATTTTGGACATTTATTGTCACTAACGTCACAATCAATTATATTGACAAACGATGAAAAAAAATTTGGTCACAAATAAGTGCAATAATATAAGAAAGACAGGCTAAAAGGCGTCACGCGCAAGTTTTTGTTTTTGTTCAATCCAGATCAAATTACATATTTTATTGTATTTTTTTATTGTCAAATACATAACATTTAAGACTTAATTTGGAGGAATTCTTCTTATTTTTTAGTTTATATTAAAAAAAATATGTGACCATCGTGACAATAAATGTCCAATGTGACCGAGCATTTATCATAAATGACGGACGCTTATAGCATATGACCGTCAATTTACAACTCTAGCTCAAATACAACAACTTTTTCTATCGGACCAACATTGAAATCGCAAAAAAAAACTTCCTCATACTAAGCCGCCCGACCAGCTGACATTTCTTTGTATGGAGCAGTGAATTTTTTATTTTTATTTCAATGTTGGTCCCGTAGAATAAGTTGTTGTGTTTGACCACTGTAATCAGCCCCTAGGAGGTTGTTGATGTATTAAAAATAACCCTGTATATGCAAATATGACCTGACCGTTTCGCTGTACTAAATTTCAAGTCCAAATAAATTGAAATTATTTGATAGAAGTTCCGCTTCTCGCGTCACAAAGGTGAGTTTGTATGTATGTGATACTTCTTAAATATAAGGTATTATTTTGGTGCAGATTGCATTTTGCAACAGGGCACATAACATATGAATATGGTGTATGCACAGAGCTAGGAGGAACATCAATAAAAAAAACAGATGAAATACTAGTCTACTGAGCTGATGTTCAGCTCAAGTCGATAATTTAGACTGATCATTATAAACTTGAGTTACATCTACGAGTACTTAACCATCCAAGTGTGTAAGTTAGACGTGTGCTTAGTTAAATATTACATAACGTTAAAGCTGAGATAGAACATTACTGAATAATTATCATGTAAGTGGAGCGATTTTGCTGATTGCGGTAAGCCACGGGAACGCCTGTTCTCGAGCTACATATCTCGGCTGTTTCGGTAACGTTATAATGCTAGTTTTGGTCTTCATATAACCCCATTTTCCAATTACTGAGAAATTTACCAAAGGATAATGTGATTTACCTACATTTTCTTAGAAGTCAAATTAGAGCAAATTTATCTAGTAGCTATTTAATAACTGATTAATATAGTAAAAAATATTTATTTCTAAAGTTAGGGGAGACCGGGCATAGTTGACTATAGGGTTAGGTTGACTAACTGTTAAATAAATTACCTTTTTGAAACTGTGTGCAAAAAGGTGCAAAAAGCTGTTTCCTCTCTCCGCTCAGTCGCTGGACACACGGCACTGCATTTCTCGCGCTTAGTTGAATGACGCAACATTGACAATTAGGTCTTGATTATGACTGTTAGTCAACCTACCCAGGTCTCTACTAACAATATATACTGAAAAGTCCAGCGTATTTTGCAAGATGTAGGTTTTCAGGCACTGTACACCTGTCTAGTAATTTATACTTATAAAAAGACAACTAATGATTATGTGGTTTTTAATTATAAAATATGGTAGTATCTTATATAACCTAATAATTGAAAATTATATCCATATTTATTTTCTGCAAATTATTTTTAACCAAATGTTATTGGTTTGAACCTTAGTAGGTATTGATATCTTCAAGTAAGTACTTTTACACACACAGCCACGACATTTATTCGCTCATTGGACGACCACATTGAAACGAGTATAAAATCACCGTCTATCAAAGTACCTATCCGGACCGGAATCGCTTTTATAACGTGTGAACACTGTGAACGTTTTCCGAGGCGCTCTGTCTGCGGACATCAAAGGACTGCAATGGATCGAAAGTGAAGCCAAGTGAGACGTGGCAGGTGGAGCAATGCTCATGTTGTACCTTTAGAGGTAAACGAAGAGTGTAATAGCTATTACTGTTTTGGTTAAATAATACCTACACAACATTATTTTATAGGTGTTTAAATTTACTTTCAAAGACTAGGCTACCAAAATGATCTTGTTTCATGGTAAAGCAGCAAAAATCTTACAATGAAAGCCCTTTAATCAGTTACAGATTTGAATTATGGAAAAAACTGAATTTTTAATTATAAGAATTGTTAACTTTTTACCCGATTACGGTAAAGTCAAAAGAAAAGACAATCAGTAAATGTAGGTTTGTATTTACGTATGTTTCACCACGGTAGAAGGACGCAACTTAACAGTGCCTAAACTACTGATCCTGATTTTTCGAATGAGGTATCAATCGATTCGTTACTGACATTGACCGGTTGACATTGGCTAAATTTTTAACCGACTTCAAAAAAGGAGGAGGCGAATCAGCGAAGATAGAAATTTAGTGAAGATTTGATGATGAAATCCATGACGGAATACCTCAATTATTATAGGCAGATGTATCAATATTTTCGAAAGGGATGCAAGCATTTGCTCTTAAAAAGCAGTTACGTGTTTCAGTTTCATTTAATTAAAAACTTCCCCTTACCTACCCAAAACAAATTTAATAAAAATAAAATAAAACATATAAATAGAGGACAAAGCAAAATAGTATTTTAAGGCAGTAATTATTATTCCTATTAAATATACTTATTTTATTTTAGGTATACTTACCTAAAATAAAATCAGTTAAATTAAAGTACCTAGTAAAGTTAAATTACCTACCATTTAACCAACCTATGTTACAAATAATGCGATCAAGGTCACAAAATTTCAGTTTGGGTTTATTGACAAGATAAATAAAGAAGTGACAGCTCATAATATCACTCTACATAATAAATTTAAGCCCTTATCGCTAGTAACTTACAAGGCAAATGTTTGCTAGCACGAGCTAAAGCTTTCGACATCAAAGGGAACCGAAAGTTAGGCCGGCTGAAACTCCTAAAGTGTTTCGTTGTGTTTGAATCAGAGTACCTAATACTAAAGCAGTCGAGTCGAAATTGTTAGGTAACACTCATTTTTCCAACAAAGGCTTACATACTAAGAACTAAGCTCTAAATACGCGACGTTTTGTAGTTCTATTTGTAGGTATTGATTTAGTTACACAACATAGAGGTTTAGGATATGTAGATTCGTTCGAATGACGTTATATGTTGCGAAAAACTATGCGAATGGTGCGCCAGTTCAAAAATACATTGACTCGAAAACCGATAAATCACACACAAACACGCGCTGTTGCGAAAAAAATTTTTGAATGGTAGGTACGATACGTTGGATACAATACGATACGATGTTGCAAATAACGTATTCCAACCGATTTTGTGAATTTATGTGGGAATTGAACTCACAACCCCAATAAGACACTGCTATCTTTTAAATTACGAAGATTAATTTTGGATTAAAGCCTCTGGCAAAAACCGCTCTTTTAGTTGTCAACTGTCAACACCAGTAAGAAAATAATGGATTCGGTAGTCGATCGAAAGCATGGTCAAACTATTTTAATGTTTTAACTATCTTTTTCAAAGAGCTTTAGTGTGCGAGTTTGGTGTAGTTTGTGTTCTAATGTTTGGTGAATGATAACGATATGGAACCATTGAAATATTATTGTATTCGACGCGCATCGAGTGTCAAGTGACGTACATTTTCATTTTTAAAATTTTAATCTCGAATAAAAAATCTGGGTAGTAGTAGAGTAGTTTAGTAGTAGTGCCCTCTCGGGGCTGCATAGCTTACTAAGCAGAGAACACTGTCTTGTATTTTAAGTGATTATGAAATAGTCACTTCACTGTCTACAGTTGTCAAGAGGGTTGTATAAAGCAAGGTGTTAAGGGACTGGAGATGATGCATTTGTTGTTTTTTTGTAGATCCCGTGTTGAATTGTAATATTAACTGGTAAGCCAACTTACAAATTTGTTAAAATATATTATATAGGTAGAGGAAACTCTTTTATTTATTTTTAAAGGATAAAACTGCATTTACAGATTTTTTCAATGTTTAAGGTTGTTGAACAACCAATATAATGCGAAAAGACTATAATTTATTATGTCAATCCATAGAGTCAATAAAATACATAGGTCTATTAAACGTTATTATGCCGATACAAAAAGCCACACTTTTAAAATTATTTGCCTGAAAATCTAGTCCAAAATTTCACCCAGATTTCAAGCTTGTATTCAATAAAAATATTCAATATAAATTTCAAACATCACAAAGCAGTCGTGCAACTAATTGAGATTTCACTTTGTATCAATAAAGGAAATGGAAGATACAATGTGATACACTGGGTTCGGTTTTTTTAAATACGAGTAACATTGATACTTAAAGTCTTGCACCAAAAGACCAGCCTAGTTCAAGCACCATTAATTTCTCTAAAAGTTAACTATAGAAGACTCATGTCAGCCGAAGCAAAGGTAATCAGTGGGTTGATTGGAGAAAGTTCCTACCTGCGACGCAAATGAGACACAGTGCTATGCCCCAAACAAGTGGTTATTATATAGTAGTTGACAACAAGTTTTTGGCGGATTTTATTTGACGCTATTGACACAAAAGAAGAAGGAGAAGTAGTGGACAGTGGACATTGCCCACCTAAATAAAGAGTAACATCTCTCAAAATAAATCAAAATCAAGTTACTGCGATTATCGGAATGTGCGTGGAATCTGCAACTCCAAAGACACACGTGTACTTGAGACGTGCTACTCTTTAATTCGATCTCATACATTAACTACATGAACTCCAAAGACACACATTTATTTTGTGTTGTGCCATGGCGCGTTTAGAGTTGTGCTACTCTTTATCTAGGTGTTTAACATTATAACTTTTAGAGGCAGAATGAAGTGGTTTTCTTGGGCATTAAGGCCGGTCTATTTACGACAATTTGTTGTCGATATGCTGAGGAACAAGAAGGTATTACTCACATGGGTATGTTGTTGGTTAACCTCACCTGCAGACCACACCGCAAACCTAGCTTACGTGGCTGTGTAAACAACTATGCGGGCTAAGCTAAGCTATGCGAGCTAAAAATATTTTACATAGGTACCGAAAAAACTGTTGCAGCGTACGCGTAAGAATGACACTATGTTAGATTGACAAGCACGGGGTTACAAGGAGGCAGAAGGGTGACAGAGCTCGGACATTAAACATAGGTTCACAAAAAGTATTTTTTTCTTAGTTGACGAATAGTGTGTTCACTTCACAACATAGATGATTAAACATTTTTATATGCATCTTAAAAAACACAAGACGTTTCTACTTCACAAAACTAAATGAGATTATCAAAAAAACCTTTAATTATTCATATTGAATTATTATTCAGTGTGTCATTATAAAATGCACATATTAGTGCTAGTAAAACTAGATCCAATGTTATCAACGGCAATATAAATTTAAAAAGTATGTGTATACCATATGTGCTTTTATTAACCTTTTTATTTTCAATAGCATTTTAGGACCTCATTAAGATAAATTTTGAACTAAATGGTCTATGTTAAACCAACAACAGTTATGCTAAATAATATTGAATATATTATGCTTTAAAAAGTCACCGTCATTTAAGAATCAGAAATTATTTAAAAAACAGTAAGATATAATAAATTTTGACGCATAATATATTTGATTATTATAAATTTACATTAGATATTTTAAATAAAATTAGGTATTTCAATTATGTATAAACTTAATTTGAATGAGGTTAGTCCTTATGTCTTTAGCAAAATGCAAATAATTGAAAGACGCCTTGTTTGTTTACCTTTTCCGAAGTCCGAAAAAAAAGGTTAGGTTATTGAAGTTGCCGCTAAGTGACGAAAGACATTGCAATGAACTAAGTAAGATGAGTTCACGGTGTGGCTAGTGCTTTATTGTTTCCACTATGTGCTAAAGTCAGACGTTGAAAATTTGATTAGTTCCGAGATCCACGGCCGTGGCCGGCAGTTGTTGTTAATGACGGTTTTATCGCCGGAGCCGCCCCTCTTATCTTTATTGCCGTCTATGTTTTTTTTCACGTGTTTATTGTCGTTTCGATCGTTAAAGTCAGTAACGTTGGCACTATATACATCTAGTGTTGGTTACCGGCATTCAACTTGATCAAAGACTCATTGTTTACAATGACTGTGTGTAATTTTTTTTTGGAGGGCTTGAAAATGTGTTCTTTTAGACTTGAAAATCACTTTAGATGCAGCGCCTAACAGTTGTAGATAATTTATAGGCTGCATAGGAAAAAAATGTGCTAAAAATGCAATATTGTGAGTCGTTTAGTGTATTAATTACGATAGATTGAACACGTTTGCTTGATTTATATTCATATGAATTTAAACATGAAAGGATTCATTGCTTATGTGTACTAATTTGTGGCGGCGAGTCAGTATAGAAGCAACGAAAGGGAGGTATGACTATCAAATGTTAGTGAATTGAAATAAAAGTTCGTACTGTTGACGTTAAACAAAAACGTTCCTACATATTGATATATTTAATAGCATTTACATACAGGGTATTAAGTAGGTTATGACTCTATAAGGTCGAAAAAGGTATTGATTACTAAGAAAGCGTTTTGTAAGGCAAAATTCTTTTCCGAAATGATGATACCCTTTATGCACCTTTTAGCACGTACTTTTTTTGGCTTTATACCAATGTTATACCCGAAAACCCTTGAATAAATTGAATGAATTTAATTTAAAAACCGACTTCATAAAAAAGGCAGGTCCTCAATTCGTCAGAATCTTTTTTTAAATTATAGCAAAACACTACTTTGGGGGTAGAAACCGGATTATCAATTTAACTTGAGAGCAAATCATGATTAAAACAAAGCCTCGAGACCATAGATCAAGGAGAACTACACAAAAATAGCTAACATTAAAAATATGTTTATGTTTGGTTGGAGTGGCCAACACCCATTAGTAAAATGGAATAGAAAAAGTCTTTAGGACGAATGAAAATGTACTTACAAAAACAAGGCTTCTGTCAAGTCTACATGAAATGAAACCAATGTTATCATCATGCTCAGAGCCCGGGGCTTATACTAATAATGAAATGAAACACTCCAAATGATATTACGATTGGAAGGGAAAAGTTTTTTAATAAACGGCATTAGAGCAACTTGTGTGAGGGAGAGATGAAACTGAAATTTCAATTTGAGATTATGAATATGAAAAATACGGGGGTAGTTTAAAATCATACGGATCTTGGTCGCAAATATTATCTATTAAATCGCATGTTAAGATGATTTAAATGAAAAAAGGTGGTTACACTGTTATTGCTTATATAACAAAAATGTTTGGAATTAATGCCCTGCTCGCACAGGTAAATTTTTCCTTTATATGTAACATACTATTTAAAAAGAGTCTGACAATAGTGACCGAGTTTCTTGCGCTGCCATTTCTTGGCGCTATAGTCTACAATAGTCCCGAAGCAGTGGTAGGGTAAAAAAAATTAAATTGGGACGCGTAAAAGAGCTTAATTTAAGCCTATTTGCAGAAATAAATTGGTTCTATCGGTTTTGGTTTATTGGTCTCCAAAATACTTTAGGTGAGCGAGGTAGCCGTCACTGATATAATCAGTGAGATTAGATTTTATGAGATTTACTTATCTATTTAGCTGGGAGGAATAGGAATTGTATTTGGAAATCTTCTCTTACCAATATTTTATATATGCGAAAGTTTGGATGCATGGATATTTGTTACTTAATGAGGCCAGAACGGCTGAACGGATCTAGATGTTATTTGTCACAGAAACAAAATTTTAGTCTGTTACAAAAGATAGGAAACTTTTTTTGAAAAAATGTAGGATTTCCGAGGGATGCAACTGTCATCATAGAAGGCGCTTCGGAGAATTGATATTATACAGAGTGTAGTTTTGACCACTAGCCAAATTTAAGGGGGTGAAAGTATTCATTAATACCAATAACTTCTTCTATGAGGTCAACATGGAAAATTTTTTTTTCCCATCTCCATACAAACTAACGCTCTACCTCGATGATTATGTATGGAGCAGCAAAAAATGATTTTATGATTTCGATGTTGCCCCCATAGTGAGTTGTTTGTATTGATGAACTAATTCGCCTCCTTAAATTTGGCGAGTGTTCAAAATTGCATCCTGTATACTCATAATTATTTTTGTTAAATAAAATGAAATAGAAATATCTTTATTTTGCTTTAAAGACTATACTATGCGCAGATAATCAACCTTCAGTTACTCGGTTCAAATGTAACAGCTATGAAGAAAGCGTTTATTTAAGCCCGTTGTGTTATATTCACTAAATAAAGTGTTTGTTTTTAAATATCTAATCTAGATTTATTAATTTTCTTATTCTCTAAACTTTAATGTAAAAAAGTTACGAACAAAGGTTTATAGAATTGTATTAAGTTATTTAAGTCAGTCATAATCTAAGAGGTTTGCAAATAACTTCTCTGCCATTAAATTTTAGTGACGGTCAGTTATTAAAGGAGACATAAATTAAAAAATATTCGGCACAAAGGGACATGTTAAACTGCCATCTTAATTGTAATTAAAAATTTTGTATAAATAGCACTTTTAAATTCGGTCAATGACAAATTCTAATTCAAATTCAAATTTCTTTATTCGCAGTAAATAGGGTCAAGAAACGAGTTTCTGTATTCATTATTATAATTGTATTCGAGTAGAAAGTTTGCGGAGTCTTAACCAACTGTATAAATATTTTGTTGTTTGTTAAATTGTTTTGATGATTTAATTTTCTTATTTAAGAGCTACATATTTTAATTTTCAACGCTTCAAAGAAGTAGTTTATCGTTATGTGCAAACACTTTATAACCGTCGCCCGCTGAAATGGGGTTTCAACGTAAACAGTAGCAGTTCCTATCATCTCGGCTCACGTAACGTAAACACTACGCTGCTTATGGCATAAATACATCCACTTCGATCAACAGCTCGTTTATAATACTACATAAACACATCCATGCAGGTTAACTACCGATGACTACATTTGCGCGGGATTCTGCGATGAGTGTGAAGTTCCACCGCGCAATATGTATCCATTGGGAAGCGCGGGGAGGGTAGGGTTGCCATGAAAAATAACTTTCGCATTTGAAAGTTTAAAATAGTCAATTACTAAAAGCCCAAAACAGTTATTTTAGTCGTTATAATTAGGCAACCAGAATAAATATTTTAATTAAGTCTGAAAAAAAAAATCACCAAGAAAACCTTAAACTACGTACGTACGCATTCGATGGCATATTTCTGAAAGACAGCACTCAATTATCCAATGAAATTAATAAACTTCTTATCATAATAAAGCACGTAAAGGGTTGCTGTTGCGTCTAAAGTCTAAGATCATGCTAAGTCACATCAAAGGGGTGTATCCTACAGGGGCGCTTTCGAATTCAGAGGCAAATACAATTTAAATTAAATTGCAAGTCTTAATTGCCATAATTGCATAGGAATCACATAAATTGAAACTTTTCTACATAGACAACCACGTCACGTTTGAGGTACGTTCAAATAAAGTGAGTCTCGAGCGAGCCTCTTCTATTGTCTTTCTAGAATGACAGCTGCGCGCCAAATTTGAAAGCGCGCCTGTCAGTCACTGGCAACCCTACGGGAGGGGGAGGGGGTGAGGCGCGGGGTCGCGTACCGGCGGGTGCGTGAGTGCGCGGCGTGCGCTCGGTTCGGCGGTCGGAGGTCCACTGGGCGGCGCGGCGCAGCAGCCGGGCCGCCCATCTCAGCCTGGATGCACTCCGCGCCCTGAAGCAACATGTGGATGGCGTCGTTTTCAATTTTCGAATTTGGAAGTTTTATTTTACGTGGAATCGTTTGGGTTTTATAATTAGAATAGATATTTTGTTTTTTAAACGTAGAATCCATGCTTTCGAATTTGGAATCAACATTTTAACGTTTCAAAAGCGTTTGAATTTCCTATTATTGTATTTCATCATCTACTAAGTGGAAAAACTACGCGTATTTTTAAACAAAAGGGTTGATAAGGCTTCGTTACCAATTGTTTTGTTTTAGTTTGTAGACCATAAGTAGTTTGTTTTTGTGATATTATCACTTCAGTAGATTTTTTAAAAACAAATTTGTTTTTCGAAAGTATTTTATTTTATAAAAGCCTTTTCTTAATCCAGCCTATAATCAAGGTGGCGGATGTAAAGGTCGCGGCTACTAAAAATAGATAAACCCTGAGACCACCGCGGTTTGTTTTCGCAGTTCTGTTAATTATCGGGAAATCTGGGTAATATTATCAAGTAAAATGTCGGACGGCATAAAAATAGTTTTGCATAAAGTGTCGTCTACTCATGGATAGGTTTATTGAACAGATTAGCAAATAAAATAAGTAAATATCAATTTTGGGCTTGCGTATTGGTTGAGGGGTGTTGCAAGGCCAGTGACATAAATTTACTTTCAGATGGTATTAAGCCGCCCTGAGATCTTTGACAGCTAGTATCATGCGATATTAGCCGGGACCAACTTTTAACGTGCCTTCCAAAGCTCGAAGATGCTTGTGATTAATGTAACTAAATGGTTACCCATCCAATTACAACCGCGGCGTAGGTGGCTTAACTGTGGTAATCACTACCAAAGCGCAGCGCTGCCGCCACTGAGCTATCCGCACCTTCGTAAATATATTATTTATAGCATTATCTAAAACAGTTTCTTTTTGTTTTCGAATAAGATAGCGTTTGATTTTTATTGCGGTTGGGGCTTTACTACTACCGCTAAACGTTATTACATACAAAACAAAACATGATTCAAGTAATACTGCTATTAGATATCAGGCAAGGCCCATGATGAGTGTCGATAAAGACTAAGGTTAGGAAAATAAAAGGATTAATGCCCCAGATCCTATTCAAATAGGCTTTCGGGTGTTTGAGCAGGTTCGATTCGTTTCGCTGTGGACACAAACAGATCGGTAGACTCATCCGTTAAACCGATTTGTCGAAGAGATTTGCGTGTGAAGAAAGAACAAGGCGCCAATAATAACTTGCTTAAAATATTGTTACACAATTAAAAAACTTTCGATATGGTTCATCATCATCATCATCTTTTAATTTCAGCTATATGACGTCAACTGCTGAAAATAAGCCTCCCCTAGTGATTTCCAGATTGGCCGGTTGGAAGCGGCCCGCATCCAGCGGCTTCCTGCAACCTTTACCAGGTCGTCTGTCTACTTTGTAAGTGGACGTCCAACGCTGCGTTTACCAGCACGTGGCCTTCATTCCAAAACATTTCTGCCCAGTTGGCCATCAGTTCTACGTGCTATGTGCCCCGCTCACTGCCACCTTAGCTTGCTAATCCGGCTATATCAGCGACTTTGATTCGATATGAGTCAGCCCTCCTAGCATGACCACCGAAACACGATATGATATGATATAGCGATTTATCGACACAATCGGTCAATTTTTTTTTTTGTTGAAAATTGTGTAAGATTTAGACGCCCTGTTGAATTTTTATGATCACTTTTTTTAATAAAAAAACCGGCCAAGTGCGAGTCGGACTCGCGCACCGAGGGTTCCGTACAAACCTGCAAGGTTTACAAAGTTCGTTCATTACGACAATCGAGTCATAACTATGGTATTTTTATTGCAAAATGAAATTCATAACATTACAATGGGGAAAGATGGAGGAGCATAAATTTAAGACAAAGATCTCTTTATCGTTTAAGTAATCCTTTATTTTATATTAACACATATCATTTATCTATAATATAACTGAAACACTTATACTAGCCTTGCAGCAGACTTCGAAAGTTCTTTTATTAAAGTTATTTATTTACTAAGTTTTTTAGTCACTATTTAGAAATCTGGTTCAAAAATATTAATTAAGTATTAAATTTGAACCAGACCTGTAAATGGTGACTGAAAAAGTTATGAATAGTACCACATAAATAACATATATGTATAACTACTTAAAATTTTAAGCTTTTCGGAATTTTTCTGTTACCTGTGCTGTAAGCTATTGCTTCTTACCAAATTTCGAGATTCTATGTCAACGGGAAGTGGTCTTTAGGTTTTAATTCCCTTGCGTGTAGTTGCGAGTTTCAAAATATGCGATATCAATGGTTGTACTTTTGCGTTTTGCGTTTTTGCGTTGACTTAGAATTTTTTTTTTTTTCACGGGTTAAAGGCAATTAGATCTAAGTATTTGATATGAATTTCAACTTGATAGCTCTACGCGTTCATGAGGAAAAAAGTAATAAGTTTATATTTATTAAAAAATATATATTTTGTAATGTAACTAAAAATTTAAGGTTTTCGGAATTTTTCCTTTATGTGTGCTATAAAACGTTGCTTCATGCCAAATTTCAAGATTCTAGGTCGACTGGAAGTACCCTTTAGGTTTTGATTCCCTTGCGAGTACTTGCGAGTTTCAAAATATGCAGCTTAAATTGCTGTTTCTTTTGATTGCGTTAACATAGAAGTTTGATTTTATTACAGCTTAAAGGTATTATAGACCTGAGTATTTGGTATGAATTTCAATTTAATACCTCTACGCGTTTATGAGGAAATGGGTAGTAAGGTTAAAATTATTTAAAAAAAATATATTATGTGATGTAACTAAAAATTTATGGTTTTCGTAATTTTTCCTTTATCTATGCTATAAGACGTTGCTTCGTACCAAATTTCAAGATTCTGAGTTCACGGGAAGCACCCTGTAGGTTTTGATTCCCTTGCAAGTGTCGAAAATTTGCGGCATAAACGGCTGTATCTTTTGATTGCGTTGGCTTAGAAGTTTGATTTTTTCACAGCTTCAAGGGACAGTAGACCTGAGTAATTGATATAAATTTCAGCTTCATACCTCCACGCGTTCCTGAGAAAAAGGGTCTTGACAGACGGACGGACGGACGGACAGACGGACAACAAAGTGATCCTATAAGGGTTCCGTTTTTTCCTTTTGAGGTACGGAACCCTAAAAATCAACATGGCAGCTATATTTTTACAAATATGATAGATATAGCTGCCATGTTGATTTTTTATTAAAAAAAAGTGATCATAAAAATTCAACAGGGCGTCTATATCTTTCACAATTTAAAAAAAAAATTACCGATTGTGTCGATAAATCGCTATATCATATCGTGTTTTGGTGGTCATGCTAGGGGGGCTGTATTTACAAAACATGGCACACACTTGTTCATTCGAACCCGTTTTAGTAGATGAGCTATGTTTACCTTCCAAATTCTTAACTAAGTATAACTTTCTCTAATGGTTGTCCTCTACCTGAAGGTTGTCTGGAAGAGATCACTGTTAGCGATAAGACCGCGTAAATTGTACGTCTTTCTATAAAAATCATGTGTAATTTACTTGTATAGTGTGCAATAAAGAAAATCAATCTATCTATCTATACTGGAAGATTATACATAATATTGTAAGGTGTGATTCTGTTGCTCCAACACAAATATACAATACACTGCCCATTTATCCCGATAGGTGTCGCATTGTGTTTGGTCTTGCCCGAGTGATTATTTGATCAATGGTCCTGTCACTGTTGCCACTGATCATATAATCACTTCGATAAAGGTTTATGATACATGTCGATTCGGTAGGGGGTAGTCGAAGGAAAAGCATGATCAATGTATTTAAATGGTATTTATCTATCATTTAAAGAGCTTTAGAGTGCAAGTTTGGTGTAGTTTGTTTTCTAATGTTTGGTGAAGTGATAAAGATCTAGAACTATTGAAATATCATCGTATTCAACGCCGCATTGAGTGTCAAGTGATTTGTCTCAAGAAAACTTGCTTTAGACCCGATAGCGTCTTGAAACCTGCTTTTACCGGAAGAGTAGCCTTTACTGAATCCAAGAAAAGCAATAAAAACTAAACACCCGTTATTTATTGTGAACTATATCAAGAAAACACTCGACATTGGCAGAATCACTGCTCTGCTTAAAGAGCGGGATTAAGTCCATAATAAAAAAAGGGACTTCAGCTTTGCCTGTGCTTCCCCATTACAATATTCTTCTTCTTCTTTTCTATTTACTTCTAATGTTCTTCCACAGACTGCTATCATACGCTGTGTAGGCCGCACGTTGCATGTTTCCGCCCACCGTCTTCCTCACCGCGTCTGACCATTACGTAGGTGCCCTACCCTGAGCACGTCTACCTTCCATTTGGCACAACATAATTTGTTTCTCCAATGCGTTAACACGTTGAGCGCCACGCGGCTCAACAATAGTAGTGGCAGTCTTAAAGACTTAAAGACGACATAATGTGTCCGAAGAAACTTAGGGGACGCTTTCTGCATATGGTGGAGAGCCGCGTGGTGATATTGAGTTCTTTTAATATGGACTCGTTAGTTCACATGGCAGTCCAGATGCGAAGTAATTTCTGCCAACACCATATCTCAAACGCATCAATCTTACTGCTATCGCGGCTTCTTAAACTCTAAGGTTAGATTAATGTCTGCAAGTTTCGGCACCGTAGATAACTGAAAATACCAAGGCACACCTTAGTTCAATATTCAGAATAATATTCTTACACCTCATTTAATAATTAATATAATTCGACCAAGCGGTAACTGGTGCTTGTAGACCGCTCCTAATTAACTAGAATATCAGGTCAAAACGTAATGTGAGAACTGTACTGTCCAATATACTGAGTGTCGTGTTCGTCTGTAGCCATAGTGAAATAGAGCAATGTGTTCACCAATACGAGTTACCTTTTTTTGGGGTCAGCATCAAAATCACGATTTTTGTGTTTCTCCATACAAACTAAAGCTATACCTTGATGATTTTTTCCATGATTTCGATGTTGACCCCATAGTATCAGTACGAGCAAACAAACATACGTGTCTTTTGGCTACTGCTTAACAGGCACAGTCAGTATTCAACATAATAGATGGCGTTTTTTTATGGTACATTGTTAGTTATATGTTATTAAACTGTTATTTCGGACCGAACACAATCTGACCCTGAGGAATCATACGCACGGGTGACTGGGACCTGCGTTTTATTAAATGTAATTTATTTTTATTAAGATTCAATTTGTGTCAGCATGTAATGGGTAATTTTTACCTATTTTATTAGGGTTTGACCATTTCATTGGCTATTTTGCAGTTTGGGGACTCTTTTGATAGTCCGACCGTATATCGTTTTGTTTGACTGGTAGATAATGCTTTTGGCATTAAATCCGCCATTTGTATCCCTTATTTTTGTCTGTGCAAGTATAAATGTATATTTTTAAAGGTAGTTTTTTGTTTTTTTAGTTTAATACTCATTGATCGTCACACTAAATGATTTCGGAATATTATCAAAAAAAAAAAAAATTGAACTCAATCAGACCATCTCACGCCACTGAGTATGTGAAATTTATAAAATTTAAATCAAAGTTTACCGTGCGTGAATCTTAAAATCTTGAGTTCGCTACTCTCGATATTTCCTTTTCCTAAGTGAAATAAAAGGAAATGGTCGAGCCTTAATATAGTCGAGTTATGGCCTGGTCGCGGCGTGATCTGAAACTTGTGCCGGCATTACGCGCAGGCGACGCGCTGCTTCGGCCGGCTCCACGCTACGAAGCGTAGCGGAGCTACGGGGCGTGAAATATCCATAGTCTCGAAGACCCCTACACGCTCGTATTTTCTTGAAACGCTACGACTTTCCGTAGACAACATGAGCGCTACTCACTACGATTTGCTGTAGACATAGCCGCTACGACAGCATCTACGCTACGACAGCATCTACGCAACGCAGCTACGGTTTTTTTTTTCATTGTCTGTTGTTGTTTTAAATTAGGAGCGGTGGTAGCTTAGTGGTTAGAATGTGAGACTTGTGGTTTGTTAAAAGTAGCTGATCAAAAACTAACTTCCAAAAGTACAGAGTCTCACAATAACCTGACTTCTAT
Source organism: Anania hortulata (assembly GCA_963576865.1). NCBI lineage: Eukaryota > Metazoa > Arthropoda > Insecta > Lepidoptera > Crambidae > Anania > Anania hortulata. The sequence continues at coordinate 15,345,881 of OY756396.1, read as the reverse complement.
ACGCTTGAGTAATGATTTTGTCAGACTTCTTCTTCTTTGCGTGTCGACTCAGGCTTTTATATGTGAGGACCAAAACTCAGCCACCGATGTAGCACTATTGGTAGCCTTGTAGAGTTCCTCGCGTGTGCAGGTAGGGACACGCAGGGCATGACAAAAGACGTGTCATTCATCATTTCAGCCATAGGAACATAGGCCTCCCCCAGTGACTTCTAGATTGGCCGGTTGAAAGCGGCTCGCATCCAGCGGCTTCCTGCAACCTTTACCAGGTCGTCTGTCTACCTTGTAGGTGGACGTCCTACGCTGCGCTTGCCGGTACGTGGCCTCCATTCCAGAACCTTTCTGCCCCATCGGCCGTCAGTTCTACGTGCTATGTGCCCCGCCCACTGCCACTTCAGCTTGCTTATCCGTTGGGCTATGTCAGCAACTTTTGTTCGTTTACGAATCTCCTCATTCCTGATTCGATCCCGCAAAGACGTGTCATTGCCTGGGGTTAATACCACATAGACATGCTGCGCTCTCCAAGCTGTAACGCCACCTGTGCATGTTCTCCTTGCTTCGGCCTACTTGGGTCTGTAGTCTATTTAAGGACTTCCAAATTGCCCAAGGTAATTGGCCATTTGCCCAACATAATGGCCAGGGGGGAGTCGCTCTGACAGACTATTGTGATATGTTTTGCAATGCGGTATTAGATAATTCAGACACTAAGCTACTATTGATGTTTGCTGTAGCTCTGGATTTTTCGAAATCTATGTACAGATTTATATAAATCAATAATATACCTCTCGCTCAGAAGTGAGGTTTAAACTTCGTGAGAAAACTTGCATATTCAGTCTGGTTCCCAGATCTTAAGGTTACGGAGGTCTGATCGCAATGAAGTGTGCCTATATGCGCCTCACCTCAACTATGAGGTGGTTTGGGCCAATCTCAAAGCGGTGCGGTGGAGAGGTGTTACCCCGACTAGGAACGAAAGCAGCGCTTGCAAGAAGAAATGCCTACAGAAAAGGAAAATGTCTATATGACTTTACCACACTAAGACCACAGCCTTTCGCTGTTGACTGAAATATACAGACATACGTCTCGGCCGAATGGAGCGGCTTTACCGCAATATTCTTAATAATATTTCCTATTGTCGAGGCTACCCTCGCATTGTGGAGAGGCGCTGGATAAACGAGTGTAATGTTATTTGATTAATTGCAGCTCAGGAAAGAGAAATTAGGAGGATTGCTAGCTCAGTATTTATCTGATGGCGTGATGAGAGGGTGTGAGAAGTATGTATAAGAAAAATGTAGTTCTGAGAAATTTATTATTATAAGAGACTAGCTGTTGCCCGCGACTTCGTTGATATTAGTTTAAAAAAAAGGATATGGACATCCTAATCACCTAGCGGTATGAAATATACTTTGCGACCTATTCTTATACCTACCAAATTTACATTAAAAAACATACTCGTATAAATGTATACAGTACAACAATGCTTTGAGGATGTTGTTGGGGTTGCCTCGGCGGTGTAGTGCATCCGGCATGTTCGCGGAAGCGCGAACTGACGGCTTTGCCGCCATCATGAGAAAGCGGTGCGCGGCAGCGTTGACTCGCTTACGAGGCGGCACCAACACTATCCTCAGAGTATTTGTTGACAGATGGGAATCACCCCTCATCCAAAGTGGATGACAATTCATAATTTAAAATAAGATTGTGTGAATTGAATTTTTGTATGTTTACTAACAATAGTTTTTAAGATTCCAATTGTTATTAACATTATATGAGCTTCTGGGCCTGAAATAAATAAATGTTTTGATAAATCGGCCGAGCCATTTCTGAGGAAAGCGACTACAAACACCGTGACACGAGATTTTTATAAACAACTATCTGTTGCCTGCGACTTCGTTCGCGTCGGCTTTAGTTTATTCATAAAGGATTTTCTGCGCTACTTCTTAATTTTTTCTTTTAAAAAAGAACCTTCTCCTGACAATAATTAACACAACAAAAAAAAAATTGCGAAATTGTTCCATCCGTTCACGCGTGATGCGATGACCAAAGGAAATAGAGATTCATTTTTATATATACAGATATTATTTTATTCCAAGCACGGAGATCTAGTTTTTCTTGATAGTCGTACAAACTTGGCAGAGTACTCGCTACTCTTCTGACTATACTAGATAAATGAGGACATTGGTTCACCAGTTTCCCCCACTTGTTCCTGACAGCTGCTATTTTAGTACACTTGTGATTGTATGCTCTATAGATTTGCCTTAATCTGCTCAGCAGTTTACTCAAGCATCAAAACAGTTGAAGTCAGTACGTACGTCTGTAACAAGGTATTTACAAATATTCCGTCATTATTCTATTCGTTATTAGGAACGATGTCATTTAGGAAAGTGGACTTACTTACTTATAGTTTTGAAATAAGAAATTATTTGATAAAGTTGTATATTTATGACGAGATAAGATAAATTATTGCTTGTAAGGACTTGTATCTTATTAATACTTATAAATTCTGGTTTTTAACGTTTTAAAGTTTTCGTTTTTTAGGGTTCCGTTCCCAAAGGGTAAACAAGGGACCCCATTACTAAGACTCCACTGTCCGTCTGTCTGTCTGTCAGGCTGTATCTCATGAACAGTGATATGTAGACAGGTGAAATTTTTACAGATGATGTATTTCTGTTGCCGCTATAACAAATACTAAAAACAGAATAAAATAAATATTTAAGTGGTTGGTTGCGTTGCGCGTTGCGTTGCGTGGTGGTTTTTTGCGTTTTATGCTCGAATAATAATAACGATGAAACCCTTTGTGCACGAGTCCGACTCGCACTTGGCCGGATTTTTATGTATACTATAAGGCGAATATCCATTTAAAAAAACTAAATCATGATTTATCAAACATGTTATCAACATAATTTTAAGTGACGCTCGTATAAAGCGACTGAAAAAAAAATTCGCATTTATCACGATCTGTTCAAAAAAAGTGTTCTACTAGCGAATGTGCTGTAATGGAAAAACTACCTTGTTTAAAGCAAAATACTTAGCCAGCGATGACTAGCTAGTGACACTGGTAAAGAAGTCTAAAAGTTCCACTGTCTACCTAAGGGAAGGGAAGGAGGTGTCCTGGTTCTCTCAGTAGATCAGCTCAATGGGGTCACTTTATTGTATTGTCATCCGGATTTGCTGGTGGCTGACTTGCGGCAGCACTTTAGTGATTACCCAAGTTAATAAAACGGTTGTAATCGTATGGGCAACTTTCCAACCATATGTCATTTATCACAAGCATATCCGTGCTTAGGAAGGCACGTTTAAAGTTGGTCCCTGCTAATATCGCTTGATACTAGTCGTGAAGCCTAGTCAGAGGCCTTAGAACGGCTTAATAACATCGGACAGTAAGGTTAAGTCAGTGGCCGTACCACACCCTTTCACTAATCTGCACCGGGCCCGCGTGGTGGAGTACGGCCCAAACCACCTCATAGTTGAGGTGAGGCCTGTGCCCTGCAGTGGGACATATCTAGGCATACCTTTCTTTACATCCGGATTTTACATATTTACAAAGTTTTAAATCGATTAGACAATGCGTAGGTTAAAGTTTCATCATCATCATTTCAGCCATAGGACTTCTACTGCTGAACAGTCCTCCCCCAGTGACTTCCAGATTGGCCGGTTGGAAGCGGCCCGCATCCAGCGGCTTCCTGTAACCTTTACCAGGTCGTCTGTCCACCTTGTAGGTGGACGTCTTACGCTGCGCTCGCCGGTACGTGGCCTCCATTTCAGAACCTTTCTGCCCCATCGGCCGTCAGTTCTACGTGCTATGTGCCCCACCTACTGCCACTTCAGCTTGCTTATCCGTTGGGCTATGACACCGACTTTTGTTCGTTTACAAATCTCCTTATTCCTGAGTCGATCTCGCAAAGAAACACCGAGCATAGCCCTTAACACAACTGTGCAACCTTGAGCTTCTTTATGAGGCCCATAGTGAGAGGCCACGTTTCAGTAACATATGTCATCACTGGTAACACACACTGGTTGTAGACTTTTGTCTTTAGGCACTGAGGTATTAAAGTATTTAGGTAGGTAAAGTTAAAGTTTACCTCCAAGATTTTATTACATAGTTAGTTGCAAGTGAAGCTAACAAAAGTAAAAAGTAAAAACGCAAACTTATTGTTTATTGAAGCAATAGAATAAAAACTCATAGTTGTAAATATTTTGGTCAAAAAATATAGTAGGAACTTTTAAATATCGGTTCCACTTCTAAAATGTCTTTCTTTGAAAGAGTTCTTAGTTTCGTATTTAATTCTCCCTAATTGATGGCATTCGCAGTATTTCTCAATAACCTCTTTAGAGGAATATTGAATTGAATATTATTTATTAGGTATTTCATTTTGTACGTTGATGGACATAGACTTTGAGGCAGCGTCGGGAAACAGCATTTAATTGGAAACGAGAGAAAAATGTTTTACTTTACCATTTAATAAGGACGGCCAAGTATTACTTTATAATAGTATTTAGTCTTTATTTAGTCTTATTCCTCTTGTCGAAGCAAAAAGATATAAAAATCTTGGTATGTACTCGCATATGTATTATGTTTATGTATCTTATTGACAAACTGATTGGGGTAATAGCGCGGTATTTTAAATTAATTGCAAGAGTCCCGAGTTCGATTCTGTTTGGCTTAGGAAATGAACTTTTATTTTTATTATAATGGACTCATCTCTGGATCCCTGGATAAGCACAGCAATGATTCTGCTAATGTGGAGTGTATTTTTGATAGTCAAAGCTTCACATAGTTCACAATAAATAACGGGTGTTTTAACATAGCCCAAAGGATAAGCAAGCTAAAGTGGCAGTAGGCCGGGCACATAGCACGTAGAACTGACAGCCGATGGGGCAGAAAGGTTCTGGAATGGAGGCCACGTACCGGCAAGCGCAGCGTAGGACGTCCACCTACAAGGTGGACAGACGACCTGGTAAAGGTTGCAGGAAGCCGCTGGATGCGGGCCGCTTTCAACTGGCCAATCTGGAAGTCACTGGGGGAGGCCTATGTTCAGCAGTGGACGTCCTATGGCTGAAATGATGATGAACGGGTGTTGAGTTCTTTTCATGGATTCAGTAGAGACTACTCTTCCCGTAGAAGCAGGTTTCAGGACGCTATCGGGTCTACAGCAAGTTATCTTGAGACAAGTCACTTGACACTCGATGCTGCGTTGAATACAACGATATTTCAGTAATTTCAGATCTGTATCACTTCACCAAATAGTAGAATACAAATTACACCAAACTTGCGCTCTAAAGCTTTTTAAATTTAAAATAAAAACCATTAAAATAGATCGACCATGCTTTTTGTTCGACTACCCCCCATTGAATCGTCCACGAACTTTTTTATATTGGTTTCTTTCGATACAATGATAATTAAGGTATGTATTGCATAATACCCGTTTAGTGCGTAGTGACAATGACAATTGTTGTGATATATCTTCTTTATTTGTAGATATCATTTAAATAAGAAAATTTGGTGAGCTTGGTTTATCATACCGCTTTGTAAGCTACGGGACATACAAATATACGCACAGACTCAAGCACATAACACTTATTTGATTTGACGACCTCCTTAGTGGAGAGGTGAGCACACCGAACTTGTTGCTATCTCTGAGGTCCAGGGTTCGATTCCCGATCGGTCAATGTAGAAAAATAACATTTCTATATTATCTCGGGTCTGGGTATTGTGGTACCGTCGTTGTGTCTGATTTCTGTAACACAAGTGCTTAAGATACTTAACATAGGATCAGAGCAATGTATTTGATGTGTCTAATATTTATTATTATTAATTTAAAGTAAACATGGTTCACAAATGCAAAACGAAAAATATTATTTTGTGGCAAAGTTTCCTTTGCAAAATTTCAAGTGCTTATAAATAATACATATATACATTTATGTTTTCCGGCGAACAAAGGCTCTATTTTATACAAAAAGAAGCACATTATCTACTTAGCATCTCGTGAAAAGAGGTCGCATTATCATGAAGTACGGTATAATAATTCAACTTGTGTATCTACCCATATTCTAATTCGTGTTCGCTCGTGAATTTTGGAACGTGACATAGTGCACAATGCGATAGAGATAAAAGTTTAGTAAAGCCGTGTTTACACAACTAATGAGATACACAAATAAAAATATATTTTGCTTGACCACAAGAAACTTTGATTCATTTGACTTGATTCATTGGGAAGAGAAATTTAGAGTTTGGTACCACCAAACTCTAAATTTCTCTTCCCCTTTAAAAAATAATAAGTGTTTTTATTATTTACAAATATTGCAAAGCGAGTTAATGATTTTCTTTAAATTTAAATTAAACGATATTTAAACGATAATATATTGAAATCCTACCTACATCATAGTTTTTTAAACATAATTCGTTTGTGTTTTGTTTTGGCGCAGAAAGGTTTTGTTAAAGAGGCCACGTAACGGCTAGCGCAGCGTTGGACGTCCACCCACAAGGTGTACAGACGACCTGGTAAAGGTTGCAGGAAGCCGCTAGATGCGGGCCGCTTCCAACCGGCCAACCTGGAAGTCACTGGGGGAGGCCTGTATGTTTAGCAGTAGAATGTCCTATGGTTAAAATGATGATGATCATGAATGATGACTTGTTTTTTTTCGTTGATGACCACGTGATGTCATGATGTGTTAAACCATGATGTCGTGACATTATACTTTTTATATACATTTTTTCATTTGCTTTTTACAATTGTTTTTTTTATAAATTCATTCATTTAAAAATAAACTTATATAATGAACTATTTAAATGTAATGTTATTTTTAAATGTAACTAACTTCTATTACCATTGCATGTTACTTGCAGTGCACTTCCAGAACTAAATAAATTTAAGTTGCTGATATCATGCCGCAGCCTTAGATACAAGTACACAAAACGTACCTATATAGGTTAAATAACTTTAAATTAACCTTACACGTTACAAAGTCAGTCTACTAAAAATATAGATTTTCGAATAGTGTTCTGAATACTTCTTTACTCGTTGGCGTAGCGTGTAGCTCTGGAGTTAAGAGCCACGCAAACAGACCTGTTGCTTGAGGTCGCTGGCGAGAAATATCGCTCGATAAAGCCTATGCTGTTCTGCTTTAAGATTTTAGTTCCGCACTTCATTTAGCAGCGCGACGTTTACCTGTAATTAGCCCTCTTCACACAAGTCGGTAAGTAGGTAAGTCACAAGTACAGTTGTTCTTGAAGAGCTTACAAGTAGTTTCTAACATTTGATTTATTTAAACTATATCACTCTTGATATACTTACTCTTTAAGAAAGAATAAAATATATATCAGAAGTGCTCAAAATAGCTGTTATGCTGCGTTGATTTGTTTATATATTGTTCTCAGACTTATTAATCGCCTTTTAGATCCATCTACGAGTATTCAGTTGTTATCTGAGTTAGTTTACAAAAGCTGCGTTTTTGGTAATTTGTTATTTTTAAGTTAGGTTAATAATAAAATTAGTGATTATGTATAATGTTATGAAATGTTATTTATTTATTATTATTATTTATATAAATGTGCTTAATTATGCATTATTTATGTTCTAAAGGCCTTAGTTTATTTGTAAATCTTAAGAGGTACTTATTTAAGTCATAATATGATTTTTGAACCAGTAACAAGAACAACACTTATTTAACACAAAATATAATTTATCATCAACTCAAATTTTATTCAATGTCTTAGGTTTACTAAGTTTTTTATTACCGATTATATTACTTACGCTCACCAAGCATTTCTACACTTAGTAACACATTTTTTTGTCAATACCTTTCATAAAACATTAGACACAAGACTAATAATTATTATAAGTGAGAGATAACCCAAGTTGTGGTGTCACGTCACGACGTTCCATTAGTTTGCGGAAGCGTTGTTGACTCTCGTGAATATTGCTTGAACGATACACTATCTGTATTTGATAAGTTTTGTCTTGTAGCAATGTTATATTAATCTCGTTTTATCTACTCATACCTACTCGTACTTATAGCCTCGCAATCTCGTTCAATGTACTCGTTCTTACATAATGCAAAGTGGGTATTGAATGTTTCAGATACAGATGTGTGTGGAGGTGCTTATAACTCAATGGCGGCAGCGATTTGGTAGTGATTACCAAGTTAAGCAACCTACGCCGCAGTTGTGATTGGATCGGTGACCATTTTAACCATATTTAATGACATGCATCAAAAGCATCTACAATACATACTTCGAAAGGCACGTTAAAGTTTGGTCTCGGCTAATATAGCTTGATACTAGTCGTGAAGCTTAGTCAGAGGCCTTAGGGCGGCCTAATAAAATCTGACAGTTAGGGTAAGTCACTGGCCTTACAACATCCCTCCATCAATCTGAACTGGGCTAGTGTGGTCTGGTGGCGTACGGCCAAAACCATTTTATAGTTGATGTGAGGCCTGTGCCCTACATTAGGACGTATATAAGCATACTTTTACTTGTTATATACTGGGTGTACAAAAGAATAATGCATTTAATGCTTTGTATAACATAAATGCTAAGTAAACAGAAAGTTAAACTACGATAAGATTGAAAGACATATAATTTTCCGCATAGGTTCAAAGCTATAAAAAAATTATTAACGATGTTTGGTCTTTCGATGTTGGACTAAGGGCAGGGGCGTGCATTCCATATAGGCTATTATGCAGAGCCTACCTTCATAAAAAACCGACAGCTAACCATAATTATTAATTACGTATTCAACAATAAACAATAAATATTCTGTAACCATTTTGTCGTCTACCTGTACTTATTCCCTACTAAAGCGCGCAACTTAGATCGTTTCTGTGCAATTTAACCAATGTTAGGCTGCCGCGAGATCGCCTACTGTTTCAAGCAAACTTACTCAATTTTCACTCACAGCCTACCCCCATCTGAAACCAATGCACGCCCCTGACTAAGGGAATTTATAACTTTACCTCCGGTGACCAATGAATATGTGAATTTACTCATACAAAATACGAGTATCTTATATTCCAAAGTTAAATAATTTTTTTTATATCTACAATTTGAATTTTCCGGCTCTAATAAATTGTTGTCTATTTTAAAGTTAGCTTGCAATGATTTTGGTTATGTCACAATACAGTTTCTGTATTACATAATGCGTAGATTGCGTAGGGTTAAATCAGATTGCGGTATTGGAGTGCGCTCTAATAGGGGTTAATCTGGGGCTAATTGAAAGTAAATAAAGGCTGATCTCGCCTAATCGAGGGGAATGGAGTGCCCCATTTCGTGATATTAATTCTTTAGCCAGACGAGGATATAATAATTTTACTTCATTCGCCCAGAATTCGTTTTAGAAAGACTGGTTAAGTATTTTTTAAAATATTTCTACAAAGTTGGTAACCTACTTTCATTTAGGTAGGTAGGTTTAGGTATTTCCAATTTACAACGAATGGTAAAGTGATTGTGATATCCATTTATGTACTCATATGCACATGTATTTGAAGATCCAGCTCTTTTGAACAATATGGCATATTCGGAGTTAAGATACCTGCTTTAAACAATATAATAATTGCACATATTATTGCAATAATACTAAATATGCACAGATTTTGTAAACTTAACTAAGGGATGCAGTTATTCTGACAATCTATAGGCATAACTGGTTTTGATTTGGGATATGTTAAATAACCTAACCTAAACTACCTACTCAATTTTTTTTTCGATTTTAATCAAAAAATTCGTTCTCTGGTACAGTCAACGGCAGGTCAACCTACCTAAAAAGTTAAATGTCACTGAACAGATTTTCAACTTTAAGTCTGACACGTAGAGATAAATATCAATTGAGAAAATTTGACGTTTTCTGGTAGATTGACGATCTGTTGTCAGTACCTTCAAACAAAAGGATTTAAATTACTTAATTCAAAACCATGTCAATAATGTATTTAAGTAAAAAGGTTTAGGTTAACAAAGATGTTAGAACGCCTTTTGTTTCCAAACCATTTCAAACGTTTATTGTCTCCCATCGATTTCTCTACGGGGTGACCTCAGCCTATCTAGTTCATCTATCGAGTAGTCGCCATCTTACTATGCTAGTGTTGTTAGCTCTTACCAAACGGCCATGGTCAAATACTGTAACTTTAAGTAAACAAATCGTTACATAAAATAATCCAATTCTAACCGATAAAAAAATACACAAATTTGTAATCATAAAATCGTTTTCGTATGGTATATTTTTGAAAGAGGTTAGCTTTTGATCATCATTATCATCATCCGTCTCTATAATCATAATCTACAGTCATCAGTCAAGGTAAGAAAAAAAAATACCCAAGAATTTTTTTAAACATAAAATCTCCAAATTCTCATCATCATTTCAGCCATAGAAATCCTCCCCTACTGACTTCCAGATTGGCCAGTTGAAAGCGGCCTGCAACCAGCGGCTTCCTGCAACCTTTACCAGGTTGTCTGTCTACCTTCTGGGTGGACGTCCTACGCTGCGCTTTACGGTACGTGGCCTCCGTTCTAGAGCCTTTCTGCCCCATCGGCCGTCAGTTCTACGTGCTATGTGCCCCGCCCACTGCCACTTCAGTAAGCGACTATTGTTCGTTTACGAATCTCCTCAATCCTGATTCGATCTCGCAAAGAAACACCGAATATAGCCCTTTTCATAGCACGCTGTGCAACCTTGAGCTTTCTTCGGTCTACATTACTTGCTCCAATAGCAAATACATAGGTTTATAGTTCAGTAATTTACATTCATTTTTACTTTTTCTATTAACTATATTATAATACAACATTAACAGAAAATATACAATAATATGATTCGATGCAACATTTCTAAATAGCGTCACTTGATGCGCTTCGGTGAATACATTCCTGAAAGTGACATATTACGTGTACCAAATGTGTTGCAATCACAAAGCCGACCTTATTCGAGAGATGTACGTAGCTTGGATCGATTCGGACGGAAATAGCTCCCGTCGCTGAGGCTTCTCGGAAACCATTTTTCCCACATTATGTTACCTACTAGGTATCCTATGTCAAGTTTTAGTGACTAAAGTTTATGTGAGTCACTGCTCAAATCCTTTATTGCCTTATGTAATTTATAGAATAGGCATAACGACTGGGTAAGAAAATGAAAAACTATTTAGTCCGAGAGTTAGATTATCAAAAAAGAATGGACTCTTATTTTTCCTTTTGTCAATCAACCAAAAAAAAAAACAATAGATAAAGCGCGTCAAAGTTCAGGAGTTCTGGGGAGAGCGATATTTTAAATTATGCAAAAAAAATAAAAAATACGTGTTCAATACTTTTTGATAATGTAATGTTAAATACTTTATTGTCCTGATAGACGAATTATTTAAAAAAATAAAACCGACTTCAAAACACTAAAATGCTAAAAACAAAAACATTGAATCTCTTATCGGCTGGCACCGACTCCAAAAGTAACTGATTAGGTACTTAAGTGTTAGGATTATTTTTAGCATTTTAGTGTTTTGAAGTCGGTTTTACTTTTTTAAATAAAATTTTCTTATTTCATCTATTTTTAGTGATAAATCCTAATCTGACTGCTGAACACCGATTTCATCCCCTATTTGCCAACCCTTAGGGGTGATTTTTATTATGCAAACTTTTATCATAGCATCTTTGAAGTATAAGCTATTCAATAAAACAAAAATCATCAAAATCGGCTCATATTTGTCAAAGATAGGTACCAAGAACCAAAACCAAAATATTATCTGGGTATATATTTGTTGATTTTATCAAAAACGTTCTAAATCAATTTCGATAAAATTTATATGGGACCACCTCTGAAGTAACTATGATCTACCAAACGAAAAAATAATCATTAAAATCGATTCATAATTGGCGGAGTAATCGCGTAACATACATACAAAAAAAAAAAAGCCTACAGTCGAAAGGAGAATCTCCTTTTTTGAAGTCGGTTGAAAAAAAAGGATGTCGTCATCCCTATTGTATGGCCTAGTATCTTTTACATACACATAGTTTAAAATACAATAATTAACTTATGAATAAAAGCGAATAATATAATGTCAACTTTACCATAAGAACTCCAGAATTGATAAAAAAGAAACAACAATTCCATACACAAGTTATAATTAGTAAATACAGGCACAAAATGTTTCAAAAGTCGCCATTGCTGGAACCGATTGGCAGTGTGTTTCAAGCGTCATCGGATTTTAGCCGAAATAATATTCGCTGCCCGGTAACATTGTTAGTCTGCAATTTCGAACATTCACTCCATTTTTCAGTAAATGATACCTACATTTTGACTGACGCGGCGTTTACTAGGTATTTGCTTGCGTAGGATTTGGATTGTCATTTAAAACGCGCATTTCTAAAAAAAAAGCATTATCCTGAAATAACCTAAAGAGATATTAGGGAAGAACACTGCAAATTTATCCCAGGTGTCGCACGGTGTTTGGTCTACTGTTCCAGATGTTGTCCACTGAACATGTAACAACTATGTTAAAATTTTGTAAAACCTCGCCTTGTTCTTGTAGTGTTTATTATAGTATACACACCCATGCCTTTTGCCCCAGGCCAATGTATCCCTGGATATACACCGGTGCCTTACTCCGGAGGGCAGTGTACTCGTCTTTATACACCGTGCCGTACATTTCGTATGAGCGGTAAATTGCCCTGGCCCTTCCAAATCGCTCGCTATATTTGGGGTCTAAATATCTAACATAATAAAAAAAAATGGAAAAAAACAAAAAAACTGGAACTGACGCTTGAAGCACTAACATCGTAATAGCCATGGTCAACACCAGGATCGTAGTCCGGATCGTCCACAGAATCATTACTTCTAAAGTCTATATCCATATTCTCTAAATCAAATTTTACTAGGCACACTCTGTAACAATAAAAACAGGAAAAAATGTAATGAATTCCAAGACTTATTAAATTTTTTTCTGGTTTTCGGCTGCAGCTTGATCTCCCTAATGATAATCTATAACAAAATAAAAATAAGACTATAAACCAAAAAAGCAAGGTTTATCTGATCTCTAGGTATACACGTGGCCCACGCCGTCATTTTAGTCAAAGTTTGTACTCCCAGGCCAGTGTATCCCATAGTATACACCTCATAAATGGGGGGTAAAAGAGCATGGGGGGTGGAAGGGGGAAAGTTCCAATAACATTTTAGGACCAGTAGATGTCATTTCCGCAATAAATAAAAAAGGGGTTACAAGGTATTTTTCGTCGGAGTGCTTTACTCCACCACGTGGCCGGTGCACTGCCACTTTACCTCTTCAGCTAAAATAATTTTTGACATGGCATGACATGGATGCGTGCAATGGTATTAAGGTCTGCCATTCAAATTCAGATTTAAATCATTTATTGCATGACACATTCATTGGTGAATAGTAATTAAATCACAGCAAAAACGTCTAACTTCATGTATTCCTTGTATTTTCTCTTAAATACCGGTAAAACTAATAATCGACCTGAATTAAATTGTTAGCAAAAATTAGTATTAGCATTGTAGTTTGACGTTGTTACCACAGTATTGATTACCTCGCGCCGCCGGCTATTACCGGTGTTTAGTTTCATAATTCAGACCTCCGTTGCCATGTAATATTCAGAACATGAGTTTACTATCAAGGTAATAGCGGTTTCACGTTTAGTTTTAACAATGCATTCCCACCGCATTTTACTTTAGAAATATGCATTGAGCAATTACTTAATGTTTTCATATTGCCAAATGCTGCCCCACAAAAAGAAACTGCGGCGTGGATTTAGGAAAAAAGTATGTAGAAAATGCTTTTGTCTACAAATAGTGGTAGCTTACAGGGGATAAAAAAAACATCTATCCCATGGTGGGGTATGTCGTTGGATAGGTCGTTTAAAAATATGGTTACTGTTAGTGTGATTATGTAAAAACCATTTTTAATTTAGGGATCAGTGGTTCAAAACCTTTATTTTCATTGGTAAGCATTTGTTTGTAAACTTACGGGAAACCAAGATACATCGGTGAATCGTCATAATCTTCGCTATCTCCACTGTTTCCCCAATCAGGTAAAAGTTTTTTAATAGACGAAGCTTAAACAAATAAATTTGGGTCCAAACTCAGTGTGGAGTTGCGAAGTAATTACAAGTTGCCTGAGGCGCTCCATATTATAGGCCAGGAGCTCACAGTAATTTTTAAGGAGGTACCTACTCTATTAAAATAAAAACGGTAGGAAAGCGAAAGCGAAAAGTAGGAGGGCATCATAAAAATCAGAAACTCTAATTTATTGGTACCTGCCTTTACAACAATGCGTTTAGGGTGTTGTTGGGGCTGCCACGGTACTGCAGCGCGTCAGACATGTTCGCAGATGCTCACACAGATGGTTACCATGCCATCCTCTGTAAAAGAGCCGCCTCGATACTAAGCCGTACTCGTAGGAGCTTCAAGAGTATTCTGCATGTTGAGCTGGACGAGTAGATTCTTATTTAAGAAGAATTATTGGGTTCGGCTAAACGTCGTAACCTAAGTGCTTTTATTTTTTTTGCTAATAAGCTGTCTTGTATAATTTGTTGTTTTTTACTATTGTGTCTAAAATAAACGCTTGGGATTTGAATCTATTCCAAAACTATCAGTTACACGAAATGATTCATAAGTAGGTAGGGATATTCTTATAAAGGTAGCGTATTTTGTACTAGATGTAGTAAATGTATCATACGAGTAAAAACAGTTCAAGTTCCATAGTTTACCAACACAATATGCTGTATTTGTTACCTGTCTTACATAAAGAAATAATTTTCTTCTCCAAGTACATTTGAAAGAAAGAAAGAAAGAAAGAAAATTATTTATTTGGTTCATATTATCACAATTAAGTACTTAATTACTTACAATAAATTAATAATGGCAAAAAGGTAATGTGATATGAAACCAAAAGGGTTGCCACTCAGCTATTTTGCCATGGCAAAGACGCCATGACGCTGGTTTTCTGTGGCAACCATTGAGGTAAAGAGAGCGGCATCGACCCACTACTAAAATAATACCAATAACAATTTTTACCAATTTTGTTTTTGTAAGCAGTATGCCTATATGTATAGTACAGTGAAAAAAACAGAGGGTATGGTGTCATGCGTTTTTTTATTATTATTATTATTTTTATTATGCCAGTGCTGCATGTGTGTGTGTGTGTGTGTGTGTGTGTGTGTGTGTGTGTGTGTGTGTGTGTGTGTGTGTGTGTGTGTGTGTGTGTGTGTGTGTGTGTGTTAACTTGTACCGCCTGTAAAGTAGATAAGTTACAACTTACTACTACAGTAGTTTTCCTTTTAACTTCGTTATCTGTCTGCTATACTTCTGTTGTGTTTTTTTTGTCTTTGCCATTAACAAAAAAATGCACATATTACACAAATCTCTAAATCGAAAAATGGTTATTGCCGACCCACAGTATATTTCAACGACACCCCACACCATACACTAGACAAGTGTTGGGAGGTTCCTACCCTACACACCGAGAGGAACTCTAAATCTGGCTTTTACGTTTAAATAATAATATCCTAAACGTAACCCAATATTACTCAAAATACAAAATGAGCAGACTGACCAATTATCACGATTCTCAGCTTTTCTCTGCTTCCTCGAAAGTTACCACAAACTCTTAGACTATAAGTACTGGTACTCTGAATTCTGATCGCTGTTCGTGCCCTTGTGACGGAGCTCAAGCCGTGACATCAATTAATACCATCATAGAGGTTCAAGAATCCATTAAGGTTCGGATTTTTCTCGGAAAGTTCTTATAAAACAGACTTCTATCTTTGAGTGATTAGTGGGAATATAAGGTCCTATTTTATTGATACTTACTTGGGGAGTGATTCTACTCGTCATATAAAATAAGTTTTACTGTAGGACTAAGATCGAAATCTCAACATTTTATGTATATCATACAATTTAAATTTAGTACAGCTCGCACAAACAATACTTCTAAGTAAGTTCTGTAATTTCTTGCTGAACTTGCGAAGTGTCAAAGATATCTGAATAGTCGAGGCCTGCAAAAATAAAAAGCCCTTTCGCCAAGTCTGAGGCATTATTCATTGTATTCTCTTTCAGCCGCTTTATTTTACAAAGTGAATAAAATTCGGATTTTCTGGCGATAAAGTCTAACCATTTGCATTTCTGAATGCTTATTAGAATTTGATATACGCGTATCTATTCGTCTCCTAGCTAGACGGTTTGACCTCCACCTCTGACATTTAAATGTAATGTGATCAAATAGAAAATATCGTAAATAATGTGGTTATACGCCTCGTACATTATCCACTGAAAGTAAAGTAGATATTTTATTTTTTATCTGGTCCACTAGATTATATTGAAGGGAACATGGCAACTGTGTTGTCTCATGACACTTAATAAATATATGTTTTCTTTAAGATCGTTCTAAATTGAATTAGTGTCTAGGCTTAAACTGTGGTATTAGTTAGTAGGTGGGTAATCATCAATCTTCAACAAACGATAATTAGAATCGAGTGTTTTCATCCACAACACTATTGCCCAAGTGGATATACAATAATGACAGATGTAAGAGAACCGAAATATCCTGAAAATAATACTTCCTGAAAGAGTATATCATAGTATCATAATGTTTTTATCATTTGTCCTTTACAGCAACTAACTATATTTTTTCTTGATCTATTTTTCTGGCAGATTTTGAAAAATTGTTAAATTTTGTCAGCTAGTCTCTATTTTAGCTGACTACAACAAAATGTTGATACATTCAATACAACAAAAACCGTTGACGGAATCCGGAAAATGGTAGCTGAGACATAAACAGTTTATCGTTGGAAACAAAATGGATTTCGCGTGACGAATGCAAACCCATTTATCAAATGGACTGGAAGCGACCGACTCCTGTCGGCTCCCGAATTCAGCTGTAATTGTAGGAGCAGGAGTGACGTGCAG
Source organism: Anania hortulata (assembly GCA_963576865.1). Lineage (NCBI taxonomy): Eukaryota > Metazoa > Arthropoda > Insecta > Lepidoptera > Crambidae > Anania > Anania hortulata. The sequence continues at coordinate 15,328,995 of OY756396.1, read as the reverse complement.
AGTTGATAATTTTTCAAATACATTTTGACTCATGCTTGTTGTATACTGTTGCTCGATTATGTGATCATTAACTTACTCCGGCAGAGCTTAGTTTATTGCCTGTTGAATAAATGGAGTCAGCGAATCAACAGTGGCTATTTTGATAGGTATGTCAATAAACATTTAAAATTTTTATGTTTGTGTGTATGTACTCGTATAAGTTCTCTTGTATTTCTCTAGTTAAGTGAATTTTATTCTTTTAAAGAAATAAAATAAATAACCTAGACTGCTAGCAAGCTGTTTCATAATTGTTATATTTTGTGTTCTATTTTCGATGTTGCTTTTAAAACTACATATTCTTGCAATAAATTATTTGATTATTATATATTTGGTAAAATAAAAATAAAAACAATTCTGTTCAATAAACTAACCTAAAACTAACTAAACAATACTACTTAGAAATAATATCTGCGTGATGATGAAGCAGGAAGGAGAGCAATTTAATCATTCTGGTAACTAGCGAGAAAACGAACCCGTTGCAACCTTCTTAGTAATGAAAAAAACGATTGGCGGGAAATGATTTGTCAATTGTTTTTTATCACACACCAAAGTTTTACGGAATTAAGTCGAAAAGATTTTAGAGCGATGTTTTTTTATGATTTTAAAAGTTCTTTCTCTCCGCAAGACTGTGCCGCTCGTCTTCAAAATGCTTTTGGGAGAGAAGCACCTTGCTTGAGCACCGTGAGGCGATGGTTTGCTGAATTTGTGAGGTCGAGTTTCTTTACATGACGAATTTCGTGAAGGGCGGCCTTCAACTGCCATCTACGAAAATAATGTAGCTACTGTTAAGCGGCTAATTGAAGAAAACCCGCGGATTACCTATGAGACAATTCGAGGACTATTGGGGATTGGTATGAGCCAAATTCAGAAAATTTTACACGAAGAATTGAAAGTTCGGAAACTTTGCTGTCGTTGGATCCCTCATGAACTGACAGCGGAGCAGAAGCGGGCTCGCGTGGAATGGTGCTCACAGATGCTACTGAAGTACGACCACGGACATTCTAATGTTGTTTATGACATTGTCACAGGAGACGAAACGTGGATTTATTGTTTTGAACCCAAAAAAAAACAGCAATCTTGTAAATGGGTGTTTGAAAATGAGAACAGGCCAACAAAAGTGAGGCAGGCGAGAAACGTTGGTAAAAAAATGGTCGCATTTTTTTTCTCAGCTACGGGTCCCATCTGAACAATTCCACTTGAAGATCAAAAGAGTGTTAATGCCGTATTCTACCATTTGTTTACCCAGGGTGTTAGAAAAAGTTCGCGAAAGACGACCCAAAAGCCGCGTTCTCCTACATCATGACAACGATTCTTCACACACGGCCAACAAAACAAAGTCATTTTTAGCTTCCAAAAAAGTACAACTCGTCACCCATCCTGCGCATAGCCCCGACCTAGCCCTAAAAACCCTGTAATTTCTGTATTTTCCCCAAAATCAAAGATTTGATGAGAGGTTTTACTTTTACCAACTCCGGAGAGGCAGTGATAGCGTTCAATCAGCACGTAGAAAACATGCCTTCAGATCTGTTCTCCTGTTTTAAAAAATGGTTCGATCGCATGAAATAATGTTTAAAATGTAAAGGAGAGTATTTTGACAAGCAATAAACATAATATTTTGGTTATAACATGTTGTTTTTTTAAGTTACGCAAAACTTATACTGTATACTGTATACCTACGTACGAGTATAATCTTCACCTACTTATAATGACAACTTTGTAGTTTTTTTTCACCTATGAAAAGGGCTATGCTCGGTGTTTCTTTCTTTCATCAGAAATGAGGAGATCCTTAAATGAACAAAAGTCGCTAATATACTGGATTAGAAAACTGAAGTGGCAGTGGGCGGGGCACATAACACGTACAACTGACGGCGAATGGGACAGAAAGGCAAGCACAGTGTAGGACATCCATCCACAAAGAGGACAGACGACCTGGTAACGTGCAAAAGCCGCTGGATGCAGGTCGCTTCCAACCGGCCAATCTGGAAGTAACTGGGGGAGGTTCAGCAGTGGACGTCCTATGGCTGAAATGATTATGAATTCTTCTTGTTTAAATTAAAATCCCGAGAATGTTATGTATTTATTGGTCATGGACTACCTATTTATTCAGTTTAATATCGTTCAAGAGTAGCCCTTACACATACAGATTTAAGGTTGAAAATTCATTACCCAGTATTTGGTGACCGCACCTAAACTCCAAACTACAGCAGTTCGAGAAACAAAAGGTATTGTAAATCATGTGTAGAGGTTCAGAACACCAACAATGTATTGTTAGGCAAATGCTTGCCGAAACTAAAATGAAATGCTATTTTCCGTTTTGATTAAAACGTTAAACCAAATATTATTCAATAAAAACGAGAGAATTAGAACTAGTTTAATTAAAAGGGTTTATTGTAAGTGATTATTGATTGATTATTTACAGTAAAGGTGGATATGCCAGTTTGTTAAAATAAGATAAAATGGGATAATCATTTAATTGCGTTATGAAACACCCCAATCATTTTTTTATTTATACATAAAACATTTGACTTCGTCGTTGATTTCAGATTTAAGCCAAATAGGATTTATCATTTCACAGAAACACAAAAATAGGATAAAAATCCTATGTGTTAAAACCTAGATGAATAATATAATTGACGACCGCTGTAGCCGATAGGCCAGCATGCCGGACTTGACGTCGCCATCTCTGAGATCCCGGGTTCGATTCCCGGTCGGGTCAATGTAGAAAACGGACTTTTCGGGTCTGGGTTTTGTGGTACCATCGTTGTTTCTGATTTCTATAACACAAGAGCTCTGGCTACTTATCTTAGGATCAGAGCAATGTATGTGATGTTGTCCAATATTTATATTTTTGCAATACAGCATTCAGCTGATTCCGTTCAGCCGTTAAAACGTGATTGAGTAACAAAAAATATAACATACAAACAATTACTTATATAGTACTAGCTGTCCTGGCGAACTTCGTACCGCCCCTTTATAACTTTTTTTTGTGAATTTTTGTGTTTATTATAGTTATTCTGCTATTCGGGGCGGAGACAAATTCAACAAATCAAAGATCCTAAAAACAGGTCCAGCCGTTCTCGACTTATAAATGGTGTAACTAACCCGACTTTTTAGGGGCAAATGGCAAAAAACGGAACCCTTATAGATTCGTCATGTCTGTCTGTCTGTCCGTCTGTCCGTCCGTCCGTATGTCACAGCCACTTTTTTCCGAAACTATAAGAACTATATTGTCGAAACTTGGTAAGTAGATGCATTCTGTGAACCGCATTAAGATTTTCACAAAAAAATTGAAAAATAATAATAAATTTTGGGGGCTCCCCATACTTAGAACTAAAACTCGAATTTTTTTTTTCGTCAAACCCATACGTGTGGGGTATTAATGGATAGGTCTTTAAAAATGATATTGAGGTTTCTAATATATTTTTTTTCTAAACTGAATAGTTTGCGTGTGAGACGCTTCCAAAGTGGTAAAATGTGTGTCCGCCCCCCTGTAACTTCTAAAATAAGAGAATGATAAATCTAAAAAAAATATATAATGTACATTACCATAAAAACTACCAGCGAAAATTGGTTTGAACGAGATCAAGTAATTAGTTTTTTTTTAATACGTCATAAATCGTAAACCGCAATTTAACTTTCGTAATGTTATGGATTTCATTTTGCAATAAAAATACCATAACTATGACTCGATTGTCGTGATGGGTGAACTTTTACTCATAACGGTACCTACAGGTTTGTACGGAACCCTCGGTGCGCGAGTCCGACTCGCACTTGGCCGGTTTTTATTTTTATATATACAAGGTCACCTTTTATAAGCGGGTGAATCTTTACCAGAACTTCTAATTATATTAAAGAATCCGGGCCCTATTACTTTCGTTCTTAAAAACGGGCTAGTTTTCATTTTTATTATTCCTAACAAAAAACAATTTAAGAGCATCCTGTCTAGTCTGAAACGTTTCTACGTCATAGCCTCTATCTCTCTCATTTCAATCGTGCCCCACTCTTCCCTCGGGGTGCACGCACGGGGCACGGGGTGTTTTATTTTACGTTAAAATCAAAATAGTTTTTGGCGTTTTTCTCGAAAACTAGCGTATAAAAAATTCTTTTTTTTAACAAAAATTATTCATTTATGTTTTTGTAATTGCTCTTTAAATTTCGACCGTTTATAAAAGGCTGCCTTATATATAGAATAGATTATGCACCTATTAAGAAGTAAGATAAAAGCTGTGACGTTAAAAATACATCAGGACTTCGGTTCAGGAATTTCGGTACGGTTTAAAATACAGCTTGAGTTTAAAAACGCTGCTCAGCCGGTATTTAGTTAAATAAGCGCCTTTAAGTTTTAATAAATGACTGAAAACGTAGATAAAGTGTTCAAAAGTTAAAACCTTTTACCGTATAACAGCCGCCGCCATTAATACTGTCTGCCAGCGAAGCTTACGCGAGGACTAGGGAGTGCTCTCCGCGCTGGCTTCGCAACGGAGAAATCTTTTCAGAAGAGCATTTCCAAAGAACTAATTGAAAGAGAGACATCTGATTTTTGCCGTTTGAAAAACAAAAGATAGCTGCACGCTACTTTGTTTTAAAGTCGAGTAGGTACTGTCCGTACCAATGACATTTAATTGAAAATGACTTTCTGGGTACTATGGATTGTGAAACAGACAATAATAACGAATAATAGTAATAGTTTTGATCGTGCGAGCGCATTTACATTGGACGATATCTTGGTCCATATATTATCGCATGCAGGCATTTCCCGCATGCGATAAAACGCATAATAAAATAAATAAAAAATTAATCAGATTATAAAAGATCCATATAGTGTTAGTAACAGCAAGTTTAATAACAAGTACTTATAGTAAATAGCGACCTTGTTATTTTACCTAAATGCTCGATCAGTGAACAGTCCCCACTGTCGGCTTTGACTTGTAGAACATTGTTGCGGCTGCCACGAACTCGCCGTAGAAGTGAGCCGGCTTTTTCAAATTCAAATTAATTTATTTGCATCAAACATATAAAGTTCTTAAATACATTTCCAGAGTCACATGAAAGGCTACTTGAACGAGCATGCAAATGTCATTGAGAGATATTATTATAAACATGACAATAGCTTATTTTTAAATACAAAATTAAATCCAATTAAATGTCACGGCCAGAGTAATAAAAATGTCAGAAATAATTACAATGATGTCCAATTCAATTACTAATCTTAGTATAGGCATATCAAAATGTATAGGTACTAGTATCGCCCTCTATAGACCTCACTCATGTATGTAAAAAAAAAAACTTTGTTGCGAATACTAGCGTGTTTTATTACAACTAATGCAAATAATAATTGAAACAAGAAGTCTTCATGTTTTGCTAATGAATAGCATGCAAAATCAAAATCTATTAATTTCCAAAAGTTGTCATCTTACATCTTAAAAATTGTTTTGTAGCAGCCACTGATAAAGTTTAATTTTAAACAGATTAAAATTTAGTTCTCTGATTTCTTTGGGAACCTTATTATAAATTTTTAAACAGTATGGTTTTACACTTTTTTGGCCGGGAAACTGTCGACATCTGCGTACGCGAAAATGCTTGAGGCACTACAGTATCGCGGCAGCCTAAACAATGCCCTGAAGACATTGTTGTATTGTATGCACAGAGCGTTAAACGATTTTTGGGTGTAACTGACTCACAGACTGCTCGAGTAGAATGACGTGCAATGTGCTTTAAAAAGCGTGATTTTGACCTTTACGGAACATCAAGTATCTGCCAGCTATCATATGTAAGTCATAAATTGATAACATGTCCCAATACTCATCAGTAAAAAATGCTAAGTATATTTTACTAGCACCATCTCACTTAACGTTTTATATGGCCACATATTAATGGTAATATTTGCACAACTATAATTGCAATAGAGACTAAGACAAAAAAATTGAGGTGTATTTTATTGAATGAGAAAATTTTTCAACAGACAGAACATTTTCTGATTGAATGAATGAGGAGATTGAGAACATGGTTGCCTTTTCGTTAAGTGACATACGAAGCAGAATTAGTTTTAACTTACCTCTTTTGAAATATAACATACATTACCTATTATTTGTGATTCAGAGCCCGAACAAGAATGAAGAAACAGATATATCGCATTACTCTACAACTAAGTTTCTTTTAAAAACCATTACTATGAAAGCTTAATAGTGTTGTTTTCACATCAAACTTTATATCGACAAAACTTAATATTGTTCAAGTAGTACAGTCAACATCAAAAGTAGCTTAGTATCAGGATTTATCAAAATAATCTCGTTGCAAAACATATTACAATAGTATGACAAGATCACTACGCAAAAGTCAAATAAAAAAGTCATTTTATTGTGACATTTGGAAGAGTCAGTAGTTTTAAAAATTTGTTTTTGATCAGCTATTTTTGATCCTCATTGTATCTACTGCTAAGGAAAGCGGGTAAGATTGTTTTTTATATTTTTGAATGCGTAATTAAAATGTGATCTTATTGAACATTTTGCATTATTGACCTTAGTGATAGACAAAGGCAAAATTTCTTACTCTAGGGATTATCTTTCTCTGTCTTATAGTTAAGAATTTTCCCGTATCGTGAAAATAGCTATGTACAGTAAAACTGAACTAGTTTCAAAACTGTATTGTAATAATAATCCAATAAAATAACTAAGGCGCTCTTATTTTTAGAAACGAAACGAAATTTAATTCTGTAATATTCCATAATAATGAAAGACTCGGGACAAAGTCGTTGTCTCACGTTCGATATATGAAAAAATGGCGTCCAATATTTATATATTGAGTTCGGGCGGGACATTATTATGTGGGATAACGCTATTTGTACCCTCGTCACGTGTGTCGATTAGCCAGAATCGATATTTCTTCATTCCAATAGAGGGCATGATGAGCAATTTGTGATCGTTAGATAAGGATCACTCTATGAACGCAAGTAAGATAAACTTGTAAATCTTATTTGTAAAAAAATATAAATCGAATCGACACCATTCTGTCTTCATTATTAGACTTTTAAATAGTATTCAGGAGTAGTATGAGTTTTCTCAACTGTCAGATCAAACTTCAGACTTTGACATGTTTTAGTGTCATTAGAACTCCATAACTCAAGAACCCCTGGTAACCTCTTAATGTATCCATCATAGTTAACAAGTTTTGTTCTATGACTTTTAAAAATAAGTATATATTTTTTTTGTCTTTCTATCCAAATTTACTTGACTATTTGGTAATTTTGTTTAAAAACTAGTCAAATTTTTGTGTAAATTTGCAAAAATCCCTAGAACAAAAGTTGTACCCCATGATGTATACACAAGGCATCCTTGAGTTAAGGAACAACCTGTATATGTGCCAAGTTTCAACAGATAGAAATTCAGTAGGTGAACAATCAATCATCCGCTATTTTTCTAACCTTAGGAATGAAATATTCTAAAGGTTTAATAACTTTTACTATTTTTAAATGCTTTAATTAACTTTTTTCCTAATACCTAACAGTATTGTCCTGTACCTGTGGCTTCAACAACGTCAAATTTCGATTTCTACTAAAAGATGCTCATATCATACTGTGGAACCGATTCCTTAGGTACCCATAATTTTAGGCGGCAGGTAACAGGCTAATTATTCTTTGTAAAAAAAACCTGTGTGAAGTTCTTATTAAATCCTGCTCAGCCATGCATGGAAATGATTCAAGAACATGTATTAATGGTTAGTATTAGATTGTGAAGATAAACTACTTAACAATAAGGCAAAACCTTTTCATGCGAGTAAAAGCACTTGTGAAAACTGAAAATAAATAAAAGGATATTGAAAATTCGGGTCAAATGTGAGTGCAGTCGCGAACACAATCGTGAGTGTATCAAGTTTTGGGTCTTATTCCATTTATATAAGGAGAAATGTAAACATGTTTGTTCACGGGTGTACACTGAGAGTAGTCGCGAACCCTCGTCAGACGGGAAACCTGTCCGTTGGCGTTAGTGCCCTAAATAATGCATGTTGGCCACGGATTTGATCCTATTAACCAGTGGATTTCTTTGGAACTACATTTAGGACGCGGTGGATTTGGAAATTTAATATTCTCGGGTGCAAAATAAATGATACACAAGGTTGTAATAGTTATCGTTTTAGTTTATTTACCATGATCTCGTTAGTATCGCAGTATTAAAAAAATGCTTTCTGTAGGCACACTAATTTTCCAACCAGCCTAGCTGGAAGCCACTACGAGAGGTCTATGTTCAACAGTGGACGTCCTATGGCTATAATGATGATGATGATGATGAAGCACACTAATTATCTAGCCCCAAACTAAGCAAAGCTTGTACTATAGTAAATAGATAACGGATAAATATACTAAAATACGTTTATAAACATCCACGAGTTAGGTGGTCGTGCTCATCCGAAAAACTTTGTCCCTTGCGGGATTCGAACCCGCAAACTTCTGGCTTTGTAGTCCGGAACGCGAACTACTACAGATGGTCGTCATTATTACTTCCACTTAAATTTATGTTCATTCTGTTATAAGTTTTAAAACGTAAAATCGACACTACTAACGTTTATGGTAAGTTAGTAATTTTCGTTTTTTTTCCAGGGGGTCTACCATGATAATATCGTATAGCAGTACTACTCATACTTAAAGTTACATATGTTAATTCAGTTTAGAGTTTGATTTAAAAACAACACTGCTTACGTTCATAGTAGGGGCCTCCCTGGGGCCTTACCATTAAGGTAACCACTCTAAACAATAAGTGAGAAAAAGAAATAAGGCTCCAAGTGTGAATAAAAAGCGAATCTATTTCATTCTCATATCCCTCATTTTAATAACAATGAAATCTAAATGGCAAATTGTATTCTAAATTGTATTTTTACTTAAAATGACAATATTGACTCTCGTAAATCAGGAGTTAGTCGAAGGATTAAATTATGTTGTCTCATGCAGACAAATGAGGTCGCAACAAAGACCAAGCCCAGTTAATTCCATTCCATTCCCAGACATCTAAAATTGGGATCGTAAAATAGAATGTAGCAACTCTGTTTTGAATTGCATTTGTATTTGTCTCGTGTTTTTTATTACAATTATTATGAAAGCTAACGGCGAGTTTCCCCCGCCATCTAATGATCTTTTGAAATTGTACCCATGGACTTGAAGAATCAAAATTTAATGTTAAAATTATATTGCTTTCAGAATCTACTCTATTAGTATTAGTAGAGTTGGATAAAAGTTGGATACATCGTAGACGTTATCTATTTCATTTATGACAGGCATACAGGCATTTTAATACGTGCTGTGTGGGGACGGCCGTAAAGAATACACTTTCCACCGCCAACAGGAGGCGTGTCGTAAGAGGCGACTAATTCCTGTAGCAAGAGACGGCCATCTGCGTGCGAAATCTTATAAAAAACTGAGCTCGCCAACCCGCCTGACAAGCGTGGCAAGTATTGGCAATCCCCCCCGATGAAAACCATTTGGGGAGGCCGGTGTTCAGTCGTGAGCATCCTATGGCTGAGATGATGATTTATATACCTGCTATTACAACTTGTATACTCGCACCTATTTGTGCCAATATGTAGTTTATAATAATATATTTTCACAGCATTTAAACTTATAAAAATATCTACTGCTTCAAAAATTCGTTCTTTGCTTGGCAAATTGACGGTCATTAAGCATTGGAAATGATTCATACATACATTACAAAGATGAATGAAATATTTCAGAACAAATCGAAATAAGCTTTTGATGGATTACAGATGAAAGCCTGAAATGAAATTGGTATCGCTATGATACACAATGCTGGGATGGTAAATTGCACTTTCCGTAATAAAATATTCATCAGAGCTTTGAACTGAAGCAAACAAAAGAGAAAAAATACTAAAATTAACGCAAATTGTTTACAGTGGATTATAACAGACAGACAGGCAGGCAGATGTTGAAGTAATTTTAAAATCAAAGTATTTAGAGAGTAATACAAATCTCTTTGTATTTTAATTTTGGGAAATTAAACCTAATTCACTTCGAGGAACCTAATTATTTAATGTATGATTGTAGATAAAAAAACGATTCACTTTAATGAACTTTCGCCTCGTAATTTTCTTTTCTAATTTATGAATTTCTTTAAAGATAACAAATAATACAATAAAAAAATCGGACAGGTGAGCAGTGTAAATAAGAGAAAACAAATAAATTCAGGCGCGTGCGCGTTGGTAACTTGAAAAATAATATTACCCTTATTAAGTATAGTACAGTACAGTAGGTATTCCTAAGAAAAATAAAAAGGAAACAAGTTTTGTCAAGTATCAAAATATAGAATAGCAACATTACAAACAATTAGATTCAAATTATGACAAAATATACAAATGTTTAATTTTATCATTCAAGAGTTCATTAATTGTACAGTAAATCTTGTCTTTCTGACTACATAGTTCTAACACAATTAATAGAACAGAAAAAGCGATACTTTAAATCAGATCTAGGATAAATCTAGATTTTCGTTGTCCGTTATTTGTTTACAACCAAAACCTGATCGGCAAGGGTGAAAATCGTGAGAAATCTACCAGTTTAAGATTCAATTACAGGACAGGAATAATATATCATTATTACGCTAAAATAGATAGTGTATAAGTTACTGCCGAAATACGTATAATTAAACCATTATGTGGTAGGTTTACAGTTGTTAACTGTACCCACAACACACTACCCCAATAAATATGACTACGTTCAATTATAATGAACGTACATTCCTGTTTCTTGAGTTGTTCAGTGTTCACATTATCTTTGTCATGTTTATTGCTGATATTTTATAATAATCTGGAAACATTTTACAAATAAATCTGAAACAACGACGGTACCACAAGACCCAGACCCAAGACAATATAGAAAAGTTATTATTCTACATTGACCGACCGGAAATCGAACCCGGGATATAAAAAAATTAATTAATGGTTGCGAGTAGATGGGTAACTATTCTGACCATATTTAGTGACATTTATCACAAGTATCTCAGTGCGCCGGAAGGCACGTTAAAAGTTGGTCCCGGCTAATATCGCTTGATATTAGTCGCCTAGTCAGAGGCCTGGGCCTGCGTAGTTGAGTATGGCCCAAAACTACTTTATCGTTGCGGTGAGGCCTGTGCCCTGCAGTGGGACGTACACAGCCATATTAACTTTTTTTTACTAGTTATAATAATAATAGTTATAGTAGTTATAATAATAGTATTCCTTCATATTACGGTGCTTCAACGAACGTTTTGATTTGAATGACAACATGTCCAATAACGTTTTGTCCAAACGTTATTTCGCTTTGTCAACGAAACTAATTGCTAAAACTAAGACAAGTTTAAAAGGAACTTTGAAGATGACAAAAGATTAATGTTTTTTAATACTTAAAAGTTTCTTGATGACAAGGGTCTTATTTATCCGCTAGCGCTGTCGGGATTTCATTACCAAGTTTTTTTATTTTCGAAGTTTCAATTTATTAATATTGACTTCTCTCGTCATTTCAGAGGCACTTGAAACCTATAACGTGGCATAATTAATGAAAATGAATAGTTACTGAAGCATTTTATTAACATGATTTAAGTGTTAAGTGGAAAATCCGACATAAGTTTTTTAGTATTGTGGACCTTGGATTTAATCATCATCATCATCATTTCAGCCATAGGATGTCTACTGCTGAACATAGACCTCCCCCAATGACTTCCAGATTGGCCGGTTGAAAGCGGCTAGCAACCATTACGAAGTCGTCGGTCCACCTGGTGGGTGGACGTCCTACGCTGCGCTTGCCGGTACGTGGCTTCTATTCTAGAACCTTTCTGCCACATCGGCCGTCAGTTCTACGAGCTATGTGCCCCGCCCACCATTTTAAGCATGCTAATTACCAATACCTACCAGTAATATTTGTGTTCATGACGAAACGTTATTAATTTATATGCATCTAACTGCAGAGTACCTACTCCACCCGAAAAAGGGCGTTTACACTCGACGACTTTTCCCGAGTACACTATTTGTTGTATCTAAGTTTGCCGACGCGGCGCGGTGCATCCACGGTGTAGACGAAGGTGTACTAAAATCTGTGCTCAAAAAAAATAAAAATCGCTACTTCTGACTAAGAAAAGGGGTTTCATTGCGTGTCTCTCTGTGGTACTGTAGCTCCTGAACTGATTTACCGATATCATCGTCATGACCAGTACTAAGTCCATTTACAAGCTTTAAATGCATTTTTAATTTTATAATATCAAAATGTTTGACTGTCAAAATTTTTCTTTTATTTCTCTAAATTGCTATTGTTACCCAACAATAGAAAATAAACGAAAAACCCTCATAAAGGTCAATAAAAGTTCGTTCCTGAAAATTTATTTGCACAAGTGCAGCTTTACTAGTAGTTGAGACTTGAGTGTACGTCGTAAAACTTTTTTTTTAACTTGTTCAAATCGCGTGGTTTAAAAGTATTATGTGTTTGAACTGATTGTGATTACCCGCTCGTTGGAAACTCTAATTAATTAGGTAAAAGCATCGAAACTCGCGCGAAATGCGCTCAATAAATCATCACTGGATGTGATACACTAAATTGATGGATTGCTTTATAAGTAAATATTCATATTCTTTCTGTAAGTCTTAAAATATGAAATTGTTCAACTGGGAATAATGTAAGACAGGGTTCTGCTTTTACATAGGAATAAAGGATCTGTTATGAAAGATGATTTAAGAGCAAACACAATATAGATTATGTTATGGAAAAAGAAAATCAATGACTCAGATTCTAGTGATAACTAAGTATGTCATTTTACAAAATTACCGGCCCCATTTTGGATTTCTGTACTAAATACCATGTTGATGATAAACACACTAAAATCAAGTTTTGGTTGAAACTCTGCAGCCTTAAACTCATACAATATACAGACACACGTTTATCGTCGAGTGTCTCTTAAAGTATCTCGAGAAAGCGAAAACTTTGGACTGGGAGCTTGTCATCACTCAAAGAAATATTATTCAGAACCTTGTTTTGTTTCAGTTGTTTAAGTTATAACGTTTGATTTAAAAACAGTACAATTTCGCGTAGTATGCGGAGCGTGATAGGGATACTATTTTTATATTTATATTCAATATATTTTTTGCGTTCTATAAATGTTACAAAGGTGTTATAATAGTTAAACAGATCATTATATACGCTGTTGGGAACAAGAATAGGATAATAGGATAGAGATGATGATGCTGTTCATAGTTGATGGGTGGGGTGGGTTAATGGGTAATTAAAATATTAATAATATAATAACATTTAAAACATCATCAACATTGACACCTTTTCAGCCATAGGAAGTTCCTGATTGTCCGGTTGGGCAGCCTGCATTAAAAATATATTAAAATAATAATTTCAATTGAATTTAATGTATTGTATTATTTTGTTTCAAATACAGACACTTGTTATGTGCTCCAGGAATCTAAAACAGGTGTTTTAGGAAATGTTACATTATAAATCATCACAAAACCCACTAACATGTAATGCCTTTCTTAGTTAAGATGGAGCAAAATATTAATCTGATTTTCTACGTGTCTTCGCTTTAGAAAAGTATCACTATACTAATGAGCAGGATCTGCACTCGTTCTATTAACGGAATGAGGTTGAATTTACACGCCCACCACTCTCTGAACCTTACTCCGTTGTAATAAAGACAACTTTACCTTCCTTCTTTGCATAGTTCAGGGTTGTCAATTATTGAATCGATGCATCCCAGCCTTATCCCCGTTAACAGAGGTTACTTTAGAATCTTTTATCTTCAGTAAATTATACAGGGCTGTCCGTTCTGAGCCTCGTTCCGAGTGTTCGGTTGAGATAAACAGCGCAGTATTGCGAGACAAAAGCTTGGCCCGATTGGTTTCGTTGAATAGTCCGTATTATTCCTATTTTGTTGCGGGGATATTGCACGAGTGGCTTGTTTACTGTTGAGATGTTATTGGCAATGGTATTGTGTTGCCTAGGCTACCGGTACGTGTCAGATGTCTCTTAAAAGAATGAGAAATGATATGTTCTGCTGATGATTTGATTAGGCAAGATGCATAATACTACTACATAGGTACATTTTGGTACGTCAGGGTCTTCAAAATAATTTGAAATGTATTTGAGGGAAAGTTCTGAATTCTAAATTTAAAACATAAACCGGGTTCTGAATAATGCGAAAGATACTCGTCTGCCTGATGAAATTTTATACGTATAAACCTTGATCCTTAAGGGAGTAGTAAGAGTAGTAAATTACTAAAAAACATGCAAATTTCGAAAATTAATTAGTCATTTTAAATAAAAAATATAACAATAAAAGATAGTGAAACTGAATTACGATCTCTCGTACCTACAAGGCTACGAGATAACGTAATTCTTGTATGATTCATCTTGTAGCACTAGCTTCTAGCACAATTAAGAAGCAGTGGAGTGCAGTTTATCAGCCTCCGCTTGCCAGTACTTCTGTTCCAGTTTTTAAGTTAACAACCAAAATATAATAATACCTTTATTATAAAAGCGAGCAACTTTGTTTCATATTTAATATTATCTTTGCCCTAGCGAACACCTGCGACCTGCGGCCACATACCCAAATTCCGTAATTTAACAGCAGTCGCAATCCAGTTACGATTCGGTCCTAGTTTCATTATGATCAAAAACAGTATTCTAATCAACTCAATCAAAATCAACTTAAAAATTAAAATGTCGTTTGTAAAGGACTTAAAATGAAACAAGTCTTGATGTCTCATATTCAGTCGCATTACGAACTTTTTGTTTTTACGTAATATTATAAATTGACGAGAATATCAGTTACTGAGACTGGATTAAAACTGAATTGCGTTTACGTTTAAATCACGGGAATTAGGCCTCTGGTGGTCTCGCTACTGCATTTAATATAGAGCTTTATCCAATGCTACAATAACAATTATCCTGTTCCGGATATTGTGTTTGTTGGACCGAATGAATGAAATAACGTTAGCCCCACATTTTTATTTGAATCTCGAATACATTTTTAACTCTTTGTGTATTTTGTCATAATTATTTGCGATGTTCCATTAATTAATAATAAATTGAAGATAACATCATTATCATCATTTTAGCCATAGGATATCAACTGCTGAACATAGCCCTACATGACTTCCAGATTGGACGCGGCCTGCATCCAACAGCTTCCTGCAACCTTTACCAGGTCGTCTGTACACCCTTTGGGTGGACATACTGCGTAGCGCTTGCCGGTGCAGGTACGTGGCCTCAAATCCAGAACCTTTCTGCCCCATCGGTGCTATGTGCCCCACCCACTGCCACTTGCTAATCCGTTTGGCTGTTCGTGGATGGAACGGCGAAGGAAATGTGGCCTTTCACTATAAGCCTTATAAGAAAGCTTAAGGTTGCACGGCGTGCTAAGGAAAGTGCTTTGCTCAGTGTTTCTTGGCGCGATCGAATCAGAAATGGGGAGGGGTCCATGCACGAAGATAATATAACAATAGTTACGTTTAAGTCATGTACTCAAGTAGCTCCCAAACGGATTTACCGATTTCAATATCTTTAACAAAAATTTTTTTTTATTTAGTCTAATTGACATGGTTCTTTTCTTTGTTAAGTTTTAAAAAAAACTGTCTGGCTCAAAGACCATTAGCAATTTCTTCAGTAACTGTAGGGATCTTAGCCCTCGATAAAGTCTTTATAATATTGTGTTTGGGCTCATCGAATTGACTGCACGGCATCGCCGTGTTATTTACTCCCTGTAAATTATTTTATCAAAAGGTTTAGTTAATCTTAGCTTCAAATTAAGTAAAGCTTGGACTATGGCGACTAGAAAACCAATAGACATTACTTAAAATACATTGTATGACATCCATGAAGCAGGTACAAATAAATAGTTTTACTGACTTGAATTGTATTTTTGTCATGTTTTGTATGTAGGAAACTCGCGGGAACGTTTTCTTAATGTTAAAAATCATTTCAAATAACTTGCTACTACTTGTAGTATCCTACTTAATTTAAAAAAAACCTAGCATGTAGTTATAACTAATACAATGTTAACTATTATAATGTTAAGATCTTGTGCTTTCCTAAGGCAGTAAACAGCACTAACACTACCTATGTAGGTACTAAATGTCATCGTAAATCAGCCCTATAATCTTCAATGCAGGGCTAGTGGTGCATTGTACTCGTAATTGCTAACTAACTACCAGTAACTCTGTCATTACAGTAATTTAAGGTACGGTTAATGTAAGCCATCGTTTTAAACCACTTTACATAGGTATAGTTACTGTCAATAAATAAAAACCGGTCAAATGTAAGTGTGGTCCACAAGCCAGTGAGTATAGTACTACTGAATTTTCCTTTAATCGGTTAGAGATCCTTAGCGCAAGTTACAGAGCTACACTTAACTGTTTTTTTTAAATTTAACGGCTTCCATACGTCAAAAAGAATAAGTGAAATGGAACCCTTATATGATTATTTTGCAATTTTTGCCAAGACGCATTTACAGATTTATAAACCGCTAACAAAATGAATATATACGTAGTTTGCATAAACATCTCCTAAAAATTCCATTTCAAACCTTTTCCGCCATACTCGACGAGTAAGTAACAATAAATCTGCTCTATCCGCCCTGCGGCTTTAAAACCCTCTCTATTTAAGCTCCGCTCCGAGTTATGTAGGTACATGTTCTGAGCATATATGCATAGTAAGCACACCGTACTCGGAAGGATATCTATTTGAGGCAGTGAGCATAGATAAGAATAATATTTTCAACGACATATGCCTAGTGAGATAAATTTTAACAAATTTTCATGTTGCTTGATACTTGTTTGATAAAAAAATTGGCGAATTGAGAACCTCCTCCTTTTTGAAGTTGGTTAACAATTACTTAAAAATATTCACGTTTCACAATTTAACCATTTTATTTCCTTGAATTAAACTACTTTCTACGTTATATACTATATTTAATTTGTATACGCTAGCTTGGATGAAACATCCTAACTATCTATGGTCTAACTTTAGACCCTTTTGAGGGATCATGCCAGATTAGAAATTTAAATATCTGAGAGCTACTTCTCTCTGCCCTTGGACCTTGGAATGGGCCGTTTGATATTAAAAAAACTCGGCAAACCCGCCTATGTACACTTTTATACGCTTGAGTGTAATAAAACAATTTAAATTAGCCACAGAATAAACCGTCTAAAGTAAAATGAAGTGAGCGTTAGCAACAAGTCTTTGTTGAAAATTCCTTCCTCGTGGCGAACAAATCGTTTTCCAAGAAATGGTAATGTTTTCATTAATGTTATGTTATTATCATTGTAGCTTAAATGGGGCCTACAAATTTTAGGTAAGAAGGCCAAAAAAATTTAATTTTGTCCAAATAGCCAAATAAAATATATTAGATTCAATTTAGTGTCTATCAGTATGTCACAGCGATTTAATCGTGGCAGCCTATCTATCAATTCCTTAAGATAAAATTTGGCATTACAATAAATATCCATAATACCAACTAAATTAATTAAATTAAATACACAATACATTTTTTTATTCACCTTACATTAAAGTGGTGATATTTTCATTTACACGCCTCTTCGTGCTAAGTATTGTTGAATACGTATTTAAAAATACACTTTACATTTTTTTCGACAGGTTTATTTACGACAGAGAAAGGTTTTAGTACACTTTTTTGCCCCTAATGTGCGCTTACGTAATCTGGTAGCTTACTCAGTCAGTTTTTATAAAATACCTAGAACCAGTAATAATGTAAAGCTTATAACTTAGTATAGCTACAAATTATATTCCATGTTGACCTCGACCGTTGTGCCCTAAAAGCGAACGAAGGACGCGAGCACACATACACGAGGGCTGTCCATGCATGATATATCTGCCCTGTGTTTATGATTCTACCTAAGTACTTTGGCATATTCTGTGGACTTATTAGGAAAATCCACTAACGGTTTGTTTGCATAACCCAGTTTCCATTTTCAGATCATTCTTTTTGTTGAAATTATTACTGTTTCTAAATCTCTATTTTGTTAAAATTTTTCATAAAAGCCATTTGCCTTCTCTTATGTTTTTATCAGAGAAAGAAGTAATTGAATAGGACTCTAATAATAATAGATACATTGTGTAAAAATAAGTCGTCGAAAGAAGGAAGATCGTTATTTTGCATCACAATATAAAACTGGATCATTTCTTCACGGGGTGATTCTGATGTGATATTGAACAAATACAAATGGTTTATGTAATTTATTTTAATTTGTTGTGTTCAAAGGAAACATTCCGCTAAACCTGAAGCTTTGTTCATTCTAACAATGTGTCCTCCCCGTCATGGTGTATGGAGCAGAGACATGGTCGCTTACCAAGCAGACGATAACCAAACTGCAAGTCACTCAAGGGGATATGTTGAGGATATCTCTTCGTGATCATATAAAAAACACAGAGATCAGAATAAAAACGAAGCTTACCAACATAGGCCTAGAAATAGCGCGATAGAAATGGAAGTGGGCAGGCCATATTTGTCGAAGAACGGACAGTAAATGGAGCAGGAAGGTGTTGGAGTGGAGGTCTAGAACTGGATGTAGGAGCTTGCGCAGACCGCGAGCTAGGTGGACCGACCTTGTAAAGGAGGCGGGGAGGGGACGGATGCAGAAGGCTTAAAATCATTTAAAAGGGCTTGCTAAGGAGGATACCTATACTAAGCATTGGGAGGAGAAAAGTTATAGAAGAGAATTTATTTTAATATTAGTAGGTAGGCCTCAAAATTTTTATTTTAACATTAGAATCAGCCCTTAAGAGGTTGCGAAATTTTAATTTACTTGTATATAAGGTCGAAAACATCCCAAGCGTTTACGGTGTGAGTACGGCACTAAAAGCCCACAAGTCCCACGACCGGTCAACTTCGAAGTTCGTAACTGTTGTTACTTATAATCTCACTCCAGTAGACAAGAATACTGTAGTTGGCCCAAACTGGCTGCTAGCCACGATAGTGTTATCGTGCAACTTTGTAATCAACTAGCAATTTGCACCGCCTTCGTTGGGCGAGTTTACTTTTTGAGTTGTCCGACTTTCATTAAGCGGAGTTAGTAAAATCTGTTTCCAAAGTCAACGGTGAATGAGTAAAATATAAGTTTTGGTTCAAATATTCATATTATTATACAGTAAAACCATGATGGAAATAACTTTTTTTTTAATGATTGCAAATAACGTTGACTTAAAGTTACATTGCAAGTTGCAAAAAATCTTGCTGAATTGATGCTGAAATGTAGAATCCAGTGTTACTAGTAGATCTGATTGTTTAAGCTACGATCATACATACGTCTGCTGTCCCGTCCAACCTACAGAACTGGTTACAATCGAAAGGCCAACCGATAGACCCTGTACTCTCGCTGACGTCACACAATAACAACCTAATAACTGTGCATTCTATAATTTTTGTATTTAACCATGTTATTAGCACCTTATAATTTAACTCTCAACGGTCAGTGTAGGTTCTCATTTTCCCCTGCTGCGACCAACACTACCGTCTGTCACTATGATCAGTCTGGTGAGTCTACTAAACTGGCAGCTCGGGCCTACACTGCCTACCTACCGTCCTAACGCTGCTACACTGGGCGACCTAGATGCAGCTCACTCTCCTGTCTCATTCTTATTACGTTTATGTATTTTTTATTCAGTGGAGCCAGGGCACTAAGGACTTAGCGTAAAAGAGAATTAGTTGTCCGACAGACCATGTACTCTGGACGTCGCGCGAGAGTGGTGCCTCAAAAACAAAAGCTTCCCATTAGTTGATATTTGAGCCAGGATTCTTAATCTTTAAATCCTTTAAGACACTAACAAATCTTGAATTTGAATTAGCTATAGCGACCGCAAAATGATCGCTTTTAGATAGAAACTGCTTAATAACCCTTGTTCTATGTCTAAAAGTCGGAAGCGATTTTTTAACTTTTACTACCTTTTGACGACCTTCGTAGCCAAGACGCGAGTACTTGGCCTCACCATCTCGGAGGTCCCGGATTCGATTCTCGGTTGGGTCAGTTAAGAAAAATAACTATAGGTATTTTCTCAGGTCTGGGTGTTGTTGTACGGTCGTTATTTCCATAACACAAGTGCTTTAGCTACTTACCATAGGATCGGAACAATGTATATGATGTTGCCTAATTACTTACTACCTCTACAAAGTATATAAGCCTAGGTTTTGATTTGTCCCCCTAGTAAGTGATATTGTATCGTTTTTGAGAAATTAAGAATCTTTTAGCGTCAGTTTATTGAAGTATCTAAGAGAAGCTTTCCAAAATGTATCCTTTTTAGCGTCTTAACGTGCATTATCTTAACGTCAAAAATAATTTCGACACTATAAACCGCAGCGAAATTACTGTTATACCTAAAATACTCTTGACATTTGACCCAAAATGCTAGTTAACTCAGCACTTACAAAGCGCAGGGGCTGAAAAAAGATTCCCAGCTACATTTAGACTGGGACGCTCTCAAACTAAGCACTTACCAACAGAATGAGTTATGTGGCTAGTTTTATGTTTATAAAAGTATCATTCTATTTTTACCTTACTTTGAGTAAAAGTTTGGGGACACATTTTTATTTTTGTTAGCAGAAATGAAACGCGATTTCCGGATCAAATTGACTATAAAACAGCTGGAGCAGTATGTAGGTACTTCCAACCAATACGTTTAAAGAATGGTTTCACATAGAGTCCGCCGCGGCAGCAGCACCGCGTTTGGTGAAGTCTATTCAATTTGAATATGTGCCTTCGGAGGTGGCGATATAAATATGTCATACACAAATTGAGATGCAGATGTGAGCCTAAGACAAAGGTTACACGCTCAGTATGTCATCAGTCTTGTCAGAATGAGGGAGCATGATCGTGTAACCCATAGACTTAGAATCCGCTAGTAACTCACTGATTGATGGCATACTAAAGTAAACTTAATATTACCAAGCAAAATCAAGATGTAGAGTGCAAGATATTATTGTACACTATCGCTTAAAATATAGAGTCAAATTTACCTACGCCCAGCCAATACTTTACATGTGCCAGGACTCGTTTTGCTAAAAACTTTATAGTACAATCCGACGCTAATAGGGTTGAAATATGCAAAAGGCACGATCATTTGGGCTCGAGGCAGCGAAGTAGCTCGCAACGTTTTAAACTCGGAGCGCCCTCGAGTCGAGCGCTACTGACGGCCGGCGGGCGGCCCATTATCGAATACGAAGGCTTTTGCAGCGAATGGAAAAAGGTTAATTTCCGCTCGCCTTCAAAATTGTTTATGTATGTTTTTTTTTAATTCGCAACATTGTTTTTACAATCGTACAAATGAATAACTTATATTTTAGATCTACAAAAGATCTCAAATTCTTTTAGGTGATTGAAATCCGATGCCGTCTGGCCGTAACGAATACACTTCCCCACTGCCAACAGGAGGCGTGTCGTAACAGGCGATTAATTCCTGTAGCACCAGACAAGCAGCATCTGAGTGCGAAATTTTACTAAAAAAACGGCGCTCGCCAACCTGCCTGCCAAGCGTGGCGAATATTGGCAATTCCCCCCGAAGATGGATGTCATGGGGGGAGGCCTATGTTTAGCAGTGGACGTCTGACGGTTGAAATGATGATGAATGATGATTGAATTCCAACAAAAAGCGACGTCTCCCCAGTTAACACAAAAATAGGAGCATATGTCTTCAATTACCTAAAAACTAGATACAATAGAAATTATTTTATTTCTTTAAAATTTATTTCAGTCTGTCATACGGTAATAAAACTACAATTTTACAAGAATTATACATTTATTTCTAAGTTTGACGATTATGGCACTTAGTTACCCATTTATGTAATCTCTAGACTTAATACTACTTATAAATAATTTATTATGAAAGACAAGACACATACAAAATACTGGTTACATGATTAACTAATACATATTTGTGTTCCCATTTTCCGATAGAGCTGTGGTATGCCCTTGCTGTATAAACGATGGTCTTCGTAATATTAATAAAAACCTTGTTTTATTAGAACATCGTTGAGTAGAATATTGAATGTTACTCATACTGTTATGAAACATATTAATCATTATAGTTTGAATAACATGCAAATGAGAGTCTCTCGTGATAATATTTATTAATACTCGTAGGTACCTACTGCATCTGTGCATACTGCCTTGTTCAAAGTCTAATTGTTTTAAATAATAGTTAATCAAAATTCAAAATCATATGATGATATGCATTATGCACCTTTGTTTCATAACTTCGACCCTCTTTATATATTTTTTTACAATCAACATTCAATAAACATTTACCTTACTTTCTTCTTTACAACAGACAGGACTTTTATTAGAATACTACCTAGATTTATTATTTGTGAAGCAATAAGCTTCGGATATCAAACACAATTCGAAAATGGATCTTAAATTTCAAACAGCTTTTTGACTCATAGCATTATTGACACCACATCCTACGTACGTTAGTAGCACTTCCTAAAAGCGGGATTTCGCAAATTTTCATCAACTTGTCTGCTGTCAAGTGCTCGCAGTACCTGTCATCCTGGGTAGAATCCACGGGATACGTGAAGGTAGTTGAATAATAGCTTCGTGCTTTATGTTATGAGGCTAATTTTTGATACCAATTTTTAGTTAATCGACGAAGAAAAAGGTTTCTTCATGTCTGTAGCAAACACTTTGATAAATAAGACAAATCTGTGGCGCTTCTTCACTTCACCAATATAATAGCGCCCTAGATCTCTTGAATTACAGTCGTCTATCCAAAGTTTCGTCGACTGACCGCATTATCGACGTCCCGGCAGGCGTTGCAGCAGTATTTCCTAAAAGGGGGGACTACGCAGTTTCTCTTGAGCTCATCCGCTGCGAAGTACTCGCAGTACTGCGTCGCGTCGGCGGCGGCGCACGCGTGGGCGGGGCGCGCAGCGGGGGGGCAGCGGCGCAGGCGGCAGCGCTTGCGCCGCTCGCGAGGCTTGGGGCCGCAAAACATGTCGTCCGACGCAGGGCAAACCAGAGGCCGGTAGGAGACGCCGCGGCCGCATGTAGTGGAACACTAAGAAGGATATGGTATCAAATAAATAAATAAATATAAATATTATAAATATTGGTCAACATCACATACATTGTTCCAAGCTGATCCTAAGGTAAGTAGCTAAAGCACTTGTGTTACAGAAATCAGAAACAACGACGGCACCACAACAGCCAGACCCGAGACAATGTAGAAAAGTTATTTTTTACATTGACCGACCGGGAATCGAACCCGGGACTTCGGAGATAGCGACACCAAGTCCGGTATAATATTAGACAACATCAAAGACATTGCTCCGATCCTATGATAAGTAGCCAAAGCACTTGTGTTATAGAAATTAGAAACAACGACGGTACTACAACACCCAAACCCGAGACTTAAGCATTAAGCAAAAATAATAACCTGACAAGTCGAGTGCAAACTTCATTTCGCCCGAGTAACTTTGCAAGCGAAATTATCTCTCCTAAATGTTTTTAAACTGTATTGGATTATGCAATGTCTATGCAAATCACCTGACGAAGTTGTACCAAACTCTATTAAGGTTTTAACAAAGAGATTGCTTATTGTCTTTTAGAAGGAGCCCGGGTGTGTTTAAGCAAATGTAAATAATTAGCTATATCTTTTATCATTGTCATCATCATTATCACAGCCTATTTCAGTCCACTACTGGACGTAAACCTCCCAAAGAGCACGATCTCCTGCTTTTTTCCTTTAGCAATGCCAGCCATGTTCCTAAGGTCGCCGGCCCATCGAGCTGGGGGGCGTCCTCCACTACGTTTGCCAAGACGTGGTCCACACTCGAGAACCCGTTTACTTTAGCTTTCAGTGGTTCTGTGGCAGAAGACCAAAGAAATGGACATAGGCAAAGAATATAGCAAGCTCTTTAGCTTGCTATATGGCAGTGGGCCAGCCACATCTATCGCAGAACCGATATGTTATATAGGCAAGTTTTGTCTAATTGCTTCAAATGACATTGAATTTTTTTAAAAAAGTTTTGCACTATTACACCAATCATCCAGCCCCAGACTAAGCAAAGCTTGTACTATGACGACTAGATAAGGGAATCATACTTAAATATTTTTATGAACATCCATGACAGGTACAAATTCTCGTGCTTATCACACAAACATTTGCCTCTTGCGGGATTCGAACCCGCAACCGCTGGCTTTGTAGTCCGGAGCGCGAACTACTATACCAGACGGTCGTCCAACCACAAGACCTTAATTAGAAAAATAGTGCGGCCTAAATGGGTACTAGGCACTTTTCGAATTACATTTTAAATACAAACAAATTGATTTTTTGCCTTAATTTGAAACATCTTCATTACCTACCTACAAGTAACAATAACTTTTTGCACTTAGTTAAAAAAGATTAAATCTAGACTTTAGTTAAATCAAGTAGAACAAAAAGTAAAATCACAAATTTCACATCTCAATAG
This sequence comes from Anania hortulata, assembly GCA_963576865.1. NCBI lineage: Eukaryota > Metazoa > Arthropoda > Insecta > Lepidoptera > Crambidae > Anania > Anania hortulata. The sequence goes on along the minus strand of OY756396.1, from coordinate 15,304,504 downwards.
ACTATTATCTAGACAGGAATCTGAGAATCGAGAGGCCAAGACTCTCAATGGCGAAAAGCGAATAACTTTTTAATTAAACTTTTGTAGTTTTAGTTTTCTGTAAAAACATGGACCTAGTCAGTGTTTGCAAGGGAATGTAATAAGTGGAATTAAAGTTACGTTTCTGGTGGTAGCTTCAGGTAACACTGAGTCAATACAATCATCAAATAGGAGAGGGATACGTTATTTAACGAACCGTTAGCTATTTCCATCAAACATGAAATTCTATTTACTTGGGAAGTCCAAATACATTCATTTTCGAGTCTAATGCGGCCGGCGTTGATTGTAGTCATTTGCTCCGTATGGTTCGTTAATCAAATGTCGATCAATGTAGCAAGATAAAGCGATTGGTGATACAAACATGGAAAACCAGAATGAAATTATTACATTTATCAATATCAGTACATAGGATATTGATCGAAAACATTGGGTATCTGTATGTGGGTATAAGTAACAGTTATAAATCGTGTTTGTTAATTAAATAAAGTGAAATATGGTCATTTTACCAAATAAATTTAAGTGTCATCTAAAAACCTAAATGAAAAAATAAACTTTAAAACAATTGAAAAAACATGCTTTATATTATGCATGAGACATAATATAAAGCGTGACATAATATAGTAGTAGCATCTTCTATATAACTCCTAGCTCCATCTTTACCTAAATATCAAATTATTCTATTATCATCCGGAATTCACATACTTACAAAGTTTAAAATTGATACAAAAACAAAAGTCTAAAATCCCTTGTTAAAAATAAAGCCACTAAAAGCGTGTTAAAAAGGTCTTCATCTTCTTCCAATTATTATTTAATTGTTAAGCCACAAACACAAACACGAAATTAAATAGAAGATCTCATAAGCACTAAGCCAGGCTTTTCTTTAGGATTGAAGAAAAATCGATTCTGTGATTAAAGGCGCTATCGTCTTGCTCTAAAAAGCCGCCTGTTACGTAGTTCATTGAATTCTGAAGTACCTAGATATTATATTACATTATTAGGATATATAACGGGAAAAAAATCTTAAGTTCTCTTCTATTACGAAAAAATATCAGCTTCGTTTACCGTTGTAATGGATTTAGAAAATTTTGTACGAAATTGCGATTTTTGAAATAAGACAAATGCTTTAAGTCAGAACGTATGGGTTTTGCCTCACAAGTAGGTACTCACAACCGCTGGGTTCCTGAGTTTAAATCCTAGCATACACCTTTAGATTTAAAGGAATTTCTTTGTAATACATATTTGTATTTACTTTAACACAATGAGAAGCGTTAGTACAGGTCACGGACAACTGGTCTAGCGGTGAAGCCGCTCAGACGAAGTATGATAGTATGTTTGTATATATATGTGTCTGAAGTATTGGAGCCTCATCTCAGAGACTTGTTACATCTCCTAAAATGCTCCCCAATCTAGGCTCACAAGGTAGGAAACAGAAGTACCCCGCACCGTTGTCAGAGAACCTCCTGCTAGGCAAAGAGCTTCCGAACAAGCTGAGAATACATGTCGGTCGTTGTAAAGAAAACCCGTAAGTCTATGGGAAAACCTAATAAAGTGGGACTACATTGACGACACCAATAAATAAATAATTAAATAAATGGGACATGTTCGAACAACTACACACGCTAAGACTTTTTACGTACTACCGGCAGTAGGATTCTTGTGGCGGAATATTTGTCAACAGACATTTGACTGAATTGCCATCATTGCGCGAAGAAGAAGAAGATTTGTACTATAATATACTACTTATTAGCTCAATAACGTACTTATGTATAAGGAGACCTTCATAACGCTGAAAGGTAATACGGTAGGTATTATCTTGCACAACAGATTTTTAACTTGTGAGAAGGTTTGATGGCAATTGCACCAGACTTGCCAGATCTAGATCATATTAACACCCCGATAGGAACATCACGGAAAAAGAAAAATATTAGGAGAAAGAATGTAAGAGAGAGACATCTATACCTAACAGAGGCTTTGTTCTACTATAAGTTTTACAGGTACTTTGATGTAGGTGCAGTGCAGGTCAATCATAATCATAACAATAGTTTACTACTGTAGAAATAAAATAACATAAATTTTACGTAATCATGCTTATTAAGTTCGTGACCAAATGGTGGTGGCAAATAGGAAAAAAAGGTGACCTCCTAATAGATAGGCGGGTGTTATTACAATAACGACGAAAATCGATTGGACTCAATTAGCACAAGATCGTAGTACTTAATGCGCTCTAAGGAGGAGGCTTATACCCTGATCAAAGTCGCTGAAATATTGATAATGATGATATCTATTACAAACTGAAAAAATAATCAGATGGTTACCGGAGTCCAGGGCATCTCCCGCCAGTAGACAGGGCATGGGATCCTGTTGCAAGGCTGTTGTTTGGAGGGCTTCTCCGAGGGGCAGAGCGCGGGAGAAACACTGTGTCTTATCAGCTCCATTCTGGACGAAGTCCTGTAGAAAAATAAAATGGAATTATTAACGTTTTGAACTGCTACTATGAGATACAAATAAAATATTTCATCAGAACCAACATATAACTGCAAATCTGATCACACGCTACGATTGAGATCCCATCAAAGAGTTTTTATACAAATATGCCATGCATATTATCGAATTTTAAAACGAGTGGCAAATAAATCACTCATTTAGAAACATCATTGTGACTGATGAATAAATGAATAACTATCATGTCACATCTATTTGAAATACCTATAAAAATATTTAAATTTATTTGTTTTATATTAACAGACAAGTTTCAGAATGCATTAGTCGTCATGCATCATCAGTCAAAACTGACTTGTTTTAATAGGATTTTTATAATTAAGTTGCCTTTATACTTCTCGACATCTGTTAAATACGTACGTCAGGTTACCAGGTACACAGAACAGCTGCCTTTCTTGCGCTCCTTCGTTACCGCAAGTGGCGCTGCAAGACTCCCACTCTCCAGGAGCCCATTTGAACTCGCAACTGTGTGAAATAACAAACCAATCGTGTAACGAGTGTTTAGCGGGCAATAACCTCAGGAGTTTATCGGCGTTATCGATTATGCATTTACACGAATGAATAATTTGCGAAACGTTTCGTATATTAAAATTTCATGCATACAGTCACATTTTTACAATGGATATTTGTCAATAATTTCCCGGACGTTTATGGAGTTTATGGAGTGGAGGACTACTTATTCCATTTTTGTAACAGAGTCTACAGTAAAACTGTAACTAATACAAACTTGGTGTAATTATAGTGTAAACCTTGAACGTAAACAACAAAAGTTAACTAAGTATCAGATCCTCCTCGCTAATAATCCTGAACTGAATAGAAGAAACGGTAGTACGGATCTCTTAGGAGTCTGACTCGCACTTAGTCGGTCTTTCACAATCAAAATAATAAAATAACGTATATATATATACCTATTACCTACCTAGTTTATATTCACGGTGTAATCTGAGAGAGATCTACCCGTGTATTCCGAGAAAGGCCACACATGCTGCCTATTTATCGAGTGGCATTACTCGTTTATGGATTGACTGTAAAGAATAGGGATAGCTTTTCTAAACAATAAATGTCAGTTCATCCTCCTGACTCGTAATTTATTAAATTATATATATTCAGGATCGAATTTCCTAGAATGAGATCTTTCCTGAAATTGCTAAAGCTATAAACAAATAATTCATGGGTCTCTAATCGAAAATCGTTGTCGGAGTATAACAAACAAGAAAGAGTATTAATTTGGATCGACGATACCAATGAAATATTTATTAAGACGGCGGGATCAATGCTTTAGGTGTATCGAGACGGGTGCAAAGAGGCCATGATTTACTCTATAGTTTTGAAAAAAAAATTCAACAAGTTTATAAATGTTGAACGTCCAAAGTAGTTCAGTTTGAACTGTTACAAAGTAAATTGTCCAGTAATAGACTCTCTTATGCTAAAATTTAACGTAAAGTCGCAATTTTGGTTTACGATTACGAGTATTGGTAGTCTGTCAGTATTAGTATTGTGGTGTTGTTATGTTTGTGTCACTGAGCTTTTGGCTGTTGCAGAAGAGGCTGCAGTTTTCTGGAAAAAGTTTGACACGCAATGCTCGCGCGCGAATTTGGTCTTGATAAATATTTTTGATAAATATTTATCTTAATATATAATAACAAGTAAATCTCGGTGATTCACATCACGGTTTTGGCAGCCGGATTTGCTGCTCTGCACCCGCTAGTACAGGCCAATAGCTTACGTATAAGGTAATATCTACCAACTGTTATGCGCAATACATATAGAAGGAAGCGGGACGGCGACTCTTTCTTATCCTTTTCCTAGTCAAAAGTAGTTTTGACTGCTTGAGATGGCATGACAATATCAATGTTACTTATTGGAACAGATTGTTTATCCAAGCAAGGGCTTATAAGCTTACCCAGGAGAAGGCTAACCACTCTTATCTTATCTTGAAGGCCTTTCGTTTGTATTTTCGATATTTGAATGGGGGCAGATAATTTTTCTTGGAATTTCCTAAGACAGATACTCGTTGATAGGTACAATATGTTGATGACATCTGTATCTTTTGTTTTAGAATGAGATGAGACTATGGGGTGCTAAATTCGTCACTGGAAAAGCTACTTCTGAGACTTTTCCACGCATTCAAAAAGTTAGGTAAAAGGCCGAACTAACATGTAGATAGAAATACCCCATAGCAATAAGAAAAATGGAATAAGCATCTATTATTTTTGATCGTGTATTTTGACGTGCCCGCTACATGAATCATGTTTCAATATGTAGGTAACAAATTTACTTGTAAGATACTGATGATTCTTATACTTTTTGTGGGTATGCTGGAAGACGACTCCGCCGAAATTTCTATCTTGTAGGTACGGTTACCTCCTATTACAAGGATGTTAATCCCTTATCTTTTATTTATCTGTTTATATGTTTTCCTCTGTGAACATATGCCTGTTTAATCTTCTTCTGGCTGAATTTACCCCTCGTCCTACGTGAGCGACGGTAAGCAACCTTCAAACATTTCCCGTGTCAGTGTCGCAGACTGGTTTACGCGACAACGTAGGAAGGTACTTATTTACTTCGCGTTCGTCGTTCACGTTCAGGTTTACTATTTTGACATTTGTGTAAGTCCAAACAAATGCCGGACATAAAAGATATTTAAAAAAAAAGGTTTAAGATTTGGATAAGGTTTGGACTGTTTCCTTACAAAATGAAGTACGACCCACAACATTTCATAAAAACAAGCAATGCTACTACTTCTTCTCCTAACCTACTTCGGAGACGGCGTATCACTTCAACTCCTTATTGCCATCGTGCCTGTGCTCTAACATGGCTTACATATCTAATTTTGTTACTTAAAGAGCAACAATATCAGGCGCAATAATTTATGTGAAAACTCTTGAAACATTCATTTTTGGTTTTGACATACCTACAAAAGCCAGGAAAACTTTGGAAGAAAAACTGAAACTCAGGACATGTCTGGAAAATTCGGATAGATGATCTGTCCAATAACGTTGGGCAAGGCGTTGGAGAGGTCGGTTCTGTCCTGCCGATGGTCAGGTCACGTCTGGTCAGATGATGATGACGATAAGGGTAGGTTTCCAACAAAACCGAGAGGAGTGGAGCGAGAGATGTGCTTTTATACAAATGACAACCAAAGCGAAGCCTTCTTTCCTCCTCCTCCTACGTCCTCGGTTATTAATTGTATGATGAAATCAGCTCCTTACACACGACTACCAACTGTCGGCCAATTAAAAGTCCTTAGAGTAGTGTCTGTGGTCTCATGATAAAACAGTGGTGGTGGACAGTAGACGGACAGTTTACCTGTGGATGTTGCACCTCTCGTAGCGATGGGGCGCGCACCGCTGGCCGCGCAGGCAGCGCGGGCGCACCAGCCGCACGCCGCTGCCGCACGACGCGGAACACGGGCCGCGTTCGGTTGACCATCTGAGCATATTTAATCTGTACATACAAATAGATCAAGATGGAAGTAATTGGGGAAGGCCTATATATGTTCAGCAGTGAAAGTCCTATGGCTGAAATGAATATGATGATGATGATGAATGTCTAAATAACAGCTTTTTACTAAATGCACATAAAAGTATACGGAAACTACTTATAACAAATAATAAATTTGAAAAAAAATGTCTGTCCGTTTACTATATCTTTTTTCCGGCAAATCTCCGAAACGGCTAGACCGATTTTGAGGAAGCTTTCACCGGTCCTTATAACATCAGATATCTTCTGATGTTATAAGGAGAAACTTAGGCACTTAGGCACTATTTTAAGAAAATAATGGTGGTTCCACGCCAAAAATATGCTTTTAAATTGTTTTTTATTTTACCGATTAACGATTTAAATAGAGAAGTTTTAAAATTGATTTAAAGATCACGCGAACGAAGTGGGCTACTCCCTATAGCATCAGCTATCTGCCAGAAAAAGCTTCGTCAAAATCGGTCTAGCCGCTTCGGAGATTAGCAACAGCTAGTTGTAAATATTTTGTTCACTGGTTATATCATTATATTATGTACAATAAAAAAATGTGTCAAATTTATTTCGTTATTATTCTAATGGTATTTTTGTGACCGAGTTTTAATTTACATCGCATCTGATGGTACTAATGTTACGATTAAGATTAAGATAGAGAAAAATTCGATTCTCAAAAATAAAATATAGTAATATAAATATCGAAATTCGCAGAACGTGCACCTAGTAAAAGTTTAAAATACTCAATAAAGTGCAATTTAAACTTTAACCGTCTAGTTCGCGTTGACTCGAATATCGCAGCAGTAGTCGTCTATCAAAGATGTTTAAGCTGCCAACCTAAACATAAACTCTAAACAGTGTTGTTTTTTTATTTCAAACATAATACAGAAAAAATAAGAATAAGAATAAAATAATTTATTCCAAAACCACACATAGTTGTAAACATGAAAGAAAAGTAAAAAATATAATTTTATCTTAAAATTAGTGGTTCAGAAATGGTCTCCACTCAGCAATAAAAAAAGGAGGTTGAGTTAAGATCGTTTTATGAGCTTATGGTTAGGGCCAAGGATCAACTGTTCAATTATGTTACCACTTGCAGAGTTTATCATGCTCTTGAAAGCCTTGAAATTACTTCTTTGTTTTACGAGTGTTTGACATAAATTAAAAAAAACTCTTATATTATTTATATACAATAAGAGATAGATAAGATAAGATACATTTATTTCTATATAAAACTTAGCTTAACTTATTTTGTACTTAGAATAAATACATGAAACTTAAGTAGGTACCTAATTTAGTTTAATCTAATTATTATAAAGTTGGTACTTACACTAAGCAATGGTTTTGCTTGTATCTTAGGTATCAATTAATACCAACTCGAAAAAATTGGTGATACAATGATAGATACTTAGACTTTGTTTTGTTTTTATGATTTCGCACTTCAAAAGGTACAGTACAGAAACCCTTATAGGATCACTCTGATGTCTGTCTGTCTAAAATTATTTAAAAAAAACCTAGGCCTGCAATCCCTTGAAGATGTACAAAAATTAAACTTCTAAGTCAACGCAATCTAAAGATACGACTCCTCCACGCATACGAGTATTTTGACACTTGCAAGGGAGTCAAAACCTATTGGATACTTCACGTTGACCTTTGGCAAAAAAGCGATGTCATAAAGCACGAGTTAAGTCAAAAGTCCTAACGGACATATTTTTTTTTAACGATTATAACCTTACTCGCTCCCGCGCGAAGTGGAGGAACAAATCAAGGAAAGCGGACCCTGGGCTCCAAAGCAATGGCTTGGGACTCAACCGGGATTGACCGTACAGATGATGAACCTTACTCCCAAAAAATTGTGAAAATCTTAAAACTCGATTCCCGTGATGAGGTATTTACTTACTTATAAATTTGTACGGAACTCACGGTGCGAGTCCGACTTGCACTTGGCCGGTTTTTAGGGTTCGTGAGTTTAAATGGCAAAAAACGGAACCCTTATAGATTCGTCATGTCTGTCTGTCTGTCTGTCCGTCTGTCCTTCCGTCCGAATGTCACAGCCCCTTTTTTCCGAAACTATAAGAACTATACTGTTGAAACTTGGTAAGTAGATGCATTCTGTGAACCGCATTAAGATTTTCACAAAAAAATTGAAAAATAATAATACATTTTGGGGGCTCCCCATACTTAGAAATAAAACTCGAATTTTTTTTTTCGTTAAACCCATACGTGTGGGGTATCAATGGATAGGTCTTTAAAAATGATATTGAGGTTTCTAATATAATTTTTTTCTAAACTGAATAGTTTGCGTGTGAGACGCTTCCAAAGTGGTAAAATGTGTGCCCCCCCCCCTGTAACTTCTAAAATAAGAGAATGATAAATCTAAAAAAAATATATAATGTACATCACCATAAAAACTACCAGCGAAAATTGGTTTGAACGAGATCAAGTAATTAGTTTTTTTTTAATACGTCATAAATCGTAAACCGCAATTTAACTTTCGTAATGTTATGGATTTCATTTTGCAATAAAAATACCATAACCGTGACTCGATTGTCGTGATGGGTGAACTTTTACTCATAACGGTACCTACAGGTTTGTACGGAACCCTCGGTGCGCGAGTCCGACTCGCACTTGGCCGGTTTTTTTTGTATAAAATATGCCGTGAACACAACCCTGCTTATTGTTTGGCGTTCATGGTATTGGCGCTATCAGTAGTGATTATACGTTCAGTGCTTTCAGTGGTGTTCTAGTGCAGTCGTCAACAAGCGATAAATACGTACAACATTTTTTCTAGCACAATTTAGGCAGTTTTATTGATCTCTTCCAGATAACCTTTAGAGGACAAATGAAAAAGAAATTGAGAAAATTGAAATTAAAAATGTAGATTTTCCTGTGATTTGTACCTTTTGTGTGGTGTAGGTACAATAAAGAGTATCTATCTATCTAAACTTTCTTTCAAGGTTTCTTCCCGGAAGGATTATCTTTTAGACTACTTTCTGTCCATCAATCCGACCTACCTATAAAGTTCTGTAGCTGAAGCTTTTCAATCGTAAACAGAATCGTAAAAATTAATCTTAGCATTATATTTGATTAAATTATCACTAATAAATTATCAAGAAGCATGATACTTAACATGCCAACTAAAATGCCGACCAAACTTAAGTTTAATTGCTTCAAACCACATACTATCAGTAGGATCAAAGAGCTTGTTAAATTCCAGTCTAAACGCTTAAAGCATTACCTGACTTAGGTAATCGGAGGATTATGTCAAATTATTTCTATTACTCATGCGCTAATCCTCATGACCTTGGGAGGGAGATGTGATTAAAGTTGTCTTGATGTTACCTAAGTAGGATAGGAGCTATGAGGTGATGCTATTTGAGGGATAGCCACAGCCTATAATAAAACTGATGATAAGACTTAGTTACCATGTAACGTTTTGGGGCTCAACCGTTTTTTAACAATGAATTTCAAATCGAACTTCACCTTAAAAATTCGGTATTTAAATTTATTTTACATTTATTGAAAAACCAACCAGTTACAATATTATCTTATGATCTAACGAAATATTATTTAAATATTATATTCCATTACTAGCCGTCTTATTAATAACTCGGTTTATCCTTGAAATAACCTTACACGGAAGTTTAAATCTATATAATGCATACCATTTTAAAAGTTAGCTTTGACATGTCTGGATAATGGTGATATACTTAATAAAGTTGGCTAATCTTTAGTCATTATTTAAATCTAGTTTATATGTTTATCAATAAAGGGGTTAGAATATATCTGTCGTTACTACTCTGTGGTATTTACCAGAAGGGTGAAGAAACTCCACAAGGACGGTGAAAATCCTTTCAACATAATTCAGTCAGTTTTAATATTTAATGGTTTGTGTTAGGGAAAGTGTAGCCGGTTACATAATGTAACGCGTTGAAGTAATTTAGTTTTACTCATGAGTATTGTTTAGCTCTGCCATGTTTACCGACAAACTTTAATTAACGGTCAACAAGTTGGTTGGTCAAAACACAGCTTTTCATTGTAAACAATTTTGAACCTAGGGTTTACATTCCCGTACGAACTATGTATGTATGTATATCTACGCGGGATCTCAATATAGAAAAAAAACCTTACGCCGAATATAAGCCTTGTAATATAAAAGGATTAAATACATTATTTTAACCCCCCGTCTTAGGACGTAAGTTACCAAAGAGAAATTTTAATTATAATTTAACATTTTATTGATTCCTTTTCCTATTGCAAGGTTTAATTTCGGTGTGGATTTTTTCAAAATGTAATGTAAAGTTTTAAAAAACCTTTCTTTTTTTAATATTTTTTTGTGGGCGAGGTTTCGCGCGGTGGTTACATCTGTACTCCTTCTACTACCCTACTAACTCTTATGAACAACCTCTGATGACTCACCAACCCTTTACAGACAATCGCATCTGAATCGGTTGAACCGTTTCGGATATAAATGGTGAAATTCGTGTGCACACACAAATAAAGAAATAAACGAACAAACAAACAACCTCTCATCCTAAAAGCGTATACCTTCTCCGTTTCGTCGTAGGTCAAAACAAAGCACGCTCAGCTTATTAGATGCTAAGTGGTCGCATGAGATCACGTAATAATCAAATTTCTGTTATCTCATTTTGCTGGGTTGAGGGTTTGAACTTTAAAATATTTATTAGAACTCTAGTACCCGAACTTTTTTTTAAAAGTTACTATAAAGTTTACTTTTTATTTTAAAAGTGTTTTCGTAGGAAACGCATCATTCTCAACGTTTCGTCAGTAATCGTTTTCAATCCCGCAAATCCGTCGGATCCCGCACTTCTAATACCGTAGACTGAAATATCATTTGGGGTCTCGGTATACCGAGATTGCACCGCACCTATAACTCATTTTCATTTATGGTTGGCTGTCAGATAATGCATTATGTTTTTTATTTAACTAAAATTAAAATTTTCAAGTTTATTTGTTAAAGTTTTTTAAAGAGATTCCGATGTAAATGTAAATAGTTTGAAATGTCAGATAGACAATGCCACGCTGTTCCTGAAATTCCTACTTGATATAATATAGTTATATCGTTTCTTTTTATCATTATACTTTCTTTAAATCTATATTATAAAATAAAGTCGGGTTAATTACACCATTTATAAGTCAAGAACGCCTCTACCGATTTTTATGATCTTTGATTTGTTGAATTTGTTTCCGCCCCGAATAGCAGAAAAACTTTAAAAAACACGAAAGAATTCACGAAAAAAGGGGCGGTTCGAAGTTTGCCGGGGACAGCTAGTGTGTTATAAAAAAGAGTTACTACTGCCAACCACACAATGTAAGTAACGTAGATTACGTGCTTTCAATATTTAATCGAATGCCCTCTATTCTGTAAACACATTTATCGGACATTAAACTTAATAACTGTTTTTGCTATAAAAAAACCACATCATCTACTTTGAACTGCCTAGGGGCTAGGACCCACCCTAATTTGGCTAGACTCCAAAATGAAGCCTAGGCGTCCGTCATACTTATAACTTTGCTGAGTGGCTGGCCCTTCACTATATCTAATGTGACTTCGGATTAGATAAGGGTAGCATTAGCTAAAGAATTTAATTGCTTACTAAGCAACTGCAAAGTTTGCAAAGCAAAAATTACTATAACACCGTTATTTTTACATACTAAATTGAAGTAGGTATACAATAACGTCCAATTTGATCTTGTAAAAAATCCTGCGTCATTTCAGGGCATTATACAACCAAATATTTTTTGATTTTATGAGCTGATGAGGTACGAACAAACTAATTTCTATCATTCAAAAATATTCACAGAAACAGGTCCTCAGGCGAAATAAAGGACATATTACCTACTACTATAGGCTGTTCCTCTTAAGAATATAAACAACGTCAAAGTCAAAGTAAAAAAACATTTATTCAATTTAGGACAGAAAATTGCGACTTATGAACGTCAATAATAAGATTATAGGCCCATATGGAGCCTTAACATGTCTCCTTATTTTTTGGGCCCTATACTAGCGCTTCGAGACAAGACACAGACAATCTGGCAAGAACTTTTACTATGTAATATCGAGAACGTATTTTGACTATTTTTGACAATATTGCAAGAATTGTATATTTATATTCTAGAAAAATGTATACCTACAATCCTTATTGGGATTTCGTACCTATATGTATTTAAAAACCAAGTTCTCCTGCTGTTACACACATTTCAGTCGAGTACCATTTGGACGTATTAGTATGAATTAGCAGAGTATTTACCCGAGTTCACCACTAGAAGAACAACACGTGTGGAAGTATGTTCCCAGTTAAACCTGACACCCTGAATATTAGACTTTTAGATTCTATAAATTGAATTTAGACGATATTCTACTGATTTTCTTACGAAATAATAATCGAAAACCTTATACCGTTATAAAATATAACATTAGTTCAAAATAACAGTACAACTTTTTGTTTCAAATTATTAAACTGCGACTTTTAATGAACGTCAACCAAGGCCGGCGTTGTTAAGTATAAAGAAATTATTATGAGTTATAAATGAGTTTATTTAGTCATTATATAAGTAGTATATGTATATATATTGTGCATTGATTTTATTTATATAGGTAATTATTTGTATCATATTAAGCTTACCACGTAATTTGTTAATGTAAGGTAATTCTTATATCGGACCTTTACCGCACCCATTACTTGTTTTTCTGCATGACCCTAAGGTTGGCTGGCAGAGAATGCTTTTAGCATTAAGTCCACCTATTGTACACTTTTTAAAGTTTTGTGCAATAAAGTTTTTAAATAAAAATAAAGAAATAGTAAAAGCTCGTTCTTAACTTTGGTTGATGTGAAAGTATCGAAGGCTAAAGTTTCATGCCTGTAAGCTTTGGAAACAAGGAAAGTATGGAGGAAGGCAAATAAACGTCTTCAGAACTTCACAAAGTAGCTCAGGAATGCTGAGGGCCCCGACGGAGGCTGTATTGATTTACTAGAAATATGTGTTCGTTCGTGCTATCTTTGCATTTGTGAGACCGGCTAAATTTAACTTGGAAAATTTGTTTTATCAAATTGAAAATGAGTAGTAGTTTATTGTTTACACTCCGACGCTTTAATGAAATGATATACACGGTGGAGAATATCATCAATAAATAAAACCTAGTTCACGATTTCGATGTTGCTCCAATGGTAAAAATGTTTGTATAGATAAGTAAAAACTATGGACATTTTGCTATCTTTTAACATTTATTTGACAATTAGTATATTATTACACTTACTAACTATACTAAAAAGCAGTTCTTTTCATAAATGTCTATATTTCATAACATGTCAATATATTATATTCATCTAACGTCTCCAATGAGCCTTGAATGCCATGTCCACCTCCTATAACAGTAAACTGTTTCCAAAACAAAGAAACCTTCCATTTCAAATATTCCTTACGTAGGTACATAATTAGTCACTTGAGTTACGATTCAGTTTCACAATGTAAACCTATTATTATCTTTATTAATAGTATGACATCCGGTATAAGAAATATTAATTTTGTTTGTTTTTTGACAATGACAAATATTATGTGTTAAATATTAAATACATTAATAAATCCGTGCCTTCATAAAAGTTATTTATTTCAAAAAGCGAAGACACTCAAGCAAACCATAATAAGACATATTAACTACCTTATCTATTTTACGTTACGTTACTTCTCACGGTAAGAAAGCTTTACATTAAGCAAATTAGCTATAAAAATCTTAAAACCCTAACCCACGAATCCAAAACAATTAAAAAAAGAAGAAAAACAGTAGCCTTCGTTCTTTAGACTAAAAGTAGGTTTGCTGGCAGGCAATACGATAAAAGATTAGCCAAGATATACAGTAAAAATATAAATTATAAAAGCAAAACATCGAATGCAAAATTATAGCAGATCAGTGACTAAAAAAAACCCTCAACTGTCTGCAGAAAGCTTTCACACACACGCACACACTTGCTACAAATTGCTACGAAAAACATTACTTCAAAATATCCGAAAATAAAGTCAATAGAGAGACTACGAAAGCCGCGCCGTCATTCATCAGAGGCGTAGGTACGGCGAGCCAACAAGGACCTTACGCAGTGCACATACGGTCCAATTTTTTAATGAATGAGTTAAATTATCCGTGTACGATTTTTGACAGCCGATAGAAATAATTAAATGTGAAAAAAAATATGTTTTTGTTCTTTGCATGGTTCGATTAAGTTAAGCCACTCATAATTGATTTGGCACCCCTTTGCAATGTAACCCTGTATGTGCTTTACTTATAACTTACCTAAACTAGCGTTTTTAGAGATATAAATATTATTATCATCATTTCAGCCATAGAACGTCCACAGCTGAACATAGGGCTTCCGAATTTGCCGGTTGGAAATAGCCTGCATCCAGGGCCTTCCTGCAACCTTTACCAGGTCATCTTCACCACCACCTCAGGTCACCTTGTGCAGTAGGTGGACGTCCTATGCTGCGCTTGGCGGTACGTGGCCTAAATAATACAAGTTTAAGAAAACTGTACATCTCATTTTAAGTGATTTTGTTAGTTTTTATGAGAAATATTTTATTAAACATATTTATTAATAATTTGTGGCTTGCCTAGCTAATCCACCTGCTGAATAATAATGAGTTGTCATTTTGTATCTATGCAACTACATATGAACGTAAACGGTTCGTTTTACGGCGAAAACGTTACGGCTCCGTTCTATAAGTACGTAACTCACGTTTTGAGCTTGGTAGGCGTAATATCGTACGAGTTCAACTACGAAGTCCTTGAGCGAAAGAGTTACGTCGGCAATGTCGGCATTTCTCACCACTAAGGGTTGTCGGGTCCTACAAATAGGAATGCTGACCCAGTTTATCCGGACACAAAGGGAACATGGAACCTGATTCCGTACACTATTCGATCTAACGATATGAACACCGATCGACTTTAATACTGAACACGTTTTAATCTTTAAAAAATTCAAAATCTGGTCAATTTACAGACTTTGTTTTCGTCGACGACATTCGTAGCCTTGAGGCAAGCACGCCGGACTTGACTTCGCATCTCTGTGTTCCCGGGTTCGTTACCTGGTTTAATAGATATAGAATACGAATTTTTCTACATTGTCTTTTGTCTAAATGTCAGTTGAAGTAGCGTCCGTTGTTTCTGATTTCTATAACACAAGTGCTTTCGGTACTTACCTTGGATCAGAGCAATGTATGTGATGTTGCATGTTGCATTTATACACCGTGTAACGCTAAATACGCAAAACCTCTTAGAGGCTGATTCTGGTGCCCAAAAACAACAACTATTTGTATGGGATCAACATCAAAATCACAAAAAAAATGGTTCCCCATACAAAGCGTAATGGTCGACTGGTATAGAATGCCTCATGGCATTAAGTCTACCTTTTGTATGATTTTTAATCTGTGCAATAAAAATAAATAAATAACAGCTGATTGGACATTTAGTATGAAGATGTTATTTTTTTAAAGATTTTCCTGTTGGTCCTATACAAGAAGTTGTTGTATTTAAGCACCACCATCAGCCCCTAAGAGGTTTTGCGTATTTAGCGTTCACGGTGTATATGTTTTGTTTACGTTTGTCACGGCATCACCAGTTCAAAGGACTCGTGATTTTATTTGGAGCAACTATTTATTTACCTCCTTAACTGATCGGTCTGCAAAAAAATATGTTAAAAATATCAAGAAATCAACTTTTCCAACAGTTATCTACTCGATGTTTTATGGCTAGTATTCTATGTTAAAAATTCTAAAATACGTATTCCATAAAAAAATGCTGTCCACAACAAAAAAGACGTTATAAAGTCCTTGACGCATCTGCTTCGCCCGTATTCCGGACACGCAACCCTACATAGGACGAAGCGAGGTGTTAAACGTGTCAGTTTTGTCACCTGCACATTCCGTCTCATATCCGCGCCGAGCGAGGGTAACATTTTATTAAATACTACAGATCCGTAAAAGGCTTTGTACGCGCGGCTGCGTTTATGGCCCCGAAATTGAGATTTATTTGCCGTGAAAACCGCTTTGTTGTATTTCATAAGCTAAAAGGGAAGGAGAAAACATGTAAAATAGCTACATTTGAGAAAGAGAATAATAAATAAAGCGGCCAAGTACAAGTAGTTAAAAAAACAAGCCAAGTCCGAGTCGGACTAGCGTACTGAGATTTTCGGACAAGCTTGTAGGTATTAAAATAGTTCGTTCATAACAAGAATCGAGTTTCGAAGATATTTCCGATTTTACCTTTTTGTTAAAAAAAAAGTATTTTCTAATGTCGAAGGAAGTGATCCTAATAGGGTTCCTTCTTTCCTTCTGTGGAACGGAACCTTAAAAATGTTAAAAATGTACGTACTAAATAATATACGAATACTCGGTGCATCTCTACTTGCACTAGGTATTTACTTTAAAAAAAGTCTAGTCGATATCTTGGCGACATTGACCAGCTGTGTTTAGAGTTAGAAACTTTGACATTCGTTAAACTGCCGTGTTATATTGACATACTAAATTTAAAAAGAAAGCCGTACTTTCCGATATACTTACTTATTTGGAAGTGTTAGTCTTGCCCCGTCTACTTAGTCTCCAGTCGTTACGATCCTGCGCCCGTTTGAATGCCTCGTAGAACGATCCTCAACCGCCGATGGACTGACTATGTAGGAGGAGTCTTGTCCCGAGGACAGCATCCTACGTTACTTTATGCAGTACACCTAAGTAGAACCTTTTCTGTCAAATGCACTAATTAACATAGAGTGTTACCTGTACTCCATGGGTCGTGAGCGCGAAGCGGGCGTGCTGTGGTTGACGGAGACCACCACGCTGACCAGCTCATTATCAGGCACTGGGTGCTCGGGGACAGCCTGGCAATTAATTAATTAACATTTATTTATTATTGAAACATAGCACTGACCTAGGTACCTATTAATAGATAAGTGCAAATTCAACTCGCATTTTCAACTTCTTATTTTTCTGTATAAATAACCTTAAAATGTATCTTTTCATAAATTTTGGGTTAAGTAGATATTTACCGAAACAGGATATTTTAAAATAACGTTAAATATGTTAAAAACGTGAGTATGTATATTAAAAAATCATTTATTTTCGTTACACGACTGTGTTTAGGACAAGGAAATGTATATGTGTACCAAATGTTAATAAAATAAAATAAAATAAAATAAACTTTATTTGCCTTTACTTATTATACTTTATTTTACTTTATTTATTTATATATTTATTTAATGTAATCGGTTTAGAAAATTGTCTGTGACAGACGGACAGACAGACACGAATGATACACAATATTAGTGGTAAAAGATACTAAAAAGTAGACTTGGGTAAAGTCCTATTTTTAATCTAAATCCTAGAGTTCCTAAAATTTATGAAGCACTGAACTAAAGTATACTCGTCTACATAGATATTTATTTATTTATAGATAATAATCAGCATAATTCCATGATGGGATTGATCCCGGCCCGGGATTGTCATAAAATTCCAATGGCACATCAAAAAAATATCGGGTTTCAAATCGACTCTGCAGGCCTCTGTCACTCACTTGTTTTAAAACCGGGTACTATATCAATGTAATTATTAGCAGCTGTAACCCTTTTTGCCTAAACAGGGCTAAATAAAACCTCAGGGGCGAAAACAAAACCCAACGCCTAAACAAACCTCACGCAAAATAACCAGGCCACCACGTGTGACAAAAAAAGCCTTTTGAATAAAACACTGTAAAGGGAAATGAGATGTAAAGTCGCAGTGAGTTCCCAATTAACATCAGTGCAGAGTTGAAAGCTCCCGTGAATAATTAAGGGAACCGAGCGACCCTTATCATCAAATGTTTCGCTTCGTTACACTCTTCATAGTTCTGCCCTTTTGTATCACACATTCACACTGTGTTCACTGTCAACACGTGGCGGGCCCTGCCGAGGTTTTAATGTAATGCCGACCCGTGAAAGTGATTCAAATTGTGTGACTCTATTATGAAATTATGTGTAAATTTAATTGTTTTAATTTTTAATGTAACGTTTACTCGGCCTTATTAGAATTAAATCTTTCTGTACCTGACCCGTAGGGACGATCAACACTAATAAGTAATAAGTAGTATTGTTTAAACGTCCCGGGCCACGAAATCTAAAAAGTATTTAAACAGTGTTTTTGTTTATGTCAAACTATACAGAAAAAACTAAACAAGTTTGAAGTAAAAGTGCTTTGAACTCACGGATAGATCCCAGAACTCCAATGAGGTTTTTAAAACTCCTAATTAAGGTTAATGATACCCCATCTGATATAAAGGTTATAATAAAAACCCTTCTATTTCATAAGACGCCACTTTTGCAGCTCAGAGAGGTATATGTTTTTTCTTCACTGAGTGAGCTGGCTTCAGGCGTTTACATGAATGGAAAAAAGCAACAGATTCAAGAATAATCAGTTTTATTTCTAACTACATTCTTTTCTAATTTCTTTTTAACAAAAATGCCTAACAAGTTATGGCGAAGAGGAATGTTGTAATTAAATCTTACAACGACGAACAAAGTTTAAGTATCCTCTTGCAGTCAGTTGTTCTTTACAGTTTAATTATTTTCAGAAACTACTACAAATTGCCACTTCGAGTTTTAGCTAAAGTACACTTCGTACAGAAATAGCCTTATCCTGTTACCTATAACCTTATATCATTACCTATAACTCGAAGACCCGAAGTTAAATACCGTGAAATCATGTTTACTTTGCTTACAAAATAGTTCAAAGGTGGTGGAGCGGAAATAAGGACAAAAAAACTATAAAAATTCAGTTATCTATTAAAAGAAGCCCTTCCTTTATAAATGGCAATCACGCTGTATCTTATAAGTATTACTTTATTCTATGCAAATCGCTGCATGGAAAGCGGGATTTTATAACACAAGTATTTAATTCATAAAATAAATCCTGAATCGTAATGCAGAAAAGTAAAACCTAAAACTGAATTAATTAAAATTTGAATTGAATAAGTTTGAAGTTGAATAAGAAAACCTACAAGATTGTGATTATGAAACTCAAACTGTTTGCCTGTTCTTTTTTACAATGACTATGTTTCAGTACTTTTGGGTTGGGTTGAGAACTTCTGCTAGGATCATTTCCTAAATAATTGCTTTGAACGCAAGGAACTTGTTTGAATTACCGGTCTGGTATATAAAGGGTGTCTCAATAAGAGTTCACTTTTTAAAAATAGTATAATATTTTTTTTGTGAATTTTGAAATTTGGCAGGTGTCACCTATGTTTGTTCTGATTATTAAAAATGGAGTGCTTTACGACAGAATAACGTGTTATAATTGTAAAAACTTGTTATAAAAATTACGTAAGTCATGCTGAGACCGCCCGAATTTTCAGTCGAGAAAGTGCCCATAATGTGCCAACCATTCGAAGAGGTCAAAAAATTTTAAGAAACTAAGTGGATTATAGTCAGTGAGACTCTTGTGCGTCAACGTACCGGTCGGTCTGTTAAAAACATTGCTGCACTAAACGAGAGTGTCACCGAAAACCCGAAACATCAATTTGGCATCAATTTGGCATCATTAATACTCATTAATACTCATTAATACTCATTTATTCAGTATATAGGCCCTCTTCCGGGCACTTATACACGTCAAAATATAGCTTTACCCTACCACCGCTTCGGGACTACATATCGGCTGGTGATGAGAAGAAACGGCGCAACAAACTCAGTCACCTTTGTCAGCCTTTTTTAAATACAATTACAAGACATGAAGTAAGTGCGAGCTAAGCAGGTTAAGTCCATGCACTCTTGTCGTTCAAAAAATCGTCTACCTTATAATACCCTTTTTTCATAAGGTTTTTTTTAATGTGAATTTTGAACTCATGTACAGGTAGTTCAACAAGTCTGTGGAACTTTATTAAAAAATTTAATACATTCTCAACAAATCTAAATTTCATAAAGCACTACGCAGCAAATTTTGACAAAAGACCTCTCTCTACTTTCATGCGTACAAAAAAAAAAACTTTGAGGTTTTGTAAAATCTCCTGTTGCGAATAAACCAGAAACAATTCCTGATCTTAATCCGAGATCCAACGCATCATGGGTCTACAGCCACTTATTTG
This sequence comes from Anania hortulata, assembly GCA_963576865.1. Lineage (NCBI taxonomy): Eukaryota > Metazoa > Arthropoda > Insecta > Lepidoptera > Crambidae > Anania > Anania hortulata. The sequence continues at coordinate 15,284,376 of OY756396.1, read as the reverse complement.
TGAAAATTTCATGAAAAGAGTAATGGCCTGACATTAGAGCCGTGGGACATTTGCCGGATTATTTATTCTATATTTAATAAGAACACGTCTTATTGTCTTCTTTACAATCCAATAAAAATATTACAACTGTCTCAAAAAATAAGTGTTTTTATTTGAAAATGAAAAAGTGCACTATTACTGAGATACTCGTTACATATACCTATTTTAAAAAAAATACATGGTGTGTTTCGTGGGAGAAGCTTCCAGCAAAAAAAAAAGTTTTTTAAGTTAGTAACTCGTAACACAACATGACCTTTTTCACTTTAAAACCATGACGATTGGCGTGTTTTGTGTCTGGGGAATATTTATTTATTTAGTAATAACGATTAGACTCTATCCGAAACATACAAGTTGAATCAAGAACTTACCATTATCATCAAATCAGTCTGCAGCCTCGAATTGGCAGTTATAGAAATATCCGTATCAGTCTGATTCCACCGTAAAAGGGTTCCTGCTGCCACGACTGACCCTACCCATCCGTAATGTTCACCCCCCTCTTTTATATTTATCACGTTGTTATTAACTTCCACAATTTGCAGGTTCTGTGGGACGATTGGGTCGTATTTCAAGTAACTATCTTGGTAATGGTCGGTTTCAAATTTTCTAGTCCTGTGCTTGCGTAATTCGAGAATATGCCGGTCCCGTTTTCTTTCTCGTATGGCGATTTCTAGTGCGATAGGGGTGGAAATCTTGATTGAGACTTGGTGGGCGTCGTGTGGTATTACGACCATGCGTGTCCAACCTAAAACAATAGAGGTTAAATATTATTTTTATATTTCATACCGGCTAGGTTCGCTGAACGAACAACGAAACGCGTGAATATAACTTTTGCCTTTGCCTTTACCTTTTGCTGCCGACAAATTATAAAACATTCTCCAAGGGGTCCCGTTTTCCCGCGCAAAGAATATAAGTTGAATCTTTTTTGTAGATCCTACTAATCTACAAATCACCTTTGTTAACTAAGTGTGCTGCACAGACAACTAACGCTTTTTTTTGGTATTCATCTGGAAGACTGTGTTAAAAACGACTTAATGATGACGAAATAAGACGTTGGAAGCGATAAACCTCCCGCTTCCCACAAACCACCAGGTTGGTGACGATTATATTAGTGGTCAAGCTCTTTGTCCGGTCATTCAATGAAGCTCACTGTTTTATTTACCTTTTCCAAGATGCCTGGTGTAGACGTGCGTGTTGTTGTTGCAGTAACCATCTGGACACCAGTTGCAGCCCGGGTCGGTTGCGTTGCATTGACCTCTCACGCACGCTCCCTGGTGATAGAGAAATTATAAAATATTGTTTAAATAACAGTTTAAGTTCCTATTGGTAGATTTGAACATAAAGTAAAGTCAGGTAAAACTTGTGAGACGGCAAAAATACAGATGGTTTCAGAGCAGCTGTCATTTTAGCTATTAGCGATCGTGTTATCGTTATCTTTCTTTAGCTTGCATCGACTATTAATCTTTGAACGATCTAAAAATATTTAAATAGGTTTGTAAGGATATGCAGCGTGAACTTAGACGCTCGATGCAACCAACAAATATAGATTTAATTTAATATGCAATCGTTATTATCCCGAAGTAAGAAATTGATATCTTTGTTTTACGAAGTACCAGTTATTGAATTTTGCCAGAGGCGTGGCCCATTTTACCTAGATTCGATCAAAAATTTTGAAAAAACAATATCATTATAATAATGATAATATTTTTTTACAAAAATTCCTCCTATAAAATTTACTGTACATATGGAAATTTTTTTTTTCAACTGTTTTCCATTATAAGTCCAACCAGCCCGCATCAGAGTTTTCGTCAAAGCTCGGTCCGAACTACCGAAGTACTCGTAATAGTATCTAGCCATTTCCAACGGCTAACTTTTAGTTTGTGCAGTTTATTATAGACTAACGAATATTTGGCTTTAAACTCAAACTAGCGTCCACTTGGGATTCCTCGTACAAAGTAAAAACTGAGCTCGATTTTATTCAACTTTTGGGAAATGCTTATTCGTAATGAATAGTAAAGTTTTACAAAATGCTCGTTCAAAAAAGTAGCTGTTACTATAAAGGTGTTTTTTTTTTCGAGATTTTATCGATTACTCAGGTTTCGGTTCGATTCCCGGTCAGGTCAATGTAGAAAACGAACTTTTCTATATTGTCTCGTGTCTTGGTGGTGTGGTACCGTCGTTTGTTTCTGATTTCTTTAGCACAAGTCCTTTAGCTACTTACCTTAGGATAAGAGCAATGTATGTGATGTTGTACAATATTTATTATAATTATTTTTGTTGGTCTTTTATAAAAAAATGTTTTGTAAGTATAATTTTATTTTCCTATACTAAATAGACGATCAGCTGTTGGGGTGTATGGGAAAAATGATACAATTTTTAAGAATTTTGATGATGATCTTAAAGTTAAAGTGGTTGTAAGTAATTTACTTATAATCACTCGAAAAGTGTTTTATTTTTCTTAAACATAAGTAGCAAGCATTACGTTCCAAGAGGTGGGTAAATAAAATAAAACCATGGTGGCATTTAAAAGAAAAACAAGCGAGGTATAGACTTAGAGACTTATCTTATTCGATCGTGAAAAAACCACTACTTTTTACTTTCAAATTGACGGTAGACTAAGATTTGACTAAGACGACGTACAAACATGATGGCTTTAAGCAACACGTGTAGGCAAGCTACACTTACTACATGTAAGATTGAAAGAAAAACAAGTTTTTACTTTCTTACATGTAGTGATAATTTCCTTACTTCAATATAACTATTTAACAAGGACAAAAGATACTAACTTACAAATGTTTATAAATTAAAGTTTGTGGAAAATCGACGGCCGCAGGTCCATATATATTTTACAGAAAACTCGGCTACAAAAACGACAAAAACCAGACACTAGGCAGAGTTATGATAATAGGGTCACATACAAAAACGTCCGTAAACATTTTATTTCCCTTCCCAGACCACTGTGTATTTTGTACATTCTATAAACAAGATAAATGAGAAATGGGTATTTTTAGGCAGATCGCGATTTTGGGTTGAAAAGGAATGAATCTAACAAAAATTTGCTGGAAATTTTGTTCCCAGCGACAAGAGAATTTGTTTTAAAGGAGACTCAATTATTTTTCCATTTGTTTTTGGGAGCTCGTATTAGGGAGCAAAGGCAAAGTAAACAATAAAGTGGATTATTGTCGCACCGCTGGCGCTGGTTGGGAGCCCCTTCATTGAAATTCATTAGTTTAATGTAAGGTTCTTAGAAAATAAACGACAGTAAGCTGGCTAATAAACGATTTATTTAGTTGTTAATCGACACTTTTACGACTGAATTCTGTTTAAGTGCTTTATTAGCAGTAGGGAAGGACTTTTTATTTTAGATCTATTTGTTCTGTCATCGCACTTAAATTGATTGTTATTTGCTGGTTATGGTATGTTGGTTTCTAGTTTATCAAGTGTTCTACTTAAGGGTGATTTTCCCAGCACCAAATCGTAAACGGCATGGCTGAAACTGCTAGTGCAGGATGGCACTTTTAACTTGTAATATTTTTTTTTAGATGAAAAGTGTTGTCTCCTACGGCAGCCTACAAATATTTTTCCATTATGATTGTCGCTAATAAGGAAAAAAAAAATATAAACACCTAAGTTTTTCATACCGGTGAAGCGGCACAATTTGTTTTTCAGTATACTTTTAATCATATAATAAAAACAGTTGATTTTTTAGGGATTTCCTTTTTTTTATTTTAATCCTAAATAGTGGCAGTACTTTATTGCGGAAACTTCATTACAAAATCTGTTGTATTTAATGAATGGTAAGTACAAATTCACGTGTCCAAATTAGATTTTTCACCGCGGTGAATTTTCGTTGTACGCGAATATCTAGGCATCCAACAACACTAGCTTCCCGCTACTGCGCAGTAAACTTGCGCACCAGGGATGCCTAAGCGCTTGATGTGAGAGGACGCGTGTTGCTTGTCTGGTGTTCCCACCAAAAACGTAAGTAGTGGGTTCCGGTGACTTGGGACCGCTTTTTTTTTCATTCACGTGAGTGGATAAAAGTTGTGATCCAATGATCCGATATGTTTATTAAATATATGTACTTTTACTTAATGTCGCCCGATCAAGTAGGTAGTATCAATTTATTTCTATCATAAATACTGTGCTTGTAGTGTTAACTTCTATTGGCTGTTTTTCATGACGGTGATCTCATTCCGGTGAATTCGGTGACCTAAATTGACACCGAAATGAGAAAAAATATCATTTCGGTGATTTTTTTTCATTTCGGTGAGAAGTTGTTCATTTCGATGATTTTTATCTTCATCTCGGTGTTTTTTTTTTCATTCCGGTGACAAATTATTTCACTTCGGTGAAAAACAGACCATAATTTATTTTGTTACATTTTAGTTGCACAAGGAATATATTTGTTTTGGGGACTAAAATGTAGCTACTAGTTAAAAGAATAACCTCAGTTGTTGCTCGCGTGGGCAATAGGCTATTTGACTAAATTATGATAATTAGTCCACTTTAAACGTAATTCAAAAATATTGAACACGTGCTTTTTTAGGTTCCGTACCAAAATGGTACGAAAGGAACCCTTATACTTTCGCCATGTCCGTCTGTCAGTCCACGGCCTAGCACAGATACTGTTTGTACTAGGAAGCTGTAATTTTGCACGAGTATAAACATTAAACACGCCGACAGAATGGTACAATAATATCTTGAAAACAAAAATTCTAGGGTATCTCCCCTACACGTAAAAAAGGGATGAATTATTTATTTTTAGTCTACCCCAACGTTTGGGGTATCGTTGGATGGGTCTTTCAAATATATTGCGAGGTTGTGAAGACCATTTTTCGATTCAGTGATCGGTTTCCGAAATATTAACCTTTGTTGTTTAAATTCCGAAATATTTTTGCTAGAGTCGTGTCCCCATCCAAAAGATAGATTTTTGTGCTACCTGATTTATTAATGACTAAGTGTAATAATAAGATTTTGTGAAGACAAATAACAAGAGATTACGTTTGTTTTATTTTACATTATACAGTGTGTAACGAAAAGGTGAAATAAAACTTTAAGGGGTTATTCTACGGCTAAATTACATCAACTTTTTCTATGGGACCAACATCAAAATCTCAAAAAAAAATTGACGTTTTCATACAAACTGATGCCAGCTGGTCGCGTTTTAGTATGGGAAAGTGTTTTTTTTTTGCGATTTCGATGTTGGTCCCATAGAAAAAGTTGATGTAATTTAGCCGTAGAATAACCCCTTAAAGTTTTATTTCACCTTTTCGTTACACCCTGTATATTACAGTATCTTTGTGTTATCAAAACTAATAATTAAAATCTTTTAAAATAAGAATCTGAAAAAGTTGTAAAGATATACAGGATGTCCCAGAAACAATGGATAAACCTTTAACTGTCGATAGGTTTCGTCAAGACCTCTCTAATCTCAAATTTTGACTTTAGTAAAAATATCTCGGTTTTCAAGATAATTGAGTTAGTTTTTTTTTTAAATGCCACTTTCAGTTAGTTTTTAATGTGCCATTTTTACAAATACGGACTTTTTCAAATTCAGTTTTTTTTTATTTCTAAAAGAATAGTTTAGCTATCAATAACAATGGTTAAAATTGGGCTAGCTAATCACGAAGTGCTTCAAAAAAACAATGTTCCAAAAAAAAAACATATAATTATTTTTCTTCATGTTTGGTTAACTACCATGTTAAAAAAATGTATGGCGCTCATCGTGCCCATTAACTTAAAAAAATTCTTAGTTATTCTATTTTCCGAAAAAGTATAATAAGCTTATCAACCGACTTCAAAAAAGGAGGAGGTTCTCAATTCGTCGGTATCTTTTTTTTTATTTTTTTTTTATGTACGTTCAGCGATCATTCGTTACTGCGTTGACCGATTTCGATAATTATTTTTTTGTTTGAAAGGTAATACTTTCAGAATGGTCCCATATAAATTTGGTTAAATTCTGATGATGGGATCTATAAGAAAATCATCAAACATTGCATGAACTCCGTACCACGCCAACTGATTTTAGTATCTATCTTACCTATATCTCTGCCAAATGTAGACCGATTTTGATGATTCTTTTTTTAATGAATAGCTTATACTTCATAGATACTATAATAAAAATTTTTGGAAAAAAATTCACCCCTAAGGGTGGAAAAATAGGAAATGAAATCGGTGTTTAGCAGTTAAATTATGTTTGCACTCGTAAGATTTGTTTTGATTAGGATTTATCACTAAAATGGATGAAATAAGTTAATTTTATAAAAAAAATAAAAACCAACTTCAAAAAACTAAAACGCTAAAAATAATCTTAACACTTAAGTACCTAATCAGTTACTTTTGGAGTCGGTGCCAGTCAATGAGAGACCAATGTTTTCGTTTGCACCGACTCCAAAAGTAACTGATTAGGTACTTAAGTGTTAAGATTATTTTTAGCGTTTTAGTTTTTCTGTATCTCTTAAACTTTGTCTGGTTTTTATTATTTTTTTATTAAAATTACAATAAATGTTCAAATTGGCGTCCTTGCGCTCTGATACACGCCCGGCATCTTTTTATAAAAGAACTAGCTTTTGCCCGCGGCTTCGCTCGCGTTAGATTTGATTTTAAGTAAAGTATGAATGTCAAACTCAGTAATTTAAAAAACTACAAAACTTCTAGACAATATTTTTAGCATGACTATCAAAACACCATTATGATATAATATAGCGATTTATCAATTTTAGGATAACGCGGGTATACATCAAATGCAAAAATAGAACCTTTGTGTTGGGATCACGTATGGCTGTCTGTCAGTCCGTCTGTTACAACCGATTAGCTCCGAAATTACTGGCCCAATTGGATTGCAATTTGGCACAAATAATTTCAAGAATTTTCATGTTCACAATATTCATTTTAAAATCAAAGTTCCAAAAAACCATAAAATCTACACCCATATTGATAGACATTTCAACCCCATCGCATCCCAACAAGGGAGATGGAATTTCACGTCCGCAACGTTACATTTTAAAATCGTTGTTGTTTTCGTAATCAGCGACCCGATAAACCATAGAAACAATACCCATGTTGATTTTCAGACTTTGTCAGCCCCCTTCCCCTTTTTAGGAGTTCTTTTCAAAAAATCTGAAACACATGTTTACTCATTTATCGTAAGGAGAACTTACTCCTGTGAAGTTTTGAATAAAAGAGTCTGACTAATCTTGTTTACCCATACAAACTTTGGATCCCCATTTCACCCTTTTAGGGGATAAATTTTGAAAAATCCTTTCTTAGTGACCCCTAGATTTTATAAGAAACCTACGTGCCAAATTTGGAATCTCTAGAACCCGCGGTTTAGGCTGTGCGTTGATACATCAGTCAATCACTTTTGCCTTTTATATATGTATATAGATTAATTAATATAGAATGGCGTAAGGTACTGCGCATACACCGCAGTGATGCGGCCTTTTTGACCGTGAAGCAATAAAGACCGCGTCTGCTCATCGATGCCCGCCGCTGCCCGCGCCTTGTATTCAACGTGCACGACGGTCAGTTCAGGACAACCATTCTAGTAGAGCGCGTGACGCAGACTAAGCTAGTCGCCCGCGCCGCCGTCTGCGTTAGTGTATACAAACTGGTTTGTGCGATCCACGGCGGGCAGCCACGGACATGCCGCGGTGCGGGGCGGGCACTGCCGGCGCAGTCTTATTGACCGCCGTGTGCGTTGCAGTATACGATTCCCTTTCGTCTATTGTTCGCGGCAAAATTGTCCGGCCCGCATGCTACGTCGTGTACGCAGCGCCTTGATATCTCGAAAACGGTGCGTCCTAGCTCGAAATAAACAAAATTTTGGCCCCCGTAGACCCCAGGCGACGTCTCTGGAACACTTCAACAGCATTTAAACTAATCTAAAAGCAGACCTTCATCGAGGGTTGAAATCACGTAAGTAGCATTAGAGATCAGAGTTCCCCGCGTAATTCCTATGTCCCATGGGAATTCCGGAAAACGATATGCTTTATGTCACTTCCACAACTGAGAAGAATCTCATATGATCAAATACGTCTCTAACGGCTTAGGCTGTAGAGCGTGCCAAAAACTTATAAACACACATACATACGCTCGAAAAACATAACCCTCCTACGGCAGCCGAGTGAAAATAACAATGTATTGAGTAAGTTTACTATAAACATAAGTTTAGTGATTATAACTTTAAAAATGAAGGACTTTCAAGACACAACTTAATATCCTTTTTGACCCCTTCAGGGGTTAAATAATCAAGAACGCTGTAATACATAAATTTATTTTCAATCGTCACCATAATACAAAATTTGAAAAATATTATTTGAAACTGATATGCTTTCATTAAATTTTCATCCCCTATTTTACCCCCTTAGGGCTATAATTTCCAAAAAAACCCTTTCTTAATTTAAGTCTACACTGTATAAGGTAAGGCTGTGCGTTGATATATCAACAATTAGTCAGTTTACCATTTTATATAAATAGATAACTGAAATACAAAGTTTCTTTCCCCTTTTCACCTACTTAAGGGTTGAATTCAAGATTTTTTTATGTCCACAATATTAAATTTCCAAATCGATGTCATTTTCGTAATTAACATCCCAAAAAACCATAAAATCGACACCCATATTGATATTTAGACATTTCAACCCCATCGCACCCCAATAGGGGGATGATATTTTAGGTCCGCAAAGTTGTATTTTAAAATTGTTGTTGTTTTCGTAATCAGCGACCCGATAAACCATAGAAACAATACTCATGTTGATTTTCAGATTTTGTCACCCCTTTTACCCCCTTTAGGGGCAGATTTCGCAAAAAACCTGAAACACTTGTTTTATCATTTATTGTTAGGAATACTCCTGTGAAGTTTCGAATAAAATAGTCTAACTAATCTTGTTTCCCCATACAAACTTTGGGCCCCCATTTCACCCCTTTAGAGGGTGAATTTTGAAAAACCCTTTCTTAGTGCACCCCTAGACCTTATAAGAAACCTACATGCCAAATTTGGAATCTCTAGCACCAGCGGTTTGGGCTGTGCGTTGATATGTCAGTCAGTCAGTTTCTTCTTTAAATATATAGATGTTTGATGCGGCTCGCGTAACCAGACGTTTTTATGTATGCAGCTGCATTATGTATGCGAGTCCGCAACTCTGTTATTGAGGATACTGGTCTCGCGTAGACAAGGTCTTTCAGACATCCGCAATAAAAAAAAATCAAGGGATTTAGATCCGGCGATCTGGGTGGCCATAAAATAGGGCCGAGCCGGCCTATCCACCTCTGTGGGTAGTGTTGATTCAAATAATTTCTTACTACTATTGCGTAGTGAGCTGGGCACCCATCATTTTTAAGCCACATTCTCCGCCTCACTTCTAAACTGATATCTCCTAGCATGCCGAGTAAATCATTTTGTAAAAAATTAAGGTAAATTTCACTATTTAGTGTAGCTGGATGTTCATATAGCCCGATCACCTGTCCGCCACTAATCCCAGTCCACAAGTTAACTTTAAATTGAACTTGGGACCGATCTTCCCTCATCAAATGTAGGTTTTCTACTTCAAACGAAACATTCAAACTCTCATCGGATAGCACCGACTCCAAAAGTAACTGATTAGGTACTTATGTGTTATTATTTTTATCTTTTCAGTTTTTTGAAGTCGGTTTACTTTTTTTTATAAAATTTACTTATTTCATCTATTTTTAGTGATACATACAGTGATAATCCTCAACAATACGAATCTTTTCAGTGCAAACATAAGTTAACGGCTGAACATCGAACACATAAGTACCTAATCAGTTACTTTTGGAGTCGGTGCAAACGAAAACATTCAAACTCTCATCGGATAGCACCGACTCCAAAAGTAACTGATTAGGTACTTATGTGTTGATATTATTTTTATCTTTTCAGTTTTTATGGTTGATTATTACAATATATTTGTTATTTTTGTTGTTTTATTCTCACACGTTCCTAAATGAATTTAAGTTTAAATAAGTTATTGGTGCATGTATGGTACATTTTAATTAATACTTTCAATACCATTATAGTATAGTCAGAAAAGGATAACCTGTACTGTGTGATAGCACTCTTCAAAACGTAGGTAAGTAATTATGGAACTAGGATAGCAGCATTTTAGGTGCGTTGCGTGGTAACAGTTTAGTTTTTTTCGGTGACTGCATAAGTAATTTCATTGCGGTGACTCGCGTTTTTCATTTCGGTGATGAGAAGTTTCATTTCGGTGAACTATTCTTTAATTTCGGTGACACCAAAATTTTAAAGTACTATATCTCCTAAGTATATGAACTCAATTTGATGTCGAGTAAAGATTAATCATAACAATATCATAAATAACAATACTACATGGTTTTATTTCAAAAAAAGTTATAAATAAAAAAGTTCACCGTAATGACAAAAAAAATGGACTTGTTGAAATTGACCCTTAAAGGTCTTATCCACCATTGTGAAGTTGATACAGCATCCACCATGTCGTTGAATGGATGTATCCTTCACTACATGTACAAAGTGGCCAAAAAAGTGACGTCCAAAAATTTTTATAGGTACGATTCTTCGTAGTTTTCGAGTTACGATTTATTTTATGAATTTTTGCAACGGGATCTGATTGAAAAGTTTAAAAAAAAAATAGAATGTTTCTTGTTTTTTTTTTCTTGTAGCTGTATCTCTATGAACTGTACATTTATGCATAAAATAAACAGCCTCATAACTTTAATGGAAGTTACTACAAAATTGACCTAAAGTTGAGAATTTATGTTAAGTGAGTTATCATTTAAATTTTACACTTAAAATTAAAAATCTAAACTGATAATTTGTTAGTTTCCAAGTAGCTTCAGAGAATGCGCTAGACTTTAAGCTTTCATGATAATAATAAAAAAAGTGGTACTTCATAGGCTTCATAGGCTATTTAAAAAAATCGTAACTCGAAAACTACGAAAAATCGTAGAACATTTATGTTATTCAGATTTTTGAATGTCACTTTTCTGGCCACCCTGTATGTTATCGATTATCTACTACGTCTATTATATACATGTAGTAGAAAGACGAATGACTGATCGGACAAAGTACCTGGTAACAGACATCAAAGGGTCGATCGTAACTGCAGGGGGCGCCGTCAGGCAGGGCCCCGAAAGTTGACGCGTCATCGCCAGCAAAGTCCACGCACCAAATTTCACATTGCTTAGATTCTAGAAAAAAATATGTTGAATGATGTTGAAATGATGATGTTGCTGAAGTACAGGCACGGATAGATATAAATTGAAAGAGTTAACGAGAGTTTGCATACTAATTTAATTAAATGATCAATTTTATCTGAAAGACGGTATTCCTAATAAGTTTGTAATAGTCTCAATTTTTTTTTATTAGTACCTATTAAGGAAAATTCTGCTTAATATTTGTTTTATGGCCGATTTTTAATAGCCAGATAACTTTTACGCGTCGAATAAGTTTGACATGTTAGTTTTCGTATATAGAAAATTTGTCAAACGTCATTCTACTCGTCAGATAAAACTTATCTGGCGTTTGAAAAATCAGCCCTTATTCAGCTAAACTAAAAAGCTGAAAGCATAGGTTACAGAAACATTCTTTATAACCTATAATACGAAAAAGGATTATGGTCGAGCGTATCGAAAACTAACTTCTACTTCTAGTTAGACCTCTGTTATAACATTTACCATCAGCGTGCACAAAACGTATCAGGTTGTGCTTTATGCAGAGATCAAAGACCGTGTAGCAAGTGTCGTCATAGCTTGCATTTTGACCATGTCGTCACTAGGGCTTTTACAGCAGCGTCTAAAACTACTAAAACCACTACCATCACTGTCTAGTACCTACCATTAGCGTGCATGAAGGGTATGAGCCTCCGGTTCTGCCTGGCGCAGAGGTCAGAGCGCGCGTCGCGAGTGTCGGCGCACGAGGAGCCAGCCCAACACGCAGTCACTTGGGACCCCGCGCCCTCACAAGCGGTGTCGGAGACTGACCTATGAAGACGTATAGAGTGATTTACAAAAATACAGGCCAAAAACTTTGTTACCCGTTAACATCTAAGCGGTCTTATGAGACCGCATAACAATAGATTTTATACTGTGTCTCGTTTACGTACACTTGATCAGTAGGACTCCAATTGTGTCAGCAATTAACAATTTAAAGCCAGGGGCTGGAGGATGCGGAATGCAAGGAGCGGTGGTGCAACTTAGAAGAGGCTAAGCCAGTCCACCAGTCAACAATAATAGGCCTGTTTGTGTGAATCATAAGCCTATTTCTTTAACGTGGAAGCGGCTGTTCTGTTGCATAGAAAAAATGTTAAAGAGAAGTAATTTAACAACATTGCAGAAATGTCGAGGTTTATGAATGTCGTAATCATCTCTACGCATCAGATAGGCAGACAATTGCTTTATATGATAAGACTCACCACTGCTGTGTGGCTGGTTTTATCTTAAATTTGATTGCTCTCACTCACCCTTTGTACCGGCATCTTCGTATGCGCCTGCGCAGCCCGTAGCCGCAATCGGCGCTGCACTCGCTCCAATTGCTCCATTCATCCCACTGGGGAGTCGCTGGCTCTTCTGCCTTGGCCTCTACTTGCCCTGGCATGGGCTCACATACTCGGTCCACACACCACTATAAAACAATATTTTAATTTCATTTTTTGTAATAAAAAAAAACAGATATACAGTTCTTATTACAAAAAATGAAATTAAAAATCAATGGCGATACCATAGACTTAGAATACGATACAAATCTATGGGCGGTACAGACACCATACAATAGCAAAAGCGTGATTGGAATCCCTTAGATCTTAAACACGAGATATAGTACAGTTTAAGTGTTTGTTGGGGCCGTAATTTTAGTGATACGCGGACTTTTAAAAAAAGGAAACTTAAGTTATTTTATTAAATTCATTAATTAGAAACATCACGTTACAATTAAAATCATGCTTACTATACCACTAATCAAAACGAGCGACTAAAAAGTTGCCAACATGTAAGTATCAACTTTATATTTTGATGGGTTGCCAACAATACACCACCACCACCACCTTTTGTATGATTTTTTAATCTGTGCAATAAAGTCATATGTGCGCGGTAGATAAGGGGAGTTAGCCTTCTGGATCGGTTAGAACAGTTAATTCATAGTATATATTATAACATAATAAGGAAAGTAAAAGTAATATATTAGTTTAAACTCTCGTGTTAGCCGTTTGTTTCACACAATAACAATAATTAGACAACCATAATAATTGTCTGACGAATACCTCTTGGAATTTTTACAATTCCATTTAAAGAAAAGTATAAGTTCATAAGCAAGTCATTGAAAATTAATGATGTGCGAAGGTAAGAGGTTTTAATGAAGTGCTCTAAGCGCAGTAATTGTTATTCATTCACGCAACATTGTTCGCCGCAGTCAGTCTTAATTAAAGTTTTTATTTAATAGATTTTGAGTTGCGTAGTGACATCGCCGTTACGAAAATATTTTTTTTGTAAATCAACTTTTTCGTTATGGTTTGTTTTAAAATACTGTTCAGAGTTCTTAGTAGGAGGTCTTCGGAAAAGATTATCATGATGAGATAATTATGTCCTGCCTGACTCACTATTGAATTATAAATAAGGACTTTCCTTATTAAGTATTTCATTTCAAGAGTACAAACCTTAATAAGCTTTCTCGAAAGAATTTACCCGACGAGAAACATAATTCGTTCTTTAGGTTAAGAGCGTAGGAATTAATGTTAGTCTAGTAAAAAATCTGTGCATTTTTTTCAGGACCAAGAAAATTGTTTATCTAATTAAATAGGTTTGAAAAGACTATTACTGTTTTACTCATATTTACTATTACTTAAACGTAAGCAATTTATGTTAAGTTTATTTTTTAAGGAAGGGTGCCTCAAAAGGTAAAAATAAACCCTTATTGGATTACTTCGATCGCCAAAAGATGTGATAGACGTTAATTCGTGCTGGAAGGTAGAACATGGCTAAGAAAAAACTTGCAATTTTGCGGTCAATAAATCATGATTCACTTTTGCTTTACTTTTCTTCTCATGACCACTTGAATTTGAGGTTACTCGTATGACTACGCGGAGAGGTAACATTACTTATATTTTTTGTACCTACACACCATCTTTGTCCCGACCAGACGGTTATTATTTCGCAATCAAGTGTAATTTAAAATTTATTAGCGAGGCATAAAGTCGGCTGGTTACTCACGAGAGCGGCCTCGACGCGATGAACGTGCGCGAAATTGGATGAAAGCACACCTGAGACTTTTTATCGCTTGGTTTTGTTAGTAGACCTTTTGTATCATACGGTAACGCAGAAGGGGAAGGTACCTATACTTTTTACACTAACTATACACCTATCCAGGTATGGCGGCCTGGCTTTCTTAAAATAGAAGTATTTTTCCAAAATTGTTTTTAAATTAATTAAGTACGAAAATATTATCACCTTAAGAGTATTCAATCCGTTCAGTCATTTCATACAGTTCTTGCAGACTCGAGTATTAATTCCGACTTTGTAGCTTTTACTCTACTAACAAGCTCCCAGCTAACTTTGGATTGCTAGTTATTTATTTCAGTTTATTCAAACATCCCGATGTTTATATTGCTCTACTATTCACACACACATGTTTCGAGCGTGTTTTTACTACAAAAATACTGCTAGCACAACTCAAGATTATAAAACACTTTAGTATGTTCGTCGATCAATCTCAGCTTCCACATGACAAAACTTTACAAAGAGACACAGTAAAGAAGACCGCGCTAACGCAAATTCGCGTTGAAAACATCATAAAAGCATTCTCAGTTTACTTTGTGCAGCGGGGCATATATCTGAAGGCCTCAACTGGCTATTTGCATAGCTGGAAAGTATTCACAAAGGATTTTTGTTGAATTTATGCTGTTTCACGTGCGATTGTGCGGGCACGTACGCAGTGGAATCCGAACGCGACGTATTCGCTTGCACCACTACAGGTGAGTCAGAGGGTCTAGTCAGTTTCTTTACATTAACGCGATCGAAGAAAGTAATGCAGATTTGCATAGAAAAATAAGATTTCGTTAACGTGTTTGTATAAGCAATCACTTTTCGATCGCATTAAAGTTTAAGTTGCTCAGCGAGTTATGGAAAGAGCTATGCTCGGGAAAAAAATGGTTACTTGGTTAGGAAAAGAACAAGCAAACTGAAGTGACAGTGTGCTGGTCATATTTGTTGTAGAACCGATAACCGATTGGGTAGAAGTGTTCTTGAGTGGAAACCGCGATAGTGCAGCGTGGGGCGTCCTCCGGCCAGGTGAAGCGATGATATATGCAAGGCTGCTGCAGTGGATGGAAAAGAATAGCCGAGGATCGGGCGCAGTGGCGTGCATTGGGAGAGGTCTTTGTCCAGCAGTGGACTAACGTGGGCTGTTTGTGATGAAGATGAAAGTTTAAGTTAAATCAACATAGATTACTCTTAGTAACCCTTTAGCAATCAAGACAGACACTGAGTACAGTACACTGTGCCGTGTGGGGACGGCCGTAAAGAATACACTTCCCCCCCGCCAACAGGAGGCCTGTCGTAAGAGGCGACTAATTCCTGTAGCTCGAGACGGGCAGCAGCGTCTGCGTGCGAAATGTTATATAAAAACTGCGCTCGCCAACCCGCCTGCCAAGCGTGGCGAGTATTGGCAATCCCCCCTGATAAAAGTCATCCGGGAAGGCCTGTGTTCAGCAGTGGACGTCCGATGGCTGCAATGATGATGATGATGATGACTGAGTACAGACGATCTTAGAGCTTTCCTACAAGGGTCACTAGTTCTGTCATCATTACATGACTGGGCTCAGCGTATGAGGGATGCAGACAACATAAGTTACCAAAGTCAGAGCTAAGTAGAAAAGCGATGCTATCTCAAACAACTTAACCTACCTTGACGAACTAGGGTTTTTTGGCATAATTGTTCCAAATGTATTCAGCCAGATAGTGCTTAGCGTAGAAGCTTATGCTCATTAATCAACATCAGTATTTATAGTAAAACGTTTTAATGACGTAATCATAATCGAGTCGAAATATGCACTTAGTGAGTTTACTGTATCCTTTTTTACTGTGTGTATCGAATTCTATTTTTTGTTGCAGTAGTACGCGTGTAAGATTGCATGTTGAATGCTCCTCGTATTGACTTGTATGCAATATTGGTTACATAGTATCCTTTGACATCACTGCTATACGGTTGCGTAATAAGAAATAGAACCTTGTACTAATTTAGATTTTACTTACATTACATTTTGACAACCAGATTGACTTAATGGCAGGGTGATTCGCTTTGAAAGCAAAGGGTCCCAAGTTCGATTCCCAGTTTGAGTCAATCCAGAAAACTAACTTTTTTAAGTGCTTAGGTCTGGGTGTACTAGGACGCCCTTCGTAAAATGTATTACTTCGCAACACAAGGTTATTAATTCATTACTTCGAGCCCTTTTGAGGCACTGAATGGCAGCCACCGAAAAATTTAATTGGTTATCTACTTTTAGTGTTACATTTTTATTTAATCCTTTTTGTATTTCAACGGTTTCATGCAAGGTGTTTTTTTTTTAAATTGGTACGGCCCATATGAGGTACTGATTCTGTTGTTCAAATGCAACATCTTTTACAATGAGTCGAACATCGAAGTCTCCAAGCTAGAATTTATTTCCCAATACAAATTATAACAGCTGATCGGTCAGTTAGTATAAGGTTTTTTTTTAAATTCCGATATTCGTCGTTTAGTATAAGTTATTTTATTGACAACCAGAGTCAACCCTTAAGAGGTTGCCTTACTCCACTCAAACATTATTTCCTCTAACCAAAGGTTAACTGGGAGAGATGCTTATGGCGATAAGACCGCCTGATTATACATGACTCTTCATAACTGAGTCTTGTTTGTAAGTTTTTGTGCAATGGAATGGGGAGACCTTTTCCCAACTGTAGGGAACCATAGGCTAAAAAAAGGTTTCTATCTCTGTATCTATCTTACCCGGTTCGGTCCGCAAGGCGTGCCCTCCATCGGCGGCGCCCGCTTGGATTTGCAAACGTGCGGCATGGCGCGGTGGGCGCACCAGAGCCTTGAGCACGCTGACTTCACTTTAACCGTCTTGCATACTGAGAACCTGACAATGTAAATACGTCAATTAGAATCAATTGTCATGTTTTAATTCAGTATTATTTAAATTATAAGTCCCAGTCGTTCGTCGCTAGACGAAAATAATTCTGTAAATTATATTAGAAAAAACATTGAACCGACTTCAAACAAGGAGGAGGTTCTTAATTCGGTTGATTTTAGTGTTTGTTAGTTCGGTAACTTTTTAAATCTCAAACAAAGACTTAAGCAACTTGAGGCGAATTTATTGTATGACCTTTGCCATTACAGAAACGATTGCATACCCATTATGAATAAATTGTGTTATAAAATCCCTTAAGAAGTCACTGCCGTAAGTATAGCCAATTGTTTGCCACTTCCCGATGCCGCGCTAATGCTGGAAAACGTTCACCATTATTTCGACTTGTACATTCATACAATAAATATTTTGATGCAATGATATTCTAAAACGGGTCCTAGTATTTTCAAAAAATTTACACTTGAAACACTGTGCAGCTGTAAATAGTCCAACATTGATTGATTTTTAAATTTTGTGTCTATACAGGGGGTCATTTCACGGTAGTGCCAATTTTTAGGCACCACTCAGAATCAGTAACTAAATCGATTACGTAAAAAACAATCTATTTTTTTTTTTCATTTTTAATTCTTCCATTCTGCATTTGAAAAATAAAATACGTAGAAATATTACGATTACTCGATTAAATTGTACCGTATGTGCACTGCATGAGGTTCTTGTTGAATGGCGTCGGCATACCTACGTCTGTGATCTCCGATGAATGACGGCGCATCTCGGGTTTTCTATTTTTTTTCGAAATTTTTTATGTATATTAATTTACTCCAGAAATACGACGACTGAAATTAATTAAGATAAATTTGTATTTTTATATTGTTCTATAGATCTAAATTTGAAAATTTTGCACTACCTTAAAATGTAACCCTGTTTAACAATACTTAAAATCAATAGCTCCAATCAAGTAAATATAATTTATTTTAACCTTTAATTATTAAATCTTTAAATGCAGAGATTGTTTGCAGTACCTATTGCATACTGTACAAAGTACATACTGCAGACAATATAACAATAAGTAAGCAACCTAAAACTATACTGACACCAACCTAATGCAAAATTAAAGGTAATTTAGTTTTATTCAATGAAAAGTGTTTTTTCTATTAAGTAGTTTAAGCTAGTACTCGGGCTCTCAACTCATGTTTTGTTTTTATTAACTAAGCTGTGGTAAATGTTGCTGTTGAAAATAATCTTATTTTAATATTATAATTTTTTTCAACAGTGTAATTTTAGCCAAATAAATTTTAAATAAACTATCGTTTAGGCGATGATTTTAACTGCTCACTTAACAACAATTACTATAGAAACGACATAGAAAACTCAAAAAAAGTTTAACGTTACCGTTCAACTTTAAAAGCTGCGTTCAGAAATTTAGTGTGGTGATGTAGTGACAGTGTTTTTTGTGATTTCGATGTTGGTCTAATAGTAAAAGATGTAAATGTAGAGCATAAATAAAACAATATTATGCTTAATAACTAGCAGCTAAGGTCTCAAATAACAAAACACAAACTTATTCAAATATTAACTACAACTTATGTTTGATAATATTAATCCTTTAATACCCGTTCATTGCTGTCTATAATTGATGTACTTTATACTTTAATAACCTGTTATTACTTTACTTAAACGCATAATAAAGAAATTACGTGTAGTAGAAAAATTGTGGTCAATTATGCAACAACCTGCAATTACCGGGCGTTTTCCAACACAAACTTTATAAAGTTGTGTAATATTTGAAGCGCCCACACTTTGGAAAGCCTTAAAAGCCCTGTAGAAAATCTACTGTTTCTTACAACGTAAATTGATTTGGAAAACTCTTTGCTTGTGAAACTTTATCTTTCATCAATAAACTGATCACAGCGTTCCGTGAATTTTGTTTCAAAATATCTACTGTTATTAAATAGGTTGTCTAATAACCAGTTTTCTTTTTGAAGTACGAAATGTAGTTTCCATTTATTTAAATAATAAAATCACGAGCCCTTATTCATTAAAATATGGAATGGATAAAACTGAGCCATGCCATGCGAAGAATAGCCAACAAATTGAAATGTTAACAAATTGGACATGTCTTGATAATGATATATTATAAATTGGTTGCCTAACTTTAGTCATGTTTTAAGTCTAGCCTATATTTATTATTAATGGGGATAAAGTAAGAAACTAACTGCGCTTAATATTATTAAACCAATACTCTTTCACCGCGTGGTTCTTTATTTAAATTGCCAAAAAAAGATGGTTACCAAACAAGGTTTTGTACCTAAATAAAAATATAACTCACGCACGGGTAATTAGCCCATCCAGCAACAATGTGTGTGGTAATTATCGCTTGTTTGCCATGGAAAGATCGAGTGAACGCTTCATCTCGTCACACAATGTGCTATCATCCTTTGTTCTCAATAATTAGGGCCGCGTCATGAACTTAAACGAAACAAACGAAGCCCGTCCCAATTTCCCGTGAATCATGTCTTTGGCAAGGCGATCGACTGCATGTCGAATGAGTAAATTGAGATGATATACTATCTAGATTCAATTTACATTTGCAAGCTAGTCTATCTCTAGTGACAACTATACATTTAGATTAAAGAGAAGTTTGATTTAACGGCGAGGAAAGAATTTCGGAAATATTTCGCGTTTGACTTAGACTTACACGTAAAAAAGCTTAATTCAGGTAAATTTACAGATATGAACTGCTATGCTGCGTCCTCCTGTTTGTCATGGTCCCGATGTTAGGAATTAAGTCTATGTTTTACTGGGTAACATATCATTTTAAAAAATATATATGAATTTCACAATAAAGGTTCTTCTCTCAACAGCTAGAGCCTTTCCGCGAGGAAACGCTGCTCGACTAGCAAAACGTTCATGAATTTTGTTTTTGAGTTCATTTAACAGAATATTGGTATAAAAACGTTTTAAGTTACTTAGACAAATCTATATCGCTATTTTTTCTAACTTACCTACTCATATTATTAAAGATGTAATATTCAATCTCATAGCTAAGAAAGGTCACAAACATGATAGTATCCGACCCGTCACATGTATCGTATCATATTACAGGCGTATTAAAAGATATTACTCCGTTTCAGAGAGGAAAGTGAGCGGATCACATAACAAAGGAAAAGATTTTTCATGTCGGATAATCTTTACTTATAAAGGTGGACGTTAGAAGCACACGTAAAAGCGTCGGTAATACCTAAAATGATCTTAAGTCACATTCCCAAAAAGACGTTCTTGGTACATTTGGGCTTAGGGGAATGACTTGTATAACTTAGATTGATTACCTAACACCTTTGGGAAAACCTCGGAATAGATTCTATTTTCGGGTTTTGACTGATGTAAGTATTTTAATAAATACTAGCATTAGCTAACTTTTGATTGACAAACGATTGAGTCAAACGTTAAAACGAACGTCTTGTGGATGTTTCGATATTTTCGGGATCAATTTAGGCCACGGAAACGAAACACAGCGGATTTTTTTTATTGTGGGCCATACGTGGTTGGTTTGAACTTGACAGATTAACCATAATTGTGCTGTTTTGGAAATACAAATTTACTATGTACCTACTTAAAGTTTGTGAATTTAAAAGCTTTAAGCCCTGTGCAACTCAAACTGCCACAAAGTTTTGTTAATAATTAAGAGTAGTAACACGTTACAGAAGTACAACAATATGTGAAACTATTCTAATTACTACCAATATTTTTATATATTTTTAAAATAATAACTTTAATATTACATTATTAAACCCCAGATTAAGTTAAACCCTGATTTCATATATTTTCGTTTTGACCCAGACCCTCACCAAAGATGTCTTAGTCCAATTTAGTTTTGATGGGACCAACATCAAAACAGCAAAAAATACTTTAAAATGTTGTATAGGAATGCTGTGAAAGTTGTTGGTTTGATCAGTAGATAGAATGATCCTAAAAGAAAGTTAAATAATAAAATATTCGACCTTCTACAAATATTTAATACGCAGTTGCGCAATTCCTGTACAAACATGTATAATCCTTTGGGTATAGGATTTCGCAAGTTGCCACCGTTATAGAAACATTGTATATTACGAGTATGGCAACACAAATCAGCGCTGAGTACGGTCGTCGCCTGGGGGCTGGGAGCGTGGAGTCAAGCAAGAAACCTTGATTGGCGTTTGCTTTGCTTTCACCAATTTCAACATGAGATCACAAAGTAAATTAATAAGTCACAGTCATTTAATTATTTTTTTTGAGCACATCTAATTCTTCTTTCACTTATATAATGTTGGTTATAGTTTAATATATAATAGTTTTTAACCTACTTCTAACTGAAATTTTGACATTCAGGTAACAATACAATAATTTGACACCATCGTGCTGATCTGATGATGAAGCCAGGAGGTAGGTAGTAGAACTCTTCAATGACTACTAGTAAAACCTTCGCGTTTGGGTTCATTAGATTTGTTTCGACGAGTCCAGTACATATCATATATGTGTTTTATAGTTTTTTTAAACTATGATATCAATGATAACTATGATATCAATTACTTACATATGTTAAAT
Source organism: Anania hortulata (assembly GCA_963576865.1). Taxonomy (NCBI): domain Eukaryota; kingdom Metazoa; phylum Arthropoda; class Insecta; order Lepidoptera; family Crambidae; genus Anania; species Anania hortulata. The sequence goes on along the minus strand of OY756396.1, from coordinate 15,262,642 downwards.
CTTTAGGAAAGTTTAACCAACCATGTAGTTTTTGTATTTTAAATAGCTACAACAATTTTCAAGTCCCATAAAATTATTCGCAGATCTTTTTATACAATATTTAACAACTCCGAGAATCAATTATTACTTCACTAAAGTTAGTGTACATCGAATATACTTGGTGCGCTTCATTTATATAAAAAATTATAATATGTACTGCTAAATATTAAAACGTACTTTTTTAAATAGTTATATCGATAAATTAATAGTTTATATGAAATGTTAGTTCAATAACCGTTATTCTGGTAACCAAAACCACCTTGAAACTTTTTTTTTATGAAAGTTTATTCAGTATTATGAGACGGTGATGATTAGCCATTCAATTAATTAAGAAAAAAAGATATTTAAAATCGTGGAATAGTGTTATTTAACATGAAATTCGATTTTTAAAAATATGTATATTGATAGAGACCCATTGTAAGTATGTTTAAACAAGAACCTTTGGCTGGTTATTACTAAAGCGTCGGGCTGCAGCTAATACTTAAAAGCATCAGTGAATGAGGGTAACAAAATAACAAGAATTTCAATCAAACCCCAAGAAGACAGTGTAAAAAAATAAAATACAACAAGGTCAAAAACACATATATAAATTTACGCAAATATGTTTTCGATTTGTAACCTGTATCTGCGAATATTTACGTGCAATGGTATCGGAACCTAATCTGTCAGCTCGAATATCCCGCCCGCATCGAGATTTGCTTTGGAATACACTAGATTGGATGCGTCATCTCCTAAAACGGTACATCTACATGTTATACCATCTCCTATAGCTACAGACACAAGGTTCAAATTGGATTAGTTGTAAACAGATTATTGGAATATCTCCTTCACTGGGCTAACGGATCACGTTTGGGTGTTTAGCCTTTGCTAGGTTATCTTGCTAACCACATTTTAGTTTATGATGTTCCCTGAATCTGATCATAATGAGTTACAAGTTTAGCTACACGTATTTCTAATCTTGTGACAAAAATAGAAATACCTTAATTTTTAGTAAGGTACCGTACCGGACCGTCCCGGTATTATTCATATACCAATATCTACCACCCCACACACTCTTCACTCAATGTAACACAGATACTTAGCTAAATAAATTTGTACCTATGCCTAATCATTATCATCATTCGCCTTCCCTGTTCCCAGGTCATCTGGGGCCGGCACAGTATGTTTTTCTCTTTAATGCTATCCGGTCACTCGTCATCGAGTCATTCACTTCATTCTCAGTCATATCGCTCCTCACACAATCCATCCATCTCTTCTTAGGTATCTATGCCTAATCGAAATCGATATTTTTCTACCAGAGTTAGCTTCGACTTACATGGTAAAATGAAAATACTCAAGATCTGGCAGCACGTCTCAGTACCAATGTCTTTTATATCGAGGATTAATGTAGTGCTTATGTTTATCCTCTTAATAGGAAATGCTCCTGATTTAATTAGCTTTTGACTTCATTATCAATCAGAGACGCAGTCTTAGGTAATCTAAGTACGATGCCTTTATTTTCAAACGTACCTACACGCTTTGTAAGTCCTGTACCTAGATGTAACAAAATTGGTATGTTTTTAATAAACTAAAAAAAGTTAAAAATACTACCACTTAAAAGAGAGGTTCTCTACATGTCTAGATACGATGTATAGTCGCATGATATGCATTCTTGCCCGTGACTTTCTTAATTGTAGAAACGGATAGGCATTCCTTATTAAATAAGTTAAGTTATAATACCAGCCTTACCCTTCTCCAAACTCAGTGCGACACTGTTCATCCATAGTAAACACATAATTTGAGATCTCTTTGGCACCACCCAACTCCACTCCTTCATCCTGACTTCTCTCGTGGAGACACCACCATTTCCTTTAAAAGAAAATCATCGTTATATTCTTTGTAAGTGTAATATTAATCATTGCCTCAGACAGACCATAGAAATATCGGAAATATTGTGCGTTTTCTGTTGTGCGCATTGCCATATCGATAGAATAGTTAGAAATATTTAGGCATTTATAACTCATATTGAGCTAGCAATGTTTACTGACATGCTTACTGTAACTAGGAACGTCTCTAAACCACCATTTAGACGAATACTATTATTAGGACTGAAGAAGGAAAATACTTAAGTAGTATAAAATATTATGTATAATAGACACATAAACAACATTATATTTATGCTCTCTTATCATTTTGGTATCGTAAAAATTAAGTGTACCTTTAAAAATATCGGCCAAGGACCAAAACTCAATTCAATCAAACTCTACTACTAAATGACAACAAATCAATAGTGACCAATCAAGAAAGGTTGTGTCTGAATGATTTGAAATGATTGTTTGAACTATGGTGCCTAAAGGGACTAGTTAGAATTCACCAGCAAAATAAATAATCTATGTTGTCTTGTGGCACCAATAAAATAAGTTTTAGTATGTAAATCCAATATTTCACCTAAAAAATAATTAATAATGACACCTGTACCAGGATATTAGTCATTTGCTTTCGTTTAAAAAAAAAAACAACATCACCTAAAGTCGTCACATGCCCACTACGTAGGTATCATTATTACCATTACCATAATAACATACCATTCTTTTAAGTTAAAAATCATTTAATACAAAAATCTGAATTCATAAGAGACACATAAAATAATGTTCTACGATGGATGTGTCGTAATTTAAGCTTTGTTTTTTTCAATGAATTGGCATAAATACCGCCCACCTATTTATTTGAACTGTAAATGACGGGCAAGAATTTCAGACATATTTTTTGCATTCATTGGTATTTGCGATAAAACTTTGTTACATACTTAGACTTTTCGTGGAACTGTTCCTTTGAACAGGAGGACCAGGCGTAGTTTTGAAGAGTGGCCAGCACTGTTGGCGCCATCACAGATCCGCGGAGGGAATCCTTTTCGCACTGGCCCTCGCCGTCATGCGTTAGACCTAATCTGTGAAGAGAAAAAAAAATCTAAAAAAAGGTTGCATTCGAAATACGAAGACAATTTTTTAAATGTTTTTGATAAAACTGCCAGTTTTATTCTATGGGTATAGGAATGTAGTAATATTTTTTACAGATCAATTTTAATGTCATACTAGTAGTGTGTGGCAGCGTTATAGCTTTTCTATTTTTTAAAAATGCCTTAGGTACAAACTTAGAAACTTTAGGTTAAGTACCTACAGGTTAATCTACAATTACATTTATTAAACTGTAACTGGCTCACTCCACGCTTTGGCTATAAGCTGTTAGTGGAGTGTGCAATTGAATTTAAATAAAAAAATAAAAAATAGCAGCACAAAACATAAAAAGTGTTAAAAATAACCAAAGACGAAATGTAAAACAGAAACATATTATTCCATTTCTTTAATTCTATTTCAACGCTTTAAATTACGACCGTCCATTTGAGGTTTCATAACGGTTGTTAAATTGAATATTTTATTTATTGTTTTATAACCTTAGATTATCATAAAATTCGTGATCAGGAAGTCATAGGTAGAAGCCGGTTTGTAAACAAAATATTTTTATAAATAGATTTATTAAAATTTCAAGTGGCTTCTAAGAATTGGCAGCTAAAGGCAGTAGCTTGAGTCACCCTTCTAATTAAATGCTTTTTGATAAGTTTATGGTCGGATGATACAGATCACATAGTTTTAGTTTAAAATTTACCTTATAAGTATATGTTTTATTATGTGTTCATTTAGAGTATTAAATAAAGCAATGGACGTTAGGATTAAGAGTATTTATAAAGAAAGTTGTATCATAATAAATTAGTTTTCATAAATTAGCAACTATAGCACATATCATAATAATCATTATGATATGTGCAGTATATAGGCCCTCTTCCGGGCAAGTCCCATAAATACAGGGTTACATTTAAAGGTAGTGGCAAATTTTGAAAATAAGGTCGGTAGAACAATATAAAAATACTAATTTATCGTAATTTATTTTAGTCGTCGTATTTCTGGAGTAAAATATACATAAAAATTTCCGAAAAAAAAACGCGTGATGCGCCTTCATCCATTAGAGATCACAGGCGTTCGCCGCGCGCCGCTCCAACAAGAACCTCATTCAGTGCACATACGGTGCAATTTGATCGAGTAATCGTAAATTCTCTACGTATTCTATTTTTCAAATGCAGAATAAAAGAATTAAAAATGAATAAAATAATGTTTTTTTAACGTAGATCGTTTTAGTTACTGATTCTGAAAGTGGGATTCTGAAAGTGAGTGGAGTGGTCTTTGAAAAATTGGCACTACCGTGAAATGTAACCCTGTATAGCTTTGCCTTACCACCGCTTTGGGACTACTTATCGGCTAGTGATTTACTTACTTAGTAGATCCATGTAGGATGTATGTAATTCAAATGATCATCAATATGACTATGACTATACGATAATATAATAAATATTGGACAACATCACATACATTGCTCTGATCCTATGATAAGTACTTGTGTTACAGAAACCAGAAACAACAACGGTACCACAACACCCGGACCCGAGACAATAGTTATTTTTCTACATTGACCGACCGGGAATCGAACCCAGGACCTCTGAGATAGCGACACCAAGTCCGGTATGCTCGCCTCTTGGCTATGGAGGTCGTCTAACTATAACTATATCTAAGTTAAAAAAACGACCAAGTGCGAAACAGCTCGCGCACCTAAGGGTCAGTACCACCGTGTATTTTTCCATTCAGTTCCGGATGCTTAAAGCAGCCCAATACACACTAGACAAATTAAAATTTGTTGTTTTACTTTAATTTTTTAATAATAAAACTTACTATAATTATACAAAGTTTGACACTTTTTTGGTATATTACCGTTATAACGGTAAACATTTTTTTTTAAAAATCAATTAAGTAAATAATGTGTAGCAATAAATATATGAAACTGTTAAAAATACAAATATTTTTCATAAATGAGCGGAATTAGTGGTTTTAGACTTTTTTTCGTCTGTTATGACACCTGTCATACTCGTAACTTGCTACCTATTGATCTCACAACTAAAGACGCTCAAGACCCTGCGAAGTGGAGGATTAAATCAAGGAAAGCGGACCCTGGACTCCAAAGCGATGGCTTTAGACCGTATAGATGATGATGAATGACCTATTACGACTCAATAGTGTTTTTGATTAAAACGCTTTAATTAATCACACGTGATTACCACGTAAAGATGTAATCGAAGACTAGGGGAATCAAAAGACTTTAATATCGAATTATCAGTGATGGGAATAGGTAGATTGATTTGGGGTCAATGATCTCAAACATTGATGTTAATATGGACATGCCTCCGGGATTCCGGCATTTCTTGGTATCCGTTTTTGTAAAAAAGGCATATCCATATTATGCTAGCAATACCAAAGTACATCAAATTAATCTACCTATTCCGATCACTGCTAATTATAAAGAAAATTATAGAGAAATAGTACCTATCGTAAAAAATTCGGATAGAGGTCATTAGCATCATACCATGGTGTACTGACACTACCGTGGTACAGTCAGCAGCATAAATAAATACTGTCACGTGATTTAAAAATGATTGTCATGTATCAATAACAAGTAGAATTTAAAAACGTTACGGAGTGGTGATATAATCCTATTTTTTTTTTGGTTTTTATAAATATGTTTTGGTGTGCACCTAACCCAATAAAATAAGAAATTTATATAAGTTTTAATTAATGCGAGTGTACTCTTACGCATAGTACTTGTTAAATAAACGTTTGTAATTTAAAAAGTAATGAATACTCGCACTGCTCAAATGTTATTGGAAATAGTCACTTGATACTTGCACTGCACTCACTTTCACTATTGAGAATACACTTTAAAAATACGTCCATAAGCTTTGTTACTGTGTTGAGTAAAATGACACAATCGCTTTGTGACGCCATTGACTACCAAGTATTTAAGTGATTCGTGCATTTGAAAAGTCATTTTCATTCGGTCAATTTGAAAAGCCCACTTACTAGATTGGCTTTAATAAAGTCTCGTGCTCAAAGTAGATGTGGCATATTACCTATAGTATAATGATAAATACATTTTTGGGGCCTAACTAACCATGATCTCACTCAAGAAATAGTATTACTACAACCCTGTTTTGTTTTTTCTGCATAAAGTTTGACGTACAAACAATACTGCTTAGGCACTATTTAGTTTAAGCCCCTGACCTAAAATCGCTATAGTAGTGGGTTACCGACCTCCAATTAGGAGAAGGATGGAAAGTTTCTTACTCACTTTACAAGTGTTTTTCTGTAGACTGTACCCATTGTACGGTGCCTAATTACAAATGCCGCGTCCGTTCACTCAAGTCCACTCCACAGCGGCGTCTTTGTACTCGCGTTTAATAATTCACTCGCGAAACTCCGAAGTGCTCGACCGATGGGTATGGTGCGAATGCCAGCGGTTTTGTTTTCTGATAGTAAGAGACCACAATCTAGAGTGGAATAGTATTTCTGAATTTATTCGATTTAGAAATGTCTGCCAGGATTTTTATGTCCATTTCTTCCTTCAAGCGTTTTATTGCAAGTATCGTTTTTAAGTTAACTTGAGCCTGATATTAGATCAGCCACGTTCAGTTAAGACATTATAGTTTTTAATGATCTGTCGTGTCTTAAATAAAAGTCTGCACAGCTGAAATTAAATATTTCATGCCTTGCTGACTACCTACTAAAGTTTTCCCGGTAGTAGTGCGAAAATATACCTAACAGAGAATAACGAATGAGGCCATCCGTATCTCTCGTGTGCTATCAAAACGGTCCGCAAACTTTTTAACGATGTCATGAAGCAGTCTTTTATAGCGAAGCAATTTTACTCCTTATTTTGTCCTCTAACCAGAATCAGTCGGATATTCACTGCTCGTCGTGTGGTAGTTAACTGCTCACATGATAGACCCCCAGCCCCCCTAGCTTCACCACCAAAACACGATATGATATATAGCGATATATCGACATCGACTGACGATTTAAAAAAAATATGATAGATATAGCTGCAATGTTGAATTTTTATCAAAAGAGCGATCATAAAAAATCAACATGGCGTCTTTTCTCGTCGCGTTTTATCTTTCTTATAAAAAAACCATTTGTGTCAATATATCGCTATATCATATTATATCATATCGTGCTTTGCTGGTCATGCTAGGGGGCTGAAATATAAATATGCGCCAGAGAACACATTAATCCTCATGGTCTGTAAATAAGGAATTAACATACTTGTGTTACCATTATCAGACAGTGAATTTAGCCAGGGGCGTCGTTCGTTTCGTTAAAAAGTTCGTTTTCTGGTAATTCAGATGGTGTGGTGGTCGTGATGTGGTAAGTAGTGTATAGTATATTTCAAGTTGGTTTATATATTCAATTTGTCATCTGTTTTTCGCATGCTTTTGAAAGGATCCGCCGCAATAATGATCAGCTAGGTAGTCCACGTAAATAGTTGCACGGTTTCTATGCATCAGATAAAATAAAACCATGATATTCCCATTGCGTAAAGCTATAATCTAATTCAAAATGCTATGTTCGTCTACTTGATCTCACTCCAGGCGGCCTCTTTGTACCTGTCTTCATCATTCATGGCATGACCATGGTTAATTTATACTCGTAGGTACGCGAGTGCCAAAAATCATGTAGATAGAGGTATGGTGCTATTGACAGCGATTTGTTATTATGCACACTATTCAGTATTACGCGTTTATGTGGGTGTTTTATTCGATGGCAGAGCAATGACACTATCGGGGAATAAAAAAAAGATAATTTTAAGGTGATTTATCTGTCAGCTAAACTGTTAAAGGAGATGGAAACGTTTCCATACAAATTTAGGCCCTGGATGTAATAAGATGAAAATGGTGTAAATGAATAGATTGATACTTGGCAAACCTTGACTGAAAATTCTGCGGTTTTTGTCATTCTCAGAGCCGAATAATTAAGTAAAAGTAAGGTTATGTAATAAACAGCTGATTTCTGAAATACAAAAGATATTTTAACGTTACTTATATAGTTATTTACATTTAGGCCACAAACTAGACGACAACAACTGGTTAGATAAGGTATACTTACAGACTGAGGTGCAAGCCATTGTTAAAATACATGCAAAGCAGTTTTATCGTTTAGGGGTCGCCTGCCTAGTGCATACAGTGACTACGACTAGTCGCTGTTATACAGTTTACACAGAGATCCATTATCTTCTGTATCCAGTCCATGCCGGTAGTAAAATTCAAAGTAAAAAATCTAAGTCAGACGTGCAAGATCTTCCGTGTCCAGATTTAAAGCATTGCAAGGTCGTTCAGGTTAGGCAGGGTCAGAATTAGTGAAACAAAGCCGTGGTCGATGAAAAACAAAAAGATAATATGAAATCACTCAAACAAAACGCACACGCAGAAACGTAGAATACGAAACGTGATCCAACGATTATTTATTTATTTGACAAGCCAGCTGTCAGTATCAGTGCACAAAATAAATATACAGTATCAGTTTTATTTAGGTAATCGATTAATAATCGATCTTTTTTTTATTTAATTAATATTTTTTTTATAAGCTAAAATAGCTTAATGTATTTATTTTAATGCAAATAATTATTTTGTTTGCGTTAATTGCCTAGTATAGACCAAAAGTATTTCTTTTTTATCAATTATGTTATCCTATTTACATAAATCGATATTATTTTAATCGATTTTGCAGTGACTGCATAAAAATCTTGTTTTTCTTATTACTCAGTCTCCAGGAGGAGAAATGGGCAGATTTTTTGTATATTAGGATGGAAAAATATGTCAATTTTTTTAAACCATACTTCATCTACTTACATTAAGGGCCCAGAAATCCCCGTCTCCTTTGATATTCCAATAAATTTCATAATCTTAATAGATACCCGGAATAAAGAAACTTGCTATTCCAAATTTCAGACTGCTACGCTCATGGGAAAATGTATTTGCTTTTATAACATACCACTTTTATATATTACTGACGGAAGAAGCAAAAGATAGCTCTGGCATCAACGAAGTTAGGATATACACAGACGGCTCCAAAACTGCACATGGTACTGGAGCCGGTGTCTTCTCGAATGACTTAAACATAAAAATATCAACCACCCTAGACAAGCTGAACACAATCTTCCAAGCAGAATGTATTGGCATCACCAAAGCGGCACAGGCATTAGCAGCCAGAGACGTCCGAGAGCATAATATAAAAATTATCTCAGACAGTGCATCCGTGCTTCAAGCACTAAAAAACAATATCATAACCTCTGTCCTTATATTGGAATGCCACAACGCACTCCAATCTATTGCGAACACGAACAGAGTAACCCTGCAATGGATTAAAGGACACAGCGACTCTCTGGGCAATGACGCAGCAGACGAACTGGCTAAAAGAGGATCGAAGGCAATTGTGTACGGACCGGAACCATTGCTTCCCATACCTCAGGCCCAAATAAAATCATGGTTGCGCGTAAGAACCAAAGAAACACATCGAAATGAATGGAGAAACAGTGAAGGATGCAGGCAAACGAAAAATGCAGTTTCGGTGGCATCAAATAAGATTGCCCGCAACCTTATCAGGCTAGCAAGGGACAAAATTCTCAAAGTTATAGGTATTATAACCGGCCACTGTCCTCTTAATAAACACCTGTTTAACATAGGTGTGACAGACAGCCCCACATGCAGAGGATGCATGGAGGCAGAAGAAACGCCACAGCACGTGCTATTGGAATGCAGAAGCGTGGCAGATCAACGGGCACGGATCCTCCAATCACCAGGATCGCTCCCGGAAGCCTGCAGCAATCTGAAAAGGCTGCTGACCTTCTGGGATGACCTAGGATGGTTGGAGTAAGAAAGACTAAGCAGCACGCACAATGGCCCAATCATGGGGCTAAGTGCGGAGAAAGCCCAGCTAAACTAACTAACTAACTATACCACTTTTATTCACATACGTACCACAGTATATTTAAAGAAAGTAAATTCACATGACAAGATGGTTTTATTGAAATAAGTTTATCACACTGTTAAAAACTATTTAAAAATATAAAATTTATGGAATAAAATACCGCATACATACTGGATACATTTTATCTTGTAATGTAAACATACATACCATTAAAAAAAAAGGCTTACCATGGTGACCAAATTTCTTACCTAGCCCACAATATTGAGCCGAAGCAGTAATAGGGTAAAAAATAGAAAAAAAGCCTGATTAAGGCCGTTATAAAAAAAACGTGACTAATTTTACATTTGTTCTCCCGCTGTGTGTTGCACCATTCTAACTAGCATAAATAAATTCAGTTGGTGCCATGATTAATTATCATTACGGCTTCGAGTCGCACCAGTTGTTAGTAGCTCCAATATTTAGGACCAGGTTAAGAATAAATTACCCCATAAAATTAACTTATTGCTGTATTTCGTAGTTAAATTATGTATCCTGATTACAGTTCAGCTACTTACAAATATCTTTGAGGTTTATGGTATAAGTTCTCTTCTAATAATATTAATAATAAACCCAGCAAGGCAGCTTTGTGGCGAGCTGTGGTGAGTAGCAACACCACGGGGTCAGTTGTTAATCCGAGTGCTCCCGAGAGTTGGCCCTCGTCTTCGGCTTGCCGAAGTGGAACCCAAGGGGGTCTGCAGAACTCTCACCTCTGGCTTGCCGGCCGGCCAGAGTGGAGTCGCTAGAGCATGATGCTCGAAGGGTAGATGTGGTTCGTAAGTGGCGAGTGGACACGTGAAGCCGGACCCTCAGGGGGGAGCAAGTGATCGTCGATTAATGTCCAGAGCCACCTCTCCACTCTTAGACGCCAATAACGGTGTTGCCCCTCAGTTCGGTCTTGCATGACCCATGACGCCAGGGGGGGCTTATTCAGTTGGCGGCGAGTTACCGCCTGCCAATTTTTTCAGTCTGAGACTATGAACCAGGCAGGTGACCGGTAGTCTCCGTCAATAGCCCAGAACCATCTAATGAGCTGCAATAGTTCCTGTGCACATTCTGGGTATAATCTCTGATTACATCCCATGATGTAGTCAGAGATTGGATCCAGCAGTGTAACACTTTCAGTTTTAATTATTTGCGCTTAAAACGGCCAACCTACGTGTTGGATCAGTATTCCTACGCAAGTCTTATAAAGGACCGTGTAACTTTTGTCCCATGAACTCCTAGAGCGTACAAATAAATAATAATAATAATATTTCTAGATTAAACCTTATAATATTAAATTGAATAAAATATAGCAAAAAGTTAAATATAATTTTAAGTCTTTTTTTAAAAATAAGTTTAACATTCATGGTCACTACTTTTTTAAAAAAAATATGAGTAATGTAGTATTTTCCTAGTGATGCAACAGATCTTTGCTTCTGCTTCCGCAACTGCGGAAGTTCTGCAGCCTATTTTACATCCGTTTCTGTTGTGTTTCCGCAACTTTTTAACGGAAGTTTTATCGGAAGTTTGCGTCGACTGGGGAGTAAGCAATTATTTTTCGGAGCTATATGTATTTTTAGAAATTTTAATTGTACTCTCAAGTCAAACTACTTTTAAGAGGTTTCGTAGTCAAAAACAGTTTGGCCATGTCCGTCCGTCCGTCCGTCTGTACGTCTGCCCGCGGCTTAGCTCAAAAACACTTAGTTGAAACTAGAAAGCCGTAATTTACAAGGGTATACATATTAATCACGCCGATAAAGTTGTAAACGAAATACTTGAAAACTTTTTTTTACTGTACCATACTCTACACTAGAGTTGTAATAAAATTGTGTTTACATTTGTCAAGCGTTGTACAAATAATGATAAATTTCCGTACATGTTTTCCCGAGGGCCCGAATTAATTAATCTAAGTAAACGACGCTAATTGCGCGAGAGAGCGGTGCGTGACGTGAAGGATTGCTGAAGATGACATGGCGAACTAGGTACTCGCAGTACCTATAGGGAAACAATAAACATATTTGGAAAAGATACAATTACTGGTAGAAAAATACTCATATAAATACTACCACAAGCTCACAGGTTAGTATCCTGTACTCCTACTACTACTATAGGGGAATTAGGTACTCGCGGATTTATAACACTTTCATTTTCTTACTTTCTTTTACGGTGAGGGAAAACATCATGATGAACCTGCACATTGTTATAACACTAGTTGTCTAGAGGATTATGGCTACCCATAGTCCAAAATAATCTGGATCCCCTGTCTGTAGATTGTGGACGACTAGGAAAAGGTCAAAGCGCTGGGATGTGGAGGTACATACTAATTAATATTCAGATAGTCTGCTGTAGCCATACTTAAGTAAAAATATGTCAACACATAGATTATAAGCGTAACTGTGTGGTCTGCTACAGAAACTTTTTAAATAAATGTCTAAGGTAAAAATAAAATTGTGGCTACTGGCTACCAGCACAGAAATATTTTCATAATACCGCAATTTGCAGAATCCCGAGAATTGCAACAAAGTAAAGAAATTTAGTAACAAAATTATTAATAATAACTACAATAGGTACCAATCTACTACTACTGCCAATGGACTGAAAAAGTATTATATTAGTTGAAAGTAATAAGGTAATAACACCTAGCTATGATTCAAAGTAAACAACTTTATCAACAGCATTCCTGCATTTTTAATTTTCACTTTCGCTGTTTACTACATACTGTTAACCATTAAACAACTCGTGCTTGACTGTTTTTGTTTTTAATGCCATGATCTCAGTTACACGCGTCGTCTCACGTTGCCCAAACAGATAGCTTTGCCCAATTTCGAGTTGTTAAGGGAGATGATTAAAATTTATCTTTGTTTGCCGCTGCTAGCAATTTGTAGGTCAGATAACTCACAGGCCGTAAATTATTTGGGAGATAAAAAGTATGGGAAAACAATGGCTTGGCGTCAGGAAACTGATTTTTGTTTAAAATAATAAAATATAATAGTTTAAAAAAAACAACAGTCTCCTTACAAACCGTTCCCTAAAGATACCCACCCGTATAAGACTGGCTCGTTGCTACGTGTTTTCTGTTCTATCGTATGGAGTCTAAGCTTGGACACTCACGGAAACAATGTGCAAGCGGATTCAGGCCTTTGAGATGTGGGTATACAGAAGAATGTTGAAGATTTCTTGGACTGACAGGGTGAAAAATGAGACAGTTTTACGGAGATTAAACAAAGGGTTAGAGGTTCTGCGCACTGTAAAGCAACGTAAACTTGAATATCTTGGCCACATAATGCGCAGCAATAAGTATGAATTTCTCCAACTGATCATCCAGGAGAAGATTCAAGAACACCGGAAACCAGGCAGACTTAAGACCTCTTGGCTCAAGAATCTTAGACAGTGGTTCGGACTTAGCACCAGGTCCCTGTTCAGGGCAGCAGTGGACAAAGTAAAAATTGCCATGATGATCGCCCTCCTCCGGTAGGGGAAGGCACCCTAAGAAGAAGAAGAAAAAAAACTATAAAACACACTTTTATATGTATTGAACTCATCAAAACAAATCAAATGAACCCAAACACGAAGGTTACACTAATAGTTTTGAAGAGTTCCTCTATCCACCTCCTAACTCCATCATTAGATCAGCATGATGGTGTCATATTATTGTATGGTCATCCAAATGTCAAATACTTACAGAGTTAAGTTTTAAATCTATACGTCAGATAGAAGTAGGTACTTAGGTTAAAACCTAACTCCAAGGTTTGATTACATAGTTAGTTAGTTACAAGTGACGCTAATAAAAGTAGCTTTTTTAATCTAAAGCGCAGCAATTTAATGTTTCTTTCTGTGGAAAATACATTCTTGTTTCTGAAAGAAGTATTCGATCTGATCTCTTCCACCTCTAAATGAAATATATTTGTTCTGTCTGTGTAGGAAGCATCGCTGGTACTGTCAATCTCCTTTAACAATGCAACTCACTTGTTTGCGACGTATCATTGCTATGAAGGAAGAAGAGTGTTGGCGATATAGCAAAAAGCCTTGAAGAACGCCGGTGTTTATTTGAATGATACATATTTTTGGAGTCGATTGTACTTAGAGTGTTTGTTTAAAGAATGAATCAGAGCCCTTGACCGCTTTTGTCTTGTCATAAAAGTAATTAAACTCGTCATTTGTCTTGAAACATCCTTGTGGAGGATAAAAATAAGTTTCATGTATGCTACAATTATAAGGATAGGGATTTAATAAGTGCTTATGAACGATCAAAACAAAAAAAAAACAAAGAGTCTGGGTTTTATTAGCATTGACACCCTTTTAACTTTTCTAACACGGATTGATTAATGAGTAGAAACTCATTCATGATTTCCTTAATTGGAGGCGTAGTATGAAAAGTATGGAGTCGGTGCAAACAAAAACATTGAATCTCTCATCGGCTGGCACCGACTCCAAAAGTAATTGATTAGGTACTTAAGTGTTAGGATTATTTTTAGCATTGTAGTGATTTAAAGTCGGTTTCATTTTTTTAAATAAAATTTACTTATTCTACAGATTACTTTTCCAGTAGTAGATATTTTATGTCTTTAAACATATCCTACCTTCATATTAATTACGATACCGTAAATGAAAATACAGCTTTGTAAACCAAAACCACATTTTACATGCGACGACAGCGACAGGAACGGAAACGCGTAAGTATGAGCATGCACATCAAAGGTCACCACATGGGAGCATACTAATTTATTTTTAGCCTACCCGCAGATTAAGAGCTGCTAAATACGACCGATGCATGTCACGACATGTCCTGGTTTATATCTAGTCCCAATGTCGTGTCGTCTGTGAATTTGGTCACGTGGAAAATGCACTCTAGCTATGTAGGTTACTATGAGGATACCATTTATACTAATTTAGGGCCGATTTTTTAATAGCCAGATAACTTTTATATAAAGAATAACTTTGACAGGTTGACAGTTTTTGTATAGAATATCTGTCAAATCGTCAATTTTATTTGTCGCATAAAAGTTAACCGGCATTTGAAAAAAAAAATTACATAGCCTATTTAGGGCGAATAAAGAATTTGAATTTGAAAAAAAAATCCTAGCCAAACACCACCTTGACAGAAGGAACAAAGCAGTCCAAAAAACTGCCCAAGTGCGTGTCAGGCTACGCGCAATGTAGGGTTTCGTAGTTTCCCGTTTCAATAATATGTGGTATTTGCTACCTGGCTTACATAATTAATTTATCCTAAGTCATCATCATCATAATTTTTCTACACAATTAATTATCTTAAGTACGTTTTACAAATTTACGGTAGCTTGTTTAGCTAACCTAGCTAGCTGTGATAGTTTCCTTTTAACTTCGTTACATTTACTCTGTCGAGAATTATTACGCATTTCTTAAAAAGCTACCCTTTCGCTGCTAAAGGGAGGGGGACACTTGACTCTAACAAAAAATTAAACTCTAAAGCTTAATAGAACGCAAGCGAATCTCTAAATCGAAAAATTGTGTTTACACAATATTTTTAAACTACCTATCCATAGACATCCCACAGTCACTAATCAAGCCGACAAAGTGGTATGCAGGGTGTAACGAAAAGGTGAAATAAAACTTTAAGGGGTTATTCTACGGCTAAATTACATCAACTTTTTCTATGGGCCCAACATCAAAATCGCAAAAAAAAACAGTTTCCCATACTAAAACGCGACCAGCTGGCATCAGTTTGTATGAAAACGTCAATTTTTTTTTTGAGATTTTGATGTTGGTCCTATAGAAAAGGTTGATGTAATTTAGCCGTAGAATAACCCTTAAAGTTTTATTTCACCTTTTCGTTACACCCTGTACATACATAAACCTTTAAAAGTCAAGTCAGTACTATTGTTATGAAAAAAGATGATAATATTCTATAAAAAGGCGTTTTATACTTTAATCGTCAATTCATTTTTTATTTCACTATGTGTTAGTAAATTGCGCCCATTATTATCTTTACATATTTTTGGATATTTGTTTAGGGATTGGAATTATTTGTATTTTAATACTTCCTTTTACGAACACTCTCGTGAAAAGTCACCCTTCATTTTGATTGATATGCTCGCACTTTGCTATTTATTAAATTGATATCCCAGTTTATCCGGGTAATTAAAGTCTCGGAAGCTGTAATTAAAAACAGATTTACGATACCAATAATTAAATGTAAGCCACAAGCATAAAGAAAGAGGTTAATGTTATTAAGGCTAATGTCTCTAAGGATCAGGGTTGTCACATGTTTCAAACAGAGGTACAACAACGTATCTATAAAAAAACCGGTAAAGTTCTTGTCGAAATGGGGCACAATTAATTATTCTTACAAAATTTAATTTTGAAACTTAACTGGCTTTAAAAAATTTGTAATTAGCTCGAATTTCAGGGCCCTGGTAGGCTGAGATTCTTAGGGAAATGCATATATATGTTTTAAATAACTACCACACTCTCTTCTTGAACTACCTAAGTACCTTTGCCTACCTTCAAAAATACTTATGAAGAATAGATATTATTTATTTAAAGATTATTTTAACAACAAAAGCTCATGAACTTTATAACCTAACTAGCTCGCACTTAATATGTAAGGCTGTCCCGTAACTAAAGGATAACCTTGTAACCATATATTTTATACGTTATAGTAAACATATTTTTTCTGTTTTTTTTTTTTATAAGTATAGACAACGGCATTTCAACCTACCCAGTTAAACATTTTCAACTTTAATTCCGAGATGTAGATATCAATATAAATTGAAAAAAATTACGTTTTGTGGTAGGTTTGGAGTCGGTGCATGCTGATCAGAGTTTGAATGTTTTCGTTGCACCGACTCCAAAAGTGACTTGCTTGGTGTTAGGTATTTACGTGTTAATATTATTTTTAGCATTTAAATGCTTTGAAGTCGTTTTTTAACATGAAATTTACTTATTACTTGATTATTAATAAGTATGTCCGCAACCCCCCGAAACTTCATCCTACATCACTAAATATGATATCCCTGGCAAGGACTAACAACCTGCGAGATCAATTTATTGGGTCATTCCCTTGATGTCACTGTAGCGGTATAAATATCCTTTGACGTTTTGGAACCGTTGCGAGTATGCAATAAATCACACACACTAAAACATATGTTTGTAAAAATACTTTTATGTGAGTATCAAACGTTCGGGACGTAAAATATGTGTGACTGTAATTGCGCTATAGTTTATATGCGTCATAGATGTCGAGAGGCGCAAAAATAACAAACATATTCATAACATAACTCATAAATTCTAAAACTATTTTTGTGTAGGAATGATCCAGTGTCAATCATGCAACATGTTTTCCATATGACATAGTCGGCGTAAGGACGTTATAACTCTAAAAAGTGGAGTTCAAAGACACAAGTTGTTAGAATATTGTTAATTGTCATATGGGAACGTATTACTGGATATTAATTAAGTCTTCAAAATCCATTCAGCTATTAAGTCGATTCTCGATTCTTACTAATTCACTGTCACAAACGTTCATGTTTGATATTAGCGGGATAAAGATGTAATGGTCGACTTCACTAAAGGGACTACACTACTTAGGGATTGTTTTATAAACCTTTATCAACAAATCTTCAGATAGTGTCAGTTTATGTTCTTATCGGCCATACCTCAAGCAGGCACTTATGCATCATCACAAAGTAATTAATGAGTAATTTAATCATTCTCAAAGATACGCGGATTCAGAATCCTAACACATATCGCTTGTCTAA
The DNA here is from genome assembly GCA_963576865.1 of Anania hortulata. Classification (NCBI taxonomy): domain Eukaryota; kingdom Metazoa; phylum Arthropoda; class Insecta; order Lepidoptera; family Crambidae; genus Anania; species Anania hortulata. Next base: position 15,245,004 of record OY756396.1, on the reverse strand, counting down.
AATTAGTCGTTATTCGTCATGCGTAGAAAAATATTAGTTACTCCTAATCTTTTGTGTAGGTACAGCCTAGTAGTAGGTAAAGTCATTTGGTTAAAAAAACGGCTACCTGAAAGGTTTCCGGGAGTTTTAAAAACTCGTAATTTTATAGACTTCGATGTGCTCTATCCGAATTTCAACTTTTCCACCTCGCATCTTAATTTTTTTAAGTCATGACGCATATCTATCTATCTATCTTCTATTTATATAAAAGAAGAAACTGACTGACTGACTGACATATCAACGCACAGCCCAAACCGCTGGTACTACAGACTCCAAATTTGGCACGTAGGTTCCTTATAGGGTCTAGGGGTGCACTAAGAAAAGGTTTTTCAAAATTCACCCCCTAAAGGGGTGAAATGGGGGCCCGAAGTTTGTATGGGGAAACAAGACAGAAAACAACAACAATTTTAAAATCCAAAGTTGCGGACGTGAAATATCATCCCCCTGTTGGGGTGCGATGGGGTTGAAATGTCTAAATATCTTTAAGGGTGTCGTTTTTATGGTTATTTGGGATGTTAATTACGAAAATGAAATCGATTTTAAAATTTAATAGTGTGGACATTTTTTTAAAATTTAACCCTAGAGAAGGTGAAAGGGGGGATGAAACTTTGTATTTCAGTTATCTATTTATATAAAATGGTAAACTGACTAACTGTTGTTATATCACCGCACAGCCTTACCTTATACAGTGTAGACATTCATTAAGGAAGGGTTTTTGGAAATTAAAGCTCTAAGGGGGTAAAATAGAGAATGTAAATTTAATAAAAGCATATCAGTTTCAAATAAGAAACTTTAAATTTTGTATTTATGGTGTCGATTGAAAATAAATTTATGTCTTACAGCGTTCTTGAATATTCAACCGCCGAAGTGGTAAAACAGGAGAATGAGTTCTGTCTTGAAAGTACTTCATTTTTAAGTTTATAATCACTTTACTTATGTTCATAGTAAACTTACTCATCTTAAATTGGTGGTGTTAGAATTTCAAAGGGGATTAAATTTATTTACTGTCGAATTAATAATCACCAAATATATTATCTCGGCTTATGGTTGCAAACTAACCCAACATAAATTGTTATTTTCACTTGGCCGCCGAAGAAGGGTTATGTTTTTCGAGCGTATGTATGTGTGTTTATAATTTTTTGGCACGTTCTATAGCCTAAGCCGTTAGAGATGTATTTCATTCTATGAGATTCTGCTCAGTTGTGGAAGTGACATAAAGTATATCGTTTTCCGGAATTCCCATGGGACCCAGAAATTATGCGGAGAACTCTGATCTCTACTGCTACTTACCTGATTTCAACACTCGATGAAGGTCTGTTTTAGTTTAGTTAAAATGCTATTGAAGTGTTCCAGAGACGTCGCCTGACGTCTACGGGGGCCAAAATTTAGTTTATTTTGAGCTAGGACGCACCGTTTTCGAGATATTAAGGCGCTGCGTTCACGACGGGGAAGGGCGGGTCGTACAATTTCGCCGCAAACAATAGACTAAAGAGAATCGTATACTGCAACGCACACGGCGGTCATTAAGACCGCGCCGCTAGTGCCCGCCCCGCGCCGCGGCATGTCCGTGGCTGCCCACCGTGGATCGCACAAACCAGTTTGTATACACTAACGATGACGGCGGCGCGGGCAGCTAGCTTAGTCTGCACCGCGCGCTCTACTAGAATGGTTGTCCTGAACTGACCGTCGTGTACGTTGCGTACGCGGTGCGGGCAGCCGCGGGCATCGACGGGCAGACGCAGTCTTTATTGCGTAACGGTCAAAAAGACCGCACCACTGCGTTGTATACGCAGCACCTTACTCCATACTATATTAATTTAATTATATACATATATAAAAGGCAAAAGTGATTGACTGATGTATCAACGCACAGCCCAAACCGCTGGTTCTAAAGATTCCAAATTTGACACGTAGGTTTCTTATAAGATCTAGGGGTCACTGAGAAAGGATTTTTCAAAATTCACCCCCTAAAGGGGTGAAATGGGGGTCCAAAGTTTGTATGGGGAAACAAGATTAGTCAGACTATTTTATTCAAAACTTCACAGGATTAGGTACTCCTTACGATAAATGAGTAAACATGTGTTTCAGATTTCTTGAAAGTCAGCCCCTAAAAAGGGGAAGTCTGAAAATCGACATGGGTATTGTTTCTATGGTTTATCGGGTCGCTGATTACGAAAACAACAACGATTTTAAAATTCAACGTTACGGACGTGAAATACCATCTCCCCTGTTGGGATGCTATGGGTGTCGATTTTGTAGTTTTTTGGGACGTTGATTTTAAAATTGAATATTGTGAACATGTAAAATTCTTGAAATTATTTGTGCCAAATTTCAATTCAATCGGTCCAGTAATTTCGGAGCTAATCGGTTGTAACAGACAGACTGACAAACCGCCACACGTGATCCCAACACAAAGGTTCTATTTTTGCATTTGATGTATAGAACGAGACCCGCGTCATCCTAAAATTGATAAATCGCTATATCATATCATATCATATCGTGTTTTGATAGTCATGCTAAAAAGGCTGTAAAGAATATTGTCTTTAAAGAAGTTTTGTAGTTTTTTTTAATTACTGACACTTATACATTCACTCAAAATCAAATCTAACTCGAGCGAAGCCGCGGGAAAAAGCTAGTAGTAGTATATTTTGCGGCGCTTGTACGCCATAACTATAGATTTAACAAAAAATTTTTTTTTAAATTAAATGAAACTAGAGGAAATTCCATACAATTTATGTATTTACTAAAAATGTCTCTAGTTTAATTTTGTGCATAAATGTCTTATCGTAAAATGAGTCGGAATGGTGATATTGTCAAAAAACTAAACAAAAATAAGAGTTGGCAAAGTTAAACATCAAAAAGAGCACATCAAAACTTATAAAACTACCAATTTTTAAAAATCCCGGAAATCTTTAAAGGTAAAAAAGCTACCAAATTATTATAATACAATTCATAGAGAATATGAGATATGAGAATACCAATGATTTGGGCAATACTGAAACCCACTAACATTAATAACACTTTTAACTCGTTTTGCACAATACCTACATGAATATAGTTAGTACCTACCTACATTTTACTAAATGGGCAATCTTTTAGTTCTATTAGACACAATTACTTATTTCACTGACAAACGGTACCGTTCCTTATAATTACTTATTTTATTGCATGACATTGTACCTTCGTCGTAACATTTTAATTACCCAATACTTACTCAAATTTTACTTTGTAATTTGAATACAATAAATCGCGGATTGCATTTAAACTCTTCAACTTTTGTCAACGTCTCTAAAACAGGCTTAATGGAAGTGAATTGCCATCTCCTGGAAGCTTCCCCGTCTATAAGGCGAATCGGCTCGGCGTCACCAAGTAATTATACTTGCTAACTGCGCACGGGGGTTTAATTAAAACACAAACGCAGTCGGGTTACGGCTATCGCCTGGTTCTGCCTTTCATAGTAAGCCCTTTCATATTACAGGTTGAGTCGATAGATAGAAATTTAGTTTTTATCGTCAAAAGCGATCTTTTCCAGACAATATTTTAAAGGAAATTTCCAGCAGAGTGCAAAAAACAAAACTAAAATAAGTACATATTAAACATTACAAATTGAAATATACGGATGTTAGATTATAGGTGTGAAGCCGGAATTATCTCAAGATGTGCTAAATTTGATTTTATCATTAAAATTTAAAATTAGATAACATTTTTGACTTCACACACACACACACACACACCTTTTATATCTTTAAATGCTTTGTCTTTAATTACCCAACAACCTGTATGTACCTATAAAATACAACCATCTACAATCAGTGGGCCGTGAATGAAAAGTACTACCTACCTTTTTTTTTTTTTTTCGTGAGGGAATGCTGTCACGCACTGTCCTCCAGCCACGGGGGGACGGCTGGAGGGGTGTGTGGGACTCCGGGCTCAGAAGGAGCCCGCCTACCCACTAAAACCTCACGGTGCCCTCCGGTGCCTTAAGTGAAACGGAGCCAAGGGTTTCGCCGTTGGCCGCAGCCGCAGGCATGCTCCTTGACTCCGCTTCGGCTGCGGCCCACCTTTATGGCAGGCCGCCCAGTCTCTGGGAAGTACTACCTACCTACTTTAAGCATTGAATGCACAATATTTTTTATTGAAAATTTAAAAGGTTATGATTTGTACGAAAGTTTTTTATTTCTTTTATTGATCGTTAAATTTAAAAATATACTCTCCAGCACTAATATCGAAACGTGTGTTTCACCATTATTAAAGATAAAAGACAGACGGTCCAAAGCCGTCAAAGTCAATGGTAAACCGCTAATCTAGTACAATCTATGTAATGTTATAAAATACGTTACTTAGGTATTTAAAACTATGCAGTGTGATAAATTGGTATGTCCGCGCAGTGTAACAAAGCAATGTGTCTGCATTGCATAGCGCGCTGAGACGCGTGTAGACTTAATGAGCCAGTCTTCAATCAGAGGGGGTCGCTAATAATAAATCATTTCTTTGTTGAACCTAGATGTTGCATCTAGGTTGTTTTGGACATCGTCCTAGTAGAGTGTACTGTTAGATGTCAGCAAAACATAAAATGCATCGCGGCTAGGGGCAGAAAATTGCATTAAAATTTGGAAAATTTTTAGAAGATTTTTCAATTTGACTACAATTTCGGGGGGCTACAAGGAAATATGCTGTTTTACTAAGCCTTGCTTTTTATTGTCTTGCAAAAGGTGAGAAAAGTAGAGTTTACTCCTCGGGGACAAAGCCGTTTTGTCTTAGGCGCGCTTGAATCCCTTACTACACTCAGGACTCAGACCCATATAATACCCTCACTACGCTCGGGAGTTAAATCTGGAGTCCTTAGTTACGTTCAGTATTCAAAATCGCGCCCGTGACATAACATAGTAGAGAAGATTATACACCAAGGGGATAAAGCCTTGGTGTATAATCTTCTATAAATTACCTACACAAATGATCTGATACAACTTGTAAAGCGATTGGTCACCGCTGTGCTTCCAAGTAATAGCGTTCGCGCTGCATGCCAATAAACAAATTTATAAGCTCACGAAAGACGTGCTCCAGGAAAACGGATGTGTTAATTAGAAAAACCGTTAACCAAGCTAATGTACCTTTATGCAACATATTTTGTCTTTGACTCAGGTGATATGAGTTTGTAAAACGAAAGGTAGACTTTGTATGTTTTGCATTGTGTACAGTAATTGACTTTACTACTTTACTTATTCTTAGTGTAAATTGTGACCCTAATTTCGATGTCAGCTTTTAAGTTCTGACAAAACTCAGATACCAGACGAATGCAATCCGCTGCAGCTGATTTTGATTACGTTATGCCCGCTAATGCAATGTAAACCAGCTATTTTTACGAGGCAGCGTTTCATCGTGACTTGCTTTCATGTTCTTTGAAGGAATTAAGCAATGAGCGACTTTATTTTCTGAAGTTGTAGAAAATCTATGACTATAATCTAGAAATAACTCTACTACAGATAGCACTCTATCATCGAACACATAAACTAGGTTAAATTTTAATGTGTAGTCTAAAAAACAGGCATTCTCGCATTTATGTAGGTATTAGAGTTTTTTATAGGGGTATAATAAAATCTAAATGATATTGCTACTGCATTTGATACAAAAAAGCGCTATCGTCTTTAATATGAAAAATCTCGTACAAAAAAAGTAAAACATTCAAATCTCAATTCTATTAATTGAATTTGATACAAAAACGCGCAATCGACTTTTGATATAAAAACCTCGTAGAAACAAAACAAAAAGTAAAAGTGTAACGTGTTAATTTTTGCCCTATCATAAAAAGTCTTAACTATGTGCGATTATATTGCAAACTGCAACTTTAAACAACGATATAATATATATAATAAAGCTTAGTATATCGGGTTCGCTTAGGATTTTGAACTAAATAAAAAACACGGTGATATAGTAAGGGATCGGAAATCCCACTTTGCCGGTATTTAAACTAAAAACTTAGAACGCTTTATAAGATATATTAGAAAATATTTTTACATTGAAAACAACGACATCGAACGATTTATAAAGTTCCCAAATTGCAAATACATTAGTATTAAAATGAGAATATTCTGACGCGGCCTTGTGCGTCGACACGAGCGGATAATCGAATAATCGGTAATCAATCTGTACAGAAATAGATGAAAGCGTATCGAGTGAGCACGGGACATCTAATAAGATTCGAATCGATTACAATTGTCATCTACCCGATTAAGCTTTAACTAATTTAGAACAGGCTTTTCTTCTAACTACTTTGAAGAGTACACTTTTATCGTCATGTCACATTAATTCCGAGTTCATCAATTATTGTAAACACATAGCCCAAGTGTACTGAATAATCCTTTGCTTAAAGCAACCCAATTTAACTATCCTACTTTTTTCAATCTCCAAATTAGCACCGTTAATTAAGTAAACTAATTGTACTGTTACCAAATTAGCAATTAAAAGACTTCAAATGCTAATTTAAGTTCGTTCGGGTTATCGTTTGAGCGCAAATCGGCTGTTAATTAAAGGTTGGAGGCCTTTCCAGCCTTTGTCCTCCTCCTCAGAGCTCTGTCTGAGAGGGCAAAGAAATATGGAGCTAATAACTTTATTGGGACCTTGAGACCCTTTTATAAGCATTATATAAACTTGCGCTTATTTTATTGATTATAACATTACATTATTTAAAATATATTGTAGGCATTATTTAATTTTAGTACAAACGGGGTGTTTTATAATAATAATAATAAATATTAAATAATAAATTGTTTCCACAATCACACCAATTATCTAGCCCCAAACTAAACAAAGTTTGTATTATGGCGAATAGAGAACGGATAAACATACAGAAAAACTTATAATAAACATCCATGACTTAGGTACAAATGCTCGTATTCATCACATAATCTTTTGACCCTTAAGGGATTCGAACCCGCAACCGCTGGCTTTGTAGTCCGGAGCGTGCACCACTACACCAGATGGTCGTTTTATGTATATAAAGGTCGATATTTCATATATTTTTCTAGGTCAAAAAGTATATAAATACCACTTATCGCGAATGTAACTATACAGTAAATTGGATTGGTGAAAGTAATTAATTAATAAATTGCATTAGTAATTTTTAAGTTACGAGGTTTAGTAGTATTTCTAATGTAAACTCAAAATGTCACCTTTACCAAGAGCTAACTGTTAACTCACTTCTAGACAAAAACTGTACACCAACAACACTGACCTATTCAATTCGAGCAACACATATTTTATGGCTTTATTGTGTTTTAAATTATATATTAGTACCTAAATGTAGATATATTTTTTAATTTAATTTACAAGTAATACAATTTGATGACATTATGCTTTAACCACAGCATTCTCTACTAGTATAATAATGACAGTCCTAATTTGCCTATAAATTCAAGTTCCTTAAAAGGATTTTATTTTCTTCAAACTCAATTAGTCAATCAAAGTCAATCTTGATGAATAAAATGCAAGAAGTTCGTCTGAACACTCATAATGTAAACACGAGTAGGTAATGAAACAATAACACGAACCTTATTTAAAACTCAACGCGTTGATACAAAGGAAGGGATCCTAAAATGAATTCCCGCTTCCGTAAAATTAAGCCAAAAACGTTCCGTTCTACCACGAGGACGCGTATTGTTATTATTTACACAAGTTTATGTAGCACACAATGTTACGAGTGCGAGTGTATAAATATCCAGAGAATTCAAAACGGGAAGTTCAAGACACGAGAAATTACAGGGTCACTGTTGGGAGCGAAATGAATGGGCCATTTGTGTCGCGGTCTTTTTGCTTTGAAAACAGAAAATCGGTAGGAACGACAAACGAACACACAAGTACTGAATACTTACATGTAACCAACGACAAAATGACGCAACCGCATGATATACTTTTACCTGAAGTTCAGTATCTCTTATGGGTTACCTTTTTGTTTCAAACAATGTATTTATTGCATATTTACATGAATTATTATTAAACGTCCGATAACTATTCTTTATTTTCTATGTGCAAAATATACAAAGTTTAGTTTTGTTAATATGTTTTTTGTAAGTTATTTTTGTCAGTAAATTAAACAGTTTAATAATAAAAAATATATTTAAAAAGTGAGTAAAGAGAATATTTCGATATTTTCTTTTAGCAAGCATTCATCAAACCTTTAAGGAAAAAGACATGGTTTAAAATTTAAGTTAAAAATAAAATATTATTATTTTATTGAATTCTCAGAAACAATATAAAGTGGCGTGAGGGGCCTTAATGGTTTACCTTGTTAATGATTTCAACAAAAAAAGTGCCATATCATAAGGTCAAGCGGTAACAGATTTTTTTTATCTTGCTTCTGATCTTAATCTATTCCTGATACATTAGTTTTGTAAATATGTTTATAAAAGTTATTTTTGTTAGTAAATTGAACCGTGAAATAATATTAAAGATATTTAAAAATTGAGTAGGAAAGAGAATATTCGATAACTCCGCAATACTTGTTGTCATATTAGATCTAGTATTTCTCATCCCAAAATGTAATGGCTAGTTGTTAACCCCCGTATGGTCCTTTTAACCCATCAAATGGTGACCAGCTCGGGGTACCCGCGGTAATGTAGTGGTGCCTAGGGCGCGCCGGCCGAGCAGCGGCAACTCGACGAGGTCATGGTGTTTCTGCGGGAACACTCCGACGTTGTCGTGAGTATTGCAAGCTTTACTAATCGAATGTTGTTGGGAAGGGATGAAAATGTTTGTTGTCAGGGGATGACATAGTTGGGAAGGGGATGAAAATAAGAATCTGGGAATGAAATTTATAAAATGTTTTTTGTTTTAAATGACATTGTTGAGGGGAAGTAAGGAAAAAAAAATATGAGGGGGTAAAATTATTGGTTAAGGTAAGCAAATCATATTATTAATTTTCTTACTAAATAAATGAGGTAAAAGTATCTATAATATTTTCATTTAGCAAATATTCATCAAGCTTATAAGGAAAAAGACATGGTTTATCAAGTTTAGGCGGTCTCATAATTTTATTGAATTCTCAGGAACATATTCAGTGGCATTTCCCTGTTAATGATTTCATCAAAAAGTGTCATATCATAAGGTGAAGCGGTTATAGTTTTTTAGCTTGTTCCTGATCTTAATCAATTCCTGATACGGTCCATGATGATAAGGTAAAATTGACTTTCCACTACACTTATGTCATGATTTTAAAGAAGTAAACAAATCGCTCATTAAAATATTGCTAAATGAGTACGTACTTACCTTCTCTCTCGACAAACTATCAATAGAAAAATGCTATCGAAGTAGATTTAGTATCGATCGATAATATTACAGCAAATTAGTATCGATATCCCCCATCGATAATATCGTTTACATTCAATAGAATCGATACTATTCATAGTAATGTTTACTTGGTTAATGTGTATCGATTTCTAATGATATTCTGGATAATTTCACGGTTCTGTACATACTAAATCAATCCATCCACTGCTTGATTAATCCCTACTAATATTGCAAGTGCGAAAGTAACTCTGTATGTCCGTCCGTGTGTCTGTTACGCTTTCACGCCTTATCTACTGAACCAATTTTAATTAAATTTGGTACAGAGATAGACTAACGCTTAAGAAAGGACATAGGCTACCTTTTGTACTGAAAAATGAACCGATTCTGATAAAATTTTGTACTGAAAAAGCTTGAACCCTAAGGAAGGACATAGAATACTATTTTTATTCGAGCGAGTAAAATAGGGTGTGATAAACCATATTCCACGCAAGCGAAGCCGCGGGCATAGCTAATAGCTTGATAAATACAACACTAAGTACTTACAGATGTGCCAACTCGTGCGCAATGACGAACGCGCTGGTAAGCCCCTCATCTCGGTCTATAGCAGCGGAGCGGGTGCGCGAGCACACACCCCCAACAGGGGCGAAGCCCGAGGGCCCGCCGAGCTGCGCACGCGTCAGCCACACGGTCGCATCCCAGCCGGTGCTCTCTGGAAGACGGTATGTGTTTAAAATCTTGATTTTGGAATTACATGCCAGTTAAAAATACTGTCTGCGACATCGTTCGTGTGATTTTAAAATCAATTCAAACAGTTTCCAATTTAAATCCGATTTTGTTTAAAATTTCATTGGTTTTATTTTAGCAGGCACAGCTAGTAGAGAATATAGACTGGAAATCGAACCCACATCTCTTCGCAATCGGGCGACTGCTTTTCCAATAAAGCTATTGAGGACGTTAGCTATCCCGTCGATTTTATTAAAGTGTTATATTATCTTAGACGGTATGTGTGTCAAATGGGATGATAAACTATGAAACTCACCCCCGCTTTCCGGTATGTTGAACAAAATTATTGAGAAGTCAAATAACATAAATATAATACTACATAAGTAGTTTATTAAGGCTTGGCGTTGACTAGGCTTACTGAATCGAATTAAACCAATAGCAATAATTAATATCAAGGAGTCGGACTCGAAGATCATTTTCAGGAATAAGGTTAGACAATTCTTAAAATAGATAAATTACACCTATATTATTAATTTGTATGTATTTATTGTATGTATTTTAGATATATCTGTATTTATTATTATTTATTTATTATTAATAATTTATTCAAGTATATTAAATTTAGTTTATTGTTGAATTATTTAAACTTTTATGTTATTTTATCTGTTACCTGCACCGCACCAATTGAAAACTTTCTGCATGACCCAACGGTTGACTGGCAGAGAATGCTATTAGCATTAAGTCCACCCTTTGTACACTATTAGTGCAATAAAGTTTAAAAAAATAAAAATAATAAAAAAATAATAATTCGTCTGTTATACAGGCTGCACAAAAGAATAAAACTCTACTTAAAATTACATCATCAGCTGCTGATGCAATGAGAGCAACATCAAAATCTTGAAAATTTGTCGATTGTAGCTCAAGAAAGCAATTTTTTTTTTATGGCGAGTGCGCTATTTTGAAGCCACCGTGGACCAAAGGATTGTAAAGTAAAATCCTGAGCACAGAGACAGGCTAAAATAATTAGCAAGTATTCTTTTCTTAGTCTCTAAAGAATGGACTGCGAGCCCTATGTCCCTGATGAGGGGGCCAAGGAAGCATCATCATCATCAAAGAATGGACTCTACTTTTTATCATCTTATAAGAGCAAAATAAGTAGGTAAGTGCAACATATGAATAAATAAACTTAGCTGATGTTAAGCTGTATTACTCACAATTTTTTAAATAAAAGTATCAGTACATATAATCCGAATTAGAGTAAACAAGAAATTTGTTTGGCGCGTTTTTTTTACATTTTTAAATATATATTTTTTATTCGGTCCCTTTTTTGTTATCCCACAGCCAGTTACTTGTCAATATAATGTTTGTGATTAGAATCTCTTTGGTGATTAGAACATGTTCTAACAATATTAAAACAAAATTGAAATCACTTCTAGTCCCTAAAGATTAAAGAGCTACTTTAGTCTCTGTTTACGAAGAATAACTAGGTTTTTTTGGATAGGTGTGATAAAAAAACACGTTCCGTACATTATTATCAAAGCATCTGATTCTGAAGATTTATCCGTGATTTTGATGTCGACCCAATAGTAAAGACACCATAGTTTTTGTACATTGGCAGTCGGCATCGGCAGTACGTGAATTTAAGGAGTGTTGTTCTTTTAAAGTCCCGTATTGACTATGAAACAGCGACGATTATCAACAAGCAGCGTGCGTTGAGAAGAATTAGTCAGGATATAACTAATCTCAATTCCTAGCGCTTTTTGTTGACAGCAACCTTATCTTACAAAGCGAAGACGAGCCCAAACTTCAAATAATAACGACATAGAATGATAGTTTGGTACCTAAGCCGGAAAAAATCCGATAAAAGTAATGCCTACATCTAGATTGTCATGCGTTCGGAGCGAATTGTCATTAAATACAACGAAGCTGTCAGGCGTAGCGAGACAGGCTCCAATTTAGTTGCTTCAAATTTTGCGCATTACGTATTACTTATATTTATGTGTCATTAATCTAAGAGTCCAAGATAATCTAGTAAAAACTTTAAATAGTCCAAGCAGAAACTGAAAGGTGCACTCTTGCATTGATTGATACTAATTAAAAGTGAGTGGAGGTTCACAGGATACTAGGTAATCGTAACTACTTTTGGGTACGTCAGAAGTTAAATCGTTGTTTGATTTAGTTAGTCAATCTAAAATGTGATTTTGACATCTTCCTTGATACTTTATTTAAGTTTTTTTTTCTATTGGTAAAATTGAACCGTATGTGCACTGCGTAAGGTGTACCTTATAGTAGGCTCGCCGTACCTACGCCTCTGATGAATGACTGCGCGACTTTCGTAATATCTCTATTGACTTTATTTTCGGATATTTTAAAGTTTATTTTTTCGTAACATACGATTATTAAAAATAATACCGATTATGATGCTTCTTTAAATTGTTTCCTAGATCTTATTTCTTAAATTTGGCACCCCTTTGCAATGTAACCCTGTATAAAAAAACATGCTCTATGTATAAGATATATTCATAATATAATAATATTATAATAAAGGTTTTATGTTATATTAAATTAATTTTTATTTATATTAAACAATATTATGTATGTTGGGTTTGCTTTGAAATTAATAAACATTTAGGCATTTCACTTCGCTTTGAGCTAGTTAGAAGTGACGTCAAAAATAAGTATTCCTAAAAAATCTATAGGGATATTGCGTTTACAGATTAAGCTGTAACAGAAAAAAGTTCCTACCTCCATAGAGTAGGTCTGTCTATCTACGTGATAAGGTTGCATAAATTAGTTTAATATTTTGTTCATTGATACAGGTTTCCTGTTATCAGAAAATTGCATCTTACTTAACTCGTTGTCAGTGTCAATGAAGTATTAAGCATTTAAATAAAAATCATTTTTTATTTTGCATTCGGAATTTATTTCAATTAAGACATCATCATGACCACATTTTTTGTATGACGGTGATGTTTTATTATTTTATTAACTCACGTAGTACTTAACAGTCTTATTCAAATTACCGCCAAACAAGAAGAGTGAAGAGTGACGATACATATTTGGATCGTATCTAATATTCCTCCGTTTTTTCAACATACATCTGTGTTTAGATATTATAAACCGAATTTAGAATTCTGCAGTATTGTTAGAATCCTTAAACACTTATTATGTCATGGTAAAATTTTAATTTTTTCATTAATAAACAAATATATTATGATGACAAGCGAATGTCCTTTTAAGGAGTTCAATGGCTTTCATTATGTTTAGATGACAAATAGTAAGTTAGCGTTCGACAACCGATGTGTAATCAATTTCGTATGTGTATGATGTCACTTACATTTTTTCTTAACTAGGCAATTGATATTAGATTTTTTTATTTATTTTATTTATCGAAGTATGTTTTCTATCATGCTCATTGCATTTATATGGCATTATACTTTTGTATGAGTTAGTATTTTAGTAGAAATAAATAGCGACAATCATAACAGTAGATATGCCAACATCTCGGTCCAAATGTAGCAGTGAATGAGAACATGCATCATTGTTGTGTATCGTCGCGGAGATAGCGTCTACGACCGCCGCTGCATAGATAACACTATGTCGTGATTTATGCGCCTATGTATTGATTCCGTCATTTATAATTTTAAACTAACTCTAAATAAACATAAAACTTTGCAATACTCACCAGCCGGTAGCTTCATCAAGTGCCGATAATTCCATTTATTCACAGCTTCCAAAGACTTCTTCACATTCCCATATTTTATGATAGGATCCTTCTCTTCATACAAAAACAGTTTATTGATAACGAGTGTTATGTTTGCATCCAACGAGGGGTCGTTAAAGATAGCACTGACCTACAAAGTGTTACATAAAAATTGAGAGACGAAAACCAGACACTAAAAGCATTGCACCAAAATAAACGTGTACTCGTACACATTGCCGACCGGGCCGGCATACTTACGATGTTCATTAAAGCTAAAATGTAGTGCTTCACTCTCTCGCGACCGTGGAATTTCAGCATCGTGTGATCAGCCACTATAGCCATTTCAAGCCACAATCCGTTCACACCTGAAACATTAACTGCTAGAGTTTCGCCTTAAAGTCGTATTGGACTTCATAATTTTGTTCCCAAACACACCTGATACAGGTCTAGTGACCGTGCGTACATCGCGAAAGTATTCGATGTCCGAGTAGTCGCTGTGTCTCGGGCGCACGTGTGGCGTCGGCTCATCATCTTCCTCGAATTCAAGTTCAAGGTCAGTGACCGTGTCGCCAGTGAGGTTGTACTGGGCCGGTAGCTCCGACCACAACACATCCCGCCGTCGCAGCACATGATTCGATCCGGGGCTCGTCGGCTGCAGCACGAACTCCTCATTCCCGACTTGAAGCAATCCGTAGAGCTGGCCATCGCACTCCGTTACCGTGACGGAGGATTGCTCCTCGTAGAGCACCCGTCCTCTGTAGAACTTGCATTCGTTGTAGTATGGTGAGCGGATGGCAAGGTTCTCTTGCAGCTCGAGGTGCCAGCCGAGAATGTGGAGGTGGCGGCCCGTGGTGTTGTGTTTGGAGCGCGGCGTGAAAAGGAGCTGTTGGTGCGGTGATGTCCAGGCGTCAGCGGCTGTAGCGAGGAGCATCGCAGCCGTTAACCATCGCGGCATCGTCCGCGCGCCGCCGCGGGCTTGAACTCTCTGGCCGTCGCGCGCGCAGCTGCGCTCACGCATCTATACGCACATGGCGCGCGTCTCGCCGCACGGAAGGTAAACGACTCCGCGCCTCGTAGATTGCATGAGCTACGCATGCGTCATTAGTAAACAAAGGGCGAGCTCCCGTTTTTGTTTTATAATCGCACGCGTTACATGCATATGTAGAAGATAGATAAGTAGACGTTGTAATAAGATATGTACACGTGTTCGTCACTATAAACAATATTTCTCGAAAACCAAAAATGTACTGTTACTTTCTATCGTTGGTATTTATTCCGTAATAATAACTGCGTTCATGCGGCATTCTGCAATAACACGAGCGCGCATACCGAAGAAACAAAAGATTTCGTTAACATTCTCTCCTAGACAAAAGTCACCTCGGCCTTTGTTCTTTTTCTATACCGCACTAGCTTTTGTTTGTTTTTTTACTTTTATGAATTTTCTTAACCTGGTACTTCTTAAAAAAATACATCATTTCAGCTATAGGACGTCCACTGCTGAACAAAGTCTTATTATCGGGGGGATTGCCATTACTCGCCACGCTTGGCAGCCGGGTTGGTGAGCGCAGTTTCTTATAAGATTTCGCACGAAGACGCTGCTGCCCGTCTCGTTCTACAGGAATTAGTCGCATCTTAGGACATGCCTTCTGTTGGCGGTAGGGAAGTGTATTCTTTACGGCCGTCCACACACGGCACAAGAGACAATTAAGGCTCAGGTCAATGATTGATTAATGGTGAAATATTTAAACTGCATGTAATGTACAACTGAAATTAACCTGATAGTATATAAGTATAATAATATAAAACTATTTTAGTAAAATACCGCAAGTACCGACCTACTAGCTTTAGTAGGGTTATAGAGTTATAATATATTTATATAAAACAAAGTCGGGTTAGTTACACCATTTATAAGTCGAGAACGACTGGACCGATTTTTATGATTTTTGAGTTGTCTCCGCCTCAAATAGTAGAATAAGTAATAAAACATCGGAAAAATTCCTATAAAAAATATATGGAGAGGCGGCACGAAGTTAGAGTAGAAGCTAGTATCTCTATTATATAAAAGCAAGTCGGGTTAGTTACACCATTTATAAGACAGAAACGGCTGGACCGATTTTTATGATCTTTGGTTTGTTGGATTCGTCTCCGCCCCGAATAGCAGAACAAATAATAAAAAATCTGAAAATTCACAAAAAAAGAGGCGGTACGAAGTTCGCCGGGACAGCTAGTATATACAGTGGTGGTCATATAATTAAGAACGTTGATATTAAGGGAAGGTTTTTTCAAACTAAGACGCAAAACTTATTGCATGCATTTTTTATTTATTTCTCTAGGTATCGTAAAACTTTTCCATAATACCACTTTATTCATTGATACACATGATTAGCTTGAAATAAATAGACAAACTTTTTACACTACTTCTAAACATAGTATTCCTATTTACTGGCTGGTCACGTAATTAAGAACGCTAAATAGTTTATACCTTTATTCAGATTTAAATAGAGAACATTCAGTCAATTACTGTTTGTATAATTTTGGCACCATTTAGTGCTGTAAAAGGTTAAAAGTGATTGCTTCCTATGAAAAAAACGATGGGAAAAAATAAAAGTTGTGATAAATCTACAAGGGAAGTAATGATAAAATTTCGCCGGAAGAATTGGTCTTATAACAAGATAGCCAACCATCTGCAATGTTCAAAAACGATGGTTTTCCACGCTGTAAAGCATTTTGCTACGTATCAAACTCAAAACAACTCCTCGAGATGACCGAAACATCGATCGTATGGCAAAACAAAATCCTTTTAAAGGGTCCAATGACCTGAATGACATGTCCTGTGAAAAGAATATTTTGGTGAAAACAACCCTTCAGCAATCTCAGCACGCACTATTCGAAGACGTTTGGTAGAAGAAAAATTGCACGGTAGGATAGCAAGAAAGGTTGAAACCCATGTTGAAACTTTGCCATAGCCAAGCCCGGCTTGCGAGAAAGTATGAAAACTGGACTGTGCGACAGTGGAAAAATGAACTTTTTTCTGACGAGATGAAAATTAACAGAGTATGTTCTGATGGAAAACGATATGTACGACGTCCCCCGAATACAGCATTCGACCCTAAGTACACGAAAGTTACATTAAAGCACGGTGGTGGAAATGTGAAAATTTAGGGGTGCTTTTCTGGACATGATCTTGGACCTGTAAAGTTGATAGAAGGTAACTTGGATCAATTCCAATACAAAAATATACCGGAAGAAATAATGTTACCTTATGCTGAAGACTTTCTACCGGTTATTTAGACATTCCAGCATGACAATGATCCAAAGCACACTGCACGCACCGTAAAGGAATTTCTTACAGCGCAATCAGTTTCTGTCTTAGACTGGCCAGCTAAGAGCCCAGATCTAAACCCAATAGAGAATCTGTGGTTGGAAGTAAAGAAAAAGGTTTCAAATACACGGTGTGGGAATTAAAGAGAGTTGTACGACGTTTTTTTTAAAAGAATGGAACTCTATTTCTCTTGCGAAATGTCAAAAATTTATAGTCAATGCCTCGCCGGTGTAAAGCAGTAATTAAAAGCCGTGGATATATTAACTATTTTTATATTAACTATTAATTTTAGTTAAAAATGTATTAAATTGCTTTTTAAATTTTCCGCGCTATTGTGATTTTTTAAATGTAAGTGTTATACAAAACAACTACCGAGCAGTTTAATAAATCGTTCTTAATTATTTGTCCAGCTTCAATATTATTTGAATGTGTTACTTTGGTAAAATAAATAAAATGTGAAGAAAAATAGTTAGCGATTTAATTATTTATTCCAAAGCACGTTGCTCTATTAATGTGGCTATTTTATAACATAACTAGTTGCTTCTCAGAAGGTACACATCTCTGTGTATGACATGATTTAAATAAAAAACTTCTAGAACTTCAAATCGTTCTTAATTATATGACCACAACTGTATATAAAAAAGTCGGGTAGTTACACCATTTATAAGTCGAGATCGGCTGGCCCGTTTTTAATGATTTTTGATTTGTTGAATTTGTTTACGCACCGAATAGCAGAATAACGATTAAAATATAGGATTTTTATTTTAAAAAAAGTGGCGATTTCGCCGGGACAGCTAGTTATGAATATAAAAATCGACTATGACGAGCATAATCATAATACTAGCTGGTATTTTTACTTTTATTTTAGTCGGTTAGATTCAAACAAGTTACTTTAGAAAATTCATTTTTAAATCCTTTTAAAATTTAAGAAACGTTTCGTTGCTGTGTATAATTAACTTATGAAACGTTTCGGATATTTTTAAAATAAAGACGATAAATGTAAAGTTTGAATGGATGGATTTTACTCAATCACGCCACAGCAGCTGAACGGATCTGAGTTAAATTTGGCACAGAGATAGATTATTGTCTGGAATAGCACATAGGTTACTTTTTAACCGACTTCACAAAAAGGAGGAGGTAAATATGTACGATGTCCGTGAGATAGTTTTTTTTGTTTTTCACAGAGCAAGGGATGACAGAATTTTTTGCATAGGTACTAGTGGTAGTTTAGGGGTCAGAGAACGACATAGGTTACTATTTTAATTAACCTCCTATGGGAGTAAAATAAAGTGTGACCAGCCCTATTCAACGCGGGCGAAGCCGCGAGCACAGCTAGTCATCTATAAATGTGATTGATTTGGTTTTTGCCTAAGGTTTGCTTTAGATTAATTTGACACATTAAATCAATATTTTCCGCAAATGAGCTTGAATTGAGCTCTGTTACACGTCCCAATTATTATTTTTAACCTACTACTGCTTCGGCACAATATTGTGGGCTAGCGTCGAGAAGAAACTCACTATTGTCACAATTTTTTTTAATCGAATGATTACAAGAAAATAGTAATTAGGTCCTGTGGGAGCGGGCAGTATTAAATTAAAAATATTTTTATCTTTTAAATAGTCATTGACAGTGTTTTTCTTGTCTCTGTCTTGAGGTTTTTCAATAAAATCATCTTGACGTGCTATTTAAATTTATGCATACCCATAGTTTAATTGACTTTGGTGATTTGTTGAAAAACCCTTTTTTCCATAAAATAACTTTAACTACATACACAACAATTTTGTACCTCATTGCTAATACTTATTTATTGTATTAGAAAATTAGAATAATAATAAAAAATTGCAAGATAAATGTTTTGTTAACTCTGTTTTACTTTAATGTTTTATTAACATCCGATGTTTGAACATGTGGTAGCGTTTATGGTTGCTTTCTCTTTGCTAAATGGCGTACAGACAAAGTTTTAGTAGGTACTAACATGTGATGATCTGTTTGAGGATAATAAAATATACTTCCAATGCCACAAGTGCTACAAATAGATTGTATGGAGGGCAATCCCATCGCTTTCACCATATACAATTCTTTGTCAATAATGTTTTACACATTTAACCACTGCATGTCGGGTTAAAAGGCCATTATAATATTGTAAAGTTGAACTAAAATATATTTTTACTTATACATAGAACAATTGTTTAGGTATTGCTTATTTGTTTTTAGGATTCCGTAACTTAAAAGGTAAAAAAAACCCATAAAGGATCACTTCGTTGCCCGTCTGTCTGTCTATCCGTCTGTCTTTAACAACTGGTTGACCAGGAAAACGTGGAAGTATCAAGTTGGAATTCATATCAAATACTTAAGCATGCATTTCCTTGAAGCTGTGAAAAAATCAAACTCCTGAGTCAAGGCAATCAAAAGATACGGTCACTATAGGGATTATAATCCCATATATCCTTATACTCGTCGCAAGAAAATCCAAACTTATAAGGTACTTTCCGTTGACCAATAGAATCATTAAATTTGGCAAGAATTACTATTGTAGAGCACAAGTAAAGTAACAAATCCGGAAACAGTTAATTTGTAGCTTACATCACCATTTATTTTTGCAATTATAACCTTACTTGAACAAAAATCTTAAGGACTCGACTCCCTCTATAGACAAACATTTTACATACCTACCAATTTTTAGACCTACACTTAGCCGGTTTATTTACTTCACTTGTAATATTTTAATCCTTTCATTATTGTGTATTTAGCTCCAAATACACAAAAAACGCATGAAGCATGTGATCTGAACCATTGTGCTATCACTATTACACCACTGGACGTCATGCATGACAAAAAACATATTCCAAAGCTCAGTGATCCGTGAATATTTTATAGAGACATCGTCTCAGTTGAATGGCGGACCAAACCCAGTGGTCGAACTCTGCGTACGAGTTGAAAAGATAACCGCTACGTACGCAAAACGTACGAGTATTGTGTCAACGAACAAAGGTTAGCTATTTCTGACAAATGAATGAATGTATTTGCGTGTAATTTGGTGGAAGATACTCGTATGAAGTCACTACTATGTTTGGTGTTGTCAACAATTTTTGTTTACAACGAGCAAAAACTCTATTTTCAACGAAATTGAACAAAATATTTTAACATTGTAGCTTGAGTAGAATTGAGTTACAATTTCGGGCAACTACCTCCGTAGCTTAGAGGCGAGCTCGCCGGACTTGGCGTTGCCATCTCTGGGGTCCCGGGTCCGATTCCTGGTTGGGTCGATGTAAAAAACGAACTTTTCTATATTATCTTGGGTTTGGGTGTTGTGGTACCGTCGTTGTTTCTGATTTATATAACACAAATGCTTTAGCTACTTACATTAGGATCAGAGCAATGTATTTGATGTTTTCCAATATTTATTATTTATTTATTTCCCGTCTCGTACCTCGTAACACAAGGATTTTAATTTCTCACTTCGATACTATAGGACAGTTGGTGTGTTGACTCGCTCATATTTATTAATTAAATAATTTAAAATTTTTCACAATCACCCCAAACAAAGCTAAGCTTGTCTATGGCGACTAGATAACGGATAAACATACTCAATTACTTTTATAAACATCCATGACTTAGGTACAAATTATCGTGCTTATCACACAAACATTTGCCCCTTGCGGGATTCGAACCCGCAACCGCTGGCTCGAATCCCGCAAGTAGTCCGAAACGCGAACCACTACACCAGTCGGTTGGCTAATTGCTAAGCTAGCCCCGCTTGTATTTCTTACCCATGCTAGCTTGATGGTCAACAATCATATTATTTTAGAAGACGTTGCTTTGGTGCTTTCAAATGTTATTTTAATGGTTTTTGTAAAAAAATGGGTAAATATACATACCCCTTCACTGAATTGGATGAAGGAAATGATTTTGTTTAAAATACTCTATAGAATAAACCTCTGTAGATATTTACGTAGGATGAATTTTTAGGACACATGCCCTTTAGAAGGACACATATTTAATTAGTTTAAAATTATCCTTGAAGCTAACGTACCTAATAAAATTTTAAAACAAACCTAACACAACCTATCTAGCATACATTTTAGTTTTACGTACTCCTAAACTAATTCCATATACAAATAAAACGCAAAGTTTCATGAAACAATTTATTTCAGACATTCTAAAACTAGGGTGGAATTTAATTACCAGTGAAAGTTGGTGCGGTGGTTGTACGAAACACGAGATAAAATTTATCTACAACTTTTATGGCGCGTTTGTTTTATGGTTTCAGAATGGCCTTTTCAGCCATAATTTTGACCGTCCAGATAGGCTTTTACTTGCTCTTTTTCTTCGTTACCGATTTGTTTATGAAGGAAATAGGTCAAGGTATCATCGTCGGAAGATCCCTGGTGGCCGACCTTATCTTTGAAAAAGAGAGTCAACACAACCCCCTGGTCTAGAGCGTTCCCCTGACCAGCAAAAATGTAGTCCCTCAGGTTCCTCGACAAGTATTTACCCACGTTCCCGACCCGGTAGTAGCCAGTGGTTTTGAACCCGTCTAGGTTCAATCCTGGTATCATTCGCAACTCATTCGTCAGAGTTTGTAGCTCGGCTACCTTTATTGAGAGATCTTCTACTGGTCCGGCAGCTTTGTCAAAGCTCTGAAAAAAACAAATTTAAACATGTATAAGTAACAATTTATGAATACTGCGTCATTGACTAGTTATTATATTATTGTAAAATATATCAGAGGCCTAACCAAAAACTCTAAACAATAACATAACAGTGTTGTTTTTACGTCAAAATCTACATATTCATAAAAAACCAAAACAATGTTGATATAGTTCTGCTCTAAGATCTCATAGTTATGCCCCTGAACAATGCAACTTAGTTTTGTCAAAATTGCATTAAAATGTTTTTCTTATAGTTGTGATGTGACATAAATGTACTCGCTATTACATACAACACACATTACTAGATAATATGTTTATAATATCAATTGATAAGACCTGTTACTAATGTATGGCAAACACATATGATGACAAGGCGTCAAATTTCACATGATCAAGCCAAATTATTCGTTGATTCAGCACATAGTAATAGAATGTGGCAGATTATTGGAATTAGGTAATATAAGTAGCTATAAATCGTACTAACAATAACGATATTATTTGTAATTGTAAATATAGTTTAGTTTGTATGTACCAAACACAAAGAATGTCCATAAGAAGAAAAAACAAAATTGTGCACAACAAAAATATTGCACTCCAAGCTATTTAAGTGTTGACTTAACAGAAAGATCTGCAATTTTATGATCGAAAGGCTCGTAAATAAGCAATATAATGTCCCGAAATAGTTACAAACAACAATGATATGTGTGAACTGCAGTTTACTGCACTCTGCAGTCTGCACTGATGTGATTCTTTCTGTGCTTTGTAAGACATTTTTTTTTTAAATTTTCAAATTCAAATTTTTATTGCTTACTAAGTGATGTACATTGTACATTGGTGGTAGATCATGCAGCACATACCCTATAGAGTAGAAATGTCATATGATTTGTTCGACAACAATTTCCGCCATTTTTTAATCTGTATCTGTGTTGTCTTTGTATGGGCGAGCATTGACAGAAGTTGTCATTTCATACTAAATGTGAGTGAAAAATCACTTACTAGTTTCGGAAAAAGATGGTTTATATTGCTGCTCTATAGGGTGTGTACTCGATGTGGTATGCAACAGGATTTAAAACTTAGTTACCTATAAGGTATCGCAAATGTAAAAAGCAGCTGATTACTATTATACAACGTGTTAAAATAAATAAGAAAAAGAATTTAAGAGGCTCATAGCTATAGGAGCGACATCAAACAAAAACAGAAAAAAAGAAACAAGATTGAAGTTAGTTACAGTTACTTTTACAAGTTTATGGTAATATCTTGGCCCCTGATGTTAATGTTTGTATTTGTATGTGTCACCGTATGATTGTGAACCGATTGTACATAAACGATTTCGCAAGATTGTAAACTGTCGATAAATTGTGAACTGTACCGTACCACTTAGTAATATTATGTATTAATTTTCGATATTTTATAATCTATCTAGCTAAGTACACAAAACGTGAACGAAACTGTCTTTATAGACAGTTCACAATATTTCCTATTTTATTACTCGTAAAATTGTAAACAGATTGTTAATGTGTATAAGACCGAGTATAATATTGACATTGTCAATTGGATATAGCTTTAAGAATAATAAATTTAATATCAAAATGTCTTTATAGTCTTCAGGAGTTTTACAATTTCAGTCAGATTGTAGTGATAATTTCTACAGTAAATAATTTTAATTTTATGATTGTAAATACTGACGTAATGTTATTTCATTTAAATTTATAATAAGCATTGTATAATTAATAATATTGCAATGCCTTAGCAGGGTCCAAAGGTGAGATCTAATTTATTGTTAACACTTTATTGTACACTTATGACGCAATAAATGAATATGAATATAAATATGAATAATATCAAACAAGTTTATCTACATACACAAAAAATGAATATCACGCACGAAACGAATATCTTAGGTAATGTTCGACGACTGACTGACAGTTATTTATCATTGAAACTTCACTTGTTTGTTTCATCATTTCAGCCATAGGACGTCCACTGCTGAACACAGGCCTCCCCCCATGACTTATCATTGTGAGGGATTGCCAATACTCGCCACGCTTGGCAGGCGGGTTGGCGAGCGCAGTTTTTTATGACATTTCGCACGCAGACGCTGTTGCCTGTCTCGTGCTACAGGAATTAGTCGCCTCTTACGACACGCCTCCTGTTGGCAGTAGGGAAGTGTATTCTTTATGGCCGGCCCCACACGGCACACATTGTTTGTTTAATCGTAGTTTAATATCACTATTGAATGTAAACTATTAGTTATTTTCTACAGGAAAACAATTAATAATCACAAAAACATCTGATGTTGATGCTAGCCGACTAACGAACGACAGCCAAAGAAAACGTCCAAAGTACAAAAAGTTGAACCAATCGGCGCGCAAGGTTCGTTCTGTTGCTTTCATATAATGCCAGTTTACAATTTGATGGTTTGATGTGGATAGATTATAAAATATATATATATATAAGATAGATTATATGTAATATTAAAAATTAATACGGTATATTGTACGGTACGTTGTTTCATAGATATATTTTATTAACTTTACCGAACTAAAGTTTACGATTTATCGACAGTTTACAATCTCGCGACATACTTTATGAACTATTGGTGCTCAGATTTTGTTAAATATATGTATATTAGGTTGTTTCATAGATATTAAAAAAAAAATGTAAACCTTACACAATTTTAAGTTTAATTCTACAAAAAATTTAGATATGATTAATAAAACGTTTTTTTACAAAGTTAAATTAACTCCCAGCCAATGTACATTTTATAAGTATGATCTCATTGTATGTAACTTTTTAATGTACACTGATGAAGCAATAAATAAGAATGTGATAACATTTCGGGTTAACCCGATGGTCGTCAGGCAGATAATACCACATCCTGATTCCACTATTTGTACTATCTTTTAATTTGTGCAGTAAAGATATAATAAATGATTGTATTCGAAATTAAACCATACAGAAACCTACCTGAAGATTGACAAGCGTGATCAAATATCCCAAGAGATTCATCTTGCTAACTCAGCTCCCACAAATCAGTGCGTTCTCTCACTTCGTCTACACAGTTTTGGGCTTCTGTGCCACTTCCTCGTATTTATAATTATCATTCGTGTACATGACAACGTTGACTAATTCCAGAAGTCAGATGACATGAAAACATTCTGTAGAATGGTAATAAGTTCGGACAATCGACGGGTAGTTAGCATAACAATACCCCCTACGAAGTTTATTTCAAGTGTCCAGTTTGGTACTTGCGTTGACAGTTGTGTTTATCTAAGCGATATTCTAATTACTTTGCTGAATTCTCGAAGCGTGTCTGATTGACTTGCGTGCGTATATTAGTTATTCGGTGAGATTATCAATTAGTTTTGTCTGAACCGAAGTAAGACAGTAAGCGCGCTGTACGATGTCTTGACCAGCTAAAAATAAAGGGTTTTTTATTTAATAAGATAAGATATTAAGTTGTAGACATGTATAGATACTCTTTATTGCGCACTCTACAATCAAGAAAAATGTATACTGCAGATTAGTTTTTAAATATGTTTGTAACGTTACCCTTTAAATACGCAAAACCTCGTAGTGGCTGATCTTGTGCTTATTTGAGCACTTTTTCTATGGTACCAACATAGAAAAACAAAACAATATCCCATATTAAGTTCTTATTAGTCACGTCATCACGTGACATCATTCGTATCAGGTTTAAATGTTCGAAAGTTGTATTTGATCACCAGAATCGACCCATAAGAGGTTTTTCGTGTTTGAAATTACGCACGTTGTATAGAGGCACTTACAGAGGTGTAAGACAGCAGGGAGAGGTTGTACATCCCTCCGGCGGTGAGGATCAGCGGCTTGTTGGCGCGGGCGATCACCAGCACGAGGCAGGACTTGACTCCGGGAACATCGGACAAACCACATTCCCAGTTCGAGCAGTACGCTGCTTCTCCTATCCGTTGACTCTGTAATTTTTATACTATGAACTGTTAACTCTAAATCAAATCAATCAATGATTACTATCAATATCAATCAAATCATATAATTGCTTTAATTGTAATCTTAAACTAAGCAAAGTTTGTGTAATATGTCGACTAAGCAATGAAAAAACATTATTAAACACATCGTAGACGGGCTATGTCTCAACACAATAGCGTTGCTCACAAACATTTGCCCCTTACGGGATTGGAACCCGTGACCGCTGGCGTTATCTGGAACTTGCACCACTGGACCAAGCGATCGTCGTAATGAAATTCAGATGATTTAGAAGTACCTAGTTAGTATCGCAATATAAACTTGCAACAATACGTCATAGTTAAGATGATATCATTTATTCTGACTAGGCTACATTTTCGTACGGGTTTAGTCTAATTGTTTATGGATGCACATGTTCCTTATTCACCGTGACAATATGTCGTTCGCCTCGGGCGTCTCGTAAGCGAGACTTGACATTTCTAGGGCGACCAACTAAGGTAAGGCGTCCAATTATCTCCCAATTATCCTAGTCAAACGATAACTTGATAGCCCGGCGCTTTGTAAACGTGACACACTCCACATGACGTCATGCCATCAAAGACTACCGCCCTTATACCACAACCGAGGCAGATACGGTAGGCTTTATAGGCTCGCATTCTAATTGGCGAGCAAAGCTCTACTCATCTCTCTCACTCATCCCAGCAGGATTATTGAGAGAGACAAATAGACCAAATATGTCGTTACGACTTATGCTAAACATGGTAATAAGATACATCACAGCATAGTTATAAATGTTATGTCCTAGCTCGTTACTTGCCCACTAACGCAAAAAGCTTAGGGCTGGCCACACGGCACCGCGTAATGCGTCGTAATTTGTGTGCACATTGTACGTTTGCACAATGCAAACTGTAGTAGTTAAAATGCATAGCAGATATGCATGCATAAGCTATATAATTGCTCGGCCGGGAAGTCTCGGTCATTCAACGAGCATTCCATATAAGACAGAAAGAGTAAAAAACGTCTTACTTTGTGCGTTTATATTTAAATAACAAAACTTGTCTTGTTATTCGCTATATTACAGACAATCTCAGAGGAACATAGCGTAGGTGATGTGTATGTTATCTGTGTGCAAATCTCACTACCAGGGACAAGGCTGGCCCGCTAAGTTCACCCTGTCTGTGGTACCTAAGACTGTGACACATCCTTGTATTTTAAATTCAGTCACACTTTCCATGCACTTGAATGATGGGTTAACCCTAAAGCAGACCTAAAAAAGTTTTCATTGGTTTTCGCCCGTATGACACATGAATATGGTTCAAAGTATGGTTGCTACTTTTTTGCTACTGCTTAAAATTTCTAAAATTGCCAAGGTTAGCTCTATTTAAATAACCTATTTGAAATAAAAAAAACTTTGTTAACTTAACTTCTGATTTCTATAACACTTGAAGTGCTTTAGCTACTTAGAATCAGAGCAATGTATGTGATGTTGTCCAATATTTATTTATTTATGGTAGTCTGTGATCGGAATAAGGCTACTGTATAAACCTGTTTTGTGCCGAAACGTTCTTAATTATTTGTTAGCATAAGGACGGATCGGGTGTCGTCGCCGCATACGTAATTAGTAAGAAACAAATGGGTTTCGTATTGATTTGTACCGCTTATTTTATTACGCCCAAAATACATAATGTAAATATTCTTAATTTGAGGCTGCAAAGTAAAGAAAATTATTACCTGAACTGTGATTTCCTCGCACCATCGACAAATTATATAAAATTCAAATAAATTGTAGCTCAAAAAAAACAGGCTCATAAGACATTTGGTAACATTATCAGCACCAGTCTGAAAAAAAGATAATAGTAGACGTACCTAATTAGATGTTTATTAAACTTATGTTTGACTATTAAAATCAACTCTCTTATACACGAAAAAATCGATCTTTACTTTCATAAAAATTGCCTTAAATTATTTTATGATCATCATCATCATTTCACCCACAGGACGTCCACTGCTGAACTTAGGCCTCCCCGAGTGATTTCCAAATTGGCCGGTTGAAAGCGACCTGCATCCAGCGGCTTCTTGCGACTTTACCAGATCGTCTGTCCTGTTATTAGTATATTTGAAGATTCGCAAATAAGTTGTATGTGTTTAAAAGAGTTGTCGATCTACGGCTTCTAACTACGTAGATAACTTAATTAGTTTCTTTCGTATTCTGACCGTTGTGGCTTGATAACCAATAAAACAAATAAGAGTTCCACTGGCCGCCAGCTGGCCTAGCATGGGGCCGCTGAGCGTGCGACGCAGCTCCATGACATTGCTGAAACAAACCGACTAGTATTACTAAATGGTTACTATTGTTGTCATTATTGGGGTTATTGTTAGGTGGGTGGACCATGAAAGATCATGCTCTTTTGAACACTAATTATTAAAAAGTCGTAGTTGTTGCCGTGTGATGACAAATTCCTTCTACTCACACTAACACCCATCGAACTCAAGGCCACAGACGCGACGGCGGATGTGTTTGTTTTATTTACCCAGTAAATGAATAAATAAAAACTGTTTATTCATTTTAGTGGCCTTTCGTGGTCCAGCCACCTAAGTACAGGACGTTTTTTTACTAGTAGAAAATTTTATATTACAAAATAACCTTTTTTCTCGTATATTGGTAAAGAAAATGCCCTACATGACATTAATACTAAACTGTCAGGTGTGAAAAACCGGTTGACTGCCTGCACAGCCATCATTTAATATTCCCGATGCTGAAGTAGGCATAATCTATATATATATAAAAGAAAGTCGGGTTAGTAACACCATTTATAAGTCGAGAACGGCTGGACCGATTTTTATGATTTTTGATTTGCTGAATTTGTCTCCGCTCCGAATAGCAGAATAACTATTAAAACATCGGGAAAATAACTAAAAAAACGGATGAAGAGGCGGCACGAAGTTCGCTGGGCCAGCTAGTTAAATATAAAAGTAATTTTAACAAGTTATGGCAGACGAAGTACCTATACTTTTTCTTCCATGTTTAGTGTATTTTGATTTAGCGTTGTTTGAAGAACCTACTTTAGCACTGTCAATAATAATAATAAACGTGTGTCCGAGTTGACTATCACCTCAGTATTCATCATCATCATTTCAGACATAGGACGTCCACTGCTGAACAAAGGCTTTCCCCAAATAACTTATTATCAGGGGGGATTACCAATACTCGCCACGCTTGGCAGGCAGGTTGGCGAGCGCAGTTTTTATAAGATTTCGCACGAAGACGCTGCTGCCCGTCGTGCTACAGGTTTTTTAAATCATTAGTCGCCTCTTAGGACACGCCTTCAGTTGACGGTGGGGAAGTGTATTCTTTACGGCCGTCTCCACACGGTACCTTACCTCGACCACGACACCTCAGCATTGCGGCCTCACAATCAATTACATTTGCAGTCTCTCAGCAAACCTAATACTTAATTCAATTAATGAATCAAGGTTACATTGCTATTGTATCTAGAAGAAATAACGAGAATCATACCCGAGTATAGTCCGATGTTGGTTGACCAATTTACCCAGGCTGGCTCTGTATGTTTCTCTGAACCTTTTATTTGCGATCAGTCGTTCTCTATCAGCACCTGTAAACTCTTGGAGACTGCATTTCTAATTTCTTTGCAGATGTTTAATAAAATGTGATTTAATTAAAAAAAAAAAAAACCGCCTTCAAAAAACTAAAACGCTAAAAATAATCTTAATACTTAAGTACCTAATCAGTTACTTTTGGAGTCGGTGCAAACGAAAACATTGGTCTCTCATTGACTGGCACCGACTCCAAAACTGATTAGGTACTTAAGTATTAAGATTATTTTTAGCGTTTTAGTTTTTTGAAGGCGGTTTTTAATTTTTTTATAAAATTAACTTATTTCATCCATTTTAGTGATAAATCCTAATCAAAACAAATCTTACGAGTACAAACATAATTTAACTGCTGAACACCGATTTCATTTCCTATTTTTCCACCCTTAGGGGTGAAATTTTTTCCAAAAATTTTTATTATAGTATCTTTGAAGTATAAGCTATTCATTAAAAAAAGAATCATCAAAATCGGTCTACATTTGGCAGAGATATAGGTAAGATAGATACTAAAATCAGTTGGCGTGGTACGGAGTTTATGCAATGTTTGATGATTTTCTTATAGATCCCATCATCAGAATTTAACCAAATTTATATGGGACCATTCTGAAAGTATTAAAAAATAATTATCGAAATCGGTCAACGCAGTAACGCTGATCGCTGAACATACAAAAGATACTGACGAATTGAGAACCTCCTCCTTTTTTGAAGTCGGTTGAAAAATATATTATTATATGTTAGTAATAGGGTAGTACGATAACAATATTTCACAGTCAAAAACTTAAAGGTACTCGTACTTGAGTCAACCTTCTTTTTACATATCTTACTAATATTATTAAACAATGTGAAAGTTTAGATATTTGTTTTCACTCTTAAACGACTGAACGAAATCAGCTGAAATTTGTCACATATAGAACTTGATTCAGCTTAACACATAGGATTTATTTCTCGTTTTTGTATTCCTTTGGTATAATTATTTAAGAAGTCCTGAATATATCAAACCATTTGAAAACCCGTGGTTTCAAAATACAACATTTATTTAGACTTTATTGCACAGATTAAACAATCATACAAAAGGTGGACTTAATCCCATGAGGCATTCTCTACCAGTCGACCATTAGGCTAAACAGAGACGTTTTGTGGGCGGTTAACATCACTTTTCTTCTACAGAAAAACACTTTAAAAATTTCGTCAGGTTAAAACAGTCACGATAATGAAGAGATGTAGTTTGTTTCAAATCTGGGTTGTTCGAATTTATTACAAGTGTAACTTTTATTTCATTTTTTACTTTTACATGAGGTGTCAAAACGCTTTTTTACATTCTAATTTGTATGGCAATAGCAAATCAAAATTCGAGATCAGAATCGAAAAAAATTTATTGTGTTTGGAAAAAAAATATTAACAATCACAACTAAATATTTTCAATTTTAAAGAATTTGAAATACAAAATTGAAAATGCACCGGGATTTCAGGCCTAAAATAGAAATGAATTTGTACAAATATCCCAATTTAAGTCAGTCGACTAGTATCGTGTAGAATTTCGTAGTGCAAGAAAAAATTACCCTCTAAAAACCCCTCTCTTTTTTCACAATCCGCCAATATGTTCTCAAAGCAGTCACTCAGTACCGCGAACTGGCACACCATATTCAGCAGATGGGCTTGCATGATCAGATCGTTCACCATCACGAAGTGGGATATATAGGCAAAAGCCATCACCACTACTAGATATGCGAAGGTGTATCGGATTGGGCTACGGTAGTAGAAGGGTAGACGAATCCCGATGAACATGTTGTATTCGAGCTCATCCACTAAGGGGAATAGAAACCTGAAACAGTACAAACCTTCACCTTGAGCCTCTTCAAGGCGAGATCTTATAGACATTAGAAGTATTTAGAGCAGCGCTTTGGTAGTTATTAACAAAGTTAAGCATCACACGCCGCGTTTATAAGTGGATGGGTGACTATTCCGACCATTGCTAAATAGTGACATTATTACAAGCACCTCCGTGTTTTGGAAGGCACGCTAATGTTGGTCCCAGCTTATATCTTTTATGTATTAACCACTAGTACCTACTAGTCGTGATGAAACCTAGTCGAGGCCTTAAGGCGGATTGATTATTACATATGAAAGTTAGTTAGTCACTGGCCTTGCAACACCCCTCCACAAATCAGCACTGGGCCACCGTGGTGGAGAATAGCCTCATCCAACTCATAGTTAAGGTCAGGCGGCAGGAGGAACGTTTACAAGTTTACTTCTCTTTTTTAACAACGTGTTCCTTTTATATTTCTTTAGTTTTGGGGAACGTGTGGTGTGGTTTGTCAAAAAAGTGGGTGCTTACCAAGCAGCTAAGGTACAGTTTCCCAAAAACAGTAGTAGCTTTAAGTATCTCTCATTCTTTTTGGCCCAGTAATCCACCAAATTCTTCCTCTTCTCAGTAGAGATATCGAAATACGGTGACTCCATGGACATTGCTAGTTTTTTGTAAACATCTTTATGGTATATCTACAAAAAACATATTGGTTAAGTATTTACAATTTGGTAATTTTTTTTTTTTAAGGACTAACTTGATTTTAAAAATGTGATTCCGTCTCTACCAACTTTATTTTTACAAATTGACAGCTATTATTAATTATACTAAACATTTAAATAAATAATATATGTTTTAAAATTACCAGACACTGGATTAGTGTAAAGTTTAGATTAACAAAGGCAGAGTTAGTAAATAAAATTGTGTTTAATGTAGATTGATTAAGATTTCAAACCTGTTTTCAGGTTTACATTATTTCATTAAAAAGCTATTGCCTTTTAAGGTATAACAAACTTTATTACTTCAAAGACTCACTACAATCACCCGCCAGGTATAGAATGATCACCTTTAGCATTAAATTAAAAAAGTTGCGCCGCAGGGAAAACAAAGATTTACAGGAGATGGGAAAAAAATCCCAAATAGTAGAAAGTTAAATAGATATCTACTCTTTATTGCACACTATAAAAAGAAGTTACAGTTGATGTTTACACAAAGATGTACAATTTAAGCAGTCTCGAGCGATCTTTTCCAGACAACCTTCAGGTAGAGAACAACTATAAAGAAAGGGGAAAGTGCATAGTGCTTATTGGTAGTATATGCATTAATTTATAACTTATTAGATATCATAAGAAATTTTAAGGTCGCACAGCGTGCTATGGAAAGGGCTATGCTCGGTGTTTCCTTGCGAGATCGAATCAGAAATGAGGAGAATCGTCAACGAACAAAAGTCGCTGACATAGCCCAACGGATGAGCAAGCTGAAGTGGCAGTGGGCGGGGCACATAGCACGTAGAACTGACGGCCGATGGGGCAGAAAGGTTTGAGAATGGAGACTGCGTGCTGGCAAGCGCAGCGTAGGACGTCGACTCACAAGGTGGTCAGACGACCTGGTAAGGGTCGCAGGAAGACGTTGGATGCGGGCCGCTTCCAACCGGCCTATCTGGAAGTCAATGGGGGAGGCCTATGTTCAGCAATGGACGTCCTATGGCTGAAATGACGATGATGATGATGAGATATTAACACAAAATCGTATCTAGGTGCAATAGAAAAAGCATTCCTGCGACGACCGCCCGGACGCACCTGGTTAGTCGTCCTAGGTATCGCTGGAATGATGCAGTCACGAAAGACTTAAGAGATCTTGGTGTGCCCAACTGGACGACACAGGATAGGGACAAGTGGTAAGCTTTAATGTCGGTGCCAAAGACCCACCTCGGGTCTCAAAGCCAACGAAGTAAATAAATATTTACTCAAGGTCTCCCAAAAATAGTGTCTAACGAAATCTTTGGGATTAAATTTTTATGGCGCAGTGGTATAGGATTTACTTTAAAAAAAATATACCTGTAAGATATAGGTACTATTCACCGATTTCATCAAGTAATCAAGCATTTATCAAAATAATTTATGTCTCTGTGACTAATAATGTCTCAATTTAAGAGAAAAACGAAAAAATCTAACATTAGGTATCCCTTGTGGTGCTCCATCTCTCTGAAAATATTTGAAGGATACCCGTTATTTTAAGTACAAATTCCCTTTTCGTGACTAAATCGACGACTGGTCAGAAATAGCACTCCATAAAAGGGATTCCAAACTATGAGGTCTAAAACACTGCTCCGTTACCTCTCCAAAAACTCAAAGAGAACGGTGCCTTTTTTACAATGGCAAACAAACTAGAACAATAGTCCAAGTGACCTTATAGTGACCTCCTTTTCTTTAGCTTTCCATTCCTTACTTCTTTGGAACAGTCATGGTACTTACCATGTTTCTATATCTGTACATGGTAATGAACTGGATAACTGTAGTGTTGATGCTTGCAGCGATTTCATCTAGGCTCGAGGTTTCAGTGAAAGCGTACCATATCTCCCCACAAACCAGTAACACTATGAGGAGTTTGACAGTGCTGCTGTACAGAATGTAAGAGACGTCATCATCAGCTGCTGACAGACCTATTTAAAAATAATTTATATTTAGTATTCGAAGACGACCTCCATAGCCAAGAGTCAAGCATATCGCACTTGATATCGCAATCTCTGGGGTCCCGGGTTAAATTTCCGGTAGGTCAATGTAAAAAAAATACTTTTCTATATATTGTCTTGGGTCTAAGTGTTGTCTTGGGTCTGATTTCTGTAACACAAGTGGTTTGGCTACTTACCATAGGATCAAAGGTAGGGCTAGCTAGCTAGGGATTTTGGTCTAGCTCGATAGACTATCGGCTAGGTAACTATTTATAAAAAATAAATTACCTACCAGACGACCTAGCAACCCAAGTGCCAACTTACCTTATGACAACCGCCTTCGTCTCCGGACTACAAAGCATGCTGTTGTGGGTTCGAATCCCGCAAGGGGCAAGTTTTAGTTGTTTGGATGTCATGGATAACAAATAAGGTACAAGCTTTGAGGCTTTGAGGCTAGAAAATTATCCACTATAACTATTGTTTTTTTTTTAAATCGCGTCCATTAACGAACATTAAAACGTACTACTATGTTACCTTCGAATAACTAAGTGTAAATTGGCTAGATTCCTTTGAGATCGAAAACTCATAAAATTATAACGGGCTCATAAACATTAAATTATCATGTCAATTCTTATCAGCGTTTCATCGAAGTTACCGCTGAGTAACCTGGGCAACTTATATGGCCTGCGCATAATAGCAATAGATGTCGTAGGCTCACTCCTCGCAATGTTATTGTACGTGACGTGCTTATTAAAGAAGCGTCATGTTCAAGAATGGGTGACAACGTTTATGTTTAATGATCATTCATGATATGTTTATGATTAGGACGTCTGTCCTTCGCGAAGCACGTAATTATGTAAGTTGATCCTGACAGTGATAACGATTATACTCATACCTACTCAAATAAACTTATTCAGAGAACTATTCTATAACATATTGTTGGCCAAGCTTTTGTAAGGAGCCTATTTTTGTATATTGGATTATATTACAAACTACAAATGCCGTTAAAAAAAATGCTTTAAAACCTTGTATTGCATGAAGTTTTAAAAGTACATTTGTTCCATGAAGCATTTTGCTTAGAGTTCTCGATCGAGGTGGGGCGACGTTGGACGATATATGATGATGATATGGGCAAGAGTTAACAGGATAGCGTTTCGGTGAAAGATGGTTCATATTGCTTCTCTATTGGGTATGTGGTCGATGCCAAGAGATTTATATGAGGCTTGAGTGAATACGAGTATCGTATCGTAAAGTCATCATATCGTATGGCATTTATAGCTGCTTCAATCCTAATTTAAATGTCGAGTTGGCGTAACCAGTCCTCAGCAGCTGGGGTAAAAAGATTAAGTTCCCGCAGGGCAGGAGGAGGTATATGGACCAGAACCGGCAACCAAGGGAGTGGGATAGGTTTTATGAGCCCTGAGATAATGCGCATCGCCTCGTTAAGCTGGGGGTCCACTTTGTCAGTATGCGCGCTGCGATACCATACTGGTGCGCAGTACTCTGCTGTAGAGTACACTAACGCTACTGCCGTAGTACGCAGAACTGAGGCAGAGGCGCCCCAGTTGGTGCCCGCAAGACTCTTCAGGATGTTCAGTCTGCTTTTAAGTTTCTGCTTTACACTTTCTAGATGCTGCCTAAAAGTCAAACACCGATCCAAAGTTACGCCTAAATATTTCGGTGAGTAATTGTGTTTGACAACTTCTCCACAAAACGAAACACTCAGTTTTCGGTCTGCAAGGCAGTTTGTGAGATGGAAGACTGCTACTTCGGTTTTTGAGGGATTTGGACATAGGCGCCACTTTAGTTAAGTACTCACTTATAGTCTGGACATCTGCAGTTAGTGCCGCTTCTGCTTCCTCAAACGACTTAGCCTGAAAAGCTAAAGACCGTCGCAAGATCGTCAGCGTATACAAATTTCCGGCTTCTAGTTTCGGGGGTATCGCTGGTGTAAACATTGAACAGAAGTGGTGCCAGAACAGAGCCCTGCGGGAGGCCATTTTTTTAAAAGTCTATAGCGGCTCATCCTCTCTCCCAAATGAACCCTGACGTGAAGTATCGTAAAGTAAACTCATGGTATGCCCACTGTACCTTTCCCTATTTTGGTCTCGGTGAAGTTTGCGGCCCGAAGCGTAAGACACGACGATAAGTTTCAGTCTAAACTTAGGTTCGTGAAGCAGCCTTTGTCGTCGTTCGCTTAACTAGAATATATTTTACAACTTTTGCAGTAGGTAGGCGACGTGAAAGTGCCTTATTCTAGTTCGTACATACATAGTTTTTATATTTTAGACAAAGCTATTCATTGAATTGTAGTAACCGCAATTTTGTCGATTGTGAGTACGAACTACGAACCCTAATAGAACGTATACCGTAGAGACGATGAAAGATAGAGAAACATGGTCTTGTTCTGAAGACCCCGTACACGACATGACATTGACATTATAAAGACGATAAGACCGACCTGGACAAAAATCGCCGCACTAAGAGCTAGTTGCAGAGAGCTTCAAGAGGCATATTGTGGGCCAAACACATATTATGCTGGAGAAGAACAACATAATTTAAGTTATTTTCTTCTTCAAGTACAATCTACAAATTGACTCTGTAACTAACTTCACTTCACACTTAACATCTGTAACCCCACACCATGCAATAAATAGAAGTACCCAAAAAAAAGATTCCCTAAACAAGAAATTTACTTATTTGGCATTTTATGTTCAACTTTGTACGATGGTACGAAACCCTTGGTATCTCATATCCGAGTCCGACTCGCACTTGGCCGGTTTTTTAACAGTATCAACCCTCAGCCTCGCCGAACGTTTCATGTTATTTCATTGGGTCTGGAATTTTTCATCACGAAGCTATTCACATCGACATATGTAAGTATATTAGTACAAGTACCTCGCAAATTGCACAAAAAGCTACTCACTAGATAGAAATTTTTGCAGAGGCATAGGTATTGGGTCTGGGAATGCATGGATATAAGTATTTCCTTATTCTTATGTATGCTTGTATATAATTAATGAACTTTGGTGTTTTCCGAATCAACATAAAACTTTTAATTACGATTTATGCTGAAGCTTTAAGATGATGTTAGGTATAAAAGTTATTAATATAATGAAGCCGTGTGATTTTCAAGTATTTATTATTAAATAATGATGTGACCTACTAACATAGAAACAATCACTAAATTTTAATAATTAAAGTACCTATCGAAAGCGATGGCGCGATGACTTAGACAATTTTCTCCAAGATTGGCAAGCCCTAACCACCGACAGGGATAAGTGGAGAGGTTTGGGGGAGGTCTTTGCCCAGCAGTGGGACAGAAACGGCTAATAAAAGAAAGAAAGAAAGAAAAAGAAAAGAAAGTACCTAAGTACTACGATTAAGATACTAGACTACTAGAAGACTAATGATTCAGATAGGTATTATTCTTCCTAACATAAAATTATGAAGTGCTTTCATACTAACTAAAAAACTGACTATGCCTTACAGCAGGAGATCTCACAACTTTTGGGAGGATAGCGTTGCAAGTCTTTTTAAAATCTTTATGCAATTTTATTTATGTACATAGCTTTAGAAAAATAAAATCAAATCAGTTTGTTCAACAAACCTGTCAAATAAGAAACTCGATAAACGGTCTCAAAGAACCGAGTTTCCAACCTGCCGCTGGATTTTTCCAGAGCCTTAGTATTGGTTAAGTTCCTCCAGAGAGATTTGAAAGTAGTCATCGTAGCTTGCCCTGCGTTGCCTCGACAAAATGAACAATAGGTTTGGCTTTAAAATAACTCTTTGTAAGGAGGTAATTAAGTTTTAGATCTAACGCGGCAGTGTTTCCATTGTATGTGCGATAACCATCGCGCCTAATAAAGTCCGCTTTAATAACGTATTTGGGCTAAATTTTATAAATCTAATAATGGTTCTCGCCGCTACTAATAGAGTGCGCTATCTGTATAAGTATAGTCGGTTTCAATACAATTTCATCCTTTTTCAACCGACTTCAAAAAAAGAGGAGGTTCTCAATTCGACTGTATGTTTTTTTTTGTATGTATGTTACGCGATTACTCCGCCAATTATGAATCGATTTGATGATTTTTTTTGTTTGGTAGATCATACTTTGGAGGTGGTCTTACACAAATTTTATCGAAATTGATTAAGCAGTTTTTAAGATAGATTTGAGAGCAAAAATATACCTAGATAAATAAATAAATAAAAATATTGGACAACATCACATACATTGCTCTGATCCTGTGGTAAGTAGCCAAAGCACTTGTGTTACAGAAATCAGAAACAACGACGGTACCACAACACCCAGACCCGAGGCAATATAGAAAAGTTATTTTTCTACATTGACCCGACCGGGAATCGAACCCGGAACCTCAGAGATAGCGACACCAAGTCCGGTATGCTCGCCTCTCGGCTACGGAGGTCGTCTAGATAATGTTTTAGTTTGTGATTCTTGTATCTATGTTACCCAATATCTTCAACAAATGTAAACCGATTTTGATGATTTTTGTTGAATAGCTAATACTTTAAAGATACTATGGTAAAAAATTTCGAAAAAAAATTTACCCCTAAGGGTGGAAAAAAAGAGGATGAAATCGGTTTTTAGCAGTTAGATTAGGATTTATCACTAAAAATAGATGAAATAAATAAAATTTATAAAAAAAATAAAACCGACTTCAAAATACTAAAAAGCTAATAATAATATAAGCACGTAAGTACCTAATCAGTTACTTTTGGAGTCGGTGCAAGCTGATCAGTTTGGATGTTTTTGTTTATTAGCTTTTTAGTATTTTGAAGTCGGTTTTATTTTTTTAATAAAATTTATTTATTGTGAATTTTAGATGATTGACAACTTGAGTAAAAAGCCAGTTTGCCGTTTGATTGAACAATTCGTTTTTTAGTAACTAGAGATCACCATGATTTAAAAAAACACTATATGTTACATTTTGCGCCTATAGGCTTTATTCTGTTGATAAAATGTCGAATGCGTTAAGTCTAAAACTTCCAAAGGTTGCAAAAATTGTCTAAAGGAACCACGTTCTTGATTTTAATCTAAGAAAAACAGCTTTTATCACGAAATCCCAGAAACCATAAGCCCCATAAATTTGTTGATCCTTACTGGCAAAAGATTTACGAAAATCCACCCGTAAAAGGGAATGAAAAAAGGATTATATAGGGTTGTATAAAATCTAACTTCAGACGAAAAGAGTCGCGCAGGCATCGCTATTTTAATATTTACGAAGTGATAATAATTTACGTCGCAATCGGGGCAATGTTTTTATTTTTTAATTATGATGGATATCCTAGGAGATGCCAGCAGGATCATATTTTTCTTTTTGGGACGTACACAATACTTGATTTGTTGTCAATTAAAACTGCTATATTTTTTCCATAGGACAAAGGATACAGACACTATAAAGCTATGAAGCTAAATAGCAATAAAACCCTTAATTATATTCCCATCATAACCATTATAATTTCAGATCCATTATTTTCACATTTAAAATATCATACGGTAAGTTTTGATATAATTATTAAAACGTCTTTTATATTGTCTTATAAGGTCTTTTCCTATTTACTAAAATATGCATAGTAAAATACAGTTTTTAATATCACAAACATCGAGATCAAACATTTAGATAATAGAGAGCATGAATACAATCCAACTCATAGCTTTTATGATATATAGTAGGTGCAATTAAATAGGATGAAAATAAAATAGTCCCTTTGCCAGTCGACCATTGGACTGAACAGATATTATTAAATCTATATTTGCCCCGACGATAAAATCACAAACTATTACAAAATTGTGATCATTGTGAAGCATAATATGTTCGTTTCCCGATCTCCTCATTTCTGATTCGATATCCCAAAGAAACACCGAACATGGAGATGGAGATCTAGAATGGAGGACACGTACCTGCAAGCGCAGCGTAGGACGTACAAGTTGGACAGATGACCAGAGGCCCAATTCCCGTAATTTGACAATAGCGCAATCAGGTGTCGATCCGCTTCCAGTAACATTACGATCACAAAAATGTATTCTCGTAAACCCAAAAAATGCAATTATAGTTCGTAATGCGACTGAAAATGAAAGAAACCATATTTTTTTTGGGTCATTTTCAGTCGTATTGGAATAGTTTTGATAATTTTACGTCAAATTAAAAGTTTACGAGAATACCGTTTGTGATCGTAATGGGAGCGGATCGACACCGGATTGCGGCTATTGCAAATTACGGGAATTGGCCCTCTGGTACAGATTGCAGGAAGCCGTTGGATGCAGGCCGCTTTCATCCGGTCAATCTGGACGTCCTATGGCTGAAATGATGATGATGACCTAATATCTTGTTTCGCGATACCGAAATTGGCTCCATAGTTTATCTGGTTTTATTAGTTTATCGGCAGCGCATAACGTAGGTACTTTCAAGGAAATACACAACCTTTAATCATATATTTGACCATATACATGAGACAGTTTAATTTATAAGAGATGGCACTATACAATTCGTTCACCCGTTTAAGTTTATTTTACTAATATACCTGCTTGTTTCATGAATTACACAAACGAAAAGTTAGAAGGCAAGATCGAAAAACACATATTATGCTCTTATTTTACTTACATATCAATGACAATAATTATACATTCCCAACATGTATATAGATTATATTATTTTCATTTAATACATAAAGAAGGTACTCAGTAACAATGCTCATAATTTAAATTATATACAATAATGTTGTGTTAATAATTATTTTTAAAAAATTATAAAAATAGCTTTGTAGTACTCGTAAATGTCACAGGTTTACTGGATATGTGGTGTTTTGAATAGCGATTTAGTCATCATGGAGAATGATAAACATAATACATTTTACCTAGATATCGATCTAGAGAAGAATTACAGAAAAAGAAGGTTAATATTGTTGGTAAAACCTAGAGTAATAAGAATTCGTCTTTCCTTGTCAAAAAGTACCATATAGCAATAATTGATCCTAGGTGCTTAAACGCTATCCGGACAAAATCGTTAGTAGATACACTTACAGAACCGGCCGATCTGGAAGTCATTGCAGGAGGCTTATGTTCAACAGTGGACGTCCTAAGGCTGAAAATGATGATAGAATATTTAATTATCACTAGGCATAATTACTTTTAAAACCAAACATCATCATCAGTAGTAATGATGTCAGTCGACAAGTAATTGTAATTTATGTTTTTGTGATATTACCTATCATAAGCAATTAGGTGCCTATTATGTAACTTCGTAGATGTACAATTAATGTGCAAATACAGGGTTACATTGCAAAGGGGTGCCAAATCTTTAGGAGTGGCTCAGAATCAGTAACTTAATTTTTCCTATCCGCTGTTAAAAATCGTAAGCTTGGATAATTTGACTCATTCATGAAAAAAATGCACCGTATTTGCGCTGCGTTGCTGCGTAAGGTCTTTCTTTGTAGGCTCGTAATCTCTCTATTGACTTTATTTTCGGATATTTTAAAGAATATTTTTTTTCGTAACATACGATTATTAAAAATAATAACGATTAAGACGCTTCTTTATTTTGTTTCCTAGATCTTACTTTTTAAATTTGGCAACTCTTTGCCATGTTACCCTGTATGGATCATGACGTAAAATCGTTTTCTTCTAAAATCTGCTAACTTATATATTTTTATTTCTTTTATTAAATTGATAGACCCTCAGCCCAGCAATACGAGACACAATATATTGTTATACGGTCTCATACGACCACCAGGCAGCCAATAATTTAAATAGAATTTAAACCCGCAATAGGTGCTACTCCGTTTAAAAATACTAAGCCGAGTATTTCGATTTCATTATCTATTATCCACCATCATAACTAGATAGGTACCTGCCTAAACTAAAATACATTATTTACATTGTATCGATCTTGTTCCTTGGCCATGTGAAATAAAAACCAAACCAATTTATGCAAAAACACAATGCATCTACAACCTCTACCAAGTACAAAGGGAAAAATATAAAGAAAAAACATCTATCACTGCGTATATCAGCGATATAACGATAAATATTGATAACAGATTCGAAAATAGTGTAAGCAAAAATACATTGCAGAAAATTATCAGCAGCATACGATTTTGTTTCTTGGCATTCACTTGCTTGTATTAAAATATCAAGATTCAATTACTTGGATTAAAATGCGCCATAATTTAAAGTCGAGTTGACCACAATGACAGGACTAGGTACTAAAGTATAATATTCATTGGTATTATTGTAAGTAGGTATTATCGTTCGTATAACTTATTGGTATAATCGTCGTCTACATGAGCAAGTGGTTACACGCGCAGGGTAATCTACACAAAGAAATAAAATTTAAGTGTCTGTTTGTAATATCATAATAACAACTTTTTACTTAATGCATAATTATGTATACGGAACTCAAACAAAAAATAACGGTATAAAAATTGACAATCTGTCACTGTTTGTTCAGGATAATCTCCAAAACAGACCGATTTTAACGGGACTTTCACTGGCAGACAGCTGATGTTATAAGAAGTAACTTCATCGTCATCATCATCATCATTTAAGTTAGAACATAGGCCTCCCAAAGACTTCCAGATTGGCCGGTTGGAAGCGGCCTGCATTCTGAGGCTTTCTGCAACCTTTACCAATTCGTCTGCCCGCGTTGTAACTTAGATGTCATACGCTGCGCGTAATAAGTACCTAACTTAGACTACTTTTTAGAAAAAGGATAAGTAAAATCGCACTCAAGACAAAATACTTTCTTAAATAAATATCTTGAGTATTATTCATTTTCGGTGCACATACATGGCGGTCAAATCGATGGGTAATAGTGTCCTCCACACACACCTAATAGTGTCCTCTAACACCAGGCGCTCGCTGGTACACTCATATCGGAACACCCTGTATAATGTTAGATGAATTTAGTTGTACTAAATGGACTCTTTTGTACTTATAGCACGAGTAAATGTATTTATATATTGATAGATTAATATTCTTCTTAGGGGTGTACCTAGCTGAGGGTTCGTCGTAATTATTTTAAGTATAAACACAAAGGTTTTTTTTACAGAATATAATTTGGTGTATCGATTTTTAATGTGCAGATAAAATAAAACAACAATTAATTATAAAAAAGGTAAAATTATAAATGAGTGCGTGCGGGATTCTGAACTAAATTTAAAAAAAACATGGTGGTACGGAACCGTCTGTACGTAAGTCCAACTTTCACTTTTTCGGTTTTATTTCTCTCCTCTGGTGGCTATATACGTGTTTTTGCTATAGTACACGCTAATTATTGATAAATCTATGTATAATGTAATAGCTGGTTAGT
This sequence comes from Anania hortulata, assembly GCA_963576865.1. NCBI lineage: Eukaryota > Metazoa > Arthropoda > Insecta > Lepidoptera > Crambidae > Anania > Anania hortulata. The sequence goes on along the minus strand of OY756396.1, from coordinate 15,201,903 downwards.
GGTCACATCTTCTTTATAGGCTATGGAAATAATAAACCTATGGAAGCAAAAGGCATTATTTGAAAACAGCAATAAAATAAGGATAAGTGTTTTATCACAAATCTCCATGATAACTAAAATCGAATCAATTGAGTTAAATAATTTCAATATGTAGCCTCAAACATATTATCGAATAAACAACATATTGCCAGAACTCTTAGTTATATTTTATTTATTGTAACTTGTAGTCAGATTTATCAATAAAAAAAACTTCGACTTCGTTAAAAGTTAATAAGTACTTACTTAACGAACGGTTATTCGAAATAATCAAACTAAAATCAGTAACAGAGCAAGACTAACTAATATCTATTTATTATATCGCAATTTGAGATATGTTTGGTTGGCGATAGAAACGAGATTACAAATCCAGATATGTGATTTTGGTGGCGGTCACAGCCGCCGCGCCTGCTAGGGCGGCTGCGACGGCGACGACGGCTGCCGTGGTGCCCATGGCCTTCACAGCCAGCCCCATGATAACCGAGACGAACAGCTGTGCGACGAAGACACAACTGCTGACCACGGCGACGTCAGTGCCGATACCGCGTTCCTGGCCGCACCCACCGCCTGCGCTATCCCACTGAAATTTTAAATTACACATTTTAGACCTAATCTCACTAACCCGTGTTAGTTAATAACAGAGGTTTAAGCTTCCATCTCAAAAACTCATCGAGACACACATCACTTTAGCTACGACTGTCTTGTCTAATGTTTCGCGCTCCTGACTACAAAGCCAGCTTGCGGGTTCGAATCCCGCAAAGGGCAAATGTTTGTGTGATAAGCACGAGCGGCCAAGTCATGGATATTTGTAAATCATAAATATGTCTATCTGTTAGTTTATTATATATTATATTTTTTTAAGTACGAGCACGCTAATCAAATTATTTATTGGCGGTACTAGACATACACGTCAAAAAAATGTGCAACCAAATATTTTAGTTCAATGGAAACAATGTCTAACGAAATGTTATGCGTTTCGCGGACTTAATTACAGAGCAAGTGTCTCCTTTGAAGTGGTATAATGTAATATGCAGCTACTCGCCACTTGTCGATCACAGAGGCGACTTGGAACTTTGCATATTTTATCAAGTAGATCAGAAACATTTAGTACTGCTTAGATTTATTAGTTCACATTACTTTAAAGGGTATAGAGTAAGTTGGACGTGCGACTGTCATAGGAGAATAAACTTATAATTTGAATTAAATGAACAATGTTTATTAGCGTGAAGAATGTTTTTTTAAATATTATATTATAATAAGTAAAGAATGGAGTAGGAACTGGACGCCAGTTGTCCAGCTAAACGGCAAAATTGTCGCACATGTCCATTATACGATACAAAGAAATTAACAATCTTAGTATCTTTAGTAATAATGCGCTACTAGAAAGTAGCCAGCCAACCGTCTAGCGACACAGCAATACTGCTGCGCGTGTCGAAACAATTCAAAGATGGTATTTTTTTAGTTATATCTTCATCCCAGTAGCGTAAATACTAGCTCCAGCAGACACTGCTTACAAAAGGCTTGGAGTACAATTCGTGCAGCCAAACAGGACACTACTGTGAGAGAGCTGATGTGAATCGTACAACGTCCAAACAGGTATAGTGAGAACTTGAGAAGCACCGCCATTCGTCAAGAAGTCCTACATAGCCTATTGTCGTCCCTTCGGCAGCAGGTGTGCAAGTAAATCATTTCCATTGAAAAAAGGGTACCGAGCCTAATGCGTCAATAATAGTAACCCTACTATCCCAGTGAGGTAATAGTTCGCTATCAGTAGATATGACATAGTAAAGAGCGTAGAGTACATGATGCTGACTGGCAAATTAAGCAGCAACAGCTGCGCTTGTAGGTGACAAGAAACATTAGGCTAGGTACGCCTCATGTTTCTTTAATGTTAAGCTTTCAGTTCTCGTGGCGTGATAGTGCGTTACCGGCAGATACAACATCGTGAAAAACGTGGCGCGCCTGACGCACATGACGCATACTGTCCAGCAAAATAACAAAAGCTCATTCGTACATAACATAAAGAAACTAGGGAGCCTAGCCTAATGTCTTGGCTATGGAGCTTACTATTCCCGTTTAATAGTGATACTGCATCCACCAGCCGATACAGCATCGTGAAGAACGTGGAGTTCAAGATGCTGACTGTCCAACTAAGCAGCAAAAGCTGCGGTCGTGGATATCATTAAGAAACTAGGGTACCTAGGCTTATGTTTTGGTTATGGAGCTTACCATTCCCGTGGCGTGGTAGTGCGCCACCAGTAGATACGGCATAGTAAAGAGCGTGGAGTACATGACGCCTGCCGTCCAGCTGAACAGCAAAACGGCTGCGCGCGCGCGCACCGCACACAGCAGGAACATGCCACAACTGTACGTGCACAAGCCACCCACGTACACCTTCTTTGCCCTGAAATATTTAAATGGAGAGTTAAGACAACAACTATTATTAGAGGGATCTTCTAAACAAAAGGGTTAATAACTGATTAAAATATATTGATGAAAACGCGCGAAAGCACAAGAACGACGTAGATAGATTGCGCTCTGATGCGATGCTAACACTATGTACTTATTAATTATAGTTCATCTTAGCGCGTAAGTAGTTATGGTTGCTATTTTTACTTGTACTGATATTTATTATGTGTCATTGGATGCAAAACCCAACAGTGCATAGAATATTTATTGAAACCGCGACCGCACAAAATTAATATAAATTATAGAGCTGCAGCCACTCTTATCGATAGAAGCGATCTCTTTCAGACAAGCTTCATAAATATTTTATTCAGTTGTCCGGCTGATCACATTTGGTGTAGAACCGATAACCGATGGAGTAGACGTATTCTTGAGTGGACATTTGGATTAAGACAACTTGGCCAACGCAGTGTAGGACGTCCTCTGACATATTGGAGCAATGATATATGCAAAGCTGCTGGCAACTGTTGGAAACGAATACCCCAGGTTCGGGCACGTTGGCGTGTATTGGGAGAGGCCTATTAGGGGTATACTATGTCCAGCAGTTGACTGACATGGTTTGATTATAATATTTTTATAAGATTTACTTGTTAAACTTTAAAGTTTAGGTTTATTTTTGATAAGATAACTCCGCAGCTATATGTCCCTTCTTCACTAAGATATGGAAGGTACTAATTAAATCTAATTGAATAATCACAAACCTAAATAATTCCCCTGCGGCAGTCGTGTAAAATTGCGATAAGGCTATCGAGTATTGATTTTAAATCAGTTGGAAGCCATCGAAGTGGCAGCCGGGAAGCGACTGAAAGTCAAGGGCCGTCTGATCCCATTACTAGTAGGAAATATGCCTCGACACACAGTCAAGTTGAAGGGCTAGGAGATGACCGATACAAATTAAGATATTTCAGAAGTCAGACTTCAAAGTCAAAAAATAAGCTGAGATTAGAATCTAAAGATTAAAAGATAAAGTTAAGATCTAGATTTTGAGACAAATCCAAACTGACAAGGTCATGCCGAAAAACAATAGTTTTGATTGTTTCTTGTAATATTTTATCATTGAGATAAATACTTTCGCATGCGTGACAATTTAATGTTCCATGAATTTGTTTTTATTCACGTAGGAAGCCATAATTTGGTCAAGCCTTCGTTAAGATGTCATTTTTACTTAAACGTATTTAAACGATCAATTTCAATGTTAATGAAGTCAATTGGCTCTACTTACGTGATTTTAAACCAGAAACTTAAATCGAAAACAAAGGAACTAAAAAATAATTTTAACGAGTTATAGTTAAGGGCAGTCATTCTTAATTACGTGAATTGATTGAGACAGAAAGGCTCAATGTTTGGTTCAAAGTACCTACGTACTGATAAGCCAGTGTGAGTGGTCACCCAATACTTTCTACTAAACTAGGCTATTCTAATTACGGATTCTTTTATATGGCTTCTCGTTATTAGGGTGTCAAATTAAATATCCGGCAGGTCAATTTTGTAAAGACAGTGTTGCGGTGAATTCGTGATGTTAAAACCACTCAGTCACTACTATACAATACTATCAACTAGATAATGGTTTTATGAAATATTTAGATGTGTTTTTATTTAACTAAACGTCTCTCTTCTAGTCTGTGACATAGCATTACAACAACCAGAGATGGCCACCTCTCTTTTTTTATAAACCGATTAGACAAAGTACATATGTAAGTATATATTTTCAGTGATCACCTTACTAACTTTTTATGTTTTCTCAATTCTAGAGCAAACAAAAAAAGAACCATTACTTCAAAACCTAAAGTCAGATACTAATTATGTTATCTTTAATCTTTAAATTAGATAGAGAGTTATTTGATGCCTATGATTCAAATAAGGACTTACGGCTTACCCAAATCTTTTAATGAGCTTCTCAATGATAGTGGAGTAGCAGGCACAGGACAAAGAGTACATGGCCATGCCCCAGCAGCCAAAGCGAACGCCTGCCTCGTACTCTACACGGCTCTCGGAGCCCACCGGCGCCTGGAATTTTCAGATGCGCAATTTTAGGTAGACGATATCATTTGCAGTGTAGGTAACAGATAACTCAACGATAATATTTTTTTTTTCTTAGCTTATCCGATTATGCAACTCAATTAGGTATTTGTGTAGGTACTTCAATATCTTTATCATCACATCAATTTCAGCTATAAGTAGGACGTCCACTTACAAGATGAACATACATTTTCAGGAAGTCACTGGTGACTTCCTGAAAATGTATGTTCATCTTGAAAGTGGACGTCCTACGCTGCGCTTGCCAGTACATGGCCTCCATTCTAGAACATTTCTGCGACATAGGCCGTCAGTTCTACGTGCTATGTACCCGCTTTAGCTTGCTAATCCGCCAGGCCAGCGACTTTTGTTCGTTTACGGATCTCCTCATTTCTGATACGATCTCGCAAAGTAACTCAAATATTCAATTAATAGAAATAAATGAAATGAAAGTAATGAGAACAGCAAGTACCGCTTCTATTGCTTAAGTATAAAAACGGGAAACGCCAAGGGTGAAGATCTGACTTTGAAAAAATCATAAATTTAAGGTTATATTACTGGATATTTAGTAAGTATGATTTATTGTAGTTATGTTTGGTCGTTCAGTAAAATTCCTTGTAAGGTAAAGTTTCCTATTACGGAGGTATTTCGTGACATTGGAAAGTAAGACAAAAAAATAAGCGTTTCTAATAAACGTGCAAAGTTATAAAAAATACTGTTGACTAGATTAGGGATTGAAATTTATTTTATTCTTAACACTTGTTTAAGAAAGGGTTTTACTATTTAAAAAAATATATGAAATACGCAAGTCGATTTTCCCTATTACGGAGGTATGATGAAGGTGAGAGCCTAAAACGGAGGTAGTCGGTTCTTAATACAGAGTATAGTAACTTATAATAAATTAATATTTTGACTACCTCTGTAATAGGAGACTTTACCTTATTTGAGCTGTAGAATCACGTCCTAAATTAAAATTGGTCTTTAAATAAGAAGATAACAGTAGATATTACTTACAGCAGGATTGCCTCCAAACACAGCTTCCCCGACGAAGTCAGTGAAATATAACGAGTAGCAGACGTGGGCCATCCAGCAGAAGAGATTAGTGAGGCAAACCACACGGAGGGAGGCTGGCATCATGACGATTGACTTCAGGTAATGGCTGAGGGTCAGAGATTGTCCGTGGGGTTCTGGAACCACCACGGGAGTAGCACCGTTCTGTAAATACGTTGGGAGAAAGAGTTTTTCAATACTAATTACATTTAGGTGCTACATTTCAATTTGGTATACGATTATGGACCCTGCCGGTCACTGCAAAAGGTTACAAGAGAAGACTTTTTGTTATTAAATAATTTAGTTATTTTATTATAAATATACAGGGTGTACAAAAGAATAGGACACTCCTTAAAACCACGTGATCAGTTGCTCATATGCAACAACTTTTACTATGGGAGCAACATTGAAATCGTGTTTTTTTTTTAATTCGTAGCGCGTTAGTTTGTATGGAGCATTTTTTTTTTTTCCGATTTCGAAGTTGCTGCTTTCTGCTGCATAGAAAAAGAAAGGTTTTATTTTTTCCATTCAACAATACAACACTGCATTTTGTGGTATTAAAGTAAGTAGTAGTTCCTAAGTACAACACAGTTATTTCTGTGAATAACGGTGCTGGTTGCACATTTATATATTTTTTTATATTTATATATATATATTTATATAATACAAATAAGACTTTTATGAATACAGCTAAGCTTGTTTATTAATATCATTGTTTACTTTTTTTATGTCTTCCTACCTATACCTTTTTAAAATTATTACCAAAAGAATAGTAAAAATAATAAATAATCTACATTTCCATATCGGATCAAGTATGACAAAGAAATGTGATCAATCAATGTATTTATAGAACCAAGGTTTTATAGATATAAGTAAAGGTACATTTATGAAAACTCGCATAAATTATCTCCAATGTTTAGAAATATTAAATCTATAGAGTTGTCAAGATAAACCTATTTCATCCATAGATAAATTGGTACGCCTTCACGTCTTAACTACTCAACCGATCATCATACAATTTTGCATACACGTTGTCAGGGGAACAGAAAAGGACATAGACACACTAGTAAAAATATCTATTTATTTATTATATTGCACAAATAAAAAAGGGACAAAAGGTGGACTTTATGCCATTAGTTGTTTAATAGTCCTTTAGAAGCATTCAAACGTAATTACTGTTCATAAATACAATGTTTATTTAATTACTGTTTGTGCAAAAATAATTAAAAATAAAAAAAATAAAACCGACTTCAAAACACTAAAATGCTAAAAATAATCCTAACACTTAAGTACCTAATCAGTTACTTTTGGAGTCGGTGCAAACAAAAACATTGAATCTCTTATCGGCTGGCACCGACTCCAAAAGTAACTGATTAGGTACTTAAGTGTTAGGATTATTTTTAGCATTTTAGTGTTTTGAAGTCGGTTTTATTTTTTTTAATAAAATTTACTTATTTCATCAATTTTTTATGATAAATCCTAATCTAACTGCTGAACACCGATTTCATCTCCTATTTTCCCTTAGGGGTGATTTTTATTTTGCAAACTTTTATCATATTATTTTTGAAGTATAAGCTATTCAATAAAACAAAAATCATCAAAATCGGCTCATATTTGTCGAAGATAGGTAACAAGAACCACAACCAAAATATTATCTGGGTATATATTTGTTGATTTTCTCAAAAAGTTCTAAATCAATTTCGATAAAATTTATATGGGACGACCTCTGAAGTATGATCTACCAAATAAAAAAAGAATCATTAAAATCGATTCATAATTGGCGGAGTAATCGCGTAACAAACATACAAAAAAAAAAAAACATACAGTCGAATTGAGAACCTCCTCCTTTTTTGAAGTCGGTTGAAAAGCTTGTTTATATACTGTTCCTAAAGGATATAAAACTTCTAGGACTTTCGCCTTCCGCTGCTTGAATTACAGGAAAAAGGATCTTCTAAGGAAGAAGGAAGGATAATCTAATATCCTGACAAAAAACTCTGTTACCGAATTGTCTTAAACAGATTACTTCCAGCTCTGTCCGTTCACCCCATTAGGTTATTGACAAACAAAGTTGTAACCATCTTACTAAAAAAGTTCCAGGACCACGAAAATGCGCTACTATCTATTGCATAAACTCCCTCGAAACGTACCGTAAAAATACCAAAAAATAACAGTTCTTCTACTTTTTTTGGTACTACTGAAATTTTGATTGAATAAATAGTTAACAAAATAATGACAAAAACACGAACGTCTAATTTTAAACTTAAATGGGATAGGCTTCCAAGATATATAATACTCTTTCATCACGATAGAATACGCTGTATACGCTGAGAACATTTTTCAACGCGGTATAATTTTGTTTTACCGGACTGATAAGAATTTAATTAGAATTGTATTATATAGTAATAGTCATGGATGTTTATAAATTATCCGTTAACTAGTCGCAATATTACAAGCTTTGCTTAGTTTGGGGCTAGATAATTGGTGTGATTGCTAAAACAATTTATTTATTTAATGTATTACGTTATAAGTTTATATTGATCCATTTTTTAACCTACATTAACGCGAGCAAAGCCGCGGGTAATATCTACTGGTAGATATACGGACGAGTAATATACAAGAAAGTACTAAGTAATAAGTAGGTTACACTAAAAAAAATTAAATGAACTGTTAATTGTCATTGTCTTGATTATATTGTATTTCTTTACTTAATTAAGAAAAAACCTTTTTAGTTAATTTAAAATTTTGGTTAACTTACCTCTGGCTGATTCAAGGAGCCGTAAGTGGCATTCTTCTTCATATTATTCTTCTCAGGATTCTCGTCGCCAGCATCGAAACTTTCTTGGTTGCGCTCAGTCTGTGCTAATTTCCTGAACTCGTCTTGATAATTCAGCTCTTCCAATGGAATCTCTTTGAAGCTGGTCACAGTAGCTGATACACATACTATGAAGATTATGGTGATGAGAGAAAATACTGCCCTGACGTGGCCTCCGAAGAAATCTCCTAAAAAAAAGTGATCGTAATAACAAGTTCTAATTGTAGGTAGTTTATCTAATTGTTAACTTTGGGAAATCGAAAAAAATACAAAGTTATGAGCTAAAATGTGTTTAAACAGGTTCCATACATTATTTATTTTTAACCCCTCACGAAAAACGAGGATTGTTTGTTTCATGTGTATGACTATGAGTGACATCGTAGCTCCCAAACGGATGAACCGATTTTTAATTAGTTTTTTTTTTGTTTACAACTGACTTGATCGAGTGTTTTAGTTACAAAAAAATCTTTTAAGCCGTTTTAGGTTTATCAGGTCTTGGCTAGTTGATGAAGGAATGTGAACAACGTCCACTCTAATCGATTCCATATTGGTATCCTGTTACTTCAATGATATTTCATGAAGCAACGTTTTACTTGTGTATTTATTTATGGCTATATGACTATATACACATGAAACTAAAACTTTCCCAAAGAGAGCCGAAGCATAACAAATTTTTGGACCTTCAATGTTAAATCGATCAGCTAACTGGGCAGTTCGTTCAGAGTCAACATCATTATTAATATTTCAACCATTATGATTTAAATTGTATGTTATATGTAAATTGGTAAACTCGTTTAATTTATTTAAAAAATATGGCTGAACCGTTAGGTTGCACGATGTATAGTTAAATTACGATTAAGATCGCCGGGCTACGCGAAATTTTAGACCAATATAAACCAGAACTTAAAAGATTTATTTGAAATTTAACTTCGTACTGGCTTAGGTTTTTTTCTGTCTAATCATTATAAAATAGATATTTAAATAAATCAACTTCTACTTTTCAAATAATTAGTAAAAGATGATTTGACAGAAGACGGCTATCTCTCCAAAAATGTAAGGAATCGAATAAATCAACAGCAGTTTTACCTAATCGTGTTTCATCCCAATTGATTCCTCCTAAACCGTAGCCTAGGAACCCTCCCAAGCCAGCCATTACAGTAAACGTGCTCAGACCTTTGGCGTGGTCCTCTGAAAAGAAGTCAACTATTAATAATGGATTAATAATTAAGTCTTTGTGTTTCAACATTTTTTACGGTTCAATAGTATCAGGTCGACACGGGCGGGGGAATGATCAATCAACACGACATTGATAGATGATCCCCCCACTCCCAGTATCTGTCCGATGCTGGGTTTGGCGAACGGCTTAGGGAGTAGCGCAGGTCGCAAAGATCCCCTAAACAAGGCCAGTGGACTACCCTTCTCGAGGTTGCCGCCCGTTTTTGGCCAAGTGCCTTAAGCAATTGGTATAACAGAAACCTCTGGCCGTCTTACCCGAGATCCTAACCCCGATCCGATCCTAACTCCTTCAACCAATCCCGCAGAGCCGAACCGTGGCGGCGCAAATCCACACCCAGGCCCGCATAGCCTTGGGGCACCAAATCCCCCCAAAAACTTGCACCACACTCACCAAGGGCAGGTAGTGTGAGTCCCTTTTTCTCGGCATACATCGCCGTCAGCCCTCAATCCAAAATGGCAGCACAACTAAACAGAAAACTACCCCAGGAGGGTACCACGTGTCGTGGAGAATCCCTCACTGAGCCCAGCTCGGTCTGCCCCTCGTATTCTGGGGGGGGCAATTTGTGCTCAGGACCAGGCTCAAGTCTGGACCTGTCAGGCCTCGCAGAGGCCATACCAAACCCAACCAACCCAACCAACCCAACCAACGTGTCACAATGGACAGTAGCCGCTCACAAGCGCCCCTGCAAAGGGAAAGCTGATCCGACACACAAACACAAAAAAGGACTAAAGGGTAAACCAGAACGCAGCCGCCCTAATCGGCGCGCGAGACGGGAAACCCTGCAGCCCACAACGACCAAAGTGACAGCCGACGCAGCAGCGGTAACGCAGCGCGAAGCTGTGCCCCCCTCCTCTAAGGAGTCGGCAGCGGCACACAAAACAACGGAGTCACTACCACCACCACCACCACCACCACCCACCCAGCTGAAAAAGAAACGCAAATCGAGAGGTAATCGTGGCCGGCGGAACGCTGCGGCGGCTCCCACTGCTCCTGAAAAGGAACAGCTGAGGACTGGGAATTGTCCGGGCGAGCGTGCTTCCTCGAAGCGAGCCCGTCTGGACGAAACCCAATCTCCCAGAGGTGAAGCCAAACGCGCGAAAACCGACACAAAACCAAAGCGGTCGACGATGAGCTACGCAGATGCGAATCAATCGCATCTGAGAGTAGCGGTTATCACCGTCCCGCCGAGGGACCTCTCGCCAAATCAGGCAGACCAGCTAAGGGAAGCTATCGACGATAGCATCCTGCAGGCTGTACTGTCTCCAACGTCTCTGAGCGCGCAAGCTCCATCTTTCCGTGGGCGTCCTTTCCTTATGGACGGGGCACTAGCGATGTGGTGTGAGGACGCAAACGCTCTCAGCTGGTTGGTAAACACCGTCAAAACCCTGACATCACCCATTCCCGGAACCACTCTCACTGTCATCAAACAGTCGGAGATGACGAAGAAGCTCAAGGCGGGGCTTCTCATACACACCCGTATCACCGAAGCTGCCACACTGCACAGGGTCCTTTGTGCCCAAAACCCGTGGTACAAAGTCGACTCCTGGCAGTGCTATGACATGACGGTGGACGACAAACCACAAGAGGTCGATTCCAAGGAAAAGGTGGTCCACCTTATCCTGGGAATCCCCGAAGAACAAAAGCAGACCATCTTGAGCAGAGACCGCCGGGTAGCCCACATGTCAGGAAGTGGGTACATCCGCTTCTTCTCCTCGGAAGAAGCGACAACGGCCACCAACAACCAAGCAGCGACGAGTGAGGCTACGGTGAAGGAAACTTCATCCCCAGGGCCATCCACCTCAGCTCCCCAACCGGGTCCGAGCGAGATGGAGACAAACTCGCCGCGGCGCAGTGAGGGAGACACCACCGACGAAGATGACGTCCTGCGTAGTCCATAAATCCCTCAACATCATCCAAACCAACCTCCAGCACAAACAGATAGCGGCGGCCACTTTACGCAGAGTGCTGGAGGTAGACAGCAAGACCGTCGCCCTGATCCAGGAGCCCTGGATCAGAAACAACAAGATCTGCGGTCTAAATAACATCGGTGGTAAGTTACTGTTAGACACCTCAGTTGAAAAACCGAGAACCTGCATCTATATGCCCAGGGCCATAACAACCACCTTGCTTAACCAATTCTGTTCTAGAGACCTCACTGCAGTAAAAACACTCACAGAACAACAAACTGTCCTAGTGCTAGCCTCAGTGTATATGCCGAGTGAGGGTGAAACTCCTCCAAGAGAATTAGCCGAACTGGTGCATCACTGCGAAACGCAAGACTGGGACCTGATCATCGCGGCAGACTGCAACGCACATCATCCGCTGTGGGGAAGTAAGGACACAAACAAAAGGGGTGAGTCGTTAGCCGAATACCTATACCAAACAAACCTGAACATCATGAACAGAGGTACGGAACCTACCTTTGTAAGCTCAAGGTATCAAACTATCATTGACATTACTTTGGCAACACACGCGGCGGCCGAACTCATTGAAGGATGGCATGTGTCGAACGAGCCATCCTTTGCTGACCATCGCCGCATGTGCTTCCAAATACAGTACAAGCAAAGAGACCCTGTTCCATATCGCAACCCCCGTAAAACAGATATAACAAGGTACACAAACTTACTAACCAAAGCATTAGGTGATACACAACCAACAGAGGTAACACTTAGCACTGACCACATAGAATCAAACGTACAGTTCCTAACTAAAACTCTTACAGACAGTTATGAACTGGCATGCCCTGCAGTAATACCTAAAAGCCTAGAAAAAAGTACCTGGTGGGGGCCAGAACTTGAACGACTACGCAAGGGACTCAGGACACTTTTCAACCGAGCTAAAAATACCAGAACCACTGAGGACTGGGAAAAATACAAAACAGCGCAAAAGTACTACAAGAAACGAATCAGATTCCGTAGAACGGAGGCCTGGAATAATTTCTGTAGTGCCATAAACTCAACCAACCAAGCCGCAAGAATAAAGAAAATCCTCTCAAAAGGTGATCTCAAACTCTTGGGCTCCCTAAAGATGGCAGACGGCACCTACTCAAACACAGACGAGGAAACCAGTGCAGTACTACTGGAAACACATTTTCCCGGCTGTCAAATCACATCGGACTCCGAGTGGTTAGACGAACATCATAGCACACCAACAGCCCAAGAATGGGAAGTCGCAAACAAGGTAGTAACCGCCAACAGAATGGAATGGGCCCTAAACAGCTTCAAACCATTCAAATCGGCAGGGCTGGATGGGATATTCCCAGCACTCCTTCAATGGCAATCCAATCAGGTAATAAAACACCTACTACCAATCTACAGGGCCTGCATAGCTTTTAAATACATACCTAAGTTATGGAGAGAGGCAAAAGTAGTCTTCCTACCGAAACCAGGCAAGGAAGACTACACGCACGCTAAATCTTTCAGGCCCATCAGTCTAACATCATTCCTGCTTAAAACTCTGGAAAGACTGGTAGATCGATACTTAAGGGACGGAGCACTAAAAAGCAAACCACTTCATCCCCAACAACACGCTTACAGAAAAGGCAGATCAACAGAGTCAGCACTACACATGGTGGTACATAAAATAGAATCGGCTATCACAAACAAAGCCTCAACACTAGCCGCCTTCATAGACATAGAAGGGGCTTTTGACAAGACTATGCACAACAGCATCAACCACGCCCTACAAAAATCAAATGTTGAACCAGTCATCAGAAACTGGATCACCGAGCTGATCAGCAAAAGGGCGGTCCAGATAGTGGTGAATACTACCACAAGGGCAAAGGTAGTCAGAGGATGCCCCCAGGGAGGCGTTCTATCGCCACTGTTATGGAACATAGTAGTGGACAGCCTCCTATGTAGATTAAATGAAAGAGGGTACACTACTATTGGTTATGCAGACGACCTAGCAATACTGATAAATGGGAACGCCGAAAATATGCTCTGCGCAATTATGCGGTCAGCCCTTCAGATTGTAGAAAAATGGTGTGACGAACATCAACTGTCAGTAAATCCGAAAAAGACAGAACTAATCCTTTTCACCAACAAAAGGAAGTTACCAGAACTACAATTACCAAAATTATTTAACACCGAACTCTCGCTATCTACTCAAGTGAAATATCTGGGCGTCATCCTTGATAACAAACTAAATTGGGCGAGTCATATTGAAGCTAAAACAAAGAAGGCCTGTATAGCTTTTTGTCAATGTAGAAGACTAGTTGGTAAAAATTGGGGTCTCAATCCAAAAATTACACTTTGGCTATATACATCAGTTATCAGACCTTCTCTAACCTACGGTTCGGTTGTATGGTGGCCCAGAACACAACTGACCACAGTGAAAGCAAAACTCCAAAGTCTACAACGCTTAGCGTGTGTAGGAACCACTGGATGCATGAGAACCACCCCATCAGCCGCGCTCGAGTTCCTCTTAAATCTAAGACCCTTAGATCTCGTCATACAGGAGGAAGCACAGGCAGCTGCCTTAAGACTAAGAGCAAACGGACTATGGAAACAAAACATAGAAACAACACACTCAAAAGTTCTGCAGGGGATCCTTAAGGAAATACCACTTCTTGAGGCGCCCATGGACAGAACACCGTGTCATCACACCTTCGATCGAAGATATAATATCAGACTCACGGAAGAATCAAAAGATAGCTCTGGCATAAATGAAGTGAGGATATACACAGACGGCTCCAAAACTGCACACGGCACTGGAGCCGGCGTCTTCTCGAATGACCTAAACATAAGAATATCAACTACCCTAGACAAATTGAACACAATCTTCCAAGCGGAATGCATTGGTATCACCAAAGCGGCACAGGCGGTTGCAGCCAGAGATGTCCGAGAGCTTAACATCAAAATTATCTCAGACAGTGCATCCGTGCTTCAAGCCCTACAAAACAATATAATAACTTCGGTCCTCATACTGGAATGCCACAACGCACTCCAATCCATTGCGAAAGCGAACAAAGTAACTCTGCAGTGGATCAAAGGACACAGTGACTCACTGGGTAATGACGCAGCAGACGAGCTGGCAAAACGAGGATCGAAGGCAGTAGTTCACGGACCGGAACCACTACTGCCTTTACCTCATGCCCAAATTAAAACATGGTTGCGCGAAAGAACTAGAGAAACGCATTTAACAGAATGGAGAAACGGTGAAGGATGCAGGCAAACAAAAAATGCAGTTCCGGTAGCATCAAATAAGCTTACCTGCAACCTCATCAGACTAAAAAAGGACAAAATCCGCAAGGTTATAGGAGTTATAACCGGTCACTGTCCTCTAAACAAGCACCTATTTAACATAGGTGTGACTGACAGCCCCACATGCAGAGGATGCATGGAGGCAGAAGAAACGCCACAGCACGTGCTTATGGAATGTAGGAGCGTGGCAGATCAACGGCATCAGATCCTCCAATCGCCAGGATCTCTCCCGGAAGCCTTCAAAAATCTGAAAAGATTGCTGACCTTCTGGGAGGATCTAGGATGGTTGGAGTAAGAAGGAAAAGGTAGCACGCACAATGGCCCAATCAGGAGGCTAAGTGCGGAAACAGCCCAGACAAACTAACTAACTAACTATCAGGTCGACACACAATTGTTTTTGTGCCATTGCTTATGTACTATTTAGCCACATCAAATTAAACAAAAAAAAAGCTGGTTCGTTCCTCGCACAAAGGCTTAGTTTAGCAATTCAGCGAGGAAACGCTGCCAGTATCCTCGCCTCCATGCCTCACGGACACGCTTTTATTTTTGAGTAGGTAGTTTTTAGTTTAGGTTAAGTTAGTTTATTTAAAGTTTTATTTTATTTTATTAATTCTATCATATCTATAATATGTATGGTTCGTATGAATGTATAGATTAATTTGGAATTAAAAATAAATGGCTCGGATTACCGAATAATATGTTGTAGCTCCAAAAATAATAATCGTAGAGTAAAAATTAATAGAACTAAACTGTAAATCTTATGTTATAGAATCTTTTGTCAGAGTAGGTAATCTATTCGTACTATTCGTAGATACAGATATTCAATATGTAAGCAAAAACCTTTGGAAAAGGACCTTCAACCCCCTACACTCTACCCTACAGCTCCCCACCCTCTAAGACTTTTAGTGTGTTCATCTAGACATCTCAAGCTATACTGTACCTATTTTAAAAACTACACGAAGTCTTTTCTCTGATTTTATAAATTTTCTTGAAATAATTCATCTATTTCATTTCTCTATGGCCAATAATGTATTATTATTGAATTGTTTTCACAGACTACATTCATTCGAACTTCCATGCATTTTATCTCTGCTTATAACAATTTTTATGACACCCGGGGTTACCAATAAATTAATACCTTAAGCTAAGAGAGGATTTTCATCAGTGATCTACCTAACCTAGGTTAAGACTACATAAAATCGCGGAGCATTCATTTTATCTCTGCTTAACACAATTTTTAGGACACCCGGGGTTACCAATAAATTAATACCTTAAGCTAAGAGAAGGTTTTCATCAGTGATCTACCTAACCCAGGTTATACTTTTAATCAAAACATGTTTGTGCCAGAATAAGAACTAAATTTTTCATTGCTTTATAACAAAGGTTTCCAAGATACAGGTTTAGCGTAGTTTGAAGGTGTACTGTACTGGTGTGGAAATATTTACTAGTAAAAAGTATAGTCTTAATTTTTGCTTCCACTTGGTCATTTAATTTCATGAGTAATTATATTTTTTAAGTTTACTCGTACATTAGTAGGTAGTGATCGCACCTTTATTTCACTTGAAATAAAAAGGTACATTTTCGAATTACTCCCGAAATAAATGACTGTGTTAGATCACTGTAATCTATCTAGGAATTACAAATTACAATGTCAAAATTCGCTTAATAGTAACATTTATTGTAAATAGACAACGACTTTCAAACTAAAATACAAACTAACTAGGTAGGTAACACAGCTGAATACTACTCTAACCATATTAAATAGGTATAGGTACTATATACTTAGGCTGTAACATTTAAAATCCATTATAAACTGAACTCTTAAAAAAAAGATTGCGTAAACAATTAAAGTTTCGCTTATAATGGAATCAAATGTTTGCTGTAGCCGTGTGTACCTACATTAACTTTATATTCTTTTTCATTAGAAAATCGTAGCAAAATATAGGTAGCAGTTTGATTGTGGAATGTCCTACATAAAGTAAAGAGTAATAAGAAGTCAAGCGCGTCGACAAATATTGTCCTAAATCACCACTTCTCGTTAGTGTGTTGAAGATTTGCAAACCAAATTAGTTTTGGAATTAGTGCCTTATCTAAATTGTCTCCGTAATTATATAAAAAATATATGCAAGTAAACGTTGTATTTGTTCACAGTTCTTACAAATTCTTATCACTTAGTAAAAAAATGACTTGGCTTAGTAGCTGGTAGGTACATAGTTTATATTACTTTTAACTTAACATAAAAAAGACATTAGAAAAGAATTTACGTTGGACTTTGGGAAACGGACGTAGCATGCACTGAGAACGTAAAACTGACGGCCGATGGGGCAGAAAGGTTCTGGAATGGAGGCCACGTACCGGCAAGCACACCCACAAGGTAGACATACGACCGGGTAAAGGTTGGAGGAAGCCGCATGATGCAAGCCGCTTCCAACCGGCCAATCTGGAAGTGATTGAGGGAGGCCTATGTTTAGCAGTGAATAAATATCCCATAGCTGAAATGATGATGATGATGCTTGGAAAATGGTTATGTCCGGCAGTGGACTATCGTTGCCTTTTAAATTATATTATAAATACTAACGATTAAATATGTCGATTTGTAAACTTAAGTATTGTATCTATCTATGCTGGGTGTTAGGTTGAAAGATGGTAACAAAATTGGGAACATTGAACAATCGGAATTTTGAAAATCGGAATTATGATAAATAGGAATTTTCATTTTCGGAATTTTAAGGTTCTGTATTTTTTAATTCGTGATAGTAAAATTTGGAATTAAGTTATTCGTATTTATGTAGTGTACCCCACAAAAGACTTCGAACTTTTTTGTATGCAGCCTGGCATTCCTCAGGTTCCAAGTAACCATAAATAACGTTATTTTGGTGTACACCTATGAAACATGCGTTAATCGAAAGAGAAAATAATTACAAACAACAAAAATACGCTTGTAAATATATGCTTTTTTCAGAATTTCAATTTGATTATGTAAATTAAAATAAATATTACACGTTCACCCTGAAATTCTGAAAAAAGCATATCATTTACGACATTTTGTCAAAGAGTATGTGTTGTTTTTAATTATTTTCTCTATCTATTAACGTATGTTTTAAAGGTGTACACCAAAATAACGTTATTTAAGGTTACTTGCAACTTTAGGTATGGCAATTAGGTTCGATGCCTTTTGCTGTTTCATAGGTACTAAACTGCTACTCGACTAAAATATAAGGTCCTTATCTATTAGTTATCTTCTTCTAGGGAGTGATTCTACTGCTCTATAATAACAACTTTTCTGTGGGACCAATGTCAAATTTCAAAAAAAAAATTACTTCTGCATACAAACTGATGTGAGCTGGTCGGCACTTCAGTTTAAGGAAGGGATATTTTTACGAATTCGATGTTGACCCTATAGAAAGTTGATACATATATTTGTGCACTAAAAGATTACGACTTTATATACAGGGTTACATGGCAAGGTAATGCAAAATTTTGAAAATAAGGTCTACAGAACAATGTTAGAATACAACTAATTAATTTTAATCTTTGTGTTTTGGAATAAAATACATCTTAAAATTTCCTAGAAAATAAACAAATAAATAAAATCCTGATTTTTTTTCAGTATTTTGCAATGTAACCTTTAGAGAACAGCTGATATTTTTACGTCCAATATGTAGTAATAATGGTTTATATTTACGAGAATAGCAACATGTAGAAATGTCCTATATTCAATCTTACATCAAGTAAAGTCGAAAGGCTATGTTTTTAAATTCATAGCAGCCGTGAATTGCGAATTTTTAGGTCTGGATTTTCCCTGCACTGTCACCGTTAATGTATACGTACGTGTACGTACCTAAGTCTCGATTTACTATCTTGTATTTTCATTAAAATAAAATTTTACCAATACTTAAAACAAATGATGTTACTTATTTGTCACTAGGCTGGTAGACAATGTCTTAAGGCATTAAGTTCGCCTTTTGTGAAAATAAGTTTTAGTTCAATTCAATTTATATTTATTGCGTTCTATAATGTTACACAGGTGTTATAAATAGGTACATTATACAGATCATTATAGACCAAATAGGCAGAAAAGTGCAATGTAAAAATGAACCTCTAGAAGAAAGAAAGAAAGAAATAAATATTGGATAACCTCACATTCATTGCTCTGATACCAAGGTAAGTAGCTAAAGCACCTGTGTTATAGAAATTACAAACAATGACGGTACCACAACACCTTTTCTACATCGACCCGCCCGGGAATCGAACCCGGGACCTAAGAGATGGCGACGCCAAGCCCGGCGTGCTCGTCTCACGACTATGATGGTAGTCTAGAAAAAGAAAATTTACTAATTCTGTATAAATTAAGACCTAATATTGAATCTCGTCATTTTAATCGTCAATTCCTCTTGAAAAAATACTAATTGATACCATCTAGGCCGCTATCTCCCATGCTTCATAAGTTATTCAGGCATATTCTAAAAATACAAGTGACGTCAAACGTCGTTGTGTAGTTAGTGTGGTATGTGCCTCGGAAAAGCCGAAATCATTCGCGACATAGATAAATCAATCACAGCGGTGACACAGAGATAACAATGTTTTTCGGCGCTGAAACACTTTCAGACGGTCACATGCCTTTACGATTCGCGTTCTAAATGTTTAGTTAAATTAAGAAGAAATCAAAGTGGGTGAAGGATGCACAATAATTATATAAAGTAAGTAGTCATTATTATATTAACATGATGACTTGTTTTGTTATTCGACGTATATGATGGAGAAGAAAATATTATGATGATGAGATGTTCATATAGATATTGCCGAGGGAGTTTGAATTACCTATACTAACTGCTAGATTAGCTGTCATTTGTACTTATTTCGAAGGGGTTGCCCCTATGAACCTATGACATCATAGGTTATCGACAATACTTTCAGTAAATTTTGGCTTTTAGCTTGTCTAAAATGTCCTCCTAAAAAGCTTATTATTTCATCTTCACTCGCACCTAAAAAGCTCATTCATTCACATTTGCAAGTCTTGGCAGCCTGTAACTGAATCACCACTTAGTTAGCCGATTTTTCAATCGCCAGATAACTTTATTCGACGAATAAAATTGACGTTTTGACACTATTTTTATACGAAAGCTGTAAAATGTCAAAGTTATTGTTCAAATAAAAGTTATCTGATTCTTAAAAAATCGACCCGGACGAGAACTGCATCGCGGCCGGCAGCCTGTTGTTAAATGTATTATTGGTGTAAGATTTGTTGGTTGCTCATTTATTATATAAATAATTATACAAGTAAGTAATTATTTATTTCTTAAATTCTTAAATATTAATTATTTAATAAGTTACGTTTCGATGTTGCTCTTAAGTAGCTGCAATTTGTCTTCCCTATTAACTCATATGTAATGATTACGTCGAATAAGTCACTGACAATGACGTACCGGCAAGCGCAGCGCAGGACTTCCACCACAAGGTGGACAGACGACATGGAGACGTGTTTTTGAAGCATTAGAAATGAATTTCGAATTCGAACACGAAAACAATTCGTGTATAAAATTCATTTCTATTGCTCACGATTTTACGCATTTTTGAATCACTCGTAACTATTTTCGTTTTACGCAGAAAATATTATGAAACGGAATGCAAAAACATTGATTTTAAAAACCGGTAGTGAATCGCTTAAAACGGAACGTAGGTAAATAAAAAGTTATTAAGTCAAATTTCTGTCTAACATATGTTTACTTGTCAATGTCATTCTTCCGAATTTTTACTAGTAGAAAAATAAAAACGAGTAGTCGTTGCAGAATTCATGGAATGAATTTTCAAAAATAGTGATTTTAGGAATTCGCATGCGAATCTTGCGATTTCGTGTTCGGATTGGAATTCGTATGATTCAAAAATACGTCTCCTGGTAAAGGTTGCAGGAAGCCGCTAGATGCAGGCCGTTTTCAACCGGCCAGTTTGGAAGTCACTGGGGGAGGCCTATGTTCAGAAGTGGACGTCCTATGGCTGAAATGATGATGATGAAATCATTTTGCGCCAGACAACACACCAATGAATGTGTCATGGCCTTAAAGAATGGAATTAACCTCCTTGTGTTGTGAGGTAAGTTACCAGACAACGAATGTACGGCAATCGGAAATCGTCTGACAAAGTCATAAACTAACGAATAGTAATAAACTTTTATTCATTCATTCGTTTATTCAATATAACGTCAATCGAACCATAGATAATAGGGCAATATATATTTGATTTTCGAACAAGAGACATTATTGTTAAAAATAATAAAAGATATGAAATATCCGGCCAATCTGGAAGTCATTAGCGTAGGCGTACGGGTATGTTTAGCAGTGGACGTCCTATGGCTGAAATGACGATAATGATGATGATGATGATGATTAAATATCAAGTCACGTGATAGGTATGCGAAATGACCCAGCATTAACTTGGAACTGACGTTTCGACATTCAGCGTTTGTGGGATAAATATTTTTCAGGGCCGAAAAATTGGGACTACGAGCCAAAAACATACAAATGAGGGCGGAGTACCTTTAATAAGTTTTACTGAGCTATATTGGGTATCCTACAATATTTCAAACTTAGCAACGCAAAACAACAAATAACACTTAACATTCCTATTGTCCTGCTGTAACCGAATTCATATTTTATAGTAGAATAGTTACTACTTAGAGTACACTTATAGACCAGCCCCCCTAGCATGTCTACCAAAACACGATATGATATGATATAATATAGCGATCGAACACCAGCTTTAAAAATATGAGAGATATAGCCGCCATTTTGATTTTTTATCAAAACAGCGATCCCAATATGTGACGGCGATTTAACATGGCGGCTATATCTATCATATTTTTACAGTTGGTGTCGATATTTCGCTATATCATATCATATCACATCGTGTTTTAGTGCTCATGCTAGGCAGGCAGACTAACTGTATTGAGACATAAATTATGACTTTAGCCAACAAAAATATTTATATTTGCGTTAATATCACGTAAGAACAGCAGTTATAGAAAGTGACACAAAACTTTCGTCAAAAATCTTAAATATAGTCAAAAAACAAGATTCTGGTTTGCTGGTGGCAGTTCAAAAATTTTGATTAGATTCCTATTTTGTTTAGTTGTGTCTTTTTCGCAATTGTAAATGATCAAAGGATAGCATATGAATAAATTACTAGACATCTACTAAAATTGCGTGCAGTTATCCTTACGGTTATCATTGTAACCTCATTATTCTGAATAATAACGTAATAACTGTAGGAAACACTTCAAAGGCCCTCGACAGTAGCCGGTAGAGATTAGTAACGATTACATATAAGTCTATTTAGAGAACTATTTTAGATTGCATTCGAACCTGAGATAAGAACTCGGGTCTATTTCAAGCACTAAGTATTTTCACCTCTTTGTTATAATAAATTAGAAATTACTGGACACTACACAAAAATGACAAGGTATGCATCATACCTAATGTTTATTATTTTACTCGGCCACTTTTTTGTATAAAACTGAACCGTTTAATATAAAATAGATAAATCATAATCTTAAAATATGCTAAATTGTCTCCCTAAATAATAACCTTTGTTTTTTCAAAAAACCATCTTTACACAAGCTTCTGTAAGCAAATTTTGGTACTTTTAAAATAACTATTCCTATAAGAAGCTTTAGTAAAAAACTGTACATCGATAACTTTTTTTTAAAATAATAGAAGAATGATTGAAAAGTAGGATATTTACTCAATACTTTTTACGATTACATGTAACAATCGTGACTGTCAAAATATTGAAAGAAAGTATCTATGCTCGTAAATCATCTGAAGCTGAAATCTGATAAAACAATGACAGTGACCTTAACACTAATAAAACCAGGCCACAGACGTAGAACGAAATAACATTCTTACACAGCGTTCTTATTTGATTTAAGCAAACAAATCTGACCTGGAACTGTCACGTCTAGAAGATACGCCCTGGCCGGGCTTTGGCAGGCATCAGCATCGAAGTCTAGGAAAACAGTTCCTAAAACTGTAAACAGCACTCCCCAAGGATGGTAGTTCTCCCTAACTTCTTCTAAGGCAGAACTTCTTGGGCCCAACACAGAGGGAACCCCAGTCTGATTGGTAGGCCTGGCGTCACCAAGCGCATATCCTATCGCCTCTCCATTTGGCACCAAGATTAAACCTGTGACAAAGAATAATAGCTGTCGCGACAGGATTTGCTTATCCAACAATGGTGATGGATGTTGCAAACTGACAAACGTTGTCACGTGAATAAAATAAATTATATTCGATTACGGTTTAGATCACATTCTCACAATGAAAAAGTAAAACGGAACAGTGGCTTAAAAATTAATTCGGAGACGTAGTAAAATAAACATTACTCGTATTTACTTACAGTTAGCTAAAAAATTACAAGGAAATGACGACCTATCCAATGCTCTCGTGTGTGCTCTATATAAATCAAGCGTTGATTTTCACAATTACTTGTTAAATTTTGCGAAAATTATAAGCTGACAGAAAAAGACTTACCAAGTAAAACTCCAAATGACATGAGGACAATGAAAGGTCTTCTTCTTCCGAACTTTGACTTACACCTGTCACTCAAAGAGCCAAGGAGTGGAGTCATGAAGAATCCTATTAGTGGGGACAATGCCCAGACTAGAGTCATTTGCTGATGAGGTACTCCTATCTGCAGCAAGGTTGGCGATACGAACGCGGTCTCTCCGGCATACGAGAATTCTATGCCCATCACCGCTGCCGATATACGCATAAGTTCCACACGACTTTTCCTCCTTCAAGAAAAACAAAAGAGAAAATTTAAAAACGGAGATTTTAAGAAATCTAAGTGTAGTAAAGAATAAGATAGTTATGTATGTATCACTGTTTTACAAAAACTAATAATAATGACAATGACACAATCATTCTCTAGATTTAGAACATGAGTATTTCAAGAGAATTTGATAAATCATTTAGGTAAGAATTTCAAACTTATATAAAAGTAATAATGTGTGAAATAGCCCTGTATGGGTTCCTAACGTATCGAGTTTCAGAAAACTTTTCGATCAATCCCCGTCAAATTGTCAATGAGGAAAATCTTGAAAAGTTCCTTTTTTCCCAATTTTCGATGTGCTCGCATTAAGTGACTCCCGAAGTTTGTGAAAGATATTGTATTCAACAAGTAAGGGCCTGTTGTGGTGTTCCCTATCAATGAGGATGTTTATTTGGGCATTATGAACTCGATTTATCGTTATCATTATCAATTAAACAAGAATAAATCAACAAAGTTTGTACAGGATTTAAATAAGTGTTATTTTGTAATGTTGCGTTTCTTATCTTGTCGTAGTATTTAAAATAAAGGTTTCACAGATAACTACTTAACTAGTTTATTACACGAGCTACCTAAATAAGCTTAAAATAAACTTAATTTCTTACCTAAACAAATCACTGTATGCACTATCCTGCCAGACCCTCTCTGGAGGCTCATCAGAGCTGGGAATCCCAAAGAGCGAATCTCGCACCACATCCTTCACCCCTCTAGGATGCTGCTCCTTCCAATTGGTCCACCGTTCTTTATACCTATCCCGTGCACCGTGAAGACGGCCGGTCACACCTTGGTATTCGTTTAATTTGTCCGCCATTGTAACTTACTAAATAGTTTGGAAAAAAATTACATTGTCACTTCGATCTCAACTTTCACAAAACTTGAAGGAACACTTGGAACTTCACATTGGAAATGTGGAGTGTAACAAGCGGAGTTAGCAAGTTTGCGTAGCGTTACGATGTTTGCTAGCGCGGCCGCCGGTGGGCAGTGGCTGGCTGGGGCGGCGGTGGCGGACTAGCGCCCGCGCCGCCCTCTCCCGCCCGCCCAGCTGAGCGGAAACGACGCTCAAGGGCAACTAGAAGAGACTTAATAAAATAAAACAAATCATGTTCATTTCGGAAACATAATGATTTAATAATTATTTAATTCTTTAAAAAATAATTTAAGTGCGAATATTAGTAAGTGACAACAAGTGTATCTAAGTTGAAAAAGGTTAACGAGTATGACAACAACAAAACTGTTCAGTTGTTGGCAAGATATACTTACTCCTAATTGCATACCATACTAAGTGACAGAATAGAAAGCTTATGTATTCCCGAGTGACAAACCGAATTCAAACGAGTGGTATATAATAATAAACACATCGACAATACATAGCTGTCGTAGAAAAATCAAGACACAATTGATTTAGTCAAATATTTACCTATACTTTTTATGAGTTTCCAATATTTCGGCACCGCCGCAGGTGCTGCTTGCCAAACGCCATGGTCACGGATGAACATCAGTTAGTTACAATATTTTTTTTTTTGTATTTTTGACCGTAAAAGTTTTAATCAGTATTTTGGCTTTGAGCTTTCAATATGACATTAATAAAAAATATCCTGCAAATAATAAGTACAATGGACATTGACTTATACAAGGTTATTTGTAAAACATCAACAACCTCCTAGGGGCTGATTCTGGTGCTTAAATACAACAACTTTTTCTATGGGACAAACATAAATAAAAACGTAATACAAACGTAATCTAAAAAAAAATACAGCTAATGTCCGCTGGTCGGCGGCTTAGTATGGGGAAGTGTTTTTTTTGCGATTTCGATGTTGGTCCCATGGAAAAAAAAATGGATTTGAGAACCAGAATCAGCCCCTAGATTGTTGATGTTTTACAAATAACCCTGCATAAAATCAATGCCAATGGCCTTTTTTACGCCCTTACCTAATGCATCAATAAATAAGAAGAAAAAATAAACTCTCATATACTAAGTAATACAACACAGACAGAAGGTCATGAAGTCATGACAAAATCAAAACGACAAAAAATCTCGGTATTCCATCTATCGCCTATTCAGCCCTGAGTGCGGAATCAGTCTGAGGATACTTGGATTAAGTGGAAGTCTGACCGCCAGTCCTTGCGCTCGCGCTGTATAGATAAAGGAACCTTTATTGAGCTGTTAAAGCACATTAAAGTGAAAAATATATATATTTCCCAGCCCTTTCCTGCTAACGTTATATCCTAAAACACAAAGCAGCCTTCATTCATTTCTATTATGAAGACGATAAAAACAATAATGTAAAACGTCGCCTAAACAAGAATTGAAAGTAAATAAAATAGATGGTCCCAGTCGTAACTGCGCCTCTGTCCAGGATTACGCTTATTGCATCCCGGGGGATCTGCGACGGATTGTTCCACGATCCTGTGTATAAACAAGCTGATTGTCTGTCTGTCGAAGATCGGCGTTACACAAGCGGGAGCGGAGTCAACGGCAATGGTCACTCTTTTGAATTCCTAGCATTAGTTTGAATCCATAATATGTTTAGTGAATATCTGTTTTCATTATACTTCTCATAAAGTCAGTATTGTAAGTAGTATTCCTTTAGTATCCATATCAGCACCAATTGGATTTGATGATGTTACGATAACGCATTTAAACTAGGCGTACCTAATAACAGTTATGTATCTATTTATTTTATTTATTCAGTACACAAAACAGAAATACAAAAACAATTTGAAAAATATATAAACATGAAACAATATGATAGGCTGTAGTTCCACATGGCAGACATGTGGACATGGCATGTTTAAAGAAAAAGATCGAAATTTACAACTAGTCTTAATAGATTTGTCAATAAAAGAAACAATCTATTAATATAAAATAAAATCGGATTAGTTACACCATTTATAACTTGAGAACGGCTTGATCGATTTGTATGATCTTTGATTTTTTGATTTTGTCTCCGCCCCGAATAGCAGAATAACTATAAAAAACACGGAAATATTAACGAAAAAAAAAGTATGTAGGGGCGGTACGAAGTTCGCCGGGACAGCTAGATATGTATATAATAATTAATATAATACATAACACAATCAGAATGATAGGTACGTATACTAAGTAAATACCTAGTCAGGTCATAAGTTCTGTCACATGTGTAATATGAAATAATTTAGACATGTTTATTATTTATGTAACCATTTATATAGCAAAATGAACTTAATAAAACATAGATTCATATGGTAATAAAGTTTATTCAAAATGACCCGCGCGATTTTGAATACAGGCCTTCAATCTGCGCGGCCAGTCGTCTATCGCAGCACGAACGAGGTCCATGTCAATATCGGCGGGTGCCTTAATCAAGGATGCCTTGAGTGACTCCAAATCAGGATAAGGCTTTGAGCAGGCCTTTTCCTCCAAGTGTTGCCATATCTTGTAATCTAACGGACTCAAATCTGGACTGGAGGAGGGCCAGTCTTCGTGCCGGATGAAGTCGATTTCACGCGCTGCCAGCCAGTCTTGTGTGCTTTTCGCTCTATGAACTGGCGCAGAATCTTGTTGGAATACCCAGTGCCTGTTATTAAACATGGTATGAGAAACAGGTTCCACAAGGTTCTTGAGGACTGTATATTGATACACAACTGCATTCGTTTTTACGCCTTTCTCACAAAAATATACCTCAGTTAAGCCCTAATAAGAGACTCCCAACCAAACCATGAGCGAGGATGGAAAATGACCTCGTTGGACACGCGGAATACGGTTGCTAACTTCTTCACTGCTGTGTGCTTATCCTTATTATTTTGTTTGTTGTAGCTCTCTTCCACGGTGAAAATTTTTTCATCCGAAAAAAGAATTTCGCGATGCTTTTTTTTCCGCGTACCGCTTCAACAAAGCGCGGCATCTCTTCAGTCTCAGGTCCATTAAACGAGCGTCCAAACGATGTCCTGTTTTTCTTCGATATGCCCTAAGCCCTAAGTCTTCATTTAACACCCTTTTCACCGTGGTCCTGCTTAACCCCATCTGAAGGGCCAACAGTTTCTGCTTACGTATGGGATTTCTTTGAATTCGCGAGAGCGCAGAGCGAGGACGACCACTTCTTGACCTGTCATCTACACTAGAGTCTTCATTGTACCGTTTTATGGTACGATAAACGAATCTTTTGGTTATATTCAAATTTTTCAGTAAGTCGAAAATCTGAATTAGCGCGTAACCGCAACGATGCAACGCAATAACCGCGACACGGTCTTCTTTAAGTGTCCACTCCATATTTAAAAATGAAGAAAATTCTAAAAAGTACACATTTTTATTTTCATGAAAAATTCGAAATTCGAATTCAATAAACTTTTTTGTGGCCAGCATTCTAAATTCAAAAGTTTTTATTGTGTGACAGAACTTATGACCTGACTATGTACATTTAATAAAATAGACCTACATGTATGTGCATATGCATGTGTATATGTGAATTGTGCATCACAAGACTCCAGTGTTATATCATCAAGAAATTTCATTTTATGCCAAGAATTTCACCCACAGGATTTTGTAACTTTTTTATTTATCTATGAATTTTCAAAGTTATTACATCCCCGCTTAGATCTAGCAATCCAAAGCTTCTTTTCACCGACGAAGTTAGAATTTACACGTACTGAACCTAAATCATAACTGCAGCGTGAAAAATTTTTTATTGCAAAAGAGTTGTAATTATGTACTCTGCACCACCTTCCCCTTTCTCCTATGGTTGTTCTTTACCTGAAGGTTGTCTGAAATCGCTATTAGCGATAAAACCGCCTAAATTGTACGTCTTTCTGTAAAAAGCATGTGTAATTTACTTGTATGGTTTGCTATAAAGAGTATCTATTTATCGATTTATGTAAGTGTCGAAGTATATTCCTAATTATTTGAAACTTATAGGGGCTCACTGCTGGATATCCAGTCTACCTCCAATAACAATGTTTAGTTGCGTAGGAAGTTACCTAGTTGATCATTAGGTACCTAACTATAATATAGAGTACATTCAAATTCATTTATCTTATTTCAAGTTCAAGACAGATCATATCGCAAACCACTCGACAACATATTGATTAAACGTGGATATCTATACCCACACAATATCCAAGTATCGTGATAAATCGGTAAGGCTCCTGCCACGTTATCGTCTCAGCGTGAAAATCTTATAAAATCTTTGCTTTCGAAAATAGAAAAAGTGTTTTCCCAATTTTTTCGATTGTATAACAATTACTTATCTACGGTTATAAATTATACACCAATATTCCACGTCTATGAGTAAAAACTCTATTATATAATCCTTGAAGTAGTTTTAGAGATTAGCCTGTACATGTAGACAGGTCCGACGAAAACAAACGGGGAGAGAGATTTCTATTTGTAATCAATATTGATAAATATATAAGGTCGCCTTTCATAAACTGGTGAAATTTAAAGAGAAATTATAAAAACAAAAATGAATCATTTTTGTTAAAAAAAGGAAAAATTGTATACGCTAGTTTTCAAGAAAAACGCCAAAAACTATTTTGATTTCAACGTAAAATAAAACACGGAGGGGAGAGTGGGGCACGATTGAAATGAGAGAAACAGAGGCAATGACGTAGGGACGTTTCAGACTAGACAGGATGCTCTTAAATATTTTTTTTGTTAGTTAAATGAAAACTAGCCCGTTTTTAAGAACGAAAATAATAGGCTCTAACGTAATTAGAAGTTCTGTTAAAGTTTCACCAGTTTATATAACGCGACGTTGTATTAGTAGCACCTATGTACAGTCACCATCAAAAGTCAATGACCACATTCAGATTTTCAAAATTGCTATACCTACACCATATCGCACAACATGACAAGCGCCAGATTAGCCTTTTATAGATAATCTTCCAATTTTGGCGCTTGTCATGTCGAGCGATTTAGGTATAATACGGTGTATATCAATGGGAAATATGCATAAATTTTTATTTCGTCTTAAAATAAATAGTACTTAGTTATAATTAATAAAACTTAAAGAATTTAAGTCGCGTGCTAGACAAGGAGATCCGATATGTACCGTGACGTCACATCACACACCCGCCATACATTTTTCATACTTAGTAAAAGTTGTATTAGAAAAAGACAAGTACACCTCAATTTCTAATTACTGTATTACGTTTATTTATAACCCAAAAACTTTTTTTTTCACTATTAGCACTATAATTTTATGTAATTTCTTATAAATGTAGTAAAAACAATATATTAATTTCGTGCATATTCCCCATTATGAGAATCTGAATGTGTTCATCGACTTTTGATGCTGACTGAACATTATTCTTTAACTCACAGTAAAGTACTGCTCCTTTTCATTTTGAGTTTTTAAGAAAAAAATGTTATTTCAGTACGAATGTGATTTCGTTTTTCAATCACAATAACCAATAAGTTTTCGCCACCCTTTGTTTTAGCCTAATGAAAAGTATATAGGTATCCTAAACTAAGTAGGTAGCTACTGCAAATATATTAAAGATTAATAAACAGTATTGTTGACTGACTACCCACACAAG
Source organism: Anania hortulata (assembly GCA_963576865.1). Lineage (NCBI taxonomy): Eukaryota > Metazoa > Arthropoda > Insecta > Lepidoptera > Crambidae > Anania > Anania hortulata. The sequence continues at coordinate 15,171,746 of OY756396.1, read as the reverse complement.
GCTGGCTCTCTCACGACAGACACCCCTCGTGACTCAAAGAAAATGGCGCACTTGTTCCGATTTAACTCTAGAGCTAATTTAAATACCTTTGTTAAAGACAAACCGGTGAAAATTAATTCAGTTCACAATGAAACAATTGGAAGGATGCTTGTAGTCGTATTGATTTATAGCATCGCATAAGATTCTTGTTTGCTATTTGCTCTGTAGTTGTTTGAAGGAGATTGAAACTACAATCGTTTTGCGCCGCTCTAGATATTATTGTTAAGAAAATCCAAGATCACGCAATAAAGACACATTTTATTTTTAGACGGACTTACCGAGCCCCTTTTGTTATCAATAGCGAACAAAGAGATCTAATGTCATTATTTGCAAATAAATCATTGATTTCATAGTTTTAAAAACTATAAAACACACTTATATGTACTGGACTAGTCAAAACAAATCGCATTTGATTCGTCCAAACACGAAGGTTTGTCATTGAAGAGTTTTATTCAGATTAGCACGGTGGTGTCAAATTACTGTATTGTCATCCGTATGTCAAATACTTATACTTTTAGAATAGGTTAAAAACGACTTCCAAAATTTGATTACATAGTTAGTTAGTTACAAGTGAAGCTAATATAAGTGTGTTAAAATCCAAACTATTATTATTTTTATTGCGACAATTTGCACGTTGCTTGAAAAATGCACTATTGAAATAGAGTAAGATAACTTTCGTCAATTGTTGCACCGGAAACAAGAAATATCTCGGAATGTAGCGCTCTTATTTTAGCGATGATGTGTGTGTCAACGTCAGTAACCATTGATTCTCTTAACATTTATAATATCTAAATACCTACAGTTGGTAATAATTTTGACAGCCAATGGTCTTGCTTCGACCGTATTTGATTTTTATGTATAGAATTTGACGTAAAAACAGCACTGCTTAAGCACTGTTTAACGTTCATGGTTCGGCTTTAAGGTTTAGAACGATTAACTTAGTATTTAAAGAATTAATACTTAAACAGAATTGATGTAAACGTAATTTATATACCGTCTGTTTATAATTTCGTAATAACTAACCTTCACATGCAGATGCAGAGGTTTCCAAGAAGGAGTCGAGACAAAGTTTATTTTTAAAGGACCATACCTAGACAACATTCTCTCCCTGATTTTATCACATTGTAAAGCCAATTATTCCTTAAGTGTAAAGCCTCAAAAAAAGGCTAAGATTTACTATTATTTAAATACGATAAATTTTCATTAAAAAGTGCATCCATTTAAGAACGATGTCAATTAAACCAAACTTCTTTATTCCATCTTTTATAAAAAGGCCTGAAAAAGAATTTCAATTACTTACTAGTAATTAGCTATTTATTGTATCCTTATATCATTCCAAACTAATAAACTAAACACACTAACGACAAAAATCAAGGCCACCAACCTTGGTTCCTTAGAAGGTGTACATTTCCACAAATTGACCTTGCCTATCAATCACTCCCTGACAACCCATCTCGTTATATCTCCAATGACAACAAACCATAGATAAAAACTCTGAGACGTTACGAACCGCGTGCGTGTAAAGTTGAGGAAAGTTAATTTAAGTAATTAACAAACAGTCCTGATAAAAATTTGGTTGGCGACAATGTCGCAAATACCCATTTCGTTACAAAAAGTTTAGTAACTTGAGTTTATTTAAGTAATTTTTAAATAAAGTATGATCAGGAGCTAGCCATAAATTCTTATACAGTATTACTTCAAACTCGTTTTGTCTTTTCTGTATAGTTTTATGTAAAAACGTTTTAACGTACAGGCGAAAGCAGGCCTGCTTTTGAACTATCATAGTATGCAGCCTATAGTTAGGGGTCACCCTCTGCTGTTAAGAGTTCATGGAAAGGCCTTAGAAGTTAAACCTTCGAAGTGAGGCGTGACCATAGACGGTCCATTATTGTTGACCTTTTTCGACCTTGCTACAAGTGACAACAATCATCACCACAGATAAAATTAAAACCATATAGACTATTCTAAATATCTAAGATAATATTACACTTGAATAAAACATAGATCGCCTCAGGTAGAAATCGAACTATCCTACGCTATCCGGGCGACAACTTCTCCACTGAGCTATACTTACCGAGGATGTTAGGTTACTCGTCGATATTCAAATGCGGCTTTTATTCGCATTAGTGTTTAAGAATAGCTTTTTTCAACATTTTATTATTCTAAATATTTTATTTTATTTTTATATGGTTTCTGATATTACCTGTTATACAGGGTGACCAGAAAAGTGACGTCTAAAAATTTTTTTTAAGTGCCTCGTGTTGAGAGGTATCTGAATCACCCTTATGTATGTTCTACGATTTTTCCTAGTTTTCGAGTTACGATTTTTTAATGAACTTTTGCGACCGAATCACTTTGAAAATTTTCTAAAATGAAAAGTAGGTTTCCCCTTTAAAAAATATTCTTGCAGCTAAATCTCTATAAACTGTGCAAATGGAAGTTACTACAAAATTGACCTAAACATGAGAATTTATGTTAAGTGAATTATCATTTAAATTTTCAACTTAAAATTAAAAATATAAACTGATCATTTCTTAGTTTTTGAATAGCTTCAAAGAATTCGCTAGACTCTAAGCTTTCATAATAATAATAAAAAAGTAGTACTTCAAGACTACGAAAATTCGTAGAACATAGGTACATAGGGGTGATTTAGATACCTCTCAAAACGTGGCACCTAAACAAATTTTTGGTCGTCCTTTTTCTGGCCACCCTGTATGTAGGCGAAGCTTATGCTCTTCTTAAAGGGTCAATCATTGTACGAGATGTAAGCCTGAAAGGTCCCACGAGGTTAATTGAAATAGGGTCTCTGTGTCACCGCATTTTAAAAAGAGATACACTTAATAATTGTGTTGCAAGCATATAATGTTTCTTTAATTAGTTATTTATTTATAACCGAGTCATTGTTTGACTTTCATCTCACCTGATTGTAAGTGACGATAGGTGGAGCAGGCTTATACTGTGCGTAGGTACTACCTACTCAGTAGACAAGGAGTACCTATTTTATTGCCTTGACGTATCATCATCATCATCATCTATACGTTCAATCCCGGTTGCGTCCAAAGCCATTGCTTTGGAGCCCAGGGTCCGCTTTCCTTGATTTGCTCCTCCACTTCGCGCGGTCTTGAGCGTCTCTAGTTGTGAGATCATTGGCTCGCATGTCAGCCCTCACAACGTCAAGCCAGCATTTCTTGGGTCTACCCCTTTTGCCAGGACCTGGCGGTGGCAGCATGGCCAGACATTTGTTTCCTACGTAGCTTGCCGGTTTCCGCAAAACATGGCCGTACCAGCGGCGACTCTCCTGCAGTTTGTCTGCAATATCACGGACACGAAGGCTACCGCGGATGCGCGAGTTCCTCACGCGGTCCTTACGCGTGACTCCGCACATCCACCGCAGCATATTCATCTCCGTGACACGCAGCTCCTGCTTGTGTCGCTCAAGTAGCGGCCATGCTTCGCTGCCATATAAAAGAACAGGCCTAATGATGGACTTATAGATCTGTCCTTTAAGCTTAACCGGCATTCTGGGGTCACAAATGACACCAGTTATCTCTCGCCATTTGGTCCACTCAGCAGCAATGCGTGCTTTGACGTCGCAATCGATGTCTCCGGACGCGTGAAGTACAGATCCAAAGTATTTAAACTGGTCCTTGCGCTCGACCTTGTCTCCGCCTATGCGAACGGGTGTTGGATCTGTAGAGTTACAGGCCAGGTACTCGGTCTTCGCCACATTGAGTTTCAGACCACCGCTCTCAAGCGACTGCTTCCACTCGTTCACCCGTCTCACCAGCCTGCCCCTGTCCGCGTCCACCAGTGCGATATCGTCAGCATACATCAGCAGCCATGGTGGCTGCTCATGTGAGTCTCTGATGCTGTCTGACACAACGTCTAATATCACACGGAACAGAAACGGACTGAGGACGGAATTTTATTGCCTTGACGTATATCTCTAGGTAATTATTCTAAATACTCAATTATGTATGTCTCCCATGATGAACTTAAAAACTGTAGAACCTTATGCGTTCTGTATGGCACGGATTAAAGGGGGGGAAATATTATGTAGCTTGTAGGTAATTTTAACACTATTGCATTAAATCCCAAAACACAGTACCTATAATTCTGAAGGTCTTGGTATTGTATTCCAACTGTATAAAGGTAGGGTACGGGGGTAGGGGTAAGGTACTTTATCCATCGCTTCTTACTAGTACAACGTACTCGTAAGTATAACTAACGAAACCCTATTCTCATGAAGTTCTCTATCATTCGAGATGTAGATTAATTTTAAGTTCAATGATTTCTACGATTGCTTATGGGTAGTGAAATCAAAATATGAACCTACATACTCCTTTGTAATACATTTGAATTCATAGTTTTATAAACTCAAAATTATTTTAAAACTGTTATTTACAAGTCAATAAATCAATATTTATTATTTAATTTGGTAGTATCCGAACTCGCAACAGTGACGACCAAAGAATAGTCTTCAATGTGACTACGGTGGTACGATCTCTACGGATTTTGAGAAAACCCAGTTTAAAAAAAAAACTGATAGTTACCTACTGAAAGTAAAAATCATATTTAAGGTTCCGTACTTCAAAAAGTAAAAAAAACCTCAAAGGCTCATTTTGCTGTCGGTCTGAGAAGACCCTTTTCACCAGGAACGCGTAAAAGTTTCAAGTTTATTTCAAATTAATATCAAATTTAGGTCTGCAATCCCTCGAGGCTGTGAAAAAACGTTCAATCAAAAGCAATCAAAAGATGCGGCTGTTTATTTCGCATTTTTGTATCTCGCAATCAAATCCATAGGGTACTTCTCGTTGACCTTAAATTTTTGAAATTTGAAATTTGGCAAGAAGCAATATATTTTAGGACAAATAAAGGAAAAGTTATAAAACCGTCAATTTGCAGTTTACATCTTTAGTTTTAGTTAGTTACGACAAGTAGTCAAGACTCGATTTACTTACAAGTTTGTATCTTCTGTCAGGCATTTGGCCGGTTTTTAATTACGAGTTCAATTAAAGTGGATATAACCAAATTAAGATTGATGAGTGATTATAGTTTTTAAACCTCCGAACTTTTAGTTCATAATAGTGATTTCATTCCTCTTTCAGGCACTTATATACCTCCCAAAAAAATATCTTGTGGTAGGTGGTAGTACCGCTTCGCTCAGGAATACATGTCGGCTGGAGATGAGAAGAAACGTCGCAACAAACTCAGTCACCTGTGTCAGCCTTTTTACAGGAAATACAGTTGATAGAAATGTACTAAGTGCAAGTTAGGCAGGTTTTAAGGTTCATGCACTTTTGTCGTTTGAATAATCGTCTACTTTGTAATGTTCTTCTTCTTTAAAGAGATTTCTATCTATTTTTGACGTTATCAACTTGGGTTTACATGCGCACAGATAATTTATTACGGATAGTTTAATTTTAGCTTCTTGCTCTTTCGTCTAATATGCTATCAAATTCATAGTAATTGTTCTTACGCAAATGTTCTCGGTAACCGAGATTTATTAGGATTATGAGATTAGTGTTTACAGAAACAACTTAAACAGGGTGTTCTAAGAAATAAGGCTCAAATGGAGGTGGATATCATTTCGACACTATTTAAACCCAACGAATGAGTTTGATTTAAATTGTGGTAGAAATTAAGGTTGTTCAGATGTTGTAGGTACTTGAAACATCAAACATTACGGTATGATACCTACATTTTTGACAAGAATCATTGCTCAATTTTATTAAAATGTTGAAATTAACTTTTGTATTTATAGGATAAAATTTTTTAGATTGATCTCCTTATTCCCTGTTTGATTTAATTCTTAATGCCAAGGACACCCTGTGTAGACTGCCATTTTATGACTTTGATATAGTCATTTTATAAGGCAACTTTAATGTTAAACGTCGGAAATACCGATTAAAATTTCTGGTGCAACACAAAATGGTGACGCACTACATGATCAGATAAAAGTAGTTGTAATTTGTTTAGAAAAACAAAACATATTATGGTTTAAATAGTACCTGTTTGTAGTACTTAAATCTTGTTTTTCTTTTTTGAACGGAGTTTGACGTTAAAATAACACTGCTTAGAACTGTTTACGTTCATGGTAAGAAACACAAACTTTTTTTTTTCAATTTTATATCAAGAGAATTGTCAGATGATAAAATTGCAGCTTAATACGGAATTCAGGATATTCCCAAACCATCGATCAGAAAAGTGTGTTAAAACTGTTTAAAACCGGTATGTCTTGTTTATTTTGTTATGCAAAAAGTAAGATGCCGGGATAGATAGATAGATACTCTTTATTGTATACTATACAAAGAAATTACAATTTGTGTTTACAGAAAGATGCACAATTTAGGCGGTCTTATCGCTAAAAGCGATCTCTTCCAGACAACAGGTAGAGGACAGATATATACCGCCTGCCACAAACGCTGTTACAAAAGCCACATGTGGTTCTCTTTTGTGGCTGTGGCGTGTGGCCCGTGTGCGGCGATACTTCATCATCATCATCATTTCAGCCATAGAACGTCCACTATGCCTCCCCCAGTGACCTCCAGATAAGCCGGTTGGAAGCGGCCTGCATAGAGCGACACTTAATAATTATAAATGTGACATGCGTATTCTATTATTGTCAATTCATTTTTAATTACGTTGATGACGACTGTGTAAACTAATAAATTCTATCTTCAAGATGAGAGACAATAGATTTTATTTGTTTGCCCGTCATCTTACTTTGATAGTGAAAATAGAGCACATTTTTCATAAATCTTTTATCAGGATATCTTAAACAGATCGGTGGCGGAAAATGATTATCATCATCATCTCTTCGTTTATATCACATCACATAAGTGATACGTATATTATATATTGAATTGCTATATATAATACGCAGACAACAATATATAACATAACACCTATCACCTAAGTGATATGATTAAAAACGAAAGAGATGATTTGTCATGCTCATGTTGTGTTTAATTTCCAACACTGATCTGTTAATTAGTATTACAAAACAAAGTAGGTACTTACTATCTGTTAAGATATTTTCAGCTTATAAATCATCCTTTACTTGCTTTTACTCATTTGAATAAAAGCCAATTAATAATAGAGGTGCTTGTGGCTCAGTGGCGCAGCGCTTTGGTAGAGATTACCAAAGTTAAGCCACCTACGCCGCGGTTGTGATTGGATGGGTGACCATTCCAACTATATTAAGTGACATTTATCACAAGAATCTCTGTGCTTTGGAAGGCACGTTAATAGTTGGTCACGGCTAATATCGCTTGATACTAGTCGTGAAGCCCAGTCAGAGGTCTTAGGACGGTTTAATAACATCTGAGAGTAAGGTTGTCACTGGCCTTACAACACCTCTCCACCAATCCGCACTGGGCCTGCGTGGTGGAGTACTTACTTTACTTTATCATGTTTTGTTAACATTGTTTAGGTTATAAATATTATAAAGAGAAATGTCCCAAACCACAGACTGAGGGTAGCGTTAATTAGGTATGTAGTAAGATACACACACAACGATATAAATGTGAATTTTAATTGACTAGTTTGTTATTGCCTTCTCCATTTCAGTCACTAGTAAACAATTCGTGTACAGGAGGTAATATTTATACTGCAAAACGAGTTATACTTACAACCTTAGACCCAGAAGTTCGCTGAGAGAATTAAGGCCTCCAACTAGGCTTCACGGCATTATCAAGCCGCTAACCAAAGTAACAGACATGTCCAAAAATGTAGCAAGCTAAAGTGGCAGTGGGCCGGCCACATCTGTCGCAGAACCGATGAATGGTTGAGCAAAGAGGTTCTCAAGTGGAGAAGACGCCTTGGCAAACGTATTGTAGGACGCCCCCGCTCGATGGACCGACGCCCTAAGGAAGATGGTTGGCAGTGGCTGGATGAGAAAAGCTGAAGATCGTGCTCTTTAGCGCTTTTCGAAGAAGCTTCAAAGGACGAGGAGTCCAGTCAGTGGACTACAATAGTCTGATATGATGATGATAACAGGATCTATAGGACTTTATGTCTGTTGCATCTGGCAAACGTAGCCCCTCCATCCAGTTTTTTTAGTTCCGCTGTAGTCACACTAACATCCTAATCACTATCCCATAAAAAAAATACTACTCCTTGGGGGTTAAATAAGCAAAAATTTTATAAAAACTAATGTTATCGATGCCTTAAAATTGACAATATAGGTATGATAGCAAGGGATGTCGTGTTAATAGGATTTATAGTCGCCAGGGCTTCATCAGACGTGGCTAAACGCGGCTTTGCGCGGCGTATGCCTTGACGTAAGTATTATACATAAATACGAAGACACACTTCATGAATACTTTCTGGAGATCCGCAGGTAAGTACATTTTGAGTTCTTTTAGAAAATTGGTAGTTAGTTGAAAGCTCTGAAGCTTTTAAGTAAATATTTTATGAATATTTGGTTTGTATTCAAAAATGTTACTATTATTGTTGTTTGGTTACTCACTCCAAACTTGACCACTTTCATGAAAAAAACACATTATAGTTGTGGCACCGTCGTTGTTTCTGATTTCTATAACACAAGTGCTTTGGCTACTTACTATGGGATCAGAACAATGTATGTGATGTTGTCCAACATTTATTTATTTATTATTTTATAGTTTACAATTTAAATAAGCGCAAACCCGAGGGTTTTACTAGTAGCTATATTGACAACCTCCACAATTTACTTCTGGCTACATGTATCATCTGCTCAGCACATCATCATCATCAGTCGCCTGCCCTGTTCACAGGTCATCTGGGGTCGGCGCAGCATGTCTTTCTCTTCCATGCAATCCGGTCACTCGTCATTCAAGATCTGATCAGCACAATGGTGCAAAATTATAGTATTGTCATCCAAATGTAACTTTGTAACTTTCAAATCGATACGAAAGTTTGTAGTAGGTTAAAAACGACTAAAGATTTGATTACGGAGCATGTTAAAAGATGCAACCTCTTTCTACAATTAGGTTAATGTTCTTAATTCTACGCTAGCTAATACTTGTCAATTTTATTACATAATCCTCAAATTCAAATTCATTTATTTACGTGAAACATGGTACATTAAGATGTTTTTTTACATTATATTCCGTCATGTCTCGCCACAATTAGGTGGCATGTAAATTTTTACAATTAAATTACATTACGTGCATAAAAATCAATTAATTATTACAATATTCAAATTAAATTAAATTCATAAATTAAATAAAAGTAAAACTAGACACATGTTCAAATTACATAAATAATTAATTATATAATAATAAATATTCAAAATTTGCAAGCAATAAATTCATTTACGCTATAGGAACATTTATCACATAAGCCTATACAAAGCGTACTTAATTTTTTTAATTGGCAACTCTTTAAAGGCATTTGCTAATTTATTAAATAATTTTATGGACATGGCGTAACAATTTTTTTGAAAGCCTTTTGTTGAGCAGTTCTGTGCCACCAGCTGATTTGGATACTTTGTCTTAAATTGTCCATAGCAGTAAATGTCTACAGCCTAGCAGGCCAAACAAAGTGACTAATAGTTCAATAAAAGTTGTCCAGTCCATCTGGACATCTCGCGAAGGGCGCACGTCCTACCAGCCCAAAGGTCAACCGGCCAATTCGCACGCAATATTTCGTGCGTTGTTTTAATACCCCACTTGTTGTTGTTCGACTTCGATAAAGACACACCATAATATTTATTACGCCATAAAAATCATGTGTGAAAAGAATTACACTAATTACTAACACGTGTCGTGTTATATGCTTGTTTTGGAATTCACAATTTTAACTAGGTTTACAATGCATAATATAAAGCAATACTTTGGTTTTCGAAATACGTCGACTGAGTACGAATTCTGATTTGATTATTGTGATCTTAACATTTTATGAGAAACTATTACCTTTGGTATTTTGTACAACTTATTGCAACGACTGCGACTATTTAGAGGTATTTAACTATATACTTACTTATAGATTAAGTTCTTCTCACGAGAACATAACATACCGGAGTTGGTGTCGCTATCTCTGAGGTTCCGGGTTCGATTCCCAGTCCGTCAATGTAGAAAAATAACTTTTCTATATTGTCTCAGGTCTGAGTGTTGTAATATCGTCGTTGTTTCTGATTTCTGTAACACAAGGGCTTAAACTACTTATCATAGGATCGGAGCAATGTATGTCATGTTGTCCAATATTTATTTTTTTACAATATTTACTACAGTCTATCGATCTTCATAACCATCTTTTAATATTATTTAAATGTTAAAGTACGTAAATTGTTCTATTTTACTAAGGCCAGTGATGATTCAATCACTGACTCACTCTCGTCAAAGTGATTTCAAAATCTAAGATTAACTTATCTTTCTTGTCTAGTAGATATTGAGACTATTTTTCTCTCTGTCAAACTTATCAAACTTCTTCAACCAAATCCTTTTTTATAGGAGAGTTTTCCGTTAGTTATACCTAAAGTGCATAAACACTAAAAGCTAATAAAAACAGGAAACGACAACGTTCACAAATCAGGAAATACGGGAAACAGATCCGCATTACTGCGTTTGCGCAGTTCAAGTTCGTTCAACGCGCTTAGACGCAGATTAAGTGCGAAGATATTTTTATTGCACAATTAGAATAATTGCAGGTTTGTGCACTATTAAATTGAGTTGTGTAGGTTATAGTCCTTAGTCAGACAATTATTAATATATTTATGGACTAATTATATTGAATTACTGCTTTCACTATAGGATCATCTTTATCAGCGCCATGTTCTACAGTCCTGTGCTCATCTATCCAGCCGGTTCTCACCGTTCTCATAACATCACCTGCCTATCTAGCAGAAGGACAAAATCTCAATAAATAGTTCATTTTCACTTACAAAGCATAACTAGTAAAAAGAGCTTAATTCAGGCCTATTTGCAGAAATGGTTTTAAGAGGTTGGAAAATTAGTATAAGTTTTTCCTTTTTAGAAGTGGGTTACTTTAGCTGTAAAAATAAGAAATTCAGGCTGCAGCAGGACTTTCAAGAACTTAAATATCATTAAAGTTACCTAATCGGTTTATTAATATCATAGTAGCCGAAATCAGCAGAGATGAGATTAATTGTATATTTAAATCTGCTAAACAATAGTAAATCTATTCTAATTATTTAATTATAGTTTTTTGACCACTATTTTATAATTTACATCTACAAACAGTATTATATTTACGTCTAACTCTATATAAAAAAAATACAAAAGAAGGTTGAAGTAATACTTTTAGCTCCAAGAATATTTTATACACAACAATTGCACTTTTATTCTAAAGTTTACTGCTTAAAAATGCCAATGTGTTCTTATTTTGGTTTAGTATAATAACAATTGAATTTAGAAAACCACATAATTTTGTATATTTGTCCGGCGATCAAGATCCATATTCTGCTTAATGATATAATAGAGCAAGAAATATTACACATTCAACCTAACTAATTATTAGACTCGACAGTCTTCGGAGCTTCATGTCTCCCACCAGGCAAAGACCTATCTTGGCTGACCTGGAAAGCCTTGAACAGGCTGCGAACATAGGTCGGCCGTTGTAAGGAAAACCTAATAAAGTGGGCTACATTGACAGCACCAAACAGCAAGTGTGTCTGCGGTGCTTCCCCCCAAACCATGGGCACCTTCTATTATGTCCCGCGTGTTCGGTCTGCTGCGTACAGACACGCGAAGACCTGTTACGCACCGCCGATAGTGCGGTTTGTGTGACGGAACATTGATCATCAAGAGTTTGTCAGGATTTGAATAAATAATAATTATTTGACGGTACATAACTGAAACATTGATCTTCTTCTTTTTTTATGTCGATGGTAAACAAAAGAAGAAGAACATCAATGTTACAGTTATGTACCGTCAAATAATTATAATTTATTTTCACTTAATTTCGATGTTACATTAATTCGATTTTTATTTATTCACTCTCTGAAGTAGTTTATATTTACCATCAATTAGATACTGATTATTCACACGCTTATGTGTGTTGTTAACAATATATTAATCAAAATGTAAACGTGAATTTGTACAGACTTCAAAATGGCGCTGCCTGCCGGTACATCAATGAAACCAAAATTTTCCATACGTTTTGGGTTTAAAGCTATCGAGTAAAAGTCAAACTAGGCCCTCTACCTCTAGACGCTATGAAGTACTTAGTTATCGACATGCATAAATGTAGTGTCAAATGTGTCGTAACTCGAAGCAGGTCGAGGTCCTTACATACAAATTCTTCCTTAAAATTGCCTTTATATTCCGTGGATGTAGCCGTCCTCCTGTATTACGTGGCATGTTGATTACCTAATATTTTAAGATTATGTAGTTTTACATATTGATTCTTGTTTTTTCTGATAGCCGGTGTCCTTAACTCGGCATTGGCCGACAAACACATTTGGATTTCATTGGCTGAGGTTGTTTTAAGGGATAAAGCCTGTACTTTTTTTTCACTCTTTACCTTTTTATTGTTTATATTATTTTTTTTAATAGCATTTCTACGAAGTGCGTACTAATAAGATAATTCTAGCGCTAGAAATTCTAGATACGTACCTACAACTTTGATATAATATGATCAACATCGAAATTATAAAAAAATCTCCAATACTTACTACAGTTAATCACCTGTTTATACTGTTTTGCAAAATAAACCTTTTTAAGAGTTTATTTGAGCAGTAGAAACCTAAAGATTATACCTCAAACTGCAGTCAACTAACAAAACATAAAATGAATATAAATAAATAAAAATAAAAATAAAATAAAAATCATTTATTTCAGAAACAAGTCCCATAGTAAGTAGTTATTTACACATCAATAAAATAAAATTTCTACAAATAAATAGATACAAAATACAAATATCAGCATCAATAAAATTAAAATTTAATTAAAATTACCATACAATTAACACATTAAATTTAGAAAATAATAATATATATTAGACAATACATTACATTAATACAGTTTAATTTGCCTAGCCAAAAATAGAACAATTGCAATTGCAATATGCCCGGCACATACTAAACATAAAAAATGGATTTAAAATAGATATGTTTTTCTAGCCAAAACTATAGAAATAGAAACATTAGTCTTCGGTTTGGAACAGCTTGCGAAGTAGACCAAATGAACAAGTCAAATACTACACTATTCAAGCCATCAAACCAACATTTTCCTACATCGCACATTGCAATTGACCAAATGCTATTAAAGTTTGACGACCTGCGCAGCCGAGAGGCGAGCATACCGGACTTGGTGTCGCTATCACTGAGGTCCCGGGTTCGATTCCCGGTCTGTCAATGTAGAAAAATAACTTTTCTATATTGTCTCGGTTCTGGGTGTTGTGGTACCGTCGTTGTTTCTGATTTCTGAAACACAAGTGCTTAAGCTATTTATCATAGGATCAGAGCAATAAATGTGATGTTGTTAAAAAAAAAAATTTTATTTATTGATCTCGATCAGTAACAACTCCTTAAACAAAAACTTATCCAAGAAACTAATTTGCTTCCAAATCACAGCTGTCCTTTTAAATCACTCAAATAATCCGGCGAAGATTTTCACTCGTGTTTTTATTCAGTTAATGTCTATAATGACCTTAGGGGACGGGGGCAAGCACTCTTCGCATACTAACCAGAGACAGGAAGAGGCTAAATAAATAAGCAATTAAAATAAGTCCATTTTAACATACATACTTTTATTAGCCTCACTTGTACTCGTAGAAAATGGTAATTAAATCTTAGTCTTTTTAAACTACTTCTAACTATACACTACTATATGTTGGGTCGGATCTGAATGTTGTGGTACCGTCGTTATTTCTGATTTCTATCACAAGTGCTTAAGCTACTTACCTTAGAATCAGAGCAATTTATGTGTTGTTGTCCAGTATTTATTATTAAATTGTGTCACTTGTACCGATTTGAAACTTTGTAACTATGTGACATTATTGTGGAGCCAAGTGGTGGTTGGTGGAATTCTTGCTAGTGAGGTTTGTCTTGCTAGTGATCAATTCATAATTGGCGCAGTAATCGCGTAACATACATACAAAAAAAAAACAAACAGTCGAATTGAGAACCTCCTCCTTATTTGAAGTCGGTTGAAAATAATCTTAACACTTAAGTACCTAATCAGTTACTTTTGGAGTCGGTGCCAGCCGATGAGAGATTCAATGATTTTGTTTGAAGTCGGTTTTATTTTTTTAAATAAAATTTATTAGCGTTATAGTTTTTATTTTTACATTTCTATTGACCCATGTTGCAACTTTCTATACAGCCACTCAATAACAGCGCGATGTAAAATTGAATTAAGTAACATAAAGTTAAGTATTAATTTTTAAAAATCATAATTGACCACATCATAAGTTTACTTTCAACAATTTCTGTAAAATAACAGATTTGGGCAAAACATTTACCATTTTTTCAATGATAAAAATGACAAATAATGGCTGAACAGCTGGCTGGCTACAGAAAAAATCTTGGCGGGAAAGCAGCAATATGATCTTGATTTGTTTCTTCGAGTTGTAGAACGTAGTGATTGCATAATCTTTAGAATGGTTTTGTTAAAATTCTTAAATTTTTTCTTTAGCTAATTAATGTTTCTATTTTTACTTTCATTGTATTCGTAATGAAAAGCACAATGTTTACCTCGGGTTGAAGACTTATTTAGTCCCTCGAACTATAAGCGTGTGCCAAACTCCGTCTCGGGACTATATAAGTTACTTTCACCCCCAGGGTAACAATGTACTATTGGTACAAACTGTTTTAGAAATACCTACATTTAAATGATATATTACTTAAAAAGGTATATTATTGGACTGAATTTCAGCCGAAAAATAATGTAACTCTAGCAATTAACACTAACTGTTTAGTTGTTACATGTGTTTTTGAATTAATTCGCAATTAGGACAAAATACAATCTAAAATAAATATCTCGAGCATTATTTATTTTCGCTGAACATGCAGTAGGTGTAGGTGCAGTAAATTGGTAGGTATTAGTGTCTTCTAACACCAGTCGCTGATACACTCATTTTAGGACCCCCTGTAAAGTTAACTCGATGTCGTGCTATTTGTACTAGATATTTTTACCTAACAACCCAAAATAGAGGAAGTATTTTTGCGGCCCCTATGTGATATACATAATTATTTAAATTAGTTTGTTTTTATTGTGACCTCAAGACTATGTCGACTGGATTTTAATGGCGAAGTATGGTTAGAGTACGCCGCGCCAGTCAAACAAATTTTCCCAGTGTAACATTCCGTGGTGAGTATACCGTACTTGGTGTCGCTATCTCTGAGGTCCCGGGTTTGATTCCTAGTCGATCAATGTAGAAAAATAACTTTTCTATGTTGTCTCGGGTCTTGTCTTTTGATGTCTGTAACACAAGTGCTTCAGCTACTTATCATGGGACCCAGAGTATGTGATGTTGTTTAAAATAAAATGAAAGAAAGATACATTTACTAAATCTTGAAAAAAATAGGGTAAAAGCATGGGGTTATTGTCAAAAAAAAAATGGGTAAAAGCATGGGGTTATTGTCAAAAAAAAAAATTGGGTAAAAGCATGGGGTTATTGTCAAAAGATATTTGATAGAACCTTCGACAGTGAAATTTGACCAATCACATACCCTTAGATCTGTTTTAATCTCTCGAGTAGGTACCAATAAACTAACTTTAAATTTGAGATTTGATTACGTATATAGTAATAGTCAGTACGACTCGAAACGAAAAGTATATTTAAAATCAAGGCGTATTACTCAAATGCATAGCCAATGAATACTAACAACAACTATATATCAAATTTCTGACGTAAGTTACTTTTATTATAATAAAAATGACTTAAATTATGATCTCCCTGATTAATAGCGACCAATTCCAGCTTTATTTTAAAACTTAAAACAAGAGACAAATCGCCTTATCGAGCGTCTCATTAGGCGAGTCGCAGGGTTCCCGCGGGACTCTGCTCTGGAAAATAACAATCTGCTTAAGTAAGCGAAGACATTTCACTGAAAGATTTTCGAGTTAGCTATTTAAATAAAGTAATACAGAGCAACGCACAGCAACTGCTTAGCCCCTCAGTCAAGCAAAATGATACACAATATCTTGACTGCTTGATGGTTGTTAAGACAGAAGTACGAAATTTGGACATCTATTACATTGCAAATTTAAAAAAATAAGATCTAGGGAACAATATAAAGAAGTGTCTTAATAATTATTATTTATAATAATCGTATGTTACAAAAAAAAAAAACTTTAAAATATCCGAAAATAAAGTCAATAGAGAGACTACGAAAGCCGCGCGGTCATTCATAAGATGCGTAGGTACGGCGAGCCAACAAGGACCTTACGTAGTGCACATACGATGTAATTTTTTCATGAATGAGTTAAATTATCCACGTGTACGGCGGGTAGGAATAATAAAATGTGCAAAAAAGTCCTTGTTCTTTGCATAGTTCAATTAAGTTAAGTTCTAGATCACTTAAACGACTCCCATATGAGGAACGTTTGAAGATTTTGAAGCTCACAACGTTAAAAGATCGCCGAGACCGTGGAGATTTGATTGAGACATTCAAGATATTAAATGGACATTATGACCTTGAAGAGTTTCAACATTTCTTTGAGCGAAAGCCACACCATCGACGAGGACACCACCTAAAGCTATGTACCGTCGATATCTCGCACAACAACCCTCACAAACACTTCTTGAACAAACGAGTGGTTAAAGCGTGGAATAAGCTTCCAGAAGAGGTAGTCTCAGCACAGAATGTAAACCAATTTAAGAACAGGCTAGATAAGCATTTTGGACTGCATACATAGAAAAAAAGAAAAAAAAGAAGAACAACCTGATACGGGCAATCATCAGTTGTTTCAACTGCCTGCCTGTTAATGAAATAATAATAATAATATTAAGTTACTGATTCTGAGCCACTTCTAAAGATTTGGCACCCCATTGCAATGTAACCCGTGTATAATTAGATATGGCCAGCCAGCGGGCGTTCTGGCATTATGCTTATTGTTGCGCTGTTACAAAGACAACTCCTGACAACTATGAACTTAAGCAGTGCTGTTATTACTACATGCAAAAAAAAAAAACAAGGCTTAAGTAGTTTTAAGAACTCATGGTATCTCTTCAAATGCTGATTACTATGGAACCGAAATCCTTACCCATATTTTTTTGCCAGCACGCAAGAAGGCTCTGTTGTTTACTGTTAAAATGCCGATTATCATTATCCTCATAAGTAGCCCACGTTAGCCCACGGCTGGACATAGGCGTCTCTGGCACATATTATGCCGCAGAAACGAAAGAGACGACGCTCTACAAAACCGAAGTCAGTCGATCTTAAGCCGAAATTCTTTAGCTACCACTTATATTATTACTTCAAAAATCCTCAAGAATTTGATAAATCGTAATAAATTTAAATTTTCCCTAACTCAGAAGTCTAAACTTAATATAAGAGTTATAATAACATTAATTTTCACTTATTAAATACGAGTATAAAGTAAAAATATTATGCAAATCATTCAGACGAAACTATTGCATTTCATTTATTCCATGACAGATGGGGCGGCGAAATGTGTTCTGCTTTCATACATCCCTGTCAGTTGTCATCCATTCCTGCAGCTACTTCTCAGTCGTTTTATCCCTCACACAATTCGTCCATCACTTCATTGGTCGACCTCCACTCCCCCGTCGGCCGGCAGTCTTAACTATCCCTCTCCTTGTTACGTGCTCTTCATCCCCATCACATCACATGATGATGAAAACCCAAACGACAGAGAAACTAGTTACCTATGAAAATGATTTTGTAATTAGGTACGTATTATATATTGAATCCTTTGGAATATGTTATGGACTAAATGATGCATTTAAGTGACACATAATATACTATATTGACACTTTACTTTACTTTTTTTTTGACGACCGTCTGGTGTAGTCGTTCGCGCTTCGGACTACAAAGCCAGCGGTTGCGGGTTCGAATCCCGCAGGGGGCAAATGTTTGTGTGATGAGCACGAGCATTTGTACCTAAGTCATGGATTTTTATAAAAGTATTTAAGTATGTTTATCCGTTATCTAGTCGCCATAGTACAAGCTTTGCTTCGTTTGGGGCTAGATAATTGGTGTGATTGTGTAAACAATTTATTTATTTACTTATTATTTCATTTACAACAACAATCTTCAATGCTTAGAGTTGCGCTAAATTCGATAGAGGTATATCAGATCTATGTAGCTCGACATGTAGGTAGCCCAACTACGAGTAGTTATTTTTCTTTGTTTTCAAGATCACATAACATTACGACGAATGCTATACCCACTTGTCCGTGTCTAATGCCGTCGGCAAATCAATTGGTAGTAACTTGTTACAGCTGAGTCTTCACTATAATTAAAGCCGCCCAAAATTATTTAAGTGACAATTATATAAGAGTTATATAAGTAGGCAAGGACCTGACGACACAGCCAAGTCACGCCGGAGATGGATCTTGGTTTCGTGGTCACCGTCAGATAACGCGAGATGAGCGATCGGTGTTATCGTTATCAACAGAAGGAGTCCTCGTCGAGTGCCGGTGGCAAGACGCCATTCGCACATAAGCCTTTGTAGGCAACACGCGGAATCCTTGAGGCAGCGTGCGCACGCGACGCTAAAAACGCGGCTAGCGTTCACACATCCTCCAGTGCTGGGTGACGATGTAAATTGGTCCGCGATTTATCTCAATACGTGATCTCAACGGACTTTTATTTTAGAGTGAAAGTGTTGACGTTTTTGGCAAAATGGGTAAGTAAAAGTTTTTTTTTCAATTGGTAACCTACTGAAAATTCATACATATTTACATACATAAAAATGTTTTCGCAAGTAAATACTTAATTTAATTTAAAAAATGTTAAGTACTTACGGTTGGGGCACATTTGCATTACCACTTGATTTCCGATTTCGTCTTAGTTGAGAATAAAAAGAAAATTCAAATAAGTAGTCAACGAATTAAACACGGTCAATTAAATGTCGAATCATTAATATCTAATTAACTTGCAGTGCAATGAACACAATGATTCGAGACAATAATGTCGATAAGCGACAGCTTTTCTCGAATCGGAAAATTGAAATCTGTCAAAAGATTGTGCCGATCGAATGACTGGACTTGAAATGATTGTGCACTCGCACAAAGGCTTTTTACCGCGAATGTTGACGGAGGATTTAACCAAAATCGCTTTGAAAATCGACAAACCCACGCCTGTCACTCATCGCGAAATCGTTTGTTCGCGACTTGACAGAAACTTACAATTTTACAGTCCGCGCACTTAGGTACTAAGATAATAAAGTATGAATAGATTCAAAAGAAACTACGGTAACGTGAACTATGAAAATTAACATTTTCAATGGCTGAAGGAAAACAGTTAAGTTCGAGTAAAACATAACTTTTAATGTTGTTTTTGCATTAACATGCTAGTCATATTATTATAGTTACTACACCATAATTCTTTTTCAATCGTGAATATCACGTTTTATTTCCAAACACGTTATGAATTGATTATCGTAAGACTAGTATTATAAACTTTATCATTTCAATTAGAATTTAAAAAAAACAATAAGACTTTATTAACTTTTATTATACAATAACACAATTATAAATATTAATTTCTTTGTAATTAACCACTTCTGTACTATACTATGATAACCATTATGATACCACGTGACTGGAGCGCAGAACACAGAGGCGGTACCGAAAGCGTTCCGGGGGCGGGATTTTTCTAATGTTCGAGTTGCTATGCACCATGTCACACAGAAATCGCTCGGTAGCATACAATCGCTTCCGCTATCGGACCGCTTACCGCCTCAGTGGGTTCTGCGCTTTAGGCGTACTACGAGTATGACGACTAAACTCACCCAAATGCTTTATTTTTTAAACACACCAGCCTTAAACTTTCCTGCAAAACCTTACTGAAACGAATGTCTTAACTGAATGGTATGGACATTTATTATGTCATAAAATAAAACAATGCCACATTTAAACGAATCGTTCCATTCATTATTTACTATAACGTTAACGTTATACAGTAGAACAAACAAATGTTAGAAAACAATTCATTAAGGCGAGCGTATCTTTACAAAGTGTCAATTAAGCAATTTTCAATATGTAGTAGTTACTTGATCAGTGATAGGTATGTGTATAATTTAATGCCAAAAAGTAGGTAGAGTCGTTTTACTAAGAAGTAATACATCACATTTATTGTCACTCATTATCGCAGCCTTTTTGTCTTTTCTTTTAAAGGCTTTTGCCAAAATCTGACAAGTCAGCCCCGTGGCGCCCTGTTCCTACTTACTAAATTAGAAATTGCCACATTTTTTATCAGCTGACATGATTACAAACGGCAGTGACGGTTAATACGGTCCGAAATACCTGAGATCACATCATGATATACATGAAATAATAATGACGAATACAAATTCTTTCTACTAACTTCTCACTTTGAACCTCATCATTACCCATGCATGTTAAAATTGATCTGAAAGAAACTTAATTAATACAAAACGTTATCGAGTTTTAAAAGAGTTGCTTAAGGCCAATATGGCGCATTTTAACTCAAAATGTTAATTAGCATTGCTCTTTGAGGACACGGCATTGTCGAGCCAAGTTCTAGGTCGGTAGAATGTTTATTACACAATAACTTTTTTGGCAATTCTGGTTTAAAAACTGAAAAATTCGCACAAAAAGGTCTCCTCGCTCGTCCTCGCCTGTGAAACATATTTGAGTGTAATTGTTTCCGTAAAAATTCAGTAATTAACCATACGGTATTTTGATTTATTTAATGCTATTTTTATAGGTTTGTCTATGATACTTCGATGCTTATCTTTAATTTATGAATAGCTCTTGTAAAGTATAAAATACAATGTGTTTGACTACCAACTTGGATAGTCTTAAGTTAACATTTAAATAAATAAAAATTTAAGGAAACGACATAAGTATACCTACATGCATATTAACGCTCTACCATGACGCTAATAGTGTTTTTTTCTCACTTTTAGGAAAATTTGTTGTAATTTATGTGTATTTAATTACATTCCTAGAATATCTATAGTTGGAAGCCAAACCCCTGGTGTGATAATGTTCCTAAATTCTCCTTAATAGACATAAAAGATTTCTGTACTGTAATGATGTTATTAACAATAACTATCATAAAATAATATTTGTACGCTACTTTTAAGCATATTTTGGTATCTGACCCAATTTATAACATTTATTAAGACCCTAATGTGTAACCCAAAATAACGCAAATAAATATTTTGAGTTTTTTTTTGAGTTTTTTAAAAGTTTAGGTAATAAATTTAACGATTTTTATTAGGTACAACTTACAATTATTTGAGCCTTTGCATGGTTAGAAGAATCGTCTTTCAATCAAAATGTGTGATAATGTTCCTACATTCTCCTTAATAGACATAAAAGATTTCTTAAAAGTTTAGGTAAATAAATGTCTCGATTTTCATTAGGTACATCTTACAATTATTTGAGCCGTTGCTTAGTTAGAAGAATACAAAAAAACTAAAAAAACCCTCATTCGTCGTCTTTTAATCAAAATGCGTCGGTTTTGAACCCTTGCTTGACGCAATAAGCGGGGTGTTATAACTTTTACCTTTAATCTTCTATTTAAGATTCTAAATATCTTTTAAGTACCAGTAGTAAAAACCAACAGTCAGCAAATCTATACATTTTGATTGATTTGATATGAAATTGTGAACTCAAACACAACGTAGGGCGCCTTCGGACAATAAGGACCGATGATATATACGCGTAGCTGGAGGCAGCAAATTTAAAAAAATAGCCGAGGATCAGTTTCTTTTGTGTGTATTTGGACAGGCCTAAACCAGCAATGGACTAGCGTGAGCTAATTTTGATTATAATGATGGTGATGATGATCTGTGAATAAACGAGACAAACCATTACAAAATGACATTTGATTTGTTACCTACTAAAATTCAATGCCTAAGTTGGCACAAGTATGACATTTACACAATAACTAAATACAAACCAAGATAGTTGTATATTCTAATAAAATCTACAACGTATAAATTAGTTTCATCCTATTTGCAACATAAATAGGTAATCATATTCCAACAAACTTCTAGATAACAAAACAAATAGATCTTATTTCTCCTAAATTGTGTAAATAATATAAAACAGACGGATTTGATAAAGTTCAGTGGCACATACTCCTTATTTCCGGTGGCATAATTTACAGAAGACAATGCAACGCTAATTACCCTACTTATCACAAACCCATGAACTAATTGTAAACCAGTGCATAATTACCCGCATAAAGTTATAAAAAAATAATGTTACCTAGAACTTAGAATTCCTGTGAAGTTATTTCCAGTGCGTATTATTAAATTATAGTGCGTATTTAAAAAAAAGTTATTACATTCTAAAAAAAACAATTTTTAAACTTTCTTATTGCATTTTGTATGTGTTGCATTAATACCCGTCGAGTGTAAGTGTTAACTTACATTATAGTTATTTTACTAATACATTTATTCTGCTAAAAAACAAACGTGGTTTTTAATTCACATTAATCATCTTGATATTTAGTTCCAATTGACATATTGAAAGTCATGTCACAATGGAGAACAATAGCGGTAGTTCCCTAAAAGAAATATCTCTATTGGTCTATAATTATTGACATCTTCCAACTTAAAACTTGTCAAACAAGAAAGTGAGGTATGGTAATTTAGACCCATTTTATTCAAAGTTGTCAGATCAGTAAGGATTTCATAATTTGCGATACATTTTTTTATAATTTAAATTTGTTTTATGGATATAACTCAATAAAAATATATCTTTATCCTATTTTTTCTATGCAATCACAACATTTTTTTGTAAATAAACCGACACAAGTGAGAATTGCAATGGTTATGCTTCAGCACAAAAATAATATTACCTAATCATTGATTTACTAATATATAAGTCAATGTACCTAATACAGAGTGTAGGTGGTAAAGAAACTGGGAATATTTTGTGGTCCCATAGCACATCAAATAGTAAAAAAACATTAAGCATAAAATAAAAAAAAAAATAATACCTCCATAAATTTTTTATTTTTATTATAGACTTAATGTTTTAAATTATCTCCATAAATTAAAAATCATAACGAACAATTTTTGTGAATTGAAATTAATGTTGCCTCCGCCTTATCAAACACAAAATGCGCTTTATCTATTTTACGCCTATTTGTCGAATGCAATATGTCTGCGCTAGAGCCGAGCGCCGAGTGGGCAAAACCCACTGACTGAATGGCAAAACTATATTATTATTATCGTCATATCTCAAGGGCCCAGCTTTGTTTAGGTACTTCTTCTCGACACTGTCGGAAACTTTGATAAGAACGACGTATGATTAATTTCAGTATCGAAATGTAATGTTTACCTACTCTTGAATCTTACAAGTAGATCAATAAGTAAGACAACAGTTTTAGAGTTGCGTAATAAACGGAACCTCTATAGATTCGCCATCCATTGTGCGATCATCTATCTATCTAATAGACATTTCTTCGCATTTTTTATTTTTTATTTATACGTACCTACTAGTGATAAAACGAATTTACGGTTTAACACACAATGCGAATTCAAATGCAAATATTCGACTTCAACAGAATATATCAGCTTTTTAATTAGGGGCCAAATTTTTTTTTTTTCTGTTTTTAAACTTGAGTTCCGGACTTTAAGTTTTTTTTTTTAAAGTTGAGATCCTCACAAAACCCCCTTTTATTTATTACACGCTACAGTTTACAAAACTAAGGTTCATTATATTTTTTATTATTAATGTTGTTTGGTACATGATTTTTACATTGCAAGTTCAAGTAGTAACTAAAATTAAAATATTGTAAATATTACCAGTAGTATTTACGTGAAAGTTATTTCTAACTTTAATTAGAATAATCTAAAAATAATTTATTATAATGTCTTTCCAATAGAAACGTAGTAGGTATAAAAAAATAATTGAATAGTTTTCATGCCCCACGTAAATCCACCATACACTTTTATTGAAATAGGAAGTTGATCTTCTTTAAGATTCCATACATAATGTGAGAATGTTCACTTTCATCAAACAACCAGGATGTTCTAAATTACAAAAATCTTTGTGAAAATGCTTGAAAATAACAACCAGCTTACTATTAATAAGAGATTATTACATGTTGGCTCCACTCACAACAGCTGAAGCATTAAATGTTGGCCTAATAAATGGTTTTAATTGAAGAGCTCACGCTAATCAAAAGTCTCTGTTAGAGGATCGTCCACAAATTGGGCTTATTAGAATTGATCCAGTACTCGGATTATGTAGTGAACAAGTACCTACTTTGGACTTAAAAACAATAAAGACAAACGGCCGCTATTCTAGCTAATGTAAAAAACACGACGGCCTTATTAAGAGCCAGCTAAAAAGTTAGTTTGATTTTATTAACTGTGTTTTTTAATTTATTAACTACTAGCTGTCCCAGCGAACTTCGTACCGCCCTACATTTTTTTTTTGTAAATATATTTTCGTTCTTTTATAGTTATTTTGCTATTGGGGCGGAGACAAATTCAACAAACCAATGATCATAAAATCGGTCCAGCCGTTCTCGAGTTATAAATGGTGTAACTACCCCGACTTTGTTTTATATAATTATAAAGATATTTTTTCATACTTTTTTAAAAATTTGTCATTGAAAAGTACATTTAAGCATATAAAGTTTATATATTTTTGTAATTTCCTTTCAAAACTTGTTTGTTATTTATATTTATTTATTTATTCTCCATATTGTTTTTATTATGACATCACATTGCCTATGTAAGGATTATAACGATACCTACTTCATACTCGTACATCAAAATCGGTTAAGGCGTTTGGTCGTTATTGTGGATAAAGAAACTCACTAAGATACATGTATACATACATGATCCCGAACTCATTTTTGGGCAGTTGTGTAAAAAAAGTAAAATTAATAAGATACGGCACATTGCAGGGCACAGGCCTCCCCTCAACTGGGTGGTTTGGGCCATACTCCCTCACGCGCGCCCAGTGCGGTGCGGTGGACGAGTGTTTTAAGACCAGTGACTAAACCTTACTGTCAGATGTAGTCAAGCCAACCTAAGGCCTCTTAGTACGCTTTTACGGCTTTACGACTATTAGCCATGCCCAACATTTGACATGCTTTCCAAAGCTGGTGACAAATGGTCACCTTTAACTACTCAAAACCGCAGCGTATGTTGCCTATCTTTGGTAATCACTCTATTAAAAATATTATTGTAGTTTTTGGTTCCACAGTTGTTTTATCTGAAGAGTTAAATTATCCCTTAAAAAGAAGTTAAGTAATAAAATAAAATTAAGCAGTAAGTTAAGTAATAAGATAACGTTAAGTAATTGCATACTAAATGAATATCATTAAAAAAAACAGTCCATGCCGTATAATGCCCTATTTAAAAAAAATTAACTTTGTGTGTTTTTACCTTATCAAGCTAGTTTATTAAGCTAGTTTATTATCAAGTAGCTACTAGCTGATCAAAATGTGCCAAAAAGCGAATAGTCATTATTATAATTTATTCAAATAAAAATCTTTAATTTGCTCCGGCTAGACGTCACTCGCAGTAAAACCTCTGTCATTCTAAGTAATCGATTCACATCAATCTACATTTGTGGTGCTAAAAAGCAGCATAAGAAGCAATTAATTAGCGACATTGAAATGTAAAGTAGGAGACAAAGAGTAGCGAATATAGCGAATAATAAATGCAATACCTCTTCTTGACACCTCGAAAATTCTTTACAATGCAATTTCAGACATGCAATTTTTCAATAAGCCAATTTTGAGTTATATTTACTCAAAATTGGATTATTGAAAAATGCATATATGAATTTACTATTTGTGTAGTAATGGGATTCGACAAGTGCACACAAGTAGGCAGTTAGAACTTTAGAACTTACGCAAAAGCTATTAGCAAAACAGTAAAATGTGTTTACTTGTAAAATTATTGGTTTTATTATTGTGGTGTTGCTTGACTGACTGCTGATTGTGAACTGAGTGTGAATTTCAGAGACAGTTTTCATTTTAATTGTCAATTTTATATACGATAACGGATCGGTCTTCAAAATACAGTCTCGAACGATATTGACCTGTCAATTCCAAAATATATACCGACTATACGAAAAACCACCACCGGACTCAAGCAAGTGTCTAAAAAAGTTTGCAAGCTTGAAACATTGCAATATATATAAAAGCTTGTAAAAAAATCCACATTTATCTCTATTTCTCTCTCTCTCTCTCTCTCTCTCTCTTTCTCTGCACCACCTCCACTTTCTCTATAGCTGTACTCTACCTGAAAGTTTTTTACCGTCTTTTTGTTAATATCATGCCTGTGTAATTTACTTTTCAAGGTATTCAATAATGAGTATCTCTCCATTTAAATTAATATTAGTGGTCTATCCAATGTTCCGCGTGTGTCCCTCTGCATTGCTACCCGTGTACGGTGCAACCTCGTCGCAATGTCATCGCTCGCCATTTGCATAATATTTTCGCGCCACTATCCTGTCCCACGAAACCTTCGGTTTGACTTACGAATGATAAAAATACAGTGCGTTTGCAGCGGGTGTGCAGCATGGCATATACACGAAACTTTATTTTTTATAAAAATGTCTAGTAAGAATAAGCAGTAAGGTATTATTAATCAAAAATAGTTCAATCAAAAAACTCGATAGCATCATCATCAGCTTGTGTCTGCAATTTTTTTTTAAATGCTAAATTGCTATATTTTTTAAAACACCTTTTTCCATAGATATACTATCTTTACGCAGTTGTGTAATGTAAATAAATTAAAATAAATTTATTTAATAATCCTGCGTAAATCTGATGTTTATAAACGATTTTTCTAACCTAGATTTTGCCACTGCAGTGCAAACGCTACTACAAAACAGCCGATTAACTGCTTAAATAGGTTTCATAGGATAGTTGACCTTTTTTGGACATATCGGAAATGATCCCTTAGTGAAAGTTATTGTATTTGAGCAGTAATATTATTCTGAAATGGAAGTTATCTAACTAAATTTGCTTGTACCTGTTTATATAACTTTAAAAAATATATTAAATACAAAAAAGTTGCGCCGAGCAATAAAATGTCGAAACTTCTCGCCACGTTTTTCAATATGAATCGGTTGGGCGTGGGAAACAACAGGAAAATACCACTAGTCATTCAGCGAGACAGGATCGAATTGAAAATAATGGTTCCAGGTCAATTAATCTCAAGAAATTGCCACATTGATTGGGTTCCATGATCACAGGATTTATTAAACTCTTAACTTTTTTCTAGAACTGGAATAAATTAAATCAAAATATTCGGGACCTACAACCCGGACAGACGACCTGATAAAGATTGCGGGAAGCCGCTGAATGGCCGCTTTCAACCGGCCAATCTGGAATTCACTGGGGGAGGCCTATGTTTAGCAGTGGACGTCCTAAGGCTGATGATGATGATGATGATTCCGAGAACCTTTAGTGTGTTTGAAAAAATATTATAAAAGTAATTTCACTAGATATAACAAACCAGACTAATAACTTCGTCTCCTGTAATATGTCTTGTCTGAAAATCTAATAAAAATTTATAATTTGCTACTGTACATGCATGATTTTTTATGTTTATTCTCTTTTAACACGAATAAACAAATCTTTAACAAGCAGCAATAAAATATTTCTTCTTTACAAGTTTATAATATTTACAATATATCTAAGACAGTTTCACATTTCGAAATCGCTCCTTAATACACAATGCCACAATAATTAAATTGACCGTGTCATTGTCATATTTATTTATCTTGGTAAAGCACACCGCACACAAGCCAGTGATAAAAACGCTCCAATGTTTACATGTCAACGGTGACTTATTTATGACAGAAGCCTTCATGTTCATTGTCTAATTGATTAATCAGGCAGTGGTACACATAACTACTGTACAAGTACTGCATTTGATAAGATAAGGAGTTAGAAGACTGTGTAAAGTTGCGTTGAAAATATTTGAACAACCTTTCATACAAATCCTAATAAAACAAATAATTTTAATAAAAACACGGGCAAATGCGCGTGTAATGATGATTAATTTATAATTATGAGCCTTTGTCGCTTGATTCTTGAGAGATTTTATATCTTTTGAATAAAGCAGCTCATAATTACAATCGCATTTTTCTTGAAAGGTAGATAATCCTTATTAATATTAAAAACGCGAAAGTTTGTAATGGATGTATACAGGGTTACAGGAAAAGTCGTACAGAATATTGAAGGACGTTATTATTTAGGTCATTTCTGATCGAATTGATCCTATAATATGGTATCCAAAACCTAACCGTTATGGAGATATTGAATTTTAAAGATATTTTTTATAATCTTTTTTCTTTTAGCTTTTCTATCGATTTTTTTGCGATTGGAGCTACTAGGGCCCGGTTTTTTTATGTTTCCAGTTAGCAGACATGTCAATTAATAAAAATGATAATCAAAAACTGAACCTATTACTATCAGGTTCATAAAACTGCTCGACAACGGTTGAAATTATAGAATTTTCACTAATTAAATTTTAACTTTAAAGACCTTTTAAAAAAAAAATTATGGTACTTATCCTGCAAGTAATTTTAAAAACTTCTACGATTTTTTAGCTATTCAAAAAGGTATAACACTTGCTATTAAATAGGCCAAACATTGACAAAATAACAGTTAAGGTAGCAGAGGGTTCATTTTTAGTTTGAGGTAAAAATAGCTAAAATGGTAAATAAAACAAAAAAAAATACAGTAGTACTTTTATAATTCGTGTTCCACATGTCCGCCATCATTTCTTACACACATCCTCATTCTTTTTCTTAAATTACTTTTTACAACAGAAGTTCGCAGGTTCCGTCTCTTGGCCGGCGAGGAGCCCCGATTTAACTCCGATGGATTTTTATGTGTGGGGTCACATGAAGAGTCTTGTTTATGACCAAATAACGCCGATCGCAAATGTCGATGTTTTAAAACAAAAAAATATGGATGCGGCTGAGGAAATGAGACGGAACCTGCGAACTTCTGTTGTAAAAAGTAATTTAAGAAAAAGAATGAGAATGTGTGTAAGAAATAATGGCGGACATGTGGAACACGAATTGTAAAAGTATTACTGTATTTTTTTTGTTTTATTTACTATTTTAGGTATTTTTACCTCAAACTAAAAATGTACCCTCTGCTACCTTAACTGTTATTTTGTCAATGTTTGGCCAATTTAATAGCAAGTGTTATACCTTTTTGAATAGCTAAACAAACGCAAAAGTTTTTAAAATTAATTGCAGGATAAGTACCATACATTTTTTTTCAAAAAAAAGTTCTTCAAAGTTAATTGCAATTAGTGAAAATTCTTTAATTTCAACCGTTGTCGAGCAGTTTTATGAAGCTGTTAGTACTAATAGATTCAGTTTTAGTTGATCATTTTTATTAATTGACATGTCTTCTAACTGGAAACATAAAAAACCGGGCCCTAGTAGCTCCAATCGCAAAAAAATCGATAGAAAAGCCAAAAGATTAAAAAAAATATCTTTAAAATTCAATATCTCCATAATGGTTAGGTTTCGGATACCATATTATAGGATCAATTCGATCAGAAATGACCTGAATAATAACGTCCTTCAATATTCTGTACGACTTTCCCTGTAACCCGATGTTTGGGACTCTTTCAAGCAAAAACTACTGAACAGATGATAGACATACAGATAGACCAAGGCCTGGATTAACAAGAAGGATACTTTTTATCCGGGTAAGGTCAATGTAGACGAAGTCGCGGGCAAGAGCTAGTAAGATATCGCCATTAACTATAGTGGTGTTCAGGCGTAATATTCTTAGTATAAAGCTATATGACATGTCTTATAGTTATAAACTAAGAATATTACACCTCATCTCTCTAGATGTAGGTCTTAGTTAGGATGAGGTAGCTGAATCTCAGAACAAGGTATAAGAACCAGCCAAGTGCGTGTCAAGTCACGCGCAATGTAATGTAATGTTCCGTAGTTGCCTGCCACAATATGGGTTTTTTTTTCAAAGTACATTTTAGAAGTAAAGTTGGTAACTTGTAAAGCCTACCTAGCTTTGATAGTTTTCCTTTTAACTTCGTTTCATACATATACCTTTGTCGTAAAAATTTTTACATTTACTTATTTATTAGTATTTATATTTATTAGTATTTTGCAACCATTAGCTGGCAGAGGTGGAGACACTTGACTGTAACAAAAAAACGCAATTAAAAGCTTAATATTACGCAAACGGATCCCTGATCGAAAATTGGTATTTGACACCCTCGATGTTTTAAACGATCTATCTATGCATTATGAAAATGGGATAGACAAGAAAAAAATATCCCAATGGGCTGTTTCCTAAAAAAATCTAATTAGTCCGTCAGTTGGATTAACAGAAAATATTAGACACATATTTTTTCTTTTCTGAATCAAACAAAAAATGATGAAGGTATAGCCCGATAAAGTTCCGCGTAACGTCACGCCTTGCGACACTTTTTATCAAGACGTGACGTCACGTGCTCACTTTGATGCGCTTTATCTTCGTCATTTTTTGTTTGATTGACAAAAGACAAAATATGGGTCCAATACTTTTTGATAATCTAACTGACGGACTAAACGGAATAGTAATTTTTTGACCTAGGAAACTAGCCCATTGTAGGTGTAGAGCCCACGTTAAAAAAATGGTTTTATTTCTAGGTACGACTTTGTCGGTATGCACCAATGCAAAATTAGGGCTTTCTAGTACTAAGAGTCTCTATGTTAAGCTGTCAGGCAGACAGACAGACAGACAGATGGCCAGATGGACGGACATTGCAAAACTTTTATACCGGATACCGTTTTGACTACGGAACCCTAAAAACTTTAAATGTAAATTAGTTACTTAAAACTGCGCGCTTCATAATAAAGCCATAGGATAGGATATGGTATACAACTTTGGGTTGTACGTGAACTTCAATATGAAGGTACCTATTATTTGGATGCATGATTTTTTCTCATTTACATTCTTTTATTAGAATAAGGAAATAAAACGACACATCGCAGTAATATTTATCATTTTGACTTCTAAACAAACAGGTAAACAGATAAATTATGATCCCTGACATGTATTTAGTTAACCACTTGAGATTGTGACATTATCAAAAAGAAATACGGTAGACTTCCATGGTTAAATTTTTATCAATCGAGTTATTGTTGATTGTTTTGTTTTTTGTCAAATTTTCCGTCACAATAATCTTAAAGGAGTGGTCTGACGAATACCTAACTGCCGCAATCGGAATCCAAGATAATTGCATCTGTTGTAGCACTTCTTAAAAAATATTTTATGATATTTGTTTATGATATTATAATAGCTTTTAAATACTCGATCAAAGTATCAAAGTAGGTATCTAATCTACCTAAAAACAAAAAAAAACATACTTTTTTTGTTTTTAGGGAGATTAGAACTTTAAAATAAATTACCCTAATTAAGGGGAAATAGACGTCAAATGTATTTATTATAGTCGTTCTGCGTTTTTTCCATATCCTGCATCAGGTATATATTTACGTCGCATACAATTTCAAAGGAATTCATTAGATAATTTATTGTTAAAGGCCTACTTAATTGCCATTGATCTAAGAACCATGAAATTTAGCAAGAAGCATGATCTATAACAGCATTAGTTTGTCTAATAGATACAATTCTTATTTTATTATTATCTACAATGTCACTTTTAGACTAGTGTTACCGCACCTGTAGTAAAAAAATTGGTAGATTATACAAGCGTTAATTTGATGTAATCGTAAATTAAACCGTTAAGTCAAGCAACAAATAAAAACCGATTAAGTGTGAGTTATGTTCACGCTAAGGGACCAAACTAAATGAAAGAAGAAAAAACGCTACAGAAACGCTCAAAACTCGAGTCCGCCTCGCACTTGGCCGTTTTATTTATAGCTAACTCTGGAAACGAAGCTTATTGTTTTGGTTAACGGACTGTATCTAATTTATTTTTGGATTCTATTACTGAAACAAAAATATAGAAAATCAATAAAACAAAATAATATTTCATACCGTAATTACGAAATGAGTCTCGCTCGGAGAATAATCCGAACATAGTATTGTTACTTAATTTGTGTTCGATAGATGAAGGTAGTTTAACACTCAAGCTTGCATTTCGTACGTAAAAAAGTCATCACGCGGAGTCAGTCAAAGAACTAATTATACAATCTGTCAATCGCGCGCACGCTGTATTCTTTCGTACACAAAACACTCGGTCGGTAGTGGCATGCATAATTTTGACAGACGACAATCTCCAATGTGAGGACGGAACGTTTATTGGTGAATGCCAATAAGAGAGCGTGCCAATCACAAGTATTTACAGACAGACAGACATGTATGTAGCACGGTATGCAATCTTTGTTATTTAGTCATCCGCGTAAACATTCAGTTCTTAGCCCTGACTTTTAGTGGTAACTGCCGCGATATAGCATGATTCTACGATCAATATGGATTTCAAAATTAATAACGAAATGAATAAAGGAATCCATCTAACAATAGAGAGGAAAGGTTTAAGGCCGGTTCTATCAGTTAAGTAGACCATGGGGGGTGTTAATTTGATAAGTATTACCTATAACACGATCAATGATACTCATAAATAAATAAATTTTGCAGGTTTAGACTTCTTGGAGCATGGAGCTGACTTCGAGGCTGCCATCTCAGCAACAGGTGGGTGTCTTCAGTCCATTGCCCTCACATTAATCTTGAAATTTTCTTTTGGTTAAACAAACAACCATACCGATGAAAAACATGAATACATTTTAACTGAAATAATCGAGTGCTCAGTGAAAACTTTGGCAGTTTGACAAAAGATAGTTAATTTATCAAGTTCTTTAATAGACAGCTATCTGTTACACCCATTTTCTTTAAATAAAACGCAGTACATCTATTGATAGACTGGTGATTCTTTAAAATAATTACGTATTGCAAGTAACCCATTTCTAGTCGGGGTCCAAAATCATTACCCGGAATTAAACAGCTGAGAAACACACTGTGCAACAACAACAAATTTGTTGACTTGTCACTTATTTTTTCATCACTGCCTTGCTACTGAGGAAACATCACCTTTCGAGTGGCAGCTTAATGCTCACATACGATGAAGAATAATATGTACCTACTATAAAATAAACGATGAAATTTAAAAGATTTGTTTTTTTTTGTTTTTTTATCTTAAAATATGTCTTAATAGGCTGTTTTCACTATGTACTTATTGGAAACGCATTATAACAATAGTTTTTGAACTAGTTTTTGGTTGTTATGGCTTGCTAATCTTCAAGCAAATTGTCCGTAGGTTACATAAAATATTAAAACCCTTAGGTTTGGATTAAAGGGTTGTTTTAAATCTGTAACTATGTAAGTTAACAAATCTAATTATAACTGATGAGTCAGGTATACTTAGAACTACGATTGATAATATACATTTTTACTCTTTTAAACGTAACATACTTGCAACTATCTCAAATAAGACGACTCAACAACTCATCATGAGTTTCAACTTTTAATTTTAACATTTAATGCCACAGACGCACGGCATAAACGCCACTACCAACTTTCATACAATATCAATACACTCAGTTGCAGCTCCACAGTCTTGTGGCGCTTCTTCCCGTCACCAATTAGAAGGCACTCTAATTAAACTTTTTTTTTACGGATGGTGTAATAACCCTGGTCTGCCGCAGGCTTCGGCCGCTTCCACTTTTGCCTGCTGGCGGTGACGGGGCTGATCTACGCGAACACCGCCATCGGCATCACGATCGTGTCCTTCGTGCTGCCGTCCGCGACATGCGACTTCCGCATGACCTCTGCCGATAAGGGATGGCTCACAGCCGCGCCTATGTTGGGTAAGTACCTTTCTTAAATTATGATGTAGCATACTTTTGGGGATAGCCAGAGGGAAGGAGGGGAAACAGACCTCGTATTCACAGGTTTCGGTCCTCCACTGTCTTAATAGAGGCATTGGTGATTAACCGTCGTAGTTGTAAATTTGCATTAAAAATTATCGACTTCCCACACAAAATTACCAAACAGCCGATTGAATTTGTAAGAACAAAAAAAAGGAACTTTGTTTTTTCAGAACAAACGTTTTTCACTATGAATTATAGAATATTGGTTTCAATGTTATCCCTTTTTTTTTTTTTTATTTATTTACAAAATCCATAGCTCACAAACAAAATTAATACAGACACTTAAAACTAAACATACAGCCAGTAAATGATTTAATTTTCTTAATCCAGATCAAATAAAAGTGACTTCTGAATACCGGTCGTCAAGCACGCCAAACTACTATAATTAATAAACTAATAATGATCAAAATCAAATTCAAATCTCCTTGATTTTAAGGGATTTTTCTGTATACAAAGCAGTCAGTTTGTAGGTTCGTAGGTATTGATTTTTAATTACCATATTGTGTCGGGATTTTTTTAAACTTCAAAGCCTTTTGTACCTACTTGTCTTATATCACAGCGGTTAGGACTTAGACGCCTATACCTATAGTAATCGATATAAAGGCTCAAAGAATAAGCAATATAAATTGGCAGTGGTCACATTTGACGTAGAACCGATAACCGATGGGGTAGACGTGTTCTTGAGTGGGGACCGCGATTAGGTAAGCGCAGCGTGGGGCGCCCTCTGACTAGAAACGACGATATACGCAAGGCTACTGGCAGTGGATGGAAAGGAATAGCCGAGGATCGGGCTCAGTAGCGTGTAGGAGAGGCCTATGTCCAGCAGTGGACTGATGTGGGCTGATGATGATAATGATATGATAACCTTAGGCCATTCCCACCGTGTCCTAACGTTTTTTTAATTGTTGAACGAAGGTCGTTTTTAGCTGTTTCCATTGCTTGACGGTACTTTAAAAAAGTCGACAATTGATTATGCCGTGCTGTGTGAAAAACTCAATTTAAATATACAAGCCACGATATACAACTATCCCTCGTTACGATATAGTGGAATTGCGGCCTAAGTGCATGCAATGTGCAACATGCAACGTATGTGATCTGACGGATTATCAGTGCCATGGTCTAACCATGAACGTTAAATATTTAGTACGCACCAACAAGCAGTGTTGGTTTTACGTTAAACGTTCTTTAAAACGTTATTGTATTCTTATTAATATTTATTTATTGCGCCATAAGTCTACAATAAGATTTTTAATACTGGTATCAGAGACCATGGTTAGCCGCCAAATCTGGTTAAAGTACAAAGCATAATTATATCAAGAGAGTAGTGACCAATTACATGGCGTTATGTCACGTGTCACCGTGAGTGTTTGAAGGTTCTAGGTACGTATTAATCGTATTGTTAGGTCACGTCACCAATAGAAACCATGGCCTTTGGTGTTTTATTAGTAGTATGTACCTATGTTTCGTTACACTTATTAGTTTCACAAAGTTAATCAAGACGATTTTATAATGTTCTCATAATCATCATCATAATTTTCTTCTTCAGCTTGAACTACACACACACACCCGATACTACGTCTTAATTAAGTAACCGTATTCGTTGAAACGTTAATACTAATCGAATACTTACCTACCTACTTACTTATTTAATTGCGTAGGTACCAAAGAAGTGTCTTTCCTTTAAACGTAAATTGTCACGTTGGCCATTGTGCAGATATTAATGATTGTGAATCGATTACAATCTTGACGTATTGCTGTATCTAAACCAACTTTTTATACTAGAAATACATTTCACGTGCTCTTTCTCGTGTATACCTAGGGTTCAGGCACCAAATGATTTCTGACCATAATTTGGCTGAAAAAACTATATTATATTATTATTTATATACTAGCTGACGTGTAGCCCGTACCGCCTCTTCGTTTGTTTTTTCGTGTATTTTTTAGATGTTTTAATAGTGGTACTGCTATTCGGGATGGAGACAAATCCAACAATTCAAACTTCGGTCCTGACGTTCTTGACTTATTTATAGAGATTAAACTACTTACTTGTTTAGAATTGGACAATTTAGGCGGTCTTATCGCTAGAAGCAATCTCTTCAGATAGAGGATGGTTGAACTAAAATGGGGAAGAGTCCCAAAACAAAAATATTTGAGACATTTTTGTTGTTTTATAAAATGTAATAAAGAATGTTATGTTCTGCCCAGGAATGGTGATCGGCTCCTACTTCTGGGGTTGCCTGGCCGACACCAAGGGCCGTAAAGTGGTGCTGGTCTCCACACTGCTGATGGACGGCTTCGTCGGGATTCTCTCGTCGTTCGTCCAAATCCTGCCAGTCTTCATGGCTTGCCGGTTTATTAACGGTTTCTCGTAAGTATTAACCGAACAAGATCAAATACCCAGTTCTACTTTTTTCGTGTCAATGACATCAAACAGAACCCGACCAAAACATAACGACCTCGACTGCCTTATTCGTCGCCATTTTAGATCCATCCCTGTACATGCCTTAGGGCACAGAGGGCAAACAGTTGGTACCATTGTTGATAGTGGATCTTGTACCATACTCAAGCTTCAACTAAAAGCAAAACCATTTACTTAACAATACTGACATTATTATTGTGATCACATGCAGCTGCCTCAATGAGGTTGAGAAATGCTTGATGCAATACATAGCGTTACCTGCGAGAAAATTCTCAACTAAACTTTTTATGTATTATAGTAGGCTATGGTCCAAAGATGGGCCGGTTTCTCTATCTTAGGTTTACGAAGCCTAATTGTGGCAACTCTGATTGCCGCCAGACGGTGGCAATCAGAGTTGCCACATTTAGGCTCGTCACCCCCACTAGACTAGGAGACTACAGACAAACTAGGTCTGTACCCCCACTAAAATGGAACAAAGCACTGATAAAAAGATTGCAAACAAAGGAGAAGAGATAGGTACCTATATGAAACTCCAATATATTACTTACATTAGTTACAACAATTCAAAACTGGCTTAAGCCGTTATCGTAACTTGCTCTAAGTACTTAGCCTAGGTATTAATTGGAGTAGGTATCATTAAAATGAGACATTTGTGCCAAATTCCACTATACCCAGACTAAAAAAATGTTAATTTATTAGTGGTTCTTTGTTTTCTATGCGAATATTCTCGTTTAATTTATAAAATTCGAAAAAGCAGAAGCCTTATGCTTTATCTAGATGCAAATTAACGTGTTTTCATTGAGCGGCGAAAGAGGCGAGCTAAAGAGCATTTTTTATCCATACTTCTAGATTTCGACAGTCTTTAACTGTGTCAAGTGCACTGCATTGGCAAGCTTGCATTCCGATTTAAGTTAAAACATTATTGCTTTGCCATCAATAATATATTACCCATACTATTTATGTATATTTACTTTATAAAATGTTGGTGACAAAAGGTAACATTTCCCTTTTGATGGGAACTGGCGAAAAAGTGAAATGATGATTGGAAATACTGAAATTGCATAATTGTAACTTTACTAATATAGGTTAAGTAAGAGTAAACATTTTTGCCCTTAATCTCCCAAACCAACAATGTCTAAAACAAAATGGTTTTTTTTTAAATGCCTTCTCTTGTCTCCTTGACTATTTATTTTTAATGTTTGAAACGTAATTGCACATATTCAAATAAAACTACACTGATCAAGTAAAACTCTTGGAAAACTATGCAATAATTTACTGAATGTTGATTTGTTATATGGCGTAAAATTGCAAGTTCTACCAATTTTTTAAAATAGACATTCCTAAAACATTGTTGTTATTTGTCATTAACAAATATTAGATGCGCTAAATATTAGCACAGTTTAGCAGTCTTTATATTGTGATCGAAGGACGTCCACCCACAAGGAGAACAGACGGCCTGGTAAAGGTTGCAGGATGCAGTTGGATGCAGGCCGCTTCTAACCGGCCAATCTGGAAGTCATTGGGGGAAGGCTATGTTTAGCAGTGGACGTCCTATGGCTAAAATGAT
Organism: Anania hortulata; assembly: GCA_963576865.1. Classification (NCBI taxonomy): domain Eukaryota; kingdom Metazoa; phylum Arthropoda; class Insecta; order Lepidoptera; family Crambidae; genus Anania; species Anania hortulata. The sequence goes on along the minus strand of OY756396.1, from coordinate 15,133,758 downwards.
GGTGATGATGATGATATTGTGATGTTAGTTAGGCTAGCTAGACGGTTTGTTGTTCTAGCAGACCAAGTGCATATTCATCATCATTTTAGCCATAGGACGTCCACTGCTGAACATAGGCCTCCCCCAGTGACTTCCAGACCGAGTGCAATCGTTAGAAATGCACGCCGACTGCAAGCGGGCTGCGCAGTTGATTTGCAGTTATGCCAACTGCATCCAAACTGCAATGTTTCAGTTGGCTGGCAGTCCAAATGCAGTCTTTAATGGCCATTAGACGCCTGGCGCTAGGCAGATATCCAGCAATGCGCCGCGGCTTTAGAAAACGAGCTTGTGATGAAACACGTGACTGCTCGAAGTCATTTCAGAGCAGATGATATTGCTTTTAATTACCAGATGTATACAGACGTCTAGTTATCGAGACTACTTGTTAAACAATGGCACAACAAATCGTGATGCGGATAATGGCCTGTAGTTCCCACATTCACCAATTAAAAGATAAATAGATGGTGACGCGATGTCATCAACTCACATTAAACCTTCTGTCGCAGTTTTTTAGCATCGAATACGAATAACTGAGTAAATAAATTAAAATAGTTACTGCTTGCTGATCGTTTTGGAAGATTGTTTTACTAACTGGGATTTAATGATATACCTACCTACCGTGTTGCTTAGTTGCACTTTATTACAGAACAGCATGCATACTACCCAATGTTATTCATAATATTGTGCATTTCTGTACTTATTAAAATTCAAGATGGAAAATTGCCTATACTTACAACTCTACACCCTATTTTAATTGCTTAGGAGATGGAATAAAAATTATAAGATTAAACGAACTTACCTTAAGTGAAGTTCAATCTTAATTATACGCAGCTGATTGTTTGAGATATATTTACGAGTAGTACCGATGTTCTACAACAGCGTCGGGTCACAATGTTTTAAAGCTGGAAAAGAAAAAACATTTATCCCTGCAAATGGCAACATTTGTTGGTAATGTCATTACGTTTAAAGACAGCCTTATGAGCAACCCTCTGATATACTGGGATAATACAAGGTATTAGTGGGTGGGTTTTTGGGACTGTTATATCTCAAACAATCAGCTGCGTATAATTAAGATTGAACTTCACTTAAGGTAAGTTCGTTTAATCTTATAATTATACTTGCTGATTGTTTGAGATATATTTACGAGTAGATGTTTGAAGTTCGGTTGCGAATAAGTTGCTTATTAGTTTAGAAAATGCAAAAAACATTTTGAAAACTAAGTACAATCCGGAGACGTTTGATGGCAAATCAAAACAAAAAAGGTACTTATATTTAATCATATCTTTTATGTTTAGTGCTAAGGCTGAGTAACTAATGAATTCACGTAGAATGTCTGAAATTCTGAATGCGTCAAGAGTAAAATTACGTTCCATTTAGGTCTCACATAATATACTGCACAAGCCAGGCCACAAAATAATAACTAGTCTATTACGATAGTGTTACATCACACTTTTTTTTTTTTTTTTTTTTTTTGTAAATATATTTTTATTTTATTATCTGATTATAACAACAATGTCCATTGTTAGCCAATTCCATAATTGAGTGATAAAACATCGAAAACAATTGTTTCTGAAGACCGGTTGTAAGACAAATATGTTGTTATAAGTACTGTAAATACTTATTTCAATAAAGTGTTCTAACAAAAAAAAAAAACAAATAAAAAGATTAAAATGAATATAACGAAAGGAGAGTATCTTATTTTTTTTAAAAATGCAGGTGCGCAATCATAATATCTTAGCGTATGATTACAATTAATATTTTTCCTAAAGGTGGCAATAATAATTAAAAATATTTATACTTTAAATGATAAAAGTCTTTGACTGCCACAAACTAGACACAATAGAAAATCTATTGTTTGCGGCTCCGCGTAGCGCTCAACGTGTTAACAATCAATTATTATATTCTTTTATTTTTTATCTCAGCTAAGGCCGGTAATCTATAGAATCAGTACGGGAAATTCCAAGTAACTGACCTATGTAATTAAGTTGGCATATTTGTTATTGTTGAGGGTTCATTCTGTAAAGTTTTTTTTTTTTTTTTTTTTTTTTTTTTATTGGTTAAAAACATCAATCGTTATGCATTGTGCAACTTTTAATCTAGTCACTTAATGAATGGGTGACCGTGGTCAAACAACTTCAAATTTAATCACTTTAGTCACTTATTGGATCAACCTCAGGTTTGGTCACTAAATAGATGGGTGACCGGGGTTCTAGAAACCTCAATTTTGGTCACAAATGTACGGATGACCATAGTTAAGATACATCCTTATTGCTACCGAATGTTAATATTATGGAAATAATATTGCATTATTTGGTTGAAAATATCGATTGAATTCAATACGGTAGCTTATGCTTTATATTTAGCAAGATAGAGCGTATAATCGGATCATAAAACCAAATATTTTATCAGTTGATAATATTGTAAACTAACAGAAAAAAATGTACTTTAACAGATTCAGTTATAGCTTTATTTGAATGCAGCAATGTAGGCATAATTTTCATAAATGTAACATTAAGTTATAATGTGAAAGAATGTGTTAATTTTTTTTTTTTTTTTTTTTTTTTTATTATTATAATTTTTTTTTTTTTTTTTTTTTTTTTTTTGCTATTGTAGAAAATATTATTGAATACGATAAATGTATTTATCAGTTCGACTTATCTGTTATAAGTTATAACTCTATATTGCCCATCTTTTATTTTTATTGACAGTTATTGGGCAGTCAACGGGTTAAGTGTTTACCAACAGGGAATGGTTCTATCTGAGACATGTTTCTACATGTACAGGTTAATTATGGTATCTACTAAAATGTCTGGTTACTAGGCTTTGTTTTTGGAATTTACTTCCATATTTTTTATTTATACCTAATTGATTTAAATTAAGTTTTCTACATGAATTAATTATTTGAAGTACAATTATTCTTAATGTATTATTTTCCATCACACATTATTGTCAAGATTGTCATCTTTAGTAATTTGTCATTACAAGAATACTTTGTTCAGAAATTTAGTTTCAATATGTCATATTTAAGGAAATTCAAGCCCTGGCATTATGTAATTTTTATCAGGACAACAGGTATTAGACTGTTCCTGTTTTAGTGACTCAAATGAAATAAAAGTAATCTCTAAGATTATATTTAAGGTGATATACCAATAAGTACATATGTAGGGGTACCTACTATGTTCTTATTGTGAATTTATCTATTCTTAATTTTGAGAAATGTCTGTCTTAATGGTAATTTAAAAGGGATATTTCAATTTTAAGAAATTGAATAGGTATAATGATTTTGTTAGATTATGATCAGAACTTTTAAGTGATTAGAAGCAGTTCCTTAGCATGTGATAGGGGTCACAGCGTTATTTTATTTTATTATCATAAATATATAAAAAACAAAAGATCTATTGAAATTACTAAATTAGTATTAGGTAAATGATCATCACATAGCCTTTATGTTAATTCAGCGGTTACAGAAGTCTACCTTAATAAGGTTTTATTACATTAATTTTTTATAGTCCTCAATTAATCATAACAAGATATTCAGAAGAAGGTCAGCCAAAGAAAAGATGGTCCCACACATATAGCTTGGGCTCGACTGGAAAAAGACTCAGCACAAAAGGCTTAATAAATAATAAATAAATAGTTACATACATATTACTAATCTTACAGACTTTTGTCCATCTTATACTTATTTCATATCGTTATGATGGAGGACTGAACAAATCAAGCGTTCCCAATAGTTTTAAAATGTATCTTATTTTGAATAATGGTACTTATGTAAGTACATATTTATAAATAGGTATTCTTAGTACATTACATTGTTTACCACAATGAAGTAAAGAAAAGGAATCTGGAATATCTAGGTTATTATTTAATTAAATAATGTAAGCCCAATATTTTAAGGGTTTTTATGGTACTTCCATAACACCTTTACTTTTGAATTTGTTTGTGGCATTAACTTTGGATTAGGGTTAATAAATTTTAACCTTAAGGATTTCTATGCAAAAATTCTTTGACATGAAGTATACGCTGATAAGATGGCATCTGATTTGTCACAAGCTGGATAAGCTGGATTTTATAAACGTTGTCTTGTCAAAATCCTTGTTTCACTGCAATTTTGCAGGACTATTTATTTCTTCCAAGAATTGCATAAGTGCAATAATACCTTTAAATACTAATTAATTAGTAAAAGATTGGGTTAGTTATATAATTTCTTGATAAATTATTCAGTAGTGCAACTTCATTATCTGACTATGGTAAAAACCAAGAAAGGGTTATTTTGGAGTTTTGAACCAAACAATGGATTCATTAGCGCAATGGCTAAGACTTTATAATAGAGATTTGTGATTAATAAGATGGCCAGTAAAGTAATCCATAGCTTTGATAAGTAAGTATCTGTATCTCTATTGTAACCTTCTTTCTTGAGGTAAAGGGCTTTTCACAATAATTCCGGTTTGAATTTTCTATCTCCATCCAATTCCTTCCGCTTCCAACCGGCCAATCTGGAAGTCAATGGGGGAGGCCTATGTTCAGCAGTGGACGTCCTATGGCTGAAATGATGATGATGATGATGATGATCCAATTCCTTAGGAAGTAGTTAAAACCATCTTTGTTTATTTGTAATAGTATTTATCAGATATTAGCACTTTTGTCTGACAATAATAATATTATAGTGTTGTGTTGATTTTGTACAATTGGTTTTACAATTTTATATAGTATTGTTTTATACTGTCATCACATCAGCTTACTGTGCAAGAATAATTTGTTTGATTTTTCATTTGTTATATATGTAATATAACACTAATTGCATAGCAATAGGTTAGTTAATATAACAAGTGAGCCTGCTTGTTTGTCCATAATTTCTTTTTATTCTCTTAGTATATTAGCGCTTGTTTAATAATGAGTGAGCCTGCCCATTTCTATATACTGTCTATTTGCTTAGTAACAGTAGGACTTGGTGTTTAAAAATGAGTGATCCTGCTCATTTGTCCATACTTTGTTGTCTCATGATAGTAGCGCTAGTTGATTGAAATTGAGTGAGTATGCTTGTCTGTCCATACTATTCTATCCACTTGGTGGTAGCGTTAGACATCTAATATTTTTGTGTACTTGTTCAAATTTAATTTTCATGGTATTGCAACATATACTGTCATACTGTCTTCCCGCTTGGTGAAAGCGCTTAATGTCAGGTCATTAGTGCACCGGCTCAATTTTTAGTTTTCCTGGTATTGCAACATACTGTCTATCCGCACTGTGATAGCGCTAGATGGCAATTAATTGGTGCACTGGATCAATTTCCATTTTCATGGTATAGCAACATACTGTCTATCCGATAAGTGATAGAGCTAGATGTCAAATAATGGGTGCATTGGCTCAATTTTCATGGTATTGTCTATTGCCCATTATGTATATACTACCCAGGCGTTTGAAGTTTATTTCAGTAGGTAATTTGTAAAGTTTTCTCAACACCCAGCCATTGCGTTTCCACTTAAATTTCATTGATATAGACTGAAGCCTGAGGAGGCTGCTTCAATATTTGAGTCTCCATACTTGTGTCATGGTTTCTTCATCTTGCTGTTTTCTAAATTTCTTATTTTTCCTTATTTTCATAAATTGTATATTTACTAGGTATCTTCAGTTTTGGGGCGAACTGGAGCTTAAACTTGATAACTCTGTATTTCATTCTCAACTTCTATTAAGTTTTTTATAAGAAAAAGTAACAAGATTATAATTTAAAAATGACTTAGGTTAGATTCTATCAATCAATTAAACGTTAGGTACCTAAGTAATTCCTCCATAGGAGAATATCTATAATTCACAAAAGGAAGTAAAGTATTTGATTGTACATACCTGTAACTGGAACTAATGAATATTTATGTTGATTCCATTAATATAGCGTTAAAAAACAAACCATAACCGCGCCTGATTATGGCGCTCATCCCTTGTTGATTTTTGGCTGAAATTCACTATAAACCTTATTGTAAACACAATCCACATAGAGAACTGTATAATAGCATTCTAAACACTAACTTATAAGCTACAAATAGAGTAAATAATAGTTATTTTACACATTTTATTGCAAGGACTACGTGCCCGCGCTGTCACAAACAATCGTAATGACATTACCAACAAATGTTGCCATTTGCAGGGATAAATGTTTTTTCTTTTCCAGCTTTAAAACATTGTGACCCGACGCTGTTGTAGAACATCGGTACTACTCGTAAATATATCTCAAACAATCAGCAAGTATAATAGGTAGTAGTAGCGTATGTCCTTCTCTAGGGTTCAAGATTTTTCCGTACAAATTTTCATCAAAATTGATTCAGCTTTTATGGCAAAAAGTAGCGTTTGTCCTTTCCCAAGCTTTGGTCTATTTTGTATCAAATTTGATCAAAATCGGTTCAGTAGTTTAGCAGTGAAAGGTTAACAGACAAACAGACAGACAAAGTTACTTTCGCATTTATAATATTTGTAGGGATAATATACGACTCATTTAGTAGAATACACTTACATTTAAGTATTTCACAAAAACAATTCAGTATTTCATATTTTTACAACCAAATGGCCACTGCAGACACGCGTCAAATCAACATTCAGTAAATACTTGCTTTTTATAGGCATGCAGGCATATAGGTACCTATTATTCGTTGTTATTACTTAGTAATGTAAGTAGAAGTTAATTACGTAGGTAGGTAAATCAGGCAACAGTTCATAAACCGACAACAACAAAACCGCAAATTTTATCAATTGATATTGAATTCTTCGTTCTTGTTCAAAGTCGGTCGAGGTTTGTCATATTTTATGGTAGGTTATGAAAACAAACTGTGGACTCCGTAGCTCAGTTGGAAGAGCTGCCGGATAGCGAAAGGTCGTGGGTACGAATCCCACCAGACAGTTGAAAAAAAATTCAAGTAAAAAAAATAATCTTAATAGTTCTTAAGTTAATTCCTAAGTTAAGTTTATTATTAAGAGTAGGTAAAAGTTATATCTTTGTATATCTAAGTAATAATATTTTGTCGACCGTCTTGGTCTAGTGATTCCAGCGCCGGACTACGAAACAAAGCGAAGGGTTCGATTCCCGCAAGAGGGCAAGTCAGTCTTTGTATGATGAGCACGGGACCATTAGTAAATTAGTCATAGATTTTTATGTTCCTACATTTTGTTATTTAGTCGCTATAGTACCTACAAGCTCTGCTTAGCCTGAATATACAGAGTTATGCGTACAGCAGCCGCTGTACGCAAAACATGGTGAAGTAACACGCGCAAAACTATTTGGTTTGTGCTATATTTTTGGGGCCAACATTGATGTTACAAAGAGATTTACTATTTTTATTATTTCATCATCATTTCAGGCAAAAGACGTCCACTGCTGACCATATTAGTGACATAGTCCTCCCTCAGAGACTTCCCGATTGGCCGGTTAAAAGCGGCCTGCATCCAGCATTTTTATTATTAAAAGGCCGTCCTAGAAATCATCGTATTTCCGTACATTTTGTTCTCTGATTGTAAAGACGTGAATGATAATTGAAACAAAATATTACGTGATTTTAAAAGATTAGTTCTTATGTGGCGTGGCATGTGGCGTGAATGGATCTTTCATATCATTTCAAAATACACGTTACATTTGAACATCGGTTTACAAGATACTACAAATAATATACTTTTATTTTATGTAAAAAAATCAAAAAAATAAGTAGTAAACCTATGTCAAAATTAACTATAAAATCAAGCGCGCAAAACCGATCGTTTTTCAAACCTAGGTAGGACGTCCACTACCTAATAAATTATCAATATTGTCTTGTATAGGATCAACATTTTTGACGCTTTATCCCGCATCATAGACGCACACGAGCATTAAACTGTAATTCAATTTTGCACTGAAAAAAGGTGCACGGCCTCTACAAACTATCAAACTTATTTTTTACAGGGTTGCTGGCGCCATGGGTATCTGCTTCCCATACTTGGGCGAGTTTCAGGCAACCAAATACAGAGAGAAGATCCTCTGCTGGATGGAAATGTTCTGGACTCTTGGAGTAATCTTATTGCCTCGTAAGAATTTTGTACCTACTACCTAATCTTATGCAATACCTACCTGACTCGTGTCGTGTGGCTTATTTGCACACCTTTTTATATCTTAATTAGGTACTAAATATCTCACTTTGTTCAAAGATTACCAGAATTCTGTAATCTAGATTCAGGCAAAAAAAAATATTTTCTTTTTGAAAATGGGACTTAATCAACCTACTTTTTACGTTTTAACACAGAAACCAAAAACAACGACGGTACTACAACGCCTAGATAGATAGCCCACCCGAGATAGATAGAAAAGATTGTTTTCTACATTGACCCGACCGGGAATCGAACCCGGAACCTCAGACAAGGCGACACCAAGTCTGGCGTGCTCGCCTCTCGGCTACGGAGGTCGCTAATAATAAGAAGATAATTAATACCTAACGCTAATAGGAAGTTAATTATTTTAAAAAGGACATTTAATTGTGCCTGTAGTGTATTTCTTTGTGAGAAGAACTGTGCATAATTATGGTGTTTACAATCACGAAATAATAAAATCTCTTAGATTAATGACACATAGATATGCCATTCGCGCGCCAAATTCGAAGCAGCTAAATTGGAGCTACAGAGGGCTCCCTACGCCTGACAGCTCCGTAGTGTTTAACGTCAATCCGCTCCAAAAGCATGACCAACTAGATGTAGGCATTGCTTTTATCGAATTATCACCGGTTTGGGGAAAACTACGATTAAGAGAAACCCTATTTTATAGTGGTGTAAACGTTTGCATACAAAACTGTTTTGTTGCTTCAATTTTGTAATCACCGTATAAGTACTTTATGTACTACAAAAATAAACTTAAAAAATATTTCAGTACATAGTTGCATATTTTTTCTTATTTTATTAATAGTATGTATGTTTATTTACTTATTTATTTTGTGTATTGTATCATATTTATCCAAATATATGTGTATTTTGTTAAATTTAATTTGCATTATCATAGTTTGTTTAGTACCAATTACAATTTATTTTGGACCTTTACCGCACCCATTACCTGCTTTCTGCATGACCCAAAGGTTGGCTTGTAGAAAATGCCCTTGGCATTAACTCCACCTGTTGTACATTTTTAAGTTTGTGCAATAAAGTTTTAAATAAAAATAAATAAGTACTATCATTATCTGTGTCATTATTTAAAGTAATATCTATTATTTTATCCAGTCATCGCATGGGGAATCATCCCTATCACCGGCATCCGAATGGAAAGCGGAGCATTCTCGTACGACTCATGGAACTGGTTCGTCGCCGCTTGCGGTATACCTTCTCTGATGCTCGGCTTCTGGCTGTTCTCCTTCCCCGAGAGCCCCAAGTTCATGATGGAGTGCGGCGACTACGATGATGCGCTGGCCGTGCTCAAAGACATCTACAGGCAGAACACTGGCGATGACCCTGATAACTACCCGGTAAGTTCCTTTGTCAATAATTAAATACGTGTCAGACAACGAATCAAGGGATTCGGTGGGGGTAGTCGAACGAAAAGCATGGTCGATCTATTTTAATGGTTTTTATTTTTCATTTAAAGAGTTTTAGTGCAAGTATGGTGTAGTTTGTGTTCTAATGTTTGGTGAAATAACACACAATAAACAACACAATAAACGTTTCATCGTTACCTTCTTCTCCTTCTTCATCTACATGAATAAAACCGGGATTGACCCCGGTTGCGTCCAAAGCCATTGCTTTGGAGCCCAGGGTCCGCTTTCCTTGATTTACTCCTCCACTTAGCGCGGTCTTGAGCGTCTCTAGTTGTGAGATCATCGTTTCATCGTTACCTATTACAGTTATAATGATTACGCGTACCTAGTAGGTATGGTATACCTACACCATAAGTAAAAACTACGGTAGGTAGGTCGAGGTAGGCACCTATTACAAGAAGTAGTTTAATGTTTCGTTATCAGTCAAAATAAACATACATAATTTATTCTTACGTAAGTTTAGGTTTTTTGAAATGTGAACTTTGCAGACGTTTTCCTTAAGATAAAGCAGACTTAACCAAAATACTGGCATAGTTACTTAAATTTCTTAACAAATAAGTGTAATCTTAATAATTTATTTTCAAAAATACTATTTTAACTAGTTCATATTCAACGGTTTCTCCCTTAAATTAAAAAGAAGATAGATAGATGGGACCTACTTATTTGGCACTACATTTGATTTGATTTGAAGATGCGATTCCTTACCATAATACAAAGCGGGTTATAGACAGTAAGCACTAAATAACTTTAAAATTATTGTTTTAAAAGTATAAACACAAACAAGTATAAACACACATTTACTACACTTGTAGTAGGTACCCTAACCATTGAAGAGTTTCACTATAGGAGGTAGTTCCTGGCTTCATCATTTCAGCTCGAACGTATCAAACTATTGTATTGTCATCGCAACACATACTTACAAAGTTTCTAATCCATACGACTAGGGCTGTTTTAAGTAGACTATACGTAAAATGACTTCCAAGATTTGATACATAACAAGTAAAGCTGATAAAAGTATGATAATAATAACTACACTACAAGACTCAATGTTTGACGGTTTTCCACAGATCAAAAGCCTCAAGGAGAAAGTGCGAACCGTGTCAGTGGCGTCCCAGGGCTCCCAGAAATCCGTCCGAAGCCTCAGCATGCGCAAACCTAAGGACCTGAAGAGACTGTTCACCGAAATCTGGACCCAGACCAAGGCCCTCTGCCGACCACCCTACCTCAAATACACCATCCTCACCTGCATTATCCAATTCGGCCTGACTACCAGGTAAGATGTCCTGACAATAATTCTTTTTGTGGATGACCACATAAAGAATTATTGTCAGGTTGTTACTTCTACGAATAGTCTAAAAAATTGTGTTCATCGGATGTCAGAGATAGGACAGCCCATTGCAGAGATACCCGAATCACCGACATAGATTTTCTGCGATTACTTATTTGTAGTTTTTAAGTTAGATGGACCACCATCTAACTTGAAAACTACAAATGACCGTTAATTTACAACTCTAGTAACTAGAAACTTTTCATCTATTTCGAAAAAAAAAAGCGTATTAAGTATCTAATTATTTCAAGGTTAAACAAAAAAATAAAATAATTCATAAGTCTAACCACCAGGTTACTAGAGTAGTAAATTGACGGTCATATGCTTTAAACGTCCGTCATTTATGATAAATGCTTGGTCACATTGGACATTTATTGTCACATATATTTTTTTAGTATAAATGTAAAAAAAGAAGAATTCCACTAATGTAAGTCTTAAATCAATTGAGAAAATTTGACGTCTTATAGTACCTATAGTAGGTTGACGAGTCGTTGTCTGTACGTAAGGTGCAATTTAGCAAATGAAATATGAATAAATTTAATTAAGTGGTTAACCTTAAATAAATAACAGTATTTGCAGATTTTAGAAATTTCATTTTGTTAAAGATCATTACTTCTAAAGCCTCCCTCTTATTTGTGACCAAATGATTTTTTTTCATAGTTTTTCAATAGAATTGAATGTGACATTAATGACAATAAATGTCCAAAATGTCCGGTCACATTGAGAAAATGTCAAATTTGCTCGGTCATATTGGTCAGACATTTATAACGCGACGGACACTTTACAACTCTACTAGTTACAAATACAACTGTAGGTCGAAAATTTTGAAATTTATCTCCAACTGATTTAAAAACACAAAATTTGAAACCGTCTACATGGGAGACCTTGGGACAAAAAACACAAAACAAATCTTTATAGGATGTACTGAGAAACTTAGAAAAACCGTATATCTGACAGATGTGTCCGGTTTTACCTTAAAATTAAGGTTTAGAGAATAGATGCAGGGAATATTACCCATTGTATGATAATTATGATAATCGCTCGTTAAAATGACCCATTGAATGATTGTATCACATCGCAGAACTAATCGAAGGCCAACACCACCATGTGGAGTGTATCACCTATGTAAACAATCTTAGTGTTTCCGACTTCACGTGGAACTATTGTTGGTAGGATTTGCTTTAAACATCTTCTTTACCCATCTATGGAGAGATAGGAACTATACACTGAATGCTTTATGTTGCGGTACCTACAGTAGATATTACAATATTACATATCTAGACTACCAAGCAGTTCTAGTATCATGCAAACGTAGCATATCGTTCTAAATGGCAAGAACTTTGTTGAACGCATGATGTTTTTACATAATTCTTTCTAAAAAGACTTCGTCTTTGAGTCTTTAGTTAACACTGTCAAAACAACAATAAGAAACATATTAAAGGGATGGGATGAGCAGTCTTAAACTTGATACTATCTGTTAAGAACATAGCTGCTGCTTTTTCAAAAAGTAATCATAAACGTAGGTACGGGCCCCGTACCATGTCCCTGTATTTCTAATACGATCGTGAAAAATATAAGTATATTTCTCTATTTACTGGAAATTTCTACTTTCACCACCTGTCCCAGTTGTGTACTTACCTATTTAGTTGTTTATAACTAATCCAATGTGAAATACATACTAGTCGCATAACGATGGGTTATCTCTGTCTGCCCCCCTAGCATGACCACCAAAACACGATATGATATGATATGATATAGCGATTTATCGACACATACAGTTTTTTTTATTTAAAATATGAGATATAGTTGCCGTGTTAAATTTTTATGATCGCACTTTCGATAAAAAATCAACATGGCGGCTATATTTATCGTATTAGTAGTAGTAGTAGTACTGGGCCTACGTGGTGGAGTATGTCAAAATCCACCTTATAGTTGAGGTTAGGTCTGTTCCCTGCAGTGGGACGCATATATGAGCATACTTTAATAATTATCAATATGTTTCCAGTTACTACACCCTCATGATCTGGTTTCCTGAGCTGTTCAACCGGTACGAAGAGTTCGAGCACCGTTTCCCCAACACCTCTGCTTCAGTCTGCGACGTGTCCGGTATCGTGGTCGTTGACGAGGCATCCGATGACCCCTTCGACTGCCTGAAGACCATCGACCCAAGCGTGTATATGCACACCCTTATCGTTGGTCTGGCCTGCATACCCACTTCATTGTGGTTGCCCCTGTGTGTTCACAAGCTTGGAGCTAAATTCTTCTTAAGTAAGTACTTATTTAATAAACGCCCATGATTTATAAATGGAATATCTACAATCTCAGAATGATTTGCACGGTTCAAACACCACGATTCTGAATACTTCGACAAAGAATTGTCAAAAAAAACACGCGACTTTTATTATCACTGCGCTAAGATCTTTGACCATGCTCCGTACGGAAGACGATCTTGGCCTCCGAATCGGACGCGTTCGATACCAAATTGCCGACCGAAAACCCGAAAAATACTTAGATGATTAGTGTTAGTGTCACGTGATTTACCGGTTATCAATTCGGTATCGAATGGTTTTGGATCGGGGGCCTGGTAGTCTACAGTGGAATGAAACGAGCCCAGTGAAATTATTTATTCACAAGTGCTTTACTTCCCGACTCCAAATAAAACTTTAAAGTATTTCCGCAATATAACCACTCCGGTTCTTACGATTAAGAAAAAAAAGGCGGGTAAAATTGATTTTATAAAGTCTGAATCCTGTTTTTTTGTAAATTATAATCGAGATCATCCACTTCTATCACCATAGAGATTCCTTACTTTTTTTAATCTTAAATATTCTATTGTTTCCATAATTTATGGTAGAAATGGTAAATACATACTGTATTATATTAATATTATTTATTTTCTAGTCTTCAGTTTGGGCTTCGCCGGCGTGGTGACCGTCGGATTGTACTACGTGCAGAACTCAACTCAGAACCTAGTTCTGTCCTGCATCTTCGAAGCGCTGACCTCGCTCGCCATCAGTCTTGTCTTCTGTGTTCTGGTCGACTTGTTCCCTACGAATCTTAGGTAAGATCTTCACGACTTTATTAAACATTGTGTTCTTCATCAGCAGCCGTTTGTAGTCCACTGCCGGATATGTCCTGGAATGTTCCAGCCTAAGAAAGCGAGAGGCTTTGTGCCTTTTGAAGCAGCTTCCCGCACCCTTGACTAAGTTTAAGGTTATACGGTACGAGTCTTGTAAAACAAAAAAAAAATTTCCAGTAGGTAAGTCATCAGCAGTGATCGGAGTAGGTAGATTGATTTGGGGTCATTGATGTTAATATGGACATGCCTCCGGGATTTCGGCATTTCTTGGTATGTTTTTGAAAAAAAGGCATATGCATATTATGCTAGCACTACTAAAGTACCTACATCAAATCAATTTTAATACTCCGACCACTGGTCATCAGCAACACAAAACTCAACTTTAAAAGAGCCTATAGAAGCGGCGGCGAGGTCGGTCAAAATTGCAATGATGAAATGTTTTGTCAATAAAACATTGAGCTGCGGCCTCATTGCAGAATAATACCAAGTTAGAGGGAAGGTGAGACAAAAGAGCAGGAGAGCGGCAAGGAAGAAAAAAAACTAAATACCCACGCAACTGTGACGTGTCGACGAGATGATCCCATTAGATTCTCTGTGTGTAAGCTTTTACATTCAGTTAAACTAAGGGCATTAGTTAAGTGTTTGCTGAGACATTTCCATCCAGTCAACCCAACCCAACCCATTGTGGTCTGGCAAAGAAGCCAACCCTACCCACTGTGATCTGGTCCCAGAGTATTGAATCCGATTCGACTGGATCGGCATTAAAAAAGTGTCTAACGTCAAATATTGGTATTATTAGAAAACAATATTTTCGGCTTAATTTAAACCATTTTCGACCGATCTGGCCAAAGCAGGGTTACGAGTAGGTCAGATGGTAAATTTGGCTAGGCGTGTTTTACGAACGCAATCCTCTTTCCTCATAAATAGCGGTTTTTCGATAACCATAGACAACCATAGAACACTCACCATGAAGCATTCACTGCATTCTTTTTTATTTTCCTTCATTATTTATAATATTGTTTTAATATTTGTAGGGTAATGGCTGCAGCACTGTCACTAACGGCCGGGCGAGGCGGCGGTCTCATCGGCAACCTGTCCTTCGGCTACCTCATCGACATCAACTGCGTCGTGCCAATCGTCGTCTTCTCAGCATTCCTCTTCAGTAAGTTACTACAACTAGTCTTATTCTAATTTATTTTGTGTTAGGCAATACTTTTTGCATATCCCGTAACTTAAAGGTACGTAACCACATATTCTTTACATCATGGTGAACAACTTTTGTTCTATAACTTTTGCAAATTTGCATATTGCATGGATACGAGTATTAATTGAGTTCACATACAAAACTGCTAAACAGCCAATTGAATTTGTATATAAAAACTGTAAAATTATATTTATATTTTTAAAAGTCATAGAACAAAAGTTGTTCATTATGATGTATAGAATATGTGCAATGTGTGTATCTACAATAGAGATGTATCGACTAGTCGGTAAAGCCGACTATCAGGCCATTTTTATAGTCGGCGATTAGTCGGCTTCTTTTTTTTGACAAGTTTTTTTTTATTGTAGTATTTCACTTAAATAAACTATCACAGTATTGATTTATTTTAACACTAAAAAACCGCTTTGACCATAGCAAAAATCAAAACAGAAGTAAACAAATCATTTTTCGACACGCTCGCAAGCATGGTTTCGACTTGCGCACGAATGTAAACGAAGCGTCGCTGAAATTGCCGAATGTCCCCGAAACCGAGATCGGCCGACTATTCGGTATTTTTACAGCTGACTAATCTTAGTCGGCTAGTCGGCCAAAGACATATTCGGCACATTTCTAGTTTCAAGGTTATTTTTGGATTCGGTACACTCTGTAGGCATACATCACACAATCAATGATATAACAAGATAGCCTGAATCGCCTGAATGATAACGAAGAGCGTTATTAGATTCCTAATGTAGGATTTGCCCTGACATTTTATAAAAGTTTTTATTTTTCGTGAAACTTACATATATTTTTCTCTTTTCAGTTGCTGCTATACTCTGCTTCTTCTTGCCAAAGACAGGCCAGGAAGCCCTAGACTAAGCAACGAGTCATTGATAACTAGATAGTGCAATTAGACTGTATGTCGTGTAGTGTTAACTGTATCGATGTGGTTGTACATATCATTACGATGTAAATATTGAGGACTAAGTATTTATTGTTTTGTGAGCGAGAATAGGGGCCGACGACAAACTCCCCTAAGGATTTAGCCCAAAGCTGGGCACAGGCCTTGCCCACAAACTTGGAAACAACTTCCCATGGCCCGCCTGCTGGCCCAGTGAGGATCAGAGGGCAATTTCTCGGGAAATAGTGAATGAAATGGTGGTATTTGTTCGATCGCACCCGCACCTATGTTTCCGGGTTACTGTGAAGCAGTATACAAATGTCTTATTAAGAAACAAACATAACAGTATTTTAGAGTTGACTGTATAATATAATGCGTTAAATTATTGTAATTATTATTATTAAAGGTTAACTATTTGCCTTAAGTGTTTATTTTTCATTTCTTCTTTTTGTAGTTCCTTTTTGGTTTATGCAACTTTATAAATTTAAAGTCCACGAAAAGGTAGGTTTTGGACGTAAACTTGTTTTTTTTTTAAACAAAAGATAAGTTAATAGTTCTGAAAAATATGTATGTTTTATTAATAACTAATTTTTACATTTCCCCCGTCAGATACATAATAAATTTACCTTTGCTACAGAAAAATAAATCCCGAAGATTGGTCTAAGTTGAAACTAATCTAGATTTTGTTTGAGTTTCATTACGTTTTAACATTATAAAGTTTAAAAAATATACTAATTTTATTATCAACCTGCCTATATGAATAGCTGGTTAAAAAGCTAGGTAAGTCATAAAATAAAACACAGGATTATAAAAGGTATAACTTATTAAGAACATAAAGTTATATAACATTTAGATTGATACATAACATGTTTAAGCAATTTAAAGTAGTATTCGTGAGATAAAAATAACGGTGACAGTAAGATGTTGACAACAAATAATGGTGCACGATTAGCGATGGGTATTTATATGGGTAAAAACCCGATTTTTACCCTTTTTGCAATATAAAAAAATGGGTAGAAATTAAGTTTACCTATATTTAGTAAACACCCTCAAATAAATGACATTTCTACTTTATATGGTATCGTGTAGTGGTGGGCGACAGAGGGCATATATTTAGCTCTATTTCCAAAATAGATCTCTATCTTAAATCTGGTTTTGTCGCCCATCGCTATGCACGATACATAATTTCCTTCAAATCTACTATGAATAATTAATTATATTAGTATATGTTCTATTTACAATCACATTTAGCATTTTCTTTACATCCAATACAAGCTATCCGTCGAATCCAATAACGAATCTCAATAAACTAAAAAATATTATTACAAAACCAATAAATGTGGGTTACCACCATAATAATTACAACCTAAAAGGATTTTGTAAAGCAGGTCACAGACGGCGAAGCAGGCGCCAAATAACGCAATATTAATAAATCACACACGTGTGGTTAATATAGAGCCGAAAGACCGTATGTGGCGAAATTCATTTTAAGCGATGTCTACTCGGATACATCATACAAGTTCATGGCACTTAAAAAGATATAAAAGCCAGTTTGGAGTAATTTTAGTGTCAATATATTTAACGTTAGTCATTTGGAGAAGCCTGGCCTTATAACGTCTGTGCCCGGCTTTAGCAATTGAAATGCACAATACTATACCTTTTTCAAGATAAGAAGAATCTTATGACACATCACGTGACTTCCCTGTTGACACAGATAGTGATGTGCCATAACGAAATCCAATCGATTCTTTATGAAAATCGAGAAATTTTATTTTAAAAAAATAACGATAACACAAATCGCATACAAAGCAGACGCTCTCCTACTACTGATGTCAACGAATAGGTTTTCACAAGATGACCAAACCGATTTATCGATTTAGTACCGATTATGTATTGTCAATTCCTATGAGTAAACGGTCCGTTTTACGCATCAAGTATTTGAAGGAAATCCTAATAAATTATTTGTTAAATCATTAAGATATATTATTGGTTTGCAATATTCGCTTAAATTTTTAGAGGCAAAGGTTATTGTTTTTGCAATGATATAAATTAAAAATTAAAAATATATTTTATAAAATATTATCGTAAATAGTATGGGTGAAACGGAAAATGCCAAGTGTCATAAGTATCATCTTATCTTGAAAGGACTTGTGTTAATATTTTATAATAAAATATATTTAAAAAAGTGTTTACACTGTTTCTTTTAGAGTTTGAATCAACGCGGTCAAACTGCAGGTGTGGTATAGATCTTATTTCTGACTGGCGGGCAAAAGTAATTCACACCAATACTAGTCTATATTAAGTTTAGTTTAATATATTATATTTTTATGTTCCACCAATTTTGTTTGTGTCTAACATTAAATAGATACAAAAAGCCATAAGTATAATAAGTAAGTAAATTATTTGCATACAGCATAATCTGTAGAAATGAAATAACAGATAATGGTGAGCTACATTGGTCGCAGAACGCAAGCGGTCGCGTCATTTAAACACAAAGCAATATTGTAGTAACAGATCGCCACCGCGACTGTCACGCGCCCGCAGATGGACCGTTTTGGTTTGTCTAACCTGAAGCTATAGTTATAATTTTTGAAACAATTCCAGTATCCTATTTTAACATAGCAAAACATGTCGGTTCATTGACCCGGATTTTTAATTAGAATATCGAATCGGTGATTTGAAATTTTAACCACTGACAACCGCAATTTAAATTTTTAGAATACCATTTATGGCCAATAGGAATCGTAGTATGTGACAGTTCAAAACTAAAATTTATTACGTACATAAAAAAATTCACAACAATAAACCACTTACGTGATTATTCTGTGATTCTAACCTGAGAAACTAGCTGATAATTTATATATAATTAGTAATAGTATATAACAACTTATGATATATTAAATTCATAGTAAAATTAACATATAATATATTCGCGCAGGCATGATTGATAGTTATTTTAGCAAATAAGACACGGCACAGAAGCAGTTGTTAAATCTGCTGTCGGCCATAAAACTGCTAATAACCTCAAAATGTCTAAAAGGCCCACTTCTACAACATTCTTAAATCGAGATTTAACGTAAACCTGGTTTTAAAAATCATTTTGTATCTGTCAGTTCGTTTGAAGTTGATAGAGACAGAATAATTTTTGATTAGAGATGTGCAAGTAATTCACCCTAAGATCTATTTATTAGATCATTTTATGGAAAAGAATTCCCTATCTCAATTAAGTCGGTAAATGAGACACAAAATAAAAATAAGTTAAGCCTTGTGCAACGTGCATCATCATCATCATCATCATCATCATCATCATCACGGGCCTCCCTCGGTGATTTCCAGATTGGCCGGTTGGATGTGGCCTGTATCCAGCAGCTTCCTGCAACCTTTACCAGGTACCAGGTTGGTGGTGGTGGAATGCACTGGCCAGTACGTGGCCTCCACTCTATTGTGCAGTTAACTTCATATTATCATAACTATAACAGATCACCAGTAACAAAACTATCATTCGATTCAACTCAACAGCAAGTGATTTATTTTTTATCTCGCTCTCATTTTATTACAACTACTGTTATTTACTTGTTTGGCTATTCAAAGACATAAGTTTCGGTTAAAATACCAAACTTTTTCAAAACAGTTTTTCAAAGCGGAATTGACGAAATGAGTTATGTGGTTATAAAATGTTGAGAAAGGCTGATTTTACGCCCCTGACCTTTAATATATTATATATAATTTTGGAGTTGCTTGACAGTTCTCATGGGACTTTTGGGGTTGAAGACAAAAAGTACTATTTCAAGTCTTCGGTGACCTGGCTTGAATTCGAGTTGACATAACTCAAGATTACCTAGTAAAATGCTATTCACACGCGCCAAGGTCTCAAGACAATCGGTAAAGCAAGCTTGCCTAAAATCATCCGCGATTGGTGATTTTGCGATTGCATCGATGCTGAATCGCGTATGGTGATTCTCTGCGATTGTTCGCTAGCATCCGTAACCCCATAGCTGTCGCAGAACCGACGAAAGGTGGAGTAAACGGGTTCGCGAGTGGAGACCGCACCTTGGCAAACGTAGTGTAGGACGCCTCCCAGCTCGATGGACCGACGACCATAGGAAGATAGGCGGCAGTGATGATTGAAAAAAGCGGAAGATCGTGCTCTGTGGTGCTCTTTGGGGAAGGCTTAAGTCCTGCAATGGACTGCAATAGGCTGACATGATGATGATGATGATAATGATCCGCAATCGCGTCCGTATTTTGATTGAAATTGAGCAAGTACAAAAGCAATACAAATTATACAGGAAGAATTTTTTACCACCATCAAAATTTTTTCTAGGCATTAGGAATCCTTCATAGAATACATTTAAAAAAAAAAAATGGTATGTTTAGTTTTCACCATCAAATATTTTTCCCAATATAATTTTCAATTTTGATGTGGTTACTACTTAACGTAAACATTACGCTAGATACATGAATGATAGAGCTGCGCGAGGGCAGCGGCGCGCGGGCAGCGGCACGGGGTTGCTATGACGACGGCCTCGTGTCGGCATCGGTGACACGCCGGCCGGTGTCAAAAACACACAAATCAGTCGCCCGCGCAACCCCGTGACGTATGCGTGCCTCATTACCGCGTTTCCGCGTCCCGCGCGCTGCGTACTATCGCGAAAATATGAAGGGAAAGTCAACAACTTAAGGATCGTAAAAACATCAATGAAAAGCGGGTGCGGGGAGAGCCGTCGACGCTAGCGCGTAGAGTAGTTTGCGTGCCGTGTCCACATATCTAGTATTTGTTTAGACAATTTCCAGGTGCTCTATCTCAACATTTTTGTACTGGGCGATACCAAAAGAAAAAACATGTGTATTGTTTTTTTCCTCATAGATTATTATATTTAAATTTGGATGGTGATAAAAAATTATTCCTGTACATTAGCTCAAATGTACTTTTCGAGGCCCATTTTAAAAAACAAAAAATATTTTATTTTTAATGTACTGTGCAAAAACGTTTTTCAAATGATTTTATCTATAGGGTTAAGTCTGTAAAAGTTATCGAACAGGGTAAAGCTAACGGACCCGTCAAAGGTCAAGCCTCGGCTCACCTCGGCTCCCCTCGGCTCCCCTCGGCTCGCTAGCGCGTGGCCTGCGCGGCGCTGGGCACCTGCGGCAGGCCGAACTCGTCGACGGGCACGCCGTCCCTGTTGCGCGCGCTGTCGGCGCCCGGCTCGCGGTCCGGCGCGGCGGGCGCCTTCACCACGTCGTCTAGGTACGACGAGTCGTCGTCTAGGGCTATTTCGTCGCCTAAGGGTTTTTTTTTTTAAGTTTGAATGCGGTATTTCACTTCATTAATCGATGGGGAATATGCATGTTTTTTTATTTGGTCTTAAAATAAATTATATCGTTTTTCCACTCCATTCTTCTCAAACCTATTCCCACTCCTTCACTGTGCGATCCATCCGCCTATGGAACTCCTTGCCATTGTCTATTCGAGAATCTGAATCGCTTCACAGTTTCAAAACTAGACTTAAAACCTATCTCCTTTCAGTGTAGTTTTCTCCTGTCTATTTTTCTTCTACTTTATTTATTTAACCATTTTTCCTACATCTTGGTCACTAGATTCTTTTTCATGTTAATTTTAATTATTTATTTACATGTATTTATTTTAAGTATGTATTCATATTATGTCTGTATTATATAAGTATTTTACTATGTACATGTACTAGGTAATATGTATTTTATTTTATTTGTTCTTATTTTATTTTATTTGTTTGTTTAATTAGTTTGTTAAATTTTTGGACTTTTATGTTTTGGAACTCTTTACCGCCTCCCTTCTCTCAATATTAATTCAACTTTCCTCTACCTGAAGGTTGTCTGGAAGAGATCGCTTCCAGCGATAAGACCGCCTAAATTGTGCTATTCACTAACTACTTTCCTGTGATTTGTTTGTTTTGTGTGGTGTACAATAAAGAGTATCTATCTATCTATTATAATTAATAAAACTTTAAGAATTTTCGAAAAATATTGATAAATGCCTGACTTACAGCCCGTTAAAGTCGCGTGTTAGTCGAGGGGATCCGATATGTACCGTGACGTCCCATTACACGCCCGCCATACATTTTTTATAGTAAAAGTTGTTTTAAAAAGAGATAGGTATACCTTAATTTATAATTACTGTATTACGGTTATTTTTTACCTAAAATCATTTTTGTTTTCACTATTAGCACTCTAATTTCATACATTTTCCTATAAATATAGTAAAATCAATATTTTTTTTCATGCATATTCCCTATTGACATACTTTTTAAAAACTGTCTTAACGCTACCGTCAGAGAAAATAATTACAAACAACAAATACTCTAACAAAATATAGTTAATAATATACTGTGTTCAGAATTTCTGTTTGAATATGTAATTTTTTTTAGTTATGGAAATATTAGTAGAAGTATACAATGAATATATCTGATATCTTTCACTGAGTAAAAAAGATGCATATAAATGATGACGAAGTATCAAAAAAAATTTCTAAAAATATATTGGACAACATCACATACATTGCTCTGATTCTGTGGTAAGTAGCCAAAGCACTTGTGTTAGAAAAATCAGAAACAACGACGGTACCACAACACCCAGACCCGAGACAATATAGAAAAGTTATTTTCCTACATTGACCCGACCGGGAATCGAACCCGGAACCTCAGAGATAGCGACACCAAGTCCGGTATGCTCGCCTCTCGGCTACGGAGGTCATCAAATGAAAATGAAACGAAAATTATGTGAAAAGCAATAAAAAAAAAGTTACTGAAGTGGTAGTAAAAGAGTGCTTGACAGATATTACTCAATATCACACTATAATTATAAAATGTTTCATTAGAAAAAAAAAAATAGTATAACATTTTTAGTTGCTGACTGAATTAAATTATATTTTAAAAACAGTCATAATAGTCATTTATACAGTATGTAGGCTCTCTTCCGGGCACTTATAAACGTCTTGAAAATATAGATTTACCCTACCACCGCTTTATCGGCTGGTGATAAGAAGAAACAGCGCAACAGAACAAAGAAAATCGTGATACATACCAAGAGCATCAAGTTCCGCCGCCAGCTCGTCGTCGTCGATCTCCGGCATGCCGTACTGTCTGCCCAGCGCATCCTGCACCTCATCGGCTTGTTCCAACATGTCTGCTATCTCGTCATTGACATCCTGAAATATGAAATAATATACTTGTAAATACAATAGAAGTCCTTAGCTAATACATTGATTGGAGCAAGAAAGATAAAAACATAGAAAATCTGTCGTCTTATGATATCCAATGTCTCACTTGAGAGATTTAAAGACTACACACCACACATGCACAAATATGTTGTATGCAAACAAATCTTGCGGCTAAAGTTTTAGTAGGTGATACTGGGTGTGTGTATGTTATAGTTAATAGTTTACATCACTTTAATTCATATAAATTAATCATACAAAGTGACTGATGCATGGGCAAATATGAATGATTCATTCGAAGGTGTTCACATTCGACTATTCAATAAGAGGAAAGTGCTATTTGAATTATTCAAACAAAAAAAAAACGTTACAATTATTCATTTTAATAAATTAATTCAGTCATAAATTATAGCAATAGAATAAACATTCGAAATAAGTAATCATTCGAATGACGAATGATTATTCAAATAGTACTCATGTTTCATTTTTATAATTCGATTGTGGTTTTTATAAACAATTGTCCATTACTAATTAGCTGGCTAGAGTAGCCTGGATGCGAAAGGCAAAAGATGAGACCTGTCTCAAGCTGTGAATGGTGAGACTGAATTAATCATAGTTAGGATTGTTTGAATATTGGATGTATAAAATTATGTACCTCAATAGAATCGATATTAATTTTTTTGAATTCTTTTTTCATCTGAGTGACGCCATCCTTCATAGCAGCCACTGTGGCGTGTGTGTCTTTTAGTGTTTGTGTTGCATAGTTTGCCTGCTCCATGTTAAAAGACTGGGCCCTCAAACTGTCTAGTTGCTGCTCATACCTGGAAATATAAATATATTTAAATTAACAACCCTCTCCTCCATCTCCGCTCAGCCCAGTGGTGGACAATAAGCATTCAGATTAATATCTCAGTGTGGCAAATGTATGAGTGATGAGCACAATCATTTGTACCTGAGTCATAAATGTGTACTTAATAATAATTCAAGCTCTGTTTTGTTTAGGGCTCAATCGACTTGCAACAAAATAATAATTAGAAAAAAATATTAAACATCACTTACATTGCTCTGATCTGATAAGCACTTGTGTTACAGAAATCAGAAACAATGGTGGTACCACAACACCAAGACTCAAGACAATATAGAAAAGTTATTTTTTTACATTGACCCGGTCCCCGGACCTCGGAGATAGCAAGCTTCTCGGCTACAGAGTTATTGGAATGAAATGGAAAATGGAACTAATTCAGTCAATTGAATTATTTATTGCATAACTATAATTTTTATCATTATTATTTATTGTTATTATTGGCAGGCAAGCAGTTGAAACAACTGATAACAGCCTGCATCTCATTGTCATTGTTTAAGTTTTCTTTTTCTCCAGATACTTGTCTTATCTATTCTTAAACTGGTTAGTAGTTTGTGCTGACACCACTTCATTTAGTTACAATAGGTTTCATTTGTTAGGTACATGTAACAATTAGTAACATTGTTAACCCAACAGAAAAAAAAGACAGAAAGGAAAATACAAAAGAAAACTAGCCGGGCTAGCATTCTTTAGATTCTTCATTTTTAAAACAATGAATTGGCAATGTATGCACTACATATTTTACGAATTATAAAAAACTTATCAACATAATTATAAAAAGTTATTGATGATAGCATCAAGCCAAAACCAGGGCAGCCAAGGCTATTCTAACTAAATAAATAAAAGTACATAATTAACAAAAAACACAATTTTCCTTATACATATAGTTTCATTGGTGTAACCTGAAATATCTAATTTAATAACTGGAATTTGATAACCTTTACTATAATTTTCACTAGTATATTAAAATCTTTTTTTACAATGAAAAATTATATTTAATAGAATGTAATTTTAACTTACATTTTCTTTTGTTTCAACACCCGCATTGCTTTTTGTTTGACAGAATTCTTTGCAGGGCCTTCCCGCATCTTGGTCATTTGATCCTTGTATTTCCTAAGCTCTGTATCTAGTTTCTGTACTTTTTGCTCTATGTTATCAGCTCTCGCATCAACCTTAAACATATACATTTAATAAAATTGATTAATCTATTTTGTGGAAATCATGATGGTACCTCATAGAAAATCCCAAAAATTAAGCTAACAAGATAACATTAAATGTGGGGCTTCTTGTTGTAGTAAATTAGGTATTTTGACAACAGTGGCTTCTTGTTGTAATAAATACCTAATTTAGATATAAAGCCTTTCAGGATTTCTCCTCAATAAATAAAGGTCAGTTTAACACATTAACATCCAAGCGGTCTCATGAGACTGCATAACAATAGAATTTCTATTGTGTCTTGTTTATGTATGCTTGATCAGTTAATCAATCAATAATGATTCAATTGGATCAATGATTAACTGCAGGTAAACAATGCTACCATAAAATTTTCGACACTATATTGATAATTTAATCATCATCATCATTTCAGCCATAGGACGTCCACTGTTGAACATAGGCCTCCCCCAGTGACTTCCTGATTGGCCGGTTGGAAGCGGCCCGCATCCAGCGGCTTCCTGCAACCTTTACCAGGTCGTCTGTCCACCTTGTAGGTGGACGGCCTAAGCTGCGCTTGCCGGTACGTGGCCTCCATTCCAGAACCTTTCTGCCCCATCGCCCGTCAGTTTTACGTGCTATGTGCCCCGCCCACTGCTACTTCAGCTTGCTTATCCGTTGGGCTATGTCAGCGACTTTTGATCGTTTACGAATCTCCTAATTCCTGATTCGATCTCGCAAAGAAACACCGAGCATAGCCCTTTCCATAGCAAGCAATGTGCAACCTTGAGCTTTCTTATAACTAAAAGAAGATAATTTAACTAAACAAATTAAAACAATTTTGCAATTCTGAAATCTGATTATGAATCATCAAAATCAAGAAACATTAGAGTACTTGACAAACATGTACTTACATTGGTTATACAGTCTGTAATACTAGGACCAGGTTCTTTGGGTTTTCCTCTTCCAAATATTCTGTTCATGGTAACTGCTGACGGTGATTCAAGAATAAGCAATATTCTATTTACTTCTTTTGTACTGCTGCACAACAATTTTTGTCACAATTTCACAAAATCATCAGATGTCAATCATGTCAATGTCATTGTCAACATCAACATACTCAAAATTGTCAAAGTTGTCAAAGAGAGAGTGGTAGTAATAAAAGGGTAAAGGCACTGACATAAAAATAGTTATGGACTGGCTATCGTACACAAATGACAACTAAAGTATGCTCATATAAAGAGCCACTAGTATCTGAACCCAGAACTAATTTTGACGTTTGTAGCGGTGGTTTAAGAAATTAAGACAACAAATTAAAAATCGATAAATAAAATATTAATAGCCAGCTGGCCTAGTGAGTAGAGCAAATAAAGGAAGTGTGAATAGTCTGAAATGAGTTTAAGCTTACAGTCATTTATAATCGGTTAAACGTTTATATAAATAAAAAATAGGCGCCATACCCTTACTTAAGGCAAAGATTTCTTTATATTGGTAGATTGACAACTCCATACAAACTTTTTCTCATTTCCATAAATTACAACAGATGGTGTTACCTGTCTCGCATTTTGCTTGTATGTAAAAATATATTGAAAGAGGCGAAATATCGCATTTGTCGTTTATCGGTTTTGGTTTGTCATTATTATTAATTTTTAAGATGAAAACTGCATTTCCTTTATTTATTTAAATTAAAATAAGCAAATTCGATTTCAGCTTAATTTATATTTTGATGGTTTGAACATACTGATAGATAGCACGTATAAGCACAAGTTTGCATTGCATACAGTTATACTAAAATACGCTAGATGGCGCAAACTTGTTATTTTGAATAGAAGCAGTGAACTCAATGTTATACCTCATGCACTTGTGGTCCCGAGTTCGATTCTCTTTCGAAACTATTTTTTTACATTTTCAGTTAGTTTTGAGAATTACATTTTCAGTTAGTTTTAAGAAATCAAAAACCTAGATTCAATGATTCCCATATAAAGTCATAATTATTTATTTTATGCTAATTGATAATTTGATAAACGTAAGTAGCTAGCTCACGAACTCAACTGATACCTACTATTAGAATAAATTAAGCGATAAGACCCCCTGAATTGAGCTAATCTTAATGTGCTTTTTCCTGTTACCTTTGTTTCTTTTATCTACTTACTTAAAGAGTATCCAATTATCTTTTTATTTTATTTTAAAAAATATTGGAAATCATCATATCACACACATTGCTCTGATCATATGGTAAGTAGCCAAAGCCTTGTGTTACAGAAATCAGAAACAACGACGGTACCACAACACCCAGTCCCGAGATAATACAGAAAAGTTATTTTTCTACATTGACTGACCGGGAATCGAACCCTTGACTTCAGAGACAGCGACACCAAGTCCGGCACTCGCATCTCGGCTACGAAAACAAAGATGTTTTATATAGGTAGGCACCAAATATATCTTTATATTAATTTTCTTTGGTAGGCACTAACAATTAAGTTGCACAATTATTTAAACTTATGTATGAGAAAGGTTTGTATTAGAAATAATTTATAACCATGTGTTAGGATTACCCATGTAACCCGTGCAAAGTTGGGGAAGGTTGCAACTCAAAACACAAAATACAACAAAGTTGCGAATACAACCCGGCATGGAGACGATTTAGACTTTATGCATGTTACGAGACGATCATCGTATCAGAGACCCGGAGCAAGCAACCAATCCCGGTGGCGGCGGTGCGGGCGCGGCGCGCGACTAGCCAATCACGTAATCGGAATGGTCTTCTGCGCATTTTTCGCCCAGCGCTCGAGATCAGTGCAGCTAGTTGGATTCGACTTGAGTGCTGCGCGATTTTAAACTTAATATTATAGAAAATAAGAGGTCGAATGCAAATGTGATCATGCGACGTTGCCAGTTCGACAAAGGTACTATGCGAATCGCGTTCTCGTACTAACATGCGTCTGGCGCAATTATACACCTTGTTGATATTGAGATAAGGTTCATTTCACATGTCTTATATGTCACACTACCACACACATTCGTTAATTCGTTTGTTCGTTCATATTCGTTGTTTGTTTACGCTTGCGACTAACGTGTGCTTCTGAGATTTATTTTTATAGTTTGTGATTGTGATCTGCCCAAAGGACTCTTGAAATTCTCTGCAAACCCGAATATTTGTGCTCGCCTCAGGATTTTGAAGATTGCCAAACCGCCGACCTTTGCTTGATACTGGACTGTTCTTTAATTTATGATTGGTTTTGGGCTACTACTTTCCAACATACATTGCTCTGGTCCAACCAAATATAAGTGGCTAAAGTAGGTACTTGTGTTTGAAATCAGAAACAATTGATAAATGATTGTAATTATTTTAAGATAATTTTATACTTAACCTTGTTTTCCATACACAATAAAGATCTAACTTAACAACGACGACTTTACCTATCCTATCAGCCTACCTAAATCCAAGACAATACATTGACCCGACCGGGAATCGAACCTGAGCCCTCAGAGATGGCGACGCTAAGTTTTGCGTGCTCGCCTCTCGGCTACGTACATCGTGAAAATTAAATTATCATTAAGTAAGTGCTTCCTTAATTAAGTGAAAATTTATTATCATACATACATATACCTTGAGATAGAACGTGAATATGAAACATTGCTAATGAAATCTCGACTATCGTTCCTATATTTAACATAAATAAATAAATATTATACAACATCACATATATTGCTCTGATCCTATGAAAAGTAGCTTAAGCACTTGTGTTACAGAAATCAGAAACAACGACGGTACCACAACACCCAGACCCGAGACAATATAGAAAGTTAGTTTTCTACATTGACTGACCGGGAATCGAACCTGGAACCTCAGAGATAGCGACACCATGTCCGGTATGCTCGCCTCTCGGCTACGGAGGTCGACATAGACATATTTGCCAGATCGGTAGAACTGTTTTCAAGTAATAATCTAACGAACTTCGTTTAATTTGTTTATATTTCTTAACACTATTGTAAGTACTAATATGTTATACTCAATCACCAATATCTTTAACATTTAACAACGAAATCCTAACTTTTTAATCTATAAAAGAGTCGGGTTAGTTAGCTAGACCGATTTTTATGATCTTTGATTTGTTGAATTTGTCTCCGCCCCGAATAGCAGTATAACTATAAAAAACACGGAAATATTCACAAAAAAACTATAAAGGGGCGGTAGGAAGTTCGCCGAGACACTAGCTGTCTCGGCGAATATTAATGCAAATATTAATATAAATGCGAAAGTAAGTTTGTTTTGTTACGCTATCTGAACTACCTGATCGCTATAAGATTTGCACACATGTTGTCAGGAGCTACCTACTTTTTATTTTGTGTTAATCCGAATAGAACGCAGGCAAAGCTACGGGCGATCGCCAGTTCATATTTTACACCAATCCCAGTTTAATAATTTATGTCGCAAGCAAGTCGCGAATCCAAGTTTGCGCTTCGTAATAATTATAAGATTAAACGAACTTACCTTAAGTGAAGTTCTATCTTAATTATACGAAGCTGATTGTTTGAGATATATTTACGAGTAGTAACGATGTTCTACAACAGCGTCGGGTCACAATGTTTTAAAGCTAGAAAAGAAAAAACATTAATCCCTGCAAATGGCAACATTTGTTGGTAATGTCATTACGTTTAAAGACAGCCTTATGAGCAACCCTGTAATACACTGGGATAATACAAAGTATTAGTGGGTGGGTTTTTGGGACTGTCATATCTCAAACAATCAGCTTCGTATAATTAAGATAGAACTTCACTTAAGGTAAGTTTGTTTAATCTTATAATTATACTTGCTGATTGTTTGAGATATATTTACGAGTAGATGTTTGAAGTTCGGTTGCGAATAAGTTGCTTATAGTTTAGAAAATGCATAACCATTTTGAAAACTACAATACCGAGACGTTTGATGGCAAATCAAAGACAAAAAAGTATAAGTGCTATATTATTCGTAACTTTCAAGCGGTTCCGTCTTTACCATAAGAGCACACGGGGCCTGTGCCCAGGGGCCCGGCCTCACGGGGCACGCACAAAAACATGTTTGTAAACTAAGAAACATAGTTAACTAAAAAGAAAGAAAAGGGGGTCAAGGCCTATAAAAAAACAACTATACTTCTAAAGGAGATATGAAAATATTTTTTGGAGTCTGAAATTCATACCAACAGTATTTCATTTTTACTTTGCAATAGGGCTCCCAAATTCTTGTGTGCCCCAGGGCCCTCCCATATGTTAAGATGGCCCTGCTTTCAAGTATATTTATAGTAAACAAGTGTTACATCACACTGATAAAATGTCTTTTATTATTATTTTTATTTATTTTTTAATTGTTATCAGAATATAACAACTCTGTCTCCACTGTAAGGCAATTCCATACTTGAGTGATTAAACATTGAAAGCAATTGTTTATGATGTGTACATTTTAAATAAAATGTTTTAACAAAAAACAAAAAAAGAAGATGTAAATGAATATAAATGAACGCAACGAAAAGAGAAAGCGTTTTAATAATTAATTTTTAAACGCAGGTCCGCTAATTGCTCAAGGCTCAAGGCTGATAATGTACTCATATCTATATCTTAGCGCATAATTACAATTAGTAATATTTTTACTAAAGATGACAATAATGGTTCAAAATATTGATTTACTTGAAATGATAAACGATAAAATAAAATAAAAATTGGTTATTTTATTAGTAGAAAATATCACTTTTTTTTTTTGCGACTTCCCATCTGGTCATATATGGTTGGGTGATCATGGCTAATCAATCTCAAATTTGGTTACTAAATAATAGAGTGACCGTGGTCAAGCAACTTTTAGTTTGGTCACTAATGGACGGGTGGCCGGTGTTAAGCAACCTCAAGTTTGGTCACTAAATGGATGGGTGACCGGGGTTAAGCAACCTCAAGTTTGCTCACAAAATGGATGGGTGATCGTGGTTAAGCAACCTCAAGATTGGTCACAAGTCCTTACCGATGTTAGTATTAAGGAAAGAATAATGCATAGTTTGGTTGAAAATATCGATTCAAATTCAATATGGTAACTTATGCTTTAACTATATTTAGTACCTAAGATAGAGCGTATAATCGGATTATATTACCAAATATTATCAGTTGTTACTCGTATTATAAGTAATATTGAAAACTAAACAGAAAAAAAATCCAACTAGACTCAGTTATAGCTCGTATTTGAATACAGGAATGTAGGTCATTTAAACGAATTTAACATTAAGTAATAATGTAAAGGAATGTGTTAATCTTTAGTTTTTGCTAACATAGAAATTTTTATTGAATATGATAAATGTATTTACTTATCAGTTGAACTTATTTGTTATAACTATAATGCCCATCTCAAATTTTTATTGACTGTTGCTGGGCAGTAAACGGGTTAATTAAGTGTTTACCAAAATGGATTAGTTCTATCTGAGACATGTTTCTACATGTAGCAGGTTTATCAGAGTACTAGAATGTTTGTTTTTAATTTTAGATAGATAGATAGATACTCTTTATTGTACACCATACAAAGAAGTTAAAATTTGTTAATTTGAGATTATATTTGAGGTGAAAGACCAATAATTGCTCCTATTATTCAATTATGTAGGGCTACCTACTATTTACTTATTGTAAAATAATCTATCCTTATTTTTAAGAATATCTGTTGTCTGTGTGTGAATAATGGTAAGTTAAAAGGACTAATTTAATTTTAAGAAATCAAATATGTATGATTATTTTGTTAGATCATGATCACAACTTTTAAGTGATTAGATGCAGTTTCTTAGCATGTGATAGTCACAGCGTTATTTTATTAAACTAGTTATTTATTTACTATTATCATAAATATTTTAAAATCTTAAGGTTTATTAAAATTATTAATTTGTTATTATATAAGTGGTCTTCACATAGCCTTTAAGCTAATATGGCGGTTGCAGAAGTTTACCTTAATACGGTTTTATTAAATTTATTTCTTAGGTCTTAGTCATCCTCAATCTTATCATAAATAAGACATTCAGAAAGAGGTCGGCCAAATGAAATATGGTCCCACACATATAGCTTTGACGCGACTGGCAAAAAACGGTGCAAACCTCGAAGCATCCGGAATGGAAGCTATGAGTCAACAGGCAAGGGAACCATTGGTATAAAACAACTTAATAAATAGAAAAACAAATTATAAACCTAAAGATTTTGTCTATTTTAAACCCTTTTCATCATCGTTGATTGAGGACTGGACAAATAATGCGACGTTGCCAAACCGTATAGGTACAATGCGAGTAGTATCGCAAGTTAAACAATACTCAACCCTATAACCTTTCCATAGAGCTGAAATTTCAAAATACATTACTAGCGCTAGGTGTTATGTCTGTTGCCGCGTCGCTTTGAACCCGTAATATGAAAGAACGAAGGGCGCCGTAGTTTCCGTATTTTCGTCTTATGAATGGTAATGAAGGCAAATATTTAAACTATCGGTTGAGATTTGCACTTGAAAAACATCGCGTCCCACTTATGGCAGTCGTTTTTTTATGTAGATGATGAGTACATGTAAATGCAAAAACACAAAAAAATTGGTTGTTTGTAAAGTAGGTTTACGATCGAGATGTTTACGTGATAACATAACCGCACGAGAAAATCTCCATTCGTTTGTATGCCGCTAGAGTGAGAGAGACGGAAGATCGGTCCACTCACTCGAACGCTATGCCAGCCTCCGCTCGTGAGGATTCCGCGTGACAAGTTTCACGGAATGACTGGCAGCGCTCGAGATGAGACGGGAGATCGGTCCGTCTCTCTCTCGTTATACCTGCGATCGCGCTCGTGAGGTTTTGGTGTGAAGTTTCTGAACATGTCACCCGACTAAAACGATTTTAAAGACGTTATCACGTCAAAAAAGACAAAATTCAACAACAAAACTTTCTCGTATTAGAGCAACCACGAGAATAAGTTAGGGTATCATGCCGTTAGGCCATACGTGCTTAAGCTAATGCGATGAATTTATCTGTACGTTGGTACTTTGTGACGCAAATAATTTAGACGTCACTTTATAAAAATCAGTATCAATGCTGTTTAACGCCATCTCGTGACACGTAGTATACTGAGTGTTGTTGGATGATAGAGTTGCATCAAGTGTTTACTACATCTAGTACCTACCGTACCCGTAAGCAATTCTAGAACCTTCGGGCATTTGTCGGGATGTTAGCCGACAAAAGGCCCGACGGAATGACTGTTATTCCCTGGAGTAATGGATGCGTTCTGTGTGCACACTTCGGCCCCCTCCCACGTTTCTGCCACTTCAAGGGCTGCGGGTGCTGCAGCTGCCTCTGCAGAGGCTTTAAAAAAAAGGAAACGCTCCTGCTTAGACAGCTACCGTTTTGCGCCTTTTGGAGTGGAAACGCTGGGACATTTCTGTGGGAATGGGTGATGTAGGTTTTGATAAACTTTTGTTTTATATTTTATAAAAAAATATATATTTACATTTTGTAAAATATATATTTACATTTTGTAAATATATATTATTTAGCTTATTATAAGTTTTAAGCTATATATTTATTTGTTAAATATTCATGTAAATTGTAAATAAGTTCCAATTTTATATAATACAGCGCTAGTATGGCGAAAATTAAATAGGTACCAATTTCATTTGCTGGCTGTCAAATACTTATTTTTATGTCCGTGATACTCTAGGAGCTTAATTGTTCTGTGGTACTGTCAGTCAGACAGCCTGGCACTGCACAGAAGAACTATTAATCTGTGAAAACTGGCAAAATTGCCGAAAAAGTCGTATGTTTATTTCACTGAATAATTGGATTTAGTGTTCTATTGAAAATACGTGTATTATTTTATTAAAACAAATTAATATCCTTTTTGGGTAGGATAGTGTAACAAACGTTATTAAAGTGTATAAATTAAAAAAATATGAATGGTACATTCAATAGCATGGTTAGTAATTTAATGTTCTTACTCAGTAACTTCGTACATTTATGATATCTCACAAAAACTGCAGTTAAATCATTGGAAATTGTCGCTTTGCTTTGGTATTGGTATTAATCTATAACAATACTCATTCATTGTGTTACGAATTTAGATAAAACAGACTATAATGGGTTGAGGCTTACATTTTCTTTTAGTTTTTCCTTGCTTTGTATTTGTCTGTAAAATTAGGTAACTAGCGTATCTTGGTATTACTAAAAATTTTTTCTTAGCCCATTAAAGCAATCCTTTTGTTGCTTGCTATAAGATGGTACAATAATTGTCTTGTTGGTGGAATAATAGTAATGTCTTGTACACAGCTCAACAACTGTGGAACTTCATGTAATTTGTTAAAATGTTGGAAATGGGACATCACACAATTGATTACAAAGCAACTTCAAGTGCAGGCCAAATATGCAATTTTGGTATTGAACAGACCGATCTCACAAAACCAAGAGTTTATTACAAGTCTTTGGAATAATGGTAAGCTGTCTTAATAACATTCTTTTATAACCTATGCCATATGAATTTATAATGGGTATTTTATTGGCACTAAAACTAAAAAAATATTATTTTCCTGTCCGAATAAAATAAATTGTTGTTCATTGAAATCTCAAAAAACATAGACTTCCCCATATAACCCATCATCTGTTACAATTAGTATGGAGAAAGTTTTTTTTTACAGCAGGAGTGTGCCTTCTGATTACATCTGACAGTAAGGTTTTTTAGTCACTGGCCTTACAACACCACTCTACCAAACCGCACTGGGTTTGCGTAGTAGAATATGATCTAGCTAAACCACCTCATAGTTGAGGTGTGGCCTGTGCCCTGCAGTGATATATATATCCATATATATCACCATATATAGACATATTTTAATTTGTACTGCATTTGCTTGTGCACTTCAGGGTAAAAAATAAATGACGGTTTCTAAATCCTTAATACAAACAATACCTTTTTGATTAAAACAAAAATTGAAATTGATAAATACAATATATTGAGTAACAATTGAATTTGTTTCAGCATTAGTAAGAGTAACTGTAGATGGTGGCACTACACGGTGGGACAAATTCCTCAAAATTCTCCCAGAAAATGTGCAAAACACAATGAAACTCCCAGATTTAATCACTGGAGATTTTGACTCTATCAGTGAAGAGGTTCTACAGAGATACAAAAAAAGTTGTAAGGTTAAACCCTTTACCTGTGTAAATGTAGGTAGTTATTGACAAACTAACACCAATGGGCAAGCTTAAGCTTTTCTAAGTATCTATCTATCTATTTATATCTTGTAGATAGTGTCAGTCAAAGTACCCTGCCTGTTCATTGTATTTTTATTCTACATTTTGATCACTAGAAGTTTTATTTTATGCAAAATAAATAAATCTTGGTTTGGGATTGAAAATGGAAATTTATATTATTTTATGTTATTAAATTAATTTAATGTGATTTTTGCTTATCTTAATATTTTGCAATAATTATCTGGTGTTGTGACCCATTTTTATTATTATGTAAAATGAAATATCTTTGGATATTAAAATAATATATTTATTTTAGGTAATACATACACCTGACCAAAATTATACAGATTTTACCAAAGCGTTGATAGAATTACGTAAACACTGCCAGCAACAGCAGTTGGAGGTATTATAACTTTTTTTTTAAATAATCTTAGTTTGCTTTGTCATTTTGACAAATACAGTATGAACAGGGAAGTTTCTTCTTCTTTCTTGTTATGTAGCAATCTGCATTTTCACAATTTATTCTACCAATACCATGTGCGTAGTTGGCCAAAATTGGAACAAATACCACGATTAACACACATTTGACATTACACATTACTGAGAAACTACCATAAGTAATTTGTATGAACTCATTCACACATTATTATCTGAGGCATTTTGGCATCAGTATTATCCAATAGCATAGTTACCTAGGCCTAGGGGTATGTGCATATAGGGCTTTATTATTGGCATTGGATGATATTTAAAACATGCGTCTTTCCAGCCATCAACAGACTGAACTTCGTTACATAGTATATTAAACTCTTGCGTAATCTTTACCGACCTCCGTATCCGAGAGGCTAGCATACCGGACTTGGTGTCGCTATCTTTGAGGTTCCGGGTTCGATTCCTGGTCGGTCAATGTAGAAAAATAACTTTTCTATATTGTCTCGGGTCTGGGTGTTGTGGTACCGTCGTTGTTTCTAATTTTTGTAATCTGAACATACAGCTATAGGTTTTTTTTAAAATTCCCATTCCTTTTCTGGTGTTTACTATTTTTTTCAGATTGAAGATGTTGTTGCTGTTTGTCAAAGCTCAGGAAGATTAGATCAGATTTTGGGAAATATTCAAACATTATTCCTAGCTAAAGAGAAGTTGTTACTTAGTTCTAACACAAAGCTTTATATAATGACAGAAGAGGCAGTGTCGTGGCTTTTGTGCCCTGGAGATCACATCATCAGTATCCCTGAACAAACGAGACTTCATAAAAGGGCTTGGTGCTCATTAGTTCCTATAGGGGAGACTTGCAGTAATATGACTACTAGTGGACTAAAATGGAATTTAGGTAAGAAATAGCATCTAGATGATGAAGATCTAGATGCTGCGACACAACGTAAATAAAACGCCAAATCATCATCATATAAAAATACTTACAACAAATGCCACCGCCAAAAATACGCCCGGCTTTTTTTTGCAAATTATTTCCACAATCACACCAATTATCTAGCCCCAAACTAAGCAAAGCTTTTAGTATGGTGACTAGATAACTGATCTTAAATACGTTTCTAAACATCCATGACTTAGGTACAAATGCTCGCGCTCATCACACAAACATTTGCCCCTTGCGGGATTCGAACCCGCAACCGCTATTGCCACAGCGCGTTGTGATTGATTAACATGATAGTTACGAAACGAATTTCGCTATATAGTATCTTTGCCACAACCCATCATGGGCTTTTTTATAACACGAATTTCACAACGTGGAAATATTACAGAAATCACAACGCTTAGTGAGCTGTTTAATCGCTCATTGAGCGTTTTCTAACTTTGTGCCTAACATACCTGCCTACATATTGTACATTCAACGGCAGGGCAAACTACCCAAAAAGTTAAAGGTGACACTGAACCGATTTTCAACTTTAAATCCGATACGTAGAGATCAACATCAATTGAGAAAATTTGACGTTTTGTGATTGTCGTTGACAAGCTGTTGTCTGTACACCGCTACGGCCATCGTGCGAGTTTATTGAATGTAGCAACATTCAAATATGTTAAATATTTCTTATTGTACTTACAGATAATCAACCTCTCAGATTTGGTGAGCTAGTAAGCACGTCAAATACTTTCGACGGATCAGAAAAAGTGACAGTCAAATGCAGTAATACAGTTCTCTGGTCGATGCGAGTTCCTAGTTTAAGTAAGTCTACCGATGACCGTCTGGTGTAGTGGTTCGCGCTCCAGACTACAAAGCCGAGCAGTTGCGGGTTCGAGTCCCGCAAGGGGCACATGTTTGTGTGATGAGCACGATTTATTTAATTTTGAATGAAACACTGTGATAGTGATTGAAGGATTCCGAGTGCTACGATTAGAATTACGATCACCAATTCTGATAATTGCTGAACCACAAACTAAAAACAACTGGTTAGGCATGTCATGATGTGGTACTTTTTTTTTTTCTGCAAGAATGAGCCGACTGATATAATACTGAGATACTGTTAGGTAAACTAAATGAGAAGATCCTTAAACGAACAAAAGGCGCTGACATAGCCCAACGCATTAGCAAGCTTAAGTCGCAGTGGGCGGGGCACATAGCACGTAGAACTGATGGGCGATAGGGCAGAAGGGTTTTAGATTGGAGGCCACGTACCGGCAGGCGCAGCGTAGGACGTCCACCCACAAGATGAACAGGTAAAGGTTGCAGAAACCCACTGGATACAGACCGCTTCCGGCCGGCCAGCTGGAACTCATTGGGGGAGGGCTATATTCAGCAGATGAGGGTTTATATTTTCTGATACCGGATCTCTTACTAACGAGTGTCTCAGTAAGAGTGCACTTTTTCATTTTTAAATAAAAACACGTATCTTTTTAGAGAATTGTGATATTTTTATTGGATTGTAAAGAAGACATGTTCTGGCCATTACTCTTTTTATAAAATTTTCAAATAAATGTGGCTGATCTCACCGATGACGCGTTGGATCTCGGATTTTATCTCGGGATTGTTTCTGGTTTATTCGCATAAAAGTTGGAGGTCTTTTGTCACAATTCGCTGCGTAGTGCTTCGTGAAATTTAAAGTTGTTGAGAACGATGCCGAATTGATGTTTCCGGCGACACTCTCGTTTACTGCAGCAATGTATTCAAAAGACCGACCGGTACGGTGACGTACAGGAATCTGTCTATAGTCGACTCAGTTTCTTCAAATTTGACCACTCTTCGAATGGTTAACACATTAGATGCACTTTCTCGACTGAAAATTAAGCGGTCTTAAGCGGTTAAGACTAAAGTTCTTACTTACGAAATGTTTGTAACAAGTTTTCACAATTATAACGCGTTATTCTGTCTTAAAGCGCTCCATTCTTAATAATCGGAACATACATAGGTGACAGCTTTTAAATTTCAAAATTGCCACTTTCACGAAAAAATAAATTACACTAGATTTAAAAAGTGCACTCTTATTGAGATATCCTTTATAATGTTAATGAACTGATTTCCAACACACTAAAACACACTCTTATTGTTACAGGTCCCTAAAAATGAAATATGTGATCAGGTACTTAGTTAACAAATACGTATTTTTTCTAGCGAATATGCGTCATATTATACGTGCTCATTTTTACCCGACTACTGCGCAAAAAGGGTAGTTTATTAATGTAATAGGTACCAAACCAAATATACAATGATGTTTTATGATTATGTGAAATTAATTCAATACGATGTTTACACATAAAACTACATTGATGCTGTGATCCTATAGTGATGCTAATACAAACTAGAATCTGTTTTTAAAACTACTTAATTTATTTTAGTATTTGACTAGACATATTCCTTCATGCTCTGTGCTATGTGTCGCTATCTCAGAGGTTCCGGGTTCGATTCCCGGTCGGTCAATGTAGAAAAATAACTTTTATATATTGTCTTGGGTCTGGGTGTTGTGGTACCGTCGTTGTTTCTGATTTCTGTAACACAAGTGCTTAAGCTACTTATCATAGGATCAGAGTAATGTATGTGATGTTGTCTAATTTATTTATTATTATTCC
Organism: Anania hortulata; assembly: GCA_963576865.1. Lineage (NCBI taxonomy): Eukaryota > Metazoa > Arthropoda > Insecta > Lepidoptera > Crambidae > Anania > Anania hortulata. The sequence continues at coordinate 15,094,247 of OY756396.1, read as the reverse complement.
TACTTAAATTGTACTTACGTAATATTTTTATTTCGAGAATTGCAATTTATATTAACTGACTGCCATTGCTACCTGTTTGTTAGTAGTACAATATATGTATTGTGATCTAGTGTATTAGGTAATAGTTGTAAAATTAATTTGTAATGGGATGTGTAAAAGTTTTTGTTGTTGTACCCGTTAACATCCAAACGGTCTCATGAGACCGCATAACAATATAATTTCTATTGTGTCTCGTTTACGTATACTTGATCAGTTTATCTATCGAGGTGCCATTTATGTTTTTACTTGAAAGAAGCCAGTTACATTTAACCCTGTTATTGATTTTTGTCAGTATATAAAGATTCAAATTATCATTCGTGAAATATCACAGTATCAGCGTCTTCATAGTAGCTAAATATTAACGGGCTTATTGATAAAAATAATGACATGATTAAATCCATAACTACCATAACCAAATTGTAAAATCCATAGACTAACCTTGGCGCTAACTTAAAAGTTATGCCGAGTATAAAATAAGATCTATAAGACGGTAAGGGCCTTACTACAAAAAAGATAGTCTAGGTTTAAACACTGCCTAAAGATTAACCAACCATTTAAAAAGTATGGTAACATAACCGAGACATGTGTGATGTGTCAAAATTCCAAATTGTATGGCTATTCTTTAGACATGGTTTAAACCTAGTCTATCTTTTTTGTAGTAAGGCCATAAATGTCTAACATAATATGTCTAAATTTGAAATGTTTGTGTATTTTTGACATCTGTGTGCATAATAATTAGCTCCCTGTTTCGTTTCGTTTTGTATATCACGCTATAAGTATTTTAAAATAACGTCGTACATTTTTCTGTATGAGGCACTGCTGTAATCGTATCTTTCATAGGAGAGCGGAGGTGGAGTGGTGAGAGGTGATAAAAATAACAAGGCGTAGTACTTTTTACGAGCTGCCAAACGCGATATCACCATAGATTTTGTATTACATAGTTGTGACGTCACTTCTGTTTAGCCCAAAACAAAGTCAAAAGACGAAATATTTATTGATTTTAAAGCAATTAAACGTCGATCTTTATAATTAATTAAGAATTATGAATGAGAATGTCTTAAAAAACCGGCCAAGTGCGAGTCGGACTCGCGCACCGAGGGTTCCGTATAAACCTGTAGGTATATGTAAAAGTTCTATGAATTTCAATTTAATATCTCTACGCGTTCATGAGGAAAGGGGTAGTAAGTTAAAAATTATTAAAAATATTTCTATTATATGATGTAAATAAAAATTTACGGTTTTCGCAATTTTTCCTTTATCTGTGCTATAAGATGTTGCTTCGTACCAAATTTCAAGATTCTGAGTTCACGGGAAGTACCCTGTAGGTTTTGATTCCCTTGCGTGTGTCGAAAATTTGCAGCATAAACTCCTGTATCTTTTGATTGCGTTGGCTTAGAAGTTTGAGTTTTTCAGAGCTCCAAGGGACAGTAGACCTGAGTATTTGATATAAATTCCAGCTTGATATCTCCATGCATTCCTGAGAAAAAGGATCTTGACAGACAGACGGACGGACGGACGGACAACAAAGTGATCCTATAAGGGTTCTTTTCCTTTTGAGGTACAGAACCCTAAGAAGGATTTTTTTTAAAGACATGGTTTCTTGAAATTAATATGAGGCATGGTTTCGCAATAAAGAATTAAAATCCTTGTGTTACGAGGTACCAGCAATATATTTACCTGGGGCGTCTCACTGTCCACCTAAATTCGATCCAATATAGAAAAGATCGTATTTTGAATTGACCTTAAGGAATCGAACTGAACCGAGACCTTTGCGTTCAACGCGAATAACCGCGCCACTACACAAATCGAGTCGTCGTCAATAACAACAATCGTCAATTATTTGTGATTGGTGTCAACATCCCTATTGTTGTGGTCGAATAATACGTACTTATACATTGCCCACCCCCAGTGTGGTTGTGGACTTGTGAACGACTAATCAGCTTCAGTCAAACTGACGTGAAAACCGCGCGGGATGCGATTCGCCCGCTCACTTAGGCTCCCAAACTGACGCGAATTCCCACGCGTCTTTATTTTTAATGTCTTATTAGAAAAAGATGTCTTCTGATATCGACGCTGAGGTTTTGCTATTATAAGCAGTAGCTGAAGAAGTAACCCAAGGTATGCTGAAGAAACAAAGAAAATGGTTCCATGAACTAAGTACTCAACACAACAGTTCTGCACTTCGATACCCAAATTACGAAAAGATAAAGAAATATTTTATAAGACAAAGAAAGGTTCGCTGCAACGTGTGCGAGTATTCGCGGCAGTTTGAACACAACCATACAAGTTAGTGGACCGATCGGCGCCAGCGAATCTCGTCCCGCGTCCCGCGCGGGGTTCGCGTCAGTTTGACTTTATAATAAATAAAAGTGTACTACGCGACGCGACTACGACAATAGGCTAGTTTCCTGGGTCAAAAAAAGATTATTCTATTTAGTCCGTCAGTTAGATTATCAAAAAATATTGAACCCATATTTTCTCTTTTGTCAATCAAACAAACAATGAGGAAGATAAAGCACATCAAAGTGAGAACGTGACGTCACGCCTTGCTAAAAAGTGTCGCAAGGCGTGACGTTACGCGGAACTTTAACGGGCTATATCTTCATCATTTTTTGTTTGATTGAGAAAAGAAAAAATACGTGTCCGATATTTTCTGTTAATCCAACTGACGGACTAATTAGATTTTTTTAGGAAACTAGCCCATCCCGTCATGCGCCTAAGCATGACTGCAAGACGTTGTTGCACCAAGAGAGGGGAATACCAATTATTGAATTTACTTATGAAGCGCTAAAGACGTTATATCACTGCCGAGAGCTTACCTCTCGTTAGGGAAGCGCGGGCATAAAGGCCGGCGCATAGTAGGAAGGGCCAAACTGTAAAAGCTTTCTTACTTTTCATTAAATTTTCGAAAAAAAGTGGACTAAAGACACAAAACTAAGGGACGTAAGAAAATTGGACATATCGTGAATCACGTACGAACAACGAATCGACGTCTGACAGGTATGTGCGCGAGCCTCAACTGTCATACACCTCAATCTTGTGGTCAAGTAGTAAATGTATCACTTCATCTCGCTTCTCTTGCCGCCGCTCACGCACCATAAATACATAGATTCACTAGTATTTGTTAGTCTTTGTTAAATAAACGAAATGTGATTTGTTAAAATGTTACTATTTTGTTTTTTTATTAATTTATCTTTAGAGGGGTAATGTTACTATTTCGTTTTTATTTCTGGGTATAGTCTAAGTTCTATTTTTAAATAAAGTTGGACATGATTGTCAATATTTTTTGTTTGTATTCGTTTTCTTCTAACAATTCCATTTATAGTAACCGTTACCACGAAAAAAATAATCAGAGTACTATTACCAAAAACAAGGAATTATCTCATGTTAATTAGACGTAAACTACACAACATAAAATTACTAAATGATAATATTTAACCCTGTATTTGAAAGGTTAGTATGTATTTCCTATTTTCTCTTAAATGTAAATAAAATACTGTATTGTGCAAGGCAATGAGTTTTATCAAAGGAAATAAAGTAACAGCAATGAGGAAATAAATTTCAATAGTTGATAAAAGTCGTCACAATTGCAGTCGACTCGAAAAGAGAAAAAAAAACTAATTTGCTTTTGTTTCAACTCCTATTTTGTCTAAAATAGTAACACTTAGTTTTGAGATTTTATGCCTGAAATTTCAATTGTGATAATACCTTTTCTCGGCCATAAGAAACGCAAAAATGCAGTCAAAAAGTTTAATTGTTATGTACATTAACATCACCTACCAAATAATTTATGGAAATGACAACATTTGCATGAGAAACGTAGCTTGCAACTTTGCAAGCCGGATAACTTAAGGCATCGTTAAACTTTAAACTTAATAGGCGTTTGATTGCAGCGTATAGTGTGATATCGTGGGCGTGCGCGTGTGTTTACATAATGATGAGCCGGCGAGGCCGCGGAGGCTGCGCAGGAGTCGCCAGTGCTGCCAACCGCGCGACGAGATCACGAGATAGCTGTCATCTTCCTTATCATCAGCTGATACGAAATCGCCGCTCATTTCAACCAGTCGCCCGTCGTTATTGTTTGAGGAGCGCAATAATTTTAACGTGAGTATTTTTGGATAACTTAATGACTATTTTATTTGTGTATTTTATTAACTGTAAAATATTTTCTACAAATATGTTGATGATAGTTTAAATTTAAGTACTTACTTGACCACAGAAATTATATATTTATACGTACGTGTTAATTAACAGATATTCCTTCAAACTTTAATTTATCTTTCGGATTCAAGTGAAAAAATTAGTAGGTAGTGGAATAAACGCTTCAATAAACACTATAATGATCACATCACGAAGTCAGGCGCGGTCACATGCTCGGTGGGACCAACATGACCAATTGCAAGTCAGTCAGTTCGCGCGCGCTCAACGCGCATAACGTGTATCGTGCGAGTTTATATTCACCGCAACTATCACTGGTGCGTCCGAATAAGTCATTGTTTTTCACTAATTAGACCCAATCACCACAGTATAAGGTCCATTTCCGCTTACGTAAGTAATGCACCGTACAATCATTAATTGCAGCGTCTAGCGATAGCGTTTATGCTTGAACATGATACAAACCTAAGTAGAATTCAACGCATGCCTTTGGATTTTGTTAAGTATACGTTTGGAGAAATTCGTTACATCTAAGACTAAGTAACGAGCTGATTCTTTGTAATAATAAAAGTTAAAATATTTTGTGTGTTATACTACTGAACGTTTTTAAAAGCCTTTAAGAGTAACAGCATTTTAACAAAGTTAACAGATAACATTCAAAAGTTTACGTTCGTTATCATTTTTACATCATTATTAACTTAATGTTACATCATAATTGAATTACTTTTTTATCAATATGTTTGACAAACAATAGTTCGTTTGCCTACTATGTGGTGGTAGGTAAACTGTAAAGATCGGTGCGAATTCATAATTTAGTGCTAATATTTTATGGGGTCTTAAAATAGTCTTTCCTAGATATTTTTGCATAATTTATGTTAATGTATTCCGTTCGTAATGCGGGTCTTTTTTAATAAAAAAGACTACTTATTGTTACTCCTAATAATGTGATTTAATAAATACCTAGTGTGTATTCATTATATAATGATGAATAAGTAAAAACTTTTATCAAACATAGTATTCGACGTATGATGCATGAACCCATGTCTCACCTTTACCGCATTATGATAAATTATTACCTACGTAGTGATTTCTAAAATCATGTAATACAAAGTTCCGACTACTCATTTACTAATTAGGTACTACTAATCCTCTGCCTGTTCTGGATTGTAAGTTTTATCAATAGTAAAACCGGTCCCAAACTTTTAGGTTATTTTGGTAAACTATACTCAAGGGTCTCTTATCGAATGGTGGCCTCGAATCAACCTTATTTTGCCGTCTTAAAAAGATTTACGTCTTCTTGGGACAAAAAGGAGGAGTTACTTATGAAAACTACGCTAACTTAGTCGCAATTAAAAAAGCAATTTTTAACCTATCTACTTACACAAGATACAATTAACTTCCTAGATTAGTAGCTAGTAGTAAAAAGAAAATGGATTAATATCGTTAGTAAAAAGTAGGTAGAGGTATGGACACGTTAAAGAAAAATCCCAAGTCTTGTACATGCTAGAAAATTTGTTTAAGTTACCATTTGATTAATTTGTAAAAAAAAAACGAAATGGGTAATGTGTATATATTGATTTATGGAGTACTTCATTTTTATCTTAATTTGATAAACAAGTACCTAGGTTCATGCTTTCAAAGTGATTGAACGTTGCACACCTCATACAATGGCAATATTCTGAGATTCTGATAAGCAGCTTCATGGTTAAGATAACAGCTATATAACCTTCACATCAAGTGCCCAAATATCTAACAAGTTCAAATCTATAGATATTATGCTAGGTACCTACTTAGTAGGCAGGTAGGTACTTAAAGATATGATGTATTGCTACGTAATGGAACCCGTACTGTCAAGTGCAAATAAAGCCTAGTACTTACGGTACGCACCAGGACACGTTTGTCTCGGGACATTGTATTAAGACAATGTTTGTTAATATTACACAATGACTCTGTAATGGATATCTATCTATATACGCGAAGAGATAAAAGTCGACATTAATATATCGACGCATATCTTGTGTCCAGGCCCCCGATTTAGAACCTTTCGGTAACAAATTGTCGACCGGAAAACCACCAGTTGACAGCTCGTTATCGAAACGTTCTGTATCGGGAACCAGATGAGAGATTAGTTTTGGATTTGGATCATGTTGTTCTAGTCTTCATCATCATCATCGTCATTTCAGCTATAGGACGTCCACTGCTGAACATAGACCTCCCCCATTGACTTCCAGATTGGCCGGTTTTAGTGTTACCTAGTGTAGTAGCGTAGATTAAACACCCATCAAGTTGTCGCCTTCTGAGTCCAGGACTCAACCAATCACAGTAGTTATTTTTTGATGTGACAAAGCGATTACTTAACTAAGGGGCCCATTAAAATGGTCGTACTAAATCGTGTAGGTATTTTAACAAAGACAATTGAGATATGAAGAACCATTTTTTACTCTACTTTCAACGCTCTCTCGTGTCTGATACACAGTTGCAAAGAATTAAATATCAATTGACCAATAAACGAATCCTGGTTTTCTTTGAAAAATAAAACAAAAATAATCTTAATAACATAGGTAAGACGCTATATTCCCATGCGGGATTTGACAGTGGTTTAAAAAAGTTGTCGCCGACTTCCCTGACTTTAAAATAATGAGCGTATACAGGGTTATTTGTAAAACATCCACCACGTAGGGGATCGATTATGGCCAGGTACAACAAAGTTCAAAACTTTGAACTGTCAAGCTAGACGCTCAGCATCTGACTGTACCTACAATCATTAAGGAGAGTTCATACTGTTTGTAAAAGAGTTAGATAGACATCATACATATAGGGCTGCTACTAGCTATATATTTGATCTGGGGAAAGATTCCTGTGATGTGGTAAATTACATTGAAAATATTGCAATGTTACAATCATGTTCAAGATACTTAGTAATATCCAAGTAATATCCAAATAGACTGAATCTACATTAACATCAGCTCTCCGATTTAGAACCCTTTGACAATGAATTGACAACCGATATATCACGTGACGCTAAATCATATAGTGTTGACCAAATACCTGATGAATACTTTATAATAAAAGAGATAATGTGTAGTATAGAAGTACTCGTACTACCTCTACCGTGACCATTACTCGTTAGATTATATCCCTTTAGTTACTGCAACCAAAGTAAGTTCTCAGTTACCCTTCAGTGAGCTTACCTCTAGAATACATTCTCATAATTTGATACAGTCTCTGTACTTATAAAACGACTTTATTTCGTAGACTTGTCAGTCAGTGATTCCAGAGATTTATCAGAAAAAATGTGGCTAAGAAATTGCGTGACGTGATTCAAGTTAAAGTGTTTTTATGTAATAAATGACGATTTTGAAATGCTCTCTATCACACGAGAATTGCCGCCATTATTTGTCCAGTCGATCGTTATTATTTAAGATTCATGTCAGCCTATACTGCTGGATGTAAGCCTCCATCAAAGAGCGCCAAAGAGCACGATCTTCTGTTTTTTTAATCCATCCACTGCCGGCCATCTTCGTAAGGTCGTTGGTCCATCGAGCTGGGGGGCGTCCTACACTACGTTTGCCAAGACATGATCTCCACTCGAGAACCTGTTTGCTCCACCTTTCATCGGTTCTGCGACAGATGTGGTCGGCCCATTCAGAACTGCTTATGTCCAAAATCTTTTGCCGTATTTTTATTTATTTAATTTATTTATACTTTATTGCACATTTAAAAATAATTGTATAAATGGCGGACTTAATGCCAAGAAGCATTCTCTACCTATCAACCAGTGATCAAACAGAGAAATACAGGTGTATTACCTCGTTTCGGATTTTATCACTTAACGAAGTTCCAAGCTTCGACCTTTTGTATATTATTTACGATTTTGAAAACTATCAAGTGAATTGAACCAAATAAAATATTTTTCTTTCTTTTCAAATGATTTATTTTTCCTAATATACTTACACTGCAGCACTGGGTTTATCCCTTGATTAGATTATAACGAGTTAATGTGCATCAAATTATGTGTCCATGAGTGATGTTGGCCAGATAGGACATCTGCTCGATTAGATCATAACACTTCTATAATCTGGATTCGTAGGTAGCAATGACAATATGCCTAAAGCACCAACCAAGCTGCAATTGAAAAACCTGAAATAAATATTTTTAATATTAGTTTTGTTTAATATCCATTGTAAGATGAATTTACTTGTAAGATGAGAAACGTGAGGATCTTTTCCATTGCTAAAAACACATATTTGGAACATTCGTTTCGAGCGATGTTAGGTAAATTACAAACAAACATATTTAATAAAGTAGGCACTTATGTCGTCTGTTTTACTTAAGTGGTTTTAAAATTATGAACGTCACAAATTGTAAGTGCCTACTCGTTGTCGAGTAGTGGTATAGAAAAACAAACTTGTGTGACATATGTAAGTAAGTACGTAATGAAATATAATACTGTTGAAACCATTTTATTATTATTGTACGTAATTAATTACTTACTAATTAAATAACACGTATCTTTTCCTGTAAGTGGGACTTTCATTAATAATAATTTGTTTACTGTAATAGCTTACGACAAATTATGTAGGTAAGAAGACAACTAATGAGAAAAAAATCTTGAAAAAAAAACTAAGTACCTACCTAGGTACTTTTAAACAATGTTCTTTTTGATTTCCGGAAATTTTAACCAGTTAATCCTTTTCGTAAAATAATGTTTTTGTCGAAAAGCTTTTTTTCGTTGTCGTGCAATGTAAGAATTTTTGACTCTTGAAATTGACAAATCTTGTGATTTTTTGTTAGCAGTACCTACAGAAAGTGCTCTAAACCACACGCACTTTTGAGCGTCGGTCAATATGAGTGTTAGATTTTAGTATTTTACACCACGTGCATAATAGTAGTTTTGTTAAAACACAAAAAAAATGCGATATTTTTTAAATCTCTAGACCTGTCGTTCCTGGGTTTATCGAAATGGGACATCTGCTATATTATGCCTTTTTAACAAAAAAATATTTATTAAATTAGACATCACAAAAGATGATCAAAAAGTTATTAGCTATTCTATTCTATTAGTTATTCTATTAGTTATATGGAATTCTACCCGGATAAATCCCCAAAATTGGAAAATGTCTAGATATATCTAGTAATGCATAATATAAAATGTATAGAACAAGTGCACAATTGAAGTGAAAAACTAAACGTTTTTAATTCTTTAAAACAACTTGCCTAAAACTTATTCTAAATAGTCTATTTCATGCAAAGGAGAACTACTTTAAAGCAATATTAGCAGAGCAAGAGCATACTGAATGCACAAAAAATACACAAAATGGGTCTTCTGTAAAATTTTAAAAACTAAATTATGCTCTTATTCTACCGAAGGTGCGATATTCCTTCAATGGTCAAAATGGTTTAAACTTCAAAGTATGTAACAGATTACATCACGGTCTGAGATTGGTTTCTTTCCAAGTAGAGCATATTGTTAGTATATTTCAATATTCAATATGAAAACATTTAGTGAGTAATGGCTGCCGGAGTTTGTTGAGTGACTAATGTACGTGCTCATACGCATTTATAATAAGTATCAATGCGGTTGACTTAAGGCGATACAAGTATTTGCAAAAAAAGTAGATTAAATTTACCCAATCATGCTAAAAGACAGATAAATCATAAACGCACAATTCCACCTTTGTTTACTTAAGTATGATAATATTCGGCGCGGACAAAGACCTCATTCCGGTTTCATGGCATGCTTTAAGTGTGTTTGTCTTACGAAAGATATGTCTGTAAAACTATAAATAAATTATTATGAATATAGATATTCTAATAATGTGTGTTTAAATATTAAATTTTAGGTCCTACTGAATTTATATAAGAGCTAAATGGAATTTTATATTTTGATTTTTAATATATATAAGTAATTTCTTTATTTTGTGTGTTATATAATAAAGAGTATCTATCCTATTGCTGACGAAATGCATGCATGATAAAATAGGTAAACCTTTTACTAAGTATGGAAAAGACCTCTTTCTCGTTTCCCAATGCCCTTATTTCTATAGTGTCTCCTTAGTCTCCGGAGGCAGGCTAATAGATAGCTGTGTCTTGGACTGCCGTAGGTACGTGTTTAGTCTATGTACTGTAACTGGATAGTGTTATAAGCCCTTAGACTGGCAAAAATCAATCGAAAGTATTTTTGTCCTTCAAAAAGACCGAGTAGAGGTCGTTCTATGAGCGTTCCATATAGTTTAATTTTGTTGATTAAAAATACTTTATAACGTATTTTGTCCTTCAAATAGACCGAGTCGAGGTAGTTCTATGAGCGTTCCATATAGTTTAACTTTGAAGATGAAAAATACTTTATAACGTATTTTGTCCTTCAAAAAGACCGAGTAGAGGTCGTTCTATAAGCGTTCCATATAGTTTATCTTTGAAGATGAAGAATAATTTAAAACAAACGAACAAATAAGACGTAATTTTTAACTTAAACAAAAATCACCTGTCAATTTAGACAACAAAGTTTTAAAAATATTTGCGGCATTCACTGTAATATGACGAGCAAATTGTTCAGTGATTTAGTCATTCTGCAAAAAATGCTAGGTAGTTTAGTTAGTTTATATTTCACTTATAATAATGTTTTAGTATCTGAATACACCATGCATAATCGAGATCGAATCAGAAATGAGGAGATCCGTAAACGAACAAAAGTCGCTGACATAGCCCAACGGATTGGCAAGCTGAAGTAGCAGTGTGCGGAGCACATGGCACGTAGAACTGACGGCTAATGGGCAGAAAGGTTCTAGAATGAAGGCCACGTACCGGTAATCGTAGCGTAAAACGTCCACCCACATGGTGGCGGACGACCTGGTTAAGGAAGACGCTCAGGAAGACGCTGGATGCAGGCCGCTTCCAACCGGCCAATCTGGAAGTCAATGGACTGGCCTATGTTAAGCAGTAGACGTCCTATGGCTGAAATGATGATGATGATCTAAAATACCGATGACTTAGCCGTGTAAGATACTTGTTATCTTATATCATGGCAAACCCAATAGTATATGTAAAAGCAATCGAATTAAATAACCCAGACCACCCCAATTTACCTTTACGACGTTTACCTGTACTAAATTTAGTCGGTTTACTCGCTCATTTCGATTGTTTATATCTGCAAACGCCATACCACGTCATTTCGTACATTTTTGAGACGAGTGCCTTTGCGTTATTGAAGCATCCAGAAATAGATTAGCAGGAAAATGATTAAGTACTTCCTAAAGTACTATTTAAAATGAGGACGTAAAGAAATCAGTGTTATAATATAAGAAACAACAACACAGTGCCTATTGTAGATTTATTCGTTATTCATTGACTGTAATAATCGGTTACAGAGTGGAGGTCATGGGGTTAGAATCGCCTAACGGCCTCCGCTTCCGTGTATGTTTTGGAAAAATGTATTAGCTTTGCTAAATGAAGCAGACGCATGCGAAAGATTCGTCACATACTTTTTCACGCAAGCTAGACGTCTTCTTTGTTCACAATGCGATGGCGAGATGTCCTATAGAGTAGCTGGTTGCAGAAGGTGAATATGCAAAAGATAAAGAAGGCTAAAGAAGAGAAATCATGTAGCTTACAATAAACCTGAACTGTGTGGGGTATTAGGTTTATAAGCAAACGTATATAATTCACCCAAAACCATAACTTCCATGTTTGCGCTGACAATGTATAACCGCTAAGTTACGTAAAAACTAATTTCTGAGAGTCTATAAAATTATCTACTACTTCCGGCCACATAAACATTTATATTATACTTGCGAATAGAGTACCTAAGTTAGTTTACAATAAATAATGAAGTTTCGGTCGTATCGTAAGTTTCCAATTCGATGGAATCTATGGTTAACCTGCCAAACATCGAAAAATAAATCATAGATTGCATGGTTTATATAAATAATCGGACAACTCCGATTTAAACGGTTATTTTTCAGCCCTAGGTCTAACAAGAGATATGCTAGGATTTCAGTATTCTCCTTTCGTTACGTATCGATTTATTTCATTTTTTTTCTCACTTTTAAATACATAATGTGGCCTTAATTCTATTTAATATTTTAATCATTAAAGCACATCATATTATTATGTGAACATTTACCGTCAAAATGGCATTGTTATATACTCTGGGTCTCTACTCTGACACATTCAAAAATACATGCAGTCACATGATCGGAAATGAATGTGGACCGGAAACACATCTGTGCACATGCTCTGTGACCTTATAACGGGCACATTGCTCAACCTACCTGCATGTTGCCTCAACCTTCAGATTGTTTCCGAGTAGGTACTATAATTATGACAACATTATCCTGTTTTGAGACCGATACGCGTTATAATTTTCGCAATAAATTGGTTTTTATTTGTTTAATTTCACAAACTTCTATCTTATCACAATACGTAATAACTTGCGTAGCTAGTAGAAGACGAGGCTTTAGTCTGTGCGGTGGTCTGTCGATGACGTCATTATACCAATCATAATGACAGCCAATCAACAATGAACTAAACAACCCCGTACAAAATTTACCATTACAAATAAATAAATGTAAATTGACGCACTAACTAAAATTTTAACTTTTCTACATTGTTTTCAAAATTATGATATGCCGTGAATGGTTTTTGTCAAAATGGCAGTTATTATTGTAATTAGGCTTAGAAGATTAGATTACAATGAACAGTATGGAACTACGAAAATGTTCGTTGAAATTTAGAGTCTAAAGTGGATGTTAATGTAAGGCCATTCAGAAGAGAGCATTGTTTTACCACTAATTATTGTCGAAGCCGGCCGTCAATCATTGTTATGATAAACACGGACGAGTTAAACAATTATAAATTAAGTCTTATAATATTTAATTTTTATGCCACCATACTATTGTCTCAAGCAAAAATAAGGTTTTTATTTTATTAATCCCTTAAAAATACAAATATAAATTATTTTTAACTAATGTACAGTTGAAAATATGTATGTAATACTAGCTGTCCCGGCGAACTTCGTATCGCTTCTTTGCCCTTTTTTTCGTGATTTTTTCCATGGTTTTAATATTTTGTGGTGTAACTAACCCGACCCGAATGATTGCCGTAAAGCAGGGGCGTGCATTGGTTTCAGATGGGGGTAGGCTGTGAGTGAAAATTCAGTAAGTTTGCGTGAAACAGTAGGCGATCTCGCGGCAGCCTAACATTGGTTAAATTGCACAGTAACGATCTAAGTTGCGCGCTTTAGTAAGGAATAAGTACAGGTAGACAGAATATTTATTGTTTATTGTTGAATACGTAATTAATAATTATGGTTAGCTGTTCTGTCGGTTTTTTATGAAGGTAGGCTCTGCATAATAGCCTTTATGGGATGCACGCCCCTGCCGTAAAGAAGATTGAACCACAGTACCTATGCATTTTCTCAGCTTTCCTTTTCTATTATCTAGAATCTAGCGCAATGATTTGCTCTCTTTCAACTTCATCTCTTTTTCGTTGTCTAAAAGTAATTCACATGATCTTATCTTTAGACAGAAAATAATCAATAATATCTTTAGTTAAGATTTATATTTAAAAGGTGATTAGAAAAATATACAGGGTTATTTTTAAAAAATCAACAACCTCCTAGGGGGTTATTCTCAAATACAACAACTTTTTCTATAGGACCAAAATAGTATTCTAAAAAAAAAACACTGCTTTATAGAAACTGATGTTCGCTAGTCGGCGGCTTAGTATGGGGTAGTGTTTTTTTTTGCAATTTCGATGTCGGTCCCATAGAAAAAGTTTTTGTATTTGAGCACCAGAATCAGCCCCCTAGCCGTCAGGGTTCTTTTAAAAACATCAAGAACCCCCTGTATAGACCCTATAAATTAATTAATTAATGAAAATATATATATTTCGAACTTTTTTGTAACGGCAGTCAAGTTTTTAAACTTATTATTTTTTTGTTAATACCTATCTAACTGGTAACATAACATACCTATAACATTTCTCATAAATGTATAATTCTAAAGTATATGCACGAATATTGTGAGTACTTGTCGAAGTTCCATTGAAATGCTATTACCGTTTCGTCCTGCATGGGTAACAGAAAACAAACACTCTTTCATGGCGGTCGCAATGCTTACCGGAGTACATTTTTATACGGTGCTAATTAGTCGACACATGCCTCGGTTCTGATTTCCTTCTTTAATTACATACGTATGTGCACACAAGTCAATGTAATAAAAATATTGTATACGATCTTTTATTCGAGTTTTTAATACTCAGTAATTGTTTGTTTCACTTTTATCTTTAATTGAAGTTAAATGTTTGTTCGTTGTGTTTGCTCTTTATAGATACGAGCTGAAGCTGTGGTATGATGATATGTATGTAGATAATAAATAGTATGTAAGTCAGTTTTTTTTTTTAAAACTAAAAATTAAGGTTACAGGGGATTCTGAAAATTAAGTTTTGTCAAAGAAATCTTTGGTTTTGTTTATAAAAAAATATTATGATTTCAAATTTCTGACTTCACCATAGTATTTATGTGCATATGTTAACATAGCGCTAGTTTCGGCTTGTTATACCATTTACCTAACACCCAGTATAATAAAGTTTTTTTTCAAATATGTCCTCTCTTTTTAAATTGGTACTCATTTAATTTTATAGTACGATTTTTCTTAAATTTCACGCATTTAATGACTGAAGGTACTTGCATGAAGCCATGTAAGGTGTATTCCTTCGAGTTAACGAAACTTTTTATTATACGATCCCAATATTTTACAATACTCACTGATTATTACCAAACTATGAATAGCGATTTGTTTTTGTTTATCTGCCTAACTTCCTTTGGTTTTTATCAGAATAGTTGTTTAGGAAATAGTACCACACAAAGCTGCTATTGTTATAGTGAAAGACCGGTTAGATGCGGCGTAAAAACAGTATCGCGACAAAAAGCCGGCCTTGTGGCCGACCGCGAATTCGATTCCTGCTTCAGTGGCTGGGAACGGTGATGAAGAAGACGGTTTTTCAATTATTACGTAACCTTGACACGGTAGTCCGATTGTTTTCGCATTACAATTTGCATGATTGTAAATGTATGCTACTTTACTTGCTGACGTGATCTGAATTTCAATGATAAAATAAAATAATAACGTCAAGTTAGGTATCCAATATCGAATAGAAAATCAGTTGAAGAAATATGATATGCTTTTTATTTTGGTTAGGTATGTAAATCGTTTGTTTCCTAAACATTACACAATGTTAATTAATTTTTAAGTACAAATGACTTTCAATTTGAAATAAAATTATTAAAACTATCCCAATACGACTGAAAATAGAACAAAAAAAACCTCAATTAAATTACTTGTTTACTAGACGCATGACCGCGGCTTCGCCCGCGTCGAATCCAAGACAAGTAGTAGTGATATTTACACATTTTTCACACAACTGAACAGCGACATCTACGTTGATTAGCGCCATCTAACTCGCATTATTTCCTCGGGAATTTTTCCCGATGAAAGTACCTTCCGGATAAATATCCGGAAGGTTATAATCAAATGAGTAAGTAGTTTCGGAAATTACCTGCTCATCCAAACTTTACTTCACCACTTCATATCATTAGTTTAGTTATAGATTGAGCAGAATGTAAGGTTAGATGCTTTTGTTTTAATGTTATGTTAATTAATAGATAGCACACAAGAATATTTGCAAGCACCTGAGTTAACTAACTCACTATCACAAAAAAATGGTTTTCTACCGCACCTCAGATCAAAAGAAATTACATGTCTAAACTGTAAGTAGTTACTATTTAGTTTTGCTAAACCCATCCTAACATTACCTAGTAGAAGTAATTTGAGTTTTTATTCACATACGTAACTAATTAGACGCTCAAGAATAATTTGAATACATTACTCGTAAGGTAATATTACGATTTTCGTGGTTTGTGAACACATGTGGTGATGTGGTTGGTTGGATAAAACTCTTTTTATCGGTGGCGGCTAGTTATCCAATTGAAGAGGCAAACATAGTGTTTCCTCAATTGACAAGTGTGTCGATTTGTGATGGGGGCTTTTGTTGGGCTCCTGAAATTAATACAGGCTTAATTTGGGAATATGAGCTACGTATTTTTTTTTAAATATTTTCCTATTCCTATCTGCTTTTAAAAAATAGACGTTGTGGAAAATTTACGATTAGTCGATTAAATTGCACCGCATGTGCTCTGCTTAAGGTCCTTGTTGGAGCGGCAGGCATTGCAGCGTAAGCCTGTGAACGCTGATGATGAATGTCGGCGAAATTTCAAAGTATACTTTATTCCAAAAATACGAAGAATAAAATTAATTACTATAGTCTCATTTTTATATTGTTCTATTATCTATAGACTTTTAAAATTTGGCACTATCTTGCATAGTAACCCTGTATATTATTCTCTCCTCCGTGCTCCTACCTCAATGTGAAATCTGTGCTCTACAAGTATACGCTTAGGCGAACTAAATAAAGCTCCCACTATGTTACTTTTCTACTGAAGTGGAGGCTAGAGGAGAGCAGCTGTATTTCGATACAAATGACAACGTAAGCGAAGTCCACGCCGTTTTGTGGACCAGTTTCGTAACCAGCTTGTTGGCTACAACTTCATGCCCCTGTAACTCGCTATGAATACCCATAGCACAGGAGCCGCATCGGTAGCCATTTATTTATTTATATTTGTTTTTTTGCAGATTTGTAATAACTACCACTAGAATAAGATTATCATGTTACTAACACCTCAATATGGATTTTTAAAGTCTGCAATAAATTTATTGAATTGAATTGAATTATTATATTACCCAAAATATGGCCTAATCTAGTCATATCTGTGACCCTTTAGAAACTGCTTCCTGGGCCTGGGCACCGCTAACAGTCCTCGTTACGCCACTGGTGAAAATGCACTTTTAATTCCGCAGGTAGAGGACGCCAAATTTTGACCTGCCTCCCTAGCATGACCACCAAAACACGATATGATATGATATGATATAGATATAGGGGGCTGGGGGTATCTGTTGATTAATGAAGGATTACTAAAATTCAAATATATTTAAAACTCTACGACTCGGCAGAGTGCATGCGCTACACAATGGTGTTTCGAAGTAAGGAATTATAGTCCTTTCAAGTTATGAAGGGTTTTGTGACACTTCTGATTTTCCGTTTCACTTATACTACTTGCGGTAATATTAAAAAATATATTTTATAATATAAAAACACAATATACTTTGCCTCTAAAAATCTAAGCAAATATTATAGTTTAATGAATCGCTTTGAATATTTACTTGATGCGTAAAACGGAACTCAATAATACTCATTTATTTAGTATATGTATTTATAGGCCCTTTTCCGGGCACTTATATACGTCTCAAAATATAGCTTAGCCTTTTACCACCACTTCGGGACTACATTTGCTGGTGATGAGAAATGGCGCAACAAACTCAGTCAACTTTGCCAGCCTTTTTTACAGGAAATAAAGTTACAACGATTAGGGATTGACAATACATAATCGACACTTAGGTAATCGATGAATCGGTTCGGCCGTCTTGTGAAAACTTATGCGTTGACGTCAATACAGCGTCTGCCTTGTATGCAGTGCGGTGTTTTCGTTGTGCTTCGCGTAGTTACTGTTTTGGATTTTGTTACTGTTTTTGTTGAGTTTTTCGAGAAGATTGGTAAAGTGCCAAAAAACTTTTCAAAAAACTGTATACGGCACTCTGACGATAGAACATTACAGTACCTATATAAGTAGGGTCAATATGCCTGTTTGCCGTCCACCGCCTTTTTTCGACCATATGATAGTCAGTTTTTAAAGTACTACATAAAATAGGTGCATTGTCACACTCACAGAAACAAAATTAAACCTGTAGGAACCTGACCGCCATGGGAACACGCCCACATACACAAATCTTACCTAGACGCGAGCAATAACAAGCAATAAAATCGTTAGTCGGTGCCACGCTATGACGGAGTCAACACGTGTCATTTTTTGTAAAAAAAATAGTGCGAGGCGAAATCTTACATGGTAAGTTAATTCATGTTAAATTGTAATTTTAGATAGTTTTGTGTTTTGTAGATCTTGCTAATGAGTTATACAACTTGTAAAATATAGTTTTAGTTTTAAAAAACGCATTTTGCCAATAAAAATTGAGTGGACGCATAACTGGACAATTTTTTTGCACAAAAGACCTGTTTCTCGACCACACGGTCGGAAATAGGTTTGGACTTGCTAATAAGGTTGCATATAATATTTTCTGTCGGATACGAATAATATGAAACTTTTTTTGTGAATTTGAACCTTATCAATTCATAGAATTCACTCACCCATTTTCGTCCACGGTATATCACATCATCACAAATGTAGAGATAGCGACAGATGTTTGAAATATTACCTGGTCGAAAACTGGCACGTTGTAAACGCTGTCACAATATTCGACCAGTTCATACAATCACAAAATAAATAGTCCTTTAATTCTGAACACTACAGAGTTTCCGTACATTGCTGTTTTAATAAAAATATACTTATTTTTTTTAGATGAGTTCTTCAGAGCCAAAACACAAACGGAAAAAGACCCCGGCTTATTCTGAAGATGCTTTAAAAAACGCATTGTCGCAAATTCGCCAAAATAAAAAATCAATAAGGCAAGTCTGCTTGAAATACGGTATACCAAAGACTACTCTTTTAGACCGGATAAGTGGACGTACAACCGACGAAATAAAGAAACGTGGACCGGATCCAGTATTAGGGAAAGAAGGGGAAAAAAAAGTAGTGAATTGGTTAATCAATATTTCAAAATGTGGATTTCCTGTGAAGAAAAATGAACTTTTAGATACAATACAGAAAATAATAGTAGACAGTGGGATCAAAAACAATTTTAAAGATAACCGTCCTGGCGAAAAATGGTTTAAAAACTTTTTACAACGGAACCAAGAAGTGTCTCTCAGAAATGCAGAAGGAATCAATAAAGCCCGAGCTCTCGTTACTAAAGAATCAATAAAGTTATGGTTCAAAGGTCTAAGGGCGTATTTACATGACATTGGACAGCAAGATATCTTGGAAAATCCAAAGAGAATTTTTAATGGGGATGAAGCGGGGTTTGCGCTCTGTCCAAAAACAGGAAAAGTTTTGGGGCCACGCGGGTATAAAAACGTTTTTCAAGTTAAGACTGGAAACGAAAAAGAAAACATCACAGTCCTTTTGACATGCAATGCAGCTGGAGATGTGTGCCCACCCTGCGTGGTATTCCCTTACATCAGACCACCTAAAGCTGTCGTAGATAGTATGCCCCCCGATTGGTGTTTGGGCAAATCGGACTCTGGATGGATGCGAGGTGACGTGTTTTTCGAATATGTCACGAACGAATTTAACAACTGGGTCATAAATAATGAAATCATTAAACCAATCCTCTTACTTGTTGACGGACACAAGTCTCATATGTCCTTAATGCTAAGCACTATATGCGAGGAAATGGAGATCATCTTGTACGCTCTGCCTCCTAATACGACCCACATTTTGCAACCGGCTGATGTGAGCGTGTTTGCACCATTGAAATCATACTGGAGGAAGACCGTGAGGGATTTTTTAAGCAAAAGAGATTTTAATTCGACTGTCACAAAAACAAATTTTTGTCCATTGCTAAGTGAGACACTAGCAAACCCTAACATGAGACAGAATGTAGTCAATGGTTTTAAACGCTGCGGGCTCTATCCATTCGACGAAAATAGTCCAGACTATACCAAATGTGTCCGAAATACGTTAGAGGATTTAAGCTCCGTCAGAAAGCAACCAAAATCTACTGCTATGACACATTCCGACATTGCAACCACAAAAAAAGTCATAAAACAATTGAAACCAGCTCTGAAACAGAAAAAAATTGATACGCGTATTATTCTTAAAGAACTGAATACATTGAAAAAAACGTTACCATCTGAAAGGGGAGTATATGCAGAAATATCCATTGAGACTGAGTCTGAAAATAATGAAAGCTCATTTATAAATTTTTCAACAGAAGACAACACAGGCCAAAACCTTTCAATAAATGTCGAAAATGAATTAGTTGCTAATCAAGAAATAGCTCTGTGCTCATCTACTGAAGGTCAACAAAATAAGGAGAACAATTCTTGGCCTTCCATGGTGACAAAGACAGTATCTGCCCAAATACACTATACGAGTACACCTCGAGAAAAACCCACGCCTCAAGATTCTCTTTCAACTTTACACCTGACGCCTGGGAGTTACCTCGACGTAGGTTCTATTGTGTCTTTGGATGATGTCTTTATACTGCCTTGTCCGGATGAAATAATATGTGAATCTCAAACACCTGAAAATGCAGAACCACCTGTAAATGAGACTTCTGCTACCATTGGCACCCCACTTGCGGAAAGCAGCAGAAGGAATATCCTAGATGAAGTTTTTCAAAATCACTTAGTGTTACCGAAAATAGTTGATTCTGTAAGAAAAACTAAACCGAAAACTCCCGCGGCAATCTCTTCTGCTGCATGGCGAAAATATTATGAAGACAAGGAGCGAATTCAAACTGAAAAGAAAGAGGCAGTACAAAAAAGAAAATTAGAAAGATTGGAAAAGCAAGAGAGGGAAAAGAAATTAAAGTTGAGTGAAAAACCAAAAATAAAAACGAGACCAAAAAGAACAAATAAGACTGACAAAAACAATATATTTGATATACCTGCCACCTTAAATAAAATTAGGTGTGCGGAGTGTTATGAGATACTTATCTCAGACGTCGAAGATGATGAAGAAAAGAACATCGGCTGCGACGAGTGTATTAGGTGGTATCATCTAAGATGTACACAATTCACTGGACGCGCATATATCAATATTCAAAATGAATCTTTTAAATGTGACATATGCAAAAACAAAAATTAAATCAAGAGATAAAAAATACAGATTACTAAATGACGTTGTTCGTACCTGTAAAGCCTTTCGTGATTCTTCTATTTTTCCAATTTTATTAAGAAAAAATATTAGTCTCTTTTTGATTTTTTCAATTGCAATTGTTAATAATCAGTTAATTGTGTTGTAAGATCCCTTAATATACCGATTGTTAGTTATTGCTAAGTCAATTATTCTGTGATTGATTAAGAAAAGAAAAACATAATATTATAAGTCTGATTATTAATTATTTCAGAGTAAGACTAGATTAAGACAAGACAAGAAGTGAACTTTTGTGCAATCAATCGCTTACAAAAGAAAATATTATTTTTTGTAATGTTGTTTTTTGTGTTGATTTTTAATTAATTTTTAAGTTAATAACTTGCGCAATGTTTGTTACGTATTCAAATTTGTTTAATAATGAGTGATTATAAAGACTGATTAGAGTTGATAAATAAAATATAATAATTTTCGACTGTCTTTTAATCGTATGCACTTGCTATTCTTACTGTATCTTGAGTTTTAAAGAGTGGTCGAAAACTGGTTTTGGGCTGGACGAAAACCAAATTTTTTGGTCGAAAACTAGGCAATTCGCTATTTTGCTTGTTTCATATTTATTTAAAAAAATGGTAAACGTAACTGACAAAATCTCAACATTTAATGACAACAGACTATACAAGTCATTCATTACATTAAATGTGAGTTGTGATTTGCTACTAGAACATATTTTTTTTACCTTCCAAACTTGGCAACTGCACTAATCGGACGAAAACCGGCGCAATGACCCTATATCTCTTAATTAAAAAGATGTCACTTTAATAAAAATCGATTAAACTTTCATTATAAACTCTCGATTTTCAAAAAAAATCGCTTGGATTTCGTTGTGGCATATCACTATTCACTATATGTGTCAACAGTGGAGTGTCATAAAACCCTTTTTATCTTTAAAGAACTATTCAAGTATAATAAAAATTATAGCAGTAGTTTTAAAAGCTTATTACTTAAGGCGTAGGGTAAAGAGAATACACGTTAAAGAGGTGTTTTTGCACAAGTTTTCTGGTGAATATAACCTTGATGTTGAAGTTCTTCCCGTTGTTTCTAAATACTAGTTATTATTTATTATAAACACAAACAAAATATTTAAAGTACCGCAAATACCGCGATCTTGTACACATTTATATTTTAATCGACGTTTTTGTTTAATTTCAAGGTTGGTTTAGTTATAATAACATTCGTGCCTTTAAGTTGTAAAAAATGTTTTTCAAATAGTCAACAAATTATAGGAATTATAAGGATTGTTATTGGATTTCACTCTTAGCGCCTACTTTTCCATGAGCGGATATTTTGCTTGCAATGATAATCTATTTGCAAAGGAGCGCAACGGATGGATGTTTAGTCTGCGAGAAGCATTTGTATTATCTTAGGCACGGGATGAATGTGGCGCGAGTCGACGCTAAATGCTCAAGGTCACTTGCCTTACCCATCGCCTTAATCCTAATTGGTCGAAAAAATATTTTAAAAATATGCCATGAATTGTTAAAACCTACACAACATTTTGAGCATAGCATTGTTTATACTACTTATAATTCACGACAGAAAAAAAATTAAATCATTTAAAAGATTCAATTCGATCAAACAAAAAGATGCTTATTTTCAACCGACTTCAAAAAAGGAGGAGGTTCTCAATTCGACTGTATGTTTTTTTTTTTTTTTTTTTTTGTATATTTGTTACGCGATTACTCCGCCAATTATGAATCGATTTTAATGATTCTTTTTTTGTTTGGTAGATCATACTTCAGAGGTGGTCCCATATAAATTTTATCGAAATTGATTTAGAACTTTTTGAGAAAATCAACAAATATATACCCAGATAATATTTTGGTTGTGGTTCTTGTTACCTATCTTCGACAAATATGAGCCGATTTTGATGATTTTTGTTTTATTGAATAGCTTATACTTCAAAGATGCTATGATAAAAGTTTAAAAAATAAAAATCACCCCTAAGGGTAGGAAAATAGGGGATGAAATCGGTGTTCAGCAGTTAGATTAGGATTTATCACTAAAAATAGATGAAATAAGTAAATTTTATTAAAAAAAATAAAACCGACTTCAAAACACTGAAATGCTAAAAATAATCCTAACACTTAAGTACCTAATCAGTTACTTTTGGAGTCGGTGCAAACAAAAACATTGAATCTCTCATCGGCTGGCACCGACTCCAAAAGTATCTGATTAGGTACTTAAGTGTTAGGATTATCTTTAGCATTTCAGTGTTTTGAAGTCGGTTTTATTTTTTTTAATAAAATTTTCTTTCTTCTTTTTAAAAGTGTTTACGTCGATTAATAGGCCAACTTGATAGCTATAAACTGTGCATAGAAGATAATGCGAAAAGTTTTATTTTCCCCAATTATCGCTACCTGAGGACGATTGCCGCGTTTCATTGCGCGCTGTTATGCACCGAATTTAATAAGTTTTCGTGAGACATTAATACCAATAAGCGCCGTGTCCCCAATTTATGGGCCCTACTCGCCTTAGGAGGTAGAAGTTAGTTTCCTAAATTGACTACCGAGAAAAAAATCATTAATTGTGTTAATGTGTATAATAGGTACACTCGATCGTTCAACTCAAAATCAATTCCTTACAAAGCAGGCACCTATTCTCGATCATCCTTTTTTATTAGAATTTACCTTACTCCTGAACTCCTTGTAAAATTATATCAGTAAAATATTTGTACGATAAGTTTTGCAATAGCAATTATTACTCAACCTTGCTTCGTATAGTTATTTGTACTCTATAAATAAATACCACTGTTCCAATCAGATATGGCCCCGAACACAAATTGTTGTTATAACTGTTCGTATACAATGCAGCTGTCATATGTCCAAGCTGCTGCATCATAGTTATTGTATAGTACCTACGGCGTTGGTGTAGTGCTGCCTTGATCGCAAATCCTAGTTCGAGCCAATAAAGAAAAACTACTAAATTGGTTCTGGCATACGTATTTCTATTATAGTACCCGCCTGAATAGCACTTGAGCAAATAGCACGCCTTAGATGCTATTTGGGGAATAATTTTTATTATAATATCTTATTCCTTGAACAGCACCTACGAAAAATATTACTAGGAGCGCTAAAAGGAATAGCAAAGGTGCTATTCAATCCGGTGCTATTCACTCTGGTGCTATTCAGACGGATGCTATAACTGGAATACTTCACTGGACTAGGTGTACTAGGAGACTAGTACTCGTAAACACAATGATGTTTATTCATTACCTCAAGACAGTGGCAATTAGCGTGTTGTCTGTTAAATATTTATTATTATTTAGTTATTATTATTTATTTTTAGTCATCTCAAGTGTGATTCGCGATTTAATCACCTAAATCACATCAAACGAATTAACAATAACGCCTTCTAATTGGAGCGCGTGAGTGGAGAAGGAAAAAACCTGCACTGAACATCTGCATAGTAAAGTAAATCAAGGTTCCGTTGCATAATTATCAAGAATGTTCAATATAATAATTGTTAATTTTAATTATCATAATGCATTTGCACCCTCACCGGTAGCTCCTTGAACGGCTATGCTGTTTACTTGTGTGTTCTTTTGAAACCTTTATCAATTGAAGTGTACATTTGAAAATAGTGTCAATTGCTTAGATTATGTCGTTATGAGAAACGTAAGCAATTAACTCTCATTTACTTTGAATCATTGAGGTGAAATAATTAAGCAAATAAAAAAGGTAGTTTATAATACATTATATTTTTTAATTTATTATAATAATTGTTAGGCTGTGCTGTGCGTCGACTGACAGACACGAAGTCCCTTGTTTTAAGATGTATTTCATGGATTCAGTGAAGGCTATTTTTCCCGTAGAAGCAGGTTTTATGACGCCATCGGGTCCAAAGTAACTTGTCTACGAGACAAGTCACTTGACACTCGGTGCGCGTTGAATACAATGATATTTCAATAGTTCCAGATATTTATCACTTAAACATTAGAACACAAATTACACCAAACTTGCATTCTAAAACTCTTTAATGATAAATAAAACCATTAAAATCCCACTGAATCGTCCTGCCGGACTTAGGCCTTCGATCTTCCAAATACATGCCACTAAACTCGATCCTTTGCTATATTCTTGTCTATTCGCTGCCAGCTTGCAGATCAATGCTGACGAGGGACCTTGCTACCATTCGCTGCGTGTACCAAGTCCTGGTTTTTTTAACATGACGAAATTAATGAATGGCTGTTTGTCTCCAGAACGGGAGGGGCATAAGAGAGCAGCAGAATGGGGGCGATGTTCCGCAGCGAAGAGATGGCCTTGTGCCAGCTCTTCATTCAGCCGGAGGCGGCATACACCTCCGTCTCCGAACTCGGCGAGGCGGGCACTGTGCAGTTCAGAGATGTAAGTTTTTTATCATGATACTTCTTTTGCAGCGTGTTTATAGTTTTAAAAAAACCGGCCCAGTGTGTGATGGGCCACGCGCAATGTAGGTTTCCCGTCATATTATGCGGTGTTGCCACCTGTTTGACATAATTAAGAACTTAATACTAATATTTTTCTTCTCCATGTACATTTTACTATTTATTGATTTATTTTATAAAAACCTTGAGGGTGATTCTGCTGCTCATATTCAGTAACTTTTGCTATGGAGCCCACATCGAAATCGCAATAAAAACTTTTCCATACTAAACCACGACCAGCTGACATCAGTTTGTATTAGAGTACCAGAATCAGCCCCTCCGAGGTTTTGCGATTGTACATCCTGTATAATACTGTTGTCGTGTTTTTTTTTCGTATTTCTTAACTTTATTTACTTTAAAATACTCGATAAAACGGATTGCTGGATCGAAAAATGTGTTTGCATATCCACACAATTTTTAAACGACCTATCCAACGACATCCTACATCACGCGATAGATGAGAAAACTGCTTTAGTGGAAACACACCCTTAAGTAAACTACCAAAACATGACTAATACATCTTACAGACGTGTAACATACATAAATATTATTTGCCTGATGTTTAGCGCTTGGTGACTAAGCGAGATACGAAGAGACAAGAAACGTACAACAAACATAAACGGGATATACTTTTTTGTAAGGTTTTAATAGTGAGGGTGGCAGAAGCGTACTGTTATAGGGTCCCTCGGGAAGATCGTTTTAAAAAAAGATTTAAAAAGTTAACACAATTATTTATTAAAAATATAATACAAGGAGGGACCCGGCAGCCGTACCCGACGGAGATCGAAAGCAGACTGGCGTGCTCTGGGCCGACCCAGAGTCAAGTCACAGGGATGCGGGGGACTGCGGATTTAGCAGTTCAGCTCTTTATGCTGCAGAGTCAAGGTATAACACCTCCCCCTTTTAGAGGAAACTTCTAGGGTAGAAAAGGAGAAGTTTCAGAAGGGGTTGAATCTGGTCTTGGTTAAATTCTAGATCTAATGGTAGGTAAGTGAATAGATTCGTGGTCAGAGTCTTGTCTGTCTGGTTCTATGTTGTCATTGGGCACCGAAGGTGCGGTTGCTGCTGGTTCTGTGTTTCTGGCAGGCACTGAGGGTGCTGCTGCTGGTGGGAAAGTAATTTTGGGAAAACATGAGAGGCTGCTGCCGGGTAAACATTTTACACACAACAGGTAAGTTCTATACATAATAAAGGAAATTACAATAATACTAATAATAAGTAATAAAACTGAATAATGCGTCCCATATTGAATAATATGCGGTTTATCAATAATTTTATCCAAATCGGATGAAGTTTCTAATAGAATATCGTTTTTTAAATCTAAATTGTCTAAGTCAATGTCCTTGAGTTCGATAGGAGACACATTATTAATTTTCGTATTTAACTTAACTAAATTACAGCAGGTGTCATTAAGAAGGTTAAAATCGGGTATCCTGATTGGAGAGGTGACATTAATTGCTACATTTCTGGGCAAAAGAGTGGTGCTTCTACAGAAGCCGGTGCAACCGCTCGGGATAGTGATTATCCCTGTTCCAGAAATGCTATTTTCATACAATTTTGAATTTAGACAATCTATGGAAATTTTATTAGGTAGTGTTTGTATAAATATCCACTTATTATTACTAATGGGTTTCCACACGTCTATTTTTCCGTAGATAAATTTCGTTTCGCACTGAACTGGTATTTCACTGATCACTTTTGACATTAACTCACTTTCACAGGACGGTCTGGCGTCGGATGCATAAACGTTGGGGATATCACATATGTAGTTGTTGGCCGTGGGGGTTTTACAATAATCGAGATTTTCTAAGTTGCAGTAATGGACTTTGTCCTTGGTCATTGCTATATATTTTGAGTTTGGTATGATTAGACTAAAAGAGTTAGGTCTGTCTGAACTATGAGGTGTTGGCAAAGCCACAGAATGGAATAACATAAATTCTTCCGTAGAAGCTAGAGGTATCTGTAATACAAAAATAATCTTATTGTCTACATAATAACATATTATCTTAGAGATATTTAAAATGAAATGAATAGAACTTAATTCTAGTACAATTGGTAGTTTAGAATCATCGGGTAAGTGACGGTAGCTTTCGGCAAGCTCTTGATACAACTGTTGTGGACTTAATATCGAGGGATGTAATATATTTTGACTGCTAAAAAGAATAGCACTAATTATATCTTCTATTTGAAATGATAACACCAAAATGGCTGTTTCTAAATTTAGTAAAATCTGATCCGCATACGACCGGATTATTAATTCATCCGTTTTAATAGAGACATTTTGTAAACCGAAAGAGAGCTTGTCGATAGCTTTGATCACGTTAGCTTCATTGTTCTTTATTTTATTTATGGTTTCATTAAACGTAGATATTACTGAGGTTGTGACTAAAATGTTTTCTTTCATCAATGTAGCTAACTTCTTCTGGTCATTTTGTACTGATTCTATGGCTTCATTATATCTGATGCCATCGTCTTCATCCAACGTGCCAAAAATATACTTGAGGACGGTTCCGCCGCCTCCTATCCAAGCACTGCGTTTGCTTCGGCTATCAAGGAGGTGAGAAATCGAGGTAAAATCTCGTGCCATATCGTGATATAGTACTGCCAGAGGTTCCAGCACGCTGCGACATTCTGACGGTTCTATGGTACCGATTTGGTTACACAATGTTTCGGCGGATTCTAAAGCGGTTCTTATGTTTTCTACGTGGGGACATAAGTGCGAGATATCTATGGGTATCAGAACATCCAACTGACCATTTTCAATTCTAAGTTCACCAAGGTAATCGAAATAGAGTCCCGGACCTGCTCTGATCGGTTGTATGTATTCTTGCTGGCTATTGACCTCGAGGGAGATGCTGAAAGTGGGGTAAGTTTAACTATTAGCTATTACTGTTAACGATACCTGCCTAAACTAACCTAACTTAACTAGATATTTGTATATAAACTATTTATTCTAACCCTTATTCAAATTTAAGTACCTTTAGTTTTCTGTATATATATATATATATATATATATATTTTATTTATATACTTAAACTAGTATATTTTATTTTATTTAAGTTTATGTTTTATATATTGTTTTACTTTATTAAACTATACTTACATTTATTAACGTATTATTAATTTTTTAGATTTTGCTTACAGATTCCTTTGGACGCAAGTTTGCAAGTTTAACCTGGTCATAATGGTGTTTAACAAATCGTCGATTTATGAGAAGTGAGAGAGTATTATTCCCATGTATTTTGACGACTTTATAGGGGCCTTTCCAGACTGGTGACAAGGCTTTGCGTAACCGAAGGTGGTTCTTCAGGTACACGTAGTCGCCAACCTTATATTGGGCTGGACGAGTGTGTGAGTCGTAATAGTTTTTTGATATAGCTTTAGATCTTTGTATATGCTCAATTGCCTTTTCACGTGAGTATTTTAGGCGATTTTGTAACATTCTTACATATTCAGGGTAGGTTACACTTGAGTTTTCCTCAAAGATGGAATTTGGGATAAAAGGCTTAGTGCCAAACATTAACTCGTAAGGAGTGTAGTGTGTTGTTGAATGTGTTGCTGTATTATAAGCTAGCATGGCAGTGTATACATAACGAGGCCAATTATCTTGTCCTTCGTTTACGTAAGATTTTAAATATTCTTTCAGTGTTGAATGACTCCTCTCGAGTGCACCTTGAGTCTGCGGGTGGTATGGCGAAGACCATAGTTGCTTTATCTTTAAGAACTCGCACGTTTTCTTAAAAAGATCGGAGGTGAAGTTTGTCCCTTGATCTGTCAGGATAATTTTCGGTATGCAGAAAATAGAAATATAATGCAAAAGACATTCACTGGTTTCCTCAGCGGTCGTACTGCGAAGAGGATAAGCTGATGAAAATTTCGTCAGGTCATCTTGTATGGTAAGAATAAATCGTAGCTTCGCTGGCCCGGACTCAGGAAGTGGGCCGACTACATCTAAAGATATTCTTTGACAAGGGGCTGTGGAAGTACTGGTTATTTGCATGGGTGCACGATTTATTCTCCTAAGGGCCTTATTTTCTTGGCAATGTTTACATTTTTTTACATAATTTTCGATATCAGTGCGCATCCCTTTCCAGTAGTATTGTTCTTTGATTCTACTGAGCATACGAGCAGACCCCAAATGACCTGCTATGGGGATGTCGTGATTTTCGAACATGATTTTCTTTGTTTCACTCGGAGTGGGGTAGATAATGTTATTATGGTAAATGTTTACAGTGATGTTTGTATTGTGGAATAGATAAAGAAGAATATTATATATTTTAGTGAACGAATGGATTTCGAAGGCATTTCTGAAGTCTGAAATGCTGATCTCGAGGACATCTCCATCTGATACAAGTGAGTTACGGACTTGTTTTATTGTTTCGAGAATTTCAGGGTATGAAGCAACATCGAAATGGTTTACTTTAGTAAAAAGGAAGTAATATATTTTGTTGTTTGATTCCAACTTGCAATGTGAATAGAGTTCTTTTTCAGCGCCGAGAGTGTTGTCAGACGAGTTTCCGAGGATTTCGTAAAGGTAGGGGTTGGATTCATCTAAATCGATGGATATAGGCACGAGAATAATCTTCGACGCGCTTTTAGTAAGGGCTTCATTATGTTCGATGATGTGAGTGTTAAGGATGAGATCGTGATTTGATAGAGTTTTAAGTAGTTGTGGGTAATCGCCGGAGAATGGAATAGAGTTAGAAGTAGAAGGACCGGGTATGGCTTCGACTTCGTCGTTAGGTTCTCTTTCAGGGCTATCGGGGATTGAAGGTAAATCGTTATTTTCTAGGAGATCTACTGATGGAATATCATTACTGTCTATGTCGACTGGACTAAAAGGGAGTTGAACATCAAGATCCCCTAAGGTTATAGGGCTAAAAGACGGCGATGCCTCAGGCTCAGGACGATCTTCTGTAGGCGAGGCCTGAGCTGGTACTTCGTTAGACGTGTTTTCTTGTATGATAGGATTGACTGGAAAACGTGACAACGCATCAGCATTGGTGTTCGTTTTTCCTTTTTTATAATGAATGTCGTAGTCAAATTCTTCTAGTTTGAGTCGCCAGCGGACGAGTCTCGAACCAGGGTCTTTACTGTTAAAGAGCCATTGTAGTGGCTTATGATCGGATAAGATTTTGAATCGATTACCATAAAGGTAAGGGCGAAATACCTTGGTGCCAAAGACTATGGCAAGACATTCTTTTTCGGTAACACTATAGTTACACTCGGCTTTATTAAGAGTGCGAGACGCATAAGCAATTGGTCGATCTTGTCCAATCGGCCCCTGTGACAGAATGGCGGAGATTGCGTGGTTTGATGCGTCGCAGGTTAAAAGGAAAGGCTGTGTGAAGTCCGGATAAGCAAGGACTGGGGCAGTAACCAGCTTTTCTTTTAAAGTTTCGAATGCCAGTTGCTGCTCGTTTTGCCATTTAAATGGGGCATCCTTTTTCAAAAGTGACGTCAAAGGTTTAGCCAGTTTGGAGAAATTTTCGATAAAACGTCTATAGTAGGAAACAAGTCCAAGGAAGGATTTTATTTCTTTCGGGGTTTGAGGCGCTGGGAAGTCTGTGACTGCCCGGATTTTGTCAGGATTAGGCTGGACGCCGTGCTCGTTAATGATGTGACCCAGATAGACGACTTCCTTTCGGAGAAATTCGCATTTGTCTGGCTGGAGTTTTAGATTGAAACTTCTGAGTCTGTCAAATACACCTTGGAGGTTATTTATATGGGAATTTAGATCAAAACTGTAGATAACAATATCATCTAGGTAAACAAAGCACCTGTTGCCTTGCAAGCCAGACAAGCAGTTGTTCATCAATTTTTGGAACGTAGATGGGGCGTTCTTAAGCCCAAAAGGCATTCTATTGAATTGGAAGTGTCCTTGCGGCACGGAGAACGCGGTTTTAGGCGCGTCTTGAGGGTCTATAAGGGTCTGATGGAAGCCAGATGTCAGATCTAAGGTGCTAAAATATTTACTTGATCCAAGCTGGTCAAGGATTTCGGAAATTTGAGGAATTGGAAAAGTTTCTCCTATGGTTATATTATTTAGCTTTCGGTAATCGATGACGATCCTCCATTTCTTCTGTCCCTTTGAGTCTAATTTCTTCGGAACTATCCAAATGGGAGAGCTCCATGGGGATGTAGAGGGTTCGATTATGTTTTGATCGAGCATTTGATTAATTTGAGTTTCCACTTCACTTTTGTGGCATTCTGGAAATCTGTAGGACTTTGTGTGTATGGGCACATCCGTTGTAGTTTTAATTTTATGATCTAGTGCTGTAGTATAGGTTAATTGGTCACCTGGAAGGTGAAAAATATCTGAATACTTAGAACAGAGTTCTTTTATGGCAATAGATTCTTCTTCGTTTAAATGGTTAAGTCTCAGAGAATTTATTACTTCTTTTGTGCGACTAGAGGTGTTTTGTGAGTCTGAGGGCACCTGGATAGCTTCGGGATATAAAGGTTCAATTTTAAAATCGAAATTAGAATTAATTTTTACAGGTGACTCGGACGTGTTTGCAACCGTTAGGTTTATTCGGTTATTTTCTTTTACTTTGACGATGCAGTTGGCAACCAATAAGGATTCTGAAATATGCTGATTTAGAATAAGCCCCTGTTTTAATTCCGGATTCTGAACTGTACATTCAATCACCGTTTCTGAACGAGGAGGAATAATATAAACCGGTTCATTAAAAAGAAGCTTTATGTAGATGCCCTTTATTTTAAGAACATCTTTTGTATAATCAATGCTACAACCAAAGGTCGTAAAGAAATCGGTGCCTATTATGCCATCATAGGGTAGGTTTATGTCCTTAATGACATGAAATTTGTGTTTGATTTTCTTTCCTTCGGACAGTTCGAGTTTCAACTGGAAATGGCCAAGAGTGGGGGTAGCTGCATCTCCGGGGTCAATACCTTTTAGGTTGACAGGTTCTTTTGTGAGAACTGGTTTTTTATCGATACAGGATTGTTTTAGAAGCGAGATAGCAGAACCAGAATCTACCAAAAGCGTTACTGGAATATCAGAAATTTGAGTCCTTACTAGGATATGGGGTAACAACTTTTGAGTTGTGTCCATATTTATTTCGTAGATTTCTATTTTAGGTTCGTGAGATAGGGCACTTATTAGGGGCTGGTTACCCGTGTGGTCCCTGGATTTAGAATTATGAGATAGGGCGCTTATTTGGGGCTGGCTACCCGTGTGGTCCCTGGATTTGGAATTCTGAGATAGGGCGCTTATTTGGGGCTGGTTACCCGTGTGGTCCCTGGATTTAGAATTATGAGATAGGGCGCTTATTTGGGGCTGGTTACCCGTGTGGTCCCTGGATTCGAATGTGGTGTCATTGGATGTAGAAGTTTTTATTTTATTTTTTGTATTGGGTCTCGCGAGACACCGTCGTGAGCCCCTTAATCGTTTAAAGGTGTGTCTAGTTCATCGTGACCTGGATCTTCTTCTTCTTCTTCTGTGACTTCCTGGACATGGTTGACGCGCCTAGGCGTCGGTTGGCCCGAGCTATGACCCGGGAAACCGGATGAAGAGGGTTGCTCTCGGGATTTATTATTGTTATATTGTCTTTTCCTGCAATCTTTTATGTCATGCCCTGGATTCTTACAGTACCGACAGAACAGGCCTAAGGGATTGTTATTTTGAGTACTACTAGATTGTTGACTTGGCTGTGATTTATTTTGAGAAAATCGTCTGTTGTTGTTATTTTGGTTGTTTTTCAGGTCTGACTGAGGAGTGGTCCTCTTGTATAGGGATTGTTGAATACGTTCCTCAGAAATAGCGAGGTTAATTGCTTCATTTAGAGTTCTAGGCGCTTGGCACCGAACAATATTTGAAATTCTTGGTTGGAGTCCCATTAAAAAATGGTGAAGGGCAAGATCTGCCATGGCTGCCGTGCGACCGGCGACCTCTTTTACCTTTGAGGTTGAGAGTGAAATTTCGGTCAGCAGTTGGGAGAGGTGAGTTTCTATTTTGAGCGCAAATTGGGATACATTCTCATTAGGGGCCTGCCGGCTCTCCTGCAGGTCCATGAGCAGGTGAGCGTAATGTTTACGCTCACTGAATTGAGTTTTGAGGAAGGTTTTTAGTTGGTCCCAATTTTCGAACTCCTTAATAGAGCAAGCGGTTTCCGCTTTGCCCTGGAGCTGGCAGAGGATGTACTTAAAGAGTACATCCTTTTGCTCGTTTGAGGCAAGATCATACGCATTATTACAATTTACAAGGAAGGAATTCAATGTTTCTCTATTGCCATCATATGGCTTGATTTTTTTAAGAAGGACGCCCAAATCCATTTCTATGGTTTTGGCTACTTGAGTCTGTGACCTAGTTTTCGGACGAGAAATCGGGGAGCTAGGCGCAGATTTAGAACACTCAGCTTGCTGGTGCTCTGGAATTTCTATCGTTAATTCCGGCAAATCTTCGTTTTTTGCTTGTTTTGGCATGACGGATTTATAATATACACAATACAAGTTTCATAACATCCCGTACATTAATTAACATAAAACGTAATCGTTTAAGCTTTAAGCAGAAAGGATTGAGACAAACACAAACAATAAATTAATAAGAATACGGATGAGCAATGACCAACGACTTACAAATGCAACGTTGCAGCAGCCAGCGACGCGACGAACGGAAATGCAGCCCGCATTCCGGACCGATAAGGAGGTGTTGTTTGGAATCGCAGCTCGCTGCGACGACTGATGACGGGGCTCGTTGACGCGGCTCGTGGGGAACCGATGGAGAGCTCGTTGTTTTCGGGATGTCGACAATTAGCGAATATGAACGCTGAGATATGATAACTAGTGCGTAAAACACGTAAACACACACGTAAAACAGGAACTGGTAGATACGTATTATAACAGGAACTAGTAGACAAATGAGTGATTTTCTTTCACTATCACTTGAGGATGTTCGGGCACGGCACTTGAGACTGCTTTTATTAGTTTTTCACAATTTTTAAGACACTGGGGATTTTCGTATCCCACCGCTGCCACCAAAATGTTATAGGGTCCCTCGGGAAGATCGTTTTAAAAAAAGATTTAAAAAGTTAACACAATTATTTATTAAAAATATAATACAAGGAGGGACCCGGCAGCCGTACCCGACGGAGATCGAAAGCAGACTGGCGTGCTCTGGGCCGACCCAGAGTCAAGTCACAGGGATGCGGGGGACTGCGGATTTAGCAGTTCAGCTCTTTATGCTGCAGAGTCAAGGTATAACAGTACGTAAGAAACAATGCTTGGTAGTCAGAACGTCTTATTATGTCTTTAGTAAGAATCGTGGGCAACCTGCTGGCAACTGTATCATCGATTTTTATAGGTGCTACTCGTATTAGGATGGCTGAGAATATTCCAATTAGCAGCCGTTAAGCAGCGTTTGGGCATGTATTATATTATTAAAGGTATTGTTTACGCACAAGTCGGGTAGATAGGAGCTTCTGTAAGGGCTTAAAGCTAAAATGCTCTTACTACAAACCAACGCATAGTTTAACTATTGCAATGGCTTTACTGACGCTTACTGCAGTGCTGCGTGACCATTTGTCAAAATCTTATAGATATACTATGCTAAGAAACAGACGAAGCTACTACCTATGTGGCCTGGTCATTAGTGTTTCGTCATTAATTATATTATAAATAAACGAATGATTTAGGTATTTTTTGGCACAAATGACACACAGTTATAAGTCGTATCGTGTGTTCTACACAAGCTATTTTAACTACAAGTTCATAAAATTCTTATCGCGATCTACTCGCAAAGGAGCCGAAGTTTGATCTAAACGAGCAGTAGCACTATTGTCATCGATTTATCTATGGCCCGATCTGCCGATATTGGCTGTTAGTGTTGATTGTTATCAATCATAGTATTGTGACATGGACTTTATATCGCCTATTGTTGATTACTTCACTGGACTTATACGATGAATTGTATAGATCACCCCTTAGGTACGCTGACAGTTAAGTTTGGATAAATAATGATGTTCTTGGAATGCATTTTCATTTATTCGAAACTAGTAAATACTTACTTGTATAAATTTATAAACAAAAACGAAGTTGGTATTCGAGTAGTACTGGTTTTTATTTTCTTAAAATGTACAGAAATAAAATGAATGTGTGAATCGAAGTCATTAAAATACGCTTCCACTTTTTCGCGAATTAGCTTCGGTCGTTATGCGTGATTGAAAACTTAAAAGGCCAAGTCTAAGCTATATTTATATTTTCTAAAGGCCGATCGATGCAGTCACGTGAAGATTTATCGTGTAAAGTTTTTAAAGCGTTGGTTATTAGTTGAAAGATTTGCGAATACAGGTTTCTGTGACATCTTTTTTGGAATGGCAGACCGTTCACACACGTAAGATAAATAATTTATTGAAATTGTATTTGTAAAGCCAAAGACTTATTATACTTATTTACTTTTACAGGATTGGTTTTAGTATAATAGCGATATCACCTTAGACGACTTGGCTGTCAGAATTTATAAAATATTCTTGGGATTGTACATAGGTGGCTTAGTAGCAGTGCTGCACGCACTTCTACTAAGTCACCTATAGTAGGTAGGTAGTATCTTTGCGGTGCGATTGTAGCACTCTTAACCTCGTTATACAGTCGCCTGGTGTCCCATCGCTCTATAAATTTTAATAAAAAGCCCGCATTTTTAAGATTTCCATGTAGGGACAGCCCTTTAATGATGCAGTTTATTCTAACTATCACTATAATCATTGACCCTCTGACATATACGTAGTATACGCATATTGACATGTCCTGCGTTTTTGAAGTGTGTGAATGAATAGTTCGTCAAACAGTACGCGTGACGGCCAACGACACATGAGATGTCGGCATAAATGGCAAATTAAGGTGATCGAGTTGAGTTCGGCAGCCAAGGTCGGAAGACGAGGTCGGCCTCTCCCCGCGGCTGTAGCCAGTGTTATTGCAACTCATGGTTTATGTTTCGAGTATATTTATTGCTGCACTTTCTGAAAACAAAGTCAAACAAACGTTGAGGAGATAAGTCAAATGTTTTTCACAATAATTGATGATAGTAAACGATAGCAAGTGCTAATACAATATATTTTGACACAAAATATTATAGATTCTATTATACCAGTCATCATAATCACCACGCACGCCACTGAGCTTGAACCTCGACTGTTCTTTTCCATCTGTTTTTAGCAGTTTTGCATCATCGCAACACTGTCGGAGGGCGCCCTACGCTGCGCTATTGTATTAGATTTTATAGACTGGTTCGATAGTGTACCAGTCTCAAAACTTCTTTAATTTTCTCTTTATTGAACAAATTGATTCAGACTATCAAATTTAGATCTGTCAAACTAAAATGAGTAAATTAAGAAAGGCAATAATTGTGAAATAGTAATGTGGATTTTACGATTTCGACAGCGAACAGAATAAAGCGTATACTATACTGGTTTTTAATTTAGAGAGTGGTCCATACAACTGCATCGCTATCACTAACGTGTACTTCGGTCGCTATTAAGTAGATATAAATGCAGAGTAGAGTAGCAAATAAGGTAAAATCGTATAATAAGGACCCGACTTGCCTTCATAGGAGGTGTATGTAAAACACTAAACATGGAATTAGAGCTTGCATCTAAGTAGTAGATCTTATTCCTACTATTTTTTGCATCTATGTAGTATGTAGGTACTTATTCCTACTATTTTTATGAAACTTGTTCATGGCTATACAGGCGAAAGGTCAACCACTCCTCGTTGGCAATTTCTTATATAGCACTCATTAATCATTGATAAAATTATGTAAACGTCGCCGCCATCACGTATGCGTAAATTATCAAGATCTAGAATCTTGAATTAACAGCTGTGAGTCAATTTAAAAATAATACCCGTTTTATTTGATCTGACTTGGCGTGGGCTTTATTTATTTTATTTTGTGTTGATTCGAACGACTTGTGTTCTTTGGCTGCGATAAAACCTATTGAATAAACTAACAAACCTTTCCTGTAAATATTTCTAAACTATTTAACTCGACCAGGATTTTTTGGGCTTAGTAGCATCATGTCCACGTCTTATGGATGTTGACTGGATTACTGCCTAAAAATAGTGGCAGAGGATATCTGATATTTATTAACGAGGCTCCTTAAATGTGGGCAATCTCTAAAGTTGAATAAATAAATAAAATAATAAATTATTTATTTATTTTATTTATTATTTTATCTAAAGTTGAGGTAAAATATGGTTCTAATTTCATAATTAACATCCTTCTAGGGCGTGATTCTCCTGCTCAAATACATTATCTTATTTTATAGAAATTACTCTTCTGGAGCTCCATTATGCATAGGGGTGCCGCAGGGTTCTATATTGGGACCTTTATTCTTAATCGATGAATGACCTCTCTTTCTTTAATAAAGACCTTTCCTTAGAGTCTCCTGTCTTAGTTTTGTTTGTAGATGATCCATCATTGATTTTTAAAACTGACAGGAGTAAAACTGCCTGTGCGATGTAAATAATGCTCTCTCTCAAGTAATCTGCTTACAATACTATCTCACAACAGTCTTTAGTAAAGTTAGGAAAGTCATCTATATAGATTAAGAATAGAGGTCCCAATATAGAGCCCTTGGGCACACCCATGCGTAATCAAGCCCCAAGTCCCAGCCCAAAGAGTCAAGTTCCATTTAAAAAGTTGCCGTATTAATTATAAAAAAGTATATGATATATGTACAAGTAAAATACTTGTCGGTCGTCGAAAAAGATTTTTGCTTTAACTTACTACAAAAATATAATCACAAGATTGGTCTAACTTCAAATGAATTCTCATAATTGCATTTAATAATCATACCAATATACCAATTTAATAATCATAATATTATATATAAAACCTATCTCCTTTCACTGTAGTTTTCTCCTGTCTATTTTTCTTCTACTTTATTTATTTAACCATTTTTCCTACATCTTGGTCACTAGATTCTTTTTCATGTTAATAGGGTATTTATTTATTTACATGTATTTATTTTAAGTATGTATTCATATTATGTCTGTATTATATAAGTATTCTACTATGTACATGTACTAGGTAGTATGTATTTTATTTTATTTGTTTGTTTAATTAGTTTGTTAAATTTTTTGGACTTTTATGTTTTGGAACTCTTTACCGCCTCCCTTCTCTCAATATTAATTCAACTTTCCTCTACCTGAAGGTTGTCTGGAAGAGATCGCTTCCAGCGATAAGACCGCCTAAATTGTGCTATTCACTAACTACTTTCCTGTGATTTGTTTGTTTTGTGTGGTGTACAATAAAGAGTATCTATCTATCTATCTATCTAATATGAAGTGATGTTAGCCGTCAACATTGTTTTTTTATTATACCCACAATTTATTGAACCCATCTCAGAAAAAAAGTTCATTTGCTAGACTCTGTGTCCTCGTGTGCATTATTTGACACTTGGTTGGATAGAGTCAGTAAAGCTGAATACCAAAAATAACTTAATAATTTTCATTATTTAAATTTCGTTTATACATTCGTTGTAAATCGCAAGTGACATTGTCGCTCACAGCGAGGAGAATTCGCAAGGTCAGCTCCTTGTTATAATTAGGCAACTGCCTCCTGGTAATAACTAGGCGGTTTGACTTGAATGAAATACGAGAATGTAAGTAGAATGGGTTTTTAGAAATACTTTTGTACAATCCGACTGCCTAGCGTGTTCGTCTTAGTAGTTTTTTGTTATTGATGCAATTAATACGTGCGTACTCATCGCACTCAAATTCATTTTTAAAATTTACTTTCTTTACTAAATTTCTCGCATTTCCGCTTGCAACTTGTTTGTACGACCTTCCGCTGCATCAGTACCCGTTTTTTGTTCCGAAGCACGATTGGGTTTCATCAGTCTTTCTCCCTGTCAAAATAGGTTTTTTGTTGGAGGCACTCGAGCGCGTCGGTCGCAGTCCCGTGATGGACACGCCTCCAGGGTCACCAGCTCTCCGATTTTGGTCGGACACTCCTTATAGTGCGCTATCTGTTTTATACTGCATCATAGCAAAAAAATTCTCGTAATAGACAAACACTATTTAAAAAAATTAAAAAAATTAAGTGCGATAATAAACATCATATTATAAAAGGATGAAATTAATGCACTGCTGTGAATACAGAACAGGAATGACACGCTACGCTGTGAATATAACAGTATACATTTAAATTAAACAATTTATTTTCCTTTAAACTGCCCGACTATTTCTTTACTGTAGCCGCGCCGGTACTTTTATTTAAGGTCGTTCGTAATTCTATCGAGACTCGAGATAACCTAACATTAGCTTAAATTAAAAGCTTTTTTTTCTACTACATCGTCATAAAATATTTTCCATTCTGTTTATAGGTGTACAGTATTCTTTAAACTATATATATAGGCCATCTGCCTAGGTATATGAAAACAAATGAATGAATAAATAAATGAAAATTAAATTAAATAAAGTAAAATTATTTATTTGCTGAAAACAGCAGTTTTAAAGGTCGTAACGTAATTAAGTAAGATAGCGTGTCCGTGTACTTTGACTAGAAGCGTAGAAACCCTATCTGTCCCGGACCGGTTTGGTCTCTCTTCATGCTATGTTGATGTATGCTCATGCGGTGCGAGTTTTGCAATGTGTCTTGCTTGCATAACGCGCCTGGATAGGTTTGAGACAAATAAGCAATGCATGTCAAAGCAAATAAATCTAATTGATATGCAGTTTCACAATACCTACTAATATAATCTAGATGTCAGGAGCTAGATGCATACTAAGTAGTCGTTACGCAAATAAGTTTTTTTCCGGCTCTTAGTATAAGAGCTAAAAGTTGAAATTGCTTAGTCTTTAGAACCTTTAACAGTAGAATCACTCTACGAGGTGTTCAGAATTTACTTTTGGTATTTATTTTTAAAAAAAAACACGAAACGTCTTCTTTTGGAAGACGCTACACAGAAACCACCAAACCGTGGTTCTTTCGGCGATGGCGAATGGCGATTATTGTGTGGCGTTTTTAAACTTACTATAAAGCACTGAACTATAAGTAAAGAAAAACACTTTATTATTATTGCGTTTACGTAGTCAGCACACAAAAAATAAATCCAAAACATAAACGTATCAATAAAACAATAAAAAGTAAAAAATTGACAATATAAAAAGATTCGTGTCCGTCGCCAACATTTTCTATACATTGCCATAGTAATTCGCAACACAAGAACCCGTGATGGCGAGCCTTAACTTATTGGCTACCGGTCGCATCAGACCGCATAAAATAAAATACAATAGTTTTGTGTCTAATTTGCCAAGCTAAAAGGGTAAGATAGCGAAAGCCGCATCAAAATCTACCCCGTAGTTTTGTAAAAGTTCGTCAACTGAAATAGGTAGAACCGTCATGTCACAGACACTTTCAGGCTTGGTGTATCATAATAACACATTTAAGTCTTGGCAATATATGAGCGCTTTTATTTTCTGCGTACCATTAAAAAAAATACTGCAAATAGGCCAATGGCACTTTTACACGTCTTTATTTATTGTTGTGTCATTAGACAGGTCGTTCAAAAACAGGGTTTGCGAAACCCATTTTATGATTCAGGGATAATATGAGTGCGTTATAATAAGCTTTAAAGTCTTATTTTTTATAGTGAAATGTCCCAGCTAAACGGTTGTTATTAGAAATGTAAAAAAAAACACGAATAACGAAGTTAAAGGGGAAACTATAACGGCTCTACAAGTTAACGAGTAAAAGTTGACCAACTTATAAAATGTGCTATGAAGTAGAAAGAAACAAATCGTACAAAACTTGTGTCAGGCTTAGTATCCTGCCTACCCTACACTGCGAGCGGAACCCTACACTGCGAGTGGCATAATACGCACTTGGCCGGGTTTTTTATTCTACCACTGCTTTGGGACAATATTTTGTACGCTAGTGCCAAGAGGCAGCGCACGCAACCCTCATCAATGTCAGCCTCTTTTCAAATACGAATATAAAAATTTACAAGAATAATGTGCCAGTGCTAGCTGGACAGTTTTTATTTGTTACTATCCTTCAACATTGTAATTTTATTCGTAGGATAACAAAAATTGCCATGGTAATTGCACTTACTACTTAGCACGATTTAATTAAAAATGTTATTGAAACTTCTTCGTGTCGTGCTGATAATTATAACTTGTTACCGCTCACACTTTGATGACTTTGAAGTCAATTAGAACAGTCACTGTACCTGAACTATATGTTGTCTAAGAGCCAAAAAACAATGTTGCTTTGTTTGTTAATTTTCTACATAACGTATGTCAGTAAAAGGGTTGTAACTTGAGTCGTAATTTACTTTTTATTTCATTATTTATCTACTTATGTGCACTCTCGTAATCAGTGTATTTTTGTGATAAGACTAAGTCGAGCTCGTTTTAATTAACTTGTTTATTGACGTTTTAGTTAGTTGAATGTAGGCCCTGTATTTATAGAGAGAGTATAATGAACTTGTTTCTGATTAATTTCGTTTAGGGTATTACCTACGCCCAGACTTTAGTTCCCACTTTAGGACTTAAACTTAATTTAGTTTAGTTTTCTTATCAGTCAAACTGTATATCATGCCTACAAAAGAGTTCATGATGCAAACTGTCTTATTTAAGCGCAGGCCATACTGGTTGCAAAGCTAATCAAAGATATTACATAAGTAAGTATCGCTTCGCTCATGTCACTAAAATATGTTTGCTCGCAAATTCATCGCAGGCATGGTTATAGCTCTGTAGATCGGGGTATAAACCAAGTCACGGCAGCGTCTAGCGACATAAGTTAAGCGAGACAAACCTATTATCGTTTCGCCTCAAATTCAAATTGTTTTATTTGCAATAAATAGGGTTGCATTTCACAATTTTGTGGTTGTTATTACAACTTAGGTTAAGATAGCTCTATAGCTATTTAGATAGTCGTTTTAATTAAAAACAGAAATAGGTAAATTGTTTTATAAAATTAATTTTCATGTCCTACCATAAAATTTTATTGCCTACATAAAACATTATTTTAACTCTAGTACCTACCTAATGCTGCATTCGCCGGTACATTTGTCTTTAAAAAATCTATGCCGAGTAAAAGCTCAATATCTTCGCATCTAGTGTAAACTTCACTTTATACTTAACCTTATTTTATTATTTGCAGCTGAACCCAGATGTCAACGCTTTCCAACGCAAGTTCGTCAACGAAGTCCGACGATGCGACGAGATGGAGCGCAAGTTGCGCTACATCGAGGCGGAGGTCCATAAAGATGGGGTGCACGTGCCCCAAGTCAAGGAGCCGCCTCGCGCGCCTAACCCCAGGGAGATTATTGACCTTGAGGTAAAAACTACACTACCCTATAAAATATATAATAATAAAAATGAAACATATTTCAGGCATACTGTATCACAAGTGCTTTGGCTACTTACCACAGGATCAGAGCAATGTATGTGATGTTGTCCAATATTTAATATTTATTTATTTATTTATACTTATTACAGATGACATTATAATAAAAGGAACATAATATAATAAATACCTTACAGACTAACAAACATACTACAATAATACTTGTTACATTTATAATTATAATTTAATTGTGGTTATGGCTTCGTACTCGGAACTGTTCTGGTGGTGTCAGCCGGCAATCTTCTTCGGAAGCGACGTTAAACTACACCCTTCGGC
The DNA here is from genome assembly GCA_963576865.1 of Anania hortulata. Lineage (NCBI taxonomy): Eukaryota > Metazoa > Arthropoda > Insecta > Lepidoptera > Crambidae > Anania > Anania hortulata. The sequence continues at coordinate 15,051,059 of OY756396.1, read as the reverse complement.
CAGAATTCCACCTTGTCTTTTTAATATTGGGGCCAGAAGGAAGGGTATTTAGAAGCAAGCAGAGAGACGCCTGACAAGATTCATTATCTAATACCTCGTAACACAAGCATGTGTCAATTCTAATCCTTTAAAAATACCTTTTATTACTCTCTCGATTTGTATATAAATGTCAATGCGAGTTTTTCACAAAATGAATTGATATATTTTCTTTTTAAATGTCTGCAAATAAAAATATTTATTCAGTTTCCAATCTATTCAGTTTATTAAACGAAACTCAAGTCCCATAATTGGTTACAAAGGGTTTAATTAAATGACGCTAATCAAAGGATGACTGATGAGCTTTACCTACTTCATTAATTGTTTAAAATATTAACACATAAAAGTGAAAACTTAATTTCATATACCTAATGCTAACAAAAAGAAAGTTTGGTTTAATGTTTTTATTTTTTATGTTTTTTATTTTATTAGACAATATCACATACATTGCTCTAATCCTAAGGTAAGTAGCTAAAACACTTAGATAGATAGATAGATACTCTTTATTGTACACCACACAAAACAAACAAATCACAGGAAAGTAGTTAGTGAATAGCACAATTTAGGCGGTCTTATCGCTGGAAGCGATCTCTTCCAGACAACCTTCAGGTAGAGGAAAGTTGAATTAATATTGAGAGAAGGGAGGCGGTAAAGAATTCCAAAACATAAAAGTCCAAAAAATTTAACAAACTAATGAAACAAACAAATAAAATAAGAACAAATAAAATAAAATACATACTACCTAGTACATGTACATAGTAAAATACTTATATAATACAGACATAATATGAATACATACTTAAAATAAATACATGTAAATAAATAAATACCCTATTAACATGAAAAAGAATCTAGTGACCAAGATGTAGGAAAAATGGTTAAATAAATAAAGTAGAAGAAAAATAGACAAGAGAAAACTACAGTGAAAGGAGACACACTTGTGTGTGTGTTGGAGTGACACTTGTGTTATAGAAATCAGAAACAACGATGGTACCACGACAACCAAACCCGAGACAACATAGTTTGAGGAACAGGGAGTAAAGTTCATCATCCCCCATTGAATAGGGAGGATCCTCCGACCAGACGGGTGTTGTGTTTGGTGGGCTACTGCCCAAAAGTATTAAAAATGTTGGATCTGGTAAAATGCAAGACTGATTCGTTACAAATCTTACTTGAATCTCAGACAAACTTCAACCACCGTTTTGTTTTCAGGCACATTTAGAAAAGACAGAAAACGAAATTCTCGAGCTGTCGCACAACGCAGTGAACCTGAAACAGAACTACTTGGAGCTCACCGAGCTGAGGCATGTGTTGGAGAAGACCGAGGCCTTCTTCCTCGCGCAGGAAGAAATAGGCATGGACTCTTTGACCAAGTGAGTTGAGTTCGTAAAGTCCTACTATTTAACTCAGTCGACTTTTGGGATAAAGCGCAGGTTTGACTAATGACGCGCGAAGGCACAAGAATCGTTGCACTAGCGCGGTGATTCGCCTTGAACGCAACAAGTTTCGAATTCGATCCCGGTTCGGGTCAGTTATTGTCTTGGCTCTTAAACTTTGTGCGCTGGTATACACCCCTGTCAAAATATATTAGTACCCCCTAGCAGGGATTTTAATTCCTTACTTTGAGACTGTGACGATGGGTGCGTTGTGTGGCGCATATTTATTTATATTTAATAATATACAGGGTTACATTGCAAAGGGGTGCCAATTCTTTAGGAGCGGCTTAGAATCAGTAACTTAATCGAAATATGCAAAGAACAGTTATTTTCTGAAATTTAATTATTCCTGCTGCTATTAAAAATCGTACGCGTGGATAATTTAACTCATCCATGAAAAAAATGCACCGTACGTGCACTGCGTAAAGTCCTTGTTGGCTCGCCGTACCTACGCCTCTGATGAATGACCGCGCGGCTTTCGTAGTCTCTATTGACTTTAATATCGGATATTTTAAAAATTTTTTTTAAAACTTCCGATTATTAAAAATAATAACAATTAAGACGCTTCTTTATATTGTTCTCTAGATCTTATTTTTTTAATTTGGCGCCCCTTTGCAATGTAACCCTGTATAAATATCCTTAAACGCCTAAATTACCAATTTTTAACGTGCCTTCCGAAGTGCGAAGATGCTTGTGATAAATGTCACTAAATATGGTAGTTTTTTTTAATTATAAGAAAAGTTGTTGACAAGTTTGTTGTACAATTTGATTATAATATAAATTGAATGGACAGGTTCTCCGTCCACTCACAACCGCGTCGTCGGTTGCATAACTTTTCAAATCACTACTAAAGCACCTCCATGGGCGAGTTCCCTTTTTGAATTTAAATGTGTTTATTTATTTGTGTTCCCCAGGTCCCTGATCTCAGACGAGACAGGTCAGCAGGCGGCGACGCGCGGCCGCCTGGGCTTCGTGGCCGGCGTGGTGCAGCGGGAACGCGTGCCCGCCTTCGAGAGGATGTTGTGGCGGATCTCGCGCGGCAACGTCTTCTTACGACGCGCCGATTTGGATAAGCCTCTGGAGGATCCTTCCACTGTGAGTACTTATACAGGGTTACATTTCAAAGTGGTGCCAAATTTTAAAAAATAAGGTCTGGGGAACAATATAAATAAGCGTCTTAATCGTTATTATTTTTAATAAGCGGATATGAATAATTAAATTAAAAGTAAGCGGATATGAATAATTAAATGTAAAATTATTTTTTTATAGTTCGATTAAGTTACTGATTCTGAGCCACTCCTAAAGATTTGGCACCCTTTTGTAATGCAACCCTGTATTTTTAAGTGTTTTCGAAACTTGCCTGTCCTATCTTGTGTATGGCGTTCTATGATAGTAGTTTGCGCACTGAGCGATCAGAGTCTATTTTAAACAGCATACGTATACACATTGGAGCATAAACTGTATGCTATAACAATAAAGAAAGTTGTCTTCAGAATTATTATATAATTTTCGTAAACGAATGATATTAAAAAAACAACACTTAGTATGTTCGAATTTTTTGAAAGAGCTCTATAAGAATAGTTCTAAAAAATGACGCAGACGATTATTAGAAATGTCCTTCTAAAGGTTACCTACTGCGAATTATTATTTATTACACTCCTTTATTTGTATAATGCAACCATTCGTAATACTAATGTGGACATCACATTTAATATTCTTAGTAGTTTTTTGTAACTTTTATGATTTTTTCGAGCGAAATAATTTTACTTGAAAAAATATTTCAATAATTTTTTTTGTGGTTATAAAATCCAAGACATTGATGAAACAATGCTGGCTTACTAACAGCTTTAAACACTTGAAGAAATCCGCCAACATTACTATGTCCTCCGTAGCTCCGTAGCTCAAGTAAAATTATTTTCCTCGAAATAAGAAACTAGCATTATTCTGAATGCAATAAACAAAAAGTCGAAATTTTATAATTTTTGCTTAGGCACATTATTCAAAATGAATTAACTGCCATTTTTATGACATATTTACTGCTTAGCCTATTTCATCCTCTTTCTAAAAATGTATCATACATGGGGATAGCCTATGCAATAACCACTGAAATATATATTTTTCAAATGTAGGTATTCTTAAAATCTAAATTTTTTAAGAAATTTGGACATATCGTGAATCACGTACGAACAACGAATCGACGTCTGACGAGTTAACTCATCTCTTTCCTAGGGTAACGAGATCTACAAGACAGTGTTCGTAGCGTTCTTCCAAGGCGAGCAGCTCAAGTCGCGCATCAAGAAGGTGTGCGCAGGGTTCCACGCGTCGCTGTACCCCTGCCCGCCCTCCAACACCGAGCGGCAGGACATGGTCAAGGGCGTTCGCACCAGGCTCGAAGACCTCAACATGGTAAGTTTTGGTTGACACCGCTGGCTGGGAGACCTATTTTTGAAGCATTAATATTGACGACATCCGTAGCTAAAGGACGAGGATACTGGACTTGGTGTCGCTATATCTGAGGACCCGGGTTCGATTCCCGGTCCGGTCAATGTAGAGAAACATATTTTATATATTGTCTCGGGTTTGGGTGTTGTGGTACCGACGTTGTCTCTGATTTCTGTGTAACAAGTGCTTTCGCTACTTATCAGACGAATCAGAGCAATGTACGAGTATGTGATGTTGTCCAATATCCAATTTTTATTATTTGTTTATTGTTCTTATTTATATATTACCTATATTAGTTAATATCGTTATGATGGCGGGCGGAAGAACATTGTATGTGGTCCTCATCAGTGAGGGACCGAGGAAGAAGAAGATATTAGTTTTGAGACCTATTTTTGAAGCATTAAAATTAATCGTATTACGGACATAATTCGTGTAAAAGAATAATTTCTATTGATTACGATCTAAAGCATTTTTGAATCACTTGAATCACTTAAGTGTTGCTATTCAATTGAAATCATGTTACTATTTTCGTTTTAAAGCAGAAAACATTATAAACCGAAATGTGAAAACTCATTAATTTTAAGAACCGGTAATGAATCGCAGAAATCAGAACTTATAAAATGTTATTATGTCCGTGTCAATATGTGTCAAATTTTCTTTAAACTAAGTGCAATATATGTTTACTAATCAATGTCAATGTCCCTTACTTTTTACTAGTAGATATCGAGAAATAAGTGGGTAGGACCACTTGTAGCAAAATTCACGGAATGAGTTTTCAAAAATAGTAAAATAAAGTCAATTAGGTAACAATAAAATTAACTGAAAACATTTCTATCTATCAGGTACTAAACCAAACACGCGACCACCGCCAACGCGTGCTAGTGAGCGTGGCGAAGGAACTGCCGAGCTGGTCCATCATGGTGCGCAAGATGAAGGCCATCTACCACACGCTCAACCTGTTCAACATGGACGTCACCAAGAAGTGCCTCATCGGCGAGTGCTGGGTGCCCACGGCTGACCTGCCCAACGTGCAGAAGGCGCTGGCTGATGGATCGGTGAGACATCTTTATCTGATTGGTCATAACACTCTTAGTAGAGTCATAGTATTTTATTGGTGACTCGCAAGTCGTAATACTCTTGGCAAAGTGATCGTCTTTTATTGGTGTGGTGACTGGCTAGTCGTAACACTTGCCAAGTGATTATCCTTTATTGGTGACTCCCAAGTCGTAACACTCTTGGCAGAGTGATCGTCTTTTTTTGGTGACTCGCTAGTCGTAAAACTCTTGCCAAAGTGATCGTCTTTTATTGGTGTGGTGACTAGCTAGTCGTAACACTCTTGGCAAAGTGATCGTCTTTTATTGGTGACTCGCAAGTCGTAACACTCTTGACAGAGTAATCATCTTTTATCGGTGACTCGTTAGTCCTTGCTACTACTCCCCTTGGCTAACTTGACTTGCTTCCCAGTGCTCTTGAATAGAGGCCCGGCCAGAACTACCTGATCATATCGGACGAGTCTATTTATTTGAGTAAATACCTTGAGCTTTCATCGTTCCCTTTCATTGTAACTACATTGTGATATAAAACGTTGCTTATTCCGTTATTAGATAAAGCAATAGAGATTACATCCACTTGAATCACTAGAATACAATATCGCCCTTTTTATAGATTACATAGTTAATCCCTTTATTTAATGCGTGACAAGTGTCCTATTGTTATCAACTGCTTTAGCAATTGATGCATATGATTTACAATCGCTAGTTGCATTGGTACATTATATTAGCATGCAATTAGTCAAACAAATAATATTTCTTATGACAGTGTCGCCACTGCTTTCCTGTTCGCTTTTACCATCTTTATCATAAGTTGAGCAATTTGAGAAACGAATCTTACTTCATTATGTATACGTCATACAAATATTACCAACATCCCATAAGAAAGGAGCTCATTTATCAAATAAAGTGCAATCAATACTCTTGTAAGTTAGTAACTCAATTTATAATCTTAACTATTACTAGCTTGAGCGGGCTTTGATAAATCCCATAAAAATGCAGAATGTTAGCAAGGTGAAATCTGCGCCTTTTAGGTCGACCATGGCTGCTCGTGCCATGGCCCCTTGTGGCAGTTGTTCAGCGAGCGTTTTAGAGGATCTAAATTCGATTCGAGCACAAAAATCATTACTATATCATTACCGGTTCAGAGTTGAGTCTAGAATACATGTTTTTGTTTATCCGATTATTACTTAATTAATTACCATTGATGCATAATGGTTTTTTTCTGTATACTAGTCGCTTCTGATTGACCTATTTAAAAGAAATCGCATTGGCAAATTTTTTTCTAATTCAAATTCTATTATTTACTTACTATTTTTGAATATTTGCTAGACTAGAATCTTAATCACCCCCTAAAATTTATTTTATTTTATATTTATTTAGTTCGTACTTTGTTTAAAACTCTCTAGACTGTCATCTTCCAACGAAGTTTGGAGGACAGTGGTTATGGGAAATCGGGGGTCACTGGGTCTTTCATTTCTGATTTAGTTTTGAAGCTTATCTCATAAGACATTTCTCTCATATAAGTAACCCTGTACCCTACCCCTATACGAGTATGTATCGTCGCAGAATGCATGCGGCAGCTCGATCCCGTCGTTCCTGAACTGCATCGAGACGGACGAGGAGCCGCCCACCTTCAACCGCACCAACCGCTTCACGCGCGGCTTCCAGAACCTCATCGACTCCTACGGCGTCGCCTCCTACCGCGAGTGCAACCCTGGTAAGATCGTAATCTAGTTCAGAGGTTCTCAAACTTATTTTGTCTACCGCCAACTTTGAAGATAATTTATTTTTCACTTTTGAAGATTCGCGATTTTCACACATTACACATACCCACAGGTCTTATCGCGATAAGTGTGAAGGTAAAAGTGTTTACCCTCAAATTGGGATGTTGACATCATTCATAAATAATTCCGAGACACTTATTTTTTTAAATAACACCTGATTTAATTATTTGTTCAGTCATTTTATGAATGCTAAAAATTATGTTTTTAATTGTTTCTTGAAATAGATTTTTAATTGCTTTAAAACTAATAAATAGATAGTCAGTAGAGTTTGGTAAACAGTGACGTCACTGTCCGACATTGCCATACAAATTCTAAGGAAGAGGTACGTTTTGACAGCTCACAAAAAGTATGTCAATTGATTGGTAGTGTCAACTACCCTATTCAGCCCGACGTTTTGAACTCGATGCAGCGTCCGTGGTCACGGGTAGACTGGCGAGGCGAGATGTAATAAATATTCTTGCGAGAGTAGATTTCCTACCCGCACATTACTAATAACTCACTGTATCCGCGAATGAATCTAAGGACAGATCGCGAGGCTTACACTTGTCAATGGGTCACTAGGTTCAACGAAGCTGATAGTTTAAAACCGTCTACCCGGTTGAGGTTTTTGTTTTTTAATTTCAACCGCTTCACGCACAATCCTTTTATAGTAGTGAGTTTTGAAAGAAATCACTTTTATCTTTAAACTTTATTCATTACGATAAGATCTGTGTGTATGTGTAATTTATTTTTCAACGCCCCTCAATTTTACGTCCCCCTAAACGACTACAACACCCTCAATTTTTTCTGGGCCTCTTACCGCCCCTCTAGGCTTTCAACGCCCACAAGGGGGCATTATTGCCCATTTTGAGAAAGACTGATCTAGTTACAAGGTTTACACTATCTCTGAATCTGAAGTTAGTACTTACTGGAAATGCAACTCTGATAAGATAAGATACCAACAGATTAAGAAATAAAATAATGAAAGTCTAACTAAAATGACGACAAACACATCATCTATAGGCAATTTTAACATAGCATCTCCAGTAAAATATTGATTTTAGCAAAACATAACGTTGCTCTCTTGTTTGCTATGCCCTTGCAGAGCGTCACATGTATATCTTTATTGATCTAACACTGCAAAATTGTAATTCGACTTTAGATAAAAAGAAAAATATTTAAGAATGTGTTCTCACCCTTTACGTTGTCATTGACGTTTAGGCGCTGCACGAACGTGGACACTTTTAGTTTCCAGTTGCCGACACCGAACACTTTTTGATCGTCATGAGTATTTGTTAAGTGGAAGCAACTGGACACAAGAAATGTTTACGTATGCGCAGAGAGTGAATTATTTCATACTGGTTCTATAGAAACCAAGCATTCATCGGTAGCTTGTGTCTGACATACACAAAAGTGTCCACGTTTGCGCCGTCGCTTACCCTTACACTAGACATATAACAAATTGTGTCATAATTATAAATCAACGAAAGCATTTCGTCTCCAGCTCTATACACCATCATCACATTCCCGTTCCTGTTCGCGGTGATGTTCGGCGACCTGGGCCACGGCATGATCATGGCCCTCTTCGGAGGCTGGATGGTCATCAAGGAGGTCTCTCTCTCCGCCAAAAAGACAAGCAACGAAATCTGGAACATCTTCTTCGCCGGTCGCTACATCATTCTTCTCATGGGCTGCTTCTCCATGTACACTGGCATAGTCTACAACGATATATTCTCGAAGTCCATGAACATATTTGGGTCCTCGTGGTTCGTGCCGTATGACAACGATACACTGGTCAGCAATGGCGCTCTCACACTTAACCCTAGGACAGCGTACACCAACACGCCATATTTCATCGGTATCGATCCTATTTGGCAGGTAAATAAAAGCGTTTTCATTTGTCATGCTAAACCGACCTATCTGGAAATCACTAGGGGAAGCATATGTTCAGCAGTGGACGTCCTGTGGCTAAAATGATGATGATGATGATGATGCTAAAACATAAAGACTGCAAACGATCCACCTGATGGAGTGGCGGTCATTATCCGTATACTTTTGCAAAATTATGGAAGGGTCTTACCAATGCCAAAGCAATAGGCGACGGAGGGTAATTATGAACCCATTTTTGAAAACAAAGCTAATGGTCCTATGCTTCCTGAAACCTATTATCTTTCTTGGAAATCTACAAAACCTTCTTCTAATGGTCGCATCGATATGAAAATGTGTAAACATGCATGTATTCCGATGATAATACAACAATTTGTATTTTATAATTTAATTTACTATCGAGCTGAAATAGAGACGCCAAACTTAAATTCTGTTAACAGTAGCATCTAAAGATACATTTAAAAATGATAAAATACCATACAAATAAAAACACAATTGAAACGTATAAGGTACATTTTAAAATATAGTCTGTCACTTCCAGTAATAAGGGAGATAGAGATGCGTGATCCTAAAAGAGATTATAAAAAAAAATGAGCCAAACAATACATTGTCATGATCTCAAAGTAAGAGTGTTAACGAGGTACCAAGACAAATAAATATTTGCCTGGGCATATCCAACACAACCAGACTCAATCCGGATTGAGTCTGGTTGTGTTGGTATTTAATAAGAAAAATATTTTTTTGTATTGACCCGCACGGAATCTAATCTAAAAAAGACCTTTGCATTTCATGAAAAATCACACAACACTAAACAGTTTACTGTTGTTTGCAGACTGCTGATAACAAGATCATCTTCTTGAACTCTTACAAGATGAAGCTGTCCATCATTTTTGGCGTTGTTCATATGATTTTCGGTGTCTGCATGAGCGTCGTCAACTACAAGTAAGTTTGGTGATCCACGGGTATTCTTGATTACTCACTTTTGGAACTAATTTAATTTTCTTACACCTTTTTTCGTTTAAGCTTCAGGAGAATTACAGGTTTGCCATGTCCGTCCGTCTTACCACGGCTTGGCTCAGACTGAGTATTAGAAAGCCGTAATTTCGCAACGATCCAATTAATCATGCCGAAAAAGTGGTAGTTTTTTTTAAATCTTCTTTTTTTGTTTACATTCCCTACATGCACAGACAACAGCTCGTCAACCTACCACAAAACGTCTAATTTTCTCAATTGATATTGATCTCTATGTGTCGGACTTAAAGTTGAAAATCAATTCAATGACCTTTAACTTTTTGGGTAGGTTAACCTGCCTGCCTGCTTAATTATGTAAACCAGGTAGCAAATACCGCATATTATGACGGGAAACTACGGAATCTTGCATTGCGCGTGGCCCAACACGCACTTGGCCGGTTTTTCTTTCTGCGTAGGGCTTCTAGTCTATTAGAATTTGACGTAAAATAAATAAATATTGGACAGCATCACATACATTGCTCTAATCCTACGGTAAGTAGCCAAAACACTCGTATTACAGACATCAAAAACTGGTACTGCAACAGACCCGAGACAGTATAGAAAAGTTATTTTTCTACATCGACCGACCTGGAATCGAACCCGGGACCTCAGAGATAGCGACACCAAGTCGGCGTACTCGCCCCACGGCTACGGAGGTCGTCAAAATATTGATATATCTATTTGTCCCCAGCTTCTTCAAGCGCCGCTACTCAATCTTCCTGGAGTTCATTCCCCAGGTGGTGTTTTTGTGCCTTCTCTTCTTGTACATGGTCTTCATGATGTTCTACAAATGGGTCTCCTACAGCACCTTCTGGGAGGGTTAGTAGCATTATATTAACCTTTCGGTAATTTTAACCCTTTGTCAGATTAACGTCAAATGATGTATAGCTCAATGTTTAGTTTGAGTTAGTATTGTGACATTTGAATTATACCTAACTGCTATTATTAAAAAAAATCATCCGTTTGTATATTTGGTTTTGTGAATCGCGATCTATGTCTTTACGAAATATTGTCCCTGTTGAAAGTAATAATGATTTTTTGGCTGTTTTTTGGGTAATGTAAGAAACCGTTCGATAACACATTATCGACCAAAAAACCACGTGACTTAACACTAGTGTCACGTAATTTAGCATTGTCGATTCGGTTGTCAATTCGTTGTCGAAGGGTTCTGAATCGGATGGCTGGTACTAGTAGGATTGTAGGCTGCACTAAAAAACTAATTTCAATAACGACTAGACAACACTTCATCTTCATGTCTCTTGATGTACTTTTTTTCATATGCTGTCAACGTAATCTCATCATCATAACACATCCTACCCACCTAAATATTATATTTTTTCCAGACCAAGCATATTCTCAGGGCTGCGCGCCCTCCGTCCTGATCCTGTTCATCAACATGATGCTGTTCTCGAGCCAGGAGCCCGAGGCGGGCTGCAAGGAGTTCATGTTCGAGGGCCAGGGCACTATCCAGCGCGTGTTCGTGCTGATGGCGCTCTGCTGCATCCCCGTCATGCTGCTAGGGAAGCCCCTGTATCTGCTGTCGGCTAGCAAGAAGAAGGCACAATCTAAAGTGAGTGTGATTATATATTTTTTAATTTAGAAACCAACAGCGTTACAATAGGGATGACGACTGGGTTAAGTAAATGAAATTCTATTTAGTCCGTCAGTTAGATTATCAAAAAATAAGTTCTCCGTTGTACATGGCCTCTGCCGATGCACGTCACTGAGCCTGATCCTCGGCTATTCTTTTTCATCCCCTGTCAGCTGCAATCTTGGACAGATCTTAATCGATTTTGAATCCTATTCGTCGAACAGAAGATAAGTTGAAAGGCAGTTGCGGAAACTTAACATTTCCTCCAATTAGATACGCGGCAATAAATAGTAATGCACGTTTCGCTACTTCGGCGACGCACCTCATCTCGTTTACGGTAGACAAATAGTCTAACCTTGTAACGGTATTGAAATAATGTATATGGATGGCCCCTTTAGAGTGTAGCAAGGAGGTTATCTAAACAACGTTCGACACCTATGCAGACAATCAAGGCCATCTTCTCACTTTGGCCGTTTATTTTGAATATCCATTCGTCCCCCAGCCGGAGCACTCGAACGGCTCAGTGGCGCAGGGCATCGAGCTGCAGGACCAGACCGAGCTCGGCGACGCGCCGCCGGCCGCCAAGCCGGACGCCAAGCCGGCCGCGAGCCACGAGGACGAGCCCTTCAGCGAGATCATGATCCACCAGGCCATCCACACCATCGAGTACGTGCTCAGCACCATCTCGCACACCGCCTCGTATCTGCGCCTGTGGGCCTTGTCGCTCGCTCACGCAGGTAAATACGGTTCATTGATACGGTAGCGCGCTACGTTTCGAACACGTCATCGTCACCCTCGTTCAGCCATAGGACGTCCACTGCCGGACATAGGCCTCCCATTTGCGGCATCCAGCGGCTTCCTGCAACCTTTACCAGGTCGTCTGTCCACCTTGTGGGTGGACGTCCCGACCTTTACCAGGCCGTCTGTCGATCTTGTGAGTGGACGTCCTACGCTGCTCTTGCCGGTATGTGGTCTTCATTCTAGAACCTTTCTACCCCATCGGCCGTCAGTTTTACGTGCCATGCGCCCCGCCGACTGCCACTTCAGCTTGCTAATCCGTTGGGCTATGTCAGCGACTTGTTCGTTTACGGATCTCCACATTTCTGAATCGATCTCGCAAGGAAACACCGAGCATAGGCCTTTCAAACACAGAATAGTCATTTACGCGTGACGCAGGGCCGTTTGGAGGCCCAGGGCACATTAGGAGGATGGTGATGGTTTTAAACGCACCACGAGGTGGACTAAGTAAAATAAATATGCGCCATACACGAAGAAAGGAAATAAGATCATTGTGTTACAAGGTGCCAGACAGTGTACTTTGCTTTGGTTAGTCTCCTAGCACACCCAGACTCGAGCCAATTAAGAAAAGTTCGTTTTCCCGAACCAGGAATGGAACCCGAGACCCTACGTTCAAGGCGAATTACCGCGCCACAACTGAGCCATTAATGATCTTGCAGAACTGTCTGAGGTGCTATGGAACATGGTGCTGACGTTCGGGCTGAAGGACCACGGGTACGTGGGCGCCATCAAGCTGTACGTGGCCTTCTGCTTCTGGGCGCTGTTCACGCTCGCCATCCTCGTGATGATGGAGGGGCTCTCTGCTTTCCTGCACACCCTGCGTTTGCACTGGTGAGAACACACTCGATTTTTAGGGTTCCGTACCTCAAAAGGAGACAACGGAACCCTTATAGGATCAATTTCTAACAGGAACTTTGTTGTCCATCTGTCCGTATGACTGTAAAGACCCTTTAGCTCGGGAACGCGTGGTGATATCGAGTTGATATTAAAACCATATACTCATAGGTCTATAGTCCCTTAAAACTGTAAAAAAATATAACTTATTAGCTTCACTTCTGACTATGTAATCGAATATTAAAAGTAGTTTTTAACATACTTCTAACTGACTTATAGATTTAAAACTTTTGTATCCGACTTCCGGATAACAATACAATAATTTGACACCATCGTGCTGATCTGATGATGGAGCCAGGAAGTGGATAGTGAAACTCTTTAATTAGTATTAGTAAAACCTTCGTGTTTGGGCTCATTTGATTCGTTTTGAATGACATAGACGACACTTACTCTTTAAGCCGGATGCTTAATATTAAAAAGACATTTACATATTAACAACATCCACATCTCGTACGAAACGTAGAAAGGTTCTACCTTTCTTCCTGATTGTAAATCTATGCTATTGTTCAATAATATAAGCTTATCGTTTCAGGGTGGAATTCATGAGCAAATTTTACACGGGTCTGGGGTACATCTTCCAGCCATTCTGCTTCAAGACGATCCTCGATGCAGAGGAGACCGAAGATTAAATAAACAAACAAACATTAAACTTAAAGTAGTTTAGTTGACAGTATTCGAGTTATAAGCGCGTAGTCGCGCCAGGTCACAATTTGATTGAAAGAGTTGCATTGAAAAATATATTTATGCATGTTTATTATGTTCGTTTTATTGATAAAAAAATTACTTAGTACTTAGTTTGTGCTTCTAGCGAAATCCCTTTGAACGTAATATACATTATAAAATTGTACAGTAAAAAACTCAATCAGACAAATACTTATCAAATTAAAATGGTCTTAGTAACTTATTTACACAGCTAGTCGGAGACAACAATTAAAAAATATTATTTACATCGTATTGTTCTCTATAAAATGTATGAGAGATTCTTACACGGATTCGACCCTCGCAAACTCAATGTCATTGATCTATCACCTGTCATTGAGTTAAAACTATAATAGTTTACAATAATAATTATTACTTGGTAGTCTGTTCTTTGCCAGGGTGATCAATAGTGAAAACGAGAGATGTGATCATATTCCAAGCTTTCAAATCTGACGTTTTATCGCGTTTACAGCGAAATAACAAAATCTCAGCTTTAAGTAGAACTTTTAAGTGTCGTTTGAGTAGATTCGGCCGCAAGCAGCAGTTAGGGCTCTAAAGACTTATTGGCTTGGGGTAAAAGGACTCTACGCTCACTAGGGAGTTAGATTTCTGTCGACTGTATATTCTGGACATGTCGGGAGCCGCGCCTTACAACCACTTGCTTCCCGCCTGTTCATCGCTCATTCACTGAACTGATCATGGTTACTAGGTTCTTAAATTAGTTTTGGCCTTCTCCAAGATTTCCTTTCTAATCTTCGGATAGTCCGGGTGCACTTTGAGTATGTGCCGGCACGCGACGATGCACTCTGGGTACTTCTTCATCTTGAGGTACGCGTGCGCCAGCTTGTACCCGACGCTGAGGTCGCTCTTGCCGCCGTGAGACCACGCATTGTCGTAATTTTGAGCGGCGCTTTTGTAATTTTGTTCTTTCTCGGCCAGGTAGCCTGTAATAATGTTTCTGACTAATGAAAGCTGGCCTCCTCTTGACATTACTTGAGCATACATCGATTTTAGCTGACTGAAACCCGAGTGGTGTATGCGAATAGAAATTCGGTCCGAGATTGAAAATACTTATATCGATTATGGCCAGTTTCGGAACAAGAAGGAGACGGGGTCTGGCTGACGGGCTGACGGAAGTATCGTCAAATGGCAGCGTTTGTCCCCACAATGTTAAGAGAAGTGCGTCCTCCGTTTAGCAAGGGTACTACTAATCATCATCATCATTTCAGCCATAAGACGTCCACTGCTGAACATAGGCCTCCCTGATTGACTTCATCAAGCATCCAGCGTCTTCCTGCAACCTTTACCAGGTCCTGTCCATCTTGTGGGTGTACGTTATGTTACTATTAAACTCCGCTAAAACTCGAGCAGGCGCCCCCGCTTGGGTGAATAGATAGATAGGTACTCAATATCGCACACCACAAAAAAAAATACAGGAAAAACGAACATTAGGAATAGCACAAGGTAATGTATCACATACCAAGATAAAGAGTAGCACAACTCAAAATAAATGAGTGTCTTTAGAGTTAATGTAGATTCGACGCAGATTCCGATAATCACAATAACTCGATTTTGTATTAGTTCGAGTTGTGAGCCAGTACCTATATCGCAGTAAGTTTTATTTTAAGTTCTAAATAGGTTTCTACTTTAATAAGTATGGAAATAAGTAGAGTGTGTAAGTTTACCTAGATATTGGTAAGCTGTGGCGCAGGAGTTGTTATGATTTAGAACTTTCGTCAACAGTTCCTTTGCCGCGTCCATTCTGCCGGAGCTCACTTGATTGTCGGCTACTTCTAACCAGCATCTAAATATAATCATAAAAATATTATCGCAACGTAACGTCAACAAGGAAATGATACCGAGACATGCTTGCTTACTACGACATTTATTGCAGTAGACATTTTAGGACATACAAAATTATACTTTTGACGATAGCCATTAGCAAAATGTCACTTTAAATAAATCCTATTGGTCAGCAGGTGTTAGTTCCTAAAATATCCACCGCTAAGAATATCTTAGAAGTGCTGCACCAAGTTAGCTTCGATTTAGAAGGTACACTACTATGATCAACCTCTAAGCATTTGTTTTTTTGTCATAACCGCTACTAGATCCTGTTACCAACCTTTCCAAACCATCAGCATTTTCCGGTGACCAAGGGATTGATGATATTGTCCTTTTGAGTATATTTTTGGCTCGTGTCGGTTGCTTGATAATGTTGTAACTAAAAGCAAAATATAGGTATCTATAGTTTTCCTTTGAGTAATACAAGATACATTACAGCAAGTATCTTAGTCGTTAATACTACACATAACGAAATTTCATAGAAATTTTAATCGGGTGGTTTGTGGCGGCCAACGAACAAGAGTGCAGCTTTTATAATGTTTTCGTCCCTTTTTACCTAGGCCCTAGGACATAGCGCATTTAATTAAATAATAAATTGTGGAAACTTACGCGTTAGCGATCGCAAGTATCAAGTACGGGTCGTCCTGGTACGTCTCATCGGTAGCTAGCGGCAGTAAGTCTTGAAGCACTCGCTCGGCTTGCGGCTTCTGCTTCGTTGAGAGCTGCAGCAATGCTTGGAGAGGCTTGCGGTCCACTGGAGACACTTCTGCTAGAAGCTTCTCTGCTGTTCTTAGGGCTAGCAGTCTTGTATCTCTATAAGCGTAGAAGCGTAGTGTACTAAATCAGTATTGGGTGGGAACGTAACGTGTACTAAATCTAAAGTAGGAGCGTACAATAAGTATATCAGTCTCAGGCATTCTGTGGTCTATGTAATAGAAACCAGATTTTAATGTAAACGGGTTTTACCTTTTAATTAAGATGGCGATAGTACATTTATTAGTTCTTCTACTATTAATATTTTGGGTGAATAAAACGGCAGGTTTTGTTTCTAGATACAACATTATGCAGAAAAAAATATGAACAATATTTTGATTTCTTAATGGATATTTGTAAGTGATAAAGACAACGATTTACTAAAACTCCGAGCTCATATAGCGTTCTCTAACGCAAACGCTGTTAAACTAACGAGAATTGTAAGTAGTAGCCGTTTTACCAGAACGTCTGACGCGACCATCTGACATGACTACTATATTGTCGATTCAGGTTTACGATACTACAAATATCGGAACATGACAAATCTGGAATAAGTCTGTCAGTCCGAAACAAAACAGACAGCAGTTTTCTCTTTTTCGGAAATCAAAATCAGCTACAATGACAAAATAGTGCGCTAAAAATAAAAAAAAACTGAAAACCCTGAATAAGCAATCCGTTGAATCACAGATTGAGACAGATACTCACGGCTCATCACCGTTCCCAGCGAAAGTGTCGGCCAAGGCCGCCGGGGCGTGGTGCGTTAAACACAGCAGAACCATGCGACGCGCGGCGCTCTGCCCCCAGCGAGTGGAGCGCCGGGACATGTTCAGTTGCCTCAGGGCCGCGTTCGCCTTGCCGGCGTATAGCGAGCACAGGCCCGCGCAGAATTGATAGCCTAGGAAACGGGTACGACGGATAACGGTTTAGTCATCTAGGAAAAGCATACCTAGCACTGGAATACCTGTAGTATTATGTGCCTGGAGACTTGGTCATTTGTGGCTGATGTTCAAGTATTACGTAAGCCTTTTGCCATTATTAACCTCATCTTCACCTTGTCAGCGAAAGCAAGCAAAGCTTTTAGCCCCATTTGACACATATTTCGAGGTGTGCGGCTTGGGCCAAAAGAAGTTATGGTTAGGGAGACAGAGTTTGTGCAGAATATTTAAATTATGTTTACAATTAGTGACAGCCACTAAGGTCCTAGTGTTTTGGTATCGAATATAGTACACATCTTACACAAGTTGTCCTGCTTCTAGTAGTTTGGAAGCCTCTAGCGTAGCGTTCCGCCTCGCTTAGCTTGCCGCGGCGCCACTGCACTTTGTTAAGCTAAGCGAGCACTACTTACTTTTATTAGTTTTAATCTGCTAACAGGGCAGTCGCATAGCTACCCTGTATAAAATGCGGAACAATATCTTACCCGGGTCATCCTGCTCGCCTAGCACTAGTTTGGCGGCCTCTAGCGCGTTTTCAGCTTCGCTCAGCTTACCGCGGCGCCACTGCACCTCGATGAGCTGAGCGAGCGCTTCCCAGCTCATTGGTTTTACTGATAATATCTGATTTAGGTGACGTTGAGCTGTTTCCAGGTCTACCTAAAATGCATGATTACATTACAGAAGTAAATACATATCCTTGCCAATATTGCCTTGATTAACTTGATAAAAGTGTACAAAATTTACCAGAAATAGTGTAGTGTTTAAAAACTGTTCATCTTTCAATAATAAAACGGTCACAGTTATAGTAGGAAATGGCGAATTGTTGTTTTTTAGTAGAAGCTAAATATATATCTCCGACAGTATCATGAATTGTTTTGTTACGAACCTTACGAAATGCTAGGTCAGCCATCATGACTGCTGCAGACTCGTTGTTTGGATCAGCATTTAACAACACTGCACACGTTTGCTCACATTTTTCTGGGTTATTAATCTGCAAATAAAAATTTCAGTTAATCACTAAAATAAGAACAAAAAAAATCTAAAATCCAGTCACTTACGTGGGCATACAATTTCGCCAGCGCCAGCAGCGTATTCGGATCTCTAGGTACATGTATCAGGGCTTCTGAATACAAATTAGCAGCCACTGCCGGCTCTTTAACTGACTTTACTTTTGCCAACGCACACAGCACCGTTGACAACCTCTGCTTCTCTTCTTGCAAATCTCCTCTAGAGTCTATTTCTATTCTCTTCACTATGGCAGTTTGTAAGTCTCTCGCTTCAACAAGAATCAGACTAGTGTTGCCAGCGGTTGGGTTCTTTAGTTCTCTGCTTTTAGCTTGGGTGAGGAGGTAACGCACACGCCTTCTTAGAGTGTTGATATCTTTCTCCTTATTGTAGATTTGATTCAGCTCGTAAGATATGGTGGAGTCGACTTTGTCGTATTGTTTTAGCTGAAAATAAAAGAAATAAATAATTTTAATAAAAGAATAGAAAATATATACATAAGTTAAGCCAAAATAGCAAAATAATTTATGTAAAAGTGCTGTATTCAATAGTATATTATAAAAACTTTTGATGGGTTTGATGCTCAGGATGTTTATTTAATATCTATTATAAAATTACAATGTTTTTTAAGATCAGTTAAGATAAAATGATTTCTCTATAAAAACTTAGCAGATTAGATACTTTGAATTAACTTTGTAAATAAAACGCACTTCTCAATCAATATATATAAAACAAAGACGGGTTAGTTACACCATTTATAAGTAAAAAACGGCTGGGCCGATTTTTATGATTTATAATTTTTTGGATTTGTCTCCATTCTGAATAGCAGAATAACTATTAAACCATCGAAAAAATCACGAAAAAAAAAAACGAGACGGTAATAAAGTTAATGACAAATGACTAAAGAAGACAAACTTATACAAAATACATTTGCTTTTGCTATCTTGGTCAAGTATAAGTAGAAGTAAATCCGCCATGATTTAATCTGTGACTGTAATGTTTTTGTATGAGCAAGAGTTAACAGGACTTGTCAGTTCATACTAAATGTGAGTGAAAAATCACTAACATGTTTCGGAGAAAGTTGGTCCGTATTGCTGCTCTATTCCCTACTGGGAATGTGCTCGAGGAGACACACCAGTCTGCGTCTTTACGACACTATTATAAAGTGCGCGTAAAATGTAAAATGCTAAACGTACCTTTAAAAGCAATTCAAGATATTCAAACATAAGATCATCATCATTTAACAACTTTATGGCGTTTTCGTAGTGTTGTGTCGCCTTATCGTATTCATGCATTTTGACCAATGCTGTGCCAAGCTTCTTTATAATTTGTATATCCTTAGGGTTCCCTTTTAGAGCTGCTTCATATGATTCCGCTGCTTGACCTGGTTCTAAAATAACAAAACAAATAATAAAATTGTAATATTTTGCTATGAAAAAATGTAAACTCTTCTCTAGACTCTGTTAATTCTGCAACACACAAATTAACTACGTACCAAAATAGATATTCTTTATTCTACTTCACTCACACCGTAATTTTTAACGGTCCTATCACTAAAAGGGATCTATTCCTCACATGTTTCAGTTTAGGTTAAGGGCAAGAATAAAGAAAGGGGAAGGCAGTACAGAAGATATTGATGGATGAAAGGGGATGTGGTATACAAGGTAGGTGAACTTAATTAATCGCAGGCCACACTGGAAGCAAAGCATAACGAAGATAAGATTGTTTCGCTTTGTTCACTTTGCGCAACTATGCGTTAGCATGTTTGCATCGCTGTCGTAGTTTAGCTTTGTATTTTATGTGTGAATCTAAGATTGAAAAGATGCGGGTAGACATTTACGACGCGAAACAGACTTACCTACCTTCGTTTTGCTTCGTTTCTTTTTAGCCTGCGCTTTGGAAACACAGCTCGAGTGAACTAGTTTATGATTGAACGTTTTCATTAAATGCAAATGATAAAAAAACGACCACAAAATTACTTCTTTTTAAATTGATAACATAAGTATATTTAAAGCATACCATAAATAGACATAAAGGCATCTCCCATCATAGTGTGAGCATCAGCCATTGGATGGTTGCTGACAATCTCCTTAAAGCATGTCGTGAACATGCCGCGATCTTTCTTCTCCTTCAAATAGATGTGCGCCATTTTGCTATGAGCTTGGAAGTAGTATGGTTGGCCAGGCTTGATCTCATTCAGGATGTCTACTGCATTGTCCACATCACCTTTTTTTAGGGCCAAGTCTGCTCTAGCGATTGATAAACGACTTTCTTCTGATGTGTAAGAAAATTCTTGAATTGCTTCCTAGAATGATAAATAAGAAGTACACAATAGATGTTGACTTTACAAGGAAACATTTGCAACAAAAGTCATACCTGCATCGTTTTACCAGCTTCAGCAAATTGCTCCAAAGATGTTTGAATCTCAATAATCTGAAGGTATAAAGTGGCCTTGTCTATTATATTTAATTCAGGCACTTGCTGGCGGCTTATACTGGAAGCCTTGCTAGTCGCCATCTGCAAACTCGTCGTAAAACTGGATAAGGCTTCCTGGATCTGATTCGAACTTTTTAAAATTACCCCATTTAGGAAATGGTACATAGCACTGTCTCTCACTTTAAAGTTGTAACTTAGGCACATCTCCAAACATTGAGCAGCTTTGGCAAATGCTTGCTGTTGGATATAAGTCTGAGCTAACAATATTTGACAGCCAGCATGAGTGCTATCCAGCTCACTAATTTGTTGAGCCATTTTCTGAGCATCACTTGCATATCCAAACAAAAATTTTAGTTTTGCCAACTCATACAAAGCTGCTATCAAGCCAGGACAAGCTTCACAAATAGTGTTGAGAAGTTTAAAGCAACTGGCTACAGATGAGTTTGTCCCCTCTTGGGAATATAAAATATATCCAATTATCACAAATGGCTTCTTAGGTAAATGCTTTGTGTACTCTTTGTACACCTCAAGAAGAAAATCTGGATCCAATTCTTTAACATAATTTAAACCAAATGGATGAATATTTGCATAAGTTATTCTACTTTCTAGTGCTGTATTGAGGAAAGAAAGTGCATTGGATGTATTCTTTGAATTTAATTGTGCTGATAGGAGGTACAAAATGGGAAACTTGTTTGGGCCTTGCATTTCAAAAAGCAACTCAACTTGCTGGCCAATCTGATCAGTTGGACCATTTTCAAACATCTGACATAGTGTTAACCCACACAATGCTGTTATAGAGTTGCTGTCAATTTTACTTGCCGCTTTGAAGAAATTTAAGGCATCCCTATACTTTCCTTGTAGAATACATTGGTAACCAACTTCACTCAAATAATCAACATTATTGGAATACATTTCAGAGGCATACTGAGCAAATCGGTATACTTGAGATAGTACAGCGTTAGACCTGCCACATATTTTTGAAAATATTTGGGTAGTGTTAAAAAATTGAAACCCATTTTGGGTCTCCTCATTTTCAAGGATAGAATAAAACTTATTAAGTTGATCAGCTGTTTCTATGTAATCAGAGTTTTTGCAAAGAGTAATGAAGATCTTGATTTTGAAAGCTTCCAAATTATCAGGGTCTAGAGGGAATACTCTTTCCATGGTGTCATACACTGCCTCCCATTTTTGCATGGCAAATTCATTTTTCATTTTTTCCACGAGAGGAATCACTTGCCCTGGGTTATTTACAATTAGTTTATCTAATGCTAGGTTTGATGCATCAAAGTCTTTAGCATAATATTTGCATCTGGCCAGGCCAAGTAGTGCTTCAACATTTCTGTCACTTTTAGTAAGCGCTAACTCCAAGCAATCCAAAATAGTTGTTTGCATATCTCCCAAGTTTAAATACATATCATTCCAACCTTTTAGTATAATAGCATCTAAATTATTGGGATCTTTTCGTAAGGCTTTGTTGACATATTCAGATGCCCTTTCATATTTTTCGGCTAGTGAAAGAAATAACCCCGCATAGTAGTAAGACATCCCAGTTGCTTGTTTCTTTTCCTCTTTCAGTTTGGACTCCAAGCTGTACAGAGCTTCTCTGTCTAACATACTGCCTAGCTTGTAACTATATATTAGAGCCATCACAACTGCTAATTGGATGTCTTTATCTGACTGTAGCGGGGTGAGCTCATTAATACCTATTTGGACTTGTCCTTCCAAAATACTAGCCAGTCCGCTATAAAATTCAAATTCTGCGGTGTCATTGTATTGTGCAGATGCCAGTTGTGCATTTTTTTTAGCCTTATCATAGTACTTTTCACGTAAATAATAATGTATACTACACTTATACCAAGCAAAGTCCATTGTATGAACTAATCTTCCAATTCTAATTTAACTTTAAGGTTTTTGTATTTGCTCTGGTTACTTTCAAAGTAATGAGCTAGGAAATGACATTTGCAGGTCACATCTAGCTTGTTATCCAGTGCATAGTCAAATGCATACTAAGGACAAAAAAAATACAAATTAATTACATAAAAATGGTAAATTATCTCATACTACTCACTTTAAAATATTGCACATAAGACTTATGGGCATTTATGTCAATTTAGATTATTAAAGTAAGAAATAAATATAGTTTCAATACCTTTGCTAAGATCTTTCCAACTCCTTTCCCTTGGAACTCTTTTGGTACATTTGTATGAATATACGTTATATTTTTTCCACTTTTATCGTACTCTAATACTGCATCAACTAAAAAGGAAAAAGAATTAAAAATAATTTTACGTTAATTACTTACCGACTTAATTTAGGTTACAAGCAAGAGAAAAAAATTGCCTTCACTTCGGTTGTTTCACATCGACATGTATAATAATTTATAGAAATACATGTTTGGGATCAGAGCAATGTATGTGATGTTGTCCAATATTTATTTATTTAAATAGTGTTACACTTACACACATTTCATACACTTTGTTTCCACAAAGCAAAGGTAATTATTTAATGAAATCAATTAATTATGGTGTAACTACTTACTGCCTCGAATTGAAACCATGAACTGTTGCTTAGCAACATTGTTGACAACTTTCAGAACTTCCGTTGAGAAAGCTCTTGCCCGTGTTATCATTCCAGACATGAAAATTTTGATAAAATATTTACAATGGTTAATTAGTTAAGTAATGGCCTTCAGTAACTACGCCGAAAGTTGA
Source organism: Anania hortulata (assembly GCA_963576865.1). Classification (NCBI taxonomy): domain Eukaryota; kingdom Metazoa; phylum Arthropoda; class Insecta; order Lepidoptera; family Crambidae; genus Anania; species Anania hortulata. The sequence goes on along the minus strand of OY756396.1, from coordinate 15,027,771 downwards.
GTAAAATGTTTGTTTTGATAAAACTAGACATGACGTACATAAAATAAATTGTCTGTCAAAACAAAATGTGACATTTAACGTTCCGTTTTGGTTTATGTTTTTGAATAGTTTTATTTAAATAAAAGTCAAGTGGAACGGAATGTTTTCGAAGGACCAAACAGACATGAAAATCCTTAATACTTTATAAATATAGTGCTGAAAATGACTACTTAAATTAATGTAGGTAACCGGAAAAAAAATACGAGCTAAGCGAGCTTATCAATGTTTCAAGATAATAGGCATTTTTACACTAGAGGGCACGGCAACTGCGACCACTGATCAAGTAAAACTACCTACGTTACTGCGACAGCCAACGGCACGCAGAATGCACTAAGTAGTAACGTAACGTAGTTTTATTTGATTGATCAGTCAGTGGATCAATTTATATATATATATATTTTTATATGTACCTATGACTTCACTTTTGGTGTTATTTGAATAAAATAAAAATACATATGAAGACCGTCATCGCGTCAGGGATTCAATAAAAAAAAAAAAACTAAATTTTAACCTAATCCGCGATCGAAGCGAGCGCGAAACACTCTTGCGGTGTGCGGTGGTGGAGGGGTTTTGTAAGGCCAGTGACAGTGACTAAACCTTACTGACGGATGTTATTATGCCGCCCTAAGGCCTCTGTCCAGGCTTCACGACTAGTTTCAAGTGATATTAGTTACAAACTCCGTAGCCGAGCGGCGAGCATACCGGACTTAGTGTCGCTATCTCTGAGGTCCCGAGTTCGATTCCCGGTCGGTCAATGTAGAAAAAGTACTTTTCTAAATTGTCTCGGGTCTGGGTGTTGTGGTACCGTCATTGTATCTGATTTCTGTAACACAAATGCTGCTACGAGCAATGTGTATGTGATGTTGTCCAATATTTTATCATCATCATCATCATTTCTGCCATAAGACGTCCACTGCTGAACAAAGGCCTCCCCCAATGACTTATCATCGGGGGGGATTGCCAATACTCGCCACGCTTGGCAGGCGGGTTGGCGAGCGCAGTTTTTTTATAAGATTTCGCACGAAGACGCTGCTGCCCGTCTCGTGCTACAGGAAGTAGTCGCCTCTTACAACACGCCTCCTGTTGGCGGCGTCCAATATTTATTTATTTATATTTATTATTAGGACCAACTTGTGCCTTCCTAAGCACGGAGATACTTGTGATAAACGTCACTAAATACGGTTGGTCACCCATCCATTCACAACTGCGGCGAAAGTGTCTTATCTTTGGTAATTTCTACCAAAGCGCTGCCGCCACTTAGCTACATGCACCTCTATGGCCTAGCGTAAGTACCATACACCATAAAGCAATCGCTTCGCATAAAACAATCGAAGTAAGCGAAGCAATAGGCTACTATCCTGGGTCAAAAAAAGATTATTCTATTTAGTCCGTCAGTTAGATTATCAAAAAATATTTGACCCATATTCGCATCAAAGTGAGCACGTGACGTCACGCCTTACTAAAAAGTGTCCCAAGGTGTGACGTTACGCGGAACTTAACCGGGCTATATCTTCATAATTTTTTGTTTGATTGAGAAAAGAAAAAATACGTGTCCAATATTTTCTGTAAATCTAACTGGATTAATTAGATTTTTTAGGAAACTAGCCCATTGTTTGTGGCCCTAACACTATGCTCTCAGGTGGGTTTGCTGACCACCCCAAAACAAGTCTAGCGACTAGCCATATGTCGTGTCCTATGTGTCCGCCGGACTGCTGCACCTGCTACATATTAGCGATATCGCAATTCGCAGTCTGTGTAGTACCACTAGAGGAATAGATACCTAAGTATTAAGACACTTGTTAAGTTTGGGACTAAATTGCCGTCGACACGAAAAGAATGAAGGAAATATTTTATGAAGGAAGACTATTAAACTCATTAGGTACAGTCAGCATCAAAAATAGCTGATCAAAAACTTATTTTCAAAAGTACCTACCTACTGACAAATGATATTAAAATACTAAGCTACTTTTGATGTTGTCTGTACCGCCTACAGTTATATATTAAGTAAGTATATTGAAAAGTACAATGAAATATATATTATTGAACAAACCACGTACCTATGTACCTAACTCATCAGTAGGTACAAGTACTTATTACACTGTAGCTAAACGTATTGGTATGTGCCTACTTTATTATAGTGTTAAGTAATAGTATACGTAAATAATTGACCTTCAGCTTCAACAAAACGATCGGTGCTTTGAATTTGGGTGAGCGACCGACTGGCTGTCCTTGACCGCTTCGTTATGAGTTAAAGCTGTTATGATCCTCCCTATGCCTCTTGCAACTTAAACGATTCCCAGGATTACAGTCTGATAACCAAACCTTTGAACTAAGTCAAACGGATAATAAAACTTACTCAATGAAAGTTATAATTATGCTTAGGCATGACTAAGTTTTTAAATAGAAACATTACTTACTTATTGACGAAAACAAAGCACGGTTTCTTTAAACTTCATTTAAATGCCGATTCACCTTACAGTAAAGAAAATATAAATAATATAGATCTTTGCTTACATCCAGTTATTATTAGTGGGACAACTTACCTATTAGCAAAATTTGATTAATGTTTTTCACGTCAAACTCACAACAGTTGCCTTTTGCCCTTCGCAATGCCTAAAAGTCACTTATTCATTCATTCCGGACTAATTAATTATGCGGTTAAAGTATGCATCTATACCATGGCACTGCCTATGGAACAAGTGTCGAGTGAGTCAGAGGTGGACCCATGCCGGCTTGCGCCCGCGCAGTCGCGACCGAAGCGCTGTGCGCGCGACGCGCACGTTATGATAACGAGTGCGTACGCGCGATCGGAATATGTGAACTGTGAAGGACGTGTTTAATAATGAGTGGACTTATAGTACTTACTAGGTGGATAACTTACAATGTTAGAATTCCTTCTTGAGTAGTTTTCACTTAGGTTAAATACTAAAAGAACCGGTAGTTAGTAAACAAGTCAAACAAATACTTACTTCAATTAATTATTAAAAAAATAAATAATAAGTAAGTAGGTAATAGTAAACCATCTTTCTTAAAAAAAATCGAGTCTCAACCGCAAAAGCTTTTTGGTAATTTAACTTTTAAAAAGTTTGTATTATATTAGAAGAATTAGATAAAAGTTTATTAATTATATTTTCTAAGATAAAACTTACCAGCAGTCTTCCTGCAATTCACAAACATGATTCTTTACTTACCATTTCATGTTTTATAATCAGTTAAAATCAAGTTACATTTTGTTACGTTTCATATTATCAAATCATTCACTTTTGTAGACCCTTATCTAAAGTTACATGAAAATGTTAATAATGTATGATAAAGATAAACATAAGTCATAATGCATTCATCATGTTAATCATAAATGATTAGATTGTTTAGATGAAATTTAAATTACTTAAAGCATTTTTTAAATAAGTTTGCTTTACATTATCTAAATTTCACTAATATAAAAGTAATTAGCGCACAGCATGGTCGTTCTCACAGTTTGCGTTGGCATCAAGATCATTTGTAAATTACTTAGTGCGAAAAATTGGCCACAATTTCTTTATTGTGTAAAACTTGTTTGAATGTAAAGTGTAGGCGGGTAGGTATTCAAATTCTGATTGCATCTGCCTGCAGACAACTTACGCATTATAATTCAGTTGGTATTTTAGTGTCGTGTGTTGTTCACCTCGTTAGCATTGGATTGAGAAGAAATCATCAAAAGGACAAGTGAATGTGATTTGAGTGAGTGTCGACGAGCTTATGGGGCAATGCGTGTCCCGGAGTCATCCGGGCCCGTACGCCTTCTCCAGACACTACGACGCTGAGAGCCTAGCCAGTAGCGTCAGTGGGATCACGAGAAAGGTAGGTACTAGTAGAATCAAATACAGGGTGTACGAAATATAACCAAGGCCACTTACTGCGGCGTTCTATGGGGGCCGCTTATGTCTAACATTTCGCTTCCAAAGCCTTCCCATTGCCCGTAATTAAACAGTAGCAATTCAGTGTCGATCTGCTCCCAGTAACATTTTTATCCAAAAACCGTATTCTCGTAAAGCCAAAAAATAAAATTATAGTTCGTAATGCGACTGAAAATGAAAAAAAAAAACAAAATGAGATTTATTTATTATATATATTTTTTTACATCAAATTAAAAGTTCACTAGAATACCGTTTTTGATAGTAATTTTACTGTAATCGACACTGGATTGCGACTAATTTATACTAATGTTAAACTACGGGAATTGGGCCTCTGATGTGTACAATGTAAAGAGGATTCATGAGACACTAGTATTATACCTACCATGTAATAAAATGTTGATAGAACCACTTAATTTTACCAAAGAATCAACATCGAAAGGAAAACTAAATTAACAATTAACTTTGACCATAATAATATACGGAGCGATTTATCAAATGTTTAAATAAAAAAAATAAAAAGTTTTTTCACGATTCCATTGTTGCTGCTTCCTTGTTGAGTAAAAGTTGTTGTATAACGACTGCGTTGGTTTTAAGGAGTGTGTCCCATTCTTACCAATAAACCATGTTAATGTAACGTCACCTAATACGTTAAGTAAGCAAGTAAAATAAATTACTTATTTGCATTTTAAAAGGTACTTTTTTAAAGGTCTTGGATCGTTGCACAAAAACATTTAAAAAAACCAATTTTTAGGCCTTGGTAGGTACCTAAGTTGCAAAGTTTAGCTAGAGAAAAAATAATAAATAGGAACGTATCTATATCAGCGGTAGTAGCTTTATCCCTAGATGAGTAACTTAATCTAACTGGCTAGATTGACCAGTTAGTTAGAGAAAAGTTAGAATTCTGTAGAAAAATACAGATATCAGTATCTTTACCGGATGTTGATATAATTTATCGGCGACCGCTTTTAATTTACAAGTAAGAGATAATTCAAGCTTTACTTTTCCTATAATTTCAAAGAAAAAAAAAGAAATTACCATGTTTTAGCAAATAAATGATTTGATTTGATTTGATTTGATTTGAAACTAGGTACTTAAACTGTAGTACCTACTAGTAAGTATTAACCTTACCGAGATTAATTAAATCGTATTTTACCCCGTAGTTATTATACTCGAGGAACGAATGTCACAATGCCAATAATTTAGTGTCCATTGAAGTTTAATCATGCATTTTTTTTAAAAAGAGGGCATTTGTCGTAGATCCATAAAATTATAGATTTATTAATTTATTTCAGAAGTATAAATAATCACTTAAACAATACATATTTTATCTGCCAAACTGCGTTGCAGTTTGTCGGCAGTAGTCCTCGTCTACAATTTTATACATAAGTAGGTACTATCTATAAGTAGTAGTAAGTCTACTTCTTATCTGTCCTCTACCTGAAGGTTGTCTGGAAGAGATCGCTTTTAGCGATAAGACCGCCTAAATTGTGCATCTTTCTTTAAACACAAATTGTAACTTCTTTGTTTGGTGTACAATAAAGAGTATCTATCTATCTACTATCTTTAATCTTAATAATTAGGCTTTTTTAAATTATCTTATGTAAGTACAGTCAACGGCAGGTCAACCCAACCAAACCGATTTTCACATACACTGTCAAATTGGGATTAATGGACAGGAAGCTGAACGAATTCATGAAACAACAAAATGTTGTAGATGAATCACAACTGCATGATCTCAGCCTAAGCCTCCAATAAACGTACCAAAAAAGTTTGCTGCCTACATGCTGGAGAAGGACAAAAACACTAGTTTGGTCTAATCAACGAGTGTAGCAACTTATTTGTTTATTTTTTACGAAAACTGCCTTTTTGCAGCCTCTGAACGTATCCTTCCATAGTTTCAATCTGCCTGCTGCTTATAAAAACTTTTTTAACGTTGCCAATTACTTACAATTTCTTTAAAAAAGGACAACATTCTTTGTAATTATGCTGAAACATGCTGAAATTGCATTAAACGAAATTACTTGTATTTTGACAGTATTCAAATAAAAACAAACCAGACAACGAGGTACTCACGTGGAGAAAGTTCAGTTCTTATAGGTTTTCGGACTTTTGCTGAGAACTATTTTCAGTATTTTTTTTTTTTTTAATTTTTGGCTCAGTAGTTTTAGAGATTAGAGGAATTAAATACATTTTAAAATTAAAAAAGAAATGAAACTTAGAAATTATGCAACATGGTATAGTTTGCGTAACTTTGCGTTTTTAACCGATTTCAAAAAGGTTCTTAATTTACCGGAATCTTTTTTTATTTTAATTTTTTTATGTTCAGCGATTATTCGTTACTACGTTGACTGATTTCGATCATTATTTTTTGTTTGAAAGGTAATGCTTGCAGAATGGTCCCATATAAATTTGGTTAAATTCTGATGATCGGATCTGGATGAAAATCATCAAACATTGCATGAACTCCGTACCACGCTAACTGATTTTAGTATCTATCTTACCTAATATCTTTGCCAAATGTGGACCGATTTTGATGATTCTTTTTTAATAAATAGCCTTTACTTCAAAAATACTTACTTAAAAAAATTCACCCCTAAGGGTGGAAAAATCGGAAATGAAATCGGTGTTCAGCAGTTAAATTATGTTTGCACTCGTAAGATTTGTTTTGATTAGGATTTATCACTATAATAGATGAAATAAGTTAATTTAAAAAAAAAAGACTTAAAAAAACTAAAACGCTAAAAATAATCTTAACACTTAAGTACCTAATCAGTTACTTTTGGAGTCGGTGCAAGTCGATGAGACATTCTATGTTTTCGTTTGCACCGACTCCAAAAGTAACTGTAAGTAACGTAAAAGTAACTGTAAAAGTGTTAAGATTATTTTTAGTGTTTTAGTTTTTTGTAGTCGGTTTTTTTTAATAAAATTATTATTTTCTAACATATTAGAGTTAGTATAGAGGGCATATTAGAAAATAAAAATGAAAAGTTACGCATACTATAAGTACCTTGTGAAACTCATATTCAAAACTCATTTATTTGAGTTATACGTAAGTTTTTTTGTCACAAAACTTCATAAGCTTTTACGAGGGAGGTTAGATTCGTTCCAGTGGATTTAGAGCAAATTGGCTGTGACTGACACACGAGTGATCCTATGGATTCCAAATTTTTTATTCGGACAAACGGAAACCTGAAATATCAATTTTAAGTTTAACCACATGGCCCCTGCACTGTAATCTCTCTCAAACTACTTCCTACATTGTATTCAATACACAATCAGGCCTGAAAGATTGTATCGGCGCGATCGGCTTATCGGGCGGCCAGCCCGCGAGGCGTGACTTCGGATGAATGGACCCTGGTAGGAGCCCGGAGCGGCCCGATAGTTTTCACTGATATCCCCAGCGACCATCCACTAGTGTTAGGTTGTGGACACAATAGCCGATATTCAGGAAACTTTTTATAATTGGAATCTTGCAGAGCATAATAAAGTGCTGTGTATGATAAATGTGCTCTGTTAGGTTCCTTCGGTGGTGTAGATGATAATTAATTAAAAAGCGGACTGTATGATAGATAAGAGTAGGGAATGCAATCCCGCAAGAGAATTTCAATCCAGATATCTGCGGGACTTAATTCCGCTGGATCTAGGTTTTGTGGGGTCCAAGGGTCGACTTAGACCTGTAAAATTAACATTTAAAAAAGAGTATAATTCAAACAATTACAGATAAAGTGCAGTGACCGCACACTTGGAAGATTATGAAGGGAGTGTTCGGCCGAGCATCAATGTTCGCTCGCGAACCGAACGTTGCTCGCTGTCGTTCGCCACCGTTCCCCGTTCACAAGTCCCTCCGTCTGTACTATGCCCGTGCGTGGACAGGTTTATGAACTAACATAAACTTCTTTAGATACTTTTAAGTGCAGCATTTGCTAATACCAAAAGAATAAATAAGTTTTATTTATTAAATAAATAACAAATAAATACTGCCAACAATCACAGCAATTATCTAGCACCTACTTAGTAAAGTTTATTCTATATAGGTAATACTACACGTGACTTAGGTACAACCGTTTACTAGTGTCCGTCATACAAACTTAATTTGCCCTTTGCGGGATTCGAACCCGCCCCAACCGCCTGGCTTTGTGCAATGTCCGGAGTGCGAACCATTAGATTAGACAGCCGTCATTTACTTAATGTCTCCTAGCCGGCGTACATAATTAAAAAAGGCTATTTATTTGATCACTTTGCCACACTTTAAACTACTTTCATATTGCGAAAGGTCAGTGATAAAATAAATGAACTGTCAGCTTAGTCACGTACGGTAGCACATTTCTTATGAAACAACAGGCTCTCTGCAATTTGTATCTACAATTTTGCGTATAGTTAGTTGGATTTAAATGACTCGAAATTCCAAGAACAAAATTATGAAATAGTGTGAATCATTAAATTGTGACCATATCAATAACCGAAACATTCAAAGAAAAATAATACAAAAACCGTAATAAAATCCATTTCAAATGTGACGCAGCTGGCACCAGGTGGCAAAACAAAATGGGTCCCTCATTTTTGCGATGTATATATTCACCTACCTACCTTTTTTAGTGACGCGTTTAAGTCTTTTACTACCACAGATTCAAACCTCTAACCAGACAAAGTGGCGAGCGTAAGTTTGTTGTAGATTTTAGTAGGTATATGTCTAATTATCCTTACAACCCCTATGCAGAAACAGTAAAAGCCTCGCCACTTATTTAATAATTTTAAGCCAAGTCTTACGATTTCGAGGCCTTACCACAAACTTTAAACAATACGTAAGCATTGTTGTTTTCCAACTCTGCATATAAAACGCAAAACAAGGTTAAAATATAAAAAGATAAATATATGCCTATATACGTCTCAGGGTACAGGCCTCATCTCAACTATAAGGTAGTTAAACAAGGTTCAATTAATTAAGAAAATGAAAGATCATTGTTACGTCTCTGTAAACACTAATACGTGAAACTATAGGAGGAGGGGGGATTAATTTTGAGTCGTATTTCGGAGTTTGTATTGCAGCTGCTAAAGCTAGATATATAAGAGATTTTTACTTATTTAGATGCTTCTTCTTCTTTACGTATCGACTCAGGCTTTCTATGTGAGGAACAAAAGTCAGCCACCGATATAGCACTATTGGTGGCCTTGTAGAGATCCTCGCGTATGCAGGTGTAGGGACATGATGATTTAAATGCTGTTTCTATGTTTTAAGTAAACTCATACTTTTTTCTTGCTTTTAACAGTTTTTATTCTTATCACCATCAACATCCACATTGGGTGCTAGCTACACTAATGCCCCTTCTGATGCCCGTTCACTGTAAAAGACTTGGTCAAAAACTTGCCATACAGCAAAAGTCTATGACTGATTTTTCAAACGCTAGATAACTTTTATCCGACGAATAAAATTGTCGTTTTGACACAATCTCTATACGAAAACTGTCAATCTGTTAAACTTATTCTTCAAATAAAAGTGATCTGGCTATTGAAAAATCGGCCCTAATTGATATTTTAACTATTGGATTTCATTGCTTTAGTGCCACCATTTGTTTTATTAAATCGTTGCAAATAAATGGGGTGGATATTTTAATTTATTCAGTGGTGTATCCATCGCCTAACATAATGTAATGTAGCCATCGTTTGTTGTCCATCCGATACAATGGAGGGCAGTGACCTGGTCACACTTGCCTCCTCTCCCTTAGTATCAAAGAGTTATTATTTCGAAAAATGAGGAACAGCGATTAGATCTACGCTTTTTTTGTTGTAGAGCTTTTATTAAGCCGAGTACAAGGTTTCTTTACTAAAATAGTTTAAATAACATAACGCTTACTTATCTCAGAAGTGAACCTAAATAAACTAAGATTGCATTTCTCGATCTAACCTGACTTTGCCTTCTGAATTCTGATTGATAACTGGGTTCTTCAAACTTTAAGACCGATTGACCAAAACAATTGTTACCACAATAGCTCTCAAGTCCTTCATTTGGATAGTTGTGCCTATATACGATTTATAAACCTAAGAAAGTATACCTAGTTATAAACATAAAGTCTTATTAAAATTCAGCAAGTCAACAATTACATATAGACAATTTATTCTAACTACGAGAAAATGGTTGAAGACACGATAAAAATGGCAAAAGCTTGTTTATTTTATTATTCACAAAGCTTTTAATTATAGATATACGTCCGTTTATTGCTGGCTGAACCGTAATAGCGTTTTCACTAGGGACCCACTAGGTTTCCGACCCGATGCTCCGTGTAATCGTGGCTAATTACCCGCCCACAGATAACACACATCTCGCCACTTTCACGATAAACGAGAAATAGTTTTCAAATTGTATACAATCATAAATAATAGTCTAATAGAGTGGACGTGGCCAGATAAATAACGTTTAGGCTTTCAGTAGATGTTTAAATTGCTGTAATCTACTAATCGTTCTGAATATCGTGCAAAAATGCTACGTGTTGCCAACTTCTTAAAAAGAACAAATCAAATGTCAATCATTTAACCATTTCTCAGAAGAATAAAAGAAGAGAGAGTATCAAATGGTGATGCAGACATCATGGTCTCCAAATTCAGCGAACTTGTGCCTATCTGTAATATCATTTAACCCTTTGCGTGCCCCAATATATTTTTTAAATTGTTTTCCATTGTTTTTCCAGTCTACCGTGGGTAAGTGGCACGCAAAGGGTTTGGGTCGCGTAGTGACTTGGGTCTCGGAGTCAAACGATAATATTCCCGGGAAGTAGTGTCAATTTGGAAAACTTTTTTTTCTGAATTTGCTCGGATGTGTGTGCTGGTGTTGTGTGGAAAGTTATCCAGTTCCACGCACTATAATAGGATGTTGATTCCTTATTAAGAGACCATATGGTAATTGGGTGATTTTCCCAGCACCAAATCGTAAACGGCATGGCTGAAACTGCTAGTGCAGGATGGCACTTTTAACTTGTAATATTTTTTTTTAGATGAAAAATGTCTCCTACAGCAGCCTACAAATATTTTTTCCATTATGATTGTCGCTAATAAGGAAAAAATATATATAAACACCTAAGTTTTTCATACCGGTGAAGCGGCACAATTTGTTTTTCAGTATACTTTTAATCATATAATAAAAACAGTTGATTTTTTAGGGATTTCCTTTTTTTTATTTAAATCCTAAATAGTGGCAGTACTTTATTGCGGAAACTTCATTACAAAATCTGTTGTATTTAATGAATGGTAAGTACAAATTCACGTGTCCAAATTAGATTTTTCACCGCGGTGAATTTTCGTTGTACGCGAATATCTAGGCATCCAACAACACTAGCTTCTCGCTACTGCGCAGTAAACTTGCGCACCAGGGACGCCTAAGCGCTTGATGTGAGAGGACGCGTGTTGCTTGTCTGGTGTTCCCACCAAAAACGTAAGTAGTGGGTTCCGGTGACTTGGGACCACTTTTTTTTTCATTCACGTGAGTGGATAAAAGTTGTGATCCAATGATCCGATATGTTTATTAAATATATGTACTTTTACTTAATGTCGCCCGATCAAGTAGGTAGTATCAATTTATTTCTATCATAAATACTGTGCTTGTAGTGTTAACTTCTATTGGCTGTTTTTCATGACGGTGATCTCATTCCGGTGAATTCGGTGACCTAAATTGACACCGAAATGAGAAAAAATATCATTTCGGTGATTTTTTTTCATTTCGGTGAGAAGTTGTTCATTTCGATGATTTTTATCTTCATCTCGGTGTTTTTTTTTTCCATTCCGGTGACAAATTATTTCACTTCAGTGAAAAACAGACCATAATTTCTTTTGTTACATTTTAGTTGCACAAGGAATATATTTGTTTTGGGGACTAAAATGTAGCTACTAGTTAAAAGAATAATCTCAGTTGTTGCTCGCGTGGGCAATAGGCTATTTGACTAAATTATGATAATTAGTCCACTTTAAACGTAATTCAAAAATATTGAACACGTGCTTTTTTAGGTTCCGTACCAAAATGGTACAAAAGGAACCCTTATACTTTCGCCATGTCCGTCTGTCAGTCCACGGCCTAGCACAGATACTGTTTGTACTAGGAAGCTGTAATTTTGCACGAGAATAAACATTAAACACGCCGACAGAATAGTACAATAATATATTGAAAACAAAAATTCTAGGGTATCTCCCCTACACGTAAAGAAGGGATGAATTCTTTATTTTTAGTCTACCCCATCGTTTGGGGTATCGTTGGATGGGTCTTTCAAATATATTGCGAGGTTGTGAAGACCATTTTCGATTCAGTGATCGGTTTCCGAAATATTAACCTTTGTTGTTTAAATTCCGAAATATTTTTGCTAGAGTCGTGTCCTCATCCAAAAGATAGATTTTTGTGCTACCTGATTTATTAATGACTAATACACAATAAGATTTTGTGAAGACAAATAACAAGAGATTACGTTTGTTTTATTTTACATTATACAGTGTGTAACGAAAAGGTGAAATAAAACTTTAAGGGGTTATTCTACGGCTAAATTACATCAACTTTTTCTATGGCACCAACATCGAACGAAAACATTCAAACTCTCATCGGATAGCACCGACTCCAAAAGTAACTGATTAGGTACTTATGTGTTGATATTATTTTTATCTTTTCAGTTTTTATGGTTGATTATTACAATATATTTGTTATTTTTGTTGTTTTATTCTCACACGTTCCTAAATGAATTTAAGTTTAAATAAGTTATTATCCATGTATGGTACATTTTAATTAATACTTTCAATACCATTATAGTATAGTCAGAAAAGGATAACCTGTACTGTGTGATAGCACTCTTCAAAACGTAGGTAAGTAATTATGGAACTAGGATAGCAGCATTTTAGGTGCGTTGCGTGGTAACAGTTTAGTTTTTTTCGGTGACTGCATAAGTAATTTCATTGCGGTGACTCGCGTTTTTCATTTCGGTGATGAGAAGTTTCATTTCGGTGAACTATTCTTTAATTTCGGTGACACCAAAATTTTAAAGTACTATATCTCCTAAGTATATGAACTCAATTTGATGTCGAGTAAAGATTAATCATAACAATATCATCATAAATAACAATACTACATGGTTTTATTTCAAAAAAAGTTATAAATAGAAAAGTTCACCGTAATGACAAAAAAAATGGACTTGTTGAAATTGACCCAATTGGTGTCTGGCGCATATTTATGTTTATTTATTATCAATATAGTCCATATTTCTTATTTGGTGAGATGGAAAAAATGAACAACATCGTAACAAAACTTTCCACCTTTTAATTTATTATGCAGCTTATATTAATTTAAAAGTAATCTGAAGTATAACAACAAATCACCTGCCAAACTTTACTTTATGCATTACGCAACCATCCGAAAAGTCACCTCGATCGACCGTTTTAAGGGATCGGCAGATAATAATCACGTGCTCAATAAAGTAAAAATGCAACTGCAACATTCTCTGGTTTCGTAACACGCGCACGCGCACCTCAGCCACAATAGAGATAGCTAAACAGTAATCTCACTACTTAGTTCTTTATTGGTCTCTTTACCACAGGTAGATAGATAACGTAGCTCTTAGAAATTAGAATGGAAGTTACTAAAGAATATCATTTCTTTCGTGTCGAAAATATTAAATATACCCTGACCAAAATTGACGACCTCAAACCTTGTCTTATTCAAGTTCACCCTTGAGCAGATCTTATGGCACAATAAACAAACGACAGGGTAACTAGGTAGTCTGATAATAGTACTTACGGTGATATAAAGTGTCAATAATTACTCAGGGAAATCTGAAACACGGTTTCCATTGACTTCTAAAAAACAATTTCCTGTTGATTGATGTCCTAACCCATGATGGCATACCCTTAGAATAATACTACTTTTAACTGGACATTGCCTGAATAATATTAAACGGGCCTATTTTATTAGTAATCTTGCTTTTAAGAGGTTATTCTACTGTCCAAATAATTGCAACATTGAAATCGCGAAAAATGTATTTACTAACAAAATATGTTATGTGTTGATAGTACGAAAAAGATTTTTTAAAGATCCTAATGTAAGTCTTGTAGTAAAAAGTTGTTGCACTTAAGTATAGGAGAGCTATCATAAGTGTCCCATATAAAATAGGTTCAAACTCCAAGGCCCAATGATTTTCTTTTTTTTTTGTTTTTTTTTTATCCTACAAAACCCGACAAATGTTATTTTCGACGAATTAAGTGCAGTTGGAAACTGGTGGGATGTCAAAGGAAGAAAGCCAGCGTACTTACTGTATAAACTCTCATTGTCGCGCCTCAGCGTTCCGTGAACCGCGTCCATGTAGGGCCTTACATGATTTCCATATAAACGACGAACCATATTCTGTTCGTCCAATTACCGTAATGGGAGTTTATGTAACAATAAAATCAGATTGTCTTTGCGAATAAAAACTTTTGATAATTTGTATAAAGATAAGATTCTGCGCAAGACGCAAGATTCCTTTCTATTGCATTGTTTGATGGAAGATACTTTTCTAAAGATCTAGTCGGTTAGAGCGATCTAAATTGATAAGGGCTCCGGATGGTACCTGTGTACCTTCACTGTACAAAAAAGTTAATCGTATCACAGCAATATTTGTCGGTTCGTCCACTTTATTATGCCTTTACTATGTGTGTGCCCGCGGATGCGCCTTCGTGATATACTTTTTACGGATAGAATGGCTGTAATCTATTATATTTCTTTACATTTGACAAAAAGTAGTAGTTTCGGAGATTACCTCCTACATCAAAACTAACTTTACTCCTTAAGCTAAAATATATGGTATATTTACCTATTTTATTATCATCACAATCAGCTGACGTTAATTCACTGCTGTAATTAGACCTCTCAATGCACGCTACTATGAAGGGCGTCCATTAATACGTGAGGTGATTTTTTGACCCGCCTTGGTGGAGATGTCGTGAGATTTAAATCGGCCCGCTCCCCCCTTAACCTCTGTTAATCTGTGCTTGTGCTTGATTTGAATTTATTTAAAGAAATTTGTTTAATTCTTTTCAGAAAATCGTTATTTATAACAATGGGCTAGTATCCTAAAAAAATCTAATTAGTCCGTCAGTTAGATCAACAGAAAATATTGGACACGTATTTTTTCTTTTCTCAATCAAACAAAAACTGATGAAGATATAGCCCGTTAAAGTTCCGTGTAACGTCACGCCTTGCGACACTTTTAAGCAAGGCGTGACGTCACGTGCTCACTTTGATGCGCTTAACTTCGTCATTTTTTGTTTGATTGATAAAAGACAAAATATGGGTCCAATATTATTTAATAATCTAAGTGACGGACTAAATAGAATAATCTTTTTTTGACCCAGGAAACTAGCCTATTACACTCTTATTCTCGTGAAAAATATTGCAAAGACACTCCTCCCTCACGTGGGGCGTGAGATTGATTGAGATTTAGCTTAGGTAATTAATGGACACCCCTATGCCTGATCCTCGGATTTTCTTTTCCATCCACTTTACCAGCAGCTTGCGTGCTTATATCGATTGCTTTACCTTGTCACCTTATTAGTTCTACTATCTAAGCTTTTCATGGTCTACAAATCGAGTTCATCCCATCATTCAAATCATGAGTTTTTTGTTGTTGTTAGTTCAGTATGAAAGAGTCGTTACAAAGTGCCTTTTCTTATATTAGTAATAAATAAAACTTATTTACTTTTTCTAGTCCAACTGCAAACCACATTCTATAAATTGTAATTTAATCATACAATACGAATGATGTGTAACTTTCGCTTTTGTGGTGGATCAATTTACATTTTGTGGATACGCGATCTTGGTCTTGATAACTATAAAAATAAATCTGCACCTACTTAACTAAGGTAATATCGTTGTTTGTTTTTGGCTTTCACGTGATGTTTTGTTTCTTTATACCACAAGTAAAATTAAGCCGTTTAAAAATTATATATCTGACATTTTTCGTAGTCGCTTGGAAGGTTATGCAGAGGGTAAGTTTATTTTATCCAATTTGATGTTGATCTCATACTTAGTAACAGTTGTTCGTATTGATGAACATATTCGCCTCCTTTAATATATAGATTGACTAAACTTAAACCCTGTAAAAGTACACTACCCGTAAAAAAAACATGGCACGCGGATTCTGCATTGCTAAAAGCACGCTGTAGACGAAAAAACCACAGGAGACGTTCCGTAGGTCACTCAGTCAGTGTCACTACTTACTTACTACATTTAATAAAATAAGCTTTCAATGTTTCATGCAGTCCTATAAGAGAGTTCATTTTATAATGGTGGTCATCACAACTATCCGCGATCCGCCACACAAATAGTCCGTCAAATGCAGCATCGCAGCTACAGGTCACCCAATGGCAGGACATTCAGAATCATTTACCAAAATTAATGTAAAAGTACCCACAGGCAAGGTGGACAGACGACCTAATAATAGTCACAGGAAGCCGCTGGATGCAGGCCGCTTCCAACCGTCCAATCTGGAAGTAATTGGGGGAGGCCTATGTTTAGCAGTGGACGTCCTATGGCTGGAATGATGGTGATGATGAAGGTAAAAGTAGGTAAAGCGGAGTTAAAGAATTTGTCATATAAAATTATTAATAAAGTTTTACTCATTTTTATTTAAATACTTACTGTTTCACTTAAAGCCATGTATGGCTAAGGAATTCAACTGTTGCATTCCGATCACATAATTATAAACTGCAAATAACAACTGTTAGTAACACAGTTCTAAATAGGACCGACACATTTCCAGTTACTAGAAAATAACTTTATGTTGTCAATACAAAGTAGGAAAAGATGCCATCCACGCATCAAAACAGCTGAGTTTTTTCCTCTTCGCAATTTTCCCAAGAACGGTGCCGGTAGGTACATTCTGCACCGTTAGCTTTGAAGACAAATGGCGACATAAACCCGAGTGTATTATTTATTGGAATTGCTTTTCTTGGTATGATATCCAGCACAATACTTATTATAGTGCTGACCAAGTCTTGATACTCCTTTGCATTCTCACGTCCCATTACAGACCAAGGCCAATTAACGGGAGTCAAATATTCTGTAACCACATTGTAGTTAATAAAAAAAAACTAAAATATATTTATAAAGGAAATAATGTTAAAATCACCTAGAAAACAAAGCACACAGTAATTTAGCAATCAAAAGTTTAAATGCGCATTCCTTAATGAAAGCATGAATGGATTATGTATTAATTTGGACTGTAAATACATAAAAACTAATAAAATGATATAAAATAAAACAAACTGAGAGAGTAGTAAAACGGTACCAATAAAGTAATCACTGGGCAATTTAAATTCCTTTAGTTGCTGCACCGTTTAAACGCTTGTTGGCCCTGTCGACACGAAAGCAGTGCGGCGCCGGTGCGGCGTGCATGTATTTTGCAAGTATGAGAGAAGCCACACTGGTCCGTTGCATTGTCACAATTGAATAATTCTACTTACCAAAGCCACGACGACGCATCAGAGAATGTAGCATGTATCTGAAAACATTTCTGTAAGATGACGCAGCGACACGCTCAGGCGACACCACGCAGCGCAACGGAGCAGGCAGTGTGGCTTTATTTTGTTTTAGCGTGGCGCCGGAGCTTACCGTGTGACATGTCCATACTCCATAGATATTTGTACGAAGGACACTGCAGCTGCACAGTACCGGCGCGCCACTGCGACGCCGCCGCCGCAACGCATTGTGTGAACCGACACTAAAGCGTAACACTCACAGAAGGCGTGAGCGGGACGGTGACGGGTCGGGTCGGGAGTACAGCGGGTCTGCCGGCCCATTTAAACGTATGTTATTAGACCCGCTGTAGTCCCGACCCAAACCGTCGCCACTCCGCTCACGCCTACTTAATGTAGAGTAATTACGTTTGCTTGCTTCTTGACATTAAGTCCGCAATTTGTACAATAATATATTTAAATGTGCAAAAAAGTTTAAATAAATAAATAAAAATACTTATGTGATTTCAGACATGTATTATTAGATACTAAGGGTTGAATATAAGTTATTATTTATTGTTATAAATAACGGATATCACAGGACGCGATGCTCAGACTACGTTCCTATAAATAATCGAATTTGTTTCGCATTGAGTCATAAATTATGTAAATCGAGTAAACGTGTCTATGAATCGATTTATTGAGTCGTTTATACATCGCACTATTGTGCGGCACGACTGTCCTACCTCGTGATAGAGTGCGCGAATTTCTGTTGCCCTCTTCGATTTCACCGTGTCGGCAAATCGATGAACAAGGTTTAATTGTTTGGATATCAATTTTATGAAAATTTGACTTTGGAAAGGCACGTATTTAATATTTATTTAAACAGTCTTGCCCGAAATAAAGTTGCAATCCCGATTAGGTTTTTCGAACAGAATTTACGTAGTGAGAACTTCGATTCAGTACACAAACTTCAAGTAGGTACTATAACTTCAAAGGCACGCAAGCTCTCTGAAGGCCAAACTAATTGTAATATCACTGCAGTCAAAGTATTTCATATTTCCTTCGTTTTCATTTCAGCACTAGGTGGTTTTATTTTTTCTAATTTTAACATTGGTGCAAAATACTCCATAGTTAGATTTCATGAAGGAAATTTCAGTAATTTTTAATAGTTCCAAAAGCTACTATGAGATAGTAAATACTTAACCATTTACGGACGACGTTTTTTTTGGTATAAGAAAAATATCTTAGTTATAGCCTCAAATAGTTACTTAGATCTATAAAGTTATTTTCATCGTTTACTACTTTGTATTAGGGCCTAAATTATTGAATAGCCGCTGTTTGAAATCATGAACAAAAAATTGATACGCCATACACATGGAGCACATACCCCATAGAGTAAAAATGTCATATGATTTGTTCGACTAAAATTTCCGCCATTTTTTAGTCTGTACCTGTTTTTGTATTGGCGAGCGGTGACAGGAGTTGTCTTTCATACTAAATGTAGGTGAAAAATCACTTACTTACTAGTTTCGGAGAAACATGGTTTGTATTGCTGCTCTATATGGTATGTACTCGATGGCGATACATTATCGTCAAGGTAGTGCGTTAGTTTGTATGGAGCATCTAACATTTTTTTACGATCCCAATGTTGCTTCCATAGTAATAGTTGTTGTACTTGCAGATTATTTATTACGTTGTTATAAGAAGTGTTGTGAATAGTGAAGTCTTTTGTAAACCCTGTATATTACAACGAAAACTCAGTGAACTCACAGTTATCTGCCTCGTCGAATCGGAAAACGATGTATAATTCCTTACCTGGAAAACCCAGTGCATCCAAAACTTTCACTGTAATCGTGGCTGTTGAGCTTCCGACGTCTCATGATCGCATTGTTCCGAGATGAAAAAGTTGAAATGCAATCTCCATCTTCCGTGCGGCAATCGCGCGATTTGCTATCTTGGTTCGGCTCGGGTGTAATGGGGCAGACAAATTACTGTCTGGGGTGATTTTAACTGTGTTTTCGAGAGAATACTGTTTAGTTTTGTTAATAAATAGACGAAACGTATGACCTACGTGCAGAAACATAATTAATTAAAGTAGATTCCACTTGCAAGTTTCGGGACGTACAATTTCAATTTGGCAGCCGTCACCTACCGCGCTTCCCAACCAATGATTTGGCCATCTAAATTGATTAATGTATTTACACTGTCTGGTTTGCACTTCGGACTACAAAGCAAGGCGGATGCGGGTTCGAATCCCGCAAGAACAAATGTTTGATTGATGAGCACGAGCATCTGTACCTAGGTCATGAATGTTTATAAAGGTATATAAGTATGTTTATCAGTATAATACAAGCATCGCTTTGGGATTAGATAATTGGTGTAATTGTGAAAAACGAATTATTTAATTGTATAATAATTTAATAATTAATACCAGTATTTATAGTATCAAGACTAATAATTTGCTACCATCGAGCCACACACGTTTGTGTTATCTTGCACTTGACTTTTGAGCTACAGCTAGCAATGTGATTGTCAGAGTTGAGTCTGACTAAAGCCTGTCTGCTTTTGACCTTTTGACGGTTGCCGCTGTTACCCGTGTCAGCGGGAAACGTTTTCGTAAATAACCTAATTTGTTAAGTACAAATTTATTAGGTACAAAGAAAAATCATTTTGTCCCAAATACCAACTTACAATTTTATGATAGGTATATGTAAGGAGAATGTGTTTATTTATAGTAATTGTATTTTCTATGTGCTGTCAGTATAAATAAGACGTGTTTATAAGGTGAAAGGGACAAATGGCGTCTGTCAATAATCAATTAATAATTTTCATGACTGGGATTGATTTTGTTGGAATTGCAATGAATAAACTTTAATTGTCGTTTTATAAGATATTATTTTCGATTTCGAGGGGTTGACAAATAAAATAAACAATTTTGTGTTGCTCTGTAAACAAAGAAACGACAATTAAAGTTTATTCATTGCAATTCCAACAAAATCAATCCCAGTCATGAAAATTATTAATTGATTATTGACAGACGCCATTTGTCCCTTTCACCTTATAAACACGTCTTATTAATACTGACAGCACATAGAAAATACAATTACTATAAATAAACACATTCTCCTTACATATATTTAAAGCCTAAGCCTTAAGGTCCGTTATTTTTCACATTGACTGCACAAATATGTACAAACATCAATCTATCTATTGTAGAGGACCACACGTTAAGCTACGGATGCTTTTAAATAAGAAGCTAACGACTCGTTACAAGAATTTATTAATATGTCACAGTAATTTTTTTAGTCTTAATTACACACTACGTATAACTTATTATTCAACCACCTCGACTCCGCCAACAAGAATGCCCGCAAAATGGCCTTTTCTCCATTTTTGCTATCTCCACTTTGGCGGGAAAACCCAGAGTTTTGATTGGTCGACGTTGCCCTGAACGACGACCAATTACCTCAGTGTTTCACACTTGGCGGCAGACTTAAGTATTTTCATTGGCTAGCGTAAAAAGCCGTTGACCAATCGCGTTGAAGTAAGATCTTCTGATATTGAAAGGAGTTGCCATTTTAGAAAACATTATGTTGCGGTTTTAGAAAATAAAATTATACAATTAAAATTCTTAAAAACTACAAACCCTAACAGTCGACCGTCCTGACATCGTGAGCGTCCCCGCACACGACCCCAGGTGGCACCCTAACAGTTAGGACTATGACCAATTGCATAACCTCCATCACAAAATTAGGCTATCCATATAACAAGGCACAAGTAATCAAACATTAAAAACTATGAGTTACAACAATGTTTTAACGATGCTTATATAAAAAATAGTTATATAATTATACACAAAAGCATTAATACACTCTTAGTACGTATTTGAAGTAATTTATCAAATTATACAAAAGTTGTACTTAGTTAATTATTTGATAATTATTTATAGGTATATGAAAAATCTAGGTTTTATATCTCGAGGATCGGTTACACGAGTTATCATTCAAACCTATCTACAACTAATTTAATCCTAGACTCGGTTATGGGTGGGTATCGATTACTTGATTGAAAAATACTTTGGCTAGTCAACGATCGATAGACGCTTGCATCCAAGAACTCGATTACTTCGGACTGCAGGCTACAAAGGGATAACTTATATCAAATACGAACCAATCAATTCTCGTATTCGATCTCAAGAACTCGATTACTTGAGACGAAAGTGGGGTAACTTGCATCAAACACGAACCAATCAATTCTCGTGTCTGATCTCCAAAAACTCGATTACTTCGGATGGTAGAAGGGTAATTTGCATCAAACACGAACCAATCAATTTTCGTGTCTGATCTGAAACAAAAACACCAATTTGTAGATTTTTGCCTCTATAAGGGAACTCCTAAGTAAATATGTTATTAATTAACTGCACTCTCGAAAACATCTTATTCATTGGCATCAGTGAGATTGCTGGCGTCAGTGTTACATTCACTGTCGGAATCTTGCTCATTAAGTTCTAAGGCAGAAATATGAATCCAAGGCATCATGCGGTCCGCTGCAACTGTAGTCGGACGTTTGTTTTGAGAGTTACTCATACCTGGGATAGGAACTAGCTTATATCTGTCTCTACCTAACACTTGAGATACACGGTAAGGCCCAATAAACGCAGGCATAAGCTTTTTGCTTTGTCCATCATTGTTAAGACACGTTTTGGTTATTTTGACTAGATCCCCTGTACTGTATGTACGCGCCGGTTTCCTGCCTTTGTCAAATGCCTGTTTTTGTTTAACCTGTTCGCTATCGATTCTTTCTTTTACTACCTTCCGCGTTTCATTGACATCGCAATCTTCCCGCATTTCTACTGTTATATCACTAAGAACAGAATTCTTTTCACCATTCATACAAGAACCAAACAACACCTCGGATGGAGTTTTTCCAATAGTTCTCTGAATGGTGTTATTTAATCCCCATTGAACGGTGCCAATGTGACTATCCCAATCTTTTTCTCCGTACTTGACAGCCGTGGCCCGCATAGAATCGAGGATGGTACGATTATACCTCTCAACTTGACCGTTCGATCTAGGGCTAGCCACGGCATTCAGAATATGTCTAATGCCTTTTTCAGTACAAAAAGCCTTAAAACTGTGTGCTGTGAAGCAGCTACCTTGGTCACTAACAAGACGTTCAGGATTCTTAAACGTACAGAAAATTTCATCGAGTACCCTAATAGTATTTTGAGTTTTCGTATTTCGAACAGGTTTAATTAGACAAAACTTGGTAAAGCCGTCTACAAGGACAAGCAGATAAGTAAAGCCTCTCTTTGACTTAACGAAGGGTCCAAGGTGATCAACGTGTACAGTGTGGAAAGGCTTTTCGACCTTTTTAATAGGGTGGAGCAAACCCTCGCGACTTTTTGAATTACTTTTAGCAAATGCGCATTCTATACAAGAATTAACGTATTTCTTAACGAATTTCGACATTTTGGCAAACCAATAATATTTTTTGATCCTTTCGAGGGTCTTTTCTACACCGAAATGCCCTATGTCGTCATGATTAAGGCGACACAGTTGCCACCTTGCACCCTTCGGTACAACCCAGCGCAAGTTATTTTTGTCACCGTCTATGCACCTGTACAATTTATTGTCCTTCAGTACGTAATTGTCCTTTATATACTGAAGCCCTCTGTCACCAAGGTCAGAAATCAATATGTCGCAAATCCGGCGTAACTCACTGTCACCAAGCTGGAGCGTGTGCAGCCAATCGTCACCCTTAATTGACATCACGGCTGGAAATTGGTCAGTGGGGCTTTCATCGACATTTATGGCGTTACGTGATAACGCATCGACGTGACACATTTTCCCGCCTGCCCTATATTCAACAGAACAGTTAAACTCTTGGAGCGACAACCACCAGCGAGCTATACGGGGTATCAGATCTCTTTTAGTAAAGGTAGAGCGAAGTGCACTACAGTCGGTCACAACCTTAAATTGTTTCCCTAGCAAGTAAACTCTGAATTTACGCAGCGAGCATACTACCGCCAGTGTCTCTAATTCATAAGAGTGAAAGTTTTTCTCTTCTGGTGAAGTTTGCCGGCTGTAGTATGCCACGGGTCGAAAATCGTCATCATCTGTAGAACGCTGAAATAATATACCCCCAATGCCTAGCCGGCTAGCGTCTGTGTGTAGCTCGGTCTCTGCATTAGGATCGTATATAGCTAAAATCGGCCTATCAATCAGACGACTCTTTAGAGTTTGGAAAGCCTCTTCCTGCTCAATGCCCCATTCCCAAGTCACATCCTTTTTCAGCAGTTTACTGAGCGGAGAGGAAGTACTTGCAAAACCCTGGATGAACTTTCGAAAGTAACTCGCTAACCCAAGAAATTGTCGCACGTTGTGGACATTCTGAGGACGTGGGAAGTTCATGACGCTCAGTATTTTTTTCTCACCCGGACGGACTCCGGCCGCGCTGATCTCGTAACCAAGGTAATCAATTTCTTTACGTAAAAACTCGCACTTGGACAGATTCAAGGTGAGGTTTGCTCTTTCAATCACTTCCAGCACTTCCTCTAGCCGTTGCAAGCACTCAATGGCATCCTTCCCGAATATAAGAATGTCATCGATATAAGCAGTGGCTTTGCTAAATCGAGCTGTCCCAAGTATCGAATTGATCATACGCTGAAACACAGCAGGAGCGTTCGCCAAGCCGAACGGCATACGATTGAACTCGTACTGACCGTCCGGCGTAACGAAAGATGTCAAGTGTTTACATTTCTCGTTGATCGGCACCTGGTAGTAACCAGAAGCAAGGTCGAGAGTAATGAAACAAGCCTGGCCACTAAGACGCGCTATCTCATCTTCAATTATCGGCATCGGGTATCGCTCCTTCACCGTGATCGAATTCAACATGCGATAATCTATACAAAGCCTGAGCGAGCCATCCTTTTTCCGAACCAGCAGAATAGGACTAGCGTATTGAGACACTGATTCCCTCACGATTCCTGCATCTAGCATTTCCTTTATCATGGAACGCACCTTTTCTCGTTCATGATGAGATAATCTGTATGGACGATAAACTATCGGCCGTTCACTACTGAGGTCTATGGTCATCTCAGCTGCATTTGTGCAACCAAGATCTTTAATCGAATCGGAAAAACAATGAGCAAATCTTTTTAGCACAGCAAATAGGTTCTTTTTTACTTCGGCCGATACGCTATCGTCCACGCGGATTTGGCACTGGTCGAGTTCCCTATTGACAATCGTAGGCATATCTGTTGACTCTACAATTACTCTATTTACTACATCTACCTTTTCCGCCCTACACAGCACCGTATTGCCGGATATTACGCATGAACTAGCGTAAGGAAACACCGTTACTACTAAATGACCATTTTTAGGAAAACATAATCCTCCACAAATAAGATATCTCTTATTAGGTTCTCCTGCCACAACACCTCTCAGAAGTACGGTACCGCTAAAATTAGATCCAATCCTAGCTCTAACTGTCGCTGGCCCGCATAACTCTACTACATCGGTAGTTCTGATGGTCAGGGGGGGCTCGACACATGATACATAATCTGAGGCAGGTAATTCTGTTTTAATATCAATAAATTTTAGTTTGGTTGCATCTTTGTAGACAATTATATGTGCCTGCTCGGTGTAAGACTGGCCTATTAGTAAAGGTCTTTCCAAAAAACTATCAACTACCACCTTGCACGGTACCGTCGCTCTAACACCGTCAACAGTAAGATCTAGCAACAACCCTCCTATCGTCTGAACAATGCTATTGCCAAAACCTTTCAAGTGAGATTGAACGTTATCGTGAGTCAATCCTAAAGTACGAACTACGGACTCCTTTATAAGTGTCACATCGCTCCCAAAATCGACAAAGGCTTCAAATGACATATTGTTGATCACAACATCCTTTATGAATTTTGAACCTCGGCTATTCTCATTTTGCAAGTCGGCAGTACCATCAATACACATTGTTTTTTGTACAATATTAGTTCTTGGGGTTTTGTCAGTTTTAGTATTAGCAGTACAGTTCTCTGCTGTGTGACCAAGCAAGTTACATTTTATACACTTTAAGAGTGGTTTTGGACAATGAAGAAAACTATGACCCCTTTCTTTGCAATTATAGCAGCCTGAATATTGACCTGGCTTGTTATTTGTTTTATTGTTAAATGGATTGTTATTGTTGGTACCGTCCGACTTATTTCTAGGTTGGTTTCGGTCTACAGTACTATTAGAATCTCTACTACTCATCAGGTATTGCAACAACTGATCTGGGTGTGTACAACGCAATGCTAGGGCTCCAGATCGGAGAGTCCTATCGCTAATCCCATGTATTAAACATTCGACTGCTCGTTTACCTACTATGTCACACTGATTAAGTAACGTAAATTTTTCATAGAAGTAAACCTCAATAGGCTCATTAAATCGGCTTTTCCTTTTGAGCATATCCTCCAAAGCCTGGCCATAGTTCTGTTCGAAAGGGAATGCATTAACAAGTTTATCTTGCCACTCTTGCCAACTAAACAATACTGAATTTAACCCCTCGTACCAGGTCTTGGCCAAGCCTTGGAGTTTTTGCATAGCAAAATGCGTAGTAGTTCGGTCATCCCATCCATAAACTAAGGCGCACTCGTTAACCTTTTTTAACCATACATCAATACGTTGATTTTTTTGAGAGGGATCAAAATTCGGTAAAATATTCATATGATCGATTTTAGGGGTGGATTTGACGTCTTTTGTGGATGGCTGGGATGTCAAACTATCCTTTAAACAATTAAAAATGTCAAGAAAATCTTTCTTAGTAATGGAAGGACTACGTGACCTTGTTATATTATATCCTGCGTCGTCACGTCCCTCCGCTGCTGCATCTGCCGCCGTCCCACGCTGGCGGCCGCTCCGGTGGGTGTCCTCGCGCTGGCTCGACGTGGCGGGGCGCACGTTGTGACGACTAGGGCTTCGCGTTCGGTCTTCGCGTTCGCGTCGCGTAGACGAGCGCCGTCGCTCTTCAGCTTGAAGAAGTCGCTCGCGTTCCCTCAGCAGCTGGGCTTCCAAGGTCTTGACATGCTCACGATCCCGCTCGAGGTTTTGAACACATGAAACCAGGCTACGTGCCCGCAGCTGGCTCCGGCTCCTCTCTCTCAGCGGGCTGTGCAGGCGACTCCGACTATGGGAGGCTGTATCACGTCTTGAACTGCGACTTGGTGTTTCTAACCTTCGGTTGTCGGAATGTCGCCTTCGATGGCGGTCCGGTGGATCTTCCATAGTCTGATAACTCACAAACAATTCTAATATTAACTTGGGGTAAAATAAAAATAAAAAGATTTGATAAAGTTCTAAATCGATCTTGAAAGTACGTTATTATTGCTAACAGTTTAATTACATTTGAAATAGAAACCCATTTATCAAGTTAAACAGCATAACAATTTTAACGGATGACTAAAATGTAAAAAGTTTAATATCTCGAAAACGGTGTCGTAGGCAAAAATTAACGGAATTTTACCTCCTTTAAAAAAAAACTATAACCGTAGGGCGCCCTGCTTATTGAGTTCCCATAGAACACCATAAAATCACCATAGAATCGATTTAATAAAAATGTGGGTAGTTGGGCGTGTACTTACGTGTTAAAAACGTTGTTCTGCTCACTTCTGAAGTGTAGAGGACCACACGTTAAGCTACGGATGCTTTTAAATAAGAAGCTAACGACTCGTTACAAGAATTTATTAATATGTCACAGTAATTTTTTTAGTCTTAATTACACACTACGTATAACTTATTATTCAACCACCTCGACTCCGCCAACAAGAATGCCCGCAAAATGGCCTTTTCTCCATTTTTGCTATCTCCACTTTGGCGGGAAAACCCAGAGTTTTGATTGGTCGACGTTGCCCTGAACGACGACCAATTACCTCAGTGTTTCACACTTGGCGGCAGACTTAAGTATTTTCATTGGCTAGCGTAAAAAGCCGTTGACCAATCGCGTTGAAGTAAGATCTTCTGATATTGAAAGGAGTTGCCATTTTAGAAAACATTATGTTGCGGTTTTAGAAAATAAAATTATACAATTAAAATTCTTAAAAACTACAAACCCTAACACTATACTTGAATGCAAACAAAATGCTACCATAGGATTAGATTTCTACGTGTACCAGTGGTTCTCCATAGTCATTAGCAATGCAACGTATACTTATGTAAAAATTACGAGTTGCAAAACATATCGTAGGCCGCAGTACCTGCATCAGCTCTAGATGATCTTCCTCGATACAGTGAAAGCTCAGTTCAATGCGCAGGAGTTTAAAATTACCAGTCGTGGCCGGCCTCACTATGGTGCCTTGAGACGTGCTTAATTCAGACCTATTTGCAGAAATAAATTGGTTTAACCCATTAGTTTGGCGACCTGGCGGCATCTTATAAGAAGTGTATTTGTTGGTTGCCGGAAATTATCAACAATGGGTTAGTTACACCATTTATAAGTCAAGAACGGCTGGACCGATTTTTATGATCTTTAGTTTGTTGATTTGTCTCTGCCCCGAATATCAGAATAAGTAATAAAACATCGGAAAATTTCCCAAAAAATATATTTAGAAGCGGTACGAAGTTCGCCGGGACAGCTAGTACCTATCTCTGTATAAAAATCTCGTGTCACGGTGTTTGTGGTCGCACGCACAAAACGGGTCGACTGATTTTTATGTATATTTGGTAGGTACAGAAAACAAGTAGGTACAGGTAACTGGGTAGGTATGAGAATAGGTCGTAAAGTATATTTTATACAGGTGTCCCTCCCTATCCAAAAGATTTTTTCTAAACTAAAGACTAAGCGAACTCAAAAAACAAAGCACCGATGCTGCTTTTAGTTAGATAAAGCAGTTTATGCGTAAGTCATAAAAATAAAAATAAATTTATATTATGTACACCTCAGTCCAGTAAAACGAGGCACAATAGAAATATGGTTACGCGGTCTCATGCGTCCGCTCGTGTGCTTGTAAACCAAGTATGTACTACGAGTACCTATACGAATATAAAACATTTACACGATGTCGTCATTGGCACCCAAGTGAGATAGCTCTGTAATGCGATTCAGATGCGTGTATGGCCGATCGCCATGCTACCTGCCTCTACGCCGAAAATACGTGGAACCACTTTTGAAGGTTTTTATTTCTGTTAATATTTTCATTTATTGTGACTGTATAAAAATATCTTTTTTGGAGATATTATTTGCCTTCCTAAAAATTACCATCTTAAACACTAGACTATCTTACCTTAGTATAGGTGATGTTTTACACGTTGCTCCATATTAAATTTCGTCAGCATTTCGCATTTTCTCAACGATTGGCACGCTCTATCCAAGCGACAGCAGTGATAAGTGGAAAAGTTTGGGAGAGGTATTTGCCCAACTGTGGAAAAAGATGGCTACATAAATAAATAAAAATGTTTTTCATTCTAAACAAACTCAAATTAATCATAATGCAGGTGTTGTTCGTCGCTTAGTTTCTTTACCTGTATCTTTACACTGGCGGACAGTGAAACAAGGCTGCCGAATAGCTTCCATATCTTATATATAAAATTCTCGTGTCACAATGTTCGTTCCCGTACTCCTCCGGAACGGCTTGACCGATTCTCATGAAATTTTGTGAGCATATTGAGTAGGTCTGAGAATCGGCCAACATCTATTTTTCATACCCCTTAAGACCACGCAGACGAAGTCGCGGGCAACAGCTAGTAAACTTATACATTTCTTGTGTTATTATTCTGGGTCTAACTCAATATCAATCTAATTTAGTAAGGCATTCATATATCATAGCGAGGACAGCCTAGTTTAAACAAAAAAAAATAAGCCAGATGATGGATTTTTACTTTAAAAAACTCAACGATTACTTAGTAACATTAAGATTACTCTAATAATACAGTTGCAGTAATAATAACCTACAGTTCTTTAATTTTCTAAAAAAAACTTATTTTTCTAGCAGTTAATCAATATGCCATGCCGTGTGTATATGTGCCGTGTGGGGACGGCCGTAAAGAATGCACTTCCCCATCGCCAACAGGAGGCGTGTCGTAAGAAGCGACTAATTCCTGTAGCACGTGACGAGCAGCAGTGTCTGCGTGCAAAAAACTGCGCTCGCCAACCCACCTGCCAAGCGTGGCGAGTATTGCCAATCCTCCCCTATGAAATTCATTGGGGAAGGCCTGCGATCAACAGTAGACGTTCTATGGCTGAATTGATAAATCAATATAAATTATGTTAGATATGCAGGGGTCACGTGGTAGAATCTGTAAAACTGTACTTTGGTGTCGATATTGAGAATAAATGAAAGTCGTTAAATCTTATAAAAGGTTTTATTAAATACTCCCGTAGTCAGGCACATCCCACAGATAGATAGATGAGGCGGTGTAATTTACAACTATTAGTTAGTTTATTAAGTTAAAGACAGATTTGAAAGACCAACAAATCCTTCGGTAGTTGGTTTTATTGTTGCTTGAGAGTGTAATTTGCAAACAAAATGAATTACTTATCATACGTGCCAATTGTATGTGCCATAAGTCTACCTGAAATAAAATTGGTTTTGTTTATTGCCCACTAGTGTATGTCAAGTTTAACTGACTTGTAAATAATAGTTCAAAGAACAATAATAGGCGTGTTTAGTACACGTCATGTTGAGCCGTATGCCGTATCAAACGCAACGTTTAGAAAGCCTTTGATTAAACCAGACCGTTAATGACATAGAGATTATAAAGGTACGTTTGTGATATTTAGTTGAGCATGATTGATCACCAAAGATAGGGAGCAAATCATAATAGTAATGCAGTGATAACCACCTTAATAAATCTGTAATACAATCAGTAGATCTAATCCATTGTATTATAATCTTCAATCGTGGTTGCATTTAAATTAAGCAGTTCTTAGCAATTGCTTTTCACTTTAATGCA
This sequence comes from Anania hortulata, assembly GCA_963576865.1. Lineage (NCBI taxonomy): Eukaryota > Metazoa > Arthropoda > Insecta > Lepidoptera > Crambidae > Anania > Anania hortulata. Next base: position 14,997,455 of record OY756396.1, on the reverse strand, counting down.
TAATTTGCTAAAGGGCTCCATTAATTTAACTAAATTAGTCCAACCACTTTATCGAGGCTACTTTAGTACGTTTTAGGACAAAATAAAGGCACATTTGGGGAAGTTTGTCTCACAATACTAAATAATTAAAATCTTCATGTCACACTGTAATTGACCGACGGCTCTGGGACCAATGAAGTTGTAAGGTGTAATGGAATAATAAATGGAATTACGGCAATGTTGACAATGTCCTAAATTTAATACCTAGCAAGTATCACAAATTAGAAGCCATTGTATTTAAAATGTTTGTATTGGATTCAATTGTAAGAAATAGAAAAGATAATACATTTATTAAAATTTGTATTGCCATAAGCTTGTCATGTGATGTCCAGAATTGAGCTATGCGACCCTACCAAGTGAAGTACAAGGAAAGCTGACAAATTAATCAAAATTTTAGTTTGTTGGCTGTCAACCTTCTATTTCGAATGCATGAGTTCATTGAAATGTATATGGTTTAGCTTAGGTTTTGGTTTGGCTTAGGTTTTGGTAGGTAACCTATTTACTGCATCTTTTTGGTAATTTATTTATCTGATTGAATTACACGGCACCGGAAATAAACCGTGTATTAGGTACCATTGGGATGAATGACAAGAAACTTAAAAAGAAAGAACGAATAATATTTTATTTGGTACATGTCACAAATTACAATACACGTAAGCTGTGTGGTTGCTATTAACTTAGATAAGTTACTTCTTACTTTTACAATAGCATAAGCTTAGGAGAGCATGCCATTTCTTGTCGGCATGCGTAGTTACAGCAATGCACAGGTATATCGATAGATTGCTAAACTGAGGCAATACCGATAGAGGGTGCATTTCTACATTGTGTAGCGCTTTCGCGTCCCCTTTCACCAAGCTATCCCTACGATCGAGAATTTAATGCAACCGACCGATCTTATTAATGGAACCGATTTGGTCGTGTGATTTGTGTTAAATTGAACATCGTGAGCCGCACGCTGAACTATTAGCATTCAGTGACAATGGCTCTTTGATGATTTTTGTAGAGTTCGAGTATAAAACTGACGCGAAAATATTTTTAAACAAAACGAAATCTTTTTTTGTGCATTTCCCTCATCATCTTCCTTTTACGTTCATCCCTGACTTCGTAAGATGATTTTTGAGCTCTATCCGTCTTTCACACTTATGCTAGGGGAGTGAGAAAAACTCGAATATTCGGGAATCGTTTTTCGTAGCCTCAGACACATTTGATCGTAACCCCATATTTTTTTAAAGAATTATAGCAAGCTATATAGTAACGGTTTATGAAAAATACTGCTTTTAAAGGAAATATGATGATGATGTTCAGAACTAAAGCGATCAAGCAATCGCAGACTATTAAAAGTTCGTTTTTTTAATTAACTTGTATCTTAATTAACTTACAACTTCCTCCACTCAAACTCAATCAGTTTAATGTTTATTACTTGCGGTTATAAAGCTTGTTCCTAGTGCCTAATGAACCATAAAAAGCCTTATTTGCTAGGGTATACTTACGCTATTAAACGTCCACGCAATGCCGCTGTCAATAAAATGATAACAGTGTTTACTTAATGCGTGTTTTAGAAAGTAAGAGCATTTTTAAAATTGCATGGCGTGACTAATAAAAAGTGTCCTTCGGTAGACGCACAGTACAGGTCGACAGAGTGGTCTCACAGCCATTAGATCCACTGGGATAAAGATTTGGGCATTAATTACCTTTACATCAAAATATTTCAAACAAAGTCGATTCTTGCACAAACACACACGTTTGTGTGTTGTGTTTGTGTTTGTGTGTTGCGTTAAATTAAGTGGCGCCACAGTGACAACAGAGTAAACAAGGACAGAAGAATTTTCAGCTCCGTTATGACGCACTTTTCATAATAAGAAACAAAGAAACAATCAATTGCTTTTCATTTATAAATGTCTAGTACTAAAATTTATATTTAAAGGATAAATATATAAAATAAAATGAGGGGATTGTTGAAATGGTAAGAAAAGTAACTATAATGTTCTAACTTGGCATTACTCGGCTTACTTCAAACCGTCAACAACTACTACATTCATACCACACCCTTTGCCTACGCTAGCGCCGTTTTGGAGGGGTTTGTAACTGTTATTTGCTGCTTTAGCTGGTCATTTTTTCTAAGTAAGAGCCCGTAAGAGTTTGTACTCCTTACCTTTACCCTCCATATTAGGTTTCCTGTTGAGTTTGTTCTCACTGTATTACCACCTCGATTGTGGTAGATTGTTATCGGGGTAATAACGAGTTGGTAACTCGCGACCACTCTTCCTTGGCGTTATGTTGTTGTGTAACATGGACGCTATGCATCTCGACGCGTGGATACAATAAATTATTTTATAGCTACATAAAGCAAATATTTGGACCTTAAAGGTCTATCTGGTTAGATAGGATAGGGGTATCTGGTTATGTAATCGTTATTTCGTTACTAAAATGTCTTTCCCAAAGAATACCTAATACTTAAACTTCGCGTAAATAGTCACAGTGACAGATGTCAGATTATGTACGTATGTACAGTCAACGGCAGGTCAACCTACCCAAAAAGTTAAAGGTAATTGAACCGATTTTTAACCTTAAGTCCGACATGTAGAGATCAATATCAATTGAGAAATATGGACGCTTTGTGGTAGGTCGACGAGCTGTTGTCTGTACTATGAAAAGGTTCTTTTTATTACTCATACTCGGAATGCTGTCAAATTATAAAAAGAAAAAAATAGTTCTATTAAAAGCTTTTTTTACTATCTATTAAACCATGTTGCAACTTTCTATACAGCCACTCAATAACAGCGCGATGTAAAATTGAATTAAGTAACATAAAGATAAATTATTATTATTAATATTATATTTAATTAATTAAAGATTTTTAAATGACCTTATTATAAGTTTACTTTCAACTATTTCTTTAAAAGATTCAGGCAAAATATTTGCCATTTTTTCAATGACGAAAATAAATAAGTTACTTTCACCTATAGGTTAACAATGTACTATTAAACTGCTAAGCAAAAGTGGACTTTCCTTAACTGTTAGTACTCCTTTAAATCATGTCCCTCTAGTGATGTAGCCATGTACATCCATAGTTGTATAACTCCTTGAACCTGTCTTGACTAGACCCTACCTTAAAACCTCGCAGTCCCGCCCTTATGCCGTTTCTCGCCTTGTCGATGCGCGGGCGCGGACGTAACTTTAATTAATACAATGCTCCTAGCTGAGTAAAAGCTTACGTAACCGGTCCATGAGGAGTTGCCACATGCTAGAAATTGCACCCACATTAATTAGGGACGGAGAGCCAATTAAGACTCTTTTGAACTTAGTGGAACGTTCCAATCTGTGTAACACCTTGAAATGCATTACAAAATATTGCCATGCACACGTAAAAGATCGAAGATAAGAAGTTGAGTAAATATTAAATTGGACGTCTGGTAACAACGACTATATAAAATGGAGAATAGGATGGAGATGTCTACGAAGAATAGGGCAGGGCTAATTCCGTTTTTATTTTTGTTGAATCGAAACCATACTTTAGGTTACTTACTCTAGGTTACTAAGTTTTATGTATTAAGTACCTATGTAGCTACCTAACATAAGATGTCCAGATAATTTTTGAAGCATTCTAATTCCAAAAATCGTTAACAAGTTCCCAGGATATTTCTCCTAAAATTTTTGTGATTTCGTAAATCAATTGAAATTTTATTGCTTAAAAAATATCACCTGTAGGTACACACTCAGTCAGCAAAATAAAAAATAACAGCGGGGTTAGACTTTATAAATAGACAACATGACAAACATTGCTCTGATCGTAAAGTAAGTAGCTAAAGCACTTGTGTTATAGAAATAAGAAATAATGAAGGTACCACAACACAACCCGAGATAATATAGAAAAGTTCGTTTTCTACATCTACCCGACTGGGAATCAAACCCTTGAAGATGGCGACGCCAAGTCCAGCGTGCTCGCCTCTCGGTTACGGAGGTCGTCAGTCTTTTTATTGTAAAGTCTTGACTTTAACTTAATGAACGCAATGCAACATAACAATATCTATACTTTGAAATCTTTTAAAACACGTGCAAAAACTAAAAAAATTATAACACTACGACAGCAAATATTATTCATGTAGGACATACATTCTTATTCCGGACCAACAAACTGCCGGAGCGTTAGAGAATCGGTTGCGTTCTCTGACAGGATCGCGTATCTAGACGTTGCTAGCGATTACTTATTCGTATACTTTTCTCGCAATGACGCTGTACAGGCGCGAGCGCAGTAAATAAAGCCTGGTACAAGACCCCAGGCTCACGTGACACGCGTGGCGCTAGTCACACCCGCGTGACGCCGCGCGGTCATTCACCGTTTCCTGTGCGACCACATTCCTGCGGGATCTGCGTACAGCTCCCGGGGATTGAACCTGATTCGTTGCACCTCTGTAGGGTTGCTACCAAGAAGAAAACGAATAAGACCTTTTAAGTGAGTGCCTTTGTATTTCCATAATTATCTTCTTGGGGTAATTCTTTTGCTTTTACAAACACTTCAGTATGGGGCCCATTAAAATCTCAAAAAGATGGATGTTACCATAGAACCCAAATGAGATATTCTGCTATTTTGTAGGCGAAATTGATTCTAAAACGATTTTATTGTTGGTTCCAAGAGAGAGAGTGGTTACAATTAGGCAGTAAAATTACCCCTAACAAGAAAGTTAAGTATTTAATATAGGTAATAAAACCTAAAATTACTTATTATTTCAGCTTAAAACCACTTCAAATTATTCTTCCTGGACTGGACTTAGGAAATCCAAGAAATTTCACTCGTAAGATAAGAAGTTAAACAAAAAACAATAGTAAAATAAATACTTTCGAGATGAAGATGTACGCAAAAAGTCGTAATCATTAAAATTAAGAAAAGTGAAACGAACATAAGTTACACAAATTGTAATGCTGTGTAGTTTTGTTGGGGTCTATTATTTATTCATTACGCAAACTGGGTGATAATAAAAGTAAAGTTACCCGAAATACGCTAAAACTCAAGGGTTCTGTCAGATTTACGTTATTTATTTTTTCGAAACAAGAAGTAATTATTATTTTAAATTGAGTGTATTGAGTGAGAAGCTTATTTTCAGCAGTGGACTGACTTTGGCTAATTAGTTAGTCGTTCAGATTTCAAAATATAAACCAAATAAAATGGAATTAATTAATATTTTTAGTAAATATATGTTTCCTATGGTCAATTAAAAAAGTCGTGTAATACGTCATTCATAGTTCTATCAATATCAATCTATATAATATTCTGAATGACTGATCAACTCTTCAACGCTAGTGTAAATAAAGAAATCTGGATTTGGTAAAATTCTCATGGGATCTCCATCTCATTCCACGCGAGCGAAAAGATCTAACAATCATAATACTTAAATTAAAATCATATTTAACCTTCAAAGTTTCAGCCCGAATGAAAACAAAGCATAGGAGACTAGGAGTAGGCCTCTGTTACGAGGTGCTACGACAAAGGTAAATTTTGCTAGTTCACTTGTTTTAGTAATTATTTATTATTCCGTTCTTTTTTGAGATATCTATCAGACTTATCCCTAAATTAGACTTGACTAGTAAGATAATCAGACATTACTACATAGTACTTACGACGAAAAAAAATTGTCGCAAAATCTGATTTTGCGGCAATTTTTTTCCTTCAATAAGTTTGGCGCTTCAACTTGTCAAAGTCTAAGCAATTTATTCTTCTTTCTTTAGTATTTCTTTAGTCTCGTTCCTAGTTTGGGTACGCTTTGAACACGATCTCAGATGCGGCATCTGCCAGCAACATTTGGAGCGATTGGCATTAGACCTACCTAATAACCCTTAGACAGGGAAACCACCACTACACACTACACAACACTACATATAATGTTTTCCTTACGATGTTTTCTCTAACCGCCTATTAGCATGTGGTAGAAATCCATACACAAAAATCTAAAAGTAGGTACTGACTGTTGTGAGAAGTGACATCACACCCACAGAGGTGATCCAAGACTCCGATTTTTAGACCACTTAACTACCATTGCTAAAAAAATCTATTTTCTATTGTTCTACTGATCTCTAGTACGGTCGCGTGGCAATACTGGCAATGTCCAGTGCTTGACTACACGCTCCAAGTAATTTGGGTTGTCTGTCTGTCTTTATGTAATAGCCTGCGCCTGCGCATTGTTCGTGGACAATGACACGCAGGAAACTGCGCTATTACGTGACAACTACACGCCGCATAGTGCACATACAATTAAGCGATTGTTGTTATTTAATTGTGGATTTAATGTCTTTGTGTAGCTTCTGATAAGATAATTACGTGTAATGTGTTAATTCATTGAACATCCTCGAAATGATTGCTAAGTAAGAAGCGCGACTTTGCCCGCTTAAATATATAAAAGTTGATAGTGAAGCACCAGACTACACCCATTGTCATGGTCTCGAAGAAAGGAACTGACATCCTTTACAACAATGAATTTAGGCGTCTTCCAGCCCAGTACAAGCAGACCCATCAGCGGACCCAGATAAGCAAGGGAACCCTGATTAGAAACTGGGCAAAGCATTCAGAAGAAGAAGTAGCTTTACATTCTGATATGTCTGAAATAGAAACAACATAGTAATCATCTATTTTGACCAAACGTTTGAAATTGTAAGAAGTTTTATTAAACTAAAAGCAAATAATAAATAAACACGACTCAATCGATAATAAATAATTGAATCACGAAATCACTTACACAACTAAGCCGTTACAAATAAAGCTTTGAAAATAAAAGCAACCATTCGTGGTGAGTCCCGCACAGTGGGTTTGGTTCCGTGGCCCTTATAAACGAAAAAATATAAATGCCATTGTGTCATAAGTCAGTAAGGCACGAAGGGTCAAAACAACTACTCATACACACAGTAGAGAGGATCATCACCTCGCCGAGTAGCTAGCGAAAGTAGTTCCGTAGCCCCAGTAGTTTTTAGGTTTAGAGAACCAATCAAATGTAGATGCAAATTCACTAGAAACTTACCTTAATTTATACCTTAGGTTGGTAGGTAAATCTTGTAAGTCAATTATTCGGACTTTTTTGCACAGCTGTAATAATAAATCGATCAAATAGAGAACTTAGATTGAATGTTGATAGAGTTTTAGAATATCATTGCTCGAAGAACATTTGATGAGGTATGCCAAAATTATGTACCACTACATTTCTTACTTGCTTACAAATTTCAATTTAAAACGGAAAGTTTTTATGCTTTGATGTTTGTTACTCAAGTACGCTTAAACGGCTGAGTACACACACGTCAAACACTATTAAATTTTTCGTGGAACAGAACGTTCTGAATTTTAAAATTACCTGCCCACGGAATTTCAATAAAAAAATATATTTAATGCGTATTGAGCTTTTGAGGTATATTGTACCCTGATATTTGTTATCTATGTCGTAACTAGCTAGCCTAATTCCCTTGACATTTCTTGTGCCTCACGTTCGCGAATTCACGACTCGAACCTATCAACTCTAATACACAATTCTCGTAATTTTCACCAGATAGCAATCTCATTAAACGTTATTGAATGGGGCCGTGGCCGCGCCGTGTTTTTCTATATGAAATACAAACTTACAAAACTTGAGTAAGCTAAGCTAGGCAATAAGTAATTTCGTTGGTAAATATCACTTCTATATGGCGTGGTAAATATTGATTATGAATATAAAACTGCTATATAAATAAGTTCAGCCTTTGTTTTTAAACAAACGAAACAACTCATTACAGCAATTTTAAAAAAAGAAGTACTTATATGAGAAGTCCAGAACCGAACTTTAGCGATGTTAGTATACGTATATTATACCAACGTTAATATTACTCTGTTTATTTTACCCTAATGAACAATTGTCCTCCAATCGTAATCTTCATTAGATTGAATAGATAGATACTCTTTATTGCACACCATATCTCAGTAATTATAACCTGCACGACCTTAGGGTAAGAATTGTTCTGCTTACTCTTCCTACGCTTAATAATAAACATTTTAAAATACGAGTTTACTTACAATAACAAATAGCCATCACCTTTGTGTTTTTTTTTCAATCAAATCGATTTGTTTATCGACCACCTCAAGTCACTGATGTAAATTACCTTGTAATGTTATACCACACATAGACCCGTGTCTAATTCTAAATTGATTTTCTGAATTTGAGTCGAAGACGTAAACTATGCGGTGCTTTAGAAGTTCCAAATTTTTCAACGAAAGTGTTTTATGGTACGACCCCAACGTTCTAAAAATATTCACTTACCTTTATATTAGGTCATTGACTTTGTCAGATTATTCTATTGCTCATTGAATGAAGCTTTAGTATTATTCGCTACAATCCTACAAATCGCTTTTGTTCATAAAACTACCGTCTCATAAAATAAATATTACCTACTGAAGTAAACCAAAACATCCGTACCAAATCGATACCTAGGTACCCAGTTCTGTATTTCTGTGGATTATCATTTTGAGTTTTACGTAGGTCACACTATAATCGGCATTAACACTCTTTTGATCTTCAAGTGGAATTGTACAGATGGGACCCGTAGCTGAGATAAAAAACGCGATCATTTTTTTACCAACGTTTTTCGCCTGCCTCATTTTTGTTGGCATGTTCTCATTTTCAAACACCCATTCACAAGATTGCTGTTTTTTTTCGGGTTCAAAACAATAAATCCACGTTTCGTCTCCTGTGACAATGTCATAAACAGCATTAGAATGTCCGTGGTCGTACTTCAGTAGCATCTGTGAGCACCATTCCACGCGAGCCCGCTTCTGCTCCGCTGTCAGTTCATGAGGGATCTAACGACAGCAAAGTTTCCGAATTTTCAATTCTTCGTGTAAAATTTTCTGAATTTGCCTCATACCAATCCCCAATAGTCCTCGAATTGTCTCATATCTAATCCGCGGGTTTTCTTCAACAGTAACCGCTGCTTAACAGTAGCCACATTATTTTCGTTGACGGCAGTTGAAGGCCGCCCTTCACGAAATTCGTCATGTAAAGAAACTCGACCTCTCTCAAATTCAGCAAACCATCGCCTCACGGTGCTCAAACAAGGTGCTTATCTCCCAAAAGCATTTTGAAGACGAGCGGCGGAGAGAGAAAACTTTTAAAATCATAAAAAATCATCGCTCTAAAATCTTTTCGACTTAGTTACATTTTCGTTGCGTACGTAGAACTTTGATGTGTGATAAAAAACAATTGACAAATCATTTCCCGCCAATTGTTTTTTTTTTATTACTAAGAAGGTTGCAACGTTTAAAAAAATATAACATTCGAAATTCAAATAGTTCCGATTAGCTAGAAGTGCAAAACTTTTAGTGCCCCATGTATTTAAAATTAAAATCTGAAGTATTAATGTTGAAACACAATTTTTGCAAAGTCTTCCTTTATACCTCTAATAGATAATAAAATACTTAAAAAATGGATGACCTAACAGTAATGCAATAGCAAAATATGCCACTTGTCCAAAATATTGTATGATGCAATCTAAAACTTTAAAAACGTACGTTTTAGGTTGATTTTTAATAGCCTCAGTTTTCCCATAACCTTTCGCCGCCAAGTGCATATCGATAGAAGCCGTAAACTAGGCCTTAGTAAGAGGTGGTGCCTGATGTGGCAGGTACTTCAGATCTGTGTCAAGGCACTCGGGACGCGAGGGCATTGCTTTATGCTTCACACCACGAACTGAACTAGTTCCTCTCCATTATGACTAGGTGTTGCAAGACAGATGTGAGAGCACCGGTTTATCGCCAGCAATATATCAAAGGTACACAACTATAAATTATCGAATGCTCAATTAGCGAAAAAATTCGACAACTCACCGACCATTGTAAACTTGCTTGCGACCATTGGAAGTTTGCTAATATTGATTTCTGCGAATTCTACGCAAACTCTTACTTGTTCATAACATGACGTGTTTTGCCTACTTAGTTAAGTAAAGAGTGTTCACTGACAGATCATAAGCTAAAATCGGTAGATATCATGCCCATTTCGGGGGTATATTAGAGATTGAGCAAGCTATAACTCTTGTGTTAGAACGTATACTTATACAGGGTGGCCAAAAAAGTGACATCCAAAAATTTTTTTTAGGTGCCTTGTGTTGAGAGGTATTTGAATCACCGCTATGTATGTTCTACGATTTTTTAAATGATTTTTTGCAAAATATCGACGATAAAAAAAAGTACTTAGAAGGTTTCTTCGAATTTTTGTCTTGCAGCTAAATCTCTATGAACTGTGCATTTATGCACAAAATAAATAGCCTCATAATTTTAATGGAAGTGACTACAAAATTGACCTAAAGTTGAGAATTTATGTTAAGTGAATTATCATTTAAATTTTCAACTTTAAATTAAAAATCTAAACTAATAATTTCTTAGTTTCTAAGTAGCTTCTGCGCTAGACTCTAATAATAATAGTAAAAAAGTAGTACTTCATAGACTATTTAAAAAAAACCGTACCTCGAAATCTACGACAAATCGTAGAGCATTCATAGCGGTGATTATACCTCTCAACACGAGGCACCAAAAATAATTTTTGGACGTCACTTTTCTGGCAACCCTTTATAACCTAAAGATAATGTTAGCTCTCCTATGTATCTCTTATAGCTCTTAACGTGGCGCCTTTATGTTAGTTGGGTAGTCATAGCGTTTAAAAAGAGATATGCATCGTCATAAACAAACCTTTAAAATTCCATGAGTTGAGACTGTCTATCTCAAGACGCTATATTATGCATATCTTTCTGGCAGTGAGCCTTCTGATCCGAGCGCTGTGCTACGTTAACTGATATCAAACTTCTCAAACTCCCAAATTCTGAATTCATGTTTGTCTCCGCGTGGGAGCACTGACCTCTCCCCTATAGCTAAAAGATCTTTATAACAGAGCGTCATTTATTTTGCTCCAGTCGTGTCGTCGGCGGATCGTGATCGTCATGTGCCACGGACGAAACACCTATCACGATCGTGGGCTGAATTGTCTTCAATGGCCTATTCCAATTCACACGATTCTCAATAGGAAATTAGTTTAATAAATAGTTATATTATTTAGTATAATAGTTGCTTTTTTGTCGATTTTTACAAATAAGACAAACAATCTGTATGTTTGTATGTATTTATTTATATGTAACTATACTTTCAAAAAGATGAGGATCATCGTTATCAAATTCTAGTAGGAAATGTGTCTAGTTCTATGATTGAACTGACGTTGACGCATATGAATATTGGACATAACCGCCTTTAGCTTCTATGACAGCTTGTAAAAGGTCTCTCATGGATCCTACAAGCTCTCCGCAGACATCTACTCCTCGCATTTCTTCCCATATCATGTTACAGTGTTGCTCTAAAGCTGCCCGTGTCCTCTCAGTGCTGATATACCATCTATGAACCATTAGACCCCAAAGGTTTTCAATAGGGTTAAGATCAGAAGACTTTTCGGGCCACGATATCGTTGTAATTTCAGAGCGTGAACTGAACCAATCACATAGAACCTTCTCCATTTTTAATGAATAATTGTCTTGCACAACGTGAATCTGTGGAACTTCATATTGCGGATAAACATTTCGGACTGATGGTAACATGACATTTTGCAGTACGTCAATGTAATCCATTTTTAAGGTTTGTGGAGGCAAAGAACATAGCTCTCCTACACCATCAGCAGTCATCCAACCCCAAATATTTACTGCATTACTTGGTATAGTAGCACTTTCTTTTTGATTGTAATGCGAAAGATGTAGGGATCCATCCTTGTTGTATTTTAATGTCCTGGCACCACAGAATACAGTATGATTCCAATCAAAATCTAAGTATTTCTGGGCGAAATTCAGACGAGAAATTTTATCCTTATCAGTCAAACCGGTTTTCTTTGCATAATGTTCATTATGATGTAGCCCAAAATAATGTAAGTGGTTTCTGATAGTTTGTGTAGTCACTTTAAACAGCTCTGCGAATGCTTTCGTTTGATTGTAGCCATTTTCGTATTCCTGTCTTAGAAACTCTGTGTCGACTTTCGAACTCTTAGGTCGTCGGCCCCGTCGGCTATGATCAGTCAAATTATCTTCTCCCCGACTTATCCAAAAACGAGCAGTTTGTCTCTGAAAGTAATAAAAAAACCTATACCATTTGTTGCGGTTCGGACCGAAAACACCAGTATGACATGTCAGTACGAAGGGTTATTAAAAAGTCTGGATTTAAAAAATCTTCAACTTACCGATATGTTTAAATTTCTAGCAATTTCACTAATATTGCAGCCATTTTTCTTTTGAGCAATAATCTCTGCCCGTTCTTCGATGGTCAAATTACGAGGCATTGGAATTATAAATATTAATCGTGATTTCAGACGACGTACCGCGTTTCTAAAATTAAGAAGAACCCTTTTAGATATAATATAGTGTGAATTTTATGAATATAGTGTCTAAATATGTCTATTTAATTATAAAGTAAAAACATTTATCAAGCTATTAAATATAATAATAGCAATTTTTCATAAACTTGTTAATATCCGCTGCTGACAAAGGTCATAAAAATAGATTTAAAGCAAAAAACTCTCAAGTAAAGCATTAAGTGAAGTGAATAAAATAACAATATTTGGTAAAGATCTTCAAGATTTAGGTTTCGGTATTCACAAAGGCGTAATTTTTAACACAACACGCATCACAAAAGCAAACACTGAGCTACACTTAAAGCGTAATTGAATAGGCAAACTAAAACTGACTAACTGAAAATATAATATACAAAACAACAAAACTTACCTTGTAAATTCACTTTAGCCACAAATAAATGACAAAACTCTCAATAAAACGTTAACATGTTACAAGGCACCGAGTGCGGCTGCGACTGACATAGTTCGATCCAATGGTCCGTATTCCATATGCCCGCGACTTTTTAGTGAGAAAAGGATGCAGGATAGGGTGTTTCATGCCTAGTCCCTCCTAGGGTGTCCCAGACATTCCTATCGGATTGAAATAAGTACATTCTGCAGCCCAAAATTATGTTTAATCCTATTGAATAAAAACGAAAATGGATGTGATTCTTTGAAGTGGTAAACTACTAGTTTGTCCCACCCCATTGTCATTGATCTATAATATACTTAGATAGTTCGTAAGTATTTAAACTTTATTTCAGGTTGTCAGTACAAGTCAGTCAGGCAGGATACGCTCTATTAGATTAATTAATTAAAATTAACGAAACATATATTTGACGTTTAATCTTTAATTAATAGGTATTCTTCTTTGTATTTAAAGACTTAAAGTATAAAAACATAGACTTCTGAATTGGTATTTGTATTTAAGTATTTTATGACCAAGATGTCCATGAGCGATGCCGTGCCAAGCCTTTTATAGCATTTGTTAATTTAAAAATCTAATCTAAATTCTTTTGTTCACTGCTATTATTCTTTGTTTAATGTTACAATCGAGCAGCGAAAAAATAAAAACAGAGCATAGTTGCATTACATGTGTAGAGCATCGCAGTCGTCTTTTTTTAACTCCGGATCCATGGAAAACTTTTCATATAGGGGCTGCGAATGCTCCCATGCTTTTTATTTTGCCCGTACACAAACAGATAAGACTGTCTATTACAAATAAAAGAAAACATAACGATGAGTCGCACGTTCGCGAGCTCCTCATTATTGTTTTTATTTGTAAAGGCGTGGGAACTAACATGTGACTATACATGCATTCTTTAAAGAGAGAAAATAATGCACTATTACATAATAAATACGATAAGACCTACTAGACTTTCTTCAATGTTATAATATTCTATTTAGGTCTAGTCCGTATCTAGTACGTTTTTCTATACACTGAAAGCGCTTTTTCAGGTTTAAGATGTATAGTGTCGTCGACATACACGAGGGGCCACTAAACAAACGTCAAAACAGTCGAGAAATTCTCGAGAGGGGACATGCGCAATGGACATCCGATCAATGCACCCCGGGAGTGCGCGCGCCACCCTCTCACCTCGACGTCTATCTACGCAGTTGGCCGCGAAAAAACCACTAGAAAAAGCAGGCTCGCTCATCGTGTCGCCCTTGAACGGGAAAAAAACTATCAATTGCAATCTGTAGTTCGGTTAACGCATCAGGCGCGGTAAATTGTCTCGTTAAAAACACCCACGCCGTCTCAGGCCTCGGAGCAGTCATTCAGTCAGTTTGCTATCGCGTGACTCACCGGATTATCCAGGAGATTTCGGTCGCACAATTCGTTACGATAGTGGTCTAGGTCGAGCGAAGTGTCCGTGTGGTGTTGTAGACCGGTAGTGGACGTTCGGATGCCGGAGGTCCGGCCGCGCGCGGTTGAGCAGCGGGCCCTCGCGCCCCGCTGAGGAGTGCAGTCAGCGCACCACTCGCAGGCATGGATGACTGCACAAACGACTTCTATGACGACGACACTGAAGCTCAGTGCGAAATGGTACGTCTGACCTTAACCTTGGTTATCATACTGCAATAATGAAACTCGTCTACTATCTTAACAATATATTAAATTGTCTCTTCACATGAATCTTACGAGATGAACCTAAAGGATTTGTTATGTAACTGAATATTTTGCGTGAGAGGTTGCACAAAATGGACGTTCTGCAGTGATATTCACGAATGCGATTCAATAAATTGGCTTTGATAGCTGTACACTGGCGTGCATCAATTGTGTTGGCGCTCTCGTGTCGGTCCGTTGTTCAATATTTTACACCGATCCAAGTTTTCAGATAATGAAACGAACTATTTGAATTAAGTTTTTGAAGTATTTGTAGATTTTATGAATTATTCATGAATATTTTCTACTGTCTGTTTTTTAAATTAGCGTTCAACACAGCAGGGTTGCATTGTGTCATTAATCAATGACAAAAAAATTACACACTTTTATGTAGATAGTTGCTTTCTCTCTCCATTCTTTTTTTTCTGATGTAACCTAAAGTAAACTTATAACTCTTTTGTTATAAATATAACCGACACGCTATAAAACATATTAGTTACAATCGTATCAAACCAATCTAGTGTAGCTTTAGTCTACATATTAGTTTAACCTTTGTTTATATAGGCTTGACATTATGCTTGACCTTGTAGGTAAATATTTGTTGCGTGATTACACCGAATCAAAGTAAAAGAATATGAAAACAAAGCATTATATTGTGAACTTTATAAGGTTCTATTCTACCTACTATTACTTACAGTTACAAGCACAGTTCCATTGTAAGTAGTCTGGCCTACGAAAGGCGGCGTTTAAGTACTATAGACTAGGAATTTATTGATTAATTATGTATCTACCTACGTATCCATCGATTTTCGAGTTTTTTTTAAATAAAGCTATTTAGTATTGGAGCAATACATAACTAAGGGCCGATTTTTTAATAGTTAGATACCTTTCTTTTGAAGAATAAGATGGACATTTGACAGTTTTCGTATAGAAATTGTGTCAAAACGTCAACTTTATTCGTCGAATAAAGTTATCTAGCGATTGAAAAATCGGCTATTAGTAATTCATGTATTCATGAGTAAACTATATTGCTACTATTTGTTGACTACACGCCTTACAACTTCTTAAATCTTAGGGGTACATAATATATACAACATGTATTGCGATTGTTAATGTTTACTTTTAAGAATTGAGTTACAGTAGATAATAGTAAATAAATAAAATGAAAATAACTTAAAATAAAATAAATAATTGGAGAAGGAGAAAAAAAGGCTCATAATAATAGAGTCAAGGATATCTATCGCAAAAGTTTAACTTTTATTCATTTAACAAAATGATATTTATGAAATTATATGCTAGTCATTATCTAAGATAATATTTTATCTTAGTTACTTCTACCAGGATATAATAATTTAAAAGTAATAAGGTACGGTTTAAAAGTTCAAAACAGTTTTGCCACAGGTAAGATTGCTTGCTTATTGACATGTGGTTTTGCCTTGAGACACAAAGGTACGTGTTGGTGGTTCTTTTCAGTATGTATTTTCCACCACATTGCACAAATGTTTAAGTTTAGCCGGCAGATAAAGCATGAATGGAGTGTCGGAACAATAAGGATGATAAAAACAGCATGAAACAAAGGACCAGAGGAAAGACAGATGATGTTCCAAACGAGATTCATCGTAACTGACAGTATAGGCAAAGAAGGCTGGCCTTACAATACCTAATGTATTAATATTACAGGAGAATGTTGCATCGCAAGCGCATTAATGGGTTCTGTGTGCTACTACGCGAAAAAGCGCAGTTGACTGCGAAACAATTCCAAGAATATACAGGGTTACATTTCAAGGTAGTGCCAAATTTTAAAAATAAGGTCTGTAAAACAATATAAAAATACTAATTTATCGTAATTAATTTCAGTCGTCGTATTTCTGGAGTAAATTATACTTTAAATTTCCGAGAAAAATAAAACGCGCGATGCGCCGTCATTCAGAGGTCACAGGCGTACGCCGACGCCGCTCCAACAAGAACCTCATGCAGTGCACATACGGTGCAATTTAATCGAGTAATCATAAATTTTCTACGTATCCTATTTTTCAAATGCAGAATTTAAGAATTAAAAATGAAACAAAAATTTGTTTGTTTTTTACGTAGATCGATTAATTTACTGATTGATTGGTCGCTGAAAAGTTGGCACTACCGTGAAATGTAACCCTGTATACCTAATCCAGGTAGGTACCTTCATCAGTTGACCGACTGATACAAGTTAAAAGGTAGCCTATTTATAATGATCGTATAAAGTTTGTTAAGTTTTCTAAGGAATCTGTAAAAGCACAAAATCATGCTAAAACATCGTGCCTAAAACTTGACACTATCTAGTCACTAGATTCTAATGTAGTCCTAAAATAGAACAATCTTGTAGTACTTAAATCAAGCCTATATTACATGTTCCGCGATTTTTGTAGAGGTTTCAGACACAGAGACATAAATTATTGAGACACATTAAACTTGTTTTATTTTAGAAATAGGTGAACAACAATACCTACTTATACCTTACAATAGTTACAATCACAAAAGCTATTGTAAGACGATCTGATACTTTTGCAGTTTACCTGACTTTGTAGTTCGAACCACTAGGTGTAGTGGGGCATCATTCGAATCCCGGAAGGGGCAATTGTTTGTGTGATAAGCACGAGCATTTGTTATGTATAGCATTGTAAAAGTATATAAGTATTTTTATCTGTTACTTAGTTGCCAGCTTTGCTTAGTTTTGCCTAGATATACTCGATGTAGTTGTGAAAACAATTTATTATTATACATAGTGAAAATTGAAAAACGTATGGTACTCTATCTCTTTCACTTAATCTTTTTTTGGGATCCTGAACACCCTGTATAATATATGAGCCTTATTATCGATACTTTCTATTACGCACTGAACTTTATGCAAAGAAAAACACTTTATTATTATTGCGTTTACTTATTCAGCACAAAAAGTCAAATCTAAAAACATAACCTTATCAATAAACAAGAAACAGTAAGAAATGGACAATACAGGATGTAACGAAAAGGTGAAATAAAACTTTAAGGGGTTATTCTACGGCTAAATTACATCAACTTTTTCTATGGGACCAACATCGAAAGCGCAAAAAAAAAACACTTTTCCATACTAAAACGCGACCAGCTGGCATCAGTTTGTATGGAAACGTCAATATTTTTTTTTGAGATTTCGATGTTGGTCCCATAGAAAAAGTTGATGTAATCTAGCCGTAGAATAACCCCTTAAAGTTTTATTTCACCTTTTCGTTACACCCTGTATAAAAAAGGTTTAAAAGGTCCGTCGCCAACAAGCCTAATATGTTCTAAGTCCCCGAAAAGTGATTTCTCAACAATATTCGACATATTCGTGATCAAAAAATCAACATTATATCACTGATTTGGCGATTTGTAGAGTTGCTGCAATAAATCTGTTTGATACGATCTGTTGTGGGTCTGACAATAAATTGATCACGTAAAGGTCAAGTGAAAGCCTAAGAAGCGCAAGGTGTAAGGTTCGGATCTCCGCTCGCACCCACGCCGGCCATTGTGGCAATAGAACAATGAGCCTTTTAGAACTTTTTGTCAGAACTCTCAGGGCTATATTCGTATGCTATTGTCCTAGTGGATCGACAATTAAACAGACGGTCTTAATTAATGTTCAATTACTTAGCTGTCTTATCCAACGTTATTCTTTAATTGGGAAATAGTAATTATCGCTATGGATTGAGACTAAGTAATTAATTCGTCGAGTGTTAATGGTGAGGTTATAAATTCAGCAGTTAATTCTTGGTGTTTTGAATTGTTTTTAATCTGACATGTCATAATTAGAAGACAAAAAGGCAATTAAAAACGCATGAAGCTATTTCCATTATAACATTAGATCTAGTTTCAAGGATTTCTACTTGACTAATGACTACACTTACAAATAATATTTTTCCGTGTTTAGGTATACATCTACTACTACGGGTACTACACATCATTTCTTACTTACTACACAGTAGACGTGTAGTGTTTCAGAAACACGTTTTACGAACGTCATATTATGTCTACAGATTTTTATGTCGGTAAATACGTACCTACTATTCGTATATCAAATCTAAATAGAGTTACCAAAAGCTATTTACAAGAGTATTGGACAATCTCATTCAATAACAGAGTAGATCAAGACAAGTCTTAGTTTTATTTTTTACTTTTATGCATTCACTAGGTTCTAAAACTTTTAAAAAAAGCTAATCATCATTTCAGCCATAGGACGTCCACTGCTGAACATAGGCCTCCCCTAATAACTTCCAGATTGGCCGGTTGAAAGCGACCTGCATCCAACGGTTTCCCGCAACCTTTACCAGGTCGTCCGTCCAACTTGTAGGTGGAAGTCCTACGCTACGCTTGCCGGTACGTGGCCTCCATTCCAGAACCCATTAGCCGTCAGTTCTACGTGCTATGTGCCCCGCCTACTGCCACTTCAGCTTGCTAATCTGTTGGCCTATGTCAGCGACTTTTGTTCGTTTACGGATCCAGGGCCATATCTCGCAACGAAACACCAAGCATAACCCTTTCCATAACACCCTGTGCGACCTCGAGCTATCTTATGAGGCCCATAGTGAGAAGCCACGTTTCAGTTCCATATGTCATCACTGGTAACACACACTGGTTGTAGACTTTCGTCTTCAGGCACTGTGGTATTTTGGACGAGAAGACGTTGCGTAGTTTCCTGAACGCTGCCCAGGCGAGTTGGATTCGACGATTAACTTCCTTCTCAAAATTGGACTTACCCAACTGGATGTCTACCTGGGACATATTTATCAAAAATTTCGAGAGTAGCGCTCTAAACTTATACTGTATAAGGCGCGACATGGGCTTTCGACATAACCTTCGTTTTGTCCATGTTCATTCGGAGATCTACGTGTTGCTAAAAAGCGAATAGTAATATTATAACTTAATCTTAACTGATTGTTAAATGTTTGCCATCATATCTGTCGGATATTTGACGCTATTAAACCCAAGGAACAACGTTGGTTTACTGAAATTCGACGAAATAAATAACTAAGGTTGAAGGTGTGATTCCCAGCGGAGGAAAAGTCTATTGAAATATTATCTTCAAGTATAAACATAAGTAAATATAGTGTTTGGAAAGCCAGTGAAAGCATTACGTCTTATATAGACAGTAGGTACACATAATTTGATAGATAACCAGACATTATTTGGAAATGTAATCGTGGCGTGTAACCACGTATAACATTGAGCATATAAAATAAATATGAGCATTGTAAAGAAGAAAAAAAAATTCTGCAAACGAAAATGGAAATCAGCATACGAAAAAGTGTCCATATTTTACATAAATTAATTATTTGAACTTGTAAGCTGGTTTGGTATTCACCAAATCTATGTATGATGATTAAGGAACTGTAACATGACCTTTTACTATGGGCCTCATAAGAAAGTTCAAGGTTGTACAGCGTGCTATAGAAAGGGCTATGCTCGGTGTTTCTTTGCGAGATCGAATCAGGAATGAGGAGATTCGTAAACGAACAGTCACTGACAGCCCAACGGATTAGCAAGCTGAAGTCGCAGTAGGCGGAAAGCTGAAGTGGCAGTGGCAAAAGATTTTACCACACTACCAACTATAGCTGAATCACGTTACTATTCCTATTTATTTTTATTTAATTCGAATTTGGCGTGTTTTATACATTTTGTAAATTGTTAATGTATGCATTAAATATAAATGTATATTTTAAATCTTTATGTAAGTAGGTACCTATATTATTTTATCGAAGGAATAAATCGTAATGTGACAAATGAGTTTTGAGGTTATGTTTTCGTGTTGTTCTAAGTGTATTTTCTTGTTGTGTTTCTTTACGTAAATATTTCGTAATATCAATTACGATACTATCGTTAACTGTATCGTTACCGTAATGGCCGTATCGTATCGTTTAAACCCTACTTATAAGTCTTTGAAAATATGAATTCATAACGTAGGTTATTGATAAAGTCGGTCGATCAAAATTACCACAGTTTATTATGGCGGGCATGTTAAAACATGTAACCAAACTATCGATCGGTATCTCGAATCTACAATGCTTAACAGGCGTGCAGCAGATCGATATTTCAGGTAATTGGTTCTGTTAATCATCGACCTGGCTGCACTAATTGGGTTGGCATTGCCTATGTCATCATCTTTAAAAGATGACATTGGATTAGTGGTGCCGAAATATTTTTGATAGGTACATTTTTGAGTTTTTGATGTGGTTCCCATAGAAACAGTTATTTTTTTTTTTTGCAGCGGCAAATTAAGTAGGCGGTTTAAACGTTTCTGGATTAGAAGTCTGTAATTAATCATCCTCTATTACAGCTACACACCAGCTGCACTAGTAAGGGCAAATAATATGCATATCAACATGTGGCATAAGATTAAGTTCTATGCGTGAGAACTAAAATCCAAGTAACTGTTTGTTCTGCTTCATTATAGAACGGTCATCAACTTCAGCTAAGGAATAACTAAGACTAGACTGCCTCAAAAGGAAATTAATTATGCTTGTAGAACAAGTAAAAAAAGGACAAGTCCGATTTGAACTCGCATGGTTCGTATTTTTAAAGGTTTTCCTGTAAGGCCTTAAGGCACAAATGTGTCTAATTTAAACTTATCCGGCCAGTAGATTCAGAGCGCTATGGCTTTGACAGACACGAGTGATTTTATATAGGTTCCGTTTTTTCATGTGGACGTTTGAAAACCTAAGAATCGGAATTATTATTGGATTTCCTGTGTGAGAATGCTAGATAACAATATGTGAATATCATGAAATTCGTAACGGGACGTTGGCATGGTGATGCCACCACGCTGCGAAGTAAATCGAATCGCTAATCCCGCGCAAAATGCTCGCGGCGCACGCGCAGCGGTTTGTGTTCTAAGCACAGACAGCTACGACGTGCAGGGCATCGTAATAGAGCCTCCTACATTGCCTTTGAAACATGAAGTTTAACGGAATGGGGATATGAATGAACTTAATAATATAAGTCATAACTGTGTTTCTTTGAAGTAAGTGAGAGACGCAGCAGTGTAAAATCATAATTGGCATAGAAGGATTTTTATTCCTGCTATTATATGCGAAATGTTGACGTCACAAGGTATTTTAAAGAACGCCTAATTAGGCGTTCTAATTTTGTAATATATTGTATAATATACTGTAATAATCTAATATTGTAGTTAATAATTATTAACTACAATATTAGAGCAATATTTGAAATTAAGTTCAAAGAGGTTTTCTTTTTTAAGAGGACTTTGTTATTATTTCGATTTCGATTCGATTAAGGCCAAAAACCTAATTATAATCTAAAGTCAAGTCGAACAATAATCAAAACTTAGAACTGTGGGACTTTTGAAATGTATCCTTAACAAAGCGTTTTGGCTTAAGCGTAAATTAACTTGATTCCTTATTTAGTGATAGAATCCAAATTGTGCGGCTAGACAAAGTGCAAATGGGAACCGGGTCCGAGATTTGCTGAGTATCAATTTATTACATAGTAAATAACATTTGCGCGCGCACGACTTTAACCGCGGTGAGCTGATAAATCAGACATCAGCATCATTAACCATTCAATTGTATTATAATGGTAGATACCTATAATTTAAGTATCTAGTAGCATACTTAACCAATCAAAATGAAACAAACTTCACCTAATTTCAAAAAATCTGTTCGTCGTTGAAAAGTGATCGCGGGAACAGAATACTTTGTTCATTACTTATGCTCATGATCATCATCATCATCATGTCAGCCTATTGCAGTCTACTGTTGGACATAAGCGTCAAAGAGCACGATCACCGGTTTTTTTATTCAGCTACTGCCAGTCAATCCAGCCATTTTCCTAAGGTCGTCGGTCCATTGAGCTGGGTTCTTATGACCGCGGGTAACAAATACCATTCTCGGTATGAGTGTGTATTATTGCGGATAACCTAACAGACATTTAAAAAAGTTAAAAATCTGGAGGCTAACTGTAGATTATTAACGCTTTTTTGTTTTTTATCTTATCGTCAAAAAAGTGATAAAAGTGTCTTGCTACAACTTAACGTGATATTATAATAGCAGACTACATTAAACAACAAATAAAATCTGGTCAATCATGATTCAGGCTCGTTCTTAGGATCCCGAATAGTTCGGAACCCTCAGTACAGAAGTTCCTCGCACTTTGTGTAAACTCTTTACCATACAGCTCTATGTACTTACATGCAGATAGATTTACAGCTAAGAATGAAGGAGTACCGCTACGCAGGGTCGGCGATGTGGACCATCGGTTCTCAACAGGTGCCCTTCGAGGAACATGAGAAAATCTTAATTGGCTAAATACTCACTGGCATTAGCTAGCCTAGATTTTTGTGAGATTCCGGTAACGGGATAGTGGTAAATTTATAATGGTAAATGATGCTTTCAATAATGAATGACACATAGAATAATAGTTCGGTACCTACATACCTACGGCGATTACAAAATTGAAGCAAAAAAACAGTTTTGTGTGCAAACGTTTACACACACACCCGCCCACCACTATAAAATAGTTCGAAGTGGACTACGGAGCTGTCAGGCGAAGGGAGTCGTGGCTCCAATTTAGTTGCTTTAACGTTTGCGCTAATTGATTTTAATCTTCGATTTTTCGAATAAATATTACTTAAACTTCAAAAAAAAAACCGTGGTGCTTGGTCATTCATCAAAGATCACAGGCGAACGCTGACGCCGAGGCAACAAGGACCTTATGCAGTGAACATAGAACGGTACAATTTTATCAACCAATTGTAATTTTTCCACGAGTTACATTTTTGTAACAGCAGCTGAAATAATTATTTAAAATATTACTGATACTGGGTCGATTTTGAAAATTTGGCACTCCTTACAAAGTAACCATGTATTAACGGTAAATATCCTGTTATACTTGATTACTTGACGAAACAACATCAAAATTAAATGTATTAAGTAAAGCAGCTTCGAAACGTATCATTACCCAGACTTACAAATAAGCAGTTAGTCTCGCATTTTGAAAAACCATTACGGAAATTATATGTTGTTCGAACGGAAGGTGTGTCTGTCCTAAAGTTTAGGAAACGTTGTCTTTAGGGCCTTTGGGACCAGTCACTTGAATAACCAGTGATGAGTATGCATTTATTGTGCAATCAAAGAACGTGTTGCGTTCCCTTGATTGCTTAACGGTCGGAAAATCATGTGCATTGTCACTCAAATACTCAATAGGAGCAGACGTGAGATTGATGTCGACATGATGTTACCGATGGCTTCACGACTTGAACAATCATTAAGGTCATTCTTAGTGCAAAGCAGGCGCACGAAACACCTAGTTTTAACAACATCTCCCTAATACGGGTCTGATAGCTTCGAGACAAATAACGTTCTCGCGACGCACGCTTTGCGAAAAAAAAATGCAGGTGGTAAAGTCAACATTAATAGCTTAGTATCTAAATTTTCCAAAAAAACGCAGCAATGCAAATTATATTACATTAGTCTGACAAAACCACCACGGAATATGTTAAGAAGAAGTCAGGTTATTGTGAAATTTAGAAGAGTTTTTGATCAGCTACTTTTACTGCTGATTGTACACTAATTAGAAAACTCAGTGAATCGAAAACCGCTACAGCAAATTAGTTATGGTTCTTTAGCAGGATTTAGAAATGCGCAGGACTGGATTTTGATTCTATGATTACTGAACTAGAGCACAATTTAAAAAAAATTAACAACAGCGCGTTCGCGGTATTCATTTCAATGAGTTTTCGATCTAGCGTACCATTTGCATTTTTTTTTTGCAAGTACGTGCGTCGTAAGAACTTCATTCGAACCTACATATCAGGCCCTTCATCAAGGGTAGAATAAGCATATCTTATACCCACCTCTGTTATTATAGGTGGAAATCGAACCCATGTCATTTCTCTATCCGAGCGATTGATTTCAACTGAGCTGTTGAGGACATACATTTTCTCGTTGAGTTCTCTCTAATGCGTATAACACTGTAAGACGCCATTGTTCCATCAAAATTTAGGTAACAATCCCCTCAAAATCCGAAATAAAACTCCTTGCAAATGTAATACAATCTTAAAGATGCAACAGCTATTAAGCTAAAATAGTGCATTGTTAACCTAGGGGTGAAAGTAACTTATTTAGCTCCGAGACGGGGTTTGGCCAATAGTTCGAGGGACTAAATAAGTCTTTAACCCGAGGTAAACACTGTGCTTTTCATTACGAATACAAGAAAAGTAAAAATAAAAACATGAATTAGCTGAAGAAAAAATTAATCAATTTTAACAAAACCGTACCAAAGAGTGCAATCACCACGTTCTACAACTAAAAAAAAAACAAATGAGGATCGGATTGCTTTTCCCAACAAATAAAGCTTTTGGTAAGAGTCCAAAATTGTTACTGTAGTAGATTCGGTATATTTGATGATACAGACAGATTTGATCATAATGTAAAAATATTACTTAAACTCTTTTAATGTAGAAAATAATATTTCCCAAATAGGCGTGGAAAATTAGTTTGTTGTTTGGCGCATATTTTTTTATTTATTTTACTTGGGTTCTTGACACCAATCATCTTTAAAAAGGTCTTCTATAATAAGATTTAGGTAGTATATCGTTAAGTAGTTTCTCAAAAATACATGTTTACTAGTGATATTTTTAGTTATTTTATTTCACATCTAAAACAAAATTTGAAGAATACTAGCTGTCCCAGCGTACTTCGTACCGCCATATATTTTTTTTGCAAAATTTTCGTAATTTTTTAGTTATTCTGCTATTCGGGGCGGTGACAAATTCAATAAAACAAACATCACAAAAATCGGTCTAGCCGTTCTTGACTTATAAATGGTGTAACTAATCTAACTTTGTTTTATTTAAATAGATTATACTTGACGTCTTGTGATAGTTTTTTAACTTGTAGATAAAAACGTTAACTTGTCTATAAATGACATTCGGGTCGGCGCCACCTGGAAAATTTTCGAAACCTTGTTTTTATATCCAAAGCCCAAAATTTCGATCGTCCAAAACTAAAAATTTAATGGCCTCTGGAAATGTTAATGTAAACCAATTCGAGAGTTCACATATGCGCGCTATCTTCCTAGAGCAAGCTAGTTAGACAACTTGTTAGGTAGAGGACTTCAGACTAAACCGGGAATCATTAGCCTGAGCCCATCAGGTGCCTATCTAAGCTGGAAAACGATTAAGGAATAGCAACGAGCGGTCTAAGGGTTGCTACACACTTTATCGGGCCGGCATTGTCGGTTCGGCAGTATTTGTCGAACAACAAAGCCGATCCGAAGCATCTACTGCACTTGTTCGAATTCAATTGGCTTGTGCCGATCAGGAAGTTCATTAGATAAGATAAGATAATCATTTATTGTCAAAACTGTGTTACATTGTTGTTACATGGATAAATATAGAACCAACAGTTTGCCCATTGCGGACGAACAATATCGATTGTTATTCGACACATCATAAAGCCGACCCATAACAGCTACTACATTACGTACGGCCTTATTTGGCTTGTGCCGATCGGGCAGATTATGATTACATTATGTGCGGCAGCCTAGCGGTTTGTGATTCCCAAACTATTCATTCATTTACTATTTACTAATTCATTTACTATTTGATTTTATCGCCCGGCTTTGCCGGTCTTGCCGGAATAATGCCGGTCCGCTTATGTGTGTAGCAACCCTAACGAAATGTTGTACCTGAATAACAGACATTGACATTCCAAGCTCATAAACATATTCCAAGACAGTGTCTTGTAACGAGTTTTTTACTGAGTCTCATCTCCAATCTGCATAGGATCATTACAGAGAAATTTCCATGAAATGATGCCTGTCTACATATTCATGGAAAAGTAGGTAAATGCGATGGTTTGCCTTTACATCTCTTTGAATAATATTATCGGCTAGATTCAGTAAAAAGTGCGTTAGTATGTTTAATCTTTGACTGCTCATAACATAGAACAAATGGTGGACTAAATGCTAAAATCATTCTCTACCAGTCAACCAGAGGTTCCCAAAAAAGATGTAGTCTTTATTAGTCGTCCAGTTGCTGCCAAAAAGAGACGAAGTTATTTAAAGGTTATATATTTTATTTAAGTGCTGTAAATGTATGAGAATTATCAGATCGGAAAAAAAACCTTGTATATTCGACGACCGATTTGCAAAGCTAGGCAGTCGGATTTGAACTCCGTGCAAGAACTTGTGTGAATATACATACTAGCATTTGCACCTGAGTCAGAACTTAGGACTGTCGTATGATGTGATGATGATCATGATTTGATATCTTTTGTGGCCACAGTACAGTCGACAACACATCGCCCTATCACAAAACCTTAAATTTTATCAATTTTAATATTGGACTCTAGTGATGAAGTTAAGTGTCTCAGAAAATGACAATTCATAAGGTTGATTTGACAGTAAGTACTAAATAGGTGTGACTGTTGAAAGCATTAAAATTTATTTATTTTATAAACCTTTATTTAATTTGAAATCTTACGATTTTATGATTGGAGTTTCTATTATAGTAAAATGTATTGTTAATTAGACTATAATAATAAATATGAATTTTTACAACTATTATAATTATTTTATTTTAGATTATAAAGGAAACTTACTCCTGAAAAACTTGTTAAACAGAATAAGGTAAATAAAATTAGGGCCATTTACATGTTTCCACTGTTAAAAAAGTATAATCAATCAAGAAAGCTGATATTCCCACACTTCTTGCGCTTCACAAAGTTATTAGTACAAATGTGGATACTATTACTCCAAGCGATATCAGGAATAATGACGTGCGTGGGTATTATAGTAATGAGATGGTTAACACCTAAGTCATAAGTTGAGCATACGCGCAATGCCACTGTAACCGCAAAGCCGAGCTCAGCCGACTTCCTACTTGGTCTCCGTTATGAGGCTTTTACACGTTGCGATTTTTCATAAAAACAAAACTAAAACTTCGAAATGGATGATCCAATTTTAATAATAAGTCTATTGAGATGTTAAGTTTCTTTTCCGGAATGTAAATTTTGAAGTCTTATTTTTGTCACTAAGGAAAACGTAAAATCGCTCTAACTTAGCTGTAAGGGTGCGTAAAATCTGGCGACAGTCTTTCCCTAAAATGATTTTTAATAAATCTTTAGGCTATTTCATTACAGTTGGTTCATCTATTTTGAAGATCTTAGACTTGGAAGTTTGTATGAAAAGCTCTGTGATATAAACGCTATTTCGTTCTTTCGCTCTTATAACAGTATACATATTACTGTAACCTTGTCTTGTTTTATTTGTTAAAACAACAGTGCAGCACAACATCATTGTTTGTCGGGCTCTTTTCAAATCAGTTCCGATCTCGATTTATATTCGATGACGATTTATCACACATATCGACACACACCACTAAGAGTAAAAAATTGGCATTTTTGCTACATTAAAAACAATATTTTTCAATTCGTTATTAATTGGCCTTATATCTATAAGTACCTATCTTCTACAGTCAACATTAATAGTAGCTTAGTGTCTGAATTTTCCAAAAGAACCGCCTTCCAAACATGTCACAATAATCTGAAAAATTACTTCTCAAAAGTGTAATAAGGAAGTCAGGTTATTGTCAAATTTAGAAGAGTCAGATTCACTTTTGGAAGTTAGTTTTTGATCAGTTACTTGTGACGCTGACTGTACCTATGCCTACTTTTGTTTTTATGCTGCTGTACGAGTATATCTATGTAATAAAAATTTATATTCTTGCATTCCTCTTGTGTATTAGTGTTTTTTAGATTGATATTTTAAATATGATTCTAGCGCCCCTCATTTTTTCGGAGTATTCAGTTATTGTCGAGGTATAAAAGCGTAGAAGACCATTGATTTTATCTTCAGTCAGGCTATTAGTGACAAGCCACTGCTTGTTGCACTTTGCGAAAATGGTGATTCTTTCACTTTAGACGGAGGCCCAATTCCCGCAATTTGACAATAGTTGCAATCCGGTGTCGAGCCGCTCCCAGTAACATTAACATCACAAACAGCATTCTCGTAAACTTTTAATTTGACGAAAAATTATTAAAACTATCCCAATAAGTCTAAAATTAAAGAAAAAAAAACCTAATTTTGGTTTCTTTCATTTTTAGTCGCATTACGAACTATATTTGTATTTTTTGGGTTAACGAGAATACCATTTGTGATCATAATGTTACTGGGAGCGGATCGACACCGGATTGCGACTATTGTCAAATTACGGGAATTGGGCCTCTGGTTAGGCAGACCTACTTTACTATTTATGGTGATTCAGTTCAGGTCAAATCTGGTCTTTGTGATATCGTCTCATAATGATTCATGTATCTAGCACGTGCGAGCTAAAAATATAAAAAGTTTGTATTTTGACCTTTCCTGTTAAATGTAAACTTGGCTGAAAGGAAAAGCCAACAATAAAAAGAAAGAAAAAGTTTGTCCTGTTGAAAGCAAAAAAAGATATTTTCAAACTTGTTATTTTTGTGTGCTGTTGTAGTGATCAAAATTCACTTGTATTTTGCAAGTATTTCTCTTTCGTTTCGATAAATAATACCTAGTTAAGTTCCTAGTTATTATTTCAACAGATATCGGGATTTGCTTCATAAGTTTCTGTTTACTCAGACCTTTTATTACATATTTTCTTACCATAGAACATTTTACAAGTTATTAAGTACTGAGATAACAAATTACTGGATCTAATCGCTGCTTAAGTCAGTCAGGGACAAACTTTTTTTTTGTTTGCATAAAAAATAACAGAGGGTTTTTATTGTGAAAATTGCCTTCGTCTTACGTATTTACAAGATTTACAGTTAATGTTAAAACTAATAAATGAAAGGCATTTGATAAAAAGTAATTTCTTTAGAAACAACTAAACGAAGCCAAACTTTCACTGGTCTCCTTCATCGTGTATCGTGATCTTGTTACCCCGTGAAAGGGCTGACAAATTGAAACGTCTCAGTTTCAAGCGACTCGCAAATCGAATTTCGTCGGCGCCGGGAAAAAGCTATTGTAACTCTATTCACAATGGGCACAATCAATAGCGATTCGATTTAACGTTCATAAGTACTTTTTCTCGTCTATTTGTGTTGTGAGCCCTATTGTTCAGGTGATGTGACGGCTTTCTGTTCGTTCATGAACTTTTTTACTGCTTCAAATTTTGATTTTATCAATGACATGCTAGTTATATCTAAGATAACATAACTTAAAAAAAAACAACCTTAGTCGGAAAAGCATCGCATGCCGGGCGAGTGCTTTTCCTACTAAGCTACCGAAGACGTTAGCTGACCCACAGTATAGTAGCGGAGCGCAGCGTGTCATTTCTGGAGACGTATTTTTGAAGCATTAGAAATGAATCTCAAATTCGAACACGAAAACAATTCGTGTATGAAATTCATTTCTATTGCTCACGATTTTACGCATTTTTGAATCACTCGAAATAGGTTATTAAATTGAAACCTTGTAACTACTTATTCTTGTTTCACACAGAAAATATTATAAACCATAAAGCAAAAACTCATTAACGAAGGTAAATAAAGAGTTATTATGTCAAATTTCTGTCAAACATACATTTACTTGTCAATGTAATCCTTTCGTACTTTCTACTAGTAGAAAACAAAAACGAGTGGTCGTTGCAGAATTCACGGAATAAATTTTCAAAAATAGTGATTTTAGGAATTCGCATGCGATTCTTGCGATTTCGTATTCAGATTGGAATTCGCACGATTTAAAAGTACGTCTCCTGTTTTGTGAGCTGACCCGTCGAAAGTCAAGTGTTTCTCGCTGTCGAAGCCAGTGTTTTATCTATCGAGTACATACCCAATAGAGCAGCAATACGAACCATCTTTCTCCAAGACTAGTTAGTGATTTTCCACTTAGATTTAGTATGAAATGATAAATCCTGTCAACTCACCATACGAAAACAGAACAGATTAAAAAATGACAGAAAAATTTGTCGAACAAATCACAAGACATTTCTAATATTGTATAGGGTATGTGTGCTTACTTCCTGCATGGATTTATTTGATCAATGTTGCGGCCATACGTAGGTATGTTCCACTATAGCAGTATACCACCGTCAAAACCCGATAGAAATATTGTTGAAAAATATTCAACTGCCTATCAGTTATTTACTTTATATTTCTATCAAAACCAATTAGGTACTTACGTTGCATTTGCATTACCTAATCAAAGAATGACTCTCATCTAGAGGGTTTAAAACGTAAACTTATTAAGAATTTATAATTCCTATTATAATTTTTCCATAAACTGTAAATTTACCAAAGGCCGATGCAATGCATTTTGAGAAGCACGGATTCCTCAGTGGGCACTACGCCAGGTTTTTCATTATAATGTACTTATTGATTCTACAAAGTTAGCATAAGTAGTTATTTCAGATCATATAAATTGGGTTTTTAGTCAGTTATTGATCGCCGTCTCTAATAAACTTTAGGTTATTGCAGTGCTTACTTGCGATTTAGTAAACCCATCCTACCTCCTATCTTAACACTTTATCCCATTTCATGTCGTGGTTGTGGTACTCCGACTAACGACGACTAGATGATGATGATGAGATGCAACTAATTAGAGTTACATCAGTAATAATAAAAAATAATGAAAACTTGAACTTCAACATGCGCCATCGAGGATTTTCACTGGATAAAATGTTTTAACTGCCTCTGATGGGATTCGAACCATTTTATTAGAAATATTATCCTTGGTATAGTGAACTAGCATTAAGTAAGTATTGTGAACCCAAAAAATAAAAAAGTTTACCATGCGCTATTTAAATAATGTCTAACCTAAAATTCAATGTGATACAGTATTTTATTAAGACATACTGTTGTTTACCTACCTTGTACGTAGGTGTGCTTCAGTCTAGTTAAACCAATAACCATCCATGCAGGATATCGCAAAAAGCTTTTAGTTACCAATATAATAACCATTTAGTTTAACGATATCAACCGTTGTGCAACGGAAGTTCCTGCTATGGGACGTGCGGCTAATACCATTATACGAACAATTTCCTGCCAGGGCAGGGCCCCGGATAATTCCCACTAAATCGACAAATCCGATTATGTTTGTCTACAGTATTTGATGTCAGTTGTCTACGGTTAAGTTGCGTTTAAGAAACTGCTGCAGCGGCTATCGGTTTCTTTGGATTATGATTATGAGATTAGGGGCAGTTTATCAGCAAGTGGTGAAACTGGCCCTTAAGTAAGTAGATGTTATTTTGAAATTACAAAGTAATAAAGTGATTATTTTCTATTTTGGAAAATTAAAAGGCTGGTTTGTTTATTACTCAAAAGCTCAGCCATTCAGAGAGGAATCCCGGCCAGTATCCTTGCTTCCTTGCCTCACAGAAACGCATTTATTTTTAAGTAAGTACCTAACTAAGTAGTTATGAAGAACTGTTTTTCATTGTTATATTACACTTATTTAAATATTGTCTAATCTTCGCTATTAGCGATGTATTTTGTATTAGAATAATAGTTAAGTTGAGATTATGATATTAGTTAGCCATTTTTTAAACTTATACAAGTTTGTGTTAGAATTTAAAACTAGATTTGTAAACGTTTTCTAATAATTATCAGAATCTTCTATTGTGTAACGTGAACTAATATTTTTAGTTTTTACACATGTACCCACTGTTTCACTTTTTGAAGTTCCTATAATTTTAAAAGACTTCTACTACTCAGACCTCAAAGTAAATTTTTGGTTGTAAAATATAGCCTATGATATGCATTCACGAATGTGGGATCCAGAGATAGTCATTAACATTGAATCGTCGTAATACGGCAGTGCTAGTAAATAATTCATGAGAGCAGTAAGATCACATCGGTTTATTTCTTCGGTGGGCTTATTTCTTTACGAAACATAAGGTGCTTAAATATTCCATGAATAACAAGCGTGTATTCTACTCACCGGGCGATGATGCTGTTTTCTCACGAAATTAGCTTGTTTCTTAAGTCACGTATGTTTTAGAGAGCGTTTAAAATACGTTACTTTGGTAAACTTCGGCCAAAACAAAGGTCTGTTTTCCCAGACGTTGAGTTAGGAAATGGTTTATGAGGTATGATGCCCTACAATATAACCTTTATTTTATTACACTACAAACATAATTTTATAACGTTAATATTACGTTATTAATGGGGGAGGCCTATGTTCAGCAGTGGACGTCCTATGGCTGAAATGATGATGATGATGATGAATATTACGTGACTTCTAGATTGGCAATCTTTGCTACATTTTCTTGCATTAAAATATGTGTTACCTATCTACATAGGGCACCCTAAAAGTTTTGCACTTCTAGCTAATCGGAACTATTTGAATTTCGAATGTTATATTTTTTTAAACGTTGCAACCTTCTTAGTAATAAAAAAAACAATTGGCGGAAAATGATTTGTCAATTGTTTTTTTATCTAGTTCACAGTCATCATTCAGTCACATCAAAGTTCTACGTACACAACGAAAATGGAATTAAGTCTAAAAGATTTTAGAGCGATAATTTTTTATGATTTTAAAAGTTCTCTCTCTCCGCAAGACTGTGCCGCTCGTCTTCAAAATGCTTTTGGGAGAGAAGCATCTTGTTTGAGCACAGTGAGGCGATGGTTTGCTGAATTTGAAAGAGGTCGAGTTTCTTTACATGACGAATTTCGTGGTGTTTGAAAATGAGAACAGGCCAACAAAAGTAAGCCAGGCGAGAAACGTTGGTAAAAAAATTATCGCGTTTTTCTTCTCAGCTACGGGTCCCATCTGTACAATTCCACTTGAAGATCAAAAGAGTGTTAATGCCGAGTGGTATTCTACCATTTGTTTACCCAGGGTTTTAGAAAAAGTTCGCGAAAGACGACCCAAAAGCCGCGTTCTCCTACATCATGACAACGCTTCTTCACACACGGCCAACAAAACAAAGTGATTTTTAGCTTCCGAAAAAGTACAACTCGTCACCCATCCTGCGCATAGCCCCGACCTAGGACCCTATGATTTCTGTATTTTCCCCAAAATCAATGATTTGATGAGAGGTTTTACTTTTACCAACTCCGAAGAGGCAGTGATAGCGTTCAATCAGCACGTAGAAAACATGCCTTCAGATCTGTGGTCCTCCTGTTTTAAAAAATAGTTCGATCGCATGAAAAAATGTTTAAAATGTAAAGGAGAGTATTTTGAAAAGCAATAAACATAATATTTTGGTTATAACATGTTGTTTTTTTAAGTTACGCAAAACTTATAGTGTGACCTACGTATTAGAGCTTTGCAGAAAAATTGGCAAGTAGGTAGAAGAGATTTACACCGAGTTAAGTACAAAAGTTTTATCGAGTAACCGAGTAGGTATCGAGTTTTACTCTGAGCTTTTCGTCAAGTTACGCTGGTTTCTGGTAAGAAAACTTTTATGAAAAAAGTGTCTTCCCTCGGCCTTTTTTTTGTAACAAAATTTAAGGGCTGGTTTCCGCCACTCAAATAGAACAACTTAACCAATTCCGATTTACATTTACGATTTTACGATAGAGTTTGTTTGAAGTTCACTTTTTTGTGGGGTCACATTATTTTGCCAAGGACCCAATAACCGATGGTGACGATTTTTTGTAGTGAGACCGCAAATTAGGAAACCCAGCGTAGATCGCGTTGCGATTGAAAAAGTGAATAAGAATAGCCTAATTAGGACTGAGCTTAGTGGGTTAGTGTTGTGCATTGGCAGAGGTTTATGTCCACCGGTAGCCTGACATAGGCTGATTAAGATAATGCAGCAGTCAGTCAAACCTCTACTTAACATTAACTCTGGATGCTACTTCACAATTTTTCTCAAGAAATCCATCGTTGATGGCAAACGTTAGTGTTTAATTTGGGCCTAGAAGGACGGAACTGTAGTCTCTGCCTCTAAATATGTAGCGATGCCGTCACCTGGGAAGGCATTGTTTAAACGTCCGCTTGCGCAATAAAGGTATGCAGTTATATGTTCACTAGCACCACGTACGTATATTTATGTTACCTATATGCAGATTACAATACGGATTTAAAAAACCAGACCAGTTCAACAGCTGCTCAAATACTAACAACTACTTCTTTATGGAAATTGGTTTAAAAAAATTACTAACTCGATACAATCTCATACAGCTGATCGGTAATTGATAGCTATAACTAACCTATCAAAACTGTCCGGACAGTATTTCTAGAGATTTTTAATCCCTTAAAAGTATGTTGCATTTTTCAGCCTCTTTTTTGGAGGTGATTACCAAAGTTAAGCCACCTACGCCGCGGTTGTGATTGGATGGGTGACCATACCAACCATATTAAGTGGCATTTATCACAGGCATCTGTTTCGGAAGGCACGTTTTAGAAGTAGCCTAGTCAAAGGCCTCAGGACGGCTTAAAACATCTGACAGTAAGGTTAAGTCACTGGCCTCACAACACCCCTCCACCAATCCGTTCTGGGCGCGGTGGAGTACGACCTCAACCCCTCATAGTTGAGGTGGGGCCTGTGCCCTAAAGTTTTAATTATTTAACTTATAAATTTTCTTAAGAGACCTACATTGAGTTGAAATCGAGAATTAATATTCACTTCCTCACAATTAAAGTATACAAGTATATAACATTTTATGTGTTCTGAGAGAAAATCGAGTTATTTTTGTTGGTCCATTAATAATTGTAAAAGTTATTGTATTTGAGTGGTACCCACCTAGAATCACTCTATATAAGAAAATAGGACGTTAAAAATGTTGCTAGTTTAATATTCTCAACAGTAAGTTAAAACCAAACTTAAAAACATCAAAGTGTGCACTTTACTATGTAATCAGCATTAGTAGTACCTACTTCCTTTGGTACTTAAACAATTCACTGTTTTTGCGATTAAACTCATTTGAAAACAGGTTTTATTCCGGCTAATTGTATTCTCCTAATTACTTCCTACCACATTCAGCCATTCATTAACCACAAGCCTTCTTTCCCAGGGTCACTCTGAATCGAAAGGAGCGAAAAAGAGGGACAAGAGTGCCAGTGGGAACGGGAACGGCAAGCCCAGCCGTGGGGTGGCCACGTCGTTCGGGTTCCGTCGCCGGCCGGCCAGCACCTCGCGCGCTGACGACAACGCCAGGAGAAAGCAGAAACCACACGACAAAAATGGGAACGGAGGTGAGTCTGTGTTACAAGAAAGCTTTAATACCTAATGCTGGGATGCTGTCTAGAACTTCTGTTTACATACCTAGTTGCAGCTGGAAAATATGATAGATGTTCCAAGTCCAGACATATACAGGTTGTCCCATTAGGATAACCTTGTAAAAACATATTCTATACTTATATCATATTAAATTTAGTGAACTTCTTTTGTTCTAGGACTTTGCAATGAACTAACGAAGCTCAGGGCTGTCTCTGTGCTTAGTTCGTTTTGAAATCCACTTTTTTATTCGGAATAAAAAGGCAGCTTAAATATCATTCCCAGACTTGAAGCCATATGCGTACAATAAAACTAAATTGTTTACTCACATTGCATCACAGATTAGGTAATAATTTTTTCATGTTTTTTTGTGGACTGTTGTGATAATTTTTGACTTGTGTGACAGTTTTCTAGACTTCAGTTCCCCTGCCTTCTGAATTTACAATATTGATAGAATAGAGCCTACTGAGCTGCAGAAGAGGTGTAGAGTTGGAAATAATTTTAACAAAATTAATTATTAAAATCCTTAGCTACTATTAGAGATTTAATAAAATTCAACACATTGGTTTGAAGTTAGAACCTTTACTAATAGGTCTAGGTATATTTAGGTACACTTTATCACTTTTGGTATAGGCACCTCGTATAAATTAGCACAAATTATATTCTGATAGTCACAGTCACTGAACTACCAGCGTCATTTTCTTTCAAGTAACATTTCACACTGCGTCTTTATTTATCCAGCGTCAAAATATATTTAAGAGTTAAGAAGGTACTTACTACTGTACCAATAAAACAGGATAAGGTCCTGTTGCTGACGGCTGACGGATGTAGATGATTAAAATAATTATGATTCGATGTAGGATCCAGTTTGAACGGAGACCTAATATTATTTTAAACACTGAATATTTAAGTAGAACTTTGTCTTAACTACCTACTTAAATACACCTCTTTTAGTTAGGTACCTTTGAAGCCTGCATTGGTCGTTAAGATAATATCGTTTCCAA
Source organism: Anania hortulata (assembly GCA_963576865.1). Classification (NCBI taxonomy): domain Eukaryota; kingdom Metazoa; phylum Arthropoda; class Insecta; order Lepidoptera; family Crambidae; genus Anania; species Anania hortulata. Next base: position 14,960,807 of record OY756396.1, on the reverse strand, counting down.
TTAAAATAAATGAAACACAAAAATATAACCTACTAACTGCATCACTCACTGCACTACACAGTGATGACCAAGGTGAGAAAGAAATAATTGCTTTCACACTACATACCTAACCTAAGTGACTTATTCGCGTAGTGTTGTGAACGTTGTGAAGCACTCTAAGAGAGAAAAAGCAGAGAATAGGGTTTATACAGGGTTATTATAAAAACATCAACAACCCCTTAAAGGGCTGATTCTGGTGCTCAAATACAACAGCTTTTACTTTTTTATGGGACCAACATTGAAATCGCAAACAAATCGCTCCCCCATACTAAGCCACCGACCAGCGGACATCAGTTTGTATAAAGCAGTGAATTATTTTTAGATTACTATCTTGGTACCATAGAAAGATTTGTTGTATTTGAGCACCAGAATCAGCCCCTAGGAGGTTGTTGATGTTTTAAAAATAACCCTGTATATGTCTATGTCGACGAACGACCTATATCGATGGCCCGATTGTTGTTTCGTCTTGAATGCAAAGGGCCGATTCGTTCGATTAACGGTTCGGGTCAAATGTTAATTTCTTACCTCGAAACCATGACAATTGGGGTATTGTATGGCGCATATTTATTTATTTATGTAGGATGATTTTTTATAAGTGTAAAATACTTCAAGGGTTCGTTGTTAATTAGGAACGTAAACTATTTATTAACGAAAACGCGTACGGCATACCTACACTAACAGAATAATGTCGAGATAGCCACCAAGTTTCTCAGGCACATTTGTTTGTTAGGTATATGAAGTATTTTTCACTAATAAAAATTCACCCTGTATATATTTATTTATGTACAGGATCGTCGGAGGACTTGCGCGCCGAGGAGGTGCTATCGGGGCGCTCCACCCCGCTGGCGAGACCGCGCAAGGAGACGGCAGGGCAGCCTCTGCGGACAAACAGGTAAATTTGTTCAGATTATTAACCCATTCCCTAGCCAAGAGTAGACACATTAGGCAAAACATTGTTATTATTATAAGCCATAATGTGGCTCAGACTCAAAAGACATGAAATGTGGTAAATAAGTACGTTCACAGAATCTAAAAAGAAAACTAAAAACTAAATAAACATTAAAATCTATACATACTCGTACCTATTCCAACAGAATAAATGACATTACTACAACTCTATAATTAAATGGTGTTTTAAGTAAATGAACGTTGGTCCCCCGAGCATTTCGATGTCGTTTTGCATAAAATATTAAAGTCGACAGATAGTATAAAAAGATTTGAGAAATAAATAATACAATCCACTTACACAGCTTTTACAAAAATTTATTACTTACAGGTTAACACTAAGAGTTCGCGTAAAATACATTAAGTATTCTAAACTTTTACAAGTAATTTTATTAAGTATTACCTATAAAATGCATAGCACTATTTTTAAACAATATTTGTTCTAGCTACAAATAAACCCCTTACCAAGGTATTTTAGCCTATTTTATTAACGGCTAAAATCAGCTTCTTGAAATCGTTAGCAACAAACACCCGTAACAGAATAATGGCTCTTGTTTTTGTGTAGGCGTTAACTGAATTCTTGATACAAGCTAACTGACAATAATTGAGTTACAGTACCTATATAATAATATAATATTTATAATGTTTTATTTGTAAATGACAGAGATTATTTCATCCTGTAGGTTCGGTTTCAGGCAACCGCACTCCAAGACGGCGAAAGTGGGGGACATGAGCCTAGCTGCGGAGCCGGCCTTCGGCATCAACCCTAAGGATAAGGATTCAGCCATCAATAATAATGCCTTAGGTGAGATAATATTATTATTATAGATATAACATTGTATGTTTGTGACTTAATTAAGCTTTAACGGCTGTATTGTATTTTAACTAGAGCATGTTACAAAAACTTGTTTTCTAACGCGATTGCAGTAGGTATATCTACGTACCTACCTGCCATACCTACAAATGCAAATCTTATCAATCATAACAAAATGCTTTAAAAAGAATTGGGATGTTGACACCATTCATAAATAATTCCGAGACACTTCTTTTTTCAAATAACACCTTATTTAACTAATTTGTTCAGTCATAATTTTTGATTGTTTCTTGAAATAGATTTTTAATTGCTTTAAAACTAGTAAATAGATAGTCAGTTGAGTTTGGTAAACAGTAACGTCACTGTCCGCTATTGCCATACAAATTCTAAGGAAGAGGTACGTTTTGACAGCTCATAAAAAGTATGTCAATAGGCTAGTTTCCTCTAGATTAACAGAAAATATTGGACACGTATTTATTCTTTTCGAAATCAAACAAAAAATGATGTAGATATAGCCCGTTAAAGTTCCATGTAACGTCACGCCTTGCGACACTTTCTAGCAAGACGTGACGTCACGTGCTCACTTTGATGCGCTTTATCTTCGTCATTTTTTGTTTGATTGACAAAAGACAAAATATGGGTCTAATATTTTTTGATAATCTAACTGACGGACTAAATAGAATAATTTTATTTATTTATTTAAACTTTATTGCACAAGTAAGTACAATTGGCGGACTTAATGCTATACAACATCCTCTACCAGTCAACCTTGAGGTAATGCAGAACCAATAATCATTTTTTGACCCAGGAAACTAGCCCATTGATTGGTAGTGTCAACTACCCTATTTGTCAGGTAAAAACTGATGTCCTTAGTAACTCAGTTGGACAAGCAGTCGTCTGGATAGCAAAGAGAAGTGGGTTCGTTTTAGTAGTAACTAAGGCAGGCGAATTTTTGAAATTGCAATACATTATTATCTTAACACAAATGTGTTCTCATTTGTTTCAGAAAGGAAAAGTACAAATTCTGCGTACAATCAAGTACCGCTGCTCGCCACCCAAGTGTCCTCCACCGGTCTAACGACAATCGTGGGCGCCGCCGGGGTTCCGAAGACGGTCACGAAGCAGACCGTCATCCTCACCTATCAGCCTCAGCAGTATGCGGCACAAGTACGTAAAATGTATCCTCGTTGCAATCAACACTTGCAATTTATAGCCTACAGATAAAATAAGGCCGTTCAATTTTATGATTGGAAATTATAGAACCCTTCCTAAAAATTAAGTGAAATAAGGTTTCATGAATATGTAACTAGTTAAGCATCTATTGCATAGTTTCAGCTACGAGTATGAACTCGTGAGACCAGTTTCTCGAATAAGTACCTTTAACGTAATTTTGAGATAAACACTTGCGTTCCTTGGCATTCGTAATAAAATGGGAAAAAGAGGATACGTAATAATTAACATGTGAATAAGAGGTACTTTTACAATATGCATTTTATGCATCATTTGGTTAATTGGAGAAAATATAGTTTTTTTTTCTTTTAACATAGGTACTATGTAAACAATAAATTGTTGAAAATTGTGAGATAATTTCTCTACTCTACAAAGCTTCCAACCGGCCAATCTGGAGGTCACTGGGGAAGGCATATGTTCAGCAGTGGACGTCCTATGGCTGAAATCATGAATTAATGATGATAAAGCAGAAATTCATTAAGCATTTTGTACCTACGAACGAGCAATAAAATGCTCGCCTGCTATCCGGGTTCCCGGCTATCATGATAAGGTTTGATTTAGAAAAAGTATTTTTTTAAATTCGCTGCTCGCGCCTTTGAACTTATCAATTTAGACATTAGATAGAGTTGTAAGCGTCCTGCTTGTAAGTTTTTTTCTTTAACACGATCTTTAAGTTAACACATGTACCTATTCGGGGTGGCACTTTATCTATGCGAATTTGCGTTTATTTACTATCGCATAGGTAATAAAATTAAAAAACCTCAGAATACGCCTTCTGATTTAATCAACCAACTGGCACGCAATAAAAGTATTTACTTACTAGCTGTTGCCCGCGACTTCGTTCGCGTGGTCTTTAGGGATTTTCCGCGCAACTTTTTCTTTCTTAAGAACCTTCTCCTGACAATAATTAACACAACAAAAAAACAATTAGCGAAATTGTTCCATCCGTTCACGCGTGATGCGATAACCAAGGGAAATGAGGATTCATTTTTATATTTATAGATAACCAGATTCGCGAAGTAGAACGATGGTTGGCCATAAAGGCAGTGTCCTGGATTCGATTCCAGGTTCCTGTGGTCAATTAAGAAAACGAACATTTAAGAATTCGTCCTCAGGTCCGAGTGTACTAAGGACTCTAGCATTAGCTCTAGCTAATCTAGCTATTGTATGGGACAATTAGCGTGATGTCTGTAGCATTTTTATTGATTTAAAATTGATATCATAGTTTTAAAAACTTGAATACACACTTATGTGTGTACTGGACTCGTCAAAACGCATCGAATGAGTAAGAGTTAGAACTCTTCAATGACTAGTAATAAAATCTTCGTGTTTATGGTGTGTATGTAATAATTTACGGAGTAGGTAGTTTACTACCTACTTCCTGACTCCATCATCGAATCAGCACGATGGTGTCAAATTATTGTAATTGTCATCCGAATAAATAAATACATTTTTTTCACAATCACACCAATTATCTAGTCCCAAACTAAGCAAAGCTTGTTCTATGGCGACTAGATAACGGATAAACATACTTAAATACATTTTATAAGCAACCATGACTTAGGTACAAATGCTCGTGCTCATCACACAAACATTTGCCCCTTGCGGGATTCGAAGTTCGAACCCGCAACCGATGGCTTTGCAGTCCGGAGCGCGAGAGCGAACTACTTCACCAAACGTCGTCAAACGAATGTCAAATACTTACTTAGTTTTATATCGATATATGTCAGTTAAAAGTAGGTTAAAAACTACTTCCAAGATTTGATTACATAGTTACAAGTGAAGCTACCTACTCAATATAAGTGTGTTAAAAATTATTTGTATCTCTTACAGGAGGTCCGAACAAAGCCATGCACGAGGGCAGTGGAGCAGGCCTCCCGCGGGCCCGTGTCTCGCCAGCCCAACGACATCCAGAAACCCCCGGGGAAGTACACCTTCCAGACCAACCAGCTGCCGAGGCCGCAGTTCCCGGCCGTCAAGAACATCGACTCGAAGACGGCTAAGCAGGTACAGTCAACAGATTATCAACAGTGATCGGATATATACCTAAATTTAAAAAGAGTATTGACATAGAGTTGATACCAACACTATCCTGATAAAACTATTCTAAGGGTTATATTATTAATTATATTTTGCAAAAGTTTCCTTGTTAAACAGTCACTGTATTTTATTTTATTATAAAGCCGGTTTTAAATATAAGTTTATTTTGCAATGAAAAATGGACAAGACCTCGTTTAGCAGCCTTAACTACACATAAAAAATTATTTAAAATGTAAGTTTAAGAACATCATTTATTAAAAAAATGAATATTGCTTTAACATTTTTCTTTACAACTACGTATTATTTAAAACCAATTATAAGTACCTACCTATCGAAAAACAAAAGAAAAAAAAGTATCAACTCTATCAGTGTCTTAAGTTTAGGTTTTTGTCGATTGACGACCTCCGTAGCCGAGGGGCGAGCAAACCGCACTTGGAGTCGCCATCTTCGAGGTCCCTAGTTCGATTCTTGGTCGGGTCAATGTAAAAAATGAACTTCTCTATGTTGTCTCAGGTTTGGGTGTTGTGGTACCGTCGTTGTTTCTGCATAAGCTCTTACGTTAGCAATGTATGTGATGGAATCTAAAATTTGTTTATTTATTGAAGATGGTAAATTTGTGGTATTAAAGCCGAAAAATTCACATTTATCTGCTTAAATAAGTACTTACATCTTTAAACAAGTATCGAAACAAATAAAAACCTAACGGAAAGAAAAGTAGCAATACTTAAATAAGAAAACACTTCCTCAATGCATTATGACACCGTTTGTTGTTCATAATTTATAATAAACACACGATTATTACACAATAACCTGGTCAGCCGATCAAGTGATTTACAACTCTATTGTTTGAGAGAAAGGATAGAGTTTCGATAGACACGGAAGTAGGTCAGCATTCGTCTATTTCAGTGGCGCCGAGTTGGAAGCTGTTTGGCGATTGCTGAAAATATCACTGCACACTGCATTCGAGTTGCCACAGCACACATGAGATTCGGAAGCTTGAGATTTGCCTATTCTTTTAAAAAAATAACTAAACAATTTGTATTGCCTTATTTCAATAACTTCTTTTTTAGTATTAGCCTAGTGGTCAAGTTCAATAACTTGAGCACTAGGCTAATACTTACTTACCTATATTACTATTTATGGGACCAACGTGAATATTTAATTCATGTTACCCTTAGAGAAAGGATATACATAACCTACAACAAGTCTATGCGGTACGCAAAAGCGAAAGTACCTAATTTGGTAATCAAAATAGAACCATAAATGACCTAATTGAGAATAATAATAATTATTAATAAGCTTCTTATTTTTGTTTGACGTCGTTTTAATTGGGGAATTAATTTAATCCACCTGGGTCAAGAATTATCATGCTTCGGTACCAGATAAGACGTAAGTAGGTATTCTTATTTTTGAGGTTGGACTTAAGTTATTCTGGTAATTATAAAATAATTTATATAATTGAAACAGTCAAACTGGGTCAATATAAAATTGTTGTGCTCTGAGATTGCTATTATTAGGAAATTTCCAAACCATTTTTTAAAAATACCGTTTAAATTACGAAGCCTACATATAGGTGAAGTGGGCTCTTTTTACGATAAACTATAAAAGTGAACAGAAGCATTTTTAAGTAGATATAAAAAGTTATCTGCTTTTAATATAAAATATTTCAAAAATGCGTTACTGGGCGCATATTTAAAACAGCAGCTCAATGTTATTTAAAACTAGATCGTTAGTACAACTTTCATGAATAGTTAATTCACAGTCTTACTTAATTAATGAAACAAATTAATTATACGAGCATTTTCTCCTAGTTCTGGACCGTGAAATGACGTGTTGTATAAAAACTACTTTGTAATATTTGATATTTTTAATAACAGTGTGATATGTTGCTAACAAATAGCTATTTAAAATAAAAGTAAATGCGGTCTGAAACAAGAATAATTTCTAGTAAGTTCTATTATATCTACATGTTTTTTTTTAAATTTGAAAGTACCAGTCGGTGAGTTGTAAATTAAACTGTTTTTAACACTAGTTCTGTTACGTCCACTCGTATCTTCAGATAGGTTGCAGTTGTACCTACCGTGTGAGATGTTTTGTTATTTTTAAACGGTTAACCAACAAATGAACCGCGGGACATTTCGACACAGGTTCCCGTAGGGTCAGCCCTTCTAGTTTGCCTGCGGACATGCACTTTGGATAGCGGCATGGTTAATAGTTTACAGACAATTACATAAGTGTGTGAAGTGAAAGTGAATGGAATTTGGTGATAATGAAACTTTTTGATCTTCAGGTGGTGAATAATACGAGGAAAGCCGGCTCTGCCGAAGGATGGAGGGAAGGTACGATCCTTTGATTTTGGTAATGTTTATTTTTTAAACTTTAACTGTTTATCTTGAACCTATTATTATCAAAGGTCAATGGTCAAGTTTACAAATGTGAGTAGTTAGACTACAACACCTTTTGGTTCAAATTGAGATCAATCAATCATTGAGATCATCATCATCATCATTTCAGCCATCGGACATCCACTGCTGAACAAAGGCTTCCCCTAATGGTTTTTATCGAGGGGGATTGCCAATATTCGCCACGATTTATTATTGAGATCACGCGTACAGAAATTTTAGTATTTTTTACATAAAATTCCCAAGAGAAAAAAAACTGTAAAGATATATCAACAATCCGATTCTAACTGAGGCTACGAAAACAATATTTCTAGTCAATCAAATCAGCCTTTTGTTGTCTACCAACGAGGCGTTGGGAGATCAAGCAGTGCTACAAACTTCATGTTCTTAGTTTAATACCGTCTCAGTCCACCGGGCTGAAGGGGTGTCCTACACTACACTACACTTGTTGATTCACGAGTTTCATCAAAAAATACTCGCCTGCTCGAACCGCTATTCGCTATCAATAATTATTAGATATGGGTATGGCCTACCCCTCTAGCATGACCACCAAAATACGATATGATATGATATAATATAGCGATATATCGACACCAACTGTAAAAATATGATAGATATAGCCGCCATTTTGAATTTTTATCGAAACAGCGATCATAATATGTGACGTCACCTGCACGGCGATTAAACAAGGCGGCTATATCTATCATATGTTTACAGTTGGTGTCGATATATCGCTATCTATATCACGTCGTGTTTTAGTGCTCATGCTAGGGGGGCTGTCCATTGTTACTTCAACTTGTTTAACCTACGAGTATTAAAGTAAAATGAAAGCCTTCATTTACCCAAAAAAAAAAAAATCAAACAGTTCGTCCGATGTAGGTATCTCAGCATTTTTTTTCCGTTAACATCCAAGCGGTCTCATGAGACCGTATAACAATAGAACTTCTATTGGGTCTCATTTACGTATGCTTGATCAGTTAAAAGACAACGATGTACAGGTCAGCCATATACTTATTTCAGTACTTAGGTACTTCTCTTTTCTGTTATACTGAGTAGTTTATTTCTATAAAACATACTTCTTGTTTTAAAATTATCAGCACCATACGATTAGGTGGACGGGACTTCTTCATTAACAAATTACAAAAATAATTTAAATCCTTCATCCAGGTGCTGGATCAGCTGTGTCGTCTGACTCAGGCGTGTGGACAGGAGGAGAGGGGTGCGCGGGGGAGGGCTCCCCGCGCTCGAGGCGACGCCCGCGCAACCTGGAGATGGTAATGCGCGGCTCGCACAGCTTCCACCTCAGAGAGTTGCAAGTCGCTGACCTTGATATTATGGGTAAGTGGTCCCTATTTGTCCAGATCCTTTTCCGTTTGTTTCAAAATATAGATATAACGCTCAGCATCTTGAGCCCAGCTCTTACAGAGAAGATGTGACCAATTCGTACCTCTCATAGCGCGCTGTGGGAAATTCGATTACCATCGATGGCGGCTGACCATGACATTATAATTTAATTGCATCTATTTGTTCTAACAACATAAAAACTATTTGTGTTTTAATTTTTGGCCATATAGTCTATTTACTAACACGCAGTTCTTTTTTATTAGTAAAAATAAAGGGGCATTGGTTTCTAGTAACTTGCTAAAGACATTCCGAAACTCACTGAATTCGAGCGGAGCGTAGCGTGTCAGTTCTGTTCTGTGCCAAAACACGTAGAACACTTGTCTAAGGGAATGCCTTTCGTCTCATCCTTTGACAAAAGTTTCTACCTCAGTCTCTAAACGATGCCCTTTGTTCTTTCCAGATGAAGCAGTTGTAACCGGTCACGCCGTAATCCCCCTCCCAAAGCTACCCAGCTCGTTTGACGACGAACTATCTCCTGAGTACGATACCCCAGTTCCCACCTATAAGCCGCCATCGCCCATACTTCCAAAACCTGTGCCAGCGCCAGAAGTGTCCAACCGACAGAATTCGCCCATGTCAACGCTGGATCGCTACAGGACGAGAACCAGGCCGACGCGGATCCAGACAAATCTAGAGTACAAAGACGAGGAGAAGTTCGTGTTGGATCGGGCACAGCCGGAAATGTTAAATAAACAGGTAAGTGACATTCTTAAATCAACCAGCAACTTACTGCTAGATATAGATTTTGGCCCTGCAAATCATTGCGTTCAGAGTGCCTTCAAATTGGTGGAGTGTATAGAAGGGCCATAGTGCAGTGCAGTTACAACTGCCTTTTTAGAATCTTACTAATATTATTCAAAAGTTTGGATGGATGGATGTTTGTTACTCATTCACGCCAAAACGGATTAACCATAGACTTAGAAAACGCATGGGCTGAACGGATCTAGATGACATTTGGGACAGAAATAGTAATAGCAGATAGGTTACTTTTATCCCAGAAAAATATACGGGTCCCTAGGGGTGCAAGATATCTGTCGTGAAAGATGGCGCTTCTAACCGTTTGATGTCGCTGGGCAGTTGGCAAAAATGTTTGAATGTGAAAAAAAGCCCGCGACTTCGTTCGCGTGGTCTTTAGTTTAGCCTAGCTATGGTTTTGCAAAGACCACGCGAATGAAGTCGCGAGCAACAGCTAGTATATTTAATGAAAGTTAGTAGTAAAGTGAATTTTCTGCCATCAGTCAGCGCTTATTCACGCCACTAATTTATAAGCGCCCTTATTCCGTGATCGTTTCATAAAAGATTTAGTTTCAAAACAAAACCTTTATTGCAGTAAAGCAGCCTATACTGAGCTGTTTTGAAAGAACTGGGTATGTAACAGAATAGAAATAATAATCAATTAACGATTTAATGTTTCCTCTTTTAGAATTCGTTCACAAAGTCATCCAGTGGCGTGGTGTCTCCAACCACGGTGAACTCAAGCAAGGAATCCAGTCCGTCTTGCAAGAGTGAGGAGAGTCATTTCGGAAACAGCAGTGCTTGGCAAAGCCACGCTGCTGGAGAAGCAATGGCTACAAGGTAAAAAAAAATGTCTTCAGTTAGCCAACTTGTTTCAGGGGTTATAACCAGTGAAGCTATTGAACCCACCTATTAAAAAGCTACTTAAGTCTTTTACGTTTCTTGTGTAGGGAAAATGTAGTAAATAAACTTATTAACGATGAATTTCGTTTTTAGATCACAGGACGACGTTTCTATCGCTCTAAGCGTGTCGAGCTGTGAGGACGAGAAGTCCAAGTTTGAAGTTAAGGAAGCGCCAAAGCCCGTAGAAGTCGAAATCCCTAAGAAGACAATAATAATATTGGATGAACCGTCTGTTCCTCATCCACTGCTTATGAAGTCGTTGACTCTAAGTCAACATGACTCGCTACGAGGCACTATGATGGGTAAGTTTGTAGGATAATAGAAAGAAACGCTGTCTTACTGAATTGGTGTAAGTATCACACAATATATAAAGATACGAAAGTTAAATTGACTCCAAAATTTAAGAATACTATTTAAGACGCGCTGACGATTCATATTTTTAGATCACGTCTACTTTTGTGCAATCAAAGGTGATATAGCCACATTTCACTCGCGGTTCTTTCCAAAAGTTTAAACCTTTTTTACTTCTAGGATCGATGACAAGTTCAAACTACAGTACCACGAGTACATGCACAAATCAGAGCGGAATGCACGACAATCTGACGCTCACACTAGAGGAGTCTAAATTCGACATGTCCGCCCTGGAAACATCCACGCAAAGTCTATTGGACGATGAAACGTCACCTGCTGACAGCCTGATCTCTTCAACCAGCACCAGTGATTCTAACAACGAGTTGCATGTGGAAAGAGATGCTCCTTCCATATCGTCGGCGTATCAGACGGCTAACACGAAGACCCGGACTCCGGAGCCGGTTATTGAATCAAGAGATGGGGTTGATGGAGAATTATTGCAGCCTGTAAAAGAAATAATGTAAATAAGTACTTTCAAAATTTTTATAGTTACCAACTCAAATAACGGTTTAAGGTAAATCAAGATATTAGCAAGACACGATAGAGAATACGTGATGTAATTTTTAAAATTCAAAGCCTTAAAAATGGTTATCTTAAAAAACTTTTACCACATACATTATCATTGAACCTATTTATCCCAGTTTTTTCTTTGTTCTACTCCGCCAAAGTTTTCTGCTCGGTTTTGTCAGCGGGGCAATTTTGTAGTGTTGTTGGAATCAACGCTTTTATCTAATCATGTCATATTAATGATTTTCCTTGTTTTAGTGAAATGAGGAGCGTTGGTAGTGGCGAGGGAAGCAAGAACAACACTCCCGAGTCTCCGGGCACTCCCACGCACGCGTCGGGCTCGCTCTCGCTGTCGGACGGGCGGGATTTCTTCGACGACGAGATCGCAGACCAGCCAGCGTTGCTCTTCCGAAGTTAGTATTCAATAAAACTCAAAAATATTTCTCACTCAGTCAAATTAAATGTAATTCGACTAAATGAGGCGTTGGGGATATATGTATAAGAAAATAGTATTTTAGTAAAGTAATACTTATAAATGTAAGTAGGTACTTGTGGATTACATGTTCTAAAAGTTGGGAATTTTCACGTACAGCAAAGAATTCAAACTGGGATTGAATAATTCTAAATATTTGATACCCAACAACTAAGGTGCAGTTTTAAATAAGATGATGAGTTAAAACAAAGTCATAGGTCAAGATTGCCGAATTTAGCATTTTCTATTGTATTTTATTTAACATTAGTAAGTAGTGAATAGTTAGGCTCCAAGGTCTTATAGAAATCCGTGTCTTTAACTAGATAATATTTTAAAATTATATTTTACACAGAAAACACAGAGGGTAGCCCAGCAAATAAAGAAGAGGCCAGCAGACAACTGCGAAGGTCTAGGGAGCGCATCACAGCCAGTCCTCTAGCGCAGAGGAATCGAAAACGTAAGATTTCACCAATGAGTATATTTACTCCTCTGGATACGGCTTTTATTTCTCCAGCCAGTATTAAAGGTTTTTTTTCTGTGATTTTTATTTTAGTTTTATTTTATTTTTGACTCAAGGCAAGGTAACTCGCTCTGAGCTCAAGAGTTCTTGACGCATAAAATGACGAAAGAAACTTTTCTAAATGAGCTTCTGAGTGTGCTCATTGCCTCGTTGTCTCATTTCTAACACAAGAATGTTTAATTCCTTATTTTGAGTTCATAATCTGGAAAAAAAAACTGTTCCAGACGTTGTTCTTGTTTCTTGCTTCTTGTTCATTCGTGACATAATGTACTGTGTTGTCTGAAACATAGAATATTCGGTGCGTTTCGTTGATTGCTTTTATTATTAATTACAATGCAATATGATTTATAGTCATATTTAACCCAGAGATGTTACTGAAACTATTTTTGTCGCGTATCACCGTAATTTTTTGATATTGTTACCTTGATCGATATAATGAACATGAAAAAATAAAAAATAAAAATTTGTTTTTGATCTTTATAACGATCGGTCGCTGTAAAACGATTAAACATGACACTGGCTGGTTACGATCTTGAAAGCCTATCGAGAGAAATAAATAATGTGCTAGTATTTTCAATTTAGATTTTCATTTTTTTTAAGCCAGTAATTACTTATGCAAGTGTTAGAACATTCCAAAGTTTTATTTGATTACGATAATTTTGGCGGGAAAGACATTTATTTATTTTTTATTTGTGTGTAAACATTGTGTTTGCACTATTCAGTTGCAGTAAAAATCGTTAACAATTTTTACTTTAATTGTAAGTAAGTAGATATACTAAAAACACGAAGACTAAATTTTATTTCCTGTCTCGAATAGTATGCAGCGGTCGGAATGGAGGGACGGAGCGGACCAACTCGCTCGACACGCTGTCCAGCCTGGCTTCCGATGACATGATGATGGACAACGATCTGGCGCAGTCTATCACCAGTTTGCAGAGCGTTGACGATTATATTGAAAGGTAACTGCATGCTTATAGCTTGTTTCTTGTTTCATCTGGACTTGAGAATGGAGGCTTTTGAAAAATACCTGTGCCATGGCAACAACACGGCAAACTATGGAATTATATGGCAAATTCTAAATAATTTGCGTTTCCATGCCGTCTTTGCGCCGAAAACCGCCCAATAAAATTAAATATAGGATATATTATTTGAGGAGTTTCATCAATACATAAATACCGCTTTTTAAACTGTGTTTAGCACATTAGTAATCTGATAGTGTTGTATCCACTTTAATTGCAATTATTATTAAATCTGATTCATACTTCAAGTTGCTTACAAACTAAAATGTCTTAATTAAACTTTGTTTCAAGTCATAAAAATAGATTTTCCCAAGAATTTCTTCCTCCAGACTGGACAGCAGCCTCCGAAGCGGCCTCAATTCCCTTGACGAAAAGCAGCTCCGTCAAGAGTTGTCATCGTCCAAGACGGCAGTGCGCCAGTGGAGCCAACTGTTAGAACAGAACAATCTACTGGACCGACAGTTGGCAGCCATGGCGCAGGGGAAGACAGGGCCAGATTCACTTTCGGCCAGCAACAACAGCCTAACCAACATCGGGTAAGTCATACTTTATAAGTAGAACCTTTAGGTTGCATTTGTGGTGTATCGAAGATTTAAGAGAGAACACGTAGAACCACTCATCATTTTTATACAGGTTCTCCAAAAAAATAGTGCCAAACGGAAGTCTAGACACAGAGCACTTCTAGGAGCAACCGTCACTTCCATGAACATACATTCCGCGTTTGTTTGTAATTTCGAGTTTATCCCACTGCCACTTCAGTTTGCTTATTATTTTAGCTATATTAATTACTTTATTTTCATGTCGGATAACCTCGTTTCTGATTGTATCCTTCCATAGTTCGCTGAGCAACTTTAAAATAGTGTACTAGTAGCACCGTGAGTGTCCAAGTCTCGGTTCTATACGTCATGATGATAGGCAGTACGCAGGCAAGACGTTCGTCTTTAGACTTTGAAGGATTGATGATAAAAAGCCCAGCCGTACTCTCCTACAAGTTTCTCTCTCAAAGTTGTTTTGTTTGTCACTGCAATGTTTGTCCGAGTTAAACATACTTTTAAAAAACCTCGAGAGCAGCCAAGTTTACAGCTATCAGTTCCGGAGTAACATGTTCGTTGAACATAATCTTTGTTTTACTAAGGTTCATTCGGAGACCGATGCGCGTTGGGAAGATTCAGTTAAGCTATCTAGCATTTGCTGTAGGTCTTGAATCGTTTCGGCCATGATGACGATATCATCTGCGAATCGCAAGTGTGAGATGTACTCGCTGTTAATATTAATGCAGTATCTCTTCCAGTTTAGGGTTTTAAAAATATCCTCCAGGGCATTTATGAACAATATTGGGGAGACACGGCCCCTGTTTCACTCCGCGATGTAGATATCTATCTTTAGGTTTACACTGCAGATTCTGTAGTTGAACCATCATAGTTGCAGCGTTATACAAGTATCTCAACTATTACACATATCGCCAAACGACTTGGCCCCGTTGTAACCATTCTAAGACTGACCAGGTTTCTTTAGAGTCAAAGGCTTTCTCATAATCCACAAACGCTAAGCACAGGGGCCGATTATACTCCTTGGTCTTCTGTATAATCTGCCGCATTGTGTGAACGTGTTTTACGGTGCCATATCTTCCTTTGAAACTGGCTTGTTCGATTACATTTTAAATATAGTACAGTCAACGGCAGGTCAACGTACCCAAAAAGTTAAAGGTCATTGAACCGATTTTCAATTTTATGTCCGACACGTAGAGATCAATATCAATTGAGAAAATTTGACGTTTTGTGGTAGGTTGACGTGGATTTGTCTGTACCTATCTTTGAAGTTTCAGCTATTCAATAAAAAAAAAAAAAAGTAAATTTTATAAAAAAAAAAAAAACCGACTTCAAAACACTAAAATGCTAAAAATAATCATAACACTTAAGTACCTAATCACTTAATTTTGGAGTCGGTGCCAGCCGATGAGAGATTCAATGTTTTTGTTTGCACCGACTCCAAAATTAAGTGATTAGGTACTTAAGTGTTAGGATTATTTTTAGCATTTTAGTGTTTTGAAGTCGGTTTTATTTTTTTAAATAAAATTTACTTATTTCATCTATTTTAGTGATAAATCCTAATCTAACTGCTGAATACCGATTTCATCCCCTATTTTCTTACCCTTAGGGGTGATTTTTATTTTGCAAACTTTTATCATAGCATCTTTGAAGTATAAGCTATTCAATAAAACAAAAATCATCAAAATCGGCTCATATTTGTCGAAGATAGGTAACAAGAACCACAACCAAAATATTATCTGGGTATATATTTGTTGATTTTCTCAAAAAGTTCTACATCAATTTCGATACAATTTATATGGGACCACCTCTGAAGTATGATCTACCAAACAAAAAAAGAATCATTAAAATCGATTCATAATTGGCAGAGTAATCGCGTAACAAACATACAAAAAAAAAAAAAACATACAGTCGAATTGAGAACCTCCTCCTTTTTTGAAGTCGGTTGAAAACTAGTCCACATTTGGCGATATTGAGTACCTAACATAGATATGTACAAAAATCAGTTGGCGTGGTATGGAGTTTATGAAATTTTTGATGAATTTTTATGAGGGTCATCAGAATTTGAATTTACGAAAGTATTTCCTTTCAAACAAAAAAATAATTAATGAAATCTGTTAACGTGGTAATGCATCAACGAATGATCGTGACCGATGAACTCACATAAAGAAAAGATTTCGACGAATTGAAAACCTCCTCCTTTTTTAAAGTCGGTTAAAAATATACTATTTTTTTAAGCAATCATTTAGCTGGCATGGGGAGGGGGGACAATTGACTCAACCTTATTACCCAAACGGAACCCTGGATTGAAAATGTACACAACGTTTTTATACGACCTATCCAACGGCCATGAGATAGATACGATTTTATTATTCTCCACTGTATGTGAGTTTTTTTTTACATTTTAATATACCACTTTGTCGGCGTGATTAATACCCATGAAAAATTTCTGAGCTATGCCGCGGATAGACAGACAGACGGACATGGCGAAACTATATAGGGTTTCGTGTTGAGTACGGAACCCTCAAGTTTTTACCGCTTTTTCCGAGTTGGTTGATATTTTTTTTGTGATCTTACTATAATTTGTACGGTTCTTGCACCTTTTTCTTTACTTGTGCTATAAGACATTGGTTCTTGCCAAATATCATGATTCTAGGTCAACAGAAAGTATAAGGGTGCTTTGGTTTTTGATCTGATTTTGATTCTCTTGCGATATCAAAAATCCGGCTTATTAAACAGCCGTATCTTTTGCTAAGTTAGTTTTTTCCAGTTGCTAGGAATTACAGACCTGAGTATTTGATAAGTAATACTTTTAACATGATACGCTTATTTACTATAATGCCTGAATTCGATAATATTATCTTCAAAATTTTTTGTTTGATTGAGAAAATAAAAAATACGTGTCCAATATTTTCTGTTAATCCAACTGACGGACTAATTAAATTTTTTTAGGAAACTAGCCCATTTTACAATAACAACGGTAAGATATTATGTAGATGAAAGCGGTATGTAAGCATATAATATAATTTAGTTAAGGTTACTTACCTACCGAGGTAGCATTTTAATGTATGAAATAATAACAAAACAGAATAATCATGCGATGATTAAAGTTAATAATTGGCAGTCATATTATTACCAAACATAGACTTCGAGCTACTAACCATCGCTTCAAAAATACGAGGTTGTTTATGACACTTTCCTTACAGCTAGGGTTATTGTTCTACGGATCGGAACAATCGACATAAATGATAATATTGATGAACCAAACAAAGGAGTGATGCCATCAGCGGGTTGCTTTATACAATCAGAACCAACACCTAAAACCTTTACCTTACACAAATTTTAAGGATGAGGGTTATTTAACCGGCAAAGTAAATAAATGCGTGTTCTTATATTAACGGATTTGTAAAAATGCGAGTGTGTTATGGGTTTAAATAACACATTTAAGGCAAGTGTAGTCGTAATGTAAACTAGCCTCATGTTTCAAATGCCTACTACATAAGCCCAAACTGTCAGTTTTTTTTTAAATGCTACATGCTAGAGCATTTTCAAAACCTACACATTTTTAACCGACTTCAAAAAAGGAGGAGTTTTTCAACTTGTCGGAATCTTTTTTTTAATGTATGTTCAGCGATCATTCGTTACTACGTTGACTGATTTATTTTTTTGTTTGAAAGGTAAAACTTTCAGAATGGTCCCATATAAATTTGGTTAAATTCTGATGATGGGATCTATAAGAAAATCATGAAACATTGCATGAACTCCGTACCACGCCAACTGATTTTAGTATCTATCTTACCTAATATTTTTGCTAAATGTGGACCGATTTTGATGATTCTTTTTTTAATGAATAGCATATACTTCTAAGATACTCTAATTCACCTCTAAGGGTGGAAAAATAGGAAATGAAATCGGTGTTCAGCAGTTAAATTATGTTTTGACCATAGCATTTGTTTCTAATAGGTACTATACTTTAGAAGAACATATATATTGAAATCATTCAAAAAACTAAAAAAAAAAATGCTAATTCTTTTCCTTCTTTTTAACCGCTTGACCGATTTCATTCGTCGATTGATAGGCCAACTTGATAACTGAGCATAGGGTTTTTTATTCGAACAATTGCGTCCATGCGAAAAGTATTATTTTCCCCAATTTTCGCTACCTAAAGTCGCAGCGATTGTCGTAACAGAACCACATGTTATTGCGCGCTGTTATGAATCGTATATTAATGAGATTTCGAGCGATATTAGTACTAACACGAGTCTCTAATTAGGGGCACTACTCGCCTTAAGTGTAAAATTAGAATAATCCAAGTAGAGTAAAGTACTCGTACAATGGATTCGTGTAAATAAATTAGTTTTACTCAAACAAAACGACCGTGGTCGAGTTCAGCTGGCACATTAATGATACTATGCAATTATCTTAAATACTTACAATTTTTCTTAATGGACCGTTACGAAAGGCAAGAGATTGTTTTGCTGCCGTTAACATTTTATAAAGTGCAAGGTTAATTTTGTTATTTTTATTTCCAATGCGTATTGTCTCGATGGTTATACTTGTTGTTATCAAGGGCACAATTTACTGTGCATTTCCTTAGAAATTTAAATTCCTTTCTAAATATACCTGCCCGAGATGGAAATAGATAGACACCTTGGCATAGATCACGTCGAACTACACTATACTTAGTCTCTTGAGACGGAGACGTGATTTTTGTTGCTTTAAAAGACCGATAATGAGATCACTAACCTCTGCTCCGAACAAAAAATATACCAGTCTGAAAGGCCAGTTTCTAAACCAGTAACAATTATCTATCTATACGAGTTAGGTATCATCGCAAACTTAGACTCCACTCCGATCGTCGTATACAACAATAAAAAAACTCAGCCGTTAATACTTAGTGGTTCATTACCTTTCTATAGTTTCAAAACCTTTTGCGAACTATTTGTATCAGGCTCGACATCGCGCTAATAATACATTTCATGCTTATCTTTAAAAAGCTTCCTGTCATCTTAAGTAGAAAACAATCTCGCTGCCTTCTCATGAAAACTTTGAGTAACACAAGACGTACAACATAAAAGACGTGTCCTCATTTCTTAAGCAGTAAAGCATCTGCGAGGAATTCCAAATTATCAAAGTTCACACGTTACGTATGTTATGTCCATGTAGGTGTGATAATATTCGCATAACTGGCATAAAAGTTTAAACAAAGTCGAAGAACGGTCCTAGTGCAATTATCAGATCGTGTGGGTGCTGAGGCTGTGACCTCCATGCGGCTCACAATGGCTATACACAACAATGGGAACGATCTCTAGAGTTCTCCGAGATCGGCATGTGCAAATCTTAGACATGTGTATGGCACTCCCAGTAAATGTACTACCAATTGTGCTTGAGCTAATATTTGTGTATTGTAACATTGGTAACGTTAACATGTTGCTTCCTTTGTTCGGGCTGAGTGATAAAATAACGGCTTATATGCAGCCGTTTTTGGAACGCTAAAAATGAGTTCGGAATGATAATAAATTGGAAAACAATTTGAGCATTATTTTAAAACTCGTTACTGAAATAAATTTTCGACGATTAGTTTGGTTTGTTTAAAAATGAAGTTTGACGACATTTTTGTTAAACCACTAAACAAAATGACTTTAGACTGTTATCGTGTTTCCGGTGAATTAAATATTTGCGGAATAAAAACTATGATCAGTTTCGAAACACCGATCTGTCGGAGGGTTCTTTCGTAACAAATTTCGTGGTCCGAACGCCGATTTTCAAGGTGGATTTTACGGCGAGCTTTGTGTCGAAAGGTCCTTGCTCCATGAGGTAATCAGATAAAGCAGTGGCGCGCAGCTGCTATGGGGCTTCGGTTCATCTCGCGGCGTGCTCAGCGCGCGGATTTTAGTCTGTGTGGAGTCGCGCGTGAGGACGTACGTAGCCCGCTCCCTATTGCACGACCACACACGTGCTCACCCGCTTCGACACGATCATTGCCAACCGAACGTGAAACCGATATCATACACTTGAACGGAATAAAATAGTGCAGTTTCAGTGATAAAACTTCCGTGTGTATTCTCAATGAAAATTAATAGCTAGTGTGAATTAACATTGTACAAGTGCGCTTAATTTAATTAGCAGTGAGTTACTACTGGTGTCTACTACATACCACTAATCACGATATACTATGGAATTCTATATCAACGTTGTTCAAATTAATTAAGGCCTAATTAACAGTTACTCTGAACGTCGTTACGACTAGCAATTTTTATTGCATAGAATAATATCAATTCAGGAATCGCAAACGAATCTATATTTATAGCATGTTACAATGCAAATGGTGCGTACCTACCTATACTTGTGCAAATTGAACTAGATAACTGATGATTTGTTTGTGCATCTGGTCGTTGACACGAGGAATGCATAACTACCGTCCGTTCGGAACCGTGACATGGTGATGATAGGTGGTATTTATCGAAGTCGTTAATTAATGTTACACTGTTCCAAGAATGGCGATAAAATAAGAATATTAACACTTAATACAGTTTCTTGTAATAAAGCAACAATTGCAGCTATGCTATCTCCTTTTAAATATGTCAAAGCATATTGGTCATCAGGTTACATTGTTTACCTACTAACGACCGGAGGAAATTTATGTTTGTGCCACTGATCACTTCTATCGTGTTTCCTTTGTCAACATTGTGGGCCGGCAATTTGTGTAAAAAGGTGTTCGTTCACAATATTCGTGGGAGAACTATAAAATAACAAACTGTTTCTATTGACATTAAGTTTTGTAAGGTAGGCAGAAGTTGCATCAAGTTATAATAATTTTAACATATTTCAAGTGTTTTTCAAAAGACGTCAATGTAAATAAGATATTAATTTCAATAGTGATGTTTAGGTTGGCAGTTTTAACTAAGTAGGTAACAATTTTCAGCCATTAGGTAAAAGGTTTACAATTAATTACTCTTTCCTACATTAACTAGTTTATCAAAAAACCATAAAAGATGTTACTACTTAATAGGTACAAATAATACTAATGGTAACGATTTTAAAACAACAGCTACACCTGCTGAAAATGATAAAACAAAATGTAAGTAAGTACTACGTTTCAAAATAGTCGTGGAATGTTATGCTATGATAATATGAAGTGCCTAGGATCGAGGTCTCTATCTAACAAATAATAAAAGTACATCATATATGATTCAGGAGATTTATATTCCTTTATCAGTTGTTATCAATGCTATTGGCCGTAAGTAGACTGATAGGTATCGATTCCACGATAAGACAATATTGCATTGTGATGTACAAAATTTAAATCTCTATTTTGGGAAAAACAGTAATTTCATTAATCAAACTCATGATGCAATTTGAAAGTACGAGTATTTTTCAAAGGGCAATAAGATTCATTGAAAGCTACAGAAGAAACAATGATAGAGAATATGATTTTTGAAGAAATATATAGTAAATCCCTTGCTCAAAAATGTAGGCGTGGCTTCATCCAGACATGCGACCCATGCTTTGTTGTCCAGAACGCGTTACTATGGCAACATTGAATAGCTTTCAAGTTCCCTTTTCTGACCTCTTCAGTCAACCCACAGCACTACTTGAAATAAACCAAATGTGTAATTGTGGTGATCGTTCTAACGTTCAAGACGATTCGTGAGTTAATTAGCAAAATGAATATTAACGCTTTTTTTCTCCGGATATATATTTTTGGCTTTAGTCTAGATTCGAAACTAGAACATGTAGAGCATATATTACCATTATCTTTAGAACTTGATACGTTTACTGGTGTTAATATTTACGTGTAGGTACTTTATTTTCTCTGCTGAAGCTTTTGGCTCTGTGCGATAGCAACGCTCTTTAACGTAGTTTTAAAGCCTCTTATTACTACATCATTATGCGCAAATTATAGCCCATGTAGTGATTTTATACACTTGTATGAATATGTAAAAACATTGTAGAAAACTCAGATTTTCTACTTTCATGTATTTTCTACAACTGCTCACATTTACTTACTACTAGTTGAATCTTCTTTGCATAATAATATGTGTGTTGATAGAGGACAATAGTTATTGATCATTATTAATTATCATCTTATTGGGTAATTAAATCATGATCGATCATGTAAACGAAAGTGCAAGACTTGTTATTTTATGAAAAGTTATAGATTATTCCTATTTCTAGTAAAATAAATAAATAAAAATAGGTTCTTCTTATCTTTCCTTTCAATCTTTACAGAAAACATGATTTCCAAATCTTATGTATGATACGTTTTATGTTACAATTCACGATGCACAAAACTTTTTTCTGTCCTGTCTGCTTAATGTTAGTAATGTTATTAAAAATTAACTACAAAATCTAAAATACAAAGTACCTACACAAAGTAATCATACAATTTAAAAGAAAGTAAAAACGTACCTATAATTCAAAGATTTACAAAATATGTTTTCGTTAAAAAGGGTAAAAGGAAACTTCCGACTGTTATCTGTAAATGTACGGTATCATTAAAATATTCAAGCTCTTACTATCCGCATTATAAGGCGTACTTAGGTTCGGCAAAGTTCTAAGCTGTAGTCATCAAAAGTTTTTTGGTCATTACAGACGGCACCGCGGCCGCGTTTCTAAGAGGTACCTAAACAGTATTGTCAGTGGGCCGTCATGTAATTACCAGACTTTCCCTAAAGTGCCGCCGCAGACGACCTCTGTGTCACCTCGCGCACCGCTCGGGAGGTGAGAAGTCCATTAGCGCGCTCCTAAACTTTCATTCTTATCCCTGATAATTTACAAAATATTAAATAATTAATGCTTATATACAAACATCTGTAAATTCAAGATTATATCGGAGGCCAAGATCAACTTCAGTTCGCTGAGCAGTAGTTGTAAAATAGATAAATTAATCCTAAGATATTTTAGATGTAATTAAAAAATATATTAGTTAACCTACCTTATTTTCTTTGTCTTATATTTATTTAGATTTTTTCTTTGTCGAATTTTAATAAACCTCATAATGTAAATAAACTAACCGAGATTGTAGGTAATTAACTTACAGCCTGGGAATCAAAAAGCATTAGGTACAGCAATATCGTGTGACTAGATTGAGACGACGGAATACAAGATTTTGAAACACTAGCTTTGTCATTTCAGACCATTGAAAATTAACTTTTGAAATAGCCAAATACGCGACAAATTAAGTATTGTGAGTCTCTTAAGATCTAATCATAAAAGAATCTGACTGAATGCACATAATTATAGATGGTAATAAATAATCTTGCAAGAAATCATGTAGCTAATTCTAGGCGATATCTTGTAGATGTTCCTATGAAAGTTTCCAATGGCCTACAATGAAATCAAATTCATAATAACATTAATGACATTTGGTTACATAAAATAATTACGTATTCAAAATGTATTCAAGTAATACTTGTTATTTTCGCTTACCTACTTTTGAACAAGGTACATCTTGTTAAGTAACTTTATCCTGCCTCACTACACTCTCTTTAGCGATATTGATATTGCTCGTAATTAATAAAATAATTACCAACCAGTTTAATTAATATTTTTAACCGACTTCAAAAAAGAAGGAGGTTCTCAATTCGTCGGTATCTTTTTATTTTATTTTTTATGTATGTTCAGCGATCATTCGTTACTGCGTTGACCGATTTCGATAATTATTTTTTTGTTTGAAAGGTAATACTTTCAAAATGGTCCCATATAAATTTGGTTGAATTCTGATGATGGGATCTATAAGAAAATCATCAAACATTGCATGAACTCCGTACCACGCCAACTGATTTTAGTATCTATCTTACCTAATATCTTACCTAATGCCAAATGTGGACCGATTTTGATGATTCTTTTTTTAATGAATAACTTACACTTCAAAGATACTATAATCAAACATTTTTGGAAAAAAAATCACCCCTAAGGGTGGAAAAATAGGAAATGAAATCGGTGTTTAGCAGTTAAATTATGTTTGCACTCGTAAAGATTTGTTTTGATTAGGATTTTTCACTAAAATAGATGAAAGATTATTTTTAGCTTTTTAGTTTTTTGAAGTCGGTTTTTATTTTTTTAATAAAATTAACTTTTTAATCGACATGACCAAATCGGAAGGTTTTTAGAGAGAACATTACCCAGCTTTTAACATTATAAAAGTTGAGAAAAATAACGTGTCAGTTAGTCAACTTTTCATATGTCTAGTAGATTTGAACCCATCTCTTTCGTAATATTCTAATTGGTAATTAAAATTATGTAACTTGTAACACATACGACGATCAATTTAGGTACTACATAGGTATACAGATACGACGTGTTGATTAGCTCATTAAGTTTTGACAACATTTTATAGTCCAAGCATAGACCGAACCGGCGTGATTATTTTTAACAAAAATGTAAATAATATTTATCTTTAGACTTTTCTATAAAATCGTTTTGTCACATCTAAAACATATAACAATCAATAAAGCTGGATATTAGATTGTTTAGAGTTAACATAAATATCTTTATATTCCACTACTAGATACTTACTAAGAGAAAATATTTTTTCTTATTAACGTCTCAAGATTAAGCATGTACCTAAGAAGTAAACTTTGATTGAATTCCATAGGTAGATTGTTACTTGTAGTAATGTGATCATATTAACAGAAGTAAACTTGATGATATTTTTAGAGCAAATAAGACGTGAAACCATTGCCACCAGCAAAACAAATAAAAATTAAGCAACATATAACTTACAACAATGACTAGTGCAAATGTAACGAATGTGTTAATAACAATCAAGCCTAGTGCAATAGTTTTGTGAATTGACTGGATACTAATAATCGGTGCTGTGATGAAGATGGAAAAGCCAAGTGTGGTGCTGGAGAAGGAGGCACCGGTTAAGGGCATCGTAGCTCAAGTGGTTACGATGCTCAACGGCCAGGCACAGAGGTATGTTGTACACATATGTAATATATTATTCGGTTGACGAATCAGTCTCACCTCAAAACCGTAGGTCATGATGAGTTTGCATCTTGGATCTATGTACAGATATACCACTTGCTCGGCAGTGAGGGAAAACATCGCGAGGAAACCTTCAGACGCAACTATAACTGTTGTCATGTTCCAAAGGTTTTCCCTGGTATGGGTTACTGAGGTCAGATGACTCCAGATATAATAACCAGACTTGTCTCATCTAGATCATGGTCAAAGCGTACTCCGAATATGAACGGACAATTAAAGCGGTAGAAACTAGAAAGATTAGATAAAGGCGACCGTCTGGTCTACTGCTAGGCGGTTGTAGGTTTGAATCCCACAAAGGGCAAATGTTTGTGTGGTGAGAGCACTAGCATTTGCTAAGTCATGGGTATTTATATTATACTAGCTGTCGCGGCGAACTTTGTACCGCCCTATTCTCATCATACATTTTCTTTTTTGTGAATTTTTTCGTGTTTTTTATAGTTATTCTGCTATTCGGGGCTGCTAATCGAAGATCATAAAAATCGGACCAGCCGTTCTCGACTTATAAATTGTGTAACTAACCCGACTTAAGTATTCTATTTGTTATCTAGTCGCCATAGTACAAGCTCTGCTTACTAGATAATTGGTGTGATTGTTGGAAGAATTTATTTAATTGTTCTCTCATCAAAGCAGTTGTTAAAAAATAGTAGAGCAAGCTCACAGTATGATTGTCACAACCACTGGCGCTGAGGTGCGGTGATTTGCTTTGGATCGATCCCGGTCGGGTATGATAAAACAAAACTTTTCTTCTTGTGTGCTGGTGTGCTGTGACGCCTTTGACATAAAAATCTATATCAGGCTAAGATATTCACCGATTCAAAATGATGACAAACATAATATTTGTGGACATTATTTCAGATATTTATTGATGGTAAGGCTAAAGCACACAACGTCACAACGTATAAGAATTATAGTTTATTAATTTGTGCTACAAGTGAAATGTTACGTTAATTTACGTTATCTAGTAGCTTGTACTACCTGAGTAGGTTTTTTTTTATGAATGAGCTAATTTGAGGTTTCATTATGCTTACGGAGCTTGCGAATTACTCCATGAGCACAACTGTGTGTTCTTTTTTGTTTAATTAAGATTTTTAACTATGTAATCAATGAGTGAATGGAATGTATTTAGGGTTTCTTCTTTGGACATAATATCTGTTATGTGAAATGGGTTTAAGTTTAGACATTGGGATACCTGAGTAGGTTAGGTAAGGTAACCGATGTTGTTGTGGCAAAACGCTGTCTGTTTTTCAAATAATACAGGATAGTGCTTACAGCAAACAATTTCTAGACGTAAACTATCGATTAATAATTATTGTTGTCTCTATTTGTTGTAATTGTGATAAATGTGAATCAATTAAATTAGTAGTCTTTCAATTCAATAATAACCTATTTGTTAGGTTAGTGTATTTTATTAGTTTTATAAATATTTGAAATACATTGTTATTGCAGATAGAGTAAGTAGGTATAATGAGTGATTAAAAGTAAAATAAATTTCCTTTAATATAAATCAGCTTTCAGTTTCAGAATTCAGACACTAACGTCACAGAAAAGATAATAACGTATGTTGATTACGACTGTTATTATGATTGTTATGCATTCAGTCATGGACATTTTATTATGGTTCAGTGAACTTTAAATAGATGACAGACCGGAAGCATTTTTCCGTCCCACAAATAAGTAGGTAGGTACATAGGTACTAACTATATTTTATTTCGATATAAATACCTTTCTTTGAAGTCTTCAAAGGTAGGCTAAGTTATATTTACATACCATATGTTATGCATTTTACGATTAGCTTCCTCAAAACATTTTTTAAGTACCTACCTACCTACTTGCGGAAGCTATTACAGGAGTTTTACGTGATAAAATTAAATACTTTGACCGGTTTGGGACGACCTGATACAAGTGATTAAATCCATGCAGACAGCACTCGCAAAAAACGTCCCGTTACTCTAATAAAATATTTCGGAACAAGATCTGATAAATTATAGACAACTTTTTTAATGGCAATATATACATTTTTAGGTTTAATGAACAGATACATGGATAGACATAGTCTTGGATTAATGATTATATAATTAAACTACTCTGAGTATTACAGTAAGTAGAGACAATTAAATATTCTGTGGTATTTATTCGTTTAGGTATAAGCATGCACACACACTAACACTATAATCTATAAATGAAAATGTAGGGTTGACAAAAAACACAAAAAAGGTAGGTACACGACATTGCCTAACATTCTATCCGATTCAATTTATTTTATTTCTTGTAAACTACCAACACCGTTACTACCACACCCTACCATTTTATTTCAATCCCGTTGGAGATCGTAGACCTTCTCCAATCATCTGTGAAGATCGACTCTTTTACTTATCTGTTGCACAACCATTTTAAAAATAATAAAAATATCTTTGGAAACTTCTAACATTACGTTTTAGCCGTCAAATCTTACGAAAGACACTTACTTACCTACAAGAACGAAACGTACACTTACTCGTAGATAGAGTTAAACAGAATACTTAATAATAAACTTGCTACAGTTGGCATAAGGCGCGTATTCTCTTTGCTCCAATTAACAATCATAAAAACAACATAAAAACTGTACCTGCAGAGTAGTTTGGGTGAATTAAACAACAAACAGTTAACTGGCCAAATTATTCATACGACATTATGAATACAGACAACAAGGATCTTTTGTAGGTTACCAATTTGGTACAACATCGATATAAAACGCCCACACAAAAGTAATTTTGAATATAAAACTAAATTTACTGCACAAAGGAGACAACACCCACCATTCAATACCATTCACGGACACAAATAGAACATTCAAACGTCAGTGCAAGTGGTTAAGTTATTACATATTAGACGAGTAGCTATTACTATCTTAAGAAGAAAACACTATCCCTGGATGAGTTCATAATTACTAATGAATAAGACCGTTGTTGTTACAACTTATTTTGGAATATAGACATAACTTATTTTGTTAATCTCGAATAGCATGATGATGCACTGGCAGTGGCTTATGTTACTTAAAGACTTAATTTTCGTTTATCAAACATTTAGACTTGCCTACAGAGTAAATTGCGAACCAGCTGCCACGCTGTTGATTCTTGCGCACCATACCGTGACTGTTTACAGTATCATTTCAAAAACTTCTACAGACGTACTATACCTACCTGATACAATGAAAAATCTGGAAACAATGTTAGAGCAAACCTGACTGTGTGCGTATTGTATCGCTGTCAGACCGCAGTAACTCGACTCCTAACTAGAAAGAAGTCCGCACGATATCGCCTCTCGTGAATACCCAGTTTGCGGTTGCGAGATGCCAGGCGCGAATCTTGAAAAAAAGTATTAAGGGGGTCATCAAAACTTTTTGACATCTTTATAAAGAGCTGTCAAATTTTTGAACATTTTTCATACTGTACTTCTCTTGTGATTTCAATACGCAATATGAGCTTTTAATAATCCTGGTTTTTATAGGTACATATCTATAAATATACTTAGGTCCGTGGTTTCCATCAAAAATCGACAAATTAAATATTATTTTTGGATAAAAAGCAACCATTGAAATAAAAATTCAATTTACTTTGATACACGAAAATATTAACCGACTGGGACGATGAAGGAATTAATAACACTAACTCTTAACTTTCATAGTTTAAATTAAATACCTACGTTCCTACCTAATAAAGTTGTTTACCTACCTAGGTAGTTTGTCAAGGTATTTTTTTTAACGATGACATTTCTGGATGGGGCACCATTTGTGCTATTGGTGATTGAATATTTAAACGCAAGTAACTTTAATGCAGTTATTTTGATATTTGGTTAATAGCAATTAAGTACCAAGGTATACAGAAAAAAAAAACCTGAGTCCGTACCTGCTCTACTAAGCAAGGTCTCGCGACCTATCTTTGGTCTTACTACCTAACAAGGTTCTGTATCCAAATGCCTAATAAGTATGACCATGTTTAGGTGAAGTATGCGCAAGAATTTATACCAATCAGTAATAGGTATTCGATGTAGGTCAGATAGTTCCTTACAAAGTATCCAAAAAAGTCCAGTTCCTTTATAAATATTTAGCTCTCATTTGTAACAGGACGAACCAGAAATATATATATATATATATATATATATATATAAATGAATCGTGTTTGTCAGTCTCTAAATCAAGATCGGCTGGACCAATTTGGATTATACCAAGGAAGGTTTAAAGAAAGACAACCTTTAATGGCGGTACGAAGTTTGCCGGGTCCGCTAGTTTAGAATTAATTACATACATTTAATTTAATAAATACCAAATTTTCAACATTAAAATAGCGAGTCCGACTGAAGTATGTGGCCGATAGTATTTCGAAATCATCATCATTTCAGCCGTAGGACGTCCACTGCTGAACAGGCCTCCCCGAAAAGGGGGGGATTGCCAATACTTGCCAATTGCTTGGCAGGCGGGTTGGCAAGCGCAGTTTTTTATAATATTCCGCACGCAGACGCTGCTGCCCGTCTTGTGCTACAGGAATTAGTCGCCTCTTACGACACGCATCCTGTTGGCGATGGGAAGTGTATTCTTTACGGACGTCCCCACACGGCACATCGTCTGATTTAGAAATAGATTTAGTATTTTAATAAGTATTTTAAATGTTTTTTGTAAGACGAATTGCTATATAATATAATTATCTTGACTAATCATAATGGCATTGCTATTTGTAATTGTTTAATTACCGTATGTGCGCTTTGGAATATACTGTAAGCATGCTTGTAAATTAAAATAAATAAATAAATAAAATACTCATACTTTAATATGTAATCTCAGTGTGATAATATCTATCAATAAGCAACCTACATTTTACCTACTTTTTGTATCTTACTTTCGACAATTCAAATCAAACTAAACAAGACAGTATAAAAAAATAATGTATGTGTTTACAATAAGTATAATGTAGCTTCATAAGTTTCTACGTCTAATGCTACGACAATTTAATTTTCAGTCCATAAGAGTTAAGTTTTAAGAACTTAATTCATTAGAAAGGAAACGCACAAATAGAATGCATTTAAGTTAATGGTTTGTTTAATTGTCGTTAAGTGGTCCACTGCTGTAATGCGGGCGTTCCCCTTGCTTTGAAAGAAACACATCGGTCTACTAAGTAAGGCGGTGCTTGCAGAGTTGCAGTGGGCAAGGGACACGTTATTTTTTATGGGCTCAATCCTGCTCTTTAAGAAGAGAAGTGATTCTGCCAATGTCGAGTATTTTCTTGGATTGTTCACAATAAATAACGGGTGTTTAGTTATTATTGCTTTTCATTGATTCAGTGAAGGCTACTCTTCCCTTAGAATCAGATTTTAAGATGCTATCGGGTCTAAAGCAAGTTGTCTTGAGACAAGTCACTTGACACTCGATGCGGCGTTGAATACAATGATGTTTTCAATAGTTTTAGATCTTTATCACTTCACCAAACATTAGAACACAAATTACACCAAACTTGCACTCTAAAGCTCTTTAAATGATAAATAAAAACCAATAAAATAGATCGACCATGCTTTTCGTTCGACTACCATCCACCGAATCGAGGAACACGAACGACCAACGTCGTTAGCTCAACAGCTAACGTCTTGTTCTGTTACAATGACACATCTTGACAGCGCAGAATGAATGATTCAAACGCGTAGCGGCTGTTCTGTGGATTCGACAATGCCTCGCTGCCCCCTCTCCATAGCGAGTTTGCGGCTTGGCGGGCCGGATTTATTTTTTAAGTGGACACGAAATATTTTCATATTAAGGCGCATGTTTTAAATAAAATTTCACAAGAATATAGATAGATCTATAAATAAAATTTAACCTTCCATCTCACTCCTGACAAAGTTTCCCAGTAAATCTTCCTCCGATCTTTGTTTAACGTTGGACAATACAAATATAAATAAATACTAGCTGTCCCGAAAAACTTCGTACCGCCCCTTCATAATTTTTAAAATTATTAAAATGGCTATTAAAAGATAGGGGTTGGTGATAAAAGGGTAATAATTTAGGGTTGTATGTATTTTTTTAAAAATTATAAAGAAATTTTAAAAAATTCTAAAAGTTAAAGAAAAATGTTAAGGGTGGACAACCCTTATCACTAAGGGGTATGAAAAATAGATGTTGGCCGATTCTCAGACCTACTCAATATGCTCACAAAATTTCATGAGAATCGGTCAAGCCGTTTCGGAGGAGTACGGGAACGAACATTGTGACACTAGAATTTTATATAAAATATATATACCTATGCTGTTAGTTCGTATAAAAAAAAGTTTTTAGAAAAAACATTGGGTAAAGTTCTCTGGAAAATTGGGAAAACAACTGGAAGTGTTTGCTACTACGCAGCTATGCTACGGGCGCAAAATATGTTGTTTAACAGTCGAATGTCAAATTGTAAATTAACATACCTTATCTCAGTGAACGAGGTAAGATAACTTTTAGGTGAAACGTTAATTATGTTGTTTATTGAAAGGACAGGATTACGTCTCTCGGGTCAGCTAGTTAGTAATAGTTAGCGATAATGTTACTGAAGATCCTTTGAGTAGGTAACATTTTTTCTAAAATGTTTTAGCATAGTAATACATTGCTCTAACGTTGAAAAAATTTAGTACCTACTCAAAGAATCCTCAGAAACTTAACAGACTTTGGCAACCTTGTTAATTATGAATAAGCAGGCCCACTCGACTCGGCTTGGTTTAAATTGTGTAGGTTTTTTTTAGACTTGTTAAGAAGTTTATATTAATGCTGTGAGCATTAAAGGTTTTCCGCAACCGTGACGTATACATACATTATAATAATGTATTTATACTTATTTGCACTGTGTTTCGTCATTAACGACACCTTCAATCCAATCCAATTAGCTATAGGCTGTGTTATAGAGCCGGGTGGTCAAGGTAACAGTTAATTTTAGACTTGGTCTAAGTGACATCACACGTGTCTGTAAACGTAAATAATTAGTAATTCCCATCAAGTACTGAAAGGGTCTGACACATAAATAAATAATATAAATGGTATGAGATGACTTGTGTTATGACAATCCTATACAGGGTTACATTGTAAAGGGGTAAATCTTTAGGAGTCAGAATCAGTAACTCAATCTAACTATGCAAATAAAAATAAAAATTAAATTACATTGAATTATTCCTATCCGATGTAAAAAACCGTACGCGTGGATAATTCACTCATTCATGAACGATCGTAGTCTCTCTAATCACTTTATTTTCGGATATTTTAAAGTATTTTTTTTCGTAACATACGATTTAAAAAAAAAAAAGACTAGGACGCTTCTTTATATTGTTCTCTAGATCTTATTTTGAAAATTTAGCACCCCTTCGCAATGTAACCCTGTATATAATTTATGTATGTTAGAAAAAAATTAAGAGCATTCGTTAAAACCACATATGTACCAATTAATTATTATAGAATGCAGCCTTATGATGTAGCCATGGACAAAAATGATCTAGGATCCTGGTCAAGCGTACCTTGACTAGGTGCCGGACTAACACCAATTGACTTCAGCATGACTTTGCTGAAAGCTCCGAAAGCTAAAATGAGTGTGAAGAAACAGAACTCGGCTACCTGCACCTCCTACCACTCGATAAATCACAATAAAAACTTGTGCACTGGTTAAGAGGCCGTCCTAGAAATCGTCGTATTTCCGTACATTTTGTTCTCTGATTGTAAAGAGGTGAATAATAATTGAAACAAAATAACACGTGATTTTTAAAGATTAGTTCTTATTCTTGCGTGTAGCGTGAATGGATTTTTCATATCATTTCAAAAATAAAGGTAAATCACCGAAAGAACTACCCATATTTCGGAAAAATGACGTTCGAGTTACGTTTGATCATCAGTTTACAAGAAACTATAAGTTATCCTGACAATTCAATTTTAACATTGGATTGAAGATATGGTCTACTTGCACATAGACTGAATTCTTTTTTACTTTCTTACAAAATATAGCAGAAAAAAAATGCTAAAATAACATAAAATTTTAGAAATTTCCATTCAAATATCATTTATTTTTCTATCGTTATGAACAACTATTATGAGATTTAAACACTACACAATAATCTTCAGGTATTCTTTTAAAATAATACATTTCTTATTTTTAATAAACAAAAAATTTAGTAGTAAACCTAAGTCAAAATTAACTATAAAATCAAGCACGCAAAACCGATCGTTTCTCAAACCTAGGTAGGACGTCCACTACCTAATTATCAATATTATCTTGTAAAGGATCAACATTGTTGACGCTTTATCCCGCATTACAGACGCACAAAAGCATAGAACTGTATTTCAATTTTGCACTGAAAAAAGATGCACGGCCTCTTAAGGAGACATTTCTAAGAATTACCAATAATACCAATCTGCATTAAATATGAACTTTAAAATATGAACACTAAATGAGAGGTTTGGCAGTCTAATTATGAACTCTTGATAGAGATAATCTTGACGTTATTTGATATTTACGGTCCAAAAAATTTATTTGTAATTATTATTTCTTTGTGCTTGGGATTTAATCAACTTTTCGAGTAAGTAAAAGTTAAAAAAACAGACGAGGGTTGTTTGGCAGGATGACCGCGTGTCGGTGGGGTTGGTTTGAGGTGCGAGATGGTGTTTCCTCTCTACACCCCCACACAAAATTGTATACGACACAAAATAAATGCATTAATTTATCTAAAAAAATAAAGAAAGTATAAAGAAAAATCCATGAAAAACTATTTCATTAGACGAGACGAACGATAAATTGCTGAAGGCGGAAATTGCTGAATGTAAAAATAGCCTGTTGGTACAGTCGACTTGAAAAAAACATTGGGCATTTTAAGGCCTTGTCACATGAACTCGAATAAATTTGTTTAGTTTTATGTTACAGTTTTAGAATGGGTACATCATTTTATAATCTCATTGCAATTTACTATGACATGGTTAAAAGTAGTGCAAGGTTTTCTTATGGCGGATACCTACACTTGTGAATGTACATATTTTGTGAACAAAGATTAATGAATATGTTGGTACCTATAACACCCAAACATTTGACATTTAAGGATAACTAAAACTATTGCCTAAAATTCATTGAGCGAGACCGACCTAACAAGATATTCGACTTTTGACGATTCTAATTTTAATTAGGTACTTGATTTAATTATATTTACTGTTTATTCTCTACCTAAATTGTGAACTATTAAAGGGGAGTGTCTTACCGAAGTCATCGGTGGTCTTACCGTCATTTTGTCAAATAACGTCTCGGTCTACTGGGTTTGCTTCAGAGCAGCCAGTCCGTAGCTGAGTGCTTGCTGACAGTGTAAGGCACGCCTTGTCTTATTGTGTGTTAGTGAAACAGACGACTCGATTGTATAAAACGTGAAAAAAAGAAATTACGGGTTATGGATCCGGGACCATAATAATTATTTTTTGACAAATTTTTGTCTTTAAAATTGATGACAACGTTACCACTGTTTACCTATAATATTTTAATAAATGTGTATTTACAAAAGCTATATCTCAGCTCCATCTGATATAACGGCTAAGCGAACTAGTTATAAAAAAGTTCAACACAAGCGTTAAGTGAATCAGCTGTCACGGGCGCGATTATTGAACGGGCGCACGCATGCGCAGTGCGCGCTGTTGGCATCTGGACCGGCGAGGCGACCCTCTACTCACAAAACAAACAAACGCGACGCACCCCTGACACTGACCTACAGGTCTCCACCGATCGCGCACAATACCGCCGACCTTCTGCCGATGTTCATATTCTATGAAAATGCCTAACTCTTACTGCAAACAAAATTGCGCCGCGAAACGTCAATCTGTGCCGGTCACTGCCTATGTATTATAAAACAAACAAAATCACGTGCAAAAGAAAGTGCCGCGTCGTTCTGCGGGCAACGAGCGTAACGCGTGACGATTTAGATATTAGAATCGGATCGGTGTTCTCCCTCTCCGACACACCTGGCTGGCCAGTTCGACGGGTCCGAAATAAAATATGTCGACGTCCTCACGCATGCGTCGCCTCGTGGTGTACCGGAACCATTCAGAGTTAAACGATGGAACCTGATGAGATGCTCGATCCGCGCCGGTGATAACACGGTCGGTAAACTCGATCGTATAACAGTACACGAGTTAGAAACAGAGTGTGACAAAAAGAAATCTGCGTGATAATTGTGATCGGTTCAGCATGAATGGTCAGGGTTGACGTGAGTGATTTTGCGCCGGTGCGGTGGATGGCGCTACGGTGGTGGAGGCCGATAGTGGGGCTCGGGCGCGCGAACTTCAGTCGGCCGCGTGCGTGCGCGCCGTGAAAGTGTCTCGCGCGAGATGCGTTCGGTATCGGCCACGACCGCGGCGCCCAGCCCGTCTCCCGCCCAGCTCCAGCCGCCGACCCTCGGCGCGCGCCGCGTGAAGACCGACCTGCACGTCGCCGAGCCCACCACCTCGCGATCCTGCAGCCCCGCGCCCAGCCTCCGAAGCCAACGGGCTAAACAGTACAGGTGGACTTCAAAACACTTTCAACGTGTGAAATTTTTTTGTGCTGTCTTCAGAACCACATTAAGTGGCAAATATGGAACAACACAATCATCAGTGACAAACATTGTGTCAGTCAGATTTCACAAAGTAGTTTTATCAGAATTTATTTATAGTGTTATCGGCGCACCTTTACAATATCAATGGCTACTATCAGTGTTCTCAATATATTTTGTTTAAGACCGACGTTTCAATGTTATTTAAATAGTGGAAATCTTGCGCCGTTACAAGTTGATCGACGTAATCAGAATAATTATCAAAGTGGACATGCACTGTTAAGATATCTATTGTTTCGTGCATACACCACAAAGGTCAGCGGATTGGCCGAGCAACAGGCAGCAGTGCAAGGCCATATGAGAGGCAGCAGAATGCTGTGCTAAGCCGACTCCATCCGTTTTCGTCATACACCAAATAAAACACGGAACTGAAACCATTTGTTTCATATTAGACTTTCGAGTGTTCGTAATGCTTAATAAAATTCGGTTTCTTTTTTGAAAAAACCTATATCAGCATATTCGTAAGTTTCATAAAGTGTTTACGAAACTTATGTTCATGAAGTCTGTAAAACGCTAACTACTTAGCTAACGATAATGATTAGTCATTAGTTAGACAATGCTAAGTTCATACTAATAGCATTTTTTAATATCAGCAAATATGCGTGGACGTGGAGTTCGAAACTATATTGCACGTGTAACCACAAATGACTGGTGTAACTAAGGCGATATTATGTGATCTATTGGAGTCGGCGATATATATCTATGAAATACTTAGTTTCACATGTTACTTTCTTTAAATTCTATGTAAAATATGTACACAAATCATTAGTACCTATTTGGTCTTATGACTTGCAAGTTAAAGCAAAAAAAACTTTACTTATATGTATAGGTACTCAAATCCACAACACCGACCTAAATTTGTAATATAAATATAAAATATGTAAAATCTTAGATCATCTCAGATCTTACTCTATCTGGCTTTTTGAGCTAACTTGTTTTATCTTTTACGTTTTACTGACCTAAAATTTCGTAATTGCATAGTTAAGAAATATTGGTAGGGTATATTTAATAAAATATTACTTCAGATAGAATTATATTTTTACCAAAAAAATCCTTGTTGGACTTGTAACCTTATCGGATGCCGTCGGGTTGTACAAGACCGCGTAGCAAAACAAAAACTTGTGTCCCGTTTCACTGGGCTGATGAGGGGTTAACAACATAAAGCATTCGATAAATAAAAATTATCAAGTAAAATCCAACAAATACACTACATAAACAATTCTGAAAATAATTTGTGTAACTTTTGAAAGAAAACAATTAAGTTGCTCAACTGCGATTGAAACGTTGTGTTGCAGTAATTATTCACGATCATATAAAAATAATGGCTTACGTAATGTCAAATGATATAAGAAATTAATTAAAAACATACAACGCGCGTTCTATTTGAACTACTACATTATTCCGTATTTAATTAGTTTCTAATTAATACAAATATTAACCATTATCAAAGTCTAGTCTGTATGAAAATTAACCCCTCTAATGATGTTATAATTAACATTCTCTTAGTGCATGTGCATATTAAAGATGCGATTTATAAAATAAAATGTTAAACATGCGAAACTTTTTAATACTGTCACTGCAATTGTGTGCTATAATGAAGTCATAATTCAGATTTATATTTGCGCTAAGATAGTATTAAGAATAAATGTTATGAAACGCGTTCGTAATTATTACTTTCATAATAAACTTTCTTCTACAAAATTGTCTCTCATATGGGCACATTGTGAAAAGAATACCAACGGTTTAATATTTGATGAGATTCGAGAAGATCTTAGCTCTTGAAATTACTAATGAACTGTCAAAGTAGCTTAGTTCAAGCCGAATTTTATATGAGGCTCAATATTCCAGTAATAATAAATGAAGATCCAAATGGAACCTTAATTAGAATTCTAATAGAACTTCGGAGTTGTAATTTAGAAGCCGTCAAATATATAATATAATTGTGATTGCAAATGTTTTGGTAATGCAAACGGTTGATGTCAGTAAATGTCGTCGGCCCATTTTTCGCTAATTAATTGCTTCGGGAGTGTCACGCTCACGCCCATTTCTCTAACACCCAGAAATGAAATCAGTAATGGATTAAAATTTCCAAAATTTACTGCATTATGATAAAAAAAATTGAAGGTGTTATGTGATTACGAACCAAATCCCGTGCTGGGGCTGAACCGTGTCTACAGTGTTGTTTTACGTCAAACTCTATACAGAAAAATAACCCAAGGATTAAGAGCTCATGGTTAGGCCCCAATGTCATTGAAATGGTATAGTAATCTCATGATGATACTCATTTTGCCACACATA
This sequence comes from Anania hortulata, assembly GCA_963576865.1. Classification (NCBI taxonomy): domain Eukaryota; kingdom Metazoa; phylum Arthropoda; class Insecta; order Lepidoptera; family Crambidae; genus Anania; species Anania hortulata. The sequence goes on along the minus strand of OY756396.1, from coordinate 14,922,929 downwards.
TTGCATTGTTCTACTCAACGTCCAGAGAACTTCAACACTAAATAGCAACATTGAAAGCTAGACAATTATTATAGCTCCGAATGCAAAATAAGACGTACGTAGGCCTAATCGAATTACTTAACAAGATCTGGTTTGGTGAAGTCGTGCAGATATTCACATGGATTATACTGTCGCTGCCTTTGAGGACGTCCTCATAATTGAATAAAGAGCTAAAGCTCCATTAGGCACACATTTATAATCCTCTATCTTTAGACTAGCCTAATATTATCTAGTTTTTAGTTAGGTAGATACTGACAACGTGTTTGCCGAACTCATAGAACTTTCTATCGGACTATTAAACGTTTGCATTTTTTCCATTATAGGTATCACTAATGTATTTCTTTAACTTCACATGCAAGCTTGCTGTTATTAAGGCCTGAATGAGGAATGAAATTATTGCATTATGCATATAATGCAGCCTGGAGATTTCAGAATCATCATATAGATATCATTATCATCACGCCAGCCTATTGCAGTCTACTACTGGACGTAAGCCTCCCCCAAAGAGCGCCAAAGAACACGTTCTCCCGTTTTTTTCATCTAGCCACTGCCAGCCATCTTCCTAAGGTCGTCGGTGCATCGAGCTGGGGACCGTCCCAGACTACGATTGCCAAGGCGCGGTCTCCACTCGAGTAGAATCGTATACTATGCGCATATTTATGTTTATCTTTTGTTTTTCAGGGCCAGCCTACCAGTTCGTACGGCGCGACTCTTGCAACGTTCACGCACGCAGACGCCGTCAGACGCGGCGAGCGATGGCACTGCATCGCCGGCGCCGGCGCCCGCGTCTTTGCTGCAGGACGTGGTCGACATCAAGACCTTACTACTGCAGCTCAAGCGGGTTTTACAGGAGGTGTGTATAAAGAATAATCGCGTAAACAAAAACAATCTGACGCGGTGAGTGTCATCTCGCGACGGTTTTCTGTTCTCGGTTGACATTACTCAAAATATTGCTACATCGTGGGAGGTGTGTATACTATATTCAAGTTCCCCCTTTTCTCCTCAGCTAAATGGACTTACCTTACTGAAGTTACCTTTGTAATAATAGCTAAGAGTAGCTAGTAGCAAGAAGTGTAGGTGTGGTGTATGATAAACAAGAAGCCTAACTAGTGCCATGAAGGCCTTGTGGTTAAGTTTTGGATATTTTTTAAATAACTCTGATCTTTAATCAGAATTAAATAGTAAAATTATTATGTTTGACTTGTGCGCCTGACTCAAGAGTTCTTGTTGTGGTTTGTTGTGATTGTCAGCCATAACACACTGAATGACTGAACTTGCGCACGCGGTTGTGGTCAAAACCACTGATTGAACAGTTAACCACTTTATATGAAGTTTTCATGTTTTACTTTGCTGTAACATAGATTAAGTAACTAAATAAACCGATTTATGTTTTTATTTTTTGAGTAGGTAAAATCTAAATTTTGTTTAAATATTAATTTATGATAGGTAATGCTATTTATATTTAATTTCGCATTTTCATCGCATTGATCATTAATTATCACGATATCGACTGGTACTGATTGTAAATTGTTCAATTAGTAGATGTTATGACAAAAAAGGATAAGTAGTTATTTTTAACATTCATAGACCATATAGATAATAGTAATAACACTTATTATGAATCTACTAAATAAATTGATCTTCATTGTTAATCATCTACGCTACAAACGCTACAGATTAATATGGAACACTTAGTGATTAACAATTTGAGTTAGTAGACAAATATAGATACAATTATTCTTTCACAGTTTTTACTATTACTAGAACTATACGTTGACAAAGTTAGCTTGGTATAAAAGTTCTCTTTCATGAGTTTTGAGCAAAGTTAAAGGCTAATAACTATTTAAATGTAAGTGACTGTAGAACCTAAGTAATGGATTTGTATCGTATTTAAACGACTGTTTTAAACACTTAAATATACCTATGTTATTCTTATGAATGAATCATTTTACAAAAAGTCAGCAAGCTACACGTGTGCATGCTTATCTCCTATCAATGTCTATAAAACGTTCTGTAGATTGATATCCGTGTAGAACGCTGAACGCATAAACCACGCTAAATTTGTTTTATTTGTTTGTGTAAATACATTTGCATACACCGCGTTTTGTTTAATAGCTGCGCATAAGCATAACGAAATGCATGAATAAAATGCTGTGTAGACATACCTAAAGGCGTGCAGGAAGTAAGGCAGCGTTCGCAATTTCCCCTCCATGCTCATACAGCCGACGTAGCATGTTCGCCGTTACCTGGGCTGCAATCATGTAGAACGAGCTAATAACACACATAATTTTCCCATTGAAGTACATTATGTAATTAGAAAAGTATATAATGTATCTATCATATTTCATTGTGTATGTCGATATTGGTAGTGTACTGGGTCAATGACATTATCCAAAGAGTAATCAATTTGCAGTCAAAAAAAGTCTATTCATTCAGTCTACTTGTAATATTTTTAATAATTAATATTATATATTTTCCTGTTAGTTACTTTAAATCCACTGTTCTTAGTGACATCACATGTACCTTATTAAATAAGGATAAATCATTTTATTAAGTTACGAAGTCATACTTTAATTAAACAATTACTGTCTCAACTCTAAACTTTATAAAAATATAGTAACATCTATCGCAACAGGAGAACTAGAAATGTGGATTTTAAATCAGTTTATTTTAGTTCAATGCAGTGTATCTCAACTTGTGGTCCCCGGACCCGATAGATCCGCCGACCTATCTCAGAGGGTCCGCGAACAGAAAATAGCGTTTTTATGGGTCCGTAGACTATAGTCATTTGGCGTAGACCCCTTACCTGCTCTTGAAAAAGTTGGAGAAACGTAAATATTCACACATAACCTAATTTTATGGAGAGTGAAACTTTCACAATTTTCTCAATAAGGCACATAAGGCTATGTTTCAAAATTTGCTATACCAATAATGTAAAAAATAGCACTTGCGCAAGAAAAACTACTCAAACCAAGTTTCGTAACCTATTTTCATGACTTTCAACAATAGAAGTGTTTGTTTTGTTTGTCACAGCCCATTGCTGTCTCCTGTTGCGAGTCGGACGCATTGTTTGCTTGTTGGCACGTTTGTTTGATCGTTGTAACGTGTTTTGTTTGGTTGCATTCGCATCGCCTTGTTTGCCGCACGCAGCCAGGGGAGGAGCATCATTCGATGAGTGTAAGTAACGCCTTCGCAACGCAGTTTTGCAACGCACCAGCTGTTTGCTTGCGCCTTTATACGGTCATTTGTATGCTGCGTTAACCTGACTCATATCCAACATTTGCAAATTACCTATACTTATGCTTTCTTAAAGCATTTCACAGGTTTCATGGGCACTTGGAGGTGGAAAACGGCTTAAATTTTATATATAGTATAAGGTTACATCATCTTTTAAATTCATCATCTATTTTGCGAAGTTTTTATTTGGTGTCGGGTAATAGCATAGTAAGAGGTACTACTGGTATAAAACTGAATGATGTAAGTGATGTGTAATAACTATGGTGAATGGAATAGTATACCTATTTATAAGTCTAAAATTGTGGTTTGTGTACGTATTAACGTGAATTCAAATCTGAACAGCACAAAGCTTTGACATTTTTTTTTGCTTTTCTTTAAGTAAGTAAGTATATTGCCGGTTAGACTTGGCATTGATTGCAGCAGGTATAAAGTCATAAGTATGTAATACAATAGATTGAACTCCGTAAAATCGTTGAGTGCTTGTATCCTGTGATACAATGGTGGTAAGAACAAATCATGTAGTTAGATGTGATAGTGTAATGGGTACTTCGCATTATCTAATCAAAATTCAGTAACCACGCTTAAAATAATGTTTGAGTTTAACACGGGGTTTCATGGGCCTTAATTTGCTAAAAACACACATCTCTCTTTATAATTATGCAAGCAATTTATCATTTAAGTAATTTTTGGAAAGTTCCTTGAGAGCTAAGCCTGAAATAAACAAAAATATATTCTGATCACGAACATGTTCGACTGTAGAAATCGTACGTGTAAGTAAATATCACCCAGATATATCAAAGAATCCCATCGTACCTTAGGTGCTGCGACCATTTCATTATTCTTTGGGTATCATGAGCATCTGTAGGTAGAACTCTACCTAATGTATGAGCATATTATGGCACGTGATAGTAGCTCTTACAATACATTTTCCTCAAACATTGACAAATGCACTTGGATAAGCACTCTCCTAGATTGCGAAGAGATCCGATTCACACCTCAGGCGGTTGAATTTTTTCAAGTGTTACTTTATCTTAAATTCCCCAAATGCTACACTCTTAAGTTTTTATATGAATGAAGCCCTAAATGAAGTTGGTTGTGTATGCGCAGAGTGAAACTCTCGACCCGTTGCTGGCGGCGTGCGCGGAGAGCCCCGCGCGCGGCAACGGGCGCCGCCCCCCTGCCTCGCCGCTCAACCCCGACGCCTGCGCCGAGATGCGCCGGCAGATACTATTTCTGCAGGTAATACTATTCATCATCATCATCATCAGCCTGCGGAAGTCTACTGTTGGACTACTCTACCCATAGCACTCCACAGCAGCAAGGAGCTCTGGGCCGTTTGTATGCAGAGCTTTTCCGCAACCATTATTAGGTCGTCAGTCCACTAGGTGGACAACGATTACTGATATACATACCTAAATGGACAAAAACAAGTTTGACATACCTCATCTAGTTGGTCTCGATAACCGATCTCGCTGAAATGTTCAGCTACGATAAAGCCAGCTGTCAAATTGTCAAACGGTCCCAGTTTAGAGCAGAGTTAGAAATCGCGAAGTATCGTTCTGACATTGTTTACTGGCAAGTCTAATGATCTACATTCTTTGCTACCTATAGCTTTTCTACAACACTTTAACGATCATTATTACGATTATTATTCTCACCAAGTTAAAAAGATATCTACTGCAAGCTGACTGCAAGTAACTTTCCTTTATTAATTATTCTTCTTGTGATGCTTTTCTATTATTTAAGTTCAGTTACCGAAATTAGTTTTCAAAATCTTGATATACGTTTTACCGTTTTGATGCATCCACTCCCTGATGTCATGAAGCCACCTCTTTCTTTTCAAAGACTTCCTCATCCCGGCTACTTACTTAATTTTAGTTATCTGCAGCGCTTTTTTTCATGTCGGATAACTATCCCAAGAGTGCTACGCAATAGGCACGGATCTACGTATCAACTGTACTTTATGCGTCTTCCATGATTTCTGATACTTTTATTTGTCGACCCATTCAAGTCATTGGTTCCGACACAAACCGATAAAGATTTTTTATGAGTCCTTATCGCACTGTAGGCCTCTCATAAATCCTTCCAAATCTCTCTATCTATACCCAAATTTCACCATTCCTGGGAGTAGGTATTTATCCAGATTGTTTCGCCGCCTTTTTCTTATAAAGAATAAAAAATGCGTCGCGCGACTAGCCTATTACGTAATCGTAATGGTCTTCTGCGCTTCTTTCGCCCAGCGCTCAAGATCGGTGCCGCCAGTTGTAAGTTTGTCTGTCTGTGCGATTGCAGGGGCAACTGGAGGAGCGCGACCGGCTCGTGCGCGTGCTGCAGGCGCAGATGCTGCGCATGGCCGAGAGCCACGAGCCGCGCGCCGACGACACCTGCAACGTCGCCACGCAGACCGACCGGGTGAGTACTGACTACCCAACATCGCCAGTCAGTCATCTCTGAACCTTTCGAAAACCACGTACTTTCACGTGATATACCGGTGATCAATCAAATTCGTTAGCGAAGGGTTTTGAATCGATATATCTCTCGATAGATCTGATCGACCGTTTGATAGTGAATTGTCAATCAAAAAAGCACGTGTCACTATATGATTTAACATTAGTGTCACGTGATATACCCAGAAATGCCTGGATCGAAAGTCGCATGAAAATTCGACGATTTATTTAAAAAATACTCAAATGTGACTTTGCACACCTTCAACCAAAGAAATAGAAAAAGGTGCAACCATATCTGAGGTTGTGATCGATTAAGCTTAAGCGGATCTTTTTTAGAGCGGCACTAGGTAGGTAGAGTCCGATTGGTTTGCGAATCCGACTATTCGTTCGAACGTTATGAAGTCGGTCCTGCGTTCGTTTTTTGAGATCATGATGACACCTACTACTGTTACTGTTTATGGCCGTATGTCTATCGTATGGCCATGGTCTGAACGCGTAAGGAATGTCTCAAACGGAACCGACGAAGAAATTGACATTAATAAGCCAGGATTACACGAACAATCTAACTTAAAAAACGTTTGCTTCTTACGAATGCATTAATTTTAAGCTTAAAATTAATGCATTCGTAAGAAGCAAAAAAAGACATCTACAACTACATGCTTATTAGCTACTAACTGCTGCAATTCACCTATGTAAATGCTTTCAACCTTACAACAATAACATCTGTGTATAATTTCTTTTACGTTAGGGCATTTAGCAAGGTCTTGCACAACCAATGCTAAAATAAGCTTTCTCACAAATATAAGAAGTAGCTTTCTTGTATACCTGACAATAATGTCCAACAGACTAACTAGAGATCGATCGACTTCTAAAAGATCAGTTATAGCTTTGAAGAAGAAGAAGTTTTAGCAATGAATGTTAATGAAAGAGAGAAAAACCATAGAGAAGATAGAAGACCTAACTGGGAAAATTGTTGTTCATTCATTATTTGCACCGAATGATGTTGTATACATCCAAATTGCAACCACTTCAAAGAAATGTAGCAAAATAGTGACTAACGAACCAAATGTTTCCATTTCAGTTGCGGCCCCCGATGAGCACGGCGCTAACGAGTTCTGATAATTCCGGATTAGTGAGGTAACGTATCCTCCTGCTACCGTTTCGTATCTACACTGATTGACTTCAATCCTTACACCACATCATTTTATATTGCCAACACTTAAGTACCTTTAATCGGTAACTTCCCTTTCAAATCAATCAATTATCTATTATCATACCCATTTCATATATTTACTATCTGTGTATGTATTGTTTTAGGTTTATCGCTGCTTCGGTGCACTCATTAAAAGCCATTTTTAAAACGTTGCACTCCACCATTTCGGTCCTGTATTTAACACCCATATATCCCTCATATTACTTCTCACACTGCAAAGATCATTTACAAAACACCATATCTAGAAGTGTATCTTTAGCGTCCGATGTAGGGAAAGCTAGATGGATCATCATTTTCAAGGATTATATGAACAGGAAGATGACTTTCACCCCTACATCTATGTGTAGAGTCACCTTCATCGTGGCTCCTTACTTCACCGGCGTTTTCATTTGACCTCTTCATCATTGTAAATAGTTCATTCATTTCGATTTCTATTATGTTCATTGTCTAGTGTTGCATGAAATTAGAAAGTCTATCGATAGTAGCGTGACCTTGTAAATCGCTCCATTGACTGACACTGACAAGTCCTATCGATATTATTTTACGTTATTAGTGAATATTATTGATATTAAATGCAATTATGTGTAAATACAGTCATTAAAAAAGGACACAGTTTTAAGAATCTAATCTAATAATAAACTAAATTGTTTTCTTATCTGTAATTATTTCTAAACCGTCAAGTTTATTTCAGACCTTTTGGTAGTCCTTAGGTCTTAATTTCCTAAACTGGTAGTAAATGTTTAATGATGATTGATGACATTGTATAGAAATCGGAGATTGATTTTTAATACATTAGATAAAGTTCTTAGTTTTATGGGGTGTTTTTTAAATTAATAAATAAGTTTTAATTTACCCAGAAGATCGTAGATTTGATAACATACCTAGTTACTAAATATACATTAAAAATAATGGGGCCTAAACTGTTCCAGATAAGATCCATAAATGCTTTGACGATTTCGTTAAATAGTAGTTATCGGTTGGAATTGTCATCAGTGCAGTAAGTGATGGATAAGGTCATCTATCGATAGTCTGATATTTCGCAACACACATCATCTCATCGTTTTAACAATCATTTTTCTTCCCATGCTGCTTTAAATTCCAATCGGAATAATGACGGTGCAGTTTCCACTTGGGCCCGCGCGTTCGTCCGTCGGAGCAGGTAGCGTGGCTCGACTGCTTGCTCGCCCTTTGCCTCTTGTGTTCCGTCAATGTGTTGTGCTTGTTGCATCTTGCGTACCGCGCCCCGGGGGAGAACGTCTTCCTCGTCTCCGACAGTGACGTGCAAGACTACTGCCAGAGATACTACAACTGATGCATGTTAACACGATAGGGCGTTTCAAATATTATACAGGATGTGCACTTGAGTGGCTTAGCCATGTTTTACGTTTTAGTCTTCTATAACTATGGGATACTGCAAACAGCATGAATCAAATGACACATTCTACTGGTAAAGAACATATTGTAACATGCTTTTGATATTTGATATTTTTATGCAGTCGTCAACATTGCATATGAGTGCCGCTTTAGGTACGGAATAATCACCTTAAATTAATTTTCTTAGGGAGAAACCTGTATTACACCTCAGTGCCTAGGAAATATAGAACTATTATACAGACATAAATTGTTTTAACAACATTTAAAATGGTGCTAAGTTTACATTCAAGGTAGGATTTGTACACCGAGAGCATACAGGATATAATGTAGGGAAGAGCCCATATAGGAGACTACTAGATATTTTACTAAAGTACTTTCAAAGCATATGTACATTCTGAAAAGCATAGGTTTTTTGCCAGTTGTCTCGTTTTCGAAAAATACATACCTAGTGAGTTTTGTGATGGATGAATGGCCAAACCCGTAACAGTAAGTGTTTTAATTTGACCCTTATCTAGTATATATTTTTTATTTTCATTAGTTTTAATCTTATCTCAAATACATAAAGTTTTAGTTATGTTGGCAGATATTTGGTCACCACTGGTTATTTAAAGGTTTGCCTAAGCATAGTTTACGTATTTGGTCATCCACTCCCCTCACCCTATGTATATATATATATGGGCTCTCCCCGACATAATTGGTACCTGATCTTGATTTGGCAATAACTGGTTCGGCTTCATGTTGTTTTTTTTTTCGAAATAGTTGTGTTGTGGTTTGATTTAGGTAGTCGTGTGTTGAGTTGTCTCAAATTAGGTAAGGCGAGATTTAATGTTTGTTACTTTGATTATCAAACGCATCTCTGTGTTACACGCTGCCCCTCCAGAATATAAAGGTAAGGAATATTAGTAGAACAGAATGTGAATACAATAAAAAAATATCATATTTTAAAAAACTATAAAACACACTTTTATATGTATTGAAGAATCAAATGAGCTCAAAAACGAAGGTTTTACTAGTAGTTGTTAAAGAGTTCCACTCTCCAGCTAAATCCATCATCAGATCAGGACGATGGTGTCAAATTATTGTCTTGTCTTCTTAAACTTATTATATCGACTTAAAACTTATTATATCGACTTAAAACCTATCGACTTAAAAAAGTATTTGATATTTTTAAAGATTTTCGAGCTAACTGTACAAGTAGGTTAAAAACTACTTCCAAGATTTAATTACATAGTTAGTTACAAGAGAAGCTAATAAAAGTGTGTTTAGAACCTAAGCCAATATTTATCTTTGAGAATGTCCTAAATTTTAGATTGTTTGCAGATCATACTCAAGTTTTGTTTTGAAATACTTAATTTCAATCCTACACATTAACTATTTATTACATATTAAATACTCGCGTGTTTCTTTGCTATTTTAATTTACAGATACCTAAGCATAATATATTTGAATTGACAATAAAATATAGGAAGCGTAACGCAATATTATAGAAACTTATGAATTAGTAATCATTTTAGCGAGAGTGCAATTGCAATCGCTTGTTTTAATAGTATTTTTCTAATAAAATAGTGAGATTATTAGTTACAATAAAATAAATAACTATCGTTTCAACGTAAAACGTTTCATGGTATTCGGTATTTATTATGTGATTTATAAGAAATAACTTTGATTAAGGTTTCTCATAATATGCGAAAAAAAGGTTCAGTAACAAAACTAGTCGAATTTCGAGCTAATGACTTTTTAATTTTCAAGATAGGTGCCATTTACTTTGTAAAGTGGCCACAAGGTGACCTTTTTCTTTTTAATTTGCCAAAGAAATACAAAACATTTTTTTGGGACATCTTGTGTGATAATTAGCGTAGTCCCAACCGGTCTTCAAAAGAATAGGACATTTTTAAGTCATCCCGTTCACTAATAACTCACTATTTTCTTAACATGACTAACCGTTACTCTAAAAACCCAGTGACGAAACTAATCTTTCCAATTCGTCTTCACAGTTGGAATGAACAAGCTAGCGCTCGGAAGCTGCCCGCGTACAGTGACGCACAAAAGACTAAGCGGCCCCTCGCGCCGCCCAAGTGCACTTGCGGCGCGAGGAAAGGAACCCTCGACGACAAACAACCCGACATCCACCTCAAGACCAACAGCCGAGTCGGCTCTAAATACCTTCAAGCTCTAGCCAACAGCGACACGACCAGGCGGTACGTTAAACGAGACTCGTCGGTAGGCGAGAAGACTGAGAGGAAAATCTTCTACACCGGCCGCTCCCGCTCCATCGAGAACTTTCACAACTCCAACCCACAGATGTTTACCCCCGAGCCCTTACCGAGACACGCAGTCATAGATGAGAATTCTCTTCTCAAGCATCACACCTCCTACGGGGACCTCTACAACGGCCGGATTAGTAGCAAGGAGAGCGTGAATGGGAACCGCCACAGCCCGAGCCTAAACGGCCAGTCCACCGACACGGACTACAGCTCGGACGGCGGGTACAAGTCGCTGCCGTCGTCCATCAATTGCAACGGGCACTCGCCCAAAAAGGTCAGTGGCATTCCACGGAGGTCGATCGAGCAAAAGTTCCTTTCTGCTAAGCACATCAAAGCGAGCGCTATTTGAACGCACCGAAACCAGTCACGCCCTGTGCACGTTTCTCTCTGAATGATCGCGGCGATCGTTGCTAGCTGACTAAACATTGTTGATCGTAGTATTTTATAGTCTGTTACCTTATTATGACATTATTCAGCGTCCTTTTAGACCAACTATATAAATAGGCAATGAATGAAGTCTCTTCAAAGATCTAGTCCATAAAATCTAGGATACAAAATTTTGCATAGATCTAGGTAAACTTATCCATCAACGTATGAATGTATTTTGTATGAAGTCAGCTTTGAGTTAATCTATACTGAAGATTGCTTGGCATTTATGAAATTAGTGTAACTCAATATAATGAGACTGTCTGATATCTTTAAAAAAATACTTTAAAAGCAATTGTTGCTTTCTAAATTCATTCAGAGAATAACGTGTTGGAAGTCGGCTGGTGTATCTCAATTGTGATATGTTGATTCGTCTTGTCTGACAGATTGAAGATGGTCAATAATAATATGTGTTGCCTCAAGTCACACTTGACGAATTTAAGCAATAGTTGATTCTGTATGTTAAGAGGCCTCTGTAACATAATTAGAGTATATTATAAATATTCGTCGGTTCATTTTATACATTTTGCGATTGAACGACGAAATGGACTGATTTATTATAACTACGAATGTAGACATTAGTGTCACATATCACAGTAGAATAGAGAGATTTATTTATCCAATTTTATCTTGTTAATTATGTTGGCGACCGGCCTATAAAACAATTGCCTAAGGCTGGCCAATATTGACCCAAATTCAGGGAAAACCATAGACCTTATTAGTAAGGTGAGTTACTACTGATGATGTTTCAGAGGCCTTTTGTATGTTTTGTGTTGTTTGCGAGTAGGGTGCCACCAAATGGAGCCATATAAAATTATAAATTACATTTTATGGTTTTGATAATACGGGTCATGTATAGTACATATAAAATCATCAACTTATTTTGATTTACCAAGCAAGTTTGTTTGACGTTTTGGTGGCAATCCTATCGAGTCTAATACGGAACCTCGCTGCAACGCTTTTGTTCGCATTTAGTTTCACCGCGAGGCTAATGTAAGCTAACTTTGTTTGATGCCAAATTATAATCAATTGTAATCATCTCGTAAGTAACTCGAGTACTCGCTATTCCTTTGACGTGAAGCGCAACACTGTTGCGATTCGGATTCATGTATTGCTTAATGCATTTCTCTTTATTGTACCTAATTTCAATTAAACTTATATACTTTGACCTTCCTGTATAGTACAGTTAGATGATTAAACGGATCAGGAAATCATTTTGTAGATTTTGTTTACAAATTCGTATACAGGCGATAAATTGTTATCTTAGATTTTCTATGGTAGACAAACTAGTAGATAAAGCTGTAATATGTGATAAGAGTGGCTGTAAGAACTTGTATTTAATTTTTATAGTATCTTCCCTGTTATTCACTGGTGTACTCGGTAAAGTAATCTCGGCCGGTTATTGTAATTTTTTGCTCTGTATAATTATTTAGACCCGTTAGGTATCAAATAGGTACGTTACAGTGTATAAGCTATAAAGCATTTTTAATTTTAATATCCCGGATGTCATTTTTGAGCATTTGTGAGATCATTGTTAATGTAATTAATCTTAATAATAAATCATTACTCTTCCGAAAAGCCTAATTAAGTATCCTATATTGATACCTAGAAAGATTATCTATTGTAATAACATAATATGATCTTAATGAACTTTATGTGTACTTATGGCTACTTATATCGATTCATTACATACATTGCGCTTTCCGACATTAGTTCTGTAAGTCTAAGCCCATTAGCTTAGTTAAATATTATATTAATTTAAAAATTGAAGTTGTTTCAATAAATAATTTTAATTTTGAATGTTTTAAATTATTTTTCTGTTCCTTATTACATTATTTATCATTCAGAAACGTAATGTTACTGTCGATTTGGTTGTACTACTCTTTAAAATAAAAATTGTCTTTTTGCGCCTAGTAAAAAAACAAATGTCAATTAATTTTAAAACTCTACAACTTTACTAGTTTTAAGATAAGAAGTAACTTGTGACACATCACGTGACTTCAGTATTGACACTAATAGTGATGTGCCCGAACGAAATTCAACCGATTCTTTTTGAAAATCGAGAAAGTTTATTCGATTTTTATTCCAACGAACTAATTTAAACCCAGCTGTCCCGGCGAACTTCGTACCGTCCCTTCATACGTTTTTTTTTGGGAATTTTTTCGATGTTTTAGTAGTTATTCTGCTATTCGAGGCATGTACAAATTCAACGTACCAAATATACCAACGTACGTTCTTGACTTATAAATGGTGTAAATAACCCGACTTTGTTTTATATATATAGATAAGAGATATACTGCAATGTTCTACCGCCAGAGTGCCGTATACAGCTTTTTGACAAGTCTTTTTTCCTTTTTTTGGCGTTTAACCAAATAAATGCAAAACAATAACGAAAACTTAACAAAAATAACGGTAACACAAACCACATACAAGGCAGACGCTTACGTACTACTGACGTCAACGCATAGGTTTTCACAAAACGATCGATTTAGTTCCGATTATGTATTGTCAATCCCTATAAAATTTGTTAAATTATAAAGATATATTATTGGTTTGCAATTTTTGCTTAGATTTTAAGAAGCAAAGATTGTGTTTTTGCAATGATATAAATTAAAAATATATTTTGCAAAATATTATCGTAAATAGTATGGGTAAAACGGAAATCTTCTTATCTTGAAAGGACTATAAATGACTGTCAAAATTAGTATTTTGGCTTATTTTTTTGTGCTATGTAAGTAATAGTTTTACTATTGTACGTGGCTCTTAAATGGTCTGTCTGTGACTGGTATGTTTGAAAGATTTTTAGTCACAACTGTAATCTCTTATAATATACAGCCATACTGACTTGATACTTATTCAGAGTGATTAATAAATTTGTGTATTTCCTTGAAAATACTTAAATGAGCAGTTGATAGTATACACAACACATAGCACGTAGCACTGATAGCCGATGGGGAGAATGGTTTTGGAATGGAGGCCACGTACCGGCAAGCGCAGCGTAGGACGTCTACCCACAAGGTGGACAGACGACCGGGTAAAGGATGCATGCCGCTTCCAACAAGCCAATCTGGAAGTCACTGGCGGAGGCCTATAATATGTTCAGCAATGGACCTGACCAAATGGTTCCCTGTGGCTGAAATGATAATGATACACAACAATATTAACTATGGAACCGCTTTCACAAAAAGCTTCATGAAGTGAGTTCCTTCTTTCAACAGCAAACCATCATGGCGCATTGATTGGCAAAATAACTGTATACGAGGAGTTCAGTTCCCATTGTACGTTGCCTTTGTGCTGCTTTCTAAGCGACTTCTGGCTGGACCTGATCTATCATAGCATGGCAAGACTTGAAAGTCCTTTAACAGATTCTGAACTCAAGTTGGCCGGTAAAAACAGAATCGGTTCAGCTGGCGTGTTACAGATGAGAGGATCTAACCGCCGGTTCAGAACCGTTTGATAGCAAATTGCCGATCGGAAAACCACGTGACTTCATTAGTGACACGTGATTCACCAGTCGTCAATCCGTTATCGATGGGTTCCGACCGAATCGCGGGCTTGACCTGCCTTCGATATGCTAAGATGAAGATCATCAAGGTAGATAATTATAATAAAATTTTACAGCTGCTGACTATATACTTTCAAGCAAAGATACGATTAAATTTTTAAAAGACTCATTCTCTTTACTTCTCTTGTAATATTTAATAATAGATATACATTTTATTTTAAAAAAGTAAACCGACTTCAAAAAACTGAAAAGCTAAAAATGATATTAACACAAAGTACCTAATCAGTTACTTTTGGAGTCGGTGCCATCCGATGAGAGTTTGAATGTTTTCGTTTGCACCGACTCCAAAAGTAACTGATTAGGTACTTTGTGTTGATATTATTTTTAGATATATATATGCCGTCAGTTCAATATCGAAAAACAAAGGCGTTTTTAAACGACAATGTTTCTAAACATACTCGTATATTATAAAGAAGATAGGTGCCTTTGAAAAAAATGCTGGCCACGAACGAGACGTTGCTACCGAGTAGAGTTTGGCTACCATTATGAACTGGCCTGGTTAGGCCATGAGCTCTTAGAACAGTATTACTTCAACCTTGTTTTGTTGTTTTATATTGAGTTTAAACTCATCAAGCATCCGCAATCGAGACACAATAGAAATTATATTGTTATGCGTTCTTAAGAGACCGCGCACGGATGTTGACGAGTAGTGTAGCGTTGATGGCTAGGCTCTGTTTTGTTTTTCGAGATAAAGGCTTGTTGAATTTTGTTACAAAATGAAATAACTAACTACCAATAATTTTAAAAAGAGGTGTTAAAGTATATTAGATTACTAGTTACTATTTGACAGTGACAAGTGAATTAAAAAGTTAAATTAAATTATTTAGTTTTAGATTTCCGATCTCAAACTTAATTAAATTACTCGTTAAAAATGCTTTAGCAATGAAGTCTTAAAACATCCAACTACCCTCTTAAACCACGCAAATGGATAGGAAAATTTGCATCACCGGTTACGGTATCTGTTCGTATCGTGGTGAAATGCACTCAAGTTGAACCTTGGACATCGTGCGATAACCGCAGACGGGTAAGCGCGCTCGTCGCCCGCACTCAACATACACAACCGCGTCGCTGATCGCCCGTCGCGATCGCTGTGGTAGTGGGTACCGGCCTAGTCTACCGACGTGTGTAATAAGTATAACAGTGATTGTGTAATATTGATACCGGTGAATGTACTGTATAAAATAACGTCTGAAAATAGTGAATAAGTTAACCTTTTGAGGACTCGACGACACAATCGGTAGGTACAAACAATTTTTTTTCTACAAATTTATTTATTTCATAGTTTTAATAATTTTATATATAAACAACAACAAGAGGTTTACAACAGAAATGTGCTTGTAAACTAGCTGCCGTTTTTGTTGAATTTATTAAACCATCAGACTAAAAAGTAAAAATATATATACATACGGAATGCTATCAGTGTTTATTTACTTTGTTGTGCAAACTGCCGATTCCGAAGTGAGCTAAGAGTCGGGAGTATTGCACGGGAGAGGGGCTGGCTCGATATACCTACCACTATCGCTGCAGAGGGTCACCGCTGATAGTCAAAGTCAAAACGAACCCACGTCCGCCTTGCGATAGTTTTTTGTAACACTTATTTAAATAAATAAATATTAAACAAACGGTAAATACGATGATTACTAACTATCTACGTAAACTATTTGAGGTGTTACAAGAGAAGTTAGGCTATTGACTGCACCATTATACTAGAATTACGATACTAATCTGTGGCTGTACACATAAAGCAATTAGGTATGTATATTAAAATTGTTTTCCTAAGTATTGCTCCTTCACTCTTAAGAAAAATTGACCTTCAAATAAGTAACTACTGGATCACAATCGAATGTCAAATCAATGTTCTATGCAATTGCAAAACAACTTTGATCCCGCTCTGTAAACAATAAGTAGCTATTGACACACGAGTACTTGTTAGATATGAGATCATCCCTGCTTTTATCTATTTCACACGCAAATCAAACCAGGGTTAGCTATCAATGCACATAAGTCAACACGGTTCATCCAGCTTACACGTTATTAACACACACAAAGCATAAATGTATTTGCGTACGATTCTCTTGGGTCAATTCCGTCATGTTCTACGTTTATCTGAAAGCAGCAATCTAAACACCACTTTCAACAAATCAGTAAGTCTAAAAATCTTTGTATTTTAGTATTATTGACACTTTATGCAGGAATTATGATCTCATAACTCCTTTCAAGTGGAACTACAGTACTTCTAATAATAAGTTTGCGATACCATCCCATAGACATAAATTTTGCTCATCTCTATTTCTAAAATATGTTTCTTGTATCTTACGAAGTAAGTATAGACTTCGGAAGATTCAAGATGTCTATGGACATCATTCGAAACACGAAATAGATTTTAGCAGAACGACGTCACATTTTAATATTTATGTGGGCTTATAAACTAATGAATGAACCGACCTTTCACCATACGAGCGTAGTGGACAGAGAAAGTGAATCTCTCCGCGTTTGCATTCAATAGACACAAGACATTATTTTGAGAACCGCGTGAATTTAAATAAATCTAAAATCTAGTGTATTCATATTTTAAAACAACTTATAGGTAAGTTATATAATCGTAAGAATTTTATTAAGTGTGTAACAGTATATTTTTGTAAACAATTTGAAGGCTGATAATGAATAAGCATCCTGTTTTTATTATTCGATAAATAGAGTAATAAATATAAATAGCAATGTTTGTCATGAATTTGATTTAAAAATATTAACCGAATACATTGAATGTTCCTATAAAAAAGTGTAATATCAATGTATTTTTTCTGCATATTATTTTACTGTCACAATACTGTATAATACTGTCATAATGATCACATACCGGCTACACTAAGGCTAAATTACGGAAATCGGTCTTCTTATTTTGTTTTTTCTCTATTAAACAATAGCTCACGTACAGTTTAGAGACCATGGTAAGACCCCAGCCTGCCTAGCATGAGCACTAAAACACGATATGATATGATATGATATAGCGATACATCGACACTAACTGTAAAAATGTGATAGATACAGCGGTTAAGTTGAATCGCCGTCACATATTAAGATCGCTATTTCGATAAAAAATCAAAATGGCGGCTATATCTAGCATATTTTAAAGTTGGTGTCGATATATCGCTACATCATATCATATCGTGTTTTGGTAGATATGCTAGGGGGACTGATCTGACGTATTTTTTTACTATACTACCTATTGTTACGATACCTATTCTACGTTACGATATCCTGGAGGAAATATTGTTATCATTAGCTAAGTAACAAAGCAATATTTAGGCTCAATAATTAAAAGTACCTTGAACTCCAAATCTAAAGAAAGATAACTGGGTAGTTATCTTTCTCGACCGATAGTAAATAGTTCATTTATTTCAAGGTTCTCGACTTTAGCATGGGTAATCGGATTTCAATTAATAAGTTTTTAAGATAGGTACTCATATTTAGGGTTTCGTGGTCAACCCAGAACCCTTATAGTTTTGCCATGACCGTCAGTCTGTCTGTCTGTCCGCGGCTTAGCTCAGACTTTTAGTATACTAGAAAGCTGTTATTTGGCATGTATGCAAGTGGTAAAATGAAATCGATAGAAAAAAAGTTTGTGTTCTCCCCGACACGTAAAATCGGGATATTTTTTCGTCTATCCCATGGTGTAGGGTGTCGTTTGATAGGTCGATTAAAATATTGTGGGTGTGTGAAAACGATTTTTCGATCCGTTTGCGTAAAATTAAGCTTGAAAGTGCAATTTTTTGTTAGTCAAATGTTACCCTTGCCAGCCCCCTTCCAATCAATAGTATTAAAAAAAACTCTAATAGCAAATACCGCATATTGTGACGGGCAACTATAACACTCAATAACGCGCGTGGCCCGACAAACGCTTGGCCGGTTTTCTTTAATTCAAATAAGTAACTAATACACTATAGCAATTAACCTAATTTTAGTCTATAATTTGCATAACGTCAGTGAAGTCAGTGAATCGTGAATTCACAATGCAATGCATGCAACATTTAAATACTTACCACACACAAAAAGGCATAATATCAAACACTATTTCTGAATTGTTTAAATGTTTTTAGATTATGTATGTACTAACTGAATTATCGTAGTCGAAAGGTGATCTAAATACATGTCTTTCAAGTTTGCTTTGCAACGACAGTGGCTTTATCGTCAACTAAATTTACAAAACGCGAAAGAAAATATTTTGTTTGACCTAACTGAACTATGCAGTGCTCGTTAGGCCCACAAACTTTTATTTATTGAGTTTAAATTTTAATCTGGTTTAAATATTGTATTTTTATCTTAACAAAATAAAATAGCATTTGTCTCTGTCAGTGTGTGTGTGTGTTTGAAGTTGAGGACTAAATGAGTAAATCCAGTTGTAGGCTAAATCATCGAGTCAAAAGTCAAAAATCATTTATTCAATTAAGGACAGAAAACTGCCACTTATGAACGTCAATAATAACATTATTGGCCCATACATAGACAGTACATACCTTAAAGAGCAGCAATACAAACCATCTTTCTCCGAGTAAAATAGTAAGTGATTTTTCACTTACATTTAATATGAAATGACAACTCCTGTTAACGCTCGCCCAAACAAAAACAGCACAGATTAAGAAATGGTGGTAAATTTTTTCAAACAAATTTTATGACATTTCTACTCTATAGGCTCTTTATAGTACTCCATGTGCTAAATGAATCTAACCTCCGCACCCAGAGACGTCAATTAACAGTAAAGAGTTGATAAACATTTTTGTTCATTCAATAATTCTTTATTCGTATCGACTTTAGAATCACAGATTTCTTAATTATGTAACCATTAAAGATAAGTGACGTCTCTGAATGCGGCAGTAAGGCCCGTATTGAAAATTGACACATCCTGAAACTAAGCTTTTCTCCTTTTTGATTTAAGCGTATACTCCACTAAGGGCGGTTGCATACATGCGCAGAACATAAGTTAAAGCAATATGGGGACGCGCAACAAGGGCGTGCGCTCTCGTTTGGCAGAGGAGATCTACACATACTGCGCGTTTTGGATCGTGCTCTCTGCCTTACCCGCGTTAGCTATATCTTATATTGGTAAGTCATTTATACCATTACAACCTGGGCGGTAAAATTGTACATAAATGGTCCACAAATTAAAGGGTTTTGAGGGGCGGGGAAATAAAGGTCGTTGACCCCTTCTTCCCAAAATTTCCGCCTTCCAAAGCAAACCTATTTTGGAGATATTCAAAATATAAGTTTGAGGGTAAGGGAGAGTTATGAGGATGAGGGGAGGGAGTTGTGAGGGTGATCACTCTTATATTTTAATAATAATTATCTCCCCGCAGCCCTCTAAACCCTTTAATTCGTGAACCATTATTGTACAGTTTAGCTACCTAAGCTTCTTTACTAGATGAAGACACAATTTTTTAGCTAACTTCAGTTTAGGTGTTGATTCTACTGCTTAAATACAACTAACTTTCTATAAGGAACCAACATACGTACGTTAAAATTAACAAGGAGGAAGTAGTTCCTCGAATTTGATTTTAACGCATCTACAAGTGCCTAGTTATATGGGTGACAGTATATAGTAGGCCTAGTGTAGCTAAATAGGGTGGAATTTTATTAGTGTAAAATACTCAATAAAACTCATGATAAGAAACCACTTTGCCCAAGATACTTATTTATGTACGAAATCTATTTCTTAACATCAAAGCGGACAGGAAACGTAAACTATCAAAATTAAGTTAAAATAGGTTAGTTTCTTGGGCAAAATTATTTGTTAACATGAGTATATGCAAACCCTCATGTATTGCACTAATAAAACAACAAATTGGGAGAGGCCTATGTTCAGAAGTGGATGGCTATGGCTGAAATGATATTGATGATGGTGAAAAATCACAACCGCAGCTGTAACAAGGACCCGCATCAAAAACGCATTTTTAGTGAAATAAATCGCTTTTATTGACTCAACATGGTTACAAAGTAAAACAGTACAACTTCAAATTCAAATATTTATTTGCTATTACGTAACTGTTCACGTACTTGTAAACGTGTGGAAGTGTTGTCCGTAACAGCCAGTTTTACTGGGATCACTGAAAGTCGTTCTTATACTAAGCTATCATTCTAGAATCTAGATTATTTGCAACAAAACACCTAAAGTGCGTTCAGCCGCGGCGCTGCTGCAGTGCGGCTGTCAAGCGCTGCCGATTAATGCGTTTGGTCTGCCCACACCTTAAGTCGCATTCGAAAATTTGTTTACAAAATCAAAACTTTACGAACAACAACCTACTTATTTTATAGCCGTCTAGGAGACCAAATATCATGTTTGTTTTTAAAATACTTTGTTTTCACCACCTTATCTCACAGAGAGAGTTCCGTCTCCAGTATCATAATTTCAAATGTTTACGGTTCTTTTGAACTCCTTATCGTGTTTTCAGACTAAATATAATATGAGACGTATTCGTGTGTTGGAAATCACATATTTATTTACGAGAATGACTCACTGTTATATTGTCCTGGTTTAAATTAAACAAGCCATTTACCCGATTGCATTTTCGACCCTGATATAGCCAAACCAATAACGGATACTTGCGCAACTGTGTACGAAACGGAATTTGTGTAATATTGTAAATCAGCCTTAATCTATTTCCTTTCTCAGAGTAGACACAATAGGCAGAACTATTGTTTTAAGCTATATGTGGCTCAGGGGGCATGCAATGTGTTAAGCCGACCAAAGGTCTCCCAGGCTTATAAAAGCATATTTTTTTGGAATTGTTTTATCATTTATTTTATTTTATTTAACAGTGGTGAGAGTAAGCAAGCACATATGGCTGAAGATTCTGTCGAGTAGATATCCGGGTCTGGAGTTCATCAGAACAGACACCGTGCGTTCGCTTCTAGATACGCATAGGAACCAGGGCATCATCAACGTCCTGCTTTCTATAAAAGGTAAACATATCGTCAAAGCACAGGTTCTACCTAGTTCAGGTAGAACCTGTGCTTCAAAGATACCTCCTGCACTGTATAGTTTATGTTGTAGGTTATTATAATAATATGAGTGTATCTGCTTTTCTTGTATTTACAAACGATTTATTTATTTAAATAAAATTAGTTAACAGAGTTGAGAACGCACTAATGCTCACAACATAACGAGATGCAATTTTTTTATTTTGAAAATTCTATTGTTACGATAAAATCTATACAGGGTGGTCCAGGCCAGATGGATATAAAATTTTTTTTAGGTAGTCGGCTTAAGGACCTATTTGTACCCGCCGCCGGAAAAAAATCGCTTGTCAGCCGCTTACAAGATATGATTTTTTATTTATTTTGGAAATATCACCACAATGTTTTAATAATTTTTTATTTACTTTTAAAATTAAAAATTCTAATATTTTTTTATTTTAGGTGCTTAGACATTGCATCTAAAGAAAAGACTGCTTAGCCCGCTGACCTGTATCCTGTATTACACCGGACAGGCTGCTGTCAAAATAAATTCGTGCCTATTTGACTACCGCCATTTTGACGATGTTGGCCACTGTAGGCAGATGTTGACATCACAATTTTAGTTCCATCGAATGGACACTCCCATGGAATTAAAATTGTTCTTTTAACTGAAAGTGAAGTGTCTTATTTATTCCATCTAACTGCGCCAATTTTTTTAAAAAAAATCACACTAATATATATGTAGCCGAAAACTAAGAAAGACAAAGCTTGTAAAGAACTTTAACTACTTTAATATATTTATAATAGTACGAAGCGGGAACCATTAAACCAGACGGTCGTTTATAGAGACTTTCATAAAGTATCCCTTCAAACTGAACAAACGGTGATTTATAGGTACTCCAAATGTGGAAGACATAAAGCAGCAGCTGGTCGACCACGTAATAAACAGTCGCGACAAGAATGGAGACCTCATGTTCCCACGGCTGAGGCACCAACTAGTGTCGTGCTGGGGCAACTACGCATGGGACGCGAGCTTGCCTTTTAAGCCTGAAAATCATCTGATCGTCGCCAATGCTGTGTACAGAGGGAGACCAGTGTCTGACAATAATATACAGGTAACATCCAGCCTAGATTATTTTCACTTGAAAGGAGTTCGTCTCGGGAGACAATAGGTTTTCTGGGACTCTCTCGACATATGACTCTAGATTTGTAAATAGGCCAGCCTACCCAGTAAAATGTTTATGCATAAACAAAAACTAGACGGGTGAATTTAACTACAGAAAAATACTAATTTATGAAGTTTTTTTTTCAAAGGAATCAATATAAGAGCTCAAAGCGTAAAGAAACTGTAGTGGCAATGCCACCACATTTACCGTAGCACCGATAACCAATGTAGTGTAGACGTGTTCTTGAGTGAAGACCGTGACTAGGCAAGCGCTGCGTGGGGCGCTCTGCGACAAGGTTATGACAAGGTGACGACAAGTGATGATGATATTGATACGCAAAGTTGCTGGCAGTGGATAAAACATTATAACCGAGGACTAGGCTCTGTAGCGTGCATTGGAAGAAGCCTATGTCCAGCAGAGAACTGAGGTGGGCTGACTTTTTTAAATCACATTTTCCGCCATCATACAGGCCAATACCTTGTCGTTGCCGAGACGACATACGGCATGCGTATTGGTATTTTCTCTGCTACAGTGTATCAGGAAAAGTTATCACTTCCCACTATTCATTTTCAGGAATACGTCAGCGAGATAGTGTCAAAATATTTCCCAAGCGAACAGCCGCCATGGCAATACATCGTAATCCCCTGCATGTCGACAGAACCGAAATACTACGTGTTAGTACGCGTTCACCATCTACTCCTCTCCGGAAAGCGATCTATCAACATTGGCGATCTACTGCTAATGGAACAGATATCACAGCGAGAACGAATTGACGAGCCCAGCGAATATACCCATCAGAGTCCTTTAGCAAAACTGTTTCCGTCCCCTTCTGCCATACCGGAGTTGTGGGAAAAGGTGAATGAGAACTTATCGAACGCTTGGAACGAGTTTGTTTCGGAGTATGACCCGGTGGAAAGTCCGCGAGCGTTGAAGTCTTTGCCCGGAGCCTTCCACGTCGCTGGATTGGTGTTAATATCGGGAGTGAGCGTATTAAGAGAACTCGCTAAGAAACGTTCGAGCGATAGACGCACGAGTACGGACCCGCCTGTAACCGCTACGACACTATTGGCCGCTATACAGAGAGAATGCAAAAGGAGAAACTTGACCATACCAAAGGTAGCGTATTTTCTTTTACCTTATTGCAATAATATTGCAATTGCAATTTCAAGACTGCCTGCTAAAATACGCAAGTGCCCAGCATATATTTAGTATATAGGAACTCTTTCGGGCACTTATATACGTCCCAAAAATATAGCTTTGTCCTACAACATTTCTAAAATCTTGAAAACGTTCATAATATAAGTAACGTTGCAAAAGTTTCCTTTTGAGAAAAAAAACGTGAAAGGCATTCTTCCGCCTAACAGGGTCGCGGTATTTGCGGAAACAGACTACGCAATTGGCACACTACTAAGCCTCTTCGTGCTAAACATTATAAGTATCTGATACTATCGAAATTGAGTATTTTGGCATTTATATTGCAGCACCTACACCTGTACGAAGCTTCGTACACACAACATTTCGTAAGCCTCGAACAGATGTACCTACTCGTATAATTGGTCGCCAAGATACTCAAGTCGTCGAGTATCAGTTGGTTAATGTTATGTTGTACGAGTATCATACAAAAGGGCTGAAAATCACATATGCCTATCACGTTCCATGGCTTCTTGCCGCAAAATTCATACTTCGCCGCTGCTTTAGGTTGCAAAATTTTGTTAAGGGTTTACTTAAGTTGTTGAGTATACTTGTTTTGCTTGTGTATAAAGGGACCTAGTGCACATTATCCTAGCAAATACTGATCCAAATATCAATTTGTTTGCTTTTCTGTGGGTTGGGTTAAAAGTTTAGAGTGATTTTATACTACGACACAGTTGATCCTCACATTATCTTTTAGGAAATAGCACAAGTTAACTGACTCGTATATCTAGGACAGTACATATAACAGTTTTTATATACATATAAACCGAATTCCTTGCGTGAAATTGATAGCTAATTTGCTTTAACTGGTAAATAAAATAGCAATTTACAATTTCAGATACTAATATCTCCACTAGTAACAGTCGATCCTCGGAAATGGCCGCGACGTGTCTTAGGCGCTACAATGTCAACCACGCGGTCCGTTGTCAAGCTTCCACTCCGATTAAAAGACGAATTTGTAGCCCTTAATGAGTTACGGGCCACAGGGCAAGTAAAACAGTTTAACACTTTGACGTGGAAGTATGCGGAGATAGCCCAGTTGTGTGCGCGGGCGGTGAACGAGGCTTGGCGAGGTCTGGTGGAAACGTATAGAGCGCCAGCGAAACTATGGGAAGATACAGTTAAGGCAGACGATGGGAAACGCCATCTGCTACAGACTGTTTCTTTATGCGGGCGAAAGGTGAGAACTGGTGGATCCGTAGATATGCGTTTTGTAAGAAATGTGTCTATGGTACGCATTTCTTACTGACCAATCAAGGCCAATAAATAACGAAATATTGTTGTTTACATCTTTTTTGGACTATTTTCTAAATCAAAATACTTGTGGCGATTTGTTTGTACAGTCGACCTAACCAAAAAAATAAGTCATCTAACCGATTTTCAACTGCAGTATTTCATTATTATTTTTAAAAGTTTTGTAGTTTGTTGATCTGTTGACTGTACCGCTCTTTACCCATAAATCTCATTTAGCAACGTTCCCGTAAAATTTTTGCTGGTTTTTAATTTTTTATGTATTTTTTTTAGGTTATAGCATGGTCTAGACCAGTGCCCCGTTCAGGTATCGAACGGGCGGCTCGGGCTCTCGGCGTGTCGGCGACCGACATAGCCCTCTACGCGGCCACCGACGGCCTGCGGGCATACTTCGAGCAGGCGCAGTCGGACAAGCCAGACGTGGTGCTGACGACCGCAAGAGCGGCTTCGGAAGACTTCTTGTTCACATTCGCTGAAGGGAACGGAAAGAAATATAAGAAGTCGCAAACGGGAGGTAATTTTTGCGTCTTGAAAAATGTGTAGCAATCAATATTTCAAGTTAAATTAAACTACACGTACTAATTAGTAATATGGCGTAGTAGGGCGAAACATCTCAAAATGACTTTAGATTGTCAAAAACAGCTTTAGTCTACTCTAACGCACACTTAACCGAGTCGAACGTGTGGAACGAATCGAAGTCAACGAGACCTTGTACACCTATCCGCACCGAGAGAATTGATTGGTGCAATGAGGATGTTGCATATTGTACAGCTCTTTGCAATTTTGTGCTAATTTGATTAATCTGTCAAACTGAAACTACCTACATGTAGCTGCGTAACAATATTTTTTTATTGTGTCTCGTTTCTGTGGCCTGACGGTAAAGTAAGAATCACTTATTTTTTGTATTAATAAAAATTAAAAATAGTACTGGGTAGCTTATCGTGTTGCTCTCTATCGCACGCAACTGTCAGACTGTAAACGGATCGGTCGATTCACCGCATCGCCAGCACCGATTCTGATGACGTCATTTGAATTCGACTAGGATTTCTATGGTTCTTTCTGATTCGGAAGACACGACTTCGTAAGTCTGTGAGACTTCGTAAGTCTGTTTAGGTAAGAGTAAGTTCGTAAGTCGTAAGAGGTTTCATAGGATTTTAAATTTAAAAATTCGTTTCGTCGCTTCGTTTTACGGCTTGGAAAGTGTGCGACGACCTCAGGTCGCCATCACTCTCTTCTATTTTACTTTGGTCAACTTCTCCCTTTCTTCTATTTTACTTTGGTCAACTTCTCCCTCTCTTTTATTTTACTTTGGCCAACTTCTTCTTCTATTTTACTTTGGTCAATTTCTCCCTCTTTTTTATTATAATTCGTCAACTTCTCTCTTCTATTTTACTTTGGTCAACTTCTTCCTCTCTTCTATTTTACTCTGGTCAACTACACCCTTTCTTCTATTTTCTTTGGTCAACTTCTCCCTCTCTTCTATATAATTTGGTCAACTTCTCCCCCTCTTCTAGTTGACATCGGTAAAGTGAAAGTTAACGCGTGCAGGTATGATCTGCCTGCCGCTCCCGCTGGGCGGGTCGCCGCGGCGCGTGGCGGGCGCGGTGGGGCGCGCGTGCGCGCGGCAGGCGGCGCTGGCGGGCGCGTGGGCGGCGCAGGCGCGGTGCGGCGCCCTGTCCCGCGCCGTGCCCTCCCCGCTCGCGCGCCTCGCGCTCAACGCGCTCTCGCGCCGGTACGCGGTCTCCTACGCGGAGATCAACGCGCCGCTCGACGCCGCGCAGCGAACGACGCTGTGGGGGCAGACGGTCGACGCTGTTGTCTATTGGAGACCGCCGCAAGCTAATATTAGTGAGTGGTCTGTTTTTGTACTATTCAATATGTAGAATAACAGAGGTGTCCAAATACAGTACGTACATGATGTATGTATGACAGCTGGAGGGAACAGAGGGCGTTCCCTCCAGCCAGTTTATCTACATCATTAATAGATTAAAATTAAAAAAAATACATTATAATAATCATTAAAAAAACAAATTCTAAAAAATAATAATATCTAAACGCCTGTTTAAAACCAAAATCCTAACGCGGAATAGTAACTAGCGGAATTACAATGCGCAAACTGGCAACATCGCTTTTCTGTCTCGCTCGCACGGTGAGAAAAGAGTCGGACGTTCATATCAAAGCGCAGGTGAGCATGAGTCTTTCCCAGATTAGATTCAGATTCAGATTCATTTATTGCCATAGATTAAATTATTCCTTGAATATTAAGACACCTAAGGTTTACTGACGACACTGAAGTTCTACATAACCAAACAACGCATAAATAGTTACTAAGCTGTCATGGACAAAGGGACGTCCCACTGAAAAGCCTATGTCCAGCAGTAGACAGACGTGGGCTAATTATGATGAGAAGAAGTATTGTTAATAACGGAGATAAGAATTTTCCATCATCTACCAGTTTGCTCGTCCCACTCACCTGAAAAAACGTACTTATTTTGCGACCGTGTTTAATCATCATCATCATTTCAGCCAAAGAACGTCCACTGCTGAAGCCTTCCAGGTTGGAAGCGGTTCCGGTTGAAGGCGGCCTGCATCCAGCGTCTCCCTGCAACCTGTACCAGGTCATCTGTCCACCTTGTCATCCCGTGTGCCAAGCGTTGCAAATATTAGCAATCTCTACCATATGAAAGCTGATGGGGCAGACAGGTTCTAAAATGGAGACCACGTATCAGCAAGCGCAGCGTGTTTAAAAGTAACTATTATTCCAGGCATGTCGCTGACCGTGATCCAGTACGCCGACACAGTCCGCTTAGCCGTGATGACGGACGCGCGCCTGTCTCCGTTCCACACAGTCCCCGCCAACCGCTGGCCCGTGGCCGTGGAACAACTGATAGCCAAGGTGGACCAAGAAATAGCCAGAATCGCAGCCCAAGCCCAAGTCCAGACTATCCCGCTGATTGTCACCCCACCAGAGACTCGGGATATCGGAGCCAGAGAACAGGGCCCATCAGAACCTTCGACAAGTTCCCTTAAACCGCCTACGGCAGAGGTCGTCAGTCCACCGCCGATCAGACGACGCATTACCAATAAGTGAAGTAGTTTTTAAGTACTTCATGTAATTTTTAGGGCGTGTGTCAGTTACCAACTAGATAAGTTGGTAAATTGATTTGAGATTTAAAATTGAGAAGTAAAGGCACGTGCACACACTTCAGTTACGTCACGGCCAAGTCTCCGATTAGACGTCAAAAAAGTTATGTGGAAGTAGTAGGGCGCGGCGCCAAGCTTTAACACTGTATCTTAACTACTCTAGTGGTGCACGACCCAAACTTTAAAATCAGCGGTCGCGGGTTTCAATCCCGCAAGGGGAAAATGTTAGTTTGATGAGCGCGAGCATTTATACCTGAGTTATAGATGTTTGAGTATGTTTACCAGTTAACAAGTCACCACACTAAAAGCTTTAACTAAGAGTTAATAATTGATTTTTTATTAAAAAAATAAATATACAGCAAGCTTAAGTATATGTAGTTGCGACCAAGATTACCTTTTCACAAACACCATGTCGCGCCTCTGATGTTGACGCGACTGATCGGAGACTTGACGGTAACGTATCCTAAGTTAAACGACAGTTTAATAAATCGACAATTGGATAAAAAAGAATACTAGACAACTGTCTAGCTAGATAGAAATGTTAGGGTGGGTACCTATTTTAAAGCAGTTTACGACTAATGTTGTAAAATTATGATATGCCATATAGTGTAACAATGTGTGCTTTAAATACTTATTTATACGTGACTTCTGGAATGCAGTTTGACAGCAAATATGTAACTAATGCCGCAACACTCACTTAGACTTTCTATTCTCGTTTATATAACCAAAGGTAAACTATGACAATGTTATTTAGTTAGGATTTTATGCAATTCTTAGAATTACGAGTGTAATATTTTTTAAATTATTTCAACGATTAAATATTTTTACATTTCTATACACAATGTATATTTTTAGATTAACATTAAATTGCATTTTTTAAGTTCAGTGAAACTGTGATAGTAATCCTACACAATCTACGGCTATGCATGCTACGAAACTAAACCCCATAATCACAAACAACACCATACAACACGCACATATGAATACGTCCCTGCGATTGGCCAAAACGCATTTTTTTGTCTTTTCTTATACTGGGTCTCATGCACCCAAAACAATTGCAATAGTTTGTATAAGGTTGCGTATTCCGTAAAGAAGTTTTGCATAGAAACTTAGAAGGATTGCAGGAGACTCGTTATTAGACAAGTAGTTTATGAATATGGGGATAAATCTACGACACTACTAGCAAGTCTAAATAAAAGAGAGATGTATACCAACTTATTTATTACTTCTTAGCCTTCTTCTTAACCTTAGTGTCTTTTGCGTCTTTCCTCTTTTTAGTTTCCGCTTTTTCTTCTTTGTCTTCTGTTTTAGTCTCTACATCCATGGTTTGTTCGGGCACGTAGCTGAAGTCTGGGATGTGTGGTTCGACTAGTTGGAAGACGAGTTTCCTGTGCTGTAGGTTGGTACTGTCTAGGCTGAGACGCACCGTTAATTCGTCGAACGTTTTTAAGACGACTCCATCGCATATTTGGAAGTGTTCCTAGAAGAAATATATAACGATAAAACTACACACTTTACGCGCAGCGTAGGACGTCTATTCAAAAGGTGGACAGACGAACCGGTTAAGGTTGGAAGAAGCAACCAGTCTGGAAGTCACTGGGGGCCGGCCTATGGCCTACGTTCATAATAAACGTCCTAAGGCTGAAATGCTGATGACACACTTTTAATTTTCAGTCAACGGCTAATAAACAAAACCTTTTTTTTACCTATTTAAACATTATAATTTACGTGTTGAACTTTAAGTTGAAAATAGTTTGTGATTGGTAATCTGTTAACTTTGGGAAGGTGGGGGTTGAGAACCGAGGGGCAGAGTGAATGTGACTGTGGCGCCTACCCACAAACTATGGCTCATGTACGAAATATATTTATATATTTTTTTTAATGTACGAACTTTTCTATGTTGGGCCGGGTCTGGGTGTTGTGGTACCGTCGTTGTTTCCGATTTCTATAAAACAAGTGCTTTAGCTACTTAGTGAATACCGTTTGGATAATAATGTTACTGGGAGCGAATCGACACTGGAATACGACTTATGTAAAATTACGAGAATTGGGCTTCTGGAATCCGGTTCTAGCTTTACGTGGCGTTTGTGGCTGGCTGACTTGTGCGGCGAGGATAAGACTACTTCCTGACTTGCACCGCACCTATCGGTGCAGTAAATCACGCGCGGTAAAATTCTTACCGATTTTTTACCGAGTGCCTATATTTAATTTAATTGCACGCTTCTAGATTGGCGTAGGTGGCGCGGGGCGGTAAACATGCGGCATATTGCGCAGTATGGGATTGGGCAGCCAGTACAACAGATAATACCAAGCGCGCACCGCGTGTGATCTCGTGAATAAAAGAGCCACGGTACATGTATTTTTGTGGTGGCTAAATTGAAAAAATAAGCTACATTTATAAAACTATAAGTTACCGTAATATTCAAGAAAGGACCTGACAGAAAGTCTGAAAGTAGTGTGTGTGTGTACATTGTCTAAAATATTACTATTTCTTTCTCACTTCCTTTTTTACGCAATCGTAAATACATATAACACGCTACGGTATCTTGATCTGACGAGATATAATCTCACGATGACGTTCCAAAACGTTCCTGAATTGTTTTGCACTGAAAGCATACCGATAGTATACCAATAAAAGAGGAGATCAGCCCCCTTAGCATGACCACCAAAACACGATCGCCAAAAATCATTTTTAATATAATAATTTTAAAACTTAATAATATACAATCTATTTTAGAGCAATATTAAATGACTTTAAAATAAAATTAACGAAATAATTACATAAAATAGATGTATGGCCTTGATTCCTTTGCTCGGCTAATGGAATAGAAAAACCATTACCTGACTGTCACTGTTCTGTCACTTGTCACTGTCAATCGTTTACAAATTGAAATATTAAGCCGTGGCCACACCTAAAACAAATCTGCCGCTGGAAATTGATGGACAAATTGGCTAATATCAAAGACATTTGTAGTAGATCGTAGCCATCAAGCGATTATTAAATTCAACTAAAGTGCCAATTTCAACAACCTTTTATAGATAAATATCTATGACATTTAAAATACGTAATGTGTATGTATGTGTGTATGTGTAGCTGAACGTTATATAAAAATACATATACTTAAACAAACTGTAAGAACTGTAAGTCAAATAACCCTGAGAGCAACTTAAGAGTGTAAACTACATAGCACTAGCACAAACTGGGAACGGACGCGTCTTGACATTACTTTGACCGTCGACTCTTTACTTCTTGTTCCGGATTAAGTATACATCGATTTTAGCTTACTAAAACTCGATTGGTGTAGGTGAATATAAAATCGGAACAAGGTTGAAAACACTAATATCGATTATAGCCAGTTTCGGAACAGGAAGGAAAGAAGAAGGAAAAAAGAATATCGATTTTCTCGTAGTCACATATCATTCAATAATGAAAAAGAAAAACGAACGTATTATTATGAAAATGATATATGATAATAAAATCACAACAATAAAAATTAAGTATTTATAAGACATGATTAAGCAGACTTTTTCCAACATTCATCATCGTCATTTGTTTAAAAAGTATTTGTTCTTGGCAATATAGTAGAGGATGTCATACTATAAAATTAAATAAAAATTACATTTGAAATTGGCCTATAACTTCCAGTCGTTGATTTACCAAGGTGTGGGCACAGCTTTAAACCAATTTGACACTTGACTGATGTTGACAGTGACATTATTGACATGAAATGGAGCAGTGTTGCCATAGCCAAAAACTTCAGGGGGTTGCAACTTTATTTAAAATGTTATAATAACTTCAAAAATTAATTACATTAAACGGGGGCTTTTAAAAAAATCATTTTATTTATTGAAAAACTACGTTATTTATGAACTTTCATAGAAATATACAATTGTCTCTGTTCAAAGCAGGTTCGAATTAAAACCCAGCCTCCATACAAATGTAGTACATGTCCTTAGATAGATATAGCCGCCATTTTGAATTTTCATAAAAACAGCGATCATAACATGTGTCGTTATTGCTATTTCATATTATCGTGTTTTGGTAGTCATGGTAAAGTGGCTGATCGACATCAGTAAGCTTTACCGTATACAGATACCTTCAGGAGGGGGACTAAGTCCAGTGGGGTGGCAGACTTACCTCTTCGTTGTAGCTGAACTTGTCGGAGGGCAGGTAGAGCGCGCCCTCGAGCCCGTACTTGGGGATCAGCACCTGTAGCGCGTTGCGCTTTACTGCCAGCACCACGGCTGCTTCGATCTCCACGCGGTTCTTGAACAGGATCTGAGGAAGGAAAAATTTATTATCATCATCATTTCAGCCATAGCCAGCTGGCTTGACGTCGTGAGGGCTGACATGAATGCTAATGATCTCACAACCAGGGACGCCTAAGACCTGCGAAGTGAAGGAGTAAATCAAGGAAAGCGGACCTTGGGCTCCGAAGCGACGGCTTTGGATGCAACCGGTATTGACTGTAAAGATGATGATGATAATCATTTCAGTCATAGCATGTCTACTGCTGAACATAGGCCTCCCCCAGAGACTTTCAGATTGGCCGGCTGGAAGCAGCAAGATATTAAGTGTAAATAAATATGCGCCAGAAGACAACAGTAGTCATGGTGTCGAAGTAAGGAATTAACATCCCTCTGTTTTGTTACCAGACAATGTATTATACCTATTAAGAAAAGATGATTTTCTGCATTAACTCGAACTGAGAATTGAACCCACTACGCCGATCGGGTCGTCTAAGTATGGAATAGTTTTATAGGTATGGAGTAATTAATTATTCTTTATTGACTTGTTTATTCTCATTAAATACAGCAAAATCTTATTGACTCCATAGATGTCTGGTGATCTGTCATACAGATTGCATTAATCTACCTCAGGCACTAGACATTTACAAGGTTATACTAAATCTAATGTTAGTACTAAATGTCAGACAAAGATAAATAATTAGTTATTCAGCCTTTCTCAAGCTTTTCCAAGGGCAGTCTCGCCACGAAAGGCCTCTTATTTATTTATCTTTAAAATGTCACTAAATCACCAAATAACCACAACTGTCAAAATGCGTATTCGTTATCTAGTCACCTTAGTTCAACTGTACAAGGTTTGCTTAGTCTGGGTCCAAGTAATTAAGATGTCTACGACATGCATCTGTCGGAGCAGGCGCATGCGTCGTCAGCCTGTCAATTTAATTCAACACTCCTGCTATGCTTCGCATCCCAATAAAAGTTAGGAATTATACATGTGACTATGAAAAGTTTTTTTTATATGTTCTACTTACGTGTGTGTTGAGCGCCACAGAAGCCCTGCCCGCGTACTGTGCTTGCCTGTGCCGGTAGTTCAGGTTGTCGCATATGGAGTCCGCTTGCTTCGTGTCGAGAAGCGACGCGTGAGTCGTGTCCTCTCCTATGCAAGCCGCGAGTAGACGATGTACGATCACGTCTGCGTAACTGCAACAAATAAATTAATACCGATTTCTATTTTTCCTCGCTAAGTATCGAATTCAGCATTAACGCAGATGGCTTTAACTTTTATATTGACGTTTCGATCGGGTTAAAATTAGAGCTGAAAGGCTGAACAACTATAAGTCCTTTCAAGATAAGAAGATACTTATGACACTTGGCATTTTCCGTTTCACCCATACTATTTACGATAATATTTTATAAAATTTATTTGTAATTTTAATTTATATCATTGCAAAAATACAATAATCTTTGTAAAAATCTAAGCAAAAATTACAAACCAATAATATATCTAATAATTTACAAATAAATTAATAGGATTTCCTTCAAATAATTGATGCGTAAAACGGAACGTTTACTTATAGGGATTGACAATACATAATCAGAACTAAATCGATGAATCGTTTCGGTCGTCTTGTGAAAATCTATGCGTTGACGTCATTAGTACGAGAGCGTTAGAGTTATTTTTCGCATTGTTGACTTTTGTTACTGTTTTTGTAAATTGTTTTGCTTTTATTTGGTAAAATGCCAAAAAAGGAAAAAAGACTTATCAAAAAGCTGTATGCGGCACTCTGGCAGTAGAACATTGCAGTATATCTCTTATTTTAAATTCATTTGTTGTTAAGTTCATTTGAATAAAAATCGATTAAACTTTATTTATAAACTTTCTCGATTTTCAAAAAGAATCGGTTGGATTTCGTTAGGGCATATCAATATTTGTGCCAACAGGGAAGTCACGTGATGTGTCATAAGTTTCTTCTTATCTTGAAAAGGGTATAATTATGTCTCTTTACAAAGGTACACAATCTGACATTTAATACTAACATATTAGACTTATAACCTTGTAAATGTTAGCACAGTATCAATCATTTCTGAATGAGTATGATAAAATATTAAAACAGTTAGTAATAGACTTTAAAGGTGATTCTAACAAAGTATTTGGCCTTAACTTATTCCTAGACGAAAATAAGTTAGCTAAAGTTGGTTTGTTATCATATGCACCTGATTTCGACTACAATACTCGGTACTACTATATAAGGTGGTAAAAAATTAGTGTCAAATATTTTAAGGGGTAACTTAGGCCACCACATGGATCATTTCTAAGAGAAATTTAAAACTATTGAACGAACTTCAATAAATTAAAGAAAAAACAATAAATAATTTACATCAGCCTGTACATTAACGCAATCACCCACACACGCAAACAAACACACAAATACACGACGGTAATACTAGTCAAAACCAATTCATAATCTCTAGGGTCTCATTCATGCACTCAAAAATCATACGACACACAAGCTCATGCAAGTGTGTGTATGAATGAATTTATTATGAGAAAGAAACACTGTTATTATTTCTGTCTCACTCGTTTCATTTCATTGTGTGTGTACGTGTGTGTGCGTGTGTGACGTACCTACACTTTAGATTTTTTCAGAAAGGCTTACTATCTTTAAAGACGACTTTTAGCTTTAATGCAGGTCTATAACATAACACCCGTACCTACACAAAATGCAAAATTATGAGTTAATGCCGCCTTTAAAGATAAAAATCCCTTCAGCGTCAGTTAGTCACTTTATGTTGTATTTTAATTGCTAATTGCTTTTATCAATTCTCACAGTAAAATAACAACACAGTTTAATTTAAATAAATAAAAATTTAATTAACTTACACATGTAGACATTTTATTAAAACACTTGAAAATATCACTGATCTGAACGCGCCTAATTTGGGTTCGCCTACACTCATCCGTCTACAAAATGTTGACTAAGCGTAACACGCCGAATCTATTGACAGAACTCCACGCGTACTCCGGTGGCATCAGCTCTGCACTCACATCACGGATGTCTTCGTTCTCTCTTCAGCACTTTTTACACGTACACATGACTCGTATCGAAGCAGTTGCAGCATAGCATCCTTAGTACTGGCGGTAGGGTAATGCTCGAAGAAATTCAGCACGTCCTCTTCAAGCCGTAATGAACTGCGAGGTCTGCCAGCATCACCAGAAGGCATGAAGCTACCACTGTCACGAAACCGTTGTTCAGCCTAAGATAGACCGTGATGACACACGCGCACACCCGTGCCGTTCGTGGAACAGCCTCACCGCCTCATGGTAACAAAAAGCCATTTTAAAGTAATCAGAGTCCGAGTGGGTGTCGGCCATGGTGACAATTTGCATCTAACGTCAAACACAAGAGGCGGTCTAGCGCCGAGTGATTGATAAATAAAAAAGCGCTCCGTAAGGCGCAAGGCACGTGTAAGCGTAGCGTTAGCAAAAAAATCACACGATTATTCCGTGTAGTTTTTTACCTAACAATTTGAATCTTATATCACCGTACGAAACTTTATAAATTAAGATTGCTACTAGTTGTTACAATGATACGAAATCAAATAATAGGTACAGAATGCGGCGGTAGTATGCACATCGAGCTGAAAATCCGTGCGATAGAGACGACGTTCTACATTCTAGCGTCGCGTATTGTCCCAATTATTTAACTTGGTATAATTGGTAATAATAACTAATAACTAGTAGCTTCATCATTTCAGCCATTGGAAGCCTACTGCTGAACACAGGCCTCCCCCAATGACCTATCATCGGGGGGGATTGCCAATACTTGCCACGCTTGGCAGGCGGGTTGGCGAGCGCAGTTTTTTATAAGATTTCGCACGCAGCCGCTGCTAGACTGCTAGACTAGTAGCTTATTAATCTTTAATTTTAAATGTACTAGCTTATTGTTTCCCTCTTGGAAATGAAGCTATTCATTTGCTTTTATTTTCTACCGCTGAAATGTAAAATAAGTTAATTTTATAAAAAAAAATAAAAACCGACTTCAAAAAACTAAAACGCTAAAAATAATCTTAACACTTAAGTACCTAATCAGTTACTTTTGGAGTCGGTGCCAGTCAATGAGAGACCAATGTTTTCGTTTGCGTTTGCGTTTTTTTATTTTTAGCGTTTTAGTTTTTTGAAGTCGGTTTTTTTTTTTAAATAAAATTAACTTATTTCATCCATTTTAATGATAAATCCTAATCAAAACAAATCTTACGAGTGCAAACATAATTTAACTGCTGAATACCGATTTCATTTCCTATTTTTCCACCCTAAGGGGTGAAATTTTTTCCAAATATGTTTTATTATAGTATCTGAAGTATAAGCTATTCATTAAAAAAAGAATCATCAAAATCGGTCCACATTTGGCAGAGATATAGGTAAGATAGATACTAAAATCAGTTGGCGTGGTACGGAGTTTATGCAATGTTTGATGATTTTCTTATCGATCCCATCATCAGAATTTAACCAAATTTATATGGGACCATTCTGAAAGTATTACCTTTCAAACAAAAAAATTATTATCGAAATCGGTCAACGCAGTAACGAATGATCGCTGAACATACATTAAAAAAAAAAAAAAAGATACCGACGAATTGAGAACCTCCTCCTTTTTGAAGTCGGTTGATAAGAAACCGTTTTAGTTAACGGTACTTTGTCTGCCTTTCGGCATCATTCCAATATCGTGTGTCTTCCGCCGCTCTCAGTTAGCTAACGGTTTAGAATCTAAAATTGAATATCGACTGTTATTAGCTGCGGTCTCTCTTTGAGTTCTTCATAGACGATGCCGCGTTTTCAATAAAATTTCAAATTTAAATCGAATCACATTGACTTAGTTTAATATTGAACGAGTGGCGTCTGTCCTTCGGCGGCTTTGGGCAATAAATTATAGTAGCACGCACACAAGCGAGTGTTTGTAGCTGTACGGATGGTACTTTGTCCGCAGTAATCAGCTGTTATAGGGTGTTGACATTTGTGTTAAATATCGATCTTTTGATCGTGTTTTTCTCCAAAACTAACGCTTGATTTAAAAAAAGTTTCTACAAAAATTTTTAGTCACAACGTAAACTCATTGCCCTTAAAATATTTGACACTGATTTTTTAACACCTTATATAGTAAAAATCATTTTCACAAACTTTTATTTAGATACCAGTATTTAAAATCATTACACGCATGGCCCCAGCTACTTAAATCAACAATTCGTGAAAGCTAGTGGCCTGGTATCTGGTAGAAATTTATCGAGAAAGGTAGCCCGTGAGTGTGTTATGTGCACGCGTATGAAAAGGAAAACTAACACCCATCATGGGCGACCTACCTTCGGAACGTTTGGCACCTGGTTAACCTTTCATGCGTTGCGGAGTGGACTATGCAGGTCCACATATGATACTGAGCCGTAAAGGGAGGGCAGCTGAACTTGTCATATGTTCTATATGTCTGTTTATATGTTTTATAACACGTGCAATACACTTAGAACTAGTATCAAGTCTTACTACAAACGACTATTTACTAGCTTTGAAGTGATTCATTTCACGTCGTGGCAAGCCTATTGAAATATTTAGCGATAATAGCAAAGTGTTCGTAGGATCAGAGAAAGAACTATCTTTGTTTTAAATAATAATAGTCAGCAAATAATTGATTATGCTGCTAATGACGGCATAAAATTAAGCTTTATTAGACCGTATGCACCTCATTTTGGGGGACTCTGGGAGGCGGGGGTGAAGTTGTGCAAACACCACCTAAAACGAATAATAGGTAACTCCAATATGACATTTAAAGAATTAAGCACGGTCTCTCTCTCGATTAGAGTGAAAATCGAAGCTATCCTAAACTTTCGACCAGTGTGTTGTCCTCTTATCCCAATGATCTCCTGCCCCTAACATCTGGCTATTTTCTCATTGGTCGGCCTTTGACCGCTCCACCGTGCAACGATCTGACGATCACAGCTGCGCCCCGTTTGATGCGATATGACCAGGTAGAGCTAATGAGGCAACAGTTTTAGCAACGCTGGTCAAAAGAATACGTGTCGGAACTTCAAACCAGAATGAAGTGGAAGGCTCACCAACCAGTCATTACTCAAAATGCCCTTGTTCTCATTATGGAAGAGAACCTACCACCCCTGAAATGGCGATTAGGCCGTATTGTACGTGTACTGGCCGAGACGGAGTATCACGAGTGGCGGACTTTCTCACGGCGTCTGGCATCGTGCAGCGCGCCGCGTCGAAGCTTCCATTTTAGCCATTGGAGACAGAAGTCAAGATAATTCTGAACATTTTGAAAGCCTGCTGCTCCCAAAAATTACGATAAATTAGTATTTATATATTGTTGTATAGACCTTATTTTTAAAATTTGGCACTACCTTGAAATGTAACCTTGTATACAATCAGAATGAAACGGAACGAATTCTGAAAAATACCCAAAAATAAGTTATTTCGCAGCAATTATTTTTTGCATTTTACATTGTTGTACAGAATGCGTTGTTTAACTGCCGCACTCAGCGACGTCACTTAACTTTAACTTAACGTTACTTAAGAAAAATAGACGATTATTGAATAAACAAAATGTTAATCACTTTACTGTTACTAACTACACACTAACCGTCGTATAGGCGACGTGAAGTGCGTGTAGATGGGGCAGGCCAGCCCGTAGTGGTAGAACTCGTCCTGGGCCTTGGTCCCGCTGGAGAAGTAGACCGCCTGCTGCATGCAGCGCGTGGCCATGATGCGCAGGAGCGTGTTGAAGAACGGCCGCCCCGACACCGTGGCCGCGTCCAGCGAGGCCGAGAACGACTTGTTCGTAGACACGTCTATGTCGAAACCCTGTTGAGATTAACCGTTGTAAGATAACGCACACTATGGGATTCAGTAGGGACTGGGGGGTAGTCGAACGAAAAGCATGGTCAATCCATTTTAATGGTTTTTATTTATCATTTAAAGAGCTTTAGAGTGAAAGTTTGGTGTAGTTTGTGTTCTAATGTTTGGTGAAGTGATAGAGATCTGAAGTTATTGAAATATCATTGTATTCAACGGCGCATTGAGTGTCAAGTGATTTGTCTCAAGACAACTTGCTGTAGAAGGTTAGTACTCTGTGATTTGACTAACTTGTTGTTTAGCCGCCTTGAGGAAGGTGGTGAAGTTGGCTGGCGGAGGGGCGGGGTGCCGCCTTAACAGTGCACACTGCGGAAACTCGGCCGCCAGCTTCTCCGCCACGCTCACATTCGCGAGTAACATGAACTCTTCTACCATAGAGTTCGTGTCTATGATCTTCTTCGCTTGCACTTCTATAGGGTCATGGGTTTCCGAGTCCACCTGTAATGAGATACTTGAATAAAATAACGTAAGTAGATAATTTGATTTCTCAGT
Source organism: Anania hortulata (assembly GCA_963576865.1). Lineage (NCBI taxonomy): Eukaryota > Metazoa > Arthropoda > Insecta > Lepidoptera > Crambidae > Anania > Anania hortulata. The sequence goes on along the minus strand of OY756396.1, from coordinate 14,883,014 downwards.
ACGAAAACTGGTTAATCTGTTAACAAATATATACTGGGTTACTTTGCAACCCAAGTTTGCAACACACTTTGTGTGTGTGCGTGTGTGTGTGTGTGTGTGTGTGTGTGTGTATGTGTGTGTGTGTGTGTGTGCGTGCGTGCGTGCGTGCGTGCGTGCGTGCGTGCGTGCGTGCGTGCGTGCGTGCGAGCGTGCGTGCGTGCGTGCGTGCGTGCGTGCGTGCGTGCGTGCGTGCGTGCGTGCGTGCGTGCGTGCGTGCGTGCGTGCGTGCGTGCGTGCGTGTGTGCGTGCGTGCGTGCGTGCGTGCGTGCGTGCGTGCGTGCGTGCATGTGTGCGCGTGTGTCAGATAGCAACACTGAATAATTTTTCTGTGTCCTCATACGTCAAGGTAAGTAGCCATTGAGTAATCTTCTTTTTATATTCATACCTTGAGCTGGAGTAGCGTCTTTTTGATGTGTTTATCAGAGGTTTGAACGTGATTAATGAATGCTGTACAAGGGCGGCGTTAAGGATATACAGCTGACGCACTGTAAGGACTACAGGATTTATAAAGACTAGAGGCTGGGAATAAGTAAGGCCGAAAAGTGCAAACTTTTAGAATAGTTCTTTGTGCTCTTTCTAATTTAAGGAGACTTGTCTTACAGGTACCACCCCATGCTTGCACCGTATGGGCACTGCATAAGGTACTTGTTCTCTACAATATTTGTTCTACTACTTCAAAAACATGTAGAGCAAGTTTTATTTTAAGCAAAAGGAGTCATTTTTTTATACTGACGGTAGTTTAATAAAAAGGTGTGCTTCGTCAAAGGCAAACATTTGCTTGCCGTAGTGAGTTCAAGTTTTGGATAGAATTAAATTACTAGGTTAACTTAAACTGTCAGATGTTAAAGGCTAGCAAAACAGCATCTACAAACCTGAAACCGGATCTCCGGCGAGGCGAGCAGCAACGCTCCGTTATCTAAACGTTTCCGCTTTAACTTCTTCGCTAAAGCATTTAGTACCCTCAAAGAACTGGCAATATTGTCCTGCCGTGCGCTGTCGTCGATCACCATTTGTGCCTCTTCGTATGTCATGGCTGCCGCTGACTGAAACATACGTATACATACCATATTAGCTTTTTAATCTATAAAAAATCCAATGAGCCCACACACTAAATTTTTACCAGGGACTGTATATCGGTATAAAATATTACGTTTAGTGCCAGTAAAAATATCACTAAAATTGTATACTGGCTAGTTCCCAAAAAAAATCTAATTAGTCCGTCAGTTTTATTAACAGAAAATATTGGACACGTATTTTTATTTTCTCAATCAAACAAAAAATTATGAAGATATATCCCGTTAAAGTTCTGCGTAACGTCACGTCTTGTGACACTTATTAGCAAGGCATGACGTCACGTAATCACTTTGATGCGCTTTATCTTCGTGATTTTTTGTTTGATTGACAAAAGACAAAATATGGGTCCAATATTTTTTGATAATCTAACTGATGAACTAAATAGAATAATCTTTTTTTGACACAGGAAAGTACCGATAGGTCTTTCTGTTATTAAACCTATACTATATTTCTGCGTTATAGTATAGGTTTAATAATTAGGTTTATTTATAATTAATATATAGGTTTAATTTTATGCGTCTGCGTACAAATTTCGTGTCAGTACTTTAATACGGTATCATTATTGATATCTCTACTGAAATTTTACGTTACCAAAATATACTCATACAGAAAAAGATTGTACCCATAATTATACCGGTATACAGTCACTGGGTTTTACTACACTTCAGGAGTTCCTCTATCCATCTCCTGGCTCCATAATTAAGTTATAGTATTTTCATCCGGATATCATCCGTACAGATTTAAAACTTAGTAATGTATGTTATAGGCGTCTGTCTTAGTGGTTCGCGCTCCGGACTACAAAGGTTTCGAATCTTGCAAACAGCAAATGTTTGTGTGATGAACACAAGCATTCGTACTTAAGTCATGGATGTTTTATAAAAGTTTTTAAGAATGTTTATAAATTATCTGTCACCACAGTACAAGCTTTGCTTAGTTTAGGGCTAGATAATTGGTGTGATTGTGAAAACAATTTATTATTATATGTGTAACAAATCGATAAGACCATTATAATTAAAGTAGGTCAAACTCAAATTCCAAGCATTTGATTACATAGTTAGTTCATACAATTGCCGCTAATATAAGTGTGTTAATAAATAAACTTAATCTCTGGAAATTTGTTATCATCGTCCAACTTTGATTAACGATTTGGCTTCGTTTATAAAGAGCATCTTTCGATCTTAAGTAGTCCCAGTTTTTAAGTAGTATTTTATGAAATAGACAGAAAAGATGCTCTACACAACTAAAGTTGCCAATCATACTCACTTTTATAACGCTCTTGTGAAACTTAGTGGAGAGTACGTTGGCGTTTTCGTCTATTTCCCACACGCAAGAGAATGCCAACCTCTCTTCTCCTCCGCGCAAAGAGCAAAGGTTCGAACTAAGGAGATCTGAAGATAAAAATAGATTAGTGTTTTTAATACAATGATGTCATCAACATATTCGGATGAACATGGACAAAACAAAGATCATGTCCAATGCCCATGTTGCGCCCTACCCAGTATCAGTTGGGAGCTCTACTCTCGAAATTGTTAACAAATATGTCTACCTGGGATAAGTGATCCAGTTGGGTAGGTCAAATTTTGAGAAGGAGGTCAATCGTCGAATCCAACCCGGCTGGGCAGCGTTCGGACAACTACGTATCGTCTTCTCGTCCAAAATACCTCAGTGCCTAAAGACGAAAGTCTACAACCAGTGTGTGTTACCAGGGATGACATATGGAACTGAAACGTGGCCTCTCACTATGGGCCTCATAAGAAAGCTCAAGGTTGCACAGCGTGCTATGGAAAGGGCTATGCTCAGCGTTTCTTTGCGAGATCGAATCAGGAATGAGGAGATTCGTAAACGAACAAAAGTTGCTGACATAGCCCAACGGATAAGCAAGCTGAAGTAGCAGTGGGCGAGGCACATAGCACGTAGAACTGACGGCCGATGGGGCAGAAAGGTTCTGGAATGGAGGCCACGTACCGGCAAGCGCAGCGTAGGACGTCCACCTACAAGGTGGACAGACGACCTGGTAAAGGTTGCAGGAAGCCGCTTTCAACCGGCCAATCTGGAAGTCATTGGGGGAGGCCTATGTTCAGTGCAAGAGTGCGGCAACTACCGCGGTATAAAGTTCATGTCCCACACCACTAAGCTCCTTAAGCGGATTGTGGACTCCCGGATCCGACAGGAGTGTGATGTCTCGGAGTGTCAATATGGGTTTCGTCCTCGCAACGGTACTATGTTACTATGTTTTCGCCCCAAGGACCGTCATGGAGAGATACAAGACGAAGAACACGCCTCTGCACTTGCTTTTTCTTGATCTGCAGAAGGCCTTCGACTGTGTCCCTCGAGTGGTGATCTGGTGGGCACTGAGATCCAAAGGGGTTCTCGAGGGATATATTGAAATTATTCGAGACATGTACCGCAGCTCCGATTCCATGGTTCGGACCGCTGTTGGCGACACCAAACCGTTCCCCATTACCGTCGGAGTACACCAGGGTTCCGTCCTCAGTTTCTGTTCAGTGTGATATTAGACGTTGTGTCAGACAGCATCAGAGACTCACATGAGCAGCCACCATGGCTGCTGTTGTATGCTGACGATATCGCACTGGTGGACGCGGACAGGGGCAGGCTGGTGAGACGGGTGAACGAGTGGAAGCAGTCGCTTGAGAGCGGTGGTCTGAAACTCAATGTGGCGAAGACCGAGTACCTGGCCTGTAACTCTACAGATCCAACGCCCGTTCGCATAGGCGGAGACAAGGTCGAGCGCAAGGACCAGTTTAAATACCTCGGATCTGTACTTCACGCGTCGGGAGACATCGATTGCGACGTCAAAGCACGCATTGCTGCTGCGTGGGCCAAATGGCGAGAGGTGACTGGTGTCATTTGTGACCCCAGAATGCCGGTAAAGCTTAAAGGACAGATCTATAAGTCCATCATTAGGCCTGTCCTTTTATATGGCAGCGAAGCATGGCCGCTACTTGAGCGACACAAGCAGGAGCTGCGTGTCACGGAGATGAATATGCTGCGGTGGATGTGCGGAGTCACGCGAAAGGACCACGAGAGGAACTCGCGCATCCGCGGTAGCCTTCGTGTCCGTGATATTGCAGACAAACTGCAGGAGAGTCGCCTACGCTGGTACGGCCATGTTTTGCGGAAACCGGCAAGCTACGTAGGAAACAAATGTCTGTCCATGCCGCCACCGCCAGGTCCTGGCAAAAGGGGTAGACCCAAGAAATGCTGGCTTGACGTTGTGAGGGCTGACACGCGTGCCAATGATCTCACAACTAGAGACGCTCAAGACCGCGCGAAGTGGAGAAGTAAATCAAGGAAATAGATGAAGAAGAAGACTTGCACAGATGACCATATTTGCCTAATTTAATTTGCTACTGACTAAAGAAAGACCCTGTATTAATACTATAATAATAACCATACCTGGCACCATATCAATCCTTTTGTCAACTAAATACACCGTAGTGGACCTCGAGGCTGCTTCCTTGTCCAGCGGCGTGTTGGGCCTCACGAAGTACGTGACGTCAGCAATATGCACCCCCACCTCGTACTTGGTGAGCCCGTCGGCCGTGCTGCCCTGTAGCGGCCGCGCGTGTAGCGCGTCATCAATATCGGTACATCCTGGGGGGTCCACGGAACAAACGCAGATGGAACGGAGGTCAACGCGCTTTTTGATTTCCTACGAGAAATAAAGTTTTGTGTTTTGTGTCCATAAATAATAGAGATGATGGCACTACGTTTTTTATAGCAACTTTTAATTTTCATAATAAATGAGAAACTATATTTTTTACGCCAGAGAAACAGAAGTTCGAAAATCATGAATGAATGATCATGAAAATCATGAATTGTCAGTAAAACTCAACCAATTAAAAAACAAATCGCTCAATTTTCCAAAGCCAAAAATTAAGCAAATAAATAATAATAAATATTTGACAACATCACATACATTGTTCTGATCCTAAGGTAAGGATAACTTACGAAGGAGATGCATAGTGTACATTTTTATGAACGTAGTTTAAAAGCCTATTTTCGTAAATTTTAAATAGAGTAAATACAAATTTTCAACGACGATCTTTAAGTCAAAAGGGTTCTTTTTTTTACGTGCCAGTGTTGGCAGTTTGGAACAAATGTTTATTTTTCTCCTGTTCGATGCTTGTATAAGTGTACCCGTTTTAAGTTAAGAACAAATTCTTTTTTTCTTTATTTAAGATGCACAGGCTTACCTCATCAGGGATAGTCCAGTCGTTGGGCGGCAGGCACGCGAGCACGGCCTCGCTAAACCTCGCGTGGGGGACGTCGTGCTCGAGGAGTATCACTTCGTTCTCCGCGTCTTTGTCGCCTAGCAAGGAGATAACATGTTCAATCATCATCATCATTTCAGACACAGGTCGTCCACTGATGAACATAGGCCTCCCCCAGGGATTTCCAGATTTGCTGGTTGAGAGTTGGAAATATTTTTAAGTTTTTCGTGATTAGTTTGAATTCCTTGTCTTAATACTTATAGATGGCCCCGTAGGGGTGTATCGATTCTATTTGTTCTTGTTTTTTATTGAGCATTGGAAGCACTCCTTAAAAGGAAGTTAACCCATAAATTGTAACTGTATAAACTTACCAATCGGTCCAAGTGCTCTAACAAAGTGTCCCAGCGGATACCGACTGTTCCTCGGCCATGAATCCAGGGCGACGAGTATGCGTTGTGAAGCCAGAATGTCGCTCTGCCGCGTCTCGATACGCACTCTTGGTATACGTTTCTCAGCTGGTGTAAAGAGGTGACGAGTTGCCCCTATAAATTTACATAAAGATAGGAAACTCCATATAGAAATTTATTCCAACAATTAGACCAACTTTGGTCGTAATTTAAAAACGAAGCAAAATTATCACATCAGCATTATGTTGAAATATTAATAATTAGATTATTCCCAGTCTGATTCTTGTTTTTATTTTATTAACCGACTTCAAAAAAGGAGGAGGTTCTCAATTCGTCGTAATCTTTTTTTATTTAATTTTTTATGTATGTTCAGCGGTTATTTGTTACTACATTGACGGATTTCGATAATATTTTTTTTGTTTGAAAGGTAATACTTTCAGAATGGTCCCATATAAATTTGGTTAAAATCTGATGATGGGATCTATAAGAAAATCATCAAACATTGCATGAACTCCGTACCACGCCAACTGATTTTAGTACCTAATATCTTTGCCAAATGTTGACCGATTTTGATGATCCTTTTTTTAATAAATAGCTTGAACTTCAAAGATACTATAGCAAGACATTTTCGGAAAAAATTTCACCCCTAAGGGTGGAAAAATAGGAAATGTAATCGGTGTTTAGCAGTTTAATTATGTTTGAACTCGTAAGATTTGTTTTGATTAGGATTTATCACTAAAATAGATGATATAAGTTAATTTTATTTAAAAAAAAACTAAAACGCTAAAAATAATCTTAACACGTAAGTACCTAATCAGTTACTTTTGGAGTCGGTGCCAGTCGATGAAAGATTCTGTTTTCGGTTGCATTTGTTTTTTTTTTATAAAATTAATTTTACTAAAAAGACTAAATTTTTTCTTGTCTTAGTGGGTATTTTTGTTTGTATCACATTGTTTGTTTAACAGATCAAATAGAAAAGTGATATAACATAAGTAAATAATATAAAGTATTGTAGATTAAGTTTTAAGGTAAAATCATGAGGAAGAGGTCCTCAAACGATAGAATAAAAAAAGTAAATGATTTTTATTTACATAATTTTATACTGTTACTTTTTTGCTAAAACTATGCTTAATTTTAGCTTTCTAGTAGATAGTCTACAAATTAAATAGCCGTCTTAAAAACTCAGTTTTAAAAACTCAATTTATTTCAGTTCAGTTTGTCAAAACACCGAATTTGCAGTAAATGCACCAACCTGGAAATTTACTAGGCATCAAGATGCCACAGTATTGTCTCCATTTCCTCCTAATAATGCCCACCACTTTTCCTGTGGGGGTGATTTCATCTTTGCTGTTGTCAGCTGGCTTTACAGTGTTCAAAAGCACAGCTTCTTCTTCAAGCTGGTCTCCAGGATCATCAGATTTGTCTTCCAGAACAATGTCGCTGGGCTTTCGCCATTCCTCTTTAGGGAATATTTCAACTGCCACCAGATCACCATCAACAGCTCTGTTTATACCAATATGACCTTGCAGCAGTATCTGAAAGGCAGGAAAAGCTCAAATGTCTGGATTTTATTAATATCTCCTGCCTGATTTCAATTGTATATTTCCTTAATGGTATGCCAAAAAGGCTGAATACTGTTAGAAGTACTTCACAATAAAGATTTTATGATTATGTAGATTGTCTACTTATTTGTACTTACCGGCTTTTCAAAACTGTTTACAGAAACAGTACCTTCAAGGAAGTTGTCGCGCGAAGCGTGGAAAGTACCTTGATACAGTTTTGCATTCCGGATACCAGTGTGGATTTGAGTCGGAGTCAAATGCGCTGGGTACAAGGCATCTCTTGAACAACTCTCCGGAATCACATTTTTTGAAAGCTTGTCAACTAGTCCAACAAATCCATTAACATTTTCTATATAATCTTTGACTGTAAAGCAATTTAATTTATAATTTAATATCATTGATAGAACAAACTCATGTAGATACTCAAAATATATTTAATGAACCAAATCTAGTGATATTATTTTTAAAATACCTGAACAGCAGACAGTTCCTTCTTCTTGAGCAATCTTTCTATTTGATTCATCATCTGTAAGCAACACAATTTTAGGAAACTGCCCTTCCACATTGTTTGCTGACAAATGGGAAGCATACCAACTGGCAGCTTTACGAATCGCTCGATCGTTCCGGTCATTTTGCTTTTCACCAGGACCTCTTTCAATGTATGTGTCCCTATAATAATAATTTACAAACAACGCAAAACAGAAGTGATTAACTTTTAGATTGTTTTAAGAAATGTTTTATACCTAAATATAATTTTCCATACTTAAACAAAACAATAACTTACTTATGATGTTCATTAACAAACGAGTAAAATTTTCTCTTTTTGTTGCCAATTACTTCCAAAAGCCTTTGAAAGATGGCTGTGTTCTGGTGTTTGACTTCCTCAAGCACTGTTTGTAGAATAATTACATTAGTTAGAGCATCCTCTTCAAGCACATCCATTTGGTGAAGGACCACATTAGTGTCCAGTACTAAGTAGTGCGGATAATCGAATAAAGCACAGATAGACGCTGGACGAGAATCTAAGACGAACTCATCGTCCTTGTGTGGACAAATGTTACAGGCTGCAGAACCGCAAAGTAAATCATCACGAAGATAGTGCTCTCTTACTATCTGGAAATGTAATATTAGTTCATAAATTTACGAACTAAGGGCAAATTTGCAAGTTCACGCACTAATGTAAAAGCTGGATAAATTGGCTCCGGTACCACTTTTGCTTTGTACAAAATAGTAAATAAACTTAACCTCACCTTCAGAATATTTCCGCGCTTAGTTTTGGTTAAAAATGTTTTAGTAGTCCACATTTTTCAGTAATTATTTAACCATCAAACATCTAACATGAATTAATTTTTGATATTTCCAGTTTTTCGTTTAAAAAATAATCAAAATCCGAATAAAAAAATCTAACCTCAAAGCACAACATACATACATTCAAAGAGTAGAATAACTTTATACACTGAACAACAAGTATACTACGTACAATCCTTAGAAAATATTTTTGGTCACAGATTAGTAATTTTACAGATTATGAATTGAATTTGACGACAAGTTGAGTCTTAAGCCAACATTCAGAATTTAACTTCCAAAATGACAACTCTCTAGTGATGTGTGCTGTAGTAGTAGAATTGGGAGAAATTATATCGATATCGACATTCAGCACTAATGTGATAATATTTATATCGATAAACCATATTGCAATATGTAGACTTATCTTTAACTTGGATCATTTTAAATAAAATTAAGTAATTTCATTTATTTTACATAACATTAGGATAAATACCCAAGGCAATTGATTGATTAGTTTGATTACCAATGTTTTTTAACAATACACATAAAATGATCAGTTTATAACTAAATGTAACATTGATCGGTAGCTGTAAGTTTCCTTATTAAAAATAAACTAAACTATTTAAAAAAATACAAATTCTACTCTTTTATATTACCTTATAAAATGGTAGAATAAAGAAAGAGTGATAATCGGGATATTACCGTAGTAGGTAAATACATTGAGTAAATACTCTCCCTCGCCTATCCATCGCTAATTTTATTACAAAATAGATACCGCAACGTTCGCTTATATACCTAGTTGGGAAAGTTTCAACTAAAAATTTTAATAGTTTCGAATAAGAGTCAACTTTCACCTCTTCTGTCAAAATGTAGAACTCCCAAGTAGCGGTCTCTTACGAACGCTTGGTATTTATTAAGTTACAACAATAATCGCATATTTTACGATCATTTGTAAATTGCAAGACACGACGATTTGTGTTGATTGCTCCATATTCTCGCCCTCAGGTTTTCGCGATCGGGTTTTGCAAGTATTTATTTAAGACGAGCTCCATTAATACTTGCGAATGTAATTTGATCTATTAAATGGCGCTTTTTATGAGGAAACTTATAGTATGTTGTGCTTTACTAAATCGCTCATCCAATTTCTTTTTCCTCAGATAGCTCTAAAAAAAACTGACTAGTGGGCCTGGGCTTAGTATGTTTGAAAAAATAAATATAAATTGACCGAAAAATAATACAAATTGACGTTTATTTTTCGATGGTTTTATGCGAAGAGAATATTTTATGAAACTTACATACGGCGTTTAGTCGCACTGCTAGTTACTCAGAAAAGTTAGAATGCTCCAGGGCTAAGCCCAGTCAGTCGGTTCTATCAAATATTATTAAAATTAATTTAAGCTATTTCTAGCTGCCACGACTAATACTGACCCTTTTTGGCACATTTCTTTCTCTATGTACATAATGTCACTGTGATGTGTTTTTTGTGCCAAATAAATAAAAATTATTCTTTATTCTTTAGATTATTGAAATGTAGATGTGTTGCTTTGACAAATTTAATTATGAAGTAAGTGGGAATTCATTGTTGGAATTTCATTGGCTCCCATCAGATGACTTCCAATCTGACGCCAACAAAAGGGGTGTTGTAAGAGGCGACTGAAGCTATGAGTAGTTGAATTCTCTTTTAGAAACAAGCTTTTTCTATAATTGCGAGTTCTCAGGCGTTATTCTCTTAATGTTTCTGTAGGGGCTGGCTTTACATTCCATGGAAACATTGAAGGGATTGCAGACTTTTTCAAAATTTTACACTGGTTTATGAGCCCTGAAAGAGATTTCTTTAGCAAACAAATAGGTAATTTAAGTTTGTTATAATATTAAAGTGTCACCGATGGAAATACCATTCATCTGTTTGTTTATCTGGTCAGTATGTTTTCTACTGCCCAGTAATTTTCTCTCTGGTATAGGTTACGTCCAAGAGAATAAAGTTTTTGACGACCTAGTCAAACTGGAAATGATCATTTTTAATACATACCTGAGTATTTACCGATCTTTTCATAATCACTTTCCTTGAAATGTTCATGACACACTCTCGCCCCGCTTTTCGGCTCAAACTTTACTCGCCTTATAGCTTTGAGCCACATTCTTTTAAATTTCTCATCTCAAGGAAACTGGTGGCCTCCAGTTTCTTTACAATTTGGTACACAACATCTAGGCATTTTCTCTAAAAATGGTCTTATATTATAATTCCACTATTAATTTCATAGAAAAACTGCTTTGTTGTTCTTTGCGCTACCTGGCGCCACTTTGACAGTTGTCGGCCCCATTGCTCTGTGGTTTTTGTACGTCAAGTAATTAATAATGTCAAGTTGACATAAGTCCAGCAGAATAAATTGCCAGCCCCCAAAGCGATACTCCCAATATTTCACAAAACAAACCACTATAAAGCATGAAATGACGTGACGTGATCTTATCTTCAAAATCACGGTTTTAGGTTCCGACATCGAGTACATACCCGACATCGAGTACTTAAAGAGCAGCAATACAAACCATCTTTCTCCGAAACTAGTAAGTGATTTTTTACTTACATTTAGTATGAAATGACAACTACTGTCAACGCTCGCCCATACAAAAACAGCACAGATACAGATTAAAAAATGGCGGAAAATTTTGTCGAACAAATAATATGACATTTCTACTCTATAGGGTATGTGCTCCATGGGCTCCGACTACAAGCATCCGGCATATTTCAGAACTCCAGACAAAACGGCTCCGGATAAACCCGGATTTAATACGATTTGTATGGGGTTCTGAAAAATTCCGGATGCATGTAGTCCGGGCCTTACAAATCTAGTAAAGAGGAAACGCATTTGACTTCAAATTATACTCATTTATTCAGTATAGATAGAGGGCCTCTTCCGGGCACTACATACGTCCCAAAATTATATCTCGATATATACACAGATACACACATCAACAGAATCTAGGGATACCTTATTCCTAATTTATTATGTGTGTCTTTATTATATGTGTCTGTTTTTTTATGGTTTTTTAAAAGGTAAAGAAACAATCTAATCTACAAATTAAAACTAAAATAAAAGAACTAATAAAAGCTCATAAAGGCCCAATATCACCCGTTTCACAGAAAAGTTAATGGTAGCCAGAAGCCTGGCTGCATTACCTCGCTGAATGGCCAAGCTTATCCGTTGGTCAAGGTAGCTACCAGCCCTCCTCGGGTAACCAGAAACATCGACTAAGTGGGTCGATAGTTAGGAAAATAGTTTATTTTGCCTCAAGGCATCAGGATCCCAGCGTCTCTCTCTATAACCAAAAGGCACAAAATGGTAGGAGCTGTCTAAGACGGTGTATTTTCTTTTTTTAAGACTTCACAGAGGCAGTTGCACCCGCATCCTTTGAAGAAGCAGAAACGTGGGAGGGGCCAGAGTGACCATGTGTGTCGCAGCCTGAAGCAGTGCACGGCCATTGATCCAGGGAATAATAGTCATTCCGTCGTCATGCCATCATGTTATCCTCCCGACAAATGACTACGATTGCCCGGATTTTACCTAAAGTGAAGATCCTAAGGAGGATGGCGTATACAAGTGATTTAGCTACTTACCTTAGGATCAGAGGAAAAGTATGTTCTGTTGTCCAATATTTGTATTTATTTTTATATATTGGGTGGGCGTGGGATAAGACCAGCGCTTTGGGCACAGGACAAATCATGAAGTGTGATATTATCTACAGTGACCCCTCAACGAATTAGTAAATATTTTGAGGCAATAATAATTAATATTTAAAATTATGAAATTGTATGTCATTGTGATGTCTTAATTTTGCTGTTTTATCAGCAAAATAAGGACATTACAATGACATACAAAATATCATTTTTTTTAAAATAAATAATAACTATTAGTTAAGTAAGGATGGGAATTAGGGGATGGTATTAAATTGTAAATATTTTTTACACTCCCTAAATACCGCTTTTGGCCGATTGCATTTTGTTTTGGTTTGGCGCCATTCTACCAACATTTACTTTTTACCTTTTTTTCTAGTAAATCTGAATTTAAAATAGCACAATAAAAGAACTAGGAAGTCATTTGGTCGAAAACACGTCGCCTATAAGTTATGTTTCGTCAATATCTACGAAGCGCGTCTTTAAGTATGTAAGACTTCTAGGACGGCGAAACTTATTAGCCCGGGGCGCCAAATTCCAAAACACCCCTGGTTAATCTGGAGTGGGACGTAGCTATTGTGTGTTGAACATAGATCAAACAAAGAACGTCTAAAGATGATAATGGTGATGAAGATCAGGTCAGCTGAACCAAAAATGACCAGCTCTTTTCCTTTTTTGATAAAGGGATCTCTGCTGAAAATAGAAAACTACTTTTTCACATAAATACTCATCGGCCTGAAGTTTCCCCAAAGTTGAGGTGAAATTTTTAGATTGGCAGCACTGAGTAATGACATTTTAAATTCGCTTTCATCATGGTGTTTCTTTCGTCTCCCGCTCGTTCGTCGACGATTGGCCGTACAGATTAGACAAAGTATGTGATTGGTCAATGATTGTAGAGACTACTTTCATTCATTCATACTTTTCTTCGTTTTTATTGGTTGCCTTGTTTTGTTGTTGCTGAATTGCATGCAGCTGTCAAATAAATAAATGTCAATGTCAGTCGTCCGTCAGTCGTTTAACAATTTCCTTGGAGGATGGTCGCGCGTGTTTTGTCTTCAATAATTAAACCAGTGACTTATCTATCGAAGCTTACAAACTAATCTAAAATGTTGAATAAAAATTCATACGCATTAAACAATAAATTTCTATTAAACTGTAAGCATTAAAATCAATTTAGATGTCTGTCAATTAAATAACGTTTGAAAGAGTGTAGAGTTCCTCTTGAATACCGAGTTTAAAGGGGCATAAATAAATGCGTAGCAGACTATGCCCGTAACGAAGCAAATCAAATCCCCTCAACAATTATGGGAAATAATATCTTCGAGTTTTGTGCACTTTGTAGAGACAATATTTTTTACTCTTGGAGTAATAATCGCAAGGCGCCCATGGACGACTATTATTATAACGTGGTTGTTTCTATTACTAAGTTGCATAGGCTTGATGCGATTCTTCATAGAAAAAAATCCAATGAAATTGTGGGTACCACCAGATTCAGACTTCTACTACGACACACATTGGTACATAGATAACTTTGGCACCGGCTTTCGACTACAAAAGATAATCATCACTGCAGATAATGTGTTGGAGCCAAAAGTTTTGTCAACAGTAAGCAACATTACCAAAGAAGTAAATTCTCTCAAAATAGAATTCAAGGACAAAGGCTATTTACTAAAGGATCTGTGCTATCAAGTTCCAGTAGTGAATTTTCTCAATTTAAATGAAAATGATAGATCTGTGAAATCAGTGAGTGAAAATAATTCGTCACATAAAAATAGTGATGGTGACTTCTCAGACCCCACTTTGTGGATTGGTGATGACTTTTATTGTGGATTCTTAAATACATTTCAAATGGCCTGTCTTCAACATAATATTTTAGATATATGGGATAATAATGCTGACACAATTATAAACCTAACAAAGCATGACATTGTCACTAAAATAAACACAGTAAAAACAAATCCTGTTACTGGTCATCCATTTGATTACACAAAACTATTAGGTGGCGCGAAACGAGATGAAAATGGCGACATAATTTCTGCTAATTCAATAATATTAACTTGGTACACACATGTTGACATGTCCACAATTGATATAAATGAAGTTGGTAATTTAGTTGGAACAGAAGACTGGGTTTCTTTGCCTCTTAGCTTATGGGAAAAAAAATTTTTGGATTTATTGAAATCATTATCCCATAATACATCCAATTTTAACATTTATTATGAAGCTGGCAGAAGTTTTGCTGATATCAGTGGTGAGGCTATGTTTAATGAACTAGATAAGTTATTTCTAGGCATAATTTTAATGTTTGTTTACATACAATTTGCACTATCCAGATGCAATTGGCTGGAAATAAGATTAACATTGGGTAGTGTAGGTTTGTTATGTGTTGGAATGGCTTACATTACTGCAATAAGTTGGTGCTCTGTCATTGGCATATCTTTTGGGCCAGTCCATTCGTCCTTACCTTTTCTTTTAATGGGTCTTGGTGTCGACGATATGTTTGTGATGAATGCTTGTTGGAGAAATTTATCTCCAGCTGAATCAAAAAAAAGTCTTCCAGATAGGATTGGTCTTATGCTTGAACATGCTGGCGTGTCTATCGTTATAACATCTTTTACAGACATAGTGGCACTATTAATTGGAGCTATCACAATTTTGCCATCATTGAAGTCGTTTTGTATTTACGCCGCTATGGGCGTGTTTTTCATATTTTGTTATTCTGTCACTTTCTATGTAGCAGTTTTCACCCTTGATATAAAGAGGATAGAATCAAATCGAAATGGTATTTTATTTTGTTATAAACATTCTAGAGATATTCACATATCAGAGGACAAAACTATATTCCAAAGAATTTTGTCCAGTTTTTACAAAAAAGTTGTTTTTACGATGCCAGGTAGGATAGTTATTATATTAATTACATTGGTTATGACAGGTATCAGTATTGAATCAATTATGCACTTGGAGCAGCGATTTGACCCGAAATGGTTTATACCTGAAGACACTTATTTCAAGGAATTTCTCGATATTCACGAATACTATTATCCAGAAGCAGGGCATCCAGCAATGGTATTTTTAGGCAAAATGGATTACCAACACGAGTTCCCAAAGATATTTAGTATTGCAGAGAAACTAAAAAATCAGACATACGTCGATGACGTGACTGATTGGGTTGAATCTTTTCATGGCTACGTCTTAAAAAATTACGGACGTGATTTGAAAAACACATCATCAGTGACGAACGAAGAATTTAATACATTTCTTTCAAGGTTCTTATTTAGCCCCATTGGAGGAAGATTTCAGCTAAATTTTAAATTTTTGCCTTCTTTAAAATGTGGAAGTCCTGCGCCGAATATAACAGCGTCTTCAATGGCATTCAAATTCGGCCGGTTTCATGGGCCTGAAGAATATATCCCAGCTATGAATCATGCAAAAAGTATCGTAAAATCTACGCCTATCACAACTGGCGATGGCTATAGGAGTGCGTGGTCTAAAGTTTTTGCTAATTGGGTCACAGACGAAGTTATAGCTGAAGAAGTAGAAAGAAATATAGAATTAGCCTTACTATGTGTTATGATTTGTACAGTTATTTTGATAACTAATCTGCAAATGTGCCTTTGGATATTTATTTGCGTGTTGCTAACAATAGTAAACGTGTTAGGGTGTATGCAAAAATGGGGTATGACTGTGGATATAGTGTGTTGCATTGGTCTTGAGTTAGCAATAGGTTTGTGTGTTGATTACGCTGCCCATATTGGGCATACATTCTTAACTACTTCGGGAGACTCCAGGACAGATAGAGCATTCAAAACAGTTACGTCTATCGGTACTGCCGTTTTATTAGGTGGTGGCTCGACATTCCTGTCATTGTCAATTCTAAGCATGTCTAAATCTTACACCTTTCAGTCATTCTTCAAAATTTTCTTATTAGTAATCATTTTTGGGCTTTTCAATGGTTTGATGTTCTTACCGGCAGTTTTGTCGTTAATTGGACCAGATGCGTACCGAAAAAAAGAAGAGACTGAAAAAACGCCTGAAGCAATCGAGTTAAATGGTAAACATCAGATAGCAATGGACACAGACAAACAAATATATGAATGATGAAGCATGTTTTTATTATTTATTTTAGCTAACGTCAAGTACAAAACTAGTAGACCTACTTTGAAGGCTATTGGTGCCCTGTGTGTCTGTTTTTATAAATTTTATGTTAATGAATGTTATAAATCTAAAGAAGACAAATTTGACTGTGATTATACTTAACACCGCAAACTATTATTGAATGATTTCATAATGATTTATGTTTTGTTATTTAACTTATTGCGAAATACTGACGATGAGGAATCATCAACAACTCGTTGGTCAATATTTCCTCAGTATTTCATTGTCGTTACACTGTTGTTCTAACTATTGTATTGTAAATTATAGTAACAATAGATAAAGACTGCTTCTCTGTGTAATTTAATGTAGGTAATCTCAAAACGAGGAATGATAAGATTAATGAATCCAATTATGGACTATTGTGATTTCCTGCAATAATAATCGATGTACATATTGTTAAGAAGGCTAGTGTTAGTTACTTTGTAATACTTTTACGATGTAAAATTAAGTGTCCAAGATATTTTTGTAACCATAACGAATACTTATTAATAGGAAATGTAGCTGTATACAAGGAGTATATTAATACACAAATGAAAATTTATTTCTTTTCTAACATTTTTGCGTTCTAACATCCAACGGCCTGGCAATTGTAGGACCCACTGTTCTCAGCTATAAAGACGCCAGAATCTAGAAGTCTAAACGATAAAACAAATAAAATTAAAAAAATATCTTTTCATTAAAAATAATTAAAATTCCAACTTGTTCAAAAACCTAGGTGGCAGGTTTAAGACAAATTAGACCATCGAAGGTTTAGCAACTACTCCGGTTTTATTTTGCGGAGGAGAGCAAAGCGACGCATTTCGGAGTCATGTATGTGGTTTTTCTGAGTTTTTCAGTGTAACCTACACAACTTTCGACGGTGGGGTTATTTTTCATCGTATTATTTGGTCTCTCATGTAGTTGTTGGTGGTTACACTAAAAGATATTTAAACCTGCTAATTATTGCTTTTCGAAGTAGTCTGAGTCTCCGTTTTCTTCCAAGTACCGTCGCATGCAATGGAACCATGGACAGAAGCAGTGGTCTTACTCTTCTAGGGATAACTTCTACGCCATTTCAAACGCAGCCACGAAATCTCCAGGGTTCATAAGGTGAATTACTCTTAAGTTTAATTTTTATTTTTGGAAATAAAGTCACAATGTACCACACAGGTCGGAACTGTGAGACTGGACTGTAAAACCAGATTTAAACAGTGGCACAGGGATTCATCATGAAATGCTATTGTAACACTGTGTTAGGTAAAACCGCAATAAAAGTCGTAAAAACAAATGAAATATGTATAAATTCATTACACATCTACAGTTTCCCAAAGAGTTCCTTTTGAAATTTAATGATTTTTTTCATCTGGTGCTTTTCTTACTGGCATATTCCATAATATTTTAGCGTGACCCACGTTTAACGTTCACATTCAATACAAGGACAATATTTGCAAAAAGTACTTACCTAATCTATAGTCATAAAACATACCTACCTAGATAAGTAAGGGTTAATCTTATTTACTACAAAATCCTGAAAACCAAGTAGTAGGTACTTACACTCGCAATCGCAAAGTAAACAAGCAGTGGAAATTACTGTGGTATGTATTGAATATCTCAAATAAACTAAATTATTATGGCAAATGATGAGGAATAGCCTTAATGGTAGACCAGGTACCCGAAAAGTAAACAATAAAGTGTCAACGAAGCAATTTATAGGTTTAATGTTATGTTTTGACAGAATGTTGTCAAACCGGTCTTTGGACCTTCATACTTCGAACGCTGCCTATTTATCGAGAGTCAGGTATGGGTGCATTTAAGTTTTGTTTTTGTAAAGTTTGTTGAACTCGTTTTAATTAAGTACAATTTGTAAGTCCTAAAACCGTTCACAACAATCATATCATAAAACAAAGTAGGTATGCCTTAAATCTCTAAAAAATTGCTTTACTTAATAAGTTTAAGAACTAGTAAATTGACGTTTTTAAAGAACTTTATGCAGGCTTATAATGCTATGCATTAGATTTGAGATAATAATACTTTATTTATTCAATTTTATTATATGGTCCGTAAATTATAAATATCTTATGTAAAACATTTTTTAATTTTTTCTATTGTTGTTTTGCTATTTATTGTCGAATGCAACGCCTGAGGAAATTTACTTATCAGTTTCTTTTAGGTTTAGTCGACGAGCAACAACTTATTATCTTTTATAAATCGCTAGATACTCGTAGAAAACACCTTTTTAGGGTTCAGCATCTCAAGAGTAAAGTAAAGAATCACTGTTTTCCGTCTGTCCAGAAGACCCGTTTTCTTTTTAAAGAACAGGTACATACACATTATCATGTTGACATCAATAATCATCATATTTAAGCAGGTACTCTACAATCCATCGCATTTTACTTTACATAATTTATTTTGTCACTTACAGACTCGCATAACAAAACCTATCTTCCTGTTCACGTTGAACTAAAATAAAAAATATTGTCAAACTAAGCAAAGCTTGTAAAAAAGCGACTAGATACCGGATAAACATAGGTACATAACATACATACATTTATAAACATCCTGACTTAGGTACAAATGCTCGTGCTCATCATACAAACAGTTCTCACTTGTAACATACTTAAATACATTTATAAAATCCATGACTTACTTAGGTACAAATGCTCTTTCTTATCACACAGACAGTTACCCCTTGCAGGATTAGAACCTGCATACGCCTGGCTTTGTAGTCCGAGACGCGAACCACTAGACCAGACGGTCGTCAACTTTAACTTCTGTTAATTGTACTTACATATTTAAAAAAAATACTCTTAACTTCCTTGCAGAGTGTCACATGTATACCTTTATTTTTCTAACACCGCAAAATTGTAATGTGACATGCAATAAACGTTTGAATTTGAATTAGTTACTTCTACGGATTTCAGAGAAGATTCAACGAGATGGATGTCTGACATTCAAAGTCCGACAAATAGGTTATTATTCTTTATCTGCTGTCATTTGAGGTCACTTGAACTGAGATAATTTCTTCCGGAGAACATGACAAAGCACATACATTGTTCATATCGCAATTATTCATTTAAAGTGGTTCAATATTGGGTAGGTAGTTAATTATTTTAACACGATGATTAGAGCAAGCAAATGTCCTATGAAAGCTAAATACTAGCTTCTGCCCGAGACTTTGTTTGCGTAGACTGCAGAATTAGGAGAAAGAGAAATGAATAAAACCAATAATTCAGCCCACGGGAAAACCCAAAAAAGGAATAAAAGATCGATAACTACATGTGTGCCAAATTCCAGCTAATTCAGTTCAGCCGTTAAACCGTGATTGAGTACCAAAGAATACAAAAATTCACATATATATACTATTTGTAGATAAGATATACCTAGGGTAAAGCCAATTTTTCTAATATGCGTGTCGCATTGTCTTCTCTTGTGAGACGATTTCCCCCACGTGAAATCATGCCAATTAGGTGACCTCCGCTAGTAGTACATCAATTGTTAACTACCAGTAACAACGTTGCTTCCTCTCCGCAATCCCTGAGGTCATCATAATCTTCTTTCTTTGGTTGTACAAAACCAAGATGTAGTTTTTATTGATCTGTACCTATTCATCAAACTACATAAAACATTTTGAAAGATTATAGACGCTTTCTAGGCAGCAAAATTTAATCATGACTTAAACAAGTTGTATGTACCCTGTTTTGCCTGTATGTAAATCTTACATGTAATGTGGTTATAAAATGAAAAAAAGGTTAATAAACGCACCTTTTTTGTCTTTTAGTTTCACTTGCTGTAATAACCTTGGTTTGTGGACTAAACACAGGACAAGACTGATGATTCGCTACCGTCACGTGGGCGTAAGGTAAAAAATGTATTCACTATTCATTACATCTCTGATAAACAATAGTTCTTGTAGTATCGAAATGGCCAAGCCACATATTTTGACTAAGGTGTAGAGTTTGTGAAGTTAGGGCTTGTAGAGTTAGAAGCTTGACTCTATATGAGATCTGATAACTTTTTCACAGTGCGAGCCATATGGTCTCGTCTTGGTAACATTTTACATGAAGATGTTTTTTGTGGGATCTAACTTTATTTATCATCAGCCTGCAGGTCCTATTTCTATTAGCAGAAACCTAGGCGGAATCTATCTATATTTATAATTATAGGTAGGCATAAATAAAAATCTCCTGTCACGGTGTTTGTGGTCGACTCCTCCGAATCTGCTCGACCTATTTTTATGAAATGTTTTATGTATATTTATTTATTAGGTATGAGAATAGGTCGTAAAGCATGTTTCATACCGCAGGTGATTAGGGTGGGTGAAGATGATTTATATGGCAGAACAACGTTTGTCACCTAGTTTAATATAAAAACATAAAATGTGTACAAAGTAACTCCAATTACGAAAAACCTTTTACAACCTTGTAGGTGACAACTCAGCTGCTCAAATACAATCACTTTTTTTAAAGAATTAACATCGCAATAATAAAATAAATGGTACATAGTTAATAAATATAAAATTGACATTTAGATGTAGGTATTGTGTATTTTGACAATTGAATTTATGCCCTAGCCCTACGTGTTTCGCTTAATCGCGGCAGACCGGAAAAACAATGGAAAACAATGGAGAAAATTTTACGTGGCACGCGAAGGGCTAGGAGGTTTTGCGTATTCGAAGTCAAATGTTGTAGAATCATTAAATCATAATTTAAATTTACTAAAGTAAATATGACGACCTGCGTAGCCGAGAGGTGAGCGTATCGGACTCGGTGTCGCTATCTCTGAGATCCCGGGTTCGATTCCCGGTCGGTCAATGTAGAAAAATAACTTTTCTATATTGTCTCGGGTCTGGTGTTGTGGTGGTACCATCGTTGATTCTGATTCTCTTTGACTACTTACCATAGGATCAGAGCAATGTATTGATGATGAATAAAAAAAACAACATGAGTACCTACTTAAGTTCGTCCAACAATCACAATAATTATTTATCTTCAAACTAAGCAAAGCTATTGCTATATCTACTAGGTAACATAAGTGCCTATAGTGCATTATGCTCGTACACTCGGCTGATAAGTAATAATTTATCATCTCCATAAAACACTTGTCCATTGCAGGAACAATCAACTGGCTTTGTAAAATTGTGCAAGTTTCTCGTCGATCGAGCTAAACGATTGATTGTTTCTTTATCGTATTTATAAATCGATTAAAATTAGAAATGCACATTTTTTCGGGATAGAAAGTAAATGTCCACCCAGAAGTTGTATTACCCAGGGTTACTTTGCGAGATAATGCCAAATTCATAAATAATTAATTTAATAAGTAATTAATTTTAATATTCGAATTTATAGAATAAAATATACCTACTTACTTTAAAATTTCTGACAAAAAAAGTAAACGTGATGAAGGCCGTCATTCATGACATCAGACATCACAGAAGACCTACGCCAACGCCCGCTCTAACAAGTTCCATAAGTACCTACGGTACAATATAATCGCAGAATCATAAAATTTTGAAGTTTCATTTTTTAAACGCTGATAATTGAAAAATTAATGTTTGTATAATAAAAAAAAAGATTTATTCTTTACGTAGATCGATTAAGTTACTGATTCTGAGTGACTCCTGAAAATTTACTATTATATTGCAAGCAGCCCTGTATGTTAAGCTCAAAGGCCGAAAACACTCATGAATAGCTCACAACGCGTTGTCACGTAAAACATTCAAATCGAGAATTATGGAAACGCTTACGACGAGATCACAGATAGACCACGTGGCGAAATTCGCGTCCTGGCTGACGTACTACACGACCACAACGCGTTGTGGCAATAAAAAAATATGGTCAAACCTTAATCAAATAAAAACAAAGAGTTTCGGACATTACCTCCTACCTAAATCCAAACAAACTCTCTACGTTATTAGAATATTTTAATTCGCTTCTTGGCTCTTGTTTTCATGCGTCGTCTTTAAACTTTTGCAAGAAAAATTACGTTTACTATCACGACTCAGACCTTTTTTACTTGGCGTTAAGTTCTTCTTATGTTCTAAATTAATTAACTTCTAAATATGTTAATACAAATGTAATATTTTTTTATATTAAATGGTAAGTAGGTACTTACCTATATTTTCTGCCTTTCGATCAATATCAAATAGCTCTTGTATCCAGAGTGGATTTGTATTGGTTATAATAACTTTTTTGTCAAGTCAGAAAATACTTCAATTTCCTGACTTGTTACCTTTTAATTATTTAACAAAAGTTTAATTTAAATTGAGTTTCGGAGTTACGTGAAAGGTTACATGTAGGTAAATGATAAATCTGTTTTATCATGCGTATTAGGCTAGCACTTTTTACTGCTAGCTTAAAGTAATCTTGTTCAAGTTTATGACAAATTGTACTTTTACAAGGCCGTGTCCACAGCGCTGTAGCACCCAAAAATTTTAAAATCATCTACTCGTATCAGTTTTATCTACAAAAAATTTAAAACATGGGATGGATGATGTTTCTTTGGACAAGTCGTATGATCTTTTTGCCGGAGTACTCGGCATGCACTTTTTGCATCCAACTTATGGTTGCAAGAGACAGGAAATTCATTTGCGCATACACACCACACCGACCTCAGCAACTAAGTACCCACCAAAACTTGACGGGTTCGTCTGATACTGGTCGGTCGCTTCAGTGCTGGGGCATCTAGGTAGCGCAGTGCCTCAAAGAACGGCGACTGCTCCAGCTATGGGTTACGGTGAATAGATAGTCACGTCAACTTTTGTTTCTGATTTAAAAAACCTTTTAGAGGGTTACCATATTAAATTCGATGCCAAGCATACATAAATTATACTTCGTTTTGCTAGGCAAAAAATTAATTACTGAGAGAGTGAAACATATAAATATTCAGCACCAGGCTGGTAGAAGGAAATTCAAAATACCTTGAATTCCGGAATCATTCTAGAGCTCTTTTAGATAATATCTATAAATACTGAATCGCTACATAATGAAATTGAATAGATAGGAATCTATTGAAATGTCTTGTTCAAGCAAGCTAATCTTTGAAATTTTTGAAGAGACGGTAGAAAAAGTTTGTGTCTAACGTTATTGGTTCAGCCATATTTCAGAATATTGATTGTGCCCATGAACTTAAACAAGTAGGTACATACAACTTATAATAAAAATAAAAATAAAATGTTGGCCTCTAACTCTCCCATACTAACTTCCGGGTCAGCTGATAAAATTATGGAAGGAATTTTTATATTTTGTCATACTTCTTTGATAAAGTTGTTAAGTGTCTTAGGCACAACAACCATATTCTGAAATATGCTGAATGTTTGTTTTTTTTTTCGGACGGGCCTATCGCTGATTGCCTTTGAAGAAGGCATTCTTCAGCTTAAGCCGGGCAGTTGTGGCGTGTCCTGAAGGCGCACAGCCTAGGTCCGCCCCGCTAGCGGTCGCCGCGACTCGGCCGAGTCGTACGTGTCGAGCCCCATACTAGCAGGCGTGATCAGGCCAATGTGGAGTGCAAAGGGCACCCTACCAAGCGGCGAACCCGCTAGTGGTGGCGCCGACGGGACCGGAACTGCCGAAACAGGTAGGGTGGGCAGGGGAAAAACGGCCAGGCACATGTCTGTGTCGGCCGAAATGAAAGACGGGACCTCGCTTCCGTTGGCGGATGCGGTGATGCGAACTAAAATGTTGTTGAGTACCTACTTGAAGTGCTTGAGGCGGGGTTCGCTGTTGATCTATACGCGGTGTAGAAATCATCAGGATCGTCCAGAACGTGCCTGGGCCGACGGAGTCGGGCAGCGACATCCTCCAGGGGTGTGTACGTGGCGGCTTTGACTATTAGCGGATTGTAGTGGTTTTTTGCCTTATCAAAGAAGCGCCTAGACGCTTCTTTCATATACTGGAATCTTTATGTTACAACACGTCGTCTAATTAATACCCACAGAAGTTTAGAGCTTTTCTCAGATTAGACCGAGTGCCTATGTTCAGTGCTACCCGTTCTAAGTCGGGTACGGTCGCTAGTTTAATAAACCAGAGACAATTAATTATGTAGTTCTGTGTTAACATGATACAGAGTTACCAACGTTATCGCATGCATGTTCGACATTTGGTGGCATATGTTGTAGGTAGGTAGGATATGTTATAATCTCAGATAAACGATAATTTCAATGACCTTGACTATACGACAAACGTCAGCTATGTGTAAAAATGCGTTTGACGATAAATACAAAATAGGTTAATCTGCTTTTAACTTTATCCGACTTCAAAAAAGGAGGAGGTTCTCAATTCGTCAGAATCTTTTTTTTATGTATGTTCAGCGATCATTCGTCACTACGTTGACCGATTTCGATAATTATTTTTTTGTTTGAAAGATTATACTTTCAGAATGGTCCCATATAAATTTGGTTAAATTCTGATGATGGGGTCTATAAGAAAATCATCAAACATTGTATGAACTCCGTACCACGCGAACTGATTTTAGTATCTATCTTACCTAATATCTTTGCCAAATGTGAACCGATTTTGATGATTTTTTTTAAATGAATAGCTTACCAATATTTTAAAGATACTATAATAAAATTTTTCGGAAAATATTTCACCCCTAAGGATGGAAAAATAGGAAATCAAATCGGTGTTCAGCAGTTAAATTATGTTTGCACTCGTAAGATTTGTTTTAGGATTTATCACTAAAATAGATGAAATAAGTTAATTTTATTTAAAAAAAACCGACTTCAAAAAACTACAACGCTAAAAATAATCTTATTTTTTAAATAAAATTATATAGTATCATACCGTGCACTTTAAAAGTAAGTAAGCACAGATTAGGATGATATTATAGTATTTTACCTACTGGGGCCCGTACCGACAGAGGATATACTTTTTTTGAGAGGATTGTGCTTATGGCTTTCGTACCGTACGGACGTATGTCATACGCTCGATCGCTTTCGCTGTCTATTTCTCGCTCTGTCGAGTCCCTGTTTTTTTGAGGTTGTGGTTTGCCCGCGGCTCCACTGGGGGATACCTAACGGTGCCAACGAACCCAGAAGAGTTCAATGCCTTTCTCAAGGCGGTTCCGCTCGTTGGGGAGCGTCGGACAGTGCCTTTTTCAAGGCGCTGAAGCACTCCCCCTTCCGCCGGTACGTCGGTACCCGGACTTTGGCCCCCTGGAGGGCACGCTCGATAGGGTGAGGCGTTCCTCCTCGCTATTGAGGCACTAAGTCCGGCTATCTGCCACTGCCGGGGTTGACCCCCCTTCCCATCCCCGTATTCCATCCCTTAGGGAGCGTATCCCGGGTCCGCCCGGTCCCTCCCGAAGGTCAGATAGGAGTAGGCTACACACCCTTACACATTGGTTAGGGCTCACTTCTCGACTCACCCCGACCTGTTTACTAACAGGGAGGGAAGTACACACCGCTACACCTCACGAGTTTCTTCCCGGCTCTTCTCGGAGGTGCTTCTCTCTCTCCCGGTATCGAACCGGGAGTAAATTCACGTACCTACACAATGTCGGTCTTGGAGGAACTCCTGGAGTTCCTCCAAACCGCGTACCCCGACGCTTTTGAGCGTTTTAACGCCCTCCGGGCGTCCCGCTCACGGGACAGCCCCCTCTCCCCCGACCCTCCTCCGTCTGAGGAGGGTTCCTGCCCGACCCGCGAGACCGCTTCTCGGTCTCGCTCTAATTCGCGCTCTCGTTCGCGCTCCCCCCTCCCGCTCTCGCGGCCTAGAGACGGTTCGTCCGTCTCGCTCTCGCCCGCGCCCGTCTCTCGGCCTTCAGCCGAAGACGTTATGGACTACCAGTCCGCCCCCGAATCCGCCGAGTCCGGTGACGACTTCGTCACCGTGACAAAGAAGGCGAAGCGTCCGCGCAAGTCGCGCAAGTCCCCGCCGCCCCCGCCCCCTGCAAAGGTCGTTAAGACCAATGCAGGCGCGGCCAAACCGGCGCAGTCCCAGTCCTCTGGGACTCCCGCCCCTCCCCGCCCTTCCGGCAAAGTACCGCCGGTATTCATCCAGGACAAGTCGTCCTGGAACACCGTGTCTTCCGCTCTAAAGGAGCGGAAAATCTGCGAGTTTTCGCACGCCAGGGCTTGTGCCGTTGGCATCAAGGTCGTGGTACCATCTCCGATGGACCACCGCGCCCCAACAAAATTCCTGGACGCCGAGAAGATCGGCTTCCACACCTACCCTCTCCAAGAGGAAAGGGAACTGCGGGTAGTAATCCGCGGTCTCCCTAAGGAAATGGACACCGGGTCCATCCTCCTTGACCTCCAGGCGCAGGGGTACCCCGCCAAACAGGTGCACCGCCTGTACAAGGCCCGCTCTCGCGAGGCCTACGACATGGTCCAAGTGGTCCTGGACCATTCTTCAGAAGCCAAGGCCGTCTTCAATGTGAAGACGGTATGCTTTATGTCCGGCCTAAATGTCGAACCCCCGCGTAAGCGAGGGGCTCCCGGGCAGTGTCACTGCTGCCAACTCTACGGGCATTCCGCCCGTAATTGCCACGCCCGCCCGAGGTGCGTCAAGTGCCTCGGGGATCACGGCACAGCCGACTGTGTCCGTGACAAGGCGACGGCCACCACCCCTCCCGGCTGCGTATTGTGCGGCGGTCTGGGACACCCCGCGAACTATCGCGGATGCCCCAGGGCCCCACGCGTCCAGCCACGCGCCTCCGCCCCTGTCGCCCCTAGGACGGCGCACGCGTGTTCTACGCGTGCGTTTGTAGCGCCTTCGGAGTTCCCCGAACTCCGCCCATGCAGGCCTAATGCATGGGCCAAGCCCTTGGGCTCTCCCAAGGCAACGCCCCCCGCACCCGCGTCACCGCCCCCCCAGTCGGGGGCCGTCCCGCGCGCATCCCCTGCCCCTAAGGCAACCGCCCCTAAGGCGATTGTCCCTAAGGCGATCGCCCCTAAAGCTGCCGCCCCTAAGGCGGCAGCCACCAAGGCCCCTACGGCCAAGACCCCCGAAGGCGTGCACAAACGTGCAGCCGACCTCGCCGCTGTCGCCTCCTTTATGGGAGGTATCGACTTCGACGAGCTTGGCGTCGTCGCGGAAAAACTCCGCGCCTCTAACGGCAACCTCACTCTGAGGATGGCCGTCCTCGCAGAGCACTCAGAGTTCTGCGCGTCCATTACTTACTCCGTTCCATCTTAAATGGATAACACAACCTCTAGGAAGAAACCACGGTCGATTTCCGTAGCATTTTTCAATGCGGACGGCCTCAAATCGCAGAGGGATGAGGTTGCCCTCTTCCTTACCGAACACCAGGTCGACATCCTCCTGGTGCAAGAATCCTATTTAAAACCTTCAATTCGCAGTCCTCGGATTGCGAATTACAATCTCGTTAGAAACGACAGACCCACACGTGGCGGCGGAACGCTTATTTACTATAAGCGCTCTCTGCACTGCGCCCCCGTTGATCCTCCGCCCCTGACCGACATGGAAGTCTCGCTTTGTAGGCTTGGCATGACCGGTCATCAATCTATACTTATCGCTTTGGTGTATATCTCACCCCTCAAAGCTCCCCTAAGGAGCGACTTCGAGGCACTCTTCGCTATGAACGACGCCGTCATTTTGGGCGGCGACTTTAATAGCAAAAACACTCAGTGGGGCTGCTTATGAGTACATTGGGTAGTAACCCAAAACGGGACGGACTTGAGCACGCTCGCTGAGACACTCGATTTTGACGTTATGCCGCCCCTGTCTCCGACACATTACCCGTATAACGTCAACCACCGCCCCGACATTCTCGATATGGCTATTCTAAAGAAAGTAGGCTTACGTCTATGCTCGATAGAAGTCTTTCACGCTCTCACATCCGATCACCGCCCGGTGGTGGTCCAACTCGGCTCTCCTGAGTCCTCCCCTGACATGAGAACAGTGGTAGATTGGAACAAACTCAAGTGCAAACTTGAGAATTGTGACAGTCCCCAGCTGTCCTCGATCCCCGACGACATAACCTCGCCTAACGAGGCTATTCATGCGATCGACGCACTCACTAGCCACATCTCGGTCGCCATAGGCGATTCGTCTAGGCAGGTGCCTGCGATGGGTGACCATCGTTTCAGGCTGCCTGACGACGCGCGAGAACTACTGAGAGCTAAGAACGCGGCTACTAGAGCCTACGACGCTTATCCCACTGAGGAAAATCGGAGAAGCTTACGCAGCTTGCAGCGCGCTGTCAAGAAGCGTATTGCGGAGCTCCGAAATAATCGGTGGGACGATCTGCTGAAAGAGATCTCGCCATCTCACCATCTCACCAAGCTTATTGGAAGTTAGCGAGGTCCTTTAAGTCGGATGAAACAGCGTCTATGCCCCCCCTGACTCGTCCCGATCAATCCTTAGCGTTTGACGACGACGATAAAGCCGAATGTATGGCTGACAGTTTCGAGGCGCAGTGCGCCCCTAGTACTCTCCCCGTAGACCCCGTCCACCTCCATACGGTGGACGCCGAGGTCGATCACCGCTCGTCACTCCCACCCACCGCCCCCCCTCTCTCCCCTACTAATGTGGACGAGGTACAGGCGATAATTAAAGGGTTCCGTCCCAACAAGGCCCCCGGCCCGGACCGTATCTCTAACAGAGTTTTACGCGCCCTCCCCGCACAGCTTCTCTGTCTGTTGGTGTCTATCATCAACACCGCCATGGCGCACTGTATCTTTCCCGCTGCGTGGAATGAGGCAGAGGTCATAGGCATCCCTAAACCGGGTAAAAACCGGTCAGACCCCACCAGTTACAGGCCCATCAGTCTCCTAAAGACCATGGGCAAGTTATACGAACGTGTATTAGTTTCCCGACTAAAAGATTATATTTTCTCTAATAATCTTTTAATTAATGAGCAGTTTGGCTTCAGAGCCACTCACTCTTGCGTCCACCAGGTGCACCGCTTAACGGAACACATTCTGGACGGACTCAACAGAACCCGCCCCTTAGAGACGGGAGCGCTATTCTTCGATGTGGCGAAAGCTTTCGATAAAGTCTGGCACAATGGCTTGATTTACAAGCTATACCAACTCGGTGTGCCAGATAGGCTCGTACTCATCCTGCGAGACTTCTTATCGAATCGTACTTTCCGCTACCGCGTCGATGGCACCCTCTCGTCCCCCCGCCCCGTCCGCGCCGGCGTCCCGCAGGGATCGGTGTTATCGCCGTTACTCTTTTCGATCTATGTCAATGACATACCCAAGACGCCGGACGCGGAGTTAGCCCTATTCGCGGATGATACCGCTCTCTATCGCACAGGATACAACCGTCGTTACATCACGATAGCGCTACAGCGCGCCGCTGATGCTCTCGGCGAGTGGTTCAGGAAGTGGCGTGTAGAGGTGAACCCCGAGAAAAGTGCAGCAGTGTACTTTACTCGAGGTCGCTTCAAATCGCGGCCTTCCAAACAACCCCGCTGCAAGAAAATCCGTTTTAACGTCACTTTATTCGGCCGACCGATCCCTTGGGTGAAGGAGGTCAAATATCTAGGTGTCACTCTCGACCAACGGTTATCGTTTGTACCCCACATTACGCGCGTCCTCAAACGAGCGAAGTTCTATACCCACCGACTATACCACCTTGTCGGTAGCAAGAGTAAAATGTCGCTTAGGAACAAGTTGACAATTTACAAAACTTGCATCCGCCCCGTGATGACATACGCCAGTCCGGTGTTTGCTCACGCTTCTTCCAACACCCTTGAGAAAATGCAAAGTTTTCAAAATAATTTCCTTCTTAGAGCCTCGGGTCAACCGTGGTTCATACGCCGCAAGAATCTCCATAGAGATTTCGACATGCCCTCAGTAGCCCAATATATGAAAGAAGCGTCTAAGCGCTTCTTCGATAAGGCAAAAAACCATTCCAATCCGCTCATAGTCAAAGCCGCCACGTACACGCCCCAGGAGGATGTCGCTGCCCGACTCCGTCGGCCTCAGCACGTTCTGGACGATCCTGACGATTCCTACACCGCGTACTGTAGAACAACACCCAACACCGCCTTAAGCACTTCAAGTACTGCACAACATTTTAGTTCGCATCACCGCACCCGCCGAAGGGTGCGAGGTCCCGTATTTCATTTCGGCCGACACAGACATGTGCCTGGCCGTTTTTCCCCTGCCCACCCTACGGACGACGGCCCAAGCCGAGGTCTGAGCCGCTTAGTAGGGTGCCTTTTGCACTCCACATTGGCCCGATCACGGCTGCTAGTATGGGGCTCGACACGTACGAGTCTGAGGCTTCGCTGCGCGAAGCCTCACACTCGGCCGGGTCGCGGCGACCGCTAGCGGGGCGGACCTAGGCTGTGCGCCTTCAGCGCACGCCACAACTGCCCGGGTTAAGCTGACGAATGTCTTCCTCAAAGGCACTCAGCGATAAAAATCCATAAAAAAAAAAAAAAAAAATGGGGCCCGTACCAGCCAGCCAGTCAGTTTTCTGGCAGGTAATAGCTGCTATAAGTATGACATAAAGCATACAACAAAAAACAATTTCTTTTCTTGGTTATTCATGTTTTGACGAAAAAATCTTTGACAGCTCTCAGACAACAAAACCAGGCGGTTGCGGGTTTGAATCCCGAAAGGGGTAAAAATTTGTGTAATGAGCACGAGCGTTTGTACAAAAGTCATAAATGTTTATAAATTTAAGTATGTTTAATGTTTATCCGTTATCTAGTCGATATGTTACGGGCAACGTGATTAACTGGGCATTATTAATAAGGACTGGCCATTATTAATAATGCCCAAGAGCGATGGGCAAAGTGATTAATTTATCACTTTGACCGGCCATTATTAATAATACCCGACGGCCTGTGGTCCATGTTATAAGTCAGTGTTTGAGATAGCTTGAATTTATCACTTGGACCGGGCAGTATGAATAAATCCCTACTTGTAGTCGATGTAGCCGAGGCAATGTGATAAATTGGACCGTCCTTAGTTCTCGCACAGTCCTTAATTATTAGATATTTTTGTTGATTTTTCTCAGTTTACTAATTTTTAAACTATTGTTCTTAAATAATATTTTTGTCAAAATAAAAGTAGGTAACTAATGATGTTATTACATTTTTAACTTATCAATTTGCCCGTAACAGATATAGTACAAGCTTTGCCTAGTTTGGGGCTAGATTTTTATAATTTTTAGCCTAGAAGTTTAGGTAAAATACTCGACTTTCATATCATATTAGGTATGTAGGAACATACCATATAAAAGTCAAAAAAGCTTAATTTTTTTATATACCTTACAAATCGTCATAATTTAACACTTTCCCGGACCCAACACGAAACTTTTATAAGTTGCACACATGCGCAGTACGTACACGTACGTACATTTAAAGAGGCAGGAACTGAACTAACCACGAATTCCTGTCATTACAGTACCTAATCGTAATCTCTATTAAGCACCTAATCTAGTTTAGAGGTAATGCCTTGTTATATTTGGAATTACATACAGCGTGAAACAAGATTGTGTAGTGTGCATTTGGTGCCCTATTGGATAGACATAGGAAAGTTGAATGATAATAAGTACTCTTGTAATACCCATGGCTAAGGCCTACCGGCCTCAGTGCCTAAAGACGAAAGTCTACAGCAAGTGATGACATATGAAACTGAAACGTGGCCTCTCACTATGGGCCTCATAAGAAAACTCAAGATCGCACAGCGTGCTATGGAAAGGGCTATGCTTGGTGTTTCCTTGCGAGATCGAATCAGAAATGAGGAGATCCGTAAACGAACAACACATAGCCTAACGGATTAGCAAGCTGAAGTGGCAGTGGACGGGATACATAGCACGAAGAACTGACGGCCGATGAGGCAGAAAGGTTCTAGAATAGAGGCCACGTACCGGTAATTGCAGCGTAGGACGTCCACCCAAAAGGTGGGTAGACGACCAGGTAAAGGTCGCAGGAAGACGCTGGATGCAGGCCGCTTCCTACAGGCCAATCTGGAAGTCAATGGCCAATGTTCAGCAGTGGACATCCTATGGCTGAAATTATGACGGCTTACTGAGGTTTTAACAGTTTTCAAAAGCATTACAGTGCTAGTTTATTATTAATGGTATTGTATCTGTAGTAATCATGCAGGGTACTTTTTAATGAGTAAACAGTACAGTCATGATGAGAAGTGCATTTTTTCTACCAATCATGATTTACCTGAGTAGTTGCTAGTCTCCTGATAACGTTTCGAAATAAAACACCAACCTATGTGTGTAGAGGCCACCTCACGTTGCGTACTTACCTCCTACATACCTACCGAAGGGTTCTGAGCTCTATCAGTAAAACCACTTGAACAACCTGAGCCATAATAAATTGCGTTGTAATTTGTAACTTGTTTGCTTGATACGAAAACAATGAAAAGAATGAAAAAACAAATTACTGACACTGTGCAAAAACAAAAAGTGATTACCTTTATTATACAAGCTCTTTAGGCTATGCTTTTGGCGCGTCAAATCTGAATGCATGACAGTTTTTATTTTTTTATTTGGGTTAAACTTTTAATAAACACAAAACATTTTGTGACACTTTTAAAAATCGTATTAACCTATTATATTTCAAATAATATTATACATACTTGAACTGAAAACCTACGTGCTATGTTGTTAACTTATCTATATATCAGTGTCCAAATAAATGTAATAACAAATTAATGTAAACTTTTATTTACAGGGTCTAAGCCTCAGACTGAGGCATATAGTACAGAGACCTGGCCCCCGATTCAGAACAATTCGGTAAGAAATTGTTGACCGGAAAACCACGTGACACTATAGGATTTAACATTAGTGTCACGTGATTCACTGGTTGACAACTCGATCTAAACGCTCTGAATCGACAAGCAATGAAAAACGACTCTACTACGTACTTGTAGGGATATCACGTGATACTCCGAGTTTAAATTGGCATTGATTTCGACTTGGTCTCCTAATTTCTTTATAATGAACAAGTTTGTGTGCTACAAGTTATTAGCGCTGCTTAATACTCTGTAACACCCAAACATTATCATGTAGTGTGTATAAAATTTGGTTGTCAACTGTCGTAGGTATATGCCAAATAAATGAAATAAAACAGACACAAAATTATAGTGTTACCGTGTAGTTTATCGGTCGACAATTCAGTTGACACTAATGTTATAATCATTTATTGGTATTCCGTTAGACGATTTGTTAGCGAACGGTCCTGAATCGGGGGTAGGATTGTTTAACAATAACAAACACTACAACTAGCCAAGTAAAAAGGACTTTATATCAATTTAATCAGAAATGACAATAATACTTACCTACCTACTTGCAAAATATTTGTGTCTTATTAACATAACAATATAATATCAAAACTAAAGGTACCAAAAATAGCACTATACTACCACTTCACTAACAAACAACATGTTATTATATGTTAATTTACCATGTTTAAAATTAAGATATGTTAGGCTGTAACCATGTAGATAAGTATACTCATACATTACTAACTTAGGTAAGTAAGTAGTTTATATTTTTTCTTTTAAGGGAGGAAGTGAAAGGGCTAGCCTTGCTTTTGTATGACTAGCATCCGACTTGAATGCAACTGAGAGTGCTTCTGCCAGTTCATCAGATCAGTATATATGTCGTGGCCAGATCGTAAAATTGATCATTTCATGATATGACCGATCATTTCATAAAATGGTGGTATTTCATGATATAGAACAGAACACGCTGTGGTCTGACCAGATCAATGAATACTCAGCGTTTCACGATATAAACAGCTAAACGCACGAATACTTCATGAAATGGTCAAACATCAGTGATCATATCGTAAAATCGTTACATTACCCACCGGCAGAGGCGCTAATGTTGCTTTGTTTTTGTGATGAGTAATGGCGGCGGACAAATATTATAATCTAAAAGTGAATAATATTGTATGTAAATTGAAGGTGAAAGTGCAGTAAAATATCGTTACGATACCAAGCTAGGCGATTTTTACGAAAGTCAACTCAAAAAACCAGCGCAACGACAAAAAGTCAAAGAGTTCGGTACGTAATTTGAGAGGTTAGTTAGGTTATTAAGCTATTCCAAGTCTTTTCATTTCTTAGTTTAGTTTAAAATAATAACTATTTAGAATGTTCAATTTATCTATCGAGCAAAATTACAAATATTAAATAAATTCACGTAACTTGTAAACGTATTTTTATTTTATTGATATGGCCAAACGTGGATCGACATTTCATCGAATGTTCAAGTTCGAACGTTGAATCGAATGTTGACGTTTAAATGATATGGTCAGTTTTAGTTGGCAATATCATGAAATACCACCATTTTATGAAATGATCGGCCACATCATGAAGTGGTCAATTTTACGATCTGGCTACGACATATACACTTCACGCTGTTAGTAACAAAACTAGGAATTAAACTATCAATGGCTTCATCCTCTTTGCCCTATGACATGATTGTTACAATAGAATAGGGTAGACCCACCAGGGTCTATAAGTAATGATCTGTTAAATGTAGGTACTTTTATAGTATATAACATATAGTTATATGTATGTAACATTATAGAACGCAATACATATACTAAATTGAACATAATATAGGTAATTTTCCGAAAAAACAAACGTTTTTTAGAATAAGATTATATAAAATATTATTTAAATATTATTTTTTAAGAGAGAAGACACTGGATATATTATACAAGCGCACGTAAGTACATATGTATATAAAAACAAATAAACACGTTTACATATAACATAACTTAACGTAAATTGACATTCCCATTTATTATTATAGCCGATGTACACATTGTAACACAGTCATAACAAAGGTAATGAGTCTGTTCAAACAATTGGCAGATGTACTAATGCAAACCTTACGACACTATAATTTTAAACGATACTTAACTATAACGATTGCTAGCAAAACATTAGAGTTATACCAATTCGCATGGAAATTGCTTAGGCTCATAACCTTAGTGATAGTACACTGTTATCTTTGATAACGTTGATGTAGTAGCCACGGTAGCCGCACTACTATTTCAAATTAGTTATCATGTAAGTATTTCCACAGATAAATGAAAATGTATCTATCTATTCATTTAGAATGACATTGTTTTAATTGCACGTGTATTGTCACCACGTTACCGTACTTCCTACGAATAGATTGCAGTTCACGTCCACATTGAGACCAATGCCGAATATTTTATTGATGGATAGCGATTAATTGCTGTAAAGTTGAAACTCGATAACGTCGATTGCGTAGTCGGCCTTTGATTAGTCAAAATGTTTCAAACATTAAATAAATAATCTATATCTATGTATCTATATATCTATATACAGGGTGTAACGAAAATGTGAAATAAAACTTTAAGGGGTTATTCTACGGCTAAATTACATCAACTTTTTCTATAGGACCAACATCGAAATCGCAAAAAAAAAACACTTTCCCATATTAAAACGCGACCAGCTGGCATCAGTTTGTATGGAAATGTCAATTTTTTTTTTGAGATTTTGATGTTGGTCACATAGAAAAAGTTGATGTAATTTAGCTGTAGAATAACCCCTTAAAGTTTTATTTCACCTTTTCGTTACACCCTGTATATAAAACAAAGTCGGGTTAGTTACACCATTTATAAGTCAAGAACGGCTGGACCGATTTTTATAATCTTTAATTTGTTGAATTTGTCTCCGCCCCTAATAGCAGAATAACTATAAAAATACGGAAAAAATCACGAAAAAAATGTACCTATGAAGGGGCGGTGCGAAGTTCGCCGGGATAGCTAGACTTAAAAAAAACCGCGTATTATATTATATATATCATATTATATTATATATTCTCTATGCGTTCCTAACTAAACCATAAATCAGATTGCATTAAAGTTTTTTATTTACATGAAAATATACACTGATTGATCCTAAGGTAAGTAGCCAAAAACACTTCATCATCATTATTTCAGCCACAGGACGTCCACTGCTAAACATAGGCCTTCCCCAGTAACTTCCAGATTGGCCGGTTGGAAGCGGCCCGCTTCCAGCGGCTTCCTGCAACCTTTACCAAGTCGTCTATCCACCTTGTGGACGTCCTACGCTGCGCTTGCCGGTACGTGGCCTCCATTCCAGAAACTTTCTGCCCCATCGGCCGTCAGTTCTACGTGCTATGTGCCCCGACCACTGCCACTTCAGCTTGCTTATCTGTTGGGCTATGTCAGCGACTTTTTCTCCTTTCCTTTACGAATCTCCTCATTCCTGATTCGATCTCGCGAAGAAACACCGAGCATAGCCCTTTCCATAGCACGCTGTGCAACCTTGAGCTTTCTTGTTAGGCCCATAATGAGAGGCCACGTTTCAGTTCCGTATGTCATCACTGGTAACACACAGTGGTTGTAGACTTTCGTCTTTAGGCACTGAGGTATTTTGAACGAGAAGGCGTTGCGTAGTTTTCCGAACGCTGCCCAGCCGAGTTGGATTCGACGATTAACCTCCTTCTCAAAATTTGACCTACCCAACTGGATCACTTGTCCCAGGTCTATATTTGTCAACAATTTTGAGATTAGAGCTCCCAACTGATACTGAGTAGGGCGCAACATGGGCATTCGACATGATCTTTATTTTGTCCATGTTCATCCGAAGGCCTACTTATTGGGAAACTCGACTAAGGCCATCGAGCATTGTGCCGAGGTCTTCAAGCCATTTCCATGGCCATTCTGTCATGACCACGATATCGTCGGCAAACCGAAGGTGAGTGATGTACTCGCCGTTAATTTTGATGCCGAATCCTTTCCATTCCAGGAACTTGAAAGCGTCTTCCAATGCAGCGGTGAACAGTTTCGGAGATACATATAACATCTCCCTGCCTTACGCCGCGCTGCGGAGGAATCGCCTTCGTGCTCTGCTCCTGTACTCGGACCAACATGGTGGCGTTTTCGTATAACTTCAGCACCTCGATTTACCGATATCAATATGGCACCGCTGGAGAGACTGTAGCACTGCCCAGGTCTCGATCGAATCAAAGGCCTTCTCATAGTCCACAAACGCTAAGCATAGTGGCAAGTTATACTCCTCGGTCTTCTGTATAATTTGCCGCAGCGTATGGATGTGGTCTATGGTACTATAGCCTTTTCGGAAGCCGGCTTGTTCGGGAGGCTGAAAGTCATCGAACCTACGTGCGAGACGATTCGTGATGACTCTCGCCATCTCTAACTTGTAGCCATGGCTCAAAAGCGAGGAAGGTCTGTAATTCTTCAGTAAGGCGTTATCCCTTTTCTTGAACAAGTGCTTTTGACTTGTGTTATATAATTAGAAACAAGGACGGTACCACAATACCCAAACCATATTAGAAAATTCGTTTTCTACATTGACCCGAGGACTTTAGTAATATCGACGCCAGGTCTAGCGTGCTCGCCTGTCGGCTACGACCTCTGTAGCCGACAAGCGAGCACGCTGGATTTTGGTAAATTGTTGTTCGCGTGCCAGGGAAGTTTTCTGAATTACATTGAAGACCCCCAGAAGAGAGAAGAAGCCAGCAGAAGAAGTCGCACTCGGTAAAAGTGGTAATAAATGTACGTCAGACAACACAAATTGTCATGGTCATGTGACATTTTTAGCTGCTCACACTTCTTTCTGAGGGATGACATCGTCTCAAATCAGAGCAATCTTTTGGAGAGTGTGACGTTATGGGTTAAATTAAAATTGTTGAAAAGTAAACTTCTGGGTAGCCGTTAATAGACGGATTCCAATAAGTACCATTTTATAATAGTAAGTATATTAAATTATTGTACCAATTTTAAAAGGCAACTTACAAAAAATTGCATTATTAAGTAGCTCTATTTATTCAAAGATACCCTTTTCACAATGGGATAGGGTATGTGGAAAACGGGAGAGCTAGTTCTACTTACCCATAAATAACGGATTTTTTACAGGTTTGTAACTCATGATGTCGCTAACGTGCTAGGAAACAACTAACATATTAGGTAATAGTTAAGTACTACAGAATATCTAAACTGTGCTACAGACAACTCTACAGACGACCGCATTGACAGCAGAGTGACATCAATTGGATTATGCATCAAAACTTTTAATTGTTCTAATTCAAACCGAAACCCAATTAGTACGGAAATTTAGGAACATCGAAATTTCAAGTAGATTACAGTAAAGATAAAAAATATCGACTGCTACTTATTATTTAAAGCAGATACCTAATCACAGTTAGCAAATAAGTAAACAGATAACCAAAGTAGACGTTTAAGTCATTGAGAAATTCTTATCGAATGGATTATGTTTAAAATATTTATATAATTAAATACGCATTTCCACTGATTTAATACGTGAAATAATAATTAAGGACCTAGGCTAACATTTTATTTCATTATCCGACCTAAATTGACAACCCGATTCGATTAGAGACGCGTCGATTCGCCTAGAACGCAAAGGGTCTCGGGTTCGATTTCCGGTCAATTCATAAAACTACCCCGGGTTACAATAAATTGATTTTAATTATAAAGCAGCATTAAGTTTGGCATTGTTTTTTACTGCTCTGGATAGTGGCAAGATTTAAAAATATGTAGGTAGAAAGAAATAAATGATTATACAAGGTCGCCTTTTATAAACGGGTGAAACTTTAACAGAACTTCTATTTATACTAAAGAAACCGGGCCCTATTATTTTCGTTCTTAAAAACGGGCTAATTTTCATTTTTATTATCCAACAAAACTAAATTTTTTTTAGATCATCCTGTCTAGTCTGAAACATCCAGTACGTCATCGCCTCTGTCTCTCTCATTTCAATCGTGCCCCACTCTTCCCTCGGGGAGCACGCACGGGGCACGGGGTGTTTTATTTTACATTGAAATCAAAATAGCTTTTGGCGTTTTTCTCGAAAACTAGCGTATAAAAATTCTTTTTTTTTCAACGAAAATTTATGGTTTCGTAATTGCCCGTTTATAAAAGTCGACCTTATATACGAGGGTTCTCAAGTGGCTCCCACGAGTTGGAAGACGCAGGTGGACAGGCCTCCCACCCGAACGTCTGACTCTTGTCTCAAGTCTAGGTGATCTGGGCATTATAAGATTCTATGTACCATATTTTAGCCAATAAATGATTCTATTCTATTCAAAATTCATGGCCAGTTACCTCGTGACCCAAAGATTTTAATTCCTTATTCCGAGACATATCAGTTTTGTGTGTTGTTTGGCGCATATTAATTTACATTTAATATATTTATTAGACAGGCAATAATGAAATGAGCGGGCAAAATTTGCATACATTTAATTAAATTTTATTGCACGGATTAAAATCTTAAATATTAAAAAATTAGGACTTTATGCCATGTGCCACTTGTATAATGCATTTAAACTTTCGTTTACTGAAATACTTATTTTTATCTAGATATCTAGATTTTAAGTAGAACAGTAAGTACAGTAAATCTACACCGCAATAACTGTTTTGTGAAGTAACATTTGGCAACAGAACATTTAGGGCTGAGCAACATTCTTTATAGACTTTCCTTCTTTTTGGTGATGCCCAGTAACGCTTGGAAATGTTGGAACTTGGAAACTATTTATCAACATTCGTTGAAAGCTAAAATGTTTACTGGCACATTCTTTCGAATTTATAATTCATATAATATTAATAGAGAAGACATTAATTCTTCCATCATTAGGCTGTCCTTTTATATGGCAGCGAAGCGTGGCCGCTACTTGATCGACACAAGCAGGAGCTGCGTGTCACGGAGATGAATATGCTGCGGTGGATGTGCGGAGTCACGCGGAAGGACCGCGTGAGGAACTTGCGCATCCTCGGTAGCCTTCGTGTCCGTGATATTGCAGACAAACTGCAGGAGTGTCGCCTACGCTGGTACGGCCATGTTTTGCGGAAACCGGCAAGCTACGTAGGAAACAAATGTCTGGCCATGCCACCACCGCCAGGTCCTGGCAAAAGGGGTAGACCCAAGAAATACTGACTTGACGTCGTGAGGGCTGACATGCCTGCCAATGATCTCACAACTAGAGACGCTCAAGACCGCGCGAAGTGGAGGATTAAATCAAGGAAAGCGGAAAGGGGCTCCAAAGCAATGGCTTTGGACGCAACCGGGATTGACCGTATAGATTACTATAGATGATGATGATGATGACATTAATTCTTCTGCCTACTAGTCTATTCAACAAAACCGCGAAATTTGTTTAAATTGACGACTATCTAGTCTAGTATTGCTTGATCCGGACTACAAAACCAACAGTTTCTGGTTCGAGTCCCGAAGAAGCACATGTATGTGTGATGAGCATAAGCATTTTTATTTGAGTTATCGATGTTTATAAATATTAAAGTATGATTTGGGGCTGGATAACAGGTGTGGTAATTTTAAGCAGCTACTTGTATGCTTTTTAATTCTAAGTGCGGAGTTAGAGACCTATTTTATCAAATAAAATGCAAGTATATATCGCAAGAGGTTCACGTGTTAAAGAGCAAAGATCAAGTTGCAGTACTTAGAGCGTTGTGTTACAATTAACTGCAATTATTCTAAACAATCAACTGGGGCATTCATAACGATTAACTACAATCATGGCAGTCAATTACGCCAAGCTGGTTCTATGGACACCTCGGCTATTTATAGTCGACTTGTTTCATTAAAATAAATAACACATTTCTTTTAATCATGTAACTACGGGTAACTAGGATTATTATATGTGTTATATGTGTATTATGTAGTTATTTATTTTATTATTATTGCAGGTTTTTTTTTCAGTTTATTGCATTTAACATAAATTTTTGGTGACACAGAATTGTAACTTAAGTATTTTTTAAACGTTGATGATATATATTTTTTTTAAATATTATATTCTTGCTTATTAGGTACGATCGACAATTTATAGTTATTATTATGCAATTAACAATGTAGCTCCTGTCTTATTATACAGGGTGTTAGGTAAATGGTACATTTAGCCACAACTAGCCTATGTTGAAGTTGAAGTGAAGTCTGAAATTTAATACATTTTTTTTCATACAAAACTGAATTCTCAGAATCCGATTTGTATGAATTTAAAAACAATTTTTTATATAAAAAATAACTGACTTCAAAAACACTTAAAGGCCAAAAATAACTTTTAAACAATCATACCAAACAGTTATTTTTGGAGTCGGTGCAAACAACCACATTCAAACACTCCACGGCTGGCACCAACTCCAATAATAACTGTTTGGTATGATTGTTTATAAGCTATTTTTAGCTTTTTAATGTTTTTGAAAACGGTTATTTTTTTATAAAAAAAAAACAACTGAATTGAGAACCTCCTCCTTTTTTTGAAGTCGGTTAAAAAGAGGTACCTGTGTGTTAAATTCTCGTATAATGTAAATTAGTGTTTTGTTTCGTTAAGCGAAAATAAATTCTTCT
Source organism: Anania hortulata (assembly GCA_963576865.1). Taxonomy (NCBI): domain Eukaryota; kingdom Metazoa; phylum Arthropoda; class Insecta; order Lepidoptera; family Crambidae; genus Anania; species Anania hortulata. The sequence continues at coordinate 14,841,312 of OY756396.1, read as the reverse complement.
ATTTATCGTAATAATGATTAAATGACAATAATGCTTGTTGCGTAGCTGGACTGAGTCATGGTGAATATTATTAAGTAGTTATGATGCATAGCCTGTTTATCTTGTATGCAGAGGCCATAGTGCAGTTGTAAGAAGCACGTACATATGAATATTTTTACTAAATATTTATTCAGATATGCTTATGTGTTGACCCTGTATCACATTGATGCCAAGGAAAATCTGGGTCTAGGTAAAATGAATGCCTATAGCTACCTAGAAATTGCCCATAAAATTTGTTACGTGCTCAAATCTAGCAACTTTTAAAAGTACACTTCCCTATACAAATCATAACAGCTGATAGATCTATTTATTATGAAAAAGGTATTTTAAGGACTTAAACCTAGACGTTTTATTTGTAAAACAGAATGACCCACCCAAAGGTTTTTATGTATTTTACTTAATCAAACTATCAAAAAAAGCAATTATCATACATATTATCTGTGTGCATAAAGCTACTTAGGTATTAGGTACATGATCGTCTTGGTTACTTAGTTTTGATAGCTTAGATGGATTTATTGGCTTGCCTAGGCTTAGCTTTTCTTAGTCCATCATAATGTATCAACTTAAATTAATTATTTTACATATTTAGGCGTATTTTTTTAAAACTGGAAATTACGTTTTCAAGTAATTACCTGCATAATTATTTATTTATTTACTGTCACTTATGCTCTCACTTAGTCTGATTTTTCTTTTATTATGCCTCGTCATTCTTGAACTAACTAATAACATCCTTGTGTTACGAGACTTACGAGATACTACAAGAAAATAATTCCCGGAGTGTCTCCCAGCACAAACAAACCCGACCCGAGATTCAAACCCTTTGCGTTGAAGGCGAAACACCGCACCACTACTTCAATAGAGTCGTGGCATTCGTTCAATATTTTGCTCGCTCAGTCGAGTAAGCTAAGCGGGCCTAAACGGCATGATTCAGATGTGATAACGCAACACAGCTCAATTAGCAATTATATGTGAGGTAAGTGCACCAAATACCATTACTAATCAAATTATTTAGTAAAATAACAAAATTGTATAAATGATGTATCGCGTACTTTTTATGTCTTTTTTATGTTCTTCTGTCTAAGCAATACGATTTAGATATTTACTCAAAGTTTAGTACTTTTAAAACACGTGTAAACCAAGCTCTCGATCAAAGTTATATACTATCATAATTTTAGTTTTATTCTTATATATAACATTTGTTACTGTAACAATTTTGTTCATTGACTTACCAATACAGGCCTGTGGGTACTATCCACATAGTCCACTATTATCTTTGTCATCATCATCTATGCGTTTTTTCCGGTTAGTGCCGTGGACGGCGGCCGGGCCTCCTAAATCGATATTGTGGATGTTGATGTGGATGCTATCCACAGTGTACAACGTGCGATGTATTCTTTTGTTTTCTAGTGTATATTTGTAATACGCGATATCAGGCAGCAATCTGATTTTTAACCACCCTTACATTTGTAACCGAGATAATTTTCAGATATACTCTGGAGGGCGGGATATTGGATTGCTGGCTTATATACGTCGCTTCCACGCAGATAATTATACATGTCGTGGCAGCTTTTAATTAAGGCAACACTGTAAACATGTTTATATGTCATTGTATTTGTGCTAATGTAGGTGTATGTCTTGTTAGCTGTCCATAAATAAATAAATAAATAAATAAATGTCTTGAAGGGTGTTCTAAATAATAAACATTTATTTATTAATTTATTACTTTTATGATGTTGACAGAATTTTAAAGCTTTTCAATAAATTAATTTAATGTTCTCAATTCAGCTTAAATGTACATTTCTCTGTAATTGGCTACCCTGTTTAGACAAATAAAGTTTTTATTTTTACTATAAACGTGAACCAGAAATGAAATTCTCTCGATTACCCTTAGATATCACTAAAACTATGGATCTTTGCTAAAACTCACGAAGTCACGAAGTAGGTAGTTCCATGAAGCCAACGTTCGTCTTAGCTTGACACATTTAGCTGTTGCTTAATGCCAAAATACACAGACAAATGACAAAGATTATTCAACGTAATGTCAACATTTGCATTATGTTACATCTGTGAGCTTTCATCTGTAAACTTGTTAGCCTAGTACATAATACAGGGTCGACAAAAAAATCATTTGCCTGATGATATGTCAACTTTTACTATGGAAGTTTTTAATATCAATGCTGACCTCGTAGTAAAACTCGTTGTACATAATCAGCATCTGTTTACATTATTTTGAGGAGTTTTCCGAGTCTAAGTGCGGAATAGGGATTTCCACTCATGAGAGTAAGTGAATTATTTCTATTTTAATGTACCTGTAAATATTATCGTAAGCACAATCATTAAATAGTTTTATATTTTTTTAATTCATCCCAAACGTATTTTTTTTAACTTCGTATTTTTTGACAAGGCTCATATCATTTTTTTTCCAATTACTATCTAATTAATAAAATAGACAGGACAGCCGTAATAAGTCGTGTTCTTGAGTGGAGACCGTGAGTAGGCAAACGATGCGTATGTCGCCCTCTTCCTCCCCCTCCCTAGCGGTGGAGCGATGATATATCAAAGCTGCTGGCAGTGGATAGAAAAGAATAGCCAAGGATTGGGCTCAGTGGCGTACATTGGTAGAGGCCTAGGCCTAGGCCCTAGACATAGCTATGTCTAGGTTATTATGATGATGATAGTTTTACAACTAATAGCCTAATTAATTACTTTTTTATACAGTCTCCAACTAATTTGATATCACGTATGATGAGATTAGGCATTAGGATTAAGATTAGCATATTACGGCTATAAAAGAAAAAAGAAGTTTCCACTGGTCTATCTATGGCAATACCTAACTAAACACTCTTTTTACAATTTTGTTATTCTATAATACCTCTAAAATTAGGGTTGGCTCCACAATCGGTGCGCTTACGTTGGCTAAAAGTTCGTGCGCAACTTCCGTTCATTACTTACTTTAAGGCTCAATTTGATCTTAAATTTTCTGCATTCCATATTCGGCAAGGCAATTTCTACAGGTCATTTAATTATGAATGCAGCCCGTAAACGAGATAATTACAAGATAAGAATGCGTGCTGGAAATTACATGTTCAGATATAAGTGAACGTAACCTCCGTCTTAGCGTTGCCAACTTGAGGTCCCGGGCAGGGACAAAAAGGGTACCCAATCAAAGGGTTTTGACCGTTATTTGAAATATATTACCTTGTTACTCTATCTGTCTCGCTCCACTTAAATAATCTTTGATTTTAGATAGACTAAAAAAGGAACGTATAATTTTTATGATACCCTAATATTTTGCTACCTTTTTCTTTGATACTCGTATGGGTACTGTACTGACTACTGCAATTTAGAGTACCTCAAAAACTTCGTGTTTTCTGTCCCTGGTTAGATTTTTCCGGATTCGATTCTCGGTTGGGTCTGGGTGTTGTGGTAGACTATCAGCGTTTTTTATGAATTTTATAACAAAAATGCTTTAACAACTTACCTTGGAATCAGAGCAATGTATGATGTTGTTTATATTGATGTATTGTTTAATAACGTAGGGAGTCATCCCTCCCCCTAGACAGAATGCACCGTATTGCTAAACTGCTGTGGTACCTATTAACAATGCGACAGGTTGGCAAAATTAATTAAGACAGCCAATTTCGTGTTATATCTTAAATTGGTAATGCGCCGTGCCTTCGCGCCATGTAGTTCAGGGTTTAAGTGCCTTTTTGAGTATGTATTTCTTGCTTATTATAGTTCTTTAACTGTCTTTCGTAAAACGGTTGAATTAACCCATTTTGGGATTGTCGGGCCTTTTAGCTATGTTAGTCCTATTGTAGCTAGGTAGTGGATAGCGCAAATCGCCTTTCCGTACAGAGCTCGGAGTACATGCACCCGGAATTTTTCAGGACTCCATTCAAAACGGATTGAATCCGGGCTTGTCCAGATCCGTTTTGTATGGAGTTCTGGAAAATTCCAGGTGCATGTAGTCCGAGTTTACGTATGAAACTTTTCGGTATCAATCAAAGTTGATCTCCAAGTGAAAATTGTTCGTACTTTCGCCCCCTTTCGGCTTGAAAGATTTTCTGCCACAATATAATAACTAAATCGTCTGACTTTTGTTGATATTATGTTTTACAAAAATAATGTATACGTAAACTACCTACATTTTACAAGGATAAAACCGTATGTTGTGTAACCTTTTTAAGACATTGTGATGATAATAATCTGTTTAACTCATATTATTCATGTGACTGGTTTTACAAAGTTAAATGCAAGGCAAATAAAAACACATTGACTTTACGGCACTTTACATTTTATTTTAAAAACCTTAAAAGTACCTAACCTACCTGCTTAATAGAGTTGATCGGAGAAAAATATGCATAATTTCCTCGATATTCATTAACTATAAATGTTATTAAACTTTTATGTTTTGCTTTCACAATAATGCTAGTTTATTATATAAAGAAAAATATTTTTAGTTATAAAAAATGTTTAACTGCCTCTAGTGGCATTCAATTCAACGACCTTTCGCTATCCGGGCGACTGCTCTTCCAACTGGGTTCGATAGGTAACTATAATTATTATGGTGTGCGTTACTGGGGCGGCATGTCGACTCGGATCGAGATGAAAGTATATAGAAAATTTAGAGCAAAATATCCCATTCATGTGCCCCAAAAATCAAATTAGTGCCCATTAAGGTCTCCGAGTAATTTTAGGAAATAAGATGCCGCTGGAGTTACGTCTGAAAACGTTACTACAGCGGCATGATTTTTACCTATTGGCCCTAGCCAAATTTAAAGTAGCCTAAAGGGTAGATATCAGATTTATCTCAGCGGTTTTACGGTTTTATCAGTGAATTTAATACATTTTTACGATTAAATGATAAGACTATAAGATCATTTTATAACCAAAAAAAATTACCATTATACTAACTTGAAACTTAGATTCTCCACTGTTTGCTTTTCCAAATTTTGTGATGTATGTGATACATAATTTGCTCACCCAAGAAGAGGACTATTGCCTATAACACCAGCTGCGGCTTAGTAGATGATAGTTATTTATTTGATTTCAAATAATTGATACATGTTAATGTTTTTATCTATTTGGAGATGTAATATACTCTTTCTTCTAAATAAATAATGCATGTATTATTTATTTATTTATATAATGCATTTCTCACCACAACTTAGCAGGCGTGCGCCTGAAATTTCGCATGCAGGGTATCTCACTCAAGTCAACTGAATAAAAATAAGCAAACATAAAGGACCTCCTATATTTTAATACAAAATTAACAAACCTTAATTTGACATTACTTTTTCCTTATTTAGGAGTCATTGCTCAATCTAAGTTGGTAGTAGGTCCTCAGATAAATGTTAGTTTAGTACATGTAGGTACTAGTAAAGCAAATTATATATTAAATAAAGTTACGTAATCATATTTAAACTGTAATTATAGGTACTATATGAAACATACAAAGTAAAGTAATTACCTTAAATGTGTAAATGTGGTAAATGAGTTACCTATCTATCTTTATTGATTTAAATTAATTATTGACAGTTAGGTCTTACCGTTTACTTGTTGTAAACAGTAGGTACCTAACGTAAGAAGTGTTTTTTAACATCAAACTGTTACAGAAAAATAAAGCTACGTAGTTACTACTGGGGCATGCACGGCTGTGTACGCCGATATTAATGGAAATGTCGTGGTCACGTCATGAAATGGTCAATTTTACGATTAGATGACGCCATTTTCATTATGCATGCATATTTATGGTTATGAACTCGACATAACGTAGGTATTACTTTAACCTTATGATTCCTGTAATTATTTTGACGTAAAAATTAAGGTACTGTTCTAGGGTTCATGATAAGGTCCCTGATATTAGAAATCTTTAGCCTGTTAGTCTAATATTCGCACGTCAAATCACGTGATGGTCAGACAAAGTACTAGTAGAATATTGGATTATACCATAACTTTACCTTATACTGTTAGTCTTTCTGTGACAAACCAAAATCAGGCAGAGTCGCGTGAATAGGTTACCTACCTTTAAAACTCGTGACAGTTACCAATCAATTACATTTTTCAAAGTCGCTATTTGTTTATGTCTGTTCGTGCGTTCCTAATACGCAAAGAATTTTGATAGAGTTTTCGTCATAATTTAAAGTTTTATTTTCCGGAAGATTTGTATCGATTTTAGCATCTTTAAGAATACCTACAAAAATATTTTTCTAACCCAACGCCTTCGACTTCAAACAAATTAAAAGTTACTGTTTTATATAAATTATTCTCAATGTTTTGTAAGTCGTAAACATATTTTTAGGGTTACCTGTTTCTTAAACCTTAAGCAAATCAGATAGTTACATCAAAATAATGTACTACTTATGTTATTTTATTTTTATTTTTATAAAAACACTTAAAACGTCATGACAGTAAATTCCAAAACAACATTGCAAGGAAAACAATTAAACATATTAAATAAACTTACAAACTAGGACATTTTTTCAAAACCCTTCCTTTGGCACGGTAATAAATCACTTTCACCTTACAATTGGCACAGGTGAGCAGCGCATGACGCAGATAATGACGCGTTTTGGGTCAAACTAACATATGGTGGCTTAGCCGGCACCTAAGGGGGTTGTATTGTATACCTTTGGAATCCTTAGGAAACAACCTATTTTATTATGTATTAAATTATGCAATTCGAGTTAACTACGCGATTTATTAGCGACATGAATCCAGCTGACCTTAAATTTCCCCGATTTTTGCAAAAAAAGGTAATTATCTACCAAATAAACAATATTCTATCGAGAGATTGCCTTTCATTTATTTCATTATTCATCAATACGAATTTACAATGGATTTTAAGCACAAACAAACAAAAAGTCAACTCCATAAAAATTTTGCTAAATAATGGCTTTTTTTGGCAAAAGTCTTTTGCAGACCACCCGCCAACACGGGAAAATAAATTTTTGCAAAAAATAAAGTTGGCCAATTAGCCTCAAAAAAACGACTGAATTACAAAGAATGATTCATAATATTGTTATTCTTGAAATAATAATGTAAGAAAAGTAAATAATTAATACATAATTAAGGTAAATGAAAATACCGCTGCAAAATCACCCTAAAATCGGTAGGTACCTCGAACAAATGTTGTGTAGAACAAAACTCATTTATTTTTCCTAAAAAGTAAATATGTATTCATAAAGCTTATCAAATTTACTTTAGATTTATCATAAAATAAAGGATAAGGATTAAACTTTGATATTCTAAAAATGACCAACAAAATCATACATTTTTGTTGTCAAGTGCCGTCGCGCTAAATATTTCGATATTGTAAGTAATTATGGCTTATTAAAACAAATCTATTAAATTAATTACGTTGCTGACTCTATAAATAGATTTATCAAAGCTTTATTTGATATGAATTTATCGAATTAATATTGAAACTAACCAAAAATCTCGAGCAATGGCGGCCGCCAAAATATTTGTTTACATTTTATAAAATTTACCTTGAAATATCATTCCATTATGCAAACTAATGCTGCAAATCCATCTAAACACACTCACTTTATCGATTTAAGCACTATTCTCATGTATTTTCACTTAAACATTGATCAAACAAAATTATTTAATAACACGCACCCAAACACGCAATGTCAGAATCATATGGTGAACTTTGCACGCACAGATTAAACAGACCTTACGCGCAGAGATCATAGAAACCCTTTCAATCTATTGACAGTACTCTGAACTTTTTTTTGGTATGCGATACACGGTTGAGACTCCCGTCTGTCACCGTCCTATGATTTTTTGAACGCGACTCGACGTAAGCGCATGACGTCAGTGGTGTTCTGCAGGTTAGTGCCACAAGCGAACCTTTTTGACATTGCGAGAAGAACACCAGATGCCACCTCACGAGCTAAGCTTATTGACACTTCTGTGAACTTCGCCCGGCTACAGATAAATATGTCAATTTCTTTAGATATGGCATTGAGTAGCCATAATAGCGTTTGACAAGGGTGCAAATTTAAGCAAGTTCGTCCTGGCTTTCGGTACGCTGAGCGTAGGAGGACGCCGGCGCGCGCTGACGCACCCCGCGGGCGCGCACAGCGCAGCACCCGCCACACGTATACCGCGAGCGCGACGTCGCGTCTCGTCTCCAGCCAGCTGTACCCGACCATGCCTATCACGAACAGGCTCGGGTACATCAGCGGATAGAAAGGGTAGACGCCGTACTCTTTCAAATATAGAAACCAAGTGAACTTATTCTGTATTTTTTCCAGCATTAGCTTATATTTAGCCTCGTGCGGATTTCAGATTATGCCACAGGTTTCGAGGCGGCTCCGGACTAGTGCATTGTACAAAATCCTAATCGTCGCGACATTACGAAAATTTGTATACTGCCTCAAGATGAAACCTAGATTTCTGAATGATTTTTTAAATATTTCAGTAATGTGACCACGAAACGTCAACTCAGATACCATTTCTACTCCCAAATCACGCACCCGGGAAACACGAGGAATAACGACCTCTTCAACTTCGTAGTGATGTTAAAGAAGGGTCCGAACGCGGGTGTAGCTCATCACACTGCATTTGGAGAAGTTGAAATACAGCTTATTTGCTTTACTCCACTGCTGAACCCTATGAATGTCCTGCTGGAGCCGTTCACAATCAGATGTGTCCGATACCGATTAGAAAATTTTCAAATCGTCTGCAAAAAGTAAACATTTCGAATCCTTTACTACATCACTCCTGAAAACGTATAGTAAGGTTCAGATTCGTAGCCCCAGTACTCGACGTACTGACGACGTTCACTCAGGTAGTTGGCGAAGAATTTTAGGTGTGGTGTGAAACCCATCCCTGCCAACTTGGACAGCAATATGTCGTTATCCACCGTATCGAAATCTTTTCGGAAATCAAAGTACGCGACATCAACCTGTTCGATAGTCGGCGTCAAGTGCGACACAAATGACAACAAGTTGCTCCCTGTACTCCGACACGGGCGGAAACCATGTTGAGCGTCGTTAAGTTGTCTACATAATATTATATCATAAACAGGCTTACAGAAAAGTGCGTTGTAGGTATGTTTATTTTTCGCACCCACACAAAGCTGGTATGGATGACTAGTTTTATCATATTAAAAATTTAAGCTATCGTAAAATATGACAGTCGGGACAAAATGTAGGTAGGTATCTCTTTATTTCTTCACATGAAAGTGTTTATTATACCCACTCGGATTTAAACAATGCATACCCATAAAATAACTTAAATGGTACAAAAAATATTGTTTGTTTATAGGAGGGAGTGAGATTATCGTCACCACTCCATTCTTTTTAAAACACATTTATTGCCCTCCCTTGTAACTAAATTACAACAGCTAACTAACGAAGCAATCAAATATTTTTTTGGTTTATTTAATTTTTATTAAATGCTAGTTAGTTAGACTTGCTTTTGCTCATTTGCCCACGACTTCGTCTGCGTTGACCTTGCCCGTATAAAAAGTATCCTATGTGTTAATCCAGGCCATGTTCTATCAGTATGTCAAATTTCATCAAAATCTATTCAGTAGTTTTTGCACGAAAGAGTAACAAACATCCATACTCACATACTTTCGCATTTATAATATTAGTATGATGATACTAACATTTGAAAAAATCGACGGCCTTAAGTTGGAATCGAACCCACGTCTCATCGCATGCCCGGCACTCGTCAACGTTCACGGTAGCTTAGTTGGTAAAGTACTCGCCCGGCATGCAAAGAGATCATAAGACGTTCGATTCCCACCAGAAGCGTTTGTTCTTTTTCAAATAGTATTACAGACAAAATTTTAACCCACATATCAACTGTGCATCGATTTGTAACTTTTTAAACACAACTCACAACTTTGTTAGTAAAACAATGTTGGTACATTAGGATGACATTGACAGTACCTACAAGAACTTGATACCATCGTGCTGATCTGATATTAACCAAGAGGTGGATTGTGGAACTCTTCAATGATAACCGACTAGTCCGAGACATATAAAAGTATGTTTCATAAAGTTTTTGAAACTCTGTTAAAGGAATTATCTTTTCTTTACAAAGCTACAGACTTATAAGTCTAGAATTATAACTCTTCCATTATGCTTGTACATAAAATGCTTTTGTCTGAGTTAACATCTAGGCGTCACTCGCACCCAGAATTCTGGTATCGTGGTGATGATGCCTTGGATCCGCCTAGCGGGCTTGGTGAGGGGACGACCATCAGCTGTAGACACGCGGAAAGCCTGCATAAACCCAGCGAATACCTGGAAAATAAAAATCATTTTTATATGTGTGCACCACCATTACCTGACCTTTATTAAAGATCTCACGCAGAGATTACCTACCTAGTTATAATATGCATGAAGTAATGATTTAATCTATTAAGGTATGTGTGTTAATTTTTGAAAACATCTGATTCTGAAATAAAACTTTAAACAAAACATTTAAAGGGATAACAAATGTTTATTTTGTTCAAAGGAGATGTTATTTTTACGGGCCTAAAATCATTGCATTTTTGAACAACTATCTAAAGTGGTTTTTCTAATAGAGAAAAATATTTCGATTGAGTCTGCAAAACTAAAAAAAACATTAAAAGAAACGGTGCTTTTATTATAGTATTTTAAAAAAATATTTATATTCCGTTACCTTTTTTTGCTCTATAAAACAAAGAAATAACTGCCAAAAATCATTTTAAATATAATAATTTAAAAACTTAATAATAAACAATATAGATTATTAGAGAGTTAGAGCAACATTCAATGATTTTATAATAAAATTAACGAAATAATTATATAAAATGGATGTATGGCATTGATTCCTTTGCTCGGCTAATGGAATAGAAAAACCATTACCTGACTGTCAGTGTTCTGTCACTTGTCACTGTCAATCGTTTACGAATTGAAATATTAAGCCGTGGCCACACCTAAAACAAATCCGCCGCTGGAAATTAATGGACAAATTGGCTGATTTCAAAGACTATGACATATATAGCAAATCGGAGCACAAACGATTATTATATTCAACGTAAGTGCCAATTTCTACAACTTTTTACAGATAAATTTCTATTAAATTTAAAATATGTTATGTGTAGCTGAACGTTATATAAAAATACATATACTTAAAGAAACTGTAACTCAAATAACCCTGAGAGCAACTTAAGACGGACGCGTTTTGACATTACTTTAACCGTCGATTCATTACTTCTTGTTCTGGATTAAGCATACATCGATTTTAGTTTAGTAAACTCGAGTGGTGTAGGTGAATATAAAATCGGACCAAGTTTAAAAACACTAATATCGATTATATCCAGTTTCGGAACAAGAAGGAAAGAAGAAGAAGAAAAAAGGATATCGATTTTCTCGAAGTCACTTAACATTTAATAATAAAAAAGCAAAACCAACGTATAATATTTTGTTTTATGATAAAGCAGACTTTTTCCAACATTAATCATCGTCGTTTGTTTAAAAAGTAATTGTTATTGGCAATATAGTAGAGGATTTCATACTTCAAAATTAAATAAAAATTACATTTGAAATTGACCTATAATTTCCAGTAGTTGATTTCACACAATTTAAGATTTGAGTGTGGGCACAGCCTTAAACCAATTTGATACTTGACTGACGTTGACAGTGACATTATTGACATAAAATGGAGCAGTGTTGCCACAGCCAAAAACTTCAGTGGGTTGCCACTTTATTTAGAATATTATAATAATTTCAAAAATTAAATACATTAAAAGGGGGCTTTAAAAAATCATTTTATTTATACAAAGACTATATTATTTATGAACTTTCATAAAAATGTTACATTGTCTCTGTGCAAAGCAGGTTCGAATTAAAACCCAGCCTCCATACAAAAGTAGTACATGTATGTCCTTTTTAACAAGTGAAATAAAATATTGTAATACCACAGAACATACGAGTAGGTATTATAACACACACACACACACACACACACACACACACGCACGCACGCACGCGCACGCGCACGCACACGCACACGCACACGCACACGCACACGCACACGCACACGCACACGCACACGCACACGCACACGCACACGCACACGCACACGCACACGCACACGCACACGCACACGCACACATCAGGGAGAGAGAGATCCGTTATTGGCTGTAAGTTTAGTTCATAAGTTCATCTAAATTGTAATTAGAGCTGTGGATCTTGTAATAAAATAAAATAAATTGCTTCAGGCATTCAGAAGTTATGGTGCAATAAATAACTCACAATCTCAAAGTAACTGTTTAATAGTACACACCTACTTTTTTACATACCTTTTTGTTGAATGTTTTGGTAGTCGAAACAAACGATGAGTATATTCATAAAGATAATGAGATTAACCACTTACCACTTGGGTATAACTAATTCCAACTAACCTGGAATAAGCATTGCCGCGCGAATGTCTCTCCAGCACACAGTCGCTTGCCTGCAATATGGCCGAACACATTTAAGTAGGGGACATCTACAAAATTAAATCTAAAATAAACCGGTAAGTAAACTCTGAAATTTTTTGTCTCTTTTTTCAGGTATCCTATTCAGGTCAATCTATTTGTAAAATTCTCATAACTAATTGACTTCTATTTCCTGCATAATTCATAAAACTTTGAACTGAGTACGTTGACTTATATCTGTTTCTGTCTAATATTGGAAGGCTGTAAACCTACTAGATAAGTTCTTAGATGTTAGCAGAATACCTTATAATATAAATATGATACCGTATTAAATTACAAGCTTACTAAAATAAATTCATAGAATTTTACTGATGAGCATGACGTAATCTTGTGAACTGATTACTATTCAATCCACGTTGCAGTCTGACCAGAAATGAGTGTTACATACGCCTGTCTTTTCTGATTAAGAATTTCATTTTTTTTTGTCCTGCCCAGTACTACGTTCGTATGGGAAACTGAACCATCTTCAAAAATATTTTGATCAGATGTGACAGACGTAACGTATTTTCTTTTCTTTCTTACCAGCTCCGAATGGTAGAGACTTGTCTTTCGAAAGGTCGAGTTTTCCATCAGTAAGAAAGCGCTCAGGCCTGAAGTTCTCTGGGTCACCCCATATCTCTTCATCCATGTGCAGCATTGTGAAATTGGCGCTTACAAGGGTGTTCTAGAAACAAGAAAGAATAGTCTTCATTAAGTAACTCTTACATATTACCTAAACTATCTTAAACTATCGAGCCGGGCTAATCTTAAGGAGGCCGACACTAAACTGGTTGAAAATAGCGGAGAAAAAGATCTTAAACTACAAAAAAAATATGTGGTATTTTGAATTGATGATGGAAAAAATAGACAATGCTTTAACCTTAGATTCTAACCTAGGACATAGGCACACAGTCTATCTCTCTCTCTGTGTGTATGTGTGTGTATGTCACATCTAAAAACAAACATTTTCTAGTTGTAATAACAATTAGATTGAAATGTCCGATCTTGTAGTTACTTCGTAATAAATACTTAGGAGCAGAACACAATTTAATAAAACGAAATCAAATCTAAACTTCCTTAAGTATGATGATTAGGTACCTCTCTCAAAACAGATTTATGAATGCTAACTAAGACTTAATTAGCAGAGAAAGTATAATTGCTACATGTTAACAACGGATGCGAGAAAGTAAATACTGTCACGCTACATTCTAACGCATCACAGTGCATTCTGTTCAAGAGTGTTACATTACGTAAACACCTGTTACGGTGTGATTATCTTAAGACATTCACCTAAACATTTATATTATGACATCATCCAAATACTTAAGATTTTAATTCATTTAAAAAAACATTTCATTAACCGGGCGTCTGCTCTTGCAACAGAGGGCATTATCTTATCTATTAACTAATTTAAAATCTTTCGAAATCGAACCCGGGACCTCAAAGATGGTGACGCCCAGTCCGGCGTACTCGCCTCTCGGCTACGGAAGTCGTCAACGATGAAACAGCCGATTCAATAATTTAAAACGTTTTATTTTTATACACGTACTTTTCTAGTGAAATATAATAACCTAACCATCTTCTACTGAGTATTCGGGGTAAAATTCTACAAGAAAATTGCCGATGCATATATTTTATTCCAACCGTAATACATCCCAGGCAAAGAACTAACAATTACATAGTTTATCAGTGATCACAGATAAATCACAAAAGAGTTGCCCATATAAGACGAATAAATGACAGTCATTAATTTCCGCACTTAGAATCTAGAACAAAGTAATAGTATGCAAGGAAAAACTGTAAGGCCGACCGCACTTTGGTTACGTTTTTGTACAATTATTGTGTATCGTACAAATAAAAACTTAGTTACAGAATCGCAAACACAGCCAGAGTCAACCCATACATAGAGTTGGAGGATATGGACCGTTTGTACGTTGACGCACGACTAAAATTCATAAGAAAACGCGTCTAAGGCTGACCCCACATTGGGCGTGGGCGTTCCTCGAGCGTGTGAAGGACGCAAACGCCGCGTGCGCGCCGCGACAATGCGGCGTGAGCGTCGCGTAGTCGCGCACGCAGAGCTCTTTGTTGCTGAGTTGCTGTTATTATAATCACTAACAAAATGGATTTTGATATAGAGAAGATAAAATGGTTTTCGATATTAATTTCTCTGAGACGGTCGCTCATAAAGCGTGCGAGCGGCGTTCACGCTGTACACACGCCGCACGCTGGTAAAACGCGACGCTCACGCCGCGTTGTCGCGGCGGGTACGCGGCCTTCGCGTCGTTCACACGCTCGAGGAACGCGCACGCCCAATGTGGGGTCAGCCTAAAGATCGGCTAGCCCTAAGGCCTATAGGTACCATAAACCTACCTCAGGAATGTCGTAGCCATGGAACTTGACGTCTTTGACGGCGCGGTGCGGAATGCCCAGGGGCACCAGGGTCTCGTGTCTCATCATCTCTCGGAGGCAAGCCTCGGTGTACGACATGCTGCAAATAAAGTAAGTATGTATTTGTATTTGTATTTGTATGTATGCTGGTGCATGGGGAAACCCTATGCACCAGCACTTGACAGAAAATATTTGGCGCTAAAACCATACAATTCAATTCAATATATTTATTGCATTCTATAATGTTACACAGGTGTTATAAATATGTTACATAGGTATTATACACAACAGTTGTCATGGTTTCAATTTTCAATCAACATACTTGTAGACATGATTTATACCAGGGGCGTCACGCATATCCAAACTCGATCCAATTAAGATAAATTCGTTTTATAAATCAAACCGAACCGGGAATCGAACCTGGAACCCCTTGCATTGAAGACGAATCACCGCGCCACTACCTCAATCGGTTTATAAATAATGTCTTGACAGTAATAAAAAATAAACAGATGTGAAACTCTCCAAGGCATCCCTAACCCTTTTTTTGACGTTCAGTAAGTGCAAGTCCTGACATTATATTTATTTATTTATTTAATTACAATATATACTCGTACATGTTAACATAATAATGCATTTGCTTACTTGCGTCGATCGTCGAGGTTCGGCAGCCTGCCGCGGCCGACCACTCGGTCGATCTCCTCATGAACTTTATCCTGGATCTCTGGCTGCAGCAGAATCCGTTCGATTAGCATCGACAGCACCGACTCCCCAGCAGTCGCCGTTGGGAACATGTAGTCCGTACACGTTAACACTAGTTGGTCCACTGAAATTAAAAATACATCATCATCATTTCAACCATAGGACTTTTACTGCTGAACATAGTGACTTCCAGATTGGCCGGCTGGAAGCGACCTGCATCCAGCGGCTTCCTGTAAGTCCTGCAATCTTTACCAGATCGTCTTAAGCTGCGCTTGCCGGTACGTGGCCTCCATTCCAAAGTGATGACATATCAGTGATGCTTTTCATTATGGACCTCATAAGAAAGCTTAAGGTCGCACAGTGCTATGGAAAGGGCTATGGTCAGTCTTTCTTTGCGAGATTTAATTAGAAATAAGGAGATCCGTAAACGAACAAGTCGCTGACATAACCAACAGAATAGCAAGCTGAAGTTTGGAAAAATACAGTCTTAAACTAAATGTACTTAAATGGTAAATTAAGCATTTGTTTGTCGAATGTCTGGATTTGTACATAGGTGTATGTTTATCTAGTATATCTAGTACGCTTTGTGCTACAAACACAAAGCGTTAATGTATTGTATATTATCTTACTCACCGGAAAATGTTGATTTCCCTTGTTCCTTCATTTCTTCTTTCATTTTCTCAATGTACATATCAAGAAAATGCCGACTGTGTGAATCTTCTTGCGTTTCCATAACATCCTTTACTAATTTCTGTAAAGAATATTATTCTTTTAGCTTACATGCCGCCGGTAAGCAAGTACCTAATGTAGACCAAAACTTTAATACACAGATTTCTTGTACAAAAAACGAATTCAAGGGCGCCGCCAGAATTACTTTCAGGGAGGTGCATCTGCATCTACTGGCTATAAGCGGTGGAAGCTGTTTACCCAAGGTACATACCAGGTAAAAGCACGATTTTTACCTTTTTTGCGGAAATGGTAGAATAAAATATATCGGGTTTATACTAACTAATATTGGGTGCATTAAAATTAATTACATTTCGAATTCATAGGGTATGCGCTCCAGGTAGCGATGGGCGACAGAGGATATTATTAGGTTTATTACCAAAAATGGGTAGAAGTTGGATTTTTACCCATATCAATATCAATAAATTCAATTCATATCAATAACATATATCAATAAATTACTATATTATACCTACATACCCATACTTTATATATTTACTTTGCCCATATTGAATAAATACCCTTTTTCGTCCATCGATAGCATCTACACTAAGATAAAACTAATGGTTTAATGTGTAGATGCGATAGATAGATTATTTACTGGCAGGGGGCCGCAAGTATACCCCCCTGCACCCTGCTGCTGGCACCCGTGGACGAATTTAATATCATACATATGACATTATCTACCAGTAAACCATTAAGTCTAGCAGAGATACTTCGTTGTAGGTAGCATTTACTAGTATGACATATTCTATTTACTACAAGAATAACTTTAAGGGTTACACTGCCTGCGTTCTGACGATACTCTCAGAAAAGTGAAAAAGAGGACACAGACTAAACAGTATTCAAGAATCTAAACACACCTGAAAGAAGTCCAACAAAAACTGATTTCCTTTCCTCATGTTGTTGTAACCGCTGAAGTTGGGTAGGACGTCTTTAAGCCATGGTGTCAGCGTGATAGCTCCTCCTAAGTCGTTGCTGCCTCTCTGGAACAACATCACGTGCCTGGCGAGAACCCAGAGGTTCTCGTACTCCGGCCTAGGCAGGGTCATGCGGCTGAGGACGTGAAGCATTCCGTTGATGAACGGCACTGCGAAATAGTGCTGCAAGTAGATCAAGTCGCCTTTCACTAGTTCCTGAAAAGTAAATGTAAAAATAAATTAGTTTTTATTATTATTAACACACTAGCTTTTGCCCGCGACTTCGTCTACGTTGACCTTACCCGGCTTAAATGTATCCTATGTGTTAATCAGTCTGCCAAATTTCATCAAAATCTATTCAGTAGTTTTTGCGTGAAAGAGTAACAAACATCCGTACTCACAAACTTTCGTATTTATAATATTATAGTAGGATTTATATTAGTTTTAGGATTTATATTACTTGTAACTAACTAGCTAACTAACTATATAAACAAAATATCTTGGAAGTCGTTTTTACTTACTTCTAACTGACGTATCGATTTAAAACTTTGTAAGTATTTGTACTTAGTTGTTGCCAGTGATGACCAGTGATCTGAATAGGTAGATTGATTTGATGTACTTTGGTAGTGCTAGCATAATATGGATATGTCTTTTTTTTTAAAACTGATACATAGCAATTCTGAAATCCGGGAGGCATGTCCATATTAACATCAATGTTTGAGATCATTAACCCCAAATCAATCTACCTATTCCGATCACTGGTGATGACTTACGGGACTGAGACGTGGTCCTTGACTATTGGCCTTTTAAACTAGCTCATAGTTCCCCACGTGCTGTGGAGAGAGCTATGCGTGGCGTTTCTCTGCGAGATAAGATCCCAAATAAGGAGATCCGTAGAAGAACCAAAGCTACCAACATAGCTTTAAGAATTGCAAAGCTAAAGTGGCAGTGGGCAGGCCACATCGCTCGCAGAACCGACGACCGTTGGGGAAGAAAGGTTCTCGAGTGGCGACCACGAACTGGAAGACGCAGCGTAGGCAGGCCTTTCACGCGGTGGACTGACGACCTTGTCAAGGTTGCGGGCAGCTGCTGGAGCCCAAAGCCGCTCGCTGTGGCGTTCCATAGTGGAGGCCTATGTCCAGCAGTGGACTACTAGAGGCTGATGATGATGATGAAGTATTTGACATTCGGATGACGATAACTTGACACCATCGTACTGTTCTGATGATAGAATAGGTAATAGAATTCTTCAATGACTAAGTACTAATAAAACCTTTGTGTTTGTGCCCATTCGATTCGTTTCGACGAGTCCAGTTTAAACATAACTTACTTATGTGTGATTTATAGTTCTTTTTAAAACTATGAAAACAGTTATTATTTACAGAACAAAAATACGTAGGTAACAGGCGCTTACAAGATTAAAAAGCTAAGATGTTTTAACCGACTTCAAAAAAGGAGGAGGTTCTTAATTCATCGGATTTTTTTTTTTTTAAATGTATATGTTCAGCGATCCTTCGTTACTACGTTGACCGATTTCGATATTTTTTTGTTTGAAAGGTAATACTTTCAGAATGGTTCCATATAAATTTGGTTAAATTCTGATGATGGTATCTATAAGAAAATCATCAAACATTGCATGAACTCCGTACCACGCCAACTGATTTTTGTATCTATCTTACCTAATATCATTGCCAAATGTGGATCGATTTTGATGATTCTTTTTTTAATTAATGAATAGCTTATACTTCAAAGATACTATAATAAAACATTTTCGTAAAAAATGTCACCCCTAAGGGTGGAAAAATAGGAAATGAAATCGGTGTTCAGCAGTTAAATTATGTTTGCACTCGTAAGATTTGTTTGTCTGTCTGTGTCTCGTAGGATTTATCACTAAAATAGATTAAATAAGTTAATTTTATTAAAATAAAAAAAACCGACTTCAAAAAACTAAAACGCTAAAAATAATCTTAACACTTAAGTAATCAGTTACTTTTGGGGTCGGTGCCAGTCGATGAGAGATTTAGCGTTTTAGTTTTTTGACGTCGGTTTTTATTTTCTTTATAATTATTAGTCATTAAACATAGCATTTAATTAAAAAAAGAGGTTATATTACTTGGAAGAAAGAACATGTTGTGTATATTTTCTTGATCTTTAATCTAAATAATTATGTAAAACAAAGGCGGGTTAGTTACACAATTTTTATTATATAAATTTTTATAATCTTTGATATGTTGAATTTGTCACCGCACCGATAAAATGTACCTGTGCGAGCAGGGCAGTGTTTATTTCCATGCATTTTTATCAGTGTAATAACCTTTTCCACATTAACAGGACCTTTATAAGCAGATCCGTCGCTATTGCAATTGATTTGTTCTGAACTCCATAATAAATGTTCCAAAACACAAAAGAAGGAAAAGTATTCGTTGCAAACATTAATTTTTATTTTGAATACAATGTTTATGTATGGTCTTATGACGTTAATCAAAATTATATTGTTTGTAAAAAGCATATTTTTTTATCACTAAGATTAACTTTATCGTTTGTAGATCTATTAATAAATAGCCCAAAACGCAGACTGCACAACGATGTGACAAAGGTTACTGAATAACGTTTTTAAAACCTACGCTAAACCGAAAACCCGGATAAGTGCGTATTCGGTCAAGCGCAATATGTAGGGTTGCGTAACTACGCACAGAAAACTTTCTGTCACAATATGCGGTATTAACCACCTGTTTTTCAAAATTAACAACATAATCTGATTTTCTTCTCCAAGTACATATACACGTTAACTCGGTAACTTGTAAAGCCAACGTAGCTGTGATAGTTTTCCTTTTACTTCGTTAGAATTTATACTACTTTCGTGATTATTTTCACATTTCTTAATACAACCATTGCGGTATAGGGCACACTGTCTTGACTCTAACAAAAATATAACGAATAAAAAATAAAACGATCCCTGTATCGAAAAATGTTGTTAGCACATCCACAATATATTAAAACGACCTATTTAACGACACCCACACGATGCTATAGACGAAAAAAAAAACACCTCCATAAAAAATCAAGATTTTATTCCGCGTGATTAATATGTACCCTAGCGAAATTACCGCGTTCTAGTACTAAGAGTCTCTAAGCTGAGTCTCGGATAGACAGACAGACAAACGGGCGCACGTACTTGGCAAAACTATAAGGGTTCCGTTTTAACCACGGAACCCTAAAAAGTAAAATGTCACCTACTTTGACGACCATCTGGGGGGTAACCATGAACTCTTACAAAACCAACTTTGTTTGGTTGCACTTTGATATGAGATTATATGTTAGGTCACGTGATTTGGTACCATGATCTACGTAAAACAATCTTGTATAAGGCTGGGAAAGACCGAATGGTATGTAAAAATAGTCTATGCGTTGCAAGTGGTCCGAATCGTCATAATTAAATTAACAAAATGTCAGTGAAATCAATAAATACCTATTCTTGCGTACTAAATTTGCCAAAATATTAAAGAAAATGTATTTTGCTTCTACTAGGAGGCATGTCAGCAGCGCTGAAAATTATTCTATCGTAGATATCACCTTTACACGACTGAGCTCTGAGTTTTTCATAAATGTTTCGGAACAATGCATTGTCCGATACCAACCTACTTAGTGCAATGGTGTCTTGACAGTACTTTTAGAAAAAAATAAAAGACATTATTTGTTGTCAACATTCATAAATAATTTTATTTTCTTTAGAAATATGAATTACAGAAATACAAAATAATATTTTCATTTAGTAAGAAATGAGATTAGAAAATGGTTTAATGAAACATCATAACAATCATTCAAATTGTATTATGTACGAGTACGTCGAACAACGTCGATTCACAATATTTTTTATAGTAATAGTTTTATTGCAGATTAGTTTCAAGAAAAATACAATCAAAGCATTCAAGTTTTAAGTAACCCCTGGTACTAAAGGAGAAGAAAGCTTATGCTGTGCAATGATTAGGAACGCAGGAAACTGTAAGCTGTGTAAATTAAAAATCGATGCACAGAGCATATAAGTGTACCTATACTAATAGTAGTTTCATAAAATCATTGCAAAACGCCAATTGACACAAATAAATAGTGAAATAAATATGTACGCTTTATTTTAGTACTATCTAGTTTTAATAAGAACCCGGTAGTTAAATAGGTTGTTAAAAAATCCCGATTGATAGCTACTCAAATGAGTAGTTAAATTCATCGTATAGAACTCAAATCGTCTTGCGATACTCACTTATTTGCGAGTCAAGAGGGGTCTGTCTTACTATGCTCTTAAATACATTCTCCGCTCCAGTCAGTTTCCAAAGGTATAGGAAGCGGGGTGCGACATAGTCCTCTCTGAACCAGGCAAAGACCAAGGGTCGTTTTCCTTATAGCTATCGACCCATCACATTATTTAACACGTAGCAAAGCTGTTCGAGCGTTTGCTTCTTTGAATATGCTAGTTGATTTCACTAGATGACAAACAATTTAGTTTCCGCAGTGGCGAGTCCACCAAGCTCCAGCTAACACGCTGCACACGTGGTCCACCAGCTCAACGATCAGCAGGACAATACGTCCGGAAAGATGTTATTGCCCTGGACATGTGCGGGTTTTTTAACAAGCTAGGCGCGTCGCACGTTCGATCGTGCTCATAATAGCCCGTACCCACCACCATCTCCACAACCACGTTTGGAGGCGGGATGGCGAACTCAGTTTTTTTATAATAGTTCACACGCAGACTCGTGCTACAGGAATTAGTCGCCTCTTACGACACGCCTTCTGTTGGTGTGTTTTTTACTGCCATCTCGGCTTACTTTTACTTGATCTTTTCTTTTTTTATTTAATTGATTTTTATATTTAATTTATTCATTTTTATTTATTTTTTCAATTTAATACAACTTAAATTTGTAATTTTATGGGTTCCTGTTGCCTGAAATAATAAAAATATTTTTTTTTATTTATATTACCTTTTTTAACTGCGTTTTGGCAAATGAACGTTTGAATTTTAATTTGATCTTAATAATGGCAATACATACTATTGCCATTACTAAGAGTAATACATACTTAGTAAATATAATTACTAAATTTTTTAAGAAAATTTGTATCTCGTATGTATGCCGTGTGGGGACGGCCGTAAAGAATACTCTTCCCCACCGCCAACAGGAGGCGTAAGAGGCGACTAATTCCTGTAGAACGAGACGGGCAGCAGCGTCTGCCTGCGAAATGTTATAAAAACTGCGCTTGCCAACCCGCCTGCCAAGCGTGGCGAGTATTGGCAATCCTCCCCTCCAATGAAAACCATTTGGGGAGGCCTGTGTTCAGCAGTGGACGTCCATGGCTGAAATGATGTATCTCGTGTTTAATATAGTACGATAGTACGAAGGATGCGAGTCCGACTTGCACTTGGTCGGCTTTATAACGTTACTAACTTACTACCTTATGTCTAAATGTACTTAATTAACTTGAGATTTTACCAAATATGTAAAGAGCGTACTTTAAAGGTACAAGTAAGTAAAGTAAAATGCAGTAAGATAAAGTGGCAGTGGGCCAGCCATATTACTGGACTAAATTGAGTGGAGACCATGCCACGGTAAACGTAGTGTTGGACGTCCCCCAGCTCGATAGAACGATGAGCTTAGGTTAGGCTGGAAGTGGCTGGAGATCGTGCTCTTTGGGGGAGGCTTACGTCTAGTTGTGGACTGCAATAGGCTAACATGATGGTGATGATGGTGACCTTTTAGGTCAATAGCTAACCTATTTTTAAAATATTATATTTGCTACTGCCTGCAACTTTGTCTACGTAGACTTATATTAGTAGAATAATCGTCCCACGGTAACACAAAAAACCTTGTGTTGGGCTAGATCAATACCCATGCATGTGTGCCTTTCAGCTAATTAAGTTTAGCCGTTAAAGCGTGATTGAGAAACTAAAGTATTAACTGTTATATTTATAATAATAATTAGTAAACGTATGATTTGGATCTTAGCAGTCGCTGCCCATCATTGCGAATGCACCGCTCTGTGTCTGATACCGGCGGCTGTGTCGCGCTGGCGGGGAGCGTGGTCTTCTCGCCTGCCGCACAAGAAATCCAACAATTGACAACAAATTAAACGCAAATCTAAATAATGTATTTTTTGTCATTGATTTAATGCACAAACAGGCTTTACATAAGACTTTTTACGTTTACGTTTAGTTAACCCGTCCTCGATTCAGAACCGTTCGGTAACTAATTGTCCACCAGACGATCACGTGACACTTATGATTCAACAGGATTTAACATTAGTGTCACGTGGTTTATCGGATGACAATTAACTCTCGAAGGGTTCTGTATCGGGGGGTCACAGAAACCAGACAATGGAAATTTTATTGTTGGCCACATGTAGATGGTTTGAGCTTAGAAAATGTAGTTTACAAAAGACCTATACTCAGGGCCTACAATAGAATCTGATGGAATATTAAGAACATAAACATATTTGTTTCCCTATGTCCTCTAATTACTTGCTTGACTTTTAAAGTACTTAGTGGCGTTTGATACGTTTATTACTTTCATATCTTTTTATTATGATAGTAAGTAAACTTGTGTGTTTCAAAATAACAGGAAAGAAATTAAAATATCCCCTAACAGCAAGGCCTTAAATAACATAAGTAAAGACTCTACAACTAAATGTAACAGTAAAAACAATCCGGGGTCACGTATCTATGGTTTAAGATTTGATAAGCACTTCAGGCGCACTTTCGTACTTGTAAGTTTGCTCTGCAGCAGGCCCCTAATTGAGCAGTTTTGGATTAAGCTCCACTTCATTACGTAATTAAAATGTATCAATACCTGTAAAAATAAAATGTTTAGCTATTGCTCGCAGATCCGTATTCATTGGTTTGAAACAAAAAAGAAGTAGGTTGGCATGATAGCTTCTCCCTTGGGAACCTTATTGTATATTCTCAAAATAAAAGTCGTATACTAGGTCGTGATTTATTTTATGCGCCAAATTGAATGTAGATCAGTTTTAAGACAAAAAGCTCGTTTTTGCTCCTGCTGTTCTTATACAGGGTCTAGGATCTCATTATAATAAAATAATAATCACTTTCTCTGGAGAAATTAAACACTACGATACCACTCGCAAAAGTCGTGAAATGCGTGCCTGATTTTGCAGAATACAATTTTAATGTCTAGCTATTTGCTACAAGGTGCAATTACTACGATTTAGACAACGTAATTTCATCATCTTTTTCTTCTTCCTCTTCATCATATGTTTTGTCCACTGTTGGACATATGCCTCCTGAAGCTCTCTCCAGCTAGCTCTTAGTGCGGCGATTCTTGTCCAGGCCGGTCCTGCCGTCTTTGCAATATCGTTCGACCATCTTGCTGGTGGTCTGCCCACACTTTGTTTTCTTGTGCGGGGTCTCCAGAGCAAGACCTTGTGGTTCCATCTTTCATCGTCTCTACGGCATACGTGGCCTGCCCATTGCCCTTTCAGTAGTGCCAATTTTTTACCACGTCGGTAACTTTAGTGCGCTGGCGGATTTCATAAAAACGAATAAATATTTTTATGGTTTTTATCAGTTTTTGATTTTAAAATTTCCGCGTGTCACTCCTTTGACAACTGTCATACTATTAGCATTGATCAAGTAAACTATTAGAAGCTGACCTAAGTCAAACCTATCAATCGGTTCCGAAACTGAGTCTAAACATTAGTCAAAATTTATAGCTCAAATAGCTTATTCTTTGGAAACAGTTTTGAGCCGTGTAAAAATGTCTAGCAATTGACAAACAATCTCAATTTTAAAAAGCCATATAGCCACCGCTTAATTGCATTACCTCTCGCCTTTATTATTTTTATAAAGAGTAGATTATTACGTTCTCTTTTCCACAATTTCATGTTTCGGACAACTGTCTCATGCTTTTAATAGCAACAAAGAATTTATAAGTAGGTGTTCGTAGTACTTATACATTCCCTGGATGGCAATGACATTAGGCCATAGACTTCGGAGAAAAAAAATTGAAAGAGACGAAGTTATCTGTTGTTAGTGGTTTTAAATATTGCGTCTCTTTTCTTCTCAAAGCAATTAATAGACAAAACATCCAAAACATTCGTTCTTTTACATCCCTAAACAAAACCTAATTATGTAGTTCATGGTACAAATTCAAAACAAGCTCAAATCAAAATCTCGAAGCAGCATAATTGCTTTTACTATTTAGTAGCAGCCAAGCAAAGTATCATTATTAAAATTAGAGATCTATACATATAATTCATTTATTTCTTAGATTTTGTTACTGTTTTTACAGTATTCATTCAGAAATTAAGAAATCAATGAAATGTCTGCTATGACCATTTTCCATACCAATAATTTTGACATAAGAAATCAATTTGTAACTGTCATTAGTGTCAAAATAAACGTCATTTGTATTGAATTGAGTGAATGATAAACAAAATTGTATGTTGTCAAAATCGATGAAACAAGATTGTTTTTACGACCTCATGGTACCAAATTGACGGATGGGCGTAATTTGAGATTGTTTTAAGAGTTTATGGTTACCCCCTGGTCTAGCTAGTATCATGTCAATGCCTATGTTACCTAGTATATAATTATTGGTATGACTGTTGGAACATTACTTATATTATTATTGTTACTTAGTAAGTCTTGGCCTGGGGCACGATAATGATGTATAATTTAAGTTGTATGATGATAACCTTTAACAAAACTAAATCGTACTAAAGTAGGTAAGTATCTTGCGTTTGCGTTTTACATTATAATAAAATATCCCACCCTGGATTTTTTAATTGGAAGTTTGTAGCGTTACAAAATCGTTCGAACACTTATTTCAACAGGGTGTTCGCCGTAAATTACCTACATACTCGGTACTCGGACAGACTACATAGGGTCAATAAGATATGATTACAAGTTTGAAACGAGACGTAAACGTAGCGATCTTTTAAATCTTTAAGTCTACTTATACACTCAAAAATTGACTCTCAATCTTCACTTTCTTCTTTAATTATTAACATTTGTTACAGAACCCGCAGTCTTAATTTTTTCTCATTTCATAACACATCGTTTTACAACCCCGTAGTTTGCATGTTTCGGTCCAACAACGGTCTGCCACAAGACTGTAGGATGATTCCTTTATGTTTTAAATCTTACCAAAAATCGAATGTAAATTGTTAACTTCACCTGCTCAGCTGGGTATTTTGGGCCGTTAAGGGCCATGTCGACCATCTCCTTGATTTCGCTCTCCACCACCGCTTCCAGGACGTCGTCCCGTCTCCCGAAGCCGAAGTCCCGAAGGTATCGCAACGAGAACCGACGCTGCACATGCCAGAAGTATCCGTCAGTGAAGAATATACCTGGAGAAACATAAAGTATCTTCCAACAAACACATTATTTGGCTCCAAACTAGGCAGAACTATAGCTCTAAGTACTATATATAAGGCGACTAGATAATTTTCGTGCACATCAGACAAACATTTACACCTTACGGGAGTCAAACCCGCCACCGCTGGTTTCGGGTCATTTGACAATCACTGGACCAGGGACCATTAAGTTAAGAGCTGTCTTTAAGTACACGAATCTGTCTTTTTTTCTAGACGCTTAAGAATATAAGTAACGTTTAGGAACTCATACAATCCAAAGGCCATTAGATTCGAGTAACTAATCTTCCGGGCAAGCATAAACAATGTTGCAATAAACAACAATGCAAATTATAAGTAGTGCAGGTGTGCACTTCTAAGTGAGATAGGAAAACAACATATGTTTCACCAAATAGATTACATAAATGACTATTTTATGTGCCATTAAGTACGTTACTACAACTGTTTGGTTCCTGTTCAGTCATGAAGGTACTAAAGCTAAAGACCATGTACATACTTTAAAATACGATTAAGCTAAGATTCATTATCCTAATTAAGATCATTTTCGCTATCCATGTTCCAGCAGTTAGAAGCAACATTATAAATGTACTGACAATTTCCTTGTGCAATATATTTGAAACGAGGGCATCTCATTATCGCAAAATAATAAATTGCTCTAACTGACAATATTGAAACAAACAAGACTCAAATGGTCAATTAATGCATAATGTTATTTGTTGTGTACAAAACAAACAAATAGGAATATATAGATAACAGGAAAAAGGAATAAAATAAAATCCTAACTAAGGACCTAATGTTGACCTATTCTCTAAACTTTTGTTCGGCCCTAAACTTCAGTTACCTATTTAAAACCTCCTCTCTCCTTGATCTGCAAAAAAGTAACGCAGTCGCGTTGCATGTTTGCGACTTGCGACGTAGCCCGGCCACCGTCGATTTCGTAATGTTTAAACATATCAATTTAACGTTCTTTCTTTGTGTTGCAGTACTTTTATCTGGATTAAATGTACCACAAATATATCTTTATAAAAAATCACTTTTTTGTGGCCGGGATATGTTGCAAGTGTAAACATATAGGTAATATGTAAAGAATGCATTACCAGGCAAACTTTACGTGGCCCATCTGGAAACCTTGAATAGGCTGCGAATACGATAACTTAGGTCGGCAGCTGTATTAAAATTAAGCTTCAAAAGTATTTAAATGTAAATTAAGCTTAGTATGTACGGACAGCTTCATACGCCTGACCTGTAAAGACTTGTTACACAACACCGATAATACGGCAATATTTTACAGAATAGGCGTCAATAGCAAAAGAAAAAGATGAATATATACGTATGAGGGATGTCTGTAAGAGTTTTCTAGCGATTAGACCGGCTAAATTGTACATGTTTAAATTTATTTCCTGTACCTTATTTACTTTTTGTGGTGTGCAAAGAGTATATCTATTAATTTTTCTGTCTATAATCTATAATTTGAATTAGAGTATCCAATGCCACATATATATTATTACATTCGTAACTTTCTACTTCATATCCAATCCATTAACAGAAACCATATAGTGGAAACTCACCTAGTTTCTTCCAATAGGACCGCAATCTCCCAATAATGATGTCCATTCGTCCATCGAAGTCTTCGGAGTATAGCATTTCTTTCACCATCGCAGAGTCATTGACGATGATCGAGGGGACAGGGCCGAGGAACAGGCCAACCATTT
This sequence comes from Anania hortulata, assembly GCA_963576865.1. NCBI lineage: Eukaryota > Metazoa > Arthropoda > Insecta > Lepidoptera > Crambidae > Anania > Anania hortulata. The sequence continues at coordinate 14,812,996 of OY756396.1, read as the reverse complement.
TGGTGTTGTACCATTGCCCCAACTTCTTAAACGCCACAGCGAGGTTGTTGTATTCACTGGCCAGTACTATCCAGTATGCACCGTAGACTGGTAGACTGGGAGGACCTGATAAATTGTTAAACGTCATCATCATCAACATGTCAGCTATAGGACGTCCACTGCTGAACATATGCCTCCCCCAATGACTGCCAGATGTTGTACTGGTTGGACACCTTGTGGTTGGACATTCGACCTGGTAAAGGTTGAATGTATTTTTTAAATGTTTGTGATACCGTAATTTTATTACCATTATTTTATTTCCTACTTTCTACGAGTAAGGGCATCGTAAGATTCAGTTAATTGGACGATTTTTTAATTTTTTTATCAGCATTTTTTTAAAAAAGACGTTTGAGTACCTAATTTAAGCAATATCAGGTAGATCCCTTTCGGGGATCGGTCAGATTTTTTGGGTTTCCTAAATTCTTTAAAATACAGTGGTATATTGATCAACACGCCTCCTTTGGCAACTGTTTTAATAACAGCCCTTTATAGTGTGCGCAATGCAATGACAGCGCCCCTAGTGGCCACATTTTTTGTGGACTTCAGATCTCTCAAATTATGGCAGGCAACTGGATGACTGGACGGATTAAAAATGTTTTTCGGATTATTTTTCTTCGAAATTAGATAAAAATATCTGAAAAGTTTGTACATATTATACTAAGTTATTTTCTTACTTGAACTAAAATATGAATGTTAGAATACGTACGGGATTTAAATCGATACAACATGATACAACTTTCTAACCTCAAACTGTGCAAAAAGGGGAAAAAATAGTATTAGCACAGAATGTGAGAGACGTGGAAAAGCTTAGAACCAACGGACAAAGCTACTTAATAAGAGCTGTGATCATAAGACAAACGTCTGTGACACAAACTCCCTACAAACTTGATGTTAGAAACGAATAAAACATGTACGAACTGTTTTTCCCATTGTTTCTACACTTTACAACACAACACGTACTGTGACCTATATCGCGAGTTTTAATATCGCTAGTATGTATAGTATAGTAATTTGACACATAACAGTCCAGAGTTATTTCACATTTCTGCCACATTGCGTGCTGCAATCGATTTGACGGCCCCCACCACCCACTTTGCACATAGCGAATAGCCCAAACCACCTCTTAGTTGAGGTGAGGTCTGTGTCCCGCAGTGGGACGTAGACATACTTATTTTCGACAATCCTTTACTCATTTGTTTGGTACGAGATAAGCTGTGCTGTGACGTCTGCGCATTCTGAACTCTGGCGGATACAAACATATCTAAGCTACCTCTTTAAATTAATAAGATAACTTTAATTCGTGTTTTGCATCAACAATAAATATCGAATATATATAAATAGATACAGTACCTACATCAGAATAATAAACGGATTAGTCATACCACGTAAGAACAATTAATAAAAAATCAATGCCAAAAAAAGATTGAGCTGCTCAGATACAACATATCTATATATTTAAAAGAAAGTCAAGTTAGTTACACCATTAATAAGTTGAGAACGGCTGGAACAATTTTTATGATCTTTGATTTGTTGAATTGGTCTTCGCCCCGAATAGCAGAATAACTATAAAAAACACGGAAAAATTCACGAAAAAAGAATTATATGAAGAGGCGGTACGAAGTTCGCCGGGACAGCTAGTTTCCTATAAAAATAACATCGCAATATCTATTTTTGGGATTGCGACGTTGTTTTCATGGTAAAGGCTTGGCGGGGTGGGCGTTACAACCTGTATATATGTGTCCGTCAGATTTTTAGTTTCTCGAGTAGCGATCACGAACTAAATGACGCTGCGTGGGCAGGCCTCCCAGTCCCATGCGGTGGACTAAAGACCTATAGACAAGGTTTCGGGCAGTCGCTGAATGCAAACGGCCCAGAACCGCTCGCTGTGGCGTTCTATCAGCTGGAAATCAGCATTGGACTTCTAGAGGCTGAGTATGATGATGGTGACAAACTTGAAGATTTTGCTATATAGTTGCTAATAAAGAGTTCCTTAATTCACCTCCTGCCTTACTCCTTAATCAGACCCTCGTTTTCAAGATAAATTAAAAGGACTTGTCAAAAGGAATCAAATGAACCTTATCTCGAACCTTATTTTATAACGATATCTCTTATCTTATATATTATAGCCACCGAAGATTTTCACTTTACACCCCGACTCTATCTTCAGACTTTTGTTATAACTTGCCGTTTTGATCGCGTCATAAATTGCTACAAACCATCGTCATGTCTTGGGTGTTGAGCAGGTACCTCTAACACAGCGAACCTAATCCACTCAATAAAATCATTGCTCACAGGAGCCTAATAATTAGGTATTTTGTTTGTTTATAAGGTCGCCTTTTATAAATGGGTGAAATTTAAAGAGCAATTACAAAAACATACCTAAATGAATCATTTTTGTTAAGAAAAAGAAATTTTTTATACGCTAGTTTTCGAGAAAAACCGCAAAAACTAATTTGATTTCAACGTAAAATAATACACCCGTGCCCCGTGCGTGCACCCCGAGGGAAGAGTGGGGCACGATTGAAATGAGAGAGACAGAGGCGATGACGTAGGGACATTTCAGACTAGACAGGATGCTCTTAAAAAATTTTTTTTTTGTTAAAAATAATAAAAATTAAAACTATCCCGTTTTTAAGAACGAAAATAATAGGGCCCGGTTTCTCTAATATAATTAGAAGTTCTATTAAAGTTTTACCCGTTTATAAAAGGCGACCTTGTAGATATTTGTAAATCCGCGGAAATAGATAGATATACCTACTTACATAGATTTTTCGATCTTTTTACTAGCTATAGGTACCTAAAAAAATATGTATTTCTTTTCTTGGTTAAAAAACGTTTGCAGTACCCAGTAGATGAGCAAGTATGGGTCGATATTTCAAAAGCCTGATAACTTTTAGAGGACAGATAAGTTTGAAATGTTGACAGTTTTCGTGTAGAAAATGTCAAAACGTCAATTTATTCGTCGGATAAAGGTTACCTGGCGTTTAAAAAACCGGACAAGTGTGAGTTGGACTCGCCCACCGAGGGTTCCGTACAAATTTGTACATATTATAAATAGTTCAGGAATCGAGTCCAGCAGTTTAATTGCAAATGTATAGTTTTAAAAATTCAGAATCAGTAAAATTTATTACGCTTAATCTCAAAATAATACTTTTCGCATGGACGCCATTGTTCGAATAAAAAATCCTATTGGTCTATCATTCGACGTATAAACGAATTAAATCGGTCAAGCGGTTTAAAAGAAAAAGGAGAATTAGCATCTTTTTTGCTTATTTTTCCAATGATTTCAAATTTTTTTTCTCCTGAAGTATAAGTACTAGAAACAAATGCTATGCTCAGAATATTGTGTTGGTTTTGATAATTTTTAAAATATTTTTCTGGCTAACTGGGCTTAAGTAGTAGGCTTTTGAAACCACATGCTAGTTTACATTTGGCGACTACACGGGCCATATGAATATAAATCACAGTATTCAAAGTTCATTAAATACGCAAAAACCGTTGCTTAGATAACTTTGCCACACAAAGATTAGTTCGTTCCAAATACGTACCTACTTACACTCAGACGGGGCGTTAGCAATACGTCTTTGTTATTCCTTATCAATACTACTGTGTTAGTTTAGTTTATTTACAAATTGTAATTAGAAGTGAGTTACTTAATTTAGAACTAAAATAAAAAATAATAAGTAGGTATTTATTTTGTACATATATTCGTACCCATAATAACGATCACTTATACATATACGACCTTAGTTTATCTAACTTTTTGGCTAGCCTACTTCCTACAACAGAAATAGTGGAGAACGGGACATTTATTTGTTCTGCTTTGAGACACATTATATGCTTATTTATGTATTATAACTATAACGATTACTATATATAATTTATTATGATTTAAAAGTTGATTATACCTAGGTAGAATAGGTAGTAAGTTAGTAATAATGCGTTGTATAAAAAAGTATAATTTTATGTAAACCAACTAGTTAGTTATGACATAAATACTAATAAAGACTGAATGAATGGCCAAAAACGGAACCCTTGTGGATTCGTCATGTCTGTCGGTCTGTCTGTCTGTCTGTCCGTCCGTATGTCACAGCCACTTTTTTCCGAAACTATAAGAACTATACTGTTGAAACTTTGTAAGTAGATGTATTCTGTGAGCCGCATTAAGATTGTTACACAAAAATAGAAAAAAAACAATAGATTTTGAGGGTTCCCCATACTTAGAACTGAAACTCAAAAATTTCTAAACTGAATAGTTTGCGCGAAAGACACTTCTAAAGTGGTAAAATGTGTGTCCCTGTAACTTCAAAAATAAGTGAATTATAAACCTAAAAAATATATATGATGTACATTACCATGCAAACTTCCACCGAAAATTGGTTTGAACGAGATCTAATAAGTAGTTTTTTTTTAATACGTCATAAATCGTAAACCGCAATTTACCTTTCGTAATGTTATGGATTTCATTTTGCGATAAAAATACCATTACTATGACTCGATTGTCGTGATGGGTGAACTTTTACTTATATAGGTACCTACAAGTTTGTACGGAACCCTCGGTGCGCGAGTCCGACTCGCACTTAGCCGGATTTTTTTTGTATAAGTACTTAAAAATCGTGTAAATCAAATACCCGCCCGAAGCGTGCGGGTGGCTATCTATATTTATAAAACAATGTCGAGTTAGTTACACCATTTATAAGTCGAGAACGGCTGAACCGATTTTTATGATCTTTGATTTGTTGGATATGCCTCCGCTCCGAATAGCAGAATAACTATAAAAACACGGAAAAAATCACGATAAATAAATTTATGATGAGGCGGTACGAAGTTCGCCGGGACAGCTAATTTGGTAATAAATATAACAGCTCTTACCTGGTGGAAAGTTGTCGAATCTCTTGTATGCATTTTTATAAACCCAAACCACCAAATAAGACACAAAAGCTATCAAAATAACAATACCAATCATTATTGCTATCGTAATAAATGAGCAGACGCTGTGTTATCGACGTCGCTTAGTCGACAACTGAGAGATACCTACTGAGTTAAATAAACCAACAACCAACATAATATCAAGTATTTGTTGCATCAAATCAGAATCGGGTCTGGCATTAAATTTTTCACGGAGTCCGTACATTTTATTTAGTATTTTTGTTAAACGGTATAATTTCTTCAGCAAGCTACGGATAAAGTTATGATCGTTATTACTAGAATAAAATAAGAAATTAGGTTATCCGACAGAGAACAAGAGTCAAAGCATCAACAGTTGCCGTAGAGGGTAAAAATCACATGATCTTTGAAATACAGGTATATCGAATTTCGTAGATACTCTAAAATGTGCGACAGACTTTTTAAAAATAGCAAATTCTTTGCATTTCACTTTAATTTCATTTAATTCACAGTTAATTCATCTTGAAAATAGTAATTTTGAATTAGTGTAAACACCCGCAATATTCTGATACTGATACCTACCTTTCTTAAAATATTACATACCTAATAGATAGTAATACTCGTAGGTAACATCGCAAACAAAATAGAAAAATACACATAAACACCTTTATTATTTAATATAGATATGACGCAAATGCTTCCACACATGCTATCTCGAAATCTATCTGAAGAAAGTACCTACCTACATAATATGATAACTGTATGTAATACTACGATTAATTAAGATAAGTGCCACGATAGATTGTCTTGGATAGCTAATGTCATGCACTTGGGCATGCAAACAAAATAATAATAAGTATAATTACGAAAATAAAATTAATTCGATCCGATGTATAGAAAATAATCGCAGGGCGCTATCTGGCATATTGCCATGTAGGTACTTTTCGTAAGTAAACGTTACGAGATACTTACGTTAAGAGATGTTTTTTTGTATTAAGAATTCAAGAAGTTTCACCGTCAAACTTGTTATTCTATTAAACAGGTTAGTCTGTAAATAGACCATTCAATGAAAAAAAAGTTTACTTGCATTTAGCAGATACTATTAAGAAATCCTAATGGTCAAGTCCTAAAATTCAAATGAATACTTGGTAATTCAACGGTAAAACCATCAATATAGATTTTATAAACATCTCATTTCATTCATTCATCATCAGTTTCATTTTTTATTGAAAACGTTCGCAAATGTCATCTAAGTGACTACTAAATACTAGACACGATGGTTAATAAAAGATTTTTCGAAAAATATTAATAAACACCTGACTAACAACCCATTAAAGTCACGTGCTAGAATAGAAGATACGACATGTACCGTAACGTCACAGTACACGTCCGCCATACATTTATCATTGTAAAAGTTGTTTTAGAAAGAGGCAGGTATATCTCAATTTCTATTTACTGTATATCGTTTATAACTACCTACCTACCTTTGTACCTAAAATCTGTTTTTTTTTCACTATGAGCACTATAAAAATTTCATATAATTTCTTATATATACTTAGTCTGGCCATAAATACTGTTACAATTAAAAATAAACAAAATATTACATTTGAATTTGGAATCTGTCATTTTTATATGATTGTTCATTGTGTTTTCTCATTTTGGCGCCAATACATTGTACAATATTTTGCGATAATAAATTAGAGCGGGGTGATAAAGAGAACCGAATCGCTGTGATTGCATTACACAAAATAGGTATGGAGTCAAATGCAATTTTTAAAACTCTCCATACGCTTGGTATTACTAAAAAAGTTTGTGTACCGGGCTATTAATAGGTACAATGGGACCTCCTCTGTTTGGGACAGAAAAAGATCTGGCCGTCCACGTAGTTTTCATACGAAAAAGGTGGTCAAAGCAGTAAGGGAAAGAATTCGAAGAAATCCTGTCCGAAAGCAAAACATTTTATCTCGGGAGATGAAAATAGCACCTAGAACCATGTCGCGTATTTTAAAAGATGACTTAGGACATGCATTGCAGCCTATAAGAGACGTACTGGTCATTTCTTAACTGATAATTTAAAAAAAGAATAGGGTGGTAAAAACGAAACAACTACTGAAGCGGTACGCAAATAGAGGTCACAGATTTTTTTTTGTTTACGGATGAGTTTTTTTTTACAAATGAGCAACATTTTGACAAAAAAATTACCGTATATTTATGATCAAAGCTCTAGGAATTCCCAATTAGTCGACAGAGTGCAACGTGGGCACTATCCGACTTCAGTGATGGTTTGGTGGGGTATTAGCTATGAAGGAGTGGCTGAGCTATACTTTTGTGAAAAAGGTATCATAACATCGGCACAAGTGTATCAAGATACCATTCTTGAGAAGGTAGTGAAGTTCTTTAACAACCATGTTCAATAACCAATAATGGTCCTTCCAGCAAGACTCGGCGCCGGGTCATAAAGCTCGGTCTACGCAGTCTTGGTTGGAAACGAACTTTTCGGACTTCATCAGAGCTGAAGACTGGCCGTCGTCTAGTCCCGATCTTAATCCGCTGGATTTGATTTATAAATGGTCAGTTTTTGAGAGTACGGCTTGCTCTAAACGCCATGATAATTTGGAGTCCCTAAAACAATCCGTACGATTGGCAGTGAAGAATTTTCCCATGGAAAGAGTGCGTGCTTCTATTGATAACTGGCCTCAACGTTTAAAGGACTGTATTGCAGGCAATGGAGACCACTTCGAATAAGGTTTTTATATTTTTAATTGTTTTACATTTATGTATTAAACCAACACACTGTTAAAGTAATTAAATTTAAAAAAAATTGTCAGCCATCTTTAAGACCGAGCAGTTTAATTTTTTTTTTAAATTGAAGTTTCTTCTTTTTATTTTTTTGTCGTTTCTTTTTATTGCAACGGTGTCTAACAAAAAACCTTGAAAAAAAAAAGTATGTAGTATGTTGGATTTAAATATGAAGAATTTATTTATTTTCTGGTGTTAGGTTTGAGGACAATAATACGAGTAATACAAAAATCGTAACGTAACTTACTCAATTTATTAGCCAATAAATTTTACATCTAAAAAATATTTAATTAAAGATGTTGATTTGAAAAAATGTTAGGATACATTGAATTCAAGTAGGTATATAATTTTTGTGATAAATGATTAATAAATACCATTAAATAACAATGATTGTGTAATGATAATGATTCCCATACTCAACCAATAGGTAGTTCATAAAGGAAAAAATAAAAGACTTAAGTCATGTCTAGTAAATTTTGTAAAGCGATTTTTAGCTGTTTCTTTAAAGCCAGCTGTTTCACTTCTTTTCCTAAATTGGTATTATGACTAGATAACAATCATAACCATATCAGGACAACGGCAAGCTCCAAAGTAAGATTCGCAAATCAATCTGTCGCTGTTAACAATAACAGTTAACTTATTAAATTGGCAATAAATTTTCTCAGTATTATTTATTTCAATAAAAATTTTAAAAGCGTTATGCGTTTGTTCAGATTCAGCCACTTCTCTTCTTTCTCCCGTGTCAGTTACTGACTATTGGGGCTCAATATAGGCGCCGACCAGAACTTAGTGACCTTAATTGGCTCGTAGTGATGACAAAACGAAAAGGAACATTATAAGACCAACGAAGCTAATCTTTTGACATATTAGCTAATGTCTGTTCTATAGATCTGCCCAGTTTAATTAGTTTACTAGGCGCAAGTTCATGAGATTCTAGTGAATTATAATAAAAACAAACGAACTCTTATTTGCACACAGCAGTTGGTGATCAAAACAATTGCCGTTCGAGCTTTGCACGATTCGCGAAATCATGATTAACGAAAACTCTTAGTTTGGTGTTCAGTCTTTTAACTTCGAGGCGTGACGCGGACCCAGTAGTCCGGGACTGTGTTGATGATGCCCTGCAGACGTGGGACGGGCTTCGTGAGGGGCCGGCCGTCAGCGGTCGACACGCTGAACGCCTGCAAGAAGCCGGCGAACACCTGGAACATGGACTGACGTGCGAACGTCTCTCCTGCGCACAGGCGCCTCCCTGTAAACGACAGAAAAGTATATTTTGACATATCTTACTCAATAAGCCGTTATCGAGATTTACTTTCTTTATTCTTTCTTTTAGACGTCGCCTACTATCACTTGAAGACGCTCTGCCAAAAGTAGGTAAGTAAATCATGCTCAATATAAGAGTGGCGACATCTACGATATATAAACAACATTTATTACACAGTAATCAATGTTTACTGTGCTAAATAAGTCAATAGCAAACACAACATACTTATTATTTTTGCAATTCAACAGTTCGGAATAATAACAACTATGAAATGTGTTCTAATTTCTATAGATGGCGCTAGAATCCATATTTATTTTATCTGTTTGTTTTGGGTAAAACGTAAACATCAGCCCAAAATAATTCAATAAGTAGGTATACCAATGTATATGTGTGTATGTTTGCCTTGTTTTCATACGACTGATCTGGGGGAACCAGACTGCAGATTTAAACTGATAGGTGTCGCATTGTGTTTGGTCTTGCCCATAGTAATTATTTGATTAATGGTTCTGTCACTGCTGTCACTGATCTAATTATCACTACGATAAATGTTATGATGAGTTGTCAAGTAATGTCAAACTTGCGTCATACTAGCGAGCACAGAAAAAAAACTAACACTGACATTTGCGTGGACATTGGTTGACAATCAATTGGTTGAGAAGACCGAACACGCTAGCGCCATCTGAGACTAGCTTTGCCTGTGCTTCCCTTCAGAATTGCACTTAAAGGCATCACATAAAGGTCGTTTTTAGAGTAAGAAACCACATAAGCTGACATACCAGCTCCGAATGGCAGGGATTTGTCTAGTGCTGCGTTGAGCTGGCCGTCCTTGATGAACCGCTCTGGGCGGAACACCATGGGGTCGCCCCAGATCTCCTTGCTGTGGTGCAGCACCATGTAGTTGGCGGTCACCATCGTGTCCTAAAAACAAATTTATATGTGTACTATAAACTGAAGTTTACAATGAATGCCTTTTAGCGTAAGTACGAGTATAATATACGACTTAGCAGCGCAGCATAGGGCGCATTTCGACAAGGTAAAGTGATGATATACGCAAAGCTGCTGGCACTGGATGGAAAAGAGCTCAGAGGGTTGGGCTTAGTAGCATGCATTTGGAGAGGCCTATGTCCAGCCGTGGACTGACGTGGGCAGATTAAGACGTTAATAAATAGCATGCAAATATAAAATACAGGATCAACAGGATATTAGAACAAATACCAGACAAAATTACAGGGGCCTAGTCTAGCACCTATAACGGAAAAATATTTTTAAATCCACTGTGGATGATTTAATGACGATCCGGATCTCTCAAAGGTCGTAGGTTCGAACTCCAGTGTGGATTAAACTCGTATTATCATAGGCAAAAGCGGTTATTGAACTGAGCGGGCTGTAATAATGCAACCGTGCCGTAAGACCGAACCGCTAGACCATATTCTGAATTATCATCTATTTATCATCTTGTTGTTTAAATAATCGTCTACTTTCAATATATCCTCTTTTCATAAGGATTTTTTAAATGTGAATTTAAACAAAAGACATGGTCATTCGTACCTCAGGGATGTCGTACCCATGGAACTTGGTATCGACTGTAGCGCGGTGCGCCACGCCCAGCGGCACCAATGTGTCCAGCCGCATCGTCTCGCGGATGCACGCCTCCGTGTATGGCATGCTGAAATATTATACAGACTTAGACTTTAGACATAGAAGTATTCGATATAGCTCAAAGAATAAGCAAACTAAAGTGGCAGTGGGCTGGTCACATCTGCCGTAGAACCGATAACCGACGGGGTAGACGTGTTCTTGAATGGAGATCGCGACTAGGCCAGCGCAGTGTGGGGTGGACCCCACAAGGTGGAGCGACGATATACGCAAAGCTGCTGGCAGTGGATGGAAAAGAATAGCCGAGGATCGGGCGCAGTGGCGTGAATGAGGAGAAGCCCATGTCCGGCAGTGGACTTATGTGGGCTGATTATGATGATGATAGACTTAGACACACTTTATATTTATGGGACTCATCAAAACGAATCATTTTTGGGCTCATAAACACGAAGGACAAGGTGTTGTAACTAGTAGTCATTAGAAGAAATTCTCCTGGCTCCATCATTAGATCAGCTCGATGGAGTCCGGATGACACAAGCTTACACAGTTTCAAGTCGATACGACAGTTAGAAGTAGGTTAAAAACGACTTACATGATTAGGTTACATAGCTGGTAGTTAAAGGTTAAATGGATAAAAATCGACAGCAATATATTATCATAGCACACAGTGACTACAGGACTACGGATGTCTGCTACGAAACGCAGCTACGAAGGCAGCTGGCCACGCTTTTTACCCAACTACTTAATCATAATCATAAATCTTTATTGTGGAGCACAGGTGTACATTGGTCTTACAAGGGTTTGTCTTAGAACTAACCGTGTCCTGCCTTCTTGGCGTACAATTCAAAAAACAAAGGATGAAAAACAAATTAAAATCTGCCTTAGTAGGCGTACAGAAACAAATTGAAACGATCGTAATAATAAAAAAGAAATACAATTAAAGTCACTTGCAGTAAATAAAAGTATACAGTGCACAATAAAACTTAAAGGTAAAGGGTAAAAAGAGGTAAACAGCTTAGAGCTCGAAACAACGAAACTGCTTCTTTGGCATTACATAATGAAATAAATACATAAAATCTTTGCTAATTAATTTGGGCACCTACGGCAAATCCTCAACATCTGACTCGTCACAACATACAGATTTCTACCTAATCACACAAAAAGAGTTCCTTGTACAAATGGCGGAATTATTACTAGTAAGCATTCTTTACCAGCCATCCAGTCAAAACCGCCCATTTTCACTTAACATTGAGAGCAAGCAGAGGTGTTGACTGTTGATAATTAAATAACGATGAAGGTCAAGTCTTTCAGTATCGAACGAAATCTCCCACACAGCGATGCCTCTACGTAGCAGACAGCTACGACTGTAACTAGAATCGTAGCACGGTGACTATGAGACTACGAATTAACTCTAAATAACTACGATGCTACGGCACCGTTAGAAAAATCATTGTTTGGTATCTCGTAACAAAAGAATGTCAATAATTAGTGCCCGGTCTGGTGCATTATTTTAGTTTTAGCATTAAAAGCGAGAGTACAGTCAGCATCAAAAGTAGCTAATCAAAAACTAATTTTCGAAAGTACTGACTCTCCTAAATGTCACAATAAACTGACTTCTTTATTTGACTTTTGCGTAGTGATTTTGTCTATTATGTTATATTTTGCAATGAGATTAGAGAACGGATTAACAAGCTGAAGTGGCAGTGGGTGGGGTTCATAGAATCGACAGCCGATGGGGCAAAAAGATTCTAGAATGGAGGCTACGTGCCGGCAAGCGCAGCGCTAGACGTCGACTCACAAGGTGGACAGACGACCTGGTAAAGGTTAGAAAGCCGCTGGAAGCAGGCCGCTTCCAACTGGCCATTCTGGAAGTCACCGGGGGAGACCTATGTTCAGCAGCGGACGTCCTATGGCTGAAATGATGATGATGACTACCAAGTAGGGTTGCATAAAGCCACTGGATGCAGGCCGCTGCCAACCGGCTAGTCTGAATGTCACTGGGGGTGGCCTATGTTCAGCAGTGGACGTTCTATGGTAACAATGATGATAATGATTATGCTTACTCTTTCCTATCGTCAAGGTTCGGCAGGCGGTCCCTCCCCACTACGCGGTCGATCTCCTCGTGCACCTTGTCCTGTATCTCCGGCTGCAGCAGCAGCCTCTCCACCAGGATGGCCAGCACGGCCTGCACGGCCGAACCCGCGGGCAGCGTGTAGTCGGCGCATGTCAGCGCCAGTTGGTCCACTAGAAAAATATATTATACGTGACCAGACTATTTTTAACTTACCAGACAGTCACTCGTGCTTTTTTATAAATTTCCTTTTATTTATTGAGATAAATTCAACTTCAAGGACCAAAAAGGTTACCCGTACAGAGGGTTAAATCGGGTCAATTTTAACGATTCGGCTGAAAACCCGACGTTTACGCTTAATCTTTATATACGAGTTAACGTCCGTCGCATTGGAACCAGTCCCGGCCTAAGGTTCACTTTCAATTTTTTTTTTTCAAAGTTCCATACAATCTACTACTATTTCATTTCGTTCTTTCCGATTAATAATTTATTGCTGTAACTACAAAGTACGTATTGACAATCACAGCAAGTTATAAGTTTATGTGTGTGTGTATTTACTGATTATTGACTGAAAATATAATATGTAATAATTTTGCTTGCTTGTTACCTATGTAAAACATTGCTGCTTGTCACATTTTATGCTTGCTATGCTATGCTATATCTTTTAATTGCTTTGTTTCCAATATTTTTTACAATTCCAATGGCCTTTAACACCTCTTCATAACTACCTATTCTAAGAATAAAAAGTTTAAAAGTAAACAAAAATTATATTTAAAATTATTAAAGAAGCTATGATCTCAGGGGTAAAAAGTACATTAAACCGACTACAGTGTGTTATGTAAATACAACGATAACGACTGGTTAACACCGGATATCTGTAGCTGAAAAAATATAATATCAATGCAGATATCGAAACTGTGTGACCTGTAGTTAGCCTTTTTTGTTTGTATTGACCTCACCACTACCAGATACTATTTTGTTTATGGTTATCAAAAAGCTCACGTAATGACGTTAAATTTTAATTATTTATCAGTATTTATGCAATAATGCGAATGAAGTCACGTTCGGCTATAAAGAAACACGTGAATCGGGCATTTACTACTTTAAAATTTACTTAGGTGATATGCTTTTGGGCCTTTGTTATGACAAATTCAGCTAAGGGAAAAATCAGCTGACTTAATAGTATACCCAAAAAACGGGGTAACTTGTTAGGGGTACAGAAATATTCTGTTTTTGTCAACGTTATGTCAAACTGACAGCTATAAAATGATAGTTATAGATTAAACGCTAATCTTGAGATGCGCGACTGGACCTAAATATGTTTCCTACCTGAAAATGTGGAGCGTCCCTTCGTGTTGTCCTCTTTCATGGTTCTGATGTAAGCGTCCAGGAAGTGACGGTCGTGGGAGTCGTCCTGGGTCGCCATAACCTCCTTTATGAGTTGCTGTTGACAGTAACAATTAACTAGTAAGACACACACATAGTAGATACCTAGGTACATTAATACAATTATCTGCGTTTGTTTATTCAAAACGCTTGTAATGAAAGACGTAACGTACAGCACAGTATGTGTAATTATAACTTATCGGGCTAACAAAACAAAAATAATAATATTTTAAAAATCTAACGATGAACAAGAATTATTGCAAATCTACTTAATTTCTATAGAAATATAATATTCTATAGAAATCTACTTCATTTCTATTACTTACGATAGTTAAATATTAATTAAATTTGATCCTATTCTATTAGATAGGTCGAATTTAATGTAAGTAGATAAGTTACTTAGTAGTAAAAACTCCGTAATAAGTAGTACCTACGATTTGAAGCGTAACAATGTAATGTTTCCGCTTTGCACGTCGGATCGTTTTGGGTTTATGGTATCTATCACTTCCAGATTTAGACAGATGTAAGTAAGTGTAACACTATCTTTAGCCCTCTTCCATATTTTTCGTGCTATTTTTGTAAGGGCGATTGTCGGTCAGCTTATAATGTATCTAACTTATTAAGTATTAAAAAGAAACATACTGTATAGAAATCCAGCAAGGCCTGGTTGCCTTCCTTCAGAGCGTTGTACCCACTCCAATTCGGGATGATATTTTTGAGCCAAGGTGTTTGAGCGAGGGCTCTGCCAATGTCGTCGGAGCTCCTTTGGAAGAGAAGAGCCCCTTTCGCCAGTTTCCAGAGGGCGTCGTACTCGGAACGCGGGAGGGTCATGCGACTGACCACGTGAAGGAGGCCATTTATGAAGGGAACAGCAAAGTAGTGGGGCATGTATACCAGGTCACCTTTCACCATCTCCTACAAGAAATAAACGATATCTTGCTTAAAGAGAAAAAAATTATTCCAATTATATTGATAAAGGAATTCATGAGAATGACTCATTGCATTTATCCACCAAATTTTGTTTTTTCGCGTTTTTGCAAACAGCCTAATAAGTCCATTTTCATTTTAAAAAATAGCAAAGGGATTTGATAAAACTGACGTCAATCTCGCATATGTTTCAAAAAATCATTTTTTGAAACAAGGTTTATAATATCGTTTTTCCGTTTTAAAAAAAGTAACTGAAAGACACTTCTACCGGTGCGTTGACAAAAACGCGTATAACGAGTTGCGAACAAGCTTATATAAATCGACGTATATGTAAACAAACGAGTTTTAGTTACGAACTTAACAAAACAATTAATCAGAACCGTCTAGTACCTAAATGAAAATTTGGAAGCAATTATACGTGTGGCGACAACTAATATGGAGCCAAGTATATACAAAATGTTAATTCAAGGCAATGTCATGCATCAAAGTAATAAAACATCAAACATTATATTGTAAGTAATTATTACAATTTGATCATGTCATGTACAAATAAAAAAAATTAATTTTAGTTTTGTTTGTGGCGATCCTTCTTTTGCTCAAAATCTAGCCGCATTGCCTATCCCTATATGTCTGTACATCGCTCGAAATAATCCAACTTTTGATCCCAATTAAAGTAACCAAAGTATTTGAAAGACGTCCGATGAACCGAATTTTAATTTTCCAAGTATTTAAAAAATACGTTAGAAGACAATAATTGCTTTAATCAGCCTTAGTTTATGTTGCAGGTATGTGCACAAAACTTACGTTCTCAGCCGGATATTTGGGTCCGTTTACAGCCATGTCGATCATCTCCTTGATCTCTCCTTCCACCACGTACTCCAACTCCTCGTCACGCCTTCCGAACCCGCCGTCTCGCATGTACCGCTGAGAGAATCGTCTTTGGACGTGCCAGAAGTATCCATCCGTAAAGAAAATGCCTGCGAAACATTCATGAATAAATTACTTTTAAAGATCTTACAGACATGCCAATACCTTGCATTGAACTGAGCAACGGAAAAAAGATAATTTTCCCGGTGGATTTTAATTCAACTTAAGCAAGAACAATTTAATCAAGTCTTGACTAATCACTATAATGTAAAATAGAAGTGATAATTCAGATATTAATTAATTCCTGCTTTCGTCGGTGACACATTTACAGACATAATCTGTTGTCGCAAGTGTGGATTATACCTATTCAGATAAAAAGTTATTTTGAAAAAACTGTAAGTACCGAGTTTTTTCCAGTATGAGCGCAGCCTCATGACGATGCTGTCAATTCGGCCGTCGAAGTCTTCGTGGTAGAGCATATCCTTTATCATGTCGGGGTCGTTGATGACGATGGCTCTGAATGGGCCCAGAAACATCCCGATTATCTTGGCCTTGTACCTGTCTCCCAACTTGCGGAAGGCTTCAGACAGATTATTAAACTCGGTTGCGAGGATAATCCAGTAAGCGCCATATATCGGCAAGCTGGGTGGACCTGTAACAATCGCAGACAGAAAATTTGTTAAGTTATAAATATATTTGTCATTTATAATTAACAATATCATAAGTGCAAATGCTCGTGCTTATCACACCAACGTGTAGCTTCCCCTTAAGGTATTAAAAATCGCGGCCACCTGGCTTTTTAATTCGGAGTCCCAACTACTCGTTCTAAACGCTGCTTTTCAAAATGCTTGATGGACTTGCTCTAGATACTCATTTGTTGTGGTCTATAATTTATTTGATACCTACCTTCAATTTATTTTATTTAATAACCTAACCTATCCTATTCTAGCAGGGTAAAGTGGGCTGATCACATTTGCCGTAGAACCGATATCCTTTATTTAAACGTGTTGTTGACTGCAACTTGACAAACAAGGTGGGCGATGAATACACAATCTGCTAGCGATGGATAAAAGAAAATAATAGAAAGAAAGGAAAGAAGAAGAAAAGAGTATCCGAGGCTAGACTCTGTCCAGCAGTAGACTGCCGTATGCTGATTATGATCTATTCTAGAAAGAGTTTGCTATAATAGGCTAGTCTCCTGGGTCAAAAAAATATTATTCAATTTAGTCCGTCAGTAAGCTTATCAAAAAATATTGAACCCATATGTTGTCTTTTGTCAATCAAACAAAAACTGACGAAGATAAAGCGCATCAAAGTGAGCACGTGACGTCACGCCTTGCTAAAAAGTGTCGCAAGGCGTGACGTTACGCGGAACTTTAACGGGCTATATCTTCATAATTTTTTGTTTGATTGAGAAAAGAAAAAACACTTGTCCAATATTTTCTGTTAATCCAACTGACGGACTAATTTTTAGGAAACTAGCCCATTCGAGAGATTTAT
The DNA here is from genome assembly GCA_963576865.1 of Anania hortulata. Classification (NCBI taxonomy): domain Eukaryota; kingdom Metazoa; phylum Arthropoda; class Insecta; order Lepidoptera; family Crambidae; genus Anania; species Anania hortulata. The sequence continues at coordinate 14,795,657 of OY756396.1, read as the reverse complement.
CGTAAATTGTAACTCAAACTCAATTGTCCTCCCTGCTGCTGCGTGGTTGTCTTAAGGAGAATATCACCTGTACACTCTTTGTATACATGGTGTAATTAAAATAATGAAACTCAACGACAACAACTTTTTCCATGGGAGCCAACATCGAAATCTTAAATGGTACCTAGTAGCTGAACAAGTAATTTGGTACATCAATTACAAATTAAATAAACTCTTACCAGGCGGGAAGTTCTTCGGTTTTTTGTAGGCATTTTTGTAGAGACAAGCGAAGAGAACGGGTACCGCAATAGCGGCTATGATGGCACTGATCATCTTGTTGGCAAATTATACCAATTTATTATTTTCAGTGCTGTGGACTGGGCCCCGACGCGCCGACAACTGATGGCTGCCTGTCCACGGAGCTGTGGTTTTGTACACCTCGCCAAATAATTACCGGGTCAACAGTTCACGAGACAAAATCATAGGCAGGGGAAAGGTGTACAAGAGTGCCCCTATGTTCTATACATGTTGGGCAGTTGATACCTATGTGTATGTATCAATTGCCAAACTTAGAAGAAATTTTCTAATCTATGTATTCGGATCTTAGTCGAAATTTGAAAAATATATAATAGTAGTATGAGTGGTGCAGTTATCTTAGCTCACACCACGCTTTTAAATAAATGCACGCCGTTTTGCTACTACCTACAAAATTAATTGTTACGGGAGGGTGTCGAAAGCTATGTTAGTTATTTTTACTCGTGTTCTTGTTATTTCGAGGGTTCAACTTGGGCAGCTTTCCCCGGCACGTTTTTATAAAGATTAAAATAACAAAAACGGTCAATAAAACCATATCATATTTATATTCGGTAAACTTAATTATAATGTTTTGTCTTTATCAAGTCTGATTGCATAATGATTTTAGAGTTAAATTGCAAAATTGTATTTTTTTGCATTTAAGATCTTTGTTTTTTTTTTCAATTCCCTAAAATCGAGTAGCGAAAAACCGGGTTTAAGGGTTAACCGCTTTGACAACTCGTACTCGTTCCGCTTAAGCCATATATTTAGGGTAACCCATTTACATATCTAGTTACCCCGTATAATATTGCTGATTAATTGAAAAGAACGAGATATAAAATATAATAGATTATATGCGAAAATTTAAAAAAAATAATAACGATAGTGAACATAGGTCGGAACCGGTTGCTTTACGATGGGTTAACCCGTTTTACAATCGCAAAAGTAATATACAGATATTCTAAAATCTAATCACTATCACTCTAGTAAAAACAACAAACGCTTCCTGTCGGTCTGTCCCTAGTTATGCTTAGATCTTTAAAACTACGCAACGGATTTTGATGCGTTTTTTTTTAAATAGATGGAATGATTCAAGAGGAAGGTTTATATGTATAATACATGCATAATATATCAGAGGAACACTGATAATTTTAGAGGTTTCTAATCTATTGTGGTAAATAAACACTTTTTTTTGCGCTTACATTGCAAACGCTTGCTGAACCATACGAGATAGGTAGATCAAAATAATGTACTACAATATTGTACACCTTAAAAAGGTCTACAAAAAAGTCTGAAAACTTTTTACGAAGCGATTTTAAGCGGGTCGCTAGTAAACTATAAAATACACTTTTATATGAATTGGACTCATAAAAACGAATCAAGTGAGCCCTAGGACAAAGGTTTTTCTAGTAGCCAGTAAAGAGATCCACCATCCGCTTCCTGACTATCATCAGATCAGCGCGATAGTATTATTGTATTGTTATCCAAATGTCACATACCTACTTACAAAGTTACAAATCGAGAAGCAGTAAGAAGTACGTTAAAAATGACTTCCAAGTTTTGATAACGATGGCGAGTCCTTACATTAGGTAGGTACCACTTTTTTTACTGACCGGTGCCATTTTATTTTGTTTTATTTATAAATTTATACATTTGGACCACTAAAAAATTCACTATAAAAAGTTTTACTAGGTACTATTACATAGTCAGTACTTATAATGAATCCTACATCGATTATCACACAAACATGACTATTTTTTAAGAGTTTCTATACTATAAAGTAAATTATTTAATCAGTTATAGCCGCTTGCTACGGGTAATATTTGTCATTCAACCTCTTGGAATCCGCATAACTCTGGACCAAAGTTTGTCCGAGACAAGTCATAAGTTTAGGTGGCGAAATTTCAACACGTCGTCTTGTCAGTATGCCACAAAATTAAGGCACGCACGCACCCTAATAAACTCAGAAAATTCTTTGAGATTAAAGGTAAGCTAAGAATTTCGACAGACTGCAAAATAAAACACATTTGAAAATGATAAATATTAAATAAAGCTAATAATAATTTGCCATAGGAAATAAATAGACAAAGTAGAAAAATAAAGTCTTGAAATAAAAAAAATTGGGTAGATAAGTAAAGTAGGAAAGATATTTTTTCTGTCAAGTGTGGGGTGTCGTTAGATAGATCGTTCAAAAATATTTATGAGTCAATTCCTGCCTGTTGTTTTTAGTATGTGAAAAATTCACAACATTAGTACCTATATATTATACCGAAGTTAAAATGAAAACTATCACAGCCAGGTAGGCTTTACAAGTTAACGAGTAATAAATATCCAACTAACTTGGAGAAGTAAGAAGAAAAATGTTGTACAAATTGTGACTGGCAACTACGGAACCCTAACTATGACACGCATTTGGCCGGCTTTTATTCATTGTTATAGATGTCCGTGCGTTTTGATATAGGTAGTATCTAATCACTAGCGACCCGCCCTGGCTTCGCACGTGTAGCACTATCTACGGCTAACTGTATACGTACGTTTTATTAGTAAAAAACGTATTATTATTCTCATCACCAGCCGATATACCCGATACCCGAAACGGTGGTAAGGCAAAGCTATATTTTTGGGACATAGACTAGAGTATAGGGCCTATATACTGAATAAATGACTTTTATGACTATTGCAGTACCTACAGTATTTTCGAAGATATCCTGTTCAGACACAGCGGAAGGACGACAGACAAACGCCGCGAGAGACATAGTAGTGAATAGATAGATCTATAAACACTTTATTCCACAAAAAAATAAAAGGTTTTCACAAACAAGACACAAAAATGTACAATGAGGCGACATTATTGCCAAAAGCAATCTTTTGCAGATTTTAGGGTGGTGTTCGTTTCTCTTTTATAACTTAATTCTAAAGTTTCGTAGTCTCTTTTGGAGATACTTAAGCCAAGCAGTGGACTGCAATAGGCTGTCACATGATGATGATATGTTAGTATGTATGTTGTTTCAACCGGCTTCAAAAAAGGCATTATTATTATGCATTTCATTGCGCATTAAATTTGTAGGTAAGAAACACTAGCTATAATGTATGGAAATGAAATGTGTGTCTGGTTCGAAGCTAGCTTTTATTATTTTATTAATGCTAAATTTTATCATTCGTCCTCACTCCTCTCGTAGTCAAGCTTGACTTATTATCTTCTTTAAATCCACTTAGCTATGCTGAAACTGAACTTAGAGGAATGGAATTCTCAAGGTAATAGTTTCACTAATGATATTGTTGGCAGCTTAGGCAAGATAGAAGTTTTAACAAATAAAACGTGTTGTGATACGACCACGACCTAATCACAAATTATAAGATTAAACGAACTTACCTTAAGTGAAGTTCAATCTTAATTATACGCAGCTGATTGTTTGAGATATATTTACGAGTAGTACCGATGTTCTACAACAGCGTCGGGTCACAATGTTTTAAAGCTGGAAAAGAAAAAACATTTATCCCTGCAAATGGCAACATTTGTTGGTAATGTCATTACGTTTAAAGACAGCCTTATGAGCAACCCTGTAATATACTGGGATAATACAAAGTATTAGTGGGTGGGTTTTTGGGACTGTCATATCTCAAACAATCAGCTGCGTATAATTAAGATTGAACTTCACTTAAGGTAAGTTCGTTTAATCTTATAATTATACTTGCTGATTGTTTGAGATATATTTACGAGTAGATGTTTGAAGTTCGGTTGCGAATAAGTTGCTTATTAGTTTAGAAAATGCAAAAAACATTTTGAAAACTAAGTACATTCCGGAGACGATTGATGGCAAATCAAAACAAAAAGGTACATAATTTTAATCATATCTTTTAAGTTTAGTGCTAAGGCTGAGTAATTAATTAATTCACGTAGAATGTCTGAAATTCTGAATGCGTCAAGAGTAAAATTACGTTCCATTTAGGTCTCACATAATATACTGCACAAGCCAGGCCACAAAATAATTAGTCTATTACGATAGTGTTACATCACACTTTTTTTTTTTTTTTTTTTGTAAATATATTTTTATTTTATTTTTTATTTTATTATCCGATTATAACAACAATGTCCATTGTTAGCCAATTCCATAATCGAGTGATTAAACATCGAAAACAATTGTTCCTGAAGACCGGTTGTAAGACAAATATGTTGTTATAAGTAGGTACTGTAAATACTTATTTCAATAAAGTGTTCTAACAAAAAAAAAAAACAAATAAAAAGATTAAAATGAATATAACGAAAGGAGAGTATCTTATTAAAAAAAAAAAATGCAGATGCGCAATCATAATATCTTAGCGTATGATTACAATTTATATCTTTACTAAAGGTGGCAATAATGATTAAAAATATTTATACTTTAAATGATAAAAGTCTTTGACTGCCACAACTAGACACAATAGAAAATCTATTGTTTGCGGCTCCGCGTAGCGCTCAACGTGTTAACAATCAATTATTATATTCTTTTATTTTTTATCTCAGCTAAGGCCGGTAATCTATAGAATCAGTACGGGAAATTCCAAGTAACTGACCTATGTAATTAAGTTGGCATATTTGTTATTGTTGAGGGTTCATCCTTTAAAAGGGTTTTTTTTTTTTTTTTTTTTTTTTTTTTTTAAATTGGTTCAAAACATCAATCGTTATGCATTATGCAACTTTTAATCTAGTCACTTAATGAATGGGTGACCGTGGTCAAACAACTTCAAGTTTAATCACTTTAGTCACTTATTGGATCAACCTCAGGTTTGGTCACTAAATGGATGGGTGACCGGGGTTCTAGAAACCTCAATTTTAGTCACAAATGTACGGATGACCATAGTTAAGATACATCCTTATTGCTACCGAATGTTAATATTATGGAAATAATATTGCATAATTTGGTTGAAAATATCGATTGAATTCAATACGGTAGCTTATGCTTTATATTTGTCAAGATAGAGCGTATAATCGGATCATAAACCCAAATATTTTATCAGTTGATAATATTGTAAACTAACAGAAAAATGTTCTTTAACAGACTCAGTTATAGCTTTATTTGAATGCAGCAATGTAGGCATAATTTTAATAAATGTAACATTAAGTTATAATGTGAAAGAATGTGTTAATATATATATATTTTTTTTAATTTTTTTTTTTTTTTTTTTTTTTTTATTTGCTATGGTAGAAAATATTATTGAATACGGTAAATGTATTTATCAGTTCGACTTATCTGTTATAACTCTATATTGCCCATCTCTTTTATTTTTATTGACTGTTATTGGCAGTCAACGGGTTAAGTGTTTACCAACAGGGAATGGTTCTATCTGAGACATGTTTCTACATGTACAGGTTAATTATGGTATCTACTAAAATGTCTGGTTACTAGGCTTTGTTTTTGGAATTTACTTCCATATTTTTTATTTATACCTAATTGATTTAAATTAAGTTTTCTACATGAATTAATTATTTGAAGTACAATTATTCTTAATGTATTATTTTCCATCACACATTATTGTCAAGATTGTCATCTTCTTTAGTAATTAGTAATTACAAGAATACTTTGTTCAGAAATTTAGTTTCAATATGTCATATTTAAGGAAATTCAAGCCCTGGCATTATGTAATTTTTATCAGGACAACAGGTATTAGACTGTTCCTGTTTTAGTGACTTAAATGAAATAAAAGTAATCTCTAAGATTATATTTAAGGTGATATACCAATAATTACATATGTAGGGGTACCTACTATGTTCTTATTGTGAATTTATCTATTCTTAATTTTGAGAAATGTCTGTCTTAATGGTAATTTAAAAGGGATATTTCAATTTTAAGAAATTGAATAGGTATAATGATTTTGTTAGATTATGATCAGAACTTTTAAGTGATTAGAAGCAGTTCCATAGCATGTGATAGGGGTCACAGCGTTAATTTATTTTATTATCATAAATATATAAAAAACAAAAGATCTATTGAAATTACTAAATTAGTATTAGGTAAATGATCATCACATAGCCTTTATGTTAATTCAGCGGTTACAGAAGTCTACCTTAATAAGGTTTTATTACATTAATTTTTTATAGTCCTCAATTAATCATAACAAGATATTCAGAAGGTCAGCCAAAGAAAAGATGGTTCCACACATATAGCTTGGGCTCGACTGGAAAAAGACTCAGCACAAAAGGCTTAATAAATAATAAATAAATAGTTATATACATATTACTAATCTTACAGACTTTTGTCCATCTTATACTTATTTCATATCGTTATGATGGAGGACTGAACAAATCAAGCGTTCCCAATAGTTTTGAAATGTATCTTATTTTGAATAATGGTACTTATGTAAGTACATATTAATAAATAGGTATTCTTAGTACATTACATTGTTTACCACAATGAAGTAAAGGAAAGGAATTTGGAATATCTAGGTTATTATTTAATTAAATAATGTAAGCTTAATATTTTAAGGGTTTTTATGGTACTTCCATAACACCTTTACTTTTCAATTTGTTTGTGGCATTAACTTTGGATTAGGGTTAATAAATTTTAACCTTAAGGATTTCTATGCAAAAATTCTTTGACATGAAGTATAAGCTGATTAGATGGCATCTGATTTGTCACAAGCTGGATTTATAAACGTTGTCTTGTCAAAATCCTTGTTTCACTGCAATTTTGCAGGACTATTTATTTCTTCCAAGAATTGCATAAGTGCAATAATACCTTTAAATACTAATTAATTAGTAAAAGATTGGGTTAGTTATATAATTTCTTGATAAATTATTCAGTAGTGCAACTTCATTATCTGACTATGGTAAAAACCAAGAAAGGGTTATTTTGGAGTTTTGACCCAAACAATGGATTCATTAGCGCAATGGCTAAGACTTTATAATAGAGATTTGTGATTAATAAGATGGCCAGTGAAGTAATCCATAGCTTTGATAAGTAAGTATCTGTATCTCTATTGTAACCTTCTTTCTTGAGGTAAAGGGCTTTTCACAATAATTCCGGTTTGAATTTTCTATCTCCATCCAATCCCTTAGGAACTAGTTAAAACCATCTTTGTTTATTTGTAATAGTATTTATCAGATATTAGCACTATTGTCTGACAATAATAATATTATAGTGATGTGTTGATTTTGTACAATTGGTTTTACAATTTTATATAGTATTGTTTCATACTGTCATCACATCAGCTTACAGTGCAAGATTTCAAATAATTTGTATGATTTTTCATTTGTTATTTATGTAATATAACATTAATTGCATAGCAATAGGTTAGTTAATATAACAAGTGAGCCTGCTTGTTTGTCCATAATTTCGTTTTATTCTCTTAGTATATTAGCGCTTGTTTAATAATGAGTGAGCCTGCCCATTTCTATATACTGTCTATTTGCTTAGTAACAGTAGGACTTGGTGTTTCAAAATGAGTGATCCTGCTCATTTGTCCATACTATTTGTTGTCTCATGATAGTAGCGCTAGTTGATTGAATTTGAGTGAGTATGCTTGTCTGTCCATACTATTCTATCCACTTGGTGGTAGCGTTAGACATCTAATATTTTTGTGTACTTGTTCAAATTTAATTTTCATGGTATTGCAACATATACTGTCATACTGTCTTCCCGCTTTGTGAAAGCGCTTAATGTCAGGTCATTAGTGCACCGGCTCAATTTTTAGTTTTCCTGGTATTGCAACATACTGTCTATCCGCACTGTGATAGCGCTAGATGGCAATTAATTGGTGCACTGGATCAATTTCCATTTTCATGGTATAGCAACATACTGTCTATCCGATAAGTGATAGAGCTAGATGTCAAATAATGGGTGCATTGGCTCAATTTTCATGGTATTGTCTATTGCCCATTATGTCTACCCAGGCGTTTGAAGTTTATTTCAGTAGGTAATTTGTAAAGTTTTCTCAACACCCAGCCATTGCGTTTCCACTTCAATTTCATTGATATAGACTGAAGCCTGAGGAGGCTGCTTCAATATTTTCTACGTGAGTCTCCATACTTGTGTCATGGTTTATTCATCTTGCTGTTTTCTAAATTTCTTAAGTTTTCCTTATTTTCATAAATTGTATATTTACTAGGTATCTTCAGTTTTGGGGCGAACTGGAGCTTAAACTTGATAGCTCTGTATTTCATTCTCAACTTCTATTAAGTTTTTTAGAAGAAAAAGTAACAAGATTATAATTTAAAAATGACTTTTAGGTTAGATTCTATCAATCAATTATACGTTAGGTACCTAAGTAATTCCTTCATAGGAGAATACCTATAATTCACAAAAGGAAGTAAAGTATTTGATTGTACATACCTGTAACTGGAACTAATGAATATTTATGTTGATTCCATTAATATAGCGTTAAAAAACAAACCATTACCGCGCCTGATTATGGCGCTCATCCCTTGTTGATTTTTGGCTGAAATTCACTATAAACCTTATTGTAAACACAATCCACATAGAGAACTGTATAATAGCATTCTAAACACTAACTTTTAAGCTACAAATAGAGTAAATAATAGTTATTTTACACATTTTATTGCAAGGACTACGTGCCCGCGCTGTCACAAACAATCGTAATAATGACATTACCAACAAATGTTGCCATTTGCAGGGATAAATGTTTTTTCTTTTCCAGCTTTAAAACATTGTGACCCGACGCTGTTGTAGAACATCGGTACTACTCGTAAATATATCTCAAACAATCAGCAAGTATAATGGAACAAAACTGCCCGCGCGTACGTACTACTTCAGCGACGCAAGTTTCAACTCGTATCGTAAGTGACGAGTTTGTGATTTGTCACCCGCGCAAAGTACTAAGTGTGCTTCGGTCATGAGGCTCGCCGAATATTCGGTATTCAGCCAAATAACTATTCGTGACATCACTATTACCCACTATCTGAAACGGTATTCTCGTAAACCGAATAAACCGTTTTCGATAGTACCTAATGTTACTGGGAGCGGATCGACACTGGATTGAAAACATTGTTAAATTACGGGAATTGGGCCGCTGGTAATGGTTGCAGGAAGCCGCTGGATGCAGGCCGCTTCCAACCGGTCATGGTCAAAGTCATGAGGGAAGGCCTATGTTCAGCAATGGACCTCAATGATGAGGTACCTGCCTACAACTCTAAACTTCAACGCAACGATAAAAAGTCTTTACGTAAGTAGTTTGTCAAACGGTTCACTATTTACTAGTAGCTCACAAGAAATATAATCAACTCTTCTAATCTCTAATTTACCTAATCTCATTCTAGGGTATGAGTAATAATTGATGAAATTAGGAAGCCTGAGTTACTCTAGCGACGGTGACGGTTCACTGGATATTGACTAAGACTAACATGAATCTGTCAAAGTACATTTTATTTGAGTTATAGAACCGCTGCTGAAACCTAGGAAGGTTTCTCATTTTTCGGCAGACGAAATTCTCTAACTAAATGATATGCGTAGTTTACCTAATTAGAAAATCTAAACGATTAAATAAACAAACACGGATACCCAGCACTTTGTTTCATACTAATTAGACTAGATTAAAAGTAAACGTTAGCAAATAATTAATAAAATTACCAAATTACCCAAGTTACACCATAGACCGCAATCCCCAGAATATCTGGAGTAATTTGAGAACACAAGCGCAAATCCGACTCGAGCTTGACAGTCTTATGGTTTAATCTGTCATTCAATTCACGTGTTTGCGGTCACCGTAAAAGTCATGTGTTTTATGTTTACAGTATTCATATTTTTATAATGTAAGGTCATGTTGATATGGGTTTAGGTATCAACCTACACACCTACACAACATACGTAATAAAATTAACAATAACAATCTTATCGAACCATTGTTATAATAACAAACCATCGTACCTAACTTCCTATAGGCATGAATCTACTGACTAATATACATGCTCATAACTCTGTAGCCATAAAAACCATGAAACAGGGCGTCGCGGCAACTGTCTCTATGAGGTCCCGGGTTCAATTCCCGATCGGGTCGATATAGAAAATGAACTTTTCGATATCATTTCGGGTCTGGGTCCATCGTTATTTCTGATTTCTATAACACAACTAAGTGATTTAGCTACTTACCTTAGGATCAGAGCAATGTATGTGATGTTGTCCAATAAGTACGTAATATGTATTTATTTATAATCTATCTATATCTATATATATATAAAAGAAAGTCGGGTTAGTAACACCATTTATAAGTCAAGAACGGCTGGACCGATTTTTATGATTTTTAGTTTGTTGGATTTGTCTCCACCCCGAATAGCAGAATAACTTATAAAAATCTGAAAAATTTACAAAAAAAGAACAGGTGGTACGAAGTTCGCCGGAACAGCTAGTCTATACATATATAACACAAAGTCAGGTTATTTACACCATTTATAAGTCAAGAATGGCTGAAACCGATTTTTTTTTTGATGGTTTTGTAATCGCCCCGAATAGCAGAATAACATAAACATTTGCCCCTTGCGGGATTCGAACCCGCAACCGCTGGCTTTGTAGTTCGGAGCACGAACCACTACACCACAACTACACCAGACGGTCGACAAATTTGTATGTATTTATTTACTTCAAAACCATGACAATTGGCTGGTTTTGTCTAGCGCATATTCATTGCTCATATCGCTCACGCGACTATTAGGCGCAAGCGCAAGTTCAAATGTTTTTTTTACAACATCTCATACATTGCTCTGACCCTAAGGTAAGTAGTCGGAGCACTTGTGGTCAATAAATTAGAATTAGCGACGGTACCACAACACCCAGACCCGAGACATTATAGAAAAGTTGTTTTTCTACATTGACCGACTGGGAATCGAACTCGAGACCTCAAAGATAGCGATACCAGGTCTAGTATGCTCGCCTCTCAGCTATGTTTAAAAGCTAAGAAAGGCTAATACTACCTACTCATCGGTTAACTCTAGCTAGAACATTCATAAACATTCTCGAACATTCAAAATCATCTTTAAACATTCTGAAACATTTTACATTATTTTCAAACAACTAAGGATGTTGTGGTGAAACATCTGCAATGATCTCTACCAATAGTAAACATTTTAGAACCTTCTACAATATTTTATGAGATACATATACTGATCTTAAACACAAAGGAGGCTGAGAGAGATGTTTGGTCGCCGAGTTGTAATTTGTACATCTAGTACTAGAGCTCCGGACTACAAAACCATGCGCTCCTGGGTTCGAGTCCCGCAAGTGGCAAGTGATGTGTGATGAGCCCGAGCATTTCTGTCTGTCATGGATGTCATTTAATATCTAAGTATGTCTGTTTACCCGTTATATGACCGCCATTGAACGAGCTTATATAGTGTGGACACGTTTGGTCTCACTTCTCAGACTAGATAAAATTATTGTAATTATTGGAATAATTTAGTAATTAAAGGAATCTTATTCTGAGACGACAAATACCTTTAATCATAAGTACCTAGGTACATATTGATTACGTGCTATTATTCCGTTACGATTAATTTGGTACTTATAACAAAACGTCCCCGATAATTGAAAGAAATCAAGATTTTCAAATTAGCCTAATAACTAGTCGCTTAATCGTTTAACAATTACGTACTGATTGTAAATTGGTTTAATGACAAACCTATTAGTAGTACTTTCCTACATTCAAGTCATTATTATGCAGAACCACTTATTTCAATTCTATCTCGAAGCAGTTCGTACCTACACAATTTCTTTACAGTCTAAAATACAATTAATTTTATTGGTTAGCCATGAGCTTTTTTATAGGATTAAAAGAGTTCTTTTTCAAGAAAAAATTTGATTTTTCGCAGCGTGACATCGACCTTCACAGCTTCCATCCTCAACTGCGCCTTTTCATAGCTACTTTGGGAGTATTCTACAATAACCGAAATTCTTTATGGAGGTCAGTTTACTTGCAATACTAGCTATGCCTTCGGCTTTGCTCGTTAACAATGGCTTGTCGTTGTTTCTCCTAAGAATAAAAAAGTTGCCTATTTTCTTTTCTATTTAAAAGCTTTAAATTAGTTAAAGTTTTATTGCGTAAGTACGCATGGCCGGTGTTGCATAGTTTTATTGTCCTCTTCAGTCCGAAGTAACATTTTTAGTAACTTATGGACAAGGAGCGACACCCTCCAACTTTTTTGGTAAAAGGCTCTGACATACCTACACTACCCGACTATAGGATCAGACGTTAAGAGCGAGCACCAAAAAAAAAAAGATCTGTAATAAAATCTAGCTCTTATTTTCGCCACCATAGGAATCCAGTTAATTTCCAGAAATCCAAAATTAAAACTTACTAAGTACTTAGTTACATCCAGATTGGCCGGTTGGAAGCGGCCTGAATCCAGCGGCTTCCTGCAACCTTGACAGGACGTCTGTCCACCTTGTGGGTGGACGTCCTACGCTGCGATTGCCGGTACGTGGCCACCATTCTAGAACCATTTCTTTTTTTCTGGAAGTCACTAGGGTGCTATGTTTAGCAATGGATGTCCTGTGACTGAAATGATGATGATGCTGATAAACTAGGTACCTACTTATTATGCTGACTAAAAATGTTAAAAAAGAAGTTCTATGGAAGACCTAAATAAATTTCATTATAAAGGCCCTTGTATTCTTGTAAGAGTATGACATGAATTTTTCTTCCACAGGTTACTGTGGCCATTCATAAACGTTTCGTTGGCTATTACAGCCATAGTATTTGAGATCATTTTCGTCATCCACGGGATTCAAATCGAGGACTACTCCTTTGCCACCGAATGCTTCTGCTATTTTGTCATGCTGACGGTAATACCAACAATCAACATCAGTGTTTTGTTCAGCGGTGATAGCGTGATACTGTTATTGGACAAGATGGACAGCGATTTTAAGTTCATTTGTAAGTTAGGCGATAAATACAGGTAAGTGGCACTACTCTACTACAAAGCCCCAAAAAATATTGTAAAATGGTTTTTTTGTAGTTTGTAGGTTTTTTTATTTGTATTTGTAGATAGGTACATACCTAAAAACAAGGAGTGATTATTGGTTGCAGAAACATGAATCATTAAAATACCTGTTAAATTACTTTTTGGAAAGTGGTGAATGGTAAGCCTTACAGTCACATTTATTCCTTCGCGTGCTTTGAAAATCCATAAAAAAAAAATTGCGGCACGCAACTGCAAGAGAATAGACAATAATTGTTGGTATATCTGATACCATTGCAACATAAAAAGTTGAATCCCAGAGGCTAATTAAAAACTGATAGTGATTCGGAAACCCGGGAAAAGGAGAATGATCTACCTATGTCTGGACCTCGGCTTGAAACTATTTTTAAGACACTGTATAATTTCAATATTTTCTTACAAACCAAATGATAGAATAGTAAAATCGCTTAAGCGAGCCTGCCACTTTTTCGGGTTTTAATATTTGGAGTTTGCACTATACTTTAACCACACCAAAGTTTAGTTACGGTAGAAAAAAACAAACAAAAAACAAAAATATGTTTTCTAAATTGGCTCGGTCTGGGTGTGCTTTGACGCCCTGGCAAAAATACATTGTCTGGTACCTCGCAACAACAAGAAACTTTGAAAGTATGTGTATGGCCTGGAGCATTTATTTATTTAATAGTCCCTTATATATCTTTAGGTACATACATAGGTATCCCTACTAAGCACCTAACATTCAAAATTAGGTAATAAAAGGTAGTAAACAGCGTCGTGGCTAGGTAGTACGGATAATATATATATATATATTTATTTATATATATATATATATATATATTTAACTTATATAATGTAAATCCATTATTGGCTGTAAGGTCAACAAGTAATATCCAAACTATGTTAATTAAGAGCTGTGGATTTTGTTAAATAAATAAAATATAATATTGTTTTTATTGTTCTTCAGAGACCACTTTTTGAAAAGGCAGCTATTGATTTGGCAGCTCTGTTTCACGTGGATGTGGTTCCTATGCTGGGTGGCGTTGCTGTACGCGCTGTTGACCCTGGCTCCACTCATCTACCAGAGCCTGATAGCCACTCAGGACGAGCACATGGTCCGGCCACTCTTGTACCCCATGTGGCTACCAAAGGACGACCCGTACAGAACACCGAACTATGAAGTATTCCTATTTCTTGAACTCGATTTCCTCATCATATTCGTTCAATCGTTTGGTGGTTGGTTTTGTTGTTGTATTTTTATATTTTTTATTTATTTCTTAGACGCAATTTAGACGCCTTAAAATCCTTGTTTGTAGAAGGTTTCATGAGCACAATGCTATTTATTATTATAATAAATATAAATAATTGTTGTATCAATACATAATACATTCTTCCAACAATCACACCAATTTATCTATCCCTAAACTTAACAGAACCTGTACTGTGGCGGCTAGATACTGATTGACAATACATTTATAAACATCCATGATTTAGGTAGAAACGCTCATAGTCAGCCAATCCTGGAACATGTATATATTTTAACTTAATGTGCACCGAGCAACCCTTACTTTTTTACTATCTCGCAAAGAAACGCGTAGCATAGCCCTCTTCGCAGCACGCTGGGTGACTTTGAGCTTATTTAAGAGGCCAACAGTCAAGGACCGTAACTAATGACGAAGACGTCGTCTCAGTGCCGTATGTCTTCACTGACTGACACCGGTGTGGACTGACGACTTAGTCAAGGTTGCGGGAAGCCGCTGGATGCAAACGCTGTAGAGTCTAGAGCCGCTCGTTGTGGCGTTCTATAAAGAAGGCCTAGTCTAGCAGTGTACTTCCATTCCAAAGGCTATTATGATAATGATGAATGAACCCTCACTTGCAGTGTACATCTACATGCAGTTCCACGTGTTACTGCACAATTTCACCTTGCTGGAGTTAGTGATATTTGACTTCGACGTGATATTCGAGGGTGTCGATGAGGCGGTGGCTCGCCTGTCACGATACGATCCTCGCCGATTGTGCGCACAAAGAATATTCAATAAACGCATGAAGAGGATCGCTACTTGGCATGATTCCGTGTTTAGGTAAGTAGAGCAGTAGCTATAGATCTGTACCTACATGTCTAACATAGGCACAAACCGGAACCGACACCTACACTGATTTCATTGAATACTTTTCTATGAAATTCATTCATAGCGCGGCGACGCTGTCGCCTACCGTGACGGCATACCTAGATACCACTAAACAGATAGAGAGAAAGATACTCTTTATTGCACACCATTACAATATAATTAGGTCCATCTAATTTTTACAGGTGCACAATGGCCTAGTTTCTAAAAAATTTAAAATTAGTCCGTCAGTTTTTTTTTTCTGAATCAAACAAAAAATTATGAAGATATAGCCTGTTAAAGTTTCGCGTAACGTCACTTTTTAGCAAGGCGCGACGTCACAGGCTCACTTTGATGCGCTTTATCTTCGTTATTTTTTGTTTGATTGACAAAAGACAAAATATGGGTTCAATATTTTTTGATAATCTAATTGACGGACTAAACATAATAATATTTTTTTGACCCAGGAAACTAGCCTATTTATGTGATCTTATCGCTAAAAGCGATCTCTTACGGATAACCTTCAGGTAGAGCTCATAACTATAGAAAAAGGTGGTGCACAATTCTAAATGTAAATTTTTACAGTGTTTTTGTTATGGTCTACCGCAAATCTCGGACTTATTCTTAAATAATTACTAATAAAAAATGTAGACACAGCGATGCGAATTTCAAGGCCCTGAGGTACAGGGCGAAGACAGAAAATACAGGGCGAAGACACTTATTTTAGATTACTTAGTTGATATTTTTTACACACTTAGCCATAATTTACTTGAATAGAGAGGTAAACTTAGATTAGGGCGAAGAAAGCCCTCTTTAAAAAGTGACAAGCATCCAGATCTCCTGAAGACCACGACGCGTACAAGGATGCAAAACGCGCTGCTAAGAGAGCTGTAGCCAGAGTCAAGCGAGACCACTTTCATACGCTCTATGACAAGTTGGAATCGTCTGAGGGGCAGAAGCTGATTTATTAGTTGGCGCGCTCCAGGGTCAAAGCGGCACAGGATATTTCCCAGTGCCGCTGTGTTAAAGACCCTGGGGTCAACCTGTTATGCGAGAACCTCGCGGTGAAGGAGAGCTGAGTTGATTTGCATTGACGTCTGATATGCGTGCCAATGATCTCACAACTAGAGACGCTCAAGACCGCGCGAAGTGGAGGAGTAAATCAAGGAAAGCGGACCCTGGGCTCCAAAACGGCAATGGCAATTGTCGCAACCGGGATTGCCCGTATAGATGAAGAGAGAGGTAAAGTATCACCTTCGCAGGCCTTCGCAATTGATTAATTTAATTTGTACTCCAGAAGCAGGAAATGATACCTACAGTAATTACCTATTTAATGGCTGCTAATTTCTCTTACAGGTCGATCGTGACTCTTTCCGGCGTGCAGGGACCAGTAATAGTATACCAAGTGATGTTAAGCTCCTTATGTATCTGCCTGATGACGTATCAAGTAGTGGACGTAAGCGTTTGATCTCCTCACTTTTGATTCAAT
Organism: Anania hortulata; assembly: GCA_963576865.1. Classification (NCBI taxonomy): domain Eukaryota; kingdom Metazoa; phylum Arthropoda; class Insecta; order Lepidoptera; family Crambidae; genus Anania; species Anania hortulata. The sequence continues at coordinate 14,778,889 of OY756396.1, read as the reverse complement.
CTCGCAAAGAAACCACGAGCATAGCCCTTTCCATAGCACGCTGTGCAACCTTGAGCCTTGTTGTTCCTAAGCTGTTTAAGAGCTAGGTATCTCGTATAGGCTGATGTACGGGATACCGTTCTCGTCTTCAGTTTCGTCAGCTGGCTTTGCCGAATAGACATTTCTCTTGCAAGCACTTTGGAGCCCTGGTTCGGCACTATTACCTCTTTAATACTATTTGTATTAAAGTTGCGGATATCATGTCGCAAGGACTTCCATATCCGTTGATTAAGCTGCCAATATGCCTTGGTCTCAACGGAGGTCTGTACTGCCATTGAACATCGTTCTGCCATAAGGGATTGAGGGTGTTATCGGTAACCTTTTGCGGACTGTCTTTACGACGACGGAGTCTAAAAAATTTCGAACCGTTAACCTGTTGTTAATCTCGGAACCTTTAATAATCGATGTTAGTGTTTTAAACTAGGTCCGAGTTTATATATTCGCCTACACCACTCGAGTTTTAGTAAGCTAAAATCGATGTAAGCTCAATCCGGAACAAGAAGCGAAGAGTCGACAACCATCCGTGTGAATGCGATACCTGAAGAAAGGGTGGGCAAGGTCTAGCTATAACAACTTAACAAGGGGACGCTGACGACAATTGACATTCATCTCGTGGCACTCGGCTTTAGTTTCGTCACGCACGTGACACAATAAAATTGGACTTATGTGCTGACCATAGAGTGACCATACTTAGTAACTATACTATGTGTGTGTGTACTAAGGACCTTCCAAGTAAACTTACTGGTTGGACACAACTCAACACTGCCATAACTAAGGTGGTGCCCAGGCATGAGTGCAGACCCTGGAAGGGGGTAAATGACTAGATTAGATCATGTTTTGGGACATGCATGGGCGCATAAATGCCAGTTAAGTTACGATACCGCTGCTGCTCACTAAATACTTACCTACTACTTACTCTAAATACCTACATTCTCAAAAATCTTCAAAAAGGTCTGTTCAGTGGCTAAAGCTAATTATATTCGTGATGTTATTGTTACCTCCAAAAATAAAATAAAGGGTACTTGGAGTATTATTAATAGAGAAGCATGTAAAAACAGACAATCGGATCGCTCAATTAGCCTTAATGTTAATGATAAAATTATTAAATCAGACAGTGAAGTAGCAAACGCGTTTAATTTTTTCTTTTCTAATATACCAATTGCTACAACCAGTTCATTTAACTCTTCGACAGATCTTGCAGAAACTTTTTTGAAATCGAATGTGGATGAATGCAAATTTGTTCTCACTTTCTTTCCGCAATCTCTATATTGGGACCTCTATTATCTTAATCTATATAAATGACCTTCCTTACTTTACTAAAGACCTTTGTGAGATGGTATTGTTTGCAGATGATACATCATTGCTTTTTAAAACTGACAGAGGTAAAGCTACCTTTGACGATGTAAATAGTGCTCTCTCTCAAGTACTACGCTAGTTTACAGCGAACAACCTGTTACTAAATGCAAAAAAAACTAAATGCATTAAATTCACTATGCCCAATGTGAGGCAGGTCAGTACGCATATTAATATGTCAGATGATCATATAGATGCAGTCGATTCTACCACTTTTTTGGGAATCACATTAGACTCCCGGCTGCAATGGGGTCCCCATATAATTGCCTTGTCAGGAAGGCTCAGTTCAGCGGCTTATGCTGTGAGGAAAATAAGGCTTTTAACTGATGTCGAAACGGCAAGACTAGTATACTTTAGTTATTTTCATTTTCATAGTTTGTTGTCTTATGGTTTACTGTTATGGGGTTCTGCTGCTGATATTTAATCAATCTTTGTGTTGCAGAAAAGAGCCGTACGCGCCATATACTGTCTTGGACCTCGTGACTCACTGAGGGAGATTTTTAAAGATATTAATATATTAACAGTAGCCTCTCAATACATTTTTGAAAATATTATGTACGTTCGAAAAAATCTTAGTTTGTTTAGCCTAAAAAGTGATTTTCATCAATGTAATACTCGAAATAAAAATAATCTTGCCGTTCCGAGCTTCAGACTACACAAAGTTGGTGATTCATTCTTGGGGAAATGTATTAAATTTTTCAATAAAGTACCACGTACTCTTGTTGAATTACATGTACATGAATTCAAAATTCACATTTAAAAAATCCTTATGAAAAAAGGATATTATAAAATAGACAATTATTTAAACGACAAGAGTGCATGGACTTAACCTGCTTGGCTCACACTTACTACATGTCTTGTAAACTGTATTTCATGTAAAATGAGGCTGACAAAGGTGACTGAGTTTGTTGCGCCGTTTCTTCTCATCACCAGAAAATATGTAGTCCCAAAGCGGTGGTAGGATTAAGCTATACTTTTGGGACGTGTATAAGTGCCCGGAAGAGGGCCTATGTACAAAATAAATGAGTATTATTGAGTATTATTAAGTACTTATACAATACCTAGTAACAGTGATCTTTTCAGACAGATTATTTTCGAAACAATGTTATAAAAATATCTATTAATCAGTTAAGTAAGATAATCGTCATAAAATTTATTACAGAAGCTCGACAATGGCACATTCGACGTCATCTTCGCGGTTCTGGCTTTCACGACCACTATGCAACTATGGATACCTTGCTATTTAGGCACATTACTAAGAAATAAAGTGAGTAAGTAGGTACCTAGGCTGTTATATCTATCTGTACACGGTGAATAAAAAATGGTGTTAGCATTTTTTTTAAGTCAACCGTATTTGATGTGTTATCGGGCCATTTTATTTATTTATTGTCAAGGTAAGTAGATGATAATTTTTTATCCCTCTTGGACCCGGCACTCAGTTTTGTGAACCTACCACAGAGCGTCAACCTATCACAAAACGTCAAATTTTCTCAATTGATATTAATTTCTATACCTTAGACTTAAAGTTTAAAATCGGTTTAATGACCTTTAACTTTTTGTGTAGGTTGACCTGCCGTTGAATGTGCCTATAGTTTTGCCACACGAAAGGCGAGTACACTACGCATATGTGAGAAATCTTTATTTCCTTTCGGCACTATTTAGAACTATTTAGGAATCAATTAATGGCATTCATGAAATACAGCTACGTTATGAGTACCTATGCTAGGCGACTGTCGAAGAGACACATACATTTTTCTGTCTAGAGAGTTAAAATGGTATGATATCAAATAAAGGTTTTTCATTTTGGACGTGCAGAACCCTAAAATTGTTTTGTCCAGGCATTCGAAGTTGGCGACGCCTGTTGGAACTGCGGCTGGCACGAGACCCCGCTAGGCAGGATGATTCGACCTGACATCATCATAGTGATCATGCGCGCGCAGAAACCTATCTCGATCAAGTTTACTGGCTTGCCCAACTTAGCGCTTGAAACATTCTCTTCGGTAAGAAAGGTTCACAATTTTCTTCACCCATCTTGTCGGAATATTTTGTTTCGTCCGGCTTATTTTAATTGCTTCTACACATAATAGACCGAGATATATATAGTGACACAAAATTTTCGTCCATTTGCGGCCACTTTTTGCTAAGTAAATATTCTGTCTCATTCTTATTCTTATTGCAGTTAAAATGTTGCTGGACAAGAGCACTTTTACTTGTGCTTTTAAATTTTATGTAGGGGAGAAGGGGGCAGCAGATTAGCACATTTTTAAGTATCGTGTCCATTAGGAACTATGTCTATTCTGGACCTGTTTATTTATTCTTATAATATTATAAATGCGAAAGTTTTTGAGGATGTCTGGGATCTTTGTTACTCTTTCACGCAAAAACTACTAGATGGATTTTGATTAAATTGGGCATACTGATAGACCATGGCCTGGAATAACACATGAGATACTTTTTATCTGGGTAAGGTCAACGCAAACGAAGTCGCAGGAAAAAGGTAGTACCTATGACAACATAGCTAGTATCTTAGTGGACGATAAATTAAAATTCACGCCGGAAAAGCAATGGGTCTCAATCTGTTAAAATCTGTTCCAGGGCTGGGAAAATTTGAACACATAATATAGGGATTTTTTTAACTATCATTGATAACTGATATTAAAAAAGTTTTGCAATAATATATGTATATATTTTTAACAACAAAGAACATTTTACACCATGAAATAACAATAGGAACAATTGAAGTCGTCTGAAATTTAAATTACCATATTATCAAAAACATAAAACAACCAACTCAACCACACCCAAAAAAAAATTGTACGAAATTTAAATTTAAAGTAACCTTTCTAATCTATTTTAATTAATTTTAAGACCTTGGTTCCGTGGAAGATGAGTCGGCCTCTGGTGTGGGACGCAACCTGCGTTGACACACTTGCTCCATCTCATCTTTCACGTACCTCGTCAGGGGCTGGCTTTGCTGCTGCATCAGCGGACTATTAAGCGTCGCAAGTATGTAGGTCTCAGGCAGTAGTTGCAGTAGCAATTTCTTGGTCAACGTATCAGTTTGGCAATTCAGCGTGGAAAGCCAGCCTTCTTGGCACCATGCCCCGATCATTGGACGGCGATTTGGGACACATTTTTTACTTGTAAATATTTTTGTACATATTTTTCTTTTTTCTTTTTAGGGTTAGTTTTTGTTATTCAATTTGTACAATTTCATAAAATGTATCTTTCCTGAATAAATCTGTTATACAAGTATGAAAATTGTATATTGGAAAGTATAACAAACATTTTCTATTCTATGTCTAATCTCATTTTTTAAATGTGTCCCTGTGCTAAGGTGCTCCCTTCTCCCATATTCTATGGTATACTTTCTTCCATACACTATGCTTCTGAAATCGAGGTTTTCGACATCTTGCAAGCTAACTACCATTATTTCTTCTCATTTCTTAAATCACAAGATTTATTATTAATTATTATTTTTGTTACAGAATATGAGTTCTGCATACTCTTACTTTAATATGTTAAGGCAATATAATAAATAAATGATATCATGAATTTTATAGACAACCTTATTATGACAAATGTTTGATATTTTGGTAACAGGTAAATAAATAAATGTTTCATTGATTTATAGGTACTACACAAAAATAGATATTTTTAATATTGTTACACATTTATTATAGAATTAAAAATGGTAGTTATTATAGTTAAGTATTTATTGAAAGGTTTATTTTCTTACAGTTATCTACAGAAAGACTAATAACATTTATTTACATCAGTATTAACACATAAATAATTAAACTATTCCGCTGTTTTAATGATGAGAACCCTTATGCTCAGGCAACAAAAAGTATATTGTAACAGGACCTTTTGTTGTGTGAACAATTTCTGTATGCCTGATCAACTGGGTGGCCGCCAGTCCATACAGCAAGCAAGGAATACCTGAAATACAAATTTGAGGAACATTATTAGCTTGTAAATTTTAAAAGTTAGTTTTATGTTTTTTGCAACTAATAAATAATTGGCACAATGTAGGACTTTGCCTTCTTCATCTATACGGTCAATCCCAGTTGCGTCCAAAGCCGTTGCTTTGGAGCCCAGGGTCCGCTTTCCTTGATTTACTCCTCCACTTGGCGCGGTCTTGAGTCTCTAGTTGTGAGTTCATTGGCACGCATGTCAGCCCTCACGACGTCAAGCCAGCATTTCTTGGGTCTACCCCTTTTGCCAGGACCTGGCGGTGGCGGCATGGCCAGACATTTGTTTCATACGTCGCATGCCGGTTTTCGCAAAACATGGCCATACCAGCATAGGCGACTCTCCTGCAGTTTGTCCGTAATATCACGGACACGAAGGCTACCGCGGATGGCACGAGACCCCGCATCCGTGAAATGTGGGACTCTATATCCAGTTAAAAGGTTTACAAGGACTTTCAGAAATGTAGCAATAACTAACCAATCTTTTTCCACAGTCAAAAAATATGATCCTCCTGCATATGCAATACCCTCACAGGGTCCATGAGTATGGTCTCACACAATGTAATAACACCTTAATGTACACTTATGACGCAATAAATGAGTATGAAATGTTCATAACATTTCACATAACTAATTAATACAAGTACCTATTTCTTACCTAAATTAACAACTTTAATAGCCCTCATAAACTTGTCTGACACTTCTAGATCCTCAGCCGTTTTTTTAGAACAATGATACTTGATATATGGAAAGCACCCGGTTCTTAGTATTTGGTAATTGGAACTGCCAACTTTCCAATTGAAATTTGACTTGCCGAACTGGTCATCTTTTACACTTCTGTACTAAAACAAATTTTAAGACATATTAAGACTGGTACAGGATTTGAGTGCCTGCTTGGTGCCAGAATTCTTTAAACATGGCCATGGTTATGGAAGCAAAGATTTTGAGTATCACATGGAGCAGTGTCAGGCGATTTACTATATAAAGTGATCCACTGCCAACCTTCTCGACTGTACCTCTTTTCTAGGAGTAAACTGTTGATAATAAACCATGGAATGGAATGGAGGCCACGTACCGGCAAGTGCAGCGTAGGACGTCCACCTATAAGGAGGATGGATCACCTGGTAAAGGTTGCAGGAAGCCGCTGGATGCGGGCCGCTTTCAACCGGTCAATCTGGAAGTCACTGTGGGAGGCTTATGTTCAGCAGTGGACGTCCTATGGCTGAAATGATGATGATGATGAATAATCCATGACAGATTTAGAGAACAAGTTCAATAGCAATAAAATCTGCTTAATCCAATTATCAGGGTATCTGCCTGATAATAAATAATCTATATCTATATTTATAAAAATGAATGTCTATTTCCCTTGGTCATCGCATCACGCGTGAACGGATAGAACAATTTTGCTAATTCTTTTTTTCTTATGTTAGTTATTGTCAGGAGAAGGTTTTTTTTTAAAGGAAATAGAAAATTCTTTATGAATAAACTAAAGACCACGCGAACGTAGTCGCGGGCAACAGCTAGTTTCATATAAAAATATATTCAGTCCCAGTTTGATGATGAATGATAAAATGATTTCGAAAATTTTGCTATTTGCACCCTATTTACGACGCATCTTGGTTTCTGATTAAGTACAAACAGATGTTTAAAGTTATTGTTAGTGATAAATATTTTGAAATAGAGGAATATTAATACATTACCTTAACAAAATAAGAAGTCCAAGGTGGTTCGTTACACTGCATCAAATATGAAGTCAGTACCTCTGAAGCTGTTGGTTTGGAAGAAAATATTCCTATAGTTTGAAAATATGTAAGTACGCTGTTTTTTACTAACAATCGTGAGTTTAAAATCATTTTTATCAACTATTTTGTTACGTAAAATAAATATTTTTGTTTTGATTCGCTCGCTCAACTTTTTGACACCACAAGTCAATAATTGTCAAGTTTGACATTGACAGTGATTTTAAAATGTTTTTTTTTAATATATTTAACTAAGGGCGAATGAATAAATTACACACGGTTATGTATCGCCGATTAGACAGAGCGATCAGGAATTCAGTGCTCCTAGCATGACCATCAAAACACGATATGAATGATACATTAAACAAATGTACTTACTCCTGTGATAATACAGCGATAAAATAAACGATAAATCGCTACATCATATTATTGTGTTTTGGTGGTCATGCAAGGCAGACAAATCTTTTACTAAGAGTAGTTAGTAATTTTTTAAAGATGTAAATTTCAACGAGATATGGATACCCGTCAGTCACGAGCACGACTAAGGGTCCTTTGACCGCTTGTAACTTTTGAGTGGCTACTTTTACAAACTAGGAGATCCGGTTCTGTGGGTCCCTCAATGGGAATGCGAACGTTATTTTTCTATTTCTAAATTCAAATCCGATCAGATGTTGACGCGTGTTTTGACGTCTCGAAACGACATGACGTAATTCACATAATTGCGTCGTGTTGAACGCAGTCCCGGGTTCGAATCCCGATTCAAAAAACTAACTTCTATCCCCTGGCAAAATTGTCTAAGCAGGTCGTACCTCGTAACCCAAGGATGTTGATTCCTTTACTACTTTATAAATACTTTGAACTTTACCTCGAAAAGTTGTTTTTTAATGAAGATATTATACGAGTGAAGTGTTGTTCGTGGTAAGGAGGGTATAATAGGATAGAACTTAATTTAAAATTCTGTCCTGTAACTAGATGGTATTGGGCAGCCACGGTAAAAAGATTACAAGCCAAAATGTTTTACTTGTCTGAAAAAGAAATTTTCGGCCAGTTTTAGTTTCCTGTTCTAAATTGGTCTCATAATAATATTGCTCTCGTATCCCGGTTGAAGCTTCAGACCTTCCACCCGAATATAGGTACAATTTTAATCACGAGTTAGAAATAAAAACAATTTATTATATTAAAGTTATTTATTATGGCAGTTTACTGGCCTGGATAGCTGATGGAGGGTAATTAAATATGCGCAGTTGTTTTATTAAACTATAAATAATGGCGTTACACAATGTATTTTGCTTAAATGTAGTATACCATTTTACGTATGTACTACAAAATCGATAATAGCATTGTCGTGATAGCCACTACAGCTGATCCTTAGAACGTAACCCGTAGAATTTTATTTGTATTGACGACCACAATAGTAGCAATCCAGTGTCGATCCGCTCCTAGTAACATTACTATCTATAACGGTATTCTCGTAAACCCAAAAAATGCTATTAAAGTTCGTCATGTGACTAAAAATGGAAGAAACCGAAACATTCTATTTTTTGTTCCATTTTCAGTCGTATTACGAACGTTGTAATATTTTTACGTCAGATTTAAAGTTTACGAGTATACTTTTATCGATAGTAATGAATGTTACTGGGACCGGATCGACAGTGGATCGCGACTTGTCAAATTACGGGAATTGGGCTTCAGTAGTGACTACACCACAAACATTACCTACTAACGCCTGCAAGCGAGTGCTAAGTATTATCCTGAGGTGTGGGAGCGGCGGGAGGTAGAGTCTAGTCAAACAACGCCAATCTGCCATAAATGGGGAAATTGGGGAAGCTTATCTCAGATGGCGCTAGTGTTCTTAGTCCTTGTCAACGAATGTCCTCGTAAAATATCAATGTTAAGATTTTTTGTACTCAATAAATAAATAAGAACTGCACTTGAATAGTGAATAGCACTTGATTATACCCTTACAATATGAACAGCAAAAGTTTTTATATAAATGCATCACTAATTTTTAATCAACAATTTAGATAAAATATCACAGGTCCAATTATTTATTGTAAAAAATATAGATATTTGTTTCTCCTTTAAGAAGTTTTTATATTATCTTAATCTAAGTCTAAGTATAATCTAAATCTAAACAGTACAGAATATATCAATTATACTTTTTAAAAATATATATTCTTACTTAATATAAATCTTACCTTTACGTATACATATCAAAATTCAGAATTTTATTGGTTTTGGAGCCATAAAAGGTGACATTCTCCTTCTAAAATGTATGCGTACCACGTGTCAGAAAACCCACAGGGGGTTCTGTAGAAGTATATAATACCTACGTTTACGTTATTTAAAAGAAACAACTTACAGGGTATATACAGGGTTTCCCAAACAACAATTAATTAAATACTAAACAGAAAAATATTTTTTCCTGGGTTTATGGCTTCGGACTCTACACGACGCCGACGACTCTGGAACGATTGTTTTTTAAGTAATCTTCTTGTCCAAGTACATTTTATAAGTTAACTCGGTATCTACCGAAAGCCTATCTTACCACCCACACTATGGGTATTAGACGTAAAAAAACAGCCCCAATGTTCGTCAAGGGGAGGTCCTGTAAGTTTTTTTTAAAGATATTACCACTCTACCACTTTGTCGAAGTGATTAATATGTTTACCCATGCAAAATTATAGCTTCCTATTACCTACTATTCTATTCTATACTATTCAAGATAGGAAGAAACTTGTGACACATCACGTGACTAGAGTTGTAAAGTGTCCGTCACGTTATAAATGTCTGACCAATATGACCGAGCAAATTGGACATTTTCTCAATGTGACCGGACATTTTGGATATTTATTGTCACTAACGTCACAATCAATTATATTGACAAACTATGAAAAAAAAATTTGCAAACAAATAAGTGCATTATTATAAGAAAAACAGGCTTTAGTAGTGATAATCTATAATGATATGAAATTTCTAAAATTAATTTATCTTTCTGCACGAAGAAGCTTAGAAGCGTCGTATCGTTACGCGCAAGTTTTTTTTTTTAGTTTAATCCAGATCAAATTACATGTTTTATTGTATGTTTTTATTGTCAAATACTTAACATTTAAGACTTACTTTAGAGGAATTCTTCTTTTTTTTAATTTATCCTAAAAAAAATATGTGACCATCGTGACAATAAATGTCCAATGTGACCGAGCCTTTATCATAAATGACGGACGCTTAATAGCACATGACCGTCAATTTACAACTCTACACGTGACTTAAATTCACTGTTGACACAAATAGTGATGTGCCCTAACGAAATCCAACCGATTCTTTTGGAAAATGGAGATAGTTTATAAAGAAAGTTTAATCGTTTATTAAAGACGTTTATTTAAATTAAATTATTTCAAATAATAGATATACTGCAATATTCTACCGCCAGACTGCCGTATACATCTTTTTGACAAGTCTTTTTTGGCATTTTACCAAATAAAATCAAACAATAACGAAAATTTAACAAAAACAGTAACAAAAGTCAAAATAGGATCTATGCTAAAAAGAACGATAACACAAACCGCATTTAAAGCAGACGGTCTCGTACTACTGACGTCAACGCATAGGTTTTCACAAGACGACCGAAGCGATTCATCGATTTAGTTCCGATTATGTATTGTCAATCCCTATAAGTAAACGATCCGTTCTACGCATCAAGTATTTGAAGGAAATCCTATTAATTTATTTGTTAAATCATTAAGAAATATTATTGGTTTGCAATTTTTGCAATGACTTCAATTAAAAATTAAAAATATATTTTATAAAATATTATCGTAAATAGTATGGGTGTAACGGAAAATGCCAAGTGTCTTATCTATCTTCTGATCTTGAAAGTACTATAAAGCACTCTCTGAGCTTAGCCGCAGACAGACGGAAGAGGGACGGACGTGGCGAAACGATCCATAATGTGTACCCGAAAACCTAAACCGAAACCCTAGAAACGACCAAAAACATTATCGATAAATATATTTTTTTATATTTTAACCAGCAATTTTAAATATTACAACCAGCAAACTACGAAAATTTCCAAAAACATATAATAATCATAGGTCGAAAACTACAAAATATCTGTAGTGATTCTGTCAAGTATTGGTATGACGGATTTAAGATAAATGTTTGGGCCATCCTGTATTTGCAGGCGCTTGTCTTTTAATTACTTTAAAAAAATGGGAATTCGAAGTTGGTGTCATAAATAAGGTTGTTTTATTGGAATAGGAAAATGTTAAGACTTCGGCTTCAAACCCAACGAAAATTCAGTGTACAAATATCAATAAAGCAAGCTACTCAAAATTAGAGTTAATTCTACATTTCACTACTATATCACTATATTTTAAATGTAATTGACAAAGTTGTGATTTTTACACTATTTACGGATAATTCCAAGACTCCTTTTTAAAATACATATTAAAAATAGGAGTCTTGGAAGTCTTAACCCTTTGCGTGCCACTTACCCACCGCGGTAGTCCGGCAAACGGCAAAACAATGGAAAACAATAAGGAAAGTTTTTCAAGGCACGCAAGGGGAAATAATATTATTTGTAAAAATCGCTTTGAAATGACGACAGTCTGATGTAGTGGTTCGTTCTCCGGTCTACAAAACTAGCGGTTCGAATCCCGCAAGGGGCAAGTCCTTGTGTAATGAATTCGAACATTTTTACCTAAGTCATGGATGTCATATATTCTATCCGTTATCTGGTCACCATAATACAAGCTTTGCTTAGTTTAAGACTAGATAATTAGTGTGATTGTTGTAACATTTTTTTTTAATGATTTCGTTTTAGGGGATACTATGTACCTACTTATACAAAATCTAACAAAAATTGATTAAAATATTTTATGATTTCATGTAGCCATAGAAAAATATTTTACAAAGCGTCGTCCTTTTTAATTCATTCTAAATGTTTTAGATGATACGTTATTTCTGGTACGTCTTCATCAGCAGTTTCCTGTAGAAAAATATCTTGGTTAATAATAATATCTTATTTAAAGAATTATTATTAAAATAAGTACGATGTAGTGTACTGTTAGCTATTTAAAGAAAGTTTTACAGCGCTTTGTGTATATAAATTCGTCATCTATCAGTGTCCCAATTAATAAATGTTGGGCTAATGCGCGTTTGACTAGTGACGCGATACTAGCCTATTACTGGATAGGCTAGTATCTCAGTCATCTTTGACCAATGACTAATCTGACACTATGAGCGTACAGACTAGCATTTAGGGCCTCCGCTAAAAGACGGGAGCAAAATGTTTGCGACGGTCCGCTATTAGCGTCCGCTTTATTTAGATGCACATGTTTTCCTGCGAATTTGCCATTTCTATGTTTTATTCTTTTTATTATTGTTGTAAGAGGCGACTAATTCCTGTAGCACGAGACGGGCAGCAGCGTCTGAATGCGAAATCTTATAAAAAACTGCGCTCGCCAACCCGCCTGCCAAGCGTGGTGAGTATTGGCAATCCCCCCCAATGAAAGTCATTGGGGGAGGCCTATGTTTAGCAGTGGACGTTCTGTGGCTGTAATGATGATGATAATGATGATATTTTATTCTTAGTCCGGGCCTGAGCAGTAAACAAAGTGGGATTTTATCAAAGTTACGTCAACGATATTAAAAACCGTTAGATTATGTTTATTTCTTTTGAGTTTTTCGTATGTGAAACTAAAAATAGATTTCTCAGAGATGCTTTTAACTTACGCCTTCATCGGCCGACTCGAATTCGTCGTCGGAGTCGCGTGTGGCTTGTTCGGCTGGAATGTATTCCTGCATCAGGTCCCTGATGGCCGGTTTCAATTTTGCCAGCTGCCAGGCTGGTACATTGTGCTCCTGGTGCTGCGTTGGGTCTGCCTGTAGTGACACTATATATTAACACCTTGTCTGCCCACAAACTAGATAATAGGCACGAATTTCATGTAATGCAAGCAAATATCAGGAAAAACAAATTAATAACCATAGAATAAAAACACTAGCTACCAAAAAAGAATTTGCAATAGCGGTTCCTCTTAACTAATAAGAACCAAGAGCTGACAGTAGGTCAAAATAGTTATGCTTGTTATTTTGATGTTAAAATACCTTTGAGATTTTATCAGTGAATGAGAAAATAGTGCACCACCCACTAATTCTTATCCAGCCAACGGACAGTCATTCGACTGTCGGCAAGCTCAAAAACTAGGAGTAATTAAGTATTTTTAAGATTTTAGAAATTTGATGAGACCTGTTGTTTGATTGTGTGTGATGCAGATGTAACAACAAGACAACAAAACCAGTGCGTCTATTACATTCAATATTAGTAGGTACATCAGATCCACAAAACTCATAGAAATCGTCAACAGAAACTTTAAAAAATATAGAAAATGAATTACAAAAGCGGCTGCCAACTTGAGATAAACTTTTTGGCAGCAGTGGCATAAAGAATAATACTTACTTTATGGTTTAACAATAGTTTAACCATCGCGATGGTGGAATCGGAAACGTTTTTTTCGCAAACTATTTGCAGTGCGGTATACCCTCTACCGTCTATTTCGTTGACTTGACTCTGAAAAAAAAAACTTTCAGCTCACAGAGAGCCTAAATGTCGGTGACCAAGAAATAGTTCTAGACTACCTGTGAGGTTAAGGGTTATAAATAGAGTTGTAAATTGACGGTCATATGCTATAAGCGTCCGTCATTTATGATAAATGCTTGGTCACATTGGACATTTATTGTCACGATGGTCTCATTTTTTTTTAAACTCGCGCGTAACGATACGACGCTTTTTAGCTTGTTCGTGCAGAAAGATAAATTAATTTTAAAAATTTCATTTCGTTATAGATCATCACTACTGAAGCCTGTTTTTCTTAAAATAATGCACTTATTTGTGACCAGTTTTTTTTTAAAAATAGTTTGTAAATAGAATTGATTGTGACGTTAGTGACAATAAATGTCTAAAATGTCCGATCACATTGAGAAAATGTCCAATTTACTCGGTCATATTGGTCAGACATTTATAACGCGACGGACACTTTACAACTCGAGTTATAAACTTTATCGATATCCAAAAAGAATCAATTGGATTTCGTTAGGACGCATCACTATAAGTGTCAACAGTTAACTGTCACAGAACTAATGCTAAGTTGGGAAGACTAAAGGTATAAATACCGGTAGGTGTTCTAGCAGAAGAGTCGCTATGGGTACGCAGTCGTCGAGCGCGGCGAGGTGCAGCGGCGTGCGCCCGGCGCCGTCCCGCGCGCCGCAACTCGCCCCGCCCGCCAGCAACAGCCGCGTGCTCACAACGCTCTTGTATACCACCGCCAGGTGCAGTGGCGTTTGTTTCTCTGGAAACGCAAGGGGGTCACAAGCGTGTCAGTCAAACTAACCAGCACCCTTTGTCACAAATTATTTCGGACTGCGGGATCATGCTGGCAGATATCATATCCGTACAAACCTATAATAGGTAGACGAATAATTTACCACAAGGAAAGGGTTGCGTTTTTTTTAAACGAAACGTAACGTTAGAAGGCCTGGCAGTAGTGGCAGTACATTAATTTAAAATTGCTTAGCTAACTAAAGCGTAATGGCTCGTAACAGCCTAGGTATGGGTAGAGTCAGAAATCAGTTATCCGATATCTTTGAAAAAGTCTATGGTTTAGATTTACATCTTTGGTATTGGTGTTGTGTTTAGTTGGTGGGTGGAGCTTCGAATAAGAATAAAGAAAATCCCTAGTTCAGAGTTTCGGATTATGCAAGTAATAACTTTACGAGTAATGTAGTCCGTTTAGTAGTAGCATGCCCGAACAACAAAAGGTTAGTCACTTCAGTCATTTAGTAACAAATCACTCGTTAAGCTACAACAAAATTACTAATACAGTGCAAACTAGGCCTTAGTTAAGCAAAGCCAATAGATAGACAACCGTATGGTATTTTTTTTAAAATCTAATTGAGAGAGTGACACAGGTGGCGATGACGAAGCACACATTACTTACCATAATTGAACGCGTCTATGTTGCGCGGCACGTCAAACTTCTCGGCGGCATCCAGGAGCGGACCTAAAGAGTCCTCGCTCTTCACGCCGTAATGGATCGCGTTGTTCCCTTCCGCGTCTTCTAGCATCGGATCACAACCTAATTCACCCAACAGGAAGTTATGCACTGTTCGTCCCATTCGCAGTTCGTCACACGTCCGCAGTTCGTCCTAAGCACAGTTGATCCCGTTCGCAGTTGGTCCCATTCGTGGTTGGTCCTTTCGCGGTTGGTCCCATTCGCGGTCAGTCCAATTCGCAGTTCGTTCCGTGTAAAAGTTTACTCAGATAAGTAATAACTAAATTATAATATTTAATATGCATATTCATATTTTTAAGATAATTTAATGTCTGGAAATTGCCTTGCGAAACAAGATATATTTTTCAAGGTACAGACAACAGCTCGTCAACCTACCACAAAACGTCAAATTTCAATTCTCTAAATGTCGGACTTAAAGTTGAAAACCGAATCAATGACCTTTAACTTTTTGGGTAGGTTTGACATGCCGTTGACTGTACTATTTTATTTTGTCATTAACTTTGTTTTAGAGGATAATCCTACCACTTCGATAGTAATTTTACTACTTACTTTACTTTTACATGGGACCAACATCGAAGTCTCAAAAAGAAAGTTAAATTTCCTTTACTAAATGGCTGTTCAGCTGTTATAGGGTTATATTTTGAAAAGCAATTTAAATATCAAGCAAGACAAATAAAGACATAAAAATATTTATTTGCATATATAACGTATGATAGTCATTTATTCATGCTAGGAACAAACACGTTACAAATTTATAAAAGAAAGATGCGGCAAAACAATAATTATGATAGAAGTGACGAGAGTGGCGGTGTTCTCGCTTGCGCGCGCGGCAATACGCTAGATTTAAGAGCGAGCTTGCGACTGCGCCTTCGAGCGTGGCGCGGGCTGACCGCCGAACGGGGGGGCGAGGTAGAGACGCGGGAGGGCAGCGCGGGCGGGCACGAGCGCGTCGCCTGTTACTACGCGGCGCGGCTGGCAACCGCTGTAAGTTTTCGCGCGTATTTTGTGGTCGCGCGTTACAGCCTCCCCCTCTAACCGGACCGTACCGTCCCCGAGGTCGGGTTAGCCTTCCGAGGACGTCCTCGTCTCCGTTTTTCCTGAACGGGAGATTGGATACGGCCCACAAACGGAGTTAACTGAGAAACGTGGTATTTACCTAGGACCACAGAATCACTGATCCGTTCCAGACTATAGGTCGTCGCGCTGATCACAGCCTGCACACGATAAGGGCCATCGCGGCGAGGAATGAACTTCGGAGTCTGACCCTTGCCTGCGTCGTTGGGACCTTGAGTCTTTAACAACACCAAATCTCCGACCTTGTAATCCGGAGCCGGCCGACGATGATCATCGGCGTACTTTCGTTGGACTGCCTGGGCCTTCTCATAGACGTCTCGAGCGTCAACGAGAGTAGCAGACAGGTTCTTAAGATAAGGAGTTATACTTACTACAAAATTGTCGTTTTCGACAATAGCACGCATGTCGGACAAGACATCGGCTGGAGCGCGCATCTCGCGCGCAAAGTTCAAATAAGCTGGGGAATGACCTGTACCGGAAGTTACTGCCGAGTTCATGGCGAAGCGAATAGCGGAGAGGTGGATATCCCACGACTTGTGGTCCTTCCCCACAAGGATGGCGAGTTGCGGTTTGAGGTCTCGATTCTTGCGTTCCACCGGATTCGCCTCCGGGTGGTAATATGACGTCAGAGTCTGTGTGATGCCCATCACATGGCAGGTTTGCTGCATCACCTCGCTTATGAACTGCACGCCATTGTCACTCACCAACCTTCTAGGCACTCCAAATCGCAGGAACACTTCTGACACCAAGACCTTAGCGCATTCTTCGCTCGTAGCGGACGCCAGAGCAAACAACTCTACCCACCGAGTACAGGTATCTTCGACTACCAGGATCCACTTGTTGCCGTTAGCTGTCTCCGGGAGCGGACCAAACAGATCTACAGCCAGCACCTCGAATCGACGAGCCGTGGGAGGCGTCTGCAACAGCCCTGCCGGCTTCCTGGTATCAACTTTATACCGTTGACAAGGTACACATCTCTTGACGTAATTAGTAACATATTGTCTCATACCAGGCCAATAGTACTTACCGTTTAGACGGCACAAGGTACGCTCAGCGCCAAAATGCCCTGCCGTCGGAGCGTCATGATAGTCGGCCAAAACCTTATCACGTTCGTGTACGGGGACCACCAGGCAAGCTGTATCTTCCTCGGACTCTGGGCTATAGCGGTAAAGTACCCCATCGGATATGACATAACCTCGACCTGCCCAGCCTCTCCCCCTAAAGGGTTCGTCATCGGAGGCCTCCAGATCGTCGACAATTTTGCGTAGTTCGGGGTCCTCCAACTGGCTCTCGCGGACATCAGCATGGCTCCTAACTGGGAGGTTCGCCTCAGCATAGCACAGGTCACACTCCTTCTCCTCTCCGCATGGCGGGCGCGAGAGCGTATCTGCGATGGCGTTTGACCTGCCGGGCACGTACTCGATCTGCAGATTATACTCCTGTAAGGTAAGAGCCCACCTGGCAAGTCGACCACTGGGTGACTTAATGCTCATGAGCCAGCGCAATGGTTGGTGATCTGTCTTAACCACCACTTCAGCCCCCTCGATGTACCCGCGAAACTTACCTACAGCCCACACGACGGCCAGCGCCTCTCGCTCCGTCGTGGTGTAGTTTCGCTCAGCACTATTCAAAAGGCGGCTGGCGTACTCCACCGGTCGTTCATCGGTTCCCTCCCCCTGCATCAGAACCGCCCCCAGACAGTATCCAGAGCTATCTGTCTTCAAGACGAACGGCTTACTCTCGTCCGCTTGGCGCAATATGGGCGCTGATGTGAGGAGTATTTTAATCTTCTCGAAGGCCTCCTGCTCCTCCGAGGTCCACGTCCAAGTACTACCTTTCTTGAGCAGAGACGTCAGCGGCCTAGCTATATCGGCGTAGTTCGGTATAAAGCGCCGGAACCAGCTAGACGTTTGTAAGAACGTCTTAAGATGCTTGACGTTCTTGGGAGGTGCCATGGCCGAAACAGCTGCTGTCTTGTCGGGGTCCGCCTTGATGCCACCCGGAACAATAACGTGGCCTAAGAATTTGACCGACTCGCGAGCGAAGTGACTCTTCTCCCGATTCACTCGCAAATTAAACATGGCGAGACGATCAAATACTGCTCCTAGATCAGCTAGATGCTTTTCAAAAGACTCACCCGATAAAACGAGGATGTCATCCAGGTAGGCGACGAGAGTACAACCAGGTAAGTTTGACTTAAATCGGTCGATTAATCGTTGAAACGTCGCCCCAGAATTCCGCAGACCCATCGGCATGCGTTTAAAACGGAACGTACCAAGCGGTGTTGTGAATGCGGTCTTGTCCCGGTCCTCTGGGCAAACACTAACCTGAAAGTACCCTGATCTGAGGTCGAGCGAAGTCATGAATTTCGAGGTTTTCGCGGCGTGCAGCACGTCCTCGATGCGTGGGAGCGGGTACCTATCGGGTTCGGTGACCGCGTTCAACTTGCGGTAGTCAACGCAAAGCCTGAACGTCCCGTCTTTCTTTTTGACGAGCACGACGTTAGAAGCCCACGGGGACTCGCACTCCTCTATCACGTCGGCGGCTAACAGCTCTTCCAACTCCTTCTCGAGAGCTTCCCTCTTGGGTGGAGACATTCTGTAAGGTGGCGAGGCTAACGGCTCCTGGGTTTCACTTACCTTGATTTTGTGGGTTGCGAATTCCGTGGCGGGCCCCTCAGACGCAAACTGGGCCGCGCGGTCCTCTAAGAACTTATCCAGCGTGGCCCGCTGTTCTGGAGTTAGCTTCGTACCTTCATTATCGCGCAGGGACACGCCTGCAACATCCGCTCGCAACATCTCAAGGTCGTTCAAAACATACGACTGCACAAACGGAAACTTAGCATTCGGGTCGTTAGAAAAGTACCACGTCTCCTGGGCTATATCCAATACAATCCCGGCACTCGCAATAAAATCACGGCCTAGCAACGTCTTAGTATCATCACCCGGGAATACCATCAATTCCGTATCAACGCATCGTCCAGATATGACAATAGGTACGGTCGCGGTTAATACAACCCTTGAAATACGCGACCCATCCGCGAGTCCAATATTACGCTCTACGTCGCGAAATCGAACCCCGGCCTCCACCAGAATTGAATACAACCTAGAGCTAGCAACACTATGAGTAGCCCCAGTATCGACAATCGCGACACCCTCTTTGCCTAAAACACCTACGGTTACCATCGGTGACGTCACTAATGTACCGTCAGACGTAACAACATTAAAATCAGACGGTTTCGCGGTCGCGCGTTTTGCAGTACAATTTTCGCACTTTGACCTTACGACCCCTGGTTTACCACACCCGTAACAACGAATAGGGTTGGTTTCGGACTTATCGCTACTCGAACTCACGTTACTTACGATATTCCTACTCGGCGTAGGTTCGTGTCTACGCGCGGTTCGACGCCGGCCCGTGCCACTCCGCTCTACCCGCTCGTTCGGTATCGGACTATTGTTGTTTACGACCCCGTTCGGAAACAGACTATTGTTGACTGTGGGCGCGTTTAAAAACGGACTCTTGTTAACCGAGGGCGCGATCGCACTCGAATTATTTATTTTAGCGCTTACTTCGGTAATTGCGTCTTCCGCCGCTCTCGCCTTATCTAATAACATATCGAGATTAAACACTGAATCGCGCGGGACGCGTTTTCTAATGCGTCGGTGCAATAGGCCGTACACAATGTCGACTTTCATCGGTTCTGGCACTTCGTAAGGAACTTTTACTATTAGAGACCGCACTTTACTAATGAACATTTCTGCACGTTCATCGTCTTTTTGTTCTTCCGAATATATTTCACGTAAAACTTTGTACGCCGGCTGCTGCGCACCGTACATAGCGCGCAGGCGCTCTACAGCTTCGGGCCAGCTCGCAACGCCGGCTCGGACGCCGCGCCACCACACGGCCGCGTCGCCGCTCAGCAACATGGGAAGACCGCGCACGGCGTGTTCGTCGGACACGTCGGCGCATTCCTTATACACCTGCACCGCGTCAACGAAGGCTTCTAACACTTCGGGGTCGCGGGACTCGCCGTTGAACCTCGCGGAACATCGCGAGAAGTTCCCTCCACCTCCGGCCGCCGGTGTCGCGGTCACGTTCGCGACGGGCGCGGGAGGGGTCGGCGTTGACGTCGTAGGGTTCCATGGGCTGTTGCACTGCATAGACCGTAGGGCTTCGATGAAGGTCATGTTTGCCTCCGCTTGTGACCTGGCAAACGACTCCATCATCGTGGTAATAAGTTTCTCTGCGTCAAAACTCGGAAGGGCGCGGTTTTCACCGGCGCCGGAGCCCGACGCGGCGGGAGCGCGGGCGCCTTCACTGGCGCGGGGCTCTACCGGAGCGTCGTCTTCGTTGCTCGTGTGATCTTCATCACTACGTGCTGATGCCGCGCGCGTTGTCGGCATTTTCGTTGACCTTAATACGATGCACGTTGGTACGTAACTAACTAACACCTATAGTAGGTGATTCGAGAAAAAACCGTTACTGCCACTGACTATCACTGTTTTTTTCTAACACAGGACGTAGTTCGTAGCCGCGAGTTGGGCGTCACTATAACGTATGATAGTCATTTATTCATGCTAGGAACAAACACGTTACAAATTTATAAAAGAAAGATGCGGCAAAACAATAATTATGATAGAAGTGACGAGAGTGGCGGTGTTCTCGCTTGCGCGCGCGGCAATACGCTAGATTTAAGAGCGAGCTTGCGACTGCGCCTTCGAGCGTGGCGCGGGCTGACCGCCGAACGGGGGGGCGAGGTAGAGACGCGGGAGGGCAGCGCGGGCGGGCACGAGCGCGTCGCCTGTTACTACGCGGCGCGGCTGGCAACCGCTGTAAGTTTTCGCGCGTATTTTGTGGTCGCGCGTTACACATATTAAATAACATATCTTAGTTCATATATGTCAACCATTACACTAGGCGAACTACGAATGACTTACTGTAAACGGGACTTACCGAGATTAGGACCAAGTGCGAATGGGACCAACTGCGAACGCGGGACGAACTGCGAATAGGACGAACTGCGAATAGGACGAGCTGCGCATAACCCATCGCGGGTACGTGTCGTGCACAGACCTAAATTGTGTTTGATTCTAGGCAGGTAGTCCCAAAAAAGGTGTTAAGGGACACCCTGTGTATATGAAAGGAATTGTATACACATCCAACATTGCGTTACCTGCACTGACAAAGGGAGAAATTGACCAGTTATACTTGGGCTATTCCCGCGAAAAGAACGTGCCTAAGTACCTACTGATATACCAGGCACCAATGGCGGTAATTTCTAAGGAGGACTAAGAATTTTAAATAAATGAAAATGAAATGAAAAATGAGTTTAATTCCCCACCCTAGAAATATTTGCTAATTTATGCGCTCGGTATGTTAGTACTTGGGCACGTTTTTTGTGGTATAAGCAAAGCTGGGTGTTACCTCGTTATTCCGTTAATCGTTAATTAACGAAGTTAACATTTAGTGTACTGAATTAACTTTTAAGTTTACTTCAAAAATTGTTAACGGACTCATTAACTTTCGTAAACTTTCCACTAGTCCGCCAATCATCCAAATTAAAATTTCTTATTAGCAGTAAATAGGGTAGGTAATAAAGATGGTACAGGAGAAAAAACAAATGTTCGAAGACCTATTTAAACATAAAATATAGCATGAAAACTTACATAATTCATCTCAATTTAGTCAGTGTACATATTAAATTAAATAATTTAATTATTAATTTAATAAAGTTAATTTTCGTTAAATCTTTCGAAATGTAGCGCTATAACGTTTAACGAAGTTAACCATTTTAGTAATGAAGTTAAAGCTATTATTTATACCTTTGACAGTGGTTAGGTACTCTGGTTACCTAACCACCGCTGTTATTGTAGTGAGGTTGACGTTTAGTTAAGCGCAACACACAGAAGGCGTGAGCGGGACGGCAACGGGTCGGGTTAGTAGTTCGGCGGGTCTTATAACATATTACGTTCAAATGGGCGCCCACAGACAGCCAGCGTGAGCGGGACCCGCCGTACTACCGACCCGACCCGTCGCCGTCCCGCTCATGCCTTCTGTGTGTGTTACGCTTTAAGGTCAACATGTCCGCTGACCATATGAATAGCGAATGACTTACCTTTAGATACTAGAAACGGTACCAAGTCACAGAGGTTGTTCGCTACAGCTTGGTGGAGAATAGTTTGCGCTGACGCATTCTTCAGATTGAGCAAATGAGTCAAGTTCGAGTCGTGAATCAAGTTGATTAGATAGTCAAGTAAAGGCTGCTTGCTGTCAAGGGTCAGATGAAGAAATCTGGAAAACGCCATTATTATAATAATAGGTTGACCTTCCGTTTGACAGTACAGTCAACAAATATTGTTTTTGATTTAACGTAAGCAAGTTACATGTAGTAGCGAACATCAACAAAACTTATTGGTTCTGGCTTAACATTAGTGCTTGATTGATATTTTACTCACGTATCCCCATTCGAAAGCCGCAAATCAAAAAGCGCTTGCAAGCTCTTTGTGAAACTTTCCCGCTTTATTCTTATTATTTCTACAATTTTTTGCAGCTCTTTAGCCATCTGGAAGTATAATAACAATAATTACTAAGATTATGAACACTATTCATAGAGTACCATTGTATTCTTTGGTATTGATTGGTAAGTATACTAGAGTGATTTTTTGAGATAGGACTTGGCTAAATCCATAGCCACAGTCGTTCGTTAGACTAGTTAAGAGTCACAATGATTTTAGTCAAAATTATTTTGGAATAAATGTTTGAATCAACTAATAATAAAAGTAAGATTTTACAAAAATATTAATAACCTTTATTATTGCAACAGTATTGTTGCTAGTGAATTTTAAGTCCTTTAAGTAATGGCATACAGTGTAAAAGGAGAGTTTAATACAAGTCCATGTCGTGAGTGAATATCTTGGCTACGTAACGTTACTGACCGCTTTCGGCATTCTTTATATTTATAAAATGCGGCTTCTATCAATGGGGAACCACGCAGCCAATTTACACCGATAGGTGTCGCATTGTGTTTAGAACACTATCCACTAATGAGTTAAATAAATGTCTAATGATAAGTAAATTACCATTTTAATAATAGTCTGATCATCATAAGTCTCGTCCTTTTGCTCGCTTGCACCGGCTTCAAGACGTGTCTGAAAACAAATAATTTTATAATTTACCGCAGTGTAAGTAAACTAGTGGTTAAACAACTTCACATGTCGCGGCCTCAAGAGTCGTGTATGCATTTTGTGTTCGCTCCGCCCCAACTTGCGTCTCGTTGGCCCGCGTTGCTTTGTCTACGCGTCGTCGTTAACCACTGTAGAGCTTTTACAATGATGATCAGGGAGTTAGACTGACACATTAATTAGCACTAAGTAACAACTAACGCAGGCCTACATCTTATTAACAGTCCTATCTACAGTGAAAATTTTTCAGTAAAAAGATAATTTTATTATTTAATTAATTTACCTTTTTTAAATATTAATATAGGTTTCAATATAAAATTGAACAAGAATTACACACCTTCCCACGACCTGTGTCTGCCACAAGACCACCAAACTCGGCTAGGAGTGAATCAAAATAATCTAGGGATGAAAAGAAACAGTTATTGTCGATAGCAAAAAATTTCAAGATAGGTCAAGCGTATGCTGAGCTACGAGCGACATAGATCAAAAGCAAAAGTGACACGCATTAGTATCGCTTATAATTATTATGAGCTATTCGCTATAAGTATGTGGTGGGGCCGTCAAATCCATTGCAGCACGCAATGTAGCAGAAATGTGAAAAAACTCTGGACTGTCATATGTCAAATTGCGATATTTCCATAGAATTCCATAGTAACCTTAAAATGCGATATGGGTCATACGTGTTGTTTGATAAAGTGTAGAAACAATGGGAAAAACAGTTCGTGCATGTTTTATTAGTTTCCAACACCAAGATAGAAATTGAAGCAAAGAAATAAATAGATAGCTGCTGTGAAAAGAGAAACGTCACAGATGTTTGTCATCACAGCTCTTATTAAGTAGCTTTTTCCATTGGTTCTAAGCTCTTCAAAGTCTCTGACATGCTGTGCTAATACTATTTTTTTCCCTTTTTGCATAGTTTGAGGTTGGAAAGTTATATCATGTTGTATCAATTCAGATCCCGTACGTATTATAACATTAATATTTTAGTTCAAGTAACAATATCACTTATTATGTACTATGTAATATGCACAAACTTTTTTAATATTTTCATTTAGTCTTCGAAGAAAAACAATCCGAAAATCATTCTCGAACCATCAAGTTGCCATAATTTGAGAGATCTTAAGTTCACAATAATTGTGGTCACTAGGGGCGCTGTCATCGCGCACACAGCGAATACTACTGCGTGTCACTTTTGCTTGACTAGTATATTACTTTTGTGTTTGAACTTCGAGATTCGAGCAATTTAAAAAAAACGAAATCCACCCGAAATTGCACGAGGCAAGGCGAAGTAACATGAAGTTACCGTCTACCTACAGTCTCGTTTTCGGGTGACTTCGTGATAGTGTAGTAGGAGCGTAAGATTTTGATTTAGTTAAGTAGTGGGCCGGTGAAAGGAATAAATAATGTCACTTAAAGATCAAAGATGAATACAACGTGTAACTCCACATACGATAAACCTTCCGGTCGTGGTTTACTGTCAAAATAAAACGTTTTCTATGGGACAAACATCAAAACATTAAATAAAATAAAATACGTTTTAGTCACGTGATGTCATTTACATTAGGAAATCAAATTATTTACATTTTATCTCGATAATCTCAAATAAAATGTTATTGTATTTAATCAGCTATATCACGTGATGAATTGATTATTCGACGTTATCGTGTTAGTTTAAAAAGCAAGCAAGAAAGTTTAAAATGCTATATAGCTTGTTTGGAGATGCTTGCTTTATCATCATCATCAGCCTTTGGAAGTCCATTGCTGGACATGTTGTATATGTATACGACAATTTTTATTTCAATAACTTACCTGTAAAATCAGACTTTTCAAACAAGTCCATGTCATTAACCATATTGACAGCGCTGGAAATACTAGCACCCATGCTTGCACCACTTATTTGCGCAGGGGTGACAGGAATTTTAAACGTCAAAACGCCATTTTCATTGGTTTGCTGGCTTATTATGCTGCTTTGGGCTACCATAGGGGTTTGTTTCTCGTCACAAACCATCTGGCTGCTTGAAGTCTCTTTCGACACCTCTGCCTGTGCGGTCTCAGTGTGCTGTAACAGACAGAATTTTATATTTATTTATGTATTTTTTAAGGAGTAACGACCCGATTGGCGTAGTGGCGCAGTAATTCGCTGTGAACGAATTGGGTCCCGGATTCGATTCCCGGTTCAGGTCGATTTAGAAAACGGAAAACTATAAATAATTATGACTAAGCTAAGCTATGTTATCATAGCTTACGGTATGGCTTGCGCCTAACACACTAGTGACCTACAAAAAACGTTTGTGGCGAATAGCCACTATCCCAGGCCAAAGACTATCTGAGAGAACTATGGTAATTGTCTATTCTCTTGACACAAGTTCTGAAACAGTTGAAGAATTTTCTCTCTCAACGTAATCTTATGATATTTAATTAATAACTTAGTTAGTATCTTGTACCTACATGTGCTTGTAATAACGGCTAATAAACCCGTGTTGATTGAAGATCTAGTTTCCTTGGAAGTCACATACACCTATAGACGATCCCCACAAGTGGTGACCCCTTCTCCGTTGTACTTGGAGTATGAAGCTTTGGATATCGGACGCCTTCTTTCTTACGCGCCTCTGACCTGTCCTTGTAGCGGAAGAATTGCTCTGAACGGCAACGACTCGTGAGCCGACCGGCGTCAATTTCAAGAGAAATTGCGTCTGCCCTCGTCCCGTTCGCATCTGGCTACTCTCAGCTTCGTTTTTTTTTTTTCTTATTGTAAAAATAGTGGAAAGTGGGGATACTTAGTGTAACGTGTCATACCGAATTTCATGTTTAATTTCTTCAAAAAAAAATTTTCAATACCTACGCTATTTTATTTTCATTGAGTTCGCGCAGCTACGCATCGCAACGCAACGCAAAGTTCCGAGCGCCACCTACAGTATTCGACGGACATTTTTGGAAACACATTTGACAGCATCCTACGGGAATTGTGGATGCGCCGTTTACCAAGGGAAGTACAGAGGATTCTCATCGCTCAAAAGGACTTAAAACTGGACAAGGTGGCTGAGATAGCTGATGCTATTGCGGAGACTACACCTTCGACAGCTGTCCACGCGGCTAGCTCACCATTTTCACCGGAGTTAGCTCGCATTATGGACCGTCTTGATGAACTGTCAAAGAAAGTCACTCGAACACTATCCACTAATGAGTTAAATAAATGTCTAATGATAAGTAAATTACCATTTTAATAATAGTCTGATCATCATAAGTCTCGTCCTTTTGCTCGCTTGCACCGGCTTCAAGACGTGTCTGAAAACAAATAATTTTATAATTTACCGCAGTGTAAGTAAACTAGTGGTTAAACAACTTCACATGTCGCGGCCTCAAGAGTCGTGTATGCATTTTGTGTTCGCTCCGCCCCAACTTGCGTCTCGTTGGCCCGCGTTGCTTTGTCTACGCGTCGTCGTTAACCACTGTAGAGCTTTTACAATGATGATCAGGGAGTTAGACTGACACATTAATTAGCACTAAGTAACAACTAACGCAGGCCTACATCTTATTAACAGTCCTATCTACAGTGAAAATTTTTCAGTAAAAAGATAATTTTATTATTTAATTAATTTACCTTTTTTAAATATTAATATAGGTTTCAATATAAAATTGAACAAGAATTACACACCTTCCCACGACCTGTGTCTGCCACAAGACCACCAAACTCGGCTAGGAGTGAATCAAAATAATCTAGGGATGAAAAGAAACAGTTATTGTCGATAGCAAAAAATTTCAAGATAGGTCAAGCGTATGCTGAGCTACGAGCGACATAGATCAAAAGCAAAAGTGACACGCATTAGTATCGCTTATAATTATTATGAGCTATTCGCTATAAGTATGTGGTGGGGCCGTCAAATCCATTGCAGCACGCAATGTAGCAGAAATGTGAAAAAACTCTGGACTGTCATATGTCAAATTGCGATATTTCCATAGAATTCCATAGTAACCTTAAAATGCGATATGGGTCATACGTGTTGTTTGATAAAGTGTAGAAACAATGGGAAAAACAGTTCGTGCATGTTTTATTAGTTTCCAACACCAAGATAGAAATTGAAGCAAAGAAATAAATAGATAGCTGCTGTAAAAAGAGAAACGTCACAGATGTTTGTCATCACAGCTCTTATTAAGTAGCTTTTTCCATTGGTTCTAAGCTCTTCAAAGTCTCTGACATGCTGTGCTAATACTATTTTTTTCCCTTTTTGCATAGTTTGAGGTTGGAAAGTTATATCATGTTGTATCAATTCAGATCCCGTACGTATTATAACATTAATATTTTAGTTCAAGTAACAATATCACTTATTATGTACTATGTAATATGCACAAACTTTTTTAATATTTTCATTTAGTCTTCGAAGAAAAACAATCCGAAAATCATTCTCGAACCATCAAGTTGCCATAATTTGAGAGATCTTAAGTTCACAATAATTGTGGTCACTAGGGGCGCTGTCATCGCGCACACAGCGAATACTACTGCGTGTCACTTTTGCTTGACTAGTATATTACTTTTGTGTTTGAACTTCGAGATTCGAGCAATTTAAAAAAAACGAAATCCACCCGAAATTGCACGAGGCAAGGCGAAGTAACATGAAGTTACCGTCTACCTACAGTCTCGTTTTCGGGTGACTTCGTGATAGTGTAGTAGGAGCGTAAGATTTCGATTTAGTTAAGTAGTGGGCCGGTGAAAGGAATAAATAATGTCACTTAAAGATCAAAGATGAATACAACGTGTAACTCCACATACGATAAACCTTCCGGTCGTGGTTTACTGTCAAAATAAAACGTTTTCTATGGGACAAACATCAAAACATTAAATAAAATAAAATACGTTTTAGTCACGTGATGTCATTTACATTAGGAAATCAAATTATTTACATTTTATCTCGATAATCTCAAATAAAATGTTATTGTATTTAATCAGCTATATCACGTGATGAATTGATTATTCGACGTTATCGTGTTAGTTTAAAAAGCAAGCAAGAAAGTTTAAAATGCTATATAGCTTGTTTGGAGATGCTTGCTTTATCATCATCATCAGCCTTTGGAAGTCCATTGCTGGACATGTTGTATATGTATACGACAATTTTTATTTCAATAACTTACCTGTAAAATCAGACTTTTCAAACAAGTCCATGTCATTAACCATATTGACAGCGCTGGAAATACTAGCACCCATGCTTGCACCACTTATTTGCGCAGGGGTGACAGGAATTTTAAACGTCAAAACGCCATTTTCATTGGTTTGCTGGCTTATTATGCTGCTTTGGGCTACCATAGGGGTTTGTTTCTCGTCACAAACCATCTGGCTGCTTGAAGTCTCTTTCGACACCTCTGCCTGTGCGGTCTCAGTGTGCTGTAACAGACAGAATTTTATATTTATTTATGTATTTTTTAAGGAGTAACGACCCGATTGGCGTAGTGGCGCAGTAATTCGCTGTGAACGAATTGGGTCCCGGATTCGATTCCCGGTTCAGGTCGATTTAGAAAACGGAAAACTATAAATAATTATGACTAAGCTAAGCTATGTTATCATAGCTTACGGTATGGCTTGCGCCTAACACACTAGTGACCTACAAAAAACGTTTGTGGCGAATAGCCACTATCCCAGGCCAAAGACTATCTGAGAGAACTATGGTAATTGTCTATTCTCTTGACACAAGTTCTGAAACAGTTGAAGAATTTTCTCTCTCAACGTAATCTTATGATATTTAATTAATAACTTAGTTAGTATCTTGTACCTACATGTGCTTGTAATAACGGCTAATAAACCCGTGTTGATTGAAGATCTAGTTTCCTTGGAAGTCACATACACCTATAGACGATCCCCACAAGTGGTGACCCCTTCTCCGTTGTACTTGGAGTATGAAGCTTTGGATATCGGACGCCTTCTTTCTTACGCGCCTCTGACCTGTCCTTGTAGCGGAAGAATTGCTCTGAACGGCAACGACTCGTGAGCCGACCGGCGTCAATTTCAAGAGAAATTGCGTCTGCCCTCGTCCCGTTCGCATCTGGCTACTCTCAGCTTCGTTTTTTTTTTTTCTTATTGTAAAAATAGTGGAAAGTGGGGATACTTAGTGTAACGTGTCATACCGAATTTCATGTTTAATTTCTTCAAAAAAAAATTTTCAATACCTACGCTATTTTATTTTCATTGAGTTCGCGCAGCTACGCATCGCAACGCAACGCAAAGTTCCGAGCGCCACCTACAGTATTCGACGGACATTTTTGGAAACACATTTGACAGCATCCTACGGGAATTGTGGATGCGCCGTTTACCAAGGGAAGTACAGAGGATTCTCATCGCTCAAAAGGACTTAAAACTGGACAAGGTGGCTGAGATAGCTGATGCTATTGCGGAGACTACACCTTCGACAGCTGTCCACGCGGCTAGCTCACCATTTTCACCGGAGTTAGCTCGCATTATGGACCGTCTTGATGAACTGTCAAAGAAAGTCGAAGCACTCTGCTCTAACCGCTCTCAGTCCCAACGTTCTCGCCCCACCTCTCGCTCTCAGTTGGTATCACAGACGTTTTCGGGAGCACGCCACCAAGTGTATTTCACCTTGCTCGTGGGAATCCCAGGAAAAGGAAAACTTGCCCAGCAGTCAGTAGAGGCGGCATCTGATTGCTCGAACCCCGGCCGTCGACTTTTTATGACGGATTCTGAGTCTTGTCATCGGTACCTGATTGACACTGGCTCAGACATTAGCTGTTTTCCTCGTCACCTGCTTAAAGGATGGTACACACCGACAACGTTTGACGTCCGCGCTGCAAATGGGAGCTCTATCAAGACATATGGTCCCATTCTTCTGCGCTTAAATTTAGGACTTCGCAGGGAATTTAAATGGAATTTCATCATTGCAGACGTTGGTGCACCTATACCACCTGATGCCGGACTGCCGCAATCAGCGACTACTTGATGGCTGCACTAAACTCTCTGTTGCTGCAATTTTTGAGGATATCGATCAAACTAGCGTTAAGACGGTAGTGGCTGAGTTTAATGTTACCATTTATACCGTGTTTTGTGCAAATAAACGATTTATTATTATACTCCTTTTACTAAACTGCTGCTGGAGTTTCCTGATGTAATGCGACCACCTGGGCTACCACGCATCGTGAAACACGCGACCCTGCACCATATCATCACAACTGATGGTCCACCAGTTTCGTGCCACCCACGCAGACTCGCACCGCACAAACTACAGATTGCGAAGAAGGAGTTTGAGGACATGATCAGCTGTGGAACATGTCGACCCTTCAGCAGTCCCTGGGCATCACCGCTACACTTGGCTCGCCAGGGGGAACACGGATGGCGTCCTTGTGGGGACTATCGAGCGTTAAACGCACGAACGGTTCCTGACCGCTACCCTGTCCGCCACATCGCCAACTTCGCATACAACCTGGCTGGCGCTACCATCTTCAGCACCATCGACCTGGTGAAGGCTTACCAGCAGATTCCGGTAAACGAAGCCGATATTTGCAAGACTGCCATCACCACACCATTTGGGCTATTCGAGTTCCCTATCATGACCTTTGGTCTGCGCAACGCCGGTCAGTCTTTCCAGCGCTTTATGGACGAAGTCTTGAGGGGACTCGACTTCTGCTACTCATATATCGACGACATTCTGGTGTACTCCCGCACTCCAGATGAACACGCCGAACACCTGCGTGTTCTGTTCCGGAGGCTGCAAGAGTACGGTGTCGTCGTGAACCCTTCAAAATGCCTACCCCCTGCTCAAGAGGTGACTTTTCTCGGCTATCGAATCAGTAAAGACGGTTCCAGCGCAATCCCGGAGAGAATTGAAGCCCTGCGCATTTTCCCTTTACCTAAAACGGTCGAAGGTCTTCGCAGATTCATAGGCATGGTAAACTTCTACCGCCAATACCTCCCGAATGCAGCGAGACTTCAAGCACCGCTGATCGACGCATTGGCTGCGACTAAGCTGAAAGGCCCGAAACCCATGCCCTGGACGCCGGAGCTGGAGGCTGCTTTCGACAGCTGCAAGGAACATCTTTCCACCGCTACGCTCCTGGCTCACCACATTGCTAATGCTCCGTTGGGGCTCTTCACCGATGCATCGTCCAGCCACATCGGACCCTGCCTGCAACA
The DNA here is from genome assembly GCA_963576865.1 of Anania hortulata. Lineage (NCBI taxonomy): Eukaryota > Metazoa > Arthropoda > Insecta > Lepidoptera > Crambidae > Anania > Anania hortulata. The sequence continues at coordinate 14,747,320 of OY756396.1, read as the reverse complement.
GGAAGTCAAAGGCCACTGGCAACCGCTTGCTTTCTTCAGCAGAAAGCTATCGCCGAAGCATTCCACATGGCCAGCGTACTACCGGGAGTTGCTGTTTACGACGCGGTACAACATTTCCGCCACGTGTTAGAAGCTCAGCATGCAACGATCTACACAGATCACAAGCCCCTGATCTACGCATTCACGCAACGGCGAGAAAAGTTGCCCCCGGTCCACCTCAATCAACTTTCCTTCATTTCGCAATTCACAACGGACATAGTCCATGTCAGCGGGAAGGACAACGTTGTGGCAGACGCTTTTTCTCGAGTCGAATCTCTATATCTCGAGGACAACTTCGCCGCCCTCGCCAATGAACAGGCGACTGACGAAGAGCTTAGTAAGATGCAGTCTGGTTCATCGTTAAAACTGGTGACGGTTGCTATTCCGGGCACAGACATTTTAGTGCTATGCGATACTTCTACCGGAAGATCACGACCGTACCTGACGCCATCTTTCCGTCGAACATACTTTGCCAAGCTACACAACCAAGTCACCCTGGCGCGCGAGCATCTGTGCGCTTGGTAGCCGAGCGATTTGTGTGGCCTGGCATGAATAAAGATTGCCGAAGCTGGGCGCGATCCTGCTTGAACTGCCAGCGCAGCAAAATCTCAAGACATACGGTTACGCCCCTTGGAAATTTTCTCCACTCCGACCAAGCGCTTCCGCCACGTCCACATTGACATTATTGGCCCACTTCCTCACAGCAGAGGTTTCCAATACTGTCTGACGGCTGTCGACAGATTCACCCGCTGGCCGGAGGCCTGGCCGATGATCACCATGACGGCGGAAGAATGCGCTGAAACTTTTTTTAGGGAATGGATTTCTCGCTTTGGCGTTCCCTTACTCTAACAACGGACCAGGGACGGCAATTTGAGTCTGCATTGTTTCAGAACCTCCTGCAGCTCTGCGGGATTAAACGCGTGCGCACTACGAGCTACCATCCGTGTGCGAATGGGCTGGTGGAGCGCATGCACAGACAACTGAAAGCTGCTTTGATGTGTTATGAAGATACTTGGCACAGAGCCCTGCCTGTCGTCCTCCTGGGTATGCGCTCTTGCTTTAAAGACGATTTGCAAGCTTCGTCAGCCGAGCTTGTGTACGGAGAACCCCTCTATTTACCAGGGGAATTCATGACTCCGTCTGCGCAGTCGGTTCGCATCGAAGACCACAACTTCGCAGCCCAACTACGCAGTCATATGGCCCGATTGAGACCTACTCCACCATCGCGGCATGGTCACCGGTCGACTTTTGTGTTTAAGGACCTTGATTCAATGCCTTACGTTTTTTTACGAGACGACTCTGTCAGGCCCTCACTTAAACCACCATACTCAAGACCACACAAAGTTGTTGCACGAAATGGTAAAACAATTACTATCTCTATTGGTGAAAAGCATGTCCAGGTGAGCATAGATCGCGTCAAACCTGCGTACATTTTGGATGAAACCTCATCATCAACATTTCGAGCTCCAGCTTTAAGACCCGCTCTTCCTGCCGCGACTGAAGATCCCTCAAAACAAGCTGCAACTGACCCTGGATCTAGTGTCCCTGATCCAGTTAGAACAGCAAGGCCGGAGTCCCATAAACCAGGCTACACTACACGTTCAGGCAGAAAAGTCAAATTTAAAGCTCCGATTGATGTTTGACGAGATTATTATTAATTTTATTTTACTCTTTGGATTGTTACTGGCTCCCCCTTGTTAAGCATTGTTTTTTTTTTTTTAATTGTAATAATTGCTTGTAAATATTATGTTTTACGGAGGGCCTTACTCTCTCCGTAGGGGGGTGGTGTGGCGAATAGCCACTATCCCAGGCCAAAGACTATCTGAGAGAACTATGGTAATTGTCTATTCTCTTGACAAAAGTTCTGAAACAGTTGAAGAATTTTCTCTCTCAACGTAATCTTATGATATTTAATTAATAACTTAGTTAGTATCTTGTACCTACATGTGCTTGTAATAACGGCTAATAAACCCGTGTTGATTGAAGATCTAGTTTCCTTGGAAGTCACATACACCTATAGACGATCCCCACACGTTTTTCTATTGTATCTAGTTCCGTGGCAGTCAAAGGCTTAATGTTAGTCAGAAATATATGCTATCTGTCAATATCACTCTCTTTTGCTCTACGCGCCGTGACGCCACAGGTACAGTAGACTGATGTACAGTCAACGGCAGGTCAACCTACCCAAAAAGTTAAAGGTCATTGAACAGATTTTCAACTTTAAGTCCGACACATAGAGATTAATATCAATTGAAGAAATTTGTCGTTTTGTGATAGGTTGACAAAGTTGTTGCTGTACAGATAGACTACAGATATCATCTTAATAATTAGTAAAGTTTCTCTACCCGATCGTTTAGTTTTTTTAGTTTACTTCTTTTTATGGGGGTAGTTCTAGCAAAATAAAAATTTGATATGGGACGAAATCTCATAAAAATTATTCACTTCTCCTCACAAACTGAAAAATGAAGCAAGCTAAAGTGACTGTGGGCTCGCCACATCTTTTGCAAAATCGATGAAAAGTGGAGTATATGGGTTCTCTGGTAGAGACCTCGCCTCAGCAAATGAGTGTAAAACGCCCCAAGTTGATGGACCGATGATATGAAGATGATGATAGGAATATGGCTGGCAGTGACTGGATAAAAAAAGATTGTGCTCTTTGGCGCTCTTCCAGCAGTGGACTGCAATAGACTGACTTGATGATACAAACTGATGTCAGCTGGTCGGCGGGAATAATTTTATTTATTTTGACTTCAATGTTGATCCCATAGAAATAGTTGATGTATTTAAGCAGTAGAACCACCCCCTAGAAGCAAGTTGACTAAATTAGGACTAAGTAAATAATATGTTCAAAAATCATTCGATAATTAAAAATAATGACTTACATTTACAAGTACAAAACTGTTAAGCGGGTTGCTGACAACGGGTACGGCTAGAATACGAAACAATCTCTGATTAAAACTTAAACGGTACCTACGTCTTATGTTTATGCTCTTTATACAGTTTTATTTGACGACCTCCGTAGCAGAGAGGCGAGCATACCGGACTTGATGACGCTATCTCTAAGGTCCCGGGTTCGATTCTCGGTTGGTCAATGTAGAAAAATAACTTTTCTTTTCTTTTCGGGTCTGGGTGTTGTGGTACCGTCGTTGTTTCTGATTTCTGTAACACAAGTATAGGATTAGAAAGTATGTAAGTAATGTTGTCATAAAAAAATCTAAGTAGGTACTAATATTATAAATGTGAAAAAGTTTTGATGTTTGCACGTACTAACAGCTGACCGGATTTGGATAGAAAAGCTACTTATCTCAGGATCACAGTTCCCGCGGGATCTACGAGAACGTCTTACTGTGCATCCACACCGCAGTTTATGTTGCGCAGTCTTCAAGTATTACTAGGCAATATCAGAAACAAAGAAAGTCTAAAGAACGTTGCTCAATGGTGATTAATGTTTAAATGTCGCCAAATGCTGCCCCACAAAAGGAAACTGGATGCACGTTACTGTAATAAAGCCCATACGAACACAACGTGAGTATCCGATACTTGACGATTATAGCACACATACAACACATGTAAAATAAAAATAAGTGTATGTAATGTGCAGTGATCGGAATAGGTAGATTGATTTGGGGTCAATGATCTCAAACATTGATGTTAATATGGACATGCCTCCGGGATTCCAGCATTTCTTAGTACCAGTTTTTGAAAAAAAGGCATGTCCATATTATGCTAGCACTAACAAAATACATCAAATCAATCTACCTATTCCGATCACTGGTAATGTGTAAACTCTGTCCGTACAGAATGTTCTGCTACAGTAGCGAAGACACATAGATACTTTAGTCGAGTATCGAATAGGTTGTATCCGCTTGCGTGTGTATAAAAGGGCTAATTGAGAAGTGAGGGAATATTATTGCTGATCTGCCCCCAATTCAGAACCAATCGATATAATAAACTGTCAACCGGAAAACCACAAGACTCTACAGGATTCAGCATTAATGTCACGTGATTTGTCGATATTCAATTCGAATTAACGACAGTTTCTAAGTCGAGGGGTTGATCTATGTATACTGATATAGCAACTTACATCGTATGTCTTCATAAAAATGGCTGAGTTTCCGTTTTTTATTCAGAGAAATCTGCTCGGGTGTGTAGAAGAATTCTGATGGGTCACTTTTCTTTCCATCAGACGGGCGTACCAGTTCAACAAAAACCTGTACTCGTTTTGTAATATTGAGGTCTTTGTATGGAGGTGTCCTTAAAATGAAAAAAATATAAGTAATGTATACAGGCTGTTCAGTAAATAAAGGACAACATAATGGGCTAGTTTTCTGGGTAAAAAAAGGATTATTCTATTTAGTCCGTCTTAGATTATCAAAAAATATTGGACCCATATGTTGTCTTTTGTCTATCAAACAAAAAAATGACGAAGATAAAGCGCATCAAAGTGAGCACGTGACGTCACGCCTTGCTAAAATGTGTTGCAAGGCGTGACGTTACGCGGAACTTTAACAGGCTATATCTTCATATTTTTTTGTTTGAAAGAGAAAAAATGTGTCCATTATTTTCTGTTAATCATACTGACGGACGAATTAGATTTTTTTTAGGAAACTAGCCCATTCTATACGTCATGATGGTTAACTACTTTAGTTCTATGACTTTTAAAAATATGTTTTTTTTTTCTTCATATACAAATTCAATTGAATGATTAGTAATATTTTTTTATTATATTTTTTAAGTCATAGAACAAGTCGTCCACCATAATAGAATATGTGGTGACTCGTTGTCCTGTATTTACAAGATACCCACATATTTATGTATGTATGGTCAACGGCTTATCAACCTACTACAAAACGTTATAATATTCTCTTAATTTATATTAAACTCTATTAAAATTTGCCATTTTTAGTAGGTCGATGAACCGTTGACTGTTCATATATGCAAATAATTTCATGCGTCCAATTTGTTGACCCTAACTTATCTTTTTTCGGTATTTATGTTTTATTGGTTTTTATATCAAGGTAATTAATTTAGTACTAATATTTGCCTACTTAGAGGTGAAAACTATAGTCTTGTTGAATATCTGTTGTCGTAATTCTTTATTATTTAATTTAAAGCTGTTTGTTTTCCATTAAAATAAAATAAAATACCAAAACGGCTGTTTTTATTTGTATTTACATAAAATTAGTACAAATGGCGAAAAACGATTTTGTTATCATCTTTATAAAGCAATTGTGTTGCTCAAATAGAAATGGATCTAACAAAAAACACTTCTACTAAGTAACAAATTCACTGCAAAAAAATTGCAATATAACTTAGAATGATGCTAATATTTCTCAAATCCAATAAGTCCTAAGAGCAACAAAACGCCAACCTATACTATATGATTTTATATGGGGAAGCAGACATTTTGTTTGAGATTTCGATAATATTGGGTGCAAACTAAAAGTTTTTTTTTTCTTTTTATTTTGGCACGAAACAGTCATTATTACATTAGACTACTTATATTAAAAAATAAGGATAATAGACAAAAAGTGCCCAAAAATTTCTATGTTAAAGACACGCTTATAACTGAAGCTTAATATACATGTGATATTATTATGAGGAGATAAGTTAGAAAACAACAATACACGATGGATTTCTGCAACAATGCTCCCTGAGTTAGGGGCAACAAAACGATTGTGACATGCGAATGTATACACACACTAACAACTAGATTTTCTACTTTTTAGGCAGTTGAATAATTCAAAAGAAATTTAACTAACAAACTTGGAACACGTAATAGGTTGTTCAAGACATTTATTCCTGAAAAAAAAAAAGTTAAAATAGTTCCAATACTATGCACGATCTTTATGTATGATATGTGGCAAAAAAATTGGTATAACTTAGGTACCTGAATGCAATGGCATACTGATGGTGAACTTCACTCTCTAGAAAACGGCCGGTGTCTGTCCATGTTACTTCCCCGTCTTCGTTCAATTCGAAAAATCGAATCATGATGTTTTCTGTTGGTAAAATTATAACCTAACGTTACATTACGTGTTTGGATCACAGAAATGCATCAGCATGTATACTAAATTTCAACTTAATAGGTTCAGCGGATTTGGAGCAAATTGGCTGTAACAGACAGACCGACAGGCACATGAGGGGTCCGTTTTTAGGGTTCCGTAGCCAAATGGCAAAAAACGGAACCCTTATAGATTCGTCATGTCTGTCTGTCTGTCTGTCCGTCTGTCCGTCCGTCCGTATGTCACAGCCACTTTTTTCCGAAACTATAAGAACTATACTGTTGAAACTTGGTAAGTAGATGCATTCTGTGAACCGCATTAAGATTTTCACAAAAAAATAGAAAAATAATAATAAATTTTGGGGGCTCCCCATACTTAGAACTAAAACTTTTTTTTTTTCGTCAAACCCATACGTGTGGGGTATCAATAGATAGGTCTTTAAAAATGATATTGAGGTTTCTAATATCATTTTTTTCTAAACTGAATAGTTTGCGTGTGAGACGCTTCCAAAGTGGTAAAATGTGTGTCCCCCCCCCCCCCCTGTAACTTCTAAAATAAGAGAATGATAAATCTAAAAAAAATATATAATGTACATTACCATAAAAACTACCAGCGAAAATTGGTTTGAACGAGATCAAGTAATTAGTTTTTTTTAATACGTCATAAATCGTAAACCGCAATTTAACTTTCGTAATGTTATGGATTTAATTTTGCAATAAAAATACCCTAACTATGACTCGATTGTCGTGATGGGTGAACTTTTACTCATAACGGTACCTACAGATCTGTACGGAACCCTCGGTGCGCGAGTCCGACTCGCACTTGGCCAGTATTTTTCTTTCGGAACCCTTAAAATACGCAGAACATCCAGTTGAAACGATTCCCTATTTCCAAGGCGACATTATCTCTCCTAAAGATGCCATGTGGAATGGCGAAACGCGTCGAGATTTTTATTTAGATGTTAGGTACCTACTAACTTTGGCATTCATATGTCTCGCATGCAATTTAAGGGATAGCGTGTTGCGATCTTTGCATTTTACTTGTGTTCGTTCACGGAGTATTGTGCAGGTGTGATTGGGGTGCCTATGCTGGCCTGAATTGCAATCAAAACAGTTACATTTTCATAATTATTTAGATAAAGATTTCCGCACAGTAACGCCTGATTCTATTAAGTTTCCCTGTCACCTTGTATTTGTCACTCACTTCTAATGACTCTCTCGACCAGCATGATAACGTCATCTCCACCGCGCACGCGGCCGTGGCACCGACTAAGACGACATATTTTGAGAATATTTGTGGCCGCACATTCTGTAAATAAAAGTTATTAAGTTATCATTTAAAAAAATAGACGATGCAAATATTATCTGATCAGTGCAAAGATACCTGAAACGGTACTCAATTTTTTCTCCTAACATTGTTTGTCCGAAAATCATTATCCATAACACGTTTACTATAAACTTCAGTAACCATAATGTTAAAAAATTCGAAATTTTGTGTTATATAATTATTTTTAGTCCTAAAACTATTCTGTCATAATTTTGATTACTATAATAGTTGGATCTACTAATTTTACATGAAATAAAGTTACATGTCCTAAGTATTGTATTGCATACTGTGTCTTATTCCGAATGTGCATTTACAATATTAATGTTAGTCCTAAAACGATAGCTAAAAATTAGGTTTTTAGTGACAGAAACGAATCACTGTAAACCCGACTCCACGCAGCCTTGTCTGCCCTACCCCTAGAGTGTAATTCAAAATCGCGTAGGCGCGGAGGGGCGAAGCGGCCCGCGGGCTAAGGAGCAGAAGGCTGGTAGCGAGCCACCGCAGCTTCGGCTTGCTGGCCGGCAGAGCCGGTCAGCAAGCCGAAGCTGCGGTGCTGAGCGAACGAAAGCCGCGACGATAAGCACGCGTGGAGCCGCCGGAGACACGCAGCGCCGGAGCCGTGACAGAAGCCTTGCATGCTGCTTGCTTGCATGAATGGTGCATGCTGCTTGCTTTCATGCTTGCTTGCATGCATGGTGCATGCTGCTTGCTTGCATGCATGGTGCGTGAGTCTTGCTTGCACGCCCAGTGCATGCTGCTTGCTTGCATGCAAGGTGTATTCTGCTTGCCTGCATGCATGGTGCATGCTGCTGGCGTGCATGCATGGTGTATGCTGATTGCTTGCATGCATGATGTTTGCATGCATGACGTTTGCATGATGTTTGCATGCATTCAAGGTGCATGCTGCTTTCCTGCATGCATGGCACATGCTGCTTGCTTGCATGCGTAGTACATGCTGATTGCTTGCATGCATGATATTTGCATGATGTTTATATGATGTTTGCATGCATGCATGGTGCATGTTGATTGCCTGCATGCATAATAATTGCTGCTAGCTTGCACTACGCATTTGTTATTATTAGGATAAATTAACATTATATAATTTGAATGTAGGACTTACAACATTTATAGGAAACGGTTTTATGTCTTTCGTATATTATTGATTGTAATATTTATGACAAATAAATTTAGGGCATATTATATTTAGGGCTTTCAATTTTATTGCATGTAATATTATGTGTAAATAAGTTCGGGCAAGTTATCATTCGGACAAATGATGATTAGGACAAAAAAATATTGCACTTTAGATTATGGATAAAAAATTTAAGGAACAAAATAGAGAACCACCTGACACACTAGAGTTGAGCGCTGTAGGTATTAGCAAAACAGTTGAAGCTGCCCAGAAGATTATTATTTTAACATATTGACTGCCGGGCGCTGGCATGAGACTGCGAATATTAAACTTTCTATTGTGTCTCGTTTTGCAGGGCATACGGGTTAAGGGTTATGCAGGCAGGTGATATTGTTTACAACGTGTTGATTTATTACAAACATACTTACTTAGATTTCTAATACAGTCTGAAAAAACTGGAGCACAAATCTCTTCGCCAGAACTAGGATGATGTGCGCTGAATTTCAGTCGAACAATGTTCAGGTTTATCAATTTCCCCATACCTTCACACTGCCGCCGGACCTTAAAACAATTAAAAATATAAATGATGTTACTACTCATATAAACATCTTTACATCTATGACAATACAGTGTAAGAGATATAGAATATTATATTTTCTTCCAATAAGTTTTATTTTTCAAACCTGAATTTGTAAAATAAAATGGTCATCCATTTTTTTCTGCGAATCACGTTTCAACAAGTACCTAAGCACAATCCTCAAGAGGCAGCTTTAAATCATATTTACATGATAATGTACATAACATAACCTTCTTTTTGATAGTCGGTTTATAAGGCTAGTTTTCCAAATACAACCTATTGCGTTAATGTTATCGACTTACTTATCAAATTAAATGTATTAAGTATTAATTCGAGCAGATGTTTTTGACTGGCATGAAGTCAACGTAGCTGTTTTTGGCCACTTCAGACACACGACAGTAATTTATTGACTGGCTGTTATGTAAGTACTTACTATAGTCTGTTCTTCAGGGCTTAAAGTTTCAGGATTATGCCCCCTGTACAGCCAATCCGAAACTTCTCTAGATGGAGTGTGTACTATGCACAAATCTGAAAACCTATACAAAAATGTACCTATTAAAAATAAATGTTTTACCATGGTGTAACAAACGAACATAACTTCTTCCAACAACAACCACAACATTAACCGATCCTCAAACTAAGCATAGCTTGTATTATAATATGGCGACTAGATAACGAATAAACATATTTATATTATAAATGAATGATTTAGGTGCAAATGCTCGTGCTCATCACACAATTGTACCTTGCGGCATTCGAACCCGCAACTACCTGGCTTTGTAGTCCGAAGTGAGCGCTAACTAGATCAAGCGATCGCGGTTCAACGGGAAGTTACCTTATACAGGATGTTCCGTATCTCAAGGATAACCTTTTTTCAGCCGACTTCAAAAAAGGAGGAGGTTCTCAATTCGACTGTATGATTTTTTTTGTATGTATGTTCCGCGACTACTCCGCCAATTAATTTTGATGTTTCTTTTTTTATTGAATAGCTAATACTTTAAAGATACTATAAATAAAAAAAATCGGATAAGTGTTTACCCCAAGTGTGGAAAAAAAAAAAGAGGATAAAATCGGTTTTCAGCAGTTAGATTAGGATTTATCACTAAAAATAGATGAATAAAAAATAATTTTATTAAAAAAAACGACTTCAAAACACTTAAAATTAAAAATAATATTAACACGTAAGTACCTAATCAGTTACTTTGGAGGCGGTGAACGAATTTTTTTTTAAATAAAATTTATTTATTAAATATATTAATGCATCTGCATGTCGTTTTTTAGTTTCGCTGACTCAACGGCTAATGGGGAATATGCATATTTTTTATTTGCTTTTAAGTACTTAAAGAATTTTCGAAAAATATTGATATAGGTATACCTGACTAACAGCCCATTAAAGTCGCGTGCTAGACAAGTACAAATCCGATATGTACCGTGACGTCACATTACACGTCCACCATACATTTTTCATAGTAAAAGTTGTTTTAGAAAGAGACAGGTATTTCTAATTACTGTAGTAGGTACTTATGGTTATTTTTTACCTAGAAACAAACCAATTTTGTTTTCCATTTATAATTTTATATAATTTCCTATAAATACAGTAATAATAAATAATAGAAATCTTATAAAAAACTGCGCTCGCCAACCCGCCTGCCAAGCGTGGCGAGTATTGGCAATCCCCCGCGATGATAAGTCATCTAAGTACTACTACTACTACTGCGCCACTACAATTTTTTTATTTTGTTCCACTAGACGCACGCAAACGCTGATAATGCATTGCACAGACAACAACTCGTCGACCTACCACAAAACGTCAAATTTTCTCAATAGGCTAGTTGACTCATATCAAAATTCAAACTCTATCGTGAGTGACGTCAGTCTTATGGTAAACGATCAAATGTCATTCGAGTCTGATGTATTTTTGCATTCTCAAACGATACAGTTATGATAATTACTATAATCCTATATCCAGTTGGGTAAATCCAATTTTAAGAAGGAGGTCAATCGTCGATTCCAACTTAGCTGGGCAGCGTTCGGGAAACTACACCACGTCTTCTCGTCCAAAATACCTCAGTGCCTCAAGACGAAAGTCTACAACCAGTGTGTGTTACCAGTGATGACATATGGAACTGAAACGTGGCCTCTCACTATGGGCCTCATAAGAAAGCTCAAGGTCGCACAGCGTGCTATGGAAAGGGCTATGCTTGGTGTTTCCTTGCGAGATCGAATCAGAAATGAAGAGATCCGTAAACGAACAAAAGTCGCTGACATAGCCCAACGGATTAGCAAGCTGAAGTGGCAGTGGGCGGGGCACATAGCACGTAGAACTGATGGCCGATGGGGCAGAAAGGTTCTAGAATGGAGGCCGCGTACCGGCAAGCGCAGCGTAGGACGTCCACTCACAATGTGGTCAGACTACCTGGTAAAGGTCGCAGGAAGACGCTGGATGCAGGCCGCTTCCAACCGGCCAATCTGGAAGTCAATGGGGGCCTATGTTCAGCAGTGGACGTCCTATGGCTGAAATGATGAATTACTATAATAGCTAGGTTAATAGCTACGTTTATATAATAGCTCTGTACTCATAGATTGTATCAATGCTGTTAGTGTTCCGAATAAAATAAAATAAAATATTTTTGTGTAAACTATTAGAAATCATGTTTGATTCAGAGAGGTTGTATTCTTAAAGACGTCTAAGTCGTTTGTTTGTTTACTAGAGAGACTACGTCATGGCACAGATAATCTATAGACCAAAATGTCTGACAACGTTTTCGTCTGTTTGTGAAAATATTATTTTAAAATTAAAGTTATGTAGTTTTCTAAGTCTTAAAAAAATGAAATCCATTTATTTTCGGTCTAATGGAACACTTATTAATAGAGATGGGCCGACTAGTCGGCAAAATATGCCGATTAAAATCGGCGCCTAAGTTACTGTCTTTTCATTATAAAAACCTGATATATATACTTGTCGCATTGCTTTCCTGCCTGACTGCCGCGTGAAATAATTCCCTGGCACTGGTTACATTTCACTTTTGACAGTTCACCTTCGATATCATGAATGTCCACACTCGCGAATTCGTTTTCGACATTTTATGACACCACACACAGTATTCTTTTATTTATTTAAAATAGATTTAACTTAGATCGGCGCAGCAAACACAAAACAAACAGGAAATAAAAATGTAAATAAATATATTACGTTAAGCTCAGCGGCCGCGCGATGACAAAGCCGTTTAATGACGAAAAGGCTTGACCACCTCCGACAAGTAGGTATTAGAATGATCGGCATTGCCGATTAGTCGCCGACTAGTCGGCAATTTGAAAACCGATTAGTCGGCTAGTCGGCTAGTCGGCAAATACTATAGTCGGCCCATCACTACTTATTAACAATTTAGGACCAATTAAAAAAAGTGTTAACTAGCCTATTGATATTGATCTTTACATGTCAGAATTAAAGTTAAAAATCGGTTCAAAGACCTTTATCTTTTTGGATAGGTTAACCTGCTATACCATACATTTTAAATTGGTAGTTGACACAAATACAAAATTAGATTTTTGCCGTTCTGGCGACAATTGCGAGGATTCACAATTATTGATCTATCAACTTGCATGATAAAATACAGGGTGTAATTTTTAAATTGTAGTACTTTTAATATTTTTAATAATGCAGTATTTATTTTCAAAAATAAAATTAAGTCTCCTTACATTAAACTTCATTTTTTTCATTACTATTAAAAAATTGTTTCCATGGATATAAGGTTCAGATGTTCCACCCTGTGGTAGATTATATCAATCAATATTACTAACATAACTAAAATGGGGTAACCAACTTAATGCATAATTTAAATTAGTAATGCTAAACTTCAGATATTTGTTACACAATCACCCATTCCACCTATGTTAGTAATAACAGATTTGGATAGAATATGGCATACAAATCCTGTGATTTTGGGATGAAATGTATGTTTTACCATAAAACAAACATTTCATCCCAGCAATGCTCAGTAACAAACTAATTTACTGACAGCCTCCGTAGCCAAGAGGCGAGTATACTGCACTTGGTGTAGATAGCGATTTCTGAGGTCCCGGGTTCGATTCCCGATCGGTCAATGTAGAAAAAGAACTTTTCTATATTGTCCCGGCATTTTCTATATTGTGCCGTGGGGACGGCCGTAAAGAATACACTTCCCCACCGCCAACAGGAGGCGTGTCGAAAGAGGCCACTAATTCCTGTAGCACGAGACGGGCAGCAGCGTCTGTGTCCGAAATCTTATAAAAAACTGCACTCGCCAACCCGCCTGCCAAGCGTGGCGAGTATTGGCAATCCCCCCCGATGAAAATCATTGGGGGAGGCCTGTGTTCAGCAGTGGGCGCCCTGTGGCTGAGATGATGATGATTGTCCCGGGTCTGGGTGTTGTGGTACCGTCGTTGTTTCTGATTTCTGTAACACAAGTGCTTAAGCTACTTATCATAGGATCAAAGTAATGTGTGTGATGTTGTCCTATATTTATTTATTTATTTAATTTGACAAATGGAACTATAAGGCAAGGGAATAAATAAATATTTTGTTTTACCAGGCTTTATATGAGTCTCCTTTTGGAACTTCAAAACTGATGTCGCTGATATCATTCACACATAATCTGTGGGGATGTTCATGGTCATTGTTAATTTGTGCTAGTTTGCATTTGATTAAGGCTGGCCCACTGTAGTTGAACAGCTGTAAACAATTTAATTAAAGATTGATTTTTAAGTTACTTATTAAGTATAAGTATACAGTTCTAAATAAAGGTACTAAAAAATTTTTTTTGTATAAGAAAAACCTATCAAATTATTTCAATACATAACAATAAAACACAGGCAAATAATGAAAAGTATTCTGTCTGCATTGAAAGTAAACTTAATAATATTAATCTAACTTCAACTTCTGGAAAATGTCTTTCATTGGAGTTCTTCATGTAACTCTTCCCATGTAGACAACCATGCGAATTCTGCATTTCACTTCTATACCGAAACTTGTAATAGCCCTGAGGTTGCTGTGTGATCTTCAGGAATGGTGTATTAACTGTAACATAATAAAAGATGATAACAACTTTTCAATTTTTTTATGTTTCAATTGTTTTTAGCAATGATTAAGGAGTGTATATGATTATTTTTATTATATTGTTTTCTACTAATTAAAGGAGCTTGAACTTAAAAGAATGTTTAAGTACGTAAGATAATTAAAAATAAAACTATTTGAAAATTCAGGGATTAAATGCAATAAGTATTCGATTCAAACAAAGTCAAAAGTCAAACAAGAGGGCGCGGCTTAGATAAAAAGAATAGTGATTAATCCACCTAATCCTGATTATTCAAAAATATTATGTGTTCAAAATATTTATACAGTATTGCATGTAAAATAAATTATCTAGGTATATTTATAAAATGTACATAACATAAAGTTTTAAACATAAATGTTATCACTATTCAAATTATTCAAAACATAATCCCAAAATTGTATATTATAAATTATAACAATGTAAGGTACCTACAATAAATAATTATAGATTAGGTAAGTGCAACATAGATAAGTTAGCATTGGTAATGCAAATTTATTCAAAATTAGCTTTTATAATTATTTAGTGCCAACTAACACAAGATTTTATTTTGACTTCCTTCAACTATAGTTCAATAAAGTTATAGCTTGCCTTAGACTTTATGAACGTTCTTAGTTAGTCTATGAATTAAAGTTAGTTAACTCAAAAAACTTTAGAAAGTTAGCTTATTTAATTAGGATCATTATTTAGCCTGGCCTACTCGTTTATTGTGTAGGTAAAAAACGGTAATGGTATTGGTATGAATACATACTGTCCCGAATCTCCTCTGGCAAAAGTAAGCCGTCCAAGAAACACTCGAATTGAGGCACAAGCTGCGACGGAGAGCTGTGGGCACTGTTCTGGGGGCTAACAGCAGTCCACTGCTCAACTAACTCACCGCTACCCGTCGACATGATGAAAAACCTTTAAACTGTTGTGATTTGTGAAGAAATAAGTACTTTATGAAATTCGCAAATGAATTCACCAGTCCAAACGCACTGCGGTTTGGTTTTATTTCTATTTTGATCACACTCACACATACACCCATTATCAAAACAGATGTCAAAAAAAGTGTTGCTAAGTGTTGAGACAAATTATACCGATTTGTGGGTAAAAACCTACTTTTTTTTTTTAGTAATACGTGGGGTGTTGCTGTTGCGGAAGTTGTTCATTTTGTCGATAAAAGCTGAAAACCACTGGGTAATATAATATCATACGGAAGAAATTACTTCCATGAGGGATTATTTTAATAACGAACGTCCCATGGTGTATGATATGGATAGAACAAAGAGTAAGAGACTTACCTATTTTTTAATCTCGCTATTGCTAGTTAAACTGTAAGAGCGTCATAAGAATACTATTATACATTACAATACAATATTAAATTATATTGTCTCGAGTTCTTGACACCTGATGGCAGCCCGCTGCGGTAAGGGTAGGTGTTTCTTGTATAGTTTGTATCCGGATTCCGTATGTCCGGATTCAAATAAGTGGCAGACTCCCTGGTGCCGTATTCCGAAGGCTTATGAGAAAATGGATTTTTCTTACATAAACCCGTATTAAACACTAAGGAGGAATACTCACCTTGGTCCAGGGTATCTCGATTGAAGTAAGACGCATCCAGATTCCTATTTTGCCATCAAGTAAGAGGCATGAACTTCAGCTCTTTTAGCTGATCTGGAGAACCCTTAACTGGTTTTCGACTGATTGGTTTGGTCGGTCATGTTTAGGCGACTAGTGAAAGTGGGAACTGGGGATATAAGTACTGTCATTACAAACAATATGTGCCCCAGTGTTGTAAAACACAACCTGCCGCATGTCATTTATCTGCCACGTGTCGTCACAGCTATTAATTAATCACGAAAATGATATTTTTTAAATAATTCATTGGTTACTTGTAATATAAATAGTTAATTGTACAAACAACAGCTAACAGCAGCCTACCACAAAACAGCAAATTTTCTCAATTTATATTGATCTCTACATATCGGACTTAAAGTTGAAAATCGGCTGAATGAGCTTTAACTTTTTGGGTAAGTTGACCTTCCGGTGCCTGTACCTTGACTTCATTCACCCTCAAATCATTGCTTTATTTGAGGGAAATCATCTATATGCTGGCAACATTATGACTTTCATGTTATCGCGGTCATTCTGCTATAAAATCGGGGGAAGAACCGTTTAAGGCCAGGTCATAGATAGATAATTTCAAGTTCTACTTAAAAAGCTAAGCACTTGGTAAAATATTTTTAAAAAAAAGTATATAAAATAACGAAAAGTTAACTAAATTATAGTATGAATAAAAAAAGGTATGCATAGTTGGGACTAGATTTGGTGTGATTGTTGAAAAATTATCAAAACGGTTTTTAACCGACTTCAAAAAAAGAGGAGGTTCTCAATTCGTCAGTACCTTTTTTTTATGTATGTTAAGCGATCATTCGTTACCAGGTTAACCGATTTCGATAGTTCCATTTTTGTTCGAAAGGGAATACTTTCGGAATGGTCCTATATAAATTTGATCAAGTTCTGATGATGTGATCTTGAAAATCATCAAACATTGCATGAACTCCATACCGTGCCAACTGATTTTGTACCTATGTCACAGAATATATAATAGTACGAAGATTCACTTTGGAAAACCAATTAAAGAAATAGGGACCTACGCTACGATATAATTAAGTGCAATTCAGATCGCACAGCGCTAATCACCTACAGTTATATTCACCTAGAAGTTGCCTCTCTTTCTATCGCGTAACTCTTACCTTTTCTGACGTCAGGGTTGTCTTCTTTAAAAGAATAATTTAATCTGAATATTTATTTACCAATAAGATAATATTACTTTACTTTTGTAAGCAAATAACGTTTTAAATAAACCTAGGCTAAATCTTACGACTAGTATGGAGGTAGATCAGAAAACTATTTTTTTTACAATAATCTGCATAGGTAAGTACCTACTTTAACTGAAGAAGATGGCCATACATATATAAATTAATGTGTACCTTGTAGGTAATTAGATAACTGCGTATCAAATCGGAATGACATACTAAACAGAATAAATAAATAAATAACAGTTATCATCGTATTCCGTGAATTAAACCGGTGACAGATGGCGACGGACGCGGCTGCAGACTCGTCTTGACATTGTAAGGTCAAACGCTGCCATTGGTCGATCCTTGGGCTGGCGGAAGTTGACTGAAGGATAGACCAATGGCAGCGCTTGACCTCACAATGTCAAGACAAGTCCGCAGCTGCGTCCGTCGCAGTTTGTCACCAGTTTTATACCGGTGACAGATGGCGGCGGACGCGGCTACGGACTCGTCTTGACATTGTAAGGTCAAACGCTGCCATTGGTCGATCCTTGGGCTGGCGGAAGTTGTCTGAAGGATCGACCAATGGCAGCGTTTGACCTTACAATGTCAAGACGAGTCCAGGAGCCGCGTCCGCCGCCATCTGTCACCAGTATTAGTTTCAATTTTAACTGATAAATAGGTACTTTAGATTAGATAGAGGACAATTTTATTTCGTAAGTAAGTGGGTAAGTACCTACGAAATAAAATAAATAAAATAACAATAATTTTTACGTTAATAAACTGCTAACCCAAACGCCAACAGATTGACCGGGTTGATTGGAGCGAGGTTTTTACTTAAATACTTATTTTTTAATTTTAACCATATACCTACATTGATTTAAATCGTACTTATTATGTTTAGATAGATAGATAAGATAAGATAATGTTTATTACGCATAAAATTGGTTTACAAAGATAGGTTGACAAAATTGAATAAAATACATTTAAGTTGTAGGCACGATTAATGGCGGTCTCGCACTAGGTTATACCTGTATCGCGAGAACCATGTTTAACGACTGTATTATCAAAAAATTTTGCGTGTGCGAGGTGGTCGAGTGAGATAGGCTTGAATTTAGTAAATCAGTGCAATTTTAATTTAAAATGTGAAAATTAGTGAGATGTTATATGCTATATGCGCGGATGTGTGTGTTTGATTGTGTGTGTGCGCGCGTGTATGTGCGTGTGTGTGCGTGTTGTGATGAGTGTGTGGTTGTTTATGTCAGGTTTACTGAGGAATTTTCAGTAGACTTTCTGTGTCGTAATATGACAGAGTAAGAAGCCAGTTCATCACCTCTTTAACGGCTAGTCTAACCGAACTATGTCATAAGTCGCAGAAACGTGCAGTTTTATTGTAGATGAAGGGCAGTTTGAAGTCGAGATGATTTTTTGCAAAAGCTGTCTTTACTACATGTGATGGAATGTGAAAAACCCTTTTATTTACTAATTTTTGGTAGCTTGGGGAATTTAAAGTAGAGCGGTGGGCTATGGTAAAAACTTTTAGCATGTATAATTGTCTAACATTCAGGACTCCTGCTTCTAGATACAGGTCTCGAGTTGGGTATCGGTATGGTTTTTTTAACATCACCTTAAGCACAGATCTCTGTGCCCGTTCAATATCGATCATAGTTGTAATGCAAATTCCTCCCCAAGCCACAATGCAGTAACTTAGTAGACTTTGACAAAGCACAGTGTAGACTGTGTAAAGAAGGGGCTTGTCAGCGGAGTTACGTAGCAGACGCATGACGTGGGTTAGTTTACGTACTTTCGAGGTAAGCGTCGCGATGTGATGCTTAAAGGACAGGTTTTCATCAATTTCTACTCCAAGGTATCTTACAAAGTTGGATCGAGCCACGGGGACACAAGAGCACGAGGAAGAATTACATGAATGCACTTTCAGGATAGTGGGAACAGCTGGACATGAGGATTGCGTCTTATGGAAGCACAGATATTTGGTTTTACTAAGATTCAAGGTAAGGAGGTTTCTATCAAGACATCCCTTTATAGCAGCCATGCCAAGCTCTGCCGCCTGCAATGCATTCTCCCAGGTTCTTCCCTGAAATAAAGCCACAGTATCGTCTGCATAACAGATCAGGTCCGCATCTCTGGTGGCCTCGTGAATGTCATTAAGGTAAATTATGAACAACGAGGGACCAAGAACACTGCCCTGAGGTACACCGAAGCTGACCGGGAGGCTTGAGCTAAGACTGTCACCAACCTTAACCCTCTGGGATCTGGACGTAAGGTAGCTACGAAACCATTCCAGTGCCAATCCTCTGATGCCATAGCTTTCCAACTTTTTTAGAAGAATTGGCACTGATATGGTATCAAATGCTTTAGCAAGATCAAGGAAAACCCCCACGCAGCACATTCCCCCGTCGAGCTGCTCAGATACGGCCTTAGTGAGGAGGTTTACAGCATTTTCGGTTGAACGTTTTGGTCTAAATCCGAACTGGCGATCAGATAAAAGATTGAGTTTCTCCAGATAACTCATAAGACGAGAGTTTACCAGTTTCTCCAAAACTTTGGAGAAAACTGACAGCAACGATATGGGCCTATAGTTATCCGGAGATGATTTACAGCCGGATTTGTAAATGGGCATTACTGCTGCCTCCTTCCAAGCGTCAGGAAAAGTACCCGTTGAGAGACTCAGATTAAATATGTGGGTTAGGGGGGAGACGATCACAGGCCGCAACGCTTTAATCAGAGTAGGTTTAATACCATCTAATCCTGGAGCACTCTCAGACTTTAGTTGACACAAGAGGGAATCCACTTCGAACGAGTCTGTTGGATGCAAGAAAAAGTTTTGATCGGTGGAGACGTGCAATTTAGTTTCAGAAGCCAAAGATTGTTCAGATGTGTCAAGTGATTGCAAAAGATTGCGTGACAGATTCATTCCGATGTAATTTAGAAGTCAATAAAACATCATGCGTTAAAATCTTAACTCAACTCTTTTTAAATACACTTTAGAGGTTTTACGCATAATGTTAAATTTTATAATATAAAATTAAATAAAATGAATTAAAAATCTTACCTTTCAGGATCTTTATGGAGTGTGAAAAGTGTCAAATTAGGATCTTTTCTGGTGGAATTTGTACTTACATCCAAATGCTGCGCAATATTTTCGATGTCTTTTAATTTTCTTATTCATAGTGAATAAACTCTTGATAAAGTCAGATACAAAAAACTACTTTTAATAGTAAGAACGTGTAACAGCGCGCGCGCGTGACACTCGACTGATTTTATCCTCTTCGAAGTCTTCGAAGGTGCGCGTTGCGTAGGTATTTATCTCGACCGAAACGCGGAGTGTCATAGGCCTGCCTATGTTGCCCAATATCTTCGGCATTTTTGTGAACCGATTTTGATGATTCTTTCTTTATTGAATAGCTTATACTTTAAAGATGGTGATGGAAAGTTAAGGGATGAAATCGGTGTTCAGCCGTTAACTTAAGTTTGCACCTAAATGATTCGTTTTGTTGAGGATGTATCACTAAAAATGATGAAATAAGTAAATTTTATTTAAAAAAAGTAAACAGACTTCAAAAAACTGAAAAGCTATAAATAATATCAACACATAAGTACCTAATCAGTTACTTTTGGAGTCGGTACAAACGAAAACATTTAAACTCTCATCGGATGGCACCGACTCCAAAAGTAACTGATTTGAAGTCGTTTTACTTTTTTTTAAATAAAAATTTAATGAGACTGAAAACGGAACAAAAAAAAATGTTTGTGGTTTTCTCCATTTTCAGTAGCATTACAAACTATAATTGCATTTTTTGGGTTTACGAGAATACTGTTGTTTTAGATAGTATGTTACTGGGAGCGGATCGACACTGGATTGCGAACATTTTTAAATTATGGGAATTGGGCCTCAGTTGTGACTTTACAGAATATGCGGTCTACCTTTTAGGAAGCGTTCGCACCAAGAATAGCATGTAAGTACGTGAATAACGTAACATTTGCGGTTTTTGAAATTACCGATTCTACTGTACTTATATGTGTCTGTGTCTGACTCTGACTAGGTACCAATTCTTCATTTAAGGCTGCAGTGATTTAGCCGCGCTGCTTCGTACCTAAATGCATATAAATAAAAAAGCACGACTGCAGCGCTGCATCTGCGCTACACCGCGCGGCTACGCTACTACCGCTACGGCGCGACATTTTGCCTCTAATTTGAAGGCGCCTAAATACCTCCAACTTCTTGAAACTCTTCCCAGGAATGAGCAATTTTTATAATAAGGAAATAAAGAAAGAAATTAAAAATAGAATAAAAATTTATTTTCGTACGTCACAACAATAGTCAACAAGTTACGTAAAATGCTTACTATATACTATCTAAAATAATAAAATTGATAAAATAGAAATGAAAATTGATCAATGATAGTTTTACTTGACTAATTAGCTACATAATATAGGCACTTTATATGAATAGGTGATTACTAACTGACTGCACATGCAGTGCTAGCGTAAGCATACATTCTCAATGAATGTTCATTAATTGTAATTTTCCTTAATAATAAGTCATTGCTTAAAGTATGATACTCTAAATAGTTTCAAAGCATTTGAAGGTTTCTTGTGGATACGAACGAACGAAATACGAACTACCAACAATCAACATATTACTTAATCAAGCTACAGCTACTAAACTATAACAACAACAAGAAATAATAGATCACATAAATCTCATAGGCTTTAAAATGATAAAACATGTATTAAATTTTGATATTCACAGTACACACATATTTAGCCGCCAATTTTTTTATTATTGCAGGACCAATTTTAAAAAGCTGCATAAATCATGTTGATTAAAAACCTGCCGCCGTACAATGACACGATATGGTATAGCGATTTATCGACACCGTTGGTTTTTTTAAATAGGATAGTTAAAGCTGCCATGTCGAATTTTTATCGATACACCGATCATAACGTCATGTGACGTCACGGCACGGCAATCAACGTGGCGGCTATATCTATCATATTTTTACAGTTGGTGTCGCGATATATCGCTATATCATATCGTGTTTTTGTGGTCATGCTAGGGTAAAAGGTTCGGCAGAACAAACAATGTCAAATATTATATTGCGAATAATAAGTGTGATTTCTCACGTGACAAACTATTGGTTTGATAAATCGTATTATAACAAATTTTGAAGAGCCATGTTGAAGATCTTGAGATATAAATCTATATCCCTCCTATTTTTTGGATGGAAATGTGTACACTGAGATGTAATATAATAATAAATATATAATTACCTCTCGGAGTCGGACTATAATATATATTTTATCGCATAGGGAAAAACCAGCAAAAGGCACCGCATTAACAGAACGTTACTCAGTACCAACTTAATCTGGTTTGAAGTTAATTTGCAATATAACAGAATCCATACTAACGTAGAGTTCTGTTGCATGTCCCATTACTTGGTTCCGATCATTTTGAAGTCTAAACTTGTACTCACATAGTAAATACATCTATGTTGTTATATGCTTAATCAAAGCTACAGATTTTCACGCAAGCTTATCCCAATTAATCAATTTCTGCCAACTCCGCTACACCCGTCCACGCCGATGGGACTTTTCCTACCAGTTTCTATGCGTCCCAAGGATAAGTAAGCAAGGTTTCGTTTAATTTCATACAAAGAATTGAAAATTCCGTTTCCGTTTGGCGCGGATAGTTGTGCCTTTATATAGGACTTTTAATATGAAGTGACTATGAATGGCTGGAATCTGATGAAGATCGTTCAATGAACGACTCGCGTTGTCAAAAAAAAAAACAATATAATTTAAAAAATACAAGAAATCGAAAACGTTATACAAGAGTATTAGGTTTAACTTGCTGAGCAAACAATATTTTGTCAGATTAAAAATTTTGACTTAACTAGTTTTGAATCTCCACGTTTACTAGCTTATATAAGTAGTATAAAAACTTGTTTACATTGAATAAACAAATCAAATCGAACGAAACAAGAGGCAAATAACCGTTAGAAATGGCTGCTACTCAACTACGTACGTCCATGCCACATTATTTTACTGAATCTTAATCTAATTGAGTCTATAACATTATCTTAAAATAGTATACATTGGAAAAGTCTTTGGCCGCCAACTAGTCAACACAATGTTTTCTTATAATGTTCGCTGCATCAATCTGACCAATTTTTTCGAGTACCATAGCTAAAGTCTTCGACGTTATATTATTTTCTCCGCATTCCTGAAAACAAAATAAAATATTAGAAATTTAATACTGTAGATTGAGAAATTTTACGGGAATAAGGCCTCTGGTCATTTATGCTTTCTCCCCATTATTGTTTAGACGCATAACTTCTGACCCCGTTACGAAAGTTTTTATTATAGTACGAGAGCCCACGACCAAAATTTTTGTCTCATAGCAATACGGCCAAAACCGCATCAAATCGATAGATACGATTATCCTGAACTCGAAAATACCAATATCAGACATTTTCCGCGTAGCGTTTGATCTGACCGAATTTTCAAAATTGTCAAAGAATTTTACCGAACTGCATCATAGCAATATGTCTGATTTGCAGACTGTAGTTGAATGATAGTTCTGAGATACCGGAAACATATTTTTCAGACGTTAGTGGTGTAGCGCAAACCCGTAAAATCACTTAAAAAAATTAAAAATGAGACAAAAAAAATGTCTCATAGCAATACGTCTGAAAATCTTTTTTATTAGTAGATTTTGGTTATTTGATGCGAACAAAACAATTTTCAGACGGAAATGTGAACGCATTAAATTTTGAGACCGTTTTGAAAATGTTAACAAATTTTACCGATCGGTATCATAGCAATATGTTTGAAAATTGTTGGACATGATAAAATAAGTTGTCCACATGTGCAAAAAATTTATATCAGACAAATTAAGTGTAGCACCTTCTCTATCAGACAACTTTTCGATACTCAGATATCATTTAAAAATCGTATTGAGGCATCTTGAATTTTCTATTACAAACCAATGAATACGCTGAGGCTGTTGAAATTAAATACTGATTGATTTGATAGTTTTGGTTTTATTTAAAGCACACTTGAGTAACTTTTACAAAAGAAATAAGTAATGACATCTGTCATCTGTCAAAGTACATATAATAGACAAGGGAGATTCTTGAATATCTATGAAGGCTGTAAATTTAAAAAAACATTTAACAGAGGCGCCGGCCAGGCGACTCCGAAACGTTATTTTCGTTTTTGGGAGTATATGCTACACTTAAAGTGTCTGAAAACAGGTTTTTGGTAATCATGGCAGCAATATGAAAAGTTGAAAAAAAAATTATCCGTATTGCTATGATACAGGTCGGCTAAATTTGTTGACATTTTCAAAAATGCGCTCAGGCTATATGCTACGCGCAAAATGTCTGAAAACAAACTTTTTTGTAATACAATTATAAAATCTATGTACATTTTCACTATCAGACGTATTGCTATAATACCGACTGTCTTTTTTTTTTGACACAGCAGAAATGGCCTCCCACGCAGTTGCTACACTTTTGACCGTTACTACACACCTAGTCGGGTTCAGAATCATACAATCTAACGATTTTATAGGGTTTTTGCCGTATTGCTATGAGACATGGTTTTGGTCGTGGGCTCTCGTACTATTAGGCAATGGTGATTAATATTAAAGTTAAGAAAACCCAGTTGCGATGGTTTGGACATTTTAAAACAAAACCACATGAGTACATAGTGAATACAACACTCAACTTTTAAGTTTTCGGTAGTTGGCCTAGAGGAAGGCCGAAACTGCGATAGTTGTGTTGTCAATAAAAACATGAAGAGCTGTGATCTCACAGAGGAATATGCCAAGGATAGAGCGAAGACAAGGAGCAGAAACGCGGACCCTGTCACACGACAGGATATACGCTAGGCAGAAGGAGAAGCAGAGGTGCACGTTGTACCTTGATGTGGTTGAGCAGCGTGCGCGAGGGGCTGCGCGTGTTGGCGTACCAGGAGTGCAGCGAGTCGAGCTCCAGTTATACGCTAGGCAGAAGGAGAAGGAGAGGTGCACGTTGTACCTTGATGTGGTTGAGCAGCGTGCGCGAGGGGCTGCGCGTGTTGGCGTACCAGGAGTGCAGCGAGTCGAGCTCCAGTTATACGCTAGGCAGAAGGAGAAGGAGAGGTGCACGTTGTACCTTGATGTGGTTGAGCAGCGTGCGCGAGGGGCTGCGCGTGTTGGCGTACCAGGAGTGCAGCGAGTCGAGCTCCAGTTATACGCTAGGCAGAAGGAGAAGGAGAGGTGCACGTTGTACCTTGATGTGGTTGAGCAGCGTGCGCGAGGGGCTGCGCGTGTTGGCGTACCAGGAGTGCAGCGAGTCGAGCTCCAGTTATACGCTAGGCAGAAGGAGAAGGAGAGGTGCACGTTGTACCTTGATGTGGTTGAGCAGCGTGCGCGAGGGGCTGCGCGTGTTGGCGTACCAGGAGTGCAGCGAGTCGAGCTCGAGGTGCGCGGCGAGCGCGCGCCAGCCCTCCCCCGCGTCCAGCGCCGCGCACACCTCGTCCAGGTACAGCGGCAGCTCGCGCAGCCCGCACGATTCCTGGCAGGACATTTTATTATTATTTTAGGCGATGCGCATACGACGGGGCGGGGCGGTCTTTTTGACCGCGAAGCAATAAAGACCGTGTCTGCCCGTCGATGCCCGCGCCGCGTACTCAACGAACACGACGGTCAGTTCGGGACGACCATTCTAGCTTGCAGCCGCGGACATGCCGCGCCGCCGTGTACCCAGCGGGCACTGGTGGCGCGGTCTTTTTGACCGCCGTGTGCGCTGCAGTATACGATTCCCTCTGGTCTATCGTTCGCGGCGAAATTGTCTGGCCCCCGCCCTGTCGTATGCGAAGCGCCTTATTGTAATGTATGTAATGTTAGAGTGTTTAATTGAATCATTGATACTCTAGTGCTCCCGACGTCCAGAATGTAAGGTCAGACGGGAACGTAAGTGAGCGTAGTCGCTTTTACCCAAAGACACTAAGTCCCTAGATCCCTAGCCCCACCTAACAATAAATACGTAAATAAAGATGCAGATAGTAAAATGAGAGCTGCTCCCAGGTAGCCCAGGAAGGCAGTTAGGACGGTCAATAGGCAGTGGGGAGCCGCTGCCAGTCTGGAAGACTCACCAGACTGATCATAGTGACGACTAAGGTAGAATTGGCGGCAGCGGAGGGATATTATATATATATCAATTACTGAACATTAATATGAATAGGTTAATCATTGTGTGCCGTCGGTGTAGAGTGCCAACAGTGCATGTGCAGGGTCCGAGGGTCATTGCGTCATCTTGTAGGTCGCTAAACGGCGCAGCAGACGAATGTACCTCGTACAGATATGTTTTATTTTTCGGACTTATCACTGACGGCCTTTGAGGAAGGCCACACAAGGAACCACACTGCACATTTATCCCATTGTTTGTTCTTGCCTGTGGTAATTGTTTGATAAAGGTATGTGCTACTGATCAAATAATCACAACGTTAAGGGACAAATTGTAAAACGTGTGTCAAACTTGCGTCATACTAGCGAACACAGAAAAAAAATCAACTTTGACATTTGCGTGGACATTATTTGACAACGGTTGACAAGACCAAAATCGCTGGCACCATCTGAGATTAGCTTTGCCTGTGCTTATCCATTGTCGTGACAATCTTTAGTTACCACGAGTAATACTGAGCGGGGGCACAATTTAAGTTTTTTTATACTTCATTTTTTTTTAAATATTTTATTCATGACTTCATGACAATAATTAACATCTAAATGTACCCTTTTTTAAAGGCAAATAATTATTAAAATAATATAAAAAAATAATTATTATATTTCATTTGTAAAAGGACGTCTTTTTCAACCAAAAGAAAGAATAAAACCGCGGTGATACACTGCGACCTTTTACTAGTTGACCTTGAGTTGGTCACGTCTGGCATCGATTCAAAGTTATGACAGCTAAAATGAGAAAGGTTTAGGTTCATAATAGTTTACTGAAACAGATTTAAGCAACTCGCACCAAAAGTGGAGTCAAATTGATATACAGGAAAAAAAAAATATCACTGCACCAAGGCTTATATTTTGTTTGCAATCGAAAACTGTACACGTGTTTTATTTTTATATTTTTGAATTACAAACATTGGACGTAGAAAACAATGAATGTTTCCATACAAACGTATCATCTCATACCGACGCTGCTTCAGCTTGCTTATACAGAACTCAGAGGAGTATTATCAGCCTCTGTGTCTAGCCTTTGTGGACTACGAGAAAGCCTTCGACTCTGTCGAGACCTGGGCTGTTCTGAAATCCTTATAGCGATGCCAAGTCGATTGGCGATATGTATAGGTTCTGAGAAGCTTGTACAAAATTGCATCGATGACTATTCAAGTCCAAAATCTAATGACAAGACCTATCCTGTAGCTGAGAGGCGTGAGACAAGGCGATGTCATATCTCCGAAGTTGTTCAAGAACGCACTGGAAGATGTCTTCAAGACACTGGATTGGAAAGGCACGGGCATCAATATCAACGGCGAACACCACACGCACCTCCACTTTGCCGATGACATAATCATCATGGCTGAATCGCTCGAGGATTTCCAAAAAATGCTGCATAGTCTCAACGCTCGCGACGTGTGGGCCTAGGAATAAACTTGGACAAGACTAAAGTCATGTTTAATGACCACGTCATTCCCGGGCGGGTTTCCGTCGAAAGCGTGTATCTCGAAGTTGTCAAGGAGTATGTCTACCTCGGACAAGTACTGCACTTAGGTAGAGACAGCTTCGAGCGGGAAATCGCTAGAACCGTGCAGCTTGGTTGTTCAGCGTTTGGAAAGCTGCGTCATATCTTCTCGTCGCCACTGCCACAATGCTTGAGCAAGGTGTTCGACCAGTGCATCCTACCAGTGATGACCTACGGAGCCGAAACGTGGAACATGACAGTAAAGCTGGCCCACCGTCTTTACATCACTCAGCGAGCAATGGAAAGATTGATGCTTAGGATTTCGTTAAGAGATAAAATTCAAAATGAGGTTATCCGGCAGCAGATCAAAGTAATGGACATAGTCCTGAATTGTAGTAAGCTAAAGTGGTAGTGGGCCGGCCACATCTATCGCAGAACCGATGAAAGATGGAGTAAACGGGTTCTCGAGTGGAGACCACGTCTTAGTAAACGTAGTGTAGGACGCTCCCCAGCTCGATGGACCGACGACCTTAGGAAGATGGCTGGCAGTGGATGGATGAAAAAAGCGGGAGATCATGCTCTTTGGCGTTTTTTGGGGGAGGCTTACGTCCAGCAGTAGACTGCAATAGGCTGATATGATGATATCAACTCATGGTTACTCTTGACTACTGATAACCGGCAGGTCCCGCGCGGTCATTGCTCTCCGCTAGATCGCTGGCGTCGGCTTCCCGCCTGGCGTGTTGCTCTTGGCCGAGCCGAGCGCAGGAGGTGTCTCTCGATTGGTGCATGGGCCAATTGGCGCCTCTCAGTGCACGTTAACTTTTTTTTGTTGTTATTGTTATCACATGCACTGTGCATAGGGTGTCTACTTTTTTTTTTAATGCGTCGGATAAGTGTACTTGAATATGAAAAAATAATTTCTATTGATTTACAAAAAAAATCTCTATTGCTGATACTAATTCATAAAAAAAAATGTGTCCTGTTAAAAAAAAGTTTCATATATGTTAAATAATTAAGACTCACTCCTTCGTCTGCGGATTCGAACTCGTCCTCCGGGTCGGGGTCGTCCTCGGGTTCCGACTTGACGTCGTCATCAAGCGGTTGCTCGCTTGGTAAGTACGCGCGCATAACTGCGCGGATTACCGGCTTGTCTTTGGCCAGCTTCCACGCTGTTGACCCGTATTCTTCGCACTTTAGCGGGTCGGCCTAAAAATCGTGGACTATTATGAAACATGTAAATTGTAACGGTATCATCGTTTTTCTTGAAAACCCACACATCGGGCGAATAGGGATGAAGACACCACCTAACCAGTTGACGTACATTTTATAAGCTGTCAAAACGCAATATCCCTATAGATTTTGTATGGGTTTACATAGTTGTGACGTCTCTTCTATGTAGCCCATAACGAAGTCATATGACAATTTTTTTAAAAGTATTAAAACACACTAGCTACTCTATAGCAACTTCGGGGATTGTAACGCTAACAGATGCCAAATCGAATCTTGTATTAATTTATCAGAAATTCTAAATATATTTAAAAAAATACTGTTTACTATTGTTTTATTGTATTAATCCGCCTTTCAATCCGCCTTTTAATCCACCTTTTAAGACCTACCTATTTAACACTAAATTACGATACACTTTATTGCAGGATACGCCCATTCCACATGTCCTAAAATTTAGTTATTTCCTACAACACTGTTTCAAGGAATAAACATCAGCTGGATATGAGAAGAACAAGCACGGCAGCTCCAAAGCAGGCCTGCTTTTAAAGCTTACGTTAAGGGGCCAAGCCCTCCACGAACCCATAGTTCTACCTGCCTTGCGGCATACGAACCGAATCACGGGCGAGCGCGTATGTACTACATGTTAAGGGGCCAGTACTACTTACCCCCTTTTCAAGCAACCTCTTGACCATGGCAAGAGTGTTCTCTCTCATGCCTCCGTCGCAGACAACTTGTAGCGCTGTGTACCCGCTCCCATCAATTGCGTCTATTTCGCTCTGCAAAGTACAGAATAAACTTATTTAAAGCCTGACAATAAAAAAAAAATAACTCGGTCATTAGAGCGCTAAATGCCAGTTTTGACCTATGTGAAAAGAATATGTAAATTTTATAAAAAAAAAAAAAATAATAATATAAGTTAAACACATAAGTACATAATCAGTTTCTTTTAGAGTCGTGCCATCTGATGCTAGTTTGAATGTTTTTATTTGCACCGACTTCAAAAGTAAGCTTTTAGCTTTTTAGTTTTTTGAAGTCGGTTTAATTTTTTTTTAAATTTACTTATTTTATCTATTTTTAGCGATACATCCTCAACAAAACGAATCATATGGTCCAAACAAAAGTTAACTGCTGAACACCGATTTCATCCTTTATTTTTCCCACCTAAGAGGTAAAATTTTGCCAAAACGTTTTAGTATATCATCTTTGAAGTATAAGCTATTTAATAAAGAAAGAATCATCAAAATCGGTTCACAAATGCCGAAGATATTGGGCAACATAGATACAAAAATTAGTTGGCGTATGGAGTTCATGCAATGTTTGATGATTTTCTTAGATCCCATCATCAGAACTTGATCAAATTTATATGGGACTATTCCGAAAGTATTCCCTTTCGAATAAAAAAGAATTATCGATATCGGTTAACTTGGTAACGAATGATCGCTGAACATACATAAAAAAAAAACGCGACGAATTGAGAACCTTTTAATTCTTTGATTTTGGTCGCATTATGAACGCGCGTAGTGGAGTATAGCCTAAAACGACTGCATAGTTGAGGTATGGCCGGTGTTGAAATATTTCAAGTATTTTAAGAACAATTCAACGTTGCAAGCGACAACGAAACAAAAAATTGTGCATCTAGCGCCTACGGTCCCACTACAGCTGACCGGCGAGTAGCGGCAGGTCGGTGTGCCGCACTCACCGCGCGCATGTGTCCCAGCAGCAGCGTCGCGACGGGCAGCGCGTCGTCGAGCGCGGCGAGGTGCAGCGGCGTGCGCCCGGCGCCGTCCCGCGCGCCGCAACTCGCCCCGCCCGCCAGCAACAGCCGCGTGCTCACAACGCTCTTGTATACCACCGCCAGGTGTAGTGGCGTTTGTTTCTCTGCAATGCAGATGTTGGATAAAGCTGACGTTTTTGGCTGCTCTGGGCATGTAACTATATGCTCTATTTAAGAGCTTGTACGACGCAAACTTAATCGTAAAAACTTTCAAGTTAGTCAATTTTTAAATTGACCCTGTTCTACTGAAACTTACTGCGCATGAGCGGGATCGATAAATCAACGTCGCATAGATATTATCCCGGCGCACTGGAATGGTCGTCCAGCCGATTGCAACTGCGTCACCGCGGCGGTCTTAAGCGTAACACACACAGAAAGCGTGAGCGGCGAGCCGTCTCGCTTACGCCGGCTGTCTATGTGCGCCTATTTAAATGTTATTAGACCCGCTGTACTCCCGACCCGACCCGTCGCCGTTCCGGCGAGCGGCGCCGATCGCGCACATTCGCATCTCACGAAGCAGTTCGAATTAGAACACGATGCGAAGCATAAGTCTTAAGTAGCATCGATTCTCAGGTATGGTGTAATTTTCTGGGGAAATTCGACTGACAGAGATACTGTATTCAAAGCACAAAAACGATGCGTCCGCTCAATGTTTCGATTAAAATCTGACGTATCATGTAAGCCATATTTCAGAGACAAAAAGATTTTAACCCTTCCATGCCTCTATATTATGGAATGCGCTTTATTTGTTAAAAATAATACCAAAAAATTCGAGTACAGAAGTCGAGACCGAAATAAAAACACGCTGCTGGCAATCCGTTGCAAAACTAGTCTGCGCAGCAATAGCATATTCGGCAATAGTGCTCCTAGGATTTACAACAAAATCCCGCTGAATATACGGGATATTATTGACATACAAAGTTTCAAAATTAAATTAAAAGCATTTCTAATTGACAAATCTTATTACTCATTGAATGAATTCCTGACAGATAAAAATATATAAACTCTTGGACTGATTATTTTATTGTGTACTGTATACTTTTATTTACTGCAAGTGACTTTAATAATTGTATTTCTTTTTATTATTACGATCGTTTCAATTTGTTTTTGTACGCCTACTAAGGCAGATTTTAATTTGTTTTTTGAATTGTACGCCAAGAAGGCAGGACACGGTTAGTTCTAAGACAAACCCTTGTAAGACCAATGTACACCTGTGCTCCACAATAAAGATTTATGATTTATGAAGTCTTTTGACAATAATAATACACCCCCCTGCATCCGTCCGCTAATGTGTCAATTACTTACCATTGTTGTATGCAGTCAGATCGTAAGAGACATTGTTGCTCTTGAGTGCGTTTAGCAGCGATTCCAACGAATTCTTGTATATCACAGCGTAGTGGAACACGTTATTGCCTTCGCTGTCCTCGATCATGGGATTGCAACCTAAAGATTTAATTTATTACTTTAGCTTACAATATATTAACACGCATTTGTTAGCTTCACTATGTAATCAAATAGTGGAAGTCGAGTTGGTCCTACTGTTAATCATGGAATCGATTGCTGGGGACATCTCTACACTAGCTACGGACTGTCAGCTGTTACCGGATAGTAACCTCTCTACTCACTATGCGTCGTACAGCGTACTTGTTCGATCGCGCGTTTTCCGTATCAA
This sequence comes from Anania hortulata, assembly GCA_963576865.1. NCBI lineage: Eukaryota > Metazoa > Arthropoda > Insecta > Lepidoptera > Crambidae > Anania > Anania hortulata. The sequence goes on along the minus strand of OY756396.1, from coordinate 14,714,995 downwards.
TATATAATTAAATTATAAAAAAAATAAAAACCGACTTCAAAAAACTAAAACGCTAAAAATAATCTTAACACTTAAGTACCTAATCAGTTACTTTTGGAGTCGGTGCAAACGAAAACATTGGTCTCTCATTGACTGGCACCGATTTTTTTTTTATAAAATTAACTTATTTTATCTATTTTAGTGATAAATCCTAATCAAAACAAATCTTACGAGTGCAAACATAATTTAACTGACGAACACCGATTTCATTTCCTATTTTTCCACCCTTAGGGGTGAAATTTTTTCCAAAAATGTTTTATTATAGTATCTTTGAAGTATAAGCTATTCATTAAAAAAAGAATCATCAAAATCGGTCCACATTTGGCAGAGATATAGGTAAGATAGATACTAAAATCAGTTGGCGTGGTACGGAGTTTATGCAATGTTTGATGATTTTCTTACAGATCCCATCATCAGAATTTAACCAAATTTATATGGGACTATTCTGAAAGTCATTCATATTGATTTGAAACTTTAAATTTAAGTAATCCAGATGACATTGCAATAATTTTACAGCATTCAGCTGATCTGATGATACTGAGTTTGTTGCGCCGTTTCTTCTCATCACCAGCCAATATGTAGTCCCGAAGCGGTGGTAGGACTAAGCTATATTTTGGGACATGTATAAGTGCCCGGAAGAGGGCCTATGTACTGAATAAATGAGTATTATTAAGATACGAGTCAGGAGATGATGATGACATCATCATAATCAGCCCACATCAGTCCACTGCCGGACATAGACTTCTCCTAATGCACGCCACTGCGCCCGATCGTCGGCTATTCTTTTCCATTCACTGCCAGCAGCATTGTGTATATCGTCGCTCCACCTTGGGCGCCCAACGCTGCGTTTGCCCAGTCGCGGTCTCCACTCAAGAACACTACTACCCCATCGGTTATCGGTTCTACGGAAAATGTGACCGGCCCACTGCTACTAAAGTTTGCTTATTTTTTGAGCTAGTTTTCTGCCGGATAACCTCATTTCTGGATGATGGATAATGAAACTCTTCAATTAGCTACTAAGTAAAATTGCTGGGCTCATTTCATTTGTTTTAACTAGTCCTATACATTTAGTGTCTCTAATAGTGTTTTTAAACGATAATATTACAATTGTTATTTAATTACACTTTTACATAACTATAGTCGGATTTTGTTTTGTTGTAAGTAAATTGACATGCAAACTACAAATTCGACTCAATGCTCAATTCTATTAAACAAAAAAGGTACTTTAGAGAGCCAAATTAGAGCTAGTTACGATATTATCAAGCATAGGTCGTAAAAACAGATTTAAATTTGTGGTTTATAGCAGAACAACGACAAAACCCTTTTGTTTGGATATCATTTGACAGTATAATTAAAATCTTACCTTTGGATACGAGGAAAGACACGGTTTTCGGCATGTCATGCACCACGGCCAAATGCAAAATGGTTTGCGACTGGTTGTTCGTCAAGTTCAGTAAATGCGTCATCTTCATACTATTGATAAGCTTGACGATATAATCTAGGCTTGGTTGCTTGCTGCATAGAGTCATGTGAAGAAATCTGAAATATGAGTTACTGGTTAGTTTCCTATTTATTTATTTATACGTATCACGCATGCGGAATCAATCGCGAAAACCAATACGGACTGGTGATTAATGTTTGCGAAAAATGCAAGGGACGGCTCGCGCAACGTAGCGGTGTTCTTTGTTATTTCAGAAACACCGGACAGCTGGGCGCGCACGCCCGTGTCATGCATCGGAGGCCCTAAGGACAGCTCTGCGGTCCGCAATTAGCATGCGCGACGCGCCGTCACTCGCTCACGACGCAGGCTTAGTGTGAGAGTACCTTTAGTATGGGACCAAGAGACGTATTTTTGAAGCATTAGAAATGAATCTCGAATTCGAACACGAAAACAATTCGTGTATGAAATTTTTGCCCACGATTTTACGCATTTTTGAATCACTCGTAACTATTTTCGTTTTACGCAGAAAATATTATGAAACGGAATGCAAAAATTCATTGATTTTAAAAACCTCTAGTAGTGAATATCTTAAAACGGAACGTAAATAAAAAGTTATTTTGTCAAATTTCTGTCAAACATATGTTTATTTGTCAATGTCATTCTTCCATAATTTCTATTCGTAGAAAAAGAAAAACGAGTTGCAGAATTCATGGAATAAATTTTCAAAAATAGGAATATATATTTTAGGAATTCGCATGCGAATCTTGCGATTTCGTGTTCGGATTGGAATTCGCATGATTCAAAAATACGTCCCCAGAAACGTAATCTCAAGAACCTCCTCCTTTTTTGAAGTCGGTTAAAATAATACACCTTTACATACAAATGAGGATAATATAGTGTGCTTGATCACGAACTAGCGATAATTTAAGGGCATATTATTTACCCAATTTTATTGACAAAATCATCCCCATTTTGAGGTTCACCCCGCTGTTTTTTTTTTACAACTATGGCAAAAAATATAGTTTTCTATGTATTAGAAGATCGTATAGATATAAAACATTATATTCGAAAACTAATGATACAACGGATCTACTAATTACTTTATGTCTATCTTCTTAGGTATGTTAAGAAGGTTGGCTCGAGTGAATTTTACTTAACTTTAAATTAACTACACAATTAGAAATTATGTAACTTAATTATTAACTGTTAAATAGTACATATTTGTTTAATAACTTACGTATCTCCATTAGACAGCCTCATTTCGAAGAGTCTTTCAAGTTTCGCTCTGATTATTTGCTTCTTGATGCTAGATTTGTCCTTTATCAACTCGCACAACTCCTTAACCAGCTAAAAATGTGATTGTTGATGTATTTATGACAACACATAATTTTTCCATAATTCAACTTTACTAGTAAACACTTGAACATGAAACGTTTACCACCCTATGCAACTATATCCCGCCTCTGGTCAATAAAAGAGTAGAGAATCAAGTATAATATAACCAAATAGTTTATTTTAGTTTTTTTATATATAATGGTTAATAAATGATATTATGTAATCGGATAATCAGGCGCTTACATAAACTTCAAGAGAAATATAGTTGATATAGAAATATAGCAGCATACATTTGATACAAACACCATCCTGATAAAAATTGTAGTAAAGAGGGCTGTCTCCAAACAAGTACCCTTGTCAAGTCATCATTCTAATTTTTGTCTAAAAAGGCGACTCTAAGGAAACATTTAGTTTGCAGACAAAGACGGATAAGCACTCGTTTAGTAACCAACAGCAGCCTTAACAAAACATAAAAATTAAACAATTGTAATTTTAAAAAATATATATATTTGTACAAAATCTTAAGTTTAGGTAATAAGTGACAGAGTATCCGACCATTGCTAATAATACCGAAAGTCCGTTTTACTTTGACTGTCGAATATTATAAATAATCTTAGCATGTCTTTTTACAAAAATATTATTGTATAAAATCAACGAGTTGTTAGAATAAAAAGATTATTATGTTTGTGTCATCAAATTTTTAATATCATAATTTCATTAAAAGGAACGTCATGATTGTTTACAATATGCGACAAGTAAAGAAAAACGAACTGTAATAATGCCTAGGCTAGTTTCGCCGAGCGTGGCAAACGCGTAAAAATCTGCTGCAAAAGGTTTTGCTGCAGACCAGAGACGCAAATTGCGTTACACTCACCACGCGCGAATGAATACCAATTATGTGATATAAAGAAAGGATAGAAATGCTATATTCTCTGCTGCTTTATTGCAATTCATTCTCATGTATGTATCGGAATGAAGCGCGACTAGTGGCTGGGTAAGGTTACTGGTAATAAACGTTTGATAAGCAAGTAATTTACTAATAAAGTTGAATTAGGAAAAAATATATGTTGGCAAAATACAACCACTATCACCCACTAACAATCATGTGCTGGGTGTACCTGTGAATTACAGTCAATATTCGAACAAAGTTGTACCAAAAATTGTACAGCTTGCCCATGGTAAATGTAAAGATGGTAAAAAAAAAGTCAAGTACTTGAACAGCTCGGTATCTACATTATTGTATTCAGTATGTTAACTAACGAAAGGCATTCCCATTAACCTGTAATACTGTAGTACATTCAATAAAACAATATTCAAATTTAAAATAAAAATGTTTTTATTTTTAAAAAATCATAAGGAGTTATGAACGTCCGACCCTTTTCTCATCGTGCGAGCGAGATAGAAAAGCGACGTTGCCAGTTTGCGCATTGGAATTACCCTAGTTACTACTATGGTATACAATAGTTTTTGTAGTAAAGAAACGGCCAAGCCACATATTTTGACTAAGGTGTAGAGTTTATGGACTTAGGGCGTGTAGAGTTAGAAGCTTGGCTCGACGTGAGATTCGATAACTTTTTGGCAGTGCGGGCCACGTGGTCTTTACCTTGGCAACATTTTACATGAAAATGTTTTTGGTGGGATTTTTATTTGATTTGTAAATTAATGATGTACTTAGATGAACTAAAGGGATCGCCCTCTGTAATTTTACATACTGTATATTTGTTACAGGAAAACTAGGGTTTATTATTAATATTAAAACATTTATAGGCCTTCACAATAGCCTTTTTAAGCTTTAACTAGAATTACCTTTTTAACTTCTGCTCCATCCTCCGCTTTGTAGAAAGCAGAGTATTCAGCGTTTGCTTTGGTTTTGTCCGGTGGGTTTGGTCGTATCTCTTCTTTTGCAGCAAGTTGTTGGCTCTTCGGAGTCGTTTCTTCAGATTTCTGAATTGTTTATAATATGTATTTTTTGTTTGTCTATTAAATATAATATTAATATTATGTTTGTATTATTAAATATTATGAATGATGAGTCACAGGTAGAGATGGGTTTATGCCCTGGCATTTGGGCGCATTGAATAAACGCCTAATAAATGCCCGTAAACGCCGAATAAATGCCTTTTGCTTAGGCAAAAACATTAACAGACGTTTTATTTAAAAAAACACTCATATAGTTATATTTGAGTGAGCAGAACAGTGTTCTTTACAAAATGATAGTAGACTATAGCTAATATGATACAATAAACACTAAGAAATTGATATAATAGGTGAATGGTGTGTTCATGTTACTATTTAAAATAGTAAGTAGGTATTTGGGTTCTCCAGTCCAGTCGACGCGGGCGCGGGACTTTGCAATAAAGGTAAGTTTGCGGGAAACGGGGGGGGGGGGGGGGGGGGGAACTGTTGCGTGCGCGGCCTGCGCGCCTAGCCCGCGTTCATTCATTCGTCAGTTCGCTCCACGCACTTTGCTCGGACGCACGCTATGGCGCGCCGCTTACGACGATTCAATATTTTTTGTTTATTGGCTGTTTGATGAAAGTTGGTGAGTACCATATCTTTGCTACGGCAATTATTAGTGTTATTGTGATGTGTGTTATTACTGTGGCCATTTGTTAGGGGTGCTGATAACAAAAAAAAATGTATTTTGGAATCCATGATGGCGAAAAAACTTTTTACAAATTATTAAGGCTGTATCAAGGTTTGTAGGGTGCTGATTTGTCTGATTGCTAAAATGACTTCTATTTTAGAAACTGTATCATAGAATGCTTAATATAGAAACATTGACCAATGGTTTTAATTTGATATTTCTGTTTTTAACCGACTGCGGAGGAGGATTATGTTTTTCGAGTGTATGTATGATGTATCGTTCTATGTTTATGAAACAAATGCTTCGTTGCTAATCACGATCGTTGCAAATGAGCTAGTTTTCATTATTGAGTGGTCATTTTTTGCATTCGGTTTTTTATATTATTTTTGTCTGTGTTTTCTTTAACTTTGTACAGTGTGTGTATTTAATAAAACTTTTTCTCTCTCTCTCTCTCTCTCTCTCTCTCTCTCTCTCTCTCTCTCTCTCTCTCTCTCTCTCTCTCTCTCAAACAAATGGTTCTTAAAATACTATTGGACTTAAATATAACCATTTTTATTTTAGATTTACAATGGGAAGACCGAAGAAAGAAGTGATTTGGAAATATTATCAAGAAACTGGTGATAAATCGATCAAATGCAATTTCTGTGAGAAAATTTATAAACAGAAACATGTCACCAAAATGGCCAATCATTTGTTGGTTTGTGTTAAGGCTCCGGTTATTGTCAAAAAGGAAATAAGCGATTTAAATAAAGTAGGAACTTTAACATCCGAGTCCAATGAAAGCATAATTCCTGTGTCTGGAGTTTCTGTCGCAGAAAAAAATGGTAATTTAAAAGAACATTTCGCTAAGGCCCTACTTATTTCTGGAGCTCCATTGTCTATGGTAGATCATCCTCTGTGGAAAAGCTTTTTCGAAAAACTTAATTTTAAGCTACCAACTCGGAAGGCTCTCGCAACAAAGTATTTGGAAAAATTTTACAACGAAATGAAAAAAGAAATATCGGAAGATCTAGCAAAGTCTCAATTTTTTCATATTCAGTGCGACGGATGGAGCAATGTAAGAAATGAGGGAATCATAAACTTTTTAATATGTAAACCGGAAACTGTATTCGTCAAGAGTCTAAACACGGAAAATAATCGGCACACCAGTGAATATTTAGCTGCAGAAATAGAAAAAGTAATTAAAACTTATGACGAAAAAAAAACTTTTGTTATAATTGGAGACAATGCTAGGAATTTGCAAAAAGCTTTTGAAATTTTGAATACAAAATATCCCTGGATAGTGCCTTTAAATTGCGCAGCGCATAGCCTTAATTTACTGTGTGCGGATGCTATGAAAGTGCCCGTGATTAAAGCTTGTATTGATCTTGCGACAGACATTATTAAGTGTATTAAAAAAAGTCAGGTATTGAGCGCACTTTTAAGCAAAATTAGGAAAGACAAAGAAATTCATGGTGAAACATTGAAGTTGCCATGTAAAACTAGATGGGGGAGTCATGTGGCGGCATTAAAAAGTTTAAAAGCTAACAAAGCAGCGCTTCAAAATCTCGCTGTCCATGAACATAGCCAACCTACATCAGATGTCAAAAGCACGATTCTTGACGATGGTTTTTGGACTATGGTTGAACAATGTGTTACTATAATGGAACCAATAACACAAGCAATATTTGAACTCGAGGGTGATAATTATAACGTGAGCAAAGTATATATGACCTTCAAGAATATTTTATCGAAATTGCTTTTTGCTTTCACCTCTACAACTATTTTGGAAACTTCTGATATAGAACGTATAAAAACTGCAGTAGACCATAGAACTACACAAGTTATCAAACCTATACACTACGCTGCACATATGCTGAACCCTAAAGCCGAAGGCCATGAACTCACTGAGAGTCAAGATTCAGAGGCGATGGAATTTATTCACAACCTGGCGAATTTTTTAAGTTTGGATTGTCTTGCTGGCTTAGCTCAATATAGAGCGAGAGATGGTATATGGGGAAAAGAATTTACATGGAAAGCTGCAGAGACTGTGGATGCTGTATTATGGTGGAAAGGAATTTGTGGTGCCTCGCCGTTAAGTAAAGTGGCCCTACGAATTCTGACTGCACCATGCACATCTGCTGCTACTGAACGGTCGTTTAGCATCCATGGTTTCATACACAGTGCAAAACGAAATCGCCTTACAACAGAAAGAGCAGCTCAAATTACATCTTTGGCATACAATTGGAATTTAAAGGAAAATAATGATTCATCCAAAAATATCCAACTGTCCAATGTTAATGATCAATCGTTCGATACAGAAATCAATGATTTTTTAAGTGATGATTATGAAAGTCAAGATGAATCTACCTCGATTCAAGTCAATACGAATGATGATTCCCAACCATCAACATCTACTTCAAATAACCGAGAAGTCTGGGAGCTAGAATATGTAGATGCAACTAATATGAACCTGAGTGATGATGATGATAACTGAAGATATCAATATTGTATTATTTGATTTTTTACGTGATATACACAAAATTATTAATAATTAAGACTACGAGTACTATGTAAGATGACTAAATATTGAGTTATATTTACGAGACCTAAAACTCTATTTCTATAATTACTTTAGATTTAAAGAATTCGAATTATCAACCGTGATTTAACAAGACTGTGATTATTTTTATGACTGTTATTATTTGATTAAATATTTTTTGTAAAAAAATTACTCTATGTTTTATTATAACGTAATATCCCCTTTAATTTTTACAAAACAAAGTTATTAGTTTTTCTGCCCAGTGATCGGACATTTATTTGGACGTAAACTCATTTATGCCCAATATGCCAAGTTTATGCCCATTATGTCCATTTTTGTTTTTGCCCTCGACCCATCTCTAGTCACAGGTGACTCAAGTAAGCCGTGGGGATCGAGCGAGATATACTCGAGTGATTAAACCACTCCAGTGTTACTAGATTGAAATGTAAAATGACTAGAATGGTAAAATAGAACTTGAGCTGCGTTACTATCGAATGTTAACTTGAATTGTGTACTTAATAAAAGAGGTGCTTGTAGCTCAGTGGCGGCCGCGCTTTGGCAGTGATTACCAAAGTTAAGCCACCTACGCCGCGGTTGTGATTGGATGGGTGACCAATCTAACCATATCAAGTGACATTTATCACAAGCATCTCCGTGCAAGGCACGTTAAAACTTGATATTTGGAGGCCTTAAGACGGCTTGCTTACATCTAACAGTAAGTTTTAGTCACTGGCATTACAACACCCCTCCAACAATCTGCACTGGGTCCGCAAGGTGGAGTATGGCCCAAACCACCTCACAGTTGAGGTGAGGCCAGTGCCCTGCAGTAAGACGTAATAGGCACACTTTACATTACTTATTAAAGAAAACTTACACTTCCTCTGCCGGAGTCAGCAGCCAACATAGAACGTACTATGTCTATGCTATAGGACGAGCCATTCTGTATAAAGAAAAAATCATATTTATGATTACGTTTACATATAGGTTATTATAATGATAATATAACACTATAAAGCGGTGGTAGATCAGTCTCTCAACTCCCAGCTTGTGTCGTGAGTTCAAGTCCTAGCATGTACTTCTGGTTTTTTTATCAGGGAAATTATATGATTAAAACTGTTTTTTTTTTCATTGTTATAGTTTTTTTATTATTATTCGTTGATAGTCATAAACATTTGTGAGTAAAATACGTAGGAACTTCCATCAAACTAGGGTTAAATAATAAACTAGTTAACTAGCTTACGCGTTAAAAAAAATACAAAAAAAGTTAAGTAAAGTTAGGGAAAGTCCTATAATTAGCATAATCCTTTTAATGCGAATTTGCTATTGCGAGTACCCAGACCCGAGCCAATTTAGAAAATATCGTTTTCTGAATTGACCCGAACCGGGAATCGAACTCGGAACCCTCCGCGTTCAAGGCGCACCACGGCGCCACTACTCTAATTTGGTCGACAAGTTTAATTTTAATTTTATTGTTTGCTTAGAATGTACTTTTGGAAACTAAGAAATTATTAATCATACATTAGTATACATAATACAGTAGGAAGCGATTTTGTTTTAAACTTTGTATAGCATAGTACTAGTAACTATGTATAACAAATTCGCTTCCTCCGTCTGTAAGCTTAGATCTTATAGTAAACTACGCAACGGATTTTAATGCGGTTTTAACAATAGACATAATGATTTAAGAGGATGGTTTATATGTATGATACATTATGATATTAATATAACATAAGGAAACACCACGCGAACGAAGTAGCGGTCAACAGCTAGTTAAAACAAACAGGCTTGAAACGGGACTAAGCGCTAGAAGATATATTAGAGATAATATAACACTTACAGACTCCGCGATGTCGGTCAGGCTGTCGGTGAACTTCAGATATTCTGTTAAAAAGATAAAATGTTATAATCAGTAAATATATGTATTAGATTAAAAAGATAAAACGATTCCTCAATACGTAAATATTGTAAATGCAACTTTTACTGCAACTGAGTATAGTGCATCCTAGAAAAAACTTTGATGAAACCACATCACTTGTCGAATGCATCAGTATATATCCTTTAAATTGAATACATTATATATATGTACCCATAATGTTAAATTTATTTAATTCACACATTTTTTATTTTTATTTATACAAAGTGTGTAAATATAGTTGCTGAACACGTGATTGAAGGATTGTTCTATTCTTTTGTACACCCTGTATGTCATCCCATTTCATATGCAACTCACCGGACCAGTCGGCCTTGCAAGAGCGTTCCTTCTAATCGGAGGGTATGCTCGGGTGTATGTCAGCTACATTTATCATACAACTCACCGGACCAGTCGGCCTTGCAGAAGCGTTCCTTCTCATCGGCGGGTATGGTCGGGTGTATGTCAGCTACATTTATCATACAACTCACCGGACCAGTCGGCCTTGCAGAAGCGTTCCTTCTCATCGGCGGGTATGCTCGGGTGTATGTCAGCTACATTTATCATACAACTCACCGGACCAGTCGGCCTTGCAAAAGCGTTCCTTCTAATCGGCGGGTATGCTCGGGTGTATGTCAGCTACATTTATCATACAACTCACCGGACCAGTCGGCCTTGCAGAAGCGTTCCTTCTCGTCGGCGGGTATGCTCGGGTGTATGTCAGCTACATTTTATCATACAACTCACCGGACCAGTCGGCCTTGCAGAAGCGTTCCTTCTAATCGGCGGGTATGCTCGGGTGTATGTCAGCTACATTTTATCATACAACTCACCGGACCAGTCAGCCTTGCAGAAGCGTTCCTTCTCATCGGCGGGTATGCTCGGGTGTATGTCAGCTACATTTATCATACAACTCACCGGACCAGTCGGCCTTGCAGAAGCGTTCCTTCTCGTCGGCGGGTATGCTCGGGTGTATGTCAGCTACATTTTATCATACAACTCACCGGACCAGTCGGCCTTGCAGAAGCGTTCCTTCTCGTCGGCGGGTATGCTCGGGTGTATGTCAGCTACATTTTATCATACAACTCACCGGACCAGTCGGCCTTGCAGAAGCGTTCCTTCTCGTCGGCGGGTATGCTCGGGTGTATGTCAGCTACATTTTATCATACAACTCACCGGACCAGTCGGCCTTGCAGAAGCGTTCCTTCTCGTCGGCGGGTATGCTCGGGTGTATGTCAGCTACATTTTATCATACAACTCACCGGACCAGTCGGCCTTGCAGAAGCGTTCCTTCTCGTCGGCGGGTATGCTCGGGTGTATGTCAGCTACATTTTATCATACAACTCACCGGACCAGTCGGCCTTGCAGAAGCGTTCCTTCTCGTCGGCGGGTATGCTCGGGTGTATGTCAGCTACATTTTATCATACAACTCACCGGACCAGTCGGCCTTGCAGAAGCGTTCCTTCTCGTCGGCGGGTATGCTCGGGTGTATGTCAGCTACATTTTATCATACAACTCACCGGACCAGTCGGCCTTGCAGAAGCGTTCCTTCTCGTCGGCGGGTATGCTCGGGTGTATGTCAGCTACATTTTATCATACAACTCACCGGACCAGTCGGCCTTGCAGAAGCGTTCCTTCTCGTCGGCGGGTATGCTCGGGTGTATGTCAGCTACATTTTATCATACAACTCACCGGACCAGTCGGCCTTGCAGAAGCGTTCCTTCTCGTCGGCGGGTATGCTCGGGTGTATGTCAGCTACATTTTATCATACAACTCACCGGACCAGTCGGCCTTGCAGAAGCGTTCCTTCTCGTCGGCGGGTATGCTCGGGTGTATGTCAGCTACATTTTATCATACAACTCACCGGACCAGTCGGCCTTGCAGAAGCGTTCCTTCTCGTCGGCGGGTATGCTCGGGTGTATGTCAGCTACATTTTATCATACAACTCACCGGACCAGTCGGCCTTGCAGAAGCGTTCCTTCTCGTCGGCGGGTATGCTCGGGTGTATGTCAGCTACATTTTATCATACAACTCACCGGACCAGTCGGCCTTGCAGAAGCGTTCCTTCTCGTCGGCGGGTATGCTCGGGTGTATGTCAGCTACATTTTATCATACAACTCACCGGACCAGTCGGCCTTGCAGAAGCGTTCCTTCTCGTCGGCGGGTATGCTCGGGTGTATGTCAGCTACATTTTATCATACAACTCACCGGACCAGTCGGCCTTGCAGAAGCGTTCCTTCTCGTCGGCGGGTATGCTCGGGTGTATGTCAGCTACATTTTATCATACAACTCACCGGACCAGTCGGCCTTGCAGAAGCGTTCCTTCTCGTCGGCGGGTATGCTCGGGTGTATGTCAGCTACATTTTATCATACAACTCACCGGACCAGTCGGCCTTGCAGAAGCGTTCCTTCTCGTCGGCGGGTATGCTCGGGTGTATGTCAGCTACATTTTATCATACAACTCACCGGACCAGTCGGCCTTGCAGAAGCGTTCCTTCTCGTCGGCGGGTATGCTCGGGTGTATGTCAGCTACATTTTATCATACAACTCACCGGACCAGTCGGCCTTGCAGAAGCGTTCCTTCTCGTCGGCGGGTATGCTCGGGTGTATGTCAGCTACATTTTATCATACAACTCACCGGACCAGTCGGCCTTGCAGAAGCGTTCCTTCTCGTCGGCGGGTATGCTCGGGTGTATGTCAGCTACATTTTATCATACAACTCACCGGACCAGTCGGCCTTGCAGAAGCGTTCCTTCTCGTCGGCGGGTATGCTCGGGTGTATGTCAGCTACATTTTATCATACAACTCACCGGACCAGTCGGCCTTGCAGAAGCGTTCCTTCTCGTCGGCGGGTATGCTCGGGTGTATGTCAGCTACATTTTATCATACAACTCACCGGACCAGTCGGCCTTGCAGAAGCGTTCCTTCTCGTCGGCGGGTATGCTCGGGTGTATGTCAGCTACATTTTATCATACAACTCACCGGACCAGTCGGCCTTGCAGAAGCGTTCCTTCTCGTCGGCGGGTATGCTCGGGTGTATGTCAGCTACATTTTATCATACAACTCACCGGACCAGTCGGCCTTGCAGAAGCGTTCCTTCTCGTCGGCGGGTATGCTCGGGTGTATGTCAGCTACATTTTATCATACAACTCACCGGACCAGTCGGCCTTGCAGAAGCGTTCCTTCTCGTCGGCGGGTATGCTCGGGTGTATGTCAGCTACATTTTATCATACAACTCACCGGACCAGTCGGCCTTGCAGAAGCGTTCCTTCTCGTCGGCGGGTATGCTCGGGTGTATGTCAGCTACATTTTATCATACAACTCACCGGACCAGTCGGCCTTGCAGAAGCGTTCCTTCTCGTCGGCGGGTATGCTCGGGTGTATGTCAGCTACATTTTATCATACAACTCACCGGACCAGTCGGCCTTGCAGAAGCGTTCCTTCTCGTCGGCGGGTATGCTCGGGTTGTCCTTCAGGATCCGCTCCAGCTCGGCGGAGTTGAGCTGGAGGTCGGGCGGGTCGGCCACGCCCTGCGGCATCATGGGGCTATCGTAGGGCCGGGCGGAGGGGCTGCCCTCCGCCCGCATGCCGTACAAGATCGCATCGCCGAGGTCGCTGGCCGAGCTACTTGGCGACGCCAGAGGGACCTGCGGCAGCTAAAACCGGGATGACGACACCGCCAATCAATTGACTTACATTTTACGACTACTAATACACTATTTAAGGATGATTTTTGACTGTCAAAACGCCAAAAATGCGCGAATTCAAAAATAGCTTATTTATGAGATACTATAACTTCAAAAAAAATATTTAAAACAAATTTTCATGTTTTTAAAAAAAATACAAATATATATAATAACAGAAAATACTAATAAATAATAATAAGAAAATTACGAAATCAGGGAAAAATATTCGTTTCTAGTTCGTAGTTTTGATAATTGATACAGTTACGAGTATACCTTTAGGTATCTAGATGAACATACTAAAAGTTCTCAAGGGTGGGGGCTGTGTTATGGGTGTCCTGTCTTTTTTTTTAGTTTTTTTCTCATATATCGAATATTTGTACGAATGGCATTACGATTACTTCTAATATTCTACATAAAATTTTCCTACCTCGCACCCTAATCACACCCCTAAAAACCCTAAAAATAAGTGATTTTAACTTTTTATGTAGCTAACCTGACAACTTGAATGCCATGAGGGATACCTCATGGTATCCCTCATGGCATTCAAGTTGTCAATTATTTTCTGTTTTGTCTAGTTTTTAGGCAGATAAAGACTTATTTATTTACTTACCTGAGGTATAGTACACATCTGTACATCGTTGGCCAGGTTTTCATTCTGATCATTGCTCTGCAATATTAAAAAACAATGAATTTTACTTTATCATAACAACTTGTTATTTATAATAATTAATAACCTCGTGTTACTCATGCCTATCTCTAAACCGACGTTCGAAACCGAAATGACTAAATGCATCGTTCTAATAATAACAATATACTCACGTTCATATAACACAAAACTGTAGCCGGAACTTCACCATTACTTTTAAGGGAATCTGAAAATAAAAAACAGTAATTGAAATAAGTAATGCATAAGTTTAACAAGATCACTTTCCAAAAGCATACCTACGTCGGAAAGAAAAGAAAAAACGAGTTTTTGTATTCAAACTCACGTTCACAAATGCAACTTTGGTCCAATGCCCTCAATACATAAATATAATTTGACATAATAGCACTTGAATTTAGAGTGACATTTTTATTTACAGCCACTTGAGTCCTAAAGAAACCGGGAGATAAGTGTAGGCTCTCGAAAAGTTTGATCCCAAGTCTAAAAAACTTTCGTTTCTCTTTCCATCACAAAAAGCTAAAACGATCGTAAAGGTATTAGGTACTTATCACTAGTGATGACTTCGTTACTTAATACGATGTAATACGGTTTAAATTCCTTTTTTTTATCTGAATTTTCATCATCCGCCTTTGGAAGCCTAGTCCACTGCTGATACAGACCTTCTTTTAATCCTTATGCCTATGCCAAATTCTGTATGGATTATTCGTAAATGAAATCAATGCTGCTGTTTCGTACAGGTTTGTTTTTCTCTCCCTAATCAGTAGCACAAAAAAGGTTAGGCATTTAAAAATACCACATAATACATTATTATCTTTACATCACAATATAACCCAAAAACTGTATGTTAGTTAGCCTGTAATGTATGTTTGTATGATAATATTGTATCTTTTACTATAATTCAATTCTGAATTTTGTCCGAATATTGATAACTGTGTCTAGCTTTCTCTCTCCAGTACTGCTGTTTAAGTTTACGATAGTAATGATTGAACTTACTTGTTGAGCTATAGGACGAATATGACGAGTTCACCCTCCTTTTCTTGCCAGGTACGTCCGACCGCCCGCCATACTTCTCCGGTTTATATTCGAACTCTTTCGGCTCACTAGTTCGCCCGTCTGAAGGCCGCACAAGTTCTATGTATACTTTTCTGGAGGAAGTAATGTTTTTATCTTGATACGGAGGAGTCCTTAATAGAGATAAAAGAAAAAAATATATAAAATTGTGCATAACTCAAGAATTATGTGATGAACATCGAGCTGTAGTCTCAACTATCTCTAACTTTTAGAAATTAAGTTATGTTTGTATGTGATGATGCTGAGTCCCTTTTATTACGGGCGCTTAACATATAATTTATTTTATTTTAGACACACACAGGCTCACATATTATATTTAGAAACATCATTTCAGCCATAGGACGTCCACTGCTGAACATAGGCCTCCCCCAGTGACTCCCAGATTGGCCGGTTGGAAGCGGCCCACATCCAGCGGCTTCCTGCAACCTTTACCAGGTCGTCTGTCCACCTTGAAGGTCGACGTCCTACGCTACGCTTGCCGGTACGTGGCCTTCATTCCAGAACCTTTCTGCCCCATCGGCCGTCAGTTCTACGTGCTATGTGCCCCGCCCACTGCCACTTCAGCTTGCTTATCTGTTGGGATATGTCAGCGACTTTTGTTCGTTTACGAATCTCCTCATTCCTGTGTCGATCTCGCAAAGAAACACCGAGCATAGCCCTTTCCATAGCACGCTGTGCAACCTTGAGCTTTCTTATGAGGCCCATTGTGAGAGGCCACGTTTCAGTTCCATGTCATCATAGACACATACCTTAGAAAGACTTAGAAACATATCTAAAGACATCATAGACTTAGAAACATACCTAAAGACAATAGCGTACTGATGATGTACATCACTCTGCAAGAAATGTCCGTTGGCAGACCAAGTTTCCTCGCCAATGTCATTCACTTCGAACAGTCGGACCATAATGTTTTCTGTGGATAAAATGTATTTAAATATCAGTTAGCGCCAAAATATGTTTACTCCCATTAGGACCATATGGCGGGCTTTTATGTTATACTTAATAAAAAGCATAAGTATCATGATAATTGGCCTTCTTCATTCAACTGCTGAGAGAGCGATAGGACAGCCTAAATTGTGCATTTTTCTATAAACATCAGTAACTTTATTGTAAGGTGTGCAATAAATATCATCTATTTATCTCCAATTGCATGCCATTGAGCCTGATTATCGGCTATTCTTTTTTATCCGAACAAACAGCAGTGACAGCTTTGCGTCTTCAACAATACGGTGGTTCTGTACTCTTGGTACGCTAGACTCGCACTTAGCATGTTTATATTGTATGTAATACAAACGCTTATCAAAATACATAACTTACTGGCTTACAACTCGCTAACAGTACTTACTATCTACAAAAATGGCGGGATAGATAAAAATGGGAAACAATCACTGATATTGTTTGACTAAAGTGAATATCACTAATGTTACTAACCGATATTTTTTCATTTTACGAAAAACTTAAATAACTTTCTTATCTTAACAAATAGGTGGTTGTATGGATATTTTACAAAACGAATGGACCTCAATAATAAATTGCCCTAATATTAAACAGTGATGATCTAAAACTGACAAGTTATGTTAAGAGGGCCACCAATTCAATTTAGCCGTTTAAATTTAAACGTTTTGCCCTTTAGGAGTGAACCTAAAAGAACTTTCGCCAGATGTCACAAAAGTCATTATCTTAGATCAGAATAAAGGTCTCTTCAGATTTATGCTATATTAGCTACCGTGGTTATTCAAACTAGCATGCTGGCATTTTGGGATAACTGTAACTCAGCATGTAAACTGTGTTAATAATTTAAAATATTATTATAAATACCGAGCGGTATTTCACTAGGTATGTACAGTGGATTTATTTATTACGACTTTGGTTGTAGCGAATATTTAGCTATCATCATCATTCAGCCACAGGACGTCCACTGCTAAACATAGGCCTCCCCTAGTGATTTCTATTTAAATAAAGCGACGTTAAATCTGAGTCCCTTAAATTTAAAGCATAGGTACTTTAGTACGAAATTGAAGTGGCTATATTGACTTTGGATGTAATGCCGAGTTCGGGTGTTGCGGCTGTTTTTTTACCCGAATTCCAAAAGAGAGTTATTTAATAAATCATTTGTAACAATTTCCTAGAAATCCCATGCAGATATTGCGACCGGAGTCGGCCGCCAAAAACACAAAGAGCTTTTTTATCTTTTGTTTACATCCACACAGATGGTCAGCAACTGTGGTGACCTTTTTGAAAATCGGATGGATCGATCCCCATTAAATTGACGTGAAAATTGGATTCCAAACGGGTTCGATCTAGCATCCGTAGTTATTACTAAAGGTATTAATGTAAAGCTATCACTCCCATCCAATGAATACACAATATGAATGCTACTTTAAAAAAAAGAAAAGAATTTGCACATCTTTTCGCATTTTGGTATAGCGAGAATTGAAACCGTGGACATGACTTATCGCTTTGACAGCAAATGTTTAAATTAATAGTAACTACCTATTGTTTGTTTCGTCTATCTACGTAAGTTTCTTGAATCACGTACGTGCCCAGTTGTGATTATTGCTCTTGAAGGCCTGTTTAGGAATGCTTAAGCTTAGGTTGGTTGGTATATTAACCTACAAGTGAAACTATGGACAAAGCTAAGGGAAAAAGCTCTTTAATTCACACCATACTACGAGAGTGATCAAAGCAGCAGTATACTTTACAGGCATTATACAGAGCGGAACAAACGGACCATGCATCAGAAAATAAATCAAACTGCATTTAATAAATTCGAAAGGCAATCTGCCTTAGCCGAGAATGTAACTGACTTACAGTCCAAAAAAATTTGCTGTAGTATATTTTGGGTCGTCAACAGACGAAGTCATTAAAATGTATCAATTATCTACAGAGTGTACAAAAAATAGGACACTCCTTAAATAAAACCACGTGATCACAATTTCGATGTTGCTCACAAAGTAAACGTTGTTGTATATGATCAGCTGATCACACAGTTTCAAGGAGTGTATTTCGAGTGTATTCTTTTGTACACCCTGTATATTAAATATTAGGTTTTAAGACTAACATAAAACTCATCATAATACTTAAAACTGATACAAAATTAAACTTGATTATTTGGGTGGATGTTGTTTAAAAGTAGATTATTTAGAATTAGAAGGTAAATTATATTATAATATGTGCCACCTAGTGCTCTTAAAACTAGGAGCTATATATTTCCGACAGCCATCAAGATTTGCGTTTCATCGTTTCTCAAGTTCTTTCCTGTCTTTAGTATTATTGTTGTATAAAGAAATGAGGTCAGATACTTACTTTTGTTAACTTTTTCGACCAATAAGAACACATCGTCGCCGCCGCTGGCGCGACCGCACGATCTGCTCGCACGGGTAATCCTTAAATCATTGGTTGCCGCGCTTTCTGTTAAATTAACATAAAAATGTTAGTTCAGAAAACATAGCTTTAGTAATGTGGAACTTATTTTTTAGCTCTACTAGCACTTCGAGCAATCATTCTAAATGCTAAGAAATCCGAGCGACGTAAGTAAACAACGCAACAACAACATAGTCTGATACTCGAGGAGTTGAGTTTTTTGGTGATTATTCTTCTTGTGTTGTGTAAATGGCGACTTTTAAGACGGACTTTGACTAAAACTTATCAACTTCTACGGCGTCGCGACTTTAAACATTGGCACGCTAACCGGACGCGCGAGGGAGTTGGCCGACGTACTCTTCAGGCGGAGGGTGGACGTGGCGTTCCTGCAGGAGACTCGGTGGAGAGGCAGCAGATCCCGGTTAATTGGGAATGGCTACAAACTGATCTACACGGGTGCACCTGGTGGAGCGAATGGGGTGGCCGTGGTCCTCTCCGAAGGATTGCAGAACGACATTCTGGAAGTGAAACGCTACAGCGATCGGCTGATGGTCGTGGGGGTGCTTGTCGAAGGGGTTGTCACCCACTTGATAAGTGCTTACGCGCCACAGGCCGGTTGTGGCGAGGCTGAGAGAATGGCGTTCTGGGGTCTGCTTGGTGGAGTGCTTAGCGGTATCCCGTTGTCGCAGGGGATTGTTGTGGGTGGCGATCTGAACGGTCATGTGGGTGAACGGTGTGAGGAGTTTGAGCGTGTTCATGGTGGTTATGGGTACGGTGGTCGTAATGCAGAAGGTGGGGATATCCTCCGGACGTGTGCGGCTGCTGACCTTGCCATTGTGAACACGTTTTTCAAAAAGAAAACCGAGCACCTTATCACCTACAGGAGCGGGAGGCATGCCACTCAGATCGATTTCCTACTCACCAGGAGACACCACATCAGTAAAGTGGCCAACTGCAAAGTCATACCCGGTGAGAGTCTCGCTGCACAACACCGTCTACTTGTCATGGATCTCCGCGTAAAGCCCAAGATCAAGCGTATCGAGCGCTGCCGACGCCAAATCAGATGGTGGAAGCTTGATAAAGACACGTCCCAGAAGTTCGCCTCAACTATCGGCGACAAGTGCGACGGTAGTGATGGCGAACCAGTCCAAAAATACTGGGATAGGATTCAGGCAACCGTCACTGATGCAGCGAAAGCGGTGCTTGGCTTATCTCAGGGCGGTCGCAAATGTGACAAGGAGACTTGGTGGTGGAACGACTCAGTCCAAGAGGAGATTAGGGTGAAGAAAGCCCTCTTTAAAAAGTGGCAAGCGTCCAGATCTCCTGAAGACCACGACGCGTACAAGGGTGCAAAACGCGCTGCTAAGAGAGCTGTAGCCAGAGCCAGGCGAGACCACTTTCATACGCTCTATGACAAGTTGGAATCGTCTGAGGGGCAAAAGCTAATCTATAAGTTAGCGCGCTCCAGGGTCAAAGCGGCACAGGATATTTCCCAGTGTCGCTGTGTTAAAGACCCTGGGGGCAACCTTCTATGCGAGGACCTCGCGTTGAAGGAGAGATGGCGCTCTTATTTCCACGAGTTGCTGAATAAGCAGCACAAAGAGGTGCAGCCACCGGACCTCCCTCCGAATCAGGGACTAGTACCACCGGTAACGCCTGAAGAAGTCCAGTTTGCTCTTCGCCGCATGAAGAATCGTAAAGCTGTCGGAGCCGATGGAGTCCCAATCGAAGCCTGGAAGGCAATGGGCCCTCTTGGTGTGGACATCCTAACCTACCTTTACAACCGCATACTCTTAAGCGGGCTGATCCCGAGCCAATGGAGAATGAGTATTATTACTCCGGTCTTCAAAGGCAAGGGATCAGTGCAAGAGTGCAGCAACTACCGCGGTATAAAGGTCATGTCCCACACCATGAAGCTCCTTGAGCGGATTGTGGACTCCCGGATCCGACAGGAGTGTGATGTCTCGGGGTGTCAATATGGGTTTCGTCCTGGCAACAGTACTATGGACCCTGTCTTCGCCCTAAGGACCGTCATGGAGAGATACAGGGCGAAGAACACGCCTCTGCACTTGCTCTTTCTTGATCTGCAGAAGGCCTTCGACTGTATCCCTCGAGTGGTGATCTGGTGGGCACTGAGATCCAAAGGGGTCCCCGAGGCATATATTGACATTATTCGGGACATGTACCGCAGCTCCGATTCTATGGTTCGGACCGCTGTTGGCGACACCAAACCGTTCCCCATCACCGTCGGAGTACACCAGGGTTCCGTCCTCAGTCCGTTTCTGTTCAGTGTGATATTAGACGTTGTGTCAGACAGCATCAGAGACTCACATGAGCAGCCACCATGGCTGCTGATGTATGCTGACGATATCGCACTGGTGGACGCGGACAGGGGCAGGCTGGTGAGACGGGTGAACGAGTGGAAGCAGTCGCTTGAGAGCGGTGGTCTGAAACTCAATGTGGCGAAGACCGAGTACCTGGCCTGTAACTCTACAGATCCAACACCCGTTCGCATAGGCGGAGACAAGGTCGAGCGCAAGGACCAGTTCAAATACCTTGGATCTGTACTTCACGCGTCCGGAGACATCGATTGCGACGTCAAAGCACGCATTGCTGCTGCGTGGGCCAAATGGCGAGAGGTGACTGGTGTCATTTGTGACCCCAGAATGCCGGTTAAGCTTAAAGGACAGATCTATAAGTCCATCATTAGGCCTGTTCTTTTATATGGCAGCGAAGCATGGCCGCTACTTGAGCGACACAAGCAGGAGCTGCGTGTCACGGAGATGAATATGCTGCGGTGGATGTGCGGAGTCACGCGTAAGGACCGCGTGAGGAACTCGCGCATCCGCGGTAGCCTCCGTGTCCGTGATATTGCAGACAAACTGCAGGAGAGTCGCCTACGCTGGTACGGCCATGTTTTGCGGAAACCGGCAAGCTACGTAGGAAACAAATGTCTGGCCATGCCGCCACCGCCAGGTCCTGGCAAAAGGGGTAGACCCAAGAAATGCTGGCTTGACGTTGTGAGGGCTGACATGCGTGCCAATGATCTCACAACTAGAGACGCTCAAGACCGCGCGAAGTGGAGGAGCAAATCAAGGAAAGCGGACCCTGGGCTCCAAAGCAACGGCTTTGGACGCAACCGGGATTGACCGTATAGATGATGATGAACTTCTACGGCGATTATTGCAGTACAATATACACTGGTTATCAAAAAAATCGGCCCACCTGTAATTTCACTGGAAATATATTTGTGTTAAATTATAAAGGGAACAAATTGTGTCCAAATTAACGAGTTTTTTTAAAACCGACGGTTTCTTTTATACAATATATCAGGGTTGGCCTGGATAATTATCGTGATAATTATCTTGATAATTATCGTTGATAATTATCATGATAATTACGTGTTGATAATTATCGTTGATAATAACGAGTAACTGTTATTGTACAAAACAAAACGAATTAATATTATGTGTATCCAAACGCATGTTTTTTCGTCACAATATCAAGCGTGTATTGAAGGTCACATAATAAAAATTGTAAGTGACAGCCAAGTTACTATGAATGCAGTCGATTTTCTAAAGCGATTGTCTCCTATTAGTATAGCTTTAAACAGAATGCAAAGGAACTCCAGTACGATTGCCGTAGCAGTAGAAATATGGCACAAATTACGATTGGATCTCGATGACCAGCCGCTAAATATCAAAAAATGCTTCGAAAATCGCAAAACTATGGCTTTATATGGAGCTCACTACGTTGCAAATATGATTGACTACAGAATTCTTGGCAAGAATCTGAGCAATACGGAAAAAAAGGAAGGCTTTGAGTACATAAATCAAAATGACAAAAACTTTGTACCCTTTGTTATGGCGTTATTAACGAAATCAGAGCCTTTTCCAGAATATATTTTCGGGTCTCATTTAATTTTTAAAAACACCTCTCCTTTGCTGTGGTGGGCTTCAGTAACATTAGAAAATGAAAGTCTCTGGCCACAAAAAGAAAAGTTTCTTGCGTTCTGTGAACAACTCCTAACAGCTATTGCATCAACAGCAGCATTAGAGAGGCAGTTCTCTTCATTTGGATTAGTACAATCAAAACTAAGGAACCGATTAGGGAAAGAAAGGCTGCAAAGCTAGTATTTATGTTTAAATACTACAATCAAGATAGTGAAAAAAGGAGTGAAGATAAATAGCACTCAAAAATCAAAAATTACAATAACTTAGTCGTACACATATCAAAATTAATAGTTTTTTTTTTTTTAACAAAAGTAGTCACAGGTAAAACTAAAAGTAATATCTAAATATTTAAAAAACTTTCATTTATATATACGTTATTTGATTTGATAGTTGGATAATTATATGATAATTATCAGATAATTATCGGATAATTATCAGAGAAAATAATTATCTTGATAATAGCCAACCCTGCAATATATATAGCATACGTTCACCTGGGCCTCTCATGACGTTACGGCGCTCATCATAACCGTATTATGTCATTCGACTCTTATCACAAAAGAGCCACGGTCAGTTGTCGTCCCGTTCCTGGCTTATGTGGTCTTAAATTATGTTCACGAAGTGGTCAGTCAGTACAGCGTTAGTCAATAAAGTAAACGTAATTAACAAGTGCACCGTAAAAAACTTCGTATCGCACCTGGTAACAGGGCTTAACTGAAAACTGATGTAAAAAATCCAATCGGCACTGAACAGTTTTTATCTTAAAATGTTTATTATGTGCCCTCAAGTGCTTTAAGATTTATGGTGCTCAAATGTCAAACATGTTATCCGATCGTAGAAACCAAAAATAGTTTGAAAACCATTTATTTTTGAAACTACAGGATGAAATTGGGCAAAAAAGGGTGGGCAGATTTTTTTGATGACCAGTGTATGTACGGGGTTTCGTACACACGTTACACGTTGTTTCGTTGCGTTGTGTGTGAAGCCTACAGCCCCGTAGCATCGAATACTTATGTTGTTTCGTACTTATACGGAAAGGACAGTGCAATCATTGCTACTCGAATAAGAACACTTTTTATATGGCTTATGTACATTATAGTACTGAAGTAACTTATTTTTATAGGTTGTAGAAGAACTAACTTTTATTATTTGTAAACAATATCATTTCGATTTTAAATAGCAGAACCCTAAACAGTTTCCGTTACCAAAGCTAGTTTTACACAAACTTACATGGAAGTTATCTTTTAGAAAATGCCTAAAGAAAATATCAGTTCAATTTAAATTCTATTGTTGAAAAGATAATAGGAATTGCACTAAATAAGCATTTAGCATCAACGGAAGTGTCACACAATCTACGGTTGTAGTAGTGGAAACATATAAATAAAACTAATACAATGACATTGCGTGACACATACCATAGATATGCGTGATGCTATTTTAACATCAACAAGCTTTTCGGAAAATACGACGTGGTACAAATATCACCATTAAGTAATTGTTACACCTCTTTCTTATTTATAACTTAATACTCACTTAAGTTATGTATAGGTTTTGAAAAGACCGGCGGGCAGATTTCTTTGTTGGTGAGCACATCATGGGCGCTGAACCTCAGCCGCACAATATTCAGGTCCAAACCCTTCGCCTCGTTCTCACAATGCATGCGGAGCTATAAGAAAATATGGGAAAGTGAACAACGTACCGCATTGCCCGCAATAAAACATTGCGTTTGGATAACACGATCGTTCTGTTTGGAATGAGTTAATTTTATTTCACTTTTACACACAAACTGGTAGATAAGTTGTGATTAAGTCTGTTGTTTTATTATTGCGTAAGCTAAGGTAGCGCGGGCGCACGCGCACGAGCGCACGCGAAACTCAGCACCGACTCTACCAATCCGTAGTGTTTTCGAACACTTAAGGATATACTACGGTGACCACGTAAAGGCGAATAGTTTACAGACAAAAATAATAGGGCATATCGGTCATTAACCCGCGGTTTGCGAGTCCGACTCTCACTTGGCCAAACAGTAAAGGTTGTTGGTATGACGACCGGACTGCCACAGTCACAGTGTTTCTGTTTCTCCTTGAACAAAAAAAGTGTCGCGAGTTCGATTCTCGGTTTCTCATAGCTTAGATCTGCGTAGGTTGGTAGCCGTTAAAAAACATTGTCCAGCACCTTTTCTAACACATTCAAGTTAATTATAAACTTTAAGATTATAATTTGTTTATTTGGTCACCCTACTAGCTACCAACCATATAATGTGTCATTGCGATTAAACTATAAGTACTTACTTACCTACTATAATTAAAAATGTGCTAAATAAGCTAATTTATAATAGATTCATTCGTTATAATGATCAACGGATCGGATAGTAATGACATATGCATCGTATTTTACATAGAATTATTTACTGACTGACGATTTCATATTAAAGTACGTACACAGAGTTACGTAGTTTTAAAGTTTATACAAGTTAAAACCCCCAGTGTACGCGGTTCAAGAGATTAAATTAAGTTAAAATTTGATATCATTAAGCTTTACCATTGTCATTTTAGGTATATTATTAAATATCCCACACAAGTAATTAAGTCCATTTTTGTTATTATTTATTATTTTTATGACTTCAATAAATTTGGGCAATAAAGTTAAAATAAATAAATATTGTCACTTCACTCACTCATCAATTTTTTTTTAAAATGCTGTTCTAATTTTAAAATGTTAAAGGACAAAAAAGTTCACTTCAAACATTTCTGTTGTAATTTGTATACCAAAATAAATTATAGGCAACTCCAACCCCATTAACACAATGAGGCATGCAAATAATAAAAAATCAACCCCATTTCATGTATCACCTTCTCTCTTTCTTTTGCCTAGCCTTATCCCATTCCATTTGGGGTCGGCTTTGCTCATTATCTTTCTCTGGCCCACATTTCCGTTTTGGGTCGTCAGGTCATAAAGGCTTTAAATTAATGTATCTATGTAATTTTATTTCATAACTTTGTTTGCGTTATGGATTTATATCATGACAAATCTTTTTAGCAATGATAGGTTAATTAGAAGGGTTCTACTTTTTTCTATTTGGCTAAAAAGGCTTTCTATTCCATTTGGCATGAATAGGAAAAGGTTTCCAATACACAATTATGAAAGATAAATAAACCTTAAAAAAAATATTCATTTCATTTTGTCCGGTTGTGTTAGCTCCAACGAAACACTATATTAATTATATTAAAAAAAATTATATCATATGGCAACAAAAAATATTCTTTGAAGTGTGTTGAATTTAAAAACTAAGGAGTAATTTTCTTTTACTATACTCCTACCACAAAATGCATAGGTCCAAGGCCCAAGCCTTATCTGCTGTACACTTGACGTCCAATAATCAAAAGATCTTTACTCTAAGGTTAGTAGGTAATATAATATATGACATTGTTAGTCTGTGACAACGATTGCAGTAAAATATTTGTCATATCAATGCATTACAAACTTCTAGGAATACCTATCTGGTTCAAACCACTTTACTATCTACCTAACGAAGGTGCGTATCACAAAAAAAAAACATCATTGCGCTCCTATCTCTTTTTTACACGTGCTAAATGTCGTCAAGGATGTTTTAAGTGCAAAGGTCACAAAAGGGCTCTTTCTTTGTAGTTTGTCATAATACCAATGCATTAGTACTATCTAATAGTATCTAAGTATAACAAAAGTGGGTATCACAAAAAAAACGCGCTCCTATCTCAAAATTTTTACACGTGCCAAATGCTGCCAAGGATGTTTGAAGTGTAACTTTAGGTCGCAAATGGGGGCTCATTCTTGGTAATATAAACCGTTAAATACACACGCTGGATGCTTCAGCGTACGTTTAAAGATAGAAAGAGAAATACGTAGAGTAAAATGTATTATTATTCTAAATTTTTCCCAGGAAATATGGAATTTTTCAGGATATAAAGTAACCTATGTCCATCTGGGAGGTTTATTATAAATATTGATCAAAGAATTTTGTACAGCTAATGAGTGTTTCCGGAGATTACTTCCTACATCCAAACCATTTCCTTTATAATACTAGTCTTACAACCGTTTTACCCTTACAAGTGAAAGTGATTTCTTAAGCAATGATTTTTTTATATAGCTAAGATATTGACTGAAGTTAAAACTGTTAAAAGGTAAAATTCTGGCTTAGTAATAGTCACCATTTCCTTTTCTTAAGAATTGAGAACATAATAGGAACATGACTTTTTGATTGTTTGTGCGTTGGTTTACGTATTGTTGTAAAATATTTTTTACCTCCTTTCATGTATTGACGGGTAATAATTTAATATTATCAAATAGAAGAAAAAACCGAACTTTTATAGGATCACAATGTTGTTCCGCCTGTCCGTTCGAGACAGTGTTTTCAATAAACAAGTAGCGGTATCAAGTTCAAAAATAGGGTCCGTGGCGTACTTCCAGTGGCGGACGCCCCCGATTCTAATAATTTTATTATTCTATTTTTTGTGCTTTTGCACTAAGTACAGTTAATTTCAAGAGCGTCGATTACGGGGGCGTCCACCACTGGGGGCGTACGCCACGGACCCTAAAAATAATATCAAATACTACGCAGCTACGGTCTAATATCCCTTGGTTGGAGGTGTAAAAAAATCAAGTGACAAGGATAAAACAATCAAAATATACGGATATAAATTCGATACTTGCTAATTCACTCATAAAAACCTATACTATTATATAGGTCCCATAGGAATGGCCGGGTAGGTAGTACAGTTAATTTCAAGAGCGTCGATTACGGGGGCGTCCACCACTGGGGGCGTACGCCACGGACCCTAAAAATAATATCAAATACTACGCAGCTACGGTCTAATATCCCTTGGTTGGAGGTGTAAAAAAATCAAGTGACAAGGATAAAACAATCAAAATATACGGATATAAATTCGATACTTGCTAATTCACTCATAAAAACCTATACTATTATATAGGTCCCATAGGAATGGCCGGGTAGGTACCCGTTGTCCAAGCATCTTAAAAGTCGAGAAGCAAGGTCTAACCGCACCAGTGAAGAAAACAGGTCCGAAAATCCATACTACAGATAAACACAGATCTAATTATTGGTATTAATTAAGTAACTTTGTAATGTTGAATATGTTGTCGGCAATCTTGTCGACTTTCATTGATCTTCGCTAACATTAAACAGTGACTTGAAGAATTACTTTATTGGACTTTCATTGATCTTCGCTAACAATGTGAAATGTAAAAATTTCGTAATGCATAGCACCCGAATAATATCGATCCATAGCTCTTTATTGCTTGGCGTGACACAAAATTGTCCGTCGTCTGCTTACTGCTAACTTAGTACGTACTTGTAGTATGTATCTCTATGTGTGTACCAACTATAAACAGCGCCGTCCTTACACGAAGAAAGCAAAAACGACACGATCTTTAGTAAAACAAAGACTTCGAACTGTTTTGTATGGAGCCTGGCTAAAGTTGCAAGTACCTAAAATGTCGTATTTTGGTGTGTACACCTTTGAAACATTTATGCCAATCGACAGAAAACATATATACAAACAACAAATACTTTTTGACAAAATGTGGTAAATGATATTATACTTTATTCAGAATTTCAGTTTGAATTTGTCCAATAAAATTAAATATTATTACTTCTTGTCATAAATGGTATAAGACCTACTTGCCAAGAAATATTGAATTCTTCGCCATTTTTGAATAAAAGAATGAAGTCATGGGTACCACTTTCGACTTTATAAATGGTTTAAGCATTGACGAATTATAAATAAATACCTCATTGCCTAAAGACGAAAGTCTACAACCAGTGTGTGTTACCAGTGGTGATTGGTGGTGTGTTACCAATATGAAACTTAAACGTGGCCTCTCATTATGGGCCTTATAAGAAGGCTCAAGGTTACACGGCGTGCTATGGCGTTGCTATGCTCGGATTGCTCGGTGTTCTCAGAAATGAGGATCTCCTCTCCTCGTTGGGCTATGTCAGCGACTTTTGTAAATGAACTTTTTATTGATTAGCAAGCTGAAGTGGCAGTGGGCGGGTCACATAGCACGAAGAACTGACAGAAAGGGCAGAAAGGTTTTAGAATTGTGGTTATGTACTGGCAAGCGAAGCTTCCGACGTCCACCCACAAGGTGGACAGACGACCTGGTAACGACCTTCCAATCGGCCAATCTAGAAGTCATTGGGGGAGGCCTATGTTCTGCAGTGGACGTCATATGGCTGAAATGATGATGATGATGATGATAAAAATAAATAGACGTCCAAGCTACCATGCAAGCCGTGTCTTCCCTTTTATTTACTTTTTTCGTTATATCTCATCAAAGGGTTTTACAAACAAAAAAATATAAAAAATAAATAATATATTAAACATAAAAATAATTACCCAGTACTTGAGTCACCGGTGACTACTCAAAATACCACACAGTAAAGCGGTAGTTAGGAGAGAGGAGGGGTGGGGTAAGGGGTGTCACGGGTTTCCTCTGCTTACATTGCACAGCCTGCCAGACTGGGGTGATCGCGTGTGTACAGGGGCACCTTAAATCTAAAATATTTTAGAAAGTATCTCGATTACGACATTTTATCAAATAATATTTGTTGTTCTCTGTCGATTGGCACGTGTTTTATAGGTGTACTTACATCAAAACACGACATTTTTTTCATTGTTCGCAACTTTAGGTATGCCAATTAGGTTCGATGCCTTTACATGGTGAATTATTTTTTTAACTTCAAGGTAACGTCAACATCTACGCCTGCCGATAAATAATTTTCTAGGTAGATCAACCTACATTTTGAACTGTATTTAAAGTATACCTACATAAGGATGAAATTGTTAAGAGTCCCAGAACTGTTTGTATTTTTTCCAGTGATCGGAATAGGTAGATTGATTTGGGGTTAATGGCCTCAAACATTGATGTTAATATGGACATGCCTCCCGGATTTCGGAATTTCTTTGTATCAGTTTTAAAAAAAAGACATATCCATATTATGCTAGCACTACCAAAGTACATCAAATCAAACTACCTATTCCGATCACTGATTTATTTCTGTTTGAAAGTTCAAAACAATGGTTAGTTGTTTTAGAGGGGTACAGTTACCAACATAATTTAATACATAAACATCCGCGTGCGTTTGCTACCCACAAATAATATGTGTACGAAACTTAAGATATTACAGTTCGCAGAAATCTTTATTTTTATGACGACTAGACGACTTATTGCTGTCTCTGTCTGGCCGTCCCTCCATGTTAGGTTTTTACGTCTTTCCTAAACAGAATGAGCCGAATGAGAACAAACCTGTAATTATTTGTGAAAAAGAATGATGGATGCCCAAGAACCAAGTCAAAAAACTTTGAAATTCAATAAAAATATTTTGCATGTGTGCCTGCATGTGCACACGATGTCCCATAAATAAAAAGTAACCTCATCGTTGTTCATCATCAATCATTATCAAGAGATCATTGAGTAGAGTACAAATATATTTTCGCACTTGGCCGGTTTTTTATCTACATATTTGCTATAGAAAATAACAAAAGCAAAACAAGCAGTGAACAAAGAACTGAGAAATTATTGCCTATTAGCTTTACTTTTGATAAATTGCTCTATTCTTTTCAGTATTTTATATTGTATTAAAGTTCAGACAAACTTACCTCTTTTAGATCAACATTTCTCTTTGTTAACGTTTCTGAATATCTTTTAAACAGTAATGTTGGGACATCCTTTTTGGCTGTGTGAATAATTCCCATGCCGGCGAACCTACAAAAAAAGAATAAAATTTCGTAATGTCGATAGCATAACTATTAAGTTTAAAAAAACCCCCGACACAACTGTACAGCATCAGCTCAAGTCCTCGATCATCTTTTATCTAACACCGACTCATTGAGACTATTTTTATTAGTCCAAACAAGTTTGTCAAGTAGGAAATGAGCTGATAACCTTCAAATGGCTGAACAGATTTTCATAAAAAGCTATATATACATAGCTAAGATCCATCTCTGTAATATCAGCTTTAAAACAAAAACGGTCCATTCGTTTGGGAGCTACGATGCCACAGACAGATACACAGATACACACGTTAAACTTATAACACACCTCTTTTTCGTAGAGGGTTAAAAAACAGGTGATAAATTAATTTAATCTTATTAATATACATTACACGTTTAAATGAGCAAAATAGAAATTTTCATGACGTACCCAACTTTATAGCTTCCGTTTTCAGGCACCTCATAACTAACGTCTCTATCCTGTTCTTCTTCGAGGAGCTTATGTGGATGTTCCTCAGGGGACTTTTTCTGGGCCAAGCGACATCTTATGACTGCGCGCCCTTTGTAATTCACTAACTGTCACAAAATATCACTATTATTTAAATGACAAATAACTGTAGCATCGATATCTTCAGTGATTCCGAGCGCCCGTTTAAAGCATAATGCTTAATTTCTTAATTTGGAGCCATAGATTGTTGAAATAATATGGTTTAAAAGCACAGAATACCTAATTAAAAGTACTATTAAAGTTAATCATAAGTTTTGCTCAAGGCGAATTGAAAGCGAAAAATATTGTTTATATTTTTTGACTCCACATCCTTAAAATATTTCAAAACATATTAAAAAATGGGCTTACGTGTGGGCGAGTCGCCGAATCAAAAATATCACAAAATGTTCACTCGTATTATAAGAAAATACTGTTTGTGGGTAAAATTAAAATAAAAACTCACCTCTACCGTAGGATGAGTTTTGGTTTTACTTGTTCCACTTGATTCACCAAGCAAACAACCATGCGTGCCAACCATTTCACTTCTGTAACGGAACCGGAAGTAGTGTTGTGGCTCTTCCGTTATTCTCAGGAATGGTTGACCTAAAAAAAAGGAATAATAAAAAATCTGGTGTGGTTGTGTTGGGATTTCGGAAACACGGTCGTTAACGTGTCAAATCTAGATAATAATTCTGATAAAAATATTCATAATATCAGTACACAAGAAGGTCTCTAGTGCAGAGACAATTGATACTGACTGCAGCAGTTAGATCCTAGTAAAAAACCCTTTATTATTAGGCACAAGGTAATAAAACTCATCATAAATTTTGTTATGGTGTACAAGTTCCATACAAACTTAAAAGTATTTCTTTATCTCCTAGAAGTTAGAAATTATAATGTTTCAAGCATTGTTTAATTGTAAGTTCTACCAATATGTTATCCCTCTAACTAACATTCTATTTTTGTAGTACAAAAGAGAGCTGTATGGGTAATTAACAACCTTAGACCTGTTTAAGGAAACTTAAAAGTAATGTTTAAGGAAATTAATATACTTACAGCAGCCTTTGAATTCATTTATGAAAATATTATTTACATTCACAAAAACCTGCATCAAAATTATGTTTGTCACTTATCTTAGGGAGTAGACAAGTTTGTCTTTATTGCCATAAAGACAAACTTGGAATAAGTTTTAGACTGCGTAAAGAGAATAATTTGTTAATGGGTAAGTCTTATTACCAAATTTCCAGTCTATTGTTGAACTACCCATGTTTAAATTTAAATTGCATGTTAACAAAATCTTTATGGAAAAAAAAAACTTGTTAACCCCCTAACATCTCGTCGGCCTCATGAGACCTCATATTAATGGAATTTCTATTGTCTTGTTTACTTAAGCTTGATGAGTTAATATACAATTTAAAAAGAAGTGAACAAGTTTCTTGAACTCTGCCTTTCGGTGCTGGCCCACAACATTATCCTGAAGCAGTAGGGTATTGGTTATTTTCATTGGTATTCAAGCTTATCTCAAGGACACGAAGTTCAAAATATAGTAGCAGCTATTTGTTCATGACTGCTTCAAGTATTAACTTAACAGTTGTGAAATGCAAAAGCAATATTAGGACAGAGATAATCGATTAAAAATTTAAAAAAAACATAACACCTTGCCCCTACATCTGCATGAAAGATGCTGTATAGAGCAATGAGCAATACCATAGAGGTAGTCATGGCTACCGCTGTGGTGTTACTTGTCACTCCATCCATGTAGAAATAATTGACACAAAAGGGAACATAATTAATAAAGTATATTTAGACAACTATCTGGTGTAGTGGTTCGCACTCCGGACTACAAAGCCAGCAGTGGCAGGTATCCCACAAGGGGAAAATGTTAGTGTGATGAGCATGAGCATTTGTACCTGTCATGGATGTTTTAAATAAATGTATTAAAGTAGGTATGTTAATCAGTTATCTGGTTGCCATAGTACAAGCTATAGTACTAAGTAAATACAAAATTATCATGATACTTCAATATCTCTCATAGAACAAGTCTTTTGAAATACTGATGTTAGTAAGTTTTAGTTGTTATAAGGATGTAAAGTAGTTTAAACGTTTTGTGATATTTTTTGAGCTAAAGTATATTTTTTTTAATTTGTTAAATATTATCTGTGATATTAAATTGGCAAGCACTTAGTTAGCCCTCACAAATTGTATACCTAGTCTGTACCTACCACCTAAACTAATTATTACTTAATGTGACATGCAATAAACGATTTGAATTTGAATTTGAGCTTTGCTTAGTTTGGGGCTAGCTAATTGGAGTGATCGTGGAAACAATTTATTTATATTAAAGCACCACTAAACAGCATAGCTACAACTTATAAATTATCTTAATTTATCCAGCTAAGTGATATATTTCAAATTAGACATTGGTACTAACCGTTGTCTTGAAGCAGGAATTTGTTATCAACACAAGTCAGCTCAGTCATTGAGTATGCTAGCTGGGGTACCTGCTGCGAAGGCGAGCTGTATGGAGAGCCCATGTGAGACCGCGGCGACCCCATGTTGGAAGCCTCTGTGTCGCTAGACGTCGCCGATATCATTTTTCCTGCTATGTAATTAGCAATTCAGCTTTTCTTCAGGGTCAAAACAAATTCACATTACACACATCACTGTCTATTATTTGTCCTCAAAAATACACAAATATAAATCAGAGTAATAATATTGGACACTAGGACTTTAATAAAAAAACACAAGAAGCACAAACAGAAAAATGCACAAGCAAGAACCACTTCAATGTTGAATCCAACCCAACCAATCCAAATCAATGTGACATTGTTTTGTAAATTCTGCAAAATGCAGCCATGTTAGGTGTTGCTGTACTTTTTTTCGCTTACCTCAAAAATTGCGATTTATTGGACGAAATCTGATGTTATCCAAAATGCCTATTATGTAAATTAGAAACTATTTAAGCAGTGCGATCCTTGTCTAGTCTAGTCAGCTAGATGAAAAATAAAAAAATGATTTTTGTTTGCTTTCATTTATGCTAAAGCTGACGACCGAAAGAAGGTACGTCCATTTTATCTTGTTTGCATTTTTACTCTTATTGCCTTGGTTTAAGGTTGATTTTCGTATGGTACCCTTCCACGAGGACCATTTTTATAATTCTCTATTTTCGTAGTTTTTATTTGTATATAGTATTTCATAGATGTATATATTATTTAAAATTGTGATCTTAATAAAATCGACTTACAAAAAAAACAAAAAAAAAATTGCTACTGTTTTAACAAGAATAACAAAACGTACGTAAAAGTCACCCGGTACTAGAGAATGTGTAAAGAATTAGGTATGACAAATTGCCAATCAATATACTCACTTCACTTCACGTCTTGTTTTAATAAAAAAAAAACACGCGCGTCATATATTTTTAATAACATATTTTTAGGGTAATTTAAAATATTTGGCAACATTGTTTTACCATATTGACAGTTCAGTGACGCAAATATTTACCGACCGGGCCGGGGAAGAACCACGTACCACGTGACGAGATGACTCACAAAAAGTCCCGTATCCGAGTAGGTAGGTACTAGGTACATAATATACTTAATATGTTTATGTCGCGTTCTAATCAGTCAGAAAGTCAGTCAGTTTATTTATAGCATGGAAAATCGATGCATTTGACAAATAGCCAATATAATATTCGTCAAGTTAAAATGTTCATGTAGTCTATGCAAATAATTTAAGTAAAACTACAAAAATATGCTTTATTAATTAATACTTTTGTGGTGGGCAATACTTATCAGGACGACCTCCGTAGCCGAGACGCGAGCATACCGGACTTGGTGTCGCTATCTTTGAGGTTCTGGGTACGATTCCCTGTCGGGTCAATGTAGAAAAATAACTTTTCTATATTGCCTCGGGTCTGGGTGTTGTGGTACCGTCGTTGTTTCTGATTTCTGTAACACAAGTGCTTTGGCTACTTACCACAGGATCAGAGCAATATATGCGATGTTGTCCAATATTTATTTATTTATTTAATACTTATGCCCACAAAACATTATTCAAAATTCACAGTAAATAAAAAAAAGACTAAAAATACCCTTATTTTTTATCTATCAATAACTATAAGGTTATAGCTGTCCCGGCGAAGTTCGTATCGTTAATTTCTTGATGTTTTAATAGTTATTCTGTTATTCGGGACGGAAACAAAACCAAAAAACATAAATTGGCCCAGCTGTTCTTGACCTATAAATGGTGTAACTAACTCGATTTTGTTTTATTTAAATAGATTTATAAATTAATCTCTATTTCCCTTGGTCATCGCATCACGCTTGAACGATTTCGCTATTTTTTTTTGTGTTAATTAGTGTCAGGAGAAGGTTCAAAGAAAAGTTTATGGAAGTTGCGCAGAAAATTCTTTATTAAATCGTTGGTCGTCGTAGGGCTACTTACAAATAATATTTATTTTCAGTATTAGTGATGAAAAATTTAGTTTTTTTTCTTTGCTTGTGATAAGTGTGTGATTTTAAGTTTTTAACACGCTTTTATTAGGTCGACCTGTATGTAACTAACTATGTAATATTATCTATAACTAATTTAATCATCTTCCAAGGACCGTCATGGAAAATAAATTGTATCGCGCCCTACGCTTTTACAATCAAATATTATAATTAAAAGCCTATGTGCTTTACACTTTAGCCCAGAAAGAAATAGAGACAACTTGAACGATCCATAATTTATTTGTGGTTTTTACGTGCATTTAAGAAGCGTGTTTTTCTAGTGTTTTTTAAATTATTAATTTATTTACCTCTGTTCTCAACTATCTATGATTCTAGGTCAACGGGAAATATGTGGTTTCTATTAATTATCTATTATTTAATCTGTGACCAACGTCTTTTTAAGTACTTAGGGTTGCACGAGTTAAGCTAGTGACAAACTGCAACGGACGCGGCTCCGGACTCGTCTTGACATTGTGAGGTCAAGCGCTGCCATTGGTCTATCCTTCAGACAACTTCCGCCAGCCCAAGGATCGACCAATGGCAGCGTTTGACCTTACAATGTCAAGACGAGTCCGGAGCCGCGTCCGCCGCCATCTGTCACCGGTATTCAGTCGCAATTGACTACGCGGCGTTGCATTCCTTTTCATTTCGGTTACCTACTCCACTGGCACTGGCATCAACGTCGCGCTGCAGAGCTCAAGGATAAACTTGTAAGAGCCGGTCCACATTGCGTCAGACAGAGCGTTGCATCAATGTTGTAGCGCTGTCGCGGCGTGGTCGTTTTAGATACTCACATACATACTAACAATCGTAGTGTATATAAACGGTGCGCTGCGTCGACGCAACACACACACGACTGAACTGCAGCCCCCGAGACGAAGCGGGAGGGCGTGTACTCATTGCGACGCCGGAACGGCAGCGC
Source organism: Anania hortulata (assembly GCA_963576865.1). Classification (NCBI taxonomy): domain Eukaryota; kingdom Metazoa; phylum Arthropoda; class Insecta; order Lepidoptera; family Crambidae; genus Anania; species Anania hortulata. The sequence goes on along the minus strand of OY756396.1, from coordinate 14,678,755 downwards.
TCAGTTGTTTGTGCGTTGATAAGGACACACGCAAGCTCATTTCGTTTTTTTACGTATTTACGTTTTTGTTTTAAACAGTCAAAGCTGGATACACTCATTCTAAAAAATAAAATAAAAAACTTCTTTCCGTCTTACAGCAACTCCCGATTTTCTAACAAAAAAAACTGTCCATCACTATTTTATAATGAAATCAAAGGAAAGATTCAATACCGTCTTGTGATTTTGCGTCGATTTCGGAGGTGACGTAGTAGTAGGAGCAATGCCAGACGTCTTTTTCTTCTTATAGACTAATAGCGATGTTTTTACAAAATACCCGCCCCGCTGCGACGACGGAACGTTACGACTGCGTCGTAACTCGTAGTAAAGCTGCGATAGCGCAGCGCCTGTGTGGCCGGCTATATAAATATTTGCGTTACGACTAGGCTTGCCAGGTGTCCGGCTTTAGCCGGACATGTTAGGCTTTTTGCGGTCGCGTCCGGCCAAATATGTACGTGTTCGGCCTGTCCGGCTTTTGTCAGGCTTTTTGTCAGAGTGGCGTTTCGTACGACGATGGGCGGACGAGCGCCCGAGCGGACAAAGGCGAGCAGAGAGCAAACTCTCGTCCGCCCGCGCATCGCGCCGCGCCGCGCGGCGCGCGGTTGGCGTGAGCGTGACTACCCCGCCCCTCTGCCCGCGCCGTCCGCAGACAGGTTCGCGTCCGTTTTAGTCTGCCCTAGGAACGCGTGGCGTTTGTGCGTGCTTGGCGTGTGTTAACGTACAATTAAGTATTTAAGTTAGCGGCGACCGTATTTTTGGTGAGTTAGTTTTATATTTTCCTATTTGTAGCATTAATGTATTATTGACAAATCTCAAATACAAGTAAAACATCTTTGTTTCAGATCTCTCTATTAGTCATGTCGAAAAGAAAATGTATATTTTCTGACACTTTAAAAAGTCAATACAAGATGTTCAAATCTGGCAAAGAGCCATGGGACGCAAAATGTGTAATTTGTGATTAAATAATTTCCATTGCTAATAAGGGCAAAGCTGACTTAGAAAAGCATTTAAATACCGAAAAGCACAAAATGAAGATTCGTAGTACGGCATCTACATCAAGAATTGATATTTTCATGGAATCCAATGCGAACTTAAGTCTTCAACGGAGCGTTCGGGCCACAGAAGCTACTCTGGTTTATCATACCGTTAAACATCACGAATCATTTAACTCACTAGATTGCACAGCTCCACTTTGCAAGAGTATATATCCAGATTCGAAAATTGCAAAAGATGTAACCTGTTCCCGCTCAAAAGCTGAAGCTATCCTAAAAAATGTTTTAGGCCCATTTGCCCAAGAAAATATGTTAAAAGAAGTGTCAAAAATCAGATACTTGAGCGCCTCCACAGATAGTAGCAATCATAGTGCTATTAAGCTATTTCCTGTGCTTATACAATATTTCAACACTGAAAAGGGAGGAATTCAAGTTAAATTACTGGAGCTACAGGCCTTACCGAACGAGACTGCTGAAACAATATCCACTTACATGCCATTTTGACGGACAAAAACTTATTAGATAAATTAATTGCTTTTTCAGCGGACAATACCAATACTAACTTTGGCGGTAGAGAGAGAAGTGGGACCAACAGCGTCTACAGTAGACTCAAATCAGTTACTCAAAACGATGATATGGTCGGTGTTGGATGTATTGCACATATATTCAGCAATTCCATACATCACGCAATCGAATCTTTACCAATCTGTGTAGACAGCATAGTGATGCAAATGCACAACCATTTTGCCAGCTTCACAGTTCGTACTGAAGCTTTAAAAAAAGTTTGTTCAGAATTAGAAATTGATTTTAAACGTATGCTTAGCCATTCAAAAACCCGCTGGCTCTCTCTTTATCCCGCCATAGAGAGAATCTTGCAAATGTACGAGCCATTAAAGTCATACTTTCTTTCACTGAGTTATCCTGCCAGAACATTGCAAATGTTTTTCGAAAATGACTTCTCTGAGTGTTATTTATGGCTCTTACATTCTTTCATGTCTATATACCAAAGCCGAATCAAACGCACTGAAACTGCTGATATTTCTGTCAATGAAGTAATTGAGCAGTGTTCGCAAATAGTAGAAAATATAAACCAAAGATTGGAACAAAACTTTTGCCCAATGAAAGTGACCGAAATTTTACGGCGTTTATCGGAGGCTCGTCGGGATCGGGATGAGGTAGAAGATTTTAAACAAAACATGAGAAAAATGTACAATATTGCCAAAGATTACCTGAATTCCTGGACCAGTGAATTTTGTACTGACTTAAAACACTTTCAGTGGATGACTTTAGCTAATATTCCGAGCTGGGAACAAGGGGCAAAAACGATAGACACTTTGTCTAGAAAAAATGTACAGTTAAATGACAATAAATTTTTTGATCAGTGGCAAAACTTCATAAAATTTTTAAAGCAACACGAAACTTAAAACAAAAAAGATTAAAATCTTTAAAAAAAAAATGTTCTATAAATACCTACTATAAAGTAAATTCTTACCTAGCCGTAAAATTAATATTATCTTTTTGTTACTTTCCAGAAGAATGGTTATTTTTATTTGTTTTATTATATTTTTTAGTTTATAGTATTAAGAATGCCAAAAGAGAGTTATATTCGTTTGTTTTTTAGTTTTAATAATACTTAATAATCTACAAAAGACTGATGATTCATTTGTAAGTAAAACTGTAATAGTGTAATTTAATAAACATATTAAATTCGTAAACGAGTTTTTTTATTATAAATATTATGTCCATCTTTAAATAAATATCGAATATGCATATATCTGGCACACACACTCCATCTTCGATCTCATTCTCACTTTACATCACGTATAAATTCTTTTTTTAACAGCCCAGCTGTAAAAACATTTGGCAATAAAAAAAACATGTCCGGCTTTTAGGGCAAAATGTCCGGCCTTATATAGTGCGCAGTCCGGCCTTTGCATTTTATGGCCTGGCAACCCTAGTTACGACGACGCAGCGCGCCATGTGGACTGGCCCTACCTCAGGGGCGTGCATCCCATATAGGCTATTATGCAGAGCCTACCTTCATAAAAAACCGACAGAACAGCTGACCATAATTATTAATTACGTATTCAACAAAATTTCTTAATCTAAATTCAATAAAAATAAATATTCTGTAACCATTTTGTCGTCTACCTGTACTTATTCCTTAGATTAAGACTAGGTATATAGACTTAGTTCGTTACTGTGCAATTTAACCAATGTTAGGCTGCCGCGAGATCGCCTACTGTTTCACGCAAACTTACTCAATTTTCACTCACAGCCTACCCCCATCTGAAACCAATGCACGCCCCTGCTACCTACATATCCTATACATCGTAGTAAACCACTTTTGTTCTATGACTTAAAATATGTACCTACTTTATTTATTTATTTATTGTAATATTGTACACAATCAATACAGTTGAACAGTACAAAATCCTGTGAGGGTGCAGCAATTACATCAATTATATCATCTAGGTAATATAATTAAGCATTATAATAATATTTACAAAAAGTATTTAAAGTAACTAAGTAGTTCTATTAAATATCACTTAGGTACATACTTTGTAGGCTATTTTAGCACAAGTTATATAAGTTTAAGAATTATTATGGTAAAAGATAAAATTTTTAGCCTGGGTAATTTATATTGCACATCACAGTAATCACTGTTTATATCGTCAAACGCTGAGTATTCATTGATCTGGCCAGACCACATCATGATGTAGCCAGCAGGTTCTGTTCTATATCATGAAACACCACCATTTTATAAAATGATCGGTCACATCATGAAATGATCAATATTACGATCTAGCCACGACACATATATAAATATATATATATATATACAGGGTTACATTTTAAGATAGTGCCAAATTTTAAAATAAGGTCTATAGAACAATATATAAATACTAATTTATCGTAATTAATTTCAGTCGTCTTATTTCTGGAGTAAAATATAGATAGAATAGAGAAAGAAAATGCGAGATGCCGTCATTCATTAGAGATCACAGGCGTTCGCCGACGCCGCTCCAACATGAACCTCATAGTGCACATGCGGTGCAATTTAATCGAGTAATCGTAAATTTTCTACGTATTCTACTTTTTAAATGCAGAATGGAAAAAATTTCAATAAAAAAAAAAAGTTTTTCACGTAGATCGATTTACCTTTTATCGTTACTGATTCTGAGTGGTCCCTGAAAAATTGGCATTACCGTGAAATGTAACCCTGTATAAGTATAAGTAAATCGTAAGACTACATAAATAAAACATGTGTTAAGTGTATAATGTATATTTCAAAATACTTTATCAAATCTTAACAATAAAAGGCACTTTGTAAACAACAATTTTTAACAAATACATTTTCCAAAAATGATTGTATGCTTATTTAGATACTATGCATGATATCAAAACTGTCTTATTATAAATTGCTTTTAGGAATGATTTTTGTCATACATCTATGAAGGAAGTTTTTTACTTATATAATTACAACATTGCAGGCACTTTGTTAACTTTTGTAAAAATGATAAGTATTCTACAATATTTAAAATCTTGTGATTGATTTAACTTCATGGAATGTTTACTCGGAAGACTCACTCGACTACATAATACACAATGCCTTGTGTTTATGTATTTTATGTACCCAATGTAAAACATACGATCCTTAAGGCACATTCAATGTCACCCGAAGTGAAAAAAAAATGTCAAGTCACAAGCAACTTCTTATTTAAAGGTAAAGTATTAAAGAAACTTAATTAATATGAGATTATATTTCGAGGAATTATCTATAGCTTTGTCTTTCTTATGACCCTTATGTTAACCTTAATATAATGGACGTATTCGGTATATCGGTTATACTCGGTTTGATATGACGACAAAAAGGAACGTTGTTGATGAGGTTCTTTATATTCGATACGGGTCTCTTAGCGCGACATATGGGGTCGGTCCCATTTTTTCTATAGAACTTGACGTCATCAAACAAAATATATATTTTTAACTTTTTAGTTCCACATACATACTATCCGAACTTAAGTTTGCTTTTCAAAGATATCATAGAAAAAAAATAGAAAACATTGTTTCATGTGATATAAATGACATCCCCGATTTGGCCATAAACAAAAGTAGAAGACATAAATCACTAAAATGATATCTGTCACTTTGTCAATGATGTTTAATTCTATAGAACTAAACATCATAGTTTATATTAGTATATGTAGATAGACCACAATACAGTTTATCTATAGGGACAGAGCAATGATACGAACCATCTATCTCCGAAACATGTTAGTGATTGTTCCGAAATGATTTGTCATTTCGGACTAAATCTAAAACAGTACAGTCTGTCGTCAGGCCACGGAAACAATGGAAATATTGTTACACGGCCAAATGTGGTCTGAGCTAGAGAAATTACAAATTGATGGCTTTTTTATACACAATAAATGTAATTTTACTCAATAGAGTATGTGCTCCATTGACCGACTCCACCGATGGACGTTTTTAATTTAGTGCGGTTCCAAAAACAATGAAAAAATCTAGTGCGGTTAGATATTAGTGGTGGAACAATCTGAGATTGGTGTGCGCTAGAGTGATTTTGTGTTCATTGCACGCCTCGATCACCTCCTTATCGTTGTTGGAGCCGGCCGGGCTGCCGATGTACTCCACACCGCTCTGTTGGGAGAAGTGTCGTTTGTAATTAACAACGGTGAGATTATAATATACTGCCGTCGTAACGCAATTTAAATACAAGAAAATTAAGGTTGAAGAATGTTTTTTCTGATCCCGAATATGTAGGTATCTCAATTTCACAAAAAAATACAGTATTGCCCTTTTACGTTACGACGGCAGTATAATCGTGTCGTTTATAAGTTAAAAATATTATTTACTAGGTTTTTTGGGTAACAACTAACAACGCTAGTTGCTATCATATTATAAATATTAGACAGCATCATATACATTGCTCTACATATTAAGGTAAGTAGCCAAAGAACTTATGTTATAGTATAGAAATCAAAAACAACGCGCGGTAGCACACCGCTCAGAACCGAGATAAAATATAAAGTTTTTTTCGACATTGACCCGACTGAGTATCAAACCCGGAACCTCAGAAATGGCAACGCCAAGTACGGCGTGCTCGTCTCTCGTTTACGGAGGTAGTCGTATTAACAGAGTTATTAGATTTTCAACAAAAGACAGAATGATTCAAGAGGAAGGTTTATATGTATAATATATGCATATTATATTAAGAATAAATAAAACAAAGTCGGGCAGTAGTTACACCATTAATAAGTCAAGAACGGCTGGTCCGATTTTTATGATCTTTGATTTGTTAGATTTGTCTCTGCCCCGAATAGCAGAATAACTATTAAAAAATTGGGAAAATTGTCAAAAAAAAAATTAAGAGGCGGTACGAAGTTCGCCGGGACAGCCAGAATAAACTAAAAACCACGAAGATGGCTGACAGTGGATGGATAAAAAAAGCGGGAGATTGTGGCGCTCTTTGGGGGAGGCTTACGTCCAGCAGTGGACGTCCATAGGCTGACATAATGATGATGATGAAAAACGATGAAATCGTGGGCAACAGCTAGTAAATATATAAAAAGCAAATAAAGAATCTCATCGCCACCAACCTGCACAGCCCTATCGATGTTGTCCCGGAAGGGGAAGAAGGCGTCCGAAGCTAGCGCCACGCGGTCCATCTTCTTTACCCACTCGGCCCGCTCTTGCTCGGTCAGCGGCGCGGGCGGAGCCTCGAACAGAGCGTTGAACTGCTCCAGCGGCAGATCCGACCCTGCATAGTAAGGGAAAAGTTATTTATTTATATTTGGGTAAACAACAGCATACATATTACACGAAAGATGACAAAACACTGACCATGACCATGACAAATCACAAAGTGGTAGACATGTGCCGCCACGGTAAGCAGATCAGAACAAATTGAACAACAATTTACGTACAATGTTTGTAAATATGTACACATAGATATAGATACCATAAATATCTAGATAGAATATAGATATAATGCACACAGTATCCTCCATTTGTTTTTTTTTCTTGGGTGTATCATGCGATCAGTCATCATGTCGACTAAGCAGATGTGATGTAAGGTAGTGTCAGGTTAGGGTACCACTTCCAGCGGAGCCAGCCCTTTCTTTTAAGTATCTGCTGACCATTATGAGTCGAAGATATCGCGCCGCTAATTCAAACGACGCATGACTACATGGATCGTAAGCTGTGCAGCGAGCTGATTTGGTTGCTTTTGTAAACGCAATTTGTATTTAGCGCCATGTGTATTTATCTCCTCTTTGACGATTAGCATGTCTAAAGATTTGATGGACCTCGGATGATCTGTAAAACCATGGTGCATTTGATATTTGTTTCTGGATGTTGTTTTGCACTCTGCATAATCTAATATTGGAATTTCTCGCAGAAACCCATAGTTATATCCAAATTGGCTTGAGGATTGTTTTGTAGGTGAGAACCTTGCTATCATTGCACAGTTTTGAGTTTCTACCAAGAAGCCAATAGACATTGTACCTTGTATTAATTTCGTCCCTTTTCATTTGTACATGTTTCTGCCAGGTAAGCCTGAGGTCCCAAGAAATGTATTCCCAGGTATTTCACACTGTCTTGGTGTAGGAATTGAGTGCCATTTAGGGAGCCTGGTGTGCAGTAAACCCTGCGAAGGGTAAAGGTTATGTGCACCCAAATATGTCCAAATACACTGGCAGCTATTCTCCATTTATTCACCCATTCTTCCATTATGTTTAGACTATCCTGCAAAATTTTAGAAGCTTTCGTTGGAAACTTGTTCAAGACAATTAGAGCTGTATCATCAGCGAAGGTAGTGACTGTAACATATGGACACTGAGGTAAGTCAGATTTTAATAATAGTGTGTACAGCACTGGACCAAGCATAGAGCCCTGTGGCACTCCTGCAGATATCTCGTGGAATCCCTACGTGCAGTCGCTTTATCTTACTTGAAGTATTCTATAAGATATGTAAGACTCAAGAATGGGATAAAACGTAAGTGGCAGAAGGGTTTTAATTTTATGGAGCAGTCTTGCTGAATGTCGAGAAAGGCCGATGAACAGTTCCTTATATTCAAATTATGTTATATGTTATAAAATATGATCGTCCAAACTTTATGAACCTGTTCAATGGTGACTTGTTCTTGTGGAAATTTAAACTGGTGGTCAAGAATTGACCTTTCTTTTAGAACAATTGTAATTTTGTGCAGGAAGGACTTTCAAACCACAGGCAGCACACTAATCGGCCTATATGAGGTGATTTGGTACCCGGTTTGTGTATCATCACGACTTGGGATACTTTTTACAGATCGGCAAAATATTTCACCCTCAGGATGGCATTGAACAAAGCGATCAAATACACAATAGCTTTGCGCAGCAACTCATCCTTGACCTTTTTTTCGATTAGGTGGAATTCTGGTACCTATTTGTTATTTATCGATATGATGTTTTGGTATATCTCCCCGGGCGTCACTATTTTCATGGGTCCTGGTTTATAGCAAGATTGATGTCCGATTCATCTGCATTTGGTCCTGCATTGTTAGGTTTAAAAACTTGACTAAGATGCGCAAACGCCTCGGCCTTGTCCTTTCCAGTTTTAGCCCAGTTCCCATCCTGAGTCCTAAGAGGTGGCTTGTGATAGTGGTCGATAAAGTTTTTGCATGCTTTCCAAAGCGAGTAATTTGAGTAGCTTAAAAACCTTAAAAGCTTTTGTATCCAAGAGGCCTCCTAGGAAAGTCTCTAAAGCAGCTTCGATAGCTTCAGATGTTAGAGATTTCAGTTCTTCGGTCACTCTGTTTAGCACTGTTTATCGCTTGGATGCCGGCTGATATGCCACACCCGACTTAGTTTTGGTATCTCTAATATTTTTAGGCGTATTGCCTCAGAATAAACTTTGCGATATGGGGCCCGTTCGGTAGCTTCTAGCGTGGATCTCAAACAATATTCCTGAATCGTTGAAGTCAAAATACAGGGTACGTACCCACGGTCCCGTTGACGTAGTTGTCGATCGCGTTGGAGAGCAGGGCGCGGGTGACGCCGGCGCGCGGCTTGAGCGCCAGCACGCGCGGGTGGCGCCGCATCCACCACAGCGCCGCCTTGCCGCCCGCGAGCCGCGTGCAGTGGATCCGCGACTGCTGGCCCGCACCGATGCCGATTACCTGAATACAACATAACAAGCTTTTACTAAAAAGTATCCTATGTGTTAATCCAGGCCATGGTCTATCTGTATGCCAAATTTCATAAAAATCTGTTCAGCAAAAACCATAGATACAAGCTTCCGCGTTTATAATATTAGTAAGGATCACAGGTGCTTTTCAGCTTGTCTTACAGCACAGCTTAGTGATTCCGTGAGTCTAAAAGCCTAGATACAAAAAGTTTAATCCCAAGCAGGATCTTATGACCCGCTCTTTAGCCCTAAAAATACCCAACATTATTCCAGCCTGCTCGCACAACGAATGTGTCTTATCTAGCAGGTAGTTACAACTTTGATATTGTGTGCTTTAAATGGAGGCTAGGTCGCTTTCAACCAGCCAATCTAGAAGTCATTGGGGGAGACCTATGTAGCAGTGGATGTCCTATAGCTAAAATGATTATAGGTGCCTGCGCAAGGGTCATTTAAGGTCATATTCACAGTAATAATGAAGTTTTGCAACACACAGCAATTGTTTTACATCGACTATTTGAAAATTTTTAAAAATGCACATTAACGTGCTAGTTTTTGGGAATAAGTTTGGAAAACTTAAAACTATTACTTTTGCCAGAATTATCCCACAAATGTTTCGATGCAGTGGTGGGTAAAAAATTATTAGGACGTGTAAATGTGCCATTAATGGCCTAATTGCAAAAAGGAATGAAATGATTTGGATTTTATCAAAATTTTTAATGGCAGTCATTCCATTAGGACAGGGAGTGTTTGTCATTATTCATATTCATATTCATTTATTTCATCTTTAGGTAATACAGTACACTTAGATACGTCATTTTACAAATCAATTTTAAAATAAATTTTATGTTAACTCAAAATTATTAATACGTTAAAAATAAGACTTATCATCGGGGGGATTGCCAATACTCGCCACGCTTGGCGGTTTGGCGAGCGCAGTTTTTTTATAAGATTTCGCACGAAGACGCTGCTGCCCGTCTCGTGCTACAGGAATTAGTCGCCTCTTACGACACGTCTCCTTATGACGGTGGGGAAGTGTATTCTTTACGGCCGTCCCAACACGGCACAATAAAAAGGAGTAAAATTAGGTAAATTATATTAAATTATTGCTGCCTTGTGCACATACATACAACTTTTACTTTATGTAAAATAATAAAATATTGGACTTATTTTCTTACCTGCCCATCCCTAGCGTAGCATACTGAGTTGCTCTGTGTGTACTTGAGAGCGATCGTTGCCACAATGAGGTCCCTCACGGCGCTCTCTGACAAATCCTTCTTGTTAGTAACGATATTGTTGAACAGGTCTTTCGTTATCTTGGCGTCGTTACGCTTTTGCTCCAGAGTCAGGCCGAAGATCGTCTTCTTTTCTAATAGGTCAGGTTCGTAGCTGGGATCAATCTGCACAGGTAATAATGCTGTAAATCTACTTAACTTTTTTTTAAACAATGGACCACCTAATGCCCTAGCTGCCCTGGTAGCTTTTTTGATAGATACAGAAAAGCAGTCGCTAGTATCAAAGAGTAAGCGCGATTTTATCTAGCATTTGATTGGCATTCGTTATAGTGCCGCATGGCACATTATTGATTATGTTATCATAATCGTTTTTTCTATGCAAATCAAACAATTTAAAAGTTTAAAATTACACTTGGCCCTCCGACGCAGTATGTCATCGACATGATAAGAAGACAGCTTAGGCGCGAGATATAAACAAGAGGCGTCGGCGATCAGCGGGTTTGCATATTCTAGAAAATTTCAGGCAACAATTCAACCTAATTTTTACGCAAGCGGAGCTAACGAATTTTTGGCTCTTTTTTAAATAAAGAATTTTTGGTTGTGGTCTTTCACAATGCCAATGAGGGTAAGAATCTTGGAATAAATGTGATTATAAAACGCTAATAAAACATCGGCAAGTCAACCTACCCAAAAAGTTAAAAGTCATTGAACCGATTTTCAAGTCCGACACGTAGATATTAATATAAATTGAGAAAATTTTACGTTTTGTGGTACCTGGACATAAGAAAATACCAGATCGTAGTCCACGTACCTGCAATACACAGTAGCTGCCCCCCTTCTTCTTCTTGAGCAGTTCCATCGCTTCGGGCGTGTACCCCGGCGCGACGATCCCGTCGGAGACCTCCCGCGAGATGATCCTGGCGGTGGGCTCGTCGCACACGTCGGACAGCGCGATGAAGTCGCCGAACGAGCTCATGCGGTCCGCGCCGCGCGCGCGTGCGTACGCGCAAGCCACCGGCGACAGTTTGGGCAGCAGGTCTGCTACCATGCACACTGACGCCTGATGATACAATCAATACTCATCAGATGTCAAATTTTTTTAATATTTTATTTTAAAAAAAATCCCGGACAAGTGCGAGTCGGACTGACCACTGAGGGTTCCGTACAAATTTGTAGGTACATATGAATATATTAAATATTATTTCCTAACTTTTCCTGAAACTATAAATAGAGACTATACAAGTATTTTCTATGATTTAATTACAAATGTATAGTTTTCAGATTTTTCCTTGTACTTGTAGTATAAGACGATATTACTTGCCAAATTTCATAGTTTTAGGTTAACGGAAAGTACCCTATACATTTTGATTACCTTGAGTGTCGAATTATACGTTTTTCGCGACATAGACGGTCGTATCTTTTCAAGCTTCAAGAGACTGTAGACCTAAGTAAATTGTTTTAATCTCAACTCGATACTTTACCGCATACCCGAGATAAATGGTTTTGACAGACATACGGACAACAAAGTGATCCTATGAGGACTCCGTTATTTCCTTTTAAGGTACGGAATCCTAAAAAATCTACTTTAGAATATTAAAAGGCTAAAAATATTTAAAAAACGAATCAATGAGTTACTTCCGTAGTCTGTGCAAACGAAATCATTTGAACTCACTTCGGCTGACACAGACTCCAAAAGTAACTGATTACGTAATTTTGTGTTTTAAATTTATTTTAAGTTTTTTAGTTTTTTGTCGATTAAAAAAAAAATATTTCCTTATTTTAGGTATCATCATCATCAAAACAAATCATAATTCGCTATGTGCAAAGTGGGTGGTGGGGCACGTCAAATCGATCGCAGCACGTTAGTTGGCAGAAATGTGAAATAACTGTGGACTGTCTGTGTCAAATTGCTATATTTCCATAGAATTCTATACTAACGAAATTAAGTAAATTTTAAAGTAAAAACGTCAAAATTCGCGATATGGGTTGTGACCCATACGTACTATGTACGTGCTGTGTAATAAAGTGTAAAAACAATGGGAAAACCAGTTCGTGCATGTTTTATTCGTTTCCAACATCAAGATGAATAGAAATAAATGGATAGCTGCTGTAAAAAGAAAAAGTTTGTACGGTTTGTGTCACAGACGTTTATCTTATGATCATAGCTCTTAGCTTAGCTCGTAGCTTAGTCCGTTGGTTCTAAGCTCTTTAACGTCTCTTACATGCTGTGCTAATACTAATTCTTTCCTTTTTTGAACCTTTACACGTTTTTTTTAAAAGTTATATTATGTTGTATGATTGAAATCCCGTACGTATTATAACATTTATATTTTAGTTCAAGTGAGAAAATCACTTATTATATAATATGCACAAACTTTTTAGATATTTTCATCTAATTTCGAACAAAAACAATCCGAAAATCATTCTCAAACCATCCAGTGGCTATAACTTGAGAGATCTTAGTCCACAATAATTGTGGTCACTAGGGGCGCTGTCATCGCGCACACAGCGAATAGTGCAAACAAAAGTTAACTGCCGAAACCGATTTCAAGCTCTATTTTTGTTCCAAGTAAGGGATGCTTTTATTTTTTGAAATTTTTAAATATACTATGTTAGTAGAGGGATAAAATAAAAATCGGTTTTAATTTTTGAAGAAATTGGATAACATAGATACATAAATCAGTTGGCGTGGTATGGAGTTTATGCAATGTTTGATGATTGTCTTACCTTTGTATTCCATCATCAGAATTTGACCAAATTCATAAAACAACTGCCGCACTTTATCATAAGGCGGTGCAATAGTAATGTTCTTATCGGAACTACGGTTCATCGAGTGGGATTAGAGTGGACTAGGATCAGTGGTCTATAAAACCAGACGACAAATAATTAATAAAAAAAACTGAGATAATATTAGAGGTATAGGTAAAAAAAATATTATTTCATAATTGTCAAAACGACACAGCTAAGTTTCGCCAAGGCGAAAAAAACTTCCTTAACAGTAACTTTTTGTTTTTCATGCCAATAACTGATTACCGTGGTGCGATCACGGGCTATGTTGGGATGTGGGGCTATGCAGAAAAGTTTAATATGCAATGGCTACTGGAAACTTATGTCCTCTAGAAACTCATTTTTGCAACTATAATTACTTGAGGATTATGTGTTCCTCTGTGAAAGAGCGCAGCGACTTTCTCAGGGTTTATGTATTGATTATTTACTGTTCCCCGCCTCACTAGTCCTACATTAATCAAGTCATTAAGAAACTAACCTAATTACTATGGCACTAAACTTTACCATCCAATGACTAGATCGAGATCTTACCTCTTCTACAGTCAAAGGTAAGCCGACAGCAGCGCCAGCTGGTGACACGTGCTTGAAACTAGTCGCAGCAGGTAGACCCAACGCTTCCTTTAACTCTTTAACCAGTTGCCAAGCGTTCAAAGCGTCACAAAGATTGATGAAACCGGGAGAACCGTTGAGGGTGGTCAAAGGAAGATGGTCACGGGTTGTGAACACTTGCGCTGGCTTTTGGTGGGGGTTCATTCCTGCCAAATTAAATGTGTCGAATAGTTTTATGTTGTCTCTGTCATGTACATATTACGTCACTAGCTTGTCAGACAGGTTGCGTTTTACAAAATAATGTCCCTTTTAAAAGATTCGATGTGTAAAGTTTGTAAAATCCTGTCATATTATTCATTGACGTATAATGAATTTATTGCTTACCATATCTCAGGGTCAACTGTGACTGACCGGCGGAGTACTGCTTGCGGAAATAGTCTGATATAGCGAGGTCATACTCTGATGTGTGTGTGAATGCTTTCAACGCCAGTCTTTGTCTACACATAAACAAAAAGTTATTTACAAATCAATCTGTTTTTCTTGATATAAAATATTTGTAACTTTTAAGAGCGCACCGCGCTGTTACATGAGGTGACTTAATACTTTACCAACTAGTGTACGTACGTATATACGTGGCACACGGCTATTACTAATTATGTCATTTTTATGCAGTTCTAAAGTGTTAGACTCTGAGGTAAGCGACCAGTACAGCGGACCGCAACACGGCTGCTTTGTTTGCTATTCTATAAAGAGTATTTAGATCGCAAAACAAAGAGAAACGACATCTCTCCTTTGCACAATGGTCCTATCTTGTGTCGTGTGTCGCTTTCGCCTGTTTTTTAATCAATATGAAATGTTCTATCATATGTTATAAGGTGATTTAATAAATAAACTTATGTTACTGTAACTAAGTCGGTTCTGAGGACGTTGCGCAGATGGGAGTTATCACGTGACACGTAGCCAAAAGCACGTACTTTTTTCGCGCCTACGCGTACGCGCGGACTGCAGTTGACATCGCAATATTTGTGTGTAAGGAACAGAAGAAAAAACAGGAAGGTTTTCTGTGTCTTCATTATGGAGGGTAGAGGTGTAAAGAGTACAATCTCTTACGGGCGAAAAGTTGAAAAAGTGTCCAGCAAAAGCAGTAAATAAAAGTTCCAAAACCCTCCAAAATGGCGCTAGCGTAGGCAATGGGTATGGTGTGAATGTAGCAGTTGTTGACGTAAGCCTAGTAATGCCGATTTTAACATTTTAGTCACTTTTTAATCATTTAAACAATTCCTTTGTTTTATTTATGTATTTATTCTATAAATATAAAAAATTATCAGGTGTTAAGAAATGATAAGCAATTGATTACTTTTGTTTCTTTGTTTCTTATTATGAAAAGTGCGCCATAACAGAGCCGGAAGCTCTTCTGTCCTTGTTTATTTTTCTGTCTAATTAACTATTTTCGCTTTCTTTAAAATTTACCCTGTTGCTACTGTGGCGCCACCTAATTTAACGCAGTTGGACGGACACTTTTTCAAACCGAAGATTGTACTCCTTACCTTCACCCTCCATAGTCTTGATGGAAACTCACCTCGTCTCTAATGAAGTTTGATGGTCACCAGTCTCCTTCAGCTCTTGAATCACCTTATCGTAGTCTGCGGGGTCGCACACGACGGTCACTCTGTCGTGATTCTTGGCCGCGGCGCGAAGGAGCGTCACACCGCCAATATCGATGTTCTCGACGGCGTCGGCTATAGTAACGTCGGGTTTGGACACCGTTTGCACGAACGGGTAAAGATTGCACACCACTACGCTTATCATGTCGAACTTCTGACGCTTCATGTCGGACTGGTCCGAGTCTGTGAGCCTGAGGAAGATAAAATAAATGGTGGTTATCTAATAATATCGCCGAATATAATATATAGTTTTTGAATGCACAAAATTTTAGATAAATAGGTCAAAAGTGGTTCGGCAGGCAAACCAAATATTTATGGAATGTGCATGGTGTGTGCGTTTTAATTCGCAACACGAAGTAGTTTCTTTAATACAAGCATGGTAAGAGCAAGGTTTTTCAATAGACAGTAACTTTTATTTGACGAAAAAGTTTGGCATGTTGACAGTTTTCGTATTGAGAATGTGTTAAAATTTCAATTTTAATCGTCTGATAAAATTTATCTGGCGTTTTAAAAATCTCCCTCAGTTAAATAGTTTAACGGTAAACTAAAATGTGTCGCTCTAACACCAAAAATGAGTACAAGAGTATTGCTTTGCCTAAGTAGAACTTCAATCTATGCAAACATTTTAAGGCAGAGGGAGCGTTAAAAGTTGGTACCGGCTAATATCACTTGAAAACGTAATCAAGCTTAGTCAAGGATTTTAGGGCGACTTGATTACATCTGACAATAGGTGGGTTGCCTTACAGACTTCCCTCCAAAAATCCCCAATTCCGCACTGGGCCCGCTTGGTTCAATATGGGCGCAATAAATAAAATATTAATAAATATTAGACAATATCACATATACATTGCTCTGATCCTAAGGTAAGTAGTTAAAGCATTTGTGTTATAAAAATCAGAAACAACAACGGTACCACAACCCCCAGACCCGACCCAATCTAGAAGTTTGTTTTATACATTGACCCGACCGAGAATCGAACCCGGGACCTCAGAGATGGCGACGCGATGTCCGGCGTCCACGCATCTTGGCTACGGAGGTCGTTGAATAATATAGATTATAATTTATCTCAATGCCAAAAATAATAAGATTGACTAATGAAAACAATACTGTTATCTTAAGTACTATCGGATTCGGAGCACGTCATTCATTCGTACCAATAAGTTGGCAACAACTTATCAAGGTTTGTGATGAATACAAGTAAATAATATAAAATGATTCAAGCATCTGCTAATAAAGATTTTACGAAAATCCACCCTTAAAGTGATGAAATGGAAGTTTGAAGGTTGTATGGAGCATCGTTTTTACTCACTATTTCATATCATTTTAGGATCATAACCATCATTGGATGCTATCCGCAATGGTCCTATGAGATTGCGAAAATTTATATTGTGTTGTTTTGCTGGGCTGAGGTGTAAAATAATTTTACGGTCATCCACTGCAGGACATAAGCTTCCAAAATGAACGACAAATAATAATAAATATAAGTAGGTATTCGACAACATCACATAGATACATTGCTCTGATCGTTTCAATCAGGGTAGCCGAGATCATCAGGATAGACCGTAGAGGATTAGGATCCTCTGCTATTTTTTTCATTAACTGCCCGAGTTTTGCGTAATATCATATTTTAAAAGTGTACCGTTTCATTATGTTGAAATCTCGCTACGTTACAATGTCATCGGTCATAAAAAAAACTTTTTAAATTTACGGCATTAATGATTACCTGGCCAATATCCCCGCGTGTACAGCAGGGTGCAGCGATTTGACGCGCCCGCCGAGCATCTCGGGGGCTCCAGTGATGTCCGACACATCGAGTACTTTGAGCCCGGCATTGCGGAGAGCCGTGGCTGTTCCGCCGCTACCCACGAGGCCCAGGCCTATCTCCGACAGGCATTTTGCAAGAGGCACCAAGCCAGTCTTGTCTGATACGCTGAGAAGAGCTAGAAAAATACATTATAATTTATTCAAATTTTTTTTTAAGAAACCTAATAGTCCACACAATCGCACACAAGCACTCGCGCAAACCATAATAATTCTTTGATCTTTTAATCGCTTGGTTTGATATTAATTGCCGTGTTTTTAGCGCCCGACTAGCAATCGTTAAAATAATACTTACCTATAAATGCGAGTGCGTGTTTTTGCCGGATGAATACAACACGTACACGTACCGCCCGTACGGGCACGCAAATATTTGTCGGATGAGTCCGAAAGAAGCAGTAAATGGGTAAAGGACTTCAATACAAAATAAAAATAAACGTTTATTATGTATGGATATCTTCCCGAGACAATTGGAGCTGGATCTAGCATTGACTATTACGTACGGTACGGTGCGATTAGCGGCTGCGATTTTCAAGATTGCTAGACTTGTATGTATTATGCCACAGATCTTATAATCTAGTAGGTACTGACAGCACAAAAGGAGTCCGAAAACTATTACTTTTTATTCACATTACAATACTATCTTCTTCAATTCAATAAAACAAAGTAAGATTTCCATCAATGATAAAAATAAGATTTTTTAAAGATTTCCAAAACTATTTATTTCTTCACTTACCTAATTTTCCATTGGTGGCCATGTCTACTAGTTTGAACTTGAGGCGATGAACTGATGTGCCAAATATAGTTCTCGAAGAGCTGTTTTTGTATCTCAGTTGACCTCACGCAGGGGTTCCTGATAAACATGACGCTGTTTGTTAACTGGATAAATGGGCTTAGGGTTGCCTCTCGCCAATTGAAGTTAAAAATGTTTTATTTTTATATATTATCAATGCAACTCTTACATACAATGTGACCAGTGTTTTCCACATTAGGTTTCACTGTTGTAGAATACTGGCTCTTATTTTTACATTTAATTTAATTGTATCAATGGATGAATAATAATGTGCTTGTTTATTTTGAACAATAGTTATGTATTATATAGTGTACTGGGCTTATTACCGTTTACCGCATCTTAAGACCGGCTCGTATGCAAACAGATATTTTTTTAAAGTTTTTTTTATCAAAACCTAACCTCAAAGTTAGATAACTAAGATCAATAACACTACAAATGTCCCTACCAGAAACAGGACAAGTGTTAGGAGATAGAGAAGTATAATACAGGATGACTGGTATGTCGAAGGAATCGCTTAAACATGATATTCTACTCATTAAAATAATCAACTTAATCCAAATCGGAAGAAATATGTTCATTTTTCCATAAGAAATTGTCATTTACCTATCAGTTATTTTTCTTCGTGTTGCGACTTAGGAGCGACTTAAAAGCGGTTTACCCTAATAAGCAGAATATTGTGTTAAAGCGATTTAATCGTCTTTCCAGTTAGTGTGATTAATCAGATCAGGGTATTTTTTTATTAATGACAAATACAGCCAAACCAAAGTTGATACCAAACAGCTTTTCCTAATAAACTATTACTTAGCTAAACTTTATTTTGTTAATGAGCGTTTGCCGTTCGTGTCCATGTTAATAAATAGTTTTCATTCGCTAACAAAATTAATTTAAGATAGATAAGTAAGGTAGTAAGGTAGTTCTTGGGCAAAGTTGTTTGTTATCAGGAATATCATAGGTATACATGGATATACAGGGTTACATTTCAAGGTAGTGCCAAATTTTAAAAATAAGGTCTATAGAACAATATAAAAATACAAATTTATCGTAATTTATTTCAGTCGTCGTATTTCTGGAGTAAAATATACTTAAAAATTTCCGAAAAAAAAAGAAAACGCGAGATGCACCGTCATTCTTCAGGGAACACAGCCATACGCCGACGCCGCTCCAACAACAACCTCATGCAGTGTACATACGGTGCAATTTAATCGAGTAATCGTAAATTTTCTACGTATTTTATTTTTCAAATGCAGAATAAAATAAAGAAAAATGAAAAAAAAATTATTAAAAAAAATAAAACCGACTTCAAAACACTAAAATGCTAAAAATAATCCTAACACTTAAGTACCTAATCAGTTACTTTTGGAGTCGGTGCCAGCCGATGAGAGATTCAATGTTTTTGTTTGTGTGTCAGGATTATTTTTAGCATTTTAGTGTTTTGAAGTCGGTTTTATTTTTTTTTATAAAATTTACTGATTTCATCAATTTTTAGTGATAAATCCTAATCTAACTGCTGAACACCGATTTCATCCCCTATTTTCCTACCCTTAGGGGTGATTTTTATTTTGTAAACTTTTAGCATATTATCTTTGAAGTATAAGCTATTCAATAAAACAAAAATCATCAAAATCGGCTCATATTTGTCGAAGATAGGTAACAAGAACCACAACCAAAATACTATCTGGGTATATATTTGTTGATTTTCTCAAAAAGTTCTAAATCAATTTCGATAAAATTTATATGGGACCACCTCTGAAGTATGATATACCAAACAAAAAAAGAATCATTAAAATCGATTCATAATTGGCGGAGTAATCGCGTAACAAACATACAAAAAAAAAAAAACATACAGTCGAATTGAGAACCTCCTCCTTTTTTGAAGTCGGTTGAAAAAAAGAGTTTGTTTTTTACGTGATCGATTTAGTTACTGATTTCCTTAAAAATTGGCACTACCGTGAAATATAACCCTGTATAAACAAATCCATTTTTACTGCCTTATTTATATTATGATTATGAACAGTGTTTAATGCTAAAAACTGATTACTAACAGCCCTTGAACTGTGAATGTTAAATTTATTATGATGTAAATAATGTTGTTGTTGCTGTCAATATTCTAGTTCGTAATAACACAGAAATTGATATGATGATAATAAATATGTAATACTTTAAACCAAAATTCAATGTTAGTTTGTATTTTATGTTTTTTTTAATGACCAATGCTATTCTAATAATATACATATATATATTATGCAGAAATAGCTCTGTGACACATGTCTAGTTGCACACTTCTACACCAATAGAACTAAATCAACTTCGATTAACTTTGGCAAAAATTAAGATTGAACTAGGGCTTGGTAACATTACCAAATTCACACAATATAAAAAACAAATATTTTCATAATGTAATTTTTTTTACGATAATACAGGTAACGGTAATTTAGTATTGATACTAATATGATAATGTTAAAATTTACGTTATAAGTATCGATATTTTTTCCGTTACCTAATGCATCGTTGCGAATCCATGCGGTTAGTTTTACAACAAATTAAGTAGGATTCTTTCGTAGTCTTGATTACCTTGGCTGTGTTTTCTTTACATAATGTATAAATATTGTAAGAAAAAGATAAAAACTAATGACGTTAATTAACGGTACTTATAGTATTCATTTGGTATCGTTACCATTTACAGGTATAATCATAAATAAGGTTAGGTCAGTTTACCGGTAAAAGGCCGGCCAAGTATCGTTACCAAGCATAATGTTACCTTTGCTATTAACATTATCTTGGTATGATGAAGGTAACAATACCTGATTTTTAATGTTATTCAAAACCCTGGATTGAACCCTAAGGAACAAAAGCGAACCCAAGTGCATAGATTAATTTGAATATTTGAATACACATCTCATCTAACTTTCACATTTGCTTTAATGGAATATAAACTTATTTTTTAACTCTTGCTTGAACATGATAATAATTGTTGCATAAAAAAAAGGAAAACAAAAGAAAATTTCATTCGCATGACTACCACACTTACCAAATCTAGGTTCTGTTGGTTGCTTTTCTAGCCTTATGTCACAATTATAATTAGGTGACCGGGAAAGCCTGGGGTCAGATTTTTATTTACGATTCGCAGGGTGAGGACTCCTTAGAGTAGTGGATAGCAGTAGCTGCCTTCTGGTGCCATTCCCAATCTCATGAATGCTTAGTTTTTTTTTTAGTTGACGGTAATGTTAGGGTCCTATTACAGCTCAGTCGGTAAATGATTACTATTACTAAAGTTCTATTATATAAAATAAATGGGGTGCAGGTCGCAAATCAATTATGTACTCGGTGATTCGTTGCTTAAAATTAATTGGAAAATATGTTTTTATATGTTTAATACAAACAAACACAATACACATGCTAAACTAACCTCAAAACTCGGCCTCACAAACATGCAAACAAACAAACGTCAAAGTTCAAAACAAATAAATCGAAGCCATTGATTGACTTAGAAATTAATATAGACTGGCTACTGGCTATCCCGTACAACTGACAGCTAAATTTTTAACCTTTCAATAGTCATTGTCCGCCATCTTGGATTAAGCCCTAATGGTTCGGTCGCAAAAACCGACTGCGTCCGACTGCGTCGCCGGCGCGACTGCCCGACTATTTATACGATTTATCATATATTTTTGTATGTAAAGTGCTAAATCTAATTATTGAAACGTTATCTCCGATAAATTTGCTATAGAAATGTCTATCACACGCATATAATAGTAAACTATGTAAATTTAATAAAACTCGTTTAAGTTGAAAAAAGTGGTTTGACCACTATTTGTATTAAATAAGAACGAAATAAATACCATGAGTAGCGGTTTTTATTAAATGTTTCTCTATAACACAACAAGATACGCAATTAAAACTATACACCTACATACAATAATTTTACAGAAATAACGATTTAAAGTTTCGTAAAAAATGGCCCTACCTCCGATTTTGTGGATAAAATGGTCTATATGTCGAAAGTTTTATGTCATCAACGTAAAAAATAAGGGGTTATACTGTCCTAGAACATGTTGCAATAGCTTAAAGTAGGGATTAATGAGTCAAAGAACATGAAATATGATCCAAAACCGGTACTGGCGCGTACATGCTCATTTGAAGCGCTACTAGTATTTGAACCCAGAACTAACTTTGACGTACTTAAGTAGCGGTGGGTAATATCGCTCGCTATATAACGATATTAAATATCGTTATATATTGGATTTTGATATTATTTAAATATATATTTTCTAAAACTGTATATTTTTCGTTACTACACACTGCTGTGATACTTTGACGTTTCAATACGGCATTAAATATAAATATGATATATTTCATTGTGTTTTTTTTTTAATAACGGTTTAACAGTTTTTTTTCTAGTAACTTAAAACATATTGGGGACGTGAAATCTTAACTAGGTACAATTTAAGTTTTATCAATAATTTTTGAACAAATTTGGTTTATACACACTTGAACTAGGCTTACGACTGGCTGCATTAATTAACGGTTGTGGATCAGAATCGATTCCAAAACTGGTGACACATGGCGACGGACGCGTCTTGACACTTTGTCCTGCCATAAATATCTTCATCTCCCGAGATAAAATCTTTTGGCTTTGGACAGGATTTCTTCGAATTCTTTCCCTTACTGCTTTGATCACCTTTTTCGTACGAACACTAAGTAGACGGCAAGATCTTTTTCCGTCACAAACAGAGGAGGTCTCATTGTACCTATTAATAGCCCGGTACACAAACATTTTACAAGTACCAAGCGTATGGAGAGTTTTAAAAATTGCATTTGGCTCCATACCTACTTTGTGTAATGCAATCTCAGTGATTCGGTTCTCTTTATCACCCCACTTATAGAACATAGACCTTCTAGGACCTTCTATAGATCGTCACAGCTAGCAGCTGTCACAGTTTTTTATCCAGCTGCTTCCCGATACCCTGACTAGGCTGTCAGTCCACCGGATGTGAGGCGTGTGGCCTGCCCATGTTGCGTTTAATGTAGCATGCTAGCCAGTAGACAAATAATATGTACAATACTATTTAACGAAATTATTCATTGAAATATAACTTAAGACACCGATATAATAACCTACTATTGTAATTAATCGTTTAACACATTTTCATTTATTCTATCAGTTCATTAATTTCATACACTGATTGTTTACAATATAATAAAACTAAACAAAAACTGACTTAGAGTTCTATGCACGTCTGCCTTCGTCGGCACTAATTTATTTATGATTAAGGCAACATAACAAACATTTGCAATGACATTCTTCTAAAGCAGTTTGTGATATTTGCTATATGTCAAAGCTTTGTCAAACTAGACAAATACGCCAATGCAAATGCCTACCGCCATTTTTTTTAAATGTTTTAGACAACGTTCTGGATTCGATTCTGAATCATAACCAAAAACGTTACAGTAAATTAATGCAGCCAGTCGTAGTAAGCCTGTTATAAATGTATATGAACGAAAGTATGTTTGAAAATCATAGATAAAAAAATTATTATACCTAGATAAGATTTCACGTCCCCAATGTGTTTAGTGTTGCAAGAAAATCTTTAACCGTTATAAAATCATACACAATGAATTAAATCATATTTAAATTCAATACCGAATCGAAACGTCAAAGTATCACAGCATTGTTTGTGGTTATGAAAAATATACAGTTTTAGAAAGTAGTAAACTGTTTTTTTATTGATTATAATAATTTTTTTTTAAGGGACTTATGCTGGCTGTGGAAGGCTTTTTCCAGCTTCACCGCGCAGATTTGGCGAGTACAGAAGGTACTCAGCCTAGAGAGCGGTTAAACCCACTCCCCGCTATATGAGGTGTTAAAATCTCAGTGTCAAATATTTTAAGGGTAATGAGTTTACGTTAATGTGACTGTGACTAACAATTTTTGTTAGATTTTTTTTTAAATTTAAGCCTCAGTTTTCGAGAAAAACACTATCGAAAGTTTGTAATAAACTCAAATATCAACATCCTATAACACCTGATCACTACTACGGACAAACTACTCCGTACAGCAAGAAACGCTCGCTTGTGTGCTTGCTACTATGATTTATTGCCAAAATCCGCCGAAGGACGAACGACTTTTATTCAATTATAAACTCTAAGTAGATGTAATTCGATTTAAATTTCAAAATTTTAGTGTAAAGGCGGCATTTGTCCAAACGCGAGTCAAAGATACCGCTTTAAAAACAGTCGATATTCAATTTTAGATTCTAACTTGTTATCATAAGGTTGATTTTATTTTTAAGTTTCTGAGGGCGGCGGAACACACGATTTAGAAAATGCCGAAAGACAGAGAAAGTACTGTTAACAAAATAGTTTCTTATTTTACATTTCTTATGAATTAAAAGGGATTGATGACAAAGTGCTTTTAGGGTAAGGTTGAGGTCTTGGATCCGATCCCCGGCAAACTAGTTATGTTTCGGAGTACTCTTACTGACCTTGACCTAAGGTTATGGACGAGTACGCTTATCTAAAATAAATAATAATTTATTTGAACCTGCTTTTTTAATGATTTTTTTATGCTTTGTGTTGTGCGTTGGTTTATTTAATAAGATAAAAGTAAAGTCAATGAGCCAGACGTTGCGTAGGTACGAAATAATTTAAAGGTATCAATAAGTTTAAACTGGGGTATACCCTGTACAACAAAACTGTTATTCGTCTCCCAAACACTCAAACGGGGCATAATTTAACACATTTTTCTGAATGTCCCGTCTGGAAGTTGACTGCGACTACTTCACCACATGAAGATACAAAGTAAATTTACATGATAAATGTATTTTAGTGATTAGACAGATAAATTTTTGATTGCTTTTTATTCAACGTAAAGGATAAAATGTTGAATACTTGTACTTACAGTATCCGGCGGTAGGGAATGCACGCACATGGAGCTAAAGAGGGAGGGAGGGAAACAACTGGCTCGTACCTTCAAAACGTAAGATTGCTAAGCTACTAGTTAATACCAATTATAACAAGTTAAATAATTAGTAGGTACAATACGCAGCGCTAAAATGAACATCAAGCTAACGAGTAAGATAATCGGTTAGTTTCGGCTTTCATAGAACGTCGTTTCTGTCGCACGGATTATCTCTCTTTTTAGCTCGATGTGCATACTGCATACTACCGCCGCGTACTGTACCAAATCAAATAATAGTATTTGATTTGGTATCACTGGTAAGAACTAGTAGCAATCTTAATTTGTACAGTTTCGCACGGTAATACAAGATTCGAATTGATAAGTAAAAAATAATTACACCAAAAAAACAATAACACCAAATAATTGATTGTTTTTTTTGCTATCGCTACGCTTACACGTGCTATAGGTATGCGCTTTTTATTTATTATTACTCCTGCAAATTGCAAAACAGTCACAACAATCGATCAATCGGCGCTAGACCTTCTCTTGTGTTTGACGTTAATTGCGAAGTCTCACCATGCCATACAGGTATTCGGACTCTGATTACCTCAACATAGTTATGTGCTACGTTATGAGGTTACTACGTTAGTTATGAGGCAAACTACAGTTTAGTGGAAGCAGTAAGGCTGTTCCACGAACGGCACGGTGTGCGCGTGTGTCCACGCACAATCTTAGGGGCTGAACAACGGTTTCGTGAAAGTGGTAGGTTCATGCCTTCTGGTGACGCTGGCAGACCTCGCAGCTCAGTACAGCTTGAAGAGGACGTGCTGAATTTTTTCGAGCTTGAAAAAGAGTTGGAGGAGTTGTTAGAAGATGTGCCGCTAAATCTTATGCAGCAGATGCACTACCAACACGACAGCGCGCCCGCGCATTACGACCGCCATGTCCGCGAGTACATGACGGCACGTTTTCAGGATCGGTGGATTGGACGCGGTGGGCCTATTGCTTGGCCAGCACGCTCGCCAGACCTGACGCCGCTGGACTTCCACGTCTGGGGCCGTGCTAAGGATCTCGTGTATGGTCAAGATGGCCACACCATCACCAGTGCCGACCAATTAAAAGCACGAATCATTAGTGCTTTTGAAACAATGCGCGGCGACAGTGAAAGTTTAGTGCGTGTGCATAGGCATATTTTAAAAAGGGCTGCGCTTTGCATTCAGGAGAATGGGGGGCACTTCCAACAACTATTGTAAATAATTTTGTAAATAAGTGACTGTGATTTTGTACATAATAATGAACTACCTTTAAACACGCCAAGTAACAGTAAGTAAACCTTGTTATCTGCATTGACTGACAGAAATAGCCTAGTAGTACCTATCTCCATAGAATTATGTTGCATTAAGTCAGGTGATGAGTAATAAATTATTTTATGCTTACTTGCCAGTCCAAAGCCTGGAAAAGTGTGATGGGAGGTGGAAATTCGTTATTTGTTTTGAGTTCTTAAAATAAAAGTGATATTTTTAGTAATAAGTGTATTCATTAATTGTCAACATGTGTAATTTAATTAAAAATGATTTTTTAAAATTTAACTGTATTTTTATTTTACCGTAGGAATTGATAGAAGTAATTAACATTTTTTTATTTTTTTTATTTTTATTATATGGACTCATCCCGCTCCTAAAGCAGAGCGGTGATTCTGCCAATGTCGAGTGTATTCTTGATTCAAAGTCAAAGCTTGACAAAGTTTACAATAAATAACGGGTGTTTAGTTTTTATTGCTTTTCTTGGATTCAGCTACGGCAGCAGCAGCTACGGGAAGAGTAGTCTCTACTCTTCCCGTATAGAAGCAGGTTTCAAGACGCTATCGGGTCTAAAGCAAGTTATCTTAAGACAAGTCACTTGACACTCGATGCGGCGTTGAATACAATGATATTTCAATAGTTTCAGATCTTTATCACTTCACCAAACATTAGAACACAAACTACACCAAACTTGCACTCTAAAGCTTTATATGATAAATAAAATCCATTAACATAGATTGACCATGCTTTTCGTTCGACTACCCCTCACTGCATTAACACTTAATTTTCCATTTTGTATACGAACGTGTGGGGATCGTCTATAGGTGTATGTGACTTCCAAGGAAACTAGATCTTCAATCAACACGGGTTTATTAGCCGTTATTACAAGCACATGTAGGTACAAGATACTAACTACTTACTTTTGGCGATGCTCAAGGTTGCTGAAGAATTTTTTATTTTATTTTTATCTGACATTTACATTTTGACATTACTTTATTTAACATTATCTCCAATAACCGACATTAAAATTTAATAAATTTATGTACAAATAATTAATAGTATTAATAATTTTGAGTTAACATAAAATTTATTTTAAAATTTATTTGTAAAATGACGTATCTAAGTGTACTGTATTACCTAAAGATGAAATAAATGAATATGAATATGAATATGAATATGAACTAAGTTATTAATTAAATATCTTAAGATTACATTGAGAGAGAAAATTCTTCAACTGTTTGGGGGTGGTGAAAGGAACAGGGTGTAAAGTTCCTCATCCCCCATTGAAAAGGGAGGATCCTCCGACCAGACGGGTGTTGTGTCTGGTGGGCTACTGCCCGACGGTTGTTTGTCGGGTTCTTGTATATATGGTTCAATCGCTCCGATAACTTTAATATCGCGATGTAGGAT
Source organism: Anania hortulata (assembly GCA_963576865.1). NCBI lineage: Eukaryota > Metazoa > Arthropoda > Insecta > Lepidoptera > Crambidae > Anania > Anania hortulata. Next base: position 14,651,087 of record OY756396.1, on the reverse strand, counting down.
ACGTCAGTTTTATATGTGGCGCGATAGATGTCGCTACATCACTCCCCTCCGAGACCGGAGGTCGATAGCAGGTTGAGTCGTCCATACATGTTGTGTTGCTTGCCGGGCCAGTGGAATGTTCCAGTGAGTCGGAACCAGATGCCGCATAGTTCACGGTGAGTCGGAACTGTCTGCGGTGATGCCCCAGTGAGTCGGGGTGATGCTGCAAATGCTCCAGTGAGTCGGAGTGGTGCAGTGCTGCGTAGTGGCTGGCTGCTGCGTCGACCAGGAGAGAAGTGCGTCTCTGCTTGCTGACCGGCCGAAGTACAGTGTGCTGTGCCAAGGTCGCTGAGAAGGCTGTGGGTGATGACCAGGAATGCGCGTCCGCTGCATGCTGGTGGTCAGGATACCCGTAGTAGCCGTGAATGCTGGCTGGCTGTATGACTCGCTGCTCGAAAGCTTGAGGAAGTGATGACGTCACGATGATGTAGCTTTGCGAAGGCTGCGCTGACGTTCATGCTCGGGGTCACCAGTTTGGGGGTGGTGAAAGGAACAGGGTGTAAAGTTCCTCATCCCCCATTGAAAAGGGAGGATCCTCCGACCAGACGGGTGTTGTGTCTGGTGGGCTACTGCCCGACGGTTGTTTGTCGGGTTCTCTTGTACATATGGTTCAATCGCTCCGATAACTTTAATATCGCGATGTAGGATACGTCAGTTTTATATGTGGCGCGATAGATGTCGCTACAAACGTTATGTTACAGACCTACGGCATTATGGCTATAAGTCGTCTTTAAAGATAATAAGGCCCAGCTTCACACCACTTGCTGATAAGTTCTGGATAACCTATCTGGCACTTGTTTTGACAGATAGCCCATACAATTAGCTTTCTTAAGCCTTTCTGCAACTCGCGGCAATTATCTTAAAGGAGTAGGTACGTCACACATGCACACACACACACACACACAATGAAATGAAACGAGTGAGACAGAAATGATAACAGTGTTTCTATCTCAAAGAAAATTCATTCATACACACACACCAATGTCTAGCATGAGCTTGTGTGTCGTATGATTTTATGTGCGCATGAATATGATCCTAGAGATTATGAATGGGTTTTGACTAGTGTTAGCGTCGTGCGAGAGTGTTTATTTGCGTTTGTGGGAGTTTGCGATCATGTACAGAATGATGTAAATTATTTATATCAATAAACATTTTCTTTTTTCGATTTATTCAAATCCGTTCTATAGTTTTAAATTTCTTTTAAATATGATCCATGTGGTAGTCTCAGTTACCCCTTAAAATATTTGACATTGATTTTTTAACACCTTGTATACGTTAAAATTAGTTTTGAGATCAAATACTAGTAGAGCTTCAAATGGGCATAAAAATTGTGCTGTCATTTGTACGGGATAGCCAGTCTATATTTATTTCTAAGTCAATGGAACTGGTTGACTGACAGCAGTAAGTCTGGCACAGATTAATATATGTCTAAACTAGAGGGATTGGTTTTTAACTTCTATTTCATATTGGTATAGTAGATAATCTACTCATTGAAATAATCGTAATGTGGTGATCGGTGAAGTTTCAAAGACGCGATCTGGACTAAGGAAAACATTCCATTGTTATAGAGTGAAAATTTTCAACCCCAATCATACCTAACTTGATTAGAACATTTTGAGGTTATGTCTCAACCTGCGACTGTTAAGCCTCCTGGAAAAAGTTGGCGAGAGATAAATCAAGAAAGGAAAGCTTTAAAACGACAGCGCAATGAAGAAAAAATTATAAAACGTGAAAAAAGGGTTGCTTTAGAGAAAGAAGCCGAGATAAAAACACAAGAGGAGGTTGAGAAGGAAAAGAAATATTCTGAGATTTCCACAATCAGTATAGCGGTGCCAGGTTCTATATTGGAAAATGCACAGTCGGCAGAGTTGCGTACATATCTAGCTGGCCAGATTGCGAGGGCCGCTTGTGTATTCTGTGTTGATGAAGTTGTAGTGTATGATGATATTGGAGACAGACTTGACACTAAGAAATCTAAATTAGAAGAAGCAGACGGCGTGAAAGTGGCACGAAAGAGCTGCGTCCAGCTCGCGAGGATATTACAGTATTTGGAATGTCCCCAGTACTTGAGGAAACATTTCTTTCCATTGCACAAAGATTTGGAGTTTGCAGGTCTATTGAATCCGTTAGATGCACCTCACCATTTGCGATCATCCAATAACTTCAAATTTAGGTAAGAGTTGTTGTGAAATAGAGCTGATCATGCATGATCAGCGTGCTATGGAAAGGGCTATGCTCGGCGTTTCTTTGCGAGATCGAATCAGAAATGAGGAGATTCGTAAACGAACAAAAGTTGCTGACATAGCCCAACGGATAAGCAAGCTGAAGTGGCAGTGGGCGGGGCACATAGCACGTAGAACTGACGGCCGATGGGGCAGAAAGGTTCTGGAATGGAGGCCACGTACTGGCAAGTGCAGCGTAGGACTTCCACCTACAAGGTGGACAGACGACCTGGTAAAGGTTGCAGGAAGCTGCTGGATGCGGGCCTCTTTCAACCAGCCAATCTGGAAGTCACTGGGTGAGGCCTATGTTCAGCAGTAGACGTCCTATGGCTGAAATGATGATGATGATGATGAGAGCTGATCAAGGCCTGTTGATGAATATTTTTTAACTTGTTTTGTTTTGTACATTGCAGAGAAGGAATAACAATGAACAAGAAGGTAAAACCAGGCAAGGGTTCACAAGTGAATGTTGGTCTGCTACAGGATGTGTCAACAGATAAGCATCTAAACCCTGGGATTCGGGTCACTGTACGAATGCTATCCACACCAGAGGGAAGTAAAAAGTTAAAGGGTAAAATTGTTAGCCTGACAACCCCAAGGGCTGAAACTGGAGTATACTGGGGGTATACTGTCAGGATTGCTAATAATCTAAGTCAAGTTTTTACACAATCACCTTATAAAGATGGGTAAGCAAGTGTTAGACAATTTCACAGTGTTAGTTGCTCAATATTTTCATAACCTTATGTTTTTTTAAAAAAAAGGTGTATTTCTAACAACTTAGTGTACTTAAAAAAGTACATATTATATTAAGAATAGCAAGTTTCTCATTTCTGTTCTTTTAAAGGTTACGCCTGGTTGTTCATATATTTTTTAGCATATTAGAAACTCAAAATATTAAAAACAAATTTTTAAATAGGCTTTTAAAATTATACTATAAAAACAACAAAAGAGGTTTAAGTATGAGCTTAACTATTTATATTTCATAAAGCACATTAGCAGTTATTTAAAAAAAAAAATTGTCTTATCTGCTACTATTAGTATACTTCATAAAGTGTACTGAGACTTGTGAGGATAATAACAGTTATTTAAAATGCAGTTTAATGTCCACCCTTTGTGTATGCTAGTACTAATTATTACTTTTTATTTTCAGATATGACGTGACCATTGGTACTTCAGATAGAGGTACATCAATAGATGATTTGCCACACAAGGAACTATCATACAACCATGCTCTTATAGTATTTGGAGGTCTACATGGAATTGAAACTGCTTTAGAGAGTGATGAGCAGCTGCAAGTAAATGAAGCGTGTCTACTGTTCAATCATTACGTCAATGTCTTGCCAAACCAAGGGTCTAGAACAATCCGTACCGAAGAGGCCATACTTGTTGCACTCACTGGACTGAGGCCTAAACTAAAGGCAAATAATGAACCTATGTTATTTAAGGAAACTGGAATCGCCACAAGCTCCATATTCCCTAATGCGAGACCTGAATTTTCTGACAACTCTGGAGGTGAAACCACTTTGGATTTAAGTAGATTTGATTAAAAATAACCATATAACAATGTAGTTCTTTTATTCCACAAAAGTATAAACTTGGAAGACCTATTTTCCCTAATAAAGGAATGTACTTTGTATATGTAAAAGTGATTTGTATATTTGCAGTAGTCTATCGCTTATCAATAGCTGTTTGCACTGTATCTCTGAGCAGTTTGATGGTGTTTGCTTGATCTGCTGCCCCAATAACTGCTGTGCCTGACACAATCATATTAGCTCCAGCCTGAAAATAATAACCAAATGAAACTTAAATGAATTTCGAATTTATGTCATCTATGCTTTATGATAATGAGATTATGATGTAGTTTATGCATGGTCCTAATATTTTTTAACAAGCATTTCTTGCATAAAGTTCCATAGAAACTTACATTAGCACAACAGCTTATAGTGGAAGGGCCCACACCACCATCCACTTCTATGTCCAAAAGTGGGTAGTGTTCTCTCAGGTATTGTACTTTAGCCATCTGGTTCTCCATGAATTTCTGTCCACCAAACCCAGGTTCTACAGTCATGATCAGCACCATGTCTGACATTGATATGTATTTCTCCACCTCTGAAACTGGAGTGCCTGGCTTTATTGCTACTCCAACCTGAAATATTATGATAGGAAGAGATAATAGTAGTTTTTTTGACTAACTCGTGTAACAATAGAATCAATAGCATAGAGTAAGTTGCTTGTAGATGTAATAAAAAGTAAGTAGGTACCTTCATGCCACTTTCTCTAATTTTTCTACAAACATCTTCAACATTTGACACTGGTTCAATATGAAATGTATATTGGTTGACCCCAGCATCGGCCATTGGAGCTATCCACTAAAATGATAAAACAATATTATGTGTGACTAAAATAATTAGCTGTATAATAGCTGGACTACATTGGAACAAGGGATAAAAATAGCAAAAATATATCCTGAAGCACTGTTGCTGCTGAGAGCGAGGTAGCCTGATAATATTGATGAGGATTAACTGGGTTACTGGCCTCAAATACTCTATTTTAAAATAGAGTATTTGTGCATGATACTAAAAGGTCGGTTTAAAGCGCCTTCACATTGGACTTACTTGTTCTGGTTTGGAAACCATCATGTGGGTTTCAAAAAACGCATTTTTGATTTTAGAACGAAGGCATTTCACAATTGGATGTCCGAATGTTAAGTTTGGCACGAAATGTCCATCCATTACGTCTAAATGTAGATAGTCTGCACCATTGTTTAGTAGTTTTTGAGATTCTTCAAAAAGTTGGGAAAGATCAGCATTGAGAATTGAAGGTCCAATAAGAGCTTTTAAGTTTCGACTCATTATTTTTATTTATATGTACAAAGTTGTGATTCAGAATTAGGCACTTGGGAAGTAGGTAATAACTAATTAAAGTTTAAGCGCAACTTTAGGTGTCTTGTTGGTGGATATTGTGTTGAATGAATGTCAAATGAGCTAAGGTGTTAAAAATGATAACCCTCAAGGTTATTTTTTATCATTTGACAGATGACAGTAGTCGTTTTATCTGCGGTGGAAGGGCAATGATACAAAGCCATACAGCCATTGTAATGACAGCTGTCATTGTTTATGGCATTGACAGTAAATACGTTCCGTTTTTCAGACGTAGAAGCGCATATGGTTTTTAAATAATTAGAATTGAATGATATTATGAAGCTACAACTTACCTAGAATACATTATATTGAACAAAAATCATCAATATGAACAAATGTCATAAGGGTGATTATGTGTGTGTCAAAAAATGCATGAAGACGCGGTACGAAGTTTACTGGGACAGCTAGTATACAGGGTGGCCAGGGTGGTTTTTAGGTGCCTCGTGATGTATCTGAATATAGGTATCTGAATCAACCCTATGTATGTACTACGATATTTCGTAGTTTTCAAGTTACGATTTTTTTAAAGAATTTTTACAACCGGATCAGTTTAAAAATTTTAAAAAAAGTAGGTTTCTTCGTTTTTTTTTTGTTGCAGCTAAATCTTTATGAACTGTGCATTTATGCATAAAATAAACAGCCTCTGAACTTTAATGGAAGTTACTACAAAATTGACCTAAAGTTGAGAATATATCGTCAACCGTAATATGAATTGCTGTAACCGCCAAAATGACGATATTGAGTTATCTAAACAGTTCGACTGCAAATTTTCCGCTCTATCGATTGGTGTATTTAAAATCTAGATATCTTGAAAAAAATGTCGAGTACGTTAACAAAATCTAAGTCGTTTTTTTTCATTTATACTTATTTTTGTGACGTATGATGCATTTTATAAAAATGTGCAATCTATAGTTTACCGTAAGGACAGATTTAGACGAATTTTTTAATGTATTTACTCAATGAAAGACGATATCCATACTGTAAGAGTCATGTATAAAAAATTGACGCTTACATTATTCATTTTATTGTACATTATAATTTTCTGACTGTTACGTCAACCTCACCACTGCTGCAACTGCAACGGCAAATTAAAATGACTTTTACGTTATACGCAGCTATACTAATTTATTCTATCATTGTTTTTAAATTTATGATGAGATCCGATTCAGCTAATACTTACTTCCACAAATAAAGAAAAAATATTCGGCTAATACTTACTGCCACAAATTACTTAAATATTTAAATATTATTGTCCTATAATATTCAAATATTTAGGGTCAAAAAAGCATTTTAAAATTTCTCGCTCAATGAGTAATATTCGACGTTTATTTTAAGTTTACGAGTGTATAGATGATTGTTGATACTTTATATTCTACTAATTGCATTGAGGTATAATGCGACAACGCAATTTTACATACATAATTAATCATTTTGAAGACTGATTGATTACGTAATGTATGTCTTCAACTTAAAAATAACTATAGTGTAATCGAAATTCATCATCATCATCATTTCAGCCATAGGACGTCCACTGCTGAACATAGGCCTCCCCCAGTAACTTTCCCAGATTGGCCGGTTGGAAGCGGCTCCTGCAACCTTTACCAGGTCGTCTTTCCACCTTGTAGGTGGACGTCCTACGCTGCGCTTTCCGGTACTTGGCCTCCATTTCAAAACCTTTCTGCCCTATTGGCCGTCAATTCTACGTGGTACGTGCCACTTCAGCTTGCTAATCCGTTGGGTTATGTCAGTGAATTTTGTTCGTTTAGAAATCTCCTTATTCCTGATTCGATCTCGCAAAGAAACACCGAGCATAGCCCTTTCCATAGCACTCTGTGCAACCTTGAGCTTTCTTATAAGGCCCATAGCGAGATACCACGTTTCATTTCTCACTTGATCCCTTGTCCCAGGTAGACATATTTGTCAACAATTTCGAGATTAGAGCACCGAATTGACACTGGGTAGGGCGCAACATGGGCATTCGACATGGCCTTTGTTTTGTCCATGTTTATCTGCAGGCCTACTTGTTAGAAAACTTATCTAGGGCCATCGAGCATTGTGCCGAAGGTGTCCTATAATGCAGTGAACATTTTCAGATAATATAACATTTCCCTGCCTTACACCTCGCTGCAGAGAAATCGCCTTCGTGCTCTGCTCCTGTACTCGAACCCACACGGTGGCGTTTTTGTATAAACACTTCAGCACCTCGATGTACCGATAGTCAATACGGCACAGCTGGAGAGACTGTAACCTGAGACTGTAGACCTGGGCAGCCAGGTCTCGATTTAATGAAAGGCTTTCTTATAATCTAAGGTATATAACTCAGGGATCGGAAACCGGTTATTTTACTATGGAACCTTAACCGGAATAATAAGGGTTTTCGCTAAATTAATTATCACGTACTCCAACTACCGACTTAAAAGCTATGGAAAATTTAGTTTTATAGTCAAATCTTTACAACTACTATAAAATATTGGAAATGGGTCTTATACATTCTGAAATAAATGTTAACCGGTTTCGATCCTTGATTATAACTGCCCATAGAATTTCTCCATAGCCGACCTCCGTCTACAGCTTCGTCGGCTGGCTTTGCCCAACAAGTTTCTTGCGAAAACTTTGGTTTGGTTACGTTGTATTGCCTCTTTAATACTGTTTGTATTAAAGTCGCGGATATGCCTTAGCGTCAACGGAGGTCTGCAGTGCCATTGAACGTCGTACTTCCATGAGATTGAGGGTGTGGTCGGTAAACTTTTATTTACGGCTTGTCTTTACGACGGGGTCTAAAAAATATCAACCCGACTGCTTGGACAGTTTCTACGAACTTGTTGTTAATCTCGTCCGATGATTCGCAGTTCTCCTTCGCATTCAAAGCAATTAGACAAGTCGAGCTAAAAGCTCTCGGGGCAGTAAATATCGACGGTTCGGTGTTAAAACCCGATAAGTCCCAAAAGTTGACAAATTACAGTTTCTAAACATGTATACTTAATTTTTTAAGCTCTTTCTAGTGGTATAATCAGATATGTTGAATTCAGTGTGTAACACATGGATGAGTAAGTTGTTTACCAGTTAATTGTCGAATTTTTGTATTTATTTTAAGTGTACAATACTTTAACTAAACTTACTTCAATGAAATACTCTAAGTTAACTAATTTTTCTGGTGGAAGAATCAAGTATACGTATTTAATTGGATTTAGCAGTTGATCACTCAAGCTACACTTAAATTGCCATATCATGTAAAACCAATTATGGTACATTATCTTGTTTCACCCCTCGACGATGCGTCGTTAAGTGTTATTTTGTGACAAACGTAAAATAAGTAAAATGTACTTATCGGATTTCAATTATAACACAATTTATATTTAACAAAAAGAAGGAAAAGCTAAATCCATATAAATACGGATATCGTATTTACTGTCAGAATGACAATCCGCTCATAGTCAAAGCCGCCACGTACACGCCCCAGGAGGATGTCGCTGCCCGACTCCGTCGGCCTCGGCACGTTTTGGGCGACCCTGACGATTCCTACACCGCGTACTGTAGAACAACAGCCAACACCGCCTTAAGCACTTCAAGTACTGCACAACATTTTAGTTTGCATCACCGCACCCGCCGAAGGGTGCGAGGTCCCGTATTTCATTTCGGCCGACACAGACATGTGCCTGGCCGTTTTTCCCCTGCCCACCCTACGGACGACGGCCCAAGCCGAGGTCCGAGCCTATAGAGGCGCCCTTGAGGCCAGAGTCCGACTCACCCCCAGATCGGGCCCGCTAGAAAGGAGCCCGGCAGCGGTCCGGCCTGTTTCGGCAGTTCCGGTCCCGTCGGCGCCACCACTAGCGGGTTCGCCGCTTGGTAGGGTGCCTTTTGCACTCCACATTGGCCCGATCACGCCTGCTAGTATGGGGCTCGACACGTACGAGTCTGAGGCTTCGCTGCGCGAAGCCTCACACTCGGCCGGGTCGGGCGACCGCTAGCGGGGCGGACCTAGGCCGTGCGCCTTCAGCGCACGCCACAACTGCCCGGGTTAAGCTGGCGAATGTCTTCCTCAAAGGCACTCAGCGATAGGTCCGTCCATAAAAAAAAAAAAAAAAAAAACTGTCAGAATGAAGCCATAATTGTTTCACTTCAAATTTTGTTATTGGCTATTTACGTAATGTGGCGTAACATAATAATCCAAGCATTATTCGGGGTAGAACCCGATAATTACAATTAACTGCACCCCGCGTCTCTCAACCGACTCGCCCGCAGCGTCTACCCCGTTCCCCGCCCGGCGCCTCTGCCACGCCATCAGCAATCAGTTTGAACAAATTGTTACGTTGCGCGCACGCAAAACGCCACAATTTTATGTGTTTTTTACGAAAACGAAAGCAGTTAGAATGGCTGCTAGGTCCAGAAAACTAGTGCAACTAGCTTGAAATGAAAGGAGGAAATAGGTAAGCAAATATCTTTTATAATTAAAATATTTTAAAATTTAGATTGTTTGTTCCCTTATTCGGGATCATCTCCAATGCCCTACCCAGTATCAGTTGGGAGCTCTACTCTCGAAATTGTTAACAAATATGTCTACCTGGGACGAGTGATCCAGTTGGGTAGGTAAAATTTTGAGAAGGAGGTCAATCGTCAAATCCAGCTCGGCTGGGCAGCGTTCGGAAAACTACGTAACGTCTTCTCATCCAAAATACCTCAGTGCCTAAAGACGAAAGTCTACAACCAGTGTGTGCCACGTTTCAGTTCCATATGTCATCACTACTGGTAGTGATGACATATGGAACTGAAACGTGGCCTCTCACTATGGGCCTCATAAGAAAGCTCAAGGTTGCACAGTGTGCTATGGAAAGGGCTATGCTCGGGGTTTCTTTGCAAGATCGAATCAGGAATGAGGAGATTCGTAAACAAACAAAAGTTGCTGACATAGCCAAACGGATAAGCAAGCTGAAGTGGCATCGGGCGGGGCACATAGCACGTAAAACTGACGGCCGATCGGGCAGAAAGGTTCTGGAATGGAGGCCACGTACCAGCAAGCGCAGCTTAGGACCTGCAAGGTGGACAGACGACCTAGTAAACTTCTGGATGCGGGCCGCTTCCAACCGGCCAATCTGGAAGTCACTGGGGGAGCCCTATGTTCAGTAGTGGACGTCCTGTGGCTGAAATCATGATGATGATGATGATCGGTCAATGTAATGACGCGAGTGTTAGAGCGCGCGCCCAACGAACGAATCGCGCTGTATACTTTACTCGTGGCTACTTCGAAGTGCCATCTTCTGAACTCTTCCGCCGTAGAGAAATCCACTCACACGTCACATTATTCGACAGACCGATCCCTTGGGTGAAGGAGGTTAAATATCTAGGTGTCTCACTTGACCGACAGTTATCGTTTCACATTACGCGCATTCTCAGTCGAGCGAAGCTCTATGTTCACCGACTATTACCACCACGTCGCGACCACCGTCGGTACCAAGAGTAAAATGTCGCTTGGGAATAAGCTGTCAATTTACAAGACTTGCATCCGCCCCGTGATGACATACGCCAGACCGGTGTTTACTCACGCCGCCCCTATAAAAATAGAGGATCTTCAGATAATTCAGAACAAATTCTTGCGTCTGAGCCTCAGGTCAACTGTGTTTCATAATATACGCCGTCAGAATCTCCACTGATATTTCGACATGCCCTCAATCGTCCACTATATGTAAGACGCGTCCCGGCGCTTTTTTGATGAGGCGATAAACAATTCCAACCCGTTAATAGTCAAAAGCCACGTATATGCCTCGGAAGGATGTCGCTGTTCTATTCCGTTGGCCCCGGCACGTTCTGGACGACCCTGATGATTTCATCATCACGTATATCACAACAGCTAACACCGCCTTAAGCACTTCAAATACTATACAACTTACTAGTTCGCATCACCGCACCCACCTACGACGTGGGTCCCGTATTTCATTTTGGCCGACACAGACACGTGTCTGCCTCTTCTCCTGTCCACCCTACGGACGACGGCCCAAGCCGAGGTCCAAGGGTTTATCTTATTATATATTCTGTGGTCCAAACGGTCTGGCCTGTTTCGGCAGTCCCGGTCCCGTCGGTGCCACCACTAGCGGATTCACCGCTTGGTAGGTTGCCTTACTCACTCGACACTGGCCCGATCACGTCCGCCCGTATGAGGCCCGGTCACATACGAGGCTCACACCCGGCCGGGTCGCGGCGACCACTAGTGGGGTGGACCTAGGCTGTGCGCCTTGAGCGCACGCTACAACTGCCCGGTGAAGCTGGACAAGGTTTTCCTCAAAGATCACCAGCAACAGCTCTGTTCGAAAAAAAAACAGCCCAAACTCAAGTTAGAGAGAATTTAACTCAAAGTAACTCGAATTAAGCACAACTCGAGATAAGAAGAGTTAGTAAGTCGAGTTGATACATCTCTAGTCAAGAGCATGAAAACTTTGACTAATAATGTCGGAAACGACACCGACGACGAGTAGTAGTAACACGCATTTTCTCGTTAATAACACTTTTTATTTTCTTTTTAACAATTTTAACGATTGTTTTAATGTGACATCCTTTATGTGAGTCATTTAGGAATTTGTTTGTTCTTTTATTTGATTAGTCTAGAACTAATTATACTACTTATAACCAGAAAATCTTAATCAGATATTTTCTTAGTGGTAAAACACTATAAAGCCACACCTTACTCCATAAATGTTATCTTTACAGCAAATCTACATACAAAATGCAGCTAAATGATCTAAGAACGTGTTTTTGTGAATGTTTTTCTATTTATAAAGTTCCTAGTATAATGAGTAACTTGCTCAATTCAGTTTAATTTGATCTCAATCTTTTGACATTGAATAACTCAAAACTCACTTTCTTGTACTTATCGGGTTTGAACACAGAACCATCGATATGGGCATTTAAGGGTCGGAGCGTAGGCTTCATCAAACGGGACCTTTGCAGCTTGAAGTTAATGTTCAATGTGCCTTTGACCCTTCGGTGATCACTGCCGGTTTTAACCTGTTAATCACGGAGACATCATTGACTATTCGTCGCTTTGTGGTCATCATGATGAAGTCAATCTCATTTTTCGTGGAACCGTCGGCACTCATCCAGGTCCACTTCCTGTGAGGCGGCTTCTGAAAAAAGGAATTCATCGCAAAAAAGTCCTCTTCCAGAAATTCGGCCAGCCTCTGTCCCCTGGAATTCCTTTGCCCATACCCAAATTGGGGCAATTTGGGTTTAATTACTCTCAACTGACTATCGCCTCGCATGCCCAGTTTTGCGTTAAGTCCCCCATAACAACATTGGAGTAAGTTTTATTAGTACGTGTGGCCCTACTTACGTCCTCATACATAGCCTCTCCTTCCTCATCTGGGTGTGTAGAGGTCGGTGCATATACCTGTATAACCTTCAGCGAGTACCTATTGGATACTCTGTATCAGGTACGCAACCCTGCTCGACACACTTTCGATGGTAATGATGCTGTTGTTAGTGAGGGAATTGTGGATGAGAAATCCGACACCACCTTGATAGTTGGTCGACCTCCCGGTAGTAGAGTAGGTGTCGGTTTTCAGGGTCTTTTCTGTACCACTCATTAGGGGATTGCCAATACTCGCCACGCTTGGCAGACGACTCGTGCTACAGGAATTAGTCACCTCTTACGACACGCCTCCTGTTGGCGGTGGGAAAATGTATTCTTTACGGCCGACCCCACACGGCACGGCAACTGAGATTAATATTAAATTTTTTCTCTTCTTATATAAACTAAAGATCTTTTTTCTTGTCAAGTCAGAAAAGTAGAGACTATTCTATATTGGACCTTAGTATAAGTAAATAAGTATGGAAATTGTACAATCGACCTGCCACAACGTAAGTCCACTCCCTAAAAACTGTGTTACATACGTTACAAAATTATTCTTTTTTCGTAACATACGTTAAACTATGGTTGTATGTAATGTGAGTTACATCACAGCTGTTAATATTTTATTTTACAAAAATTAGGGTAACGCAATATTTTTTCAAAAATAATGATGTAAGCACCATGTCATCTTCGAAACCATAATAGTATGCTTCGTATGGTTTATTTAGGTTAAAAGATCTCAACATTTTGTTAAAATTGCTAAAATCAGCATTGCAATCGGATTAGCACAAAAAAGTTACAATTGGTTTTGTAAATGTAATTTTGTTTTTTGGCTCTCCTGTAAAGTCGCCATTTGGCGGTTACCGCAATTCATATTACGGTTGACGAATTATGTTAAGTTATCATTTAAATTTTCAACTTAAAAATTTTTAAAAATCTAAACTGAAAATTTCTTAGTTTCTAAGTAGTTTCAGAGAATGCGCTACTCTATAAGCTTTCATAATAATAATAAAAACGTAGTACTTCATAGGCTTCTTAAGCTATTTAAAAAAAATCGTTACTCGAAAACTACGAAAAATCGTAGAACATACATAGGGGGTGATTCAGATACTTCTCAACACAAGGCACCTAAAAAAATTTTTTGGCCGTCACTTTTCTGGCCACCCTGTATAATTAGACAGCTAGTATAAACATCCAAACAGCCAAATGATACGGCTGTTTATGCCGCAAACATATTTTGATACTCGCAAGGGGATTTAAACTTAAAGTAATGAAGTACCTAAATAAGCAGAATAATATAATAAAATAAAATATCGTTTAATTGTAGTACTTAGGTACATCACAAAAAAGAAACGATTCCCGCAATGGACGCACTATTACTTACATACCTACAAGTTTGTACGGAACCCTCGGTGCGCGAGATTGCTTTCACTTGGCCGGTTTTTTTTTACGAAGAAAGCGCTTTTATTAAGCTCCGTAAGTGTTTGAGCATGATTTAACTCGCTCTACGTCTTATGGGAGCAGATGGAACCTGATATATGCTCACGCTCTCATACGAGTACTTTAAATCAAGACCAACTTGATTATCAATTTTCGTATCTTTATGGCACTATATTTTGGTATAACTAATTCAATTAAAATGTTTTCTAAATTTGTTTTTAGTTCTACTGTAGTATTGTTGATTGTGTGTTTATTTATTTTTCTATCAGAAACAATCGCATTAAATTATTGTGGTTCAAATGTTTGTGACAACACCAAGCAACATACACTTTGCAGGTTTCAGGTATGTAAGTATGTTATAGCCGACAAACTTTACTGGTCACAACATGCTACATAAGTAGGTTCGCAGCATCGAGCACATATCCTACGAAGCAATACGGAGTGCGGACGAAGCAATACGGAGTGCGGACCATCTATCTCCGAAACATACCTATTAGTGATTTTTTCACTTACATTAAGTATGAACTGACAAGTTCTGTCAACTCTGGACTTTAAACTAAACATGAAGTTGTAGGTACCTATTTAAGTACAGATTATTTCATGGCGGGATTTTTGTGGAACAAAATAAATGACAATGCTTCGCAGTCATAGTCAAAATCAATATTAAATTAACTCTAAATTGCCACCACAAGCTGAACTCGCTCTTAAAAGACCGCCTGTACAGTGAGAGTTCAGCTTTCAATGATAATTTAACGTTTATTCGGTCACAATATTCAGCGCCCACTTACTCGCTTTCGGCAGTGATGAGCAAAGACGCGATGTCTAAAGCGCTTCTTAAGTAAGTAATTTTAATAAGTAATTGGTATTCTCATTTGTTGCATCTTGCTGTTAAGCGCCTAATTGTTGTAGTCGCGTAGTGACGCTTAATACTTATGGCTGTGCATAACTAAGTATATTTAATTTATTTCCTAAAATCGCTTAAGCACGAGTACCAAAATAGATTTAACTCACATATATTGTATACATGACTGAAAAGTAAATGCCAGCTTATTTTCAGCAATTTGATCCCACTGCAGGGTTGAAAGTCTCCTCGATGGAGCGTAAACTAAAGTCGCAATTGAGTTTAGTTGATTATAGTCATTCTTTGATATTGCCCGCCCTAGCAGGAGGATGCCCTGACCTCTTTTTCCCATTCGTAGCCACCATTTGTTCAATGAATTGCTCAACCTGCCATCACAGGGTCACCACGTTTAGCCAAATGTCCTGACCTCTACCATACCAGTGTCGTAAGCCGCTTTTAGTATCATATTATGTACTGTTCTCTTATTTGGATTCCTAGCATGATGCGCTCCATCGCTCTTTGAGCTACTCTATCTATTCTATACGTACCTATGTCATTATTGGCAGGTCACACTCGTTTTGCATAGCCGAGTTTTCAGGCATTGTGGATTTTTTTTTGTCTCTAAAGACGTCACCCCAGCTGTATCCAGGGGCGTGCATTGGTTTCAGATGGGGGTAGGCTGTGAGTGAAAATTGAGTAAGTTTGCGTGAAACAGTAGGCGATCTCGCGGCAGCCTAACATTGGTTAAATTGCACAGTAACGATCTAAGTTGCGCGCTTTAGTAAGGAATAAGTAGGTAGACGACAAAATGGTTACAGAATATTTATTGTTTATTGTTGAATACGTAATTAATAATTATGGTCAGCTGTTCTGTCGGTTTTTTATGAAGGTAGGCTCTGCATAATAGCCTATATGGGATGCACGCCCCTGGCTGTATCCTATCAATTCTGCTATCCTTTGGCAAATACCACGGATCAGATAGTTGTTAAACTCTTTCACAATCTCGTTTACAAAAGCTAGGCAGTCCTATACAGGCATGTTCAGCAGTGAACGTCTTATGGCTGAAATGATGATGATGAAGTATTTAGTGTTAGTTTGTCTTCTATTCTGTTCTAATTTTTTAGACTCCAGGTCCTGGACCTAATTGTTTCGGATACCAGAAAACAGTTATAACAGACGAACAAAAAAATGCTTTGCTGGATAAAATCAACAGTCGACGAAATAAAATAGCAGCTGGAGAATTACGCTCATTTCCACCTGCCGAAAGCATGATGAAATTGGTAAGCATGAAAGTATTTTCCTAAAAAAAAGACAAAGAAAGAAGTACAGAAAATAAAACCGACAAACTACAAAATATATTATCGACTGAACCCTTAAAGTTTTAATAGGACTTCATATAGGTGTAATAATAAATATGTTTCAGGAGTGGAACGAAGAATTGGAGCAATTGGCGCAAAGGTGGGCTGACCAATGTGTCGCTCAAGGTGCACCCGACATGAAAGATGACTGTCGAGACTTAGGTTGGTACACTCTACTTAATCTTTTTTTCAGGTGATTAAAACTACGAGACTATCGTTTCTAGCTACCGATTCTTTTTCTTCGACCTCGTCTCTTTCCGATAAACGAGGTCCGCTTTCCTAACCTTGAGGCACCTTCTCTATACCTAAGCGTTGTCAACAGACAGATCTAACACGTTCATATCTCTTTCGACATTCATTCGGTCTGCCTCTCCCTCTCTGTTGCGTCTATGGAAAGGCACTTCTTCACTATGTCATGTCATCATCGGGTCTTCGCATATGTCCATACCAACTCAGTCTGGACTCTGAAACCATCTCAGCAATAGGCATCTAGCCTAGAATGCAAACGGCCGTCGCTGTCTGTGGTGTTTGGTAGGGGAAACCTATGTCCAGCAGTGGATATCTAAAGGCAGATTTTTACTTTTTAATCGACTTATTTTTACAGCCAATGTGTCCGTCGGTCAGAACATCGCATCAGTTTATGGAGAAGCTCCTGGCCTGTCTCCGCTCTCCCTTGTGGACGTATGGTACATGGAGTTGTTAAACACAAACTCTTCTGTGTTGCCGCGGTACCGGCCGTATGTATCTGTCTCGATTTATAATAAAAGCAAAAAAACGTAGCCTGATTAACTAATAAAAATTTTTATGGTCACCGATCCGGTATTTATAGCATGTACAAGCACCTGGTGACGTATTTTTGAAACATTTGAATTACCCACATTTCGTATAGTTCGCACTCGAAATCCCAAGAATCTTATACAATTTTAAAAACGAATTCTTGTAGATATTATACGATTCCTGCGCTTTCGTGTGCGAATTGGAATTGTAACCCTTTAAAAATACGTCTTCCGTATGTTTAGTAAGTTTTTATTGAATTTTATTTGTCTGCCAATATCATCCACACGCATTGACTTCAGGTTTATCCGTGATCGTGGCGCTTGCAACAGTGCCGAAATATTAGACTTAATCAAAACAATGCACTTACACCAATTAATCCAAAATCATTCATTTCTATGTAGATATGAGCATTATTATTATATTTACCCGTATTATGATAACATATAGATCATATTTTTATCCGATTTAATGCAAACGTTATTAAACTTTATTTTTTTATTAACTAAATATGACTATGTCTATGTTTAGTGAAAATATTACCTTTAAGTAAGGATAATGCTACGACTACGACGAATGCAAGGTTCAGTGGGTAAAAATTACGTAGACTACAGAATACACATAGTACAAGAAACTGCGCTTGGAGTGTGTAATGAATGTTGTAGGGGGTACCTAATTTGCCTCTAGTCTAGTCTGCCTATATAGACAAAGTACGTGGAGGAGATTCCGTTACATAGATACTCGTATATTTACAGCAGTAAAATTAATAGAATACTATTACTCGTAAATTAATGTCGGTTTTATTATACCTCAATTTAGATATGCGGCTCGTCAGTCGGGCCGGCTACTGCTCAAATTGCTCCAATCATTATCTATTTTTAGTATAAGTTTATTAGTACCATATAATCGTACATTTTACCTACTAATAAAAAGTTACATTTTAGGTCACTAGAAAGAGGGTTTTCGCATTACGATTACTTCACGCAGCTCGTGTGGGCTCGTTCGAGTGAAGTCGGCTGCGGCGGGGTTAAGTTCCAAGTAAGTGGAAGGTAATTCACAGTCACTGAGCAGGGTTGATTGAGTGGGCTTGACGGCTGCATTTAATTTTTTTTTGTCACAATCTGGCCTTGAAAAAACCACACATAGAAGCTACAGGGTTATTTTTCTGGATGCCTCTTGTACTTATTTCAGGTGGTACAGAATGAGCAACTTTACCGTATTAGATTGCAAGATTGCATTAAGTATCGTTTCCCGTTTTGCAATTTTCGTCGAATCCTTGACTATCTCAGAAAAAAAACTTTTTACGCATTAATGCATTCATTGCAGGGGCAAGGTAGGGTACCCGCAAATAAAATGAAATGCACATAATTCGTCGAAATTTTTGTTTTTTCAGCAATACAACGCACCGTCAGTCCGTAACACGGCAATCTGCTTAAACTTTATTTTTACTTTTTTAACAATTCTTTGGTCACTAAGTTTAAAATCTACGCACTAAAGATTAACTATTATATATTATTAAATATACGGTGGATCATCTGCCCTTAATATTTCACGAGTAGTTTTTTTAAACGTCTATTTTACTAAAATTTATTTTAGATATCAGTTTAGTTTACATATTTTTATAGGAACGGTTAAGAGATACCCAAGTTGCGAAGAACAGGACAGTCCATAGACTAGTGTGTAACTTCGTACCCGGCGGTAACGTCTTAGGAGATACTGTATATTTAGGAGGAGTGCCATGTTCGAGATGTCCAGATGGAGGAATGTGTGACTTAAAATACAATGCCCTTTGCAGTTAAGTATTCGACTGGATTTTGAGAAAAAAAAAGAAAGATAATTTTCGTAGATTTGCTGTGATAGCAATTTTTTCCAAATACTATACTATTGTATTCCAAAATTGCAAATAATTAAACAGATATTAATTTATTTAAAGGTTCGCAGCTACACAGAAATACTAGATTTGCATTGAGTATAGACGACAAAGAAAATATGACTTCACTTTTAAATTCAGATGACCACTTTCTTTTAATGGATGAAGAGTCACCTAAAGAAAACACGACGAATTATTCTGAGATTCCAACAAATGCTAAACCAATTGAAGATGATGATAATATTACTTTATTTGACTATTTTTCTCACCTGTATGAATTTACACGACAACCTTTATCTATAAGCACGACTCAAGTAACAAACCCGTGCAAAGATGGATTTGCTGTTGATGAGTTTGTAGAATTACTGAAAAAGAAGTTGACTAGCGATTCAAAGTTCAAAGAATTATTACTATCAACGAAAAATCCATCCCAAAATGGAAACGGAGATTCTACTTTTCGTGACCCAAGTGTGGCAGCATTTGTCAGTAGAATTTATAGCAAGAAGGAACCTACTACAACTACCAAGTTACCCGAATATGATTATGTAAATTCTACATTGTTAGTGGATTTAGTTGAAGCAGTGATATTTAGAAGTGCTGGTAAGCGTTTATGAAATTTTAGTTGTGTTGTTAGTTAATTATGAAAATAAATAATTGTTACTGTGAAAGTTCGAACTACGGTTAATCAGAATTTTTAAAATCCGCATTTTTAGTAAAACCTAAAATTCAACCTTTGAGTTTGAAGTAAATGAATATTCTAGCTTTAGCAGTAACATACAAAGTGACTTAATAACTTTATTTAACGTTTAACGCTTTTTTTTTCAGAGAAGACCTACGCAACTGAAGAAACTATTGAAACTCTGCAACCTTCGTCAGTTGGGCCAATCAAAATACAGGCAGAACTAGGTGAAGTTAAACCTAACCATGACTTCACGGGACACTACTTTTTTCCTGAAGATATTAATGAAGAATCTGCCACAGAAGCGACTGATTTATATTACGATGCTTCAAATCTTCCTGCCTCAGATGTAATATCAGAAATAGAAAGCATAAAGAGAGACAAAACTACACAAGACTTTTTGGATGAAATTATAGAATCTGACTCTGGGATAGACGAAAGTACGATTACATTGAATACATTAGCGTTTGGTGACACTCTTAACAAAAATGGTCAAAAGGTCTAGAAAGAGTTTTTGGATGAAATAGGAGAAAAAGTTAAACAGTATGAAATAAAAAACATAAGTTAATTGTAAACAATTATATTTTTATTAACAAGTATATTTTTTAAAATTTGAGAAAAGTCAAGCCTAAAGGCTTGACTTTTCTCAAATCTTAAAAAATATACTTACAGAGAACTTACGATGATTCAGATCTCTTTGGCTGCATTGATAGTCGATGTATTTAGTTCATGTTTATGCCTTCCATTTGATTTTCAGGTAAGTTAGAAAGAAGAAAACGAAAAGGTGATACACAATACCTGGAAAATCCCTACGACTTTGAAACTAATGATTACAATGCAGGCAGACCGACAAGGAAGATAAAAGTGATGGCATTTTCATGTGATTATGAAGATGAAAATATCAAAGTAAAGTATATTGATTTGCTTAGAAAAATAGCTGCAGATTTGAAGTTATTAAAATTGAATGACAAATTCCATTGCTCTCATAATGGTGCTATGAAGAAAAACATATTCTTGATAGATGTATTTAACTTCTTTGCCTATTTATTAAACTTAAGTTTTGATTGAAAGTAGTAGTTTTTAATTAAAACGAGAATACAAGATTTAAATAAATAGATTTATTAAATTGTACAAAAATATAAATAACAAAACAGAAACAGATCCTTGGAATACAATAGCAGAATTACATAGACATGCACTACTATGAAATGAATTTTGACCTCTTTTCCATGTTTTTATAATTTTTTGTAACACTAAATAATACAAGTCACCATAAGACAAATTCTCATCAGAACGTTTCGTTCTTAATGCTTTATTTAACGAATCCCGATCAACATCATTATCATATCTTTTTTTTCTTGACGTTTCATCGAAACAAAGACAGTTGTCGGTAGTAGTAGTAGATGTTGTCGGAATTGTGCTAGAAATATAATCGGTTTCGGCACTAATGTAGCTGTGAAGTGTAATAATGGTATGGGTTATTTCTGTATAAGCTTGTGAATCTGAATTTGGTTCAGCATCTGAATCGGAATCTCTTCTACGAACATTTAAAGCACGTTTTTCGCAGTAATCTTCATCCTCCAGGGTCGTTTCAGCTGATTCAGATGCACTTTCGTCTGCTATTGTTGAGAATTTATTTCTATTCATAAAATCGCGAGTACATGTGGAGGTTCTTGTGCACCCTTCCACATAGCCTGGTGGAGTCCTCGAGCCCCTATCTCCTCCCATACCGGGAACAATAATGCTTCCGTCAGCAGCAATTACAGTTGGTGCAGTCCATGTACAAGTGACTTTCCTGGTGCAATGTTTTTGCCGTTTAAAAGGTGTGTTAGCTGTGTACTCACTTGAAGTTGATGCAGATGCACTTGGAGCTGCTACTTCGGCATCGGCACGTCGTCTTGCATCTGTAGTAGTGTCCTGAGTACTAAGTTTTCTAAGATGCATCAGCTCATCAAATGATAAGTATTTCTCTGTTATTAGACTCTTTTGATTAGTTTTAATAACAGGTGGGTCTTTAATTTTTACTGTTATCGATTCTGTTGTTTGGGAAACTCTAATAGTAGTGGCAATTCGTCTAGTTTTTTTTGGTTTTTTATTTGATAATGTTGTATATCTCATAGATTTCAACTGAGTAGATTTATCACGATTGTATTCATCCATTTGCCAAAAAGGTTTAAATGTTACTTCATCAGCAGGGCTACGTCTTTTTCTTTCTCTGGAATCAGAGGAATCATATATGTAATCGTGTTCTTGCTTAAATTTGTTTTTATTTTCAAATACTTCTTTTACCTGTCTTTGATCATGTCTTATTTTATGAGACAGCCGTTTATATATGTCAGGATCAGTTGTATCCTGTTGAAGCCAGGTGTCTTTTGGAGAAGATGTTACAATGTCTCCTGATATTAGTTTTTCTTCTTCACCATCACCACTACGAATAGCCATATTTGGAAGCAGATCATAATAATGTAGTTCTGCTGTCTTTCTGGTTTCATCACTTTTACCTGACTGTGCAATAGCGAAAGCCGGGTTATTATCATTGTCTTGGGTTCTTCGTCCTGATAGACACTGAATATTAGGATGGGAATTAAAACATTTACAGTTAAAATTACATGGGCATTTTGGAGGTACAGTCGGACAGGGTACAATAGGTATATTGCACGGACACAGCGGCTGTGGAAACCCAAGCTTTACATTCATAATAGGGCACGGGGTGCCAGGTGGGATAGGTTGAAAACAGCTTGTAGTCGCATGCCTTCGGGTACATTGATTCGGTTGATGGCTTTCTTCGCAGTCAGAATCTGGCCTTCTTGAACACTGATGATTTCTATTATACTTTCTCAAATCAGTTGTGGATTGGGTACTGGTCTGCTCAGTTGTGTAATCAAATTTGCGAAAATTTTCGGTTGGAGGGTTCTTGTAATTTGATTCGAAATTACTCTCATGTAAGTCATGTCCATGATAAACTCTCGAGTGCCCTCTTTCTGGTTGGTAATGCTGTATTCGTTGACCTCTTGAGTTAGGAGAGTAAGGGTTTGCAGGAGTATACCATTGGTTTTGTAGTGGTATTGGTGGTATGTTTCGTAGACTAGCTGTAACAATTTATTTTTAAATTACAAATATCTTATTTTGTACGGGAACATTACAGTTTTAAATAAATCTCCTTACCATGGCTGTTATTAAAAAATACATGTCTTGTCTTCTGATTTCTTTGGCCGTCAGTTCCGTTGGCATTCAAATTACTTTGTTTCAAGTTATTCCGAATAGGATCTATTTCCAACTTCACTGAGTTATTTGATAAATTAAGAATCCTAAGTAAACTGCTCACTGGAGGGGTGGTCGTTGTTAATGGTCTTACTGAAATCAAAATAATATGTAGGTCTTAATATTAGTTAAAACCGTTGTATATAATAAAATGGTGACCGCAAAGCTGTTCAAGCAAAGACGTAAGCTACTTCACGCCACTAAAACACTTTCCAAGTGCCAGGGTATTGGTCATATTTATAAAAATATGTAAGTTTGATATAGACACGAAAAGTTTTAAATTTCATATCATCATAATCAGCCCACGTCAGTCTTCTGCTAGACATATTAGGCCTCTCCCAATGATCATTCTTCCAAACTCTATCCACTGCCTTTGCTAAAATTAATATCAATGCACTATTTTGTCAGAGGGCGCTCCACGCTGCGTTTGCCTAGTCGCGGTCTCCACTCAACAATCCGTCTACCGACCGAAAGCGAATCTGATGGGGTCATCGGATTCGCTTTCGGTCACTTGTCCTTTCTTTCCACTGTTGAACCTATGTGAAGGCCTAAGCCTTCGACAGTGATTTCTAGACCAGTAGGTAGGGTAAAAAATTAAATAAATAAATTGTTCTCACAATCACACCAAATAGCTAGCCCCTAACTAAGCAAAGATTGTACTATGGCGACTAGATACCGGATAAACATACTTAAATACTTTTATAAACATCAATGACTTAGGTACAAATGCTCGTGCTCATCACTCAAACATTTGCCTATTGTGGGATTCGAACCCACAACCGCTGGCTTTGTAGTCCGGAGCGCGAACCACTACACCAGACGGTTGTCAAGTAATAATAATGATATAATCCCATATGACTATCTGATAATATTTACCAGGATCTGATGTCCAGCGTGCACACAAACTCTTAAATCCGCTATCTGGTGCCTTGTTCTTTGGACACTGCGTGGCGGGGTAGCCTATTGCATACACTGGCTTGCCGTGAACGTTCCCTCTTGGTGCAAAGTTGCAAACTAATCGATCAATGATCGAATCCTTTTGGTCTACCTAAAATAAAAGTTGTATGAAAAAATACGGGTAATAGTTGGTAAGTAGTTAGTTAAGTTAGTAGCCGTATCATTGTTGATAATTAGATAAGCTACTTTAAAAAAAAATATTTATTTATTTATTTAGACTTTATTGCACAGATTAAAAATCATACAAAAGGTGGACTTAATGCCATGATGCATTCTCTACCAGTCAGAAAGAAAACGTTATTTGTTATTAAAATTTAGGCTTTCATACGGTCAGTGGCAGGAATTTATACTTAGGTAATGTCAAGCGAACACGCTTTGAAAGTGAATATTTGCGTGCGAGATTTTAAGCTTCTTTATCATCATCATCATCATTCAGCCATAGAAAGTCCACTGCTGAACATAAGCCTCCCGCAATGACCTATCATGGGAAGGGGGTTGCCAATAATCGCCACGCTTGGCAGGCGGGTTGGCGAGCGCAGTTTTTTTAATAAGATTTTCCACGCTGACGCTGCTGCCCGTCTTGCGCTACAGGAATTAGTCACTTCTTACGACACGCCTCCTGTTGGCGGTGGGGAAATGTATTCTTTATGGCCGTCCCCTCACGGCACATTTTTTAGGCTTATTGAACTATAGTTGTAGAATGTCCTATTTTTTGTTAACCCAACCCTTAACCAGGCACTAGCAAAACCACTGACCATATTACTTTGAACATTATTTACTTGTTATACAGAAATACCAAATTTCAACAGGTTGGCCTAGTTAAGAGTTAGATAAGTTTTATCTATTCTTTAACTTTGACAAAGTAATATAACATGAAAACAATGAAAAATTGTGTAGTAGTTTCTAGCAACCATTTTTAGAATAACATTTTTAGGGATACTAGGATATCGGACGATGTGTTACATCGTGTATAATCGGTTATCTTGGGTTCCTATGACTCTGAGATTGTGCACACACGGTCTCTTATTGTGTGCAGTAGGTAGCCAGTAAGCAGAGATGTACAAACTCCTTTTTAAAAAAATAAAAAAATACAAAATGCTAATAGTTTTCTAATTTACTATTTCAAATTCAAAATACAAAATACTTTTGCCTTTTGTATTTTAAATATAAAATGCAAAATAAATATTTTCAAAATATTTTATTCAAATAAAATACTTTATCATCACAATTTATGCATGCATGCATCTAAAATTGCATTATTTATTTAATAATAAATAAATAAAGAATAATAAATAAATATTGGACAACATCACATACATTGCTCTGATCCTATGCTAAGTAGCTAAATCACTTGTATTACAGGAATCAGAAACAATGTCAAGAATTCCGACATTTCCGACGATGATATCACTGCTTACAACAAGCGACTAGCACTAGCCAACTCACACCTCAGTGCAAAACAGCCAAGCACTAGTTCGAATCAGCGCACTCGCTAGCAAGTGCTAGGCCCCTCGTTCTATTTCGACAGGCACAGAAATGTGCCTGGCCGGTTTTCACTAGTCCGCCCCTCGGACGACGGCCTATATAGGCTATTATGCAGAGCCTACCTTCATAAAAAACCGACAGAACAGCTGACTATAATTATTAATTACGTATTCAACAAATAAACAATAAATATTCTGTAACCATTTTGTCTTCTACCTATACTTATTCCTTACTAAAGCGCGCAACTTAGATCGTTACTGTGCAATTTAACCAATGTTAGGCTGCCGAGAGATCGCCTACTGTTTCACGCAAACTTACTCAATTTTCACATAGCCTACCCTCATCTGAAACCAATGCACGCCCCTGCTACAGAGGCGCCCTTTATTGAGGCCTAGTCCTTCCCCTTCGATTGGGCCCACTAGATTGGAGCCTGCGTGGTCTGGTCTGCGTTCACAGACTAGTCTGTAATGCAGCTATGGATCACGACGGTGCAAGCACTAGTCTCCTCAGCACTCGGCACGGTCCGATCGCGCCCGCTAGTACGGGGCCCGGACGCGGGCGACGGCCGCTTTTTAGGCTGAGTACCTTCTGTACTCGCCAAACCTGCCAGGTGAGGCTGTAAAAGGCCTTCTGACCTACGATCTAGGCATAGGTCCATTAAAAAAAAACAACCTCAGCCCGAAGCGTCTGACTAGGCTTTACTACTAGACACTAGTATTACCTAAGCGATACTGGCCGGAAACGACTTAGACCGTGTCTTATGCACCACGGCGATGCTTGTGTTAATGTCACAAAAAATTGCCGGAATGGTCACCCACTCACAACCGAAGCGTGTGTTGCTTCACTTTGGTAATCGCTGCCAAAGCACTGCCGCCACTGAGATACAAGCACTCAGTTTCTTCTTTTTTCGTTGATGATTGATTATGGATATTCACTTTTCTAATCTTCATTTTTAATTTTTATTCTTAGACTATAGTCTATGTTTTTATTTTTAAACTTGGCAGTGAAGTATTTATTATTTTCCAAATAAAAAATACATTTCGAAACGAAAAGTACTTATTTAAAATAAAAAACTTAAAAAAACGGTAGGTATTTAAATAGAAAACATAAAATACGTATTTTGCATTTTGTATTTGTATTTTAACTACAAGTATTTCAAATAAGTCGCCACTCTGCTAGTAGGTAAGTGCGACTACCTACTGTTTTGACTAACTATGACTGTGTTGTCTATATTGTGTGTGTCTGTGTGAGCCTCATGATGTGTGCGAATGTGACTGACAGCATTGTAATAAAAACGACGTGAAGAGCACTCAAGGTGTGAGACACCTTTTGATATTGTGAGCTCTTGCCTTTTATCATTTTCTTTCTTCTGATATATTTTATGATTAATAATAAAGTCAATACACAGATATTATTACGAGAAATTGATGTTGCTAAGTATCTTAGTAGCAAAACATTCGAATAGGAAATATTTCTACAAAGACATCACAATAACAGCACACAGAAAATCTTTAACAAAATTATAAAAAATATCTTAAGACTAAAAATCCAACTATGTATGTAGTAGGATTGGTAGGATTGGTATGTACCAATCCTACAAATTAAATCACTTTAGCCAACAGTCAAGCAGTGCTGAATTCGTCTCGAGGCTCACCACAACATACAACCAAATTCGTCTTTTATTAGCGTTTTAAAACGCACATTGGTTATATCAAAAGTTTACATATTTACATACAATCTGTCCTACAGATAAATAATTTCCCATGTCGGGTAAATACCCATTTAATCGGATAGGTTTGTATATTAAGTATAAAGTTTTTCTGTGATAAACATAATACCACGTGGACGGAGCAGCTGGCTTAATTACTAACTAGAGTTACTTAATATTGGAGTTAGTCAGCAAACTCCAATATTAGTTTCTACTACAATCTGTCCTACAGATAAATAATTTCCCATGACGGGTAAATACCCATTTAATGGGATAGTTTTGTATATTAAGTATAAAATTTTTCTGTGATAAACATAATACCACGAGGACGGAGCAGCTGGTTTAATTACTAACTAGAGTTACTTAATATTGGAGTTAGTCAGCAAACTCCAATATTAGTTTCTATGTTCAAAGACAGTCTCTACTTATATCAAATGGAGTGACTACTGTCTATCTAATAAACTTATGTCTATTTATCTACTTTTTTAACTGACCAAACCGATCTCTACATTTCCCCGATAACGTTAATTTACTGAAAACAAAAACAGTATTTAAACAAAAGATAGGTATTATTTAAATTATTTACATAAAATCTGCCTCTGCCGCAGCCTATTTTGTCTGTCTCGGCCCAAATTAATTGAGTGAAGTGATTTGTCTTCCAGTCGCGCGATCTGAAATAGAATTTCGGAGGTTTTTTAGATTAAAATAATTATTCAAATCTGTTTTATCATCATCATCATTATTTGTGTGATAAAAAGTGTGGACATTGATAGTAAACCACGATACAAAAGTAGCCCTTTGTTGGATTTTAAACTCTAAATTATATTTAACTAAGTACCTGCAATACGCACACAGACCAGCGAATCGGAAAATTGTATTTGTAAATTGGTTGGATGGTACTGGCCTTGGTATACTTATAATCAGTTAAGACTAAAATGTCGCAAATTGGTATCATTCCTTTGTCCCAGTAGACTCTAATTTTAATTAAACTCTCATGTTAAAATTCTTTTTAGATCACAATTTAACATGAATTTAACGTAAAATTCGTTGGAAGCTGAGCAAATCTTCGCTTTTTACACTGAGTATCAATGTGAAGCCATAAATAACAAATATTGATTAAGACGAATGTAGACAGCACCCCACAAAGTTAATTTCGATGAATATTTTGTTTGCAATAAGTCTGAAAAACAATATGTTAAAAGATGTGATTGTTGGTTATTCAGACTTTGCTAATTGCCAAATTTCATGATTTTTCGATGTTTTTATTTCTCGATAACGAAATTTTATTAAGTATTAGTCTCATACAAAGTTGTGTCTGATAAGAGCGGAGCCACAGGCGTACCTTAGTTTAGTACAAGTTTTACGTACTTACTGATTGTAAAACGAGACGCTGCCCGTGTAATCCCTTTTCTGCATGAACCACACATCAATCAGACTTGTCAAGTGCATCCCGGGCGAGGGACCCGTTATAGTCACGATGTTTTGTCCCACTGGGGAGTCCTCTAGAACGGGGATGATTGATTATTCACTCCGTATAGGGGTTGGAAAAGTGAAATTTGTCGTGGCCAGTTCCGGATGGGTGACCCAAAGTAATTTCTGCGAGATTTGATGGCAGTTCCAATTAAACGTTACGGTGGTCACGTATGAAATAATAATAACACCCGCCGTGCCCGCATGGTGGAATATGGTCCAAACCACCTCGTAGTTGTGGTGAGGCCTGTACCCTGCAGTTCGACGTATATAGGCATACTTACTTTACTATAAAACAATGTAAGCTGATCCATTTTGAGTATTTATAATAGGAAAAAAGTTTGAATATACAGGTTGTCCCTGGAAGTATCTATGTATCAAATCGAACAGGCACATGGCAGGGGTCATTTCCAAATGCTTGGTTACATTAATGTAGGTTTAATTTTCAACGGATAAATAGTATTATTTTAACCTATTGTAACCTCACCTAAATCACGACATTCGTCTTCTTTATCGGGGCGTGTAGATCGGTCGCACTGGTCCACCCATCTTTGAGCAAAAGCTGCTAGCTCGTCTGACCAATACTGCCAAGAGTCAAATAAAATAAATATTATGCACGGTGAAAATCAATGAATTATGTTCCATAATCTCGTCCTCATTGTGTACAATGTAGTACGCACTTTTTGCTACTGCACTGATTACAATCTTCAAAGTTAGGCGCGTGCATGAACGCGTCAATAAACTAAAAAATAAATAACCGGAACGTGCCCGCACCGTCACCTATCAATGTCATCTGTCACCTGTCAATGTCATTGTACTTTTTTGTACACAGCACTGAAGACATAAATATTTAGAATAAATTAGTTTTTAAACTAATTAGTGATTTACAGCTTACATACAAATGCAAAAAACCAAGAAGAAAATACGGTGATGTTTGTGTAAAAGTATGGTGGCTGGAAAACAAAACTTGTCAGTTGAATTTGTGAAATTGTTGGACCGATACCTCGGCTCAATTATTACGATTGCTACGATTTCTATCACCACCACAGCACACTAACTTTAGTGTTATTATATTTATAATATCATCACCATCACCATCATCTCAGCCTATTACAGCCCACTGCTGGACGTACGGGAAGGACGCAAAGAGCGCCAAGGAGTACGATCTCCTGCTTTGATACAAATGTATCTAGCCATATTCCCGAGTTTGTTGGCCCATCGAGTTGAGAAGCGTCCTACACTACGTTCGCCGAGACGTGGCCTCCACTCCAACAACATAATCAGCCAGAAATTAATCATGAAAACAAGGAGTGTGTGTGACAGAGTTGCGTTATTCTTCAGCCCGCAAACGAGACAGAATGAATGACATCGGAGCTTTCACGGGAGGTTGGCCGTGGTGATCATTAAGTTCATTCTAGTTGTCTCTCATGTCTCAGAATGAATGACATCGGAGCCTTCACGGGAGGTTGGCCGTTGGTGATCAATATGTTCATTCTAGTTGTCTGTCATGTCTCCGAATGACTCCACAGAAACTGCTCTGTACAGAAGCACTGGCCTTTACGATGGAGTGGCCAGTGGGTTTTTGTTCAGTCTGAAGCGTCTCCTCGAGGAATTCCTCCTGAGACGTAACATTATGGCTCTAGTCTTCATGAAGAGTTGACCATGAGACCGATACAATGTTGCACCAGAAATATACTACAAAGGATCTGTAATAGCATAAGGTAAGTTATTAATATTATAAAATTCTTCTAGCGCATCATATGTACCGAGAGAACAATTATTCCTCTTTTCTGTCTCGCAGCAGAATTATAACACTTCCACTTGCTTTCACGAGGGGTTAGCCTGTGGCTTAAAATTTTTGTTATAATATTGCGGGTCTGCAAATCTTATAAGGTTGACCAGAGACCGACTTCATTAATTGAAGTTGAAAATATAGTCGAACACAAAAGTATCAAGACGATACATATCTTCGAATGCCACTGAAGAAAAAAAGAGAGGAGGGAGAATATGGGTACCGAGACCATGAGGTAATGCCCTCCGTCTTAGTAATTTTTTCAACTTAACACTTTGACTCTAAGGAGGCTATGAAAGAAGCTCCTTTGCCTGCTGATATTGAAGGCTTAAGGAATTCTGAGTCTTGTGTAAACAAGTCATATACTTACCTAGACAATTTCAGTCTGTTTATAAGGATTTTAAGTTTTTAATAATTTCATCAGTTGTTACTATCAAATTGGGCCTTTGGCAACCATTAATGGTACCAAGACAATCTGTTGGTCTCAGATCTGCTTGTCTTATTCTGCCCCATTTATATACATACAAGTCAATGATAAATAGCGCTTTTACAAATTATGGTTTATCTCGGTGTGGATTTCCACAAGTTTTTTACCACAAGTGATTGAGATACTTCTTGATGTTGGCCCAAGAGGGCAAGACATTATAAAGCATACCATAGAAAACAACCTGTTTACTCCAATAGTTCATGTAGTTATGACCATATTAAGTTTTTTTTTTTCTCTTATATTTTACTAAAAAGTTTTAATAAATAAATAAACATTACTTGACATTGCTAATTGATATCTGTGACTTAAAGATCATTAGTCCACTTGATTCGTGAAGTGTCTTAACGTAAAAGGTCCCAGGTTCGATACTCTGGTCGAATGACCCTGGCGAGCTACATTGTCTTGTACCTCATAATACAGGGAAGTTGACTCCCTGTTTGGAGACCATGACAAATTGATGTTGGCTGGTGCATGTTTGTATGTTCCTATACAACTGATATGGTATCCCATTTGTGTAACTTATAATATTAGATCTGGTTACAACCGGGTAAACCTTAAATTCTCATAGTATCAAGCTTAATTCTCAAGATTCTATAATAATCTATGAAAGCAATTTAAATTTAACACTGTTACTGACTTAAGGTTATTATTCTAGCTGATCGCCATGGCTAGTTAGATTATTTCTAGTCTCCATCAAGTGAAATAAAGACACACTCAAGATGAGTGTTACTTACAAATAATGTGAGTGAAGATCACTGTTACAGAAATGGAAAAATAATTCTCCTTGTTATCAACAAGATAAAAATTACCATAATTAAAAACTTTTTTAACTGTAACTGTATGTTATATTCCAATATTTTCAGTCAGTAAAAACCCATGGAAAGATTTATGCAGCTTTATTTACAGGCAAAAATGTCGCACCATAATTGATCCTTATGTACTTGTCATAAGGTCGAAAACCAATTATTTTAATTTTTAAGTAGGTACCTGCTACCTTTGGAAAAGTAAGAGAAATTCAAAACTAGACACAAAGTTCCAATGATAACTTGAATTTTCAAATCTGACCTAAATATATTTTTAATATATTTTTGTTATAAACCATATATTTCTAGACATTTTATTATTTGTGAAAATGTTTGATACCAAAAATTGAAGACAAAGATAAATAATCATCCAATCATTAAATTATCAAGATACTAAAGATAGTAAATAAACTGTATTATCCCAGGTGGATAACAAAGGTTCATATTTAAATAGATGATTATAATAAAATATGATTTATTAAAACATAATTAAAAATTAAAATTGTATCCATGAAACTATAAACTTCATAAAAAATATACTACTGACTTAAAATTATTATTTAAATTAAGGCATGAATCTTACAATTATAATTGAAGATTGTCAAGTACCTATGTAAGTCTATGTATAAATAATTTTATTAGATATTAAATTACCATGTAAAGCAAAAATGGAGATGATAAATAATGACAGAAAATTTCTAACTTAACTTAAATGAAAAAAAAAAAAATAAAAAAAAAAAAAAAATGAGACGATAGAGGCATTGATCAGTGGCAATAATTAAGGCAATGCAGGCAACAAATGTGGCCTTACCTTGTTATTGGACTAAGGCCGTAAGGCTGCTACAAGTATTTTGAGCCGGAGTAAACTTTCTATCTTATCCGATGTGATGTATTGGTAAATTATTACTTATTTAATTATTATTTTTTATTAGCTTACAAGAATTGACCAGTCATTGAATCTTTTTATAAATAAGTATTCAGACTGTTTCATTAACTTATTAATATCCCCTACCAGGGATCCACACATAAAGTGCAGGAAGTCTCATACTGATTTCCAGCCATACAAGTGTAACACATATAACGGTTTTCTAAGAAGATGAGTAAAAATCAATCTTTCTCAGTAAAATAATGTTGAAAATATTGTCAACAAAATAGGATCCCTACTGGAACAATACTAGTAGTATTTGTATATAATTTCCTTATTTATAACATATAATTAATGAAAAATTTGCGATAGTAAACATCCATATTTTTTTTTTTTAGTTTCCTTTACTTTGGAACTACACCTTGAACAGGAGTTATTAAGAATACCTAAGACTAATTTATTTGCATAAAAAATTGTATTACAGACAATGATAACTTAAAAGGTTACTAGATTTTCTTATTATATAAAATAAAATAAGTCTTTTCAGAAGAAATACTAGCTTAACTACCTACTTGCACATCGATAAATTTACCTTGTTAGGTAACCATATACTAAGTATGTACTACATACTACTGGATAAATGAGACGGATATTAATAGTTCAAAGCATTGGCTCCATTTCCATGACAATTTATTAAACTAGCTGTTGCCCCGCGATGTCGTTTGCGTGATCTCTAGTTTATTCGTAAAGAATATACCTACTTAATAGCGCGGGGTATTTATTTAAAACTTTATTGCACAAACTTAAAAGTGTACAACAGGTGGATTATCAGTCTCAGTCCCAGCAAATCTATAAATTCATAAAGACTTACAGTTTTAACAAAAATAAAAGAGTATTGCAATTAAAGTAAAATTTGCTATTTTCAATTTTATAGAATTCCTACACATTTTTTGGCCCACCTGTATGGTATAAAATAGGTACAGGTTTGTGTCATCAAATGGGATGAGACTGTATCAATATACATGGTTGTATTAGCATACGGGGTTATATCATCATACAGGGTTGTATTATCATACAGGGTGTATCATCATACAGGGTGTATCATCACACAAGGTGTATCATCATACAGGATTGTATCGATATACAGGGTTGTATCGATATACAGGGTTGTATCGATATACAGGGTTGGTTGATTAATTCCAATGAATTAATCAAACAACTATATCCTTGTTAGATAAAACTTGAATTAAGCATCTACCAATAGATAGTTAATAAAATAAAGTTTTATCATGTGCGAAGACTTTAGCAAATCATATAAATGATCATAATAAATGTTTATATTGCTTTGTCGACACAACTTTCCTCTTTGAACATCTACATTGTACACAATGAGGACGAGATTATGGAACATAATTTATATGATCGGACTAACTTACCTAGTGACGTCCGATCCTCAATTATGTGAAGTAATCTCGTCCTCATCCTATCCCCAGCCCGACCCAGTTAGTATGTATTTATCAATCCTTAAAGTACAAAAAAGATTATATGCTATAATTACCTACATACTACTTAGTTTCCCTTCTTTTTGAAAGTTGTGTCCAGTTTTATCCTTTGAAATAATGACATTGACAGGTGACAGATGACATTGATAGGTGACGGTGCGGGCACGTTCCGGTTATTTATTTTTTAGTTTATTGACGCGTTCATGCACGCGCCTAACTTTGAAGATTGTAATCAGTGCAGTAGCAAAAAGTGCGTACTACATTGTACACAATGAGGACGAGATTACTTCACATAATTGAGGATCGGACGTCACTAGGTAAGTTAGTCCGATCATATAAATTCATTTGTACATTTTATTTGAGAAATCAGTAATTTCGGTGAGAAACCAAAATTTTTTTTAATTGAGAAAAATCCTGTTATTTCTGCGGTTATTTAATACTGCTCAATTAAAACGCAGAGATCTGATCTTTTTCCCTCTGAATCGTACTTTGTGATCGCCACAAAATCGATGAGACTTTCAGAGCCAAAACCATGAGCTTCAAACTATTGTTTATTCTGAATGTCATGACGTAAAATCCCTTTCGAGCTCATGGTTAAATTATAAGGAAGGCAGTTTCTAGACCAAAGCTGAGGGAGTTAAATAGGTTCTTCTAATCACCTCCTTTCCCTGAACTTTGTTATGAAATAAATAAAGTTTTTGTAGGTAAAAAGTCTTTGAGTAATTGAGTTTCTAACTATTTTGTTCATATTGGCGGCTTGGGGGAGAAGTCTCGACAACCCTGAAGCGACGAAGTTCCTGCCCTTGTTAATTTTGTTAACAATATTATTAACATCATCCTTTGTGAGCGGGTTCTCGTCGTATTCTTTGCACGATGAACTTGGGCCAGCCATCTGGAAATTTGAGTTGATTTAGTTAAAAATAATAATTGTGTTTTTATCTCCTAGGTTGTATCTTCGAATTCCGCTTTATATCTTGTCGACCGTAAAAAGCACAGTTTTCGTATTAATCACGAGTAGGTAGTAGTTAAGCTCCATATTTTTTTAAAGATCTCCGTTGTATACTTGATTATGCGTTTTTAATAGAAATAACTACATAAGCAAACTTATATGTAAAACCCTGAATAAAAGATTCAACCAATTTGTTAGAGCCGTTTCGGAACTGCGAAATGTGTATACATATACAAGAGTAGTACCTAATCTTATTATTTATATAAAACAAAGTCGGGTTAGTTATACCATTTTTAAGTCAAGAACGGATGGAACGATTTTTATGATCTTTGATTTGTTTAATTTGTCTCCGCCCCGAATAGCGGAATATTTATTAAAACATGGGGAAAATTCCCCCCAAAAAAAACGAGGCGGTACGAAGTTCGCCAGGACAACTAGTTATAATAATAGATAAACGCATTTGAATTTAAATGACCTTTTGTCTATGTTTAGTAATTCTAATGTTTAGTAGATAACTGGTGCACACATATACGAGTACAAATTGTGTAGTTTCTTAAATAATTTAGATCTTATACATATGTA
Source organism: Anania hortulata (assembly GCA_963576865.1). Taxonomy (NCBI): domain Eukaryota; kingdom Metazoa; phylum Arthropoda; class Insecta; order Lepidoptera; family Crambidae; genus Anania; species Anania hortulata. Next base: position 14,615,743 of record OY756396.1, on the reverse strand, counting down.
ATTATAACTTACTACATCGTTAGGTACAACTGAAATACATATTATTAAAATATTTTCACTTTAAGATTTATGCAACAATAAGATTTTATAAATCACTTACTGTGTATTTACAAAGAGTATGGTTAGGACATATTTCACAATATTTTGAAGAGCTGGTAACTAAGTCGATACTAAAGAACAATACAATCAATTTCACATTTATCATAATAAATCATAAAATATAATTAATCTCAAATGACGTGTATAAAATGAAGCCGCAGTACCATGGCTTCCTAGATTTTTCATTAAGTCTTCATATATACTTTAGTTGTCAGTCAAGTAAAATGGACTATCCCATAAACATTGGTTATGTTTTTTGTGCTTCATATACTAATGTTTTTATTTATTTACCCAACGCATCAAAATAGTCTTGACATAAATAAGAAAAGTAAAATTCAAGATGAATTGTACGGAAAAAACACCACTCTACCAGCTGAAGGTAATATAGCTATTTTCGAACAAGTACTTTGCTTTTAATTAACAAATTAATAAAATAACAATAACAAATTTGATTACAGATTACATTGATAAAAACACAACAAATTTTATCACCCACAAGCTGCTGTTTCAAATTATTCAAAATCTTACAAACACAAAGGCAACTGACTTAAGATCTAATGTATTTGATAAAATGCTATCGGACGAGATGTTATCTATTAAGAAGCATTTTTATGAAAAAGATAATATAAGAAGCACAAAATCAGTTATGACACCAAATAAAAACAATGCTGCTACCCCTACTCTAGAAGTAAAACAAAAGTGGCCTATGATAGGTTTCACTGAAAAACCAGTTATTGTAATCAGAGATGAAAATTCCTTGAAAAACAACAAGAAAATCAGCAAACTTCTGCCAGGATTTGAAATTAGCGAAAAAAGCGACAATGTTGAGGAAGAAATACAAAACATAAAGGTGAACGAAAAAGTACTCGGGCTACGAAGCTTACCTGATGCCAATCCACTTGCACACCGCCCACCCTGGCAGAACTCGGGGTACAGGGTCTGTACTTGTATGAAAACCAACCCTTTCACTACTTGCAGCCACCATTGCACTGGAGCTGGTGCAACCGCATCTTGTTTCCACACCACCGATTGCGCTCATTGCACTCGTAACACGCAACAATACTCCATTTCTCATATCTATTATCAACCATATTTTGTAGGAGTTACGACACCGTTACCATACGTAAATACATATTATCATCCTAACGTAATAAATGAATTAAAGATTCCAAGAAAACCAAAACATAGGAAAAAGCCTCACATTGATAAAGATTTATACTATGACAGCGATGATAAATATTATGATGATTATTTATACTATTATAAAGATGTAAGAAAACCTGAAGCAAATGATGAATCGGATGACACAATTAAAATACATCTGACAGAATATGAAGAAAAGGAGAAAAACAAACGTAAACATAAAAAATCAAAGTTGAATCATCATGTGAAGAGAAAGAACCGTGATAAACTGGTGCAAGATATATTTGATGACTTGAAAAGTTATTACAGTGATTCTGTTATAAAGGATTGCTATTGTGGATCGTCATCGTCGTTGGTAGCCGATCTTCGTTTGTTGTTTGTTGTGTGTATCCTATGTTTGGTCGTATAATAATTAAATATTCTCAATACACATTCACTGCATGTTTTTGGGTAAAACTGTCCTAAAAATGTGCGAAAACTAATAACGCGCGGTTCGAAGCGACTTGTCCATGAATAATTCAATAGTAGATACACCCAGTGGGTAGTGTTCAAATGTAGTGCGTGAAACTAAAGCGGGAAAGAAAGTGTTCTTCTGTCGAGTTTCGTGTCATAGAGCGGCCTGTAAATCTTTCTTACGTGATTAATACCTTGAAATTTGAATAACGCTTGATATAGTGGTGTTTTGTGGTTGCTTTTTTGTACAGCTTTATCTATGTATAGATTAAATATTTTATAGAAGTTAGAAAGTAAAAACGATCTAGAAATAACTTGTGTCTGTAAATAGGTACTTCTTAGTTCAAGGCATTAAAACTTAAATTTTCTGTGAAGAATACTTTTAGTACTAATCGTATAAGTATATGTCAGGTGAGCTCGTATACGTATGCTAGCTAGCTAATACCTACGACATACAACATTTTGATTTTTCTTGTGACCAAAGCACCCGAATTGATTATAATTCAAATTAATGAAGAGTTATAGGTATTTTATTTCTATGTGAAGGATAAAAAAACATTTTCTGCTAAGTTTCTATTTGAAGAACGAGACTCAATTGCGAGTCTTCTGTTAGAAAATATCTTATTATTCCTCTGATTCGTTCGATTAACCATCCTTTGTGTTAATTAATTTTCGCTGCTCTTCTTGGAATCATTCGCGTCTGCAATTGACGGGATAAATAACTCTTTATGATTAAACCAGTGTATTCGAACTGTTATTCGGGATGAGATGGATGGCAATCTCCCTAGGACGAAATTTTGATTTGTGAAGGCTAGATTTTTTTTCAAATATCTAAACTATTTATTTCCACACACATTACCTACATCATAGATATGCTTTATACTAGCAGGTCTTTACTATGAAAGTTAAACAGTGCGTAATTAGTGTTGTTTTTGCTTGTCAGGCTAAACTAAATAAAAAATAAAACAAGGTTACATATTACATAGGACGGATGAATACTGTAGCTGCGGTTAGGAGAGTTATATAACAGGTTATGTAATAATGGCAATCTTCTTTGTTATTTATCAACCACCCACTACTTAGATGACCCCGTAAACTTCGTCACACATAAAGTGCATTCCCATACTAAATTGCCAATTTGTTTTTTTTACTCTTCCTTTGTGCATTCCAAATTTCCTTTTATCCAAATCACTTTAGTATTGAGGCAAACAAAACAAAAAAAAAATTGGTCTAGCCATTCTTAAGTTTTGAAGAGCTATCGTTTTTAAACTCACAGGTGGCGCTTCTGGCGTTGGAGTCCTGTCAGCTTTATTAATAGTTACTATCCAAGTCAGGCGATACACTTTTTGTTAATTTGTGGTATAATATTTTGTAGCAGGCTTTTGAAATCGCATACTACCTAGTTTACATTTACCTTTACGTTTACGTCTACACTCGCCTTAAAAGAACTCGGTTTCAAGGCTCGATTCTTAACTGCACTATTTTTGGTCAAAAATCTATATTAATATATATCTAAGTGCTACCCACATATAGGGACTATATGTAGCACTAAGCATAACATTTAACACGCTAATGAAAAGTGGCATTAGTCTAAGAGGACCTAGCTTTTAGATTAACAGCTATACCGCAGCTCGTAATATCGTACGAATCAGGTTATAAAGTTTGGATTGGAATATTTAATAAGTTGACCTCTGGGAATCTCCTTTGCCATAGATGTTGGTTACATATATTTGTATTAATAAGTACGTCGCATTGAACTAATATTGCAATTTTCGTATCCAAAGGGTATTCATTAACGGACTGCACTCAGAATTGCACTTGTTTTCACTGTAGACTCCGAAGCAAAAATTACCTTAAACTGAAAAATTTTCGACCTCATTTTTTTCTATGTGATGTTACTACGTATATTGTTATTATCAAATTTCGTTTTTTCCTTACTTGTCTTGTGTCTAATGCTTCTTAAATATACAATGTAATACACAGAAGCAATTAAAATTCGACTTACAATAAGAGAAAGTAAGTAGACCTTAGTATTCGATATTGATTTGATATGATAACTTGAATAAGAAGAAACGCCAAGCATAGCTCTCTCGAAGCACGCCGGAAAAATCCAGCTTTGAATTTCATACAATAATGATAATACATATCTATTCGCTGGGAAGATCCTTAGGCATTCAAATATAATGTTTAATGCAAAAGTAGTCTTAAGGCAACTTAGACTATATTTAGTTGCCTGCGATTTATCGGCATTATACTTGGTAAGTCCCTGTAAACCTTTTCGATACGGTCGTTGCCTAACTGGCAAAGGATGCCTGTTGTGAATGTAATATTTATTTTTCTGTAAAAAGTTAGTACATTAAAAACACTAATTATAGGTACATAATGCATTAGCGATAGTAACGAAAAATCGTTTATTATTTTGATGCAGTTATTGTGTCTGACAGTGTATTCAAAATAGACACGTGCTAAGCTTGCCACACTTACATTAGGATTAAGAGCATTTAAGAATTATTACAACCTAATAAACTTATTGTGAAATCTAAAATATCTGCATTGTGGAGGGTGGCCCAAACCACCTGATATTTAAAGTGAAGTTTGTGGCCTACAGAGGGACGTAACAAGCTTACGTAACTTTACTTTAAAATCTGACAATCAAGGTGAACCCTTAGTGAATACTAGGTGTATCATGTTCTATCATGCTTTTAGAGTTCCGTACGAAGGTTAAAGCAGAAATGTTTCTTGGAAATGTTTCTCTGCTATCTTCCAGTTCGTCCGAATGCCATGGGCTTATACAGTTGTTAAAGATCTGTTTGGATACTTTGTATATTCAAACCATTTTTCAAACTCACAACAAACAAACAAACATCCTTATGTAGATAACTTAATTTTTGATAAGTACTTTTTTTTTATTTCGGTGTAGCTCCCACTAAGAAAGGTTTTCGCGCAAATTCTTTTCTAAATACATTTGTCCTGTTACCTGATTGTTACATTAAATCATCCAATATAATATAAAGAGAAATAAATAATTTTCATCCCATTAATAAAAGGAAGCCAAAAAAGATTTTTCTACCCCGCATGTGGGTATCATTGGTTAGATCTCATTGATATCGGGTAGAGTCGATATGGATCTTTTTAACAGAGTCGTCTTAAATTAGAACAATTTAGTTTTTCATTGCATCTTAAAATAATCATAACTTGTTTTGCGAATGCATCTCCTATTAGTGTTTATAATATGATTTTATTGTGATTTACCCCTCAGCCCAGTAAAACGAGATACAATAGGTATTTTTTTATTGTTACACGCTCTCATGCGACAGCTCGCTCGACAGTAAATAATTGTTTTGCGGAAATATTGTCCTTTTCAACCGACTTCAAAAAAGGAAGAGGTTCTCAATTCGTCGGACCCTCTTTTTTATGTATGTTCAGCGATCATTCGTTACTGCAATGACTGCGAAGAAAATCATCAAACATTGCATGAACTCCGTACCACGCCAACTGATTTTAGTATCTATGTTACCCAATAAATATCTTCGACAATTGTAAACCGATTTTGATGATAATTTTTTTATTGAATAGCTTATACTTCAAAAACACTATTATAAAAATTTGCGGAAAAAAATTAACCCCTAAAGGTGGAAAAACAGAAAATGAAATCGGTGTTTAGCCGTAAAATTTTGTTTGCATTCGTAAGATTTGTTTTGATTAAGATTTATCACTAAAATAGATGAAATAAGTTAGTTTTATAAAAAATTAAAACGACTTCAAAAAACTAAAAAGCTAAAAATAATTTTAACACTTAACCCAGATGTTACTGAAACAATTTTTTGTCGCGTATCACCGTAAATTTTTTGATATTGTTACCTTGATCGATATAATGAACATGAAAAAGTAAAAAATATATTTAAAAAAAAATTTTTTTTTAATCTTTAAAACGATCGGTCGCTGTAAAAGGGTTAAGTACCTAAGCAGTTACTTTAGGAGTTTTTAGCTTTTTAGTTTTTTGAAGTCGGTTTTAATCTTTTTTGTTAGGTAGTAACGTAACGGTTCGTTCGAATGATTGGTACAAATGGCAGAACTTCGCTTTACGAAAAATTGAAAATGGTCTGTCTCTTGTGTGTTTTAAAGCCCTGAAAAGGTCAATCAAAGACTTTCAAACTGGTAGTCATGCATCATATACTATATGTAGTCTCCGTCTTTGCTCGTACTTCATAAACCCGAGGGCCTCTTTGTATAGGGCTTAATAAATCTTATGGATCCAACACCTATCTTGATCCTTCCTATACTTAACCCACAGGCTCACAGAGCAAAGTTGCTTCCACCTTAAGACGCTTCGGAGTTTCTTTAATCACGGGTTGTACGTGATACAAAAACACTTGGATGGTTTTGCTTGACTTGACCGTTTTAGATTAGAGTCGAAATACCTAACAAACGCTGGATATAATGGTTAAATTAAACCATTGACCATCAAAGACGCATAAGCGTTAGTTAATTTTAGTTGGAAATACGTGTGGCGATCGTGATCACAAACATGGTTGCAGACGCTGGAGGTCGATAGGTTGTATTTCGCTTGGTTGACTACAAACCCCACCCAACCCCCAATGACTATCATAAAATGTATTTTCATAATAGTAATTTAAAAAGATAGGCAATTGTCACCACACAATGACAAATAATGAATGGAAGGATCCCTAAAATACTTGATTATTAGTGATGTACTCGTAATACTGTATAACTTGGGCACAGTGAAATACAAATATTTGGCCGAATATTCAGGTCGAAGAAACGTGTAGGTATTCAAACAAATTTTGGATCGAGCTATTGGGATCCATAGCGTGAGCTCAACTCACACTTGATTGTTTTTTTTTAAATAAAGTGTTTGCATTAATATTACTCAAAAGACATTAAGTAGTTGGTAGCATTTTTACTGCAGACCTCTTAGTTAAAATGGTTAAAACTTACTATTTTAATCTAAAAAGAAATTCATTGCTAGTATCGATTCGATTTTTGGGTTCTCGTACTAAGGTGTATTTTTCCCCTAATCATCATCATTTCAGCCATAGGACGTCCACTGCTGAACATAGTGTAACGTTATACGTTACATGCATACTTTTTATTAATCAAATAATAACAAAATGTATAAAATTAAAAATATTACGCTAAATAAATAAATGTAGTAAAATAAACAAGTCATTTAATACTTACAAAAAATATAATAATTATTGAATAACATAAAACATAATAGCAAATGGTTCGCCCACATGGCGCGCGGTACCCTGAACCGGTGTCTATTCAGTCCTTTGTTCGCGACATCGTATGATTCTTGTGGGCGGGACCTGAGCTGCGCCCCGGCGCTCGCGGGCCGCCGCGATAGCCAGCGAGAGACATTACTTGACCATAGAAGTACGAGCACGTACCTATCTCGTTAAGTTCAATCAGTGCCTACTAATTCGTCAAATATATTCGTAAACCTAGACGACTAGGTCTTTCTGAAGTTAATATTAATCTTGTGCAGTGCATAATTTACTCCCCGACAGGGTAAGTGATGAACCAATGTTTCTATCTTTACGCTTTAGTTAGTAAGTAGGTAGTTCGTAAACAAGAGCTTTTTTGCAAAGTCATTATGAACCTTCTTCTAGTACTTTCACTGTAGTTACTAATTTTCTGTTTCCTGTTAACCTCTGAATACCTATTATTCACTCATTAATTACGTTAATTAATCAGATGTTTTTTTTGCACTACCTATTTCTTTAATCATTCACCGCTATTGGCGTAATATTTTAATTTACAAAATGTACATTAAATTGCATTTGGCGTAAATACCTATTTAGCTTATTTTATTGTTTTTTCTCTTTGCCTACGCTCCGTACTGGTTGCGATCACCGCCACTCACCATCTACGTTACGTAATAACCAGCTTCCTTGCTTGGCCGAGGTGTTGATCGCGATCAACAGCAAAAGACGACGTAGCTTAAGCTGGAATATTAATCCCCAGGGAACACTGCACGGGTTCCTTACGTTGGCTGAACGTCGGCCGGGCTTGAGCGTCGTTCTACGCACCCGGTCCGCTTCGCCACGTACGCCACTCGTACCACCAGCTGCTGCTCGTCCACCGTCAACGGCCACCATCCACCTTTGGCCACCATCAGGGGAGTCTGGACCACGGGAGCAAACCACCAGTCGGGCCTACCTACCCACGCCCGCCGGCATTGTACCTATTTCTTTTTTTATTAAATTTCTTTTATCTGTGTACGCTGTGGGCTTCTTATTTCTTCTAAATAACCCCAAACGCGACACTGGCGCCACAACTTGGTATTTTATGGGCTGATGGTTTGCTTTCGCAGTAAGTAGTTGTGTGTTGTGTGCTTGTTTTTTTCTTCTTTCCTGTTTTTTTTTGCTTTTACCTTTTTTGTTGCAACTCCTGTAGTTTGCTCTTTATATAACACTTCATTTAGTATTTATTACTTATTTGTAACAGGCGGAGCTTCTGTTAGAATAATTTACGAAGTATTGGTTCATCACCTTACCTCATTTTTCATAATTTAATTTTTTTTGGTTCCGTATATTTTAATTTATATATTCGACGGTCTCTCATATATTTTTTTATTATTTTTGAAGGTTCCGCATACAAACGTTAAATTTTAACAATGTCTTTTCCCATAAAATTTTTATCATTGCAAAAATCCGAATTGGAATACGAGGTCTCAATAAGAGGCTCGTCTCCTGGTGCTACTGTACAAGAATTGCGCAAGCAGATCGCTAAACTAAGGCCATTGTTTCCTTCGGAGGATATTTTAGAAAGTTCTTTTGAACCTGCAGAAGATTTAAAAGGCGTTGTTGATACCCTTAATAAAATAAAAAATAATTTAGATTCTGACTTAGATAAAAACGCCTTATTGCGCATTCAAAATTGTCTCAATCATTTATACCACCGTATTAATCGAATCATTAGCAATGACGATATAAAGGCTCAATACGATGTCTGTTTTAAGCAAATTAAATCTTTTATTGATAAACTTAAAGTTCTTCAAGATAGGAACACAGACCATTTTATGTCTGCTAGTAACAGTGAGTCTTCTACTCCTCCTACGGCTTCACCCTTAAATGTTACTGTGACTTGCGATCACGTAGGATCGATTGAATTCGGCAAGATTAAATACGACGGGAAGACATGCGTTCGAGCTTTTGCACAACGTATCAATGAGTTTTGCGACGCTAGGAATATTTCCAGTTCTAAAGCTTTGTCTCAAGCTACCGAGATTTTCACTGGAGACGCTCTTCATTGGTACAGAAGTGTAAAGGATCGAGTATCTACCTGGACCGTACTGTTAGTCTTGCTGAAACAGGATTTTGATCAGCCCGATTTTGACTACAAATTGCTTGCTGAGATTCGTTCGCGAACTCAGGGTGAGTCAGAAAATATTACCATATACCTCTCAATTATGTCTGGATTATTTTCTCGCTTATCAAAAATTGTTTCAGAAGAGGATCGATTAGAGATTATCCTCCACAACATTAGGCCATGTTACGCTAGCACTCTGGCATCGGCGAGCGAAATAAAGTCCCTAGGTTATTTGCAATCGTTATGTCGCAACTATGAAAATATTCAGTCACGTCTTGCTAATTTTCATGAACCTACTGCTGCGACATCTAATACCTTAGCTCCAGAGTTCGCGTACAATAGCAATAAAAACAATAAACTAAATTCTAATAAACTTAATTACAATAATAACAACTATTCTAATTACAATCAAAATAAAAATGATTCAAGTAACATTGCTAACAAATCAAACTCAAATCAAAATTATAACATACATGCAATTGAAGCTACTAAAGCTCGTTATTGCCCTAGGTGTCGTGTTAACACTCATAATTTGAGGCAATGTACTGAGGATAGGGATAAAATATATTGCTTCAAGTGTGGTCGTGAGAATGTCAAGACCCCACAATGTCCCAACTGTAGTAACAACGAGCCTTCTGCTTCAAAAAACTAACTCGGTTGAATTGTGGCAGCAAAAACAATAATTTTAATAAAACTGATTGGGAAAATTGGCTTCATACTATCCAAATTTTTTTTAGTTCATATAAAACTGCCACAATTCATAAAAAACCAGATAATGATACCAGACCTTACGTTACAATTAAAATTAACAATATTTCCTTTGCTGGTCTTTTAGACTCCGGTTCCGCGGTCACCATTTTGGGAAATAATTCTCACAGTTTATTAGAAAATCAGGGCTTCAAACTATTTGATGATCGTCGTATTCTCGTAACTGCTGCAGGTGGTCAATCCTTAAGGAGTATAGGTTACATTAACATTCCTGTACACTTTGACAACCAGTTTCACATCATTGAAGCTGTAGTAGTACCGCAGATTGAAACGCCTCTTATATTAGGCGTAGACTTTTGGCGTAAATTTCAAATTTGTCCTAAGTACTTAGGTAGCATTTCTCTCAGCTCCGCTAGTGCAGAGTTAAATAGGGAGACCCTCATTCATGGTTATGAAAACCTCGATGATTCTCAAAGAGCTATTGCGGATAATATCATTGAGCAGTTTAAAGACATTTCGTTTGAACAAAGAGGTTTAGGTCGAACTACGTTGATAACACATCGTATCGACACCGGCGACGCTCAACCAATTCGCCAGCGGTACTACCGAATCTCACCTGTGAAGCAACGAATCCTTATTGAGCAGGTGGACGAAATGCTAGCTCTCGATGTAGTGGAGCCTTGTGAGAGCGCCTGGTCTTCGCCAGCTCTGCTTGTAACGAAGAAGAACGGTCAGCCGAGATTTTGTCTCGATAGTCGCAAACTGAACTCTGTCACCAAACGAGATGCTTATAACTTGCCGTACATGTCCGAGATTCTTGACAATCTTCGTGACGCTCGTTATCTCAGCAGCATCGACCTGTCTAAATCGTTTTGGCAAATTGATATCGCGCCCGAACACCGTGACAAGACTGCTTTTTACGTCCCAGGTAGAGGGACATTCAGGTTCAAAAGAACTGCGTTTGGTTTGACCAATGCTCCTGCAACCCAACAGCGTTTGGTAGACCTTTTATTTGGAGAGTTTGGACCTAATGTCTTTGCTTATCTTGATGACGTCATCATCATTTCGAGAGACTATACCAGTCACGTGACCCTCCTGACTAAAGTCCTCCGGAAACTAAAACACGCCAACTTGACAGTCAACTTAGAAAAGTGCAAGTTTTTTCGTGGCCAACTAAAATACCTCGGGTACGTTGTCGATAGTCGTGGACTACGCACCGACCCCGACAAAGTTGAGGCTATTTTAAACTACCCGACACCTACTTGTCGTAAAGACGTGAAACGTTTTCTAGGAACGGCAACGTGGTTTCGTCGTTTCGTTCCCAATTTCAGCACAATAGCTGCTCCTCTCAATAAACTGACCTCAAATAAAAAGGGCTTACCTCCGTTTGAGTGGACTTCGGAGGCCGATGCTTCATTCCAGAATTTAAAAGAATTATTGGTTTGTGCACCCGTGCTGACATGTCCTGAATATGATCAGCCGTTCGAGGTACACACGGATGCAAGCAATTACGGGGTTGGTGCTATGCTCACTCAAACTAAGGACGGAAAGGAACATCCAATAGCCTATATGAGCAGGTCCTTGTCAGCTGCTGAAAGGAATTACAGCATCACAGAACGCGAAACTCTGGCTGTGCTCACTGCCCTAGAGCATTGGCGTTGTTACTTAGAGAATGGGAAGACATTCACTGTCTATACAGATCATAGTGCCCTAAAATGGTTTCTCACTCTAAGTAACCCGACTGGTCGCTTAGCTCGCTGGGGAGTACGGTTGTCTTCCTTTGACTTTGAAATCAAACACCGTCGTGGCGTTGATAATGTAATTCCTGACGCTCTCTCACGATCTGTTCTAGTTAGTGCCATTAGTTCTTCCAATACTTTGGACACTAAAGACGAGTGGTACAAAACTATTTTTAACGGCTGCCTTAGTAGACCTCAAGAATTTCCCAATTATCTCATTAAAGATAACGTTTTATTCAGACTAACTAAAAGTAAATGTACCTTAACCAATGAATTTTCTTGGAAGATCGTAGTTCCTTCTGAGTTACGTGAAAACGTCATTTCTGAAAATCATTGCGAACCAACCGCAGCTCATTTGGGGATATTTAAAACGTATAACCGCCTACTATTGCGTTATTTTTGGCCAGGCATGCACAAGGATGTAGTGAACTTTGTTGGTTCGTGCCAAAAATGTCTTGAATATAAAACTCCCAACCATCAAACGCTAGGTGTTATGGGTCGTCCTAAACAGTGCTCTCGACCTTTTCAAATGGTGTCAATCGACCTTATGGGCCCCTTGCCTGTTACCCGTAAACAAAATTGCTACATATTGGTCATCACATGCTGTTTTTCAAAATTTTGTCTCATTTATCCCATTAAAAAAGCAACATCAAATGTTATTATCAAAATTTTAGAGGACTCGGTATTTCTTGTTCATGGAGTTCCTCAAACAGTGTTTCTGGACAATGGAATTCAATTCATTAGCCGTGATACAGATGCACTATTTAAAAAATATAACATCCCAAATATATTTTTTTCACCAAAATACACGCCACAGGTCAATACCGTAGAACGTTACAATAGAACAATAATAACATGCATATCAATGTTTGTCGACAATGGCCACAGAACTTGGGACGTTTTCATACCAAAGGTGCAGTTCGCAATAAATAACTCGGTAAACGAGGCTACTGGTTTCACGCCATCCTTTTTAGTCTACGGCAGGGAACTAGTCACTTGCGGCACTCACTACACTGACACTGATCTAGGCGAAGAGGTCCTATTCCTTCCTCGTGACATATATGCCGAAAACTTGGGGTGTCTTTCTAATATATTCAATGACGTTCAGGCAAAACTATGGCACGCACACGAAAAAAACACAGCACTCTATAATTTGCGTCGTAAGCCAGCCGAGTTTAATGTCGGAGATATTGTAATGAAACGCGCTTACGTTTTAAGTGATAAAGACAAATACTTCAGTAAAAAGTTAGCACCGAAATTCATCAAATGTCGGGTAACTCATAAAAAATCACCTCTGGTATATGTTCTAGAAGACATGTCAGGTAAAGATTTAGGCACTTGGCACATTAAAGATTTAAAATTAATTGGTCTAAACAAATAATATTATCAATACTTGTATAGCAAAACCATTTTATACCACCTAATTTGCGTAAATTCATTTTTTTCGGCTGACAATTTAAAAGAAAATGAATTTATATTCTGTTTATATAAGCGCGGATTTTATTACTTATATAGGTAATAAAACCCTTGGAAACGCGGGGGGGTAATGTAACGTTATACGTTACATGCATACTTTTTATTAATCAAATAATAACAAAATGTATAAAATTAAAAATATTACGCTAAATAAATAAATGTAGTAAAATAAACAAGTAATTTAATACTTACAAAAAATATAATAATTATTGAATAACATAAAACATAATAGCAAATGGTTCGCCCACATGGCGCGCGGTACCCTGAACCGGTGTCTATTCAGTCCTTTGTTCGCGACATCGTATGATTCTTGTGGGCGGGACCTGAGCTGCGCCCCGGCGCTCGCGGGCCGCCGCGATAGCCAGCGAGAGACATTACTTGACCATAGAAGTACGAGCACGTACCTATCTCGTTAAGTTCAATCAGTGCCTACTAATTCGTCAAATATATTCGTAAACCTAGACGACTAGGTCTTTCTGAAGTTAATATTAATCTTGTGCAGTGCATAATTTACTCCCCGACAGGGTAAGTGATGAACCAATGTTTCTATCTTTACGCTTTAGTTAGTAAGTAGGTAGTTCGTAAACAAGAGCTTTTTTGCAAAGTCATTATGAACCTTCTTCTAGTACTTTCACTGTAGTTACTAATTTTCTGTTTCCTGTTAACCTCTGAATACCTATTATTCACTCATCTGATTAATTAACGTAATTAATTAATCAGATGTTTTTTTTGCACTACCTATTTCTTTAATCATTCACCGCTATTGGCGTAATATTTTAATTTACAAAATGTACATTAAATTGCATTTGGCGTAAATACCTATTTAGCTTATTTTATTGTTTTTTCTCTTTGCCTACGCTCCGTACTGGTTGCGATCACCGCCACTCACCATCTACGTTACGTAATAACCAGCTTCCTTGCTTGGCCGAGGTGTTGATCGCGATCAACAGCAAAAGACGACGTAGCTTAAGCTGGAATATTAATCCCCAGGGAACACTGCACGGGTTCCTTACGTTGGCTGAACGTCGGCCGGGCTTGAGCGTCGTTCTACGCACCCGGTCCGCTTCGCCACGTACGCCACTCGTACCACCAGCTGCTGCTCGTCCACCGTCAACGGCCACCATCCACCTTTGGCCACCATCAGGGGAGTCTGGACCACGGGAGCAAACCACCAGTCGGGCCTACCTACCCACGCCCGCCGGCATTGTACCTATTTCTTTTTTTTATTAAATTTCTTTTATCTGTGTACGCTGTGGGCTTCTTATTTCTTCTAAATAACCCCAAACGCGACAATAGGCTTCCATCAATGATAACCAGATTGGCCGGATAAAAGCGGCCTGCATCCAGCGGCTTCCTGCAACTTTTACCAGGTCATCTATCCACCTTGCATCCTACGCTGCGCTTGCCAGTACGTGGTCTCCATTCTAGAACCTTTCTGCCCCATCCGCCATCGGTTCTACGTGCTGTGTCCCCCGACCCCGTCCCGCCCACTGCCACTTTAGCTTGCTAATCCATCGGGCTATGTCAGCCTTTTTATTTTACCCTTACGACCATAATTCAGCTATTGAGCCGAATACGAACATTCGAATTTATGCCGGATATTCTATATTCCGAATTTTCGGCGCAACCTTACCTAAAAGGTACTTAGTAAATAATGTTTATCGCAGGAAAGCATAATTTGTATTTTCATTCATTCGGGAGTCTCATGTTCAAGTTTTCATTCTCTTATATGATGTTAATTACGAATGGTACATTACACTTTGGTAAATTATTTAATTAAATTTTCGTATCTTGTGACGAGTAAGTTCATATATTAATGAGGATAATTATTGTTTGGTGTTCTCTCTTTAATGATTATGATTAGAGCATTATGCACTTATGCAGAGCCGGGCGGAAAATCTAAGAACATTTTGGTACATTCTGCATCAACCACACACCCACAATGTTATCGGACAATTTAAAACATAATATTTTTGAACATTTTAAGTATTTTCCGACTATTTGGCACGAATAAAATATAGCCAAAAGATAAGACAAAGACTATTTTTTACAGTTTTAAATTAATATGATAGTCTGTCGCTTTTCATCTACAAAGGAGTAAATGAGAGAGTTCAGTTTGTATAGTGGTGCAGCCGAATTGCTCCATTAACATGGGATTAAATTGGGACGCTTACTTTCGAATTAGTGTACCTACCTCTCCAGTTCTTATCAGAAAAGTAAAGTTGGTGCTCGTCATCTGCAAAAAACATCGTCCTTAATTATTATTTAAGTTGTTTTCCTAGTTAAAAAATCTCAGTTCATTTATTTTAATGAACATTTTAACGAGTTTACGGTTTCCTCGTTCCGAAATCGCTCAGTTGACGAAACTCGAGACTATGAGGAAATGGAAGTCGTATTTTTATCAATATTCATGAAAAGCTCTTTGACGTCCGTTATTTACTACTTTTATTACCCTTAAAAATTCCATCATTCTGCTGAAATAAATGTAAGTACGAGTATTAATGATGACTATGAAATGCAACATGTTGACGTCTTTCAGATGTTGCCCGATAACACTTGAAACGTTGTTCAACAAAAAGGTAAATGCGGTGTGGATATACCATAAAATATAAAGGTTCGTCCGTCCGGATGTACGAACGTAATGCGGCGAGTAGAGTGCGTGCAGTGCATTTGCCATGCCACATTTTATTTTATTTTATCTTGTTCTCATATTTTAAATGTAAAAATAAATAATTAAAGGTCGAAAGAACTGTTTATTACAAATACTTCTTTGTATAATTAATATTATAATGAATTTGTGTAAATGACACTGAAAACCAGTGTCGTGGCTAATGTAGGGCAACGACTTATGCTGGGTGAGGTCCTTTTGTGACTGGCTTAGCGACGCGCGTAACTGTTCGGTTCGGTCATTAATGTTTTTTTAAATATAATAAGTATTAACATTTTTGTTGTTGTGTATAATTTATGTTAAAATTGTATAATGTTAATAGTAATTATTATTTGTGTGCTGTTCTGTTATGTCTCGTTGTGATGTCCTTTAGCAATAAATACTCTTTATCTTTATCTTTAAATGTACTTTAATATTTAACATGCGAAATACGACTTTCTAGACAATGTTTTGTAGGTATCTATTTTATTTTCTGAAAAATCTATTGTTGATCGTTAAAATTTGATTTGATGATCATTCTCAAATTAAATATTTATTCTTATTAATTATCAAATTTTATAAATCAGTGACTATTTATTTCATTGATCCGTCGATGTTGTTGATCGTCAAACCACAGCGAGCGACAACAACGGTAGACGAAAATTGTCCGTAATTGTCAGTACCTACACAACAGATTCAATCAAGCGCGAAAATCCTTCGCTCGAATATTTTTCATCAACACTGATTGGAATAATTGAGACGTGTCCTGAAGATGAAATTTCAGTAACATTTTAAGTTCTCCTCTCTTATTGGATTCATTAGCAAACGCAGCATGCAGTGAATAAGAATAAGTAAATAACCGAATTCTTAAATGTGTATAAACGTAGTTTAAACTTTTCACTAAAGATTTAGGAGCTGCCTACAGTTAGAATACCTGAGGACCAATTCCTGTAAATTGACAATAGCCGCAATCCGGTGTCGAACCGCTCCCGTAACATTACGATCACAAACGGTATTCTCGTAAACGTTTAATTTGACGTAAAATTATCAAAAATATCCCAATACGACTAAAAATAGAGCAAAAAATAATAATCTTATGTTGGTTTCTTCCATTTTCAGTCGCATTACGAACTATAATTGCATTTTTTGGGTTTACGAGAATACCGTTTGTGATCCCAATGTTACTGGGAGCGGATCGACACCGGATTGCGACTATTATCAAATTACGGGAATTAGGCCTCTGGTGCGAGATTAATAAGAGCCTATCCCAGAGGGGTGTGATATGAATGTCACTTTAATTATAATTCTTAATTTATCTTTTACAAAACTTAGTTTGGTAAGCAACTAGGTAATGTTTATTAAATTATGATCGGACTTGCTGCTGTTGCTGCTTGCTTTCATCTAACTTATTAAGTAGGTAAGTATAATTATCGAAGATAAAAAATTTTAAAGTTAGTAAATTAAAATTACCATGATCTTCAAGCTATTGACTATTGTGTCACTTTTCTTGAATGAATTATGTTATAGTGATTCAACTAAAACTGAGTAAATTAATAATGGATTCACATTTCGCTACCTATAAGAGGACTGTTTGTTCATACAAAGTTCTGATCCATTCGGCTTTTATGGAACTTTAAATATTAATCAATTTGTCACCAATTAATTCAGTGACAGCTAGATAAAGAAGAGCACAAATTAATTTTATTTTATTAATATTTTGCAAGAGCCGTATGGATTCTATAAATTAAACAAGTAAATAACAGTTTGTGCGCAGTTGCCAGCTGACTCTAGGTTTGTATATGTTTTTCATAAATCAGAAATAGTAGCACAAGAAACACAGGTTCCGTACCTCAGAAGGAAAAATCGGAACCCTTGTAGGAACACTTTGTTGTCCGTCTGTCTGTCAGATCCTTTATCTCGAAAACGCGTGGAGGTATCGAGTTAAAATTAAAACCAGGTCACTAGGTCTACAGTCCCTTGAAGGTGTCAAAAAATGAAACTTCTAAGTTAAGTAAAAATGATACGGCCGTTTATGCTACAAACAAGTTATATTCCGACTCAAAATTTATAGGGTACCTACTTTCCTTTGTTGCTTTGACCTAGAACTATGAAAGGAGAAAACCGGTTGCCATACAAACTGGGGCCTGATGAATACTGATGATACAGAGCTGTAAATTGGCCATCATTTAGATCTTCTTAGGAGCTCTCATCAGCCTCATTTTCACGACAATCTACAATGGCCAAGTCAGTAAAAAATGCATTGGAAATATTTGAGGTTATTTTCCTTACTAATAAAAAAGTGCCAGTTTTTGATGTTTTATTATGGTTTTATGTTAAAGGCGGCCACAAAGATACTCTGTCGCAGTCTACCCGACACGATAAGGTTACACAGCTCACATACGTAGCCTTTGTAATCACGGAGCGGCACGTCCGTCATAATAAGTCTTGACCTTTGATTAGATCTTATTTTTAATCAGATCTGGTATGCATTCACAACTCGCATCTCACATCATGCACCTGTTATGCGTAACTACCACTCATGCTAAAATTGTAATGGGTTTAGATTCAGAAAAAGGTACATTAAAAAAATAAAACTATTACTTATTGATATATTTTTTATTCCTCATCATCAGTATAAAATAATAGTATCCTATCTAAAAATTGTGCAGGCGGTGTTATATTTTCTTGGTATCTTGCCCAACCTAGATACCATATTATGCTCATCGTATGAGCACAGCAACCTACTGTTCGTTTTCCAACTATACAATTGCAATAGTATTGGACTATAGAATCCCTTCCACTTAAAGAACTGTCAACTAATATATACACAAAATATATTTTATTGCTGATGTGTCTGGATTTTATTCTACCTCTCAATAGCCAGGTTGTTTCAGACATTGACAGCTCTTCCAGTAGGTCGCTGTCTACCTCCCTGCACACTTCAATCACATATGAGCCACTTGCCCTTACATGCTCCCCATAATAGGAACGAGCCTGCTTGATTTGGTATGTACCCAATGAAACAAGAATTAACTCGCTTAATGAAAGCTCAGGAAAATCCCTTACATTGTCTCTTTCTATATCTATAGGTTGAAATTGCGCCCTACGTCGATTTAAATTATTGTTTATTACATAAGCACTTAGTCTATTTTCTACATACATGTTTTGATTAATTTTTTGAAGGATTTCCTGAGCATCACTGCGGTTTGTGACAGGAGGGTGAAATGCATTAATCAAAGCGGCAGCCACTTCAAAATGGGTCATTAAGTTTTTTGAGGCTGTATTAAAAAAATCTTGTCGTAAAAGCTTAAAATCTCGTTTAAACCGTCCATTTACTGCCTCTACGACCCATCTACAAATAGTGACTGCCCTTGATTTATTCGCTTCTATTGTAGAAAGTTGAGATTCACCCTGCTGCAAATTACCAGGTACATATGTTCTATATCCACAATCATTAAGTAAGGGCAAGGCGTCACGGAAACCCCTATCCAGTATAAACGCATCTCCAGACTGAAAAAATTGTCTTAAAACAGAATCACTAGTGAATTCTTTATTGATTATTTCTGCATCTGAAGTTGTCGCTGGATAGGGGCCTAGTACATCAATTATGTATCCATCTGTAGAAACAATCAAAAAAGGTTTGACAAGGTTTTGGTATTTGTGAAGACTATATGTCTTTTTTTGGTATTTGTAATTTGCACTTTTTTGTACATATATATAAGTGCCATCTAGTACTACTATAGGTTTTACTTCACCGTTGTGGTGACCAAACAATTCATTAGGTATAATCAGATTTCTGCTTATTATTTGCCCTCTATTTATGTGATAAAGTCCTAAATGTTGTGGCACAAAATAATCATACATTAGAGTTCTTGCTTTAGCCAGAAGAGTGTTTAAGGTCGTTTTTGGGATTTGAAGAAGAGTTGACAACCTATCGTCTGAGTCACCAGTCCTAAGTTTTATTAAATAAGCAGCCAAAGTAGTAGAGCCTCTTTTGAGGTTGAGAAACTGAGGCACTTCATTTAAAATCTGATTAAATTGCTGTTTATTAAAACCAACCCAGTGATAAAAAACATGGTCTTCCATACTCTCAATGTCTTCAAAATTAAGCAAATTAGCATCAGAGTTGCTTAGTGACAACATATCTTGAATATGGTTTGCAGTAAAACTGTTGATTATATTATTAGTGATTTCATTCAGAAAATCCCATGATGTACAAGTTAAATGGAAATCACATAGTCTATTATTAGGAGGCACATAATAATTGTACATTTTAAGTAATTGCTTTCTCATTGAAAGGGTCACCCTGTTTCTTTCGTGTCTGCGACATCCTTCTACAAAGCATCTACTTTCAGTTTCAGCTGGTCTAAAATAGTCTGGTAAAACTATTGTACTAACACGACGCACACTTGATGCAGGTTGAGGTTCTTGCCTTAGTTCCGGTTGGGGTTCTTGCATATGTATAGGTTGAGGTTCTTGCATCGGTGGAGGTACTCGAACATCAGGAGATTCTTGGGTATCTGGTTCATTGATAGCCATTGCAGATGAAGCAGATGAAGAGGGGCCAGCATGGAAATGACGAGATGCCTTTGTTGCTCGCACCCAACAGGAGTGACAGACCACACTTGAAACACCAGCCTAAAATACATTAATGCTTTAATTAATTGAATTTTAAGTGCATTTTAATGCATGATATTTTTTTAGAATAAGATTGAAATAATTTATTCATATACCACACATACATAGTAACACATTTTAATATGTGCACCAGGGCTTCACTTGCTAGGAGTAAATAACAGATTTAAACTATTAAGACCAGTTAACACACCATGCATTCTATACAAGGCTTGCATTTAAAATTATGTTAGAGTATGCTTTTAAACAACAAATATGATGTTATGGAAATAAACTTAATAATGTACTAACTGTGCGTGGTAATATCCATTCTTTTATAACATCATTTACTCTGCGCTCTTCAACTGATCCTGTTCTTAATTGATGGCATCTAATTCGTCGCAAAAGGGAACGCCCGCAGAGTAAACACACTCGGCGGTGTCCTAAAGGTGCCTCATCTGGCCTGTTTCCATCATTACATACATTAGTAGCCTGGTTCCAGCATGATTGACAGATTATGTCATTTTCATTCACCTGCAAAATAAAGATTAATTAGTTAAAGGACACTAACCTTATTATAGTCTAGCTGAAAGGAAACTAAATAAAAGCTGTCTGTATAATTAGATATAAGAGGAAAACAAGAAAATGATTCCAATTTCTTTACATATTGGTCAAGAAGCTAATAGTTATCTAATGGATCGATTGACAAGTTTGAGAGAATGGAATTTAAATGAATATAATAAGTTAAGTATTTAAGTAGATCTCAATGCGTGTACACTACCACCAACTGCACTAACTGAATACCTACAGAAGATAAAGCTCTTATGTACTAGTCCACACCGTTTACTTTGGATAAGTGGTAAAAGCAAAAAAGTAATACTTACTGTTTGCGGCTCAACCCATTCCCGTACAATGGAAAGAATCGCTTCGTCGTCCAACAGGCGTCTTCCTAATGTATGGCAACGATCGGTTGCTATTCCGCAATTGATGCAGAGACTCATGTTTCCAAAGTAAATCACGCTCAGGTTGTCACGAAGGCAAGTACAGGTTATCCGGTGTTCGCGCAGAGGTCAATGAGATGCAAAGTACGGTGTCCAAGGTTCAAGCAAGGGTCAGTCAGGAAGCGATCAAATTCGGAATCAGGTAAACGAACAAAGGTCTTACAAAAAACACGAGGATTAAGAAGGAAAACATTCACTTGCGCACGAGTACGAAAAGCGAATGACATTTGACATTTTTTTTTTTTTTTGGTTCCATTCTTTCCTTCCTCGATGGTTGGAAAAGGCAAAGGCTTTCGCCATACAGCCAGGTCTTATGTTAAAATGTATCTTCAATGTATTTTTTTTAATTTAGAGACGTTCATCAACCGTTTCACAAATAATGTTTAAAGCTCTTCTACAGTTGAAATTATGAAATTATATAGGGCTTTATAGTTTTCTTCATTCTTGAGAAGTTCCTGTAGACGGCGCGGGATGTCTTCAGGCCTTTTATAGACTTCTAATAAATCTTCAATCAAGATAAGTCTTTGAAGTGAGAATTCAGAACACTCAAAGAAAATGTGATGGAGAGACTGAATTGGTTCATTACAAAATGTGCATGACGGGGAGGTAATCATGTTCATTCTATGCAGATGTTCGTTAAAACGACCATGCCCAATTCGTAACCGAGAGATTAATGAGTAAAATTTTCTGTTCTTGAAAGTTCCTTTAAAGAACCAGGGCACTCTTATATCATTATTTATTTCTCTATACCAGGTTCCTTTTGCTTGAAGAGTTTCCTGCCAATGCTCTGTCCATTCTCTCCGTGACGATTCTTTTATAAGAGTAGTGCAATCTGAATGTGGTAATTTAATATTCTTTGCAGGAACTAGATCCGAAGTATTTGTTATAAGTTTAGCAAAATAATCTGCTTGCTCATTGCCAGCCACACCTATATGCGAAGGAGTCCAAAAAAATATGATATCTTTACCCTCATTAATTAGCTCGACATACTTTTCTTTGATTTTTATAATTAGGTAATTTGTTTTAGCATTGTGGCATGGATTAGACAGTGCTTCTAAAACGCTCATACTATCTGATATAATAATCCACTTTTGACTGTCAAATTTTTCTATGTACTGTAAGGCAGCTAATAAGGCACATGCCTCGGCCGTGTATATACTTGTAACGGTAGGTAATTTTATTCCATGACCAGTCTTTAAGCATGGATCATAAAATGCCATAGAAACATTTTCTACCGTTTTTGCACCATCCGTATAAATCTGCCTGTATCCTTCCCAATCATTAAGTTCATTATGTACAACATATTTACAAAACAGTTTTTTATTAATAATAATCTTCATTTCAAAAAATTTACTTTGATAAAGACCACTATAACATGGTAATTCATCACTTGTATGAACATTGTTTTCGTCTTTTAACTTTTTAACATCTCTTAATGCTATATTTAAATAGGAAGTGAAATTAGCATTAAATAACTTTCTTAATAATATACTATTATTTACAACCAATAATTTCATCAAAAATATTTTCCGGAGATAATCAAACCGTATATCTAATGGAGGCAAATTGCATTCAATTTGCATTGAATTAATCGGTGACGTGTTCATAGCACCTAAGATAATGCGTAAATTTTTATTTTGGACTTTATTAAGTTTCTCGACGAGCTTTTTGTCTGATGCAAAACAAAAGAAAGCGTATTCGAAATGGCTTCTCACCAGAGATTTGTATAATACCAGCAGTATTTTAGGGTCAGCGCCCCATTGAGTACCAGTTAGAGATTTAAGAATATTAGTAGCTCTGAGTGATCGTTCTATGAGACAGTCGACATACATTTTCCAGGAGAAGTTTTGTTGGAAAATAACACCTAAAAATCTTGCACACATTTCTGTTGGCAACTCTTCATTATTATATTTTATGTTAGAAATAGGCAATTGAATGTTACGTTTCTTAAAAACTACAACTTTGCTTTTGCTTGCATTTACATCTAAGTTCAAATAAGTTAAATACGAGTGAAGTTTAACAAGCACGCTATTCAATTTGTCTATAAGATTTGTAAGATTTGAACCTTGTGTATAAATAGCTAAATCATCTGCAAATTGCAAATTTGTTATGTCAGGATCAGGTCCTAAAATTTCATTTAATCTATAAATATATAAAATATACAACAAGGGGCTCAAAATACCCCCTTGGCAGACTCCTTTGTAAGACAGCCTAGGTCCATACAATTTATTGTTTATCTTCACAAAAACCTTACGTTTATTTAAGAATTCGTACAACCATGTCACAATTTTATTGGGAATTCCTAAAGAAAGTAGCGTAGTTGATAAAACTGAAAGATTTACATTATTAAAGGCACCTATAATATCAAAAAATACACATACTAAATATTTATTTTCAGTCAAAGCTTTTTGTATATCTGTAAATAAACATCCCAAACTCTCACGAGCCGAACGACCACGTCTAAAACCAAATTGATTGTTAGGAAGTAAGTGATTGCTTTCAATGAAAAACTCTAGACGTTGCTTTAATAACTGCTCAAATACTTTACCTACGCATGACGTGAGTGCAATCGGACGATATGAATCGGAACTATCTTTATTTTTACTTGGCTTTAAAACTGGAACTAAACAGTCCACCTTCCACTCTTCAGGGATTGTATTACTCTTCCATAACCCGTTAATAATAGAAAGCAATTTTGATAAATTATCTTTAGTAAGTTTTTTAAACATCTTGTAAGAAATATAATCTAAACCGCAAGTAGTGTCCTTTCGCGACTTAACAGCTGAGACTAGTTCAGATAAGCTAAAAATGTCTGTTAAGTAACTGTTAGCTGAGGTATTATTGCTTGAAGTATTATAGTTATTAGGAGGTGGAGCTTCTACATGATCTGGGGTATATTTCCTTAAAAATTCATTAACCCAAGGTGGACATTCATTATTCTGTAGAAACCTAGAATCGCTACTTTTATTAAACTTTCTCAGGGTATTCCAAATTCGAGATACTGGAGTCAGTCTATTAATATTTGAGCAGAACTCTTTCCAGTTCTCACTTTTTTCAGTGTTAATTATGCGTTTTTTTAAAGCCTGTAATTTTTTAAAATTAACATAATTTTCAGGCGAAGGGTCAGTTTTAAACTTTATAAAAGCTTCTTTAGAGTTTTGTACAGCGCTAGCGCAACGTTCATTCCACCAAGGAACCGAAAGATGTTTAAAGTTAGTACGAGACGTTTGTGAAACGGAACGATTGGTATTATTTTTGTTGTAATTTGGCATTGACATATTTACAGCAGATTTGATTGTGTCACAAAAAAAAATTGTATGCTTCAAGAGGACGATTGTTGTAATTAAAAGTCGGAAAATCATTTAACATTTCATTGACTGTGTCTGAATAGTGTTCCCAGTTTACTAATCGAAGGTTGGGATGATCAGGAATATCAGTTCCTGAAGCAACAAATGTTTGCAATGGTGTACATACAGCAAATAGTTGCATTGAAGTTAAGGTGGGTAAATGATAACTACCTAAAGGATCATCATAGACTTTCCAGTCACAATTTAATGCCAAACAAGAGCTTACCATAGTTAAATCCAAGCCATTCGGTCTCCAACTGTGTGAACCTACAGTTGTTACTTGTTGGTCATTTAACAGTACTAAGTCACAGTCATCTAAATTATCAAATATATTTCTACCTCGAGGGTCTATGGAGTTGCATCCCCAAATTGTGTGATGAGCATTGAAATCTCCAGCTACAAAAATAGGTTTTGGTAAACTATCTATTAGATCTGTGAACTTCTTAATGTGAAATCTTGGTGAGCTGTTGTTTGGACAGTAGACTGAAACTATTGTGTATTTCTTATTATTAATTGTTACCTGGATTGCTAGATTTTGTAAAGAATTATCAAAAAAAGTTGGGAGCCTGACATACTGAATGCTTTTATGAATTATAATAGCAACCCCATTATGCTCATTTCCACAGTCATTTCGTTCTATGTGATAACCTTTAATTTTAAATTTTTGGTGAGGCTTGAGCCATGTTTCTGATATTAAAGCTATATCTATGTAGTTATCATAAATATATTTTTGAAATAAATTGCGACTGCTCAGTATGCTCTGAGCATTCCATTGCATTATATTTAAATATTGTTCTGTGAACTTAGTAACCTTTCTTTCTTACTGAGAGTTTCTGATAGAATACCTAAAATATTTTTTGATGAAATTATTGTCTCATTTGTTTTGTTCAAAGTAATTATTTTAATTATAGTTTCTATTAAAAGATTCATTGCTGATGCATCAGTATTTAGTATGTCAAGTAAGTTGGTTTGAGGTTTTTTGTAATCTTTAACAGTGGTCTTTAGTTCTGGGAATTTTTTCTTATC
Organism: Anania hortulata; assembly: GCA_963576865.1. Lineage (NCBI taxonomy): Eukaryota > Metazoa > Arthropoda > Insecta > Lepidoptera > Crambidae > Anania > Anania hortulata. The sequence continues at coordinate 14,590,152 of OY756396.1, read as the reverse complement.
AAACAGATTTGCATAAGTGGGTGCTTTGTGTTTAATTCTGTTCTCTTGAATTTTCTTTTGTTTGATGGGGCATTGACCAGAAATACTAATGTGATTACCATTACAATGAGCGCAAACAGCATTCTCTTTGGTGATTGTGCAGTCTTTATAATTGTGGTTATTGTTGCAGATTGAACATCTCTCATCATTTTTGCAGTATTTAGAAATGTGTCCATACCTCAAGCAGCGATAACACTGCTTTACCGGTGGTATATATTGCATGATGTTATGTCTCCATCCCTCGAGGTCCACAAAATCCGGCAGGGAGGTTGCTGCGAATGTGATGGCAACTGTTGGAGTTGGCTGACGGACGAAACCATTTGCTGTAGCAACTTTTCTGAAAAAACGACGGATGCTTATAATTTTCTTAGTGCTGCTTAGAAGAGTGTATATTTTCTTATTTGTGTACTTTACTGGGACATTACGAATAATGCCAGTTGTTTCTGTTGATGTTGCTGGTATTGTGGCTGCAAAGTTATTTTCTTTTAAAAATGTTTTATTTATTAAGAATGCATTGGCCAATCCTGGTTTTTCAAAATATACGCCGATTTTGTATTTATTGAGAGCCCTTAAGTACTTAATACCCTTATTATATCTTCTTATGCAGTTTGAAATGGAAAGAAGATCTCTGCTGCCTATTGGTGTCTCACTGCCTACTGCTTGTACAAAGACGACAAACTCTGTTGCATTTGAATCCTCTGGATACATTCGAGTATAGTCGGTAACATAATATGGGGCATGGTTACTCTCCTGCTCTCCCTCGTCCTCCGACTCCGATGTTGTGCTGGTAGAGTCTCGGTTGAGACCCCCCGAATCCTGATCAGGAACATCATCTTTTTTTCTTTTTTTCCCTGCTCGCCTCCCCATCGTCTTAATTGCGGTTAAAACTCTTAATTTAACAACTTTTTTAATTATTGAAGTTAAAAAATTTAAGGAGCCCGCCTTTACTCTTCGAAGTTCCCGCGCTTTTTTTCTGACATTTGACAACTGTATTGATTTTTTTTTTTTTTTTTTGGTTCCATTCTTTCCTTCCTCGATGGTTGGAAAAGGCAAAGGCTTTCGCCATACAGCCAGGTCTTATGTTAAAATGTATCTTCAATGTATTTTTTTAATTTAGAGACGTTCATCAACCGTTTCACAAATAATGTTTAAAGCTCTTCTACAGTTGAAATTATGAAATTATATAGGGCTTTATAGTTTTCTTCATTCTTGAGAAGTTCCTGTAGACGGCGCGGGATGTCTTCAGGCCTTTTATAGACTTCTAATAAATCTTCAATCAAGATAAGTCTTTGAAGTGAGAATTCAGAACACTCAAAGAAAATGTGATGGAGAGACTGAATTGGTTCATTACAAAATGTGCATGACGGGGAGGTAATCATGTTCATTCTATGCAGATGTTCGTTAAAACGACCATGCCCAATTCGTAACCGAGAGATTAATGAGTAAAATTTTCTGTTCTTGAAAGTTCCTTTAAAGAACCAGGGCACTCTTATATCATTATTTATTTCTCTATACCAGGTTCCTTTTGCTTGAAGAGTTTCCTGCCAATGCTCTGTCCATTCTCTCCGTGACGATTCTTTTATAAGAGTAGTGCAATCTGAATGTGGTAATTTAATATTCTTTGCAGGAACTAGATCCGAAGTATTTGTTATAAGTTTAGCAAAATAATCTGCTTGCTCATTGCCAGCCACACCTATATGCGAAGGAGTCCAAAAAAATATAATATCTTTACCCTCATTAATTAGCTCGACATACTTTTCTTTGATTTTTATAATTAGGTAATTTGTTTTAGCATTGTGGCATGGATTAGACAGTGCTTCTAAAACGCTCATACTATCTGATATAATAATCCACTTTTGACTGTCAAATTTTTCTATGTACTGTAAGGCAGCTAATAAGGCACATGCCTCGGCCGTGTATATACTTGTAACGGTAGGTAATTTTATTCCATGACCAGTCTTTAAGCATGGATCATAAAATGCCATAGAAACATTTTCTACCGTTTTTGCACCATCCGTATAAATCTGCCTGTATCCTTCCCAATCATTAAGTTCATTATGTACAACATATTTACAAAACAGTTTTTTATTAATAATAATCTTCATTTCAAAAAAATTACTTTGATAAAGACCACTATAACATGGTAATTCATCACTTGTATGAACATTGTTTTCGTCTTTTAACTTTTTAACATCTCTTAATGCTATATTTAAATAGGAAGTGAAATTAGCATTAAATAACTTACTTAATAATATACTATTATTTACAACCAATAATTTCATCAAAAATATTTTCCGGAGATAATCAAACCGTATATCTAATGGAGGCAAATTGCATTCAATTTGCATTGAATTAATCGGTGAGGTGTTCATAGCACCTAAGATAATGCGTAAATTTTTATTTTGGACTTTATTAAGTTTCTCGACGAGCTTTTTGTCTGATGCAAAACAAAAGAAAGCGTATTCGAAATGGCTTCTCACCAGAGATTTGTATAATACCAGCAGTATTTTAGGGTCAGCGCCCCATTGAGTACCAGTTAGAGATTTAAGAATATTAGTAGCTCTGAGGGATCGTTCTATGAGACAGTCGACATACATTTTCCAGGAGAAGTTTTGTTGAAAAATAACACCTAAAAATCTTGCACACATTTCTGTTGGCAACTCTTCATTATTATATTTTATGTTAGAAATAGGCAATTGAATGTTACGTTTCTTAAAAACTACAACTTTGCTTTTGCTTGCATTTACATCTAAGTTCAAATAAGTTAAATACGAGTGAAGTTTAACAAGCACGCTATTCAATTTGTCTATAAGATTTGTAAGATTTGAACCTTGTGTATAAATAGCTAAATCATCTGCAAATTGCAAATTTGTTATGTCAGGATAAGGTCCTAAAATTTCATTTAATCTATAAATATATAAAATATACAACAAGGGGCTCAAAATACCCCCTTGGCAGACTCCTTTGTAAGACAGCCTAGGTCCATACAATTTATTGTTTATCTTCACAAAAACCTTACGTTTATTTAGGAATTGGTACAACCATGTCACAATTTTATTGGGAATTCCTAAAGAAAGTAGCGTAGTTGATAAAACTGAAAGATTTACATTATTAAAGGCACCTATAATATCGAAAAATACACATACTAAATATTTATTTTCAGTCAAAGCTTTTTGTATATCTGTAAATAAACATCCCAAACTCTCACGAGCCGAACGACCACGTCTAAAACCAAATTGATTGTTAGGAAGTAAGTGATTGCTTTCAATGAAAAACTCTAGACGTTGCTTTAATAACTGCTCAAATACTTTACCTACGCATGACGTGAGCGCAATCGGACGATATGAATCGGAACTATCTTTATTTTTACTTGGCTTTAAAACTGGAACTAAACAGTCCACCTTCCACTCTTCAGGGATTGTATTACTCTTCCATAACCCGTTAATAATAGAAAGCAATTTTGATAAATTATCTTTAGTAAGTTTTTTAAACATCTTGTAAGAAATATAATCTAAACCGCAAGTAGTGTCCTTTCGCGACTTAACAGCTGAGACTAGTTCAGATAAGCTAAAAATGTCTGTTAAGTAACTGTTAGCTGAGGTATTATTGCTTGAAGTATTATAGTTATTAGGAGGTGGAGCTTCTACATGATCTGGGGTATATTTCCTTAAAAATTCATTAACCCAAGGTGGACATTCATTATTCTGTAGAAACCTAGAATCGCTACTTTTATTAAACTTTCTCAGGGTATTCCAAATTCGAGATACTGGAGTCAGTCTATTAATATTTGAGCAGAACTCTTTCCAGTTCTCACTTTTTTCAGTGTTAATTATGCGTTTTTTTAAAGCCTGTAATTTTTTAAAATTAACATAATTTTCAGGCGAAGGGTCAGTTTTAAACTTTATAAAAGCTTCTTTAGAGTTTTGTACAGCGCTAGCGCAACGTTCATTCCACCAAGGAACCGAAAGATGTTTAAAGTTAGTACGAGACGTTTGTGAAACGGAACGATTGGTATTATTTTTGTTGTAATTTGGCATTGACATATTTACAGCAGATTTGATTGTGTCACAAAAAAAAATTGTATGCTTCAAGAGGACGATTGTTGTAATTAAAAGTCGGAAAATCATTTAACATTTCATTGACTGTGTCTGAATAGTGTTCCCAGTTTACTAATCGAAGGTTGGGATGATCAGGAATATCAGTTCCTGAAGCAACAAATGTTTGCAATGGTGTACATACAGCAAATAGTTGCATTGAAGTTAAGGTGGGTAAATGATAACTACCTAAAGGATCATCATAGACTTTCCAGTCACAATTTAATGCCAAACAAGAGCTCACCATAGTTAAATCCAAGCCATTCGGTCTCCAACTGTGTGAACCTACAGTTGTTACTTGTTGGTCATTTAACAGTACTAAGTCACAGTCATCTAAATTATCAAATATATTTCTACCTCGAGGGTCTATGGAGTTGCATCCCCAAATTGTGTGATGAGCATTGAAATCTCCAGCTACAAAAATAGGTTTTGGTAAACTATCTATTAGATCTTTGAACTTCTTAATGTGAAATCTTGGTGAGCTGTTGTTTGGACAGTAGACTGAAACTATTGTGTATTTCTTATTATTAATTGTTACCTGGATTGCTAGATTTTGTAAAGAATTATCAAAAAAAGTTGGGAGCCTGACATACTGAATGCTTTTATGAATTATAATAGCAACCCCATTATGCTCATTTCCACAGTCATTTCGTTCTATGTGATAACCTTTAATTTTAAATTTTTGGTGAGGCTTGAGCCATGTTTCTGATATTAAAGCTATATCTATGTAGTTATCATAAATATATTTTTGAAATAAATTGCGACTGCTCAGTATGCTCTGAGCATTCCATTGCATTATATTTAAATATTGTTCTGTGAACTTAGTAACCTTTCTTTCTTACTGAGAGTTTCTGATAGAATACCTAAAATATTTTTTGATGAAATTATTGTCTCATTTGTTTTGTTCAAAGTAATTATTTTAATTATAGTTTCTATTAAAAGATTCATTGCTGATGCATCAGTATTTAGTATGTCAAGTAAGTTGGTTTGAGGTTTTTTGTAATCTTTAACAGTGGTCTTTAGTTCTGGGAAATTTTTCTTATCAAACAGATTTGCATAAGTGGGTGCTTTGTGTTTAATTCTGTTCTCTTGAATTTTCTTTTGTTTGATGGGGCATTGACCAGAAATACTAATGTGATTACCATTACAATGAGCGCAAACAGCATTCTCTTTGGTGATTGTGCAGTCTTTATAATTGTGGTTATTGTTGCAGATTGAACATCTCTCATCATTTTTGCAGTATTTAGAAATGTGTCCATACCTCAAGCAGCGATAACACTGCTTTACCGGTGGTATATATTGCATGATGTTATGTCTCCATCCCTCGAGGTCCACAAAATCCGGCAGGGAGGTTGCTGCGAATGTGATGGCAACTGTTGGAGTTGGCTGACGGACGAAACCATTTGCTGTAGCAACTTTTCTGAAAAAACGACGGATGCTTATAATTTTCTTAGTGCTGCTTAGAAGAGTGTATATTTTCTTATTTGTGTACTTTACTGGGACATTACGAATAATGCCAGTTGTTTCTGTTGATGTTGCTGGTATTGTGGCTGCAAAGTTATTTTCTTTTAGAAATGTTTTATTTATTAAGAATGCATTGGCCAATCCTGGTTTTTCAAAATATACGCCGATTTTGTATTTATTGAGAGCCCTTAAGTACTTAATACCCTTATTATATCTTCTTATGCAGTTTGAAATGGAAAGAAGATCTCTGCTGCCTATTGGTGTCTCACTGCCTACTGCTTGTACAAAGACGACAAACTCTGTTGCATTTGAATCCTCTGGATACATTCGAGTATAGTCGGTAACATAATATGGGGCATGGTTACTCTCCTGCTCTCCCTCGTCCTCCGACTCTGATGTTGTGCTGGTAGAGTCTCGGTTGAGACCCCCCGAATCCTGATCAGGAACATCATCTTTTTTTCTTTTTTTCCCTGCTCGCCTCCCCATCGTCTTAATTGCGGTTAAAACTCTTAATTTAACAACTTTTTTAATTATTGAAGTTAAAAAATTTAAGGAGCCCGCCTTTACTCTTCGAAGTTCCCGCGCTTTTTCAATAAATCCAACTGTATTGATTCTGGCTGACATTGAAGGATAGTGCGGTACACATCCATTTTGTAATACAATTGAATCAATTCAATGATGAAATCGATTTTAAGATTTTACCTTCTGAACAAACGTTTAGAAAAGTAAAACTGATTTGTAGATGTTTATTCATGTTTATCAAGTACTTATTTATATTTATAAAAATTGTTAAAAAGTAAAATGTCAAATAACTGTCATTTTAAATCCCACATTCGAGTTTAGATTTCAATTAAATCGATTAATTACTGTCACACTGGCTCAACACTACTTTCGTGACGAAATGAAAGTATTTACGAAGATTGTGGAATCCAATGTTTTAATGAAAAACGCGTTTACAGAGCCAGTTTAGTATGAAAAAAAAAAAAAAAATGAAAATAAGAATATTCTCGCTGTTGGCCATTGCCATTGCAGCTAAGATTCAAATAGGGTGATCTAGCAAAAATAACGATTTTTTTGGTATATGTTTCATTGCTGGAATACATCTGGATCATCAAGCCCAGAACCGGGTTTCTCCTTTGACATGTAATATTGTCTCTTAGCAATTAATAATTAAACTGCGAGACTCGATTCCTGAACTATTTATAACATGAACCGATAAATTTATACGGAACCCTCAGTGGGCGAGCCCGTCTCGCATTTGTCCGGTTTTTTTGCTCGATCTTAATAATCCCTTCGTTTGCGAGTCCGACTAGTATTTTTCCGGTTTCTGAAAGTATACTTACGTGATTGATACACTATACCTTAAAAAACTGGCCAATAATACATATCAAAGTAAAGCATGATTATATACTCCCACTGCAGGGCACAGGCCTCACCTCAACTACGAGGTGGATTGGCACATACTCTACCACGCAGGCCCAGTGCGGATTGGTGGAGGGGTGTTGTAAGGCCAGTGACTAAACCTTACTGTCAGATGTTATTAAGTTCGGAAGCTATGTATTTATAAATATTTGTTTATCTGCAGATTTGTAACTACTAACACTAGAATAAGATTATCATGTTACTAACACCTCTATATGGATTTTTAGTCTGCAATAAATTGATTGAATTGAATTGAATTGAATTAAGCCGCCTTTAGACCAACCAATAGGCTTCACGACTAGTATCAAGCGATATAGCCGGCAATATCCGGGACCAACTTTTAACGTGCCTTCCGAAGCACGGAGATGCTTGTGATAAATGGTTAGAATGGTCATCCATCCAACCACAACCGGTGTAGGCAGCTTAACTTTGGTCACTACCAAAACGCTGTCGCCACTGTCTTAAAGCACTATTATTTAATTTTGACGTTGAATTTTGAATTAACTAGTTCTCGCTTTGCTCTAGATGGGAATGAATGCTAAAGTTTAAACTGCTTTCCTGTTTACTTTTGACTAATTTCGGGTACTTATAAGAGCTTAGCATTCCCCCAGGAATACTCAATCCTTACTAATTTTTTTTAGCGGTCATGTAGTGGAAGTGGGAACGAGTGTTAGATATTGGTGTCTCTGATAAAATAATAAATATGCACAAAAGTCTCTAAAAAGGTGGTATTTTTTTCAGAAAAATACTACTAAATAAAAACTTATGTCCTTAGTTGACGACGCCCGTAGCTGAGAGGTGAGCATACCGGGCTTGGTGTCGCTATCTTTTAGGTGAGGGGTTCGATTCCCGGTTGGTCACTGTAGAAAAATATCTTTTCTGTATTGTCTTGGGTCTAGATATTGTGTTACCGTCGTTGTTTCTGATTTCTGTAACACAAGTGCTTTGGCTACTTACCGTAGGATCAGAGCAATGTATGTGATGTTGTCCAGTATTTATTTATTTATATATTATCGATCATTCTGTATTGTATGTGTCTTTTCAATTAATAATATTATAGATAGTTATATAGTGCATGGTTTTGCCGGAACGTTAAAGCTTGTATTCGGCGAACTTTGTGTCTCAACTCAAGCAGATTTTAATATTTAACGGTGATCAAAACTTTTTTAATTTTCTAAGTATTCCCTAGAAAACAGAGCGCAGTACTCTTTGCACTTTAATTAAGTCAAGAGTTATTTTATCTTCACTCGTTTTTATGGAAATAGCATCACCAACGTTAGTTTATTTTTATTGCACAATAGTTTTCCAGCTTATTATTGTTCCGAAGCGCTGGTAGGGTTAAGTTATTTTATATATAGCGGTGCCCGCGAATTGCTCGCGTCGAATACGGTTTGTCACACCCCATTTATTTTACTCGCTTAGGGGGTGAAATAAAATAGTAGCCTATGTCCTTCCCTAGGGTACAAGATTTTTCCGGACAAAATTTCATCAAAATCGGTTCAACTTTCACGACAAAAAGTAGCCTAGCCTATGTCCGTTTTTAAGCATTAGTCTATCTGTGAACCTTCCAAATTTCATCAAAATTGGTTCAGTATTTTAGGCGTGAAATCGTAATAGACAGACAGACAGACGGTTACCTTCGCATTTATAACTTTAGTAGGGATATGTGTGTGTATTGAATATTTACACTGATATTGTTAAATGCTGTATTCTGAACACTACTTATTCTAGCCTTGATGGATAGTAGGATCGAGAAAAAATTACTGAACTGAATACCAATACGTCACTGTTTTATTTTATTGATAAACTAGCTGTTCCCTGCGACTTCGCACGCGTTTAATTTAGCTTGTCACAGAAATTCTTTAACTAACGTCTCTTAGTAATGTCAGAGGGTTTTTCAGAATAAACAACAGGTAGTTATTATGCTATAAACAGTTGTATATTCTATCTAGGTGCCAGACTATATTAAGTACATTCGAGTATATGGAATCTACGCAAGATTAGTAAATGAGTTACAAATATTCATTCATCATTCAATACACAGAACCTTTACATTTAGGTTTTCTTTAAGCCTTTATGTCACAAATTATAGCTAGTAACTAAATCTAAACTATCTATCCTAAGCCATTTGGGTTGGGTGAAGATTTTACATAGATATTTTCATCCCTCATTTGACACTAAAGGGATGCAAGCTGATAAATGCTGAAACAGGTATTTATAGTTATAGTTAGTGACTATTTGTGCCAAATTTCAAGTACAAAAAAAAATCTATCAGAATCAGAATCAGAATATTTTATTTCGTTTAAATGTGGTACAGAGATGTTATAATATAGATATGGTATTTCAGATCACACATTTTACCATAACATGGCTTGCAAAATATATTAGCAATCATAAAATTAATGTCACATATTATTTAAGTTAATCGATTTTAAATTAAGTGGGTTACAACATCCGGGTTTTAAAAGAATCGAGATATTCTTCCATTGAGTAAAAACATTTTTCAATTAACCACTTTTTTAAAGAAATTTTAAATCTGTTTAAAATCGACTGCCTCAAGTGGATTAAGAAGATTAAGAATTATTATGTCGTCATTTAGATGATTAAATTTTTTGACGGACTAAATAGATTTTTTAGGAAACTAGTTCATTTGGCAAGTGTTCAAAACAACACTCTGTATGGGATGAAACAGGATGTAAGGTTGAATTTTATGTTGTCTCGGGTGTGGATGTTGAGCTACCGTCGTTGTTTCTGATGTCTATAACACATGTCATTTAGCAGTGTGGTCGTTTTAATTACAGGCGAACTTTTTGGTTCTACTTAGCCAGTATAGATATAAAGAAAAATGATTTTAAAAAATGTTAATGCACTGAAAGTTATTACTGTCAGTACAGTACAGTTAGTACATTGTTTTTCACCTACACTAGGACGGCGCTACCCTAAATCACACTATAAGTTATTATAACACAGTGTACCAATGCTTTGCATAACACGTTAATGAAAGCTTTAAGATTCAGAGTATGACTTCACTAGGATTTTACTTTCTAAAGCGTCTTTTCAAAGCCAATCAATTCGAATAAAGCAACGTGCATTTGAGTAAACGAGACATGTGTACGACTTAGTAGTCGTATGTTACGGACCAATCAACGGTTAGAGTCAATTTAAAAAACGTTTATTTATTTATTATTTTAATGTCCCCCTGACGTGGTTGGAAACCCCTAAAACCACTGGTACCACGAATGTCCGATGGATGGAAAATCTATACTATTCAGGTATTACACATGAAAACGTAAACAGTTTCCGAGGGATACTCTTATAGAGGCAATAGGTACCTACAGCTTTGTGTGGCTAGTACAGAAGAAGAACAAGGTTGTTCAGAATTGTAAAAATAGATACCACCTCGGTCAAGCGTCAATTTCTATTAACATCATTTCGCAATTTATATTCTGACGTCTGTCCTGCTGCTCTTTTACGGTGCTGTAAATTTATTTTGCCAGTGCAAATGCGGAGTGAAATACGAATTAGGTAATTCGTAATTCCTATCCATTTAGTTTCATCCACTTGTTGTCTTGTCCAGTGTGCCCTTACACGTGGGAGGAGCTTAATTATGTCTGTCACAGTAAACGCCATACGTTTGGCAAACTATCGCATCGACACGCTAAGAAGTCATTAAAATCATACCTTCATTATTTATGATGACCAATCGAGCCCTAGCGTTTATAAGTTTGGTCTATAAACAGACAGTTAGTCTTTAATCTTGATTCAGCATTGCGCTAGTAAACAATCGCAGTTGCGGAACATAAATGTAATCTTTTACATCTTTAGCCAATAATAAACACAGATATTTTTTTATTAACTGATATTAACCAAAGTACGAGTATTAAATAAAGCCCTTATTAGTAAATGAATAATGCTCATAATATGACAAGAAAAATATGCACCCATTCCCAGAAGATTAAAGACCTAAAAATGCGGTCATAAAACAAGTTCGCGCCCCCGAAATATAAATTGAAAATAGTTCACTCCGGGTTTCACACGATGGCTGCAGTCGATTTTTTTTATGGACCGACCTATACGGTCTTTAAAGAAAGCCTTATTCTTTCAGCCGACGACAGCAAGTGACAAAAGCGATCAGTCTTCAATTGAAACTCCAGATCTCAGTCAATCACTATATTAAATTTCAATTTAAGACAATAACTTTTTACAAGGCTATCAATACAATTAAAACTTCCAAGCACAAACTTTTTTTGGGTCACAAACTTTTTTTGGGATAGGTCGGACCAGGGCTTCAAGAGTGCTTCTGCAGGCTCAGACATCAGCTTGGGCTGTCTTACGACGGATAGATAGGGAAAAAACTACCAGGCACGTATTTGTGTCGGCCAAAATGACTACAGTGTTGTCCAGTATTTGAAGTGCTGAAGGCGGTGTTGGCTATTGTGACAAACGCGGTGATACGATCAACCGGGTCGTCCAGAACGTGGCTGGGCCGACGAGAATGGACAGCGACATCCTTCTGGAGCGTATACTTGGCGGCTTTGACTACGTGGATTGGGGTGGTTTATCGCCTTATCTAAGAAACGCCGCTTTATTTATATAAATGGTGACAGAGGAGATTTATACTCCCTGACGGCATTAATACTTGTTTTAACGAACGATCAGACTAGGGGTCGAAGAAGTATGATGTTAAAAATTTTCAATCACAGAAAACGGTCTAGGCTGTTGAGCGTGCCAAAGAATTAGACAGTCCGGTAAAAATCTATGACTAATATTATAAGCCTATATCAAGATATTTATAATAACACTATCTTCCGTCTTCTGCGTAGACGTTATTATAACGCCAAAAAAGAGAATGAATAGTCATCCCACGGGAAAACAAAAGCGATATAAAATTATCCTCTGCTTGAAGCTATTGTGTGCCAAATTTCAGTTAATTCCGTTCATTCGTTAATGCATGATTGATTAACAAACTTCTAAATATAACAAACTTTTACATTTATATTACAATATAATGTAGGCAAGTAATAATAATTTAGTGTAGGCAATTGTAATCAAACCGTTTCACACAGCAATTCTCGCGACACCATCTACGAATACAGTTAAACGAATACAATTATTATTCATGTTATTGACAGCTATCCCTAGTAATTCAGTGTCGACGCCTTTTTGGCACATGCTGACTTATTATTAGATATTTTCTAATATTAACCCTATCTATTCATGTCTGTCTTTATCTGTAATAAATCTTTTCTATTTCTATTTCTGAAATTATTCGATACGAGTCGCGACTTCGCGAGGCGTGGCACAGAAACGAATCACGAGCTTGAATGTGTTGGTGAAAGAAACTAATCGACTTGATTTTCAACTCGTTAACATCTACGTTTGTGCTAATTTGACAGGTAAGTTTCATATATTTCAAACAATCATAAGGTCCGACAGAATAAGCAAACGGTAAGAATAAGCAAACTGAAGTGGCAGTGGGCCGGTCACATTTGCCGTAGATAACCAATGGGGTAGACGTGTTCTTGAGTGGACTAGGCAAGAGCAGCGTGGCCGTGAGGCGCCCTCCGACAAGGTGGAGCGACGATATACGCGAGGCTGCTGGCCGTGGATGGAAAAGAATAGCCGAGGATCGGGCTCAGTGGCGTGCATTGGGAGAGGCCTATGTCCAGCTGTGGAAAATTCAATTCAATTAAATATATGTATGCTTTCATGTTACTGACGTAAGCTTATTAAAGACGAATTTAAAATACACGCGTTTTATTATTGTTTTGTTTGAACGTTTTTGGCATAGAAATAGAACATCAAAAGAATACTTTTTCTATTAGTTACACAAAGACAATTTGATAGAGTTTAGATAGAATGAGCATTGGCTCGTTTGGCCTAAACCATAGGCCTAATTAAACCTTAAAATTGCATCTCGTTTGCCAAGGTTGGAAGTAAGCGCAAAGTAATATTGCGAAGGAAGCTGTGAGTGATTTTTTCCTTATAACACAAATCTGCTCATAAAGTGCTCCCTAAGCTAGCAACGTCATGTACCTAATGTGAAAAAGATATATTTCCTTTATACTTCACTTTCATTCAGAGAGAGAAGCGAACAGCCGAACAACTTGTTATACATGAAAAAGAATTCAATGCAAGGTTGAGAATGAATACTACTGAATGAATGAATACTAATATCAACATATTTACACAAAATATCCATATTTTATGTGATTAATCATCCCATTTAGGAACTAGATGCCCTTAATAAACTGGAGGCATAAAATAATGAAGTATTTTGGATCCAACAATAAAAATAACAAGTCACTATTTTGTAGACTGTAAAAAAATGCCGTTAGTTTTTTTAGGAAGCCTGCTTAGGTAATAAAGAGGCTAACGGAAAAAAAAAATAATCCACTCCATAAATTCCTAATAAAGTTGTTAATTTCTACCGGTAGTAGAATTAAGTGGAAGCTCAGTTTATTTAATAGGTTCACCGGTTTATTGAACAAGCTGCCAACACAAACAACCACAAATAAGTAACCATATTTTTGATATTACCTACATGTTGATCATAATAATGAGGTATGTACCTACATCAGCACAAAAGCGAATGTAATTCGTAACGGTTATAAAATTACATTACATAAACGTAATCCGGAATAGGACTCGTCCTCATGTGAAGCAGTCAGTTGGCAGCTTCTAATTGAGATAATCTCATATGACATAACATGACCTACCTTTGCGAAATGTAACGTAATGAGCTCCCCACAAAACAAATTAGTCCATTTTAAAAGGGATGCCTTTAATCATTAATTCTATAGGTATTTGGGAAAAACAAATAGGAATAATAAATTTTCTTGTTGTTACAAAATTACTTAGTCTATGGGGCCCAAACCGCAAAAAGGAAATAGAACCGTTAAATCATCCTTTGTCCATGTGTGTGTGTCGTAGTTCTTTCTGTCTCTATGTTTTACAGTTTTTTTCGCTCCATGCTATTGTAAAAAATACGAGTTTTTTAGTTAAAACATACAAGAAAAATAATGCACTTGTCCATACAAACATGTTTCTAAAAGTCAGAACAAAAGTTTTTTACTACTTATGATGTATAGAATATGTGGTCACAAGGTTATTCTTGAGTTACGTGACACCCTGTATAGACATATTTCTTTAACTCAATTGTAAATAAACAGTTTTATATTTATTTATCTATTTAGACTTTATTGCACAGATTAAAAAATCATACAAAAGGTGGACTTAATGCCATGAGGCATTCTCTACCAGTCGACCATTAGGCTAAACAGAGACGTTTATACTGCTTTTAAATTATAATTTGTATAGTACCTAAGTATATTTGGACGGAATGCGGCCTAGGACGGCACAAACTTTTAATTCTTTAATTAAGGAATATCTAAACTGAAAAGAAAAATTTTTTTTTTTTTTTTAAATATCCTAAGAATTGACAAAACCTACCACAACAATTTGAGCATAGCATTGTTTCTAGTATTATACTTCAGGTGAAAAATAATATTGAAATCATTGGGAAAAAATCTGCTAAGTGCGAGTCGAACTCGCACACCGAGAGTTTTCCGTACCGACTTATAGTTATGTAAATAATTCAAAATCGAGTCTCGAAGAATATTACCGCTATTCCTAGTTTGTTGAATAAACTTTTTTTTTTAATGAATCTACAAATGTACGGTTTGTGGACTTTTGCCTTTAATTGTACTAAATATGACATTGCTTCTTGCCAAATTTTATGATTATAGATCAACGGGAAGTACCCTATTAATTTTGATTACCTTAAGAGTGTTGAAATATACGTTTTTTGCGGCATAAACTGCCGTATCTTTTTTTAACGTTAACTTAAAAAAATTTGTTAAATTTGAGCTTCAAGAGACTGTATTACTCAGGGTATACCGTTTTAATTTCACCTCGATACCTACATGCGTTCCTGAGATATAGGGTCTTGACAGACAGACAGACAGACAGACAATACGGACGGACAACAAAGTAATCCTATAAGGGTTCCGTTTTTTCTTTTAGAGGTACGGAACCCTAACAACCAAAAAAAGAAGCAAATTTTCTTTAGTGGTACACCAACTTGAGAGCTACAAACTGAGCATAGGGTTTTTTAATTAAACAATTTCGTCCATACGAAAAGTATTACTTCCCCCAATTTTGGCTACTTGAAGACGCAGCCATTGTCGTAACTGGTCATAACAGGCACGTCTCATTGCGCGCTGTTATGAATCGTATTTTATTAAGTTTTTATACGATCTCCGTAGGTACGCATACGCATCGAGTCGCTAATTTAGGGGCAGTACTCGCCTTAAGAATACATAGTTTTTAATCGTAAACCTTTACTGCACTTATTACAACCAACACACACATAGTTGGTTATACCTACGTAAAGACGTGAATGATAATTGAAACAAAATAACACGTGATTTTAAAAGATTAGTTCTTATTCTTGCATGTAGCGCGAATGGATTTTTTTATATCATTTCAAAAATAAAGGTAAATCATCAAAATAACTACCCTTATTTCAGAAAAATGACGTTCGAGTTATGTTTGAAAACATCGGTTTACAAGAGACTACAAGTTATCCTGACAATTCGATTTTAACATTTAATTGAAAATATCTTCTACTTGCACATAGAATGAATACTTTTTTTACTTTCTTACAAAATATAGCAGAAAAAAATGCTGAAATAACATAACATTTTAGAAATTTCTATTCAAATATCATTTATTTTTCTATCGTTATGAACAACTATTATAAGATTTATTTTTATAAACACTACACAATAATCTTCAGGTATACTTTTAAAATAATATAATTTTTATTTTTTGTAAAAAACAAAAAAATTCAGTAGTAAACCTAAGTCAAAATTAACTATAAAATCAAGCGCGTAAAACCGATCGTTTTTCAAACCTAGGTAGGACGTCCACTACCTAATTAATTATCAATAATCAGTAAAGGATCAACATTGTTGACGTTTTATCCCGCATCATAGACGCACACAAGCATAGAATTGTATTTCAATTTTGCACTGAAAAAAGGTGCACGACCTCTTAAGTAAGTACTAAGCAATTAAGGGCAAAACTGAATTGTGAATTTGATTTAGGTACTGTAATATTATTGAACTAGGTACCTCCTATTTATTATGTCTTAAAATGTACCTATATAACCTCCTTAGTTAATGTTATGGGATGTTATTGTGTTATAGAAAAATGTACACTATTTACATTACTTTAAAGAAATATATATCGGCAGGTAGTTACTTATTCAGTATTACTCGTATATAAATAATTTACTAAAAAGATATTGCCATTCATTTATATAAATAAATATAAATGAAACCTTCTTCTGACCTTCTATTTTAACCACCAACAAAAATTTATATGTGGAGCAGATATTAACCCTAAAATTATTGTAAATCATAAAAACGCACATCATACTTTGGCATATAAATACTGATTGTGCTTTGAAGTATTTTATATAAACAAAGAAATCAAAATACATATCTGTTTGTTTGAAGAAAGTTTAAAATACACATCCGTTGATGATGTTTTGACGTGGCTTAAGGTCACGACATTAATCAAATGCTCTGTAGAATTAAATAGTAATATTTAATAAACACGCAAAATATTAATTCAAGTAATTGATATAGTGATTAATCTTCTTAAAGTCTATTTTAGGCCAACCATTTAAAAAGCTTTAAAAAATGAGGAAACACGAACTTGGAACCTACAAACTATATAAAGCTGTCACAACATGCCTAAAGGATCCCAGTCAAGTCTCTTCGACAATTCAAGAAGGCTAAACGACATTGAACGTGACTGAATGCCATAAGTAATTTTTTTTTGTTAAAATCCTAAGTGTAAGTGATGTAAGTCAAGAGTTAAACATTTACATGTAACAGAATAACTAGCCTCTAGAATGTTTCACAAACCAACGAGCATATCGGTGTTTCATATTTCACCGAGCAAAGGAACGAACGCGGGATGAATGAGATTTCAACTCGCAATGATAAAAATAAATGTTACGTTACTCACTCACTCGTAAATATTGCGTCGAACGCAGTAACAAGCATTCGCAGGACATGGAAATGATTTTATAATCTGAGCTTTTGCCTTTGAACATTTGCCTACCATTCGTACGAAAGTTACATTACATGGAAATATTCCATAAAATGCTCTTGTCTATACGCACCTTATAAGAAAAAATAATAAATAATAAGTTCGTACTACTCAGATGCTCTGACTTGAATCTTTGTCTGAACCTAATATGACTTATAACTCAGGTGATAGAAGTTCGAATCAGACCAATTTAGATACGAACGAAGTCCTTTTTTCTTTCGTTTGCAGTGGTACTATGAGAAAAGCAACTCATGAACAGATGACAACAAATATGTATGTGTTTTTGAGCTTTTAATGGCATACAACCGTGAGTTTTGTGGCCAAATAATTTAGTGCGTGGTCAGATATTGTGTATATTTCAAATATGCTATTACTTACCTACAAAAGATTTATATAATTCAAAAAATGATTAGGCGTTATTGCTTTATAAAGGGACTTTTCAAAACATAAACGTGCCAATTTATTGGACGATGAAATAAAAATCTTACGAAAGCTACATAATTTTACGTCTATGTGTCAAATGTGCCAAAAGATTAAGGCTATCCTTAATCTGCCCAACAAAAATGAATCTTAATCTCATAAAGTCATCAACTCTGTTCCAAATACTGTTAAGTTTACAACTGGACATTTGGGTCACTCGTGGACGTCTTTTTAGGTTACTACCAGATTTTATCTGTATGGTTCTACGGCCTATTTGATTACAGGTTTTATACGCACAGTTTGCATTTTATGACGATTTTTAGAATAGAGTGACTGCTAAGGTTGCCCATCATTCAGCAAAGTCAGCTTATGAATACTTTAAAAACTAAACGTATGCCATTGCATACCTATTATATTGTATACACATCTTTACCTCAGGGTTTCTTAAGCTTTGGTCCATCCCTGGACCTCCAAACGGTCCGTGTAATAAATGACAGCGGACCACGGCACCAAAGATAACCGTCACACTAACTATTCATACTTATGTAAATTAAGAGCATTGTAAATTATTCTTAAATAATAAGTAAGAAGATCTAGAATCATCTAGAGCATTTTAGCTAGAACATTCTCAAACATCTTGGTACATTTCATAACATTCCGAAATATCCCATAACATAATAAGTATTTTGGATTACTAACAACCATTCTCGAATATTTGTAAAATGTTGGCTATCAATCAAACATAGAGCGTGGATGAGGCATAGCAACATCATGTTCTAAAAATACATTTACAATGTGTCAGGAATTCAAAATGTCAAAAGGTCTATCAAAATATTGGTTAAATGTAAAAGTCTGCTAATACATTATTTAAGCATTACAATTAATATTTATTTTAAAAGTATTTCTTGTCAAATCGTATTAATTAATAAAGATTTTCATAAATCTAAGTTAAAACTATTGGAATAAGTAGAATATTGTTTTTATTAAATAGTTCTCTAAGTGCAGAATGCATCCGGACAGGTGGGCCCAAATCTTCACCCGATGGGTACCTATAGACGGCGGTCGCCGAAGAGGTAAACCCAAAAAAAGATGGTGTGACGACTTGGTTAACTTAACGAGGGATTGGGAGTCATTGGCGATAGATAGAGATCGATGGAAGAGTCTGGGGGAGACCTTTGCCCAGCAGTGGGATTTAACAGGTTGATAAAGTTCTCTAATTAACTTTTAAATCAGTCTAAAGTGAGGAACTAAAATACTTGTGTTAAGACCTAAGAGGTACAAGACAACTTCTTGTTTTTGCCTGCTATCTGCGCTGATGTGCTCGAAGATGGCTTACGTAGTAAACTCCCGTGAACACTGTGGGCTGGTGATTTTTCCATTTATAATATGGTAATTGATGACTACGGGTCTACAGACTTTTATTTGGTCGCGTTTGGCGTCGAGGTCAGCTTTAGGCTCGGACTACATGCATCCGGAATTTTTCAGAACTCCATACAAAACGGCTCCGGACAAGCCCGGATTCAATCCGATCTGTACGGGGTTCTGAAAAATTCCGGATGCTTGTAGTCCGAGCCTTAAAGCTAGCGTATTTTCGCCATGTGGATGTTTTACTGTGACCACAACGCGTAGTGAGCTATTTTTTTTTGCTTATTGATCGTTTGCGATCTTTGAGCGTAACATATACATTTAAGTTGGAAGCAGTTTAGTGTGCGTATTATACCCAAGATAAAATGTCTTGGCGCCTAGGAGAGCCGATCACACCTAAAGTGGGAAGGAGTAAAGAAGAAGGAGAAAGAATCTCCAAAAAAAAGTGTGCGTATTTGGTGACGATATAAGAACCACGTTTTGGAGGAATATATCAGATTTGACAGTACAGTCGTCATTATACGGAATTTTGGTAGAGACAAAGTCAAAGTCAAAAATTATTTATTCAGTTTAGGGCAGAAAATTGCTACTATGAACAACAAGTTTATATCGTGAGAGCAGAATACCGTGGAACTGATAATTGCGAGACTCATATCGTCATCCATAGATTAACAAAGATGTACGTAATAGTAAAAACTGTGAATGGAATATTAGGTCCTTACATATGAAATTGCCGATACTCAATATTGCCAGCTTTAACATCAAATATCTTGCGTTTGATTAGGAATTCCAAATTAAAATTTATTTCGAAATGAAGCCAGAAAAATATTGTTTTAAAATTCGTATTTCATTTGTTTTCACATCTTTTGTTTGAGCTTCAACATTGCTATAATAACAATTATGGACAAATTGAAAATTTGCGGTATTTGCGGCGCGGACTAGGCACTGCTAACGAACGAACGGTGCGTTTTTGGTTTCAACGTTTCCGTTCTGGAAATTTTGATTTACACAATGAGCCTCGTGGACGAACTGATACTCAAGTGAATAACGAAGAATTGAAGGCGATAGTGGAAGCGGATCCATCTCAAACCACTTCTGAATTAGCAGCAGCCTTCGGCGTAAGTGACAAAACGATACTTATCCATTTGCGCCAAATCGGAAAAATAATAAGGGGATTTTGAACCGTATTGTGACTTGTGATGAGGAATGGATCCTGTACGACAATCGAAATCGATCATCACAATGGCTTAACCTTGAAGAACCGGAAAAACCTTGCTCTACGCGAAAATTGCACCAAAAAGGAGATTCTGGTTAGTGTTTGGTGGACCAGTGCTGGTGATATCCACTACAGCTTCTTGAGGCCAGACTATTACTGCAGACTTGTTTTGCCAACCATTGAAAACAATGATGGAAAAGCTCGCCATTAAACAACCGAGACTGGTGAATTGCTCTAGTCCACTGCTCCTTCAGGATAATGCTAGACCACACACTGCACATCAAACGGTCGCCAAGTTAGAGGACCTGCAGCTGGAACTTTTGCGTCACCTACCATACTTTCCAGATCTTGCTCCAACCGATTACCACTTTTTTCAAAATTTAGATAACTTTTTACAAGGAAAAAACATGAAATCTGATGAGGCAGTCCAAATCGCCTTCAAACAGTTTATAGACTCTCGCTCCCAGGTTTTTTTTCCCAAAGGGATCAATGATCTGCATATAAAATGGCGGAAGTGTATCGATAACAACGGCGCATACTTCGATTGATTAAATAATAATTTCATTAAAAAAGTTGATTCACTTCTTTGATACTGAATGCCAATTTCATATGTAAGGACCTAATACTACCAGAGTTCAAATTGTATCACAGTTAGGAACAGTAATTTCTTCATAAAGATAACACCTAGGCTCATAATGAACGTTTGTAATAATTATTTCGTTCTTTAAAGTGTCATACAGCAAGCTAGGCGGAAAGGTTTCTATAATTAAAATATTTTGTTTGTTGTATGTATTTGTAATAAAACAAGATATTACAGGTATACTGTGCTAACTGTGCATGTTTGGACACACACTTTGCCTGTTTTTATGAATCTAGTAAAGCGTTCAAACTGTACTACTCGTAGTCTTTCTTTTAGGAATGAACCGTTCGGTTATTTTATAAATTTTGTTTATTTTATTAGAGGGAAACATGCTTTTTTGGCTACTAAGTTACTTTTGATTACCACTGAGATAGTAATATCACAAAAATGAAACTTTATTTTATTCCATTTTTAATGGCTGCTTACAATCTAGGCAGAGTTGTAAATTGGCGGTCATATGCATCAAGCACATATCCTAAAGAGCAGCAATACGAACTATCTTCTTCCGAAACTAGTAAGTGTTTTTCCACTTACATTAAGTATGACATGACAAGTCTTGTCAACTCTAGCCCGTACTAAAACAGTCTAGACACAGTATAAAAATACAAATACAAATACAAAATGTTTATTTCATTAACTTAGTGTCTAATACAATATTAGTGAATGGAGCCTACCTTTTAAGCAAAATATGCTTGTGTTAGGTAACACCGCTCTTCCATAGCATGGTTACAACAGACTAATTTAGGCCACCTGGATAGTCTCTACCATAACATAAACATTAAATAGTTTTTAATTCAAACATGTTCTAATAAAATTACTAATTGATAAATGTTATTATAATATAAATTATTATTTTAAGTAGGTAAGTAAAAAAAAAAAAAAAATTAAAATATGGCGGAAAATATTGTCGAACAAATCATATGGCATTTCTACTCTATATGATGTGCTCCATGGTCTTATGCTATAAACGTCCGTCATTCATTTATTGTTACGATGGTCACATTCACATTCACATTGGTTAATCACATAAAAAGGGTTATTCCCTGAGTACCCCGATCTCCGAGGGCCCCGTCCCGTAGGACCCCGATCAACTTTTATTTAAATAGACTTGATCGATACTATGTTTGGCTTATAATACATACAATCACTACATAATATAAAACAAAGTCGCTTCCCGTCTGTCTGTCCCTATGTATGCTTAGATCTTTAAATTTTAATATGTGGTTTTTAGGGTTCCGTAGCCAAATGGCAAAAAACGGAACCCTTATAGATTCGATTAAGATTTTTACAAAAAAATAGAAAAATAATAATAAATTTTGGGGGCTCCCCATACTTAAAACTAAAACTGAAAATTTTTTTTTTCGTCAAACCCATACGTGTGGGGTATCAATGGATAGGTCTTTAAAAATGATATTGAGGTTTCTAATATCATTTTTTTCTAAACTGAATAGTTTGCGTGTGAGACGCTTCCAAAGTGGTAAAATGTGTCCCCCCCCTGCAACTTCTAAAATAAGAGAATGATAAATCTAAAAAAAATATATAATGTACATTACCATAAAAACTACCAGCGAAAATTGGTTTGAACGAGATCAAGTAATTTTTTTTTTTAATACGTCATATATCGTAAACCGCAATTTAACTCTCGTAATGTTATGGATTTCATTTTGCAATAAAAATACCACAACTATGACTCGATTGTCGTGATGGGTGAACTTTTACTCATAACGGTACCTACAGGTTTGTACGGAACCCTCGGTGCGCGAGTCCGACTCGCACTTGGCCGGTTTTTTAATAGATATAGTGATTCAAGAGGAAGGTTTATATGTATAATACATGCATAATATAGTAGAGAAACACTGATAAGTAATTTTAGAGGTTTCTAATGTGATGTCGTAAATAAACACATTTTTTGCGCTTACATTGTAAACGCTGGCTGAACCCTACGAGATAGATCAAAATAATATATCACAGTATTGTACACCTTAAAAAGGTCTACAAAAAAGTCCGCGATGGTATATGTTATCTCTTAGGGATAACCCACAATAACCATTTTTATCCTTTACTTTTTACGAAAAATAATGGCTTGCTTATTCACGAAGCGATTTCAAGCCATACAGCATTAGGTATTCCTTATCCAATGATGTACCTTAAGTACATTGTGCATTATATAGATCAATATGGCCCTTTACAGCATGTAATTTTAATGAATATTTTTGAAGATTACAGATTTAAAATGCAGGGACATAGCGGTTGCGGCGGTACCCGGGGGGCCCGGTGGCGCTTGCCTTTATGTACTTATGTTTAGTAGTACTTATATATTAGTATCAGCATTGCACCCGTGCGAAGCCGGGGCGGGTCGCTAGTATCATAATAAACATGTAAGCGCATCTGGATCACTCTGGATCTTACAGCAAAAAAACTAGCGCGTAACGATGCGTCACTTTGTACGCTTGATGCAAGTAGAAAAAAAAAAAAAGAAGAAGAAAAAAATATCAAGAAAATCATGTTCTTGCTTTTACTTTTGTTCTTTGTTTGGTTAAAATGACGATTTATATTCCGAAGAAGAAAGGTTCTCGAGTGGAAGACATAGCGTGGGTAGGCCACCTAGTCAAGCATGGATGTAGACGGCCCACATTGCAGCCGCTTCTTGTGGCGTTTTATCGGGAGCCTATGTCCAACAGTACACTTTTTCTAAGGCTCATGATGATAATGATAATATCCTTACAGCAAAATTGTGTAGAACCATAGCATTTATATTAATAGCGCACTTAGGTACTTGGACGACACAAACAGCGGAAGTCAGCAGGAAAATGTTTGCAGCTGCAGTGTCACTAAACAGACTTCGGAATCATTCTGCATAAGTTGTTCTTAAGGCTATCTTTTATTTCCTATACTAGATCGCGCGCGCTTGTATACAGGGTGACATTTTATTAGTGTAAAATACTTTAGGGTTTTTTTAAACTTATGATAACAAACAACAACTTTTCCCAAGAAACTCATTGCCTATCTCACCATAATTTAAATAGTTAGTTGGTTCACGTTTTGATAAGAAATAGTTTTGTACCTACATGAACAAAATTAGGTTGAGTTAATTAAGTAGGTAAGTAGTTTTTTTGGCAAAGTTGATTGTTATCATGAGTAGGAATAAACTAAATACACAGTAAATATATAATATATAAACTGTGCTAAATATTTTACACTAATAAAATGCATAATTTATGGTTAAAATTTAATAATGATCGCCTCTTTAAGTCTGACTAAATGAATACTATTCAAATAGTTTTTGGTCAACGAAAGTACGATCATATAAGTCACAGTAGATTAGTTCGTTTGATCGTTAATTGTATTACAAAAGTCATATTATTAGCATATATTATAACTATGAAAAAAAATCTGATAATCTTAACGGTAATGGACGTTATTAAGCCATTGTGGGTTTTATTACCCACTATTGTAGAACGCCACTAAGTGATGGAAAATAGCACTGCAAAAAAGACTTTTAGTTAAACCCATTACAAAAGATTTATTAAAATCTAGCAAAAAACTTACACTAATACTTACAGTTCTCAGAAAAACCACACTATTTTGTAGTTTGACCACGTGGGCTAATTGCGCCTATAAAAAAAAAAATATTCAAAATCATTGTATTATTAATAAAATGAATGGCAGAGCTTAAAATTAAATTCAAAGGTACTAGGTATTAAGATAAAAAATATAGAAAACACAAGTCAAACAGGACTTCTGGAGCAAATGTTACAATAGCGGCATCCGTCGGCGGGCGTTAATTGCTACATTAACTTTATATCTGAATCTAAATTGTATTCAGATAATAATTACATTGGCCTTCTTATAATATCCTAAGGTCGTCTTAGCATAAATTAACCCTCATTGTATATTTATAATAACGCCGTTGTACCTACATAAATTATACCAATCTGTCAAGTTTGCTGGTAATAATACCGTTGTATTTTTATTCTCAGGTAATAAATACATAAGTACAGAACCGTCTTATCTAAGTAATCGTCGACAAAAAACGGAAATATGTAGGATAAATCTGAATACCAAATCTGAGGACATAAGCTCATCAACAGAGCGCTTGGTGAAATACGGTGTCCCACAGGGCAGTGTATTAGGACCTCTCTTATTTATAATATACATAAATGACCTACCAAATACCACAAAGCAACCTATGACCTTATTCGCTGACGATAGTACTATAACTATAAACTGCAATGACATGAACTCTTATAAAAATGACATAAATCAATCATTGACATCAATAATTACATGGATGAATAACAATAACTTGAAAATTAACCTAAATAAGACATACGTTATGCATTTTAACCAAAGGTCAATTACCCCATCCAACATTGAAGTAAATTATAACGATACTGTCATTACTGAAGTAGATACTACCCGATTTCTCGGCTTACAAATTGACCAAAAACTAAATTGGAAAGCCCATATTCAAGAATTAAATAAAAAAACCAGTCGGTCGGCTTATGCTTTATATAGACTCTCTCTTACAGTTAATATTGACGCACTTCTAACAGCCTATTATGGACTAGTCGAATCAGTTCTTAGATATGGAATTATTTTTTGGGGTAACTCAACTGACAAAGAAGTTGCGTTTAAATATCAGAAACAATGTATCCGCGCCATGTTCGGTCTTCAGACCACCGATAGTTGCATGCCATATTTTATCAAGCACAGAATTCTCACACTTCCGTCCTTATATATAATGGAGGTGGCTCTCTTTGTCAGAGCTAATCCTAACCTATTTCCTCGGTTATCTGATAAGGTTATACGCAACCGTCGAGACGGTAGCAAACTGTGCTTGCAACCATCAAAAACGGCTCTGCTAAGAAAGAGTGTAGTATGCATGGCTCCTAAAATTTTTAATAAAATTCCTCAGGAATATAAATCTTTAAACAACAATATTTTTAAAAATAAATTTAAAAACCTGCTAATTGAAAAATGCTACTACACTATAACTGACTTTCTTAATGACAAATTTTGACATGAAAATAATGTAATAATTAATAATAATTTTCCTTATATAATGTATTTTAATTGTTGATTGTTTGAGTAATAATTTTATAGACTTTGTATATTGATGGACATTGCTAATGTTAACTGAGAACTAACGAACTAACACTATAAATTTTACACACTGTATATCGGTAAGACATGTTGATACTAATGACACTAACACCAATTAGATATGTCGGCCAATGCTTTGTATATCTCACACATGTTTACGTAAATAAAAATTATCTTATCTTATCTTATCTTACCGGTATCTAGACTTCTGCCAAAATTTTTTTTAAATTTATTTGACAGTAAACATGTTACAATATCATTACAATATTAGTAACACATTATTAACAGTGTAGGGCATTTTTGCCAAAATTACAAAAATATACGAGTATGTTCCAAATACGAACAATTTGTTCTAACGTAAGAAAAAAACATACAACCGAATTGAGAACCTCCTCCTTTTTTTGAAGTCGGTTAAAAAGCTCTACATTGCTGCAACCGTGATAAGAAACCATCAATAATTACTTTACATATTGTAATGAATGGAAGAACATATTTTTCTATTGCAACGTTAATAAGATGTTTTTCGGATAAATTATTTTACTCGTAGATAACATATTCATCGTACGGAATCCTCTTTACGCGAATTCAACTAGCACTAGTACGGTTTTCTCAATTTTACTTAATTAACTTAATTTTTGGTCTAAGCCTGTAGACGAGCGTCTGGTGTCTCGTCAGTGAAGCAGCACAGTAAACGTCTAACAGTCTACTATATAACTAGAACTTAATGCTTGGTAACGATGTTATTTGAATCTTTGGAGGCTGCAACGTACATATGTAATTACCAGTGATCGTAAATGGATCGGAATGACGTGACTATATTTACCTAAACTTTGTGGCGAGACGTATCGTAGAGTTGCTAAGACCACCAAATCTTCACCACCCGAAAAGTACGAAAATTTTTCATGTTTTCTTTATAACCGTAAATTATGTATTATTATCATTATTCCAATATATCTTCTTATACATGTCTTGTCAAAAACCGATCTTTTTGTATGGCAGATTAAGTGCGACCAAAAAATACGCGCTTGACATGCATGCATGCATGCTGCTTCAAAATGTAGGTAAAAAAGCGTTCCCTATTATTACTTATGTTTTAGAAAAAACTGTGTATCGCTTTGATTCCATACAATAGTTTAAGGATCTCAAAAGGATGTTAAAATTTAATAAGTTTGAAATATAATCTAGATAAAACAAATCGATTTTTTCATACTTATCGGGTAACCCGGAAATTTGGTGGTTTTAACAACCCTATGTTATATCTCATTACAAACTTTAGGTAAGTACAGTCATCCTTTTCCGATTAATGGTAATTACATTTCGTCTTCGTTTAGAATAAACGTTTTAACTCAATTTACATTACTTAAGCATTATTCACAAAATTCACACATGCTTGATCTTTTGATTGATTAAAAACAAAAACATAATCAGTCAATGCCAGTTCATTTCTGTTTCTGTTTGTTTATGTGCACCATTCATCACGAGCCGTATCCGCTGCCATACTAAATAAATAAAGCTTTTTCGATTCTGAAATTTAAGATGACCGACCTTTTTAGGGTCAAATGTCATAGTGTGACAAATCTTGCTACAAAATTAACGCTGACTGTTGCTTCCTATGAAGTTATTGCAAAACAGTTTCACGCGTAGCTGTAACACAAGTTTTAAGCTTTGCCTTATTCACAAAGAAAACCTTTTATTAAATCGTATTCGACAATTGTCGGTATTAAAATCTTCAGAAGAGAAAACAAGCGAGTTCAAGCACCCGGAAGAAACGTTAATAACTCTGCCTTCAGTGAAAAGTTTCGCGCGCTTCGTTTCCGGTAACCAATTGTCCGCCCCGCGCTCGCTAGCGCCCGGTGCGATCCGCCGCGAGTCGCCGCCCTGACGCCAGCCATCCGCCCGCCTTGCGCGTCACGCCGCCCTACACCGCAACTTAAACTTACAAACTCTCAAAGCGAGATAAGAACGCCGGTCTAAGTTCAAACTAATCAAACAAAACTTTAACTGACAAAAAATGTTTTGTGAATCTTCGATTTTAGTGAATATCCAGAATCTAGCAGCGGAAAGTTTCTAAACAAACAAAGTGTGAAGAACGAGCAAAAACGTGAATTTGGTAAGTAAATGTTGAACAAAAAATTTGTGACTAGTCTAAATTGAATGAAACTTTAAATTACTTTCTTGAGAGTTTTTAAGTTAAAGAACAGAATATTCTGCTTGTATTAAATGGTAGGTATCTCTTAGAAATACGTTATTAGATAAGTGTTATAATATTTTAAGTTACATAAAGAATTATAAGTTATTACTTATGAAGCTTTATTGATATTCTAATAAATACACTTTTTTTCTTCAATTTCCCATCAAAATTGTTTTTTTTAAACTGAAACTGAGAGGAGTTGTTTTATTTAAGTATTTAAATCATAACAACAACCAATTATTAACGGATTTTTATTAAACGATACTAAACATATTGGGTATATATAAAAATTAATGCAATTTATATGAAGCGTCGTAATTTTTTTTCAAAGTTTATTTATTTTTCACTAATTTGTTTCTTTTTTGAAATATAAACTTTTTATTGTCATTAAAACCAACCAGATACAAATAGTGCAGCCCAACAGATTTTATTACAAGTTTATATTTTCTATATGCGAAAAGACTTATCCTATAGACCTATAGACCTATTAGTTACTTTAGTTAAAGTAAGTTTTTAAGAGTACAAACGTTCGTCTGATCGGCAATAATTTATAGCATGGTATACTAAAATTATTTTTGGTAGAAAACACAAAGTCATAAAGTGTGATGAATGAATGAAAAAGCTATTATAATAATCTACTTGTATATGCTAAACAAAAAACTCTGTTTAGTTTCCATCTTACAGGTTTATTACGTTCAGTGTTATTTGTTTTTGTTAAAACTAAACATAGAATATTACTTAATAAAACTGATCACATAATTAATTATGGATTGTTTAGGGATTAAAGGAGGAACAATAATGACTTGTTTCAGAAAGCAATTTCGCGTAGTGTTACCATAATATTTAGCATTCTCTAATAGTCCCGGTTTTGATTTTGAAACACGAGATATGGGTCTAGGTGATACACTTCTGTCATTGTTGCTATAATGAACTAGATTTTGTAAAACCTATGTGCCTAAGCCAAGGTGCGGCATCCTAAAAGAAAAATAATTAAAGTAACAATGAATTATCATATAAAATTATTAATTAAAAACTGTCTTATAGCCAACACCTGCTTAATTACTAGGACAGTCTATCGACAAATAAATGTGCTAATTAACGCTTGTACATATTGTTCAGCACATACAGGAACATCCGACATGAATCCTTATTAATTATACCTTAAGGGATTTGTATGTAGATATATGAGAGCCTGAACATATAGCAATATTATTATTTACTCTTCTATATTTTATGCAGTAAGCGATGTAGATTCCATTTTAAATTGACTATGTAATCGTTTGTATGTAATTGACACTTAACGTTTGGTAACTTAACCCATACAATACGTTTACAGTAGTCACTGTCTAGTAATTTTCCGATTTATATTAGGTAATAGATTAAATGAAAGGATTAAATAATGGGAACCCGGTAGTATTCAGACTCAGAATATTTATGGCAGGCGCTGATTCAGGTGCGTATACTATAGTCGTTTGAAGACAAAAAGGGTTTTGTGACACTTCACATTTTCCGTTTCAACCATATGATACTACTTACGATAATATTTACATTACAGTATACCTCGTAGTTCAAAAGGTGGCTTGAATAAAAATCAATAAACCTTTGTTATAAACTTTATCGATTTTCATGAATAATCGATTGGATTTTGTTAGGGCACATCACTGTGTCAACAGTGTACTGACACAAAACCCTTCTTATCTTGAAACGACTATGTCCCCTACGTTTTCCGGACAATTTATTTATAACGTTTGGTTTAATTACGTGGATGCTCGACCAGCAACACAATCTGCCTTCAAGTCATCATCATTACAGCCACAGAACGTCCACTGCTGAACATAGGCCTCCCCCAATGACTTTCATTGGGGGGGATGGCCAATACTCACCACGCTTGGCAGGCGGGTTGGTAAGCGCAGTTTATTTATAAGAGTTCGCATTCAGACGCTGCTGCCCGTCTCGTGCTACAGGAATTAGTCGCCTCTTACGACACTCCTCTTGTTAGCGGTGGGGAAGTGTATTCTTTACGGCCGTCCACACACGGCACTATTTGCCTTCAAGTGTATTTATAGAAATAACAAAGTATTACATGTAAAGCCGACTCTTGTTCGTAAGTTGCAAGAAGTGTAAGTTTGTTTAACCCGCCACGAGTGGCGTCAATTGACTCACTTAGTCCGTGACCCTGGTCTCTCGGATTTCTTACTGGAAATTAAAAAAAAAACTTTATGCGCTATTTAATAAATGAGCTTATTTATTGATCACTAGCTGTCCCGGCGAACTTCGTACCACCCCTTCACACTTTTTTTTTTTTTCGTGAATTTTTCCGTGTTTTTATAGTTATTCTGCTATTCGGGGCAGAGACAACCTCAACAAATCAAAGATCATAAAAGTCGGTCCAGCCTTTCTCGACTTATAAATGGTGTAACTAACCCGACTTTCTTTTATATATGTAGATTCTGACGTTATATTTTCTTTCGTGCCGAGTGGGGACGGAACCAACAGGAGGCATGTCACTGCGGTGGGTTAATAATTATAAATACTAATTAATATTGGAAAATATCACATACATTACTCTGATCCAATGGTACGAGTAAGTAGCCAAAGCATTTGTGTTATAGAAAGACCCGAGAAAATATACAAAAGTTAATTTTCTACATTGTTCGACCGGGAATCGAACCCCGGGCCACAGAGATAGCCACCGAGTCCGTTATGCTCGACTCTTGGCTACAGAAGTCGTCGAATTAAATATCTAAAACTGTTACAAGTTTTATTCATACTAAGTAGGTAATTACGGCCTCTCTCCCATGTAACATGCTGCCCTAAAATATTTATCAAGTAGTAGTCCAGAGAATGGAGCGCCTAGGGTTGCCCGAATGTTGCATGTTCCCGCGATTTTTGAAGTTATATATATATTTTTCAGTCAAACATATTTTATTCGTAATTATTGCGCCATAAATATATGTCAATCCCAAACTTCGCCAAAATAAAATCATACAAAAATTTGTGGTTTTTTTTGGTTGGAATATACACAGACGGCTCCAAAGCTAGTGTTTGTGTTTATTTTAATACAACAATGTACAATATGGGTTTGTATAATTATACTCTCGATATCATATTTGACATTAATCAAAATTCAGCCTGTATATATCCCTACAGACACGGTCATTTTGGTAAAGAAAGTAAGTACCTAATGTAAAAGAAAACCCAATGTCCGATTATTTTCTTATTATTGCAACGTCTTATGAATCATTCGATATTGACGAGGCCTTCGTACCGATGATCGATACTAAATTTGAAATGGGATCGCGAGACGGAGCTACTTTTAGCGATAAAGCTTGAATTTATTATCGGTCTAGTTGAGGAATGAGAGGTCGCTTCGGTTTTTAGGGATCCGTACCTTAAAAGGAATATAACGCAACTACTAACGATCCCACAATTTAGAATTCTTGTGTAAAAATGTTGACCTGAAATAACTATATTTGATAACAAGCGAGTCAGGTTTGCACTTACCATTACAAAGTGAAAGAAATAAAATACTGACTGGAACCCTTGGTGCGCGATTTCAACTCGCACTTGCCTGGTTTTTTAACAAGTAAAGGTACATATTAGTGAGATTGTTTTGTATGCGGCCCACGCACGCCACACAGTTTGGTTACATTGTAGTTAAATAAAATAAAGTGTGCCATAATAGATAGAAATAATCAGTAAATTTATATACATTAGAGGATGACCGACATCATTCCTTATTATCATAATAAATTGTGATGGTTGTCAGAGGTCGGGTTAGGTTATATACGAGTTTGTCTTCATAAATCATTATTTACTTCAACGTAGTACACTCTACTAAATTCAGGGGTCTAGTTCAATTTTACAGTTCAATTAAGACCGTACTCGTTTTTTCTTACTTTTTAGCAGCCTTCCTTATTTTATATACATAAAAATAATTTAAAGATGTAACAATAATCGTTTGTTTTCTTTTAAAATCATCGCATCATTCATAAAATTTGAATTTACTCTATTTTATAATTACGAAAAAGGCATTTAAACTACACCGATAAAAATGCATTCTATGCATCTCCTCCGTAGTAATCCTTAATTTTTAGCTTTGGCAAATCGATACTCAAAATTAGCTGAAAAAAAATTGGAATTGGTCCATTAATGATTATTTCTGATAATTATTCATGATCTACTTCTGTTTCTCTGGCGTGCCGTACGGGGTAGAGAGGAAATTAATGCTAAAAGTCATTTACTCGGGGAACCGCCTTAAGTCTTCTCTATTAAAGGTTCATTTTAAAGAATCTCTCTAGCAAAATTAAATTAGATAAGTATTTGATTCCAATTTATATTAACATCGGTTCTACGGCAAATATAACCTGCAGTCCACTGCCACTTTAGCTTGCTTAATGTTTTAGTTTTCTGTAACGACGGTGTAGATGTGTCGGGGTAGACGACTTGACTATTGCAGCGTAGGGCGCCCTCCCTCAAAGTGGAGTAATGATATTTATACGCAAAGCTGCTGGAATCGGATAGAAAATAATACCTGAGGATCGGGCTCCGAGACGTGCATTGTAAGAGGCCCATGTCCAGTGGACTGACGTGTGTTGATTATGAATATCACCATAAATTAATTATAATTAATGTACACCAACCATAATCTCAATAGCAGTATAACTTTAATCTTTTTTAGGGTTCTGTACCTCAAAAGGTTAAAAAGGAACCCTTAGCGGATCACATCGTTGTCTGTATTTCAAGACAAGGCTTAAAATTATTTAAAAGGCTCAGGTCTGCAATCCCTTGAAGCTACAAAAAAAAATAGACTTCTAAGTCAACGGAATCAAAAGATACGGCTGTTTATACCGCATTTACGTTACTCGAAAGGGAAGTAAAACCTAAAAGGTTCTTACCGATGAGGTTGAATGCTAACAACTTGGCAAGAAGCAATTTCTGTAGCACGCAATTAACAACGCCGTAAATTTTGAGTTACATTACAAAAAAAATATGTTTCGAACCTCGGAAAAAGCGGTACTAATAATTTTTGAGACTCGATTCCCGGTATAGACGAACTATTTACATACCTACAAGGTTGCACGGAACCCTCAGTGCGCGAGTCCGATTCGCACTTGGCCGGTTTATTGTTTTTTCTGTATCAAGTTTGACGTACAATCAACGCTACTTTTACGTATATTCTGTGTGGAGTTTAGGGTTAGGCCTCAGTTCATACTACTAAGGCGCTATGCACACAAATAAATAATAAATAAATAAATATTGGACAACATCACATACATTGCTCTGATCCTATGATAATTAGCTTAAGCACTTAAATCAGAAACAACAACGGTACCACAACACCCAGACCCGAGACAATATAGAAAAGTTATTTTTCTACATTGACCGACCGGGAATCGAACCCGGAACCTCAGAGATCAAGTCACCGACAGACACCGAGTCCGGTATGCTCGCCTCTCGGCTACGGAAGTCGTTTAAGAAGACAAAGACAAAGAGGAGACAAAGAACCTTTAGTTGACGCAGCTGTCAACTTTTTTAAATCAAGCAATTACCGGTTGCGGTGACTAAAGCCGTACCGGCACCGACCGTCGTTGTTTCTGATTTGTGTAACATAAGTGTTCAAGTTTCTGTAACTTTCAAATAAATTATATTTCTACTCTTTAAGGTATGTGCTCCATGTAGCAGATTATTAATTCTATATTTGTAGAAATCTACATTTGTAGAAACCCATATCGGGTAAATACTCTCCGTCGCCCGTAATGAGCTAGTTTCCTAAAAAAATCTAATTAGACCGTCAGTTATATTAGCAGAAAATATTGGACACGTATTTTTTTTTTCTCAATCGAACAAAAAATGATGAAGATATAGCCCGTAAAACTTCCGCATAATGTCACGCCTTGCGACACTTTTTGGCAAGGCGTGACGTCACGTGCTTACTTTGATGCGCTTTATCTTCGTCATTTTTTGTTTGATTGACAAAAGACAAAATATGGGTCCAATATTTTTTGATAATCTAACTGACTGACTAAATGGAATAATCTTTTTTTGATCCAGGAAACTAGCCTATTGTGGGTCGATTTGATTACATTGCATTGCGTTGCGCCGTAAAAAACGACGTTTAATCCTAAATAAAAAGTGCTGGCGACTTACCTACCCCTAGGTAGGAGTGCTTATTTTTTGAGACGTCCTGTTTGTCTTTTAGAATAGAATAGAATAGAATAATCTTTAGAATAGAATAGAATAGAATAATCTTTAGAATAGAATAGAATACAATAATCTTTAGAATAGAATAGAATAATCTTTATTTGCAAAAACATAGTAATTTTAGGTCTTAGATAGCATACAAGAACATTCATGTTTCGCTAATTTACTGTAGCATGCAAAATTTTTGAGAACTGTGTGCGTTTATACTTTCGAGAGATGTACGGTCGTCATTACTAAATGTATTATTCTACCCAGCATTGCATACATTTTAATGTCGAGTGTACTCAAGCGCTATGTTTATGTGCTGGGTGATTAATTAGGTGTGTTCTCGATAAAAAGCTAGGAATGCGCCGGAGGTCTACGATTCTCAAACTTTTTTAGTGAAGAAACTATTATGAAACACCTAAGGCATCAAAACTAATTGGCATACCTAAAGTTGCAAGTACCTAAAATGATGTTATATATGTATTTTTTTTATAGTATTCAAATTGTAATTCTGAACAAAGTATATCATTTACGATATTTTGGCAAAGGGTATTGTAGTTTGTGATTATTTTCTCTTTCGATTAACGTATGTTTCATAGCTGTACACCAAAATAACATAATTTTAGGTACTTGCAACTCTAGGTACCTCTGCCAGGCTACATACTAAAAAGTTTGAAGTCTTTTTATGGAGCCCCAAATTCCTTAAATTAGCAAATCCTGGTACTTTGTTTACTATTTAAGGAATTATTACGGATTCTATTCTGGTTGAAATCGTTTCCATTAAGAAATATTTAAAGTTATATAGATTGTACACCATACAAAAGAAACAAATCACAGGAAAAAATACTTTGAGAATAACACAATTAAGTCTGAACCAACTGTTTAATGTCAAACTTAGTCGAGGAGATTAAGACACATGTCAGGTTCAGTTGAGCTTAATTTACGCTTAATGTGTGACAGGACTTAATGCACCTCTCTAGTTAGACGGTTAAATAGGTACTATCCGTGGAGCATTCAAGTGGACACCGTACACTTTGAGTATCGCTGATGTAGATATTTCATCTGTATCTACGACCCCCAAATGTGTATGCGAGTAATTTTGACACACGTTGCTTATCTTAGGTTACTTTTAGGTAAGCGCTGAAGTACCTACTTCGTTCGGGTTCCCAGACTTGTTATGTGCCACTTATGTTTTCTCTTATCTGTGAAATATGTTGGTTCAAAATCTATTGTTATGCACATATAATTGTCAATCTTGTGGTCGATAAAAATATGTTAATATGTATGCATAATAAAATATGTTATTTGACGTAAATTTCTGTTAACATATTGGATGCGAAGCGGTCGCATGCAAAACAATAGAATTGTCTATTGTGTCATGTTTTGCTATGCTGATGGGTTAAACTAAATTTAATTAAAATAAATTTATTTGTTCTATAATGTTACATAGGTGCTATAAATAGGTACATACATCAGATCATTATAGACCCTGTTGGGCACAACAGAAAGATAATTAGTAAATAGTAGTATTTTTTAAATCATTAATATCAGTTTTTTTAAATAAAATTTAACAATGAATAAATTATATTAATATAATAATTGTATAACA
The DNA here is from genome assembly GCA_963576865.1 of Anania hortulata. Classification (NCBI taxonomy): domain Eukaryota; kingdom Metazoa; phylum Arthropoda; class Insecta; order Lepidoptera; family Crambidae; genus Anania; species Anania hortulata. The sequence continues at coordinate 14,554,272 of OY756396.1, read as the reverse complement.
TAGTTAATGAAATTGTATTTTTGAAAGGTATTATAATATCAATTTATGCTTGAAAAAATACTATCATTTATATTTTTAAAATTATTGTCATGTATTTATTTTTTATAAAATAATATTTTTTGACTCACTTTACTCTTATTGTTTTATAAATTTTATGTCATAATTCATTTTATACATATATTCTTACCACTTTATTTAATTTTACTTCTATAGGTTGTTCTTTTTATGAATATTTAAAGGACTTAATAAATACTGCAGTGAAATTGTTTTGGTCGAATAGTATTTGGACTTAAGTATGAAACACTGGATTTTGGTTCTCAGTAAAAGTTATTTAAATTCAATTCAAGAACAACCTGTAGAACTATGTCCCTTGTTCAACCTAACAACCTATAAAGATACTCATTACTAATTTTTAAAAGATTTGCTCGTAAAGCGGCTTATATTGCACCGTTTTCAGGTTCATTACAGTTTATAACACACACCAACATCACCGCAATAGTGCGTTAACTTTTTCAATTTCTGGGAAATATGAATTTTTTTAGTCTTAAAATAAATAGTACTTAATTAAAATTATTAAAACTTAAAAATATTGATAAATACCTGACTAACAACCCATTAAAGTCGCGTGCTAGACAAGGAGATCCGATATGTACTGTGACGTTAAAATACATGTACATCTCAATTTATAATTACTGTGTAGCGACATCTATCCCGCCACATTCAAACTAAAACTGACGTATCCTACATCGCGATATTAAAAGTTATCGGAGCGATTGAAACATAAAAACAAGAACCCGACAACAACCATCGATCAGTAGCCCACCAGACACAACACCCGTCTGGTCGGAGGATCCTCCCTTTTCAATGGTGGATGAGGAACTCAACACCCTGTTCCTCGCACCTCCAAAACTGTATTACTTTTTTTTAAAACTTAAAATCAACATTGTTTTAAATATTAACACTATAATTTCATATAATTTCTTATAATTTATACAGTATATTATTATTTTCGTTCGTACAATATATTATTTTCGTGCATTTGCTTTACGTCTAAACTGAATATCATTTTTGTGAGCAAATAAACTGTGTTAATTTAAAATATTAACATTTGATTTCATCAGTTTTTTATTTTAATCTAAAATATGTGTGAGTTACTACATGCTCATTAGTGTTTTTTAACGCTATTGTGCGCCGCCTCTAACTAGCCAGTACACACTTTGTTTTGCATTAAAAGGATAGCCTAATTTTGTTTCATAATGTTTTTTTTTGTATTCCTTTGTGTATAAACTAATAAACACTTAGTCATATTAAACAATGAATTATAAGATGAATTGTAATTAAATTTAAAACATAAGATCAATTATATACATACACAATTATGTATTATATTTAATTTAATTAAATATAAAAATTGGACAAATTCAATACTTGCTTGCTATCTTACATCTATGATAAGTATTCAAAGCACTTTGTTGTAAAACTGTGTTGTAAAAATCAGAAACAATGACGGTACCAGAACACCCAGACCAAGATAATAATTATGTTTTTTTTTTAATTAGCCATTTCTGTCCCACTGCTGAGCAAAGACCTCTCCCAAACCTCTCCACTATAAATAATTTATATTAAGTATAATTATTAGTAATCGTAGCTCCTTTTCAAATTATCAAATGATTACAACAATTATAATAATTTGCTATGTTCTATTTATATTGTCTATGTTGCGGTCCTCTTTCCAGGGTACATGTGATGGTTCTATAAACCTATTTGTTCATATCATCATATTTTCAGCCATAGGACGTCCACTGCTGAACATAGGCCTCCCCCGTTGACTTCCAGATTGACTGGTTGGAAGCGGCCTGCATCCAGTTTCTTCCTTCGACCTTTACCAGGTCTTCTCTCCACCTTGTGGGTGGACATCCTACGCTGCGTTTGCACAAATGATTGCAACAAATGACTTGAGTTTAAGTTTAGCTGAGTAGAAGTAGAATATTCTACAGTTAAATTAAAGGTTTGAAAACCGAATTGCCAATTTTATTTACTGATTTATTTCCAAAAAAAAATGTTTTTTTCTTTGTCTTATAGACCCTTTTAACGATCGTTGTCATTTTTGTACGCACATACACTAAAAGTGCACTAAAGATACACTGCTGTCAACCCTACACTGTGGCAAAAGTGTTTTTCATTCCCAATATTTGGCTCTTGGCTCTATCTCGAAATAGGAGCTCCTAGATTAGACACTCCGAGATCTCGAAGATTTTATCCCGTAAGTAACGTAACGGAATTCGTTTACCTATCCGGTGATTGTATCGAATACAAATTGCTATACAATTCGATCATGTTGTGAGCGAAACACTTGGTCAAGTTAAATATTGTTGTCTGACAATTAAATAGAGCTTGAAAGCGGAGCTTGCAGCGTGACGATTGCAATTTAAATTTATTGCTCTTCAATTTGATATCGAAATAAACTGTTTATTAAATAGTAAGTATATCTATGCTAGTTTGTTTGGTTGAACGCGCTAAATTCAGAAACTACTGATTCGAATTGAAAAAATGTTTTTGTGTTGGATAGTCCATTTACCGAGGAAGGTTATAAGGTATTCGCTATGTGCATAGTGGGTGGTGGGGGCCGTCAAATCGATCGCAACACGCAATCTGGTAGAAATGTGAAAAAACTCTGGACGTCATGTGTCAAATTGCTATATTTCCATAGAATTTCATACTTACGTTATTAAGTATTTTTAAGTAAACACGTTAAAATTCGCGATATGGGTCACAGTAGGTACGTGTTGTGTTATAAGGTATAGAAACAATGGGAAAAACGGTTCGTGCATATTTTATTCGTTTCCAACATCAAGATGGAAATAGAAGCAAAGTATTAACTGGATAGCTGCTGTGAAAAGAAAAAAGTTTGTAGGAAGTACGTGTCACAGACGTTTGTCTCATGATCACAGCTCTTTAAGTAGCTTTGTCCGTTGGTTCTAAGCTCTTCAAAGTCTCTCACATGCTGTACTTTTTGGACAGTTTGAGGTTGGAAAGTTATATCATGTTGTATCGATTCAAATCCCGTTCGTATTATAACATTTATATTTTAGTTCGAGTATGAAAATCACTTATTATAATATGCACAAACTTTTTAGATATTTACATCTAATTTCGAAGAAAAACAATCCGAAAATCATTCTTAAACCATCCAGTTGCCATAATTTGAGAGATCTTAAGTCCACAATACTTGTGGTCACTAGGGGCGCTGTCATCGCGCACACAGCAAATACACAACATCACGCCACGACAAATAGGAGCAGAGTATTAATGAAAAATGTTGCAAAAAATTAATGACAAATGTTGGAAAAAAGTATGTGACAGCATATGTCTATCTTTTGTCCTTCATAGAAACTTTGAGTGACAGACCACCATGTAGGTGAAGCCGGGGGCGTATGCTAGTTTAAATATATTGTGAATAATAATTATGTCAAATGAAAAAGAGTAAAACACTTTTAATACGAAAACTTTCATCTTAAGAATACCTACTTGTAGGTTGTAATGTTATTTATAAAGAACTTTTACTTGTTATACAGGGTTCTTTTAATAAAAAAATAATATGAAGTATTTTTTAATGGTACGTCTTGCCGAATGTATTGTTTTAGAGACCTGCAACTTTGTTTAGCGAGCCAAATGTTTACTAACTACGCGAGCACTTCTGATTCTAAAGCACTTCTCTGATTGATGTTTGGTTAACTAAACATTCATTAATATGAAATGAACGTTAAAATAAACATCGGAAGTTTGTTTCGTTACTTTGAATTTTTTGCTCATCATTACGAAATTTTTTAAGTGTATGTACTTCTTACATCATCGTAAATGTCTAAATGTTTTTTTTTGTATGGAAAGACGAAAAATGTTGACGTGATTTCGTTTTTTTATATATTTCCCCATAAACATACTTTCGATAAATTTTCTATAACTATAAAATGTTCTGCAAATCATATTTAGTACTTCAATCACTTTTAAATCGTGTAAAAGTTTCTAACGCTCCATAAAAACATTATCGCGAGTGATACAGTACTAAGTAGTTATGACAATTATACATGAAAAGGGAAAAAAAAAATTAGAATTTCATGATAATGGGTGGAAAGCACTGTTAAATAAAATCCCTCGTTCAACCCAGTCACTCTGCGTAATAATATCAAGATCTATTTTTGAAACGCAACGTCATTTGTAAAATAAATTCTAGACACAAGTTTTTGCTTCAGCAGAGGTTTCAGCGTTTATTTGACCAAGACACATCATTACCATAAGATCATAGAGTTGGATATGAAAGTATCAAGACAGCAAAAGAGTAAGGGGTAATATGATTGAGTGGCCAGTTTGGCTCGACCTTAATGGGGTGTATGTCAAACGGGGCGCTGCGAATTTGTCTTGACATTTTATGTGATATAGGTGTGTGACTGTGGCGCGATTACAAAATGATTGATAAGGATGCCTCCCAGCTGTCCTAAAAATAGAAACGACTCACTTCTTATCAGGGTGTTTCCACATTGGCATCGTAAAAAATATTATGGCAGTCAACCCCCGCCCTATGCGTGTTGGTCTCATTAGCTCATCATAGTAAACTTAACACTGTTTCAGTTACAATGAAATACTGTTTTTCGCAGCTTGAGTGAAATCTAAACTTCTTATTATGAAATAAATACTTAAACCTTAATTACATGTGATATAAAAAAACCTAGTGAATCAAAACTATAGTACTATGTAGTGGTCCTTATTTCTATTTTACAGAAAGTTTTATTTAGGTATTTTTCATTTTAAAAATATTGTGTAATTTTTGACGTGTGTGATAGAGGCGGTTTTCACCCCGCCTCTATTATTGAATTTTTTCTTATGGTTTTATCAAAGATTCTTTGATATGGTACCGGTAACTTCATTTAATAATTTCGAATAAATACAATATTTTTAACACTATGAATGCTTCTTCATGTATAATATTTTAACAGTTATAATACCTTTTTAAATAAGATTTTATTAGTAGTAATTCGTGAAAAATTTACATTTTGTGATGTAAGTAAATCTTACCAAACATGTATTATAGCTTTTAAATTTATATTAATAAAACCAATTCATATGGTTAAAAAGTTTGGACAATTGTTTGATTTGATCAATTATTTCCACGTACAACATAGGAACCTAGGTTTAAAAAAAAGTTTTTTTTGTTTGTTGCCTAATTTGTTTCAATGTGTGTGAATTTGCGAAAACATATTTACGCGTGTGGTTTTTATCACGTTTTAAAATTTAGGACCAAATAATTTTTTGTTTAAGTGCTACTTTGAATGTTGTTACGAGTACCTACATAATCATGCTTAGAAGGCCGAATGGAATTAGTTGAAATTTGGCGCACCTAGTAGATAGATAGATAGATACTCTTTATTGCACACCACACAAAAAACAGTACAGAGAAACAATAAATTTAGAATGGTACAATTTAGGCGGTCTTATCGCTAAGAGCGATCTCTTCCAGACAACCTTCAGGTAGAGGAAAGTTGAAAAAAAAAAAAAAAAACGTTATGTGGGGGAGGCGGTGAAGAGTTTAAAGTAATTTTATATTAAATATATTATATATTTAGTAGTTCTAGTAGGTATTATATAATTATGGAAGCACACTGCACATTATTCTGATAGGTGTCCCATTGTGATCATTGGTTTTACTATTTCACTGACCTGTATAAATACAGTCCCATACAAATTCTGCCAATTCTGAGTGCCCATTTGAAACGACGTACCTATACTGCACATGACTCTGCCTAATATCAAATAGGCACAATTTATTTATGTTGACCATTGAGCATTTAATAATTTGCATTTATTAGCTAGTAGGTATCTCTGTTTAAAACGATGCCTACTGATACTTTTTGTGTGTTTTTATACCATAACAGAACAGTTTAAGCACATCCTTGTTTTTATTATTTTAATCGATGGCACACAACACCAAAATTTTTCTTCTGTACCATCTTTATTACCTACCTTAATTACTGCAAATAAAGAAATTAGAATTTGAAAAAAAAAATTGAATCACGCTGGCGCTGTCTGTGATTAGCAGTGATCGGAATAGGTAGATTGATTTGGGGTCAATGATCTCAAACATTGATGTTACCTATCATGGACATGCCTCCAGGATTCCGGCATTTCTTGGTATCAGTTTTTGAAAAAAAGGCATATCCATATTATGCTAGCACTACCAAAGTACATCAAATCAATCTACCTATTCCGATTACTGGTGATTACCTTTGCCTGTGCTTCCCCATTGGGATATTTTTATCCCGTTTTTGTGTTCCCGCGGTATTTTTGAAGCATTAGAATTCCAATTTGCATACAAAATCGAAATCCAAGGTAATTGTTTCACATTTTTAGCATTTCATATCCAAATTGGAATCGATTCCTTCAAAGATACGTCTCCTGAAGTCTATATAATGTAGGAAAAGTCACGGGCAGAAGCTAGTAGCGGCAGAGCGACATCGACTTTACGCGGACAAAGCCGCAGAAAAACAATCTCTGCTGGTTTGTTTGTCCCATAAGCGTTTCTAAGCCATTTATCCCATTATTGCGATTAAATTCTGGTAAGCGTACGCAAATGGTTTCTATATTGATTTAAGACTACGCGATCGATGTCGCGGGCAACAGATAGTTGGAATAAAAGTTTAGGTAATACTTAGATCAAAGGGCATAAATCGTGTTTTTTCGTATAAATGAGAACATGCAAATGTGTTTTATGGTAGTTGTTCAAACGCGAAGAACTTGCGAAGATGATGCGCAAGGTTCTGTATTTATGACCAATTTCAAACACGTGTTTCACGGATATGAGTTTTCTTTATTCAGGGTTCCTTACCGTGAAAGGAATAAAACGAAACCCTTATAGGATCACTTTGTTGTCCGTATGTCAATAACCTTTTCCTCGGGAATCGGTCCTAGAGGTATCAAGTTGAAATTAATATCAAATAAGTATACTAAGGTATAAATTATGGGCCTTGGGATTGGCAGTGTAAAAAATCAAGCTCCGACTATGTTCACGAAATCAAAAGATACGGCCATTTAGTTCACATGTTTTGATAGGGTGCGCTTCATTTGAATTAAAAACAAATAAACTAATTTTAAAAGTATAACTTTACTCTCATTTAATATAATATTTACTTACACTAAATACCCTTGCTATAGCTTCACTTCATATTATTTTCAGTTGTTATAACATTTACATTTTATAATCACATTTTCTATAAAGCTCTTACAATATAACAATCATATTATCACTTAATGCGACTTTTACGAGGAATAACTATCATTTATTATAATAATTAAGATTAAAACCGACTCGCGTGGTCTTCGGCCGTGTTACTAGTCTGCCCTACACTAGAGTGTAATTTAAAAGCCGTAGGCGCGGAGGGAGGGCAATCCTCGCCCGCTGTAAATAATCTCAGGCACCCACGCTCGCACGGGTGCCTGAGATTTGTACGCAAGGGCGATTAAAGGACTGCACTTCCCGCAGCGCCGGCGAAGAGCAAATCCAATTGCATGTATGCTTGCATCATGCTTGCTTGCTTGCGTGCTTGCAAGCATGCACGCATGTTTCATGCTTGCATGCTAGGATGCTTGCATGCTGTAATTATTGTATGCTTCATGCTTGCATGCTTGCATGAATGCTTGCAGTAGAGTGTTATTAAGAAATTGATATAAAAGAAACATAAATAAATGAAATCTGTTTTACGTTTTAGCTATTTACAAACAGTCAGGCGTTAAGTGAAATGACAATTAGAAAAACTATTATTATATTAAATAAGCTTTATAACTCTTAATTGTTATTTAAAATGAGTGTTCGAGCTAATGATTGTTATTTTAAATGAAATGATAAAATGATAGATTATATGAAACGTTAATTCTATGAAGTGAGTTGTTATATCAAGAAAGATTATATTAAATGAAATTATAATATAACAGCGTTATATTAAATATATTTATACGGAACATTACACACCCGTTTTGATAATGCCAAATTGCCAACTCACCCATCAAAACCTAGTGTGGGTTTTTTCTTGTTGACCTAGAAAAAATAAATATAGCAAGAACCAAGATCTCAACACGAGTAAAATACCCAAAATTGATATTTTTAGTTTTATCACCTACTAAATATTTTTTGCGACTATTCATAATTCAACATATTCCGTTACAGAGAGCGCAAAAAATAATAGATCACCTTATCGCAGAGGAAAGACTTACATCAAAGTAATAAAAATACAAAAAAACCCCGACACAAATGTGCAGTGTGTGCAGCAAACGGCTGAACAGATCTTCATAAAATATAGCTAAGATCCATCTCTGTAATATCAGCTTTAAAACAAAAAAGTAGATCAAAATCGGTCCGTTCGTTTGGGAGCTACGATGCCACAGACAGATACACAGATACACACGTTAAACTTATAACACCCCTCTTTTTTGTTAGGGGTTAAAAAGAATACAACGCGAATGTAGCGAGCCTAACAAGTTTTAGAGAAAAGGAGAGAGAATCTCAATGCAAAATGAATATGCCTTTTACGCGATTTAGCGAACGTGAATAATTCACAGACACATCTCGTAACAAAAGAAAGAGCAGCTGTCATTATACAGGGAGTAAGTTTAGTCAATCTTAATATTAAAGTAGACGAATGTATCCATAGATACGAACAACTTTTACTAAGTATGGGATCAACATCAAATCGTGAAAAAAAAAAACAGTGGCTCCATACAAACTAACGCTCTACCTCGACGATAATGTATGATATTGCAAGCAACATAAAATTACTGTTGATTTTATTATTGTGGCAATATTTGACGCCACTTCCTTACTTACTTTATAGATTTCAAAAAGGTCTTGAATCATACATATATTTATTGAGGCGTTTTCTTTTCTTGCATGGCGTATGCGTGGTCTGTTTCGGCGTATTGGTTCTGCACGAATATCTGTTGGATATCCACGCCACTGCACAAAAAATCGGTGCACCAGGCTTTTCCTTGCGAAGGCCCGCAATGTCTGATGCGTTGAGCGTGACTGATGGCTGGTTGAGGGCAACATTTGGCAATATTTTGAATTTATTTATCTTTGACCCACACAATACCTACACAATGTAAAAAACATTGCCTGTAATTTTACTTACACCCGACTGTGAAAGAAAGTTTATTTATTATTATTTATTAATGTTAAAAAAGGAGTGCCGTTCAGTATTGCCACAATAATAAAATCAACAGTCATTTTATGTTGCTTGCAACAATGACGTGTATCAATTTTTTTCAAAATTTCGATATTAATTCCATAGTAAAAGTTGTTTGTATTATAATATACACTTTGGCCCCTTTAATATTACGATTGACTTTACTCCCTGTATATTTTTTTTCATTGGTTTTAAATCGGATTACATAGAAAATTTCAGCTCAGAAGCATTCGGGCGTATGTTGCATAATTACTTTATATAACTTACGCCGGTATGCTTCTGAGGTAAACATATGCGGACACCGATTGTAGACTTTAAAAACATTTAAAAAAACTGATCTCTCTTCGTGTGACAACGATGTAATCAAATATGTATCTATCAAGAAATAATACGAAAAAACCTCAACCTTGCATATTAAAGTAACATTCACCTGGCAAAATAAACTTAATCGTATTTGAAAGTGATACTAAAAACTTATGGGTGGTAATTCACAATTAATGTTCTCATGAATCTCATTTTGAATTGTTACCCAAACAATATCTAAGGTTACGACACTGAAAATCTGTTTGCAAGTTGAACAACATTCCGACAATTATTTTAGGAGACGTAAAAACTGCGGTTTTAAAGATAGGTTTTAATCTAGTTGAAACAGCTTACGTTCGTATGTGTATAGGATAGGCCTGTATATTCAGGGTGTATTTAATTGGACGAGTGTCGAACTGGGTCGAGTTGGGTTCGTAAATACCTACAGTAAATAGTGGATTCTGGAAAAAGGTTCCAATATGTAACATGTTTAAAGTAAAGTACCATCAAAGGGCGGCCGCTTAGAGCGTAAACAGCTTAGCAACTATTCGGGGATTGTAATCCTAGTGCAGTGAATATTTTATCTAAGGTATGTGTTAGGTTATGTTAAATATATTATGTGATAGGTGTTGTTTGTTTAGGGAAAGAATAACGTGGTCTCGGGGTCTGCTCTGCTCTGCTGTTGCCCACGACTTCGTTCCCGTGGTCTCTATTTTATTCATAAAGGATTTTCTGAGCAACTTCCTTATTTTTTTATTTTAAAAGAACCTTCTCCTGAAAATGATTAACACAACAAAAAAAGAATTAGCGAAATTGTTCCATCCGTTCACGCGTGAGCGATGACCAAGGTAAAAAGAGATTAATTTGTATATATTAGATATAGACTAGCTGACCCGGCGAACTTCGTACCGCCCCTACATATTTTTTTTTTCGTGAATATTTCCGTGTTTTTTATAGTTATTCTGCTATTCGGATCGGAGACAAATTCAACAAACCATAGATTATAAAAATCGATCCCGCCGTTCTTGACTTATAAATGGTGTAACCAACCCGATTTTGTTTTATATATATATATAGATTAGCTATTTACAGATAAAAAAAGCAAATTTAAAATTACAACAATAGCGGGTCACTAATATGAAGAATATAATTTATTTTAAAAACGACATAAATTTATTTACAAAATATTAATAAAGCTGAGAAACTCAGTAACAGTCATTAATACAAAGCTATTTCAGACAGACATTATGAACTAATGGCTGCTCGCTTGGCCGCCTGCCTGCCTAGCATGAGCACCAAAACACGATATGATATGATATGATATAGCGATATATCAACACTAACTGTAAAAATACGATAGATATAGCCGCCATATTGAATCGCCGTGCCGTGCCGTGACATCACATATTATCATCATCATCATCATTTCAGCCATAGGACGTCCAATGCTGAACATATGCGTCCCCCATTGACTTCCAGATTGGCCGGTTGGAAGCGGCCTGCATCCAGCGTCTTCCTGCGACCTTACCGACTTACCAGATCGTCTGACCACCTTGTCAGTGGAAGTCCTACGCTGCGCTTGCCGGTACGCGGCCTCCATTCTAGAACCTTTCTGCCCCATCGGCCGTCAGTTCTACGTGCTATGTGCCCCGCCCACTGCCACTTCAGCTTGCTAATCCGTTGGACTATGTCAGCGACTTTTGTTCGTTTACGGATCTCCTTATTTCTGATTCGATCTCACAAGGAAACACCAAGCATAGCTCTATATATACATCACATATTATGATCACTGTAAAATAAAAATGGCGGCTGTGTCTATCATATTTTTACAATTGGTGTCGATATTTCGCTATATCATATCATACCATATCGTATTTTGGTGCTTATGCTAGGTAGGCTGGTCTTGTACTTCAATCAAAACTGAGAAATTATCATATGCAGAAGTTCGAATCCAGCAAAGGGCAATTCTTAATAAGAGAAGCGGGATTGGACACATACATTAAATTTTTTCACATAATCAAAATATTACAGATATATATTGATTCACGCCTAGGTAGAATTTTTACTTAGAAGTGACGTCACGAGCTCTCACTCCCGAACTTTGACGCACTTTATCTTTGTAATTTTTTAATAGATTGACAAAAAAAACCATTATTTATTGATTATCCTACGGGCTAAATAGAATTTAATTTTTTTTACCCGGTCGTCATCCCCATTGGTGTATTAGGCGTACGTCTTGGCAACGTTGAAGTCCGTCGTCTTCAGACTTTGAGGGATTGGTGAGTCATTATGATTATAAACTAAACAGATATATTATGCATAATTAAATAAAATAAGAATTAGTCGCCTCTTACGACACGCCTCCTGTTGGCGGTGGGGAAGTGTATTTTTTATGGCTGTCCCCGCACGGAACGAGAGGGGCAGCAGCGTCTAATCCTCCACCGATGATAAGTCATTGCCCCCAATGATGGCCTTTGTTCATCAGTGGACGTCCTATGGCTGAAATGCAGATGATAAAATAAAAAATAAATAAAACCGACTTCAAAACACTGAAATGCTAAAAATAATCCTAACACTTAAGTACCTAATCAGTTACTTTTGGAGTCGGTGCCAGCCGATGAGAGATTCAATGTTTTTGTTTGCACCGACTCCAAAAGTAACTGATTAGGTACTTAAGTGTTAGGATTATTTTTAGCATTTCAGTGTTTTGAAGTCGGTTTTATTTTTTTTAATAAAATTTACTTATTTCATCAATTTTTTGTGATAAATCCTAATCTAACTGCTGAACACCGATTTCATCCCCTATTTTCCTACCCTTAGGGGTGATTTTTATTTTGCAAACTTTTATCATATTATCTTTGAAGTATAAGCTATTTAATAAAACAAAAATCATCAAAATCGGCTCATATTTGTCGAAGATAGGTAACAAGAACTACAACCAAAATATTATCTGGGTATATATTTGTAGATTTTCTCAAAAAGTTCTAAATCTATTTCGATAAAATTTATATGGGACCACCTCTGAAGTATGATCTACCAAACAAAAAAATAATCATTAAAATCGATTCATAATTGGCGGAGTAATCGCGTAACAAACATACAAAAAAAAAAAAAAAAAAACATACAGTCGAATTGAGAACCTCCTCCTTTTTTGAAGTCGGTTGAAAAGACCAAGAAGTTATAGTACAACAAATCGACATTGGTAGATTTTAAAGGCTTCATGCTTATACTACCTTATCTCGCATCGCTTTTGCAAATACCTTTTTACTAATTGCTATCTCCTTTCTTTGCAAAGTTATTTGTTTAAGAACAACTTACCCCCAGCATTTTGAACCCCGTTCTTCCCTACATACCTACAGCTCAATGAAACGGTAATCGATCCCATTGACGTTTTCACTAATTAGATGTCACTACCACTCATCCATCACGAAACACTCTCGTGCGAATCATAATTAAGCCTATTCTATTTCCGGCTTTTGACGTTTTCACTTCTGATGCTGATTTATTTAATTACGCTTTCGATATGAAATACTCGTAAGTATTATGTTTTGTAGATGCTAATGAGACTCTTTGTATTTCACCGATTATTCAAAAGTGTATCTTAGTATCTTATGTTATGTCACAGAATACCTAATAGTACTAGTTAAGTTCTCCTGATTACTGGCTCTGTTGTTTCTGAGATCACGAAGTTCTGAAGTTGTGAGGAACCGCTAATCTTGTATCTATAAAGCAATTACCTGAAATACCTACTGACCTGATTAATTAAGAGGCAAAATATTTCAAAATGAATAAACAATTCTAATGAAACTTAAAAAAACATGAACAGAATACGTTTAAACTAGACTAGGTCTAAAAAGGAGCTAGGAGAATACGTTTTGTCGGATTTCAAGTTCCGAGTCCTTAATTAATGGAAAACTTAAAATCGGTCAAATCAAAAATCAAACTTTTTACCTTACATTTAAGTGCTATAGCCTGTCTTGCTTATTGGTGCATTTAGTTCTAAGATAGATCGATAGATAGATAGATAGATACTCTTTATTGCACACCATACAAGTAAAATACACATGATTTTTACAGAAAGATGTACAATTTAGGCGGTCTTATCTAAGATTTGAAATTTAACAGAAAGGCCTTTTCAATGCTGTAAAATACCGACTACTAATTTATTTAATAAAATCTAGGTAAAGCAAAGCTTTTGCGACCACAGACCAAAGAGAACAATACGAAAGTTGCTAATATTATAACAATTGAAACACTTAGAAAGTTTCGCAAAACTAAAAAATCACGGTCTGCAGTACTCATTTAAGTGCATGCTACAAGTACAAGTAAGTATTCTGAAAAAAAAATGCCAAAATTTTTTTTTGTATACTTTTTGAGTCGGTGCAAACGAAAATATCCTAACTCTCATCTGCTGGCACCGTCTTCAAAAGTAACTGATTAGGCACTTAAGTGTCAATACTATTTTTAGCTTTTTAGTTTGTGATGCCGGTTTTTTTTCATAAAATTTACTTATTTCGTCTATTTTTAGTGATAAATCCTAAACGACTCTAATTGCTGATCGACTATTTTATTCCCTTTTTTCAATCCTCAGGGGTATTTTTTTTCCACATTTTTTTTGTTATAGTACTAGCTGTTGCCCGCGACTTCGTTCGCGTGGTGTTAAGTTTATTTATAAAGGATGATATGCGCAACTTTCTTATTTTTTCCTTTTAAAAGAACCTTCTGCTAAAAATAATTAACATAACAAAAAAATAATTTGCAAAATTGTTCCATCCGTTCATGCGTGGTGCGATGACCAAGAGAAATAGATTCATTTTTATATATTAGATAAGTAGATATAGATTTTGAAGTATAAGCTATTCAACAAAAATAGAATTACAAAAATCAGTTACAAAAATATTGGGTAACAAGAACCACAAACCAAAATAATATCTTAGTATATATTTTGTTATTTTCTCAAAAAGCGCTTAATAAATTTTGATAAAATGTATATCCATGGGACCACCTCTGAAGTATAGTCAACCATTGGCGAAGCAATCGCGTAACCTACATAAAAAAAAAAACATACAGTTAAATTGAGAACCTCCTCCTTTTTTGAAGTCGGTTGAAAATGGACAATTGCTAGTTGAACGTGCGTTGAATTTTTTATTGTAAAGTATTTTCTAAAATTAAGTCTTCGTAAATACCCTTTAGCTTGATGCATCCGGCAGACATGACCCACTCACTCCCAATTTAGTTTTGCTGCTACATTCGTAGTATTTCTGATCTTGACAGTTTTTTTTCTTCTAGAATGCTCCACTCTAGGGATGGATGTTATGAATATGAAATTTTGGATCTGGATACGGATAGAGATATAAAAATAATGTTATAACGGTTTCAGTTACGGTTATGGATATGAAATTAATTCGGATTATCCGTTAGTATGGATAGTTTTGGTTACGGTAGGTATTCGATTTTCCGGATACTGTAAAAGTAACACAGAATTCACAGTTATTTTATTTATTTGGACAACCAACAAGATCCACCTTAAAAGCTAAAAGTTACAAGATGAATACAAGCGATTGGTGCGGCCTTGATTACAGGTTGCCACGGAAAGCGCAAACAAAGATAGTTGGGATTGGAGCATAAGGCATCCCTTAACATAAAAATCTTTAAAATATGTGTGTAACACATTTGCTACTAAATTAGCTAAAACTTAGAAAAACATTTGTTATTAGACAGTAGGAGTAATTTATTTTTAAATGTAGGTAAACGTAGACTGAATATATCAACATCCATATTCTTACAAACAGTGCTATAATCGGCTTGGAGTCTATTAGGTAATTGAGGAATAATGGCCTAGATTTGTTTTAGAACGCTTAGGATTAAACGTGAGTATCTGGAGAGACGTGGGTGATTATGAGAGATTGTAAAATTAAGTTTTTGATGCAGTTGGGGGCAATAATTTGCCTTTGTTTCTAGACTTTATCGAACGAAGTACTGGTAAATGTAAAATTGTAATTCAATCCCACAATGACTGATTAGTTATGACTTGGTTATAAACCCTTAAGACTGAGCAATAGAAATAATAAACAAACAAGCAAGTGACGCGCGCGGCTAGTGTGCAAACTCGGCTGTGCAGAAAAACTTGTCATGATGTGTCTCATTAAAATTTAGACTCCGCCCTTATCCGATATTATCTGAACTTTTTATATCGGATTCTGTTACAGATAGATTTTTATTTCGGATATCCGATAGTTTCGGTTACGGTCGCGGAGCTCCTTAACATCCCTGCTCCTCTCCATTGCTCTCTGGCACACGCCGAGCGGTGCGCTGTCAGTTAGGACCACAGATTAGACAGAGTATGTCCGTTAGGACTATAGAAGCACAAAATGTTTAAAACGTTTTAAACCAAATCAAATCAAACAGACATTGATTTAAAAAGTAAAGATACGGCTGACAGAACAATTCACATTTACACTTTCGCCATACATGACACACTAACGCCACCTATTAGACTCTAATGTCATCTGTTAAACCGCATCACAGATGTAACCTTGTCAGAGCGGCTTATAATTAAAGAGGAACTCAGTAAAAAAACTTTTCTTATTTTATAATATTTAAAGAGTTATCATAGTAAATATGTATAACTTTTTCTTGCTTAAATAAAAATACAAAGCCATGTTTCATTTTGCCAAGGATCAGTAGAAAATCTACTGTTAAAAACGTAGTTATTTCTTTATACTTTACACTTACTACGTTAAAACACACGTTAGTTTGATTTAGATAAATCGAAACTTTAGATATTTTATCATCATAAAACATAATATTTGTATGACATCACCTAAAACTATGATAGTGCTCACAGTGTAGTAGAACTAATGCACGCCTCTACAAAGTTATATATCGGACATTCGTAAGGTAAATATGGCGTCGCTTCTTATAATTGACAAGAACAATAAAAAAAATATTAAATTAATGTAAATTATTATCAAATTTACGATTTACCGGTGAAATGTAATATTAGAATTATTTTTGGTGAACTTTCTGTCGTAATTGACACAATTCTTAAAAGAACATCTAGGCATAATATTTTTTCTTAGAACACCGGCTCCCGATGACAGCCGACCACTGACTACGTCACTTCGGCCCTAGGTAGGGTCAGAGTAGGGCCCGGTTATAGGCAACAGTCTGACGTGCGGTCCGCCCTGTCCTTACGAAGTAATATATAAGTCAATGCAAACAGAGGTATTTTTCTACTGTACCTATTAACTATTTATATCTAACTTTTTAGTTCGCTTTTATCGCATTACAATAGGTAGTGGCTGAGCCACTCCGGTGTCCACTGCAGCGCTCCTTCAGTCATCTAATTTAGAAGCACCCAAAAGTTCGGAAAATACAAACAATTTATTGATCTAACAAAAAAAACTGCGTGTTCATGTAATTTATCACTTTTCTGCGATACAGACTATTACGAACGCAATCTATAGTGGGATTAAGTTTAGCAGTATCGATTGCAATTAGTACCGATATTACAAATAGCTCTGATTTAGATATCTATATAGGATCTGTTCACTGTGTAAACGCAATTGCGATAGATAGTAGAATTAGTAAAAAGATAAGTACAAAAGGTTTACGCTCTGGGTATAGAATGAGACACCAGAACCACAGTTTAATGATAATTAAAACTGTGTCATCCACAAAAATTCAAATTCAAATTCAAATTTATTTATTTACATGAAACATGGTACATTAAGATGTTTTTTACATAATATCCGTCATGTATCGCCATTCACATTTAAGGTGGCATGTAAATTTTTACAATCAAATTACAATACGTGCATAAAAATCAATTAATTAGTACAATATTAAAATAAAATTATATTCATGAATTAAATTAAAGTAAAACATAAATTATATAATAATAAGTATTTAAAATTTGTAAGCAATAAATTCGTTGACACTATAAAAACATTTATCACATAAAAGCCTATACAGAGCGTCGCGACACGATTATTATAATTATGCGATCTCCGAGATTCTCGAGTTTCCGTTCTATTTAGCATGTTCGACCCGAGAGACGACATACACATGGCATTCTGTCACATCTTAGAAGATTTCATAACTATTCTATATTTTTTAACACTATCCAACATTGATTATGTTACGGTAGAGAAAAACAATAAACTCTAAAAAACGTCGAAAAAGTTTAATTAAATTTAAGATTTAAAAAATTCAGAGAATAGGTAGGTAAGTGCGTACTTATTATATTACGGTTCAAAAGTATTTTGTTCAGTAGTATTTTGATTTGATATATACCTGTTATACGTAGGTCACACTATAAGTTTTGCGTAAATTAAAAAAAGAATATGTTATAACCAAAATATTATGTTTATTGCTTTTCAAAATACTCTCCTTTACATTTTAAACATTTTTTCATGCGATTGAACCATTTTTTAAAACAGGAGGACCACAGATCTGAAGGCATGTTTTCTACGTGCTGATTGAACGCTATCACTGCCTCTTCGGAGTTGGTAAAAGTAAAACCTCTCTTAAAATTTTGATTTTGGGGAAAATACAGAAATCACAGGGCGCTAGGTCGGTACTATGCGCAGGATGGGTGACGAGTTGTACTTTTTCGGAAGTTAAAAATGACTTTGTTTTGTTGACAGTGTGTGAAGAAGCGTTGTCATGATGTAGGAGAACGCGGCTTTTGGGTCGTCTTTCGCGAACTTTTTCTAACACCCTGGGTTAACAAATGGTAGAATACCACTCGGCATTAACACTCTTTTGATCGACAAGTGGAATTGTACAGATGGGACCCGTAGCTGAGAAAAAAAACGCGATAATTTTTTTACCAACGTTTCTCGCCTGCCTCACTTTTGTTGGCCTGTTCTCATTTTCAAACACCCATTCACAAGATTGCTTTTTTTCGGGTTCAAAACAATAAATCCACGTTTCGTCTCCTGTGACAATAGAATAGAATAGAATAGAATAGGTTTTTTATTGCGGTAAATGTGGTACAAAAAGATGACACAAAGTATATGGCTGCTCACATTTAGCCAGAAAACAATGGCATGCAATAAGTGGAGAGAAGCGGTAGTCAATACAATTATACAAATAAAAACACAACAAAAAAAAAAAAAAAATTAGACAATAGATCGATCATTAAATTATATAACAATTAATTAAATTCACATTTTACAATTAATAAATTCATTCACGTTATAAAAACATTTCTCACTTAACAACTGATACAACAATTTTTTAATTTTTTTTATGGGTAAATCTTTCATTGCATCTGGCAACTTATTAAACCATTTAATTGACAGGACTTTTTGGCGGGCTTTTGAACGCACTAGGCGCGAATTTCAAAGCAATTTTCAAATAATTATTTATTTTGTTGTCAAATTGCTTATTCTTGCACTAAAAGTTGTAAAGTTAAGCAATTAATAACTATGCCGGACGGGGACGGCGCTGACCCGCCTGGGGGAACAGAAAAAAGAAAAACTCCAAATCGAAATCCAGATACTACATCAACGGAAGATGATTTCTACAAACCCTATGTAAAACAAGGCTACAAAAGGCTATTTCCTGAAAATTCGGTGAGTGGGGATTTTTGCGTCTTTGTAGAGAGCACCAAAGAGAATGAGAAAATTGGAAACAACAACCCGATAGTGACAACAAACCTATTTAAAAACGATATAAAAGGAATCAGCAATATAAAGAGAATAAATGCAAATAAGATCTGCGTTACCTTTTCTCAGTCCAGCAATGCTAACAACTTCTTAAAGCACGACACCTTCCTGTCCAAACATCAACTGAAAGCATACATCCCGGCAACAGCAGTGGAGACGGTCGGCGTGCTCCGTTTTGTACCCACAAGCGTCAGTAATGAGGAGCTTTTCAAAAAGCTTTCCTCTTCATTTGAAGTAATAGGTGTACGTAGATTCACAAAGAGAGAAAACGGTCAAATTAAACCCTTTCAAACTGTAAGTGTAACATTCCTATCAACGTCATTACCGGACTATGTATACTTGGACCTGTTCAGATTCCGTGTATTTCAATATAACGCACCGTTATTACAGTGCTTCAAATGCTTTAAGTTTAACCATGGTGCAAAAATATGTAAATCCTCTCAAAAATGCTCTATTTGCTCAGAGGAGCATCACTTTAGCGAATGCACCTCAAACAAAGTTGCTAAGTGTATTAATTGTCAGGGAGCTCACCTAGCAATTTCACGCGACTGTCCAATTAAAAACAAAAAAATCGAGGAAAAGAAAAATAAATTGACTTACGCAAATATTATATCGAGCTCAAATACTTCAAATAGTGCAATCATTACAAAAAATTACAAAAATGATTTTCCAACACTGCCGGCACCAAAGTCAAACTTAAAGCCTTTGCCACCAAGGAAGACACAAGCTGTCTCTGCTACACAAACTCCCACCCCCCCGGTCTCAACTGCTTCTGTAAGTAATACGGAACATAAGGAAAAGATTCCTAATCATAAGTTAATTGAAGAAATTTTGTCGAATGATTACATCCGTAAAGGATTGGTCGGCGCCTTGGTCGCTATCGGCAACGAAAATAGGGAAATCACTAATACTGTGATACAAGAGATACTTATAAAAATTTTCAGAGGAAGTTCTCTAGATGGATAAAAGTTTTTTAAGGATTGCACATTACAACGTCGAAGGTGTTATAAATAAAAAACCGTTGCTCAGTAACTTTTTATGTGAAAACGACATTGACATTTGTTTATTAAATGAAACATGGCTTAAAAATTACAATAATTATTTTATTCCAAATTACAATATAATAAATCAAATAGGTAGAGAAAAGGAAGGTCGGGGTGGGGTAGCCATCCTGATAAAGGACGTTTTTAAATACACCATCATAGATGTTCCATACTATGACTTTTTGCAATCTGTCGCTATAAATCTCCAGACGAAGATGGGAAACTTATGTATCTTATGTATATATTGTCCTCCACCTAAAGAAGGTCGTCCTCGCTTTAAAGCCAATAAACTTAAACAGTTAATTCAAAGATTACCGAAACCACTTATGCTTAGTGGTGACGTTAATGCGCACCACATAGCATTTGGGTGCGCTTCCTGCAATAGTCGTGGCAATGAAGTTTATAACATCTTGGACGACTGTGACCTTTGCATCCTCAACTCAGGTGCGCCAACCACAGTAGGTAGGTCTGTTCATAATCCTTCGGCAATTGATATAACTTGTATCAGTCCATCAGTGGCTCCATTATGTGATTGGAAGGTTCACGACGATCCTATGGGAAGTTATCATTATCCCACTATAACCGACATTCAGACATCTGTAGATAAATATCAAATTGGTGATCCGGTACATAGGTATGTTTATAGTAAGGCTGATTGGTCTAAATTCCATTTTGAAACAGAAAAAATGTCTGATTGTGTTAACTTTGATACTTCTGATCCTATGTTAACATACAATAATTTTTACAATCATTTAACTAATATTAGAGACATGTCCGTACCTAAAATTGTTAAAACTACTCCTCATTTAATTAAAAAACCAGTACCATGGTGGGATAATGACTGCAGTAGCGTAGTAAAAGAAAGTAAACAAGCCTTAAATTTTTATAGACGTAATCCAAGCATTGACAATTATGTTAACTACAAGAAATTGGATGCCATCAAAAAGAAAACTTTAAATGAAAAAAAGAAAATTAGTTGGAAGTCTCTATGTGAATCTTTTAATAGATACACTCCTGTTAGCACAGTATGGAACTACATGAAGAAGTTTAAACGCTTGTCTATTCAGAAATTGCCAAAGAATGATGAATGGATTCCATCTTTCTTCAACAAGTATGCCCCTTCATCTCCTCCTGAAAAAGATATAAACAACTCATTATTAACACAGTATTTTTCTCAAAATGGTGATACAAAAGCAACATTTCTCTCTCAACCTTTCACTTGGGAAGAATTTGTCACAGCCTTGCAATTACGTAAGAACACAACCCCTGGATTAGATGAGATTCCATATGAACTCATTCGTCGCCTCCATATTAATGCTAAAAAACTTTTATTACAAGTATATAATCTACTTTGGCAAGAACAGGTCATTCCAGAGTCGTGGAAAACTCAATGTGTCATTCCTATTTTAAAACCAGATAAACCTGCTGATGACAGTAACTCATACCGTCCCATTTCTTTAACATCCTGTATTGGTAAAATATTTGAATGCATGTTAAAAATTCGATTAGATCACTATGTCGAATCAAATAACATCTTACCTAATGAACAATATGGATTTAGGAAAGGTCGAAGTGCTTCAGAAAGCTTTACATCATTGATCTCTGATATTAAGAAATCTTTCCACTGTCATTCTGCAACAACTTGTGTCTTTCTTGATGTGAAAGGTGCTTTTGATAATGTGAATCCCTCAATTCTTATTAGCATCTTGAGCGACATTGGTGTACCAGGTCATGTCTGTAAATGGATTTTTAATTTTTTATATAATAGAACAATGTATGTTAAATTCAATAATATTCTTCATGGACCGAAGCATGTTTATAAAGGAACAATGCAGGGAGCTACTATCTCCCCATTGCTATACAATTTGTATACTAGTCAAATAAATCAATATTTAAAACAGACTGATGTAAAGTTTCTTCAATTTGCTGATGACTTGTTAATTTATACTGTAACTAAGAATGTAAATATTGCTGTACATAGTTTAAATATAGCCTTAGCTGAGATCCATCACTTTTATGGCAACAAACTAAAACTTGACATCAGTCCTAATAAAAGTGGTGCTATGTTATTTTCCAAAAAATATGATGATTGTGACTCTCAAATTTATTATAATAACAATCCTCTTCCCTGGATTCAAGAGAAAAAGTTTTTAGGTGTGCCTGGACAAAAAACTTTCATTTGCAGATCACATAAATCTACTCATTAAAAATTCAACTAAGGCTTTAAACATTTTGCGCTCACTAGCTGGTGTAAACTGGGGCTCAGACCCTAAAATACTATCCATGCTTTACAAAAGTCTTGTTCGCAGTCACTTTGATTACAGCTCTTTGGCATACATGAATTGTAGTGTAACTTTGTTAAAAAAATTAGATGTCATCCAGAATAAAGCACTTAGAATAATTACAGGAGCTATGTGCTCAACTCCCATCAATGCTATGCAGTGTGAATCATGTATTCCTCCACTAATTGTAAGACGCATACAACTGGCCTACAATTTTTGTCTTAAACTTATTTCTTCTGATAACAAATCTGTAATGCATAAAATATTACCACCCCAATCATTTGAAATAAGTTCAACTCCTCCTACGCAGATATCAGGTTCTGAACTAATATCTGGGCACGCACCTGAACTACTTAGAATTGCTATGTACATACATAATCTTTGCTTAAATATGTATATAGATAAGCCATGGCCACTTTATAAAGTGAGTTTCGAGGTTCTTATCAGCAAACATTTTAATATTATATGGGATAAAGTAAATAATCAAACTGAATTAGACCAATTATTAAACAGTAAGCCCTATTACAAACTGTATACTGATGGTTCTAAATCAGACAATAGTGTAAATTCAGCATTCTATGATCCTCAACTTCGCTTAGTCAAAAGCTATAAAATTGATTGTCGCAGTAGTATCTTCACAGCTGAAAGCTATGCTATACTTTTAGCCCTAAGACATGTAATTAGTTCTAAAACACGAACAGATATCATTATTTTGACTGACTCTAAAAGTGTACTTCTAGCCTTAGAATGCAACTCACAAAAGTTTAGCTTAAATTATTTAATCTATGATATAAAAAAACTAATGTATGATATAATAAGACTTACCAGTAAAAATATTCACTTCTTGTGGGTACCATCGCATCGTGGCATCAGCGGGAATGAAATAGTGGATTGCGCTGCGAGAAATGGCTTTGATATCGATCATTCTGCTTTGATGAAAATTCCTCATACTGACTACCAAGCACTGATCAGCAAGGATCTGAAAAAGTTGTGGCATGAGTATTGGACTATTAAAAGTGCAGAAAAGGGAAAATGGTATGCAAAGATCCAAGGAAGCCCGCCCGCCAAACCTTGGTACCAGCGCAAGAATGATTATATTGATAATAGACAATTTATAACCATCATCAATAGGCTAAGATTTGGCCATTGTCACACTCCCACTCACCTGAAGAGACTTAACCTGATATCGAGTGCCGAATGCCCACATTGTAATGAAGAACCAGCAGCTGATTTAGAACACATAATTATGAAATGTAGAAGCTTCGGCATACAAAGACTTGTAATGATCAACGACCTTCAAGAAGTGTGTAAGGCTGTGCCTCAGAATCTGCACGTACTTCTTAGTGATCCCAAATTCTTCAAGGCTCTCTACAAATTCATAGTATCATCTCTCGGTACTCTGTGATTCGTTCGGTGAAAAAATGAATTTCAGTGAAATGATTGAACAATAATTATGAAAAACATTGAACATATTCACACTTCCAAGCGGATAATTTTTATCTAAAAATGAACTGTTTAAACTTTTAACTCTTTGTATGAAAACAACGATTGGCTTAAAAGGGCTGGAACCCAGAGCCGTAAAACCCAATTAAAAAAAAAAAAAAAATTAATTGACATAAAATAACAATTCCTTTGGCAACCCTTCGTTAAACAAGACGGTATCACCAAACGATTTGGATACCTAGTTCGAAAATTACAAACTTTATGTTTTTTTAAGTAAATGATTATTATTTTTTGTAAAATGTCATAAACAGCATTAAAATGTCCGTGGTCGTACTTCAGTAGCATCTGTGAGCACCATTCCACGCGAGCCCGCTTCTGCTCCGCTGTCAGTTCATGAGGGATCCAACGACAGCAAAGTTTCCGAACTTTCAATTCTTCGTGTAAACTTTTCTGAATTTGGCTCATACCAATCCCCAATAGTCCTCGAATTGTCTCATAGGTAATCCGCAGGTTTTATTCAATTAGCCGCTTAACAGTAGCCACATTATTTTCGTTGACGGCAGTTGAAGGCCGCCCTTCACGAAATTCGTCTTGTAAAGAAACTCGACCTCTCTCAAATTCAGCAAACCATCGCCTCACGGTGCTCAAACAAGGTGCTTCTCTCCCAAAAGCATTTTGAAGACGAGCGGCACAGTCTTGCGGAGAGAGAGAACTTTTAAAATCATAAAAAATCATCGCTCTAAAATCTTTTCGACTTAATTCCGTTTTCGTTGCGTACGTAGAACTTTGATGTGTGATAAAAAACAATTGAAAAATCATTTCCCGCCAATTGTTTTTTTTTTAATAACTAAGAAGGTTGCAACGTTTAAAAAAATATAACATTCGAAATTCAAATAGTTCCGATTAGCTAGAAGTGCAAAACTTTCAGTGTGCCCCATGTATTTGAATTTATAAATAACTTGTTCAACACAATCATATGATGGGTTTAATATTTATATTTTATCATTTACTGTGTTTAATACTAGGGGTAGATTCAACCCTCAACTTCAAAATTATTATTTATATCTTTTTAGTAGAATAAGTATAT
Source organism: Anania hortulata (assembly GCA_963576865.1). Lineage (NCBI taxonomy): Eukaryota > Metazoa > Arthropoda > Insecta > Lepidoptera > Crambidae > Anania > Anania hortulata. The sequence continues at coordinate 14,529,210 of OY756396.1, read as the reverse complement.
ATTTTGTTATTTTTAATGAGAAACTCATATTTAAGGAAACTGCTGGATTAAACTCGATGAAATTAAAATGTAAACTTCATCTGCTCTATCCAACGGTATCTTGGCGTCGTTTGTCACTATGTGGGTAATAAAAGTATGAATCCAACTATTTAGTAATCTTGATGAAGAAATATCAGTTCTACAAACTGAAACGCTAGCTTAAAATAGAAGCTGTAAAAGCAATACGTATTGTGAAAGTAAAAAACAAATTTGCTTGGCGATGGCATGAGTTAGTTAGTCATGTTTGTTTTGACTGTAATGTTGTCGTGTTGGCTTCTCAGCGACATTTCCAACACCGTTTTAAAAATGAGAGAACCCTGTTTTATTATATACGCTGTAGTTTTCTATAATAAAAATACTACAGGAATTTGAAACTGTTATTTGATAAATACTTCCAGGGACATCCTTATACTTAGTATGACAAAACATACTTTTATTAAATAGTATAAATATAGGTAAAGCACAGAATTGTGTTCCTATAGACATACCTATAACTTATAATTCTACCACCTTACCTCACCATTTTGTTTGGCAATACCATGACATCAGATAAGCTACCGATTAGTACCAATTGCGATTCGGTGTCGAGCCCGACCAGGAGACGTATTTTTGAATCATGCGAATTCCAATCCGAATACGAAATCGCAAGACTCGCATGAGAATTCCTAAAATCACTATTTTTGAAGATTCATTCCGTGAATTCTGCTACCAGTGGTCCTACCTACTCGTTTTTCGATTTCTACTAGTAGAAATTTTGGAAGAATGACATTGACAAGTAAGTACATATGTCTTACAGAAATTTGACTTATTAACTTTTTATTTACGTTCCGTTTTAAGCGATTCACTACCGGTTTTTAAAATCAATGAGTTTTTGCATTCCGTTTCATAATATTTTCTGCGTAAAACGAAAATGATTACGAGTGATTCAAAAATGCGTAAAATCATGAGCAATAGAAATGAATTTCATGCACGAATTGTTTTCGTGTTCAAATTCAAGATTCATTTCTAATGCTTCAAAAATACGTCTCCTGTCTTCATCTTACTTCGCATCTTGCACAGGTATTAGGGCGACTACACGACATAGGCTTATGCGCCTATGTCGCGGCGTTGTCCCCGTAGTTAGTACACATACGAGTATATGTACATACAGCCGATTGCAACAAAGCTGTTTGTGGGGCGACCAACTATAGCCGCCTCTTACGACACGTAACCTGTTGGCGATGGGGAAGTGTAATCATTACGGCCGTCCCCACACGGCAGACTTAATTACTTAACTGTTAGTAGAAGCTAATAAAAGTGTGCGAAAACAAAACAAGATTAAAGTATTATAATACCGTGTAAGTGGGTTTGCTACAAATGTTACATTATGACTTTTATCCGATCAGTACCCACCTTAATGAACGCAGGGTCAAGAAACTCATTGGCGACAGTTTGCTGGTAGATTGGATACTACTAAGCTTAGAAGTTTAGCTCACCGCTGCAAAGTCGCAACTGATGCTTGGCGGTATCTTCAGAGCTCCATTAGTGTTACACCACTACCTTGTTTAATGGATTATTCTTCTTTTATTTTTAGGATTACTGTACGGTTTCACGATTGCAAACAGAATATACCTAAAAACACGATTGGACCATGATTTAAGAAAAAAAACCGGCACATGGAAGATATAGATCAGCAATCAACATCTTTAAACTGCTGGAATTGTAACCTCTGTGCGAGAAAATAATGTTAATGTTATTAATTAATAAAGAGATTCAAGGTTTAGAGATACAACACAATTAATTTTAAAGTAAACGTGAGTTGTAAGTGTGTGTAAGTATTTATTTAGAGATAGTTTTTTAAGTAAGTATCTTAGCGCTGCCGCCACCGAGATAGCTACAAACTTCGCAGTCCAGTCCAACCATATTTAGTGTCATTTATCACAAGCGCCTCCGTGCTTCAAAAGGCACGTAAAAAATGGGTCCCGGCTTATATCGCTTGATACTAGTCGTGATCATGAAGTCATTGATTCAATAAATAATACGAAACAAAATGAAGTGCAAAAAAAATTAATTTTGTTTTTATATTTTTCATAAACATTCAAAATATTTCGGGCGGTCACTTCCCCAGGGCGACATTGTACATAAAGATTTTTTAAAACTTTGGACTCCTGACTCGTGTAGAATCACAAAGTTTGGGATTAAGATCGCTGGGGGCTGTTTTTGCAACAATGTTATAGAACATGAATAGACAGAAGTTTATTCATGTTTTTATTGAATCTAGAAATATTCAATGTTAACAGTGGCCTCGTTTACTATTTATAAACGTCGGCGCTTCACAAGAAAATACAATTAACATCTATGGCGATATATTGCCGGTATAATACGGTCTTATATGAAGATGTCATCCCACATTTTATCATAAACGACGATAACGCGTACGACGACTTCTTTTACACTCGGGCACGTTTTTAAAACGTATATACGTAATGAGATGACGCATATTATATTACAGTGCATAAATTGTAGAACTCTCTACAAGTCGTTGGTTCTGCGACAATTTTATTAATTGTTGCGCTACTTCATTCTCGGTGTACTTAGGTACGTGTGCATACGTAAAAATCGTGGCAGTGGAAGAAAACTTTAGCAAAAAGTCAATATATTGCATTAATGATAGTTAACAGTCACCTACGTTATACATTTATTCCTACGTTATACCCACAATATTCTAAAAATACCTAATTATTTATTTGATTGAAAGAAATAGTTAAATCGATACTTGAATTACTATAAAATTTGACCGATTACAAATCGTTAAAACTTCATTCACTTGTGTAGGTATTGTAGTTAGGTATAGCTAGTAATTGATGAAACTATCTTTCGATTAAAAAATATGTAGTGTGGGGCTCTTGTGTGTGTAGATGTCGCAGCCAACTAGCTTAATTAGCCGTTCAATTAACAGCCTAGCCTCTTTACTAAACGGCGCCGTTCAATTAAATGCCTGAATGATGTTCAGCCGAAGCCTCTATTACAACATTTAATAAACCGGCTGGCTAACGCTTAGGCCATTCGTACGATAGGGTGAACATGGAATGGAAATAAATTTTATTTAAAAAAATAAAACCGACTTCAAAACACTGAAATGCTAAAAATAATCCTAACACTTAAGTACCTAATCAGTTACTTTTGGAGTCGGTGCCAGCCGATGAGAGATTCAATGTTTTTGTTTGCACCGACTCCAAAAGTAACTGATTAGGTACTTAAGTGTTAGGATTATTTTTAGCATTTCAGTGTTTTGAAGTCGGTTTTATTTTTTTAAATAAAATTTACTTATTTCATCAATTTTTAGTGATAAATCCTAATCTAACTGCTGAACACCGATTTCATCCCCTATTTTCCTACCCTTAGGGGTGATTTTTATTTTGCAAACTTTTATCATATTATCCTTGAAGTATAAGCTATTCAATAAAACAAAAATCATCAAAATCGGCTCATATTTGTCGAAGATATGTAACAAGAACCACAACCAAAATATTATCTGGGTATATATTTGTTGATTTTCTCAAAAAGTTCTAAATCAATTTCGATAAAATGTATATGGGACCACCTCTGAAGTATGATCTACCAAACAAAAAAAGAATCATTAAAATCGATTCATAATTGGCGGAGTAATCGCGTAACAAATATACAAAAAAAAAAAAAAAAAAACATACAGTCGAATTGAGAACCTCCTTCTTTTTTGAAGTCGGTTGAAAAGATGAAACACTTCAAAATAAGTTTTTTTCATTTAATATAATAATTAAGATGTAACAAATTACTATAATTTGGGAATTAAATTAAATTTAGATATCAAAATACTTTTCTCTTGGTAAAATGCGTACTACAGGAGCAGTGACCGTGAGTCTTTTAAATATTAAACAATCTTCATTTGCAGTTGTAATATTATCGTACTTGCCCATCCAGTAATAATCCATAGCCGGTCTCCGCTGGTCAGAACTCATGGTTACCTGAGCTTTTTTTTTATATCGATCATAACCTCTAAAATTATTTCTGATGTCCAAGCTTTTCTATTAGATCCTGCAAAGATAAAGATAAATCACATTAACTATAAACCCTTAGTAATAAACATAGTAAACAATTCGCTGAATAAAAAATAATTACGAAAAACAAACTTAAACTTACCTGGATGCTGTTCGTCATATTCAACAAGTTTTCGCTCGAAATTAGATTTAAAAATTAAGTTGCTCGACTCAGTCAAAGTTGAATTCACATTGTTACTGTCACTACACTCTTTCATCAACAGGCTAGACAAGTAGTTAAACGTCATCGCTCCAAGTCATTTGCCTAGCTGTTTCATCAAATGGCTGAACATCATTCAGGCCGTTGATTGAACGGCGCCATTTAATAAAGAGGCTAGGCTGTTAATTGAACGGCTGATTAAGCTAGTTGGCTGCGACATAGACACAATAAACGGGCGACAATTAGGTACTTACTGTATAAAAAGATATAGAGATAGGCACAAACTTACCTAATAATCTTCGAAAACTTTTCGTCCCGAAATGCTTTTGGATTTCTACGACGGACACGAAGTTACCTACTAATAACACACGTTAGAAATCCACCGTAATACGATAAAAGGCAATTGATTGATTGACGTAAGAGGATTCCATTCCATTATTTTTAAAATTACTTTTTTTCCCTTTTCCCTAATCGAAAGGAAATAAATGTAAAAAATAATGCTATTTTTGGAATTCAATTCACATAAGTTTTTGTATGTTACAAACACATACCACATACTAAATAATAAATTACAGTTAAGCTATTTTTTAATTCTATTCTAAGTTTAAATATTTTTTGACCGTCTTGTCTAGGTGGCACTCGAAAGAAAGCCGAGATAAAAAAAAAACAAGAGGATAAGATGATTTTAAGAACACCTTTTATAAGTGACATAGGACTTGCTGTTACGAATAAGTTGCCTTAAATATACTTAATAAGATTTTGTATTTCATGTGGTAACATTATCAGGGTGAGGTTATAAAACATGCTTAACACGATGTGGGTCGCACAGTCTGCCACAGATCCTGAGAATAGATTATGATTATAGTACTTACTTACTGCGTAACTCTATTTTTTGCCATGAGCCTTCCTTTTCAGCGCCTGTCAACAAGTTAATTCGCCTGGAAACTTTTGTAGCCTACTTGTCAAGTATACAAATCCCTATTAAATTAATTCTTTTGCCTTTGTCAAGCTACGACAATATTTTTTTTTCGTTCTCAAATTAAAGTTAGTTAAAGTGGTAATTAGGTCAACGAAAACGATACATTGTAAAAAATTCTAGGATTACTATACTACATACCTACTATTAGGATTATATTTCAAAGTAGTTTTAAATTGTTTTGTAGTTAGTTAGTACATAATATGTACTACAACTATCAAAATTGCTTTTCAAAAACAAATTACTTATAAAAAAATTTATTAAATGTTTATAAAATTAATTAAAATCCGTAGGATATGATTACAATTTACAATTTGGTCTTTATTTTTTTATACGCCTTTTGCTTTGATCTAAGGCGGATGAAACAAAATTATTTTTATGCTGTAATCCAAAGAAATTGCCTGCAAGATGTTTTGTAAATTTTATTTTCTCTAACACATTTTATGCCGTGTGTGCTTTGTGCCGTGTGGGGCCGGCCGTAGAGAATATACACTTCCCCACTGACAACAGGAGGCCTGTCGTAAGAGGCGACTAATTTCTGTAGTACATGACGGGCAGCAGCGTCTGCGTGCGAAATCCTATATAATACTGCGCTCGCCAAGCCGCCTGCCGAGCGTGACGAGTATTGGGGGATCATCGGAGGCGGCCTATGTTCAGCAGTGGACATCCTATGGCTGAAATGACGATGAATGATGATGAACACATTTTATTGTAGGTAAGTTAGGTACGCCAGTTAATACCAAAATTATAACTGCCACGGACACTGTGATTAACATACATAGCTCTCTACTTAACTAAATACCTTATTAACTTTGAAGTAGTAACGATACCTAATCACAATATTTTTGTTATTTGGAGTTCGTTGCCGTGTTTGTCTGTCGTCCGTTTTGTGTCAAACAAATCTCTGACGAGACTGTATGGATTTTGATGCGGTTTTAACTGATATATTACTTCGTAAGGACAGGGCGGACCGCATGTTATACTGTTGCCACTAACGTGGCCCTAAAGTGATCCTCTTTAGCCCGAAGTGACGTAGTCGGCTGTCGGCTGTCGTCGAGAGCAAAGGTACGTTAAAATTAGGAAAATGATAAAATTTGTCGTGTTCACTACGACAAAAGCACAACTAATAAAAAGTACGATATTTAATATGTCAGGTAAGTCGAAAATATGTTAAATAATCTGGTATTTACATTGTTTTAGAAATTTTGTTTATTTAATCTCAACGTTTGGCACAATAGAAAGCAACGGATGGTGTGTTGCTGTTTAATCGTTTACGACACAGTTTAGGGTAGTTCTAATAGATGGCGTTAGTGTGTCATGTATGGTAAACGTGTAGAGTGATTTGTTCTGTAAGCCGTATCTTTACTATTTATATCATTATATCAATAGGTTTTAACTAATAAGTACAGCTAGTCACGAGAAATATGTAAGAAGTATATATAATTTATACCTGCCTGTTTTTAGGCCTGTGTCCTGCAGTTGGACGTATACAAGTATACTTGACTTTACTTAATTTAAGACAGTATTATTTTATTAGTATATTAGTATGTTAGAAGCCGTTAGTAACACAATAACGTCGTTGTGTGTAAAGACCTAAATATTAAAATAAACATTGTACTTTTATGTTGTTTAAATCCACTATTTGTGTTACGGATTCCGATCACATAGAGACATAAAACATCCTGGGGGAGTAGGCTCCCATGACGTTACACCTAATCTACATAAGCTCCCCGCCTCCACCCAAGGCCTGTACAGTCAGCACCAAAAGTAGCTGTAAATGTTTCAACACATTTGTTTAGTAAACATACTTTGATTAAACTTAATAAGTTTAATATTTAGGGAATCTTAAAAGGAAAAAGTTATTTTTTTTTCTTTAAAGAGTTTTTCTAATAAGTTTCATATTTTCCAATAGGAATTTTTTTTTGTACGTGTTTCTGTCGGTACACGTATACCGCATATTTTGATAGCCGCAAACTTATAAAAACCTCTCGTTGCTAGAGTACCTAGTTAAGTTTGACTCGCACTTAGCTGATTTTTTCATAACGCACGGTAATCGTTTTGAAATCTTTATTTCAGAACATTACAAGTCCCGTCAAGTGGATCCTCTTGTACATCTTTAAGTAATCTATCTATATATATAAAAATGAATTGCTGTTCGTTTGTCTCGCTAAAACTCGAGAATGGCTGGACCGATTTGGCTAATTTTGATCTTGAAATATTTGTGAAAGTTCAGGGAAGGTGTAAAAGGTCAGAAAATATAAAAAATTGCAAGGAAAGTAGTAAAACAACTATTTTATTTTCCTATATAAACTGTTAGTACCTGTCAAATGAATTGGCGGAACGAAGTTCGCTGGGTCAGCTAGTACTAAATAAATTCTTTCTACAATCACACCAATTTTATCTAAGTAAAAGTACACAAACTAAGCAAAGCTTGTACTATGGCGACTAAATAATTGATAAATATACTTAAATAGGTTTTATAACCGTGCCGTGTGGGGACGGCCGTAAAGAATACACTTCCCCACCGCCAATAGGAGGCGTGTTATAAAAGGCGAATAATACACGCATGACTGCATGCATGCATACAAACAGGCAAGCAATGCATGCATGCAATGTATGCACGCATGACTGCATGTATGAATACAGCCAAGCAAGAAATGCATGCATGCAAACAAAAAAGCATGTAAGCAAGCAATGCATGCATGCAAACAAGCAAGCAAGCAATTATCCTTAGAATTTATCCTTAGTTTTTAAGCACTCGGTGGCCGCTACCGCGGCACGCTCGCTCCGTTCGCTCGCCTTCACGCTTTGTGTGGTCACTGTTCTAACCTAACCTAACCAATTTAGTCTTATTATATACGCAGTGTTCTGATAAATGAAAAAGGTTCAAAAAGGAATTTGGCCAATAGTAAAAAGTTATTCTGAAAATCGATAAAATGATACTTATGTCAAGAGATATTACGATGGACTAAAAATATGTCAAATTATACTTAAAGCAAAAAAAATGTCAGTCTATAATTTTCGGCCAACTGATTTTCTGTCAAGTGAATTACGGAAAAGTAATCGGTTACCCAACTTGACGTAGAAACCTAAAAGATATTCTTAGTCTGAGAGACATAAATAAATAAATGTATTTATTTTGTAAATAGATGTAAGAATGGAGACATGTTTGATGTAAGAGACTTGTATTATTAAGATTTTTTGCAGGCTTTTGAAGGCTTTAGAGGCTTGCATTTTTATTTTCAAAATAGGTGAATAGTAGGTATGCCTTACAGTCACATTAAAAATTGTGATTTGTTGGTCGATCTGATACTATTACGCCATTAAAAAGTTAAATTCCAAAGTTAATGAAAATTGAAAAAACTAGTGGTGATTCGGATTCGCTCTACCTAAACAGAGTAGGTACCACAAGACACTACTTTTTGGGTCGCCTTTTTTCTGTTGATTATAAGTTTACGTATGCTACTAAATAAGTTAGTCCCGTCCTTTAACCTAACAATTTAAAACCAGTAATTGCTCGGCACCCATCTATTTTCAACCCAAGGTTAACAGGGTTTAATTGGTCCCTATTAAAATATGGATACTAAGTAAAGGAAATGTGTACTATACTAAATGTGCTAGAAAGGTTAAGTTAGTTCTAATTGAATTACATTTTTTAAGAAAACTCAAAGACTATAACATTTCTAGAGAACTTTGAGAACAGAATTTGTTACACTTTAGACTTTTTTTAAATTATCTAAAATAACCCTTGGTTTATTTATACTCCAAGTTTTTTTGTGTTAGTGAATGGGTGATTGAAAATGAGAACAGGCCAACAAAAGTGAGGCAGGCGAGAAACGTATTAACGTATGATCGCGTTTTTTTTTCTCAGCTACGGGTCCCATCTGTACAATTCCACTTGAAGATCAAAAGAGTGTTAATGCCGTTAATGCCGTTAGTGGTATTCTACCATTTGTTCACCCAGGGTGTTAGAAAAAGTTCGTGAAAGACGACCCAAACCCCTCGTTCTCCTACATCATGACAACGCTTCTTCACACACGGCCAACAAAACAAAGTTATTTTTAACTTTCGAAAAAGTAAAACTCGTCATCCATCCTGCGCATAGCCTTGACCTAGCACCCTGTGATTTCTGTATTTTCCCTAAAATCAAAGATTTGATGAGAGGTTTTACTTTTACCAACTCCGAAGAGGCAGTGATAGCGTTCAATCAGCACGTAGAAAACATGCCTTCAGATCTGTGGTCCTCCTGTTTCAAAAAATGGTTCGATCGCATAAAAAAATGTTTAAAATGTCAAGGAAAGTATTTTGAAAAGCAATAAACATAATATAACCAAAATATTATATAACATGTTGTTTTTTTAAGTTACGCAAAACTTATAGTGTGACCTACGTATAATGATGATCCAAATACAAATCAAACTCAAATTGACTCAACATTATGCTACATGTGTTTACGGTAGAACATATTATTAAGACCGCCTTTTGTGTAACCTTTCATTTTACATATATAAATATAAATGTGATCATCTCAGAACGGGAATAACTTTACTTACTAAACCAATTCGGCTTGGGAGGGACGAGTGATGAACCAATGAATATTTTATATTTCGGTAGCATTATCATACTATACCATAGTACCTACGTGACGACACCAAACGACCAAGCTGTCTTACGAAAATAGCGTGCGTGCTCCGAAAATAAATTCCAAACAGCTTGAATTTAAATAAGGAATATGGTTGTGTTTACTTTTAATACTCGATTTCCGGAAAAGGATGGTTATGATTCTATTTAACAGTCAATATTATGTCAGTGACTATGTTAATCTGTTTCCTCGTAGCTCCTAAACTATAAGTAACGCATTTTGACCACAGGTGGAGTGGGCGACATCACCGTCTTACTCGTTAAATAAAATTGAAGTGTCTGATTATAACAGCTTTTTACGACATGAAAACTTTTTCATGTTAACTTAACTTTAACTTACGTAAGTTATTTATGTCTGTTTCGGCTAACCTCTGAAACGTCCGATTTTGTCCGGACTTTCCTGGCATTATAGCTGATTTTGTAAAGAGTAACTTAGGTTACTTTTATTAAAAAAACAGGACAAGTGCGAGTCGGACACGTCCACCGAGGGTCCCGGTGAGGGTTCCTATAAGAAATGACCATATTTTCTATGATTTTATTACAGCGTATTAGAGCGTATATTCAGATTTGTCCATGTACTTATAGTATAAGACGATATTATTTACCAAATTTCATAGTTCTAGGTCAACGGAGAGTAATCTATAATTTTTATTTCCTTGAGTGTCGAACTATACGTATTTTGCGGCATAAATGGCCTTATCTTTTTTTTTTTACGTTAACTTAGACGATTTATTTTTCACAGCTTCGAGAGGCTGTAAACCAGAGTACCTATATCGTTTTAATTTAACTCGATGCGTCCTCGCGTTCCCGAGGTAAAGGGTCTTGACAGACAGACGGACAACAAAGTGATCCTATAAGGGTAACTTTTTCCTTTTAAGGTACCCTAAAAAACAAGGTTTTGTGACAAAAAATAAAAACACAAGCACAATATGAAATATTAAATATTACTCAAGGAGGGTTTTCTTACACAAGAATATGCAAATGTTTACTAAAACTTACTTGTTGAGTTTCAGCTGTTGCTGTACCTTGTTTAGAAAACTTTATTAGGGTTCTGCACCTATACTATACCTATACCTACTTAATACTTCTGGGGTTGAGTTAAAAAATACATTTGATTTGCTATCATTGAAATTCATGACTGATTTGCGATCTCTTAGTAATAGTGTTTATTGTATTATAACAAATTTATTGGTACTCATTAATTTATCCGATGGATTTTTGATGGATCATGAAGAATTTATAGATCGTAAAATAGCAACGATGCAATAAAGCGATTGTTTGTTGTTTCAGGTATGCCGATATGTAAAAAATTGAAGATGCATGATGTTCGACATCAATGATTACGATTTCGACAGCTATGAGTCGAGTACAGCATACGCTGAGATATCTAGAATCACCACCCCAGATGAAGTGTTTACAAACGGCTCCGATACGAATTCAACATGGCCTGATACAAACATTTGCGCAGTGGAGGCTTCGGGTGACTTCTTATCATCGCCTCTATTCCAATGTTGCGTTTACATCATGTACAGCATAGTGTTTCTTGTAGCCCTACTAGGGAATGGATTAGTGTGTTTTGTAGTGCAGACCTCGCCGCGTATGAAGACTGTGACGAACTATTTCATTGTGAATTTAGCTGTCGGAGATATTCTGATGACGCTGTTTTGCGTGCCGTTCTCTTTTGTTTCAATGTTGGTGTTGCGGTACTGGCCTTTTGGGGCAGTGATGTGTAAAGTGGTGAACTTCTCTCAGGCTGTGTCTGTGTTAGTGAGTGCCTATACGTTGCTGGCGATCTCAATCGACCGGTACATGGTGATCATGCACCCATTGCGGCCGCGGCTGGGCAAGACAGCCGCGAAGCTGGTGGTGGCTGCAGTGTGGGGTGGAGCCCTATCTACTGCTGCCCCGATTCCAGTCGTGTCACAGGTGCAGAGACCGACGGAGTGGCATCGGATATGTGAAACGTAAGCATGTTTTCTTTCTTCTGTTCATCATACCATTTAGTTGGAAAAACTTTAACGAAAACGAAAGAAAAATCACTTAACTGAGAACGTTCGACCGACTCTCTGACACACTTTTTTTTAAATAACGCAAAACATTAATGTAGGCCCTCATCCGGCTGTAGGCTCGTCAGACGTTTTTAAGGCAGGGCCTATAGCTGTCGATTATTTGCTATAACAGCGAAAAATTAAGCCAGTTATCCAAGTTCAAAATATGTGACATGAGACTTGGCTGAAAAGTCTCAGTTGAGCGGTTGGATTATCTATAGTAAACGTAATTTTAATGAATTATTAGGAGACTGACATGATTATCGTATAGAATAAATAGCCAGCCTTATGTTTATTTTTACGCTGGTTAATGATTTGGCTACTAATGACGTTACTGTCTCAAGCGTATTGTCTCTATACTTCAGAGAACGCGGAATGTTCACAGAGACATTTGCCTCGAGCAGTGGGAGCGGCCGGAGCAAAGCGAGCATTACACGTGCGCGCTACTCCTGCTCCAGTTCATGCTGCCGCTAAGTGCGCTTGTCTGCACATACGCCAAAATAGCGCACGTTGTGTGGGGAGGTAGACCGCCCGGGGAAGCACAGTCAGTAAGAGACTCACGCATGCAGCGGTCTAAGAGAAAAGTAGGTCTAAAATTTATCATTTATCACCTACATGTTTTTCTTACATGCAATTACATAATAATTTTCCTGACCAGATGTACACATAATAGGAAAAACGATTGTTATCATAAATCATAAGTGATTCATGGGACAAAGAATTCGCTAAGTTGGCATTAGGCAAACAAACCAGCCCGTACTCAAAGTCCTCAAAGACTACTATTGTGATCCACGACTTTCAAAGTGTTGGGGCTCGACACCGGACTATCACCATATTCTGTCACCCAACTGCTTATGGACTCCTATCTAAACAGTCTTAACTTGATGGGTTTCCATTGACTTCTGTTGGAGATCAAGTTGTAATGACTATAGTAACAACATCAGATCCTGACCACCATTTGTTTTTCAACCCCGCAGGGGCAGCTTGTGGCAAGCTGTAGGTGAGTGGCGACACCTCGGACCCCGATCCTCCGTAGGGCCCGTATTTATTTCATCATATACCTAGTCTTGTCATAAATACTGAAACAAAGAAAAAACATTTTTCTATTGCAAATAACATTTATTACTTTTACAGTGTGTTAGTTTAATTCGAAGTGGTCTCCATTGGCTACAATACAGTCCTTTAAACGTTGAAGCCAGTTATCAATAGAAGCGAACTCTTTCCATGGGAAAATTCTTTACTACCGATCGTACGGATTGTTTAAGGGACTCCAAATTATCATGGCGTATAGAGCAAGCCGTACTCTCTAAAAGTGACCATAAATCATAAGCCGCGGATTAATATCGGGACTAGACGACGGCCAGTCTTCAGCTGTAATGAAGTCCGAAACGTTCGTTTCCAACCAAGACTGCGTAGACCGAGCTTTATGACCCGGCGCCGAGTGTTGCTGGAAGGACCATTTTTGGTTATTAAACATTGTGTTGTTAAGGGGCTTCACTACCTTCTCAAGAATGGTAACTTGATACACTTGTGCAGATGTTTTGATACCTTTTTCACAAAAGTATAGCTCGTCGACTAATTGGGAAGCTTTGAGCATAAATATGGTTATTTAGTCCGCTTTAGTAGTTGTTTTACCACCTTATTCTTTTTTTAAAAATCAGTTAAGAAATGACCAGTACGTCTCTTATAGGCTGCAAGTCCTAAGTCATCTTTTAAAATACGCGACATGGTTCTAGGTGCTATCTTCATCTCCTGAGATATTTTTTTTGCTTTAGGACAGGATTGCTTTAATTCCTTTTCTTAAATTACCTACTGCTTTGACCACTTTTTTCGTACGAACACTACGTGGACGGCCCGACCTTTTTCTGTCACAAACAGAGGAGGTCTTATTGTACCTATAAATAGCCTGCTACACAAACATTTTACTAATACCAAGCGTATGGAGAGTTTTAAAAATTGCATTTCGCTCCATACCTACTTTGTGTAATGCAATCACAGTGATTCGGTTCTATTTATCACCCCACTTCATTTTAATATCGCAAAATATTGTACAATGTATTGGCGCCAAAATGAGAAAACTCAATGAACAATCATATAACAGATCTGATAGTCTCTGTCATATAAAAAGCACAGATTCCAAATTCAAATGTAATACTTTGTTTATTTTTAATTGTAACATGTTATGTGTAACATTGCAAAAGTAAAGGAAAAAGTCCAAAAGCAGTAAAATAGTTATTTTATTGAAAAAAATACAAAAATCGAAAATAACGGTTTACCGTTATAGTTGTACCCCGGTGCGCGAGATCGACTCACACTTATTCGTTTTTTTTTTTGTAGTCGTGTTAATTAAAGATATTATGAATCACAAGTCAATTTAATATTAGTTTATTTTCAGATGATCAAGATGATGGTGATGGTAGTAGCCGTGTTCACAATCTGCTGGCTGCCGCTCAACGTGTTTATTGCAAGTACTCACTGTGTCAATGTCTCAAGTTAATTTTAGTTGAAACAGATTTTTGATCTTTTTCTTGCTTTTTTTTGTTAATAGTGCGTTTATTTTTTGTGTTGTTTTTTTTCGTGTGTTAGTAAAATTGTAATACTTACGTAAAAGAAAAACTTTACATGTAAGTTTTAGTAATTTTCGAGTATTTTTATCTACTCTAAATATCCGATAATAACGAAAGTTAAGCTGAATCGCGGCTTCGGTCTATATAATTATCAAAATTTAATTAAAAATTTTAAATTTAAAATCTATTTAACTACTCTTTATTCTCGTCAGTACAAATAATAATAGAGTAAAAGCCATAAAGTAAACAGCAAAAAATAGATTACCTAATTAAAAAATACTTACAAAAAAAACAGGAAAAATAAAGACATAAGATTATACAAGTATTTACAACTATGGCCAGTTTGTAACAATCGTAAACTAATTATCATTTAGCTTGATATTCTTAAATCTTCGTCTTAGTTAATGCAAGCTCTTCTTTTAGTTTGGGGACACAAGTATAGTGATATAAATAAAGAAATTCCTGAACTATTATATATTGTCCACAGATCTTATGGACGATTCACAGCGACGAGATCAGCTGGGCGTCGTGGCCGGGCATGCCGTACGTGTGGTTCGCTAGCCACTGGCTGGCCATGTCGCATTCTTGCTACAACCCCATCATATACTGCTACATGAACACACGCTATAGACGGGGTTTTAAGCAGGTAAATAGAAACATCTTTGTATTTTGATAGTTTTATAAAATAAATTAACACCCACAAGGTGGAGAGACGATCTAGTAAAGGTTGCAGGAAGCCGTTAGATGACGGTCGCTTCCAACCGGCCAATCTGGAAATCACTGGGGGAGGCCATGTTTAGCAGTGGACGTGCAGTGGCTGAAATGATAATGATGATTAAATAAATTATATTCCAGAATATATCTCTATATATCGGCCAATAGCACAGAATACCGATAATTACTTATACAGCAAAAGTTGGTATACCGACTCCCTATAGCGCAAAGAGCGTAGCGTGCCATTTCTGTTCTGTGGGGAAAATAAACTGAAAGTGAAGTTTAGGTTAAAGACAAAATATAAATATACATATTTTCATACATAATATTTTATCTTATCTTATCTTATAATCTGCCTTACTGTGTGGGTGTAGTCTACGGTACTATACAGTGTGACCAGAAAAGTGACGTCCAAAAATTTTTTTTGGGTGCCTAGTGTTGAGAGGCTTCTGAATCTACTAAACTACTAAATATGTTCTACGATTTTTCGTAGTTTTCGAGTTACGATTTCTGGCCACTTTTCTGGCCACTCTGTATATTAGCCTTTACAAAACCCAACCTGTTCCAGAGGCTGAAAGGTTATTGCGGCTAGACAATTTGTTACGACTCTTGAAACCCTGCTCCTAAAGCCCTCAAATTCGTTACTGCGGGCCGTAATATCCACTTTGCGCTACTAAACATACTTATTGTCAAGAGAGTATTTTGTAATAACCACAATGGCATAGCGTTTACGCTATTGCAATAGTAAGCACAACCCTTGAGCCTACTACGCCGCGCTGCTACGCCGTAGCCATTTTGCGCCCTAAGTGCCTTTAAGCTCCTTAGTTTAAATGCACACTACTACGAACTTGAATTTGTAGTCTCTGGTCCAGTAAGAAGTATTACTACTTACTTATTTTGATTTACAACAAACCACATGAAGTATGTGGGTGCATCACTTAATTTCTATCATAATAACTCACAATCAGTATTAGAATTTTAAGATACTACAAAATTACTATTACAAGCTAGTCACGAGAAAAAACGCTAAACCTAACTTCTTGCAGATTTAATTTCAAAATAAATAAGAGATTTTAAAGATTTCTTTTTTAGTAAGTAATGTAATGTGATGTTGTCCATTATTTATTATAATAATTTTGTTTGGTTTGGGGTTCGATCATCATCATTTTAGCCATAGGACGTTCACTGCTGAACATAGGCCAACTTACTGAATAATAATATTCAGTGCACAGTGCACTTAATTTTTTATTATTAAGCAGATAAAAATAATTATACATTTTTAAAATTAATCATAACTAAATTGCGTAATCTAAGTACTTATGGTTTTGCTAATCATCTACCGTTTTATAATGTAACCCGGTTTTTGAAACTAAGATTCCGTGACAATTGAGTTAAATACTAAAAACATCGCTCGAGCTATTTCCAGCTTTTACCTGCTGGGTAAAATCATCAAAAACTTTGGGTCTCAAAAAATCACCAAAAGTCCCGGAATTATCTAGGGTAAAAAAAAACGAATTTTAAGCAATTTTTCAGTTCTGGCAAATTCTAGCAGTACGTCATTTCGTATTCCAGAACATTAAAACTTACAATTCTACAACATTTAATATTCTGTCACATAACAATTTTAGAGTAGTCTAGAACATTCTAAATCTTTCTTGAACATTTAAGTACATTTTTTACATTTCGAAACATTATTAGAGAGAAGCTAACTTTTCGAAATTGATTTGGGTCTGAGTGAGCAGGGAGACGCCCCGGGCAAAAATACCGTTGTTTTTAAATCGGTAACGATATCGTGGAATTATTTTCCTCTAAGTTTATACCTTAATAATTGTTTTCAGTTATTAATCTACCTAGCGTAGGTATGTAGCCTATATTATTTATTTTAAATTTTAGTTATTTATCTAACAGCCAGTATTTGGAAACCAAAATGAATTTAGTAAGGGTAAGTCATTCTTTTAGCGTTTTATTTTTTATATTAATCCTTCACCCGTGATACATTTTAATTAGGCATTTGCTTAGTAAATTGCTGGATTTAGTTAAAGCGTTTTGCGGCATGAGAACACGCGTAGGTTAATTTAATCGGCACGAATTTCACTCTAAGTGTGTAGGTACCTACAGCCGCAGAATATCTATGGCGCTTTGCAGCAGTGATAATCTTTATACTATAGTTTATGGTTTCAGTTTCACTCAGATTACCAGCTGTAATACCTTTTACCATTTATTAGGAGGTTCTCAATTCGACTGTATGTTGTTTTTTTTGTATCCCTTCGCGTGCCACGTAAAATTTTCTCCATTGTTTTCCATTGTTTTTTTCGGTCTGCCACGGGTAAACGGAACTCGAAGGGTATGGTTCGCGATTATTCCGCGAATCGATTTTGATAATTATTTTTTTGTTAGGGTTCCGTAGCCAAATGGCAAAAAACGGAACCCTTATAGATTCGTCATGTCTGTATGTCTGTCTGTCTGTCAGTCCGTATGTCACAGCTACTTTTTTCCGAAACTATAAGAACTATATTGTTTTAAGAATTATATTGTTTTAACTTGGTAAGTAGATGTATTCTATGAACCGCATTAAGATTTTGACACAAAAATTGAAAAAAAAAAAAAATTTTGGGGGTTCCCAATACTTGTATTATTGTCGGTGGAAGTTTGCATGCTAATGTACATCATATATTTTCTTTAGATTTATCATTCTCTTATTTTAGAAGTTACACGACACACATTTTATCACTTTGAAAGTGTCTCTCCCGCAAACTATACAGTTTCAAAAAAAAAATTATTAGAAACCTCAATATCATTTTTAAAGACCTATCCATAGATACCACACACGTATGGGTTAGATGAAAAAAAAAAATGAGTTTCAGTTCTAAACTTAGAACTGAAACTCATTTTTTTTTTTAAATTTCCACCGAAAATTGGTTTAAACAAAAACTAGTAAGTAGTTTTTTTTAAATACTTGCTGCTACGGAACCCTTCTTGGGCGAGTCCAACTCGCACTTGGCCGCTTTTATTTTGTAGATCATACTCCAGAGGTGGTCCCATATAAATTTTATCGTAATTGATTCCGCAGTTTTCGAGAAAATAACAAAACATATCTCCAGATAATGTTTTGGTTCGTGATTCTTGTATCTATGTTACCCAGTATCTTTAACGAATGTAAACCGAATAATAGTTTTCTAAGACTCCAAAAGTAACTGATTAGGTACTTACGTGTTAAAATTATTTTCAGCTTTTTAGTGTTCCGAAGTCGTTTTTTTAAATAAAATTGATGTAATCTTCATTTTAGGGTTATGTAAATGCCAGGTCATGGTGAAATATAGCAACTCCTCGCAGCGAATTTTCATTACTCAAAGTAAACATTTAATTCATGTTTGGTTAGATCAAAATAATAAATACCTAGTCTCTGAGCAGCACTAAAGTTCCTGTTTGACTAGTCAGTGAGAGGTGTTTCCAGGTGTTCGCTTTTATAGGTATAGTTAGAAAATGAATAATTTCACAAACAAAGTTTTTATTTTATTACTGTAAAATAATAAACCTTTGTTTTACCGTATTTTAGTCGTGTTCTGTTGACGGTCGTATCATGATCATTACCTGGAATGAAGCACACGTAACGACTCTCTTGGCAGTTCTTAATGGAGATAGGGTTCAATTCCGCAGACTAGTCAACAACCGGTCGGCGAGTCGGAAACGTATACCGAGGGTCCCGTACTATATTTTGTTTCAGTCTGGACTTTTCTTCATAGTAGTAAACATATACAGGGTGTCTAGAAATAGTTTATAGAAGAAATCAAGAGATAAAGCATAGAATCAGAATCACCATCAGTTTTTAGGGTTCCATAGTAAAAACGCAAGCGGAACGGGACCCTTGTAGTTTCACCATGTCCAGACCAGATTTGACAGACAAACAGATGGATGGACATCCGTCTGTTTGTCTGTCCTGCCCTTAGTACTAAAAAGCCGTTATTTCGCATGGGTATACATTTTAATTACGCCGACAAAATGGTAGAATGAAATCTTTAAAACATTGGTTTTTTGGTACAGAGGGTATAATTTTTTCTTGTCTATAGCATGGTTGGATAGGTCGTTTAAAAATATATCGTTGCTATAAAAAAATGTGAAAAAATTCACGACGGTAGTATATATAACAAAGTTAAGACGGTAGTACATATAGCAAAGTTAAGACTAGTAAATATAACAAGTGCTGCAGTTAGGTAGAGAGAGCTTTGAGCGGGAAATCGCTAGGAGAGTTCAGCTTGGCTGGACAGCATTTGGGAAATTGCGTCATTTCTTCTCGTCGCCACTGTCACAATGCCTGAAGAGTAAGGTATTCGACCAGTGCGTCCTACCAGCGATGACCTACGGAGCCGAAATGTGGAACATGACAGTAAAGCTGGCCCAACGACTTCACGTCATTCAGCAAGCTATGAAGAGGCCGATGCTTGGAATGTAATAAATTGTACGTGTGCAATGTGTCTTAGAACCGAAGAAAAGTGAAGTAAACGGAGTCTCGAGGACCTTGGCCTCGGCAAACGTAGTGTGTGTGACGCCCGTCAGCTCGATGGACCAACGACCGTAGGAAGATGGCTAACAGTGGCTGGATGGAAAAAATCGTCACATCGTGCTCTTTACGTCTAGGTTTACGTCCAGCAGTGGTCTGTAATAGGCTGACATGATATGAATGTCTTTTGATTACGTTAACATAATAGAAGCTTGCCGTGGTGCCGTGTGGATACGGCCGTAAAGAATACACTTCCCCACCGCCAACAGGAGGCGTGTCGTAAGAGTCGACTAATTCCTTTAGCACGAGACGGGCTAAAAAAACGTAAAAGTTTTTAAAATTACTTGCAGGATACGTACCATATTTTTTTTTTAAAAAAGGTCTTCAAAGTTAGAAACAATTAGTGAAAATTCTTTAATTTCAACCGTTGTCGAGCAGTTTTATGAAGCTGTTAGTAATAGGTTCAGTTTTTGTTTATCATTTTTATTAATTGACATGTCTGCTAACTAGAAACATAAAAAAACCGGACCCTCGTAGCTCCAATCGCAAAAAAATCGATAGAAAATCCAAAAGAAAAAAGATTATAAAAAATATCTTTAAAATTCAATATCTCCATAACGGTTAGGTTTCGGATACCATATTATAGGATCAATTCGATCAGAAATAACCCGAATAATAACATCCTTCAATATTCTGTACGACTTTCCCTGTAACCCTGTATATACAGCAATTACATCGATCGTTCTGGCTTTCACTAAAATAATGGTTGATTAGATGAGTATAACAAATTACTTACTTACGAATTGGAATAACGTTCACCGACTCAACTAAAGGAATTAGCTATTATTGAACATATAGTCGGAATTTTCCACACAATCACACTATTCTCATCAATTACCTTAATTAACACTCCCTGAATTCTGTTTTGTCGTGAGGTTCTGTACCTCAATAGAAAAAAGGAACCCTTAAAGGATCACTTGTCCATCTGTACGTCTGTCTGTCTGTATATCAGTCAGTTTGTCACTATTATTTTCATCAGGAAGGCGTGTAGGTGTTAAGTTTTCAATATGCCGACCTCCGTAGCCGAAAGGCGAGCATAGGTACTGGACTTGGTGTCGCTATCTCTAAAGTTCCGGGTTTGATTCCCGGTCGGTCAATGTAGAAAAATATATTTTCTATATTGTCTTGGGTCTGGGTGTAGTGGTACCGTCGTTGTTTCTGATTTCTGTAACATAAGTGCTTAAGCTACTTATCATAGGATCAGAGCAATGTATGTGATGTTGTCCAATATTTATCTAATTTCAATATCAGTACCTATATTACATAAATTAAACTTAAATTAATATCCAATACTCAGGTCGCAATCCGTTGAAGCTGTGGAAAAGATTGACTTATCTATTGTAACCAGTCTGGCAAATAAATGAATTTATTATGAATCAATGCCTAGACAAAATGTGGACAGTACCGTTAGTTCGCGAGAAGTCTCAGCGATCCTTCTCGCCGTGAATCTGAAACCAACATCAAGGTATTAGGTATTAGTAAGTATAAAAGCGCTTATCTTCCACCACCTGCCGAACTTGACAGACTGTAGTTAGTAATTAAGTAGGATAGCAAATCAAACGGTTATGTTTATCATAAGTTTCATTCAATATGTTTTTTTTAATATTCTTTGTTTTCAGGCTTTGGGCTGGATGCTACGGGTCCGCGTAGACCCACCATCGCAGTCATGTCACCGGTACAGCATGTGCGACGGGATGCCCATGTCTGGTAAGTTCTGCCATTAATAATATTTGAGTTTTTGGAACTAGTGTGGGCTGTATTTGTGGTTAAACTCCCTTATTAATAAAAATATTGACTACATTTTAACCATGACTAAAGATTTGTAATTTGCGTCACTATTTAGAGATGTCATATTATTTGTCGATATTTTGAATTGTATAATCTTTTCCGATGATAAAACGAGGTGATTAATAAGACGGATACAATAAACAAGTTATTCCACACAAACTTGGAATTGGGTCGCTTTTTAGCTAGTTTAAAAAAAGTGATATAGGTAACAACAAAGTTTAGAATTTATTTACAGCTCCAAAGGATTGCGGACCTGAATATTTGGTATTAATTTTATACCTCCACGAGTTCATGACAAAATGGGTCTTTTTTTTGCTTTGAAAAAACTTCTTCCCCATGCTAATAGGCTAGTTTCCTGGGTCAAAAAAAGATTATTTTATTTAGTCCGTCAGTTAGAATATAAAAAAATATTGGACCCATATTTTGTCTTTTGTCAATCAAACAAAAAATGACGAAGATAAACCGCATTAAAGTTGGCACGTGATGTCACACCTTGCTACAAAGTGCCGCAAGGCGTGACGTTACGCGGAACTTTAACAGGCTATATCTTCTTAATTTTTTGTTTGATTGAGAAAAGAAAAAATACGTGTCATATATTTTCTGTTAATCCACCTAACAGACTAATTAGATTTTTTTAGGAAACTAGCCCATTGTATGAGGAAAAAAAAAGAGATTTCAAAATTCACCTCTTTGTAAAAGCTGTTCTTTTTGACACCGGATCACTACGTAACATTACTTTTTTGCGTAAACAAAAAGTAAACGCTGTATGGATACTTTGGGGCTGTGTGCGTTCGTAGTGGAGCAGGCATACATGCTTTTTCTGTCTGAATAATTAAATAAAAATATCATTTAAGACGATGAATTTGGAATTTTGGTGGCAGGGATATCGATTTTTCTCAGCAATTACAAAACATCTGTATTGATAAACAGATTCTTAAATTCATTTACTTCAATTTTCCAGTTGAAGGAACACGAGTCGTTAACTTTAATTACAAAGAATTAGATCGTAGTTAAACTCTCAGAGGTTTTGCATTTTACAAGCAAACCAAACTGTTTTGTGAATCTACATTTTATTATTAGAAAAGTAACGACATACACTTGAAATGTCTTTTTTTTAAATTGAAACGATAAGAACCGTTTTGACGTATACAGCCTTATTAAGCTTATGGTATTAATTGTTAAGCGATGTGTCGCCTTAACATATTGTAAGTATAACGTGTAACTCCAAATACGCAAAACCACTTAGGGGACGATTCAACTGCTCAAATACAACAACTTTTTTATATGGGATTAAGCCATTTTTAGGGTTCCGTACCTCAAAAGGAAAAAACGAACCCTTATAGGACCACTTTGTTGTCCGTCCGTCAGTCTGTCTGTCTGTTTAGACCATTTATCTCGGGAACGCTTGGAGGTACAGAGTTGAAATATAAACGATATACTCACTCAGGTCTACAGTCTCTTTAAGCTGTAGAAAAATCAAACTTCTATTTTAACTTTTAAAAAAAACGTATATTTCGACACTTATCTACTTCCACTTCATGAAATGAAATCATGAAATTTGGCAAGAAGCTATACCTTGTAGCACAAGTAAGGCAAAAGTCCAAAAACCCTAAACTTCTAGTATTATAAAAAAAAGTTTTTTTAACAAATTCGGAAATCCGGTAAATATCTTTGAGGATTGATTTCCGTTATAGACGTATTATTAACATACATATAAGTCTCGGTGCGCGAGATCGACTCGCACTTGGCCGGTTTAAAAAAAAACCCTATTGTTCTATGAGGCCTTTTTAAAATCGATATGGAGCTATGGAATTCAATTGTGGGGTGCCGCCTGTGATTCAAATATCTCTATAATCCAAAGAGCCCAAAGCAACATCCTGGAGACGTATTTTTGAAGCATTAGAAATGAATCTTGAATTCGAACACAAAAACAATTCGTGTATGAAAATAGTTTCTTTTGCTTCCGATTTTACGCATTTTTGAATCACTCGAAATAGGTGTTGAAATTACCTTAAATTGAAAGAACATTAAATTGAAATCTTTTAACTATTTTTGTTTCACGCAGAAAATACTATAAACCTTAAAGCAAAAACTCATTATCGAACGTAAATAAAAAGTTCATAAGTCAAATCTCTGTCAATCATATGTTTACTTGTCAATGTCATTCTCCCCTACTTTCTACAGTGCTTTCTACAAGTAGAAATCGAAAAATGAGTGGGTAGGACCACTCGTAGCAGAATTTACGGAATGAATTTTCAAAAATTGTGATTTTAGGAATTCACATGCGAATCTTGCAATTTCGTATTCGAATTCGCATGATTCAAAAATACGACTCCTGAAGCAGATATCTGACGCCCTTGGGAATTTTAAAGTCCATGAACACCTCAAAATGGCTACAGTAAAAGAAAAAGGCACTATCGAAGAAATATAAATCAAGACTGGCGACTTACCCAAATAGCTGGTCATTATCAAGAGGCGCAAAATTCTACACCCTGACATGGAATACCAGTAAACAAAACAGGAAAAATTTGGAATGATTCCTAGAGTATTCCAGAGGCCCAATTCCCGTAATTTTACAATAGCCGCAATCCGGTGTCGATCCGCTCCCAGTAACATTACGATCACAAACGGTATTTTCGTAAACCCAAAAAAATGCAATTATAGTTTGTATCGACTGAAAATGGAAGGAACCAAAATAAAAATTTTTTTTGCTCTATTTTCAGTCATATTATGGCAGTTTAGATAATTTTACATCACAAGAATACCCTTTGTGATCGTAGGTAATTTTACTGGGAGCAGGATAATTCTAAAAATTTAAAGAAGTTAGATCAAAAATTAACACAATGGAGCAATTAATATAAAGCAGTTATATAATGAAGAAAAGAGAAGAGATTTCGTAGGATCTAGAAATTCTAGGATAAAACGATTGTATTTTCAACCGACTACAAAAAACCTACCAGGAGGTTTTTAATACAACGTGAGTATTATTAATTGTAAATAACGAGTTGCTCGTGTCAATATTTGTGTTACCAAAATTAATTAACTACCTTTAAACTAGTGACTCCGCCCGAGATATTTCGCTCATTATCGGAGAAATTACGGTCCCGGATAATGTTATCAAAACCACGCTCCGCCACGAACGCACAGTGAAAACCAACGTTTTTTTTTTGAAAAAAAAAAAATACGTTACTTGTTACGTTAACGTTACGTTAGTGATCCGCTTCTCAATCTACAACATCTCCTTTAAAATAGGTTCTACGAACATTTTGGTTTTGTACTTCCAGCTGAATCAACCCCTGTGTACATCTGACATTATTTGACGGCCTCCGTAGCCGAGATGCGAGCTTACCGGACTTAGTGTCGCTATCTCGGAAGTCCCGGGTCCGATTCCCGGTCGGTCAATGTAGACAAATAACTTTCTATATTGTCTCGGGTCTGGGTATTGTGTACCATCATTGTTTCTGACTTCTGTAACACAAGTGCTTAAGCTACTTATCATAGGATCAGAGCAATGTATGTTATGTTGTCCGATATTTATTTAATAATGTTTTATTTACTTACTCCATTTAAATGGATTTTCCAAAAATATTGTGTCTTATACATCAATTTATTTGTATGCTTGAGGACGGGTCATAGTGGAACGAATGTGCATGCAAAGACTCTATATTAATTACCTAATAAATCAGTTAAGTTTATTAGAATTATTTTAATATATTTAGCCGTTATGATGGAAAAAGGTTTAATAGTAGCTACTTTACGTATAAAAATATGACAGGTTACGTATATTTCAATAAAATATAAGGTCACACTTCCAAAGCTTCAGCAACTTCAGCCACATTCTTAGGCTTGGCCAATCATCAATCAAATTATGCGACTCAACAGGTTCGGGGACAAATGCGGATGAAGGATTTGCTCTTTGAATCATCAAAGAGCAAACCCTTCATCCGCATCGAAACGCTAGGTACATTTCTATTATGCTATTATATTATTGAATTCTTACAGTCACGTGATTTTTTTCCATATTTACAGCTTTTCTATAGCAGGGCTAAATTGAATCTATACATACATTGTCATGACTATTCCTAACATAAAAAAAAAATACCCTGAACAGTTAAATTATTAAAATAGATTTTAAGATTTACAAGATAATTACAAAAACAGTTAATTTATAAAAGGCCTACCTAATATAATACACTCGCGGAAATAGTTCCGAGTGGCAGGAGGTTGTGGAGCCGGAGAGGGGTACGTCAGACACCCGACGTAGAGGTGAAGGCACTCGGATCCGAGTATCGGTGTCAGGCAATCTTTCGCAGTATCCGTATAGTGGAGATAGCGGCCGAGTCCGTCCTAGCGGAGCCCCGGGATGTCAGCAAGTAGCGCCGACGAGTCCTTGGTGCCAGAAAAGCTCCTGAAATTGTTGCTTTAAAGCGTTGGCGACC
Organism: Anania hortulata; assembly: GCA_963576865.1. Classification (NCBI taxonomy): domain Eukaryota; kingdom Metazoa; phylum Arthropoda; class Insecta; order Lepidoptera; family Crambidae; genus Anania; species Anania hortulata. The sequence goes on along the minus strand of OY756396.1, from coordinate 14,503,225 downwards.
CTTTCGCTATCATAGGAATGACTTTATTACTCAGTGTAGTTATTATCGCTTTAGAAGCTCGATCCGAACTGTTCGTAGGGTCTGAGTTGTGCTACCTTAATATTTTAGTTTTTCGAAACGTGTGAACGTCCGATCTACCAAGTATAATACCCACCTCTTTGTTGGGATAAAGTCTGAGAGTGCGACAAAAACTTATATACATTGTTACATTGCCAAGGGGTGCCAAATTTAAAAAATAAGATCTAGGGAACATTAAAAAGAAGCGTCTTAATCGTTATTATTTTTGATAAAAAGTCATTATCGATATAACGAAAGCCGCCATTTAACAGAGGCGTAGGTATGGAGTGCCAACAAGGACGTTGCCCAGTGCACATACGGTGCATTTTTTTCATGAACGAGTTACTACACTTATGATTTTTACCGCGAATAGGAATTATTAAATGTTGTTTTGTTCTATGCATAGTTCGATTAAGTTATCAACCGACTTTAAAAAAGGAGGAGGTTCTCAATTCGACAGTATGTTTTTTTTTGTATGTATGTTACGCGATTACTCCGCCAATTATGAATCGATTTTAATGATTCTTTTTTTGTTTGGTAGATTATACTTCAGAGGTGGTCCCATATAATTTTTTATCGAAATTGATTTAGAAATTTTTGAGAAAATCAACAAATATATACCCAGATAATATTTTGGTTGTGTTTCTTGTTACCTATCTTCGACAAGTATGAGCCGATTTTGATGATTTTTGTTTTATTGAATAGCTTATACTTCAAAGATGCTATGATAAAAGTTTGCAAAATAAAAATCACCCCTAAGGGTAGGAAAATAGGGGATGAAATCGGTGGTCAGCAGTTAGATTAGGATTTATCACTAAAAATAGATGAGTTAAGTAAATTTTATTTAAAATAATAAAACCGATTTCAAAACACTAAAATGCTAAAAATAATCCTAACACTTAAGTACCTTATCAGTTACTTTTGGAGTCGGTGCCAGCCGATGAGAGATTCAATGTTTTTGTTTGCAAAATTGTAATAAAATTTTTGATTCTGAGCCACTCCTGAAGATTTGGCTCCCCTTTGCAATGTAACTCTGTGTGCTATGATTTAATTTAATAAAATGTTTTTACTAAACTATACTTTTTTATTAGATCATAAATTATTTGAAACATTACCTAATTACGTAAAATAACAAATTATAACGTGGTAAGTATAAATAATTAAGGAAAATAGTCACGAATCGTTTAAGTATAGTAAGTACTTTAAGTGATGGAATACTATGATCTTTAAAGGTTCAGTGTGATGGAATCTAATAAGTAAAATATTGATGTATAACGATACATTTATGTAATAATTTTAAGTACATGCTAAGCGAAAAATAAGTATTTTATTTAAAATAGACTTAATTATAATTTAATTTTAGATTGTAATTTACAAAACAATTATTCATGCTTACACTGAAACAACGAAGTAAAGTAATGATTTTTAGTCGCAGTAGCTTAAAATATTATTAAATCAGTCAGATAAAAAAAAAATTGAAGGCTATAATTATTATAAAATGTACAGGACTTTTTTTCTGTTAACCGTCACTACGAGTACTTACCCTGCCACCCGTTTCCGGCTTGACGTTATTTCTGGGACACTTAAACCACGTTTTGCACCGACTCCAAAAATAACTGTTAGGTATGTTTGTATGGGACAATTAATGTAGTTAGCATGTCAAAGTCGTAAACTACACAGTCACACTGTAGGTAATAAAAGTTTGGTGTTAACAGCTTAAGGCTTTTAGGATTACATGTTGCCTCAGATATATTAGATCTGTCACTCGCAAAACGATGTTTGGCAGGCTTAAGCCGGCTGTCGACCGACCTAAGGTCTACGTTGCTTAATGGCAAAGGAATTTAGATATTGCAAACAGATCAACCTTGAATTAGATGGGATTATTCGTGGCATACTTTTTGAGTTCCATTCAACTGGACTAGACTAAAAGTGGTACTTTATAAATATTCATCATATACACATTAATATTGTGGTGCTTGTAGCTCAGTGGCGGCAGCGCTTTGGCAGTGCGCCGCGGTTGTGAGTGGATGGGTGACCATTCCGGCTATATTTAGAGACATTTATCACAAGCATCTCCGTGCTTCGGAAGGGACGTTAAAAGTTGATCCTGGATAATATCGCTTGGTTAAGTCACTAAGGTTTAGACACTGACCTTACCAACACCCCTCTACCCAAACCATCTCATAGTTCATAGCTTCTTAGGGTGGGGCCTCTGCGCTGTGGGTGTATATAGGATAGATAGATAGATACTCTTTATTGCACACCATACAAGTAAAATACACATGATTTTTACAGAAATAATATATAGGATATTATATACTTGACTTTAATAATAATTGTGCATGTACCATGAACACACTGTCTGTTAGTAATTTACATATTTAAGTGGGTAAAGCTAACAATAAATAAATTGTCTAATTAAGAAATTGAGATTCTTGTGTTACGATTACGAAGCCAAAACAAGACAAGGGGCCATCCCGTTATTTTTTAAATTCATTTTGTTTTTAAATATAAAGCTATATTGCTTCTTAGCTATCAGTTGTTTATACTAACAAATATTTGCGAATGGGTTTCCTGATAAAATTAAATTTAGCTTACCCAAGGCATACCCTGAATTAAAATATATTTCAATACAAGTGTGCTGGTGTTTCCCACATGCAACACGCATTGATTTTATTTTATTTTATTTATTTAAGATGCATAATAACAGATTACAATCATTGTTTTTACAATTTGTTTAACTTAAGGCTTATGGGCTAAATTGTAACATAACAAGATGCATCCTTTATGTAACAAATAATTAAGACAACAAATAAAGATAAAGATTTGTAGAAATTTAACTTTACATTATTACAAAAAAACATTTAAATTTTTGTATAGCTTGTGCAAACTCAATATCTACTGTCCAAAACGGTAAAACAAAACAAATAAGAAATGTAAACATTAAGTTGATAGACTGCCAGACAGAATACCTAAACATTTTTATATCTGTCCTAAATAATGTGAAGATTATGTCGTTATAAAATAAATATAATGCGCATTGTATGTTGTGACTGTCGTCTCAGAGATTAGATGATAAATTGGAATAAGAGTACCTAGGCTCGTGTCAAGCGTTTGACACAAAAATAAATTTCTTGAAACAAACGAAAATATTTCACGGTCGTCTTTAGCAGGTTTATCAGCATGAATGACGTGATAATAGAGCGATTTATTCGTTAGCTTTAGGCCTAAGAACCCGACTGTGCTGTGTGCTGGCCGTGCTGTGGCTAGTGTTTGACCATCATTACAAATTTTCACAATGCTCAAGCAAGATACACCACCGGAACTCAAGACACATATTCTTCACGCACGAAGAAAATAAAATAAAGAATAATATAAAGAAATAAAATAAAAAAACGGTTTGCGATCCCGTGGCACGGCGTGGCAAGCAACGCCACGGGCGCCATGCCGTTCACGATGACATGATAGTGTCGCACCAGTTCGTAGCATTCCGTTTTGCGTAGCTTGAGCATTGTGAAATTAGTAATGATGGTCAAGCCTTAGGGCTTGACCATCATTACTAATCCGCTAATCCGCTCGGTGCGCCTAAGCGAACGCATAAGTACTTGACTGGCTTAAAACTCTTGACGCGACTTCCTGTGAGATCGCACTTGTTTAGTTTATAGATATTTCAACAATGACAGAGTTATCATTCTATTATTTGTCTTGTACGCACTGAATTGTAATTGTTACTTTTCAACGCGGTACAATACAAATTCAAATAACAAATATTAAAATACTTAATATTATTGTGTTATTGAATGGATTTACTTACTAACGTTACGTTTCATAAAAAAAATCATTAACAATAATATTGATCGGGTAACAAGATTTTGGGCTCATTGTTCTTGTTTTCTAAGTGGTGGTCGCTAAAGAAACTCAAAGTGATGGGTTCCATAATTTGCGTAATTAATTTTCTTGCTGACTAGGGTCTTGATTTATTAGCATCTAAAGCATTAAAAAGTATATTTTTTTATCCAATAGAGATGGTGGGCGTGAACGGCATTACACGTCGTGGCACGAGCACCAGCGGCGTCAGCCGGCTTCACCGCGCGCCCACTTGCTCGTCGTGCGCGTCCTTCCGCCGAGCGCCCGGAACCGGCGCGCGTGCACCCAACGTGCCAGTGCGCGCGCTCTCTGTGCGCACGCACTTTAACTAAAAGCGTCCGTATATATCTAGCCATCAGTGTTCTACAAAACGCCCAAATGTAGCCACTAAGGCTGAGGCCTATAACAAACGTAAATTTCAGAGTTGTAAGTCGCGTTTTTTTCGAGTCGTGGAATATAATTACTACTCTACACTAGACATAAACATGGAAATTAATAAATGCAGCAGAAATTATGCAACTCAGACACAAATTGATGCATAACATACGAAATTTCGCTTGTTTAGTCTCGGCCTAAGATGAAATATTAAATGAATAACATTAATTTATTACCTACAAATAAGGCACGTTTTTGTCCCAAAATTTACATATTGCGTCCGCTCTTCCCATTTTTGGACATGTCGGGTTTGACCGCCAAATTAGACGACACAGTAAAAAACATAATATCCTCAGTGCTGAACCTCTCTTTAGATGATCGAACCTGGACCCAAGCCTCTCTTCCTATCAGGTTTGGGGGCTTAAAATTTCTAGTGTTGCTCTCCCTCGCATTCTTATCCTCGACTCACAGCACTACAGAGCTGGTAACTGTCTATCGGGCCGAGGCCATCAACGCTTGGAGACAATTGTGCTCCGAAGACTTGCCTTCATCAGTATCATCACAACAGCAGTGGGACGAGCTGCTCTGCAGACTAGTACGGAATAATTTATTGAACACGTCCACTAGTACTGCAGATCGAGCTCGTCTACTTGTCGTAGCTGAGTGGGAATCGGGACTTTGGCTCAACTCCCTCCCATCTCCAAATCTGGGTACACTTTTAGATACCTCCACTTTCAGCCTTTCCGTCTCTTTTCGTTTGGGAGCACCTTGAAATGTCCCACATCGCTGTCCTTGTGGTGACATGGTAGACTCGTTGGGTCATCACGGCCTTTTATGCAGCAGAAGCGCCGGGAAATTTCCCCGACATGCCAGGACATAATCTGATGTGCTCTTGCTACCGCGTCCGTACCGGCAATTCTTGAACCGAATGGCCTGGTGCGGAGTGATGGCAAGAGGCCTGATGGTATGACCTTGGTTCCGTGGAAGATGGGTCGGCCTCTGGTGTGGGACGCAACCTGCGTTGAAACACTTGCTCCATCTCATCTTTCACGTACCTCGTCAGGGGCTGGCTTTGCTGCTGCATCAGCGGAGTACTTTAAGCGTCGCAAGTATGTAGGTCTCAGTAGTTCCTACATGGTTGAACCGTTTGGGGTCGAGACGCTCGGGCTGTTGGGACCTAGCGCACATCGACTGTACAGTCAGTTAGCCAAGCGGCTGATTGACTGTACGGGCGACCGGAGGGCTGGCGCATTTCTTGGTCAACGTATCAGTTTGGCCATTCAGCGTGAAAATGCGGCCAGCCTCTATAGCACCATGCCCTGATCATTTGACGGCGATTTGGGACACATTTTTTACTTGTAAATATTTTTCTTTTTAGGGTTAGTTTTTGTTATTCAGTTTGTACAATTTCATAAAATGTATCGATTATTTAAAAAAATATATTATTTAGGCACGTTTACATGTCCAAATTTTTTTACCATAGGTACCACTGCTTCGGAACAAATTGTAGTTAGTGCCGAGGCCAATTTTCAAATAAGTATGAATATAAAAATTGTACCGATTCGAGAGACAGTTTTTAAATCTTACATAATTTATGAATGTACGTGTATATATATATATATATATATGAGTATAATCAGTATAATGTAGCTTTTCCATTTCCCTTTATTATGTTCACACGAGGTTTACGTAGGTACACGTATGTGTACAAACATGCTACATGTGTATACATGTAGCATGTTTGTACAGGCAGGTCTGTAACAAATTTCCGATTGTAACCACCCTAAGCGAAATGTCTTATTTTTATTGTCTAAATGGCTTGCAGCCGGTTGTTTGCCAGATCTATGCCGGCCATTTTTTATGGGATTTAGTTACAACCGGGTTGAAACCGTCTCGTTAACAAATGAATGCATCCAGGTGCATGCAATCGAACAACATTTTCACGGCAACGTCTCTTCAACTGACTTTAATGTAGGTAATACCAATACTTGTAAGCCAGAACAGGCAAAGTATAGTTCCGTGTTGAGTACGGAACCCTAAATAAATATGGTTTTCTCTCTCAATGTCAGCAATTTATTCAATGTTTCTATTGCTGATAGATAGCTTCTATCGCCCCCATGACAGGGTTCATAATATTGATTGTGGGGCTTTATTTATTTATTTGTATTCTTATCTAGATATAATAATATTATTGTGATTCTAAATAAAAAAAATATTAGACAACATAACATACATTGCTCTGATCCTATGATAAGTAGCTTAAGCACTTGTGTTACAGAAATCAGAAACAACGACCGGGAATCGAACCCGGAACCTCAGAGACAGCGACACCAAGTACGGTATGCTCGCCTCTCGGCTACGGAGGTCGTAAATATTTTAAAATGTATAAATTTGGTATTGAAATGATGGATGAATTTTTATTGCTGTTTCATTAATCAAAATGTTAGGTTAGTATAGTCAGTATAAAGTATTAATTTAAAAATTGTTATATCATCATGAAACTACACTCAAGAGCAATGAATTCGGGTAACTTACAAAAACATTCATGTTCTAGGATCTACGAACGTTATAGCGGTAAATAAATTCAGGTATTTTTACCCGACTGCTAAAAGAACCAGACCGGGACGAAAATAATGGACTATTCTATCATATTTTTGATAATCCAGCTGGCTTCTTGGTTTCTCGAATACAGCTAAAATTAAGTTAAGTCATCCCACTGCAGGGCACAGGCCTTTCCACAACTATGAAGTGATCTAGGCCATACTCCACCACGCGTGACGAGTGCGGATTGATGAAGGGGTGTTGTATGCCCGCGACTCAACCTTACTGTCAGATACCTATTATTAAGCCACCCTAAGGCCTCTGATTAGGCTTTTTCACGACTAATGTCAAGCGATATTAGCCGGGACCAACTTTTAACGTGCCATTCAAAGTAAGATGCTTGTGATAAAAGTCACTAAAAATGGTTTGAATTGTCACTAATCCAATCATAACCGCGGCGTATGTAGCTTAACTTTGGTAATCACTACAAAAACGCTGCCACTACTGAGCTACAAGTGCACCTCAAAAATAATTAAGCGACTCGAATAAATTGCTCTTAAGTGTATTTAGTACTTGTCAAATATTAAGTAATTAAGGGGTTTCAGATCCACTTGCGCATCTCTGGAGTAGCGAATTTAACCCTGAACAATTCATTACGTATTAAGGTGGCATCATTCTACAGGGTGTACTCGTAAAAAGCACTTCTTCAAATATATACAACCTGATGTTAGCTGGTCGGCAGTTTAGTATGGGGATGTGTTTTTATTTTAGATTTCAATGTTACTTACATAGAAGTTGTTGGATATTAGCATTAGAAATTAGAATCACCTTAAAGTTCCACTGCATCTTTCTGTTACACCCTGTAAATCTGTCAGTTTGTATGATTGACAGAGACAGAATGATGTCCTAGTCCGGTGGTGCGCAAGTCCATCTTATTGTATGTACATATTCAATTCAATGCAATTCAATACATTTATTGCATTCTTTAATGTTACACAGGTGTTATAAATAGGTACATATACGAGTATTTGAATTGTGTGTTACGCGAGTTAAGACTGATTTGATTAAAATAAAAATATGAGCATAGTTTTATTTGTGTTTTCACGTTGATAGAAAAATCAAAATAGTGTCACGTGGTTTATCGGTTGACAATTTGCTATCCAATGGTTCTGAATCAGGGGTCATAAATACTTCTTACTGCCAGACAACGGACTCAAGTCCACTTGCACAACTTTTAAAATCGAGATTAAACCCATCCCGGGTTTAAATATCTTACAGTAAACAAGTTTTTTGTAGTTACAGACAATGTTTTTTTTAATGTAGGTGTAAACTAAATCTGTATGCTTAGGTCTGCGTGTGCTGGGTTAGCGAGGCGTTGCAAGACGACAACAACAGAGAAAATGTTTCTCTGGTAACTAGATTTATACAATAATTTATTAGGTAACTCGTAATCGTAACCCAATGGGGAAACACAGGCAAAGCTAATCTCAGGTGGCGCCATTGTGTTTGGTATTGTCAACCGTTGTCAACTAATTTCCACACAAACGTCAAAGTTCTTTTTTTTCTGTGCTAGATAGTACGACGCAAGTTTGACACACGTTTGACAACTTATAATAACCTCTATCGTAGTGATTATTTGAACAGTAGCAGCAGTGACAGAACCATTGATCAAATAATCACTACGGGCAAGACCAAACAAAATGCGACACATATCAGGATAAATGTGCCGTGTGGTTTCCCATTGGTGTCTGGCGCATATTTATTTATGTGCCGGACAAACAAGCAACAACAAAGCGAATTGATAATAACGTAGTTACAGAAAGAGAAGGTTTATTACTTAATTAATACTTAGGTCGTACTGAAAGTTTCTGGATTCTGATAAATAGAACCTGCCCCCCCCCCTCCCTTTTTACGTCTGGAAAATGCTGTTTCGCATACGTCAACCGCGAGGGCGGCCGGGGCTTCTGTGGGACTCCGGCTCTCAGAGTGAGAACCGCATACCCACTAAAAACCAGACGGTGTCCTCCGATACCATTAAGTGAGTTGGAACTGCGGGTTATCGCCCAAGGTAGACCCTGGGTATTCGTCCGCAGTTCCGCCTCTGGCTGTGGCTCGCTCAACAGCAAGCGCCACCCGGCTTCAGGGGGGAAGGTGGTCGTCGGTCGTCGTCGGCGACTGATCATCGGGGCGTCAGCCAAAGCCTCTCGCTCCCTCTCCGCCGCTTCCTTCTGAGAGACGACTGCCTCGCAGAAAGTGAGCACCGCCTGCCACTTCTCCTCAATTTCCACCATTTGGGCTACGATTGCCCGCAGGGATAGTTCTTGCCCCACTGCGGCGATGAAAAACACCGCGCTGCCTCGCCCAGGCCGGGCATGTATCGAGGGTGTGCTGCGCAGTGTCGTCGCAATGGCAGTGGTGGCATGAGGCGGACTCCTCTCGGCCGATGCGGCAGAGAAAGGCGCCAAAGCACTTATGGCCCGATAGAATTTGGGTAGCCCGGAAGGTCAGGCGACCATGTGTCCGTCAAGCACCGGACAGATGGTTGTCACGGTGCGTCGCCCGGCTGAGGACTTGCCCCCCTAGCATCACCACCAAAACACGATATCATATAGCGATTCATCGACACCAACTGTCAAAATATTTGCCATATTAAATCATGGTCGGTGTTTTGATTAAAAATCAACACGGCTATATCTATAATATTAAAAAAAAACTGACAGTTGGTTTCGATAAATAGCTATATCATATCGTGGTTTGGTGGTCATGATAGGGGCAATTAGACATGGTACAATTATTGTTTTAAATGCCCTTACAATTTATTCATTTTTACATTCGCTGGAAAAACAGTAAAAACAGTTGATCCAGTCTTCTCTAAGGACCTCTTCAATAGCTTCATGGCTTCATTAATGGTCTATCACGGTAATGTTGAAAATCATTCGCGCGTCATAGAACAACAGGGTTGATTTTTCAATGCAAAAATATTTTGATAATTACTATGCTCTCTTTATATTAACGTCAAAAACAAATAAATAATACGTCGTAATTGTGTACCTCTTCCTTCTTTCTGAAAAAGGTAAAAGTCTATGAGTTCAACCTTATCACTATTTTACTTACACATTAAACTCTGTCAAAACTGGTAGGAACTTTCTTCATTCATTAAATCAGAAACTACAACAGTACCACAACACTTAGACCCGCGATAATATAGAACATTTTCTATTTTGATCCTAGTGGGAATTACTAATACTTACAGTACGAATAAATATGCTAACAAGTTTTTTTTTTCAGTTTCAATTAGTCGTTGTACGGTATTCTGTAGCCGCAGTCGCTGGCTTCGACCTTTCTTCACGGACATAAGTCATGATCATGTCCACGTTTAAATTCTCCGAACCAACAAATGCCAATTGTATTTTCTGGCAACTCTCTTGTTGACATAAGCCACAGTAACAATCATAAAGAATTTGGTTGAACGAAAATTTTCACAAGTTAAAATCATTCAGCAAAGTAATAGATAGCGACTTACAATTTTCTAAAGAACGCCACACTGAAAAAACAAATGACAGTAGCAAATTAAAAAATAACATGTTCCCAGAGTTCTATTTTCGAATACCGTTTATTCGTTTATTTATATTTTTACTGTAAGTGGCGAGCTCTAGAAACTTTCAGTATGCCCCACGTAGTTGCTTTTAACTGCCTACACATTTTACCTTGTCTAAGCTGCTTACTAGCTTCACGGAAATCACGGATGATTATTTTGTTTTTCATATTTATTTTTTTAACGAAGCCAAAAAATAAGATGTAGATAACGATGAATGATCTGTTTTTGCGTTGATAAATACGAGTAGGCCTACTTAAATGTGACACATTATGGTAGTAAGACTTATGGATTAAAAATTTGTTTAAATTAAACTGACGAAAATCAATCACTAAAATGGTACCGATTTTTCTAGAAACACGGTTGTATAGTATACACGCGGTAAACACCGCTATAAAAGCATTACTACTACGAAAAACAACTGAATAAAATAAACATTTGGGCGTCGATTGACGTTCACTGGACTTGTTGATTGTTGAAACTTGCCATGTGATTCAAATAAGACATCGTATTTTAACAGACTGCGAAAAAGAATCCGTATGTTTATTTCAACACAACATTGAATCTATATGAAACTTTTATCTCAATTAAAAATTGCACAGCAGCAGCTTGTGGAATAGTTTTAGAAGATAACATTTTAATATAACAAAGTTCCACACACTCTTATTGAACTACCTGCTCATAAGTTTAAAATTTACGAATACTTAAATGACGAGGATGGACTTTAACTTCTTACGATTAGCTCGCACTTAATTGATTGGTACTACATGGCTTCTGACTTGTATTGTAACTGTATTTCCTGTAACAAAGGTTAAAAAAGGTGACTGACTTTGATATGTAGGTAATCCCTGAAGTGGTGATCAGTTAACATGGAGAATTTATAGGTCATGTATAAGTGCCCGAAGCTTGTTTGTATACTTAATAAATGATTATTGAAAATTATGAAATTTAAGTTTTTATGTCATTTGTCTTCTTTACATTTTCGTCGGCCATTTGGAGAAAACACACAAAGGATTTGCAGATTTTAGGCCAGTTTTACTGTAACAGAGAAATATTAATATAGGGACTTTTGCCAGCAGCGGGACACCATAAGATAAAAAACCTTACGGTTTTTTTGTACATAAAAAATATTTTCAACAAACAAATTTCAGTAAATTCGGAGATCAGAGGTATGGTCAGCCTGACAAATTTCAGTAATATTTTAAAATTATTTATAAAGTTTTATAAAAAAGAAATTCTCACAACAAGTCCTTTTATTTGGTTTATGAATTGAATGAGTGTCATATAACAGTAGTGGTTAGTTTTTTTTTGTAAAGTGTATCAAGATACTCTTCTCAACAGCGTTGTTTGCGGGTTACAGCGCTGTCAGCTGAGTGTTTAATGTTTGGGCAGTTGATTTCTAGTATTGGGATAGTGTAATTTGTTTTGGAAATGTATTTGTAGAAATTCTTTATTTCGGTCACGATGTTGGTGACTGAATTGTGAAAGGTATTCAGTCCATGAGTTTGTAGGGGTCGATATAGTAATTGTTTGAAGCAATAGTATGATCTGTCCGCTAAGCAATGAAACGAGGGCAGTTCTGGATGGGATGTTTTATGGACTGGGGTGTGACAGAGTCACAGGGATAGGTGTCCTCTGCCAGGATTTTAAAACGGTGTAAGTATTCTTTATGCCAGCCGTGATTGGTCAGCATTTGAGTTAGCGCTAATTTGGGTGTTACGAGTGTAAGGTATTCGTCTACATCCGAGTAGGTAGGTAGGAGAGTTGTGTTTTATTTACAATTGTCTTTATCGGAGTACACGAGATAGGTCTGGTCACTGATTTACTATCTCAGTGGGTTAGGTTATCTGAATCACGATTAGTTTCTTTTGAATTTAACTAATTTGGGATTTAACTTTTTTTCATGGCGCAATGGGATCAGATCACCTACAATAATAATTGCTTAGGTGACTCTTCTCCTCTTCTTCTTCATCTATACGGTCAATCCCGGTTGCGTCCAAAGCCATTGCTTAGGAGCCCAGTGTCCAGTTTCCTTGATTTACTCCTCCACTTCGCGCGATCTTGAGCGTCTCTAGTTGTGAGATCATTGGCACGCATGTCAGCCCTTACGATGTCAAGCCAGCATTTCTTGGGTCTACCCCTTTTGCCAGGACCTGACGGTGGCGGCATGGCCAGACATTTGTTTCCTACGTAGCTGACTACTACTACTACGACTACTACAACGTGACTCCGCACATTCACCGCAGCATATTCATCTCCGTGACACGCAGCTCCTGCTTGTGTCGCTTAAGTAACGGCCACGCTTTGCTGCCATATAATAGGACAGGCCTAATGATGGACTTATAGATCTGTCCTTTCAACTTAACCGGCATTCTGGGGTCACAAATGACACCAGTCACCTTTAGCCATTTGGCCCACGCAGCAGCAATACGTGCTTTTACGTCGCAACCTTGTCTCCGCCTATGCGGACGGGCGTTGGATCTCTATAGGCCAGGTACTCGGTCTTCGCCACATTGAATTGTTTAGGTGACTGTAAAGCTATACAGTGTGTGGCCTACAACCGGGGATAATATTGAAAACAGAGACTCTATAGGTCACTAGTAATTGAACCATTATAGTCTCAATTAATTAAAATCAAAACTTTACTTTTAGATTTTTTTCTAACAAACTTAATCGTAAATTCAATGTAATGCAAACAATGCAATAGTTCCGCTTAACTTGAGTGATTGAGTTCATCTGCATCGTACTTATTCGGAGCTACTCGGAACGTCTCTTTGACACGACATTTACAACGTTAGCGATAGTATTGTTTCGCAATAATAATCGTAACTTTAAATTATTATTATGTCTAATGCATGGGTTTTGGTTAACTGGGATCTTTTCAGGAAAGGTACTAATACCTACTCCAGAGAGACTTGGTTTTTAATATTATCCCCGGTTTTAGGCCACACACTGTATAACATAGTACAGTCAACAGCAGGTCAACCTCACCAAAAAATTAAAGGCTATGGAACCGATTTTTAACTTTGACTCCGACACTAGAGATCAACAATAACAATTGAGAAAATTTGACGTTTTCTGGTAGGTTGACAAGCTGCTGTCGCCGCCGGACTTAGCGTCGCTATCGGTTCCCGGTTAAGTCAATGTAGAAAACTACTTTTCTGCGTACTAAAAAAAGGTGTACTTACTTAAATGTAATTTGGTTTTCGTTAAATAGTGATTGAAAAAATTACTTCTAAATTCACAAAAAAGCCATCGCATAAACAAGAAGTTAGATTACAAAGGTATTGACTACTTAGCTACTTAGTAAGTAATCTCCAATGAATTTTTTTTCACAAAATAGTGTTTCAAAATCAATTGGAATGTATCTCGACTATAAACTTTAAAAGTTAATTAAAGATAGGAACGTTAATTTCCTTTCCCATTTTCAGCGTCAAAGGCAATAGATTTACTCAACAATCATTTATAAGGTAAGTTTTAATTAATCTTCATGAATTCGATTATCTGTGTGAAAGTGAAATATTATAAAGTGTATTTTGGATATTTTTATTTATTTTATATAATTTTTATTTTCTCTTACTTAGACAAAATTTATAGTTAGAATATTAACTTGTCAATAGTAAAAACATTTTACTGTTTATAAAATTTTCAGAGAAACAAGACAACTCCAAAAATAAATGTGTGTGTGTGTGCGTGTGTATATGTGTGATAGGCTCGAACGTTAATTTGTACTGAGTCATGGATATCAATCATGTATTTAGGTATGTATGTCTATCCGTTACCTAGTCACCATAATACAAGCTTACATGCTTAGTTTAAAACTAGATAATTGGGGTCATGATCTCTACATGTCGAACTTAAAGTTAACCTTTTACGGAAAACCTTTTACTTTTTGGATGGTTGACCTGCCGTTGTCTGTACCTAATCAGTAACTTTATAAGTCGGTGCCAGCTGATCAGAGTTTGAAAGTTTTTATTACACAGACTCAGAAAGTAACTGATTAGGTACGTGTTAATATTATATTTAGCTTTTTAGTTTTCTGAAGTCGGTTTTTTAAAATAAATAACTGTAATGTCTATGTGTGGAAAATTACAAAAGTTAGTACTTATCACCAACGAGAACAAAAACCATATAAAGGCGAGTAAGTAGTGCCTCGAATGTTAGTACGCATATCGCACGAAAACGCATTAAAGTACGTTTATAACAGTGCGCAATGAAACGTGGCTGTTAAGATAGTCGCTGCCTCTTTAGAAAGCAAAAGTTGAGAAAAATAATATTTTTCGCATGGACGCAATTTTCAGAATGTTGTGTAGGTTTTGATAATTCTTAGCATATTTTTAAAAAAAAAATCTGACTAACTTAAGTATTTAGATGCTATGAGTTGTGGCAAGAACATTTTGATAAGAGGTCGGTAGAGAGGGGTATATGGTATAAGACTATCCAGCCACATCCCTTGGATTCGCCGTGGATTGACTGTTCTCTCAGTAGAAACCATGTAGTTATGATGCTAAGACTTCGTTCTGGACACATTCCACTAAACAAGTTTGCATTTATGATGAAAAAGGTGACATCTCCCAACTGTGTCCAGTGCGCTTTACCTGAAGATGCATATCATGTTATGGTGGAGTGTGCCAGAAACGAATCATTAAGACAACTTTATTTTGGAAACATACTGAAGGATACCGGTGTCTGTAATTTAGTTTTGGCCTCTCCTAGATCAGAAAAAGCCTTTTATTTGTATAAAATCGTTAAAAATTGTGTCGATAATAGGAACTGATTAAGATAACAATAAATTGTTGTATACTCTAAGAAAACGTAATTGAGCGACATGTTCACACAGTGAACAAGCTCATTAAATAAAGATTTTTTTTTAAAAAAACTTAAGTATTTAAGGCTTTTGAATCCACATACTAGTTTACATTTGTCTATTGCTGTAGTACTCGCCTACTTCCAATTTATACGCACAAAACAGCTGGTTGCACCAGCTGCCGGGGCCTGAAGACTCTCGTAAACTGAGTCTTTAAGCCGCCTTAAGCAGTAACAATAAAAGAATCGAATAATATCAATATATTCCTACTGTTAGTAAAATCTTTTACTATTTCAGCCCCATTTATAATGTAACTGAGTTGAGCGGGTTGTGACTTGTGATTAAGTGAACATTTCTACCACCAAGGCAATCGATTTCCATAAATCCGCTTTTTTACTCATTAATTAGCTGTTTCCGATGGAATCGTTTAGATAAGATACAGAATTACAGACAAATATTTAGGTATTTGTACTTATAATATGAGATTTTTAGACGTACCGGCATGCGCAGCCTTAGGACGCTGGACGCAGGGCCTTTAACCTGCCAATCTGGAAGTCATTGGGGGAGGCCTATGTTCTGCTGTGGACGTCCTATGGCTGAAATGATGATGATGATATTTCTATTCAAACACACAAAAAAATTAAAATAGTACATGAGAATTTATTAAACAATAAATTTAGAATCTGATCACAAAGTTTACAACCTACACCTTTATTCAGGGCCTCCGTCCACTGCGTGTGGGAAAACATATAACACTGCTACGATTTATCCTATTATAGGTACATATATTCTGTGCTGCTACGAAGCGAAAGCCGTTCGTCGCCGTAGCACAGAATATAAACGGGTCCATAATTCTCGAGATATTTTTAGTGAATTTTTTTCCGGATTGCGAATTTATCCAAAATCACGTGTCACGACTAAAGATGCAAAAGAAATTTCAAACGCTCTAAGCCATTTGGTTTTAAACCGTTTTTTTATTTAAAACGTTTTAAACCACATTTAAGTGGTTAAAATTATTTTTTCTGTTAGAATATGCACTAAGGCTTCAAACAAAGTGATCTGATTATACCTATTTCCTTATTTAGGATATTTCGTGGTCATGTAAATGTAATGTAAATCTACTGAAATCAAACATTATTGCAAATACAAATTGCACGAAACCTACTAGCTCCATAAATAAGATTATTTATTGAAAATTTAATTAATTTATTTATTTAGATCTTTTTAACAATTTTTCATATATAATTTAAAAATGATGTGTTACTTAAAAAATGTGACGTTGCCGTATCGTGAGGTATAAAAAAATCATAGGCTATTTGTAGTACGGCAAAATACTTACATTCTAAATATGCAATGACTGAAAAAAATTTTCTTTTTTTTTTTTTAAATACGCATATCAAGATTGTTTTCAGTCTTTTTGAAACTATTTAAATAAGTAGTAAAAGTGTGATGAATGACTACTTAAATTAATAAAAATAGAAAAGGATTTGAATGTACCTCATTACCTTTACTTTCAAAGTATAAGTTCATTTATTACTGACCACGTAGTCGTTACCCGTTTTAAACCAGTTTAAAACGGTTTTAAACCATGGATTTTAGTTTAAAACAACATCACTTAAATTGGTAAGTATAGTAACAATCTTATGGTAAGTAGCTTAAGCACTTGTGTTACAGAATACAGAAACAACGACGGTACAACACCCAGACTCGAGACAATATAGAAAAGTATTTTTTCTACATTGACCGACCGGGAATCGAACCTGGGACCTCATAGATAGCGGTAACACCAAGTCCGGTATGCTCGCCTCTCGGCTACGGAGGTCGTCTTTACCTCCGGTTTATTTACAACTATCGTCACGACACAACTGAATTGAACTAGCGCTAAAGCTAGCCACATTATTTTTTGCTAAAGAAGTCCTATATAGTATTGTATGTCAATTTTCAGTTTGAAGTTGTATATCCGTACGAGTGAGTACATTTCTTTTCTCTTGACGCTAGAGCAAACAACAAGCAACGCAACCACAGCTAAAAACTTATTTACATCTTAGTTCGTCATCTGTGTAAAAAGACGTAGGAATCCAAGATAAGTCCGTCAAGAATAAACTAGTCTCAAACAAACGTGGTTGTAAAGACCATTAGATACGCGACATGTCCTCCATAACAATTTCACAAACTTCTCAGTTCAACGACTATACGACCCTGCTTATTAAGAGAGCGTTGCACCCGTATAATGTGATGTATGTGTGTATGTATGTATGTACGATTCCCAGTATTTCCCAGGCTGCGAGCGAAACGTATTTTATCGCAAAGCCCTGTTCACATAATTTTGGTCGGCATTACTCCTACAGGCCGGTAAAAGTATTGGAACGTGTGTGGGTAAGTACGTATACGTAGGTACATTTTTATATTCAAGATATACTTTTCCAATTTATTTAAGCTTAACTTTCATTCTAACAGACGATCCTTGAGTTTAGATTATAATGTAACTTTAAATCTGGATTTGTTGCTGTGTACGTGTCATGATGAGTGACGTTATTTAAAACATAATATGGATGTAGGAGGAAAAAAAATCCAAAGATTGTGAAGCTGTAAATTTTTATACAAAAGCTATAATCTAAATCAAATCAAATCAAAAATAGTTTTATTAATTAAGCCATCCTTCGTATAAAAATAACACTGTTTTCGTGACTCGTTTTACAAATAATAATACTTAAACTAAAGTTACTTAAAACTATACATTACATTATTTCCATATTTATCATTGTAGTAGTAAGATAATGACAAATAGGTTCACACTTTTTTGAAGAAATAATTATTATGATAATTATCGGCATCTAAATATCAATATTACCTCGAGCGATTTTATTTTTTTAAATAAAACTACAGTACCGTACTGATCTAGACTAAGGAAGGTGTACTGAATCTATTGAGATCAAAGTTGTCTCATTTCGTAATGGTTAAGGGGAGTGAAAACGTTATCGCCCGAAACAATATTTCAAAAAGGAAATGTAGGCCATTGCCTATTATTATATTAAATTGCCTATTTTTTAATCAAAACAACATGCTATTGATATTAAATTACTACTCAATTACGAGCCATTAGGATTGTGAAAAATTTGATATTCCGCTAAAACTTGTATGTAATATCAATGGAGTCGTAATGGAACCGTAGGCCGAACAGGACTCTCAGTTCCTGCATAATTTTTAAATGAAATCCTGTTATATTATAATACTTATTAATAATAGGTATTTGTTTATTTTGACAAAATACAATGTACTTTTATTTTCCCTTCTGCACAACAACAATAAGTCTTTCCTACTAACAACAATTGGTTTGCGCTTCCGAGTACAAAGCCAGGTGGTTGCGTGTTCGAATCCCTGCAAATGTTTGTGCGATGAACAGGAGCAAATGTCATGGATGTTTATATATATTCAAGTAAGTATGTTCACCCGCTGTACAGGGTTATTTGTATAACATCAACAACCTCCTAGGGGCTGATTCTGGTTCTCAAATACAAGAACTTTTTCTATGGGACAACAAAGATTTAAGCGTATTCTATGTCTATGGTGTAAAACATAATTTTTTTTAAATACCTACTTGCGCCGCGTATCATCATTTCAGCCATAGGACGTCTACTACTGAACAAAGGCCTCCCCTAATGACTTAGACTCATAAGGGGGGATTGAAAATACTCGCCACGCTTGGCAGGCGGGTTGGCGAGCGCAGTTTTTATAAGATTTCGCACAAAGACGCTGCTGCCCGTCTGCTACAGGAATTAGTTCCTACTGTTGGCTGTGAGGAAGTGTATTCTTTACGGCCGACATAGTGCAAACGAGCCTTACTTAAATAAGACTATACGTATTTTTAGTAAGAACCCGGACTGGCGCCATCATCGTCATCATAATCAGCCCACGTCAGTCCACTGCTGGACAATATAATTTTGTATTATTTTCCATCTACTGCCAGCAATCTTGCGTATCGTCGCTCCACCTGTACCTGTCGGAGAGCGTCACACGCTTCGTTTTTCACATAACATACAGTTTTTACAGTTGCTATACCTACACAGCGGTTTGCTTAGTCGCGGTTTCTACTCAGACACGTCTACCCATCCGTTATTGGTTATACGGAAAATGTGACCAGCGCATTGCCACTTCTTATTCTTCGATCTAAATCAATAGGCTAGTTTCCTGGGTCAAAAAAAGATTATTCTAATTAGTCCGTCAGTTAGATTATCAAAAAATATTGGACCCATATTTTGTCTTTGGTCAATCAAACAAAAAGTTACGAAGATAAAGCGCATAAAAGTAAGCACGTTACGTCACGCCTTGCTAAAAAGTGTCGCAAGGCGTGACGTTACGCGGAACTTTAACGGGCTATATCTTCATCATTTTTTGTTTGAATAAGAAAAGAAAAAATACGTATCCAATATTTTCTGTTCATTGTACTGACGGACTAATTAGATTTTTTTAGGAAACTAGCACATTACTTTAGTTTTTGGTCGGATAACCTAATTTCTGATTTAATCCTTTATAAATCCTGAGCTGCTCTTTTCATAAAACATAAAATTTGTGGACTAACTCTATAAAAACTTTTGGATTTGGATTTTATGAATTTATTTTTTAAAACCGGCTAAGTGCGAGTACCACCTTAGAATATTAATAATCACTTACATATTTTTTTTACACAGACACATTTAGCGAGGCACAAATAAAAAAAAATAGTTGTGACTTATCAAGTGAAAGGGCTTGTTGAAAAAAAAGTGTTTAAAAAAGGGTCGCCCCCTTATCTACTAAAGTGCTGAGAATAAGTCGAAAAAAAAACAGAATATTGTTTTTTACTTATACATAGGAAAATCTAATACTTTAAAAAAGTTAAAAATTATATTTACTGAAACTTTGCTAATCAGTTAGTTTAGGAGCCGGTACCAGCCACCGAGAGTACTATAAATATTTGAGTGTGTACCTTTGACGGTTTATAAACTTTTAATAATTTTAAAGTTTGGAAAATATTAATTTTAATTACATAGTTAATATTTAATTAGTTAATGTTTAATTAATATGGTCTCACCATTCCACGCATGCCGAGGATGCCAAGGATGCTAAAACAGGAACAGGATACTAGACTACGAATCAAGCAGATCTTGGATATTGCATACATCCCTTGATCAAATATTTAAAAAACCTGTGATTTTCGAACGCCTTTACATATTTTTATGGATCATAGCTAAGAACACTCTCGATTAAGTCACCCTTCAAACAAAATATACTTACCTACTGATTTATAATAGGTTAATTCACAGACAGACACACAGATATATCAGACATAATAATATGTACCAACACGTGTTAAACTTATAATACCCCTATAATTATAAAATACTAGCGGCTTTTAATTTCGGCTACGGTGATGTCGCAGATTTGATAATACAGCTTTAAAAAGCTCAGTGTTTAATTTTATTCCCAATAAATAGTAAACATTAATTTGCTCTCAAAAGTAGGTAATTTTAGAGTTTTAATAAAACGCTACTCAACGCAATTTTTCACGTAAAAAGCATTTGATTTTCAATCTTGTATGTTTAATAACTTTGTATGTTTAATATTACCTTTTATGTACTTAAGCCTAAAAAATTCTTAATAAAAGCTACTTTTAAGCTTCGAAACATGAAAAGTTAAAAGGGCGTGAAGTAATGACAGTAATGGTTATCCAATGACAAAATATTTGTAATTTTCTTTATCGTCAAGTGGCTTTTAGTAGTCGTTAAGAGATTACGTTTAATTATTTGACTTAGGATTTACGAGGTCGTTTTCAGCCAGACAAAGAATGTTTATAGCGCATAAAATAGCTAGTATCCCGTACATGATTGATATTTATGGCGATGTTATCGCATCTGAAACGGTGTGGACGTCCGTGTTTTTCCTTTGTTACTACCGTATCTCCGTCAAACACGTCAAGAGTGAATCGGACCTGCACTAGATCCCGAACCACTGACCTGTATAGATACAAATGATGGCTAATTTTGTGTACCCATTTAAAACAAGTAAGAGTACTTACTGAGAACTAATTTTGACGTAGGTGTAATGCACTGCATAATCATCATCATCATCACTTCAGCCACAGGACGTCCACTGCTGAACATTGGCCTCCCCTAGTGATTTTTAGATTAGCCGGTTGGAAGCAGCCTGTATCCAGCCGCTTCCTGCAACTTTTACCAGATCGTCTGTCCAACTTGTGGGTGGACGTCCTACGCTGCGCTTGCCGGTATGTGGCCTCCATTCCAAAACCTTTCTGTCCCATCGGTATTCAGTTCTGTGTAATACTAGTAAGTAGTACCTACTGCATAATACTGCCTATCTTTTTTAAGACAGTTCTGCTGACTGTCAGAATGGGGCGGATTCCCCACTACCAATGTCAACTAAAAAACGGGGAATCGGGAAAAGATAAAAGACCTATAATCTCTGGCGGCCGTTACTAATTTAGTTTCCGAGGACGCTCGCATCTGTATATACAGTGAGAGGTCTACAGCGCCAAAATAGCAATAATCAAATAGGCATAAATTTATTTTGACAGCAATCAGTTTAAGTTATTAGGTCAGGGTCAGCTACACATAATGGAACTCTCTGTGAGAGTCCGGATTGACCTGACCGGTTTTTTAAGCTATGTTTAATAAAAATTTATTTCATTCAGTAAGTAGATGGGTGAAGGGCGAGCTTAGATGGGATCTAAGACCAAAACCATTTTTTGCAATTTGCGAGAATTCAGGTAAGTACTGTCTGAGATCTCACTTAAGACTTACTTTCATCAAACTGCTTTCCTATGAGTATTATTATTGAACGACATCAATATGAAGTGTCATAAAAGAATTTGATGCCAAACATTAAGACAAAACTAAATAAATGCAGTCTGAATTATTAAATGGATACAAAAGCAAGGTCTTTGTCTGACTGTACTGTTGCCTGTCTCAGTCGCGTAGGTAAGTAACGTACGATCATATTATAAATATTTATTTTAAGCTTTAGAAGATTTGTGATATACTCTATCGGTTTTTACGACTTGTCTCAAAAAGATATTAATCGGCCCGAATCGATAATTCGGAATTTTGCCTGGATAAAATACATTAAGGATTAGGTTAGGTACTTATTTTCTTCTTTCTAATAGGTCTATCTGTGTGCCAAACCTATTCAGCTGTTCATTTCAACTTTCTCACCTTCAATAATAAATATCTGTAATACAACTATCTTATCAAAACTGCAGGCAAAGAGTTATTAAATTAAATTGTTTAAATTATCTTTGATAAACAATTTAATAATATTTGGTTATGCCTTTATTCGAGGTTAAATTCAAATCGAAATAAACCTTTGTTAATTGGTCAGATACTTTATTAAGAAAATTATATATTCATGATACGAGTATTAGTTATTGCGATAGCCTTATCTACATAGATTTAAATAAACGTTTGTTATGTAAATTTTAAAGTAAGTAGTACAAGCCAAAGTTATATAATAAAACCTCAAAGAGCAGCCAATCCCAGAAGCTAAATTGTTTTTATGTAAATTTGCTTTATTAGAATGTTTGAGGTAGGTTATATTCCTAAAAATTCCCTTTGGTTTTGATAATATTTGTACTTGCTTGAGTTTGAAATTTCGTTCTGGATTTAAGGATTAGGTCATTTAATTAATAAGTTTCCTAAAAGGTTCTAATTTCATAACTCATCGACATGCTGGCTAGTCCAATTTGCTGTTAATTTAATCCGTTAAATCTCACCAAAGTCAAAACTTATATATAAAATGAAATTTTGAATTTGGAAAAACAATCAACTTACTTAGGTACAGATTTTTATCACTCGAAGAGCGGTTAGTACTTAATAAAAATTATTGCCGTTCTTGTGTGCGTTAGTGCAGGTAGCGTTAGGATGCAATCATAGATAAGGAAAAAAAAACTTAAAAAAAAAACAGATTGAACAACTTAAGAATCCCAAAAACAAGGTTTCTGCTGTACCTATGCCGATATCATCTCGTATTTTTTTTGTATGTTATATATCTCCTTCAATACAGGCGAACTTTAATTATAAGATTAAACGAACTTACCTTAAGTGAAGTTCAATCTTAATTATACGCAGCCGATTGTTTGAGATATATTTACGAGTAGTACCGATGTTCTACAACAGCGTCGGGTCACAATGTTTTAAAGCTGGAAAAGAAAAAACATTTATCCCTGCAAATGGCAACATTTGTTGGTAATGTCATTACGTTTAAAGACAGACAGCCTTATGAGCAACCCTGTAATATACTGGGATAATACAAAGTATTAGTGGGTGGGTTTTTTGGGACTGTCATATCTCAAACAATCAGCTGCGTATAATTAAGATTGAACTTCACTTAAGGTAAGTTCGTTTAATCTTATAATTATACTTGCTGATTGTTTGAGATATATTTACGAGTAGATGTTTGAAGTTCGGTTGCGAATAAGTTGCTTATTAGTTTAGAAAATGCAAAAAACATTTTGAAAACTAAGTACAATCCTATCAATCAATTATACGTTAGGTACCTAAGTAATTCCTTCATAGGAGAATATCTATAATTCACAAAAGGAAGTAAAGTATTTGATTGTACATACCTGTAACTGGAACTAATGAATATATAAGTTGATTCCATTAATATAGCGTTAAAAAACAAACCATAACCGCGCCTGATTATGGCGCTCATCCCTTGTTGATTTTTGGCTGAAATTCACTATAAACCTTAATGTAAACACAATCCACATAGAGAACTGCATAATAGCATTCTAAACACTAACTTTTAAGCTACAAATAGAGTAAATAATAGTTATTTTACACATTTTATTGCAAGGACTACGTGCCCGCGCTGTCACAAACAATCGTAATGACATTACCAACAAATGTTGCCATTTGCAGGGATAAATGTTTTTTCTTTTCCAGCTTTAAAACATTGTGACCCGACGCTGTTGTAGAACATCTGTACTACTCGTAAATATATCTCAAACAATCAGCAAGTATAATTAAAGGTTTATAAGAGTGGCTGCAGGGAATTGTAACGGTATCTCTGTTGTTCTCCAACTTGCTTACAAGTAACATAATTAAATCATAACTTGCACAAATAACTGAAAGCAAACCACACATCTGAGTAACCATGTTCGAGGTTTTCGTACTGATCCCAAATTACAAAGGATAATATTTTCACTTGAAAAAAAAATTCAACTGCCGCTGGTGGGATTTGAACCTACTACCTTTCACTATCCGGGCGACTGCTATTACCAACTGAGTTACGGAGGACATGGTTTAAATATAGGCGGATTTTTTCAAGTGTTTATAATAAACTAGCATTATTGTAAATGCAAAAAAATCTAATCCCAAAGTGTTTACTAAACTTACATATAAATGTCCAGAAATCTACGGACCACTAAAAACAAAATTAATCAAAGAAAGAGATAGGTAATCTTATAATTAAGTAACTGCTCCAAATCAGGCCTACCGGGCTGCTTGTACTATATAATTTGTGATATATCGTCGCTTCTGATTTCTGTAACAAAAGTGCTTTGGCAACTACCATAGGATCAGAGCAATGTATGTGATGTTGTTTAATATTTATTAATTATTTATTTAACCAGATTAAATAATTATTATAAATATATAAACAACATTTAGATTAAAATATCTACCATGCCCTGAACCCCGAAAAAATGGATACAGCATCAAATATCCCACACAAAGGCTTTTTGAAGAGGCGCAAGTCTTGACAGTGAGACAACTGTTTATCATGCAAGTCACAATACGAAAACACACCATTTAATTTTATAGCAGACCAACAGTCAAATGCCGCCGATATGTCAAATGAGTAAGCAAAACACCTTCTTTTGACGCCAGACATACTTTCTTTCAAACAACTGTATTATAAATTGATCTCGGCACTAAATATTTACCTTAGTATTATTGGCATTAAATTACTACGAGGCTGAATCACTCATACCATAAAGGAAATCACAAACACGCACACACGTATGTAAATAATACACACACACATTGTTGTTTTAGCTCTGTTTATTGTCCGGGTGGGGATCCTGGAGTCCTGAAATACATGAATGTCCAAGTTTAGGCTCCAGTCTTCTCGAATTTTATGTGTACACACCGTGAAATTTTAGTGGTTGTTTTCCCGCGGGTAGGTGATTCCACTCATGAAAACAAACAACTTTTATTATGGAACCAACTCTGAAATCGCGAAAAAATCGTAACTCGAAAACTACGAAAAATCGTAGAACATACATAGGGGAGATTCAGATACCTCTCAACACGAGACACCTAAACAAAATTTTTGGACGTCACTTTTCTGGCCACCCTGTGTAAAAGTATAAAAATGACAGAACATAAACGTAGATAGTGGTATAGCCAAATTAATGATAATAAATTACGACTGCCATATTGCTATGTCATTATGACTATGACAGCCTTGTACACCTTGCCTTAGGTAAACATTTTGCCTGAACTTCCCTCATGTAGTGTTACAAATGTGCCAGAAAATTACATTTTAGAGAGCTTTTGTTTAAAGCTTTGCACATCAAGACCTGTGTGGTTAGCAGACGGTTGCTACTAATGAAAAAATATTGTAAGCTCTCCTTTTTGACTGCGATGTAACATTATTATGCTTTCATGAAATTGTCGTTAAGCTTTTATTGGAATAACTTTTTGCCAAACAGCCAGTTGCTTTGACGTTTGTCGTCAGAATATTTGATACTAAGGACGTTTTTATGAATATACGAGTATCAAATGTTTTTCTGTTTAATTTAAAAGTGATTGATGTTATTCTTAGCAGCAAAAGAGTGTACCTCCATTTAGATCGTCTGTTATGTGTTACTTGTCAGTCAGTGTCACCTAACCAAATAATATAATGTTCTGGAGACTGCGAATAAATGAATAATCTTTTACATGGTGGTTAAAGTATTTTGTTATCTTGGCTAGATGCCAAAAGAAACGTAAGAATATAAGGGAACCGGCCACAATGTGCCAGGCGGCTAGCAAGTAAACCAATAAAACTAATTTGTTTCTGCAAATAGGCTTAAACTAAGCTCTTTTGCACGTCCCATTATTTTAGGGTTCCGCACGTCAAAAGGTAAAAACGGAACACTTATGCCCCCTTAGCATGGCCATATAGCGATTTATCGACACTAACTGTAAAAATATGATAGATATAGCCCGCATGTTGAATTAAGAAGGTATCAACACAACAAAAAAAGAATTAGCGAAATTGTTACATCCGTTTACGCGTGATGCGATGACCAAGGGAAATTAGGGTTCATTTTTATACATATAGATAGATACCTATATAAATCTTCTGTACGTGTGTTTGTCACCTAACTCCTCCTAAACGATGTCCTACTTGAAAGCCTAGCTGTGATAGTTGTTATTTTAAGTTCGTTGTATATACTACTGTCGTGTTTTTTTTTAGTATTTTTAATAAAATACAACCATTTCGCTGACAGAGGACTGACTCCAACAAACAAAATCATTTTAAAGCTTAATATTACGCAAGCAGATCCCTGAATCGCAAAATGGTGTTTGCATAACCCAATATATTTAAACGACATATCCAACGACACCCCACACCATGCGTTAAACGAGAAAAAAATCATCCCGGTTGCAAACATAGATGAAAGGGCATGCTAGCCTAAAAAAAGATTTTAATGTTTTCAAGATTTTAATCTACCACTTTGTTGGCGTGATTAATAAGACCCTAGCGAAATTACGGCTTTCCAGTACTAAGAGTTTCTGAGCTAAGCCGCGGACAAGCATACATGGCGAAACTATAACTATGGGTTCCGTTTTGACTACGGAACCCTAAAACAGTTATCCTATTAACACTTTAAGTCACACACACACACACTAGTTTAAGCGTCGATATAAGTTCAAACACCGGCTTGATGATTTTCAACAGTATTTATTCCACAGAGTCTGCTTTACAAAAATATGTCTGATCGCTACGACAGTACACTCGCGAATGCGCCGCCATTTCGGCACGAACGCCATACTGTGGTTTTCGCCGGAAGCGGAAACCACGGCGTTTTAAATTAAAGATAATTAAATTAGGCTATAATTAATACATTTTAGTGCCATTATAAATTTATAATATTTTAAACAAATCAGAATGTATTTTTAAATTGTTGTCATATTTAAATTAATTGTTTTCAGTATTATACATTTCATAACATTAAATCAGCAACCGGAAGTGCGGAATGTAAACGTCATTCCTTTACATTTTGGATAATTACCGGACATTACATCAAATATTATAAATTATATGACGTTAAAATAAATTAAACCTAACAGCTCGGCCTTCCTGTTAGACGCGAGTCCCATCGCGTAAATGTTTACGATTGCAATAATGTTTGGTAGTATACATTAAATTATGACAAACATTGGACAGAATCACCTATATACATACATTACTTAAATCCCAAAGTGAATATATAATGTAATTACTTAGCTTATCCTATGTTACAGAAATCAGAAACCACGACGGTGCCCTAACAAAGAACAATCGATAAATTAGTTTTGCTGTGTACAATTATTATGATTGATTGAATATTATAATAAACATTAGCTTTGAAAGGGTGCATGATCCCATTTAAGAATAATGTTATAGTTTAGACTTTATTCACAAGGTACAAAAGAAAATGAGTAAAAGTCCTAATTAGCAACATGTTTTCTTCATTACAGTTTCATAATAATTATGTATGTAATACTTATGGTAAACATTATTTAGACTGGCTACAATCATCATCTAAATTATTATCTACATCTAGACTATTGCCAACATCATCTTCATCACCCGTACTACTGTCAAAATCCCTATCAAAACTCATCCAAGGCTGAATTTTATCAATCGCTACTGTGCCCTCATATCGACGGCCGTTTTTACGTGACAAGGGCGTATCTTCGACAATAAACCTATCATGCTCAAGCACTTTAATGATTCTGTAAGGGCCTTGGTATTTAACCACTAATTTCTGCGATTGACCGTCATGAGGTACCTGTCGCTCAACCCTAACCAGATCCCCTGCTTTGTACTTTTTACTTGTTTTTCTGCGTAGATTATACCGCTCAGCATCTTTAACCTGCTGAGCTTTAACGCGTTTATTTACTTCCTCCCTAACAGATTCTAGCTCCTCGGGTGAAATTACATTAATAGTGTCATTAATAACGGTACTTAGCATGCCCTGTGTTCTATGGTTTAGAACAAAACCAAACAGGAGTTCGGATGGGGACTTTTGGGTGGTTTTATGAACTGTAGTGTTTAGCCCAATTTGAATGTCGGGAATTCGCTCATCCCAGGATCTTTCGTCTCTACCGTGATTTGACGTAGCTAATGCCTCTGTGATCGTTCGGTTAAAGCGTTCGACTTGACCATTAGCCCTTGGAGTAGCAACTGCGTTCAAGATGTGTTTTATCCCGTGTTCCTCGATGAAATCTTTAAATGTTTTGCTGGTGAAGCTAGATCCTCTATCGGTAATTAAACGAGTTGGTACTCCAAAGAATCTGATATGGTCTTTTAAAACTTTTATAGTGGTTAGTGATTTTGTATTTTTGACAGGTGTGATATTTATGAATTTAGTCATACTATCAATCAAAACTAACAAATAACAGTTGCCGGCTTTACTTTTTACGAAAGGGCCCAGGTGGTCTGCGTGGATGGTATGTAACGGCTTAGTACCTTTCTCTATTGGATGTAATTCTCCCTCACGCTTACCACCTGGAGCCTTATGATGCGCGCATTCCAGACAGGCAGAAACATATTTTTTTGTGAATCGCCTCATTCGTCGAAACCAAAAATGTTTTCTGATACGATCTAGCGTCTTCTCGTAGCCATAATGACCTACGTCGTCGTGGTTTTTCTTTAAGATTTGCCAGCGAGCTCCCTTCGGCACTACCCATTTTAGTTCTTCTCCTACCAACCGATATAAACGTCCGTTTTTGATTTTATAATTTTTGTAGACACCGGCAGTTTTTTCTGTGTTTGGGTCGTTAAGAATGGTATTAATTTCTTGTATCTCGGTATCCGCGGATTGCACGGTGGTGATCCAATCTTGCTCGGACTCAATTGCCAGTACATCTAAAATATGAGACTCATTAAATTGTGTATCTATCGGGTTGCGGCTAAGGGCATCAACATGCGCCATCTTTGCCCCCGGCCTATAGTCGATTACGCAGTCATACTCTTGCAGTTGGATCCACCACCGAGCAACTCGCGGAACTAAATCTCTTTTAGTGAGCGTTGATCTAAGTGCGTTGCAGTCAGTCAGTATAGTAAAAGGAATTCCAACCAAATACACCCGGAACCGATGCAGTGAGGCTATAACCGCGAGAGTTTCGAGCTCAAAAGAATGATACTTTTGCTCTTCTGGGGTAGTCTTTCGGCTAAAGTACGAGACGGGCTGTAAGATACCTTCCCTATTTCGTTGAAGTAGGATACCAGCAAGGCCATTCTTGCTGGCGTCTGTGTGGAGTTGAGTTTCAAGCTTAGGGTCATACATAGCGAGTAACGGTCGTTCAGCTAATAAGTCTTTAATGCGTTTAAATGACTCGTTCTGAGGTTCGCCCCACACCCACCCAATATCCTTCTTTAGCAAATCGGTCATAGGAGAAGCTATTATAGCATAGTTTTTAATGAATCTCCTAAAGAACCCGGAAAGGCCCAAAAACTGACGTAATTCGTGTTGGTTAGACGGAGTAGGGAATTTGGAGACAGCTTCAGACTTCCTAGAACCTGGACGTATGCCGTTTGGACTAACTTCAAAGCCCAGAAAATCAATCTCCTCAAAGAAAAAGTTGCATTTATTTAATTTTAACGTAAGTCCACCTTTCCTTAATAAATCAAGTACTTCTTTAAGTCTAATTAATCCTTCATCAAAAGTCTTACATGGAATCAAAATATCATCCATGTAGACCAGGGCGTATTTTATTTTGGCATCTGACAATATTTTATTCATGGTTCTCTGAAAAACTGAAGGTGCATTGACGAGTCCAAACGGCATCCGGTTGTACTCGAATTGTCCATCAGGAGTCACGAACGCTGTTTTAGGGCGAGAACTCTCTGCGATTGGGATTTGGTAATAGCCGGACGCGAGATCTAAAGATATGAAAAGGTTATTACCTGCCAGCAAGTCCAACTGGTCCTCGATACGAGGGAGAGGATAGTGATCTTTTTTAGTTTTGCGATTAAGAGCCCTGTAATCGACGCATAACCTCTTCTCCCCGGTCTTTTTCTTTACGAGAACAATTGGACTCGCGTAAGGTGATGCAGATTCCTTAACTATACCGCTATCAATCATTTCGTGGACCATGTTTTGAACTAAACACCTTTCTGAGTGGGACATACGGTATGGCCTATAAACAACTGGCTCAGAATCTTCGAGCTCAATCGTCATCTCAGTGGCATTAGTAAAACCCAAGTCTTTTAAGCTACTCGAGAAACAGTCTCCGTACTCTGCTAATACGTTTTGAAGCGCCATTCGCTGTTCGATTGTCAAGTTAGGATTACAAACTACAGTGTTGTCTGGTTCGGTTTTACTAATAGTAATTTCAGAGATATTGGCTGTCACGTGGATTTGGTCAGCCCTAGTCAACAAAACCCCCTTTTGAATAACAATATCGCCATCGGACACATTGTGAATAAGAAGTGCACACTGATTATTGGTTACACTATATTCACCAGGCAAAAGATAATACGGTTTTTTATCTGGACCCCTAATTGATCCGTGTACATAAACATTTCCCTTAGCCAAAGATTCGCATCTCACAGGAATAGCTCGCAATGTGTTGACAGGAATAGTTGTATCTTCCCGGGAAATCATATGTATCTTTTCATTAAATTTAACCTTTTCGATTACCACTTTATCGGGCATTTTAGTTATGACTATATGTGGCCTTTCTGTGAATGAGTGGCCCAGCAAAATTGGATGCTTAAGAACGTAATCCTCAACAACATATATCTCTACAATCTCCTTGACATTTTGTACCTCTACGGTTGAAACCACAAGTCCTAACGGTTGGACAAGATTCGCGCCAATTCCTCTTAACATTGGCAGTTCAACATCTGTTTTTAAATCAAGATTTAATAATTTCGCCTCACTTTCTCTGATAAGAGAGCACTGACTGCCCAAATCCAAGTGACATTGCAATACCGAATTGTTTACTTTAATATCCATTATGTATTTACTATTTGTTTTATCATCAATACTAACTTCAGAGACCTGTTTTTCGTTTTTATTATTTGTACGAGAATTTGAAGGAGTTTCAGTAGTTTTATTTCTATAACAATTTACCGTCTGATGACCTATCCTGTCACAATTTGTACATTTGATTAGAGGTTTTTCGCATTTAAAGCTAGGGTGCCCTATTTGATTACAATTGAAGCATCGTATACTATTGTTATTTAAACCAGTTTTGCTCGGTCGGTTATTAATTGAGTAAGACTTATCAAATTTGTTTCTCCTTGGATTATCATTATCTTTATTACTTGTATTGCCTACCTTGACTGATCTAAAATACTTTAATACCTGTTCGGGTTCCGAAAATTGAGCCGCTTGAGCGCCAACCTTAACAGCACGATCATCTACGCCATGAAGTAAGCAGTCTACTGCCTGCCGTCCATTTATTTTACAACGGTTTAAGAGGTTGATTTTGATGTAATAGTAATGCTCTAAGGATTCACCATATCGAACTCTGCTGTTCAACATTTCCGAAAGAAGTTCAGCAAAATCTTCACGACATGGAAAAGATTCTATAAGCTTCTTCTTCCACTCGGGCCAGCTGTACAACAGAGTAGGCAGACCCTGATACCATGACTTCGCGACGCCACATAATTTTGGGAGAGAATAATGTATAATTTCCCTTTCGGACCAGTTATAAATTTCTGCACACTCTTCTACCTTATTAATCCATGTTAAGACTGTCTGTTCCTTAGTCATGGGATCAAAGTCTGGGATCACATTATCTTTGTACGAAAGTTTAGGTTTATCAGTGTTTTTCACATCTTTAATAATAAAAAGTACTTTATCTAAAAGAGTATTCATGTCATTTTTAGTAGTTTTAGAACGTTTAGGCTTTGAACGAGTTTTGAAAATAACTGACTCACCCCTACCCGATGAAGATGATGTCGACGAAGTACTTCGATGCCTGTGTCTATGTCTTGTTCGCCGCTCACGAGATTGTCTAATCCTTTCTCTTGATTTCCTGCTTCCACGATTTTCATATTCATCCGATTCTTCAGACGATTCCCTCCTTCTTTTACGTGTGCTTCCTTCATTGTTTGGTGCTCGTACTTGCGTCACGCTATCGCGCGATGTTCCAGGAATTTGCGCTGTGCAATAGTTTCCATCCCGTCCATTATCCCGTCCTCTAAAAATCCTTCTTCCATCAACGTCACTTCTATTCGACCCTTGAGATTGGGTTCCATCCACAAAAACTTGCCTACTATCTTCACTGGGTATGCGCCCTTGACCTCGAGCATCACCCGATCTACGCCCTTGACCTCGGGCACTATCCATTCCCAGCCCTTGACCTCGGGCATCATCAAAACCAGACCCTTGACCTCGGGTATCATCCATATTTGGCTCTTGACCTCGAGCATCATCATATCCTGGCCCTTGACCTCGGGCAATATTACCATCCATGTTTCTGGAACTCGAGAGAAAACAAAGCTTAGCATGACTATACACCATGAAGATTATATTACTTCAATTAAACTTGCTACAAACGATATTTACCAACAAGAAAATATAGGTAGGTATTTAAATTTCAGCTAAAGGAAAAACCAGTAAGTACTAAAACTAGTAAATAAATTATATTTTACGATCATTTCCCCAAATTACTCACAGTAAAATCGAAAGAATAAAAAGCTTTAATTATACTTTCGGGAAAAATGTCTTAAATACCTATGTAGAATGGTGTTACAGGGCTAAGAAACTATTCGCGCAAAGTCAAGTTAAAATAGGTAACAGCCTTAACTTATTCGCTAGTAAAATAAAGTTAAATTTAATAATTGGATTCGCTTTGTTTAATTCGACTTTTACTTTAATTCAATTCAATTCATTTCGTTATATTTATTGCATTCTATAATGTTACACAGGTGTTATAAGTAGATACATAAAACAGATCATTATAGACCCTGTAGGGCACAACAATAAGATAGGTATTGTGGGCAGAGAGGATGACGCCATGCATAATTAGATCAAATTGTTTATTTTAAGAAGTTGTAACGAATTAAAATACATTAAGAAATCATATGATAATTATTGAATAATATATTGAATAACATAATCAAATAAATAGTATTTTTAGGCATTTGAATATTTATTTATCTTTGGATTTTATTTATTGTTTTAGATTATTGTCATTTAAGTATTCGTTTATTGTGTAATAACATTTTTTTATTAACATTAATTTTAATTGTTTTATAAATTTTAAATCATTTATTTTTATTTTATAGCTAAATACTTTTGAATTTACTGATCACACTGATTTGGTTATGAATTCATTTAAATAAAAACTGTAATAAGAAAACAAAAGAGAGACGAGAAAAGAAAAAAAAATGTATTTAAATCTAGCTTAGTTCCCATTTATTCTAGTGCCATATATCTTCTTTGCTTATGAAGTTTTTTTTAAAAAAAAAAAAAAAAAACTTGTTCCTCATAAATCTAGTCCACTTATAGCCAAGAAAATTCACTGTACTTACATTTTGCAGGCGTGCAAGGAAATTTTATTTATCCTTTGTTCATCCCACTTCTGAACTTTAAGCGTCGATATAAGTTCAAACACCGGCTTGATGATTTTCAACAGTATTTATTCCACAGAGTCTGCTTTACAAAAATATGTCTGATCGCTACGACAGTACACTCGCGAATGCGCCGCCATTTCGGCACGAACGCCATACTGTGGTTTTCGCCGGAAGCGGAAACCACGGCGTTTTAAATTAAAGATAATTAAATTAGGCTATAATTAATACATTTTAGTGCCATTATAAATTTATAATATTTTAAACAAATCAGAATGTATTTTTAAATTGTTGTCATATTTAAATTAATTGTTTTCAGTATTATACATTTCATAACATTAAATCAGCAACCGGAAGTGCGGAATGTAAACGTCATTCCTTTACATTTTGGATAATTACCGGACATTACATCAAATATTATAAATTATATGACGTTAAAATAAATTAAACCTAACACTAGTCAGAGGTTACATCTGTCAGTAAGCTTTAGTCATAGGCCTTACAAAACCCGTCAAAAAATCGGCACTGGGTACGCGTGGTGGAGTAGGTATGGCCCAAACCGGTTCCCTACGTGTGTTCGAAACACTTTTCTGCGAAAATTGATACATCGACAACCTTATACCGAAGCTTTCATAGTGCGATGGCTTGTTTCTGCGAAGGTTTTTTTGTTCGACGTATCTAAACATCGCGCACTTACTTCGGTACCTTGGTTCTCCAACTATTGTTTGTCCGATGTAACGTTACTTCGAAAATGTTGTCAAAACATTTTTCTGCGACGTGGTAGGTACAACTTACATTCAAGATTGCGATAGGAATCAACAAAAACATTTGTATAAAGTAATCAATATTGTTTTTTAATCAAATAGTCTGCCACAAAATTAAATAATTTAATCACCACACCACAGCCCGTGAACTCCAAGAGCGTACAAATAATTATTATTTATTTCAGGTATCATAATTATTAAAGATGACATTTTGATAAAAGGGCCATATAATAAATACCATACATACTAACATACATACAATAATTTAATTGTAATTATGACTTCGTACTCGGAGCCGTTCTGGTGGTGGTATTACAGAATTTTATAAAAGTTTTGTCTTAGGTGTTGATTTTTCTAAAGTAAGATTAAAAAATTACATATGTAACGTGCCTATTGTGACATCTTAGTTTTCTTAGGCATATTAAAAGAGGTATTGTTATGTTCTCTATATTTTGTTTCTTTGAGTTATCGTTATTGTACATCATTATGTAGACAGACTATTTGTTTAAAAACAATGTTGATCAACTATATACAAATGTTTTTGTTGATTCCTATCGCAATCTTGAATGTAAGTTGTACCTACAACGTCGCAAAAAAATGTATTGACAAAATTTTCGAAGGAACGTTACATCGGACAAACAATAGTTGGAGAAACAAGTTAACGAAGTAAGATGTTCGATGTTCAGATACTTAGAACAAAAAAACGTATACGGTTGTCGATGAATCAATTTTCGAAGAATTGTGTTTCGAACACACGTAGGGAACCTGCCCAAACCACCTCATAGTTAAGGTGAGGCCTGTGCCTGCAGTGAGACGTTTAAGCATACCTACTTTAGTGTACCAACTCCAAAAACATACCTACCCGTAACATTCCAACTTAATCTACCTACAAGCTGCGAATTCTTAGTAATACTTTACCTCCTAATACTTACTTCGTACGAGTGCTATGTAATATTTACACGTGGCTGCCAGTTGAGTTTATTAATAGGTTGGTATTCATTTTAATTTACCTTCATTGTTTGAGCAGTTCTAGAAACTTCAAGTAATTTGTAACAGTTTCAAATTCAAAAGAAGTATTTCTCACCTTCTTTTAAACATTATTAAGAAATCGTAATAAAATGAGTAACCAACAAAATCTGCGAAGCGTTGTTAAGTATTGTGTAAATTAGGAAATAAGCATTCTCTCTGTAAACGGAAATTTTGTCATTTTGTATTTCAGACTTTCGTGCAATTTCGGTTCTTATTGGGTAATTTACAGTGTATTATGTTACAAGCCATGATTGAAACTCGATTTGTGCTTTCGACGTTTTATTCGACCTATACATACAAGGTGACTTTTTGATGAGTATCCTTATTTTAATAAAGAGTTATTTATTTATTTTTATTTTATTTTATTCGGAACAACAAACAATTACAAAATAATGCTTAAACCAAAAAATAAACAATACTATTACTAAATTTGTAACCAACTACGTTATTCACA
Organism: Anania hortulata; assembly: GCA_963576865.1. Classification (NCBI taxonomy): domain Eukaryota; kingdom Metazoa; phylum Arthropoda; class Insecta; order Lepidoptera; family Crambidae; genus Anania; species Anania hortulata. The sequence goes on along the minus strand of OY756396.1, from coordinate 14,466,956 downwards.
AATTAATATTTATACTACCTATATAAATTTTATATATATTTATATATACTATGAGTTATACTCATAAATTGGCATCATTTACATCTTTTATTAGGATACCAATTGTAAAATATAGAAAGAGAAAACTAAACCGCTAAAAATAATTTTAACACATAAGTACCTAACTAACCTTTGGAGTCGGTGCCAGCCGTTTCGAGTTTAATGTTTTCGTTCGTTGTAAGAATCCGACGAAATGAGAACATCCTTCTTTTTTGAAGTCGGTTCAAAATATGAGTGTTTTTGGTATGTTGATGAGAGGAAACAGAGGAATCATATCAACCTACCGCAGAACCTCAAATTTTGTACAAATATTGTCAGTCACAATATTTATTTGCGAACCTTTGCTCTAGCTTGTACCTAAATCACATAGCTGAGTACATTACATTCGTGTTCAATTAAATTTTTTTATAAAAAAAAACCTTATAATCTCTAAAAAGCTAAAATAATACAATCATTGTTAATAGCTTATTTAGCATTTCATTTTTTTTTGTGATAAATCCACATCAAAACGAATCATAATACAAACACAATTTAAATTTCGAATGATCGCTGAACTACGAGTACATATAAAATAAAGTAATTAATATTTTTATTACGTTTTGTGGTTATTGACTTACGTTGTGAATTTACTGCCGAGATGTAAGTTTTTGCCCGTGCGTTTTTCACTAGATTTTTTTCATAATCTATTTAAGAAATAAAATTTATGAAAAATAAACATAAAAAATAAAAGGGTAACAAATAATTTCTACAAACGTTATCTAAGCATTCGAATTAAATCTGAAAAGACTTTCACCTTTAGAAACTATTTCAGTATCCGGTGTCCAATAATTCCGGATATTAGTTTTTGTCTGTTTTTAGATTTTCTCTACTTCCATCGTTAAAACACAGGAAGGGACGGAAATCTTTATTTAACGTTTATAGATACGCAAATAATATTTAAAGATGAAGATGTGATTTCAAGTTATCAGCATATTATGTTATCAGCTATTGAAATAAAACTAGCAACAAAAAATGTTAATGTTACCTTACACGAGCGGTGTCGCGGACAATCGCTGATATTGTTTATTTGCGATGACCATCTGGTGCAGTGGTTCGCGCTCCGGACTACAAAGCCAGCGGTTGCGGGTTCGAATCCCGCAAGGGACAATCTTTGTGTGGTGAGCACGAGCATTTGTACCTAAGTCATAGATGTTTATAAAAGTATTTAAGTATGTTTATCCGTTGTCTAGTCGCCATAACACAAGCTTCGCTTAGTTTGGGACTAGATAATTGGTGTGATTGTGAAAATATAAATTTTTTAAATTTGTTTTATTTATTTATTTATGTACAGTCAACGGAAGGTCATCCTATCCAAAAAGTTAAAGGTCATTTCATCAACGGATTTTCAACGTTTTTTTTTATTTTTTTTTATTTTTTATTATGAACTTATCCCGCTCTATATGCAGAGCGGTGATTCTGCTAATGTCGAGTATTTTTGGTTGGTTTGGTTAGTGTTCTAAATAAATAACGGGTGTTTAGTTTTTATTGCTTTTCTTGGATTCAGTGAAGGCTACCTTCCCGTAGAAGCAGGTTTCAAGACGCTATCGGGTCTAAAGCAAGTTGTCTTGAGACAAGTCACTTGACACTCGATGCGGCGTTGAATACAATGATATTTCAATAGTTTCAGGTCTTTATCACTTCACCAAACATTAGAACACAAACTACACCAAACTTGCACTCTAAAGCTCTTTAAATGATAAATAAAAACCATTAAAATAGATCGACCATGCTTTTCGTTCGACTACCCCCCACCGAAATCGATTTTCAACTTTAAATCCGACAAGTAGAGATCAATATCAATTGACAAAATTAGAGGTTTTGTGGTAGGTTGATGAGCTGTTGTATATACGTCGCTACTTCACGAACGAGTGATTGGGTCGACGTAACATATTGGATTTATTGAATCGAGTTATCCCTTTCTTTATAGGATAAGTTCGAATTGTTAGAAAAACATTTATTACGTTATTGATTATGACACCGTCCATAAATAGCAATGTTACAAATCCAATTTGACGACCTTCGTAGCCTAGAGGCGAGCATACCGGACCTGGACCTGGAATCAAGACGCCTCAGAGATAGCGCTCTGAGGTTCCGGGTTCGATTCCCGTCAACGTAGAAAAATAACTTTTCTATATTATCTCGGGTCTGGGTGTTGTGGTACCGTCGTTGTTTCTGATTTCTGTAACAGAAGTGCTAAAGCTACTTATCATAGGATCAGAGCAATGTATGTGATAGAGAAAATAATTACAAACAACACATACTTTTTCAAAAAATTTCGTATATGATATAATACTTTGTTCAGAATTTCAGGGTGAACATGTAATATTTATTTTTATTTACATAATCAAATTGAAATTCTGATCAAAGTATATCATTTACGCTTACCTACAGCGGGTTCGAGTCCCGCGTGGGGCAAATGTTTTTGAGATAAGTACAAGCATTTATTGATGTTTATAAATGTATTTAAGTATGTGTATCGTTATATAGTTGCCATAGTACAAGCTTTGCTTAGTTTGGGGTTAAACAATCGGTGTGATTGTTGTAAGAATTTTTGATTCTTATTTACTGTTCTGTGACTGTCAAAAAAAACCGGCCAAGTGCGAGTCGGACTCGCGCACCGAGGGTTCCGTACAAACCTGTAGGTACCTATATAAGTAAAAGTTCACCCATCACGACAATCGAGTCATAGTTATGGTATTTTTATTGCAAAATGAAATCCATAACATTACGAAAGGTATATTGTGGTTTACGATTTATGACGCATAAAAAAAAACTTACTAGATCTTGTTCTAAACCAATTTTCGGTGAAAGTTTGCATGATAATATACATCATTTATTTTTTTTTTTTTTTATCATTTTCTTATTTGGGGTACAACACATTTTACCAGATTGGAAGTGTCTCTTGCGCAAACTATTTAGTTTAGAAAAAAAAGATGTTAGAAACCTCAATATCATTTTTAAAGACCGATCCATAGATACCCCATACGTACGTAATATAAATAATAAGTATGGGTTTGATGAAAAAAAAATTTTTGAGTTTCAGTTCTAAGTATAGGGAACCCCCAAAGGTTATTGTTTTTTTTTCTAGTTTTGTGTGAAAATCTTAATGCGGTTCACAGATTATATCTATTAGTTTCAACAGTATAGTTATTATAGTTTCGGAAAAAAGTGGCTGTGACATACGGACGGACGGACAGACAGACATGACGCATCTATAAGGGTTCCGTTTTTTGCCATTTGGCTACGGAACCCTAAAAAACAATCACATATCTTAATAATTCATGTTTCTGTGACCAATAACGTCATGTGAGGGTTTGAAAAAAAAAAACACGGAATATCCATTCCTGGTTTATACTTGACAATAATTTTTGGACATCCGGTATAATTTAAAGAACACTATTACATTAATTTCTTTTTAAATAATATATTCACTAAAATTTTCGCTCGTACCTCGGACTTATTCAAGATCAAACGAACAAAGGATTAACTGTTAACATAAAAAAATATCTTTCTTGCTTTTCAGTGAACGAAAAGTGACAGACTATTTATTAACCTGTCAGTCTAAAAAACTATTTGCTGCTGGATGGTATTTTTGGCTACTACAAAATGCTCATTCATTATTTTAGAACTATTTTAATTTGCCACCGCAATTTATCCTATCCTCTACTCTTAATTATTCCCTCCTTTTTTATTTGTTTTTATCTTATTTGTGTTGTTTTATTTGTATAAGAGAAATCAGTAATTTCAATTCTTGTTATATATTTTTTAAATTGACATAATACAATACAACATATTGCTGTTTACATAGTTTTAATTATTTAAAAACTAAGGTAATCATTCTTTATACTGTGTGATACATACACACATAACATTAGCCAACATGTTAACGTAAATTTGTATCAAGTTAACGGTTAAAGGGGAAAAGAGCCATACACACATTTAGTTTGGTTTTAAAGAGAGTGATACAACAGGGGCCCAATTCCCGTAATTTGACAATAGCCGCAATCCGGTGTCGATCCGCTCTCAGTAACATTACGATCACAAACGGTATTCTCGTAAATCCAAAAAATACAATTATAGTTCGTAATTCGACTGAAAATGGAAGAAACCAAAATTATATTTTTTTTTGGTCTTCTTTCAGTCGTGTTGGGATAGTTTTGATAATTTTACCTCAAATTAAAAGTTTACGAGAATACCGTTTGTCATCGTAATGTTACTGGGAGCGGATCGACACCGGATTGCGACTATTGTCAAATTACGGGAATTGGGCCTCTGGATTGTAACCATTCTTTATTGTATGTACCAAAATTTTAGCAAGTGGGTGTGTTTCTGTGTACCTATAACATAGATAGATAGATAGATAGATACTCTTTATTGTACACCACACAAAACAAACAAATCACAGGAAAGTAAATATACATAATGAATAGCACAATTTAGGCGGTCTTATCGCTGGAAGCGATCTCTTCCAGACAACCTTCAGGTAGAGGAGAGTTGAATTAATATTGAGAGAAGGGAGGCGGTGAAGAGTTCCAAAACATAAATGTCCAAAAATTTAACAAACTAATTAAACAAACAAATAAAATAAAATAAGAACTAATAAAAATAAAATACATACTTCCTAGTACATGTACATAGTAAAGTACTTATATAATACAAACATAATATGAATACATACTTAAAATAAATACATGTAACATAAATAAATACCCTATTAACATGAAAAAGAATCTAGTGACCAAGATGTAGGAAAAATGGTTTAATAAATAAAGTAGAAGAAAAATAGACAGGAGAAAACTACAGTGAAAGGAGATAGGTTTTAAGTCTTGTACTGGTTACATAAGCAGGCATTGTTGATAATCGTTTATCACGTTAAACGCTTATATGTTGGGCCTTTTGTTTTTCGTCAATAGGTCCATAAAGAATGCTTTACCGCCTCGCCTACAAAAAACATTGGGCACATTCCGTAGATTGATGAATTGAATTGCAAAGTGACCTATTTTTAAACTTCCACGAGGAATCTCGAAATAGCCGCAATAGCTTTGCAATCACGTCTTAACTTTAGAAAGTTGCTTCTCAACTACTATTTTTCCTTCTTGAGCCGTGTCTTGTTTTCGATTTGTCTGGTTTTCGAATTGAAATTAATAAAAAAAAGTAAACCGACGTTTGCACCGACTCGAAAAGTAACTGATTAATAGGTACTTATGTGTTGATATTATTTTTAGCTTTTCAGTTTTTTGACGTCGGTTTACTTTTTTAAAAATAAAATTTACTTATTTCATCTATTTTTTGGTGATACATCCTCAACAAAACGAATCATTTGAGTGCAAACATAAGTTAACGGCTGAACACCGATTTCATCCCTTAGTTTTCCCACCTTAGAGGAAAATTTTTTCCAAAAAAATTGTAATATACCATCTTTGAAGTATAAGCTATTCGATTAAAAAAGAATCATCAAAATCGGTTCACAAATGCCGAAGATATTGGGCAACATAGGTACAAAAATCAGTTGGCGCGGTATGGAGTTCATGCAATATTTGATGATTTTCTTACACGAGTAGATCCCATCATCAGAACTTGATCAAATTTATATGGGACTATTGCGAAAGTATTCCCTTTAGAACAAAAAAAGAACTATCAGAATCGGTTAACCTGGTAACGAATGATCGCTGAACATACATAAAAAAAAAGATACCGACGTCGTTTTTGAAGTCAGTTAAAAATGGTTAAATTAGGTATTGTTATTGTGTTTTACAATGGGACGTATAACTTTTCTAATAAACTTATCGGCTCATTGAGTCTTTTGTCAGCCACCGTTTTCCGCGTTCTTCGTCGTTCCCGATTAGTTATACCTAGGTACAACTGTAGGTAGTCTTCAATACGTTATCGGCACACGTTTATATGCGTCTTTACGACATCCAGTCATAAAATTTTATATTATCTATACAGCAAAGGTACATACTAAACAGATTCTTTATACTTAGATGTTGTCAAATTTTTCCTGAGAAATTTTATGGGTTATATAAATCATTTTCAGAAGCAATCAGTTCGTCAATGTCATGTTTGTGTCAGAGGAACCCGGTGAAACATAGATTAAAGTGATTTATTTATTTAATGGGAAACCTATAAGTACCTAATTGGCATCAAGTAGGTATTTATTGCTTGATATACGACTTAAAATGCGCCGCGTGTACTAAACACGATATTCATGAAATGAATAGCCCATAATTTCTTTAGTAAGAAGTCTCTATTAGATTCTTTTCATCGAAACTTTGATTAACTTGTTTATTATATCAAGTCATAAGGAGCTTTTGATTTTTGTCTTGCGAATTCAATTTCATGTGAAGTCGATGAAAACACAATTTATTCTTGAGTTTATATTATAACTTGTAAGGTTTTGTATGATTTGATATGATCGTCTTCAATGAAGTTGGATTGTAATGTTATATTATTGTTATTTGTGTTGTTTAAAGAACTTGTTTCCAAGAAATGAATAAATGAGATTTTCTTTGAGTTCTCATATTCTCTTTTAGCTTTCGATTTGCATTCATTTTTTTTCTGTCTACCATTAAAGCCAACTTACTTTTTCCTATGAGAGATTATTTTCTCCCTTTTAGCCACAAAAATAGGTAAGTAAAGGATTCAAGACCTTCATAATAAGTACCACTTTAAATTAATGATTTTGTTTTAATTTAATATTATAATTTGTTTATAATCAATTAAAAAAATTGTTAGCAGTCAGCCAATTTACAGACTATGAAGGATTTGAAGGTAGTACTTGTTGACAATCTAGTCGATAGAAACTAGGTATTGTTTTGGTGATGCAACAGAACAAAATCCCGAATTTTTTTTTTCACGCCTTATATTTCCTGAAAACATGAAAAGTAAAGTTTAGTAGTTAGTTTATTGCCGGTTAGATTTGACCGAACAAGATACACACTTAAAATTAGATAATTAAATCTAATAAATAAACAAATAAATAATATCTAATAAAACTACCTATTTCTACAATCACACTAATTAGTTATCTAGCCCCAAACTAAGCAAAGCTTGTACTAATGGCAACTAGATAATGGATAAATACATTTATAAATATCCATGACCTAGGTACAAATGGTTGAGCTCATTACACAAACTTGCCACTTGCGGGATTTGAACCCTCAACCGCTTAGGTTTGTAGTCCGGAGCGCGAACCACGGCACACTCACCCACACGTTTATAAAGTTTTATCATCACCATCATCATCATTTCAGCCATAGGACGTCCACTGCTGAACATAGGCCCTCCAGTGATTGAAAGTTGACGTGATTAATATACTTTAGATTTTTTTTATGTGCCGTGTAGGGACGGTCGTAACTACAGAATACACTTCTCCACCGCCAACAGACTTTGACTTTGGACGTATTGCATAATAGAAATATATTTGTATGGCAATTATGTTACAACAACATGAGTTAATTACAAGTCAGACGTTAATGACATCACAATTATTGAAGAGCCTCTAATTACACTTAATAATAATCAAAACGTTACATAAATGCAGATACGTGTTTATCTACCTAATCATTTGGTCTTTTTGATGTTGTTTTATACAAAATTCAGTTTTAAAATTCGATTTAAATTTATTGACCATCACACACACCAAATATCCTTATTGTTTGTTGGTGTCGATAACAATGAACGATACATAAAGGTACATAAATGGGTGTCAATCTATGTACTTTTATGTATCGGACAAGGATAACAAATAGCGTTTTTTTAGCCGTGTATCGTACAGGAAAGAACACACGACCTTTAGTATAGTAGGTAGCGTTCACACCACTGAGCTATCTTTGTAACTATTATGTAATTTAGTGGCTTAGTAGTATAGTATGCGTTGAAAGACTTAAAAATGCGGAAACTTTAATTTAGTATGTAAAATAACCGTGTTTTTTTAAATTAGGTATCCTTAAGAAAATAGAGCATGTGTTCAAAATTTTTACAACAATATTTCTTGCATAAATTCGTCAAATTTTACCAGACAAAAAGGAAAAACATCAAATTCGTCAAATTTTACAAGAAAAAAAATAATAAAAAAAAACAGCAGCGGTAACTTACTCATCGAATATAGTAAAATCGATTAGTTAAAAGTAAAATTACCTATGCTTTTTTTTAACTGGGGGTACGAATTATGATCTAAATTCTGTGCTTTAGTCATGATGAGATTATTTGTCAATTGAAAGTCAAAAAACCGATAATTCTATGAATAGTATTTAAATGAAACAGCTGCTTAAGTAGATATTTAGGTTATTTCAGAGCTAGTGCACAATGAACGTTACTATTTTTATACGTTAACGCTAACGTTATATTTTGGCTATTTTTGCGCCCTTTAGTTTGCAAAGTTATTTTTATTCTCAGTGGACCCATCCAATCGTGATTCTATTCAAATCTGCAGTAATACCAACAGTTGATTTTTCTTTGCCTCATTTTACGGGTCGACGTGCATGTACCTACTTACTTATAACATAAAAGTTTGTAGACATGTTTATCGAATTTTCGAATGGTTGATTTTCTAAAAACATTAAATATGTATTGCGGTAAAGTGCGGTTCCAAAAAGTTTGTAACACGATTAGAAACTTGCGAAAGGCGCCATTTGTCGATGCTGAGGGTGTACTTTTAAAACTTAAGTGAGCAAACATTTTGCGTAATCTGTTTATAGGCACATGTCGTTAGGAAATTAGAAATTCTCATTAGATAGAGAGGTTGAGTTTCGAATTATATCCTACAAAGTTTTTCAATATGCATAAGTTTTTAAACGTACTGTTCTGGCTAATTAAACTTGATCGTTGTTGTGTTGCTACTTATCTCTTTATTTATGCGCTAAACTGTAGTACAGTCAACAGCTTAGGTGTAATTATTCAAATTTCATAAACCCATTTTCAACTTAGCCTTACCGCACACGGGCCTCACGCGATAACCACAGATACCACTACAAGTAGTGGACACCAGCGACCACCCTGTGCGGTGGTCACAAACGCCGCCACTTGAAGCTGGCTACCAGCTAATTAAATTGTCGCGGCGTTTGTACCAGTTGCGCGCGTTTGGCCTTTGAATGCCTAGACTTAAAGTTCAATATCAATTGATAGAGGTTTAGTGGTAGGTTCTTAATCATTCCAAATTCAAAAAAATAAATTCCAAAAAAACTAGCCTAATTAAAGTAGTAGGTACCTACCTATTAGAATCGCAATGGGAATGCAAAATTAGTCAATTTATTCGTGCGTAGTTTTATGTCGCTTTAGAGCTGTTGAATAACTTTGGTGGACAAAAGAGGGTGTAGCTTAGGGTGTGCAATCTCGGTATTCCAAGATCTCGAAATACCGAGATCTCGCATCAATTTTGCAAGATCAATCTTGCACTCAAAATCATGCGCGATCTCGCAAGATTTGCAAGATTGCGCAGCAAGCCCATTCCATGACCATTTGCGAGCGCGGGCGCGCGCAAACCGAATTTGTTTTGCTCGGATCGGATAACCCGGCGGCGGCGCTAGTGTGAAAGGGGTGGGGCGAGGGAGGCGCGCGCGGCGGTGTGGAGCAGGAGTATCGCGAGCCGGACAATTATGCGTATTTGTTTACAATTTGACATTGGTTCCGTAATTGAAGCGTATTTATTTGATTTCGCAAAGTATTCCGGTTGTATTTATTAGTAAAAAAGACAGTTTTAACTGAAAATTAGTGGATTAGTGCCGTCATGATGTCGTCAAACGTAACATATAAGGAGTTTAACAGCCCGCTGGAAGTATGGAATTACTTTTTAAAGGCAGACGATGGCTTGACTGCTCAGTGCAAATTGTGTAAGTCTATTCTGAAAACATCAGCACGTTCTCCTAAAGGTTTACATGTACATATGAATTCCAAACATAACATTAATACGTCACAAAAAAAGACACTACAAAATACGCCGGTTTCATCCACTCCTTCGTGTCTGTCCCTGCCGTCAACTAGTTCGTCTGTACCTTGTTCACCAGATGTGAGCCAAGCGAAAAAGCACAAAATATCTGATTACTTTCATTCGCAAGAAGAAGTTCCTAGGGATAAAAGAATTGCAAGGATGGTTTCCAAGGATGGCCAGACATTTAGATCATTTTGTACGTCAAAAGATTTAAGAGAATTATTCGAAGCAAAAGGCTACAATCTTCCAACATCTCCTAACTCAATAAAACTAATTGTCATGAAATATGGCATGACTCTGAAAATGAAAGTGTCTGAACATCTTAAGAAACTAAAGAAAGACAATCACAGATTTACACTTACTTTTGATGAGTGGACTTCTTGTAGAAACAGGCGATTTATGAATGTGAATATTCATACATTTTCCAAGGAAGAAGCTTTGTTTTGGAATTTGGGGCTTGTTCGGGTAGTCGGAAGTATGCCTGCCGAAACTTGTGTAGATTTGTTGAAGAAAAGACTTTCAGAATATGATTTATCTTTGGATGACGATATTGCGGCTATGACGACTGATGGGGCCAGTGTAATGGTCAAAGTAGGACGACTTATAAACCCTCTTCAGCAATTATGCTATGCTCACGGCCTTCAGTTAGGTATCATTGATGTTATCTATAAGAAAAAACCTAACGACGATGACCCAGACGAGAGTTTACTAACTGAAAACTTAGATATGTGTCAACTCGACGAAGAAGCTGAGAATATCACCGAAAGTGAAGGGTTTGATTGCATATTACCAGGAGTTGAAGTTGATTTAGTACCAGAGTTTGATGACCTAATTAAAAAAGTAAGGAAAACCGTTAAGCTTTTTCGCCGTTCACCCACAAAAAATGACATTCTTCAAAAGTATATAAGTGACAAGTTTGGCATAAACATGCAACTGGTGCTTGATTGTAAAACTCGTTGGTCGAGTCTTGCGGATATGATCTCCAGATTCAACAAAGTGAAGTTGTGTGTAAGCAAAGCCTTGATTGATTGCAATTTTGGAACAAATATGGACTATGCTTTTTTAGAGGAAGAATATGCCGCTTTGTCTGATTTACCCTGCCTGCCCTGCCTGTCAGACGCAGCTCAAACAGCTGTTGTAATTTTAATTTCAATTTACTATTAATTTGTTTAAAACAAACCATAATTGTACTAAAATAACTAAAATAAAGCCTTAGCAATAATATGTGACAGTGTAAATACACCCAAATACAAAATAATACGTAAAATCGGACAAAGTTGCCGGCCGGCTTTGACAACGAAATTCAAAAGGAGTTTAACGGAATACCTAAAACCAGGGGAGTACTGTTTTCAAACCATTTTTTATTCTTATAAGGATAATATTATGTTAAGTTGTCTTTATATAAATCTAGACTTTCAAGTACCTTTCAATTAAATTGAGGTTATAACTTCAGTGAGCAAAGTCTACGTCACTTTGGTACTTGGTGTTAATTAATTAGCAAATATTTCCCCACTGTAATACTGTTAACACAACATTTAACACTGCACAAACCTCACGAAAGTGAGACGCGTCACAACTTATCACATTTCGGCCTAGTTGTGCCTCTCTTTACTTGACGTACAGTGGAAGTAAAGTTGACGAAAACAACCTTTGCCGCAGACATTCTACATCTTATACTGATCATAGACATTTATATAATTATCAGTGGGAAATATTTATAGATATTTGAAATAATTTGGCGTAACTTATCAAAATAAAATATTTTAAAAGTGAATAAACATACCCTCCAGTAGAAATAAATAAAAATTTGCCCTGTAAATCCGTACTTGTTTAAAAACTAGCAGTTTGTTTGAGGATTTGATTGTAGTTAACTCACAACTTAAATACCACCATCCACAATAAATAAATTTGACATAATATAAGTACCTATACTGTCAGTTTTCACTGCTCACTATATCATACATTTAATATTGTATCAATATATCTGTTGTACACTTCTCTCTGAATAATTCCAGGTGAGGCCAATATTAAATAATCAAAATGACTACCCGTGGTGGAATTACGACCCGTAAAATGGCCGCACAGAACACCGAGATAAAACTCAAAACAGCACTCGAGGAATTGAAACAGAGTAGGGAAAACTGTAACCAACTTCTTAGGGAAAGAGATGAAAGTGAAGAAGAGATCAAAATTACTATTGATAGAAACTCTCAACTTAAAAAAGAATTACTTGAACTGCATGTCCAACTTCAAGAAGTCACCGAACACCGTGACGAGTTACTGAAAACCATCAACACCTTTGATCAGTGCAGTAATATTTTCGAACAGACTCTAGCGCGTAATAATGAGTTGGAGATTGAACTCCGAGATGCCAACAGGACGTTATTACACTTCGAAGAAGAAAAAAATCAACAAAAGTTCTCGCAGACCTTGAACCTCTACGAGGAGTTGATTGGGAGCCCTAGTGGGCATGCAGTGGTTTCACAAAGTGATGGACAATTTGTTAATGGTAAAAATGATACTCAATCACTTAGTAAAAATAGGCTAAAAAAATATTTGAAAATAAATAAATTTATTACAAAAACAAAAAAATTAATTAAAAAACAGAAATGCTTTTATGACAATATTAAGTTAAGGAAAGAACGCGCAGAGTTAGTAGACAGTTTAGAGATCTATAATAATAAACTGTATGAAAGTAGATCTAAATACAATGTTGATATTGAACGGATGCAGGCTGACATCTCACAGTTGCATGAGTCATTAAAATCTATAACATGCAAGTATGTCTCTGCCCAGGAACAAATAAATGAACACATCCTGGCCGCAAATAAACTTCTAGAAATAGAGAATCACAATTCAGATTTTTTATCGCTACCAAACATAAAAATATCTCAGGTGCCTGATAATCCCTATCCGGTGAATGTTAGCCAGCAGCCATTAATGTCGCCACCAATGTCGTCATCACACTATAATAATAAGAAAACTAAACCGAATGTAATTATTTTTTCTGATAGGTTAGGAGTTGGTTACGGTTCCTTGTTAAGTAAGAAATTAAAATGTAATGTTATTAATAACTGTATGCCAGGTGCAACTCTTGATAAAATAGTTAATTGTGTCTTAAATAGTCAATTTAACTCTGACTCAATCCTTATAATAATGTTAGGAAATAGCCAAAAACTCACTAAGACAAAAATTATACAAAATTATTCAATTTTGTCTGACCTTAATGTTAGGAAAATATTCTTTTGTGCCCTACCTTTCTGTCAAAATCAGATGGCGCATGAAAATGAAGGTATTCACTCATTGAATACTTTAATTTATAATATGACTCAACGTCATAATGACAAATTTGTGTTTTTTGACACAAATAAATTTATTAACAATAGTTTTCAGTTGACTGGCAGCTCTTTACACCTGCCTTATAAATTTAAGAAACGAATAGCTAGTTTGCTAGCATATAATATTAACTGTATTAATTTAAAATACAAAACTGAGACAAACTATGACCAACACATTAGTATTAGTACTAATTTAAATATTATTCCCTTGACAACCTCTGAGATTTTAAACTAAGAGGGAAGACAAAAGCCAAGTCTACTTTTAATATTGTTCATCAAAATATGCAAGGCTTGGCTGGCAAAGAGTTAGAATTAGCCTTATTTTTACAAGATTTAAATGTACATGTTATATGTTTAACGGAGCATTGGTTTAATCAATATGAATTAATGTTAAACATCGAAAATTATAAAATCGGTAGTTCGTTCACAAGGAAGTCGGCTATTAGAGGTGGGTCACTCGTATTATTAAACAGGGAATTAAAATGTAAAGAACGGAAAGATATTGTGTCACTTTCTATTGAACGAACTATTGAAATAGCCTGTGCTGAGCTGGAGCAGTATATTATATTAAGTGTTTATAGCCCCCCATCTGCAAATTACCAGCTTTTTGAGTCTACTATGGAAGGGGCCTTGAAAAAGATTTGCAATTCCAATAAAAAAATTGTTGTATGTGGAGACTTCAATATTGATATATTAGTAAATTCACAGAATTCAGTTCGTTTTCTTAATCTTTTTAAATCATATAATTTAATTAACCTATTTAATGAACCCACAAGGGTGACTCCTACATCAGCTACTTGCTTGGATAACATTTTTTGTAATAGCAATGTAATAGATAAAACAATTATAAATTATTTAAGATCTGACCATAGTGGACAAAGAGCATCATTTGAACACAATCGTGTCCAAAACATTATAGAAGCTGTTTATAGACCTATTACCGTTAATAGAATAGACAGATTTAAGGACCAAATTTATGACGGTATAGATTCACTAAAACCTAGCAGTATTCATACTGTTGATCTGTTATATGAGAACCTTTTTGGCTTAATTAAAAAGGAATTTGATAAAATCTTTACACAAAAGAAGATAAAAGTAAACAAACTCAGGTGCAAGTTTAATGAATGGGCTACACCCGGTATTTACAAAAGTAGGAAGACATTATATGAGTTGTATAGTCTAAAAGCAGATTCCCAGAACCCACAGATTATAGATCATGTTAGAAATTACTCTAAAATATTTAAAAAGGTATGTGCCACTGCAAAATCAAATCATCTTCGTAATATTATCATGGATTCAGATAATAAAACAAGGGCCACATGGAAAATCATAAATAAAGAAACATGTAGGCATAAACCGAATGATCACGATTACTCTCTCAAAATTGGGGGTAAAATAATTAGTTCAAATGCAGAAGTTGCAAATGCTTTTGAGACATTCTTTTCAAACATAGCTCCCTCCACAACTAAGGAACTGGCTTCTTCTGCTGAACTAGCTGAATCCCTTCTCAAGTCGGGTGTTGATGAGTGTAAAACTCCATTAAATTTTAGGCATATAAACTCTGAAATAGTAATAAAAACTTTTAAGGAATTAAACATGAAAAAAACTGAGGACTTATGGGGAATCTCTGTCAGCATTATCAATACAATTATAAATGCGATAGCCCCTCATCTCGCAACTATTTTTAACAAATGTATTGACAATAAACAGTTTCCGACTCTAATGAAATTTAGTAAAATTATTCCTTTATTTAAGTCAGGCGAGAAAAAAGATCCTTCTAATTTTCGTCCGATTTCAATATTACCAGTACTCAGTAAGATCTTCGAAAAAGTCATTTTTAATCAACTTTTATCACACTTTGTCCTCAATAAATTGCTGCATAACAATCAATACGGTTTCACGAAAGGTAGAAGTACTACTGATGCTGGAGTTGCACTCTTAAAACACGTGTTTGATGCTTGGGAGAGTAGGCAGGATGCTTTGGGTGTTTTTTGTGATCTTTCTAAAGCTTTTGATTGTGTAGACCATCAAACCTTACTGAAAAAACTAAGGCACTATGGTGTTTCAAATGATGCCTTAGATTTAGTAAACTCTTATCTCACAGGCAGAACACAAAAAGTTTGTATCAATGGAACTGAGTCTTCTGGGTCGCCTCTTACCATGGGTGTGCCTCAGGGATCGATATTAGGACCCCTGTTGTTTCTAATTTACATTAACGACCTTCCTTCTTTCACGAAAAACCTCTGTGAGACAGTGTTATTTGCAGATGATACTTCACTGATTTTTAAAATCAAGAGAGGTAAACATTCATTTGACGATGTAGATAATGCTCTCTCGCAAGTGTTGCATTGGTTCACTACCAACAACCTTATGCTCAATGCAAATAAAACAAAATGTATTAAATTCACAATGCCGAACGTAAAGCAAGTCCCAACATATCTTACTGTAAAAGATGAACGACTAGATACGTCTAGTTCCACTACCTTTTTGGGAATAACTTTAGATTCCCGTCTGCAATGGGGTGCTCATGTTGAGACTCTGTCGGGAAGACTTAGTTCAGCTGCTTATGCCGTGAGAAAGATAAGACAATTGACTGATGTTGGAACGGCAAGATTGGTGTATTTTAGCTATTTTCACAGTATTATGTCATATGGAATATTGTTATGGGGCTCAGCAGCAGATATTGAGTCTATCTTTGTGCTACAAAAGAGAGCTGTACGGGCAATTTACGACCTTAGACCCCGAGACTCGTTAAAAGATCTGTTCAAGGAAATTAATATATTAACAGTGGCTTCTCAATTCATCTATGAAAATATTATGTACATTCGTAAAAACCTGCATATATTTCCTAAGAAAAGTGACATTCATAATCATAATACCCGGAATAAAGACAAACTTGCCGTTCCAAATTTCAGACTGCATAAAGTAGGTAATTCGTTCATGGGAAAATGTATTCGCTTTTTTAACAAATTGCCGCAGTCTATTGCTGAACTACCTATACATAAATTTAAATCGCATGTCAAGATGGTATTAATGAAAAAAGGTTATTACACTGTAAATGACTATTTAATTGATAAAAATGTATGGAATTAAATACTGCCCTGCTCGCACAGGTACATATTATCTTGTAATGTAAACATACTATTTAAAAAGAGGCTGACAATAGTGACCGAGTTTCTTCCGCTGCTTCTTCTCGGCACTAGCCCACAATTGTCCCGAAGCAGTGGTAGGGTAAAAAAAAATTGGGACGTGTAAAAGAGCTTAATTTAGGCCTATTTGCAGAAATAAATTGGTTTTATTGGTGGTTTTATTGGTTAGAACGGGTTTTTCAGCCGGTCAAATTAGCAGTCGAAGTTTTATGTAGGAGAGATTCAGATCTCATCGTCGCTGAAACTACTTTGCGGTTTATGTTACGAAAGTTAGAACAACTAGCATCTCCAATAGCACATAAATTAGCTGATGCTATGAGGACACGGATTTTCGAGCGCCGAACGAACATGACTGCAGCGTTGTTCTATTTGAGAGATCCAGTCCAATATGAAGAAGATTATGAATCATTGATTAATGATGACACCTTTAAATTGCCAACAAAAGCTATAGTCAAAAAAGAAATAAAAAAGCTGATAGAACGATTATACATACAAAATCAAAACCGTGGTTCCGATATTAATAATGAACCCACTTCTTCTTCTACATCTGTAGTTGATCCAGCAGATGATGATGACATGCCTCTATCGGAAGCCGCAAACACACCTCTCTCTCTTGATGAGGAACTACGGATGATTTTGAAAGCTCGCCCACATGAACGCCCTTCACTTGCAACGGGTTCATCATTTGATAAAGTCATTAGACAAGAGTTCAATCTCTTCGAATCAGGCGGTGCAAAAGGGCAGCACCTGCAGTCAGCGTATCAATGCCTATCATCAGTGGTGCCAACCAGTGTAGAGGCAGAACGGGCATTTTCTGCAGCAGGATATATGGCCAGAAACATCCGAAGCCAGTTGTCTGATGATACACTGGATATGTTGTGCTTTTTAAGGAGCTTTTTTCAAAATAACCCATAATACATAGGTATACCTGGACATTAATAAAGCGATTTAATTATAATAAATATATTTTTAATTTAATTCCTATGTTCTTAGAGTAGAATTTAAAAAAAAATAGTAAAATAGGTACGTATTAAATAAATACATCGTATATTTGCGAGATCTCGCAAAATACCGAGATCTTGCAAGATTAGGCTTCCAGAATCTTGCAAATACCGAGATCGAAGATTTGCTGCAAGATTGCACTCCCTAGGGCTTAATATTGACGGTCACTACGAAAAAACCGGCACGTAAGTAGTCAGCAAAATAGATTAAATAATTTGGCAAATGACATACACTTATATTTAGCATGAAGAAGCAAAGAAACAGTAAGTATATAATAAATACTTGTAAGTAGTTATTATATGGTTAATGAAACAAAATATGGTTTTAAAAATACCAATGAGACTTGTAGGTGGACGAGTTAGGTATACAGATTAATGTTAGGTACTTACTGAATAGTTTTTTTTATGTAATTTTAGTCACACTATACCTATGGTGATATTTTAAATTAGTCATTGAAACTGCATGCATAGTTTACTTTATTTGTGCTTTATTTGCATGTTTGTTTGTTTGAAATAAATAAATACATTATTAGAAAAAAATAAGCAACGTAAAAATTACATAAAACATAAAATTTATTATACTTGAATGACGCGTAGGAGAGTAAAATATTAATAGAGAATTGTTATGATTTCTTGAATCTTTGAGATATATTCTAAAGATTACCGAGTAAAACCAATTTATTTTGGCAGATATTGTGGACTAGCGCTGAGAAGAAGTCTGTAAACGATACCCTCTGCCAAATTAATGAGATTTTAGCCTGAAAATGGTATAATTCTATAATTATTATTATTGTTAACGCATAGCCGTATCATAAAATACAGGTTAAAAAAATTGTATGCTGTCTCATTATTGAAGTCTGACTTTTGTTCATATTTGAAGAGTTTTTGATAACAATATGAAGTACTAGATCCGGCACCCTTTGTGACACGGTGAAAGGATGATACCTATTGACATTAGATAGATAGATAGATACTCTTTATTGCACACCATACAAGTAAATTACACATGATTTTTACAGAAAGATGTACAATTTAGGCGGTCATACATTGACATATCTATTAAATTTATAATATAAATAATAAAACCGTCTTTAACTAAAAAGGGGTAAATCAAGTGGGGCGGGCTAGCTCTTTCTCTCTCTTTCAATAGATATTCTGGGTGGAAAAAAAATTAACAAATTAAAGATCATTAAAATCGGTCCCGCAGTTCTTGACTTATAAATGGTGTAACTAACCCGACTTTTGTTTTATATATATAGATAAAGCAAAAACCTACTATGCCTTTAGGAAATTTAAACATATTATCTAGCATGATTGCGCGCCTTTTCCTTGTTAGAATTTGCCTAAATGTGATAAGCCAATTTCTTGCCTTTCTCTACAGAAATCCTTTTCTAATTTATTCATTGCTAGTTTGTACGGCGTTTTACGCTAATGTAAGCTATTTGCATAACCGTCTACTTGCAGTAATTAGTTAATAATTAAAGTAAACTAGATTTGCACGCACGGCTTCACACGTCAAGCTATTATTAATTATTTTTTTAAGACTACAAAAAGGAGGGACGACAAAAAGAAGTGGAATATATTATGTTCACCGGTATTTTCGTCAATTATGGACTGATTTCCAAATATATTTTTTTGTTTGAAATGGTTTACTCCCAATGTGGCCCCACATTCACCAAGTTAGATCTGATGATGGAATCTCAGGGAAATCAAGGGAAAACCTCAAAGAATTTAGGCACGCAGAGCGTATTTGTAGAGCATAAGTACTGCTCAGCTGATGATGAAAACCACAGAACAGTTCGTATTATCCACTGCGATTTGTGGATCGAACATATTTAGTACTGTCTTGGGCAGACGTGGCGCTTACGAGGTACCAGGCAGCAGTTTTATTTACTGGGGGCGTAAACCACCATACCCAGAAACCAGCAAAATTAGAAAAGTTCGTTTCTTAGTTTGAATTAATTATTGAACGCAAGACCTTATCCCATAGTTACTATGACATCAGGAATAAAACAGGCGTTCTTTCCACTAGATCCGGCTTTAAATCGATAATTTATCTTTTCAAACAACTATAAAAAGGAGGAGATTCTCAATTAGACTCAAATGGTTACCTATTTTAAGGACTAAAAATAGTGAAACAAAACAAAGTTATATAAAAAATATTTCCAAACACAAACTAAAAAAAAGGCAAAAAATAATATTGACTAAAACATACCTAATCAGTTACCTTTGAAGTCGGTGGGAATGAAAAGATTTAAACTCTTATTGGCCAGCCATTGACGCCAGCGTCAAGCTCTCATTAAAGAGACTGCTAGTGATCAGTGCAATATCGGAATTGCGAATTTTTATTTTGTTTCAACGTACTCGTTAATAACAACAAAATAGAAATGAAACGTATAAAGGAAAACAAAATTCTATATCACCGATGCATCCCTCTACTCGGAAACTGTTCATTTTGTTCCCCATTTATTTGAGGGTTTCTTCAATATGTTAGCTGTGGCAAATGACGTGTATATCGCGCCTTTTAAGGAATTGGATGAATTACAAATCACCCCGCATAAGTTGTTGAGGTGAATAGATACAACTACCTACATGGTAAATTTTCATCGGTTTTAATATAATTTTCACATCACTCCTGCTCAAATGTACAATTAAGTATGTTGTGAATATTTCAAGTGCTTACCTGTTGCCATTATTGATATCGAGCAAAAAAAAGCGCGTTTGTAAAAAAAAAAAAGTGTGTGTGCGTGTGCGTGTGCGTGTGCGCGTGCGTTTGAAAGATCTAAGCTTACATAGAATCAGAGCAATGTATGTGATGTTGTCCAATTTCAATTTCCAAGTCCAATTTAATAAAAACTACGTAACGGATTTTGATGCGGTTTTTAACAATACACAGAACGATTCAAGAGGAAGGTTTATATAAAAACTACATTATGGATATTATATTATTAATAAAGTAAAGATAAAGAATAAGTGTATTTAGGTTCTCTTATCATAGGCGTAATTCATCATCATCATCATTGCAGCCATAAGAGGTCCACTGCTGAACAAAGGCCTCCCCCAATGACTGATCATCGCGGGGGATTGCCAATACTCGCCACGCTTGGCAGGCGGGTTGGCGAGCGCAGTTTTTTAATAAGGTTTCGCACGAAGACGCTGCTGCCCGTCTCGTGCTGCAGGAATTAGTCGCCTCTTACGACACGCCTCCTGTTGGCGGTGGGGAAGTGTATTCTTTACGGCCGTCCCCACACGGCACAGGCGTAATTAACGTCTAGGCGTAATTCAAGAGACCCTTATACATACAAGAAACCCGGCTAAGAGCTGATCGACTTATTTCGACGTTGGTCAGATATTAGGTATAGGTAGAAGTTGTTTTATTTGATCAGTAGAAGTAGAAAGGAAGTAAAGCCATAGGACGTCCACTGCTAAACATACCCCCCCCCCCCCAAGTGACTTTGGTCGGTTGGAAGCGGCCTGCATTTAGCGGCTTCCTGTAGCCTTTACTAGGTCGTCTGTCCACCTTGTGGGACGTCCTACGCAAGTTAAAAATGTTGAAGTTTTAAGTTAGATAACTTTACTTTACATGGGAGAAAAGTATAATCAGATATCTAATAAAATACGCCCCTTTTTTTTACCTTTAGGGAAATGAATTGCGCATACCACGTTAGCCGCGGGGGCGGCCGGTAGTTATGTGGGACTTCGGACCTCATGAGGTCCGTCCGTACACCCACTAAAAACCTGACGGTGTCCCTCTGTCAGGACTATGGGTTTCACCATAGGCCTAGGGATAAAATACAACCCTAAAATAAAGTTATTTACTAAAATAGGTCCAAGAAAAATTATACATAAATACCAATTATACCAGTAGGTACAATTCTTTAATCGCTACCACGTTTTAAGATAAGTTTTAAATAAGAGTAAGTAATGACTAATGAGCTATTAAAAATATTTATAAAAATAAAGCTTTATAATACAGTCCCATGCCAAAATGTGTAGCCTCTACAATCAAATGCTATCAAAAAAAAATAGATAGATAGATACTTTTTATTGCACACCACACAAAACAAACAAATCACAGGAAAGTAAATACTTAGTGAATAGCACAATTTAGGCGGTCTTATCGCTGGAAGCGATCTCTTCCAGACAACCTGCAGGTAGAGGAAAGTTGAATTAATATTGAGAGAAGGGAGGCGGTGAAGAGTTCCAAAACATAAAAGTCCAAAAATTTAACAAACTAATTAAACACACAAATAAAATAAAATAAGAACAAATAAAATAAAATACATACTTCCTAGTACATGTACATAGTAAAATATTTATATAATACAGACATAATATATTAGGTCATATTTTAATAATAATGATAACTTGCCTCGGATCAAGAATGCATATTTGGAAATTCTTTCAAAAGATAATTTTTAATTAGTGACGTTATTTTTGTCTTTACTGTTTGGTATATATTTTATAACCTCCGCAAGACGTTATCTAACGTAACGTAAATTATCGCACTATTTTGGCAAGCGTCCCCCTCACTACACGCTTTTACAGCACAGCGCTGTTAGGCTAAGGCATAAGTTCAGACAGATGACCGTGAAACACAGATGACCGCAAACAGTGTTTACCGTTTACATAATCGCGCGGTGGCGCGCGGTAATGTGTACGGTAAACACTGTTTAGTTCGTTTTTGTACGCGTAATGTAGGTATCGCATAAGGTAGTGCTTGCTATGCAAAATACATTAAATGAGTTCTCACGGACACAATGGCCAGACGAAAGTTTCGGCGCTACGCCGAATACTACATAATTTCGGTTGATTTGTCATAGGTTACTAAAACAACCACATTTGGGTGATTTTCCCAGCACCAAATCGTAAACGGCATGGCTGAAACTGCTAGTGCAGGATGGCACTTTTAACTTGTAATATTTTTTTTTAGATAAAAAAGGTTGTCTCCTACAGCAGCCTACAAATATTTTTCCATTATGATTGTCGCTAATAAGGAAAAAATATATATAAACACCTAAGTTTTTCATACCGGTGAAGCGGCACAATTTGTTTTTCAGTATACTTTTAATCATATAATAAAAACAGTTGATTTTTTAGGGATTTCCTTTTTTTTATTTAAATCCTAAATAGTGGCTGTACTTTATTGCGGAAACTTCATTACAAAATCTGTTGTATTTAATGAATGGTAAGTACAAATTCACGTGTCCAAATTAGATTTTTCACCGCGGTGAATTTTCGTTGTACGCGAATATCTAGGCATCCAACAACACTAGCTTCTCGCTACTGCGCAGTAAACTTGCGCACCAGGGACGCCTAAGCGCTTGATGTGAGAGGACGCGTGTTGCTTGTCTGGTGTTCCCACCAAAAACGTAAGTAGTGGGTTCCGGTGACTTGGGACCGCTTTTTTTTTCATTCACTTGAGTGGATAAAAGTTGTGACCCAATGATCCGATATGTTTATTAAATATATGTACTTTTACTTAATGTCGCCCGATCAAGTAGGTAGTATCAATTTATTTCTATCATAAATACTGTGCTTGTAGTGTTAACTTCTATTGGCTGTTTTTCATGACGGTGATCTCATTCCGGTGAATTCGGTGACCTAAATTGACACCGAAATGAGAAAAAATATCATTTCGGTGATTTTTTTTCATTTCGGTGAGAAGTTGTTCATTTCGATGATTTTTATCTTCATCTCGGTGTTTTTTTTTTCATTTCGGTGACAAATTATTTCACTTCGGTGAAAAACAGACCATAATTTCTTTTGTTACATTTTAGTTGCACAAGGAATATATTTGTTTTCGGGACTAAAATGTAGCTACTAGTTAAAAGAATAATCTCAGTTGTTGCTCGCGTGGGCAATAGGCTATTTGACTAAATTGTGATAATTAGTCCACTTTAAACGTAATTCAAAAATATTGAACACGTGCTTTTTTAGGTTCCGTACCAAAATGGTACAAAAGGAACCCTTATACTTTCGCCATGTCCGTCTGTCAGTCCACGGCCTAGCACAGATACTGTTTGTACTAGGAAGCTGTAATTTTGCACGAGTATAAACATTAAACACGCCGACAGAATGGTACAATAATATCTTGAAAACAAAAATTCTAGGGTATCTCCCCTACACGTAAAGAAGGGATGAATTATTTATTTTTAGTCTACCCCATCGTTTGGGGTATCGTTGGATGGGTCTTTCAAATATATTGCGAGGTTGTGAAGACCATTTTTCGATTCAGTGATCGGTTTCCGAAATATCCTAATATCCTAGAGTCGTGTCCCCATCCAAAAGATAGATTTTTGTGCTACCTGATTTATTAATGACTAATACACAATAAGATTTTGTGAAGACAAATAACAAGAGATTACGTTTGTTTTATTTTACATTATACAGTGTGTAACGAAAAGGTGAAATAAAACTTTAAGGGGTTATTCTACGGCTAAATTACATCAACTTTTTCTATGGGACCAACATCAAAATCTCAAAAAAAAAATTGACGTTTTCATACAAACTGATGCCAGCTGGTCGCGTTTTAGTATGGGAAAGTGTTTTTTTTTTTTTGCGATTTCGATGTTGGTCCCATAGAAAAAGTTGATGTAATTTAGCCGTAGAATAACCCCTTAGAGTTTTATTTCACCTTTTCGTTACACCCGTATATTACAGTATCTTTGTGTTATCAAAACTAATAATTAAAATCTTTTAAAATAAGAATCTGAAGAAGTTGTAAAGATATACAGGGTGTCCCAGAAACAATGGATAAACCTTTAACTGTCGATAGGTTTCGTCAAGACCTCTCTAATCTCAAATTTTGACTTTAGTAAAAATATCTCGGTTTTCAAGATAATTGAGTTAGTTTTTTTTTTAAATGCACTTTCGGTTAGTTTTTAATGTGCCATTTTTACAAATACGGACTTTTTCTAATTCAGTTTTTTTTTATTTCTAAAAGAATAGTTTAGCTATCAATAACAATGGTTAAAATTGAGCTAGCTAATCACGAAGTGCTTCAAAAAAACAATGTTCCAAAAAAAAAACATAAAATTATTTTTCCTCATGTTTGGTCAACTACCATGTTAAAAAAATGTATGGCGCTCATCGTGCCCATTAACTTAAAAAAATTCTTAGTTATTATATTTTCCGAAAAGGTATAATAAGCTTATGTTTTCTGTATCTCTTAAACTTCATGTCTGGTTTTTATTAATTTTTTATTAAAATTACAATAAATGTTCGAATTGGCGTCCTTGCGCTCTGATACACGCCCGGCATCTTTTTATAAAAGAACTAGCTTTTGCCCGCGGCTTCGCTCGCGTTAGATTTGATTTTAAGTGAAGTATGAATGTCAAACTCAGTAATTTAAAAAACTACAAAACTCCTAGACAATATTTTTAGCATGACTATCAAAACACGATATGATATGATATAATATAGCGATTTATCAATTTTAGGATAACGCGGGTATACATCAAATGCAAAAATAGAACCTTTGTGTTGGGATCACGTATGGCTGTCTGTCAGTCCGTCTGTTACAACCGATTAGCTCCGAAATTACTGGCCCAATTGGATTGCAATTTGGCACAAATAATTTCAAGAATTTTCATGTTCACAATATTCATTTTAAAATCAAAGTTCCAAAAAACCATAAAATCTACACCCATATTGATAGACATTTCAACCCCATCGCATCCCAACAAGGGAGATGGAATTTCACGTCCGCAACGTTACATTTTAAAATCGTTGTTGTTTTCGTAATCAGCGACCCGATAAACCATAGAAACAATACCCATGTTGATTTTCAGACTTTGTCAGCCCCCTTCCCCTTTTTAGGAGTTGACTTTTCAAAAAATCTGAAACATGTTTACTCATTTATCGTAAGGAGAACTCACTCCTGTGAAGTTTTGAATAAAAGAGTCTTACTAATCTTGTTTCCCCATACAAACTTTGGGCCCCCATTTCACCCCTTTAGAGGGTGAATTTTGAAAAACCCTTTCTTAGTGCACCCCTAGACCTTATAAGAAACCTACATGCCAAATTTGGAATCTCTAGCACCAGCGGTTTGGGCTGTGCGTTGATATGTCAGTCAGTCAGTCAGTCAGTCAGTCAGTTTCTTCTTTTATATATATAGATGTTTGATGCGGCTCGCGTAACCAGACGTTTTTATGTATGCAGCTGCATTTTGTATGCGAGTCCGCAACTCGGTTATTGAGGATACTGGTCTCGCGTAGACAAGGTCTTTCAGACATCCGCAATAAAAAAAAATCAAGGGATTTAGATTCGGCGATCTGGGTGGCCATAAAATAGGGCCGAGCCGGCCTATCCACCTCTGTGGGTAGTGTTGATTCAAATAATTTCTTACTACTATTGCGTAGTGAGCTGGGCACCCATCATTTTTAAGCCACATTCTCCGCCTCACTTCTAAACTGATATCTCCTAGCATGCCGGGTAAATCATTTTGTAAAAAATTAAGGTAAATTTCACTATTCAGTGTAGCTGGATGTTCATATAGCCCGATCACCTGTCCGCCAATAATCCCAGTCCACAAGTTAACTTTAAATTGAACTTGGGACCGATCTTCCCTCATCAAATGTGGGTTTTCTACTTGCTAGCTATGTAGATTGTGGATGTTGAGATATCCATCTTTCCGGCATGAGGAATCATCCGTTCACAACATTTTATTGAAAAATTGCAGGTCCTCCCTTATTTTATTTAACATGATTCTGCAGAATGCAATCCTGCGCGGATAGTCAGCAGGCAGTAGAGTTTGGACCCTTTGAACATGGAAAGGGTGCAACCTGTATATTTTTAACCGACTTCAAAAAAGGAGGAGGTTCTCAATTCGTCAGTATCTTTGTTTTTTTTATTTATTTATTTTTGTATGTTCAGCGATCATTCGTTACCAGGTTAACCGATTTCGATACTTCTTTTTTTGTTCGAAAGGGAATACTTTCGGAATGGTCCCATATAAATTTGATCAAGTTCTGATGATGGGATCTATAAGAAAATCATCAAACTTTGCATGAACTCCATCCGTGCCAACTGATTTTTGTACCTATGTTGCCCAATATCTTCGGCATTTGTGAACCGATTTTGATGATTATTTCTTTATCAAATAGCTTATACTTTAAAAATGGTATATTGAAAATTTGTTGGAAAATTTTCACCTCTAAGGTGGGTAAATAAGGGATGAAATCGGTGTTCAGCCGTTAACTTATGTTTGCGCTGAAAAGATTCGTATTGTTGAGGATTATCACTGTATGTATCACTAAAAATAGATGAAATAAGTAAATTTTATAAAAAAAGTAAACCGACTTCAAAAAACTGAAAAGATAAAAATAATATCAACACATAAGTACCTAATCACAGAGTCGGTACAAACGTAAACATTCAAACTCTCATCGGATAGCACCGACTCCAAAAGTAACTGATTAGGTACTTATGTGTTGATATTATTTTTATCTTTTCAGTTTTTATGGTTGATTATTACAATATGTTTGTTATTTTTGTTGTTTTATTCTCACACGTTCCTAAATGAATTTAAGTTTAAATAAGTTGATATCCATGTATGGTACATTTTAATTAATACTTTCAATACCATTATAGTATAGTCAGAAAAGGATAACCTGTACTGTGTGATACCACTCTTCAAAACGTAGGTAAGTAATTATGGAACTAGGATAGCAGCATTTTAGGTGCGTTGCGTGGTAACAGTTTAGTTTTTTTCGGTGACTGCATAAGTAATTTCATTGCGGTGACTCGCGTTTTTCATTTCGGTGATGAGAAGTTTCATTTCGGTGAACTATTCTTTAATTTCGGTGACACCAAAATTTTAAAGTACTATATCTCCCAAGTATATGAACTCAATTTGATGTCGAGTAAAGATTAATCATAACAATATCATAAATAACAATACTACATGGTTTTATTTCAAAAAAAGTTATAAATAAAAAAGTTCACCGTAATGACAAAAAAAATGGACTTGTTGAAATTGACCCATTTAAACTTTCCACGGCTGGCACCGACTCCAATAATAACTGTTTGGTATGATTGTTTAAAAGTTATTTTTGGCTTTTTAGTGTTTTTGAAGTCGGTTATTTTTTTATCATTTTTTTTTATTAGTCAGTTTTTAGTGTTTTTTTACATTCTAAATGGCGATCTGTGATGTAATTATAGCTAAATTGCTTCTCATGACGATTCAAATAAGTCCAAACACGGCTATGACACATTGTTTTATCACAGAGTTCCGGTGCTTACCTTCCGCCTTCTTCATCAGATCAGTTTGATGGTATCATTCTCACCAGAATCATTTATTAAAATTGAATTTGTCGACTATGGCAAGGCTTAACTGTCATAATGAAAATATATTATCGCGTGGGTGGGGCGTGCGTACCTTACTCGTGGAAGGCTATTGTGGCCAACTATGGTCTCCTTCATCAGTTCCACCTCAGCAAATGATACTGTCTGAATGCAAATGCTTGATTTGTTGTTAAATATACTAAAATCGCTATATGTATACCTATAATATTTTAGGAGTTCCCTCAATTCCTCATGGATCCCATCATCAGAATTGAATTTTGAAAAAAATGGGACCAATCTGAAGTTATACCCTTTGAATAGAAAAAAGAATTTTTCAAATCAGTTCATTAATGGCGGAGTTCAGAGGTAACAAACATTAAAAAAAAACATACAACCGAATTGAGAACCTCCTCCTTTTTTTGAAGTCGGTTAAAAATACTGCCAGCATATTTAGCCGAAGTTACGATGCCGTTCTACAACATATAATGTCGCTTCACTTAATTAGAGCAAAACACACTCTTCATTTGTTTAGCAACTAAGTAGATTCTGAATACTGACTGAACCAGACGTAAGCGACACGAAAATTGTGGATGAAGCGTCGTAACTGCGCGGTAAAATAAATGTGAGGAATTTGAATAATGTCGCTAAATAAATAAAGCTCAAACTCTGTTTACACCTCAAGCTCGCGGTCGCAACTTTATTGCCGCAAGCCGCAATATAGTTTTCGCGTCGTCTAACTTCAGCCTTAAGATAATGCCTAGTTTGTAATTAAAAATAAAATGAATCCGAAGACTATGGGGTTTCTGTAGCAGGCATGCGCCGAGAAGGGTTTACTATTTACGCAATTGCCGCGCGTCGCTCTACGGCGAGTCCAGCAAAACACCGTCGAGGCGGCCGCGAGGGGCCGCGCGACCATCTCGCCTCCGGGATCTCGATCTTATTAAACTCTATCGCGTGACAAACTTCTCTGAAAAACTCGCTCAAGTGAAAAATATCCTTGTCAAGATTACATTAGTAAAAGTTATTACTTATTTAAACTAGTGCAATACTTGAAAACAAGTTCAGTGAAACTTTAAAATTGTGAAAAGATTAGGAACAGTGATTTAAGTATAGGATTTAAAGGTTGATTTATTATTGCTAAGTAACGTGCAACGTGGAAACTAAAATACGGTAAGAAATATTTTTATAATGTTGCATATTGTTAATTATTTTTACTGCAATAAATAAAAAAAATACTTTAATTTGTGATATTCTTGAAGGAAATCTAGGTAATCTCTTATTATCAAACTAAAGTTTTAAGGAGTTTTTTATGTTTTATTTTCAGGTTAACAATGTAAATATTATAATAATTAGAATAAAATGATTATAGATAGTTCTATCTCGGGTCTATTAATAGTTTAAATCTACATAAATTTATAGAGTTTTCGATAATTAAATAGCAGTTGCTTGTTTTCTGTACATCGTAAAACTGATTTGTAGTCTCAGAGAGATTTTGCAGAGCTTAATAAAACATCTATATTCGTTTAAAAATTTGTTGAGACAAACAATCCGTGTAAAATGTAAATTCAATACGAGATCGATGCTGATGATGCTGCCAAAATTTCATTTACTAATATTTCATTACTTTTAGTATTATTTATGCTCGGACAGAACAGATGTAGGTACAAGATAGTTCCTCAATTTAAAAGCGTCTAATGTTAGCAGATGTTATATTTCATTCTTAAAATAAATTGATTTAAATGTTTTTTTTTTGATTTCACAATAATGTAAGTTTATTTTACAAGATTATTTTTTTCACTTGACATAAAATTAATTAATATTTTACTCATTCATTGCTCAGTTAAAATTATATTTTTGTACTTGCGACATATACCGTCTCGTTTCTAATAATGTTGTGTCGTGCTATATATGTTAGCATTATTTTATATCGAAAGTTATTTGTTCGATTAGACATCAGTATTAGATCGATTTGATGTTCGAATGTTCGATTAGACATCAGAAAACAACAGTATTGTTGGACTTTCATTTCGAAGTCGGGATATTAGTATTAACCAATTTATTTTCAACTTAATTGAGGACATGTTGAGGGTTGTGTTGTTTGGGACCCTTAAAAAAGGGAATGAGGAACCTTTAAGCCTTTAGGATAATTCCGATGTTTATCGGTTGTCAATTGTCGGTTGTTGTAATGTCACAGATTTTTTTCTTGGTTGTCCCGTATCTCAACAACAACATGGTTAACAACTTTTGTTCTAAGACTTTTGCAAATTTGCTTAAAAATTAACGACTTACTATACCTACAAAATTTCTGAACAGCCGATTGAATTTGTATAAAAACAAAAAAAAAGTGTTATTGTAAAATCATTTGGTGGAAACAAAAGTTTGAGATATTATTGGCTATTAGTTTTAATCTTATTAAATAATAATTATCCTGAAAAAAAATATCGATATCTTTTATACCTATGAACAAAGGTTACTTCGACGTTTTCCATTCATCCATTCATTTTGAAAATAAATTTACAACAATACGTAAACCACCACTCTACACCGCCACCAAAAAATTAAATGAAGGGAAGTGAAATGGTGACTTTTACTAGGGTTACTAAATATTCTATCTTTTTACAGTTCTAACTTCTGTGTTTAATTTACTATAAAAATTAAAATCGTTGCGTACGTAAGTAATTTATTATTTATATAATAATCATCTTAAATGCTATCAGAAATTCATCCAAAACTTCACTTAATTACTTTCACTTCTCTATAAACATGGGTGTTAATGTTGCAAATTATCACCCTACTACATTATTAGAAGTTAGACAAAGTCAAAAAAAGTTACATACATCAATTACGCTACAATTATAATTTCATTGAAAACTATACTGTTTTAGATGCAAATGAATACAATTTTAGAGAAAAAAATTCTACTGTATCGGCCGTAGGTACTACTCAAGTAATCTTAAAGAACACTTGGAAATAAAATCCACAGATTTTACACTTATATCTACACCTTTATGTAGCTCTTTTTAGGAACATGCCTTCCGTATGACTGCGTCTAACACGATATTTTGACTTAAAAACTGGGCTCGGTATAAATGGGAATGCAAAAACAGTGGTTGCTATCCAATAGGCAACAAGTTTTACAGATAACGCATTTAAATGATAAAACTAGGGAGATAAAGCAAATTAAGCCCTCAAAGACCAGCTAACTGAGTATACCTCAAGGCAGTGTGTTGAGGGTTTTGTAAGCTTTTATAAACGTAGTACCTTCTGTAGTCTTTAAAAAATATTTATTTGCAGATGATGTAATACGTTGAGGGATGAAGGCATGATGATGACAAAGAAAGAGTGGTACTTTATGTCACCTGTAACAGGATAGACTAAGCAAAATTAATAACTTCTGGCTCAAAACACATTTAGGGAAAATAACTCTTTACCCACACTTAATTTGCGGAAAACGAAAATAATGCAGTAGAAACCATATCAGAGAACAGAGCTATAGTAAATACATATTGTTACTAGTAATTATGTAGAATGCGACGTACCGGCGAGCGCAGCGTAGGATCTCCACTCGCAAGGTGGGCAGACGACCTGGTAAACCTGCTGGATGCAGGCCGCTTTCAACCGGCCAATCTTGGAAGTCACCGGGGGAGCTCTATATATTTAGCAGTGGACGTCCTATTGGCTGAAATGATGATGATGATGATGACTAGTAATTACGGTGGACTTGACACTTACGTGAAACCCACACGTAGACAGAGGCGTCTTTAAGTATGCTGCAAGGTGTGCGTTGCACACGGGCGCAGCGGTCCTAGGGGGCGCCCTTAGTACCCATTCCATTTGACCACGCGCTTACTAGGGGGCGCGATGTTTGCACACGGGCGCTACATGGGCTAGAGACGCCTCTGCACGTGAGTAGGTAGTAGTATCTTGTATGAACTGCGTGAACTCGGCAAAAGTGTATGTGGAATGTGCGCTCATTGCGTATTGCATTTATGCAGTCTAGATGCTTGGCCGTTATAGGATTACATTCTGGGGTAACTCGACCGATGTGTCAGCAATATCTGTGTTATAAAAGCTTTGGATTTATTATAGCGCGGTAATTTGTGTAGAGCATTGTAAAAAAAGTTTCACACCGAGGGTTCCGGACAAACTTGTAATATGTTATGTATCTACATACGTAAATAGTTC
The DNA here is from genome assembly GCA_963576865.1 of Anania hortulata. Classification (NCBI taxonomy): domain Eukaryota; kingdom Metazoa; phylum Arthropoda; class Insecta; order Lepidoptera; family Crambidae; genus Anania; species Anania hortulata. Next base: position 14,434,990 of record OY756396.1, on the reverse strand, counting down.
GTCCATGACGGTCGACAATCGATTCTCGAAGATCGCTTTCCGAGTTTGTTCTTAATCTTTTTTTTTTGTGACGTACCTAACTACAAAACGGTTTTTTAGGAACGGACTTTTTTCTTTACTTGTACATTAAGACATTGCTTCTTGCTAAAATTCATAATTTTAGGTCAGCATTAACTAAGTTTTATTTTTTCATAGATTGATACCTGTTCATGGATTGCATACCTGAGTATTTGATATTAATTTCAACATGCTACCTCCAAGCGTCTAGGGAACAATAATATAAAGAAGCGTCTTAATCGTCTTAATCGTTATTATTTTTAATAATAGCATGTTACAAATAAAAAAAAACTTTAAAATACTTATCCGAAAATAAAGTCAAATAAAGTCAAGGAGACACAAAAGCCGCGCGGTCAATCAATAGGTACGGCGAGCCTACATGGACCTTACGCAGTGCACATACGGCGCATTTTTTTTCATGAATGAGTTAAATTATCCACGCGTACGATTTTTAACACCGGTTAGGAATATATAAATTAAAAATTTTTTTTTTGTTCTTTGCATATTTCGATTAAGTTACTGAGCCAAGATTTGGCACCCCTTTGCAATGTAAACCCGTATAATATGAGCAGTTGTGACGTGGTTTTGTTACGTTATTCTTTTTTAAACGTTTTATAAGAAAACACAGTACTTAAGCACTTCGCATGTTGACGATACATCGAGTCGTTTCACGTTGCAAATGAATTCTACTGACCATTACGACTACCCGCGGCCTGTCTAGAGCTTAACAAAAGCGGACTATTCCATACCGTACTACTCGTAGCTCGTAAATACACAATCATTTACCCAATTCTATTAAAACCCGCCAAACTTCGAGCACAGACCCCTGGAGCAGTAATACGGATCATCTATTTCGGAAACTGAGATAAGTGATGACTAACAAGTCTTGCCTATAATAAAAAACCGTCAAGTGCGAGTCGGTTTCACCCACCGAGTGTTCCGTACAAATTTGTAGGTACATATTTTAAATATTTAAACTTTTTTATTTTTTGCATTCACAATAATGCTAGTTTAATATATCAAGGAAAATAATTTTACTTTGTTCGCGTGGTCTTCAGGGTCATTCATAAATATTTTTCTCCGCAACTTTCTTAATTTTTTCTTTCAAAAGAACCTTTTCTTGACAATAAATAACACAACAAAAAAAGAATTAGTGAAATTGTTCCATCCGTTCACGCGTGATGCGATGACCAAGGGAAATAGAGATTTATTTTTATATACCCACCCTGTATATAAAAATCCAGGCCAGATGGATATAATTTTTTTTTAGGTAGTCGGCTTAGGGACCTATTTGTACCCGCCAGGAAAAAAATCGCTTGTCAGCCGCTTACAAGATATGTTTTTTTTTTATTTTTAGAAATATTTCCTCTTTTAATGTTTTATACTTTTAAACTGAAAAATTCAATTATTTTTTTATTTTAGGAGCTTACACTCTCTCAGAAAAAAAAATCTGACTGAAGTTGTCTTGAGACAAGTCACTTGACACTCGGTGCGGCATTAAATACAATGATATTTCAATAATTTCAGATCTTTATCACCTCACAAAACATTAGAATATAAGCTACACCAAACTTGCCCTCTAAAACCATTAAAATAGATCGACCATGCTTTTACACGGCCCGTTGTCATTCCGTGATTCAAAAACACAATAAAATGAAATAAATCCATGTAGGTATATTAGTAAGATATGGCTTCGTTTCGTTAAACCATTGCACCTATGTTAATAAATATTTTAACAAAAAATTTTAATGACATAATAAAAAATAAAAAAAGCGGTAAAAAAAACCCATCAAAATACTAAAATGAAGTTATTATTATTATTTATTTATCCAAAACTTAAAACTATCATTGCAGGTATGCACCCAATGCGATAGTGAAGCAACTAGACTAGGTACTAATTTGTAAGACTACACAATAATACAATTCAGTTATTATAATAACAAGATATAAACAGTGCCACTCTTGATTCACTCAGGCTACAATAAAACAGGTCTAAGTGATCCGCTATGAGATTGAGAGAGCGAAGTGCACGCGTCAGCGGCGCCTCGCTCAGCAAGCGCGTCCTCGCGCGCGGCACCGCCAGCAGCCGCGGCCGGCGCCGGCGCCACACGAACCTATCGGGCACACACAACATAGTGCAGATATACACTCGCCTCAGTATATCTGCACTATGTACCTTTCCAATTAAAATTTTTAATAGTTAGTCCACAGAATGGTTTCTTACGGTAGTGATTTATTTATACTTTGAGGATATCGATTGAATTCCAAAAAAAAAAAAAAAATTGCGAATCGGTTTAGGCTAATCTAGTTTTAAACGATATAAAAAAGAGATTTACACTATAGTTTTTAAATGATAGCAAAAACTTGAGGAAAAAAAATTAAGTTTTTTTTAAAATAAATAAGACATAAATTTCTTGAATAATTATATAGCGTCACTTTTCTATAACCCAGAAGATATCAATTATCTACTAGTTTAGATAGATATACTCTTGTACACGGCAAACCATACAAAGTTAATGTTAGAACCATTGCTATGTAAGAAGTACAAGAACAAAAAAAAAGACTTTTTCATACGAAAGTTCAATAATTACTCGATTATAATGTATGAATGAAGCAGACATTTTTTTTCGCGATTTCAGAGTTGGTTCTTTAAAATAAACACCTCCCCGCGGGAAAACAACCACAAAATTTTCACGTTGTATTATATTATTAATACTATACAAATAATATAAAATTGTAAGTGTGATACATTTGTTTTCGTTATGAATGAACTAACCTAAATAACGAATAAAAATAATTACATGTATATCTCCGTAAGTCCCGTGCAGAGTACTTTATAAAGTACAAACCAATAGTAGCAGTTCAGACCTGTTTCGATTGTATAGAAAACATAGAATAGAATAGAATAGAATAATTTATTTCGCTTAAAAGTGGTACAAGGATGTTAAATTGGTTTAAGATCACACATTTCACCATAGTATGGCAGGCAGTACATTAGGTTGTTAGAAATACACCTATTTATAAAACACATGACATGACATACAAGGATATCCAATTAATCGAATCTACGCGACTGCGTCATCAACTCATTGCCAAACGTTTGATGAGAACTGATCAAATCTGATTACTAAATACACAATTTGCCTGAATCTACATTTCTCAGTTACCAACAACACAGACCGCCTAATTCATTAGACGCCCCACAAAAATACTTGCCTTAACCCGCAGAATGTTGTAAGCCCAATGTAACACAGACTTCGTTACAATCTTATCCAAAATGTTCGTGGGTCAGAGTTATTTAAAACCAAAAAGCATTTTTTTTGAAGACACTAAGGTAAAGATACTGGCATTACCATGTGACACCTTGACCCGATTATTAGGAATTCACTTTTTTCATGTTGCTTCCATTCGATTAAGCAGTCTGTAATATGAAATCTACTGATCATCCATTATCGCAATGTTTACGTTTAGCCGCAAGTTCAATAAAAAATTAATGATGCATAATTTCTAATGATAGATGAAATCCAATGTGAACTTTTGAGATCATCGGTAAGTATCCTCTTATTCCCGTTAGATGAGCTCACGGTTTAAGTATTTTTACTATCGTAATATTTTTTTCTAAAAATAAGGTTAGTTAATGTTTGTTTCCTTTTGGAGGACATTTGCGTCAATACACACACCGATCGGGGTGTTTCGCAAATATGAGTCGTTTACCCATATTCAATGACTGGAGAAATTAACTCATGTGGTAGGTAGTTATCTCATTTCTGAGGTTCGTATCTATTTTAGCTTTGTCTCCTTCGCTAATTTTAAAGACTCCTAGAAAGTAAATTGATCAACCTTTTGTCAAATTAGATACTTCACAGGAAGCACGGCATTAATACTCGCTAAAGCTGGTTTTTTATATCCATCATCACGCATTAATGATTTCCATTTCCATTTAATTTGATACCATCCTGACCTGATGATGGAGCCAGGAGTGGAAGACTAAGCTACTCGTAAAACCGTGTTTGGGCTCATTTGATTCGTTTTGGCAAGTCTCATCCTATCATACCTCCAACAAAGTTTTTTATAGGTTTTTAAACTATAGGTATGTAGTAAATGTAAATTATTTGCTTCAATTTCAGAATTCAAAATTTAAATTCAAAATTGTTGATTTCTCAACTTAGTCTATTACATAACAGTGTTTGGACCTTCCATTTAAGCAACTATGCTTGTGTTAAGAAGGACCGCTCTTCTAGTAGTATAAGAATTGACAAGGTATATAAAATTGTTAGTAGTGAAGACTATTAGGTGTTCTATGGTGAAGATTACTATAATCTAGTTAAATTTTAGTATGTGTAGGTATGTGTGTAAAATGAAGAGTGAATAAGAAGAATGTATCTTAGTCATATCTCGGGTTAAATGTAGGTAAGTGGTATACCTAGTAGGTATAGTTCGTTATCGATACAGGGTGTAACTAAATCGTACCGTCATAATTATTACCAGGGAGTTGGCATTACCGTGTAATTCATCAAAGGTAAGGATATAGGTACACTGTTCAACAATAGACAGAGCATAATTCTGCCTTTTGTGTTTACCTGAGACGTAAACAGAGGGACACAAAATGCCATATAAGTTACTATTTAGGCGAAGTCTATAACTAGAATCGCTATTGATACGACAAAAAATATATACATTAATAAAAGTAGGTATATTTTAAAAAAACATGTACAATGAGAATATAACATAAAACTACAAATTATTATTATTAAAGCAAATTGGAAAGATACTGATATTTTCTTTTTGATTTGATTTACAAGATCAAAGGAGAATGTGTGTGAGGCCAAAAATATCCGGATGGTCATAAAATGATAGTCGGCATTACGATAGCGAACCAAATATACAATCAAGAAATAGAATAGGTTTCAGAAGGTCTGTCGGTCTGTCTGTCTATCTGTTCATATGTCTGTTATGAACCTTTTTACTTAATACTCATTTATTCAGTACTAGCTGTTGCCCGCGACATCGTTCGCGTGGTCTTTTTTTTTGTAAAAGAACCTTCTCCTGACAAAAATTTATTAACACAACAAAAAAAGAATTAGCGAAATTGCTCCATCCGTTCACGCGTGATGCGATGACCAAGGGAAATAGAGATTCATTTTAATATATATAGATATAGGCCCTCTTCCGGGCACTTATACACGTCCCAAAATATAGCTTTACCCTACCACCGCTTCGGGACTACACATCGGCTGGTGATAAGAAGAAACGGCGCTACAAACTCTAAATATGTCAAGCATAATTTTTATTCCTCGGATAAAAATTATCGTTTGAACAATCGGTCCTTATTAATAACTTATGTAACTATTTTGTCATTTATGCTTATCAAATGAATGTTTTTTAAATATTAGGTAAGTCTTTGAAATATAATGGCAAACAAAAATAATGCCTTTTGTTACTTTAACCAGTCAGGCCTCGGTAACGAGACAGAAGGATACAATTTATTGTTACTTGGCCACCTGTTGGTAGATTGAACTTGACAGATTAATATTTTATAGCCGTGTTTTATGTAGATAATCTCGCTCATTAGTCAAAATCTAAAACAAAAGAACTTAGAAATCAAATATTGTCTCTCCAATAAATTAAAGATAATATCATCTAGTGTCAGGTATAATGAGGTTACATTAGTTCTTAAGGCTAAGTTAGGTCGTTCAGGTTAGGTAATTAATTTTGAACTAAAATGCAAGGGAGAAGAATACGGCATCTTGCCGATTAACAAAAGTGTATGTAATTTATGAATCAAAGGAAGTTAACCCCCTTTATTCGACGATTTTAGCGGAAAGAATCAGGTTTACTAATATTTGGCTGTTATTGGCTTAAATGTAAAATAAAGTTTACATTAGTTTCCACGTTAATAATTCTTAAAGGTTTAATTCTCTGTAGCAAAATTTAAACAATCAAGTATTAGACAAGACAGAAGCAATGGGTCGTATTTAAAATTAAATTATCTTTTCTTTCTCAGAAAGTCGCATTTATTTTAGCCGCTATTTCATGAACGCATTTTTTCTAGACACAATCTTGTTAAAAAGGCAAATAATATTATTAACAATTTTTATGACAGTGTTTCCTTATCTTAAGGACTTTTTTATCGTTTATTATGAATATGTCAGTCTTTTTACAGTAGGCTATGTTGCATATAATAATTTACAAGTTTTACCTATAACATAGTATCAAAAAGTGTTGTTTTATCGCAGTGGCCAGGAATTTCAGGATTATCTTGAAAATTACATTTGTAAAGTAATTAATTTATTAACTTTCTCGAATTCTGTAAAGTGATAATTAAAGGCCAAGGTAGGTTCGATTTGCAGTTTTCTCAAATATAATATTACCTTCAATATTACTAGCATTGTGAACAAAATAACATTAGAAATTGAATAATAAAAATCACGTGAAACAAAATTTAGCGGAATATCCTACCTTTGTTTACTAGTAATCCCAACTCGCTGTTTGATTACCTGGTCGTATTTCAAAGAGACGCTATTTATGGACGAAAGGACAAGGGCCTAAGCTCTATAAACATGATTACTATAACCTTTTTAGGGTTCTGAAAGTCAGAATGAAAGAAAGGAACCTTTATGGGATTACTCGTGTATCTGTCTGTCCGTCCGCCTCAGCCAATTTGTTCCGTATCTATTGGACCGATTAAGTTGAACTTTGGTACACATATTAATTTCTGTAACCCCAAAACGGACGTATAACGTAAATTAATTAATCATAAACATAAGGGCAACTTTTGAGGAGCAAAGTACAAATAAAAAGTTTTGCAAACTGTCTCACGTGACACGTCAAACAAAAGGGCTTGTTGTAAAAGTCTCAAATTAATATATTCTATAATTATGTTTTAAATTGATTTATTGAATTTTCCTCTCCTTCATCTCCGAAAGTACTAATCCGGATTTTTTATGGGATCTGTAGTACTTACCCTAGAGCAAATAATTATAAATAGCAGTCATCTAATAAAAACTTAATTAGTATCTAAATATGTTTTTTTTTAACTTGTTGCCAAAACCTGTAATATCTATAACGATATATTTTTTAAAGTATCTTCTTGTACCTTGGAAAATAGTTAGTAATAGTTAGAGCAATATCTGATAATGAGCTCGTTTGGGAAACTCATACAACATTGCCTTTATCATCATTATCATTTCAGCCATAGGACGTCCAATGCTAAACTGAAAAAATTGACTTCCAGATTGGCATGTTGGTAGCGGCCCGCATCCAGCGGCTTCCTGCAACCAATACCACCTCAATTCAGAATCCTTCGGTTATTGAACCGAATCAAAGGATTTGATATATTTCTCGAATCAAATGTCAGATTTAGAGCTATTCAGAACAGCATCCGATCCGAGTTTAAGTATGATATCGGTATCGGTTTGATTACAAGTTGCATTCACGAAGCCTATTGTTACAAAATATTTAAATTTAATTTGAATGATTAATATATTACCAATTCAAATTAAATTTATTTATTTCTTACATTATAAAAAACATCAATACGAATATTCATTTTCTATTGATCATTTGTAATATTTTAATTGTGAAAAACGAAAAAATATTTAACTTTAACCAAAAAGTATGTAGTTTTTTTTCATAGAAAGCATGCTTTGTAAATGTTTACTGTTGTGTGTGTATGTTTAGTGACAGGCAGTTGCCACTGAAATGTCACTTAATATTTGACGTGCCAATGTAAATTTTAAATTCACAACAACATTCAGTTTTTCCTAGGAGCAGACCTTAAAATGGATGTGATGCATCCCGCAGAGACCTCAAAATGCGTATTTAGCACTCCAAAATATATTTTTTACAATATTATGAAGATATTGGGTGCTTGATACCACTCGTTAATTTACTGACAGAAATCGATCGGACGTTAGGAAAGTCTTGTCCGATATTTGTGTTGTGAATAGCGTTGATATTATTTGCTGGTCGAGAAGTACTTGTAATCGCACGTGTGTGACGTTATTTCCATTCGGTATGAAATATGTCAAGTTGATCGACGATACGGTTATTGCGAATTGAAATTGTTAGAAATCGACTGATTTCTGACCGAATCGGTTGATAACAGTGTTACCGTAGGGTTCTGAATCAAGGTGGTCGTCTGTCCACCTTAATTCGTTAAAAACCATATTTACATTATCTTATATTGTCTATTTTGGCCTAAAACCACTCAGGGTTTTCACAAAGAGCTCTTTAAAAATTAGGGTTCCATGAACAAAAGAAACCTTTTTGTTGTGGTTGGTTACTTGCTCATCTGTTCTCTATCACTAATGGGCTTTTAGCGCAGACCAGACAATTGAACTAATATTTATTCATTCTTGTAATTTGCTGGGGGCAGACTAGTGATTCTTTTACAAATAAAAAAAATTAAAAACTTATTTGTTTGAAAAACTATTTGTACTAAAACATTAAAGTTATTTGAAAAAACATCTTTAGGTAATCAAATCTTTAGTAATGCGCTTTTATGTTTATGAGTAAATATTTAAATATTTCGATTCCTGTAAGCACTCATAAGGACCACGAAATTGAGTTCCTTGAAGGATATAATGGTAAAACTTTAACAAAACGTGATTTTTAAATTTGTAATTTAAAGTTTGCGTCCTCTAGCTATATAGTAGATTATATTGCTCAAAGCAGTTGAAGATCTAGAAACTTGATATTTAAATGAATAGACAGTTGGGATAATATCTATGTCGATTGGTACAAGGAATTCCCAGTTCAATTGAAATGCTTTCAAGCAATCGGAAAATTTGATTTGTTATCAAATCAAATTGTTTAAATTGTTTGGTGTATTTTATTAAAACCTTGTTGGCAATAACTAAACCGATTACGTCCGAATTTGCACTTTGCTAATTAAACTAGGTCCATCATAACAAAGAAACGACAAAAATTATGAGCGTGAATAGTCCTACCGCTTAAAAAAGGATAGACCTAAGATAACAAAAGCCTCATTAAGATATGTCTTCTTAAGGACAAAATATAAGACCTCATTAATTTTATACCATAAGGGTCCTAGGCCATTAGCCATTGAGGAAGAGGAAGTCAATGAGCTCTCTCTCTCTTTCACGGTTTAGGACTTGGTCGATGGCAGAGATCCTTACCTACACAACAATAAAAAAAAATCAAAATCTTTTAACGGCTATATGGATTTCCATCAAGAGTAGCTTAGAACAATACTGATAAGCCCAAGATACAAGTAACTAGTTTACCCATTAAAGTAAGTTAATTTGTTTGGAAGCTACAAAGTCACAGACATCATCATCATTTAAGCTGAACATAGGACCCAATGATTTCCAGATTGAACAGTTGGAAGAAACCTGCATACAGCCAGCTCACAGCTCAGTGCCTGCCACCAGTGTGTGATGACATAAAGAACAGGAGGCCTACTACAAAAATGTTTCGTTCGTTCGGACGTAAAAACCTAATAAATTAGAATAACCATTCACCTGTGTCAATCCTTTGACAAAACATGAACATCTAAAATTAACCCTGTAAAAACACGACCGTTTGCAATTGTTCAAAAATTTTCGAAGGTTTCACTCAAGTAGATGGTAGGTATTTTAATTTGTTAGGTTTATACGTCCGAACAAACAAAACATTTCATAGTAGACCTCCAGAAACGTGGCTTCTCTCTATGGGTCTCGTAAGAAAGCTCTAGGTTGCACAGCGTGTTATGGAAAGGGCTATGCTTGGTGTTTCATTGTGAGGTCGATCAGAAATGAGGAGACCCGTAAACAAACAAAAGTCGCTGACATATCCGGACGGATTAGTCACAGACAGACAAGACGTTAAATCAATTTATTTTTATTTTTAAGTCATTAACATTCATTTAAAAATGTGTTTATGTTGCTAATAATAAATAAATAATAAAATCTTTATTCGACTTTCAAGTACATCATTACAAGGTTAAGTTTAGAAAAAAACCTGTATTAGAAGAGTACCCTCTTCTCTGTGGCATCTAGCAACTTGAAGTTAAACAATGTCAGTGTCAATGTATAGATAATATTGAATTAACAAAACATTTAGGCACAATAATGCGTTTTATTAAATTTTACTAGGGAATATGTACGCATTTTTAAATATGTTCATTAATTTGCTAACGTTTTCTTTCAGAACTAAAATATATATTATCTTGTTAAAATGTCTATACCTAATATTAAAATAAATATTAAAATTGCGATCAGATTCTGAAATTTCTGACAATTTTATTTAACACCCGATATTTTAGCGCGCTTTCTGTGACGTCATTTACCAAAAAACAATGAGATGATCCGGTCGCTTTGCACCTATTGATTTATTTATTTAAACTTAAATGCACAAATAAAAATCGTACAAAAGGTGGACTTAATGCCATGGGGCATTCTCTGCCAGTCGACCATTAGGCTAAACAGAGATGTTTTGTGGGCGGTGCGACATAACGTTTTAAAATTTAAAAAAAAAATGAACATAAATTCATAGCATAAACTACACACAGTATTAATATAATATATAGACTACATAGACAGAATACATATATAAATATGATGACGATAGATTACGATCGATAGGTACTACTCACTTATAGACTTTGACAATTTCATCAGCTCCTTTAAGTCAATCAGAGATTGTATAGGCTATCTATACTTGTAAAAACTTGTATAACAGGTATAATATGACATAGGTATAATGTAGCACTTTAGATTACAAATAAAAAAATATATATTTGAATCGCATGCATACTAGTTCCACTCAATAATATAATTTATTATCTCTTCTTACAGGAATCTAGCAAAAATAAATTGCTTTCACTGTAGTCAACAAAGTCCTCTTGAAAAGTCTGTCATAAGCTTGTTGAATTCTAAACAATAGCTGTCTTGACTTAATGTAGCAAATCAAAAATACTGAGCATTCGAGAGATATCGAGGTATAATAATAAAACTCGTTTCAAATTTCAAAATGCTGTGTTGTCTGACACAATGCTATTGTTTGTCGAAAATATATTACTTATTTTATTTAAGGACACTCAACAAATTAAGTCGGCGTAATAAGTTTTTACGGTTTTCCCGTTGTTTGATTTTAAATTTCTCGATTTGATTCCATCTATCAAAATTAGTTTTGTCTGGTAATAAGTTTTGACTTTAACATATACTTACATTTTAATAAAAACTTTTCGCAGTCCGACTACTGGGAAAAACCCTCTCCCTAGTCCAATAAAAACCTAATTAACTTTAATCGAAGTGCAGACGGTCTTGCAAATCGGCTCAATATGCCTTTACGTCAGGTAAATATTTATTTAGGATTTAGCGAACCAGGTTAGGTAAAGCTCCTTAGCCAATCTGTTCAAAAATTACCGTAATTAGATATGACATACAGTACTCTTTAATGCACACCACACAAAACAAACATTACAGAGAAAATAAACACGATGAAAATATTAGGAGGCTGACCATGACCTTCGGGCAGGTATTTGGTACTTACTTGAACCTAGTTTTGTTTTTATGTAAAGTATTTGATGTAAAAACAACACACATTCAAACAGGACCTTACAATAAACGGTATATAACGGTAAGGTAATAGTAGATACGTAAGTAGTGTTGTTTTACATAGAACTATCGTCAAAAAATCTAACAAGTTAAAAGTTAGTTACTACTGCAAACTATACTATGTATAATATAATAATACAGAAACAGGGTAATAAAGCTGAAGAGTTTATTTGTTTGTTTATATATAATGTTTTGTTTATATTGGTTGATCGTACTTATCTCAGGCGGTTGGGCGCATTATGTCCAATTCGCCAAATGTCCAATTGTCCAGTTCGCAATTGGTCCAGTTCGCAATTGGTCCAGTTCGCAATTGGTCTACAACAACTACTACTACAAGTTCAAATTGAAAAAATATGTTTGTTTTGGATAGTCTATTCTATTCATATTAGAGTTGTAAAGTGTCCGTCACGTTATAAATGTTTGACCAATATGACCAAGCAAATTGGACATTTTCTCAATGTGACCGGACATTTTGGACATTTATTGTCACTAACGTCACAATCAATTTTATTGACAAACTATGAAAAAAAAATTTTTGTCACAAATAAGTGCATTATTATAAGAAAGACGCTTTAGTAGTGATGATCTATAACGAAATGAAATTTCTAAAATTAATTTATCGGTCTGCACGAACAAGCTAAAAAGCGTCGTATCGTTACGCGCGAGTTTTTTTTTTGAGTTCAATCCAGATCCAATTACATGTTTTATTGTATGTTTTTATTGTCGAATACTTAATATTTGAGACTTACTTTAGAGGAATTATTCTTTTATTAAATTTATACTATAAAAAAAATATATGACCATCGTGACAATAAATGTCCAACGTGACCGAGCATTTATCATAAATGACGGACGCTTAAAGCATATGACCGTCAATTTACAACTCTAATTCAAAATATATAGTCTATTTATTGAGGAAGGTTATATAAAATGACGATACAACCAATAGGAGCGAAGCATCAATAAAAAAAATTGCAAAAACACAAACAGAAAAAAAAGAGTTTAGTGCGCTGCGTAAACGGATACAGTTACGCAAAATGTCCTCTTTAAAAGTTACAAAAAAATCTGCGACAGCATATTACTCGTATTATGTCTATCTTTAAGGGTGCGAGTCATAAATTTACTAACCTCATTCATAGTAATCATATTTGTTCTAAAATAATGCATAATTTTTTCGTTGTTAAAGACTTTAAGTGCCATGACAGACCGAATTCCAAACTTGAAGGGAAGCTAGAAAGGATTTAGCGAGATGGTTACCTTTAAGGATTCCACTTGTAACGTTGTATGGGGCATCCAATATTTCTTAAAGATAAGTTAGTTTGCAGCTAGCACTTAAAGAAAAAGATGCAAAGAAAGAACCTACTGCTTATGTACCTACCGGGACGGGAGCGTAATGAAATTTAATTTATCTACTGTGAAATCTGGAACGCTCGCAGATGTGCTCGGGAAATGCTATAAATAATATCTCTCATTTAACGTTGCTATTGTGTAATGTTACCGGCAATCTAAGTAATCCGGTATTTTAAAGAATAGGTACCTAGGCATTCTAAGAAGTTAATGCCAGGCAATGTTCTTACAGTTGATGTATTATTACTGAAGTTATTATAAACAAGAACAAATCCAAAATTTTATTTTGACCGTGAGAATTGCTGAAAATAAACATTTGCTTTCGTTAATGTGCGTTCACCGGATCTTTAAACCAACTTTGAACATATTTTTTTAATCAAAAATTATAAAGAATATTGTGCTTAATTAGGCATGATATAACTAGGTATCGTACGTACGTACAGCGCGCACGAAAGCGCCCGCCATGTAGGTATGCATTTTGTATTCAACGGGTTCCGCTTGAAATAATACTAAGTTTTGTTTGGTTCATAAATTACCAATATTCAAAATAACTGGCTAAGTGCTACCTGTACTTATAAGTTAAGAGGTCGGAAAATTTGAATTCTAACGTGTTTGGTTACCAAACTTCTATTTGGTCATTGCGCAGTCTGTATAATACCTACCTATAACTTGATCGGATATAGGTACCTAGATGAACAGCCGGGAAGCAGTGTTTAAAGGCACCGCTCCTGACGTCCAGTATATAAGAAACCCAACTCCCTAGTGAACATAGTCCCTTTTACCCCAAGACACTGAGTCCCTAGAGCCCTAGTTCCACCTAACAATTAATACGTAAATGAGCTGCTCCCAGGTCGCCCAGGGTAGCAGCGTTAGGACGGTATCTATGGGCGGTGAGGACCCGCTGCCAGTCTGGCAGACTCACCAGACTGATCATAGTGACGCTAAGGTAGTCTTGGCCGCAGCGAGGGGAAATGAGAACCAACACGGATGGTTGATATCTAATTTATTAAGTAAAAGGTCAAGTTTATATAAAAAGTTACAGAGTGTATATGTCGTGGCCAGATCGTAAAATTGATCATTTCATGATGTGACCGCTCATTTCATAAAATGGTGGTATTTCATGATATAGAACAGAACACGCTGCCTATCACGATGTGGTCTGACCAAACCAATGAATAACCAGCGTTTGACGATATAAACAGCTAAACGCACGAATACTTCATCGTAAAATCGTTACATTACCCACCGGTAGAGGCGCTAATGTTGCTTTGTTTTTGTGATGAGTAATGGCGGAGGACAAATATTTTATTCTAAAAGTGAATAATAATGTGTATACTGAAGGTGAAAGTGCAGTGAAATATCGTTTCGACACCAAGTTAGGCGATTTTTATTAAAGTCACTCAAAAAACGAGCGCAACGTCAAAAAATCAAGGAGATCGGAACGTAATTTGAGAGGTAAGTTAGGTTATTTAGCTATTCAAGTGTTTTTATTTATTAGTTTTGTTTAAAAATAATATATATTTAAAATGTTTACTTTATCTATCGACCAAGGTTACAATTATTAAACAAATTCACGTAACTTGTAAAGATATTTTTATTTTAATGATAATATGGCCAAACGTGGATTGACATTTCATCGAATATTGACGTTTAAACGATATGGTCAGTTTTAGTTGGCCATATCATGACATACCACCATCTTATGAAATGATCGGTCACATCATGAATTGGTAAATTTTACGATCTGGCTACGACATATACATGAAAAGGTTTTCTATTGTGTGCCGTCGGAGTAGAGTGCCGACGGTGCATGCGCAGGGTCCATGGGTCATCTGCCGGTTTGTAGGTCGCTGACGACGCAGCAGATAAATGTACAATCATAGCTCGTATACTTCTTAATATTAAAATTTTACCTGTTTTAAAATTATTCCTTTAAATGCGCTAAAATATCTTCCTTTCTGAAATCGGTGTTGTTCACTTACGATAAAGAGCATAATTATTATGTGTTACATAAAATCTGTAGACACCTAGTTAAATATTCATATCTAATACAAAAAAAACTTAACATTCACTTTTCTATATAAACTCCAAAATATGATAATAATATTTTGTGAAAGTAACTAAATTAAATTTGAAAATCTTAAAAAAACATCGACACAAATGTGCTGCATCATCTCAAGGCCTCGATCATTATTTATCTAACACCAGAGGCCCAATTCCCGTAATTTGACAGTAGTCGCAATCCGGCGTCGATCCGCTCCCAGCAACATTACGGTAAACGGTATTCTCGTAAACTTTTAATTTGACGTAAAATTATCGAAACTATCCCAATGCGACTGCAAAAAAATATCTAATTTTGGTTTATATCATTTTCAGTCACATTACGAACTATAATTGCATTTTCTTGGTTTACGAGAAAACTGTTTGTGATCGTAATGTGACTGGGAGCGGATCGACACCGGATTACGGCTACTGTCAAATTACGGGAATTAGGTCTCTGCTCATTGAGAGATATTATATTATGAGCCCAAGCATGCTGTATCTACAGTAATTTGCTTAGGAGTTGGGAATCCCACAGATTCCTTGATGCTGCAGCATCAGTTCAAGGTTGTCATGTCTTGGGAATACTAATAAGGTAACAGTGCATCATTTCAAATCAATTATTATTGCTTATTGCAAACTTTCACAGGACCTGTGAAAGTTTGCAATAAGCTCAAAAATCCGTGTGTAGGGAATACCTGATAACCTTCAAACGGCTGAACAAATTTTCATCAAATATAGCTAAAATCCATCTCTGTAATATCAGCTTTTAAACAAAAAAAACTACATCAAAATCGCTCCATTCGTTTGGGAGCTACGATGCCACAGACAGATACACAGATACACACGTTAAACTTAAAACTTATAACACCTTTCTTTTTTGTCGGGGGTTAATAATATGATGCCGCAGTTTGTTTGCTATAAAATAAAGCTTACAAGGAAATTTATTAATGGTTGCAAATACAACAAGAAAATTTTATTTGGTGTATGTATGAACGATTTTTTTATTTTAAATGGCTACTAAGAAGTAGTCTAATGAGTTCAGATCAAGGAGACTCTAGTAACAACTAATAAAAAGCAATATATTTTATTCGCTGTGTGCACTGTGTGCGCGATGGATGACAGCGCCCCTAGTGACCACAATAATTATTGTGGACTTTCAAATTAGGACAACTGGATGGTTTGAGAATGATTTTCGGATTGTTTTTCTTCGAAATTGTATGAAAATATCTAAAAAAAATTGTGCATATTATAATAAGTGTTTTTCTTACTTGATATACATATACATATGATTGATATAATACGTAAGGAATTTGAATCGATACAACATGATATAACTTTCCAACCTTAATCTATGCATGAAAGGAAAGCAATAGTACGTAGGTAACACTATAAGTTTTGCGTAACTTAAAAAAACAACATGTTATAACCAAAATATTATGTATATTGCTTTTCAAAATACTCTCCTTTACATTTTAAACATTTAATGCGATGGAACCATTTTTTAAAACAGAGGCCCAATTCCCGTAATTTGACAATAGTCGCAATCCGGTATCGATCCGCTCCCAGTAACATTACGATCCCAAACGGTATTCTCCTAAACCTAAAAAATTCAATTATAGTTCGTAATGCAACTGAAAATGGAAGAAACCAAAAGTAGATTTTATTTTGCTCTGTTTTTAGTTGTATTGGGTTAGTTTTAATAATTTTACGTCAAATTGAAAGTTTACGAGAATACCGTTTGTGATAGTAATGTTACTGGGACCGGATCGACACCGGATTGCGACAATTGTTAAATTACGGAAATTGGGCCTCAGGAAGACCACAGATCTGAAGGCATGTTTTCTACGTGCTGATTGAACGCTATCACTGCCTCTTCTCAGTTGGTAAAAGTAAAACCTCTCATCAAATTTTTGATTTTGGAGAAAATACAGAAATCACAGGGTGCTAGGTCGGGGCTATGCGCAGGATGGGTGACGAGTTGTACTTTTTCGGAAGCTAAAAATGACTTTGTTTTGTTGGCCGTGTGTGAAGAAGCGTTGTCATGATGTAGGAGAACGTGGCTTTTGGGTGGTCTTTCGCAAACTTTTTCTAACACCCTGGGTAAACAAATGGTAGAATACCACACGGCATTAACACTCTTTTGATCTTCAAGTGGAATTGTACAGATGAGACCGTAGCTGAGAAAAAAAACGCGATATTTTTTTTACCAACGTTTCTCGCCTGCCTCACATTTGTTGACCTGTTCTCATTTTTAAACACCCATTCACAAGATTGCTGTTTTTTTCGGGTTCAAAACAATAAATCAACGTTTTGTCTCCTGTGACAATGTCATAAACAGCATTAGAATGTCCGTGGTCGTACTTCAGTAGCATCTGTGAGCACCATTCCACGCGAGCCCGCTTCTGCTCCGCTGTCAGTTCATGAAGGATCCAACGACAGCAAAGTTTCCGAACTTTCAATTCTTCGTGTAAAATTTTCTGAATTTGGCTCATACCAATCCCCAATAGTCCTCGAATTGTCTCATAGGTAATCCGCGGGTTTTCTTCAATTAGCCGCCTAACAGTAGCCACATTATTTTCGTTGACGGCAGTTGAAGGCTGCCCTTCACGAAATTCGTCATGTAAAGAAACTCGACCCCTCTCAAATTCAGCAAACTATCGCCTCACGGTGCTCAAACAAGGTGCTTCTCTCCCAAAAGCATTTTGAAGACGAGCGGCACAGTCTTGCGGAGAGAGAGAACTTTTAAAATCATAAAAAGTCATCGCTCTAAAATCTTTTCGACTTAATTCCATTTTCGTTGCGTACGTAGAACTTTGATATGTGATAAAAACAATTGACAAATCATTTCCCGCCTATTGTTTTTTTTTATTACCAAGAAGGTGGCGATTAAAAAAATATAACATTCGAAACAAACAAATAGTTCCGATTAGCTAGAAGTGCAAAACTTTTAGTGTGCCCCATGTATTAGCACAGCATGTGAGAGACGTTGAAGAGCTTAGAACCAACGGACAAAGCTACTTAATAAGAGCTGTGATCATAAGACAAACGTCTGTGACACAAACTCCCTACACACTTTTTTCTCTTCACGACAGCTATGAATTTATGTCGTTGCTCCAATTTCCATCTTGATATTAGAAACGAATAAATAATGCACGAACTGTTTATCCCATTGTTTCTACACTTTATAACACAACACGTAATGTGACCCATATCGCGAATTATAACGTTTTTACTTAAAAATACATAATAATGTTAGTATGGAATTCTATGAAAATATAGCAATTTGTCACATGACAGACCAGAGTTATTTCACATTTCTGCCATATAACGTGCTGCGATCGATTTGACTGTCCTCTCCACCCACTTTGCACATAGCGAATATTAGGTTAAATTAAAAGCAAATTATAACTTGAATTTTCGGATAATTTTACGATTACGCTAATAGTCTCAAGTATGAGACCTAATAATCTTAACTAGTACACACTTAATCATAATTAATTCAATTTTTTACCCAAAGTGGCGTAAGCAAAATTCTGAGATACTGTGTGTGAAACATTGACAGACGGACAACAGATTCTTAATCCTGTAAATAAATATGATTAACCTATATGACAGGTGTATAGCTGTCTTAAACAGTACGCCTTTTCGTCTGGAGTTCTACTGTATACACATAGTAGTATTATTGGACTCCCGCGTTGTATTCGGCAGCTTTGATATTATTTGCGGAGCAGAGTGCTAACTGACGAGTTGTGTAAAGTACTACAAACCGAAGTTTGAGGGGAAACAAACTCATGTTTTTACAAAGAGAATGTTTAACCAGAATGTTGATTGAGTATAGGCATTGATTTAAAAAGTAACGATACCGCCGTCAGAACAAATTACTCTATGTACAAGTTTGCTATGTACATGACACACTAACGCCACAGTATAAGCTAAAGCAGTACCAGTAGTTTACATCTCCAAATGTCGCCATTACATCTACCAGCGCCATTTCTTGCGGCCCTATAGAAATTATTACAGTGGACACAAGCACTTGGATAATATAACATCTACCTATCTACAAGCCTCCGAACGAAACATTTAACTTTGGCATCAAAATCGTTGTCGGTGATTTTAATAGCTATAGCCCATAGCACCAGATGGGGTTACAAGACAATTAACACGGATGGGCATGCAGTGGAGGAGTAGGCTGATGCTCAAACACTCATCCACAGCCCTAAACTTCCAGCATCGTTCAACAATGGCCGTTGGAGGCAAGGATATAACCTAGACCTGATTTTTACGACCTCTAACATCAGTGCACAAAGTGTGATGTCTCTGTGTCGACCAATTCCGAGAACCAATCGGTTGCGCGCCCAATTAGCGTGCCTTTCAAACGCACAGGTTTAACTACACCAAAGCAGACTGGGAGCAGTACTCAAAACTTATTGACGAAAAAATTGGCAGTTTGTCTCCAAAACCGGATAACTACGACCAGTTGGTCAATATAGTCCCTTCCACCTCCTGCAAGCATATACCCAGAGGATGCCGATCATCTTAGGTCCCAGGCTTCCCACGCGAGGCCTACCTGACCTACTAAATCGGTATGAGTCATTGTTTAACAGCGACCCCTTTTTCGAGAAAAGTGTTCAGACAGGAGAAGAATTGTTGCCTATAATTATTGGCCGCAAAAATGGATAGCATTGGTCACTAACATCAACTTGACGCACACACAATAGCAAGAAAGCGTGGTCCACATTCGCAAACTCACCAGTGGACCTGTACAGGTCTCTACAGGTCCTCTCGATCACCCAACAAAGTCACTGCAAACCAAGTGTTGCATCAATTGTTGGTCAACGGCAAAGTACCAAACAGCTTTAGCGTGACCCCCAAACCAGCGCGTTCAGCGACCCACAACAATTCGACTCTCAGCCGACCATTTCAGTACACAGACATTATCAAGGCTGTACAAGCTCTTAAACCTGGTAAAGCCTCAGGGGTAGATAATGTCTCGGTGAAATAACTACAACATCTTGGACCGGTCGCCTTAACGTGGTTGCTGAAGTTGTTTAACAACTGTTTGGTGCTTGCCAACATCCCTCGGTCATGGCGAAAATCTAAAGTGATCGCACTTTTAAAGCCTGAAAAACCAGAAGATGATCCAAAAACCTTTAGGCCTATCTATTTGTTGTGCCATACCCACAAGCTATTTGAGCGTTTGCTCCTAAATCGCCTGACGCATATCGTAGACTCAAAACTCTCCCTTGAACAGGCTGGCTTCCGTCCAGGTAAGTCTTGCGGCAGCCAATGCTGAAACTCACGCAAGAC
Organism: Anania hortulata; assembly: GCA_963576865.1. Classification (NCBI taxonomy): domain Eukaryota; kingdom Metazoa; phylum Arthropoda; class Insecta; order Lepidoptera; family Crambidae; genus Anania; species Anania hortulata. The sequence goes on along the minus strand of OY756396.1, from coordinate 14,414,675 downwards.
ATAGAAAACGGTTTCGAGGCGGTCAGGTGACAGGAGTTGTATTCGTGGTCCTAACAGCAGCCTATGGCACACTTAACCTAAAGAGACTGCTCTGGAAAGTGGCTGACAGATCTGACTGAAGACCAGAATTTTATAAAAGGTTTCAGAGAACTCCTTTACAACCGTACAAAGCTCATGGTCAGCGCCCGCAATAATCTCCTCCGGCGTCTTACTTCTACTAAATGGGGAGTTTCAGCACCGTCCTACTTACAACTGGTTACTCTGCTACTCGGCCGGCGAGTATGCCTGCCCTGTATGGAGCCGCTCAGCGCACGCAAAACAGGTGGATACAGCGCTTCATGAAACCCTTTGCGCTTTCTGTCCAAATTTAAAAACTTTCTTCCTCCCCACACGAAGACCCTGCTGGTTCGAGCTCTCGTCCTGCCTCTGGTCGACTACGCTGATGTGTGCTGTTCTATCCTGGGAGAGGTCCCAAGCCCATCTTGATAAGCCGAGATTGACCGCCTCCTCAACAATGCAATACGTTTCATCTTCAGGCTTCGTAAGTACGACCACATTTCCTTATTTCGCACGCAGCCTAACTGGTTGCCCATCCGTCAGCGCAGAGACCTGAGGATACTTTGCACTCTCTTCACGATTTTACACGACCCACACTCCCCAAACTACATGAAACAACGCTTTACTTACCAAGGCTCCACCACTTAGCGCAATCTTCGATCTTCCTACGATCTTAGTCTTTTTATTCCCCCTCATAAATCTGGGTTTCTGTCCGATTCATTCACTCTTTTAGCTATTCGCCTTTGCAATTCTCTCCCTCTTAGTATAAAACAATCTCCGTCAAAATTTGACATTAAAAAATCATTACGTGAGCATTATCTTGGCACCTCTCAGAATTGACCATTTACTATTACTCAACTCCTTTTTTGTATGTTTCTATCTCTTTTTTTTTACACTTTCGATTAATAATCATCGACTTCCCTAATATATTTTATAATATGTGTTTATTATTGCCTAAATTGGTATGTACTATGTGTTACATACATACACATAGTACATACCAATTTATTTATTTTACTCGTCTTAAAAATATGTCAGATACCTTATACTCCGCCACTGACTACATTATCTGCATTACCTCAAGGTTGACTGGTAGATAATGTTGTATAGCAATTAGTCCGCCAATTGTACTTACCTGTGCAATAAAGTTTAAATAAATGAATACATTACTATTAATTATTTACAGTCCTCTGTTTTTTTTTTAAACATACAAAATTAATCCATGGTTGCCAGTTAAAAAATGGCCGCAAGCAGAGGTTGCCATTGTTACAATTAACGATTCTCTCTCCAGGTAAGTAAGTGTGAGCGCAAGAGAAAAGATGCACGGGTTGTTACGTCCTGTAAACGAGAGTACAATGTAGTGTAGTACATGTAGTTCTAGTATTTTTAAAAGTAGAAATTTTATTACCTGTAAATGAATTCACCATAGTCCATAGGCTCTGAACAAAAGAGCAATTCCAAAAACATGGGCAACTATCCGGGAGTTACCGGGGTAGTAATAATATTTTACTCGGGAAGTGTTTTTCAAAAGTTCGGAACTAAACACCTGCAAAGCTTATAGAACTTACCTACAGTGCTTATGCATACTACCACAAGTCTAAGCAAAAGTTAGAAATTTATAATCAATTTCCGAACTAGTACTTATCGGAGAATTGGCTAATAGTATATTATACACCAAGAGGATAAAGCACTATGTTAAGTCACGGGCGCTATTTTGAATACTGAGCGTAACGAAAAACTCCAGATCGCAGCGAGGGTGAAGACTGAGTCCTGAGTATAGTGAGGGATTCAAGCGCGTCTAAGACAAAACAGCTTTGTCCCCGAGGAGTATACTTTTCTCACCTTTTGCAAGACAATAAAAAGCAAGGCTTAGTAAAACAGCATTTATTTAATATTATTTCAGTTCTACTCATATTAGAAATAGATTTAATTGGTACAGTAAATTACAAGGAATAGAATTTCATCTTTTAATTTTTATATTTACTTACGTTTATTGCAAGTATTGCAAGTGCAACGTTTTGCAACACTCGTGGCTTTTGTTTTATTTTAAATTTGTTCTATTCCGCGTAATGAGTAAAATTAAGTGTAACAAAAACTTCATTTTAAGACATTTGAATTAATGCAATACTGAGATTATTTATTAGGCATGTATTTTGGGTTAATTTCATACAGTCTACTGGCCTGCAATTAAAAGTTTGTTAGAATAAGAATAAAATAATTTATTCAGAAACCACACATAGTTACATTAAAGAAAAGTAAAAAATACAATTTTATCCTAAAATTATTAAAACACATAAAAAAATTGATAGCTTTAAAGTACCTACGAAACTCTTATGACTATGCATGTTCCAACACGCACACCGCCTAAATAAGCCGCATAATTTTATAAGTTAACAATTTGTTTTCCAAAAGATCCCTTGTTAATAAGGGCTAATTGTACCGAAAATAAGGTTAATTAAGGCTATTTATATTATACACGACACACTGCATGTCACAGCTCTGAGATGGTTCAGGCCATACGAGTATTTACATATTAATTAGGTACCTACATACTGGAAGGTCACCCGCGGCGATTTTTCGACTCAATAGCGATACAATCGCAAAAAAACGCTATACGGTTGCAATACTGTCCGTCGTCATATACCTCCCACTTAGGGCAAGTACTGCCTCTAAGTTAGCGACTCGACGCGTGTTGTTAACGAATATCGCACGACAGTCATCATAACAGCGGGCAATGAAACGTGGCAGTTACAAAAATCGCTACATCTTCAGGTAGCAAAAACTTTATCAAATAAAACATTTTAACATGGACGCAATTGTTTGATTAAAATACCGTATGCACAACTTAGAGAGCAGCTATCATATATGTTGTCAATCTGTATAAATCGAACTAATTCGGTCAAGAGGTTAAAAATATTAAAATAACTAGCATCTTTTTTGTTTGTTTTTTCAATGATAGTTATATTATTTTTTGCTTATGAAACACTAGAAACAATTAATGCTATCCTCATAATGTTGTGTAGGTTTTGACCATTTGTCTATATTTTTCTGACAATTTAGGCTTAGTATTAAGTTTTTGAAACTAAATGCATGTTTAAATTTGGTAACTATACTCCCCTTAACTATGAGTCCGCATGGCTACTATCGCAATGCATGTTTTGAATAGCCGTAACAAATAAATCTGTGTCGAACACTACTATTTTTTGTGCGTATGGTTCCGTTAATCGCAGCAGCACACAAGGGCTGCTATTTATGTATCCGGAACTGGCCAGTTACAAAACAATATTAAATAAGTAAATTTTATTTTAAAAAAAAAAACCGACTTCAAAACACTAAAATGCTAAAAATAATCCTAACACTTAAGTACCTAATCAGTTACTTTTGGAGTCGGTGCCAGCCGATGAGAGATTCAATGTTTTTGTTTGCACCGACTCCAAAAGTAACTGATTAGGTACTTAAGTGTTAGGATTATTTTTAGCATTTTAGTGTTTTGAAGTCGGTTTTATTTTTTTAAATAAAATTTACTTATTTCATCTATTTTCAGTGATAAATCCTAATCTAACTGCTGAACACCGATTTCATCCCCTATTTTCCTACCCTTAGGGGTGATTTTTATTTTTCAAACTCTTATCATAGCATCTTTGAAGTATAAGCTATTCAATAAAACAAAAATCATCAAAATCGGCTCATATTTGTCGAAGATAGGTAACAAGAACCCAACCAAAATATTATCTGGGTATATATTTGTTGGTTTTCTCAAAAAGTTCTAAATCAATTTCGATAAAATTTATATGGGACCACCTCTGAAGTATGATCTACCAAACAAAAAAAGAATCATCATAATCATACAGTCGAATTGAGAACCTCCTCTTTTTTTGAAGTCGGTTGAAAAGGTAATTATAACATTTAAAAATGGAACTCTTTGGCTAAAGAATACAATTATAAGATTAAACGAACTTACCTTAAGTGAAGTTCAATCTTAATTATACGCAGCTGATTGTTTGAGATATATTTACGAGTAGTACCGATGTTCTACAACAGCGTCGGGTCACAATGTTTTAAAGCTGGAAAAGAAAAAACATTTATCCCTGCAAATGGCAACATTTGTTGGTAATGTCATTACGTTTAAAGACAGCCTTATGAGCAACCCTGTAATATACTGGGATAATACAAAGTATTAGTGGGTGGGTTTTTGGGACTGTCATATCTCAAACAATCAGCTGCGTATAATTAAGATTGAACTTCACTTAAGGTAAGTTCGTTTAATCTTATAATTATACTTGCTGATTGTTTGAGATATATTTACGAGTAGATGTTTGAAGTTCGGTTGCGAATAAGTTGCTTATTAGTTTAGAAAATGCAAAAAACATTTTGAAAACTAAGTACAATCCGGAGACGTTTGATGGCAAATCAAAACAACAAAAGGTACTTATATTTAATCATATCTTTTAAGTTTAGTGCTAAGGCTGAGTAACTAATGAATTCACGTAGAATGTCTGAAATTCTGAATGCGTCAAGAGTAAAATTACGTTCCATTTAGGTCTCACATAATATACTGCACAAGCCAGGAAACAAAATAATAACTAGTCTATTACGATAGTGTTACATCACATTTTTATTTTATTTTTTTTGTAAATATATTTTTATTTTATTTTATTATCTGATTATAACAACAATGTCCATTGTTAGCCAATTCCATAATTGAGTGATTAAACATTGAAAACAATTGGTCCTGAAGACCAGTTGTAAGACAAATATGTTGTTATAAGTACTGTAAATACTTATTTCAATAAAGTGTTCTAACAAAAAAAAGATTAAAATGAATATAACGAAAGGAGAGCATCTTATTAAAAAAAAATGCAGGTGCGCAATCATAATATCTTAGCGTATGATTACAATTAATATTTTTACTAAAGGTGGCAATAATGATTAAAAATATTTATACTTTAAATGATAAAAACTAGACACAATAGAAAATCTATTGTTTGCGGCTCCGCGTAGCGCTCAACGTGTTAACAATCAATTATTATATTCTTTTATTTTTTATCTCAGCTAAGGCCGGTAATCTATAGAATCAGTACGGGAAATTCCAAGTAACTGACCTATGTAATTAAGTTGGCATATTTGTTATTGTTGAGGGTTCATAAATACATACATATCTGTAAAAAGTTTTTTTTTTTTTTTTTTTTTTTGGTTAAAAACATTAATTGTTATGCATTATGCAACTTTTAATCTAGGCACTTAATGAATGGGTGACCGTGGTCAAACAACTTCAAGTTTAATCACTTTAGTCACTTATTGGATCAACCTCAGGTTTGGTCACTAAATGGATGGGTGACCGGGGTTCTAGAAACCTCAATTTTGGTCACAGATGTACGGATGACCATAGTTAAGATACATCCTTATTGCTACCGAATGTTAATATTATGGAAATAATATTGCATAATTTGGTTGAAAATATCGATTGAATTCAATACGGTAGCTTATGCTATTTAGCAAGATAGAGCGTATAATCGGATCATAAAACCAAATATTTTATCAGTTGATAATATTGTAAACTAACAGAAAAAAAAAAGTTCTTTAACAAAGTCAGTTATAGCTTTATTTGAATGCAGCAATGTAGGCATAAATTTAATAAATGTAACATTAAGTTATAATGTGAAAGAATGTGTTAATATTTTTTAATTTTTTTTTTTTTTTATTTTTTTTTTTTTTATTTTGCTATGGTAGAAAATATTATTGAATACGATAAATGTATTTATCAGTTCGACTTATCTGTTATAACTCTATATTGCCCATTTCTTATTTTTATTGACTGTTATTGGGCAGTCAACGGGTTAAGTGTTTACCAACAGGGAATGGTTCTATCTGAGACATGTTTCTACATGTACAGGTTAATTATGGTATCTACTAAAATGTCTGGTTACTAGGCTTGGTTTTTGGAATTTACTTTCATATTTTTTATTTATACCTAATTGATTTAAATTAAGTTTTCTACATGAATTAATTATATGAAGTACAATTATTCTTAATGTATTATTTTCCATCACACATTATTGTCAAGATTGTCATCTTCTTTAGTAATTACAAGAATACTTTGTTTAGAATTTTAGTTTCAATATGTCATATTTAAGGAAATTCAAGCCATTATGTAATTTTTACAGGTATTAGACTGTTCCTGTTTTAGTGCCTTAAATGAAATAAAAGTAATCTCTAAGATTATATTTAAGGTGATATACCATAATTACATATGTAGGGGTACCTACTATGTTCTTATTGTGAATTTATCTATTCTTAATTTTGAGAAATGTCTGTCTTAATGGTAATTTAAAAGGGATATTTCAATTTTAAGAAATTGAATAGGTATAATGATTTTGTTAGATTATGATCAGAACTTTTAAGTGATTAGAAGCAGTTCCTTAGCATGTGATAGGGGTCACAGCGTTATTTTATTTTATTATCATAAATATATAAAAAACAAAAGATCTATTGAAATTACTAAATTAGTATTAGGTAAATGATCATCACATAGCCTTTATGTTAATTCAGCGGTTACAGAAGTCTACCTTAATAAGGTTTTATTAAATTTTTTTTTTTTTTTTTTTTTTTTTTTTTTTTTTTTTTTTTTTATAGTCCTCAATTTATCATAACAAGATATTCAGAAGAAGGTCAGCCAAAGAAAAGATGGTTCCACACATATAGCTTGGGCTCGACTGGAAAAAGACTCAGCACAAAAGGCTTAATAAATAATAAATAAATAGTTATATACATATTACTAATCTTACAGACTTTTGTCCATCTTATACTTATTTCATATCGTTATGATGGAGGACTGAACAAATCAAGCGTTCCCAAAAGTTTTGAAATGTATCTTATTTTGAATAATGGTACTTATGTAAGTACGTATTTATAATTAGGTATTCTTAGTACATTACATTGTTTACCACAATGAAGTAAAGGAAAGGAATCTGGAATATCTAGGTTATTATTTAATTAAATAATGTAAGCCTAATATTTTAAGGGTTTTTATGGTACTTCCATAACACCTTTACTTTTCAATTTGTTTGTGGCATTAACTTTGGATTAGGGTTAATAAATTTTAACCTGAAGGATTTCTATGCAAAAATTCTTTGACATGAAGTATAAGCTGATAAGATGGCATCTGATTTGTCACAAGCTGGATTTTATAAACGTTGTCTTGTCAAAATCCTTGTTTCACTGCAATTTTGCAGGACTATTTATTTCTTCCAAGAATTGCATAAGTGCAATAATACCTTTAAATACTAATTAATTAGTAAAAGATTGGGTTAGTTACATAATTCCTTGATAAATTATTCAGTAGTGCAACTTCATTATCTGACTATGGTAAAAAACCAAGAAAGGGTTATTTTGGAGTTTTGAACCAAACAATGGATTCATTAGCGCAATGGCTAAGACTTTATAATAGAGATTTGTGATTAATAAGATGGCCAGTAAAGTAATCCATAGCTTTGATAAGTAAGTATCTGTATCTCTATTGTAACCTTCTTTCTTGAGGTAAAGGGCTTTTCACAATAATTCTGGTTTGAATTTCCTATCTCCATCCAATCCCTTAGGAACTAGTTAAAACCATCTTTGTTTATTTGTAATAGTATTTATCAGATATTAGCACTATTGTCTGACAATAATAATATTATAGTGTTGTGTTAATTTTGTACAATAATTGGTTCTACAATTTTATATAGTATTGTTTCATACTGTCATCACATCAGCTTACAGTGCAAGATTTCAAATAATTTGTTTGATTTTTCATTTGTTATTTCTGTAATATAACACTAATTGCATAGCAATAGGTTAGTTAATATAACAAGTGAGCCTGCTTGTTTGTCCATAATTTCTTTTTATTCTCTTAGTATATTAGCGCTTGTTTAATAATGAGTGAGCCTGCCCATTTCTATATACTGTCTATTCGGTTAGTAACAGTAGGACTTAGTGTTTAAAAATGAGTGATCCTGCTCATTTGTCCATACTAATTGTTGTCTCATGATAGTAGCGCTAGTTGATTGAAATTGAGTGAGTATGCTTGTCTGTCCATACTATTCTATCCACTTGGCGGTAGCGTTAGACATTTAATATTTTTGTGTACTTGTTCAAATTTAATTTCATGGTATTGCAACATATACTGTCATACTGTCTTCCCGCTTTGTGAAAGCGCTTAATGTCAGGTCATTAGTGCACCGGCTCAATTTTTAGTTTTCCTGGTATTGCAACATACTGTCTATCCGCACTGTGATAGCGCTAGATGGCAATTAATAGGTGCACTGGATCATATTCCATTTTCATGGTATAGCAACATACTGTCTATCCGATAAGTGATAGAGCTAGATGTCAAATAATGGGGCATTGGCTCAATTTTCATGGTATTGTCTATTGCCCATTATGTATATACTACCCAGGCGTTTGAAGTTTATTTCAGTAGGTAATTTGTAGTTTTCTCAACACCCAGCCATTGCGTTTCCACTTCAATTTCATTGATATAGACTGAAGCCTGAGGAGGCTGCTTTAATATTTTCTATGTGAGTCTCCATACTTGTGTCGTGGTTTCTTCATCTTGCTGTTTTCTAAATTTCTTAAGTTTTCCTTATTTTCATAAATTGTATATTTACTAGGTATCTTCAGTTTTGGGGCGAACTGGAGCTTAAACTTGATAGCTCTGTATTTCATTCTCAACTTCTATTAAGTTTTTTAGAAGAAAAAGTAACAAGATTATAATTTAAAAATGACTTTCAGGTTAGATTCTATCAATCAATTATACGTTAGGTACCTAAGTAATTCCTTCATAGGAGAATATCTATAATTCACAAAAGGAAGTAAAGTATTTGATTGTACATACCTGTAACTGGAACTAATGAATATATAAGTTGATTCCATTAATATAGCGTTAAAAAACAAACCATAACCGCGCCTGATTATGGCGCTCATCTCTTGTTGATTTTTGGCTGAAATTCACTATAAACCTTATTGTAAACACAATCCACATAGAGAACTGTATAATAGCATTCTAAACACTAACTTTTAAGCTACAAATAGAGTAAATAATAGTTATTTTACACATTTTATTGCAAGGACTACGTGCCCGCGCTGTCACAAACAATCGTAATGACATTACCAACAAATGTTGCCATTTGCAGGGATAAATGTTTTTTCTTTTCCAGCTTTAAAACATTGTGACCCGACGCTGTTGTAGAACATCGGTACTACTCGTAAATATATCTCAAACAATCAGCAAGTATAATTTGTTTCATAGCTGTCATTTGTTTATCCTTTGTGGCGTCATTTCAAAATTGCGTGTCTTTGTCACCATGGATTTAACTTGTGATTATTTTCCTGCTATATAATTTCGGCGAGGGCTACTTTAAAAACAGTGCTTCGATCAGATCAGTTCGACTTTTGGGGACGAAACAACATCGAAAACTACCGTGTGTGTACTGGTTTAGTGAGTTTAATCATGGGCGGCATGCTCACGGGCGAATTTAAAGAAGGTCGACCTAAATCGGTTGTTGTACCTCAAAATATTAATGCTGTGCTGGAACTTATAATGCAAGATCGTCATGTTACATAGGTATTACAAATAAATAAATTATTAAATATTGCGAGACATAAGTATAATAAGTATATATAAAAAATATTACACGCACATTTAGCTGTGTGCTTGTGTAGCTTGTGTGTGTACAAAATACACGTTTTGGAGATACCTTAATCCGAATGGAAAAAGTGCTACGAAAATTGGTTCAAAAGTACGCAAAAGTGCATCTATCATTATGGCAAATATTTTGAAAAGGAATAAAACGTTAATAAATGTTAATGTTTGTTTCACTTTGTTATTCCGGATACATGAATAGCAGCCCTCGTAATCATAGTACTGCCTGGCCCTAAATTACGCTATTCAGCGATATCCTACTTACTACGAGTACTACCCATCCGATGACGTAAGTAAACGACGACTTGATAGGTTTGGTGAGGACGCCTCGAACGCGTGTGCTGGGTTCGAATCCTAGTTCGGGTAAATTTTTGTCTGGTTGTCCTAAGAGAAGCCCCTGCCAAAACTTACTGTCTGATGTCTTATCTGATTTGATTGCTCGAAAAACTCAGTTCAATGCTCGAAGATGAACAAAACGAACATGGACAAAACGAAGGTCATGTCAAATGCCCATGTTGTACCCTACCCAGTATCAGTCGGGAGCTCTATATCCTCAAAGTTGTCGACAAATTTGTCTACCTGAGACAAGTTATCCAGTTGGGTAGACGTAATCGTCGCATCAAACTCGGCGTCAGTGTTTGGGAAGATTAACAGATGACCCGGTAAAGGTTGCAGGAAGCCTCTGGATGCAGGCCGCTTCCAACTGGCCAATCTGGAAGTGGGAGGTCTATGTTCAGCAGGCCTATGGCTGAAATCATGATGATGATGATGTCTGACAACGTAGCTAAGAAGTATGTTAATTCCTTACTTCGAGACCATGACAATTGACTTGGAAACTAAGCCATAAGCAGGAATTAATAGTAATCTCACGGAATTGGGATAAACATTAGGCTATATGTTAAAGCGACTATAGTCGTCAAATGTAAACTAGTATGTGGTTTCAAAGGCCTACTACCTAAAAATATGCTAAGAGTTGTCAAAACCCACACAACATTCTGAGCATAGCATTTGTTTCTAGTACTTATACTTCAGGAGAAAATAAATATTTTAATCGTTGAAAAAACATGCTAATTATCTTTCTTCTTTTTAACCGCTTGGCTGATTTAATTCATTTATACGTCAATTGATAGGCCAACATAATACCTAGCTACAAACAGAGCATAGGATTTTTTATTCGAACAATTTCGTCTATGCGAGATATTATTTTCCTCAATTTTCGCTAACTTAAGACGCAGTGAGTGCAGTGACTGTCGGAACAGCCACGTTTCATTGCGCGCTGTTTTGGATCCCGCAAGGGGCAAATGTTTGTGTGATGAACACAAGCATTTAAAAAGGTTTGACGTGGATAGATTATAAACTATTGAAAATGTATACGTTATATTGTTGTAAGCAGTAAGATGCAGTTCACAATTTATAAACAGTTAACAATCTCGCGAGGTAATTGATTAACTATCAGTGTTTACAACCATACGATATACCTACATGTTGTCCCGTAACTTAAGGATAACCTTGTAAAGTGAACTTTCTGTTCTATGATTATAATCTATTCACGTCAAACCGTCAAAATTTGTGAACAGAAAGCGACATAATTGAGAATTGCACCTTGCGCGGTGTTGCGCGCTTTTTGAATTCAAATTGAAATTCTGAACAAAGTAGGTACCTATATCTTAAACGACATTTTATCAAAGAGTATTTGATGTTTGTAATTATTTTCTCTATTCAATGTCATGTGCCACTGAGTTGTGTGGCTTTGCCGTTAGTTTTTCGCCGAACTCATTCCCATTCCACATTTAATTGAATCTTTAATGTACAAAACAAATGTTCAAAAGGTTAATTTATTGCCATAGTGCTTTCTCTGTTGTGGCAGAGTAGGTAAACCTTTGCGACAAGCAGAACGTGTACCTTCAGCGGTGCGAAAAACGAAATACGAGTTTTATTTAATTTTTCAAAGACTATTCACGCTAAAATAAGTATTCCATACTAATGCGTTAGTAGCGGGTATAATTAGGCACTATCTTAATGACTTTTGGGATGGGAAGAGACACCCTCATTACGGAATAACCTAAAATCCAATTCGAAACGAACCCACGTCACTTTAGCCGTACAGGCGACAATGTTAGTGCTGAAACAAACAAGATACGACTTAACTATTTATGAAACAAATTAAATGTTTCGTTTCAGTACCTACATACCCCCGGGCCTAAGAAGTCGGTGACCTGTGTTATATTTATTGTTTCGTTCCAGAGCCACGACAGTAGGACATCCCTTAACAAAACATTTTGCATGTGACTAAATCCCTATACTAATACCACTTCTTAATTCTTACCGCTTTTATTTCGTTTTGTGTATTTAAACGCAGTTACAAACAAATACTAACTACTTAGTTAATTTAAAAAGTCACGTCCAAGACTTTTTAAACGTAAACAGTTAAGTATAATTTAAAGCCGTTTAATTATGTTTTTATTATATTTAATTACGTAAGTAATAGAATAAATTGGGCTTGAGACAAGTAATGACAAGACGATCTGGAGACGTATTTTTGAAGCATTACACTGAAAAAAAATATTGGTTAACAGTAACCAAAATTTGGCTACCAGTAGGCTGTAATCTATGGACTTGCGAACTAAAGGTTATTAGTAACAAAATTAGGTTTATTTAACTGTGTTGTGTAACCTGCAGCCTAACTTTTTTTGTTACGTTATCTTAACAATTTGACTTTCTTTAGTCAAACTAGTTGTTTAAAAATAGCAATCATATTTGTAAAAAGTAGACAAAGGGTTTTGCGTTGAATAATTAAAACGTTTTGCTAATGATATCTGTACTGTTTGCTTGCTGGCAACTAAACAACAGAACCGTTTTGTTATTATCAGCCAATCTTACTTAATTAATTAGTAACAAAAATACAGGGTGTTCGGGACGGCTTGGCAAAAACTTAACAGATGCGATTACACCATGAAACCGAACAACTTTCCCCAAGGAACATATGACTGGCAACAAGTGAAATATTTTGACACTCCCACACAAAATGGCGAGTACTTATTTTAAACTTACTGTTTCCGGTAATACTTTCCTTAGGGATAGTTGTTCAGTTTCATGGCCTAATCACGTCTGTTTTGCCATGCCATTTCTTACACCCTGTAATTACACTGCTTAGATAGGTATACAGGGTGTAACAGAGAAATAATACGGAACATGTCGAAATATGAATTGATGTTTTATTCTGCTTTAAAACAAATCAACACATCTTACACTAGTACCTACACCTTAAAGTTAAATAGGTAGGTAGCTAGTATGAGGAACTGTCTAAGCCCCGGCTGTCAAATATCTTACTCCATAATATTTATACAATTGTTGTGAAATAAAATTGGGGTACCTTTTAGCAGCCTGGAAGAACACTTTTTATAATGATGAATGGTTGCAAAGTCAATTCAAGGTCAAGCATCTTATTTGTGCGACGTAAAAGGTTTCTTCTATTTCAGCTGCACTCTTGACATGGGTAATAAACCCTTCCAAAACTTCTTGCTTCGACTGGCGCCCCAAATTTTTGGACTGTAATTTGGTCTTAGATATATTCGATGTTGTCATCAATAATGGTAAACACATGAACGCAACTATGTCCATGGTTTCATTGTTTTCTGTAAATAAACATATACATAAATAAAAAGTAATGATCCAAACAATCAATTCAAAGAAAAAAATCAATGCATCTTTATCATGATTACATGTTCTCAGACATAAAAATAGAGACAAATTGACAGTCAATAAACATCAAGGCAACTTAGTAGATAAAATGTACTTGACTACTTACACAGTCCTTATTGGTGACTCTTGTAAGGCCACTTGGAGAAATCTGTTGCTCCTCCACTTGTTCATCGTCTTGCACAAGCACTGTGTCTGAATCCTTTAGTTACTAAAGGATTCAGACACTAAAGTCTACTAAAGTTTAGTAGATATATTTTGTTTGTTGTGTCTGTTAAGACGCCTTTAAAAACCACATTTTTTGTTAGCCCAAGTTGTTAGCAAAGTAGATGGAAAGAATATCACCACGGATAGGTATGATAGGTAGCATACCTCGCCGTGGTGATATTCTTTAGGTAGGTATATATATCAGTCAATAGTAGAAAAAGAATAAAAGTATCCTTAAAATAAATAGGTGTGTAGGTAATTAGTGTAGTAGTAGGTACTTACTGTATCTACTATTGTCAGAAAATGCGCATGTGACTATGTCTTTTAGCATAGCAATTTGACTTGTTAGCTTAGCTCTGTGACCAATTACTGGAACCAATTCTTTAAGTGATAAATGAATGCTGATATAATTTGCAAAATGTCTAAGTCCACACTATGTTCTGGAATTAGAATTCGTGTATGAAATGTATTTCTGTTGCTTACGATTTTACGCATTTTTGGATCACTCGTAACTTTTTGTAACTATTTTCGTTTTCCGCAGAAAATATTATGAAACGGAATGCAAAAACCCATAAATTAAAAAAACCAATAGTGAATCGCTTAAAACGGAACGTAAATAAAAAGTTATTAAGTCAAATTTCTTTCAAACATGTTTACTTGTCAATGTCGTTCTTCCGAACTTTCTACTAGCAGAAAACGAAAATCGAGTTGGTAGGACCACTCATTGCAGAATTCACAGAATGAATTTTCAAAAATAGTGATTTTAGGAATTCGCATTCGAATCTTGCGATTTCGTAATCTGATTGGAATTCGCATGATTCAAAAATACGTCTCCTGACTTGGTGTCGCTATTTCTGATTGCCGGTCGGTCAATGTAGAACAACTATTCTATATTGTTTGTGGTCTAGCTGTTGTGGTACCGTCGTTGTTTCTGATTTCTGTAACAAAAGTGCTTAAGCTACATAATAGGACCAGAACAATGTATTTGATGTTGTTCATTATTTAATGACATATGGTGTTACCGCAGTGTTTAAACTAAATGGTTTATTAATATCGTTTTTGTCGCACACAACATAAAACTATTACGTATAACTATTACGGGTACTTAGTAGAAAAAATAAAAGAAAAACAACCGGATTTTTTTTTCATTTCCATTGGTCGCTATGTGCAAATCGATCGCAGCACGCAATGTAGTAGAAATGTGAAAAAACTCTGGACTGTCATGTGTCAAATTGCTATGTTTCCATAGAATTCCATACTAACGTTAATAAGTATTTTTAAGTGAAAACGTTAAAATTCGCGATATGGGTCATACGTGTTCTGTTATAAAGTGTAGAAACAATGGGAAAAACATTTCGTACCTACATGTTTTATTCGTGTCCAACATCAGGATGGAAATTGGAGCAAAGAAATAAATGGATAGCTGCAGCTGTAAAAAGAAAAAAGTGTGTAGGGAATTTGTGTTACAGACGTTTGTCTTATGATCACAGCTCTTATTAAGTAGCTTTGTCCGTTGGTTCTGAGCTCTTTAAAATCTCTCACACGCTGTGCTAATACAATTTTTTTCCCTTTTTGCACATTTTGAAGTTGGAAAGTTATATCATGTTGTATTAATTAAAATCCCGTAGGTATTATAAAATTCGTAGTTTAGTTCAGTAAGAAAATCACTTATTATATATATGCCACTTAATATGCGCAAACTTTTTAGATATTTTCATTTAATTTCGAAGAAAAACAATTCGAAAATTATTCTCTAACCATCCAGTTGCCATAATTTGAGAGACTAAAGTCCACAATAATTGTGGTCAATAGGGGCGCTGTCATCGCGCAAACAGCGAATAGGTAAGTCTTGCGTGAAAGGCATGAGGTCTGTTTTCTGCCCAAAGACCCAACATGAATTACACAAGAAACATAATTTTATGAACTAAAAATATAGTGCTTCACGTCACGGCAGTATAATAACTTTATAGTAACTAAGTTGACATAAAAACACTTTTTTTTTACAAGACCATAAGTGAAGTCTCTGATTCCTGAACTAATATTTAAAAAATCCTGTATCTCAGGTAATACGTAGGTCACACTATAAGTTTTGCGTAACTTAAAAAAACAACATGAACCCAAACACCAAAATGTATGTTTATTTCTTTTCAAAATACTCTCCTTTACATTTTAAACATTTTTTCATGCGATCGAACCATTTTTTAAAACAGGAGGACCACAGATCTGAAGGCATGTTTTCTACGTGCTGATTGGACGCTATCACTGCCTCTTCGGAGTTGGTAAAAGTAAAACCTCTCATCAAATCTTTGATTTTGGGGAAAATACAGAAATCACAGGGTGCTAGGTCGGGGCTATGCGCAGGATGGGTGACGAGTTGTACTTTTTCGGAAGCTAAAAATGACTTTGTTTTGTTGGCCGTGTGCAAAGAAGCGTTGTCATGATGTAGGAGAACGCGGCTTTTGAGTCGTCTTTGATAAATAATGTCGGATACATTAATGGTTAGAAGATGATGTGGTTAATTATGTAAAACAGGTAGCAAATATCGCATATTTTGATGTGAAACTACGAAACTCTACATTGCGCGTGGCCCGACACGCACTTGGCTGGCTTGTTAATAATTATGGCCGAATCGAAACTGAATTGCGACAACAGTTATACTACAACATTTTCAACAAAGAAATTAAATAGACCAAATTTAAATATGTATAATGTTTTAGGTGTGTATTATGTATGTATACTTTATATGATTAACGTACGTATGTAAAGTTATTAAAGTGTTTCGAACATCAATTTCTTTTTCCAATAAATGTCAACCAGACGAACGACAGTTTTAAGAAAAGTTAGGACTTCGGAGACGAAAAGTTGCCGTGTGATATATCATATCAATCGAATTATTTTAAGCAAAGCCGACTTGCCTTTTTTAGTACATGGTGTGCCTCCTTATGTTACATTACATGACTTTAAAACTTATTTTTGTCTTGTTACAGGTACTTCTACTCGAAACAACAGTCATTTATGTAGTGAAAATGTGACATGGTCACCTCGCTGCATGATGCACTATACCAGCGAGCCTTCCTCTGGGAGTGAACTTGAAATACCCACGACGAGTACGACCGACGACTGCCTCTACCATGGGGACCATGGGGAGTGGGGGCTTAACGACACGCAGGCTAATCACTCCTGGCCTCAACGCGACTTGGTCTGCGTCTTCGAGTCCTCAACGGAGGACTTTATCAGCTCCCCCCTCTTCCAAATGTTCGTCTACTTCCTGTACAGTGCAGTGTTTATTGTAGCCCTGTTAGGCAACGGGCTAGTGTGTTTTGTAGTCCACACAACGCCACGCATGAAAACTGTCACAAATTATTTTATAGTAAACCTGGCAGTGGGTGATATTTTAATGACGCTGTTTTGTGTGCCGTTTTCATTTGTGCCAATGCTGGTGCTGAGGTATTGGCCGTTTGGTGAAGTGATGTGTAAAGTAGTGAACTATTCGCAAGCGGTGTCTGTGTTCGTGAGTGCGTACACTTTGCTGGCCATATCTATGGATCGGTACATGGCGATTATGCACCCGTTCAAGCCGCGGCTAGGCCGAGCGGCCGCTAAGATGATAGTAGCGGCCGTGTGGACCGGCGCGCTGGCCACCGCTGCCCCCATCCCTATAGTATCACAGCTGCAAAGACCTTCGCCCTGGCACGAGGCCTGCAAAGTGTAAGTATTCGATATTTAGGACCAAGATCATCATCATAATCATTATCATTATCATCAACTTTTAGAAGTCCACAGCTGGACATAGACTATAGAACGCCACAGCAAGCGGCTCTGGGCCATTTGCATTCAACGGCCGCAATCTTGACTATGTCATAAGTTTTTGGGGGCCGCATGGGGGACGCATTGTGAGCAGACCGATTGGGGGCCTGCCCACAATGCGTCTTCCAGCAAGGAAGCTATATCGGTGACTGGTTCTTCTACTACTTCTCCTCGTTTCTGATCCATAACTAGTTAAAAAATATGGAAACAGTAGACTTTAAAATGGCGGTTTAAAGTAATGTCATAAAATTTAAATTGCCCTTATTTTGATTTTAGGAAGTAAGTCAGCTTATAATGTATGTGGAGCTAGCCTATACCTATGTATCTGTTGCATATCGTTATTTTGATGTACTAGCTGTTGCCCGCGACTTCGTTCGCGTGGTCTTTCCTAAAAAGAAAACTGCAACTTTCTTAATTTTTTCGTTCAAAAGAACCTTCTTCTGACAATAAATAACACAACAAAAAAAGAATTAGCGAATTTGTTCCATCAATTCACGCGTGATGCGATGACCAAGGGAAATAGGGATTGATTTTTATAGATATAGAAGAATATCTCTGCGTATATATATAATAGTCTAAACAGATATTGATTGTTCTTAATAAATAAATAAAAATTACAATGGAAACAAACTGCTTCGGCTCCTTATCGGACTAGGTTAGGCCATAAGCAGTGACCACTCTCGCTTTCCACGATGTTTCAAGTCTAACTCAACTCAAAGGAGCCACAATTCTTATTTTGGGTATTTATTTTAAACCTTTTAAGACATTTTGTCTCCTGTCCTTTGGAAAGTAGGTAAGTAATGTATATAATATAATAGAAAGACACTGTTATTAATTTTTCGTATTTTATTCGATCACGTCTTTTACAAACAAATGATTCCCAAAAAGAACTGTCAAACTCACCGCTGTTCCCTGTTACGTCAAACACTTGTCACTTATTGCCATCAGAGGCGCCACAGGCGCGTGCTTTGAATCATTTTTATCAACACAGATCTAATAATATACTCTAAATCGCTAACATTCGGCCATTCTGACAAATGTCTGACCCCAGACAACAAGCACTCATTGAAAATTAGAACACAAGTATAATAAAAATAAAAAAATTTAAAAGTTTAGTCATGACAATTCACAATGAGTAAAAGAAAAAAAACACATTAGAGGTCGGTAAAATATCGTAGTGGTTCTAAATTTATCTGCTTCATTGAGAAATAGAACGTGTAATGTTCAAATTATAACATTTTTGTAACAGTTAGGTCAAGACAAATCACAATTTTAAAAGAAAATAAGATACATTCAGGTAAATATCTTAATGGTTTTAGATTCATCGGCCATCCTGGCTACGAAGAATGACCTCATTCTAATCATGAGTCTATCTTTTACATCTAAGTTGCAGCTGATACATCACTACCATTTTGCTACAATTCAGAATTCAATTTGGTTTTGCTGGAGCATCTTGATCTGGAGCTACATCTTAGCTTTCAACGGTAAAACTTTAACATCTCAACACTGCCATCATCATCATTATGCAGCATTAGCATGTACACTATAAACATCTTATCATCTTGCAAAGTGGTAATTAATCGGCGGCAGCAAGCTTACTCCAAAACTCGATCGTTTCAAGAAGTTATCAGGAATTGACAGCAAGCTCATTCCAATTGATCATCTTAAAAGAAGTCAGTGATTGGCAGTACACTCACTCCAACATCTGATCATATTGAGAAGTCATCAGTAATTGGCAGCACGCTTACTCCAACATCTGATCATCTGGAGAAGCTATAAGTGATTGGCAGCACGCTCGCTCCAACATCTGATCGTCTGTAGAAGAAATGACTGGTTGGCAGTACACTAACTCCAACGTCTGATCATCTGGAGAAGCTATTAGTGATTGGCAGCACGCTCGCTCCAACATCTGATCGTCTGTAGAAGAACGACTGGTTGGCAGCACACTTACTCCAACGTCTGATCACCTGGAGAAACTATCAGTGATTGGCAGCACGCTCGCTCCAACATCTGAACGTCTGTAGAAGAACGACTGGTTGGCAGCACACTTACTCCAACGTCTGATCATCTGGAGAAACTATCAGTGATTGGCAGCACGCTCGCTCCAACATCTGATCGTCTGTAGAAGAAACGACTGGTTGGCAGCACACTCACTCCAACGTCTGATTAGGAAATAGTCAGCCAACGGCAGCACGCTCACTCCGAAGGTCTGTACCTTAAACAACAAGAATATACCAAGGCAGCATAATCATTTTACAAAATATTTCTTAATTTTTACCCAATAAATTTTTGTAGTAAGTGAAAATGTGTTCAAATAAAAGAAAACAACTGAATTGCATACAAAAAGTTTTATTTAAGTAGTTATAATTGAAAATATTAATACTTATTAACTAATCAACATTCTAGTCATCACACATCTATTTCGGATCCTCATGGTCCTCTGAATCCGAGCTATGTTCAGACTCTATTAAATCGTTTGGGTCGTTATTCATGCTAGAGAAATTAACCCACGGTTTCATTTTATCTGAAGCATAAACATTTTGGTACTTTCGTCGGGAATGCCCTTCAATGCTACTGACTTCATACCTATTGTGCCCTAAAACTTTTGTAACTCGGTAAGGCCCGCTGTAACGTGGAAGAAGCTTGTTACTTTCGCCTGGGTTATTAAGCTGTTTTTGCACAAGGACAAGATCACCTAACCCGTACACTCGAGCCGAACATCTGCTTCTGTTGAACCTTTTTGCCATGTCGTCTTGGTTCTTCTCTATAGTGCATGTAACTTCCTCTCTAATTTTATCAACGTTTGACTGCTTTGGAGACAACTCTTTTTCAGACGTCAGATCATACACATGTGTTTCGGAGATATTTACAGTGTGTTTGCCGAAAACAACTTCAGCAGGAGTCTTCCCGATTCCCTTGTTTAGGGTATTGTTGAGGCTCCACTGAACCGTGTTGAGGTGCGAGTCCCAGTCTTTGTCATTTTCTCCGTGTGTTAACGCCGCCAAAGATGCTAAAATTGTACGGTTATACCGTTCAATTTGGCCATTAGCTCTTGGCATGGCTACGGCATTTTTTATATGTCTGATTTCCAGCTCCTGGGCAAACTCGGCGAACTCACTCGACGTAAAACTGGTTCCTCTGTCTGAGATGAGCAACTTAGGAGCACCAAATATACCAAATACATCCCTCAGTACGGTAATTGATGTTTTACTTTTTGTGTTTCGAACAGCCTTCAACACGATGAATTTTGTGTAAGCGTCAATTATGCCTAATATGTATGTATTGCCTAACTTGCTCTTCACAAACGGTCCCAAGTGGTCAATGTGGACACTGTGAAATGGTACAGGAGTTTTAGGGATCGGAAAAAGGAATCCTTCTTTTCTCCCTGCTGGCTGTTTAGCGTAAGCGCATGGAATGCAGGCACGTACATATTTTTTCACAAACGACGTCATACCCGAGAACCAGTAGGTCTGTTTCATTTTATGAAGAGTCTTTTCAAAAGCCATGTGACCAGATTCATCATGGCACATGTGACATACTCTCCAACGCGCATCCGACGGAACAACCCACTTCAAGGAATCTCCAACTTTTCGATATAATTTACCGTCATTTATTACGTACTCATTTCTCACCTCCTTTGCCTCCGTGCAGGAATTGTTTAAGATACACTTTATATGTAGTAAGTGCGGATCAGTAAATTGAACATCATCCAGTGAGGACACTTTTGAAATCTTAAATGTATTGAATGAAGATGTTTCCTCAGTATGTGGTTGACTTATAGGATTGCGGCTAAGGGCATCTACATGACTCATCTGAGTACCGGGACGGTACTCGATTGTAAAACTATACTCTTGAGCTTGTAGCCACCATCTTGCTATACGCGGTACAAGATCACGCTTAGTCCAGGTAAGTCTGACTGCATTGCAGTCAGTTACTACTTTGAACTCTATCCCTAGAAGATAATTTCTGAATCGGTTTAAGGATGCCACAACCGCTAAGGTCTCCAGCTCAAACGAATGAAAATGACTTTCTTCGGCTGTGGTTTGCCTACTAAAATAAGCCACAGCGCGAAGAGGAGATTTATCATCCAGCCGTTGCATCAGGATTCCGCCAAGGCCAACCTGGCTAGCATCAGTATGAAGTTCTGTTAAATATTTGGGATTGTAAATAGCTAGAACCGGGCGAGAAGTAAGAATATCTTTGATTTTCTGAAAAGCGAATTCCTGTGCATCCTCCCAAGTCCATTTTTCATTTGCTCTAGTGAGAATCGTCAGTGGTCGGGCTATGGAAGCAAACCCTGGGACAAAGCGCCGGAAGAAACTGGCTAGGCCGATGAACTGCCTAACTGCGTGGACATTCTCTGGTGTCTTAAAGGTCGCAACAGCGTTCGTTTTCTTTTGCCCTGGTTGGATGCCTAGACCCGAAATCTCATAGCCCAGATAATCAATGCGTGAGCGGAAAAAATTGCACTTGTCTAAATTAAGCGTAAGACCCGCATCTCTTAGCGCGTTAAGTACCTCACGTAATCTTAGCATTCCTTCGTCAATACTCACAGATGCTATTACAATATCGTCCATGTATGCTAAGACCTTCGGGATCTTCTTAGCGTTTAGGACTTTATGAATAAGTCGTTGAAACACGGCAGGCGCGTTGCACAGGCCAAAAGGCATTCTGTTATATTCATAATGACCTTCTTGAGTTACGAATGCTGTTAAGTGTTTGAAGTCCTCTGCAATAGGAATCTGGTGATACCCCGAAGCCAGATCAAGCGTGGTAAAATACTTCTGTCCACTCAAGTTGTCAATTTGATCCTCGATCAATGGCATGGGGTATTTGTCTTTACAAGTCTTTTTGTTTAGTGCTCGGTAATCAACACACAATCGAAGATCTCCGTTCTTTTTTGGGACTACAACGATTGGGCTTGCATATTCGCTTTGCGATTCGCGTATAATCCCATTGGCACAGAGGTCTTCGATCATGTTTTGAACCTTTTCGCGCTCTGAGAATGACAATCGATATGGCCTATAGGTTACTGGGGTCTCGTCCTTTAATTTAATATGCATTTCAGTCAATGTTGTCTTTCCTAAATCCGCCGTGGAAAATGCAAAACAGTCTTTATTTTCATTCAAAAGCTGGCATAGTTCGTTTTTAATGCTTCCGTCAAGGTCGTTGTCCGTCTTCACACTTTGCTGATTAATAGGACTGTCTTCATATACATTTTGCTGCAATACATTACAAACATTCAAAATAGTAGTACTACCCTTGGACTCATCCTCATTCTGTGTTTGTTTTCCAAGAATCAATTCCGGTAGTATTACTCCCCTTGCTATAAGTAGACCCTTTGGTAATTTAACAGTAGATGAGTTCAGTCCCAACAAAACAACATTTGAACACTTATTCTCGAATTTATAGATTCCTGGTAAGATCATATACTCAGCTCCGGGTTTCAAGCAGGCCGAAGACGCAATGTGTACACTAGCTTGCAACGGACAGTCATCTGCAATCACTGGGACAATAGTTACGCCTTTAACTTCAACTGAATCCCTAATTACTATACGAGTAGGGGTATCTTGTGATTTAAAAATAACTAGCTCCTCATCAGTTTTATAGATTCGAGTATTTGGTAGTTCAGTAAAATTTTGTCCAATTAGTAAACTGGTCCCATGAGGCAACAAAGAATCTGGGACAACGAAGGCATTAATACGCTCCGTGACACTGTCAACTTGGACCTGTAGTTCAACCTGTGCACTGGGTCTTATGAATCCGTTGGCAAATCCTTTGAGTAGCGGCAAATCACTCGTATCACGTATTTGCATTTTTTCGAGTTCTATTTTATCACTTATAAGCGTACATTCACTACCTAAATCAATAAAGCCATTTATGTCCCGACCATCAACTATCGCCTTGACACATGATATTTCTTGAGTTTGTATCTTTAATATAGTTTTAGTTGAGCCTGAATTCAGATGGGTTTTGTCTGTCATATTTCTATCACATTTAGCGGAGGTATGGCCTACTCTCTTGCATTTGCCACATTTTGTAAGATCCCGAGGACAGTTTTGCCAGAAATGCCCCTTTTCATTACAATTAAAACAGGCGACATCGGGGCGTTTATATTTATCTTCCGCTGTAGTACTAACTTGTGTGCGTTTCATCGGTGCTGTCAGAGTACGGTCACGAACGTTTAAGAAAAATTTTGGCACTTCCTCACGTTTTGACGATATTTTTCTAAAATACGTTAAAACATCTTCGGGCTCTTTAAAACAAAGACCTTGCGCGTTCATTCGAATGTTGTTGTCGAAAATGCCATGCGTTAAACAGTCGACTGCTTTAAGCCCCCTTATTTCGCACCGATTAATGAGTCGTAGCTTGTCATAATAGTACTCCTCTAGTGTCTCATGTCTCTTGCTTTTACGGCTAAGCATTTCTGTGAGGAGATCCCCATAATTATCTTCGCACGGGAAAGCCTTTAGCAGCTTATCCTGCCATTCATTCCATGAGAATTTAACAGTGGTAAGGCCATCGTACCAGCGTTTGGCCAGTCCGGTTAATCGAGGGAGTGAATAGTATATAATTTGTCGGTCTGACCATCCGTATACTGAGGCGGTTTCGTTTATTTTGGACAACCAGTCCTTCATCGATTGGGCTTTAGCTTGTGGGTCGAACTCAGGTATTACATTTTGCCCTGCATATCCTTGGTTAGTGCGATTTTTACCTTCAATTGCCGCAACTAGTTGTAACAATATCGAGTTGTCCTTAGACGTGTCTTTGCCAGATAGACTTCGTTTAGAACTGGAATGAGTTTTGGACTTAACGTTTTCTGTAGAATGAGAGTTAGCAGACACTGAAGAAGAACTTGACCGATTTCGTCTCCGTTTCTTGTAAGTACTCCGCGATTTCCTATGCCTATAATCTTCGCTACTTGTTGATAACGAAGAGGATGAACTTGTGTAATTTGTTTGTTTCTTTTTAGAGTGACGATGGGAAGGCTTAGCAGTCCTACTATTTGATTTGTGCCGTTTTTTGGAGAGATGTCGTTTGGAGTTTGAGGCGACCTGATCATGTTGCGCAATCAACGGTGGCGTACTTGGTTCTGACATTTCTTTATTGCACCGAAAACAAAGAGGAAATGCAGTCATTACTACTATTCTCAATAATAAGAAAAATGAATAACTATAATGTCAATATTTGAAACGTAAAGAGATAAAGTACACAAGTGATCTGTTTTTTTTTTTCAACATCAATAATAATTAATGTGAGAGCAAAAAAAAACAATTATTTTAATTTAAAAATATTTTAGGTAACTGGCATCACCTAGTCTTCTTAACTTATCAAACTCGTTTAATTTGTCTTATTCAATTCAAACCCTTTTTTTTTAAATAAGTATTGGCTGTATGACCTATACCAAATATTAAACTTACGTAAATATTAAACTAAAAAAAAAACCGGTTTTCCATCACTAATTATGTTAAAAAAAGTATTGGCCAATTGACCTTGTCTCAAGCTGTGATGTTT
This sequence comes from Anania hortulata, assembly GCA_963576865.1. Taxonomy (NCBI): domain Eukaryota; kingdom Metazoa; phylum Arthropoda; class Insecta; order Lepidoptera; family Crambidae; genus Anania; species Anania hortulata. The sequence continues at coordinate 14,389,711 of OY756396.1, read as the reverse complement.
CAAAACGAGACTAAAACAATAAATATTATCTATGGTAATGAATGATGAACATAATCTATGATTTTCTCTTTGAATGGATTGGATTTATTTATTTCTAGGATGAACAGTACTTAATTCATGCTATTATTGTCTCTTACAGTGTCGAAGTGATAGGTATTATAACGTAAAGATAAAAAAATTGTCTAAAAATGACAACATTCATGTTGCATCGCTTACTTCAATGAAATATTTTATCAGAAATGTTCATACTTTTGTTGTAGGTATCATGTCTTTTTATTTTCACATTTTGCTAAAGTATCTCACTGCTAGTTCTATTCAGTACTGAACTTAAACACAACATCAAAGATCTTTCTAAATAGTGTTCAATAAACTCACCAGACTCTGCTGTGATGTTGGATTCTGGGAATTTTCGGATAATTCTTTTAAATGCTATTGTCAGTGCTCGATTTCGGTGTTGGGCTTCGTGGTTTCCACTTCTGAAATAATAGAAAGACACTGTTATTAATTTTTCGTATTTTATTCGATCACGTCTTTTACAAACAAATGATTCCCAAAAAGAACTGTCAAACTCACCGCTGTTCCCTGTTACGTCAAACACTTGTCACTTATTGCCATCAGAGGCGCCACAGGCGCGTGCTTTGAATCATTTTTATCAACACAGATCTAATAATATACTCTAAATCGCTAACAAATATATGTATTTAAAAGGAATAGCCTGCAATTTATTCCATTTGTTCTATTAACACTTAAAAATACTTTAATGTTTACCCTCTTTTATGACATTTGTTTCTGTGTTGTTTGCAATATTTAAAGCAACTACTCAACGATATAATAACTTGTAATATCGTTGCAAGCAGAGTGATCAAACACGACATTACTCGTATAAATAAGCGCACTACAGAATCTGCCTTTCTGAAGTTCTTGTGTAGAATCTCAGAATTACATGTATGTAATGCCGCTTAGCGCGCTAAATACTAAAAGAAAGAACATTAGGTACTCGTATTAGGTCTACTTGCGCACGTCAATTAGCGAATTTAATCCCTATCTATTATTCAGTAACTCGGTATTAAAATTGTAAATCGACTTGCGCCATAGCGGATTATTATTAACACCGCTGCACCGGGTAATTTATAAAAATATAAATTACCTAATCCGCCAAATTCGGTGGATAAAGAATAGAAGAAATGGAAAAAGCTTTATTTGATACTATACTATTAATTGCAACTGTAAAACGAATAATACATGTGTCAAGCATACTTACTCCCAAAGTGTTAGGTACTTTAATACCAAAGTATACCGGGGATAGATGACTATAAGGACAGGTGAACTGTCAAAACCATAACCTATTTGAAAGTTGTTGCATTAGTCAACTGAATGCGAAAAGCCGAAAGCTACCGGATGCTTTGTACCTATTTGCTATGCTATCATTTTACTGGGCCAGTATTATATTTTAACCGTATAAACAGTCTTGCAATTAGCGAACATTTTCGAGACAACACTGTTCTTACCTCCTTTTCATTTCTTTACACTCATTGTAAGAGCAGTCTCCCGGAATGCGAAGAGACATGGGTTTAATTCAAAAAAAATATTATCTTAGATTAACTAGCTTGTAATTAGAAAAAAACTAAAGTTATGTGTTTTAGCGATTAGGTCAATGCTGCTGTTTATGCTGGTTAAGCTGATATTTGGCAACAGCTTTCGATATACCTACAGAATAGGCACATGGAGTCTATTTTGCCTGAAATGATATACTTAGATGTAACTTACAAACATAACAAAGGTAATAAAATAGACGACATATCTTACAGCATTATTAACAATTTCAGAAGTAACAGGGTATTTTAAACATATAGTCTAGTCTAGTTTCTTTCCGATATGAAAAATAGCAGATGCATCAAATTTGCAGTCAGCGTTCAGCCGTTGCTTTAGGTATATCATTTAAATTAAATTCGTCGATGTTTGCATCGTCTGAAGCTTGTGTCTAAATCTTTTTCTTTTTTTTTGCTAGGGACATTTGCAGCGAGCTGTGGTCTAACCCGAAGCACAGCGAGCAGTACACGTGCGCGCTACTCGCGCTACAGTTCGCGCTGCCGCTGAGCGCGCTTGTGTGCACGTACGCGCGGATAGCGCACGTCGTGTGGGGCGGGCGGCCCCCCGGAGAAGCGCAAACCGTACGCGACTCGCGAATGCAGCATTCCAAGCGAAAAGTAAGTAGTCTTTAATGCCTGGTTTACATGAAGTATCAATAACAGATCCCAGTGAACAGTAGACATGATCAACCCGTAAGTCAGTTTGTTGCCCATTTTAATGTAGACACTCATTAACAACTGGCAGCGAATGCAATTGTCTGACTTGCGACCGCGAAGTCAGCACTGGACTAGACAGACTTAAAAACTTTTTTCTTACTAATCAACTAAGACTAACAGCTCCTTTAACACCAGAATTATTAATTTCCCCTGACCCTGGGTACAGAGGCAGAAAGGACCGGAGCAAGCTTGGACAGACGACCTGGTAAAGGTTGCAGGAAGCCGCTGCATGCAGGCCGCTTCCTGCAACCGGCCATTCTGGAAGTCACTGTTCAGCAGTTAGACATGAGGTCAAATCAATAATAGTAGTAATAGTGTCCTCTAACACCAGGTTAGGTTAGGTTGCCCGCTGGTAAACCCATCTTGGGACAATCTGTATATGTGTGCTAATGTTCAAAAAATTTCGTTAACGTCAAGCGTGATGAATGAGTAACAAACATAATAATATCCAAACTTTCACATTTATAATATGAGAATTAAAACATGGGTGAGTAAATAAATCAAAATCACGAAGTTATTAAAATATCAAAGGGCATCCATGCTAGGGATTCTGAATAAACATAAGTCTGGATTTATGAAAGTTTTGCAAGCATACATGTTATTGTGTTTGTGCAGAGAACATAAGCCCGTCAAGAGCACTGCTATTTTTACGGAAATATCGACAGCCATTCCTTTTTCTACAACAATCTAATTAATTAACTTAAAACCTAAACATGTACTTGCCTCAAATACAACTTGACCTAGTATAGGTACAATCTATGCAAAACAGAAGTAGGGCGGATCAAGCATTAATGGAATTCAAAGCTATATTTTTTCAATAGCTGCTGATATGGTAGGAAGCCTACTACAGAAATGTTTTCTTCGATTGTATTGATTCGTATTGACCTAATAAATTAAAATAATTATTTCACTTGTATCAATTCTTTGACAAAATCTGAACAATTCAAAACAGCTGTTTAAAAACATGTCCGTTTTCATCATCATCAATCAATCAATCAATCTATATAAAACAAAGTCGGGTTAGTCATTTATAAGTCAAGAACGGCTGGACCGATTTTTATGATCTTTGATTTGTTGAATTTGTTTCCGCCCCGAATAGCAGAATAACTAAGTATAAAAGCACGGAAAAATTCACGAGAAAAAAAAAGTATGAAGGGGGGGTACGAAGTTCGCCGGGACAGCTAGTTAATCATAAATTGTCAAAGGTTAGACACAAGTAGATGGTAATTTTAATTTATTAGGTCAATACTTGTTTCTTCGTACTGACTGCACGAATGCTCGTTTTGTACAGTCAGCATCAAAAGTAGCTGATCAAAAACTAATTTTCCGAACTGACTCTTCTAAATACCACAATAACCTAACTATTCTATTTGAGTTTTGCGTAATGATTTTAACAGACTTTTGTGATATGTTTTGAAATGAGATTATTTTACTAAGCTACTTTTGATGTTGACTGTACCATGTTGCATTATGCCTGATAACACCGGTTAGTTAACCCACCTTAATTAACATTTCCACCGAGTATATTACGTCACGTCGTGTGCTGAAATCCTTGCGTATCGAAACGAGCGCATTTCTAACTCTTTATTCGCCTATGCTCCAGATTTGTTAAATTAAAAGCTCAAAGTAGGTACCTAGATCGACCCTTGTGTTACCTGCGCTCGTGACGACTCGCCGCGGTGCGTAATGACTGAAGCGCGTAACACTCAAAGGGTTTCGTCAGAAAACCGACAGTGAGCACTCGGAGCGAACAAGGAGCGGCTCGTTGCTCGCTTGTTTCCCCGTGCTGACTGTACAAATGCTCGATGTAACAAGTTACGTTACGCCGAAACGTCAGTAAGAACCTTGGTTTGTAACGTAAACGAGACGTCAAAGTTGACTGTGACGCTGCTGCGTGATATAGAATCTTTTTTACAGATAATGTTTATTTAATAGGTACATTTATGTACATATGCATAAGCATAGCCTGTATAAAGAAAACTGGTTGTAAAAAATGCCGAAAGGAGGTTATTCAGAACCAGAACTGTTTTTTTTTATGGAAATAAATCCAATCCAATCAAAATCCAGTTCCAATTAACTAGTTCACGTTCGTTACGGCATTCGCATTTCGGCGGCATAAGACGAGTTATCTGTGCTGTCATTCAGAACCGACATCCGTGTAATTGGATTCAACGACCTGCCCCCCGATTCTCTCTTCTTTCTTCGACTTCAACTCTTCGATAACCAAACAAAAACATTGAATCTCTCATCGGCTGGCACCGACTCCAAAAGTAACTGATTAGGTACTTAAGTGTTAGGATTATTTTTAGTTTTTTAGTGTTTTGAAGTCTTATCTTAGTCATCTTTTTATGGTATTATCAACTGCTTAACCGACTCGAAATTTTTTTTAAAAATTATATATATATATACCAAAACAATACGCAATAGTAAAAATAAAATACATAACACTTCTGAATTGAAATCAATAAGATTTGTTTGTATTGTAAACGTTTTTTTTTACAATTTATGGATTAATTATCGTACAAACGATGCTGTTGTAAAAAAAAGTAATGTAATGTGTTAAGCGTTTGACTATTTTACATGAAAACTAGCTGTTGCCCGCGACTTCGTCTGCGTGGTCTTTAGGGGTATGAAAAATAGATGTTGGCCGATTCTCAGACCTACTCAATATGCTCACAAAATTTCATGAGAATCGGTCAAGCTGTTTCGGAGGAGTACGGGAACGAACATTGTGACACGAGAATTTTATATATAAGATTAGGTAAATAGTTTGTAAAATGATCTGTTTGTTTTTTTTGTCTATTAGTTATTTAAATAATATAATGAATCATTTAAAGAACGTGTATTTGTTTAAAAATGAAGTTGCTAATTACAATTTTGCCAATCGTTGGATATCAAATAGAACTTGCAATAATTGACTGTCGGTGAAATGATAGGATACCGTACACGACAAATTGCGCCACCTTGAGTTCACAACAATAATTGGTTGTTTGAATTAATGCAAGTTTGATGTTTTATTAAATTATAACACTTTTAAACAATTTGAATCTGTACTGTCTATGGCTTTTGTGTTTTGTCTTTTTAGATGGCTAACGGAAAAAGCCTTCACGAATGTTTTCATAAAAATTCTCTGTTCACAGACCATTTTCATCAAATAGTGTTTTTTTTTACATCCGACATTGGCAGAACGCCACTGAACAACAAAGCAGGCTAGGTCCATTAAAAAAATAAACACAAAAAATCTTAAAATTTTACATTAATTAGTTCGATTATCGATATTTATATGGTCTTGTTAAGATATGCATTAACTTTTATTTACTTATTTATTTCCAAGATTACATCTTTTTTAACTAATATAATACAGAAGCAATAAAAATATAGTACTTTTAAAAATAAAATATATCAATAACACAAAATAAACAGTGTCTGTATCTTATAGATCGATAATTATTATTTCATCTATAATTATTAGTCCATATTTTTTTTAAGACAGATTCGGCCCCTGTGACAGTTTAGCAGAACATTATTATGGTATGATGCACGTTGTGCCGTGTGGGGACGGCCTTAAAGAATACACTTCTCCACCGCCAACAGGAGGCACGTCGTAAGAGGCGACTAATTCCTGTAGCACTAAACGGGCAGCAGCGACTTCGTGCGAAATCTTATAAAAACTGCGCTCGCCAACCCGCCTGCCAAGCGTAGCAAGTATCGGCAATCCCCCCCGTTGATAAGTCATTGGGGGAGGCCCTTGTTCAGCAGTGGATGCATCTTATGGCTGAAACGATGATGCGTTCTATTTCGTGAACCGTATAGAACGCTGGCTCACCTACGCGTACGATAGTTACTTAATATCGTGAAACTCTCTAGCAGATACCAACGTAAGTGTGGTGATTTTTGTAGATGTTCGCGCCTGCTCGCCGAGTGTAACTGATATGCTGAACTCTGCTCTACTTATAGGCAACTTTAACCCACAACTTGACAAAAAAAAGTGTAGGGTGTTGTTTTATACATTCTGCAAATTCAAGCCATGAGCTGTTCGCTCTTCACGCACTCACGGCATGAATGGACTATGCATATTTTGGGCCAAATTATTTTCTCATAGGGTTTATATAAACAACGAACTGTCATCGAAATATGTTGACGCAACACTTAGGCATTTGGAATTTTGTTGTAATAAGCTCGGTAGTCGGTGGATTTAATGATGAGGATTTTGTTTTAGATAAGTAAATAAGAAATAGAGAATTGAACGACTAAATAGATACAGATTTTTTACGACAGCATGTAGGTATTAAGTAGTAGTATTCTTTATTAAGTTTTGCTCGATACCTCAAACCGTTAGGGAAAATGGGTCCATTTTAGCGTGTTCATGGAGTTGTGAAAATCTGGAAAATTCTCTGCTATAATTACAACATCAGGAACTGTAGGTAGCTCATAAATTAACGAATGCTTTTATTACACAGCTTGTTTATTTACAGATGATCAAAATGATGGTGACCGTGGTGGTCGTGTTTACGGTCTGCTGGCTGCCGCTCAATGTTTTTATTGTAAGTTTTATGTCTTACGTCTTGCCTATTCGATATTACAATAGATGAAAACACAGCATGTTCAATGAATCATCAAAATCGGTCAGCATTTGGCAAAGATATTAGGTAAGATAGATACTAAAATCAGTTGGCGTGGTACGGAGTTCATGCAATGTTTGATTATTTTCTTATAGATCCCATCATCAGAATTTAACCAAATTTACATGGGACCATTCTGAAAGTATTACCTTTCAAACAAACAAATAATTATTCAAATCGGTCAACGTGGTAACGAATGATCGCTGAACATACATAAAAAAAAAGATTCCGACGAATTGAGAACCTCCTCCTTTTTTGAAGTCGGTTAATAATTTATCATCTTTTTTTCTTCTTTTAGGTCCTGTGGACAGCACATGAAGATGACGAAGAGTGGGCGTCATGGCCGGGCATGCCGTTCGTGTGGTTCGCGAGCCACTGGCTGGCCATGTCACACTCCTGCTACAACCCCATCATATACTGCTACATGAATACAAAGTATAGGAAAGGATTTAAACAGGTAATAGATTTGACGTTAAACCTAATAGATATTCTGTGGTTAAACTGCCGATAACCTCAAAGGTACTACAGTAAATTTTAAACAATAGGTAATAATATTAATAGACGAATAGGCGCCAGACAACATGCCCTACTGGGTCCATATTATGTAACTGCCAAGATTGGAACACCTAACTGCTAATATTGTAAAGCAATAAATGATTGAGTATTGAGTATTATCACACTAATTGTCATGATTTCTAAGGAAGAATTTATTATCATTTTGTTATGATGTACAGTCAACATCAAATGTAGCCTAGTATCTGAATTTTCCGAAAGAATCTCATAGCAAAACATATCATCATCTCATCATCATCATCATATTTGACTTTTGCGTAAATTAAGTCATCATAGTCTGATAATGATAATGATCTGATAAATTACTACGCAAAAGTCAAATTGAGAAGTCAGGTAATTGTGATATTTAGAAGAGTACTTTTGAAAATTCGTTTTTGATCAGCTACTTTTGATGCTGACTGTACCTTCCTAGAAAACACAAAAATTTTAGAAAAAAAAATCGAATCGTCAATGAAATGAAAGGAAGAAAGATTAACGGTAGATGTATAACAATCAAGGAACGATCAAGTCGTAATAAGATTTATATTACTATAAAGGTTTCAAAGCATCTGGTAAAAGGAAAAATGAGTTTATTTGAAATCTTCATGTTACTTTTGATGTTGAATGTACGTACTTATATAAGTAGTTTTTAGGGCTCCGTGGTACCTAAACCAAGACGTAAGTGCCCAAATGCTTCTTTAATATATTTTACAGCCATTTTAGGTTACCAGTGCTACAAAGCTAAAATACATAACAGTAAAGTAGGCGGTGTTTTTGTAGAAAAAAAAACCCACTAAAATAGAATTTAAATGCTACTTTAAAACTCCTTGGCAGACACCACTTCAAAAACGCTAAACTGATTTTGGTATGTTTATTGTATTTTTTTAACTTTTTAGTTTTTTAGTCAGTTTGTATTTTTTAAGGGTTCCGTACCTCAAAAGGAAAAAACGGAACCCTTATAGGATTACTTTTTTGTCCGTCTGTCTGTCTGTCCATATTTATTTATTTATTTAAACTTTATTGCACAGACATTTAAAAAAAAGTTAATGGCGGACTTAATGCCAAAAGCATTCTCTACCAGTCAACCATGGGGATTAAAAAAAAAGAAACGGCTGGTAATGCCGCAAAAAACGTACCTACATTTCGACCCTCTCAAGGGAATCAAAATTTATAGGGTAGGTACTTTCCGGTGACCTAGAACTATATTTTGCAAGCAATATCGTTTTATACTACAAATACAGGGAAAAATCTGATTACTATAAAATTATATAGTCTTTATTTAAAGCTTCTGAAAATAACTGCGAGACTCGATTACCTACTGAAAGTTTCCTAAAAAAATCTAATTAGTCCGTCAGTTGGATTAACAGAAAACATTAGACACGTATTTTTTCTTTTCTCAATCAAACAAAAAAAGAAGATATAGCCCGTTAAAGATCCGCGTAACGTCACGCCTTGCGACACTTTTTAGCAAGGCGTGACGTCACGTGCAAACTTTGATGCGCTGTGTCTTCGTCATTTTTTGTTTGATTGACAAAAGACAAAATATGGGTCCAAATTTTTTTGATAATCTAACTGACGGACTAAATATAATAATATATTCTTGACCTAGGAAACTAGCCTATTTAATATGTACCTATAAATTTGTACGGAACCCTTAGTAAGCGAGTCCGACTCGCACTTGATCGACCTTTTGTTAGACAATATGTCTATAGTTTTGAGAGTACAGTTGCTTGCACTAGTATCTATGCTCGTAGTCCTATTTACCGATCTTATTAATTTCAAACTACGGAACGTTTTACGGCACTTGTTCCGACACGCACTTGACCGGTTTCATTTCGATGTGGTGAATCTTTCCGTCCTCTTTTCTTCGAGGCAATGAATCCCCACAACCTGTAGCTAATTCGTATCTTGAACACGTAACTAAAAAAATGCGAATAAAAAAGTCTGGTGGCTTCACGTATCTACTTCTCAACTTACCTACTATAAATTGGGGATGCGAATGAAAGTATTTTAGTGGACGTTGTTTATTCAAGGATGCATTTTAAATTATATCTAGCAAAAAATACATTTGTGTGTTCGGCGATTTCACTGAGAAGGGAGTGAAAGATTCGATGTCGAGTGACCGGATTGAAGAAGCATGGAAGAGAAAAACTGGTTTTTCATTAAAGGATAATATCAAACATATTATATAATATAATCCAAGAATATTAGAGTCAGAGAGGTTTGTGATGTAATTATTACATCTCAATGTAAACACTTAGATTCGAAACTTTGGTAAACGATATTTATAAATTTATTGTAACTCAAGATGTAATGTAATAAATTTTCACAAGGAAAAACCAGCTAAAATTATGCCGCGCCGATTCCAGCCCCAGTAGCATGACCACGAAAACACAATATCATTTTCGGTGACGGCGACTCCTAATGTTGAGCTGGTCAATATGATAGGACCTGATATGACTTGCAAAGCCGAACTTAGACCTGAAGACACGATCGCAAGGTGTACAATATAGCTATACCTATGATATAGCGATTTATCGACACAAACTGTATTTTTTTTAAATATGATAGACATAGCCGCCATGTTAATGTTTTTATCGAAACAGCGGTCATAAAAATTATGACGTTACCGGCACGGCGATGCAACATGCCAGCCAGCCTGCCAAGCATGACTACTAAAACACGATATGATATGATATGATATAGCGATATATTGACTTCAACTGTAAAAATATGATGGATATAGCCGCCAATTTGAATTTTTATCGAAACAGCGATCATAATATGTAACGTAACCGGCACGGCGATTCAACACGGCGGCTTTTATTATCATATTTTTACAGTTTGTGTCGATTGTAATGTATAGAAGCATAGATAGATATGTATGTATGGGCGAGCGCCACCGTACACCGAATACCCGTGTTTCCTTATACATTTCAGCTATATCATATCATATCATATCGTGTTTTAGTTCTCATGCTAGGCAGGCAGGGGGGCAGATGACCTAAGAGCCTGCTCTTAGGTTGGGCCTTTGTTTGGGCCTGCCCAATTCCCGTAATTTGACAGTAGTCGCAATCCGGTGTCGATCCGCTCCCAGTAGCATTACGATCACAAACGGTATTCTCGTAAACTTTTAATTTGACGTAAAATTATCAAAACTATCCTTAAACGACTGAAAATAGAGCAAAAAGAAATCTTATTTTGGTTTCTTATATTTTCAGTCGCATTACGAACTATAATTGCATTTTTTGGGTTTACGAGAATACCGTTTGTGATCGTAATGTTACTGAGAGTGAGAACGGATCGACACCGGATTGCGACTACTGTCAAATTACGGGAATTAAGCCTCCAGGACATGACATGCGAATGATGACAATGATACCTAATGAAAAAAAGGCGACCTCGACTCGTAAGCCTGAATTTATACCTATCCTCGAATAAGGAACGAACGACAAAAATAGTATGGTAATATTGTTATTGTGTATAACTCTCCCAAAAGCAATATCATGCCATTAGACGTGAGTGTAGGATCTCTTTTAAGTCATAGAGTAAACAATGTTACGACTGTCTCTTAGAAATCTATTTCGGTATAAAAAAGTCGAGTGGAAAATATAGCTCTCTAGTAATAAATTTGTTTACCACAAAGATAAAAAATGCTGAGTCCTCACCATCAGTTCTTAAAACAGTATTACTTACTGCAACCTTATTTTGTTTTTTTTTTAAGCTGCTAGTTCATACTCCTTGCAATTTTAATTGTACCAACTTCAATAAATGTGCCTTATCCGCAACATGAAATAATCTTTTGAGAATCCGATAACTAGACTGACTAGACGTAGGTAGGTAAGTACTTAATAAAAAGTTATGCGTGGTCATGCATAAAACAGAAAGATTAAATATACGGGTTTATCGAAGTTGGTTAAAAATACCTAACATTATATAGGTAAAGTTAAAAGGAATTAGCAACGAGTTCTTTTTTCGGAATTGTATGCTCCTATCTTTTAATAACAGAGGTAACTGCGAAACATTTCATGACTAAACATTTTCTTCCACTACAAATGTCGCGTGCAAAATTTGTAGCTCTCTCCAGGGTTCATGTTTAAATGCAAAATGCAAAACGTGTTGACTGGGGACGTGGGGTCCATCCAGCAAACATAAGAGTATACATACTGTCACCAATTTAGGGCTCTTTCAAACAAGAAATTTCGAGAATGATATTAGTCGTGCGTTTGCAGGACCGCATACGAAAAATTGTATGACAAGAGCCCCTATAAGGGTGTTTTGAATTTTTTAGGCGCTGCCGTCCGAGCCTCAGTTGAATTAAATACGGGAGGTATTGCTTGCTTCTTTTTAATTCGATTTTCCTTACGACAGGTACTTGGCAAATGGCTGTGTTTGAAATATCAAGACACGACGGGCCGCTCGTACAATCAGCGCTCCAGCGTGTGCGAAGGCGTGCCACTCTCTGGTAAAGTCGAACCTCTTTATATCGGGTGAAAAAAAAAAAGCTGGACGAAGCCGAATAAAATATTCTACCCATTATGCTGTACTGAATGCTGGGAAATGACTGGTTACCGAGATATTGACGGTCAAAGTTACAATTTTTGTTTAGATTTAAAAAAAAATTACTTCTGTTTGTTATAACTAAATTCAAAGTAACATATATAAAATTTTGATTACTTCTTTAATAAAAAGGCTTTATGAGAACAGCCCGCAGTTAAGCGCGCAAACTTGGTTTAATGTACAGAATGCGTGGTTTAAGGCTTCGTTAACATTTTTTTTACACCCTGTATTTTAAATCAATCAGTAATTAGTATGTTCATTCGTCAAAGCATTGTTCAATCAGCCATACTACTATAATGTTATAAATGCGAAAGTAATTCTGTCTGTTACGCTTTCGCAGCAAAACCCTCAACTGACTTTGTTTAAATTTAGCATGGAGAAAGCTTAAGCCCCAAGTATGGACATTATTGGCTACTTATTTTAAATCCTTCACCTAAGGGAGTAAAATAAGGGGTGATAAGTCGCAGGCACAGTTTTAACTTTATACTTCAAAGTTTAACTTGAATTCAAAGTTTGCTTAGTTATTTGGGCTAATCAAGATAAGCCCTAACAAAGTTTAAATTCAGGTATTTTGTTTCAAAATAGCTGCACTTAAATTTTCTTATTATGATTAAATCACGTTCTCAAAACCCAAATAACTGTTTACAAAATTGTTAGTCCAATGAAAAGTAAACTTCGATAGATAAAAATCGTGATCGTGATGCCGTCTAACCTGCTTCCTGCAAAATGTCGAGTAACCAAAGGGTGTAACGAAGAAAAGAATGCTTAGACGCACTTTTTCGGTTGAAGTGACTCTCACGGTTAATGGCATTGTTGGGTGACATAGATGGGATTTTCGGAACTTTGTTGTTATCTAAAAAAAAAACTACCTAAACACATTCTTGAAGGAATTTTTAGCCTTATTGTATTTTTGATATGGGCCTTTTAATAAAAAATATTCAAAAGTAAAATGAAGACCGTCATCAGTTGCCCTACTCAGCATATTCACATTAATCAGGCTTCTGGAAACTGACATTAGAAACACGAATTTTAATAAATATGAATAGATTTATACACGGTAAATTTATAAACTAATATAAAAAAATACATCGTAACAGCCTAGCCTAACCTTAGCTCAGCTACTGGCATAGATTACCTATGGCTACTGGTCAGTAGCTAAGTGACGAGTATATATTGCACGTAGAATGTCAGCCGATGGGGCAGATAGGTTCTAGAATGGAGGCCACGTACCGGCAAGCGCAGCGTAGGACGTCCACCTACAAGGTGGACAACGACCTGGTAAAAGTTGAAAAAGTTGAAATTATGATTGGTCGTTTTGTATGGGAAGAAGCTATTTTTAAGATTTCGATGTTTGCCCTATAGAAAAAGTTGTATTAAGTAGAAGAATGTGACTTTTGCCGTTTCAAATCCAACAAAAATTTACCGTGTAAAACTTGCGAACGTGTCTTTTGTTATAAACATAAGATTTTCTTGCAGAAATGGTTGGTGTCAACGGATCGACGATACCCCGCCGTGTAGTGGGGTGTAAGTGTCGTCTGTCCCGGGACAGCATTAAGTGTGCCACGTGCACGTCCCTGAGGCAGCTAAAGCTGCTCGGTGCGCCCGGTGTGGCGGCCCCGCCGCGCCCGCACACACCGCCCCCGCCTGCGGCGCCCGCCCAGGCTGCCTCAGTGCGATCCCATTTCGCATAAAAATCAAAATAGTTACGATGACGTTAAAACATCTGTGATTATAATATGAGTGTTAGTGCTGTCACAATAAACGTTTTGGAATGACGCTTAGCCGCGCGCCAGTAGTCTATTCAAAAAATAACAAAAATCTGACTATGATTAAATGTATGGTGGTGTCAGGTATTTAATCATTTTGAAGTTTGGCAGGGACAATAAGTTTAAATAAGTATACATATAAATTACATTTTACATCGGTAAACGTCTTTCGTTTAGATGTATAAAGTAAATGTCGTTAAGTTACGACCTGTATGATGTGCTATCAAAACAATACTGCTGGTTTAATCTTAATGAAATTTAAATGAGTCCGACTTCAATACAATGCTCTTTAAAAAAAAAACGTAATAATGGGCTAGTTTCCTGGGTCAAAAAATTATCTTTTGTCTTTTGTCAATCAAACAAAAAATTACGAAGATAAAGCGCATCAAAGTGAGCACGTGACATCACGTCTTGCTAGAAAGTTTCGCAAGGCGTGACGTTACACGGAACTATTTTTGTTTGATTTAGAAAAGAAAAAATACGTGTCCAATATTTTCTGTTAATCCAATTGACGGAATAATTAGATTTTTTTAGGAAACTAGCCCATTGGACATCTTGATATTAAGAATGCGTGATCTAACGTTAAATAATCGAGAACCTCATTCTTGTAGGTATTTCGAAGTTTTTTAAAAATAACCAATAATAATAAAATAACAGCTCCGAGAAACCAAGACCAAGACGCTTTTGTGAGAACGACAACGCTTCTGCGATAAACAGTAATGTGTTTTGTACTGTCAAACATATTACTTTCTCTCTGTTATGTTTTTATTACACATAGAATACATTCACACTGAAAAACCCTATGAGACCGCGTAACAATAATACTTTCATTAGGTTCGTTTTCCTGTGCCGACCACTCCGATCAGTCTAACTTAGCAATGATACTGTTTGAAATGTAACTGTGAGATGTACTTTTGTAAGGAAGACCAAAAATATCACTGTATAACCAACTACTGAAATATATTTTAAGATGCGGTAAAACCACACACATCTACATGATGTATATCTGTCAAATGGTGCGCTACCTCCTTAATCAGACAGTACAGCCCTAATACCGACTTATCTACGAAGTGAGTTGTAGGGGGCGCTGACCTGCAGGAGACGTATTTTTGAAGCATTAGAATTCTATTTCGCATACGAAATCTCATGAATCTTATACGAATTCCTATGAAATTGCATTGCAAACGTACAGCTCTTGAAATTCTATGCAATTTTAACAATTATAGATAATAGCCGAATTAATAATGTGGATTTTGAAGACTAATCTATTATTATGTATGATAAAAAAGAGAAAAAACTGCTCTATGTTTAAGGTAGGTATTATCTGCATAAATAGGTATTATCTAAAAACACAATGTAATATTACATTACCCACCTAAATCAACTGACCTAGGTCATTAGTATGAAAAAGCAAACGGATTTGTTAAAACTTTACCGTTGGTCTAAAGTTATTATGTTGAGCAGCAGAACCCCCTTAAAATTCCCTTACGACAAAAAACTTACTTTCTGTCGACCTACATTGTACCGCTGTACTTTTAATGATAACATAAACTAAGGTTCAATATGACGAATACGATAAATGCGATACCTGGAATACTAGTATTTAATTTTAAGTAGGGAACTTATTTCGTTTAAACTAGTTAGTTGTTAAGTTTTAAATCAGTTAGATAATTAATATTAATATAATAATTGATTACAAATAAATGGATAATACAATGTATTCGTTTTTAATTAAAGATTACCTACTAAATCTCCACTTGCTAGCTATCTTATGATGCGGACTTAGTGTGCAACCTCAAATCGAACGAAATGTGTATCAACATAGCTATTAATGACGACGACTATTAGCATCCGCGATCGGCAATTTCTTGACTTGTTTTGGTGTCTCCAAAAAGGCAACGAGAGACACCAAAACGCAGTCGTAAAATCGCCTGGTGTCGATGTTATATATAGCGGTATAACATCGGCACCCGGCGATTTTCCGACTGCGTCGATGCTGTATCGCGTAATCGCGTTAGGTGGCTGGTTGCGTTCGACTGCTAGCATGCCGTATTATTGCGATTAGGAGACCTTAAACTGGTTGTTGTAGTGACGTTTTATAACACAAGTAGGTACTTTGGCTACTTACTATAGAATCAGAGCAATGTATGTAATGATGTCAATTTTTTTTTTAAATGGCGACTATAGCTGCATCTTGTTTAACGACTCTATCGACTCCCAATCATGCTTTCCAACGTCCAATAGCTAGTTGCTACGTTCGGCTTCCAAATGTAGCGAAAACGCCGATTACTGATCCCAAAGGGTTAGGGCTTTAACCAAAACTGCAAAACTCTATGGAACAGATTTCAATTCTTCATAGAGTTTATTGTAAAGCATGGATATTATCTACCATAATCCAAATCTGGGTGGCTCTTCTTGACCTCTCAAAACTTCACCCTTTTTAGCCTCTTTCACTAATCGGAGCATTTCAGAATGATCGAGTAAGACGGATAAAGCCTTATATTAAAATAATAAAACTTCTATTATGTATTTCAACTACTTAGGTACTATTTTACAACCTGTGTAGGGTGTTTAGGTTTTGTTACGTCCACACATGTACGCATAAATAAATAAATAGGTACATATATAAATGCCATAAAACACACCAATTTGTATTCTCAAATCTTTGTGTTTCGAGGTTGTTTTTATTATAATACATAGGTATATTAATTTAAAAAGTGTTTTCAACAATCACTCTAATCATCTAACCCCGAACCCCGAACTAACAGTGAAAAATGAAAAAATGGAAAATGAAAATGTTTTATTCAGTATCTTTTACAAAGGTACACGACAAGTGGCTAGAGATGATACCTGTGTTTGGAGACCCCACTCTTTCCTAAAATTAACAAAAGATACATTACAATTAAGTTATGAGTAAACTGTAACAATTTCATTTAATTTATAACTACGTGTTAGTTGAATTAAATTGAACTGTAATATGCGTGTGTGCGCGCGCGCGCGCGTGTTTGTGTGTGTGTGTGTGTGCGCGGGTATGTGTGCATGTGTATAAGGAATTACGAAGTATATGTCTTTCACCATCCACCATCGCTACTACAAAATCAGGTTCTCTATCTCATTGTAATTTTTGTCTCGAAGCCAATTTTGTAGTGTGTACTTGCATGTATGTGTCGTTGTGGGGTAAAAGTTAAGAAATTTATTTATTTTGTTGTAGATATGTGCTGATTGTCCTGTAAACTCTCCTGGCATAGGCAGTTTTAAATAGGGTTACAGGTGCAACATTTTGTATTTTTCTTTTTTTAATTTGTTTAGTAGGGTTGTATGGGAGTTTACTATGAAGTTTTAGAATCGCATGTAGAACGTAAAGTTTAGTCAGTAGTCAGTAGTAAGTAAACAGTCAGAACTTACTTAATTGAGTGACTAGACTAGATAGCCGGATCATGACACTCGTTGATACAAATTACAATACGCTCATCACCCGGACACTCGCCCTTCGCGACCTCCTGGGTTTTAGTCCGAAGCCCAAATCACTAGACAAGACGGTCGTCAAAATATTGAAATCGTTTTACGGAATACCGGGCTTCTTATCTTTGTTCAAGGCGTGACTGGAATGTCTATTACTTTGTTAATATAAAGGACTCGATAAACGGTTTCAGATCTTACAGGCACCTAATTTTGATACGAAATATTTTCGCACGACTGCCAAAACAAATAAGGAATGTTATGTATTCAGGGTTCGTGTATGTTTTTGCGTTGCCTTACTTTACTGTAATTTCTATTTAGGAATAAGAGTTTATTTAAGGCAACAGCTTGAACGGTGTGTGCGGTATTGTCGTATACAGGGTTACATTGCAAAGGGGTGCCAAATCTTCAGGAGTGGCTCAGAATCAGTAACTTAATCGAATGCAAAGAACTCTTTTTTTTTACATTTAATTATTCCTATCCGCTGTTAAAAATCGTACGCGTGGATAATTTAACTCATTCATGAAAAAATTGCACTGTATGTGCCTGCTTAAGGTCCTTGTAGGCTCGCCTTACCTACGCCTCTGATGAATTACCGCGTCTTTTGTAATCTCTATTGACTTTATTTTCGGATATTAACTATAAAGTAATTTTTTTTTTGCGAAACATACGGTTATTAAAAATAATTACGATAAAGACGCTTCTTTATATTGTTCCCTAAATCTTATTTTTTAAATTTGGCACCCCTTTGCAATGTAACCCTGTAGAGTGAGAGAGTACCTACCTAAAATGCCCGCGCGCAGTTGTGTAAGTACCAAGGCCGACCAGGGTTTGTTGATTAAAGGGGTAGGTCGACTGACTCTGAGACTGGGTGAGAAAAGCAGTTTCCTCTTCCCGCTCAGTCACCGGACACGCGGCATTGCATTTCTCGCGTTTTTGAATGACGCAACACCACAGAATATATAATACACTTTTAAACACACTTTCCCCCTGTCCCACCTGTTGTAGGTAGATATACATAGTTCTTTAATATTCACGCACACAACACAACATAGTTACGTACACAACACAAACTAAAAAGATGCAAGCAATACCTATTTAAATCTGTACAATTTATTTACCTATTGTACTCGTTATTAATTACAAATTCGACATATTATGAAACTTTAATTGTATTTTTCAAAATAACCTACACTACGCTACGCTCGCTAGGGAGCTAGTTTCTGACCTTACCAAAGCAGCCTTTAGACTGCCTTTGTTAACGAGGTTTTACGACATCAATATAGATGGCGCTATAGTCTGTGCAATAGCATTGTATCCTTTTAATTTATATTTATATTTATTTAGGTTCACCAGCCTTTGCTTACACTGTATTTATCAATATGTCTTAAAGCTAATAAAATGTAACAACATTTTAAGGTAAACACCACATGCATAAAGAAGGAATACTTGACGTTATTATACTAAATACGCTTAAATATACTAAGAATGAAAGCAGTAGCAACTAACTTGCAATAAGTAAATAAAAAGGAAAGGACAAAAAGGAAAGAAAGGACCAGGCATGGCATAAGCATCTTTTGATTTTGGCAAATGTATCGGCGTGAATGTCAACCAAGTCGCTATATTAATAACCAGTTCACACAACCTCGAAATCGGGGAGTTAGCACCCAAAACTGATTTCCGAAACGGAGGACAAAGGGGAGCTATAAGAGTACGGGGATTTCGTCGAGGGACACGAAACGGGCAGTTAATCTTTTGTTGAAATATTTTGAGGACAAACGAAAAATCTAATAAATTTCTTCGATTTTCCAGTGATGCAATTTTGAAGTAACGCAACCTTTTTTCGTATTCTCGTATTCTTTGTGGATTCCATTACTGTAGGCCAAATATGATACAAACTTTTTTTGCAGTCGTTTCAATCTTAACGAATGAGTAGCGTAATGTGGCCTCCATACAACACTAGAATACTCAACAATACTTCGTACAAGACTGTTGTATAACAAAATCTTAACATGATTATTTTTAAATATCTTGGTATTACGCAAAACACAGCCTAGCATTCTGTATGCCCTTTTTGTAACGTTTTCTGTATGAGGGATAAAGGTGAGTTTTTTATCAAATAGTATCCCTAAGTCTCTAATTTCGTCTACCTTCTTAATGGTGACGCTAATAAGATAATAGACAAAACAGCTCTACAAAATTTCTGTTCTTCCACTGCGCTCGAACAATAAACATCGTCTGAAATATCTCCGGTGGCTTCCTTCTCGACACGCACTTGCTTTTCGATTGTTTAACTTGCAACTAACTAACTTTGTAATTAAATCTTGGAAGCCGATTTTAACCTACTGTTGTCGTATTAATTTTGAAACTTTGTATTGTAAGTGTTATGTGAAATCCGAATGACTTTGCAATCATTTAACAGGGTCGAGCTGATGTGTAGGGGCAGTGGACAGGAGGTAGAAGTAGAACTCTTCAATGGTTTAGGAATCCTTCAAGCTTATGCTCATTTGATTCGTAGTGACAAGTCTCAACACAATATAAAACTACTAAACTATAGCCTTTTTAACCGACTTCAAAAAACGAGGAGGTTCTCAATTCGTCGGTCTTTTTTTTTTTTTTTTATGTATGTTCAGCCGATCATTCGTTACTGCGTTGACCGATTTCGATAATTATTTTTTTGTTTGAAAGGTAATACTTTCAGAATGGTTCCATATAAATTTGGTTGAATTCTGATGATGGGATCTATAAGAAAATCATCAAACATTGCATGAACTCCGTACCACGCCAACTGATTTTAGTACCTATCTTACCTAATATATTTGCCAAATGTGGACCGATTTTGATGATTCTTTTTTTAATGAATAGCTTATACTTCAGAGATACTATAATCAAACATTTTTGGAAAAAAAAATCACCACTAAGGGTGGAAAAATAGGAAATGAAATCGCGGTTAAATTATGTTTGCACTCGTAAGATTTGTTTTGATTAGGATTTTTCACTAAAATATATGAAATAAGTTAATTTTATAAAAAAAATAAAAACCGACTTCAAAAAACTAAAACGCTAAAAATAATCTTAACACTTACGTACCTAATCAGTTACTTTTGGAGTCGGTGCCAGTCGATGAGAGATTCTATGTTTTCGTTTGCACCGACTCCAAAAGTAACTGATTAGGTACGTAAGTGTTAAGATTATTTTTAGCGTTTTAGTTTTTTGAAGTCGGTTTTTTTTTTTAAGTACCAGTAATAGTAAGTAACCTAAATTATATTTGGCAAATAATTCACTTCGTAAATCAGATTATTATGGCAATAGAAAAAAAAAAGCTTTGCTTTCATCATCTTCAAAATGTAAAAAAGAAAAACTATTTTGTTGGACATTTAGAAGTTATTGACATGAAAAAACTCAATTATACCCTTTTCAAGATGAAAAGAAACTTATGGCACATCACGTAACTTGCCTGTTGACACAAATAGTGATGTGCCTTAACGAAATCCAGCCGATTCTTTTTGAAAATCGAGAACGTTTAAATGATTTTTATTCAAATGAACTTAACAACAAATAAATTTAAAATAAGAGATATAATGCAACGTTGTACTGCCAGAGTGCCGTATACAGCTTTTTGACAAGACTTTTTTCCTTTTTTTAGCATTTTACCAAATGAAAGCACAACAATTACAAAAACTTTACAAAAACAGTAACAAAGGTCAAAATAGGAACTATGCGAAAAATAACGATAACACTAATCGCATGAAGGCAGACGCTCTCGTACTACTGACGTCAACGCATAGGTTTTCACAAGACGACCGAACCGATTCATCGATTTAGTTCCGATTATGTTTTGTCAATCCCTATTAATAAGTAAGCGTTCCGTTTTACGCATCAAGCATTTGAAGATAATCCTATTAATTTATTTGTCAAAGCACTAAGATATATTCAATAATATATTGTAATTTTTGCTTAGATTTTTAACGGCGAAGATTATTGTGTTTTTGCAATGATATAAATTAAAAATCTTATATAAAAACGAAACGCTTTTTCCCGTTCATCGCATCACGCGTTAACGGATGGAACAATTTCGCTAATTCGTTTTTTGTTGTGTTAATTATTGTCACGAGAAAGTTCTTATGAAAGTGAAAATTAAGAAAGTAGCGCACGTTTTTTTTATGAAAGTCCACGCGAACGAAGTCGCGGGCAACAGCTAGTTAGAAATAAATTTTATAAAATATTATCATAAATAGGTGAAACCAAAAATTACAAGTGTCATAAGTATCTTCTTATCTTGAAAGGAGTATAGTACTATAGTCATCATGAAATAAAATTAAAATAAAAAAGTTTGTTGATGTTCCGAAATATGGCTGAGGACCCTACATATTTCCTCTTCCTTTCCGTTAAATGAATAGAAAAATGTCGATCATTCATCATTATCTTGTCATTTAAAGTGCTCTTCCTCAATTTTTCCCAGATTCTAAAAGCCTTATTTTCCCTAACACAAAAGCTGTGGCTTTGTTTTACCGTAAACAAGAGCAAAAATAAAAAGGACTTATACAAAAAAGAAAAGAAATTATAGGTTATTCTGTTCGCCTGGGGGGTAACCATAAACTCTTAAAACAATCTCAAATTACGCCCATCCGTCAATTTGGTACCATGAGGTCGTAAAAACAATCTTGTTTCATCGATTTTGACAACATACAATTTTGTTTATCATTCACTCAATTCAATACAAATGACGTTTATTTTGACACTAATGACAGTTACAAATTGATTTCTTATGTCAAAATTATTGGTTTGGAAAATGGTCATAGCAGACATTTCATTGATTTCTTAATTTCTGAATGAATACTGTAAAAACAGTAACAAAATCTAAGAAATAAATGAATTATATGTATAGATCTCTAATTTTAATAATGATACTTTGCTTGGCTGCTACAAAATTGTAAAAGCAATTATGCTGCTTCGAGATTTTGATTTGAGCTTGTTTTGAATTTGTACCATGAACTACATAATTAGGTTTTGTTTAGGGATGTAAAAGAACGAATGTTTTGGATGTTTTGTCTATTAATTGCTTTGAGAAGAAAAGAGACGCAATATTTAAAACCACTGACAACAGATAACTTCGTCTCTTTCAATTTTCTATCTCCGAAGTCTATGGCCTAATGTCATTGCCATCCAGGGAATATATAAGTTCTACGAACACCTACTTATTAATTCTTTGTTGCTATTAAAAGCATGAGACAGTTGTCCGAAATATGAAATTGTGGAAAAGAGAACGTAATAATCTACTCTTTTATAAAAATAATAAAGGCGAGAGGTAATGCAATTAAGCGGTGGCTATACGGCTTTTTAAAATTGAGATTGTTTGTCAATTGCTAGACATTTTTACATGGCTCAAAACTGTTTCCAAAGAATGAGCTATTTGAGCTATAAATGTTGACTAATGTTGAGACTCAGTTTCGGAACCGATTGATAGGTTTGACTTAGGTCAGCTTCTCATAATTTACTTGATCAATGCCAAAGAGATCAATGCTAATAGTATGACAGTTGTCAAAGGAGTGACACGCAGAAATTTTAAAATCAAAAACTGATAAAAACTATAAAAATATTTATTCGTTTTTATGAAATCCGCCAGCGCACCAAAGTTACCGACGTGGCAAAAAGGTGGCACGACTGAAAGGGCAATGGGCAGGCCACGTATGCCATAGAGACGACGAAAGATGGATCCACAAGGTCTTGCTCTGGAGACCCCGCACAAGAAAACGAAGTGTGGGCGGACCACCAGCAAGATGGTCGGACGATATTGCAAAGACGGCAGGACCGGCCTGGACAAGAATCACCGCACTAAGAGCTAGCTGGAGAGAGCTTTAGGAGGCATATGTCCAACAGTGGACAAAACATATGCTGAAGAGGAAGAAGAAAAAGATGATGAAATTACGTTGTCTAAATCGTAGTAATTGCACCTTGGAGCAAATGTCTTGACATTAAAATTGTATTCTGCAAAATCAGGCACGCATTTCACGACCTTTGCGAGTGGTATCGTAGTGTTTAATTTCTCCAGAGAAAGTGATTATTATTTTATTATAATGAGATCCTAGACCCTGGATAAGAACAGCAGGAGCAAAAACGAGCTTTTTGTCTTAAAACTGATCTACATTCAATTTGGAGCATAAAATACATCACGACCTAGTATACGACTTTTATTTTGAGAATATACAATAAGGTTCCCAAAGGAGAAGCTATCATGCCAACCTACTTCTTTTTTGTTTCAAACCAATGAATACGGATCTGCGAGCAATAGCTAAACATTTTATTTTTACAGGTATTGATACATTTTAATTACGTAATGAAGTAGCGCTTTATTCAAAACTGCTCAATTAGGGGCCTGCTGCAGAGCAAACTTACGAGTACGAAAGTGCGCCTGAAGTGCTCATCAAATCTTAAACCATAGATACGTGACCCCAGGTTGTTCTTACTGTTACATTTAGTTGTAGAGTCTTTACTTATGTTATTTAAAGCCTTGCTACACAAATTTACTTACTATCATAATAAAAAGAAATGAAAATAATAAACGTATCAAACGCCACTAAGAACTTTAAAAGTCAAGCAAGTAATTAGAGGGACATAGGTAAACAAATATGTTTATGTTCTTAATATTCCATCAGATTCTATTGTAGGCACTGAGTATAGGTCTTTTGTAAACTACATTTTCTAAGCTCAAACCACCTACATGTGGCCAACAATAAAATTTCCATTGTCTGGTTTCTGTGACCCCCCGATACAGAACCCTTCGAGAGTTAATTGTCAACCGATAAACCCCGTGACACTAATGTTAAATCCTGTTGAATCATAAGTGTCACGTGATCGTCTGGTGTACAATTAGTTACCGAACGGTTCTGAATCGAGGACGGGTTAACTAAACGTAAACGTAAAAAGTTTTATGTAAACCTAAAACATTAAACCCTGTTTGTGCATTGAATAAATGACAAAAAAAACATATTTAGATTTGCGTTTAATTTGTTGTCAATTGATGGATTTCTTGTGCGGCAGGCGAGAAGACCACGCTCCCCGCCAGCACGACACAGCCGCCGGTAAGACACAGAGCGGTGCATTCGCAATGATGGGCAGCGACTGCCAAGATCCAAATCATACCTTTACTAATTATTATTATAAATATAACAGTTAATACTTTAGTTTCTCAATCACGCTTTAACGGCTAAACTTAATTAGCTGAAAGGCACACATGCATGGGTATTGATCTAGCCCAACAAATAAGGTTTTTTGTGTTACCGTGGGACGATTATTCTACTAATATAAGTCTACGTAGACAAAGTTGCAGGCAGTAGCAAATATAATATTTTAAAAATAGGTAAGCTATTGACCTAAAAAGTCACCATCATCACCACCGTGTTAGCCTATTGCAGTCTACAGCTAGACGTAAGCCTTCCCCTAAAGAGCACGATCTCCAGCCACTTCCAACCATCTTCCTAACCTAAGCTCATCGTTCCATCGAGCTGGGGGACGTCCAACACTACGTTTACCGTGGCGTGGTCTCCACTAAATTTAGTCCACCTTTCATCGGTTCTGCGATAGATATGGCTGGCCCACTGCCACTTTATCTTACTGCATTTTACTTTACTTACTTGTACCTATAAAGTACGCTCTTTACATATTTGGTAAAATCTTAAGTTAATTAAGTACATTTAGACATAAGGTAGCAAGTTAGTAACGTTATAAAGCCGACCAAGTGCAAGTCGGACTCGCATCCTTCGTACTATCGTACTATATTAAACACCAGATACATAATTTCAGCCATGGACGTCCACTGCTGAACACAGGCCTCCCCAAATGGTTTTCATTGGGGGGGATTGCCAATACTCGCCACGCTTGGCAGGCGGGTTGGCGAGCGCAGTTTTTTATAACATTTCGCAGGCAGACGCTGCTGTCCGTCTCGTTCTACAGGAATTAGTCGCCTCTTACGACACGCCTCCTGTTGGCGGTGGGGAAGAGTATTCTTTACGGCCGTCCCCACACGGCATACATACGAGATACACATTTTCTTAAAAAATTTAGTAATTATATTTACTGAGTATTACTCTTAGTAATGGCAATAGTATGTATTGCCATTACTAAGATCAAATTGAAATTCGAACGTTCATTTGCCAAAACGCAGTTAAAAAAGGTAATATAAAAATCAATTAAATAAAAAAAGAAATGATCAAGTAAAAGTAAGTCGAGATGGCAGTAAAGAACACACCAACAGAAGGCGTGTCGTAAGAGGCGACTAATTCCTGTAGCACGAGACGGGCAGCAGCGTCTGCGTGTGAACTATTATAAAAAACTGCGTTCGCCATCCCGCCTCCAAGCGTGGTTATGGAGATGGTGGTGGGTAAGGGCTATTATGAGCACGATCGAACGTGCGACGCGCCTAACTTGTTAAAAAACCCACACATGTCCAGGGCAATAACATCTTTCCGGACGTATTTTCCTGCTGATCGTTGAGCTGGTGGACCACGTGTGCAGCGTGTTAGCTGGAGCTTGGTGGACTCGCCACTGCGGAAACTAAATTGTTTGTCATCTAGTGAAATTAACTAGCATATTCAAAGAAGCAAACGCTCGAACAGCTTTGCTACGTGTTAAATAATGTGATGGGTCGATAGCTATAAGGAAAACGTCCCTTGGTCTTTTCCTGGTTCAGAGAGGACTATGTCACACCTCGCTTTCGATACCTTTGGAAACTGACTGGAGCGGAGAATGTATTTAAGAGCATAGTAAGAAGCCTTCGTGTCCGTGATATTGCAGACAAACTGCAGGAGAGTCGCCTACGCTGGTACGGCCATGTTTTGCGGAAACCGGCAGGCTACGTAGGAAACAAATGTCTGGCCATGCCGCCACCGCCAGGTCCTGGCAAAAGGGGTAGACCCAAGAAACGCTGGCTTGACGTTGTGAGGGCTGACATGCGTGCCAATGATCTCACAACTAGAGACGCTCAAGACCGCGCGAAGTGGAGGAGCAAATCAAGGAAAGCGGACCCTGGGCTCCAAATCAATGGCTTTGGACGCAACCGGGATTGACCGTATAGATGATGATGAGTAAGACAGACCCCTCTTGAGTCGCAAATAAGTGAGTATCGCAAGACGATTTGAGTTCTATACGATGAATTTAACTACTCATTTGAGTAGCTATCAATCGGGATTTTTCAACAACCTATTTAACTACCGGGTTCTTATTAAAACTAGATAGTACTAAAATAAAGCGTACATATTTATTTCACTATTTATTTGTGTCAATTGGCGTTTTGCAATGATTTTATGAAACTACTATTAGTGTAAGTACACTTGTATGCTCTGTGCATCGAATTTTAATTTACACAGCTTACAGTTTCCTGCGTTCCAAATCATTGCCCAGCATAAGCTTTCTTCTCCTTTAGTACCAGGGGTTACTTAAAACTTGAATGCTTTGATTGTATTTTTCTTTAAACTAATCTGCAATAAAACTGATACTATAAAAAATATTGCGAATCGACGTTGTTCGACGTACTCGTACATAATACAATTTGAATGATTGTTATGATGTTTCATTAAACCATTTTCTAATCTCATTTCTTACTAACTGAAAATATTATTTTGTATTTCTGAATTTCATGTTTCTAAAGTAAAATAAATTATTTATGAATGTTGACAACAAAAAATGACTTTTACTTTTTTCTAATAAGTACTGTCAAGACACCATTGCACTAAGTAGGTTGGTATCGGACAATGAATTGTTCCGAAACATTTATGAAAAACTCAGAGCTCAGTCGTAGCTCATTTAGTAAAGGTGATATCTACGATAGACTAATTTTCAGCGCTGCTGACATGCCTCCTAGTAGAAGCAAAATAGATTTTCTTTAATATTTTGGCAAATTTAGTACGCAAGAATAGGTATTTATTGATTTCACTGACATTTTGTTAATTTAATTATGACGATTCGGACCATTTGCAAAGCATAGACTATTTTTACATACCATTCGGTCTTTCCCAGCCTTATACAAGATTGTTTTACGTAGATCATGGTACCAAATCACGTGACCTAACATATAATCTCATATCAAAGTGCAACCAAACAAAGTTGGTTTTGTAAGAGTTCATGGTTACCCCCCAGATCAGGTACAAGCTGCACAATTATTAAGGCGATCATATTGCTAAAAGCTAGCTCCTCTTCGCACTTTACCTTATACCTGCCTAGTTTACACTTACTACTATTGATAGTAACTGTAAGGCTGACAAAGGTGACTGAGTTTGTTGTGTGAATCGAACCGGTCGGAGACACCTCGTTATTCAGATTGTTGGTAAAGCTAATCGGTTGATTAACAAAATGAAAAATTTTCTTGACTGATTAAATCTTAATATTGAATCATCATCATCATCATTTCAGCCATAGGACGGCCACTGCTAATCCTATGATCCTAGGCCTAGGCTTCCCCTAGTGATTTCCAGATTGGCCGGTTAGAAGCAGCCTGCATCCAGCGGCCACCTGCAACCTTTACCAGGTCGTCTGTCTACCTTGTGGGTGGATGTCCTACGCTGCGCTTGCCGGTACGTGGCATTCTAAAACCTTTCGGACCCCATCGGCTGTCAGTTCAGCGTACTATGTGCCCCATATACTGCCACTTTAGCTTGCTTATCCGTATATCAGCTAAAATTTTTTGATTACGGATCTCCTTATTTCTGATTCGATCTTGCAAAGAAACACCGAGCATAGCTCTTTCCATAGTACGCTAATTATTAACATTGAATATCATCATTCATCATCATTCGCCTGCTCTGATGTTACCAGGTGATCTGGGGTCGGCGCACATGTTTTTCTCTTCCATGCACTCCGGTCACTCGTCGTCGAGTCACTCACTCCCTTCTCAGTCATATCACCTCTCACACAGTCAATCCATCTGTTATTAGGTCGTCCTGTACCTCTCCAGTCATCACTCTCCTAGTTCCGTATCTCTCTTCTCTTCTCGTCACATGTCCGTACCAAGACAATCAGTTTTCTTTCAAGATAAAAAGATTCCTTTTCCAGTTTTACACTTCCTATATTTATTTCTTATCTTGTCTATTCTCGTCACCAGACACATCCACCTTAACATTCTCATATGAATTGAGTTTTTTTTTGTTTTGTGGTAGATTTATGAGCTGTTAACTGAAAAAACACAATCTGAATTCTGTTCCAGTTGCGGTATAGGAAAAGATCTTTATACATTTACCTTCTCTACCAAAATGGTTCGTTATTTTTATAACGAACCACTTTACATGTAGAGCGATACCCCGAAAGCCTTATTGTAGCAGGTTTTTAGACGTTAGAAAAGCGGTTTTCGATATATTAAGGCAAAGATATTATAAGTAAAAAGGGGCACTTATATTATTTTATTTGCGAAATTTCACATAAACATTTCTATAATAATTATGTAACCTTTTTTATAATATAATGCAAAATAAAGTTTAATAGGTAGGTATCTACAAGTAATACCCTATGGTAAATAACGCCCATGGGGTCGTCCATTTATCACGTGAGGTTTAAAAGGGAGAAATGAGTTTCGAAAAAAATTACGAGAGAAGAGAATGGGGCAAGTGTAGCGTGATATCACGTGATCTTGACTCGCCTTTATCTTGGGAACCTGAGAATAAGAACCAAATGATAGCGGCGATCCTATCGCAAGTATCTCTACTGAAAGTGAAGTGACTGAAGTTGCACTAATGTTGCACCTATTACACTAATACAAAGCACACAAAGACGAAAAAAAAATTTAAGAACAAAAACGTTTTTATGGTTTTTATGTTTTAAATGGATAATCCGCGTTTCCATCTTTGCCAATGTCAAGTGAGTTTTGTATATATGTGAGCTTGTATTCTATGGGGACAAGGGCTGCATAAAAAGGAAACATTAAAAAAATAAAAAAAAACTTTTTTCAAAGTTCGTACATGCAAAACCCTTTTTCCTTTTTCACACAACATTATTTCTGTTATAAAACCGCGGGCTGGGGGCTGGAACACTAATCGCCATAGCAATTTCCTTTCACCGCCTTTGCACGGTATCTATTGAAGAAAGTAGAAGGTAGGTACTTAGATAGATACGCACGTATACACGGTGTAGTTTTTTGAATAGTTAAAGAGAAATTTTTTAGAATGAAAGTAAACGAAGTAACAATTATGGTAAAGAATAGGTGCCATAGAATAGGTCATTGTAATAATAGCAAATAATTTTAACATTATCGTTCAAAACACAAAAAAAAAAGAAAAAGTTTTAGAACTTAGCTGTTAAAAAATATTAATATCTATTAAAGATAGCTAGATATCTCCTCTATCTACATACCTCCTGACTATCTATAGATTAGCTCGATGTAATGCAATGATATTATATTGATTAATCTTTTTCTAATTTGATTTATTTTGCTGAATCCCATATTGGATATAATGTCAAAGTGAGTAATTCGTTTGAAACAAAGTGGACAGACGACCTGGTGAAGGTTGCGTAAAGCCGCTGCTTCCAACCAGCCAGTCTGGAAGTCATAGGAAACTGACGGCCGATGGGGCCGAAACGTTGGAATTGGAATTGGAATGAAGGCCACGTACTGGCAAGCGCAGCGTAGGACATCCACCCACAAGGTAGACCGACGACCTGGTAAAGGTTGCAGGTAGCCGCTGGATGCAGGCCGCTTCCAACGGGCCAATCTGGAAATCACTAGGGTAGGCATAGGCCTAGGGTCATAGGATCAGCAGTGGACGTCCTATGGCTGAAATGATGATAACGATGATGATGTGAAATTAAAACTGCCCTGTTAGTTCAGGTACTTAACATGTTTTCTTGTAAACATATTTACTTGCTTATTCTGTTACTAATTTAATTAAGTATGTAGGTATTTACTTATTTAGTAGACCTCTGTAGCCGAAAGGCGAGCATACCGTACTTGGTGTCGCTATCTCTAAGGTCCCAGGTTAGATTCCCGGTCGGTCAATGTAAAATAAATAACTTTTTATATTGTCTCGGGTCTGGGTGATGTGGCGCCATCGTTGTTTCTTATTTCTGTAACACAAATGCTTTGGCTACTTACCATAGGATCAGAACAATGTATGTGATGTTGACTAATACCTATTTATTTATAAAAAAAATTAAAAAAAGGGTGACAATAGTGGCTAAGTTTTTTCCGCAGCTTCTTCTCCGCGCTAGCCCACAATATTTTCCTTAAGCAGTGATAGGTCATAGAATTTAATTTAGCTAATATTTGCACTAATAAATTGGATTTGATGGTTTCAATAATTTACAAAGTTTGAAATAAAAGTAAGCTAAGTAAAGTAAGGTAAAGTCACCTTTGCGCTATGACTATATGGTTAGTGTTAGTGAAGCTGATTAAATCGTATTTTAAAAATATAAGATAAATAGACACTTTATTGCACAAAAAAACATGAAATGTTATTACAAACTAGACACAGTTATACAATCAGTCGGCCTTAGCGCCAAAAGCATATTGAATTATTTATTAGTAATTATGTTGTTTTATAAAAAGTCATGTCATAAAAAGATGCGTGTATTAATGTATTAAATAACGTTTATCCGTTATCTAGTCGCTATAGTTCATTTTTTGCGTAGATAGGCTAGATAATTGGTGTGATTGATAGTTTTATTTTATTTTTATTATTTAAATGTTTTATTGTAGATATGTTTACACCCTGTATAAATCAAAATGGACACACGACGCGTGGGTAGTTCTGAATGCGACGCAATTTTCTATTGAACAAAGCAAACATCTCTTTTGTTGTCACTCTAGTCTAGGTACAACGTTTATCAAGAACATTAGGTGATTGACTCATTACGTCTTGTACTAAAACATCTTGTAGGGTGGGACAGGGTTTATTAAGATAGATTCAATTGTACCAAAGATATCTTTATATTGATTGTACTAAAACCTGATTGCGTAGTCTGTACAAACATTTGGATTATAGACAGACAAAAACAGCCGTAAGTGCCGTAACTAGTTACACTCAATCACACAGTGTTATTACAGAAAACATTACTGCTAAGGGTTCTTTCACACGTCCCGATTCAGAAAAAGACTGATTTGGTTTTCGGATCAAGATTTAACAGAGTCGTTTTTATTTTTTCCGTGGCTCATAAATTCTTACGACCCATTTCTCATGATAGCGAGTCATGAAAAATTGTAAAAACACATCACCAAAAAAATCACCCTACTGTGTGTACTTTATGGGTGGTACCGTAAAAATTGTTTTTTGAGATTTTATTCCACCACTTTGTCGGCTTGATTAATAATATGTATGCCCATGCGAAATGTTCAAATGTTTTTATTGCACACCGACTCAAAACATTGTATAGGTATGTTTGTTTATAATAGGTTATTTTTAGCTTTTTAGTGTTTTTGTTTTTTTCGTCTGTTTTTAGTGATAAATTGTCATTAAGCCGAATGAAAAGGGTGCAAACACATTAGGTATATCCGCTGTACACGAGATTTCATTATCTATTTTTCTACTTTAAATGGCAATCTGTGATGTAGTTATAGCTAAAGTGCATCTTATATCGATTCAAATAAGTCCAAACACGGCTCTGAACATTGTTTTATCACAGAGTTCCGGTCATCAGATCAGTTTGATGGTACCATTTTCACCAGAATCATTTGCATTTGCATTTGAATTTGCATAGCATAGCATTGTCGACTATGACAAAGCTTAACTGTCTGTCATGAAGATATCTTATCGCTACTCGTGAAATACTAATGTGGTCTTCTTTATCAGTTCCACCTCAGCAAATGATAATTTGTGTATGCAAATGCTTGACTTGTTGTTCAATATACTTAAATCGCTATATGTATAATATAATATATAATATTTTAGGAGTTACCTCAATTCCTCATGGATCCTACAATCAAAATTGAATTTTGAAAAAAATGGGACCAATGGTAGTAGGTACCTATACCCTTCCAATAAAAAAAATAATTGTTCATATCGGTTCAATAATGGCGGAGTTATGAGGTAACAAACATAAAAAACATACAACCGAATTGAGAACCTCCTCCTTTTTTTGAAGTGGGTAAAAATACGAATCGACATTTTATTCAGTTAACAAATAGAAACTATTTGTCTTTTTTTTGAGGCAGTGATAGGGAAGCAAATCTATAGCCATCTTTGTCTTTATCGAGTCGTTTATAATAATGATTCGTCAATGAACGAATAGCATAATAATATAATAAACATACAATTTGTAAAAGGAGACCCTCTGAGTTCTTTAACCTATTTTCTGCTCTCAATGAAAGCAATAAAGACAGCTGCTATCGCAACAAACTTTACGAAATTGATACTTTACTGAAGCTTATATCAGCACCATTTGGTATAGTTAATAAACTATTTGGTGATATTTTGCCATTACTGATCCCTACTAGCTACTTATTAATTTACTACTAGTAGGTAGGTAACCATATCGTATCTTTCTAATTAAATCGAGCCAAGCGAATTAGTAAGCTGGACGTAGCATGATTTCTGTCGCACTTGTTAATAGATACTTAGACCCTACTCTCTATCTTCTTAGTTCTTTCTTCCTGAGTCCTAACAGTTAGAAAGTTAGAATAGCAGGTACTTCAAACTTATTTTATTATATGAATTATTAATTTAACTATACATATTATGTAATAGAATTAGTACATAAAAATAAAAATAAAACTTAAATAAACTACCTTAACCTAAAACTAAAAACTACCTACTCAAAAATAAAAGCGTGTCCGTGATTTGTTTTATTTCAGAATTTGACACAAAAACAACGCTGCTTAAAAACAGTACGAGTTGGGAAAAATTTGGTGTGGAAAAAGCCTTCTTTCTGATACAGATAAGGAACAGAAGTATTGTCAGTTTTACAATAAAAACTGAAAGTCCTATTTTTTCTGTCATGTCTATTCATCATCATGATTATCAGCCTTTGGTAGTTCACTGTTTGACGTTGGCGTCCCTATACAGGGTTACATTGCAAAGGGGTGCCAAATCTTTAGGAGTTGTTCAAAATCAGTAACTTTATCGAACTATGCAAAGAACAAAAAACATTTTTTTCACATTTAATTATTCCTATCCGCTGTCAAAAATCGTATGCGTGGATAATTTAACTCATTCATGGAAAAATTGCACCGTATGTGCACTGCGTAAGGTCCTTGTTGGCTGGCCGTAGATGAATGACCGCGCGGCCTTCGTAGTCTCTCTATTAATTTTTTTTCGGATTTTTTTTTTTCGTAACATACGATTATTAAAAATAATAACGATTAAGACGCTTCTTATATTGTTCCCTAGATCTTATTTTTTAAATTTAGCACCCCATTGCAATGTAACCCTGTAGAACGCCATCAGCGAATGCCTCTGGGCAGTTTGTTTAAGCTATGATAATAAAGCAATAAAAAAACACATTCGACAATGTAGGTATTATAGTATTTTATTTTAATAAACTTTTTGAATTAAAATCAAAGAGTAATTTTTACTTACTAATCATAGTGGTTACTTGAAAGAACGCGATGCAGTTTTTTGGCCTACTAAATAACGCCTAAACTTAGAACACTAATAGTAATAAGTATTACAAACTACTTGGTACGTGTTTACTTACACTAGATACAACACTAATAACACTAAACGCCATCTGTAGCAAGTAATAGTCTCTAAACGTGAGTAAACTTAGGTATGCCCTCAGCAATTGGTAAACAAGATACGAGGGCTTCATTACAAAGAAATTCATGGCCAGAAATCATAATGAAAACTTTGATTATCTAAGATTTTCTAGTCTAACACTAATCAAGTGATTTAAAAAAAAAACACTCTTTTTGACTTTTGTAAAGTAGCTGGCAATTGCTGAATATTGATTTCCGGATAGTATTTTTTTGTAGCCCTCGCCTCCTGGGTCCCAATTGTCGTAATTTGACATTATCGAATCGATACTGTCGATCCGCTTCCAGTAATATTACGATCACAAAAGGTATTCTCTTATTGTTCAAGTAGGTAATCGCCTACTTAATAATATCCATTTTTCAATTTTGACTATATCATACAAAATCCGTTTACGAGTTAGAAACTTCTGATCGGGTGAACTAACCATGGGACCAACAGCAAATGAGCATGAAGTAACAGCTGCAGCAGTAAGGTTTTATTTTTGCGCTTTGTTAACGGACCCTAACATCGTCCATCATCTGTCTGTTCCAATCGTGCTGGGTTTTAAACAGCCAACTTTTTTAGGGCTACGCCTACCTTTTATTCTTTGTTCAAATATTGAAAAACCGTTTTAGAATTTTATAAATAAAAATATTGACTTTTTCGTAGACCGTACGCTATTTATGATTTATTATGTTTTTAACAAACACGTCGGAAGCCAAGGGGAAAAGTTTGCGGCCGAAGAGGTATAGCTTAGCATTCATAAAATACGCTAATGTATAGGCAAAAATGATCGTTAGTCTGAGTCACTGTTTAGAAAGTGCAGACTATTAAGCTGACGGCCGAACTTCGTTAAAAGAGAAGGGCCTAAAAGGTATAGGATTTCAATACCCATATTTTACTTGCTTCAAATTAAAATGACACCTAAACGAACCCTAAAATTGCTATTTTATAACGAAAAGAAAAGTCCGGGACCGTCTTTAATTCTTTATGGGGCCGAAAAAACCGATAGGGCAGATCCCTTTACTGCTTTAGCAATAAACTCAACGCGACGCCTAAGGGGACCACTTATTCTAACGTTAGCGTTCTCCTTATCAACTAAAACGTGAAAGGAAGACGAGATAAATACCAGCAAAGAGTTGAAAACGTAAAAGAAACACTAACTATATGGAGAAAGCTCTAAGAAGCATAATTATGCTTGTGCATCGTCCGAATAGATTCTGCAAATAATTATTAATTATTATAACAAATATGTAGTTACACGCAAGTGACTCCACTCAATTCACTGAATATTTTAGAGATTTAAATTAAAATAAAATAATTTTTCCTTTTTGTCGTATGGTATCATTTCCTTACTGGTCACCCCGTCGTCGAGGCAACGTCATACACGTTTTTAATTCGTATTTTAGCATCAAATATTGTTTTTCTTCGACTTTTTTCATTAAACCATGCTTAAATAATGTCGCTCAGGCGAATTTGAGCCTATCGACTAAAAAATTGAAAACTCGGAACGCAAGCTGATACGTGCTCAATATCGAAACCGGAAAAGCAGTAATGGTAACTCCCATTATTCATCATCTCAAAAGTCTGTTACCAACCGATCAGGTATGTACTTAAACACCCAACCTTCATAGTTTGCAATAGCGTCCTAGCTTTTTTTTATGGAAAACGAGTCGGTTCAATGAAATCAAGCATTACTTACTTTATTATAACTAATGCTGGGTAGTCAGTCAGCGCTTACACAAAAAGGCCATTCAAAGCAATTTTAGGAACGGTCTCGCCGCTCAAATAAGTAAGATAAGATAAGATAAGATTTTATTCATAATATTCATTACATCACATTAGACAAAACGGCTATTCAGAGCAGTTTTTGAGACTGTGTCGCGGGTCAAATAGTACGACATCAGGGCAGTTTATGGGACTGACCCGCGCTTACACAAAATGGCCATTCAGAGCAGTTTTTGGGACTGTGTCGCGGCCTAAATAGTACGGCATCAGGGCTGTTTATGGGACTGACCCGCGCCTACACAAAATAGCCATTCAGAGCAGTTTTTGGGACTGTGTCGCGGCTAAAATAGTACGACATCAAGGCAGTTTATGGGACTGACCCGCGCTTACACAAAATGGCCATTCAGAGCAGTTTTTGGGACTGTGACGCGGCCGAAATAGTACGGCATCAGGGCAGTTTATGGGACTGACCCGCGCCTACACAAAATAGCCATTCAGAGCAGTTTTTGGGACTGACCCGAATAGCAAATGCCTTAAAGGGTTTAATTTGCGCATAGCCTGAGTTGTGAATCTCTTCATCCAACATCAGTTTTTTGACACTTGTACGACGAATTGGTGCACCTTTGATAAACCCTGAAGCAACTCATAGACATTTCTCACATTTTGTGAGATGTTCAACACTCGAGAGTCCGTCACAAGACGGAATTTTGCTGCCATCTCTATTAATCAGAAGCTTAGAGATCACCCTTTTTGCACTTAGACCGACAAACCCTCTCTGGTGAGAATTTAGCCGAGACGCTAATATCTGCAAAGACAAAAACTGTACCAAAACCGAAACCTTGTATTTTGCAACGATGCGAAACCGTCATCGCAGCCTGGAGAACATTTGCCCACCGACAATGGCGCCGGGCTATACAGCAGCAATATACTCGCAATCAGACGCACGTCAACTCGTCAATGACATCGCAGCTATCCAAATTTTATTATCAATGGTCACTTATTACATATTACTTATACTGGATCGACGGTTATAAGCTCAGCTTTTTAGTCCCGTCAGCAAAAGTTGTCAAGCATTCAGACTCAGAGAGATTCCATTTTCACCAAGCATTTTAACAGCTACTTAAAACAGGGGCTGTTTCTGAAAACACTCCCTGCGAAGGGCAGTTTTTATCCAATATTTACATGCACCCCAAATCGAACGATAAAATGCGTCTTATATTGAATCTAAAAAATCTCAATTTTACTAATAAAATCTTTTCAAGTTAGAAGATTTTCGCACAGCAACTAAGCTTGTTCTAAGGATGTTTTTATGGCAAATACTTACCTTAAATTTAATGAACGCTTACCTTTTACTTAAGATTCCCGAGGCTTCTAGAAAGTATTTGAGGTTTATGCGGGAAGGCGTAACTTACGAGTCTTGCCGTTCGGTTTGAATACATTTTACAGAAATTTTGAAGCCCATTGCTAAATTACTTAGAACATTTGGAATATTTATCCTCAATTTATTTCGATGACTAACATTTGATTGACCAGTTTTATAAAAATTATTTAGATAATATTAACATCACCACAAAACTTCTTGAAAGCATAGGCTTCATCATTAACCAAGGGAAAAGTAACTTATCACCGTCAAAGTTACGCAAGTTTCTTGGCCTAATCGTAGATAGGTACAAAAAATTTGCAAGTTAAGTTATCAATTGAAATGATATTAAGTATATAGGTTTAAAGATGATTTATTCTCATAAGAAACAAAAAAAATACATTTCACTTAAATGAGAACATAAATTAAACAATATTAAAATTACAAATTTCAACGCGCGAGCGAACAATATAAACACGTTAAATATGTATAACTGGATAAAACAATGAAATATAACATATTATATCAGAATCTTTTTACCATTCGTGAGACTTTGGCCTCGGTTTGTCCGGCTATCGAGCACAGTATGTTACATACAAAAGAGTTTGAGCGTTGTAAATTCAGAATAATGTATCTATTTGCCAGACTCACTACAAGCTGATTTCAAATGGTGGTCCCAAGCCCAAGCTATTGAAACTTCTGTTTGAATCGTAAAAACTAACGATAATTAGGTAAACATTTTCACCAATGCTTCCACCACTGGAAGTGGCACTGGTTGTAAAAATAAAACGGCCAACGGGAAATGGTCGCAAAATGAGTTTAATAAATATATAACAATAATAAATTGTTTTCACAATCACATCAATTATCTGGCCATAAACTAAGCAAACCTTGTACTAGGTATGGCGACTAAATGACTTATAAAAATATTTTAATGCTTTTATGAACATCCATGACTTGGGTGCGGGTGCTCGTGCTCATCACAAAAATTTTTGCTCCTTTTTAAACATGCGTTTAAAAAGCATATCAACTACTTGGAGTGGATCGCAGCATATTTCGGTCAAAATATCCACTAAAGATCTGCCACTACTGCCAGATACTTAAATGCGTAATAGCCAATTCCACAGCTGTTGCATATATTAACCATAATGGGTGGGACTCAGTTTCCACACCTTACAAAAATTACAAAAGACATCTGGCACTGCTGAGAGAGCCGGTACCTATTTATTTTTGCTTCATATACAAAATCGTCGGATAATACAATAGCAGATGCCGAGACTCACCGCGTACACCCTGATACAGAGTGGAAATTGCAGGAAACAACTTGTCAGACTATCACTGAAAGATACGACCAACTGCAAATATACATATTGGCCACTCCTATCAATGCCAAATCCTAGACGAATGTATCCTGGCATCATATTAAAAAAAATATATATATATAAGGAAAATTATGTCTGACAAGAGCCAAGGTGTCATTGTTGTGCCTAAATGGCTGACACAATCGTGGCATCCAATATTAGTTACTAAGACTTCTTGTCTCAAAGATCACAGTTCTCAGACCTAATGAAAGTGTTGTTGCATCTTTCAGCAATCCGAACATTCACGGGAATTTTACCCCGGCGCGGTGGCCGGAGTATCGTGCGCTACTGCGCCATAGAATTACACCGTCCGCAATAGACATCATGATGGCATCCCTCGCAAATAATTCATTTAAACAATATGATGTTGCGCTCTAGAAATTGTTTTTGTATTCCAAACAAAATTTTATAATATGTATTTTATAATAATTTTATTTTATAATAATATGTATGAGGCGTCCGTTTCCACTGTCTATCAGTTCTTTACCAAATCATATAACAATGGAATTCAATACAGCAATCTAAACTTATGGTATTGATTATTAATCGCCCCAATATTAGGACTATAATGACTAT
Organism: Anania hortulata; assembly: GCA_963576865.1. Taxonomy (NCBI): domain Eukaryota; kingdom Metazoa; phylum Arthropoda; class Insecta; order Lepidoptera; family Crambidae; genus Anania; species Anania hortulata. The sequence goes on along the minus strand of OY756396.1, from coordinate 14,350,772 downwards.
AAAGACTATAAAGACTATAAAGAATATAATGACAGAACTTCAATGAACATTGAAGTTCTGTCATTATAAATAACAATAAAAATATCAGACCTCATAAAAACTTCTAAAGTCGGTGTCAAACTGCCGGTACTTGTCTTACCATTCCTTGAAAAGCCAGAGATAATGCCCTTCTAAAACTGTACATTCTTATTATGAGATAGCGAATGCTACCCGTAAGGATACAATCTTTTTTATTGGTTACAAAAAGCCACATAATCATGTAACATGTCAATCCTTGAGCCGCTGGATTAAAAACACTTTGAAGGACAGTGGTATTGATACCTCAATCTTCACTGCTCACAGTGCGAGCCATACCGCCTCCTCTAAAACTTATAAATACTTATAACTTGTAAAGCTGCTGCCTGGAGCGGCAGTTCTTCTGCCTTTGGTAGATATTATAATCCTATGGTTACTGACGTTAATAATGAAACATCAATAGCCACTGTTGAATTAAAAAATGATTAAAATTTAATATTACAATCATGTTAAAATCGTTATGTTGTTTTTAAATTAAGAGTTACAGAGTTAAATGAATCCTGCCACCTATCTTCAATAGTATCGAGTATTTCTCAAGATAAGATTGACTTAATGTAGAAATTGTTATGTTTATTACTCGTTAACATCAATTGTATTAACTTTTACAATCTTGTTTGTAACAATACAATTTATGAGTAAGAATTATCTGGTGCTTATTGCCATTTCTTAGGCAGCTCTAAAAATCTACATATTTGTTATAATAATTAATAATTATTTGCAGAATCTATTCGGACGATGCACAAGCATAATTAATGATTAAACGAACTTACCTGTATGTGAAGTTCTATCATAATTATGCGAAGTGCATCGTCCGAATAGATTTATAACCCTCCCTCTCTTAGGATCCCAAGGTATGCCACCGAAATGCCAACAACAGTCTTTAGCAGTGTGTGTGTGTGCCTCTAAACATATGACGTTGCCTCGACGACGGGGTGACCAGTAAGGAAATGATACCATACGACAAAAAGGAAAAATTATTTTATTTTAATTTAAATCTCTAAAATATTCAGTGAATTGAGTGGAGTCACTTGCGTGTAACTACATATTTGTTATAAAAAATAATAATTATTTGCAGAATCTATTCGGACGATGCACTTCGGATAATTATAATAGAACTTCACATACAGGTAAGTTCGTTTAATCATTAATAAAATGTTTAGCCGTGCCGTTATTATTACATACCTCCATAAAAGAGTGGAGAACGTCCAATATTATTAATTATTTATATTTTATTATATCTACGAGTACCATAGACAAAAGTAAAATATACTTACCGGCCAATCTGGAAGTCAATGGGGGAGGCCTATGTTCAGCAGTGGACGTCCTATTTCTGAAATGATGATGATGATGATGTACCTACTAACGTAATCTCTACGATTTGAACTTTGACTATTTTTCGTCTTTTTTTGAACGAACTTATTTCTTGGGTAATCATTATATAAAAAGATACAAATTAAAGACATTCTTAATAATTATGTAAAGATTATAAATATCTGGTTGAAGAATATTTATAAAATCAGGGGAAATACCAATTCATATTGACGTATTTTTTATGAGTTTTGTCAAAACGCGATCTAAACATCCAAAAATAGTGCAGGTATCAAAATACTTAGTTATTAAGACATCAGTAACCTAAAACGAAGAATCTTTTTAAAATAATTAAGTGTTAAAAAAACCTGAAATTAAGTAGGTATTAAATAAGGAAATGGCAGCTCAGAATTATTAGTAGACATGGAGCACAACTGGGGGAGGCCTATGTTCAGCAGTGGACGTCCTATGGGAAATGATGGAGCACAAATCTTCAAGTACGCGCCTACTCGCGCCGCCTGCCGCGAGGCTATGAAATTTACCTTTTTGCTGATAATTTGGGACATATTTGCAATCATTTTCGCAATATTGTAAATGACGGGACCTATTTTTAATTTTTTGACATTAATTATTTAAGCACTACTAATAATTTTAATTAATTAATTTTGACCACAATTCTGACAATCAATTTATGACTTGACTCTCTTGACAATGATAATCAATCAATCAATTTTAATCAATCAATTTTATCATTAAATTGTATATAAATTGTATTTGAATTTGCATTCTAAGTTTAAACAAGATTGATTTTATTAAACTGTAATTGAATTGTTGTATTGTATCGTAATAATGTTACTAATCTACTAAGGGCCACTTTCACCACTTGCTGATAAGTTCCAGATAACCTATCAAATCAAATCAAATCAAAATCAAAAATCATTTATTCAGTTTAGGACAGAAATTTTATCTGAAAATTAGCTGTCAAAAAAGTGCCAGATAGGTTAACTGGAACCAACGAGTATCAGCAAGTGGCGAAAGAGACCCTAAGTGTTTCTGTGTGAGGTATACATCTGTTAGCTTTTAAGATGTTTGTAATAAATCAATTAAATTAAATAAAGTAGTCTAGAAATTTTATATGATTTGTTTGACTTTTTCCGCCATTTTTTAATCTGTTTTTTTATAGACTCAATCCCGCTCTTTAAGCCGAGCAGTGATTCTGCCAATGTCGAGTGTATATGCTTGATCTATGTAGTTCACAATAAATAACGGGTGTTTAATTTTTATTGCTTTTCATGGATTCAGTGGAGGCTACTCTTCCCGTAGAAGCAAGACGCTATCGGGTCTAAAAAAAGTTGTCTTGAGACAAATCACTTGACACTCATTGCCGCGTTGAATATTGAATTTCAGATCTTTATCGCTTCACCAAACATTAGAACACACACTACACCAAACTTGCACTCTAAAGCTCTTTAAATGATAAATTAAAACCATTAAAATAGATCGACCATGCTTTTCGTTTTATAATAATAATAAATTCGCTGTTAGTAGATTAGTGGTATCGTTCAACACTTTCTAATTGAAGCTCAACGCGTTTGTCTCTCGTTCCTTCTACCTTACAAACTACTCGGGGTTTTGATGTTATTTTCACTAATTGACAGACTAATTTCACGTGTAAGATTTGTAATTTACTAATCCGTGCCGAGGTTGTTCGCTAGAATAGAATAACGTGTTTATGAGCACTTGTGAAAGTCATACATTAAGTAGAATTAACTACTAGATTGTAAAATACTCCTGTACTAAAGTACTGGAGTATTTTTTAAGAAATTTAAAAAAAAATTAGAATGATCAAAAGTGATAGTAACTAAAAGAGAAACCCTGATCGATTTAATACCTATTAGTTTTTTATAGTTACTAAGTTAGAATTTTTAAAAATAAAATAGTTTACTAGTTATAGTTGTCACTAAGCTGTCACTAAAGGCTTTAGTCGTAAGCTGTTGTAAGTTGTATGGGTTTGGGAACATTAAACTTTGGAAATTTGATGTTGGTTCCATAGTAAAAATAATCGTGAAAAAAACCTATGAATGCAATTTGTCAGTATTCTCCCTTCCTTGCCTCACGGTCATGCATTTATTTAGAGTAGGAAGTTTTTTTTTTTAAGTATTGTCTTCCATTGTCATATTTTACTGTAATTGAAATGAAATATGGTGATTTCTCTATCTTCAAAATTGACAAAATGTTTACATATACTTAATAGTTCTTTTTCTTATAGTTTTGTGTGTGTATACTCAAAAATGCACAATTTATATGTGTTATCTGTTAGTTGTAAAAGTTTATGCAATAGAAATCATAAAGATTTATTTAAGGAAGAAAAAAACTGCATTAAAAACGTTTAGTAAGGAGAAATTTAGGGATAAATTAAAAGAACATTGATGTAATTTTTCATCCATTTATTATTTACCACAAATTACGTCTCAGTATATCTTTTACTGTGCTAGGTATTTAGAATTATCACGATTGTCTAGAATTTCTTTGGTAGTGATATAACCACCGTTTTCGTTTCTAGGTACGCCTCCACACAGTTTACACCGCTGAAACAAAAGAAATAGTGTGAATAAACAGTAAAATCAGTCCGTTATATTAATCTGAAACTAGAAAGTAACCTGGTATACCTACAGGGTGTCATAGAACAAAAGTTGTTCACCATGTTGTATGAATTTGTGTTTACAAGGTTATCATTGAATTACGGGACAACCTGCATATATAGTTATTATTTTTGATATACCGGGTGTAACGAAAAGGTGAAATAAAATTTTATCGGGTTTTTATTCTAGATACTCAAATAAAACAACTTTTTTTAAAAGTTTTTGTACGTGCGTGTAAAAGAGCTTAATTTAGGCCTATTTGCAGTTTTTTTTTAATGGGACTAATATCAAAATAAAAAATAAAAACAATCATCATAAGTACATAATTATGTAGGTACTTACTTCTCACGTCCAATGCCAGAGTCTTTGAAACCGCCGAAAGGAACGTGCGAGTCCATTACCAAATATGTGTTTACCCTGGAAAATTTAATGAAATAAGAATTATTTTGTGGTAAATAAATTTGAGCATGACAAATTTTATTTAACTGTAAAACAAAAAGCACTTAGGATAAAGCTGACATGTACGAGATAACGTCACGAGGATACCTTACGTAAATCGTTCGCATAAACTTTATGCAAACAAAGCCTGTCAAAAACCCACCTAAGTACCCTCTGGATACGTGCAAGTAATCAATCGGGTAGACCTGCTCTTGAACAGAGAAAGCAAATTTAAAGACGTACATGTATTATTACAATAGTAGGTATAATAGATTTCATTTTTCATGATTTAACTATATTGTGTATATGTCGTGGCCAGATCGTAAAATTGATTATTTCATGATGTGACTGATCATTTCATAAAATGGTGGTATTTCATGATATAGAACCAAACCCGCTGCCTACATCATGATGTGGTCTGGCCAGATCAATGAATACTCAGCGTTTGACGATATAAACAGCTACACGCACGACTACTCCATGAAATGGTCAAACATTAGTGATCATATCGAAAATTGGCACATTACCCACCGGTAGAGGCGCTAATGTTGCTTTGTTGTTGTGATAAATAATGGCGGAGGACAAATATTTTATTCTAAAAGTAAATAATAATGTGTAAATTGAAGGTGAAAGTATTTTAAATATCGTTGACACCAAGCTAGGCGATTTATTAAAGTCACTCAAAAAGCTAGCACAACGTCAAAAAAATCAATGAGTTCGGAACGTAATTTGAGAGGTTAGTTTGGTTATTTAGTTATTCAAGTCCTTTTATCTATTCGTTTTGTTTTAAAATAATAACTATTTAAAATTTGTAACTTATCTATCAACCAATATTACAAATATTAAACAAATTCACGTAACATGTAAACGTATTTTAATTTTAATGATATGGCCAAACATGGATTGACATTTCATTGAATGTTGACGTTTAAACGATATGGTCAGTTTTAGTTGGCCATATCACGAAATACCACCATTTTATGAAATGATCGGTTACATCATGAAGTGTTCAATTTTACGATCTAGCTAAGACATATATATTGGTACTAGGTTTTGCCCGCGACTTTGACGTTTCCCGGATAAAAAGTAGATACCCTATGTGTTAATCCAGGCCATGGTCTATCTGTATGGCAAATTTAATCAAAATCTGTTCAGTAGTTTTTGTGTGCAAGAGAAACAAAGATACATACATCCACACTCACAAACTTTCGCATTTATGGGTAATATTGGGATTAGTAAGGATATCGTGAGAGTCCCGATATTAACTAAATAATAGCACACTCCATAAAACCAGGTAATCAGCTAACGCTACCTCGATGATAATGTTAGTTAGATAGATATAGATTTAGATAGATAGACACTACAAACAAGACACAGTTATGTACAATCAGGATACATTTATGTAATGTATTTGGCATCCAACACATTATTTTTCACGGTTTTAACGATGTAGTAAAAATTGTACAGCTAATATGTGGTTTTAAGGAGGTCCTATTCTTTTGTACACCCTGTATGATGATATGGTGACCTTCAATCGCCATGTTTTTTGGAAATAAATGTTCTTGATCTTAATAACAAATGACTGTTTAGTTACCAGACAGTGCCAGCTTCCGCGTGCTTGCTAAACTGCAGCGCATTGTTCAGATTGGTGGTGAAGATGCCGGCTGATAGACCGTAGTTAGTGTTGTTGGCGCGGTCGATGACCTCTTCAAGCGTATCGAACTTGAGGATGCTTTGGACGGGGCCGAAAATCTAAAATGATAAATAAATAAATATTGGAGAACATAACATAAACGGCTCTGATCCTATGATAACTACCCTAAATACCTGTGTTTCAGAAATTAGAAACAACGACGGTTCCACAACACCCAGACCCTAGACAACATAGAAAGTTATTTTTTTACATTGAACGAACGGGAATTGAACCCAGGACTCAGAGACAGCAAGTACGCCTCGCGGCTACGTAGGTCGTCAAATATGATATTTGTACTCGTATATAACTAAATTGTCCTTACATAAACTTAAGAGGCTCAATATTATAAAACTAAGGTCTTTAGGACAATCCGCAAACGACACCCTCTTAATTTATGTTTCAAGTAAGATGTAACAATGTATAAATAATAATTAAAATACACAACTACCGATAATAAAGGTTAACTCAAAAGTTTGAAATAAATTTTGGATACCTACAGAAGGAAATTGTTTGAAGGTAGTAAACACCTTTCAAAAAACTTTATTTTGATAACCCCACTTCATAGTGGTGCGGTAAATAGGCCTGTTATGCAAAGAGGCCCGCGGGGTTATTTCCCTCTTCGAGATAATTCTGAATTTGTTAGACACGGGTCTGGGCGTACTGGGTGACGCCCCTAGTAAATTCACGGTACCTCGTAACTTAATAATGTTAATTCCTAACTTTGTGACTATGACCATGACAATAGGTTTGTTGTGAATTGAATTAAATATTCATCATAATGTTGGTACGAACGAGGTCCTCTTCTAGGGACATGTCCTAGACCAAAATATAGCTTTTCCGTCATCGATTTAGGGATAATGTTAACATTTGACTTGTAAACATATATTACTCTACACTGCGCATTCATCCCGATAGATTTCCCGTAGTGATTATTCCATCAATGGTTTTATCACTGCTGCCAATGATCAAATAATCACTACGTTATACCTAGGTGCAAAAAATTAAACTTTGACATTTCCGTGGACATTAGTTGACAAAGACAAGACCAAACATGCTGGCGCCATCTGAGATTTGAGCTTTGATTGCCTGTATTAAAATCATATTGCCTTTAAAACTTTTTTCCAAGATTTAGGTATAATTTTATTTTATCATAAAACACTAAATCAAAAATACAATAACATAAAAATAAGTAACTTAAAACTAAAATCTACTTAATCAAAAATAAAACCGTGTCCATGAGGCAAGGAGGCGAGGATGCTTACAGCATTTCCTCGCTGGATGGCTGTACTAAGCAGCATTTGAGCAAGGAAAGAGCCATTTTTATTTTCCGAAATTGAAATTAATTTTGGTGCTATTTTTCCAAACAGTAATTTTGCACTCGGTATAATTGTAGGACGCTGAGTGATTATTAGAAAGTAAGTGCATCAGCACTGCCGAAACGGGTCATTATCATTTTATTTCCGAAACTAAAGATAAACCTATTGGAACACAACCTATAAAAATACGTTTCTTATCAAAAACAAATTACCTCTTCCTTGGCAATGATCATGTCATCCTTAACGTCTGCGAACACCGTGGGCTCGATGTAATATCCCGAAGTGCCCACACGTTTGCCTCCAGTCAGCAGCTTGGCTCCTTCTTGCTTGCCCTTCTCAATGTATCCTAGAACTTTGTTCATCATCGTCTCGTCGATCTGAGAACACGAATAAACTTAAAAACTATAGAAACAATAAAGAATGATTTTAAAAAAATATGTTCCATAGAATTGTAAAGAGTGCCGACAACAGCTCGTCTAACTACTACAAAACGTCAAATTTACTTAATTGATATTGATCTCTACATGTCGGACTTAAAGTTGAAAATTGGTTCAATGACCTTTAACTTTTTGGGTACGTTGACCTGCCGTTGACTGTACATACAGTGCCTGACTGACATACAATACAGCCTAAACCGGTTGACCTAGAGGTTGGAAATATGGAATAAACATTTCTTGAGCGCTCAGAGAACAGTTTTTTTTTTAAATTAAGAAAAACAAATTGGAAAGGATTAGTAGAGTGTAAAATGAAACTTTATAACGTTACGTAAGATTTTTTAATGAGATAGAATAACTCGTTATATTATTTTAAAATTTTATTTCTAAAGGCTAAAGGTATAAAAATTTCCGGAAATATCAACATTCACGCGAACGGAGACTTGAGGGACCGCTTGTTTTCATTAAAACACAACATTATAACAGTAAATTCTAAAGTGGCATGACAAGGATATATTAAATAAAGTTTTAAGCTACAAGTATGTCAACTGCCGGCTCTATCCTTTCTACGAATTTTTAGTCTCCTTTGGATTTTTCTCTAAGAGTTGATTTTGGTCCTCAAATAAAACAACTTTTTCTATGGAAAAAATTAAGTCTTTTAAAAGATGACACCCGTATACAATTGTTTCTTTTGCGCAATGGTTCTAACTGGGCAACATCCTAAATAAAAAAAGAACAAATTGAATTAAACTATCGTTTCATGTCACAAAAAGTTCCTCCACAAGAAGTAACTGCGGATAAATAGTCGTACGCCTATGGATACGCATTACCGCTGATGGCGCTGATCGGTCATTTTGTTTAAGGTTTCTTTTTACTTTGATGTTCTTTTTTATATTGATGCTGGTCTTATAGATGATTTATTTATATATTTGGACACCAGAATTTACCTTTATAAATAGGATTTAAAATAACACAGGTCACCTTTATAATCAATCAATCAATAAATATTGTACAACATCACATACATTGCTCTGATCATATAGTAAGTAGCTTAAGCACTTGTGTTACAGAAATCAGAAACAACGACGGTACCACAACACCCAGACCCGAGGCAATATAGAGAAGTAATTTTTCTACATTGACCGACCGGGAATCGAACCCGGGACCTCAGAGATAGCGACACCAAGTCCGGTATGCTCGCCTCTCGGCTACGGAGGTCGTCATCTATATTAATTTCCTCTTTGGTCGTCATCAATGCACTGTAGTAAAGGCAGGAAAGCTGTCATACGCAGCAAATTTGAAAAAGGATTCTAAAATAAATATAAATAATTGTAGATTTTTATATAAATAAAACTATACTTTAATTACACAGGAAATATACCTGAGGTCCATTCTGTGTGTCTGCATCATTCGGGTTTCCGACCTTGATACCTTTTGCATATTTTACAGCAGCTTCGACGAATTTGTCGTAAATTCCCGCCTGGACGTACAGTCGGGACGCGGCAATGCAAATCTGTCCTTGGTGGAAAAATACAGCGTTTGCTGCGTACGGCACAGCCAAGTTCACTGAGAAACAAAAGTAATGACTCGTTGTTTATAGAGCTAGGCAGTTCGTAGTACCAGCATGTTAAAGTAAAGAATGTCTACTAAAATCGCATTCGATTAAAACACCACTTTCCCATATTAAAGGTTGATTAATATGATCAGGCACTTCATAATGATTATACTATGTAGGCTACAGTTAACAATGAATACCAGGTCCTATTTGTTGGTTACATTCGATTTAGGAAGGGATTCTACTACTCAAACGTTAGATAGATCGGATTAGGACAGATCAGGGCTGTCGTAGAGGTCTTACGACTTAGACGTTTCAATTGTGGACCTTTTACAACCTAATACAATTAACTAAATCTAACAAATGGTAAAGCAGTTTTTCCTCGATCTTGGTCTATAGTTTACAATATATTCATTATATCTCCGTCCGTCGTTCAATCAGATGAATTTTATGTCTAAAGGCAGTCTTCAAATTTTAGATTTTTTTGTATGAAATCGTATGGAACCGCTCTCATCAAGCCGCGCCGCAGCGGACTGACTCTCTCCGAATGGAGACGACGTCATCAGACTCGGCGCGTAAGTTGCGGGCGCTGCGGCCGATGCGTACGAACCGTATTGAAATTTATGCACTAAGAAGCCCACGACTCTGAACAGAAATTCTGATAGAATAAGAAAGGATGGGATGCGGGTAGTGCGGCTAGTCCGGATATTGCGGCTAGGTGCGCTAGGCTATCAGTAAATCCGATGACTGCGATGCGTGCTGGTACTTACTGCGGTGCTGATAAGGGCGCGGTCACTTTTATATGTTCTTGTATAGAACAGATTAATATTCAATACTCTATCATACATAATACATATTGCATCCTTTTTTAACTTAAATCTATTTATATAAAACAAAGTTGGGTTAGTTTATAAATCAAGAACGGCGGGACCGATTTTTATGATCCTTGGTTTGTTGGATTTGCCTCCGCATTGAATAGCAGAACAATTATTAAAACATCCTAAAAATTACAAAATAAAAAAGAGGCGGTACGAAGTTCGCCGGGACAGCTATCAGAGGCCCAATAGGCTATTTGACTGTTTTCTGAAATAGAGTTATTATTGTTGGTAATATTCAAATAAAGCGTAAACAATTTTATTTCATTTTTTAAAACCTTGAGAATAATAAGAAAATGCATTTTATTCTTCACGTTTTTAAAAGCCTGTGAAAACGCCGTCGGCCATGATGTACTTGTTCGTGACGTCACTAACCTTTAAATATCCATTGAGTTATAAAATACTAGAACAGGCATGTTAAAAACCTTTGTTGACGGTCACACTACTCATACTTTGTGCGAGCGTAGCGCAAAATCTCGCTTTGGGATGTCAGTTCTAGTACAAAGTTACTCAATGGTGACGTGCCTGTCATTGTTACCGGCGTTTTTGACAATGTAAAATACCGACAAAAATAAAACATTTTAAAATGTTTTTTTTAATAACTATTGATATGTTTTGGTTCCATATGGTGCAAACTATTAAACTAAATTATTAGATAAGTCAATTTTGGTACAAGGCAAATAGCCTATTCCCGTAATTTGACAATAGTCGCAATCCGGTGTAGATCCGCTCCCAGTAACATTACGATCACAAACGGTATTCTCGTACACCCAAAAAATGCAATTATGGTTCGTAATGCGACTGAAAATGGAAGAAACCAAAATAAGATTTTTTTTTGCTCTGTTTTCAGTCGTATTGGGATAGTTTTGATAATTTTACGTCAAATTGAAAGTTTACGAGAATACCGTTTGTGATCGTAATGTTACTGGGAGCGGATCGACACCGGATTGCGACTATTGTCAAATTACGGGAATTGGGCCACATGATGTTGCCGGTTCCAAAGTGTTATCATTACCTACCAAAAAAACGAGTGACGCTAAGATTATGGAGTAACGATGGATAAATCGACATAGATTAAATAAAGTGCAACTCACAATCAGCGTCATTCATGATGATAAGAGGACTCTTGCCTCCGAGCTCGAGGGTGACTCGCTTCAGGTTGTTAGTTCCCGCCGCTTGTTGAATCAGCTTACCCACCTTCCAAATAAAAATATAGCATTATTGCCAAGCAAACATATTCATACAAAGAAAGGTTACACCGCTTGCCTAAAACACAGATGACATGGGGGCTAACCGTACTTAGTCGCCTACGCTGGTACGGCCATGTTTTGCGGAAACCGGCAAACTACGTAGGAAACAAATGTCTGGCCATACCGCCACCGCCAGGTCCTGGCAAAAAGGGTAGACCCAAGAAATGCTGACTTGACGTCGTGAGGGCTGACATGCGTGTCAATGATCTCACAACTAGAGACGCTCAAGACCGCGCGAAGTGCTAGGCTCTAAAGCAATGGCTTTAGACGCAACTGGGATTGACCGTATAGATGAAGAAGAAAAAGAGACTAGAGTTGGGGGCTAACCATGATCACTTACAGTACTTAATTTAACCTTGTTTTGTTTTTGTTTTTTTAGTATGACGTAAACCTGACAACATTTTCAAAGACTCTAACGACTACATGCAGGTCCGCCGCTATAGATCTCGCGCTAAATATGGCATATGTTCTGAAGTGGACATCTATAGACTGAAATAATGAATAATCAATTAAATAAAACTCATTATCGATTTGACCTAACTAGTTGAAGGGTGCCTTCAATTTGGTAGATGAACTATAGTAAAATGTTGAAAAAACTATCACCAATTACACCAGCAGTGACATTTTATAGGTTAATTAAAAACCTAACGTTATGCCTATCATACCAAATATCATACAAGGCGTACGATACAGTACTATTAGGTATTCTGTGACGATAGGTTTCATCTATAGGTTTCCGGGTTACCTCAAGGGAGCCAGTGAAGGATACTTTAGCGACATCGGTGTGGTGAGTGAGGGCCACACCAGCAGTTTCTCCGTAGCCATTTATCACGTTGACGACACCTTTGGGCACACCAGCCTCGGCCAGAAGAGCAACCATAGCCAGGGCAGTTAGAGGAGTCTGCTCAGCAGGCTTAACGACCACAGTGCAACCTGGAAACAAGTAAAATAAGTAAATGACCACGAAATTCAATTGACAAAATCTTGAGATGGACTTATGGAACTCTCTTATATACAGTATGTTAACTAACGAAAGGCGTTCCCGTTAACCCGTAATACTATAGCCTCCATTTATACAAAAAAAAAAAACATTTAAATTAAAAATGTTTTTAATTTCAAAATTTCAAAAAAAATATTAACCGTCGTTCGATGAGCCTTTTCTTACCGTGCGAGCAAGATAGAGAAGCGATGTTGCCAGTTTGCGCATTGTAATTACGCTATTAGTTACTATTCCGGGTTATGATTTCTTGTTTAAACAAGCGTTTCGTTTATTTTTTATTTTTTGGATTTGAATTTACCTATTCAATATTTTTGTAATATTTAATATTTTTGTAAATCTATGTTTTTATTTTAATCTATTAATGATATAAATAAACTGGCTGATGGAAACGCCTTTTGTTATTTTACATACTATTTATATGAAAACGCGAACTATTTTTAGTTTTCGAAATAAATGATGTCCTTTAGTAGTACTTAGTTTTGATTTAATAAATATGTTATTATTTATACTTAAAAAAATCTAGTAAGATTATGTTTGTGACTTTTACACAGATGTCAAGTGTGTCTACTTCAGTTCGTAAGAAAAAACTGAATTATAATATAAAACAAATAATAAATAATATCGACGTTGCGTATAAAGAAGTAGAAGATGGAAAATCAAAAACCGGCCAAGTGTGAGTCGGACTCGCGCACCAAGGGTTCCGTACAAACCTACCTATACATATAAGTAAAAGTTCACCCATCACGACAATCGAGTCATAGTTATGGTATTTTTATTGCAAAATGAAATCCATAACATTACGAAAGGTAAATTCCGGTTTACGATTTATGACGTATTAAAAAAAACTACTTACTAGATCTCGTTCAAACCAATTTTCGGTGGAAGTTTGCATGGTAAGTAATGTACATCTGTTTTTTTGGTTTTATCATTCTCTTATTTTAGAAGTTACAGGGAGGGGGGAACCTACCACTTTGGAAGTGTCTCTCGCGCAAACTATTCAGTTTAGAAACAAATTATATTAAAAACCTCAATATAATTTTTGAAGACCTATCCATAGATACGTCACAAGTATGGGTTTGATGAAAAAAAAATTTGGGTTTCAGTTTTAAGTATGGAACCCGCAAAATGTATTGTTTATTTTTTCAATTTTTGTGTGATAATTTTAATGCGGTTCACAGAATACATCTACTTACCAAGTTTCAACAGTATAGTTCTTATAGTTTAGAAAGAAAGTGGCTGTGACATACGGACGGACAGACAGACAAACATCCATAAGGGTTCCGTTTTTTGCCATTTGGCTACGGAACCCTAAATATTAGGAAAGCTACGAAAAAATATAATATCCCTTAAGCTACACTCCAAGATCGTAATGATACGTGTCACGTACGTGTACATAGATAGATAGATAGATACTCTTTATTGTACACCATACAAAGAAGTTACAATTTGTGTTTACAGAAAGATGCACAATTTAGGCGGTCTTATCGCTAAAAGCGATCTCATCCAGACAACCTTCAGGTAGAGGACAGATAAGAAGAAAGGGGAAAGTGGTGCGGAGAGCTTAGTGTAAAATTTAATATACCTAAAGGATAAATATATAAGTCCAGATAGAAATTAACATAACAATATACTTACATTCATAACAATAATAATATATAATATAATATTAAATACATACAATATACATATATATATATATATATACATAAAATGATATGATACATGCCAGGAAATATCGTGACCAACAATGACCAGTTGACAATATTAAAGAAGGATAGAAAATGGTTTGTATGTCAAGACGCAAGAAAATGTGCTTTAAGCCGACCTTTAAAGATATCAATCGATTCGAACATTATGGACAATCGGACGGATACATTATGTTTGTATAAAGATTTTATTTAATTAAGATAAATAAATAAATATTGGACATCACATACATTGCTCTAATCCTATGGTAAGTAGCTTAAGCACTTGTGTTACAGAAATCAGAAACAACGACGGTGCCACAACGCCCAGACCCGAGACAATATAGAAGTTATTTTAATACATTGACCGACCGGGAATCGAATCCGGAACCTCAGAGATAGCGATACCAAATTCGGAATGCTTGCCTCTCGGCTACAGTACGGAGGTCGTCAATGTATAATATAACTTTGAATTGTATGTTTCTGAAAGTGATGTATAATTAAGTATTCTTTGTGCAAAGTGAATTAGGTAACTAAATAAAATATTAAAATTAAATATTGACAGCCAATGGAGCCAATGGAGCTACGGAGGTCATGTAAGATTTTAATAATTTTCGTTAGATGATGTATACAACGCCAGAACTGGCAGGCATGACCCTATACAAGGCTGGTATTAGGTACACAAAAGGACGGCATTAGGTACAGGGTGGCTGCAATTGGAGGCATACTTCCGTTTATATTTATTTTGTCTTGAGTTTATATCATTTATATTGTATTACATAACAATCTTAATGAAATAACCTGTTATTAAAAAATATCATCAATTAGGCCTAAAGTATGGGTAAAATTATTTGATTTTTTGAAGTAAATAAAAGGACTAAAAGGCTACAATTAGTATAACTCATTGAGGAAAATGTTATGAAGGTACTTTATTGCTTTAATTACTGATTAATAAATATAGTAGCATCTATACCTACCTCCTGGAAAATACTAACTTGTAATTTTGTCAAAATATTGTGTAAAACCCAAAATTTTCATCCGGGAGTAAAACTGCAAAGTTAAAGTAGATAGCTAATGAGTTGGAAAAGTGGTTCACAACTTTGTTGGCCCACTGGCTCGAAAATAAAATAAATTTAAAATTACGATTATTTTGTTGTATCTCAAACTTAATTTGTATCTCAAAACATGTAAACATACCTGCTGCCAAAGACGTCACGACTTTGTTTATGAACATCAAGACAGGCACGTTCCATGGCAAGATGAGACCACACACGCCGACGGGTTGCTTCAGAGTGTACGCGTGCGTATCACCATCTGTAGGATTACCAAATATGTTTAATGACTGATCCCGATTAAAAAACAATTCCGAAAAAAATACAAAAGAAGGTTCGTAATTTGATTCCAGACGGTTTTAATTTTTTTAACTTTTTAATAAAATAAAAGCGCACAGTCAATTAACGACGAAATTTCAATCTTTTAGTGGTTTTGGCAAGCAACTTTTCATACAATGCGAGCACACAATTGCTTTATTAAATTAAGCAATTTACGATTAAATATAGATAAAGTCGTGTAGAAGTGTACTGCAGAGGAAAATGTACACATACTTTTTAAAATATTTTCACAGGACAGATTATAATAATATAGTCTATTATTGTACCTCAACCAAAGATATCTTTATCTTTGCCTCAACGAAAAATTGTCTAAATTGTGTTTTGATAGTTAAAAACTCTTATTAAAAAACGGACGAAGCGAGAAGGTAAATTAGTTGTTAAAAGCTGTCACTACCTAACTGCAGCCCTTGTCCAAGTAGGAAAACCTTACTCCTTGACAATTTCGAGGGCCACCCATTCGACGGGAAACGATCCGGGGATGATACATGTATATGGTCATTGAACATGGTTTTAGTATTGTCCAAGTTCACTCCTAGGACATTGATTGCAAAGCAGCTATAAGATTGTGTAACGTTTTTCGAAAATCGTCCAGCGATTCCACTATGCATGATAACTATGACATCGGCAAAGCAAGAGGTGCGTGTGGTGTTCGCCGTTGACGTTGATGCCCGACACTTTCTAATCCAGTGTCTTAAGAGACGACTTCCAGTGCGTTCATGAAAAATTTCGGAGATATAACATAACTTGTCTCACACCTCTAAGCCACTGGATTGATCTTGTTTGGTTAATAAACCTTGCAAGACGATTTGTGATGACTCTCGAAAGCAGCTTAGCGTGGTTTATGAGCGTGTACGTACAATTCCTAAAACCAAGTAGTCAGAAATCTTTAATAAGGAAGCTTCACGAAGTTGTGAAAAAAATATGAAACGGAGCGTATTTAACTTACAATTAACAATCTACGTGGATATATGTTTTTCCATTATTTCGTCAATATAAAAAATGTAACATGATTATATTATATTAGTTGCTTCCTTATCAAAAGTTTTTAGAAGTATATCCGATCAGCATCTGATGACGTGGTTATAGAGGACTGTCTCATTCTCTTGCATATCCTATATAAAGCTTTAATGATAAAGATTGCAGGAAGCCGATGGATGCGGGCCGCTTCCAACCGGCCGACCGGGTAGTCTAGAAGTCACTGGGGGAAGCCTCTATGTTCAGCAGTGGACGTCCTATGGCTGAAATGATGATGATAATGAAAATCCTAGTTGTAGTGTCAGGTTTCACGTACCAGCAGGGATGGTGTCTCCTTGGATTTTGTCTGCCAGGCTGGCGAGGTACCTAATGATGTTTCCCGCGACAGACATGACCATGTTTGCGTTGCCAAGGACCATGCCGTTATCGTATGATTCCAGTTCGGCTAGATACTTAGCGTCACGTTCGAACAGATCTGCGAATCTGTTGAGGATGCGACCTCTCTGAGAGGCATCCATCAGTCTCCATTCAGAGTTGCGATGAAAGGCACGCTTTGCAGCCGCAACGGCCAGGTCAATGTCGGCCTAAAAAGTTTAAACAATATTTTTGAATGCTGTTTTATTTGCAATGGTCTAATAGACTAACATCTAAGTTAATAATAATAAAAAACCTTGACAGGCGACTAGGAACATAAAATACGGGGATCGCAGTCCCAGTAGCCCAATATTTGCTTTTTTTTATCGGATGGCTGGGACCACAAACTACCTATAATATGATGTACCTACATACTACACACTCGTATGATGTAGGTACATACTGTATTACCATATTTTATGCAATAAATCTCAGAACTGACGGCCGATGGGGCAGAAAGGTTCTAGAAAGGCCACGTGCCTGCGTAAGTTAGTAGTATAGTTTAGATAAACTATCTACCAATTTTTGATACGAAATAGTTAGTTGGGTACCTATTTAGTTACTACTAAATAAAATATATACTCGAGTCTAAATACTGGATAGTTTGGATTACCTACCTTGTCTCCCTCAGCCACCTTGGCAATGACAGAACCATCGTGAGGGCTCAGAGTCGCAAAGGTCTTGCCACTCTTGGCATCCACCCACTCATTGTCGATGAACAACTGTGAAGATAATTATTGTATAAATAAAATGTACTTAGTTGGTTTACGTGGACGTCATCGGTGCAAGTGTTGAATTTTAGATGCAAACTGCATGCAACTGCAAAAGGGATCATCCTTTTTGCACCTCTTTAGAAACTATTGACTAAACTGTTTTTCGATTTAACTAGCGGCTTACAATATAGTTTTGAGTCGACTTTTTTGTATGAAGATTTAGCTGTCATCTGCATTATAGTATGAGCAAATAAATATAATGTAAAATGAAAATAAGGTACTATTTTGTTTACTTTTCGGCTGCTATTTTAAGAAAATAGGTGGTCCGTCTCTGTCCGCAGTTTGACTCATATCACAGATTAATATACATAATTATAGGATAAACTTATGTACTCTAGGTACAAAAGTCATAAGTCATTCATTCTAGTAACAATTAAATATGGACATTACATTGAAAATTGAAAGTTGATAACATTTAGAAATTCACAGTGCAAAATTAATTAAATTTATCGATATACATTTATTATATGTAGGTAGAAGCTAATTTATAAGTTGGCGCGCTCCAAGGTCAAAGCGGCACAGGATATTTCCCAGTGTCACTGTGTTAAAGACCCTGGGGGCAACCTGTTATGCGAGGACCTCGCGGTGAAGGAGAGATGGCGCTGTCCATGAGCTGCTGAATAAGCAGCACAAAGAGGTGCAGCCACCGGACCTCCCTCCGAGTCAGGGACTAGTACCATCGGTAACGCCTGAAGAAGTCCAGTTCGCTCTTCGCCGCATGAAGAATCGTAAAGCTGTCGGAGTCGATAGAGTCCCAATCGAAGCCTGGAAGGCAATGGGCCCTCTTGGAGTGGACATCTTAACCTACCTTTACAACCGCATACTCTTAGCCGGGCTAATCAAAGCCAATGGAGAATGAGTATTATTACTCCGGTCTTCAAAGGCAAGGGATCGGTGCAAGAGTGCGGCAACTACCGCGGTATAAAGGTCATGTCCCACACCATGAAGCTCCTTGAGCGGATTGGGGACTCCCGGATCCAACAAGAAGCAGGATGCAGGAAGCAGGATGGCAGCGAAGCGTGGCCGCTACTTGAGCGACATAAGACGGAGATGAATATGCTGCGGTGGATGTGCGGAGTCACGCGAAAGGACCACGTGACGAACTCACGCATCCGCGGTAGCCTTCGTGTCCGTGATATTGCAGATAAACTGCAGGAGAGTCGCCTACGCTGGTACGGCCATGTTTTGCGGAAACCGGCAAGCTACGTAGGAAACAAATGTCTGGCCATGCCACCTTCGCCAGGTCCTGGCAAAAGGGGTAGACCCAAAAAATGCTGGCTTTACGTCGTGAGGGCTGACATGCGTGCCAATGATCTCACAACTAGAGACGCTCAAGACCGCGCGAAGTGGGGAGTAAATCAAGGAAAGCGGACCCTGGGCTCCAAAGCAATGGCTTTGGACGCAACCGGGACTGACCGTATAGATGAAGAAGAAGAAGAAGACATTTATCACATGTAGGTATTATTGTGTATGACAATTATTAAAATAAATTTATTGATCTTTAATAAATTAGATAGAATTTAAGTAAGTACCTAATCTTTTAAACTTTAAAAACAGTTTTCCAGCAAATAACGCTACGGTCTAACAAATTTATAGCAGAAATAAAATTAGATTATTATTTTTTATTTTATCTTAAAAGCAGTAATTTATGGTTATACCACGAGTATTAGTCACACAGTATGGGAACCTGGGATGATTTTTAGTGGTCTATTTCGTTGTTACTGTTACTAGGAGGTTCTGCTAAGAATATCTGATGATATTTTTTCGATTCAAGGATTCGCTTGTGAAACATTAACTATTTTAGTGCTTATTTTTCAGTGTAAGAAAACTATCACTTGCTAAGCTAAAGAGTAATCATTCTAATATAATACTTCTAAAAGTACCTATGATCACCATACTATAGAAAATGACAGGTACACATAAGTGCAACGTGCAACGGGAAATTAACTGCCGAAACCTTATCGTACACTGTCACGCACTTGATGCTTATAGTTGGTATTTATTTCACTATGTTAGTATAGTTTGATGCCTATAAAAGTTACTATAATGAAAAAAGGATGTTTAACAATACAATGTGTTTTCTAGACAAAACACATTGCCTACACATATCCTACCTTGGTATATTTAATTTGTGGAGCCATTTTCACAACACGACTGAAACTGAAGCGACTGCAAATCGAACTGCCAAACTTAAAATAAATAAACTTGAGTTATCTAAGATAACAAAAATCGTTTATTCACCATACCACAGTCAAAATATAATATGGTACGCAATCTTCATAGCGGTAGCGTTATCACTCGCGATTTGTAGGTATGTGCTCAAGAAGTCACAATGGTGGAAAACTTTCAGAAAACACATATTTAGTTGAAGTCAGGATTGTGCCCTGCAGGGTGCGGTGGGACGTTATAATTAGCTTACCTACTTAACTTATTATAAAAGAACGATTTTTTAAAATATAATAATCATTTAAATATTTATAATAATTATACACAGGGTATAATCAGAAAGTCAACGGGGGAGGCCTTTTTTTTAGCAGTGGACGTCCTATGGCTAAAATAATGATAATGATACAGGGTGTTCGGATGAGAGTTAGCCAAACGTGTCGGGTGTAGGTAGAGCTATTTTAAGAATACAAATTCGGCCATTTGATCCTATTCCTAGGTCATCTTGGTTTTTAAATTTCCACAAGTTTCCAATTGATGCAGACCAACCCATTGTCTTTTAAATGCCGTAAGGACATAATAGACACTAATAAGTAGTTTCCAAACTAAAAACACGGTTGGAACGCACGAAAAAAAATTGTAAAATCTTTAAAAAAAAGAAAAAATATATTACTTAGGGTTAAATGGCCGAATTTGTATTCTCAAAATAGCTCTACCTATACACTTAACATGTTTGGATAACCCTCTTTCGAACTCCCTTTTTAATTTTTTTTATTAAGTGCAACTACCTAATCGAGAATGAGTGAGAGACGCCAAACCGCACATGGCCACGGAGTAAAAGTTGACCTACACTAGATACATTTTTACTGTGACAATACCGTAATGACTTGTAAAATTGTGACGATATTAATATCAAAACACATACGCAATTGGTTACGAAAAATAACTGTTGCTAACGCCAAAGCGACATTTTAGTGATACGAGTATAAGGAAAAAACATAAAAAACTGCAACTTCATACCTTGCACAGTAAGACATCGTGTTTACCTACTATACCTACCTACTAGGTATGTCGTGATACCATACGTACCTAACCGAACCGTGAAAGCACGAGGAGAAAAGATATAATTAATTTATCAGTATGTTGCAATGTTTAACAAGTTACCAATCGGATTAAAAAATATAGTTTATCATAGTAGCTTCAAAAAAAAGCTTGAAATTTTTTTTATTAGAAAAATATTTTTATGATTTAGATGAATTTATAACTGTAAATTTGTAATTGAATGATGTTTGACAATCTGAATAATTTAATAATTTGACATTGAAATGATTATTGACATTAGGTATATTCATGGTATTAATTTAAATTTAAGATAATTTTATTAGTATGCATGTTTTTATTCTGGATTAGTTTTATTGTATTATTCCCCACAATGTATATTGTTTTGAATAAAGAATTGAATTGAATTGAATTGGCGATTCATGGCCACGCTGTGTGGCTTGCTAAGCAAAGACTGCTGTTTTAGATTTCCACCCTCTGTCTGGCGTACCTAGACTATGACAGAATTGCTATGTTCACAGGCTGTCCCGTTAATTAAGACCAACATTGTTACCACATAATATTATTCTATAAGTACGTCATGGTGACCAACTTTATTTCTATGACTTTTAAAAATATGCTTTTTTTTTAAAGTTTTTATATAGAAATTCAATGGGCTGTTTGGTAGTTTTGGTTTTAATTCGATTTAATTTTCACGCTTTGCAAAAGTATTAGATCAAAAAACAATGTTGACTTTCATTAACACGACAACCTCTATTTCAAACACTAAAGTACCACATACATCGTCAGTCCAGTTACAGGTTTACAGTCACCAGGTTAGGGAAAAGGCGGGTGAGTAAATTTTATTACTCCATGGAGGTTCATTATACTGAGCCTACATGGATTTTTATGGCGTCACATTAGCACATACTTATTAAAAGTAAGTACCTACTACACGTAAAAGAGTAAATTTAGGTCTAGCTTCTTTCTTTTACTAAAATTTTATCAGGATCCTAATCATAATCTTGCGGTAGAGAGATAAGGTTATCTCGTTGTTGCATTTTCACGCGTTCTTTGTAGTTTATTTTAATTCTTTAAGTCAAATGAAACTAGAGTAAACAAGGCAAACATAACACCATAAGACATAAATTGACGACAACTTAGAATTACTGATTATTAGTTAATTCAAATTCAAATTCATTTATTTACTAGAAACTCGGTTACATCGAGATATTAACAAATAAAAAAGTAGTCCGACATGTCCCGCCATGTATGGCATGTACAATATTTATATTTAAATTAAAATTTAATTTTTTCACTTCATCATTAACAACTCTGATATGCTATAAAAATTCTTATC
Source organism: Anania hortulata (assembly GCA_963576865.1). NCBI lineage: Eukaryota > Metazoa > Arthropoda > Insecta > Lepidoptera > Crambidae > Anania > Anania hortulata. Next base: position 14,328,387 of record OY756396.1, on the reverse strand, counting down.
TAAAAGCCATGCATGCAATTTAGTTCTAAATAAACGGGAATTAATTTTTTTTATACATTCTGGTATCTTATTATACACCTTTACACACAAATTTATACATTTTTTCTTATACAATGCAGTTCTGGGTACAATGTGTAAGACAAGTCTGTCAGGATACCTTGTGTTCCGAGGATAGACATTATAAGCCTTATGGAAGAGTGCAGGATTATTCTTGACAAATTTACATATTTCAAAAATGTAAAGGCTTCGTAAAGTTAAGAGCTTTAGTTCTTTGAAAAGTGGTTGACCCGTCTGGTACGGTAGTAAACCATATATTGCTCTTACACATTTCTTTTGAGTCACAAATACTTTGTGTACATTAACACTGTTACCCCAGAGAACCAACCCATACCGTAATATTGAGGCGACATATGCATGATAGGCAGCAAGTATTGTGCTCCTATCTGTTATGTGACGGAGTCTTTTAGGTACATACACAAAACGATTAATCTTATCGCAAACTTTTTCCACTTGAATTTTTCAGTTTATATTTTCGTCTATATTTATACCCAAGAATGTAACTATGTCAACTTGTTTAATACATGTATCTTTATATAAGATATTAAGTTTATAATTTTTAAGATTGTTAAATTGTATATAATTAGTTTTGAACATATTTATTTTTAAATTGTTTTATGTCAAGCCATGCAATAATGTCAAATAGTGTATTAATATCAGCCTCATGCTTCGTCAAACCTTGTCTAAATTCATTAGTCACAATAATTGATATATCATCTGCAAATAATATAGTTTTATGTCGTGTTGCATTTACAATGTCATTAATATAAATTAGAAATAGTAGTGGCCCAAGTACACTTCCTCGCGGTACACCAGGACCATTACAGATCTACTTTGATTGATACGCCTTTCTAAAATTTCCTTTTATAGTTTTGGTAATAATCACTGATTGTTTTCTGTCCCGGAGGTACGACTCAAACCATTGAAGTGGAATTCCCCTTACTCCTATTCTTTCTGATTTATGTATCAAGATGTCATGATTAACTAAGTCAAATGCCCTTGACATGTCCAAAAATAAAACTGTAGTCAACTTTTTTAAATCTACGTTAGTCAAAACTTCTTGTAGCAACGCAAACATAGTAGAGTAGTAGATTTTTGCTTTTGAAAGCCGTATTGATTTTTATTTATTATATTGAAGTCAGCACAGTAATCAATCAATCTTGCAGACATGCATTTTTCAAAAACCTTCGATATAATTGAAACTAAGTTATTGGTCTATAATTGGTTATGCCACTTTTGCAGCCTTTTTTATGTAATGGTTTTACAATACACAATTTTAATCGCTGAGGATTACCACTTTCAAATGAGAGATTTATTAAAAATGACAATATTGGAGTCAGTTCGACACTACATTTTTTAATTACATTGTACATATTTCATCAGGACCCTCAGAATGTGTGTTGTCCAAAGATAGTATTGCATTTTTACCTCAATTTCATTCATAGGCTTAAGATACATAGAATGTCCGGAAGTATTTGCGTCAATTTTAAATTTGTTTTTCGGTAAGTTTTGTGTCAAAGTGTTAGATGGTTTAATGAAATGTTTACTAAATACTTCAACTATATGCATCGGGTCATTGATTTCCTCATTATTATAGTTAATATTGTTTATATCTTGAGCAGTGATATTATGTTCTACCTCTTTTATTATTTGCCAAGAGGCTTTAGACTTGTTTTTGCTGTTATGTATAAATCTGTTGTTATTATTTTTTTTGCGCTTGAGAAATATATTTCTTAAGTAATTTGGAATATTTTAAGTAATCTTCTTTATGTTCGCTAGTTTTTAATTTATAGTATCTAATTCTGAGTGATCGTTTTGTTTTACAGCTTTTCCTAAGTCACTCGGTTATCCATTTCTTCCTATTCATATTATTTTGTATTTTTACTTTCACCTTGGGAAAGCACAGATTATAGAAAAGTAATAGTGTTTCATGAAATGTATCAAAAGCCCTGTCTACATCTGTCTCTACTAACACTTCAATAAAAGATAGTTTATTTATAAAAAAAAAAAATTATCAATATTTTCTACACTAGTCTCTTTTGTAAGTATAATTTATTTTAAGGTTTTTGTTTTTTATTTTCCACTGGGAAATATAGCATTTGGGCCGTCTCATGATCCGACAGTCCCAAATGTAGTACAGATGATGATGCATTCTCAATATTACTTAAAATATGATCTATGCACGATAATCTTCGCGTCGGTTCATTTATGTGTATTGTCATGTTATAGTTTTTAGATAGATCCTGAAAATAATCACTTATTCTGTCTTTTTTAAGAGTATTAATGTTTAAGTCACCCAAAATTACAATATTTCTCCGTTTACTCTTATTAAATTCATAAAGCAAAGAGTCAAGTTTATTAAGAAAACAAGCAGCATTGGATGTGGGAGTTCTGTATAGACAAATTATTATCAGATTATTGTTAGGGATCTCTACGGCACAACATTCAAATTCCTTCGATATACCGTGCCTGCCTACAGTCGAATTTTTTTTGTAATCTAAGCCTGTTTTAACAAGTATGCAAACACCGCCGCTTTTCTAAAAAGCTGCTAGTTCATAGTTTGATAGCTTAAAACTATTTTCGTGGCCAGATTTAAGGAATGTTTCACTAAGACACAAAACATCAGGAGTAATATTAGAATTATTTAGATCGGATAATATCAATTCCAGCACATCTAACTTAGATAGAGCACCTGCTATATTTTGGTGAATTATTTTTAACATGTTACTGTGAAATTTATGCTCGAAAAAAATTTCCTATTGAAGAAATTTCACAAGAATCGTGACTTTCATATCTATAATTGTATGTCTTCAATAAGGTACTTCAGATTAGTTAGTATATTCATTATCCCACTATTATTAATGATACCCAATGGTCCACTAAACATTTGGTAGTTCTGTATAATATCTAGGTGTAGTGTCTTATTAAATATTTCAATTCTTCTGTTATAGATTTGTGTCCAGTTTCCACATGTTTTTTTAATGTCGGTAGGCAAATAATGACGTTAGTATGATTCAAAGTTTGTTTCTGATATTTTTTACTAGTGCACTGTAGTTCTATGATTTTTCAAAATCTTTTTCACCAACCATAATAACGAAGTAGTCCTCATTTGTAAGAGAGCTAGTTTTCTCGTCAATTGACTCTAAAGTGTCCAGGACACCTCGATGTGGTAATTTATAGTGACACAACTGATATTCACCTTAAAACGTTCTCTCAGTCTGGTTTAGTAACTTATTATTCAAACTTGAACTTATTAAACTAATCTTCCTTTTTGGGAGTTGTCTGTAAAATGTTCTTGGGGCTTGTTGGAACTAGCTAGAGGTGTATAGTTTCTACAGTGAATGAGTCATTGTTTTTATTTCTATTTTTCTTTGTGGAATCGGCTTTACTTTTCGATGCTGATAAGTGTTTTGTGTTTTTACACATTGAGGTCAAATTGCCCATTTTAAATTTATACTGCTCGACTGTCTTTTTTAAACTAAAGTTTTCTGCTAAGAGAAGTTCTATTTGATGTTCAGCAGACTCATACTTTTGTTGTAGATTATTGAGTTTCCTCATTATAGCTTCGTGGTCTAGGTGACTTTTCACTATGATATCTGGGCAGCTTCTGTTTAGTTTCTGGGGTGTACTACTAGAAATAATATCATCATCCTCATACTCATCCAAGTCCGTTTGTAGGGAGTCAAATAAATTGCTGGTAGGAATATTAGCTATTAATGTCTGTTTCTTACGCTGGGTTACGTTGTCAATACTGTCAGATATTGAAGAGTCCGTTTGGACAGAAAACGTCGGATTCGCAGTTGTTGGTGTCAATATCAAGATTTTTTCCCTTTGAAACTTTTTTCTGCTTATCTTGGCATTTAAATTTATCAGCATGCTTCGAATTCCCCGGTGTGATGGAAATGCTAATGTTATTATTATTATTTTTTACTGTTGCAGCTGTTGCAAATCCATTTAGCTTTTCGTTCATAGTCCATTAGATAATACAATTTTTCTTTGTTGGTACATTGAAGATCATAGGTCAGCTTACAGCGTGAGCATTTGAGAAATTGTTTATGTTTTATTATTTTTTGACACTGAGCGCAAGACATCCTTGTTTCATTCATTTTCAGAAAGATTATAACTTAAAAATGTTTTAAAAATGAATATATTTTTATCACAAAATGGAACTGGGTAGGTCTCGAACTCACGTTCACTGGACGTACGCGCTCTCAAGTCCGGTGTAGTATCCACCGAGCTTAACGTGCATATCGAGCGCCGTCGAATTAAGTTACCACTAGCCGGTTAAGATCTTCATTCGTCGCAGTGCACGCAGTTTGCACTGTTTACGGTAGATGTCGCTACCGGTTGATTAGCGACCACTAATGATGGATGAAACGTATGAATGATGCACTTAGTCTGTATTCAAAAATAGTCATTATGAGCAGCAGTTTAAGATTTAAAATTAAATAGTCACCGTTATGAGTTCAAATAAAATTAACCGTCTGTTGAATTTCACTTTGATTTTATGTTGATAGAATAATATTTTTGTCACAAAATTATGTCACTAGGTTTGTTTATTGTTCATTAAGTCTGTAACGATTGTCATTTCTTCACTTTATTAACGTTTTTATTACACATTATACACCGAGTTTTACACATAATTATCTCACAGTTGACCGTAAATATCTTTAGGATAACACTTGTACGAGTTATATTAGCAACACTTTACATGATTTTCACAGAATTACGTTAAATAAATAAGATTTTGTAATTGACTTTGATTATTTAACACAGAGCTGATGTTTATATGACGGCAGCGCCATCTGTTGAGTAATATTATTATTACTTGTTTTATGCAGCCTTTTAGTCCTTTGATCAACTTCAAAATATCATAGAATTTTACCCATACTTCAAGCCTAATTATTGTTATTTTTTATTAACAAGTTATTTCATTAAGATTGTAATGAAATACAATGTGAATGATATAAACTCAAGACAAAATAAATAAATAAAATACAAATCTAATTATGCCTATTGGCTCCAATTGCAGCCACCCTGTGCCTAATGCAATCCGTTTGTGTACCTAATACCAGCCTTGTATAGGGTTATGCCTGCCAGTTCTAGTGTTGTACACATCATCTACCGAAAATTATTAAAACATCTCAATAAAATTAAATCTTTATAAAAATTAATATACATGCGCGTACGTAACATACGTATCATTACAGTCCTGGTGTGTAGCCCAAGGGATATTATATTTTTTGTAGCTGCCCTAATTTTTTATTTTCCATCTTCTATTTCTTTCAACGTAACATCGATATTATTTATTATACAGGGTTATTTGCAAAACATCAACAACCTCCTAGGGGCTGATTTTGGTGAAATACAACAACTTTTGCTATGGGACCAACATCAAAATCACAATGTTGATGTTTTACAAATAACCCTGTTTAGTGTAATTCAGTTTTTTCTTACGAACTTAAGTAGACACACTTGACATCTGTTGAAAAGCAATATTAAACTAAATGAGTCACATGCTCTTATTATATATTTTTTTATTATAAATAATAACATATTTATTAAATCAAAACGAAGTACTACTAAAGGACACAGTTTATTTGGAAAACTAATAATAGTCACGTAATGGTTAAATAAAATGCAAAAATAAAGTGATCAATAAATAAATTTTCGAACTGGAATAAATTATTATGTTCCTTGTACTTTGCTCAAGTTTGTGGCATTCCTGTGTTATAGGACGAGTCTGGTATTAAGTACCTACATTACCAAATCTAATACCAGCCTACCAGGCTGACATTTGGTACTCAGTACAATTCGAGTTACTAATTACAGCCCCCATTAATGCTCAAACACAGAATAGAAAAATCTTGTAAATGATCTAAAAAACACATTAATTATGTACAACATCTATAATCAAAATAATCACAATCATTTACCTTATAGACATAAATATGCAAAACATACCTTCTCTTTGTGGGATCAAAATTTAGCACTAAAATTATAAAATGGCGGACGTCCACACATTTCATGTTTCGATGCGGTACTGATGTTAGTAGATTTATGCCAGTGATGTCAATTTTGGAATGTAGTTTCTACTTGATGTAAGGATTAGGACTAAGCACGTTGATCGTTAACACCAAAAGAAACCTTATTATTAATGAAAAAATCAAAGGCTGCAATTAGTGTGCGTGGCTGGTATTAGGGGCATCCACCCTACATAAACTTTAACAGTGTTTGCTGGCGGCTGGCGGCAATGGTGTGCCGCCAGCCGCCAGCAAACATGCATGCATTGTGCATGTAAAATACGTACCAAATAACTTGGAAAGGCCAAAGGTATCAAACTACATCTTAGGCGAAATTAAGTTACACAAAAAAACTTGTAAGCAGTTATTTGGTCATTAAAATTTAGTAAATAATAAATAAATGAATATGCAACACACTTGTTGCCATGATCTCCAAATAAGGAATTAATAAAACCCTTCTCACGAATTATAGTAGCCTCACTAAGCTAATTGGGGCGTCAAATCATTATCATCGACACCCCACAACATGGGGTCGACAAGAAAAAAGAAATCATCTCCATTGAACGAGAGGAACCCTAAAAATTTTAGAACCCTTTTATAGATTGATCACTGTCGGCATGATTAATTCATACCACATAACCATGTGGTAAAAAAAACTATAAGGGTTCCGTGTAGATAACGGAACCCTAAAAACGCCTTCATGTTGCTCCGAGTACCTACAGGAGCAAATCATGAAGGCAATTCCTCTGCAGCGAAGTGTAAGGTAGGGAGACGTATGTCTCAGAAACTGTTCACTGCTGCATTGGAAGACGCCTTTAAGATCCTGGCATGGAAAGCATTCGGCGTCTACATTAGAGGTGAGTATGTACATCACTCACCTTCGGTTTGCCGATGATTGTGGTCAAACATGGCAGAATCGTTCGAAGACCTCGGCACAATTCTCGAATGCCTTTGTCGAGTTTCCTAACAGGTAAGACCTTCGGATTAACATGAACAACACGAGGGTCATGTCGAATGCTCATGTTGCGTCCTACCCAGTATCAGTTGGGAGCTCTATCTTCAAAATGATTGACAACTATGTCTATCTACCTACCTGTCTCGGAATCCAACGCGGTTAAGCAGCGTTCGGGAAACTATCAATTTCACATCTTCTCGTCCAAAATAACTCAGTGCTGAAGACGAAAGTCTACAACCAGTGTGTGTTACAGTACTAGTGATGACTTATGGAACTGAAAAGTGGATTCTCACTATTAGCCACATAAGGCAGCTCAATGTTGCACAACGTGCTATGAAAAGGGTGTTTCTTTGCGCGATCGAATCAGAAATTATGAGATCCGTAAACCAACGGATTAGCAAGCTGAAGTGGCAGTGGGCGGGGCACATAGCACGTAGAACTGACGGCCGATGGGGCAGAAAGGTTCTAGAATGGAGGCCACGTACCGTTAAGCGCATCGTAGGACAAGCTGGACAGACGACCTGGTAAAAGTCGCAGAAAGACGCTGGATGCAGGCCGCTTACAACCGGCTAATCTGGAAGTCAATGGGGAGGCCTATGTTCAGCAGTGGACGTCCTATGGCTGAATGATGATGATGATGAATATTTCATTCTACTTCGAAAAAACAAATGACCATAATCATTATTTAATTATATAATTAACGCCGTTTTAGAATCTACTATTGTAACGCACCGCAGCGTCTCTACTTATAGAGCCATTATTATTTTACTGCAGCAGCTGCATGCAGCTGACCAGATGACCTACAAGAGCTAGTGTTGCCGATCGACAGATACTATAGATTGATTTAGTCTATCGATAGTTTACCAATTTACAATGGCATTGTTCACAATATTCATGTTTAATAATCAATAGTCACACACAACAACACAGCAATAGATATGGATAAATTAAATTGTACAAATAATTAGTTATTTACAAAATAATATATACAATTAACCTAAACTTAAACAATTACTTTAAATAGAAACAAATAATAAACATAAATACAGAAAATATAAAATACTATAAAATGTAAAAGATATCAGCCCCAGCGCTGCCAGTAGGGATGGTGCCCAAAAGGCTAGCAGCATTGCCCCTCTGGATAGCGATGCTGATCCTTTGTCCGAGGTAGCTGCCAGCCCTTGGATCACCAGTGGCTTGAGTCAGCCTTTTAGCTAACTCTTTAAATAGAGCTAGGGCACTTGGGCCCCAAGGACCCATGGTCTCAACGCCAAACGGCGCAAAAATGTAATTATTACTAAGAGCTGCATATTTGCGCCGCTTCAAACACTCAGCAGAGGCCGCCGCCGCATTAGTTAACTATAATCGGCCTCTAATGGTTCTCGTTTAATTACATTATTAGTAAAACATATCCAATACTATTGCAAAATGGCAGACTATCGATAGTCTTAAATAAACAATAGTATCGATATTTTTGAAAGTTTTTTATTTAAGAGCAACAATAATATCGATGGTATTGCACTCATTTGATAGTATTGCCTCGATAGGCCAATCGATAGTAGGTATAGATTTTTTTTTCAAATGAAAACTATTTAGGGTAAAACTATCGATAGTTTGACGTATAGAGCCATGCTGGCTTGTCCCTCCCTTTAATGTCAAATCAAGTTCGACATTGACAAACGATTTTGACAATTCAATCAAAACTGATTGTTTCCCCATGTTCCGAACTGTTTTATGATCGATATTAACGTGCTTGAACTCGGATAATCTTATGAGAACATCTATTTTGAAACGAGTTTGACTACGCTAAAATTGATTTTGGAATAACTCGGAATGAAAGTTAGTCTGTAAATAATGAACTGTGATTTGTGAAGTGTAGTACTTAATGTAATCAAAACTTAAAATATATGTTGGTCAAGTGATCAATTTAAACAAAACACTTACAATAAATGTAATACTCTTCATAAAACTCTGCTATAGTGCTAAATAACCAGTTTGATAATAATTTGATCACCTACACAAGTGAAAATGGAAGAAACACACGTCAACAACTTTGCTTTGAATTTTGAAAACAATCGAGTAAGTATTGCTAATTTGTTAAACATACTGATAACAGTAACGACTAACATGCTAACTAGTTCATGAACTTGATAAGTATTATTGTATGCAATTAATGTAACTTGTATTGCTTACATACTAACTTAACTTAAAGTAGGATAGGTATACTAAAGTAGATCTTTTGTCGTTTAAATGATTCTTTGTTTAGATCCTCATCCGTACTATACTCATGTATAGTAAGTACCTTATTATTTCGTGGTTTATGCCCCTGCCCCACAGTGACCATTGTGCATTCAAGTACATAGGTAGATAAATATATGTCTATACTTACCTAACCTATTAAATTACTACCATTCGCTGTTATATAGAAGTCAGTTATACTGGTCTTATTCCTTAGCAATATTAAGATCTCGGTAATGTTAACATCGAGTCGGCTCAATTTTGAAATCACACTTTGTATTATTATTAGTTATTAAAAAAAGCAGTCATTTGGTTGTGAAATGTGAGTTTGACTATTTAAGAATAAAACGTTTATTCTAAATCTAAACTTACAATGAATGGAAAGTACAGTACAATTTTAGCTTCAGATTAGTGGTTCTAAAAGAGCCTCTACTCAGCAATACGTTAAGGAACCAGAAAGGCAGTGATCTTCTGTGGACACCAGGAAAGGCAGAGAACACTTATTATCGTGTGTTAGTTTGTCACAAGCTTTAGGGACTACATAAACTACAATACTCACTGCAAATATGATTAATTAATGTTTAACTCATCAAGCATCCCTAATCGAGACACAATAGAAATTCCAGGAGTTTGTGAAAATTACGAAATATTTATATAAATCCTCTAGGACTTGTAATTTTTTTCTATTAATATATTAATTAATTATACAAATTAATTACTTACTAATAGATTTAGTAACTATCTTTTAAGATATGGCTAGAATTTTTTTATGAGTTATCGGTGGAATTCTACACATCAAGCATCCGTTATTAAGACACAATAGAAATTCCATTGTTATGCGGCCTCATTTTACCCTAATTAACTTAAAAATCGAATCTAATTAAGATAGAGTAAAAGGTAATGTGAATTTTTGTTAAAAAATTTTATTAATTCATTCTCTTCCTGGTATTCCACATAAAGGTGCGGCCAGCCTGTTGTATGCTTCTTCTCCACTTCGCTGTGTCATCTACATTGTTTTCGGAAACCTCTCACTCCCAAATGTCATTTAGCTCTACACTTTCCTATCTTGTCTAGGGTCTTCCTTTTAAAGGTTAGTACCTTAAAAAGGAATCCTTATAGGATCATTCATTGTCCAGCTGTCTGTCAAGATCAGGGGCGTGCGGTGCATATAGGCAATAAGGCAGTGCCTACCTGGTAAATAAAATAAGATAGGCAGTAGGTACTTATAAATGTGTGTCAATGATGAAAACACTTAGGTAAGTATCTACTGCCTACCTTGAAATAAAACCAATGCCCGCTACTGGTCAAGACCCTTTTCATTATGACGTTTGGATGAATCAAGTTGAAATTAATATCACATATTTAAGTCCCTCGGTGTAAAAAATCTAACTCCTAAGTCAATGCAATCAAAAGATACGGCTGGATAAATCGCATATTGTGACTTCCTCGAGGCAATCAAAACCTATAAAATACTTCCCGTTGCGCCAGAATCATGAAAAGAGAATGACCATACTGAGTACTGTCTTTATTCATGCATCAAATTAAAAACTATTTTTAAAATAATAATTATTTAGATGTCTGTCATCCTGCCATTTTTCAGCTTGTTTTAAATTATTTTGTTTTTACAGTAAACTAATGCTTGAGATTAGAACTGTCAAAAGCTAAAATACCGAGCAACCCAAGTATAGTTGGCTTTTCCTTCACAATTCTGTTGGTTGTATAGTTGTAAGGTTATTTTCAACATGAATAGCATCTAAGCGACTTTTTGTTGCGACTCGTTGTTATAGACGATATTAATACAGTGTTTTTCGAAAGATTATTTATTTATCAGGATAATTCCTAATATTATAAATGCGAAAGTTTGTAAGGATGTATGGATCTTTGTTACTCTTTCATGCAAAAACTACTTAATGGATTTTGATGAAATTTGGCATAAAAACCATGGCCTGGATTCTGGATTAACACAAGATACTTTATATCTGGGTAAGGTCAAAGCAGACGAAGTCGCGGGCAAAAGCTAGTACTAAATAAAAGTTTACGCTTGCAACAACCTCTTAGTTAGCTTCTACCAAGTGGGAAGCATCTGGTGTTTTGCCCACTTCCAAGCTAGTGCTCTGCTACGCCGCTAATAGTTGGACTCGTTCTGAACATGCGGGTCTGGTAGATACAGCCTTCAACGGGACTGTTTGTAAAGCTGTCTTAAATAGACTCCAGCCGGGGGGCCTCCAGTGTTAGGGGTAACATGAGCACCAAACACGATGATAGAGAGATATATCGACATCAACTGTAAAAATATGATAGCCGCCATGTTGAATCGCCGTACCAATAACGTCACATGTTATGATAGCTGTTCGATAAAAATTCAACATGGCGGCTATATCTATCAGATTTTTTTTTAAATGGCAGTTAGTGTCGATAAATCGCTTTATCATATCGTGTTTTGGTGGTCATGCTCAAATGCTGTATCCACTAATGCTGGTATCGCTCCGAAAAAAGTGCGTAGCCAAGTGGCGACTGGTATTAAGCGTCAAAAGGCAGAAGACGAGCGCACTTCATTCCATGGATATGAGTGCAGTCCCTTTAAAAGCCGCAAAATCTTCATGTTTTTTTTTCTTTCTCTCAAACCCCCTCTTTTACGTCTGGAAAATGCAGCCGTGGCCGGGGGTTATGTGGGACTCCGGCTTTCAGAGTGAGATCCGCATTCCTACTAAAAAAGACAGACGGTGTCCTCCGATGCCATTAAGTGCAATAGGTAATTAGATAGTTTTCCTAAAATGTTCGTTTGTTCCACCCTATTATAACGTTTCGAGTTGACATATAAATTTGGCAGCATAATTGGGAGGTTGCTAGCGTTAGGGGTTGGTTTTTATAAACATGTTAATATTTCCGTCACGAAGGTATTTTTAGGGTTCCGTACCTTAAAAGAAAAAAACGGAACCCTTATAGGATCAGTTTGTCGTCCGTCTGTCTGTCTGTCAACAAGACCCTTTATCTCGGGAACGCGTGGAGGTATCGAATTGAAATTAAAACCACATATACTCAGGTCTATAGTCCCTTAAAGCTGTAAAAAAATTAAATTAAAGTTTTAAAAAATATATTATGCCGCAAAAAACGTATATTTCGACACTCTCAAATAAATAATAAATAAATATAAAACCCGAGGTGGGCGAGTCCGACTTGCACTTGACCTGTTTTTATTTTCGGTCTCACTATTAAGCCAAGAGGAACAGTTGTTAATAATCATGACCCCTTTCCAAAAGAATACAAATATTATGATATCACCAAAACATCATTTTTGGTTCGTTAACCAACCTGATTACAACATCCACATTCATATGAAAGTGATAACTAGTACCAGTACATAATCACAGTTGAAATATTAATGGTTTTCCTAAAGTTCAACAGGCTAAGTTCACGAATTTGGTATCTAACTTTCAGGAAATTAGAAATGTATGTCCACATTACTAACTTGCCTCACCCAAAACATATAACTCAGACAATCTAAGTTGGAACGCCCTACTCAGACTTCACCTTATTAAATTATCACAAATAGGATCAAAATAATAGGTCTCACGTCTCCACAAGCGTTCTTCGCTTCAGTCTAGATTGGTTGTTATAAGTACGTACATCGAATTCGGCATCGGTATCATTGACATTTATTGGCAACTGTAATTCTTTTCGACGAGTAATAATTGAGTAGCATGTTTATCTAAAAAACACATAATCCTAATACTGTTATTAATTAGTAAAAGTGAAAAAAAAACGTCATTTATGTGCGCTAGATTCCCCAGTAGGACAGATTATCCAAACATGACCAATTAACGTGATAATATGCCGTCCTCGGGCAATTTGTGCAGAATGATTCCCACTCATTTGAGTACCGTGCTCAACATTGGCATTGTAGTTCTGACGTTCTTCGAGTCGTATATGTTCCCGTTAGCATTAATCAAGTGGATGATTGTCGTCGCGAAGTGCGGTGGTGTGCCATTGCTGGAGAAATATGCTAGTTTGTCGCAGCATACATCTGTGAAGACTCGCTATCAGTATAGCTTGCAGCTGATTACTTGTTCGGGTAAAGAATGTAAAATCGCGGATGGCATTATGCAGAAACGTGTGTCCAATGTAAGCGTCACCGTAGAAGAAGATGGCACCGCAGACCGCCGTAAGTGTATGCAGGTACGTAGGTACTCGCGTAATACGCGGCATCAGACAGCAGTTCGAGACTGGGTCCCAAGGTTAATGTCTGTGACGTAATATGGAATTTAAGCCGGTGTGCAAACATGTCTGACACATTACCGCTGTGGCTTAAAGCTCGAGCCTCGTGCGGTAATGTTTGCTTTTAATTTCTGTGTGTCTAGACCAAACAGCAATTAATGCTTAGTAGAAGTACTGTACTAACAAGTCATTATTAATTAGAATTGATTGCTTCGGGACTTTATTCGGAAAAACCAAAGTAATTAATACTAACATGGTAAAAGTATTAAAACAATAAATTCTAATAGGTATGATAATGGTCAAGGAAGTTTAAATAAGTAATTATTTTATTACTTTAACCACTTTATTAACGAGTTCGTTAAGTTAATTTAAGTATTTTTATTAAATACTTCTGTAGGAAAAGAATATTTTATATTTTCGTTTATCCGATAAGCATGCATGATGTGACCTAAAATGCTCTTTTATGAAAAAACCTTCACAGATTGTGGTTGTACAATTGTAGTAATCCTACTTATTGACTATACCTAGTGTTGTTGTAAAATGTTGAATATCTCTATTCCCGAACGTGTGTTCTAAAAAAGGACAAAATACTGAACAAAAATGCGAACCTTGAAAAAAATATTATGTCGCAAAACATTTGACAAGGTTCAGAGAGCTTAGGGCGAAAGAGAGTAGGTATTTATCTTAAAAACAACTCGCTACTGCGATCTAATAGACAGGCTGCGGCAACGATTAGTGGCAAAGGACCTATAATATTATACTAGCTGTGCCCCCGGCTTCGCATTTTACTCGCTTAAATAAATAAATAAAAACTTTATTTGTAATAAATGTGGTACATTACATTGGTGTGCAGGGTTTAATCATTGCAAATTTAGCTAAATTAGTTAGCATACAAATCTTAAGCTAAGGTATTGTTATTTAATTAATGATGTTACAAAACTCATCAATCGTGTAAAAAGCATTCAGCATTAACCATTTTCGAAGTGCCGACTTAAATTAATGTACAGCTCTTAAATTAACCGGGATTTTATTATAAATTTTTATGCTCATTGCGTACAATTTTTTTGATAACACGCGGTTCTAGGTGTTGTGTCGAATATTAAGTCTGTGGGTTTCTAGCATTAATCCCATAATAGTCCTTTACTTCAGTAAATAGCTGGCAGGCGTGATCGGGCCAATGTCGAGTGCAAAAGGCACCCTACTAAGCGGCGAACCCGCTAGTGGTAGCGCCGACGTGACCGGAACTGCCGAAACAGGCCGGACCGCTGTCGGGCTCCATTCTAGCAGGACCGATCTGGGGGTGAGTCGGACTCGGGCCTCAAGGACGCCTCTGTAGGCTCGGACCTCGGCTTGGGCCGTCGTCCGCAGGGTGGACAGGGGACAAAGCAAACACATCGCTTTTGAGCTATAATTTTTTTTTTGCGCCGGGGCTATTACCCCACATGATACCATATCTCAGTATCGATTCTACGTATCCATAGTAGGCAACTAAGGCGGTTTCCTTTCTAGATACTTCCTTTAATTTGTACAGTGCATAGGAAAAATTCATTTAGTTTATTGCGTACTTAGGAGATGGAGAAAAAATAATAGCATCTGTCCTTCCCTAGGGTTCAAGCTTTTTCCGTACAAAATTTCCTTTCCAAACTCTAGTCTATCTCTGTACCAAATTTAATTAAAATCGTTTCATTCGTTTAGGCGTGACAGATGGACAGACGATCTAGTAAAGGTTGCAGGAAGCTGCTGAATGCAGGCCGCTTCCGACCGGTCAATCTGGAAGTCACTGGGGGAGGCCTATGTTCAGCAGTGCTGAACGTCCTATGGCTGAAATGATGATGATGAATTTAGGCGTGACAGACAGACACTTTCGCATTTATAAATTCAAATTCATTTATTTACATGGAAACACGAAATATATAAAAATGAAAAATACAAATTCCGAAATGTTTCATTCCATGCCATTCAATGTCATGTAAAATATTTAGTATAATTGTCACAATCAAAAAGATACCTAAAAAATTATTAAAATGTATGTCAATATTATTCAATTAAGTAAGTAATTATTTTATGCTGTAAAAGTTTTTGTCCGATAGCCATGCATGCAATCTTGTTTGAAAAGGCGAGGTCTTAGATTCCTTTTAAATTTAATACTAATACTAGGGATTAAGGCCCGTGTAGTCGCCAAATGTAAACTAGCATATGGTTTCAAAAGAATACTACTTAATATTTCTTTCGCCCCGTCTTTCCGAAAACTATTTTAAAAATATGCAAAGAATTATCAAAACCTACACAACATTCTGAGCATAGCATTTGTTTCTAGTATACTTACTTACTTATCTATCTATCTATACTTCAGGAGAAAAAATATTGAAATCATTGAAAAAACAAGCAAAAAAGATGCTATTTCCCCTACTTCTTTTAAACCGCTTGACCGATTTAATTTGTTTATACGTCGATTGATAGACCAACATAATACCTACAAACTGAGCATAGGATTTTTATTTGAACGATGGCGTCCATGCGAAAAATATTATTATCCTCAATTTTCGCAACCTAAAGACGCAGCAGCGACTGTCGCAATGAAACGTGGCTGTTACAGCCACGTTTCATTGCGCGCTGTTGTGAACCGTATTCTAATGAGTTTTCGTGCTTTATTCGTACTAACATTCGTCAAGTCGCTAATTTAGGGGCACTACTCGCATTAAAGAAGGGTGAGGGAAAGGAATTAATTTAGTATAAAATATTGGACCGTAAAATTGTAAGAAGTGCACACCTCGCGTGTCTCTCTTTATGTATGGCGAATCGGCCAGGCGTCCATCGACTGTATTAGACAAACTGTTATTTATATAAATCCAACCATTGATAAATATTTGCCTATAGCTCTTCTCGTCGAAATATTGGTTGCTTAGATCACTCACAAAAGCTTGTAGAGTACCTATATTCTGAACATAACAACTTCGGTATACTATCTGTTGGAATTGGAAGCAGACACTGAATCTGGCATAAAACATTATAGACCTATTTAATCTTAATGCAGCTCCGGAGCCGGACGTTTTATTTATACCTACGTCATAAAAAGGAGAATCTGAGCCAGCTTTAGATAACCAACTGCCTTCAGGAACACCATAAATGTTAATTCCCAGACATAAGCTTTTTATTGCTGCAACAATACCTTTTATGTAATATTAACCCTGATTACTTTGATGGAAAAAATCCGGCATTTAAAATGTATTAAGTTTCTTACGTACACATAAAATTTTGTCTGAGGGTCTAGTGAGATTCTTTCCTTTGAAAGCGATCGAAAAGTAACTGTGCATTTGTACAGAATTTGGGGTGGCGGGCGCTGTCTAATGGCACGTTAACAACCTTCTTTTTCGCCGTAACCATAAATACCATAAATCCGCGTTGAGGTTTTCATCAAAAGCTATCGAGTGAAACTCTGCCCTCTGTCTGTATGACTAACAACTATTAATATAATATTCGTTTGACCTAATTTTGGTTGACATAATAATTGTTTCACAAAATATTTATTTCATATTACAACGATAACGCTGACATAATCATCATTTGACCTAATAGTCGTTTGATGTATTTTTTGTTTTATCTAATCTTAATTCATATAATCATTATTTAACAAACTTTTTACTCATTTAATGATCAGTTTAACTAAATACTAAATATTTTACTGGGTCGCGCAAAAGTAATGACCCCATTTGGTTTAGCTACAACTTTATAGAATAGAATAGAATATTTATTGATTTGCATAAGACACAGTATAAAATCTGTTTCAGGATAAAAGGAGATCGGCAAACTTCCATAGGACCTCGGGCCTAATCGTTACATTGATCATTTTTGGGCTGTTTTGGAGATATCTACTTACAGATTTCATCTGTGTTAAAATTATAGCGGTTTTCTACGGGACAGTTGAAAAATCGATAGTTATGTGACCAAAAGTTAGGTTATGTTAGTTCAGGCTATTAATGAGTTATACCCTTAGAACAATTAATTTAAAAGATGTGAAACTAGTGTAAAAATCAGGGAAAGACATGACATCCACCTTCTTTATCAATAGAATAGTATTAAAAGGATTTCACAATGGTTTTTACATGGAAAAATAGTAGTGTTTCGCATTCTTCTCTGAAACAGATAGCATTGTCTTAGAATAAGATCAAACCTGACCCACATGAGTAGGACAGCAGACAACAATTGGAAACTTCTCCCAAAATACGTCGGACAGACGTCGAGATAAATAAAGTACCTACTACTACTTAGTTGCCTCGGCCAGGAACAAAATCTTATAAAAGGTGGTTATAGATTTGGTTGGTTCCTGGCCGATTGGGTCATTCCCATGGACTGTCTAGGTCAAAAATGCTTAATATGACTATGTTATGACATTATGTATGTATATGTATCATGGGATGTTTGTTAATAAACAATTTATACACACTTAAATAAAAGCCAAAACATACTTTTTACTTAACATTTATTCAACATCATCATCATCATCATCATAAATAATTAAAATATCGTCTAAAAACTGTGCAGGTGGCATTAAATCTGGTTGATACCTTGCCCAGCTAAGGTACCATAATATGGACATTGTGTGACAACAGCAACCTACAGTTCTTTTACCAACTAGACAATTACAGTAATAACTGATAATTGCCTCCCTACCAATGAGAGCACTGTCAACAAGAATGTATGTAAAATAAGTTTTACTTGAGATATGTCTGGACTTAATTCGGCCTCTTAAGAGCCATGATGTGCTGGATGCCGACAGTGCACTCTGTAGGTCGCTGTCTGTTTCACGGCAAACTTCAATTACATATTTGCCATCATTCCTTATATGTTCTCCATAATAGGACCTCGCCTGTTTAATTTGGTATGAACCCAAAGAAATTAGTTGCATTTCGCTATTTGTAAGCCGGGGAAAATTAATTATACTCTCATCATCTACTTCTATTCTCAAAAAGTTAGCTCTGCGTCTATTCAAATTATTTGAAATTATGTAATTACCTAAATGATTTTCGATATTCATTTTTTCATTTATAATATTTAATATATCCTCAGCATCTGCACGGTTTGTGATGGGAGGGTGAAAGGCATTTATCAACGCAGCAGCCACTTCAAAATCCTTCATTAAATGTTTAGACGCTGTATTAAAAAAATCTTGTCTAAATAACTTAAAATCTCTCTTAAATCTACCATTTACCACTTCTACGACCCACCTACATATAGTGACTGCCCTTGTCTTATTTGCCTGTAAAGTAGTTAATTGCTATTCACCCTCCTGTAGCGTAGCAGGGACATAGGTTCTGTAACCACAATCGCTTAGCAAGGGCAAGGCATCTCTGAAGCCCCTATCCAGAATAAAGGCATCACCAGCTTGAAAATACTGCCGCAATATAGCAGTTTCATTCTGAAATTCGCGCTTCATAATTTCTGCATCTGAGGTGGTTGCTGGATAAGGGCCCAGCACATCAACAATATAACCATCTGCACATACAATTAAAAATGGTTTAACTAAGTTTTGATACTTATGTAAACTGTATGATCTTTTTTGGTACAAATAATTTGAGCTTTTTTGTACATAGCAATAAGTACCATCAATAATTATAACAGGTTTTTCTTCCCCATCGTGATGACCGAAAAGTCCTTTAGGTATTAACAATGTTCTGTTAATTATTTGTTGTCTATTAATATGATTTAAACCAATATGATGTGGTACAAAATAGTCATAAAGCAAATCCCGTGCTTTACCTACATAACCTTCTAATGTTCTTCTCGGGATGTTAAATAATATTGATATTCTTTCATTGGAATCACCTGTTCTTAGCTTCATTAAATATACTGCTAATGCAATTGGTCCCTTCTTCATTTGTTTTAATCGTGGAACCTCATTTAATATTATATTAAATTGATCTTTATTCAATCCGAACCAATGTCGAAAAGAAACATCTGCCATATTAAATACGTTAGTAAAATCACAACTCAAATGAGTCTCTTTGAGTTGTAACATATCCTCTATTTGAGCAGGCGTAAATACATTTATATAATTATCCAGCATTCTATTAATAAAATCCCATGTTTCTGGATTTAAATGATAATCACATACTCTATTATTTATTGGTACATAATAATTATATGTATTTAATAAATATTGTCTAACACTGATAGGAACTCGATTTCTTTCTTGGCTCCGACATCCTTGAACGAAACAGTGAGACTCTGTTTCTACAGACCTTATATAATTAGGTAAAGTAACCCTTTCACTTGATCTTGAATTTTCAGGGGCAGGTACCTCTTGAATCTGTGGTGCTGAAGAAGTCGATGGCCTTGACTCAAAGTGTGGAGCAGCTCTATCAGCTCTCACCCAGCAAGAATGACATAGATATGCCATTCTACTACCAATCTGTAAAGAAAACTTTGGTAGTTAAAAAATAAATAAAATAAAGTTCTTCCTTTTTTGGCCGTGAAACATTTCAAATTGAAATGGGTCATTAGCATTGACACTAGCATTTTTTATGTAGTAAGCAAGTTATATAGTGCAGATGTCTTTTGTAAAATCTATAAATCATTGTGATTCATGTGTTGGAAACACAAGTATAATAGTAAGTGCACAGTATAATAACTGTATACTGTGCGCAAATAGATACTGTGGACATTTCAATACTGTGGACGTTTTTATACAGTAAGCATTATACATAGTAGACCTTATGCAACTGAAGGTTTAAATCCTTTTTGTGTATGTAACATATATACATAAAAAACCTTTATCAATATTTTTCGAAAACTCTTTGTTTTATTAATTATAAATAAGTACTATTTATTTTAAGACCAAATAAAAATATGCATATTCCCTATATTGTATGGGAGCTCATAGAACAGAAGTTGTTCTCTATGATGTATAGAATATGTGGTTACAAGGTGGACCTTTACTTACGGGACACTTATGTATATGTTTATACACTAAAAGGTTATAAATAAAACAGTAAAATATTTTTTATTACAATAACGTGGACTTTAACCCGTCAACATCCACACGGTCTCTCATGAGACCGCATAACAATGGAATTTCTATTGTGTCTCATTTACGTATGCTTGATGGGTGAGGTGTGGCCATAATGTTACTGTAGACGTTTTGATACAGTGGGCATTTTGATATAGTAGACTTTATAGGTGACTAAAGGATTTAAATTGGCATATCTGATTTGGAGATATTTGAGACAATACATTTCTAATTATAACAGGAAAAGAACTTACCCTGCGGGGTAAAATCCACTCTTCTATCACATCATGAATCCTCTGTTCACGTTCTGAGCCGGTTCTCAGCAAATGAGACCGTGTATGCAGGACAGAACGTCCACAATTAATGCAAACACGTTGATGGCCCACATTAGCAGCAACTCCACGATTCTCTGTTCCCAAAGAATCATTTGCGAGATTCCAGCATGCGTCACATAGATGATCAGAATTGTTAACCTAGAAATAAATCGTTATTACTATCATATCAATCAGTCCACTCATTTAATATAAATAGGTACATTCAAGGTTACAATAAAATTAGTAGGCTCCAATTGTATATACTAAATCATCCAAGTCCAAATGCTTGTTAATAATGTGATTAATGTTACAGGGAATAGTGGTTGACTACCTACATAGAAAAATGATTATCACTGCCAATTAATGCACTACTATGAAATAACATTGGAGTTAAAGGGCTTAAGTAATACAAATCATAAGTTGGTACTAACCGTAAGAGGAGCAACCCATTGTTGTACAAGTAAAAGTATAGTTTCATCTTCTAACAAATGCATGCCTATAGCGTTACTACGAGCAGAACTGATGCCACAGTTTATGCAGTTTTGTGTGCTCATCTTGAAAAATCTCCAATTGGAAGCAATGTTCGGAGTCCAGGTACAGAAGCCGTAGTCAGTCGTTGAGGCAGGTAATTAATGTCCGTTGTGCAGGCGCAAGTCGTTCGTGATGGCAGCAATTATCAGAGTCCGTAATCGGTAGCAAGATTCGTTGAAAAGAATAGGAAATCACAAAACTCACGTAAAAACACACAACACAAACAAAATATCTCAACAATATCAAACAAACCGGCAGCAAAGCAAAAGCGAATGTCAATTCTGACATTTCGATATTGCCAGTTAAAAACTGGTGCAGTATCGAATAAATAGATAAATCGATTACCTACAACAAAAAGTTGTCTGTACCGCTGTAAAGAATTGCATAATAAAAGCGCAGGATTTTTCAGTTAAATATACTCTCACATTCTGTTAAGTAAACAAGGATAATTCAACGAAATCATTAATTATTAACCGAAATAGCGATTGGCTACGAGATGAAATACCAGATTTTTACCCATTTATGGAAATAAAGCTAAATGAATACCCTCCATCGTCCATCGCTACATGGATCACATAATATCTTAGGCTTCTTATACACGAGCGGCACGTAGCCGACGGCAGAGTCAACGGTACCCGTCTCGCCATCAAAGTAGCGATGGCTGCAGTTGAAGCATGGCGCTTCCACCATTTTGTAAGTAAACTTCACGTAGTCCAAGAGCGTGCATGCGCGTGCGGGTAGAAGAAATTGATGTTGAATACTTACCTCTATGTGACGTGATGAAACGCATTTCAAAATATCGGTATCTTTGCGAGACATTGAGTCTTTTAAAATAGCCGTTAGTTCATCAAAAGAAGCAACTGAAATTCGAAGATAATTTAATAATAATTATCGTTTCTCTGCAAAAGTAGATAGAATGTGAAAACTAATTTTCTACAACCCACAGAGAACAAAATTATTTTTCGTTCTAGTAGACGACGACCGAGTAAAAGCATTATCAGTGTTCCCTTATTCAGAATACTTATTTTGCAACAAGCTCCTGTAAAGAAAAAGCCGACGGTGGCTGCATCGGATTCTCAACGCTGACATGTCGACGGCTACCGTTGATTCGGCCGTTCGTTACGTGCCGCTATATGAAATGAGCAGAAATGACATTTATTTAAACATCCAACATTGTATTCTCTTTATGTATAAAACCATTACTCCAACCCATTTTTATACCATCCTAAAATGAGCAAAATACGGGTTTCACCCATATTGGGTAAATACCCTTCATCTCCAATCGCTAACCATAAACGTATAGCAATCGATTCCAGTCGACTATTTTTGCAATTGGCAACATTTTCGTTAAAAGAATAAATTCTTTCAACGTCAGGTAGTAATTGGGTCTCAATGTCGTTACTTTAAGTTTTTGTTACCTTTCTTGTCCCATAGAATTAATAGTTCATATTTTACTACAAATTCTAAAAAAATATATAATGATTTTTAGATATATTATGATTCCTGTAATGTTTAAGCCCATTTCTGCCAATCTCCTTTATGGAATTAAAGGCACAATAAAATAAATAATACAACATTCAAAACTATTAA
Source organism: Anania hortulata (assembly GCA_963576865.1). NCBI lineage: Eukaryota > Metazoa > Arthropoda > Insecta > Lepidoptera > Crambidae > Anania > Anania hortulata. The sequence goes on along the minus strand of OY756396.1, from coordinate 14,305,458 downwards.
TTATTCATCATTAATATATATATATATATATATATATCTATCATCTATATATCATCATCATTTCTTAGCAAAAACAAAACACTTACCTTACAAATTGTTTACCTTATAAACTTTTTGAATGTTAAAGTATAGTTTGTGTATTCTTGAGAGCGAATTAGAATCTAGCGCTCGGCGCTCGCCGGCCGCTGCCGCGGCACGCTAACTACGCTCGCTGCGCTCGCTTCGTTCGCTCGGCTTTGCGCTTTGTGTGGTCACTGTTCTAACCTAACCTAACCCAGAGAAGTTGGGTGCCCCGATTCGAATCTCGATAGACGTTTTTAGGACTAACAAGTTTATGTTACGTTACTCGCGTTCGGTGTGTTGTACTGTAGGTAAACCTATATTCTGGACAAATATGTTTATGGCAATCAAAATAAGATGATTTGATTGTGATAGATATCAACATTATGACTCAAGAGCCTTAGGACCAATTATTATTTGTAAATATAATATGTGCCTAGTAGGTAAGTATTACTTAACTTAAATATTTTGGTTAAATAAAAGTTACATTTAACGCTCAATAGGCCAAACTATTAGAAGGTCAAACATTTTTTGTTTAATAAAAATTATGTCCTATGATATTAGGTAAAGTAAAAATTTGATCAAATGAAATTATTTTAAATGAACATTTATGTCTAACAATATTAGAATAAATAAATATTAGGCAAAACGAATAATTATAGCAAATGAAAATCGATGTTATGAAAGTTTGTAAAGTGATATTACTTATATCAAACGTTTTTTGGCAAAACAATTGAGAACCTGTTATTACATCTAAGATTATTGACACAATTACGTTAATATGCTTTAGCAAGCAATACTAGATTTTTAAATAAGAAGAATGCTCGTGCGATCTATGCTAACTTCTGCCTAGATACAGGATTTTGCTACTATTAATTATTATTTACTAGACAACGAAAAAAGGATTCCTTTCTTTAAAATATATTTTTATTATTTAAGGTAAGGTTTTCGATGTAGAATTGTTTGTTTTGCCCTGGCCACAAGTAGATATTTCTTATAACTTTTTGAGCGAAAACATCTACTAACGACGAATCACAAGTGAGGGGAAGGGGAAAGCAAATGACCTTAAACTTTTAGCGTCGACTCGCGCGACATTTATTACGTGCTTAAGTTAATACATATTATGCTTCTCGCAGACTAAACATCCATCCGTTGCGCTACTGTGCAAATAGATGGCGCGCAGACGATCCAGTGCTTATCACAGAATAGTTCAAAGTTCAGAGATAACTTTCATTCATAAGGTAACTTAATGTTGAACAACGACTTAAAATGTTAAGAGTTAGCTAAGCCCAGTTTATAAATAAAATGTAAACCAAAATCTAATAAATCTTTTACACCAAGTCAGTATCGTTCTAATAGAGTGCAAAAGGAGCAAATGGTAAACCCAAATGAACAATTGCCATAAAATAAAGTTATTTAAGAATTAAAACAATACAGGTAACACTTTTTTGAACAGACATGTAAACGTCAATCATTTTGAGTTTTGCATATTTTTATTCAAAAAAAGCTTACATTAAAAAAAAAAGTATTCAAGTATAATATCGGATTAACTAACTACCTGGTCGTTTATGTAAACCCCGTAAATATTAGGTATATGACAATTTAAGCTGTTACTGAAACAATTTAATCTCTGTATCGGTTATTACTCTGTGCATTAAAGTTGTCGCGCGTAAAATAAAAACTCAAAACCGCACGCTTATAACTTTATAAGAATGGTCTGGAAGAGTGGCAACTTCGCTCAAAGTGCGTAGAGCGCGCGGCGGTCGCTGTGTGCGCGATGACAGCGCCCCTAGTGACCACAATTATTGTGGACTAAGATCTCTCAAATTATGGCAACTGGGTGGTTTAAGAATGATTTTCGGATTGTTTTTGTTATAAATTAGATGAAAATATCTGAAAAGTTTGTGCATATTATAATAAGTGATTTTCTTACTTGAACTAAATTATAAATGTTCTAATACGTACGTGATTTGAATCAATACAACATGATATAACTTTTAACCTTAAACTGGTACAAACAGGGAAAGAATTAGTATTAGCACAGCATGTGAGAGATGTTAAAGAGCTTAGAACCAACGGACAAAGCTACTTAATAAGAGCTATGATCATAAGATAAACGTCTGTGACACAAACCCCCAACGCAACCTATTTCTATCCATCTTGATGTTGGAAACGAATAAAACATGCACGAACTGGTTTTCCCATTGTTTCTACACTTTATAACACAGCACGTACTGTGACTCTTATCGCGAATTTTAACGTTTTTACTTTAAAAAACCGACTTCAAAAAACTAAAACGCTAAAAATAATCTTAACACTTAAGTACCTAATCAGTTACTTTTGGAGTCGGTGCCAGTCGATGAGAGATTCGATGTTTTCGTTTGCACCGACTCCAAAAGTAACTGATTAGGTACTTAAGTGTTAAGATTATTTTTAGCGTTTTAGTTTTTTGAAGTCGGTTTTTATTTTTTTAATAAAATTAACTTATTTCATCAATTTTAGTGATAAATCCTAATCAAAACAAATCTTACGAGTGCAAACATAAGTTAACTGCTGAACACAGATTTCATTTCCTATTTTTCCACCCTTAGGGGTAATTTTTTTTCCGAAAATGTATTATTATAGTATCTTTGAAGTATAAGCTATTCATTAAAAAAAGAATCATCAAAATCGGTTCACATTTGGCAAAGATATTAGGTAAGATAGATACTGAAATCAGTTGGCGTGGTACGGAGTTCATGCAATGTTTGATGATTTTCTTATAGATCCCATCATCAGAATTTAACCAAATTTATATGGGACCATTCTAAAAGTATTACCTTTCAAACAAAAAAATAATTATTGAAATCGGTTAACGCAGTAACGAATGATCGCTGAACATACATAAAAAATAAAAAAATAAAAAAAAGATTCCGACGAATTGAGAACCTTCTCCTTTTTTTGAAGATGGTTAAAAATACTTAATTTCGTTAGTATGGAATTCTATGGAAATATAGCAATTTGACACATGACAGTCCAGAGTTATTTCATATTTCTGCCAACTAACGTGCTGCGATCGATTTGGCGTCCCCCACCTTTGCACATAGCGAATATTTTCGTGGCACACCACAAAAACGCCTGGTTATCAATGCAAGCAAAATATCCGCTTATAGAAAAGTAGGCGCGATGAATGAAATTCAGTAAATATCCGTAACTGGATAACTATTTGAAAAAAAAAAACTACAAACGAAAGGCACGAATACTATAAATAACTAAGCCAAGTTTGAATTGAAACTAAACTACTTCGACGACCGTCTGGTGTAGTGGTTCGCGCTCCGGACTACAAAGCCAGCGGTTGCGGGTTTGAATCCCACAAGGGGCAAATGTTTGTGTGATGAGCACGAGCATTTGTACCTTAGTCATGGATATTTATAAATGTGTTTAAGTATGTTTATCCGTTATCTAGTCGCCATAGTACAAGCTTTGCTTAGTTTGGGGCTAGCTAATTGGTGTGATTGTGGAAACAATTTATTATTATTATTTTAAACAAAAGCGTCGTTTAAAATATAAATGTGTACAAGATCGCTGTATTCGCGGTACTTTTAAGCGTAACACACACAGAAGGCGTGAGCGGAACGGGTCGTTTCGCCGACGTGAGTTGCGCGGTTCGTCGTCTTCACACAGAGAACGGGTCGTGCGCGGGGGGTTCGGCGGCGGTTTTGGAGCGATTCGAAGGCGCGGCTCGGGTTTGTGCTATGGTCAATAACGCATATAAAATATGAAGCTTCTTTAACACGATAACTTTTACATTTAGTCACTAAATGTTGATTTGCCACGGTCACCCATTCAATGGTCAGGTCAAAACCACGGTCCCATCACTCCCATCCTAGTATCCATACTTAAGGTTATGTCTACGACATAAAACCTTTTTTGTTATTTTTATACTTTTTATTCTTTGACATAATTTGTCAATTTTGGTTATTAAATTTTTTCACTCTCTTGTCATGTTACAATTTTATCTTACAAAATAAATCTTTAAATACATAATATTTCATTATATTTTATTTACAAGCCTAGCAGTAAACACGCAGGCATTTACAAAATTTTGTATTTTTCTATCAGCTGTCATAATTTCAACTACTCGGACCTTATTATCTTTCCCAGGAAATGTTCTTACGACACGACCTAAAGGCCAAAATTGGGGATGAACCATATTATCTTTCAATAGTACTAATCCTCCGTGTTTTATATTTGGCTGATTCGTTTGCCATTTGGTTCTTTTGTTTAAAGATACTAAATAGTCATTTGACCATGCCCGCCAAAAATGTTGACGGAACTGTTCAACGGTCCTCCAATACCTCAAGCGATTATTAGGAACGTTTAATAAAGACGGTTGTGGAAGCGCGGTCAAAGGACTACTTATTAAAAAGTGACCCGGTGTCAATATGCTAAAATCTGATGAATCATTAGACATCGGACAAATAGGTCTCGAATTTAAGATAGCTTCTATTTCAGTAGTTAACGTAAACAATTGCTCGAATGTAAACAATTTTGAACCTATGACTCTCTTATAATGAAACTTAAAAGACTTTACAACAGCCTCCCATAATCCTCCTTGGTGAGGGCTATATGCAGGAATATAATGAAATTGGATGCCTTTTACAGAAGCATAATCACTAACTGCACTTTGAAATATACTACTGTTATGCAGGCGGTACAGTTAGTGATTATACAATATAAAATTAATTATTAATTATTATTATATAATTATTATTAATATCTGTAGGTAAACCTCTTCGAGAAATAAAGCGCTTTAGAGCTGATATAAAAGCGTCACTAGTCATATCAGGATGTATTGCATTTGAAGCAAAGCAAACAAACACCGAAACGTATGCCTTGCTGATAATACTTCTTCTAATAGTTGAATGCTTAATGTCAAACGGTCCACAGTAATCAATTCCTACCTTTTCAAAAACACGACCTGGCATTACTCTTTCTTTAGGAAGTGAACCCATTAGTTGCTTGGCAGATTCTGCCTTATACCTTGTGCATGTCACACACTTGTGAATAATGGATTTAATTTCTCGAATTGAATTTAAAATATAAAACCGTTGTGCAAGACTACTAGAAACAATCCTTAATCCACCATGTAATAAAAGTAAATGCTCATTTAAGGTTATGAGCCGTGTGACGTGACAGTTTTTCGGTAAAATAATTGGGAATTTCTTCGTATAGACAATATCAGAGTTTTGTAATCTACCACCTACTCTCATAAGGCGTTTAGCATCGAGAAAAGGAAGTAACATTTTGAGGTAGCTTATACTGTTTCTAGTTTTGTAATCGATTCCCTTTTTAATACATTCAATTTCCTTTGAGAAATAATGACGTTGAACGTATTGTATTATAACGTTTAAAGAGTTTTGAAGCTCTGACACTCTAATACAACCTTTGTTTGACGAGAGCTTTTTACACTTACTAATAAACCTTAAAACGTATGACATAACACGTTGCATCTTAAAAATGCTAGAAAACTTTGTAAAAAATGGCATCATACAAATATCAGAAGAAACATTCGAACTTAAAGCTACTTCTTCAATAATTGAGAAAGGATATTCTATATTTAACAATTGAAAATTGTAGCAACCATGTTTTATGTAATCGGGTCCATGCCACCACAAATTGTTATGCTCAATATCTTTGGGATCTCCACCGCGAGACAAAATGTCGGCTGGATTAAACGAACCTGGAGTGAATTTCCATGTCATACCGTTAGTCAACTTATTGATTTCTTTGACGCGATTGGCCATATATGGCGGTAATTTTTCCTCAACAGTATTAATCCATCCCAAAGATATTTTTGAGTCACAAAATAGAAATCACACAAAATAGAAGTCACAAAATCTTATTTACATTTAGAACTGTCAAAACCTTCGATGCAAGTTTCGCTAAAAGTAGCGCTCCATTGAGCTCTAGTTTTGGAATAGTAAGTTTAGAATCTATGCCAACAATACGAGATTTGGCGCATAATAAATTTATGTGAAACTTGTTGTCAGTGGTTCGCACTTTTAAATATAAACAACAACCGTATGCGTCACAAGATGCATCACAAAATCCAAGCAGTTCCACTTCTTCTGACTCATGTAAATGTAAGTCCTGAGAAATTAATATTTTATCCATGCTGGATATTGAGGCATGAAAATCTTTCCAGATATTTTGAAGATCAGAAGGAAGAGGCGCGTCCCACTCGAGATTGTGTTTCCAAAGTAATTGTAAAATCAGTTTAGCTTTGACAACAACAGGGCCAGCATAACCCATTGGGTCAAAAAACCTACTCACGGAACTTAAAACAGTCCGCTTTGTGGGAATCTCAGGAGCAGTTACAACTTTCCCACTAAGCACAAAAACATCTTTATTAATATCGAAAGAAAGACCTAACGTTTTAACTGTTATGTCCTGATCAAGATCTTTTTGTTGAAAACTATATTTTTCTTTTGGAATATCTTGCAAAATAGACATGTCATTAGAACACCATTTATGTGGATCGAAACCACCTAGCTCTAGCAAACCAAAAAGCTCTTGTTTTAACTCAATTGCGCCATGATAAGTACTGTTACCACATAGCACGTCATCGACATAAGAGCTTGTCAAAATGGCTTCGCTTGCTAATCATTATTATATCTGTTTGCCAACTCAATTAAACAACGAGTAGCTAAAAAGGCTGAACTGGTTAGGCCGTATGTAATAGTTTGTAATTGTAAGCATTGTAAGGGTTTACTTTTATTTTCCCGCCAAATAATGTTTTGTAAAACGCGATCATCAGAATGAATTAAAATTTGCCTGTACATATGCCTAATATCACACATAAGAACGTATTTATGAGTTCGAAAACGCAATAAAATATCAAATAATGGTTTTTGAACAACGGGTCCATTGCAAGAACAGGCTAGACATTTACCCGATCTCGCGCTCCCATCGAACACAACTCTTAACTTAGTCGTCATCCTTTCCGGACGAAGCACCCCGTGATGCGGAAGGAAGTAGAGCGGACGTTCTTCAGGCAAACAATTATCTATGTCTATTATTTTAGCGTGTCCTAATGTAAGATATTCGTTTATAAAATTGGTATATAAAGAATGATATAATGGGTCCTTGTCAAATCATTTTTCCAAGTTGTAAAATCGTTGTAAAGAAATCAAAAATGAATCTGATAAATCATAATCATCTAAATCACACTTTTTTGGCATGCGAACCTCGAATCGCTTATTTTGTAATGTAACAGATTCCTGAAAAATCATCTCGCTATAGTCTTGTTCCGGTAAAGACTCAATAAACGTTTCCGGTACCTTTTCAGTCTCCCACAATTTTTTAACATAAAAATCTTGATCAAGAATATTTTCTTTTAAATGCATTGAAATGGAAAAATTATTAGAGGGCAGTACGTTACCAGAAACGATGTGGCCGAAATGAGTATTAAGTAAAATTGGCTCGTTGGGACCGCCTTCTACCTTTCCATCCTTCAAAACTCTGAAGAAGACATCGGCGGCCAGAAGAAGTGAAATCTCTCCTGAAACATTGAAATTCTGATCAGCTAGTTTGACAAAGCTTGGGATTGTAAACCTTGAAATATCAAAACTATTTTGTGGCAAGCTAACTGTAATCTTGTCCACAATGGAACATGTAACATTGACATCAAAGTTTTCTGTAAGAGAATGTAAATGCAAATTAACCCCTTTGCTAACTTTCTTAGTATTTTCTCCTAGTGTAACAATATTTTTATGTAATTCAAATGTTGGAATACCTAGCTTTAAAGCTAAGGCTTTTGTGCAAAAGGAAGTTTGACTTCCTGAGTCAAGTAAAGCGCGCACAATGTACTTGTTATTAGAAGCATCTGTGACTAAAACTTTGGCAGTAGGCAATAGTACATTGTGTTCACTTGACCTAACTGAATGTAAAACATGATCGGATTTACTGATACTCTCCTTGTCTATGTGAATAAGCGCATTGTGTCCTTGGCTGCAAACAGAGCACTTAAATTTGTATCGGCAAGGTTTTTCATGTGAGGTTAGACACAACTTGCAGAGTTTTTTATCAGTCGTAAAATCATACCTCTTCTGCGGTGACATTAAAATGAAATTAGGACATTTGTACAGCTTGTGATCCTTTGAGCACATGATGCAACTGTTAAGTTTCTTTGTTTCGCTTGCAACATTGGTCACTCTTGCAACGTTAGTTTTTGTGATTGTCGCAGAAGGGCTTGCCTCTAAAGAACTTGCTCTTTTATCAATAAAATCAAGCAGAGATTTAATATTTGGCAATTCTTCACTTGAAATCTCCGAGTAATAAAGTCGCAGTGTAAGAGTATCTAGTTTTCTACTTATGATACAAAACAAAATAGAGTCCCATTGGTCAACTGGCTGCTTTAAGTTTTTCAATGCCATCATTTGCTGCCGAACTTTAACAGCAAGGCCTCTAAGTTGCTCCGCAGAACCGCGATGTAATGTAGGAAAATCCAAAATTGTATTGATGTGTTTTGTAATCAAAATAGAAGGATTGTCATATCTTTTCTTCAGCAACTCGATTGCAGAAATGTAAGACTCGTTTGTAAGCGGTAAATTATCTATGATTTCTAACGGCTCTCCTTTCAAATATTGCTTTAAATAATATAATTTTTGTACATTCGATAGTTTTGAATCTTGGTTTATCATTGAATCAAATAAGTCCCAGAATGATTTGTAATCTTCTAGTTTGCCATTAAAAGTACAAATCTCTATGCGTGGAAGTTTTAAATAGCTCGACGCTGTAGAGTTCATGGACTTGTTAACAGTAGTTATTTCGCAATTTTGTAGTAATGTTTCGATTTTTGTTAATAAATCGTAATATCTTTTTTCAATTTCATTGCTATCATCGTCATGCTCATCAATACACAAAATAGCATGTTGCGTATTTTGAAAATTTTAAAAAATTGTTTCTAAAATCTTCCTGCGGATTTTGAGTGCGGTGGCGTCCATTACTATAGACTCGAGACATTTTTCTAGATTAGTAAGAGCCCTTTTTTGTTGTCCCCTGGTTATTCTTAAAGATTTTAATGAAAGCGCACACACTGGTTTGACTGTCTCATCGCTCGATGTTTCGCTTACCGACTCATCCATGTTTAGTGGTATGTAATGTTATCCCGGGTTTCGGCACCAAATTTTGTAAATGCCTGCGTGTTTACTGCTAGGCTTGTAAATAAAATATAATTAAATATTATGTATTTAAAGATTTATTTTGTAAGATAAAATTGTAACAGGTTCTTTAACCACGGTCCACTTTTATGACATTGATATTTTGGGTGACGATTGTTAAGCAACCTCAAGTTTGGCCACCAAATGGATGGGTGACCGTGGTTAAGCAACCTCAAGTTTGGCCTTTAAATGGATGGGTGACCGTGGTTAAGCAACCTCAACCTTGGACTAAATGGATAGGTGACCGTAGCTAAGAAGCCTCAGGTATAGCCCCAAAATGGATGGGTGACCGTTAGTTAAGCAACCTCAAGCTTGGACACTAAATGGATGGGTGACCGTAGTTAAGCAACCATAAGTTTGGACACAAAATGGATGGGTTACCGTGGTTAAGCAACCTCAAGTTTGGTCCCAAAATGGATGGGTGACCGTGGTTAAGCAACCTCAAGTTTGGTCAATAAATGGATGGGTGACCGTGGTTAAGCAACCTCAAGTTTGGCCTTTAAATGGATGGGTGACCGTGGTTAAGCAACCTCAAGTTTGGTCCCAAAATGGATTGGTGACCGTGGTTAAGCAACCTCAAGTTTGGTCCCAAAATGGATGGGTGACCGTGGTTAAGCAACCTCAAGTTTGGTCCCAAAATGGATGGGTGACCGAGGGTTACGTAACCTCAAATTTGAACACTAAATGGATGGGTGACCGTGGATAAGCAACGTCAAGTTTGGTCAATAAATGGATGGGTGACCGTGGTTAAGCAACCTCAAGTTTTGAAATTAAATGGATGGGTGATCGTGGTTAAGCAACCTGAAGTGTGGACACTAAATGGATGGGTGACCGTAGTACAGCAAACATTTTATTTCCTCACATATTTAATTACTTTTTTCATTCAAATCCATAACGAAAAATTATAATGTTTTGTAAAATAACACAACAGTCGTAGTATACGCGCGGCACCCGTTCCGCGCACGACCCGCGAACGCTCTCTGTGTGAGCGCTTTGGTCTGAATGCGTGTATCACAACGAATGTAACGAACGCCGCACCCGCGCACCACCCGTCCGCCCGCCGCCTATCTGTGACGGCGGAAGGGCCGCGCGGGACCCGTTCCGCGCACGACCCGCTGCCGTTCCGCGCACGCTCGCTGTCTGTGGGCGTCCATTTAAACCTATGTTAATAGACCCGCCGTACTGCCGTCGTGACCCGTCGCCGTCCCGCGCACGCTCTCTGTGTGTGTTACGCTTTAAATATTTTTAGTGCTGATAAGAACTAAAAACTAGTATTTAGATACTACATGCAAAACTTCAACATATAAGTTACATGATAATATATTAATTTCCACATCCCATATTCAGTGTTTTCGCCAGGAAATGACAAACATCTCTTTTAGGTGTGTTCTCCTCACCTATCGCCTTCATTCATAACGTTGTTGCGGTATCTAGATAGCGAAGTTAGACGACCAAAGGCATTGTTAAAGTTTGAACTTTCCTTTGTGGCGTGGCCAACGCGTTTTGAATACAAATTCTTTATGACTTATTTTTCTTTAATATTTTCAGCAGCACGACAACAAAATTAACTTGATTTCAGCAGAATCCTGAAACCCACGATCACACTGTTTGCCAAAACAAATCAGTATACCGACACTTATGTTTATTAACATGAACATTAACATAAAAGCGTAAAAGTGGATACAGCATGATAAAAGATTACCGAAAACATATTTTAGTATAATCATTTTTGATGCTCAAAAAGAAACCCCTTTTAACCATGTTTTAAAAATTGGTATTTTTGTACATATTTTTCTTTTTTCTTTTTAGGGTTAGTTTTTGTTATTCAATGTGTACAATTTCATAATTATACAAATATATCTGAGCAAGAAAAAAAAATTGGTACTTTAATACTTTTATAGATTTTGTTTGACGTGCCCTGTTCGGATAAAAAAAAAGTGGAAATACTGCTACATACCGCTATGTGTTTACTGTGGTTGTGACGTTACCGCCATTTGGAAACATTCAGCATTGTCATATTTGTGTTGGTATTTTCGCTATTTACTAATAATATACCTAAATAACATGCCATTCCGTTGCATTCAATATGCGAACCGTATTGACAGTTTATTCTTATAGAAGTATCACAGTTGTAAGGATGATCCGGCCAAAACAAAAGGACTCCAAAACAGAAGGTTTCGCCTACATCTCTATTCTTATTTCGTATTGCCGTGATTTACTCGATTATTTTTTTAGTAATTTTTTTAACACTGGCATAATAAGTAAGACTTTTAAACTTTTAAACAGTTATGTAGCAAAGGGACGGCAGGCACTGTGATATTTCTTTTATTACGCAATTATTATCATTACCTATTTCTTAATGTTTTTTATTTTTATTTTTAAAAACCTCTGTATTGTGGTTTTGGCTGGAGTAAAAGCACATTATTAGTCCGTACTTTGTACAAACTATTTTATTTTATTACAAGATCTACAGCTCTAATTACAATTTAGATGAACTTAAGAACTATGTTTTTACAGCCAATAACAGATCTACTTTTTAAATTTAATATAATATAATTTTAAAATAATAAATTTAGAACTTCAGTTAGATTTTTCGTTGAACGTTTCAATTTCGTGGTTATCTTTGAAAAATCTTTTTTTTTTCTTGTTTTAGTTGAGTTATTGCGGCCAGGATTGTAAAAGAATACCACCAGCGTTGCATAAAATGTATGGCGCTAAAGTTAAATACTTGGACTTAAGGTACGTGCTGAGCCCTATTTAGTGAAACTATACACATAAGATATTTAGAGGGAATTCTAAAAGGAGAACATTTTATTGAATTCATCTCTTATTTTATTCTAAACACGTATAAACTGAGGTGCTTTTAGCTCAGTGGCGGCAGGGATTTAGTAGGGATTACAAAAGTTAAGTTAGTTACTACATGGCTCTGAATGCTGGGCCATTAAGAAGGTAGATGAAAAGCGATTGCATGCAGCAGAAATGAGAATGTTAAGGTGGATGTGTGGGGTGACGAGAATGGACAAGATAAGGAATGAATATATTAAAGGAAGTATGAAAGTGGCACCTGTAGCAGAAAAGATGAAAGGACACCGTTTGTCTTGGTATGGACATGTGATGAGAAGGGAAGAGGAGCACGTAACGAGAAGAGTGATGGATATGAGTATTGATGGGTGGAGAAGTAGGGGACGACCTAAGAAGAGATGGATAGATTGTGTGAGGAGAGATATGACTGAGAAGGGAGTGAATGACTCAATGACGAGTGACCGGATTGCATGGAAGAGAAAGACATACTGCGCCGACCCCAAGAAACCTGGGAACAGGGCAGGCAAATGATGATGATGATGACGACTAAAGTTAAGCAACCCACGCCGCGGTTGTGAGTGGATGGCTGACCATTCCGACTATATTTAATAACTTTTATTACAAGCTATAGCGTGGATAATATCGCTTGATACTTGTCGTGAAGCCTACTCAGAGGCCTTAGGGCGGTTTGATTACATCTGACAGAAGGTTTAGCCACTGGCCTTACAACACCCCTCCACCAAACCGCACTGGGCCCACGTGTTGCCCAAACCTCATAGTTAAGATGAGGACTGCTGTGCCCTGCAGTGGGACGTATAAATAAAGGCATACTTACTTAACTTTTTTACGTATTATTTTATAAGCTTAAATGTACTTTTCGATGACAATATTTTTTTAAAGTATGAAATAATAATAAAATTGTTTGCAGTTGGAGTTATGTACGAATGGTGAGGTTTAATGTTTTTTTGTCAAACTTTTTTTAATTTCAAAGACACACCCATATCCTGATAGGTACTCGTTACGTTACGTTAAATCGATATTGATAGAACTTGAAAAAACTGCATCCACTTAGCTTATACCATTTTACTTCACATAATTCAAACCTGCATAGCAATCACAAAAAGTAAATTTTTATAACGTTCAAAATAAACGTTTGAGTAATAATAGTTACGTTACTGGATTACTGGATTAGCTGGTTCCTTCACCCGAAACGTCTGATTTGTGTTAATTTCCAAACTTGTTTTGACTTGCGAATTCAAATATTCAAATCGTGACATTACAAGCATTGTTTCCAAGTAATTAAACAGTCGCTTTTCTTGTCTCTTGAACTGAATACAATAATTATAAATGTTGGACGCGAGTTGAAAGGTTAATTAATTATGCTACAGTTTATATTTTCTTGGTTTTACAGTGAAAGATAATATCTAAGCGTAACGTTAATAAGCGTAATCTATAAACATGTTGGTAAAACAAGATCATGTTTCCCCAAAAAAATTAATTACAAAATGTATTTTTGGTATAACTCTAAAGTTTTCTTGGAGAAAATTTGTAGCAATCTTAAAGTTTTATTAATGTTATAGTCTTTCGCAACCGCAGTAATTGTGCCAATTTTGTAGATCCATAAATTTATGCGCCCGACAACTCACCAATTCCCATAGTCTCGAAGTAAAGAATTACTGTCCTTGTTTTACAATGTACTAGACAGTGAATTTAACAAGTGACGTCTCCCAGTTCACCCAGACCCGAGCCAATTAAGAATTGTTACTTCCGTTTGGACCCATGCCGTGTCAGGCCCCACGGCCACACACGGTCGCGGAGGACATGACGCAATATTGGCCGGCACTGATATACCTCCGCGACTTCTTACATGGTTGCATCTACATAGCTAGGCATGTTGTGTCGTACCTACCTTCGGTAACATGTTTTACCCGCGGAACTACCTCAATGAAATATATTAAGATATAAAAAGATGATTGGTGCGTTTTACCGGATATCATTGCAATCCTTACTCCAGCTGCCCAATTATTAGTATATTTCTTACCAGGAATTATATGTTTCTAGTCTCTTAAGGGATTATGGACGTTAATGTAAATTCTGTTTCTCTCTAAAAATTCACTTGATCTTTATTTCCTAACTAGCTGACCCGGAACTTCAAACCGCCAACAAAAACTGACTGAATTTATCTATATTATTACTGAACCATCTTGTTTAACAGTTGACAATACGAACAGTTTGTATGGGAAAATAAAATAGTTGTTTCTATTACTTTCTTTGCAAATCCTTTATGTTTTCTTACCTTTTAAACCTTCCCTGAACTTCCACAAATATTTCAAGATCAAAATTACCCAAATGGGTCCAGCCATTCTCGAGTTTTAGTGAGACAAACGAACAGCAATCCATTTTTATATATATAGATAACGGCGAAGCTCCTTTATAAGTAATAGCGAAGTTCCCAGAAAGTAATTTATAAGGCTTAGCAGCACATTGATATCCAGAACTGAAATTAAAACTAACTTTTTTAAATAACAAAAACACTAATTTTAAATCCTTATTTTTGTGTGTTAACATCTGGTTTTAATGTAGTTTTGTTACTTCATCCGACTCAAAATGCAGATAAAATACGGCCTAAGTAGAAATAGTACGACCATGAATATATAATGTATGGATAATCAAGAATCAAAATCAAATCATGTACCTAAGTAGGTACAAGAAGTCCTAGAATAAAAAATTTGCTGTTGATACACTGTATTTCCTGTAAAATAGGCTGACAAAGGTTACAGAGTTTGTTGCGCCGTTTCTTCTCATCACCAGCCGATACGTAGTCCCGAAGCGGTGGTAGAGCAAAGCTATAGTTTGGGGCGTAAGTGCCCGGAAGAGGGCCTATATACTGAAAAAAATACTATTATGACTATTAGTTTTTTTTTAAGGCGAATGGTATAAATGTTCTCCTTTCCCAACCTTGCCCAAGGTTTACAACGGAGGTCAGATCGCAATAGTTCAAAATGTAACACTAGTGTTTCATTTTGCGATTTTGCAACTATTTCGATCTGACCTTTGTGACTTCTCATCTGGTCCTAAGACCAGACTTTCCAAATCTAGGACTCGGAACGGGTCATGGTCAAGGACTCGAAACGAGTCAAAGCGGGAAAAATACCCGCTATTTTAGTGTAACTTCCAAAGTGGTCAGTTTTTTCTTGTTTATAGCACTAATTCTTTAATTTCAATAACACACCATTGCTTACTTACTGTGTAGATAGTAGGTTTTCTTTAATTTAAGCAAGCAACTCACTTTTAGTTACAACAGCATCGAGACTCTCAAAGGTTTGGAGCAGTTCGGTAGATTGGAAGAACTGATACTGGACAACAATAAATTAGGAGACGGAGTAACCTTTCCTTATCTCCCTTACCTGAAGACGCTATCCCTCAATAATAATCAGGTAAGCCGAAGGTCTACTTATCGCGCAATTATTTCTGTGCTATCGTTGTATCAATTGTTTAACAAAATGATACGGTACAATTTTTGAGCCCATTTATAAAATATATTTGTACGTAACGAGAATAACAACTTCTTTTTGGTTTCACTTAAACACACACACAATTCACTTAAATTAAATCATTTTAGTTGTCATTTTTAATAAACCTACTCGATTTTTTTTTAGATAACCGACTTAGAATCGCTGATAACGAAGATAACGGAAAGGCTGCCATCACTGTCATACTTGAGTATTCTCAGCAACAAGGCTTGTCCTAATGAGCTATCGGACCTTGACAAAGATGACTCTGACTACCAGAGGTATAGGTAAGCTCCAGAAATACAAACTTTATTTACCCTTTGACCTTTCTTCTTTTAATAATAAAACCACAATAGAAAGTAGAAAATAAAATACTTCTTTTTTTCATTCGATGACTATTCTGTCAAATTTGTGTGACCAGTATTTCGCCACGCACAAACTGCATTATCGGTAGTGTGTATGGGGTCTTCGCGTGTGCAGTTGTCTTACGCGTTACATGGAAGTAGGTAAAGGTTTGGGAAATAACACTACAATCGCACGTACCATCAGTATACCAGCTACGGGCAGAAACGGGCAGTTACATTGGTTGTCGTTACAGCGGCCGACCTGAGTTCACAGCTTCTTCAAGTATTTTTAAGTAGGCCTCTTTAGGTGGTGCTTTGCCTGATGCGGGCTCTCTTCACCAAGCTAGATTGAGATAAATCCTCGCTGTTTAGGCACCGGACATTTGGACATTAGATCCATCGTTCTCTTGCCTTCGCAGCACCATGGAACTTCGGAATCGGAACATTAGATGGCGGGAGCTACGAGTATGTTCCTCTCTAGCACCTTCCCCTCAACTCTATGTACCCCTATACCTACATAAAGTAAATCATTATAGTATTTCGTTTCACTTAATGAAAATGCGGCACCGTTTGCGTGGTATTCGGTTTGTAATTGACTGTGTGTGTGTGTGATTGTTGTAAAAACGTAAAAATCTAAACTTTTATTTTTAAAAACTTGTTTATGTAAAATATTTCTAAATCTGTAAATCTAAAAAGTGAATATTACTCGTGTTATCTATACATCATCAATTCAAAAAATCATGTTTGTAATCTATGCCGCCAACTAAACCATTGATCTGATTGCCACCACGCAACGCAATCAACGTGACAATAAGCCAAAGGCAAAAATAAATTCCAATGTTGCTTATTGTGAGGGAATAATAAAGTCAAATTCAAATGCGTTTATTGTGTGTACAGCTGAGATATAATAATGTACAATGGAGCTTAAGTACACAACTAACACTTTGCAGGAGCTGCAATCCTGTTATTCTAAAATTAAAAAAAAATATATATTTAAAAAGTTAAGTATAAACTTAGTTACTGAAAACGATCTAACTTATTTTATTAATTTTAATATCCCCCATGCCTTTCCTTTGTGCACCAAATACCAAGACAAAGTAATAAGATTACTAAGTAAAGCTAAAACGTTCACGTATCTGAGGGAAGAGCTAATAAAAACTATATTATCTTAAGACAACGCAACGTTCTTTATACATTAACCCTCAATATAATAAATTTGAGAGAACAAGTACAATTCAACGAAAAATAGGAGTTTAATAAATATTCTCTACTTCTTCGAAAAGTGTTACCCAGAAAGTTTATTATGGATATTTTATCGGCGACTGAATGAGCGCTACACAGCGCGCATGCATAGGAAGGACAGTGTTAGTTGTGTTTGGCCGCGCGATTCATTGCTTTTTGTAAAAAGCACAGCCCACTTAATTTTCAGTACTTCTTTTCTTTCATAAAACTGCTCTAAATGCTCTCCTTTGGAAAAAGTTTACCTGTTACAAACAAAGGTCATTTTTGTAAAAAACTTTAGAAAAATGTACTTAACACGTTAATCAATATTATTTTAATCAATTTTGTAGTGTCTGCATAAATATCTTGTTTTTCTTATTGCTTAGTCAAGAGAAATAGGCAGTTTTTTTGTATATTAGGATGGAAAAATATGACCATTTTTTTAAACCATACTTCAACTACTTAATGGCCCAGAAATCCCTGTCTCCTTACAGTAACACTTTTTACAATACTGCACTTATTTAATATTTATTTTATTATGCATCTCTCTGTCTGTATGCCACTAGTTGAGAAAGGTCGCCATTTTTCTCAGTCATTAACTAATATAGTTCATGAGTCACCTGCTATAGCTTTAATGCCGTCGACCCACCGTCTAAATGGTCTACTTCGTCTTGTCACTTGTGAACCAATTCATTACTAATTTCGACCATTTTGAGCTTTGATGATAGAGTTTATTGATAAATTTGGTATCGGTCTTTAAACAGGTTTATTTGCTTTTGACGCAGATTTTTTGTTCTGCACAAGTTGAAAAACCTGCGATTCCTGGACTCTCGCCGCGTGTCGTCCCATGAGCGTTCCGAAGCGGAGAAGCGGGGCGAGTTTATGCGGGTGCGCCGTCCGCCTCCGGAGGCTGAGGAACCGCAACCAGCTCCGAGAGGCCAACCCCTCAGGCCGCTGCCAGTCGACTTCTCCGCGCTGGGCAAACATAAAGGTAATCTAGAGCTAGCTTTATTAGATGATGGCAAAATATGGAATTATTTGCACGCGTTATTATACTCGCTTGCGTCGGCGACCACGAAGGCACGGATTTCTTCCTTCCTCTAGGAGACGTGTTTTCAAGCATAAGAAGAAATGAATCTTGAATCCGAACACAAAAACATTCGTGTGTTCATTTCATTTTTATGGACCCAATATCGCTCTGAAAAGCAGTGATTCTGCCAATGTCGAGTTTAACTTTAATAGTGTTTACAATAAATAACAGGTGTTGCTTTTCATGGATTCAGCGAAGGCTACTGTTCTCGTAGAAGCAGGTTTCAAGACACTATCGGGTCTAAAGCAAATTGTCTTGAGACAAGTCACTTGACACTCGAAGCGGCGTTGAATGCCAAGATATTTCAATAGTGTTAGAAGTTTATCACTTTACCAATCAATAGAACACAAACCACACCAAACGTGCACTCTAAAGCTCTTTAAATGTTTAAAATAGAAACCATTAAAATAGATCGACCATGCTTTTCGTTAGACTACCCTTCACCGAATCTCAACTCAATGTCATATTTTATCAAATCTCTCCTAACCAAGTGTCACAATATTAAATGTCAATCTTTTTTTCTTTCTACTAGTAGAAATCAAACAAAGATTTCGTATTCGGATTGGAAATCGCATGATTCAAAAATACGTATCTGTGTGGCGCTCCTTAGACGTGTGATTAATATAGTCTTCTACAGTACCTTCATATTGTATATTTTGTGTGTCCACAGGAGCCTACGGCAAGTGTCACTACAGGTACACTGGCAAGCACTCCGAGGGCAACCGTTTCATTCTCAACAGTGACTTGTGACGTGGCTAGTAATAACGACAACATTTCCAAATAATCGTTTAATTTATATTCATAAGTTCAGGGTAGGGTTGCCATGCCTAATAAATAAAGTAAAAAATTGAAACTACTGTTTATACGTGAAAAAGGATAGTACTTATTTGTTCCAAAAAAAATGGCAACAATAGTTCAGGGGTAGAAATAAGAGTTTTGTAAAACATATTGATAAACTGATGTTTAATAATTATTTTTAATGAAGGTATTTTAATAAGAACATTTGTGACAAACATGTCTCCATGGTAGCATACTTCAGGCTGTAAATTTCAGTAGTATCACCGTTTACTACAGTTCCTTTTTGCCATAATAACACGACGATTCTATCTGGTAGTTGTTTATAGTATAAATGTCAATTACTGACTCAAATATACAGGGTTACATTGCAAAGGGGTGTCAAATTTAAAAAATAAGATCTAGTGAACTATATAAAGAAGCGTCTTAATCGTTATTATTTTTTATAATAGTATGTTACGAGAAAAAGGGACTTTAAAATATGCGAAAATAAAGTCAATAGAGAGACTACGAAAGCCGCGCGGTCATTCATCAGAGGCGAAGGTACGGCGAGCCTAGAAGGACCTTACGCAGTGTACATACGGTGCAATTTTTTCATGAATGAGTAAAATTATCTACACATACTCGTACCTACGATTTTTAACAGCGGATAGAAATAATCAAAGGACATTGTTCTGCGTCCATACATTGTTCGCCTAAGAACCAACAGTAATAAAAAGTACCTTTCTAGGTTCGATATGACACGCATTTGTATATAAGAACAATAATTCTTGACGGACACTTCTGAGAACTTATTTATTAGCATTTATCATAGTGATTTTAAGGTTATGTTTGATTGTCATAAAACATTATAATGTAGGCACTTTAGGCACAGAATTAAACAGTTATCATGTCATACTAAGTACTTGTTTTAGTTTACCTACTTCTATAATTCACTAGCAATGTTTTATAATATACTTATATTAATTACACTACAATTCCCTACCTACTTATTTAAATTCCATTTCTTATCTTGGGATTTCTCTGAAGAATGCAGAAGACAATAAGCAATACCTACCTATGCACTAGCACTAATTAAGAAAATGAAACTCAGGTTGTGATGACATAGGTATTTATTTTATTTATAATAATAAAAAACAATTAACTACTCTAATTAGGCATTTGATCAACATTTTCGAGCAAAATGTAAAAGAATTGTCCAGGGGGGTTTATATTCTCTATCAGGCCCAAGTTATATAAGTACCATAATATTGTGGTCATGACATGTGCCCAACAAAACAAATACAACAGTAATTATTAATTGCAATATGGCGGTTGATTTCTGTATGCACATTCTGAGCATTTAACAATGAACAACCACATAATATGCAAGTTTTGGTGACCCGCAGTAAGAGTTGAATCTTGTGAGGCTATTGTTGCACTTCTCTCAGATATCAATGTGTGACAAGCATCACAAATGTAGTCAGCCAAAGTAGCCTGTAATATAAAAAAAAAATTAAATCAAGAGAAAAATGTTAATTGACTCGATCAACTTTATGCAATAAAATAAAATGTTTACAATTGAAACCAAGCTTAAAACACTTACAATCCTTGGTGTAATCTGTTGTTGTACTTGTAACAGGATAACATTATCATCTTAAATATGTTATCTCACAATAAATTAATGTTACGTTTAATGCATCTTAAAGGTACTCTTGTGATGATGGCAATAATTACAATTTTGTAGCCCTTTCAGCTCTTTGCCAGCAAGGATGAGAAATGTAATGTGATGCACAAACCTAAAATCATATTAAAATTGACAAATTACTGAATTATAATTTTAAGTGTTAATGATTCCAGTTTTTATGTAAAAAATACATAGCTGCAAAGGTCTTTCTAAGAGGATGTTTTTGATATTGACATGATGTTGCGTTGATATAATAATTGATGTGATTGTGTGCGGAGTGGTAACACCATATTACAATGCGCACAGTTCTTCCCAATTGAGCTCATGTTTGTAATTGCTTGATTCAATCCAATGGCTTCAATCCAACAAGTCGTACATATGAAATCATGAGGCTGCACCTGGAATTTCATGTTTTTTAGTGATTTAAATAATAATTATGTAGGTTAAAAATGACTATAACTTATACTTTCCGGAATAAACTATGTTAAAACTTACGGAAAGCCACCCATTATTGTATGCAGTAAATAATCTGTTCATCTTTCAGCACCATAAAGCCACTAGCTGAACCACAACATTATGTAGATTCCATCGTTAGTCCGTCATGAATGC
Organism: Anania hortulata; assembly: GCA_963576865.1. Classification (NCBI taxonomy): domain Eukaryota; kingdom Metazoa; phylum Arthropoda; class Insecta; order Lepidoptera; family Crambidae; genus Anania; species Anania hortulata. The sequence goes on along the minus strand of OY756396.1, from coordinate 14,284,156 downwards.
AGAGTCCGTAATAAAACAAGCCAGATAGGTCGCTAAAGAGACGTATCGATATCCGATGTTAGAGCCTTGTCGTAATTTATAAAAACTTAACACAAAACAATTTAACAATTGCACCCCGATTCTGAAAATGTTTTTCAAAGGGCTATTTCAACGTCTTGTCATCTGTCAACGTTACTGACACTTTTATTTTCTTTGCATGGCACAAGGCTGATTTAGCCCAATGAAGTTACAATAAATTGTTTTTATTTTAATGAAAACGTCGATTTCACAGTATTATATTTCCCTAAGACACATAATATGAAATGTCTATTGATTCTATTTACTATTTACATACTAAATTATGTAACTGATGGTATTGTCACATTGGCCAAATCACAGAAGCCCATACGTAGCACAGTAGTTTATAAAAATATTTTGTACAAATGATAGAAATCATATAAGTCCTTTTTTATTTGATTTTACGATCCTGAAGTGTCCATTACAAAGTAATTAATGATAATTAATGCAAAAAATAAAACAAGAATTATGGTAATAGTCATATGTGTGTTGATTCTTAGGCGAGTTTTAACAATGTCCTTTGAATTTTTTTTTTTTGTTCTTTGCATAGTTCGATTAAGTTACTGATTCTGAGCTACTCCTAAAGATTTGGCACCCCTTTGCAATGTAACTCTGTAGAATTCCAGTTTAGAAATTTTATGGAAATAATTGTTTAAATAATACATTCCATCGTTAGTACCTACTGCCTTTTTGTTTAATTATAAGCTGTAGATTAATATTTTAGTTTCTCTTGAATAATCTGTCACAACTAAAAATACAGATTGTAAAAATGACATTCAGTCTTGCTCGACGACAACATTGTAAACATTATTAATATTTTATGACAGGTGACGTTATTTCGTTTGTTTTAATCGTGCCAGCTTATTTAAAAGACGCTAAATATTGTTTTAAAGTAATTAAGAATGCTCTACCTTAGGAATAAAGTTATACACTTTTTCTGACGATTGAAAAAAAACGTTATTTTACACGCATTTATTTAGGTTGTTTTGATGATATTGTTATATTAGTAGATTAGTTCTTTACTTATGACTTTTTTATACGATACGTTATTTTTATTAAAAAATATTAACTAAACAATGTCTTCTTTTGTATACTCATAAAAAACTACCCGCAAAAGTTGCAAACATTCAAATAGTTTGGCTTTAGCGACTCGAAACTCACCAAGTTTCAAATCAGTAGCTATAATTGGGATGCAAGAGCAATACAACCGTAGATTACTATGAATACAACACATGAGTTACAAGACAATTCATACCTAACAGATAGTCGAAACTGAAAATTGACTAAAACTTGCCTAAAATTATTAAATAGCTGACATAGGAACCTAGGATAAAACGCAACTCTTAGAAAAATAGGATAATCAATGTCAATAATTAATTAATAAATAATTAAGTAGATTCTCAAATAAAAATGTAATTTTAAAAAATCATTATTTTTAAGTAGACGTGTGTAATGTGAAGCCTGAGCGGCACCTCGATTCAGGATTCTTCGGTTATTTAACCGAATCAAAAGATTTGATATCATTCTCGAATCGAATGTCGGATTTATTCAGAACAGCATCCGACTCGAGTTTGATTATGATATCGGTATCGGCACGGTATCGGTTCGATTACAAGATGCAGTTACGAAGCCTATTGTTACAAAATATTACAATTTAATTTGAATTAATAATATAATTATAAATTCAAATACAATTTATTTAATTTATACATTATAAAAAATCATAATACGAATAATTGATTTCTGTCTATCTTAATTATGTAATATTTTAGTGTTAAAAAAAATATTAAACTTGAACCAAAAAGTATGTACTAACACTTTCATAAAAACATGCTTTGTAAATGTTGACTGAGTGTCAGGCAGTTGTCACTAATTTGTCACTTATTATTTGACGTGCCAATGTAAATTTTAAATTTACAATAACAAGTTTTTCCTAGGAACAGACCTTAAAATGAATGGATGCATCCCGCAGAGACCTCAGAATGCGTATTTAGCACTCAAAAATATATTTTTTACAATATTATGAAGATATCGGGTGCTTGGTACCACTCGTTAATTTACTGACAGAAATCGATCGGACGTCAGGAAAGTCATGTCCGTTATCTGAGTTGTGAATAGCGTTAATATTCTTTGAGGGTCGAGAAGTACTAGTAATCGCACGAGTGTGACGTTATTTCGATTCGGTATGAAATATGTCAAGTTGATCGACGATACGGTTATTATGAATTGAAATTGTTATAAATCGCCTGATTTCTGACCGAATCGGTTGATACAGAGAGAGAGAGATGATACAGAGTTACCGTAGGGTTCTGAATCGAGGTGCGGGTCGCTGTTTTGTAAAGACAAAATTACGGTTTATAAGTTTTTTTTTCAATATAAACATTGAAAACAAATTGGATATGGTACAAGGTATGACAATAAAAAGTAAAAACGAGCATGTGACATAAATTATTTAATATCATAAAGATGTAACTATCTTTATTTATAATTATGTATTTATAATTAAATAAATTAGGTACTCCTTGTTTTTAATTTAGTGGTATTTTTGTCATTGTCAATCACTTATCACTTTTTTTACTAAATGCTAAATACACATTAACTGTCAAAGAATTGAAAAACTATGAATAGATTCAATAATAATTCAATGGTCACAAAATAACTAACTTTAGACACAAGTCTAAGACTATTTAAATTTTGTTTTTAGCAATTACATGCTTTGTTATATCTATGATAATATAACACTTGAAAAAAAGTCTTAAGACTATTTTATCAGTTACAGTACAAACTGTAGACGTTGCGACGATACTGCTATAAAACTTTAAAATTTCTTCGGTAGAGCCGTGCAGACAGTTTTGACTTCAAGGTAAGGGTCTACGCAGTTTATGCCACTGAAATCAGATAAAATAGACGTCCATAAAATACACAGTATTTTAAACATATTTCATTTTACGGAAAACTTTTTCACGATCTTAAATAGATTTGTTTTTATTCAAATCAATACCGTTTCATACCATCAAATAACGTGTCAAAAAATAAACTTTTCAAAGCTGTTGTTACCAAAACTATTCATCGAATTTATATGTCATACAAAAAACTGTTATTTAAACTCTAGTTTTTTCATTGATATAAGCTACCCAGCAAGCACGCAAGCAAGCATTCATTCATGTAATCAGCATGCATGGATCACTCTCATGCAACAGGCAGACAACATGCATAAGATTTTATCTTCTTAAATCGCACTCTAGTATTAGCCCATTAGACAGACTAGTACCTACCACCACCAAAGTATTTTTACGTAAATATCAAAAATAAATCAATATCATTAAGATGTATATGAACGATGGAATAGAACATGAAAGTGACATTTGATTTGCGTAATAGTTAATTATTGAGTTAAAAGAGCTGTGAATAGTGTTACTTAAGTGACGGATTCCCGGCAAAAAGGTCTTACATAAGACAAATGTTACGGGTGTCCTCTAAAGTGGTTTGCAATGTTATATAAAACTAATCTAACTTACCCTTCACGACCAAGTCCAGATTCCTTAAAACCACCGAACGGTTGTTGCGGATTGAAAACAAGGTAAGTGTTCACCCTGGAAAACAAAAATATTATTTATAATAAGAGTACTTACAATGCTACGGTTTAATTGCAAAATCCCTAGGGCGCTATAGTTAAAATTCGTGTAAACATTTTTCATACTTTCTTTAAATTATTTCCAGCAAAGTCGTAACTATGGGCATGAGCGCCCTTACTTGTATCAAGATTTGAATTTTATGCTCCCCAAGACTTGTTTTCTAAGATCCCCAGCGGTCCGCATGCTGCAAAGTGGACCTCCGACGGTGGCACCCTGGAAATCACCCGCCGGGCTAGCCCCTAGCTACGACGCTGTCTACTAGTATGTTTGAAGTAAGTCATAATTATATTCCTTAAGTCATAATTATAATCTAGATAGAACATTATACCAAACAATGCCAGCTTCCACGTGTTTGCTGAACTGCAGCGCGTTGTTCAGGTTGGAGGTGAAGATGCCGGCCGCGAGCCCGTAGTTGGTGTTGTTAGCGCGGTCGAGGACCTCTTCCAGCGTGTCGAATTTGAGGATGCTCTGCACGGGGCCGAATATCTAGGAAAGACGAAGAATTTCATTACGTAAGTACTAAACCTGTAGCAGGCGGCAGACTCAAGCCATTGGGTATAACTTCGCGTTGCCCACATTTCTCGGACCTTGTTTTTTTTTTGCGTCAGGATAATGCGTTAAGCATACCACACCAGCCGCAGGGGCGGCCAGGGGTTATGTCGATTGTAGGGCTCTGGACCTCAAGTGTCAGACTTCCTGTCTTAAGACTTTACTTACCTCTTCTTTGGCGATTGTCATATCGTCCTTGACGTTCGCGAAGACCGTGGGCTCAATGTAATAGCCAGAGTTCCCGACGCGCTTCCCTCCGGCCACCAGCTTGGCTCCTTCCTGCTTGCCCTTCTCAATGTATCCGAGAACTTTCTTGAACATGATGTCATCAACCTGCAAGGTGTAAGTAAATACAAATAAGTACACCAAACTATCCAAACTAAAGAAGACTACCTAGGTACTTACTTACCTTCAGATTATTTAGCGAAACTTCATTTTAAAATACAAACAAGAGGTAGTACAAAGTGGCGAGTCGATAAAAAAAGCGAAATTGTGTGCCAAAAATACTTATGATGTTATTTTGACACATAATTTCGCTGTCTTTATCCACTCGCCACTTTGTTTAAGTACCTAGAATAAGAAGAGTAGCGTACTTTATGGCATCCCTATATATGTCATCAATAAGTCCAATAACCTCAACTAGTTCATGCATTATACATAAAGGTACCTATTTTACCTACTTTCTTGAAAAAAATTTCGTCAAAAGTTAGGAGCAATACATATTTAATGTAGGCAGGTAATATACTTTAGTACCTAAGTAAGTACCTACGTCTTATTTGTTATCAGACGTAGAAAGTTGGATGGACTAAGATCGATCGAGGAGATTTAGATACTTTAGTACAATGTAGGCGGTCAAAACAATACCTATACAAGCAACTTCTCTTTGAAAGCTAAATGGTTTCAAATCTCTCATATTCACACCAATAAAAACCAATAAAACCAATTTATTTCTGCAAATAGGCCTAAATTAAGCTCTTTTACACATCCCAATATTTTTTTACCCTACCACTGCCTAGGGACAATTGTGGGCTAGCGCCGAGAAGAAGCAGCGCAAGAAACTCGGTCACTATTGTCAGCCTCTTTTTAAATAGTATGTTTACATTACAAGATAATATGTACCTGTGCGAGCAGGGCAGTATTTAATTCCATACATTTTTATCAATTACATAGTCATTTACAGTGTAATAACCTTTTTTCATTAAAACCATCTTGACATGCGATTTAAATTTATGTATAGGTAGTTCAGCAATAGACTGCGGCAATTTGTTAAAAAAGCGAATACATTTTCCCATGAACGAATTACCTACTAAGCAGTCTGAAATTTGGAACGGCAAGTTTGTCTTTATTCCGGGTGTTATGATTATGAATGTCACTTTTCTTAGGAAATAGATGCAGGTTTTTACGAAGGTTTTACCTGTGGTCCATGTCGCGAGGTTGGATCTGAAGGGTTGCCAATTTTAATGCCCTTCGCGTATTTGGCGGCTGCCTCGACGAATTTGTCGTAGATGCCGGCTTGCACGAACAGGCGCGAAGCTGCGATGCACATTTGACCCTGGTTACCAAATACCGCGTTCGCTGCGTATGGCACTGCTAGGTTTACTATGGATAAAACAAAATATTGAACTTATTAAGCCGTTAGCACTTTACGAGTTTAGTGATGTTGGGAAGGAAGGAAGGTTGGGACTAGGGATAGAGACCTACGAGATTCTCTATATTAGGAGTCGTTATTAGGGCACGGCCAGTTCTGTCAAAATAATGATCACTACTTACAGTCAGCATCCTCCATAATGACAAGCGGGCTTTTGCCTCCAAGTTCAAGGGTCACTCTTTTTAGATTGTTCACTCCAGCTGCTTGCTGAATTAATTTGCCGACCTGCAAACAGTAATACCAAATTAGTTGTATGCTCCTGAAACCATATTGTTAAGTTATCGAAGGTTGTTTTTTTTTCATGTGACATAGTTGCGTGAACGAAAGAAGCAACACTTGCATCTTACAATGTGAGTGCGTAAGTAGTAGGTACTTGTTAAAAAACACGAAAGTGCGAATCGGATTTGTGTACCACGCCTAGGTACCTAGGTTATCCGAAGAGATAGGAGACAAATCAATATAAATGACACTAAATAACATAGGTCGGGACTAAAATGTTAAATATAAAAATATTAAATTATTTTAAGTTTTAAAGTAAAATAATTTACTATTTTGAGTTAAAATTGTTCTTCAAGTTCTCGAACAATTTGTCAAATAAGGTTGTGACCTTGGGGCGTGTGCTATTTACTGCGAGTGTGTGGAAACTGGGAACACATTGGCACCGGTCACCGTTGAAATTTGAGTCTAAAAAAACTGCACTTACCTCTGCAGAGCCAGTGAATGATATCTTAGCAACGTCCGGGTGATGCGTGAGCGCAACGCCAGCAGTCTCGCCGTAGCCGTTTACAACGTTTAGCACGCCCTTGGGCAGGCCAGCTTCAGCAAGCAACGCGGTGAGAGCCAACGCTGTCAGAGGAGTCTGCTCTGCTGGTTTCACCACAGCCGTACAACCTAGAAAACCAACGTTTTAAAGTCGTTACTTTGCACTACTCTTGATGCCTAGGACAAGTGCTGCTTTAGACCGTACATGATGTATGTATATGGTCTCGTTTAGTTTTCGTTATAATATGACTATTATAACATCATCATCACTATCATTTCAGCTATAGGACGTCCACTGCTGAACATAGTTATCATTTAAATGAGCTATCTTCTGCTAGGCGATCTGGCGATCCAGGATCAGGACTGCCCCCGCAATTCCCTAAGACTCCGAGCAAGCAAAGCGATCGAGAGCGGAATTAAATTGGTGTAGCAACCACGACGGTCTCTCGATCAACCCAGCATAAACAGAACTAATAATGTTTATCAGCTGTGCCGTTAGCGTACATTTTACACATTTGACACCTTTTTAGCCTCTCATGTGCAATGTGTAATTTTGTCCATTTACGTACCTTTTGAACCTACTCAATATCTGTGTAAAACGTAATATGGCCGATGATGATGTACAGTTAACCAGGTCAACCTAACCAAAAACTTAAAGGTCATTCAATCGATTTCAACTTTAATTCCGACATGTAAATATCAATATCAATTGAGAAATTTTGACGTTTTGTAGTAGGTTGACGAGCTAATGTCTGTACATCGCCGTAGCTAGGGGGGTCTAGGGTGTTCGACGCCAACCCAAGAATCCTCTTTGCAGACTGTATTATTAGTTATTATTAGGCGTCACTTCTCTCTCTTTTATTATAGATAGTTTAGCTGAACGGGAGTTAAGGCAGGGGGGTGTCACTCCGCAGTTTAGGTATATTCGGGCAGCGCGCCGCCCGAAGCGGCGTATGGCATACGACTGTCGCTCTCAGCTCGCACGGCAGTCGCGGTCACGTCGCGCTCGCGCATACTTGAAAATATATTTTTTGCTTTTCGACAGAAGCAATGTCAAGCATGCAAATATAAAAGATATTGCTGTGTTTACGGATGTCTGAAAAAAACGAATAGTGATGATTCACTTCTGATGAACTAACATTTTAAACATCAATCAATCAAAACAAACAAAAAAATCAATCAAACAATATTTAAAAGTTAAGCAATTGTAAGATTATTTTATAATAAACACAATAACACATTTTATTTCTTTACTTATTTTTTATTTTATTTTGTTAGAAAACTTCTCAAGTGACAACCCCGTGCTGTCGTTCGCAGCTCGGTCATAAAACTGGGGCGCGCAAAGAAAATTCACGGTTCGCGCGCGGTTATAAGTTTCAATTTTGCTTGCAGCTCTGACGAGTCTAGGTATATTTTTATACCTAAACCTCTTTTGTTTGGAAGTGAATCTTCTGTACGGTAGTACTATTAGGAACATAGATCTATGATTAGGTATTATGTGATTAAGGACAGATATTGCATTGTAGCATTCACAAATTTTTAGCGCTCGCTTCGCTCGTGATTAATTTGTTTAATGCATACGACTTGCATAGTCTGCCTTCAACGACGCGTTGCGTTACTTTTTAAAATGTATTGTGGTCGTAATCGTTTCGCCATATTTTATTGCACCTCATATAAAAACTAAACCATCAAAACTTCGAAAATTTTATAAATTATGCGTCATTCCGTGTCAGTTTGTATTTTTATTTAATTCAGATTACGGCAAAAGTCGAAGCCTAAATGTATGAAAATTAAATTGCACTGCACTGCAAAATTCTGGGTGCCACTGCTGCTGTCGCAGTAGCTAATGCCATCGCCGTTAGTATGCCTTCTAGTGTAAAAATGCCTAATATGTATCTCGAAAATATTTCGCTCTCGCTTCGCTCGCAGCTTTTTGCAGTTACTTACATAAAATAGTACTTTTCACCACTAAAGTTATAACAATAACATAGTTCTCTTTAAAATTTTAAAAGCGCAAAAATATTTTTTAGGTAGGTACTATTCTTAATTCAGCGGGCAGAGAATGATTAGTAAAATTGTATTATTAATATTTTAGCAGCAAGGCTTTTTAAATTTTTTACAATGATTAATGTAATGGAGTCTATCCTGACTGCAAACTACAACCCCCCCGAAACGAAGGCTAGCGTAGAGCCGCCTTGCTTATGTACCTTTTTACCCCATAATGTACCTTTTTAGCGCTGGCTATGTACCTTTTGCGAACTCAGTTGCGGCAACACTGATCACTGATGATTCCACATAAGGTGGGTGACCCAAATAAAGCCTATGTCCTGATAAGGCCTATTTTTTAAATTTCCCGCTTCGCGATTTCAAATGGCCGCCAATGTTTGTAGAAGTGTGCGTGTACATTAACTAACACACATGAACACAGCGAGCGGCCCGTGCCGCAAGCGTGTTGGAACCTGCAGTCGAAAACAACCACGACGTGGAGCGCACGCTTGTTTTTATAAAATTCTGGCAGAGCAAACAGTAAGTATTTTTATTTTTATTTGTACACGGTGTGCTGTGCTTTGTCTATAGGATAATTATACGTTTAGCCATCTCCTCACATAAGTGAAAAAGCTGTAATATCAGTGCATTCTATTTAATTGTTGTTTTGTTTACCCATGTGCCATGCCCTAATAAAGCCTATAAAAAAAATGTGTAGGCCTTATAAGGGCACAGGTACAGGCCTTATTAGGACAATGTTTTATGTCAGTTAGAGAGTATCACAGTAAAATAGTAAAACCTTGTTTTCAGTAACATCATGGAAAATGGATCACTAGCTTCTACCACAAGGAAAAAAAGGGCTCAATGGACTTCGCAACAGATGGAAAACGCTGTTAAAATGGTAGAAAGTTCTAGAATGGAGGCCGCGTACCGGCAAGCGCAGCGTAGGACGTCCACTCACAAGGTGGTCAGACGACCTGGTAAGGGTCGCAGGAAGACGCTGGATGCAGTCCGCTTCCAACCGGCTAATCTGGAAGTCAATGGGGGAGGCCTATGTTCAGCAGTGGACGTCCTATGGCTGAAATGATGACGGTGATGACGTCACGAGAAGAAGATTTTCCTGGCACTTCTTCCATGATAAAGCGTCAGTTACTGGCTGTACATCTGCACAACCTGCAGTTGCTGCAACGCGAAAGCGAACCTCAGTAGAGGCCTTAGTAAAACGTCACGATAATAAACCTTCGTGGTACTGTCCAGCATGTAAAGAAGATCGAGTTGATGATATGCGAAAATGTCTTACTTGTGGCGTTTGGTATCATGAGCTGTGTGTTGGACTCACACCTGCTGATAAAATATTTTACTGTTCAAGAGATTGTTTAAAAAAAAGATGAAAACGGCTGATTAATATAGTACTTTTACATGATGAGAAACTCGTTAAGTCTGATCTAAAATGACCAAAAGTAATTAATAAGATCTCATTAGATTTAATATAAGTATTGACAACGTTTTATATTAATTAAGAAGTTGAATGTTTACTTGTTTTTATTAAGGCTTTATTAAGACACAGGGTTCCCAATAAGGCCAAAGTGTCATTTTAATTATTTGTGTTCATAAAAGTGTGATTTTTGTTTCTAAAGCAATTTTGTTTCATTTATTACAAAGTTTAATAAATAAATATAAGTATTTCGAATTACCAGTGCATTTTTATTATAAACCTGCTAGTTAGATAATCAAAAAAATAAGGTAGGCCTTATTTGGTGACCTTACCTTAAACGAAATATCAGCCATCTAAGACTGCCCAGGAGGTTGTTGGATACTGAAATTTCACTTAGGTACAACGGAAGTTAAGTACGTAAGTACTTGACAAAAAAAGCTTTTATGGAACAAACACCTAGACCTTGAAAGAAAGGGCCTGCACAACGTTCTCTCAATGCAAGAATATGATAGAAAACATGGGGCCTCTCCCCAAAAATCACCAGATGGCTCTAAACAACGGTAATGGCCATTGCAACACTAACATAACAGCTTAGAGCTCTCGTATGGTTGGCAAATACAACACTAAAATCCACCAAAACAAAATTGCAACGATTTCAAAGACGGCGTGCTCTGCAATTACCGGTAACCATTCCAACCATATTTAGTGACATTCATCACAAGCATCTCCGTGCTTCGGAAGGCACGTTTAAAGTTGGTTCCGGCTAATATCGCTTGATACCAGTCGTGAAGCCTAGTCAGAGGCCTTAGGGCGGCTTAATAACATCTGACAGTAAGGTTCAGTCACTGGCCTTACAACACCTTTCCACCAATCCGCACTGGGTCAGCGAGGTGGAGTATGGTCCAAACCACTTCATAGTTGTGGTGAGGCCTGTGCCATACAGTGGGACTTATATAGGCATACTTTACCATTACTTTAGGCACAAAAAGCTCGCATCTTCCAATGCGCATGACGAGAAATTACCGAAATTAACATTCGGATACTCTCTGACAGCATTGCAGTTTTAAAAGCCCTTTACAGCTACACCAGCAACTCAAAACTCGTTTATGAATGCTACTTATCCCTGCAGAAGATTGCTACAGCCAACGAGGTAACACTGCAGTGGATAAAAGGGCACAGTAAATCCTTAAGCAACGACGCCGCAGATGAGTTGGCGAGGAGGGGTTCGGACATGGTCACAGACGGGCCACTCACGATCCTCCCTTTGCGATAGTCCCAACTGCGCGCCTGGATCAGATATCATACACTATCACTACAAAACGAACGAAGAATAATGAGTACCACATGCAGGCAATCTAAACTGACTCTTTCAGGGGTCACGGTGAGATTGACTCGAAGTATAAGTACCTACTCTGCCTCGAAAGACGAGACCTGCGCATAATCGCGGGTATTGTGACCGGTCACTGTCTCCTTAACAAACACATTTACACCATAGGCAACTGAGATAGCCCTCTCTGCAGGGCATGTCTTACTATAGACGACACTACCAGTTACGTAATCCTGGAATGCAATGCAGTTGCACCACAACGCAAAGAATTCCTTGACAACCCAAGGTTGCTTCGCGAAGCCTGTGAAAAACCCAGGAAACTCCTGCGCGACTGGCCGGAGCTGGTTACATCAGTAACCATTACATCCCCCACGCACAAAGGACCGAATTTGAGTCTATCTAAGTGCGAAAAAGGGAGTCTACTCTCATACTCATACATAGTACCTATTATTAAGAAGAAAGAAGACATTAAATTATATTAAAGGTTACCTGCAGCCAACGCAGTACAGATTTTGCCGGCATACATGGCTATGGGACCGTTCCAAGGCAGGATAAGGCCACAAACACCGACGGGCTGTTTCAGCGTATAAGAGAATACATCCCCATCTGCAAATCAAACACATGCGTTCACAAAACAATCGGTACTTGTAATTTTTTTTAACAAAACCTAACTTGCAAACTAAAAGAAAAACCTACCAGATGGTATGGTATCGCCTTGGATTTTGTCTGTCAAACTAGCGAGGTATCGTATGGTAGCTGCGACGCCGGCCATCATCATGCCAGAGAACGCGCATACCATGCCGTTGTTGTACGTCTCCAGTTGGGCGAGGTAGTCACTGTCGCGCTCAACTAAATCAGCGAACTTGTTGAGTATGCGCCCGCGCTGCGACGCGTCCATCAGGCGCCATTCCGAATTGCGCGCGAACGCAGCCTTTGCGGCTGCCACGGCTAGGTCTATGTCTGCCTGTAAATGGTTGGCTAATGTTTTATTATTAGATTAAGTATTTACCTGAACGCGATGTTTTTTCTTTCTTAAACATACGATAAGTTCTATAACTAAAATTTAACAATTTTAGTCTTACTCTCTAAGTACTTATTTTCCTATAAAAAATTGTCTAATTTCTAGAATCGAAAATAACAAATACGTCAGTACTCGTATATTTAGGTACGTAGATAGGTAATTCCTAAAACAACGGCGAAAATATTGCATTTAAGTACGCCAAAACTACGAACAATAATGTCATTCATACAATACGTAACACCAGTGTCCGCAGAAAAGCCATAGATCGGGCTCTGTAAATATTTAAGTACATTTAGTTTTTTTTTTGTACATTTATAAGGTAACTAACTAGGTACCTATACATTGTATCCTATTAATTTCTCCCTCTGTGTCTTTGTTTTTATGTTCGCCAGTAACGGTGCTCCTTTATATTCCCGGTTCTCCTTTGTAAGTTTTTCATTAATTTATTAAACTGTTATGTACCTACCTACTCTTTTTTTATCTTATCTAAATCCCTCCTAATATCTTTCAAAACTGGTAATACCTACTAGGTACACGTTTGAAACCTCATTCAAAAACGTGCTCTCTCATTTTATTAATGATATTTTTACTTGCAAAATAGGCATTTAAAAGTTATCATACCTTGTCCCCCTCTGCCACTGTCGCGATGACGGCGCCGTCATGCGGGCTGTACGTGTCGAAAGTCTTACCGCTTTTCGCATCCACCCACTCATTGTTGATAAAGAGCTATAGAAATTTAAAAGACTGTTAAATGTAATAGTTAACTTTTATAGTGTTCGGTCTGTCACATAACGTGTTTATCTACGTTCAAAATGATGCATTATTTTAGAACTTTAGAATTATCTTAAAAAGGTTATAGTGAGTCAACCTTATCAATAGACATAATATACTGTCGAAAGGAATATTTTTATATGTTTTGCACCAGTTTTCATTGATGCTTCGCTCCTATTGGTTAGAGCGTGATGTTAATAGCTATAATCTTCCTAGAAAAATAGATTAACCAACACAAAAAATATTTTTCAATTCAAACCAGATAATTTCTGATTTAAGCGCGTTCAAATAAACAAACAAAAAAAACTCTTCAGCTTTATATAGATAAGTAAAATAAATAGTAAGATAAAGACTTATAGATAAAGACTACTCTGATAAATAAATATTTCATTACATTTACGATATAACCCAATTTGTTCCAAACTTATGTTGTGGGTTATACCCATTGCCGGGTTACATTTTTAAGATTTAAACTAAGAAACTGATAAAGTACCGTACAAACTTTCCTTCCTTTTTCTAATCATTCAGGGACTTCAATTTTACAAAACTTTGATCTTTTTATCAAATATTTTCTTGTTAATTAAAATATTTTTTTTGTATAATATAGAAAAAAATTGTGTTAATTGTTGGAAGGATTTTAATAAAATAAAAATAATTTAAGTTAAATATAACAAACACTCTATATTGTATTACTTAACTCACTTACTTTTGTATATTTTATTTGAGGAGCCATTTTCACACAAGAGACACGACTAGGCAGCAAGACGACCGGGCAAACACTTAACCAAGTAAATCAGTGTTGGGACCTATTTATACAGAAATCCATTTGATAACAGTGTAAATTGTTTTCCTTATGTATTTTAAATTTTAGGATACATAAATGCTGATCACGATATGGTTATCAAAACCAAGTATGAATAAGTCGGAATAGACAGGTACTTAGGTATAAGTAGATGCGGTGTATCGCCACACACATGCCTTTATTACGCAATATGGACTTATATGGTGTTTTTGTATTTAAATAAACCCGGTTTTTTAAATATTATGATGAACTTAAAAATCATAAACAAAATAGGTACTTTTTATAGTAAATATGTTATTTTGTGAATTTGAGTTAATTTTGTAATAGAAATAGTATTTATTGCATAAAATATGGTAATACAGGTGGTCACAATAATAATGTCCGCATATTTTACCGCGATTCGGCATGCAACATTTTAACACATTTTAATTAAATTTAAAATTACAATAATAATCGATAGTTAACTGAGCAATAACAAGTAATAATTTAATTCTATCAATAAAATACTTGAAATGTCACAAACAAACAATAAATAAAAATACTACGGTCAAATAAATATTAAATAATAATAGAAGTTAGGCGTCCGTTAGTTAGTTGACCACCAAAACAAGATAATATGATAATATAGCGATTTATCGACCCAACTGCAAAAATATGATAGCATAAACATAATTCTAAGTCAATGTATGATAGATCTAGCCGCCATCTTGAATCGCCGTGCCGGTTACGTCACATGTTACGATCGCTGTTTCGATAAAAATTCAACATGGCGTATATCTATCATATAACTTTTTTTTTTAAATTGATCGTTAGTGTCCATAATTTGCTATATCATATCAGATCATATCGTGTTTTGGTGGTCGTGCTAGGGCGGCTGGTTCCCACAATACTCTAATTATACAGTGATCCGTTTAGAACGTATTCCTCCCTAGCATGAGCACCAAAACACGATATGATATAATATGATATAGCGGTATATCGACACCAACTGTAAAAATATGATAGATATAGCCGTTATGTTGAATCGCCGTGCCGGTGACGTCACATAATTATGATCGCTGTTTTAATAAAAAATCAAAATGGCGGCTACCTATATCTATCATATTTTTACAGTTGGTGTCGATATATCGCTATATCATATCATATCATATCGTGTTCATGCTAGGTAGGCTTAAGCAATTCATAAAACAAATGAATTATCGTCTTTTAAAACCTACCTTAGCGACATACCTATCTATTTTATAAAGAAAAATGCAAACAATACGGTTTACTAACACTTGAGGACCCGCGTAAACGGTTAGGTGTTTACTTACTATATGACATAGTGCATGGTCGTGTAGACTGTCCTGCCCCTCTAGCATGATAGGTATAGCAATTTATCGACAACAACTGCAAAAATGTGATAGATATAGACGCCATGTTGAATCGCCGTACCGGTGACGTAGCATGATCGCTGTTTCGATAAAAAATCAATATGGCGTCTATATCTATTATATTTTTGTAGTTGGTGTCGATAAATCGTTATATCATCATAACATAATATCATATCGTGTTTTGATGGTCATGCTAGGGGGGATGAGGTTTTGGTCAGCGTGTCGTACTTACTGTGTAACGGCTCGCCGCTCCGGCCGCCACCTGCCACCGCTACAACGTGCCGCGCTCAACTACTAATTACGCTCGTAACGTGACCTTGTCGCGCTTACCCCGGGTTTACAACGAGATCTTCAGCGAGATAAATCTATTTGCTTACAGTAAGGCAACATTTAGGTCACTTGCCATTAAGGTTGATCCTAAAAATTGAGAGGTCCCTAAATTACTTGAAAAACCTTAGGTTATTGTTGGGTTATACAGGGTTACATTGCAAAGGGGTGCCAAATCTTTAGAAGTGGCTAGGAATCAGTAACTTAATCAAATTATGCAAAGAACAAAAAATAATTATTCCTATCCGTTGTTAAAAATCGTACGCGTGGATAATTTAACTCATTTGTAAAAAAAAATACACCGTATTTACACTGCGTGAGGTCCCTGTTGGCTCGCCGTACCTACGCCTCTGATGAATGATCGCGTGACTTTCGAAGTATCTCTATTGACTTTATTTTCAGATATTTGAAGGTTTTTTTTTTCGTAACATACGATTATTAAAAATAATAACGATTAAGAGGCTTCTATAGGTATATTGTTATATGTTTCCTAGATCTTATTTTATCTAGTCTATAATTTCTAAATACTAGCTGTTGCCCGCGACTTCGTTCGCGTGGTCTTTAGTTTATTCATAAAGAATTTTCTGCGCAATTTTCTTGATTTTTTCTTTTCTTAAGTAACTTCTGACAATAATTACCACAGCAAAAAAAGAATTTCGGTTTACATTCTTATTTTTAATCAGTGGAAATCTATTATTAGCTGTATAGGTATTTAAGGAACCAATAATGTACAACATGCAATGTATCGCTGTTGATTTCCTAAATAAAATAAAATAAAAATAAAACAATGATGTCATTCATTTCTCAACTTTTCAACCGACCTCAAAAAAGGAGGAGGTTCTCAATTCGATTGTATGTTTTTTTTTTGTATGTATGTTACGCGATTACTCCGCCAATTATGAACCGATTTTAATGATTCTTTTTTTGTTTGGTAGATCAAACTTCAAAGGTGGTCCCATATAAATTTTATCGAAATTGATTAAGTACTTTTTGAGAAAATCAACAAATATATACCAAGATAATATTTTGGTTGTGGTTCTTGTTACCTAACTTCGACAAACATGAGCCGATTTTAATGATTTTTGTTTTATTGAATAGCTTATACTTCAAAGATGCTATGATAAAAGTTTGCAAAATAGAAATCACCCCTTAGGGTAGGAAAATAGGGGATGAAATCGGTGTTCATCAGTTAGATTAGGATTTATCACTAAAAATAGATGAAATAAGTAAATTTTATTAAAACAAATAAAACCGACTTAAAAACACTAAAATGCTAAAAATAATCCTAACACTTATGTACCTAATCAGTTACTTTTTCCTGTCCCATCTCTATCATCATCATCACAGTGCCGGCAAATTCTCGATTTTGAATAAAATCTTGTAAAAAAATGATGAATATTAGCAGTTTTCAATAAAATGTATTCTACCTACGTGTTTCTTATATGATATAAGACAATTATACACAGAATACATACATAGTGAGATTAAGACGTGTTTTTGCTATGAGTAGGTATTGTTTACTAAATAGAACAAGATAAACAGAGTCTACTACTAACTGTTGCGATGCAATCACTTGTTCATTCTTAGATTCGAAGTTCCATTTCATTTATCATCTACAAATATTTAAGAATCCCTAATAGTATACCTAGGTACTGCATGATGCAATTTAATGTTATGCCAGTCACGGTTTTGATTATCATACAGGTAACATACGTACGTGGTTGGTACATAATGTTTACGTAATCTTAATAACTATTTTAAGTACTTAACTCCATTTAAAAACGCATGTAATAGTCGCAATTAAAAAAAAATTGTATTGTCAAACATTTTTTTTTCTTTAATATTTTGATGGTAAGTTATAAGACTATAATGGAGGCATATTTATAATCATACCCCAGATGTCAGATGTGTGAGAAAAACGTAAGTAAGGAGCATGCATTAATGCACATAAACGTGCACTTAGCGTTTCTTTTATTAAAATCTGGGGCGTGGATAGTAGAGCTGCTGTGCAGGCCGCTATTAAGTAGCTATAAATGAATCTATATCTTATCATGTAAAATACCGCCTATACCGACCCAAACACAGTTAGCTAATCTATCTTGCTTTTGTAATAGTCATTTACGAAAGATTATACTTTTACAAAGTAGGTAGTTTAGGTATTCTGTCATGCGCCTAATTCCGAATATTATGCAGGCTCTCTCGCCGAAAAGACAATTGATTTTGCCGTATGTTCTGCAAAAGTCATTGACTTATACATAATACTTATTACAAAAGTATTTAGCCAGCGTATAGTGGAACACGCTCATAAAAGAAGCGGACGTAACGATATCCGCTAGTCAGTTCTCATCCATTGTCCAACACATGTAGCTGAAAAAGAATGGGCTGATAGGAATCTCTTACTAATGGGACAAAATACAATTTATTTATAGAAACAGATCGGCTACTTGCCCTGAATTATGCAGAAACGGAAAATCTACTAACTATTCTTAAAAAAAGTTAAGCAATTATTAGTTCATTTTATCTATAAAGTGTAGACTTATAAATGACTTCCTATCCTATGTCTTAACTAGTATGTAAGTAGGTACTATAGATTTGTAATAGTCGATAGTCTTCCTAAAATCAATAAATAACAAGTAAATTTTATTAAAAAAATAAAACCAACTTCAAAACACTTAAATGCTAAAAATAATCCTAACACTTAAGTACCAAAGCCTAAACCTAGCATTTTAGTGTTTTGAAATCGGTTTTATTTTTTTTAATAAAATTTACTTATTTCATCTATTTTTAGTGATAAATCCTAATCTAACTGCTGAACACAGTTTGTATTATTATTACCGTTACACAAACAGTGATAATACCTACAAACTGATAAATTTTGCAATGGTATTTTCTTATAACAATTTGTACTTGTGCTTAGATGGTGGGTCCTGGCGATCTGTCTTACAGGTTCACACTTCACGCCTGGTATAGACGCCAGATCCTCACTCAGGCATTGTTAAACCTTTACCGTGTCACTAGAAATTGTATTTTGTATTTACCTTTGTAAGGAGATAAACGTTTTATTTTTATTATTTTTTTTGTTTTTTACACGTTCCGGTATTTAAAGATGACCTCTCGGGTTGTTAACCAAGGGATGGTCCTCTTCATAGATGAGATCATTAGCAGTAAATTCTATTAATAGAGCTTTTATGTACTTTGTATGCCTAAACTAAAGTTACTTGAAGTACTCGTATTAGCTATGTGCAAAGTGGGTGGTGGGGGGCGTCGAATCGATCGCAGCACGCTATTTGGCAAAAATGTGAAATAAATCTGGACTGTCATGTGTCAAATTGCTATATTCCATTTTTAAGTAAAAACGTAAAAATTCGCGATGTGGGTCACGGTATGTGTTGTGTTATAAAGTGTAGAAACCATGGGAAAAACAGTTTGTACATTTTTTATTCGTTTCCAACATCAAGATGGAAATTGGAGCATAGGAATAAATGGATAGCTGCTGTAAAAAGAAAAAAGTTTGTAGGGGGTTTTTGTCACGACGTTTGTCTTATGATCACAGCTCTTATTAAGTAGCTTGGTCCGTTAGTTCTAAGCTCTTTAACGTCTCTCACATGCTGTTCTAATACTAAAAACATTAAAAGAATTAAACATGAAAAAAACTGAGGACTTATGGGGTATTTCTGTCAACATTATCAATACAATTATAAATACGATAGCCCCTTATCTTGCAAATATTTTTAACAAATGTATTGATGATAGACAGTTTCCCACTTTGATGAAATTTAGTAAAATTATTCCTTTATTCAAGTCAGGCGAGAAAAATAATCCCTCTAATTTTCGACCAATTTCAATATTACCAGTACTTAGTAAAGTCTTTGAAAAAGTAATTTTTAGTCAACTGTTATCTCACTTTGCCCTGAATAAACTTTTACATGATAATCAATATGGCTTCACGAAAGGTAGAAATACTACTGATGCTGGAGTTGCACTCTTAAAACACGTGTTTGATGCTTGGGAGAGTAGGCAGGATGCTTTGGGAGTTTTTTGTGATCTTTCTAAAGCTTTTGATTGTGTGGACCACCAAACTTTACTAAAAAAACTTAGGCACTATGGTGTTTCAAATGATGCCTTAGATTTAGTAAACTCTTATCTCACAGGCAGAACACAAAAAGTATGTATAAATGGAACTGAGTCTTCTGGGTCGCCTCTTACTATGGGTGTGCCGCAGGGATCAATATTAGGACCCCTACTGTTTCTAATTTACATTAACGACCTTCCGTCTTTTACAAAGGACCTCTGCGAGACAGTGTTATTTGCGGATGATACTTCATTGATTTTTAAAATCAAGAGAGGTAAAGATTTATTTGACGATGTAAATACTGCTCTCTCGCAAGTATTGCATTGGTTCACTACCAATAATCTTATGCTTAATGCAAATAAAACAAAATGTATTAAATTCACCATGCCGAACGTAAAACTGGTCCCAACACATATAACTGTAAAAGATGAACTGCTAGATACATCTAGTTCCACTACCTTTTTAGGAATCACTTTAGATTCCCGTTTGCAATGGGGTGCTCATATTGAGACTCTATCGGGAAGACTTAGTTCAGCTGCTTATGCCGTGAGAAAGATAAGACAATTGACTGATGTTGGAACGGCAAGATTGGTGTACTTTAGCTATTTTCACAGTATAATGTCATATGGAATATTATTATGGGGCTCAGCAGCAGATATTGAATCTATTTTTGTGCTACAAAAGAGAGCTGTACGGGCAATTTACGACCTCAGACCCCGAGACTCGTTGAAGGAACTGTTCAAGGAAATTAATATACTAACAGTGGCTTCTCAATTCATTTATGAAAATATCATGTATATTCGCAAAAACCTGCATCTATTTCCTAAAAAGAGTGACATGCATAATATTAATACCCGGAATAAAGATAAACTTGCCGTTCCAAATTTCAGACTGCATAAAGTGGGTAATTCGTTTATGGGAAAATGTATTCGCTTTTTTAACAAATTACCACAGTCCATTGCTGAACTGCCTATGTATGAATTTATATCGCATGTCAAGATGATTTTAATGAAAAAAGGTTATTACACTGTAAATGACTATTTAAATGATAAAAATGTATGGAATTAAATACTGCCGTGCTCGCACAGGTTCATTTTATCTTGTAATGTAAACACACTATTTAAAAAGAGGCTGACAATAGTGACCGAGTTTCTTGCGCTGCTTCTTCTCGGCACTAGCCCACAATATTGTCCCGAAGCAGTGGTAGGGTAAAAAAATATATTGGGACGTGTAAAAGAGCTTAATTTAGGCCTATTTACAGAAATAAATTGGTTTTATTGGTTTTATTGGTTTTACTACCCTTACCCTTTTTGCACAGTTTGAGGTTGGAAAATTATATCATGTTATGTCGATTAAAATCCCATACGCATTATAACATTTATATTTTAGTTCAAGTAAGATAATCAATTATTATAATATGCACAAACTATTTAGATATTTTCATCTAATTTCGAAGAAAAACAATCCGAAAATCATTCTAAAACCATCCAGTTCCCTTATTTTGAGAGATCTTAGTCCACACTAATTGTGGTCACTAGGGGCGCTGTCATCGCGCGCACAGCGAATACGTGGTTAAAAAAAGTACGAGCTAAATCTTAGGAAGTGGGTTGGTGCTCTTGTAGGAATCTTATTATTATTGTTATTGTTTGACATATATGTTTTTTTAAATAATCTAAACAAAGTTATTACGAGTACATGCCAAAAAAGTGATATGACATTAAGTGAGTCTTCTATATTATTATAATATTTTATGTCGTTTATTACGTTTAATATATTTTAAACACACTCATTGTTTAATAAATTAATAACAAAGTAAC
The DNA here is from genome assembly GCA_963576865.1 of Anania hortulata. Classification (NCBI taxonomy): domain Eukaryota; kingdom Metazoa; phylum Arthropoda; class Insecta; order Lepidoptera; family Crambidae; genus Anania; species Anania hortulata. Next base: position 14,262,574 of record OY756396.1, on the reverse strand, counting down.
AAGCAAATTTTAAGTTACAAAATAATTAGGTCCAACAGTCTTCTTAAACAATATTTCAGAGAATTACTTACTCAGCGTTGTTAAAATTTCTTTAGTAGAGCCATGCTCACAGTCCTGACTTCAATGTAAGCTTCTACGCTCTTCATGCCGCTGACATAAAAAAGTAATCTTTACAATTTTACAAACTTACGCCATAGAGTACCTCCTCAAATAGTATTGGCACCTAGTTATGTTTAATTAAAACACGGTTTTAATTAACTTACTTTTCACGACCAAGACCAGATTCTTTGAAACCACCGAACGGTTGTTGTGGGCTAAAAGCGAGGTAGGTGTTTACCCTTGAAAATATAATAAATAATAAGTAATGTCAAAATTATGGTTCAATAAATATAATTATGTAAAAGTACAATCGGTCAAGTGTAACTTGCGCATCCCTTTTTTACTACAGCGCATTTATATAAAACATACCAGACAGTGCTAGCTTCCACGTGCTTGCTGAACTGCAGCGCGTTGTTCAGATTGGTTGGTGATGATGCCGGCCGCGAGCCCGTAGTTGGTGTTGTTGGCGCGTTAGATAACCTCTTCCAGCGTGTCAAACTTAAGGATGCTCTGCACGGGGCCGAAGATCAAAGACGGAGAATTGAGACTTTTTATTCAGCAGCTCAGCACTAAAGTAAGGTTCAGCTTGCCCTTCTCAATGTATCCCAAGACTTTCTTGAACATGATGTCATCAACCTGCAAGGGGCATGTAGTTGGTAAGTAAAATTCAGTAGAATTTTGTGAATATTTGTGATAGAAGATTAAAAATACCTAATATCTACATTTACTCCAGCAAATCAATTTTAAACAAGCTATGTTTCTGCTGATCCTTGCCATATTCTGTGGATTTTAAGACTTTAATGCAAGTTTTCGTTACCTGTCGTCCATGTTGTGTGGTTGGATCGTAAGGGTTGCTTATTTTGATGCCCTGCGCATATACTTGGCGGATGCCGGCTTGCACGAACAGGCGTGATGCTGCGATGCACATTATTGACCCTGGTTGCCAAACGCACCGTTCGCTGCATATGTCACTGCTAGGTTTACTATGGAAGAAATTAAAATATAGGTATAACACTTTAAACTGCTTGCTACACGAATTGGCCGACATGAACCTAAAAACCTCTATTGCCACTTGCTACACAGTTAATATAAATAAAATAAATAAATAAATTGTTTCCACAATCACACCATTTGTCTAGCCCCAAACTAAGCAAAGCTTGAACTATGGCGACTAGACATCGGGTAAACATACCATATACTATTCTATTCTATTCTTTACTTTTATAAACATCCATGACTAAGGTACAAATGCTCGGGCTCATCACACAAACATTTGTCCCTTGCGGGATTCAAACCCGCAACCGCTGGCTTTGTAGTCCGGAGCGCGAACTCACTAGACGGTCGTCTATATATATATATATATAGACGACATGACTTTAGTTTAGGTAGGGAAATTGCTTCAAGAGTAGTCTAGTAATAGTCATCGTTTAAAGGACCTTATTCTTGTCCCAGTCTATTCGATGCTCTTAAAATTTTAAGTTTAATGTAAACAATAAGCCTGGCCAGGCCTGTGTTCTATAGAATCATCACTTGTAAGGTTATATCCTGTAACTTCATATAAGAATAACACTTGCAGTCAGCATCATCCATAATAACAAGCGGACTTTTGCTTCCAAGTTCGAGTGTTATTCTCTTCAGGTTATTCACTCCAGCCGCTTGCTGAATTAATTTGCCGACCTGCAAACAGTATAATATTTTATTGCTCTAGTCTCTTAAGTAAATCATGCTCCTGCATAAAATTAATATCCTTCAAACATATCTAGATAACAAAATATATTTGCAGTATGCGATGTTTTCTATTGTGATTTTAGAAGACGCAATGAGTCATACTGATCGTAGCAAATGAGATTAGGCGCCATAAAACACGTAGGTATGCGTTTAACGAACGTTTTACGAAAAAGCGTGTCACACCTTAATCTTAATCACCATTGTGGCATAAATTTATAGTATCTTTGGGTTTGTATTGTCTTTGTCTAATCTGTGGTGTGAATAAAAAGATGGCTTGTAGCTGTTATTTACTGTGTTTAATTTATTAGAACTTGGAATGCATTGATGTATAAATGGCACACAACGTATGGAAAATATTATGTGACACTGGCGACGAGGATTGGTGATTGAATCGATTGCGAGTTACGTCAGCAATAAGGTAAAAAAAAAAAGGCAGTGAAAACAGCACCGCGCCATTACAAAAATGGAGGCCGCAAACATTCAGCTAACAGAATTTAATTCCGAAAAATGCACATTTAGTGTGTATATACAAGTGTTCGAAAATAAAATGAAAATTTATCAAGTCCCGGAAAATAAATGGGCCCAGTATTTGCTATCATTTGTTGGCTTCGACATAGTGACTTTGGTAACGGAATTGTGTTTTCCCAAAACGCCAGCGGAGAAAGCATATAAAGAGCTTATAGAAATAATATTAAAGCATTTAGAACCTAAGCAATCAGAAATAGCGGAAACTTATAAGTTTATGAAGAGGGAGCAATTAACAAATGAAAGTATTGCTGAATTTGTAACCGCACTAAAGAAACTGGCCCAAACATGTAATTTTGGAGAACACTTGGAAAGATCATTAAGGGATAAATTCGTTCACGGGCTTAACAATGAAAATATTGTCAGGAGACTGTTTGGTGAAACAGGATTAACATTTTCAAAGGCGGTAGAAATAGCACTAAGCATAGAACTAGCAGAGAAAGGGGCAAAATTAATTGCTTCAGGGGGAGGAACATTGGAAGAAGTTAATAAAATTAATAGAATGCAGAGAAATCAACAGGAAATGCAAAATGTTAAATGCTACTGTTGTGGGAAGTCGGGGCATACTAAACCAGGGTGCAGATTTAAGGAAGAGGAATGTTTTAATTGTAATAAAAAAGGACATTTGGCAAGTGTATGTCGTGTTCCAGTAAAGAAAGGGCTAAATAAAAAGGTCAATGAAGTGAAAAGTGTAGAAAGTGAGTTTTCAGTAATGCAAATTAAAAGTGGTAAGAATATAAATATTAAAAAGGTTGAGTTAATTGAGGCAAAGCGACCAAATCCTTGGAAGGTTGAGTTAAACGTTAACAATGTGAGTATTATGTTTGAAGTTGATTGTGGTTCTGACGTTACTTTGATGCCAGTACACGTCTTCAATTCTTTATTGCCAGGATTAAAACTAGAAAGTTGTGATGTAAAGTTGTCAGGATACGCAGGCCAACAAATTGAGGTGCTGGGTAAAACAAATGTCCATATAAAAACTAAAGATAAAAATTATTTGGCACCTTTAGTAGTGGTAAAAGAAGGTAAAAAGCCCCTTATAGGTAGAGATTGGTTAAATGTTATAAAAATTAATTGGCAAGAGTGTATAAGAAAATGTAACTTGATTAACAATGATGAGGCAGAAGTGCAAATCAAAACATTAGTAAATAAATATTATGAGAAATAAAAGGCACCTTAGGAAAACTAAAATTAAAAGAACCTGTCACACCAAAGTCATTTAAACCAAGAAGAATACCATATGCGTTAGAGAATTTAGTGAAAAACGAAATTAATAAATTAGTTAAAGAAGGCAAAATGTATAAGGTAGAAAATAGTGATGAAATTTCATGGGCAACACCGATAGTACCTATAATAAAGGGACCAAATAATTTGCGAATTTGTGGTGATTATAAAGTGTCAATTAATCCTTATTTGGAAGTGCCACATCATCAGGATATTTTTGCAAAATTAAATAGAGATGACAGTAGAGTAAAAACCGTTTTTAGCAAAATCGATTTAAGGAAAGCGTACATGAACCGTAGAATGGATGATGAGGCACAAAAACTCATGACGTTAACTACGCCTTGGGGATTATATAGGCCAACATTTATGATGTTTGGTATGTCGCCAGCACCTCAAGAGTGGCAAGATTTTATGGATAATAATTTTAACATGGAAAATGTATTTTGTTATCTTGATGATATTTTAGTAGCCCATGTAGATCAAGAAAGCCATTTAAAAGCTTTAGAAATTATATTTGAAAAACTGAGAAAATTAAATATTAAAGTTAACAAAGAGAAAACAGTTTTGATGTCTACACAGCTAGAATATTGCGGCCACATCATTGATAAAGAGGGGGTTCACAAAACACCGGAGCATATTAAGGCAATATTGGAAGCACCAGAGCCTAAGAATGTCAAAGAACTACGTAGCTTTCTGGGTACCATAAATTTCTATAACAAATTTTTAAAGAATGCAGCAGAACATCTAAAGCCATTATACAAATTATTGAAATGTACAGAAACCTTTGTGTGGTCTACTGATCAAAAAGAGGCATATGAATGGGCCAAGAAAGCTATTGCATCAGATCAAGTTCTAGTTCATTACAACCCAGAGTGGCCGATACTTTTGAGCTGTGATGCTTCCAAATATGGGCTAGGTGCATGTCTATCACATGAAATAAAGGTAGGAGATAAAATTTTAGAGCGTCCCATAGCATTTGCAAGTAGGACATTGAGTGAATCAGAAATTAAATACTCACAAATTGATAAGGAGGCGTTGTCTATAATATGGGCAGTCAAAAAGTTTGATTTATACTTAAAAGGAAGAACTTTTACTTTGGTCACAGATCACAAGCCTTTGGTCTCTATTTTCAATCCAAGTAAAACTGTCAGTAACATTTATGCTGACAGAATGGCTCGATGGGCTTTAATTCTTTGTAATTATAACTATAATATAAAATATAGAACATCTCTTAACAACGCAGCGGCCGATTTTCCATCCAGATTACCAATTCCCAATAGGGGGGACGATAATATAATAAATGAGGAAAGCAATGTCAATACCATTTTATGGGACAATATGGATAATCCACCAGTGACGTTAACAGATGTAGCTACGCAAACATTAAAAGACCCTGAATTAAGTAAAATTTGTACATACATAAGAGCAGGCTGGCCAAAAGAAGTAAGTCCCGAATTATCTAAATTTAAAGGAAAACAAACAGAATTGTATTTAAACAAAAACGCTATCATTTGGAGAGACCGTATAGTGATCCCAAATAGTCTGAAAGAAAAGGTGTTATCTGAATTACATGTAGGGCACTTAGGTATTAATAAGATGCAAGCATTAGCGAATAGTTATTTTTGGTGGCCCAACATGTGTGCAGATATTAAAAATGTTACTGATAATTGTAGAGGGTGCATCAACAACAGGAACTTTCCAACACAAAAACCGATTCATAATTGGGAATGGCCAGAAGAGCCGTGGAAAAGAATTCATGCTGATTTTGCGGGTCCGTTTATGGGCCATATGTGGCTTATTGTTGTAGATGCACACTCTAAATGGCCAGAAGTAATCAAAATGAATGTTACCACTTCAAGCACAACTATAAAATGTCTGCGAAGTATTTTTGCTAGATTTGGAATACCGGAACAGTTTGTGACTGATAATGGTCCTCAATGGACCTCTGAAGAGTTCCGTTTATTTTGCAAAAACAATAACATTAGACACGTATGCACAGCACCATATCACCCGGCAAGTAATGGCTTAGCAGAGAGGAGTGTGCAAACGTTTAAACGAGCCATGCTAGCATGTAAATTTGATAAGAATAATTTGGATCATAGTGTACAACAGTGGTTATTGGCTTATCGTACGGCACCACATGCAATTACAGGCAAAGCACCATGTGAGTTAATGTTGGGCAGACAGCTGAGAACTCGTTTAACTTTAATAAAAAAAGATGTGGTTGTGCCTCGGAAGGTAGTGTCTAGAAAACCAGTAAAACAGTTTATGCCGGGTGATAGGGTTCTGGTAGCTTCATATAATAAAGATCGAAAGTGGATGGAGGGTGTAATAGAAAATCCAGTTGGAAATGTTATGTATGATGTGTTAACTGATAATGGTATTGTTACCAGGAATGTCACTCAATGCCTGCCAAGGAGTGTAAGAGAAAATTTTAAAAATACAGACGACAGGGAGGTAACAATTATGCCTACAGATGACATTTCTGATAACAATGAAGATGGGGCTGAGTTTGGGCCGAAGGATCCTATAAAAGAAAGTTGTCAAACTAGCAATCCTTCGCCCCAAGCTCACCCGGAGGTTAGGAAGAGCTATAGAAAGCTTAAACCTGTACAAAGGTTAAATTTATAATTATTTTTAGGTTTTGTAAAATAGAGTAAGAATTTGGAGGGAAGGAGTGTGGCATAAATTTATAGTATCTTTGGGTTTGTATTGTCTTTGTCTAATCTGTGGTGTGAATAAAAAGATGGCTTGTAGCTGTTATTTACTGTGTTTAATTTATTAGAACTTGGAATGCATTGATGTATAAATGGCACACAACGTATGGAAAATATTATGTGACAACCATCAATTATGATCAAGTGAGATTATTATTGAGGGAGGTCTTTGATCAGCAGTGAACGTTTTATGACTGAAATGTGATAGTGAGATTAAATTCAAACGTTAATTAAAAATAAATAATCCACATCAACACATTCAACTTTACCTCTACAGAGCCTGTGAAGAATACTTTTGCAACGTCTGGGTGATGCGTGAGCGGAACGCCAGCAGTCTCGCTGAAGCCATTTACAACATTTAGTACACCCTTGGGCAGGCCAGCTTCCGCAAGCAACGCGGTGAGAGCCAACGCTGTCAGAGGAGTCTGCTCTGCCGGTTTCACCACTGCTGTACAACCTAGAACACCAATGCTTTCTAGTCCCTCGACTTTTAAGCTTTTCGCATGATTCCTGAAACTCATTTCGATGTATTTGGACTTCCAGTTGTAATATTGTAATAATAGCGTTTAATTTTTAGCTGAATTAGCCTGTTTACATCAGTGTCCGTGACCGTATGCATCTACCGCATTATTGTGACCGAATCTAGTAAATGACTGAAAACGAGCTAGTCGAATTTGGCTAAACCGAATAACAGTTTGCACTAGTCGGTTACCAAATACGACCAGACCAAACTAAATAATGTTAACACGTCATTCATAATGTGTTTGGCATATTTATCCAATTCTTTTCTCAAATTAGTTAATCGAATCAGCAACATAATCAAAATATTGTAACTTAGCAGATTGTTCAGTTGAGAAAAAGTTACCTGCAGCTAACGCAGTGCAGACTTTGTTGATAAGCATGGCAATGGGTCCGTTCCATGGCAGGATAAGGCCACAGACACCATCTGGCTGTTTCAGTGTATATGAGAATGCTTCTCCATCTGTAATGAAAACACATTTTTAATACCCCCGTGGTAGTAATAATAATTAAATGGAATTTGTGATTTTGCCACATGTGTAAGTTTACTAATATAAGGAACACAAAACTTTACCTACAGTATTTTATCAGATAACTTACTTAATGAAACAAAATATTACCTGAAGGTATGGTATCGCCTTGAATTTTGTCCGCCAAACTAGCTAAGTATCGATACCAGCTACAAACATGCCTTCCTTCATCATGCTGGAGAAACTGCACACTATGCCGTTGTTGTACGTCTCCAGTTGGGCGAGGTAATCTTTGTCGCGTTCCACCAGTGGTTGTTTGGATGGATGGTCAAATGTTACATGCTTACAAATTTCAAATCGATACGACAGTATAAGAAGTAGGTTGAAACGACTTCCAAGATTTGATTACATTTAGCTGTTAGTAGTTTTTACCAGTTATCATCATTCGCTTGCTCTGTTCCTAGGTCATCTGGTGTCGTCACAGTACCTATATTTTTCTCTTCGATACTCGTCATCCGAGTCATTCACTCCCTTCTTAGTCATATCACCCAAAATATCCAACTCTTCTTCTTCTTCTCATCGCCATCAATACTCTTTACGTGCCCCCTTTCCTACTTATCAATCAAGTGTAGCTAAAAAAAGCGTGTTCAAACATTTGCAACAAAGTTTTAAGCATACAAGCATAAACCTATCGAAATTCGATAGGTATTTGGAGGTGTGAGGAACAGGGTGTTGAAGTTCCTCATCCACCATTGAAAAGGAGGATCCTCCGACCAGACGGGTCGTTGTGTCTGGTGGGCTACTGCCCGACGGTTGTTGTTGGGTTCTTGTATTTAAGTTCAATCGCTCGGATACCTTTAATATAGCGATGCGGATACGTCAGTTTTAGTTCGTATGTGGCGAGATAGATGTCGCTACAAATACTTTCGGTCGATGTGGTTATATCTACGTGTGCTGAAAATAAATGTTATGCAATGTTATTATTTATTGTGCAATATTGCGTATCTTCGACAAAAAATATTAAATAAAAAAACACTATTTTCAACAGGTTCAAATAATTAATGATAATGCATTTGATAACGACCGCAATTATTGATTTCTACGCAGCATATTTTAGATTTTGACCAGTAACTGCCCACCAAAAAACTTTTAAAACAGACACGAATAAATTTTAGCATCTCTACAATGAAATATTTTTTATTACACGTGTAAATAGGTACTCAAGGTACTGGTAAGTACAAGGAGTACTGATTATTTTTATAGATAGAAAAGTCTATGTATATACAGATGTGATCCACAAATTATGTGGTCTACCTGCCTTTAGGGTCACTCAACCTTAGGGTCGAATATCGCAAAGCACATCACATCAAGTTCAAATGACACTATGATACGACAATTTAAAATCTTTACAGAAATTACTGTAATTACAGTAACACCTACGCCTCTAAGAAAATTTCCATCATAATATTGACGACCGTCTGGTGTAATGGTTCGCGCCCCGGTCTACAAAGCCAACGGCTGCGGGTTCGAATCCCGCAAGGGGCAAATGTTTGAGCACGAGCATTTGTACCTAAGTCTTGGATGTTTATAAATGTATTTAAGTATGTTTATCCGTTATCTAGTCGCCATAGTAGTACAAGCTTTGCTTAGTTTGGGGCTAGCTAATTGGTGTTTGTGGAAACAATTAATTTACATACGAGTATACGGTAGTACAGTAGTAACGAGAATACTGTTTGTGATCGTAATGTTACTGGGAGCAGATCGACACCGGATTGAGACTACTGTCAAATAACGGGAATTGGGTCTCTGGTCAAAATCCATTCTAAACTAAATATCACGAGAAGCGTTCATTTTGCTGAACAAACATGCCCCCATGAATCGATAGGTATTAGTAACCTGGCGACCGCTGGTACACCTGTAGGTATAATACAATATATTCCGGAAAAAGAACCATCAAAATTGGACGCCCTAATAAAAATTGAAAAACAATCTAATTCTTATAAAGTCGGTTGAAAAGGACATAGCGCCAGCTGTTTCATCAAACCCATACGTGTTGGGTATCTATGAATAGGTCTTCAAAAATGATATTGAGGTTTCTAATATCATTTTTTCCTAAACTGAATAGTTTGCGCGAGAGACACTTCCAAAGTGGTAAAATGTGTGCCCCCCTTGTAACTTCTGAAATAAGAGAATGATAAAACTAAAAAAAAATAATTATACATTACCATGCAAACTTCCACCGAAAATTAGTTTGAACGAGATCTAGTTAGTAGTTTTTTTTAATACGTCATAAATCGTAAACCGCAATTTACCTTTCGTAATGTTATGGATTTCATTTTGCAATAAAAATACCATAACTATGACTCGCTTGTCGTGATGGGTGAACTTTTACTTATATAGGTACCTACAGGTTTGTACGGAACTCTCGGTACGCGAGTCCGACTCGCACTTGGCCGGTTTTTTTATTCATTTCAGAGGTACTAACTAACCCTAAAAACCCGACTTCACGGCTTGCCGTTAACATCCTATCAATCGACTTGAAAACGGAGAAAACATTCTTATTCGTCGAGAGCCATTTATAATAGACACAGAGCTGGACGAATCTTATCTAACGACATAAGTAAGTACATCGCAAATCCCATCAAACTATTTAGGCTACATAAGACAACAAGGAAAAATAAACTTTAATTCTGCGGTGCTGTAAAATAGCAAGTCATCGCTGACCTTGGTATTCATTCGGATTCACATGTTTATCCTCAACCATTTGGTACGATTTTTTATCTTATCACCGTTGACATAAGCTTCAAATCAAAACAGCAAAACAAGTTACAAGGTCGTGGGTATACGTATGTATGTGTGTATCGTCTGAATCTATTGAATATATCACGCAACGCCCAAACAACGCCGGTTGAATTGGGTGTCTACTCTAACCGGTCGTATCGCTGGCTAGTCGGTCGTGTAGTGTGCAAGAAGATGGCTCCCGAAGTAAAGTATACAAAAGTACGTAGAGCACTTATAATACTTAGAATTACTAGGTAAATGACAATAAATAATACACCATTTGTTTTAGGCGAAAATGTAATAATGTAGAGCCAAATTTCATAGCTAAAAATACATTTGAAATACTTGAAGCCGGTACTAGTGCCTTAAATTTAATTATTTGTAGCTTCTCTCCAAGTTCTGTAAAATTCAATAGGTTGACACAAGATTTTATTTTTCTAATGGTTTTCAACCCAGTTCACTTTAATTATTGGTAAAGATTTCAATTTGCTTTGCAGTAAAATTAAAAAGTTAGTTGAGTTTGGTGAAGTAACTACCTACATAGCTTGTGTTTGCCTTACCTACCTACAAGTTAAGGCTACCCGCACCTTTTAACGATAGACGATAAATAAAATAAAATCTTTTATGAAATTGAATTTATTGAATCCACATAATACCAACTGCTGCTTTGTTGCATTAATGAGCAATTATCTCTAAAGGTAAGTACAGATCCATAATTAACGTTATTGTCTGGCTACACAGGTGTGAGACCTGCCTCTAATGCTTCGGCATAAAAATCCACCTAGAGTCGGTTTTTCTTTGCTTGGCGAATATTGTAAACACTCTAAGCTTGTCTTTTTAAAAAATCAACGACTTTTAGAGTAATAAGGATTTTGTGTTCAATGATTGATTACAATAAGTAGTAGATTATTATTTTTGTGTCCATTTTATTTTTAAATGAATAATTTAGTTAATAGGGAATAAAAGATTGTTTACAAGTTTCGACAAGCAATGGAAAACGAACAACAAAATTTTAAATTCATGTTTCTAGCTTATGAGGTTTTGACGCGGAGGTACTTGATGAATGAATGAAAAATGAATCGAGTCAGTTATACGACTTCTTTATAAAGTTTCAGATAAAAGTAGATAAGATAATAATGAGACTCTTATTTGACCTCAACCGCTTATTTATCAATTATTTATCAAGGAAGGATGTTACACAACATTTAACAGAATTAACCAATTTTGTCAATTTTTGTGTAATATTATGTAAATATTAGTTGTTTAAAATGGTGTAAGTTTGTTGACTAAGATACCTACTTCCTGTAACTGTGTAAATAAGTTTTTTTTTATTGACTAAAAATAATGAGGTATGCGCGTGCGTACCTTACTGACGATACACTATTTTGCGTAAAATTAAATAAAATTACAAAATAATTCTACCTCGAATTACCTTGATTTTATAGCGTAAAATAAACAGTATAAAATTTGTTTGTTTGCATAATGTACAATGAGTAAGTACTTACTTTAAACTGCTACAGGATTCTTGCAAACGAGGTTTTTTTTTATCAATAGGCTTAGTAAAGTCTAAAGGATCCTTAATCCAATGCGTCACAATAGTTTTTTTTTTTCAATTTATTGTACTTATTTGGATTTCTGTACAGCACCTCTACTAGGGTAGGTATACCTACTATTGCAAACTACAAGTAGGTATTATTATTCATGTTAATATCCAAACATATTTATCTACAGCTTGTATTGCGCAGCATATCGTTATTCATGGCTGGCTGGAAACTACTTTTTAGGTTCGCCAAAAAAATTTACACCATTTTACGTTTAATTTTGTCGTCGAATCAACTTGCTATCATAGCGAGTATCGACTCTGTAACTTTAATTAGAATGTAGGTATTTAGCAATTTTAACAATTCATGTCTAGGAAGTACCTAATTATACTTGTATTTTTAAAGCTCTTCATCAACAATGAGTGGGTGGACGCAAAAAGCGGCAAAACCTTCGACACATATAACCCGCACGATGGCGCCAGCATCGCGAAAGTGGCAGAAGGAGACAAGGTATAAAAATAAGAAATAATTGATTAGCCATACCGACAGTCAGCTGCACTTAAAAAAAAAAAAGATGATTATAAAACACGCTTATGTTTCTCTAGTTTAGGTTTGGGCAGACAATAGGACAAATCTACCATTTTTCAGTTCTGTTTAGTATGATCTTTAAAGTTTTTTTCGAAAGCGGAAATAGCACGCAATTAAGTACCTATGCTTAATGTTTTTGACAAAATCATCATCATCATCATGTCAGCCTATTGCAGTTTACTGCTGGACGTAAGCCAAAGGGCGTCAAAGAGCACGATGCACATTTGACACAATATTATGTCAAAAAAATTCTTAGAGGCGTACCTAGATGTTACTCTACTTTAGTAATTAAACCATTAATTGAATTGAATTCGAATAGTAGCAATAATCTGTTATTCCTGTAAAGATTTCAAAGTGTCACTTGATGTGATGTGCTTTGCGATATTCGACCATAAGGTTGAGTGACCCTAAAGGTAGGTAGACCACATAATTTGTGGACCACTACTGTATGTAGGCCTACCTTACAGCCTTTTCTTTTTGCAAAAAACAATCAGTATTTAGAAAATATTACATTGTGTACCTACGTAATTATTTACTTGTCGAGATGCTACAATTTATTTTTGTCTGTTTAAAAAGTTTTTTGGTGGGCAGTTACTGGTCAAAATCTAGCTGCGTTTAACCTGTTGAGGATTATAAGACCGCCGGCGGTCGCATAACAATGTAATTTCTATTGTGTCTCGTTTACACATGCTTGAGTGATTAAATGACATCAGAAATCATTATTTGCGGTCGTTAATAAATGCATTATCATTATTTATTTACCTATGCTCATTTCGAAGAAAATTGTGGGTTTCTTTCTTTATTTATTTTTTTGTTGAAGATACGCAATATTGCACAATAAATAATTACATTGCTTAACATTTATTTTTGGTACACGTAGATAAAACCACACCGACCGAAAGTATTTATCGAATTTCGGTAGGTTTATGCTTGTCTGCTTATAATTTTGTTGCAAATGTTTGACATGCTTTTATTATCTACACTAATTGATGAGAAGGGAAGAGGGGCACGTGTATGAATGGGTGAAGAGAAGAAGAAAAGATGGATAGATTGTGTGAGGTGCGATATGACTCGGATGACAAATCGAAAAGAAAAACTTACTGTGCCGACCCCAGATGACCTAGGAACATGGCAAGCGACTGATGATGACTTGTAAACGAACTACTAACAGCTAACTATGTAATCAAATCTTGGAAGTCGTTTCAACCTACTTCTTAAACTATCATATGAAATTTGTAACCATCTGACATTTAGTAGACAATACAAAAACTTGACACCATCGAGCTGATCTGATAGTAAAGTTCTAAAATCCCACTTTTTTTTTATTTTTCAGGCAGACATAGACCTGGCCGTGGCAGCCGCGAAGGCAGCGTTCGCGCGTAACTCGGAATGGCGCCTGATGGACGCGTCGCAGCGCGGGCGCATACTCAACAAGTTCGCGGACCTGGTGGAACGCGACAAAGATTACCTCGCCCAACTGGAGACATACAACAACGGCATGGTGTGCAGTTTCTCCGGCATGATGATGGAAGGCATGGTTGTAGCCGGTATACGATACTTGGCTAGCTTGGCGGACAAAATTCAAGGCGATACTATACCTTCAGGTAGTGTTTTGTTCCAAGTTGAAGTTAAAATAGTGTTTAGTTTTGTGTTCATAAAAGTCGTAAACTTTGTGGCAAAATCACAAATTCCATTGAATAAAATAGTACTACCATGTAGGGTAAAGTAAATTTGTTATCATTACAGATGGAGAAACATTCACATATACACTGAAACAGCCAGTTGGTGTCTGTGGCCTTATCCTGCCATGGAACGGACCCATTGCCATGTTTATCAACAAAATCTGCACTGCGTTAGCTGCAGGTAACCTCTTCATAACTGAACAATCTGCTAAGGTAGAATATTTCATTTTTTTAATCTTTGTCTTTGTTGCTGATTCGATTAACTTGACGAAAAGTATTGGTTAAATATGCCCAACACGTTATGACACGATTTAATTATTCATTTCCTTCGTCTATGGTGTCAGGCATCATGCAAAATTAGAAACTATAAAACATTGGCATTACAGGTTGTACAGCAGTGGTTAAACCGGCAGAGCAGACTCCTCTGACAGCGTTGGCTCTCACCGCGTTGCTTGCGGAAGCTGGCCTGCCCAAGGGTGTGCTAAATGTTGTGAATGGCTTCGGTGAAACTGCTGGCGTTGCGCTCACCCATCACCCAGACGTGGCAAAAGTATCTTTCACAGGCTCTGTAGAGGTAAAGTTGAAAGTGGAGATATGTGGATATTTAAAAATTTTATTAACGTTTGAATTTAATCTCGTCATCATAATTTCAGCCTTAGAACGTTCACTGCTAATCAAAGACTTCCCCCAATGACAATCTAACTTGATGATAATTGATGATGATAAAGATTAAGATGTGGGTGTAGCACGGTTTTTAATAAAACGTTCGTTAAACGCGTACGTGTTTTATGGCGCCTATTCACATTTGCTACGACCAGTATGACTTATTGCGTCTTCCAAAATCACAATAGAAAACTGCATACTGCGATTCTAAATCCTATTTTCTAGATAAGTTTGAAGGATTTTATTTCAGACAGAGGCATGATTTAGATAAGAAACTAGGGCAATAAAATATTGTTATACTGTTTGCAGGTCGGCAAACTAATTCAGCGAGCGGCTGGAGTAAACAACCTAAAGAGAATTACACTTGAACTTGGAGGCAAAAGTCCACTTGTTATTATGGATGATGCTGACTGTAAGTGTTATACTTATAGTTGAATGGGGTTACAGTTATCTTTACATTAAATTTAAAATTTGAAGAGCATCGAATAGACTGGGACAAGAATTAAGTCCTTTAACCAATTATTACACTTGAAGGAATTACCCTACCTAAACTTAAGACATGAATAAATTGCTGTGTATATAGTTAGTGACAACAGAGGTTCTTGGGTTTATGTCGGACAACTTATATACAACTAGCGGCACGGTTGTTAAGCGCTGGGAAAAAGGTGCGCATAAGACCATTACGATTAGGTATACGTGATTGGCCAGTCGCGTGACGCGCATGCACCGCCGGATTTCTTTCCGGGACTGGTTGCTTTCCCCGCGCATACGCGTCTCTGATACTGATACGATATTTGTCTCGTATTAGGATGCGCAAAGCGATCCCCACTCTTACCTCCAGCGCTCAAGTTACGTGCCGGGAATTATAGCAAGCAGTTTATTTTTTTTTACTTTCTTCCATAGTAAACCTAGCAGTGCCATACGCAGCGAACGGTGTCTTTGGCAACCAGGGTCAAATGTGCATCGCAGCATCGCGCCTGTTCGTGCAAGCCGGTATCTACGACAAATTCGTCGAGGCAGCTGCCAAGTATGCGCAGGGCATTAAAATTGGCAACCCTTCAGATCCATCAACACAACATGGGCCACAGGTAACGAAAACTTGCTTAAAAGTCTCAAAAACTCTCAGAATATGGCAAGGAACAGCAGAAAAAAAGCTTGTTTGAAATTAATTTGCTGGAGTTGATATGAGCTATCTAGGTAAAATCTTCTATCACAAGTGTTCACAAAATTTTACTGAATTTTTACCCCTTACCACCTACAATGCCCCTTGCTTGCAGGTTGATGACATCATGTTCAAGAAAGTTCTGGGATACATTGAGAAGGGCAAGCAAGAGGGAGCTAAGCTGGTGGCGGGAGGGAAGCGCGTCGGGAACTCTGGCTACTACATCGAGCCCACAGTCTTCGCGAACGTCAAGGACGATATGACGATCGCCAAAGAAGAGGTAGGTCTTAGGAAGAAAGGAGGAAGAAGTTTGAGATCCCTAGACGAAAATGCTAAGTACATATCGTCGACGGAAAGACAAATTTACGGAAGCGCCAAAAGTGCACTTTTGAAAAATGAATTTCAGTTTTATTTTTTGGTAAAAAAATCGTATAAAATTTTGTATTCAGTACATTTTTTTAAAACCAAGACCAATCGAGTGCTTGATTTATTTGTCGTTTTTTAAAGAAACGGGTACATTGGAAACGTAGTTTAAGAATTAATGGGCGCTTAAGTAAAATTAACTTATCTTTTCTGTAAATCTTAGTAAAGCAAAATTTCTAATAATAAAAAAAAAATATACCTAGAAAGTCAAAATAACTTACTAGTAAAGAAAAGATTTTCAGGTTAAGGCAAAATTACTAACGTGAGTAACTTATTTCATTTCATTTGCGGCAAAATGACATATTTATTACTAACAAAATATTCTATGTATGGCAAAACTTCTGGATAGAAAAATGAATGTACAATGTACAAGAATAGATATAGTGTAAGTCACACTTACATACCTTGTTCAGAAGTTAAATGATAAGTCGACCAAAACTACTGGCAAAATATTTTTAGATTGATTAGTATTCCACAATACTACAAAATAACTTATTAGCTACATTGGGAAATAAAATTAGTACATTCATGTAGTCTCATTTCTGCATGCAAGATATATTTAATTTTTATTTTACCCGGGGCATGAATCGCAATACAGAAGCAAATGTTTAATGGAGCCAAGTTCATCAACTTTGGATATATACTTCCGGTTAAAGGTTTGTAGTATTTTTGAATTCTGGAGGCAAATATGTTCGCGTAGTATTTTTGCGGCAGTAATGCGATGGAAGAGCTGGTAAAATTTGTATATATCATCTTCCTCTAGTTTTCCTCTAGTCATCTTTAGCAGACCCTGAAAGAAAGAGCAGCAAGTGGCCAACCGCAAGGTCATACCCGGCGAGAGTCTCGCTGCACAACACCGTCTTTTTGTCATGGATGGCGTAAAGCCCAAAATCAAGCGTATCGAGCGCTGCCGACGCCAAATCAGATGGTGGAAGCTTGATGAAGACACGTCCCAGAAGTGCACCTTAACTATCGGCGACAAGTGCGACGGTAGTGATGGCAAACCAGTCCAAAAATACTAGGATAGAATTCAGGCAGCCGTCACTGGTGCAGCGAAGGCGGTGCTTGGCTTATCTCAGGGCCGTCGCAAATGTGACAAGGAGACTGTGGGTGGAACGACTCAGTCCAGGGGGAGATTCGGCTGAAGAAAACCCTCTTTAAAAAGTGGCAAGCGTCCAGATCAACTGAAGACCACGACGCGTACAAGGATGCAAAACGCGCTGCTAAGAGAGCTGTAGCCAGAGCCAGGCGAGACCACTTTCATACGCTCTATGACAAGTTGGAATCGTCAATCCAAGGTCAAAGCGGCACAAGATATTTCCCAGTGTCGCTGTATTAAAGACCCCGGGGGCAACCTGTTATGCTAGGACCTCGCGGAGAAGGAAAGATAGCGCTTTTTTTTACATGAATTGCTGAATAAGCAGCACAAAGAGGTGCAGCCACCGGACCTCCCTCTAAATCTGGGACTAGTACCACCGGTAACGCCTGAAGAAGTCCAGTTCGCTCTTCGGCGCATGAAGAATCGTAAAGCTGTCGAAGCCGATGGAGTCCCAATCGAAGCCTGGAAGGCGATGGGCCTTCTTGGTGTGGACATCTTTACCTACCTTTACAATCGCATACTCTTAAGCGGGCTAATCCCGAACCAATGGAGAATGAGTATTATCACTCCTGTCTTCAAAGGCAAGAGATCTGCGTAAGAGTGCGGCCAACTACCATGGTATAAAGGCCATGTCCTACACCATGAAGCTCCTTGAGCGGATTGTGTACTCCCGGATCTGACAGGAGTGTGATGTCTCAGAGTGTCAATATGGGTTTCGTCCTGACAACGGGACTATGGACCCTGTTTTCGCCCTAAGGACCGTCATGGAGAGATACAGGACGAAGAACACGCCTCTGCTCTTGCTTTTTCTTGATCTGCAGAAGGCCTTCGACTGTGTCTCTCAAGTGGTGATCTGGTGGACACTGAGATCCAAAGGGGTCCCCGAGGCATATATTGACATTATTCGGGGCATGTACCGCAGCTCTGATTCTATAGTTTGGATCGCTGTTGGCGACACCAAACCGTTCTTTATCACCGTCGGAGTACACCAGGGTTCCGTCCTCAGTTCGTTTCTGTTCAGTGTGATATTAGACGTTGTGTCAGACAGCATCAGAGACTCACATGAGCAGCCACCATGGCTGTTGATGTATGCTGACGATATCGCACTGGTGGACGCGGACAAGGACAGGCTGGTGAGATGGGTGAACGAGTGGAAGCAGTTGCTTGAGAGCGGTGGTCTGAAACTCAATGTGGCGAAGACCAAGTACCTGGCCTGTAACTCTAAGGATCCAACGCCCGTCCACATAGGCGAAGACAAGGTCGAGCACACGGACCAGTTTAAATACCTTGGATATGTACTTCATGCGTCGGGGAGACATTGATTGCGACGTCAAAGCACGCATTGCTGCTGCGTAGGCCAAATGGCGAGAGGTGACTGGTGTCATTTGTGACCCCAGAATACCAGTTAAGCTTAAAAGACAGATCGATAAGTCCATCATTAGGCCTGTCCTTTTACACGGCAGCAAAGCGTGGCCGCTACTTTAGCGACACAAGCAGGAGCTGCGTGTCACGGAGAAGAATATGCTGCGGTGGATGTGCGGAGTCACGCGGAAGGACCGCATGAGGAACTCGCGCATCCGCGGTAGCCTTCGTGTCCGTGATATTGCAGACAAACTGCAGGAGAGTCGCCTACGCTGGTACGGCCATGTTTTGCGGAAACCGGCAAGCTACGTAGGAAACAAATGTCTTGCCATGCTACCACCGCCAGGTCCTGGCAAAAGGGGCCAAGAAATCATCAAACTAGAGACGCTCAAGACCGCTTGAAGTGGAGGAGTAAATCAAGAAAAGCGGACCCTGGGCTCCAAAGCAATCGCTTTGGACGCAACCGGGATCGACCGTATAGATGAAGAAGATCTTTAGCAGAACCGTAAACAGCAGAATGGAGTGTGTTGTACACAGTTTTTTGGTTAAGATCAAGAGTATTTGTCAAAAAATTTTAACATACTTGTTTGTGACCTTCGCCTTCATTTATGAAGTAATTAAAAGTAGCAGCACGTCAAGTTCTGATGTTCTTTTCCGCTGCAAGGTGTTTTTTACTATTGCTTACTAATCAATCTTTACGTCTTATCGTTTCCAAACTCCAAAAATATTTAAAAAATTGTTGTCTTCGGTCTTTATTTATTTCGTAACATTCATTGCTACATTTTCCTTTAATACCCCTCTATTACCAAATCCCTATTTGGTTTCATCTCTTTACGGGTACAATTTCCCCTTTTTTGTAACATATTCTTCGCCTAAGTTCTTCTTTAATTTCTTTTTTTCCCCTTCGTTAGTTCTTTTTCTTCTGTGGTTTCTGTTCTTTTGTAACATTACCTTTTAAGTTATTTTTTTCTTGCTGTTGGACTATCAGTGTGAAAATCCTGCAAAGCATATTTACTTAACCGCCATTATTGTGTTATATTCGTGCAAAGCAAAATTCCTTACTTCCTCCACTACCGCAAATGAAATAAGGCAAAATTTCTTATTTGCTTTTTACCCTTTTTATTAGCGTAAAGCAAATTTACTAACAAGAGATAAAAGTAAAAAATATTAGGAGGCAAAAATGCGTACCTGTTTGCAATGTTCCATATATTAAAAGTCAAAGCTACCTATCAGTTGTACGCGATGATTATCTGGGAAGTCAATGTAACTAATAACTAATGTATTTTAAAATAAATGGCTTATGCGACATACCCAATAAAAAGAACTTTAATTATGTCGCTTAAAAAATGCGACAAAAAATTGAGGCTCAAATTTCAGGCTGCTTAAGCGCCAAAAAAGTTTTCCAATCTCTTTCGAACCTAGACAGATCGACGCAGAAAAAAAAATGGTATATATAAGTCATTTTGGATCAATTGGCGCTTCAGTAATTTTGCCTTTCCGTCGACGATATATAATTAATACCTTAGTGCTGCCTGTCGATCCTGTAAGAAACAAGCAGGTAAACTCTCTCTTATCGTCACCTAAGTGGTACAAACAAACTTAGCCTCTGTTTTTGTTATGTAGTATTGTAAGTAATAAGAATCCATTATCTAATTATCGTCGATAAGTGAGTTCAGTGTCGAAGTGAGCGCGGCGATGTTAACAGAATCGCACGGCTGAACTGCTGAATAAAAATGTCTAAATTCTTCGTCTAGATCTTCGGCCCCGTGCAGAGCATCCTCAAGTTCGACACGCTGGAAGAGGTTATCGACCGTGCCAACAACACCAACTACGGGCTCGCGGCCGGCATCTTCACCTCCAACCTGAACAATGCGCTGCAGTTCAGCAAGCACGTCGAAGCTGGTACTATCTGGTATGTCCTACATAGATGGGCTGTACTATAATAAAAACGGATTGCGCAAGTCGCACTCAGCTCATGTTATTACTTACTTACTACTTAATGATTTTTTTTTTCAGGGTGAACACTTACCTCGCTTTTAGCCCACAACAACCGTTCGGTGGTTTCAAAGAATCTGGTATTGGTCGGGAAAAGTAAGTTAGTTAAAATCGTGTTTTAATAAGACAAGTACATATTTCAATGAAACCTGTAGGTAGCCAATACTACTTTAAGGCATATGTTGTAAAATTGTAATGATAACTTTATTATTTCAGTGGCATGAAGAGCGTAGAAGCTTACCTCGAAGTCAAGACTGTGAGCATGGCTCTACCAAAGAAGTTTTAACAACTGACTGATAGACCTGATTATTTCTTCACAAAAAATTTGTTTATTACTCTGATAATAAACAATAGGCGTTTATGTTTTGTATTTATGTTTGAGTACGTACGTAATATTAAACTAAATAAAAACATGAAATATCATATTATTAAATAAGAATAAAAAATTATAATTATGCAAGATTATTGTAAACTTTATATTTTTTTAAAAAAATTTAGGCCAAATAAATGATTTGTTTTATTTTAGGCTGCTTAATTACAACTATAACAACATATCATTGGAACTACTGTCGTACTAAAAAACAAAAAAAAACAAAAATTGGACAGCATCACATACATTGTACTGATCCTATGATAAATAGCTTAAGCACTTGTGTTACAGAAATCAGAAACAACGACGGCACCACAACACACAGACACGAGACAATATAGAAAAGTTTTTTCCCACATTGACCGACCGGGAATCGAACCCGGAACCTCAGAGATAGCGACACCAAATCCGGTATGCTCGCCTCTCGGCAAAGGAGGTCGTCAAACAAAAAACAACACTAAAATACTGTACTCTGTCGTACAGTACATTCTTCGAAAACAATGCACCTAAGGGGAAGCGACGTATTTGACTGATAGAAGTCAAATAAACAACGATCATTTAATATCGTTACAATATGAATAATAAAGAATAATATTTTTGACCATAAGGTTATATATTTCCTATGTAGGTAATATTTAGTATCTTATGTTGTCCGATCTCGACTTTGGTAAACTCGAACCAGAGAACATCTATTATGAAGCTTTGACCACAACGACTTCAAGTAGAGATTGCTAAGGTTGTGAAGGCCCTAACAGTTTCATTAATAATGATGTTGAACTCAATTGGTTCGATGACTCGCAGTTAGCCAGGGTCTAAAAAATTGTATCACTGCTCTATACAAACTGATGTCAGCTGGTGGCGGCTTAGTATGGGGAAGTGTTTTTTTTTTGTTGCGATTTCAATGTTGGTCCCATAGATAAATTTCTTGTATTTGAGCACCTGAATCAGCCCCTAGGAGGTTGTTGATGTTTTACAAATAACCCTGTATATACTGTAACTGTGCGCTGTATTCGACTTTTCGGTGAGAATGCCAGTCGAATACCTACTTATTTGGAGTTCGGCGCATGGCAACTACTCTTTACAAGTCTTATCTTTCCTAAATAACTATCACAAAAGCAACATCTCATCTTTTGTGATCTCTCTAAAGCTTTCGATTGTGTAGATCATAAAATTTTACTAAAAAAAACTGAGACATCATGGTATATCGAACGACTCCTTAGATTTAATAAACTCTTATCTCACAGGTAGAACGCAAAAAGTATGTATTAATGGAGCTAAGTCATCAGGATCGCCTCTAACTATGGGTGTACTGCAGGGATCAATATTAGGACCGCTACTGTTTCTTATATACATAAATGACCTTCCTTACTTTACAAAAGACCTATGTGAGATGGTGTTATTTGCGGATGATACATCGTTAATTTTCAAAATTAAAAGGGGTCAAGAATCCTTTGACGATGTCAATAATGCCCTCTCGCTTGTATTGCATTGGTTTAGTACTAACAATCTTTTGCTCAATGCAAACAAAACAAAATCTATAAAATTTACAATGCCTAATGTAAGGGAGGTCTCAACGCATATTATTGTAAAAGATGAACAACTAGATACGACAAATTCCACTACGTTCTTAGGAATAGCTTTATTACTTATTTAATTATACTACTTACTTTAATTATACTAATGTCATATGGAATACTGTTATGGGGCTTAGCTGCAGATATTGAAACCATCTTTGTACTGCAAAACAGAGCTGTTCGGGCTATTTATAACCTTAGACCACGTAAATTTGTGAATTGGGACGTGTAAAAGTGCTTTTAATGGCCTATTTGCACAAATAAATGATTTTGATTTTAATTTTGATTTAGACATACGAACAGACGGATGGACAACAAAGTGATCCTTGGGTTCTGTATTTTCCCTTTTAAGGCACGAAACCCCAAAAAATTTACCACTAAATATCTGGTAGATAGTGAACTGTATGATGAGGGTTAAGATAATCGCTGGGTATAAAATCCTAAACGCAGATGAATTTTAAGGCTTCTTTATTGGAGGTTTAATTAGAACTGGAGTAATTCAGTTATTTAGTGCGTGCACAAGACATCTCTTTTCAATCTATGTTTGCATCTCTTTCCAATCTATGTGTGTATTTATTTTCAATCTGTGTGCACCTCTTTTCAATCTATGAGTGACATTTCTATCTTACATAGTTTTCAAACATCAACAATACAAGATTTACAATTAAACTTATTTCTAATACAATTTAGGCAAAAAGCTTCGTACTTCATTAATACAAATTAACAAAATATACTAAAAAGCTAATTGGGCTCTTTCTACCGTATTTACGTTTTAGCAGAAAAATCACATCACGGCTCTCAGGTCGGTAGGTATGTACAATTTCGAGTCACAATTCATGTCGCAGAACTTTATTAACTGTATTTCTTTCAGAGTTTTTGCACATGGCACCAATCATTCATCTTTTTTTAACCTATATGTGCTATCTCTATCTTACATAGTTTTATAGAATTTTCGATTTTAAACATTATTATTTTAACTTATTTTTAAACTAATTTCTAATACAATAAATACAAAAATACACATAGAGAATCAAATTTTAATAGTAAAAATTAACATTATTGACTAAAAACAAGTTCGGCTCTCGCTACGGTTAGAGATTGCAATCCGGATTCTTCGAAATTCGGAAATGACTGAAAAATCCGGATTTTCTGGAGTTTTTTAAATCCGGATTTGAAGACTTAAATCCGGTTTTTTCGGATTTTAGACAAAATTTTATTTAATTAATAATATTTGACATTTATCAACAAAATTTTATTCGAAGTAATGAATAGATCGGTATTAATTGCTCTAACACGTAAACATGAACAATATTTGAATGGGTAAGATTAGGAATAGGCTATTAGGTACTTTTTCTAAGCGAACAAGTTCAGTAGTCTAATATTCTATTTACAGTCGGCTCGGGATACATTACGTAAAAGATTTGAGCCGGTCTAGATTTTCAATGGTATCCCGATCCCACTGTAAATACAATTTTAGACCACTGAACTTGATTTATCCTTTTCAGATTTTAAACAGTCGGGTTCTTGATTTTACACTTTTTAGTTAAATGACAGTTGGTAACCAACTTTAATCGCTTTAGATCTTAATGTTCATTTGGAATTAAATTAAATTATTACGAACCTGAATATGATAATTCAATGATGACTGAGTCGAATCAACATAGTTTGTCGAATTCCACTTTTTTCTTTTTCATATGGAGTTTAATTGACTGATAATTTTAGTAAGGTAAAAAGGGTCTTTAGTCGTTTCGCAACACGAGTTATTCGCCCCGCGGGGCGAATCGCCCAAGAGCTCTTTTTAAATAGGTCGTTTCGCACCGCAGTTATTACAGCGGTGCGAAAGGCCCCATTTAAAAAGAGCTCTTGGGCGATTCGCACCGCGGGACGAAACGACCCAATGCTCATTTTCTAGTCCGCTTTAGACTCATAACAAAAACGTAACGATTCCAATGATTTATTTGTACAGAACTGTTTTGTTTCTCACTGCGGTCCGAATCGACCCATTACAAAAAGTTCATGGGCGATTTGCCCCGTGCTGCGAAAGGACCCATTTAAAAAAGGTCTTGGGCGATTCGCCCCGCGGGGCGAATAACTAGTGGTGTGAAACGACTAAAGATCTGGTAAAAATAGAATTTATTAATAATTTATTCTCTTATTATTTTTTAACTGTTTATATAGTTTGTAACATTCGTTTTTTGAGATTTATAATAAGGTGGATACCTAAACTATATTGGATTTTATGTTATATTCAGTTTATAACTGTATAAACTAATTTACCTGAATAAGGCAAAGATGACTGATACCTAAGTGATATTATTAAATAAGTTTTGTTGTTCTTTTAGTTGATTTTATTGTTGTGTCTAAATAAATGTAGATTGTAACGGATTTTTGCCGTTTTATCTAAATTTTATCAAACTACTTTAAAACTTCGAAAAATCCGGATAATCCGGATTGTCTAGCTACGGTATTGCCGTTTTATCGCAAAAATCACGTCCCGGTATTAAGAAATTTACTATGTTAAGTTAGGACCATGTACTTCTTATAGGTTTTCCTTTATCTATAGGTAAGGATCTCTGTAATTTTTTTTCAAATTTTTAGGCTTAGTAACTTTGGTGATAAGGCCCCTCCTTAAGGGGATGGTAAATTTTCGTCCATTTTGTGAAATTACTTGTACAATTATTTACTTTATAATAATAATAAAAATATATTTAAGATCTTTACTACAAAAAGCCTTTCTATTTGATATGCCACAGGGTACAATTTGCAAAAAAATAATGTATGTATGTATGTATGGCGATTTGCCCCTAAAATTGACCTTCTTATTAGTTTGATTATTTTCGTTACACGTGCATGTTTAGTTCACAGATATTCATATGTGTACAAAATTTCAACTGAATCGGTCTTGTAGATTCGTAGCAAATTGGCTGTGACAGACGGACAGACAGACACTCGACTGATCCTATAAGGTTTTCGTTTTGTCAATTGTACTTACGGAACCCTAAAAAGGACTTGAACAGCGCTACTTTGCGCGGGCCTTCCGTAGCCGTTGTCGTATAGGTACATAGGTCTTATACATAGCCCTAGTTGGGTTTTCAAATTGGGCCTTATTGGGCACCTTAATGGGGAGAGGCCTACCTGGTAAAAATGAGCCCGTCTGTTGGTCGGTCTGGTCACAGCTCCTTTCCTGTCGAGGCGCCACCAATAACGAGAATGCCATTTTTTTAGGGTAAGGTCCACTTTATTAAAAATATGAAAACCTGAGTTCTTTGTTGCCATGTAATGTGGGAACTGTATGTAGGCTAGTTTTGTCAGTCTGTGTAGACACATACTATCGGAATTTTGTTTCGGTTTTCACAGAGCTCTTTCTCATAATTATTGAGGAAAAGTGTTTCGTAAAACTGTTTTCGAAATAATTACTTAGTTATTTAATTTATAAATTAAACTACCTATTTCGTACAGGTAATTATTTGGCCGAATATTGATGTTTGTCAATCAAGTCAAAAAACATCGGTTTTATTTTATTTTTATTTTATTAAGAAAACCAACTGCGTAATACAAAATTTTTCTTAACTAGTACTTATAACTATGAGTAAAGCTAATTATAGGTTTCCCTTTATTTTTCCATTTGGATAGGACATGAAACAAAACAATATAATACATATTTAAATTTATATACCTACATATACATACATACATAAATATATATTTATTTTTTTATTTATTTTTTATATTTATTTTATATATTTATATACTCATATATACACACCTTCATATAGGTACCCGTACATTACATAAATATCAATAAAAAGTATATTTCTATGTTTTCCAAGTTTAAATTCCAAATTTTATTTTAATCTTAATCTTAATCTATCTCTCTATATTATTGAGTATTTCTGTCGCTTTATGTTTAACTATCCTTTTGCTGTGAGTGAACATGTCAATTTCCTGGAAAGTATCATTATACGTCTTTAGTAATCGAGATGTGGGTGCGTTACGCGCATAGTTAGTACTCGCCTTGGGAACTATGAACAATGACGGGAGCCGACGACGGCTGCGCCTGGTTGGTGCGTTATATCCTATGCTTTTGACGAGTTCGGGGCAACACACATTACCCTTCACTATGTCGTATAACAAACACAAATCCAATACCTTTCGCCTGTCCTCGAGTGGGGTTAGACCGTATTGTTTGCAACTTTCCTTGTACGTCATTGCCTCTGGCTTCGGGAAACGGTATTTTAAATGACGAACTAAGATTCCTTGCAGTCGTTCCAGGCGGTCTATGTAAATATCGTACTGCGGATTCCATATCGGACTAGCGTATTCAATAACGCTACGAACATAGGCGAAATATATCGTTTTAATTGTGTTAATATTCTTAAAAGGCTTGCAGGTTCTTATTACAAAACCAAGATTTTTGTAAGCCTTGTCCACTATTATACCTATGTGATCTCTTAAAAGCATTTTATCATCAAAATGCACGCCTAGATCTCTAACCAGAGATGTTCTGTGGATAGGAATGCCGTCAAAGTTATAAGGGTAAATTATGGGTTTGGGTTTACGGGTAAAAGTGATGCATTCACACTTACTTATATTGACCGTAATATTATTATTTTTGTAATAATCTGATAGCCTATTTAGATCCGATTGCATCATAAGACAGTCTCGTTCGTCGTCTATTTTCATAAATATCTTCTTATCATCCGCATACATTAAATATCGCGCTGATGTGAAGCAAGACATAATGTCTGACACGTACACATTATAGAATAAAGGCCCCAAATGAGATCCTTGTGGTATTCCTGTAGGTATACTAATAAAATCTGATTTATAACCCCCCACCACAACAGCCTGAGAGCGATTGCTCAAATAGGATTTAATCCACCTAAGCAAATCGCCGTGTATTCCCATCCCGTATAATTTATTAATTAGAATGTCGTGATCCACACGGTCAAAAGCTTTTTCGAAATCCGTGTAGATCACGTCAACCTGTCCACCCCTTTCCATATTAGGTAGAACATAATTCGAAAAGCATGCTAAATTAGTAGTTGTAGATCGGCGCCTGAGAAAGCCGTGTTGATTGTCTGGCAGTTCCTTGCATATGACAGTGTATATACTATCAAAAACTATTTTCTCAAAAATTTTACCAACTGTATTTAATATCGAAATTCCCCTATAGTTCTCAATTTTGGATTTAGTCCCCTTTTTATGTATAGGTACAATATGTGCTTTCTTCCAAATGTTAGGGAATACGCCATTACTCAGAGAGGTGTTAAATATGAAGGCCAACGGGAGACTGAGCGTTTCAGCACAGTTCCGCCAGAAAACAGGTGGTATACCATCGCAACCCGCCCCTTTATATGGATCTAAAAGTTTTAAATGTTTCTCGACTGTAGTGCTAGATATAGCTATTTTAGATATGTCATCAGTGGTTACTCTGTAGTAATTTGTATCGACAGACTCCTGTGATGGCACTCCGAAAACACTTTTAAAGAAGTCATTAAAGGCATTGCATATATCTGCACCATCTGAAAATTTCCTGTCACAGTATGTCAACATTTTAGGATAACTTGATCCACCTCGTAATGACTTAATGTACGTCCAGATGGTCTTTGGTCTTCGCGTAATAGATTCTTCAGCCAACTTTGTGTACTTTGCGAAACATTCCTTTTGAACGCGTTGTTGCCGTAGACGTAATAATGAAAATTCGTCATAATCTAATAAATTGCCAAATTTTTTCCATCTTTTATGCGCCTTATATTTTTCTTTAATGATTTTTACTAACGCCTGACTATACCAAACAGGATATTTGCGATTGCCTTGCACTTTCTTGTATGGAACATGTTGTTCAATCGTTTTATTTATTATGTCATAAAAAGTATCAATTGCCTCTTCAATTGTACAAGATTCTAGAGTAGACTGCCAATTTATGTTACAAAATGTTTCATTTATTACGCCATAGTCACATTTGTTAAAGTTTCGTTTTGGCGTTGTGGCCTCTATATTAATTAATAATTTTTTAATTTAATTAAATAAGGTTAATTAAATATAATATACTGCTTAGGGTTAAGGCCCCTTTTTGTTTTTTCTCCATGCCCCTCCGTCGGTCTGTCTGTGTGCGGCTTGGCTCAGAAACACTTACGTACTAGAAAGCTGTAATTTAGCATGGATATTCGCAAATAAATCAGGCCGACGACAAAGTGATAAAAAACAACAGATTTACGGACGGACGCGGACAGTCAGAGCGCGTAAACTTAGTTTTTCATAAGGTTCTGTGATTTACGGACAAATACAGTCAGCCCCCTAGCATGTCTACCAAAACACGATATGATATGATATAGCGATATATCGACACCAACTTTTAAAATATGATAGATATTGCCGCCATTTTGAATTTTTATCGAAACTGCAATCTTATTAAGTGATGGCGATTCAACTTGGCGGCTACAGTTGGTGTCGATATTTCGCTACATCATATCATATCATATCGTGTTTTAATGCTCATGCTAGGCAGGCAGGGAGCCTAAACTTAGTAATAAGGTTCTGTTGGCACTCTCTGTATGCGTAACAATAAAAACGGTGTACCGGTGTACAACGGTTGGCCGGGTGGTTAGTAAAATGACCACATAAGATCTAAACGCATTAGTGCTGCACTGCAAGTAACTTTGTATGTATGTAGCAGTTGCCTCTGCCGCGTCGCCCAAGTGCGTCTTACTCCAATGAAACTCATATACCTACCTAAATAAAAATTTCGCAGCGCCGTGCAACAACAGGAGGCGTGTCGTAAGAGGCGACTAATTCCTGTAGCACAAGACGGGCAGCAGCGTCTGCGTGCGAAATCTTATAAAAAACTGCGCTCGCCAACCCGCCTGGCAAGCGTGGCGAGTATTGGCAGTCCCCCCGATGATAGGTCATTGGGGGAGGCCTATGTTCAGCAGTGGACTTTGTATGGCTGAAATGATGATGATGATGATGTGCACCGCCGCGCCGTTTGGATCTTTATTATTATATCATTTTGTCACTTACACATAGTGTTGTAAGAAACTCGAGTCTTGGAGTCTTATTTAATGAAACTTGAGCCTTTTTTTGAAGACTCGAGTCGTCTAATGAAACTTAGAGCTCAAGTCCTTCAGAATTTTTAGTCTTTTTTAAAAAGACTTGAGTCCTGCCAAAAAGAACTCAAAGACTGAGTATTTTAAAAGAACTTATGACTGAGTCCTCTAAATCCATAGCTGTAGTAAATAAAATGATAATGAACAAATTATTGATTTATTAGGTACGTAACTATTATACAACAATACTTTTTGTTTATACGAAAGCCGAAACACGGGTCAAATGTTTTTATTTTCAGAATCATTATAAAAAAAATAAAATGATACCTTAATTGTGTGATTTATTTTCAATCATTAAATACATATGGATGACGATATAAAATCACTCACTATTACCTATTATAATACACCAACTCAAGTTCATGACTCAGTCTACCTCAAAGAACTTAAAAGACTCGAAAGGACTCAGAAGACTCAGAAGACTCAAAGGACTCGCACTCGTGTGACTAACGAGTCTTAGTCTTGAAAAAAGACTCAAGTCTCGAAATGAAGACTAAAAGACTCGAGTTTCTTACAACACTACTTATTCACACTGCCTAGGAGAGTGGGAAACAATATTATTTAATCATCATGACTTACATAATTTTTCGTTATCACTAACGTGGTGATATAAGTAATATTCGTATGTAGCATACATCCTTATTTCTTATGCCAAAGACTTCACATTATGTTCCATAATCTCGTCCTCATTGTGTACAATGTAGTACGCACTTTTTGCTACTGCACTGATTACAATCTTCAAAGTTAGGCGCGTGCATGAACGCGTCAATAAACTAAAAAATAAATAACCGGAACGTGCCCGCACCGTCACCTATCAATGTCATCTGTCACCTGTCAATGTCATTGTACTTTTTTGTACACAGCACTGAAGACATAAATATTTAGAATAAATTAGTTTTTAAACTAATTAGTGATTTACAGCTTACATACAAATGCAAAAAACCAAGGAGAAAATACGGTGATGTTTGTGTAA
This sequence comes from Anania hortulata, assembly GCA_963576865.1. NCBI lineage: Eukaryota > Metazoa > Arthropoda > Insecta > Lepidoptera > Crambidae > Anania > Anania hortulata. The sequence continues at coordinate 14,231,970 of OY756396.1, read as the reverse complement.
AAGTATGGTGGCTGGAAAACAAAACTTGTCAGTTGAATTTGTGAAATTGTTGGACCGATACCTCGGCTCAATTATTACGATTACTACGATTTCTATCACCACCACAGCACACTAATTTTAGTTATTATATTTATAATATCATCACCATCACCATCATCTCAGCCTATTACAGCCCACTGCTGGACGTACGGGAAGGACGCAAAGAGCGCCAAGGAGTACGATCTCCTGCTTTGATACAAATGTATCTAGCCATATTCCCGAGTTCGTCGGCCCATCGAGTTGAGAAGCGTTCTACACTACGTTCGCCGAGACGTGGCCTCCACTCCAACAACATAATCAGCAAGAAATTAATCATGAAAACAAGGAGTGTGTGTGACAGAGTTGCGTTATGCTTCAGCCCGCAAACGAGACAGAATGAATGACATCGGAGCTTTCACGGGAGGTTGGCCGTGGTGATCATTAAGTTCATTCTAGTTGTCTCTCATGTCTCAGAATGAATGACATCGGAGCCTTCACGGGAGGTTGGCCGTTGGTGATCAATATGTTCATTCTAGTTGTCTGTCATGTCTCCGAATGACTCCACAGAAACTGCTCTGTACAGAAGCACTGGCCTTTACGATGGAGTAGCCAGTGGGTTTTTGTTCAGTCTGAAGCGTCTCCTCGAGGGATTCCTCCTGAGACGTAACATTATGGCTCTAGTCTTCATGAAGAGTTGACCATGAGACCGATACAATGTTGCACCAGAAATATACTACAAAGGATCTGTAATAGCATAAGGTAAGTTATTAATATTATAAAATTCTTCTAGCGCATCATATGTACCGAGAGAACAATTATTCCTCTTTTCTGTCTCGCAGCAGAATTATAACACTTCCACTTGCTTTCACGAGGGGTTAGCCTGTGGCTTAAAATTTTTGTTATAATATTGCGGGTCTGCAAATCTTATAAGGTTGACCAGAGACCGACTTCAATAATTGAAGTTGAAAATATAGTCGAACACAAAAGTATCAAGACGATACACATCTTCGAATGCCACTGAAGAAAAAAAGAGAGGAGGGAGAATATGGGTACCGAGACCATGAGGTAATGCCCTCCGTCTTAGTAATTTTTTCAACTTAACACTTTGACTTTAAGGAGGCTATGAAAGAAGCTCCTTTGCCTGCTGATATTGAAGACTTAAGGAATTCTGAGTCTTGTGTAAACAAGTCATATACTTACCTAGACAATTTCAGTCTGTTTATAAAGATTTTAAGTTTTTAATAATTTCATCAGTTGTTACTATCAAATTGGGCCTTTGGCAACCATTAATGGTACCAAGACAATCTGTTGGTCTCAGATCTGCTTGTCTTATTCTGCCCCATTTATATACATACAAGTCAATGATAAATAGCGCTTTTACAAATTATGGTTTATCTCGGTGTGGATTTCCACAAGTTTTTTACCACAAGTAATTGAGATACTTCTTGATTTTGGCCCAAGAGGGCAAGACTTTATAAAGCATACCATAGAAAACAACCTGTTTACTCCAATAGTTCATGTAGTTATGACCATATTAAGTTTTTTTTTTTCTCTTATATTTTACTAAAAAGCTTAAATAAATAAATAAACATTACTTGACATTGCTAATTGATATCTGTGACTTAAAGATCATTAGTCCACTTGATTCGTGAAGTGCCTTAACGTAAAAGGTCCCAGGTTCGATACTCTGGTCGAATGACCCTGGCGAGATACATTGTCTTGTACCTCATAATACAGGAAGGTTGACTTCCTGTTTGGAGACCATGACAAATTGATGTTGGCTGGTGCATGTTTGTATGTTCCTATACAACTGATATGGTATCCCATTTGTGTAACTTATAATATTAGATCTGGTTACAACCGGGTAAACCTTAAATTCTCATAGTATCAAGCTTAATTCTCAAGATTCTATAATAATCTATGAAAGCAATTAAAATTTAACACTGTTACTGACTTAAGGTTATTATTCTAGCTGATCGCCATGGCTAGTTAGATTATTTCTAGTCTTCATCAAGTGAAATAAAGACACACTCAAGATGAGTGTTACTTACAAATAATGTGAGTGAAGATCACTGTTACAGAAATGGAAAAATAATTCTCCTTGTTATCAACAAGATAAAAATTACCATAATTAAAAACTTTTTTAACTGTAACTGTATGTTATATTCCAATATTTTCAGTCAGTAAAAACCCATGGAAAGATTTATGCAGCTTTATTTACAGGCAAAAATGTCGCACCATAATTGATCCTTATGTACTTGTCATAAGGTCGAAAACCAATTATTTTAATTTTTAAGTAGGTACCTGCTACCTTTGGAAAAGTAAGAGAAATTCAAAACTAGACACAAAGTTCCAATGATAACTTAAATTTTCAAATCTGACCTAAATATATTTTTAATATATTTTTGTTATAAACCATATATGTTTGATACCAAAAATTGAAGACAAAGATAAATAATCATCCAATCATTAAATTATCAAGATACTAAAGATAGTAAATAAACTGAATTATCCCAGGTGGATAACAAAGGTTCATATTTAAATAGATGATTATAATAAAATAAGGGGAGGTGCGGGGCGCGGTGCCGGTGACGGACGTGTTCTCTGCCGCTCTCAGTATAAATAAATATTTCAACAACAAAACGATAACAGATCTTCTTGGGAAGTTGTAATAGTGATCACTAACGTACTAGGCATCGTGTGGCATAAAAAATCCTGAAATAAGTGTCTAAAATATACTTTAATAAACAATAAACAATTGTGCCTTGTTGAGTGACTGTGAGTGATAATTGTGCATTGTGGGTACTTCGGACATTGACCCCGGCACCTGTATCACCGGCTCACTGACCGATTAGAAAGGCTGTTGGCTATAGATTAAGTATTTCGTCGTTACACGTCAGAGTTGCGGCGGCGCAGTGCTGCAGACACTAGACCGTATGCGCAGGAGCCTGAGTGACGTGACGGTGGTTCAAATCTCAGTTTAGTTTTCAAAATTTTTTTTTTTTTTCTTTTTTTGTTCTTTTGTAACTACTATTTATCATTATTATAATTTTTTTTTAGTCAAACTGAACAATGTCGCCTAAAAATAAAAATGGGAAACACTGTGGCGGATGCCTTAAAAAGCTTGAGGACAGGAGGTATTTGGTGTGCAGTGTGTGTCGGGACTGTTACGATCTGGATTGTGCTGGTGTGTCGGAAAAGCGCTTCTACAATACACTGACAGGGGAACACAGGGCGGACTGGAAGTGCACCGCATGTAAATGTAGGGAGCCTAAGACCGACAACACGAACACGCCGGCCCGGGCTCTCCCCGAACACGTGACGATGCGGCGCGGCGCTGCTACGATGAGCCCCATGATGCTCGACTGTACCATGGCAGAACAGAGCCCTGAGGGTCCTAATGAGACCGTGCATAACGACACGATCGAGCTGTCGGATACTCAAGCGCTCCTTTTAGAGTTTCGCCAGTTCAGGGAGGAGATGCGAGACGAGTTGCGTGCGACGAGAGCCCAGATCGACGCTCTCAGGAACGAAATGCTGGAGGTGACTGGCAGGGTCGAGCGCTGCGAAAGTCGTATCGGCGCCCTGGATCTGGCGAACTTATGTGGACGTGCGACCGTAGTAGGTATCCCAAAAGAGAGCGCACTCACACTTTTGTCACACCAAAGCACCGCACCGTGGCTTTCAGAGGTTCTTTCAAGTTTGCCGCCACGCGATGTTGGAACGACCTGCCTCCACCAGTGCGCGCCCTAGAAGTAAAAAATACATTCAAAACATACCTCAAAAAGTATCTCATAACACTGCAGAAAACAAATGAGTAATTGTAATTGTAATAATTTTTTTAAATCTTTAATTGAATCATAGTTAATTAGTGATAAGACCATCTGAATTGTAAACCTACTGTAAACATCAACCCTAACTTTCTTATATGGTGTGAAATAAAGTGTATCTATCTGTATTAATTGTGCTTACTATCGAGGCTTGCGCGTCATGCGGGCGAGGCATGTTGTTCCGGCGCAGCGTGGTCGGCTGTATGTGTAGACGGATCTGGTCGAGGGCAGGGAACGTAGGAATTTCTTCAGTGCTTCTCTGCGGTGTAAATCCCCTTTCTTTGAGCCCGCCGTCGGGTTGTCGCCGCCATGTTCGCGCGCGCACTGTGGGTTAGATACGGGCAAATTTAATTTAATTTAATTTATATTTATGAATTCTATGATATTTTTACTTTTATTAGACAAATGGATAGACACTCTTTTTCTTTGAACATACCTTTTCGGCCTGCGTGTCTGGCGGCCTGTTTTTGCTGTTCGAACTGCACTGCAGCCCAATAACCTTGTTGCTTGTATGATTGTAATTTGTATCCTCATCTGACCACGGCACTGACCACTGTACACATTGTGTCTGCTCACTTCACTTCACGGTTACTTAATAAAAATACAGCAAAAACTGTAAAGCACATGTATGCCGGAACTTGCTGGCATTTTCTTAAATTTTATTCTATGTGTGTAGGTTAAAATGTTTTTCGTTCGGGCGAAGTGTCAGTCAGATGACAGATTAAGTGAAGGCGCGTTCCGATATCCGAATCGGACCGAAATCGATTTTGGCGTACCTTACTCGTCCGGACTGATACTCCGCTCTGTCCAAATGACACTGTGTGGCGTGTACCTATAATTTCGTGTTAATATGTTGTCCCGTCTGGCACCGTGCTTGTGGGCGGCGGTGCATCGGCCTATCGGGGGTTCCAGGTTTTCTCCGACCGATCTTGTGCTCCTCATGGGCCTGGAGTCCGTTGGAGGGATTTGGGATTCTCTGGTGGTCCGATGTGCCGCTGCGTCACTCGCTGCACGTTCCAGCGTCGGAGGTTCCCGCCGAAAATCAGCGTCGTGATAAGTCTGTGGCTGTCACGACAAATGCTGAGCGGGCACCTTTTCGACACAATATCTAATTTATATTGTTTTGTGTATTATTATATTATTTTCTCTTGTGTGTCGAATAAACGTTTCTTTCTTTCTTTCTTTCTTTCTTTCTTCAAAATATGATTTATTAAAACATAATTAAAAAATTTAAAATTGTATCCATGAAACTATAAACTTCATAAAAAATATACTACTGACTTAAAATCATTATTTAAATTAAGGCATGAATCTTACAATTATAATTGAAGATTGTCAAGTACCTATGTAAGTCTATGTATAAATAATTTTATTAGATATTAAATTACCATGTAAAGCAAAAATGGAGATGATAAATAATGACAGAAAATTTCTAACTTAATTAAAAAAAAAAAAAAAAAAAAAAAAAAAAAAAATGGATGAGACGATAGAGGCATTGATCAGTGGCAATAATTAAGGCAATGCAGGCAATAAATGTCGCCTTACCTCGTTATTGGACTAAGGCTGTAAGGCTGCTACAAGTATTTTGAGCCGGAGTAAACTTTCTATCTTATCCGATGTGATGTATTGGTAAATTATTACTTATATAATTATTATTTTTTATTAGCTTACAAGAATTGACCAGTCATTGAATCTTTTTATAAATAAATATTCAGACTGTTTCATTAACTTATTAATATCCCCTACCAGGGATCCACACATAAAGTGCAGGAAGTCTCATACTGATTTCCAGCCATACAAGTGTAACACATATAACGGTTTTCTAAGAAGATGAGTAAAAATCAATCTTTCTCAGTAAAATAATGTTGAATCTATTGTCAACAAAATAGGATCCCTACTGGAACAATACTAGTAGTATTTGTATATAATTTCCTTATTTATAACATATAATTAATGAAAAATTTGCGATAGTAAACATCCATATTATTTATTTTAGTTTCCTTTACTTTGGAACTACACCTTGAACAGGAGTTATTAAGAATACCTAAGACTAATTTATTTGCATAAAATATTGTATTACAGACAATGATAACTTAAAAGGTTACTAGATTTTCTTATTATATAAAATAAAATTAGTCTTTTCAGAAGAAATACTAGCTTAACTACCTACTTGCACATCGATAAATTTACCTTGTTAGGTAACCATATACTAAGTATGTACTACATACTACTGGATAAATGAGACGGATATGATTTGATAATAGTTCAAAGCATTGGCTCCATTTCCATGACAACTTATTAAACTAGCTGTTGCCCCGCGATTTCGTTTGCGTGATCTCTAGTTTATTTGTAAAGAATATACCTACTTAATAGCGCGGGGTATTTATTTAAAACTTTATTGCACAAACTTAAAAGTGTACAACAGGTGGATTATCAGTCTCAGTCCCAGCAAATCTATAAATTCATAAAGACTTACAGTTTTAACAAAAATAAAAGAGTATTGCAATTAAAGTAAAATTTGCTATTTTCGATTTTATAGAATTCCTACACATTTTTTGGCCCACCTGTATGGTATAAAATAGGTACAGGTTTGTGTCATCAAATGGGATGGGACTGTATCAATATACATGGTTGTATTAGCATACGGGGTTATATCATCATACAGGGTTGTATTATCATACAGGGTGTATCATCATACAGGGTGTATCATCACACAAGGTGTATCATCATACAGGATTGTATCGATATACAGGGTTGTATCGATATACAGGGTTGTATCGATATACAGGGTTGTATCGATATACAGGGTTGGTTGATTAATTCCAATGAATTAATCAAACAACTATATCCATGTTAGATAAAACTTGAATTAAGCATCTACCAATAGATAGTTAATAAAATAAAGTTTTATCATGTGCGAAGACTTTAGCAAATCATATAAATGATCATAATAAATGTTTATATTGCTTTGTCGACACAACTTTCCTCTTTGAACATCTACATTGTACACAATGAGGACGAGATTATGGAACATAATTTATATGATCGGACTAACTTACCTAGTGACGTCCGATCCTCAATTATGTGAAGTAATCTCGTCCTCATTCTATCCCCAGCCCGACCCAGTTAGTATGTATTTATCAATCCTTAAAGTACAAAAAAGATTATATGCTATAAATACCTACATACTACTTAGTTTCCCTTCTTTTTGAAAGTTGTGTCCAGTTTTATCCTTTGAAATAATGACATTGACAGGTGACAGATGACATTGATAGGTGACGGTGCGGGCACGTTCCGGTTATTTATTTTTTAGTTTATTGACGCGTTCATGCACGCGCCTAACTTTGAAGATTGTAATCAGTGCAGTAGCAAAAAGTGCGTACTACATTGTACACAATGAGGACGAGATTACTTCACATAATTGAGGATCGGACGTCACTAGGTAAGTTAGTCCGATCATATAAATTAGAGTCACAACACAGTCGTGTGTGTGGCTATGAGTGAGTATGATGTTATTGCCGTATCTACCTAATATTGTCTGATTCATTCTTGGGTTTGATAAAGCTTATCACCATTTTACCAGCTTATTCCTTATGCCATAAGCATTAAAATTGTAAAACAAGTATGAGTGTGTATGTATGTGTGTACTGTGTATCCATTGAAATCACAATAAAATCTTTAAATATCAGCTCAATTACTTAATTTCTAAGTGGCTCCATCCTTCGCTAGTCGTGTCGTCTACTGAGTGAATCTAAAAATGGCTCCCGAAATAAAATACACAAAAGTAAGTGTCTTTTTTATAATTGTTCTAATGCTTCTTATTTGTAGGTGTACCTATTGCACGACCGTTTAAAAAAAAAAGGTTAAACCTCGTGAATATACAGGTGTCCCATAACTCAAGGACAACCTTGTAACCACATATTCTATACATGATGGTGAAAAACTTTTCTTCTAATTAAGAACTTAAAATACATAACATAAATATTATTTTTTGTCTTTCTGTACAAATTCAATCGGCTGTTTGATAGTTTATTATGGAAAATCGATAAATTTTCATGCAAGCAAAAGTCATAAAACAAAACTTGTTTACCATGCATGATGTGTAGAATATGTGGTTAGTTTACAAGGATATTCTTGAGTGCGGGACACCCTGTATAAGTATGTACATATACTGAAATCGTAACAAATACCTACCGCTTATGACATTTCCCGAAAGACTACAATATTGTCCACCATGCTCGAACATTAAAATTTGTAACCTATTATCTAGGAACATTCAGAAACATTCCTAGCTTTACCCTTTTTGACGTGCTTATATAAATCTCCACATCTAAACATAAGGGCATTACTTTAAATAGGTAAACAGGCGGGACACATGAAAAAAAAACACTAACTTCTACTAACAATGCTAGAGGTAGCTGTTTCCTGCGAATTTTAAAACACAAGTTTCATCGCAATTGGTTAAATTGCTTTGGAACGCATACGGAACCAACAAAAAAACATTGACTAGGGTTCCGTACCGTACTTAAAAAGGAAAAAAAAGAAATCCTTAAGGGATTTCTTCGTTCATCGTTGTCCATCTGCCTGTCAAGCCTAGTTTTCTTAGGAAAGCGTGAAGGTATTATGTTGAAAATAATATCTATTACATACTTAGGTCTACGTTCACAAAGCTGTAAAAAATAAGGTTTTAAGTCGATGCGATAAAAATACGATCATATAATATGCTGTATAGGTTTCACTTTCAGTTTCCAAATCCCGGGTAAAAAATCCCTAGAATCATGCAGGAATTTAGCAAGAAGCGACATAATTATCGAACGAGTGAATTCTTTTCAACCGACTTCAAAAAAGGAGGAGGTTCTCAATTCGACTGTATGTTTTTTTTTTTTTTCTTTTGTATATTTGTTACGCGATTACTCCGCCAATTATGAATCGATTTTAATGATTCTTTTTTTGTTTGGTAGATCATACTTCAGAGGTGGTCCCATATAAATTTTATCGAAATTGATTCAGAACTTTTTGAGAAAATCAACAAATATATACCCAGATAATATTTTGGTTGTGGTTCTTGTTACCTATCTTCGACAAATATGAGCCGATTTTGATGATTTTTGTTTTATTGAATAGCTTATACTTCAAAGATAATATGATAAAAGTTTGCAAAATAATAATCACCCCTAAGGGTAGGAAAATAGGGGATGAAATTGGTGTTCAGCAGTTAGATTAGGATTTATCACTAAAAATAGATGAAATAAGTAAATTTTATTAAAAAAAATAAAACCGACTTCAAAACACTAAAATGCTAAAAATAATCGTAAAACTTAAGTACCTAATCAGTTACTTTTGGAGTCGGTGCAAACAAAAACATTGAATCTCTCATCGGCTGGCACCGACTCCAAAAGTAACTGATTAGGTACTTAAGTTTTACGATTATTTTTAGCATTTTAGTGTTTTGAAGTCGGTTTTATTTTTTTTAATAAAATTTATTTTAAAACGTTTTAATTAGCTTACCGTGTTTTTGTCTTGTATTGGTTCAATTTAGTAATTCAAATTTAACCCCCTTCCTGTAGATCGATTTATTTGAAGTTTGGTACTCACTTTTAATTCTGGTGACAAATCATTATCTATAATCAATATTATTGTAAATTCAAGTAAAATTGATGGCCGTTGTCACAAAGTAGCGGATTGCAAATTTTCATTTAACCCCCTTAATATGGGTATCAAATGAAAGGGCTTGACTATTAGAATACAGTTCACTGTAAAAATATCCAAATAAAATATGGACGCCACCACAAAATGGCAGATTGTATGTTTTTTTAATCTCCTCAATATTGGTAGCAAATGAAAAGGGTAGAATACAGTACTCTACGAAAAAAATCCAAACACAAGATGGCCGCCATCACAATATGGCGAATTACATTAGTGCTGCACTGCAAGTAACTTTGTATGTATGTAGCAGTTGCCTCTGCCGCGTCGCCCAAGTGCGTCTTACTCCAATGAAACTCATATACCTACCTAAATAAAAATTTCGCAGCGCCGTGCAACAACAGAAGGCGTGTCGTACGACGGCGACTAATTCCTGTGGCACAAGACGGGCAGCAGCGTCTGCGTGCGAAATCTTATAAAAAACTGCGCTCGCCAACCCGCCTGCCAAGCGTGGCGAGTATTGGCAATCCCCCCCGATGATAGGTCATTGGGGGAGACCTATGTTCAGCAGTGGACTTTGTATGGCTGAAATGATGATCATGATGATGTGCACCGCCGCGCCGTTTGGATCTTTATTATTATATCATTTTGTCACTTACACATAGTGTTGTAAGAAACTCGAGTCTTGGAGTCTTAATTAATAAAACTTGAGCCTTTTTTTGAAGACTCGAGTCGTCTAATAAAACTTAGAGCTCAAGTCCTTCAGAATTTTAAGTATTTTTTAAAAAGACTTGAGTCCTGCCAAAAAGAACTCAAAGACTAAGTATTTTAAAAGAACTTATGACTGAGTCCTCTAAATCCATAGCTGTAGTAAATAAAATAACAATGAACAAATTATTGATTTATTAGGTATGTAACTATTATACAACATTATTTTTTGTTTATACGAAAGCCGAAACACCGCCATCACAATATGGCGAATTACATTTTTTTAACCCACTCAATATCGGTATCTAATGAAAGAGCTTGACTATTAGAATACAGTAGGTATTTATACTATTAAAAAATCCAAATCTAATATGGCCGCCACCACAAAACGGTGAATTGCATATTTCCTCCCCTCAAAATCAGTATCAAATAAAAGGACTCGACTCGTGGAACACAGTTCACTATGAAGATATCCGAACCTAATATGGCCGCCACCATAAAATGGTGGATTGCATATTTTTTAACCACCTCAATATCGGTAGCAAATGAAAAGGCTTAACTAGTAGAATACAGTACTCTATGAAAAAAATCCAAACACAAGATAGCCGCCACAACTTAATGGAGGATACATTTTAACCCCCTTAATATTGGTATCTAATGAAAGAGCTTGAGTAGTAGAATACAATACCTACTCTATGAAAAAATCCAAACACAAGATAACCGTCAACATAAAATGGCGGATTGCATATTTCTGTGACCACCTCAATATCGGTAACAAATGAATGGGCTCAACTAGTGGAATATAGTTCACTGAAAATATCCAAATCTAATATGGCCGCCACCACAAAATGGTGGATTTCATATATTTTTTTCAACCCCCCCAAATATGGGTGACTATGAAAATGTCCAAATTAAATATGGCCGCAACCAAAAATGGCAGATAACTTTTTTCAATCCCATCAATATTTGTATCAAATGACAGAGCTTAAATATTAAAATACAGTACACTATGGAAAATCCAAGCTTAATATGGTCACCACCACAAAATGGCCGATTGCATATTTTTTTTAACCCCTACAATATCGGTATCAAATGAAAGGGCTTGACTAATAGAAACCAGTACTTTATGAAAAAATCCAAACACAAGATAACCTTAAGCAGTGCGTGTTGCCAGTTATGAATTACGGCGCTAAGACGTGGTCTGTTGACTGTTGGCCTCTTTAACAAGCTAAGGTCACCTAACGTCTTATCTGACTACCTCCTTAGCCGAGAGGCGAGTACACCAGACTTGGCGTTGCCATCTCTGAGGTCTCGGGTTCGATTCCCGATTAGGACAATGTAGAAAACGAACTTATCTTATGAACTTAACTAACTTATTCTGGGTGTTATATAAGATATTCTCCAAAACGAAAAGATCCCTAAATAGTTCTAAGTAATCCCTAATTAGAATTGCAAAGCTAAAATAGCAATGGGCAGGCCACATCACTCGCTGAACTGACACCGTTAGGGGAGGAAGGTTCTCGAGTGGTGACCACGAACTATAAGACACAGCCTGGGCGGGTCTCCCACCCAGTGGGCTGACGACCAAGTCAAGGTTGCGGGAGGTCGCTGAATGCAAACGGTCAAAAGTTGCTCCCTGTGGCATTCTTTAGAGGAAGCCTAATCCAGCAGAGTACTTTCAAAGGCTGATGATGATAAATTGAACGAAATATTAGGTCCTTACATATGAAATTGCCGATAGTCAATACTGGCATCTTTAACATCAAATATCTTGCGTTTGATTAGGAATTCCAAATCCAATTTGATTTCGAAATAAAGCCAGAAAAATATTGTTTTAAAATTCGTATTTCATTTGTTTTTACATCATTTGTTTGAGCTTCATCATTGCTATAACAACAACTTCTGCAACAACTATGGACAAATTAAAATTCGCGGTATTTACGAATACGAGTTCCACCGTGGCACCAGTGCTGCAGAAACGACTCGAAGAAATAACGACGTGTACGGACCAGGCACCGCTAACAAACGAACGGTGCGTTTTTGGTTTCAAAGTTTCCATTCTGGACAGTAGCCTTCGGCGTAAGTGACAAAACGAAACTTATCCATTTGCGCCAAATCGGAAAGTCAAAAAACTCGAAAAGTGGGTACCGCACGAATTGACTGAAGCAAACTAACAAACACGCGTCGCTTGCTGCGTTTCTTTGCTCAATCGTCACAATTATGAGGGGATTTTTAACCGTATCGTGACTTATGATGAGAAATTGATTCTCGACGACAATCGGAAGCGATCATCACAATGACTTAACCCTGGAGAACCGGCAAAACCTTGCCCTAAGCGAAAACTGACCAAAAAGAAGATTCTGGTTAGTGCTTAGTGGACCAGAGCTGGTGTTATCCACTACAGCTTCTTGAGATCAGGCCAGACGATTACTGCAGACTTGTATTGCCAACAATTGCAAACAATGATGGAAAAGCTCGCCATTAAACAACCGAGACTGGAGAATTGCTCTAGCCCACTGCTCCTTTAAGATAACGCTAGACCACACACTGCACATCAAACGGTCGCCAAGTTAGAGGAGCTGCGACTGGAACCTTTGCGTCACCCACCATACTCTCCAGATCTTGCCCCAACCGATTACCACTTTTTTTTTAATTTATATAACTTTTTACAAGGAAAAAAATTCAATTCTGATGAGGCAGTCAAAACCGCCTTCAAACAGTTCATAGACTTTCGCTTCCAGGATTTTTTTTCCAAAAGGATCAATGATCTGCCTATAAAATGGCGGTAGTGTATCGATAACAACGGCGCATACTTCGTTTGACTAAATAATAATTTCATAAAAAAAAGTTGATTTACTTTTTTGATACTGAACGGCAATTTCACATATACCTAATATAATGATAAATATTTAGATATATAGAATTTAGATTTTTGTTTAGTTACGTAATGAAACAAAAATCTAAACACTTGAAAATAAAATAGTAAAAAAGATTTTTAAATTTAAAGGTTTTATTGTAAAGAAACATTATTATTGATGCAGAAAAAGTACTAAAAGCTAAAAAATAATGAGTTAGCTACCAGATACCAATTATCACACCACTCATCAGCGAGCATGAGCTTTGATCAGACTAAAATAAAACCGTGGGGCGTAGCGTAACTAAGTAAAATGTTAATGATAAATCTGTGATTTTGCACGATAATAGTGATAGACTTACTTTTCCACACATTTTGTTTAAGTTGTCAATTGAGGAGATGCATCCAAATCATTTTATAATAATATGAGCGGTTGACTGTAGATTACCTATATAAATTCGATTCGCCCCACGGTTATATTTTAGTCTGATCAATGCTCATGCTTGCTGATGAGAGTGGTGTGATAATTGGTATCTGGTAGCTAACTAATTATTTTTTTGCTTGTGTTTGTGCTAGGCCTATTCTATATTATCAAAAATCTTACATGGTAGGTATTTAAGTATTTTTATGAACCCATTCACATAAAATACAAAATAATATGATTTGTTTGTTAAAAGATCCAGAAAATTATTTTTATTACTTAATGTGTTTTTATGTTGTTAAAATACATTACAATATCACATTTAAGTATCAAAAACAAAAAACAATATGCCAAATTTGTCGGTTATACATAGAAGGACCCTCCTACCCTTGAGAACTTTTAATTAGCTTAATGAACATTTCGGGAGGTTAGATGACCCCTGAAGGAATAACTGAATTTTTCCTAAATTACACGGTTACTGGTCATGTCCAGTAATTTTCTAAAACCAGTTGCGTGTAAAATTTTGCGCTTTTAAAAAGACAGAACTTACAGTAACGTTATAATTAATTCTATATTCAAAAAATTCTTCGTTTTAGCTCTTCATCAACAATGAGTGGGTGGACGCAAAAAGCGGCAAGACCTTCGACACATACAACCCGCACGATGCCTCTGTCATCGCGACGGTGGCCGAGGGAGACAAGGTGTGAAAAGAAAACATAATTTATTTTATTGTACGAATCTTAAGTGTCCAGTAAATAACATGTTTGTCGTAAACTCTTTAAGAGATAGCATTTGTTCGATAACGTTATGTGTTCTATCTGAAGACTGTAGCCTCTATTATTATGTTTCGTTCAGAATATACGTAAAAATTGGAGATAACTTTATTTGGATTAGACATTAAGGTGTAGTATCAAATTACGTTAAAACCCTTGTTTTACAGGCAGACATAGATCTGGCCGTGGCAGCCGCGAAGGCAGCGTTCGCGCGCAACTCGGAATGGCGCTTGATGGACGCGTCGCAGCGCGGGCGCATACTCAACAAGTTCGCAGACCTGGTGGAACGCGACGGTAGCTACCTCGGCCAACTGGAGACGCACAACAACGGCTTGTTGAGTGCTCTCTCCAACATGATGGCAGCTGGTAGCGCAAAGAGCATACGATACTTCGCAAGTTTGGCGGACAAAATTCAAGGCGATACCATACCTTCAGGTAATGTATTGTTTTTTAGGGTTCCATAAATCCGTACCATAGAGCTAAATAGACCTTTTGCTGTCTACTGTCTGTCCTTCCTTCCGTTACGGATTTTTTTTAAAAAGTTGACTCTTTGAACATTAGATTAATAATTATGTACATAGGTAGGTACTGCACAAATAGTATATTTTATTTTAATAACTATTATAAACTATTATCCTCGTTGTTTTTTTTGTAATTAGAAATAGGCTTACAATTTAAGTCTCATCATCGTCCACAATCCGCACAAGGAGCTTCATTGTGTGGGATATGACCTTTATACCACGGTAGTTGCCGCACTCTTGCACCGATCCCTTGCCTTTGAAGACCAGAGTAATAATACTCATTCTCCATTGGCTCGGGATTAGCCCGGTTATGAGTATGCGGTTGTAAAGGTAGGTTAAGATATCCACCCCATGAAGGCCCATCGCCTTCCAGGCTTTGATTGGGACTCCATCGGCTCAGCAGAGTAGGAAATCAATCTGAGTGGCGTGCCTCCCGCTCCTGTAGGTGACAAGGTGCTCGGTTTTCTTATTGAAATGCGTATTCACAATGGCAAGGTCAGCACACGTCCTGAGGATATCGTTTCCTTCTGAATTACGATCACCATACCCAAATCCACCGTGAACACGCTCCAACTCCTCACACTTCTCACCCACATAACTGTTCAGGTCGCCACTCACAACAATCCCCTGCGACAACGTGATACCATTGAGCACTCCACCGAGTAGATTCCATAACGCCATCCTCTTAGCTACACCACAACCCGCCTGTGGCGCGTAAGCACTTATCAAGTGGGTGACAACCCCTTTAACAAAGCACGACCATCAGCCGATCGCTGTAGCGTTTCACTTCCAGAATGTCGTCCTGCAATATTTCGGAAAGAACCACGGCCACCCCATTCGCTCCACCAGGTGCACCTGTGTAGATCAGTTTGTAGCCATTCCCAATTAACCGGGATCTGCTGCCTTTCCACCGAGTCTCCTGCAAGAACGCCACGTCCACCCTCCGCCTGAAAAGTACGTCGGCCATCGCGCATCCGGTTAGCGTGCCAATATTATGTTTAAAGTGGCGAAGCGGAGTTTCCGTTGTGGGGCTCGCGTCTTTGGCCGTACCCGCCCGTGGCACGGTAGCCCTAGCCCACTTGTCACAGGAGTCGGGTGATGCTCCTGCGCACCGTTTTGCGGCGGCGCCCTATCAGTGACGTTGCTTTTCCATAGTTCGCACCATATTTGTGTGGCAGGGTTGGCTTTTATAGGAGCGACTGCCGTCCGACCACCGAACCCCGAAGGAAAAGACTGCGCCTCGTCTGTTGTTCAGCAAGTGCACAACCGTAAAACACGTTTTTTATATTGGCTAATTATCATTATAGTATTGTGTATTAGAGGACTTTGATACGTAGTAGATTGGGCTCAGTAGTGTTCATTGCGAGAGGCATAATAATATGTCCAGGTCAACTTATATAGAAAAAATGTACTTAGTATTTTTTTTATTACAGATGGAGATGTATTCACTTACACACTGAAACAGCCAGTCGGTGTCTGTGGCCTTATTCTGCCTTGGAACGCACCCATAAGCATGTTTATCAACAAAGTCTGCACTGCGTTAGCTGCAGGTAATCTTTATTTAAGCTGCAACTCATCTTAGCCTCAAAGCATTTGCATTCCTGTAAAGTTAACAAAAAAAATCATCACTTTTCTTCGGCGCTTGATTTGAATAACCCTTTGGTGGGTTAGTAATTGGTAAGACTATTATCACCAGAGATAGGTTTGCTCAAATTATGTCAAACCTTCATTGTAACGACAACTCCCAAGTACCTCCTAACTGTAAAGATAAATTATACAAGATCATACCTATGATTGAAGAACTAAACAAAACCTTTCAAACGTATTATAACGGCACAAGAAAAGAAAGGAAAAGACGACCTCCATAGCCGAGAGGCGAGCATATCGGACTAGGTGTCGCTATCTCTGAGGTTCCGGGTTCGATTCCCGGTCGGGTCAATCTAGAAAAATATTTTTTCTGTTGTGGTACCGTCGTTGTTTCTGATTTCTGTAACACAAGTGCTTAGGCTACTTACCACAGGATCAGAGCAATGTATGTGATGTTGTCCAATATTTATTTATTTATTGGGCGAGCGAAGCGAGCCCTTTCTATATCCCACAACTCATACATTCTTGTGGTACACTTTACAAAAAAACGATCACACCTATAGGGCTGAGCTTTAACATAGTAATTTAATTTTATGTCTAGATGTGTTAAAAATCATTTTATGAAGATATATATAAAAATAATATTAATTTGTATCAACAAAAATTTACTGAACTACTAACGCCATCTGTTGTAAGTGTTGTAACTTAGAAAGTAATTAGACTAATTAGGCATGTCACTATGATAATGACCGCTAGGTTACTACTAACGCCATCTTTAGGTTTATTAGGTCGATCACACTAAACATTTTAAGAATAGGCCAGTAGGAAAAGCAGCCACTAAGACTGACCACACATTGGGCGCGCGCGTTCCTCGAGCTTGTGAACGACGCAAACGCCGCGTGCCGCTCGCACGCTAACTCACGTCGCGTTCTGTGAGCGACCGCAGACCGCACGCTCGAGGAACGCGCACGCCCAATGTGGGGTCAGCCTAATGTAAAACCAATAGAAGTTAAATCAATACTTAGGGCGGCGTCGTAGGCCGCGGCTACTGGCGGTGCCGAGCGGGAAAACCCACCTGCGGAACAAGTCAGCGCTGTAGCGCTGGCGCTCACACTGCACACGCTTATTAAGATTGCGGAAAAGATTGACATATTTAACTGTTATCTGAGTGAATTCACGAGGGTAACACTGTATATTCTATTGATTGATATTGTGTATTAATTGTAGTTCTATGTTGCTTCTCAATTGTATTGGGTTTCCTGTAAAAATAGATGTAAGCTTGGAAATAAACAAATAAATAAAAGTTTATTTTTGTCCAATGTCTACAATCGCTCGTGGCATTTGATCAGAGGGACTAGGTATACGTTTTTTATCAATTTTATCTTCGACATATCACATAACCTAAGACTCCATTGAAAAATCAGTTTTCAATTCATTTTGTTACACTGATAGTTTTTAAAAGACTGAATGATGTAGAAACCTGCTAGTATTTTTTGGTTTTCTAAGTAGTCTCCGTTCCTTTCTAGACAGAAAGGAACTAAGCACCGTCACATGCGATGGAACTATTGTCTGAGGCAGTGGGCCCACCCTTCTTTAGTATGTCTTCCAGGCCTGTTTCAAACGCTGCCACGGCATTTTCAGGTTTAAAAACGAATCCCTCTACGTTTTCTTTTATTTTTGTAACTAAATAAAAGTCACAAGGTACCAGTTTGGGTCTGTAAGGTAAGGGGGATGGCTCACTAACTCCACACCTCCGTTAGACAATTATACGATAGTCGGTCTGGCGAAATGAGCTGGAGCGTTGTCGTGGTTTATGAGGATCTCGCTTCTTGCTGTTTAACATTTTCCAAGAGAACTGGTAAACAATAACTGACATACTAATCTGCTGTAACAGTATTTTTATCGTCTAAGACAATTGTTCCGAAATGCCCCGTCTGTCCATAGAATGAGTTGAGAACGCCATACTTTAAATTGTTGAGTGGCACCAAACCATGGCGTTTTGCATATTTTGTCAAATTATGAGGAATACAACTACTACAAAGCTTATTGACGGTAAATGATCATGTAAGACTTTTTGTACTTGACTCATACCAATACTTAATGTTGCCCGAATCTGATGATATGTTACCCTTCTATCATCGTCTATTATTAGCCACACGGCACACACGTTTGACACGTTACCATCTTCATTAGTCGGCGTTGAAGGACGTCCTTCTCGGGAATCATCAGTGAGATTGTTTCGACCACGTTTAAACTCATTAAACGTTTTAGATAGTAATGTTACTGGGAGCGGATTGAAACCGAATTGCGACTACTGTCTTACGGGGCTTTGTCATGGAATGCTAGTCGAAGACTCGAAGTGTATCACCATAACATTTTTGTTGAGTAAGACCGCAACATTGCGCGAAATTTTTTTCTAGTCAAATCCATTTTGACCCACGAGACGACCTACGAGACTTTAGATTTCCGCCAATTCGCAAAAACAAACTTAAGAATTCAAACATTAACAGATTTCTAAACGTGCTTCATCTTGCTCCATAATCGAAATTTTAAAACCTATTTACTACTTACTTACTTTAGGTACCTACTTACGCTTTGACCATGATCTCAGAGGCGTCAAGTCTGGTTATTACATTTAGAGCGATTGCCACCAGCCCCCCTAGCATGAGCACCAAAACACGATATGATATGATATGATATAGCGATATATCGACACCAACTGTAAAAATATGATAGATATAGCCGCTTTGTTGAGTCGCCGTGCCGGTGACATCACATATTATGATCGTTGTTTCAATAACAAATCAAAATGGCGGCTATATTTATCATATTTTTACAGTTAGTGTCGATATATCGCTATATCATATCATATCGTATCGTGTTTTGGTGGTCATGCTAGGGGGGCTGGTGGCAATCGCTCCAAATGTAATAACCAGACTTGACGCGTCTGAGATCATGGTCAAAGCTTAAGTACCCCGATAATAAACGGGACAAAGCGCTAGAAAAAAGAAAGAATAAAAGTAGTGACTGTACTATAATGTATTAATGTTGTTTTCCCAGGCTGTACGGCTGTGGTGAAGCCGGCCGAGCAGACCCCCCTGACGGCATTGGTGCTCGCCGCGTTGCTGGCAGAAGCTGGCCTGCCCAAGGGCGTAGTGAACATCGTGAACGGCTACGGCGAGACTGCTGGCGTTGCGCTCACGCATCATCCGGATGTTGCTAAGATATCCTTTACTGGCTCTGCAGAGGTAAGACGTAGTTCTTAGCTTTAACTAAACGTTGCATTGAATTAGTGTTTACGTAAATCAATCACATAGGTACCTACTATAAAATCATTCATAAATTAAAAATAGAACGTTCGTATACACGAAGATAATCCTACACAATTAGTGATCAATATCTTTTTCTCCCAGCGATATTCAACTTGTCATAGAATAAATTACTGCTCTCGATGAGGTCTACAACGAGCGACATGGCTCTATGCAACATGTGCTTTATGCAACTTTGTCTTGGGTACGGCTACCTGACCAAATTACCTATTATTCTTTGTGACTGATACTCTGATTCTGTAAATGAACTTGGTAGACTAATATTTTTTAAATATTTTATCAAAATCTAATATACATTAACAAAACAAGACCTAACCTAACAAAACTAAATTAATTTACTTAAAAATATCGCTGTCTGTTATTATTTTGTAATAAGTGTGTGCTAATGTCGCCCATATTAGATCTAATAAACGACTAACCGTCACTAAGTTGAGCGTTCCTACCCGAATGAGGGTCAATTTAAGTAATCACGTTTTTAGCTACCCGCGGACATTAAGAACTCTAAAAACCTACTGACCATAAAATGCAAGATATTTTTGTAGTAATAATAATTCGTTAAAGTACTACTTTCTTTTAGTAAAATATCTAATTAGGTCCTACTCCTATAAAATTTAAACGTCTTTGGAGATTTTTTTTAGAAGTTTTCAAAACCAAGCTTGCTACACCAAGCGAGAGAAGCACAATGACTAAGTGAATTAAGGTTCACAGGCATTACCTACTTTAGATGGGTACAATCATCATCATCATCTTCATTTCAGCTATAGGACGTCCACTGCTGAACATAGGCCTCCCCCAGTGACTTCCAGATTGGCCGGTTGAAAGCGGCTTGCATCCAGCGGCTTCCTGCAACCTTTACCAGGTCGTCTGTCCACCTTGTAGGTGGACGTCCTACGCTGCGCTTGCCGGTACGTGGCCTCCATTCCAGAACCTTTCTGCCCCATCGGCCGTCAGTTCTACGTGCTATGTGCCCCGCCCACTGCCACTATAGCTTGCTTATCCGTTGGGCTATGTCAGCAACTTTTGTTCGTTTACGAATCTCCTTATTCCTGATTCGATTCCGCAAAGAAACGCCGAGCATAGCCCTTTCCATAGCACGCTGTGCAACCTTGAGCTTTCTTATGAGGCCCATAGTGAGAGGCCACGTTTCAGTTCCATATGTCATCACTGGTAACACACACTGGTTGTAGACTTTCGTCTTTAGGCACTGAGGTATTTTGGATGAGAAGACGTTACGTAGTTTTCCGAACGCTGCCCAGCCGAGTTGGATTCGACGATTGACCTCCTTCTCAAAATTTGACCTACCCAACTGGATCACTTGTCCCAGGTAGACGTATTTGTTAACAATTTCGGGAGTAGAGCTCCCAAATGATACTGAGTAGGGCGCAACATGGGCATTGGACATGATCTTTGTTTTGTCCACAACGTGTTTGGGTACAAACGGATAGTTAATTATTAGTTATATTTATCTATCGGTCTTAAATAAGTAATATAATAATGTGTGTTGTCTACAGGTCGGCAAATTAATTCAACAAGCAGCTGGAGTGAACAACCTCAAGAGAGTGTCTCTCGAACTTGGAGGCAAAAGCCCGCTTGTTATTATGGATGATGCTGATTGTAAGTGTGATATCAATATTGCTATCAAAAACATAAAAAAAACAGTACGTAAATTTAACATTTTGTCAATTTGATCTAACAAATTTTACCATAGGTCTAACAATGTAAGTAGTTTAAAGAATAAAGAAGAATAAAGAATAAATTTTATTTATTTGGCACAAAAAACACATCACAGTGATATTATGTACATAGAAAGAAAAGTGCCAAAAAGGGTAGTTTGTATTTTTTGCTTATGTACCTACTTGTATTAATAAATTGATTTATTTTCCATTACAGTGAACCTAGCAGTGCCATGCGCAGCGAACGGGGTGTTCCTCCACCAGGGGCAAGTGTGCGTGGCAGCGTCGCGCCTGTTCGTGCAAGCCGGCATCTACGACAAATTCGTCGAGGCAGCCGCTAAATATGCGCAGGGCATTAAAATTGGCAACCCTACAGATCCAACATCGCAACATGGGCCACAGGTAATTGTCAAAAAAATATAAACAATGTGAAAGGCCATACGTCTTGCGTTTGTTTTTGTGGCCGTTTTTGTCGTTTGTGGTTGTCGCGTGTGGCTTGTGTGTACCAACAGTAAAAGGTTTTGAACACAGTTTAACTTAGTCACCTCCCAGTCTATAAAACATCTTATCCAGTGTTCTGCCCACGCTTCGGGGCCAAACGGACTGACCACACCATCACTAATATGATAATATTCAGAATAACCCCTACAAACTTACTGACATTATCAAAAAAGAGGACGCACATAATACTTTTCACAATTTGGTCACCTACATCGTGGCCGAAATCAAGATTTTTACCAAATAACTTGCCAATATAAAATAATTTAACACTCCTACCAAACTTAAAAACGCAAAATTAAACATTCAGCTGACAGTGCTGTATACCGCAAGCAGCGCTGTTCAGTAGTAGAGTATCTTAGTATACTTTACGACAAAAAAAAACATACATAATACACTAGTCAGAAAAATATCCCCATAACTTGTGCGAAAATGTACTGCCTGTGATAGGTTCTTAGAACCTGTATTACAAGTCACCAGGGCCTTCCCTCAGATAAATATGAAGTTACAACACTAATAACTAATTATCAAACTAAATTACAGATAAGAAAACAAGGTTGAAGTTATGCTGTTTTAAGAGCTTATGGTTAGGTTTCAGTAGGATACATACTCAGAACATATCTCTGACTACGTAAAGAATCTTACAACGATACAAAAATAATAAATCCATGCTTAAAAAATTGCGGAGCGAAAAACATTTTACAAACACAAAGCTATACCAGAATAACTATTACGGGTATAATTTTACACCTTGAATTTACCCTTGGATAACTTCGAATACGTTTTTCGAGCAATACACTATAATCGATATTGTTATTCTGTAGTTCAAGAGTAAACGATCAACGAATTGATAAACCTACCAAAATCCATGTAATCCATTTCGTCTAGGTTGACTTGAAATGCCACAACATTTTAATTTTGTAGGATAATAGAGCGTCAATGCTAGATCTTGACAACATGTCAGTTTCGAGGTGACGAAGTGGATTTGACAAGTGACAACTTTGACATTTACTTAATCTCAGTTTAATTTATACACTGTCAAAAAAATCGCCCGTTTTAATATTTTTCATAGATTAGTGGTTGGTAGAATGAAAAATCAGCTTACTCTAGATTAAGCAGTGGTATACTCTCAAGTTAAAACTTACACCAGCTTGGTCGAATCCGGTCTAAGTCTTTATCAAATGCTGCGTTTTCCCCTTGTTTTCCGACCCGCCCGTGTTACTCGTAGTTGTTATTTTTTGTCAATGTTAACATTGATATAAATAGTAAGTGATATAGGTATTACTTAATTATTTTATGTATAAACAACAATCCCTAACTATACGTTTTAGTGTTCATGGTTAGGCCCGGTAGTTATTAGAGATGTTTAAAAAGAAAACAGCAATAATGTGTTTATTGGCTATTAGGGTAGGTACTTCATACTAGATAGGTAGTATACACGATACACATAAAATAAGTAGGTAATACATTTGCTATTACAAAACCACGGTATATAAATCTGCTACTGAGTCATAGACCATTTTTAACCGACTTCAAAAAAGGAGAAGGTTCTCAATTCGTCGGCTTTTTTATTTTTTATGTATGTTCAGCGATCATTCGTTACTACGTTGACCGATTTCGATAATTATTTTTTTGTTTGAAAGATAATACTTTCAGAATGATCCCATATAAATTTGGTTAAATTCTGATGATGGGATCTATAAGAAAATCATCAAACATTGCATAAACTCCGTACCGCGCCAACTGATTTTAGTATCTATCTTACCTATATCTCTGCCAAATGTGGACCGATTTTGATTATTCTTTTTTTAATGAATAGCTTATACTTCAAAGATACTATAATAAAAATTTTTGGAAAAAATTTCACCCCTAAGGGTGGAAAAATAGGAAATGCAATTGGTGTTCAGCAGTTAAATTATGTTTGCACTCGTAAGATTTGTTTTGATTAGGATTTATCACTAAAATAGATAAAATAAGTTAATTTTATAAAAAAAATAAAAACCGACTTCAAAAAACTAAAACGCTAAAAATAATCTTAACACTTAAGTACCTAAACAGTTACTTTTGGAGTCGGTGCCAGTCAATGAGAGACCAATGTTTTCGTTTGCACCGACTCCAAAAGTAACTGATTAGGTACTTAAGTGTTAAGATTATTTTTAGCGTTTTAGTTTTTTGAAGTCGGTTTTTATTTTTTTTAGTATCTATCTTTGCCAAATGTGGACCGATTTTGATGATTTTTTTTAATAAAAGCTATATTTTGGGACGTGTATAAGTGCCCGGAAGAGGGCCTATATACTGAATAAATGAGTATTAATGAGTATTAATAAATAGCTTATATTTCAAAGATACTATAACAAAACATTTTCGGAAAAAATGTCACCCCACAAAATGTGGAAAAATAGGAAATGAAATCTGTGTTCAGCAGTTAAATTATGTTTGCACTCGTAAGATTTGTTTTGATTAGGATTTATCACTAAAATAGATGAAATAAGTTAATTTTATGTAAAAAAACCGACTTCAAAAAACTAAAACGCTAAAAATAACGCCAGTCGATGAGAGATTCTATGTTTTCGTTTGCACTGACTCCAAAAGTAACTGATTAGGCACCCACTGATTAGGTAGATTGTTAAGAAAATTTTTGGCGTTTTAGTTATTTGAAGTCGGTTTTTTTTTAAATAAAATTAATGTCTTATAATATTAAGCTTCATACTATTCTGTTGTATCTGTAATCTGCTTTGAGACAAATAAATACATTCTTATTCTATTACGAATTTATTTAATAAAATCCTATTACTTGTAGGTTGACGAAACTATGTTCAAGAAAGTCCTGGGATACATCGAGAAGGGCAAGCAGGAGGGAGCTACCCTGGTGACGGGAGGAAAGCGCGTCGGGAACTCTGGCTACTACATCGAGCCCACGGTATTCGCGAACGTCAAGGACGATATGACAATTGCCAAAGAAGAGGTATAATATGTTCTATCCAAATAATAAAAGTAGTTTAGGTACTACTTAAAAACTTAACTTTGCATACCCCGTAATCATCTCCCGAGGCTGACATTTAAATTTTTACACTATCCAGTCGATAATATAATTCTTTAGTTGGACCTAGTTCTGCAGAAAGCAGCCAAGTGGCACTTTTTCGTAGATCGAGTTATTAACACAGCCATACTAAATTCGACATGCCGGATTTTTTGCAAAAAGAGCCATTTCTATATATCTTCTTACGGTGGAGATATGAGCCGTCAAATGCAGCCATTCAACAAAAAATATTTTTAGTAAAGTAAATTTAGTATGGCTGTGTTAATAACTCGATCTTCGAAAAAGTGCCACTTGGTTGCTTTCTGCAGAACTAGGTCCAATTAATAGACAAGACTCCAGACAGTTCTGTTAAAATTTTTCAATCTGTTGATTGCAGGCATTCATGTTATGTGTGAATAGGTACAAAGGGGGTATTAAGTTGGTGGTTTTATTTTGCTAGATCTTCGGCCCCGTGCAGAGCATCCTCAAGTTCGACACTCTGGAAGAGGTCCTCGACCGTGCCAACAACACCAACTACGGGCTCGCGGCCGGCATCATCACCTCCAACCTGAACAACGCGCTGCAGTTCAGCAAGCACGTGGAAGCTGGTACTGTTTGGTATGATTTCAAGCCAAAATAATTTTACCACATGAAAGCGGTTTCTAGCCCGTCAGAACGTTACTAAGAATCAAGCACTAGATTCAGAAATGGGTAATTTTTTTCTCAAAAAAATAATTTACGGGGCCAGATCTTTAATAGTACATTGTTACCCTAGGGGTGAAAGTAACTTATTTAGTCCCGAAAGGGGGTTTGGTGACCGAGCGTAGCGAGGGCGCTAATAGTTCGAGGGACTAATAAGTCTTCAAAAAACATGAATTAGCTGAAGAAAAAATTAGTGAATTTTAACAAAACCTACCAAAGAATATGCAATCACTACGTGCACTGCTTTATTATTTTTTCTGTGGCCGGCCAGCTATTCGGCCATTAGTTTTCATTTTCATCATGGAAAAAATTGTAAATATTTTGCCCAAATCTGTTATTTTAAAGAAATAGTTTAAAGTAAAATTATAATAAGGTCATTAACAAAATCTTTAATTAATACTTAACTTTAGGTTATTTAATTAAATTTTACATCGCGCTGTTATTGAGTAGCTGTATAGAAAATTGGGACGTGGTTAATTAAAAATGTAAAAATAGAACTAATTTTTAACTTTTTATAATTTGACAGCTGTCAGTTGAAAACGATTCTCCCTAGGGCTGAAAAGTATTACTTTCAACCCGCTCCTCAGGCAACTTATTTATTTAAACTTTATTGCACAAAATAAAATCGTACAAAAGGTGGACTTAATGCCATGTGGCATTCTCTACCAGTCGACCATTAGGCGAAACAGAGATGTTTTGTGGGCGGTGCAACTGGACGTTACAAAAATGAACATTATTATATAATCACAGCATAAACTACACACAGTATCTATGTCAAATATTATAAACTAAATTATATAATACATAGACTACATAGATAAAATACATACATACATACATAAATATGATGACGTAACTGGAAGGTAGAGAGTCAAGGGTTCACGATGACGATTTTATTTTACCAAGAAAATAAGTGCGAGCAACTTCAGACCTACTTTTCGAGTATGAGTAATGAAAAATCTCTCTCAATGCCATCCTTATATTTTTAGGATTTTTTAATATAAAGTCTATCTACTTATAATCTATAAATCTTTTTAACCTTTAAAGTTTTGGTAAATATTTGGTAATGTAAATGTTACTGATAAATGCAAGTGGAGGTACAATGCACTTGGTAAATTTTTGTGTTATGATTTATGTTAATATACCTAAAAATTTGTTTTGTTTTGCTTGTCGCGGGCCGGACATGGGCCGCGGGCCGTAGTTGCCCATCCCTGCGTGAATAAGATAAATATAAAATAAATATAATAATAAGCTAAAGTGAGGCAAGCTTCATTGATTTTATAATATTAGCTTAATGGTACTTAATGGTTATCTGTTTACAAAATTCATCAAAGCTGCATATTAGTTGGTAACCGATTACTTGTCCGTATTTTACTTGACAGAATTTCAGTTGGCCGAAAATTATAGACCGACATTTCTTTTGCTATATGTATCATTTGACATATTGTTAGCCTATCGAAATATCTCTTGACATAAGTATCATTTTATCGAACTACGTTTTATCGATTTTCAAAATAACTTTTTACTGTTGGCCGAAGTCTCTTTTGAACTTTTTTTATTTACCAGAATACTGCGTATATAATAAGACTAAATTGGTTAGGTTAGGTTAGAACAGTAACCACACACAGCGCGAAGGCGAGCTAACGGAGCGAGCGCAGCGAGCGCTTAAAACTAAGGATAAATTCTAAGGATAATGATGAAGGATTAATTATTATAATATTGGAATCATTTTTCTGAAAACTAAATCATCTAACATCATATCATATCATCTATCTAAATTTTTAGCTTTGACAAATGTTCTATGTAACATAATAAAATACTGAATACATACTTAAACATAATACTTCGAACAAATGTTATTTCGGCCAAGCCAAGTTCGGTAATAAGTTTTTCGGACAAATGAAACGTCAGGGTAACAATAAACAACGAATTGATAATAGGTCAAATGATATAGTGGCAAAGATCATTTCGATGAAATGAAAAAAGGCGAAACAAAATTTGTCGAAAAGTTTTCGGTGAAATAAAATTCGGTAAACAACTTTTCGAACATAATATAGGTAACCAAATTAGTTATACAAACTATTAGTAAGACATGTTTTAAACCACTTTCTTTTTTAAATAATTTAATGCTTTTTGCAGGGTAAACACATACTTAGCCTCCAGTCCACAAATACCATTCGGTGGCTTCAAGGAATCCGGACTCGGTCGTGAAAAGTAAGTTGATTGATTACAGAATTAAACAGATAAATAGTTCAACCCACGAAGAGGCACACTAAAACTGTAAGGTTTGGCCATGAGGTGGTTTGAGCCATACTCCACCAAGCGGGCCAACAGTAATCACTACCAAAGCGCTGCTGCCACTGAGCTACAAGTACCTCTGTATTTTAATGAAAATGCCTTTTTTCGGAAGAAGATAATTGACTGAAACCGACCTAAATCAATGTATTCTTTAATAATTTAATTAATCAAAATCAAATAATTCTTAAATTAATCAATTTTCGGTTACTTGTTACTTTCACAGCTAAATTTGGCTGATGCCAGCGGGGTCACCTTGTCGGTGGCACAAGGTGTTCTCGTTGGTTGAGGGTCTGCTAACCCGTGTGAATGTATTAATTTCTAGTACCTACTATGAATGGCGTTCCTACACCAGCCTACACTAGCATGACTACCAAAACACGATTTTACGACCCTAACTGAAAATTCATTTCAAAATATGATAAATATAGCCGCAATGATGTTTTTTTGTCGAAACAGCGTTCATAACTTATCACGTCACATGGCGGCTATACATATTTTTACTGTTATTTTATACATTCTTATTTATTACAGAGGTCTAAACTGCGTTGACGCCTACTTAGAAGTCAAGACTGTGAGCACGGCACTACCAAAAAAGTTTTGAAAACTTGTTTTAGTTTTAATTAGTTTTTTGATTTATTTACTTGTTCCTATGGATGAAGTGTTCAACCAAATATTAGACTATTAATAACGAAAATTGACCTATTTTCTTGATATGACTGTTTTTGAGTAGTTATACCTGTTTTATAATGCCTGTTAAAATAACATTTATAGTGGATTAAATATTTTAAGAAACAAAAGAAAATCTCTTTTTAAGTGTGTGTTGACCCATAATTTTGTTCTATTCGTGGTCTGTTCCCCATCGGCCCACTAAATAAAGGGCCGACCGAAACTGTGAGATGGGACGACATGAAATTGTTATATTTTTAGTAAAACAAGTAAATGGTAAAAAAAAAAACGAACAATGCGAGTCGGACTCGCCCACCGAGCGTTCCGTAGGTACTTTGTAGGTACCTACATATTATGATAAATAGTTATGAAATCGAGTTTCGCAGTTCTTGATTTAATTTTAAATACACTTCTCATCAGAAAAATCGAAACACCCTGCAAGTTTATGTTTTGTAAGGATTATCAGAAGTCTATCTCTAAGAAATATGTATGTTTAAATGTCGTTTAATAGTGAATAATATGAGATTTTCAAATCCTAATGTTAATGTTTTAAATTAAAATTTAATTTTCATAGGTTTTGTATTTTGTTTAACAAGTCATTTTTACCCTGTATGGAGTATGAATGAAATTGATAAAACAACACACGTACTTAAATGACAAAAAAAGCTAAGAAACGTTTATTTAATAACCTGTATTCCCTCCCCGAGCTCTTATTACTGCTTCCATACAGTTCTTCATCGATCGAATGAGGTCACGATCAATGTTGTGGCATTCCATTCCATTCCTCTTGGATTGCATTTTGTAGCTGGCTAAGTGTTTCTCTTGCACGAATTTGTGTCTTTAATTCATCCCATAGATGGTCAATCGGATTCATGTCCGGGCTTCTTGCTGGCCATTCCATAATATACTGACTTCGGTAACATAATCTTGTACGACCCGCGGTGTCGCGGTGTGTGCCCTAGCATTGTCGTGCATGAATATGAAACCGTTGCCAAATGTGCATAGGGCATCACGTGAGGCTCAAGACACTCCCAACAAACAATTAAGCGTTGGTTGCAGGTCATTTTAAAGCTGAAAGTGCTACTATTGATTTATAATGGATTCGATGGTCACTAAAGGTTATTTAATTCACTTATAAAATAAGGTGGGCTCTTCAGGTTGTATTAAAACATTAAATAACGAAGCAGAATATTCTTTACAGTTAGTGTAGTAGCAGTGGCTGTTTATATACTTATGACGTTAAAGCTTGATTCGGCCTGTAGCGTTAAAAGCTGTTTAAAGACGTTCATAAACTCCCTATACTTTTTATTGCTATATTGGAGTTACTAGTAAATCATAAGGCTGTTGTAAAACTTCAGTAACGTCATTGGTTCTACAACGTAGTTAATTAAGAGTGTAATAACACCAAACTCTATATACAGCTTACGCCTATTATACTAAAGGTAATTATAGGTTAAATAATTATGGCAGTTCTGTACGATCCTGATATAAGGGTTTTGGTGTAAGATAAATAAGTTGTAATTCTGTAATGACACCATTAAATATTTCTAAATCTTAAAGTTTTTGTCTACAATTTGACCTCACAATTTGAAAACTATTTCCTTTAACAATGAGACGAATTAATTCTTGGAAAACACAAAAAATAACAGGTGCAGTGAGAAATAAAATTAAGCAACAATACCAACATTTTATAAATTTGATTCATGAAGATGTTAATCTATCCAATTCAAGTAATTGTAATTCTTGACATGGTATTGCTGAAAAGGATGCAGTGTATATAACAAAAAACAAGCTTCAAAATGTTTAATACCTGTTTAAAAGGTAAACGCTACAACACTTATAGTAGTCAAGTAGAAGAAAGTAATAATATAGGTATTGAGCAACAAGGTTCAGTACAAAATTTTGATGAACATGACTTAATAAAGTTTTTATTTTATTTTATGCCAAATAGTATCTCAGCCGAAGAAGACCATCCTTCGGATTTATTAACAAAAAATATAGTAGTATTTTTATAGATTTTTCATAATTTGCATTGTCTGTCTGGTTTCTTTCTTTTTTAGCATTTTTACTTTTTTTACGTTCATCTGCTTCACAGTGTTTTTTCAGTTTCATTATGTATTTGATTTTCTTTTTCAGCTTCTGCATTTTGAGAATCATTTTCTCTAGAACGTTTTGTTTTTGTCTGTTTTAGTGCTTCTTTCTCGTGATGTATTTCCACCATCATCTATCTTATTCTCATTTGTTATTGTTTATTTACGGTATATTTGGCATGGCTTTGATCGTTTTCTTAAAGTTGAAACTCTTCACGCAGTGGCGGGACGCGACAGCGACACAGCGTAGTTGATGGCGGCGTCCCAGTGAGAACTAGAGAGAGTACTCAATTTTATTATTTCTTCGACCGAAGTTCTAGGAGGCCCCACTTGCAAAAACAGAAAATAACGAATTAAATTAAACATTCTAATAGTAATAGTAGTTGTATGTTGTGTTGTTTTTATAATGTTTTTTCTTCTGTATATTTTCCATGTGTATAAAATAAAATAAAAAAAATAAAAAAACACAATTTACGTAAAATTACATAACATAAGTTATTTATTTTGTGTTGTAGGTAGGTATCTTGAAGCTAACAATATACTCGTAAGTTAAAACGCTCACTGCGATTAAAGTTACTTTGCGCCTGTGATGACCTAAAGATTATGGATTTCATTACTTCGTATATAACCCCAATCTATAGATTTATATAAAGCTAAAGCCGGTATTGTACTCTCCGCTACAGGTAAACGTTTTTGCTAAGTGAATAGTTCTTCTCTTATGTCAACTAAAGACCGCACAATACTATTGACTACCGGCGTTGTAGCTCATCTAATATCATAATAGATTTAAGAGAAGTCTGTACTTTTAAGAAAAATATCGCCAGTTTTGGCCACTTTCTGTAAACATAACCTATAAATTTATTTAAACAAAATCACTTTTAAACAACGAAGTACTTAAATGTTTTCGAATTATTCTACATAGTAAATGTACACAATCACTAAAACTGACCAACATTTGAAATTAAGTGTCTAAAGACTATTTTAGGTTCTTACACTTTAGTTGTTTTTCTTTGTTTCCCTTAAAATTATTATTTATTTTGAAGGCCCGTTAAAATTGAGATGAGAATTATGATACACGTTCACATTAAAATTGAAAGCGCACTAAAATTAACTTTACACTTTAAGAATACTGTAAATAAAAAATACTTACATTTCGTGATAAAGATGCAATGTGAAATGATGCAAGTGCAATGGCCACAGATAAACTTATTCACTCTTTGATAAATAATAACCTAAAAATAATATATTTTTATGACTTTAAAGCTTTTACTATCTACTTTTGAGACCGCAAACGTTATAAATGATTACCAAACAACTACAAACTACTGGTCTAAGTGCTATCTGACACCGTAATAGGTATTTTATATAACTCAAGGTTCCAATAAACTCCATTAAAAAGGTGCAATAAAGTATCAATAAAGGTTATATAGAACCCCTACACAGGGTTTACAAAGGCTTAACCTGCAAAATTTTGTGCCAAAATCGAAGATATAAAGGTGTTATTATACTCTATAACTCCCTTATAAGGTGTTCGCTAACTCTAACATATTTAAGCAGAACCAAAATACAGGTCTTCTAAAGCTTGTCTTAACGTTGAAATGTTAGTTGGGCTGTTCGATGTACCAATGACTGTTTAATGCAGGCAGACGTGGCCCAGATACAAAGACAAGCTCTGTCTTACCGTCAGCGCTGATTCCTCCCCGGTTTGGGGAACCACCATCCATGAACCACCACCATGGCTGACCTTTTCTTCAATGCAGCATTGTGCAAAACGTTCTACATCTCTTCGGTAGACCTTGATCCTTCCGTCTTTACCATACAGCATAATTTTACACTCATCAGAAAAGAGGACTTCGTTCCACTAGAGGTATGACCAATTTAGGTGCTCATGTGCAAAGTTAAGGTGCGCTCTTCGATGGTCTGCAGTTAAATTCGGCCCATTTGCTGGCTTGTGCGGTACCAGTCCACGTTCTTTCAACCTTCTTCTAATTGTAGAGTCACTTACAGCCACCCTACGTACAACATGAAGCTGCTGCTGCAGATGAAAAGCATTTAGGCGTCGATTTCGTGAAGAAGTTGTTACTATATTTTTTAGTTTCTGATTTTTATAAATTAAACATGTCTCTTTTACAAATACAAGGGGCCTACGTACGAAAACAAATTTATTTTATAAAAATTTTGTTAATGCAAATCATGATATAATTATGCTTACAGAAACATGGCTAAACAGCAATATACTCACTCAGTAGTGAGTTATTTGATGATAGATATACGGTTTATCGAAGAGATAAAGAAGCAAAAGGGTTCCACAAGGGCAGGGAGGGAGAAGGAGTTTTAGTTGCTGAGTGTAACAAAATTAATTCCATAAGAATGTACGATTGGGAAAGCGACTGTGAGGATAGCTGGATACTTTTAAATGTAGCACACTCCAATCCTAAAAATCGAATAGCACTGTGTTTTGTTTATTTGCTGCCTCCTGTCCAAAGATATTTGCTTGATAGCTTTAGGTATACATAATTGTAACAGTGTTTTAGACTTTAACCTTGTTAAAATTGACTGGAATGTAGGTTTTGAGTGATCCTAAATGCAATATGTCACCACTATACGAGCAATTTATTGACTTTATAAACACTAGTAATCTTAAGCAATGTAATGTGGTTACGAACTCTATGGATAGAATGTTTTACTTGGCATTAGTTGACTTTCCCTCATGTAGTGTGGATAGCGCCATGAATGCTTTGTGTCCAGTTGACTCGTTGCACCCTCCGATTGAATTGCATTGGTCCATTGACGTTGAGCCGTCGCTTGCTCCTAACAAGGATAATACTAAACCACATAATTTCTATAAGGTAGACTACCAGGCTGTTAATAAACATCTTGCTGGTATAGAGTGGAGCAAGGTGTTTATGGGACTTGAAGACGTAAACGAAATGACTAGAGCTTTTTATGACATAGTTAAAAATACCATTCAAAAGTTTGTGCCTTTTACAAAAAAAAAACTGGTTTAATGCAAACTTAATCGCTAGACTACGTGAAAAAAAACAAATATAGATTAAGATTCAGAAAGTACAAAAATCCGTTATTAGACTACCTTAAATACCGTTTGTTATCCGACCGTTGTAAAAAAATAACTATCAGCTGCTACAACACTCTCTAATGGACCTGGAAAGCCAAATAACTAGTGACCCTAAATTATTTTGATCCATGTTTCATTTATAAGATAAACAAATGAAATTCTACTTAAGAATTTAAAATTTTCGCTTATTACTGTAATGGCCAAACTGCCAGCTATACAATCATGTGATTTTTTTCATGGAATGAAAACTCTTTTGGGTTAAATTA
This sequence comes from Anania hortulata, assembly GCA_963576865.1. Lineage (NCBI taxonomy): Eukaryota > Metazoa > Arthropoda > Insecta > Lepidoptera > Crambidae > Anania > Anania hortulata. The sequence continues at coordinate 14,197,998 of OY756396.1, read as the reverse complement.
GGACTATGCTTTGTGTTTCCTTGCGTAATCAAATCAGAATTTAGGAGATCCGTAAACGAACAAAAGTCGATGACATAGCCTTACGGATTAGCAAGCTGAAGTGGCACATAGCACGTAGAACTGACGGCCGATGGCTGTACTTTCAGTGAAAAGGGATCTAATGGTAATTTTTGGTAAATCGCATTTGAAGTTAAAAAAAATCCTGCTTCGTGGCTATTGGAGATAACTTTATACAATATTTTTTTGGTGAAAGATAATGTTAGAAATAATCAGGTAATGTGCCAGTTTGAAAAATAGTAGTTTCTTTATGCCAGCTCCAGACAATCGTCCAACAGTCCAACTGTTCGTCCAACCTACCACGTGTAGAGGGTTAGTTCGTGCATGTTGGATGGTGTTGGATCGTGTTGGCGCGTGATCGGTCCGAAGGCGGTAAATCGTACCCAGATCAAAGGAGTTGGCCAACTCACACGAAAGGACCCTCCACACAGCAGTGTAGTCACTTCACTCTAGCAAGGCAAACGTGTAAATATGCGCCGCGCACCCGGTTATTAATTATTTCCCGCCAATCTGTTTTTAATATGACCACGATCCGCCGTGGTTTTTTCATTTTACGTCGGTTATAAACTTGTAAAAATTAATTACATAAATTAATAATAATTACTCAAGCATAAGGTATAGCGCAGAAGCACCTATCACTTCAACGTCATCTATAGTGAACGAGGTTGGCCGTGGCCTATTGATGTGTTAAGGGTCGTGTTTTGATCGATCGTCAGTCTTGATGTGTTGGAGAAATGTTGGAGTGTTAGACTGTTTGGACGATTGTCTGGCTTTAAAACTAAATAAACCCAGTTAAAACACTTAGTACGAAACTTTATAGTAGTGTATAGTGATATAATGGAACATAAATCATATTACACCGCACTAAATTGACCTCATGCTAACAAGTGTAAAGTGATACATTTTATGTTATTTCTGTAGATATTTTTTTGTTTTTCACTTTTAGAAAAAGTAAAAAAAACATTACTAATTACTGTTTAAGAAATCATTATTTTAGGTTATTATAGGGCAAATCGTTTAAAAATGGACACTTAATCGAAGTCTCGTCAGGATCGTTTCAGAGCGTCAGCAATCATGTGTACACTTACTCATGATTGCTAACGCTCTGAAGCGATCCTGCACTTCCCTGGAGTCTTCTGGCACCAAAGTCACGCCGGTGCTACGTGCTGCCATCCTAGGGCTTTTAACGGACTCGCCCGGGATCTTCACCTCAAGATTGCCCGTCACTAAGGCTGTGAAGCTTACCTGCCGTACAGACACAGAGTGACTTCGCCTCTTTGACATACTCCGGTTCACTTCGTTATAAGTAGACATGAATCAATCATCCCGAAAAAAAACTCAAAATGAGTTCACAAAGCCTTACTTAAAGCATTTAGCACAAATTTATTTTCTTTTCTATACGGCGTAAAAATACACCGATTACATAGAAAAATAGCATTTTTTTCTGAGATTCAAAATAACTAATAAAATCATTTTTTATCTAAGTCGAGTTAGATCCCTTTTTACTAAAGGTTCTAGAATGGAGGCCACGTACCAGTAAGCGTAGCGTAGGGCGTCAACCTACAAGGTGGACAGACGGATTGGTAAAGGTCGTAGAAAGACGCTGGATGCAGGCCGCTTCCAACCGGGCCATATGAAAGTCAATGGGCCTATTGTTTAGCAGAGGACGTCCTATGGCTGAAATGATGAAGAATGATTATGATAGTTTTAGGTCAACGGAAAATTCCATATAAATTTGGATTCCCTTCATCATCATCATCATCATTTCAGCCATAGGACGTCCACTGCTGAACATAGGCCTCCCCCATTGACTTCCAGATTGGCCGGTTGGAAGCGGCCTGCATCCAGCGTCTTCCTGCGACCTTTACCAGGTCGTCTGACCACCTTGTCAGTGGACGTCCTACGCTGCGCTTGCCGGTACGCGGCCTCCATTCTAGAACCTTTCTGACCCATCGGCCATCAGTTCTACGTGCTATGTGCCCCGCCCACTGCCACTTCAGCTTGCTAATCCGTTGGGCTATGTCAGCGACTTTTGTTCGTTTACGGATCTCTTCATTTCTGATTCGATCTCGCAAGGAAACACCAAGCATAGCCCTTTCCATAGCACGCTGTGCGACCTTGAGCTTTCTTATGAGGCCCATAGTGAGAGGCCACGTTTCAGTTCCATATGTCATCACTGGTAACACACACTGGTTGTAGACTTTCGTCTTGAGGCACTGAGGTATTTTGGACGAGAAGACGTGGTGTAGTTTCCCGAACGCTGCCCAGCCGAGTTGGATTCGACGATTGACCTCCTTCTCAAAATTGGATTTACCCAGCTGGATAACTTGTCCTAAGTAGACATATTTGTCAACAATTTCGAGAGTAGAGCTCCTAACGGATACTGGGTAGGGCGCAACATGGGCATTCGACATGAGCTTGGTTTTGTCCATGTTCATTCGCAGGCCTACTTGTTGGGAGACTCGAGTAAGGTCATCGAGCATTGTGCCGAGGTCTTCAAGCGATTCTGCCATGACCACAATATCGTCGGCAAACCGAAGGTGAGTGATGTACTCGCCGTTGATGTTGATGCCAAATCCTTTCCATTCCAGGAGCTTGAAAGCGTCTTCCAATGCAGCGGTGAACAGTTTCGGAGATATAACATCTCCCTGTCTTACGCCTCGCTGCAGAGGAATCGCCTTCGTGCTCTGCTCCTGTACTCGGACCGACATGGTGGCGTTTTTGTATAAACACTTCAACACCTCGATGTACCGATAGTCAATATACCGCAATATACCGCTGGAGAGACTGTAGCACTGCCCAGGTCTCGATCGAATCAAAGGCCTTCTCATAGTCCACGAACGCTAAGCATAGTGGCAAGTTATACTCCTCGGTCTTCTGTATAATTTGCCGCAGCGTATGGATGTGGTCTATGGTACTAAAGTCTTTTCGGAAACCGGCTTGTTCGGGAGGCTGGAAGTCATCGAACCTACGCGCGAGACGATTTGTGATGACTCTCGAAAACAGCTTGTAGACATGACTTAGAAGTGAGATGGGTCTGTAATTTTTCAATAAGGTTTTATCTCCTTTCTTGAAGAAGAGCACCACCACACCCCTGTTCCACGCCTCCGGCGTTATTCCCTCGAGCAAGACGGAGTTGAAGAGTCTCTGAAGGACTTTCAGTATCGGTGTTCCACCCGCATTCAGAAGCTCTGATGTGATTCCGTCATCACCCGGCGCCTTGTTGTTCCTAAGCTGTTTGAGGGCCATCCTAATCTCGTATAGGCTGATGTCCGGGATATCTTCGGTATAGTGTCGGGTCAGCTTAGCTCTTGGATCTTCGGCCGAGCTACTTACAGGTTTAGTGACCGATGTATATAACTGCCCATAGAACTTCTCGATCTCCCCCAAAACTTCGGCTTTTGTCGACGTTATACTGCCATCCTCCGTCTTCAGCTTCGTCAGCTGGCTTTGCCCAATAGACATGTCTCTTGCGAAAACTTTGGAGCCTTGGTTCTGCTCTATCGCCTCTTTAATACTGTTGGTATTAAAGTTGCGGATATCATGTCGCAAGGACTTCCATATCCGTCTATTGAGTTGCCGATATGCCTTAGCGTCGACGGAGGTCTGCAGTGCCATTGAACGTCGTTCTGCCATGAGGTTGAGGGTAGGGTCGGTAAGCTTTTGCGGTTTGTCTTTACGACGGGGTCTCAAAAATTTTGACCCGACCGCTTGGACAGTTTCTACGAACCTGTTGTTAATCTCGTCCACTGACTCGCAGTTCTCCAGGCATTCAAAGCGGTTAGACAACTCGAGCTGAAAGCTCTCGGGGCTGTAAATATGGGCATTGGAGGGTCGGAGCGTAGACTTTATCAAACGAGACCTTTCTAGCTTGACGTTGATATTCAATGTGCCTTTGACCATTCGGTGATCACTGCCGGTTTTCACCCTGTTGATCACGGAGACATCGTTGAATATTCGTCGCTTTGTGGTCATGATAAAGTCAATCTCATTTTTCGTGGAACCGCTGGGACTCATCCAGGTTCACTTCCTCTGAGGCGGCTTCTGAAAGAAGGAATTCATCGCAAAGAGGTCCTCCTTCTCTAGAAATTCGGCCAGCCTCTGTCCCCTGGGGTTCCGTTGCCCATACCCAAATTGCCCCACTCTCAGCTCATTATCGCCTCGAATACCCAGTTTCGCGTTAAAGTCCCCCATAACAACATTAAAGTAGGTCTTATTAGTATGTATGGCTCTACTGATGTCCTCATACATAGCCTCTACTTCCTCATCTGGGTGTGTAGAGGTCGGTGCATATACCTGTATGACCTTCAGCGAGTATCTATTAGATACTCTGAGTATCAGGTATGCAACCCTGCTCGACACACTTCCGATGGTGACGATGTTGTTAAGAAGGGACTTGTGGACGGGAAACCCGACACCACCTTGGGACAGTTGGTCGCCCTCCCGGTAGTAGAGTAGGTTGCCGGATTTTAGGGCTATCGTGTCCTCGCCCTCTCGTCGGACTTCTGATAGCCCCACAATACTCCAGTGCATCCTACCCATTTCATCTTCCAGCTCAACGATCTTCTCGTCAGTCCTCAAGGTGCGTATGTTGTATGTTACCAGGGCCAGTCGTTGTTTGGGGTGACTCCGGGGATTCTTAGCACCCCCTGCCCCGCCGTCACCCTGACCGCTACCGTAGCCAGGGACAGCGGGACCACCGGAGACTGGGGGCCTGGTCCTATCTGTTCTCGTCATTTGGGGGGTATTGCCAATACTCGCCACGCTTGGCAGGCGGGTTGGCGAGCGCAGTTTTTTATAATATTTCACACGAGCGCTGCTGCCCGTCTCGTACTGCAGGAATTAGTCGCCTTTTACGACACGCCTCCTGTTGGCGGTGAGGAAATGTATTCTTTACGGCCGTCCCCACACGACACAATAGGATTCCCTTGATAGTGTCAAAATAAAACAAATCTTTAGTAACTTTTTGGCCTGTGTAATTTATTGCTTTTCGCCTCGGTTTACTTTTAACGGTAGCAAAGTTAGGCGTTGGTATAAGTTCGTGAAATGTAGACTTATTTTGTGTGTTCTTATTAACTTGTGTAAAATTTGATAGTGGTTACGTTATCAGAATCATCAGAGTCATGATTCTCTATTTGTATAGGTGGTGTCTGTTGATTTGTGAGAGCAGCTGTTGCAAAAGATTTTATAGTTCTTGGCAGAAGAGCTAAAGTGTTTATGCGCTGTATTTATGTCGTCATTTTCATCATCTGAACTTGATGTAGAAGAATTGATCAGTGGTCTTCGTAGGAAATTCTGTCCTAACCCAGATGTGCTGGTAATTGGAGAACGATACACTAACATCCTGTCCAATATATTATTGTTTGTTGATGTAGGTTGTTCTGCAATATCTCCCATAGTAGACTCAGAAGTTAACTAATTTCCGACATGCGTTAGTTGGCATTTGATTCTGAAGCTGAAGGGGAGTTGGAGATAAATATTCAGACAAAAGCTGAGGCTGTAGTGTGCTTGGAGCAAGACAAGTATCAAATATATCATTATTATCAGTTAGTATTGATGGCGACATGTAAACATTTTCTTCACAATCCGTGTCAGAGTCATTATTTTAATGCACATCTGAATCTTCAACAGCTGCTGGAACAACTGAGTTAGAATTGGTTTCATGCAAAACAGGCAGCTGAGTAAGGATAGAAGGTGCAAAAGCCTCTTCAGGAAGAGCATTTGGATTGTAGGGATGAAGCCCAGTAGCTCTGAACCCGTTTTTATATTGTCAAGAGTAATACACTTCGACCATACCTTTGAGAAAATTTTGTTAAATCTTGGCTTGGTAAGCTTGCGGTCTAGATGACGATATGCGTAGAGCAATACTTCTTTGTCCCAATGATGCTCGTATGATTTATTGACGAATTTATCTAAGGGTTGCAATTCGTGTGAGGTATTTGATGGTAAACAATATAATGCTATGTTGTGTTCATCTGCAGCATCCACAATTCTAGCATCCAGGTAAGAAGCAGCTCCATCAAAAACCAACAAACATTTTTCGGTAGACTTATATTTACCAAGATGATGTATAAATTCAATGAACAACTCAGTAGTCATAGATCCTTTTGGTGCTATTCTAACAATTGTGCCATCAGGCAAGTTGTCGATGAATTCCGGCTTTAACCGTTTACCGTTAAATATTATCATAGCTGGAACTGAATTACCTGAAGCGTTGACACACATAGCGATAGTAACAATTTCAGCATGTTCCTGTGCAATGAAGTGGACTCTCTTACTTCCCTTTTGTGCAACTTTAGCCGGCAGCCCTTTCATCCATATTAAATAGACGCTCTGGATATTGAGGAATATTTAACTCATCAATTCATCATATATACTTTTGATCGCAGTAAAATGTTCTTGCACTATTCGCTGTGTGCGCGATGACAGCGCCAGCGACCATAATTTTTGTGGACTTAAGATCTCTCAAATTATGGAAACTGGATTTTTTGAAAATGATTTACGGATTGTTTTTCTTCAAAATTAGATGAAAATATCTAAAAAGTTTGTGCAAAATCTAATAAGTGATTTTCTTATTTGAACTAAAATATGAATGTTATAATACGTACGGGATTTGAATCGATACAACATGATATAGCTTTCAAACCTCAAACTGTGCATAAAGGGAAAAAAAAATTATAATCACAGCATGTGAGAGACGTTAGAAAGCTTAGAACCAACGGCTAAGCTACTTACTATGAGCTGTGATCATAAGACAAATATCTGTGACACAAAAAAAAACAAGTTTGTAGGGAACAAACTTGTTTTTTTTACAGCAGCTATCCATTTTTTTGTTAGCTCCAATTCCATCTTGATGTTGGAAACGAATAAAACATGCACGAACTGTTTTTCCCATTGTTTCTACACTTTATAATACAAAATGTATTATGACTCATATCGCGTATTTTAAAGTTTTTACTTAAAAATACGTAATAACGTTAGTATGGAGTTGTATGGAAATATAGCGATTTGACACATGACAGTCCAGAGTTATTTCACATTTCTGCCATATTGCGTGCTGCGATCGATTTGACGGGACCCACTTTGCTCGATTAAATTTTTGAGCTCTCGCGGAGTTCATAAACTGTGCTTTGCGACAAGAAATTTCAGGATTTCATTATAAAAAAATAGTTAACCCCTTTCTACCTGCGATGCATTTGTTTTCATTCATAGAATTTGGTATTTTATGGGCGGTACAAAATAAGTAGGCTTGCTTTCTTACAATCTTGCGAGTCAACGGTATGCCTTCTTGAGCTAGTCGTATTATTCGTCCTGCTATATCATTTTCTTGACCCACGCGTTAGGATTGTTGAACGACCAGTTCTTTTTTTGTCATTGCCAGATTTTAAATGATTTCATAAAGTAAATATAAAACGAATTGTCAACTTTTCATTGTATTTATTGGAATGGGGATAGGTACTATGAAATTCCCCCACCTCTGATTTTAGATTCAACTTATTTATTTTATAGATTTTTGCTATACTTAGACAATTTGAGTTGAGATGAAGAGTTTTTAATTCTTTATCTTATTCTTTATTTATATTGGAGAACAAAACATTTGCACTTTATACATATTACATTCTGTTGATACATTAGTGATTTTGTAAGACACTAAAACGAAAACAAAAGTGTATTCCTACAAGGTCAACTTTAAGTTTCACAAAAAATATTTATCAAAATAGTCGTAAATCCACCTATATCTACAAAACAATCTTGAAAAAGCTAGTAAATAGTAACTTTTTTCAAGATGGCAAAAGTGACATTAGAGAATTTAGAGACGTTCAAAAGACGCTTAGTTGCTATCGAAACGACTGTCATGGTACGAAAAGTCCATACAAAAGAAAGGTGAACGTTTTTCTAAACGTCAAAATAGCAGGCCTGCGGAAGTCCTGCTAATAACATGTCATAGTACGAATTAGCAGGGCAGTTCAAAAGCAGGCCTGCTATAAGCGGTCATGGTAAGGGCCATGTTGCGATGTAATCATGTTCATTTTTAGACTCCTTCCATTTATTTTATCATCCATAAATATCCTTATCTATACCTACGTCATGATGAAATTTACGTACGAGTATGAATTATGCCAGTCACGGTTTTAATTGTCATACAGCTAACAGACGTAGGTACTTGGTTGGTACGTAATCTAAATAAACAGCTATTTTTAGTATTTACCCACATTTAAAAAACGCTTGTAATACAATTCCAAACTTTTTTTTTAATATATTGATTTTGATAAGATAAGTTTCCCTAGAACTTCATAGGAGGCATATTGATAACCATTCCCCAGATGTGTAACAAAAAAGGTAAGGAGTTGGAATAATGCACTTAGCTTTTCCTTTAAAATCTCGGGGCGTGCTTATAGTTGCAGGCGGCCCCATAAATCTATTTATCATGTAACACACCACTTAAACCGACCCGAACACAGTTGTCAACACAGTCTATGTTGCTTTTGTGATAATCATTTACGAAAGATAAGACTTGTAAAGAGTAGTTGCCATGCGCCGAACTCCAAATAAGTATTCGACTGGCATTCTCACCGAAAAGTCGAATACAGCGCACAGTCACAGTATATACAGGGTTATTTGTAAAACATCAACAACCTCCTAGGGGCTGATTCAGGTGCTCAAATACAAGAAATTTTTCTATGAGCCCAACATTGAAATCGCAAAAAAAATATCACTTCGAGTCATTCGAGTTTACCAAAGTCTGGATCGGACTACCTAAGATACTAAATATTATCTACAGTAGAAATGTATAACCTTATGGTCAAGAATATTATTCTTTATTATTCATATTGTAAAGATATTGAATGATCGTTGTTTATTTATGAACGTCAGAACCACGGAACCATGTCGAATATTTGCATGTTGAATAATGTGAGTAATTAATCCTTTATCAGTACTTCTTGGTACCTTTATTTGAAATGTTAGTACCTTTGTATATTCTGACTTATTCTAATTTTTAAATGGTTTGCCAACCTGATATCAGGTCTGCGGAACCACTGCCGATTTACCAAACGCCAAAAGATTTAACAAATATTTCAATGTAACAATCTTTAATACTCTTTGTATTACGTATATTGCTGTTTTAAGTAAGTGTTTAGATGCCACCATTTTAAATTTATAATCATTTTTAATGTTAACGCCTATTAATTTGTTTTGAGCAACAATTCACATTGACACAAAATGTCTAATTAACGTAGGCGCCGTCATAGTTCATAGTTTTTTTTTGGAGCTACTTCAAGGTCCCAGGTTCGATTTTTGGAGAAATTAAAATATTTCTGTAACCACAATTTATCGGTTTTTATCACTTTTTACAAAGTGTAATTTAAAAATGACATTGATTTAATTTATAAAATATTGTAGTTTGTATTACCATTTTTTCAATCGGATTGGAATTTATTTATGGCTGACGAAAATCAGCACTTGTATCTAAACAAACCCTTTTATGAACTGCAGTTACCAGAAATAAAATGAAAATTAATCATTTAATTGCTTAAAACATGGTAGTAAAAGTTGATATAAAGTCATAACACTGTCTGCTCATGTTTTGCTACATAATGACAAAATGAAAACTTAATATTGATAATACAATCATAAATTAAATTTTAATTAATAGCAGAAAAATTAAATTAAGCAAAATCAAATAAATAAGTTGCAAGAAATATGTCAAAAAAATCGTTTAAATCGTTTTTGTTCAGTTTAAAATTATATTTTTTATGATTAGATTTATTAAATTGTATGTATTTAGATTAGTCAAGATTGATTTCTAAATTATTCAAAGGTTGTCATTGTTTGCCGTCGGTGTAGAGTGCCGACGGTGCATGTGCAGGCATGTCCGCCGGTTTCTAGGTCGCTGACGGCGCAGCAGATGAATGTACGATGTAATTCGTACACATTGAATTATTATTTTTTAATTCATTTATCATTAATTGGGCTAGAGACAATTATTAGGAATATAAAAAAAACGATAAACTGGTTACAGAAATATTTTGACTTCTCCGAAAATCGAACCCGGGACCGTGGAGTGGCTCCAAAAACTATGAACTATGACGGCGCCTACGTTAATCAGACATTTTGTGTCAATGTGAATTTTTGCTCAAAACAAATTAACAGGCGTTAACATTAAAAATGATTATAAATTTAAAATGGTGGCATCTAAACACTTACTTAAAACAGCAATATACGTAATACAAAGAGTATTAAAGATTGTTACATTGAAATCTTTGTTAAATCTTTTGGCGTTTGGTAAATCGGCAGTGGTTCCGCGGACCTGATATCAGGTTGGCAAACCATTTAAAAATTAGAATAAGTCAGAATATACAAAGGTACTAACATTTTAAATAAAGGTACCAAGAAGTACTGATAAAGGATTAATTACTCACATTATTCAACATGCAAATATTTGACATGGCTCCGTGGTTCTGACGTTCATGTTTATTTGACTTCTATTATTCAAATACGTCGCTTCCCCTTTAGGTGCATTGTTTTCAACGAATGTAGGTACTCAGTGTACGGTACGACAGAGTATAGTATTTTGGTGTTGTTTTTTGTTTGGCGACCTCCTTAGCCGTGAGGCGTGCATACCGGACTTGGTGTCGCTATCTCTGAGGTTCCAGGTTCGATTCCCGGTCGATCAATGTGGGAAAAAACTTTTCTATATTGTCTCGGGTCTGGGTGTTGTGGTACCGTTGTTGTTTCTGATTTCTGTAACACAAGTGCTTTAGTGCTATCATAGGATCACAACAATGTATGTGATCTTGTCCATTTTTTTTTGTTTTCTAGTAAGTACGACAGTAGTTCCAATGATATTTTGTTATAGTTGTAATTAAATTAAGCAGCTCAAAATAAAACAATCATTTATATGGCCTAAAATAAAAAATAAATATATAAAGTTTACAATAATCTTATGCAGAATTATTATTTTTTATTCTTATTTAATATTATGATATTTCATGTTTTTATTAAGTTTAATATTACGTAAAGTAAACAAACATAAATAGATAATACAAAACATAAACGCCTATTGTTTAATATCAGAGTAATAAACAAATTTTTTGTTAGGAAATAATTAGCTTCATTCAGTCAGTTGTCAAAATTTCTTTGGTAAAGCCATGCTCACAGTCTTGACTTCAAGGTAAGCTTCTACGCTCTTCATGCCACTGAAATAATAAAGTTATCATTACAATTTTACAAACATATGCCTTAAAGTAGTAATGGCTACCTAAAAGTTTCATTGAAATATGTACTTGTCTTATTAAAACACGATTTTAGCTAACTTACTTTTCCCGACCAATACCAGATTCTTTGAAACCACCAAACGGTTGTTGTGGGCTAAAAGCGAGGTAAGTGTTCACCCTAAAAAAAAACATCAAAATAAAGTAAGGTCAATGATCATAAATTATTAAGTAGTAAGTAATAACATGAGCTGAGTGCGTTTTGCGCAATCCATTTTTATTATAGTACAGCCCATCTCATCATCATCAGGACATACCAGATAGTGCCAGCTTCGACATGCTTGCTGAACTGCAACGCATTGTTAAGGTTGGAGGTGAAGATGCCGGCCGCGAGCCCGTAGTTGGTGTTGTTGGCACGGTCGATAACCTCTTCCAGCGTATCGAACTTGAGGATGCTCTGCACGGGGCCGAAGATCTAGACGAAGAATTTAGACATTTTTATTTATCAGTTCAGCCGTGCAATTCTGTTAACATCACCACGCTCACTTTGTCACTGAACTCACTTATCGACGATAATTAGATAACGGATTCTTATTACTTACATTACAACTTGTACTTCTTAACTTCTTAACTTGTACTTCATAACAAAAACAGAGGCTAAGTTCGTTTGTACCAGTTAGGTGACGTTAAGAGAGAGTTTATCTGCGTGTTTCTTACAGGCAGCACTAAGGAATTAATTAAATATATATATATGTATATATACTTAGCATTTTCATCCAGGGATCTCGAACTTTTCTTCCTAAGACCTACCTCTTCTTTGGCGATCGTCATATCGTCTTTGACGTTCGCGAAGACTGTGGGCTCGATGTAGTAGCCAGAGTTCCCGACGCGCTTCCCTCCCGCCACCAGCTTGGCTCCCTCTTGCTTGCCCTTCTCAATGTATCCCAGAACTTTCTTGAACATGATGTCATCAACCTGCAAGCAAGTATTAAAATTTTGTAAACACTTGTGATAGAAGATTATAAATACCTCATATCTACATTAACTCCAGAAAATGTATTTCAAAAAAGCTTTATTTTTGCTGTTCCTTGCCATATCCTGAGGGTTTTTGAGACTTTTACGCAAGTTTTCGTTACCTGTGGCCCATGTTGTGTGGATGGATCTGAAGGGTTGCCAATTTTAATGCCCTGCGCATACTTGGCAGCTGCCTCGACGAATTTGTCGTAGATGCCGGCTTGCACGAACAGGCGCGATGCTGCGATGCACATTTGACCCTGGTTGCCAAAGACACCGTTCGCTGCATATGGCACTGCTAGGTTTACTATAGAAGAAAGTAAAAAAAAAACTGCTTGCTACAATCCCCGGCACGTAACTTGAGCGCTGGAGGAAAGAGTGGGGATCGCTTTGCGCATCCTAATACAAGACGATTATCGTATCAGAGACGCGTGTGCGCGGGGCAAGCAACCAGTCCCATCCGGCGATGCATGCGCGTCACGCGACTGGCTAATCACGTATACCTAATCATAATGGTCTTCTGCGCATCTTTTGCCCAGCGCTCAAGAGCTGTGCCGCTAGTTGTACATAAGTTGTCCGACATAAACCCAAGAACCTCTGTTGTCACTAACTATATACACAGCAATTTATTCATGACTTAAGTTTAGGTAGGGAAATTCCTTCAAGTGTAATAATATATAATAATTGGTTTAAAGGACTTAATTCTTGTCCCAGTCTATTCGCCGATGCTCTTGAAATGTAAAGTTTAATGTAAAGATAATAATTATTACAACTAAAGTATTAGACCTATGTTCTATAGAGACTATGGTCATCACTTGTAGTAATGTATCCGGTAACCCCATACAACTACAAGTATAACACTTACAGTCAGCATCATCCATAATAACAAGTGGACTTTTGCCTCCAAGTTCAAGTGTAATTCTCTTCAGGTTGTTTACTCCAGCCGCTTGCTGAATTAATTTGCCGACCTGCAAACAGTATAACAATATTTTATTGCTCTAGTCTCTTATCTAAATCACGCCTCTGCCTAAAATAAAATCCTTCAAACTTATCTAGAAAAAAGGATTTATATATGCAGTATGCAGTTTTCTTTTGTGATTTTGGAAGACGCAAAAAGTCTTATAGGTCGTAGCAAATGTGAATAGGCGCCATAAAACACGTACGCGTTTAACGAACGTTTTACAAAAAACCGTGCTACACCTACATCTTAATCTTCATCATCATCAATTATCATCAAGTGAGATTGTCATTGGGGGAGGCCTTTGATCAGCAGTGAACGATCTAAGGCTGAAATTATGATGACGAGATTAAATTCAAACGTTAATAAAAATAAAAAAATAACACATATCAACACTTTCAACTTTACCTCTACAGAGCCTGTGAAAGATACTTTTGCAACGTCTGGGTGATGGGTGAGCGCAACGCCAGCAGTTTCACCGAAGCCATTCACAACATTTAGCACACCTTTGGGCAGGCCAGCTTCCGCAAGCAACGCGGTGAGAGCCAAAGCTGTCAGAGGAGTCTGCTCTGCCGGTTTCACCACTGCTGTACAACCTGGAATACCAATGTTTTATAGTTTCAAATTTTGCATGATGCCTAAAATCATAGACGAAGGAAATGAATAATTAATCCGTGTCATAACGTAATGGGCATATTTAACCAATACTTTTCGTCAAGTTAATCGAATCAGCAACAAAGACAAAGATTTAAAAAATGAAATATTCTACCTTAGCAATTTATTCAGTTATGAAGAGGTTACCTGCAGCTAACGCAGTGCAGACTTTGTTGATAAACATGGCAATGGGTCCGTTCCATGGCAGAATAAGGCCACAGACACCAACTGGCTGTTTCAGTGTATATGTGAATGTTTCTCCATCTGTAATGAAAACAAATTTACTTTACCCTACATGGTATTAATATTTTATTCAATGGAATTTGTGATTTTGTTACAATGTAAAAGTTTACGACTTTTATGAACACAACTAACCAATATTTTAACTTGAACTTGGAACAAAACACTACCTGAAGGTATAGTATCGCCTTGAATTTTGTCCGCCAAACTAGCCAAGTATCGTATACCGGCTACAACCATGCCTTCCATCATCATGCCGGAGAAACTGCACACCATGCCGTTGTTGTACGTCTCCAGTTGGGCGAGGTAATCCTTGTCGCGTTCCACCAGGTCCGCGAACTTGTTGAGTATACGCCCGCGCTGCGACGCGTCCATCAGGCGCCATTCCGAGTTGCGTGCGAACGCTGCTTTCGCGGCTGCCACGGCCAGGTCTATGTCTGCCTGAAAAACAAACAAATAAGTGGGATTTAAGAACTTTACTGTCAGATCAGCTCGATGGTGTCAAGTTTTTGTATAGTCTACTAAATGTCAGATGCTTACAAATTTCATATGATAGTTTAAGAAGTAGGTTGAAACGACTTCCAAGATTTGATTGCATAGTTAGCTGTTAGTAGTTAGTTTACAAGTCAATCAGTCGCTTGCCATGTTCCTAGGTCATCTGGGGTCGGCACAGTAAGTTTTTCTCTTCGATACTTGTCATCCGAGTCATATCGCACCTCACACAATCTATCCATCTCTTCTTCTTCTCTTCACCCATTAATACACGTCACTTCTCTTCTCATCAATTAGTGTAGATAATACTAGTCTGCCCAAACCTAAACTAGAGAAACATAAACGTGTTTTATAATGTTTATAACTAATAATCTTTTTTTTTTGACAGTGAAGCTGACTGTCGAAATGGCTAGGCTAATCAATTATTCCTTATTTTGATACCTTGTCTCCTTCTGCCACTTTCGCGATGCTGGCGCCATCGTGCGGGTTGTATGTGTCGAAGGTTTTGCCGCTTTTTGCGTCCACCCACTCATTGTTGATGAAGAGCTTTAAAAATACAAGTATGTATAATTAAGTACTTCCTAGACATTGTTAAAATTGCTAAATACCTACATTCTAATTAAAGTTACAGAGTCGATACTCGCTATGATAGCAAGTCGATTCGACGACAAAATTAAATGTAACATCGTGTAAATTTTTTTGGCTAACCTAAAAAGTAGTTTCCAGTATTTCGCTACATGAATAACAATATCCAGCGCAATACGAGCTGTAGATAAATATGTTTGTATATTATTAACATGAGTAATAATACATGGGGCACACTAAAAGTTTTGCACTTCTAGCTAATCGGAACTATTTGAATTTCGAATGTTATATTTTTTTAAATGTTGCAACCTTCTTAGTAATAAAAAAACTATTGGCGGGAAATGATTTGTCATCTGTTTTTTATCACACATCAAAGTTCTACGTAAGCAACGAAAATGGAATTAAGTCGAAAAGATTTGAGCGATGATTTTTTATGATTTTAAAAGTTCTCTCTCTCTCCGCAAGACTGTGCCGCTCGTCTTCAAAATGCTTTTGGGAGAGAAGCACCTTGTTTGAGCACCGTGAGGCGATGGTTTGCTGAATTTGAGAGAGGTCGAGTTTCTTTACATGACGAATTTCGTGAAGGGCGGCCTTCAACTGCCGTCAACGAAAATAATGTGGCTACTGTTAAGCGGCTAATGGAAGAAAACCCGCGGATTACCTATGAGACAATTCGAGGACTATTGGGGATTGGTATGAGTCAAATTCAGAAAATTTTACACGAAGAATTGAAAGTTCGGAAACTTTGCTGTCGTTGGATCCCTCATGAACTGACAGCGGAGCAGAAGCGGGCTCGCGTGGAATGGTGCTCACAGATGCTACTGAAGTACGACCACAGACATTCTAATGCTATTTATGACATTGTCATAGGAGACGAAACGTGGATTTATTGTTTTGAACCCGAAAAAAACAGCAATCTTGTGAATGGGTGTTTGAAAATGAGAACAGACCAACATAAGACATTTTTTTTTTTAAATAACCGACTTCAAAAACACTAAAAAGCTAAAAATAACCAATTAACAGTTATAATTGGAGTCGGTGCCAGCCGTGGAGTGTTTGAATGTGGTTGTTTGCACCGACTCTAACTAGCTTTTTAGTGTTTTTGAAGTCGGTTATTTTCAACCGACTTCAAAAAAGGAGGAGGTTCTCAATTCGACTGTATGTTTTTTTTTTTTTTGTATGTATGTTACGCGATTACTCCGCCAATTATGAATCGATTTAATGATTCTTTTTTTGTTTGGTAGATCATACTTTAGAGGTGGTCCCATATAAATTTTATCGAAATTGATTTAGAACTTTTTGAGAAAATCAACAAATATATACCCAGATAATATTTTGGTTGTGGTTCTTGTTACCTATCTTCGACAAATATGAGCCGATTATGATGATTTTTGTTTTATTGAATAGCTTATACTTCAAACATGCTATGATAAAAGTTTGCAAAATAAAAATCACCCCTAAGGGTAGGAAAATAGGGGATGAAGTCGGTGTTCAGCAGTTAGGTTAGGATTTATCACTAAAAATAGATGAAATAAGTAAATTTTATTTAAAAAAACCGACTTCAAAACACTAAAGAGCTAAAAATAATTCTAACACTTAAAACCACTGTTGTGCCAATAGTGAAGAACAAGACCGGCGACATCTCCGACAGAGGAAACTACCGTCCTATTTCTCTAGCTACGACTATTGCTAAGATATTTGACGGTTTGCTTGACTCCTGCCTAAACAATCATCTTGGCCTACATGACGCTCAGTTCGGTTTCCGGCCCGGACTATCAACCGAGTGTGCAGTTGCGGGACTCAAGCATGCTGTCAAGTATTATACGGATCGTAGGACTCCGGTGTATGCCTGTTTTCTTGATCTGTCCAAGGCCTTTGACCTCGTGTCTTATGACACCCTTTGGAAGAAGTTGAGAGACAGGCCTATACCGGATGATATTCTGAATATATTTCAGTTCTGGTATGCTAACCAAACTAATGTAGTTAAGTGGGCGAATGCATGTTCGGACGCATACAGATTGGAGTGTGGAGTAAGGCAGGGTGGCTTGACGTCACCAAAGCTTTTCAATCTGTATGTGAATGACCTCATAGTCGAGCTGAGCAGCATGAGGGTTGGATGTCGGATCGATGGAGTTAGCATAAACAACATCAGTTACGCTGACGACATGGTGCTGCTCGGCCCTACTGTGAGTGCCATAACAAAAATGTTAAGAGTTTGTGAAGGCTACGCGGCTGCACATGGTCTGGTATACAATGTTAAAAAGACAGAGTACATGGTCTTTGGGGCCGTCGGTAGGTCTCTTGATGAACCACCTGCAAACACCCTTAATGGCTTGAACATAAAACGCGTCACAAAGTTCAAATACTTGGGTCATTTCCTTACCGACGACCTCAAAGACGATGTAGACATTGAGAGAGAACGTAGAGCTCTAGCTGTTAGAGGAAATATGCTGATTCGCAGATTCTCCCGTTGTACCGATGAAGTCAAGATCACGCTTTTCAAAGCATATTGTCAGATCTTTTACACGGGAAGTCTTTGGGTCAGTCATACCAAAAGGTCTCTGGATACCCTGCGCATCCAATATAATAACATCTTCAGAATGCTGCTGGGGCTGCCACGCTTTTGTAGTGCGTCAGGGATGTTTGCTTGTCACTATGTTGATGGCTTTCAGGCTATCATTCGCAAGAAGACAACATCCTTGATAAACAGATTGCGTGCCAGTAACAACGGCATTCTCAAGACCCTAGCTAATAGGTATACATCACCTATCTGGAAGTGTCTGGTGCTTAGGGTGATTTAATGTAATGATTAGTAATAGTTTAACTTGATTGGATTAAATTTTATTTTATTTGGTTTGATTGATTGATTGCATTAAAATTTTGATTTGGTTTAGCTTTCAAATTGATAATTTAACTTGATTTAATTGGATTTGATTTGATTTAATTTAATATAGTTTGATTTAATTCAATTTGATTTAATTTAATTTAATTTGATTTAATTTATTTTGTTTGATTTGGTTTGATTTAATTTAATTTGATTTGATTTGGTTTAATTTAATTTGATTCAATCTAATATTACCTGGAAAATAATAATAATAACAACAATAACGCAATAATTGATTACTATCATTAGCATTTAAGGTGTTTTATTTACTAACCACAATATGAACTGTACAGTTGTTTGAAGTAAACACTTTTAATTTTATTTATTTATTATTTAAGTACCTAATCAGTTACTTTTGGAGTCGGTGCCAGCCGATGAGAGATTCAATGTTTTTGTTTGCACCGACTCCAAAATTAACTGATTAGGTACTTAAGTGTTATGATTATTTTTAGCATTTTAGTGTTTTGAAGTCGGTTTTATTTTTTTAAATAAAATTTACTTATTTTATAAAAAAATGTTTTATTTGTCTGTTTTTTTACATTCTAAATGGCGATCTGTAATGTAATTATAGCTAAATTGCTTCTCATGACGATTCAAATAAGTCCAAACACGGCTATGATACATTGTTTTATCACAGAGTTCCGGTGCTTACCTTCCGATTTCTTCATCAGATTAGTTTGATGGTATCATTCTCACGAGAATCATTTATTAAAATTTGATTTGTCGGTTATGGCAAGGCGTAACTGTCTTAATAAAAATATCTTATCCTTACTCGTGGAAGACTATTGTGGCCAACTATGGTCTCCATCATCAGTTTCACCTCGGCAAATGATACTTTTTGAATGCAAATGCTTGACTTGTTGTTAAATATACTAAAATCGCTAAATGTATACCTATAATATTTTAGGAGTTCCCTCAATTCCTCATGGATCCCATCATCAGAATTGAATTTTGAAAAAAATGGGACAAATCTGGACGTATACCATTTCAATTGAAAAAATATTTTTTCAAATCGGTTCATTAATGGCGGAGTTCTGAAGTAACAACATACAACCGAATTGAGAACCTTCTCCTTTTTTTGAAGGAAAGGTAAAAAGTGAGGCAGGCGAGAAACGTTGGTAAAAAAATTATCGCGTTTTTTTTCTCAGCTACGGGTCCCATCTGTACAATTCCACTTGAAGATCAAAAGAGTGTTAATACTTAGTGGTATTCTACCATTTGTTTGTCCAGGGTATTAGAAAAAGTTCGGTAAAGGCGATCCAAAAGCCGCGTTCTCCTACATCATGACAACGCTTCTTCACACACGGCCAACAAAACAAGGTCATTTTTAGCTTCCGAAAAAGTACAACTCGTCACCCATCCTGCGCATAGCCCCGATCTAGCACCCTGTGATTTCTGTATTTTCCCCAAAATCAAAGATTTGATGATATAGCGTTCAATCAGCACGTAGAAACATGCCTTCAGATCTGTGGTCCTCCTGTTTTAAAAAATGGTTCGATCGCATGAAATTTTTTTTTAAATGTAAAGGAGAGTATTTTGAAAAGCAATAAACATAATATTTTGATTATAACATGTTGTTTTTTTAAGTTACGCAAAACTTATTGTGTGACCTACGTACCTACTTGTAGCTTGTAGTTTGCAATAGTACCTACTCTCCTACTCTAGTAGAGGTGCTGTACAAAAAATCCAAATACAATCGAAAAAAAAAACTATTGTGACGCATTGGATTAAGGATCCTTTAGACTTTACTAAGCCTATTGATAAAAAACCCTAGTTTGCAAAAATCCTGTAGCAGCTGTATGTAATGTAAGTACATTATGCAAACAAACAAATTTTATGCTGTTTATTTTACACTATAAAATCAGTAATTTTATTTAATTTTAAATAATGTATCGTCAGTAAGGTACGCGCTTACGTCATTATTTTTAGACGATTTAATATTCAACTAATATTTACATAATATTACACAAAAATTGTCAAAATTGGTTAATTCTGTTGAATGTTGTGTTGCTTGATAAAAAATTGATCAAAATAGCGGTTTAAGTCAAATAAGAGTCTCATTATTATCTTATCTACTTTTATCTGAAACTTTATAAAGTTGTATAACTGACTCGATTCATTGTTCACTCATTCATCACGTACCTATCACCTCCGCGTCAAAACCTCTTATGCTAGAAACATGAATTTAAAATTTTGTAGTTCTTTTTCCATTGCTTGTCGAATCTTGTAAACAATCTTATATTCCTTATTAACTAAATTATTCATTTAAAAATAAAATGGACACAAAAATAATAATCTACTATAAGTAATAATAATCTACTATTCGCTGTGTGCGCGATGACAGCGCCCCTAGTGACCACAATTAGTGTGGACTAAGATCTCTCAAATTATGGCAACTGGATGGTTTTAGAATGATTTTCGGATTGTTTTTCTTCGAAATTAGATGAAAATATCTAAAAAGTTTGTGCATATTAGAATAAGTGATTATCTTACTTGAACTAAAATATAAATGTTATAATACGTATGGGATTTGAATCGACATGTTATGATATAATTTTCCAACCTCAAACTGTGCAAAAAGGGTAAGAATTAGTAATAGCACAGCATGTGAGAGACGTTAAAGAGCTTAGAACTAACGGACAAAGCTACTTTATAAGAGCTGTGATCATAAGACAAACGTCTGTGACAAAAACCCCCTACAAACTTTTTTCTTTTTACAGCAGCTATCCATTTATTTTTATGCTCCAATTTCCATCTTGATGTTGGAAACGAATAAAACATGTACAAACTGTTTTTCCCATTGTTTCTACACTTTATAACACAACACATACTGTGACCCACGTCGCGAATTTTTAAGTTTTTACTTAAAAATACTTAGCAACGTTAGTATGGATTTTTTATGGAAATATAGCAATTTGACACATGACAGTCCAGAGGTATTTCACATTTCTGCCAAATAGCGTGCTGCGATCGATTTGACGCCCCCCACCACCCACTTTGCACATAGCGAATAATAGAGGATTATTATTTATATAGTAGATTATTATTTATAATTTATAATAGTAGATATATTTCGAATCTACTATAATAGTAGATTATTATTTTTTACCATTTTATTTAAATTAAATGATTATAATAATCAATCATTGAACACAAAATCCTTTTCACTCTAAAAGTCGTTGTTTTTATTACATCTTTTTTTTAAAAAGACATACTTAGAGTGTTTACAATATTCGCCAACTATGTAGGTAGTCCCTTCACCAAACTCAACAAACTTTTTAATTTTGCAAACACTGAAAAGCAAATTTAAATCTTTACCAATAATTGAAGTAAACTGGGTTGAAAACCATTAGAAAAATAAAATCTTGTGTCAACTTATTGAATTTTACAGAACTTGGAGAGAAGCTACAAATAATTAAATTTAAGGCACTCTGTTTGACTACTACACCCAAACGAGTACCTGCTTCAAATATTTCAAATGTATTTTTAGCTATGAAATTTGGCTCTACATTATTACATTTTCGCCTAAAACAATGCTGTATTTATTGTCATTTACCTAGTAATTCTAAGTATTATAATTTAGGTGCTCTACGTACTTTTGTATACTTTACTTCGGGAGCCATCTTCTTGCACACTACACGACCGACTAGCCAGCGATACGACCGGTTAGAGCAGACACCCAATTCAACCGGCGTTGTTTGGGCGTTGCGTGATGTATTCAATAGATTCAGACGATACACACATACATACGTATACCCATGACCGTCTAAGTTGTTTTGCCGTTTTGATTTGAAGCTTATGTCATCGGCGATAAGATGAAAAATCGTTCCATATGGTTGAGGATAAACATGTGAATTCGAATGAATACCAAGGTCACGATGACTTGCTATTTTACAGCACCGCAGAATTAAAGTCTGTCTGTTTTCCTTGTTGTCGTATGTACCTTAATTGTATGATGGGATTCGTGATGTACCTATGTCATTAGATAAGATTAGTCCAGCGAGTGTCTATAGGATAGGATGTTAACGGCAAGCTGTGAAGTCGGGTTTTCAGGGTTTCGTACCTCCGAAATTAATAAAAAAAATTAAACCCTAAAATCACTTCACCTGTCGCTGTGTCCTTTTGCAACCGACTTTATAAGTATTAGATTGTTTCTCACTTTTTATTGGGGCGTCCAATTTTGATGGTTTTGTTTAATTTATTGTATTATACAGGTGTACCAGCGGTCGCCAGGTGATATAGACACTAATACTATTGAATCATGGGGGCATGTTTGTTCAGCGAAAATGAACGATTCTCGTGATATTTAGTTTAGAATGGATTTTGACCTGATTGTGAATTGTTCCAGAAAAACACGTGTGACGACTAAACGGTAAGAGGTACTTAGCCACAATTTTTTAACTAAAATATAGTATTATTTAATATTATTATGTACCTTATTGAGTAAAATATCATTTAAACGTTAGCATAAAACAGTTTAGGAAAAAATAAATATTCTCTTACTATTTTGTTAATTTCGATCATTTATCTCTTTCGTTCTAGTTTAAAATAATGCCTGAATTTTTTTTCTGTTATGTATCTTAAAAACTTCCTTACTTAGTTGACTAACAGCTCTGTAAGTTTCAAACATTTGCTTCTACAGATTTGTATCAAAATATCGAGTGAAATGGAAGGAGGCAAAAGTTATTAATTTTATCTAAACATATTAAAAGAACGAAAATAAGTTGTGTAAAACCAATCTTATAGTGGGATGTCTTACAGGCTCGTACACGCACTTAATGGACAGACTACCAACACGTCTACTCTCGCCGGTGGCTCTCGTATTATCACTGACGTGGTGCGAACGAGACAGTTATTGTCTGTGTGAGTGAGAGGGTGAATGATCGCATACACTACATCCCTTCCTTATCACATTTTTTATTGATTCAACTGGTAATCAATGAACAAATTAAAAATACAATCAATTTTACATATCCTTTCTAGAATTATAATTTAATTAAGAACTTACTCAACATATCCAAATTAACAAATAAATTATTTAACACGCCTTATTTATTTATCCGAACTTCCTTCAACTTCTCCTTCTCCATTTTCTCTTTCCTGTACTACAGCTTTCCATTGCCCCTCTACCTTTTTTAAGTGAACGATATTTCTTCGATATGATTGCCCTGTTTCATCATTCCTCACAACACAATCTCCTGCATTGGTACTCTCCACAGTATACTGGGTTGGGTTGAAATTTGGTGCCAATTTATTTATTTTGTCCGTGGTTTTTACATATACTTTTTCACCTTCTTTAATCTCTGACTCAACAGCTTTCCGCTTTCTGTCCCCATACTCTTTTCCTAACTCCTTCTGAACCCTGTCTCTATCTCTCACATCAGAATCATTCATTTTTTCACTCGCATTCTCTAATGCCGGAATTTTGTCCCTATTTTGCCTTTGAAAAAACAATTCTGATGGTGTTCGACCAGTGACTGAGTGTGGAGTGCTATTATACATCATAAGATATTCGTATAAGCATTCTTTCATATCTTTCTGTTCTGTTCGACTAATTCGCAATCTCTTCAAAATATCTCGGTTCTGTCTTTCGACCTCCCGTTCATTTGAGGCCAATATGGGACTGTGCTGTAAAGACGAATATTACATTCTCTGCAATATTCACGAAATTCTTCGCTTACAAACTGTCTCCCGTTATCGGCCGTTATAGAAACGGGGAACCCAAGCCTGCTAAAGATTTCTTTAAGTATTTTTATTATCTGGGTGCTTGAGATTGATTTGGTCACTTTCACTTCCTTGTAACGACTGTAATAGTCGATGATCACCAGTAGATATTCATTACTTGGAAGTGGTCCTAAAAGATCCATTGCTACATCGATCCATGGTCCCAAAGGTAGTTCTCGCCTCTTCATGGGTACTGGCGGGCTAGGTAAAGCTACCAAGGTACACCCTTTACATGCTTTTACTAAATTTTCAGCATCTTTGTCGATGCGTGGCCACCAGACCTTCGACCTCAAACGACCTTTCATCGCTACAATACCCGGGTGTCCTTCGTGAGCGGCATCTAACACATTCTTACGGAGACCATATGGTATTACAATTTTGTTTCCTCGTAATAAAATGTTCTCAAAAAAACACAACTCATTCTCAAAAATTTTATAGCTCTTTACGGAGTCATCCCAGTCATTCTGATAGAGCCCCTTCCTGACACCGCGAATTTCTTTATCAGTCTCAGATGCACTAATAATCTCGCTCATTGGTATTGCATGTGGTCGCGCGAAGCTAACCACTTGACACACATGTGTGTCTTTGTCATCCGAAGGGTTGTTAGTCAAATTGCACAGTCGTGACAAAGGATCAGCGATGTTCTTTTTTCCTGGCTTGTACATGATTCGATATTTATAGGATTGAAGGCGCAACACCCAACGTTCTATACGGGCACATGGTTTTGACTTCTTTCCAAAAAGGACCTCTAGGGGTTTATGGTCTGTAACAAGGTCAAATTCCTTTCCATACAAAAAAATGTTAAAATGTTCGACCCCCCAAACTAAAGCCAAAGCCTCCTTCTCGGTTTGACTATATCTCCGTTCACAATCTGTAAGAGTTCGATTTCCATATGCAATTATGCGTGGTCCATTTGCATCAATTTGGACAAGAAGAGCACCTAATCCGACCGGGCTTGCATCAGCTATCACCTGGGTTTTATCGCGAACATCATAATATCCCAACGATTGGATTTTTGAAAGCATTTGCTTCAAATGATCAAAAGAAATTTGTTGTTCGTTTAACCAGAATTTCTCAATATTGGCATTTCTTCCCAGTTTTTTCCTGAGTAACTCTTTCAAGGGTTCTGATGTTGTAGCCAAATTAGGAATCCACTTGTTTATATAGTTAAGAAGACCTAAAAAACTTTGAAGTTCCTCTATGGTCTTAGGCACACGAAAATCCATTATGCTCTTTACATACTTGTCCAGAGGTGTAATACCGTTGGGTTCGAGATGATGTCCGAGAAAATCTACACTCTGCGTCTTAAAAATGCATTTATCTTGGTTAAGTAGCACGTTGTTGTCTTTAAGTGTTTGCAGTACTTTCTCCAGCCTGCTATCGTGCTCTTTTTCAGTATCACCGTAAACCAGAATGTCGTCGATGAAGTTTATTACGCCACAGCACTGAATTAACATCCTTTCCATAATCTTCTGAAATAATTCCGGTGCACACGTGATACCGAACATTAATCGCTTATAGCGATATAAACCGCTTGGAGTTATGAAGGTGGTTATATATCTAGAGTCTGGATGGATCTCTAATTGATGGAAAGCGTTTTTGATGTCAAGTTTTGTAAAGAGTTTCGCTTTGTTTATCTTAGGAAGCAATTTATCCATTGTGGGAAGAGGATGATTCTCTCTCATAATTGCATTATTTGCGCGTCTCATATCTACGCACAGTCTTAACTCTCCATTTTCTTTCAGAATCGGAACTATGGGTGAAACCCATCTTGAAGAACCTTCTACCTCTTCGATTATATCCTCATTCAGAAGTTCCTTGATTTGGTCGTCGACTTTTTTCTCAAGAGGTATAGGCACTCTTCGGCATGGTTGAGAAACGGGTTTCACAGAATCATCAATCGGAATTTCTACGAGGACATCCTTGAATTTCGGGAATGGTGTAATCGAGTTTTCCACTTGATTGATGCCAATGCCCATTCGTAATACTCCCAATTTCAGTGCTGATAATTTTCCCAGTAAGTCTTTTGTCCCACCACCAACTACATAGAAGGTAGTAAAATCTTTTCGGCCATTTGCTTCAATTTCAGCTTCAAATGATCCCTTAACTTTTAAAGGAGTCTGACTGCCATAAGCGAGAAGAATTTTGTTAGGGTCCTTAATTTGATTTTTTACCCGTACACCACTATTTTTCAGTTTAACCCATGTTTTGTCTGTTACAAGGTTAGGTTTACAACCTGAATCAATAAGCATATCAATTCCCACAGTCCCGACCATACAACGAACAGTAGAGTCATTATCTATTTGAAAAACATAGTCCACTTCTTCGTCATCCACCATGTCAACATTGTTTCCTTTTCCATCCTTTTGTCTTTTGCTATTTCCCGTGTACGTGTTTTGACCAGGGTTTCCACTGTACTTTCTCTTTTGTGGCCTGGTTTCAGAAATCCGGGATTTACAATGCGCAGAAAAATGACCTATCTTTTTGCACGAATGACAGGTTTTGTTCTTCGCTGGACAATTCGCGTCGGTGGATTTATGAAATTTGTTCCCACATCTAGTACAGCGCAAATTGTTCTGTGAACTTGTTCTTGCTTCGTTAGAATAGTTCTGACCTCTTCTAAAGCCTTTATTGCTAATTTGGTTGATTTCTTGCGTCTTTGCTCCATTTCCCTCATTTCCGTATACGTCCAGTTGATGACTTACTAGGGTGATTTTCCCAGCACCAAATCGTAAACAGCATGGCTGAAACTGCTAGTGCAGGATGGCACTTTTAACTTGTAATATTTTTTTTTAGATGAAAAATGTTGTCTCCTACAGCAGCCTACAAATATTTTTCCATTATGATTGTCGCTAATAAGGAAAAAAAATATATAAACACCTAAGTTTTTCATACCGGTGAAGCGGCACAATTTGTTTTTCAGTATACTTTTAATCATATAATAAAAACAGTTGATTTTTTAGGGATTTCCTTTTTTTTATTTAAATCCTAAATAGTGGCAGTACTTTATTGCGGAAACTTCATTACAAAATCTGTTGTATTTAATGAATGGTAAGTACAAATTCACGTGTCCAAATTAGATTTTTCACCGCGGTGAATTTTCGTTGTACGCGAATATCTAGGCATCCAACAACACTAGCTTCTCGCTACTGCGCAGTAAACTTGCGCACCAGGGACGCCTAAGCGCTTGATGTGAGAGGACGCGTGTTGCTTGTCTGGTGTTCCCACCAAAAACGTAAGTAGTGGGTTCCGGTGACTTGGGACCGCTTTTTTTTTCATTCACGTGAGTGGATAAAAGTTGTGATCCAATGATCCGATATGTTTATTAAATATATGTACTTTTACTTAATGTCGCCCGATCAAGTAGGTAGTATCAATTTATTTCTATCATAAATACTGTGCTTGTAGTGTTAACTTCTATTGGCTGTTTTTCATGACGGTGATCTCATTCCGGTGAATTCGGTGACCTAAATTGACACCGAAATGAGAAAAAATATCATTTCGGTGATTTTTTTTCATTTCGGTGAGAAGTTGTTCATTTCGATGATTTTTATCTTCACCTCGGTGTTTTTTTTTTCATTCCGGTGACAAATTATTTCACTTCGGTGAAAAACAGACCATAATTTCTTTTGTTGCATTTTAGTTGCACAAGGAATATATTTGTTTTGGGGACTAAAATGTAGCTACTAGTTAAAAGAATAATCTCAGTTGTTGCTCGCGTGGGCAATAGGCTATTTGACTAAATTATGATAATTAGTCCACTTTAAACGTAATTCAAAAATATTGAACACGTGCTTTTTTAGGTTCCGTACCAAAATGGTACGAAAGGAACCCTTATACTTTCGCCATGTCCGTCTGTCAGTCCACGGCCTAGCACAGATACTGTTTGTACTAGGAAGCTGTAATTTTGCACGAGTATAAACATTAAACACGCCGACAGAATGGTACAATAATATCTTGAAAACAAAAATTCTAGGGTATCTCCCCTACACGTAAAGAAGGGATGAATTATTTATTTTTAGTCGTTTGGGGTATCGTTGGATGGGTCTTTCAAATATATTGCGAGGTTGTGAAGACCATTTTTCGATTCAGTGATCGGTTTCCGAAATATTAACCTTTGTTGTTTAAATTCCGAAATATTTTTGCTAGAGTCGTGTCCCCATCCAAAAGATAGATTTTTGTGCTACCTGATTTATTAATGACTAATACACAATAAGATTTTGTGAAGACAAATAACAAGAGATTACGTTTGTTTTATTTTACATTATACAGTGTGTAACAAAAAGGTGAAATAAAACTTTAAGGGGTTATTCTACAGCTAAAGTTTTATTTCACCTTTTCGTTACACCCTGTATATTACAGTATCTTTGTGTTATCAAAACTAATAATTAAAATCTTTTAAAATAAGAATCTGAAAAAGTTGTAAAGATATACAGGGTGTCCCAGAAACAATGGATAAACCTTTAACTGTCGATAGGTTTCGTCAAGACCTCTCTAATCTCAAATTTTGACTTTAGTAAAAATATCTCGGTTTTCAAGATAATTGAGTTAGTTTTTTTTTTAAATGCCACTTTCGGTTAGTTTTTAATGTGCCATTTTTACAAATACGGACTTTTTCTAATTCAGTTTTTTTTTATTTGTAAAAGAATAGTTTAGCTATCATTAACAATGGTTAAAATTGAGCTAGCTAATCACGAAGTGCTTCAAAAAAACAATGTTCCAAAAAAAAACATAAAATTATTTTTCCTCATGTTTGGTCAACTACCATGTTAAAAAAATATATGGCGCTCATCGTGCCCATTAACTTAAAAAAATTCTTAGTTATTCTAAATAATTATAAACTTTATGTCTGGTTTTTATTAATTTTTTATTAAAATTACAATAAATGTTCGAATTGGCGTCCTTGCGCTCTGATACACGCCCGGCATCTTTTTATAAAAGAACTAGCTTTTGCCCGCGGCTTCGCTCGCGTTAGATTTGATTTTAAGTGAAGTATGAATGTCAAACTCAGTAATTTAAAAAACTACAAAACTTCTAGACAATATTTTTAGCATGACTATCAAAACACGATATGATATGATATGATATAATATAGCGATTTATCAATTTTAGGATAACGCGGGTATACATCAAATGCAAAAATAGAACCTTTGTGTTGGGATCACGTATGGCTGTCTGTCAGTCCGTCTGTTACAACCGATTAGCTCCGAAATTACTGGCCCAATTGGATTGCAATTTGGCACAAATAATTTCAAGAATTTTCATGTTCACAATATTCATTTTAAAATCAAAGTTCCAAAAAACCATAAAATCTACACCCATATTGATAGACATTTCAACCCCATCGCATCCCAACAAGGGAGATGGAATTTCACGTCCGCAACGTTACATTTTAAAATCGTTGTTGTTTTCGTAATCAGCGACCCGATAAACCATAGAAACAATACCCATGTTGATTTTCAGACTTTGTCAGCCTCCTTCCCCTTTTTAGGAGTTGACTTTTCAAAAAATCTGAAACATGTTTACTCATTTATCGTAAGGAGAACTCACTCCTGTGAAGTTTTGAATAAAAGAGTCTGACTAATCTTGTTTCCCCATACAAACTTTGGGCCCCCATTTCACCCCTTTAGAGGGTGAATTTTGAAAAACCCTTTCTTAGTGCACCCCTAGACCTTATAAGAAACCTACATGCCAAATTTGGTATCTCTAGCACCAGCGGTTTGGGCTGTGCGTTGATATGTCAGTCAGTCAGTCGAGTCAGTCAGTCAGTTTCTTCTTTTATTTATATAGATGTTTGATGCGGCTCGCGTAACCAGACGTTTTTATGTATGCAGCTGCATTTTGTATGCGAGTCCGCAACTCTGTTATTGAGGATACTGGTCTCGCGTAGACAAGGTCTTTCAGACATCCGCAATAAAAAAAAAATCAAGGGATTTAGATCCGGCGATCTGGGTGGCCATAAAATAGGGCCGAGCCGGCCTATCCACCTCTGTAGGTAGTGTTGATTCAAATAATTTCTTACTACTATTGCGTAGTGAGCTGGGCACCCATCATTTTTAAGCCACATTCTCCGCCTCACTTCTAAACTGATATCTCCTAGCATGCCGGGTAAATCATTTTGTAAAAAATTAAGGTAAATTTCACTATTCAGTGTAGCTGGATGTCCATATAGCCCGATCACCTGTCCGCCAATAATCCCAGTCCACAAGTTAACTTTAAATTGAACTTGGGACCGATCTTCCCTCATCAAATGTGGGTTTTCTACTTGCTAGCTATGTAGATTGTGGATGTTGAGATATCCATCTTTCCGGCATGAGGATTCATCCGTTCACAACATTTTAGAAAAATTGCAGGTCCTCCCTTATTTTATTTAACATGATTCTGCAGAATGCAATCCTGCGCGGATAGTCAGCAGGCTGTAGAGTTTGGACCCTTTGAACATGGAAAGGGTGCAACCTGTATATTTTTAACCGACTTCAAAAAAAGAGGAGGTTCTCAATTCGTCAGTATCTTTGTTTTTTTTAATTTATTTTTTTATGTATGTTCAGCGATCATTCGTTACCAGGTTAACCGATTTCGATACTTCTTTTTTTGTTCGAAATGGAATACTTTCGGAATGGTCCCATATAAATTTGATCAAGTTCTGATGATGGGATCTATAAGAAAATCATCAAACTTTGCATGAACTCCATCCGTGCCAACTGATTTTTGTACCTGTGTTGCCCAATATCTTCGGCATTTGTGAACCGATTTTAATGATTCTTTCTTTATCGAATAGCTTATACTTTAAAGATGGTATATTGAAAATTTTTTGGAAAATTTTCACCTCTAAAGTGGGTAAATAAGGGATGAAATCGGTGTTCAGCCGTTAATTTATGTTTGCACTGAAAAGATACGTATTATTGAGGATTATCACTGTATGTATCACTAAAAATAGATGAAATAAGTAAATTTTATAAAAAAAAGTAAACCGACCTTAAAAAAACTGAAAAGATAAAAATAATATCAACACATAAGTACCTAATCAGTTACTTTTGGAGTCGGTGCAAACGAAAACATTCAAACTCTCATCGGATAGCACCGACTCCAAAAGTAACTGATTAGGTACTTATGTGTTGATATTATTTTTATCTTTTCAGTTTTTATGGTTGATTATTACAATATATTTGTTATTTTTGTTGTTTTATTCTCACACGTTCCTAAATGAATTTAAGTTTAAATAAGTTAATATCCATGTATGGTACATTTTAATTAATACTTTCAATACCATTATAGTATAGTCAGAAAAGGATAACCTGTACTGTGTGATAGCACTCTTCAAAACGTAGGTAAGTAATTATGGAACTAGGATAGCAGCATTTTAGGTGCGTTGCGTGGTAACAGTTTAGTTTTTTTCGGTGACTGCATAAGTAATTTCATTGCGGTGACTCGCGTTTTTCATTTCGGTGATGAGAAGTTTCATTTCGGTGTGAACTATTCTTTAATTTCGGTGACACCAAAATTTTAAAGTACTATATCTCCTAAGTATATGAACTCAATTTGATGTCGAGTAAAGATTAATCATAACAATATCATAAATAACAATACTACATGGTTTTATTTCAAAAAAAGTTATAAATAAAAAAGTTCACCGTAATGACAAAAAAAATGGACTTGTTGAAATTGACCCACTAACTCCAAGGTATTTGCTATCGTCATTATTTCATCTAGAGTAGCTTTGTCCCCCATTGTTAAGATCTTCTTACGCAGTTCATTTGATGTGCATCTCTCTGTAATTTGATCGATGATAAAATTATCCGGCTTCTCGAATCCACATTTATCCGCTTGGTTACGCAATCTTACTAAAAACTTCTCCATTTTTTCACCAGTCTCCTGTTTCAATTGCCTGAACAAATGCCGTTCATAAACTTTACTTTGTTTAGGCAAAAAATACTGATCAAGCTTATCCAAAGCAATTTTGAATACGTCTTGGCCTTCCGCTGCAGCGTCCGGTGCTCCGAATGGTGCAGGAGTAACGGCGTTAGCCCCAGGTAAATTTGAATAGATTTCCTGAAGTCCTGGTCCTCCAAAATGCAACAGAGTGGCTCTCTTCTTTGCAGGGATTTGTATATCGGCGGCCTCAAGATAAATTAGCAATGACCTTTTCCAGCGCTCCCAACGAATGCCGACAGCAGAGGTATCGCCTTCTAAATCGAGTTTGTCCGGTCCAGGCATAAAATTCGCCATGACGTCCCTTCACTTCTTGGTTTGAGAGGGTGACCTGAAAATACCCAATTATGGAATAACCCCATTTACCGAAAGACGTGTTACCATTTTTATTTTACGACAGCCTGTAAAATACCTCAAAATTATATAACTTATAATATAATCTGCCAATTAAATGGCAACATAAACAACGTTACCTACTAAATAAATAGCCTACCAATTTAATGGCAGCATGACATAACCTACCAATTTAATGGCAGCATGACATAACCTACCAATTTAATGGCAGCATAACAAACCCTACCGATTTAATGGCAGCATGACATAACCTACCAATTTAATGGCAGCATTACAAACCTTACCAATTTAATGGCAGCATGACAAACCCTACCAATTTAATGGCAGCATGACAAACCCTACCAATTTAATGGCAGCATGACATAATCTACCAATTTAATGGCAACATGACAAACCCTACCAATTTAATGGCAGCATGACATAACCCACCAATTTAATGGCAGCATAAACATAGCCAATCAATTTAACGGAAACATAACACAACCTACCAATTTAATGGCAGCATTTTCTACCTACTACAACTGCTAAAAACATTCTCGTGACACCGGTAAGTACATATGACAATTATTAAACACCCTGTGTATCTATTAAATTGCCCTATTTTTTTTTTTGTTTGAATATAGCTTTTATGAATAAATTAGCAACATTGACAATGCGAGGACATCCTACAAACGGCTACCTGGCCCCAAATGACCACCCCGGTCGGGACTCGAACCCGTGACCCTGCGTATTAGAGCCGTTACTATACATCCGTCGAGATATGGTGCGGATACTCTTACGATTGAGTATAAATAACTACTAGTGAAATAGCTGTTTATAACACGACATTATTTCAAAAGTATTTGAAAAATGAATTTATTTATTTATAAAACAAATATGTAATATAAGAAATTAATTAAAAGTGTGCTTATATTCCTTGAATTCTATATTTTGTGTGTACTTGCTTAAAATAGACATAAATTATGAGTAGACAGCAGACCTGGAAAATCTGTACTCATGACAAGTAACTATAGGTATAATTGGCTATACGTAATCAGTGTTTTAGTTGTCCTATTTGTGTCTCTAAAATGATACGGTTATTAGTGATGAAGCTACATCATTATAATTCAAACAATAGGTACCTTACAGATTATAACTTACCGTATCTTTTGTTTACGTTCAACCTATTTTACAGATTGAAAATAATATCTGTCTATTCCTATAGTCCATCACATCTGCTAAATAAATCAGTCTCCAATTGCAAAATAAGCAATCTCACTATAAGTTGCCTATTCATTCTAATGTAAACAAATACGTCATATGGGACTAGTGTTACGAGTTACAATAACGATTTATAAAACGACAAATCTTATGCAAGAATATGTCGATTTGACGGTATGTTAATAAAAAAATAAAATAAAATAAATAGAGAACAATAGTACAAAACAGTTCACTTTTAGTTTGGTTGTATTGTATCCGGTTGATATTTCATTTTATTAAATCTGCGAGAAGAATAACACTACATGGTACGTTTTCCGTAAACCGTTATGTACGGCCTAACCTAGAACATTCCTGCTGTTGTTTACTTATCTTTTCCTGTTTTTATTTTAATAAACCAATAAGTTACCTTTTTGCTCGTCGCCAGTTGTAAAACCAATCTTATAGTGGGATGTCTTACAGGCTCGTACACGCACTTAATGGACAGACTACCAACACGTCTACTCTCGCCGGTGGCTCTCGTATTATCACTGACGTGGTGCGAACGAGACAGTTATTGTCTGTGTGAGTGAGAGGGTGAATGATCGCATACACTACAAGTTGATAATGCATCCGCCATTTAGCCCTGATCTAGCACCTTTAGATTTCTACGTGTTTCGGTCTCTTCAGATTTCTTTAGGCAGTGTCAGGTAAATAGTCAGGTTAACATCAAGAGAGGACTGTCAAAACTACTTGTCGCGTTTGATTGATCAGCAACGCATCATGTCACTACCTAAAAAATGTCAAAAAGTCATCAAACAAAATCCCACATTTATACTTCCCACATTTGTATCTCAGAGGGAAAAAAACGGAGCCCTAATAGGATCACTTTGGTGTCCATCTGTCTGTCTGTCCGTTTATCTTTATCTTGGGAACGCGTGGAGATATCAAGTTGAAATTAAAACCATAAAGGTACTCAGGTCTACAGTCCCTTGAAGCTGTGAAAAAATCAAACTTCTAAATTAACGTACCAATGTTTGGACACAATCAAGGAAATCAAAATTTATAGGGAACTTTCCGTTGACCTAGAACAGGGGTCCGCAACCTTTTGAGTCGGATTTTTAATATTTCAGTTTTTAAAGAGCCATAATTTTTTTGGATTCGAATTAATTTCCAAATTGGATTTCGTTACTATTTGTGTGGAGGGGGTTTACTATGAATGCTAGAGTGGTTTTGTTGGTTTTAAATTGCTTGAGAGATAGAAATGGTGCCTAGTCCTCGTTAATCGATTGAGAACGATTTTTAATGTTTTTTTTAAATTAAATAACATTTGAGCATTGAACTTAAGAGCCGCAGCTTCACATCCAAAGAGCCGCATGTAGCTCGTGAGCCGCAGGTTGCCAACCCCTGACCTAGAACTATGTTGGTAAGTAATATCGTCTATTCTACAAGTACAGGAAAAAATCTGAAAACCATACTTATACTACTATTTATTAGATTATACTTATGGATATTATCCTTTGCACTGTGGCTTTTGAATTTTCTTCTAATAAATTGATAAATAAATAAATAAATATTTATAAAAAAAATATATGCTATTTGTACTAACCTAATTTACTAAAAATATAACAATTTCCTATCGTCTCATTTCACCGTTTCGGTCGGCCATTTATTAGGTCGACGGGGAACAAACTACGAATGGGACAAAATTATGGGTCAGCATATAAAAAGGGAAACTTTTATTTATTAAAATATTTAATACTAGAGATATTATTTTAACAGGCATTATAAAACAGGTATACCTACTCAAAAACAGTCATATCAAAAGAATAGGTTAGTCTTCGTTCTTAATAAAGTCTAATATTTGGTAATTTGGTTGAACTCTTTATCCGTAGGAACAAGTTTTCAAAACTTTTTTGGTAGTGCCATGCTCACAGTCTTAACTTCTAAGTAGGCGTCAACGCAGTGTAGACCGCTGTAATAAGATAAAAATGTTTACAATAACTGTAAAATATGATAGATATAGCCGCCATGTGACGTGACATGTTATATGATCGCTGTTTCGATAAAAGTTTAACATGGCGGCTATATCTATCATATTTTGAAGAAAAAAAAAGACAGTTGGTGTCGATAAATCGCTATATCATATCGTGTTTTGGTAGTCATGCATGCTAGTGTAGGCTGGTGTAGGAACGCCATTCATAGTAGGGGAGACCGGGGCAAGACGAAGTTCGGGGCAGGACAGGAAGTGTGCTTGTGTGCTTGGCTGGTGAACGTAACAGAGCCTAACACAGCGCCATTCGCTCGATCTTCAGTCACTCACGGCACACGAGTCCGAGCGGCGCGTGCGTGTCACTACGTGTTTTGGCTAAGCGGAACGAAAAAACTGTTTTTTGGAATATTTTTACGAAGTTTTCTGTTTTGAATTAATGTGCACTAAGGTAGGTATCAGTGCTATTGTAATACTTTACCACATACTTGTTGTAGTAGTGTGAAACTAAAGAATTTACTTGCATTTTCACAGAATAAATTGGACTGTTTTTACTTTAGCAAAATATGCCTGTTGGGGCAAAAAGGTCGGGGCATAATGGGATAGTATCCTGTTGTGCTCCATGTGTAATTGTGTAGGTAGCAAAATGTTTTATAATTTTGATAATAATAAGTTAATAAACGGCTAAGAGACCATAGCTACATTTCATAGCGGCTGAAACTAAAAACACAGTCTTTCTCATCTGAAAATTTAAATCTTGCTTCAACATCTCAGGTCACAACCACTTCGATGTCAACTTCTTTAGGGGCAACCCAACAAGTATCGTCTACTTTAGCTTACAATAAGATTACCCATGAATCTACATCTGCTGGAACACCAACTCATCTAAAAATCGAAATATAGATTCCTCATTTCAGCTCACACTTTCAACGCCAACTATATCGGGAGTAACCTAAGATGAACCATCCCTTCCAGATGGATCCATTTCATCCATTGTCCAGATGAACCTAAGATGAACCAGCTCAAAAATATGTTTCTACTGATCCTGCAGCTGCAGAACCAATGCGCACTGAGTTTTTTTAGATTTAAAACAAAGAAAATAATGATAAAAATTATTGTCCTTGCTTATATTGTGAATTTTCACAGTTTGAATTGAAATTCATAGTCCATTGAAGGATGGGTAGTTTGTAACGTGTTTCATGGCAACGCCCATAATTCCTGCGCAGGTGTAGATGATAACGATGAAGAGGGAATTATATGTGAACGTTACCAACCATCTTAAAATGTGTACCCATTATGCCCCATAGCGTTTCCCATTTTGCCCCGATCATGGGGCAACACGGGATGTGCCATTAATTTCTCATTTGCCAAAAAAATATGTGATGTAACGCAACAAAAGATTATAATTATGTTAATTATAACCGTAAGCGTTGTTTTTATTAGAAAAGATTTTTAATAAACAGTTAGATTGTCATACTTCAACGTTTTTTCTCTTAAGTATCCCATCTTGCCCCGGTCTCCCCTATTTATTGGCAGACCCTCAACCAGAATAAATATACACAGAATAGATATATACAGAAGTGCTTGTAGCTCAGTGGTAGCCGCGCTTTGGTAGCGATTACTAAAGTTAAGCCACTTACGCCGCAGTTGTAATTGGATGGGTGACCATTCCAATCACATTTAGTGTCATTTATCACAAGCAAGCAAGCATGCTTCGGAAGGCACGTTAAAAGTTGGTCCCAGCTAATATCGCTCGATACTAGTCGTAAAGTTTAGTCAGAAGGCCTTAGGGCAGCTTAATAACATCTGTCTTAATGACAGATGTTGTCATGATATGTGTAGAATAGTTCTGACCTCTTCTAAAGCCTTTATTGCTAATTTGGTTGATTTCTTGCGTCTTTGCTCCATTTCCCTCATTTCCGTATACGTCCAGTTGATGACTTACTAACTCCAAGGTATTTGCTATCGTCATTATTTCATCTAGAGTAGCTTTGTCCCCCATTGTTAAGATCTTCTTACGCAGTTCATTTGATGTGCATCTCTCTGTAATTTGATCGATGATAAAATTATCCGGCTTCTCGAATCCACATTTATCCGCTTGGTTACGCAATCTTACTAAAAACTTCTCCATTTTTTCACCAGTCTCCTGTTTCAATTGCCTGAACAAATGCCGTTCATAAACTTTACTTTGTTTAGGCAAAAAATACTGATCAAGCTTATCCAAAGCAATTTTGAATACGTCTTGGCCTTCCGCTGCAGCGTCCGGTGCTCCGAATGGTGCAGGAGTAACGGCGTTAGCCCCAGGTAAATTTGAATAGATTTCCTGAAGTCCTGGTCCTCCAAAATGCAACAGAGTGGCTCTCTTCTTTGCAGGGATTTGTATATCGGCGGCCTCAAGATAAATTAGCAATGACCTTTTCCAGCGCTCCCAACGAATGCCGACAGCAGAGGTATCGCCTTCTAAATCGAGTTTGTCCGGTCCAGGCATAAAATTCGCCATGACGTCCCTTCACTTCTTGGTTTGAGAGGGTGACCTGAAAATACCCAATTATGGAATAACCCCATTTACCGAAAGACGTGTTACCATTTTTATTTTACGACAGCCTGTAAAATACCTCAAAATTATATAACTTATAATATAATCTGCCAATTAAATGGCAACATAAACAACGTTACCTACTAAATAAATAGCCTACCAATTTAATGGCAGCATGACATAACCTACCAATTTAATGGCAGCATGACATAACCTACCAATTTAATGGCAGCATAACAAACCCTACCGATTTAATGGCAGCATGACATAACCTACCAATTTAATGGCAGCATTACAAACCTTACCAATTTAATGGCAGCATGACAAACCCTACCAATTTAATGGCAGCATGACAAACCCTACCAATTTAATGGCAGCATGACATAATCTACCAATTTAATGGCAACATGACAAACCCTACCAATTTAATGGCAGCATGACATAACCCACCAATTTAATGGCAGCATAAACATAGCCAATCAATTTAACGGAAACATAACACAACCTACCAATTTAATGGCAGCATTTTCTACCTACTACAACTGCTAAAAACATTCTCGTGACACCGGTAAGTACATATGACAATTATTAAACACCCTGTGTATCTATTAAATTGCCCTATTTTTTTTTTGTTTGAATATAGCTTTTATGAATAAATTAGCAACATTGACAATGCGAGGACATCCTACAAACGGCTACCTGGCCCCAAATGACCACCCCGGTCGGGACTCGAACCCGTGACCCTGCGTATTAGAGCCGTTACTATACATCCGTCGAGATATGGTGCGGATACTCTTACGATTGAGTATAAATAACTACTAGTGAAATAGCTGTTTATAACACGACATTATTTCAAAAGTATTTGAAAAATGAATTTATTTATTTATAAAACAAATATGTAATATAAGAAATTAATTAAAAGTGTGCTTATATTCCTTGAATTCTATATTTTGTGTGTACTTGCTTAAAATAGACATAAATTATGAGTAGACAGCAGACCTGGAAAATCTGTACTCATGACAAGTAACTATAGGTATAATTGGCTATACGTAATCAGTGTTTTAGTTGTCCTATTTGTGTCTCTAAAATGATACGGTTATTAGTGATGAAGCTACATCATTATAATTCAAACAATAGGTACCTTACAGATTATAACTTACCGTATCTTTTGTTTACGTTCAACCTATTTTACAGATTGAAAATAATATCTGTCTATTCCTATAGTCCATCACATCTGCTAAATAAATCAGTCTCCAATTGCAAAATAAGCAATCTCACTATTAGTTGCCTATTCATTCTAATGTAAACAAATACGTCATATGGGACTAGTGTTACGAGTTACAATAACGATTTATAAAACGACAAATCTTATGCAAGAATATGTCGATTTGACGGTATGTTAATAAAAAAATAAAATAAAATAAATAGAGAACAATAGTACAAAACAGTTCACTTTTAGTTTGGTTGTATTGTATCCGGTTGATATTTCATTTTATTAAATCTGCGAGAAGAATAACACTACATGGTACGTTTTCCGTAAACCGTTATGTACGGCCTAACCTAGAACATTCCTGCTGTTGTTTACTTATCTTTTCCTGTTTTTATTTTAATAAACCAATAAGTTACCTTTTTGCTCGTCGCCAGTTGTAAAACCAATCTTATAGTGGGATGTCTTACAGGCTCGTACACGCACTTAATGGACAGACTACCAACACGTCTACTCTCGCCGGTGGCTCTCGTATTATCACTGACGTGGTGCGAACGAGACAGTTATTGTCTGTGTGAGTGAGAGGGTGAATGATCGCATACACTACAAGTTGATAATGCATCCGCCATTTAGCCCTGATCTAGCACCTTTAGATTTCTACGTGTTTCGGTCTCTTCAGATTTCTTTAGGCAGTGTCAGGTAAATAGTCAGGTTAACATCAAGAGAGGACTGTCAAAACTACTTGTCGCGTTTGATTGATCAGCAACGCATCATGTCACTACCTAAAAAATGTCAAAAAGTCATCAAACAAAATCCCACATTTATACTTCCCACATTTGTATCTCAGAGGGAAAAAAACGGAGCCCTAATAGGATCACTTTGGTGTCCATCTGTCTGTCTGTCCGTTTATCTTTATCTTGGGAACGCGTGGAGATATCAAGTTGAAATTAAAACCATAAAGGTACTCAGGTCTACAGTCCCTTGAAGCTGTGAAAAAATCAAACTTCTAAATTAACGTACCAATGTTTGGACACAATCAAGGAAATCAAAATTTATAGGGAACTTTCCATTGACCTAGAACAGGGGTCCGCAACCTTTTGAGTCGGATTTTTAATATTTCAGTTTTTAAAGAGCCATAATTTTTTTGGATTCGAATTAATTTCCAAATTGGATTTCGTTACTATTTGTGTGGAGGGGGTTTACTATGAATGCTAGAGTGGTTTTGTTGGTTTTAAATTGCTTGAGAGATAGAAATGGTGCCTAGTCCTCGTTAATCGATTGAGAACGATTTTTAATGTTTTTTTTAAATTAAATAACATTTGAGCATTGAACTTAAGAGCCGCAGCTTCACATCCAAAGAGCCGCATGTAGCTCGTGAGCCGCAGGTTGCCAACCCCTGACCTAGAACTATGTTGGTAAGTAATATCGTCTATTCTACAAGTACAGGAAAAAATCTGAAAACCATACTTATACTACTATTTATTAGATTATACTTATGGATATTATCCTTTGCACTGTGGCTTTTGAATTTTCTTCTAATAAATTGATAAATAAATAAATAAATATTTATAAAAAAAATATATGCTATTTGTACTAACCTAATTTACTAAAAATATAACAATTTCCTATCGTCTCATTTCACCGTTTCGGTCGGCCATTTATTAGGTCGACGGGGAACAAACTACGAATGGGACAAAATTATGGGTCAGCATATAAAAAGGGAAACTTTTATTTATTAAAATATTTAATACTAGAGATATTATTTTAACAGGCATTATAAAACAGGTATACCTACTCAAAGACAGTCATATCAAAAGAATAGGTTAGTCTTCGTTCTTAATAAAGTCTAATATTTGGTAATTTGGTTGAACTCTTTATCCGTAGGAACAAGTTTTCAAAACTTTTTTGGTAGTGCCATGCTCACAGTCTTAACTTCTAAGTAGGCGTCAACGCAGTGTAGACCGCTGTAATAAGATAAAAATGTTTACAATAACTGTAAAATATGATAGATATAGCCGCCATGTGACGTGACATGTTATATGATCGCTGTTTCGATAAAAGTTTAACATGGCGGCTATATCTATCATATTTTGAAGAAAAAAAAAGACAGTTGGTGTCGATAAATCGCTATATCATATCGTGTTTTGGTAGTCATGCATGCTAGTGTAGGCTGGTGTAGGAACGCCATTCATAGTAGGGGAGACCGGGGCAAGACGAAGTTCGGGGCAGGACAGGAAGTGTGCTTGTGTGCTTGGCTGGTGAACGTAACAGAGCCTAACACAGCGCCATTCGCTCGATCTTCAGTCACTCACGGCACACGAGTCCGAGCGGCGCGTGCGTGTCACTACGTGTTTTGGCTAAGCGGAACGAAAAAACTGTTTTTTGGAATATTTTTACGAAGTTTTCTGTTTTGAATTAATGTGCACTAAGGTAGGTATCAGTGCTATTGTAATACTTTACCACATACTTGTTGTAGTAGTGTGAAACTAAAGAATTTACTTGCATTTTCACAGAATAAATTGGACTGTTTTTACTTTAGCAAAATATGCCTGTTGGGGCAAAAAGGTCGGGGCATAATGGGATAGTATCCTGTTGTGCTCCATGTGTAATTGTGTAGGTAGCAAAATGTTTTATAATTTTGATAATAATAAGTTAATAAACGGCTAAGAGACCATAGCTACATTTCATAGCGGCTGAAACTAAAAACACAGTCTTTCTCATCTGAAAATTTAAATCTTGCTTCAACATCTCAGGTCACAACCATTTCGATGTCAACTTCTTTAGGGGCAACCCAACAAGTATCGTCTACTTTAGCTTACAATAAGATTACCCATGAATCTACATCTGCTGGAACACCAACTCATCTAAAAATCGAAATATAGATTCCTCATTTCAGCTCACACTTTCAACGCCAACTATATCGGGAGTAACCTAAGATGAACCATCCCTTCCAGATGGATCCATTTCATCCATTGTCCAGATGAACCTAAGATGAACCAGCTCAAAAATATGTTTCTACTGATCCTGCAGCTGCAGAACCAATGCGCACTGAGTTTTTTTAGATTTAAAACAAAGAAAATAATGATAAAAATTATTGTCCTTGCTTATATTGTGAATTTTCACAGTTTGAATTGAAATTCATAGTCCATTGAAGGATGGGTAGTTTGTAACGTGTTTCATGGCAACGCCCATAATTCCTGCGCAGGTGTAGATGATAACGATGAAGAGGGAATTATATGTGAACGTTACCAACCATCTTAAAATGTGTACCCATTATGCCCCATAGCGTTTCCCATTTTGCCCCGATCATGGGGCAACACGGGATGTGCCATTAATTTCTCATTTGCCAAAAAAATATGTGATGTAACGCAACAAAAGATTATAATTATGTTAATTATAACCGTAAGCGTTGTTTTTATTAGAAAAGATTTTTAATAAACAGTTAGATTGTCATACTTCAACGTTTTTTCTCTTAAGTATCCCATTTTGCCCCGGTCTCCCCTATTTATTGGCAGACCCTCAACCAGAATAAATATACACAGAATAGATATATACAGAAGTGCTTGTAGCTCAGTGGTAGCCGCGCTTTGGTAGCGATTACTAAAGTTAAGCCACTTACGCCGCAGTTGTAATTGGATGGGTGACCATTCCAATCACATTTAGTGTCATTTATCACAAGCAAGCAAGCATGCTTCGGAAGGCACGTTAAAAGTTGGTCCCAGCTAATATCGCTCGATACTAGTCGTAAAGTTTAGTCAGAAGGCCTTAGGGCAGCTTAATAACATCTGTCATTAAGTTAAGCCACTGGCCTTACAACACCCCTTCACCAATCCGCACTAGGCCCGCGCGTATGGCCGAAACCAGCCCGTGGCCAAACCTTAGGTACTGTTTAGTATGCCTCTTCCTGAAT
This sequence comes from Anania hortulata, assembly GCA_963576865.1. NCBI lineage: Eukaryota > Metazoa > Arthropoda > Insecta > Lepidoptera > Crambidae > Anania > Anania hortulata. The sequence goes on along the minus strand of OY756396.1, from coordinate 14,155,075 downwards.
CTCTTTAATTCTGTAATCAATCAACTTACTTTTCGCGACCAAGTCCGGATTCCTTGAAGCCACCGAATGGTATTTGTGGGCCGAAGACTAAGTATGTGTTTACCCTGCAAATAGCAATAAAATTATAAAAAAAGAAAGTGGTGTTATATGTCTTAATAATAGTTTATAAATAGATAACCATTGCCATTAAGCTAATATTGTAAAATCAATGAAGTTTGCCTAACTTTAGCGAACATCTAATTCCGCTTTCATGTGGTAAAATTATTTTAGCGAAAGATCATACCAAACAGCACCAGCTTCCACGTGCTTGCTGAACTGCAGCGCGTTGTTCAGGTTGGAGGTGAAGATGCCGGCCGCGAGCCCGTAGTTGGTGTTGTTGGCACGGTCGAGGACCTCTTCCAGTGTATCGAACTTGAGGATGCTTTGCACAGGGCCGAAGATCTAGCAAGATAAAACAACCACCTTTATATCGAATCTCTTTTGGCTCCTCTGTAGGTATTCATACATTGAATGCTACAAATTAGACAACTTTAACAGAACTGTCCAGTCTGGAGTCTTGTCCTAACGAACTAACTTTGAACTAACGAATAAAACACATGACCGTAAAATATTTTCGACTGGAAAATGAAAAAAATAAAAATGTCAGTCTAGGAAGATGATTTCGGGGTAGGCAAAGTTAGGCAAGTATACTACTTTAAAAGACAATTTAAGTTTAATCTTTGGATGGAATATACCTCCTCTTTTGCAATTGTCATATCGTCCTTGACGTTCGCGAAGACCGTGGGCTCGATGTAGTAGCCAGAGTTCCCGACGCGCTTTCCTCCCGTCACCAGGGTAGCTCCCTCCTGCTTGCCCTTTTCGATGTATCCCAGGACTTTCTTGAACATGGTGTCATCAACCTACAAGCAATAGGATTTTATTAAATAAATAAATATTAAATAAATAGCAGATTCATATACCGTGGTTTTGTTACGTTTCAGTAGGATATATTCAGAATATGTCTCTGACTACGTAAAGAATCTTACAACGATAGAAAAATAATAACTACATGCCTAAAAAATTGCAGAGCGAAAAACCCCTATACATTTTACGTCTGTTTATCAAATGCTGCGTTTTCTCCCTAAGTTTTGGCCACGATGTATGGGACCAAATTGTGAAAAGTATTAAATTTTTTGATAACGTCCTCGTAGGGATCAATCTGAATATTATGTAAGTGATGGTGTGGTCTGCCTGTTCTCCCCGAAACGTGGGCAGTTCTGCATAAGATGTTTTATAGACTGGGAGGTGACTAAGTTAAACTGTTCAAAACCTCTTACTGTTGGCGCACACGGGCCCACACGCGACAGCCACAAACGCCGCCACAAGTAGCGACAACCGTGTGCGGCGGCCACAAAACAAACGCAATAGGCTTGGCGTTTTAGATTGTTTATATTTTTTAGACAATTACTTACCTGTGGCCCATGTTGCGATGTTGGATCTGTAGGGCTGCCAATTTTGATGCCTTGCGCATATTTAGCGGCTGCCTCGACGAATTTGTCGTAGATGCCGGCTTGGACGAACAGGCGCGACGCTGCCACGCACACTTGCCCCTGGTGGGCGAACACCCCGATCGCTGCGTATGGCACTGCTAGGTTCACTGTAATGGAAAACAAATGCAATTTATTAATACAAGTACCTACATAATCAAAGAATACAAACTACATTCTTATACCTATAGTAAAATTTGTTAGGTCAAATTGGAAAAGAACAATTACACTAAATGTATCATATAACTTTATTTTAATATAAATAAACCAATATCATTAACGAATCAAAATAATTTATGGACGTTATGTGGTATACGGGTAAACGGTAATAAAATATGAATTCGTGTATTTACTTGAAATAACGTATACAACTACTGACTTTACTTTACCTTTAAAATAGATTTTATTATTTAAAAAAAGCTTAGAAGTAGATTGTGTGGTAATATACAATGTTCAGTCTGACCTCCGACTGAATATATTATAGCAAAATCACTACGAATGTGGGTAAGTAGTTTTAAGACGGCGTCGCCTGCCCTAATAATTTGGAAATACGAGGACTGTAGTTACATACTAAAATGTTTGGCATTAGTTATGTAAGTATGTTAATAAGTAATACTTTTTTTCTAAAATATTACCACATTTGGAGACTAGTGCCCAAACACCTAGGGAGCTTATTCTTGTTGGGTGCAAGCAACTCAATGTTAATTTTACGCATTGTATTTTTGTTTGTATAATATTGCTGTACAGGGTTATGTGTAAAACATCTACAACCTCCTAGGGGCTGATTCTGGTGCTCAAATACAATTTTTTTTCTATAGGACCAACATTGAAATCGCAAGAAAAAACTAAGCCGCCACCAGCTGACATTAGTTTGTATGGAGAAGTGAATATTTAGATATTAATGTTGGTCCCATAGAAAAATTTGTTGTATTTGAGCACCAGAATTAGCCCCTAGGAGGTTGTTGATGTTTTACAAATAACCCTGTATAATGAATTTTAATGACTGCTAAAAGCTCTTTGTTCACATAATTATTATACCGAATAAAGAAGAGTTCTTTTAAACCGCCTGAAGGATTTATCCGAAAAGTCCGCGAGTTCGAAGAGCAGCGTAAAGCTGACCTTGACGCTAAGCGCGATGAGCTAAAGGCCCGTCCTCCTGCCGCCATCAACTATATATATGTAAACGGCGTAGTAACGTGCCCTAATTGTGCACGAGAGTTCGCTGCGAAGATCGGCTACATAAGCCGTCTTCGGGTGCACCAGTGCCCGTCCGATTAGGAGTCGAAGTGGTCGCCATGGCCGAAAACGGTCGAAAAGATCATCATCATACCGAATTAGGCCTAAAGTATAGTTAGTATAGACGACCTGGTAAATGTTTCAGGAAACCGCTGAATGCAGATCGCTTTCAATTCAACCGGCCAATCTGGAAATCACGGGGGACGCCTATGTTCAGCAGTGGACGTCATGTGGCTGAATGATGATGATGATGATGATGATGATAGTTAGGGAATACACCAGATATCACACACTTACAGTCAGCATCATCCATAATAACCAGCGGGCTTTTGCCTCCAAGTTCGAGAGTCACTCTCTTGAGATTGTTCACTCCAGCTGCTTGCTGGATTAATTTGCCGACCTGTAGACAAAACATTATATACTTATTTAAGACCGTTAGATAAATATAACTACTATTTAACTACCCGATTGTATACATCTTTAGTCATTTTTTTCATCTCGCTTCGTAACCTTGGTGTAGCAAGTTTGGTTTCGAGAACTTTAAAGACGGATGCCGGTGTTGTAAAAATTGCTCCAAAGACGTTTTAATTTTTTACTGCGTTTGATTAGATACTTTACTGAAACAAATTTATACTTAATAACGAACGTCAGTAGGTATTTAGAGTTCCTATTTCCGTAAATAGCTAAAACATGAGTTTACTTATATTGACCCTCATCCGGGTAGAAACGCTCAATTACGTTAACGGTTAGTCGTTTGTTAGATCTATTATGGGTGTCATTAGCACATACTTAGATGAATGATGATGATCTGATTCGATCTCTCAAAGAAACACCGAGCATAGCCTTTCTATAGCACGCTGTGCGACCTTGAGATTTCTTATGAGGCCCATAGTGAGAGGGCAAGTTTTAGTTCCATATGTCATCACTGGTAACACACACTGGTTGTAGATTTTCTTCTCGAGGCACTGAGTTATATTGGACGAGAAGACGTTGTATAGTTTTCCGAACGCTGCCCAGCCAAGTTGGATAAATTATTCTATTTCTACGAATATTATATGAATGATTTTGTATGTGTTTGATGTACGTAAACACAAGTTCAATGCAACGATAAGTTTAAGCTAAGAACTACGACTTCTCTCATATCTCCTTACCTCTGCAGAGCCAGTGAAGGATATCTTAGCTACGTCCGGATGATGCGTGAGCGCAACGCCAGCAGTCTCGCCGTAGCCGTTCACAATGTTCACCACGCCCTTGGGCACGCCAGATTCTGCCAGCAACGCGGCAAGCACCAGCGCCGTGAGGGGGGTCTGCTCTGCCGGTTTCACCACAGCCGTACAACCTGGGAAAATAACATTAATACACTGTAGTACAGTCACTACTTTTATTTCTTCCTTCTTTATCATACCTATATATATAATTATACCTACGGTCTACATATTATTATCCTTTATCATACTTCCAATGCGTATGTAGCGAGATAATTGCATAAAACCGAAAAACACGTAATTTAACCCTGAATTGTTTTTCTTCGATTGTGATTTATATGACTTTTTAAAAAGTTACATCACCTTTAACAAAGTGAGCGACTCCTGCTTTAAACTGCGTGAAAACCAAGTGTGTCCGATTTTTCATACCTAATAATATCCACGCGTCAAAAGAAACATCCGATTTTATTGTCCAACTATTAATACTCGTGGCATTTTTACAACTAAGTACCTAAATATTGCATAAACAACTAACCATTTTTGATTCCCACTAACGCGTGTTAGGTGGCAACACCTATCGAAAGCAGACTTTTGGGAGGGTGTAACCACCATTGAAAAGAGAGGATCCTCCGACCAGACGGGTGTTGTGTCTGGTGGGCTACTGCCCAACGGTTGTTTGTCGGGTTCTTGTATATATGGTTTAATCGCTCCGATAACTTTAATATCGCGATGTAGGATACGTCAGTTTAGTTCGTATGTGGCGAGATAGATGTCGCTACATCACTCCCCTCCGAGACCGGAGGTCGATAGCAGGTTGAGTCGTCCATTGTGATGCTTGCCGGGCCAGTGGAATGTTCCAGTGAGTCGGAACCAGATGCCGCATAGTTCACGGTGAGTCGGAACTGTCTGCGGTGATGCCCCAGTGAGTCGGGGTGATGCTGCAAATGCTCCAGTGAGTCGGAGTGGTGCAGTGCTGCGTAGTGGCTGGCTGCTGCGTCGACCAGGAGAGAAGTGCGTCTCTGCTTGCTGACCGGCCGAAGTGCAGTGTGCTGTGCCAAGGTCGCTGAGGAGGCTGTGGGTGATGACCAGAAATGCGCGTCCGCTGCATGCTGGTGGTCAGGATACCCGAAGTAGCCGTGGATGCTGGCTGGCTGTATAACTCGCTGCTCGAAAGCTTGAGGAAGTGATGATGACGTCACGATGACGTAGCTCTGCGAAGGCTGCGCTGACGTTCATGCTCGGGGTCACCAGTTTGGAGGTGAGAGGAACAGGGTGTTGAGTTCCTCATCCACCATTAAAAAGGGAGGATCCTCTGACCAGACGGGTGTTGTGTCTGGTGGGCTACTGCCCCGACGGTTGTTTGTCGGGTTGGTATATATGTGATATGGTTCAATCGCTCCGATAACTTTAATATCGCGATGTAGGATACGTCAGTTTAGTTCGTATGTGGCGAGATAGATGTCGCTACAGACTTACTGGCATAGTGGCACTTAAATCGGACAAATTATTGGAGTTAAGACAACCAACTAGAGGTCAACATGTGGAACAAAGGTACCTACTTTATAAAAGTCTGGTTTAGAACGTCAAGAGTAAGCGGTGTATGTAAAAATGTAGCTAGGTAGTTTATTTTAAGTTGGTCGGTCTAGTAAAATTGAATTGGAAAAATTTTTTTTTTGTTTTCTCTTGAGGCAAAGATGTGTTGCATGCAGGATATATAAACATTTTTACCTGCAGCTAACGCAGTGCAGACTTTGTTGATAAACATGGTAATGGTTCCGTTCCATGGCAAGATAAGGCCACAGACACCAACTGGCTGTTTCAGTGTGTAAGTGAATACATCTCCATCTGTAATAAAAAATATACTACGTACATTTTTCCTATGTGAGTTGAACACCTCATCATCATCATAATCAGCCCAAGTCAGTTCACAGCTGGACAAATCTAATGCAAACCACTGAGCCCGATCTTCGGCTTTCAGTCAGAATAGTCTATTCTTTTCCATCACTGCCAGCATATCGTCGCTCTACCTTATCGGACGTAGGTCTATCTACCTACCATCTCTAAACAAAGTCCTCTATCTAATACACTAATGATATTGAGCCAATGTAAGAAAAGTTTTTAATAAATTAAATAAATTGTAATTGGAGTCGTGCTTGGCGGCTAGTAGAGCCTCTCTACAGATGCAATAGGTTTTAAAATGAACATGGACAAGATAAAGCTGCTATGTCAAACGTCCTAGTGTGCATGTTTATACTAGTATTGACTTAAGGCGCTGAGAGGTTGTCCTCGACTGTTGGAATACATGTTAATCAAACTTAAAAACTCAAAGTCACCTAGCGTGCTATGGAGATATTTATGCTTGGCGTTTCTTCACGAGATTATATCCGAAATATCCGGATAATCTTTTTAATTAAATAAAATAAGCTACGAGTAAATGAGATTTAAGTTAGTAAACGTTAATTTAAAAAAATCTATTTGTGGAGACCCTATAATTGTTATCCTAATATTCAACAGTCAACATTCTACAAAAAAAAAAACAGAACGGATGGACAGACAGCAAACAGCAAAAAGTTTACGTTTTACTCTATGATTCGGAACCCCAAAAAAGAATACATTACCTGAAGGTATGGTTTCGCCTTGAATTTTGTCCGCCAAACTAGCGAAGTATCGTATGCTCTTTGCACTACTAGCTGCCATCCTGTTGGAGAGAGCACACAACATGCCGTTGTTGTGCGTCTCCAGTTGGCCGAGGTAGCTACCGTCGCGTTCCACCAGGTCCGCGAACTTGTTGAGTATGCGCCCGCGCTGCGACGCGTCCATCAGGCGCCATTCCGAATTGCGCGCGAACGCTGCTTTCGCGGCTGCCACGGCCAGATCTATGTCTGCCTGTAAAACAAGGGTTTTGAAAGAATTTATCATGAGAAACTTATGCACTAAACAAGCTTTGCTTAGCAACAATATGGGTAGCATCTCACTTAGCACATATATTCAATGAATGTATTGATCAAGATCAATTTCCTACTTTAATGAAATATAGTAAGATTATACCTTTATTCAAATCAGGAGAAAAAAGTGACCCGAGCAATGTCAGGCCAATTTCCATTCTACCTGCTTTTAGCAAAATTTTTGAAAAAGTTATATTTAATCAATTGCTGTCCCATTTTAAACTTAACAAATTTACTGCACGAAAATCAGTTTGGTTTTTCTAAAGGTAGAAATACAACCGATGCTGGGGTGGCACTTGTCAAACACATTTTGGATGCGTATGAAGACAGACATGATGCGATAGGTGTGTTCTGTGATTTATCGAACGCATTTGATTGTGTCGATCACCAAACACTTATTATTAAGCTGAAACATTACGGTGTGTCTAATACCGCATCAAAATTGTGAAATTCTTACCTCTCAGGCAGATTACAAACAGTAAACGGTAATGGTACTAACTCCTCTGGCGCCCCGTTTCAAATGGGAGTGCCCCAGGGCTCAATATTGGGCCCGTTGCTCTTTTTGATCTATATTAACGATCTCCCTTTCTATTCCAAAGACTACTGGAAGATAGTTCTGTTTGCTGATGATACATCTTTAATCTTCAAATCAAAAAGAGGCGAAGTAATATTTGACGATGTAAACGGAAATCTCTCTAAGGTATTAAATTAGTTCTCAAGTAACAACTTACTTCTTAATACAAAAAAAAACAAATGTATTAAATTCACAATGCTTAACGTGAAGCAAACTATCCCAGAAATTTTACTAAATGGTGAAAAACTTGATCTATCAAACTCCACTGTTTTTCTGGGCATTACATTGGATTCGAAGTTGCAATGGGGACCACATGTTGACACTCTGGCTGGGAGACTTGCTTCAGCTGCCTTTGCGGTTAGAAAAATTTGACATCTAACTGACGTTGTAACGGCAAGGCTCGTGTATTTTAGTTACTTTCACAGTATTATGTCTTATGGTCTTCTTTTGTGGGGTCTTTCTGCTGCGGACATCGATACCATCTTTATTTTACAAAAAAGAGCCATTCGAGCTATTTACAAATTTAGTCTGCGCGAATCCCTGAGAGATTTCTTTAAAGAAATCAACATACTCACTGTAGCCTCTCAATACATATTTGATAATATCATGTACGTTCGCAAAAATTTTGATCTTTTTATAAAAAAAGTGATATTCATTCATTTATAACACAAGAAACAAAAACAAACTTTTTGTCCCAAACTTCAGATTGGCCAAAACAAGTAATTCATTCTTGGGTTATTATATATTTTTATAAATATACCTTACAATGTTATCGAACTTCCTATTAATAAATTTAAATCACATGTCAAAACTACCCTAATGTCACAGGGGTATTACATAATTCAAGACTATCTTGATGACAAGAAAGTATGGTCAGTCCAGCCTGCACTAAACAGAGGGCCAATTCCCGTAATTTGACAATAGTCGCAATCCGGTGTCGATCCGGTCCCAGTAACATTACGATCCCAAACGGTATTCTAGTAAACTCAAAAAATGCTATTATAGTTCGTAATGCGACTGAAAATGAAAGCAACCAAAATTAGAAATTTTTTTGCTCTGTTTTTAGTCTTATTGGGATAGTTTTAATAATTTTACGTCAAATTGAAAGTTTACGAGAATACCGTTTGTGATAGTAATGTTACTGGGACCGGATCGACACCGGATTGCGACAATTGTCAAATTACGGGAATTGGGCCTCTGATGTACCTATTTATTTTGATCTTATATATTTTTGTGGCAGCTAGTGGTGACTAAGTTTGTTTCGGCGTTTCTTCTCAGCACTTGCCAGATTGTCTGTCTTGTCTCGAAGCGCTAGTAGGGCCCAAAAAATAAGGAGACATGTTCTGCCCCATATGGGCCAATAATGTTATTATTAACGTTCATAAGTGGCAGTTTTCTGCCCTAAATTTAATAAATAATTTTTGACTTTGACTTTGACTTTGATTTGATCAAATACTTATGTATTACAATCAAGGATCAATAAAAAAAAGATGCCACATATAAACAATTTGAATACCCTATCTGGGGGCACGGCAGTGCCCCCGCCAAGTCGAGCAAAAAAAAGCATTCACAGGCAGGGCCTTTTCTCGAAGCAGTCCAGGCCATTTTCGACCCCCTATAACTTCGTTGTGGATTAAACTAGAAGCCTGTATTTCTAGTAACTAAACAAGCATTGTATAAACAGGGGATATTTTAAATTTCATTCAATTTGAACCAGTGGTTTAAGAATTATAACTAGTCAAAGTTCTTAATTTTGTCACTCACTTACTGACCGATCATCAAAACTCTAGTAGACATAGAAGCTTTAAATTTTGAATACAATTAGTGTTTAGTGTATAAATCAAGGAAAAACTTAAAAATTTCTACTAATTACTATTACTAATTACATTAGTATTTTTAATGCGATGGCCAAGTCAATCTATTTTATTTAAACAATATCAGTTTTAGGGCCTCCGGCCGCCTGCGTATGGGTGCTGTTTCCTGTTTGTGAAAAAACCAAGAACTTGACGCACGTCGTCTCACGGGCCGCCCCGCCCGTTGCCGTTTTCGTAATTTATTTGAATTTACCTGGGCGAAGCTCGGTATCATAGTATAGCGTTGAGGTAACACTTAAATCATCATCAATCTGCCTTTATGAATTACCACAACACATTGTGGTCATGTGGCATGTCTTGGACATGATCGTGTCCTGGCTTGGAAACGATTTTTGCTGTGTTCTTTCTGTGATCGCCACAACGCGCGTGAACGTTTTCATAAGAAGACCGCACTTGTGCTGCACTGCGAGACGCGACACGGCGCAGCACGATGCGGAAAAGGTATATTACACAAGACCAAAGTCACCCAAAATGACAAGATCCGAAAAGAGAAGATACACGGAAGCACCAAAGTCACGGACATACATTTCGAATTGCTAAGCTAAAGTGGCAATGGACAGGCCCTAAAACGTATAACTGTTGGGGAAGAAAGGTTTCAAATGGTGGCTACGAACTGGATGGGCAAGCCTCCACCCGGTGGACCCTCCAACCTAGTTAAGGTCTTCGAAAGCTTAAACAGCCCAGAGCAGCTCGATGTGGCGTTGCTCGTTGTGGCGTTCTATAGGGGAGGCCTGTCCTGCAATGGACATCCAAAGACGATGATGTTTATACAAACTATTTATACACTTCAATAGTATCCTCTGTCAAAGCTAGCTGTTATCCTGATGTGCCCAGGGCCCCCGATAGGTTAAAGACGGCCCTGCCGACATCTCTTGTGACCAGTATTTTCGCTCGATGGCCGTTTTCAATATAACATTAATTGCTCGTTTGAACTATTTAGGTAATACACCATATTATCTAATCCAAATAAAGTTATCTCCAATTTATTACTTATTTTTCTTAGCCCTTCAGACAGAAAACATATTGTTATCGCAAAGAGTTTACGACAAACTCGTTATTTACGGGACACTTGAGATTCATACAATTAACTATAATAAATTTTCATACCTTGTCTCCCTCGGCCACCGTCGCGATGACAGAGCCATCGTGCGGGTTGTATGTGTCGAAAGTTTTGCCGCTTTTTGCGTCCACCCACTCATTGTTGATGAAGAGCTAAAACGTAGTAATGTTTAGATTAAAAAAAACAATCACAATTTAACTGTAAGTCCTGTCCGTCTCTCTGTAGTTTTATAAAAATACTGGACATGACCTATGTATAGGTATTGGGTACCTAATTATTAGCAAAGTAATCCTGTTATTTAGGAAAAAATCAGGAAATATCCGTCAGGGTCATCCAACCTCCCTGGTAGATGGTAGATAGATAGATAGATAGACACTTTATTGCACAAAACATTAAGGTTATTACACACAAGACACAGTTATGTACAATCAGGCGGCCTTATCGCCAAAATCTCTTCCAGAAAACCTTAGGGCAGAGGAAATTAAGTTTTAATACGGTGGGGTAACGTAGTGCGAGAGCAAAAGAGTGCGTAAGTCAAATAATCAAAAATAAATAAATACTTACATATAATACACAAAAATAGCAAAACAATAATAGTAGATAAATATATAATATACGTACATAAACATACATAAATAAAATACAACTATCTACCCGAACCGGAACATGTATACAACATTAGCACGATAGGAAAAAAGCTTTGACCCTAGCCTTGAAAATGGGAAGGGACTCGGACTGCCTAACGGATAAAGGTAAAGAATTCCTGGTTCCTTTTATAACCGACCAATTTGGCTCATTGTTTTTGTTTTTAATAGTTAAATTTGATTTTGCATTGTATTCTAATCAACATCAAACAAATTAAAGCTAACATCAACTGCAGATTATGGATTGACGAACGATGCTCAGTACCGTTGGTAGTGCTTCACATGATGATGCTCGCCTGCATGGGCGCTACCGTTCTGCTTACTTCTACTAAGAAGGTCGGGTCCGGCACGTAGTTTCGAATGACGCTGTAGCGCTAGCGACACACGCACACGCTGTGGCGAAAAAATTTCAACGTGGTTCGCTGGAGCGAAAAATCATTAAAGCGAAACCCACTCGGTCGAATAACACCGCAGCGACAAACACTACTTATAGCGAAATATTATTGTAAGTAATACTAGTAAGCTTTTTGTACCTAAACAATATAGAACAAACGCGAGTGCACGCACGCCCTTGCGTCGCATTATGCAGTCTTTTAATGACAATTTTCTCGATTTGGATTTGTTCATGCTTTCTCTTACGCAGTTCAGAGTAATGTTGCATCTTACAGATTTACAAGAAAAAAATATCCAACAGCATTGAATGTTTAAAGGAAATAAATAATGTTATGTTAAAGTAGGTATTGTTTTTGCACAAGCTTAGCTAATCAATAATAATCTGTAAATAACGTGATCGGTTACAAATTTAGTAATAATACTGTGTTTTAGCTTTTAGTTTAAGAAATATTTTGTAATTGTTTGTTGTTCCAAAAAAATAAATAAAATATTTTTAAAAAATAGTTTGAAACACAAAAAAGGAATAAAACGCAGAATATTCAAGTGTCATTTTTATTTACAAAAAAAAACAACAAAAAGCCAAAGGTTGTAAAAAACAAAAATAAAATAAGCACTGTGGATTTTGTGCGAGCTATACTCGTAGCATTAAATACCCAACTGTACTAATACTTTATTTATAACTTCTTTTTCTACAATGATCTAGCAGAGCTATCCACGTAAATAGTCTTTATTTAGTTAAAAACGGTTAATAATTTTGTACACTCAAAATATAACTTTTTGCTTTTTTGATAAAAATGAGAATTGGATTTTCTGTTTTATTCCTGTTTTTGAGTTTCAAACTAGTACTATTTACAATAATATTTCGCCATAATATTTGTCGCTGCGGTGTCATTCGACCGAGTGGGTTTCGCTTTAATGATTTTTCGCTCCAGCGTACCTCGCTGAAAGTTTTTCGCCACAGCGTGGGTCACTACCATGGAGCACATGTATACACATAGAGTAGAAATGTCATACGATTTGTTCGCCAAAAAATTTCGCCATTTTTTAATCTGTATCTGTACTGTTTTTGTATGGGCGAGAGTTGGCAGGTCTTGTCATTTCATACTAAATGTAAGTGAAAAATCACTTAGTAGTTTCGGAGAAAGATGGTTCGTACTGCTGCTCTATAGGGTAAACTTGGTAATACGCCCCAGTTGACAAAACGCCCCACTCACCTAGCACGCACACTAAGAAAGCTACACAACACACGTATAGCGCGGCGAGTAGCCATCAGTCGCCAGACAACATGGCTGACGTGAACGCGTGGTTTATTACGCTTGGTTAAAAAATATTGATAAATCTAGTTTTTCGGTGAAGATACAATTTGTGGTAAGTTGCAATCATTTTTTATTATATTCATACTCATTATAGTTAAGTTAAATTGATCTAAATTGTTGAAAATACACATAAATACACTTCATTATTCTCGTTCGCTCAGCGTTATAACCTTGAGGTTGCGGCTTTGTGCTTGATGGGGCGTTTTAAGAAGCAAATTTTACAATATGCCCCACTTCTGTTTTTTAAAACGCCCCAGTATTCAAATTACTCGGAAACTATTTTATATTGTAATTTTATTTCAGAATATGTCTCGTAAATATGAACGCAAGACTCTTCGAGCTTCTTGGAGCGCAGAAGATTTGGATGAAGCAATGCAATGCGTACAAAGTAAAGAAATGGGGGTGAATCAAGCTTCAAAACACTTCAAGATTCCATCTCGAACCTTGAGAAGGCACCTTTTAACAGGTAGATTAAAAGTTCCTCTTGGACGTCACCCAGTATTTTCTGTAGAGTACGAAAAAAAGTTAGTTGCTCATATAAAAAAACTAGAAAGAGTAGGATTCGCCCCCGAAAGAAAAGACGTGAAAGAAATGGCTTTTCAGCTGGCTAAAAAGCTCAATGTAAAAAACCCATTTTCAGAAGAGTCTGAGTCAGCACGAATGATTAACCAATGTGACAGCACGGGGAAGAAAACCTAAGAAGAAAAACAGCAATTTAAAATTGATAGATGTATCTGAAGGTGAAATATCAAAAAATTACCGAGTAAAAACCAATGAGAAAACTAAAATAACAATGAAGAGAAAACCTAAAAATAAAAATGATTCAACAGACGATGAAGATAGGACGGATGCATCTTCAGATGAGAATTTACAAGATAAACAAGCTAAGAAATATAAGCACGTTGAAGAAACCAAAAAGAAAAAACCAGTAAAGGAAAAAGCGCGTCAAAAATAATGAAAAAGAAGAAGCCAAAAGAAGTAAATTCAATAAATTTTGGATGGAAAAGAAAAAGCGGAGGAAAACTCAACCAAAAAACAGAAAAGTATTTTATAGACGATGAAAACGATAATAGAACCGATATCTCTGAAGAAGAATTTTCGGATATGGATGAAAATAAATGCATGGAATGCACAGAAAATTACTACAAAACAAAGTCTTCTGAAGACTGGATTCAATGTTTGCCTTGTTCAGGGTGGTTACATGAGTTTTGTACCATGTACGGACGTTTGTGTAACAACTGTGGGCGGAAAGCTAAGAGAGAACTGTTAAAAGCAGCAAAATTATAAAGGTATATATCGTGAGATGTCAAAGCGTTTAGTTGAGACATCTCTTGATACTAAGGCTGGCTTATACCTAGGCCAACGGATTAGCCTAGCTATCCAGCGTGGTAATGTAGCCAGCCTTTTGGGCACCTTTCCTACAAACAGCGATCTAAGTCAGATATTTTATTTATAAGTTTCTTTCTTATTAATAAAATATCTGACTGCGCTAATATAAATAGTTTAGGTTAAGAATATGTACATAATAATTAGGTTTTTTATTTTATTTTTAACAAGCCTCTGTAAATACTCTTTTAAGAAATAAATTGTTTTTTTTTTATTAAAAAGAGCAAAATTTAATTTAATTTAACTATTTTTACGATTATTGTCAACTGATTTGATGTCAAAGTTTATCGAAAAGACTGTTTTGTTAATCATTAATGTAGAAGACTGTTGTTGTTTTTATTGTTTCAATATTATTAGTTACATAGAAGTTAGAATGTTATTTTTTATTGAAAGCTTTTGAAGACTTTAATTCTTGCCTTACCATTGTGTTGTGTTGGTTACTTATTAAACTTTTGATAGATGTTGTTTTTTCCATGTTTTGATTCAATTTATGTATAAAAATATACAGGGGCATTTTAAATTGCCTGGGGCATTTTATAATATAAGAGAGGCGTATTAGGTGATATGTACCTGACAAAACGCCCCACTCCATGTCAAAAAAAATATAGAAATAAGTGTTTAACTATCGTTCCTATTACATTAAGTTTTTGTAATATTATTGTCAACTAACCAAATAACGTCTTAAAATAAAAGAAATGATTAAATCTATGACTATTTGAGTTTATTAAACTTTTTAAAAAAGTGAGGCGTATTACCAGGTTTTACCTATGTGCTCGATGGTACAGTATCATTCGAAACTACGTACCCGACCCCGTATAGAATATGTGGTTATCCTTACGGACATGAGAAGCTATAGTAAAAATTGTAAAACAGACACTTACTTTTGTGTATTTTATTTCGGGTGCCATTTTTAATTATTAATGTTATTAATTCACTCGGGAGACGACACGACTAGCGAAGGATGGAGCCACTTAGGCAATTAAGTAATTGAGCTGATATTTGAAGATTTTATTGTATTTTCAATGGATACATAGCACACACATACATACTCATAACTACACTTGTTTTACAATTTTAATGCTTAATTTTAATTTTAATGGTGATAAGCTTTATCAAAACCAAGAATGAATCAGACAATGTTAGGTGCATACTCATAGCCACACACGACTGTATTGCTCTAATGTGAAGTCTATGACATAAGAAATAAGGATGCATGCTAAGTACATACCAATATTACACTACCCCGTTAGTGATAACGAAAAATTAAGTAAGTAATGATGATTTGATATAACTATTTCCTAAGTAGTGTGTGTAAATGATACAATGATATGCCTACGGCTGCTACCATAAAAGGTCCAAACGCATTAGCGCTGCACTGCTGCTGCGACGCGGCGCGGCGCTGGTCCACGGTGCGGCAAATTTTTATTTAGGTAGGTAAGTAGGTATATGGAGCAAGACGCACTAGAGCGACGCGGCAGAGGCAACTGCTATGCTACATACAAAGTTACTTGCAGCGCCGCGCCGCGCCGCGCTCACAGTGCAGCGCTAATGCGTTTGGACCTTAAGTGGTAATTTTACTAGCCACCCGACTAGCTGTTATACACCGGTACACCGTTCTATTGTTACTTATCCAGAGAGTGCCAACAGAACCTAAGTTTACGCTCCCTGACTTCTTCGTCCGTTAATCTCTGAACCTTATTAGGTAGGTACAAACTACAGCATTCTATCACGTAAAAGTATCTGACTGACCTAAGCCACAGACAGACAGAGCGACGGCTGGAAGGACATGGAGATAAACTTTATGGGTCCTCCTTCCTTTACCCTAAGCACTGATTTGGTATTATGTACCTAGTGAAGCCAACACTTCAGCCCTGAAGGTGACTGCCAATGTTGTCTCTTATTCTCTAAATAAATTTTAGCTAGACATCGTATTCAGTCTGTGTACAGACGTGCAAATTTCCATAAAATTTAGGTAGGTAATCTACATAAATAAAAATATTACAATAAACCTAGTTTTCAGAGGTTTTGAAGGAACTTCTTTATACTGTAGAAACATTTTCAGCCAACCATTTCGACAGATTAACCTCACTTATGCCCCCTCAATAGTTTATAGAGTCTGGTAATTTATTAAACACTATAATGCACATGTTATACACATTCTGTTTATAATATATGTATGGCTTGGCGGTTTGTGGAGCATGTATATGTACTGGGCTCTAGGTGATCTAGTAGATACATCTGCATGTCTCATAAAATATTGTGGGTATTGTTTCACAAAATAGCATATGTCTCTAATAGACATAGACTTATCTCTATTATACTTTGGCTCTAAAATCTGTACATACAGATTTTTGCTCCATATGTGGTAACGTCTTTACATGACCCCTATTAGCCAAAGATGCTCAATAACACAACGTTTAGATTTCATAACATTACATATAAACAAAACGATTTGAATCCAAGACTAAGTCTGAGTCCTGGAGAAAAGAACATCAAGCACCTTTCTCTAGTAAATTTTCAAAAAAGTTTACATAATAAATTGAGACTAATAAAAAACTTTGTCAAGGCTCAATGACGGACAAGCATTCAAACACCGGCGAAGTAAATTTCTACGGCGCTAAAATAAAAGAAGAAAGCTCTGAAATAAGAGAGATTCTAAAGGAACAATTACTTTTAGTTTTAGTTTTACAGGGCTTTGAAAAAGAGGCATGGAGTATTTTAGGGCAGTCGTTTTTCATGGTTCTTTTGACTATAGGAGAACTGAAAGTTATGTTGAATCTCCTCCAAAAGTATCAACAGCTGGGTTGCATTAATGTCCCTTTCAAAAAAACATTTTCAATAATCAATTCTTTACTTGCTATAAAACATGGTATTAAAGGTGGAACATTTTAGCATGATCGCATGTCTTGCTATATTTATATAGCATGCAAATTATGATAAATTAAAAGATTAAACACTAAACTATTTAATTCACTAAATTAATTCAGGTTATGATGTTTTATGTCCTTAGGAAGTTTATTATATATTTTAATACACATCGCTAGACAATTTTTCCTGTAATTAGAAAATCTTGGAATCACGTTTAAAACAAGCCTTTAAGGATCTGTTTTTAATCTGCAGTTTACATCTCTGGCTTTCACAAATAGCTCAGTGTCGGGTGTAAGTCCAACAAATTAAATGGTAAAAATGGTGAAACACGGTATTGGTAGTCAAAAGATAATAATTATATTGGTTGGTGAAATAGTAATGGTGATGGTTAGAAAACACGCGGTGTGGTTGGTGGCCGATCGTGGACTCTATATTATTTTATGTACTAAAACTTAATATTTAGTTCAACGTGAAAATGCCGACCGCGCGCTCTACGAAGTATATTTACTGTACTTCGTACACTCAGTATACTTTTTTACAAAACAATTGATCTCAAAAATGTACAGTGCCGGTAGCGGGAGTAAACCAAGGCTCCAAAAAGACTCACCAGGCAGAACACTACACATAGCGCTGAGCATTTTTAAGCATTTTTTGCGCTATAAATGCCCTGTCTCTATCTGTGCCATTACCCCATAATACGAGTATTACTCCATACCGTAGAATAGACGTTACGTATGCCTTTTCTTCCCTATCATCATGATTTTTTTTCCTTCTAACTTCGGTGTTACCTATAAGTGACGAACATGGTCGACAATGGAAAAGAGATATCAGGGCCGATGCAATGCGTCAATGTTAGCAGACTACTGTTGGTTGGAACTTAAATAGATAGATAGGTACCTACCTCTGAAAGCGATTACAACAATAGACGAGTAAAAACGAAAAGAAAATCTTAATTAAACAGGTTAAATATTTTGTCATATTTCAAAATTCTCAATTTAATGAAAAAAGTTAAAATATTAGATACTTATTTGTTTTTTTTTTTGTACTAGGCATATTTTTAAAATAAGCTATTAAAAAATATTTTTTTATTTTCGTAAGTATTCCAGAACCCTAAAATAGTATAAAAATATAGCATTTCATTAATAGGCACAAAAAAACGTTAAATTTTGTAGACCGAGTGTAATTAGACGATTTTTTCTGACTTGATCTATTAATTAAATAGTCTAAGTAATTATTTCGATTTTCGGAGACAGTTTTAGGAAACACTTTTCCTCGATAATTACCTAATACTTAGTAAGGAATCAGTGAAAACCGTATCGAGTCTTGGAGTAGTTTATACAGATAGACAAAAACTAGCCTAAAGAACTCAGGTTTTCATGTTTTTAGTAAAGTGTGGACCTCACTCTAAAAAATCATGTTTTTATGAAAAAAAATAACCGACTGCAAAAATACTAAAAAGCTAAAAATAACTTTTAAACAATCATACCAAACATTTATATTTGGAGTCGGTGCAAACAACCACATTCAAACACTCCACGGCTGGCACCGACTCCAAAAATAACTGGTTGGTATGATTGTTTAAAAGTTATTTTTAGCTTTTTAGTGTTTTAGAAGTCGGTAACATTTTTTATAAAAAATGCTTTTATTTGTCTGTTTTTTGTGTTTTTTTCCACTCTTAATGGCAATCCGTCATGTAATTATAGCTAAATTGCTTCTTATGACAATTTCAATAAGTTCAAACACGGCTATGATACATTGTTTTATCACAGAGTTCCGGTGCTTACCTTCCGCCTTCTTCATCAGATCAGTTTCGTGGTACCATTCTCACCAGAATGATTTATTAAAATTTGATTTGTCGACTATGGCAAGCCTTAACTGTCATAATGAAAATATCTTATCGCTACTCGTGGAAGACTATTGTGGCCAACTATGGTCTCCTTCATCAGTTCCACCTCAGCAAATGATACTTTCTGAATGCAAATGCTTGACTTTGTTAAATATACTAAAATCGCTATATGTACACCTATAATATTTTAGGAGTTCCCTCAATTCCTCATGGATCCCATCATCAGAATTGAATTTTGAAAAAAATGGGATCAATCTGGAGGTATACCCTTTCAATTGAGAAAATAATTTTTCGAATCGGTTCATTAATGGCGGAGTTCTGAGGTAACAAACATTTTTAAAAAAACAACCGAATTAAGAACCTCCTCCTTTTTGTGAAGTCGGTAAAAAAATGGCAAACTCGTTAATGGTGGCGCCTCAGGAAAGGAGCTGCGACTCAGACCAGACCAAACCACGGACGGGTTCTTTTTTACCAGGCCCGATCCCCATTGAGGTGCTCTCAGGGCCCAGTTTGTCAACCCAACTAGGGCTATTATACGACAACGGCTACGGACGGCCCGCGCACCGTAGCAGTGTGTTCAAGTTTATTTGTTTTTCTAGAAACCAAGGGCCGAGTAGGTTATCCGTATAGACGTACACGTACACGTAGCTTTAATTGGTTTAATTTTAAGAATTCGGCTGAATACTCGAGCTTTACGCTTAATGCATAAATACGGATGAACCTAATCGTATAGGAACCGGTACTGGAGACGTATTTTTGAATCATGCGAATTCTAATCCGAATACGAAATCGCAAGATTCGCATACGAATTCCTAAAATCACTATTTTTGAAAATTCATTTCGTGAATTCTGCAACGAGTGGTAACCCACAGATTAATATATGTCTAAAGTCTAGTCTAACCCACTCTTTTTTCGATTTCTACTAGTAGAAAGTACGGAAGAATGACATTGACAAGTAAACATATGTTTGACAGAAATTTGACATAATAACTTTTTAATTACTTTCGTTAATGAGTTTTTGCTTTATAGTTTATAGTATTTTTTGCGTGAAAAAAAAATAGTTACAAGATTTAAATTTAATAGCAACACTTATTTCGAGTGATTCAAAAATGCGTAAAATCGGAAGCAATAGAAACCATTTTTATAACCATTTTGTTTTCGTGTTCGAATTCAAGATTAATTTCTAATGCTTCAAAAATACGTCTCCTTCGCGTTTAATACAATCAGTCAGTAAAAGCTTTCATACAGTCTACTGCTATTCCTATTTTTTTCTTTCTGATAAATCAGCGATACTTTACGGGTTAACCCAATATGTATACGGGTTACCCTAAATACGGCGCGAAACTTCGGGTTAGTCGTCTCAGCGGTTAACCCGGACGCAGGCTGTCCGGCGCGGACGTCTGCATCGGACAGCCCGCATGCGAGTCTGTGGGTCTGCGTGCGGGTCTTCACGCAGCAGAGCCCTACCGGGCGTCTCTTTAAGCTCGGACCGCAGCTCAAGCCGTCGTCTGATGATCGGTCAGGGCAATACTTACACGATACTTAAGGCAGTGTTGGCTTTTGTATGAATCCGCTGATAGGATCATCCGGGTTATCCAGAATCCAGTACATGCTCGAGATGAAATCGGACAGCAACGTCCTGATGATGCGTGCGCCGAGAAATATCCGTATAGGAGCGAGCGACAGCTTGCAACAGCAACCGAAACTAGCAACAGCTGGTTACCGCAACCGGCAACGTGTACTGCTACTCGTACTCGAGCTGTGCTCAGATAGGTTGGCTCTACAAGTTAACGAGTAATAGTCGAGCAACTAACAAAATGCATCTACTTAAAGAAGTAAAAAATAACATACTCGAGACGGGCAACTTCGAAACCCTAAATGGCCCGACACGCACTTGTCGGTTTTTACAATCTGAAATTGGAGTATTTGTAGAAACTATGTGTGCTATGAAACCGGACCCGCAGTGCAATGTTTGCAAAACATTGAATCTAAATTTCGTCAGACGAGTAGTTTGATTGTACGATCGGACCTAGCTTCAAGTGTTTATAATTGAAACAAACAAAAAGTATAGATAAAGCATTTTTTATTTTTACAACAGGATGTCAACACTCCACATTCTCTTCACTTAATATGGCATTTATACAATAATTAACGTCACCAAATAAAAAATAAGATACTTATGCTATTAGTATATCATCGCAAAAGATAATATAAAATGCAACAACATCTTTTAATCGGACATGTCTATAAGATTTAAGTACATTATAAAATAAAAAATATATATTTGTTTGAACGATATACAAACACATACAGACGTTTGAATACATCAGAAGCGTTCATTTCTATAAACTAAAGGAATGGTTATTATGTGTGACCCAATTTGTGCATAATTAAAGCCTTTCAAATAATTCATGAATAAAGTTACAAATGTATAAGTTAGGCAACGTCTATCACATCGTAACCTAGATCTACAACCCCTATTTAATACTAAAAATTACTTATATTATGTATCTATATTTCTTATTTGCAATAAATATGTATGTATACTTACATCCAACATAATTTAGACCAATCAGTTGAAATAATGGATGGTAGAACACAACCTGATTATGCTCACAAATTAGAAATTTAATTTCCCACTAATATTGTTTATACTTAATTAACCTTACAGTATATTAGAGGAGTTCCGAACTTAGCGGCGGTAATATTAAAATCAATTATTTCAAGATATGATCAAGTTACAAAAAGGTACAACGTTATCTAAATAACATTTAAACAATCTCTGTACAAATACAAAAATATATTAACTGTACCTAAAATATGGCTTTTCCTTCGTAAATATACAATATGTATGTAGGTACCATTTATCGTACTGATCAAATGAAACTTTGGTTATACAATCGAAGCCAGATAAAGATAATACATACATAACCGAAAAAGTGTATAGACATGGAATGTGTGGATCACAATTTATAAATTAATTTACATCACTACGACAGCATATTAATATTTGTTTGTTTTACATTTACATATAATTCCGCACTAAACGAATGTGCAAAATAAATAAAATGGCACAAATTTTGTAATAGCCCGTACAGACATGCGTTTAGTACCTACAACCAAACAACTAAAGGCTGTTCAATAAATTCGCATCGCTTTTACACGGCAAATATTATTAAAAACCTTAACGATACTGTTAGGTATATTTTTAAAAACTTATTTATCTGCAAAACTATACAACACAAAAATGGAACAAAGTCACCATTTCAACATAATACAACATATTTTTCAATTTCTCTCTTTTTCTTTTGTACAAGAAGTTTTATAATAATAATGTAATGTTACCTAAGGCCTTTTTAAACTGTAGGCCATTACTAGATAGGTTAGTTATTTTTATTTCAATCATGCCATATTTAAAGCCTGACAACGATTATATTATGACCCTTATAAAAAACATAAATCTCTTACTTAGTGACTACTTACTGTATCATCTAAAGATGAAACAAATGAATATGAATATACAGATCAATCTGTCAAATAAACTTTTAGAAGTTAGTAGCATTTTAATGGAACAATTTTATTGGATTCTCTTGTCATATTTATACAGGGTGTCCCAATAAGGGTGTACCAGCGGGTCACCGGCGTCAGGTGATAGAGGACACTAATATCTATCGATTGGACCCCCATGTATGTTCAGCGAAAATCAACGATTCTCGAGATATTTCGTTTAGAATGGATTTTGACCCAATTTCGAATTGATCCCGAAAAACACGTGTGACGACTAAACGATCTGTCTAAAAAATGGGACTCTACCCATTATTTTAACTAAAATAGTTCAATAATGTATCTTTCTGAGTAAAATATCATTTAAACGTTAGCATAACACGATTTGCAGAAAAATTTTAGTAAAAAAAATTGGGACTAGCACAGACCGTTTAGTCGTCTCACGTGTTTTTCGGGATCAATTCAGAATCGAGTCAAAATCCATTCTAAACTAAATATCTCGAGAATCGTTCATTTTCGCTGAACATACATGGGGGTCCAATCGATAGGCATTAGTGTCCTTTATCACCTGACGCCCTCGGGTACACCCTTCTTGGGACACCCTGTTATAAACAGGTTTTTTGGTGAAATTTCACAGTATGGCGGAGAGTCATTTTTTCTTTTGTCAAGCTAAATAATAACCAAATCATATCATAATATGTACATATTCGATATGACACACAAATAATACAAATTCACTTCAACTTATTTACCTCTATAAACATTTTCATTTAATCTTTTTCTGCAGTGTGGAATTAAACATTACATTAATAATAAATAGCACTTATTCACGCTTGTTTGAACACAGATATTTTAATTGCGAGAGCAAAAGAGATAGTCTGTTCGAAACACCACAAAAAAGCTTACCGCTTAAATAAATAATATTACATAGATAGATATATCTTGAAAATTATGTTACATTGATTCACCGATACAGCCCGCCCCTGTATCAAAACAATTGGGCATTTTAGGAACTAACATCTATCGGCGATACAACAGTGGAAATGTGCATGCTGAAGGGACCTAAGAATAGTAGATTTGTAAAGTTTCTGCAGTGACGCTACGACAACTTAGGCAACCTATACAATATTTACCACTGGGATTCAGTGACATTGATTATTAGCTCCTAAAAACCGCCGGCAAAGTTGAATATCGTAGCAGTAATACCAGCCGAGTTAAGTAGCAGTACGCATTACAAAGGTGCAATATGACTGCAAGAAAAATGTGCATAGAATAGTGATAAAAAGAGAAAGAAGGTGGGCACCTTTACAAAGATAGCTGCGTTCAATAATAAGGCATCTGATTTTACACGTATCAGTAAATAAGTTAAATAGCGCTCAATTGTTTATTTTAAATCTGCATCTAAAAGGAATACTAAATCATTTATAGGCGCCAACATCATTATAACAGTCTTAAGTAGGTGTAGCGACGAGGAGTGAGGCCCCTCCCCCAGGACTTAGGTGTAAGTGGATATAAGTATTCCCCGCCCCTCTCGGTGCTCATAATAACAGTGAATTTAAGTATCTATGCCGGCAGTTGTATGTAAGTACCATCTAAGTACGATAAAACATGTCCTAAACGACATGTTATAATTAGTTTGCGTTTAATAGTTGTTTTTAAGACTTAAAGTAGGCATTTGGAGACGGGTAAAAGATATTAACTTGTGGACAAACAATCTATTGTGCCTGGTTTTGCTAGGATTTTTCATTTTTTAAAGGCCTAATAAATCTTGGCATATTACACACATCGAGGGTTCACGGGCTATTTGTATTACGCACATCGACATCTTGGCCGAAATTGAGTTATATACATATTAGGAATCGCCAGATTTTTCTGCGTATTTTGAACTCGGTTTTATGGCATTTGTAGGCATTTGGAGACGGGTAAAAGATATTAACTTGTGGACAAACAATCTATTGTGCCTGGTTTTGCTAGGATTTTTCTTTTTTTTTTTCGAATGCTGCCAGAAATCTTATTTGCCGAAAGGATTTAAAGTCCTTTAAGTCACCAAAAAGCTACCGCTGGCGGCATAAAAAAGATGCCAGACTTGTACTTTGACAGTTTTCTGAAACTTCATCAGAATCTGTTATTTTTAAGACAAAATTGTGGTTCCATGGCGTTGTATTTTTTAAATTGCTATGGCATGAAACAAGAACTCTCTTTTGAAGATAGGGAAATTTTATGCTGACTGAGGCACGCCAGACAATTTCATGACTACTGTAATATTATGTATTGATTTAAATTAAAATACTAAATGTCATGTTTGCATACACAATGCTAGTAATATTGAAGATTACTAACAATGCATAATTAAATCTTGACTCAATGATGATATTATAACTTGTATTTAATTTTCTTATCTGTTGTTAATCTGATACACGTCGAAGTTCATATCTAGACCATTATCTATCGATACAATAACATATCGCGCAAATCATGCCGACTCGACTGCGAGCGTACTTCGCAAAAGCTTACAAAATCGTATTACAAAATAAAATATTACATCCGAGCGACAGCCGAGCAATATCATTAATCATTATGATAAATAAATCGGCCGAAGGACCCTAATTTCGACTATGTACACAATCGTATTTCGTAAACACTAAATAGCCGAATGAGAGTAGATTTATGCAGGGCGGACTTTAGGTCGTGCGAAAGAAAGACGCACTATCATGCAGTAGTAGAGTATTTCACCTAAAATAGCGGCCTGTAAAATATCAATAACATAATTTGACTTTAGAAATCAGAAATGAGATTGAGTAAAAATACAACGATTAGTAAATCCCATTGGAACTTAGATTAGAGTATATTTTGCTAATAAATTATGGCGAAAACTTGTCTCTTAACTAGGCTTAAAGTCCGCACTGTAAACCCTACTCATGTATCCTAGTAGATTTTATCTAAATAAATGTAACATAGCTGAAATAGTTCTATAAATTTGAAATCTAGCTGCCAACATTACTCGATTGACCAAAAGTCTGCGTAGAATAATCTCAACTGTAGACTTCCAGTATATTTTTCTCTAACTAAAATAGTAATAGTATAAACGCAGCCGAAATGTGTATTTTGGCGAACTATACAACGCTCAATGATTTCACACGATTGCACTAGAAAATCTTGATGCGGTCACTTTCACGATTGTCCAAACCCCACACCATCGACACCTTCTCTAACTACTGCAATTCTATAAAGAAAAGGCTAAAAATGTACACTATTATTGAACTGACATTAGAATATTTTTATACACTCTACCTACACGTGTACAGCTTGTCCAAAGTATTTTGTTGCAATTCATGAACAAGCGTGACGTTTACTGTTAGTCAGACGTACACGCACGTCACGTTAGTGTGCGTGCACGCAACGCACACTACCACAAGCGCAAGCGCTATACATGTGACCGCAAACAAACATCACACTAGTTCGTTATATGCAATAACTTTTATATCTATTAATCAATCGTCATTGACATATTTTGGCAATAATAATTAATTACTGAAACTGACATTTGGACGAATTCGTACTGCGAAACGATTCTCGTCCAAATGTCAGTTTCAGTAATTAATTCTTACATGCAACATGTCAGTAAAATTATGTCTCTTCTTAATGTCAGCCGATCATATTTATTTTCTTAGCCATTTCTAGACAGAATGTACAAGTCGTTTAATTGGAACAGGTACGAATGGATCGGAAACTCAATATTTCAGTGGCAACAAAACTTTTGTTATTTACTTTCGATTATGTCTTTTACTATAGCATAACATCCCCTTTTCTCTGTGAAAGGTTCGACATCTTGAATTTTCCCTATCTGAGGACCCGTCTGAGACGAGTTCAAAAACCAAACGATATAATATAATTTCTACCGACCGGCTACACTATCGATGTGACTTGGGCGGACAGCAAAATAATGGTTCAGTCAACAGCTATCAAAATTTCCGCCTACCGCAAAATAAAAACAAAACTTATCATACATATTTATTTTAAACGCATTTGATATTCAAATGCAATGATGACTTAAACGTACTTTATCTAATTCTCATCAAGAACGTGATAAAGTTTCCACAATTTTATAAATGACAACTTTGTGGTATCAAAGTTAAAAAAAAACTTTATTTGTATTGACTACTATAGACTATTACTTTATAGTGCTAAATAATCATCACATTTTTATATGAAATAAAAAATAAAATATAATTTAAAAGGTTACCCTGAAGGAGCCCTTATTTTTTTTCATCCTACCAAGCGGTCCGAGTGAATAAGTGTCGTCTTAAGAATATCTTGTTTTATCGAATGGTCTTTTATTCTGGATCCGTGTATGAGGTAGTCAAACTAGAGTTTGTCTCTTAGCACCGCCAGAGGCACCTGCTAGGGCCTATATTTAGGGCCTTTTAGTAATTAGCTGCTGATATGCAGGGTTACTTTTAAAACAGTTGCCAGAAGTTGAAGGAAGCGAACGTGTTTTATTTTTATGTTGACCCCTTGGGCCATTCATAAATTTTTATGATTTTACCCCATGATTTTTAATAAAGATTTAAATTTGAATCTAAATAGTTGAATTTCGTCAATCCATTCGCATCAGTTCCGAGCCAGCTCAAATATGCACGTAGCTGGAGTACCTAGGCCGAGTGTGGGCGCGCGCGGGCTACACCTGCGTGACGCAGTGCGCCAACTTCTCCACTTCGGCCTGCAACGCCTGCCTCTTCTCTGCTTCAGCCTTTAGCTTTGCGGTGAGCTCCTCTACTGCTGCGGTGAACATCGAGTTCTGCACCTCGATGATCTTCTCCAAATTTGATATCTGGCAAAAATGTTTTTCGGTAAGCACGACTTTTTGTTTACTAATATGATACCTTATCGGAATACATGAGCGTTTTTTAAAATCGTTTGCAATCACAACAAGATAAGGGCAAACACTATAATCCAACTACATTTAGGCTTTTGATGTGCCTAATCAAATTAAGTCGAACAAGGGGAAATCATTCATGTAAGTAGTTTTTAAATTGGTACAGTTATACCTTGATGTGTCTAAGTGAGCATTTTAAAAGTCCTTAAGGGTGGGGCTGTGCTCAGGTTGGGGGGATTATGATTACTTTTGATAAAAGATTCTACATGAAATTTCCTACATAATTACATAGTTGTATTCATTTTTAGCTACGATTATTACGTTAAGAGCTACAGGATGTTCTTATTGGTGATATGTCACAACTAAGAATAAAAAAGGCTAAAATATTTTGTGACTTTTGTTTTAAAAAAAAATTCTAAATTCTAAAACAAATGGTCGTTTTTAATTTTTTTTTGTTTATTCATGTTAATTGTCTAAGTTATATAAAACACCTAAGAAAACTGAAACTGAGCCAATAACATTAGACATGAGGCAAAAAACGTTAAGCAAGATTACTGACTCGACTTAAAAACTGTTTTCTTGAAATATTTTCATGAATAATTAGAACATTTCGGCCACTTTTCACGTCTGGGTGAAATTATATAATTCTTAATATTAATAATTATTAACTATATTATTAGTTATTGGGCGCTTTCGTTCACGCTTATCATAAATCCGAAAGACGCGCTCGCTTAGCAAGCGCTATTGTGATAAAGGCCTAATAAATCTAGGCATATTACAAACATCGAGGGTTCACGGGCTATTTGTATTACGCACATCGACATCTTGGCCGAAATTGAGTTATATACATATTAGGAACCGCCAGATTTTTCTGCGTATTTTGAACTCGGTTTTATGGTGATTTGAACACTTGTTTTCGCTTGAAACAGCAACAAATTTAGGTCCAGTTTGAATCTGCCTTGATTGATGCGACACAAATTTTATACAATTTTAGAAAAGATGGACTTCATACAGATTAAATATTTAGATTTTGATTTAAGCTGTTTTTCCTGACAAAAATTTCGTAGCTTCCGAGCGTTTAAAGCGTTTTGCCTACGGCTGAAATCCATACTTAGTCGCTTAAAACATTTAGCCAGCACCTAAAGTTCATACCTTTATGTCGCTTAAACCATTTATCCTGCAACTAATTTTAATACGCACGCATAGGCGCTTAAAACATTCTAATCTTCAATCCAAATTATCTTTATTCGGTGGTTAAACTCTTTTGCTTGAATCAATTTAATAATCATCTATCTCATCATAGATATCGAACATGTAGGAGTGAAAGTTAAAACATTTTTTCTGCACTAGAATAAGTTAAGCTATGTTCGTCAAGACAGGAAACATTTTGTATGAATCGTTTGCCCGTTGTCGGCTAAGTCAGTGTTTTCGGCGCCGGTGCCCTTGAAGCAAGTCCGTATTGATACCGCGCGGGCGACTACGAGGCTCTTTTTGCCATGGGAAGCTCCGTCATCCTTGGCGGAGATTTCAATAGCAAAAACACTTGGCCAATCTTTCTGAGCAGCTTACGTTCGATATTATAGCCTCCATGACTCCGACCCACTATCCCCTTAACGTAAACGACCGATCTGATATCTTGGATATGGCCTATATATACAGTGGTGGTCATATAATTAAGAACGCTGATATAAAGGGAAGATTTTTTCAAACTAAGACGCAAAACTTATTGCATGCATTTTTTATTTATTTCTCTCGGTATCGTAAAACTTTTCCATAATACCACTTTATTCATTGATACACATGATTAGCTTAAAATAAATAGACAAACTTTTTACACTACTTCTAAACATGGTATTTCTATTTACTGGCTGGTCACGTAATTAAGAACGCTAAATAGTTTATACCTTTATTAAAATTTAAATAGCGAACATTCAGTCAATTTGTTACCGTTTGTATAATTAAGATTAAAAGTGATTGCTTCCTATGAAAAAACAATGGGAAAAAATAAAAGTTGTGATAAATCTACAAGGGATGTAATAATAAAATTTCGCCGGAAGAATTGGTCTTATAAAAAGATAGCCAACCATCTGCAATGTTTAAGAACGATGGTTTTCCACGCTGTAAAGCATTTAGCTACGTATCAAACTACTTCGAATGTTCCACGTGTACCTAAACAGAGAAAAAGACCAACTTCAAAAAACTAAACGCAAGCAAACAAAAGCAAACGAAAACATTGGTCTCTCATTGACTGGCACCGACTCCAAAAGTAACTGATTAGGTACTTAAGTGTTAAGATTATTTTTAGCGTTTTAGTTTTTTGAAGTTGGTTTTTATTTTTTTTATAAAATTAACTTATTTCATCCATTTTAGTGATAAATCCTAATCAAAACAAATCTTACGAGTGCAAACATAATTTAACTGCTGAACACCGATTTCATTTCCTATTTTTCCACCCTTAGGGGTGAATTTTTTTCCAAAAATTTTTATTATAGTATCTTTGAAGTATAAGCTATTCATTAAAAAAAGAATCATCAAAATCGGTCTACATTTGGCAGAGATATAGGTAAGATAGATACTAAAATCAGTTGGCGTGGTACGGAGTTTATGCAATGTTTGATGATTTTCTTATAGATCCCATCATCAGAATTTAACCAAATTTATATGGGACCATTCTGAAAGTATTACCTTTCAAACAAAAAAATAATTATCGAAATCGGTCAACGCAGTAATGAATGATCGCTGAACATACATAAAAAAAAAAAAAAAATGATACCGACGAATTGAGAACCTCCTCCTTTTTTGAAGTCGGTTGAAAACAACTCCTCGAGATGACCGAAACATCGTTCGTATGGAAAAACAAAATCCTTTTAAAGGGTCCAATGATCTGTGAAAAAAAACAACCCTTCAGCAATCTCAGCACGCACTATTCGAAGACGATTGGTAGAAGAAAAATTGCACGGTAGGATAGCAAGAAAGGTACCCATGTTGAAACTTTGCCACAGGCAAGCCCAGCTTGCATTTGCGAGAAAGTATGAAAACTGGACTGTGCGACAGTGGAAAAATTTACTTTTTTTCTGACGAGACGAAAATAAACAGAGTATGTTCTGATGGAAAACGATTGTACGACGTCCCCCGAATACAGTATTCGACCCTAAGTACACGAAAGTTACATTAAAGCACGGTGGTGGAAATGTGAAAACTTGGGGGTGATTTTCTGGACATAGTGTTGGACCTGTAAAGTTGATAGAAGGTAACTTGGATCAGTTCCAATACAAAAATATCCTGGAAGAAACAATGTTACCTTATGCTGAAGACTTTCTACCGGTTATTTGGACATTCCAGCATGACAATGATCCAAAGCACACTGCACGCACCGTAAAGGAATTTCTTACAGCGCAATCAGTTTCTGTCTTAGACTGGCCAGCTAACAGCCCAGATCTAAACCCAATAGAGAATCTGTGGTTCGAAGTAAAGAAAAAGGTTTCAAATACACAGTGTGGGAATTTAAGAGAGTTGTACGACGTTTTTTTTAGAAGAATGGAACTCTATTTCGGCGCCGGCGCCGGTCAATGCCTCGCCGGTTTAAAGCAGTAATTAAAAGCCGTGGATATGCTATTAACTATTAATTTTAGTTAAAAATGTATTAAATTGCTTTTTAAATTTGCCGCGCTATTGTGATTTTTTAAATGTAAGTGTTATACAAAATAATTACCGAGCAGTTTAATAAATCGTTCTTAATTATTTGTCCAACTTCAGTATTATTTGAATGTGTTGCTTTGGTAAAATAAATAAAATGTGAAGAAAAATAGTTAGCGATTTATTTATTTATTCCTAAGCCACGTTGCTCTATTAATGTGGCTATTTTATAACATAACTAGTTGCTTCTCAGAAGGTACACATCTCTGTGTATGACATGATTTAAATAAAAAACTTCTAGAACTTCAAATCATTATTAATTATATGACCACAACTGTATATTAAAAAAATGGGTTTTGACTCTATTCAATAGAAGTCTTTCATGCCCTAGGTTCAGATCAACAGTTTTAATGCAGTTAGGTAACCCAGACTCTCTCCCGACCATAAAGACAATCCTGGACTGAGACAGGCTGGAGAAGAATCTCGAGCTCCGTCCTAATTTAGCATTGGACTCAGTACCCAACAGGATAGCTCGGCTAACGAGACTAACCACGCGATCGACGCTCTCACTAACCGTATCTCAACCGCCATTAGCGAATCGTCTAGGTAGATTTCATGCCATAGATGCAAGCTACCTGACGATATGAGAGAATTACTGAGAGCCAAGACGCCGGACCCAAACTTACGACCATTATCCCACTGAGGAAAACCGAGCCCGCTTGCGAGTTTTACAGAGATCATTTAAAGAGCGCATATCAGAACTTCAGTCTTTAACTTCATAATGATCAGTGGTACAGTCTGCTTAAAGAGATCTCGTCTTTGCACCAAGCTTACTGGAAGTTAGCCAGGTCTTTTAAGGTGGATACTGTGATGGGTATGCCTCCCCTCTGTCACCCGACCACTCCTCTTGCACCGGTGGGTGGGTGGCACTGTCGATGAGGTGCGAACGATAAATCAAAAGTTTTTACTCGAACAAGGCTCCCGGTCTGGGCTGGATTTCTAACAGTCTTACGCGCCCTCCCCGCCCTACCTATATGCCTACTGGTAGCACTCTTCAATGGCGCCATGGCAAACTGCATCTTTTCGACCGCGTGGAGGCAGATGTCATAGGTATCCCCAAGCCCGGCAAGTACCGTCCGGGCCCTCCAGTTACAGGCCTATCAGTCTCCTCAAGACTGCGGGCAAAATTTACGAACGGCGGTGGGTATGACATATGCTCAGAGAAAATAAAAATTATTATTATTATAGAAGGAAAAAGAAAAAGAGGAAGGCAAAGAAAACGATGGTCTGATGAAATTAGAAAAATTGCAGGCCCATTATGGCAGCGAACAGCTACAATAAGAGAAGAGTGGAAAAAGCTGGAGGAGGCCTTGTCGCAAAAACACGCCGACACCAACTGTTGGCAATGAAGGCTATAATAATAAAAAATATATATATATTCTGTGGTGCAACTGCTGCTGTCGCAGTCGCCAATGCCATCGCCGTTGCCATGCCCTCTAGTGTAAAAAAAAATGCCTAATATGTCGAAAAATCGCGCACGCTTCGCTCGCAGATTTTTACGGTTACTTACATTAATAGTACTTTTCACTACTAAACTTATTAACTTAGGATGGGTTACGTAGGTAAATAATTGTAGTGTTTCATTGAAATTTTCCTATTCTTAATTCGGGCGTTATAAAAATTAACCTATTTTCTACTACAAGGTTTCAATAGAGCTTTTTAAAAAACAAAAAAAAACTTAATTAATGTAATCGAATTGAAGTCTATCCTGACTGGACCTGGACCCGAAGGCTAATTTAAATGCTTTTTACCCCAAAATGTACCTTTTTAGCGCTGGCTATGGACCTTTTGGGAACTCAGTTGCGGCAACACTGCTAGAATCAGTTTCAATTGAATGAATTCGAAAGACACGTCTTAAAATTGAATGAGTAACATTTTACACCACTAGAAACGGAATCAGTTGTGGGCGCGAATCCGAGCCCGAATCGCTTTGGCACTTGCGCGTCGTGTATCAAACTGCAGACCGCAGCGCCCGAGTGGCTAATCAATAAACAGTTCGGCTTTAGAGCTTCCCACTGCTGCGTCGAGCAGGTGCACCGCTTAACGGAGCATATTTTCGAAAGCCTTAACCAACACAAACCTATGTGTGAAGGTGCTCTCTTCTTCGATGTAGCGAAGGCATTTGGCAAAGTATGGCACAATGGCTTGCTCTACAAGCTATATCAACTCAAAATGCCCGACAGTCTTATACACATTTTGCAGGACTTTTTGTCAAATCGCACTTTTCGCTATCGAAAATATCGATAGCGAAAAATACGCATAGGTAAAAAGAGCTTTAAATATGTAAACTAGACTAATTAGTGCGGATTTTGTAAAGGAATACAACATATAATTATTTTTTTAAATATTGATACTTTGTATGATGTTTTTTTTTTTGAAAAAATGAAACTGTAAAACGCTCTCCTGTAAAGTTACAAAAATGTCGCTTAATACAAATAGCCCGTGAACCCTCGACATAATATCTTGCTTTCGCCAAATAACAACGTAATAGATATCATGATAATAATTAATTGATTAACTGTAACATAACTTACCCTACTATTGAGCTGCGCAATCAACGCGTCCGGTCCTTCACTCTTTTCCATCTTCTCCCCCTTATCTTGCTTCGCAGGCTCCGTTTTCTCAGCTTTTAGCGAGTGTAACCGCCTCTCGAGAGTCCCAGACGCACCCTTCTCCCCACTTTTGTTTATTTTCTCCGGTAACTTCTCCTCGATCTTCTCCACTCGTTCTAAAGTGTTGGACTTTTCGAAAACGCCGGACGTCCGCGATATGATGCTGCTGATGGCGACAATCTTTTCCGTGGCGGGGAGGATATTCTCCGAAGCGGGGAGGATCTTCTCCACTTTGGCTGGCGACTTGTCGGCCGCGTCGGGCGGCGGCCGCGTTGACGCCACGGGCGGCGGCGGGGCTTGCGGCTTCTTTATCTCGTCCAACATGTTCAGAAGCGTTCGGCCTACATCAGAGAATATACAGGGTGTAAGAAAAATCTTAACAAAGCCTTAAACCAAGCATTCTGTACATCAAACCAAACCAAGTTGAATGCAAAAAAAAAATTATCATTATCAAAAAAAAAACTAATAAGGATGACGACAAAAAATTTTTTTTTCGTTTAAGTATCAGATAGATTATTAAAAAGTATTGGACAAGTATTTTTTTCTTTTTTCACATAATCAAAATATTACCGAAATATATTGTTTTGAAATGTCGCATGACGTGACGTCTTGGTACAAATTTTACTTAGAAGTGACGTCACTCCCGAACTTTGACGCACTTTATCTTTGTAATTTTTGGTTGATTATTTTTTTATAACTGACGGACTAAATAGAATTTCAGTTTCTTTACTTAGTCGTCATCCCTATTTCTAACCCGCCATGTATAGCGAGCACACTTGAAGTACAGCGTAGGTAGTGTGCGTGCGCCCGATTTATTGAGGGGTGTGCTCTTAAGCCTTTTTATGAAAGAAATACTGAACTATTCAATTATGTTTCTTTGGGAAAAAAAATTGTTATAACAAACAGAAGTTATTAATGAATTATTATTTTTTAATTGATAACTTTGACCGTCCTTCGTCCGTCCCAGTCATTTCCCAGGTGTGGTGTAGAAGAAAAAAAATCGTAATTAAGAGTAGAATATGTGGTATTCGGCTTCGTTAAGCTTTTTTTTTATACCCAATATAATAATACTAGGTATATCTATCTTCTAAGGATAATATAAAATTAGTTTGTATTTGTAAGAGCATTTGTACCTAAGTCATGGATGTTTATGAATGTATTTAAGTATATTTATCCGTTATCTAGTCGCCATAGTACAAGCTTTGCTTAGTTTGGGGCTAGCTAATTAGTGTGATTGTGGAAACAATTTATTATTATTATTATAGTTTAAGTAATTCAATATGAATTTGTGCTACATAACAGTGACAACTTAAGAGTTTTTGGGACTTCGGAACCTACTCAGAAATTAGTCATGCAGTGATAACTCTAGACGTCTCACGCACACCGCCGCGCGCGTGTAGGAAGAGCGTTTTATGCCTGTGTTGCAGGTAAGGGAGACGCGCCGATTGTCTGTCTTTGCTTGTCGAACATTGTGAACAATCTTGACATTACTTTTCAACGAAATTATTTATTTAAAAATAAGAAAGACAAAAATAATAACCTACTATGTAATTTAACACAAAATCCTTTTTAATCTCGTTGATTTTTAGACAGATTTTTTGTAAAAAAAAATCATGTCATGATTGTTTACAATATTCGACAAGCAAAGAAAAATGTACTTTATGGAGATTGGCGTTGTGACCGGAGTAGAGATGTAAATTGACGGTCATATGCTATAAGCGTCCGTCATTTATGATAAATGCTTGGTCACATTGGACATTTATTGTCACGATGGTCACCTTTTTTTTTAGTATAAATTTTAAAAAAGAAGAATTCCTTTAAAGTAAGTCTTAAATGTTAAGTATTTAACAATAAAAACATACAATAAAACATGTAATTAGATCTGGATTGAATTTTTAAAAAAACTCGCGCTTAACGATACGACACTTTTTAGCTTGTTCGTGCAGAAAGCAGAAGGCATATTTAGAAATTTCATTTAGTTATAGATCATCACTACTAAAGCCTGTCTTTCTTATAATAATGCACTTGTGACCTGTGACCAATTTTTTTTTTCAAAGTTTGTCAATAGAATTGATTGTGACGTTAGTGACAATAAATGTCCAAAATGTCCGGTCACATTGAGAAAATGACCAATTTGCTTGGTCATATTGGTCAGACATTTATAACGTGACGGACACTTTACAACAAGTAAAAAGTATGTTCTCGACAAGGTCGTTCAAAGTAGGTAGTTCAAAGTTGAACTAATAACCTGCTATAAGCCCTTCAATATGCACACAGTGTTAAATTACAGTGGTTTCACAAAGACTCACAGACAGAGGACAGAGAGACGCAGGGTTAATATCAAGACAAGTAGTCAAATAACCACTGCCTTTTTTTTACTATGGGCTCTTATGACCGAGAAAAACTGCACAGTGGTTAAGACTCGCAGACAAAGAGCCCAGACGCAGGGTTGATATCATTCGGGACATGTAGTCGATTAACCACTGCAATTATTTTCGACTGTGGGCTGTTTCATAATCGGCCCACAGTGTAAAAAAATGCAGTACGTAAGACTGGTAAAAATTGAGAATCAGCTATCTATAGATACAAGACCTTTCACTGTCGATACAAATAATACAGAAACCACTATCCTCATCGTAATATGCATGCGTATGTGTTTAGAAACTTTAGCTGCTGATATTTATGCGACAAAAGTATTATAGGCATAACTAACGTTACACTAGACTAACCTGCAGCTGTTGGCGAATGTAATAAGGTGGGCTTGACAGGTGGAGGATCTTCTCGGTTCGCATTCACTTCTTTCTTCGAGTCCAATGAGTGACGCACTTTTGTCTGCAATAATAACATTATAGTTTGAGGTATGTTTAGTGTTTAAAACAATTACACGGTAATTTGACATTTGACTCACAAACAACAGAACGAATGGTCGAAATGGCATTGTAGCGTTAGCCAATAGGCATCGTAGAAACTGACGATTAAAATGATAAATTATTGACTTTTATCTCTATCATATTACAACCAGAGTTTGGCTAAAGAATTAACAAGTTTGTTTTATAAGGTAAGTCACAGAAAGGCAATATAATTATTTTTATGACTATTTTTACAATTTGAATAGTTACCTCTTCAAAATTCTCTAGAATAGACATTCGACTGCTGATAGAAGACGTGCTTTTTGACATTTCCATTGAATGCGTCGATCTTTTTTCTTCTAGACCACATTCTAATATTCTGGAACAAGATAGAAATACTTTTTATTACAAACAAATCATACAAAGTAATAACACTTGATTTTTACAGGAAGTAAGACGTACAATTTAGACGGTCTTATCACTAAAAGCGATCTCTTCCAGAAAACCTTGAGGTCAAGGAAAGCTATTATAGAAAATAGGAAAGGTGCAAAGTGCTTTAAAATTTTACTATTCTGATAAAAATATATAGGTAGAAAGTAGCGATTAAACGATACTGAAGCGATGAATCGTAAACCGCCGATTATTATGGCTATTACGATTTATCGGTTTCGTAATAATTTACCCGATTCGAATTGGTTCGATTATATTGTTTTTTTGACAGCAGAATAAACGTTTTTTCGTAATATTCATTATGATACTATCGTTAACGATATCGTTTACGTAATAGCAGTATCGTAAAAGTACTGTTATCGTAGTATTCAGAACGATTCTATCGTTAACGGTATCGTTAGGTATTGTCCTCACCGGCTAATTAAAGCCATTGTGCGAGCTCGCTTTTAGAAATCGTCTTTTTAAAAAACCAACACAAATCGTGCGTTATCATCATCATTGGTTTCCTGACGTATGAATCACATACGATTCACGTGCATCATATATGACACATGTGACTCTCATGTTTCATGACTATTATTTTTGCTGAGTAGTCAACTCAAGGAGAGAAGATACATTACCTATCCGTGCTGCCCCCGCCGGCTTTACTAGCGACCCCGCCCTCAGAGGAGGTGGAGACGGATCGCGCCTTGGGGTCCCCGACGCTGGTCTTCTTGGCCTGGTTCAGCTTCAGCTCCTCCATCCACGGCGCCTTGTGCTTCTCCCACTCGCGAGCCCGTGGTTTGATCTCTTCCGCCTTCTCCGACGGTGGCTTTTCTGTTGGGACTGTTAGGAATAATACATTTTTAATTAAAACAAGCCAAAAGCATTCT
The DNA here is from genome assembly GCA_963576865.1 of Anania hortulata. Classification (NCBI taxonomy): domain Eukaryota; kingdom Metazoa; phylum Arthropoda; class Insecta; order Lepidoptera; family Crambidae; genus Anania; species Anania hortulata. Next base: position 14,117,343 of record OY756396.1, on the reverse strand, counting down.
CTGTCAGTCAACCTTAGGGTCATGCAGAAAGCAAGTTATGGGTGCGGTAAAGGTCTAAAATAAATTGTAATAGGTATAGTCTGTGGACTATATAGATGGCTGGCAGTGGCTAGATGAAAAAAAAGAGCTCTGTGGCGCTTACGTGCAGCAGTGGACTGCCATAAGCTGACATGATGCTAGTCGACAAAGAATGGTTTAGCACCCTAAGGTTATATCACTAGCTCATTTTAAAAAAAACTATAACACGGGTGTATTCGACGACGGCGAAGCTGTGGAGCTAGTGAGTTAATGTTATAAGAGAATATAGACGTGTATTACCTTCGTGACCGTTACTGAGACCAATCTGTTGAGGCGTGTCATCCCGTAGTGCTTGGCTAGGCGGCCGTCGTCGAGGCGCTTTTACTCTGTAACACCAAAACAATATTAAGTTACTACCGTACTAATGCACCTTAGTTGTTTGACAGACAGCAAGTTTTAGATTTCGTATCACCCATTGTATTATAAAAACTTACTCTTGAGTTAAGATAACTCTTTGCATGAAAAAGAAGATTCTTATTCATAAATGCTTTCTAAAACTATTTACAGGTGATAGGTACTATGCGTGACAGCTGTATTGAGTATATTAAGATTTATCTCGGAATCAATACTATAAGTTACACTCTTTATGCGCGAATAAATACGAGTTTTGTAACGCGTTAAAACGGCGTGAAATAAAAATGAAATATTTTTCAGGGCAATTAAGGGCAACTTTTTAAATTATTCTTTTCCTACAAACCTGATATTACGGACACTTTTTTATGTTGCCAATTCAGTCCAGTTGTTCACAAGTATGCATTTACTTACCTATAATTATTTATTATGACTATGACTACGGAGTATGGACTATAACTATGAAGTATTGACTATGACTATGAAGTGTAGACTATTTCTATGAAGTATAGACTGTGACTATAAATTATAGATTATGACTATGAAGTATGAACTATGACTGTGAAGTATGGACTATGACTATGAAGTATAGACTATGACTATGAAGTATGGACTATGACTATAGATTATGACTATGGAATATGACTATAGACTAATGACATGTCAATAATTCGACAGTACACACCTGTTCGCTCTCGGATCGTTGAGCATGGAGTTCCGTTCGACGTGGTCAAGGGTATTCGTGTTGTGTGTAGCGTGTGTAGCGTGTGTAGCGTGTGTGGCGTGCGGGGCGTGGGGGGCGTGCGGGGTGGGGCGGGACGCAGCGCCCCCGTCGGGCCGGTCCCACTCGCCGCCGCTGCTGCTGCCGCTACTCACGGTCGTCGATGAAGACTTCTCTCTGTCGAGTGTGGACAACATTGGGCCAAGTTCAGATGGCCGCGCGGTACAGGAACTGATTAAACAGTGTTTACCGTTTACATTACCGCGCGGCGCGCTCATCTGAACTTAGCTTAATACTTTAGCTAAGATAATAATATAGTGCATACAGGGATAATCGCCGATTGGTGTCACATTACATTGTAGATTTATGTTATCTAACGGGCCTCTGCAAATTGGCTTTTGCCCCTGGTACGCCTTCCAAGGGTACGGGATTCAGATTAGAAGTAGACCAACATAATAATATAAATGAATATGCGCGAGACACTACAATTTTCATGGTCACGAAACAAGTAATAAAAATTTTTGTTACGAAATAAAAACAAATATTTTTGCTAGGGGCGTCTCCTAGCACTCCTAGACCTTGGAATTCTTTGAGTTCATGGCGAATGTATATGTATGTATGTGTATGTATTTATATATTATTCTAACCAGCACTGTTATTCTGTCACTATATTTTAAAATCACTTTCAAACCCGCTCAAGTAGTGTTGTTCAGAATACAACAAACTCATGAGAGGGCTCTATACCACTATCGTGCAAAATTAAAAACGTTATAAAACAATCAAACATTTAAAAATGTTTAACTAGAAAATGCTTTTTTTTTCGTAACTTATTCAGATGTTCTTAATTATTGCGTTTAATTTTCTTTGAGAAATAACGACATTCCTTTAATGGTGCAAACATTGCACCATTGTTTACATTTAAATTTTAAATATTTAAATAAAAGATTCGAGTTTACTCTTTCTGATTTATATTATTACTAACTTGTCAGTAGAAGATAACATCTTGCTCTTCAGGCCGCTGAACAAGCCGCCTACGCCTGCGCTGGGCGTCGGACTTTTCTTCAATGGCACTGGAGGTTTCTTTATCTACAAAATAAAAGTTCAAACATGTAGGGAATTCAACAATAGGCTATAACTACATTTTCAAATAGGTTTCTATTTCCGAATCCCCCCGAATACCCCGACCCGTAAAACGATAACAAGAGATTATCCAAAATTATGAGAAAAAAAAACGATAAAACCTTTTTAAAAGCCAAAGAAAACGCTATCGGCCATGATACACGGACAAATGGCGTCAAAAGTTAGTGTTTATTTTTTCTACGGGTTTGGACTACAAAAGGCGGCAAAATATATCCACACACACACACTTGGAGAGCTGTACGCGCATAGCGCAATATTTTGCTTTGTGATGCCAATTCTAGTAAAAACGACTCAATGCTGACGTGATGTCAAAGGCGGCTGGTGTTTTTGACAATTTGAAATTAGGACAAAAATGTATTATATTTTATGAATTTTATGAATTTGGCTCCTTCTGGATAAAACTAATAATAATTTAGTTAAGTTTGCGACAAGAATTTTAGCTTATTGATAGACATTTTAATTTAGAAAAAACTTTTTATAAAAAAAATAACATTAATAAAACTACAATAATCTGTTTAATAGACACAATATGATATAAATAAAACACAAATAACTACTTAATTACCTGATTAAGCTTTGATAGTAAAATTTGAATAGACATAAACGGTTATTAACATCGAAAGTCGTTATTATTGTCCCAAAAACCTGTCTGTTTAGTTTCTCGCATAAATAATTTGTTTCTAGGTGCACCGCCGAACACAGGCGGCTAAAATATTGACTATATTTCCATAAATAACACGCACAATCCGATGGAAATGTATTATATAAACATATCATCGCTTTCCTTTTGTCGATAGTTTAAATAGATTTGGTGGACACTTAATGAAGATTGCATTGCACAGAACCCGAGACGAATTCTTTCAGTCATTAATTAGAATTTCGTTACAAATCAAAATTACTGAAAATTTTCCGTATTTAAGAAAATCGCCACAACAATACAAGTAAATAATACGTTTAGTAAACGCGATCAGCTTTACATGACAAATCTGTACTAACCTGTCCATCCAACGTCCCGTCACTGACAGTCTCGTTGTGTATGAGTTTTTCCGATTCGGTTTTGTTTGTGTGTGTGACTGTACTTTGCGTGCTGGTCTCCTTGCTAACTGTGTTCTCTTTGTGCATACTAAAAACATATACAATGTATATTTTAATAATATCAATGCATAAATAATAGTATTAAGGGCAAAATATTATCAAGTACACAATTTGAAAGTTTGTTACTGAGGACTAAAATATGGCAATATATTAGCCTGTAACGACAGTCAAATTTTGAGGCTCCGTTATCGACTGTCATTACGATATAACATTAACTTGACAGTCGTAAGAACATTGAGTTTCGGTTCAGCAGTCAGAGTTAAGTTTCTTATTTCATAGATGCCGGATTCTGCATTACTTTACAATGTACAAGGTTATTCGTATACAGTAGAATTATGATGTCATCACCACATCGAAATAATCTTGCTCGATACATGATACATTATTATAGACACACCTTTCATTTATTAACAATTTATACAGGGTTGTTAAATTGAACGTGGGACATCGTTCGACAGATCATTTTTTTCATGGACATACCTTTTACTATGGGGACAATTGTGAAATGGATAAAACAAAAAATCTGTTGTACATAGTCCAAAATCCAATTGCTTTTTTATCAACATGTATGGGACTGTTTTATTTATTTCACTATTGATATCATGATACAAATTGTTTACATTTGTTAAAAGAACCTGTAAGTCGCTTGTTTAATCTAACACCTCTTATTTAATATTTATAACTATAATATTCATTCGTTTTAACGCACGCTAGGTAGTCAATCGAGTCGAAACAGGTAACTAATTGATTTATGAGTTTGATTGAGAGCTAAAATATTACATTTGCAATTATGTAATTATTCCACTTCATTTATTCACTGCCACAAATAATAGTAATAAATCAATACAATTACAACCAACTCGATGCAATACGGTAAAACTGCAAAGAGGTCACAGGTTCATTAAAGGGAACAGTTCGAAAAGTTCCCTTTTTTGAGTTGTCTTTAGAGGCATAAATGGAAATTTGCAGTGATTCATATTACACAGGGTACACTTTTGGACCTCCCCGCGGGTTTTCATCAGCTCAAAGCGGGTGGTAGCTCAAAGGGCACTAACAGATTTCAGACAGAAAGCAGATTCGTAGGCTGTGGTATTAGTTTACCTTATTTTAGATGTGGTCAATTCTTTAACTGAAGCGGTCTTCTCCGAGTACTTGTTCAGTACTGGATATATTGCGTTGGTCTTCGAGGGTGGCCTGTCAGGCTTCTTCTCTTCTGGCTCTGCTGCTACTGCAAAATGAAAAGAACATCTTAAACCAATTTAGGAAACGAATTTTGCTAAATTGGCTCGCGTCTGCGGGTGCTTGGAGACGCCCTTGGAAACAAAATATTGTCGTACTTTTATACATAGATCACATAACATATTAAGTAGAAATGCAATTTGATTTGTTCAACACCAAATCGGCCATTATTTAATTATATTTTGGAATTATTATTATTTTAAGGTCAGTATTTGGAAAGTACTTTAATTTCGGCGGATGGAAATAATTAGCGGACGGAATGATCCAACGAGGTTTTGAGTACCGTAAATAAATGGAAAAATATACAGCAGACCTTTGAAAACAGGATGCCAAGGCACTTGATGCTACACAAAAAAAAGTTTAGTACAAACAATGCAAGAATATTGAATAGGGTACGTGCATTTAAGATGTTAATTTAAATTGTAAATAAAGCTAACAAGTTATTTCGAAACCTACCTCTAAAAAGAAAAGTCATTTGAGTACCTACTTGTTTACATGCGCTTAGAGTAGGTACAATAATACATTACAGTATACGACGTCATCTTCGTTAAATTAACGTAAAACTAAATAGTACTAATGTGTTTTTTCTTAAAATATCGTTCTACTAATGTAATAATACACCTCTATTGTTTTTTTTACTATAAGTTTCATACAAGTTTTTCATCTACAATTCCAAATATGGAATGCAAATACTCTTTTAGGGTTGGTTGTAATTGGGCACTTAAGAACGTTAGAAAAGGGTATTTGAAGTGGCTCGAGCATAATGTGTACTTCTTTCTTGTTGCCTATTTCCTGCAATTATACTTGTTTCTTTTATTAAATTTAGACAAGAAAATATCCAGATAATAGAAGCAAAGGAATACGCAATAAAGGCGCCTACACACGTAATTTAATTATAGCGATCATGGATATCGCAAAACACTTTATATGGCAGTATGATTTCATGAAGTGCTAAAGGGCATTCTAATTAGATTGACATGTATTGTATGTATGTATATCCTGCTTATTTTATGTATAACTTATTACACATGTAATTTAAAATGTCAAACATTAGTTATGTTCGTTTTGTATGATATAAATAAATCAATTAAAGTGGTGGTTAATTAGGTGATAATAAAATAATACAATTAACGTGTCACATTTACGGCTTACTTGATAACCGCTTAGAGACCTATGCAGATAAATGATTTTGATGAGGGCCATTGAGGACTAGCTAACAACACTAATAATTTAGTTATCAAAATACAAATATGTATGTGTTTAGTAGGGGATATTTAAATAAGTTAAGACTTGTCTTTAAGGACACTTTTGTTTTCTTTCGTGTGGATAATAAATGTAATGTACCTCTTTAAAATAAGTTCATTAAATTCAAAAAACGCAAAATAGGTTTTAGCTTCTTTTTACCAAAAAATCTATAAAAAAAATATACATTTCCGGTACACATCACCACATCATTAATAAACAAGAACAATAAATAGTCACAAACTCACTTTCTACACCCATTTTCGTAACTACACAAATCAAGGAAATGTTATCGAGAGACTGTCACGACACTGCATCAGCGCGACTATGAGGCAACTAGTTAAAAAAAGACAAGCGCAGGCGCTGCGTGGATCGGTGAGCTAAGTTACGCAAAATCACGACTTCGTTCGCAACCTTCATGAGAAATGTCAATAGCAAAACGTCCAATACTAAAACAAAGTGGGCGGACTGTTTACTAACATAATAACTTGTGCGTGTGGTACTTGCAGACTAATGGACTAATGCATTTATGGCATCCAAAACGTAACTAAAACAATCATTTATTTTCCTGTGATTTGTTTCTTTTGTGTGGTGTACCATAAAGAGTATCTATCTATTTAAGGGTAAACGCCATCAAGGTGTTTTTTAAAATACAACTTTTTAAATTATCTGGCAATACTTTTTTCACATGTCTGTTACCACATAAAACGCAAGTCAATGCTTGTCTTAAAAAAAAACTTTTGTTGTTGTTTTGACTAAAAACAAGTGAAGCGAAAATAACGATATGTTACCTTCTTGACCGTTCAAGGTCCTCTCGATGTAGGTTTATTGTTTTGCATAAATATTCATAAGTTGCGAGTTATTTTGAGTTTAAATCTTTAACTGTTCGGTAAAGTTATTGATCAAGGGAACTATCTGTATAGAAGAACTGCCTGTTACTCAATTGATTACAAGACCCTTCAGCAATTTAGGTAGGCACCATACATTACATGTGAAGTCAACGGCAGGTCAACCTACCCACAAATTTAAAGGTTGTTGAATCGATTTTCAACTTTAAGTCCGCCACTTAGATATTAATATCAATTGAGAAAATTTTACGTTTTGTGGTAGGTTGACAAGCTGTACCTTTAAACGAAGCGGCGTATTTGACCGTTTAGTATAAAGTTTATCCCATAATAATTACCAGTAATTTATCAAAACACATTCTGAGTCTTCCTTCATTAGTTTATCACCAACAAAGACAATTATGTTGATTTGGGAACAGTAATGTAGAGACAATAGTTTCATTTATTTTATTTCTGCGAAATTGACCGATAAAAGTGTGAGCAGGCATTTAATAGTACCTATTTACGGTTTAGGTACATATCAAACGACAATCGACACAGTGATCTAGACAAATGACTGTCACCTAAAAAGCAACGTATTGTTTATCGCAAGGCCAACTGCAACGGCAGTATTCATAAGCGATAAAACAAGTCGCCTGTAAAAACTACAAAGCAATTCTGCACCGCGGTAATTGAGTGCATTGTCTACTCTCGCGTGAACTTAAAATGCACTTATTTAAACGGCACCTGAATGTGAGAACTTTGCTGCTTTTTCTTATAGGTCGAACACAAGGTAACAATGTAGGGGTTTCCCGTTAAGCCGGATATTTTCCCACAACATTCGCACGCACGTTACCTAGTAAATGTTTTTCATATAGATCGCAAGTAACTTAATATTAGAAATTATTAAACAAAGAACTCTTTTCTTACTATTATTTAATTTATATAGGTATTTGACACCCGGTATTTTATCATTAGAAAATAATTATTTGTATGTATCAAATTGTTAAACACTAATGTTTAAAATCAGACATCAGCTCTCTACGTTTTGCAGCACGTCGTGCTGAGCTGGTGCCCATTAGACACCTCACTTTTACACTGATCACTGTTTTCTGTATAATATTTTTGTTTTTATTACTTTTGTCTTGTTATTATTTTTTTATTGATACTGTAATACAACATGTAACTCCAAATACGCAAAACCTCTTAGGGGATGACGCAGCTGCTCAAGCTCAAATACAACACCTCTCTAAACAGAACCAACGTTAAAAAAAACCTCCCTATAAGAATGTTATCAAAAATTTTGTATGGAAACATCGTTATATTTTTCAGGTGATCAGCCCCTAACATGTTTTGCGTTTGGAGCTACACGTTGTAGGTGTCTCTATCTCCCTCTCCCCCCCTCCCTCTGTCAGTGAGCGTCAGTTACCTGCGGGCAGCATCTGCACGAAGTTGTCGGGGAACAGGCCGACGCGGCCGTGCAGCTCGCCGCGCCACCAGCCGCGGTCAGGCGCGTCCCGCGACACCACCGTCACCACGTCGCCCTCCGCCAGCGTGAGCTCATCGTCGTTCACCGCCGTGTACGGGAACAGCACTCGGCATTGTTCTTTCACTGTCAAACATACGAATCAATTAATATTCTATTTATTTGTTTTCAACCTAACAATAAGATACGACGAATCGCTACAGTCGAAGAGGGTTGACCTTGGGCGGGATACACATTGCACAGCCTGCCAGACCGGGGTGATCCCGTGTGTACAAAATCAATATCCATGCCTGAGGCCGGCATGAGCCGTGTCTAGGCGGTGAATGGAAGTCGTCCTTACGGGTTCCCGTGTATCGTCAACATAATTATATTGCGTGGTACACCGCAGGTTTTTAGTATGTGATACCTCATCAGGAAACAGTTGCGTAAGCCACTATTTTCTGACGAGGGAGTCCTATTGCTGCCCCCGCGGCGGTGGGTGTACGAAAAGCATTTTTCATGCGATAAAATAAAATGGGCGGGCCAGCTGACTAGACGAGTAGACAATAGACATCCGTTGAACAGTAAAAATAGAATGGTAGCCAAGAGACTAACAAAGGACAGCATGTGCCATGCCATTCCAATCTACACGCGCTAGACTGGTACAACAAACAATATTTACTTTACATGCAAGATAACTGTATAGCGTTGGTATGATAGTCATACTGTCTCCAACAGAAGAAAATTGACAGGTGGCCAAATGGAGGAGCTAAAGAAAATTTATACTGGGTTCGTATATTTTTTTTTTAGTTAGATCGATCTCGATCGCAATGTCTTTTACTTTTAGGCCATTTATTATGCATGCTGCCTATTGAATGTATGCCTTTCTATGTTACTGCCAATTATCCCGATTATTAACATACAGGCAGTGAACTAAAGTAATCAATGTAACTCAAAGGATACTTAAGGAAGATAAAGTGGCAGTGGGCTGGTCACATTTTCCGTAGAACCGATAGTCGATGGGGTAGACATGTTTTGAGTGGAGACCGCCATTTGGCAGAACGCAGCATAGGGCACTCCCGGCAGCATAAGTGGAGCGTTGAAATACAGAAAGCTGCTGGCAGGGGATGGAAACAAAATGCCGAGGATCGAGCGCAGTGGCGTATATTGGGAGGCGTATGTCAAGCAGTAGACCGACTCGAGCTGATTATGATGATGATAATGATCTAGAGGAATGAGGAGATTCGTAAACGATCAAAAGTTGCTGACATAGCCCAACGGATAAGCAAGCTGAAGTGGCAGTGGGCGGGGCACATAGGACGTAGAACTGACGGCCGATGGGACAGAAAGGTTCTGGAATGGTGGCCACGTACCGGCAAGCGCAGCGTAGGACGTCCACCTACAAGGTGGACAGACGAACTGGTAAAGGTTGCAGGAAGCCGCTGGATGCGAGCCGCTTTCAACCGGCCAATCTGAAAGTCACTGGGGGAGGCCTATGTTCAGCAGTGGACGTCCTATGGCTGAAATGATGATGATGATGATAAATGATCTAGATATTTTGTTAAAAGCATCTTAGTATGGTCAATATGGTGCAAAGCGAAAAACGACAACACAGATACATTGGAAGAATGACGTAAGAGGTTTGCTAGATAAACTTTCAAGAACAGTAAGCTCACCGGGTTTAGGCGGCAGCGCAGGCGCAGGCTCGACCGGCGGCGCCGGCTGCGGCGGGTCGAGCATCACCACGAAGTTGGACGGGAACACACCCACGCGGCCCTGCCGCCGCCCTTGCCACCATCCCTCCTCTACCTGTGAAGATACATAGCTTCATGACAAGTGTACAATAAGGTCTTGTGATGTTACATACATACATCACGCACACACAAACTTTTTTATAGGTACCTGTCCTTAAGCAATAATAAATTTATTGTATCTTATAGGTGTTACTTTATTCTATGAAAATAGCTGTATTAATACACGTTTTAATTACTTAAAAGAAATTATCTATCTTAATGCAGGAATGTAGAAAACCTGATACTGAGTAAAGAATTGGAATACATACATAATAAATATGTGAGATTCTTTTTAATTTATCAATCCATTACAATGACCTGTTGCCTAACAGTCTCTGAATAAAATATAGGTACCGGGGGACAATGTTGTCAAAAGTAAAGTGATCATTATAGTGTGATCTGACTGAATGGTGGTAGTGTGGAGAATGATTAACGCTAAGTCTAGTAGGACTCCGGTTTTAAAATACTCATCTAATCAGTGTAAAGGCCCTATACCGGCCGTTTAATACACTTTCCAGAATACAACTTTGCCCTACCGCTTTGAACAAAATACGGAGAATTAAACAACGCTAGGCAACACAAGTGTTAAATGAATTGTACGTTAATTTTAGAATATGGGAAGTTTTGAGATAACTCCCGGGGTTATCTTTATCTTAGAATTTGGCAATGATAATAGGGTTCGAGAGTCAAGTCATCTAGATCTCTTAAAAAGGGAGATATCTAATTAAAACAATGTTACAGTTTATAACAAAAATAATCAGTTACAGAGATAAAATGACATATAATGTAGTAATTCTGTGTTTTTCAAACCAACAAATAAATAAAGTTTTGATACTTGTGTGGCATGATATCTTTGGGTGTGGTCACTCCCCCCCCCCCTCCACCTGACGCTACACCCCCCCCCCCCCCCCTCGCCGTGAAATGTGTACCTTTTATCGGTTTTTGCACATTTTCTCGAAAACTATAATAGATACAAAAAAGTTTCAAAAGTAAAAATGATCCTAAGCTATTTCATAATAAGCTAATTAAGTGTATCGCTAAGTCGGATTTTTTGTTTTTAAATTACAAAAGCAACTAGTATTAATTTGGTTAATAGTTCGTATTAGTAACACAGGTCACGCCGCAAGGATTAATAATATTAAAAGTACATATAAGCCGAGTCCGATACATAAATTACTTAAGTAGGTACTCCTAATATTTTTACTTAAAACATAAGGTAAAAAAAACATCCCTTTTCATTTGAAAGGAATGATAATGTTTATAGTTCGAGTAGTATTGTTACTTTAATACATTGACACGTATTAAATTAGCAATACTCTCAATGAGTCATTCAATGTCATCATTGATCACTCAACGTACCTAATGAAAAGCAGTTTTACGGTTGACCTAAGAGCTACCTAAGCTTTACCTTTAACCAGCCAACTTACTTAAAAGTAGTTCATTTGGAAATGAACTTCCTCAAGTAATGTTTGGCGTATCTGGTTTGTCATTTCAAACATTCCATTGTTTTCATTTCTCGTAAACGAAAGGGTGATAGCACTCTTCATATTTTACATTATGCTTTATAAGGGGAAGCTCGCCTGGAATTAAAATAAATTAGAAAGCCCGAATCGTGATTCGATTCATACATCGAGCGAAGGAAGGAAGCGGCAAATCGACGTCGTTATTCGTTACGCACTTGCGAGTGATTCACTGTTTAAACGGTCTGTTGTCTCGGTTCGCGGCAAAGTCTAGATTATATCGGTGGTACGCGTCATATACATAAACAGTAATTTAGTAATCTTGTTAAATAGAACAAGGAAAAGCATTGTAATATTCAGTAAAATTGTAGCTTTAGTTTTTGTTGATGTTCCATTTTTCGCACAAAACTACATCATTTAAGGAAGAAAATTAGAATTTAACAAACTAATCAATGTAAATCGGGTCACTATTGTTAGTCAATGGATTATGTTATTGACTATTCTACTAATGTAATTCCCTATGCTTTAGTGTACCGTCATTATCGCAACCGTCCATCCATCTTCTTCATCTTACGAATAACTCAAGCCTGAGGTCGTAATGAACAATTAATAGACGTTTCCATGGGCTTGACTTTTTCACAGTAGCCGTGGATAACTCGTGACTAGGGTGCATAATTTCACACACTTTTGCATCCATGCTGCTGCCAGAATTGCCAGGATAAAGAACCATTGATCTTCAATTAATTGTCCGAATGAGCATACAGACCTCCCCAAGAACCTCGAGTACGTCTCCGACACACAGTGGCAACTCGTCCGGATTGGCTGGCTGGTAGCTGAATACGGCGCGGCACCTGCCCTGGACGCCACCCGACCTGGGGAGAAAAAACAAGATAATACACACTATATGTCGTCATTACACTCTTATTTATATGGAGTGGGACGCCCTCGGTTTCATTGGATAGACTGGGGCGTAGTGAGTTTTGCTCCAAGGGATTTTAACATGTAAATGCGAATTTGTATGACATTCGGGGTGCCCAATTCGTATTGTCAAGTACAAAACCTATAAAAGTGTTATAAAGCTTTAACTATATTATTAAACTCTTTTTCTAAGAAAATCCGCGAGGCAGCCGACAGAAAACCAGAAGGTGTAGCACTGCAGCAGGCGGGAGCTTAGATTGGGAGAGGCCTATGTCCAGCGGACTCCAGCGGTGGACAATGATAGGCTAATATTTTTAATGGCTTTTTACAGTTTTATTATATGTATAGATTAATTAACACTTTAACAGCGAAGGAACGGATCCCACATTCATCCATTGATTGTAATCCTTTGCTGTCTAAAGCGAATCACGGCCAATAATAATAAATAAATCCGTGGCCAAACCAAACACTGGTGACCTACCAAATTGCGCATCAATTCAAAAATTATCCCTCTTTAATAGTCATTAACGTAGGCAATATGACCACAGAATCAAGTGAATCTATAATATGCGAACAAGGTAAATGTTGCGCGGCCTTATTGGTAGATACTTGTTTACGAATAGGGTACATTTCTCTGTCACGGTTCAAACGCGAAATATAATACTTTATTCAATTTCTAAAAGGTTTTATTTTTACCTTGCTTGTAAGTTTACTGTAGGAGATTTCTGGACTAGCTTGACGACAAAAAGGACTCATGAATCCTTTGATTATGTTCCATTTATTTAAAAAAAAAACTTAGGTAGGTACCGTACCACGGCAGGTCTAAAGATTATCGAAGAATACCAGAAATGAATAATTTATTGCATGTTACACGTGACTCATGCTGAGTTTCGCTATTGTTAATAAATTCAAATTAGACAATACTACACGTCACTTTACAATTTACATTAACCAACTTCCTTCTCGAATAGAAAGATTTAAGCAACCTTTTTTAACAAAATCAAACTTAAAAGTTTGTCGTGATTGTCTTAACGAAGTAGCTAACTAAATAACTCATTGGAAAGTGCCCCTGTGAGATACATATTTATGACTGCGTAAAATTAAAACTTTACAAATTATCGCAAAACATAGTACTTAAAGGAACTGAGTTTCTTGTGTCTATCTAAAGGAAACCACGACACTAAACTTCCAAAATACGCAAGAATTATAATAGGGTTTTCACTATAAGCAAGATAAATGCATAACTATTTTATAGAAAACAGATAAAAGTTGATGTTTTTAAATTAAGTCGGCCAACAATATTTTCGGGCGCTTTCATTGCTGTAACCCTGGCTAAACCTAATGAGTAAAATGAAAATAATATATAGTACGGAATTATACATAATAATATATCTAACTTAAAAAGCTGCGGTGGTATATGTAAGTATATTTCCTAAGGATAACCCTGTAATCATTTTTATCTCATTCCACCCCTGTGCTACTGAGGCGGGTCGCAAGTTTCGAATATTTCTCAGTTATTATTGATATTTTACACGAAATATCAATATTAATCTTGACACAATAGACTTGTCCGAGAATTTTAGATTGTTTCACGTACCTCAGCGTTATTTTATTCCCGATATTGAAGGTCTCCGAAACACAGGTTAGAAATATTTTAGCAGGTCTACACAACAAACACTGAGTGAAACACCGCGCCTTATCTCACCTTATCCAGTGTGATAAGATACGTGCGCAATCATTAGTATTCTACTAATCGAAATAATATTGAAATAACTATAGCAAGACACACATACATTAAACAAATTACACTTACGAAGACGATAAAACCGTCGGATAATCGGTGTAAAAACATTATAGAAATATAGCAACAAGAATGCTTTCGAATATATGGAAACCAGTGACATTATATTGTACGATTTACCAAAAACAGCAACAGACATTGCAGATGTTTATAGTGCATTATAATGTTTATTTAAAAATAATTATACAGGGTGTAACGAAAAGGTAAAATAAAACTTTAAGGGGTTATTCTACGGCTAAATTACATCAACTTTTTATATGGGACCAACATCGAAATCTCAAAAAAAAATTGACGTTTCTATACAAACTGATGCCAGCTGGTCGCGTTTTAGTATGGGAAAGTGTTTTTTTTTTTTTTTTGCGATTTCGATGTTGGTCCTATAGAAAAAGTTGATGTAATTTAGCCGTAGAATAACCCCTTAAAGTTTTATTTCACCTTTTCGTTACATCCTGTATATATTATATATAATCGAAAAAAAAACTCTACTTACACTAGATAGACACCTAAAGACGTCCTACATGACTCGTTGCTTGCTTGTACTTGTACGAAAATAACACTAACATTTTATTAAATCAAAACAATAAACTACACCACTAATATACTAATATTAACCACACTAGCAACGATTACTCCTCTTGTAGGGCAAGGTAGATTTATTCTAAGATGTTCACCATATTATTGTGTACAAGCAATTACATCATCCATATAAATCACAAGTTGTGCTATGGCAACTATTAGAAGGTAAGTAAACCACCGGCCAAGATGACATCATAGATCAAGAAAACATACTATCAATGAGTAACATAGCGATGTCTTCTTTGTATTGTACGCATTAAAATCTGTGGTATTAGCAAAACCAGTTTATCGAAGTTGTCGTTTACAACTTAGTATTATCAGTAGGCGCTGGCATACGAGATTGAATTCGGTTATTTATTTTATAACACATAATTGTACGGTCTCTTTGTATGATAATGCTCCCGAGAACAGCGATTCTTACGTAAGCTCAAACTTAAATAAATTATTGGTTTTTTAGCGTGATGTGTCGAACTTCGATTCTAGGACAACTGTTTGTTATGTACTCTTAAATGCTTTTTTTTAATGACTTTACACCACCTCCTATGTGAATCTACAGCAATGCCGACAATCTTAGTAGAGTCAATGACGGGCAATTCTCGTTTTTGTTTAGCTCTGAGTTCGTCTGACATACAGCATTTCAATTTGCTTTTGAAGAGAGCGTAAATGAGGATTTGAATTGAAAACCCTATTGGAACTGCGCATTAAGGATTCCCAACCACCGTATTTCCTTTCATTTAGTTCAAAATCTACAGGAAGGAACAAAATTTAAAGGAACTACAATCTAAAGATTTTCAGTCAATTTTCTTTATTTTACCTGAAAAGGGTAATTAAGTATTTAAGTTACATTATATAAGGTGTTAAAAAATCAGTGTCAAATATTTTAAGGGTAATGAGTTTACGTTGTGACTAACAATTTTTGTATGAATTTTTTTTTAATTTAAGCCTTAGTTTTCGAGAAAAACACGATCGAAAGTTTGATAATAAACTCAAATATCAACATCCTATAACACCTGATCACTACTACGGACAAACTACTCCGTACAGCAAGTAACGCTCGCTTGTGTGCGTGCTACTATGATTTATTGCCAAAATCTGCCGAAGGACGAACGACTTTTATTCAATTATAAACTCTAAATCGATGTAAATCGATTTAAATTTCAAAATTTTAGTGTAAAGGCGGCATTTGTCCAAATGCGAGTCAAAGATACCGCTTTAAAAACAGTCGATATTCAATTTTAGATTCTAATTCGTTATCATAAGGTTGATTTTATTTTTTAAGTTTCTGAGGGCGGCGGAACACACACGATTTAGGAAATGCCGAAAGACCGAGAAAGTACTGTTAACAAAAACAGTTTCTTATTTTACATTTCTTATGAATTAAAAAAGGATTGATGGCAAAGTGCTTTTAGGGTAAGGTTAAGGTCTTGGATCCGATCCCCGGCAAACTAGTTATGTTTCGGAGTACTCTTACTGACCTTGATCTAAGGTTAAGGACGAGTACGCTTATCTAAAATAAATAACAATTAATTTGAACCTGCTTTTTAGATGATTTTTTATGCTTTGTGTTGTGCGTTGGTTTATTTACTAAGAACTAAAAGTAAAGTCAATGAGCCAGACGTTGCGTAGGTACGCAATAATTTATAGGTATCAATAAGGTTAAACTGGGGTATACCCTGTACAACGAAACTGTTATTCGTCTCCCAAACACTCAAACGGGGCATAATTTAACACATTTTTCTGAATCCCGTCTGGAAGTTGACTGCGACTACTTCACCACATGTAGATACATAGTAAATTTACATGATAAATGCATTTTAGTGATTAGACAGATACATTTTTGATTGCTGTTTATTCAACGTAAAGGATAAAATGTTGAATACTTGTACTTACAGTATCCGGCGGTAGGGAATGCACGCACATGGAGCTAAAGAGGGAGGGAGGGAGGGTACAACTGGCTAGTACCTTCAAAACTTAAGATTGCTAAGCTACTAGTTAATACCAATTATAACAAGTTAAATAATTAGTAGGTACAATACGCGGCGCTAGAATGAACATCAAGCTAACGAGTAAGATAATCGGTTAGTTTCGGCTTTCATAGAACGTCGTTTCTGTCGCACGGATTATCTCTCTTTTTAGCTCGATGTGCATACTGCATACTACCGCCGCGTACTGTACCTATTATTTGATTTGGTATCACTGGTAAGAACTAGTAGCAATCTTAATTTGTAGTTTAGCATGGTAATACAAGATTCGAATTGATAAGTAAAAAATAATTACACCAAAAAAACAATAACACCAAATAATTGAGTGATTTTTTTTTGCTAACGCTACACTTACACGTGCCATAGGTATGCGCTTTTTATTTATTATTACTCCTGCAAATTGCAAAACAGTCACAACAATCAATCAATCGGCGCTAGACCTTCTCTTGTGTTTGACGTTAATTGCGAAGTCTCACCATGCCATACAGGTATTCGGACTCTGATTACCTCAACATGGTTATGTGCTACCATGAGGCAAACTACAGTTTAGTGGAAGCAGTAAGGCTGTTCCACGAACGGCACGGTGTGCGCGTGTGTCCACGCACAATCTTAGGGGCTGAACAACGGTTTCGTGAAAGTGGTAGGTTCATGCCTTCTGGTGACGCTGGCAGACCTCGCACTTCAGTACAGCTTGAAGAGGACGTGCTGAATTTCTTCGAGCTCCACCCGACCGCCAGTACGAGGGATGCTGCTGCCGTTTTCAACACTAACCATGTGTACGTGTGGAAAGTGCTGAAGAGGGAGCGAAGACACCCCTACCACTTCACGAGAGTGCAGGAGCTGATGCCGCAGGACTACGCGCCACGCGTGGAGTTCTGTCAGTGGATCCGGCGTAACAGCCTAGCCAACATATTGTGGACGGATGAGTGCACCTTCACCAGAGTGGGCATGTTCAATATCCACAATGCTCACTACTGGTCTGAGGAGAACCCACATCTGGCGCGTCCAGATCATTTTCAGACGCGGTTCAGCGTGAATGTTTGGGCTGGGCTACTAGGACATCAGCTGATAGGACCAGTATTTTTTAATCGGCTGAATGGCGCCGTTTACTTGGAATTCCTTGAAAGAGAGTTGGAGGAGTTGTTAGAAGATGTGCCGCTAAATCTTATGCAGCAGATGCACTACCAACACGACGGCGCGCCCGCGCATTACGACCGCCATGTCCGCGAGTACCTGACGGCACGTTTTCAGGATCGGTGGATCGGACGCGGTGGGCCTATTGCTTGGCCAGCACGCTCGCCAGACCTGACGCCGCTGGACTTCCACGTCTGGGGCCGTGCTAAGGATCTCGTGTATGGTCAAGATGGCCACACCATCACCAGTGCCGAGCAATTAAAAGCACGAATCATTAGTGCTTTTGAAACAATGCGCGGCGACAGTGAAAGTTTAGTGCGTGTGCATAGGCATATTTTAAAAAGGGCTGCGCTTTGCAATCAGGAGAATGGGGGGCACTTCCAACAACTATTGTAAATAATTTTGTAAATAAGTGACTGTGATTTTGTACATAATAATGAACTACCTTTAAACACGCCAAGTAAGAGTAAGTAAACCTTGTTATCTGCATTGACTGATAGAAATAGCCTAGTAGTACCTATCTCCATAGAATTATGTTGCATTAAATCAGGTGATGAGTAATAAATTATTTTACGCTTACTTGCTAGTCCAAAGCCTGGAAAAGTGTGATGGGAGGTGGAAATTCTTTATTTGTTTTGTGTTCTTAAAATAAAAGTGATATTTTTAGTAATAAGTGTATTTATTAATTGTCAACATGTGTAATTTAATTAAAAATGTTTTTTTCAATTTAACTGTATTTTTATTTTACCGTAAGAACTGATAGAAGTAATTAACATTAAAATTACAACATAAAGTGACAAACTGTCAGTTGCTGAAGAATGTATTATCTTTAAAGACAGCATTAACACTTATTTTTCTATTTTGTGTACGAACGTTATGTTACAGACCTGCATTATAGCTATAAGTCGTCTTTAAAGATAATAAGGCCCAGTTTCAATACTTGCTGATAAGTTCTGGATAACCTATCTGGCACTTGTTTTGACAGATAACCCATACAATTAGCTTTCTTAAGCCTTTCTGCAACTCGCGGCAATTATCTAAAAGGAGTAGGTACGTCGCACATGCACACACACACACACACACACACACACACAATGACATGAAACGAGTGAGACAGAAATGATAACAGTGTTTCTATCTCAAAGAAAATTCATTCATACACACACACCCAATGTCTAGCATGAGCTTGTGTGTCGTATGATTTTATGTGCGCATGAATGAGATCCTAGGGATTATGAATGGGTTTTGACTAGTATTAGCATCGTGCGAGAGTGTTTGTTTGCGTTTGTGGGAGTTTGCGATCATGTACAGGATGATATAAATTATTTATATCAATAAACATTTTCTTTTTTCGATTTATTCAAATCCGTTCTATAGTTTTAAATTTCTCTTAAATATGATCCATGTGGTAGTCTCAGTTACCCCTTAAAATATTTGACATTGATTTTTTAACACCTTATATATCTTTAAGATCTCAGTTGTGCACTTAATTGGCAATAAACGCATTTGAATTTGAATTTGAATTATGTCACGCTCGGTTCTCTCCAAATTTCATGAAGGTCAATGGAAAGTACCTAAGGTTTTGATGAGTTGTTTGCGACTATCAAGACTTTACATAATGTATAACTTCTTTTAATGTCGACCGTATTGGTCTAGGTAGCTTTGGGCTACAAAGCCTGTCGCGAGGTCGCGAGTTCGAGTCTCGCAAGCATTTGTACCCGAGTGATGAATTTAAAATAAAAAAAAATCTCTGATAACAACTCCTAGTAGACATAGTAAAAGCTGTGCTCAGTTTGGACACAGATTAAATAAATAGTACAAGTTTAGGGCTACATCATTATATTTGGTGTAGTTGTTTGAAGAAATTGTAATACAATTTGTGTTATTGTTATACATTCGTATACAGGCCTATTTGTAACCAAAAACTCTAGTTTAATACAAATTATAGTTTGTGGTCACTAAACTAATCGACCAGTTTAATTTTGTCTGATGCGGTTAACCAAATAAGAAATATTTAGTAGACAATAAAGTACATCTATTTAATTTTATAAGCGTTCAACGAAAGTTTTCGCGAAATATTTATAAAGTAGGTAAAAAATGTGCGAATACATAAAGCCGGCGGAAACACAAAACCTCGTATGTGGGTCAGCGAACCAGAAATATTACCATATCATATGGTCTTTATGAGTTGAAACCAGTTCATAAATAAGTAAAAAATTCGCCTCGACTGAGTAAAGTAAGAATAACATCGCGAATAAAACACAGTCTAACAGTACATACAAGTGACGACCTCGTGTCGTCGTGACCCGACCCATATTCAATATCTTTTATGTTACGAAAGTATAATATTATAATCAACTTCGGAATTCCAACCAGACAAATATTTTTTAGATAGAAACATTTGCAAAGAACTGTCAGCGTTCGGGAAACCCTAATTGTTTTAATGAAGACCAACAAAATGTCATTGATGATGGTACAAGGGATTGTAAGATTACTTCGGTTTTGGTCCGTAAGCAGTAACCCGCAATCGCGATTTACACTTACTCTATTTATTTAAAGTTTAAACGAGAACTAAAACATTTTGCGGTTAGAATTGAAAGTAAAACAGTAGTCGTTTGGTTTCTTAATAGCAGACAACAACAGTAGTTTCCCTTTACAGATCCCTATCGAGAGCATGATAATATTGCAATTAAGCTATCAGCTCAAAAATGTCATCTAGATTGGCCAAGGCGTAGGGGCCACCAATCGTAATTCAAAATTATCTTTAGCCTTGTTGCCTTTAACAGTCAACAAAATGACAGTTTGCATTTTCATGTGCCGGAACAGACCTAGAGTAAAATGTAAGCGTAGATAGAATACCAACTAACGGCCTATTTGAGACTTAGGGTTGACTTAGAAAAGACACGTACGCTTATGCGCCGCATAGTCACCCGCCTTGCCTTGCCAGGCCTAAAGTCTCAGCCTACCCTCATTGCCAGGTGATGAAGCGACACATAAAATAGACAACATTATGTCAATTGGAAGACTCAAGTTCTGTTCTTCGTGCGTAGGGGTGTGCTCGTTACGGGTATAGCCAACATAGGTCAGCCCTATACAGCTCTGAAATTTCCTAGATCTATAACAGGCTTCAAGCAGCGACCTAAGGGTGTCAAGAATTTAATTGCGTTGTGTGTGTTTCTACCGCGTCATAAGTGTTTGTTAAGCAAAAATGTGTATTAAGTTTTGTCTAGGTAGTGAGACTGTTTGTTCGATAAGTTAGGTAGGCTAGGCATGACCATATTTCGTTTTGTTGCTATTTCGGTGCATATTAATTACTCATTATTAATTACTCTCAATTGCACACCTGGATAAATCTCAGGCGGCAAAAGGAGGATCGGAAGTAAGTAAGATGCTGCTGCTCTTATTCTACCCTATCATCATCATTCTTTCCTACCGAGATATTTACTTTGTCCGTTACACTGCAGTGCTTGTAACTGACCTGGAGTTGGCATTGTCGGTGAGCACCGACACGAAGTTGTCAGGGAACATGCCGCGGCGCCCGCGCAGCTCGCCGCGCCACCAGCCGCCCGGCAGCCGCTCGACTTCGCGCAACACGTCCCCCGGCCTGATCGTCAGCTCGTCGGCCTCCGATGCATCGTATGCGTAATTCGCTACACAGGATACTGAAAATAAATGTTTCATTATATAACTTGTTAATGCGGAAATAATGCAGCTCATATGGCGATGGACAGAGCATATTATGACGAGACAGAAAATAAAATGGACAAAAATCAAGAAGCCCATATACAGGGTTATGTTACAAGACAGTGCTATATTTGAAAAATAAGTTTTATGTATAAAATACGACTTTATCGTAATTAATTTTTATCTTTGTTTTTTTAGAATAGAACATACTTTATCATAGATCATAGGACAACAAAGACCAACAGCCGTGCACATATGGTGCAATTTAATAGAGTACTCAAAAATTTCCTAAGAGTTAATTTTTTTTTAACGCAGATAGGAATACTGTACTACTCATGAACCCAATTTGGCTAAATTGGTATTAAAAGTGACATTTGAAAAATGTCTATAGATCTGCACTCTGGATTACAAAGCCTGGCATTTGAGGGATTGAAACTCAGGGCTAGTCTATTCGTGATGAGCACAAGCATTTGTACCTACTTATTTCATGGATTTTCATAAGATCTAGCCTAAGAGTTATCTAGTCAAAATGGTACTATGACTTTGCCTAGTTTCAGGCTAGATAAATTGCTGAACAATTTATTCCCTGGTAACTGGGTAATGATTCAAGTCACTGCTGTTTAAAATTAGGGCTGTTTGATTTTTAAATTGGGATCACACATCCTGTTAAAAAAACTCCATGGGTTCAGTAATTTCAGTATCAATAAAATGTTCATGTAGCAACATGTATTTTAAAAGTTTTAGTATTGTTTTTTGTAATGTCAAAATCAAATCATTCCAATTTAAACGAGAGAATTCAGGCTATAGTGACAAATAAAATACAAATATCTTTTCTTTTTATTTGCCACCCACTTTAATCCCCTACTATTTTCCTAATTAGACCCTCCTTATTTATTTAAAATATAATATTTTTTGAATTCTAAAACATGTTTATTGTGATGTCTTGTTTTTCCTTTGTTTTAGGGAAATCTCCGCTTTAGTTATTATCACCTCAAGATATTAACCTATTCTATAGTTGTGTAAAAAACTATACTCACTTGACATTGGTAAAGGTGGCGACACGGAATAGTCATTATAAACAAAGAAGAAAAAAATAAATGAAAACCTTGATGATTGACTGAAGACTGGTAACATACATTTGCTGCGGAAGATGCATGCTGCAAATGCACTCAGTTTGTCTAGCACACTTGCTTTGCCTTATGGTGGGATTAACACTGCATAGCTCATTGTGGAGTAATTGCTTTAAAAATAATTCAGGTCAAAGGCAATGTTTAGCATATATCGCAGCAGGAAACCGCACACTTTGATGTTAGTTATTAATCAACTGTTGATACACAAAAACTTCCACTAACATTAACATTTTTGAACACCAGCTCAAGTTAAAAACCGAACATGCATTATGTTCGGTTTAATACATTTTTGTTCAACTCAGGCATTTACATAAATATAAATATAGGCTATACTGTATATTAACAGTCCACAAATTTAAGGGTTTTGAAAGCTGAAGGAGAGATGGGGGTCTGACCCCTTCCTCCCAAACCCTCTTTTTCTCAAAGCAAACTTATAGTTTATTAGTTTTGGAAATATTTAAGATAGAAGTTTGAGGTTAAACTATGCAAATAGTCTCATTTTATGCACTTTTGCATGGTTATGAAGATAAAGGGAGGGAATTATGAGGAAGACCACTCTTGTATGTTAATAATAAAAATAATTTAAGTCATAATTTGTCAAAAACCTTATCTAGGATAGGTTAGGTTAGAACAGTGACCACATACAGATACCTGATTCTAATTCTCGCTTCAAAGTTGTGTTTTTATCAACTACTGAACACATTTATGTACTAAATTAGACTTCTATTTTAAATATCTCCAAAACTATTGGTTTGCTGTAACAAAAGGAGGGTTTGGGAGGAAGGGGGTAGCCCCCCCTTAGCCCCCCGCCCCTCAAAACCCTTAAATTCGTGGACCGCTAATGTACAGTTTTACCTAAATATATTATTTTGAAACTACATACTTTATTTTTAAACAAAACGAGCCCACATAAATACTTTTTCTACTGCTAAGTACTACCAATTTTTCAGTAAAATATTGACCAATGTTTTAGTAAACAAACTATCTTCATCACAATAGTCAGTACAGAAAGTATTTATCCTACTTCAAATACTAAAATTTAATCTATAACCATACAACGGCACACTTACTAACTTGACATCAATTTCTTATAAAAATTAGACCAAAATACAATTGATAAGGATGAGATATCAGAACTAATAGATTTCAATACAAACAACATCACACATTTGTTGCATTTTTAATGACATCACACACAATGCTAAGAATATGAGTCATACATGTACACACATGAATGTCAAGGGAGATGAATAAGAAACCTATGCTAATCGAAAACATTCAGATTACAGCAAAATCTGACCGATATAAATGATAAGAAACGCAACGAAAATCTATAGACTAATTCCTGTCAGGTGACGCCCGAAAGTCATAACCTTTGCTACAGTTTTATTTCATTATTTCGTTAGTTATCATCTTCCGAAATACAAGATGCGAGTTCATCTACGTCAGCTGAATCTATGTCGCGAAGTACAGTTATTCATACACAAACAGTCTTAGCTCGAATGAACCATGAGATACGCACCCTTCTGATTTACATTTGTCTCCATTTCAAACAATAAACACGTATCACATTATAACAGCACATCCACGGGAACTATTAATACCATGCACATTTCTGGCTAAAGTAAGCATACATTTGCAAAATAATTATTTTTTAAAAACACGGAAGAAGAAACGCGAGACACAAGTTCACTGTTTTCACGATCACGTCAAATTATTACTTTTTTTTTTTTGTTGTTTTGTGCTTGACTTGCCATCATAGACATATAAATAAGTATGGACTGGCTATCTCATACATATAACATCATCTAAATTAAGCCCATCCTGTAGGCTTACTCTTGAAACTCGATTTTAAGCAGTATTGGAGATTGGAATCGAAATCTTGTCATTTGGCACTCTTGAATGCTATACTAGCGCCAAATCGTACCCGGATTGGGTGAAATTTAATGGAACTAAATGAAATCGACTTTGAGATTTTTCGGCACTCTTGACGTTATTTTGACATTGACGTATCGAGTTTGGATTCGTGTTTAGGATCGAGTAAACACAGTTACACAAAGCTAACTTTTTTGAGATTGAGAAGTGATATTTTGACGATTTTATCTAGTTTTATTTATTTAAAATGGCACGTTTGGGTCTAATATACGATATTTTAGACAGCGGACATAGATTCGATGTGAGACAAAGGCGGAATTTGAGAAGAATGGCAAGATATGCAGACAACGCGTTTGATATGAGTGATGATGAGTTTAGGAGGAATTATAGAGTAAATAAATATCTATTTGACGTAATAAACAGTGATTTGGAGCCTTTCATGCGACAACCAACCCGTCGAAGCGATATATCTACTAAATACAAGGTTAGTACAATGTTATTGTTAAAACTTATAGGTTATCATTAGTTATCAAACAACCCTGAGAGTATAGTATTTTTAATTTAGGTCATTTTATATTTCCAGCTTTTAGTGGCGCTTTCCTTTTACGCCACAGGCAGCTATCAGCGGTTAGTGGGTGGGACACAAGGGACTATGATGTCCCAACAAACTGTTTCAAGAGCATTAAGTGAAGTCACAGATGCTCTTAATTCAGAATCAATTTTAGATAAGTGGCTGAGATTCCCACACACACGCCAGCAACGAAATCAAATCAAAACAAGGTAATCATTTCTTTTAAGAACTAATTTCCTTTACTTATAGATTTTCTAAAACCACTCTGATTTAATGTTGTATTTTTTAATAAGGTTATAAACTGTGAATTGAATTATTTATTGTATTAATATTTACAGATTTTATGAAAAATTTAAGATCCCTTCGGTGATTGGATGTATTGATGGCACACATGTGGCAATCATCAGACCATCACTAAACGAAGAGCGTTTTTACAATAGAAAAGGATATCATTCAAGAAATGTTTTAATTGTGAGTATGTTTTATTTGAATATAAAATTGATCAATACAATAATTATAACATATATCAATCAGTCACATCAATTATATTAAGAAATTAAAAGCTATATTTTTTAAATCAGACAATCAAATTAGTCATTTGTCTAATACTATTTCAATTTATTATGTGATATGCATAAAATAATAAAACCCATCTGTTTTACAGATATGTGATGCAGACCTCAATATATTGAGTGTTGATTCTACATTTGGAGGAGCCTCACATGACAGTTTTGTATGGAATCAACATCCTATCAAGACACATTTGATGGATTTAATTAATATGGGAGAAAGAGTATTTCTATTGGGTAAATATTATATTATATAAAAAATTTAAAAAAATTGACTCTAGTTGAAACACTTGTTTGAAACTAACTGCCTGTTTTATTTATAGGTGATTCTGGTTATGCTCAGAGGGAACATATGATGACTCCAATAGTGGGCGCCCTCCCAGGCTCAGCTGAAGAACACTACACAAATATACATTGTGTGGCAAGGAACACAGTGGAGCGCACGATTGGTTTATTGAAGAATAGGTGGAGATGTCTACTGGGGCATAGAGTTCTTCACTACCATCCAGACAAAGCTAGCAAAATCATAAATGCATGCTGTGTTTTACACAACATTTGCAATAGAGCACGTCTGGGTCAGGATGATAGTGAAGACGATATGCTACCCATGGAACTTATACAAAGTGAGGAAGTGCAAGCAATTAGCAGTGATCAAGCGTCTGCTGCAGACTTAAGGAGGGGCCTTGAAGCTCGTACACAGCTTGTACAAGAACTATGGGCAGCACGACATCTTCATTAAAGTTCAGTATATCAAAACTAGAAACTATGTGTACATATTAGGCTACATAGTACTTCATTGAATTATAATGGATGTATGACAATAAAATATAGATGTTAAGCCACATCCTAAAATCTAATATCTACAACTTTTGTGGTTTTCAATTAAGTTTTTAATTAACAGACTAACAGACTTATAACAAAACATAGTATCTTATATTTAAACAAAACAAACATCAAACATGACAATGATAATGTAAAAGTTAAAACGAATAAATTACTTATGATTAATTATTCTAACTTTTATTTAATAAATGGATTAATATATTTATTTAAAACTATTGCACAAACTTATAATAAGTGTACAAAAGGTGGACTTAATGCTAGAAGCATTCTCTGCCAGTCAACCATTGAGTTAACACATAATTTATTTTAAAATGTATTTGTAAAATGACGTATCTAAGTGTACTGTATTACCTAATGATGAAATAAATGAATATGAATTTGAGTCATTAATTAATACTACTAATTACATACTTATTTTTTTTGAAGACTACTGGCTATATTGTTGAGGGCATTTGCAACAGCTTGAGTCCCTTCCTTGATTGCCGCAGACATATTCTCCAATGAGGTATTAAAATTAGAGATATTCTGTGCAATATCAGATAAGGCTCTAGCTGTTGTAGTTTCTGCTTCAACTCGCTGCCTCTCTATGGCAGCAAATCGTTCTCTGTCTTGGTTTAACATAGACCTAGAACGAACTCGCTGCCTCTGACTGCGGTCTCTGGTTTGGGTTTGTATTGTAGGAGAGTTAGCATGACCTGAAAAATAATAAAACTCTTATTAACTGGTATTCATCGATATTTTTATTTATGTATTTGTCCCAAATAAAATAAAAATTTAAAACTTATACTTAATGTATTATTTTTTTAAATTTTATATTAATACAAACCTCTTTCAGTTTCCGCAGTCTGCATAGGAGAAGCAGTAGTATTCACAATAGACTGCCTTTGACTGCGGACTCTAGTTTGGGTTTGTGTTGTAGGAGAGTTAGCTGAAAAATAATAAAACTTTTATTAACTGGTATGCATTGATATTTTTATTGATGTTTCTTATCCCAAATAAAATAAAATTTATAAACATATTACTGAATGTATAAGTTTTTAATTTTATATTAACACAAACCTCTTTCAGTCTCCGCAGTCTGCATAGTAGAAGCAGGAGTATTCACAATAAGCGCACTTGTTTCTTGTTCACATTCATCATTTGGTACCGTAATGATAAAAGGTATTTCATCAATCTGGCTGTGGCTCTGCAATTTATTAAAAATGTATTACATTTTACTAAAGTATTTACAAAGTATTTAGATGTATCTGATTTACAGTTTAAATTTAGTAATTCTAATTATAAATAACACACCATACCGTGGAGGGAAATGGACTTATAGCCACGTGGCTGTCTCCTGCAGCAAATTGTAGTCCTCCCATAACTGCTACCAGCCTTTGATCGAGAGGCGTTAAGACTGGCAAATTATCAGCAGTCCCACCGCCTGTCCGCCTCATTGACTGTCCCAGCTGGGCACATGTCTTCTTCAGCGAACACTTTTTATCAGCCCAATACTAAAAAACAAGT
This sequence comes from Anania hortulata, assembly GCA_963576865.1. Taxonomy (NCBI): domain Eukaryota; kingdom Metazoa; phylum Arthropoda; class Insecta; order Lepidoptera; family Crambidae; genus Anania; species Anania hortulata. The sequence goes on along the minus strand of OY756396.1, from coordinate 14,089,346 downwards.
AAACAGTCATATGAAAAAAGCTATGTAAGCCTAAATGTAAATAATACCATTAAAAACGAAAAGGTAAATAATATGCGGTGTGTACCTTTGCCCAGCCTTTTCCATCTTTCTGGGCACCGCCTAACGCATTAAGCGTCAGCGAAATTTCATCCCACTTCCTCTTGGTTTCTTGTTTAGCGTGGGCCGTGCGCAGGAGCCCCTTGGCAATTCCTGGATTTTGTTCCAAGAACTCAACAAGGGCTTCCAATTGAGTCAATGTTGGTCTGCTCATTGTGATCTACCAACAATATGATTTTTTGATAATTAAATAGCAAATAAAAATAAATAAACAAATATTGTCACGTACCTTACCTTTCGTCTTCTTTGAATAAACAATAAAATCACACTGAGTCGAAACTTACTTATGCATCGAACCTCTTCACCTTACAATTTATTAGTATTGCTTCCAAGTGTTTTACACTTTCATAATTGAAGAATGTGTTGAAAAACATCGGTAACATTTTTTCAAGCACAAAGTTATTTTTGACGTGAGATTTCGGCGGGAACAATTTTTTTTAATACAGACTCTCAATTAGCCACTTTAACTAACAAAGTCAGCTGTAAAATATAGTTGCACTAAGCAAGAATGAAAGAAAAGTACGTGTTACAGTAAATCACATTTTATTGAACATTAAAATAATTAATTTGGCAAGATTTTTTCGTTTTGTTACGTAATTTAATTCTTGGTAGTTTATTTTTTTTCTGTATGGTCACCCAAAATGATCGACGGTACTCGATCGTGATGTCGAATCCGATTTCACAGTCGATCGTGTTCAAGAGTGCCAAATCTTTGGAGATTGGGATTGAAACTGGTTCGGATTGGAATCGGATTGAGATCGAGATTGGTTTCAAGAGTAAGCCTGCTGAAGTGCCACTAGTATTTTTTCTAATATATGGACTCAATCCCGCTCTATATGCAGAGCGGTGATTCCGCCAATGTGGAGTGATTCTTGATATAGTGATCACAACAAATAACGGGGTTTAGTTTTTATTGCTTCTCTTGGATTCAGTGAAGGCTACTCTTCCCGTAGAAGCAGGTTTCAAGACGCTATTGGGTCTAAAGCAAGTTGTCTTGAGACAAGTCACTTGACGCTCGACGCGGCGTTAAATACAATGATCACTTGATACATTTATCACTTCACCAAACATTAAAACACAATCTACACCAAACTTGCACTTTAATACCGGTGACAGATGGCGGCGGACGCGGCTCCGGACTCGTCTTGACATTGTAAGGTCAAACGCTGCCATTGGTCGATCCTTGGGATGGCGGAAGTTGTCTGAAGGATAGACCAATGGCAGCGCTTGACCTCACAATGTCAAGACGAGTCCGGAGCCGCGTCCGTTGCAGTTTGTCACCAGCTTAAAGCTCTTTAAATGATAAATAAAACCATTAAAATAGATCGACCATGCTTTTCGTTCGACTACCCCCCACCGAATCGCCACTAGTATCTTAGCCCCAAAACTAATTTTGACGTATATGTATGTATGACGGTGTGTAAAATCAGATTAGGCGCTGCGCAAACCTGGACACTTTTAGTTTCCAGTTGTCGAAACTAAACACTTTTTTGATCGTCATGAGTATGTATGTGTTAGGTGGAAGCAACTCGACACAAGAAATGTTGACGTATGCGCAGAGAGTGGATGATTTCATACTGGTTCTATAAAAAACAAATATTCATCGGTAGCTTGTATCTGATACAAAACACATAAGTGTTCACGTTTGCGCTCTCGCTTAACTATAAATCGATATTTAATATCCGATTTTGGAACTGCATTATATTCTCTAAAACTGTATATATTTCGTAATACACACTGCTATGTGTGATACTTTGACGTTTCAATAATACATTGATTTGAATATAAATTGAATATCATTAATTGAGTATGATTTTATAGCGAGTTAGGTTTTTTTTCTTACGCTCGCCCATATAAAAACGGCACAGATACAGATAAAAAATTGGCGGAAAATTTCGTTACTACGATTAGCTGCATCAATTTACTGTAAAATTTTTGGTTATGGTCACACGGTAACTATAATTGGGCGAGCGAAGCGAGCCCTATCTATATCCCACAACTCATACATTCTTGTGGTACACTTTACAAAATAACGGCCACACCCTTAGGGTTGAGCTTTAACATAGTAATTTTATTTTATGTCTGGATGTGTTTAACATTGTTAAATTAGAATTTTATGAACTAATATATAAAATATAATAATTATTCGTATCAACTAAAATGTTACTGACCTACTAACGCCATCTGTTGTAAGTGTTGTAACTTAGAAAGTAAAGTAAAAATTATGATATTGACCGTTAGGTTACTACCAACGCCATCTTTAGGTTTATTATGTGGATCACACTGAAAATTTTTAGAATAGGCCAGTAAGAAAAAGCAGCCAATTAAAAAAATAGGTATTAAAATTTCGATTATGGAGCAAGACGGAGCACGTTAGAAATCTGTTGATGTTTGAATTCTCGTGCGTCGAAATGGATTTGACTAGAGAAAATTTTCGCTCAATGGCTGCGGTCTTATTCAACAACAATGTTATGATGATACACTTCGACTAGCATTCCATGACAAAGCAAATTCAATCCGCTCCCAGTAACATTACTATCTAAAACAGTATTCTAGTAAACCAAAAAAATGGAATTATAGTAACCGTTGGTAATGCGACTAAATATGGAAAAAACCAAAATAAGTTTTTTTTGTTCTATTTTCAGTCCTATTGGGATAGTGTTGATAATTTATAATACCATTTTAGATAGTAGGTAATGTTACTGGGAACGGATCGGCACTGAAATTCGACTACTGTTAAGTTACGGGAATTGGGCTTTTGGTTTAATGAGTTTAAATTTAAACGTGGTCAAAGCAAACTCACTGATGATTCCCGAGAAGGACGTCCTTCAACGCCGACTACTGAAGATGATAACAAACGTGTGTGCGGTCTGGCTAATGAAGGGTGACATATCATCAGATTCGGGCAACATTAGGTATTGATATGAATGTAGCGACATCATCATCATCATCACCCCGGCTCACTCGGAGGGGAGTGATGTAGCAAAATCTATCTCGCCACATACGAACTAAACTGTCGTATCCTACATCGCGATATGAAAGTTATCCGAGCGATTGAAACATATATAGAAGAACCCGACAACAACCGTCGGGCAGTAGCCCACCAGACACAACACCCGTCTGGTCGGAGGATCCTCCCTATTCAATGGTGGATGAGGAACACAAAACCCTGTTCCTCTCACCCCCAAATGAGTAAAGTAGTGTAAAGCTGTGTACTAGTTGTATCATCATCATCATTTCAGCCATAGGAAGTCCGCTGCTGAACATAGGCCTCCCCCATTGACTTCCAGATTGGCCGGTTGAAAGCGGCCTGCATCCAGCGTCTTCCTGCGACCTTTACCAGGTTGTCTGACCACCTTGTGAGTGGACGTCCTACGCTGCGCTTACCGGTACGCGGCCTCCATTCTAGAACCTTTCTGCCCCATCGGCCATCAGTTCTACTTGCTATGTGCCCCGCCCACTGCCACTTCAGCTTGCTAATCCGTTGGGCTATACGAGACATACGGACATCAGCCTATACGAGATTAGGATGGCCCTCAAACAGCTTAGGAACAACAAGGCGCCGGGTGATGACGGAATCACATCAGAGCTTCTGAATGCGGGTGGAACACCGATACTGAAAGTCCTTCAGAGACTCTTCAACTCCGTCTTGCTCGAGGGAATAACGCCGGAGGCGTGGAACAGGGGTGTGGTGGTGCTCTTCTTCAAGAAAGGAGATAAAACCTTATTGAAGAATTACAGACCCATCTCACTTCTAAGTCATGTCTACAAGCTGTTTTCGAGAGTCATCACGAATCGTCTCGCGCGTAGGTTCGATGACTTCCAGCCTCCCGAACAAGCCGGTTTCCGAAAAGGCTTTAGTACCATAGACCACACCCATACGCTGCGGCAAATTATACAGAAGACCGAGGAGTATAACTTGCCACTATGCTTAGCGTTCGTGGACTATGAGAAGGTTTTTGATTCGATCGAGACTTGGGCAGTGCTACAGTCTCTCCAGCGGTGCCATATTGACTATCGGTACATCGAGGTGTTGAAGTGTTTATACAAAAACGCCACCATGTCGGTCCGAGTACAGGAGCAGAGCACGAAGGCGATTCCTCTGCAGCGAGGCGTAAGACAGGGAGATGTTATATCTCCGAAACTGTTCACCGCTGCATTGGAAGACGCTTTCAAGCTCCTGGAATGGAAAGGATTTGGCATCAACATGAACGGCGAGTACATCACTCACCTTCGGTTTGCCGACGATATTGTGGTCATGGCAGAATCGCTTGAAGACCTCAGCACAATGCTCCATGACCTTACTCGAGTCTCCCAACAAGTAGGCCTGCGAATGAACATGGACAAAACCAAGCTCATGTCGAATGCCCATGTTGCGCCCTACCCAGTATCCGTTGGGAGCTCTACTCTCGAAATTGTTGACAAATATGTCTACTTAGGACAAGTTATCCAGTTGGGTAAATCCAATTTTGAGAAGGAGGTCAATCGTCGAATCCAACTCGGCTGGGCAGCGTTCGGGAAACTACACCACGTCTTCTCGTCCAAAATACCTCAGTGCCTCAAGACGAAAGTCTACAACCAGTGTGTGTTACCAGTCATGACATATGGAACTGAAACGTGGCCTCTCACTATGGGCCTCATAAGAAAGCTCAAGGTCGCACAGCGTGCTATGGAAAGGGCTATGCTTGGTGTTTCCTTGCGAGATCGAATCAGAAATAAAGAGATCCGTAAACGAACAAAAGTCGCTGACTAGTTGTATACCTCATCATTTTACAAAAGATGCAAAACGCCATGGATTGGTGCCAATCAAAAATTATAGAGTATTGCGTTCTCACCTCATTCTATGGACGGACGGGGCATTTCGGAACAATTGTCTTAGACGATAAAAATACTGTTTCAGCAGATTAGTACCTACGTCAGTTACAAGGTAAACAGACAACAGTGTTCCAGGCCTGTAACAAAATAACTGCCTTCAAAAGAAAATTAGATTTTTGGATTATTTGCGTTGGAAATAGAGAAATAGAAAGCTTTACGTCACTCAGTGAGTTTCTTGGCGATAACAACTCAGAAATATTTCAAGATGATGTATTTGAAGAATTGGTCCAATATCTCACTTCGATGCGCGCATCTTTTGAGCAGTATTTTCCTGAAGAACAGAATACAAAAATGAAACTGAATTCATGGATTCATAATCCTTTTTTACCCAACTTACAAAAGCCCGAAAGTATGTCAAACGAGATATATGAATCTCTTTTAGAAATGTCATCTGACACAAGTATGGAGTCACTGTTCAAAACGACGCCTCTCAACGATTTTTGGTGCAGAATCCGAAATGAATATCCAATGCTTGCCAAAATGGCTTTGAATATTCTTCTCCCGTTTCCAACAACATATTTGTGCGAAACAGGATTCTCAACCTATGCAGCCACGAAAACAAAATACCGCAATAGACTGGACGCCGAACCTGATATGAGACTTCAACTGTCCTCTATGAAACCTGATATCAACCAATTGATGAAAAATAAAAAACAGTTTCATACATCCCATTAGTTAGATTTTTTTTCTTTTTCAATGTTATATTTATTATTATACTTGTTATGTAAGTAAGTAATAAGTAACTGTTACATGGTACTCTAATTATGCTTATTAATAAAAAATACACTTAAAAACCATTGTTTTATTGTAGGGTTCCATCAAGTATTTTGCTATCCAAAAGGGTTCCGTCACCAAAAAAGATTGAGAACCGCTGCATTAAAAGATAACCCTATTAAGAACACGGTCCTCAAAATTATGAGTAAGTAAACAACGTTCGCGAGCCATCGGAAAGCGGTGCTTTTTGCTAGTTAATATTATAGATCGAAAAACGTCACGAATATCGACTTGGAGAACTGATTTAGTTCCAAGTTCTGATACTACGGCCTACAGCGCCAAAATGGCGAAAATCAAATAGGCACGAATTTCATTTGACAGTAGCCAGTCTATATTTATTTTGATTTCTATGCTTCAACTTCATCATTTCATTCACACCACTCGTTTCAGTAAGCTAAAATCGAGGTAAGCTCAATCCGGAACGAGAAACGAAAAGTCGACGAACAACGATATTATAATTAAATACTCTAGATGTAACCTTACATACAAAACGGCAGCCAAAAACTGTCCAGAAAGTAGCTAGCAAGCTCGCGCAGTACCTACATCCCGAAAATATTATCAACTCTTATTACTTTACTATTTCAAATTCGACTTTAAAATACAGTAATACGGTTTCACTTTAAATGTTTGCGCTCAATAGTTAAGACATTTTAGAATGCAACCAAGCTGCAAGATCGTAAAATTTTATTGCTTTATTCCGAAAAAGAAGAATATAGGCTTTAAACAGATCAACATAAGGTCCAATTTCGTATGCGCTCTTTAAAAATCGTAAAATTATTTCATTTGGAACAGATGTAGGTGGAGTCGTCGTCGATGTTAAACATATATTTAGTCAAAAAATTAAGATTTTGCCCAGAAATATTCACAGACCGTTTATAGCTAACTATGAAAAAGTTAATTTAATTTTAAGGTGGAAAAGTTTAACTTTAAATAAACTTTTAAACTAGGTACTAAGGCTAAGATGATCATGGTCAATAATGGTGTTTGGGTTATACATTTTATATTAGTACATAATAATATTAAGAACATAATGATGACGACTACAGTAGTTATGGCGAAATATTGTTGTTTTGCCATTTTTTCCACATCATCGTCTTCCAGTAAATTAGAATAAAACATGGTAGGTAGGTTAAAAATAATAATATCTTTAAATACCTTTGAACTTTGGCTTGGAACCTTAATAAGTAGTCAGTTTTGGTAATATAAATAAATATTGGACATCATCACATACTTGCTCTAATTCTAAGGAAAGTACTTAAAGTACCTGTGTGATAGAGAGAAATAACGACGCTGCTACAACACCTCGTCCCGAGAGAATTTAATAGAAAAGTTCTTTTTCTACATTGAGCCGACCGGAAATCGAACCCTGAGCCTCAGAGATGGTGACGCCAAGCCCGGCGGGCGCTTCTCAGCTATGGAGGTCGTCAAAATGTGCTGAAATAGATATCGCTCTGGTAGAAATGGTTGGAAGAATAATTTGTTTCGTTGTTTTTCTGCCATTATTTTTGATAACAATTTTCGGAAATTCGAAATGGTATGGAAAATGGTATTATTGCTACGAGTCACATTGAAGCTAAAACAAAGAAGGCCTGTATAGCTTTTTGTCAATGTAGAAGACTAGTTGGTAAAAATTGGGGTCTCAATCCAAAAATTACACTTTGGCTATATACATTAGTTATCAGACCTTCTCTAACCTACGACGGTTCGGTTTTATGGTGGCCCAGAACACAACTGACCACAGTGAAAGCAAAACTCCAAAGTCTACAACGCTTAGCATGTGTAGCAACCACTGGATGCATGAGAACCACCCCATCAGCCGCGCTCGAGTTCCTCTTAAATCTAAGACCCTTAGATCGCGTCATACAGGAGGAAGCACAGGCAGCTGCCTTAAGACTAAGAGCAAACGGACTATAGAAACAAAACATAGAAACAACACACTCAAAAGTTCTGCAGGGGATCCTTAAGGAAATACCACTTCTTGAGGCGCCCATGGACAGAACACCGTGTCATCACACCTTCGATCGAAGATATAATATCAGACTCAAGGAATAATCAAAAGATAGCTCTGGCATAAATGAAGTGAGGATATACACAGACGGCTCCAAAACTGCACACGGCACTGGAGCCGGCGTCTTTTCGAATGAGCTAAACATAAGAATATCAACTACCCTAGACAAGTTGAACACAATCTTCCAAGCGGAATGCATTGGTATCACCAAAGCGGCACAGGCGGTTGCAGCCAGATATGTCCGAGAGCTTAACATCAAAATTATCTCAGACAGTGCATCCGTGCTTCAAGCCCTACAAAACAATATAATAACTTCGGTCCTCATACTGGAATGCCACAACGCACTCCAATCCATTGCGAAAGCGAACAGAGTAACTCTGCAGTGGATCAAAGGACACAGTGACTCACTGGGTAATGACGCAGCAGACGAGCTGGCAAAACGAGGATGATAGGCAGTAGTTCACGGACCGGAACCACTACTGCCCTTACCTCAAGCCCAAATTAAAACATGGTTGCGTGAAAGAACTAGAGAAACGCATTTAACAGAATGGAGAAACAGTGAAGGATGCAGGCAAACAAAAAATGCAGTTCCGGTAGCATCAAATAAGCTTACCTGCAACCTCATCAGACTAAAAAAGGACAAAATCCGCAAGGTTATAGGAGTTATAACCGGTCACTGTCCTCTAAACAAGCACCTATTTAACATAGGTGTGACTGACAGCCCCACATGCAGAGGATGCATGGAGACAGAAGAAACGCCACAGCACGTGCTTATGGAATGTAGGAGCGTGGCAGATCAACGGCATCAGATCCTCCAATCACCAGGATCTCTCCCGGAAGCCTGCAAAAATCTGAAAAGATTGCTGACCTTCTGGGATGATCTAGGATGGTTGGAGTAAGAAGGAAAAGGTAGCACGCACAATGGCCCAATAAGGAGGCTAAGTGCGGAATCAGCCCAGACAAACTAAACTAAACTAATGGTATTATTGCAATTAAATATAAAGTATACTTTAAAAAAAAAGACAATAAACTTTATAACGACGACGCAACTCCATTAGACCAAATCGACTATGTTCTAACTCCATCATCTACCTGTCTCTTTCCTAAGCAGCGCGAGGGAAAGAGACAGGTTGTGCAACCGGCTGTGTGTTTGATTATTTCTTGTTTTAAAAAAACTTAAATTCCAGCACATTTTAGGACTAACTATACCAATAACACATTAATAACGGTGACACACGGCAGCCGGACGCCAGTTTCGGAACAGGAAGGGGCAGAGTCTTGCTGAAGGGCTGGCGAAGTTGACGAAAGGATCAACCAATGGCAGCGTTTGACCTTACAATGTCAAGACGAGTCCGAAGCCGCGTCCGCCGCCATCTGTCACCGGCTTTAATTATCAAACTGGTGTATTACTTAACTAACGGTTATAGGAACCTACAATCTTTTTAGAGTGGTTAAAGTATTTTTTTGTATTTTTTTACGGAGCACTTCGGCATACAGAATCATGGACGGTCCGCGCGCGACCACAGATTAATATAATATGACTGCGCGCGACTGCGAGTGAAGGAGTCATTTTTCTGGATATGTTTTGAGCGTTGGCGGTATTCAATATCGTTGTCGACGAACGCGAAATGCACCGAAATCAAGGGCAACTGGCAAGGTTAAGGAGGAGGCTGACATCCATAAATCATTTTTACCCATTAGCCTTACCATTAATCAATAAACCGTAAATAAAGCCATAAATAGTTTAATTAAAGATAAATAGACAAAGAAAGCGTCAAGCTCATTAGCTTAGAGATTTGCATTTTTCTACAAAGGCCAAGAATGTTTATCGCCAAAGTAGCTATCAATTTACATTACTAATGACGCATTAAGGTACCTATGTTACGGATTATAACAACGCAGTGTTGCCAAACCTGCGATAATTATCCTAGATCCACGATATTTTTGAGCATAATGCAATAGAAAAAAATATTTGTTCAGTTAGATAACTTTAAGAAATATATTTAATTTGTGTATTTGTACACATTTTACGTTTATTTGGACAACTCTGACTCACACAACAGTATAGGGAATTAAATTTCATTGCTCTAAGAAAAAGTTATAGACTCTTGACAGAGTAAAATTTGTCAGTCCTAAAAAAGGTGTCTCACTGTCAGTTTGGTGTCAGTCATGAATGACAAGAAAAACCGATTTCGGTTTATTTTTTGCAGTAAAGTACTGCAGTTCAGTTAACAAAACTTTGTTACTATAAAAAGTAAACAAGTAATTAAACTTTCAGCCGTACATTCTGTTCTTTATCTAAATTTTGTAGTTACAAAAGCAATAATTTTGTAAATTGAGCTATACACAATAATTTTACAGTTAATTTAGGATAATAAGGACCTACGAATCTGGCAACACTGGGCTAACGTCACTTTTCGCGTGTTCCTACTCTCAATTACCTTTACTATCGTTCATAATTTCGATTTATTTTCCAAACACAATTGCTTAACATAGTACATTTCAACTACTTTTTTACTTTGCTTTTCTAACTAAAGTGGTTAGAACAAAAGAACACGCTGCAAAAAAAAAATTGTAAATAGATATTTATTTTCACGATTAGAAAAGCGTGATTTTGAAAATGCTAACCCGAACACTTGCCTCAAGAGCTCTATTAATACGAGCTGCCAAAAATGCTGCGGATATTGTAAAACAGACGAAAAGAAACGCAGGCCATGGGTATGTTATGTCATAATTTTTTGTGAGGGTTATTTTATTTTATGACCACTACATTAGTTTATAATATTTTTTATAAATAACACAAAAGAGAATAATTCTAATAATTCAAAAAAATACCAATTAATGTACCTATGCATTTCTGTTTAGTTGGTAAATGGGTTTTATTACTAGGTACTTACAAACTGCTGTTGAACTGCAATGAAAGCAATCTAAATCAATGTGACAATACAGATAAGACTTTCTTAGATACTGGCTTCTCAAATAATACCTAGTAAATAATAGTGTTGTTTTTCAGAGTTTGGACATACCGTGTGCCTCCCCCTATGCCTTCCAAGAGTGCGATTAATTTAGCTAACGGGCTTGGCGGCTTGGCGTGGTGGTGGATTCTTTGGCATTTAGCAACAGAGCCAGAGCATATCTATGTAAGTGCACATCTGGACAATAATTGATAATCTGCAGTAAATTAATATTTTTTCTTTTGACAAATAAAACTGCTACTTAATTATGTCCATGAAGATCTAAATCTCTTTCCTTTTACAGGGTGAATGGCCATATGTTGATCCTAGCACATGGACCGATGAGGAGTTGGGAATCCCTCCAGATTCTTATGGGCCTCTTAAAAACTGAGTTTCCTGATGTTATTTAAATAATTGCAAGATAGTTAATTTGTGAATAAATAAATAATTAGTGTTTGTTCTGCCTTTGTTTTAAATACACAAAACATCTCTGTTTAGCCTAATGGTCGACTAGTAAAGAATGCCACATGGCATTAAGTCCACCTTTTGTACGATTTTATTTTTGTGCAATAAAGTTTAAATAAATAAACTGTTTATATTATTTTCTTGTTTATTTAACAATTATCTAAGTAACATAATAGTAAACAATCTACATAATATTGCACTGCTGTACATGTCGACTTTACTAACTAGGATGTTTATGTTGACTGCTTATTTTGTAATTCACTCTGACAACATGGTCTTTGGTTTGGTTCTTCATCTAAAATTGCACTTTCGTTGAAAGGAATATTATCTAATTTCAGGGTATCATCAGTTATTTTTGCTTCTGTAAAAATAAAAAGCATTAAATGAAATTGTTACATTTAAAAAAAAACATGCTTTAATATGTCTATTTAATAAGCACAACTTTCTCCTGCTTGTTTCATTATTGCTATTAACTACTTAATACAAAAGTTAGGAATTATAGTAGGAAAGCAATAGATGAAAACAGAAACTGAAATTCAACAATATTTTTTATAAATATCATTACTCAAAAAATTAAAACTGTTACATAAATATTTTAGATACTTACTAAACACACTAGGTTTTATTTGTTTAGCCTGTATAATTTGTGTCCTGAGTTCCCTTTCAACATCTTCACTAAATTTGATCATCTGAAATTGATCAAATGGATAAAATACATTCCATTACAACAGTTAATAATTTTGTAGCTGCTGTTGGCTGATCTTAATTTGTTATATCTTTGCATGCTTAATCTAGGAATTCTGCCTTAAAACACATGAAGTACTTAGTTGAAAGGTACTAGAAGTTACTTTATCTAGTTTGTATAAATTCCGATTGATTATTGTTTCTTTAGCATAGCAAATCATTCTGATATAGTTAAACAAATAGGTTATTTTATTATAGTCATTTTTCATGCACATATTGACTTATGTACCGCCTTTATAGCCTCCTCGTCTTGGACATGTTTGTTTTTACAAAATTCTTCGTTTATTTTGTTTCTTGCCGCCGAAAGTGCTTTTTCGTCATCAGCGAACACCTTCATTCGAGTGCGATGCAATTTCTTGAAGTTTTGTAGTACCTTTAAGCATAAAATAATTAAATGTAATAGAGTTTATAAGAAAACAATGTTTATAGCCAGCACTGAACAAGTAATACTATGTTATAATAGCTAGTTCAAGTCACCACCACTGATCAAGTAAAACTACGTTATACACTACAGTACAGTTTAGTTACATACTGATCGTCTTAGTTGATTCATGCTGCTAAACCTTTTTTGCTCTTTTTCTCTTTTTTGGCAATCTGCACTAATATAGTACACCACTGCAATCAGCCTGCGTTTACAGAATAAACCTATTAATTCTAATTGAATTCCAACCAAAAAATTACAACATTGAGATCAGAGACGATCATTAGGATGGACAGTCTTTGGGATGGACATAGCACTCACAGACACAGATCAATATATGTCTATTTAATTTACTCTTTGTTAAATGTTAAAGAGACAGAGCACTCAAAAACAAAAATACGTCTGCGCCTTTGATTTAGAAATAAATTAATAGCTGGCTGTCCCGTACAATGACAGCTAGCTAAATATGTTTTTTTTTTGGTTCCTTTCTTTCCTTCCTTGATGGTTGGAAAAGGCAAGGGCTTTCACCATACAGCCAGGTCTTCAGTTAAAAGCTAAATATGAACCCAGAACTAATTTTGTCGTATGTAGCGGTGGTGGGTAATATCGCTATAACTATATAGGTATCGATATTTATTATCGGATTTTAAAACTATATTAAAATATATTTTCTAAAACTGTATGTTTTTCGTAACTACACACTGCTAAGATAGTTTGACGTTTCGATACCACATTAGATATATATAATGATATATTACATTGTGTTTAACGGTTTAAGTTTTTTTTTCTTGTAACAATAAACATATTGGGTACGTGAAATCTTAACTAGGTACAATTAAAGTTTTATCAATAATTTTTGAACAAACTTTCGTTCATAAACACCTAAACTTGTAAAATGTTTGGTTGGGGTTCAGAATCGAGTCCAAAACTACATATACACGGCGACGGACGTGTCTTTCTTGACACTGCTTTGACCCTGTACATTTAATCTTAAGTTTTACCGTAACAGGAAATTTCAGGTATTCTATTCTAGGTAACCACCCACAGTCACACTGTAACCATAATAAATCATGAAGATCCAAAAACGTTACGAATATCTACTTGAGGACAACACTAATTTAGTTCCAAGTTTATATACTACGGCCTACAGCGCCAAAATGGCAAAAATCAAATAGGCAGGAAGGTCACACTCTACTCTGTAAAATCTGTGCCACATAGGTACTACACTATAAACATGAAATCTTTGACTATCAAATTTTAATATTCAAAGCATGAATTAAATAAGACTGGCTGCTGTCTAAATATATCGTGCCTATGTGATTATCGCCTTTTTGGCGCTGTAGGACGTAGTATCGGAACTTGGAATTAAATGAGTGATGTCCCCAAGTCGATATTCGTAACGTTTTTCAAATCATCCATTAAAGTTACAAGGTGGTTACAGTGCATGCAGTGTGGTTGCCTAAAATAGAATACCTGACATTTCCTGTCAGGGTAGAACTTAGATTAAATATACAGGATGATAAGGAAAGTTTTAGTCCAGTTTCAGAGAGTAGTTCAGAGTCGAGTTTAGAATACAAAAAAAAAATCGTATTTAAAAATCCATTGCATTAAAAAATACGTTGGCATAATGATTTTGATAGATGTTGTTAATGTAACAATTACATTGGATAGACGAGACTGTGTATTTTTCTATCTACTTTCTAGACTCGGTTCCGATTTATTTTTTACAATGTTTTTTTAAAGTCTAGTCTGGACTCGACTCTAAACCACCCCTAAAAAGTTTACTCTTATTTTTTGGTAGTGTAGCGACATCTATCTCGCCACATATAAAACTGACGTATCCTACATCGCGATATTAAAGTTATCGGAGCGAATGAACCATATATACAAGAACCCGACAAACAACCATCGGGCAGTAGCCCACCAGACACAACACCCGTCTGGTCGGAGGATCCTCCCTTTTCAATGGGGGATGAGGAACTTTACACCCTGTTCATCACCCCCAAACTGGTGACCCCGACATTGAACGTCAGCGCAGCCTTCCCAAAGCTACGTCATCGTGACGTCATCATCACTTCCTCAAGCTTTCGAGCAGCGAGTCCTACAGCCAGCCAGAATCCACGGCTACGACGGGTATCCTGACCACCAGCATGCAGCCGACGCACATTCCTGGTCATCACCCACAGCCTTCTCAGCGACTTTGGCACAGCACACTGCACTTCGGCCGGTCAACAAGCAAAGCAGAGACGCACTTCTCTCCTGGTCGACGCAGCAGCCAGCCACTACGCAGCACTGCACCACTCCGACTCACTGGAGCACTTGCAGCATCACCCCGACTCACTGGGGCATCACCGCAGACAGTTCCGACTCACCGTGAACTATGCGGCATCTGGTTCCGACTCACTGGAACATTCCACTGGCCCGGCAAGCAACACAACATGTATGGACGACTCAACCTGCTATCGACCTCCGGTCTCGGAGGGGAGTGATGTAGCGACATCTATCTCGCCACATATAAAACTGACGTATCCTACATCGCGATATTAAAGTTATCGGAGCGAATGAACCATATATACAAGAACCCGACAAACAACCATCGGGCAGTAGCCCACCAGACACAACACCCGTCTGGTCGGAGGATCCTCCCTTTTCAATGGGGGATGAGGAACTTTACACCCTGTTCCTCTCACCCCCAAAGTAGTGTGGATACGCCTAAGGTCGTAAACGTTTTTTAAAAATAAAAAAATGTTTTTTTGGCAGCCTGTATAAATCTTTAATTGAGCCTAAGGACAGACTTTAACTATGTTAAACGGCATAATATAGTGGATTTTATGATTATTGAAATAAAAATCAATATAATGCATATATTATTATTACATTTATTAAACAAAATGTTTTAGTGTTTTGTCTCGTTAGGACAAAGGTTTCAAAGCTTTTGAGAGTTTATCCCATAGTTTTGTATATTGTAGTTTTTTTTTTGTAGATCTAGGAGTATTTTCATTATGAGGGTCATGCGCTACGCCATATAATACAGTCTTGATTTTTTTGGAGTTTGAGAAGCTTTATAATCAAGTCCTCTCTATCAAATGCACAAACAATAATTCCCTTCCCTGCACTTCCCTCTTGGATCGCTGAGGAGCTCAGTTGTGTTTACTCCGACTGCGTATTTTATTTTAAAATAAACATATTTAAGATAAAACTAGCTGCAAACGCGAAAAAAGTACCAGGCGATCAGAAGCCCACAGAGTCAACACTCGCGGAGACATCCCCACACCCCTTCTTCTGAGTGAGTAAAACATCAAATAGCAACAAGGACGCGTCTATGTTTCGCGGCATTAGTTGCTTCCTAAATCACGCCCCGCGCGCCCTACTACCACATTTTTGCAACCCTATCTACGCCCACTACTACCGCCGCACGCGCTTGACTTGCCTCCGCTCCCTACTACACTAACGCACGCGCAGCCCCACCCACATTACACAAAACGAATAAAACATGCACGAACTGTTTTTCCCATTGTTTTTACGCCTTAAAACACAACACCTCGGAGGTGATTGCTTGCACATTTTAAAATAATAAAAAAGTATTTACAGAACCAATGATTTTTATTTCTTTCCTTCTTTTTACTTTTGAAATGATAAACATTCAAATGTCATTTATTAAATACTTGTTCTATTTTAGAATTTCTTATAAGAGAAAACGTAATGAAAACACGTATACAATGTTTCCGAAATCCCGCGTCCCGCAGGCGTATCCATACTATTATAATGTTTGAGGTCGTTAACCCTAAATTGCACTACCTAATCCGATCACTGTTAATTATGTATGGCGCCTATGTTGCATACACGGACTGACTATTTGACAACGTCTCTTCAGTCAAAAAACTAAAGTATGTTTTAACTATAATAATGATGTTAACTTAATAATCAGTGTTTATTCAGCTAGTAGATTTTACTTGTAGATAAATCAAATGAATAACATCATCGTATTCCGTAAATGAGTTTGAATTTGATCTGGTAAATAGGTGCTTATTTTAGATACAGGATAATTTTATTTAGTAAGTAAGTACCTACCTACGAAATAAAATAAATAAAAGAACAAAAATCTCTACGTAATTAAACTGCTAACCTGACAAAACGCCTTCAGATTGACCGGGTTGATTTGGATCAATGTTTCTACTTGAATAGTTCTTAATTTTTAACCATATCTGTACCTACATTGATGTAAATCGTAGTTATTAAGTAATTTCGAAGTCAATAAAACATGAGTTTAAATCGATCTAATTAAACTTTTTAAACACACTAATTAAATTCGTTTTCAATAGATTTTTTAGACCTGTATAGGTTTTACATATAATGTTCATAGCTTCCTAAATAAATGAATTAAAAATCTACCTTTCTAGATCCTTAGGGAGTGTAAAAAGTGTCAATTTCAGATCTTTTCTGGTACTATTCGTACACCCAAATGCTGCGCAATATTTTGGGTGTCTTTTATTTTTATTATTCATAGTGATTAAAGTCGGAAGTGTAACGCGTACAAAAAACTACCTTTATTAGTAAGAGCGTGTAACAGCGCGCGTGCGTGAGTGACACTCGACTGATTTTAGCATCTTCGAAGAGGCGCGTCAAGTAGGTATTTATCCTTATCGTAACGCCGAGTGTCGTAGGCCTGGTATTGCTGCTCTGCAGGGTAAGTGCTTGATGGTCGGCTCCAACTAAATCGGAACATCTGTTACTGGTTTTTATGTTGACAGTCCCCTCTCTATTTACGAGTCACATCATCATCAATTGATAGTCTATCGATAGCCAACCAATCGCAATACTATCGATAGCTCAGAACGAGGAAATAAAAACGAATGTATTCGAGCTGTAACAGATAAAAAATGTCGATAGTTTAGTTCGGCAACACTTTAAGAGAGTAGAGTAGTAAGTCAGTCAACCAGTCAACTTGATAGTATTGACCAAATGTACCTACTCTATGGTGTTGAACTTGACAGTTTGACACAGCTGTCAAAAAAATCTCAAGGCAAAAGCAATGCAAAATAAGCAAATAAAAACTCGAAATTACGTACAAATTAAAGTAAAATAAATGGATATTCAGTTTCATGAGAAAGGTCTTAACTAATAAAAATAAATAATAATGAAAAAAATTAAAATGAATTTTTCTATATGTCTTATACAAGCTGTTGCATTCTTAGTAAGTATCAACACTTGTTTTGCCTAACAATAAAATTCATCAGAAATATTGTTTATCTCCTAATTACAATTTAATTACAGGATCTTTTGGCTGTAGGAATGATAGTACCTCTGGTACCTGGACATGTCCGCAAGATGGGTGTAGATCTCATATATGTAGGCTTGCTTGGATCCATTTATGCGGGGTTTCAGTTGGGGTCAGGTCCATTACTTGTACGTTTATTAACCCTTTTTAACCTATTACTTTACCTAGTACCTATATTAAATGTTTTTTGATTATTACTTTTTCAGGGCAGCTTGAGTGATTTAAAAGGGAGAAAAAATATACTGATGCTAACTCTATTAGTGTGTGCACTAGCGTATACAACTATTGGAATGACAAATTCTGTAGTAGTGATATTTTCAATTAGAGCAGTTTTAGGTAACAATATTAGGTGCATACATTATTGACAGACTTCTTTCAACTAACCTACATTATTCCAATTTATGAATTATTTACAGGTATGTTCAAACAGACACAGATGTTAACAAAAGCTCTTGTGCCAGATTATGAGAAGAATGAACAGAATCAATCTGCTATTTATGGCAAAATGGCTGCTATATCTGGTGCCGGAATCACAATGGGCCCTGTAATTGGTGGGCACATTGCAGAGTATGACCCTGTGAATGGGTTCAGATTTATAGCTATAATTGTTGGAATATGTTTTGTTGTGAATGCCGGTAATTCTACATTATTATCATAACAGCAAATTTACATTATTTATGTGATTGCTGCCTTCATAATTAAAAATTATGTATCTAATATAAAATAAATTTTTTCAGGTTTAGTCTTCTTTTTACCCAAAATAAAAAAGAATACTCGAAAGAAACCTACTAAGAAAGAGTGTGAAAACTTATTGAACTCATTATGTAATAGTTTTAAACTGTCTTTTACTGAGTTATACAAAGTGGAGTGGTCTGTGTATTGGGACATATTTTTATTTAAGGCTCTGATTGGTTTTGCAATGGGAGTCTACTATTCCAATTACTCTTTATACTGTAAGACACAATTTAACTTGTCACCAAAATATATAGGATACGTAATCTCATTTCAAGGTATTGTTGGTTCAGTATCTAGCTATTTTATGGGCTATATTAACAGTTTTTACAGCCATGATGCCGACTATAGTTTGAGAAATTACCATGTATTTGTTTTGTTGACAATTTCACTGATAGGCTTGATGTTATCATTTAATGTGTACATTTATGTGATATGGTTAATACCTCTAGCTATTGGTAATGCAATAGGCAGACTAATAACATTGGAAATGATTTTGAAACGGAGCCATGGTGACCACAGAGGGACTTTGATAGGTGCTTCAAATAGTGTTAGGTCATTATCGGGTGTTGTTGCTCCTATGACAGCAGGTTTTATTGGCCAGTATATTGGTATTCCATATGTTATTTATGCAAGTCTTTGTTCAACCTCTCTTGGGTTCATTTTAAGTTACCGTTATCATAGCAAGAAGTTAAAAGTTGATTAATATGTTTATTTTTTTACTATGGTTTGTTATGTAATTCACTCATGTTTCATCTAAATTATTTGGAATTTATATTACAAGAAAAGTGTTATATTACAAATAAAACACATTTTTGATTGGTGCTTAACTAAAACACTGTTTTGTAAAGTGATGTAAATAATTGAATATACATAATAAAAAGTTTTGGATAAACTAAAAACACAATCGCCCCTTTATTCTAAAACCTAACCTATACATAATGAGAAGAACATATTTTACTCGCCCTCCATGTTTTGCATCTGTTTCTTTCTCATGTCTTGAATAAGTTTCTGGATGTCTGCTCTGTCTTGCATGTTCTCAGGAGGGAATATCTGGCGCTTGGTATTAGTAACCCATTCTTCAAAATACGTTGGTTGATTGAAGAAGTGGAAGAGGAACACTGGGAACGACATATACATAGCCATTCTTCCTACTTCTAATTTCCAGTTACCCATTTCGAGTTACGTCTTGGTTGATACAAACAAAATGTTTTGATAGAGCTACCAACCGGGTAAACTTTTGGTAGCTTGAAAACAAGAAAATAGAGATCAGCTGGTTTTTTATTTCTTTCTGTCAGTAGTAAATTTTTTTCACCAATGACATGACATTTATAAATCTGTGCATGACATGTTACAGCAGTAGTAGCACTGACATAAAATAAACATTGCCTGGCTGTTCCATACAAATGATAGCTAATTTTGTATGCCCATTTGAAGCGCCACTAGTATCTGAACCCAGAATTAATTTTGACATAGCGGTGGGGTAATAATACTTATTTATTTTGTACATAGGCCCTCTTTAATGCACTTATACACGTCCTAAAATATAGCTTAGTCCTATCACCGCTTCGGGACTACATATTGGCGGGTGATGAGAAGAAACGGCGCAACAAACTCAGGCACCTTTGTCAGCCTTTTTTACAGGAAATACAGTTACAAGACGTGTAGTAAGTACGAGCTAAGCAGGTTAAGTCTATGCACTCTTGTCGTTTAAGTAATCCTCTAAATAAGTATCCTTTTTTCATAAGGATTTTTTAAATGTATTTATTTAGACTTTATTGCACTGATTTAAAAAATCATACAAAAGGTGGACCTAATGAAAAGAAGGAGGAAAACATTAGGCTAAACAGAGACGTTTTGTGGGCGGTGCGATATAGGCGATGTATATTTAATACTGCTAGTCAAAACAACAAATCATTGCCTAGTGCATTAACAATCAAAAATTAACTTCAGTTGTAGTACTGTTGAGATTTAAATTTCAATCATGTTGGTTAAGGCAGATTCAACAATGTTTGCTTTAAAAACAACAAAAACATAATTAAAATTTTATTTGTGTCACAATACGTTTGTTCTATTTCCAGTATTTTTTGTTATAACCTATATCGTAAGAAAACTTGACTGCTTGAGTGTTCTATGATCACGTCATGTCCACCGTTTTGTTCGATTGTTATTGTGGCGGTCTACATCACGAGAATTACTTCTTTGTACCCGTAAAAAAACTGTAAAAGCTTTTAAATTGGTGTGTTTATGTGTTTAAATTGTTTTAAACAATAAAATTAATAAATAAAATAAAAATATCTTTATTATGAAAATACAATGTAGTACAAAGTTTAAACTGCTTTCGTATAAGGTTACCCTGTGTTACGAGAGGCAGGCTCCTCCTCAAAGATATAATATTCAAACAAATGCCTATGTCTAGAACATATTGCAAAAGTAAAAACTTAAGGTCGCAGACGCAAACTGAGCAATAAGTAAGTAATTTACATTCTTTTCCATTATGAATTTGAACAGGTGTTGTTTTTTAACAACTTTTGAACAAGCTCTGAACAGCGAAAAATTATTTCAGGTTTAATTATCTGGCGCATAAAAATACTTAACTATCCAAGAAAAATAAGAATTCAATAGACTAAAATATTTAATAATGCTGAAAAAGATTACAAAAAATTAATTTGTTGGTATTATACCAATGACTAAGCACTCAAAATATTCACGAAAATCCAAAATATCAAAATAAAAACATATGTTGCTTGAATTGCTATTTTGATAAAATTATTTTTTTTAACTGCTACTAAAACGAATGACTGAATATGTTTGCTAACTGTAACTCAATTCTATAAAATAATTACATTTTGTTACACACTTCTAATGAGTACCTAAATGTTTTTATTAAATAAGTTTCCTTTTATTACTTGATAAAAATAAAAGTTGAATTTAATATAACTTCCTCCCTCATAATAATGAAGAAAGTACTTCGTTACATGACTATATAGCCACGCTTCTGAACCACTCCCTAAAGGTTTCTAGGCAACCATCCACAGACACTGTAAATTATAATGAATAGATCGAAAAACATTACGAATATCGACTTAGTTCTTAGTTCTGATACTACGTCCTACAGTGCCAAAATGGCAATAATCACACAGGCATGAATATATTTTGACAGCAGCCAGTCTATATTTATTTTATGTCTATAAGTAGTAGTCACAACACCCATCTTCATAGTCACCACACCAATGAATCAAAAGCGCATACTTAAGGCTATTTTGACGGAGATATGAAACCATATGTTAGGCCTTGATTGTACCGGGCATCCTGGCACATCTAGCCAAATATTATAATAAATTGTTTTCACAATCACTCCAATTATCTAGCCCCAAACTAAGCAAAACTAGTATTATGGCTACTAGATAACGGATAAACATACATATAAATACTTTTATAAACATCTATGACTTAATTACAAATGCTCGTGCTCATCACACAAACATTTACCCCTTGCGGGATTCGAACCCGCAACAGCTGGCTTTGTAGTCCAGAGCGCGCGAACTACTACACCAGACGGCCGTCAAATTGAACGCGCTAATGTCAAGATATACTAGTTCAAATTGAAAAATATTTTTATGTTTTATAGTCCATTCATCGAGGAAGTTTATAATAAGCTAAGTATATAACATTACGCTACGACTATTAAGAGCGGAGTATCAATAAAAATGTTGCAAAAACGGGAAACAATATTCCTTTTGAGAGCTTTCGTTACGTGCGCTGCGTAAACGGATAAAGTTACGCAAAAGTCATGTATGACGGATTTGTTTTCTATAATAGTAAAAAAAGGCCTTCGGCATACTTATTGTCACTTAATGTATGATTCGTCATCATTGGCGTCGTCTGTTTGCAAACGCTCGCTGTTTTATGAAATGCCTAGGCAAATTGATAATGCTTCCAATCGTATTCATTTAATCAATACTTACTCTTAAGTAGGGTAACCATGATTTAAGATCATAGTCATAATTTAATTATACAGGAATACCTTTTTATCACCATCCAAATTTTTTCTAGGCGTCAGGAATCTATAAAAGAACCCATTTAATATAAAAAAATTGGTATGGCAAGTTTTCACCATAAAATATTTTGCCCAATATAATTTTCAATTTTATGTGGTTACTGCTTAACGTAAACATTACGCTAGCTAGATAAATGAATGAGAGGGCGGCGGCGCGCGGGCAGTGGCACGGGGTTGCTATGACGACGGCCTTGTGTCGGCATCGCGGCATCGGTGGCGCGCCGGCCGGTGTCAATAAACACACAAATCAGTCGCCCGCGCAACCCCGTGACGTATGCGTGCCTTATTACCGCGTTTCCGCCGTCCCGCGCGCTGCGTACTATCGCGAATATATAAAGGGAAAGTCAAAAACATCAATAAAACCCCGCTTTTCGGGGGGAGAGGCGTCGACGCTAGCGCGTAGAGTAGTTTGCGTGCCGTGTCCATACTCTTAGTATTTGTTTAGACAATTTCCAGGTGCTTTATCTCAACATTTTTGTACTGGGCGATACCAAAAGAAAAACACGTGTATTGTTTTTTTCCTCATAAATTAGGTATTATATTTAAATTTGGATGGTGATAAAAAAGTCTTCCTGTATTCTCAAAGTAAGTATAAAACTTGATTAAGAGGAAGGAAGTAATATTAAATTTAACATTTACTCATAGCTTTTACTTTATCAAGTACCAGAAAGAATCTTACTTAAAAAAACTTTGTTAAAAATATGTAAGGTAAAGTACCTATGTGGCAAAATTTAATTATTTTATAGAATTGATAGATACCCACAAATATAGTATTAATTATCAAACATTAGGTTTGTTATCAGTAAAAAAAAATCTATTATTAAAATAGCACTAAGAAACCTCAAATACTTTTTCTGTTGTCCACAGCTTTGTTACTGTTTTAGATTTGGAAATCTTAATAACACCTGAATACCACATAAGTAAACTTCTTAAACACTAGTTTCTTGCAATTCACGTTTATGTTCACTTTTATTTTTAATAATACTTCCTCTATTTACTGCCACATTTGTTGTTTCAATTTACATATTCTGATAAGTAACCAAAATAACTTTAAAACATTTTTTTATGAAATATATATGCCGAATAAAACGGCATTAGAAACGGCGAATTAAGGAAAATTTATATTAAAAACAGTGGAATAGTTTTCTGTGAAATGAAATTCGTTATATTTTTTATTTATTTATCTATATAAATAAAAATGTTTTTCGTCCATACCATAAAATCAATTTTATGGTATTACCGCAGGTTGCCGACCGGTGCTCTAGATCGATGATGAGAGTGGTATGATAAATGGTCCTGGTAGCTAAGTAATTATTGTTAAGCTTTTAGCTTTTAGTATGTACCGACCTACACACTTATAGCTGCATCATTATTGTGATTCTATGCAATAAAGCCATTTGACCCATAAATGATGATTACTCATTTTATTTTTCATTAGTTACGCTTACATGTCCACTAGGACATGTAAGTGACATCAACTGCATGTTAGGTACTAACCTAACATGCAGTTTATGGAGTAGGTAGTACCTAGGTACTATTGTTTTTTTAAACTTTATTTGTCAACCCACAGTTTGTTCCTTAAATTAAGGTGAGCTGACTGTTAAACTATTTCTACAGATAAAACTGCTTTATTAAAAAGTCATGTCATGTCGCGACCGTAGCTGCCTTTGACTATCTACTACTCAAAGGTAGCTGCATACCCCCTACCTACCATCGGCGGAGGCAAATTGCATCGCTATTACAGGAATTGACGCCGTGTAATGCCACCATTATATCCGTTGCAGTCTTATTGCAGCGCGGCACCGGTCACACAGCCCGAGTTTACTACGGCCAGCATGAATCAAATTAGATTTTTGCTTACCAACCATCATTACTTAAATAGACGGACAATCTTGTGGCTAGGACGAGGTGCTAGGACGAGGTGCAATTGTAGAAATACTTTTTAAAATAATATAATACGACTTTAAACATTTCAGTATCTCATTATATTGTGAATTAAAAAGTAGGTATAGTAGTATACTTTTTCTTTTTATTAATTCCTACAATAAATAACAAAAATGTTTAATAAAAAAACGCTCTGTAGTGCAATGCGTTACTAGATTTGTATTTTATAGACCTGCCTATCATAATATTACATATGTATTTGGATAAGGTAGTCAGAATTCTAATTATTGCATAAAGTAACCACAGTTAGCTAGCAATCATTAAATTTTTGTATACTTAAAGTATATATACATATAATGTGTGACAAAAATGCGCCTTTGTCAAGATTAGTTTCGGTCGGTGTTTTTATTATACAAAAGGTCAAAAAGTATTTTGCTATCAACGCAAATTTAACAGTAATTGTTGTACTTACCATTAAGTTTTAAAAGAACTGAAGACTGAACTTCAGAATTTTCTATCTGTTCATTGTCAAACTAGATCTATACATTTGTGTAACGTAATCTAATACGGATTATGGGATAATATTCTACCAACGGACCACCCTGACTTTATTATATCAGTGGTTTATTAAAGGCAATAGCCTCCGCGACTGCGCAGACTGCGCTGATTCTTGCAGTAAACTATTACTGCAAATTGCGATACTTTAGCGAATAGACAGCGGATATTTTTTGTAAAAACAATTTCGCGAAGCATGAGGAGATGAAGATTGATTTTTGCCTAGTAGTTTAGCCAAAGGCTATAAATAACATAAGTACGAGTATTTACGCTTTGCTTGACACATATTTTTGGTTCTTGCTTTTGTTGACCAAAATTTATAAGATCAACTTAAAAACTGTACCTACATCGGTACATAATTCAAACTACGTGGCGCCTTACTTAATTCGGTATATGATTTATTGTACCTACATACGAGTAAACATCAGAGTTCCTCGCCTTGAAAATACCTTTTCATTGTCTATTCAATTCAGTTCCCTACCGCAAGTATGAACATCGTAAATTCACTAAACTCCGATGCTATGTTGTAACAAACTATCCCACTAATACCCTTCTGACAAATGACTATCCTAATACTAGTCTTATAATATTATCTACATGGTTTTTGTAGCACCCTTATACCTACATTTAATAGAGATAGAATAAGGTAGGCTCACTCACAAATTTTAATACTTAGTCACAATTCTTATAAAACTTTCACTAGCAGCACCTGCGGTGACATGACGGGTTTCGATAGGTGTGATGCAAGGTTATTTAGATACTTATACTCAGGTACGCGTGAAAAACATAACCCTGACTTTGCTCTCGCAGTTAGTTAAAAACAGTTATACATTCGACACGGGATAGAGAATGAGAATCGCATGCTATGTGCTGTCGCATGTTATGTATTAGTCAACCTACCTTCAAGTTGAAAATCGGTTCAATGACCATACACTTTTTGGGTAGGTTAACTGTACATAAAAATAAACATTTGAAGAGCAAGCCCACTATATCCACTACCATTGTTGTCTGGCCGTGGCGCATAAAGATATCTTTCGAAAGGAATTAATTATTATCGCCTAGGCTTTACAGATCCTCACGCTTAGTTAGACACGCTCGTAAATTGTCATATTAACCAGCGCTTAATTTATATCAAATCGGCTTACAACCAATGGTGTTGCGTTAAGACAGCACCGGCTATGAAATTGAGTCGTAAGGCTAACCCAATGTTATGGATATTATATTTCATTTCCTTGATTTTCTGCAGGCAATGCAGCAATGGTGACGTTGGATATACAAGTAGCATTTAATAAATGTGATTTGAATTGGAATACACAACTGTTTACTTGCGTTTAATACTTATGCATTTAAATTAAAGACTGTAAGGAAGCTGTTGGCTTTAAGCAGCAGAATTAATCCTTATTATTTTAAATTGTAACTAATGTAACTATAATCTACGAAAATAATAAATAAATAAATTGTTTTCACAATCACACCAATCATTTAGCCCCAAATTAAGCAAAGCTTGTATTACGGCGTTGACTTACTTCCAAATTGTCGTATGGATTTGAATCTTTGTAAGTATGTGTTACTGAATGCATTACACTACAATAATTTGATACCATCGAGGTAACCTGATGACGAAGCCAGGTAGTGGATAGTGGAACTCTTTAATGGTCTTAGTAAAACCTTCGTGTTCATTATTTTTGACGACACCCATATAGATATTAGTGTTTTATATATTTTTTAACAAAAAAATAAACTACATCCTGTGTTTCAAGATGCCAGTATTAGGGTGTTTGTCCACTGCAGCCGTCGTCAACCAAGAACAAGTTGACGCGTGACATACCTACATTACTTATTAAACCGCGTACATCTACTGCATGACCGTCGCAAGAGCGATATTATAGTAATGTATTATACAAGGTGTAACAAAAACCCTGTTCAATCCAAAACGTGTGATTCTGTTGCTCAAATACAACTTTTAATAGACCAACATCGAAATCGCAAAAACAAATTAATTTTCGTTTTCCGGATTAGTGCGGGAAAGTTTTTTTTTCCGATTTCGTTGTTGCTCCCGTAGGAAATGTTGTCTTTAGCACCAAAATCCCTTTTGGATCACCAGGGATGATTTCAACAACGTTTCAAAAAGAAACGTTGTTGAAATCATGTCGTTCTTAGTAAACTGCAGACGACAACAAGCTGTCTTGTTTATAGGTAAAAAGTTTTCTGATAGGATAAGAACTACTGGAATTCATATGTTTAATAAATAAGTATTAGAATTTAAATTTAAAGGCAAAAACGATCACAGTTCCCTCGCGCGCGATCCCGGAGTCAGATTAGCTGTCTGCAGGAACACCATGCCAAGAGTAATAACATGAAATAGTATAGAGTGGAGAGCATTACGGTTGCATTACCTATCAGATGCTGTGCTGCCCGGAACGTGCGCCGTGCTAATGTGAACCGGGCACGATTCCGATTTGTTATCGCCACCATTGAAACCCCAGACATACTGCACAACTGCTTTTATATAATTTGATAGCATTAAATGGTCGCGGTAAATACGGTATAGCTTGTTAGCTCTGTATCTGGCTGATATAATAGAAAACTGTTAGTCTACTCTCACTGTAGCACTAAGTTACAAATCGTGAGGAACTCGAATGTGCTTCTAGTCTAGGTTGTATTGTGTTGTGAGTCGAAGTTCCTGCTGGTGTAGAAATTTTACAGTTTTATTATCAGTCATTCCCTTATTTTGACGACCTCCGCAGCCGAGAGGCTAGAATACCGGACTTGGTGTCGCTATCTCTGCTCTGAGGTCCCGGGTTTGATTCCCGGTTGGTCGATGACGAAAAATAACTTTTCTATATTGTCTCGGGTCTGGGTGATGTGGTACCGTCGCTGTTTCTGATTTCTGTAACACAAGTGCTTCGGCTTCTTACCATAGGATCAGGAGCAGGACAATGTATATTGTGATGTCCATAATTGATTTTATTTATTTTATTTTTACTCAAAATCCAGATTCTTAAAAATGTCAAGAAAGGGTTATTTGTAAAATATCAACACCACCTCCTCCTAGGGGCTGATTCTGGTGCTCAAATAACAAGTTTTTCTATGTATACAAACAACAACTTTTTCTATGGGACCAACATTAAAATCTAAAAAAAAAATCACTTCTCCATACAAACTGATGTCAGATGGTGGCGGCTTAGTAGGTATGGTATATGGTACGTAGAAAAAGTTGTTGTATTTTAGCACTAGAATCAGCCCCATAGGAGGTTGTTGATGTTTTACAAATAACCCTGTATACATACTTATTATATTTAAAAAACTTTACAAAAACGATACTTTAGATAACCAACGTAGCTAAAAGCCGCTGAAATATGATATACTTACGTAAATAAATTAACTAAGTTACATTTACATCGAATATTTTTGTTTTTATTGGCCAATTCACGGTCCCCTAATTTTTGCCACATGAATGAATTTCTCATGTTCATTTTGTGTTTGCCTGTGTATCTAACTACTCATCAACTTTTGAGTTCTGAAGAGGCATGATTCAGTCCGTCAATGTTTTCGGATTAAAAGCCCATCAAAGAACTCGCAAATTAATTGACATCGCGTAAGATAAATCGGCTTACCTATCAACAGTGCAGTTCCAATCGATCGTTTGACCCTACTTGACTCCAACAATGGGCTACGGATCATTTTGCACTTTGTCTTCATCGTCACCAAGGCCAATGTCAATGTCAATGTCACGAGAACGACGTGTGAAACCTATTCAATTTTTAACAATCCACTTCGTAACTGACCCTGTCCGAATCATTCATGTAAGTAATTAATAAAATATACGCCAGACAACTTGAAATAAAATTTCATCATCCTCATCATCATTTCAGCCACAAGACTTCCACTGCTGAACATAGGCCACCCCCAGTGTTTTCCAGATTGACCGGTAAAGGGTGTTGGAATGCTGGAAGCAACCTGCATCCAGCATTCCAGCACCCTTTACCAGGTCGTCTGTCCACTTTGTGGGTAAAGTAGAAATTAACATCCTTGAGGTACGAGGACCAGTGAATGAATTTTTCCTAAGGCGTCTCCCAGCAGATACAAGCCAATTTAGAAAAGGTCGTTTTCTGAATTGACCCGAACAGGTAACCAAGTTAGTCAGTTTAGTTAGTTTGTCTAGGCTGTTTCCGCACTTAGCCTCTTGATTGGGCCATTGTGCGTACTACCTTTTCCCTCTTACTCCAACCAACCCAGGTCATCCCAGAAGGTCAGCAACCTTTTCAGATTCCTGCAGGCTTTCGGGAGAGATCCTGGTGATTGGAGGATCTGATGCCGTTGACTGGTAATCAAACCCGGGAATTAAATAAAACCCAATGTGTTCAAGGCAAATCAATTAACGCACCACTACGCCAATCGGGTCATCATTAGGAATACAGGACGGCAAAAAAGTATTTTTCCTTACGTCATAATTACACGTATCACGCTAATTTCTGAGTTGGAAAGGTACAGGACCTACATACTTTAAACCTATGTAATTTATTATTGAGTTGAAAAGGTTTAACTTACACTTTTGAAAAAACAAACGCTGTTAATAAAAGTAAGGAAAGTGATCAATGTCGTCATAAATTCAAGGCACTTTCATCGGAACCCCGCCGGTTATGGGGTTGCAGTACTTACTTGCAGTCGACAACAAGATGAAGTGACATGTTTTATTAATGTACCTATATTTTTAAAAGGTGTCCTTTATAAAAAATGAGCGGTGGTAACTCAGTGGTCGGATTCTCATCTTACATCTGTATAGGATCTTTGTAGGTGTCTCTTTGCGAGATCGAATCAGAAATGAGGAGATCCGTAAACGAACAAAAGTCGCCCAACGGATTAGCAAGCTGAAGTGGTGGCAGTGGGCGGGGCACAGTAAGTAGAACTGACGGCCGAATGGTTTTAGGCAGGCAGGCAAGGGAGGCGGGTAGGTTTGGAATAGAGACCACGTACCGGCAAGCGCAGTGTATGACGTCTACCCACAAGGTGGAGAGATGACCTGGTAAAGGTTGTAGGAAGTCGTTGGATAAAGTCTTGTTGACAAGTTTAAAGGCTTTGGAGATCTAATGGAATACAAAAAAACTTAATTCCGAATATTATTAAAATGAATTTCGAAATACCAAATCTCTTAATTCCGTATGGTTTACAAGCAGCATGCAATTAAATATGTAACTTGCAAGCAAGCAAGCATAATGCAATGATGCAAGCAAGCAAGCGACGCATGTGCAATAAATAAAATATATGGCGTGTAAGTAATCAAGAATGCATTTAAAAATGTAGTATACAAGCAAGCAAACTTGCATGCAAGCAGGCAGTTAAGCCAATATGCATGCAAGTAGGCAAATATGCAAGCAACCATGCATGCAAGAAAGGAAGCATACTGCATTAGGATTTCCACTTTTCCTTCCTGCGAGAAGTGCAGCCTCTTCACCCTTAAGTAACAAATCGCAGATTGCACCCACCCACGCTCGCTTCCGCAGCTTTGGAATTGTGGTCGCCTTCATGTCAACATTAAACATGAAATAACAAATCAATATATTAGGACATTAATAGCCAAATAGGCTATTAATGTCCTAATATATTGATTAATTATAATTAATGATTTTGATTTTGATCAGCCTAGTTTTCAAGTGCTAATAGCTACACATAATATATGTATATAATATGTATATAAGTAAGTATATAAATTTAAAATCGTTATCGCTACTATCTCTTAACTCGATCGAAGCTCTTGACGCATTGAATTAATGATTTTATACAAAATGTGTTACTTAAAAAAAATATATTCATCCGATACTACCTACATTCCCGTGTCTTATTGTTATTATGTATTCGTGTGTGGTGTACATAGATAGGTGGTGTAGGTACATACTAAGAGTTGGACGCCATATTGTCATCGGTTTCTAAGTGTCGTCTTTTCTAGTTAAAAAAGGTAACTAAAAATATAAAAGTACATGTGTTCAGTCTGCTCGCAGATGTGCAAAAATTAAATTATCCAATTACATTAAGTCAGTCATTAAAATTGGTTAATGGTAAATATCAATTATATTAAAATGAAATTGTGAATTAATTTCGCCAATTAAAATATTCCTTAAAACTATAAAAAGCCTTGTCCAAAAGCAAGCTAGTTAACCTATTTTTAAATATCGGTCCTTTATGAACTTTAAGCTCTTCTGGTAGCTAGTTATTAACAATACCTACTCGTATTATATGCATTTCTTTTTTATATATCCTTGCGACAGGGAGGTTGATTTAGGTTTATGTATTGCTGTCTTAATTGCCTCGTAGCTACTTCTTCGCGGGTTATGTAATAGCTGGGGAAGGACCTGACAAAGAGGCAAGCTTCCCTGTTACAGATGCAATGGGCTAGTTTTCTAGGTCAAAAAATGTATATTCTATTTAGTCCGTCAGTTAGATTATCAAAAAATATTGGATCCATATTTTGTCAATCAAACAAAAAAGGACGAAGATAAAGCGCGTCAATGTGAGCACGTGACGTCTCGTCTTGCTAAAAAGTGTCGCAAGGCGTGACGTTACGCGGAACTTTAACGGGCTATATCTTCATCATTTTTTGTTTGATTCAGAAAAGAAAAAACGTGTCCATTATTTTCTGTTAATCCAACTGACAGACTAATTAGATTTTTTAGGAAACTAGCCCAATGGGCAGTAAATTAAACTGTTTAATTAAGAGAGGTTTGCAACTGAATAGGTACCATCTCTTTTGTATTTTAAAAGCTCTGTCTATGACTACTGAATAAAAGTATAAATAAGGCTATAAGGTTATCTTATGGGCCTCATATAATATTTTTATTTTCTAGGTATTTGAGAAAAAAAAATGAGATAAGTGTCAGTTGTTAGTCTGGTTCGTCATCGTTTTTTCTGTACTGCAGTGTGCCAAAAAAAAAAAACTATTATTTTGAAAACATCAGTAACAGTGTTAAAAATTCAAGCAAGAATCTTCAAAGAAAAACATAAACAAAAGCGTTCGATTACGAAAGTCCCAATGATCGATTTGCTGCAAAATAACGCAGCGAACACCGTCTTTTGTTCCGCCGAGGTGCGGTTCGCAGCAGGGGTTCTGTCTGCACCAAACGATTTCAATTTGTACGATTGCATAATTTGGGAAACTTTATTTCGTGTTGCATTATGAATGGCGATCAGGGGAGATGCCAGATAAAAACTTCCCAAACATTGCGCAACTGTTTGCTAGTCGACCTTGTAGTGCAGCTTGCAATTGAAAAGGTGAACATTTTCCCTGTCCTGATTGAAATCAGTGTTTGTTGTAGTAATATATGTAAGCAAGTACCTATTTACGAATACTTTATTATCTGTCTAACTAATAATATCGAACCAAAAGACGGTAGTACTATTAGGTATTCTGTGCCAAAAGTACACAAACTACCTGCTTATTTTCCATCTTCATGTAGCTTTTCTTTACATTCACTTATCTGGTTATAAGCTAAAATATTATGTAGTACATGAATTCGTAAAAACCTGCATATTCCCTAAGAAAAGGAACATTAATAATCATAATACCCGGAATAAGATAAACTTGCCGTTCCAAATTCAGACTGCTTAAAGTAGGTAATTCGTTAATGGAAAAATGTATTCGCTTTTTTAACAAATGACTACAGTCTATTTCTAAACTATTTATAATAAATATCAATTAAATTTTAAATTACATGACAAGAATATTTAAATGAAAAAATGACAAATTACACTGTTAATGACTGTTTAAATGATAACAATGTATGGAATTAAATATACTGCCAGCTCGCACAGGTACATTTATCTTGTAATGTGATACTACATTTTTTTAATAAAAGAGTCTGGCAACAGTGACTGAGTTTCTTGCGCTTCTTCTTCTCGGCGCTAGCCAACAGTTAATGGACTAAGGAAGTGGTAGAGAAAAAAAATGGGACGTGTTAAAGATTTGCAGAAATGAATTGGTTTTATTAACATCCAAAAGTTAAATTATATAAATAATTCAAACAATAAATTTTAGAATTTTCGTAATTTCCATTTTAGGCGTAGACCCAATGCTTCCGACTCCAATTTTTCCTACATACACCACCCAAGAGTGAATTATGGATAGAAATGATAAATCATTATGTTTCCATCCAGCTACAGTTAGAACTTAGAACAATGGTAACAATACATTTCCTGTGTTATTTTAGGTACCCACCAGCCACTGCTATTAGGTAAGTACGAGACAGGTACAGTCTGCAGTAAAATTGTTACTTTAGCTAAAATGTACTTTTGTGTCCCTACTTTATTACACCGCACACACGTCATTTAAACTTTTTACGATAACTTAACTTAGCTAGAAGTAAAAGCGAGATGGATTTTGGCAAATAAATTGTTATATGATTGACTATTCAACTGGCAATTTGTTTCTCGTTTATTATAATAAATTGTAAGAGAACTTACGTACTTATATTTATAATAACGAAATGCCAAACTTCTGTATTACATACTTTATTCAACATCTAGTAATAGATAAGTTAATTAACTTATTTAGCACATTTTGTTTAAGTATACCTACTTATTTTATCGACATTTTGGGTCTTAGCCATTTTAGTACCAACAATGAAATACATTAAAACTAATTTATTTCTAAGTACAAATATGCTAAAGTTTAGCTCTTTTACAAGTCTCAATTTTGTTTTTTTTACCCTACCCCTGCTGCTCCGGGACAATATGGGGGCTAGTGCCGAGAAGATGCAGCGCAATAACCTCGGTCACTATGGTTATCTTTTTAAATAATTATAAACAAGGAAATATTGTTTTAATTGTATTTTTTTTCTCTGTACTGTTTGTTTTGTGTGGTGTGACTGGTGTGCAATAAAGAGTATTTATCTATCCATGTGCCTGTGCGAGCAGGACAGTTAACTTTACAAATTTTTACCATTTAAATAGTACCTAATTAACAACAAGTATAGCGAGTTTTTTAAAATGAAAAGGTGCTTTTAAAAATCAGGTCATTTTACATTTGGCTCTACAGAGCGCCTTATAGCGTCTGTCTGTACAATCGTGCACTTAATTCCACGATACAGCAACAGAACAGAAAGCTTGTAGTCTTACACCTCTCGTAATTTGAGAGAACAAGGTTTGCGAACCCCACAAATGAGTCCTAATATGCCTCGTTTCAGTTTTAATTCACAGTCATTTTGTGCCTCATTCCATCACGCAAATTGCTTCCAGCCCTTCCAGGTTGCAAAGGAGTTCCTGTTATTATCAATTGGTAAGTAAGTACATACTTATGTTAAAACAAGACGCGATGAGAATATTATAATGTTTGTAAATTGGCTCAACTAAATTGTTTCTTTTGGTAGGAAATAATAGTGAGCTAACTTTTGCACCTAACACTTAAATTGCTATTAAATTAAAATCTCTACGATATAAATGTTTTCAAATCATAACGAACTAATAGGACCTACATAAGTACAAAATGTAAAGGAAAGTGTTTTTTAAAGATTAGATTCTGTTAAAGGTTCTTTGTATTACGATATTATACTTACTTAGTTAATAATAATTGTTGATTAATAAATGCAGTAAATACTTCGAGATTAAGTTCAACCTTATTTGAACTGTTTGACTATTTTTATTAGGTATAATTATGGGTGATACAAGTAGGCTGTAGCTCTTTCGGAATCAACATTAAATGATTGAATCGTTAAACGAAATGAATCTGTTTAACCACCTCGAAATAAGAATATTAATCGTCGAATTTATGATATAATAATGATAAAAGTATTAAGTATTGACCGACATTAAGTTGTCTGACATATTAATTAGTGGCAACTTCCGCGGGATCATGTCATTTACCTTCGATGTTATTGCGCATTTCCTTTGTTTTTTATTGATTTCATGAGCAGAATATTTTATTTCCTGTGTTTAACTACTTTTATTACTTATCCCTAAAAAGCAAAAGCA
This sequence comes from Anania hortulata, assembly GCA_963576865.1. NCBI lineage: Eukaryota > Metazoa > Arthropoda > Insecta > Lepidoptera > Crambidae > Anania > Anania hortulata. Next base: position 14,054,519 of record OY756396.1, on the reverse strand, counting down.
TTCGATTCCTAAAGTAATTGTATTTACCTTGTTGTCTCTTCCTTAAATATTTACTAATTTTAAATAATACAGAAAACTTACTTAGGTAGGTATTAGGCGTTTATTATATTTTCTTTCCTGGGTCTGTGATAAAAAGATCTACAAACACACACGTTTTATTAACATAAGTAAAGAAAAGAATACAAGTAGAAAGGCGTAAGTGTATCGTTTTTATTTTGTCCCTTGCGTCACGTCACTTATGGTCTACGATGTAAACATTGACCTCGACGATATCAACAGTATTATTTAAATTTAAATAAATTCGATTTATAGAACTCATCAATATTGGGGGCGTTCTGATACGTTTTTAATCTCGCGTGTTGTGGGGTATAAGCATAAGGCACTGCTTTGATATTCAAATTAGTGTAGAGATCGGCCTGTCATCTGTGCCGTAATGAGGCGTAGAATGACAAACTACCCTCTTTCTTCAACGCCCACTAGTGGTCAGTATAATAAGGCTACGATACCACGAATGTTCGAACGCCTGTATCCGGCGATTCATTGATGAATGATAGACTATGTGCACTATGCATCGGTAAACCCTTGTTATATGCATTTAGGAAGCAAGTATTGTTTATACGAAAGCAGCTTTAGCTTTCTGCAAACTATGCATCGATTGATGTTCACGAGGGAAGATAATGGTATGCTATCGAGAAAAATCACTTAGAAATGATCATTCATAACTCCCCACTTCGTTCGGAACTGTAGATGAAACCGGGTCAGTAAAACATGGGCTTAAAGCGCTTTAAGGGTGCGTTTCCAACAATTTAAAGCGGAGAAAAGAAGAACTGTGTTTTTAATACGATTGCATAAAAAGGAGTGTGTAATGTTTTAAGGGTTTATGTAGTATGTATATTTTTATTATAATTTTAAAGAACTTTGATTTTTCAAGATACTTATTGCCCATCTGAATATTTTGTTAGTTTTTATTTGCCTGCCATGTATAAGTTATGAAATAGTTTCGTAAAGTAACAAAATTAATTGTGATAGGTATGTAAGTAGTTTCTTGGCCGAAGTTGTTTCTTATCATGAGTATCAACAAAGCCCTAAGTATTTAAGTATTTTTCATCTATTTATGGATGTGTGCATGTGCGTGTTTTTGTTCCACCTTATCATCAATTTCAAGGGTGGAAAATGCCCACCCTAGGCTGCAATATTATTTATTACTAGGCGCAATTATTTTACTCTTTGACTAGGCGTCATCTAAGATCTCTGATTTGACTTTTATACAGGTGACAGATGGCAACGGACGCGGCTGCGGAAACGTCTTGTCTTGTGAAACATTGTAAGGTCAAACGCTGCCATTGGTCGATCCTTGGGCTGGCGGAAGTTGACTGAAAGATAGACTAATGGCAGCGTTTGACCTTATAATGTCAAGACGAGTCCGCAGCCACGTCCGTCGCCATCTGTCACCGGCTTTAGTTATTCAACCGTGTGTCACTGTTCCTTATAGACTGGAACATCCTTTTTAAAAAATGAGGCACGCAAGCGGGGTTAGTTTAGTTGGACGGCCCGTAGACTTTGAATAGGTATGCTACTAAATCTATGGGACGGCCAGTTTATGGACAGATAGTGTAGCATTAAATTTTTTCGCACTGTTGCTATCACAGTCGCCGTTGTCTTGCCCTTGAGTATAAAAATGCCTAACATCTCGAAAAATAACTCCGCTTTTGCTTGCAAGTACCACTACTTTTATCATAAAACAATGCTTAAACATTTTTAAAACGCACAAAAGTTTTGCGTTCTCTTCGCTAGCGCTGCATTCTGTTACATGCCTATAGCACAGTAGAAATGACATTTATGATTTGTTTGACAAAATTTTTCGCTATTTTTAACCTGTATAATTCGCTATGTGCAAAGTAGGTGGTGGGGGCCGTCAAATCGATCGCAGCACGAAATCTGGCAGAAATGTGAAAAAACTCTGGACTGTCAGTGTCAAATTGCTATTTTTCCATAGAATTCCATACTAACATTATTATGTATTTTTAAGTAAAAACGTTATAATTCGCGATATGGGTCACATTACGTCTTGTGTTTTATAGTGTAGAAACAATGGGATAAACAGTTCGTGCATGTTTTATTCGTTTCTAATATCAAGATGGAAATTGGAGCAACGACATAAATTCATAGCTGTTGTGAAGAGAAAAAAGTTTGTAGGGAGTTTGTGTCACAGACGTTTGTCTTAAGATCACAGCTCTTATTAAGTAGCTTTGTCCGTTGGTTCTAAGTTCTTCAACGTCTCTCACATGCTGTGCTAATACATTTTTTTTCCCTTTTTGCACAGTTTGAGGTTGAAAAGTTATATCATGTTGTATTGCTCCAAATCCCGTTCGTATTACAACATTCATATTTAGTTCAAGTAAGAAAATCACTTATTATAATATGCACATACTTTTAAGATATTTTTATCTAATTTCGAAGAAAAACAATCCGAAAATCATTCTCAAACCATCCAGTTGCCATAATTTGAAAGATCTTAAGACCACAATAATTTTGGTTACTAGGGGCGCTGTCATCGCGCACACAGCCAATATGTGCAGTTTTTAGTATGGGCGAGAGTTGACAGGACTTGTCATTTCATACTAAATGTAAGTGTAAAATCACTTACTAGTTTCGGAGAAAGATGGTTCGTATTACTGATCTCTAAGGTATGTGCTCGATGATTACAAGGCTCTCATTCGGCAAAGGGCTTTAAACTTTTTTTCAGTTGTATTATTCTTAATGTACTTAATCGAATTCGAATTCTTAATGTAAATGTGATGACGATGACGATGAATCTCGAATTCTAACACGAAAACAATTTGTGTATGAAAATGGTTTCTAATGCTTCCGATTTTACGCATTTTTGAATCATTCGAAATAGGTGTTGCTGTTAAATTGAAATCTCGTAATTATTTTTGTATCACGTAAAAAATATACAAGCAAAAACTGATTAACGAACGTAAATAAAAAGTTATTATGTCAAATCTCTGTCAACCATGTTTACTTGTCAATGTCATTCTTCCGTACTTTTTACTCGTAGAAATCGAAAAACGAGTGGATAAGACCATTCGTAACAGAATTCACGGAATGAATTTTCAATAATAGTGATTTTAGGTATTCGCATGCGAATCTTGCGATTTCGTATTCGGATTGGAATTCGCATTTATAAATGAAATTCGAATTCGAACATGAAAACAATTCGTGTGTGAAGTTTATTTCTATTGCTCACGATTTTACGCATTTTTGAATCACTTGTAACTATTTTCGTTTTACGCAGTTTTAAACGGAATGCAAAAACTCCGTGATTTTAAAAACCAGTAGTGAATCGCTTAAGACGGAACGTAAATATAAAAGTTATTAGGCCAAATTTCTGTTATAAACTTATGTTTACTTGTCAATGTCATTCTTCCGTAATTTCTACTTGTAGAAAAAGAAAAACGAGTGGTCGTTGCAGAATTCATGGAATGAATTTTCAAAAATACTTACTGATTTTAGGAATTCGCATGCGAATCTTGGGATTTCGTGTTCGGTTTGGAATTCGCATGATTCAAAAATACGTCTCTTGATTGAATCTAAACCCCTCTCATAGCTATTAGTTATTATCTCTTTCCTCTTACTTACTTAGCTACACTACAATCGATCCTAGCAAGTTTTCGCTAAAATGCCGTTCAATGCAAGCAATTTGTTACAGCAATTTCGAAGCTAGTGTAGTGTCCGATACGTCATTAACAAGATTGCTTACAAGTTTTGTGAAAAATCACTTAAACCACACTTACGGCTATTAGGCGATATTACAGGTCCGGGTTCGAGCCTTAATCTCCAGTCCCGTTATCGTCTTAACGGTAATGTGATTGATGAACGCGTATTGTTGCTCCCTAAATTGGATGAGCATTCGTCCCACGTAACTAAAACTGATAGGTACAATTAAAACGATTTATAAGCTTTAGATTGTAATGACTTGGACTTGTTTACGGTCTAGCGAAATCCATTTGAAGAGTCTAATATTGTAAAGTAGTAGTAGGTACCTCTTGCGTTGCGCAAATTTAAACCAGTTAAGTACCTAGGTACAGACAACGGCAGGTATCCCTACCCAAAAGTAAAAGGTCATTGAATTGATGTTCAAGTTTATGTCCAACACTTAGAGATCAAAATTAATTGAGAAAATTTAACGTTTTATGGGAGGTTGAAGTGCTGTCTGTACAAATGTTACTAGTCAAAAATTAAATCAAAAACAAAAACGTTACCCCTTCTTTCCAATGTTCGGTCTTACTTTGCCAATCTGGGATATAGGTACCTACTTAAATGTATCAGATGCATTATGTACTAACTTACAGCCATATTCATGAACGTTAATTAACTTTAGGTCAACACTTAACGTCAGGTGATAGAGGACACTAATACCTATCGACTGGACCCCCATGTATGTTCAGCGAAAATGAACGATTGTCGAGATATTTAGTTTAGAATGAATTTTGACCTGAATGCGAATTGATAAAGAGGACAGAAAAACACGTGTGTCCATAGGTTTATGCTAGAGACCCATTTTTTTTTACTAAAAAATTCCAATAATGTACCTTTCTGAATAAAATATCATTTAAAGGTTATAAGGCATAAAACATTTTGCAGAAAAATAAATATTCATAGCGTTTAAATGAAGTAATTAATGCTTATTAAACATATTTTCGTCGTTTTAATATTTTGAATTTTATTTAAGAAATAAATTCGAGGAAAATTTTGCCTCTTTCAATTTCACTCAATATTTTGACATGAGGCTTTGAAACTTACAGAGCTGTTAGTCAACTAAGTGAGGAAGTTTTTAAGGTAGGTAGGTACATAACAGAAAATATTTAAGCACATTATTTTTAACTAGAGCAAGACTAAGTTACACATAAATTATCAAAATAACAAAATAATAGTTGAATATTTATTTTTTCGCAATTTTGTTTATATTTAGTATTGTTGTTGTTTCGATTATCAGCGCCTCTGGTAGTAGAATATAGAACTAGTTTACTACAATTTACCGCGGAATTTTGTAAACGGCACTCGAATCGACAGTTAGTTTTCACGGACTTTACAAACTGACGAGTAGTTTTACAATTCGACTTAGGCATTGCACAAAACAGCGAGCATTTGCAAACGGACGAAGCCATTTGTATCCACTGATCAAGTAATACTACGATGTACTACTACTAAACTAGGCTACTGAATATGCCGACGACAGAAAGTTAAAAGGATCTTCTATCTGACAGCGGGCATTTGACGTCAATTAAAGCAGAGTAGGGGCAAGGTCGAGCAATCTCAAAAGGAGGCCACATTCTGCTTAGCAAGCGTATTGCAAGAAAATATCCCCTGTGGCAAGCCGTCAAATCACTAAACAAAATTTTCTTTTATTTTCGAGGAGAGTAGAGGTAAGGAGTACTACCTTCGTTTTGAAAAAGTGTCTGTCAAAATACGTTTAATTAGGTGAGGCCACAGTAGCATCCAGATAATTTATTCAAATCGATCGATGGCTTTATCCCCCATATTTAAAAGTCACTAAAATGTCTTAAAATTTTCTAATTTGGCTCTCCATACTCAGCCTACTTCAATTCGTTAACAACTGCTGCATTCATACCATATCCTTTGCCTACGCTAGCGACATTTTGGAACTATTAATTACTGCTTTAGCTGGACACTTTTGTAACTTTCCACCTGTAAGAGATAGTACTTCTTACCTCTGCCCTTCATAAATTTTCTGCGGTGCACAAGACCATAGGACCTTTCAGTATATATATAGGATAGAATACATAGAGCACATAATAATATGCTATCAGAGTGGCCATGTATGAATTGTTCGCCATTTTTAATCTGTATCTGTCCTTTTTTTATGGGCGAAAATTGACAGGACTTGTCATTTCATACTAAATATAAGTGAATATTTACTTACTAGTTTTGGAGAAAGATGGTTCGTACTGCTGCTCTTTATGGTATGTGCTCGATGAATAGATACTATAGTTCTTTCAAGATAAATAGGGTTTTGTGACACTTCGGATTTTTCGTAGATATCTAGATACCTACTGAAAGTTTAAAACTTGAATGGCGCAGTGCAGCTTGTAATTTTAAAGCTTCTTCAAGTTTAATCTAATCTAGCCTCATGATCCTAGCAATAAATACCTACTTAGTTTGTCAGTTGGAGTATCCTGAAACAGTAGTAAAGTATAAATTAAAACGTGCACAGGGATTCGTATTGTACAGTCAACGGTAGGTCAACCTACCCAAAAAGTAAAAGGTCATTGAACCGATTTTAAACTTTAAGTCCAACATGTAGAGATCAATATCAATTGAGAAAATTTTACGTTTTGTGGTTGGTTGACGAGCTGTTGTCAGTACAGTCAGCATCCAATGTATTATAGGAGCACCTGTTTGTCCAAATAATTATATATTCCAGAGTACGTACAAATCGTCCGACACTCATAATTTATCCGACACGTTCGATTTAACGCAAAAGCCATCCATGACCAACATTTTCTTTTTCGTTATTACACCCGTGACGGCCCTGACGGGTCGCCATACTAAAGCTGATGAAAAACGCAGACGCATCTTTGGACGCGTCTTAACATTGTGAGGTTAAGCGCTGCCATTGGTCTATCCCTTAGTCAACTTCCGCCAGCCCAAGGATCGACCAATGGCAGCGCTTAACCTAGACGGACGGACGGTAGACGGACAGTAATAGGGTCCCGTTTTTTAACCCTTTGGGTGTGTAACCCTAAAAATGGTTATGATGTAATTTAATTTTTTTTAAGGGTTTAATGAAGCTTTTGTTTATTATATTCCATCAAGTACATACCCAATAGAGCAGCAATATAAACCAAGTTTTTCCGAAACTAGTAAGTGATTTTTCACTAACATTTAATATGAAGTGACAACTCCTGTCAACGCTCGCCCATACAAAAACAGCACAGTTATAGATTAAAAAATAGCGGAAAATTTTGTCGAACAAATCATATTATGACATTTCTACTCTATATGTGGTATTCCTTGTTAGATTTCTAAAAAATTAAAGTGCGAAGTATAGGCGCATTGGGCGGCAGTATTTTGAAAGTGCTCTGAAAAATCCGATAGATATGCAGCTGACATTTCAAAAAAGAGGATTTTAAACCTACAATCTTGCCTAGTTAACAGGTGTTGTACATTAAGTAATAATAAGTATCCAACCCACGAGTGCACACACACACACACACAAATCTAGTCTAGATTTTAGATTATTAAATCATATAATGTGATCACTAAAATAAAATATGATCCTGCGAGTGTTGACTCGAGTTAGAGTAAATGGTTAAAACATACGTGTCAATCTAATGATCAGACGTGAGCTTGAACACACATAAATACCTACACCATGGAGCACATACTCTATAGAGTAGAAATGTCCTAATATGATTTATTTGACAAAATTTTCCGCTATTTTTGAATCTGTATCTGTACTGTTTTTGTATGGGCGAAAGTTGACAGGACTTGTCATTTTATTACAAAATGTAAGTGTAAAATCACTTACTAGTTTCGGAAAAAGATGGTTCATATAGCTGCTTTATATTATAAATTCAGTCTATACATTATTTCACTTAGGTAACTAAAATTCAGTAAAATGGAGCCCTGGATACCTAATTACCTACTTTTATAAAATCATTTTTACCGACACAATTTGGTCACCCTATTTAGAAAGGGACACAATCCACTAGTTGGTTATCTTTGTTGGCACGTTTCTTTCGACCACTGCTCAATCCGGTTACAAAGAGTGCTAAATCCATGATTGTCGCACAGTCTGCCACAGTATTATTTTACTCTTTGGTCTGCCATCTCACATCTGACAGTGATAGAAATATAGACGTCGACGTACTCTGTCTAATCTGTGAGTGATAGACATACTCTACGTAGTTTTACCTGATCAGTGTACTCTATGTTAAAGTTAATTGCTCTGTGCTCTATGTCTATTTTAAGAAAGATGCAGTGTTGCCAGACGTGCGATAATTATAGGATAATCCACGATATTTTTGAGTGTAATTCCACAGAAAAAATAATTAATTATCGCACGATAAATCTACGATAATCCACGATTTTTTGCTTAGTTGGAGATAACTTTAGGAAATCATTTTAATTCGTGTATTTAAACACATTTTACGTTTAAATGGACAGTCGGACTCTGACAGCACGATAGTGAATTTATTTTCTTTGCTATAAGAAAGAGATCGAATCTTGTCAGCGTAAAATTTGTCAGTTTTGAAAAGGGTGAATTGTCACTGTCAGTTTGGTGTCAGTCATCATGACGAGAAAAACCGGTTTTTTACTTGAATACTTGTGTAGTGAGTACTGCAGTTCAGTTAACAAAAACACAAGATTTAAACTTTTCAACCCTATATTCTGTTATTTTCTAGATTCGGTGGAGTTACAAAAACAATAATTTTGTGAACTGGGATTGCGATAAAAACACGATAATTTTTCAGCAAAACAACGATAATTCTAACCAATGAATCTGGCAGCACTGGAATGATGTCAGATCACAGATGTGTGCTGATGTGTGGATGGATTTGTGATGTGAAAGTAATCGGAATTTATTGATTTTATTTAATGGTTGGTTGTAAAGAATTATAAAATGTTTGGCGTCCATTTACTTTAGGCTACACCTTTTGATACACCAAAATTTTCCGTAATTAAATAATTAATGATACATGATGTCTGAACAATTTGAAATAAATATATCTTCCTTTGCTGATAAAGCCACAGAAAGGTTCATCGAGGAGTATGAGAAACTGCCCAAAAATGGAAAACCTACAGATCAAGAATTTACTGTATTATCTGGTATGTTGTTGTTCGACAAATCTACTGGTTATATGGAAGTTTTGTCTATAGGTACTGGCACAAAGTGCATCGGTAGATCTAAACTATCACCAACTGGATATACTTTAAATGATAGTCACTCTGAAGTTGTTGCTAGAAGAGGGCTATTAGTATACTTGTATGATACTATTAAAAGAACTTTAGAAGGGGAGATTACTATGTTTAAACTTGTGAATGATAAGCTCGAACTGAGTAGTGACTATGAATTTCACTTCTATACATCACAGTCACCATGTGGTGATGCTTGTATAATGCCCATAGTTGATAATGAATTTGATCAGATTGGTATACAAATTAAAAATGTTAATCGTTTAATTGAGATGAACAAGCGCAAAGCGGACCCCAAAATAACTTACGGTCATTATAAGAAACTCAAATTGGCCACAGATATAAGAAGAACTGGTGCCAAGTGCCTCCCGCAGTGTGAACAAGATTCGAGGGAACCTGGCATGAATTACCATGTACTTAGCCAAGTTCGTACAAAGCCGGGACGAGGTGATCGAACATTATCAATGTCTTGTAGTGATAAAATATCAAAATGGATTCATTTAGGCATTCAAGGCAGTCTTTTAGGTATGATATTGAAAAAACCAATCTACCTTAAATCCATCATAATCGGTGGAGGCACCCCATATAACCAAGAGTCATTAGAAAGAGCACTGCTGTTAAGAAACCCAAATTTTGAAATTGAAAATGTACCAACAATAGAACAATCCTCGGTTGTGTTCCCGTATATGAAATCTGAAACCAGATACAGAGCAGGGCCAGCCAGTATTGTTTGGGTTAACCTAGATAAAAGGTAAAAGTACAATAGGTTGCTATTTGGTTTGGAAATACTATGCACTGATCGTAAAGTATTTAAAATTGTATTTAATTCAGTAATTTTTTCAACAACAAAAGAAATCCTATATTGGACTTAATTTCAACTAGATCTGTTGGTCATCAGAGGATTAGTTAATTTGATAGATTGTTAGTGAAACTCGAGATTCTTTGTCCTCTGTATTATCTTTACATATTAATTCTTCTGTACGGCTAGACCGATTTTATAGATAGATAGCTACCTACTCTTAGAAAACAATACATTTAGAATAGTACAATTTAGGCAGTCTTATCGCGATCTCTTCCAGACAATGCGGTTATAAATCCAAAAATAATTAAAGGAGAAAACATAATAATATGTATGTAACATATAAAAATAAACATAATAAATAATATACATTGTATACCTACTTGTAAATACATAACATAAATAAATACATAACTCTATTAATATGAATATACAGGGTGTCCCAAGAAGGGTGTACCAGTGGGCGTCAGGTGATAGAGGACACTAATACCTATCGATTAGACCTCCATGTATGTTCAGCGAAAATGAACGATTCTAGAGATAGGTAGAGTCCCAATTATGTTTAGTAAATACTCCAATAATGTACCTTTCTGAGTAAAATATAACCAGTAGTATAAAATATTTTGCAGAAAAAATAATATTTAGCTATTATTTTGTTAATTTCGATAATTTTTCTGTAAGTTAGTCTCGCTGTAGTTAAAAATAATGTGCATAAATATTTTCTGTTATGTATCTTATAAACATCCTTACTTATTTGACTAACAGCTCTGTAAGTTTCAAACATTTGCTTTTACAGCTTCATATCAAACTATCGAGTGAAATGGAATGAGACAAAAGTGTCCTTGATTTTTTTTCTCAAATGATTTTTGTCCAGACTATTCCAGACTTATTAAAACAACGAAAATAAGATGAATAAGCATTAATTACTTTATTAGGTATTAGTACAATCGATAAGTATTAGTGTCCTCTATCACCTGACTCCCGCTGGTACACCCTTCTTGGGACACCCTATATGTTATGGATCTCGTAACCAAAAATGTTGGAAAAAGTTTAAGAAATGTACAAGAAAGAAAAGACAGGAGAAAACTAAAGTTGATGTTTTTTTTTACAAAACAGCGAGTTTAAATAAACGGAAAATCCATTTGTAAAATGACTGAATTTCATACATACTGTTTGGGTGTTATTCTTCACTAAAATGCTTTATTTTTTCAGCTATTCTGAAGTGTCTGCTAACGGTGTAAAGATGGGAGCAGTAAAGGCGCATGCAGCGACTATTGCAAGTTCTTTAAGTATTAGTAAATATAATTTGTACAAACGATTCATAGAATTATTGTTAATGTATAAGAAGGACACTCTTAAACAGATGATTGGAGTTGAATCAGTTCTTACTATTCCTTATAATGTAATGAAAAAGAAGAATAAGGAGTACTTCGACAAGTGGGCAATTGTCACACAGGACTTTTTTAAGGGATGGAGTGTAAAACCTGATATCTGGCAGTTTTGTGTTGATAGTACTGTAGTTTCCTAATTGATTAAGTATAGTCAACAGCCTATCTGATTGTCATCAATATAATACTTGAAATTAAAATAAACTTGCCGTTCCAAGCTTCAGACTACACAAAGTTAGTAGGTAATTCATTCTTGGGTAATTGTATTAAATTTTTCAATAAAGTATACCATACCATATATAGTAGTACCACAGACTTTTCGTATGAAATCCACATTTAAAAAATCATTTTGATAAAAGGATATTATTAGAAAACAGACGATTATTTAAACAATAAGAGTGCATGGACTTAACCTGCTTAGCTCTTACTAACACTTACTCCATGTCTTGTAACTGTAAAAAGGCTGACAAAGGTGACTGAATTTGTTGCTCCGTTTCTTCTCATTACCAGCCAATTATGTAGTCCCGAAGCGGTGGTAAGGCTAAGCTAGGTATGTTTTGGGACGTGTATAAATGCCCGGAAGAGGGCCTTTATTCTGAATAAATGAGTATTATCTACTTACCACAAAACTTCAAAGATTATACCCGACTGTGTCCAACTAGTACGGTTAAGTGTAATTTTTATTGCTACTTTTATTGTCTTATTATAGTCTTTTCTTAATTTTTATGAGCCTTTTTATTGCAGTTCAACCCGCATGTTCTTTAGTTTTAGTCACAGAGAATAAGGATTAGCTTAACGTCATTATTATAGGTATATACAGGGTCTACCAACGGGCGTCAGGTGATAGAGGACACTAATGCCTATCGATTGGACCCCCATGTATGTTCAGCAAAAATAAACGATATTCGAGATATTTAGTTTAGAATGGATTTTGACCTTATTGCGAATTGATCCAGAAAAACACGTGTGACGACTAAAAAAAATAGGACTAGCACTACGCAAGTCCTAATTTTTAAAAATAATAGTCAACCTTTCTGATTAAAATATCAAGTAAACGACATTATGCAGAAAAATAAATATTCATCTATTATTTTGTTAATTTCGATAAATTTGCTGTAACTTAGTCTCGCTCTAGTTAAAAATAATGTACATAAATATTTTTTGTTATATATATTAAAAACTTCCTAACTTAATTGACTAAAAGCTCCGTAAGTTTTAAACATTTGCTGCTACAGCTTCATATCAAAATATCGTGTGACTTGGAAGGAGGCAGTTTTCTCGGATTTGTTTCTTAAATGAATTTTATCCAGACAGTAAAACGACAAAAATTTTCAGTCGTGGTAGGATAGTTTTGATGTTTTTACGTCAAATTAATTATTAACGAGAATACCGTTTTTGATAGTAGGTAGATAATGTTACTGGGACCGGATCGACACTGGACAGGGCTGGATTTAAGGCAGCAGGACAACAGTGGCTCTAGCCCCGGGGCCCTCACAAAGAAGTGGCCTTCACAAATGCACAATTAGTTTTTTTAGATAAGAAAGAATACATCCTTTGTGTGTCTATCAAAGATTGAAAACTATGAAAATCGTGTTTTCATCTGTTCCAAAAAAATTAGGGGCCTCCACTTCTTGGATGACCCAGGGCCTCCACACTTTAAAATCCGGCCCCAATCTGGCTTGCGACTACTGTTAAATTACGGGAATTGGGCATCTGGACCATGGACAAATAAGTTCTTGGCGTAATGTAGGTTGGTAGGTACCTATCTTAATTATGCGATTGTAATATTAGTTAGCGTATTAATGCAATAGACCTATTCTGTTTGACTTTTATTAATTACCATCCACTTTGCATTCATCTGGTGACGAAAGGTGCTAACCTACTTACCGATTGCCTTCTAGCTACTTCTACCTACCATTGTACGCTTCATACTTGTTCAGAAACCAATGGGTTTGTTGGCATTTAAAAGTTTAAGATTTGAACAGTCTCTAACCTAGTAATCTTCTCGTAGCCTATGTGGAATGTGCTACTTACTTAATAAAGGGTAATGGTTTTTATGAATGTGCTAAACGACAACGTTACATAAAATACTTTACTGCAAATGAGACGACACTAGGCAAATGCACTGGTACGCAATAAAATTGGGTCACGAAATAGTCTCCCTCAAACGTGTTTAAGTAATATATGCTTACAAATCTGTCTTTATCCCTGTAAATAAATAAGTACTTCATGGATTTAAGTGAGATCACGCTTCAATATCTAAACTTAAGTTTAAGTCGGTATAAATGATTTTAATAACGAAGCAATGCTTTTCTGCTAGAAAACAAGACTATCTTAGAAAATTAGATCATCATCATATCATTTTCATATCATGAAAACGGGTTCATAAATTTAAGCACTTGTATTATAGAAATAAAAAAACGACGGTACCACACCACCCAGATTTAAAACAACATAGAAAAAAGTTATTTTTCTACATTGACCCGGCTGGGAATGGAACCCGGCTCAAATCGGCTACGGAGGTCGTCAATCTTTATAAATAACAGATTAATAATAAAGATTGTATAGATATAATCTATTATCTTTTAGTTAATCGTTGTTTCCAAATAATATCACGGGTCGTCAAATCGACAAGTTACATGCTCGATGGCTTATTACACCGATCGTTCAAAATCTCGAAAATACTTTACGCCGAATGGTCACATGCGCGAACGCCATTACATCGAAAAATTATATATCGAACGTTCATGAGACCTAATTTGGAACAAAAACTAAACCAATATAAGTGCCTATCTGTATTTCTGTTTCTGTACTGTGTTTCTGTTTCTGTTTTTTCTCAGCACAACACCAATAAAACTTGATCGTCTCGCCTGTTAATTAACATCGTAGGATAACCGTTTATGATTAAAATGTCTTTATTTTTTTAGATTTTGAACGATCGGTGTAATAAGCCATCGAGCATGTAACTTGTCGATTTGACGACATTAGATTAAACGTTTTCGGGCTTTTTATATTCGAGCAAACAAAATTCGATCTTAAGTAGGGGACCGCACTAGAATCGCCCACTTCTTCGTTAATCATCATCATCATCATCATCATTTCAGCCATAGGACGTCCACTGCTGAACATAGGCCTCCCCCATTGACTTCCAGATTGGCCGGTTGGAAGCGGCCTGCATCCAGCGTCTTCCCGCTACCCTTAAACCTTCGTTAATGAAGCGTGAAAACCTTACAAAAGTCGAGTAGAGTATTGGTTGATTACTTAAGTCCAATCTTACAAACTCAAAAATCGGTTTCAATCTTACTGGCAATGTTTGTTTCTATATTTGAACTCAACTTCAAACGCTGCCCGAAAAATATTTAAAGGGAAAAATTTTGTAGACAACTTTTTTGGCCTACACTGTACTCACAGCTAAAACAAAGATTGAGCCTTATGGGTTAAGTAAAACAAATGGGTACACGTCAAAATCGCCCACGTATGCGGAACAGATTTCAGTAATTGATTATGGATTATTGTGGCGTCGTGTCATTCAACTTTTTCACGTACCTACATGTATACTTAAAACAAAATAACATCAGTACATGATGCTGACAGTGGCTGTATGAGAGGTGAAAAGAAAAAGGTGCATAAATCAATCAACACTTTCTTGTTTCTTTGACGAATAAATTACTTAATTAAACTCGTACTAGACTATCGGAATAATCTAATAAATAAAAATTAATCTCTATTTCCCTTGGTCATCGCATCACGCATGAACGGATGGAACAATTTTGCTAATCCTTTTTTGTTGTGTTCTTTATTGAGAGAAGAAGTTCTTTTGAAAGAAAAAATTAAGAAAGTTGCGCAGAAAATTATTTATGAATAAACTGACGACCTCGCAAACGAAGTCGCGGGCAACAGCTCGTAACGTATAAAAATATTTTTTTCACGGGTTGGTTGTTTTGTTAAAAAATAAAAGTAAAGCATAATATGTTTATACGTAGGTCACACAATAAGTTTTGCGTAACTTAAAAAAAACAATATGTTATAACCAAAATATTATGTTTATTGCTTTTCAAATTTTTTTTATGCGATCGAACCATTTTTTAAAACAGGAGGACCACAGATCTGAAGGCATGTTTTCTACGTGCTGATTAAACGCTATCACTGCCTCTTCGGAGTTGGTAAAAGTAAAACCTCTCATCAAATCTTTGATTTTGGGGAAAATCACAGGGTGCTAGGTCGGGGCTATGCGCAGGATGGGTGACGAGTTGTACTTTTTCGGAAGCTAAAAATGACTTTGTTTTGTTGGCCGTGTGTGAAGAAGCGTTGTCATGATGTAGGAGAACGCGGCTTTTGAGTCGTCTTTGATAAATAATGTCGGATACATTAATGGTTAGAAGATGATGTGGTTAATTATGTAAAACAGGTAGCAAATATCGCTTATTGTGATGTGAAACTACTATGTGTTTTGTTGGGCTGCTCTCATTTTAAAACACCCATTCACAAGATTGCTGTTTTTTTTCGGGTTCAAAACAATAAATCCACGTTTCGTCTCCTGTGTCAATGTCATAAACAGCATTATAATGTCCGTGGTCGTACTTCAGTAGCATCTGTGAGCACCATTTCACGCGAGCCCGCTTCTGCTCCGCTGTCAGTTCATGAGGGATCCAACGACAGCAAAGTTTCCGAACTTTAAGTTCTTTGTGTAAAATTTTCTGAATTTGTCTCATACCAATCCCGGGAATAGTCCTCGAATTGTCTCATAGGTAATCCGCGGGTTTTCTTTAATTTGCCGCTTAACAGTAGCCACATTATTTTCGTTGACGGCAGTTAAAGGCCTCCCTTCACGAAATTCGTCATGTAAAGAAACTCGACCTCTCTCAAATTCAGCAAACCATCGTCTCTCGGTGCTCAAACACGGTGTTTCTCTCCCAAAATCTTTTTGAAGACGAGCGGCACAGTCTTGCGGAGAGAGAGAACATTTAAAATTATAAAAAATCATCGCTCTAAAATCTTTTCGACTTAATTCCATTTTCGTTGCGTACGTGGAACTTTGATATGTGATAAAAAACAATTGACAAATCATTTCCCGCAATTTTTTTTTTTATTACTAAGAAGGTTGCAACGTTTGAAAAAACATAACATTCGAAATTCAAATAGTTCCGACTAGCTAGAAGTGCAAAACTTTTAGTGTGTGTGCCCTATGTATACGTCCCACTGCAGGGCCTCAACTAAGAGGTGGTTTGGGCCTATTAAAATGTCCGTGCTGTATCTAAATAAAAATGCAGTTATAGGTTCAACGTGCAGTAGGTAGGTACCATTAAAGACGAAAAACCTTTTAAGGGCTGCTAATTATGTTTGATCAAGAAGTTAAAATGGGTCATCCATTTGTTTTCGAGATTTTTATGTAAAGTTGTAAGCATTTTGGCAGCTGAGTAGGTTTTTCGTAGGTACCGTGGAAGGGGGTGACTTTGATCAATTTTGAAATTGATAAATGCATTTTACTCCTCAAATTTAACAGCAAAAAATATAATATCGGTTTTGTTTATACTATCTAATTGGACAATAAAATATGTTTTATTATTATTATATTTGTAGAAAAAAAAATGTGAGTGATCAAAGTTAAACGATGGTCGGGGTCCAAACCCCCCCGGGTTACTTTGATTCCCCTAGTTTTTTTAACAGAAATGGGAAGTAAGGAATACAAAATGGGTTAAGGATTTATTAAGGTTTTTATATATTTGGGGTGACTTTGACACAAAAAAACTAGGATATTTTATGTAATAATCAACTTTAATTAAAAACTTTAAAGTTTTCAGAATATTAATCTTCAGATGCCAAGATGCCAAGTAGATTCCGCAGCGACTGACTAAACGCAAGCATTGACAACCAATGCTGCCAACCAAAAAAATATATACTAAGGTTGCGTCCAGAAACCGTACAATTTGAGTTTTACTACGAAATGAAGTTTTTATCAAAGTAACCCCAGCATTCAAAGTAACCCCATTCTACCAGTACCTATTCAGCTATCTGTGATTGTATATTTAATAAAAAAAATAAGCTGATTAAGTAGTAGTAGGTACTTATATGTTGTAAAAAAAGATTCCTAATCGTTGTCATTATTATTGGTTTTTGTGTTTCTTATTTAATTAGGTAAGTATATATCGGTTAGGTATATTATAAGCCGTCATAGGAAGTTTCTAGATATGCTTAAATTGGTCCGGATTGAAGATATTAATGTCATCATTAGATACTTTCCATGAGCTTTTTACTTGAATGTTTTTTTTATTACAAACTGTGGTAGTGAGTCGGTAGGCTAAAATTATATGCATGGTTAATTATCGGGTTGTTAGGTTGTTCTGTTGTCGGCAAGAGTCTGGTAGTTGTCGCGTGGTGCGAATTCGAGTGTTTCGACATCGGCAGCCGCTTTGTCATTATTTCGACAAGAATCAAACCGAATCGCCAGCCCGTTTCGTGTTGAAGTTCACCTACTTTCTACCGGAAGGCAATTAAAAATAATTTGCATTTCTCTTTGTGCATATGTCAACTTTGCGCGACTTTGTTGCGTCCGAAATTAATTTAAACTCCTAATTTTTACCTTTTTATCCGCCTTAAAAGGTTCTCAAACAGTCGGAATACCTTTTTTATTTTCTATTTTTATTAAATCTTGTTACCTATGAGTATGTTCAACAGAAACCCCTTTCTTTTTTTTTCGACAAGAAACTATGTACTTAAGTACCTCAGGAAAATTGTATTGATCACGTTCTGATGATCGGATCCATGAAAGAATCATAAAATATTGTATCAACTCCATGACATGCCAATTGATTCTTGTATGTTATAGTTATGCGATATCTTCGCCAAAAGTGAATCGATTTTCAACCTACTTTATTATTACTTAGGTATTACAGTTTAACTTATTGGATGCCGAGCGATCGCATGCGACCGCGTATAACAATAGATAAAATTGGCTGAGAGTTAAATAAATGCGAGTAATGCTATTTTATGACGTCACAGTTAGAAACATCATATTTAAAACAAACAAAATGTATGTTTTCCACTTTAATCTTAGTAACTTTACTTAGATAATCTGCTATTTTTTGGTACGATACCAGCTAAGTTAGTTTTGCATCTACTTCAAAAGTAATTGATTAGGTAATTATGCTTAGGTAAATGTTAAGCTTAATTTAGGCCTATTTGCAAAAATAAATTGGTTTTAATGTTTACCTATATTATACCTACTTAGTTATTAAGAAATGCCTAGATAATTTGAGCTATTTTCTTCAGTTACTTTACTTTTTCCTTTACCATGTATACCATCACTACTTGAGATCGCCCGGTTCGCTCTACTAATATAATTCTAATCTACATAATCGTCTGTTACAGGTAATATAAGATAGAGTACCTAAGTGTCTTTCAGTCAGAGCCGTTATTAGGTTTAAACAACGAATTTCTAGGTATTTTTAGATAGAAATATCTAACCATGTTAGGTACATCTCCACGAAAATATTGGTTAGCAACTTTGTGTGTAAGTTTAAACGAGTGGTCGTTAACCGAGATTATGAATCGATAGTAATTGAATGTATGTACCATCGCCTATAATAAGCTTATACGATTACCCGTGGTCAATTACGAGCTACCGTTAAATTTCAAGGTAAGTAACAAATGAAATACATACTTAGACGAGGTGTTTTACTAGTAGTTAGGTAGGTATAGGGTCTAAGTGTGTAGCTATGTGTGTGTAACGCATTTTTACTTTAATTTGTATAGATCTGATTGTAGAAATAGTACAAATACTCCTACTTATAATAATAAGATTTGTTTTCACAATAAGACCAATTATCCAACACTAATCTAAGCGAAACTTGTACAGACAACGGCAGGTCAGCCTACTCAAAAAGTTAAAGGTCATTGAACCGACTTTTAACTTTAAGTCCGTCACGTAGAGATCAATATCAATTGAGAAAAATTAACTTTTTGTGGTAGGTTGACGTGCTGTTGTCTGTACTTTGACGACCTGTATACACACTACAATTTGTGTTCATTTGAATTTAAAAAAAAACAAATAGAATTCTTTTTTAATTTACGCACAATTTGTAAATACATCTATGTTCAGATTGAGGCAATAATTTGTGTATATCAAAATACAAGACATTTGAGGTTAGGTAGTTCATAAGTTTCCGCGGGCTGGCTGCCATGACAGCACAATGGCGACTCTAGCGCATAAATCATAGCAGGTGAGCGTGTGCTGAGATCGTCCGCGGGCCTAGCAGCTGGTGCTTGATTTTATTTGTTTCCGAGTTTAGAATATTGCATTAGCTATATTTTATAAAGCTAGTCGTTTACTCGTTACCCTTAACGTTCATATACTTACTTTACAGACCTGACCATTGCTTCCGGTATTGACAGTTACCAATATATTTCAAGCTTTTGTTCCACGATGCAGAATGAACAATATTGTTGTATAAACCTAACAGTTAGGTCGTAAATTGGATGCTCCTCGTGGATCCCGCTATCGGGAGGCGGGGGGGAGGTTCCTCTCACGACTCATTGTTTATCCACAACAAATTGCCATGGTCAAATTCCAAGGAAAGCTGACACCACCTCCCAAGGGTAGGTCTACTGATTGTGTGTCGACATCCATTCCAATATAATTTATAGACCGGTTGAAACAATACCTACATATAGTTTAACTAGATGAAATTAACAAAAAGTTAGGCACGTAAATGGGTGTAGGTACTTACTCGAGTTTTTACGGTCATTAAACAAACTGCACTCAAGCAATTTCGGAGAGAGTCGGATTTTTATAACGAACGAAACATGTTTTCAGTAAAGAGTATTATAAGCATACGGAGGATACAGTTATGAGTGGAGAGGTCCAAGAGGAACCGATAGCGAGTATTCAACGGATCGTTTACCAGTGAAATTGGCCAACATCGAGTAAACATGGCCATCAGTTTGCTGAACCGTTTCGTGCCCGCGTTGACGGTTCTGGGTCAAAGGTATTTATTTACCTAACAGAGATATGTGATAGTATTTTTCGCAACAATATGTGCCACCCGCAAACAATAATTTCCGCAGTAATGTGACCGGTATTTCATTTATTCTTACCTTTTTGAAGATGTCTAGATTTATTAAGCTGTAAATAATGTTTTATTATTGAAAAGACACGCACGTTTTTACCACTTCAAAAGGTGTTACGTTAACAGTTAATCGCATTTCAATACATTATCGTTATGAATTGCTGTCGAGCCGGAGAAAACTGACTGAACCGCGACTTCATTTAATTTATTGTTGTGGTTCAAAATGTTCCAATCTCAACTCTACACGTGTTTCAGATGAGCACGACCTTTTAGTTTCCGTGTAGTAGGTAAATTAATTATTGATTTCATGTTGTAATATTCATAGAATTGTTTATTATTGGCATGAGGTAGTTTCGCTTAATTATTTTGCGTACGTACTATATTGGTTCGACAATGTGACCCATTAACGTTGGCACTCATTTGGCCGGTTCCTTCTCGGTAAGATATCGCGTTGACGTTGATTGGATTGGCGCCGAAAGTGGCGAGAGCTGATAAGGTTGACATCTCGATCAGTTCGAGTAGGTATAACTCACAGAGAAATATTGAAAGCGTTTTCCTTGTAGGTACATTTTTACATGCTATTGAAACAGACCTTCATTACTCCAACGCAGCTTATCCATATCAATAAACATGCACGACTGCCCAAATTGTATCATTATTGTCTACGAACATTAAATTTTTTAAATAATGCTGTGCTCGAATTCTTAAGTCGAAAGTAATTAATCCTGTGCCTAATAACATTTAGGTGTTATTAAACATTTAAAGGATCAATAATACAGTCTTTAAAGAGCTCCAAGACGTGGTATTAGAAATTTTCATCAAACAGACATCAGTCAAAGAGGCTCCGATCAATCCGGGCAATTAATCGCATTAAGTACGTTTTGTCGCAAATTAACTCTAACAGCGATCTAAGCCTGGATTAACCTGTAAGCGGACCGATGATAGACGGCTGTGAGACAAGGAGTTCTTATGAAGAAGAAACAGAGGTCGATGCTTATAGTTTTAATCGTGTTATAAGTTAGACTCATTCATTGATTAGGACGATTAGTGGTGTTCATTAGCGTAGATCGTCGCATGAACTAAACACTGATTGAGAGCTGAATTTATCACTAATATGTTACCATTTTTAAACGCACGAAACTCTAGAGACATGAGCAGAGAGAGCGGAAGAGGACAAAGTGGCCATAGCCCACAGATACTTGTAGAGATGTAGGTATGTCGAACCAGTGTTGTTCGAACAAGTGGGTTTGTGTTAGAATAGTTCTCTGATTTTGGATATTTGTACAGCAACGGCTCAGCTCATCAAACTAATATGTCAAATTTCCTCACCTAATTACAACTTGAATGTCAAATGAATAGAGTTTAATATCAATTGGTAACGACCATTTGGTGTATTAGTGACGACCATTTGATGTATTTTTAACAACCATTTGGTTTAACGTTTCGCGTTTCGTACTACAAAGCCAGGCGGTTACGGGTTCAAATCCAGCAATGACCAAATGTTTGTGTGACGAGCACGAGCATTTGTACCTAAATCATGGATGTTTATAAACGTATTTAAGAATGTTTATCCGTTATCCATTTGCTAGATCTAGATAATTGGTGTGATTGTGGAAATAATGTTATTATTATTATTGTATTTCTCTTGTGAAATCACGGCACGGATGCCGTTCCTTTTGGAAGGTGAAGGTCCTACACGAAGAGGCCCCTTTGAGGTACGATAATGAGTTAGGATATTAGATATTTCTGCCTGCACTATTGAGAAGATACAGCCAACGACAGCACCCGCTAGGTCCAGCAAGGACTATTGAAGATAAGATGGAAACTATACCAGGTCTATGGAATGGAACTTGGTGGACTGATTGCCGTGATATTAATGAAACGACAGGACAATTGCCATATCGAATGTTTCATCTCGGTAATCAGGTCAGACGTTGACTCACCACTCACTAAATGGGTCACCCTATTAAAGCCACTAGACGGTAGCGAGGGTAGCAGCATCGGTGTAAGCGGCTAAGGTTGTAGAGAGGTGAGTCTGTGGGGCGAAAGATTACTGGTGCTAAACGTACCAGTCAATGGGCCCATGGCGTTAAGACATTTTACACTACCAACCTCAACCTGAAGCACGGGTTCTGCTCTCGCAACTCTACTCTTGGCTAGCCAGTAAAGGCAATTACAAGAGGTGAGGGTCAAATAATAAGGGGTCCTCCGGAAAATTGGAGTCCAAGGAGTCGCCACTCACCTACTGCTTGCCACAAGCTGCCCCTGCGGGGTTATTAGTAGGTATTATTATTAATTAATAAAACTTAACATTTTGTAGTAGGATGATGCCCACTCTACAAGTTTTTAGGTTACCTAATCGAATGCCGTTTAATTAAATAGCAGTTTACTTGAAGGATCATTAGAGGGCCTAGTCTGAGATTTGTAAAGCTTCGCATAAACAGATCGAATAGTAAACGTTAATTACTTTTCGATCGATTTATGCCAAGTGATTGTTTTGTGGAACAGGCCCTTAGATCAATAAATCATTAACTCGAAAGCTTATCACATCGATGCATAGAAATATCAAAAGATGATAAGCTCCACAGTTCAGCGGCGCGAAAGAACATTTTGAATGATTCGATTTCAAGTATGTAACCCCAAATAACGGCATTTTGATGTTTGCAATATACTTACTTGTACACTATGATGAGGTAGTTTAGTAGATCACCACGTGGGAAATGATGACGATGGTAATCCAGCAACACTTATTCGTTTAGCTTTTTAGTAGGTAACTTTCGTGTTTATTACTTCATCATCATCATTATTTTAGCCATAGGACGTTCATTGCTGGACATAGGCCTACGCCAATGACTTCCAGATTGGATGGTTGCCCGATTGGTAGCGGCCTGCATCGGTTTCCTGAACAGCGGCTTCCTGAACCTTTACCAGGTCTTCACCTTGTGAGTGGACGTCCTACGCTGCGTTTGCCTGCAAGGTGGCCTCCATTCTAGAACTTTTCTGCCCCATCGGCCGTTAGTTCCACGTTCTATGTGCCACCCACTTCCGCTTTAGCTTACTAATCCGTTGGGCTACAATATCACTCACCTAGTTAATTGTTTATTATTAATCCTAATTTATTCAATGATTTCAAACGTTTATTTTGGTAAAATAAATGCCAACATGAACTTTATTGAACATATATTTTTTCCTGTAGGTTACTCACTTATTGTATTGATGGTAAAATTTATCGTTGTTCGGACTAAAGATTATGCAACAAAAGGAGAAATTTAAGCAAGGACTCGCGAGCAGGATATTTGGCTTTATCGATTGTCGAAATTTATAACATCAAATATTTCATCGTTTATGCAATTCTTTGCTAAAACGATGATCATGTTTTACGGAAACTGGCAAGCTACGTAGGAAACAAATGTCTGGCCATGCCGCCACCGCCGGGTCCTGGCAAAAAGGGTAGACCCAAGAAATGCTGGCTTGACGTTGTGAGGCCTGACATGCGTGCCATGATCTCACAACTAGAGACGCTCAAGACCGTGCGAAGTAGAGGAGTACCTAAATCAAGAAAAGCGGACCCTGGGCTCCAAAGCAATAGCTTTGTACGCGACCAGGGTCAATCCCGCCTGGCTGGTATAGATGATGATGATGCAATTCTTTGCTAACAACACTGCATAAAACTATTAATTTAATTTTGAAGTAAGTATGTTAATACAGTATTAACCTGGTTATTAAGTTCAAAATTTTCAACACGCAGATCTAAATAGTTACCTATTTTGCTATTCTTAGCTCACCATGAAATATTGTTATGTAACTAATATTTTTCTGAATTTAGCGTAAGATTTGTAAGTACTACTTAAATGTTTTTAAAGTTAGTATAGCATCAGTTCCCTCTGATATCATAAATTATAATTATGTTGGTGATACACAAGTAGGTAAACGAAATTAATCTTTATAATGTCTCACTTGCGTGGACTGAAGGCAGGCTTGTATCGCCGCGGAGGATGTAAAGAAGACCTTTTCTGTCCGTGCGCAGCGGGTGAGTTGCTATCGCTAGTGTTAAATTATGTCTTTATCGGCTTCCCTCCGAACATGACAATAATTTCTCCCTATATGATTGTACGTATTACGTTTACGTTATGTAACTTGTGTCGATATCGAGACTACGCGAATTTTGGCGAATTCGGTCGATTGCCGTCGTTAAATTATAAAATGACGGTTTCAAAACACAAATCGTCAATAAGTTTAAAATAAATTTTTTGTAAACTATATCTTGTTAGTGTTTTAAAGTAAACAAGTCCTAAAGTAGGAAGAATACTGAAGCATTGGTAGCTCTGAAAGCTTGTCCGAATCCCGAAGGCATGGCAGCTAAATCACAGTCACAACCAGTTTTGAAAAGTTTATTAAATAAAACAACTAACATTTTTATAATAGACATATACACATAGTACTTAAAGATCTGCAATATTTTGTTCCTTACGGTAAGCGGTGATGTAGCTCAACTCTTTTTAGGGTTCCGTAGTATTGACAAAGAACCTTTATAGTTTCGTCATGTCCGTCTGTCTGTCTATCCGTCCGAGGTTTTGCTAAGAGACTGTTAGTATTGGAAAGCTGTAATTTTGAAGGTGTGTGTATACCAATGGGGAATATGCATGTTTTTTTATTTGGTACTAAAATAAAAAAGTACCTACCTAATTATAATTCATAACACTTTAAGAATTTTCGAAAAATATTGATAAATACCTGACTTACAGCCCATTAAAGTTGCATGTTAGACAAGGAGATCCGATATGTTATACCCTGACGTCACATTACACGTCCGCCATACATTTTTCATAGTAAAAGTTATTTTAGAAAGAGATAGGTATACCTTAATTTCTAATTACTATATTACGGTTATTTTGTACCTAAAATCAATTTTGTTTTCACTATTGGCAAGTTTCATGCTACTTTCATATATTTTCTCATAAATACAGTAAAAACAATATATTTTTTTCATCCCTATTACGCCTACGAAGTGGAATAAAAATTTGGAATATATTTTATTTTTGGGTAGCTTCTTTAGGGTAGCTCAATGTGAAGTGGGGATGATTTTTTTTTTCGTCGTCTACCCCATCGTCGTTAAGTTGGTCTTTTAAAATGACCTTGGGGTTGCTAATACTATTTTTCGATTTAATGCTCCATTATACGAAATATTAAACTTTAAAGTGCAATTTTTTGTTCTAGTCCTTTAAAAGCTAAAATGCTGGCTTGAAAAATCTGAAAAAACTCATGGTGATAGTGCATTTCATAAACTTTAAAGGAAAATTATAGCGATTAATATAACTTTATAAGTTTAGCAGTAATAGTCGTAGAACTTGGGTGTTGGATAGTTTTGTACCAACTACAAAATAAAAAACAACTGAATCGTTTTATATTGTGATAACGGGCTACTACGGAACCCTACACTGCGCGTGGCCCGACGACCAACACGCACTTATTTTTTTTAATGACAAAGATAGATTACTGAAGATAATATTTTACTTGAAAAAACTTTCAACAGCATCGTAGGATTCGAACTCACGACAATTCGCAATCCTAATCCTCCTAATCCTCCTAATAGTTTTATTGAATTAAAATACTCATTTATGTACCTACCCTACCATTTATGTTAAGCTCCAACCCCGTTTGAATATTATACCTTTTTAATCGAATAACAAACATTTATCCGTTTCTCAAGAAATACGTGGATTATAGTTCTCCCGATCAATGTTCACGTCATTTTGACAGTAATTCTAGTGCCGTTAGTCCTGGCGATAAATCTCGTCAGCTGATCACCCTGCAATTTAACAGTTAATTAGTTGAAATTTATGTAGCCCCCCGAGACACAAAGGTCGTTTAAAAATAACCGCATGCTTTTATTTTCGTCACATCGAGTAATGATTCATGCATCAACCGCGAATTAATCATTCGGCAACCACTTCGCTTTATTGGAGCTTGTTTAAATTGTTTGTTAACTGGAAACAACGGGACCGGTGCTATAAAACAATGGCTAATGAAACAGTCAATCTGCAATTTTCGTTGCGCATTTGTCATTTTTGGCATTTAAACGTAGGTTTAATTAAGTGTTGCCCGGGGAGCGAATGATAATGTTGGGCAAACGTTTGGACCAATCATGTGACCCCATCTCTGTTGCATTCGAGTTTATTAACTGTGCGCCTGCGCCGCCCTCAGCGGTGAACTTTGTACAAGCTTTGTGACACGCTGCAACGGTGTAGGCATG
The DNA here is from genome assembly GCA_963576865.1 of Anania hortulata. Taxonomy (NCBI): domain Eukaryota; kingdom Metazoa; phylum Arthropoda; class Insecta; order Lepidoptera; family Crambidae; genus Anania; species Anania hortulata. Next base: position 14,028,071 of record OY756396.1, on the reverse strand, counting down.
TCGCAGTAACATGCAAATGCACAGATTAGAATTGCAAAAGTATTAAAATGTTTAATCAAATTAATTTGATTGGCTCTCAATGCTGTATTAGGTTTGTTCTAAAATATAATATATGGATATATCAATCACGACTAAAATGACTAAGTACCTATTTTAACAAAATTTTTGAATATGGGTATATTGAAGAAAACTAATTTCTTGATAAAATTGTTTTGTTAGTTTGGTCTTATTAAGAGTTTAGCTTAACATGGGTACAACAAAAATAACTATAGGTTATTATCGAATGTCGAACTTTCATAGGCATAACAGATATTGTATTGTTAGAGGTACAATAATACGAGCCACGGTGCCCAAAGACGGCCAGATGACTACTTGCCGACAGGTGTTGTAAATCTTTCAACTATAAAACAGTTGCGTGGGATATGATTGATTGGCAAATCGTGGCTAGGAATCTAGTGAAACGTACCTACTTGTTCCATTGTTTTCCTTATATAACACTTTTCACGAGCTATCACGTCAAATATAAAGTCAATTTTTCAATAGTTAAGCAATCGTTACATATCAGCACCTTCGATTCGTGCACTAACATTGTTCGTTTGAATGAACGAGAAGCCATTATAGTTGAAGTACTATTGAAGGTGTTTAGTAACTTGCACACTGGAGGTTAGAAGATGAAGAGATATGAATCATTTAATAGGCAAGTGTGAACAGTGTTGCCATTGTTGAGCCCATTAACAAACGAGTTTTGACACGCGAGAGTATTTGCGAAACGCTCGGCTCACGACTAAATAAATAAATATTTAACATCGTTGCCCAAGAGTTTGATAAGTAATTTAATTAGAACTTGTTTAATTGAACATTGAAAATAATACTTCGAGAGGTGTCTGGAGAGACTGTTGCAACAAATTAATCAAATAAGATTTGTCCGTGCGTTTATGAGCAGATTTACAACTGCAAGTAGTAAACTGAGTAATTTGTTTGGCATTGTTGCGAAAAGCTTTAAACAAAGGCAGTAACTTTTGATACAAAGACACACGTCGTTACTTTACACTACAATTGAAACGGAATTCAATATTTTTAGTGTTTCGTTTCAAATCAGTGAAGTGAAAAGGTTACGAGCGACTGCAGGTTGAAGATGATTTGTAGGATTACCTTATGTCATTTATGTTTTAGGCCTTTTGCGGATTTGTTTTTACATTTTAAAAAAGGAGGTTTTAAACTCATTGATTTGTATGTTTTTTGTTTTGAATATTCAAACAGCGAAGAAAGTGGACTTGGTGATAATAATAAATAAGTATTAAAGACCCCAGTTAAGGTTAATTTAAAAACTTTTTTTTTCTGAATTGGCTCGAGTCCGGATGTGCTGGGAGACGCTCCTTATGTTGTTTTATTAGACGCAAATTTTAAATAAACATTTTCATAATTCATCATGACAGATTTGGGTTTCGTTAAATGATTTATCCGGATACTGAAAAAGGTAAAGCAAATAAGAGAATGATATTATGGCTATGCGTAAATAGTGAACATTCATCACAGATTAATGAATTAAGTTATTATTATACATGACAGCGGATCCCCGGCGCTATGAGGTGGATTGCATAAATCCGCCAACGCTGGTTTCTAGGAAGCAGTTGTCAGTAACGACCAATTTGCGAGGAAGCCGCCACACTCTTTTTTAGTTCAACCTTCCTTAATGAGCAGTGAAACCGTGCCGCTCTATCTTCTATGCAAATATATTTTCTTCATATTCGAAAGTAAATAATTTGTGGGATAAATACCTAGCAGGTAATATTAGATGTAGAAATTTGATTTGTTACAATAACGATTGAGCATTTAAACTTGGAAAATTCAAATGAATTGTTCTCTCCAATTATTAGTATGTATTACGATTACAAAGTAAAACCTTCCTTGCAAAGTTTGTTATCTTTTTTTACGTTGAGGCAACATAAGGCCAATAAATTAACATTATGAGTAGATGTGTCAAAAATTTTGCCAAGGTAGGCATCGATTTCGTAATAGAACTCTTCTTTTATTACATTAATTAAATAGTTAAACTGATGTTCAGTACAAAGTTCATTCCTTATTTATATCCTAATCATAATACCAATATTATCCTTAACTTTACATTAACTACTTATGAAGACCTCCCATGGTGTGCACTTACGACAGGTTTTATGACTGTTGCTAATGATAATTGTATAGTACCTTTTATCAATGAAGTTTTATATGATAAGTGTACCTATAATTTAAGTAACGTATATTTATTATTAATAATTATTAGACGACCTAGTAAAGGTTGCAGGAAGCCGCTGGATGCAGGCCGCTTCCAACTGGATGCAGGCCGCTTCCAACTGGATGCAGGCAGCTTCCAACTGGATGCAGGGCGCTTCCAACTGGATGCAGGCTGCCTCCAACCGGCCATTATGGAAATAACTGGGGGAAGCTTATGTTCAGCAGTGGACGTCCTATGGCTGATGAAGCTAATGATGAAGAAAATTAACTAGGTATAAAAATAAGCAGTAAACCTTTAAGAAGCTCATTTATTATGGTAAGAGCAATATTGTTTTAGATTTTTATATTGTTCTTATGGGGAAAGTTGTTGAATTTATTGAACATTCGAGTCCCGTGGTCGAAAGTATAGTGAATTATAATCATTTGAGGTTTCGATGTTGGTTCCGTAAAGAAAGTTGTTAATTGTAAAGCAGAACGAATCAGCCCTTTCAAGTTTAGTAGCCCGTTTAGTAGTGAATAAAAAAATACAAGAGTTGCAAAATATACTTCAATGTGTGAGAGGACAAGAGGGAATCCGGTAAATATTGTAAACCTGTCATCCCAACATGGATATCATTAAGCATGTTCAGAAAGTCGGTGTTCGTGTTTTCGGATTTCATGCTTGCAAATTTGCAATGAAGCTATCATACTATAGTCGGGTAAAAGAAATTAGTTTGTTCGGTATATTCTACAGAATAATTCATTTTGAAGTTCAATTAGATATTTATTTAAAAAAAACAGTTGTTAAAGTTTGATTATTTTTATTTATTAATACCATAGTATTTAATTTAGAGTGGAATTTTAATCTTTTAAATTATAGGTAATTTGTGTGTTTTTTTAGTCCTAAAATTCATATAAAAGTGTTTTTGAGGGTAATAATACTGTCTCTTATTAACCCTTAACTTTATTTAGAAAATCAGTTTTTGTCAAAAGACATAAAAAAGTTTTTCACAAGAGCGCGTTTATGTCTTATGTATGAAACTACAATAATAGTTTGTATTTGAAGAAACCTTAAACACATTTAGATAGATAGATAGATAGATACTCTTTATTGCACACCATACAAGTAAAATATACATGATTTTTACAGAAAGATGTACAATTTAGGCGGTCTTATCGCTAATAGCGATCTCATTTAGTGCTGTATGCTTTACAATAAAAAAAAATAAACAGGTCTACATTCAAGTTCAACTGTTAGGTACTGAGCGTTAAATTTTCTCAATTGATATTGATCTCTTGATTGATGTGTTGGACTAAAAGTTGAAAATCGGTTCAATGACCTTTAACTTTTTGGGTAGGTTGACCTGTCGCTGACTGTACCTTGTCATTTAGAAGATTTAGATTAGAAGTAAATGTAAATTTTTGTTTGATATAGAGTTGCGGCAGAGAATCAGACCCACGTAGGCGTAGTGGATCAATTAGTTTATGTGCCTGCAGTTTATTACACGTGGTAGGTAAGTTATTATATTTCCGATATTTAAGAATTAATTTTATGAAACCACGAGACTCTACTTGTATTGATGTCAAAATCAATATAGTTATGTCGGATATGGGTATCGAGCACACCTACCCTATAGAGCAGCAATACGAACCATCTTTCTCAGAAACTAGTAAGTGATTTTTCACTTACATTTAATATGAAATGACAAGTCCTGTCAGCGATTGCCCATACAAAACAGTACAGATATTCTACTCTATAGGGTATGTGGTCCATGGATATGGGTGTCTGTTTATGGTAGGTATATACTTACCTAATATTAGACCTTACCTAGTTGAGGTAGTTACTATAATAAGTACCTAACCTACTCGACTAAATGAAACCTAGTGTTCTGTTTGTATTTTCTTCCGCACCCTATTTTAGGTCAAAGGCTAATGTCATCATAATCAGCCTTTGGAAGTCCACAGCTGGATATAGGCCACAGCGAGCGGCTTTAGGCCGTTTGCATCCAGCGACTTCCCGAAACCTTGACTAGATCGTTAGTCCACCGGGTGGAGGCATGAGGTGGTACTGATTGCAAGGAATCCTCCTAGTATAACGGAGTCCACAGGTATAAAATAGTGTTACTCGTATATCTATCTAAGTGGACAGCCCGTTAAGCATTAGCCCCTGCACTACTTTCGGTACGAGTTGAGTAAATTTTTCCATAACATGAGAAACTCTCACGAGGTAACGTGTAAATCATCTTGTCCTAAACCCAGTTTTAGTTATTTCCAGACATGTTTAGGCTTAGAAGCGGCCGGCATTAACATGCAGTGTTGTCGCCGAGTCGGAACCAGGAGCCAAGCGTAGGCGGAGTGGATCCAATTACGTCTCGCCACGAACGAATTTATTACCGCGAACGCCACCGCTCTCACCTTGACATGTCGCCGCAATCTGGACCAGAACCCCGGACTTTCCGACAGGTTTGCGCAAGCGAGATGCAGTTTTTGGCGATCTGATTACAACCGCTCTTCGAAAACAAGTGATATTATGATGCTGAAAAAAAATAATGTTGATAATCATTTATTATACAGATGGTTTGAGTTAGCATCTTTATCGTTCTATGATCCAATAAAACAGAAAAATCAAACCGCCCCAGGACAAGTGCATTGCTCCATACATTATCAGATGTACATCACAGCTATTTAATTTACATAAAACAAAATTAAATAAGACCATCATTGCTAGTTGAACGGATATTTTATGCGCATACGCAGCGAGCGGAGGCTGCGGCGCCGGGCGGCCGGCGAGGCTGCGCGCGCAATCGAGATGCCGGCACACGTTAGTTGCGCGGGAAACGTCGCCGCAGACGGACGTTCCACACGTATAGAACTCAACGAAAATCGCTCTATCGAAACTATTTACGATAACATACCACCGTAGCTTGTTTTACTTGTGAACTGTGAATAGAGTGATGTCTGAACTGATGTGATAAACGCAAAATGTCGGGTTAAGAGGGATTTTATTAGTTGACGGTGGTAAACTAAAACTCTCCAGATGAAGATGACAGTAAATCGTATAAGGGTGGTGGTGCTAGGAAGCCCACGAAGCGGGAAATCTGGTTAGTATATCTACTTGAATATAAGTAATATAAAATAAGACCATTCAAAATAAGAAAAAAATTAAATGTTTAAAAAATTTTGTAGAATTTTTTGGCAAATCCCAAGTAAATTCTAGTTTTTAAATTTAAACTTTAAGTTTAAATTTAAAATTTCCCAAATTTTACATACCTGCCAAAAAAATAATACCCAAGAAGTCTCAACATTCTTTCGTCGTCGAAGAAAAATCTATAGGATATTTAAATGGTGTATCGACTACATTTTAAAAATAGAGTCGCGAAACGAATAGTTTAAATAAATAATAGGTATTTTAATAGATTATTTTTTTAACAAAAAAGGTTAGTTAAGACATCGGTAATTAATTTTAAATGTAATTTATTTTAGTGCAGGCCATGTCTAGCAGTGGACTGGAGTGGGCTGATAAGGATGAATTTATTTTAATAAAAACAATATATAGTATATTTTGTCGGAAAATAAGTCTATGTAGTACAAACCTACTCTTACTCTCAATCTGTCCAAAATATAAATAGGTATGTAGTTAATCGCAGTAATAGTTGTAGACATATTCTTGTAAATATAATATTTCATTAGGTATTATCATTGCTATCAACAACTATCCATTTGATATAGAATTTGAACGTCGCCGTTTGCATTTTTTTACTAGACTAACATTAATATTGACCTAATGAGATGTGTTGACAGAACACCGTTGTGAATTTTTGAGTTCTGATTTCTGCAGTTTATTGGTATTTCTGACGGTCGCCTGCCTACCTAATTATGTTGAATATATAAGACGTACCTATTTAAAAATAATACCTATATAGTTAGATTAGACAGATACTTACTCTTTATTTCACACCACACGAAGTAAATAAGGTACAGGATACACATTAAGAGCTGAATGATTTAGGCGGTATTGAGAGAAGAGTAATCCTACATATTCCAGGTCCAGTTGGTAGGTAAGTAGTACCAAATTTTAATCAAACAATAAAAAAAAATATTGGCGTAGTGACAGTATGATTTGTCTTGAACGCAAAGCTTTGTTTCCCAGGTGTGCTGGGAGACGCCCCTGGCATTAAAATAATCGCTTTTTAATAAACTCTTAACCCAAGGATATCAATTCCTTATTTCGAGATGGCACGGCAATTGGTGTTGTCTGGGCTCTGGTGCATATTTATTAATTTATATATCTGTTACCCTACTACCAAGTTTCGGAAAATCGATTTTTGAGAACATACTGCATAAGCAGAGATTTAGATTGACATCATTTTTACACCAGGAACTCTATTACGCAATTTATGAATAGCTGGGCTCTATTAAATCATAAATCTTTATTTACTCATTACGAATACTTACTGACAGCAACGCAACAAACTTGCGGTTGTAAAGTACAGTATGAAACGTAAATATTTTACCTTTAAACGGTTAGACACAGTCTTATGGTGCAAAAACATTGCTAATGAGTGTAACATAATTATGCACGCCTCGTAATAAATAGCTAAAGACGATGAGCTAGCGTAAAACAAGCTTTAGATTGTGTTGATGCATACTATGTTATCTCTAAGAATATGTAAATCTTTCATTGGCTGTAAAATCAGCATTTAGGTAATACCAAAACCATATTGATTAAGAGCTGTAGATTTTGTATAATATACGTTAATAAAATAAAATAAATGGTTAGAAAATACATAATGAGAATTTTCTGTAACAAAAATAAATAAATAGAGATATTTCATAATAATTGTAAAGTTTAACATTATTTTTTAACTACTTTATAATCTTTTTGGAACTTTTTTTTACTGAATCTATGACGTTTTTGGTTAATAAAAATATCAGTAGGTACAGTAAAACTCTTTAAAATTAATTTATTTGATAGGCCCTATGAGGAGTTACCTCTATTTATTACACGCCTCATATAAGCTTCAACTGCTTCAGGACAATTAATTGCTGGTTGATAGACATAATGTTTTGATTCTTCTAATTTAGTTTCGAAATTTGCAATTGCTTAATCAATTATTTAGATCCTTTAACACTTTAAAACTTCTCGGAATTGCTCAACGCTTAATAGGACTGACTTGACATTAGGTATACACATTCAGATGAGGAATCTACTCAGGAGTTAACACTAAAAATATAAAATAAAAAGTTATTTTTCATGAAATAATTAAAACTGATTTTAAGACATGAACCGCATAACGTATGTATCTATTGATATATTTTATTTATGGTGTACCATCCTTTCTTAATTTTATTTCACTTAAAAACCTAATAGGCAGCTTGCTGGTTCAATTAACTTACGGAACACCATACGGATTTAGCATCAGTAGCGTTGCTCCACTAGGGAATCACGTCTTCTGTAGGTAATTAGGAAAGACTGTAATACAATTATAAAAGCTGTTTTTGTTATTGTTCTTGTTGTTACGTCAAATCGTCTAACCATCACCAGGATATCGATATCAAAAATGGGACTAAAAAATTCGAAAGCCCCACTCATTTATATGCGTAACTCAATTAACTACTCTATAAAAAATTTAAGAGGCATCTTTTCGATCTGCGAATCCGGAATCGCGAATATTTCACGTGCTTTAGCGTATTACGATTGTATCGTAATATATGTAATATGCATGTGTAGAGCAACGACCTCGAGGAATGGCACTCTCGGTGAGTATGCCACAATCACTCGAAAAATATCGAATGTAGAGCGCGGGTCGTGCGCCTTTTTAGTCGACTTTGAAAATTTGTGCGTATTCTAATTTAATTAGCAAAATTGAAACAAAAGGAGAAAATGCCAATATCAACTAGTCAACCTTTGGGCAAAGCGTTTATTTATTTATGGATATTGAGTGTGTACCTCACTTAATAAATATCCGTATCCAATTGGCAAAAACTAAACCCTTTTAATTTTGTCGTGTCTGTCCGTATGTGACAGCAATTTTTTTACTTAAGCTAAAGTAAGTAGAGTAAATTTTACATGATTATAGATGACTTCTACAAAGTTTCGAAATTCTATAAAAATATTAATTTCATCTAAAAGTTTAACATAGCATGGCCGAATTTCTATTTATAAGTAATGCGATGTTTTTATGCATGCACTGGCACCATACGCGGTATCGTTGGTCTTTTAAAGATATTGTAAGTTGCCTTTTACACTTACACTTAGCCTTACGGTTACGGTTTACTTACATACACATTTATGAATGCTATTTAGAAAAAAAAAACAGAAATCGTATGGCTAGCACCCGCATGCTATGTTTGTCACTCAAACACGTAGACACTCTGTAAAAAAAACGGACTCGAGAACGACAAATTACCTCCATCAAGCTCAAAATAAAATCTAAGGTAGCATCAGATCTCGCTAGCTATTTTCGTCCGTAGAAAGTGGTCGATCGATTCCCGCATAGCGACCGGCGCGGGCGGCGTTACACAACGCGTCTGGTGGCGCCAAGCGGCGGGAAATCGCGCCGGTGACCCACCGGCCGACTCCCGCCGACTGCTGATTGCGCCGCCCTAATTGTCGTTAGTGACGCGAAATTCACTGGCTGCCCTTTGAAGAAAAAATAGCTGGTTTTTTGCATGTTTCGCTACAATTTTACATAAACGTAAAAAAATTGAGGACTTCTAAAATGGCCTGTGGGAGTCTGTGACCGAATTTTATTTGCTGTTTAATAGGCTAATTTTTTAATGACTGTTTTACGTCTGATCTATAATCACAGAGTTAAATGTTTTTATTTATTTCCATAATATAGAACAAAAAAAAACATACTTATAATAAAAGTTTTTGACTATTTGTATAGAATATGCGGTTACAAAGTTATCCCTGAGTTACGGACACCCTGTATGTATGTAGACAGAAATAAATTAATGGACAGTACGCTGAGTACTAAGGTCCCCTTGGTACTCTTTCGATATGGAAAAGGCACTGAAAGCTATAAATACCTCCCCAACAAAGCCACCTAGATATGTATACACCCGATCCGAGATGTTATATATCCGCGTACTAAACAGTTTTTAAACGTTTTTTTAAGGATTATTAATATCACAAAAACATATTTTACCACACACTAGAGACGAGAACTTATGCCCTAAGGCGACACATTTACAGCAAGTACCTGACAGACAGTCGGTATAATTAGAATACCTACCCAGTTACCTTAAAAGTGCAGATCACTTTTGCATTAAGCATAAAAAGGCTGTGTTATTTAGTAGCCTATAATCGCTGTCACGTCACTAATTGGCCAGCCCTGACTGACGGCGACGCATGCGTTTGCAACCCATTACTGACCAGCCTAGGCCGACATGCGAAATTGTTTTAAAGCAGATCCTGTCTGCGTGGTGGGAGTGGCGTTCGTCTGTCGCGGATCCGCGGCCGACTAACATCATTTAATAATTCTAGGGCAGGGGAGGCAAACATTTTCATTATCTTATCTTATAGAAAAACAAATGAAGCCCGTACCATAAACTTAAAAATGGAATAATGGATTGACTCCTAATATACCAGTGCAGTAGAAATTTATTTTTTATACGCATTATTTGAGGTCGTCTTAGAGCCTATAGCCACGTTTAGCATTACGCGAATTGCGTTTTTGTGATTGCATCGATGCTGCATCGGGTTTAATCGCTATCAGCTATTGCTGATGCTCGCAGCGACTAGCGACTAAACCTATGGGTTTAGTCGTAGGTGTAGTCGCTAGTCGCTGCGTCGGCTTTCAAAAGTCGCAAAATCGCGGATCCTAAAACTAAAGACCACAGGACTTTTATCGATGTTCCTAAGACATAACAAAGATAAGCGTTTTTAAATTAAGCAGTGGATTGTCCCTGTAAATTCTCATTCGTTTAAATTTTTTTTTATGTTTCATCACGTGTTGTAGCTGCCAAGCCAAATCCTTGTTTTATGGACCAGACAAGAATAGTAGGCTATTTTAACTTTCACAACTTTGAATTATTCACACAGATTACTGGTTATACCTCGGTTACAACCAGTGTCCAGGACTCTTATTATGGCATCTCAACAGACGGAGTTGTCGGACCAATCCAGGCCACATTAATGTCGTTCGCAAAATATGATTTCATACATCACGGAACCTTGTGGTTATGTTAAATGAAAACGCTTAAAATATTAATTACGGGTCAATAAAATATTACAATTGACGGGCGGACATTCATTCGTTCGTTTTCGTCAGAAACAGATTATCTGGTTTCACGGACAAGAAAATTTTGCGATTGTCAGAAATGGATGTGGCGTCATTGATCGTGGCATGGCAAGACTTGAAAGCCCGCTTCAGGTGAGTTTTTGTTTGCATTGTTGCGACGACGCATGCAGGAATCATCCAACGCATCCTTGGAATTCGGATGACCATAATTTACATAGGCCCTTATTTCGCGATAAGCGGTCTGGTGAGTTTAGCCAATTACTCAAATTAATTTAATATTTCAAAGTCAATTACATTTCATTTGGCTTCGGTATCTGTAAATAGTATTGGCACTTAAGTCATTATGAAAGTTTATGGATTCTAATAAACAAGACCATTAATCATCTCAGCTATAGGACGTCCATTGCTGAACATAGGCCTCCCCCGTTGACTTCAAGATTGGCTGGTTGGAATCGACCTGCATTTAGCGTCTCCCTGCAACCTTTACCAGGTCGTCTGTCCACCTTGTGGGTAGCGCAGCGTAGGACACGCTGCGCTTGCCGGTACGTAGTCTCCATTGTAGAACCTTTCTGTCCCATCTAATAAGACCATTATGATACATTTTTTGTTTTTCAAAGTATATGTAAATTCAAATTACCATCTATTTGCGTCAAACCTTTGACAATTTATTAGCAAATGAAAAAGTCGTACATTTAGTTCGGTTAGTTCCAGTTGTTCATAATATGTCAGAGGATTGACACAAGACGTAAATAGTTATTTTAATTTATAAGGTTTTAATACGTCCGAACGAACAAAATATTTTCATAGTTCTACTAGCCAGGCATCTCTGCCTGAGATTAGATAAACCCCTGGTTTCAGTCTTCCATTCACTCTATTAATCCCCATCCCATCGTAATTTTGGCCTCATTTGTAAAATTTTCAGTAAATCTCACCAGTTCAATTATGTCTACATGATCTTTTTAGGCAAAAGTATGACTGATCCTTACACAGATCACCCCCAGGTTGGAGGTTATCTGTGGATCCTAACTACCGATGAGCACCCTCTAAACTATTCACTTGGCGGCTGTGGGAGGAGCCAGTTCGTGATAATTTTCTACAAACGACTCTGCAGACCGTTCTTGTCTTTTAACCGTTGAGAAATGGGATTCATTCCCATTTCTCAACGGCTCAAATACCAAAGGATAATATTTCATTTTTACCACAGAATCTCTTGCTGCATAAGTGCTGGCAAAATTCTCCGTCATGGTAGCTTAAACGACGTCTGCAGTTGGACTCGTCACATTGCACATATTCCGGCCGTTCAGAAACCAACCGACCTCGCGCTTATCGACAGTAAATTTCTGATTGCATGACTCTTGTTCTTTAACAGATTAGGACGCCATATGCGTCGCCACTTTATTACCCTTTGATTGGCAGCAGGGCAGGTTCAGCTGTCGCTTCTGACAAGTTTCTCAAACGGCACAAATATCTATCATATTTGGTAAGATTTATATTTTTAAACCTTTTGAGGTCGAAATGTTGAGCCCGTACCGGGAGGAACAAGGTTTGTGGTAGCGGTGGGTAATATCGGTTTTGTAGGATATCAAATCGAAACTATAATCGATATTCAATATCGGATATTGAAACTATATATTTTTTGAAACTATATATTTTCTGAAACTATGTATTTTCGGAAACTATATATTTTTTCTATCTATGCACTGTTTTGATATTTGACGATTCGATACGATATTCGATATGATAATGATATGATTTATTGTATAAGATTTCTTAACAGTTTAAGAATTCCTAATTTTTTTCTAGAAACAAACTTAACTAGGGCATGAAATCTTATCTAGGTACAATTAAAGTTTTACCAATTATTTTCAAATAAACTTTCGTTTATACATGAACCTGGTCTAGCACTGATTACATTGATTTACTTACTTTTTTAATTAAATCAATGTAATCAGTAATAAATTCATAGGCATAAGATTCAAATCCCAAAATCCAAATCATGAGCGATCGGAGGTTAGAAGGAGAGGAAACGTGTGCAAATATACTTAAATTCAAGTCACTTTGATCTGTAAGCTCAAGGTATTAAGGTTAAAATCGGTACGAAGTCTATACGATACTCGGCGCTACGCGATTCACTCACACGATATCGGAATTCGGATACGATACCCCGAATCGCCGCGTACAGCACAATATTGTGTTTTGGAAATATATAGTTTCGATTTGGACGAATATCCGATACAGGATATTGATACGATATATAGTTTCAAAAATTCAATACGATTCATATCGCCCACTCCTAGTTTGTGGGCACAAACAATATCGTGAGATAGCGACGCCATGACCAGCTCCTTCATACCTGGACCAACGAATAAGTTTAGCTATTTAGCGTGGGAATGTTTAGTTATGTACAAATAAATAACTTGCTATCGTAATTATTCAGTTGTATATTGACCTGAATTCGTTTATACAAAAACTTTCAACTTCGTTTGTAATTCATTAAAGTTTAAATTATATACTTATTTTAAGTCCGCAAAAATCTTCGGTTAATAAAATCAGTCGTTCTTTTGTGTTCATTCTGTTGAATGTTGTATTATTTATTTTAGTATTCGGAAAATTCGGAATATTCAGAATAATATTCGTATAGTAAATAAGGCGAATATTCGAATAACAAGCCCTAGTAAGCGTTCTTTTGCGTGTTTTGTTTCATAGTTATGAACGCGGAATGTATAATGCACATGACTTATTAATGCTCTGATGCCGACTGATTTTCGTCCTTTAGTGTCAGTCTAGTAAAATTTCATACCCACAAAAGTGTAAAGTTTGTTTTGCCAAAGGTGTATGTGAGGAACCGGTTTGTATATGTTTTTGTCCGCATTGTTGGATGCTCGAACGTGATGTGAACCCACGACGGCTGTGTCGGCGAGCTTAATCGATGCAAGTTGCACCTCCGCGATGAGCTCCGGATGATGAATGGTGGAACATCGATGGCGTGTTCCCACTACTCCCAAAAATCAAAACATGACTGCAATAAAAATTGGAACAAGACAGTCTTACAATTCTTGCGACGACAACTTCTGGGCAAACAGGCGCTGTGTGTCTGTAGGTCTTCGACCAAAAATCTTCGAAAAAAAATAGACTGCTTTTAATCCTACAAAAAACAATAGTGCATTGTATAATGTAAAAAATATTTATGTAAGTACGTGGGTTCTGTACGCAATGTGGTGTAAAAATAAAGGGGGGTCCCACCCTCTTGCGTGCCGCAAAACAAATTGTGAAAGGAATTCGGGTCTGTATCGGGTAATTGGCACGTGAAGGACTAAAGTGTTTGCGCTCGTCATTACACTATTAGAAGAAAAAACCCAAAAGGGTCTAAAAACGGCGTAGACACTATATCGTGCATGCTGCGTACTTTTTTATGGCACGAGAATTACTCGTAACAGGGTTATCGTTCTCTGCTATAGATGACGGCTCTTCACAGTGGACACAGGCTGTTGACGCATCGTGACAAGCACCGTTGTCGCCGATGCCTGTACTCTCTTGTAATGGGCGGCATTACCGCACTTTTTGAAGGTTATTTTGATCGAAGATTGCGTGGCTGTATGACGTTTTCAATTTTTTGGCAACGTTTAACATTACTTGGCATTTTACTGATTGCTCACACCGCTTGATTGTATCAATTAAAGGTAGTAAGGTAAGTAGGTAATTATTATTGATTGTTTTTGCGGCAGTTATTGCCAAATTCATCATTAGATACTTGGGTAAATATTATGAGACTATATATAAAAAAAAAAATGGATTTATCGAGTCCTTGTTATTATGGCATTATTACTTTGATTTTACACTTACAATATCTTCGCAAATGAAGGTAAAAGTGATGATTTTACCTTTGCATATTGCAGTCTTTTAAAAAAGATACGTTGTGTTTATTTTTTATTTATTTAGGTTCACCAGCGTTTGTTTACATGAAATCAACAATAAAACTTGAAACTATTCTTTAAATTCTAAATGTAACCCACTTTAAAGGCGAACACAACATGCAGAACGAAAAACTTACCATTATTATATTTTTAATATTTACTTTATTTTTGAGTCGGTATCCTGTCAAATATTTCAGTCTTCTTTACACTCCTATTTTACTGCCTGATGATTTAAAAAAGTAGGCTATTTTAGATATTACTGGCATGAACGTTGAGTGTTTAGTTAATAATATAATATCTTCTGCTCGCTTGATGCTTGAAGATGCAACGATGATGGATGGGCCTTATAATATATTAATTACCCGGAGATTCCCTCGATACGGCATCGATTGTCTGCGATAACGTTCAATCTATCAACCCACGTGGTGCCATGTTGTTTGATCATTGTTATTTGTCTTTTATGCATCGTTGATTATAAAACAATAATATTTTATGAGGAGCACGATGTCCGTCAATTATTATTTATAGTCAGAATTTAATAGTGACCATTGAATTAAATTGAGTTGAACTAATAGTGCCGTGTGGGGACGGCCGTAAATAGTACATTTCCCCACCGCCAACAGGAGGCGTGTCGTAAGAGGTGATTAATTGCACGAGACGGGCAGCAGCGTCTGCGTGCAAAATGTTATAAAAAACTGCGCTCGCCAACCCGCCTGCCAAGCGTGGCGAGTATTGGCAATCCCCCCTGATGAAAGTCATTGAGGGAGGCGTGTGTTCAGCAGTGGACGTCCATGGCTAAAATGACGATGAATGATGAACTAATACTTTGTACATAGAAGAGGGAATTCAACGTTTGTTAAGTTCAAATGTTTGCCAAAAATAAAAAATACAGCCACGTGCGAGGCGGACTCGCGCACCGAGAGTTCCGTACAAATCTGTAGGTATATTAAGTAGAAGTTCACCTATCATGAATTTCAATTTAATACATCTACGCGTTCATGAGGAAAGGGGTAGTAAGTATAAATTATTAAAAAATATTTTATTATGTAGATAACAAAAAAAAATCAATTTTCGCAATTTTTCCTTTACCTGTGCTATAAGACTTTGCTTCGTACCAAATTTAAAGATTCTGAGTTCACGGGGAGTACCCGGTAGGTTTTGATTGCCTTGCGAGTGTCGAAAATTTACGGTAATTTGCCGCATAAACGGCTGTATCTTATGATTGATAGTTTTGATTTTTTCACAGCTCCAAGAGCCAGTAGACCTGAGTATTTGATATAAATTCCAGCTTAAATTCTCAACGTGTTCCTGAGAAAAAGGTTCTGGACAGACAGGCAGACGGACGGACAACAAAGTGATCCTATTAGGGTTCCGTTTTTTTCTTTCGAGTTACGGAACCCTAAAAAGTTGACATATAATAAGTGTATATAATTTAAATATAGCATAAAATCCTAGGGGCTGGCGTGGTGCTAAAATACAGAAACTTTTTCTATAGGGCAAAAATCAAATTCTCAAAAAAAGTATTTTCCATACACATGGTCAACTAGTTACAGTTTAGTATGAGAACGTTTTTTTTCGCGATTTTAATGTTTGTCCCATAGAAACAGTTGCTGAATTAGATATATTGAATAGAATCACCTCCTAAAATGATTTTGCGTTGTTTCACACCTTGTATGTAAAAAATCAAGCTAGCTCTGTCACCATTCGGTTATTCGGTTATAAGATAATCTTGATAATTTTCCTTGAATCATAACTCACCCTTGGACAAAGAAAAATATAAAGATATCTTTGCCTTGGACAATAGATCGGTGCTTTGGTCCACAGTTCTTTGCGAAAATCGTATTGTGACAGAAAGTCGTTCTTGTTATTGAGCATATTGAGAACCGTTGTCCGGATATGAAGTAGATATTATTATATCAGTCTAATCAGTTTATAAGTGTGCGAAAACAAATTCCCTAGTTATTGTGCTGGAAAAAACATCTCGTATCTAATCTCGTCGGATCATTACGCGTAGACAGGTTTACAGACTAAGTAAAAATGATTTTGGCATCCTAATTTGCTCTAGATATTAAGACACTTAAAATTTTAAAAAGTATCATATCAATTCGAAGAAATGAAACATATCTTGAAATTTGAGCACATGGCATACAAAGAAAATGAAGGCCGCCTGGCTGGCATTGAGGGACAGTTAATTATTTGCCCCCTTCCTAACAAAATAATCGGCAGTCAATATTTGGTCTGATCCAAGTCTGATCCGAATAACCGCAAAGAGGATAAGAATTGAACTAATATACAAGATCTGATTCATCTGGCACCGGGTTGTATTGCTAACTTTACATTTTTATCATTGCAATCAATAATTATTATGTAGGTACGTACCCTTTGGTGGTGATCATAGTTTTAGCCAAAACTGCTGAACACATCTTCAGTAGGAGCGTTTTTTAAACTCAATCTTATTAAAACGTAATAATAGCTAAATGGCGTACTTTTATGCATCGCCTACAAAACGTTTCGGTTTCGCCCAATGGTCGACTGCCAGAAAATGCCATGTTTAGCATTAAGTCATACTGTATTCTTTCAATTTGGCCAATAAACTTAGATCGAGAGCAATTCATCTATACCCTCTATACAATGAGTACAAGAATCTGCAACGTTGTTGTTATGTTATCACTTCGGAAGATAATTTATTTTTAATTACTTAATAATTTAAATAATGTAGGCATGGTATTAAAACTTGAATAAACAAAGGACGTGTTAATTTTCCTTATGAAAGCTCAATTCGATAGCTGAACTGCCATTCAAAAGGCAAAAAGCTTGTGCTAATTATTAGCTCAAGCATTTTTTGCCTCACGAGAGGCGTAATGCATACATAATAATGGATTTTTAATTACAAAGGGGTGTTTGGATTCTGTGAAACTTTATCACTCAGGCTTCGGTAATCGGATCGCAGAGAAAGTGCGCTTTAATACTTATTGCGAGCGAAAAAAATCGAAAGGAAATCGAGAGTTTGCATTTCATAAAGCACGTTGAACTATATGTGGTAACTTGCGTCTCAAGGCTCCGGGATTTTACAATGGTCATAAACATATGGTTTATGATGTGATAATGAATCGCGTATACCTACAGGGTGTAATCGTTAAGTGTACCCAGGCGATTAATATTTCGTAAATTTAAGATAAGTCATATAAAAACCAATAAACTGGTATTTAAAGTGTAGGTACGTAAGTAAAATGTAATCAGTAACCCTTTTTAGAGAAAAGGGGAAACAGTTAAAGTTTTGAAAATTCAAGATCTCGTCCATTTTATACGACCGTTGCGATGGTACGCAAAATTTTTCCATTTCACTCTTTTAATTTTCATGACATTTGGTAGTGTGATTACTAAAGTTAAGCCTTCTATCCAGACCCAGCCAATCACAAGGTACCCATAGTTAACCCACGAAATAATCGCCATTCCAACCATATTACGTGACATTTATCAGAAGCATCTCTTTGCAAGGCACGTTAAAAGTTGGTCCAGGCTAATATCGCTTGATACTGAGTCGTGAAGTCTAGTCAGAGGCCTAATGACATTGTTTGTTCCAGTCGTCTCGATTCGATTATTACCATTCATTGCTGATTTTAAAAAGCAATAACTATTGTGAAGATTCAATAACTTTTGAGTAATTTCTTTGGTAGGCATTTTTTATGTGCGACTTTTTTACCTATATTTACACCTTACAATTTCTTATAACTCATATACAGTTCCCCTATTCAACGTTAACAAAAGCCTATTTGCACAACTCTGACGGGCAAGAGCATATATTAATTGGTAACTTTTTTATGTGGAACCTATTAAACCTTTTTATATGCATATTTCATCAGTACCAATCAGTGTTGTTACGTAACGAATCTGGAATTAAATCGTGCATCGTATCGTTTTTATATCTGGACTAGTATGTAGATGGAATGCATTCAAGTCCATTGTCATGCAGAGGTGCAGTTGCATAGTAAAACCATAATAGAGGTATATACAGTAACCTTCACAGTACACAGTATTTTTTTTATGGCAACTACGATAAAAGCTACGCTTAGTGCAGAGGCCGCTGTAAATAAATCTAAGCATGTAACTGATATTTTCAAATAAATAAATTTATTATTATTATTAAAAGCTGTTCCATACATTTTGGTCGAATCGTTACTTACGGACGTAGCCGCTTATTTGTCTCGCTGCTTTTGTGTGTCCATTTCTTATTAAAGTGATTTTGACCATGATCTTTCATGCAATTGCATCACACTTCTGTGACCAGACTATTGTCCCCGATGTAAGACTGCACTATCCCAGATGCACACATGAACTCTGCTCTAACTGCTGAACGCACTCCATGGTGAGCGTTACGCTATTTATGCACGCTTTACGTACATACATATGCTCTTTCTACATTGAACTAGCTAAATTAATTAACCTTTTTTGTCTCAACATTTTTCAACAAGTGTAGGTATAATGGGATCCCTTTGTTGACAGAATCTAATGCCTACTTTTTACGATGGAATTCCAGTAACTTAAACCACGCTTAATGGCTACTGTGCTTTTCTAGTCATTATTCTGAACCCAGTCAATTATTGAGTATTATTGTCTCGATACTTTAAGGCAGTCGGTATAAGTTTATTGATGAATTTCCACGCTACGTTAAAATAGACAGAAAACTGACTTTCTGGGTTTACATTGCACCTACCTACCCAGTCACTGGTACTGAAGTTATAATTTACTAGGTCCAGTTACTGAAATTGTGTGGAAGAGGCAATCAGCAGGGCACAGACAGAAACGGGTAAGTACAAACCGAAGTCATTTATCTATCTCCAACATCCTTCGGTATTCCTATACCTTAACATTTGTACTGTACACAAACCAACCATCAATATGAATATTCATTCGTCACTTTTTAAGCAAAGCAAACAATGACTGTTGTAAAAAAATTCAAAGTAAAATTATCTTGATAAACATATTTATGTATATATATTCATGTTATATATTCTTTGTATAGCTTAGCAAGACATCATTGGAAACATCGCCTACTGAATCTATCCCTTTTATGGTGGTATGGTTGTGTAATGCAATGCAACCGATTTGGTTAGGTTAAGACGAGACCAATATGGCAGCGGCCGATAACTCCTTAGGGATATTGTCTACATGCTTTGAAACTCTATTTATCATTATCATTGCGAAAACACGAGGCATATTTGATTACAAATGGTATTTAATCGAACAAAAAATACTGTAACAGAAAAGTTTTTATTACGAGTATTCTGGAATTGTTTTTATCTAGTAAGTTTCTGATTCCATTCATAATCAAATTTGATGTCCATATATGTCACTCACAGCGCTCTAATTTTGTCATCTTTAGTTTCCAAAAAGCCGATTAGCTTTTTTATACTTCAAAAATTATGTCATAACGACGTTTCTGCTTGATTTTGCGATTGATTGATTTGATGACATGAGATTTGTAAACGCCTTACTCACTAACTTAAGACTAGTTGTAACTTTTGTCCTTGTGGCATATAAGGCAAATTGGCAAAAGCATTACCAGTTGCGTGGCCAAATATAGTTTGTAGTTCAAATGCTGCCAAGCATTAATATATATATATTGACACTTTATACGAAACAAAGCAAAGTGGCGGTAGAAATGCAAGCTGTTACCACGCTAAAAACACTATAACAATTTGTTTTTATTAAAATCACGAACCTTCCAATGTTGTATAGCGGTGGTAACGTTATATTCAGAGCCTCGACTATGTACTGTACCCTAGCTACCCTAGCTAAACAATTTGAATTTGAATTTACATCCGTGAGTCTTTTGTTCGAATATTAGCACGTACCTCTGGATTTTTTTAAATCTTTGTATATTCACATTCATGAATATAATATTAGGTGACTTAGTGGTGGATGGTATCGCTCCAAACGTTATAACGTTATATACTTGCCACATCTAGGATGATAGTTCAGCGTTTCCCAGCCAGAAACGTGATAAAGCTCTAGAAGAAATAATCTTCCAATATTACCAGCACTGTTATCAGATATACTCAAAGAAACTAGCTCGTACCTACATAAAGTCTAAACAGTTAGTATTCTGTTCTGTGCCTATAGCCAGCTGAACACGTTCAGTGACCCTCACGAACACGGTGTTTAAGTATTAAATTGGGACATCGGTTATTTTCGGAAATATCGTTAATGATGCGGCGATGTAGGTACAGTTATGTATGCATTATTAATGCCGTAGTAATGATACGCTATTGTAATTTTCGAAAAACAAGCCAGTTTAAACGTGGGGAAAATTATCTCCTCGTAATGGGTCAAAAGCTTATTATTACTCATCTCCTTTTTACAAATATTTAAGACATTGAGAATGACAAGAAATATGATCAGAATCATCAAAATGTTTAAAGTGGTCAGTTGGTTTTAAATAGCAAAATGCATAACCAATAATATTTTCATGTGGTCTGCTTAAAATATAAGTATACAATTTGGTTTGACGAGGTAGACGTTTTAAGAATATAGAACACCCTATAAGCCTTACATGATGTTCTACCCATAAACATGAATAACTTTCACCATAGCACCAACATCAAAATCGGGAGAAACGGTTTTACTATACTTACTATACAAAATTGTCGTTTAAGTAGGTAGGCAACCTCGACGAGAATGTAAATAGAATATTATTTTTTTTGCGATTTTGATGTCGGTCCGTTGTCTGTCATCCATCATGTGATAAAATATAGTATTTCTAAATTCAGAAAATCAGAGCATTCCCTATTTATTCGCATCAATAAATGTATCTGTTAACACGCGATAGACTATAAAACATGTAACATATTTTTTTTCGAATTTGCAAGATACAAGACCCTATTTGAATTAAAAATACGTATCAAATACGTATGGAAGGAATGCGCAGTAACGACAGAATCCTTTTTCTCACGTTTGTAAAGGTCCGAGTAATTTCACGGACTAGGTTCGGTCATCAGCGTGCAATCACGTTTTTGAATAGACCCTAGCTCCTTTTGATGTCGGCAGGATTCTCCACAGTTCATTTATCGGTAGCCGCACGGAGGCCTATTCACCCAACTTGCCATGTCACTGTTGTTGATAACTGTTTGTATTGTGCCAGCCCTTAGATGGACATTCCAAGGTTTCATGAGAAAAATCTAATCAAAGTTTGTTGTAGAAAGTCGGGGGGAGTGACCCTTTAATTGATGTCTGTATTTCGATACTTTTGTGCCGACATTATCAGTGTCGGTTTGGTCCTTATCTGCAGAATCTTCTATGGTTGATTAATTGACATGGTGATGTTAGTTGATTGATGTTTTATTTATTATTTAAAGTTAGCAGTAAAAATACATATACTAATTGTAGATTAGTGTTTTTTTCTACTATTTTTATTTTATCTTTTTGTTGCAGCGGTTGTCGTCCGTTACCTTACGAAACGATACATTGGCGAGTACAGTTCCACTGGCGGTAAGTGTTTACACATTTGTACTTAGTATTATAAAGCTAAAGAGTTTGTTTGGTTGACGCGCTAATGGGCTGAAAAGTTGCCTGAAAAAATCTAATTAGTCCGTTAGTTAGAATACCAGAAAATATTGGACACGTATTTTTTCTTTTCTTAATTAAATAAAAAAATATGAAGACATAGATCGGTATGTTCCACGTAACGTCACGCCTTGCGACACTTTGTAGCAAGGGGTGACGTCACGTGCAAACTTTGATGCGCTTTATCTTCGTAATTTTTAGACAAAATATGATTCCTATATTTTTTGATAATCGAACTGACGGACTAAATATAATAATACTTTTTTGATCCAGGAAACTAGCCTATTACAGGAACTATGGGTTCGAATTGAAATTACTTTTGTATTTAATATGTTTTTTTTTAAATTAAATTGATCTAATATAATGCATTGGTGCTAGCGTCGCTTTTCTTTTATTTTTAGAGCGAGGCATTAATGTGGTTTATTATATTATTTTGAGCTGGAAAGTGAAATGTGTTGTTGATAAAGACTTCGAACACCACGCGGGCGCAGCCGTGTGCGAAAGCTAGTCTCGTATAAGTTGATCATCAGTGGTAGTAGAATTTCTAATTTAATAGATAACGTTACGAACATAAATACAGGATGGTCGATATTTTTAGAATAGTGATTTAAGTTTCCTAACTTACTAAAAATACTTTCAGCCATAAACAATTTGTCAATTATATCTTAAAAATATTAACAACAAGACATTCTAGCGATTGTGACATCATGCTTATCGAGTGTAATAAATATGTACTTACCGTGTAATTCTGCGATCGTTACACTTTAAGATATATACTATACTTATTAATAAATCTTTAAAACATTTATTAGCCTTGTTCGAATTTTACAAAAATATAGAAAACAGGCTACATTGCACAATTAGTTAAATAAGTAGGAACGATAGAGATACGATACAATATCTAGAAACTACGATAACAAATTACTTTATCATCACAAGCGTTAAATGCAATAATATTTTATACAAAGGGAATATGTTGATTGGCTGAAAGTTGGAGTAATTGCGACATTTTAGTTGACGGAACAGTAAGCAGTCGCGTTAACAATGATATTTACTGTCTCGGGTTCGCTACTGAGCTGCGTTGACGCAAGTTGTTTTAATTATGGTCGGAAGGAAGGTGCCATTAATATTTTCATACAGTTTGCAGTTTTGCAGAAAGCTTAATGAAGTCTTAGAACCCCAATGTCACATCTTGCACTAACAAACGCTATTAGCACGGGTGTTATTGCAATACGGACTTATTAATCGTAATAGGTCCTACATGTTGCATTAATAGTTGTGTAGTGTATAGTGCTAAACGTGAAGAAATGCATCAAAAAATTTAAATATTAAATCTTGCATTAGCGCACTGAAAAGGTCTAGCCTATTCATTTATAATATCTACGATAAACGCAGTGCCTGACACAGTTAGGTTTTTATAAACCTTTTTTTAAATATAAAGTTTGAGATAATTACGTTACAGTTATCCTTAAGAATAAAAAAAAAATAGTGCTTAATATAACTCGTGAAGGCATTCAGTATAAAATTTAAGAAAAAAAATAGGTAAGTAATCTATTTTAATGGTGTCAGAAACAACACAATATGACTTTACAACGCATCAGCTAAACCGTTTTGAATGGTATTAAAAACAGTTTTATTAATGTTGAAACTGCAGACGTTTTTACACCCTTTATGTCGTATAGACGCGATCTCTGAATAGTGAAGTGCTAATAAATTATCAGAACCATGTTAATTGCAAAGACGTAACTTTCACATTAATTTTAAAAGCCTTTTTGTTTGTTATTTTATATTGTGTTCGAGCCTAGGTAATTTACCTATTTACACATAAAAAAACGTTGGTTTTATTCTACTTTTACTGTTATTCCTAACATTGCATTTATATGCACGCTTTTTTTAAATATCCTTATATTAACTTAGGAACAGTATAAGCATTGATTACCTACTTATTTAGGATTTAATTATTAGACTATCATGTTCACTGTACCGTACGTTCAGAGTTCATTTACTCACCACTAAGCTGAAGAATGTCAAGTCTTAACTTAAAGTAGTTTTATTTATTTATTTTTATTAGTATTATTTGTAGCCTGTTTAATCATTGCAACCACCGTTACGGTTCTCTAAATTCACTTCTAATCGTTGAATTCAAGTTTGCGTATCGCTGCTTTCCGCCGCGTGGCTAACGGTATGTAATTGTTTCAGATTTCCTCTATCAGCACCGAGTGGCTTTCGACGGGGCTGTCTCCGAGGTTGAAATACTGGACACTTCTAATTGCGCGGTAAGCAGCCAAAGAGCACTCCAGTTACTTGCAAAACTAAAGATATCGCAGAGATGACATTGAAATAGCTTTGTATCGTGCGGTTTTAGAAATAGTCATTCCTATGTAGTAGGGTTGCCTTAATCTTAAAACCTTTTAGATGCATCTCTTCAAGTCTAGAATAAATATGTAAATTATCTATATGTGTAAAAATACTGTCTATTTGTTTGTCCGGTAAGCATTGCATAATCCTGATTGTAGTAGATATTAAACTTAAATTGTTTAAACTGATTGCAGAACCTTAATAAAAATTAAGGCAATAGCCGCCTTCATCCCACCCTTTCTTCTTATTATTTTCTCCCTCATCACTAGTTTATTCTATTCATACAGTAGAAAACCAAAAAAAGTTTTACTACTTTAAAAAATAATCCAAATTAGTTAAATTCCTACCTTTACAAAATTCAATACCGCTATTGTAGGCTGTGGAACGTTACTTCTTGCTTCTATAAGCATTTCATTTACAGTCGCTAACGCCAACTACTTATCTATTGATGATAGTTAACAACGGAGATATCTCTTAGCCAAAGAAGGATTTGTGTGCGATTGTTCCCGAGCCTCCTAAACCAATCTAATTAAGGCTGTGTCGATTAATTCTTTAAGGGGCTTTTATTATTATCTATACTTACATAAGGACGTAGCTATTCTATACATTACATCTATAGGCAATTGTGAAGACAGAGATTAGTCGCTTGATTGCTTAATTGTGACTTGTGTGTTTCTTTTAATAAAATTTTGCGCTGTGCTGTTTCACTCTGGATCGTCCATTAAGCTAAAGTAAAGTGATCTTAAAGTTGAAAGCTTAACAGGTTGGTGAGCTCAACAGTTTGGTGTTCTCAACAGTTCTGCAGTGTCCAGCAAATGTTTGTAGACAAAATTTCTTTGGACTCTATCAACGACACTTAACTTAGACCAAAGTATCCCAAAGAATTGTTAAAGGATCATGAAATATGTCACATAATTGCTTGAATGGCAGTTTTTGGTAGTCCAATCAAGCTACTAAAATCGTAAACACGAGTGTGAGCTTAGGCACTTTATTGAACTTCAATCACAAAATTACTAACCTTGTAACTAAATATGAGCATTTATATTTATGGGTGCATTTGTTCACTTATGCGTTTGTGATAATGCACTAAGTCAAAACAACCGTGTGAGTAAGTACACTAGATGTCAAATAGGTAGCCGAAACTGAAAAGGCTTATCGATGCTAAAGCATCTAGTGTGGCTGGACTCCAACTTGAAGACATACGGCAGTGGCAAATGAAGCTATAGACATGGCCAAACTTAATTTACCGAACAATGGAGATGTTAATCTGCTGGCTCGCGGCCGGTAGGCGGCTGATGGCCGCTTACAATTTAATTAGACGAAGTTTATGGGGCTTGTAGCCGCTTATCTCAGGGATCGCCGCCGCCTGCGCCGGTCCCTGAAAACCTACGCGATCTCTAACGTTAGCGTTTTGCATATTTAATTATATGTTACATGCGTTATTTAATCAGTCTGATTACTGATCAATTCTCATACATCTGTTTTTTCATAGTTGTCCTTTAATATACAAGATGAAAATTTCAAAAGGAAATGTTACATTTATTTTTCTCAATAAGATTTTGTGATATGAGGATGTATGTTTGATATGGGCATTTAGATATGTAAACAATTAGCTACAATATACATATTTTTAAAACTTTTAAGATAGGTGTGTTGTGTGAAATATTTTCAAACATGAATCGTAAAAAAAAACATACCACAGTCTGCGGTCCCAACCCAGACTTGGCGGACTACAATATTTTTATAATATTGCCTGTCTTTGATTTGTTCTTCAGACCAGCTTAAATGATTCTGAGAGTTTTACTTACATTTAATTTAATTTTACTTTTTTAAATTTCTTCTTTCAAATACAATAATTTATTTACTCACAATGCGATTTGTTCGGCTATTCATAACAGCACATTACTTCAAATAAAACTGCCAGTTACAAAGACATTAACAGGAAATCTGGGATGCAAACCTCGTCTCAACCTCAGGTCTTTGAATCTTATAACCAAAGCAAATGGTTTACTGTTTAATTGTCTACTTGTATAACAGTTTAACCTTTGACTCAGCATTCGTTGTTTTCCTCAGTCGCACTTGTGAACTTATAAATCGTTATGTAAAAGTTATTGTTAAAACATTGTTTGGGAAGTAGTTGCCTTCCTCTAAACGTGTTCCGATAACGTCTATGTCGATGACGGCATATAAATCGAATCGGTGACGGAACAAAAACAAAACGAATCAATGTTTTGTTGCGCAATCGAGAATTGGATGCATCGGATGACCGCGATGTTCTCGTGGTCGGAGCATTACTTGTTTTGATGGTTTGTGAGTTTATTATAACCGAACCACACTAAGTTTATGGCTCCGAATTTTTTATAGGCCGGGTTTCTTGAAACTGTCGTAATTTTATAAGTTCTTGATTGCTGTTGCTTTATGAGAAGCGCCGTAATTTACTGTATTAACTTTATGGGACAATTACTAAGAGTATAGATTGGGGGAGCCAATTGTTTTACAGAAGATAATTGCTAAAATTAATTGTAAAACTAATTAAAAAGTCTAATGCCTGTATTTTAGTAGAGTACTTGGAAGCAGACACTTCCTAGATAGGTAGTATTAAAGACTAATGATTAGTAGTTTATTGTCGGATGCTGAATTATAACTGTGAAGCTCTTATTTTACTTAACGGTTTTAATGTAATAACATATACAAGTACACGAAACATAATTTATAATACATACTTACATTTTTGTGCACTTTTAATAACAATGTTAAGTTTAAGGCAAGTAAAAAAATACTTTTCACAGATCCGAGGATGCTTAGCGGAGCACGTGCGATGGGGAGATGCATTCGCCGTGGTCTATTCCGTCTGCGAGCGCCGCTCGTTTATAGCTGCAGCGGAACTGCTGTCTTTACTAGAGAGGACCAGGCTGCCGGGCTGTGCGGCCATCACACTCTTGGGGAACAAGCGTGACCTCGAACACGCAAGGTAAAATCCTAGTCACACAGAGAGATTATTATAAAACATTTATTATGAGTGAGGGAAGTTTTCGCTGAGGTCTACTGTGTTTGTAAGCGCCGATTATATATAACAGCAGCTGAACAGCCTTTTTGCTAGGAAAGACAGATTAAGTGGTCATCATACTTAGAAATACTACGCACCTCGCAATAGATTTATTTCTCACCTCGGGTAACAAATGCCTACAAGATATTTGCAAATAGGTTTGCAAAAATCAAAGAAGTATTCATTCAGTATTCAGTATTAGCACTTATCCAGCTCTATCCGACAACAATCCGACGTATAAATCCGGTTCAAAGGACCAAAATTTACTTAAAGGAGAATTGTATGTATTTGGAAAACAAAATGATTTTAGGGTCTTACTTTACTCGTAGCTCGAATTCTTGACACGGGTAACTGAAAAATAAGCTTTTGAAGGTAGTGTATTGAGGCCCAGGTATTATTTTACCGAGTAGCTGAACGAAGTGAGGAGCTCCAGCGATGGAAACACTTCACTTGTATCTACTGGCTTTGTTATTATCCAGGGAGGTCCATGCAGAGGAGGGCCAAGAGTTGTCGCTGCGGTTCGGGTGCCAGTTCTACGAGGTGTCGGCGGCGGAGTCGTGCGCGGGGGCCGCGCTAGCGTTTCACGCGCTGCTGCGGGAGGCGCGCGCACTTGCGCTGCTGCTGCCCGCGCCCCGCCGCAAGCTCGCTGCCTACTCGGTTTCTAAGGTAAATTATAAACTCCACGCCTCGGCAAACGTAGTGTAGGAAGTCCCCCAGTTCGATGGACCGATGACCTTAGGAAGATGGCTGGCAGTGTTTGGATAAAAAAGCGGGAGATTGTGCTGTTTAGCTTACGTCCAGCAGTGGATTGCAAAAGGCTGACATGATGATGATGATGCCTTGGATACAAATGCTCGTGATCATCCTGAAACATTTGCCCCTTGCGGGACTCGAACCCTCAACTGCCTGGCTTTGTAGGCCGGAGCGTTAACCATTAGACCAGTCGTAGATTGCACCCTTTGCGAAGTGCTTATTTCAAGATGTGCACCAATTGCGAAAACATATTTTGCATTGAATGCAGGTGGTGCTCATATTCAGAAGTGCACATTTTGAGAAGTACACAATCTGGAATGCGAAGTGCGCGTTTTGCGTCAAGTGCACATTATGCGAAGTGCTCATTTTGCGTCAAACCTATCTAAATAACTCAATGAATTTAAGCGTAAACAAGAGCCTTGAGTGTTGACCGCAAATTGGCAAACTTTATGTGGGGCACCCTAGCCCCGGCTCGAGAGATTGACGATCTGTGTCCGTAGACAGACATTGATCTTACTATTGCTAAACCATTCAATTTATTACCGTTTGTTTCTCTCGTAAGTCGTAGAACAACAAAATATAGAAGGCCATCTAATAAAACAAACTGTGCTTGGCAATAAAAAAGAGCCGTGGCACAGCTTATGTAGTCGGATAAAGCTTGCAATATCTAATAGTTAACATTTCCATCGATGTTGACACCATTGATAATTTCAATACCCATTATCTTTAAAAGTATTATCTCAAATGACATTATTTCTTTAATTAATTTAAATTATCTTGAAACTGATATTATAATCAATAATTAATTAGCCATTAACTCGTTTTAGGCTACAAAGAATTGCCGTCATAACTATGTATTCCTATACGAAATCAATGCACAAAAATTTTTTTATATTTAATATGATACTCGTACGTAATGACGCGTATGCGATGCGTATCGTTTTATTTATTGTTTGGTTCAAAGTAACACATGTTATGAATTAAAATAATACCGACTTTAGTAAGTGGTGTAAGCATTTTGTAAATAAGCATTGCAAATAATTTACTAAAGAAGTTTTTGTTTTTCACAGGTCATCGGAACGATATTCGGGAAAAACAGCAAGAGCGTGCGGAAGAAAAGGCCTTCGCTTAGCATTTAAAATGTATTAATATGTTAATTCATAAGTTGATAGACTGCTTCGATTTAAATTAGTTTTAAAATACATACAGTAAGACAAATTGAATTATAGCTGCAAACAGTTGTATTACAATACGAGTTTGATGAACCGGATATAATGTACTTGTAAATACAATTAGACCGCCATGTAAATAAATATGTTTACAATAGTGTACACCTCGCATTAGAGTAACAGGCGACTACGATTAAACTGGAGCGAATGAATAAGTTGTAAATATAAACTATGCTCAAAAGATTTTTCTTGATAATTTATAAATAAGAGAGAAATAAAATCGTATTAGGTATAAATATATACTTTTGTTTTAATTATTACCCACGTTTTAAAATAATAAATAAATTGTTCCAACAATTATACAGGATTACCCTGGAAGTATGGATCAAATCGAATAGGCGCATGGTGAGAGTCATTCCTAAACTTTTTGGCTTTATGAATGTAGGTTATGTAGGCTCCATTTTAACGTATACTTACGTAAAAAAGTGCTTTGGTAGTGATTACCAAAGTTAAGTCACCTATGCCTCGGATGTGAGTGGATGTGTGTGTGGATTTAGTGACATTTATCACAAACTTCTCCATTCTTCGGAAGGCAGGTTAAAAGTTGGTCTCGGCTAATATCGCTTGATACTAGTCGTGAAGCCTAGTCAGAGGCCTTATAAGGCGGCCTAATAACATCTGACAGGTTAAATCACTGGCCTTACAACACCCCTCCACTAAACCGCACTAGGCCCTCGTGGTAGAGTATGGCCTAAACCACCCCATAGTTGAGGTGAGGCCTGCGCCCTGCAGTGGGACGTACTCATATAGGCATATTTTACTTTACGTACGTAAATACATTATTAGTGATAAAAACATCCGTAACTTAGATAAAAATCCCGTGTTCATCCCTCAAACATTTGCCCCTTGCGGGATACGAATCCGCAACCGCCTGGTTTTGTAGTCCGGAGCGCGAACACTAGTCGTTGAAATTTAAAGTAAATACCTAGTACCTACCTAAACAAAACACCTGTGTAAGACATTTTGGAAAAAGTATCATGGGTTCGATTCCCTATTATAACTTTAAATGTTCACCACTAGAATGTATACGTAACCAACTGTTACCTAAAAGACACATTTTCCAATGTGTTGGAAAGTTACTTCTGCAACGAAAGTTCGAGAAAACATGGGATTGACACCTTTTACGGCACTACCATAAAACCTAGGTATCTCCCCGTAACTACGTCGCACTATACATGGCTGAAGAAACCGATGTGGCTCATCCTACGCCCTAGCACATACTACAGTCAATTACCGTTATATTGTTAGCGTAATGAAGGTTCATTTTTCACAGTTTGGCCGATACATCTTTCAAAGTGGACAGTAACAAGGTGCAATGTAGACATTTTACTGTTCGACCCATTGCCGCCTGCCATAAAAGGTTACGGTCGTAAAGACTAACTCAATTGTCTTGATATATTCCTCGGTGGGTGAGGTTGAATCGGTGCTGATGTCAAACACTTTCTTAGATGGCAGATCTGTGATAGCGACACGGCCGTGGCGTGTTATGGCACCTCGCACGTTGTATGTCTTTAGATCTAATGAGTTTCCGTTTTCTCTGGACGTGTGTCACGGCTCGCTGCGGCTTACGAGCTCTGGTCTTGTCAGACTAATATTGATCGAGCTGGCAGTCAATAGCGGAGAGAGTTAGCCCAGCCTTGCATGTCTTGGCTCCCGCCGCGATTCGCAGATAACGTCCAGCTGATACGCCGCGTGACGGTAAGAGATCACTAATGTGAAAGCTGACCGACAAGTGCGGATTTGAAGTCCTAATGAAATATAAAAACATAAAAGTCATCCGCCGCGACCGATGAATCGGAAATAATCGTAAAGATGCTAACTTCTGATAACTTAGTGTGGAACCAAGTTCAAGTGCGTCTATAAATAAATTGTCACAATTTATGCAAAGTCTAGGAATGAGTTGCTATACGAGGGCAATAAGTAAAGGTAGCGCGGTAGTTACGCAATAAATGTTCCTTTGTTTTGTTCCGCTTATATTAAATCGGGTACAGGTGTATTGAGCGATGTGGAGATATGAGCAATAAATCGATTCGCTGGATCGCATTAGTGGCGCCTAGGCCCCGCTCGGAGCGATGGCGAGCGAGAGATGCTATCGCCATCGCGATAGCTGGCTAGGGCCCTTAGACTGGATGCAAACGCTTCGTATCTATTCCTTTCTTCGATAGCCAACCACGGGTCTCGTTCGTTTCGTTAGGTCACGTGACTTTTGATAGCTTACTCATTTCCTTATATTTTTATCGTTTCTATCAGCATTCACTACTAAGCTTTATCTTGTATCTTGCGGATCAATAATACAGACTCGTGCCCTCTGCTAGTGTCCGTGATTAATTGACCGTGTTGAGTTGGGTTTCATCTGATTTAAATTACCACTCAGCTATTTTATTGCGTTTAGCAGAGAACGTTTTAGCTGTTATATTGACCAATGGTCGCCCGAGGGCCTTAAGGGCAATAAGAACATAACATTTTCTTCTGCTCTACATAAATAAAAACTATTTATAATAGTCACATGTGTTGCAGAGACACCTGTGTATTATTGCCATAATTAAGTTAGCTAGTCATTGACACAATAACCTAAATATTTATGAATTATATTGTGTAGAAAATTAAATTGTCTTTAGTCACATGGAAGAGACAAATATATTGTGCCTTCAGACGAACGTGACGATTTGGGGCCGTAGATCTAGATATTTATTTAGTATATCTAGCAAATATTAAGATTGTAAGAATATATTAATATCTCACAAAGATTTAAAACATATTCATATGACATTACCATTTATTTTTGCAATGACTAGCTAAAAACATATTTCATTGAATAATCAATTTGCATGCGGATATAGACAACGAAATCGTCCAATTGAAACCCATTCAATCTGACATTAGAAAAAATTGAATGGATTATAGCATCTTAGTAATGGCATCTATGGAAAGTAAATGCGTGCTTAAGGGGGTTTAAAAGAACATTGAGTAAAGGCTCTGTCACTAATTCATTGAATAAAGGTCAAGAGCAGGTTGACCTCAGAGTATGATTTAGCGTCAATTACAAAATTTAATGATTCAGCACTTGATGATTTGCGGAGAAAGCTAAGATCTAATCGACAGGATTCGCAGAAATTCACGAAGATATCAGAGTTATTTCGTTTATCGCTATGCAACAACTATTTAATTAGACACGGTTATACACAGATGTAATTTGTTTTTATTTAAAGGAGGTTTGACTGCATTTTATAGCCCAATTAACTTTTTAAATATCTATGTTTAGAATTTGTTATTTTCCGGTATACCTACATTTTGCAAAACGCGGGTCTTTACCAAAACTACCTGCCCAGTTTTTTAAATGGAAACTAAACATTTAAGAAAAGTGAATTAGGTAGTATAGTAAGTAGGTAGGTAATGTTTATCTTGAAACTATTTTTATTTTTAAACTTTTTCTTCTTCAGCCGATCGAGTGATAATATTGCAGTCCAATCGATCAATGGTCCGATCATAAAAAGAAACAAATATCTCAACTCCATTGGATGCAATATCGCAAAGACAGCGCACATGAAGAAACGCGCGCGCATCAGCCAAGATGTCTCCGATACACTATCGCCACTTTCATCTACCGCCTCAAATTAAACCATTTCCAGTTTCAACTAATTGCCCGTGTTTGACTCGCGACGAATCGGTCATACAGATTTATGCATGACTTAAGTCAAACCTGTATCAGTAATGACCAATCGTTGATGTCCCATCATAAGCTCGTAAAACGTCTATTCATGGTTGTTAGGATCATATCGAGTTAAAATATGGCTTGAATTATTTGAATGTATTATTTTAGTTTTATGGCTAGACTGGACGCGGCGAAGACACTAATGTGTTTTAGCACGTAAATTGTTTAATAGCTTACGCGAATCTAGGTTCTAATTAAGTTATAAAACGTCGACGGTATTGAATAACAGTCGTGTAGAGCAACTTAGGATTATAATTTCGGTTCAAATTTTGTATAATTTTTTTTTGCTAAAACGACAACCGTGCGGTCGCGCTGTCACTAGCATTAGTTTGGTAATTATGATGGGATTTCTTTAAAAAAATACTATTTTAATGAATAATTACAATGAATTTTCTGACCGGACAAAACATTTTTTTTTTACATTGGATTTCTTAAAATATTTTTCTTCTATTCTAGACTTGACTCTAAACTACCCCCTAAAATATGGCTCTCACTTTCTTTAACAGCCTGTTTAGTGCTACGGTGCTTACCATCATCACCATGATGCTATTTGCTATTTTGTCAGTGAATGTTTTATATTCTTCTCTATTACATCCTATGAATGCTTGTTTTATTTGTTTTAAAGTGAGAACCACTTTCTGTTTTAGTTCTTAACTATCAATATTGTTTTGTTGTTTGTAATGAATGAGGAAATATTTATTCGGATTTGTTGATATATTAGTAACGAGGCCTTTGTGCACATGAATTCTTGTCTCTATCACATATTTAATAAATAAAATAAGTAGGTACTAGTAATAAAAAAGGAAACTACAAATCGGAAACAGTTATTCAACGGGCGGCTTACTCAAGATAGGAGTGAACCTTACTGGCTATTCCGCGTTCTAACTGATAAACCCTAGATGGTGGTTGAACTATTCACAGTTATACCAGGAAAACGAATAGTAACGTTGACGACAAATGGCTACAATTCAAACTATAATTTGTGGTATAAGCTAAACTCTTTCTAAAGCGACCGACTGTACAAAAAGATTAGCTTATAGTGGAAATGTGTTATATCTTGACTTGTAGCCATACGTACGGGTAGGGACGTAACAGTATTGCATGAATTATGCCAATAATAGTCATGACCAAATAGGTATCCCGTTTTATACATCAAAGAATGGTGTAGTTGACCTCCCATTGGCGCAGTTACTCCGCTTTGAATGCAGGGTTCCCGGGTTCCATTTTCGTTTCGGGTCAATTCAGAAAACGAACTTTTTTATTAACTACTTAATGTTCATTCCTCACTTCGAGGCTTTAGACAATTGAAGTTTTGTCTGGAGCATTTTATTTGAATATACATTATTTTTATAACATCAACAGCCTCCTAGGGGCTGATTCTGGTGCTTAAATACAACAACTTTTTCTATGGGACCAACATCGAAATCGCAAAAAAAAAAAAATTTTTTATTAGAATGTTGGTACTATTTTAAAAGTTGTTGTATTGGAGCACCAAAATCAGCCCTTAGGGGGTTGCTGTTTTAAAATAATCCTGTATAATAAAGGTGTTATTTTCGTAATAAGATGGTTTTTTGCTTTAATAATGTTGTTTATTTTTTTATATCACATAGGACCATCGCCTTGTGCTAATCAGTATAATAAAATGCTAATTTATTTCCTCCTTTCGGTCAGTGATTTAACAGACACTGATATATGTGTACAAACTTGTCTTAAAACATTACTATTGATGACAATCATTAACGGTTGCGTTTGCTTACGTAACATAATTAGCTCACTTCTCCAAATGATGGCAAAACACTTCTGCAGATTAATTAGTTTCGCAACTTGAAAATATCGGGAGCCTTCGAATTGTATAACGAAAAAACCGGTAAAGTAAATGGTATCGATTTAAAGAGTTAATGGTGTCTAATTCAGATAATCAAAGGCACCTGTCGGTGTGAGGAGACGTATCGGAGACTCATCAGAGAAAGTGAATATGGATGGCGGAGGTATAGAGACAGGATTACTAGAAGGTGCAGTGAGCGTGGGTTGAGGTAACGTTTGGGCGTATTCATTTAACTATACTTTAATTACAACGGTTAGGTAAACACCCATTACAATAACTAAATAAAAGCACAGCCGATACTACATTATCGCAATACAATAATAAATGCATACTTATTACACACAGTTGTTGATGCATTACAACAATTAGGTAGCGTAGTTTAAAGTATTCAGTATTGCATATTAAATATTTTTTCGTTAAAACATATTGCTAGTAGAAATTACATTATATTAACATATTGTTCTCATTATTCTTAGAAGTCAAAAAGTGAGTCAGAGAGTCAGAATAAAATATTTCAAATCCGTGTTAATTTATTGTACCTACCATCATTATTGGGGTCATCTTCAAACCAGCTTCTAAAAGAAACAAAAACAGTAAGTATATGAAACATGAACCTGGTTTGTCTTGTTATTTCTTAGTGCTGTCAACATTTGACAGAAAGTAGCAGACTGTTTTTGTTTTAATAATTATTGTTTATTTTAATATTCAGAAGCACTTCCAGAGGTTTTAGGTCTTGACTCATAAATATTGGATGTCCATCGCTCAAAGCGAGTTCGCAGATAACACTAAATGGCTAATTTGTATTTGTAAGCCACGTATTGCGTAAATCAACACGCACGGGGCTAATGGCAGTGACCGGTAGCCGTGTTTGGTCGTGGATGTGGTTAGTTTCATAAGAGCAAGCAAGAATCATTTCATTACCGGACTGTAAGAACTATAGCTCATGTGCGTGAAGTATGGCGGTCTTATAATTATAGAATATTTCTGGGACAGAGAATTACAGGTGTAACAGAAAGAAATTGGACTTCACAAGACGGGATAGAGTTATTTTTCGATGAGAGAGAGCATAAGCAGGAAAATGATTATTAGGAGCAATAGGAAAAATAAACATAAATTGTTTTTAAATTTATTGATGGTCAAATAAATTACAAATTCGGATTTTTAGCAGCTTTTCATAAACGACGTTAACTAATGTGACAGACGGACAGTTATATTTTGACGGCGGAACACATACCGCGAAAGTGCCAGTCACGTGTTACGATATCGTCACTTACGAGAATACGCGTGAAATTGAAAGTTATGGGTTTTGTTATTGTACTGAGGGATTACATGTTTTTTTGTCAATATCACACGTGAAAAGCGTTAACGACTGAATACATCGTTGTATTTGTACTTCGCTGATTATGTTTGTGTCGCATTTTCATTGCGTATACACTATTGCGTACTTACTAGGTACATACTTTCTTGATTTGAAAATAGTTGTATGCAAATATTGATTGACAAAACTACACTATTCTGCGTTCTTAAACAAAAAAGGTAAAGTGAGATTCTAAATTCTAAATTAAGTACTTAAGCACATGTAAATACTGTTAATTAAAATTAATTGGCGATTCGCGAAACCTGAGATTGTCTGGTGTCATAAATGTTGGTTTTGGCCAAAAATATCGCATTCACCGGAAATGTTAATTACCACATATGAGATAGTTTTTATTATTTCGAAGTGATAAAACTACTTGTAACTGAAATCCGAATGTCTTGTTGTGAGAACTGGAGCAAGCTAGCAGGAACTATTTTAGCAGTGCACCAGTTTTATCTAAAGATCCATTGCAGACATAGACTGTCACTTTTGTGTCACCTCGTGCCACCGGTGACGATGTGACTGCAGCCTTGAGATACTGTCACTCAAATGTTACGAGCAGATATGCAATACTAGTGATATCAGTATCAATTAATGGTTACATTGTAAATTAGCTGCCCCGGCATTAAGTAACTGCTTTCTAAGAACAACTGCTACGCTAAATATAAGTGCTGATCTTTCTTGTCGTACTTCTTAGCTGCAGTAGTAGCTACTAGTTACCACTTTGTAATGCCGATTTTATTAGTAAATTGGTTACAATTTTTCCACTCTATAACTAGATAAAATTTGCCATCTGATAGTAAATTAACAACATAGCCTGACAGCTCAACCTATGATGTTCTCGTCTTGATGCCAGGGTACTTTCTTGATTTTAAAATTGAAAATCTAAGTACGATTATCTCTTATGTTTATTTAAAAAGCTAAGGTCTACTCGTTTGTTCTAAGGACCTGTGTTTTAAATTTGCTATTTGAATTAATTTTAATTTGCACTCGCATTGTAAATCTTGCTTTATTGCCCAAGAAAGTAATATCTTCTAAATCCATTATGCAAATAAAGCAAGAGTGTAGAAAGCTTATTTCTTAGACGGGTGATTTACTTAAGAGAGCAATAATACAAGCACTATCACGAAACTGCAACTAGGTACGTGTATGTAAGCATGATAAGATTTGAGAAGTAAAACTATTAGGGCTAGGCACATTGGTGATACTGTAGGGTATCGGGGTTGACTAAATATCCTAACATTTGGCAATAAATAAAATTTTTGCGAGTTTTGTTTTTGCGTATTACCTATTTGTTTTACTGATTTGTATATAGTCTTGTTCGTGAGTTTACTGGGGATGTGGTTAACCTTTCACAGTGTTTTTTCTTGGCATTTTGTTCCGTTTAGGTCACACGTTTAGGTAACACTAACTTTACCATGATCCTAGAGGCGGTTTGAAGCGACTGCCAGCATACTTTCGTAACTCACTTATACTTAAACAGAGGAACCAGACCATTTTAGACTATGAATACAGACCCAGTGCTATCTAATTGAGCAGGACTTTTCACTATGTTTCCCTCATCACTGAGCAAACGTATAAATCCGGAAACGGATTTCAAAAGACGTATGGACTGACGGTCATGGATGTGAAGCAAAATTTCTAAGTTACCACCTCTCTTTTTTCTATAGTCCACAATCTTCTATAGTCTACATAAGAATCATATAGTATTTCTAGCTCTTTAGATTTTAAATATCTTGTAACATTGTTATTTTAAAACTTGACACATAGTACCTGTGGTATTTTGAACTGCCGTAAATGGTATTAGCCCATAGAACTTTTCACGTGATAATATCGTTTATAGCCCCACTAATATTATCGTAAGGAGTTTTATTTCCTGTATCGCTTATACCCATAAAACATCTTACACATGTTCTCAGATAGGTGTTAAAGTGTATAACGATTATTATGCCTTCCTGGATCAGACATTAGGATAGTGGTGTAAAAACATTGTCGGAAACCTATAAATATTTCCAATAAAAAGGAGCGTGAAACAAGTTCGAGTTTGTCGATAAAAATAGTTTCAGACACAGGTTTTTCAACAGACTATCCACCACGTTAATCAAGGAGTCAGTTAAAATGTTTGCTGCACCCAAAATAAACCACCTTAATGTAACAACAGAATGCAAATCGCTACAGGGGTGGTTCACACAAGGCTGTTCATTACTCGAAGGAAGCCATAAATCGTAGGCAAGCAATATGTAGGTACTGCTTACTGGCCGGAACAATATGGAACGGATGCGATCGCGATATAGACAAGAAATGAGATCAAATACCAATAATTACATAAGTAAGACTTGATCTTCGTAACATTTACGGTGCCATTCTTATGGACCTTAAACTTCTTTATATTTCAGAAAAACTTAAATGTCCTCCAAATACTATAAGATAGTGATTTTAACTGGTATCATCATTATTATTTTTTAATGCTAGCAACATTTTCCGCTGGTTGTCAAGGACTGCCTTTTTTTTTCGAACGTACTGGATAAACAAGAAAAGTTTGTACTGGTAAAAAAAAGGCAGTCCTTGACAACCAGCGGAAAATGTTGCTAGCATTAAAAAATAATAATGATGATACCAGTTAAAATCACTATCTTATATTATGATGATACCGGTTAAAATCACTATCTTATAATACCGTAATACGAAATAAATTAATATAAAACGATAGGTATGTCGTGGCCAGATCGTAAAATTGATCATTTCATGATGTGACCGATCATTTCATAAAATGGTGGTATTTCATGATATGAACAGAGCACGCAGCCTACATCATGATGTGGTCTGACCAGATCAATGAATACTCAGCGTTTAACGATATAAACAGCTAAACACACGAATACTTCATGAAATGGTCAAACATTAGTGATCATATCGTAAAATCGTTACATTACCCACCGGTAGAGGCGCTAATGTTGCTTTGTTTTTGTGATGAGTAATGGCGGTGGACAAATATTTTATTCATAAAGTGTATAATAATGTGTAAATGAAAGGTGAAAGTACAGTGAAATATCATTACGACACCAAGCTAGGCGATTTTTATGAAAGTCACTCAAAAAATAAAGGAGATCGGAATGTAATTTGAGAGGTTAGTTAGGTTATTTAGCTATTCAAGTGTTTTTATTTATTAGTTTTGTTTAAAAATAATAACTATTGAAAATGTTTAAACTATCTATCGACCAAATTACAAATATTAAACAAATTTACGTAACTTCTAAACATATTTTTATTTTAATGATATGGCCAAACGTGGATTGACATTTCATCGAATGTTGACGTTTAAACGATATGGTCAGTTTCAGTTGGCCATATTAATACCACTATTTTATGAAATGATCGGTCACATCATGAATTGGTCAATTTTACGATCTGGCTACGACAGATATATTTGTAAATGCCTATTTAATACAATTTATAATACAATAATATGAAGGCAACGTAATGCAGATAAATCCTGTAAGTCAAATTTGTTAATAATTACGCCAAGATCCCAAATCAACATTGATTTTAGCAGAAAAAAAAACGTGGCCAAAGTGCACATATTACTTCCTGAACCGTTTGCGACGAAAAAATGAGGCCACGGCTGCAAAAATATGCCCTGCACAAACCTTCTTTGTGCAAACACTGAATATCCTTTGTTGTTTGTTGGCGTACCTTGGACATGTGCCTTGGACATAGTGCTGTTAGTCTGTAATCTTAAATTGCGGGACACTTCTGAAAAGCTCTAATAAACTTTAAGTAAAATCCTACCATTAGATCGGAGGATGATCATCATTATGAAATTGAGTTTTGAAGTAATATCTATTTTGTTGTTGACTTTACTCATCACAATAAAGGTATTTAAATGGATTATGACACCTACACTTTACGAAGCTCATAATAGCCTCATTAAAGAAAGATGGCAAGTCTTTATATTATTGTACTCAATACTTGCCACTACTGTGGCAGGTTGGTAATATAAGAAAGAACAATGTAGTACATGTTCCCCATAGGAAAACACAATTTGCTAGGGTGCAATTTGAATCACGCTCAGCTTTTTTATATAATAAACTCAATAAAGAAACACAAATATACAATAAAACCTTTTATGAGTGTAAATCTATAGTAAGAAATTGGGTAAAGGATTTAAGCTACAACGAAATAGAAACTTTTATGGATTATAAGAGGTAAACATTAATATTGGTGACTGAGGGATTAACTTTGCTCTTCGTTCAAGTAAAATATTCAATTAACATACATCCAAATATACGTACTTTCTATGTAGAGGGTACGTATATTTGTATGTATATAGATATACACACACACATCCACACATACACACACACACACATGCATACATATACACACATACAAGCACATATATACACTCTCAGACATATACATACTTACACAAAAAACATGGTGAACTGATATAATCGTCTTAAAAAATAAAAAAAATAAACTTGTAAATTTAGTAAAAAAAAAAAAAAAAACGTATTGTTGCTTAGTTCATTGTTTGTAGCATAATATGTCACATGATTGTATACTATTGTTAAAATTTATTAAGAAAGAATAACTTCAAATTAATATGCAGTAAATAAAAAAAATATATGGTGTGGTAGGATATTATTTTTCCCTCTATTTCGGAGCCAACGTTTGATGCTACGTGATATTGTCTATCGCCCAACTGACCATGCCAGAGGGAAACCTCTCTTTATCGTAGTTACATTCGTATATCGAACGCTAATCTTGTTGTGCTAATCTAAATAAACTTATCTATATTTATATTAACTGTACTAGCTTCCGCCCGCAGCTTCGCCCGTGTTGTGTTCGGAGTCTTTATCAATGACCAAATAATGCATTATTTTGGAACTAATTTGAGTTATAGTGAGGTAACCTTAAAAGATAGACAATTATGTCACGGACTTTTTTTTTAGAAGTTTTACAAGGGTACAATTCTGTCATACATTTTTACTAATCTTTAATCGTTTACGCAGAGCATGCAATGGAAACTGAAAAAGGAACAATTTTTTACTGTTTTTGCAACATTTTTCATAGATGCTCCGCTCCTTTTAGTTATAGCGTGATGTTATATAGCCTCCCTCGATAAACGCACTATCCAACACAAAAATATTTTTTTGATTGGAACCAAACAAACAAACTCTTTCGTTGTATAAATTAAGATAGATAGGCATCTTTAATTGACAGCAAACAATAGTTTCAAATTGTTTTTAAAATGCAGCAGGAAAATATTGTTTGGGCCTACTGAGAATTTGGGACAGACGAGCCTCATCAAACATTAAGAAGGCCGGTACAACTCCGGCCAACGTACAACACTAGGTACATGTTGACGCTCGCCGTCCGACCATGCCGGCGAGCAAACAGGCGCGCTCACTGATCTACATCGAACTTCACTCTTGCCTGAAAGCGATTGAGTGTACGTTTATCTTACCGTGTTTGGTTTCCAGTTTGAACAGTATTCGGAGATAAAGAAAGCCGAAAGGGAAGTTTCCAAGATAAATATTTGAGAGTATAAATCATTCGGTTTAACTTTCTTTTATATTAACTGACTACGTACATGATAATAAAATAACCCCAAATCAGTTATTATTTTTTTTTATCAGGCAGGCAGTTGGGATAACCGAAGTTACAAATACGTATCTTGCTTTTCGTGGCTAGTTCCTTTTTTTCATTTCTATTGTTCTCTGTGATTTAAAAAAATGCAAGTATCGAAAAAATAGATAGAGCGGATTCACGGATACAATGGCATGTTTTACTTATGTTTCGTAAACCTTTACACGTTTAGAATACAATAAATAATAAACATGTTTTGGTCAAGTGTTTTTAGCACAATCCAATAATCGAATTGAAAGTGACATTACTCATACTTAGATGATATCATTATCTACGAGACACAGACTTCTAAAAAGAGGAGGTTCTATGTTGATTGTTTGTATTAAATTTTTTTTAAAAAAGGAGTCGTTCTCAATTTAGTTGTATGTTTTATTTTTAAATGAAACATAGGTACAACTGAATTGACATGATTTACCACCTCATAATACATAGTTGAGGTGAGGCTTATGGGCATAAGCAGTATATATTTTTTTATTTGAAAGGGTATACTTACAGATTTGTCCCATTTAAAAAAAATCTAATTCTCATGGCGGGATCTATGAGGAATTGAGGGAACTCCTCGAATATTTATGCACACGCATACAGGGATTTTAGTAACAAGTCACGTATTTGCCTGCAGAAAGTAGCATTTGGTGAGGTGGAACTGATGAAGTAGACCACATACGGCCACCAGAATTATAAGTAACTATTTCACGAGTATCTTGGTTAAGATAAGCGTCGTCATAGTCGATAAGTCAAATTTAAATAAATGATTCGGATGAAAATGGTAGCATTGCATCGTACTAATTTGATGTCGAGGGCAGAAGGTAGGTGTCGCAATAAAACAATGTATTCGAGCCATGTTTGGACTTATTGGAATCGTCATGAGATGCACTCCAGCTATAATTATTATACAAAATTATCATTTAAAATAGTCACAAGTAAATTTAAAAAACTCCGTTTAGAATGGAAAATAACCTAATAAATCGGTGTACAGCGGATATAATTAGTTAAACATTGAATATGTTTAATACTGACTACTATGTATGTATAACAACAATGATGACGAGTTGCTGCCGTTGCCAAGGTGCTAGCTATGTTTGCACCGTTTAGTTGATTTGCAACTTCGCAAGACCAGTTGATCTCCTAAATACTCCTAGTTTGCGTCTGCAAGACATTAAGGACCATTTCCACTACCATTATCGTAAAGCGCGTCCTCGTCACCGATTCTATCACGCTCAAACGCTGGCGCCGCTGCCTATTACCGCAATACCAACATGAAGATGTAAGCAACTTCTATTGCATACTTTATAAAGCCCATTTTCACGGCAACATTGTACATTACCCCATATTCTCCTTACAATATCACACCAAACACACTTTCATAAATATACCTTCAGCATTACAAAATAAAGTTGATTGTTCAAGTGTAGCGAAGTGTGAAATTTTAAAATATGCCCACAATTTTACTATCGATTCCCGACATCCGCTCATTACAAGGTGCTGGAATGTTGTTCAACACATTTTGTAATAAGAAATATTACCAACCACGTTAAGGGTGGGTGAAAATAGTTGCTATTCATTT
The DNA here is from genome assembly GCA_963576865.1 of Anania hortulata. Classification (NCBI taxonomy): domain Eukaryota; kingdom Metazoa; phylum Arthropoda; class Insecta; order Lepidoptera; family Crambidae; genus Anania; species Anania hortulata. Next base: position 13,984,638 of record OY756396.1, on the reverse strand, counting down.
GTCTGGTCTGAGATGGCTATAAAAGCTTTAGTTTGTTGTTAGTAAGTACGATTTAATTGCATATCTTTCAATAATGTGTTTCAATGCACCGCCCGCTCTGTTGCTTTACGCCTAGTGTTTTATTTAACTGCTCTGTCTGGGGTGTGCATCTAAATTTATAATTTATAAAATAAATCATTACACAACCAACTTTTTAGATCAAATCTTTGTATAAAGTAAGTATTCATTTTGGGTTACAAACGAATAATACATTGAATATTCTGGATTTCTACAATCTATCGAAACACTATTGCGTAATTTAATCAAAATATCTGGGTAGGTATTTTAAATAACAATCTGGCGTGTTTCAATTTAACCAGAACACGATTTAGCGTGAAAGGAATTATTAATAAATAATCAAATTCGCCAGTTTATTTACATAAGCAAATGTGTTGATGACAAGAGCGTAAGTTAGTTCAAAATAGAATTAATTTATAATAATTGTTGTATAACTAACAGTAACGAATAAAGGTATATAAGATAATATGTTGTTGAATACTTATGAAAGTTGCTGTACCTATACTTCTGAAGGTTTACTTTTAAAAAATGTAGATCTGAAAAGAAAAAAAAAACTCTGTGGCACTGTAGATAAAGAAAATCCTTAATATATTTACCATAAAATCCATCGAAGCCCTTATGCTATTTATTAATTTATTTATTTAGACTTTATTGCACAGATTAAAAAATCATACAAAAGGTGGACTTAATGCCATGAGGCATTCTCTACCAGTCGACCATTAGGCTAAACAGAGACGTTTTGCGATATAGGCGATACAAATTCAAATGAAAGGTAATTGTGAAATTATTTTTAAAAGCATAAACTACATACAGTAAATAACGATATACATAAACTAAATACTATCATACATAGATTACATAGGCAAAATACATACGTAAATAAATATGACGACGATCATGAGACTACAATACCTAAGGGTTCAAGATGATGATTTCAATTTATAAAGAAAATGAGCACGGGCAAGTTTCTTAAAAGAGTATTTACAAGGGGCTTGTTTGATGTTTTCGGGGAGAGAGTTCCAAAGCCGAATTGATTGAAGGAGAAAAGAGTTGGAAATAAAACCAGTGCAGTGAGAAGGAGTGGAGAGAGTCAGTTTATTAGAAGAACGCAAGTGACGGGAGTGCGTCGAACTAAGAAGAGTAAATTGGGATTTAAGATAAGAAGGTGAATTAGGATCATTTAATATCGAATATCAGATTAGCTATCAGAAGATTAACATAACGTTCAACACACAGACAAAAATACTCAACACTCAATCATGTATTGCTTTATCATGTTAGCACTTAGGTCTTAAAATTTTGGCAGAAACATAATACGGACCTAGTACATACATTTTATCAATTAATAACAAATTATTTAAATACGGTTTTAATTTGTCTTGATAAAAGTCTATCATTTTATAAAATTTTAACTAATACAAGTAAATATGCATTCTTATTACTATGAACATAAACGGCAGTCACGTCAGTAGTCAATTAAACTTAATTAAGCGGCTGCTAGTGAGCGGTTTGATGTTCTGTATATACTAAATATTGCACTAAAATGATTTCACGCTATTATGTTCAATATAGATGCAATAAAGATATCAAACTCGGTGGCTATGTAATTACAGTAAGATTTATTAGGTAACTACACAAATACGCAGCGAAACGTGTAATTAAGATGTCTAATAGATAAGTTCATTTAAGCTAGGCTTAAACTTAACGCTAATACTCAATTATGTTCCATAATCTCGTCCTCATTGTGTACAATGTAGTACGCACTTTTTGCTACTGCACTGATTACAATCTTCAAAGTTAGGCGCGTGCATGAACGCGTCAATAAACTAAAAAATAAATAACCGGAACGTGCCCGCACCGTCACCTATCAATGTCATCTGTCACCTGTCAATGTCATTGTACTTTTTTGTACACAGCACTGAAGACATAAATATTTAGAATAAATTAGTTTTTAAACTAATTAGTGATTTACAGCTTACATACAAATGCAAAAAACCAAGAAGAAAATACGGTGATGTTTGTGTAAAAGTATGGTGGCTGGAAAACAAAACTTGTCAGTTGAATTTGTGAAATTGTTGGACCGATACCTCGGCTCAATTATTACGATTACTACGATTTCTATCACCACCACAGCACACTAATTTTAGTGTTATTATATTTATAATATCATCACCATCACCATCATCTCAGCCTATTACAGCCCACTGCTGGATGTACGGGAAGGACGCAAAGAGCGCCAAGGAGTACGATCTCCTGCTTTGATACAAATGTATCTAGCCATATTCCCGAGTTCGTCGGCCCATCGAGTTGAGAAGCGTCCTACACTACGTTCGCCGAGACGTGGCCTCCACTCCAACAACATAATCAGCCAGAAATTATTCATGAAAACAAGGAGTGTGTGTGACAGAGTTGCGTTATTCTTCAGCCCGCAAACGAGACAGAATGAATGACATCGGAGCTTTCACGGGAGGTTGGCCGTGGTGATCATAAAGTTCATTCTAGTTGTCTCTCATGTCTCAGAATGAATGACATCGGAGCCTTCACGGGAGGTTGGCCGTTGGTGATCAATATGTTCATTCTAGTTGTCTGTCATGTCTCCGAATGACTCCACAGAAACTGCTCTGTACAGAAGCACTGGCCTTTACGATGGAGTGGCCAGTGGGTTTTTGTTCAGTCTGAAGCGTCTCCTCGAGGGATTCCTCCTGAGACGTAACATTATGGCTGTAGTCTTCATGAAGAGTTGACCATGAGACCGATACAATGTTGCACCAGAAATATACTACAAAGGATCTGTAATAGCATAAGGTAAGTTATTAATATTATAAAATTCTTCTAGCGCATCATATGTACCGAGAGAACAATTATTCCTCTTTTCTGTCTCGCAGCAGAATTATAACACTTACACTTGCTTTCACGAGGGGTTAGCCTGTGGCTTAAAATTTTTGTTATAATATTGCGGGTCTGCATATCTTATAAGGTTGACCAGAGACCGACTTCATTAATTGAAGTTGAAAATATAGTCGAACACAAAAGTATCAAGACGATACATATCTTCGAATGCCACTGAAGAAAAAAAGAGAGGAGGGAAAATATGGGTACCGAGACCATGAGGTAATGCCCTCCGTCTTAGTAATTTTTTCAACTTAACACTTTGACTCTAAGGAGGCTATGAAAGAAGCTCCTTTGCCTGCTGATATTGAAGGCTTAAGGAATTCTGAGTCTTGTGTAAACAAGTCATATACTTACCTAGACAATTTCAGTCTGTTTATAAAGATTTTAAGTTTTTAATAATTTCATCAGTTGTTACTATCAAATTGGGCCTTTGGCAACCATTAATGGTACCAAGACAATCTGTTGGTCTCAGATCTGCTTGTCTTATTCTGCCCCATTTATATACATACAAGTCAATGATAAATAGCGCTTTTACAAATTATGGTTTATCTCGGTGTGGATTTCCACTAGTTTTTTACCACAAGTAATTGAGATACTTCTTGATGTTGGCCCAAGAGGGCAAGACTTTATAAAGCATACCATAGAAAACAACCTGTTTACTCCAATAGTTCATGTAGTTATGACCATATTAAGTTTTTTTTTTTTTCTCTTATATTTTACTAAAAAGCTTAAATAAATAAATAAACATTACTTGACATTGCTAATTGATATCTGTGACTTAAAGATCATTAGTCCACTTGATTCGTGAAGTGCCTTAATCCCTGTTCGGAGACCATGACAAATTGATGTTGGCTGGTGCATGTTTGTATGTTCCTATACAACTGATATGGTATCCCATTTGTGTAACTTATAATATTAGATCTGGTTACAACCGGGTAAACCTTAAATTCTCATAGTATCAAGCTTAATTCTCAAGATTCTATAATAATCTATGAAAGCAATTAAAATTTAACACTGTTACTGACTTAAGGTTATTATTCTAGCTGATCGCCAGGGTTAGTTAGATTATTTCTAGTCTTCATCAAGTGAAATAAAGACACACTCAAGATGAGTGTTACTTACAAATAATGTGAGTGAAGATCACTGTTACAGAAATGGAAAAATAATTCTCCTTGTTATCAACAAGATAAAAATTACCATAATTAAAAACTTTTTTAACTGTAACTGTATGTTATATTCCAATATTTTCAGTCAGTAAAAACCCATGGAAAGATTTATGCAGCTTTATTTACAGGCAAAAATGTCGCACCATAATTGATCCTTATGTACTTGTCATAAGGTCGAAAACCAATTAGTTTAATTTTTAAGTAGGTACCTGCTACCTTTGGAAAAGTAAGAGATTCAAAACTAGACACAAAGTTCCAATGATAACTTGAATTTTCAAATCTGACCTAAATATATTTTTAATATATTTTTGTTATAAACCATATATTTCTAGACATTTTATTATTTGTGAAAATGTTTGATACCAAAAATTGAAGACAAAGATAAATAATCATCCAATCATTAAATTATCAAGATACTAAAGATAGTAAATAAACTGAATTATCCCAGGTGGATAACAAAGGTTCATATTTAAATAGATGATTATAATAAAATATGATTTAGTAAAACATAATTAAAAAATTAAAATTGTATCCATGAAACTATAAACTTCATAAAAAATATACTACTGACTTAAAATTATTATTTAAGTTAAGGCATGAATCTTACAATTATAATTGAAGATTGTCAAGTACCTATGTAAGTCTATGTATAAATAATTTTACTAGATATTAAATTACCATGTAAAGCAAAAATGGAGATGATAAATAATGTCAGAAAATTTCTAACTTAACTTAAATGAAAAAAAAAAAAAAAAAAAAAAAAAAAAAAAAAAAAAAAATTGATGAGACCATAGAGGCATTGATCAGTGGCAATAATTAAGGCAATGCAGGCAATAAATGTTGCCTTACCTTGTTATTGGAGTAAGGCTGCTACAAGTATTTTGAGCCGGAGTAAACTTTCTATCTTATCCGATGTGATGTATTGGTAAATTATTACTTATTTAATTATTATTTTTTATTAGCTTACAAGAATTGACCAGTCATTGAATCTTTTTATAAATAAGTATTCAGACTGTTTCATTAACTTATTAATATCCCCTACCAGGGATCCACACATAAAGTGCAGGAAGTCTCATACTGATTTCCAGCCATACAAGTGTAACACATGTAACGGTTTTCTAAGAAGATGAGTAAAAATCAATCTTTCTCAGTAAAATAATGTTGAAACTATTGTCAACAAAATAGGATCCCTACTGGAACAATACTAGTAGTATTTGTATATAATTTCCTTATTTATAACATATAATTAATGAAAAATTTGCGATAGTAAACATCCATATTATTTATTTTAGTTTCCTTTACTTTGGAAGTACACCTTGAACAGGAGTTATTAAGAATACCTAAGACTAATTTATTTGCATAAAAAAATTGTATTACAGACAATGATAACTTAAAAGGTTACTAGATTTTCTTATTATATAAAATAAAATAAGTCTTTTCAGAAGAAATACTAGCTTAACTACCTACTTGCACATCGATAAATTTACCTTGTTAGGTAACCATATACTAAGTATGTACTACATACTACTGGATAAATGAGACGGATATTAATAGTTGCAAAGCATTGGCTCCATTTCCATGACAACTTATTAAACTAGCTGTTGCCCCGCGATTTCGTTTGCGTGATCTCTAGTTTATTCGTAAAGAATATACCTACTTAATAGCGCGGGGTATTTATTGAAAACTTTATTGCACAAACTTAAAAGTGCACAACAGGTGGATTATCAGTCTCAGTCCCAGCAAATCTATAAATTCATAAAGACTTACAGTTTTAACAAAAATAGAAGAGTATTGCAATTAAAGTAAAATTTGCTATTTTCGATTTTATAGAATTCCTACACATTTTTGGCCCACCTGTATGGTATAAAATAGGTACAGGTTTGTGTCATCAAATGGGATAGGACTGTATCAATATACATGGTTGTATTAGCATACGGGGTTATATCATCATACAGGGTTGTATTATCATACAGGGTGTATCATCATACAGGGTGTATCATCACACAAGGTGTATCATCATACAGGATTGTATCGATATACAGGTTTGTATCGATATACAGGGTTGTATCGATATACAGGGTTGTATCGATATACAGGGTTGGTTGATTAATTCCAATGAATTAATCAAACAACTATATCCTTGTTAGATAAAACTTGAATTAAGCATCTACCAATAGATAGTTAATAAAATAAAGTTTTATCATGTGCGAAGACTTTAGCAAATCATATAAATGATCATAATAAATGTTTATATTGCTTTGTCGACACAACTTTCCTCTTTGAACATCTACATTGTACACAATGAGGACGAGATTATGGAACATAATTTATATGATCGGACTAACTTACCTAGTGACGTCCGATCCTCAATTATGTGAAGTAATCTCGTCCTCATCCTATCCCCAGCCCGACCCAGTTAGTATGTATTTATCAATCCTTAAAGTACAAAAAAGATTATACGCTATAAATACCTACATACTACTTAGTTTCCCTTCTTTCTGAAAGTTGTGTCCAGTTTTATCCTTTGAAATAATGACATTGACAGGTGACAGATGACATTGATAGGTGACGGTGCGGGCACGTTCCGGTTATTTATTTTTTAGTTTATTGACGCGTTCATGCACGCGCCTAACTTTGAAGATTGTAATCAGTGCAGTAGCAAAAAGTGCGTACTACATTGTACACAATGAGGACGAGATTACTTCACATAATTGAGGATCGGACGTCACTAGGTAAGTTAGTCCGATCATATAAATTATGTATTTTTAATTTATGTGCAGTTAGTTTTCATATTCATTCAATCTCTCATAATTCAACAAAAATAATAAAATGTGATGCAGATTATGTTTTCGTATGTATATTTTTTTCCGTTTCTGTTTATGTCTGTAAGTAGGTAGTTCTTTAGTTCGTTATTTTTATCTTTGTGTTAATTATTACGTTACAATAGTACAAGTCCAAGTTAAGAACGTCCTAGACTCGAGTCTACAAATAATATTTTAAATCCATTGCATTTTAGGGTTCCGTACTTAAAAGGAAGAAACGGAACCCTTATAGGATCACCTTGTTGTCCGTCTGTCTATCTGTCTGTCTGTATGTTTGTCGAACCTTTATCTCGGGAACGCGTGTAGGTATCGAGTTGAAATTCAACCCTATATGGGTTGAATTTCAACTCGGGTCTACAGTCCCTTGAAGCTATAAAAATCAAACTTCTAAGTTAACGTAAAAAAACTAATATTTCGACACTCAAGGGAATTAAAATTTATAGGGTACTTCCCGTTGACCTAGAATCATGAAATTTGGCAAGAAGCAATGTCTTATAGCACAAGTAAAGGCAAAAGTCCAAAAAGCGCAAAAGTCCAAAAAGCGTAAATTTATTATAATGTCAAAAAAAAAGATCACATAACAAATTCGGAGCGCTAAATATCTTCCAGAATAATCCATTCTGTATATATAAAAAAAACTATCCATTAGGAATCCTCCCAATGGATTTTTTTTACCTATCTTTAAGCCGGTACAAAACCCTCAGTGCGCGAATTCGACTCGCACTTGGCCGGTTTTTTATTTATTGTGAAACGAAAACCGCGCTATCATGACAACGACCTTACCCTTACACTTACACTTACTTGTATAGTTTTCCTATTTTGTGTTTGACTGCTTATTACCTTTTTGTTAACATAGAATGTTAATCTTCTTATCTTACTGCATGTGGTTATCACACTTTGTTATAATACGAGTATAACCTATTGTATAATTATTTACTGAAAAATCATCATCATTATTATCATTTCAGCCATAGGACGTCCGCTGGATGCCATAGGACGATCGGAAGTGGCCGTCTTTGGGTGGACGTCTTACACTGCGCTTGCCGTGCCGTGCTGTGCCGTACGTCCTGCCGCGTGGGGACGGCCGTAAAGAATATACTTCCCCACCGCCAAAGAGGCGTGTCGTTAGAGGCGACTAATTCATGAGCACGAGACGGACATCACCGTCTGCGTGCGAAATATTTTAAAAAACTGTATTGGGTATTGGGTATTGGGAATCCCCCCCATTATGAACAACACAGACAGTTTAGACCTAATAACCTTGTACATAATTGATCTTTAATGAATATCAATAAGTGACCTAATAAATAATTAATTTGAATTGTCTAAAATGCTGAAAGTACTTTCACCTGTATAAAAATAATCCAGTTTTTTTTAATAGGTAGGTATATAATAGGTACCTACTTACGTTTTAAAACAGGTGTAAAAAAGCCCCGTAACATGCGCGTACGTTGCGCATCCCGCTCACCCCGACTCCCGATGGCAGCCGATAGGAAGCCGCGGGGAAGCTCGTAAACCGAACCTGATAACCATCCCGTTTCTCTCCCGAATATAGACCTAATAATAATTAGAAACCGCTTACGCAGTTTTAAACTTATTAAGAGAAGCAGTGGGACACGAGTTACGAAGTCAATACTCGCTAGTTACATTTTACACGACTGCCTTAGAAGAAGTGTAATATTTTTAGGATTTATGTATGTGTGTGAGTTTCTTTATTCACTATAACGAATAAACGCCTCAACCAATTTTGATGTATGAGGTATCGTTAGAATCCTTATGTTCTCCCGGGTGACAAGGCTATTATGGTGTCATAATAAAACAATATGGCAATTGCATACGCAATTATGTACGGCCTGGAGAAAAAACTTGGACGTCTCACGCTACTCTTACCTTATCGCGGTCTTCACTCAAGAACAGGTCTTCCCCATCGGTTATACGGCAAATGTGACGAACTTGTGCTACTTAAGCTTGCTTATTCTTTTAGCTACTTTAGTTTTCTGGCAGAAAACCTCATGTCTGATTATGTCTTTCAGAGAAATCTCGAGCATTAGCTCTTTCTCTAGCTCGCTGAGCAAACTTTGAATTGGTGTAGGATAATACCAAATCAGTGGTGTAAGTACTAGTCGCACCGTGAGTGTCCAAGTGTCGGCTCTAGAAGTCAGTACTAATAAAATAAATCCTATAACCTAATATAACGTACGCACGACAAAGTGACAAAGTCACACCCGAAAATTTTGGTTAAACTGAAAGAAAGTAATTCGCAGATGTTTTCTGTGTAGTACCTATTAAATTAATTTATATGCGTACAGTGAAAATTCTACTGCCATGACACCAAGCCAAAGAAGAACGTATTGTGATGATATTTGGTGCAAATGATATACTTATAATTGAAATAGGTGTTGGCTCAATCTACGTTGTCTAGCTAGATTAATACAAGACAGTATTTAGTAGACAATTTTTTGAGCAGTGGAAGATATTTCATTTTTTATTGTAGATGCAAATCATTTGAGATTTAGAAACAGAAATATCAACAACGAAACACACTACATGTCATGATTTTAAGTAAACTCGTACTGTTCTTATCTGTTATTGCAAGTGATCGTTTTTGAATCGCAGTGTACGATTAAATAAAGGTAGGTATATTTGTCACACCCGTCACGAGATGTACCTACTTAAATTTAAGTTTGTTTATGAAAAAGTATTAAGCCACAAAAAATATAAGTTATGAATTTTTAATACGTTTTTACTATCTGCAATCAGAATCTTTATTGTATTAAAATGGCACTAGTTTTTTTGTAGAGCATTTATATACTAAGCTCGCTCTATGAGTTGAATGGTCTATGCTTGCGATGGACATTTGATATGCACCCGTGCTTTTCCTGTCATATACTTACGCATTTTTGATCTTGTATGATGTACTGACAATAAAAATGTAAATCTGGCAGATAAAATGTATTGTTTCATCCTTTGTATGGAGCTACAAAAATTATGTGTAGGCGAGATTGATCTACGGCCTACCCAGGTCAGTGTAATTGATCTTTATAGTTTTTTTAACCGTACACATTCCGTCATATCAGATACTCATTTACTTGTTTTTCATCGTATCATAACACCAACATGCAAAGTATTTTATTTAATAAAAACACGTAGAAAGGCTAAATAAACACAATTAAAAAAACTTTAAACCAATTAAATAAATGATAAAAAGTTAACACATTGGTATGAGTATTTATTATAAGAAATAAGCTCCAGCGCTGCCACCGAGCATGGTGCCTAAATAAGATTTTTCAATCATTACATTTATTGTTTGTTTACGTTGTTGCTTAAAGTATATGCGGGTCAGTATTACATGGTTTAGTAACATTATAAGCAGATTAGACCATAATTTACTATTCATTAAGACGCGTAGACGTGGCGCCATATTTTCCCATCGCACATGAACCTTTTTGTCCTATAGCTAATAAAGGTCATAATTGCGTTATCATTTTCTTTTACGGGGTCAGGCTATTGCAACTCTTCTTCAAGGTGAACATAATGATACAGCACAGCACATGCAAAGATGTGTACAAGTTTGGTCTTAAGTTTATGTGGTAAGGGCGAATATAGAACGTATTTGAATGTTCGTTACTGTACATGTTTGACATGACATTATAGCTAAATTACACCTGTGAATAAAAGCTGCTAATACACACACATTGCCACATGGTGCCAACGAAATTGCAACGCTGCAATTTGTTTAGGTGTTCTCACTTATTTTAATTTCGACCTTCAGTTCATTACTTGTATTGTCTTCGGGTTTGATGTCTATCAAAACATATATGATAGTGTTGCAACTGGAAAAGGTGATGTGTGTTTTATTACAAACTCTACAATGATTTACAAAACTATGTATTTATAGTGAAGTCATATTGAAGCTCATAGATCAGTTTATAAAAACGTAAACCTTACAATGTTACTTGATCCGAACTCCGATAAAACTTTATCCAAATCTTGGAATCAGTAAACTTAAAATTGCCTTCAAGTCCTATATTTTTTCTTACTGTAATATAGATCCAGTAGATTTTTTCCATATTTTCTACCTACATAAGAAGTATGTACGTAGAATAAGGTACCCAAAGTCAATTTCTAATCAAAACCTCTTGGAATTGGATTCGCTAAGCGCTCTTATTATCTATATCATTGTTATCATCCAAGAGCAATAACCGCCTATCGATGAATAGCTGGTTGCGCAATTTCCATCGCATTGCTCAGGTCTATTCGACCCCATACTGGGCCGAGGACCAGGTACCAGTCTGCTAATTCATGCTCATTTGATAGTACAGTCATGTACACAACTAAGCCAAACTTAACAGTAAATAGTCATTGTCATTCCCGGCTTGTTTTTATTTAAATTATATTTTGTAAGAAACTTTTTAAGTGAGATGTACTCTTAAACAAATCTGTCAGATATAAATGTTATACCTATTAAATCCTTCTCTGACAAGATAAAGAATAATGAATACTAGTAGCATTATCACACATCCACCGGCCGGCCACATTTGTCACAGAACCAATAAAAGGTGGAGTAAAGAGTTCTCGAGTGGAGACCACGCCTCGGCAAACGTATTGTAGGACGCTCCCCAGTTCGATGGACCGATGACCTTAGAAAGATGGCTGGCAGTGGCTGGATGAAAAAAGCGGGAAAATGTGCTCTTTGGCGCTCTTACGTCCAACAATGGTCTGCAATAGGCTGACACGATGATGATAAAGATGAATATAGCACTATGACGAATATACAATTGCGTTACCAACAATAACGTCCATTTTTTTTCGTTTTGTTCAAATTGTGTGTACAAATATTATACTTAGAATTGTGTAAGAATAGGTAGGGGAGACAATATTAGATTAGCACGGGACCGTAGTATGTACTGGCACTTTAGGGCTCATGGCGAACCCACAGCAACCTTTTAGTGCTTATAAGGTTGCTGTGGGATTAGAATGGCTGAAACGAATGACTTTAGGGGCTGGTTGACTAACTGTCAAAAACTTAACATTTTTAAAAGTGTTTCATCATTCAAGTATGCACTAGAAACGGAATGCTGCGTACTCGCGTGACTGAACGAAGGAAAGAAACGGTTTTTCGCACCTGCGAGTAGTTGAATGACGTATAATTTTCAAACAGGCCAAGTTTTTAAAAGTATTTTAATGCGTCTATAAAAATAACATATTATTTACTTGACTGTACTACGGTCACGCTTTTACTACGAGTTCGTGAATTTTGAGAGCCTCCCAGGGTGTGGATGTCTAATAGGATATGCCTTTCGCTGGCGAAATGCTTTGTAAAAAGGTCATTGATTGAATTTATTTTTTCAGTTAAACATTAAGGATTGTAGACAAACCATACATTTCAGAGTTTTATTGTGCATTTCTTTCTGACATAAGCGACGTAGCTAACAAACGTACGACGTAGAAAAATAATCCACCAATTGACTACTTTAGTAGTGTAAAAAAAATAACTTTTTGTTTCTTAAGCCTTACTAATATATACACATAATGCACTGTTCCCAACACGACATTAGAACTGTAAACTGAAACTGTACATTTTTATGAAAATAAACTTATTCTATTCTGCTTTTTTTGGCGAAAAAGATGGGATGGCATAAACGGACAAACCGCATAGACTCAAACAAATAAACAATCATTTAACTTGCTCTTAGACGACGTTAAATAATAATGCCCTGAAATAATCGTACGTCACATATGCATAAATAACATCGTCCTAAAACCATCCCATATTGCCGCATCGTACCACATCAGCGGGATTGTTGCAACATGATAGATGGTGCAACGTAAAATGTTTAATTAAATCCATTATGTATATCAACGCTTGCTCCAACGCGTGGTCGACTTACGCCCGCGCTCAAATATAATCCCTTTATTTTTATTTAATTACAGGCGAACGAGGCGCCGAGATGCAACATCATTTGTTAAGAGCTCCAGGGCCGATTCACAATACCACAGTACAATGTGTGTCACAGAACAAATAAATGGGTTATTAATTTGTAAAATAAAGGTCATATTTCTGTCTTTCTTTGTTTCTGTTATTCTTCATATTGAAAGGAGGTGTGCAATTTGGTTTTAAAACAACAATCCACTAGGTACTCTTCATGATGCGAAGTAGTAGTGTATTTTATAACGTTAGGATGACTAAGATTTACAACTTTTTAACAGGTACAAATAACACTGAAAAACAATTATATATGAAAAATATAAAAAAACACATAAATAAGCAATGAATGCCATATTCGTTGGGATGCAGCTTTTTGGGGGTTCGCCATCATCAAAGTAATGATCTCTAGTTTGAAGTAAAAAGAACACGCCAAACAGCGAAGTAATTATTATTCTAAATAAAACATGAATACTAGAATCTATTTCGAGGTGTGTTTCAAAAACCGTTGCGCATGTATACAAGAATTTACAAAAGTCTCTGGTTATAAATAAAACTAAAGGGATGGATATAAAACTTAATGTCCACTTTATGGATATTAATGACTCCTAAGAATTAAACTGAAATATTACCACGGATTACTTGTGGCTTATAGAAATAAAACATGCCTGTTAACACCGAGGTGTTAAGACTTCTAATCTTAGTTGAAAAGTTTTACTGTCATAGCGAGCGATTTTACTACTGTTTTAAGTTTGATTTTACTAAGAGCTTAACGGGACATGCTACAGTTTTGAATTTTGTTTCCGGATTGCATGGAAAAAGTTATTTTGGATGAAGTAGATTTGGATAATAAACTAATTCCATTTTGTTGACAACCTCTGACATCAAGTGGCGAAACTAGTGAGGGGAACCGTGCAACACTAAAAGGATAATCAGATAAAAGTTCACAAAAAGTGTAATGGATGTCACAACGTGAGGCTGTGTCGTGGAAAGTTTTCGCAAGTGTGCTGTACTAGAGAGGGATCGTGTTCCTTTCCTTTGTGGAAAGGTGAAGGACGCGGGCGGAATGCGGGATATCTGAGGATCTGCCGATTGTTTAATGCATTAAAAGGGCGACATTACCATAATTCAAATTACTTAGGTTTGAAGTAACATCGCTTACAGAGAAGCATTTAATCAACATTAAAGTTGCCTTACCTACTTTTTTGTATAAAAAAAGGGAAACAGTTGCATTGCGTAGCAGAATAGTATTTTTTTTAAACTGAAAAATAAACAAATAGCAACCTATTAAAAAAAAAACATCATCCGTACTGAAAATCCTCTCAACGAGATACATATATGGTTGATAAATTATGTTTATTCTAGAGAGAAGAAACACAATTTTAGCTAGTCAACCCAGAAGGTACCAGCTCTTAGAATACATATTTTGACTTGGAGTAGACTTGGATCCAATAAGTAATGACGACGATCGAAATCTCTAAAATGCGTAAGGATAAAACACTGCTCTGGGATCTTCTACACCCTTGACCCATAATTACGCAGCGAGTGCTCTACCCTGTGGCAGCTAATTTATTTAAAAAGTTTTAAAATGGATTAAGCCCTGCAGATTCTTTAGATCACTATCATCGACGGTTCACTGACTCGCCAGCGTGGGAGTTGTGAAAATAATTTGCATTCTGCGCAATGTAGGTCGTATCTCAGAGCCTAGTTAGAGCAACCGCCAGCATTATGCTGTAAGAGAGCCTGCGGCTGCTCACGGTCGGATAAAAAGAGAAAACCTTTTCTAACGCTACCGTTTTCTAGAAAATTGCATTTCCTTAGTGAAAGTAAGTTAATGACGGGGCGCAGGATTCGTGCCAATCTAAGGGCGGTATTGCACAAGCGAGCAGCCGCGCTATATAACTTGTTCGACTTTCTATCGCTTATTTATATAAGTTACAACAGTGGGGAAATTAATTTGCTCGTCTTCGTCCACTAATTACTGGGAGCCGTCGCATTTCTAATTCCGCAACTTTCTTGCTGCCTCTTAGGTAATTGTTGTGGACACAAGTGCACTCGTGTTTGAGTTACATACAAACATCTGAGGAATTCCACAGCCACCTCCACCACGTGCATTTCACACAGCAAAAAGAAGATACGCTCTTACGTTACCTAATACGTTTCCAAATATCTCAATAAATATCCTTTGACTTCGCAGATAGCTGTGACAGCCCGGTAAAGATTACTTTGTGAAAGTTCCCTAGCTTAACATATGCAATTAGCAGGTAATCATGTATTATCTATTTGACTAATGTCGTAATTATATTGATGTATCAAAAATTAATAACATTTCCTCCTCCCGATAAGCGTAAATCTCTCACAAAACCTGCTTTTGCTGGCAGTATTTATTGATATGACAGAGGTAAGTTGGCGAAATCAATGTAGGCGAACCCGTCAAAAGTTATATAACCAAATGTTTGTGAGGTCAGTTATTTTATTACTTCGAGATAATATCCTTCCCACTGTCGAGAGAAGTCACAGAATTTAAATATCTATAACTCTTGTTTTATACACCGAATTATACACACAATATTATGAAGGCCTTTCACTGTTTTTATGTAATTTATCATTGTAACGAAACAAATCGATAGAGAAAGTGATTCTGAGGAATTAAGAGCAATAATATACAAAACGTCATATTTAATACGAATGTGACTGCAGACTTCCTTATGGCTGATTTATGTCTTCCTTATACGGCTGTTTACTACTACTTAGCTTAATATTTGGATTAACTGATGTTTAATAGCCATTTTATAAGAGTTACATTCTGGACATTGCAAATTTTGAAATTTGAAAATTTATTGTAAGCTTCATACATTTCCCAATACCCACTTTGCAAAAAGCCTTCCGAGCTTCACATCAAAACTGAAACAAGTTTCAGAAAAACACAGTTACTATTTTTAATGAAACAGGAAAATAAGTATTAATTGTCACATGACAGTCATCGAATAAAGACGAACCGTCGCGACGTAGCTATCGTATCATCTTTGGAATCAATAAAATAAGATTAACAGCGTCTCGAAGGATTAACAGTCGTCATAACAATTAGTTTCACTCCATTAAGTGTGTGATAACGTAAGTGTAATTCTTGTTCTATCATTTAGGGTTCCGCAATGCTAACAAACTAAAAGACTTAGCTCTTAGCAAAAATATATATTTATAATAAGATAAACTCAGAAGGTAAGGCTACATCGACTTTATTCGTTTTTTATTTTAATAAAGCATTTTATTATTTTTTATTAGAAGTCAGAAGCGCTTTGGGAACTTTGTGTAGTGAGTAGGTACTTCAAAAGAAAATTACACACGCTTGAAAACACAACTAAAGTGCCATATGCCATATTCTTTCAAAACTATCGGGAACCCTGCTATATACGTGGCCCAACATACTTGATTAGTTTTTTGTAAATAGTTAATAACCGGATGAAATGTCTGTACCATAGTACAAAAAAAATGTCAATTTAATTAACCAGAACATGTCATAGATTGGGACTCTGCCCATTTCATATCAGTTTATTAATTAATGTCATACACCGATCACGTTTTTCTGTAGACTGTACCACGTTTAGTAACTTTTATTTATTTGATTAACATTTAAAAACCAAATTGTAATTACATAGACTTTAGTTGCACAATTAAGATTCTCTGCACATAATTTTATATTGTCTGCACAGAAAAACTGTGCAATATTTATCTAGTGATAATACGACGACGACGATACAAAAAGAAGGAATTATTGATATTTTCTAAACTCTACTAACCACATGAGTAATTGTTACTTGATTTAAATAAATTCGTTTATTCATTTTACATATTAAAATAACTATGTACTTACATATAAAGCAAAGTCGGTTTAGTTACACCAAAGATAATGGGCTACTTTTCTGGGTCAAAAAAAGATTATTCTATTTAGTCCGTCAGTTAGATTATCTAAAAATATTGGACCCATATTTTGTCTTTTGTCAATTAAACAAAAAATTACGAAGATAAAGCGCATCAAAGTAATTACGTGACGTCACGACTTGCTAAATAGTGTCGCGAGGCGTGACGTTACGCGGAACTTTAACGGGTTATATCTTCATAATTTTTTGTTTGATTGAGAAAAGAAAAAATACGTGTCCAATATTTTCTGTTATTCCAACTTACGGACTAATTAGAATTTTTTAGGAAACTAGCCCACGGCTAGACCGATTTTTATGATCTTTGATTCGTTGAATTTGTCTTCGCCCCGAATAGCAGAATAACTTTAACAAAACGGAAAAAAAAAACAAAAAAAAAATGCAGCGGCGGTACGAAGTTCGCCGGGACAGCTAGTATAATTTACAAAATGGCACACAAGATGACTATCTACCTGAGTATGCCTGAATAATAAACTAAAGTATTATTTTGTAAAATATAATCATTAATATCATAATTATTTATTTATTATTACTGACAGTGATACTTGACTAAGAGCTAAAAACTTAGGAATTCAGTTAAGGAGGCAAATAAAAATGAAACACAGTAAGTGGTATAAGTAAGAGGCCAACACTAAAAATTTGTAACATTTATAGTTTTAATCATAAATAATCTATTTTGAAGAAAATATCTTTGAAATCAAACCGCCTAGATGCGATTTCCAAGTTAATTCTATGGTTGCTTGTGCAGTATAATATGTACTTATGTATACCCCTAATGGACTTGCCTGGATAACAGATTTGCCTCTATGCCTCTATTTCAATAGAGGCAGGCTTATTAATTCTCTAGCTTTCCATTCGTGTAGTAGATAGGGTGGATCTAGCCCATGCATCTCCGTCTGCGACACTTATCACTCTCATCAAACGTATTACTCGCTCGAGTGAGCACGAACCGTATTTTTATTGTTGGCACTGCATGCAGTATTGTTTAACGTTGCTATCTGATATTCGTTCATCCTGTGTTAGCGAAACGATTGCTATACTATTTGCCTGTAAAATAGTTTCAAAGCTGCATTTTGTAAAGTATAAGAAAACGGCATATCTTTAAGGTGATAAGATTAAAATGTTTGCAGTTTATACATTGATTTCAATAACAGTAATTCAAGTGATAATTCGTGACTTTAGATGGATACTACTGACGTTGTAGTACCGATACGTATTCCAATGACGATTCGATTACGCTGACACTTTTACGACCTCCGTAGCCGAGAGGCGAGCATACGGGACTTGGTGTCGCTATCTTTGAGGTTCCGGGTTCGATTCCCGGTCGGTCAATGTAGAAAAATAACTTTTCTATATTGTCTCGGGTCTAGATGTTGTGCTACCGTCGTTGTTTCTGATTTTTGTAACACAAGTGCTTAAGCTACTTATCATAGGATCAGAGCTATGTATGTGATGTTGTCCAATATTTATATTTTTGCTGTCGAATACCAAAATGTAGTAAGAATCTTAGAATGTTGCTTTTATGAGCGATATTCGTGTTGGTGCTTATTATCGCGTCGCATTGCTCAAGCAGTACACCATAGCCCAGATGGATCCGGTTAATATGGCCTTTCTTCGCTAATGGCTGCAATTACACATTATTTAAATCAGACTTGTGAAATGTTAAGATTTGTTCAACTCCCAGTCCGGGAATCGTGACCTCGCTCGCTATGATAAAACATTTCGCTATTGTTTCCAAGCACTGTCATCAGTTCAAAGAGTAGGCACGAGCCCAGTAGGCCCACTAAGTCGATATCGCCAAATCATATTATACAGGGTGAAAGGTGAAGAGAGACTTTAAGGGGTGATTCTACTGCTCAAATACAACAACTTTTTTATGAAACCAACATCGAAATCTCAAAAAGAAAGAAGGTCGGCGAAGGTCGACCCAATAATTTACGAAGCCGTGCTTGTTGGAAAACATTTAAAAATATTTAATAGTATTAACAAATTTTGCATCAAAACTTTCATATTTTAAAAATGGGACTTAGAAATTTTATCGGTTATTTTCAACTTAGGGGTTTATTTAACAAGATTCCATTTCGGAATAAGTTTAAGCATGCTAAAATGCTGGAATCGTCCAGTCAATTCGGAACGCACTTTTCATGTGTATGTTTAATTAACCCTTTGTTAATACAGCCTTATAGCTGCCCCGTGTTAGAAAGATAATTATTTTATTATAATTAAAATGGCTCGATGATTTAAAGTTGTCCTATGATTTGTATGTACTAAGTTTTTAAAATCATAAATACAAACATGACAGCCAGTTTGAAACCGCAAACGGCAGAAGTTATTAAAAAATAGTTATTTGTTATACAAGAGTGCAAAGTTGCTTTTTAACCGCGTGTTCAATTTTGATGACCGAGCAAGCGAAGGATTCTAAAATTGAATCACGAGCGCAGCGAGTGATTCAAAATTAGAATCCTGAGCGTTAGCGAGGGAATCAAAAGAGCACGAGGTGAAAAATCTTTGCACTCGAGTGCAACACGTAACTTTTCATTCCACCTCAGCGAGGAAATGACTAAATGCAAAAAAAAAACGTTTACAATCACAAGATAGGTACACTTTTATTTCAGTTTAGGTATTAATTACTACATTATGACAGGTAAGTATTACAGAATAATCTTTAAATTATAACAATACTAAGGTATAATTAAGAAAATTTTAAAGTAACGTTGCTACAGTTATTTAAATTGAGTGTAATATTTTTGTTTGGTACTGTAATATTGGTGTTAGTCACTTGTGTACTGTTTTTCGGTAAACTATCTGTCATACTTAATAGTTGTACCGATTCATCGGATTCCCTTGGCGTGAATGTTGGAGAGAGAGGGAGATGGTTAGGTGTTTCATAACGGCTTATTTTTGATGTAGAAGGGCCAGTCCAAGGATCCGATTGAGGCTCTTTCAGTGTAATGGCTCCTACGATGCCTTCACATATTTTAGACTTATTTTGGATGGAATCCTCTATGTATCCCTCTACAACTGCATTGGACTTCCAGCCTCCGTGGCGCTTAAGGGACAGGAGATCAGCTCCGGAATCAGCCAAAAGTGTGGCTGAAGTTCGTCGGAAACAATGACCCGTTTACAACAGGGGTTCTGGAAGTTCAAGAAATGTTGCTATTTCTCGTGGGATACTGCCAATTTTATTAGTACCCATAGGCTGTCTAACACACTTTCCATTGCGATACTGTAGAAAAAATCGATTGATTGGAGTGTTAGGCGGGCGTAAGGCTTGATATTTCTCAACAATCGTTACGTATTCCTTGCGAATGACGAAGTTGCGGTCTCTTTTTGTCTTTGTATTAGGTAAATTAATTAATAGTAAGTTATCTGAGTGTTTCTCAATGTTTTTGACATTAAGTTGTGTTAGTTCATTAGTTCGACATGCTCCGTTTATTCCAATAATAAGAACAACCTGTAACGTAAAGAGTATTGTAGTAGATAAATGAATAAAATTGATATGAACGCATAATTATGCCTATCAACATCTACTAAGTATACTATTTAATTGAGATTAATATACTTAAGTAGATACTGAATGTGCAACTGACTTACTTTTGCCGCCAAATATACGGAATCGGGTGCTTCGTTAAGAAACTTTTCAATATCAGATACTGTGAAAACCTTCGATTTTTTTGGTTGATGACCATATGAGGCTCTTTTTAAAAATGCCACTAATTTAGGATAGGTATCGATATGTATGTCTTTTTTCATCTTTATTGTTGCTTTTAGCATCGAATACGTACTCCATAGAGTGCTTGCTTTCTTGTTCTCGGATAATTCTATAAAATATGCCAGCAAAACGTTTTCTGAGAAAGTTTTGGCTCCTTTTGCTAGTCGCCACGTGTTGAACATATCGTACTGTTTTAAATACTTCTCGCGTGATTGTTGAGGGAGAAAGCTCATTTGCGCATTATTAACAGTTTCAGTCAATTCTGTTGGCGTCAAACAATCTTCCTCGTCGCTAGAATCACTCATTTTAGTTTTTTCACTTGTTTTCAAGTTTCTTGTTTTTAATATAAGGTTTAACAATGACGTGAAAAAATGCCGCGTAAAGAACCGCGTACAAAGCAAATTGAAAAAAGAACACCAAGAAGGTTCCGAGTCTGAGTTTTTAACAAATTAAAAAAAGTTGTATGATATATTCGGCACCATAGAGGTAGCAGTAAATAGGTTTAATGTTTTTTTTAATTCACAAACTTAGTGCACACGATGTTCTAAATTCAATTTACTTTATCCTCTAGAGAATAAAAACGGCTTTTCCACTCAGATATTGAAGATTAAAAATACTCTTTCCGAGATGGTGGGATGAAAAATATTTTGGTTTGTCAATAATATTGTCACTACTACTCGACTACAATATTAAGGTGCATGCCAGTTATGAAGATTTAGCGCCGACACCTCGCCTATTATAACCCCGCACTTCCCTAACTCACGCTTACTTGCTCTAGGCTATTACGACTTTAAGTCATTTCAGTAATTGGTATTCTTCTCCCTTATACCAATAACGTTTTGCTGATTGCTGTGATCGCGTAGTATATTTAGAATGTTGATAGTCGTAATATTGTGTTATCGATAGTCGCCCAACAATTGACAACACTAGTGTGCATTACCTGTTTTGCATAGATTGAGCCTACTAGGGTCAATTTTACTGTGGTGTCTTGGATTGCATAAACCACTAACTAAGATAAATATAAATATCATTGGAATTACTGGAGATGGCTTAACGGTTAATGGGTAATGGTTTAGTTATGAAGCAACATGGCTAACAGCAGCTATGAAGCCAATTGGTATCAAGGAATACCTAAGTAACTTACGGCTTGTAAACAAACCTCAAGTATTATAGTTTAATTTTACAATGACTTTATAAGATTCAATGTATTATTCGTTTTCTCTGGGGTTATCTTTTAAGTTTAATGGTTGCTAATCTGCCAACATTAATGTATGGCATATCTCCACTATTTAGAAAAATCGTTCTTCGATCGAAAGTCTAAACCGAAAAAAGTTAAGAAAATGGTTATTACTATATTGACGAGCATAATAGCATAATATTAATATAAGTGCAGAAACCAAATAACTTTATTAAAGCCTGGTTGATGCTTGTTAGCATAATGTATTTTGTATTTTTAGTCAGTATCTAGTCATAGCCAGGACGAATATTTGATAAAGGTTGTCTCTTTGACTTCCCGTATATTTTGTCACTACAGTTATCATAACTTCCCTCTATTATAATTAAGTTTGTTCATTGACTTAAGTTCACAAATTTAAAAAGACACACATTCGATGGTGACATTGTGCAATCTTGCTGTCGATGCTTCAATCTGCGTTGTCACAAGAGATCTTATCTAAAGACCTAGTATTACAAAAGGATACTAACTCTAATTAGCCGTGTTTGTCCGACACGTGATGGTCACGACTACCATCCTTTAGGACACTAGTTCCCAAACTTCCACCTTCACCGTTGGCTTGATACGCGACTGATCTGTGCTAGAGTAGGAAATAGTAGATGCGTATAGCATTTCTCTGCGTAAAAAAGTGGACAAGGAGAAGATAATATAATGATGATGATGATGATGAATAATATTTTGATTTAAATTTACCCTTGTTTAAAAAGTCAGGTTATAAAATTATATGATGTCAAAGTCAAAGTCTAAAATCATTTATTCAATTTAGGGCAGAAAACTGCCACTTATGAACGTCAATAATAACATTATTGGCCCATATGGGGCAGAACATGTCTCCTTATTTTTTGGGCCCTACTAGCGCTTCGAGACAAGACACAGACAATCTGGCAAGTGCTGAGAAGAAACGCCGGAACAAACTCAGTCACAACTAGCTGCCACACAAAAAATATAAATCAAAATAAACAGGTAGGTACATCAGTTTAGTGCAGGCTGGACTGACCATACATTCTTGTCATCAAGATAGTCTTAAATTTTGTAATACCTCTTTGACATTAGGGTAGTTTTGACATGTGATTTAAATTTATTAATAGGAAGTTCGATAACATTGTAAGGTATATTATTAAAAAAAAAAATATAATTACCCAAGAATGAATTACTTGTTTTGGCCAATCTGAAGTTGGTCAATTTTATTTTATTTTATTTTTATTTATTAGGGATAACAACAGCTTACAGATTTCATTTTACATAAAATATCTTAACTCTACGGAAAGCCAATAACAGTTATCCACGTATATTATATAAATGAATAAGTATAATATACAGTAGTTATAAGTTTGGGACTACAAGTCTGTTTTTGTTTCTGCTTGTCCACTTTTTTACGCAGAGAAATGCTATACACATCTACTATTTCCTACACTAGCACAGATCACTCGCCTATGTTCAGCAGTGGACGTCCTGCTGTGGCTGAAACGATGAGGTCGAAAAGGGACTGTGAGAGGTTGCACTGTCCCCATAGATGACCTTGCCTTGGGTAAGATTAGGAGATAAAATAAATCCCTTCTACAATTTTATACCGTAGTGATATGTAGTATATTTCATTTTTAAAAAACCGCTGCAAGCTTTCACCCTTCCTTGCCTCACACGCTTTTTTTATTTTTATCAAGTCGATTTTAGTTCTAGGTTAGTTTATTCTTGTATTAGATTTACTAGTATATTAACTAGTAAAAATTATAAAGTCCTATTAAAAGTCAATTATCCTGCCAAGCGTGGCGAGTATTGGCAATCTTCCCGATGAAAGTCATTGGGGGAGGCCTTTGTTCAGTAGTAGACGTTGAGTTGACGAGTGGCTAAAATGATGATGATTATGATTAAAATGAAAACATCATCGTGGCCTCTAAACCCTTGGATAAAAAAATAATAATTAAGTATTTATTATTGTTGAGTACCATTTGCAATTGTTGTTGGGCAGTTCTTTAAGACGCTGTTCGTACCGATTTTATGTGGTCCCAGTACACCCGCCGGTGAGCTCCGTAACTCGTCTCTATTTATGATTGAGCTTTATAGTTTAATGGTTAGTCAAGCTACTGTTATTTATTTGATATCGTTACCTTGAATACTACTCATTTTACAGATGCAATTAGCTAACAAATTGATGATATAATTATTAATATTTTCTGGCGAACTTAGCTAAGCTAGGTGTAGGTACAGACAACAGCTCGTCAACCTACCAAAAAACGTCAAATAATCTCAATCGATATTGATCTCTACGTGTCGGATTTAAAGTTGAAAATCGGTTCAATGACCTTTCACTTTTTGGGTATGTTGAGTGGTTGACCTGCCGTTGACTGTACAAAAGTAGTTGGGTTGTATTTGTATGAATTCAGTAGGTGTTTACAATGGGGGTTTAGTTGTATGTAATAAGCAGTTTCGAAATACTGATTTAACTATGCGATATTCAGGCCTAAGAAGAAATGTAAAAATTATCAAGAACGTCATTTGAAGATCACGGAAATTAGGTCATTTGTAGTATAAACATGAACTCATTTACTTTTTGGGTTAGATACTTATTAAGTTTTTTTTTATCTATGACTATTTTTATCCCTTTAAATAATCCTTCTTCGTGTACAAACACGGAACAAAACATAATTAATCATGCCATGCGCCGGCGCAGCGCTGACGGCAGACGAGCGCTCATTTGACACCACACCATTTGTTAGCGTTTTAATAAACCGTTTGAAAGAAAGTGCAGTTAAACGCATCTGCATAATGCGTTTAGTTTATTATGTTAGGGTGATGATTCACTGACAGAAACGTTTTTTGATCTATTGCTACAAAATTTATTATGTTAGATAAATTAAACGTTATTTTGAGATCAATTATGTAAACAAAGGTGTCGCGAACAAAATATTTAATGAAAAGTAATATAGTGTAGTGTAGTGTAGTATAGTGTAACCTAAATGTATATCTGGAAGTCAATGGGGAAGGCCTATGTTCAGCAGTAGACGTCCTATGGCTGAAATGATGATGATGATGAAGTTTATATTATTATATAATCAAAGGTTTAAACGATTTATTTGCTGTTCTCCGGAAATCCCATTTCAATATTGTTTAAACATAAAATTTTATGTTATTATATTTAACACAAATTAGGCAGGCACAAATGTTTCATAAAATTGGAAAGAAGTTAACAATAAACTAAAAGAAGAAATAAAAAATATCCAGAATGGTTTCTACTGCCATTGTCTAGTCTATTTTTTAATGATTCAGTTGTTCATATATTTAGATCACATAAATTAAAAATATAACAATATAATTAAATTATTCTAATTTTCTTCGAGCAACGACACCCTCATTCCATGTTATAACAAAGAAATTCAACCAATGAAAACAATATGCCACTGATTTCTTTACATTTAAAGTTTAAATAATTAATAAATTGGTGTAAACAGACAAATTGAATCACACTTTTTTAGAACTGTGAGTGTAGAGTGTGAGTTTACCTGTAATTTATTTGCGAGAACTTTAGCCTCTTACAGTAGTAATTTAACAGGCTGTGGAAAGAGAGAGTTTTACGGAAGAGGCTCATACAGCACAATGATAGTACATTAAGAACCTACAATCAGCCTACCAGCGACGCAGTTGTTACAGTGGGTAGGGTTCCTTACCCGTGTACAGTCTAAAACGTAATATTTGGACATTATTTCCTTTACTAAAGTTGACAATGGTGTAAGAACTCAACGTGTACAGCAGAAATGTGGATTGGACGCGCCATTCTACTTGGAATATTATGTTGACAAGTGGACACAATTTTCATAATGCCAACCTTATTATTTTATGAAAAATAATATATTTATCTGACATTTGTCTACAGATTGTCATTTTCGTCTCTCAAGAAAAAAAATCCTTGATGTAGGTTCTTTGCGAAATTTATTTATCCTTAGACCATATTTTGACTGACTGTGCTCGCCTAGTTTTTCATTTTCGGTTTACAAAAGTGACTGAAATGATTTAGTAGACTTCAGAAGTGTTTATAAAAAAAACAGGACTTTTTAAAAAGTAGAATCATATTCATAAAAATTTGTATATTTTTCATAATTGTGAAATAACCCTATTATTTTGACTTTGTTAATTTTTGTTACGGTTGTCATTATTGTTAGTGTTCTCTTTGTTTTATATTGGTAACTGTACCAAAAATTTAAAACGTCACTAGTCCGACTGTACGTCCACACGTGTTTACTAGATTAATCGTCTAGCGTTGTAGCCCATTTAAGTTAATGTGCTTCCCAGTGTGCTGTACGATACGTAATGTGCTCTTGTATTATTCATGCCTCATTTGTTAAGTCTTAGTTACAACGATCATAGTTACCACTCCAAGACCTTTGTTTCTTACGTTTAATATGACAACCCGTATAGGTTTAAAAATCTAAGGTTCACTTAGCTTATTACAAAATAACCCTTAAAATATTTGGAAGGTAGAGAGTAAAATTACTGCAATAAACTTATAGTTGATTTAGTTAATGAACATTATTTATAATTTATAACGAATTTTGGAGTAACTTATTTTTAATAATGTTATCAGAAACAAAAATAAAATACAATAAATGGAATAGAGTGAGAATTAACTTACGTAAGGTTAGATAGGATTGCGTTCTCCGTGTATTATTTAATTGGATATAAAGTGAACAATAGCGCCCCAACTACATAGCAGCGAACATTAATAAAAACCCACAGTATCAGCCTAAATCTAGATCGATTCCATTTCAGGATAATAGCAAATAGAAATGTCATTGTTGTTGATAATTAGAAATGTCTCATGTAGTTTGTGAAGTGCTTTCTTAGAAAGGCGTAGATATACAATTGGCTGGTTTCATTCAGGGTTGGCAACTTAGGATTTTCCATAATTTAGAAGAAGATGTGAGACTGTCATACTGTGTTCATTTGGGAAATTTCAACGGTTGATCGCCATCAATATTATAGCATAGACAAAATGATTATAGTAGGCTCAATAGGGCGTCAAACAGCAATAAATTAACACAAAATATGTTAACATAAGATTTTTTGGTGCCTTTGATCGTAACTTCATAAATATTTGATATTTAAAGTATTTTTTGTATGAAGTAAAGAATCAGACGATTCAACACCAAACTGCTGTTAGAAACTAGTTTCATAATTTAGAGCATTAGGACCCCATATTGTCTTGTTCAGCAGAGTTGACATCCCTGCGTTTATTATTGAAAGTGGAGATCGTATCGCCGGTTTGATAATGTGCGTGATTTAGTGCGCGCGGTATTATGACCACCCCCTATTTACTGACAGAGTGTTGGCGCCAGAGACTGGTTGTTTCGCACTCGTAGGAAGTCTGACCATATTGCAGCTGGAAAATTACTCGTATGTAGGAGAACGACGATCTACGACAAACAAATTACAAAACACACTTTATGGTGTAAGTAAAATTTCATCGAAATTCTAAATCTGGTTACGGACCATGGTCATTATCATGTCTTGAACTGTAAACTCTACTAAAATCGTTATTTAAAAAAAATGGTCCCATTCAAGAGACATTCTGATCAATAATAGTTCGTCTTCTGTAACTTCTGTATTCCCAGGATCTACAGCTAGCCAGCCAAAAAGAAGAAACCCCTGAAGCTTTAGTACTCCTAAGTAGCTAAAGTTTGGGGCTCGCAACAATTTAAACTATATCTACATATACTCATTATTTTTCTGATACTTATAAAGTAAGTGTACATGTCAAAAATGTTTTTTTAAATATTGAAAGCTCGTTAAATGACAATGAGGACTAAAATCCCCTACTTTCCCGTATGTGCGATGAAGAGTACATATTTAATATGAAACATTTGTGTGAAAACACAAACCTCCACTGCGTAGGTTTAAACTTATACATTGTACCTTTAAACAAATCTTCTTATTTTTTTTATTTGACGAACCGTATTCTCAGCTGGAGCAAGTCATACCGACTCAAGGTCAACCCCGCTAAGACGCAGGTTATAGTGCTGGGTGGCTCTCGGCGAATTGCCAGGATTGACTGGAGTGCCTTGCCACCCATCACATTCGACGGGGTCCATATACCATACAGCAAAGTCGTAAAAAACCTAGGTGTTTACATAGATAGCGCACTACCTGGACGACGCAGATTGCGGAGGTCAGCAGGAAGATGTTTGCAACGGCAGCGTCAATTAATAGACTACGCAACTTTTTACCAAAACCCACTAAAATTGCACTAGTACAGGCTTTACTTTTCCCCATTCTTGATTATGCAGACTGTAGCTAATTAGATCTCAACGAAAGTCTCCTAAGCAAGCTCGAGCGCCTTCAGAACTTCTGCATTCGTATAATTTATGATCTACGTAAGTACGACCATGTCTCAGAATACCGAGCTCTGCTAAAATGGCTACCTATTCGACGTCAGCGTGATATCACATTCTTTCTTTTCTATTTTCTATCCTATTTAATCCTAAGTCACCGCCGTATCTAAAGGAGCGCTTAAATTTTTTGCAACCTGCCCTAGGTCACGAAATGCGGTCTTCCAATAAACTTCGCCTCGTTTTTCCAATCCATTCTTCTCAAACCTATTCCCACTTCTTCACTGTGCAATCCATCCGCCTATGGAACTCCTTGCCATTGTCTATTCGAGAATCTGAATCGCTTCACAGTTTCAAAACTAGACTTAAAACCTATCTCCTTTCACTGTAGTTTTCTCCTATCTATTTTTCTTCTACTTTATTTATTTAACCATTTTTTCTACATCTTGGTCTCTAGATTCTTTTTCATGTTAATAGGGTATTTATTTATGTACAATTGTTCATGTTTTTTTTTAAAGTATGTATTCATATTATGTCTGTATTATATAAGTATTTTACTATGTACATGTACTTGGAAGTATGTATTTTATTTTTATTTGTTCTTATTTTATTTTATTTGTTTGTTTAATTAGTTTGTTAAATTTTTGGACTTTTATGTTTTGGAACTCTTCACCGCCTCCCTTCTTTCAGTATGAATTCAACTTTCCTCTACCTGAAGGTTGTCTGGAAGAGATCGCTTCCAGCGATAAGACCGCCTAAATTGTGCTATTCATTATATATTTACTTTCCTGTGATTTGTTTGTTTTGTCTCGTGTACAATAAAGAGTATCTATCTATCTTATTTAAAAAAAATTGTACAACTAAAATCTACCTCCAGAATACAGTTCTATTTATGACCAGCATGCTAAGATCCTTGACATTACGATCAATGCTTGCAACAGCTAACAACTCAAGTGTCACGATAAATCATATTCAAGCAGGTACAAGTGGCGACAAGTCCATTGCAGGCCGCGATTTATTAACAGATTAATATAATCGAGGTGCCCTAATGCTCATGTCGAACACTAATTCCCGCAGACAGGTCTCATATTACACACCCACATATCACAAGTTATGTAAGCCTCGCTTACGCTCCAATTAGATCCAAGGACCGGTCCAACTTAAATTTTATGAAAACATTAGGCGCCTGACTAGATCATTTGTCTGAATATGGCAACAAATGTGACACTTGATCTAGAAATTTAAACGACTCGACAGTTAAGGTGTATGCAAACTGTGCCATAACGGTATAGAACAGTGATGTGTTTCTAATTCTATTTTTAATGTACTTATGTTCGCTAATGAATGCGACCTCCCAGATTTAGAACTCACAAGTGCTCTAACAACTTAATTGACACTCGATAGATCGTTACTTGTTTTTCTATTAAAATCAATTACTGTCTGGTTACTGTTATAAATGTCACTTTTTATATCATCGCGATTATGTCCATCTACGAGTATTTGTGGAGTTAACCAATAGTTGTAAAAACCTGTATACCACAATGAATACTTTTTAAGGTTCTGTAGTAATACAATCCAGAAACCCTTATAGTTTTGCTATGTCCGTCCGTCTGTAATATCACAGTCATTTAGTTCGCAACTCATCATTGCTAGAAAGTTAAAATTCACCATAAATACAGACAGAAATCAATAACGCCATTTTTTTTTTCAAGTTCAATTGGTCTAGTAGGAAAAGTAGGAATAAGTCTATCAAAATATTTTGTGTTGCCTTTGATACTTTTTGGGTATATAGTAAAGATGAAAGTTGACAATTTGTTACAGGTATCCTATCTAAATGTTTTGTTATATTGGGTAATAAGTATGACGAATTTTAAAGGAATAGGTATTACGAAGGAATCGTGTAGATAAAATAATTGAAATCACAGTTTAAAAATGTATAAAACATAATTTTAAATGTATTGAACTCGTCAAAACAAATTAAAGCAGCTCCAACACGAAGGTTTTGCTTGTAGTTGTTGAAGAGTTCCACAAACCACCTTCTGTCTCCATCATCAGATCAGTACGATGGTGTCCAATTATTGTATTGTCATCCTAATATCAAATAACTACTCACAAAGTTTTAAAACTATACGTCATTTAGAAGTAGGTTAAAAAATACTTCCAAGATTTGATTACTTACTTAATAAGTTAGTTACATACTGTAAGCTAGTAAAAGTGTGTTAATAAGTTTGGTTATTAAACACGTGATTACGGAGCCCTAACTGTTCTGACCCCTTGTTAAGACTACGGAACTCTCCGCATGTTCCAACACGCATTGATAGGATTTTTTTATTTGTCGAGCACTCAAAGTTGTTAATTAAACATGTTGAGCTTAAGCAAAATGAGCACTCTCGTTAATAGCGAAGTGTGAGATAGCTCGCACGAAGATGATTCTGTATAATTAATTTACGTTTACGGCATAACACGATGTAAGGTATAATTGTTTCTGTAAATTGTTGCTTTAGATTAGAAATATGTTGCCCCATGTATTATGCAACTGCTTAACTATGATGGTGTAATTAAAATTCCTTATTGTGAGCTCTATAACTTTTCAAAGTCGTAACGTTCATCAGACTTAAATTTATTTTTATTTAATTTGGCATGAGTGAAAAGTATGCATGTGTATAATACTCCATTCAATCTAAATTTTAAATTTTATCTCACAAGTTTTTATTCATTATTTCATTACTGTTTTAGACTACGAACCTTAAGTAGCGGATTAGTCAACAATCAGACAGACTTTCCAAGACAAGACTTTATGCACCGTCATGATGATGGTCATTGAGAACTAGGACATTTTTGCATAGACAAATAACCTAACTTTTTTATTATTTACATTTTTTTAAAGCGCTCTAGATAAACGTCAGCTAAATATCTCCGTGCCTTTGTACTTTGACATTTTGTTATCCACATTCTTTCGAGCTTTTTAACTAAAATGCATTAGAACATGTATTTTGACACGCTACGCTCTGTTACGCGCTGAAATGCCTCTTTTAGAATAGTCGCCTTAAAATACAAGCTCAATACTCTTTGCACACCATACAAATCAGTTACAGTTGATGTTCTCAAAATATGATGTCTATCTGTCAGTTTCATCTTTACATAATATTTGCGTATTGAGTAAGACGCGAGGGAAAATTTTGTCTGACCGCTGACAGCGCTTATCAAAAATTTTACGTATTAAGATAACCGATATGATTGTGTCAAGATTTCCTTAAAACACAACTCAATACCCAAAGGTCGGTAAAGGTCGGCAACTGGCTTACGTAACTGCACTCTTGACATTTGCAGGGCTGCGCCGGAGTGCGCGACGTCATTCGACTTCGCACAAGGAATTCCCTGTTACGTCACCATTTTGAAAGGAAACGACTCTGTCAATATTGATCCGTACGCTTGGCACCTATTTAGACCACGGCACAGTCAGATTTCTGTGAAGACTGACGTTTGAAGCGTTGAAATTTGTCACCCAAAGGTGCATTTATTCTTGATTTCCTTCCATTTGTTATGACAGTCAATATACTTCAATTTATTCATCAAGATAATTCCAGTTACTGCCATTCAATTGCTAATGCTGTTATTTAAGTAGGTAGTGAAACATGAAAGAAACATTCCAAGTATTTTTATTGCCGCCTGTACGCAGTTGTTACAACAAAAACATGCTTGCAAGTTTCTAAGTCACAAATCTAGCCTTATCTGAAGACAGGGGTTTGCAGTAGATGGCAAAAATACGTAGTACGGCTGACATGTCCACGCAAGCTATGTACGCGTGCCATGTGAGGCGCTGGCATTCTACTGGTTTTCTTTTATGGCTCGGAAACACTGTCTCGCGAATGCGTAGCCAAAAAGATACAGATAAAATTGATGTCTCGATTTTATTGGTTGCTACTAAGAAAAACAACTTTTGCTTCGATGATTCTTGAGATACCTACGTTAACATCTATCGTATTTTACGTATGAAATGATACTGGATTTTTTGATTACTATATGTGGCTTTTAATCACTAATCTAATAGCAAAACTTTCGGGTTGCAGTTTATAGTCTGTAAAACATTGAAAATGTAGGCTTAATTGTTTGTTAAACAATTGAACTGACTAACTATTTATAGAAAAAATCATTTTGTGAGGTGCCTTGTCAAAGATTAAGCAGTTATTGTGTTTTAAACATTTGCTTCATAATTATTTAACTATTAAATTGATAAATATGCTGGGCGTAGTTATTATACCGACTTAAGTCGGCATTGCTTTCCAACCGCCCGAATATTGATGTAGTTCGGTTTTTAAACCGCTACCGTTTGCGCTCTAAAAGAAAACGATTAATAAAAGCGAGTTCTCCTTTTGAGCTGGGCCCGTTTAGGAGAGGGCCAGTGTTATCTGGAACTGCGCTGTCCGTATTGGGAGCTCGCTGACCGCACGCACGTGTGGACTTGCGCTTTGCATTTTCATTGTGTTGCGTGTTAGGTGCGCTGTGACTATGGACTGGTGGTTTGATCATTTCTAATTAATAATCCATACTTATAATCGTCTGGGTCAGTCTTAATAATGACTAACATTTATTTTACAAATTTTTACTTAAATGAAGTAATTGTTCCTACTTGGACTTGGTCATCCATCTAAATACTAACCGCGCTTGATGTTGCCTAACTTCGGAGGTCTTATTAAGCATAACATTACCTATTGTTAAAAAAAACATGCGATTCTAACGATACAATCTTAGGCTTGGTTCAGACGTAAGTAATCAGTCCATTCCTGACAGTTTTAATGATACGCCATAAAAATCCTTCTTTATAATAGTAATCGTTTATCTTTGCCTGTATATACTAAGTGGTACCAAACGCGGAACTTTTATTGCTTTTAAAAAACAAAGTAAGACAGTAAGGAAATGTGTAGTTCTTAAAAGGATACAATATAAAAATACTTAATATAAAAATGTTCGTCTAAAAGGTTTCTGCATAACAAAAGAAAGGAAACGATGTTAGTTCTTAAAGCACGTCATCGATCGGCGGCCTTGGTGTCAACACTTTGTGTCCACACACTGTTTTTTACCTTATAACATAAAACACAAAGACAATATTTTAATTATTATTGCTTCCATGTTGTGCGAGTGAAATGTGTAAATATTTTAAGTCCAATTAACGCCACATAAAAAGGGTTATATTTTAATGATGACAGGCATGCGGCGAGTCCTGTCAATAGGCTATTAAAAGAAAGAAAGCAACTTTTAAGAGCGTTGCCGTCGCGGTCAAAACAACAATTTTGCTGTCCACTGCATTAAATTTATCGCCTCTCGAATCATCGTAGGGGCGTGCATAATACGAGCAACAACTATTTTATGCCTTTCTTAGCCCGGCCGCCTCTATGTCACTATTTTAATGTTTTACGTAGGACGATGCCATTTTTTTGCGTCAGAGTCACTTGTAGTTTTACAAGGGAACATTTTTTATAAAATAATTTTAAAGTGCCCAATTTTCAGACCAGAAAACGTAAAGGTAAAATATTATGCTTTAGTGTGTGGTATTTTTATTATACAATATTGAATATTGACGGGAATTTAAAGTGTCTGCGCACCTACATGTCGTAGACTAGACGGTTTACGGTTCAGATACAAAAGTTTGTCGTGTGTCAAATGAATTTCAAAAGTGGAATCAACATCAATTTGGCCAGTCACATATTTTAAGCTTACGGCAGTAGTTGCATTTTCCTCAAGCCCTCGGCTAACGGTCCACAGACCCACAGACTGACGGACGCGTGTAACTTACGACAGAAAAATTACAAATTTCTCGCCTTTTATCCCAACACTGTGTTATTAAGGTAACGGTGTTCAGACCCAACGAACAAATCCCAGTTTTGGCCGCGGAGGAGTTGCGGCCAGATCTGATAGCTTACTTATGAGTTTATTTTTGTTGAATTTAATGGTGCAATTTGTTAAAGACTTAATCGTCTGCGCTACGTCAAAGAGGAAAATGATGTAAATTCATAAAATTATTTATTATAATCTTACATCTACCTAATAAAATCGAACGTTTTGTTACGCCATCATTATCATCGTAAGCAGTTCACGCCAGTCCACTGCTAGACTCAATACTTGCCACTGAACATGATAATTTGCTATTTTAATCCATCCTTGTTATTCTTATATTTATTAGCTATGTCATACTCACAATTATTAGAGTTGTAAAGTGTCTGTCACGTTATAAATATCTGACCAATACGACCGAGCAAATTGGACATTTTCTCAATGTGACCGGACATTTTGGACATTTATTATCACTAACGTCACATTCATTTTAATTTATTCAATTCTATTGACAAACTATGAAAACATTTCATTTTGTCACAAGTAAGTGCATTGTTAAAAAGAGACAGGCTTTAGTAGTATGATCTATAACGAAATGAAATTTCTAAAATCTGCAAAAACTGTTATTTATTTAAGGATAACCACTTATTAAATGTATTCGTATTTCATTTGCTAAATTTCACCAATTTCCACAATTTTGTGAAATTTAGCAACCTACTATAAGACGTCAAATTTTCTCAATTGATATTGATCTCTACGATCGGTTCAATGACCTTCAACTTTTTGGGTATGTTGACCTGCTGTTGACTGTACATTCAGCTTGTTCGTTTATTAATTTGTCTGTCTGCACGAACAAGCTAAAAAGTGTCGTATTGTTACAAGCTAGTTTTTTTTAAGTTCGATCCAGATCCAATCACATGTTTTATTGTATGTTTTATTGTCAAATACTTAACATTTAAGACTTACTTTAGTGGAATTCTTCTTTTTCTAAATTTATACAAAAAAAAATGTATGTGACTATCGTGACAATAAATTTTAATGTCTATAATGTGACCTAGCATTTATTATAAATGACGGACGCAAAGCATATGACTGTCAATTTACAACTCTACTCACAATACATTTTATAATGTCAAGCCAACAGCGAATTTCATAGTTTACGTACCTACGTAATTTGAGTTTGTATTGAGTAGGTACTTACTCATATTATTACATCGAAAACTCGTATTAATGCGCTTAATTTGGCACTTTATCAGTTTGAGGGATTTGTTGGAGATTGCATAACTAGAGAATTACAATATAAATCGCTTGGTGTGTGGATTAAATGAATATAATGAATTTAAAAAAAAAAAAAACATTATCATCATTTTAGCCATAGGACGTCCACTGCTGATCATATGCCTCCCCCAATGACTTCTAGATTGGCCGTTTGGAAGCGGTCTGCATCTAGCGGCTTTCTGCATTATTTAGCACAGCGGTTCTCAATCTTTTTTGGTGACGGAACCCTTTTGGATAGCAAAATACTTGATGGAACCCTACAATAAAACAATGGTTTTTAAGTGTATTTTTTATTAATAAGCATAATTAGAGTACCATGTAACAGTTACTTATTACTTACTTACATAACAAGTATAATAATAAATATAACATTGAAAAAGAAAAAATATCTAACTAATGGGATGTATGAAACTGTTTTTTATTTTTCATCAATTGGTTGATATCAGGTTTCATAGAGGACAGTTGAAGTCTCATATCAGGTTCGGCGTCCAGTCTATTGCGGTATTTTGTTTTCGTGGCTGCATAGGTTGAGAATCCTGTTTCGCACAAATATGTTGTTGGAAACGGGAGAAGAATATTCAAAGCCATTTTGGCAAGCATTGGATATTCATTTCGGATTCTGCACCAAAAATCGTTGAGAGGCGTCGTTTTGAACAGTGACTCCATACTTGTGTCAGATGACATTTCTAAAAGAGATTCATATATCTCGTTTGACATACTTTCGGGCTTTTGTAAGTTGGGTAAAAAAGGATTATGAATCCATGAATTCAGTTTCATTTTTGTATTCTGTTCTTCAGGAAAATACTGCTCAAAAGATGCGCGCATCGAAGTGAGATATTGGACCAATTCTTCAAATACATCATCTTGAAATATTTCTGAGTTGTTATCGCCAAGAAACTCACTGAGTGACGTAAAGCTTTCTATTTCTCTATTTCCAACGCAAATAATCCAAAAATCTAATTTTCTTTCGAAGGCAGTTATTTTGTTACAGGCCTGGAACACTGTTGTCTGTTTACCTTGCAATGATAAATTTAATTCGTTCAGTTTCTGAAAGATATCCGCCATAAAAGACAGTCGGAACAACCAAGTTTTATCATACAAACGGTCTTTCAAATTAAAAGAAGTATCTGAAAGAAACATTTGTAACTCGGCTCTAAGTTCAAATAGCCTTGTTAAAGTTTTACCCCGAGACAGCCATCGCACTTCTGTATGGAGCAGCAGTGTTTTATGTGTGCTGCCATAATCTTCACACAATAATGAGAACAATCGGGATTGTAGTGGTCGTGATTTGATAAAATTAATTATTTTTACCGCTTCATCCATAACTAATTTTAGATTGGACGGCATTTGCTTCATCGCAAGTGCTTGTCTATGCAGGATACAATGGCTGGAACTACAATTAGGCGCTTTATTTTTTATTCGTGACACTACTCCTGCTGTTTTACCCGTCATCGCCTTGGCCCCATCTGTACAAATGTCAATGCAATCGTTCCAACTGAGATTATTTTCCTCAAAAAATATATTTATTTTATTAAAAATTTCCTCTCCGGTAGTGTTTGTGGGTAGAGGTGAACACATAAGCATGTCTTCTTCAAAAGAACTTTCACATGGATATCTCACGATAACCAGCAAGATAGCCAGACCAGCGACATCAGTCGACTCATCCATTTGCAAGACGAATTGTGTTTTTTGTAGACGTGTAACTAGTTCTTGTTTGACGTAGCTTGCTAGATCATGAATTCGCCGTGAAACAGTATCGTTAGATAGCGGCACAGTAGAAAGATGCTTTGCAGATTTTTCATCGAGCATGCATTTTGTTATGTCTAATACACATGGTTTTATTAAATTCTCAGCGATAGTGTGCGCTTCTCCTGCTTGTGCAATGCGATAGCTAACTAAATATGATGCCTCCGTGGCCTTTTCATTGATAGTTTGGGTTACATGCATCATTGTTTTTTGACTTTCCAATAACTGTTCTTTTTTACGTACAAAAAATTATTTATTCTTGTCTTTAGACTCGGGGTGTACAGTTTCTAAATGTCGGCGCAACTTGGCAGGTGCCATGGAACTATTAGGAAGCAGTTTACTACATAACATGCAGAGAGGTGAGCCGTTGGAATCAACAAATCCAAAACTGATATATGATTCATCATACTTCCTTTTTTTCGCCTTTGAAACCGTGGAACTTGACGTCGTTGCATCATCGTCTGGATCGGTAATTGCTGTATACTCCACGCGGACTGATTTTGAACATTCGGCTTCGTTGGAAGATGTTGTTGCGACACGTTTAACGCCTTTAAGCCAACGTTCCATTCTTTCAGGATGGTGAGGTTAAAATAATGCACGGTCGTTACTGCGTAGAAGAGTTTAGCACTTTAGTCCAAAGAAGAAATGTACAAAACTGATACAATCAGAAAACAGCAGTAGAACAATACACAATTTTTTTCTAGCAGGTAGGTACTTATCGCTCCGAACGCTAATCGTCGACTGACTAGTGTCAAGGCTTGATCATCGCTTTTATAGTCCTAGCCTCAATCTCGAACATTCTCAAAAATACTCGAGTCGGCGTCTTTGATAAATAAAAAGCCGATATAAAAATAGAAATTCAAAAAATGTGGTGTAAGCAATCTCGACTTTACGTTTTGAAGTTAGAGCCGAAAGTCGCTTGTTCACAATTATAGCGTCTAATTTCAAAGGCGGCTTTTATCAAAGGGATTGCGCGGTCACAAGTAGGTATCGGCGGTGGCGGCATAGTAAAATTGTTCGTGAATCGTGATACGCCGCGACAGAACGGTCGACCAGAGAGAGGTGTTTTGATTTTTTTTTCTAACTTCTTGCGGAACCCCGACAGGGGTATCGCGGAACCCTAGGGTTCCGCGGAACACACTTAGAGTATGGCTGATTTAGCAGATCGTTTGTCCACCTTGTGGGCAAAAATAAATTACTTTTTGCATTTTGATGAGTGTCAGATACCGATTACTAAATGCATGTTGCTAACCCAAAAAAAAGGTCACACAAAAAATTATGAGTTTTTAAACTCCTTACACGCTGCATGACTTGCTTGGAATTTAATAAGCTTAATTTTTTGCCAACTCTATTAAGTGGTCTAAATATAGTCATCTTGATTTATTTACACTTTAGCCTGATTTCATCGCTTTTACTTCTAGTATTGACCTTCAACTGTCAGTCACGCTTAATGTGGTGTACACACTGACACCTGATAATGACCAAGCCTTCGTCGGACAAAACGAATAAACTCTATGAATAATAATGATGAAATAATTGGGGCACTGTACGTGATTTATAATCTGTCACTAATAGTACACAAGTTTGTCGGTAGAGCAATTTAGATAGCAAATAAAATTAATAGTTTATTAATATTTTGAGTTGTTAATTATAAAGTGAAAGTGGAAATCTTGGTGACGTAGAAGGTTGTAGTTTGCTGACTTGGCTACTTGTATGTGATGAAAAGAAAAATAATTTTAATTTATCTTAATTAATTGTTTTATTAAATTTCATACTGGAAATTTGCTAGTGGCAACTTTTAGCATTAGATAGGGTAAAACCAGGATAGTTGCCTCAGTGGGATACATGCCCCGGTTTTGAATACACTATGTTAGAGATGCCTCCAGTGTTAGGGCTCTCCAATGATCAAAAGCGGTCCTCCCGAAAGTCTCAATGCCATACAAGCAATAAAAAAAAGTCCATGCGTTTTGTGCGTGTAAGCAAAAATCTTCCACGGCATGACCAACACGAGCGTCAAAATTATATTTGTGAGTCATTTCTATGTAATATTTTTTTACATGGCTATTGATTCAATCACTTTTTGTTTCTTCGTATACACTGGAGTTTAAACTACACGGTCCATTACATTTTATTGATAAAAAGCATTTATTTATTTTTTAATTTAAAAGGGCAAGTATCCGTATTGAAAAGGATAGTCGCCCCATATACTTTTGCGGATAGTTGCCTTAAGGGCAACTAATTATTTCTTGAAGATTTCATGTTGCAGGTGAGAAAAATGACCAGCAAATATTTGCAAAAATCTAGCGAGGTCCTGCGTCTCATCAGCTGGACTGGAGATAGTTAATCACTGGGGTTCAAGGAACTAAAGAACAAAAATTAAAAAAGAAATCAAATAAATAAATTGAAGCAATTTGATCGTGGGGCAAGTGGGATACCTACTTGCATAGCATTGCGAAGCATTTTTAGCTTAAGGCTTAACTATCCGCCACAGTAGGCAACTATCCCTTCTTCGAGGGGTCAAATAAAACAAGATTTCCTTAAAGACAATATTAATGTTATCAAAAAATGGTGTAGAATAAAAGATTAAAGACCAATGTTTTAATATACCAAGTATATTGTAAGTACACACATAATTATATCTTATTGAGCATTTTCAAAAAGTGGGGCAACTATCCGGCTTTTACTATATTAATTATTTTATGTTATATCAATTAATTATGATATAAATTGAAGGTCTTATATATTTACTGATAGATTATCTAAGACTAAATCAGCATTATGTCTTCTTGCAATGTCAATGGCATGATTGATACCAACCACCAATACATTATGTTATCATTTTGATCTCCTACTATTAGCCGATTATTGATGTGTGTGTAATTGCAATGTAGAATATTTATTCTGTAGATGTATTTACATACATATAAGTAAATGTAAGTAAACAATCATTCACAACAACCTTGCTTAAGGATATGCAATCGAACTAGACCTAATTACTTGGATGGAGCGCAGCAGGGCACCATCAATGCTCCGTAATGAGAGAAGAATAATGAAGTTAACGAGAACCGTCCATTTATAAATGAATAATATTAATTCAAAATAGGACTGAATGTTTGCTTTTATGCCATACCTAATTAAGATTTGCAGTTTTAAATGTATCTATATAGCAATTAAATTAAAATACGTTACTGGCCATTTGTTTGATACCTATATAAAGTAAAACTTAACTCAATAGTTATAATTAATTCTGTTAATTAAGGGCTGTAGATTTTGTAAAATAACATATTTAGGGACGACTTTTGCATAGCCAGATATCGTTTATGTGAAGAATACGTTTGACATAATTGACAGTTTTTGTATGGAAAATGTGTCAAACCGTTAATTTGATTCGTTGAATAAAAGTTATCTTGCGATTGAAAAATCGGCCCTTAACATAATAAAAACAACTTGATCATAATACCATTTATAAGTAACTGACTAAAACTATACTACTGGTATATTTATAATCTGTATTTAAATTATAAATGTATAATTTATAACGTAAAGAAGATAATTATTGATTCTTTTCGTTAATTATTTTTTACGACTATTATATTTTTATTTAAAGATAACTGCTATTTTTTTAGAATTTTAGTTCATAACATATTTTTTATATTAAAAAGATAACACTCGGGTACCCCGTGTTTACAGTTCTAGCGTTCATCCTTCTGAATTGAAAACTGAAAATTTGAACTACAACACTGCAGTTGCCGTTCTCAGTACGAGCTCGCCTTTATGTGAATAAATTGCGTGTACCCGTTATTTTATATATCATAGATGTGACAGGCTGCGCACGAGTTTGATCTACAGTAGCATAGGGGAGACAGTAATAGCGCAATAACAGCGATATAGTAGAGATGCTCGCAGCGGGGTGCCGCTTAACGCTGCGTCTTCACAGAACATTCGTCTGCGAATAATGCTCGTTACTGAGCCATCGTTTTTTTTAAAATAAGCACACCTTGTTTCACTGCCTTATGTCACTCATATGCTGTGCATTTTGTTACGCTACTGTTTCATTCAAAGCGGCCTAAATATCACTGGTTCCTCTGACTTCTCTTTGCGTCTGATTATTTGGTACTACCAGCCAAAAATCGAGATACTATGCACATACACAATGAAGATACACTTTATGATTGGGTTACCAGGCACTAGATAGGGCTGAATAGGTAACTAACTAAAATTCATGACACAACAATTGTTTAAACTGAAATAGTTTTAATCACGTGTGCACTCGCGAATTCTTAATGCTCGACTAAAGGCCACAAGATAGATGTTATCTTTAACTTAAAGACCTGTTCAATCTCAAATCACAAATGCAGAAGGGGCTTAAAGTAAACATTGTCGAATGCTTATTATTCATTACACTGGTCTTTCTTAGTGAGTACACCCCTTAAGACGAATCCAATGCAGGCGCTTGCAACAACCTTTTGCTCGAAGCGATTTATTGTAATGGCTATGGGATTGTGTGAACGAACTTTATTTTGCCGATTGCAGCCTAAATAATTAAGGAAGTGTGGTTGAACAGCTCTGTTATTGAGAGCAGTCTTCCTGGACGTTTGTATGAAACACAATATGTGACCCCAAGATATACTTTATTAACGCGTATCCTCTTGAGGGCTGACTCTGGTGTTGTAATACAAAATCGAAATTTAAAAAAAAATTTAAACTTTTCGATAAGTAGGTACTAAAAATCTAATCAGCTAGTACGATTTAGATATATTAAGAAGATGTGTTGTTGTTACCTTTTTATGTAGTTTTTGCGATCCATTATTTCGCACAATTAATAATCTTGTGCTTTTAAAAACTTGGGGCTTTCGTTCATTAAGCAATATCCTGAACATAAACTTTATTAATTCTAAGTATTATTTACCGCGAAGATATGACTGAGTTATTTTAACAAGCTTATCTCACCGTTGTTCCTCGATCTAGTTGAAGGTTGCAATTAATTTTCTTCGAATTAGCATTCATCAGTCATACGAATGCCCCGCGATACATATCAGATCGGTTCGTGTGCCCGGGGAAAGTTCTGCGAAGTCCGAATGTGTCCGCAATTGATGGCCCTGTCCGAGTGCCGGAATCGAATCTTGTACTGATCATACACGCGAACTCAACACGCAACTCGGTCCTTCACCTCGGCGAAAATTAAATATTGACAGTCGACAAAAGATGAGTAGAGTTTGGGTGTAAATTACGAAGAAACTTTCGAGTGTTGCGCTTGCATCTAGAAACGTAT
Source organism: Anania hortulata (assembly GCA_963576865.1). Lineage (NCBI taxonomy): Eukaryota > Metazoa > Arthropoda > Insecta > Lepidoptera > Crambidae > Anania > Anania hortulata. The sequence continues at coordinate 13,942,449 of OY756396.1, read as the reverse complement.
CTTTTAATTAACATTAACATTTATTTATTTTTATTTTATTGCTAGACAAGCTACCAATTGTCATTGTCTCACAGTAAGAAATTTACGTCTCTATAAAAAGTCTATATATCTAATATTATAATTGCGAAAGTTTGGATGAATGGATGTTTATTATTCAATCACGCCAGAACGGCTAATTGTGTCTGGATTAAATTTGGCACAGAAAAAGTTACACAATCACACCTAATTGGTGTGATTGTGACAAATAAATAATACAAACGCTGGTATTGGTAAATTGCTAAGATGTCAAAAATAAATTTATGTCAAAGATAATTGGCTTGTCTGCCAATAATCCCATTTTGGGCCCGATTCGACCAAATACAAAATTAAACCAGTTTAACTATAACAGGAATAACTTTACTTTATGATAACTTCGTTTGCGTTTTTCCAACTTACTTCAGGAATACATTATACCCAGTTTTATTTTATTGTGAATGATGAACGAATGGATAAACCTACTAAAAGCCATGTTATCTATTTCATCTAGGTTGTCGATCTCAAATCAATTGCCACAACCATTAAATTTTGTAGGATAACAGAATGCCAATGGTAGACTATACAACTTGACAGTTTCTAGGTGACAAGAGTGGATTTGACAAGTGACAACTTTGACATTTACTTATTCTCAGTATAATTTATACACTGTCAAAATCGCCCGTTAAAATATTTTTCATAGATTAGTGGTTGGTAGAATGAAAAATCAGCTTACTCTAGATTAAGCAGTGGTATACTCTCAAGTTAAAACTTACACCAGCTTGGTCGAATCCGGTCTTAGTCAATTTACAATTACGAGTAGGTATATGCTACAATTTATCATCGAAGAACTCTTTTAAATTATAATACGGTTTATCAATTAACAACTTCTTTAATACACTATCATATACTATTACTAACTCTATACTATACCAACACAAGCTGTGCTTTGGAAATCAGAAACGTTAAAATGTTGTTCCCAGATAATTTCTATTGACACTACCTTATAACGTCATTGATTCGCTCTAGACCCTCGTGGTGGAGTGTGGCCTAAATCCATCTCAAAGTTAAGGTGAGGCCTTTGCCTCTACAATACAAATAGAAAAAATAAAACGCAAAAAAGTGCCATTAAAAATGTAAATGAAGAGGTCAGGAAGACGACGCATTACAAAGTTGCGAAGACAGAGTGCTGGCTTGCTTGAAACAGACTCACCATTAATCGATATTTTTAAATCTTTTAATGAAATAAGCAAACGTTTTACCAAGAACACTTCCTAGTGATACTTTGTGGTTACTTTTAGTCAGATAACACCTTATAATAAATTGCAAAACATTCTTAAGAAGTCATCATCAATTATGACCTTTCGACCGTATAAATATTTTTAGTAAAAGTTCTATGGAAATACACATGGTGTATAGATAATGTATACGTACATTTTAGGCAATTATTGAGTTAAAAAACTGCATATATCAAACTGTTATCTACAACGGTTATCGTTGTCTGCATCGTTACGCGTTTGTACTCCGGGAGACGCTGATTGACACAAACATCCAGGCCACGGGTGTTCCACTGGGTTACCAGTGTTTGTTAGTGTTACATTTTATTCATCCATTGATCGGTTATAACACATAGACAGTAGAGAAAAGCAATTCAATTTTTTTAATACCTGATATTTTTTAAAATAGTTAAATATAAATTTTAATTAATAGTTAAGCTGGTAGCTCACTAATCGAACTATAATACTGGTGTTCGCAATCTTGACTAGATCGACAGTCCACCGGATTAGGCTTGTCCACGCTAAGTGTGTGCGCTGTGCAATTCGAATGAATCACGTAAAAGTCAAAATATTTGTTGTGTTATGTAGATATAATAATAATAAAATTTTATTTATTCAGACAATTACAGTCCAGTCTTGTTAGTTACAATATACCATCGATTTAGTACCAACCTCATAACTAGAACTGTATCGTGACGTTGCTAAAAGTACATCACTTCCTTCAACTATCGCTATGACGTAAACTAAGAACTTACAATACCCCGTGTCGGTACAGCCGTTGTTTAAAATCGGTGTGATAGTGTTAGCTGTTTTGTGTAAGCTGTGGTCAGACCTTTGACCGTTAGCGATCCCACACGATGATCGACAGATTACCGTCCAAATTACCACTAATACCGTTTTACTGTTATTTTATGACTTGCACACGTAAATGTTTACACGGTTTAGCTTTGAGTGGCTCTAGGGCCCGTAATACTGAGCGTAACTCGCGTTTCAAACTTGTTACATGTATACATTTCATTATACTAAAACCATACGTAAGATATGATGCGTTTCGTAATACGGGTCTTGAGTATAAAGCAGGTTTATGCTAAGTGGTATTGTAAACAGACGTAGGATCGTTTTGATGAATTGAATCAGCAGTGGCATTGTTTATGCTTTATGTAAATAAGCAAGCGCATATTGAATAATTACTCTCCAACGCACATAGACGTCAACCAACCTAGGCGCCAACTTTTCAATTTCAACTTTCAGTTGAGTATGTTGTTTGAAATTAAGACAAGGAAGCAGGTACGACGACCGTCTGGTATAGTAGTTCACAAAACAACTGCGGGTTCAAATGTTTGTGTAATAATCACGAGCTTTTGTACCTAAGTCAAGGATGTTATTAATGTGTTTATGTATGTTTCTCCTAGTATAGGGATAGATCCATCATAAGCCATCATCATTATTTCAGCCATAGGACGTCCGCTGCTGAACAATAGCGCATACATTTATAACAAAATTGTAAAATGGTATATTTTGTATTGTGTCTTTACGGAGGCCAGATAGTGTTAAGCAGGATTTTACAGAAATATTTTTACAGGAATTATTATAAAATTTGAGGCTAAAACTTTAACATGTGTAATGGTGCTTGTTGTTACAATAAGTAAAATTAATGTAAAACAATTTGTAATCTAAATTGTACAATTGTTTACTGTCCTTAAATAAAATAAAATATGCGCCAGACAACACATTAATTAGATATCCTGACAATGACAATAGACATTGGGTTTTGCCAGGGGCGTCTCCCAACTCACCCTGAACTGAGCCAATTGCGTACAACCTGACGACCTCCGCCTCCGTAGCCGAGCATACTGGACTTGGTGTCGTTATCTCTGATGTCCCGGGTTCCATTCCCGGTCGGTCAATGTATAAAAATACCATTTTTATATTGTTTCGGGTTTGTGGTATGATCCTGATCTAGTGGTTCGCGGTCCTGATTGGTCTACAATGCTAGCTTTTGCGGGCTCGATTTTTACAAGGGGCAAGTGTTTGTGTGATTATTACGACCATTTTTACTTGAGTCCTATAACTCATGATATCCATTTATCGTATAACTAGTTTTTGCCTGCGACTTCGTATACATTGACCTTACCCAGATAAAAAGTATCGTATGTGTTTCGCCAAAATCCATTCAGTTCATCCATAGGAAGGATAGTAGGATGTTTGTAAATAATGTTCAACCGTTACCTACTCGCCATAGTACAAGCTTTACTTTGCTTGGGAATAAAAAATTCGTGAGATTTTTGAAACAATTTAAGGGTCAATTTCAACAAGTCCATTTTTTTTGTCATTACGGTGAACTTTTTTATTTATAACTTTTTTTGAAATAAAACCATGTAGTATTGTTATTTATGATATTGTTATGATTAATCTTTACTCGACATCAAATTGAGTTCATATACTTAGGAGATATAGTACTTTAAAATTTTGGTGTCACCGAAATTAAAGAATAGTTCACCGAAATGAAACTTCTCATCACCGAAATGAAAAACGCGAGTCACCGCAATGAAATTACTTATGCAGTCACCGAAAAAAACTAAACTGTTACCACGCAACGCACCTAAAATGCTGCTATCCTAGTTCCATAATTACTTACCTACGTTTTGAAGAGTGCTATCACACAGTACAGGTTATCCTTTTCTGACTATACTATAATGGTATTGAAAGTATTAATTAAAATGTACCATACATGGATATTAACTTATTTAAACTTAAATTCATTTAGGAACGTGTGAGAATAAAACAACAAAAATAACAAATATATTGTAATAATCAACCATAAAAACTGAAAAGATAAAAATAATATCAACACATAAGTACCTAATCAGTTACTTTTGGAGTCGGTGCTATCCGATGAGAGTTTGAATGTTTTCGTTTGCACCGACTCCAAAAGTAACTGATTAGGTACTTATGTGTTGATATTATTTTTATCTTTTCAGTTTTTTGAAGTCGGTTTACTTTTTTTTATAAAATTTACTTATTTCATCTATTTTTAGTGATACATACAGTGATAATCCTCAACAATACGAATCTTTTCAGCGCAAACATAAGTTAACGGCTGAACACCGATTTCATCCCTTATTTACCCACCTTAGAGGTGAAAATTTTCCAAAAAATTTTCAATATACCATCTTTAAAGTATAAGCTATTTGATAAAGAAAGAATCATCAAAATCGGTTCACAAATGCCGAAGATATTGGGCAACATAGGTACAAAAATCAGTTGGCACGGATGGAGTTCATGCAAAGTTTGATGATTTTCTTATAGATCCCATCATCAGAACTTGATCAAATTTATATGGGACCATTCCGAAAGTATTCCCTTTCGAACAAAAAAAGAAGTATTGAAATCGGTTAACCTGGTAACGAATGATCGCTGAACATACATAAAAAAAAATAAAAAAAAACAAAGATACTGACGAATTAAGAACCTCCTCCTTTTTTGAAGTCGGTTAAAAATATACAGGTTGCACCCTTTCCATGTTCAAAGGGTCCAAACTCTACAGCCTGCTGACTATCCGCGCAGGATTGCATTCTGCAGAATCATGTTAAATAAAATAAGGGAGGACCTGCAATTTTTCAATAAAATGTCAATTGTGGAGATTGTGGATGTCTCAACATCCACAATCTACATAGCTAGCAAGTAGAAAACCCACATTTGATGAGGGAAGATCGGTCCCAAGTTCAATTTAAAGTTAACTTGTGGACTGGGATTATTGGCGGACAGGTGATCGGGCTATATGAACATCCAGCTACACTGAATAGTGAAATTTACCTTAATTTTTTACAAAATGATTTACCCGGCATGCTAGGAGATATCAGTTTAGAAGTGAGGCGGAGAATGTAGCTTAAAAATGATGGGTGCCCAGCTCACTACGCAATAGTAGTAAGAAATTATTTGAATCAACACTACCCACAGAGGTGGATAGGCCGGCTCGGCCCTATTTTATGGCCACCCAGATCGCCGGATCTAAATCCCTTGATTTTTTTTTTATTGCGGATGTCTGAAAGACCTTGTCTACGCGAGACCAGTATCCTCAATAACAGAGTTGCGGACTCGCATACAAAATGCAGCTGCATACATAAAAACGTCTGGTTACGCGAGCCACATCAAACATCTATATATATATAAAAGAAGAAACTGACTGACTGACTGACTGACTGACTAACATATCAACGCACAGCCCAAACCGCTGGTGCTAGAGATTCCAAATTTGGCATGTAGGTTTCTTATAAGGTCTAGGGGTGCACTAAGAAAGGGTTTTTCAAAATTCACCCTCTAAAGGGGTGAAATGGGGGCCCAAAGTTTGTATGGGGAAACAAGATTAGTCAGACTCTTTTATTCAAAACTTCACAGGAGTGAGTTCTCCTTACGATAAATGAGTAAACATGTTTCAGATTTTTTGAAAAGTCAACTCCTAAAAAGGGGAAGGGGGCTGACAAAGTCTGAAAATCAACATGGGTATTGTTTCTATGGTTTATCGGGTCGCTGATTACGAAAACAACAACGATTTTAAAATGTAACGTTGCGGACGTGAAATTCCATCTCCCTTGTTGGGATGCGATGGGGTTGAAATGTCTATCAATATGGGTGTAGATTTTATGGTTTTTTGGAACTTTGATTTTAAAATGAATATTGTGAACATGAAAGTTCTTGAAATTATTTGTGCCAAATTGCAATCCAATTGGGCCAGTAATTTCGGAGCTAATCGGTTGTAACAGACGGACTGACAGACAGCCAGACGTGATCCCAACACAAAGGTTCTATTTTTGCATTTGATGTATACCCGCGTTATCCTAAAATTGATAAATCGCTATATTATATCATATCATATCGTGTTTTGATAGTCATGCTAGCTAAAAATATTGTCTAGAAGTTTTGTAATTTTTTAAATTACTGAGTTTGACATTCATACTTCACTTAAAATCAAATCTAACGCGAGCGAAGCCGCGGGCAAAAGCTAGTTCTTTTATAAAAAGATGCCGGGCGTGTATCAGAGCGCAAGGACGCCAATTCGAACATTTATTGTAATTTTAATAAAAAATTAATAAAAACCAGACATAAAGTTTAAGAGATACAGAAAACATAAGCTTATTATATATACCTTTTCGGAAAATAGAATAACTAAGAATTTTTTTAAGGTAATGGGCACGATGAGCGCCATAAATTTTTTTAACATGGTAGTTGACCAAACATGAGGAAAAATAATTTTATGTTTTTTTTTTGGAACATTGTTTTTTTGAAGCACTTCGTAATTAGCTAGCTCAATTTTAACCATTGTTATTGATAGCTAAACTATTCTTTTAGAAATAAAAAAAACTGAATTAGAAAAAGTCCGTATTTGTAAAAATGGCACATTAAAAACTAACCGAAAGTGGCATTTAAAAAAAAAACGAACTCAGTTATCTTGAAAACCGAGATATTTTTACTAAAGTCAAAATTTGAGATTAGAGAGGTCTTGACGAAACCTATCGACAGTTAAAGGTTTATCCATTGTTTCTGGGACACCCTGTATATCTTTACAACTTTTTCAGATTCTTATTTTAAAAGATTTTAATTATTAGTTTTGATAACACAAAGATACTGTAATATACGGGTGTAACGAAAAGGTGAAATAAAACTCTAAGGGGTTATTCTACGGCTAAATTACATCATCTTTTTCTATGGGACCAACATCGAAATCGCAAAAAAAAAACACTTTCCCATACTAAAACGCGACCACCTGGCATCAGTTTGTATGAAAACGTCAATTTTTTTTTTGAGATTTTGATGTTGGTCCCATAGAAAAAGTTGATGTAATTTAGCCGTAGAAAAACCCCTTAAAGTTTTATTTCACCTTTTCGTTACACACTGTATAATGTAAAATAAAATAAACGTAATCTCTTGTTATTTGTCTTCACAAAATCTTATTGTGTATTAGTCATTAATAAATCAGGTAGCACAAAAATCTATCTTTTGGATGGGGACACGACTCTAGCAAAAATATTTCGGAATTTAAACAACAAAGGTTAATATTTCGGAAACCGATCACTGAATCGAAAAATGTTCTTCACAACCTCGCAATATATTTGAAAGACCCATCCAACGATACCCCAAACGATGGGGTAGACTAAAAATAAATAATTCATCCCTTCTTTACGTGAAGGGGAGATACCCTAGAATTTTTGTTTTCAAGATATTATTGTACCATTTTGTCGGCGTGTTTAATGTTTATACTCGTGCAAAATTACAGCTTCCTAGTACAAACAGTATCTGTGCTAGGCCGTGGACTGACAGACGGACATGGCGAAAGTATAAGGGTTCCTTTTGTACCATTTTGGTACGGAACCTAAAAAAGCACGTGTTCAATATTTTTGAATTACGTTTAAAGTGGACTAATTATCATAATTTAGTCAAATAGCCTATTGCCCACGCGAGCAACAACTGAGATTATTCTTTTAACTAGTAGCTACATTTTAGTCCCCAAAACAAATATATTCCTTGTGCAACTAAAATGTAACAAAAGAAATTATGGTCTGTTTTTCACCGAAGTGAAATAATTTGTCACCGGAATGAAAAAAAAAACACCGAGATGAAGATAAAAATCATCGAAATGAACAACTTCTCACCGAAATTAAAAAAAATCACCGAAATGATATTTTTTCTCATTTCAGTGTCAATTTAGGTCACCGAATTCACCGGAATGAGATCACCGTCATGAAAAACAGCCAATAGAAGTTAACACTACAAGCACAGTATTTATGATAGAAATAAATTGATACTACCTACTTGATCGGGCGACATTAAGTAAAAGTACATATATTTAATAAACATATCGGATCATTGGATAACAACTTTTATCCACTCACGTGAATGAAAAAAAAAGCGGTCCCAAGTCACCGGAACCCACTACTTACGTTTTTGGTGGGAACACCAGACAAGCAACACGCGTCCTCTCACATCAAGCGCTTAGGCGTCTCTGGTGCGCAAGTTTACTGCGCAGTAGCGAGAAGCTAGTGTTGTTGGATGCCTAGATATTCGCGTACAACAAAAATTCACCGCGGTGAAAAATCTAATTTGGACACGTGAATTTGTACTTACCATTCATTAAATACAACAGATTTTGTAATGAAGTTTCCGCAATAAAGTACTGCCACTATTTAGGATTTAAATAAAAAAAAGGAAATCCCTAAAAAATCAACTGTTTTTATTATATGATTAAAAGTATACTGAAAAACAAATTGTGCCGCTTCACCGGTATGAAAAACTTAGGTGTTTATATATTTTTTTTCCTTATTAGCGACAATCATAATGGAAAAATATTTGTAGGCTGCTGTAGGAGACAACATTTTTCATCTAAAAAAAAATATTACAAGTTAAAAGTGCCATCCTGCACTAGCAGTTTCAGCCATGCCGTTTACGATTTGGTGCTGGGAAAATCACCCTTAATTTACATTTAGACAGATGATGTGTTTTCATAAAACTAACAAACCAAGCGAAGTCCGCTACCGCAACTATCATGTATGTCGGCCTAGTCAGTACACAGATTGATTAGTGACGACCGGCTGTCAACAATAATTAAGAGCAGTACTTGTTGATTGAATTTCATAAATGCAAAATTGCATCACCTGTATCACACATGAATACCACACAGACAAGTACTTAGAGAGCGATATGATATGTAGCCACCAAAGGTTTGGCTGAATCCACCGCTGATTTATTTGCAGCATAATGAGTACGACACATTTAAGAAACATGCAACTAGTAGTGTACAGGCATGGTTACAAAAGTGTTTATCGTAGCCGTTGTGCAACTATTTGAAGTTCTGTGAAAAGTATCGAGAGTTGATTACCTGTTATAATCAGCTGTATTCATTCATCGCGCTTAACAGCGTTAATTATGTCCGCATATTACATTACACAAGGATACATGATGGACTGATAATGACTCAATGATGAGACTTTTCAACTATTACATTGTGGTGCAAGAGACATCGAAACTTTTTGCAATTTGAAAACCTCATTTACATTTATGCATACTTTTGAAAACAAAAAGGTGTTGTATAATGTTATTTCATTCGTATGTTCAAAAGATTGACTTGTTAGATTGGATAGAAACCTGGCTTTCTGTGTAATGTATCGTGGTTGATGTCAATGTCTACTCATTGTAAAATTTTGGTAAAAATATTAAATGTGTTTTCTAGTTATTACGAGGAAAGGTATTATACTCGTAAAATTATATTCTTATGTTATTCTGCAGTAACACTGACAGCGTTTAGATATACACATTTATGAATGAATACCCAATATATTTTTTGAATAATATGTTCTTTTTATTGTTTCAAATATTATTTCTACTTATTTATGTTATAGTTTATGAAATTGTTTCTAATTTGGTCTCTTTCTTTAGATTAGACAGCACAGACTAACAAAGTAATATCGGTTCAGACGTCGGATATGCAAAGAACTCTGCAATTGCATTTCATAATGTATTTATTCCACCCCGCGGTGAATATCATGGAACTAACATTTGAAACAGTATAAATCGGACGATTCCTAATCTAACTCCATCTCTGACACATAATATTGAAGTTGCTATTTTTAATTAACCTCTGGCATCTCAACTGTGAGTTATTACTGAGCTCGACGGCGAGTAGATCTGACTTATTAGATTAACTCTATCTGCAGTTTCATCTTAGTGCAGCTACGTCGTCCTCTACTTATGAGTTTGCAATATTTTATGCGTTGCATAATTGCCAAGCTCACCGAAGCCACGCATAAGATTATCTGGTCCAGATTATCGTCACCATACATTTGTCAGGGTATATCTGAGCATCAAAACCCAATCGACAGCGCGTATAAAGTCACGAGAGGTGTCATCAATTCTGACGATTCGGGTCGACTTGCTTAAGCCCTACAATCGGGACAATAAACGGATTAAGAAACCATAAATTATTACGTGCTTTATGTAACTGTTGTTATACAAATGAAAGTAAGAGTGGAGACGTAATTTGTCCCTAATTTCCATACGGGTTACTCGGTGGCATTTACCCGAGACTTTTAGCGGTTGTTTTCGCTAATTACCATCTCGTTTGCAATTTAAAGTCTCATGTAGGTACGGTTGCGATTCCTTGTAGCGAAAGTGAGTTTGTATGGGGTTGTATGTCGCGGTAATTGGCAGGTGTGTGGTGTTAGGCATGCGTGGTGCTGCGTCTGTCGGAGCCTCGAAGCGGAGGCCGCGCGCGCGCACCCGACGGGCGCGGTTATGCAAGACCGTCGCACGGGGGCCGCCGTGACGTTTCCTGGATGTTTAGAGTAATTGAGTTACGATACGACTATAATCACACTACAAATGTACTATCCGCACTATTATGCTTTGATCGTAAAACTCATATGCTAATTATTCAAATACTTATCTTACGGATTTCCTATTATTACATAAATTTTATATTAAAAAAACCCCGGTCATGAATGTGCAGCATCAGCTCAAGGCCTCGATCATTATTTATCTAACACCTGCTCATTGAGACCATTATTATGAGACCAAACACGCTGTATCTGCAGTGATTTGCTTAGGAGTTAGGAATCCCACAGATTTCTTGATGCTGCAGCATCAGTTAAAGGTTATCATGTCTTGGGAATACTACTACTAAGGTAACAGTACATCATTTCAAATCAATCGGACCTGTGAAAGTTTGCAATAAGCTGAAAAACCCTTTTGTCAAGTAGGAAATGAGCTGATAACCTTCAAACGACTGAACAGATCTTCATAAACTATAGCTAAGATCCATCTCTAGCTCCATCCATTTGCCCAGAACCAAATCTTACGGTAGACAAACTCGAGCTATGTGTATCAAAGTGTTCAATGCCTTACCGGATGACTTAAAAGCATTGCCGATAATTAACTTTAAGAGTAGGTAAAAAAATTGGCTTATGGGTAAATAGGCTATTTGACATGATTTTATTTCAATTATTAAACCTTGAAAAATAATCAAAAATAGTAATTCATTCTTTACGTTTTGCTTTAAAAGCCTGCGAAAACGCCGTCGGCCATGATGTGCTTGTTCGTGACGTCACGAACCTTTAAATATGCATTGGGTTATAAAGTACTAGAACGGGCATGTTAAAAAACCCTCGTCGACAGTCGCTTTCTGCTACTCTATTCATACTTTGTGCGAGCGTAGCGCAAAATCTCACTTTGGGATGTCAGTTCTAGAACAAAGTTACTCAATGGTGACGTGCCTGTCATTGTGGCCGGCGTTTTTGTCTATGTAAAATACCAACAAAAATATAACATTCGAAAATGCAATTTTTTACAGTAATCATGTACTATTTTTAGTAACTACTGAGATGTTTCGGTTCCATATGGTGAAAACTATCAAACTAAATTATTAATTAAGTAAATTTTAGTACAAGGCAAATAGCCTATTGTTTTATAGCATAAAGGAATTAATTAATCTTAATAAATTAATTGACATTAAAAATAAATAACGCAATGAAAATAATGTAATGTAACAATTTTGTAATTTTGTGAGCGTTTTGATTTGATAATAATTGATTTTATAAATTTTGCATGCTTTAAATGACAAAGCTGAACTACATGACATTATACTTATTTATAAGACCCACTGTAACCACTTTTATAGCAAATAAAGATTTTATTCTATTCTATCTCTGTAATATCAGCTTTAAAACAAAAAAAACTACTGACATCAAAATCGGTCAATTCGTTTGGGAGCTACGATGCCATAGACAGATAGATACACACGTTAAACTTACAACACGCCTCTTTTTCGTCAGGGGTTAAAAAATAAAACAAATGTAGGTACCTTTTCACGCGAATATTCATGTAAGTATAATATTCACGACCATTACATCATTATAAACATATAATCTTCGAGATACTTTAATAAATGTAACATGTCCAATTCTGTATATTAAGATATTTTGAAATATTTTTTGGAGGACATTCTATAAATCAACGCTGAAGCCGAAATTGTAATTTTTCATTCATTTTTATAAATCTGTCTGTATCTTGGCCGCACATCACTCCAAAACTAATGAAATGAATTCAAATGATACTTGACATGATTTGAGTTCATAACTACGAGGCACACACTGGATACTTTTAATTACAAAATTCAGTTCTGTTCCCTTGGGAGAGAGGATGAAAGTAAAAATGTGTACTTAGCTGTAATTCTAACACGTAGTCCGATTTCATTTCATATTTTTTTGGTAAAAACTTGGTACTCTAAAGATTGCTTCGTAAATATTTCATGGCCGTCGGGTTTGTAGGTCAAAATTACAAATATCACAACAAAATAAATACTTAGGTCTAAATAACTTAAAACCTGGAATGTACAGGAACACTTGAACGTACTTCTGTTGTTTACCGGATATATTTCGGGGACTGTGCAATGAAATTGCACAATCTAATATTTACAGCTTCGTTTCACCACCGAACGAGGAGAGCCTCGGCGAAAAGACAGTTTTACAGTCGAAAGGAACTCTCTACCAGAGTTACTACTGTCTTTTGTTAAATACAACCTGGGAGTTTTCAAATCTAAAGTGCTTTACCGCAGACAGAGACGATTCATGTAAATATAGTAGTAATACAGCTTAATGTAAGACATACCAAACGTCCATGCGAACAAAGTCGCGGGCACTTATAGTTTTCTAAGTATATTTTTTATATGAGTAGGTGACCTAATATAGTGCACAAACTACCTACCAACTTACGTCTTACAATGATTTGTTACTAACAATATATAAGGCATCCGTCATGGCTTTAAGGTCAGGCTGGCAGGCATTACGCGCCGCTTTGTCAATGCCTGGCGGACTTGGACGGAGCTGTCAGTCGCGTAGTCCAGACTATAATGACGCGAATTCCTTACTGTTCGCAACTAAAATAGGCGATCTACATAATTAGTTGTAATTGCACTGTCTACCAGTTTTATAAACAAGAATGTAGTCTGCTGTATATGGACGGGAAATAGTTAGAACTAAATTATATTAGAAGATAATGTAATAATTATTTAAAAAAAAATATCGATTAGATGCTTAGAATTTTTAAAGCGAAAACATAATTATACTAAAATGGTTTAGTACATAAACAAAAAAGTATTAGACAGCCGTTTTTGTAATGAGCACGATAATAGCAAACCGTCTGAAACTACGTTTTATGTATGCGAAGATTTGCGCCATCATCCATTCGCGATGCCCGTCCGCGCTGGCGCATTCAGCCGGTGAATAGCTTGTTAAAACCCGCAACTTTATTCCGAGGACTAAAAATATCTATCATTGTGTTAATAATGCAGCATTGACAGCTCGTTCACGCTTCGGTCTAAACGCGGCCGCGCGGCGGGATGAAGTGCAAGTGCTCTAAGAATAAGAACATCAAGTGCAGATACGAATCAGCGTCACATTCAAATAGGTTGCGATATCCTTTTTGTTGCATTAGCTCCATTGTGATACAAACTTGTCGATTTATTGCATTAAACAAACTAGGTAGGTATAAATAACAAAATACTTCATAGCGGTGTAGAATATCAAATAACAATTTCTGCTTTAAAAGATTTCTCGAATCAATAAGAATTCTGTCAGTGCAAAACACCGCTTTACGATTTCCAAGAAAGTGAAATTAAATTGGCCGTTTATTTGATAAGCGATATTTAAAAATAGCTTTTCCAGTCTAACCAGCAATAACCATGAGTTATGTGCCCATCTTGAAGTTTTCATTTCTCAATATCTCCGAAGAAAGCCTATCATAGAACGGTAATTACTTTGTGATTTAAGTTCTGTGGTCGCTCTGCAGACAGAGGGAGGTATTAGCTATTTGTTAATAACCGGGCTCGGTGTATAATCAAAGTATTGTAATAGCAAGCTGTCCGATACCAGAGGTCCGAGCGACTGGCCGGCTGCTCCCCGGGTATGGGAGGGTCTGATGAGCGGATAAACCAACACGGCATTTGTCTTTAGACATATCAATTTGTTTTACGTCGTGATTAATAGCTGGAATATCGACGCTGATTTATACGCATAACCTTAAGCTATTTTCATTACTGCCATTATGTTTGTTGCAATATATAAATAGACAAGATGCTACCAGGTTTTTTTTTCAGATTTCCTTGGAAGATTGCTTGTCGCGCACCAAGAAACTCATAAAAATCCTGTACCTTTTCATGCTAATTCAAGGTCCTTATGGTGCAATCGCTGTAATGATCCAAGTGATATATTTTCGGCTGCTTAAATTATAATTAATTCGATTTCATAAGCACGCAATCGCGATCCTCATGCGAAGAGGTGTGGCGTTCCAAATTTTTTTTCTGTTGAAAATGGTTGTGATATAACGCATTTAACGGCAGCCCAGGTGGTTGACACGCTATGGTCTAAAGGTCACGGTACCGAGTGACCAGACGTTCTGGGCACTTTCACGGTATTGTACATTTAATTAAAATCGCGTGACGTCAACAATTATGTGGCAATTAATGGCACGCGCGAAACGCAGCGTCATTTTTAAGAAGTCAGTTTAAAAGTTTTGCGTCCAGCAAGACCTTTGTTCTGTATGTCTCAATAATAAATAAGTCACTATTTAATTAATTCCGCAATTTTTTATATTTAAAACGTGAGTGCTCACGTCGTGTGAACAGTGCCTAGTCACTGTATTTGGTAAAGGAGTGTTTGTTTCAATTTACTGTAAAACTTTAAAGTCGTCGTAAAATGATTTAAACAAATAGCATTTTAAACAGTTTTACTATATAAAATAAGAAAAAGAAAATGCACGGAAAAAGCAAATAGTGCGGTACCTACCAATATTAAATGCTTGTGAACTATTGATGTTTTATTAAATTAAACCGTGGAAATTAGAGTTAGAACTCATTACTCACACTTAAAATTAAGAGAGTCCTTAATTTACACAAGACGACTTTATACAGCTGATCGCCAATAGTCGTAAATCTGTTTCGACCGGTGTGCGTCGAAAGGCAGAGCGTAGTGTGTCTGCGTTACTCGTCATCATGCCGCTTGTCCTACCGCTCGTCTTGCCCCGGGGTCAAATTTTGACGGTTTTTCGGCGCGAATCAAAGAGCGGCAACGCGAGTAGCAGCGCAAGAAGTGTGGCTGCGGTAATAGAATTGCAAGAGTCACCTTGCAGCTAGGTTGCAGCTACCTACTCTCATAAAATCACAAAATCGTCGGGGTGTAAAAGCTGCCATTGAAACCAGTTACAACTGGATCTTGTAAAGCACGAGTTAACTAGGAGTGGAATGCAAATAGACGGATGAGCGTCGAACGCGATCATCGGCCATTAATAGACCGCAAGTAACGCTCCTATGTCCTTTCCTGAGTTTTTAGTGGTCGAGTGGCAGATTATGCCACTGGTATTAAGTTCACCTTTTCTAAGACTTTTATCTGTGCAATACAATTTTAATAAATAAACCTTTTTAATAAACAATGGCGAGAAAAATTGCAGTGTTTAGTCTTAAGTTCTTAACCTTGGAATATAAGGCAAAAAGTTGGTAAAAATGATTTCCTTATAAAGTCTTATAAAATTACGTGTCTTATAAAAAGATCTAATTGTCTTAAAAATGTATTATTTTGCAAGCATTTCGAGAAAAACAAAATGTATGAAGAACTTATGGATCCTAAAAAATAATTTACGAGCTGCTGTATGGGGTTTTTAAGCGGTTACAAAGCTTTCTTTCTTTCCTCCTCGGATCATTAGAATAGAAATAAACTTCATCATCATCATCATAATCAGCCCACGTCAGTCCACTTCTGGACATAAGCTACTCCCAATGCAAGCCGCTGAGCCCAATCCTCGGCCACTCTCTTCTATCCATCGCCAGCAGCCTTGCGTATATCGTCACTCCACCTAGTCGGAGGGCGCCTCACGCTGCGCTTTCCTAGTCGCGGTCTTCACTCAAGAAACGTCCACGCCATCGGTTAACGGTTCTACGGCAAATGTGACCAGCCCACTGCCACTTCAGTTTACTTATTCTTTTAGCTATATCGAATGCTTTAGATTTCTGTCGGTTATCTAAATTTCTGTTTTTATTCTTCAGAGAAATTCCGAGCATAGCCCTTTCCATAGCTCGCTGAGCAACTTTAGTGTTTTAGTCGCATCGCGAGTATTCAGAATTCGGCTCAGTACCTACCTACATCATGAGAGGCAGTACGCATTCGTTGCAGAGTTTTGTTTTAGACTTTGAGGGATTGACGATAAAAAGACTCGACGAAGTCTACCAAATGCTGCCCAGCCCTGGTATTCTCATGCGAGCTCGTCTCTTGAAGTTATTTTACCTAACTGCAATGTTTGCCCCAGATAAACATAGACAAACAAACTCATGAACAACCTCGAGCGCAGCTCCGTTAACAGCTACCAGTCCCGGAGTAACATGTTCACCTTTAAAATAATCTTAATTTTCACAAAATAAACATGGTACTTACACAAATAATACAAATTATGAAAGAGAACTCATGTTTTGCCATCGTAGCGCCATGCACAAATTGTATCATGCATTATTAATAAATCAAATATCCTCAGTTACTGCAATTAGATAGAATGTAATGAGATAGGATGGTCATTATCAGAGCTACGTTGTGGAATACCGCGGGATTTGACCAGATGTGCCTATAGTTGACTTGGCCAAATAATCTGTCGTCATTCGCAGGGTGGCAGGTGGTGATAGGTTGTAAAGTATGCTAAATGAAAAATTTACTAAAAACAACTGACAATAACTATTTATTAAACCAAATAAAGGAATCCATCTATTAAGCATAAAACTAACTATAATTTAATTAGGATTAAATTTAACAATTTTATCATTCTTGTTTAGGGCATGTAATATCGGAAGGTTTTCAATTCCGATATTGAATTCCGATATTGGATCTCAATATCGGAATTCCGATATTAATATCGGAATTGAATTTATGTGCTATAAATTGTATATTTGGTTATATTCGTAACAATTCTGCATTGTATACAATAAAAAATGATTTTAATCAAATTCTTAAATTTGGTACAAAACAGCACTTCTTAAAATATAAAAATTTGCAGGCAAAATTAACTATCAGGTACAACAATTTTTCAAAATTATAACAGTCATCAGTGTTTATTAGATTAAATCACAACTTTCTATGCTATATACTATTTAAAATGACTAGGAATCAACATTAATATAACTTCTTAATATTATATACTTAAAATGTGCAGCAAAATCAACAACTGGGAACAACAATTATTTAAAATAGGGACTAGGAATGTTTACTTTTTGAATGCGCGTTTTTCTTGGTCTCGCGAACAATAAAGCGTCAAGCATTTTGTCGGACAGTGAACTAGGTACGTATTTTATTACAAAAATATCCGGCCGACGAAAAAAAACATTATCGCAATAGTATTAATTGGCGTTTTAGGTAAGTCGTAACCATTTTTTTTGAAGAGATGGCAGAAATCTTCACTCTTAGAAAATAATTTAAAACATGCACCACACCATTTAAAGCAGTCATTCGAGAAACAATAGCTTCCATTGAATCTGAAGACCTAAAGTAATCAGTCATTAGTTTACGTTTCTTGAGTTTTGTCATTTGTGTTGGTGATGTTTATGATGTGCTTGGAGTGACGCTATTTGCTGATGAAGGGGGCTCAACTGTGGTGTCGTTAACAGCAGTGATGTTTGAGTGCATAGTTCGTAAATGTTCGTAAATTGGCAGGATGTTTGTTTGTGTGAATGAATGAAAAAGACTTACACCGCGCATTAAAAGTGAGAGAGAGAACACTATAATAGCTCTTGTATCACATGCATAGCAGGCAGGGCACACTCAGCGAGCTGGCAACAGGAATAGGATTAAATTAAAAATTCAAAATATTTATTTGCTATTAAATAGGGTGGGTACAAATAAATGTTGATGGTAAAATTAAATAACATAGTAACCATATTTAGCCATATACAAATAGCATGCAAATAAGTTACATTAAAATTATAAAAATAGACAACACTAAAAAAGTACTTAATGTCAAATTAATATGTATGTATCGATTATTTTATTATTCTTCTTAAATGTTCTTGTTTTCTAAAAATTCTTCTACAGAATAAAATGTTTTTTCCAAAAGCCATCGACGCAACGATTTGTTAAACATTGGGGGTGATAGTAGCTTAATAGGTTCTGGAATTTTATTATAAATAGCCGTGCACATAGCAGAACAATTTTTCAAGAAGCGTTTCGTTTTAGGCACTGTCAAGTATAAGTCGGTTAGGGTTTCTGAGATTTCTATCCGTAGTTTTATTTAATTGTAGGAATAGGTGACTATTTTGTTTAACAAATTTTGCTATCTCGAGTATATACAGACAAGGTAATGGTAGTGGTAATTTAGGCTTCTGAAATAGGGGAACCACGATATATCAGATGGTATGCCACATATAGCGCGTATACATCTTTTCTGAGCATCAAAAACTTTTTCTATGTTAGTGCTATTCCCCCAGATTATGAGCCCATACCTCAACACCGACTCAACATATGCAAAGTCGCAGTGACGGCAGTACTTTTTTTTGCAACTCTTGTAAGCTTATACAGTGCAAACGCGAACCTATTGACCTTGTCGCAAACTTTTTCTATCTGTTCTTTCCAATCTAATTTAGAATTCATGACTAAACCTAAAAAAGTCACCTTTTCAGCATTACACAAGATTTTGTCATTAAAGTTAATACATATTGAACAATTATTAATTTTTTTAAAGTTTTGTATACTAGTTTTACTTAAATTTATTTGTAGATTATTTTTATTAAGCCATTGAATTATTTTTATTAGAGTCATTTTTATGTTGTTATAAACTGATTTTTTTATTAGTCGTAACAGTTATTGAAACATCATCAGCAAATAGCGTCGTCTTATGATCAAGTATATCTGGCAAATCATTTATGTAAACCAAGAACAGCAATGGACCGAGAATGCTACCCTGCGGCACGCCAAGGTTATTTTGACGAAATTCTGATCTCTATACCAGATCTGATCTGCTCTCATTAACTTGTGTTACCTCGACACATTGCTGCCGATTCCCTAGCTAAGACTTTAGCCAGCCTAACGCGGGACCTCTAATCCCATAGTGCTCGAGTTTGCTTAGCAAAAGTTTGTGTGAAACGAGATCAAAAGCTTTTGTCATATCCAGGAACATCACTGTAGTATAATTAAGTTTGTTTACACTTTGTAAGATTTCAGTAACTAAGTTAAAAGCTGCATGTACGGTAGACTTGCGTTTTTGAAAACCATGCTGATTCTGATTTATTATGTAATGTTAATAAAAAAAAGAAGCCAGTTTCTCATACATAACTTTACAAATATTTTTGAAAAAATTGAATATAATGCTATTGGACGATAATTTTTGATATCAAACTTATTTCCTTTTTTGTGTAGAGGCTTCAGTACAGATATCTTCAACTCATTTGGGAAAGTCCCAGTTTCCAGCGATAGATTGATCCGGAATGTTAATACTGGACCAAGTTCGTCTCTAGTCTTTAACTACCTGGGTACATATGTGGTCGTAACCTTCCGATTTTGTGTTATTGAGAGTCCCTATTATCTTCTTAAGGTCTGCTACGTCAACTGGTTTGAGAAAATTTTAATTTTGTAAATAATTTTAGATGTATTTTCTAAATTGTCATTAGTTTGGTCAGTATTATAGATAAAATAATTATTAAATGTTATGGCAATTTCTGTAGGTTTTGTTGTTTCCTTACCTCCACAAACTATTTTGTTTATACAATGTCTAGTGCGTGCACCCCTGTTTCATATTTTATAACCACCCATGTCCATTCGCAGTAAGCACACCAACGAAATGCACAGGGCGAGAGCGAAAATATAGGTACATAATATTTAATTTTGGGCTTTGTGGCAGGTTGTGGCGCGTTTAAACGCTTTGTTTAAAATCTCAATTAAAACCTTTATCTGATTCCGATATTACGATATTGGGTCGCTCAATATCGGAATTGTAATATCGGATCTCGCATTCCGAGATTCCGATATTACGAGATTCCGAGATTCCGATATTCATGCCTTATTCTTGTTAGAAAAAAGACTCATTTTTTTTAAGCAAATGTTGGTTTATTACTATTTCTGTAAGCACCACTTCAAACTTAAACTTTCCTTGGTTTTCTCTGGAAACTACTTTGTCAAGTGTTCAGTGAACTCGTTTGTTTGAATACAACTCGAACTCGTGCTAGTGTTTGTTTTGTATCGCTTTTCTGTTTCCAAAGCCATTGAGATTAGATTGTCATTGTTTGGTCAACGTATTTTTAATGAACGAGAAATAATACAAAATCTGTTTGTTCTCATTCTGAAAAACAAATTGAAAAATCAAAGTAGAAATGTCCTTTTTTCGTTTTGAATCAATTTTGTTATTTTTACCTAGAAATAGGATGAAAATGGTTTAGTTGTATAGTACCTTTATAAGGATTTGTATATTTATAATTCAAGTAATACATTCAATTTCATAAAAAAATAGGTAAAGTCTCTCTGCCAGCGAAATGGCTACTTTAAAAAATGTGAAAATTCACGACAGGTATTATAACGAAGTTATAGGAAAACTTTTACAGCTAAGTAGGCTTTATATTTTAGTTCATTTGATATTTTTGTTAATTTATTAGGAATATTAGCTTCATCTCTGTTTAAGATAATTTGGTAGTAAATTAAGTTAAATAAGTATTTGCTCGTTTGGTCAATGCACCTTAACACAAAGGCAACTAATGATTTTTTGCTTTTCTAAACCTCAATCGTACAGATGTGTAAACTGGATGATGACAATGAGATACGTCGTGCAAAGACTAAACAGACAGACAGGCAGTCGCAAGTCTACTGGAACTATGCGGTACACTCGGCATTTTATGGGTCTACCAGTCATGTACCGCAGCAGGTCTTTCATTTCTCCCTTTTTCTCTTTATCTGAAAATAATAATAAATACATTATCTAGGGATCCGTTTGCGTAATTTTAAGTTTTAATGTAATATTTTTTGTTAGAATCTAGAAGTGTTTTGCCAGTCAAGTGTCCCCCCGTCTGCCAACTAAATGTTTGCTGTAAAAAATGTTTAACAAATTCGACTGTAGTATATACAGGGTTATTTCTAAAACATCAACAATTCTGGTGCTCAAATACAACAACTTTTTCTATGGGAACAACATAGTAATCTAAAAAAAAATTCAGTGCTTTATACAAACTGATGTCAGCTGGTCGGCGGCTTAGTATGGGGAAGTAAATTATTTTTTTGCAAAGTTAAAAGGAAAACTATCACAGCTAGGTAGGCTTTACAAGTTACCGAGTAAACTCATAAAATGTAAATACTCGGAGAAGATAATTACTGAGTTAATTTTTTTTTCAGAAATCAGAGATATTTATTTGCTTTAAACATGGTAAATCAATGATGTACATAAGTGGGATGTCCTCATGTTTGACTTATTAAGTCATGCAAATTTTCTACACTGTAATTAGAAATTCTAAATAATTATGTAAAACTAATACATTTTAGTGTATTCCGTTCCTTGCCCGTTACAACCGATTGTAACCGGTAACTATGGAACTCTACATTGCTCTTGGCCCGGCACAGACTTGGCCAGTTTTGTTAACTTAAAAAATGATTGCTATTGTAGTCAAACTTTATTGACTTATAGTGTGTATGTACTTTAATCATGAATGATTATAAAATTATTTAAACATATTATATAATGTATTATTTATTGGACTAATAAACCAGCATTCAACCAAGTCTATTGTTTTAATGGTTATCTCAGCTGCTCCTCATATGTCGACCCTACCAGGAACCTCAATCTCACATGAATGATGTTAAAATCTGGGGCTCTTAATATAATATGCTGCCTACTCGTCATCATCATCATTATGCTAGCCTACTCCAGTCCACTGAAAGCAAGATCTTCCGATTTTTTTCATCCAGCTACTGCCAGCCATCTTTCTAAGGTCGTCGGTCCATCGAGCGTCGCTGTCTATTAGGCCAGTATAAATATGAGTAGAACCAATGTAGGCTAAATCGTGCAAAGCTCTGCCATCTATCTTAACATTCTAAAGTACTTTGTATTAGTAAACTTGTTCAAATATTAAGTGACCGTCAGTTTTCTCATATTTGCGAAAGACATGTGCGAAAAGCGTATGAATGATACGAATGAAAAAAGAAGTGCATAAACACCTGTCTCATCAATAAGTCGGTTATGGAGTATCAGCTGTATGTCGTCAGTCTCTGAGTTGATCAGCTCAGCCACGAATGTCGGCAGACAGGTCAAGAAGCTCGTGTGGATTGCAAAGAAGTACTGCATGACGAACGCTACCCAATCTTTCTGGAAATAAAGCAGGGAAGTGAAGTAGACTAGACAGTGACAAATTCAAATCGGAATTCCCTGACCTTACCAAAATAACTAAATAAAAGCTTTTATTTCTTACAAGATTTACAATCGGCCTAGGTTTAAAAACCAAATGTTTTTTAATTGTAACTATTAATTAATTATTTGATTGTAAATATTTTTAGTGGCTCTCAGATTCCTGTGGCGGTTGCTTCGCTAAGCAACACATCGATCCTTAGTTGACGGCACCTTTATGCAACAATACTGACATGACTGTATATTATATGCAGGTAGTCTCTGAGTGGTCTGGTATCTCACATTGCATTACAAGAAAGAATACCATTATCATACTTACTTCAATTTTCAATGAATGGAGAGATTTGTACACGAGATACATAAACAAAGGCACGTTTGCGCAAAGACCAATTAGAATCTGAAAAAAAAAAAAACATAGCAAGTTAATTTCGACTCAATTGATCATTTAATAAGGCAATAAATTTAATATGTTTCTGTTGATGTTGCTACTTCGTGTCTTTTTCTTCTTCATCTATACGGTCAATTACGGTTGCGTCCAAAGCCATCGCTTTGGAGTCCAGGGTCCGCTTTTCTTGATTTACTCCTCCACTTCGCACGGTCTTGAGCGCCCCTAGTTGTGAGATTATTGGCATGCATGTCAGCCCTCACGATGTCAAGCCAGCATTTCTTGGTGCTTCGTGTAAACAAGATTGAGTAGTAGCATTATATAGTATCAATTTAGAAAGTAGTGTAACTATTCGGAAATACGTGTTGATAAATGTTTATTTTCTGTTCATAGGTAGATACAAAAAACTGCACTGTTTAGACTAAGAAAATGTAAATATAAAAAACTTACAAGCTTACTAAACATAGGTTTGATTCTGCACATGCAATCCAACATTTCTTTATATTTTACCAAAAATGTATTTTCATTCAGCTCGCTGTTAGCCAATTTCACTTTCAAAATATGAACTTGTCTATAGAATGTATACATTATTGAATATTGAACTATAGATGGTACATCACGAGCAAACGCTGGCATTGAATAAGTAAAATGAACGTCGCATTTTTGTAATAAACACAAATCAGACGTTAAAGAAAAAAAGCAGTAAATAAGAGAGGTTGAAACCTTAATTAAAAAGGACATGAATATATATAGGGAAGTCTTTAAAAATATGTTATTTAATTCTTTGTTTTCCACTTTCAGATTTGCATCAATCAATGCAATATCTTTAGAGAAATCGTACATGGTGTATTTTGTAGATACCAGAGCTAGCGTGTAGCATATGTATTCTGTTAAAGTCATCACGTTTACGAAAAATACTGGAGTATCGCTACACAAAGTCATCCTTATTGCAATCACTATTATATTTGCAGATGTAAATAAGGACAAACATTTTAAAGGACGTTTTAAATAATTAGAAGAAGCTTCCACAAAACCAAAATCCAAACCGAATACTACTTGCAGAATAATGAAAAGGGCCATGAAAGTTTTTGAAAGTGAAGGGTTTTTGGGGTCCGAAATCATGATGAAAAACACGACTTTTTTCCTGGCAGCCAGAAACGGAATGGTGGCTGAAAACACTGTACCTAATTAAGTTATAGAGGCAATTTATTAGAAATGTTTACTTTCATGTTGCTTGCACACATTATTTAGAAAAGCCATATCAGTTACAGACACTTGCCCAACACAAATGACATACAGAAATTAAAAGATAGAAGGGGACAGGTGTACAAGATGTCCTCAAAGTCAGATGAACACGTATGGACCTGATTTATTAAATTTGGTTATCAGACCCAACTTTTGAACTTTCATAAATAAATAGATAGATATCATAGGGCGTATTATTGCAAGTCAAAGATAGCTAGTAAAATAACGATTGACTAATAATTTAACCCCTCAGCCCAGCAAAACGAGACACAATAGGACATTTATAATTTTTCGGTCTTATTCGACCGCTCGGCATCTACCAAGTTGTAAAGCCTTTTTCTGTTTTTAGAAATTCCTAAACCATCCTAAACCTTTATTTCAATGTTCAAGTATAGGATGACTGTTTGGTATAGTTGGTGGTTCGCGCTCTGGACTACAAAGCGGTTGCGGGTTTGAATCCCGCAAGGGGCAAATGCTGTAAGTCATAGAAGTTTTTAACCGTATTTAAGTATGTTATCTGGTATCTAGTCGCCATAGTACAAGTTTTGCTTAGTTTGGGGCTAGCTAATTTGTGTGGTTGTGGAAACAATTTATTTATTTATTTAGAAGTCTTTTATCAGTGTAAGTATTATAGACGCAAAGTTTCATTCAGTCTTCATCGAACCAGTATGCAACAGAACTAAATAAAGCTCTTTTACATGTCCCAATTATTTCTTACCATAGCACTTCTTTGGGACAACATTTCAGTTGCCCAATCAAGCTTTTGTTTGACATCGTCAGCAAAACGACAGCATCTATTTAATAGTGAGTAAACAGAGGGCGCTGCACCGTCTTTGTGCCCCACTGCACTGTGGAAGGTCAGTCCTGAATTTATGGGCCACGAGCGCTTTGTGGTGCCGCCGACACCGCCACTCTTCACGCTCTAACGGACCGGGCCCGCTGAAATACGAGGGCCTTTTACATTCAGACGGACACCTAACTTTACTTGTTTCTCTGGAAGATCCTCTGTCTGATTTAAGTCTATAAATAAAATTATATAAGTAGATATAATAAATTATCTTAACCGATTTGCTTATTTCGAGGGCGGTGTGCCCCAACGTGGCTAACACACACAATTTTTGCATTGAATGTACAAGTGCAATGTGGATGCGTCAGGGTACACGTATTACGTCACATTAATTATAGATAAGTCACGTTTTTTTTCTTCTTTTGAGTCAAGTTTATGCCTCCTTTGATTCTACAAAGAGTGGACCTGTTCCATTATTGAATTTCTCCAAGAAATCCGTTGTTCAGCCAATATTTCACAGAAGCAATCACATATACCATGTTGCATCTTTTCATATGTTATGTAACCTAATAGTTTTTGTATTGATGAAAACAATCGCTTCCTTAAATTTTGTCCACAATTTGCCCACAAATTGTCCCAAAGCAGTGGTAGGGCAAAAAAAAAGATATTGGGACGTGTAAAAGTGCTTTTAATGGCCTATTTGCAAAAATAAATGATTTTGATTTTGCTACTGTTCAAAAACACAGCCTGTATGTGAGTACTTTTAATACACAGCTTATCTATTAATTAGTAGGAATTATAGCCTCTTACCACCTATAAATTGATCCTTCGATTTATATGGCATTCGCAGAAACAATTTACTTCAACAGTAATATACAGATCGCACTGAGTTTTAAAGATCACTATCCGTTTTACTCAACACTGCTTTGCGAAATTTCCTGCAGACCACAGACCTAGTTGTGAAAGCCTCGAATCGTAGCATTTGGCTTTCCGTAGCGTTACCTAGTATCCTCCAGATATTATAATATGCGCTTAACATCGATTTACTTGAATTTAGGCGCTTGTTTTCCGATTGCGCGGGCACGTTTCCCTCCGAAAGTTCCTGGACTACTTGCGGCAACATTGCGGCGATCGTTCAAGTAAAACAGTTCTCGTGTTCGCGATTGAAAGCATTCGTGAGTCAAACTAAACTGGTTCACAGCTTGGAAAAATCAAACAGCTCATTGGAATTGAAATATAGCGGTTTCATAGCATTGGCGTGATTAAATTAGTTAACAATATTCGGCCGTTTGTTAGCATTGCTACCTAAGCGATTTCTAAAATTAATTTGTTTGATCACGTTTTGAAAATTGACTGTCCTTTTTTAGACTGATTAGTTTATTTTTCTATCAATTTAAAAAAAAATCTTTTCTTTTTGAAAAACTTGATTTATCTATCAATTGTAATGATTTACAATGGCACCTATTCGAATCATAGAAACAAATTTTTACCGTTGTATTTGTCTGTGCGTACATGTAAGTTCATCTGTTTCATTGTGATCTTCAGTAGCCTAAACGGTTTCATGGATCTTATCTAATATGTTGTGTCGTGTTGGTCGTTCGTTTAAAATATAATGATTTTATTTTGTTGTTTTACAAGCTGAGATTACCAATACGTACTATTAATTTACATATATTTTCCACGTTTGTTATACTTTGTAAATAACTCAGCATGCAGTTTTATGATGATACGTTGCGTTATTTTCTTTATCACGTGTTTTAAGGAGGTGAAATTTAAACAATCTTAGGACAAATGAAAAGCGCAGATTGTATCTTTTAACGTAAAGTTAAAAGTTAGCAGGTTATGTACAATGTCGAAAAGATCTATTCCGGTTGAGCTTTTTGACTTTACGGAATTTTAAGGGTTAATCTGCTGAACCAATCTTTCTCTACGGGAACAACAATAGGTACCTAACACAAAAAAACTTCACGTAAAAATATTTTTCTAAATTAGAGAGCTAATTAGATACTCTTTATTGCACACTTTACGTAGAAGTTACAGTTGATGTTTACAGAAAGATGTTTTTTGTAACTTTATTAATGGTAGGATCTTGGTCTGTTTTTGTTGTCTTAATTCGCCTAACGCGTTGGGTACCTATTAGATCATTATTTCGTTAATCAGACGACCGTTTAAATCTAATTGACTTACTAAGTTGTAGGACTTCATTGGCAGTTTTAATCTGTACTACTTACTTATACGTTTGGTCACGAATTCTTCATAGCTTAGTTATCATAGCTTAAATTACTCGAGATTAAGGTAGATTGCCGGAACCGGAATTATAAATTAGTATTTCATTAATGGTGTTATGATAATTTTTATTAAGATAAAAGAACCGAGGAGTCGTTTTTCGTGAATTTTACGACGGCGAATACAAATCCAACAAACCAAAGATTACCTATAAAAATCGGTCCAGCTGTTCTTGATTTATAAATGGTATAATTATCCCGACTTTGTCTTATAAATAGAGATTAGCTACTAATAATGTCTGTTGCTGAATAAAAAATTGACGAACGTTCTCATAGTTGAAAAAAAAACAAAGTGTTTCATGTGAAACTATTTTTTAACCTACCTACTATATTGCGTAGATGCAAGCAAAATCTATTAGCACACCGTTGTTAATTAAGATAATGCGTAGATAACAAAGCGTTTAAAGGAATAGTAATAATATTCAGCTATTATTGGTATCGTAATGGAATATAATAAGCGCGGAGAGCGTGAAGATCTCACTAAAAGATTTCTCGAAAGCAATTTTAGTATTTTAGCGTAAGTTATGGGAGGGATCAGATAATTTCTCGGTTGCATTTCCCGCCGTGTCGATAGTAGGTGCGATACCCGGCCAGGGTACGGATTGCTAAAATATGTTACTCAGCGATAGCACGGTTCAATGGGATGATGAAAGTTCTGTACCTACTAAAAAGTGAGCTCGCGTCTCGATTCGTGAGGTTTACGAGTGGGAAAATCGATACTAACTTCAGATACGTGTAAGTTACACGTATCTAAAGTTAGTAAGTAGGTATCGATTTAGAAAATATTTAGATATTTTAAGTCGGTTAAACGGTGTAACCGCCTGCCAAGAATGGTAAGTATTGGCACTCCCCCCCGATGAAAGTCATTGGCGGAGGCCTGTGCTCAGCAGTGGACGTCTTATTTTGCTGAAATGATGATAATGATGATGAAACGGTGTAACCGACTCAGATAGAATATCTGAATGTTCACTTCACGGTAACCTAATAGGTGTAGTCGTTTATTTTCTTCTAGATAGCCCAACTTCTCCGACCGCCTGCAAAGAACGGTTGCATTATTTACTTAGATATGTTGCGAGCCGATGACGTCAGACGGATCAGTTCGACGTATTGGACTGTTGCAACATTAACCTAGTCAGATTATCGAGTAAACAGTCAACTAATTACTTGAGAAACTAGTCGAATAAACAAGGGTAGATATAGTATTCTAGTTAAACTATAGATAGAGAGTCGTGCAATACTAGACATGGCAATCATTGCGAATTTAATAGTAGAAAACTGTTTTACGTCACGGTATTCCTTGTTCATAATGCCGATGGTCAATAAATTCTAACCTATACGTGTTGATCAGTCCAGTGCGTACATTTATAAACCGTGCGCCTACTTATCCGCATCGGTCGCAACGCAACTCACGCACGGCTCGCCTCAGATTAGCCGGAAGCCTGCGTGTATGGCGCATGCACTACTATTACGTTGCGTGCCGGTGACGTCTCACGGAGCAGTTACTCTGTGTGTAAGTTTTTTTTTTATCAATTAACGTAATATGATGACTGAGGATAAATGAACCTTTCAAATGATATATTATTAATCTATTTATAGCCATACTTGTTCTTAAATTAGGTATCGCGAGCAGATGTTAGACGATTATGATGGAATTTTAAACGTTCAGACTAGTGATTCAAGTTATCTTTATTACTTTTTTTTGCGCGTGTAACACAAGAACTATGTATCAAACTAGAAGCAATAATTTCCATACAAAGGCCATAATTAAAATGCTTGCAAGTTACAGCGAAATACAAGATGTTGTGTAGTCCTGCTATATTTATTCGTAAAGAACCTGATACAGTTAATAAATATTTCACTAACTCGAATCGCATTCTAAGAAGTGATCTGAGCTGGGCCGATAGCAGTAACTAGTGACCACAAATGTTTTTGTTTTTATGTAGGACAGTTAATAATTACTTTATTATAGTGATATGTAGTCCTATTTGATTTTGTTTAGGACCGCATAGTAGTAGGTAAAACTGCAGCAAGACTACAAAGGCTTCACGATGTGCTCTTACAATAGGTTGCTATTTAAATAAAACATCTTTTAAAATGACTTCCAATCGTTTTTTTATGGGTAGGTAAGTTTTATTTGGTGTCGATCCGGTAAAAAAAAAGTCGTATTTGAGCAACAAAATTATTCTTTTGCGGAACGAACACATCACAGTACAATAATGTACAAAAGAACCAATACTTGGCAGAATCACTTCATAGCAGGGATACGTGTCCATTAAAAAAAAAACAGTACATTATCTTAACCACAATAGACTATTTACCACCTAATACCAAATAAATTAAAGCTAATTTGAAAAGTCAGTTCAAAACTTCTTTATTAAATCACACGTACCTACTTACGTCCAAAATTAACTCTAAATAAAAGCAAGCCGTATGTCACTACTAACAACGTAAGAATAACCCGTAATAGGTAAGTAGCATTAAAGAAAAGTAGCACTACCAAGCATTCAAATTATAATTTAAATGTGAGAACGAAGCGGTTACTTACGGTGAACTTGCGAATCCGACAGGTCGGTTTTTGTCCTGTCCATAATGTAATGTAAAATTTAATAACCAGGCATGTATTTGGAGTTACTGCTTATAATAAAACTTTGCATACATAGATGCGTATCCCGTTCCAAACAATATTCAAGTCACTGATGCATGTCACATCTCTAGTAGCCATTACTGAACCAGTTGGGTAGCGACACTTGGCCAAGAGTGTAATTTTATTAATTTTGTCGCGTTTTTTGCTTTGTCTACTATGTGGAATGCAATGCAGTTAATAGGTAGCTCTCGTACTTTCAAATACTCATTAAAATCGGCGATATTTCTACTTGCTAAATCCCGATATCATTAGAGTATTTATTATGATTATACATTCTGCTACATATTTACATGAAAGTTATTCTAAACAAAGCAGATATACTTAGTTTAAAAAAGGTAATTAATATGGGCCTGTCCTACAAAAAACTTAGTATATGGTGCCCCTACGATCTGATTTACAGTAGCGTCTGCTACTTACGTTATGTTGCTTTGTTTATCTGTTTGTTTCTGTATGTGCCCCACGGGCTACAGTATTGAGTAACGAGAAGTAATCGCGTGACGTATTAAATTCGTCCGGTGCAATTCGTCATTACGTTTCTTTTTACGCTATTATTTTTATTTTGAAAGCAAAACCCTTTGATTTATGTACTTACATTTACGTGTGATTATAAGCTGGAATAAAAAGAAATGGCGCTTCTTATAAAAGTTTGATCGCCACTTTTTCTAGAGATATTTTTAGATTGGGCACATACTATTGAGGAGTAATAAAGATAATAATGAATGTACAAAAATAATATATCACAGTAGAGCTTGTAAAAATATTGTAAATTAGTAAAATTGTGACTAATTTATTCGGTCACTAAGTCAAAAAGTCAAAAATAGTGTCGTGTTAGTATATTTAGCATATTTTTTATTTATTTCGGAGACGCCTCTAGTCATTGTTTTAAGGGCAAAGATTTGTCTGGTCCAAATGTATTCCGTTATTGACGGCCTATTGTTCTTGAGAATAATTAACAGCTGGAGGAGGGTCAATGAGAAGATGGATATTTTATAACCAATACTACTTATCTGCCCCGGCGAACTTCGTACCGCCTCTTCTTTTTGTGAATTTTTTCCGATGTTTTTATAGTTATAATCTAATCAGTTTTTTTACTATTCAGGCCAGTAACGAATCCAAAAAAATCAAATATCATAACATTTGTCTAGCTAAAAATTGGTCTAGCCGTTCTAGATTTATAAAAGTTGTATCTAAACCGAAGTTGTTATATAGTGATTATGACATTTATTTTTAAAATCCAAAAACATACTTTAAAAAATCGGCCAAGTGCGATTCGAACTCGCACACCGAGGGCTCATTTCATGATTAGAGGTCAACGGGAACTTGTACGTTTGGATTCCTTTGCGAGTACCGAAAATGCGGCATTACCATCAGTATCTTTTGATTGCGTCGACTTGGAGTTTGTTTTTTCGACAGATTTAGGCTAAGAAAAGTAGGTATTTAAATTAATTTAAACTTGATAACTTTACGCTTTCTTGGTAAAAAGCCTATCGGAGTTACTCTTTACCTTTTGACGTATGGAACCTTAAAAAATGCAGTACTACGCTTTACAAAAAAGGAATTATCGAAAAAACCGTCGTACCTACGGGTTTCGGTAACGTTTTAATTAAATAATTAATACTATTTTCGGGTAAAATTTTCAACAAACGGTCAATAATAGATGTCAGTAACGATACTTAACGAACTGCATTGCGATAAGTTATTAGATGCCAATTATAAGGCTAATGTTCTCTATTTATGACATAAAGACGTTGGCAGTGAAATCTGCCAGAGGGCGTGTCTGACAACTGAGTCTGCGTTCGCGCAAGTCAATGTTGCTCTGAGAATATTTTTGGAGAGTTTACCTTGCCCGGGCTTATAATTTATACAGCTATATTTTAGTTTAAAATATTTTTTGTATTAGTTCTTGGGGTTCCTTATCTAAAGGGATCATCGGCGGGAAGTCCCACCGTTAATTCCTTAGGATTTACTACATCATGACGATTTCGATTGATAAACTATGCTATTACTAAGCTTACGCAGACTGTATGTCCGTACGTCCTACATATAGGTACCGGGCCGTAGCTCTTAAGCCTTCATAGGTTACCAGTTGCAAATTTCACAGCATATCTATTATTATGTCGGATAATCACATAAATAATAAATACAACAAACGATTACGTTTTAGGTATAGGGTGTCCAATTCCCTAGAAAAAAAAACGTATTTTTTGTTACAATTAACCTTTTGCTAAAAAGTGTCCATTTTCATCCTGCTCCACTTTACTACTTCTCAGCAGTATTTATTTCGGTACGTGTATAGGAGGGCATTGCCCCCCTGGAGTAGCCCTGCCTCCTCCTCCAGCCTCCCAAAAAATGGTTTATAGATATTTATAACTATACAAACCCTTTCGTATTTACACTAACAAAAATAATAATAATACTTTATACAAACCCTTTAGTATTTACACTAATAAAAATTAACCCTACGAGTATCTATGTAATACATGTATCTATAAATATAAGGTATCGCCATCAGCGAATTTCGAAATTGTTATTCCTTTTTCACTTCACTACTTGTACTTCACTGTGTGACTACTGATTGACTTGTAAATGTTTCTTATCATAAGTTTTCCATTTTAACAATTGTTTATAATTGTCTAATAAAATGTGAATAAGTTAAAGTATTTCCAATTAGGCACCACGAAACATGCATATTATTTTTCTTGGTGCCATTGCCATGTCTTCTTACAAAGTCGTATCATGTCAACCCCACTTTGCGCGCTACATCAACGCACGCGCAGGGCCGTGTAATATGTTGTTGCAGTTAAATGATAACGCAGGGTTAAAACAGAAATGCTATATTAATATTTGGGAAATGTTCTACGATCACAATTTATTAGAAACATAACGTTTAATGGAGTTATTGGAGGTTAACACAAATTCAATTTTAAGAGGAAGCCATCAAGGAAGATATTTTGCTTATAAATATAACTAATTTGTAAATAGCTGAAAAAGCTGAACAAAATATTTCAATGACCATTCTATACCTAAACCCTTTTTGATATGCAATTTATTTTTATCTAATTTTTTTATTCATATAGCGTTTGTTTGTGCAATGCCCATTGCCCACCAATCGAGTTAAATGCATGTTTAAAAAAAATACTAAACTAAATAAATACTTTATTTACAAAATCAAAAGTCTGCAAACCAAAATCAAATGTTCTTCAATTACGATTTAAATTTCTGAATATAGTCTAAGCCCCAAACCTCGCTGCTTTGCCTTAACGGTATGTGTCAGCTGGAGACACGTTTTCCCAGCTTACACACAAAAAACAACTCATAGTAATGAAGCTGTGATTGCTTCTAAAATTATGACTGAAACGTTCGATGGCTTCTATTCAACTTTAAAATTATGGCATTCTTAGAATTTCTCTATCTCTAATGAGGAAGCTGTAGACACACACATATGAGCACGAGCATCTGTACCTGAGTTATGGACGTCATACATGGACATGGGGCACACTAAAAGTTTTGCACTTCTAGCTAATCGGAACTATTTGAATTTCGAATGATACATTTTTTTAAACGTTGCAACCTTCTTAGTAATAAAAAGAACAATTGGCGGGAAATGATTTGTCAATTGTTTTTTATCACACATCAAAGTTCTACGTACGCAACGAAAATGGAATTAAGTCAAAAAGATTTTAGAGCGATGATTTTTTATGATTTTAAAAGTTCTCTCTCTCCGCAAGACTGTGCCGCTCGTCTTAAAATGCTTTTGGGAGAGAAGCACCTTGTTTGAGCACCGTGAGGCGATGGTTTTCTGAATTTGAGAGAGGTCGAGTTTCTTTACATGACAAATTTCGTGAAGGGCGGCCTTCAACTGCCGTCAACGAAAATAATGTGGCTACTGTTAAGCGGCTAATTGAAGAAAACCCGCGGATTACCTATGAGACAATTCGAGGACTATTGGGGATTGGTATGAGCCAAATTCAGAAAATTTTACACGAAGAATTAAAGGTTCGGAAACTTTGCTGTCGTTGGATCCCTCATGAACTGACAGCGGAGCAGGAGCGGGCTCGCGTGGAATGGTGGTCACAGATGCTACAGAAGTACGACCACGGACATTCTAATGCTGTTTATGACATTGACACAGGAGACGAAACGTGGATTTATTGTTTTGAACCCGAAAAAAAACAGAAATCTTGTGAATGGGTGTTTGAAAATAAGAACAGGCCAACAAAAGTGAGGCAGGCGAGAAACGTTGGTAAAAAAATTATCGCGTTTTTTTCTCAGCTACGGGTCCCATCTGTACAATTCCACTTGAAGATCAAAAGAGTATTAATGCCGTATTCTACCATTTGTTTACCCAGGGTGTTAGAAAAAGTTCGCGAAAGACGACACCAAAAGCTGCGTTCTCCTACATCATGACAATGCGTCTTCACACACGGCCAACAAAACAAAGTCATTTTTAGCTTCCGAAAAAGTACAACTCGTCACCCATCCTGCGCATAGCCTCGACCTAGCACCCTGTGATTTCTGTATTTTCCCCAAAATCAAAGATTTGATGTGAGGTTTTACTTTTACCAACTCCGAAGAGGCAGTGATAGCGTTCAATCAGTACGTAGAAAACATGCCTTCAGATCTGTTGTCCTCCTGTTTTAAAAAATGGTTCGATCTCATGAAAAAATGTTTAAAATGTAATGGAGAGTATTTTGAAAAGCAATAAACATAATATTTTGGTTATAACATGTTGTTTTTTTTAAGTTACGCAAAACTTATAGTGTGACCTACGTATAATGCATTTAAGTATTTTTATCTCTTATGTAGTCGTCATAGTACAAGTTCTGCCTAAGTTCGGGGCTAGAAAACTAATTCGTGTGACTTTTGGACGAATTGATTAATTCATTTATTTACATGTTTTCTTGAACGAGCAAGAGATTATTCGAAGCTTTCAAAACCACAAGTTCAATGTCTTTTATTTATAACACGAACAATTAAAAATTAAACCCCGTCTGGGCTGCCAGTTGCGTTTGCGCATCCGGCTGATCGCGTGACATCCGCGCATTACATCGCTTGCTCTCGTACGTGTGACTTGTACGAGTCTTCGCAGACTGTGTCATGATGACGTATTGTCTCAATTCTTTTTATTTCTTTTGAGTAGCTCTTTCCTGCGCTTCGCTAGGTAGGTTGGTCCTGTCTGTTCCAATCCAAAAATGACTTTGAACAGGTACTGGATAATCGCGCTACTTACTTTGACCCAAGTTCAACCAACATAGTTAAAATGTATATCTCAAATGATTTTTTCAGCACAAGGAATATTTTGTTATGGCAAAATCTAAGAAATATGGGTTTTCAGCGCATCAAAGTATTCTTAGAAGAATGAAAATCAGTCATGACGCGTGATGTCACCAGATTCCAATTATCGACCTATCGAATAGATAAATTCACAGAGAAATGAAAAGTGCAGCTGGGGAACTGTACCTCACATATTATTTTCTTCTACAAATAGTATTTCGATGCATCTTGTTTTAACTTTTGTTAGGAAAAAATAATTTTTTAAAATTAAAAACAGTCGTCTTTATCGCGAGTGACGTCAAAGTTTACACACGTGCGTAGCTCTGCGTAATGCGTCGATAAAAGCCTCTGTTATTGTTCTTTGAAGTTAGTAATGCCTTACTGATTGAAATTGTTTTCATTTATTCCTATGGTAATATGACGTAACTTTGAAACAAAGCATTTGAACAGCCGATAATAAAGTTACCCACATTACCTACTAGCTTATTTTCTGCAGGTAGGTAAGTTTTTTTGCCTCTACAAAATCTGCAATCTTTACGGTTTAAACTTTATCGTAATTAATTGAATAAGCAAGGTAGGCGAATTAAAAAAACATCAACCGTTACTTTAATCAAAACTTAAACATTAAAAACCATAAACATTATTTTCTCTTTCGGGATCCGTAACTTAAGAACTTTTCAGAGCATGATCCGACTTAATTTTTATTTTCCAACCTAAGTTCGTTTTTTAATAACCAAACAAGTACTTTTTGTTTGTACCCCTTAATTTTCCTCAAGCAATCTGGTCTGCAAAATAAAGTCGATGGTTTTATATTAAATTATTATTAGGTAATAACTTTATACGGAATCAGTTACACCGGAGGGGTATTCGCGAATCCGTAATTATTTTGCATAATTTAGCCCAGTGTGCGGTTGACTGATGGAGATAAATGCACCGTGGGTCATCACGGCACATGAACGCAAAAAACTTACGGAACAAATTAGGACAAGTCAGTCACAAAATGCTACTTAAAATCCCACTTATTGCCTTCAAACCAAACTCTGCAGTGGCAGGTTAATTCTGCCGTAATTAACAACCGAAAATATAAAACACTTTCATATTAATTTGCAATGTTCTTGTTTGGTAGCGCTCTCAGTTTTAGGTCAAGATGTTATTACTAAAATTTATCATACGAAATAATGATGTGAACGAAGCGAGGACTTTAGGGGAAATTAATTGACTTTTACTTGCATTAACCTGCGGTTGGTGGGTCATCAGGGGATCATCTTTCTTTTAATGCAAATTTTTATTTACACGTGTCCGACTTTCAAGCCGTATTTTAATTTAGAAAGCTCTTAGTTCTTCCCTTAACTAAAAAGATAGTTTAAAATAATGCTACTTAAAAAAAAACTCTATAACTAGACCATAAGTCACGTGACGAAGCAACAAAACAAAGTGAGACAAAAATATTAAGCTTGATCTCCGGTTAGAGAATTTAATCTTTCTTGATAAAAGACTGCAATTTTAAATATGACAGGAACACCTCATACACGACGACACATTGTGATTAAGTGACGTGGTAATGCGAATTGCAATATGATGACTCACCAAATTCACCAGGGCCTGCAAATTCTATAAAAATGGTTCACCAAAATATTTTGAGTGTTTACGAACATTCACCTAAAACTTAATACCTCTATGTACAGGTGTAAAAAAGAATAAGTATAATAAATAATAAATCTTTTTGATTATTTACCTTCTTAAAATATTTTGGAACACGTGTTAAAATGCGTCATTTATATACAAATAAAAGTATAAAAATGAATATTAACAAGTCAAAATTATGGGTCCGTTTAATGTTTTTCCGTGAATTTCGATTCCTCCGAGATACACAGCTTAAACCGAAACCGTGTTTGTAATAATTTCCGATTGTTTTATGGCTCCCAAAACCGAAGTGCCCATTAACCTTATTTTTGCGGATTTTTGTAGGCCAATATGGTAGTTTGTGCAAATTATTGTTTTGACAGCTTACCCGTAACATATTTTCCTGATTTGGAAATGTAATTAAGTTAGGTTTTTAGTTTAACTTGACAAGTCAATTGAAGCTTTTCATGCTGGATATTACTTATTATAATATTTTACCAAGTACAAACTCAATTTAAGAGTGTAAATAACACATAATCATAAGTTCAGATTGCATTTCAACCGCAGGACCAAAAATAACTGACTGATTTTAAACAGGATACGCTTGTCACTTTAACTAATCCCAAAAATGAGACCTTTAATGTAAGGGAACTTAATATGATTTCGGCACCGTGGCGAGTTTGGTAATTTACTTTGGTTTCTTATTTTTATTTCTCCACTTTGAGATCCGGCTACTGAACAGTACCTACCTATAGGGTGTCAAATGACAATGCACCCGGGTCGTGTGGAGCCAATCAGTTACCAAGACTAAGTATACTACGGCTTACGTTTATTGGTCGTTGCGTAAACCAGTGTTTAATAGACCTTTGGACCAAAGAGCCGAGTCGTATAAGGTTAATATAACAAAAATATAGGCTTTGGTTTTATTATTGCGACAAAAGTAATTGTGACCTTTCGGAAACCGCAATCTTAATATAGGTAGGTATTGATTGTTCGTGTATCAATTTATTTATCCTTTTAATTGGTAACTTATTAGCTGGTCGGATTAATGTAGAGTCTGAAATGAGATTTTGTTTACCAACTAATTTATTAAAGGCATGTGAATTTGTGTTAAAAATGTCAATTTTAACCTACACGAATGAATGTAAACAAAGTGTGTTTCTTCTAAAGCCTTCTTAAAAACTTTAATTAAGTGCAAAACCAGCAACTTTAAAGGTTCACCATATTTTTACTTAAACGCATATTAGTTATAAATTTAAAACGAATATACACAAATAAATAAAAACGTCATCTTAGAATTTTCCTCCGCTCGTTAGAGCAGATTGCCTCGGCCCAAACAATTAGATTAGTTAGGGTTCTTACGTTAATGACGCATCTATCACTTTTATCGTCCATACATGCGACAGTATACGGCCGGAGCAATGGAGGTATATTATGCATACTCCTTAATAAACGCGCACAAACTTATTATATTCGCGCACATCACCTTAATAAGTTTCTCTGATATTCCTTGGAATGGCTTGTCGCAAGAACGCTTTAAGTGGTAGGACTGGTAGGTGTCTTTCTGTCTGCAGTGCGTTATGCATACTGGTTTAAATAGATACAAATTAACTCATTTTAGTACATATTATGTTGCACAAAAAAAACGATTATAAATAAGATTTAAACAATTACAACCTAGAGTAAAATATAACAGGTCACTTAAGATAATAATACTTTTATAATTATACCTTTTCGCCAACCCTGCCTGCCAAGCGTGGCGAGTATTTTAAATTCCCCCTTTTTCGGGGAGGCCATGTTCAGCAGTGGACGTAATACGGCTGAAATGATGATGTAAGAAAATAGGATAAAAAAATGTTAAGTTCATGTTGTATTTAACCTGCACTGTGGTACCTATATGAAGCTTATATGATCGTGAGGGTTGCGAGGGCTGACGGGTGGGGGACGGGCAGACCGCAAAGAAGTCCTACAATGTCCACAGGTGTCGTCTGCCCCGCATCTCCGCTTTCATTTTTATTTGGACGCATAAAGCCTTCTCAAGTATATGCATCCGCGACAAAGTGGAGTCGACGACCCTTTGTTACCCGTTATGTACGCACATCGCACGTACATATAGGCCTTTTATTGAACCTGAACGGTAAGGTTTATTATAACTTGAGATCTCGTGAACAGGACTCAATGGGATGTCCATTTTTATGTCATTAGTTTTAGTTAGGCATTTGCCTGTTGATAAAAAGGGTACTGTACGACAGAACAAAATAATTTAAAATGACTTCTGGTGGTCAGAGATATGGAAGGCAGAAGGAGTAGGGGCAGATCG
The DNA here is from genome assembly GCA_963576865.1 of Anania hortulata. Classification (NCBI taxonomy): domain Eukaryota; kingdom Metazoa; phylum Arthropoda; class Insecta; order Lepidoptera; family Crambidae; genus Anania; species Anania hortulata. Next base: position 13,903,204 of record OY756396.1, on the reverse strand, counting down.
CTATTCTGATACATAGGTAGATATGGTAAAAGAGAGCAATAACAATGTTCTTACAGGCGTCCATACGCTTAGCGGTGAGCAGAACAGCCTGGCAAAGCGCTAGGTAATAGTGCCGTCGGACTATAGTGTACGTTTCTCAGTCATGAGGATTTGATGAAGTAGTTTTTAAAGCATCATGGATTAACACTCTAATTAGACATGGTCAGAAAGCCGTCAGATTGAGGCCTCTCAAGAATCATTCATACCAGAGATGAATTGGGTGAGGCTATATAGATAGACTCACCCAATTCAGCAGGTCAGCATATATTTATTTATTTATTTGTTATCATACATACAGCTACCATTACAGGACATTATACAAGGTACAATTAAAAATAACGCAGAACCTTTAATATTGTAGAGGTCCATAGGCTGAAATAATGTTATACGTACATCACGAAAATGTTATCTGAATTTTAATAACGATGTTTGTAACTCATTAAGACCGACAAAAAAGTCGACAACAAAGTCCAGAATTTTTCGCGACGCAAAAAGAGGTTTGAAAGGCATATATTATCATAACCAGTCTATTTCGATTTTTCTTGTAAATATTTTCGCCGTTATTCTATCGTGGGCTGCGCGCGCGCCGTCTATTAACTCAGCTAACAAAGGGCTTGTTAACATTCTTCCATATGAACCGCTATTTTCAACTTGTTATAATCAAACAAAACTCAGTTCGCTATGTTTTTTGCCCCATTTCACGATTGTAAACCTGTCTCGGCTAAAGAATAGGATATATAATATTTGCTTTGTGTTTTAATTAATCAGATTAAACCTTGTTTAGAAGGCAGTGTTTTATAATTAAAAAGACATCTTGTATTCTTTATGCATCTACTAGAAGTCTTCCGTTCGTTTTGCTTTCGTACGCGTAAACTGAAAACAAATAGTTAACGAGTGTTATGACCCGTTTGATGTATGGCATAAACCGAATCACCAGTTTGAATTTTGATTCGATTCCCACTTTGAGTGAATTATAAACGATTTTTTCTAATTTGCTGGTGTCTGGGTGTGTTGACAGATTCTCTCGTAGCAAAATGTATTGACAGAATTTGGTAACAAGGATGGTAATTCCTTGCATCAATACCATGACAAGAGGTGTGTTGTATGACGCATACTACTTTAAACAAACTGTAAAGAGTTTATCTTTTCGAATTTGAACGCATAAAATTGTTTAGACCGGAAAAAAAATGGATGTAGTTTTTGTAATCAACACCCTGGAGTTTCTTTCGACCTTTATTTTTAACATACAGAGGATAAGTTAAATTTCGCAGTTTCATTATTTTAAATTTTAAACTATAATTATTTTTAATACAGGTTACAGGTTTTGAAAACAAACCTGAAACTCGGTAAGAATTTATGCCACGTACGTCAACACGACACGTACGTCAACAACGTCGGCAATTTGACCCATAGAGCACATAATAATACCCTGTAGAGTAGATATGTTATATGATTTGTTCGACAAAATTTTCCGCCAGTTTTTAATCTGTATCTGTACTTTTTTGTATGGGCGAGAGTTGACAGGACTTGTCATTTCATACTAAATGTAAGTGAAAAATCACTTACTAGTTTCGGAGAAAGATGGTTCGTATTGCTGCTGTATAGGGCATGTACTCGATGACTTGAACGTAGTAGAAAATTTTATTTTTTAGACCGGAAGAATTAACGGAATAATCAATTCTTAAAAATATAGTCACATTAACGCTAACGCAGTTTATTAAATAACAGACACATAGCTTTGAGCAGCGTTTCAATAGGCATTCATCTGTTTTCATAGTCCCTCAAAATACAAAATTTTTGGCAAAGGCAGTTACTGAACAATCATGTTAGATTAAAAAGCTTAATTTAGGTCTTGTTTTTTTGCAAAATAAAACTAAATTATACTTTTGAATTAAATATGTGTCTTTATAACTTTAGTAATTTGTTTTATTTAGCAAGGAAATCAGGAAACTGTAAGTAGTTTGCCCTTAAAATTTCTTCCTTACGGTAACAATAAAAATTGAATTACGATAAATTGCGCCCTAATAATAAAGTGGCTTTTTTGCATATAACCGTGTTTATTTTATCAAAATGATAGTAAGCACCATATCGACGACACCAATTTCAACTGATAAAGCTCTCAATCGGGCGCCTAACCGTAACACCTATTTTTCGAGATATACATCGGATCAAGGATGATTAAACTCCCGATTAAGCACTTATCTCTAGGTCATTCTAATGCAAATGCATTAACCAAGGTTGGTGCTCTATCATGAATAATCGTGGAGCTCTATTTTTAGTGCAATGTTTTTCAAGGATTAATGCTTTTAAAACTGTATACATTAGTTACATGGTGGCTGGATTATGTGAAGTAAAATACCTAAATTAATAGTACTTTATTGTGCTTTCGTTTAAGGTGAGAATAAATGGCAACGACTGACTTTTTTAAAATACGGTCTATTCGTGCTGAAGAATACAGACGTTTTTTTATCAATTTACAAAAATTTTGGCGTAATAAGATAGAAAAGAAGAAAATAATTTTAAGGCAATCCAATTTATTATGATTACTTATATTTTACATATAGCAAACTTTAGTATATATATCGTTTTCCGACCGGCCAATCTGGAAGTCATTGGGAGAGGCCAAAGAGCATATACCCTATAGAGTAGAAATGTCATATGATTTGTTCGACAAAATTTTTCGCCATTTTTAAATCTGTATCTGTATTTTTTTGTATGGGCGAGAGTTGACAGGACTTGTTATTTCATACTAAATGTAAATGAAAAATAAAAAAGATGGTTCGTATTGCTGCTCTATAGGGTATGTACTCGATGGGAGAGGCGAATGTTTAGTAGTAGGTCCTATGGCTGAAACTTAACTAACTCAAATAAAACCGGAATGAGTGTTATTTTAAAGCAATCTTTGATATTTAATTCTATGCAGTAAAGTAAAACTAATCGTGTGTAGCTTAAAATCAGGGTAAAAAAAACTAGGTCAATATATATTTTTAAATCTTTTTAAAAAATCAATCAATTTAATCTCTTTGTCCATGACACCCGCCTTAAGGCCGTTAGTGACTATTGCTATGTCTGAAAATAAAATTAAGTCTAGAAATGAAAAAACATCAAAACGGTTAACTGTATTTGAAACGAAAATAAAATAAGTAAATTTTATAAAAAAAATAAAACCGACTTCAAAACACTAAAATGCTAAAAATAATCCTAACACTTAAGTACCTAATCAGTTAATTTTGAAGTCGGTGCCAGCCGATGAGAGATTCAATGTTTTTGTTTGCATTTTAGTGTTTTAAAGTCGGTTTAATTTTTTTAAATAAAATTTACTTATTTCGTCTATTTTTAGTGATAAATCCTAATCTAACTGCTGAACACCGATTTCATCCCCTATTTTCCTACCATATACTATATATTACTATATATACTATATATTAGTGATTTTTATTTTGCAAACTTTTATCATAGCATCTTTGAAGTATAAGCTATTCAATAAAATAAAAATCATCAAAATCGGCTCATATTTGTCGAAGATAGGTAACAAGAACCACAACCAAAATATTACCTGGGTATATATTTGTTGATTTTCTCAAAAATTTCTAAATCAATTTCGATAAAAAATATATGGGACCACCTCTGAAGTATGATCTACCAAACAAAAAAAGAATCATTAAAATCGATTCATAATTGGCGGAGTAATCGCGTAACATACATACAAAAAAAAAACATACAGTTGAATTGAGAACCTCCTCCTTTTTTGAAGTCGGTTGATAAAAGCTGATAGGTACATCTTATTTGTTTTTAATTAGAATAGTAATATAATAATGTGCACCTGTTCTAAAAAAAAACATCCAGCGCTGGATTACTGTCAAACTTTTTGCGCAGAAACTTTTTTGAAAGTTGAACACCGCATCGAAGATTATGGTGATTTGAATTTTAGTCACGGTGAATTGTAAAACCGAATGGGAACCAATTAGAAGTTTCTGTTACATTGTAGCCTTGTTTTTTTCTGAAGATTTTTAAGATTAACCTAAGGTCGTACCTACATAATTAAACATGTAACTTTTTGTCGAGGTATTTATAAAACATTTTTGAACAAGCATCTACAGATTAGACAGTGTGCCTATATCTAGGAATAGCATTGCTTCTTTTAGATAAAAGTACCTAAAAATATTATGTGAGTGTGAACATACGTAAGTAAGTAGCCTAAGTTTTTTGTTTGAGAGAGTTTGAGATTTATAGAGGTAGAGTAATTATGCTGTGCTGTCCCAGAAATGTGACGTCCAAAATGTTATTAACTGATCCGGTTGCAAAAATTCATTAAAAAAATCGTATTTCGAAAACTACGAAAAATCATAGAACATACATATTTGATTCAGATAGCTCTCAACACAGGTCACCTAAAAAAAATTTTTGGACGTCACTTTTCTGGCCAACCTATATAATCCTCTTTCCTATGATCCTAATATTCGTAGCATAATAACTCTACCACATAAGTCAGTATAGTATGTAAATATTAGTTGTTACATTTTTACGAGAGTACAAGTAAATAAGGTTCAATGTTGTTGTTGTAGTTAGTAGTGTAGAAGAAGAAGAAGTTGTTGTGGTAGTTGCTTGTCAAACTAGTTTACTATTTATTGAACAGTACGGTGCTCTGTGATTACGCGTTTGTAGCGGAAAATGCTAGAGAACTATCGCTAAACAAACAATTCGAGCACTAAATGTAAAGCGATACTCATACATGCAACAAAAATCCCTCGGAGTGTCGTAGCTGCAGTAAGTATTCACTATTCATTGCATTAGTAGTGTCAGAGTGCGTCTTGTTGCGCCAATTGTGTTTGACGGCAGTCGCTCGCAAGCAGGTGCGTGGTGCGCGCGTGCGTCCGCCATTACTCAACAAACAGCTGATCGCGCCGCTTTGCCGTCGATGCAAATTGACAATTTTCAAAATTAGAACGCCAACTTGCGAAACTCAAATTTAAATGCACAGATTATACATTTTATTCCAAAGAGTGCAGTGTTAAACGAACGGACCAATGAAGATGACAGTCAATCGAATAAGAGTTGTGGTGCTGGGGAACGCCAGATGCGGTAAATCGGGTAAGAATAATTCTAAATTAATTAAGCTATTACGGTGTTTTTTTATTAAAAAAGGGATGCCGGACATTTGCTGTCAAGAATACCTTTTTTTGACTCCAGCTGCAAGACATAATAACAGCTCGATACTCTTGTGTTTTAATTCTCTTTTTGTTTTGGCTGACTCCGAAATCAATTATCTTTAATGGCTACAGAAAAAGCGCTTTGATTTATTTTAAAATGCCTACAGGTAAAATTATGCTGTTAATTTAATTACTAGATTATATTTTTACATGTTTATTGGTCGTCTTTAAAAAGCATGGCAGTTATGATTCGAAATGATGTCTGTTTGAACATTTTACATTGTTGTAACTGAAACTACTTACCTAGAAAGCTGTAATCCTCAGAAGATAAAAACAATTAATAATGAAATAAATAAGTTACTTATATTTAAATATGTTTAAATTAATTTATATTTTTTTAATTTATGTAAACATTTTGTTAGGATCCCAAAAGATTGTCATGTAGAGCAAATTACAAAAGTAACAAAACTGTTTACATTAATTCTGAGTCGAATCACAATGTTAATATGGTTTATTTTTTTTAGTTTAATAGCTTTAGACTTCATTCCATGCAGCCAATTCTTAAGTTTGAAACAGGATGTTTTATGTAATGAAACAGGATGTTATAAGGAATTAAACAGTGTTATAATATTGTAGTTTGTACTGTTGTGCATATTGCAGTTTGAATTAACATAATAAATACTTACATAGTTGGTACCTACACTCATAATAAGTACATAGTAGGTACCTACACTCATAATATTATTAAGTGTGACTAAAATTCGTTTTTCCTGTCATTTATAACGTTATTGTCATGCTATATATTATCTAAAAGGCTTAAACGCTGAAATCATACAAGTTACCTAAATAAAATAGATTATAATAACAATTTTTCGTTAAACTACAACTACTTATAAACACCCATAGTATTTTTTGTCATTTAGCCAATTAAGAAAACAATACATATTTAGAAGTATTTCTGCATTTTCTACAATGGCATCGTAGCAAAAGGGGTAAAACACGTGACCTACTTATCTATGCTCAATAGCTCATTTTTCAGCGGATGGCATTGATTTAAAGAGTATGAAAGTTTCGTTTTTCCACTCCATTCTTCTCAAACCTATTCCCAGTCCTTCACTGTGCAATCCATCCCCCTATGGAACTCCTTGCCATTGTCTATTCGAGAATCTGAATCGCTTCACAGTTTCAAAACTAGACTTAAAACCTATCTCCTTTCACTGTAGTTTTCTTCTGTCTATTTTTCTTCTACTTTATTTATTTAACCATTTTTCCTACATCTTGGTCACTAGATTCTTTTTTATGTTAATAGGGTATTTATTTATTGACATGTATTTTTTTAAGTATGTATTCATATTATGTCTGTATTATATAAGTATTTTACTATCTACATGTACTAGGTAGTATGTATTTTATTTTATTTGTTCTTATTTTATTTTATTGGTTTGTTTAATTAGTTTGTTAAATTTTTGGACTTTTATGTTTTGGAACTCTTCACCGCCTCCCTTCTCTCAATATTAATTCAACTTTTCTCTACCTGAAGGTTGTCTGGAAGAGATCGCTTCCAGCGATAAGACCGCCTAAATTGTGCTATTCTCTAAGTATTTACTTTCCTGTGATTTGTTTGTTTTGTGTGGTGTACAATAAAGAGTATCTATCTATCTATCTAAAAGTTAATGGCGGGAAGACTAGTTTTGCGCTAGCTTCACTTGCATAAAATTCGTCTTATCACAGTAGGTAAGAATTATAAACTATGTATGGTAAAAAGTAACGTTTATCCTTCCCCAGAGTTAAAGTACAGACAACAACAGGTCAACCAACCCAAAAAGTCAAAGGTCATTGAATTGATTTTTTGATATTGTGGTAGGTTAACGTGCTGTTGTCTGTACCTACATACCTATCAGTTTAATGTACTATATACCTACAATACTATATAACTATAATAATTACTATGTGTACCTATATTGTATAATAAATGCAAAATTTCACCCAGCACAATAAGCCCAAAAAACCCAACCTAATTAGAAAAAATCGTTTTCAACTCTGAATCAAACCTTTGCGATAAGGCAAATCATCGTCTACAATACTTAATAGGGTTGTCTTATTTTTCTGAAAAAAAAATTACCCATCGTAGAAAACTAAATAAAATCAATGGCCGATTTTTTCTCAATGCAGAGTCTTTGTCTCGACATGATTTCAACAACCAGTAAAGTAAGTTATCAGTCGTGTCGCAGATACTGGCCGTGATAAGCGCTGAGTCAATAGCCTCGTGGGTTTCCAGTTTTCCACTAGTGTTGTGATATTTACTATATTGATAGAGTATCGGTAGACATAATTGGTATAGAAAATAACTCGATATTACTGGCAGCCAGCGACTTTGCTATGTAGGTTAGGTATTACCATATATTTACCTTTCAATGTTAGTTTTGAATTATTAGATCCAATAAAACTAAATTATTTCTATAAATAGGTCTAAATTAAGCACTTATATACGTCTTATTTTTTTTACCCTACCACTGCTTCGGGACAACATTGTGGGCTAGCGCCGAGAAGAAGCACCGTATGAAACTGCGGTCACTGTTGTCAGCCTCTTTTTAAATAGTATGTTTAATAATAATATGTACTTGTGCGAGCAGGGCAGTATTTAATTTTGGATAATAAAAATAATAATTAACAATTTATACTGTTTCACACTTAATCGCATTTTAAGATTTTTTAAAATTATAATAAAAAATCTTAAAATGTAGTTTAAATTTAACATAAGTAGTTCAACAGTAGACAGTAGTAATTCAAAAAGCGAATACATTTCCCTATGAAAGAATTACTCACTAAATGCATATTTTTTTGTTTCATCAAACATTGATATATTAATAAGGGTATTTTAATATTGTGTATGTATTTTAAAATTAGAATTTGCGGATAATACCGACATACCTAAATCAAGTTTAGCTCTAAAACCTTTGATGGATGCAAGTACCTATCGATAAACCTGTCGTCGATAGTGGTACGTCACTACCAGTCGACTATCGACATTAATTTTTAAGTATTTAACGTTAGGTCGTTCGTCAACACTATAACATAACATTTTCCATTAACACTATCCAGGTGCAAACACTGATAACGGCAAGATGATTTGACACTTGCCTTGCATTGTTCAAATTGTTTAATTACTACAACAAAGAGTATTAATAATATTTGCTGAACACATTCCAATGGCGATGTTCAGTTGCTTTGAAACGTTGAAATTCTTAAACATGTTTTGTAAAACTTCCATTGCTTATTTTTTCAATGTTTGATTATTGAATAAGTCTTTCGGAATTCTCATTGCATACAATTTACAGAATTCTAGGTATCTTACATCTTTGCATTTGCTATCGAGATAAGGAAAGTATTTTATAAGTAAATGTTATATTATTAAGATGTCACAGTAATCTTTCAAGGTCCTTGTTAAAATAAAAAACAATAAAAAGCTTTTGAACTTGAAATAACTATTGTTTTACATTGCCCATATTAGTGTGCTGTAAGGACAAAGGGTGTTAGTGACAAAATCACGATGTTTTACTAATAAATATCTTTTGTATTTGCCACTGATACTGAATGATGAACAAATGATGACTAATGAACAATCACCGGTGTAATCATAACGTTATATACCTGCTACGTTTTAACATCTTATGGACTCAATCCCTCTCTGTTCAGACACAAATTTCATTACCCTGATATTCTGACAATTAATCTATTTTGTCATGGTTGCGACAAGCTATTTAATTTTTTTGTAAAATTATGATTTTTGTTTAAAATAAAATTTACTTATTTCATCTATTTTTAGTGATAAATCCTCAACAAAAGTTAACTGCTGAACACCGATTTTATCCCTTATTTTTCCGACATTTAATAATTTTCCATAAAGATTTCTTTTTGAAGTATAAGCTATTCAATAAAGAAAGAATCATCAAAATCGGTTTAAAAAATGCCGAAGATATTGGGTAACATAGATATAAAAATCAGGTGGCGCGGTATGGAGTTTATACAATGTTTGATGATTTTCTTATAGATCCCATCATTAAAACTTGATGAAATGTATATGGAACTATTCCGAATTTCAAACAAAAAAAAATTATCGAAATCGGTTAACGAATAAACGGTAACGAATGATCGCTGAACATACATAAAAAAAAGATCCCGACGAATTGAGAACCTCCTCCTTTTTTGAAGTCGGTTAAAAAGGAGTTAAAGCAAATACATTACATTGTTTCAGCCTTACTACTTTAAATGTGTCCTCGCAAACATCAAATTATTTTTGATTAATTAACTAAACGTCAGCACGTCACTTTTCTTTTTATTCATCCGAGAAAGAAATAAACATCTAAACCTAAATTACCTAAAAAACGTGACTTCCCGGAATTATAACTCAATGTTAGGTATTTTTTTACTATTTTGAAAACCTATTTCACGTAAGTATTTCAAATCAACTGTTGATCAAGAAATTCTCTACATCAAAAATACTAGAAAGAAAGAAAAGACATTTATTATACATTGGACATCACACACAAATAGTACAAATGACACAAACATTATTTAAATTAAAACAAGAAACAGAAAAAAAGTAATTAAAAAAATAATAATAGAAAAACGAGTAAACTAACTATGTATGTAGTTAGTGTGCGCACTATGCAGGCAGCCAATAAACATAATATTGACTATCGCACGGATTCTCACGTAATGCGTGCGGTAATATCTACTGCGCCTTAACCTTAAACGTAACAATCGGCATTTCGATTAAGCACTCAAAATCCCAGCTGGAATGACATTTCAAGCAATGCGACACGAGTGCATGGTTAGTCACGTTGTTTTTGCTTACTACGATACGAGCTACGAGGTGTTAGTCAGCGAGCAAATCGAACAGACTAAAACCGTCTCGAATCGTAACTCCGTGTGGGATTAGGTTCGTCACCTTGAGTGTTACACCTTCTCGAATTAAAACATCGTTTTCTTGATTGGTCCTGCTTAATCTTATTTAAACCTAGACTAGTCATAAATACGAAAAAAAAAATTTTTTTTTCTATTGCAAATAACATTTATTACTTTTACAGTGTGTTAGTTTAATAAATAAATATAAAACACTTTTAAAATATAAAAAGCTTATTCGAAGTGATCTCCATTGGCTTCAATACAGTCCTTTAAACGTTGAGGCCAGTTATCGATAGAAGCACGCACTCTTTTCATGGGAAACTTCTTCACTGCCAATCGTACGGATTGTTTTAGGGACCCCAAATTATAATGGCGTTTAGAGCAAGCCGTACTCTCTAAAACTGACCATAAATCATAATCCAGCGGATTAAGATCGGGACTAGACGACGGCCAGTCTTCAGCTCTGATGAAGTCCGAAACGTTCGTTTCCAACCAAGCCTGCGTAGACCGAGCTTTATGACCCGGCGCCGAGTCATGCTGGAAGGACCATTCTTGGTAATTGAACATGGTGTAGTTAAAGGGCTCTACTACCATCATCTCAAGAACGGGTATCTTGATACACTTGTGTCGATGTTTTGATACCTTTTTCACAAAAGTATGGCTCAGTCACTCCTTCATTGCTAATACCCCACCAAAGTCGGATAGAGCCCACGTTGCACTCTGCCGACTAATTGGGAAGCTTTCTTAGAGCTTTGAGCATATACAGGTCATTTTGTTTGTTAAAATGTTGCTCAATTGTAAAAAAATTCCATCCGTAAACACTTTTTTTCTGTGACCTCCCTTTGCGCTTCAGTAGTTGTTTCGTTTTTACCACTCTATTTTTTTTTAAATTATCAGTTAAGAAATGACCAGTAAGTCTCTTATAGGCTGCAAGTCCTAAGTCATCTTTTAAAATACGCGACATGTCGCGTTCCATGGTTCAATTCAAATACGTTCGTTCCAAATCAAATACGCGATTTCAGTCGCTTGTTTTGATGTGCATATTTATCTGACAAGACGCCAGGTGTGGCAACGCCGCAAGGCGACGCCGTTTTAGTCGTATATGCTTAAACTGCACGCTGATGTTAAACTTGATATGCCAAACCTGTAGATAAAGTACGAATAAACCATAAACGTGTGTTAGTCGGGCTTTCTCTAAGAAACTAGAATTAAATAATATAAAATGCCTATGTTCGGCTTGTAATACGTTAAATGCTAAACATAGGCCTCCAGCAGGAATGATCCAACTAAGGCGTCTTCTGTATCTTATGCTTACTTTAACATTTTTCATAATTAGAATATTTAAATAAAGAACAACACATGACTGACTGAGGTGAATTCCCTTTTATGATTTAACAAAGTAGATAAGGGGAAATAATCGTAATATATAATCTGGAATAATCTCAGTATCTGCATAGAACAACAGACCGTGACAACAGATTAAGTCGACACTAATGTCAACAGGAAAATTTATATTACTGAATGTGCATCGCATAGCTTTTTAAAAGTGTCCTCCCTTGTTAGAACCTAGTGGTTACAGTAAATTTTTATTTACAGGTAAAAATAGTTTGTTCTGTAAGTACAACAATCTTCTGCAAGTTTTTCAGCAATGTGAATTATGTCATAAAATCAATATTATTTTTAAAAAAGGCCATTAATTAATGCCCTTTTTACACGTTTCAATTTTGACCCGGTTTCCTGACAACTGACTGACCCGTCAAACTGGCAACTTTGACGGCCACTCCAATTCTTTATTTTTGAGTGTTTTTATATTTCAACAAAACATTTTAGTTGCACACAAAATATCCAAATTACAATTTTGCTTTTCCTTTTACAAGATAAAAACTCTTATGGGAGACAATAGATAATAACAGCGATAGAGCTTAATTTATCCCTATAAGTACGGAACCCTAAAATGTTGGCAACCTCAATAAAAATATAAAAATACTATAAATTCGAAATGATCTAATATTATGTATTGTCTCTGGGCACTCTAAATAGATTCTAAAAATAATTGTGCTTCTATTTGTAGAAACTAATTTTAAAACATGACGATATTAACACTCTGTTAGCAAGCTCATAGGAATTTCTTCTCTGAAGCGTGGTTTGTTTCGTCACTCTGAAATTGTGTTCTCTATAAAAACAGAGTTTTGTCATGAATATTAAATAGTATCTGTTACACTATTCAGTTAAATTAAAATAATGACTGTTGCCATTATGTTGATGAAGTTCAGTATTATAGATTGTTGAAACAGTTTAATGAATTAAATGCATCTTTAGTCTTTACTTTGTAAAATCCGTCTAAGCTGTATTAATTTATACAAAAGTTTAAGAATAATAATGTACAGAAGATAAATGTTGCTTGAGTAACTATGCAACCACCCACATAACTGTAGCTTTTAGACTATATCAAGACCAGAGGACAAAATTAAGGTTTTTCGATTACATAATGTAAGTAATAATCAAACAAAAAATAACTATGTTATATTGGTAGATGCACCGCTCTCTGGTGAAATAATGAAAGGTGGTATTCCTAATTAATAGAATATTGCATTCAATACGAGTAGGTACATTAGAGGTCGACTTACAAAAAGCCAATGCTGCAATAATGACTCCGAAGTCTATCATTATTTGCTGTTACACTAATATTTAGACTTCATCGCTCATCATAAGTGAGTAATAACATAAAATCAATCATGCACAAGTCGCTTAAATTTGTACCATAATAATTAATCTTATGTTATTATAAGAATAAATTAAAACAGTACAGAAAAAAATGTTTTGAATGTCTATTTCCCAACTTTTGTATTATAAGTCTAAAAGAAGAATGTAAATTGGTAGAGCCACCTAAAATAACTTAGGATGTGTTTAGTATTCTCAAATATTAAGTATTTCATCATTGATTGTATTTAGCCTGAGTTTCTGCCTACATGAATACGTGGTTCGGGCCATACTCAACTACGCGGGTCCAGTGTGGATTGGTGGAGGGTTGTTGAAAGGCTAGTGACTTATCTACTGCCAGATATTATTAAGTCGCCCTAAGGCCTCTGACTAGGCTTCACATCTAGTATCAAGTAATTTAGCCGGGACCATCTTTTGACGTGCCTTCCGAAGCACAAAGAAGCTTGTGATAAATGTCACTAAAAATTGTTGAAATGGTCCTATCCAATCACAACTGCGGCGTGTGCTGCGTAACTTTGATTAACACTACCAAAGCGCTGCGCTGCCGCCACTGAGCTACAAGCACCTCTTTACCCTTTACTTCACATAATAATTTTAAAACTCATTGCACGATTTCTCAAACACACTGCTCAATTCCACGGGGAATCGGAATCGGAGAAAATAGAAATCCTGTCAAACATGTTGATTCAGAGCAGTGTTTGTTTAAGCTCTAAACATGTCTGCATAAATTATGCAATAACACTTGCTAAACATCCGATCTTACTGAGAAACTCTAACACAAAATATTGCCTCGGATAGCTAATAAATTGTACCTACCTAGCTATTAATAGTATAATAATGCTCATTAAATATTATTGCAATAAAATAAGAATACCTAGTAATTTGGTAATTGAATTTGAAAAGTATTTTTGAAAACAATTAACTTTGCATTGTTTAAAGATTCAAAGATATTTATTCACAGAGACAAGGTAGTACATAAGTGATGTTCAAAATATAAAGAGCAACTTATCTCACCAGCGCAGCTAGTGTGTGATTTTTAGTGTAATGTCGATACAGATATTAATAAAAAATAACATAAATTAATCATATTTAGGCCCAAAAAACAAAAACAAATATGTATATCAATAATAACATGCACCATACAAACTTTCAATATACCTAATTAATGTTGTTGTCAGCCTTTTGCCGTCCTCTTCTGAACATTATTACGATAGGCTTACTCAAGCAGCATTATGCACGATCACTAACTTTACTCGTTCAGCTATCGCCAGCATACTGCTACCACCAACTGAGGCTGATCGTTCTACATTATGCTTGATGCTGACAGTACACAGTCCCTCCAGAATAAGTCTGCTTCATCGGCTATCGGTTCTACTGCAATCTTGGAAAGCCATTGCTACTGAAGTGCCAGTTTTCTATGAATTTGTTTGTTACTTTTATTTTATGTTAACGCGAAAATTACTTGACTGATCTAATTTTTTTATTTATATTGGTTAAATAATAAAGTTAGTTCCACTACGAGTTCGACTACCTCCGTAGCCGAGAGGCGAGCATACCAGACTTGGTGTCGCTATCTTGGTGTCCCGGGTTCGATTCCCGGTCGGTCAATGTAGAAAAATCACTTTTCTATATTATCTCGAGTCTGGGTGTTGTCGTACTGTCGTTGCTTCTGATTTCTGTAACACAAGTGCTTTCACAAGATCAGAGCAATGTATGTGATGTCTAATATTTATTTTTATTTATTTTATTTATTTACTAATGTTAGCGTTGTCATCGCCGCCACATCAAAGTTGCCGGCTTAAGTCAGGTATTATTTTAACATAACATATTACGCTTTAATCCCATTAATTTTACTCAAGAAACCGTGAAATGCTACCATTGATTTACTGATAGCCATGTTGCAATAGAAAGTATAAACAATAACCTGGCGAAAGCTGAACATCGGAGAAATTGATTTATGGAGTCGGTAGTCGGATGTCGTTTTGGGAAACACTCGTGCGCATTATCATAACAATTAGGAGATTAGGTAAGACTTGAATGGCATTGTGCAATATTACGATGGGCACTTCAATCTTAAATTATGTGATTATGTGTAATGATGATTAACACGCGTTCGGCTACTACTATGTTGTACATGTAGATGTAGGCAGTAAGTAATGAGAGGTACAAAGTCCAAACATCTTTCGATCTTCTCTTTCATCTTTTAAAAATTATACCAGTGTTCCGTAATTTTAACGTCCTGATAAACGAATTTAATAGACGAATAACGAATACTATGTACAAGAAAATTGTATGCAATAAAAATATGCGCATAAAGTTTTAAATATAAATACGTACGTTTATTGTTCCCCACGTATTATGTGTATCCCACGTCAGTCCACTGCTGGACATAGGCCTCTCCCAAAGCACACCACTGACACCCTATCCTTGACAAGTGAGTCCGTTTGTTGACTACACGTAAATTTTGTGCTCTCAATCAGTTTTATTAGTTCCCATCAAGAAACCAAATTTCTGCGCGTGTTTCTATGTATTTTTTTGTTAACCTTTTATTGTTATTAATGGCAATTACGTATAAAATTAAATGATTTAAGTTTCGTCAGTCAATTGGCGCAGAGACTAGAAACCTTTATAATTTTAATGGTAGGAGTCAAAGAATCTTTATCTCAAGACCTTGAACTAGTATGCACTACTCGTACGTTAGCATTTCACATTCGACGTGAGGTGGAAAAGCGTTGCACAGTTGTTACGTTGTCTTGATAATGACCTTGTTTCTCGTTTATGTAATAGCTATTGTTGTTGTGTGTTATTAGGTATTATGAGAATGTTTTGTTTAGTTTGTTATGGTATTATTTCATGTTTTATGATAGACTCACCACCACCATCAGAAGGTCTGTGATGATGATTCATAAGCATAATCATTAATCATTTATTTGCCTATTCAATTAATGTTCCTATTTTAGTTATAACTAGCTGTCCCAGCGAACTTCGTACCGCCGGTTTATTTTACTGAGAATTTTCCGATTTTTCCGTTTTATTAGTTATTCTGCTATTCGGGGCGGAGACGAGTTTAACAAATCAAAGATCATGAAAATCGGTCTAGCTGTTCTTAACATATAAATGGTGTTACTAACCCGACTTTGTTTTATATATATAGAAGATAGATAACACGCGCCAATACATGGGTTAGCCTAAAATCTATGCCAACGATAAAAGACAAAACAACTTTTGCAGACAGCCTAAGGCGAACAACGAAGTGTTCCTAAGTCTAATGCCAATACAAATCACGATAGTAAAGCACGGCATTACACAATTACGTAAGACAATCAATCATTGGCCGCTCGATTATGTGATTAAGCAGTTAACCCAAGTTATCGTCCCACTCGGGCCCGCGGCCCCGCCGACGGCTTATAAACAACGCTGTAATAGCTGAATGCACCATAATAACCTTCATTACTATTATTAAAAACAAATTATAAAGCTCATTTGATTTCACAAACGTCAGAACTGCCTAGAAAACGATTGACAGCGTAAATAAACAAATAGATAGTCCTATTTTATTCCTCTACCTACACAAACAGTTTGCACATTATAAACTTAGTACAAAATGAGGAAATGCAGTAGTTTATGCATAATGCTAATTTGGTTAAAGCAACCTAGCTGATGTACTATTAGCAAATCAATCTAGATAGTACCACGGATGACATGGAACCGTTGCGTTTCGGATTGTGGATCGAGAACGAGTAAATGTCAACTGCAGTTGTATTTATAGTACGCGCGCGCCGCGTGCCGCGCACTGAGTCACCCGGTCAGACGTCTGCCGGGACACCCGCCTCTCGCTACTCGCCACTGAATTACTCACTTACTCACAACTACCCAAATATTTAAGCTAACCAGTCAGCGATTCAAATAACCTACCACAAGCGCTTATTAATAGAAAACCTTTTTTGAGCGCTGAAAGTTCTGTGCTATTTGGTTGTTTTTACAAAAAAATATTTAATAATACATACACAGATGTAATGCTGAGTCCATGCTGTACATTACATGGTTCCCATATTGTTGTAGGTAACTGTATGTTATTCTGTCATTTTTTGAGCATTCCCATTGATGAATGTTTCTAGATTTTTGGGTTGTGCAAATCCAGCGTTCAAATGTTTGGAAACTTGTCACATGTCAAATTTGGCTAGGTGAAATTCGATTAGCATTTGCATCAGTCAATAAATGTAAGTGAAAGCCACAAGAATCCTTTGAGCAGCCGGTGGGCACTAAAATTGATGATGTTTAATTCTTAATTTTACAGCAGCCAATAAAACAGATATTGATGAGATGTTTTATTAGGTTGTGTAGTCACTGAAATAAGAGGGACGTAAAAATTTAAATGAAACAGAAGAGCGTCCAATTACCTCTAAAGGCGGTGGCGACCGCGACCGGGATCGTGTCTGATCGTTTCGGCCGATGCTCTTAATTAACATTTAGCTTTGCTACCGTATTCAGTCAACAACGTCTTGATTTAATCCCTCCCAGTCCCGTTATACTCCTCGTTACCGGTGACATTCCAGTTTGCTCTGGAAAGAGTAATTTTCTCAAACATGATCCACGAAAGGCACGAACTTAAAATCGCAGGTGCACGACATGGGCTATAATTTATTCCAAAAATACCACCCGTACGATAATTTTCAGAACACAGACAATGCTGCTTTTAAAGTGAAAGAAAAAAATATTTGAACCCATTTTTGGGGAGTCAATGTTAAAGAATAACATGATATTTAAATTCACTTAGTTTTGTTATGTTCATTCATTTCCAGATATAATAAACATAGCTGTTATGTTACATCAGACACAGATTGATCGGTTTTAGCACGTTGTTCGTCAAGATCGAGAGTAACGCTTAGTGGATTACCTTGAACTGGCCGCTATCAGCGGCAGTGAAAGTGCTTACTCGTTAGTGTAATTGGTGCGTTCGACTCCGATCGCGTGCTTTTGCATGTTTTGATAAGGCCACAACTTTTCAGATTTTGCAACACTTTGCCATAAGGCACTCTAATAAAATACCCATTTTGTAGAAACGCCAAAGAGAAATTTAAAATTAAACAAACATGTTTACTAGAAGAGCTGAAGTCCACATTTCGATACGATGCCCGTCGGTGTAATGATCATTTAACGAGGCGAGACATAAAAGGAAAGTGCGACAACCTCAATAGATAACCGTGAAATTGCAATTAACACACATCGATTGTTTTGAGTTGGTCCATTGAATCGACGCTCATGAAAACCAACGCCCCTGACCTTATGTCAACCTTTAAATCAAACATGAACTGGCTGTCATATACTTATACTGACACTCCATTATACGAGATCATAAAGCAAAAGCTTAATAATTCTGATGAAATGACATGTTTATCGGCAAGCTGTGAACCTATGAGTATTTTCACGATGAGACAGCGGCAGCAAAGACTTAATAAAACGAAGGCAACTAAAGATATCATTTCACGAACTATTCACTGCTTTATGATCAACTATATTTCTTTAGTCTGCGAACATCTAATGCCTTTAGTCAGAATCCCTACAAGTCTTTTTGACTGTTAATGTCAAAAACGTAAAATACGAAGTTCTATTATATCGATTCTTACTATAAATAAAGAAGGGTAATGGCATGTAATGGTCTCTTGTCGAGATAAATAAGGTTGAATCTATTTACAGGATTGCCAATTTTTATATGACAGTTTCTAGTAATAATATCTGACAATATTTTAGTATCGTAACTTTCTCAAAAGATTCTCAGGCAATAAAATCTTTATTTGTCTATTCTAACAGGTCTATAGAATATGGAATTATAACCACTGGGATTTTATAAACTAGAATCGTAAAATAATTTGAGATAAGTGACAGCTGCTAGAATAGCATTTGATTACGTTACGGGTATCGTAAAACCACCGTCCTTATCCTATTGCATTGCACCAACAGCTTTGACACCTCATTGCTCTGTCTACACCATTGTGGATGGAATTATGAAACTGGGCTCGAGCGCTTTAACTGGTATTTCATTTGCTGTTTTAATTAACTTTATCGCCAAAACGCCACAACTTCGATAAGTACACATTTAATAGACTTCAAACAGTAATTGAATTATTAATATTTTACAAGTATACAGGGTTACATTGCAAAGGGGTGCCAAATTGAAAAAAATAAGATCTATGAAACAATAATTATAAAGAAGCGTCTAAACCGTTTTTATTTTTAATAATCATATTATGTTACGAAAATAGAGAGAGAAAAAAGAAAATAAAGTCAATAGAGAGACTACGAAAGCCGCTTGGTTATTCATCAGAGGCGTAGGTACGGCGAGCATGCAGTGCACATACAATGCAATTTTTCCATAAATTAGTACTCGTACGATTTTTACCAAAGGATAGAAATAATTCAATGTGAAAAAAAAAGTTTGGTTCTTTGCATAGTTCGATTGAGTTACTGATTCTGAGCCACTCTTAAAGATTTGGCACCCCTTTGCGATATAACCCTGTATTTATTTGTTACCTGTTTATGAAAGTAAATAGATTTATTGGCAAACTTAATATTCTGATATTGTCAAAAACCAACTTTATCTTTTTAAATCTGAATTAAGTTTGTTGGATGTCTTACGCCATATTTGTCTCATAATTATTTAGAATGGCCACAACTTGCACAGCAGTGCTGTAGTAGTGGTATTGCACCTCTGGCCCTTTTGTTTGCTTTCCCTCTAATTGTCGCTTGTAGTTATAAATTCATTCAGGAATACAACTTTTGTAACACCTCTTACCGATTAGCTGCTAATTGCTGCTTTCTCCATGTTACTAACTTGTATTTCATTTACCAAGATGTGTTTTATCGAGTTAGATAATTCGTAAACTAAAGTGGAATCAGAAACTTTCGCGCTTTCTATATTATTAGATTTCATAGGCTGCACCATACTGTTACCTGCTTAGATGATTTAACATGTATATACGGTGTTGGGTCATTACTATATAAAGTCGAAAAAGGTATGTGCTTACATAATATGCATATAAATGTTATAGTTAAGTCAAAATTTACAAACACCTACAAAATTTGCTTCAAACCACTAATAAACGTCACACTTTGTTCGTAAAATACAAGAAATGTAAGTAATTGAGTGTTTTTTGTTTCAGCTGTGGTCGTGCGGTATCTAACCAAGCGGTATATTGGAGAATACAGTTCAACTGGGGGTGAGTATTGTTTTACCTAAGCAACAGCAAAATGGGCTAGTTGTTCCAAGAATCTATTGAGTATGTAAATTTCAAAAACCTGTGAACAGCCCTTTGAGGGGAGCACTTTACCACATGCCAACCCGTTGCCAATAGTTTATTTGTGTTATTGGCAAGAGAGCCGAGGGGAGTGCCAAGGTTTACGAACGCCGGCGCCGGTACTCCTCGTACGTCGACCTCTGATAGATCTAGTTAAAATTTTACCAGCACATACCTGAGCTGGAAAATCCGCAGATATCTCCCTTCAACTTTACTAATGTTACACTCGCGTGGCATTGTGTTGGACGCGTTTGCGCAATCACTTGGCACTGAAACATTGTCAGAGGTAATACAGAGCTTACAAATACAACGTTAGTTTGATAATGCCAGTTGGCATAGTTTTTCATTCATGTATAGTTTGTTTTTGTTGGAGCTTACAGGCTATTTGAGCTTCCGTTGTCTTTTTAGAATCATTTTAGTCGTTGTGTTCTCTCTGTTAGGTAATTTATACAATTGTGAGATGATAGATTAGATAATTATTAAGATAGTTATTAAAAATAAAGTGATGTTTGGGTATACTAATGAGACCTCAGTTATTGTCATCCAAGAAAATTGCTAAATTTTAATCCAATGAAGATATCAATAAAAAAAAAAATAAACACAATGTAGTGCATTATTAAATATTTTAGGCGCTAATGGCTAGTGTAACCTAGATGCGCGTGAGTGACATACTCGTAGTCTTTCTGTAAGCCAATATAGAACGAGGCCGAAATCGAGACGAAGGTTCAAGTCTCAATTAAAAGTTTACTGTGGCCATAAAAATCTGTTTGTTTCAGATTTTCTCTATCAACACCGGGTGGCGTTTGATGGTGCCACTTCTGAAGTCGAGGTTTTGGATACATGTGGATGTGCCGTAAGTTTATAGTATTCTTAACAAAACTATAAAATGGTTATTTGTTACTCTTAGATAGGTATGTTCCGTGCAAGGGAACTCTCGTTTATAGCCAAACCCGGGAAAGGTAGAAATGATATCAAAATAAGTGGTATTCTAAAGTTAATAGTTGTAGGTAGGTAGTTTAATTTTGTCAAGCCATAGAAGCTCAGGGTTGTAAAATCTTCACTATATGAAGATCCCTTGACTTATACGTTTTGATATTTCGTCTGCATCTTATACATAAAACATACTTATTAATAAATTCTTCTTAAAAACGTAATTGGGGGAGGCCTATGTGGACGTGGATGGCTGAAATGATAATGATGATGAAAAACATAATTTGTATGAGAATTCAAAATTTACCTGCTGTCTAAGGCATTCTGATCGAGATGGCAGAAACGAAATGCGATTCTCTTCGGTAATAAAAAAAAATATGTCTGGATTGTCACCCATCTCATTAGTTGTTAAATTGTGTATTTCGATTTTTGGACGTGAGTTTTTGCTTTTTAGTATTTCTGATGATATTACGGCCAGATTCACTCCGTTGGTTCTAATATCTAAACTCTGTTTAGAAACGTGGTTGCCTAGCGGAACACCTTCGCTGGGGAGACGCCTTCGCCGTGGTCTACTCCGTGTGCGACAGACGATCGTTCCTGGCTGCAGCAGAACTGTTGGCTTTGCTGGAACGAACTAGACTGCCAGGGTGCACTGCTGTCACGTTGTTAGGAAACAAGAGGGATTTAGAACATGCCAGGTGAGAAATGCTAGCTTACTTGGAGGATTAAATTTTCATAACAATCTTGAGAAATGTGTGATTACGGTGGAACAATGCTTCGGAAATTTTATCACAGATCATGATCATAAAAAGTATGTGCCTGGCGAGACACCACACTGATTGCCATGGTCTCGAAGTAAGAAATTACTATTCTCGTGTGATAACGAATTTTACCAGGGGTGACTCCCCGCACTCCCAGACCCAAGTCAATTTCGAAATGTTCGTTTTCTGAGTTGACGGAATTGAACCCAGGACCCTAATGAGTATCAACTTTAATCAACGCAAATTATGTTGTACCTACCATTTTGTTTACTTACGAACAAATAATTCAAACTTCTTGCTAGGCTGATTAAAATAGATGCAGTATGAATAATTTAACTAACCTTTTTTGGTTGGAAACTCTAGACAGATCACGAACGTTAGATAGATTTAACATCCGGTGAAATTAGTAAATGTTGCAAGACATTTCAATAAATCAAATAAGGAGACAAACAAATAAAGAGACATCGTCACTCTCATTAGGAGATCGTTTACATAAGATATAAGTTACCTTGGTTTGGTATAGTCTAGAGTTTTGTAAAACGATTTCAATATTTTGATCAAAAATAACTGAGAGAGATACATTTCCTGTTTTAATAGTTATGGTGCCAAACTTACTACTTCGGTAGACTAAATCAGTTTTATAATTTTAATATTATTATTTATCCATTGCCTCGTTTGGAAATCAAAGAAACCGCGATGCATACTTACCTACCTACCTAGTCTTTAGAAGACACCTTACGTCTGATTGCCTACTGCACAGAGTTCGTAGAACAGGGCAAATTTTATCAGTTTCATTTCCTATTCCTATATCTGCAATCTCTACCCCGAACAGAGTGGTCAAAGCTGAGGAGGGCCAAGAGTTGTCGCTGCGGTTTGGGTGCCAGTTCTACGAGGTGTCGGCGGCGGAGTCGTGCGCGGGCGCCGCGCTCGCGTTCCACGCGCTTCTGCGGGAGGCGCGCGCGCTTGCGCTGCTGCTGCCCGCGCCCCGCCGCAAGCTCGCTGCCTACTCGGTCTCTAAGGTATTTACTGGCAATTTGTTTTTTCAGGGTTCCAAACGTCTAAACAAGAAAGGAACCCTTATTAGAGGATTATTCATGCGTCTGTCTATCCGTCTGTCACATTACAGTCAATTTGCTTCGAATCTTAAGGAGCGATTAAGTTGAAAATTGGTACAATTTTCTGTGACCCAAAGACTGAAGTGTGACGTAAATATTTGAATATTGAATATGGGGGTCGGTGACCCAAAGACAGAAGTGTGACGTTAATAATTGAATTTTGAATATGTACTATGGGGTCAGTTTAGGTCAAAAAAAATTCGGGGGCAAATAGAAAAACAGTTTTAAACCTATTGTACGGTTTTGTACCGTGTGGAATGTTAAAAAAACAACACAAAAATAACGCGGCAAAAGATACCCGAATATAACATATAATACAAACGTCTAACGCTTATGAAGTGCGAATCAAATTGGCACGTTGATAATGTTCTCGGAAATATTTATAGCGAACCAGCCCGCTGGCCTTAATTTAGGTGATATATAGGTAAAACGAATGATGGGTGATTTGATTTAAAAGCGCAATAATAGAATAAAATGTGCATTGTGCCTGTCGTACTTGAGCTGGAGAATGGACCTTTTTTAACTCTATAACAGATAAAAGCAGTTTTAACTTATTTTAGTCGGAAGTCGGGACTATTTAAAGACCGGGACCGGTCTTAGCAATTACAATAATACGATTAAGTTCTGACAGATTTCAGACAAACGTAGTTTCGACTGGTAAAGAGTTTTTATTGATACACAAATCAATCGTGTGGTGAATCTTTGATCAGAATTGGTTTTTTTATTATGGTAGGTGGAACCTTGCCTAGGCACAGACAGGACAACCATGTCAAGTTTATGTGGTGTGGAATCATTAATATAATTTTCAATATTTTTACACAGGTAATCGGTTCAATTCTGGGTCTCAGCAACAAGAGTGTGAGGAAGAAACGGCCGTCGCTCAGCATATGATGCGTCCCTCCTCTCATCAGGGCCTCGGTTACTCCGTGATAGGAGTTTGTTTATTTCTGTGCGACAGAGAACTTTTGTTATCTCTCTCGATGGCGAGTCTAAGAGATTTGTTGACTGAAAAAGGTCAGTTGTTCAAGAAGGATTGATGATGAGTAGGAAGTTTGGCTCGTTGATGTATAATACCTTTGTCTGTGTTAAAGTAAATATGTCTGTTAATGTCAATGTTAACTTAATAAAGTTTAACGAGTTGTTAATGTACGCGTAATAGCAAGACATGGGAACTCGCATAATGTTTGACAATGACATAGGTACTTTATATATTTACTAAGATACTGTTACTCGTAGATAGGAGCGTCACTATAATATACATCAATGCGTAACGTTGGCTGTTTGATGGCACAAGTCATCTATGAACTGAATTGTTATGATGGGTCTTAATTATATGTTTAATTTTCAATATTTGCTAAGGCAGATGTGATTTGAAACCATATCTTTCTGGTGCATTATTACTATGTAATACACGTTGTTGGTAATTTTTATAAAAAATATATTAATATTCTTAGATTGGGGTTTTTTGATATTTATTAATGTTTCTAAAAGACAACGTTTATCTGTAGTTAGATTCCCAAAACTGGGCTATCAAGTTGGTGAAGGTAAGATAATATTTATAACCTTAAACCTAAATACTTTTATCAGTGTTCCTAAATAAGATTAGGGGTAAGGACTGAATTACATTTATCTATCTTTGATAAATAATTCTTATGAAAATATATTTCTCTGAACTTTTACAAAAGCCAATTTTTATAGCAGATAGGTACATATTTTACGACGTATCAATCAAGAGTATTATATTTATAATTTTATAAGCAAGCAAGTTTTGATCGAATTAACGCCTAAGCTAAATCCTAGTTTACATTGTACCTAATATTCCTGCCTTCTAGATATAAGACTGTCCAACAATTAGGATTAATGGACTATTTGCACTAAATTGAATCCTTTTAAAATAGCATTTGCATTGTAAGACGTGCAAGCCTCGCTAACGACCCTACTTGTTATCACTGTGTGCCGTTATGTATACTTTAATAAACTACTTGATATCTCATTTGCATTTTATTACTCTGCGTCTTTAGATACGTAAATAAACTAGAAGGAATGCTAGCATTTCACTTCCGTTTCCCATATTTTGAATAGAACTTGAAAGTAAAATCAGATAGAGCTGAGACTGGATAGCAGACAGTTTTAATGCTAAAAAGACATTTGCTTGCAAATCTGTCCAGTTCTTAGTCAGTCTGCGGCATGTGCAGGTAGGATTAAAGGGCCGTACAGATTAGCGGCTGATAGTACCGTCAGAATCAAAAGTGGATGACCCCTTTTTTCAAAATCGCTATACACTATATTATACCTTAATCGCTTAAATTGACCAGCGCCAAAGTTATTGGCCTTTGATAATCACCCAATTCTGACGCTTGTATATAATGTTAAGCGATTTAGGTATACAAGTAATATGGTTTCCTATTATATAGCGAATGTAAAAATCTGAATGTGGTCATAGACTTTTAATGCTGACCGTAGAAGTCGAATTGAAAATTCCTTAACGGTGGTAATGAAACCAGAAGAGGCTGTTTTAGACGACACGCTAGCCTATTTATATGCCCACTTATGGGCTTAGCCAGACTCTATGAGGGGTTGAAGTAATACTGTTCTTAGAGCTTAATGATCAGGCCCCCACGTAAGTACCTACTTAGTGAAACTAAAAGCCCTATATAATAGGAAACGAAGATTCGTGGATGGGCCAGATAGCTTTCAGAATGTAGGTACTGTATGCAATGTCAAAATTTACAAATTTGGGTTCTGGGAGTTTTGAGACCGCCGTTATAGACCACTCTAAGTAAGCGCTTATCCCATTCCTAGACGGGGTCAAAGAACGAGGTACACTTGCCCATGTTCTTATAGATGGGGCATCTCTATTTACTGCATACATTTGGAACAACCTATACAACCCTTCGACAGGCGAACAAACCATTTTAAATTAAAACCCACATCCAGTTTTATTTCAATATGCAGGATTCCTAACGATGTTTCCTCTCATAAATACGTGTTTGTTCCTAGATTCCGGAAATTCCAGAGGTTCTTAATGTACTGACGAGACCCACAGGTGTGAGGCAAGACTCCGACAACTGAGCTCATAACCGCTTTTAAAACTGCTGTATGTAGACGAATAACTAGGAAATAGTTGTACAATTTGAGTGATGATGTATAAAGATATGTATTTGATCAATGTACTGCGTTCATATTTTATTTTGTATACCTACTTATCTGTAACATACCATCCATACTGCGTTCAAAGAACCTTAGTGAGAAAATAGGAAAGCAATTTTATTTATCCAGTCTCTACGTAACTTGCATGTAACATGGACATAAGTTAGATAAAAATCTTATCAGCCTGCAATGCACCTGCGTGAAGCGGCGTCTACACGGTACTTAGGCTCTGCGGGGCGCGGGCCTTCGTCACCTCGCCCAAACGAGCATAAATTTCAACAAATGCGTCTACCTCGCCACCGCGACAGGTATGATGGTAACTTACAAGCACATCGACGCCTTTCACCGCCAATAAAGATCCACTTTTCTATCAACAACCACCTTCATCTTGTATTGAACACTCTCGCGCACTACATGGCAATATTGAGAAAAATTACGCATAATTATTAGTTTTATGGCGATTTAATTGAAGCTGTGCAGATTTACGATCCGATTATTTGTACAGACCTGCAGTCTGGCTTTGCACTAGTATTATAAAGACAGCTTTAAATTCTATTGCCCTCTTAGTGCAAGTTACAACGGTGGGTTGTTCCTAATTACGGAGTATCAGGTCAAATGGCTAATGCATACACTTTTTACTGATTTGTGAGTACAAGTACCTACTCGACTTTCACGATCCTAACACTTAGCACAACCCAGTTTTAGACGGTAAAACATTGGTTTCATGACAGTAGTACTAAATAAATCTGATTAGAGCGTTAGGAGCCGGCCCACAACAGCATTCAGTCAAGTTCAGTCGGTGGTCCTAATATAATCTTAGAAGCGAGGCAATCTGTTAAGAGAGACTTTGTTGCAAAGAATCTAGAAATACTAGAAACACGTGGAGTCGATTTTTGAAATACAGTATTTTACTAGCAATGTGGTAGTTGGTTGGTTGAAAAGTAAACTATCATGTTTTCAAAATACCAGTTCTTAGTAAATGAGACTGAAAAGATAGAACCACGAAATGTACTTTTTTATTCAAGTAAACCGTTGAAGCCTTCCTCGCCGTTACAGTTTTCTGTATCGTTTGCAAGCGGTAAAATTTTTAGAAACGGTGTAAAAAAATTACGAAACTCTAATTAGCAACCGTCTCATTTGTAAACTCTCTTAGTTTAAAACAATAGCTATGTATAAATTGTACCATAAATGATGATAAACAAATAAAACTAATAATAATAAATATGCAAGATTCGATTAGATTATCTACTGCGTTTAGCTCATCCCTAGCCGTCTGTCAATGAAGACCCACCCACTAGATCTCGACGAGAAGGGATTTAAATTACTCGGTATTCATCCGATGTCTCGTCTGCATCAATGCGGGTGATAAATGCGTCCCTTTCATGGCCTGTCAGGACTAGACGTGAAAGAACTGAGTGGCAATTACAAATGTATCTAACTTGCGCATGACTGGCGTTAGGCGGGACGATGACCTGGCAGTTAGTAACAAACATTACAAATTATGATGTTTCAGGCAGTTGAATATCTCGTCAACTGAAAATAATACTTTTTCTCAGCTGACATCTCTCCCTAATCTTGATAATGTGGGGCGCCGTCATTTATTTTCTAAACGAGTATCTAAATACTTTCCTAAATATATTACAGTGATTTTGAAAAGTGTCCTCTTTTGTATAAGTTTTTACTAAATTCTCTAGAACTTCTCAGGTTTTTAGATGTATCTAATACAACCATACATTAAGTATAGTAGCTATATTTACATTTCAGGGGCACCTTGCCTTTCTTCGCACAAAAATACATCTGCAGTGTAAGGTGTAATTTACAAAGAGTTTGTATACACAACTGGGCAAGGTTATGACTGTAACTGATGAAAATATTATTACTGCAGCAGATAAATGAAAGAAATGTGATTACAATTATGTAGATAATGTCGGATTGTGGCTTAATAACCTTGTCCTGATTCGCAAGTAGGTATTAGCCAAGTAACTAAAACCAGAAAATATCAGTTGCGATTAGAAGTAGCCAAATGAGGTCAGATTGAAACAAGATAGTGCAAAATGAAATTTGATTACCGCAGATCAATAAAGTAATCCATTCAAGTGTATCGGAGCCGATGAAAAGAATTGTTTGACATTTGCGTGACACACATCGGGCAAGACCGGGTTCCGGAGATGGTAGATAAATAATTTATCTATCCTCACATTAATTTTATTGAAGTTTTTAGGACAGTGAATTAATTAAAATAAAAACAACAAAGCAATGATGTGCCATTGTTTCTTAGGCCACAAATTTGCTACAACGGCACAGGCATTCAAGCGTTGTGCTTATCATTGTGCGGTTAAAAACACACCACTCGACAGGTGTAGAGTGTGCATCTGATACGACGCGCGACGCCCCGCCGTAGCGAATTCGCGGCTTCACCATCACATCATTTTTACATCAAGAACATGAGAGAAAACTCTATCTGAATGTAAAGAGTATACAAACAACGTACGAGGGTTGCCAATGCGCTGCCGATTTTGTAAAATATATCATACTCGACTATTAACTAACTGCGCCAGATGCAATAAAAATCATGTAAATGTATTACCAGAACTCAGCACTACACACCATAAGCACGATAACATTTTTCAATCTGTGTTTATTCACCGTTCCATGGACATTATGTCATTAAACTGTTACGAATATAGTGTCTAATGATGAAGCATTTATCACAAACGAGGGTAGTAGAGACATTATCATTGATTAGTACTAATAACGGCACCGAAGAAACTTGTCGAAGGCTTCAACCTTGTTTAAGATAAAATGGGTGTTGCATGTCAGTCTGCATAAAGGGATAAGCTTACCATCCCCTATCATGAACGCTAAACAAGACGAAAACGTAAGCAGAGTTGTTTTTACAAGCCTGTTGGCTTACCAAGACCTCTTATCTTGGTAAACTCCTAGGGGTCTACCAAAAACTTTGATAGCACCTGTATTCTATTCCATGTCTCTGAAAATTCTTTTTTTATTCTTTTTGTATCTCTGAATACTACGTGTATATACTTTTGTTCAATTTTGTTCTTTTGTTAATCTGGTAGTTAATTTTAATATGAGTTGTACAAAAAAATTTCATTTAGTTCTGAGTGCAACTCAAAATAATTGTATATTATTCCATTTAAATCTTTAAAGATACGTGTGTAAAAATGGTGCAAGCAGCGTTTATCTATAAGCTATCGTACAATCACCAATGTTCTACATTACATGTAATATTAGAGTAAGAAATATTATAACATTAGTTTATAAACCTAATAAAAATAAAAAGTAGGCTCTACTTTTTGACATTATATTATGTGCTACCAATAAGAAAAAGACGATGAAGAACCAGTCAGGAACAGTATGATATAGAAAAGTATTAGTTGTCTCAACTGCCTGCTTGATTTAAATCATAAAGAAGACGTGACGTGTGCTAAATCTATGAACAATTTCTCTCTTGATTTTTGTGTGTGTTAAAATGTTTACTATCCAATCAAATATGATTTTCCTAGCGGTGTCTAGTAAGTTACTTCCAAGCAATAATTTTTATTTATGCCTTATTGTTCTGTGTGAGGAGATAATAATGGCTAAGCGGTATTGTGCCGTTTATTATTTAGAATAGGCTGTTAAAATGAATTATCAGTTAATGTTCTGTCTATTAACATAAACAGTTAAATATTCTGTTACTCGATTGACTGGGCAGTCACACACTAGAATATTAATAATGTCGGGCATTTCTAATAAATAGATATTGTAGTGTAGTGTGTGCAGGCAGCCATAACATCTGCGTTGTTCTAAGTTCAACGAAGTTTGCTTTATTCAAATACTTGTCTAACTGTCTTTAATTTAATATTTATTGGGAAAATATAAAGAAGAAAACGAACTAAGTGTTATTTATCATGGTTACATCGTTTAATCAAACATAAATTTATCATACATCAAAGGAAGTTAGACAGTGTACATACCGTGCAAATGTTATAAAATAGCCTATTGTTTGCTCGGTCTTGCTTCATGGACGCGTGGCGTCTAGCCGCCATAATATTACCATTAAACCACCAATTCACTTCCCACATACGTGATTTAATTCCAAATATTTTTGATAAATGTCTGTAATGAATTACTGGTTTATTTATACGGCCACTTTTGACACCTATGGTAGTATAAAGTTGTTGGGATAAAAGAAACGACATTCCTGCATCTTGTAATGTGGAGATTTGATGATAGTTTGCATGTGAAATGCTTCCCTATTATTTTGATGTATTTTTACTTGAGTCTATTGTCTCGATAGTTATGGAGGATATTGCCATTGCGTGCTTTACTTGCTTGACGTTTAGAAAGGTATTTGTTGTTGTGACTTAAGGTGTAGTTTTGAGTGAGTTAATGGTATTTGGTCGTTTGTAGTCGCTTGTGCCCGGCGCCAGCGTCGCGCGCTATCATGCTTTTCTCAGATGCGCATGCGCAAAATGGCACATTATCATAATGCAATACACGGAATGCCAGCGATGCCCTCATACGGCGCCTATCCACTTTAATATTCAATAAGAATACCCCATGTTTGTAGGAAGTTTCGTAATAGAGTCATAGTATTTGGCCTAAGTCCAAATACTATGACTCGAACGATTTGGTAGAGATCGGACATAATCTATTTTATTACTATTTAACCAAATCGGTGGGTAGATATAATACATTTGCTTAAGTTTCCCAATTTGAAATCATTATGCATATTTCCATATTGTTCACGATCTATTACAAGCTTTATTATTTCTTACTTTCCATAGATATTTCTTTCTCATTGGCACTTTCGAATTTCGATTTCATTTCTTCTTTGCATTTGTATCCGCGTCTGTTTTCCGACTTAGACAAGTCTTGAAATTTCGCTAATGCGATTTAGCTGATATTATCTAAAATTAATAACTTTAAAGTTAATTTCGTATCTTCCTCGGCTCATTGTTTTACAGTTACTCGTCGATGTTTAACTCCGAGCATTCGCAACTCTTATGCCGTTCGAGTATCGATATCTGGTATGTAGATTCGGTGGTGCAGCCTAGTTCATAAATCAGGTGGAAATGGGCCGCGGCGTAACGAACACAAGGCGAGCACAAGCGCACGCGCTAGTTTATATTGGTAAACAAATACACTTGTTCTCTTGCATTCACTAGTACCCAATGCTCGCAAGAACATCTAATATAAAACAAAGTCCGGTTAGTTACACCAAATTTAAATCAAGAACGGCTGGACCTTTTTTATGATCTTTAATTTGTTGGATTTGACTGCGCTGCGCTCCGAATAGCAGAATAACGTTTAAAACTTCGGAAAATTCATTAAAAAAAAATGAAGAGGCGGTAAGGGAGACCGGGGACAGTTGAATATATTGGTAGGTTGACTAAGTGTCGAAAACTAGGCTTATTTGAAGGCATTACGTTTAAGCTAGTTAGTCAACTAAGCAACTAGTCATATATCACCGGTCTCCCCTACGAAGTTCGCAAGAATAGCTCGTTTAAACTAAAGGGATTCTGCGGCGAGGGTTTTCGCTGCTGTTTGTTTACCAAATAATTGATTAGTTGTCTAATAATGTATTCGGTTTTACATTACATTGATAAAATTTTACACTCCGTGTACCGGTTTGTATTCCCTTAGCCTAGCAAGACAAGACAATTGAAACATTACTGTCAATCTCTCACCGGGTAGGTAAAATTTCTCAGTAGCGTTATACGGTGTCAATAAATTAAAACACTGTATAAGATATATATATATAGATAATCTAATATTATTAGGATATTTATCATCTGAAGTGATAATCGCATCATTCTGCCCAGCAAAAATATAATGAGGGTGCACATAATTGTAGGTACCTATGCGAAAAAACATTCTAACGATCTGTTGAGAATGCAACCATTAAAAACCCATCAAACAAATAAAATCGTGCATTTCGCTGAAACCACTAATCGCATGTTTTTCCTTGCACAGTGCCCGAATCAGTCGCCACTCCCTTGATTAAAAGATTGCAAACATTTTTGACCTACTTTACGAAAGTTAATAAACAGACGTGAACTCAAGATTACATTTTACATTACCTACTAATGTGTTTACAGGCATAGCAACATTGGAATGAATCAAAACTTTCAGGGCAAGTACCTTTAAAGACAATAGATAAATACAGTAAACATGTACACAGCAAGATTTAGAATATATTCATACTGTTTAAATAGGCACCTAACAGCGTTAAAAATATGTATGTTTCAATGTGGTGTTGATAGTAATTTGTTTACCTAGCTGACTTTTGACATCAACTTAACTTTGTACTTTGCTTTGCATATTGTAAAAATATGATAAAAACAAGGAAATTGTTTTCGTACCTACATATTGTCTTCGGTTGTTTCACTGTAGTTATTTGTAAGTAAATTTGCGGTTTATGGTCTTATAAAGAGAAGAAAGGTTCTTGAGTGGCGACCACGAACTGAAACGCCGGTGGACAGACGACCTAGTCAAGGTTGCGGGAAGCCGTTAGATGCAAGGCAAACGGCCCTGCAGAGCCTCTCGTTGTGGCATTCTATCGGGGAGGCTTTTGTCACGCAGTGGACTTCCAACAGCTGATAGGTAATGATGGTCTTCTATTGCGACTGCATCTTCGTCTAAAGTTGGATGAGAAATTATTCGATGAAATATACCTAGTATCGGTTGTGTTATTGAATCATGTAAGATGAGATTTAGAGCATGTACATGGCCAATCTGCCACAAGATAGATGGACTAGATTCGTTTTTTTATTTTATTTAGTATGGACTGGTTATTAGGTAACAGACCTTTTGATATTACGTTAAGTTTAAACTTTTAAAATATAATGTTGAATAACAAAAAACATCGACACAAGAAGAGCACTCTTAAAATGCCCGCTGATATGAAGTATAATTTTGTAAGACGGTTTCAGGTGGTTCTTCTCAAGTCTAATAAAATAATAATCAGAATAACTAATAACTCTAAAAATCCAGGCAGCTCTATTTACGACAGGCAATAACGGGTGGTAATAGACGCGCGCTGACTCACGTCCCAGGCACGGCGCGGGCTGCCCATGAATAACTGCCAACCACCGCAACGGCTGACAGCTCTATAATAACCACGTGCCTGCGATTGAACTGTATCGATATAGAATAATTAATTTATGATGGATACAAAGTGCTTGTGAAAGTATCCTCCAATGTGCAGGGAGACGACAGAGAACTTGGAAACTTTGTTGTATTTGGAAATTTGACATTTGATTCTGACCGGAGTTACAGGGTAATGTAACATTCGCAGCAAGCATATTAAGTTTGTGTGCTGAAATGTGTGACGAGCGGCTTGTCGTTAGTGTAAGGTTCGTATACCCACTAAAAACCTG
The DNA here is from genome assembly GCA_963576865.1 of Anania hortulata. Taxonomy (NCBI): domain Eukaryota; kingdom Metazoa; phylum Arthropoda; class Insecta; order Lepidoptera; family Crambidae; genus Anania; species Anania hortulata. The sequence continues at coordinate 13,869,750 of OY756396.1, read as the reverse complement.
ACGGTGTCCCTCCGGAACCATATTACTAGGGACTACGGGTTTCGCCATAGGCCTAGGGCCAGACGCATACTCCGCAGTCCCAGCTCGGCTGTGGCTCGCCTGTCAGCGAGCGCTACCCGGCTTAGGGAGGAGTGGAGCCTCCCTTCAGACTCCCACGATAAGCAGACGGTAGACATCCGCTTGTAGGCCAACTAAGGCTCATTAGGAAGAGGCAAGTGGAGGTAGTAGTTTCTTCTACGGTGCCCAGTGCATCGTCAGCGGATAGCTGGAGCGTTATAGCTAAGGCTTCCCGCTCCCTCTCCGCCGCTGCTTCCTTATGCGAGATGACAGCCTCGCAGAAGGTGAGCACCGCCTGCCCGCTTGATTTTTTCCTGTACCGACTGCACAAATCTTCGCTTCGTAACATGTCACATCACACCCCGTAACTCCGCAAGATTTGTACCATGGAGCACATACCTTATAGAGTAGAATTGTCATAATGATTTGTTCGACGAAAATTTCCGCTATTTTTAAATCTGTATCTGTACTTTTTTGTGTGGGCGAGAGTTGACAGGACTTGTCATTTTATACTAAATGTAAGTGAAAAATCACGTACTAGTTGCGGAGAAAGATGTTTCTTAATATTGCTGCTCTATGGGGTATGTAGGTATGGTTTGTACCAACCTAAAAATAGTCATTCACTTGTGACAGGCAGAGACAAATAACGGACTGTGATAGTTTGTCTCCTTTGTCTCTGCGGAACTAATTTGAATTACTTTACGTAAACAACAATATTAATAGGTAGGCACTGTAAATGTTTGTGTTTTTACGAGACACCTATACATAATGATAAATTTGCAAAACTATATAGTTCAAAAAACAGGGTTTTTATACCCTTTTGTTTTTTACTATATAAAGTTTGACGTAAAACCACATTGCTACAGGTACTGTTTAGAAGATAGGGAGGTACTTAGTATTACTTTTGTCGCCTAGGTATAAATAACAATTTCCACGTCCAATTAAACTCGACCCTTATTTAGACACTAGCTTTTTCCCGCGGCTTCGCTCGCGTTAGATTTGATTTTGAGTTATGTATGAATGTCAAACTCAGTAATTTAAAAAAAAACTCTACCAAACTTCTTTAAAGACAATATTTTTTACTAATACAGCTATCATGACCATCAAAACACGATATGATATGATATAATATAGCGATTTATCAATTTTAGGATAACGCGGGTCTCGTTCTATACATCAAATGCAAAAATAGAACCTTTGTGTTGGGATCACGTGTTGTGGCTGCCTGTCAGTCCGTCTGTTACAACCGATTAGCTCCAAAATTACTGGACCGATTGGCACAAATAATTTTAAAAATTTTCATGTTCACAATATTTAATTTTAAAATCAACGTCCCAAAAAACAATAAAATCTACACCCATATTGATAGACATTTCAACCCTATCGCATCCCAACAGGGGGGATGAAATTTCACGTCCGCAACGTTAAATTTTAAAATCGTTGTTGTTCTCGTAATCAGCGACCCGATAAACCATAGAAACAACACTTATGTTGATTTTCAGACTTTGTCAGCCCCCTTCCCCTTTTTAGGGGTTGACTTTTCAAAAAATCTGAAACACATGTTTACTAATTTATCGTAAGGAAAACTTACTCCTGTGAAGTTTTGAATAAAAGAGTCTGACTAATCTTGTTTACCAATACAAACTTTGGACCCCCATTTCACTCCTTTAATTTTGAAAAATCCTTTCTTAGTGACCCCTAGCCTTTTATAAATGTATATAGATTAATTAATATAGAATGGAGTAAGGTGCAGCGCATACAACGCAGTGGTGCGGTCTTTTTGACCGTGAAACAATAAAGACCGCGTCTGCTCATCGATGCCCGCGGCTGCCCGCGCCGCTTACTCAACGTACACAACGGTTAGTTCAGGACAACCATTCTAGTAGAGCGCGTGGCGCAGACTAAGCTAGCCGCCCACGCCGCCGTCTGCGTTAGTGTATACAAACTGGTTTGTGCGATCCACGGCGGGCAGCCACGGACATGCTGCGGTGCGGGGCGGGCACTGGCGGCGCGGTCTTATTGACCGCCGTGTGCGTTGCAGTATACGATTCCCTTTGGTCTATTGTTCGCGGCGAAATTGTCCGGCCCGCCCTGCTACGTCGTGTACGCAGCGCCTTGATATCTCGAAAACGGTGCATCCTAGCTCAAAATAAACAAAATGTTGACCCCAGGCGACGTCTCTGGAACACTTCAACAGGAGTTAAAATAACCTAAAGCAGACCTTCATCGAGGGTTGAAATCAGGTAAGTAGCATTAGAGATCAGAGTTCCCCGCGTAATTCCTATGTCCTATGGGAATTCTGGAAAACGATATACTTTATGTCACTTCCACAACTGAGAAGAATCTCATATGATGAAATACATTTGTAACGGCTTAGGCAGTAGAGCGTGCCAAAAAATTATAAACACACATACATACGCTCGAAAAACATAACCCTCCTACGGCAGCCGAGTGAAAATAACAATGTATGTTGGGTTAGTTTGCAACCATAAGCATATTATCATATATTTGGTGATTATTAATTCGACAATTACAAAATTTTATCCCTTTTGAAATTCTAACACCCTATTTAAGTTGAGTAAGTTTACTATAAACATAAGTTTAGTGATTACAACTTTAAAAATGAAGGACTTTCAAGACACAAGTTAATATCCTTTTTCACCCCTTCAGGGGTTGAATAATCAAGAACACTGCAATACATAAATCTATTTTCAATCGTCACCATAAATACAAAATTTTAAAATTGTTATCTGAAACTGATATGCTTTCATAAAATTTCATCCCCTATTTTACCCCCTTAGGGCTATAATTTCCAAAAAACCCTTTCTTAATGGATGTCTACACTGTATAAGGTAAGGCTGTGCGTTGATATATCAACAATTAGTCAGTTTACCATTTTATATAAATAGATAACTGAAATACAAAGTTTCGTTCCCCTTTTCACCTACTTAAGGGTTGAATTCAAGAATTTTTCATGTCCACAATATTACATTTCCAAATCGATGTCATTGTCGTAATTAACATCCCAAAAAACCATAAAATCGACACCCATATTGATATTTAGACATTTCAACCCCATCGCACCCTAATAGGGGGATGATATTTCACGACCGCAAAGTTGTATTTTAAAATTGTTGTTGTTTTCGTAATCAGCGACCCGATAAACCATAGAAACAATACCCATGTTGATTTTCAGACTTTGTCCCCCTTTTTACCCCCTTTAGGGGTGAATTTCGCAAAAAACCTGAAACAAGTGTTTAATCATTTATTGTTAGAAATACTCCTGTGAAGTTTCGAATAAAATAGTCTAACTAATCTTGTTTCCCCATACAAACTTTGGGCCCCCATTTTACCCCTTTAGAAGGTGAATTTTGAAAAACCCTTTCTTAGTGCACCCCTAGACCTTATAAGAAACCTACATGCCAAATTTGGAATCTCTAGCACCAGCGGTTTGGGCTGTGCGTTGATATGTCAGTCAGTCAGTCAGTCAGTTTCTTCTTTTATATATATAGATAGATAAAGGTTGGTTTAGATAAAAAGAATATCAAAGTCTGAGAATATTCTACTGACATTGTGAATAGTGCCACTTCTGTCACAGAACCGATGAAAGGTGGAGTAAACGGAGTTCTCGAGTGGAGACGTAGTGTAGCTCGCCGCTCTACTTTATATGGACCGACGACCTTAGGAAGATGGATGGCAGTTGCGGGATGAAAAAAGCGGGAGATCGTGCTTTTTGGTACTATACGTCCAGAAGTGGACTGCAATAGGCTGACATGATAGTGAATAGTGACGTCAGTTTAGTAATAAAAGTAATATGAAAAGACAATTATTACGAACATTAATTACGTAACAATTATAAACCCTATATCCCAGTGTAAGGATATACCATTTGGAACTTAATACCCAGCTTTAAAGCTATATAAACTATAGGATATTAATAACTGGGCCCATCTTATAGTTCGACTAACGAAAAAACGCCATGGGAATGATAAAGGTGATTAAACGGTGACAGATTAATACTCCCCGTGATTTAGTAGGGTCGGGTGCGGTAGGAAGCAATTAATCCTACGTCTTATTTATCATGTCGCTGTCTCAGCAGGTGACTGCAGCGTTCCGGGAACGCTACCCTGCTCGTATGTACTGATAGTGCGGGCACAAATACAGCGATTAGCGGTTTTAGTGAGACATTCTTAAACTAGGAGTACAGGCCGTATCCAATTTTTGGAGGAACCGACTTGCATGATATTCGGAAACCAAATAGTTACCTCAGGATTTTGCACAAGTGGTCGCTCTCGCTCGTTTAAGTAACATTTACTCATCTTTACTAAATACCCTCTTGCGTGTAAGGAATTCGGGAATATCTGATGGATTATAACAATTGAGAACAAAATGATTTGTATACAGCCTAAAAAAGATGTTTCCATTGGGTCATAGTGCCTTTGGCCAAAAATGGGTTATAGTGTAGTCACTATTATCTTTTTATCGCAGGTAGGTAATGCACGTGCATAAACTGGAGTCCTTTAATCTTTATCAGGGTGACCATCATCTGAAGCAGTTTTATTTTACCCTTGTTTTGTTTTTATAAGAGATTGTTGTAAACACGCATACCTACACATAGGTAACCATGTTTTTTGTAATAGAGTTTGATGTTTATACAACAATTCTTGGGTACTGTTTAGCGTTTATGGTAAGGCCCCAGATTGTTCGACTATTGTAGCGGGCAGTGTAAACTGCCTTAAATAGTCGTTGCCAGCAATTTTTTTAGGTCAGTATACCTTAATTCCATTTCAGTTAAACCAAATATTCAATGTTGAGTTAAATTCCTAGACATTATCGTTTCACAGTCTATTTTTGTTTCAATCCGCTTTCCGCCCCTCTTATCCGCATATCTCAGTCCAACCTTATGTGGCAATAACAGTAGTTCACGGATTATAAACAAAGCATCCAAGTCCAGAACTGGCGGGTCCCGTTACAATTACTCGCTACCGTTTCTAGCGATACCAGATAACATACTCTTTCTGAGAACTTAACTTTTGGCAAAACAACCACATTGTTAGACGCGTTAGTTTAGGTCAGTAGTGCGAAATCGCTCTTTATTACACACTCAACCGTAATCGTGTACATAAATTGTGTCTACAACCATGTAACTTATCTTTACATTATCACGAATCTGAGTTTAGATTTTATAGGCGACGCAAATGCAAGAAACTGTAATAATCATTATTTGCTACATGTCTAAACTAAATGAGTAGAATATTTTAAGAGTTGTGTTGAAGAGTAACATTTATAAATTCTGAGCACAATTTAGTACCTAACAAGTAGATAACTATTTGTTACATACATACTTAGGTATGTTTAATTACATCAAAATATAATGTAGGTTACACCGTCGGCTACGAAATCTAGGTATAATAAATATAACTTATTATCTGTCTTGTGAGCTCATTTTCATTGTGAATTAGTCTGGAATATGTTTAGCGGAATTATGGTTGACCTACTAATGAAACTTATGGTAGGTTAGTGTTGCGCAATCTCTAATAGTTTCTCTGAGGAACCGTAATACTTGAGTAAGTTTACCTTATTTAACGTATTTATAATGCGTTACGCACACCAGCAAGGTTCTGGCTGGAATATAGTTGTAAATAAACCGTTTTAACCTACGTGTTCAATAATAAATAAACTAATACTTTTAAAATAAAGTTAAAGAGGTGAATTTAAATCATTTTTCATTTTTATTAATGTCAAGTCACTTATCAAACTTTTACTATTTTTTTAGGAATAAAATTTCAATAGACTAAAAAAACAAACTAGATATGCGTATTTATTAAAAATTATGCTTAAGTTTTTGATCGTAGGCATGCGTTTTTTTATTTCACGCTCAGTCATTGCATATTTAGAATGTATTTCGCTGTACCACAAATAACCTATGAAATTATTTTACCTTACGGAACGGCAATGTCGCATTATTAAGTAATATTTTATTTTTAAATTATATGAAAAAAAAGATAAAAAATACTAAAACATTCAATAAATAATGTTATTTATGGAGCAAGTAAATTTTGAGAAATTTGTATTTGCAATAAAGTTTGATTTTATTAGAATATAATATAATTTTCATTTATTTGTCAATTAGGTACATGACCACGAAATAGAAGTAGGTGTAAATCAGATCACTTTGTTTGAAGCCTTAGTGCATTCTAATAGAAAAATCGATTTATCTAGAGGTTATGAAGGGCTTTCCGCCTTGAAAAGTGGGAATAATCACAAAAATCAGTCAGGTCCCTTAGCACATCGCCACTGAGTCGGGTTACACATGACATGGGTTCCGTGGTGCCACATTGTGGTGTCGAGATGCGTTTTTCCCACAGATTAAATGATTTTCCAAAAGTAAAAAATAAGGTTGAACGTTTCACAATATTGCATGTCCTCCTTGCGTTTAACTATCAACTAAACTCTGTCTTTCGTTCTCTCTTTTCTAGTCAAGCCTTTATACAATAGTGAAGGCTTATGAGTGCTCATTATCTACATGATAGGTCTCCTCAAAGTGTCCTATTTTTCTGCTCAAAGACATTACTATGATAACTTTATATGCACATATTATTTTCATAGCATCAAGCGGGTTCGTTAGCGGCTGTCATCGACTGAGCCCTAAACTGGGATCCGCCCGACTGAGCCCTAAACTGGGATCCGCCCGACTTCGAGCCGACATCCTTGCGAAGATCAAAGTCGGCGGCTCTTAATAGGGCCCGTGTAAGAATCAAACCAACAACACAGCCCAAAGAGAACAGTTTATAAAACTAAATCAGAGGTACTTGTAATCTTGCAAAGACCAAATAACAACTAGAAATATTAAAAACGAATCACCATGTTTAGTTAAGGTTTGTGTAGGACTTTTGACACGATTAAATTAGTCTGTTTTGAGGAGTCCCATTGAGTTACTGTTAGTTTAAAGAACAAAAAAGTCGTATTAAAAAAATGGTTTGAATTTACACGTTATAATATTACCTACAATATTATTAACCCGCAGATAGTATGTATACTTAGCTTTAGATTGATGATGACGCCCAAATACGAGAGCGAAAACCCTTTTTAGGGTTAAGATTTAGGTAAATAACCTGTAGCAGTTTGATGTGTTATTTTGTGATTTTGGTGATCCAGTGCAATGTCTATTAACTAATTCTAATTCATCTTGCGTAAGTAGTAAAGTAGTTCTAATGATGCTTACTCATTCATGTGGCTGATATATTTTGTCTACGTCAGCACTGGCTATCGGTGAATCGCATGCCAATGCGGTTACTGGCCCAATAAGAACCTATGACCTCGTGCTTCTGTCACATGTTTGATTTATAAACCTTAAGTGGGACAATCTGTACTCCAACGCTAGGGGCGAACAAACGGGACACTGTAAATGTAAACAAAGATACAAGATTTTAAACGATGTCTATGGTGTACTATGTGTACGACTTCATACCATATATCATTTGAAACAAAGGAAACTCAATGTCACTGAGGTGTATGAATTATTAAATAATTATGGAAAACAATAATTCTCTTAAATTGACGAATGTAAAACTATAGTAAATATATAATATAAGATAAAGATGAAGTTTTACGGGTAATTACTTAAATAATATTCTGACCATAATTATCACTTCAAAGACTATTCAATGCTAGTATCTAGGACAGGACAGGACATGAACAAGTTTTTCGTTATAATAAAACTATTTGACTACGAATCAAGGGCGAGGGCAAGCAAGGGCGTACCCAGCTTGTGGCCTGGGGGGGGGGCATTGTCCGTTGGTCCTGACTGGACTTGAACTTGGACTGGTGGCCCCCCGGGCATTGATTATGATGTTTCCGAAATTTTTTGGGCTTTTAAAATCTTTAAGAAATATTTTATTATAACTTTTATTATAACGTGAGCGAAGCGAGCGCGAAATTTTTTCAAGATATTAGGTATTTTTACACTAGAGGCCAACGGCGCGGGGACTGCTTAGGCGACTGCGACATCAGCAGCGGCACGCAGAATGTATAAAAGCTATGCAGTACAATTTTATTTTCATACATTTATGCCTCTACTCCACTTTTGCCATTTACATTAAATAAAAAGAAAATGAGAGGGATCACGTGTCATTTCTATTAATTTTCGAGGTTTTGATAAAAAGGTGAATTAATTTTAAGAGCCATTTCACAAAATCGCACTGTTACTATAGAGCGCGCGGTTGTGCCTCGAAAACTTAGGATTAGGGTGAGTTGTTAAAACGTTTTTGGGTCTAATTACCTGATTGATTGTCAATAAAATTGCATATTTCGAATAAATAAAGATCAAAGGTATTGTGACACTAACTTTTAATTGTAAATATGCCCAATTTTAAAGAAAAATCCGTTCTGAACTAGCGCCACTTTTTGGAAAAATACACAAATAGTTAAAAATTTTTTTTTGTTATTGTGATAAAAATACATATTCTTGTATATTAAACGTCTTTAAAATTATATGTCTTATATTTTGGTATTTTTTTTAGCAGTTATGATAAATTTAAATGAATAATTTTGTTGCTTGAAGTTGACAAGGCAAACACTTTTCGTGAATCGAGGTGGCGGGATTGATAACTTTATAAAGGAAAAAGTTTTCTTTGCAAATGTGCTACATCAAACGTCTAAACAAAAGATTGGGCTTGTTTGTGCATGTATTTGACATTCTTAAAATCTTTTCTCAGGTCGCAAATTAGGCGCTTGAAATATTAGATTTTGCGCTAAAAATGTAAAATGGCTCTTAACGACCCATTTTACTTAGATTACGACCACAATATTTTTTAATAGCAACTCCCCGTTAAAGGGGCACTAAATCGTATGTAACAAAACAAATCCACGAGCAAAGCAAGTGCGAAAAATTTGTAAATGCTACATACTTATCTGTCCTTAAACTGCCGTCCAGCTAAACTAACCATAATTTGATGGGAGAGAAGTGACGCCTAGTAATAACAAAAAAAAATTTAGTCAACGCATAATAAATTTGTAAAGCATACAATCTCCAGCTGCCCCCCCCCCTGCCCCCTACCCCTGGGTACGCCCTTGATAGCCAGCCTTCCCAAACCAGAAAACCAGAAAGTATGGAATCGTAAACTTCTCAGTATCCAACATAATGAGTCTCTTTACCGAAATAATTTTCTTTAAACATGACTAAATGTAGTAAAGTGTTCGTTTAAATGCAATGCTGAGTAACTGTTTATGTATGAATTTGTTAACCCAATTTAATGTAGGGTCGCTTTTTAGAGTTTTGATATTCCTGAACCAAAACTCTAAAATGCAGATATTCCTAAGTGTGCCATATGGAAACGGCCGTAAAGAATACACTTTTTCACCGCCAACAGGAGGCGTGTCGTAAGAGGCGACTAATTTCTGTAGCGCGACAGGGGCAGCAGCGTCTGCGTGCGAAATGTTATAAAAAATGCGCTCGCCAACCCGCCTGCCAAGCGAAAGATCGCGATCGATGAAAGTCATTGGGGGAGGCCTGTGTTCAGCAGTGGACGTCCTATGACTGAAATGATGATTCCTGAGTACGAGCCATGAAGGTTAGATAATAGTTTTTCATTACATTTCTTGACTACATTCTATGTTTATTACTGAGACTAGGAGACGATGCTAATAAAAGTCGAAGCTACCATTTCATATACGTACTCCTGTTGGGTTCGTAGTAATTAAAAACCATGTTTGAAACGGTGCGTGCGTGTGCACAAATGTAAATATATTTGGCAAAAAATATACAAGTACCTAAGTACACATTTATTTACTTTCCAATGGGGTATAAAAGACAAACTTGTTTATTCTTCTCAGTGTTTAAAATTAGAGTTGTATTGTGTATAATAAATTAATTGCAAAGAAAACATAGACGCGAGTTTGGCACTGAGAGTTGTTTTTTCCAACTCGATTTGAGCCTTGATTCGAATATCACGTCACAATATTTCTATTGTGACGTGATATTTTTTTTGTCAATTCAGGGAAATTTTTATGTTACTTTTTATTATTTGGTATTTAAAAATAGTTTTTTTTAAATAAAAAAAATTTATTTGTACCTTTTTTGTGAATTTTTACGGTGCTTTCATAGTTATTCTGCTATTCTGGGCGGACAAATGTAACAAATCAAAGATCATAAAATCGGTCCAGCTGTTCTTGATTTATAAATCGTTTAACTAACCCGACTTTTTTTGTAATTAAAAAAATAATAATAATAATTAATTAATATGGTTTTGAAATTAGGTGATTCTAATTAATAATTACAATTTCTGTAAAAAAAATATAAACTGTTGCAGCTTAACTCACACAATGACTATTAAATAAAAGCCTACTTGCTTAGTAATAATAAATGTTAGATAAATGTTTTAACAGACTTTTAAAAAAGGAGGAGGTTCTCAATTCGTCGAAATCTTTGTTTTTTATGTATGTTCAGTGATCATTCGTTACCACGTTGACCAATTACGATGATTTTTTTGTTTGAAAGGGAATACTTTCGGGATGGTACGAAATAAATTTGGTCAAGTTCTGATAATGGGAGCTTCATACGACGCCAACTGATTTTTATATCTATGTTACCCAATATCTTCGGCAAATGTGAACAGATTTACCTATTTTTTTAAATTGGATAGTTTATACTCCGCAGATAGCATACTCAAAATTTGTGGAAAAAAATTAAACCCTAAGGGTGGAAAAATAGGGGATGAAATAAGGATTTATCACTAGACATTGATGAAATAAGTACATTTTATAAAAAAAAACAATTTAGGTGCAAGTTGAACTCCCGCACCGAGGGTTCTGTACCAATATAAAGCTATGTAAATAATGCGTCTTTAACGGAAATTGAGCCTCGAATTTACCAATTTTCTGAGTTTGTTAAAAAAATTGTTTTTTTATTTAACTACACGGTTTTTGGACTTTTGCCTTTATTTGTGCTATATAACATTGCTTCTTGCAAAATTTCATGTTTCTAGGTCAACGGGAATTACCCTATTAATTTTGATTTCCTTGAGAGCGTCGAAATATACGTTTTTTGTGGTGCATCTTTTCTTTACGTAAGCTTAGAAGTTTGATTTTTTTACAGCTTTAAGAGACTGTAGACCTGAGTATACCGTTTTAATTTCAACTCGATACCTTTACGCGTTCCCGAGATAAGGGTCTTGACAGACAGACGGACGGACAACAAAGTGATCTTATGAGGGTTCCGTTTTTCCTTTTGAGGTATGGAACCCTAAAAACTTAAAGCTAAAATTGCTTTTAATTTAATTGTGTTAATATTATTTTTATCTTTACCGGCTTTTGAAGTCGGTTTTGTTTTTTTTTACATCCAATTGCACACTCCACTGGCAGCTAATAATTAAAAAAAAAACAGTAAGTACCTTTAATCGAGAAAATTAAATAATGGCTTGGCTATACCGTAATGCTTATCCTCACAATTTTCATGTGAGGAAATTAGCAACGGATAAGCATTAAATTAAGAAATTGATGGCAGCTTCTTAACAAATCCGCTGTCTTCTCGAGTGATGTAACCATCTATCAGCTGTCACAGAAATAAGTTGCATACAAACGCAGCCAAGGTTTGTTCACTTATTGGGTTAAGCAGACGGTCTCGGCGCAGGCGCAGGTTCCGCGACAAGTGTCCGTCGCGCCTTACACGGCAACTAGTAGAATGCGCATCGGACCCCGTAAAGTCCGTTACACATTGGAGACTTTTAGATGTATCATCTTGTGCTTCATGCCTGTCTGATTAAGCTCATCGAAGGTCCTAAATAACATTATATCGAGAGGAGTAAAAAAAGAGCTACAGATCCCATTTCATTTAAAAACGAGCATTTAGAGATATTTTTTTAGACAATAAACAATACAACAAACATTTTGTTAAGTAGTAACAATTTGACTATAAAGACTATATGTTAGTTGATTAGACTAGGTATGTTACTTTTAGTATCAAATAACAAACAGTACATGGCGGGAAACGGTAACAATTAACCGGCGCGTGCGCACGCTCTTATTTTAGCGGAAACCCCTCCGCAGCCGATTCTGCTACTCAACACTCAAAGAAAAGAAAACTGAAATCATTTATTTTATTAGACTTTTGACCTGACCTGACAATTAGAAAAAAAGGACAGAATCAGCCCCTAGGGGTATTTTATGTACTCGTATATAAAACATAAGATAATATGGTATTTTAAAATAAATAATAATAAATAAATAAATAATTTTCACAATCACACCAATTATCTAGCCCCAAATTAAGCAAAGCTTTGTACTATGACGACTAAGTAACGGACAAACATACTTAAATTGTAAATACGTACTATAAAATTATTTATAAATATCCACATTAGGTACAAATGCTCATGCTCATCACACAAATATTTGGGCTTTTATAGCCCAAAGAGCGTGAACCACTACATACAGCAGACGGTCGTCGAAAATAAACGACAATGATTTATCTATGTGTTCTCACCCAGTGTGCTCACGGCCCAACACCGCATATTCTCGTCGGCGCCGCGTAACAACGTAATACTCCGTACGTAACACTACGGAAAAAACTCGCCAATTATTTTCGGAGACAGAGTATAAAAATACCACATTATTATTAATGCAGGTGCTTTATTGGCATGCCTTGAGAGAAATTCTCGGTACTCCCGATCGGGATCTAGATCGATCGAACGAGAAATCGATTATCGTATTATGAAGTCTGATTTAAGATTGCGTATTACAAGAATGTTCAGCACATACTTTTATCTGTAAACTATGTGTGTTGATTTATGAAACAAGTGTTATTAAAATACTTTTTTTCAAGTGTTTTATCATACAATATCTTATATTAAAATTTATATACGCTCTTAAACTACTTTTTCAAATTTTGTAGGTCAAGGACTACATAGAATGTCATTTAAAGTTAACATAACGATTTAGCAGTTTTTTTAACTATTCGTATAAAACTTAAAGCCTTACTGTAAGCACTTATGTTAATGTTATCATTAAAACGAAAGGCAGGAATTACGGATACAGATTACGTTTTACATATAGCTAAGAAAAACTAAATAATTACGACGTTAATCACTTGCTAATGGCGCCAGATGTTGCCACGCTCGATGTGTAAGTAATAAAATGTGGACTATGGACAGCACTAATTACGGTACATTAGGTACTAAAGAGATTCTATTCTAGTAAATATGTAGTTCTTTAAGGAATGTTACCTGGCAAAGTAAATGTAGTACACTATGAAAGACTTAAGCAACACATAAGCATCTAATAAGTAATTGACGACCCGATCGGTGTACTGGTGCGGTGTTTCGCCTCGAATGGGTCCTAGGATTGATTCCGGATTCGGTCAGAAAATAATATTTTCTAAATTATCTAGAGTCTGGGTGTTTAGGGCGATACTCCTGCCAAAAATACAGTGTCTGGTCCCTTGTAACACAAGGATGTTAGTTCTTTCTTCGTGAAGAAAATATGTACAAGTATGTTACACGTAATACATTCGATCTCAAAGGAATTAAGGATAATCTAAATAATCTGTCTAGATACGTCGATTACCTAATACTTACTCCATCGGTCAAACATATCTTTGTTTTACAAGGTTGCTTATCCAAAGACTATAAAAATAAACGTTTGAAAAAGAAATTTTATACTATTCGTAGTGATTGGTAAAACTAAAATAGCAAGTCTAAAATTAGAAGTGTAAAAAATATACAAGCAAGTTTGGTTCAAAAATAGTGAAATTAGTTATACATTGCACTTGCGTTTTGTAACTTTCACCATTTTGTAAACATTTATCTATATTCAATAACGTGTAAGAGATAAATTATGATATTGAGTAGGTTTAATTTCGACACTTTTCTAGGTTAAAGAAAGTAATTCGATACGGGTATGCTTATTTGCATTCTATTGTATAGTGCGTAATAAGATACGGTACAGAGGTAATCATTCATAGCTCGATGCGATGATGTCTAAATTTGATATACAAGCTGTCACTTTTTGCCAAAGGTTCTCAACATTAATGAATTAAATCCTCATTTGATTCGGAAGATACGAGTTGGAGCAACGCTACTTTACTGCAGAGTCCAGTCCTCACCTAAATGGTTGTATAGCGCATATACTTAATTTTGTCATAAGTAGTTGGTTTACATAGCCAAATGTTAAATCGAAACTTCTCGTAAACGAAAACAGTTTTAGCTATTTACCTACATCCGTAGCAAACTACTTGAAGTGAACTTCTATAAAAAAGGTAGCCTATTTAAGACAGCATTTTCCAGTAAATATACAGTAGGTTTGGTTCTCTGAAGTACTATAATATGTTTCTCATCTTTCATTTGTCTTATGGGCAGATTTTTCAATAGTCAGATAACTTTTATCTGAAGAATAAGTTTGACATTTTGACAGTTTTCGTATAGAAAATGTGTAAACGCCAATTTTATTCACCGGATGAAAGTTCAGAGAATCAAGTCTAGTGAATTTTGTATCAAAATTATTTGATTTGAATTATTTTTTTAGTTAAACTTGTCAAAACCTAAACATGTGCATGAGACCGCATAACAATAACATTCTATTACTTATGTCTCGGTTTCGCAGGACTGATGAGTTCAAAACAACTATCTTTTTATGGGAGATCATTACAAAGATTGAGGGCCAGTGGATAACAATATTGATAATACCGATTATTCTGACGATGTGTCCCACTTGGCACGACTGGACGTTTGGAAGTTCGGAAGAACTTGACCCCTGGGGCCGCAGTGAAAGTGAACAGTAGCAGTTATAAATGCTCTCTGTGAGAGGACACTGAACCGATCTATCATCTACTATTTTTTTTAACAAGATAATCAGCTCTTTATATCGAGTTAACATTTGAATTAGTTCTAGTGTATACCTATAGTAGGTAAGAAGAAGACGTATGGGCGGTAAAAAGGTTTAAATGATTAAACGCAACCTACGTCAAGGTACTAATACGGCAAATAGCCGAAACGTCAATGGTTGACAAACAAGAAAATGAAAGTATGCTCTAAATAAAAAAACTACCTAGTAGGTAAGATAAAAGTGACAGATGAAAACAAAACAAATGAAAACAATAACTTACTAGTGGATGCTAGACTATCATAGCCTTTGAGCATCTATAAAGATTATTACCGTACAGAATTACAGACACCTGTAAACAACCTGTAAACAGTAGGTATCCTCTTGGATAATATCTTTATTATCTTGCTAATTGCAACGGGGGTTACGGGGCAGAGGGGAGGATGCCTCGTTAGACACCATTAGAATATCCTATACCGAAAACATAAAATTAAATGCCAGATATTGAATAACAATGTATCGTTGATATTTCCCACACATGTTGGATGTTGATTGAACTTATCTAATAGAGATTTAATGAAACTGTCATGTGGAAGAGACATTTTAATTATTAGAAATTAATTCAAATAAAACGCGATTTAAAGTTTGGATAGTTTCGCTTTTCGTAATGCTTTGCTTAGTTCATTAAACATTTTATATAACTGTTTTATTGCATGTGTAAAAGTATTTCAGTATCTTAGCTTATGCATTCACCATTTGGAAGTTTTTGAGGGTATATATTGGGTCGCCTAATTTTTTGTTCTTCTAATTGACAATGGCACACAAACAGTCAGCCTAAACTTTTTTCCCACAACTTCACTTTTCCTAATTGTGTTTAGTCTATTTTCACTTAGCCTAACTTTATATCGCTATATTTTAACTTGCCAAATGTGACATTTGGCGAAACCGTTTATAATCCCTTCTACTTCTTACAATTACTTAATAGGAATTCGCATTAAATTAAAACGCACAAAAGTATAAAACAATACCTATAACATTATGCATTTATATGCATGCAAAAATGCAAACAAGCAAGCAATGCATGCATGCATGCATGAATTCAAATAAGCAAGCAAGCAAGCAGCATGTAAGCAAGCATGCAGCATTTAAGCATGCAACATGCATAGTTTCTGTCACGGCTTCGGCACTGCGGGGCTCCGGCGGTCCCATGCGAGCTTATCGTCTGCCATAAGCCATCTGGGCTTTTACCCACCACCGCAGCTTCGGCTTGCTGGCCGGCTGAGCCGGCCAGCCTCAGCCGTGGCGGCGTGCGTTAAAGCCCCCTGCTCCTCAGCCCGCGGGCCGCCTCGATCCTCCGTGCCTACGCGTTTTTAAATTACACTCTAGGGGTAGGGCAGACAAGACTACGTGGAGTCGATTTTGCTTGGTGTCTGTTTTGTAGCAATTCGTTTCTTAGGACAATACATTTTTTACATTTAGCTATTTCATATTTGAAATTCTAAAATTAGAGCTTTCGTTATTGAAGTGAAGTCGTCGTTATGCCAAAAGACAGTTATGCCAATATACTTTAGTGCATTTAAAATTAGATGCACTAAAATTAGGGCTTTCAATTCTCAGACCAAATTATAATAGTGGCAAAACAACTGTTAGGCTAAACAATAATTTTACATTATAAGTTTAGGCCAATACGGTTGGGCCATGTTAAATTAGAACTAAAACTTTTAGGCGTGTCGAAGGGTACCCAATTTTTGAGTCTCCTTGTCAGATAGACGACTCTAATAAAATGACCCAAGCAAAATGGTGCGCAAACGCAAAGGATCTCAAATTCAATTCAGTTCGGGTCAATTTAGGAAAACGTTTTCTTTTCTAGATCGGTTCGGGTTGGGGTATGGAGGAAGACGCCCCTCGAAAGAAACATTTTCTGGTAAGCTTATAACACAAGATTGAGGGGACGATTCTTCTGCTCAAATACAGCAACTTTTGCTATGGAATCAACCTCATAATCACAAAAAAAACACTTCTCCATACAAACTGATGGTCAGCGGTTTAGTATGGAGAAGTGTTTTAATTTGCGATTTTGACATTGGTCTCATAGAAGAAGTTCCTTTATTTGAATGACTCCCTAGAAGAAAGTTAACGAATAAATTAGGTCTAATTACAACTAAAATAAAGGTTTCAAAAATGTATCTTGTTTAATGAGGAGTCAAGCGTTTTCTAAGCGCAGACAAGGTATGCTGCTCTTCACTCATTTTGCTTTTGTTTAGGTTATTCTGAGCAGCGGGAATGCACTAATGAATGCCGACGATGAGATAGAAACGCCGCATACCACGACAGAATAAAACTACATAAATTTATTAAGCCCGATGAGAGCTCCTACACATAAATTCACCATTCGTAATGATTGTGCATTTATTGCCATCATTGCCCTATGTAAGTGGGCTATTTTTGCCCGCGAGTGCAATGTTCCAATGCAACAAGAATTCGAAATATGAAAGAATGTTGTGATAGTGATATCAGTTTCGTCATTAAATTAAATATTTTTAGATAAAGAAATGCGCCCGACTGAATTACGAAGCGGTAAGGAATTCGATGCAGGTATTTCATACGCTTTGTTGATCTTACCCGATAGAGTCGTAGTACGATTTGAAGCGAAACAGTGCGAAATTTTCCCCGGGGCACGTCGTGTCGTGATCGCAATATCTGTCACTATGGATTTAGGTATTAATTTTATGTTCGGGAGTTCGAACTTTATAAGTCTAAGTTGGGAATTTCGTGCGCTAAAAGCTAGATAAGAATAAAATCGCGCTTGATCAAGGCCAGATTATTAAATGTTCATTTAATTCTGCGTCACTTTGCTATCACGAGTTTGTTCCCCTAAATGTTAAAGGTATCAATTGAAATTGATACTCTTGACTGAATATTTTTTAATCAAAAGGTCATGCTTTAAACATTAGTACCTTGGCATTTTGGTCTTTATTAAAAGTGTATTTGTGCAGGAAAGGTAATACTTGTACCTAAACTCTAAGCGAAATTTAAAAGCCTTTTCCTACAAGATTTGCTCCCATTTAAAGAAAAAATATAAAAAACTATACTTATATCTAGGTACTTTTGCAATATTACGATTTTTAACCTAAGAGTTATGCCATGATTGTAAAATCGTAACACGATCTTGTTTACAAAAAACATATCGACGCGTCGTATTTTTGCTCAATGGTAGGTATCTATTTCAACAGATTGTTTCAAGACATTCTTTATTTAGCAGCGCTTATAATAAATACGAACTTAATAGCTATTTTAACTAAACGTTATAAATTTTCAACGTGTAAATTCATTTAAAATCTGTTGGTTTCGGATATTATAGGTACCTTTTTAAAAATATAGGTTATTTTTAAAAGATTAATTGTAGTCTCTACTTATCGTAGAAGCATACTCGTAGGTACATAATTTAAGATAGTATATAGCTGCATAAATGGCTTAATAGAACGGATATTCATAAAATAGTTAAATAATTGAAAGTTATTCTAATTCATCGTGACGTCTGACTATTACAGAATTTTTGAATGTCATAAACCCGTTGTTTAAAATAAACTGAAACACTTTTGTATTTACTTAACCCAAAACATTTTGTGCTTTGTGTTTTGTCTAAAGCTAGAGAAACTGCGATACCTAAGCGAGAAAACAACAAAATTCGGATTTCAGAGTAAATTAATAACGATAGATAAATGGAGAAATCCAAATGAATTACAACCGTCTGGTCTAGAGGTTCACGCTCCGTACTATAAAGCCAGGTGGTTGCTGGTTCGAATCCCGCAAAGGGGCAAAGGTTTTTGTGATGAGCACCGGTTTTTGTACTTGATTCATGGAAGTTTACAAATGTACTGAGAAGGTATGTTTGTCCGTTATCTAATCGCCAAAGTATCTATGTACAAGCTTTACTTAGTTTGGGGCTAGATAATCAGTATTGTTTTAGTATAATTCTTGATTCTAATAAATTCATGCAGTTTGAATCTTTGTATGAAATTGATCTATCAATATTATTCTTGAACAAAAGTTCGATTTTGAACTAATTATAAACGTTTGCTTACAAATTCCACCAGTAAAACATCCAATGTACTGACAAGTTCGTATGCAACTGAAGACATATTACGGGCAGCTGTGTGCCAGGGCCGTACTTGAGGACAGGTCGAAGTAATTAGCCAGTTATTTTTAAACAAAGCTTATAAAATCCAGTAACTTCGATTTAAAAAATGGCAACGGGCGGTTGCTCTGTAACTTTCTTTATTAAGTTAATCAGTGCCGATATCATAAATTATACTTTAGAACCGTAAGGTATTACTTTTATACAGGGTGTTAAAAAGTACCACTCTTTAAGGGGATGATTTAGGATAAGGTTTAGTCTACTCGTGTTCAGGGCCGTCTTTCCCACTGGGCACTCTGGTCACTTGCCCAGGGCCCCGCGATTGATGGGGCCCCCTAGTTCTATTTATATAGTTCAATAGTATCAAAGTCATAGGGGCCCCATTATCCTATGTGCCCAGGGCCCCCAATAGGTCTGCTCGTGTTCGTGTTTACCTGGTGTTTTTTAGCAATCCGTATACCTTAGTACCTAATTCATCATTTCAGCCATATACGCGTCCCAAAATATAGCTTTGCCCTACCACGGTTTCGGGACTACATTTGGGTAGAGAAGAAGAAACGGCGCAACTGCACAACTGCACTGCTAAACATAGGCCTCCCCCAGTAACTTGCAGATTAGCCGGCTGGAAGCGGTATGCATCCATGCGAAACGAACAAAAGTCGCTAAATGTCCAACGGCAGTGGTTGGGGCACATTTACGAGTATCACGCAGAACTGACGGCCGATGGGGCAGAAAGGTTCTAAAATGGAGGCCACGTACCGGCAAGCGCAGCGTAGGACGTCCACCCATAAGCTGGACAGATGACTTGGTAATTAATTTAATTAAAATATTATGTTTGTGCACACGTGTGCTTGGTGGGTGTGCAACGGGTGGGTTATTTTGATATTGACCCCCGACTCGATAAAACTATTTTAAAATCAAAAACATTCCCTAAATTCCTAATGTTTAAGGTAATACAAAAGTCTGGCACTGCAGTACAAAAATAAACACTGCATGCCAATAATGTAAATGAATGCACCGGCTTCGCTCGCATTTAGGCTTAGGTCTAGACATGCGCAAGCGCCGCCCCGCCCGAGATCGTTGTCCCGTTCAAGTGATATCGGGCAATCAACTTCATTCAAAATTATAATCATGTCTTAGCCAATTAGAAAATCATCAAGGGTACCTGAGTAGATACGTACCTATCTTTATCTACCAATGCTGGAAACTTTTAAACGAGTTCTGTCTTCAGTAATTTGTTATGTCATAGTAAAGTAATGATATGTAAGGGTATAAAATGAAGGGTTTTGAAGGGGGTTACAAAAATACAAACACCTTATGCTTAAATGTACCTACTGTTCGATCGTGATCAGTGATCGGAGTAGGTAGATTGATTTGATGTACTTTGGTAGTGCTAGCATAATATGGATATGCCTTTTTTTCAAAAACTGATACCAAGAAATGCCGAAATCCCGGAGGCATGTCCAAATTTACATCAATGTTTGAGATTATTGACCCCAAATGAATCTACCTACTCCGGTCACTAATCATGATTGCTGACTACCGTTACAAACACCTACCGTACCAGTAGAAAATTATTTGCAGTCGGTGGACCTTTATAAACATTACAACAGACTACAACAATTTCTTCCGGATTCACAATTCATTTTAAACTTTTTAGTTCGTCCTTAATAACTTATCGTGATTTTAATATTTTTTGGCAGTTACTTTTATTTCACGACTAGCTGACCCGGCGAACTTTGTACAGCCTCTTCATAAAAAAAATGTCGTGTTTTTTTTTTCGTGTTTTTTATAGTTATTCTGCTATTTGGGGCGGAGACAAATTCAATAAATCAAAAATCATAAAAATCGGTCTAGCCGTTCTTGACTTATAAATGGTGTAACTAACCCGACTTTGTTATATATTTATAGTTGATAGATTTCGATGCTCTCTTTTTGAAAATACTTGTTTATTAGCAGCTGATAACGTGTTTTTAAAGAAGGTCCTATTTTCTGTCACGTGGGTTATCAGCATGGAATCTGTAGCATGGATCTGTTCAAAAGACGATCAGTTAAGGCGAGAAAGCTCGTTTTTCCAACGAGCCCACAGTAACGCCTGCACTGAAGCAATTAGCATCCTCAGCGACCGGATTGTTAACATTCTTCCTTATGCGTCGCGACGAGAAAAGAAACTAGTCGATATCGCCACGAGAACCATTTGAACAAATATTTTTTTGCTAATGACGCAAGCAAGGGCCTTAAACATTTCGCGGAGTAGTGATGGGCCAGCAATTTGTTGATTGTATCGATGAAGTTTAATTTTTTACTTAGATTGTAACTTATCTCTCAGAGGGGAATTGAATGAATGTTAACACAAGAAATTAGGCCTTGTATGTTAATTTCTATTTATATTCAAGACTTCAAATTGTTGTTTGGGTTAAGCCTTAGGTAGGTAAAACTAATAGTTAACTACTATCAGCGATAAATATAAGGGACCAACAGCAAAATATCGAAAAAAACATATTAGTAGTTGAGTCAATATATAATATATAATAATAATAATATGCATGTTTTTTTATTTTGTCTTAAAATAATTAGTACTTAAATAAAAATAAATAAATAATAAATAAATTGTTTTCACAACCACACCAATTATCTAGCCCCAAACTAAGCAAAGCTTGTACTATGGCGACTAGATAACGGATAAACATACTTAAATACTTTTATAAAATTAATAAAACTTTAAGAATTTTGGAAAAATATTTATAAATACCTGACTTACAGCCCATTAAAGTCGCGTGTTAGACAAGGACACGCCCGCCAAGATTTTTTAAATCAAGTGTAGACTTTATCTAGTGTTTAGTAGAGGCCTACTTAAACTTATTGAAACCAAATCATATGATAAATTATCTAACACCTTACATCTTCTTCATCTATACAGTCAATCCCGGTTGCGTCCAAAGCTATTGCTTTGGAGCCCAGGGTCCGCTTTTCTTGATTTACTCCTCCACTTCGCGCGGTCTTGAGCGTCTCTAGTTGTGAAGGCACGCATGTCAGCCCTCACGACGTCAAGCCAGCATTTCTTGGGTCTACCCCTTTCTGTTTGTCCTTGTCCTGTTCCTGTCGGTCCTGTCCTTTCGGTCTGTCTGTGTATCTAACACCTTACATAACTGTCCATATAATTTCCTCATCGGCCATCCCTAGGCGAAAAAGAAGTAGTAAAACGGAGAAAGCGCACGCACCACGCATGCGTACGACAACAATGCAGGTGAAAGCCTTTGTATGAGTCGTTACTCGTAATGACAGTTGCATCGGCGCATAATAGATCTGCGGTGCGACGTAATCATTGCATATTACCAGCTCCCGTGCGACCTGCGGGCTCCACTTAAGGCTGAGTTTTCCATCTATTTTGCACATTTAAATAATTATCCTTGATATTTAAAAGACCTTTAGTAGAAAAGTGCTTAAGCATATTATGTATGACTTTGGTACCTACTTACATACTTGTTGGAAAATGTATTTTTATTTATTTAGAAAACCAACAGCGTATAGAGTAATTTGTAAATATACATTTTTAGGCTAATAGTATGGCCAATAACAGGTTTCCATAATTACTTATAAGTAGAAATGATGATGGAAAAAATGTTCTTGGAATAAATTTAGGATAAAAAAAATTAAAAAAGACCGACTTCAAAAAACTAAAAAGCTAAAAATAATCTTAACACTTAACTTAAGTACCTAATCAGTTACTTTTGGAGTCGGTGTAAACGAAAACATTGAATCTCTCATCGGCTGGCACCGACTTCAAAAGTAACTTACTAGGTACTTAAGTGTTAAGATTATTTTTAGCTTTTTCGTTTTGTGGTCGTTTTTTTATTTTTATAAAATTTACTTAATCAAAACAAATCTTACGAGTGCAAACAAAATTTAACTGCTGAACACCGATTTCATTTCCTATTTTTCCACCCTTAGGGGTTAACTTTTTTCTGCAAATTTTTATTATAGTGTCTTTGAAGTATATGCTATTCAATAAAATCATCAAAATCGGTTTACATTTGTCGAAGATATTAGGTAACATAGATACTAAAATCAGTTGGCGTGGTACGGAGTTCATGCAATGTTTGATGATTTTCTTATAGATTCTATTATCAGAGTTTGACGAAATTTATATGGGACCTAGCGGACTCCTGGAGAACGAAGGGTATAGATATCGGAGGAAGAAAGCTCACGAATCTTCGTTTTGCTGACGATATTGTTCTCTCCGCCAATACATCTTCTGAACTAGAAGTCATGCTCAAGCAGCTGAGCGCAGCAAGCTTTGGGGTTGGACTGGTGATGAACGGGTCGAAGACTAAAATGATGACCAACGCTACTAAGGACACCATAGTAGTGGAATGGCAGACAATGCAATACGTTGACGAGTACATATATTTGGGCCAGATAGTCTCCTTCGAAAACAGGCAGGATAAAGAAATCGAGCGTCGCATCGATAATGCCTGGAAGAGCTTCTGGTCCATGAAAGCTTATATGAAGGGCAACCTTCCCATTTCGCTAAAGCGAAAACTCGTCGACACTTGCATCCTGCCCATTCTTACGTACGGAGCGCAGACCTGGTCTTTGACCGAGAGTCAAAAGTCCAAACTCAAAGTTTTCCAAAGGGCTATGGAGCGGAGCATACTAGGTGTAAAAAGGATTGATAGAATCCGCAACACCGCCATCCGCTCCAAAACCGGTGTCGCAGATGTAGGCGAGAAAACTGCAAAGCTAAAGTGGGAGTGGGCAGGACACGTGTGCAGAATGCATCCAGACAGGTGGGCCCAAATCGTCACCCGATGGGTACCTATAGACGGCGGTCGCCGAAGAGGTAGACCCAAAAAAAGATGGTGTGACGACTTGGTTAACTTAACGAGGGATTGGGAGTCATTGGCGATAGATAGAGATCGATGAAAGAGTCTGGGGGAGACCTTTGCCCAGCAGTGGAATTGAAAAGGTTGATAAAAAAAAATATGGGACCATTCTGAAAGTATTACCTTTCGAACAAAAAAATAATTATTGAAATCGGTCAACGCAGTAACGAATGATTGCTGAACTTACATTAAAAAAAAAGATTTCGACGAATTGAGAACTTCCTTCTTTTTTGAAGTCGGTTGATAAAGCTCAAACAATTAATGAAACAAGCAATTCAATGTGTAACACCAATAAAATAAGAAATAGCTCTACATTTGACTGATTATATTATTATATATTTTGTATCAAACGTCAAAATATGTTTACATTTGAGTAATAAAATAGCAACTCGTCAGGTTGCGGATAGTGAATGAAAAAGAATAGCCGAGGATCCTGTTTAGCAATGGACTGACGAGGGCTAATTAAGATGACTATATAAGCAAGTTTTCACCATATACCTATATAATAGATCTTGATCTACCCGTGCAATGCCGTGCATATATTATATAAGTATATGGCTTTTATTCTAGGTAGCCATATAAGTACGCCTTTAGATGGGTCCCCTCCCATATCTAGTTCGAATTACAACGGCAGGTCAACCTACCCAAAAAGTTAAAGGTCATTGAATTAATTTTCAACTTTATATCTAAAATTTAGAGATCAATATCAATTGAGAAAATTTTACGTATTGTAGTAGGTTGACGTTCTGCAGGTTGACGTCAGTGGACGAGATTAACAACTGGTTCGTAGAAGCTGTCCAAGCGGTCGGGACGAATTTTTTTAGACCCCGTCGTAAAGAAAAGCTGCAAAAGCTTACCAACCATACCCTCAATCTCATGGCAGAACGACGTTCAATGGCACTGCAGACCTCCGTTGATGCTGAGGCATATCGGCAGCTCAATAGACGGATATGGAAGTCCTTGCGACATGATATCCGTGATTTTAATACAAATAGTATTAACGATGCGATAGAGCGGAACCAAGGCTTCAAAGTTTTCGCAAGAGACATGTCTATTGGGCAAAGCCAGCTGACGAAACTGAAGACGAAGGACGGCAGTATAACGTTGATGAAACTAGAAGTTTTGAGGGAGATGGAGAAGTTCTATGGGCAGCTATATACATATATAGCTATATACCTCGGTTACTAAACCTGTTATTAGCTCAGCTGAAGATCCAAGAGCTAAGCTGACCCGACACTATACCGAAGATATCCCGGACATCAGCCTATACGAGATTAGGATGGCTCTCAAACAGCTTAGGAACAACTAGGCGCCGGGTGATGACGGAATCACATAAGTGCTTCTGAATGCGGGTGGGACACCGATACTGAAAGTCCTTCAGAAACTCTTTAGCTCCGTCTTGCTCGAGGGATGCCGGAGGCATGGAACAGAAGTGTGGTGTTGCTCTTCTTCAAGAAAGGGGATAACGCCTTACAGACCCATCTCGCTTTTGAGCCATGTCTACAAGTGGTTTTCGAGGATCATCACGATCGTCTCGCGCGTAGGTTCGATGACTTCCAGCCTCCCGAACAAGCCGGCTTCATACAAAAGCTTACATAAGCTTTAAACAAAAACGCCATCATGTCGGTCCGAGTACAGGTAGGTACTATGTATCTTCTCCTTAACAAATTTTACTTGTGTTAGTTAGTTATGATGAGTGTAAAGCATTAAGTGTGGGAAATGGCAAGTGATTGCAAGCGGTTTGTGAATGTTATTAACACAACTAAGTAATGTGGACAATCATACTTAGAATTACACAAAGCTTTTTCATTAACATTGCACACCATACATAACAAATAAAATACCGAATTGCAGTTTTGCACAATTTAGGCGGTCTAATCACCTCGTAAGTTTCAGTTTACTATATGATGCACAAACTAATAGTAGCAGTTCAGACCTGACCTTTGAAGTTTAAACCAAAAATAACTGCCTAATGTGCTATATGAAGTACAACTTGTTAATATTTTGTTGTTTATATAGTAAATTAAAAATCTTAATCTATATTTTTTTTACATATTTTGAGTAGGTACATCTTCTTTCTAATTCAAATTTTACAGTAGATATAATAAACATACTTTAAAAATTGAAAAAGCAGGCATAATAATTCAAATCACAGAAATGCAAAACTTTCTCGGTCGGAAGTAATTAAATAGGTACTAATGTACCTAACCTAATGATTGTTAGAAAAACAAAACACGGGACTTACATAATGTACTATATTAAAATTATTTAAGTGATTACTTATCTAAAAACGGGGTGTTTTTTTATTTTTTTTTCATTATCTAGGTGTAAACTAAACGCTAAAAGAATATTCTAACAAACAAAAACAATGAAAACTACATACAACATACATTTTAGATGGATTTTCGCGTGGACCAAACGCTTTCAATGTCACGTCTGTGATTACGCAATTAAGATGCACTACTAGATATTATCGAACTCTTACACACAAAGCTTACTTGTCATTCAACAAACAACCTTATTACGGCAGCCCAAAATTTACATTTACTTATCTGAAATTGGACAATGCGGAGATGTAGACTCTCCATATGCGTAGTGACAGCCTCTCAACTGTGACGTGCGGACATGTCGAACTGTATGTATGTAGGTATCTCGACATCATAATTACATTAACTACTGATTTATGTGCTTCTTGCTGTCTTGTACTGAATTTATTACAACAATCAATTGGGTAGCTACTTATCCAACCACTTAATTTAAGTAATATTTATATCACACATTAACATTCAGGATTTTAATAAAGCAATAAATATTACAGAAGCATCCGTTTAAACGTCCTGGATTCCACAGTTATCAGGCTCACGATCAACCTTGCATTTATGAAAAATTAAAATAAAGAAGGAAAATGTTCAGACAAGAGACAAATATTTATATATTTCATCCTCATTGTGTGACAAATTATTTTTAAAAAGCAAGTAAACTATAAACCTTTTAAAACGTACAATGGGAACGTTTTAGTATGTGGATATAACTGCGAATTAATTCTTGTTAATAAATTGCATCAATCGTAAAATAAAAACCGAACAAGTGCGTGTCGGGCCACGCACAATGAAGGATTCCGTAGTTGCCCGTCACAATAAGCAGTATTTTCTACCTGTACTCATCAAGCATCCGTGATTGAGACACAATACAAATTCAAATACTTATTATGCGGTCTCGTGAGACCGCTTGGATGTTAACGAGGATAATTATTCATCAAAGTAATTCTCTTTCCCATGTACATTTTATGAGTTAACTCGATAACTTGTAAAGCCTACCTAGCTGTGATAGTTTGCCTTATAACTTCGTGATGAATGATACTACCGTAATTATTTTCACATTTCTTTAAGCAAAGAAACCTTTTAGCTGGCAGTGGGGAAGAGGGCGACTCATTCATGGCTCTAACAAAAAAATACCTGAAGGTTGTCTGGAAGAGATCGCTTTTAGCGATAAGACCGCCTAAATTGTGTATCTTTCTGTAAACACAAATTGTAACTTCTTTGTATGGTGTACAATAAAGAGTATCTATCTATCTATCTATCTATGCTCTATAAAGCTTAATTTTACGTAAACGGGTCGCCCCTGAATCGAAAAATGGTGTTCACGCACCAACCAATATTTCTAGATGACCTCAACGACACCTCACACCATGGTATACACAAGAAAAGGACCCATACATACCTATATACCCATCGAAATCACGGCTTTTTAGTACAAGGAATATCTGGGCTAAACCGCGGACAAACAGTCTGACAGACGGACGGACATGGTGAAACTATAAGAGTTGACTAAGAAACCCGAAAAACGAAATAAGGAGCCCTTTAAGACATGAATAAAAATATTATTGACTTACAACATCAAAATAAACCGCTTTGATTTTTTATTGCTCCAGAAACAACTTTACCGACTTAGCAAACATAACCATAACAGATAATTTTTATTTGACAGACCAAATTTGTAATTTGCCAATTAGTTAAAATAATATTGCTAACCTGTTCTGACCGAAGGTACCAACACCAACGGTAGGCATGGTCATTTTTAATTTTTTTAATGTCTTCGCAACAGGCAGTGTAGGTATGTGTTAAATAATAATCAGAAAGCTTTAGAAAAGTAAAAACATACCGTACCGTAAATAGATATGTTATCCATTTACGGTACGGTATGTTTTTATCTAAATATTATTTGCCTCTAATTGAAGGCAGACGACAATTGATTGCAAAAAGACAAAATGTCGGCAGTACCTAACGCTCCGTGTAGTTAGATTAAGCGCTTTTTTACACGCTCGAGACGTCGCTATTGTAAAAATACGCAAATTGCATAATGTTAATCGTTTCTCGTAATATTCTCATTTGTCAAGAGATAGCATCGGCTTTCCTCGGCCATGGGAACAATAACTTCACGTAACCGAAAGTGAAAACAATTATACAACTATTGTAAGAGAGATTTATTGAACACTAGATGTTCGTACACTTCGAACAACTTAAAAATCTAGAAACCTAACCTATCATGTTGAGGCCCACTTACATATTTCTTAACCCGCTGCAGCCTTTGACAGATAGACTACAGACATCCATCTGACAAAAAATAGTTAAGTAAAAAATTATGTTATTAGGAGATGTGGTTAACATTTACTTATCAACATGTTATTGTCTCCGGTATGTATCCGCCTTCTATTTCTGTTGCTGACAGTACTTTCACTTTATTAATATTTTCTATTTTAAATAGAAATTACTACCGATTATGGATATAATCAATACTTGGAAATTACTCATTTACATTTTGTTTGTATATGTTTTCAAGGCACAATGAAATATTTATAAATCTTATCAGGTACTTTTAATTGGGCATCAATAAACACAAATTTTCGCGCACGGGACTTTATAGCTTAATAGAAGTAAATTAAGCGATTTATATTTCAACACCTGAATTACATCGTGTAGTAAGAGGTAATAGACAGACCTAATTTGAATCAATAAATATTGGACAACATTAGGTACATACTATAGATGTTTCCATTCGAAAATTGCCGACAAAAATAAAGAAGGGCAGAAGTCAAGGGAAAAAGATGTTGCCTGGTTCTTTGGACGGACGGGTCATTTTGCATCAATTGTACTAGAAGATAAAAAGACTGACTACAGATTGCTATGTCAGTCAGTTAGACAGCAGCGCCCAAGCAGCAGGATCCTTCTCCACTACGACAACGCTCCAGCTCACTCTGCCAGACGGCCAGATCGAATATTTGTCAATCGAAGGTGTGGAGTTAGTGAGTCATCCTCATTACAGTCCAAACCTGGCACTTTGTGACTTTATTTATTTCCAAAAATAAAAGATAAACTTAGAGGAATTCATTTTATGAACCCTGAAGAGCCACGTTTGGCTACGTTTGAAAAAGACGTGGAAGTGATGCCTAAAGAAGAGCGGGCTCACTGCTTCAGTCAGTAGTTCCATCGCATGCGACAGTGCTCAGCAAGGAACGGAGACTACCTACTCCGAAAAGCAATAAAAGTATTAGCAAATAAATAAGGAGCCTTTTATACTAAAAAGTTTGTCTAATGATGTGCTAAATGAATCATCGTCATCATTTCAGCCATATGACGTCCACTGTTGAACATAGGCCTCCCTCAGTGACTTCCAGATTGGCCGGTTGGAAGAAGCGGCCTGCATCCAAATGAATATTAGTTACATATTTTTTCTACTCCTAGCGATATACCTAACAATTTAAAAATTTAATAGTTCCTTAAGACTATAGAAAAAATAGAGGATTTACGTTGATTATTGTCTCGTGCTATTTTATTGAAGGCACCTTGTAATTCCTAGCCTCAGCACATTTTTCACGACCATACCTCGATATAATTCAAAATGCGTTCGCTATAATTTATGTACAATCATCGCTTGCACACCATAAATATCTTTTATGGCAGTCGTAAGAAATTCAACGCAATTTTCACGAGAAACCAGCAAACATTCGCGATGTATTCCGATCGATTTGGAATTACGAACACGGCCCCGAGAAAATATCTCATTATAAACGATCGAGCATTTCGAATAGATGCCCAGGTAATTATATATACGCGAGCAATATTTCAAACAAACTCATTATTGGACGGGATACAATCAGAACGCGTCTTCTTTTTCTGGTGCCACCAATACGTGTAAATAGCCAAGTGCGACTAGTAATTGCGCTTAATGTCGTCCTAAAGGCTATTCAGGTCGTTTTCAATGGGATATTTATTTTATTTTAATTCGAGTTTCACCGACAGGGTTCCCTAGATTTTATCTTGTCACGCCTCTGCTCATTGTGAACTCGAGTATTAACCTGCCGTCGGTTTTGTTTTAAAAAACGCGGTGTACTCAGCATTCGTGCGTTCTGTAATAAGATAATGATGGAGACTGGCGTTTCCACAGAAAATGCTTACTATTTACCTGTTTTCAAAATAAAGGCTGGACGCCCCTGCGCATAATAGCTACCTTTGTATCAATTCTAGGACAAGCCGGGCATTTTAATGTTTCTTTAGAATTCTGTTTGCGGTTTTCCATTCTTGTATACCTAATCATACAAAAGAGACAATTAGGTTCTTGTTAAAAAAATCTATGCGTAAACTTTACTCTTCCACTTATAAGGTAAGGCAAATAAGGCTCATTCGACTCGCCCGCACTTGAATGAGTTATTAAAAACTTCCAAAATTGTTCTGATTACGACGCTATGCGAGGAATTCAGGTCCTGGATTGCAAAATTGTAGGTATTATTAATTCCGGGACAGTCAGTAGAGGTACCACGTCTATGCTGCCCTGCACTCACCACTCCATTCTAGGCCGGGTGGCGGAGTCACGACTTCATTCATCCGTGCGGAAGGCTAGGATCAGAAACTGGCGCTGCTTGCGAGATAAATAAATTAATAAATATTAGACAACATCACATACATTGCTCTGATCTTAAGGTAAGTATCCAAAGCACTTGTGTTTTAGAAACCCACCCAGACATAGAAAATGTCGTTTTCTACATTGCCCGACCGAGAATGGAACCCGGAACCTCAGAAATAGCGATGCTAAGTCCAGCGTAGTCGCCTCTCAGCTAATGAGGTCAAATAGCCCTATAAGAGAGTTCGTTTTTAGCGATAAGACCGCCTATTTTAGGCGGTTTTATGTCTTTCTGTAAAAATCATGAGTAGGTAATTACTGTTATGGTGTGGCTGAAGACTACAGACGACCCGAATGGCGCAGTGGTGGTTCAACTTGAGAGCAAGGGGTCTAGGTTAGTTCAACCCGTTTGAATGATTTCGAATCTCGATTAAAAAAATTGTTTAAAAAAAAATTAATTATGTTCATCATGATCATCATATTTTCAGCCATAGGATGTCCATTGCTGAACATAGGCTCTCCTAATGAATTCCAGATTGGCTGGTTGGAAGCATCCTACATTAAGCGGCTTCCTGCAACCATTACCAGGTCGTATGCCACCTTATGGGTGGACGTCATACGCAGCGCTTGCCAGTACGTGGCCTCCATTCTAGATTCTTTCTGCCCCATCCACCGTCAGTTTCTAGGTGCTATGTGCCCCGCCCACTGCCACTTTAGCTTGCTAATCCGCCGGCCTATGTCTGCGCTACGCTGTGCCACCTTTAGCCACAGAATACCTATTTGTATTTAGCTTTCTTATGAGGCCCATATTTATGTTAAAAGGTATCAAGTATCTATCTACAAGCGCACAAAGCAGTACGATTAAAGCGATAAAGTTGTGTAAATGAATACGCGATGTTATCAAGCAACTTATTAAAATCAAATAAGTGCTAGTCAACTGCACCAATTAAGCTACCTGATTAGATCTAGGCAATGAGTGAAATGATAGATATGTCGATGTCCTTGAAGTTGATAAAGTAGACTATTATTTGAAATATTTTCAATTTATTAAATGAGTGATCATTTAAACTTTATTGTTATCATTTTTATAACTTACTTGAATGCTTAAATTCGATATATTTTAAACAAGCCTTCATTAGTGATAATTGTTTTCAGTGACCCAAGCATTGGACTGAATGAATGTCTAGGTGGTACTAGCTAGAATACTCTTTTTAGCTGAATAAGTTTAAGATAAGTAGGGGCATAACTCCACGTAGTGGCGCAGGCGCAGCCAGGAGGACTCTCCGTATTTATAGAGACACAGTTTTGCCATAACATAACTTTCGGCCCGTTTGAGTCGAACTCTGTTTTGCTTAAACAATAGCCGTTTCCCATAGTGGTTGCTATTCCATTTTCTGTAAGTATTGACCTTAACAATGTTGTTCTTTGAATGTTATGGAAGAATTTTAGAGAGGGACCGTAGTTATAAACCATAGTTACAAACTCATTCGATTATTAAGTTTGATCGGTTTAGTTCGATGTTTATATCCAGAATCTGGCATATTACCATCATTTTTAACTGACTTAAAAAATAAGGTTCTTAATTCCACGCGTGTACCTACAAAAGTTTTTTTTTGTCTTTCGTATCTTCGAAAAACTAACAGATAGTTAAATAATGTTGTAGAAAAATTAAATAAGTTTGGGCAGCTGGGTCATAACTTTCAATCTGTTAGAAAACTACGAGAAGTAAACCAATAGTTTTAATTTATATATTTATTTCAGAACAAATCCATAATTACATAAATTTTAAATCAAATGTCACATTTTTTAAATAAATAACAGTTCAATTGATCATATCAAATAATTAGAATAAAACAAAAATCAAATAAAAAACATTACAAAATTGTCACACATTATTAGGCAGTACATGAATCATACAGCAGTGGTTCATGTACTGGCAGTCAAAACGTTCCGAAAATAGCTTTAAGATACTATTCGGGCTCGCACGGATCCTGCGCACCAGGGACGCGCACCGCCTCCGCATGGTGGTGTAGAAACAGTCCACGCGGTACTCGGCAAACATCCCCGATGCGTTGCAGAACCGAGGCAGCCCCAGCAGCACCCTAAAGGCATTGCAAATAGTAGCATTTATTATCGGACCTTCGAACTAGCTAAGTAACATAATTATAAAATGATACGCAACAAATCGAAGGACAGCCGAAGAGAGTTATGCAAATAAATTCTTGTATAACAAATGAAAGTCAAACTAGTAATGTCGGCTGTAATTAATGAGTATTCTTGCCACTTGTGCGCTGTCAGTCCAACAGTAGCCTGTCAAAACGTTTTGACAGTTACCGTATCGCTTAGCGGCTATTATGTAAGCTATCATCACTAATCTAAGCTCTACACTTAAATTAGTTTAGATATTATTTAGGTAAATAGGTAGTTAGATATAGTATAGGTCAACGACATCAAATCTATCGCCTATATTCTGTCTGCGTAGATATATACTACTGATTGTGGTGATTAAGTACTCTAAATATTGTGATAAAAACCGCTTTGGATGATGTTTTGACATTATTTTTGTCGTGACAATGCTGGCAACTGGCAAACGCTGAATTAGCTGCTGGAATAAATCTTTAGAACCTTTGTTGCGCGCAGTTTCTTTACGACTCCTTATTACGAAGTAACAAACTTTACACTAATAAAATGCACTTGCAAACGCAACAGCTTCAGATCAGATGGCATTGTTTCTAGTTTTCATAGATAAAAGCAAATCCCCTCCATATAGTGTCATTTTATCCTACACGATAATGAACTAAAAATTATTTATTTCGATAAGAAACAGACAAAAACTGACGTGATAAGTGCCGTTGCCTAGCTAAAACCAGGTAGAATATTCTTTCTAGCGGAATAAGTTTGTTAAGTCAGGGGCATGATAGCGCAGGCGCAGCCAGGATGACCTCTCCGTTTTTGCCTTGGTACGCCGTCGTCGTCACAATAAGCCCACGTCAGTCTACTGCAGGACATAAATGTCTCTCTATCCAATGTACGCTACTGAGCTCCTCGGCTATTGTGTTCCATCCGCTGGCAGCAACCGTGCGTATTTATCATCGCTCCACTTTGCCAAAAGACGCCCTACGATCCAAGTTGCGGTTTTACGGCAAATGTGACCAGCCGAATGCCAATTCAGTTGCTGATCCTTTAAATTGATTACTTTAGTTCTCTGTTTATATCGTGCTTTCAACGTCTACGTGCCTATTAACGTGAGAAAACCGTAGCAGTGCAGTTATTTTTCTAAATAAAAGTTTTTAGTATCATAGTTTTAGGTTTAGTATACCTACATTATAAGATGACATAAACTTATTAAATCTTACATACTAGCAGCGACATTCTCTAATTTTAGGAATGTAGGTACTAAAATTTCACATACAAACAATTATTTAAGGGCACCTCCCCTACACGTCAAGTAGGTTTTTTTAAATACGCTGTCGTGTAGGGGTGGTAGGGTAGTTTTTTTTGTCCGTCTGTCTCCTAAATTATGTGTGTGTTATGTTGTATTGTAGGTAGCACCTGCGTCAATTGTTGAAATTACATGAAATATTTTTGTGTGATTTTTTCGAATAATACCTACACGTATTTCTTTTACTTCTTCTTTTGAATTACATTCAATAAACGGTATTAAGTAAAACCAGGCAAATTTGTTACTAAATCTACGATTTGCGTAACTATAACAGTTTACAATTTAGGCGCTCCGCTTTATCAGCACGTTAAATTATAATGTTAAGGGCAGGATCTAGCTGTGTCGTGCCCGGCCCGCATTCTAACCAATGGTCGGTTCGATTGCTCATTGTCAAGTTTATCGACCTAATAAACATTGCCGATGTTGAAACAATTTGTCAATCTGTAATCCTGATGGTGGGTGGTAAATAATATTTTAGCAGTGAAGTTGTCTGCTATATCTTGGAGCAAGATAACAACAACAACAAAAATTGGTACATGTGTTGGGGCTTGAACTTGAACTACTTGGGACACATACCTACTTCACAAAAGTAACACAGCACAGCTTACTATTTTGTAACTAAATGTATTTACTTTAGTAACATTCATTAATCACTACTAATATTTGAAATTTATCGTTATAAGTTTATGAGCTTACGGATAGACCTACTCAAATACATTTATAAAAATCCTTGACTTAGCTACTCATACACACAAACATTGGCCCCTTGCGGGTTTTAAACCGCAACCGCCAGGCTTTGTAGTCCATTTAAAGGTTTAATACTCGTATTTGACTTATCCTGTTCGACTTCGCCTTAACCACGAAGTTGTCACTTTCTCTGTCTGACTGTCCTCGTCAGATGCTCCCCGATTATTTCCATTAGGGGCCATTAGCCATTTAACTAGATATGATTAGAGCGCGTCACGAAGTAGACCGCCGCAGGCGTCGAATACATCATAAACTTAGTTGGTAGACAGATTTGGTAATTTGGGTAATTGAGTAACCAAGTAGCGATCGCTTTGATTTTATTGCAACTGAACACTCACGAGGTAATGGGAATAGAGCAGAATCACCAGAACCCGTTTTTGATGTAGAGATATCTGTGACTGTTTTACTATTCTACTCCTTTCTCCCAATTTGTTGTAGCCATGACCCATTTTAGAGGATATTTCTAAATATATTTCAAAAGACAGTCATGCTCATGTTTAGTTCTCGAAGATAGCTGGCCATTTGGCTTTAAACCGCAATTAATAAAATTTAAGATTCCGTAATCGTCTGCTATCAACACATTGTATAACTGTCATGGTCTCAAAGTCAGAAAAGATGCAGATAGCACTAGCTTCTGGATTGACTAGAACTGGGAGTCGAACTCGCCGAAGGAAAACCACCCGTCACTACGCCGACCGAATCGTCAATTAACAATAATAGCGATCAATAATAAATTAAGAAGTATGTTGCGATAATAGAGCCTAAACTTCAAGTATTATTAAGACCGTCTAGTATAACCTTCACGCTTTACCAGGTCAATCCCGTAGTTATTACGATTAGAGTGAGTATTCAGACTTCTAGCAAAATTTAGCCAGTTCGATTCCATTTGAACAAAGCTGCTGGCAGTAGATAAAAAAGAAAAGCAGTGGATCGGGCTCAGTAGTATGCATAGGAAGGGGCCTATGTCCAGCAATTGACTGACGTTGTCTGATTATATCAATAATTAATTCTATTATTGGCGCTTAAACTGATGGACAATCAAAGTTTTTTTCGTAGCAGCTGTCAAAAGTGGTCGGTAAGATAACAATATTAGGTTTAGCTTGTTATGTCTAGCTCTATGTTGTAGCTTGTGTATAGTCAGAAAGCTAGATTGTTAATAGACTTTGTAAAACCCAGAAAAGCAAATTCTTGTTACCAAATGAATATCTGTAATCAATCTAATCTAATCAGCTCCATATTTACGTACCCTCTGCCATCATTATCTTTTTACTTGGTTCATCAGCCGTCTTCTCTTCTTGCTGAGTGGGACAATTAGCTATCGTATTACTTATTAAAATTTAAAATTCCTAAACTATCGTAGAATTGTAAACATTAACATATTTGTGATTACAAAATGGTCATTTGTTTTCCATGGTCATTCTGATCGAACAACAGATCAAGATCACCTGATTTTCGTTTTAATTATCAGCCAGAATTCTTTTCCCAGCCGCTATTGGGCGAGATCAATAAGATAACAACTCTCACTGGCGAAGACTCAAAGTATACGATTGAACCACGTCATATCCGTAATGTCAATGACACCAAGCAGATGCTTGCGCAATACGCACCTTGACAGTAAGATGACGATCGGATGACGTAACTGCAATTAGACGATTCACATTCGTTTGATGCACCATATCCGTTATTCTTCGATTGTTTCCGAATGATCCAGTACAAACAAATCGATGGTAACGTATATTTCGGATACTTGACTTTTACGTAGGACGTACAATAGATGCCCTCGATGAGATGAAATGCAAGTGATAGCATAATTGCACAATAAAGCATTGTTGGGCAAACGTAATCACTATCACGAATGTTATGAATGAACGATCATCGGTATTACGATACTATCAAAATAATCTCATTCCTGATTGAAAACATCTAAAGGACCTAGACATCGATATGTTTAAAGCTGTCGTAAATTTTTGATAGCTTTAGAAATTGTCTTCAAATTTAAATCTTCGTCCCCGATATTATTTAAACGGGATTTTGTGGCTTATGCTTCTGTGAAATAATATTGGAAAAGCGTTTTCATGAATATCAAATATTAGCCTACTCATATTACTGTAGTGTACTTATTGATAAAAAAACTCGCATTGTTGTATGAGTATTTTAATTTGGTTTCATATTGAACCTAAAATAAAATGTATGGATGACATATTATTATTATCCGTCTAACCGATTTATCTAGACGTTAAACTCTGCAAAGTTTGTAACTAATTGTCAGCAGAAAATGCCAAGCGGCGCAAATACGAGTCTCTTGCAAGTGACTATGTGTTTGCGCCATTTGGTGTAGAGACGTTTGGACCGTGGGGACCGAACGCTAAATTACTTTTTGGCAAAATAGCACCAAAATGGATTTTTATTTCGGAAAATAAAAAAGCTGGTTCGTTCCTCGCACAAAGGCTTAGTTTAGCAATTCAGCGAGGAAACGCTGCCAGTATCCTCGCCTCTATGCCTCACGGACACGCCTTTATTTTTGAGTAGGTAATTTATAGTTTAGGTTAAGTTAGTTTATTTAAAGTATTTATTTTATTTTAATAATTCTATCATTTAATATGTGTATTTTATATGAATGTATCAAATCTTACCAATTGGTAAGTAATTAAATTTGATGTCTAATTAGATGTTTAAACATCAAAATCAAAATAGTTTTATTAAGCCATCCTTCGTATAAAAATAACACTGTTTTCGTGACTCGAAATACATATAATAATATTTAAACTAAACATACTTAAAATCATTGAATTTCTAATATCAAACAATGCAATGTCATACACTGTATATCTACGAGTAGTAAGATGATAATGACAACATTGTAGGCTCGGTTCCCGATCAGTGTGGGCAGGTGCGCGCTTGACATGCGCAAGAGACAGAGAAAAATAAAAGCTTCATAACTTCCTACAAGTACAGTCAGCATCAAAAGTCACTCAAGACTCTTCTAAATGTCACAATAACCTGACTTCTATTGAATTTTGCGTAGTGATTTTGTCAGACAATTGTGATATGTTTTGCAACGAGATTCTTTTGGAAATCTTAGATACCTACTAAGCTACTTTTGATGTTGACTATGATAAGTAATCTCCTAGCTGAAATGTAAGCAATTATTATTATAACATAGTTATGTATCATTAGTAAAAAGTTAGGAAATCAATAAAATATCCGAAACCACCAGACACAATAAATCAACGCCATCTATAAACAGGAATAACTCCCACGTAATCTGAGATTACAAACCTTAACAACAATGCTAATGTTTATAAGATTACAAACTTAACTCAAAACACATTGTTAATAAGATTAGTAGACACTAAAATTGATTTAAAAATCTTGGCAAGGGATAAAATATAATTTTATGATCTTATGCATTATAAATATGTCAGATGTATATTTCCTCATAATCTTATATTGAGAAAGTTTTATGCTTATGCTTTGTATAAAGTAAAGTAAGAAACATGACTAAAGTAATACTTAAAATGTTTTGTTGTGAATCTTCCTTTAATTTAGTGCATTATGTTAAGAATTTTATTTAAATATCACGGTCTCTACGTGACCTTTTGCGTGGATTTCCATTTACACCTTTATATCCCTTTGTCCAGGCGCATCTACAAACCAAAGCAAAGATTACATGACATTTACTTTACTATGTAAAGTGGCGGATAATTTTACATATAGGCTTTTGAAAATGACCTTACAAGACAAAATATTCTGCTTTAATTTTTTTGCAAAATCATCCGGAAAAGTGTTGGTCGGGATCATTGCGATATCAAAATGAAAATGAAGTAGTAGCGAAGTAAGTGTACAGAAGAAGTACATAATATAGATCCAGTCATTTTTTTTCCTGGTCCATAAGAATTTAAGTTAAGAATGATCTTGCTGACTGCTCATTTTAAAGTTAAACATAAATGTATCACAAGCACTTATGTTGTGAATTTGAGATTGATTGGTTTTCACTGTCTTTTTTACAAAACAACTTAATTGTACCTCGCTGAAGTAGGTAGGTACCTAACGTAATTAGCCAAGACACAACCGCAAAAAATATTCTGATTGAGTGATTTAGGTAAAGTGGTCGTTATGTTCGCAATCTTCAGAGCTCTTGATTACATAATTCCCTTGATTAGACTATCTCTAACAATAACATCTCGTTTGGATGAACAGGTTACGTCATTTCCAACGCTATTTTCTTGAGTTTTGCACCAACCGCTTATTGTCACTATGTCAGAGCGATGAAAGCTACTACTGTGTTTAGCACTGACTTACAAGATTGCTTATTAGGCATGAAGTTGAATGCTTTTTACCATATTAAAAGAAACCAACAGATTTGAAAGATGAAATTCTAATGTATGTTTTTCTGAATCGGTAGGCTAAACAGAAGCCATAACATAGCCTAGAAGATAAAAGTATTAAAGCTGGCACTCTGCGGGTTAATCAAATGACTGCATCGGTTTATCATAAACATCATAAAATATCATCTCAAAAGCTTATCTGGCTGAATCTCTCCAAAATAGGCACCTAAGTATAGGTATGCATGTACCATCTGAGGTCGTCTTTGACTTAAAAGACTTTGTAACATTATTTTTCCAACATTAATTACACACATACATACAAAGACAAACACAGTATGTTTTTGTGTTTGATTTA
This sequence comes from Anania hortulata, assembly GCA_963576865.1. Lineage (NCBI taxonomy): Eukaryota > Metazoa > Arthropoda > Insecta > Lepidoptera > Crambidae > Anania > Anania hortulata. The sequence continues at coordinate 13,830,086 of OY756396.1, read as the reverse complement.
AAGATTTGCCCCAGTTCCATGGGCCGTGGCCAAACATTTAGTCACGGGGATTGTCCGCCCGTGTCCGACGGCCTTGCGTCTTCGACCTGAATACCTAACGAAAAATATTTCTTCCGTTAATAATTTCGCGTGGAACGATCTATGGAATTCCCAATTCTTAAGTGCATTATGTAAGACCGGAATTCTGACTCTTTAAATGACACGATTGAGTAAAGGCATGCGAATTATCATTTTGCTTTCAGATAATTTGTTAGTTCGGCTTTTAAGATAAGAAGCAAGAATCCGCATGTGGAAATCAATCATTCCATTGCCTCTAAGAATGAATTGACAAAAAGAAGTTTCAAAAAACAATTTTTTTACCAATTTTCTTACCAACTGTATATCACTGTTTAAAATTTCCTTGTGTCATTATTTTTAGTAGTTGAAGAGTAACTTCCCTTCCTATATAAATGAGTGATGAATAACAAAATAATATGTCTAATTGCAATTGCTAGCGGATCTCCGAACGGATGCTGTAGGTGACGGGATCGCGCACTTTATGATATAACCATTGACGCATGCGCGCTCTGCACGACATACTTTTCAATTTTTGCAAATAGAGATCACAATCATCACTTTCTCCCCTCAATGAGAGTCTTTAACGACAAAGAACGGTGATAAGATCGTATCATGATGACTTTGAATCATTTTGTTCCACTTTTGAAGACCATGCATACATGTTGGCGCATGTCAAACAGTCTATTGTATTGTTTGCATCGTGATTTAATTAAAAAGTAAGTAGACAAATATGATCTGTATTGTTGATGTATATGACAACAATAGGAAATGAAATCGTTTTCTGTTGAAGGAGACTTGATAACCTACTTGGCTGACTGATCTGTTCTTGTTTTTAAAGTCTTTATATCTACCTCCTTAGCCGTATTTGCTTTCGCAGCGCGTTTACCAGATCCGTCCACACCCTTACAAAGTAACCACAGACTTTATATTTAAGATCTCTTTGTACATTTACAACAAACTAAAGGGCGTTGCGTTGTCGACCTTTCAGAGAGCTGGGCCCATGGAGCACCAACCCTATAGAGCAGCAATACGAACCATCTTTTTCCAAAACACGTTAGTGATTTTTCACTTACATTTAGGATGAACTGACAAGTCCTGTAAACTCCCTCGCCTAAACAAAAACAGTCAAGCCACACAATTTTTATGGAACTACATAAATTTCATTTCTACTACTCTTTATGGTATGCCCTCCATGCCTGGGCCTTACCCTGAACTCAAATCAAAAGGTAGCTGAGCAGTGTTGTTATTTTGTCAGACCACAAACGGAAAAACGAAACAAGCTTAAAGTCATCTTGTTTTAAAAGCGATATATTTCGATAAGTTTATAATAAAATTGTTTAAAAGTTTTTTTGTTGTGGTTTTCTTAAATTGTACCGATAGCATTTAAATGTGGTTTTGATATTTATAAATTAAGAAATCAATTATAAATTGGTCAACATTTAAATTTCTACTAGAAAACACAAGTCATATCATATTAATTAATAAACCAAATTGGCTAATATTCTATGTCTGCTAATGATATGCTAATGTTGGCTTGTGCAGCCGATGACAGCTGACCAGCCGAATGATAAATTGGATTAACAGAAGAGTTACAAATGGATTGATTAATGCTGGGACAGTTTTAGCACGTGATTTAACAAACATAAGTTATAGGTAGTGACGTAAATGCTCAAATGGAAATAGGATAAAATATTTTTTTAAACACGACTGTCGTTAATAAAAGTGAACTAAAAGTAAAAATAGTTGTGGATACAGTAGGAAGTTGTTTGCAGTCGTATTCCATAGGTTTAAAGGTTTATTAATAGAATGGTTTTATTACTTTGATCTTGTTTTGTTTTTTCTGTTTAGAGTTTGACGGAAATGCAACATAGAGGAAATTAATGAAATAACTTTACAAAGTAGGGTGTTGTACTTCATGAATACGAGTATTACTATGCACAGTACGGCACGGTTCCATGGCTCGTAATAAACAAATAGGTATCGTATATACGTGTCAACAACCTCTCAAGTTTACATTCTGACACCCAGTAAACGAAAAATGTATAAAAGTATAAGGATCGTTTAGAAAACTGTGCAGCACAATGCATCCTTATTGCTCGATATTTTTAGCTATACATAATTAGTACATAATACGCTGAAAACCCAACATAGCGTCTCAATCAGGTTAGGTGCATAGCGTTTATTTGCTAGTTTAAACTAAAAAAACTAATAAATGAAACAATATTTCACTTGGGAAAATCGACCGCCTCCGTTGTTAACCGAGCATGCAATATACAGGGTTATTTGTAAAACATCAACAACCTCCTAAGGGCTGATTCTGGTGCTCAAATACAACAACTTTTTCTATGGGACCAACATTGAAATCTAAACAATAATTTTCACTTTTCCATACAAACTGATGTCAGCTGGTGTCGGCTTAGTTTGGGGAAGTGTTTATTTTTGCATTTTCAATGTTGGCCCCATAGAAAAAGTTGCTGTACTTGAGCACTGAATCAGCCCCTAGGAGGTTGTCGATGTTTTACTAATAACCCCGTATTGTACAAACAAAATTTTAAATTACTTATTCTAGGAGCTTAATTTCAAATTGGTTAGAGACCTACTCTCTATCCTCTCCTATACCTAGACCTTGTCTTTTCTTGCTTACCTACTTGTTATTTTCAATTCGGTATTTGTACGAGGAAGAATTAATATAAAATAAATTTTGCTGTATTAAGTAGATGTCACCAAGTATGGTCGGGATAAGTAGAATTAGTCAATGTGTGTACACATAACACGAAATGTATTTGGTACAAAATAAATGTCTCTTTCTATGCTGTTTCCGTTATTCAACACCATGTATGTTACATAACCTTGATTGGGAGCACCCATTCATTGCTCTAAATTCCATGCTAATCATAGTGTTACATACTCGAATATTTTGCCGTAAAAGCTTATCATGAGTAATCTGGTTCATTGGGAAATGGTTACTAGGTCTCAAAATTATACAAACCAGTAATTCCACCCAATTCAAACCATCTTACTCAATACGATGGTGTCCCAATGGTCGTATTACACAGTTTGAGTTTGACTCTCTTAGTTTTTACATTCGGATTTAATAATGCACAGAAAATAAAATGAGAAATGTTTCTTCTTTTGATGACGATAAACTACGCTGCTTGTAAGAAACGGGTAGGTAGGAGGAGGACAATAGTACCTAAGTATTTTCTCCGTGTTCATCAGATACATGAAGTTAAATAATCATGTTTGCATTGATTAAAAAACAGTAATGTGTTTTATTAAAAGTCGTTTGCAGTTGCTCTTCTCGCTTTCACCCAAGGATGTGAATGTGAACTATGATTTATATGAATAGAAACCTATTCATCCCATCCTTTAATGCCTTGGGTTGTACAAATTTAGGAACACTGACACTGCTTCAAGAGGTGAAACTGATGCATACTGCATAAGAGATTGTGTGCATCTGATCATACTCTCCCTACACTATGGCACAGCAGCTAACTTCCAAAACTTAACAACATAGCATAGAATATCTTTTATTGTGTCCTCCATCAGTTATGAACTTAAGAAACACACTTTATCATCACTATTCTCAGCCTAGGTTACCTAACCGACTAACCGTTATTGTAGCCTATAACGTAAAACTCCAGGCGAATTACTTCCTAGTAACAATTTACTGGAAATCATATTCCTGCATTATTGCGTTAAATCCAAAAGTCATTTGCCATTGTCTTTTACAGCATCGATCGAACAGATAAGATCGATATCTTCCGATGATCGATAACTCAGATCGGAAGAGACCACGAAAGTGGGATAAGTCGTGATTCTACTAATTATTGGTGTTACGTTAACCGTTGCGACAAAGTTTGTCTCTCTTTGCGAATCTGAGATAAATGGCTATTAATCAGGCTGCTGGATTAGTAGCGAATGTTTGTTTTATTACGTGATCCAACGGATAATATGTCTATCTTGAGAAACAGTTGTGTAATGGTGCCTTAAGTGTTTCAAATTAGCCAATGGGTTGGTAACTCCGTGACAAGATAAGTAAGAGGATTGTTTATATTAACATTTACAAAAATGTTACACCGATAAGTCGTTTGGATTTCATTTTTATCCGTTACCAATTTCAAAATCGATATCCTCGATAAACAGTAAGTATATAGATTGCCGAAAGGTGCTTTTCTTCTCACAAAATGGAAATCACCACAAAATATGTAGTCAAGTAAGCAGTTTTTTAAGCTTGACAGGTACAGGTTACAATTAGAGAAAATTAATGTTTGTTTGTGATGTCTAATGTTTAATAAACGCTTTTCTTCTTAAAAACTACTTACAACAATAGGTACACTTATCGTATTGACGTACGAGTCTCTCAAAAGTTATAACATTTTAAATTAATACCTAAGGTGGATGTCATATTTGCCACATCTCATTTATAAATGGGAGGTTTAGTGCTGTACCGGGAAGGGTTAATAACACATCATTTATTTACAAAGAACGCGGGACAAACGCAAGTTGTAAATTTTATTTTTCAAAACACCTTTTTTCAACACTAAAACCCGAGTCGGCCAATATTTTTACAAAACGCATAGCCTACAAATTAGTCAACACGCCTGGTCGCGTAAACTTATGTCGGCAATATCACATTATTTTAATGGTACGAGACGTCGTTTAAATTATTGTAGCCGTACTCGTAAATAGTTTTATATCTCGGCTATATATTATTTTCGTTTTTTTCGCTGACATCCTGTATTTACATCGGTTGTTTAGAGTTGAGTTATAGTGTTTACGACTGAAGTTTGCTCACGTACAGACTAGATTTAAATTCTGTGTGTTGTTTTTCGAGAGAAATGTTATTCCATGTAAGTAACATTTTGATAAAGTATTTATTCATATTCATAATATATTCACCCTTAATGTAACTGTAATGTATTTTGGGTAAGATATTGAGATGATTGAAAAAAAAAAGGCTCTAGTAGTAGTAGTGACTGAGTTTGTTGCTTTCTTTCATCATAGCACTAGTTGTCAAGCAGTGCAGCATTGGAACATAAAGTGCTAAGTGATATAAGTTATTATTAATTTGTAAGTAAAGTAGGTAAGCCTATTTAGTCCAAGTGCAGGGCAAAGGCTTCACCTGAACTATGAGGTGGTTTGGGCCTTACTCTACCACCCTGGCCCAGTGCCGATTGATGTAAGTAGGAGTGTTGAAGGTAAGCCCAATAAATGAACCTTACTGTTTGTTGGCACGATACCAACACTAAAGTTTACACACAACACTAGTTGTGTCGATTCGTTGTTCTCTCTCTCCACGTTAGGCCACCGTACGATACGGACGTGTGTTCCCTTTCAACCTTGTAAATTATTGTATGTACTTAAATAAGATTATTATCATTCTGCAGTGTCTATCTATCAAACAGTGTCAGTTTCTGTAATTCTGTGTTAACCAAGAAACATAATATAAGTCTCTCTTTATTGCAACAACACTGGTTGGTGTTTGTGTTAACTACACCCTACTACAGTCCACTCAACATCATCACACATTCCAACACTGATGTTATCAAACCGCCTTAACACCTCTGACTAGGCTTCTTATCTAAGTAGTATTAAACGATGTTAGGGGACCAACTTTTAACGTGCCTTCCGAGTCAAGCAGACATACTTGTGATAAAGTTCACTAAATATGGTTGAAATAGTCACGGGTCACCCATTCACGCACAACCATGACGTAGGTAACCATGGTAATCACTACAAAAGTGCTGTCGCCACTACACAAGAACCATAAAGATACTACTAATTAAGTAATAATAATAATAACAAATGTTGAAAATAAGTAGCCGAAGCACTTGTGTTACAGAAATCAAATAATATATGTATTAATAAACAAAGAAATATAAATTTCTTTTTTATCATAACATAACCGCGATAAAATATTTATTTACCTAATCCCATAAGTTTTGGCATCTTGTAAAAACAGCTAAACGTCAGAACAGTATGATTTACTACGGGTCAAAATGTCAGAGAGAAAAACGCCTCGTCAGAACCGCGCGTTTCCGCCACGCTGCGCCTGCGTCGATAATTTACTCTATTGAATACCTTCAATAGCCCGAGACGTAGAAATAATTTTATTTGTGGAAGGGTTCAGGTCAGACCAGCTTGCTGTATATGTTTTTGATAAAGTTGTATACTTGTCTCTAACAATCATTTTATAAAGTCAATGCCTATGATACTATAGTACATAATCTAGTACCTATCTCGTACGAGAATATTACCTACCTAAAGTCTAATTGTAGAGCTCTTTGAAGTTTTTAGTCGGGGGAACCAAACGCAGGTTGCTTTGCTTAACTATGCAGGTTTCCTCAAGATGTATTCCTTCACCGAGCAAATGGTATAAATCCGTACATATATTCCGAAAAATCCAGAGGTTCGTGCTGGAATGCGAACTCACGAATGACACACCGGTGTTGTAAAGCAAGACTCCAACAACTGAGCAAAAAAAAATTAACTTATGCTATCAACGAGTATCTTAATATCTAAGTTCAGTGTTTTATTTTAATGTCTTGGTAAAGCAACATTACATTATAGGTACGATTGGCTGACCAATTCGAATTCAATTCAAATTTTGAACCCAAAAATTATGTTAAGCCTGTTATTTTGGTTCTACGAAAATTTTCATATAAGTAATTCTTATTCTTAGCAATAAATTAAGTATAAATATTGTACCTACTCTGACAAAGAAGCTTGACCAATAACCATTAACCAAAGCGATCTACTATTAGCTACAGATTTGACTTGACTGTATTAGTAAGTAGTGCACCTTCTAGCTTCAACAATTCAATAAAGGCATCGCTTCCTCATGTCTGTGCATGCGCATTCATTACACTTCCTATTGAAGAGTCGCCTTTCGACTTTGATAAAAGGCGCATTGAAGCGCTAAAAGGACAGACTGTTATGAGCGGGCATTAGATTACAGATCTATTGGTTAAGGGTATGATTAGGGCATTATATGTATGCGTGGTAATTTGTAAGAGCCTATGTTATTCTAGAGATTTTGTAACCGAATGTCCTATTGTAGGTTTTGTAAAGTTTTTATTTGCTACAGAAAAGAATTATCTGTTTAGCGTTTTATCAGTTTGACGACCGTCTGGAGACGTATTTTTGAAGCATAAGAAATGGATTTCGAATTCGAACACGAAAGCAATTCGTGTATGAAATTTATTTCTATCGCTTACGATTTTACGCATTTTTGAACCACTCGTAACTATTTTCGTTTTACGCAGAAAATATTATGAAACAGAATGCAAAACTCATTGATTTTAAAAATCGGTAGTGACTCGCTTAAAACGGAACGTAAATAAAAAGTTAGTATGTCAAATTTCTGTCAAACATATGTTTACTTGTCAATGTCATTCTTCCGTAATTTCTACTAGTAGAAAAAGAAAAACGAGTGGTCGTTGCAGAATTCATGGTATTAATTTTCAAAACGTGATTTTTAAAATGCGCTTGCGAATCTTGCGATTTCGTGTTCGGATTGGAGTTCGCATTTTTGAAGCATTAGAAATTAATCTTGAATTCGAATACGAAAACAATTCGTGTATGAAAATAGTTTCTATTGCTTCCGATTTTACGCATTTTTGAATCACTACACACGAAATAGGTGTTACTATTAAATTGAAATCTTGTAACTATTTTTATTTCACGCAGAAAATACTATAAACCATAAAGCAAAAACCTATTAACGAACCTAAATAAAAAGTTATTATGTCAAATCTCTGTCAACCATATGTTTACTTGTCAATGTCATTCTTCCGTACTTTCTACTAGTAGAAATCAAAAAACGAGTGGGTAGGACCCCACTCGTTGCAGAATTCACGAAATGAATTTTCAAAAATAGTGTTTTTAGGAATTCGCATGCGAATCTTGCGATTTCGTGTTCGGATTGGAATTCGCATGATTCAAAAATACGTCTCCTGGTGTAGTGGTTCGCGTTAGTGGTGTGCATTGCGAGCTTTAGTCTAAAGCACCTACACAAAGTTGGTAATTCATTCTTGGGGAAATGTGTCAAAATTTACTATAAAGTACCACAGGCTCTGTTGATCTACTTTATAGGCTATAAACGTTTTTGCACAAATAGATACCTACTAAGATAGTAAATTTTAATGAGTGATACAAAATTAAAATTATAGATGTTTTTAAAAGTATTTAAAAGTAAGTCTATCCATTATCTAGTCGCCATAGTAGGTACCTAAAAGCCTTGCTTAGTTTGGGGCTAGATAATTGGTGTGATTGTTGGAAGTATTTATTTATTATTTTATTTATCAGAGTAGTACCTAATCAAATAGATAATTTAATGTAGGTAGTTAAAAATAAACATCAGATGCCATTGCAGTAACATAACATACTTAATATTCAGAAAGAAGCCGTCCGCTTTTACCTGCCAGCTTAAAATGCTTTGAAACAGAGGCATTTATGTTGATGACATTTTGATGTTATTTTTAGAACAAAAGTAGTCGAAAGGTAGGTGGTAGTAGGTAAAGCAAGGCGAACAAGTTTTTTGTTTCCCAAATCACTACAAAGCGTGGCTGACGAGGGGCGTTGGCGCCGGCGCCGCCAAAATGGCATTTAACACGGGACCTTGCGCTTGCGCAGACGGTTTGCAAACAATGCCCGCAGTGTTCCGGGAACGGGTCCCGGTGACCTCGAGCTCGACCTCTGAGGACACGTAATGTTTGCGGATTTACACTTGTCAACCAGGCGTGTGTTGACATGTCGAATCACGAACTGATGGCTGATTGACACGTAATTTGTCGTTTCTTACGCCTGAGAATGCTGACTCAGGGGAAAAGAATACGGACGTTTGGAAAAAGTGTAGGTACTTTTATAAAAGTAGGTACTTATTTAATGTTTGCCTCTACAGGCATTCGGACTTGCGATGAAATTAGAGCATAACGAATTTTGCAATGCTGTTTAGAAATAATTGCTCACAAAGACCTATTTACTATCGTTGACTAATTAATCAAAATCGTGATACCATATCAATTATATTTTATGTCATCGTTAGATATCATTCATTGGTCAAATTAAATGTCCACAAGATTGATTTACTGGACCGATTCAATAAGAATACGTTTAAGCGATCGCCCACGTTTCGGCCGGACAGTAAAGTTCAAAGAAATTGCTCAACATATTCCCACAAGTGCGTCACTTATAGATTAGGTAACGATCGGCCGGATCTGCAGGCTCATTAAACAAAAAATAAAAGATCATATCGCTTACAATAGACCACTCGGCGACCGAAAGTGATAGTTTAATAGATATAAAGCGGGCGTACCGATAGCAAAGCGACCAGTCACTGCGGTCACTCTCGGCACTATATGTCTCGATTACAAGATAGGCTATAGATAGATTTTATTAGATCAAGATTATTTGTACATTTATCTACTGTTGGTCTCGCCAAATTAATTTCTATTGATTTAATAAAAGCTTCATATTCATAACATTTTACAGTCATATTTAGATAGCGAAATGCGAAAACGCTATATATTGGGTTATCTGTGCAAACAATGCACTTGAGTAGTAAAGTGGATTGTAGCAAAACAATGCAGCAAAACATATTTTTAGTGATACTTATTGATTTTTCCAACAAGACAGCTCACAGTTAGGTAATTAAGCATAGACAGAGTTAGATGTGAACTAAGGTGGTACTATCTATACTTGTTTGGTAGAATGATCCAAATAACATCATGATAACATTCCCGGAATGGTAAGAAGATGTAATTCCTAATCCAGAGCTGTTTCCGTACAAAAAACTCTTAGTAGTATAATGCGGTTTGTTAAATTACTTTATTGACATTACAAATGACTCTCCAATCTGCTTCTGGTCTCCCGTTGTTGAAGGTAGCTAGGAATAATTTCGAGATATTTGTTCAATCAACACTCCAAAACGGAGTTTAAGCTAAATTATTTAAATAATAACTAGCCTGCAGTCACTGATAAAATTTCTGTCTCTTTTCAGTTGTAGGACTTGTAATTACTTATAACCATTCAAGATCCATACGCTTTCTTTAGGTGTGGTACGAGGCAATGCACTTGACCAAGAAAACAACGGAACATTCATCATTTAAGCTGAATTGCTGTGAAACACTAGTAGCGAGCTCGCGACGGAAACCACTTGAATGGCAGACGGTACAGACTAGTGTCAAAACTGCGCCTATTTACCATACATCAGAGGTAGGGCTGCTAGAAGGGTCTCATGCAAAAATATATGGCACTGTTGCTTAAATTGACTTTATTGTGTTTTAGGTACGCGAGCAAAACAGTATTTAAAATTAATGCTTCTACATAATATCATCAAAACTACATCATAGTACCTAAATCGACCTCAGTGGTGCAGTCGTTTTGAACGTAAGGTATGGGGTTCAATTTCTGGTCGGATCAAATTAAGAAACAAAGTCTTCTCAATTCCGCGCCGGGTGTGTCGAGTGCGTGACGCGTCACCCTACCTACCCTGGCAAAAATCGATTTTCATCCCTTACCTTGAGACCATGATGGTTTGTGTATTGTCTGACGCATTTTACCTCTATTATTGTAAAACTGTTTCTGTCGTAAAATTAAGTATATTATTTCCAGTATGTACTTATTTAGGCCTGTAGAATGCCTATGAGAAGGCACTGATGTTCTTGAAGTTCTCACAGTCATTGTAGGTGACAGCGGTTCATTCATAGAGGATAACTAAGTGTTTTTATTACAAGCTTTGCCCCCCTAGCATGACCACCAAATCACGATATGATATAGCGATTTATTGACACCAACAGATTTTTTTTTAAATATGATTGATACAGGTAGCCGCCATGTTGAATTTTTATTGAAACAGCAATCATAACATGAAATGACAATTAACATGGCGGCTATATCTATCATATTTTTACAGTTGGTGTCGATATATAGCAATATCATATCGTGTTTTGGTGGTCATGCTAGGGGGTTGGTAGCCCTGAATTAGGAGCCCATCTGCATTATGCGTTGCGGTTGTTTGACAAATGAAGTTGTTGCGACGCGCGAGCAGGTGAGCGCTGCTACTGTATGGCCAATCGTAAGGAGTTATGTGGATTGTGGAATATTTATTGGCTTTGAGTCGACTTTTTTGAGTAGGTAGCGGTATTTATTTTAACTAAATGGCTAAGTGTGAGTCGGAATCACGTACCCAGGGGGCTGCATACCCATACCGTATTTTCTTTCTTGTAGCTTAGGATCCTAGCGTGTGACCGACTTTAACTTAACCGGTTATTATTGTTCCTTTTTTTTCATATCGGACAACATCACATACATTGCTCTAATTCTAAAGTAAAGTAGCTGCAGCACTTGTGTTATAGAAATCAGAAACAATGACGGTACAACAACACCCAGACCCAATCCAACAAAGAAATTTACGTTGACCCCACCGAGAATCGAAAATTTATTTATTTTAATTTCAACCACGTGTGCAATGATCGTTTTGATTTTTTTCAACCTGGGGCCTCAGAGATTACGACGCCAAGTCCGGCGTACTCGCCTCTCGACAAGTGTTTGATGTTTAATCATCATAATCAGCTTACGTCAGTCCATCCATTGCTGGACATTGGTCTCTCATACACTCCTTTGAGCCCGACCCTCAGATAATCTTTTCCATGCTGCTATTATTTTTCTGCGGGCAGCTTTGCGTCTAAATATCAGCACTATAAGTACCATGTCGGAGAGTTCCCAATGCTTCGTTTGCCAAGTCGTGTTTTCTACTCAAGAAGACGTCTATGGAGTAGACGGTAGATGTGTTCTTGAGTTATTGGCTCAACAACAAATGTGACTAGCCACTGCCACTTCAGCTTGCATTTTTTTTGGGCTACTTTTTTTTAGCTATTGATTACTTTACCGTAGACCTTTTTATTTGATATTTATTTCAACTTTACCATATCGTCTGTCCACCTTGTGGGTAGACGCACTCCGCTGCGCTTGCCGGTACGTGGCCTCTATTCTAGAACCTTTCTGCCCCATCGGCCATCAGTTCTACGTGCGTGAACACCCGCACCCGTGACCCGGTAAAGGTTGCAGGAAGCCGCTGGATGCAGGCCGCTTCTAACCGGCCGATCTTGAAATCATTGGGGGCGGCCTACGTTCAGCAGTGGACGTCCTATGACTGAAATGATGATGATTATTTCAACCTAATATTCTAGCAGTGCTCAAAAAAAGACAGACAGGGTTCCATTTATATCTTGATTACAGGTACAGAGCCCTCAATAGTAAAACTAGTTAAATATTTTTATACTCACCTTCATTTTTAGTGCAACATTTTGGTAAGTATTTACCTGCTTATTGTTTTACTGAGAGAGATACTTACTAGAAATTTTATTTGTACTTTATAAAACGTTGTTGCCCCCTTGTTTAAAATATTTACATTTCTTTTCTACTTACTACGCCGTAGATGAAACTCTTTTGTTTAGACGTTTCAATAAGACAAAATTTCGTTTTTTTAATTGACATGACCTCAAGAGTTGAATGTGCGCATAAAATACGTAAACATATTTTAGCCTTGAACTACAAAATTTCCATAACAGTAAGGATAAAAACAAACGGGAACAAAAGGTCCAATATAGTGCCCCTAGCACGAATTACTGGCGAAAAAAACATATCCTTATCGTCAGTACGAGTATAAACCAAATTAGGAAGAATATTTTACTAACAACGTCGAGCACTCGAATGTTTTCGTATACAAGTACTCTTTTCTTTATGAGTGTGTTTTCATATTGTCTTTTGAGTAGGCAGGCACCTATCTAAAATGCAGTACCCTACTTTCATTTCGTATAATCGAAATATTCGTGCAGCGGGCACAGATCTCTCTGAGGCGATGCATTAATACGAGAACATAAGACATTAACATACGGTACACGGCCACTGCGATGAATCGGCCTGATACCCACTATCGCGGGCTTAAGTTAAATAAATGGAGCTCTTAATGCTGTCTACATTACCCTCGCCTATTGTACCGTCGGCGTATTGATGTTCCTGGCTGCTAAAAATAACATTATTTTTATCTCCTTACATAAATAATATCAGTTATCCGACTCGTATCCCACTGAGGACGAATACGGCAAAGGAAGTCATTCAGTAAAACAAAGGCATATTTACCTTCCATGTATGTTTTGTACTTGCAGAAAAATATTCAGAATTTTAATACTTACATTAAAGATGACGATAAATTATTCATCATCATTTCAGCCACAGGACGTCCACTGCTGAACATAGACCTCCCCCAATGACTTTCATTGGAGGGGATTGCCAATAGTCGCCACGCTTGGCAGGCGGGTTGGCAAGCGCAGTTTTTTTATAAGATTTCGCACACAGACGCTGCTGCCCGTGCTACAGGAATTAGTCACCTCTTACAACACTGTTAGCGGTGGGGAAAGTGTATTCTTTATGGCCGTCCCCACATGGCAATAAATTATTATAGTTAGTTATTTTGCTTGCCTTTCTCAAACATACTTATTTTATTTATTTTTCAATATACAGGATGTCGCTAAACTAAGGGTGATTCAGGTACCCGGGGTGCTCTTACTCTGGACTTCCGCTTGACAGTGTTTGTTAGAACGCCCTTATGTTCAAAAAGCAAGCCTGACTTACATTCAAAACTGAATTGACTAACATTCAGTATAGTCATTTGTAATTGGCAATGTGAGTAGTACCTATCCTGTAACCTTACTTGCAAATATTAGTAATTTAAAGTAAAGGAAAAGTGCTACGCTAAGACAATTATAGCGATAGTTTATTCGTTCGTTTCTTAGCCTTAGACCGTGAACTGAAAGAACCAATCTGTCTATTTGCTTCTGCATCATCATCATCATCATTTCAGCCATAGGACGACCACTGCTGAACAAAGGCCTCCCCCAGTGACTTCCAGATTGGCTGGTTGGAAGCGGCCCGCATTCTGCATGCTTTAGAAGTATTTGTTCTGTCTGTACTACTCCTACGGCTCCCGGTAGGCTCAGCTTTGCACGATGTGTAATCTACTTTGAGAAACAACTGTGCAATTCCCGCCCCATACAATTTATGTGGGCTACATGCAGTAATCATGAACCTAATCATGAATGGTAAGTAACTCATAGGTATACTAGGAAATTATAAATGATTACCTTTTACCAAGACTCTAAAAAAATCAACCTAGCATTACCATTTCATCATTTCATCATTTCAGCCATGGAACGAAATCTTTTTCTTATGAGGCCCTAGTGAGGCCACGTTTTTGATCCATCACATCACATCACTAGTAAGTTTGGTAACACATACTGGTTATAGACTTTCGTCTTTAGGCGTTGAGGTATTTTAAACGAAAAGACGAAGCATTACCTTTTACGCTTAAAAATATTAAACGTTGATAGGCCGTGAACTAAATCCAAAGATTAGTTAAAAAAAAAATTGTTAAGTGAATGTGCTGGACTTTGTTTCTAAGAGCACTTTTACACTACGCGACTTGGCCGCGCAGCTAAGCCACACTCCTTGGCCCCGCAACTGTGCCTACTTAGTCCATATAATGAAAATGTGATACAACTTCGCGACTGCAGACAGTAGGTAGTGTGAAGGCACTCTATATATTAGAAAAGTATACTGAAAGGAAGGTATACCGAAAATATTATCAGACTTTTGAGATGCAGCATTGATCAATGTTATTCAGTCGTGTTGCAAACATTGACCCTGCGCCAGAATCCATTCTGGAGACATTCTCCGTCGGCGTACTTTTTTATTATTTACTTCACAAACAAGTTTAAATCGTACTAAATAAATACCTACTTCTCTAATAAAAAAGACGACATCTGTTTTAATCATTTAAGTTATTTATTTAGTAAAGTTTAGTTTTAGTTTTCTTGTATACAACCTTTTAATGAACAAGTAGATAATAATATTAAAGCCAAGGGGCACCTATCTTTCTCATTTAAGTATCATTATTATCTTAGACGTTCAGACATAAAATAAGTTAAAATCCGTTGATTTTCAAATCCTGAACTTCTATAGTATTTAGGTACGCATACTTGCTAAGTAACGTAAATTAAAAAAAAAACAGTAGGTACCATTTCTTTAAGAGCATATAAATTGCGGCGTCTAGAAGTAAGTAATAAAATGGCGTCCCGCTGTAAATGTCTCCTATGACTAATACCAGTGCCTTGGTCGTCTAGGAAAACCCAGGTGTACTAAAAAAAGCAGTTACCTACTTACTTGTTGCAAGCGAGGGCGACTGTCACGCATGCGCAGTTACCCTCATCGATTTTTCTCAATTTGACAGTTCCTCCTATGTTTTGAGAAAGCACTCACCTCCGCGATAGCAAAGTAAACAAAAAATGGCTTTAGACTTTTCAGCTACGTACAAGCTGTTAGTTTTAGGCGATTCTAATGTAGGGAAAACGTGTATAGTGCACAGATACTGCGACGAAAGGTATTACGATATTTACATATCCACAATAGGTGAGTAAAATATTTAGCTTACTTTTACGAGCCTTTGTGAGACAGGTGATGCTGTGTTTTAGTGCTTTGAAACAGAACGAATCCGGGATTATATTTTATATTGCGGATGTGAACTGGAAACAATGGGGCAGGCGACGTGAACGAACGGCCCGTTTGTGCCCGAGGAAGTTTTTGCATCGCCTTTGCAGTGCACTATCGGAGTTCATTAGAGCCTAATATTCAATTTATAAGTGCATTCACATTTGACCCCTAAGATAACGTTTGTTGAGCAAGGCCCTTCATGTATCCATGTACCTCAGTAGGTATGTACTTAGGTACTATGGATGAACTTTTCTTTGTGTTTTAAATGTATTTATTGAAATGTGATAATAATATTATTTATGAGGTAGGTAAACTATATTACTTACTTAGAAATAGAATAGAATACATAGTAGAATTGTTATAGGGGTCTGTATCGCATAAAATTTAAATATACCACCAAAAAAAAATCTTAAACACATATTTATTAGCGTAATCAATATTACCAACGTAATTTATTTGCGTACACGAATTCATTTGTATTACTTCAAACACTGCTTTCACACGAATCCAATTTATTTTTCAGGCATAGATTTTAAACAGAAGATCATAAACCTAGATGGCGTGCCAATCAAGTTACAGATATGGGACACGGCAGGCCAGGAGAGGTTTAGAACCCTCACCACGGCGTACTATAGGGGGGCGATGGGCATCATCCTCATGTATGACATCACCAATCTTGAATCCTTCAACCATCTATCGTATTGGCTGAGGAACATTCAAGAGGTAGGTTTTTTTTGATAGTCCTGTTTTTAAATAAATAATACCTGACTAATAAAGCTGACTCGGTACTTCGTACTGCGGACCGCCTCAGAATCAATATTATTTCATTTTTTTATTCAAATTTTTTCGATGTTTTAATAGGTATTCTGCCATTCGGGGCGGAGACAAATCTAACAATTCAAAGATCGTGAAAATCGGTTCAGTAGTTCTTGTCTTTTAAATGGTATAACTGACCCGACTTTGTTTTTTAAATAGAGAGATAATAAATTCTTCCAATAATCGCACCTATCTAATTCTCTAGCCTCGAATAAATACTCGTGGTCGTCATCGTCACACACAAACAAACGTCCCTTTCTGCGGGATTCGAACAACTACCCAAGGCCTTCAACCTATTGGGGGCCCTGGGCATATTAGGATAATATTACTTTGTCAGTTTTGGTTGGTGATCTGGCATGTCCTAGAGGGGGCATGCCCCATCGATCGCGGGGCACTGGGCACGTGCCCAGAGTGATCAGTGGGAAAGACAGGCCTGCAGCCACCCAGTTTCATTTTTTTTTTCGTGCACGGTGTTGCCAGTTAAGAAAGCGGATACCGCTTTGTCCCGTTTCTAGACGGGGCACGTTTTGACCATGATCCTAGATGAGGCAAGTCTGGTATTATATTTAGAGAGATTGCCATCATCAGAACTCCGTAACTCTTTTTTAGAACAGAGAATCCTGAGTGTTCTTAGACCATGGCTGCACGGATGTGTTATTTGAATGTGCAAGTTTCCTCACAATATTTTCCCTCACCGCTCAAGTGTAAACGCGTCTATTTGATTAGGTACTTAATAAAAATCAAGAGGTACGTGGTGTGAGATGTGACAACACACCCTCGGTTATGTGGTAAGAATCCGATTCTTCGATCACTGAGCGACTACTGCTTAGCTTAATAAATAATAAATAAAATAAAAATAAATAAATAAAGTAAGTATCCCTGTACAGGGTTTTTTGTGAAACATCAACAACCCCCCAGGGGCTGATTATGATGCTCAAATACAACAATTTTTTGTCATGTGTGATGTCAGCTAATCGGCGGCGTAGGTGGTTTAACTTTAGTAATCACTACCAAAGCGCTGCGGCCACTGAGCTTTAAGTATCTCGGCTTACAACTAATGAATGTTTATTGTTTTTCAATGATTGCAGTACGCTTCTCCAGATGTTATCAAAGTGCTGGTTGGAAACAAATGCGATGTCCACGAAAATCATAGAGCAGTGCCCAAAGAAAGAGGCCAAAAGGTATAAATAAAGATACCAACTACAAATAGGTAACTTAATATCTACACAATAAGTAAAATATCAGTTGAAACTGTCTGTGTTTACAGATAGCTGATGACTTTGATATGCCATTCTTCGAGGTTTCCTGTAAAAGCAACATCAACATAGAAGAAGCATTCTTGACATTAGCAAGAAAAATTAGGGAATATAGAGATTCGAAGGTACGTGCGTGCATAAAATAAAACAAATACACGGGGACACAAAAACGGATTAGTAGGTAATCCTGTCAAACGGAACGAACAGAATAGTATTCAATAAATATGTATACATATGTGCGCAAAATTTCAGGTGATTCCGTCCAGCCGTTAAATCAAACAATATTTACTAAATGCGCTGATCACCACAAATCTCCTGGCCGTAAATGCAATGGGTCTAATAGTCGATAAAACCATACCAGGGGAGACAGAATGACTGACTTTGCCGGAAATGTCGTATTATATTACTGACTAGCTGTCTCGACCCGACAGTCATTGTACTCGTATAGTCCAATTAAGACAGTCAGCAGTCAAACGATGAAACGACTTTTGCGCTCTATAGCCACTGGTTAAGCATAGCCATCAAATCAGTGGCATAGCAAAAAGAAAAAAGGGCGTTCAGTTCTTTCCAAATGTGTAAATTTTTGGGAAAACTTAAATATTTTACAGTATAGACAGTAACGAACACAACGGAAAAGAAATCATCCAAATCTGACCGATTTCAAGCCATTCTCGAGTTTCTGCGAGACTGCGGCACGGCATAAGAATTTTGTAGTATCATTGCCCGAATCACCTGATATAATATAGGGTTGAACTTAAATTAAATTCCTCAATATATGACTTACTGTAACATGAAAACATTTATAAATAGTGTCACATTTAGAGCCTCGAGACATTTTTTTTAGCAAAAATTGAATTTTATCCTTTGTAGTATGTCGTTGTTTTACCCTGCCCTCTATCTGTTAACCAACCTACATCTAGGTACCTGTTAGAACTCTGCTCAGTAAGTAACTCTGTTCAGTATATTCTAACCAAAGTGAACTGAGCCTTTTCCGCATATTTTATAAATAACGAATGGACAACAAAGCACGGAAATATTGTTTAGGTCGAAACTTGTTTTTTTTTTTACATCGCGTCGTCGTCTGAAGACACTTAAGGCTAAACCATTTTTTGTATTTTTCTAATGATGCCTTACAATATTTTACGAAGTTTAATTGATTACAGGCAGATGCGTTTGAGCTGAAAGAGAGAGACAACGTGATCAAGCCTTCTGAATCCGAAACAGATGTGTCAAAATGTAGCTGTTAGCAAAATTTCTAAAAAATATCATTACAGCTGCGCATTGATTGAGCGAACGAGGCGGTTGAGGAAAGAAAGGCAACATTTTTTAAACAAAAATACGTGATACTGCGTAGCTGAACTTATTTGCTCAGTCAGTATGCATCTAAAGTTTATGAACACAACAGATTGATTTCAATAAAGTAGGAATTAAAACATTCAGTAGGCAAAATCTCTTGTGCTCATAAATTGAATTAATTTTCTAGGCAAAGATAAATTCTTCTGCAATCAAGCAAATAAATCAAGATTGTCTAGCCTTATATAACCATAGGATACAAGGTCGTGGGATTATAGTCGGTACTTAGACTTTACTTATGGCAAGTCATGCTTTAGTTGACCATATTCTTCACTAACCAGCCCCACGATTCAGACATAGCAGTTCGATAGCAAATTGTCAACCTACAAACTAGGTACGTGACAGTATTTTAGCATTAGTGTTACGTGTTTTTCAGGCAGTTCGTTGTCGGAGGGTTCTGAATCCAGGGTCTGAGATTGACTTACAGAAGTAAACTAAATAAAAATATCTAAGTGCTGACCATAAAATCTAAATAGCAGTTGACTGTATAGTATGGTTTGTTTTAATAATGAGTACATACATTTCAAAAATGAATGTGACCAACAACGAAAATGTCAATTTAATAGTTTACTGTAATCTGAACATTTAATTATTCTTAAGTATTGCAATATTTCAGTATTCCTAAAAATTGATATACAAATCTCTATACAGTTAATTGCTTCTAATAAAACAGGAGCTGTATTTAGGGATGGAACTACGATATTCAAGATCATTCTAATAAAATTGGTACGGTCAGCAACAAAAGTAGCTTAATACTTAAGTATGATGTCTTAAATTATATTGGCTTCAAAACTATTTAACATTCAAACTAGTTACTTAGAAATCGTACTTAAGTTATCGTTATTAAGCTACTTTTGTTGCACGTAGTTATAAATATCGTAGTAATATCAAGAAATCCTACTTACCTACCTAATGTTAATACTCGCACGTAGATAATTGAAAGGAATTCGAGATACATCTGAAATATCGTAAAATATATTTCTAACTTGAAAACCTGTTGGTTCACAACTTCCTGGATACGCTCCTGTTAGGGTTGCTACACACATAAGCGGGCCGGTATTTGTTGAGCAACAAGCCGACCGAGGCAATTACTACATTACGTTCGACTTATTCGGCTTGTGCTGATCAGGTCGTAATTATGATTAGATTATGTGCCTAGCGGTTTGTGATTCCCAAAAAATCATCTACACAGGTATATTCGATTCTACCGCCCGGCTTTGCAGATAAATGCCGGCCCGCGTAAGTGTGTAGCAACCCTTAGGCATAGAATAGTGCTGCTTCTCGCGTTATCTGTGTGCTGTTGCGTATAACAACTTCGCAATTTCCACGCACCGCAGTATGTTGATAAGACTAAAGTATTTATATAATCAATAATTTGAATTCTAATATCAGAAGGGCCTTAGCAATGTTTGCATACGACTCGTCGACCAACGCTTTGGTTTTTAGTCAAGTCGGAATTGTCACTGTCTACAATGATTCTTAAGAAATTTTTAACTTAGTTTAGATAACTGTTATTGAAGTGAAACTATCATCATGTCTACATTAAACATTATTACTTACGAAGCTTAAGTGTAAGGTAAAGTGCCATTGACGGTCTTTTTGAAAAAAATAATTGAGTTTTTGATTATGTCAGTCTTGCAAATGTAATCAAATTTATTAAGTATACATTTTTGAAACCTGAGCAGATCAATCGAGAATGTAACCATAGACATCATATTAAGCAAAGCTAGACTCAGTTGGCGCCACATTAATTAAGAATGATATATTCATTCAAGTTTCTGACAAGTTTGAATTAATACCGAGATCTAGTTCTAACATAGGTATAAATGTATTTACAATTTTATACCTAAGTACCAATTTAATAAAGGGAAAAAAAAAATTTTGGGCAATTGAAAGTTAAAACTTTTCAAAAAATTAATTTATTTTTTAGACAAAAATACAGTATCGTTGCAGCACTACAACATTTTTTGAACATGTCGTAAAATGTTGATATTATGCAGATAAAGTTATACACTTATACATTTTGATAGTCCTTTGTTTTTATGGAGATGGTTTACCATTATGGGCTTGAATGAAGTGAATGCAACTCACAAAATTATTTTATATTGACATTTATTGCCAATGTCTTTAATGCTTTTTGCAATAGTTTGGAGTTGTACTACAGTTTGTATCATCCTAGCAACTTGCTCAGCGTCTATGTCGATAGATAACTTATTAAAGCACTTTGTAATACCTAACGAATTTAATTAAATTACCTATGGTAGGAGTACATGTGGTTTTGTAATAAAATCGAATGTTACAATTACAGCGATACATAAAAAAAATATCACGCGTATGGGTTACATTTAATGCGATTTTACATTGGACTCTATAATCTGGCTTTCGACTTAAAAAGTTGAAAATTTAATTCATTAGTCATAAAAAATATTTTAAAAATATGCACAAAAAGTACACAACGTAGAACCCGACAATGGGTTTTGCGTTTCCAAGCACAAAGGTCCAAAGCAATTTAGAAAAAAATGATTTTTAAATTGACCCGAAACGGGAATCCAACCCGTCCCGGGTTCTGAGATCTGGGCAAATCACTCCGCCACTACGCCCATCGGGTCGTCAAGTTGGCGAGACGCCCAGAAACTCTAGCGCCACTTAAGGCTGTACACACCGGGTCTGTGACCAATGCGGCACGTCACGTTGCGTCTGCACCAAAGACTACTATAGAATACTGGAGTCTGCACTCTGCGGCACTATGCGTTAGTTATGGTCTAATTATGCATTGTGGTCTGTTGTCGTCACGCATCGCAATGCCGCGACTGCGACACTGTCGCGGTGTGAACTATCGCATACAAATTCGTACATAACAAATCGTGAGTTCTTTACGCACGCAAAAGTAATTCGTCGCAACACTCATTTGATATACGATTCATCTATAGAAATGTGCTTAGCACTTTATGGGCAGGTCCCATGCTAATGTGATTGGCTGCTGGACAGTTTAAAATCTAATTTTATCATTAACAATGCTTCTGGCATGTTGACATTCTTTTAATTTTACGGTCGAAAGGACAATGTTTCAATGATTAAATTTGTTAATGGCAACTATTGTTGCCTCAAAAAATGGGCAATTTAATTCATTAATTAATTTTTCTGGTGTAAATACATATTTGTTACATAAAAATCCAAATAATGTATGAAAAGTAGATATATTATAAAAGAACCAAACTAATGTAAAATAGATCATGTCATGTAGGTAAATTATCACACATAAATTCACATGATGTTAAAGTGTCGCTTGTTAAGTTCATAAAAAAAAAATTGTACCAATCATGAAGTTAAACTATTTTTTGCCTGATTTCAATGCTCCAACTATAATCACATTATTGGTAACAACATTTGAACCAGCACAATTAAATAATATTAGGTTTTAACTGTTCTATGTATAATAAAGTTTTAATATAATTACATGTTTCTTTTTAGTCCCACATTATCAATATCCCAAAAAAAATGCATATCATAATAGCAAATAACATATACAATTGAAAATCCATTGGCAATAAAAAATACAAATCATAATTACAAAAAAAAAGGATTAAAAATATTAAATTGCATGTTTAAATCAATATTGGGGAACATATCACATACATTGCATCCTAAGTTATGTAGTTAAAGCACTTGTGTTATAGAAATCAGAAACAACGACAGTAGCACAACATCTAAACCCGAGACAATATAGAAAAGTTTGTTTTCTACAGTGACCTAACTGAGAATCGAACCCGGGACCTCAGAGATGGCGATGCAAAGTCCGTCGTACTCGCCTCTCGGTTATGGAGGTAGTCAGTATCGAGTTAGAGGAGTGGGTGAGTTCTTCTAGTAAGTTAATATTTCTTCTTCAATTATCCATTTTGTCTAGAGTCTAGATTTGTCAGTGTTCTGTTTGTAAACGTTATTTTACAGTAAAAAGAACTTACTTGCATTACCTAGTTAAATTAGAAAAAGTAAACTTATAAATTGAGCTTTTTCATTCTTTTTCTACTAATAGGTATACTGGATTGTGACTCTCTTTTGATGGATGGTTCAGGATCCTGTTTTATATTGATTAGAGATGTAACTATTGGTATGTTTTGGGATTCAGTTGTTTGGGATTGGGAATCAGGTTCCATTTTTATTGTCGGTTGCACAGGCTGAATTGCTTCAAGGTGCTCTTTTTTTCTGAAAATTAAGAATGAATTCATTTGATAAACATTTATGTTGTGAATATATTTTAGGTATTTTTTTGTCGATTTAAAAAATATTACATGTAAAGTAGTAATAACTTACATATTTGTAACATCTTCAGGTACATCTACATTGACCTTGAGTAAACTGAGCACAGTATCATCAGAAGGCCCAAAATATTCTTGATACATCTTATATTTGTTCATTAATGCTTCTTTATCAAATTGTTTTGTTTTCAGAAATTCTGAAGAAATAAACAACAATAATAATCATGACATCATATATTACAGCACTATTATGTTTGTTAATTACATGCATAATCTAACAATTTAAACTTTCTTGTTGCATTTTTAACTAAATGCAACTAGGTCAAAACGTCGGGAAAACTAATAACGTTAAATAAGGTATGTGATGCATAATCTGTTAACTAATAGGTACATAAATGGCTCTGAAATACATTTTTCATGAAAATAAACAATGGCTAAAACCACTTTGTTTAAAACATTGGCTATTTTTTGTTGGAACATTTACCAAAAACTTGGAAAATAGTTTTTGGTAAATGTGCTATGCAAGGTAACAAATAAATGCAAATAAATAAATATCACAGAATTGCAAACTCACTTATAGCTATTTCTCCACCCATGCATTTGTACTCTTCTATCTCACTGTCCTTTTTATTTAACAGTTCACACAACAATACTTGACTAGATTTTAGCTCATTAATAGTTCTTAGTAGTGGTTGAGTAACTATTTGAAAAAACTGAAAAGTAAAACTGTTTATTGTACAAACACATATATGATACAACTTCATAAACAATAAAGTATGATTTTCGGTTTTATAAGTCAAGACTCAAGTGTATAAGTTGAGGCAACCATTTTATTAGTTACCAAGTGTATTTTATACTTACTAGCTCTCTAGTTCCTTCACAAAGTTTCAAATTGACTTTAAAAGGATATCCAAATAACATAGTCATAGAAATAACTAACATTTTGTTATCAACTTTTTTGTCAATATTTTTTAGATCACCCGGGTTAGACAGCAAATGTATCCCTTTCTGAATTAAAGCGTCTTCAGCCATCTCCAATAAAATATTGCTTTCCTGAAAGGTAACAGAAGCAATTAAATGCTTGAGGAACTATGTAATTACAACGTTATTAATTCTTGATGAATAGTAAGCTGCTATCTTACTTTTAGACAGCGAACAAAAGTAGCTTTTGATAGGTAAGAAAACCATACAGTAACAAAGTCTGTTAAAAATATCTCGTATGTTTCTGTGAATCTTAAAAATAGGTCAGTATTTTTGACTCTTTTCCACATTATTTCGTTATTTGTGTTTGTTTACAAACTAGTAAGTAAAAAACCTAATTACTACAACTGTCAGTGTCATCCTATGCTTTTTTTTTTCGTTCCAATTGGAACAGGCTAAGGTCTGAGACCATGCTGCCTAGTCTTCAGTTTTTTTTTTCCATTATGAAGTAAATCTAGTTATAGTCATCAGTTATATTAAGTCATTTAATTTATTTATTTTATCAAGCCCTAGTTTTTTGTTTATTTAAACTTCTTAATTTCAATAAACCTAAAAGTCCAAATCAAACGTCTTTGCATGGACGTGATGAAAAGCCGATTGCATGGATTATGCACTGTGTTATATCCATGGCCAAGTGTCAGCCAATGCCAGTGAGTGACATTATGTCTGTCTCATCCGTGTCAAACAAACATCACAGAACAAAGACGGTTTATACCGGTGACAGATGGCGGCGGACGCGGCTCCGGACTCGTCTTGACATTGTAAGGTCAAACGCTGCCATTGGTCGATCCTTGGGCTGGCGGAAGTTGTCTGAAGGATAGACCAATGGCAGCGCTTGACCTCACAATGTCAAGACGAGTCCGGAGCTGCGTCCGCCGCAGTCTGTCACTAGCTTTAAATTCTTCCATTGTGTTGTTGAAGTGCTGTGTGTAATTTGATTGAATAGAACCTACAATTTGATGAAGTGAGCTTAATTGAATATCAACTGAATGTTCATACAGCACTATTTTTGTTTATTCGCCATGTTGGCCAAAAGATGTGTCATGTGTGTGTGTGTTGGCTAGATTGGATGTCAATGTCAGTCAACCAACAAGTGAAATTTTTGTTGTGGTTGTTTGTCGATCATTTTAATAATTTTTGTGTAGCTGTTTGCACAAGAAAGAATACAAAACGAGCTAATTGTCTTATTGCCTATTACATTCTGATGACAAGTTATAGGCTACACACCTAACTAACTCAGAATCATGGACTACGATTATCTCATAAAGTTGCTTTGTGTTGGCGACTCCGGTGTTGGAAAGACAAGTTTTCTGTACAAATACACTGATGGAGTATTTCATACCCAGTTTATTTCTACTGTGGGCATTGATTTTAGAGAAAAGACTGTGGTAAGTAATTTGTAGACATCAATAATATTGGTTGGCGCCACAGACTTCCTACGCCTTTTAGTTATTTTACTAACATCATACAAAAATTAAAGATAATTCTAGGACGTAGATATTTACAGAGGCTCTAGGCTTATACTATCCTTTTTTGGAGTAATAATCAACAAAGTTACCTATTTACTTTTCAGATTTATCAGCAGAGTGGCAGACAACATCGAATACATCTCCAACTGTGGGATACTGCTGGACAAGAAAGGTTTAATTTACTTTAAAATAAGCATGATAAATTCAATCAAAAATCCATTGGTCCAAGCTAGTGATGCATTACCTTCAAATCTAGAACCACTTACATGAATGAAACAAATATAAACATTAATTGTTTTATTGATTAGTAATGGTTGAAAATTTAGAAAAAAATTCTGAATTGACCTGATCAGAAAAGAGAAGAGAAATAATTACAGAAAGAATAACACAGAAATAATTCATTGTGCCAATCAGGTTGTCAAAGATGTACTTCGTATATATATATTTTTTCATTCAGTGATTATATAAGTTATCCCTTCGCATGCCACTAAAATTTTTTCCATTGTTTTTCCGGTCTACCACAGGAAAGTGGAATGTGAAGGGTTAATAAGATGTATAATATTGTTGAAGTGTATTTATTCTTTCCTTACAGGTTCCGAAGCTTAACCACGGCGTTTTATAGAGATGCCATGGGCTTCCTTCTACTATTTGACTTGACAAATGAAGCTTCTTTCTTAGAAGTTAGGAACTGGATTGAGCAGCTAAAGGTAAGTTAAACAAAACAAATAAAGTAATTTTTATATGGACCTACTTTATAATGATTAATTAAACCTCATTTTAATTCATCAGTCATCAATCATTGTAATTGAGACACAACAGAAATTCCATTGTTATGCGATCTAATGAGACCGCTTGGATGTTGATGAGTTAAGGGATGATTGTTCCATTCAAGAAGTTGTTCTATTTAGCATAACTTTTTTGGCTCCAAAGCCATTAGAAATTCACCATGTATAAACACATAAGTTAGTATGTTTATTATTCAATTTCATACATAAAGCTTAATAATAAACTACATTTAAGTCTTATTCTAGTGTTCTAGTATAATTTCTGAGGGATAAACCTAATATAGTTTCAGTTTTTTTATGAAACTGAAATCAATTCTAGTGTGTTTGGGAGCAAAGACTAGTTTTATGATAAATCCATGTAATCACCTAATCAATCATTCAATTATATTAATTAATGTAAATAATACTATGTGTGTTTCATATTTGTCAACTATAACCTAATCATATTGTTCATGGGTTTGTATGGGTTTTTGTTTTCCCTATTTATTTTACATACTGCTACTTTTATTTGGAAAAAAAAAGTATTTTATGGTGCAAGTGTATTTATGTTTGAATCATTTCATTTCTTACACAACATTTATGCATTAAGGTAAGGTTATATTAATTGTTTTTTTATTTTTTTCCTATTTGTTTATTTAACACATTTTATTTATTTTTTCACTTCAAACTATCTGTGACAACTTAATGCTGTTGCTAATAATAAAATTTGTGTTGCAGACTCACAGTTTAAGTGATGACCCTGACATTGTCCTCTGTGGCCACAAGTGTGACCTGCAAGAAAAGAGACTTGTCAACCAGAATCGTGCGCGAGAGTTTGCCAAGAACTACAACTTACCATACCTGGAGACCAGTGCTAAAACGGGCCAGAATATTGATCGGGCCATTGAAATTCTACTGGATAAAGTCATGTTCAGGTAAATCCACTTTTACAAAACTAGCTCAAAACTCTCAAACATTGTAGCAGCTTGGCCACGCATCTTTGCATCTTGGCAACTTTGGGCCCGAGAGATATTTCATGCATGGGGCAACAAACAAGATTTACAGTCTGGGATTTTGGGAAAGTTTGATGAAATTATTTTTACAAAAAATATTTTACAAGGCACACCTGGTTTATTTCGTTATCGCCGTTATAAGACACTATGAAGTTTTAAAATCAGTTTGATTTCCACATAGTTGCCATCCTACTTCCCTGTGAATCCCATTTATTGAGAAAAGTCAGATTAGTAAACCTTTAGGCATTTTCTTGTTAAAAAGAGGACAGTCAATTGTAGAGCATTTATGTGTACAGGCACAGAGCATAGTCACTCATCGTAAGCAAGCACTTTTACGCGCGTTTTTGCGCAAGCATGGCAAATGTGGCAAACTCGAAAACATTTTACGCGTATCAAACATTCGGAGAATGTTTTATCGAAAATTGTGCATTAAAAACAGAAAAAATGCTTCCGTAGTAAACAAACGGAATGCTCTCTAATCAAACTTCGCGTAACTAAAGCCATACGACGTCTACTGCTGAACATAGTCCTCCCCCAGTGACTTCCAGATTGGCCGGTTCAAAGCGGCCTGCATCCAGCGGCTTCCTGAAACCTTTAGAGGTCGTCTGGCCACCTTGTGTGTGGATGTCCTACGCTGTGGAGCGGTGCTACGGTGAGTACCATCCTTTAAATAAAATTCTTTTTTAGAATGGAGTCCTCGGTGGAGTATGCCATGCTGTGTGCGTCAGGGCGCCGCAAGCAATCCCTACAGAAGTTACAAGCGAAACAGGATAGAAAACTATGCTCCTGCTAGAACATCATCTGTGATTATTTTACATTTCTTTATAATCTTATACATCTTGTATTCTTGTACCTTATTAATTACTTGATGAAAATCAAATTTATTTATTTAAAATATATTGCACAAAAATGTACAAACATTATGACATTCGGAATTCGCTGCCAAAAATTATCATATTATTATATCATATTACACAGTAACTGGATTATACCTATATTCAGAACGTGTGTTGTAAGTCCGAAAATTTTCAATGTCCTTTAAATGAATGTATACATCATAACAAGACTGTTCGGTAAACCTTAGGTATAGCTCATTAGCGACATTAATACTTTTTTGTCTTAGGTTATTAAGGTGTATACAAACTTGACCATGAAAATCTTTGAACCTTTTACCAGCGAAGACGTTTCTGTCACACAAAGTTAAAATTGGCGTAGTTTAATTCGAAAATCCATCGTAGCTTCAGGATTATTAATCAACTAATCAATCTTCTATATCATTATTAAACACATTATATTTGTAATGAAGATTCACGAATTCATCTTGTTAAATTGAACGCTTAAGAAACAATGTAGGATTAACAGTTAAGGTTTTTATCGAAATTAATATCACTTGTTTATCATTAAAAAGTATTTGGAACCAACAATTTACTTATAACTCCTCATGGCATCACTAAAATGAGACTGATTTTTATTTACAAATAATAATGAGTCCTTTGTCTAAGTAGCTGCCTACTTAGGTAAAATGATACAGTTGATTAAAACTAGAAAATTGAAGTGCATAGCTTTGGATCGATTTTTACCTACACGCATTTTAAGATGACGTCAGAAAAATCGATCTTGGGAGGATAAATAAACATAAACAATATAACTTCGCCCGCCTCAACCTCGACGTCAAAGGATTTTATGTCGTAAGTATCATTTTATCGAAAAAACACGCTCAAAAAGATATTCACAAATATATTTTTTGTCGTTATGATTTATGTCACTTAAACAATTGTTACGTATCTGAACTATTCGTCCTGTAAAAGTAAAAATAGAAAACAACTGTTTCAGGTGGATAATAATGTTTTTATTAGAAACTAGATGAGCGGTAAAGTACCTACGAAGTTGTAATTTTTTCCGATTAGTCCTTTTTTCTAAATCACCCCAGTATTGAGCAGAATAATAGTCCCATGTTATTTTGCTAATTTACTTTAATGTTTTTTTTACTATAAACTGAGCTCTAGTTTTACGTCATAAAATCCTGATATACGAGGGGACCGTTAAAAACAAAATACAAATATTTGTACTAAGTATGTTTTTTAATACTTTTAACTGGTGTGATTTTTTTTGCGGTCACGACAACGATACGGCATGAGTTTTTTTTAAAAAGGGCAGCTTAATTAGGTGAATGCGCATTCGACAAACAGACATGTCCATGTTTTTTCAATGCATCCTACAATGTATTTATCCCGGTTTTTGTGACCGTAGTAAAATTATTGGCTAGTACGAGTATTTTGTTCCACAAAAATTCCGCCAATATTTAATCTGTTACAATACTGATTTTGTATGGGCTAGAGTTGACAGGACTGAAATAACATGTTTTGGAGAAAGATGATCCATATTGCTGCTCTATTCGATGGGCAAAATTCATACATTGGGTATACTAGCTGTCTAGCACATCACCAAATGTCAAACTGACCGATTTTTTAAATATCAAATTCAACTCAATATGGATGATGTTTTGTCAAGTTGTGCGCATTACCCTTAAAATGTTGATATTTAGATGACAAACTGTGTGGGATAGATTTAGAAAATGAGGCTAGTTACTACTGTGAGCTACTTACTACAGTTACATTTCCTTTATAGCCTTCTTATTGATTACTTAAATAGTTATTTTATACCTCTTTTAATAAAAGTTAATAGTCGACTACTAAGTTAATTTTGACATGGTAAGGCTCCCAGGTTTAAAGAGATTAGTGTTTTATTTTGTAATTATTATCTTGTCATGTGATAATTTTATATTTAACCAACTTATTCTTGCCAAGTATTATCGTCGCAACCTAGTTTATTTACATGAAAAAAATTGTAGCGTTTTTGATGTACAGACAACGGCAGGTCAACCTGCCCAAAAAGTTAAAGGTCATTGAATTGATTTTCAACTTTAAGTCCGACGCGTAGAGATCAATATCAATTGAGAAAATTGACGTTTTGTGGTAGGTTGACGTGCTGTTGTCTGTACTTTTGTATTGAAAATACAATCTGTTCCTTATACACATATAGTGTATAGTTATATGGTGCAGGGTACATTTATGCTCTAGTCAAAGATACAATCGGTGATATATTTTTTAAGTTAGGAAAAGTATTTTTACGGAGGGTGGAAAGAAGCAACATATTATTGATTGAATTACAAATTATTATATATTTATTTCCTCTTCTTGTCTGTAGTCAAATAGTGTCAACGTAGAATCGAGGGATCACATGCATTTCGTCAAATGCAAATCTCGACAAACATGTATCTGTCAAATCGCTTGTCTGTCGAGTTGCGTGGCTGTCGAGTTGCGAACCTGACGAAGTTGCGTTTCTGTCGACTTGTGTACTGGCAAAATGTGTATCTGACCACCTGCATCTGCTATCTAAAACATGCGTGTGATCCGAGTCTAGTTATCGAATATAAGGCAGCAGTGATTTGATTAAATTTACTTTATTTATGGGACACATTTATTAGCTACACGTAAAATGAGGTATTTTTGTGATTTTAATTCATTTGATCCTATCCTATATAATTTTGGCAGTGTCCTTCAGTGTCCGTTACACTGTAATATAAAGAAGGACACTGCCAAAATTATACATATACATATGTATTTTGTGGAAATTATCCGTTTGAATTTAACGCCAGATTCACCTTTATTACTTTTCTGGTAGGTACACACCTACTCAACCTACGAACCAAACTTCATGGACGACCAAATAATATTATATATGTAAAAGGGGCTTTCCCGCATGAAAAACCTTCTGTTTCGCGGCATTAAAAAAACGTTACAATTGTGCATTTACTATTTTTTTAATAAAATGCTTTAATTTAATTTAGTGGCTGGCCTATTAGTTATTTTATAACACAATAAAATCTTATTCGAGTTTAGTTAATTAGATAGGCTGTTATATTTATTACTGGCTGTTTCCCGCGCTGACTAAAGATGGCGCTGCTGGTATATTAGATTGCGGTTGCGAAACGGGTCATAGATCCTGTTGTCCAAGAAAGACTGGGCCTACACACCCCGAAAGCTTGACCTGAAAAAAAAGTGTATTAGTGTAGTGATGTAAAAGACAGTACCTATTTAGTATTTCTGCACCTGAAATGGATTTCATATGTGAGGAGCAAAAGAAAGTTAAGTTTAGACACAGTAGTACCGAATCCCCACAATGTCTCATAGATGAATGTATAATACGAAATTGATGTACTAATAAATCAGGTTTTATATTTTTTGTAAAATGACGTATCTTAGTTTACTGTATTGACTATAAATGTAATAAATGAATATAAATATAAATTGGGCAGTCGCCCCTCACTGCGTTATATGCCCCATGTTGCTACGAAGATCCGCCTTACATTGATAAAATTGATTCTAGAACTAGATCTCTATTGGAAGTTTCCGCCTATTGTACGATAGTTACATTTATGATTAACTAAATATGAGAATTGTTTAGTTAGGTACTAACGTGTATCAATCACAATGTTTTTGCGTGGCTTTTTATGTTGTTCACAAAGCTCACTGTTTGTTGTATTGTGTAATGTTGCTTGAAATGTGATAGTAACATGTGTTTATGCAGTTATTAACACTGTTACATAAGTCTTAAAATATTTAAATCATTTAAATCGAATTATGAATTCATCCTCAATCTTTTGCGTCTAGTTTATCTAACAACCTAGCAAAAAAGCATAGAAGGATATCAGATGATACAGGTCATGAGCTTAATTTGTCATAGTTCAGTGCACGTGGTTTGTTCGCCGAATGCGGCCAATAATATGTGTAAGTGAAACCATCACTGGACCGCTGACACCATCAAATAATCAAAACGTTCAATTAAGCGAGGGCGCAAACCTGAACACTTTTGTCTCTTGTGAGGTGTGTCAGACACAAGGTACCGATGAATATCTAATATCTATAAAACCAGTATGAAATCATCCACTCTATGCGCATACGTAAACATTTCTTGTGTTCAGTTGCTTCTACTTAACGCATACTCATGACGATCAAAAAGTGTTTGGTGTCGGCAACTGAAAACTAAAAGTGTCCACGTTTACGCAGCGCCTAATTGTCGTGAAAGCGCTGCTATGCAAATTAGACCCTTAGCATACCTACTAGACTTTTCATCGGCTAGTACTTTGAATATCCACTGATTACAAATCGTTTCAGTAAGCGCATTCTCGTTTGTATTCATAGTTATTTAAAGACAGATCAAACTATCGGATGATTAAAAGTATGTAGTTGGGACTCTTAATCATACTCCAAAATATTGTAAGTATATTAAAAATATTGTATTTATAAAAAAGAATAGTTAAAAACATATAACGTGATATTGTGTGATGTCTTTAATGGAATCAAAAAAGGGCGTAACCTACTGTTATATTAACTATGCCTATAAAAATAAATCCCATATCATTGTGTGCCATTCTTTCAAAACTGTATTTCTAATTCAATTGTAAGAATTTAACCAAAAATCTATTATATTGTTAAGTATTAAGTGTGGATATGACTATTTGTAATTTTGTGATCGTTTGGCTTAATGAATTGTATAAATATTAAAGAACTAAAAACGTACCAATTAAAAGGTATACTTAACTTTTGAATATTCCTTGACCAACTGCCATTTTATGCGTGTCAATTTGTAAACAATTATTATATTATTGGACGTTCCGTGTATTAAAAGTCAAATTTTGAAATTTTTTTGTTTTATTGTCAAAATAATATGCTATGAAATGTATATGGTGCATCCACACCTCAGTTACTTTTTGTGAAGTTAAGTACATTTAGCATTATGGAAACATAACAACTGAGCGAGTAACTGTCTATTTTCATTCTTTATTTGCTTCGTCATTACACTTTGAAACGTTTCTCCACAAAATGTACAGCCGAGGTGTAGATGCAACTTAATGATAAGTGGTTATTTATTTAGATTAAAACATTTAAAAAAATAGTTATTTAGAAAATTTGCGACCGTGCACTAGAAAAGATTTTGAAGCGTTGAAGTAGTTTTTATCCGTACGTTATATCCACCTTCATTTATTTCGAAGCTAAACGAGAATTGAGGGATCGTACACAAAACTGCAATCATTCACCCCTGTGGACGCACGTGATGCGTTCGCCTGCAGTGGTTTTTGCCACTACTACCCTATTCTCAACTCAAACCCGTCGAAGTAGAGTTTGATATCATTTAACGAATATTTAATAAGCTTCGTTCGACGCTCACAAAGATGCTTCTTATAAACTCTGTTGTAAGGACATAGTGTCCAATTCAGCCCGTTGTCAGGGGGCGCATTGTAGGACCCCATCGCGCAGACGCGGAAGCCATCAGTACGTCACACTAGCGTTAATCTTCGGGCCTACAGTTTCATATCTGTATCGTTTCTTTTATTTGGCTCTGCACGATGTGGAATAATTCGGCTGTGTTTTGTTTTGGAGATTAGAGCGATATTTGATATCGGAGTGCTAGCAGTATGTAGCGTGAAAGTGGGAGTGTAGAGCGCGGCTATGTTCATCCCGTTGGGTTTGTTTATGTATTGGAAGACAACAGATTGGTGCAGCCGGCTAGCACTCCGGCGTATGAGCTCGCATGTTTTCAGTCGCGGCATGAATGAGCGCGGCATCGTGCAGGTCTCGTTTGATCGCGCGTGGTCGATGTGTAAGGGACTTGATGTGCAGTGTTGACGTTCACCGATACAAATTCAGACAGTGTGGTAATAGTGCGCTGGAATAGTTGATACGACACCGGTGTTATTTTTCTTAGTACTGGTAAGTTATCCACGTTACTGAAATTTACAAACCATGCGTGTTGAAGTCTATTTAGCATATAAAGTTGAAAGATAATGTTGCAATTTCATTGATTAACTTAAATGTTCAGCGTAAAAACAAAGAAAAGATCACATTATGTATATAGTTACCTAAATAAACAATAATAAATGAGCTACATTTTCTCGGAAGAAAACTAGTAGGTATTAAATTGAATAAAATCATATTAACAAATATATTTTTTTAATGATATTAACTATTATAAAAAAAAAATTGAGGCTCTGCACTAACTTAGGAATTGAATTATATGAAGACCATGCCAACAAAGTCGCGGGTACCTAGCTAGTAGAAGGTAAAGAAATAGTGAAACGTCCTACTAATATGTAGGTAAATATAAAAAATACCTACAGACTTGGTAAGTTTAAGAGAAGGCTGAATTGTTAATTGTTTTATTAGGGCTCCGTACCCAAAGGATAAAAACGGGACCCTATTACTAAGAGTCCACTGTCTGTCTGTCACCAGGCTGTATCTCATGAGCCGTGATAGCTAGACAGATGAAATTTTCACAGATGATGTATTGTTGCCGTTATAACAAAGATTGTATATCAAAAACAGAATAAAATTAATATTTAAGTGGGGCTTCCATACAATCAACGTGTTTTTTGCTGTTTTATGGTTATTTTGTATTTTGCTTATTTCATAATGGTACGGAACTCTTCGTGCACGAGTCCGATTTGCACTTGGCCAGATTTTTCTTAAGGTATTTCTCTTCACAATGTTAGCACTCTTTCTCATTATGCCATTAATTATTCTTGCAAGCGGAATTGGTAAAAAGGTCAAATAATAGCGAGTGTTGGATAATGAAACATTTTGCAGTGTTGTCTGTTCCAATCTATTGTGGCCAATTAACTTTCATTAACTTTAATTATGCGTTAATTTCGACGAGTTTTGTTTGCAATATGTACGCACTAGTAGTACATTTAGGTATGAACGTTATTTCTATTGTCATACAGGCATTCGCAACTGCCTTTGCACTTTACGGAAACTTCAACTCCAACAAATACAAAATGTATGTTCACCTACATCTAGTTAAAATGATAATTCTTTGTAAGTAAAAGCAATCCCTCATTCATGATCTGAAAGATACTAGCAAATCTTATGTCGGTAAGGTACCAAAATTAAATAAAATATCTGAAATAGTGTACCAGCTGGCGACGTTTACCATCGACGTTACACCATCATTTACCTGGCTTTACATCAAAATACGACACCAGGCCTGATGCGCTGGGCCTGGCTCGAAAAAATGTTCAGACTGGGCTACCAGTACCATCGAAGGCAGTATTGTTCGGAACGGAACCACTACTGCCCATACCTCATGCCCATGGTTGCGCGAAAGAACCAAAGAAACACATCTAACAGAATGAAGAACAACGAAGAATGCAGGCAAACGAAAAATGCAGTTCCGGCGGTATCAAATAACCTTGCCCGCAACCTCATCAGACTAGCAAAGGACAAAATTCGCAAGGTCATAGGTGTTTTAACCTACCACTGTCCTCTTAACAAACACCTGTTTAACATAGGTGTGACAGACAGCCCCACATGCAGAGGATGCATGGATTCAGAAGAAACGCCACAGCACGTGCTACTGGAATGCAGAAGCTTGAAAGATCAACGGGCACGGATTCTCCAATCACCAGGATAGCTCCCGGAAGCCTGCAGCAGTCTGAAAAGGCTGCTGACCTTCTGGGATGACCTAGGATGGTTGGAGTAAGAAAGACTAAGTAGCACGCACAATGGCCCAATCATGAGGCTAAGTGCCGAAAAAGACCAGCTAAACTAACTAACCAGTACCACCAAGGTGTCAGTAACCGCGCGCGCACTCCTTTTAAATTTGCCCTCACACCCTTCCAAATTTAAAGATCGAAATGCTCTGTGCGAAAAAATAACCACAATGTGTTCTGGCGTTTGAATGTTCCCACAATACGAATTTTGTGTTGTGGCACTTCACCACTTGTTAAACGGCGTCGCGTTTTGGCATACAAAGGAGCTACAAAAAGAAGCCTGTGTTTCTTGTAATGTTAAAAATTCATAGCATTTTAACTTACAGCCTTTGTAATTTGAAAAATATCTTGCCTTACTTAAAGAAATGGGTATTTCAGGTTTATTTATTTATTTTACATTATGCCGGTAAATTCACAAACGTGACATTAAACTTGCAAAGGGACAGACAACTGTCACTTCTGATTTAACTTCCGAAAAGCCTAACCACGTGATTGACATTTGATAAAGATAAAGTTAGGTAGCTTCTACTTAGTGCCTATTTGGTGATGCTCTTTCTAATTCAAAGGATGGTATGATAAAGCGAGCTGACTCAGATGAAGTTTAATTACTCTCGGCTTGAATACATGGGGTTGTTTATTTCCGTCTCTAAAGCCTGAGGCGAATCGCCTCTTGTCAAAATCAACAGAAAATGTACAAAATCCGGCTACTTGTCTGGCATGCGAAAACCTTCGTGACGGGTATTGTACCTATTTTCAGAAGGAATAAGTTGTTAATGTTGTAAACCCAGGTACAATTTTCGACATTATTTATTCTGCTTATTTCATAATAAATATTGTGATAAATCACAGCTAATAAGGTTACCGTCCGTTATCCTTTGAAAATAATGTTTATCCCACTGAAGTTTATAACAGTATACGAGTATCCGAGCAAATTATATTTATGAGATTTTTTAGGGTTAGATCTTAAAAAGTTTGTTATTTATTAGTTAGATTGCTTTAGGAGTTCAACACAACGCCTTAGTGAAGTTCAGTTTCTTTCGCACTTCCTGACTTTTACAAATGACGGACTTAATGCCTATTATGCTGACGACCTGTGTAATAGCGCTTTATCAACACATAATACATACAACATTATCCTATATGCTTTAAAATACTTCAAATACCTAGCTGAAAATGCCTGACGCAGTTTTTGAAACTAAAATATCCGTTGGCATTTTATTTTCATTTATTTTGTGCAGTAACCACAACGCGTTTATTTTCCAATGGAAAGTATTTCTATTTTATAGTGATTGCTGAACAAATACGGGCAATCCCGATACAAAATCCATATTCAGAGAGCGACTGGCCAATCTAACTTAATTACACTGTGTGTACGCATACGGATACGCAGTTCTATTTCGATAAATATTTTCGCTAAATTCAATTCATATTTCCCCCTTCAGCACAGCAAAACGAAACAATAGAAAGATCGTTATATGTCAGGGCCTTTCATTGATGTTTCTATCGCTGTCGATCAGACATTGAAGTTAAGTATAGTTTAAAACCGAAAGTTGGGTTTAAACTGTTCTAGTCAGTTTTTTTAACCTAACTTTTTAGGTACTGGGGGATCAGTTACAATCTTAGTTGTTTCTAACAATATACAATGTACTAGTGGCTGGTGCAAGAAAGTTAGAAACAGTACGCACAAATATATCACCATTGGCAAGTTTAGACGCTATCAATCTTGCGCAGACCGAGCCAAGCCAACTGGCGAGGATGTGTGCTGTAAACACGACATACACAAAATATAATAGTGCAGAAAGCCCGCTCGTGTCCATCTACCCTGAGACCACACAAAGGTCTTTGGAGTTAACGTTTTCCTTAACTAGGTATCACTTTCATCCTTCAAAGATATAAACTACTACGCATTTTTCGCCCTATGCCTTCGGTCTGCAGTGTAACTAGTATCTTGCCCTCAGCACTTGCACTACTAAGTGATGTCCTAGTCTGTGTGTATTACCTGTTTTAAACAAATGGACATCCTAATTAATATTTTGAATTCACACAATGATAAGTATTTCGATCGCAGTACGCATACGTTGGGATTTAGCCACAAAGTCTGAGGTTGCGGGTTCGAATCCCGTAATGGAAAAATGTTTGTGTGATGAGCATGAACATTTGAACCTAAATCTGGATGTTTAAAACGTATTTAAGCATGTTTATCCGTTATCTAATCATCATAGTAGGTACAAGCTTTGCTTTGTGGGATTAGCTAATTGTTGTTGTTGTGGAAACACTTAATAAAACAATTTATTTGTTTACTAGAAGCTAGCCTACTGTTCTTTTATCTTGTGTGACCGAGCCAAATGGTGCGGGGATGTATGCTTGTAAACACAATATTACTCACTACTAGCCGAAACTACGTATTGAACTTTATGGACAGTTTAATTAACTCTGGTTATTGGCTTTTCCTTGTGTACCTAAAACATATGCTTAAAGTTAGTTCCATATGTAAATAAACGAATCACTTCTTTTCATTATGACACTATAACAAAATGACTATAATTAATTATTATTATAATAATTACAATCAGCTCTTGCCTACTTGTTACACTTAATTCATAGCTGTAAGTTTAATTTATTCATCATTTGCCTGCCCTGTTCCCAGGTCATCAGGGGTCGGCGCAGTATGTCTTTCTATTCCATGCAATCCGGTCACTCGTCGTTGAGTCATTCACTCCCTTCTCAGTCATATCTCTCCTCACACAATCACAAAATCTCTTCTTAGGTCGTCCCCTACTTCTCCACCCATCAATACTCATATCCATTACTCTTCTCGTGACGTGCTCCTCTTCCCTTCTCATCACACGTCCATACCAAGACAAACGGTGTCCTTTCATCTTTTCTGCTACAGGTGCCACTTTCATACTTCCTCTAATATATTCATTCCTTATCTTGTCCATTCTCGTCACCCCACACATCCATTTCTGCTGCATGCAATCGCTTTTCATCTACCTTCTTAATGGCCCAGCATTCAGAGCCATGTAGTAAAGCAGGTCTTATAATAGTTTTGTAGACTTTTCCCTTTAGCTTTAAGGGCATCCGTGGGTCGCATGTTGTTGCTATGATCTGTCGCCATTTTATCCAACCTGAGTTAATTCGTTGCTTAACGTCCCTGTCAATGTCACCGTCGCTCTGTACGAGAGACCCGAGGTACCGAAAGTCGGAACAGACTGGCAAAAGCATTCCGGCAAGTGTTATGGGCAAAGGGCTGGAGAGACCGCCGAAGTCACAGAACAGATATTCTGTTTTAGTTCTGCTGACTTTTAGGCACACGTTCTCCAGTCGTTGCCGCCACTCCTCCAATCTGTTTTGGACCTCTAGGGCGTCTTCCGAAACCAGCACTATGCCGTCGGAGAACAGCATACACCAAGGGGCCTCCCTCTGTATGTCCGACGTCAGGGCATCCATTACCATAAGGAAGAGGTACGGGTTAAGTGCCGACCCTTGGTGCAAGTCCACAGCGACACTGAAGCTAGTACTAGTGCCGACTACGGACCGGACTTGAGTACTGCACCTGCTATACATAGCTCGAATCAACTGCAGGTACTTTCCAGGCACACGTTTCTTCTTAAGGGCCCACCACAAAACCTCACGAGGTATCCGGTCGTATGCCTTTTCGAGGTCAACGAACACCATGTGCAAGTTTTTATGTGCCCTTTTAAACTTTTCGCACATTTGGTGAATGGCAAAGATGGCGTCTGCTGTTCCTCGACCAGGCATAAAACCGAACTGGTTTTGTGAAATTTCAATCTCCTCTCTCAGTCGCTGCTCAATAACTTTTTCCCAAACTTTCATACTGTGTGACATTAGCTTTATTCCTCAATAGTTATTGCATTCTTGCACATCACCCTTGTTTTTAAAAATGGGCACCAGCAGGCTGTTGCACCATTCGTCAGGTATCGCTTCTGCGTGCAGCAATTGAAGAATAAAGCTAACCACTTCCATCCCTCCAACCTTAATAACTTCCATACCTCGACCGGTATTCCATCCGGTCCTACCGCTTTCCCTCGCTTCATTCCATTCACTGCCCTTTCCATGTCTTCTACACTAATCCCCCTTACTAATCCTATATTAATTTGTGCAGCTTCGAATTAATAATAATTTGGCAGAAGTGAAGAAGTGAAGTGAAGATTTGAAGAATTTGTGTAAGTTTAATTTATTCAAATTGTTAAAAGAATTCGTATAAAAAAAACACAAAACTGTCGTAGAAT
The DNA here is from genome assembly GCA_963576865.1 of Anania hortulata. Classification (NCBI taxonomy): domain Eukaryota; kingdom Metazoa; phylum Arthropoda; class Insecta; order Lepidoptera; family Crambidae; genus Anania; species Anania hortulata. Next base: position 13,789,765 of record OY756396.1, on the reverse strand, counting down.
GTAGGCCTTACAATCTTACTTCGACTGGACTTTAGATTTTAAACCAATTCGGAGGATGTTATTATATTTTAGCAATATAATATCCACTGCAGGATGAAGCCTAAGCACCAACGACGAAGCACCAACTATGGGTATTACGCTATGGCAATCTTGGCCAGTTAATTCCAGTTATGTCGCCAGCCTATCTAGCAGAAGGACGGTCGACTTCTTATTCCCATTTGCGGCCACCATTTAGTCAAGAACTTGCACCATCTCATCTGCCATCAGCACGTAGATACCATCGTAAGAGCATAAAAAGATAAAATCTTGCGACATGGTTCCCCAATTAAACCTACGCACTGAAATCTTGGTTAAATAAATAATAAACTATCTGATCCGGCAAACTTCGCACCGCCTTAGAATCAAAACTTCATTGAAAAAATGTTTTTTCTTCTGATGTTTTAATAGTTATTTTGCTATTCGGGCCTAACAATCTAACAAGTCAAAGATCATAAAAATCAGTCCAGCCAGTCCAGTTATAAATGGTTACAATTGTTATAACACGACTTTGTATTAGTTTGTATGTTTGGGTGCTAGTCTCGCTTAAAAAGCTGAATGAAGTTATCTAAAATTACAGGCACTCATGTAGAAGAAACTGATCTAGCCGATCACATAAGAATCTTATTCTGTTTTTACGTTTTCCCGAAGCAGTGTCTAATTAACTTGAATATTTCTGCAAACCCTTCAGAGTTGCAGAAGGTTTTTAAATTGCTGTTCTCAATCCCAAGCGATCCAGTTGTGCTTAACAGATAAGAGTTTGCTCGTGGCGGAGACAACTGATTAGCAATTCAATGAAGCTCATACATACACATTCAAAGGTTGCTGCGTTGCAAAAATGATAAGTAAAAGTTGAGAATGTATTTTTTTAAATGTTTAATTTTGAAAATTAGTTTAAGTTTAAGAGGAACATCAAGGAGCCGAAAAAGTTATTCGGTTTCTCCATTCATTTAGTGGTATTATCAAGGTACCTACATAATAATTTTCTATGAAAATAAAAATCAGGCGGCAATCGAATTACTGTAGTCGTAGTTGGTGAATTCGTAGTCGTACGTAGCAATGTTCGTAGCACAGCAATAATTCGTATTATTTTTGATCTAACATTTATGCTTTCCATCTTTTTGTGCATTAATAACAAATTGACAACACGAGTAATTGTAAACAGGAAATTTTAAATATTATAGTTTGCTGTATGAACCTGTTTAAACTGACCATCGAGGACACGAAAAAAGGTGAGAGCAAGATTTAAAAGAAAAACTTAAAAGGTTTAGATATAATATTTGTAATTTTAAAAAAATACATTACAGTAAGTTTTTTTTTTCATTTATAATTTATGTTATTTTTGCGTAAATGATGCTAGAATTTTATGTTATTTAAAAATATCAAACACTTATTCAGTTTAGTTTTTAATTGCTAAATTGCGGTTATTTTTAGGGTTTCGGGGTCAAATGGCAAAACGTAACCATTATAATGTTTAGTCCGTCTGTGTGTTGCGGAGAAAAATTTTTTGGTGTCGTTAATTTAAAACTTCAAATTACTTCGAATCCGTTTGCGGTGTGTGTCGCAAGCTCACGACATACGCACTTGCCGGTTTAAAATTATACATATCGCTGGCTAGGTAGTGAATGCATGCAATGTAGCTAAACTATGCATGCTGTTTCTTGACTTTATCGACTGAAATAAACAATTTACGTTAGCAAAAATAGGCCAAGGTCGATGTTTCCTTTTTAATTCCAGCTAGTCTTTATTTACTCTAAACTCTAAAGTGTGCTAGTAGGAACGGCTATGCATTTGTTTATGTAGCAATGTATAAACCAACTGTATAATAAATTAACCACATAAGTAGTTGAAATTCGTAAACAACTTGCGTGAATCATCATCTCGCCTCAAATCACCTTCTCTGATAAAAAAAAAAGTTATGGTATCTGAGGAATTAGTTATACTATTTTAAAATGCCGTCAATGTGCTTGATTCTGATGGATAAACACGTTTCGACATTAATCAATTCTACTTCATTTGGTATTTGAGGCGCCCTTGAAATATCTTAAACTTTGAATAAACAATCTGTTCCTCGCACTACTACGAGATGCCGCTGCTAGCATATTAGATTATAATGGCGAGCTACATCATTAAAATACTTAAAGACAAGACTGATTAAATATTATTATATTGGTTCGATCACGCCCGCTATAGTACCTATGCTGGGGCCTAGACGCGAACCACGCGGTCTCCCATAAACATGTATCTGTTCTGCTGCGGTCACAGGTGGGGTGGACATGAGCTGAACGCCTTTTGCGCTAAAACCCAGTTTAGCTTAAGTAGTATTTTTTCAAAGACCTAAGCGAAATAAAAATAATAAAAACATGTAGAATATGTAATCAATTTAATCTCCAGGATGCAAGAGTTAAAGAAATATCGCATCAAATTGAAAATCACGAAGAGATAAATAGGGTCCGATGGCTTTACGATCTGGCAATGACGTTGGTAACTGTCCATTCTTATCTAGCGTGGACCCAACCCTTTTCACTGCCACTCTACACATTGTATAGCGTCTCGGCGTTTATGTTGATCCCGTAGATGGATAATGGTCAAAGTCGCCAAAAAAAAACAGGTCTTGTTTAAATTGATATATTAAGGCCCGATTCGACCAAATACAAAATAAAACCAGTTTAACTATAACAGGAATAACTTTACTTCTTGAATTTACTTTTTGATAACTTCGTTTACGTTTTTCCAAGTTACTTCAGGAATACACTATACTCAGTTTTATTTTATTTTGAATAATGAACGAATGGATACGCCTAAATCCATGTTATCTATTTCTTCTAGGTCGTCATCAATTGCCACAACAATTAAATTTTGTAGGATAACAGAATGCCAATGGTAGACTATACAACTTGACAGTTTCTAGGTGACAAGAGTGGATTTGACAAGTGACAACTTTGACATTTACTTATTCTCAGTATAATTAATACACTGTCAAAGTCGCCCGTTTTAATATTTTTCATAGATTAGTTGTTGGTAGAATGAAAAATCAGCTTACTCTAAATTAAGCAGTGGTATACTCTCAAGTTAAAACTTACACCAGCTTGGTCGAATCCGGTCTAAGTGTGAGTGACACTAGACAAGGTTTAAATTCCTGTTACATTTTTAAAAAAATTGTTAACTGCAAATTGCAATATGTTTGATTTTGCTCAATTTTGTCCTGATCTTTCTCGAAAATTCTACTGTATGATATAAACCAATAGACAAAAATATATCAGAACGCCATGTGGACAAGCATTTAACTGTGTCCGAAGCTATTGTTATGACGTAACTGTTATAGTGTTCTGCTGTAATCTCGTGCATATTTCAAGCATCCCATGACTTCGGCAAAATTAATAGGCCGTAACAATTTTACGACCTAAACTTACGTAGTCTATGACGTAAGAGACATCTTTATGTCCAAATCTTACTAAATTAATATTTTATTGACACATTTACACAACAGATACAAATTCTTTTGAAATAATATTAGCTATTTCTATTTTGGGAATTTTATGGTTGCCCACCATTACATATTTTTGAGTAGTTACTCTAAGATCTATAACTTGTCCGTCAATTAGTCGTCCCGCTGTAGTTCAGCAGACCGATTCTTTAGGTATTCTATTTCAATGCCTATCAGTCGAATTAAATTTGTTCGTAACTATATTTTGTGAAGTCTCATTTTTCCAGTAATGTGAAGAAGCATACTTGGTTGGTACATACGAGTATGTCCGAGGCTGCGGAGTTTGATATTAGGATGTCTTTAAGTCTGACAGGAGGTTGGTGTTTTTCTCCTATATTTTATAATTCATCATCATAATCAGCACGTCAGGCCACTGCTGGGTATGGCTTTTTGCTGCTGCCTGTCACAGGTCTCAGTATGTCAAAATAACAAATATCAATTCAGCGTTCTCCCGGCTGTCTAAGACCATTGTCAATACACACACCCTATCGGTTGTTGAATTAAATTGGTTGTTTACCTAAAAGTTCGAACGTTAGATGCCTTCTGGCGGTTTTTTCGCCTTAAAAACTATACGCCTGCTTAATCCATTATCATTTTTAACCGTGAAGATAGATATAGTTGAAAAGTGGTCATATACTTTGCTACCCTTCCACTATAAATTCGCTGTCGGAACGGCCCTAACTTATCGGTCGCGGCAGCTGGCCCGGTCGCCCTATCATCGGCCGACGAGACGCCGGTTGGAAAACTGCTTTATAAAACAACTAGCGGTTCCACGCGACTTCGTCCGCGCAAATGTCGGATTCCCCATACAAATTTTCATCCTTCATTGCCGGACGGATTTTTGCATAATTCTTTCATAGTTAGACAACTCGATTAGCATAGTGATGCATTATTTCGCCTTAAACGCAAAGGGTTTCATTCCCGGTTCGGGTCAAACCAGAAGACGAACTTTTCTGAACTGGCTCGATGGTTCCTAATACATAGAGTCCAATTTTATTAGTTATCTTTTTTTAAGGGGCTGATTCTACAATGCTGATTTACAAATCTAATATACAACAACTTATTTTATAGGATTTAACGAAATCAACATTGAACCTGCAATAAGTCACGGCACGCCGCAGTGCTGTTCTCTGAAAGCTCGGTCACACTGACAGCGCGTCATTGTGCAAATTGTTTGTAAAACGCCATTATGATTATGATCATAACCAGATAGCTATTGTCATTGTAGTGGTATTGCAAAGTAGAATTGCGGTCCAGAGATTTAAAAGATAAAACTGCTAAAATTTAATTACAGGACTGAATGAAGCTGAATATTTTGACATGGGTCTGTGAATGATAAAGGAACCGGATACTTGTCTTTATCAAAACAAATCGAAACTCGATCTTCATTTGAAAAACGTTGATAACTACGAGATTGAATTCGAATTGTTCAATGCAATAAAACTTAATCATATTTTTTAGGGTTCCGTACCCAAAGGGTAAAAACGGGACCCTATTACTAGGACTCCACCGTCCGTCTGTCTGTCTGTCACCAAGCTGTATCTCATGAACCGTGATAGCTAGACAGTTGAAATTTTTACAGATAATGTATTTCTGTTGCCGCTATAATAACAAATACTAAAAATAGAATAAAATAAATATTTAAGTGGGGGCTCCTTTACAACAAACGCAATTTTTTTGCCGTATTTTTCTCGATATTAATAACGGCAACAGGTATAGACGCTTGAAATATTCACAGGATATTACAGATAATGGTACGGAACCCTCCGTGCGCGAGTCCGACTCGCATCTGGCCGGTTTTTTACTTTTCTGATAGTCATGACGAACTTAGTAAGTAGAACAGTTTACAAAAAAAAAACATAGATGGACCAATTTCATAACTACCAATAAATATATAATTAAGAAACTTTTCTCGCGGACCCAGTTGCTGTTCTATCCATAGCCGACAACAAAGGAAAAGAAATAGTAAATATAAAAGTTAACTCTAGTTAGAGGGACGTGCGGTTTCCATCTGTTTAGCCCTCCTTGCCCTCACCCTAATGACCTTGTGTGCCCTCCGGTTTATACACCCTCGACTTTCTAAGGGATTAGCATTTTTTCCTGTTCTAGTCTTTATGAGCCGGATTATGCTTAATCTGCTATACAGGGTGAGTATCATCATGAAGTCACGCATTACCTTTAAGTCCTACGCAAGCTATTGTTAATATGGGGACCTGAATATTACTCATTTATTCAGTATTTAGGTCCTCTTTTGAGCAATTATACTCGTTATAAAATATAGTTTGGCGCTATTATCAGGACTACATAATATTGGCTGGTGATGAAGAGAAGTGGCAAAAAAAAGGCGTGTAAAAATCGCGAGCTAGCCAGGTTACAAAGTCCATGCGTTCTGTCTAAATAATGGTCTTCTTTTTATGATCCCTTTCATAAGAATTTTTATAATGTGAAATATGAATTTATGAACAAGACAAGTTTAACAAGAGTACTTATACGTACAGACAACATTTGACGTTTTTTCAATTAATATTGATGTTAATCGATTAGGTACTTGTCCGTAATTTACTTGACAGAATTTCAGTTGGCCGAAAACTATAGATCGACATTTCATTTGCTATATGTATCATTTGACAAATTTTTAGTCCATCGAAATATCTTTAGACATAAGTATAATTTTATCGAACTACGTTTCGTCGATTTTCAGAATAGCTTTTTGCTGTTGGCCGAAGTGTCTTTTGAATCTTTTTTATTTACCAGAATACTGCGTATTTAATAAGACTAAATTGGTTAGGTTAGGTTAAGGCGAGCGAACGGAGCGAGCGTGCCGCGGCAGCGGCCGCCGAGCGCTTAAAAACTAAGGATAAATTGAAGGGATAAGGATGAAAGATTAATTATTATAATATTTGAAGCATTTCTCTGGAAATTAAATCATTTAATATTAATAGCTTTGGCAAATGTTGTATGTAACATAATAAAATACTTAATACATACTTGAAACATAATACTTCGAACAAATGTTATTTCGGCCAAGCCAAGTTCGGTAATAAGTTTTTCGAACAAATGAAACGTCGAGGTAACAATAAAAAACGAATTAATAATAGGTCAACTGATACAGTGGCAAAAGTCGTTTTAATGAAATGAAAAAAGGCGAAACGAAATTAGTCGAATAGTTTTCGGTGAAATCAAATTCGGTAAACAACTTTTCGAACATAAGATAGGTAACCTTAACCTCGCGGTGTCGGACTTAAAGTCAAAATCGGTTGAATGACCTTTAACTTTTTGGTTTCTGCCGTTGACTGTACCATAAAAAAATTAATACTTTTCCCCAAGAACATCGTGTACATACCCTATAGAGCAGCAATACGAACCATCTTTCTCCGAAACTAGTAAGTGATTTTTCACTTACATTTAGTATGAAATGACAAGTCCTGTCAACTTTCGCCCATACAAAAAAGTACAAATACAGATTTAAAAATGGCGGAAATTTATGTCGAACAAATCATATGACTTTTCTACTCTATAGATAGGGTATGTGCTCCATGCTCAAGAATGAATTATCACGTTTATATAGTCTGAAGCTCGGAATGGCAAGTTTATTTCTGTTACTCAATAACAATATTCATAATATTCAGTATATAGACCTAAACACTATTCTATTTCTATACCTGGCCCCTGTCAAAAATCACTTCCCCACTTTGAGACCGCGACAATCGGTATATTTTCTGGCACATTCTAATATATACCTAATATACAATAACTTGTTCGTCAAAACGATAATCGGAAAACGGCTATCACTGAAATTCAAGATTGTATATTTTGTATTCAAAAATTCAAAATTCAAAAAAATTTAAAAATTGTTTATTCACATAAATGACAGTTTTATACACTGGTTGTCGAAGCCTCCTTTTAAGCATGTTAATGCCTGTGCCAGGAGACTCCGCTCCTTCTTAATAATTTTTAACAATAGTATACAATCATGTGACATATTATGCTACAAACAATGAACTTAGCAACAATACGTTTTTTTTTTTTTTTTTTTAACTAAATTTACAAGTTTATTTTTTATTTTTTTTAAGACAATTATATCAGTTCACCATGTTTTTTGTGTAAGTATGTATATGTCTGAGAGTGTATATATGTGCTTGTATGTGTGTATATGTATGCATGTGTGTGTGTGTGTATGTGTGGATGTGTGTGTGTATATGTATATACATACAAATATACGTACCCTCTACATAGAAAGTACGTATATTTGGATGTATGTTAATTGAATATTTTACTTGAACGAAGAGCAGAGTTAGACCCTCAGTCACCAACATTAATGTTTACCTCTTATAATCCATAAAAGTTTCTATTTCGTTGTAGCTTAAATCCTTTACCCAATTTCTTACTATAGATTTACACTCATAAAAGGTTTTATTGTATATTTGTGTTTCTTTATTGAGTTTATTATATAAAAAAGCTGAACGTGATTCAAATTGCACCCTAGCAAATTGTGTTTTCCTATGGGGAACATGTACTACATTGTTCTTTCTTCTCCTACCCACTATGCAAGTCTTGTAGATAAGATTTCTGTGTTTTTTTAAAATTGTCTGTATAATGTACAATTTACGTACTGTTAATAAGTTACTAATTTGGTATAGGTTTTGTGTTGAGAATGTCTTTTTTTTAAAGTACATCACTTTTAGCAAAGTGCGTTGTGCTCTTTCTACTTCTAGGAAACGCGTCCTGAGTGCACCGCCCCTAATTGGGATACAATATGTTATTATAGATTGGACCAGGGAGGTGTATATTTTGTTTAGTAGGTTATTAGTATCATCTGTAGTGCTGGTTACATTTTTTGGTGATATATATCTCAATGATTTAAAAATCCAGTTGAATTTACGAATTCGCGATGTAATTTGTTCAATTTGAGGATACCACGATAGCCTTTGATCCAACATCACCCCTAAATATTTCACATGCTCAACTTTATTTATTTGAGGACAGCTACACGTACTATCAGGACCACTCAAAACTTTACAAGTGTGTATTTTTATATTGAAATCTTGGCAAGGTTGAGAATCATTATAAATACTGAAGCATAAGTAATTGGTCTTGTCGGTATTGAGGGTAAGTAGATTATTTTTTAGCCATAAAGCTACCTGGGCCGTACCCCGCTCCGCAATTGTTTTTACATTAGACCAACTGCTACCAGAGAAGACGATTGCTGTGTCATCAGCGTATGAGAATATTTTCGCATTAGTAATAGGTCTGTTACAGAGATCATTGATGTAAATAAGGAACTAGGTAGGGCCCAGGACACTTCCCTGGGGAACGCCACATGATACATCAATATCATCACTTGTACAGCTGTCAAGTTTAACTTTTTGTTTTCTATTAGACAGGTAGTCTTTGAAAATTTGTAGCTGCGTATCTCTAATGCCAATTTTTTCTAATTTTTGCAAAAGGATCTTATTTGAAACCGTGTCGAAGGCTTTTTTTAGGTCTATGAACACTGAGATACATTTTGTACCTCTATCAACTTGTTCAGTTATTAGTGTACTTATGGCTGTCACTGCATCCTCTGTTGAGATACCATGTCTAAACCCGAACTGGCTTGGAGATAGGATATTATAAGTATCAAGGTAATATAGCAAACGAGTATTTAGTAGTTTTTCCAAAATTTTAGCCAAAACAGGAAGCACCGAAATGGGTCTATAGTTACTGATGTTATCTTTTTTCCCCCCTTTATGGACAGGAGTTATTATAGATCTTTTTAATGAGTCAGGAAATACACCAGTCGCAAAGCAAAGGTTTGCTAAGTGGGTGACAATAGGTATAATTACATCCTTAACATATTTGATATATGAGGTAGAAATATTGTCCCAACCTGGAGCACTGTCTGACTTTAAGTTCATTATTATTCTATTTATTTCATCATAATCTGTGTCCAGAAGAGCAAGTGATTGTGGCTGGGTTGGTAGTTCATATAAATATTGTTTAAAATCGTCCTCATTTATTGTTGAAGTAATGTTTTTAGCCAGTTCGTTACCGATATTAGCAAACTAACTGTTTATAAAATTTGCAGAATCAGCAGCTGTATGAAAACGTTTCTAGGTATTTACTTGAAGTTTATACGTATTACGAAAACTAAAAATGCATTCTACTTAATATAATAGTCCAAAAGAAACACCCACGAAAAGGCACTAATAAACTTATTACTATTTTAAGAGTTGAGCTAAATCGTTCTAGCGAGACTTTTTACATAAAAAATCCTAATTGAAAATATAGTCTCTTTACTGTAATAGCCACTTCAATTTTTCACTATAGCGGAAAATAATATCAAATGAAGTCTAATAAGAGTATTTCTATACATAACAATGAACTCTGAAGGGTTTTAAACATCCTTTGGAGAAGTTAGTACCTGTGCACGCAAACGCAGTAATTTACCACAACAAAAAGGCGGTTGCATTTTTACCGCTTGGGTAATAAAAAGCCCGATTATGCTATCTAGACATCAAGCTTAGATTTATAGCGCGAAGGTAGCTACAATTTATTTTAGTGCAATATACCTAATTATGATTGATTATAATAAGTAAACGCACGAGTAGACAGTATAATGGGCTAGTTTCCTAAAAAAATATAATTAGTCCGTCAGTTGGATTAACAGAAAATATTGGACACGTATTTTTTCTTTTCTAAATCAAAGAAAAAATTATGAAGATATAGCCCGTTAAAGTTTCGCGTAACGTCACGCCTTGCGACACTTTAGCAAGGCATGACGTCACTCCCAAACTTTGATGCGCTTTATCTTCGTAATTTTTTGTTTAGTTGACAAAAGACAAAATATGGGTCCAATATTTTTTGATAATCTAACTGACGGACTAAATAGAATAATCTTTTTTTGACCCAGGAAACTAGCCGTCCGAAGGGAAAATGACAGTCTACACCGTAGCTGACAAGAGCCGTAAAAACACCTGCTCGAACTCGGCATTGAAATAAAACAGTAAATAAAATCAGCCAATGTTAAATGTTTATGACGTTATACTTATAAATTGTATTATAATCCACAGCTATTTATAACAAAAAAGCTCGACAGTTAAAACGATTTGTATCAGTTTACAACGTGTTTTACTTTACGGCTTATTTTTCGCCGATTTATCGGCTGGACAGAAATTTCATTTCGCATTGGGTGTCGTGTGAAATAAATTAAAAGGTTGTCTGTTAGCGGCAGCCAAAAAGGATTTGGCAGCTTTCCAGAAAAATATTACCTTAAAAGTGGGTTTATCGCGAAATCGAATTTGAACTTACTGACCCAATGCAGGAACTGGTTTATAGACTATTGCTAACTTGCGGTTATCAAAATTGGTCGAACTATAGCAATGTTGTCCCTGACAACCTTTTGATGCGTGACCGTTAGGAGACATCTGTAACAAGCTTTACCTTATTTCTAATTTCTAATTCAAAATGGATTCTAAGCTATCACTGCAGGTCTCATCAAGGCAGTTGGGTAGTAACACTTGAGTTTTAATAATAGATTGTATTGCTGAGCGAGCTCCTGGCCAACGATTCATAACCTTTCTATAACGAATTGACAATCGCTAAATCACGTGACACTAATGCTAAATCCTAAAGTATCACATAGTTTTCCGGTCGACAATTTATGCTATCGAGCGGTTCTGAATCACCGTTCCATTTGACCATTTTTGTCGCCAAAGGATTTAAGAAGAAAAAATGATGAGGAAGGAGTAGAATATGCCCCGTTTAAAATTATAGTATTTGACTTTTCATAATGGTACTAACATTTTAGGATAAATGCAGGATCGAAGTTTTAGACAGACGGCTGTCTTCAAGATGCTGTCCTGTGGTCTAATGAATTGCGGCTACGCAGGATGCAATTACACAATTGCCACAAATTATCTACAATGGAATAATGAAGATGATAATACCTATAAAGGGATGCCCTGTCCAATTTCAGTTTTAGTTGATGAATATCACGTTAATTCCCGTTTTAGTGTGTATTAGGTAATCGTTCAACGCGAAAGTTTAAAAGTACGTCAAAGCAAAATTTAACTAAAACTATGTCCATGATTTTAGTTTATTGTTAATGTAAACCATGAAATGTACTTACCGTTTATTTCCCAGTTACATAAAATAGGTATAACTATGTTTTGTAATTTACAGATGAGACATGATAATTAGAGAAAGGTTTTTATGATTAACCTTCTAAAGTCGTTAGTTGACGAAACGATAAATTTGTATTACTAGCAATTTTTATCGGGATTTTTTGAGATGTTAGAGTTGTCTCCGATTTTTTATTGTAATTGGGAATAAGTTCGTTGTCTTATTATTAACCCTGTCTTTGTTACTTTACGCTAATTAAATAACCTTCTCATATCTAAAATTAACCGTAGCAATTGGTTGAGGCACCACAAATCGTTTAACAGTGCCACCTACTGTAGCACTCTAGTCCCGAGTCGGTAAACACGTACAATAGAGCTCAATGCACACAAAGGGGGTGCTTTTGTACTGAAAGGCAATTTATTAATTGCTTTATCAAATTCCACAACACATGTTGGTTAGCTTTAAATTAAATCTCCTAATTGAAGGATTAAAGAGCTGTCGGTGTAATAAATTGTTATAGTTGTGGATTCGCTTAAGCACTGAAGCGTTATTGTTATTTTCAAAATTAATGAGGTTTCGACCCTGAATTCTCTTGGTAATTGGTAGAGCCATATATTATTCCTTTTATTTATTTATTCTCTACGAATGGTTGCTGGGGCATTACTGATTTTAGCAAGGTTCACTTTTGTATTGGTCATACATCTATTATTAATACATATCTATTATTTTAAATGCGGTCTATATCTATTTTTGCATATGAAAATCGGAATTATTATTTGTGTATCACACATTTCACAACCTCAGAAAATTATCGTCTTAACATACTCAGTAAACTTGTTAATTGTCTTTCACAATGTACTATTGTTTTCTGTACCACCATCTACTAATAGTAAGTAAGAGATGAGGTATGCAGGGTCATCGACCATCAGTTATCTTAGCAGTACTTAGCACAGAGCACCCTCTGATCTCAGATGGGCTTCGTTAAGATCTAAAAGAGCATATTGATCTCTTGAACCGTAATAATAGTAAGTATGGTGTGTGCGATGCTTATAGATTGTAATTGTACGATGTGAATTTATGTTGAATTTTAGTAGGTAGGCAATGTTACGGTGAAAACCAGACTATTATTGTCAAAATCTTAACAATTGGAGCTTATGTTATTGATACTTCTTTTTGATTATATTGTTATATTGGCTTTACTCCTTCTTAGGTTTTGCGTTTTTGAAGAATGTATTCGTGTTGACTACAATGACGTAAAAAGTCTTACAAGTAAAATTATTATGCCACTCATAAAGTAAGCGGCTTGGTGTAACTCTCACTGTAACTTTTCTCTATCTGCAAGTGTCTTGTACATCGGTGTTAATATTTTCCAACTTGCAGTGGCTGTAGAGCACAAAAATTGTTCGCTGCTAAAGTGTGAATTTAAAAGTACATGATTCTGAAAAGCTTTTTTAACTAAAAGGGCAACGTCGCGTTTCATTTCGCTCGAAAGAGCTATAAAGCATGTTCGCAATCGAGGAGAATATGCATTTAGCAGGGCAATAAATCCTGCGGCGCAAATGAACGGACCAACCACGGAGCTTTGCAACGTATTTTAAATAAAATAAAATAAAAAAAGTAGATGGAAAATCTTATAAGGGCTGGCGCAATGGGAAAAGGGAAACTTTTTTCCGTCCCTTCTACAAAATATAACGCAAAAGCACTACCTATGTCCTGTTTGTCAGACGATTTGTTATCGCGATTTTTGTATTCCGAATTGTTGGAAAATTTGGGTCACTTAAATAAAAGCTTCTCGGCTATTTCATGGCCTAACGAAACAACAAATAAAAATTAATGGGTTCATTGTATAAATCTCAATTAACGTAAAAACTTCACAAAGTTGCTTATACCTAAATCAATAAACCGATATGCTAAATATACAAAGATATAATACCAAAATTATAATACCAACGCCAACTAACCGACGCAATCGCAAAACGCGGTTACGTTAACATTTTCATTTTCCGTGAAAATGTTTCGCCAGTGTTGTAATCGACGGATGTGTACGACTGTGTTTATACTGTCTGTGCGTACACATGGTCTGGTACCTCAGATTGACCTAAATATTCATCATGCCGGCTATAGTATGATATAAAAAACCTTTTTACATTGAATGTAAAACCACATGTGTTTGTTGAATGCATCGATGAAACTGTATAAATAAAAATGATTTTTCATACAGTTTTTTGTTTTTCACACACCTGAAAAATAATGACTTTTTTTACCGTAGGTACACTTCAATTTATTAAAAAAACAAAACATATTTGCTCGAATTTTGGCGGGACATCATAATATGATCTCTCAAGTTTAGTAACTTTCTTTGCCCTCTAGTTTTTTTTAAAACGAAGGTAAATAGTTAGATTACGTAGTTATGTAAGAAGTAGTATTTTTATTTATTCCTGTCTTATTTTTTATTTTTTTGGACTTTCTGATTCCTTAAGAATAGGATATTAAGAAAAAAGTCTTAAAATCTTACGCTCGATTCTGAAGAAATTCTAAGTGAGATATTGTTTTTTTCACTTTGTTTTTAACATGTTAAATACCCGCAATTTTTTTTTTTTATTTATTTAAACTTTATTGCACAGATATTTAAAAAAAAAGTTGTACAGATGGCGGACTTAATGCCAAAAGCATTCTCTACCAGTCAACCATAAGGCCATACAGAGATGGTATAGGCGGTGCAACAAAAAAAACAAATTGTGTTATATATAATACATACTTATACATAATATAATTATACACAGATCTCATGCCAGCGAAAATCATGGAAAAGAGAAAAGAGTTAATCCGAAAAATGCTTGCGCAGAGCCTTCTTGAAGGATTTTTTGATTTTCAAGGGAAGTCCGTTCCAGAGTCGTACAGCCGTCAGGGTGAATGAGCTGGTCATAAAACCGGAAGTGTGACGTGGTGTATACAATTGAAGAGTATCACTTGAACGGAGATTTCTATCGTGAGAAGTACTAAGGAATGAAAATTTATCTTTGAGATAAGATGGAGATTTGGGTTCGAAGAGTATAGAGTAAAGGACGCAGAGTGTCCGTACATTCCTGCGATGCCTTATAGGGAGCCAGCCAATCTAAATCAATTGGCGATAAAACAAATATTTGGCAAACATAGCTTTAAAATCAGTAAAATAACGTGTTGAACAGTTCTAGAAACTATACTTTAGGTAGTAACTAAGTACTTTATTATTTTTGTATAACAAAATTGACAGAAATTGCATGTAGGTTAAAGGGTTATTGCTAATATAGATTAATAAAATTTAATTTTTTTGTATTCCAAGCTATAGATAGGTACATCTAAATTCGTAGTTGTAACCAATATTGCGAACTTCAAGATAGAATAGGTTAAGGCAAAATGAATTAATCAAGTTGATTGTCGACTACCTCTGGCTTCCCTATTCTCAAGTTTCTCAAGATTCATCTTCGCAATGGGTATTAGTTTGAGGCACACTTCAAAATTAAGATAAGATTGCTTTAATATAAACAATTTTATTTCGTGCTTTATTTGTTTTATTTAATTTTAAACGATAGTTTTGCATTCTCTATGCCAGTAATATTGAAGACTGTTTGAGGTGGGAATCAAACTCACGCCTTTTCGCTATCCGGACCACTGCTCTTCCAACTGGCTACAGAGGGCA
This sequence comes from Anania hortulata, assembly GCA_963576865.1. Lineage (NCBI taxonomy): Eukaryota > Metazoa > Arthropoda > Insecta > Lepidoptera > Crambidae > Anania > Anania hortulata. The sequence continues at coordinate 13,774,460 of OY756396.1, read as the reverse complement.
TATGAAAAAATCTATATTTTCTCGTCGAATTTTTCAAGTGTACGCTGTAAACCATATTGTGTACATATGTGTTTCATAAATGTTTAAGTAACATACCCTCCGAAAGAAATATTGTTGCAAATATTTAACAATCGGTTATGACGATAAAACTAATTATACTTAAATGTTAAGCACTTGACACCAAGTAATTCCGGTGCCCCTACATAATACGAAAATAACAATCTAATGTTATTCATTAAAAAAGCTAAATGTTAATAGGAACGAAAACAACTTTTACATAAAGAAACATGAATGCTAAAATGTATCAGTCTGTCGTTAGCTCGATGGCCAAGTCACGTAGTTCTACGTGCCTTCGGGTGCGAGCAAACGACGCGATTTCATGCAAAAATGTTCACACATAATAACAATATAGTATAACGGTATTGGTGATTTATGATATCAACGATTCGATACACCATTTTTGAATCTACATAGCGCAAGACAGGCATGCAAGTAAATTAAGGTAGAGTCTAAAGATACCTATTGGGTACCTATAGCAAGATAACCTACATATTGCAACTACTACTAATGTGGAAAATATTTTAAGAACTTCTATAAAGATGTGTAGGCTAGTAACCGGTGTGTCAGGTTTGCCACATGGACCGTGCAATCCTTTGAGTCAGCCGCGTTTATGTGTCGCGTGTGCTTTCAGTCATGTGACTAAATATCCTTCAGATAATGTTTTCTAGTGTACCTTTTTTCTTCTGCTCTAACACTTATTTGCTCTCATAATGGAGAAAGACTTTCAACATTGTGCACTAGACCTAAAAACTTTTTTTTAAATTTCGCTGTCCTATAATATCCATTCTCAACGTGACGCTGAGTATAGCATGACGAGAAAAGATTCATCCTGTTTCTAGCTAAAAAAACACTTTTACCAATGCTTTCACCCCTTAAAATATCTGGAGTAATTAAAAAGCCACGGTTTACAAGACTTCCAATGTTTCATTCAAAATTAACACCATAACCGTATCGTAATATCCATAACTTAAAATATAACTTGTTCCCGACTACGACCGGAGGGATAAACTTGGTCCCTTAATAGCTGGCCCTTCAGGAAATCACTAGATGAAACGTTCGAAGCAATAAAATACCAAAGTCTTGGAAAATGTGACTATCGGCTGCTAAAAGCTGAAACTGCCTTTATTGTCCTGGGTTTTGGGTCTATATTAAATTCACGGAATATACATTTGGGTATTTTTGCGGTCACGGGGTAAGGGTCAATTTAATTAATTACACAAACCGCGACATGTACCCTATTAAACCTTTGTTACGCAGTATTATTTTACTTTCTCTCACTAGGTATTTATCGTTATTGCTATTTTACGATCTAGAAGATATTTATTGGGGTCGCCGTAGGGTGCTGTCAGTACATCAGTCTTTCAGACATTTTATTCCTAAAAGTTGCTGAAGACATTGTACTTATTGATACTGGATTTCATTTTACTTGCCGCCGAAATGGAACAATATTATCAAATTGTTTGACACCAAAAAATTTGAATAATATTTTGTTCTTAAATCTTATATCACATTAATTTTGGTTATAATATCGCACCGATCATCGACGATACTTTGTGAAATAAATTACTAAACTTATGAATCTTTTAGAGGTGTCACTTTTCTAAAACGAGCTGGGTCCTTTTTATTGAAATACCGCTATTTGTTGCCTGACTGATTAGGTTCTAGGATTCTACCTAGTCTACGAGACCTTTAATCCGCAATTTAAGATGATAAACCGCCAGACACTATTGAGTAATGTGTAAGTAAGTAAGTAAAGTAAGTAATTAATGTAAGTAAACATTATTTTTAGCTTTTTCCTTCTCATGACTTTGAGAATTTGGAAAAAATGGGCCTAATACTGAAGCTAACTCGTTTTAATAAAAAACGAATCATCGTAATCTGGTCATATTTGGTGAAGGTATCGCGCAACATATGTTTTACAATCAAATTGAGAACCCCTCTTTGAAGTACGTTGAAAGTTTTCTATAGTACTCACCACATAGGTATTTCTTTTCTGCGGAGTGTGGGATATTTATGGCTTGAGTTAGTCGCGCTAAATGTACTATAAGATAAGTACTTGTGTTAGTTTGTCTTTTCGTGAAATTATAAATGTATTTACAAATCGCAATATGCACTATTTTAAGTGATTATCATAAAAAAATTACGTGAAAGAAGATTATTTATTATGTTAGGTTACAAAATAGCTGTTCTACACGCGAATTAGGCCAATCACACGCTTCCCTTTACGTCACAAGCGAATCCGGTGCACTTTTATCGTGCGTAATGTGCCTTATAAATAGCCTTCGATTATCCGAATGTGTGGTGAGTCAGACGCGAGCTATTACTAGCTAGCAACGTCTTTATACTGACACTTGAACTGACGCGGGGCTATTTGCGTCTAAAATAATGTAGTCTCTGGACGACGGGCTGAAGGGTATTGTGTATTGAGGTGTCAATGCAAGGATGTATGTGCCCGTAAAGCGTTATTATTAACGTTATTATGCGTTGCGGCTGTGCTTGAGGCTGATTTATTGTTAACAACTCGTTGGACGACTAGACTTTTTATGCTATATTTTTGTGAATTTCTGAAGTTTCTTAAACAAAAATGATTTTTTAAGAACACTATCTTGTATTATTGGTTTATTTATTCCAAATAGGTGCTTGAATTGCAATGGCGGCAGCGCTTTGGTAGTGATTACTAAAGTTAAGCCTATTAAGCCGATTACCTACGGCGCGGTTGTGATTGGATGGGTGACCATTTCAACTATATTATACATCGGAAGGCACGTTAAAAGTTGGTCCGGGGTAATATCTCTTGATACTAGTCGTAAAGCCTAGTCAGAGGCCTTAGGACGGCTCAATAACACCAGACAGTAAGGTTAAGTCACTGGCCTTACAACACCCCTCCACCATTCCGCACTGGGCCCGCGTTGTGATGTATGGCCCAAACTACATCATAGTTTAGGAGAGGTCTTTGCCCTGCAGCGGGACGTATATAGGCATACTTTACTTTCCTTTAAAAAAAATCTAAATATGATATTGATACCTCTACGTGCATTACTACCGCTACATATTGTTCGTTAGTTCAATTATGGGCTCGTTAACGTCAAAATGTTGGTATCAATAGCTCCGTTAGTTTTAAATGTTACCAGTTTTTAAATCCTTAAGCTTGGCAATCAAATTTCCGCATCGAATCTGATGCATTCATGACCAGCTCCTTTGCCTGCTGTGACATCAAAGGAAGGTCGCTTGCTATGTGTGTGAGTGTGACGTATCACAGGGGTTCGATTCAGGTGTCACTCACACGTTTCCGTGCGATATTGACGGCTGTTCGTACGCCGCTTATCGCGCGCTTGAATGCAGCTCCCGTTTGCACGGAAAATGATACTGCACGATGCCTCGATGCAAGTTAAATTCAAGCTCTTTTATTTAGTTTTTTTTTTTAAAGTGAGTTATTGCCTATAATGCTGCGTTTGAACTGTCAAATTGTATGAACTTTATTAATTCTCTATTGTGTATGGTACTGTTTCCTAAATTTAGTAGCTCTAAAGGCAATGCTATCTTGATGACTTTTTTAGTTTTATAGACATAGGTACTAAACGAATTATTTTTGTGTTGTAATCTTGTATTAATTAGGTATATCTCATATCACAGATAGACATAGAAATATACCTTACCTACCTAACTACCTAAGGGAAATCCAACCTAGTTGGCAGATGAGACAAGACGTGCTGTTTTAGTTTTTCAATGCAACCTACCTGTTTTACAAAACCACATTTAGAAAATGTTTACTTTGCAAACAATCATCAATCATCTGCGGATGGATCATCAACTATTTATTTCACAAAGATTTATTGAAAATGTTTTGTTTTATAGAAAATCATTTGACTAACACTTACTTTACAAATTTGACTTATAAACATTTTGTATGTTAAAGTATCATTTGTGTAGGTATTTTTATCTCACCAAAGGATTCGTTTTTTTTTTTGTTTTAACCAATTTGATTACATTAAATATTGTGCGATCAAATAAACTATTGACAAACGATTGCTACTCAAAAAGTCAAAACGATGAGTTCATTTAATATCATTACACGCAACATCAAGCGCGCATCAACTAATAAAAACACAATTTTTGAGCGATGTATCAAAAACAAAAAAAAATGTTAAGGTGTTATTACTTTATACAGACCCAATATTTCTACAGATATATATTACACAGAAAATAAAGTTATTTCGCATCACAAACCAACGATTGTAATTATTTCAGGATAAAACGGAAATCCCGTAAAAACTACATCATTTGACGTCTATATGTCAAAGGGTGATGGATGGCCTCAATTCGGCATCAAAATCTCTCAACGAAACAGATATTCAATTACGATGTGAAGGGCGACCTTTTATTCTAATTTGTGATCTAGAGGAGACTCAGGATAAATGAAAAAGCCCGTATTTGCCGAGCCGAATGTAAATATATTTGCAGAGTTGCGTGCTGTTTGGGGACGCTCATGAAACCGCAGCGTTTTAACATTAAATACGTTTCGATCAGTGCGTATATTACGGAAAGCAAAAGCAACTATCATTGCCAAATTATTAAATTCGCTTTTCGAGCTTGAAGGCAAACATTTGTAGCGAGCGTAGTCGCTATGGCTGAGCTAATAAACGCTGCCGATATTTCGTCATTCTAATATGTTCTGTCCTGCTACTGATAATTTACTAAAATATGTCTGGAACTCGTAACAATGATAATAAAATATACTATTAAGTAAATAAAATGTAAGAGAACAAAATAGTGAACAAATCTACAATACATCTAGTAATTGGCTGTATGTTACTTTTTCATGTAAGCTGCAAGTTCTTTTTAATAAACCATGATGGATTTCAGCTTATTACTAGCAACTATCGTACAAAGGTTTTTTTTTACATATTCGTTCTTTATTTGTCTTATGCGTTAGCCTCTGTGTTAGCGTGATTATAAAGTTTTAACCCCCGACGAAAAAGAGGGGTGTTATAAATTTAACGTGTGAATCTGTGTATCTGTGTATCTGTATGTGGCATCGTAGCTCCCAAACGAATGGACCGAGAGAGAGACGTAAAAGTTTGGGCGCTTTTTACTCAATCATGCTGCAATGGCTGAATGATCTTCTTTGTCTAATTTAAAAGACTACGCAGACGAAGTCACAGGCAGAAGCTAGTTTGAAATAATCCTTACTTTCGCAAAAACCAATAGCTTACAAGTTATGTTTTTCTATACTTTAATGAAATTCCTTTACACTCGTCACATAAATCACTCTTGTTAGAAAAATATTCCACTAAGTCACGTAAAAATTAGTATCGCAAGTATTTTCTGTTTTCATTCAAATCCAATAAAATCATACTTTTAAACTATTGATTTTCGCAGAAGGAATGTTTTTTCAATAACTTGTTACAAAGCTCTCTACCTAAGAATATTTTTGGACAACTATAAATCGGCCACACTGCGTGCAGGCATTACCAGACCTACCTAAAAATTTAAAGAATGCAAGTTTTGCGACATTAATATTTAAGTAGACAAACGAATTTTGTGCCGAAAGTGGTAGTGAATTCGTGATCGTTCTACCTAAATTAACAGGTTGCATATTATTAGGCAGGTCAATGTAAATTGAGGAATGATTTAATTTAGCATGCGGCTAGCCTTGGTAGTAGCGCGTCATCCTCTGAAATATCTGCTCAATGTTGACCTCATTATCTAAGGCTAAGAACTCACGGTTAGAAATTTGTGTTCGTATTTTGAAATTGTGAAACTTGAAATAACCGCCTGCAGGACCTTATTTGCTTGACACGACAGGACAACGGTCTAGAGTGACCGTCGTCATCAAAGGGAAGGTACATACCCTGAAACGCTTAGAACAAAAGGGGTATCTATGCAACTAGCATATACAAGTAAAGGCTGAAATACAACTTTGATGTAAGTAAGTAAGTAAGTAAGTAATTATTTATTTGCATAAAACACGGTACATTTAGTTTTTATCTTTAGGCATGGTACATACATGTTTTATCGATCTATGGATAAGCAAATGTTTGCTATCGTCGTGCATTTAACATTAATATACAGAAAAAAATTATATAATAAGCAATTAAATTATAATTACATTGATTTCAAAAATATTAGCTAATATGTCAAAAGATGTGTTACATTTCTAAAAAAAAATCTCAGAATATTGTTAAAAAATGTCAATTAAAAATTATACTTAGTCGTCAATGTCAATTGTGCAATAATACAATACAATGTCAGGGGATAGAATCAGGTCAAGTAATATTTAAATCATTTGCTATTATCTTAAAATGTCCGTCTCGGCAAAACCTTATAAACTCTTTAGTGTCATAAAAGCAATTTTCAACCAAAACTTTAAATATGGTCCTCCTGAAAACAGGCAATGGTAGGATTTGGACTTTATTTGGAAGTAAATTGAATAACGTTATACACATGCTATAACTATTTCTATAAAAACAGGTAGTAGCTGATGCTGGTACAGTTAACTTGTATGGATATCTCATAGAGTAGTGGCAATTCTCGTTTTTTTTAGTAAAAAGATGTGAGTTTTTCTTCGTAAATATTAGAATTTCAAAAATATATAATGATGGCAATGCAAGTAGATTCAAGCTTTTGAAAAGAGGCCTACATGACTTAACTGCCCGACACCACAAATAGATCTGACACATTTTTTTTGTAAGATAAAAGCACGATTTATATTTGTGGAGTTTCCCCAAAGCACCAGACCATATCTTAACAAAGTACCAACATATCCATGATATGCCATCAGAACTGTGTTTATGTTACTTAATTTTGTGAGACAATACAGAGCATATACGAAACGGCTTAGCTTCTGACATACAGCGTCAACGTGATTTTGCCACGTTAGTCTCGAATCTATGACTATGCCTAGAAAAGTCGCAGAGGTAACTCCTGCAATGGGAACATTTCGATGATGTACGGTTAGGTTTGGTGGTATAGCATTTTTGTTGAAGAATTGGATACATTTTGTTTTATTGGTATTTATTTTTAAATCATTATTTTCAAGCCATTTAGTAATTTTGTCTATTTCGTTATTTACTTCGTTATTGTAGTCAATATTAGGTTTTTTATGTATTGTTACAGATATGTCGTCTGCAAAGAGTGTCACCGGGTATTGGGTACACTTAGGCAGATCGTTTATATATAGAATAAAGAGCAATGGTCCCAATATGATGTTGCCAACTATTAATAGTAACAAATTGTATAGCCGAAAGTAATATTTGACGTTAGATCCTAAAATTCCCATCCGTTTTATTGTCGTGGCAGATCTGTAGGATAGCTTAGATACCTACTGTAAATATGCCGAATTTCAGCCATTTAGACTTTTGATTAAAACTGTAAAATACAGACAGACACAATTACCTATAATAAAATGTACATAATAAAATGTGTATGTAGGGTATATAGGTATTAGATTAAACAAGGGATATAAGATACAAACAACAGCTATACTTAAATGTACCTTTATACAGTGTTTTTTTCTTTGATTTAATTATTGGTCTAACAATATAAGTTTTTATTTATGCGAAGAAACTTTGTCCATCGTGTAACCTACCACCCTGTAAATGTCTATAATTATTGGGATTCGGTTCTGTTTAGCCATTTAGCTCCGGAACCCTAAAAACTAAATCAACAACTACCACCACAACCCTTTATGTAACGCAGGTACATACACGCAAATGCTTTCAGCAGGAACGAAGCACAGTAAGCGAGTAGAGCATTACTCTACCTTGTTACATTTTTTGCATCGAATCAGGTTCACAACAGTTCCGAAAATACGACGAAAGTGATTGATTGAGTGTATGCTGGACTGAACGGTTCTGTTATCTTTTACGGAGAACTGTTTTTAAATTCGTTTAGTTCTAGATATTTTAGAAGCTTGTAGGTACTATTAGGAGTCTATTCTGTGGTTCAAGCTTTTAGTCTTTTTTACCATACCGCATCGGCATTTAGTCCCTTTCTTTGTGTTTCACTACATTCATTCCCTGCAACCCATTACTTACAAAACGCTAATCCTTGGATTCTAGAAGTAGTAACACTCAGTATCTACCACTCGAAAAGAAGAAGACAATATGGCAACAATACGACTATAAATAAATGCTGTTACAGCCCTATTCAACCTTGAACCGTTCAAATACAAGTACATCTTTCATTCGAAAATATCAATTTTACGAGCTCCCTGATGTCCCTTCGCGTTATTTATGCGTCTTTCTACGCAGCTTTATGGGGTATTTAAACGAACACAGGGACCGTTCATAAAACTAAATTTATATGAACCACCCAGGTTGATATTGATGAGCCTAATTAAGACATATAACTCAATTTCATAAATTATTTAGGTACTTTGTATCGACTTATGAGTATATCAGATATTATAGTCAAAGTTGCAAAGGTAAAAAGTAATGTGTTGCTTTTAGGGTTCCTTATCTCAAAGGGAAAAAACCTTGAGAATTAAGATTACCTATACTTTGTTCTCCGTCCGTCTGTTAGCAGCCCGTTTTTTCACGGAATGAAATCAAGTGAAAACAAAAATCAAATAGATTACAAACAGTCCCTTGAAGATGTAAAAATTAAAGATTCCAAGTCTTATGTTATTTCACTCATCAAAACCTTTATTAACAGCTCTTGTTAACCTAGAATCATAAAAATTAGCTTAATTCAAGGTCTCACAGCACAGTAGGTAACGGAAAACGGAAAATTTAATATAATTTTATTTTATTAGGTATTTTAATTTAATAACTAAAAATGCGATTATGAAATTACATTTTCATTTAAAGTAAACCTATTATCACTTAAACATAATTAGGTTTTTACAAAACCCTCAGTCATAATGTCTGTTTTTTTAAACTAAATATTTTTTCTTTTTGTTTCAGACTCCGAATATTTCAAACGACTCCGAATATTTCAAACCTTGAACACGACTGAAGATTGTGATATTAGAAATGGTGGTCTTCCAAACGTTTAATTAGTTATGTGGCATGAATAAGCCTAGAGGAAGGAAGCTGAGAATGTGGCGTGAATAAGCCACTTAGAGAAAGGAAGCTGATAATGTTGTATCAGAGTGACATAGACTGAAAAGAAATGACGGCAAAAGAGGTAGAGCTGACTGGCGGCGCGCCGTGGGGGTTCCGGATGCATGGAGGGGCAGACCACAACCAGCCTCTTCGAATATCCAGGGTATGTTACTTTGTATCTTTGTCCTAAAACATACATATTGTCTCTAATGCTGATCTTTCTTTTTTACTCCGAAATTGTTGACTAGTGTGGCAAGACCACACTAGCCAACGACCACCTTGTGTGCAGCTTTACTCGCAGTTGTTTTCGTTTGCCCTTAGGAAGTAGTATCTTTGGAAACTGTTTAGTTTTGTACAAGCTTAGTGGTGCAGGCCAGAAGGTCTAGTCTTAAATTTTAATGTATAAATCGATCAAAATTAAACTTATATTTTGTATAGCATTCGGGGTTGCATCATCTGGTGTCACACTAATGAAAACACATTTATCCATTCGCGTTTAAGTTTGACATTAAAAGATATCGAACAAGACTCGGAAGCTCTCAGCTATCGTAACAACTTACGCGCGAACTATGCCTTAAAAGTTATGATGAGCCACTTGTGTTCTTCTAGCAATTTTGTTTAAGATAATTATCATCAAATGATACTTAAGCTTATTTTGTCACCTGCTAACTAGACAATACACCTCAACTTAAAAAAAAACTTGTGCTTTAGTAGTTAATTATAGACCGAAAAGTTACATAAGATACAAGCAAAACTTTCAAAATGTTTTATTAGTAGCGACGCGTTCGCCGAGATAAAATCTACACAGTATTTGATTAGATGAAACCATGTAAATTAAATCCTTACAACGTATCGTTTCGTAGTCTCAACAATTTCTTATTAACAAGTCAAAAACAAGAAACCTTTTACTTCTGTAGGTTATTTTTAGGAGAAAGGTTAAAGTCTTAGAACTGCTGTATCAGATTACGTAATTAAATTTGTTCGCTGCAGAAAAACAACTGTATTTCTCGTTGGAGCACTTTGTTTGCGGCACTCGGAGTTATTTGTCAAGGCAATTATATTATGGGGTCGCGAGATCAGTCGTGACTGTAAGCCTATATCAAATAGAGAACCAAAGAAAGAAGAGAAGCGAACAGCGCAGCGTGGCGAGGCATTTGAATGACGCTTGCCGGATTACAAAAGAATGCGAAATCGATTCGTGCTGACGCGTATAACGTGAATATTAAAACGCCTCACCACGCTTTCCATTTGCTTTCTGTTCCATAAATGCTTTACATATACGTTTTATCAGGATTTTCTTGGTTGGTGCGGCCATTCCTGGTATGTACCACGTTAATCGGTTCCAGCACTCCCGGTTCTAAGTAGGAACCTATCACCTATCGAGTTGCTAGCAATAAATCAGTTATTGTAAAGTGGGGCTGGCAATGTCGCTATAGGTACTTCGGAAAGAAAAAGAATCATAATACTTTTAGGGACCGGTTTTAGTTCACCAACTGTCACGATATTGTTGAAAGGATGGGGACCGTATTAAAAAGTTGTGTGTCATCAGCATTAGCAAGAAGTTTGTAATTTAATGAATTGTGATAGCAATATTTAGGCGCAAACCTAATAGTAGAGTGAGTCTGCCACAAGCACAACACTCGGGCCAACAGTTTATAATATTCGATGAGTTCACGGAAACTATGCTTTGAATAGTTAAAGTTGAGGTTAGCATGACCTGCAGCTAACTGTGTCACTTCTGTCTTTAGGTAGATAATTATATACCTATCCTTATGTGTGCCTTGAGTACCTATTCTTGAATAACATTTACCTTTCGGTGCGTGCATTATTTCGCTCATTCTATTAAAAAAGAAGATAAAATCAGAACATACATGTACGTACGCCATAGATACAAGTATGTATACTCGTATCTTTGGCGTTTTTAGTGTAACTTATGTATTATGTAAATAAAATATAAAATATAAATAAATGAATCTAAATATTTATCTGTTCTTAATGTAGTTTGTAGCATTGCCATCATCTTGCTGTGGCATTGTATTAATCGACTCTATTAAATATTGTATCAGTCAATAAAGTAATGTTTTCTCTCAACAGTGGTTCAGCGATACAGTCGAGCGCGCTCTTGATGTGAGTAAGATTGTGTGCCAAACCGTGTTTGTTCCCTAAACAATAATCAATCATTTCGTATTCTGTCGAGAGAGTCTTCTTTATGAAATTTTCTTTCCACTTGTTTGCCCATGTCTACTTGATAATTCATTTCGTTATTGTCTCGATAAAGAAAAATTGCTTATTATAATACGATTTTATTTAGTTAATACGTTCTAACGATATAATCATTGATATGCATCATGTTTTAAAACTACCAAATTGCATGGTTTAACAACTAACATTAGATAATATAACAACATGCAAAATATATGTATAAATAAATAACAAACAAATTTTATCATACTATGACGCGAAGATTTTTATTCATAGTTCGGCATTTTAAAAACCTGAATACGAATAACATTAAAACATTCTACAAAGTAGAATGGGAGTCAAATGAAATGTGTTAGAAAAAAATATTCTCTGAATACTATACCATAAATCGACATCTCTTACTGAAACAAAACCCTCTTTAGTGCTATTTTCACGGTGCCTAAGCAATGGCCACTGTTGACAGTGGCTCAATCCCCAGTTTAATGTTACTAGATATCCGAGCTCCCAACGAGGATCAATGTTCGACGGATCAATAAACATTGAGATAGTAGAATTAATAGGTTTCACTATTTACTTTTAGTGATGGAACGGATTGTTTCTGAATTTGTTCTTAATTCATTATGTCCTCAGCTTCATTTCATCATCTTTATGGTGAATAAATTCAAAACCTTTCGCTAATTTGTATCTTATAGCCCAAGTTTTCCAAAATATCTACAAAATGACAAGATTTTGTGAACACATTTTCTTATTTTCTTGCAACTGTAATTAAAGATATAACTGCGGAAGAGAATTCTCATTGTTCGGCATCTTTTATTACATTTTTACCTTTACTTAGGAATATTCAAGGAAGTCCCTTTTATTTCTTTAAGTGACTTTAAACGGGGAGGGGGAAATGTTCTCGGCGCGAAGCGTGGAAAAATTACGAAGTATAGTGAGCAATGTTTATATAGTATGATGTTTATGCAGTATATGGTACGTACTTGCGCAGTGCTTTTGGTTAAAATAGTATCTTTTTAAGCATATTCAATGTGGGATCATCATTAATTACAAAGGTTCAAAGTATAAATTCTTTAGCCCTCTAGAAAATATAAGGATCAATTCAGGCCACAATTAACCCGGAGTTCGTCGCTAGGTGATTACGTTATTCTAGTTTTAGGTTAGTTTATTTTTGTATTAGACGCACTAGTATAATACTGAATTTGAAGTTTTAATGTACATATCTTCAAATCACGTACCTATTAATTTTCACTTACTTTACTGTTATAATATTAAAGAATATCAGAAACACCATTACCACACCACACCATCAAAATATGCTTTCCGCTCAGTATCGCTGTTATGGTTACTGTGCGCCACACAAACTCACGACTGTTTTTGATAAAATATATTCCTTACTATCTTTCTAATGTAAAATTGATTCTATAATACTCAATGAAAACCAAAATTAATAACAAAAAAGTTGTCACACACACGGTCGCTATCGGGTATTTTTCACCCATGGTTACTTCATACCTCCGTTAAGGCGAAGCGCGTGGTGCCACTTTTTTTTAACTTAAGCGTCAGTTTGCTATGGTAAGAGAAAAAAATAAGATTTTTATCACCTCTGTGGTATATTTTACTCGGTAGTGACGAACGTCGGGTTAAGGGATCAAAGCGTAGATAATTCCAGGCCACAGGCTGAGTCGCAGAGCTAGGTATCATTACGCAGGGTTTCTTTGTCGCCTGCTGGTGCGTAAGTGAGGTGCGCGACAACTTTAGCCTAGTAGACACCGCATTCTTGTTGCTTAATCCATGTCCTTCCACCGCCGCGCTGCTAATCATCTCCCCGATTTTGCTTTAGTTGTAAAGTACAGTACAGAAATTATATTAGTACGGGAAAAGGTACAACTTTTTCCCTACTGAGCTTTAATGTTAGATGCCAACCATCGGAAAATACTAACTGCCGCACAGAGTCGTCACTTAACTTTTGTGGTTACTTAAGAAAAATCTGTGATTCTGAAATCCATACGAATAAAGACAATTATTGAATTAACAAAAATTATAATCAACACTATACTGTTAATTGACGTCTCTGAGTGCGGCCGTTAGGTCACTAATCAAAATAAAACTCCTGTCAGACACTAAACCATTTTAGGTATAGTCGGGCTACAATTTTAAAATTTAGAGTCTATTTTTTAAGTGTTCTGTGGTGACATGCGACAAACGCGACAATTACGCGTAGTCGACTAAATCGCTGTGACTGCTACGGCACGCGATAAGAAGAACCGAGTAGGTACTTTACCTACAAATTACAGTGCGTATATTTTGCGAGCGTGTAGGCATTATGTGCGTGTACTCGGGAGGCGGGAGTTGCGTAAGTTTACCGAGCGCGATTTGTGTGGCACTGAACTCGCGATACTTTAAATTTATTTTTAATTACATTTTCATTGCGATTCTACTGGTATTGAATTTGGTTTGTCATAGATGAAGAGAATTCAGTTCGTTTTTTGGTTGACAAAATAATAAGAAACCTGAATGGAAAATAATTGCTGAAGATCGCTCTGTGGCGTGCATTGGGAGAGGCCTATGTCCAGCAGTGGACTGACGAGCTGATTATGATAATGAACATCATCATCATAATCAGCCCACGTCAGATTCTAAAGATAAAAATAAATAAAATTTAGATACTAATATATTTTTAAATAGTAAATTTATATACATTTATTTACTAAATGCTGCAGCATACATACACATAAAGTTGTATTACAATCGCATTTCACGGTATTTTCTAAAAATAATCGAAATAGCTTCAAAAATCTTGGGTTACACCAAATCCATTAGTTCTCGGGGCTAATGTGTGATGCCTTGACACCGAATACACAGAAGCATGGGATAATAGTACAGAATGTCCCAAAATAAGTAGAATAAATTGGGCATAAGATTCAAGTAGTAGGTGGAATCGGGTACGCCACGCACGTGCGTCGCGGAGTCACGCGGCGCGATACGTGGTCTGCGTATCAACGTCACTTAGTTAACCCCGACCAACTAAGAAAGACCCCTAATACTTCAACACTTAACCCCCTCTTCAACCCCCAAAGTTTGCCGAAAGCGAGGAACCGAAGTTCTGCTTATACCGGCGCGGCCACAACACTGTCCATACTATTCCAACACGTCCTATTCTATCGCACATCAAAGTGTGTAATGTCGTATTCGTATTAGCACGATTCGGTTAAATAGCGCACAATCGAATGCCGTATAAGGCGAAGTGGAAGCCATATTCTTCTATATGAGATAGGTTGTAAAACTTGTAATTGTTAAAGCAGATTTGAATTTATTTCGACCTCAAGTTGCGCCGCTTCTGTTATTTTAACATTAAAAGTCAGCATTAAAAGTGACTGATCAAAAACTAATTTTCAAAAGTAGTGACTATTCTAAGGGCCGATTTTTAAAACGCTCAGGGCCGATTCGACCAAACACAAAGCTATACCAGAATAACTATTAAGGGTATAATTTTACACCTTGAATTTACCCTTGGATAACTTCGATTACGTTTATCCGATAAACTTTATCGAGAATACACTATACTCGGAATTGTTATTCTGTAGTTCAAGAGTGAACGATCAACGAATTGATAAACCTACCAAAATCCATGTAATCCATTTCTCTACGTTGACTTGAAATGCCACAACATTTTAATTTTGTAGGATAATGGAGTGTCAATGCTAGATGTTGACAACATGTCAGTTTCGAAGTGACAGGAGTGGATTTGACAAGTGACAACTTTGACATTTACTTATTCTCAGTTTAATTTATACACTGTCAAAATCGCCCGTTTTAATATTTTTCATAGATTAGTGGTTGGTAGAATGAAAAATCAGCTTACTCTAGATTAAGCAGTGGTATACTCTCAAGTTAAAACTTACACCAGCTTGGTCGAGTCCGGTCTAAGATGACTTTTATCCGACAAATAATATTGACGATTTGACAGATTTGCTATACGAAACCTGACTTCTTTGTTTAAATTTTTCGGAGTGATTTTGTCAGAGTATTGGGTAGGATATGTTTTGTAATGAGATTCTTTTAGAAAATTCAGATACTGATGATATTGAATGTACATGGGTACATATAATTTGAGAAGTATACAAAGTGTGTAAAAGCATTTACTATATTTCTATTTCATTGTGTGAATCTTGAAAGCCTAAGACAAAAGTGGGTTCAGATATTGTCACGGAGTAAATCTTAAAAGAGAGAGTTAAAAGTATTCTGAGAGTATTTTCCGCAAAAGTACCTGACCGAGAAAGTTTTCTGAAACATACTTGGCTGACACTTGGGAAAAACATTCCCTTGTGTGAAAGTTGTGGCGTAAAATTGAAAATTTCATCGCAAAATTAATGCAGCATCCAGCGAATGAAGTTGCGCCGTTGAGTGGGCTGCACTCGAGATGTAATTGCACTAACAAGACACTGTTACCAACTTGCGCATTTAATTACTGTACACTGAAAGACGAAACTCTTCGGAGAGTTCCCGCCATCTTTGTGTACGTACATGATGTAATCCTCTAATACTAACTCTGTACGTGTGAAAACAATAGTTATTGGTGTGTCAGATATTGCCATTTTTTTTAAACATCAGATGGTAGGCTTATAAGATAATAATCATCATCATTAAGCCTTTGGAAGTCTGGAAGTCCACTACTAAACATATAGGTCTTAACATGTACAAATTTGTCGTGCGAAATAAATTGTTTTTATTCTTACTATAATGCCTATCATTTGACATAAACCGTGACGTGTGGGTACGGCCGTAAAGAATACACTTCCCTACCGCCAGCAGGAGGCGTGTCGTAAGAGGCGACTAATTCCTGTAGCACGAGACAGGCCGCAGGATCTGCGTGCGAAATGTTATAAAAAACTCGCTCACTGACCCGCCTGCCAAGCGTGACGAGTATTGGCAATCCCCCCAGATAAAAGTGATTGGGGGAGGCCTGTGTTCAACAGTGGACGTTTTATGGCTGAAATGATGATGATGATGAAGTTATTAAAACATTTATAATAATTCATGTATCTCCGTTTTGGTTTAAAATTTTTAGGTACCTCCTACCTTTCTTTTTAATTAAGTATCTCTAAGTAAGTAAGTTATTCTAGATTAGAAACTAGATTTGTACTAACATTACTTAGTGAAAAAGTTGTAGCTTGCAAGCGCCACTTACGTCTACCGAACGATTAAGTATGCTCTTTTGTATTTAGTGGAAGAAACTGTGAAAAACCAGCAAAGCCAAATAATACGAGTTCGGCTTGTCGACGCAATTTAATATACGATGTCTTTACGATATCATATCAAAGGAGGCACACACTTTATGATAAATGACAAACTAATCGACGTAAACAAATATCTGCCTTGCTTTATTTTTTAACCCGGACATTTGCGAGATGAACTCGCCTGGAGAGGGTTCCGTACCTACTAGGTTTTGATGTAATCTATAGGTCAGTATAGAACTATTTTCTGTATTAAAAAACACTCATTCTGTGTTTCGGAGGTCAGGTACTCGGTCGAATGGTCAATTTTTTAAAATCATTTTGAAATTGATCAATTTTCTAATTTGGCTTTCAAAAGTGACCCCCATTTTTAAAATGTTTGTTAAAATCATTGTTCATTTAATATGCATGTGTGTACCTTTATACTAATCGGTCCAGTAGATTCGGAACAAATTGGCTGGGACAGACGGACAGACACACACATGAGTGATCATAATTTAGATTAGGATGTTCGGAACCCTAAAAAATAAACTGTATAAATTTAAGACGTAATACAATTACAATATTTTCAAAATAAAACTAAACACAATAACAACAACAACAAAACAATGTTTGTAAACAAATGAACTGATAACATGTACTTCTGATATCATTAGTAGCGTATGCTGTAGGTATAGGCTGAGAAGCGCAAGACATCAACGCATTTTATAATTTTAGTCTGAAAATGATACAGCATGAAAAAACGTGCTCAGCGCCATCAATCGAGTTGTTATAGAACTAAACGTAAAAGGCACTGTAGTAAGATGTTACGTCAATTTTGTTAATTACCTTAACAGAGTTAACGGACAAAGCTGAATAAGCTTAAATAATAATTTGAAGATGTGGCTAAGATAGCTCGGGAACAATATGTTTTTGGGTATTAGCTAGATTTTATTCTAGGATACCACGAGGTCCCTTTTTCTTTTTCTGAACTCCACTGAACGTTACAATTTACCGGATGGTTGCCGGACGACCTTCTATAAAAAGTTGTAAACGTAAAATACATTTTAGTTACTAAAAGTTATTTTTCTGTCCCTCGGGAACAGTACTTTTTTCTATATGAAAGGATCTTCAAACATAAACGATTCTCTAAGCACCCCTGACCACGCGTAAATTATTGATGATTCGTTATGGTTAAGACGTGAAAGGGTAACAAACAAAATACCTTTCGCATTTATAATATATAGGAGTTAGACGATGAATTCTGAATAAATACTTTAAAGATGTAGGACTTTATGTTAATTGGCTGAAACCCACTCACGGCACCATACCTTAGTCCACTGCCTGGATGAGTTGAACAATAAGCTTATGTAATTAAAGTTCAGAAGCTTTTTTTGCAATGCTCTACCCAGAAAAGTTTATTTGTCAAGATTTTTATTGTTACTCTGTACAGTATCGATTGTACCTAACTCGCAAAACTTAATAAAGTGGTTAAATATGAAACCTTTAATGAAGGCATGAGCAATCGTAAGGATTTTTAACCTTGTTTCACTAATTACTGCGTAACTAAGCAGTTATTAACGTCTCCATTATCTTGTATATTGATTGCTAGTCAGATGTAGAATTAACTCTGAATATTGACTACCTAATACGTGTCTCCTGTCAATGTGCCTATCAGCTGTTTGAATATTAAGACTAATCTTAAGACATTTCCATACAATGCGAAGTTCATCGGACTGGGAAGGATATAGGCTTTTAACACGTACGCTCACGAGGGTGGCTCGGCTTCGATTCGTCTTCGACAAGATTAATATTCGTAGCGAGTGATGGGCCACCGTAACAATACGATGTGTCCTCACGGCGCATGCATTTAGTATAATGCCCATATAATGTTGCGATGAAATTGCTTGGCCCATCGCGTGCTTACCTTCAGTATCATGGGTTTCTTCGGGGCAAGCGTTTGACCGTTCGAGGACGCGCACCATTATAATCGTATCAGTAATTTAAGAGTCGTTTTTGTGGAGATAATGTCTTAATTGTTATGCCCTCGAGGCAGTGACCTTTCGCAATGTGTTTGGATGTGTGTGTGGTGTGAGGGCGAGGGTGTCAGGAGAGGGAAACATGCTGAAGTTCTGCTCACCGGCGGCGAGGCGCCGGGAACCGAATGCGGTTTGTAACTTCACTCCAGTTGTGCGCCTGTTTGCGGAAATGTTAAATGCGATGTGATTTTAATTCTAGTTTCGAATCGGGATACGTATTGAAGAAGTTGCGTTTTGTAATCTCGATAGGGTAGTGTAATAGTTAAACTTCTTCCTGGGTAGTTTAGACGTTGGAGATTGTGATTTTGTTTTGGAAAGCTTGGCTAGTTATCCCAAATGCAGGGTGCATTAACTAAAATTTGAAGAAGCTTATCAGTTATCATCCGTATTTATCCGTATTAAATTTATTAACCATTTTCATTTTTATATTATGTAGTTACAATATGATAGATAATAAGTTAATATTCGCTAAACAATTATACCAATTACCTTCTATGGCCTCGAAGTAAAGAAGTATCGGCGTTGTGTTAAATATTTTTTTTAACTCGAGGCGGGCGCCTAAGCCAACCTAGACCCGAGCAAATGTAGCAAATGTTGTTTTTTAAAGGTGAATATTTGTATTGTAAGAAATTAGTTATACTTACCATGATATCTTGAAACATATGAACTAAAATTATAATTTTGCGGTAGTCAATACTTTAACCGTAACAAATCATTTAAACGTAACTAATCCAATCAGGAATATTTGATTCGATTTTTACCATCCGTTGCTACCAAACTCCTACTTACCATCGAATTTGGTTACATTTTCTGCCAATTAGGTAATGAATACGTAACTCAGTTGGAATATTGCATTATAAATAGTCAGAATATGGATATTCATGATATTATTGTCAAATTACAGAATCACCAATGCTCATATCATTTGAGATTAGCCGCTATGATAATCGCTCGAGTTGCATGTCGGAGAGGCATGTTGTGTGCACGCGATTGGTTAACTATCGAGTAGGAACTTATTAGTTTATTAAAACGAAACAAAACTAGTGGTTCTTATTTAAACTACATAATTGGTGTCTAAAATGACACTTAAATGGCTTTTGATTATAACTATAACTTTTGCTCGCAATATTTAAAAAAGGCCGTCCATGAGGTTGCCTATTAAGCCCCGCCTACTAACCAATCATAACTACCAGCACCCAGAGAAAAAACTAAAACTTTAAACTATAAAGAGTTTTAACTATGTATATTTTGTCGGTGATTTCATGTAGATGAGATGCCAGACTGGACAGTCACACAATACACACTGGATTGGATCTCCGAGTGTCACTCCAGTTATGATACTTTCTATCGATGGGACTATGGGAGTCTGCTTCAGCCCACTCGGGTTGTCAATGTTGTCATAATATGTATGATACAGTCTCCTCTTCTCTATAGTCTTTTTAATGTTGTAAAGAACTTTCTTTTTCTGAGATATGATGAAGGTTTTTTTCGAGCATTCCGACCTACGCTGCAGACTGCAGCTGCAACTGCGGACAGGTAACTGCAGCTCGATTTTTTGTTTGTGCTGCTGCGGTAGGTTGCAATGCAAACGTTGCTGCTGCAGACTGCAGCGTAGCTCGCACTGATATCTTTATCCAAACCGGCTGCTGGGGTGTAGACAACAGGTTATGTGAGACTCCTTGACGAATAGCCGCGCTTCTTACCGTCACTTGTTATGTAGGTATGTTATACTCACTACAACCTTTGCGTTTCACCAGCCTGCTATAGCTGGACGACCTAGGATCGTTGTAAGCATGCACTCTGTCGTCCCAGGGCAACGCACTAGTGCAAGGTGTAAACAAATAGTAAAATTGATATCTATCTTACAGGTTTTCTTTATTTTACAAAACATAAATAAATAATTTACGTAACCTAAGGTCTTATCACTTATTTATCCTATTCTTCTGATTACAGGTGAACCCGGGCCGCAAGGCGTCCCTGTGTGGGATCCGGGAGGGCGACATAATCTCGTCCATCAACGGCAAGCCGACCAAAGGCATCAACAACGCTGACGCTCATGCTATGCTCAGGTCGGCTGGGCCCGTGCTGCGACTCGGCTTGAACGAGTAAGTGAACCGAAATATGAAACAAAATCAAATTCTTTTTGAAAATAGGCCAGAAATACTTTTTCATAATTCACCAGGTGTTTAAATAGATAAACACATGGCTTCATGTGAAAGAACCTTTTTGTTTAAACAAGAGTTTGTGTGGTGACGTAAGGGTTCGTGGCTTAGGCCCCCAGTGGTTGATGCATCTGTAGTCGACGTCCTCGGTCAGTTTAATTTGATTTGAAGGTTTTTTCGTTGACTGTATTTAGTGCAAAAGCTAAAAAGCTAAACATTGATAGATATTAAATCTATTTAAATCGGGGATTTCGACCACAGATGCCTCGACAACTGGTGGCCTAGTCCACAAACCCCTACATAACATATGTATATGACTCAGGTGCAAACACTTGTGCTAATTACACCTCTAAATATTACCTCTTACGGGATTCGATCAAAGTCGAACCCGCTAGTTTCGTAGTCCAAGTCGAGCATGCACTAATACACCGAATTGCATAATATTATAGTATGTTTGCTAAGGATTTAATATGCTCAATTTTGGTGAACGTAAATATCTGTGGTTTCCAAGCTTTCGTCACACAGAAGACGAGTAGGTTATAAAATAATTATCATGCAGATAAGGAGTCGGTAATAAAGTCCACTAAGCGGCAATTGAGACGCCCTTTTTGGGTCTCGTGCGTATAGTTATCGTATTTTACTTTGACACTTATTGCTAATTAGCTATATCGGGTAGGCAGATAGTACGCGTAGGTACACAACGACGGGTATCATCAGTGTAAAGGCCTCTAACAATTAACTTAGACACGGCAAATATTTACACCATATTATCCACAGATTCGCCGTGCCGTGTGTGAACGGCCGTAAATAATACACTTCCCTACCGCCAACAGGAGGCGTGTCATAAGAGGCGACTAATTCCTGTAGCACAAGACGGGCAGCAGCGTCTGCGTGGGAAATCTTATAAAAAACTGCGCTCGCCAACCCGCCTGCCAAGCGTGGCGAGTATTGGCAATCCTTGTCAATGAAAGTCATTGGGGGAGGCCTATGTTCAGCAGTGGACGTCCTATGGCTGAAATGATGATGATGATGATGATCCACAGATTCTATTTTCATAAAACGAACCGCTTTGCTGCACAACACAAGTCATCCAATTTATTTTAAGGTGTTGGCACAGATTATTAAATAGTTATTGGCGTTAGCCTTCTTAAATCTTGTTCATTTATCATAGACAAAAAAACTTTCAGCAATCATTAATGATAAGAGAAACTCAGCTTTTAGTGTTTCTGTCAACCGCAGTGAATTCGTCGTGTCTTGACATGAGACTGCTAACTCGCAAATTTCACATACTTAAATGAATATTTATATTGGTAACCCAAGCCAGTCAAATTTCATAAAACCAAGTTGTGTGTGTGGGCCCTAATATTAACCTACCTGGTGAGTGGAAGTACTAAATAAGTGTTTAGTCCTCGGTGAATCGCCAACCAAAACAAAGTTAATTTACATAAACATTTCGCTTTGCCATAAATAACGAGAATGAGAATTGCAGCGGATTTACATTTTATTTACTCTCTCGTACTCATTGATTTATTGGGGATTCTTTTGAAAAATAAAGTAGGTAATGTAACATGTATTGGAAATGGTGGTAATACTGAAGCTGTGAGTGGGTACTGTAGGTATGGACATCAGACATATTATGGAAGTTTTTACGGTTCTGGAGCTAAATGACAAAATATGGAACCCTTATAATATCATCCAGTCTGTCAGTATGTCACAGCCATTTTAATAGCAGTCAACCTAAATAAATGTATGTACTGGTAAATAAGACCAACTTTAAACAATAAATTTAGTTGAGTAGTAATATGGTTTAAGTTTACGAAAAGGCGGTTATTATAAACGCGATTTATTTGACAACAAAACTTATAAAACTACTTGTACAGAGCAAGTGGTTATGTGTGACGTGTGTGGAATACTACGGCATCCTTGGTGCAAAAGTCCGACTTTTTAATGTTACGGTTTAGGTATGCCACACGATTTAGGGAGCTTATTTGTTTTACTATGCTTACATACACATACACCGATAATTTATCCTCATCATAGTCTACACATCATGTTGCTCGTAAAAATGTGTACCTACTGTGAAATATCATACTTATATTTCTTGTGCCAACATTTCCTTTTTACTTTATGAATAGAAAATATTGCCGTGACCTACTTCAATCCAAATCCCGCAGCTCAATTAAATTCTCGCCTTTATATAGGTTCGCCTAATACCTCAGGAGTGTTAGACACCAGAATCCGTGCTCTATTAACGCAGCCTCATGCCGAATAGGCTACGTTAGGGATGCGCCGATATCGATGTGAAGAATACGTGTGGCGGTTAATTTTTAAGCTGACTTATTATAAGAGCCGACTTTGGGGGATTATTATTCTTAACGACTTTTCTGTAATGCCTTACCTGTGTGCCTATTACCAGTGATCGGAATAGGTAGATTGATTTGGGGTCAATGATCTCAAACATTGATGTTAACATAGACATGCCTCCGGGATTCCTGTATTTCTTGATATCAGTTTTTTTTTAAAAAGGCATATCCATATTATGCTAGCACTACCAAAGTACATCAAATCAATCTACCTACTCCGATCACTGCTTATTACCTAATAAAAGAAAGAACAATCGAAGTCTTTTTACTCACCAACAGTTTACGACTAAGAATACAATTTATGATAGCTAAGATAAAGATAAGCCAAGAAGATGCTTAACTAATGGTGCACTCTTATATTAAATAATGTCGATACTATCAATAGGTGCTTCTAAAATATATTTCTAAATGCCAACTATCGATGTTTCTTCTTGCATCCCTACCCTACCTCCTTCGATGTCTGGCGCTAATCCGATCACTCGCTCTGGAATCGAACGTGGGACCGCTCGCAGATTAGTCGTGACGCAAATTGAAGCACTTAGTATCTGTATGACGCGTCTAATAGGATTCTGTTGCGCGAGAGACTTGCGTATAGAGAGGTTATTATTACAGTTCTTTCGCGCAAGGCATGTCAATAAATCGATTTAAGTCAAGTAAGTTAAATATGTGTCTTAAAATGGTTACATCATCATCATCAGCCTCTGGAGACTTCCAGTTGGACAAAGGCCTCCCCTATAGAACATTTACATCCATTGGCTGCCCGCAGTCTGTGACTAACTCATCAGTCCACCGGGTGGGAGAAGCCTGCCCTCGCCGATTCTTCCAGTTTGTGGTCGCTACTCGAGCGACCTAAATAATTGAGAGTATAAAACTTTTATATAGGTAGAAAAACTAGTTAATTTTAAAAAATACATTTTTCAGGTGTTTTATTATCATAGTTAAAACTAGCATGTAATTGCTGAAAAAAAAAAAAGATTCCAATAACAAATTCATATTACGAGTAGACTCGTACTATCGTTATGTTTACATAGGTATATACCAAATTGGCTTACTTCCGTATTATTGTCAGCCTCTGGACCCAATTAGTTTTCGAGAACCGCAGATTGACGTGTGCTTATCAAAGGCGAGCTTAACCGCTGCTATGCCAAATGGGGTTTTGTCAATAGTTGCGGGCTGTGGTTAACCATTTCGCCAGTTAACACTATGTAATACAATATGTATATTTAAATGTTTCGATTAACTGTGCCAATAACCACATGTCACGTGACTCACTCGAGCTAATCAACCTCGTACTAACACAGTAAAGTTCTTGCGAATGTTGGAATGTAGTTAGCACAATCACATATGGCCAATATTTCAAGGATCCGTGTTAAAAAAGAAAATTCGAAACCCTTTGTCGGTCTAGACTCTAGACTAAGACCTAGGCAGTGTTGTTCTTACGTCAAACTCTATACATATTAAACATTTTGTTTTAACTTTCATCATCATCATCATTTCAGCCATAGGACGTCCACTGCTGAACATAGGCCTCCCCCAGTGACTTCCAGATTGGCCGGTTGGAAGCGGCTCGCATCCAGCGGCTTCCTGCAACCTTTACCAGGTCGTCTGTCCACCTTGTATGTGGACGGCTTACGCTACGCTTGCCGGTACGTGGCCTCCATTCCAGAACCATTCTGCCCCATCGGCTGTCAGTTCTACGTGCTATGTGCTCCGCCCACTGCCGAAATGGCAGTGGGCGGGGCACTGCCGAAATGGCAGCTTGGTGCTGGGCTATGTCAGCAACTTTTGTTCGTTAACGAATCTCCTGATTTGATCTCGCAAATAAACACCGAGCATAGCCCTTTCCATAGCACGCTGTGCAACCTTGAGCTTTCTTATGTGGCCCATAGTGAGAAGCCACGTTTCAGTTCCATATGTCATCACTGGTAACACACACACATTTTAACTTTATTCCATACATTAAAAAAAAACGTACAAAAGGTGGATTTAATGCCATGTCTCATAGTCGACCGTTCGGTTGAACAGAAATGGTTTGAAAGCGGTGTGACATAAGAATAAAAACATAGCAACTTCACACAGTATGACAGTACCTAATAGCAAATAACTTAATTTATATAAAACTAAATACTATTATTATATTTGATGCTTAGGCAAAATACATAGTACAAAAATATCATGACGATTAGTGACTCTACCAGCAAAGGTTTTATTTATATAAAAAAATGATTTATTTACAGTCAACGGCAACCTACCTAAAAAGTTAAAGGTCATTGAACCGATTTTCAACTTTAAGTACACACGTAGAGATCAATATCAACTGAGAAAATTTGATACGTTTTGTGGTAGGTTGCCGAGTGTCTGTACCTCGCTGGGGAAAACAAGCCCAGAACGGGTACAAGCGTTTCAATTTCGTGCCTTTCGCATTAGTTTTAATGTTTGCTTCAAGTTTGTATACTTTCCCCTTTCTTACAGTTGTCCTCTACCTAAAGGTTATCTAGAAGAGATCACACTTAGCGATAAGACCGCCTAAATTGTACATCTGTCTAAAATTGTACATCTTTCTAAAGAAGTTATGGTTTATGTTTATACATAAACCATAACTTCTTCGTATGGTGTGCAATAAAGAGTATCCATCTATTTATTAATCATCGCGCTATCTCTTTATACGCACTCATTACAACTATTGCGAATGGCACTAAATTTTAAATTTGAATGCCTCCCCTAGCTATTAAAACGTCACAAACGCCATCTATACGTTTTCACCCAATGAAAAAGGTATCACATAAAATACCTATCTATTTAGTAGGTCTAGACCTAAGGGTGTACCAAACGTTGTGCTATTTTCAATTTTTACTGTAACTTTTTATTACCCTGGAAAAGATTTTTATAAAATATTGTACCAACGGTAAAATCTATTTATTAAATAAATACGTTAAAATGGGAAAGCGTAATCCTCTTATGATGTTGGTGTAAAAAATAAATGTCCGATAATCTCCATCCTTTTAGTAAAAGCTCATTTCGGTAACTATGATAATAATCCGCGATGAGTTGCTATAGTTGGCTGAAGCTTATGAAAGGTCAACGGAGGTCAACAACATTCGACCGTTGGACAACTGTGGACAATGTGGGTAGCGCGGAAATTTTGTCCATTATTAAAACGTCCAAATAAGTTTTCATGCAAAAGGCACTAGAGTAAGATAGATAAAGATCATGTGCACACTACTTAAATAGAAACTTTCCTTAACAATAATATATATAAGCATGTTCAAAGTCGTTTTGTTTGATACAAAATCGACTAAGTACGAGGTAAACTCGCACACTGAGAGTTCTAGATCACTTTATTTTATTTGATTTTAAGATACAACTCCCTTGTACAATTAGTAATTAAGTCGAAAAATTCATCAATGCTTTCTGTATTTTTTATGTAAGTATATGTTTTGTATTTTATTACTGAACGTACCTTTCGGAAAAAAATAAATGATAGTAAAAACTGTCATAATCTGGTGCGTAGTTTGAAAGAGCAAAGCGCATGTTTTTAGTATGTTCACCTAAACACATCAAGGTATGACTGTACCAATTTTCAAAATACACGATTTCTTAACTTGATTTTATTAAATTTCTTGAACTACACACATCAAAAGTATCTAACGATCACGTACGTTTTAAAGTACTTATCGCCGCAATTGAGGATTATTATAACTTTCTTAGATCGTTATTCATTCTTTTTAGTGAATTTCACTATTTAAATAAAGATATTTCTTTTAATCTTGATTAGAAAATAAACTTTCAATCAGATTTTCTATAAAAGTGTGTTAGAAAAACGTGGATGGCTATTTTGGTGAACTGATTTTAAGCATGCCAAATCGTGTGATTCGTGAAACACAGGTTATTGTTTTTTGATCTTTAATAATAATTTTGATAATATTTTAAAAAATCCACATTTTTCCATTTAGTTGACGACATTAATTTAGGTTAATTTCCCACAATTTACAAAATTGTTTTTTTTTTTTAATTTTACAAAATGTAGGGATAAGTTGTTAACTTAAACATAGGAATTAAAGTAAGAAGGCAGTTTGTAAGACTAGATTTGGTAAATATTAATTGGATACTTTTTTATAGTTAAAATGTACTTGATCCCTAGACACTTTTGATGTGTGAATGTGTGAAATCTTCTACCTCGATATTTAAAGTAAGTTTTGTCATTATTTGTTCGGCGCGCAACTTTGTTGCTTGTTTCAAAGGTCTAATTTAAGTTTTGTTGTCTCCAGGAACAGGGAGATGTCGCCGCGAAGAAGATCAATAGGCAAGAGCAGTGAGTTGAAAAGTAAGTTTAGTGTTACTTACTTGCTAGTGTAAAAACCAACTTAGCGTAAAAATAACATCCCATTAGCTAGGTATTATAGTATAATCTAGAATCTGTTATCGAGATTTTTCTCATTTTTAACACACTTATATTAATTTCGCTTTGTGCTTATTCGATTCGTTTTTACGAGTCCAATCCATACCTATACATATATCAATATGCGTTTAATTTTTTTTTTAATTATTTAAACCATCAATACACGCAAACGGTAATTACTGGGTTTTAAAATTACATAAAAACATATTTACGCTTAAAAATATAAAATAATAAATTAGTTATTAACATGTTGCCAAGAGTCCGACTCACCCCCAGATCGGGCCCGCTAGAAAGGAGCCCGACAGCGGTCCGGCCTGTTTCGGCAGTTCCGGTCCCGTCGGCGCCACCACTAGCGGGTTCGCCGCTTGGTGCCTTTTGCACTCCACATTGGCCCGATCACGCCTGCTAGTATGGGGCTCGACACGTACGAGTCTGAGGCTTCGCTGGGCGAAGCCTCACACTCGGCCGGGTCGCGGCGACCGCTAGCGGGGTGGACCTAGGCTGTGCGCCTCAGCGCACACCACAACTGCCCGGGTTAAGCTGAAGAATGTCTTCCTCAAAGGCACTCAGCGATAGGTCCGACCATAAAAAAAAAATAAAAAAAATAACATGTTGCCAGAATCCATCGCCATGAACTATACAAAGCCTGCCGAATTATGGATGTTTATTCCATGAAAGTAATGTTGATATTGAAGCAGTCCGCTGCGCTTAGATCAGGTTGCTAGAATAATCTATTTAAATACATTTTTTAAAAATTTTGCATTTTATGTTTGAATATCCCAAAACCCGCCATAAAAAGGCAACCATTCGGTAATGAGATTATTTTTAAAAAGACAACAGAAAAGTCCCGCCTGAGTTTCAAGCCATTTCATCCGATTTACAGCTTAGTGCTAGCTACCTTCCGGCTTAAGATTGTTCAATTTAAACTCCAGAAAGTTGTTTCGAACAACACGATCATACTTCGGCTGTTTTTTTGCTTCATTCAAGTTGTCCTTTTGTTCGAGAACATCTGACTTTATGGGGGTTTGCTGACATAAAAGTGAGTGAGAGTATTACCACAGATGTGTTGATAAAAGTATCTGGCTTTAAGAGTGAGATTTACAATAATGTCATTAATATAAATTTAACAATAAAATACCGTGCAAAATATCTCTTAAAATAATTATTTTGAAATTTTTGCTTTAAATAAAGAAAAGAAAATGGGTGCTTTTACCGTTTCAATTCAAATAAAAATGTATAAGAAAAATCATATTTTTAAAACAAAGAATTGGCATCTATTCTATTTACTGCTAAACGAAACTGAGAAATGGACAATGATGGGAGCAGAGATACTGCAAATACCTACGAGCTAAAAGGTGCGTCCGCGTCTCGATAGGCTAGGATTATCCGCAGACTTATAACCCCAGCTTAATGGGAAAACACTGCTCCCACCCCCTTTCCACTATCTCGTTTCTGCATAGATATTTCTATGTCTATTAGCATGGGAATTTAAAATCAGAGTTCAAAGAATATGTAACGTTGCTCTCAGGTTACCATCATGTTTCGTCGTATAGAATTGACCCTTTTTCTTACGAACACGATACAATTTCTTAACGACATTGATATTCTTGCATAAGGTATCATATCCGGTCGAAATCGTACTTATAACTGACATAAATGTATGAGAGAATCTTAATAAAGCACAAATACCTACCTACCTAGGTTATTATTTGTAATGATATTACGTAAAATATTTATCTTTCCTTTTATGAAATTTGTTTCACTTACATAGGAATCAGCAGTGCAGGAACAAGAATACAGTATCCTCGGCTGGAATATATCCTTTTATAGTTTCCACATGTATTACTTTAATGTGCGTGCATATGTAGTAAGACTAGTACGGGAGGACACTTTTATCGCTTCAATCTGTTTGCGAGACAATGTTAATATCAAACGTTACCGAATCATAGCAAATGTGTAGAGTCGATATAATGGGTATGTTGTGAAATTCTTGATGTCTCATTACGATATTATTGGTTTCAGGGCCATCGCAATTGATTGCGGAAGTACAGAGCGGCAGAGCGACTCCACAGGCACCGGTGTACGCTACAATAAGACCTTCGCAGCTGCCTCAGAATCGGCCATCCTCGCTACAGTCTTCCCTTAATTCGCTACCGGCAGTGCTTAGTTCTACGCCCCTCGTGAAATCAGTCACAACTAACGAGGAACCATTACGGTTCCATCCTACGAACCCTTTTTATACAACTTTACCGAATTATTCAAGTGCTTCCAAATTACCAGTACCAAATGGCAGAGCGTCCAGTATAGATAGAAGTAAATCCAGGGAAAATACATCTTTACTCAACGATCACAGCTCAGATTTAAAATCGCCCTCATTTTTTAACAAAACTTACGATTCTGGCCCCAGCAGTCTTCCGCAGTCAAACTTTAACGACGCTGGATTTAGTAACGGAGTCGGTGATTTCAAAAGTGAGAAAGACAAAAGTGATAGCAATTTTTACGATAGCAAGTTTAGTTCTTATCTTCACAGTGATTCAAAAAGTATTGGAAAAAATCCCTTCGATACTAAAAGAAACAGTGACCCCTTCGAAAAATACCTGCGTCCGGAAAACAAACTAAATGGAAAGTGTGAACCTAGTACCATAATTAATTCTCATAGTGATAATAATTTTCATAAACATGAAGAAGTGACTAAACGATCAACGATAACAGAGCATCAGATAAATGAGGTTGAAGAAGTGAAGACAATAAAGAAAATTATACTTAATGGATCTGGCAATGCGTCTGATTATAAAAGAAATCAGCCTTTAAAATTTAGTACACCTGCAACTGATGATTCGAACTCGCGAACATCTGACCACCAAGAGAGACTAAGAAAAGAAAGAATCTTTAATATTCCTATACATCGGGACACTGATTATTTTGATACTTCGACTGGGAAACCCGAACATGATGAACGATATCACAATAATTTATACCGAACTACGCCAGAAGACGTCAGCCGTGGAACTCCAACAGGTAAGTTTTTTATTATTTTATATAAAAACATTATCTAATGCACTTAGATAGATTTAAATGACGTCGTATTCATGAAGTGGTATAATAAATAAATATTGGAGATCATCAATAACATGCATTGCTCTGACCCTATGATATGAAACTTAAGCGCTTGTGTTATAGAAATCAAAAATAACGATGTATCACAATACCCAGACCCGAGACAATATAGATTAGTATGTTTTCAACACTGACCCGATCGGGAATCGAACCAAGGAAATAATTTTCTTATTGAACTGAGCGACGTGTAACGCATTTGTTTTGAGAAAAGTTTCGAACATCATTACAATTCAAAATATGTTTTTAACCCGTAATTGTTGAGTATTTTCATTTTTCCGAACTCCGTTTATTTCGGTTCAATTGTTCGGTAACTATGATACGTACTATAGTACTATCGCCCGTAAAACATTTAAATTTTCGAAAACGGTAACCCCATGTGTCGATAATTTGATGTCATATTATATTTATAATTAAACATTTCACCTTTAAATTATAAAAGTGAACCGAGAATTGAAATAATTCGGCCTTTGTGTCTTAAGTATAGTCCAGTAATAAATTAATTGTGCTCTGATTGATTCCAAAAGGCTGAAATTAATTTATTCGTACCTACAGTTGTTTGTTACATTTTCTTTGACTTCATTTTATTATCAGTCTATAAGTATCGTGTTTAGAACTGCAAAATCGTATTAAAGAAAACATCAAAGATCTTTGAGCCGATAGAAATCTCCCTTTAAATGACAGAGTTCATTACAAACTGCCGTTCTCGATAGGATTCGAGTTTCAGTGAGTTGCATCATTACTGGAACTCTCTAGAACTTCACTTAGAGAAAACTCGGAAAGTGACTAAGTCGCGAGCGAGTAGCGAAGTGTTCCGAAGAGTCGTTCAGCCGGCTGTGAAGTACGTATACGTCGGTCTGGAATGCAGATTACTACTTCGGGCTCCTTTATTCCGCAACTAGCGGTTGACTGCCGGCTCTATATGAAATCTTAATGTGATGACTACCTGGCTATTTAAGTGAACTTACGGATCTACACCTACTCACCTAATTAATTTCCGTTTTGCTGTTTTAAACAATTTTACCACAAGTTACTGCTTTTCCATAACCATTAGACTAAGCGGAATCTTAATTAACTTTAATCTCGATTGCGCATCACGCGCGATGCATACTAAATCGACAGCGCCTGCTCATTAGGAACAGCCATAAAGTAGCCGTAGCTAGATATTGCTATTTCATTACACTAGGCGGTAGTCGAGCGAAGCGATGATTATGCGAGGGCTTTGATTTAAAATACGTTGTACCTAATTTAGGCATCCCATAAGGCACTTGGTCAGTCAGTATAAATTTAAAGGCGTCGCTCCTATGGCTATTAGTCTTAAAGATGTGTGCACTTTAAAAAAATACAAGAGTAGAATAGATAATTCGATATTTATAGACACGTAGCAGGTACCTACTCGTCATAACTTGGTAGCATTTTTTGCTTCGACTACTTATAGATAATAACTTCATAAGGGCTCGATAACCTTCTCATGTCATCTTTTATTAGCTTTATTTATGTATGAAACAGGTAACTTCACTAAAAAATTTGCACGATTCAGAGTGATTTTATGGTAGGTAACTTTGACAGATAATCTCGCGCGAGATACATTTTAATACGTATAAAAAAGATTATGCTAAAAACGAACGAGCAAAACACCTGAAGCCTCCAGGGAATCGCGTGCTTATTTCCCAGGTGGCCTAATCTTTTCCATAATAGTTTTTAAGGACTACTAGGAAAACCAGCCATGAGGAAATTCAACTGAATCTCGCCCATGCGGAAAATCAATTCTTACGCAATTATCTTTTTCAGTGAGCTCTACAGACCTACTTAGGTATTTATTATCTAATTAATTTATTACCGGTTTCAGTGTATACGAAAGGTTCAGTTCTTACATTTCTTAAAAAATATTATAACTCCTAATAAAGTTGGTATATTGCTTTCGTAAAGCTTTCGGTAAACTAATTAAATTGTAACTTATTACCAATGATCGGAATAGGGTTACTATATTTACCTAAACTTTATAATGAGACAACATAGAGTTGTTAAAACCACGAAATTTTCGGGTTACACGAAAAATACCAAAAAATTATGCTTGTATTATCTTTTCAAACGTATTGTTTACCTATATTTCAACATTCTTTTGGGATCCTTAAACTATTGTATCGAGTCTTAGTAAAATACACTGTTTTTAGAACAAAAGTAATAATAGGTTAAAAGGTTTTTTTAATTTATTTAATGTTTTTTTAGGTTTCCATACCTCGAAAGGAAAAAACGGAACCCATAAAGGATCACTTTGTTGTCCGTCCGTCCGTCCGTCTGTCTGTCTGTCATGACCCTTTTTCTCAGAACCGCGTGAAAGTATCAAGCTGGAATTCATATCAAATACTCAGGTCTACTATCCCTTGGGGCTGTAAAAGAATCAAACTTCTAAGCCAACGCAATCAAAAGATACAGCCGTATATGCCGCAATTTTTTTCAAATTATTGACACTTGCAAGGGAATCAAAACCTACAGGGTACTTCCAGTGAACTCAGGATCTTAAATTTGGTACGAAGCAACGTCTTATAGCACAGATAAAGGAAAAATTGCGAAAACCGTAAATTTTTAGTAAAAAAAAATGTACGGAAACTTCGGTGCGCGAGTCCAACTCGCACTTGGCCGGTTTTTTAACATTTTAGTGTTAAGCAACACACATTGAAACAGATGTTGCACGCTGTAAAATCCCTGCCAAGTGCGTATTTTTCTGTCGTGCCTATTTTGCCATTCGAAGAAATCGCTATGCTTGTGTATACGAAGATATGTTAAAAAAGAATAATTATACATAATTTACGGTTATAGATAGCAAAACGCAAAGTTATTATTATTAAGAAAATATGAACTTCTTGTATTTTTCAAGTAACGTTTTTGTTGTTACAACACTATATTCTCTCATTACAAAGTTTAGGTAAATAGTCAACCCCGATCACTGCTCTTTACATTAATTATTTCTGCCTACTCGCATTTATATTTACAATTGAGAATCATAATTCAATATTGAATGATTTGTTAACATTGATTCAGCACGTAGAGCAAACCTTAGCAAGTAGGTAGGTATGACATAATTCAGCTAGACATTTAGACGTTGCCTGCCATATACGCGCCCATTCGTCTAGGTCCATTAAATCATTACTAGGCCACAGGAGAACTCGATCAATTACTGCCTCAAGACAAGCCAAGGTCCCTGGGCTCGCCCAGGGAGCGTCGTCACGCTCCGCAGTGCACCCGGCCAGGCTTCCCGAATCTTAACCAGTTCCGCCGCCGACTTTCAACGTTCTTCAAGACTTCATCGCGGATAGCCGCGCTATAACTCTATGCCCTGTTTATTCTAAATCATCAACTTTGTTGACATGAATTCCCCGTGTTTTAACACTAGCCCCTATATATTTCATCCCGTGTCAGACTCGTCGGCTACAGAAACGGATGATAGTGAAAATTCGGGAAGGGAAAAAACCGTCGACGGCGGAACCCGAACGAAAAAATACACCGATCCGAAGCGGAGAACTATTAATAAAGTGAGCAAGAAGATATTAAAAGTGATTGAGAAGTTAACATGCAATATAAAGAAGCACAAAAAACCTAAAAAAATTTTGGAACCCAAGCCAATGAAGAACGGTTAGTGTCAACCTTTATTTTTGTAATTTTTTGGTGACCGAACCCTACCATGTGTCTTGGAGTTTTCTGTTTGAGTAGATAAGGTCATAAAGTGCCAATTCGGTGCGTTTGGTCAATTTATAATACTAGAACCCGGCATTAGATCATAAAGTTACGTATCGTTTCATCGTTGACTCCGGGTCAATTGGAAAGGTCAATTTGATTTGAGTATATTATAAGAAGTGGGCTATAACGTGAGAAATTATTCCTAACGTGGCACCTTTCTTTGACTACAAAAATGAAACGTTTTTATGGCAGCGTGAAAAGGCACAGGCGTCGTAAATTTGAGTTCACAATAATATCCAGATGGCTCTGATGCAAATAAAAAAGGGACTTTATTCGTGCTAAGGTGGATCCCACCATTTTTCATTATAGCAAATTTAACGCTCAATTTGTTCTGTGTAGTTTTACTTTGGTACGCAGGTTTTTAAATAAGAACTAAATCGACTCTTATCTGGGTCGGCTGGGGCGGCAAAAAAACTTCTGATATCTCGTAATACAAGTATGAAATGAAAAATGAAATGATTATAATTGAAATGAATATGCTTTTAAGGGTTAAAAAAGGGTTTAGTATGTTTATATTATATATACACTTAAATTTCCTGCCGTGTCTTTTTTAGAGTTCTGTAGGTCCCTCGAAAGTTAAAAAGGACCTATAGGATTATTGGAATTATTCGTTGTCTATCGGTATGTCTGTCTGTCAAGAACCTTTCCATCAGAAACGCGT
Source organism: Anania hortulata (assembly GCA_963576865.1). Taxonomy (NCBI): domain Eukaryota; kingdom Metazoa; phylum Arthropoda; class Insecta; order Lepidoptera; family Crambidae; genus Anania; species Anania hortulata. The sequence goes on along the minus strand of OY756396.1, from coordinate 13,739,462 downwards.
GAGGTCTTTCAAATTACATAATATCAAATACTCAGGTCTGTAAAAAATCTAACAAGTCAACGCAATCAAAAGATACGGCTGGTTAGGCCGCATTTTTGATACTCTCAAGGGAATCAAGACCTATAGGGTACATTCCTTTGGCCTAGTACCTCGAAATTTTGCAACAAGCAACGTCTTATATCACAAATAAAGTATAAAGTTCGAAAACAGAACAGTTAATTCACAAAAAATTGACAAACTCGGAAAGAGCAGTAAAAATCTTTGAGACGCGATTCCCGTTACCGTTATTTTCATACCTGCAAGTTTGTACGAAATCTCTCGGTGCGGATCCGACTCGCACTTGGCCGGTATTTTAAGAAAAATATACTAATTAAAACGTTCGGCACAAACACGAATTTTCAGCTGATCATACGGGATGAATGTTTTAGGGTATCCCGCATCCTTTTAGAGATGGACGTTAATAGTAGGGAATATACATGAAAAAATAGATTGTTTATACTATATCAATAGGAAATTATATGAAATTATAGGGCTTATAGTAAAAACAAAATTTATTTTAGAGAAAAAATAACCGCAATAAAGTAATTATAAATTGAAGAATACCTGTCTCTTTCTAAAACAACTTTTACTATGTAAAAATAAATGTACAGCGGAAGTGTAATGTGTCGTCAAGGTACATATCGGATCTTCTTGTCTAGCACGCGACTTTAATGGATTGTAAGTCAGGTATTATCAATATTTTTCGAAAATTCTTTAAGTTTTAATAATTGTATTATAATAAAGTATTATTTATATTAAGACCAAATTAAAAAATATACATATTCCCCATTCAGTTTTTGTTATACATTTATTGTATTCTACAATTTATATTATAATATTTGCTTTGATTTATGATGTTATAGTATTTTTGTGTATTGTTAATAATATTTTACAGAAATATTATCCGTTTGTAAAACCCAAAATACTTTTGCCTTGGTTTTTCCTTATTCAGTTATTTTAAATTAAGTCTATAATGTTACACAGGTGTTATAAAATGTACCAACATAAAATAAATGATTAATAATAACTATTTGATACCGCAATATGGCAGCAGTACCTACCTAGAAAGAAATATTTCTGGTACAGCATACACTACATTTATTTGACCGGGGCTATTTTGATATTACTAACTCGGTATTTTATTTATTATTACTCTAAAGTCGCAACTATTTATACTAAGAAACTTGTACGTATAAGTATTTTTTTGTCGTCGGCGTCCCCTTAAGAGCCCTATTATAAAATATTGATAGTTATGCAGTTCTTTGGTGACTTCTGGACATTTAAAAGATAAATCTGAAATCGGAGGCCGCTACGTACTATAAATAAAATTTCAAAAGCTAAACAAATAAAAAAGTAATTATTGCACAGGAGGTGTGAATTTTTAGAAAAGTGCAAATAAATATAAATAAACTTTATTGCTTTGTCCCAAAAAGTAAATTCAAGTTCAAAAAATGTTTATTGCACGTTAGTGTTTAAAAATTTAAATAAATATCATTTTAAATTAAGTCCCTTAACATACATTACCCTGGCAGCAACAGGGCATGGCAACATAATATTATAAGCATAGAAATATATTTATATGATTATAAGCATTTCCTAAGTAGTTTTTTCGAGTCGAGCATTACCTACATACACAAACTTAATTATTGATAATTGTAATTTTATTCATTTTATAGAATATGCGGCCTCTTAATTTCGATTTATCTTTTAAATGTCAACTCATCACCAAATAACCATGTAACTGTAATAATTTTGTAATGGGCCTTACGAAAACGAAAAATGTAACGAAAACAAAAACTTTTCTTGGTGTTCATAAAAACAGTCGTAAGCAGCTAAGTTCGTTCATATCTGCAAATTCACACAACACGATGGTGGTGCCGATATCGTAAAGTACACGACACAAGTTTAGTTGGGACAATAGTGCGTGGGTTGAATGGGATTTCTGAAGTAACATAAACTGTCGGGAATGTGTATGTTTCTCCGCGAGAGTTTGGAACACTCCTAGATAAACGCGTTCAGGCCGGCAACGCGACTAGCGGTCCTTAAAAGCCTTATAGTAGGCGATCACAATTCAAAATGGGTAGGTATGTACGAGTATATGGCGATAGGTACTACTCGTATTAAACATGTTATGATATGATATTAACGATTTATCGACACCAACTATATTGTTGTTAAAATTTGATAGATATAGCCGCCATTTTAAATTTTATTATTATCGAAACAGCGATCATAACATGTGACGTCACCGACATCATGGCGATTCAACATGGTGGCTATTATATATCATATTTTTACAGTTGGTGTCGATAAATCGCTATATCATATCATGTTTTGATGGTTATGCAAAGGGGACTGATTTTATTTCACAAATTTTGATAGAACCGTCATATTTGTTTGGTTGGTACTGAATGAACAAAAATTCTTATAAGTAACATTGTTTACTTAAATAATTTTACCCTGTTTGTAGTGTAATGGAGGAAAAGTCAAGCCAAGTAGGCAAGTATATTATTTCGTTTATTGATCAACCGATTGAACCGAACCGCTGCTGTAGTGAGCTTGAATCAGATTAAGCATTGAAATTCAGGATTAATGAGACAGCCCATAGAACGATCTCGAACTCTCGAACAAGAACTTGTAACGAGTTTGTGTAATTCGTCTAAATTCCTTCTAGTATAAATTGTTTTCATTAGATCGAGTGGATATTTTAAAAATAATTACATTTTTTTTTCAAAATGGCACATTAAACTGTTTAATAGAAGTTTTAATTCTTCATTAAAATAATTTATCATGATTATGTGATACAATAAATAATAAAGTTTATTATTTCATGCTAAAATAATCATTTAGGTGTCAACTGTTGGTTCATATATCAACTGTTTACCTACCTACTTCGAGACTCTTGTAGGTATTTAGTTTATTAGAAATCATGAAACATTCGCTGTCAAATTGTATCATATACGAATAGGATTTTGAGTAATGCTAGTAAAATTTCTGACCCCAAACATTTTGAATCCGCTAAATTCGCAAGTTTATTGTCTCGTGGGCCGACCCTTGATCTCAACCAAATTATGATAAAGAGCCCCCTCAATCTTGCCGAGATGTTGCAATAGTATTGTCGGAACGTATATTTTTTGCCCCAATTTTGCGCGTTTGTGAGATTGTTTGGGGGAATTGGTACACACGGAATTTCGTAGGCACACATGTTGACATAATAAGGGGTTTGCAATAGATCTGAAGAATCAGTCAAGAAAACCACCAGTATGTAAAACGTTAAGCATGTCAAGTCAACTTTAAATTATTGTCAATACTAATTGAATACATCGTTGAAATTTTTATAAACAATCGTAAATGTGAGAAAAAAGACAATCAAAAATTCTGAAAGCCAATATACAATTTTCCTTAATGTAGGTATTATTATTTACTCATCGTTTTTAGAACCCTTAAAAAAGTCTAAAGCTGCGGCAAATTAAATGATCAGAACGGTATATTTCCAGAAATGCTGTACATTCGCAGTAATTATTATTTCTGATGAGAAATTCATTACAACATGGTGTGCCGCTTATTTCGATGTGAATTTAAATAGCGAAATGTGCGCAGTTAAATGATTCGATGGTAGGGAAATATTTTACGCGTAAATATACAATTTAACGGTTCCATGAGTGATTGAAAGCACGCGGCGCCGCGCGCCGCGGCTATTTGTTGTGGGGCCGATGCACCCGCACTATGTTGCATAAACGAGTAAGTACAAGGATATGGTGGCCAGATGTAGATATCCGTATGTTGTTTACTTATTTTGTTTGTGGAGACAACCAAAATTAATTGTACCATGACAATGTTTACAGTATCTACTTACACAGTTTATCTACACAAAGTATGTAAGTTCGTAAGCTTTTTGTTTTTGTTGAGTACCTAAATATTTTAAAGAGTTTTATGCCTCGAAAGAAAAATCGATTCCTTTAAAATCACATAGCCGGATTGAATTGATTAATTAGATAGGTTGAGAGATTGATAGAATTTAATGGCCGTTTGTCAAGACTCTATTTCGCAAGACTTTAGTAGAGATATCAAGTCAAAATTAATATTAAACACTAAGTATTTGGTATACGGCAAAGTTAAAGCAATCAAATAATATGGTCACGTATTTTGACACTCACAATCTCACCAATCAAAACATAAAAAGAGTAGGTACTTGCCGTTGTCCTTTATTTATGAAGTTTGGCAAGAATCAAGTTTTTACACCATAGATAAAGAAAGAAAGAAAAACGAAAATCGTAGGTAATTATATTATATATATACAATTTACAGACATTTGAGTTTTAAATATTTTTGTTATGGAGTCACTAAGTAGGGATTGCGACGCGATATACCTACAATGCCAATGTGTGCGTAACACGCTTCGTTTCGGAGTAAGCCTACCTACGTACCTTTATTGATAAATTGTCATCAATTGCAACTCACGATGAATGGACATAATTATATTCAAATGTCATGCATTCATCAGATGAACAGGTGTTAATTACTGTGTAAAGCCAGTTTATGTCTAGGCGAATCTGCGTGATGTCCTAATTGGGTGGATAATTTGCCTGACTGGGCTAATTACGATGAATTGCATCTGCCTTTCAGCTGAGTTCCCGTTTCCAATATAACTTCAGCCAATTAGTCTTTACTAATTGTTATTAGTAACGGTGTTTGTTGTTTCGGTAATTTAGTATATTAAAGTGAAATTATTTGTTTATCATGGCGAATTTTTAGTCTAAGTAGTGGCGTGTCTGCCGCGCGCCAGGTGCGCGACTGCGAGTGTTTGTGATATGTAAACAAAACTTTAAACAGATTGTATATCGCTGCAACACCCTTACATGTACTCTATCTTAATGCCACCAATTACACGGTTTTAAATTCAGATCGTATCTTACTTCCGAATAAATAAACAAAAATAACTATGGTACCAACACTGAAATCGCTATTAAACAAACACACAACACGCTCTATACACGATTCATTTTACAGACATTAGATTATCAGGTATTATTTAGATATAGAAAATTATTTTATTGCGATGTAGATGGTGGTTCAGTAAAACTTGTTGTAGATGATCCTGCAAAGTACTACGTGATTTCATGTTTCCGTTTCGTAGGTACCTTACGATTTCTCCTACTGAATCATTTATCCAAAAGTAATACTTATTTCATTTTTTTCATGGTAATCAGCTGCCATTATGGTCGTAAGTAGATTTTCTTTTTAGGTCATTAACAGTAAATAGACTAGTTTCCTGAATCCTGGGTCAAAAAAAGACTTTCTATTTAGTCCGTCAGTTAGATTATCTAAAAATATTGAACCCATATTTTTTCTTTTGTCGATCAAACAAAAAATGACGAAGATAAAGCGCATCAAAGTAAGCACGTGACGTCACGCCTTGCTAGAAAGTGTCGCGAGGCGTGACGTTACGCGGAACTTTAACGGGCTATATCTTCATAATTTTAGTTTGATTAAGAAAAGAAAAAATACGAGTCCAATATTGTCTGTTAATCCAACTGACGGACTAATTAGATTTTTTTTTGTTTGTTTGTTCATATTCTCATTGTTCATATTCCGTGAGGTGCAAAAGTTAAAAACAGTTTGTAGAATGTTTTCTTTTATATAGTGTATACTCCGAAATGCTCGTATCCATGTCATAGGCCATTCATAGACCGCAATAAACTCAGTATTAGCTCCGGTCCGGATGTGGGACAATAGATTTTCTACCATCCAAACAAAATGTAAAGGGCTGCGCCTACGCATTTAGTCTGACAGCCAGAGTTCCGTCCCTTTGACCGACGCAGTATTTCCTCGCTCCAATGAAAACGCTCGTGTGGTCGGACAATCATTCTCTTGCATAACTAACTGCTATTGATGATTTTACTGTGCAAATATCCACCAGTTTATCTTGACTCACGTGAATTGATATACGGCTACTTTAACAGGGGTCGTGACAGACTGGTGCATTGTCAAATGCGGGATGAAAGCGATCGAAAGGAACTGAAGAGCCTTCCCACGCAAATTGAATTGTTGTGATGCAATTCGATCTAGTTGTGTTGTTTATTGTGTTTAAAATGTGTGTATGTTGATTTCTTTATCTGTTAAAGCACTGGTAGGTTCAACTATTATTAAATATTTTATCTGCTCCCTTTTTATTTTAATGTCCAAACGTAATCGTAAAGGTTTTACTGTGAATTTTCAATTTTTTTATGTACATTAGTGAAAAGTTTTTATTTAAAAAAAAACCGGCCAAGTGCGTGTCGGACTTGCGCACCGAGGGTTCTGTACAAAAAATATTTTTATTATATGATGTAACTAAAAATTTACGGTTTTCGCATTTTTTTCTTTATCTGTGCTATAAGACGTTGCTTCGTACCAAATTTCAAGATTCTGAGTTCACGGGAAGTACCCTGTTTGTTTTGATTCTCTTGCGAGTATCGAAAATTTGCGGCATAAACGGCTGTATCTTTTGATTGCGTTGGTTTGGAAATTCGATTTTTTCACAGTTTCAAGAGACAGTAGACCTGAGTATTTGATATAAATTCCAGCTTGATACCTCCACGCGTTCCTAAGAAAAAGGGCCTTTACAGCCAGACAGACGAACAGACAACAAAGTGATCCTATAAGAGTTCCGTTTTTTCCTTTCGAGGTACGGAACCCTAAAATCTAGTCTCCTCTACGAGACCAGACCACCACCAGACCACCTGAGACCAGAGAAGAGAGAGGTTCGAGTTTTTCTTGGAGGGTAGTAAACAGCCGCCATTTGTTTTGTTATTTTTAGGGTTCCGTACCTGAATCGGAAAATATTGGAACCCTTATAGTAAACGTATATTTCGACACTCTCAAAGGAATTAAAATGTATAGGGTACTTTCCGTGGAAATAGAACTACGAAATTTCGCTAGTAATATCGTCTTAAACTACATGTACTCGTAGGTACAGGGGAAAATCTGAAAACTATACTTCTGTAAAAAAAATCAATTAAATTGCAAGACTCGATTCCTGAACTATTTTTAATATGTACCTACAAATTTGTACGGAACCCTCGGTGTCCAACGATAAAACAATACCTAAATGAACGAAATAATGTATGTCCTTAAGTAGCACGTTTTGTAGTTTACAGAACGAAAAATATTCGTAATCTAGTTGGTACGGAAAACTAAAAAACCACAGTACTAAGTATCTAATGGAATTAAACCTCAGTTAGCGTTGTAGAGTTCGGTTCGTTATATGTCCGGTTTATGTCTATACAATCAACCCCGAGGCAGCCGATCCAGTTCGAATGGATTTCCGCTCAAATGCATTTGATATAAACAGAAGACTGTTCATTGCAAGAGAAAAATGCAAATTATTCCTATTACTGCTAATGTTAATAAGTGAAAAAAATGTTGTGTCCCAATTCTAACTATGAATTACTATAGCAACTAAATGCTCTAGCTAGGACACACGCTACTTTTTATTCATAGAAAACACAGTTCGCAAGAGATGCACAATAAATGCTTATGTAGTAGTGTTCATTTCAAACGAGCCAAGTGCGAGTGGAACTCCGTATTGAGGGTTGCGTACCTCAGTGTTTTTTTTTTACTCAGTTCGGTATCCATAACGCTAGTCTGAAGGTCATGTAAAATTATTTATTCTTAGAGTTTGTTTTACGAGTATAATCACACCAAGTAGATTTTTTTAAACTCCTTTTTATAGTTTCGTCATGTCCGTCGTATGTCTGTCCGAGGTTTTATTAAGAGACCTTTAGTTTTAGAAAGCTGTAATTTTGTAGGTGTGTATACATATAGTTGTATAAAAATACCAATTACGCCGACAAAGTGATAGTTTTTTTTTTATGGTTTAGCTCTACTACATGTGAAGTGGGGATGATTTATTCCGTCTTCTACCCATCGTGTGGGGTATCGTTGAGTAGGTCTTTTTTGTTCCATTAGGACGTCCGTCCCCCCTCTAAAAGCTAAAAAGCTGGCTTGAAAAATCTGCAAAAATTCATGATGATAGTGCATTTCATGAACTTTAAAGGAAGATTGTAGCGGTTAAGATAACTTTATTAATTTAGCAGAATTTGTCGTTGAACTCGGGTGTTTTATAATTTTGTACTAAATACCAATATCTTTACTATTAATTATAACGGGCTACTACAGAACCCTATACTGCGCCTGGCCCGACACGCACTTGGTAGGTTTTTGATTTATTAGAATATCCGCTATGATAACACATACGCGAAAATTTGAACCGTTTACCTATTATAGTTGATAAGCTACAGCATCTTATATGACAGACGGATGAATGTAGACACAGACGGGTCCCGCTGGTGAGTACGGAACCATAAAAATCGAATAGAAATGTATTTAATGCACTGTCTATTTTGTAGCTGCACAAAAGGTTTGCTTAATGCCCTGGAGCGGGCTCTACCAATCAATAATAATGAAAGTGCGCGCTCTTTCATGAAAAAATACTCAACAGAAATGGAAACGGGCTGGACGATGCTTGTGTAGCGGAAAAGTTTTTCCTATGTATTGATTTTTAGAATACAAAAATTCTATCCTTATTAACCTAATGATTCTCTGAAATACTGTTAAGTCTGTATTATCGACGACTAGATTTCTAGATTGAAACGCCTTCATGCTATCATTATCAGAATCAGAAACTTTATTTGCGAAAAAAACACGGTATACAAGGATGATACAGTTGAGATGAGCACTCATGTCTCGCTATCAAAATTTTAATAATTGAGTAAACAATAAACAAATTACTTACATTAAATATTTATTTCATTAATTAGAAATTATATTTCAATAAAAATTCAAGTAATTTACAGCAAAATGTCAGAAACATTAGTAATAATTAGTTATTTAAAATCTACAGTCAATAAAAAAAATTATGTCATAAATTCTCTTATCTATACGCCACTTATAAAATAAAAAATGGAATTTTAAAATAGAATAAAAATTTAAATACTTAATGTTTTGCGAATAATATACTCGAACGTATTTTAAACTTACTTTCCTAAATTTAGAAGAATGCTTAGGGCGAGAAAGTTGACGTAACTGTTCATAAATTACTCCTGTTTAAAACGTTGATGTTAAATTCTTAGAATTTGAAACCTGCTAAAAGCGTCAAGTTATTTACACTAATAATACTAATTATTTTCCATATAAAACGTGTCATGTTATATTTTAATCACTTGTGTCTTAACTCTTAGAAGATGCTCATGGTACTAACCTGCCTAGAATTATATAAGGTTCTATATAATTTATTAGTTAAATTCTACTGCTCAAATCCAGTAACAAGTGCCTCACGCCTCAAAAGCAACTAGGTTCAACCTTGACAAATCTAAAATTAAAACTTGATATTATACTACACCTTAGTACTACCATCAGATCATTATCTTTTTATGATCTGAAATACTACACTACCTACCATCAACACGAGTGAGCGTATGCTGAGATCATCGAGTACATACTCTATAGAGCAGCAATACAAACCATCTTTTTCCGAAACTAGTAAGTGATTTTTACTTACATTCAGTATGAAATGACAGCTCCAGTCAACGCTCGCCCATACAAATCGCACAGATACAGATTAAAAAATGGCGGAATATTTACGAACAAATCATATGACATTTCTACTCTATAGGGTATGTGCTGCATGGCTGAGATGCAGGCGACGCAGTGCCTAACAGATTTTGTTGTGTCAGACAAATTTTGTCATTTTGTAAAGCGTATGCTGCGACGCAAATAAATGTTTTTAGCTAGTTTTCATAACTTTGCTGCCTGCTTATAAAATAATAGAGAGAATAATAGAACATTTAACACGGTGCGGGACACAATACTAGACACAACAATGAAACTTCTTTAGTTTTATTATTATTATCACCGGACCGGATCGTAACTGGATTGCGACTACTATTAAATTACGGGAATTGGTCTTCTTGTCTAAACTTAGTCTTTATAGCTCGGGTTAGTACATGGACGTGGACATAATAATGTGTTCGAAAAGAGAAATCTAATTTTAAAATATTAGATTTCTCTTTTCGAATTGTTTGCTTGATACTTTCATTCCCCATTGAGTATTACGAACTTCAGGGCTCAGCCACACGACCCGCCCCTGTCTGGATCGAGCGTTATTATCAACTTCGATACTGCCATTATGTATAATTGTAGACGAAGACACGGGCTCATCTCCGATAAAAGTATCTCGTGAATCTGTCGATCGTATCGATTTCAAACGAGACTTTATTTGTCTGTCAACCTCGCCCGTCTTTATCGGAACAAACAAATCAGAGTTTTCTTCAACTAATCACGCCATCTCGAAATAAATAATACGATCCGCTCAAATCTCTGTTCAAAGGTTTCATTTTGCTTTTTGGATTTAATCTGAATTTTATTTCCTATATTCTTGTAGGGTTTCTGATAGCATTTCGGTTTATTCATTCAAAGTATGAACATACGTATTTACTGTATTGTTAGATCTGTGGGAAGTATTCTTTTTTTTTTGCTTTCTTTTGTATTTTTTGTAAATTGTAATACGTAAATCATTTCTGAATAATTAAAATGCTGTATTAATTTGTATTAACTCTGTTTTTAAATCTTTCCAAAGCAAGGCAACCAGTACAAAGGTTGCTTAGATCCGGAATTTAGTAATTAATAAAGCGGACAGGAATGACAAATTATTTCATCGTCACCTCATTACGCGTCCCACTTTTGGGTTGAATAGCCGGTGTGCTGTGACATTTAGTGATTGATGGAGCTAGACTTACATTCTGACACACCTCGTCTTCGACAATGTGTCGCATTATATTGTATGTCAATCATGTTTCACGCATTATCGTTCCCAGGTAGGGTTTTGATATTGCTCTATTATTAGTTTGTATCGCCTGCCTATGGGGGTTACTTGCGCTTTTTCCCTTGGGACCAACCATAAATATAAAATAAATAAATAACAGACAACATTACATACATTGCTCTGGAGGCGTATTTTTGAAGCATTAGCAATGAATTTCGAATTCGAACACAAAAACAATTCGTGTATGAAATTCATTTCTATTGCTCACGATTTTACGCATTTTTAATCACTCGAAATAGATGTTACTATTAAATTGAAATCTTGAAACTATTTTTGTTTCACGCAGAAAATATTATAAACCATAAAGCAAAAACTCATTACGAACGTAAATAAAAAGTTATTATGTCAAATTTCTGCCACACATACGTTTACTTGTTGTCAATGTAATTCTTCCGTACTTTCTACTAGTAGAAAACAAAAACGAGTGATCGTTGTAGAATTCACGGAATGAATTTTCAAAAATAGTGATTTTCGGAATTCGCATGTGAATCTTGCGATTTCGTATTCGGATTGGAATTCGCATGATTCAAAAATACGTCTCCTGATCCTAAGGTAAGTAGCTAAATAACTTTTATTATAGAAATCAGAAACAACGACAGTACCGCAACATCCAGACGCGAGATAATATAGAAAAGTTCGTTTCCCACATCGACCCAACCGGGAATCGAACCCGGGACCTCAGAGATGGCATCGCCAAATCTTTTCGCCTCTCAGCTACGGAGGTCGTCGACCCATGCACTGTTACGGGTAAAATAATGGACTATGGTAAACAAACTAAATGACATTTTGTATCTTGTTTGTTTCTTTATCCATATCCATCACTAACACAAAAATACGTTTAGTCCTCAAAATAACCGTGTGTGGTTATTCTTAAAATACCAATAACCTACTAGGGGCTGATTCTGCTACTCCAATACAACAACTTTTTATAATATGGGACGAAAATCGAAATCTAAAAAATAATTACTGTTCCATACAAACTGATGTCAGGCCGGCGGTTTAGTAAGGCGCCACTACACTTTTATAATACGGCATTCAAATAAGTTTCTATAGCAATACTTAGTTTCAGGGCTTGTTACCGTTACCAAATTCACACTATAAGTGTCGTTAATCAACAATATTTTCATAATGTTATAATTTTAACGATAATACAGGTAACGGTAGTTTAGTATCGATTGCAATATAATATTGTTAAACATTAACGTTATAATTAACGTATCGATATTTTTTCCGTTACCTAATGCGTCGTTGCTAACCCATGCGGTTAGAGTTTTAAAACAAATTAGAGTAGTAGGCTTCTTTCGTAGTCTTGGTTACCTTGGCTATGTTTTCTTTACATAATGTATAAATATTTTTTAGCTCCTCGAAAGAAAAATATGAAAACAAATGACGTTAATTAACAGTACTTATAGTATTCATTTGGTAACGTAACCATTTACCGATAAAATCATCAATAACGCTAAGGCAGTTTACCGGTAAAAGGCCGGTCAAGTATCGTTACCTTTGCTATTAACGTTATCTTGGTATGATGAAGGTAAAATAGGTACCTGATTTTTAAAGTTATTCAAAGCCCTGTTTAGTTTACATAAGTTAATTTGCTGTGTTGATCCAAGTACCTTTTATTACCTTAATATTGTTCCACTTATATTAGCTAAACTAGTTAACTTAATCAAGTCAAGTAGCCGTCTCTGGTCTAGAAGTCGCAAATTATCAGCAAAATGGCTTGCCGTAATGTGACTGATGGAATCATGGTTATAGTCCAGATAATTGAGCTACAATCAGCCACACCTGGTAATTGACAATGCATTGTATGTCAATCATGCTGCACGTTTGTATCTCGCAATACCGTGGCGCACTAATATTGTATTTGCGATATTATTAGGTACTTTATTTGCTTTATTATGAATAAATGTACTTTATCCTCTGGTACTTATCACAAATTTATTTTTGTATATGTATCAATAATCTTTTGAATTTATTGAATGTATACTTTGTATAAGTCAACATTACCTCTACATTTAGAAAATAATCTCCAGTAATAGAAAAATGGCACAGATGAAGCCATTAACGTCAGAATTTTATCCTCTCTTTTCTCGATATTAAATGATCTTAACTCACCTTCTTGTCTTAAATCCCAATTTACTCTTCTTAGTTCGACACACTCCCGTCCCTTGCGTTCTTCTAATAAACTGACCCTCTCCACTCCTTCTCACCGCACTGGTTTTATTTCCAACTCTTTTCTCCTTCAATCAATTCGGCTTTGAAACTCTCCCCGAAAATATCAAACAAGCCCCTTGTAAATACTCTTTTAAGAAACGTGCTCATTTTCTTTATAAATTGAAATCACCTTCCCCTTTCTTTAATGGTTGTCCTCTACCTAAAGGTTGTCTGGAAGAGATCGCTATTAGCGATAAGACCGCCTAAATTGTACATCTATCTGTAAAAATCATGTGTATTTTACTTGTATGGTGTGCAATAAAGAGTATCTATCTATCTATCTATCTAATCATCATCTTGAACCCTTAGGTATTGTAGTCTCATGATCGTCGTCATATTTATTTACGTATGTATTTTGCCTATGTAATCTATGTATGATAGTATTTAGTTTATATATATCGTTATTTACTGTATGTAGTTTATGCTTTTAAAAATAATTCAAATTTTTGTATCGCCTATATCGCACCGCCCACAAATCGTCTCTGTTTAGCCTAATGGTCGACTGGTAGAGAATGCCTCATGGCATTAAGTCCACCTTTTGTATGATTTTTAATCTGTGCAATAAAGTCTACATAAATAAATAAATTAGCTCCTCTACACTAAGTCTCTATTATTTCCTTTAAGTTATATCATTATCTCATCATCATGTTAGCCTATCGTATTCCACTGCTGGTCGTAAGCCTCTCCTAAAGAGCGCCACAGAGCACGAGCTTTTTCCATCCAGCCACTGCCTTATACAATAAAGTACTATAAGTAAGCACACCATATACGAAGAAATTGCAGTTGATGTTTACAGAAAGATGTACAATTTAGGCGGTCTTATCTTTAAGAGCAATTTTTTACAGACAACCTTTAGCAGAAGACAACTATAAAGAAAGGGGAAAGTGGTTCAGAGTGCTAATGCGAAATTTTACCTACAACATGCATAAAACTAACTATAAAATATATATACTATAAATATACTTAGATATGATACTTGATACATGCAAGGAAATAACGTGTCTAACAATGACCAACCAGTTATTTCAACAATCATAAACAAGCAGGCACCAGAAACGGTTTGAGTGTCAATCACAAGAAATTAATGGGTGTGTAATGTTCCGTATAAATATTATTAATATAACGCTGTTATAATATAATTTCATTTAATATAATCTTTCTTGATAACAACTCACTTCATAGAATTAACGTTTCATATAATCTATCATTTTATAATTTCATTTTAAATAACAATTAAGAGTTATAAAGCTTATTTAATATAATATTAGTTTTTCTAATTATCATTTCACTTAACGTCTGACTGTTTGTAAATAGCTAAAACGTAAAACAGATTACATATTTATGTTTCTTTCATATCAATTTCCTAATAACACTACTGCAAGCATTCATGCAAGCATGCCAGCATGAAGCATACAATCATGAAGCGTACAATCATTACAGCATGCAAGCATTATAGCAAGCATGAAACATGCATGCATGCTTGACAGCACGCAAGCAAGCAAGCATGATGCAAGCATACATGCAATTGGATTTGGGCTTATGCGGCGCTGCGGGAAGTGCAGTCCTTTCGCCCTTGCGTACAAATCTCAGGCACCCGTGCGAGCCGAAGCGGCTGAGGCCGGCCGTCGTAGGCGACCAGCAAGCCAAAGCTGCGCAGGCGAGCGGGATTTGTTACAGCGGGGGAGGACTGCTCTTTCTCCGCGCCTCCGGCTTTTAAATTACACTCTAGTGTAGGACAGACTAGTACCACGGCGAAAGACCACGGCGAGTCGGTTTTAATCTTAATTATTATAATAAATGATAGTTATTCCTCGTAAAAATTGCATTAAGTGATAATATATGAAATAATTGTTATATCGTAAGAGCTTTATAGAAAATGTAATTATAAAATGTAAATTTTATAACAACTGAAAGTAATATGAAGTGAAGTTATATCAAGGGTATTTAGTCTAGGTAAAAATTATATTAAATGAGCGTTATAACTTTTAAAATTTGTTTATTTGTCTTTAATTCAAATGAAGCGCACCCAAAATCAATGTGCTTTGAGACGACTTTTGAAAATTGCAATTGACTCGGATTGCCTTATTGCTAAGGGAAAGGAGTTTCATAAGTTTGAGATGGTCGTTCTGTTATGAAACCATTTTGCCTTTATTTGCCACCACCAAGCATTTGCTTTAATGATAAACCCCGGTGCACTCTGTGCTCAAAGGTCAAATTCGGTCGTGTTTACAAAAATCCGTCTGTGACAGGATGACGCGTTCGGTGTTTAGTTCAGCGTGTCGCAATCATTACACAAAGCGGGTATTTCAATGTGATTAATATACGGAAAGTGCCCATTGTAGGTGCTCGCCCTGTGACAGTCGCCCTCCGGCCTCCGTGTGGTGCCGTGGTCAGTGCGACCCGCCCTGCGATTTGCGGTTAACCTGTCAATGAAGTGAACTTTGACACGTGTTATTCAATAGCTTGCCCACTGAATAATTTGAAACTTTGTGCTACCATAGGGTCTGAACAGGTATGTAGCGCACTGTTAGGGATAGGAATACTCATTTATTTAGTCAATGAATTACTGCATTTCTTTATCTATGATATTTCCAGTACGTAGTTTTAAACAAAAAAATATAATTAAAAATTAAAGTTTTTAAAGAGAAGTTCTCGTAACTTTTTTATGATATAAACGTAATTACAAAATAAAGTTGTGGAAGTAGTTCCTACCCACTTGGGTACTTAAGCTACTTAGCTTGTAATGATTATAACCAAAATCAGTTTACTTATAAAGATCTCAGGATGTTAATATCCAGCCGTAAGAGTTAAGTTTAAGCTTAGGAAACATCGGCTCGATTTCATCTCCAGTGATCTGATTATATTGGAAACAAGCAATCCCCCCGTCAGCCACTCGAAAAATAAACTTATCATTGTTTCGAGAGTCATCCAGATTTCATCAAATTATTGAGTTGTATTAAAATTCCCTTTGAATGTCTGGCTGAGCCCCTTTAATTAAGATGTTGATTGATCTCGGAATAATTCCAACAATTGACTTGGGTTCCGAATTCATTAAGTGTAACGAAACGTTAAACAACAATCTTGGAAGCGTTTTCACTCCATCGGTTCGGATTATAAACCATAATTTAGTTTTCGTGCCCAGAGTGGCAGATAGGGTTTCAAAAATTTACTTTGCTGTGTTTTATCGGTAATGTCTCAAACCTAGACAGTTGAGCAAAGGTGGTATGATACTCCTTTGTAGTGATTGGTATTTGGTTGGTATAGTGTAGCCAATAATAGAATAGCCAATAATAGGAGAGCGAAGAAACGATAGAGAGGTCTTTTCCCTGTATTGGAATATGATGGAATCAAAATAATGCAATTGGTAACAATACCAAATGTAAACGAAGCCATCCAGACACCATTAAATTACAAGAATGGTCTTCAGTGGTTTGATTATAACCTCAAACAAACAGATGTTTCTACTTTGATTAGATTCAACACGGAGCACGGATCCTTGTTACACAGTGCAAGCCTCGGGATCAGGACCTCATTGTGCTCCCAGACAATGAAGTGACAAGTTCTAAATGAAAATAGTTTGCTTTTAAAGTCGCGTCTCCGTGTGAACTAGGATTGTATCGGTTCGCTTCCAGCTGCGTCTACGATATCATCAACAAATATGTTGTATCACCTAGAATCAGAGACGATTTCTTATCGTCTCTGCCTAGGATTTAATATTTTGTATTTCGGAAATATATTCAGTTGTAATCCCAAAACATTTTCAACATTGCTCATATATTTTTCGCTAATTCACTTTTTTGATTAAAAAAATTATTGCGTATTTTTTTTGGAAAAATTCTAATTAGTCAACAAGTTTATGATAAGAATAAAATAAAAGTGACAATTACAGGTGAGGTATAAAAATAACCCGCAATGCTCAGTAAAGTAGGAATTCGTTGTTGGTGTGTATTATGGGCGCCATTAGCTATGTAAAAAAATAATGCTTTTTTATTTCGCTACGATAAAGGTTTTCAAAAGTTATGTAACTGTTATAATTCGTAGTTGGAAAATTTAAAATTCGACCTCAAATATTTAAACTGATGTTAGACTTTATTGCAGGGATTTAGAGTTATTGCGTACTTTGTTATAGGAATTTTGTGACCTCATTCCCGCGAGATTGCTTAAAAAGAAAATAATGTTTTTTATTGCATCGTAACTGAAAACCACTCAATTATTTCAAGATGATAATAATAGCTTAGTTCAAAAACTGAGTAGGTAATCTGTAGAAGCTTCTGTGTAGAGATGCCTGTGTAGTAGATCGAAGCCTAAAAAAATTGTTGTACTATTTTTTTCAACGATATTGAATACTACTTACCTACCTGTTTGCTGCTCTCCTACATTTATTTATTTGCATTCGAATGTAGGTTATTCGGAGACAAAGCCGTGCCAAATCCTGTCTCAGCACCGTTCACTTCCCGGTACGTTGTCATTTCGCGGTAGTCCTCTAGTTAACTCGGTGCTGGGGAACACCTCTTTAAATATTTATAAATAATCAGGTGCTCTGCTATTTATACGTTTATCGCCGACCAAAAACATCGAACGTGAAATCAGGAGCGAGGCAGGAAGCTAGCACGCCTAATCAGATCGTTCGCTCGCTCGAATGATATTTTGCAATCGTATCGGTTCGCGTTGCTCAAAGTTATGGTAAGTGCTTATAATAATTCATCGTGTTTTGTAACAGGAATCCTGTAACACGTTGTGCTTTTGTTTCGCGGAATTAGCGTTACGGATGTTAGTGATTGGTTTTTGGTTCCTGGTAAACATACCCAATATTGCTAATTGACTGGATTGTTCGGTGATGGAATATTTGGTAACTCGGCCTGATATATAGGGTGGGCAGAAAAGTGACGTACGAAAATTTTTAGACGCCTCGTGTTAAGAGGTATCTGAATCACCCCATGTATGTTCTACAATTTTTCGTAGTTTTCGAGTTACGACACACTAGGCACCTAAAAAAAATTTTTGGGCGTCACTTTTCTGGCCAGCCTGTATGTTCTGTGATTTGGTTTTCTTTTTATTTTTTTATCATAGACTAATAAGACCTAATTAAGTAACGTTGTGTTGTAAACCAATTTTATATTTGCTGTCATGGCCAAAAGTATTATATTCGTTTACATATACATAATATACTTTACCTTAGCTTTTGTTAGGTAAAAATACGGCTTTATCTTATAGCTACAAAATAAGAGCCTCCTGCTCTTGGGTTGTAGAAAAATATAAATGTGTCTTTATGTTGATAATTTCTGGGCTTTACGAAATATTTGTGTCCATTTTGATGGTATCTACTTAGTTCTCATGTCGTCATCTTTAGTCTTCTTCTTTTCAGTCGATTTGCTCTGGTCGTGGTCGCTATGGAGTTGCTTCGGTAGGGGAATTTTTTATGCGCTTTACGATGTCTCGCCATCTCTACCTGCTGAAGGTCATCCTGCTGCGTTCGTTAAGGGAACCACCTATATCAGACTTTATCTGGTCGGTCCATTGCATGGGTGACCTCCCGCACGATCTAGTGCCTTTCATTTTTCCTGGATCTTCAGTATAGCTCTTATAAGCAAAAACTGCGTGACTTTTTGATTTAACTTATTTTCATTCCGCTGTAAATTTACTTTTGTAGAGCAACGTTTGAAAACATGGAAACAACATTTTTCATCCTTTGGATGTTGCTTTGTACCAAAAACTTAGAAATGTTGCTCCACAAAAATTAACTGCAATGTGGATGATTTATTTTTGCAGTCTAGTTTAAAGTTGCCACGATGTAGGTTTGTTAGTAACACACAAAGTTACTAACAAACGAAATCTTTATAGTGTCAAAACCGTAAGCAAGTTTGCATCTGTACATACGACCTCTGAGTATTGGAATAATGCTTTCCTGAACTAGGTACGTCGAACTGTAAAAAATATACAAAATATTTGCTAAAAATGTTTTCCTGTGGCATTAATATCGCGGGCTTGAGCCGCGGGGACGCTCGCAAATATAAACAAAATGCACGATGCGGGGAATCCTCGGCTCCCGAATAATTTATTGTTTGTAAAGATGCGACTTCATATTATTTGCCTCCTTTTTCTCTGTTTCAGCCTTATTAGAGCAAACTAAGCCCTTTGCGTCGCTCCGTCTTACAAGAGCACTTATAAACTTACATTAAAATCCAGTGTGTTCAAACAAAAAGTTGTCTTATTTTTCTTCTGTCTTGTTAGATCCAGACAAAATGTAGCACCTAAGGTATATATTTTTTCAATATATATGATGAGATGCTTAAATCTTTATATTATTTTTAGGTCACGTTACGATTAATCAGAGTGATTTAAATTAGCCAGAAAGAGACAAAGTACGGATTTACTTACTTTTTCTACTTTGACAGTAAGATTGACGTTATGATCACATACTAAGTGTAGTCATGTGTAGTGGTTTCACTGAACAACAATTCAAATAGTAACAGTAGGTACAGTAATTTGATTCTAAAGATAAGTTAAAAAACGGTCAATGAACACAGTCTAGTGCAGGTTAACTTACCCAAAAAGTTAAAGGTCATTGAACCGATTTTCAACATGTAGAAGTAAAGATTAATATCAATTGAGTAAATTTGACTTTTTGTGGTAGATTAACACGGTTGTCCAACGTGTACACATTGCAGTACCGACATGGTTCTGGTGTCTTAAGTTATAAGCAGTGATCGTAGTAAGTAGATCGATTTGGGGTCAATGATCTCAAACATTAATGTTAATATGGACATGCCTCCGGGATTCCGGATTTCTTGGTTTCAGTTTTTAAAAAAGGCATACTTCCCATATTATGCTAGCACTACCAAAGTACATCAAATCAATCTACCTACTCCTATCACTAGTTATAAGGGTCGAAAGTTATAATTTTCGTCAAAAGTTACAGACAGACAAGTGGACTGGACGAAATTATGTAAATTTTGCTGTTGAGCCTGATAACTCTTATAAGGCTATGAAAACTTATTCGCTTGGTAAAGCATGTAGTAATAGGTACTGTTACGCGCAGCATACTTGAAACCTCTATTTAGGGAAACAAACTTTCTAGTATTGATTTCAATTAGTTTTTGCGGTCACACCCACGTTAATGGGAGACTTTAATGATGATGTCTAAGATTAGGAAGTCAAATGGTATTACGAGACTCGGGCGATAGCTTAGGCAATATCGACTCTTGCTTAAGTTTGCTTTTGATTTGAGATAGCTAAATGAGTTTACAATGCCAACGGTAATCTATACTTCTATACTAATATTATAAAGCTGAAGAGTTTGTTTGGAATCTCAGGAAATACGAGTTCGAATTGAAAAAATATTTAATAGTCCATTTATCTAGAAAGGTTTTAGGCTATATAACATTACGCTACTACCAGTAGAAGCGGAGTATCAGTGAAAAATGTTGCCAAAACGGCAAAAAATATTTCCGTTTAAAACTTCCGTTACCGTTCCGTTAAAGATACGCAAAAATCATGTATGACGGAATTGTTCACCTTTAAAAGGTCTAAAAAAAATCGGCGGCAATTGAGGAAAATAATACTTTTCGCATGGACGTAATTGTTCGAATAAAAAATCATATGCTCAGTTTGCAGCTATTGAGTTGGCCTATCAATCGACGTATAAACGAATTAAATCAGTTAAGCGTTTAAAAAGAATAAATAGAATTAGCATCTTTTTGTTGGTTTTTTTAATGATTTTAATTTTTATTTTCTCCTGGAGTATAAGTACTAAAAAAAAAATATTTGCTCAGAACTGTGTGTAGATTTTGACAATTTCAAGGGCTTAAATTAGACGACTATACTCGCCTTAAATTGTTGTTTTTGTTCTAGCGGAAGCGTCGTCGAGCGATGCGTTGACCGGCAAGCCGCCTCCGAGGTCGCCAGCGCACGCGCCGCCCAGCCCGCACAAACGTAAGTCTCTCTTTGTCCCAACGACCCCTTTGTTCAAACCTTAAACTGGACGAAATACTCACCCACCAACGCATTATAACCTTGTTATGGTTACTAAAGTCAGAGGATCATGTTACAAATAAACTCTTTGTTATTTGCCCTTAATTACTTGTAATGGAAACTCGAATTTTGTGTGACGAATAACTCCGTGTGAAATAAACGTCTGAAACCCTAGTAGCAATAATAATCAAATAATTTGTTTATCCCGAATCAGGAAACTATTAGCATAAATATTTAATTGTAATTAGAATACCTTGTAATGAAATGAGTAGTGAGTACCTACCCATTTTTCCAGTTTTCACTCTTAAAGTGTACAAAGGCGTAACCTTTCAAAACTAAATTGGACCTATCCTCTGCTTGCCAACAAGTATCATAATTCGCTAGATAAATGAGGTATCCTCCAGTAAGGACATGTCACAGAATAAGATAGTAGCGACGTATTATGCCGGCTGGTCAGCGGATTAGCAAGTAAAATTGCCCGATTGTAAAGCGGCGACCTAACTTATTTGCCCTGTGTACCACACACACTGTTGCTTAGTTTGGTAGGTAGTAAAGATATTTGAAGTCCCATATCTGATTTGTTTATAGGTGCGCGTAATGTGTGCAAAGTTATGTACATATGAAAAGAGTTTGATAAAAGGAAAACGCTTAATACTTGTAGTAACTGATTTGGCAATAAATAAGGTCGAGTGCGACAGTTTTTTGCAATAATAGGCGACGCCAGTAAAAGATTTCATGATTGCTTGTTCTTTACCTGCTAATAAGTTAAAGTTTTTTAGCCGCGCGTAAAATACACGATTTTAGTTATATCCAGTCATACTTAAAATCATACTACCTTATAATATTAATTTGCTTCGAAATTATTTAGATTTAAAATTAAAATTTCGACTGTAGCAAGCACCTAATAACGTAAAATTCTATCGCTGCACTGGTATTCAATAAACCCTATCACCTATCCGCGTTCTCGTTAGAATTCTTTTTGAAGCGAAACGTGTCAAACAAACACGGAGCTTCGCGCCTGCAGTCACATTCACCTTATAACCCTTTGATAGAGTGCCAAAAAACCGACTCCGGCGGCCGCGGCCGGCTTGGCACACTGCGCCGGATCTATCCGGCGATTATGTCATGCATAGCGATACCAATAACCAACCTCCGTTTGTTATTCCACGTTCGACGCAAACAAATATTCGAATTACTTTTTTATTGTCACGCAAAAAGCGGCCAGTCTAGGATGATATTTCTGGAGATCGTGAGTGCATGTTTACGGGGCAAGCGCATTCGATCTGCGTCTGCGTCACGTTCTATTTTCAAAACATATTATAAGGCCCACATAGGTATTGTATCAGCGTCATCTAACCGCTAAATTATCATGAAGGTTATCAAACTATAAAGTATTTCCTACGCATAAACTATTATTATAGGTATGTACACTTGCTTCTCAGTGTCTCAATTCATTGCTGTCTGTAATCTAAGACCTTCAATATTATGTCCAATTTCAGTCTAAATACTGTGATGATGAGAAATTACACCGTGTCCTTTACGCCTTTTACAATGTCATACATGATCATGTTAATTGTAAGGGTTGACACAAAAATATATTTTACTAAAACGATTATGTACTTTAATGGAATTTTTGTAGAACTGTTACAATTAGTTTCTTCGATACTCTCTTATTAATATTCATACTTATCCAACTAAGTATGATATAATCATATGATAACAGATTAAAATTTATTCATCGTGAAATCTATCAAAGAACACTAAATGTTACATATTGAGTGCCATTGGTTGCAATTATCCATTAAAATAGTGGTATACAGTTTAAATGTATCTTACGACGCTAGTTGAAATAATGCTGCAAACGAACTGAAAATAAATTGTATTTAAATAGTTGAATGAGAGTGCGGTAGCGAACGAAAAAAGAATGGAAGCATCTCTTCGTACACCACTATTTTTATTTAACTACAAGCATGACGTATTATTTAAAACATCTTGTGTTGGTTTCTATAGATTTACCAATAAACAGAAAATTTGTTCCTTTATATTAATTCTGAAACGATGATACCAATTTTCTGACTTCGACATAGTATTTCTTTGCATATGTTAAACACATGTAACTTTTTCGGTATAACCCAACAGTATGAGTTAGGTTATAAAAATCGTTAGTCGGTTTAATAAAAAACTTTGAGCTAGTTTAGTAAAGTTGTCAGCAATCTATTAGTTGGCATTGGCATTAGTTGCTGAGCTGTGACTGGGACGTGTAACTTTTAAGCTAAATAATTCTGGTTTTTGTGCTTCGTCCCTTTTGGATACTTTTATACTTTTTCTTTCTCAGAAGTACGGATTTAAAACGCGTTCGGTGCAAGAACAATAGTCTTGACCTATTTTCTCGTATCTTGTTGTGTGTCTTTTTACAATAGGTATATAGGGATTAAATCTTGCTTGTATGGAGGTAAATAGGTAAAATGCACACTGATAGCGCACTGTTTTTGATGTGATAAATTGGTACAAATATAAATTATTATTAAACATGCCTTATGTTAGGCTATTTATTTGAGGGTACTATTTAAAAATATCGACACAACATTTTAAGCTTTCTAATTAATTTAGTAGAGCACTAAACTTGGTAAATTATGTAACATCCTAATTTATGTCCAATTTGGCAAGAGCCCCGCCGTGTTTCATCATACCGCGGATTATTAGAATATTTCATTTTCGTATCGTGAGTAGAACCAACCAAATTAAGTATTTTATGTATGTTGTACGAGTACTAGCTGTTGTATAGCCGTGCCTCTATTTGCGTGGAATCGTAGTGTTAGTTGGATTGTCTTGCGAAGTTATTCTTCGATCCCCTATCACTTGTACATTGACATTTGTTCAAGAACACTACACTGTTTTTGTGAACAGTCAACGGCAGGTAAACCTACCCAAAAAGTTAAAGGTCATTGAACCGATTTTCAACTTTATGTCCGGACAGGTTAGATATTAATATCAATTGAGAAAATTTGTCGTTTTGTAGTAGGTTGACGAGCTGTTGTCCGTACATTTGCTATTGCTGATATCGCTTGCATTTAAAAGCTAATAATAATTCAATACACTGTAAATAATTAATACACTAGTAAAAGTACTTTTGTAATAAAACTTCAGTAA
Organism: Anania hortulata; assembly: GCA_963576865.1. Lineage (NCBI taxonomy): Eukaryota > Metazoa > Arthropoda > Insecta > Lepidoptera > Crambidae > Anania > Anania hortulata. The sequence continues at coordinate 13,715,221 of OY756396.1, read as the reverse complement.
GTAAATAGATAAAATAGATTATGTTGTCCAGTGCAAAGTTGACTTAATACATATAGATACTTATTAATATTATCTTGCTCATCCGTTGGTGGCAGTGGGCGGGGCACATAGCACGTAGAACTGACGGCCGATGGGGCAGAAAGGTTCTAGAATGTAGGGCCCCTTCCCTGCAAGCGCAGCGTAGGACGTCCACTCACAAGGTGGTCAGACGACCTGGTAAGGGTCGCATGAACACGCTGGATGCAGGCCGCTTCCAACTGGCCAATCTGGAAGTCAATGGTGGAAGCCTATCTTCAGCAGTGGCCGTCCTATGGCTGAAATGATGATGATTATTGATATTAGACAACACCACATACCTACATTGCTCTGATTGACACCTAAGTAGTTAACACTTATTGTGTTCTCAAAATCAGAAACAACGACGGTATCACAATATTGCTTTTTGACCTAGAGTCGTAAACCGTGGACGAAGGTTACCTTATGGTATTAGGTCAATACCATTTTGACAGATAGCTACAATTCTGATACCCTTCTAAGAATATTATTACCTATACGATACTAGTGGGTAGTTGAATAGGTAACCACTCAATTTTGTATAGCCAGATAAAATACAACTTCACCGTTTTTCCTTCATATAAATGTTATCATTACTCGCCTACAGCCAGGTAGGCGGACTTCTTGCATATGAGTTGATGCGAGTATAGGAAATTACATCATCCAGAATGTTCTCATACTCGTATCTAGGTAGACATTTTTGGCAGACTACAAAACAAAATACTAAATACATAGTTTAATGATGATGACACATTCATTTTTCAGTTCAGAATATTTAAAGTACCAATAGTTATAGTTCTAATAAATATGATTAAATCAATCATAGTAGCTCTCCGCAGACTTTGTGATAGTATGAATATTTCTTTTGCGTTTTATAAAATCAAAATTTTGTACATGTATTTACCTATATTTTCTCTAAGAAGGTAGGTATGTCGTTGGCAACTAGACACACATTTGATTGGCCGCAACTGCGTTGCACCACTGGAAGTGGTCAATCAGTAGATGACCCGCAAGTCTAGATACGGACTGCGTTTAGTCCACTTTTAGAATAACACGTTACCTAATCGCACATTTTTCTTCCTGTTTCAACTAAGCACTTACCTTGTAAGACAAAATAGGTCTTATGAAACATACAAAGAATCAGAATCAAACATAATAAAAGTATGTTATTTAAGTGGTTAAGAAATGGTTTTTTATGCTAAGTTAAATAACTACTATATGTTTATAAGATCTTTTATGCGATAATAAAAAGAAAAACAAAAAAAAATGTAAACTATAATAAGATATACAATTTTCAGGACTATATTAGTTTGTATTTAGAGCTGAGCTGTCTAAAGTATACACTAAAATATTTACTTTTCATTTACAGTAAATAAAGCCACTACTTAAAATGTTATTTCAGATATCTTTCAAGGTAACACTGCTAAATGTTATCTCTGTCTTGATGTTTTGTTTCTTTCACCATCTCATTCGAGTACTTAGAATAAAAAAAACTTAAAACAAAAATTATATGTAATCTGACAAAACATGTTACTAGTATGCAACCTTGACTTAGATTTACTGATTTAAACCTATTTTCAAACTTAATTGTCTCATCAAGAACTTTTTTTTGCTGATTAAAATATATGCACTATGTCATCAAAACTACCAGAAAACAATACTACGATAATGCTATTGTCATGACTGTTCAATTAATCATTTTGTGTGCGTTCCGGCCGTCTAATTCCTAATACGTCCCATAAGCCATTATGTTTTTTACTCCCCGTTACATCCCTAAAATAGTAAGCGTGTGTGTCTGCAATATTAATTAGCAAAATGATTTACATAGTGGTCGATAATACGGGCACGGCATGAGTGTGCAATGCCGAGCGGCGCGCTCCCTCCGAGGCTGCGAGCCGGCCGCCGCGCGCACACTCGCGTTCGCGTCTCCGCGTAAAAATAAAGTCCTCACCGCGCTCGCGTACTTCAACCCATTTATAATTATCAGTAAATCGCTGCGCGAGCGCATGACTGCCGCGGCCGGCGATCGCTCGCTGAAAAGAAAATCACAATCGTAAACCACGAACTTGAGCGTCCCCGTCCCCCGGGCCCTAACGCAACTTACAAAATCCGAACCGTTCCTTGTTTTACCGGCGCCCAGGCTGACAGCCCCGACACTGTCACTCCTACGCAATAGACAGAAGGGAGACTGAAACCGCGCTTGATTGGACAACGTGTGTGCTCTGTGATTATGTTGTGTTGGTGATAACAGTGTGACGTTTGTTATATAAACATGCCCGAAAAGTCTAAACGCCGTAAAAACAATAAGAATAAGCGGAAAAATAAAAACGTTCGGTCAGATAGTAATAGAAGTACTAACAGTGACGTGAAAGATCTTGGTTCAGTTGAATCTAGTAGTGTTCAAAGTTTAGAATGTCACGAAAGCAATGAAACGGTCGAGTTACATTCGGAAAATGTTGCAAAAACTTCGCAACCGTGCGAGAATGACTTGTTAACTACAGTAGAAAATGATTTACAAAACGAACAATGCGATCAAAGTTTGCAACAAGATCTTAATAATAATAGCGAAAACTCAGAATCATGCGATTCAATTATAATAACTGCAGATGCTGAAATACCGGATTCTGCTCAATATATTGTAGAATCTCCTGAACAGTCAGTTAAAAGTAAGCAAAAGCTATGTAATAAATTAAAAAGCAAAAGTTTAGATAATGATGATGATACAAAAATCGTTGAAATAACAGAAGTCAGTAGCAATCAATGTGAAGATGATAACACCATGACAGTTATAGATAGCAATATCTTAGTATCTGATGTAGAATCAGATATAGAATGGGAAAAAATAGATGAAGATTCAGCCACCGAACCCAAAGAACTTGCAACAGGGACGTTGTCTATTACAACCATACCCTTGAATGTAGCACAATGTAAACATACGAAATCACTAACTCCTGATGAAGAAATTTCACTTAGACATTATTTAAAAACATTGAATTTGTCGACACATCCTAATGTAAATACGATTGAAATAAAAACAGAGATCGAACAAATAATTAATCGTGAAATAAGACAAAGACTTCGTAAAAAAGGATTAGCTGACGACTTTGTTCCTACGCGGCTAGGTCCCCCAAGAATTTTGGATGTAATAGATGAAGAAGGTAGTGGTGAATCGTCCTTAACATCACGCAGACAATCATACCTTAGTGATAAAAAGAGCGATAACGAAGAATTAGAAGATGACGTCTTTGAAGAGCCGGCAAAAGTTGTAAAAAGTCAGTCCTTAAAATACAATACAATTATTGGACGAAGCCACAAAATGATAAGTCAATTAGTTCCACAAGAATGTGTTCTTGTTGGAGCTAAGATAAAAGAACCTGAAGTTGCTGAAGCTAGAGGTGACTGGACCATGAAAACTGTAGAAAAAATGAAAGGGGCTGAAATAGTTTATTTGACGGATTCTTCTAGCAGTACTAGCTCGATTCATGAAATAGACGAAGATACTGACAATGGCGAGGATACTGACGTTTCAGTTCGAATGATAACTCCCACTATAGAAGTAACTGATACAGATAAATTACTCAAAAACACTTTCATCTCAGAAAGTAGTAAAAATCATTTAGAGATCGAACAATCGGTTCACAAATCACATTCACCTAACGAAAATAAAGCAAATGGTGATTCGCCAAATCACAATATTGATACGAATGATCTTGAAACGGAAAAAAGGCATGAAATAATTGTTTCATCAATTGATGACATAAAAACAAATCTTTACGTCAAAGATATTGAAGAAAATAGCCATGTTATTACATCCGAAAAAAATCTCCAATGTGACAATAACGTCGTAAAAACTAATGACGATTATGATCTTGAAATAAAAGTACTCAAATGCGAATTAAACGATGCTATTAACAATTTAATAAAAGAAGTAAGTGACTCGGAAAATAACGAAAATCCCAAAGATAATTTCGTTCGACAGGATTCTTCGAGTAGCGTTGGTTCCTCCTCCCAGTGCACGGCTAAATACAATCCAACTCACTCCTCTTTAAATGATGTCTCTAGCATGTTGCATGATGAAAATATCACTGGTCCTAAATTATCTAGAGACAATTCACAAGAAAATAGTCATGTGAAAGATGTATTTGAATGTGTTACAGGGGCATCTGCACAAAATAACGACGAATTCGATCACAAAACTATTCAGCCCTCAGCCTTACGAGACATTTGCGTTCGAAGAATTTCTACTTTACCCTATGGAGACAAAATACTGGAAGAATTAGCATCTGTATCAGAACGCTTGCAAAGTATTAATAGCTTTGGCAGAAAAGCAATTCATAACACGGATATATTGTCCAGCGAAGAAAACAATACTGAAAACATGCCTTATTATCCTTTGCCAGATGTGTCAACCATTGAAAAAGTTTCCTTACCAGTCCAACAGAAAAAACCCCAGCCGCCACCAGTACAACCAAGAAATTCATCACTAAAGAAATCACAAGATGATAATCACTGGACTGGAGTACAAACTGAGGTTGAACCCGTCTATGTGTGTTTTTCCCCGTCTCAAAAAATGCTTATGGAAAAAACAAACACTGTTATTACTAAAGAAGATGCTACACAACTTGTAGATATGCATAAAAAGTATGTTGATCGCAGAGGATATAATGAACCGAATCACATTAAAAAACATGAAGTCAAAGAAATTGAGGATCCCCCAATAGTTCCTTTTAAATCTCAGACTGGTAGCCGTCTGCTAGCATTGATACGAGATCCAACTGTAAGTTCCAACGTAAATTCTAAGTCCAAAAGCGGTTATAACAGCAGCTATGAAAATATTAAAAAATATAATTCAAATACAGAATTGATTTCAAGAACAAAAGATGGAAGTAAATTTGCTACCTTTTCGACAAATTTTAAACCTATCCCACCACCAAGACCAAAGAAGTACTCGTCTTCATTTTATGAAAGTGACGAAAGTTCAGACTTTACAGATAGTTCAATCCGGTCAATCAGAAGCGAAAAAAAATTGTTTCATTACTCCACAGGAAATTTAAATAAAGACATAGAAAACGATATATCGTCAATACAAAACATGCACAGATATTATACTAATACTCGTGATAGTATGAATGATTTAAATCGACCTAGGAGACCCTCTTTACCAAAAGATCTTTGTGATCAACAAATGGAGTATATTCGCCAAAAAGAAAAAGAAGTAGAAGCTGAAATTAAACGTTTAGAACAAGAAAAAACTAATATATCTACAACGCATGGAACAGGACCTAGAGCTCCATTGATTGTAGAAAAAAAAACAGTTCCAGAAAATAATGTTGACGACAATCATTTATATACGTCACGAAAGAAAGATGACTATGTAAATACACAATCTTCTGAAAAACTTAACATAAGTAAATTATCATCGGTATTCAGCAGTAGCCAGGAAGAACTTCTGCGTGATAAAATGTATTCTGAGTATGTTACTCAAATGGCAGAAAGACAAGAAAGAAAACAGCATAAAATCATCAAAATTACTAATCCATCCCCAGTGTCAAATAATAAAACAGTTTCTAAAAGTATGTCAGCTCTTGAAATACTTGACGCAAACGTAAATAATCGTATTGAAAAGGAATTTATATCAAAGGCTAGAGAAAGATGGAATAAACTGGGTATAGCAGATCCTGAAACAGAAGACGAAAGAGATAAAGATGTGTATAGGGAACCAAAAGTGATTAAACATAAGATTAAAGTGATTGAAGGTGGTGAAGAGACGGACGTTAAAAAGTTGCCGTCGCATTTGCAAGAGTTTGTGAGTTTCACGGCAAAGCAAAAAGAACAAGGGGCTACCAGCTCTGGTGAGTCAGGCTCGGGATCTGCATCTCCGCACGTTGTGATCTGGTGTGCAGTGATAATTTTAGTTTTAGCTATCGGAAAATACTTTTTACGCCTGTTGAGAAATGAGTGACTACTAACTATGTACCTTTGACTGTTTTTCCCGCCTAAAACTTTGTGTTTGCGTAGTTTGTTTGTGTTCGTTTGCATGAATGTGATACTATATTATTATTATATCGCTCTACTCCGTTATCAAGAAAACATTCATGATATCCACAAATTGACAAGGTAAGTTACATTCCCAGATGTATATTATTGTTTTCCATTTACTAAATGGAATCGTTCGGTGAATTAGTGTTAGTGTATTATTCAACTATAAATATCTAGTGTTTTGTATTCATTCAGCCTTCCATTACGATCAATCGATTATTTAGTATTTCAACTTGCGTGCAATAAAATTGACGATCGAATAATTTTCCATATTTCAAGAAGAAGACGACGATTATGGTGTGACGTTATACAAAATTGTTCTGAAAACAGATCGTGTTTCTTGAAAATTTCATTTATTATTAATGCAAACATGTGTATGTATTATGTGTATATTTATTTGTATCCGTTTTCGCACTAAAACAATTATGGTATAATGCAATATTTTTTCTAAAAGAAGTATTTAAAAAAATGTGTACCGGCTAAATAATTTATTTATTAGCTTATTAAGTGCGAAAACTTCATACAATTTAATTAAACGTTTATTGAGCTAAAGTCGAAAGAAGTGTATGAAAAAATATTTAGCGACCTAATTTTATTACACGCCAGTGTTCTGTAAGATCAATAAATATATTTTTTGATTATACCTCAAACAATAAATTAACAATAAAGTAATTATATTAAATTAGATTCAAAAATAACTTTTAGGTTAGGAGTTACATGACATTATAATGTTTACACATTCGTCATTAATAACTTGTACATATAAACCTTTTGCTCTGATCTCCATTGTTAATTTTCAATACTATTGTAATCGTATGCCAACTCTTCGACCATGAATAACATGCATAGCAACATGCATTCAACGAGTTTTCTTTATCAGCCATGCTAATGAGACGGACGTAACAAGTCTTATTGTGATCCTAATATATACATAACTTTTAAACAATCATACCAAACAACAATTTTTGGAGTCGGTGCAAACAACCACATTCAAATATTCCACGGCTGGCACCGACTCCAATAACAACTGTTTGGTATAATTGTTTAAAAGTTATTTTTAGCTTTTTAGTGTTTTTAAAGTCGGTTATTTTTTTTATAAAAATTTGTTTTATTTGTCTGTTTTTTAGTGTTTTTTTACATTCTAAATGGCGATCTATGATGTAATTATAGCTAAATTGCTCCTCATGACGATTCAAATAAGTCCAAACACGTCTATGATACATTGTTTTATCACAGAGTTCCGGTGCTTACCTTCCCCTTCTTCATCAGATCAGTTTGATGGTATTACTCTCACCAAAATCATTTATTAAAATTTGATTTGTCGACTATGGCAAGGCTTAACTGTCTTAATGAAAATATCTTATCGCGTGGGTAGTGCGTACCTTACTCGTGAAAAATTATTGTGCCCAAACTATGGTCTCCTTCATCAGTTCCACCTTAGCAAATGATACTTTCTGAATGCAAATGCTTGACTTGTTGTTAAATATACCAGTATCGCTATATGTATACCTATAATATTTTAGGAGTTCCCTCAATTCCTCATGGATTCCATCATCAGAATTGAATTTTGGAGGTATACCCTTTCAATTGAAAAAAAATTTTTTCAAATCGATTCATTAATGGCGGAGTTCTGAGGTAAAACATTAAAAAAAAACATACAACCGAATTAAAAACCTCCTCCTTTTTTGAATTCGGTTAAAAATACCTATTAATTTTAGTCTTAATAAAAAATTTCATCATAAATCTTATTATTCAATACAGAAGTCGAGCATTTTGACCTCTACTATGTCAATGATAATAAAGCGACCTTGATAGAGTGGTTAAGTATATTTATATGTCTCTGATTTAGCAACAAAAATATACTTAATAGACACGACGTATATTTTTGTTAATACAAAGTCAAGATAATTCTTAACTTTGTATCCTCTCATTCGTCACTCAAAATGTAAAGGATTTAGGGAATTCTAAACATCACGCCAATCTTCTTAAATCTATTTCAAGATAAATATGTCGCAATTTAACCAATATTATCAATTTCCTCATAGTTAACGTTGCTGTCAGGGATATTGCTTACAATAAACGAGTTATACGGTTGCTGGAGTTTCATGAATATGCTGGCATACAAATACGACATGCTTTGCAGCGTGACAGACAGCTGTTGACATGGTCCGCGCTTTATCTTATTGACGTAAACGGGCGTCACAAATAAACGATAACACTTCGATTAGTAATCTCCAATCTGTATTAGTTTAGTGAGTAACTTAATAATTTGTGTTATCATCGACAAATAGAAGCTACTGCAAATATGCACTGTATCTTTCAGTACAAATGTTTAGTTGCAGTACGCATAATATTTGTTCTGAGTAAAACGTACGCGATGTCCGTGAAAGTATGTGGACCGTCTAAATCGGTGCGAAATGGCTTCGGTGACTCAAATTCACAAACATACGTCTCGTTATTCCATAGCTTTGCGCCTTTAAAAATAATACTCATATTAAATCCGGAGAAATGGGAGCAGCGAATACTCTCAGCCCAGCCTCATAAGCTACCAAAGTAATTTATGGTAAGAAAATCGTCATTGTGACGCGATGACGTTATAATCCACGTCTTCTGGTCTGGTACAAATAAACAAACCTTGACGCTATACATATAATGGCAGGCCTTTACAGAATACGATATTTACCTTTGCGATACAGTGCAGCCAATCGGATGGATCATTTAGAATCTATTTGCTCCTTGGAATTAACTAAATTTGGGTGTGTTATTTATTGGCAGCTCTTATCTATGCTAGTTTGGATACAAAATTCTGGCGTTACTTTAGTGATCATGCAAAATTTGACTATTAAAACGAAAAATGAAACACTTTTTTAAGCGTCATTGCTTTTCACGAAAGTCGCGATGAATCGCTTTGGAACGCGGCTATCACAAATATCGCGTTGTATTAAGTCTCCAACAAAGCATTATGTTTTTTATCTGTATCGCATACAATTACATTATATAGATTGACCTCCATTTTCCATCAAGTGAGTTTATCTAATTCATAAGGATTCCTCACAATACGATCAAATTGTATGCTTATAAGTAGTGCATGTATATAATATTATACTTATTGCAAATGTGGATTAGATTAGTCCATCCAAGGAGAAGTACTTACTTGTATTTTACAAGACTGCCTAAAAGTTAGTGTTATGTTTTTTTTTATTATGTAGTATGTGATTTTCTTTATTTATAAAGACTAAAGGCCTTAACTATTTTCGATGTATAAGGTATCCTCCTCCCAGGTATAGGGTAGATATAGGCTATATGATGTCATAATAAAAACGATACGGCGAATTATAACATCAAAATGTGCGGCCTGAAGGAAAAAAATCTTCCAAACTTATCTTACTCTACTATTACTATACTTAGGGCCGATTCGACCAAACACAAAGCTATACCAGAATAACTATTACGGGTATAATTTTACACCTTGAATTTACCCTTGGATAACTTCGATTACGTTTTTCGAGCAATACACTATACTCGGTATTGTTATTCTGTAGTTCAAGAGTGAACGATCAACGAATTGATAAACCTACCAAAATCCATGTAATCCATTTCTTCTAGGTTGACTTGAAATGCCACAACATTTTAATTTTGTAGGATAATATAGAGTGTCAATGCAAGATGTTGACAACATGTCAGTTTCGAGGTGACAGGAGTGAATTTGACAAGTGACAACTTTGACATTTACTTATTCTCAGTTTAATTTATACACTGTCAAAATCGCCCGTTGTAATATTTTTCATAGATTAGTGGTTGGTACAATGAAAAATCAGCTTACTCTAGATTAAGCTGTGGTATACTCTCAAGTTAAAACTTATACCAGCTTGGACGAATCTGGCCTTAGTGGGGTATCAAAATAAAAGGTTTTAAAAGGCGATTACGTTATGTGACCTTACGTAAATGATTGTCATATCAAAATATTTTTTATAAGGGCTAATTGAAGAAATCCTTTAATTTCTTAGGGTTTTGTACTTCAACACTTTGTTGTTCCTTTGTCTGTCTTTACTAAGGTCTACAGTCTCTTCGAGGTGTCTTCTATGGCAACGCAATGAAATGATACGGCCATTTATGTCATATTCTACTCAATTTGACTTTAAAAAATTTAGAAAATAATGTAGAGTAGGTTTTTCTCATTGAACTAGAATTATGAAATTTTGCAAGATGCAAGTTCTAAGGTACGAAACCCTCAGTGTGCGGTCCGACTTGCACTTAACTGATTTTTGGATTTACTCGTAAGTATTTAGGTATGTTTACTTTCTAAATCAAGTAAAAGCGTTTAGTAAAAGCCAATTCCATCAAAAACATAACTTGTAAAAAAAAAGTCTCGCAACTCAGTTCTTCTACCGTAAAAATTTATTGTCCCTACTTAAGGGGCCTTCCGTCTTAAGTAAATAAATAATAAATACTCAATATATTTAAACAGTTACCGATACAACAGACCAATCTGAAAGTCATTGGGCTCCCCCTATGACTTCCAGATTGGCCTGTTTACCAGTGGACGTCCTATGGCTGTAATGATGACGGTGATTAGATAAAATAATAGTATTATTAATTTCAGTCATCATAAAGTTGTAGTAATGTAAGTCAACCAATAACATGTGACATTTTCTTGTAAAGCTTTAGTAGGGAATACTAAAAATATGTAAATTAGTTTGGAGCTGTAATTTAGTGTTATTGATATTTAATTTTATAAAACCTGAGACTACGATTTGCGTTAGCATTTGCTCAGTTAGGCTGGCACCAAAATCTAATATCAATGGAAAAATAGTTTAAACGCAACAATCCGAAAATCTTTTCTGCATAACACCTGTATATTGATTAGTAATAGAACATTTTTGACAGTTGGAACATTGGACAACTTCAAAAACGTGAAATTGAAAGGATTAGTGGACACGCAAAATAGAATACCTAAGCGGGAAGATGTACGTCACAACGTTGCCAGAGCTCGTCCATCAGGCCATTCTCTGGCACGTAACTACTGTCCAGTGGCACTTTGAAATATAGCGACATTGTTATTAGCAAACTCGATAACTTACCATAGTAAACTTTGTACTTCTGTTTGTTAAGGATCACGCTAAACCACATCAACACCTAAACAAAATCATAACGTCTAAATAATTTACTGCTTAAAATGTTACAAAAAAATCTTGAAAGATTTATCATTATATTATGGTAAAACTGATTTTCTAACTTATCTTCGAATTAATTTGTTGATGTAATACATTGCGTCGTAAATACGTAATAAGTTACGAGTAAATAATGGCATTTTTACTGGAATTTAATTATTTATTCTTTTATAATAATACAAAAAATCAAACAAGATATATATTGAATTATTGAACTACTACAACAACCTCGATCTATTTTGGGTCATGAGGACAATGCCTCAGAGTCTAGGATCGTGACCACAACCCAGACAACCAACTACGGTGAAGAAAAATGCAACATGAAAGAACAATGTAAAAAGAAATTAAAAACATTCTGAGATAATTATTTTAATTTATGTTATATAAGTATACCTATTGTGGCTGCCTGCCTACACCACTATTGTATAAAGGTAGACACTGAAGGTATTCAAGCTGTTAATTGAAATACCGGCTCCATTGTTGAGTCCGCTTCAGAACGGCCCCTACACTGGTCTATTTAATTATCACAGATTGATAGCTTAGATACCTACTATGAATAATAATAACCCACGTCCACATCATCAATATTGCCCATCCGTCCAATATAATATTAAGGTAGTTATCAGACAACACCCGAGAGACATGTAGTAACATGTTTAATTAGTTAATTTATTAGTACCAAATACAAAATACATAGCACAAAACATTTGTATAGTCTATAATTATATTATAGTCTATAATAAATGTCTAATGAATATTATCAATTTTCGACGCTTAGATAAATTGTCCAATAATTATGTTTAAATAAATAACCAAACAAGTAGATTCGGTTAAACTTATTATTATTTGAAAACTGTTGCCAAAGTTTTAAATACAAAGGCATTATGCATACCATTGTTTCCCATGTTTTCTCTATTTGATCTGCTCAGTTGATGAATCAGTGTCTGTGCCTAAATGTTAAAATGTTCCGTGTGGGCAATCAAACAAATCGGGATAATTTCGCTGTCGGTCCGGGCCCCAAAGAGTGCGTCAAAGAGTCATGGGCGCCGGAAGCGCGGCGCTGCGGAACTGACGTCACAGGGGCCGGGACGGGCCTGCTTTGTAGTGACGATTATACTTACCTATAAACTAAAAAATATGGAAGGGAATATACGTATAACGTACGGATAGATATAGCTACGGTTGACCAGTCCAACCTTTTTAGAGGTAACTTTTTTAGCAGGACCTATTCGAATTACTATTTATGTACAACAAAATGATAAAATACCTACCTAAATCGAATGAATTGCACAAAAAGATGATATTACTTTTAAATAGGTATAATTATGTTGTTATATTCTGTACTGGTGCAATGTTTAGATAAATCAATTTATTTTCTTATCTTGGTGCTGTCGATTATAACCTGACCTTGTATTCATTTCTTTCAAAATACGTTGTTACCTGTTTTGTGCCATTCAAATTACGAGTAGTATAAACTAGTCAACCTCTGAGTTATATAAACTTACAAACCTCATCAATCTGTCTATTTCTTTTTTGAAACCGTATCAAAATCTTTACAGTTGGGCTTAAGATTAGCCTATTGTTACACATATCCATACGTGCAACAGTAGGTCGCCAAGCGTTCGCTACCATGCCGGACTTACCGAATTAATCATGCAGGTATTTCACTGTTTCTTATAAAGTTCTTTTTTGTTCCACTGGCTAGGTTTAAAAGAAATAATCTTTCAGGAGTTGCTACTTATAAATAACATTTGCTCTGAAATATTTAGGCATTGTTGCTTTGCAGACTTCATTTACCGATAAAGCTATCTGTAGCGCCATCTAGTTTTTATTCGAGGAATGTGTTTAGTTCTCTCAATTGCCAAAAGATGTCTGAAAACTATTGACCTAGATCCTACGGAAGCTTTCGCATCCGCTGAATAAGCTCTATTTTAGTTTCCGAATGAAATGTTGCCAATACATTTTAAAATAATATGACAGTAATGGTTTACGCTGAAAATAATATTCGAACAAGAAGTTAGTAAATACCTTGTGTATTGTAAATAATAAATCTGCATAGTACAATGAGTATTTTGCTGATGATAAAATAATGTTATTATAGACGGCCTCCGTAGCCGAGAGGCAAGCATACCGGACTTGGTGTCGCTATCTCTGAGGACCCGGGTTCGATTCCCGGTCGGTCAATGTAAAAAAATAACTTTTTTATATTGTCTCGGGTCTGGGTGTTGTGGTACCGTCGTTGTTTCTGATTTCTGTAACACAAGTGCTTAGGCGACTTATAATAGGATCAGAGCAATGTACGAGTATATGATGTGGTCCAATATTTAATATTTATTTATAGCTATTGCCCGCGACTTCGGTCGCGAGGTCTTTAGTTTATTCATCAAGAATTTTCTGCGCAACTTTCTAATTTTTTTCTTTTAAAAGAACCTTCTCCTGACCATAATTAACACAACAAAGAATTAGCGAAATTGTTCCATCCGTTCACGCGTGATGCGATGACCAAGGCAACTAGAGATTCATTTTTATATATTAGATAGAACTTTGACTTTGAGCTATTTGGTGCTATTGGCCAAATATACTGAGATATAACGCCAAATATCTCAGTCAATGCTACGTACATTACGAATTTATGATACAAGTGAGCTTGGTCATTACACTGGAGGGTGGATTGACAGATCGGCTCACGAAAGCGAGGCCTTGATGGAACCCAGAATGTGATGACCAATGTTTACGCGTTTCATACGACGTTTTTTAACACACTTGAGTACATAGAGAGGAAACTTTTATTAACTTATTACCTACTAACGCGCGTGAAAAGAGAAGCACTGCACTAAGTCGCTAAGCAGCCTAAGATTAAATAAAATGTGAAAATAAATAACAAAATTAATACATTACACATAGTCACAACCGCAACCCTTGCGAGATTCGAACCCAAAACTACGAAACCATTCTTGTATGTCTTTACCGCTTTATTATAATATTTCAAATAAAAGTTTATGTCGAAGGGACTACATATCCCCGCAGAAAATTTACATACTATTATTATAATTTTATGGTCAGAAAGAAATCATGTCTATCATTCTGAAATTTAATAAGAGTCTAGAAAACTAAGCCTCTCTTCAAATCTCATTCATACATGAATACTTAATGTAATACTAAAGTCCTATTAAAAAAAATATCCGTTAACCTAAATTTTGTGTAGAATTATTTTGTTTTTAAAACTTAAATTAAAAAATATATTTTGTATGTGTAAGTAGGTACATAAAATCTAATAAAAGTTTAGGACGCCCCCCAACTCGATGGACCGACGACATTAGGTAGATGGTCGGCAGTGGCTGGATGAAAAAAACGGGAGATTTTGGAGCAGTGGACTGCAATTATAGGTTGACATGATGATGTCATATAAAATTATGTTTGTTCGTCCCGTGTGTGTTTCCAAACCATTAATTTGATTGCAATGAAACTTTAAGTGTTGTTCGCACGCCGGGAAAGGTTTCTAAATCGAAGACCATCGACCGAAGCCGCGGACGCGGATTAAATAAATTCTTTTGAAAATTACCATTTATCTAGTCATAGGTAAGTAGAGCTGTGTTTTAGTGACTGATCTTTATTATGTACAAAAGTTGGACTTTTTCAACAAGGAATTCTCTGCCAGTCGACCATTATGCTAAACAGAAATGTTAATATCTACTACGAGTGTAGTATCATTGGATATTGCTTGTTTAGTCGTGTTTCATTCCGGGCCAAGTAATAACTTAGGCCAACTTAGCTGTTTCGAAGTCCTTCATCAAACACCGCGCCTAAGTCGGCATTACCCGCGTCCAATCCCGGAACCCGAAACGAGCCGTCTCCAGATTTCAGGAATGTCTCCTAGTCGTGTTTAATTGCGTTCGGAACTAGTCGACAGTTTACATTAGCTTCGAAATATGGATACTGCCCGCTACGCTGTGATCAGGAGCTAAAGTTATTTGAACTACGATATAAACGCCAGTGGTATATTTTACATGTTTGTTTGGTTATTACAGTAGGTGTTACCTCAGATATAACACTTGAAAAAATCACCTGTCTCAGGTGGGAATCGTGCCTATTGCATTCCGGGCCAGAACTCAAAAGAGCAATCTGTCAAAATTTGTCAACTGTTTCTCTCAGTCAATGCCAGCGTTTTATCAGAATGTTGCGGCTATAGATACATTTATTTATTTAAACTTTATTGCACAAAATAAAATCGTACAAAAGGTGGACTTAATGCCATGTGGCATTCTCTACCAGTTGACCATTAGGCTAAACAAATGTTTTGTGGTAATTTACTAGTATAGTATTACCGTCGACCTGTGTATACAGGTTTGCGCTTTAAATTTTTTGGACAATACGATTAACTTTCCGTCTCATTTTTATTTATAGGCAATTACGTAGTACTTGTAGATATGTACCAAAAGTACGGTAGAGACTAGCGAAAAATAGGCTAAACTCACCAATCAATCAGACATACACGGTAGATTACTTATCTAGTAGAACCGTAGAAATACCTAGATAACTAGATGGTATTGTTGCGAAAATGCAAACCTTCAGTTGCGCCAGTCGATGCTTCCATTCTTCGACCTGTAATGGCACGCATGATTTATAGCCGACATTCCAATCCTGGATCCATCATGTTGTGCTTCGCAAATGTGTCAGATTGATGCCGTATAAATTACTTACTCATCCTTTTTTGCCGAAAATGTGGTGTGTTTTTAAAATTCAATCACGACGATAATCGATTCCGTATTTGTTCCGCCGAAGAGTTTTACTATGATAAGACTACAAAAAGTAGGTAATTCAGTCTTCTTTATATTTTTATTAAAGTACCACAGACTCTTGTTGACCTACATGTTCATGAGTTCAAAAGACACATTAAAAATCCCTTAAAAGTAGACGATTATTTAAATGTCAAGAGTGCATGAATTTAACCTGCCTAGCTTGCACTTACTACATGTCTTGTCACTATATTTTCTGTAAAAAAGGCTGACAGCGGTGACTGAGTTCGTTGCACTGTTTCTCTTCTCATCACCAGTGGGTATGTAGTCCTGAAGCGGCGGTAGGGCAAAGCTATATAATATGGGACGTGTACAAGTGCCAGGAAAAGGGGCCTATATTCTGAATAAATGAGTACTTATGATTTAAATTAAGTGTTACTGTAAAATCAAAGTACCTACCTCCTTAAGTAACCCGATGTTGATCAAGATTCAGTTGTATTTACTAATCTCTAAATTAAGCATAAATAAATTATTTCGTTTGCTCTCTTCTGCCTTATTGGATAAAATGCGATAGACTATCAATTTTAAAATAAAAAAACTATCAAAACTAGACGTTTGTCTTATATTTTTTCGATAATTTAATCATGCTTGATTTACATATCTTGTAAAATGATATTTGAAAGCTTTTAACAGCCTAATAGAAAAAAAAACATTGTTACTTTCAGTTTCAGTCGTAAAACCCAATCATTGCCAGTTATCAAGGGCGTTTTTTTAAATAATATACTTGCAATGCTATGCAATTTAATCCATTACTTTGTCGTTAGTGGTACACGACTCGTAAAACCATTTAGTAGGGTCACTAAAACTAAAGGCTTTTAAATAATATTAATAAAAAGCTCATAAGCTGACAGTGCGTTCATTACATGAATAAATAAAAATGTCAGTCTATTTGCAAACTATTGAAAGCAAAATATAAAACCCGAGCTAGCTATTACTGAACGAAATAAATGCACGGTTCAAAATTGAGCCACGTTTTGCCTGTAACGAAAATCTGAAATTCACTATAAAAAGTGCCGAGCAATATAATATTGAAGCTAGTTTTTGCCCTGATCGTTGCGCTAGGCGAACCTCTATCGGGTCCGGAATTTTATTATTAGTACCTACCTATCCTTTTGCGGGTAACATATCTCTTTTTAGGATATTACACTTTTAGATATGTACCTAGTACCTGATTGGTTACCTACTAGATTTGTTATTTACCTAAAGTATAGGGTTGATTGCGGTTCTCTACCTGTTTTCATTAACACGAATTTTATCTACGTGATATGCAGGTAATTTTCCTTCTCATAGTCAGTCCTAAGAACTAAATTCGGAAATAAATATTCGGCGATGTATTTTTTCAGTCATCATCATTATCATCATTTCAGCCATAGGACGTCCACTGCTGAACATAGGCCTCCCCCATTGACTTCCAGATTGGTCGATTGAAAGCAGCCTGCATCCAGCGTCTTCCTGCGACCCTTACCAGGTGGTCGTCGTTTTTCAAAATGCTAAGTAATAAATTTATAAAAGTAAATTCTTAACAAAACGTTTTAAAAAAACAAAACAATATTGTTGTACCGAGGTAAGATTGTTTTGTAAACGTAGGTTGTTTGAAGTATCTAAAATAAGATACCATATTATAATTTATACTCTAAGAATGTATACTGGAATTCGTGCGGTCTAGAGACCACAAAGCTCAGGATTAATTAGAGCTCCGTTAAATTAATAACAGGGCCGACATAACCAGTGCTGGACGCCTGAGGACTAAAATATCCAGATTTATACAATCAAGTTTTGATGTCTGCAAATCTTAAAGATATTCAATAGCCGTGGCCTTCAGTGAGATCCTTTTCAGAACCAAATGAACACACTAAGCAAAATTAACGTTATAGTCTCGCATTGTAGTGTTTTTTAAAGGGTTTTCAAATTTTGATGTCAGTGTCATTAGGTTCGTTTTTATTTTCAGTTTACCTTAAAAGCATAAGAATAAAAATATGTAATTAGTAGTAAAAAACCTACTTACAAATTATTGATAAAAAAATATTTAACTAAAAATAAAAACATGTAATTCTTAGGTACACCAAATACGTACTAGACGTAGGATTTGTGGTATCAATGAAAATATTTACGTATATTGATATTTCTTTTCCTTCCTATCGCATTTAGCGATAAGACTGCCTAAATTGTGCATCTTACTTTAAATATTAACTCTACTTCTTTGTATGGTGTGCAATAAACTGTATCTATATCTATCTATCTAATATTTAAAATTAAATTAAAGGTGATTATTCTTCCACCCTGGGTCGCGTCGGCTGTTATTAATTTGACCGCGCTGAACTAATCTTGCTCTTTGAGAATTCCCACGACCGCGGACTGCCCGCACTCTACGAATAACAATCTATTGTGAATGTAAAATATCCGATCTAAAGCCGAAATTGCTAAAATCAACTGGATGTAACAAAAATCAAATTATTCCCCTTAACTGATGGTGAGTCTACCTTTCTTAAAGGAACCAACATCGAAACCTTTTAAAAAATCGTAACCAATCATAACATCTGGTCGTCAGAACCCGTCGGTATTTAAATTACCGAAAATGAAGTTTGTAATACTGTACTGATAGTATTACCATAGTATTACAATTTTGGGCTCAGGAACGTAAACGCTAAACAGTATAGAAAAAAACAAAACAAGGTTAAAGTAATACTGTTTTAAAAGAACATAGATTAGGAAGCTAACCACAGAATGAAAAAACAAAAGCTTAGTAAGTAACTAGGCACTTGCGTATATTTGTGTTGTACAGTCGCAGTCTAGGCGGGATCTGTTAAGGATTGCGCCTCCTTTATTCAAGATGATATCCAGTGTAACAAGAAACGCACAGCCATTAGGTAGGCTGTAATCGTTGCTGACTTACGCCACAGCGCGTTTTCTAATCAGAGGGTAAGAAGGACATACTTGGGATTTTAGTGTTGCCTGACTGCGAAAATAACGGTGTAGTTTACCTTCCATGTTGACTGCAAACTAAATTGAATATAAACTGTGTAGGCAGCAACGAACTGTTTTTGTAAATTATGGGCAATCCATTTTAATTATGGAAAATTAACAGTAAAAGGTCGCAATCGCCTACAAACACAAGGAAATATAAATAATTCCCTCAAATTGTATTATCAAATTCAACATAGTTATTGTCCGTCCTTATTTACGTAAACAAATTTGGAATATTGATAATAAAATCGCTCAGGCGTGGTCCGGATGATCTATTGCTGAGCCCTGGCTCTACTTCTTCTTGACATATGAAGACCTAAGTAATACATAATAACGACTGAATTGAACGTCACATAGTAGAATTAACGACAGTGAGATAGTGAATTCTGATTCTAATTTACTTGTGTTAAATTTCTATTTGTAAGAGCTGTAAATTTTGTAGTAAAATAAAATTAAATAGTATCATCTCATTTACACTGACTTAGGCATTAATAAATTAAATGATTATTCTACGCTTTGGTTTTGCCTTAGTTTATAACACCCAAATATTAATAACAAAAATCGTCTGATTACAAAGGTAAATCGAAGTCTCACTTGGTCCTAAAGCAATCCTACAATAAATTTTGGACGCCTTACACTGTATAATTTTATATAAATGTGCATTGTTAATTTTTTTTATTAAAATTTGGGTTTTCCACAATTGTTTTCTTTAAAAAAATCATAGTCTGAAACGAGCACACTCTACAAGAAAAAGTAGGTAATTTAGAAATAGTAGTCTGATATCATTATATTTTACTGCAGTTTGTGATAACAAGCTCTACACCAAATAAACTAAATTGTAGAAATATGCTGTGAAATATCTGTACACGTGTTATTTCCTCGGGTAGACACTAGACATTGTTCTCCGAGACGTCATATCATCTCTATGATATTTGCCTTCAGATTTATGCGTTCCTCGAGCAGGACAATATACAAACTATGATATACGACGACAACGTGACCCGGGCGAGGCGACGCATTGGGATGCAAATCACATTATACTTACGGCATTCACATTTGTGAATGAGTTCATTCTCATGTCGAGGCAAATGGCGGCCCGCCAAGGTCGCGCGAAAAACACATTTTTATAGCGCCATCTTCCGCTCCAAGTGTCCTTTGGACTAACGCTTTGTGAGGATTTTGACAAAATTGGCTGCTTATAGCATAATTACGAGTAATGTAAGCGACCACGTTTTCACTTGGAAATATTTACCTGATTTCCCGTATAGTAGGTACTAACAGTACTACTGGAGCGTATCGTGCATGGAGCACATACCCTATAGAGTAGAAATGTCATGATTTATTCGACAAATTTTTCCGCCATTTTTTAAATCTGTATCTGTACTTTTTTTATGGACGAGAGGGTGTCAGGACTTGTCATTTCGTACTAAATGTAAGTGAAAAATCACTTACGGGTTTCGGAGAAAAATGGTTCGTATTTTTGCTCTATATGTGTTATTATCTATATGTGTTCGATGGTATCGCGTCATCTCTGTTCTTCGGTACTACTAGTGCGCTACGCGCTACGACAGCGATTTTACCTCACAGATGTAACCGTATGACGTGGCACACTTTACATTTTGCTTTGTATTTAAAGCGACAAGTTCAATGACGTTGAATCAGTGTCAGTGATATGTTTAATAAAAATTATCTAGAAGTTCCTCTGAACTGAATGTAACATAGTAGAACTAGTTTTGTTACTTACCTAAATAGGTAACATAGATCTTGCGAAAATTGTTAAACTTTTTTTATCAAAGTATAATAGGTATAATTTAGAAATGAACTTTTAGACCATTGTGCACGTGGAGTTCGTTGCACCAGCTATAATTTATAGCATTGTTTGTTGTATGGTTGTTTGGGTCCACAGCCTGTGCTGTAATAGCAGTGCCATACCTGACACAGTCTATCGATGTTTTAGTGAACCGTAGATTATCCAAAGATAAAAAGATTATTTATGTGTTTTAATACCTAATTATTAATCAAACATCTTAACGTTCATAAGCTCTGATAATCTATATATATAAAACAAAGTCGGGTTAGTTACATCATTTATAAGTCAAGAACGGCGGGACCGATTTTTATGATATTTTATTCGTTGAATTTGTCCCCGCCCCGAATAGCAGAATAACTATTAAAACATTGAAAAAAAAAACATAAAAAAATTAATAAGAGGCGGTACGAAGTTCGACGGGACAGTTAGTACTTAGTAAAGAACGCTAAATATTTATAGCTACGATACCAGCGACATATTTATTTTCTTAATATGATCCCAGAGTTTTATAATACACATGCCAGTCTGCGGTGACGTCTAACAATCGCAGATCCATCAAATTAAATAACGTATTGGTGGCGATTCGGTTATTGTATCACTTTTTTTGCTCTTCAGCGAATGAAAAGCGACAGATTATACAATTTAAAACTGTCAAAATTTGTCTTTTGCCTTTTGCCTTATCTTTTCGCTATGATAAAATCGTAATGGGTTTACATCCCCTTAAGATCATCATAACATCCCCCTAATCCCAGCAAAACGAGCCACAAGAGATATTTTACTAATTTTGGCTTCATGCGACCGCTTATGTTAAAATGGTCTATGCTATTTATGACGGCTATTTAGTTTGACTAGTGTTGTAAATTGACGGTCATATGCTACTCGTATAAGCGTCCGTCATTTATGATAAATGCTCGATCACATTGGACATTTATTGTCACGATGGTCACATATTTTTTTTAGTATAAACTAAAAAAAAGAAGAATCCCTCTAAAGTCTTAAATGTTATGTATTTGACAATAAAAACATACAATAAAACATGTAATTTGATCTGGATTGAACAAAAACAAAAACTTGCGCGTGACGCTTTTTAGCTTGTTCGTGCAGAAAGATAAATTAATTTTAGAAATTTCATTTCGTTAAAGCCTGTCTTACTTATAATAATGCACTTCACAGTCATCTTATTTACTACACACACACAGTCCACCTTTTGTACGATTTTATTTTTGTGTAGTAAAGTTTAAATAAATGGATGTTTTTAAAAGTATTTAAGTTGTTTATCCGTTATCTAGTCTCCATAGTACAAGCTTTGCTTAGTTTGGGCGTTTGGGGCTTGATAATTGGTGTGATTTGAAAACAATTGTACTATTTATTTATTTATTGCCAATCTTGACTCAGACACGACTACTGGGTAATAGTCGGGTCCAAAATGCTTATCTATTTATAGCATCGAAATGTAATCCTCGATTGTCGATTACTAGACATAGATTAAGTTGGTGTCGCTATCTCTGAGGTTCCGGGTTCGATTCCCGGTCGGTCAATGTAGGAAAATAACTTTTCTATATTGTCTCGGGTCTGGGTGTTGTAGTACCGTCGTTGTTTCTGATTTCTGTAACACAAGTGCTTAAGCTACTTATCATAGGATCAGAGCAATGTATGTGATGTTGTCTAATATTTATTTATTATTGTTTATTTAATTTAGGCGGTACATTAATCCATTAACTCAATGACATCAAGAACCAATGGGAGACCGGGGATAGACTATAGGGTTACTAGGTGGACTTAACTGTCAAAAGCTAGACAAGTTTCGCGTCATTTAACAAAGCGCGAGAAATGCTATGCCGCGTGTTTGGTGACCAAACGGCAAGAGGAGAGGTGACAGTTAGTCTACCTACGTCTATAGACAACTATGCCCAGTCTCCACACCTCAGTAATCCCTTTGTGTCAAAAATACTTTAATTTGAGACCTAATAACCAATATATTTTGTTTTATATTACGGTAACTTTCATACATTAGTACTATATCTCACTTTATGGGTGTTTTTAGCTACTTTCCTAATTTTTCACTTAATACTTCTCCCAAACAGGTACGTAATATTCAGTAGCGAGCCAGAAGCTTAGCAACTGGTTTAGAATTCTTGGCCCGTCCGTGTTCTAAGTTCAATTCTAAAGTTTTGCCTCGTGATGTATTTCTATACTTGCACTTACTAAGAAATCTCGTCTCAAGCTCGTGTCGCCATTTGATATTCAGAAAATGTATCAAAATCTAAATAACTAAGTAGTAAGCTTTAAGTATTTTCTTTGAAAATAAGTTATCTTATTTACTAAAGTTTTGATTAGATTCGAGAACATGCATATACATAAAGCGTCTGTAAGATTAATTCGATTAATGAACCGATGAAACCAATGAAAATAAATTTGAATTTGGATGTAAATTTTTACGTATATCTAATCTAAGGTTCTAAGAATTTTTCATTTGTAATTTATTTTTATATTATTTAATATTTTAAATTACAAATGAAAAAAATATTTGTACAGAGGATGTACAAAACAATCAGGACATACTTAAAACCACGTCATCAGCTGCTTATATGCAACAACAAATCCAATGACTCAAAATTCGGTTAGTCTACGATAATATATCTAAGCTGACGTGACCACCTCCTGATCCATCATCAGGTCTTAGTTACTATCCGTAATCTTACTCTTCATCAAGACCAATTCAATGCTCTAACACGATGTTAAGGATTTTGTCTAGGTCTAAGATCCCTCAACAAAGAAAATGTATGTATTATTGATGATCTTTAAGGTTCAGCGCCTCGGCAGAAGACCAGCGACACCTCATCTCACAATCGAATTATGAGAAATTAAGCTGAATTCTGTAGTACCTAAATTTTATATTTAAAATAAAAATCGTGGACAAGCCGTCCAATCGATTTTGATTATACGTAGTGGACACCATGTCGCAGATCCTAAAACACCCTTCTTTTTTATATATCGGGGTGAATGATGAACGTGACGATGATACTTATGAAGATTATTACTTTTTACTAGCTGTTGCCCGCGACTTCGTTCGGTTGGTCTTTAGTTTATTCATAAAGGATTTTTTGCGCAACTTTCTTAATTTTATATTTCATAAGAACCTATTCATTTGTAGTTTTATTAGAATAAGTAGTTTGATGAAGATGTAATAGTTTTAAAATGTTCTATTTTAATTCCTGTATGAACAATTCTTGGTAACAAATAACTATACAAAACATACATAAGTTTACCTCACTAGTGAAATAAAAGTAAACAAACAGTGAACCAGCTGTAATAACAAGTAATTCTCGGTAACGAGTTTAAAAACTTCAACCTCGAGTCACTGACTAAACGTTAACGCCTAGTATAAACAAACTGAAAACTTCTAAGTATGCAGTTCGTCTTAGAATTATAAGCTAGAGCGATATTACATTAAAACGAACGATCTCAAAAAGAACAGCTTGGAAATTTTTGTTCACCCTTCGAGTACCTAATTGAATCCCAAGTGTCACTAACAAGCTCCTTCGTTATAAGCAGTCTAGTCAAGTGAAAATTATTCTCGAAACGATAATTTAATTTGAAAAATATCTTTCGCCTTCCGCTTTTAATAGTTACAATATTGCTGGGGTATTAAATGCTTTCTAGAAATCGCAAAATTGTTACCTCTAATTTGTCTTTTTCGAAATTGGGAGTTTTGAGATGTTGCTTAAAGCAAACAAAAGTTTTAATGATTAGAACTTTGTTTGCTAAGGTTATTTACCAAATCGATAAATGTAATTAACAAAAAAAAACTTAATTAAAAAAATACTTTGAAGTAGTGTATATAAGGAGGTCCCCTAGTCTAGTCTGGTAAATACAAGTTCCATTCCTGCTGAAAACCAATAGTTTTACGACTGCAGTGAACGGTGACTCGCGTGGACCAGGCCAGAGTTTATTTCGAGATATTTTGTTCCAGTTTATTTTCGGCCCTTCCTGTCTCGACGAACGACGTGCGAATTTAAGGGCTTCTCTAAAACTCGCTCGTCAAGTACTTTATTATTTCTACGGTACCCTCTCCCTCGCGGTTCTCGTCCCGTGCACCCTATAAAATAACATTAACCTTTGTGGATTGACGAATAATAGCCCATAATGTAGCTCATAAATATAATGGATTGTCGAAATCAATGATTAGATCGATTAATTTACTCCAATAATACAATATCGAGCGACTTTTGCTATCTGACTTGATAGGTAGAGATACTTAGAAAAGAGCCGCGGTGTATCATGTTTTCATTTAATTTATAAGCAATCGAGATTCATGTCATAAAAGACAGTCACATTAGTTTCGTTATTCATGCATTGACAGTGCACACTGAACAGCATAGATGGCAATTTTAAACGGTTCACCGGCGATCTTTGATTCGAAATGTTTTCATTGTTGTTATCTAACCGAGCATCCATATTTTGAGTTTCCATTGTTTTCCATTTTCCGAGTGTGGTATCGTGCGGCGTTATCACTAGTTGGCAGATCAGTCTGTTGGATGCCGCCCGCAGCGACGCACGCCCGCGTCGCGTTGTCGCGTTGCCCGCATATTTCCTGACGATTTCCCGCGCGGACTCTACCAATACCCGCACCCTTCGTGGCCGAAAGCTTTGGGAAATGTCACTCTGACATAACCACGGTGTGTATACAGTGTCATTATAGTAATATAAGTTAATGTGTGCTGTTTGTAGCCCGTGCACGTGATCGGATTACGGGATCGAGGGATATTATTGCTTTTTCAAACGTAAGTGGTACGTTCGAGGGTTAGCTAAAAGAATTGGTCCGCAGTTACTGCGGTTTCAGCAGAGATTATATAGATAACAGCGACAGTGTGTTTAGAAGGCCGTTGCGATTGTACTGTTTATTTTAATATCTTGTTTTGATTAGGTAATGTTTTGTTAAGTTGATCTTCCTCGTGTGTTTGGTTAGAGACTTTAATGTCAAATCAAAGTTCACTCCCAAAGAATAGTTTTGAACATAATTCTTGAATTGATTTTCTAAGTTCGTTCGTTACTGCTAGATAAAATAGAACTTTTATTTTAATATAACAAGCGATGCAAACGGTTAAACTGAGATTTAAATTTAAGTGCCAAGTTTATTAGTGCCAAAATATATAACCCCAGTAAAATGGCTCGACTTCAAAGTATTGTTTCTGATGAGTTTACGCTAAATTATTTCAAATCATCATGAGTTTTCTCTGTTATTAAAACTAATAATGTTGTGTTCTTAACGAGTTCAATTATTAAAAATATATAAATAATATCAGTATTGTGTTAATAGTGAAAAATGAGAAAAGTGCTATGTTACTGCCAGGTAAAATATTAAAAATGTATTTATGTTATCCAATAAGGTTTACCTATGTCACAGTGGATTAGTGAATATTTATCAATCTCAAGGTTAAAAATAATTACATCTGTGTAAATACACTGCCACTGCTATTTAATAGGAATGTGCTATGGCACTGAAGGCGTACCTATTTAATGAATAATACATAATATAGTTTAGTATACGGGGTTATTTGTTAAGCATCAAAAACCTCCTATAGGCTGATTCTGGTGGTCAAATACAATAACTTTTTCTGTGGAACCAACATTGAAATCTAAAAAAAATTCACTGCTCCATACAAACTGATGTCAGCTGGTGGCGACTTAGTATGGAGAAGTGAATTTGGTTTTTGCGATTATAATGTTGGTCCCATAGAAAAAGTTGTTGTATTTGAGCACCAAGATCAGCCCTTAGGAGATTGTTGATGTCTTACAAATAACCCTGTATATTTAGTAGTATTCTATACAAGCCATCGCGTTCTTGACTTAAATGGTGTAACTAACCCGACTTTGTTTTATATAAATAGATGTATATATAAACAGGCTGTCCCATAATTCAATAATAACCTTGTAACCACATATTCTATGTACATCATGGCGAACAACTTTGTTTCTATGACTTTTGCAAATTTGCATGAAAATCTATCGACTGCCCATAAAAAATTATCAAACAGCCAGCAGTTTAACTTTGTAAAAAAAAAGGCCAGAAAACATGCATATTTTTAAAAAGTCATAGAACAAAAGTTGTTTACTTGATGTATAAAATATGTGGTTACAAGTTTATCCTTGAGTTACGAGACACTGAATAGTCAATTTTTGGTCTAGTTTTACCATTCGGGGTTGCACTTTATCCAGGGTCAAGCTTTGAAGTTGCGAATATCTTTACTACGTCTAAAATCTTGTCTAATATTTTGACCGTTATCAAGAATGTTTGCGTGAAAAGCTTGCCAGTGGTCAGACATTAAAAGTTAAAAGGAAAAATATTCATCTGGCAATGAGTATGTCATTTTATAGAAAGATATTAAGGCAGGACTTAATAAACAAATTAATCTGTAAAAACATTTTTTAACTGATCCGTAAACAAATGTAAATTCAAATATATTTTAGTTAACCTAGTTGGTAAAAGTTTAAATTTGATTAACAAGCACTGGGTTTTTTGAGATTTGATATAATTTACGTCAAATAGTAACTCAAACAATATTGTTGTTAGATCAAACTATAAATTTGACTTAATTATTGCTACTCACTTAAACTCGAGGTGATTTGGCCCCCAGTAGACTAAAAATACAACTATTCGATAATGAAAACTAAAATCACGCTTAACAAAATTTTATTAAATACAAAATCAAGTGTTGATTGCATAACACGATATGACTAAGGAAACGATATCTAAAATGATAAAAGTAATGCAACCGTGATCATTCAATTTGAGTGCTGGCCAGTACCAGTATCCAGTATTATTGTATAATGCAGTTTGTCATCTAAGTTACGTAGGCGTGATGATCTGGTGCACTAACGAGCCGGCTAGCTGGGTCACGGTCGAAGCGCTCAGACTCGTAAAAACTACTTTAAACAGTTAAATTGTTGTATTAGATATTTTATTTATTTGACACATTTCTGGATTGATGTCATTTTAACTATGTAGTAGGTGAATCCACAAATGCATGCTTAAATCTTAATCTTGTTGGAGACTTAGTTATTAGGTGCCCAACAAAACACAAAAAATAAGTTATGTAGCCAAAGATTTTGAAATTTTGTACGAAATAACATGATGTTGTTAGATGTATCATCATTTCAGCCACAGGACGTCCACTGCTGAACATAGGCCAGTTGGATGTATACCGCCCGCATAAATGTAGTTTCAAGATACCTCAAGATAAATAAATCTATCTAGACATAGTTGCAACTATAGAAATTTCATTACTTGCGTCAACTTGCGTGCGGGTATTATTCATCCTAATACAAACAAATTTTGTGTGTTTTGTATAATCGCTGAACTAATTAGTCAATCGGAGCATTATTAAAGCTTGGATATCCGGATGAGCGTTCACTAAAACGTCTGCAGCTAAGCACACAACAATTAACGGGAATCATCCAATCACGATCACAAACATACGGTCTGAAATTTCAAATATTGGCTTATCGGCGCAACAAGGATGCCCTGTTGCATGACCGTTCTCATTTATTTAATTAATGTTCGTTAGCAGTGAACACCGTCCATTAGAGGGTTGATGGTAAATATTTAAATTAGATAGCTACGCCATGTTGTATAACAATTAACAAATGAAGCTAAAGGTGTTTTACAAACATTGCGTAGAGAAATGTTTAAACGGGATGTAAATTTGGATGTTAATTTCACTTGACCTTTGAAGTTTGTGCTTTTGTTGTGAACAGTACACTCCTACTTTCTGAAACCGAAATTGTTTGAGACGTTATGTGGACACATTCGTTCATTATTTACGCGTAGGTACTTTTATGTTTTTTTGTTTCGTCGAATACTAAAGTAATTTGGACTTAATGCCTAAAGTCATGACAATTTGTGCAAGTGGAAATAAGTAATTTTACATCTTTCAATAGATGCATTCTACACATAATATGACAGTAATGTCTAAACTAACATCGATGTATGCTGGTATCGTAGTATTTAGAGGTTTAAGCCGAAAAAAATATGTGTAACATAAAATATGCATATAAATGATATGGTGAAGTCAGAAATTTGATATCATCATTTTGAAAATTTTCATTTTCATAATCAACTTAATTACCTAGAAGCAGTTATGTATAAAAACTTTTTTTTTTTCAAATGATATCTCTGTCTTCGCCATATTATTTATATGCTGATGTTAGCACATGCCTTTTTCGGTTTTATAGGGTCATAATAACCTAACACCATGTACATAAAGTTTACGAAAGGTGAATAGTTTGTATAAACTGATAAATAACAATCCTACAATAACCTACTCATTCTAACGTTGTTATAAAATGCAATTTGGAAAGCACTCCAAATAAATCAAAGCACCTAATAGATAAATGTACCAGAGTTAAAAGGGTCTTGGGCGTTAAAACAACAGAACCCGAAGATATTAGGTTTTGTTAGGTAAATAAATCACGATACGACGGACGTGTCGATCGCCCTATGTGGGTCAGGGCAATAGTGCTTGGCCTGTGGTTTGAGCGAGGATGCTTGTTAATATTGTCGTTTCTGTGCTTTATTTAAATTTTAGGGTTCTGTATCCAAAGGGTATCAATGAGACCCCATACATAAGCTTACCTACGCCGTATGTTTCTCTGTCTGTCAGTTTATCCTATAAATGTAACATTTTTTACAGAATATTTGTTATCATGACGTATAACGTAACAAACAATAAACGAATAAAACACAAAAAATAAGGGATGTCCTAAGTGGTGTAGTAAAAAGGAAACGTGTTTTTTGTTTTACTTTATTGCAAATCAGTAATATACTATACAAACGTCAAACTTGGTGTTAAATAATACCCAAAATTATAAAGTACAACAAATGCCACGCAGCATTCGATATGATCACGCGGTGGTTTGCTCCTCGCTTGATACTCGTAGTTGTCCATGTGGCGGCCTGCCGGTACATACGGACGACTTTAGGAGAGCGGCTAGATATCTATGCAGTTTACCTTTTCTGTAACAAATATTAGTTATCCAATGGAGGGCCTTAATTAAATTAATTTTGTCCTATCTACACTTTAAGCCTTGTGTCGAATTCAACTAATAGACAATAGCATTAAAATGTAAACTCAAATATGCCATGACAAATTTCGTAAAACGTGTTTTATTTAAACAAAAAGCCAGGGGGTTTTCATACCAGCTCATGTAACAAGTATGCCAATCAATTCATAAATATAAACTGTAATAAAGTATATAATCCTTTGGGACATTGATAGGCGGTTAAATAATTGGGTTAAAGAGATGTCTCAAATCTGAATAGTTAATTAAATGTCGATGAACTTGTAAAGTAGGTCGACTACGATGAACTGGCTATGGCCAATCCGAATGAAACAGTAGGAGGTGATGACGCGACCCTGTGGGTGGAGGGTCACGGGTTACGAAATGAAAGCCCTTTTTCCATGTTTGATAGAGTTGATTAGGCGCCGTGAAATTGAACAATCAATTTCATGGTGGCATCACTGCTACGTTCTGGTTGACGCATATTGAAATCGTAGAAGAAAGTTTTCTTTGACATTTGATTATGCCACGAATATTTCAGTTATATATTTTCACATTCTGCGTCACTTTTAAGGTTATTTAGACCAATATCATACGGTTTACTTTTATTTTTTACTCAAAAAGGTTTGCAACATATAAATATCATAGTTTTAAAACATGTGGGAGAGATAACATGTGAATAACGTTCCCTGCTGTGACTTGGAAAAAGCAAAACTGCTGCCCTAATTAGCGTAGAATAGCGTTACTTTTTCATTTACTGTAGTATTATTATCCATATATTTTGGTGGATGTAAAATATAAATTGCAGCTTTCTTTAATATGGTAACTTAACTAATTACTTCTGTAAAAATCTCCT
This sequence comes from Anania hortulata, assembly GCA_963576865.1. Classification (NCBI taxonomy): domain Eukaryota; kingdom Metazoa; phylum Arthropoda; class Insecta; order Lepidoptera; family Crambidae; genus Anania; species Anania hortulata. Next base: position 13,684,471 of record OY756396.1, on the reverse strand, counting down.
CGAATTATCCAGAACAGTTTCTATTGCACATAAATATTGATTTCAGCTACTCGTACAATGCTTGCCTCTAGGTGCTCACTAATAGTGAGCTACCTACCTATCATTAGTGCTTGTATATAAATGGAAATATCCCGTTAAAAACTGTTGCGTGGTGACTAAGCAGCAGAGATTCAAGATATGTATCTAATGTCAGTAAATCAACTAGCTGTGCCTATGAGGTACCTTTTATGGAGTGTCGTACACGCAGGTATTCTAGTATCAGAGTGCCCAAGCACGCACGGAACCGGTATACGTAAATGCTGTTGCGCATATCTTCTTGTCTAAAAGTGGGTTACCTACCACATTACTAAATTCATCGTACCTAATTATTTTCCCATAGGAAAACTCTAACTTAAAAAAAAAAGCGCTTTCAATTTTTGCAGTTATCACAGGGTCATGACATGCGGTCATCCAAAAAACTACATCTTCAATTTCCTCCCCATTCTACTAATTACTATATGCAGTCGTTTACTGTCCAGTCCATTCGCCTCTGGAATTTCTTACCATTAACAATCAGAAAATCCGAATCGATTGCTATTTTTAAAAATCGGCTTAAAGCACACTTTCTTTCTTCTTGACACAAACTGCCTTTATATCTTAGAATATTACTGGTCACTGTTAGTTTCGACATCTCCTCGCATATATCAAGTAGTATGTATGTTTATTGTATGTATGTATAATTATTGTTACGTATTTATTTTATTTTATTTTTATTTATTTATTACTGTATGTATACGTTTATGCAATTCTATTTGTATCAGGTAAGAATTTTAAGAACTCTGCAACACCTTCCCCTTTCTTTAATGGTTGTCCTCTACCTAAAGGTTGTCTGGAAGAGATCGCTATTAGCGATAAGACCGCCTAAATTGTACATCTTTCTGTAAAAATCATGTGTATTTTACTTGTATGGTGTGCAATAAAGAGTATCTATCTCCCTTATCATTATTTCCTTCATAGCTGCCAATCGTTGGATGTTTTGTATTGAATCATCACGGTAAATTTAGATTTGTTGACTTTCTTCGTCGACACCACTAAGTCCGGTAGTTTATAGTGCCACTTGCATTATATTTACATATTTGGTACATAGTTAGATGCAACGGTAAAATATAACTTTCGATCCTTTTAATCAAGTTATAATGAAAGATAACAAGAAGTCACTTGATGTACAGTAATGTACACGCTTTTATAAATCCCCTACGTCATTCCCTTGTTAAAACAGTGAAGGTCTGTCAAACAAAAGTTTTACATACATACAAATAAACCACTGTACCTACGATGGTCACTAGGGTCCGGTGATCCGGTCTCAGTGTGATATAGCTTAGTTGTGCCATACATAATTTATGACGGTTTCGCCATGAGGATAGTGATGGGTGGTCGTCACATAGTTTTAGCTTATGGCAGTGCACGTGACACATATTTATTTGATAAAAATGTTCACAACATACCTAGAGGGCATTAAAGTCAACATTACTTGGTGGGTTTTGCTTGCGTGATTATAAACTTGTTAGTTTTAGTTATGCCTTGCAATAAATAAAATAACTTCGTAAAAATAAATGTACCTGCGCTAGAAAATAATATGTCAATTTCTCGTCATAGTTTTAGACGTCGAATTGTATAAAAGTCGTCCCAAAACACAAAGTCAAACTCTAGCAAAGTTACTTTGCTGAATTAATGTTTGAGTGCTCAAAATAAGTTTGACAGTGCTAAAAACATTTGCCTTACCAAAAAAGATGACCTTCAACTAAATATTTAGGAACTTACTAAGGGAATTAGGGACCAATTCTTAAAAAAAAAATTGTTTAATAAAAATTGTTAAACGCGTTATAAAGTATCTAATCCAATAACATTGAATGAAAATGTGTTCGGAATTTTCCGGTAACACGGTTAACTCTAGTGCCGTACTGTTTCCTTAATTTAACCCAGTTGTTCTAATGACTCAGCGCTCATTCATTAACTACAAGTTAGGTATTACATCACTGAAAACAGTTGTGTTTAGTCTAAAGTATATTACGTGTATTTGTGTACGTAGGTATAATATACCTACTACTCACCTGAATGAGTCTTCAAAAATCATTTTAATGGTAGGACATAAATCATTTTTGTTGATTACTCGTTATCAGGTTATTTCTTGAACTTAGGGCAGATCATAAATATTGTAGCTGTAGTTAAATAATTCAATAAGTACTTAATTGATGGTTAAATTGTAACTGTTTGTTTCCCTTAACAAGTTAAATAACTTTTCTGTAAAATTTAATAATTATGTAGTAGTAAATCTTTATTTGCATAAAACACGGTACATTTAACTCGAGTTCTGCCCCATATGGGCCAATAATGTTATTATTGACGTTCATAAGTGACAATATTCTGTCCTAAATTGAATAAATGATTTTTGCCTTTGACTTTGACTAGTGTTTTGGTGTGGAAAATAATTTTACTTGAAAAAAAAAAAAGCAGTCGCCCAGATAGCGAAAGGTCGTGAGTTCGAATCCCACCAGAGGCAGTTGAAAAAAATGTTTCCAAGTAAAATCATTTTCCTTGAAATAATATACTAGCATTATTGTGAATGCAAAACAAACAAAAATGTTTTACATGCTTTATAGATCTATTGATATGCAAATGTTTATAGTAATATCATATCATGCATTTAACATTTTTGTATTATTAAACATGATTTAGGATAAATTAGTTCAATTAAATTTCAAATATATATTTATTTATATGCAAGTTAAGTCAATGTCAAAAATCGTTACATTACCAAAAGTTAAAATGTAATAAAAAATAATAAAAATGTCAAATTTTGTTTAGAACGTCATTTCAATTCGTGTTCATTGAACACATATGCATAAGTAAGCTACGTAGAAGTAAGCTTCAAATTAAATTGTTTTTTACTATTACGTAATTCGTAACGCATTGCTATTCGCCTTCTCAAAGAGAAAGAGAGAGAAGGAAAAATCATTACAATAGTAGGTTTTTTTTTTTTCAATATTTCTCAACGATTAATATTCGTGTATGGACATTAAATCAACCGCCCTACCAGTTTCAATTGACTTTCCTACCGTAGAAATTATAATTTATCACACTTGTAGTATGAGTATTATTTTCGCGCCTGAAATCGCTATCGGATACAATCATGAAAATGTTATCGTGTGAGCAATAAAGAAACGATCTCCACTCCCCGTTGGACATCGATTGAGATTTAGGGGTGTATTACCAACTATCATAGCAACAGTGACACGGGTAAGGCTGCGCGCCTTATTTTAAGATATGAATTATTGATTATTAAATCAGCTTATACTTAAAACCTATGTGTCCATTTAAAAAATACCACACAACGCCTAGTATCGAACTATATTTTTGCCTCATAAATAAGTGATGATTACTTTAGTTTGTGCTAAAAGAACTCACTGGTAGAAAGCTGTTATCCTTTTAACAAACAATAGTATAAAGGTCTTCAGATTTTCTTTAAGCCAAAACCTAAATTTAGGTTAAAGGATTGAAATCTGCAGATGCTTTTAAAGTTGTTAATGGACTCCTTTGGTCTATTACCTTTCTCATTACGTATGCGGACACAGTAATCGCGTATATCTCACAATTGGTGATCTATCTTTGTGAGATTTAGCTGTCTTGTATGGATAACGCTAAATTGCTTTCGAGATTTGTAGCTTTTTCCTTGGAACCGGGCTCCTACGGTCCATATTTCAACTAATACAGTTTTGTAGATTGTATTGGATAAGCTTATAAGTTTAGTTACATTCTGACAGGGATTTATGTGATTTTCATTATACCTACATTTATATGATATGGTAAATACACACGCCTAAATGAAAATATCTAAATACAGTTTGTATTACCCAGCAATTTCTTACTATTGCAAAATTACTTTCGTCGGAAATAAAAGTTTAGTCTGATAAACTAATAACAAATAATATACCTAAGTCTAATACATTTCGTCGTAAATCTCAAATTGGTGTCGACTAAGAATTTTTCAATAAGCTTTATCGACTATCAAAGTAAACAGGCCACTCACAAGCATATCAACGTTTTATTACCAGCTCCCTGTATGAGAGTACTCGCGTTTCCTGAATCGAACGACATTTGATTCACCGTAGTATTCATTGCGGCTCAAAAGTGTGTTCGTCTTTGAGTGCATGGAATAAGATTGAAAATGGAATAGCAGTGTGTTTTTTGAGGCTGGTAAGTTGCGCCCGCGGTGCTGTTCGTGTGTGCTGGGCTCATTCATGCCTGTACGGGCAAGCAGACTGATAATCTCATTGTCTGTGAACGGGCGCGGCTTGCCCTGTATTAGGGTTGTCTACCTGTATTTCCACGTAAACTAATCGTATTGAGATTAACATGCACTTATATATTTATCTGAAAATTTACCTATTTACTGTTACCTAAACCAGAATGGCCAAGTAAGAAAGTAAATATATTAAATCGGCTGTCAAATTCACGATTCATTCAATACTAGGAGGAAAAAGTTGACATAACTTTAAATTCTCCTCAATATTAGTTGGTTACGTACTCTTTCAAACTACTAAAGCTACTGTTGAACTCTGCAGTCTTTAGAAAGAATGTCCGCATTAACTATCTAAAGACTACGCTTTCAATTATCTACACTTACTCAATTCGTTTTCTAAAAGTGGTCACCCCTAACCGTAGTTCACACACAGCGCACAGGATCTGGGCTCTATTGCGCCGGCGCAACTGATCTGTGACGCCGCGCCCTGACACATGAAGTGGACATTAAAATGAACAATTCCAACGAATTGGCGTTTATTGTGCTCCTATTATAGCTATTATGGAGCAATGATTGGATTATGTAGGTACTTGGTATTACGTCCTAAAGTTAGGCAGATGTCGTTTTATCTAAAACGATTTCAAACTATCATTTGTTTAATACTTTTGACTTTTACAACAAACGACATAATATGACGACGTATATTATACAAAGTGTAACTGAAATAACACATAACCTTTAGGGGGTGATTCTACTGCTCAATTAGAGCAGAGTAACTTTTATTGAGGAATCACGTCGAAATCGTAAAAAAAAATTTTTTTTTCATAATAAACCGCTCTACAGCTGACCAGAGGCCCAATTTTAGAATAGGGCATTTGTGATTTGACAATAGTCGCAATGCGGTGTCGATCGACTCCCAGTAACATTACGATCACAAACGTGTCGTAAAATTTGACGTAAAATTATCAAAATCATCACAATACGACTGATAATAGAGCAAAAACAAATCTAATTTTGGTTTCTTCCATTTTCAGTCGCATTACAAACTATAAGTAATTGCGATTTTTGGGTTTACGAGTAACAATCTAATCACAAAGATCTGATTGTTACTGGGAGCGGATCGAAGCCAGATTACGACTATTGTCAAATGGGCTAGTTTCCTAAAAAAATCTAATTAGTCCGTCAGTTGGATTAACAGAAAATATTGGACACGTATTTTTTCTTTTAATTTTTTGTTTGATTTATCAAACAAAAAATGATAAAGATATAGCCCGTTAAAGTTCCATGTAACGTCACGCCTTGCGTCACGCCACACGTGCTTACTTTGATGCGCTTTATCTTCGTAATTTTTTGTTTGATTGACAAAAGACAAAATATGGGTCCAATATTTTATATAATCTAACTGACGGACTAAATAGAATAATCATTTTTTGACCCAGGAAACTAGCCCATTACGGGAATTGGGCCTCAGTTAGTATAGAAAAGTTTTTTTTTAGCGAGTTCGATTTATAAAGTAAATATTTGTTGCATTTGCGCACTAGAATCAGCCCCTAAGAAGTTTTCCGTTATTCCAATTACACCTTGTGTAAATAGACGGTTTATCGGTACAAGAATAATAGGCAGAATTAATTTTATAGCAGTATATTAAATTATTTTAGGTATTCTCACTAAATCTTATAAGTTATAACTAATCAAAATCAATAACGAAATTCTATCTACGAGAAGTTTTCATTAAATATTATAATAGATTTGGCAGGTAAAGCGTAAGTCATCTTCAATTAAATTAGATATCGGCAGACTCAAAGATATACATAGGTAGGTGTAACTACTCACGTATCTAGATCGAAAGTTGCTTCAAATTAAATTCTCAATTACCTCATAGGAGATAATTAAACTTTGTTCATCCGAGTTCCATGCGAGTGAAGGGCTCCGGGCAAAAGTTAGTAATGCAATATAGTCATTCGTATAAATCATACTTGGAAATTCCAGAGATTTGTAATTTAACCGTATGTTTAGGAATTTAACTCCGTCTCCCAAACGTATTTCTCAATCCATTGCTGATTCATTGGTCCCCGCGTGCACCTGAGCTTCGGTCTACGATTCACCGAATTCGATTTTATACCTGCTTATTTTCGTCTCTGACTGTGGGCCAATTCGATTTCACGGACCAGCCGCTGCCAATGCCAACACTATCCGGCTAGCTCACTGCTAGCCGCAGATCATAATTTGCTTAACAGGGATCACCAGACTTGCCCGATAGCAAATCAGCAAAATAGCTACGATTTACGAGAGGGGCTTGTCCTGTACTATGACTATTGATACACATCACTGCAATCTGTGCTGCATTGCCATTATTGAAAGTGGACTAACTTGATTTGAATTGACATTTTTAAATAAATAAAGCACAAGGAATGTAAAACAATGATTTTAGGACATTTCGCAATCAACTAAATATTATTTAAAAAAGAAGCAGACGCAAGCCACAAGGTTGAGTGTTAATAATTGAAACAGGCACCATTTGTTTGTATTGACAGAGTGTCTGATGAGTTTGCCGAGAATGGGAGTCGGCGGCTTTCTCCACAATTATTCTGTTCACGTTAATTCAATATTGGTTTAGCACACTTAGTCGTGAACTAGTGAGTTGCCGAGTTCGTGACGCATGTGCGGAGTGACCCACATCCTTCACCTTCACCCTGCCAGTTACTTATCGTTAACCAAACCTCTAACTTTAGTGCTCCAAATACTATGTATTGTTACACGATAATGTTATCGCAGTGATAATGAGAATTTGAAGTAGTATGATAGATATTTTAGTATTCAGCATGCGTTTAGTAAACGTGACCAGCGTATGTTTAATTTTCTCAAATTGAAGTATTTATTTAAATCTAGTTTTTTAGTTCCGTGATAAGTAGCATCATGTTAGTCTTTTTCTCGAATTAACGATTACCTGCATTATTACATCCTGCTAGAAAGTGGTTTATGAGTGAATTGCGTAAAAATTGATTATCACGTACCATACCTGCACACTTATATATTTTTTTAATTTAGGAATATATTCAATAGAAAGTACATGGTGTAGTTATTATAAATTACAACACAGAACTAATGAAAATAATCGATCATAAATTGTTGCTGTGGTGAGACCTTGTTTAGTTGTTATAACTTAAGTTTTATACCCTGAACGTACCTACAATTAATTTCTAATATGGAGACCTAGATTCTGAAGTTCTTCATAGTAATAATAATGGTAGTTTTCCTTGCATTCTACAGAAATGACTAAGAAAGGATAAATAAATGTCTATCGACAAAAGCATAATGTTATCGCTTAATAAGTTTAATTAATTGAGCATCTATGATAGACTAGTATATTGAGAAACATATTCTATTTAGGGTTACGTAGTTTGGATTTTTCATCATCGTTGATGGATTTGATTGTGATTTCCAGAAACCGTCATGATCACGCCGACGTTCAAAGCGCGCTCGACATCGCCAGGTATACAGTAAGATTGGGAATGTGGTGTTTGTGTGGCTCGTATCCCTACTTTCTCAAAAACTGATAACTTAATCTGTTGTCAACTTTACTGTTAATAGTTGCGATTGTATAATAACATTAGAGAGTTCCAGATTACTGACAATAAAATACAACTGGTTACCTGAACGGCATATCAGCATCAGTCAGTCAGTTACGGAGAATACTACCTTACATTAAGTTCCACTGTATTCTACTTGTACCAGTTGCAGTATATTTCATACTCATATTTTTGGCTGCCATAAACTCGATAAAGTCTACACTAAAATCTGCTATTTCAAATAATATTGATTGACATACTTAATATAAGTTTTAAAAAAAAAAACCTTGAATATTGTGTTCATACTCTTACATGGCAGTTACTTTTACGTATTTAGGTACGTTGTATTACGTACATTATTAATACCTAACTCATTAATTTTCCGTTTACAATGGAAATATATGAGGAGTGTAAACAATGAAGAAATAAAAATATTAACATGAAAATGCTGTAAGGACCTTGAAACTTGGGACCTATTTTTACATGACATTTATACCACTTTTATGTTTTGTTAGGAAAATGTAAAGTACCTGTGCCATCTGTTTATTCAAAGAACGTCTTTTTGTTTGTTTGACTTTGAAGTGCAGTTGATGTTGTGTAAAATAACTTAGTTTTTAATGTTGTTTGTCGTTGCCAGTGATGCGCTTACTAATCTCTTTCTTGTATGTTTTGTCGTTTTTTTGTGATGTTTGAAATAATATGGTTCTGTTAATGTTGTGATTTGTTGTTTTTGTATTTATTTTTAAAATTGTGATCCATGTAGCTATATTTAGGTATTAATAAACTTTATAATACTTTGATTTTTGTTATCACACTGAGAGGTCTTTGCTTAGAGTGGCTCTACCATGACAAATTCATCACTCTCATTTGTAAAGCAAATTATTCATCGTCACGTCTATCACAGGCATAAAACTGTAAGGTCGTCAGGCTCGCGGCTCTCATTACCATAAACGTTACCTGCGTAACGTAATAACGCGAATTCCTGGCAAACAAAAATTCCGACACAAATTATTACATAGGACAAGCCACGCTTATGAGGGAACGAGTTTACGAGCGGCGACAATCATATCCGAAATAACCATAAAAGGGCGAGATCATAAAGAGGGCATTAGTCCCTCAGTGGGCTGACTGCGCGTATTCTATGATGTGATGACGCGACGCCCTCTATTCGGTCAAATTAAACGTTTTAACTATACTGTGCAGCTTGCGTTTCAGTAAGTTTCATGCAGAGAAAAATATTTTCCATTTGTGATATAGGTTACGGTGACAAGTAATTCTGATTCTGATAATGATAAATCATTTATTTTCAAGTATATGCTAACACAAAATCTTAGAGCTATGCACAAGTACAACATATTCTGCGATTGGTTTAGGCGTAGAAAGAAATATTAATATTACAATTCTTAATATTGTAAAATATTAATATTCTTATCATCTATTTTTCCATTTAAACTACCAAGTGAAGGAACGTAGTTAAATGTAATTATTCAATTTGAAAACTCTTGAATTTGTTATAATAACGTAACCAATTCTCATTTTCTTGGACTTGAAATTACCTATAGACGCTTAAATTATTATATACGTTCTCAAACTGTAATTACTATATCTAAACTTACCCGAGTTTTTTGAAATTTATTTATTAATGTTTTGTCTCATTTATTATAGCGTAAACAATAGCCGGCGCCACTCGTACCAATAGGTACGTTTATATGCGGTTTTGTTACGACGTCACAATTGCGGTCGTTAATAGCGTCAGCTCTATTTCACAGTTAAAACAAAGCTATCCATGCTAATATTTTTCCATTACTTCGTTAATTAAACTAATAAAGCACTTTGTTATTTATGCATAGTTATATACGTGACTGTGGAATAACGTTTTACTTGCTTAAAATAAAGAACAGTATTGAGTAATGGAATAGCTGCCTATACGCAGACCCAAAAAGCGACTGAAAGTCTGTCAATGACAGGAATCCTTAAAAAAAAATTTTACTATGCCCTCGGTGAAGACCCATGGAGGTTTTCAGGACGTTCTTATTCCAAAAAAAGCCAACTTGAGCTAAACAGAAAAGGCCGCCGGTCTCGTGCGCTCAGAGTTCGCAGCCATCACCCGTTCCATTCATTCAGTTTGCGATCCTTAGTGCTAGCGCGACTCACACTTACCCAGTTTTTATTATATGTATAACATCGGGCTCTGCACTACATGTTTAAGGTTTTATGATTTATTTTTTGTTGTAGGATCTACTTAACAAATATCTGAAGCTTCCTTCCCTTCCTTTAATTTAAATAGAACCGATTTAAAAAAAAGTAACTTGACGAGCTCTACAATGATTAATTACATGCTAAGTTAAAAAAAATAATAAGAAAAGATTTAGTTTTGGTTTGACGTTCTACTAACAGTTAAAATTTTAAATTTGTAACTTGTTCTTTTTATAAGCTAGAAACTCATGATGACATACCTCCTGTGCCTACGGACCGACGGAAAGACAGCAGAATGGCAGCGAAAAGGTTTTTGCTTTGACCTTTAGGTACGAAGTACTAAAAGCGACTTTAACGATTATTATTCTTCATTTCTCAACGATACCGAAACCAATACTGAAATCGTTTTGTTGAAATATTTCTCCTTCTCCCGTTGCTGGGGATTTGTCGTTTTCGTTGAAAATATTTTTCCTCATATTTTATGGCTAAAATGAGTGTTTTTTTTCTCAAAGCCACCTATTTTGCTACAAATCTATTTGTTACCGTATAATAACTGGCTTTAGTGTTTGCCAAATTCGAAGTCTTCTTAACAACGAGAATATTTATATTTTATCATGCCTAAATTTCAGTAAAACATTTCTGTTTTATCTATGTAGACCATGTAGGTATCTAAATACAGAAAAAAAGTAGAATTAGGCGTACATTTTCGTTTGACTAGACCTATTGATTCTAAAGTTCAACCACGACGTAAAATAATTACGTTTTTAGGTATGCCTTCTGTGACATTTAGTAGCAGTACCTATTGCATACATGACATAGTAATGGTACTTCTCTACTTTTAACTTCAGCGATCGGCTTTATAAATATAAAAATCGCACATAATGGCGATTATGTTAATCGTTGCGATTAGCTGGCCATTCAAAACAGTCTTTCGCTGCTGGGTTCGGCTTCCAAAAAGTTACTTAATTGCGACTGAAAGTAGTAAATGTGGTATAAATATAACATAAAACAGGATCTTACACGATCATAAGTACCGTTTGTTTATCATTAGAGTACAGACGGGTTTATAGCAGAGTTTCTGTAAATTCTGTAATAGAAAGTAGGGACAAGTTAAATGTAGAGAAATAATATTAAAGGGGTAGATTTAAATGAATATGTCTCAATACATCACTGTTTCACTGAGCCAGTGAATCCAGTGACCAAGGTTGGTGTAACCTGGTCGAGAAGTGGTTTTTATTCCCGTTTTTGTTTGAATAACGTAATCATTCCAAAGTTTCAATGTAATAAGTAAGTAAGTTAAGTTTTAATGTATGTGGTTTTACACAAATAGGCATTTTATACCCTCGATAAGGTATAACAGGAAGCAGATAACCACTATTCGATAGCTACTATACGTTAGGGACTCATCAATACTGAGCTAGCTCAGGATAGACCTACAATTGTTGTTATGTGTATATTTCTAGTTAGCTGAAATGTTTTCTAGTTGAGAACCGACCCGACAGACGCAACGACTCGATTGACGCGACAAGTGCTAAATTGGGTCTAGGTATACTATAAGAGACGTATTCAACAAACGAAATGGTTGTCTGTTAATTAAGTAACTAATTAAACAGCGATCTTAATTTCTTTTTTCAAGATCATAACAATTGGTGCATATTAAAAAAACACAATTTCAATATTTTTTTAAATCATCGTTTTAGCCATAGGATGTCCACTGCTGAACGTACTTCCAGATTCCAATTCCTTATGACTTCCAGATTGTTTTTCTTTTTATGAAAGTTTCATGTTTTTATGAAAGTTTCTATTTAAAATATTGCATAGGAACTATGCTATAATCCTATCAAAAACACCGGGTGGCCTCCGAGATCACGTTGTGGAAATGCAAATATTACATCATCTGATAACGTCACGCCGTGCACTTCCGCTCACTTGTGTAGTAGAGCAGTAGAGGTAGAGACTGGTGTATTAATTAATTGTTTAATACAACGCTCTACCTACATTGCAACAAGATTTAGGGTTTATTCGTAATATACTAAGGTACATTCAGAAAAGACAACAAATAAAATAAAACAGTTCCATCATCAATGAATAGTAGTTTCATCATCACTAAAATAACATTCTTTTGAAAATACAGTTTAGCAAGGCACTTTGAAATCAAAGTTATTTTACGAGCCATAAAATAAATTTATATTCAGTATGTTACATCTATCCTTGGCAATAGCATAACATTGAAACATCTTTTACAAGGTTAATTTTCCTATAACTATATGTGTATAACATAAAATACATAATTTACTAAATCAGACACTCCTAGACTCCTATCTGATTTGTAAATTATGTATTTATATTGCCAGGTTATTGGTCTTATATTAAAATGTAAGAATTTACGATTAGGTGTAGGAGTGACGTTTTTTTCAATGTCTCAATTTCCTGTGCATTATTGATAAAACAGGTATTTAAAACCTTATAAGTAAATACTGCGACATAGACAGGGTTACGTTAGTGACTGCCAAGGTTATAATTATCATCTTTATAGGTAATCAAGGTGTTAATCAAACGACTTTATTCCAACGAGTGTCTAGTCAACCATTAAATGGCTGATTTTGCTTAAATAATTATAATAAAAGTTAATTGGAATCCAGGCTTAAAGATTTATTCGAACATTCATAACTTCGAACGGATTCGAAGTTATGAATTTTAAATTTAATTACGTCGCAGAGCTGTAAATAATTTTACTTACCGATAAAATAAATAAATTTATTTTTCCTAAATTCATTTATGAATGTTAATATTACCTACATACGAAATATACGAGTATAACATTAAATCGGTCAAAAGCTATTAGCTTGAAGTTTACGAAATATATTTTTCAGATATTAATATTGAGGGTTATTTATGGCGACGAAAGTTATATTGTTTGGTATTATTTTAATTTTATTTTCTATAGTAAATTTATAAATATTCTAATCCTGCAAAAGCAATTTTAAATACCAACAAAGGTGTGGAATGTGTGAAATCCTGATCATTTACATACATGATATAGTGACTAATACCGTTCCGCTAGAAATAAAACGTTGACATCGTTTAATATAAGCTGTCTACCTACTAAGCTTATGCCTTATTCACATAAGTATGCTAAGATGTGCCATTGCCCTATGAAAGTCTTTATCACAGAGTATTTTTATGTTTTTACAGTTGTATTTGTTTGGATAAACTTATAAAAGGCTATGGCAGAATAACAGAGTTTGCGGGTCTCCTGCTATCACTGAGTCATAGACCATTTTGTCTTACAATATTGCTTCATACTGTTCTGTTGTATCTGTAATCTGCTTTGAGACAAGTAATACATTTTTATTCTTATTCTTAGTAACGTATCATACCTGTTCTGTGGTCTTGATAGACGTGATAGACTACAAAAAACACGTGACGTGATTGAGTGACACACACAAAAACATCCATCAATCCAAAAATTCGCATTTATAAATTATTTATATTATATAATTATTTAAAAAAAACTTACTTTCTGTTTACCCAACTATACCAAAAAAGAGGTTATAATTTAAATAGTAGATTTTCTAAACTATTATACTAACTTATCGTATTTTTAATTGGAAATGTTCATTTCTAAAGTTGGCATTCCAGAATCCAATTTTACTCGTCATTATTTATCAGTGGGCATGTAGGAAACATTAAAACCCTCTTATTGGTTCTCTTATTATTTATATTTGAGGAAAATTGTAAATGCACGTAATACCTACCGTAGGCTTACATTGAATACATTTTGGTTTTTCGTAACATTTTATTAATTTTCTACTTCATACAAAAAAGCTACCCTTACCTAGTAAGTGTTATTAATGTAGTAGAGTGAATAAAAAGGGTTTACATATACCTAAAAAGTAAAACGTTTCCTCGCCAGCACAAACAAAAGGCTTTTCGGAACGGAAACGTTTCCATTTGTATGAAATCCTTTTTTAGCGTTCTTTCCCAATTGATCTTTTGTATCCACATCCAATGGAGAACTCGGGCTTATTGCAATTTCAAAAGAACATAACCTTTGTTTTAGTATTATAAAATTAATTTAACAAACAGGTTCATTAAATATAAGTACATATGTAAGTCGTGATACGATCATAATGACTAGTATAAATGAAACTCTTTCAAAATCAAATACAAAACTCTTTTACAGCCTTAATATTTAGTTTTTTTTAAGAACTTCATATCGCATCTAATTTTTGTTTAAAGGTTGGCTATCCCAACTCAATCAATTGACTTTTATCACGAACATGGCTTGGAACATACAGCTGGTAGGTACATTATTATGTTACTGTCCTGTACATAATAAGTTGTGCGGAGCGTGACATTCGTTGAACTTTTATAGAGTTGCCTCGTCGGTGACTCGTCAGAATATTAATGGCACACAGGGTGTACGAACGCGTGCTTAAGCCTTAGTAAGATATATTTTCCTCATATAAGTATTTATTGTAACATTCACTAAGGATTATCGACGTCGCAAATCATAATCACAAATAAATGATTTTGATTTTATCATTTTTCCCGTTGCAATTATAAAAACTTAATTTTTTTATAGGGAATCACCATTCCCAAAAAATGATCCTATTTGACCAAATTATATTAAGCAGCAGTTTCTTTAATGATCGATTTGATGACCTTCGTAGCCAATAGGCGTACACCCCAAACTTGCTGTCGCCATATCTAAGGTCCCCGGTTCGATTCTTGGTCGGGTCTAGGTTGAAAACGAACTTTTCTGTATTATCTCGGGTGTTGTGGTACCGTCGTCGTTTCTGATTTCTAGAACACAAGTGCTTATTGGCTACTTACCTTAGGACCAGGGAAATGTATGTGATGTCAAATATTTAATTATTTATAAAATGATATGGTATACAGTAACACTGCACCCCACATTCTTTAACATGACCTTAACCTCTGCTCAACGCTCAACTCAAACATAAAAAAAATGACAAATCACAATTTACCTAACTCAAGGTCCAAACTTGTACGTCACGACACGACATACCTTACACGATTTTTTCGAAGCAGTTATAAATTACGTTATTTTACTTATATGGTTTTATAATAGAATCTACCCGCTTCAAATATTTCGATGGTTATTGCAACGAAATACCAAACTCAAGTCAAGTGTGGGTTAAGGATTCTTCAGTAGAGCAAACCATAATGGGAAACGAACGACTTAAATATACTTATTCTTTACGTAAGAATACACTGCTCCACCGCCAACAGGAGGTGTGTCGTAAGAGGCGACTAATTCCTGGAGCACGAGACGGGCAGCAGTGTCCGCGTGCGAAATTTTATAAAAAAACTGCGCTTGCCAACCCGCCTGCCAAGCGAGGCGATTATTAGCAATCCAAAGTCATTGGGGAAGGCCCGTGTTCAGCAGTGGACGACCATGGCTGAAATAATTATAATAAAACCTTAGAGACATACTTAAAATTTTAAGAAATAGTTAAAACCATAAAACAGTCATCTTAAAATGAGTGTTAGATTGTTATTATTTAAATTGAACGTGTTTCCCCCTGTATAGTGGTACGTTCAAAATACTTGTTACAACTTTTCCCATTACGCCACAGATTCGCACCGAGAAAAATGCCTTTGACGAAGAAAAACGCTTGAATGGAACTCGATGAAAATTCCGGCGTAATCTGCGTTTACACTCGTCTTACGTGTAAACAACGACGCGGGACGCGGGTTATAAAATAATGTTGCTAGTAAATATTCCTTGAACCCATAATAAATACTTTGGTGTATTGAAATTTTATATACTTATTTCTTAATCTTGTATTAAATATATTTAAAAAAAAAATTAGTTTAAAAACTAATTATTACTGTCAAATCAAATAAAGTTTTGGAGTTTTGAAGAACATATAAAAAAAATGTTTTAGTGAAAAAGCTAACAACAAAACAAAAATGAAAAAGATACTGTAGCACTTTCACCATCGTTAAAAAATCAATAGGAAAACTTTCCAATAAAATTTACCGTTGAATAAAATGTTCCCATACAGGTGGGCGATAAGGGTAGTCAATAATGCACTTACAAGACACCTCCCCCTACCCCCCTGGCAGACAAAAGCGTCAGTCTGTCTAAAAGCTCTATTGTACCGTTATTGTTTGCTGCGAGTTCACTAAAAGCGAGGCAATCGAAAACTGTGGCCTTTTTGGGTTTCTTACATAACATTAGAATCTTTAGAAAGGTGGCGTCTTTATATAGTACAATTTTGTGTAAAAAAAATATTATGTTAACCTTATTCTGTAGTATTCCACACACTATTCCACACTGATACCTATCGCGCAATTGATATTGATACTAAAACCTTGATAATGATTAACGTGAGGCCTATAGCCTTTCACTGACGTGTGAATTTTACCTACAGCTAAATTACTCTTATATAATTTATATACTATCCTTTGTTAGTCACTAAGAGAAAATTAGTTCATTTGACAGACTGTCATCGGTACTGAAATAATATAATTGTCTGTAAGTAAATAACATACTTAAAACAGGTTTAAAAATTCGCATCGCCTTACGGAATTCTTAATAAAACTATAGGTAAGTAATTGTAATCGAAGCTTTATCAGGTAAGACTAAATCTTGATAGAATCGGTTACGGACGGCATACCAAACGCGCTTTCGGTTCACTCGAGCAAGAACCTGTCAAACAGAATCCAACAGTTAGTGTTATGATACAAATACCATATGCCTTAGGCCCAACTACTATTTAATTGCTGGGACGACGGAGACGGAATGTATGCGAGCAGCGGTTCTGCCGCTAAAGGTAGGTTCCCATCAAAGTCGAGAGTAGAACATAGAAGAGGCAATATGTTATCACACAAATGACAACCGAAGCGGAGTCCACTCAGACGCCCTATTTATTGCAAGTTTAAGGATTCCCTTAAAAGTATACGCCAGACAACACAATTATTGTTATGTTCTTGAAGTAAGGAATTAACATCCTTGCGTTACGAGGTACTTACTAGACAGTGAATTTCGCCAAAGACATCTCTCAACCCACCCAGAGCCAGGCTCTTAATTAAAAAAACAAATATGGCTCGAAAAAATCGGATATTTATAGAATACATACTTAGGTACCCACTAAAAGAAAACATACTGTTCTAATTTGACTCGTGTAGGTACTAAGAAACGTATTGGATTTTGTAGCTAAAAACGATAAAAATAACCTGGTCAAAAGATTTATAATTACGTACTTCTTCACCAATTCGTACTAATAGGCCTGTATTCTGGGAATCGTATGGTGCCTTTAGTAGCTGTGGATCATTCTTGTAGCATTTTTATTTAAAGAAACGAATAGAAATGTTATTATTTATGTATCTTGATCCGTATTTGTTAATGCGCGGAGTGGGCCTGGTAACCTGTTAAACAGATTTTTATAAAATCTACATAGCTCTCAAAATGCTGATTAAGGCATCTGCGTTATGTTTCCAGTAGGTAACATATATGAATAGATCTGTTGTAAAAGCAATAAATATTTTATTTATTAATTTATTAAGGTCCTAATTAATCACTTAACTTCATGCTAGGGGGTGATATCGCTACTGCTCAAAATTAATAAATTTTTGTATGAGACAAACATCGAAATCTCAAAAAATATATAATTCATTTTCCATTCATTCAAACTGATGTCAGCTAGTCGGCGGCTTAAAATGGGTTGTATTGGTTGTGTTGGTTGTATTGTAAAAAAAAAAAATTAAGCAGTAGAATCACCCTAAAAGAATGTTAACTCATAAATTAGACCTTATATTGTAACGTATACACATGTGTATCTGCGTAGGTACCTTTATTTTGGACTCTAAAACAAAGCTACATTGCCAGACGCTTCTTCGAATAAACCCGGCGAAGCGGAGTGCTGTCAAACACACGATGCATTCCGGCCGAATTCCGTCTTGCTGCTTATGTTTACCAAGATATGATAGTCCGCAATTAACATAGAATAACATAGCGATGGGGTAATACTTACCCGTATGCGCTGAGATACTAATGTTGGGACTTGATAACTACGCAAGCAACGATGCAAGTCGAGAGAGATGCATGCGACGTGTCTTATATCTCACATTAATATCGATTAGATAAGTACATTAATGATAATAATCGTAAATTTAGTGCGTGGATTTAGATTATAGAGGAGTAACACCAAATATCATACTTAAAAACAACCGCATAAAATTTCTATTGAATAAAAAAATACCTTATTAAATCTAGTTTTAAAATCAGTTTTAAGTCATTCTGTCTGTGTCAACTTTGAACAAATTGACAGATAAAAGCTTGGCAATGTGGCTTTAGCAAGTCAACAAAGTGTTGTAATATCTACAGTGGTTTTAATCATTCTAAAGGCAGGCGATATCAGTGCTCTGAATGGAAGCGATAAAAATAGCGAACACATGTTCTCGTACGCCAGATGCCCTGCGACCTTACTGCCCGTTTTATATCGCTGCGGGAACGCTATAAAATCGCCGTGTTTCACACAACATTAGCGTTTATCGCGAATAAAACCGCCATTGTCTCATCCTTTAAATGCGACCCTGAACTACATTGTTAACGATTGAATTGTGGTCCTTATCGGGCGTCGTACTTGAAAAAAATTAAAATTAGAAATTAAATATGATTTATTTAAAACGCAAAAACTATTTGATAAGATAAACTCACACAAGACTAAAATCGAGATAGGTACGTTTGTTTGGGCAAGATCAGAGGGCGACCGCCCAAGGCATGTCCACGAAAGTACAGGTAATTTAAACGCATTTTTACCTATTTAAAGTTTTTTCTCTGTCTGTAATAGGATTGGTTTAACCTTAATGCAGATTAGAGAATTTTCGGAGCTTGGTTGACTTAAGTTAAACAGAGCCTTCCAAATTATACCTTTATAATTGTTTCAGGCAGATATTTTAGTGTAACAACCCGTTTAGTTTCTTTTTAAAACATGTTTTTTAAAGTGATTTGGTACTAATAAAGTCGTTACTGATTGTGTGTAATCGAAAATAGCAATGCAAATAAAAATATGGATTAGTTATTTAAATTTCGATATTAATAAAAACAAGTTCAGATGTTAGTATTAACCAGACATCAAACATTGCATTTGAGTATTCCGCACATTTAGCAAGCTTCGGTTTGAACTGCATATTAAGCATGCTTTTAGTCGCAACGTATCAGAGTAGTGCAAGCATCTTTGCGTGGTACCAGCAAACAATTGGAACAACATTGGAATTCTGATCATTCTGCTCTGGTTAGTTCTGCCGACTTATCGTAATTTCTAATTATGTATAAAATCGAAAAAATATTAGATAAACGCTAGAATGAGTCAACTTTAAACTAACGTAGATTCTATAATGTAATCCACATAGCATGCTGTTACATAATAATGAATCGTATTATGAGTTTCATGTCTTTTAAAAGTTAGACAAGGAAAAATAATTAATTAAGTAATATATGTACATACTATATTACTATTTGACATATTATTACCACGATCCGATTAAATTCTACAATATTCTGAATGTATATAGCGCTTGTATCCTTACAGCAGCGCGATTTTATGCACATTTCTTATCATCAAGTTCGCTTTATCAAGTGATTCATCATTTTCAAATATTGTATGATTGTTTATCGATTTGCCATAATAAACAACACTAGTTCACTAGATTCTGCGGCTGCAATGGCCGAACGGCACAGTTTTCAGTGGATTCATCGCAAACTAGCCTCTATCAGACTATCGCTTAATTATTCATAGACGCTGAATATTGAACACCCACGGCTTCAATCGTTACCGATTTTCTTTGACTAGATGCAGGTTTTCGGAAAT
Source organism: Anania hortulata (assembly GCA_963576865.1). NCBI lineage: Eukaryota > Metazoa > Arthropoda > Insecta > Lepidoptera > Crambidae > Anania > Anania hortulata. Next base: position 13,664,579 of record OY756396.1, on the reverse strand, counting down.
GGTCTGATTTTGAACGTGCCACATACCCATCATTTAATGTCAGCCTATTGCAGTCCACTGTTGGACGTAAGCCTCCCCCCCCCCCAAAGAGCACGATTTCTCCTTTTTTTATCCATCTACTGCCAGCCATCTTCCTAAGGTCGTCGGTCCATCGAGCCGGGGGGCGTCCTACACTACGTTTACCAAGGCGTGGTCTTCACTCGAGAACTTGTTTATTCCACCTTTCATCGGTTCTGCGACAGATGTGGCCCACTGCCACTTCAGCTTCCTACATTTAAGAACTATGACCATTACTTTGGTCTTCTGCCGGATAACTTCGTTTCAAATTTTATCCCCTAACGAAATTCCAAGCACCTTTCCATATCTCGATGAGTGACGTAAAGTCGGTGGGCCAGTTTTATTGTCATGTTCCACGTTTCGGCCTCGTAGGTCATCACTGGTAAGGCGCACTGGTCGAATCTCTTTCTCTTCAGGTATTGTGGCAGTGGCGACCGAATATATTATACCTGTTGCTATGATATTAATGATCGAGAGAATTTGTATCCTAATTTGGCACGTATTTCAGCTTGTTGCTGTTGATTTATTAGCTTAGTAAATGGGTACGCGTAGGATGGACGTAAAACTAGTGTAACGTTGTTTCCGGTAAGCTTTTACTGAAGGTAACTAACAGTCACTCAATGTCAAAACTTGGAATAAATATATATGAGTACTACTGGATACCAACAACAAACTAAACTTTTCGTTACTAATTACGTAACTCTTGATAGTAATCATGAACGAGTAAACTGAACTAAAGAACCACTAAGAATTATTCTATTTTTGTTGAATATTCTAAACTATTGAGTAGAGATTATTAAGTAAAACGATTCAGCAAATCAGCTAATTAGGGTGCTATTTAGCTACATTATCATTGTAACTGAAAAGTGGAAAAAGTACATCAACATTAGTCAACTATATTAATGACGAGAATATAACGTACCTCACTGTCGTATAAAAGATGAAAGTCTTTAGAAGCACGCCAGATTATTTATAAGTTCATTCATCACATTTTTCTTTCGGCAGCTATCTCGCATGCTTACGAAAGCCTATGGCAAACAAATTCCGCTATTTTACCTTACGTATTAAAACTCAAATTCCACGCAATATTTTAAGCTGTCTATTACGACTTATGGCTATATAAACTTTTGATACAATTTGTATTGATTTGAATTATGCAATATTCATGATATATTCGTCAGCACCAAATTGGAAAATTGTAAGGAGCGTGATGCAGAAAATGAGGTGTCATTTTTTAAATTTATTTTTCCCTCTTTTACCATTTCGGTACCTTTCGGTTTTAAATGATTGCGATCTCGTCAATCAAAAGAAACTCTGGTCCCATAACGATAAAATGTATTCTGAATAATAAAAAATATAAGTAAGACAGGCTTTTATGGCCAAGATTCGATGAAAAACATAGTTAAACGTTTCAAAAGTAGATATTATTCCGCAATAATGTTCTAAATCTAATATATATGAACGATAGTTCTGGTCATTAGAGAGCCCACAGACAGACAGAAATAGCGGTCTCTATTCGAGACACGTATGTGTGTCAACACCAGAGCTATTTTAGCTAAAATTACACGGCTAAAAAATAAAGGGCTAGATCAGCTTTATTGTGTAAATAGAACCCATTATGATAAGTTTGGGCTTAGGGTAGTTATTTTTAGTTTATCGGCAAACTAAATCCTTAATAACAATAATACGTGTACTTTGTTTATCAGAATACGTATCAAATATGTATTGTGTGTATAGAAATTTCTATTGTTTAGCCCTGAATGCCTTCATAGTAGTAATTTGATTTTTAGTTACTTAACTAAGCGATATAATAGGTATACGCTTCCATTAATATCGGAGACAAATGACTGATGTAGGTACCTATGTATATGAATCACCGGGTGTGTCAACAAATGAGCGTCTACAAAGGTCACAACACCTGAAAGCTTGGCACATTGACAAGTTGCATAATCTGTGGACGTTATACCGCGAAAACAGGAAACACGACTATTTGAGTCTTCATTAGTCACGAAAATAGGCCCATAGATAAAAAAAGGATTCCATTCCGTCTTAGTTGTAATAATCAGAAACACCTGGCTAGTCGAACATCTTAACTGAAAAAATATATAGTTTTAATATGCGTCAGACGATTTTCTTTTGTTATAAAACGTATTAACATGTAATTTTTGACTGCATTTATTTTTCATTTGAGTTTCCACTTCAGTTGCGTTAATAAATTAAATTTTCTTACTTCATTGACTAAGATTAATCTATTCCTGATATTGTTACAGGTAAGTTGGAGCGTCTTTTCCCATATCTAAGGCAGATTGTAAACAAAGCGTTGTGGTAAGGAAAATTAATTATCTCGTCCGGTAAGAACTTTGAAAGGAATATGGATATACCTGCTCCCGCATAAAAGATATGGAATATTAGATACTTACAATATTTTTTCTATACAAGTTATGGAAAAATTACGGGCTCAATATCGGCCCCTGGCTTTACAAATTATATTTCAATCAAGTCAATCAAATCGTTAGGATGAAATATTATTATGGATGATTGATATTGATTCTATTAGCCCCATAAAAAAATATTGATCATGTTTACTCGTTGAATACTAAAAGCACATTATATGGTTTTCTTCTGTTGAATATGAACTTGTTACATAAACTATACGGAAATCAAGAAAATAAAATACTACTTTACATTATATTTTAATATGTCCTACTTGAAAACTGATTTGTGTATGAAGTCCATTTTTCTTGTCTTTTTACAAAAATAATGAAAAATATCAGTGTATAAAATCAACGAGCTTTTAAAGTATATAGGATTTGGTGTTAATTAATGATTAATTACAATACTTAGCACATTAATATTTTGGTCTTTCATATTTTTAAATGAAAAATTTTGTTAAAAAAGAATGTCAAGAATGCTTACAATATTCGACAGGCTAAGAAAAACATTATACTAAACTAGCTTCCGCCCGTGGCTACGCCCGCGTTGATACTCCGCTCCTTTTGTTCGTAGCGTAATGTAACTTATCCTAAAACCATCCTCGATAAATGGACTATAACACAAAAATATTTTTACAATTCAAATCAGTAAGTAGTTCTTGAGATTAGCGTGTTCAACCAAACAACAAACTGTTCAGTTTTATTATATTAATATAGATTACATTTTGAATCTTATCCATATTCTGTGCTTCTGTGTATGGAAAAGGTACAGCTCGTATAGTATAGTTCTAGACCAGCCACCCTGTAACCACATTGGTATTCAGTTATAAGTATGTAGAAATCGACACAAATGCTTTTTTAACCTTATTTTTTAATGATTATTATGGTAAATGACGTCTCTGACTATAATTCACAAAACGAATTCAACTAATTAAATTATAAATAATTGCTTAAGCTTACGCCAAGTGGCTGTAATGTTACAAGTTGCAGTGCAAAGATTAGATACAGAGGCTCTTTCCCAGTGCTCAGTAATGTAATGAGTCTTGTGTTCGCAAATCAATTGGTTTTTCATTACTTGCAGTGCTTTTAGATAGCATGATTTAAAGAACAGAATTTAAGTTGGCTTCAGAATTTAATGCTGTTATAACCACCGCCAACTTACCACCACTCAAATAGGTACTTAAACCTATACTCGTAGCGTGGACGTTAAAAGCCTAATGAATTAGACAGAATCAACAATGGACTTAGGTAATTAGATCTTAAAGCTAATTTCTCTCATTGAAGATCATACTTGTGTTTACTTAAAAATATATCTTTACGAGATATACAGGGTTACATTGCAAAGGGGTACCAAATTTAAAAAATAAAATCTAGGGAACAATATAAAGTAGCGTCTTAATCATTACTATTTTTAATAATCGTATTTTACGAAAAAAAAAACTTTAAGATATCCGAAATTAAAGTCAATAGAGAGATTACGAAAGCCGCGCGGTCATTCATCAGATAGGCACGGCGAGCCTACAAAGACCTTACGCAGTGCACATACGGTGCATTTTTTTTCATGAATGAAAAATTATCCACACGTACGATTTTTAACAACGGATAGGAATAATTAAATGTATTTTTTTTAAAATGTTTGTTTGCATAGTTCGATTAAGTTACTGATTCTTAGCCACTCCTACAAATTTGGCACCCCTTTGCAATGTAACCCTGTATATAAAAGTGTACTTATATTATAAATAGGTTAAAGTTTTTTTGATGTTGAAAGTAATCTCCAGAACTACGTATTGACGGCCGTCTGGTGTAGGTAGCGATTCGCGCTCCGGACCACAAAGCCTCGGCTTTGTAGTCGGTGGCAGGTTCAAATCCCGCAAGGGGCAAATGTTTGTGTGGTGAGCATGAGCACTGTCCCTAAGTCACGTTTATTTATAAATGTATTTTAGTATGTTTTAAATCCGTTATCTAGTCGCCATAGTACAAGCTTTGCTTAGTTTTGGGGTAAATAATTGGTGTGATTTTGGAATCAATTTTTTGCTCATGTTTATATTAAATCTTCCGGATGGACGTAGGCTACTTTTTACCCCAAAAAAGGCACTTTTACCCCGAGGGATGCCAAAAACTGTAAATACTGTAAAAGGCCCTAACTAACGTAGTAGTAAAGAATTAACATCATCCCGCAATCACGTCTGATGTATGCTACTCCGAGATTTCGAGTTTTAACGAATCTGAAAATTATACATATACTTTACCAGTTTAAATAGCAAACCTCCCGAAGATTTTAATTAATGAATAAATAAACGTAACCCTGCCAATTTTACGCGCCTACATAAAAGTGAGCATCATTCCAAATAAATTAATTAGGAAATGGCAGCGTCACGTTATGAGAGCCTATTACCGCCATTTACACCTTTAAAAAGCTTTTCAAATTACTATTTTAGGTGTCATGATGTCAGGTGTTGTCTCTGAAATTAGTAAGTTTTCTGTGTCCGTATAAAGTTTTGTCTTTAAATTTACTGGCACTGGCAACTCATTAACGATTTTTTTTCGTTTTGTCGCGTTCGAACAGGCATAAAACTATTTCCAGACCATTAATGTTAGGTACAAAAAGTTCAGCCAGGTCTTTTGGGGGCTGCCTCGTCGCATAATAAGACACCACTTCTCTCCCCATTCTGCCACTTCCCTTCTTTTAACTAATGGCCCTATTAGCATCTCTTAGACAATAATTTAATATCCCCCTGGCCCCTGCGAAACGTTTGCAAACGCCGGTGTCTTTTGCTCTTTTCAAGTTTTTCTTGACGTTCACGGTTCAATTTGCGATAATATTTCTCATTGCTCATTTATTTCTTTATAAATGCCCAGCAATAAGAGTAATGTTTGACGGCTAGCTATTTACGAGAAGGTGATTATTCTCGTCTGGGACCTAAGTAATTTGGCTGTCTTAATTGGTTTGTTTTCGCCCGCATCTCATTTCAAGACTCATTAATATGAAGACAGATAAACTTAGCGTTTTGAGTGAAACAGTAATAAATCTAGCTATTATAAATAGTTCTTTTGTAAAACGTTAGATGCAGGAATGAAAAAAATATTTACAACTTTGCGTATCCACCACCTTGTCGGCGGGCGCCCTATGTTGCGTTTGCCAGGTAGCGGTTGTCACTCAAGAACCGTCTTATCGGCCATCGGTTTTGCAGCAAATGTAGCCAGCCAACTGCTACTTCAGTTTGCTTATTTGCAAAGCTGTTAAGGCAAAAGAATAGCTGAGGAGCGGGCTCAGTGGTGTGTATTGGGAAATTAAAGGCATGTCCAACAGTCGACTGACGATGGCTGATTATGATGACTTTTTATAAACATAATACATAATACAGTGTTATACTTTGTTGCAGTCCCTGTCATACTATGACAGATAACCAACAACTGTAACAATGTTTGGATGTTATCAAAACCGTATCATAGATCGAATTACACACAGCGAGATAAGTGGAGTTTTCGAGCTAATAACGTTTCATACTCAAATAATTTCTCCGTTACAACACGGCTGGGCAGTGAAATTTAATTTTGTGAAGTGGAATGCATGATATACAGGGCGGGAGGTATACAATATTGGATTTTAATATCGTGGCGAGTTCGTTCGATAACTAGATTGGTATCGCTTGAATACCACGTCCGGGAAATGAGAATCCCTACATAATCGTTATTGGGCAGTGAAAAACATATTGGAGCAGCGAGCCCATACGAACCCAAATTGATTTTGCTTGATATACTTACTATTTTATTAAATATTTTTATCGTAATACTTGAACGAAAAAAGGTACTAACGTTATATTTTTTATTTGTATAAAACGTTTTTATTTCATTTAACTAGTTGCTTTAGTCACTAAAGATGGCCGTGATTACAGTATACACAAAATTTTAGTATATACTTACAGTAATCACGGCCATCTTTTTAAATCAAGGTGCTCGTCTATCTTATGGGTTCCTGAGTTTTAGGATATTCGTAAACTCTCATGCACATATTAATCTGCAAGTTCTAACAAAAAAAAATAAGTGCGTGTACGAACCAATGTACATTAAATCTTTTTGGGTAAATCCTTAGGTACTTCAGTTGTTACAAGTTTCAGATAATTATATATTTTTGATGCCCAGAAGTGTACGAGAGGTACACTTTGTCAGGTAAAATGTAACGACCAATTTTCACGGATACAAAATAGTATGTGTTAGCATTATTACCTGTAACCCGCCTTTACTTTAACATTTTAGTAAATAAAGTTTATTATAACTACCTAGTAAAATAAAATACATAAAAATAAATAGTGAGAAGTATTTGATACGTTATACTAATGTATTATGTCCTAATCGAGTTAAGATCGCATTTCTCTGTTCATGCGATCAAAGAAGAAATAAAGAAACAACAAACATCGAAACGCTTTTCATAACTAAATGCAATATTAACAACAGGGTCCCACACCAGATTTCTGTATAGGCAGCTGATTTCTGTATAACGGAATGTGCTGGTTAAATGAATTGTTTTTTTTAGAAGTAACTTACTTTAGAATTTTATACCTACTTTGTCATAAAGAAAAAGAAACAGCCTCAGACGCATAGACACTCATGCTCAAACTTATGCAGTTAAAACTGAAGTGGACTGATATCGCGAATGCTCTAGCAAACAGATGCTCAGTAACGAGAAAAGTTAAATCCACTTCTGTGAACTGCATTAATATGTTCTTCGATGCCAAATAGTAAAACTAGTTGTCAATTCAATTCACGTGTTTTTATGCAAAAAGATAATGAACTGTTTGTGTTAAACAAACCACCAAATAGATGAGGTGGGGCCTGTACCCTGCAGTGCAGCAGTGGGACGTATATAGGCGACATAACTTTACTTTTACATTATCTTAGCTGCTCAAATACAACGCTCACTTTTCCATACCAAATCAATCAGCTGTTATGAACCTGCTGCTGGTGCTATCAAGAAACCAAAAAAAGATTTTGACAAAACTAAGTAAGAGTTTATTATTAAATATCAAAGTGGTCATTTGAATCATTGGCATATCATCTACTATAATAAGTATCACGATTAGAATGCCTTTATAAAAGCTATATTTTGATTCCTATTTCATGAAGTAAAATGGCTAGTGTTATTTTAGTGAACTCTAGGGCGGAAAGTGAGGCTCGCCGAGCCGTGGTCCTAAATAAATAATTTCTTCATTTACCTACGGAAAATTGGATGGAAGCCCGAGGTACACTTAAAAAAAAACTAAAATCAAAGGACACCTGTTGGACATAGTTTAACTAATTACCTACAAGTATAAAATTATTTTTGAATGTGCTCGACATAAGGTATAAAAAAGAATATGCATGAAAAAAAAAATTTTTTTTTACTATATTTATAGGAAAATATATGAAATAGTGCTAGTAGTGAAAACAAAATTGATTTTAGGTAAAAATAACCGTAATACAGTAATTAGAAATTAAGGTATACCTATATCTTTCAACAACTAAACATCACTATCTAAAACAACTTTTACTATGAAAAATTTATGGCGAACGTGTAACGTGACGTCACTGTACATATCGGATCTAACACGCGACTTTAATGGGGATTGGGGTGTAAGTCAGGTATTTGTCAATATTTTTCGAAAATCCTTAAGTTGTATTTATAATAATTAAGTACTATTTATTTTAAAACCAAATAATAAAACATGCGTATTCCCCATTGGTATGTAGTAATTATTAATAACATAACTTAAAATGGGACCTTGACTCAAGTTGTGTTAGGTTTTCTAAATTAACAGGACAAATTAAGTAGGTACTCGTTTTTACGCTTATAAATTCAGCAAGACTAAAAATTTGGCTCATGCATCGTTGTCCCATATCACTTGAAACAGCCGGAATACCCTGGGTTTTTCTCACTTGCGCCTTAATTGAATTCGCTTTTAGCCCACTTTTAATTTATTTGCACCCGATTACTTTGATGTCGGCACACGTTCCCTAGAGTTTTAGATAAATAACCAATTAACTGGCGACTGCGGTGGAGGATCTGGAATTCAGAAAGCGTCGCAAATTAAAGATTATTTATTATAATATCCAAATAATTACAGGATTAAGTTGTAAACATTATTGCTAAACTTATTTTGATGAAAAATACAACAAAACCCTTTGAAATGAAATGAAATATATTTGTTGAAAACTTGGTGTTACACTGATATTAACATAATTAATTGTATGTAAAAAAAGGAAAGTTACCTAGTAAAATGTATGCCGTATATATATATATTATATACATCAGTTCATTTCTTTTTCTAATTTTTTTTTTTTTTACGTTTCAAGAAAAACTAAAACATATCCACTGCGGTAATATCACGATGACGAAGAATACTAACGAATAAAAGTAAACATAAAAAAGATGTGATGTCATTGAAGATTTGTGAGTAACAAATAGGGGCAAATGTCATTCGAAAAGGTAAAAGGAGTTCGCGGCATGATTTATTCAACTCGCGAGAGATCTAACGTGAGTTAATAGTTATCTACCTGACATGATAGACAGAGAGCTGGCGGACATTTCGGAGGTGTTTGATAAACGTTGAGTTTTTAAAAACTGTGTTTCTTTCTTCCTCTGATTAGACAACGGCTATAGGTCTCGGGACCAGTTTTCCCGAATTTCGCGAGATGTAAAGTTTTAAGAAGAATTTTTATATTCAAAAATAGATTTTTGATAAAACGTATATAGTCCACAATAAATATCTGATTTTGATTCGTAGCCCTATGGTCCCCCCACCTCATCGAGAGTACCAGAAAAACATATTAGGTATTATGAGAAGAAAGATAAAAAGTTTGACAAACTAATGTTTATTTTTGTTTGCAGTTTGGGTAGGCCTTTTTAACTAATAAATAATAGTGATATTCGAATAATCAAGGCTGGTACATAGCACAACTGCAGCCTCTTCAAAAACCTCATCTAAATTTACCGCCTGCTCTTAGGCTATGATGTGAACAAAGCAGATGACGCTACATAAGTGTCATAGCACGCGTAGATAGGAATGTGGGTAAATGTTACAATGTCAACAGCGGCGAATCATTTCCATTTTGATTAAGCGCGAGTGTGTATGTACTTTGCGGATGGGGTATCGGTGATGGTAAATATGCGAGATTCAGGGCGTGATCATGTCAGGGCCTAATAGGTTAAGCGATTACGTAGTCTGGGCGCGCCGCCACTAACCCAATTTGTTGAAAATGATCGTACTAACGTAAACATACGTCGGTACGAGATCGGTCGAGATTTACTGCAACGTCGTAAACGGTCGCGTGAGAAAACTCAAACTTTTTAACCGACTTCAAAAAAAGAAGGAGGATCTCAATTCGGTTGTATGTTTTTTTTAATGTTTGTTACCTCAGAACTTCGCCATTAATTAATTAATTTATTTATTTATACTTTATTGCACATTTAAAAATAATTGTACAAATGGCCGACTTAATGCCAAGAAGCATTCTCTACCAGTCAACCAGTGATCAAACAGAGAAATACAAACCGATTTGAAAAATTCTTTTCTTTCTCTTTCAATTGAAAGGGTATATCCCCAGATTGGTCCCATTTCTTTTCAAAATTCAATTCTGATGATGGAATCCATGAGGAATTGAGGGAACTCCTAAAATATTATGGGTATACATATAGCGATTTTAGTATATTTAACAACAAGTCAAGCATTTGCATTCAGAAAGTATCATTTGCTGAGGTGGAACTGATGAAGGAGACCATAATTGGCCACAATAATCTTCCACGAATAGCGATAAGATATTTTTATTAAGACAGTTAAGCCTTGCTATAGTCGATAAATCAAATTTTAATAAATGATTCTGGTGAGAATGGTACCATCAAACTGATCTGATGAAGAAGGCGGAAGGTAAGCACCTCTGTGATAAAACAATGTATCATAGCCGTGTTTGGACTTATTGACTTACTTGAATCGTCATAAGAAGCAATTTAGCTATAATTACATCATAGATCGCCATTTAGAGTGGAAAAAAACACAAAAAAATAGACAAATAAAACAATTTTTTATTAAAAAAATAACCGACTTCAAAAACACTAAAAAGCTAAAAAAAACTTTTAAACAATCATACCAATTATTTTTGAGTCAGTGCCAGCCGTGAAGTGTTTGAATGTGGTTGTTTGCACCGACTCCAAAAATAACTGTTAGGTATGATTGTTTAAAAGTAATTTTTAGCTTTTTAGTGTTTTTGAAGTCAGTTATTTTTTTTATAAAAATTTGTTTTTTCAACATGGACTTTTAACATTAAAAGTCCAGTAATAATAGGTAGTAACCGACCATTTATGTTATACTCATAAATAAATGAAATGTTTCAAATAAACATTTAAAATTGTTCACGACTTTGATCTTTGAAACTTAGGGGATATGATGCTTTTTTCGTGAAGGTTGGCATTGATTTGAATTTTACGGTTTGCATACAAACGTATAAAAATGTATTAAGTAGCTTAGCTTAATCAAATAAAATAGTGATAGTAACCAAACACAACTAGCCTCGTTTCATGAAATCAAAGTAGGGCTTACAAAACGGGTAAAATCTTAGTAACATGTAGGGTTATCAGTGGTAAATAGTTATACAGTACATCATTATGCATCATCACCTTATTAAAACAATTTTTTCAGCGGTGTGGAGGCCAGGCGCGCCGACCCCGCCACCGGCGCCGGCGCCCGCGCGCAGCCCCGGCGCGCCGCCGCCGCCGCCGCCGCCGCCCGTGTGGACACCCGGCAGCGCCGGCCCTTCGCCCCAGGCGCCGCGCAAGTCTTTCAGACCAGTCCACTTCGCGGAGACGCCGCCCGCCCGCCGTAAATTTGCGGTAAGTACAATACAGTTATCCGACAGAAAACTAGAGTAATCGATATAGCTAAAAGAATAAGCAAACTGAAATGACAGTGGGCTGGTCACATTTGCCGTAGAACCGATAACCGATGGGGTAGACGTGTTCTTGAGTGGAGAACGCGACTAGGCAAGTGCAGCGTGGGGCGCCCTTCGGCAAGGTGGAGTGACGATATACTCCATCCACTGCCAGCAGCTGGCAGTGAATGGAAAATAAGTGTCAAGGATCGGGCTCAGTGGTGTGCATTGGGAGAGGCCTATTATCGTCGAGGTAGTAGAATGTTAGTTTTAATCGAGAAAATTTTTTTTTTCACGATTTTGTTGTTGATACCATAGTAAAAGTTGTTTGTATTGATGAATACATTTGCTTTTTTTTAAAATAAATATTGAGAGTGCCTAAATCTACAGGCTGTTTGACTGTAAGTACCACTTGTTGTTAGGGATAAATGTTAATAAATTGTGTGTTGTATAATTATATTTGTAAACGTTTTTCTTAAAATAATGTTCTTAGTTATTCAGCAAATCTTACTCGTATTCTGCTAACGTTAAATGCAAAGCTTGTGCTATGGTGTCTAGATATACCTACTTAAACACTTCGTATAGCCATGATTCAGGTACGAATTCCCGTGCTTATTACACAAACACATCCCTATGTGGGATTCGAAACCGCGATCACTAGTCCGGAGCGCCACTAATAGCCCAACTAGCTATGATTCATTCGCTAAAAGAGGCGGCGTCATCATATCAGTTTTAAAGTAACAATATTAGTGTTTTATTCCTGTAACACCTCACTAAAGCGTTAATATCAATCAACCTTCAAAAGTAATAAAACTGAACTGCTTAAGTGTTCTTGGTGAGTTAAAAAGTATACCCGAACAACAAAGTATGTAACATCAAAGGTAAACTCGTAAAGTTTTATAGCGTCTCACAGAAATATTGAAAACGAACGAAAAGTTACTTCTTGTAAAATATTTTAACAACGTACAGAGGAAGACAAAGTTTCGCAAATTTCGTAGCAAAAATTACTACCATAGCGTAGCGTGGACAGAGGTTTTTATTTTAGGAGATAATGTCAATACATTATAGATTCAATAATCTAGATGATATATATTCAGCTTATTGTCAACATTAAAATCTGCTAGTGACTTTTTTACTATTGCCCCTGCCTTAATTTAGAATTCACGTTAAAAACATCTAACGTTGCAGAGCTCCGAACAAAACGGTTGCACCAGCGGCTCCGAAAGCGAAGGTCGACTGCGCACCTCCCACAGCGCTCCAGTGACCGGCCTCAACAACTTGGGAGGAACAAGCAACACTAGCCGTCTGCCCAAGGCGCAGAACCCTACTGTGACACTACTGCAAAAAGCTAGAGGTAATTAGACTGAGACCCTAAAAACGATACAAGATTTATTTTATGTCCGTCTCTCGAGTCTCTCACCATACTCTATCTATAGAAATAAGCACTCCTGTCGACCTATCATGATGCAGAACCTACTTTGCTAGTCTATATGAACTTGTGATGAGGTATTTTGACTTTTAAGGTAAACATAATCTTGTTGCAGTAAGTCATTCCGATTGATAGATAGTGCGGCCATACTATTATTGTGTAAGGACCACTTACACACGTAACCGACTTAAACAAAAATTGTTGGGACGAACAACACCGGCCAATTGCCTATGGTGCATGATCCCATTTTCACATAACTGCAAAGCACCTCTATCTACTAAATTTATCCAGCAATGCAATTTTGTCTTACAGCACGTTTATTTTACTCAGCCTTTAGCTTGTAGATCAAATAAAACTGATTCATAAAATTTTGTAGGTTCCTAAATGACTGGCTGACAAAAATAGATGATATTTTTATCTCTATCACAACTTTATAGCCAGCACTGAATATTAATAACCCAGATTTATCTGACAGGAATATCAATGTAGGTAATTTTAAGGGTTTATACCTACAACTGAAACGTAACTTTTTACTTTTTATAAATTGGATCACTTAGAAATACTTCCGACTTCTTCTAAGTTCCACTTCGTAATTTACCTTTTGAACTTTAATTTACACAAGTCTGCGAACTAGGTACATTTGTTATTCTGTCGTTAAACAGGTTACGGGCCTCGTCATTAATATTGCGCGCGATCTATATGGGGTTGTGTTATAGACATTTCGCAATCTCTGTGTAATGACACCAACCATTATGATGTCAACATTAGATGAACCGGCGCGAAAATCGGCCCCTTGAGTATGCCGCTTGTAGAAAGGTGTCATTTTGTTGAGGTTGTGACAGTGTCAACTTATAATTTATTCTGGCGGCACGCTGCCGAAATGTCTGCTAATTGCCGACGAACTCCCATTAATTAGCTGAGCCAGACCCAACATTGCAGATCCTTCGGAAATCTTATAATTGCCCTTTTTGCTTAATTTTTATTATTTAATTGGGGCAATCATAGATAACAGGATTCTAAGATTTGCAGAATTAAAAAGTGATAGAGCGTAGAAATCAGTATTATTATTGACAAAATATTAACGAATATAAAAATTTTCTTAACACGTTACAGTTATGCATTTTTTTTCTCATAAAAATAATTTCAAGATATAAGGCATCGAAACAAATTATGTCCATTACTGTGCAATCTAAACTAAAAGTTTGGAATGTTATTATAGCCAATTTATTTTCGTTAGGTAAGTATAAACGTAAAAATACGTGTCACCTAATAAGGCCGTGACGAGGGTCGGCTTTGGCGTTACTTATTTAAGTTTAACGAGTGCCGATGACAGTCAGCCGATGGCATAAAATAGGGCTGCCAGGTCTAAAAGTAATAAGTTCAGGTATACCGTTTGGTCCGTATGCCGGGAGACAATAGTCGTCTAATACGGATTTAATAACATTGATACATATTCGGCTTGGTTTTCTTCTGTTACGTCAGAATGATAAACTAGCGACTTGTAACTGAATTATTTACAAAACGCACAGGTTATTTCCGAAATAAGAGCTATTCCTTTTTGAGATTTTAAAGATATTTATAGATCACAATAAACAGTAAAAACTTTTAAAAACTGTGCAACTAAGTCAAAAGACCAGGCTAGTTTTAAAAAATCAACATTATTGCCGGGTTTAATGTATACGTATATAGGTAGGTACCTACCTGACAACCCTAAATCAGGTCCATTTTCTACAAACAAACAACACCTGGCCGATACGCGATACGTTGCATTCGACGTTACGAAACGGACGTAACTCGGTAACTACCTATTAGACACACTGTCATACAATACTATTGAGTTATGTCGCCACTTGTTGTCGCATTAGCTTAATATACCAAGCAGCTTTTACGCTTTACTCCTCGAATTTATTCTCAGAATACCTAATCCCACCCTACTTCGTGGTATTATCATGACTGAGGGTCGTGCGTGCCCACTTCTGAAAGCACAATTAATGAGTATGGAAGTCTGTAGTGGATGTTGGTATCTTTCAGCATATCCAAAGTCGTTGCAATATCATCATGGCTTTTTTATTTTCAAGAAACGGATGATTGTAGTTACCTACATATTGATTAAAAAGTAAGTTCAATTACGTAGGTACTTCAGTAAACCAATTTATAATAAGTTAAGCATGTTTATTTGTTATTTTCAGAAGGCCAAATTCCCCGTGTATCGAGCTACTTGCAACAGGAGCGAGACGCGGCGCGCCTCCCTCGGGATAGACCGTCTCCGCCAATAGGAGATCTAGGTAATAAAATATTAATATTGCAACGGAAATGTATTGCTGTGTCCGATAACGCCGATAAGTGTCGAATAGGTCAAATTAAAGAAATAGTAGAATTTTTCCAATCAAAACTTTAAATGCTAAGTTTCAGTTGTTTCGGAATTCGTATGTTGACACCACACGTCAAATAATTGTAAAAAAAACACGTATTTAAATAACACCGTATTTAAGACAATATTTCATTTATAATTCTTAATGCAAAGATCGATTTTAATCGCTTTGATATCAATAAATATTTCGTCATTTGACTTCGTTTTAGGCGAAATAGAGTATGTATGTATCCCATACAAAATATTGCGTTTTGACAGCTCTTAAAAAGTACGACAATTGATTGGTGGTGTCATCATCTCTATTTTTAACAAAAATAAGGAGCATGGATAAAATCAGTACTAGTTCTGAAAAGTCTGCGGTCAAAAGAGCCATCTGTGTTTTATCATACCTATCTACGTTATTGGAATTTTGTATCTGACATGACTGTAATTTTATTCTGTTAAGTCAATGATATCTATACATATACAGTGTGTGGCCTAGAACCGGGGATAATATTGAAAACAGAGACTATATAATTGGTCACTGATAATTGAACCATTATAGTACCAACTAATCAAAATCAAAACTTTCCTTTTTGATTTTTTCTAACAAACTTAATTGTAAATTCAATGTAATGCAAACAATGCAATAGTTCCGCTCAACTCGATCGATTGAGTTCATTCTGCATCGTACTTATTCGGAGCTACTCGGAACGTCTCTGTCACGACATTGACAACGTTAGCGATAATATAGTTTTGCAATAATACACTGATTATGAATCGTACCTTCAATTCTTATTGTGTGTAATGCATGGGTTTTGGTTAACTGGAATCTTTTCAGAATAAATACCAATACTCTAGAGAGTCTCGGTTTTCAATATTATCCCCGGTTCTAGGCCACACACTGTTTATAAAACAAAGTCGGGTTAGTTATACCATTTATAACTCGAGAACGGCTAGACCGATTTTTATGATCTTTGATTTGTTGAATTTGTCTCCGCCCCGAATAGCAGAATAATTATAAAAACACGGAAATATTCACGAAAAAAAACAATTATGTAGGGGCGGTACGAAGTTCGCCGGGACAGCTAGTTTTAGGTAAACAGAAGTTCAAATATTATAATAGTCGACAATTGGTGTTTAATAACATAAACTCTGGTATTGACTCAAGTTATGAGACACTTTAGGTATGTATGGTCTGAAAGCGAAATTACCCCGAGATACAATGTAATGTATTGTGCGCTAAAAACATTTAAAGACATCGACTTACATTTAACGTATATCTGTAATATGCGTCAATTCTTTAGTTTTCATAATTTTCAGTGCATGCGTTACGCAAAGAGTACGCGAGCGAAAGCGAGGCGGAGCGCAGCGAATACGAGCGCGTCGCGCGGAAGATGGCCGACACGCCACGCAAGCTTGAAGGAATAGGACCCACTACCAAAGACGGCATGCCGGTTACACTTAGATCTGTGAGCAAACGATTTTTTTATTTATTTATAAAGTGCGAGTGGTTGGTTAGGCGATCTGCTTGAGGGCAAAAATCATTCACACCCAAC
Organism: Anania hortulata; assembly: GCA_963576865.1. Taxonomy (NCBI): domain Eukaryota; kingdom Metazoa; phylum Arthropoda; class Insecta; order Lepidoptera; family Crambidae; genus Anania; species Anania hortulata. The sequence continues at coordinate 13,647,854 of OY756396.1, read as the reverse complement.
TACGGAGTTTATTAGTATTCATTTAATTTGTTATATCTCTGAAATCCATAAACATATTTTTTGCTATTTATACTTATCTGTTTCTATTATTGATATCGATAATGTTCAAGAAATGCAGCTTTAATCATGTCGATGTCGTGGCCAGAGGCTCAATTTCCGTAATTGGGCAGTAGTCGCAATCCAAGGTTGATCCGGTCCCAGTAACCATTACGATTACAAACGGTATTCCCATAATCGCAAATAATGCAATTATAGTTCGCAATGCGACTGAAAATGAAAAAAAAAAAGATTATTTTATTTGCTTTATTTTCAGTCGTATTGGGATAGTTTTCATAATTTTACGTCAAATTAAAAGTTTACGAGAAAACTTTTTGTGATCGTAATGGTTGTTACTGGGACCGGATCAACCTTGGATTGCGACTACTGCCCAATTACGGAAATTGAGCCTCTGGCCACGACATCGACATGATTAAAGCTGCATTTCTTGAACATTATCGATATCAATAATAGATATCGATAATGATGTTACTGATGACTACTGAGATGTTACTGGGAGTGGATCGACACCGGATTGCGACTATTTTCAAATTACGGAATTGGGCATCAGATCTTAGATCGCCGCGATTGAACGCGTTGGTTGGGAGTTTTTGGACACATTGCTAAAGCGCTCTGTAAAATATGAATTTATTCTGCTTATCATTAAACTTAGGTACTAACTTAGCGCTAACTTTTATTATTGCAGTAAATGACCGTGACCGCCACCATACCCGCAGATTGTTCACGTGATTTTCAGAAGCTGTAAAAAAATATTTACGTGTTTTAACTTTTTTTTCTTTTTCAGGAAGTTAAGGACCCCTCAAGGTGGTACAAAAAAATGTACGACACAATACACAAAAGTAAATACGACGGTGAGTAGCAGCAGAACACAAGTCATTTAACGCAAACATTCGATATGATAAATATCAGGGTGACCTCTGATATCTGATATTGTGACAATTGGGTTTTATTTTTAGTATTTTTTACCTTCAAAACAGATGTTAGAGATTTTAAAATGTTTTTTTTTCAGACGATTATGTGACAATTCGATACAAAAATCGCCGAGGTGATTATAGAATATTTTTCCAAATTATTCTTACATCGGTGGCTGCATAACATAAAAACGCATAATAAATTCATTAACAGTACACTATAACTAAGCTTTCATAATTATTGGATGTTTTCCATTGTAAATACACTATCGCTTAATGATAAGTGAACTTATTTTCACAATTAGATATGATTTCACTAGATTCATTAAAAAATACTACTTGAATAAAAAATCTAACATTCTAACAAACTTTCAAACAGATACAGAAAATAATAATGTGCAGTGTAATAAATAAATAATCATTTTCAAATAAATTTTTATAGGGTATTTCCTAATAAATGGCATTTTATTTTTTTTAAAAGTAAAAATATTTTTGCATTGGTTAAAAAAGCTTTTTTACGCGTGGCTTTGCTTTGATATCATTTTTTAAATTTAAACATAACAAATTATAAGTACTTGCTTTGATTTTAAGTTTATTTTCATTAAGTCTAAACGAAACAGTATTACTTAAGAATTTGTTGGGATAAAACCTCATTTAGTGTTTTAAAATTACTTGGTGCCATTCATAAGTTTCCAGAAAAATCTTTCGTGTTCCTTTTAAAGTCACATTTTCATCTTGCAGGTCAACCACCCCAGCGAGTGACGAATAAATCTCAGTACGCGTACTTTGACCCTCGGTCCGGGTACCTCAGTGAGCCTGAAGGCGGTCTCAGTAGACTGGGGTCGAGTACGTGGAGCGACGCGTACGACAGTGACGTCACCAGCGGGCCGAGAAGACGGACCGCCTCCGTGCAAGAGGAAAGGAGAGTCAGTGATGCCTCATCGCCTTATCTGCCAAATAATAAGTAAGTACGAATCATTTGGTAGTAGCTTATCTTACCGTCCGTGGGTTGTGAGTCCGAGTTCAGGCACGTACCTCTGGATTTTTCCGGGCCTATGTACGGATTTATACACACATTCAGTTAACCCCTTAGCCCCGCAAATCGAGACACGGTCATAAGTTTATCATGCAGTCAGGGGCGTGGGGTGCATTGGTTTCAGATGGGGGTAGGCTGCGAGTGAAAATTGAGTAAGTTTGCGTGAAACAGTAGGCGATCTCGCGGCAGCCTAACATTGGTTAAATTGCACAGAGGAACGATCTAAGTTGCGCGCTTTAGTAAGGAATAAGTATAGGTAGACGAAAAATGGTTACAGAATATTGATTGTTTATTGTTGAATACGTAATTAATAATTATGGTATAATGGTTAGCTATTCTGTCGGTTTTTTATGAAGGTAGGCTCTGCATAATAGCCTATATAGGATGCACGCTCCTGCATGCAGTCAAGGTTTGACAAAAAATGACACGACTTTTTGAGACATCTTTTATCCTACATAAACATCAGGATTTTGCTGTATATAATGCATACTTTTTACCCTTTCTAGATATAGCACCTTAGCGTCTGCAAGAGCTAGTCAAGAAGTATACAAAAATCAACCAGGAAGAATAGAAAACTACGTCCCGGGGAAGTCATCCGTCGTAGACAAAGAAGCCAAGCAAGTATGACGTTTGATTTATTAGTGGCATTAACTAAATATAAGAGATACATACATAGATTTTAGGATATTACCAATCACGGATCACCTCATATTCATCTATCATGGTATCATCGTCCACGAATGCTCAAGGTATATTAAAGGCGTATGAATTCTTAACTGAGTTTGTCAACTTTACGATACACTTGTAATCTGTAATTAATTGTAATTCACGAACAAACGAAACGGTGACTTTAGGTTTAACGTATACATGCACTTTGCAGTAGTACCTATGTGTTGCTGGCAGAGCAGGCACATCCACCAACGTAACGTATTTAGTCCGTTTTTCTATGCTTGACGTTACTTTTTAATAAAAAATATTCATTTTAAAATAATAATCTAATAAATATAGAAATAAATCATATAATACTAAAACGAAACGCCTCCCCATCCCCCCCCCCCCCTTTCGACGTAGGATCGGGTCAGCAAGAGGTTATCCTTCTCAGCCCGATCCGCGGCCTACCTTTGCAACGAAACAGTGCCGCTACAAAAGGCCGCCTACGTTACACGCCCTCTCGTCGCCTAGTATTGCCAGGAAGCGAGAGACTTCCACCAACCGCAGGGTCAGGACCCCGCGGCCACCGTCTAGGCCGCACGAGCAGGGAGTCCTCACCCCCCGCAGAGTTTAGCCGTGAGCTAGCAATCCCCGATGGCAATTACTAACCCCCGTTGCCCGGGATGCACCAAGACAGGATGCTATTTCTTACACCGTAGCGGATGTAACCAATAACATCCCGCCGCACTAGGAGGTGGCTCTGCATCATCCCGCCTTCCCCTTTCCCCTTTCCCGCCGGGACGTATATAGCTATTTGCTTTTTTACTGTTTTGTTTTTAAAGACACATTTACCAAACGGCAGACCGCGATCGGGATCCAGACGGTCGACCATTTTTTATGCGGATCCTAAGTAAATAGTAAAAATATTATTTCTTAATTGATATTTCAATCTCAGTTGCAAGTAGGTAATCGTCTATCAAACGGACCGCGACAATCATTTCATTTTAAAAAGCGGTTAAACTAATTGGTGATTACTGGTCTAAAATTAAGTCAACGTTCTGTTTGTTCTCGTATTATTCTAAGAACTGTACTCACATCGTATCAACTAAAAATCGTATGCTATTAATCAAACCTACCTAGCCCCTGGATAAGGTATAAAAATGATCCTGAATAAATTAAAGTTGGCATATTCACAATCACAAACTAACGGTTTAATCACAATTCACAAGAAAACAACAACAAATGGTTTTTTTCCTTTCTAGTGGTGGGACGAGGTCATGGACATTTTTGATGGGGTACGAAAAACCTTTTTATTATTTGTTGTGTGTTTATGTTTAACAGTTATTTTAGTAAAACTTTCAATGTACATTCCATTTTGTTCCAATTTGATTACTTAAATATCCGTCATTTCTAATTTCCTTGTTGTAACAACATTTAACTAGTAGAGAAATTGTTTGATGCGATTAATTGTGAATAAAAAAATATTTTGTACAGTTTATTTCAAATAATGCTATTTGTAAACTAAATAATTTACACGCCTTTTAATACAAAAAGTACCTTCTTGCAATTACAACTGCTCTTGCAAATATGGATGCGTACACTTACCGCAACATATCCACGGATTCTAGAAGTGAATTAATGATGTAATATATTTTAAGTATTAGACTTCGAGAACCCGCGGTTGGTTTTTAAAGCCTATTCCTTTGCCAATATTTATTGATTTACCTAATAATTATGTGGCCAACTGTTCACTGATCGACTAACGGTATTTCCCCAATGCTATCGGGTGGTGGCGCACTAACAGTGGCTCGATGACAACTCCCCCCTGCCTCCTTACACGACGTTGCTCGCTCGCGCCATACAAAAGAGTGTAAGGTTTAACACGTCTCGTCTGCCTGTTGTATATGCGCCTTTGGTGTTTGCTATTTGTGTGTATTTAAACAAATCCTAACTGAAAGCCCTCCGTTAGAGAATAATAGCAACAAATGTATTAAGAAACCTACGTTTATTTCAAGATACCTAACAATATTTGAACAGTGCTTTCAGTCAAGATTTAACATAATGCCTATACTTACTTTAAGAAACTCATGGGATCCATACTCACGCATGCCTCTAATCTATAATAATACTTTTGTAATGGTTATTTTAGGTAAAGATGTATTGTTTATTATTTTCATGTGACGAACAAATCTTTTTGAAACTGGAATCATTGTTATAATTTTAGGAAATTCACTAAACTATAATGATGTTGATTTACCTAATTTTCAAAGGTTGCAAACCAAAAAACTTTGACCCATGCAACTATGATTTCTATATCTGTTTACTCATTTAAATTTACGTATATCGTGATGTAAATATATTCCTTGGCTCGTTATATTTCTTTTAATACTTGTATTAAGCATGACCTATGGCTGAGTTTTGTCTATGTGTGTGAAAATATACGCGTAGTTCGCTTGAACAATGTTCTCGGCATGGATTGTAATAATAATAAACTTGTAATTTTATTTATTTTCTACTAGTCCTTACATTTGTTGTTTTTTACAGCAAAATATATCGAGTACGACGTCATTACCTCAAGCTTCGCCTAAGGACAAAAAGGATTTGACTTCAACAATTTTATCGAAGTCGAATATGGCGAGGTAAGTCGAAAAAAATATTGTAGAGACAAGCTAGCCCCGCTTATCAGTAACGACAAGACCTATGTGATTAGAAAACTCTTTTCATTATTGTTATTTTATTCTAAGGCAGTTAATTTTCAATGTTTCCAAAGAAAAAGTTGCGGGGTCTCCAAACACAGGTATCATACTTAAATGGAGACTCCAGCCACTTGTCGTGTACCTTTGTAAAAGATACTGAATAAAACATTTTCATTTTCATTTTACAAAGAAGATTCCGACAAATTGAAAACATTATTTTAGTGTAGAATGCTATAAAATATTTTAAACTTCTTTTGGATATGTTCAAAAGGCATAGCACCATTAAAACGAAGTGTTACTTAACATGTGATTACTTACCTCTCTCTTAATTTAAAAGATGTGCTCGTGTCCGTGGAGTAATCCCAATCTTACCTTAGTTCCGTCAATCCTTTCACCCCCTGATATAACTTGGCCTTTATCTCTTCCATAAGTACGGGGTTTATGTCTTATAATCACAGCTCCTATTAAGTAGCTTTGTCCGTTGGTTTCCGATCCGTCCGTTTGGTTCTAAGCTCTTTAACGTCTCTCACATGCTGTGCTAATATATTTTTTCACTTTTTGTACAGTTTAAGGTTGGAAAGTTAAATCATGTATGGATTCAAATCCCGTACATATTATAACATTCATACTATAGTTCAAGTAAGAAAATCACTTATTATAATATGCACATACTTTTTAGATATTTTCATCAAATTTCGAATAAAAACAATCCGATAATCATTCAAACCATCCAGTTGCCATAATTTGAGAAATCCTAAGTCACTAGGGGCGCTGTCATCGCGCACAGCGAATACCTCACTATACCTCAAATGCGTACATTCTGTACTGATCTATTTGTGTCATTGTCAATTGCTTTAGTACTAGTTAGTGTAAAATACCTTAAGCGTTTTTTACTTCTTCAGGGCTTTAAAAGAATCTGGCTACGAATCGGACTCAACTCTAGTCTTCCGTCGGCGCGACGACACGGAGGCACCGCTCTCTCCGGCAGAGAGGCGGGCGGCCTACCGGGACCTGCAAGCGGGCGGGGAGCCCCCCCTGAGAGGGTTCCGCTCTCCTGCACCACCTAGGACAGGTAAGGGTTGCGGAACACACGCTCTAGGTTGTTTAGATATTCTATACATATAGTTTAGTTTGGGCCGAGATATAAGGACCAATGCACACGACAGCCTTGCCGTGTTCTGCGCTCCAAAACATGAAAAGCAGAATGTTGGTGTTTATACAGGGTTATTTGTAAAATATCAACAACCTCCTAGAGGCTGATTCTGGTGCTCAAATACAACAACTTTTTCTATGGGACCAACATTAAAATCTAAAAAAAAATATACTGTGCCATACAAACTGATGTCAGCTAGTCGGCGGCTTAGTATGGGGAAGTGAAAGTGAAAATCAGCCCCTAGGAGGTTGTTGATGTTTTATAAATAACCCTGTATTGGTATCAATTTAAACAATGATTCAATACATATATGCGAATAGCAAAGCACCGCTCCTACATGTCGATTAAACTTACAAGTCCAAAATACGTAAAGATTAAACTTATAATTCAAAATTCCAACATTTATAGCTCACTTTAAGATGCAGTACAATCTAATGAATTATTTATGAGCTTACTATATTAAAAGAGTGAAAGAGACGTTGAAATAATTATAATTTGTAATTGGAAAGTATAAAGTATTATTTGTTTCAATTTGTGTTTATATTTTATACCAGACTGTTTAAATAGTAAATGCACAACATGTTTTATTACTTATTATTATTCACATCTTTAGTTCACTTCAGCGTGAAAAATAAATAACGAAACAAATATTACTTCAATTATTAAACTATAATTTTATGATTAAATTTAACAAACTTTTTAAAATGTTAGTTTTGCTTTGACAGTGCCAAAAATTTATAATGCCAATATTTTATAAAACTTGTCTGTAATGCATGGTTTCACAATTTACCTACTATTTCGGTGTCGGTGGCTTATTTTTATTTACCAATGGATTGATTATCTGCAGTATTAATAACTAATATCGTTACCTACTTATATTACTTAAATCATTTACAAAATAAAGAGTCTAGAAATAGGTACCTACTTTTATGACAATCTCATTTTTGTAACTCGTCAACATCAAAGCGGTCTCATGAGACCGCATAACAATGAAATTTATATTGTGTCTCGATTACAGATGCTTGATTATTTGATTGATAGTATGTTTTAAACGTTAAGTTGGTTTAGTAGAAATAGGCGTTATACCCTAAAATGAAATGAAATTAATGCCACACATTCTTTGTAATGGCATTTCCATTTCTATTTTCAAAATTTATGAATCTGAAGCACATATAATTTGGTCAAGGTTAGTGCATATAGCATGTCACATTACACAAATTGGTACGGCAACAGTAGAACGTGATAAATCAAGGTCACAGTAAAATAGAACTATAATGACTCGATGATGCTGTTTACTGTGTACACTTTAGTTTATTACTAAACACGCGTGAGGTAAGTTTGAATCTCTAAATCTGCATGGTCTGATAGTCTAATCTAAATATCTCAATAACGAGGTGCTGGGACTTCGGGCTCGCTACGTAACAAGGTAATTAAAATTCGCTGCATGAAACAAGCGTACTCCAAAATTAAGCAGGCACTTCTTACACTCACAGTATTGTTTGATACGGCACCTTTGTAGAACCACAGTTAGAAAAGCAAAAGCTTTTGAAAGTCACAAATATATTGCAGGAGCACAAGAGACACGTTTTTATCACATCTAACATGGAGCAAAACGAGAGAACCTACTGATCAGTGGTTGAAATCCACAGACGAATCGGAGATAGAATACATTCCGATATCATCCACGCTGACGAAGATACGAGTTCACAAGAAGACTCCGAAGTTTCACGAAGTTATTTGCTATCCAATCACTAGCATAGAACCAGAAGCAAAATTTAAGAAACAAGCTCCATCTTTTATAAGTGTTAATGTACCAAGTGATGCTACTGATTATCCACCTGCACCTCCAAGAAGAATCTCATCCAAGAATAGTAGAACACTGAAGCTGGTAACATCTACAAGACCATCGACATCTCCAAAACGTCCTACATCACAATCACAGTCAAATGTCGATTTTTTAAAAGACAAGATAAGTCACAAATTAACTAGACAAAATACCCATATAATAAGTAAAAAAGAATATTCAACTGATAGCCATAAATGTTTAAATAAAATCAGGAATATGTCTTCTTCAGCGCCCCCAGATGTCAACAGAAAAAGTGTTTCAAATTTGCCAAACTTGGTTAAAAAAGGCTTGCCCGACGGAAGAGATCAAGGGACAAGCAGTTTCGGCTCTCCTAGAAGGACCCTAATGCCTACAGAGTACTCAAATTCTATGCTTAGCAGATATGGAACTTCTCAAGCATCTGTTGTAATCGAAGGTGGTGCTGGGAGGAAAACACCTATAACTAACATTCTAGATAAAGTAACTTCATTAGATAAACTGTGGAGTTCCGAAAAACGAAATGAACGAATAGATCCATCTAAAATTAAATCGAAATCCATCATTCGGACAAACAATGTTAACGCGCCTAAAATTTTTAAACCAGCAACAGCAACTCTGACAAAATCATCAGGGCTGAGTGTCACCCACAAAAGTAGAGATATGATACGGACTGCTGAAAAAGTTCAAAAATTAAAAATTTCAAATATGCATGCAAAATCAAACCCTTGTCTGGCAATTAAAACAGAACCAAAAATGTTAAAACCTAATCCATTACAAAAAACATTAAGTATTTCGAAATCATCTACGAATATTGCGTCGTCATCCATAAAAAGACAAAACCAAATTAAAACTGCAGTCGTTACTAACTTAAAAAAGAAAAAATCTTTAGAAAGTATTGTCGTCCGCCCCCGGAGTGTCCCCTGTCATGAAACCTGTAGTAATAAAAAAGCAAAAGAACTAAAAAATATGAAAAAGAACACAAAGCCCAAACTTGTTAAAAAAGCTACAATAAAATCCCCCGCTGGCTCCGAAACAGAAAGTCAATTTGGTGATAACGTGTCAAGTGAGACTTTGAATTTTGGGTCATATGAAAATATTGACAAAAAGTTCAAGTTCGCTAACAACATGAAAGAAACTAGAGATGCTGTAGTATCAGATTCGTTTTTTCAACATCTTTTCCTAGGTGGATCAGTTATCCCAACTGCAACCTATCCAATGTTAGAACCAAATACGACAGTTTTGCAAAAAGCTAAAATGTTTCAATCGTTTCCGCAAGACTATAGAGAGTCGAAGTCTTTAAATACTTATTTAATTCATCGAAAACCAGTTTCGCTATCCAGATTTAAAATGTGGGACAGACATTCTAGTCCAGTACGGGTGCAAAGCCCACGATCTATATCTTGGCCTGGACGAATGCACAGTGAAGTGCGTAAGTTTGACAGCTTATCTAAATGTGATGAATTTGGATCAACGTCATCATTAGCTACCTCACGAAGCAGGAGCGAGCCACCTATTAACAAAATATATTTTTCTCAAACTTCTCGTCCTAAATCACCAACTATAGTTTTCTATAAAAAAGAGAAATCTCATGAATCGCCAGTCAGATCTTCAGAGTCACCATCACGTTTGTATTTTTCTCAAACCTCAAGATCAATATCACCTAAAGTTATTCCTAAAAATATAAAGCGTTCACCTCAACTTGTAAGTCATTCACAGTCACCGACGAGAATTGTATTTTCTGAAACAGTGCGGCCAGTATCGCCAACAGTAACAAAGCCCCTTTCTAAATCCGTAACTCTAGAACTTGAAGAGGATCGTGAAAATTACCCTTCTACAATATTTTTCTCTCAAACTTCGAGGCCCGTGTCCCCAAAAGTAACAAAAAAGCTAACAAATACTAGCCAAAGCAGAAGTCAATCGACGTCTCCTGTTACGATTAGGTCACCATCATATCGTCGAATTCACAATGCAAGATTACAAAGTACTAAACAATGTGTAGATAGTGCAAGCACTCTAAAAAGTATGCTTAGAACTCGTAGCGCAGGTGATGCGGACAAAAAAATAGTAGAACTTAATATTCCTTTCAAAACCAAAAGTGATTCAAATCTACATTCTAATGATCCTGATTACGAAGAGTATGTACTTGATATGCAAAATTCAAGAATTAGATCAGAGCGGTTCCGTGAGCTCAATCGATATTATACATACTTAGAAAGAGTGGCTGAATTAGAGAAAGCAACATCAAATTGTGACCTACGTCATAGAAGAAAAGATGAAGAGATTATTGATTTTGATCGTTGGAAAAAAATTAGAGCTATTGAAAGAGCTGAAGAAGAATTAAATAACCTATACCTAAAACTGAAAATAGCACAAAATGAAAACGACGTTTTATTTTACCCTAGAGATTTAAAGGAATTCAGGTGGAATCATGATAGAGAATGGGGACTCAGAATAAAAGAAAAATCTGTAGAAGACCTTAAAGATCATTTTCAGCAAGTATCATATTTTGATTCGAATGAACTAGACCAAACTCCGTCAAAGGACACTTATAAACCACTTTGGCGAGGCACCAGTGTTGCTGAAACAGCATTTAAAATTAACAAAAAAAACGATCCTGATAAAAGTGATCAAAGAAAAACTGTAAAACCAACTGTTTCCCTAACTCAAGACACTTCTTTAAGCGATCTCCGTAAAAAAATCGGTCTTGGTAATCGTTTGTGGAGCAGTTTATCTATGGAACAAGTAAACGCACTAAAAAACCAACTTAATGCTATTTACAGTAAAGAGCTAGAATCTAAATCAAATAAAGAACTTGATAAATATGCGATCGACGTTAAGGATGCGAAAGATGTAGAAACGTCTTCGTTGCATGTAAGATGTAACTCGCTCATTACCCCGCAATATGTTCCCGAAGATGATCCCAAAGCAAGACTGAGTAAATCAGAGTCGATTGCTGCAATATCTTGTCCTATTACTTCAGTCAAGGAGTTGAAAAATAATGTGAACAAAATACAAATGACTTTAAGTGAAAATGAAAAAAGAAAAATTTCACAAACTCTTAGCAAAGAAATTTTAGATAGAATAAATAAATTCGATAATACTACACCGCTTTCTCTAAGAGATGAAATAAAAGCTACTGAAAATAATACATCTATTACTAGTAAAGAAAAATCTGAAGAAGCTTTACCATCTAAAAACGAACTAGGTTTTACAGAAAATTTTAACTTCGAAAATAACCTTAATGGTTCTAATAAAAATAAAGGAAAAAAGAGACACATTATTTATTCTAACGAAAAACAAGATCATCAATATGTCTCGTCAGCAAGCGAAACTGATACCGCTAGTTCAGATGTATCTAACAAAACTGTTATTTATCGAGGTCCCAGTAAGGAAGTTCAGAAAAAAGTGGAATATTTTGAATCTGTCAAAAATGCTACCGAAAAAACTAGCACCATACATCATGCAAGAGAAAACTCTGATGAAAAACTAAACCAGGATAAAGTAAGGATAAGCTCGTGCGAATCTATAGAAATACAAGAAAAGGAGCCACACAAAAAGTCTATTATTCAATCACAGTCATGTACCAATTTTAAAGAACTATTTGGAGAGAGCGAAAAGAATAAGTTTTTATCGTTACCTTCCAATCCTGAAATTTATTCAAGATCACCTTCGCCTCATTCTGAAGTACAAGTTACTACTGGTACGGATCGGCAAACGCCCGACACGCTACGGTGTTCTAGCGAGGAAACAGTATGGCGCAGTCGAAGCCCGTCGCCCGACCCGGAGCGTTACTGGCGAGCGTACCTCAACCTGGCGCGGGCGGGAGAAGTACGTCGCCTCGCGCGACGCTTTGACTCGCCCTCCGCCGCTGGCGCTGTGCTACGCCGACATCGCAGTGATCCTGAAATCGCTCGAAATGTTTTACAAAGGAATTGGTCTTCTCTCGAAAAATTTTCCAATCGACGCGACAGAAATATGCTTCCAGTCGCAAGGGTGCCATTACGGCCGACTAATCGTTATATGCCCCACATCGATATCATATCAAAACTCGCCGCTCTCCGTAGACGCACAACGCCTAGATCCAGATCCGCCGAGGAAGCGTCAGAATGTAGAGCCGGCGAAGTCGACCGAATTCGACGCAGATTTGAAGCTATGTCGTTGCTCGGTCAGATATACGCATCTGCACCTGACATGAGTGAGCTTCGAGATATTGCCCCATATTTAGCCGGACCTTGGGTAGCTCATAGGTTTTCGAAGCGAAGTGATAATAATAGGTCTGTCGAAGATCCTAGTACCCTTGTGCGGGGTCGATTATCGCCTGTCAAGAGAGAGGTTAAACGGCCAGTAACAAAAGAGTCAGTTAAATTAAGTTCTATACTGAAAAGTGACATGTTTGCAAAGCAAGATTTCGACCCTTCGGCTCATCGGCCGGCCAGTCGCTACGAACCTCCGCGGGCGCCCCCTCGTCCTCCGCCTGCATCGTGGCCCTATCGCCTCGCGCCCTACGTCACGCCATCGCGACATACTGTCACATTCCAAGGTTAATTTCTGTTCATATTTTTCATTCATAACCTGAGTTAAATTTGGAGTAACTTGTACAGAGTACGTGCTTTCCTTGTCAAAGTTTTATTGATGCTCGTTATGTTCGCCGTGGCTTACTGCGTGTCTGTGTTGCGTGATTCAATACTCAAATTATCGTTATATGTTTTATGTCTTTGAAATAAGTCTAACAAATAGTCTTAAACTATCTAACTGTAAATGAACTTTAACATGGCGATATCAATACTTCTTTGACTTAGATGCAGCTGTTTTTTTGTATCGCAATGATTTTATTATACTCTAATAGAAACGGACTCGGCGCCAGAACCTCCACGCAGAACGCCCCACGGGAGCTATTCAGACACAGGCAAGTATAACTTTTTATTTACAAGGTATCAGAAATCATTATACTTACTCATTTATGTAAAATTATACTTTATAAACATTGTTTATTATAACATATTCTGTATACACAATGAAATGAAGTAGAAAAGAAATTGATTAAACGACATTATATAGGGTGTCCCAAGAAGGGTGTACCAGCGGGCGCTGATGTTAGAAGACACTATCACCTATCGATTTGGCCCCCATGTATATTTAGCGAAAATGGATAATTCTGGAGATATGAGAGCTGTAAGTCTGGTGGACTAGTAAAAAAGATTCACACTAAAAATAAATTAGTGCATAATTTTGACTAGAGTGTACTAAGTTCCAGAAAAAAAATTTAAAAACAAAATAATTAAATATTATTTTCCCTCAAACCGTTTTAGGCTGAGAATGGTACGTTATTGGACTAATTAAAAACAATCTGACACAAGCAATAACAGTGTATTTGTTACGCCTGTTTTTCTGGATCAATTCGCAATCAGAACAAACTAAATTCTAAAATTACTATCTAATTAGAATTATTCAATTTTGCTGAACATACATGGAGGTCAAATCGATAGGTATTAATCGCACAAGGCACATTCTATCCAATACTGCGAACTCGTCAAGCTCTTGGAATCTGTAAAAAAGCATAATTTAGGCCTATTTAAAAATAAATACACGTGAAGATCTCTGAACGTAATTTCCCTGAACCATAACCTATGCTCCTCTACGCGGCGCCGCTTGACCATAATAATACTTTTAAATTTGCAAAACGTTATGGCCTTTCCTGTATTTAAGTACTTACTATTCATTCTGATTAAAATTAGATCTTATGTTTTCCTACTTTTTTATAATCCTTCGTGTGCCACTTGCCCAATATACAGAGTGTACAAAAGAACAGGACACTTCTTAGAACCACGTAATCAGCTGCTCATATACAACAACTTTTACTATAGAAGCAACATTGAAGTCATGTTTTTTTTTTTCAAATGCTCCAATACATTATCATCGAGGTAGCGCGTTAGTTTGTATGAAGCATCTTTTTTTTTTCGATTTCGATGTTGCTCCCTTAAATAATTGTTGTTTATAAGCAGCTGTTCACGTGGTTTTAAAGAGTGTCCTATTCTGTTATACACCCTGTATATTAGCTAAGTGGCACGCTAAGGGATATAAAAAAGTTGGAAAATATAAGATCTATTTTTAATCAAAATGTATAGTACTGACGTAGACCGGAAAATCTATAAGTAAAAAACATACGCGGCACGCAAGAGGAGATATTACTGACAAAGAGAAATGCGCGACGAGTTCGCAGTATATTGAACAAAGTTTGACAAATTTTCAGTTTTGACGAGTGTGCAGTAGAACAAACTTGAAGAATATACAGTAAAAAAGCTAGGCTTGACAAGAAGACCAGTAAAGTAAAATCAATAAAATGACGCTCAATGTACTATGGACTTTGCTTTTATTATTTTCTTATTACTTCTTGATTTTAATCTGACAATAAATAATATAATATAAATAATAATAATAAATTCACAACTTTTACATGTTTTAGCTAACGTTTTTATATCTTACGTACTCCTTAAGTAACTTATTTCCAAGCTTTCCTTCCGTAAGCCATGGCTAACGTGAGAGCTACCACACTTGCAATTACGTCTGTATTATCTGCGGATAAAAAAAGAAACAATGGCCTTTGTTCAAAATAATCGACCACTTCAATTTATTCTTCTGACCGTCGCCAGCGGCAAACGTGGTCTTGAGTTGAGTCAAATTAAAAATAACAATAATATTTTTAAGTTTCCATATAGGTACCGTTAATGACATTATTATTTGATGCATTGAATTTATTGGTTCCACAATATTGCAAAATGTTCTCTCATATCTGATTGTTTTATCTCCAAACTCAAGATTTACGTCATTCGCTGCGATTGGCATTGGCTCGCCAAAAGTTGTCGGATCGGTTTTTTAGTGTAAATAGTTCGTGTTGTTTCTTACGTGCGTATTGTGCTGTTGTAATGGCATGTGAAGTTATCTTGTGCTTAAACTGAATAGTTATATAGAAAATGCCATTATTAATAATATCGACAAGTGCTCTATTATCACCGGTTGTTCTGTAAACAGATAAAGCGCGCTTATCTTTATATCCGTCAGTTTTATTTAGTGCGATTCCTACACCTCATGTGTGCGGTACTAAAGTGATGCAAAAGTAGTTCAAAGTGATAATGATGGACGGTGACCAAGCTCACACCGGTGTGCTTACAATAATACGCAAGGGCTGCGTGTTGGAAAACGATAACACTATTTACGAAGATGATGGATTCTTCAGTGACGTTCCTGGCTCAGGATCTTTGTCGAAATCATTAAAAGCAATGAATAAGTATGTCAAGAAAAATTTACTTTATGACCAAAGTGAAGATTACGAAGATGATAAGGCTTACTTCACAAAAGAAAACAGTCCTAACGAGTCCATATCTAAATGTGATTCAGACAGTGTAAGAAGTAATGAGTCAATAGAAAAACATGTGCCATTATCAGAAAATATCAATACAATTACTACTGCTACTAGCCCTATAGTAAATTTGCCGCAAGTTGAGGTACATAATACAGATACATTGACAGATGATTACAAAATCAACTCTTTACTCCTACTTGATAAGCCAAACAGATTGGCATCTGATTTTGGTATTCTAAGAAAAAAAGAAAGCAGGCCTGTATCTCTTGTTAATTTGACGATAGTTGATGAAAATGAAAAAGATCTACACAATGAGAATAAAGTCATGCTTCAGGAGAGATCCGGCGATGGGAAACATGATGAAAAGCGGCACTCTGTGCATGACTTGTCTGATTGGGCGAACAGAACTAACACATACCCTGATGTTTATGCCCCACTTCCGTACAGTAAGTTTACCTATATATGTTATGATTTATTTATAAATTAATCATATTGACGGTGGTAATACATTTTTAATCTACTTGCATTATTATTTATAAATCTTCAATCTTCCAATGATGAATTATTGTAGTAGCAGACAGAACTGACAACACCATTACCCTTTGTCAGATTGTTTAAAATAAAACAAGTAACGTCATAAGCATGATAAATTAATACAAAATATGCAATTAGTTGTACCACTAATAGTTATAATAAGTAAGATTACAATAGAAATTCCACCGATATATCACAGACTGGAATGCAGTCATTGTTTTGAAATCGTAACATTCATTATGCAGCAAGCTACGCAACGTTATCTAAAAACCGTCCTGAGGTAAACTCACGCGCACGCGAAAGTACGCACAGCTTTGGCGGGAGACGGTGGAGTCATTATTGGTAGAGACGAAAGTCTCAAGTGCATTGCTATAGTTGCTGCCAACGGGCCCGCGCTTGCGTTCGCAACGTCTCGAATCGTGAGATTTGACAGTGTGCAGTGATTTGTGTTAGTGACAGTTGAGATGGGTATCCTGAAGCAGTTTAAACGGATGACTGTTCATGGTTGGTTTTTAATTTACTTGATAATTATTCACTAGTTTATTGTCAACTTTACTAAGACGTTAAGTCAATTACCGACGATTAGTTCATTTGATGGACTGTCTGTGTTGCTTGTAGTTCACAGGTAATATTTAACCCTCTGTTAGTCAATAGCAGAGATAGTTCTAAGTTTAATATTAGTTAATAGGTACTTAAGTAATATACAAAAAATGATTTTTTAAATAAAACCGACATTTAAAGATTTATTTATTTCATAAACTTGTGATTTTTTTAGATTATAGTTCATAGTTGCATGTTAGCAATTGTAAACTCGTAGCTAACACGTACTCGTAGCTACTTTTAAAAATATAATATCTTTTTTGTAACGATTTTTTTACTATCTAATATTTTTTAAATTACGTTATTGTATAATATCAACCTTCATGCCATTAGGCACGATATCTTGCACCTAGCTTCATTAATTTAAGAATCTTGTAGGTCTAAGGTCTAAATTAGATTTAAGTATCTTGTAGGTCTAAGTATAATGTGGTATAGATAGATAGTCAGATATTCTTTATTGCACACCATACGAAGAAAATAAGTTACAGTTCAGGTTTGCAGAAAGATGTAAAATTTAAGCGGTCTTATCGCTATATTGCAGGCCATATTTGAAGAAGTAGAGAGATGTATCTGATATAATACTTACCCACATCTTCGCTAAACCATGGTGGCGATGCAAATGGCCAAAATTACCGATTGATGCATTTATACCGCAGTTACTTTTTAATGAACAATGTTTCTCGGTGTAACATCCGAAATGAAAAAGGCTCGATGTTAAATACTTAATGTGCCAAATGATGCTCTATATAAGACTAAATGCACTATACTTCCAATATTAAAGTTTTTAACAAATTATTGTAAACATATAGTTGTGACATATTTACACTACCTTTTTATTTACGATTGGATAACAAAAATGTAGGTACCTATGTGCCCTTTTTCATACAACACATAAATGCTTTAGCATTTCTATACACATATTATTTAAACAACGGTCTAAAGTTCTTTTTATATATTTGCTTAAGAACGGCGTTATTCTGAGTGTACTTACTTAAGTACCTAAATAAGAAATCTGATCTCAGAGTTTGGCAGCAATGCTAGCATTAGTTATGCTATGGCTGAATGACGAATTATGAAATAAGGAAGGTCGTTCTGTAATAAAATACTTATTGCCTTGCTTAATTTGTGGTGAAACACAGAATAAGATCAGTTTCTGTAGATTTCATCCGTAGAAATGTTTCTACTATTTAATCATTCTATTACTTACTTGCTATAAAATAGATTGATATTAATTGTCTCTCAATTGAGTTCAAAATAACAATAAAGAATATGACTAAGTATTATATTGTTTTACACTCGCAATATCCATCAATCATCTTAAGAAATTGCGTTTATACAAATACATCCTTCACTTTTCAACCGATTTCAAAACAGGAGTAGGTTCTCAATAATCTCAATTCGACGTGTGTACAAATTTTTTGTTGTTTTATTTCGATAAAAAAAATTGTTGGTTCGATACTTAAGTAATTGAATTTGTACCAATTTGAACAGTAGCAGTATCATTTAAAATTGATTTATCGTAATACATTTAAATCATGAAGACATTTATCACACTGATTTGTTTGTAAAAAAACTAACAAAATTGGTGGGAATCGAATTGCTTAGCTTTTAATTATGTGTTTTTCTAAAATAATCTAACGGTCATTGTGACAGTTACATAAAAATCTAAGTAGGTAGCGAAAGTGTCTCGCTTGCTAGCTTTTTATATTCTACGTGACCAAGAAACCTTAAATAAACAGAGATAGCGGTGTAGATGTAGGTAGTTGAAAGTTACGTAAAATGTCTAAAATACTAAGTGACATTCAAAATTGAGGCTCCGTTATATCGTTCTCATTGCAATTTAACATCGATTTTGTGACCAAAGGATATTGTGACTTTTCTCACTGCCTATTAATAATATACTTAAGACCATCAGTGAAAAATAATAATCTGACTAGCATTCGGCTGGTTCTTTGAAATAAAATTTAAGCGACAAGTCTTACTATGATTACTAATGTATATCAGGTAGGTAGGTACATACGTACGTAAGTATTTATTTGTACAATTTAAAATTATTTTTTAAAAACAAAAATGTTACCTGATATGCACATAGGTAGACTTTTTGTAGCAATTCAGTTCCTTACCTACTGCAACAAACACGATTTCTAGAATATCATTAGGTACCTACCTACTAGCGGACTTAAGTATAATTTCCCCGATAAAATTTATACTTTCTTGACATAAAAAACCAAAACATATTCTCACAAAAAAGTTCAAAGTATCACTTTTTTCTAGTAATTCATTATAATTTATGTTTAATTGTATAATTACCGAGTCATTTTGAAAACGATGAATTTAACAGTAATGTCCAATCGTAATGACAATGCATTAGTTTAGTTCCCTCTTCCTCAATAATATCCTATCCGCTGCTTTACGCATTCGGTTAATAATATTAGCCACCGACTTCAGATAAATCGTCAGTCCGCCAGGCTTCAGTCGCTCGCTCTCCGATTCTATTAAAAAAGGACAACTTTAATAAAATAGCCCACTACAAGCTTGTAATAATGTTTCTTGCATACAACATCATGCTTCAATAGGCGAAGATAGTATCGTAAAATTTAACAACGTAGTACGTGTACCTACGTGGTAATGGAGTACCACACCATCGAAGTACCTACGCATACGTGTAATGTTAACTGTGTAAGAAATAACCATGTGTTGTAAGCGCGTGTCTGGAATGAGTTACTCGAGAAAGTTGTCTGTGACGAGGTGCGACCGCTCATAACGAAGGGCTTTCGATTTCATCAGTACCTACTTACTACTTTACGAGTAGGTAAAATTTATAAAACTGGGCTTTTTGTCGAGGCAATTGGTCTAGGAAACTACAAGGTAGACTAGCTATGACGATATTACAATTTTGCAACTTCATGCAAAGGCAGCGTGAGATCTAATAGTGTAATATCTAGCCCAATTATTTTCGTATAATGTGTAAATAAGAATAAATTTGCTAATTACGTTTTACTTATACACTGAAACCTACTTAAGTTAAGAACCTCCATTGACAAAAGCATATGGCTCATATGTTTTTGATCGATGTAGATATTCGTAACTTAAATTTTTGCATATTTTAATAGTACCATTTTATATTATTGATATTACTGTTAAACCCAAAAAATAACTAGTTAGCACCTATCATTATTTATTTATTTAAAAAATCTAGAGCCTCTGTAGCATAGGCTAGTTTACACATATGGAAGTTATTAGCAGTTATATCTACCGGACTGAATGACTAACATTTCAGTTGCATTAGGATTTAATAAGAAAGATACATTAAGTACTCCTCGATCTCAGATAACGTATTACTGACACTTGTGTTTCTTATTAAATCCTAATGCAACTGAAATGAATAACTGCTAAAAACTTCCATATGTGTAAATTTAAATACGCGCTGTAAAAACACTTATGGCATACGTAACACTTCCGCACGCACATAATAAGTCGGACCGGTTGCGCGAGACGAAAAGTTACGACTCATCACATAATCGAATTTGCCAAAGGCGACTCTTACCAAATAAAATAGAGATAAAGGCGCTGACAGATTTGTCCGACATTTGGTCAATAAATACTAGCGAATTGGCATGTTTTATTAAAGGTAGTTGTGTTTAAGATCGGTCGTTGTACTTTTGTCCTAGAGACGAATCCATTTTTTGTGTGTCATATATTTTTTTTAAATCTGAATTGTATCTAAATGTGATTTTATTAATATTTTAGTGATGATCTTGATACGATTATGAGTACCTATAGACGACGAGATTATGGTGTCGGCTATCTATGACATACTAGTCAGCTTGTTGAGCGATGATGTAATCGCGATCAGTCGAGCAAATCTATCAACGCCTTAACAGTATCTAGCCCAATAAGAGCGATGCCATCTTTTACTCCATCCGTGCCACTTTCGCCTCTCTAAAATCCACAAAAGTATATTCTCGCCTAATACGAGATACGTAATTATAAACACCGCGTGAAAGTTTGAAAGTAATTAGCGTATTATGTTTATTACGTGTTTTGGAAAAATTTTAAGATACCTATATAAATTGTAGGCCAATATGGTAATTTGTACCCCGGAAATATTTAACGTAATCATGTCTGTGTACCTCCTACTCTACCTACTTAATGTCTTATTAGCATGTCTTGTAACATTAACTTTTTATTCTTCCCATAGTTATGAGATGTGGTTAAAACTTCGGTAGATATACCTAAGGGTAGGCTACTTAAGGGTTTCATTGCTTCTTATAATTATTTTTTTATACTTTTTTATTAAATTTTTTTTTCTAGTATTTACAATACTATTTCAAAGTGTCATAAGCATTCTGGTTTATTGATATCTGGCATATTGGGACTACTAGTAAACAGGCACAAATTTCCGCAATGTTGACGCAACTAAATTAAAAAGCAGTTGTACTTATATGCCTCTTTTTCTCATCAAAATGATAAGGCAAAAGACTAATTTTAACAGTCTAAATTGATATTTCGTCGCATTTCATTCACTAAAGAGCAAAAGAGAGTGTTTATAGTTTTGGGTTACTACTACCATTGCCGTTATCTTCATTGAAACGCACCTGATACCCTTAATGGTTAAATCGAATGCGAACATTCAATACTCGAATCCTTTAGTTTTTGGTTGATTCTGGATTGTATTTGGATATATCCGGGCTACCACAAATACGTAACATATAATTTGCTTATTTTCAAAGGCCTACATGTTTTACCATTGTTTGGTTTACGGAGCCTTTATATTTTAACGTGCGCACTTATTGTAGATAGTTCGGCAGAGTTGGACAAAGTGGCCCGAATATTAGACGAGCTGTAAATAACCGCGTGTTCCGAACGCGGGTTATACTTTGACGTACTGTATTATTACAGGTTGCCTTAACCCTACAAGTTATGGCTCACCTATTCTATGATCTAAACAGATCGACACTAAATGCCTAATTTTAGTCGAAGTCCATATAGAGTCAATTATGTCGTGAATTGACGAAGAACTTTGACCACTCTTTTTAACAAGGGTCTATCACCACAGATACTTGCACCTTAAGTTTGTGGGCCAGTTCGTCATTTAATTACCACTGTGTTTATTCAGAATCCCCCCGGCGTTACCTGGAGAGCGACGTTAACATCCACTACCGATGCCCGGTGCGGCAGGACCCGCTGCCGCTGGTGCCGGAGCGCGAGCTGGCGCGCCAGCAAGCAGAGCACATGAAGAAACTCTATAGGGAACAGAGGAGAAACAAATACTTGCAGGTATGTACGTTGGTTAAGAAAACTGCTTATAACCACCAAAGCGAATCACGCGCACTAAATGGGTCCGTAGACTGACTTTAATGGGACCGATAATTTGGATAGTATGCGTTTTTAACAAGAGATAAACTTTTATAAACTGCTATTTTATTAGTGAACATTCTATCCAGGTACTTCTCGTATACAAAAACATTCACAACGGGACCAACTATTGGCAATCCGTGCTATACAACCCGTAGCAGGTGATCAGATATTTATGAGTAGGTGTTTTTTTTCACGATTTCACTTCAATGTCGATTCCTGAGAGAAAGTTGTTGTATTTTACTAGTAGAATTACTCCTTAAGAGGAAATTAACTCATAAAATACGATCTTATTTTGCGACTTGCCAAACAATGCCTATAAAAATGTGAGTCTCGTCCTTTTAGCTTGTTGGCTGATTATAAAATTTAAGCCTACCTCTCTTTTATAGTCTATGAAGTCCAACAACAGTTCTGCCTACGCTTACATCAAAGTAATCAATAAGGTTTATTGCGATGATACACTTTGACCATTTCATTAAATTACTAACTATATTTATTTATTATTAAATTAAATAGGTAGTATTAACAACCTCTAGATGTCATTTGATAAACAAATGTACTGTACATCAAGTACACATTTATCATTAATTGAACGTTTAAATATGATCATGATCTCTGTCACAGTTGGACACTGACAGACACTCGCACAGTTAAAACGAGAATTAACCGATAAAAAATCAAAACTCTCGATAACTCGTACAAGAAACCACTTTCCACCGTCTTATCCATGCTTGATGTATTTTCTCCTTAAACCAACGAATCGGCGGGGATCGATTCGTAACACATTGTACGAGTAAGTACCTATCGATTATTCTAACATGAACACGGTATCGAATGCGATTACTGCGTCAGTCAAGGCCCCACGACGATTGTTTAATCCACTTAAACAGTTGCTGGCACGCGACTGCAGTTTGGTCGATATCACATAATAATTATCCCGCGATCTATCTATTGTGTGTGTATTGGGAACTAACTATATTGCGATAACGTTTCATTAGTCAGTCAAGAAACGCACGTTATTATTTTGTAACGTGATTACAAATTGTGAATAATTTTATTACTCGTATAAAGCAATGCTGGAAATTTCGCACACCTCTTGTTCGTAGTAGTATCGACTTTGTTTAAAGAGCTTAACTTGAGGTTTGGTTTAGAAACGTCACAGTAACATTATCTTCCTGCGGTTTCTCTGGTCGCCTGTTTAGTTTTTCCATCCTCGTTTCCACAAACGCGCCGGTAGTAAAACGGTGCGCACGACAGACTGTCACGTAACATTGTGTGTGAGCAAACGAGCTATTTCGGCAAGTTATTCAAACATCGCGGTATTTACTACTGTAGGTTCGTTTACATCGATTGTTTTGTATTTTTGTAGTTAGCGCTAAATTTCATTCATCCAGTAGACGATAACTTGACGTCATGTTGCGAAACGGTGATAATAAACGTATTGATTGCCTTTTTATGTAGTCAAAAACCTTGAAGCTGTAAAGTAATTTAAAGTGTTTTGTATATATATTATCGTGTTAATTTTACAAATATGTAAATTAACTCAAATACTGCTCTTGTCTGAATGGTATGCCGAGTGCGACACTGTACCGACTGTGCAAGCGGACGCACGTTGCATACTACGTGCCACTTGTTTCCACAGAGATAGACATTTTCTCTTTAACGTTTTCTCGGTGAGTACTGTGCGGTGAAATTACCTGCTGATTATCCGCCGGCAAACACGTCGCGATCACCGGCCCTTCCACAGAAACCTCACTCTACAATTTCTAACACTTAGTTTTTCATTCGCATTACGAGTTATACCGCTTTTACTGTTTAAATTTCATACAGTCGTTACCTGACTTGTAGTAAAGAGTAAGTCTTTTCAACTATTTTCGTTTTATTTTACATGTTTTCTAATTAAAACTAAAAGGGAAAAAGTGTTAAACATTTTTTGAAGCATAAACATTTTATAATTAAAATTGGAGAGCGTAACAATGACGATGAAGTCGTAAATAAAGTCATTTCGCAGACGAATAATATCACTCAGACAAACTACTGCGCTATAAGTGTATTAAATATTTTAAAATTATATGACATACTTTACAAGTGATGATCAACATATTGAAACACAATGGTCAAATCAAACTTGTAAAACACGTTATGGGCGAGTTTAAAAATGCGGAAATTGTCGACCTTGCTCTCGCGCATGCCTCGTGAATCGTGAATAACAAATACAAAAGTCCGTTAACAAAATGACCAGCGTATTGCTTACTTCCTTTGCCGTTGTCACAGATTGCTGTTACTGTAAATGTGACTTTAAATGATAGACAGTAAAGCAGTTGGTTTAATGTGAAAAGTGAGTGTGGATGTGGTTATCCAATAGTACCTATGTGCGCGAGGCATAACAAAACAGAACGTTAGTGCAAACGGAGCGCGCGTGCGCGAAAAAGATCATGATAGTATTATGTTAGTGCGTGAATATCGTGGTGCGAATTCATAGATTTGAATTGAATAATCAATGAATAGATAGAAATCTGTGAAAGTAGCCATTATTCTCTTATGTAACAAGTGTTTGCTATTCAATTGATTGTACGAAAGCCGAATTGTGTGTTACAAATTACCCGATTCACGAGATTAGTCAAAATCGAAATATAATGTGTACTATCATTCTATACTACATATCCATATGTTAAAACTTACAGGAAAATGAGATACACTCCGCAGATATAGAAGCATTTGATGCATCAATGAAGGTGATCTTTGAGAGACGTGTGTTTGTTGCGTGATTGCAATCATAAATTATTATTTTTTACTGTTTTTATTTTAAACATTGTTGCAGTCACAACTTCACGCTATTAACAAACGTTCATCTAGCTCCGTATCATTGAAAAACATTTTTTAATTTAAAACATACCTTTTATCATTTAACCTGTAAATAGACACTAATCGTTTTCAAAATGATCAGGGTACGAGTATTAATTTGTTTTGATAACAATAGTTTTGCTTATTTTTTTAAATACTAGCTTCTCTACATTATCCTATAAATAACAGAACTAAGAAACCTTAAATATGTGTTACTTTAACATCAACAGGAACTGCAAGACATGCAAAACAGACGTCACCAAGACAACTTCACACCGTCCCAAAAGAACATTCTCCCACTCAACCGATATGACGAGGCAGAGAGGATAGTGGCCAGAGCGCTGTATGCCTTCAACGGACAGACTACAAGGGAGCTGAGTTTCAGGAAAGGAGACCTGATACACGTCAGGAGACAGATTGACGCTAACTGGTACGAGGGAGAGATCCATGGGAGAATAGGACTGTTTCCGTATAATTATGTCGAGGTAAATTATTATTTGATTACCTAAAACAGGATCGGCCTTTTGGAAGATACATCTACAAGTATTTGCATCATCATCATCATCATCGTTGCCCTTTGGAAATCAAATACTATAATTAAACGCCACAGACTTTTATTATTAATTAGCCGCTATGTGCGATAGGCGGAGATCTTCCAAATGTCTGATACTGGACATTCAAGTTTCATGTAGATTTAATATCGTTAATATCTATTAAAAGATGTTTCTTATTTCCAATTCACAGATAATGAAAGGCGAAGTTGCGCATTCTCCCAAAAAGCCCGCGGTAATCGAAGGTAGAGCGCGCGCGAAGTTCGACTTCACGGCACAAACCAACCTAGAACTACCTCTGAAGAAGGGAGAAGTGGTAGTACTCACGAGGCGAATCGACCAGAACTGGTGGGAAGGCAGAAACGGCAGCAAAACTGGCATCTTCCCGGATAGCTATGTGACCATTTTACAGGAGCCCAGTCTAAGCAAACCGGGTAAGTTTGGTATCGACGTAAAGTTGGAGACGCCACAGGAATCTACGACACTACTGATAAAATATTTTATTTATAAAAATACATTAGGTGTTGGATCATCACATCATTCAAACCTTTGAAAATCGAGTGCATAAAGTAATTGATGTAAATCTCATAAAACACAATACACAGTTCCCCGACTAAAATAACTGTAATATTTTGTTTGTACATAGATACAAGATTAATAAGTCAGCTAAGCAAGGTAAAACGTAAACAGACTTAAAGCTTAGTATCGTCTAAACGTAATTAACGGCTGCAATAGCATGTAATGTGGACTACAAATGTACTATTGTACATAGTACTTAAAACTAAGTACAGTCCAGCCAGAAAAGGAGCAACCCTTACGAGAAACCGAATCACCATCAGTTTTAAGTCTCTGAACCTCCGCTTGGGACTATTTATTGGGACACCCTGTGTCATCTCTAACTCTTAGTAGGTACTTGAATCCCCATCTTAGGTACGGTTAGCCAAGAAAGTGGTCAAACACTTTTCAAACTAAGGCTCGGAGCCTTAATCCTGTTTATTTTATAAAGGAAAACTAAGTGTTTTTGCGAATTTTGATTAATGATTTGACATAATATAATATTAAAATATATATTATGTTCGATATGACTTTTCCGAGTGACGTAGATAATTATCTATTTTGAGTTTTTTTGTTACATTAAAGTAACGTTTTTCACAATTACTTATTTTCGTTTTGGATTACAAATACATAGAATTGAATCTGAAAATATTTGTTTATTGATTTGACTTTTGCTAAACACTTAAGATCCTTGATGTAGGTTCTTTGCGAGATTCAACTTTAGGTTTAGGTAGGAGTCTCAAAATGATGGACTTCTCTTACTTATTTCAGAGCCCCAAATGACAATGAGCAGCGACAAGCCAGTCGCGTCGCCGGCCGCCCACGGGCTGCTAAACGGCACCGCGAAGAGGAGCATGGGCGCGCACAGCTACATGCCGCAGCCCAATAACCCAGCGCTGGGCAACGCGCCGCCTGCCACGCAACCCTTGCCAGGTTAGTTACACGTGAAATTATGGTAGTCAGGAAGGTACAATTAATCAGAACTTTGAATGAAAAAAAACGGACGCGCATGAACTTTATCACTTGCTTAGCTCGGACTTACTACATGTATTGTAACTAGAACTTGTTTCGGACTTAAAGCAAAGCGGTAGACAAATAAATAAAAAGGTATGCGCCAGGCAACACACTTAAGTCATCGTCTCACAGTTAAGTATGAGTTATCATTTTTGTTCGACGAGATATCAAAGTTTTTTTTTTCGACGACGATTCTCTCGACTTTATTCAGAAGAGACCTAGCATCGAACCCAGGACCGTAGGTAGTTAAGCAGTTTTTACAGGAGTTTATTCTGAGATTCCGTTGGCGTGATACATAAATAGTGTGATAGGTATCTTTATTCTATATTCTATAAGAAATATTCGTAAACTGTATAAAGAAAGACAGAGTCATTGTCTTGGAAACTCACGGTGCGACTAGTACAACAGTTTTAAGTTGCTCAGCGAGCTATGAAAAGAGCTATGCTCGGGATTTCTCTGAAGGTTATCCGGCAGAAAACTAAAGTAATCGTTATAGCTTAAAGAATAAGCAAACTAAAGTGGCAGTGGGCTGGTCACATTTGCTGTAGAACCGATAACCGATGGGGAAGACGTGGTCTTGAGTGGAGACCGCGATTAGGCAAGCGCAGCGTTGAGGCGCCCTCCGACAAGGAGAAGCGACGATAAACGCAAGGCTACTGGCAGTGGATGGATATGAATAGCCGAAGATCGGGCGCAGTGGCGTGCATTGGAAGAGGCCTATGTCCAGCAGTGCACTGACGTGCACTTGGGCTGTTTATGATGATGATGATGACTGTCTCGGTCGCCCAGGGTACGTGGCGCGGCCGGCGCAGGCGCGGCTGAGCGCGGCGGAGCGCGGCTACGGGCCGCCCGCCGGCGCCGGCGTCGACCTCAACAACACCGAGCCGCTCTACGTTGACACCAACGCCGAGGCCGTGCCGTGAGTACATTCAGCCTAATTCCGAACAATTTACATTATTCTTCTTCTTCTTCTTCTCGGGTCGATGGCAACTTTATTTTATTTTACAGCCCTTGAATAACAGAGTTATAATACTTAGATTATGAACATACGACCAATAACGGATTTCCATTTTATAGTTACATACATTTTGGAATAGCCCAAAGTTAACATCACTGATCATAATTATTATAGAATAAAGCAATTATCTATGTACGCACGCATGCGTGTGTGTGTGTGTGCGTCTTCGCATGTGCAGCTGTCTGAACACGCAGGATGTGATAGAAGGTGCAATAGCTCACAGTTTGGGGAGAAGCACCGCAGACACACTTGCTGTTGGTGCCGTCAATATAGCCCCACTTTATTTACATTATTTAGTTAGGCCGTTTTCGGTTAGGGTTGCTACACATATAAGCGGGCCGGCATTGTCGGTCCGGCAGTTTTGTTGAACAACAAAGCTGACCCGAAGTAGTGACTGCACTTGTTACACTTCAATCGGCTTGTGCCGATCGTGTAGTTCCTTCAGGTCGACACATTCGATTCGGCAGTATTTGTGGAGCGAAAAAGCGGACCCATTAGCGACTACTAAATCACGTTCGGCTTCGTTTGGCTTGTGCCGATCGGGTAGTTATTATGATTAGATTATGTGCGGCACCCGAGCAGTTTGTAATTCCCGAACAATCGTCTACACTTATTATGTTGGATTTTACCGCAATCCTTACTGACTTTGGAAACTGTTATTCAGTTGACCGAATTTGTATTTTTCTTTATCGAATTCGATTAAACCGAATGCGGTCGACGTATTCGGCCACCGATCTAATGTAAACGCTATTACTGTATACGAAAGTACCTACTGTAAACGACTTGGGAGCCTAGAGTAAAAATAATTGAAGTATCAGAGATAACTCCATTTACAAACTATAAATTATATCTTGATCTGACATTTGCCTTATTTTGAACTCGCATTCCAGCAAAAAAGATAGATATTATGTACCTACTCCTTACTACTCCTTATTCCTACTCCTTATTGCATACTGTACTATTCTGTATAATAATATGATTCATATTGTATCTTGACTTGAAGCCAGTTCTTTCGGCCCATACATATTTTATCTCATATTTCAGGTACCGAGCCATGTATAAGTACAGACCACAGAACCCCGACGAGCTCGAGCTGAACGAGGGCGACACCGTGTACGTCCTCGAGAAGTGCGACGATGGCTGGTACGTCGGTTCGAGCCAGCGCACCGGCCGGTTCGGCACCTTTCCGGGTAAATATCTTCTCTAATAACTCACATACCAGATTCTAATACAAGCCACAACCCTGAAGAGGTCCAGCTGAATAGGTACAGACATGAATATCATTTTTTTTTTAATAGGACTTTCAACCTTAGTTACAAATTGTACCTTTACATTTCGTTGCTTGTGTCTGTAGACCACGAGGTACTGGAACGTACTTACTTGAAAAGAGTGACGCCGGCTGGCTGATTTTATTATTTGGTCAGCCTAAGTTAACCCTATCTAGTTATACCGACTAATTAATATTACAGTAATAAATATAGCAAAATAACTAACACTTTTTTGGCATCCCGGTTTGTATTAGAGACAAGTTTTTCGTTTTAGGATGTCGGTTTGTAAAATTTGTTTCTCAACCGTTTTGTGAAAGATAACATAAGATAATAACAGAGGGCTTTCCCAGAGCAAAATAGTGTAAAAATTAAAATCGTATAATTAAATCCAATAAAATTATATCAAATTCGAAACACTATGTTTACGCTTCATAGTTACTAGCGCGTATTCGCGCTGTGCAAACTGGCAACGTCGCTTTTTGTCTCGCTCTCTGAGAGAAGGGTCGGGTTAAATATTTTTTATTTTAGCGGGAACGCCTTTCGTTAATTAACATACTTTTCTTGATTGTATTGGCTGTCCTATAGACCCTTTAACGCTTGAGTTCACTATAGAGCTTCAATCAAAACTTTAATTGTTGTATCAGGCAACTACGTGGAGCGCATCTGATAGCGGGAGTGGTCGCTGCTGCGCCGCCTGCGCCGCGTCGCGATGTGCGCGCGCCGCTCGCGCCGATGACGTCACTAAGCGAACGCGATCGCGACTCATCGCTCCGACTGTGCTGTTACAAAGCAAACTCACTAACGACGGTAAAGGAGTGTCAAAGAAGCGCTTAGTAGCGACTGCGAGGGGATTATTCGCAATCGTGGCAAGGTACCTACTTCCTCGGGACGTGCGCACACCATCGTGGTTACGACTGAGTAATGTCTCTTTGTTCATTTAGTAAAAGTTCAGCCTACGGGTTGTTCCGATAGGTTCCCGACTGGTTTACTGCCGTTTATGTAGGGTAAAAATATTTTCACGTTAATAACAAGGTTTTGACAACCCTACTCGTATCTATAATGTAACCGTGTACCACGCCCGTTTTATCTGGCTTCCTTGTAACTGTATCTAAGGGCGATGTAGATATGCCTGTAATAATGGAGGCTTACAGGCACACCGGAAGGCCTAAACTAAACCTTAATGATACCAAAACTATACCATGACTTTTTGTTTATTCGTATACAGAATAAAATTCGCTCCGCTATGTTATTATATTACCATGTTAACTGTCACTTATTTACACTCGTAACCCAAAATTACATCATAAGACCTATATTCAGATGTTTATTAAAGTCACTCTCAACAATATATAACCGCTTCCATGTTACTTGATTTTCTCCTAATCACGAAAGCTAATCAGACCCGTTTGTGTCAGTATAATTAATCCAAAGTTGTTTTATGCGTCCCAAAGAGTATGTTTATCGGTTAATAATTATATGATGTTGTATAATTGTATAAAAAATAATAAAAATACTTATATACCTGTACAATTGTTTAGCATAGTTATTTATTTAAACGTAGTACGGATGGAGGTTAGGGCTCGTCTTTTAAAAGTTGATTTTAAAAGAGCGCAGCCATGCACGTGGATTACTAATTCTTATGATTAACGATTTATATAAATTGTGGCAAAGGTCAAACTTTGAAATTTTAACACTTCGGATATTGGATGATAACAAAGTTTCGACTATTTGTATTGATCGGCTATTACCACCGAATAATAAAAAGTGTATGAAGAAGTCATATTTACTCCTAGTTTTATAAAAACGTGTATTTCTCTCCGCCATTTTTACCCATACTTAATAAGTATAATGCCTCTCATTCTTGCATAAACCCTTCAGCACTTTTTATTATTCCGCATTACTACAGTAAAACTGATAATGATTACCGAGTATAAGTATTAGTTACCACATTAACATAGCTATTATAATCGTATAATAATTGTAATACTCAGGCAACTATGCGATTTTGTATATAGGGCGAGTAATTTCGGCAAACGTTGACAATACATTACTGTATGCTTAATTTAAAATTAAGTGGATGGTAAATAGATGAGTCTTTTGTAATCCAGTGTCATTACTGTCATTGTAGCTACTCGAAAGTGAAATCTCCTTGCATGTTTAATCGTTAGGGCATTTTCTGGATGATACCGAATAAAATATTGCGTAAACGTAACAAAAGAAATGTATATTTGTATTGTTTAGGTACATGTTATAAAATCGTTAAGTAACACATAATATTATTTAAAATCATGTTCATCTCAATTTTCACTTTTGTATTGAAATCTACTAAATATTTCGTTATCCTCCAGACAAAAGCCTTGTTGTTACAAAAATGGTTTTATTAAATCTAGTCATGAATGAAATTTTGTACATTTATACATTATTGTATACAATGCCCTTTTTCAATACGATGACTATAATTAATTTATACAATCTTACATACATTTTACATTATATACATTTTGTAGCTATTTTATTAGGGTTTATTTGAATTTTGTGAGCATGCATTGGTTTGGTATAAATAATGATGTAATTGTTGAATTTTCCAAAGAGATGTATCCCTCGCCCTATGTGAAGCTTGATTTGTGTAGTAAGCAAAAGCTTTCATTATTTTTTTAACCCATTGTATTGTTGTATTTACTTTTGTTAATTTATTTTTAATAAGAAGCACAAATATTTTATTTTGTTGTTGACACCTCGACATACGATAACATTAACAGCTATTGTTCAAAATCATCACACCTAATAAAATAATCTTTCTATTTAAACCGGCTTTTATTACTTTTTGTAACTTATTAAATAGCATAAAACCGTTTTCATTTAGTTACAATCATGTTTCTTATAATATTTAAAAAACTAGCAACCAAAAAACCAAAGAAAAGAATAAATATCAAATAAAACTACTTTTCATAAGATAAAGCCATGTTGTCCATGTAGAACCAGCTGTCTTATGGAGAACTTTAATGAACAATGAAGGGTTTTTTGAAAAAAACAACGTAAGTATGCACATGGCACCCGAGTCGCTATTTGAAAAAACCTAGGAAATTTCGCGGGCTGCCTTGAACGATCCCCTTTTCCATTAACAAAATAGTCCTCTGGCAAAGTCGGCCCCATTATTCTAATGTCCTCCAAACAATATAAAATTTTACACTAAGAGTCATTAATGTGTTAGTTCTGCCGTTAACTGTCAATACGAATCCACTGGTATTATATCGTAGAACTTGTTAAGAAAAATTCAAATAATTAAGATTTTTACAAATTTATGTTACTGGATAAATCTTTTAAATATAAAATATTTTTCACTTAACTGTTATGTACGCAACTGTACAAACCAAATTACATAACAACTTCGTCAAATGAGAAAGTCCAACCTGGACTTTCGTGCGGCCGCTTTTAATGCTTATTCGAATTTGGTCGGTTAATAAGCCAAAATCGACGCGGCATGGTTTTTATTTTTATTAATTAAACTATCTGGTATTTCTAGTTGAAATTTTGTGTATGTATTTTTGAAGTAACGCTCTAATTATTGTTAAATCATTGAATAAGCAAACTCACTGAAAACCAGTGTTTACGGTGTTCGAAATAATCCACCTCCAAAAACGAATAATATCGCTGAAAGTCGTCAATGGCTTGGAGTAGGCTGATGAATTTTCACAGGACAGATTGAGTATACAAGAGCTAACCTGGCTAAGTTCCTGGATTCCTTCATTCGAGAGCCAGAGCCATTTTTCGATAAAAAAAAACATACCTGCTACACCATGCTTCTGGTGTTAACGTTACCGCAGCAAAAACTGAAATAAATCTGAATCCTTAAGCACACTAATTTAATATTTTCCGTACTATTACACATCATCTTAAGCTATCTTTCTGCATACTTAAAATCCAGCTAGACCCAAAACTTTTAAAAAAAATGCTGCGGTAAAGTTACCATCAAAATCTGTTTTTCTTGAATAACTGACACGGTTATATGCACTAATTTCTATTTTCGGGTACATTTTACATTACACCAGGTAACGCACAGATTTTCTTTGATTCTTGCTTGATTTTTCTGGAGTAACGCACGCAAGGTACCTACAGATAGACAAATGAATTACAGTCAGGTAGAAAATTTGTAGTTCTCTTCGTGTTAGTTTTTTAATACTAACTTGCATACAGTTGTTAAAATTATTATAAAACTGTAATTGGCCTACTTCAGCCTACTCCACGCTTTAGATAAAAGCAGATAATGGTGTGCAATTCAATGTGAATAAAAATTTTAAAAATATACCGTTTTAGCTTTATTTTTGTCATTAGGTTACAGCTTTATTGATACATTCATATAAAATACACATATTAAATGATAGAATTAATAAAATAAATACTTTAAATAAACTAACTTAACCTAAACTATAAACTACCTACTCAAAAATAAAGGCGTGTCCGTGAGGCATAGAGGCGAGGATACTGGCAGCGTTTCCTCGCTGAATTGCTAAACTAAGCCTTTGTGCGAGGAACAAACCAGCTTTTTTATTTTCCGAAATAAAAATCAATTTATTTTGTATAATGAGCCCTCTAAAAAATTTTTTTTTAATTTATTCAATGTACAGAAGAAAAACAAAAAAATATGTTTTTCTGTTTTGTAAGTTTTTTTTTCTGGTTTTATCCCTTTTCGGGATCGCATTTTATCGAGGGACACAGAGGGCCACACTAC
This sequence comes from Anania hortulata, assembly GCA_963576865.1. Taxonomy (NCBI): domain Eukaryota; kingdom Metazoa; phylum Arthropoda; class Insecta; order Lepidoptera; family Crambidae; genus Anania; species Anania hortulata. Next base: position 13,613,694 of record OY756396.1, on the reverse strand, counting down.
GCATTAGTATTAGTATGCGCAGGGTTGCTAAGCAACGAATATGTACGATGACAACACAATATTTAAGTGGTGACGTGTGACTCATAACAACATACCAATTATTTAGAGTTTAATTAAGTACAACGTAGTGTTTTACTTTATCAGTGCTAGGTACCTACTTTCATAGTATTTAATAAAACAACAACTGTAATTGTGTAAAAACTAAAAATGTCTGAAACAGACTGGAGAGAAATACTGAGTTTCTCACAACGAGAGCTCATTCAGGCCGATAAAGAAAAACTGTGCGAGAGTTTGTCTTGGATGGAGGCGGATGATATTGAATTAAACTTTTCAGACCTAAAAACGCTCTTTCGACTGGCTCAGGATATCTTAAAATACAAAAGTGAACAGGTAAGTTACCTATCCATATCGTTTTAATTAGATGCCATTGAAAATGCAGTTTTTTACAAATGTAAAGATTGTTCAGCCAACTTTTTTACTCTGTTTAATGTGTTCAGGTAAACAATTTGCATGGACAACTTGAGACAGTGCAAAGAAAAAGTGTTAAATCAAAAACAAAAGGGTCTTTTACGGGTAAGTATTCCACAAACTTAACATTATTACATACATAGAATGCATACCTACATAGAATAATATAATAAATTATATTATTCTACCAACAAACCACTGTAAGCATTCTTATTAAAATCTCCAGAATCCCCAAGTAAAGGATCTGATACTGTCTTGGAAACTATCGCTCATCAAGAAGAAGTAATTAAGGCGAATAAAGAAATTCTTAAACAATTATACGCGGACATCGCTGAATTAGAAAAAAAGAAAAATAATTTAGACGATAAAGACAATGTGGACAGAGACAGTGAATCAAGCAGAGATGTGCTCTCAGAAATAAACGAGGTTGCTCACCTCGAAAATGAAATAACTATGAAAAACAGACACATCAGAAAACTGCTCAGTGATGTTAAAGTATGAACTTTTTTGTTTTTGTAACATACAACGCGTTTAGGTATTAATTACTTTGTCAATACAAAATTATGACATTGTTTCCTCAGGTATTAGAAGAAGAAAATACGAAACTTAAAGAAAAATTATCAGTGTTTAAGAATAAACTTACTGAGGCTACAAATCTTATTGAAAACTTGACTGAACAATTATTAGCTCTAAATAACGAGTCTTCACAACTAAAAGGTTCGTTTAATTGAAATTGAAAAACATATTATTTGATACCTTATCAGATAGTTACATTGTTTTTCTACTTTTACAGACATGTTAGGAAAATCCGAAGAAACTAAATGTAATTTATCTATAGAAATAGAATCACTCAAAAAAGAGTTACTTGAAAAAGATTCTAATAAAGAAAGCATATTTAAGGAAATAAAATGTAAAGTTCAACATTGGAAGGTTTGTAGTTTCGAACTTATTTCACTAGGAATCATCTTTACATTTAGCAAATAATATTAAGTTCAGCTCATCTTAACTTACATGTTCTTCCCAGAATATAGCTCGATCTAAGAAAGCTGAAATTGAAGCTTTGTGTAACGAGAACGCACAATTAAAAGAAAATATTAGCCGCACGTCACATCCAGCCACACCGTTAAAGGTATTTTAATGCTCAATTCATTGAATGTTGTCAATTTATCCTAAAATATAAGTAAATGCTAAATTTTATAGACCCGACAGAGAGATGCCGAGGAACGCAAAATAAAAGAAATGCAACTTAAATTATCTGAAGCATCTAAACAAATAGAACTATCGGCAGATGTAATTGAACAGTTAAAAACAGAAAACAATCAATTAAAATTGCTGATTGAAGAACCAGTAGAGGTGCCTGTTTCTGAAACGAAAAATGAAAGTGATGACAATAAAGAAAGAAGTATGATTATTAAGTTAAAAAAGAAGGTAAAAATATTGAGCGTTGCCCTGCAAGAAGCTGAAGAAATGATTATTGTTAGAGACAAAGAGGTAGATTTTACAGTTCATTGTATTCAGGTTCAGCCGTGTACAAAACTGGAGTTGCGTAACCAATTACGAATTAATACTGTTTCGTCTTTGTACGAAACCAGTTACGATCAAATACTTTTTCGTCCTTGTTTGGAACCAGATGCGATCTTGTGCCCCTTTTTGATCCGGAATGTATCCCATAGTATGATCCCGAATAGTAGTTAAGCCTTTTTCATTACGCAGGTGATTGTAATATGTTATTATCTTTAAAAAAATTGACAATAAGTTAGTGGGTGGCTTAGAAGCGAAGCGAATAAGGGCAAAATATTTTTCTACTGTAAAACTCTACCTATTACTAAAATAATTACACTGCATGAACAATGGATTATCGCTGTATACGAACCTCGTTACCGATTAAACAAAAACAAAAATTTGGCTCATTTTAACACCTTGTAATCATGTAGGTGATTATAGTAATATAAGAACACTTCAACGCTACACGCTTCTGACGAAAACGTACGTTCATAGTATTTAATTTATGTACTGTAAAAGGATAAAAGTCTTTGATCGCAACCGGTTCCGTCCGTGCAAGGACCGAAAATCTTCGATCGTAATCCATTCAATTCAATTTTGTTTAGTTACAGTAGGTAGCGTTATTTGTTAGGTAAGTACATTACATGTCACATATGGATCCTGTCGGACATAACAATATAATGTAAGTAGGTACATAATTATTTTAAAATTAAAAATGTAGGACATTATTAAAGAATATATAATTTTATCGTTTTTCAAAAGAATTAACGAAATAATTACTTATGTGATTAATAAATTCAACAATTAAAAACAACAAAGTACGTACAAGTGCAAAATAGAACATGTATATTTGTTCGTGATTGGTCACGAAACTTCAATTTCGTAGAAGGCTGAAGGGTATTCAGCACAGATTACTTTAAAGTTAGATATTATAAACAATATTATTTTTAGCTAGCTGATATCACTTCTCAGCTACAAGTGGTACAGTCTGAAGAAGGTATCGGAGCATTGCTAGAAGGACTTAAAAATAAAAAACGTCAGCTGAAATTTAAAGACGATGGAATCAAGTCTTTAGTTCAAGAGGTTAACACTTTAAACCAACTTGTTGATGAACTGCAACTTGAAAATGAAACTTGCAGGTAATTTGTCGAACCTAAAGCTTTACGTTACTATAAATCAAATTTATAAAATTCCAAATCTTTTAAGGCAAAAGCTCAATCTACCACCCGTAGAAAAAATTCCAACGAAAGGTATTCTGAAAAAGCTTTTTGAAACGGAAGAGAAGCATAACAAAATGAGTAAATATCTAAAGAAGATAGAAAATAAACTTACACAAGCCCAGTTAGATAACCGCATTTTAAAAACAAATTGTAATAAAATGATTGATATGCTTACTGAGATAGGATGCGCAAAGGAAAAAATTGATGAAGTTATTCGACAGAGTGAATATTATACAGATGTGGAAAACGATGGGTAGTATGAAATGATTTTTATATTGCTATTTTGCTATTACTTCTGTTTCTCATAATTTTACTTTGTAGGATTAGCGGTGAACACAGACCACAAAAGTCTCTAGATTTAAAAAAAGAGGAGCCCGTCCGTTGCAATTGTGAAGCAGAAATGCAATCAATAGCTGATGAAAACGAGGGACTAAGAAAAGGCCTTCAAGAAATTCTAAATTTCTTGAAAGATAACAGTTAGTACCAACTTCATTGACATGAATAAACACACATTCAACACATTTATTAAACATGGAAATTGATTGCTAACACATTTTAACACATAAATCCTATGTTTGCCTTTGCCTAAAACACTTTCAGGTACCACATCTTCTGGAATATTATCGTTAGAGTGCCCTAGTTTAGATGCCATCTTACAATCAATGGAAGCACGACACGCTGCTGGTTGGTTTGCTCCTCATATGACTACAGTTATGGAACTACGAGCTGCTTTAGGTGGTAGAGATGCACTACTTACTGCTTTACATGAAGCCAGGTACGCGGTTTTTTTTTTTTCTAAGCTACATATTGGTTTGCTGGTCTCCTTCAAACTCTCCCATAAACACACACACACATAGCCAAACGTTTATCCCATGCCTTTATATTCTTTTAAAAACGTTCTTAAAATAAAATTTTCGGCTACTTCACGATAGACCGTACTTAAGATTTCTATTTTATAGAAAAGAAACATTTGACGTTATGACCAAACTTTCCAATGAGTTACGAAAATCTAAAGAACTGGAACATAAATTAGACGAAATAGAATCAAAACAGAAATCAGAAATAACTCATGATGAAAATGATACTGAAAATATAGCAGTTCCCTCAAAAATTACAATCGGTGAATTTGGATCATGGATGTCCTTTGAAGATAGTAAAATTGAGTTCAATAATAAAAGTCAAGTGGAAAGCCATATAGTTAAACGAAATGCTTCTTATGAAGATTATTTAAAACAAGGGTTGTGCTACTTTCACGAAAAGTTTAAAACATTGTTTGAAAAGATGACATCGATAGTTGTGCAGTCTGCTGATCAACAAAACAAATGGTCAATTCAAGAAGAACAGTACAAAGCACAAATAGTAAATTTAAGAGGTCAACTTACTCAGCAAGAGGAGGAAGATATAAGTGAAGACTCTCCTGGACTTATACCAATACACAGTTCAAGTTCATTAGAAAGAAAGTGTTCTTATTTAGAAGAGTGTTACAAATATATAAGAACTACAAATGAAAACATGAAAAATGAAATCATGGAAAATAAAAAGGAATCTATGCTTATGACACTTGATTATGAAACAAAGATTCAGAGTCTGATGCTTATCATTGCAAATCTCTTTGATAAACTTCGCAACTCCATATCAATTGATTTGTTTTGGAATCAAAATGCTGCATTAAATCAAGCAATTATAAACCAGAGAAAAATGTTAGAAGAAAATTTAAAAAAAGAAGAAATCTATGATTTTCAAAAAAGCTTGGAAGACTTAAAAATAGACATCTTAAATAACTTAAAAAATGATTTACGATACAGTGAAAGTACGTATTAATAACAATTTCTAACATAAATAGTAGGTAATGTGATCTGTTGCTAAAATATAATTTTTGATTTCAGAAAAAGATAATAAAAACAAAGTACAGACGTTTTTTAATAACGCTGAGCAATCTATAATGAAAAAACAGCTCGAAGAAGTATGTGCTGAACTTGAAAAAAGAGATCAGAGAATTAAAATATTAGAATCGAAAAACGTTGAATTGCAAGAAACACAGGCAAATTTAATGTACTTAAACTCACAGTTTGTTTTAAATAGTTGTTTTTTATAAATAAATTCATATCAATTTTTTTTTAATTATTTATAGAGATAATAACATGGTAACTACTACAAAAGAGGAGATAGACCTCATGAAAACCCAATTACATAAATTAGCTGAAGAAAATAAATTATTGAAAGAACAATGTCAACACATCGAAAGTCAACTTGATATAGCTTTGCTGCAGGTAGGTAATAAATGTTGTTGTATTCTACTTAAAAAATTAAGACAAGTTGATTCTAACGTTTTTATTCAGATGCAAGATAGTCAACAAAGGCAGATGAGTTATGACATGGAAATAAATATGCTAAGGCACCAGATACTGGATTTGCAAGCTGTTGGTGATAACAAAGCTATTATTGCCAGGTAAAGTACCAACTGCTATAGTATTCATCATCATTGTTTTGTCAGCCTATTGCAGTCCACTGCTGGGTGTAAGCCGGGACTAAAGAACGCCAAAGAGCACGATCTCCTTTTTACTTTTTTCGTCCAGCTATTGCCAGCCATATTCCTAAGGTCGTCGGTCCATTGAGCCAGGGGCCGTCCTACACTACATTTTCCGAGGGGTGAATGATGATCTTGCTCGAGAACCAGTTTACTCAACCTTTCATCGGTTTAACGACAGATGTGGCCAGCCCAATGCCACTTTAGCTTGCTACATTTATAGACTATGTCCATAACTTTGTTCTTCTGCCAGGTGACCTTGTTTTGGAGTTTATCCCATAACGAGATCCCAAGCATTGACCTTAACTAATATTACGTCTTTTCTGATAAAAGAATATTAAATGTTTTAATGTTTTAAAAAAACCTTTTATTTGGACTTGTTGAGAACTGGTGTTATCAAACCAATGCTAATAACGGATTAATTATATGATTTTTATAATCCACAGACTAAGCGGAGAGGTATTAGTAGCACACTTACAAGCATCGGAAAGTCACAAACGGATAGAAAGGTTGAGTGCATCGCTAAACAAAGAAAAACAATCTAGAGTCGAAACTGAAGAAATGCTAAAAGCAAGGCAAAAGATTTTTGATATTTATGCGTTGAGATTTGAATCCAAATTTAGGTAAGTAGGGATGTTCATGGGGATGTTTATTTATACTCGGTAGTTTTGTTTTTTAATTTCTTTTACTGAATTTGTACGGAATTTTGAATCTTTTTTAAGCTTCCAGTGCATGTTTTCTAGGTATATGTATGAAGTTATGCAAGTTTTAAGGCAACAGTATCACGGCGGTCTACCATTAGCTTCAATTGAAAACTACTTAAATAAAGTAGAAGATCTTAATAGAAAAACTCGTGCAGCTGATGAGAAACTTCAAGATATTGAAGATTTACAGTTCAGTTTGATGACTAAACATTCAGTCTTTGAACAAATTCTAGATGTCTCGAAGAATAAGTGTATTGAAGAAGAAGACGGTTGTCCTCATAAATTAAAAAATATGGTCATGGTAATGCAATTATCATCGTCAAATAATAAGTACATTTTACTCTTTAACTTCCTTAGTTTTCGTAGCTTGATTGAGTTTTTGATATAAAATTTTCAGGAAGGAATACATTCTCGCGAAGAAAATCACTATTATAAAAAGCTTAGAATGTTAGAGCATTCGCGAGAAGAACTTTTAAAATATTGCAATGATTTGGAAAATACGCTAGTTCTTGTAAATCAGGGTTTTGAAAAATCAAACATGGTTACTAAAAAGATTAATGGGGAAGAAGTTCCTAATTTGGAACTAGAGGATATACAGTCAGACGAAGAACCAAATACCCGAAGTACGTTGACCAAATGGTATGTTATTTGATGTACTATTTCTCTTTCTAATTATTTTTTGTTTTACAGAAAGTCAAACAGTAACTTTAGAAAAACCACAAGTGCTAAAACCAATGCAGCCTGCGATTGGAAAAACTGAAGTTGACGAAAAGAAAACTGACATCGAACCGGGTAAACCAAATTACACACAGGTATCAAACCAAAAAGTAGATAAGGTCAACGTGTATGTACAAACTGAAAGTACAATTCTTCAGAAAGAAGTTAAATTGATACAGACCGAAGTAGATCAGGAAAAATTTGTCTTAAAAAACAAAAATATTTTTTTAAAATCAGAAAATGAAAAGATAAAGAAAGAACTTAACGATACTATAGTCTTGACTAATCGACACATGGATGACATAAATAAAATTCACGCTGAACAGATCAGTATGAAAACAAAAATTGAAAATCTAATGGATTCCAATCACCAGAAAGACATGGCAAATGAGAGGCTACGCATAGCTCTTGAAGAATTAAAAAGGCAGAATGACGATTTCAGATCAGTCCAAATTACATATCGTAATAAACTGAGAGATGCAGCAAATGAAGAAAATAAATCGTTACTTATGGCCATAAAACAATTAGAAAACGACAAAAATAGCATTGTGTTGGAATACCAAGAATTGTTACATACTGAAAGAAATGAGTTTTCAAAATCCATGAAAGAGCAGAACTCTAAAATACTTGAATTGCAACATAAACTAGACAGGTAAAAGTTTCAACATAAACTTAAAAATTTTAGCGTGTTGTTTGATTTAGTAGTAATACGAGTTGTATAGATTCAAAGCCTACAAACTACTAAAATCTACACTTTGTATACAATTTTCACAACACACTAAAAACTTTTCTGATCTGTTTGGGAGATTAAGTAGCTGGGCGTACCGAACTACGTAGCTTCATCTCACAAAATTTTATAAATATATGTATATCTAAAACTGATGAAGATTATAGTTTAAACAAATTGGTTTCACAGTTACAGTAGCTATTCGTAACATATTCCTACAACAGTACAGTTTTTATTTTGGCCACCACATCCATCAGCAACCATGCAAATTGTATTAAATTCGCTTGGATGCTGATGCTGTGATTTATTTTACATTTGCGCTGTCATATATTAAATTATTATCATAATTATACAAATTATCATAATGTTCAAATTTAACGGCAGTTAATATATTTCAGACATTATTGTTTTTCGACAATAATGCAACTGAAAGGCATCAAAGTATTTGTTTAGATTAATTCACGAATTTTTCTTATGTTCTTGGCGATTTCTGCGGCGTTTTTCTGTTAAAACAACAATTCCTCTAATAATGAATGAAACGGTTACGTAAGAGAAATTCTATGCTTTGCAAGGAATTTATAAATACTACGTTCAACTGGAATAAATGCTCTTGTCGGTAAATCTGTACCGAGCAAGAGATACCACACTGACCGTCATATGCTATTTCTAACAAGAGTTACAATAATATTTTAAAATTTGGGGATAATGGAAGAACACTCGGTTTATGTCTGTAGGAATGATAGTCATTTAGAGTAGGTAGTATGTGAATGAAGTTATACTACGAACTAATATTACGAATAACTTTTTTTTTTATCGTTTTTCTAGGGTTTATTGATGCAATCGTTTGATTTCGATATTGCGTACCATTGATATCGTGTCTATGTGTAGCGTACTTTCTATACATATAACGTACTATCGATGTAGTGTCCATTCGATGCAGTTTTCGATGCTTGGATCTACGATATTACAACTTTCGAGAACTCAGTTATCAATAAAATTAAATTTAAAAACGATTTTTTATAAAAGAAATAACCGACTTTAAAAACACTAAAAAGATAAAAATAACATTTAAACAAACATGCCTAACAGTTATTTTTGGAGCCGGTGCCAGCTATGGAGTGTTTAAATGTTTTTGTTTGCACCGACACTCCAAAAATAACTGTTAGGTATGTTTGTTTAAATGTTATTTTTATCTTTTTAGTGTTTTTGAAGTCGGTTAATTTTTTATAAATATTTGTTTTATTTGTCTGTTTCAGTGGTTTTTTTTCCACTATTAGTGGCGATCTGTGATGTAATTATAGCTAAAGTGCATCTCATGACGATTCAAATAAGTCTAAACACGGCTCTGATACATTGTTTTATCTCAGAGTTCTGGTGCTTACCTTCCACCTTCGTCATCAGATCAGTTTGATAGTACCATGTTCACCAGAATAATTTACTAAAATTTGATTTGTCGACTATGACGAAGCTTGACTGTCTTAATGAAGATATCTTATCGCTACTCGTGGAATACTGTTGTGGCCAACTATGGTTTGCTTCATCAGTTCCACCTTAGCAAATGATACTTTCTGAAAGCAAATGCTTGACTTGTTGTTGAATATACTAAAATCACTATATGTATACCTATTATATTTAACGAGTTCCCTCAATTCCTCACAAATTCCATCATCAGAATTAAATTTAGAAAAAAATGGACCAATCTGAAATATACCCTTCCAATTGAAAAAATATTTCTTTAAATTAACGGCGGAGTTCTAAGGCAATAAACATAAAAAAAACATACAATCGAATTAAGAACCTCCTCCTTTTTTGAAGTCGGTTAAAAAAACCCCCGACACAAATGTCATCAGCAGCATCAGCTCAAGGCCTCGATCATCATTTATTTAACACCGACTAATTGAAACCATCCTTATGAGTCCAAACACGATATATCTGCTGTGAGTTACTGAGGACTTGGGAATCCAGCAGTCTCTTTGTTGTGCATCACCAGCTCAAGGCCTCGATCATCATCTTTTAACACCTACTCATTTAAACCATGCTTGTGAGCCGAAACACGCCAAATCGGCTGTAAATTGCCGATTAAAAATCATCATCTATTTAACACCTACTCATTGAGACTATTCTTAAGAGCTCTAAAATACTATACCTTCTGTGAGTTGCCGGGGGGTTGAGAATCCAGCAGTTTTCTTAATGTGCAGCATTAGCTCAAGGCCTCGATCATTATTTATCTAACACCTGCTCATTGAGACCATTATTATGAGTACAAACACGATGTATCTGCAGTAATTTGCTTAGGGGTTAGGAATCCCACAGATTTCTTGATACCGCAGCATCAGTTCAAGGTTATCATGGCTTGAGAATACTACTGAGGAAACAAACAGTGCATCAATTCAAACTACCGGACCTGTTAAAGTTTGCGATAAGCTGAAAAACCTTTTTGTCTAGTAGGAAATGAGCTGATAATCTTCAAACGGCTGTACAGATCCTCATAAAATATAGCTAAGATCCATTTCTGTAATATCAGCTTTAAAACAAAAAAGTACATCAAAATTGGTCCATTCGTTTAAAAGACAGACAGATACACAGAAACACACGTTAAACTTATAACACCCCTCTTTTTCGTCGGGGGTTAAAAATGATTTTAATTAACAGACAGTTCAGCCGAAGAATATAGATAGACAAACAAAAAATGTGTGCACAGTTATTTTAATTAAATTCTATTATTATTAAAATCCATGTCACTGGCATCATGTCATCATCAAAAAAATCTAAGTGTCGCAACTCAGTTCTTGTACCGTAAAAAGTTGTTTTAATATGCGCTGGCTCGCCACGGTCGATCGAAAGCTCCTAAACATTCGCGTTCTCCTACCTTTTCATGAAGAAATTGTGCGTTTTTGTAAGCAGCAGCAAGTAACGGTGACGGCTATTCGATGAATCACAAAATTAGAAAATATTAAAAATCGTGATTTAGTTTTCTGTAAAATGTAATATTATAGTATTGATTTTGATCGATACCCAGATATACGGCCTGCTTTGACTTTTTGTTTTTCTTACTGATTGTTTATGACGTGTTATGTCATAGTTACTTTAATTTTAAGTCAAAAGTGCTATTTATTATTTTATTACTGTAATTTTCAATAAATATTTTATAAAACATCGATTAACTAAAGAAATACCATTTAAGGACATTTAAGTTGTCGTAGTGGCTTTTGCGATAAACAGTATAATTTACTTGGTGCAATGTGATATCATGTCAGTGTTAGGTGTAATCAGCAAAGTTACAGATGTTTCTCCGCTTGAAAATACAAAGTACCTGCAGTTAGTTACAAAATTAACAAATAAAAACTTAATGGATAATTTGCGGCAGTATTATTAAATTTTTTAACTTTACCATTTAAAGTAAGGGGTACAAAAAATAACAGGGCATTATAATGTAACTAAGGTCATTGCTAGACTAATCATAACAAATTTAAAAAAAAGAACTGTCATTAGCAAAATAAAACTTCAAAACAGTGCTATTAAGGAAGATTGCAGTCAGAAAGAAGAAGAAGAAGGAACTTGTTTACTAAATATTAGACTGCCATGCATATCTTGGTGTTTTTAAATATTGTGAAAATAAATTATTATGTGTTATTATATTATTTGAGCTATAGTTATTGAAGCAAATTGAAGCAAATTTGTGTTATGATGGCAGCCTCTATCTGGTGCATATTTTGCAGAATACCTATCAAAATATAATTAAAAATATGTATAACACCAAACCCAATCCTTTAACCAAAAAAAAAACTCCGGAGACTCCGGAAAATAAAAAAATACGCGTTTTGTGTTTCTGGCGTTTTTGTGGTTTTTGATTCGAATCCTCCACGGAGATATAATTCGTGACGATCGTAACGATACCTTAAACTGCTATCGAAAAACGGCGCGAAACATGCAATGTTTTAGTTAATAATTAATGACCTTACCTCAGACCATCCGAATACTACCCCGCGGCCCGCCCGCCATTTTTTTGTTGTCTCCCAGTCGACACACGCATACAAATAATTGTTAAACAAGCTTTGGTAAACGGTAACTTTATACTGGGTTACATTGCAAAGGGGTGCAAAATCTTGAGTGGCTCAGAATCAGTAACTCAATCGAACTATGCAAAGAACGAAAAAAATATATTTTACATTTAATTATTTCTATCCGCTGTTAAAAATCGTACGCGTGGATAATTTAACTCACTTATGAAAAAAAACCACCGTATGTGTACTGCGTAAGGTCCTTGTCGGCTCGCCGTACCTACGCCTCTAATGAATGACCGCGCGGCTTTCGTAGTCTTTCTATTGACTTTATGTTAGGATATTTTAAAGTAATTTTTATACCCTGTAGATGTATTATCAGATTATTATCATATTTTTAATTAATGAATTTATTCATGTCAGCCTATTGCAGTCCACTGCAGTACGTAATGAAAGAGCCCCCCCCCCCCCCCAAAAGCGCTAAACGTGCACCAATAATATATTTCGTACAATTACATAATTATCTTTCGTAAATATTCTAAAATCAGTTCTGTTTTACCGAAGTCTCCAGGAGTGCGAAAGAATTTCTTGCTAGTACTCACTTGTGAATCTTCACCAAATTTCGTTTCCATTTTTCTGGGTCTTTTTGACGTTTCCGTGCATTACTGATTATTTAAAGGTGTAGGATTATCGTTTATTATTCGCTTTTTAAGTAAAATCTGTCAAATTCCACCTTAAAAACAGTACAGTAGTTCCTGACAGGAAGTAATATGTAGGAATCAAATGAAACACGGGTACTTGATCAAGAAGTATATTCCGGACCGTCGTTAGCAATTTAATAACGCAACTTAAATACCTACTAACACAGTGCAATCGACTTAACGAACGCCTGTGATGTACGGTGGAGTACGATGGCCGGTTTGAATTTTACTTTCGCAAAATTATCGGATTGGACATAGACCAGGATCTCAGGAGGATAGTATGGAGCTTAGTGTGCAAAATATGAGGACCGCACTCTGTAAATTGTTAAAAGCTTGCAGATTACGACTCTATTTGTTGCCGGAAAATTCGCTGGTCCTTTTTTATACTTAAATACCTTAAATATCAAGTAAATCTATCGAACAAAATTCTTTGAAGCCCTTTTTTATTATTATAAACATAATCTTCAATTTATATAGTTGTTGAGCACTGCCACGTTTTTTAAAAACTAAAACTAAACTAACATTTAATTTTAAAGAAACTTAATTCTGCTTAAAAAAATAAGAGACCAGCAGAGCTGCCGGCAACAGGAGCTTATGTTTGTTTGGTGTCTCAGGTAGAATAATTAGAGCATAGCTAGTCGCTGGTCTTTACACTTGCAAGCTCCATCCAGGTGTAGGCGCCAAAGAAAGTTGTTTTTGAAAAATGTGAAAACCTTTTTATTTTTTATCATGGCCATTACCAATAGGTACTTATCTCATTTTTGCCAAATTGAGTAGATGCCGCGTAGCCGCCTTGGATGTATACGACTCATTATTTACTTCCTAAACTTTACAACATTACATAAATCATCTCGCCTCATAGATAACAATACCGTGACTAACGTAATAAGCTATTAATTACTTATTTATTGCAGCAATGAAAGTGACACTAAATCGTCCAACGCTGAAGCCGCAAAGGAAGTCATTAGTAATTATATGAATAAAATTACTACTCTTGAAGATAAGTGTTTTAAAGCGCAAAGTGAATTAGACAGTTACAGAACTGAGTTGTTAGTAGTTTTTTAAATAAATTGGGTTCTAAACAGTAAGAACAAAATACTTTATGGTTACTGTTTACAGGATGACTTATCAGAGTGAAGTGGATCGCTGGAAAAATTTAGCTAACGAAAGACTGGCCAAAATTGGACAACTCGATATTCAACGGGAGGAACGCCATAGCCAAGAGGTAAGTTTTGTTGTTTACTTATAACAAAACTTATTTCATATTTAACTAGAAATTTTAACTATTTAGCTACTGAATTTTAGATAGAGTCTTATAAAGCAGAGTGTCAGCATTGGTTGTCACAATTGAATGAAACACAGCGTGAACAGTTTGAGCTACGTTCGAGATTAACTGAACAAAAGGCACTGTACGTCAAACAGCTTTCTGATAAAGATGCAATTATAGAAGAAATGCGTTCAACGGTTTACAACTTGAAGGTGAAACTTATTTTGTTTTTCATTTATTTATATTTTTTGAAAAAATGATTTTACCGTATCCTGAAATTCATTTTTAGGCCCAAATTTCAAGTATGCAGAGTTTGATCTCTGTGAATGATACTAGCTCTGACCTCTCCGCTATCATGGAGGTGGATGAGCATAGTGTCATGACCTCGCACCGCGACTCTGAAAGATTACAACTTAAATATGGCTTTAATGCCGACTCACGCGATATGGATGTTGTAAAGATACCTGCCTCTTCTACTGCAATATGGTATGTCATTTTTTAACTTTCGCGTTACATGAGTATTTAAAGTTAAAGCGGGATTTAATGCGACTATGTTGAGGATTGTAATTTATGTAATGGATGGATTAGGATGGAAGGGAGCAAAATACCACCCTAATGCTCCAAGACAACCTCACCTGCTCGCGGTACACTTTGTTGACTAACGAACGAGACTTTGACCGACGACTCTGACAGACGACCGGCAATTGGCGGCATAACCATGTAGCCTAAATACCCAGGCCAGTGACGGGCAACAGCGTTACTGGTGTTATAAAGCTACGTACTTCGATTACCACCCCGCATGCCCGCCCAGCGTAGCGATTTTGGACATATTCTTCCCATGACTAGAAATCATAAGTAATTTTGTTCTTCAAGAAAGGGAATAAAAAGCCTTCTAAACAATTATAGACCAATTCCTCTTTTTGAGGGTCATAACGAATCGTCTCGCGCATAGATTTGACGACTTTCAATCTCCCGAACAAGCTGGTTTGAGAGGAGAATATGGCGCCATAGACTACATTTACACAGTGCGGCAGATTATACATAAGACCGAGGAGTATTCTCAGCCCCTGTGTTTAGCCTTTATGGATTATGAGAAAGCCTTTGACTTTATAGACCCTAGAATAATTACAACGGTGCAACTATGACGGTCCAAGACCAGGATCAGCAGTCTTAACCAATCCACTTACATCGTGAGTGAGACAAGAGGACGTAATCTCCCCGAAGTTGTTCTAAAATGACCTGGAGTATATGTTTAAGACCCTACACTGGAACTGGAAGGGACACGGCATTAATATTAACGGCGAGTACATCACACAGTTGCGATTAACAGATAATATCGACATTTTAGCCGAAACGATTCAAGACCTACAACAACACATCCTAGACGGCTTAGCTGGATCGTCCCAATGCATCAGTCTCCACTTGAACCTTAGTAAAGCAAGGTTATGTTCAGTGAACATGTTACTCCGGGACTCATGAGTGGCAATTTTTCTGTCCTAAATTGAATAAATGATTTTTTTGCCTTTGACTGATAGATGTTAACGGAGCTGCTCTCGAGGTTGTTCAATAATAATGTTTACTTACCTTGGACAAACATTGCAATTAGGTAAAACTTCGAGGAAAAAGGTCGAGAGAGAATACAGCTGCGTTGGGCAGCATTTGAGAAACTTCATCGAGCTTTTTATCGTCAATCCCTCAAATTCTAAAGACGAAAGTCTTCAACGAGTGTGTATTGTCTGTCATACGTACGGAGCCAAAGCTGGGATACTTACAGTGGGACTAGTACACCAACTTAAAGTTGCTTAGCGAGCTATAGAAAGAGCTATGCTGGGGGTTTCTCTGAAGGATAAAATGAAAAGAAATGAGGTTACCCGACAGAAAACTAAAGTAATCGATATAGCTCAAAAAAATGCAAACTAAATTAGCAATGGTCTAGTCATATTTGCCATAGAACCGATAATTGATGAGGTAGACGTGTTCTTGACTGGAGACCGCGACTAGACAAACGCAGCATGGGGCGCCCTCCAGCATGGTAGAACGACGATATAGGAGTACTATTAGGTATTCTGTGACATAGGTACGCAAGGTTGCTGGTGCAGTGGATGGAAAAGAATAACCGAGGATGTAGTTTATTAGCGTGCATTGAGAGGCCTATTCCTAGCCGATTTATGTCGAAACGTCAGGTAAAAAAAGTTTTATTCCTAAGCAAGCATGGTTGCAATATTTCATATTTAAACAATTACGTATGTTATATCCGTAAAGTTGATTTTGAATCGACTTTTAAAAAATCAGGAGGTTCATCAGAATCTTTATTTACGTATGCTCATGTTAACCCTATGGGCTAAAAATAGGGGATACAATCGGTGTAACAAATAGCAAATAGCTTGTGCTTGCCTTTCCACTCTCATAATTTGCCATAAATAAGGACTTCTGATTTAAAAAAACGAGGTAACGTAATAAAACTTTTTTTTGGCTATTTGACGTCCACTGCTGAACATAGGCTTCCCAGTGACTTCCAGAAGTTCCAGATTGGTAGGAAGCGGCCTGCATCCAGAAGCTTCCTGCAACCTTAACTAGGTCGTCTTTTCACCTTGTGGGTGGACAGACGACTACTGGACGTTTGTTCTTTCACTTTACCAAATTATATCATTTTAGGCAAGATCCAGCCATAGAACGGCTCCGTCAAGAGAAGAAATTTTCTAATAAGCAGAACGCCATTCTCCGGAGACAAATTAAGGCCTTAACGGCTCGAGAGAAACGAGCTCGGCTTGAGGCACAGAGCTTGAAGACTCAAGTTTTTAGATCGTAAATTTAACATTAATCTTAAACTATCAGTCAAAAATACATTATCTTATGTAATTCATAATTTTATACTTACCATGTTCATTTCTCATTTCTTAGAAAGATTAGATCTACATATTAGACTAGCATTTTGATAGTAACTTTCTTACAGAAGTATGCCTAGTAAGAAAGCAGTAACAGCAGATTCAACAGAATCTCTCCAAAATAAAATTGCATCGCTTCAGGCGGAACTCACCAGTGCAAGGCGAGACTCGAATAATTCTGTATCTTTGTGGGATAAGTGGAAAAGGTCACATACCATTTACATTTTACATTTAACATCGGTTCTTCTGATGTTGCTTATTGTATTATTATCAGTACCTAAATTATTTTACAGAGCTCAACAAACATCTGATAGTTGGCAGGCACGCTATGATGAGAAATGTCAAGAAGTACAAAAAATGGAAGGCAGTCTTAACATGGCTAAATCAGCAGTTGCTAGACTAGAAAAGGAAAAACGTTTACTTCTCACGAAGCTAACTGAAATCAAACGTAAGTACCTGCCTTATTGAGATTATAGTTAAACGCAATGAAACTTTATTTATTTTACTAAATTCACAATTTTCATTTTATTGTTTTGTGGTTACGATTAGTATAACTATATTTTCGGTCACATCATTAAGCAACAAGAAAGTCAAACTGTGAAATTTGTGATCACGGTACTGAAAAATGCGACCAGGGTCGATTTTAAACCTTTTTGAAATTTTGTTTATTATCGCTTAATTAAGTGAAATTGATTTTTTATCTTATTTTTCCTACAGCATAATATTACTCTCCACTAAAACAACTGTCATATAATGCCCAGACGCGTATATAATATAATCCTTTTGGAAATTAGACAGCTACCTACTACTTTATTTTTACGTAAACTAAAACGCTGGCTTATAAAAGATTGCTTTTATTACATGAAAAAATACTTTGACTTGAATAAATAATCCAAATAGATATTATCTGACTTATGTAATATTATCATTTTCTTCTTTTTGACTTTTTCTTTTCTTCTTTTTTTCAAATAAATCATTTCATTTCATGTCATTTCCTAAACTGGTATAACATGGCCTCTCGCCCAGTACCAGATTATCGTTAAATTTTGGGACACCCTGTATAAAAGGATGAATTTTAATACAGTGGTTGATAACGTGCGATTCGCCTACTAAAATAGTCTTTATAACTAAACATTTAGATATTGTCAATTTACCATCTTATTGTCAAGCATAGAACAACACCATAGACTAATCCTTATTATTTTTATTAATCGTATGTTACAAAAAAAAAACTTTTAAATATCCGAAAATAAAGTCAATAGAGAGATTACGAAAGCCGCGCGGTCGCGCGGTAATAGTTTTAAAAAAACGATGAAGACGCACTTTTATATTATTCACCAGATATTATTTTTGAAATTTGGCACTAGATATACATACTTATACATAAAATGATACCTACTCAACTCGATACATGCAATTCCGATTGCAGAAACAAGCCATAATACACGTTTTGTCTTCATGCTTTGCTTTTAGATGAAAAACCGCAAACTTTTGATAAGAAAGTTAGCGTACCTCCAGAAAAGTCGCGTCGGACGAGCGAGCGGGACAGCATGACGCCACCGGTGTCTGCGCGCGCGCTGATCGACCGAGTCCAAGCGCAACAGCGACGCATTGCAGCACTTACAGTAGCTGAAAGGGTTAGACTTAACCATATTTAGATAACCTAATAGTAGCTTCCATAAAAACACGACGTTTCAAAGCGAAAAGCGGCCATCTTTTTTATCACATACTTATCTGTTTTTTTTAAGCACTGAGAGTTCTATGTAATTTTAGTACCTATATTTGCAAATTTGTTCTGCTCAATGAACCAACTAGCCTAATAAACTATGGCCAGTTTTGTCCCTTTTACTTAAATGTCATCAAGGCAATTTCACCACACATCACAGAAACGTAACTTTTTTCTTACTGACTAACAATACTTTAAATATTAAGCAGGAGGTACCTACCCTATGTATACTTTATTTAAGGGCAAAGAAACACTGGTGTCAGAATATGAAAAAGTACTGGCGGAAACAACTGCCCTAAAAGGACATGTGTTGAAACTTGAATCTACATTGCTAGAGTCGCAGATCAGAACCCCGATCAAATCCCCCCGTAATACTCAGCCTGAAGTCGACTATTGGAAAAGGTAATACGATCTTAGTTGTTCATCATTAATTGTAGATTTATTTATAAAATCAGGTGTTAATTAAATATTTATTAAATTAAATAAGAATGTTATTATTTATGTGCCGTGTGGGGACGGCCGTAAAGAATACACTTTCCCATCGCCAATAGGAGGCGTGTCGTAAGAGGCGAGTAATTCCTGTAGCACGAGACGGGCAGCAGCGTCTACGTGCGAAATATTATAAAAAACTGCCGTCGCCAACCCGCCTGCCGAGCGTGGCGATTATTGGCATTCCCCCCCGATGATAAGTCATTAGGGGAGGCCTTCGTTCAGCAGTGGACGTCTTTTGGCTGAAATGATGATGAAGTACCTACGTTATATTTTGAAACGTACGTATTGGCAAACGTAGTGTACGACGCCTCCCATGGACCGACGACCTTAGGAAGATGGCTGACAATGGCAGGATGATATTTTTCATTGATTGTTTACACAGTCGTTGCTTGGTGAAACATGTCACATAGGCAAAGGCAGTATGTGACACGCCTCCTCCGTTATTCTGACTGAGGGATGCCGTACGCTGCCAGCATCTGGTAATCTGGTCCAGGTGTTGAGCCCATATATGTTAGGCCGCTTTCTGTCTGGACTTTGTAATGCAGTCGTCCCATGCGGCGCGACACAGTCGTCAACTCCCACCTGTGGTGTGGGCTGGAGTAACTCCTGACATGTACTCTATCTCCTAGATCGAATTGCCTTATAGTGTTAGAGTCAACGTTATTTAGTAAAGATGTAGGCGGATTCCGGAACATTATATGAAATTGTGTTCTAACCTCCCGACCAAACATAAACTTATACGGAGATAGAACGCTGATGCCTATGGTGTATCTTAGACTGCGTAAGATTGTTATTGTTAGGCTGCCTCTCTCTCTCCCCCTCCATAGAGCTGAGAGCCCCTTTTGATGGTTTGGACAAACCGTTCTGCCAGGCCGTTAGTCGCTGGATGGTCAGGCGCAGTAGTTTTATGTACTGTTCTACAATCTCATAAAAAGTCCTTAAATTATTGTGAGGTGAACTGTCGGTCGTTGTCTGATATTAAATTGTAAGGCATACCAAAGTACTAAATAATTCTTTCAACTTGTAAATGCACCATGAACTCGTTGTTGTTTTGGTTGAAAAAATATTACCCATTTTGTGTAATCATCTACGACGTTAAACAATGTGAAACAACACACTATAGTTAAATATTTGCGAAAAAATATTTACCCATAAGAGTGGAATAATAGGAAATGAAATCGGTGTTCAGCAGTTAAATTTTGGTTGCACTCTTAAGATCTGATTTGATTAGGATGTATCACTAAAAATTAATGAAATAAGTAATTTTTTATATAAAAAAACGACTTCAAAAAACTAAAAAGCTAAAAATAATCTTAACACGTAAAGTACCTAATCAGTTACTTTTGGAGTCGGTGCAAACAAAAACATTGAATCTCTCATCGGCTGGCACCGACTCCAAAACTAACTGATTAGGTACATTACGTGTTAAGATTATTTATGCATAAAAGAAGGTGTTTTCCCGGACCAGTTTAAAATTGCTAAGATTGTACCGGTACATAAAAAAGGTGCAAAGTTAGATCCCAAAATGTATAGACCTATCTCCTTACTACCGACAATGTCAAAAGTGTTCGATTTTTTTTCAATCAAGACATCTACCACAGTCTAAATAGGGTAGTAGATAAAGGTCAATTTGGCTATTAAGTATGATAGGAAGGATGCTATATGGACACTCTAATTAATGACATGGTTTTAAGAAAGAATGAAAAAATTAATGTAGCTACACTTTTTTTGATTTGACCTCTGACACTATCAGCTATAGGTTGCTTTTGGAAAAAAATATTATTAGGGTTTCCGAGGAAACGTTTTAAGTCTATTTAAATCCTATTTACGAAACAGATTTTTTTTTGTTGAAATTAAGTCAGTTGATTATGATAGTATATCTAAAATTGCAACTAAATCGAAAATGGTAGATATTAAAGTAGATGTACCGCAAGGCTCTATTCTGAGCCCATACTGCTAATCATCTACATAAATGATTTCATTCATAATGTTACGAACACAAATTAATCGATAAAAGTAATTCTACTTGCTGACGACACAAACGCGGTTATTTCTGCTAACTGAAAAGTCATTTCTCTTCTTTTTTTTTGTTATGTACCTATGTACATCACAAAAAAAAAACCTTCTGAAAGAGCAGTAAAAATCTTCGAATCTTGATTCCTGCTATGGACGAACTATAACATACCTACTAGCTTGTATACGGATCCCTCGGTGCGCGAGTCCAACTTGCACTTGGCCTTGGCTTTTTCTCGCATGTATGTATACCCTATACATACCTACATATCATATAGTTAACATTTTTGCAGACAGCGTGTCCTGTAAAATATTTAGTTTTATCTTTGAGTAATATCGAAATTTTCAGAGTAGATGAAACAACCTTCTCGAAATTTTTAGACTACTACCCATTTATAGGGTCGTCCATTTATGACCTCAGCACCAGATTAGCACACGGGCTCCTCATGAGCAGTGTGCATTTGAATCTATTCATGTACAAACGAAGGAAAATAATTGCGATAGCCCCTATTCGACCCTAAAAATTTTTTTTTCTACTTAGATACTGCGAAGTGCTGAAAGAAGAGAACGTGCAGCTCAACACGAGAGTAAACGCGCTGGAGACCGCCCCGACCACCGCCAACAAGAGCCGGGTCAATGATCTGGAGCAAACTATACTCACGCTCAGAGGTAGATGCAGACCTATTAGTAGTGATTAATGCTAATTTTACTATAGCATTGTAATTCGTAGTTTTGAAAATTAGTACTAACAGTAATTATTCTTTGAGGTGCTCTGATGAAACAGGCACATACCACAGGACATCAACAGCACAACCCTCTAGAGACATCAATAATAATACTTCTACGGAAATAAAAAACAAATTTGCTACTAATCTATAGGTACTAATATCATAAACCTGATGAGTTTGTTTGTTTGGTTGATCGCGCTAATTTCAGGAACGACTAGTTCGAATTTTAAAATTATTTTTGTGTTAGATAGACCATTTTTTATAAAGAGGAAGGCTATATATAACATCACACCACGACCAATAAGAGCGGAATAATAATGAAAAATGTTGCAAGAACGGGAAAAAATATTATTGAGGGCTTCGGTTGCTTGAGCTGCGTAAACGGTTATATACGCAAAAATCATATAAAATTAAATCGTTTCCATTCAAAAGTTTAAAAAAAAACTATAGCACGAAACAGCGTCTACGTGTGAAATATTATAAAAAAAATTGCGCTCGCCAACCCGCCTGCCATGCGTGGCGAGTATCCGCAATCCCCCCCGATGATGAAAGTGATTGGGGGAGGCCTGTGTTTGGCAGTGGACGTACGACGGCTGAAATGATGATGATTATGAAAGACTAAGCGACTGTGACAGACCGAACACCACGCGGGCGGAGCTGCGGGCGAAAGCTACTGAGTTTAAAAAATTATTTCTCATGAACCAATGCTTTAGACGTTACAGGGCTGAATTTGATAAGTAAAACATTATTGTTTCTTTAATAAAGACATAACACACACAAAGACTTTCTATTTTAAGGAATCTCTAATGTATCCCAGTTTAAAGAAGCATTAAAATTAGACCAGACAGTTAAAAGCTTAAGTGAAATAGACGTTGCAATATGAGCTAAAAGCTATGCATTACATTATTTCTTTATCTAAGGAACCGGATACAGATCCTTTTTTTTTCAGGTCTAGTGAGTAAGTTGCAAGCAGAACAAAGGTCATCTAGCGCTCAAAAACGCGCCGACTCCAGACTTAATAGTGGAAGGACCAATACTAGTGATCCTGACAAAGTAAGAGATTAACATAATTTTCTTGTAAAAAAAATTAAAACTTAAGTACATAAAAAGCTATAATATTATGTGGGGCCGATATCTGACATAATGGACCAAGCTGCAATACCCCCCCCCCCCCCTCCCCTGACTCGTCCCGATCAATCCATATATAGCGTTTGACGACGACGATAAAGCCGAATGTATGGCGGACAGTTTAGTTAGAGGCACAGTGCTCCCCTAGTACCCTCCTCCTAGACCCGTCACCGCGTGACACACTCCAAAAAAAACTGAAATAATGGAAACTTGGTATTATATAGATACATCTTTATTTTAGAACCTCAAACAAGCAGAATCGCACCGTATAGAATTAGGGAATCTCAAACGCACTTTGCAAGATAAAGATTTACTGCTAGAAAAATCTAAGGATATGCTCAAAATTGCCGCCGAGAGAGAAGATGACCTGTTGAATGAGGTAAGTATCTATCAACTTTAGTTCTGTATACAAGGTTATTTTAAAACTTAAACAACTTTTTCTATGGGACCAACATATAATCGAAAAAAAGATTCACCGCTTCATACAAACTTATGTCAGCTGGCCGGCGGCTTAGTATAGGAAAGTGATATTTTTTTTGCGATTCTGATGTAGGTCCCATAAAAACATTGTTCTATTTGAGCACCAGAATCAGCTCCTAGGGGGTTGTTGATGTTTTAAAAATAACCCTGTATAGATTATACTTAAGTTATTAATAGATTCATAGGTTATTACGAAATATACATGTACCTACGTTGGGTACAAAAAGGTTAATGCTGCCTACCTACCAAAACTGCTGTACATTTGAATAGACCTATCGAGCGTTCTTAGTTTTTTTGTTAACATTTTATGCAAGACTTAGGCCTGCCTTAATATTTTTCAGATCGAGTTTCTGCGTCACCGCATGGATGAAATTACTGGCCATAAAGGTGGATATCGATCTGCGTAATTAAGTTTTACAGTTGTAAGAGTTTTTCAATAACATATAACGTAAATTGTCTTGAATAAAAATGCCGTTTTTAATCTTTTTTTTTTAATTTAACAATAATATGTAAATACAATAATAGCTAACATGTTATACTGTTGTTACAGCTTAAAATGCTTGGTCAGTTTGTTTCAAATTCATAGGTACTCTGTAGGTTATATGGGTCATCTTGCCTAAAAAAATACTCAAGACGTTACTTAGTTAGATACTTGTCCTTTATCTCTCGTAAAATTCGTTCAGTTTCATATGTTCACACTGAAAAAAAAAACGTTCCTAGTTGATAAAATACACAAAAATATTAATTTGATGAATACCTTTAATACCGCTCTACATCGTACAAACCTGATGCTACGAAACAACATGCAATCCCAAATTGTATGTGTTTGTAAGCAGTTTCGAGCAATTTACTAGCAGCCCACGTCCGTCTAAAACCAAAACCACATACTTGTAAGTATTATCGAAACCAACAATAGTTACTAAGTTAGTTACAATAAAATAAAAATAGCGTTAGTAGGCATACCTATCTACTTACCTCATTATTGTTCGTTAACAATAATACCCATAATAAAATAAATAACTAGGTTGTGGACCAAACGGTCCGATAGATCGCCATAACAATGATAATATAGTATTAGCCACTAGCTGTGCCCGCGACTTCGTTCGCGTAGACTACATGATGATTAGTATGTCAAATCACTGATTAGCACGTAAAACGCCAGCATAAATATCAAGGTTAGCCTAATAGGCCGCGTCGACACCCCGTGACCGCCATCATGTCGGGTCACGCGGGCCGCGGCGGACACCGTGTGGCCTCATTCCCTCGACTTCTTCAGATGCTTCTAGCCGGCCGACAGATAGCGTTTCAATGCTTTTTACGTAGGCAAGTGACCCGCGCGGCCCTATAGTACAAATATGCCACTTGGCACAAAAAAAAAATTAAAGAACTTAGATATTATGAGCATTTAAAAAATTGTGACCAAAAATTGTTGCGGGAATATTCCCGCAACAATTTTTAAATAAAGTAAGTAATTTAAATCGTACAATTGGTGATATAACTCTTAGAAAAATAATATTTTTAGCCATAATGTGGTACTAGAAAATTGTTAGAATTAAAATCATTACCGGTCAAGTCCGAATCTAAGCAGTAATTGGTTCCGTATATACGTAAGAAACTACCTGTTTATGAAAAATATATGATCTACAATTTGTTTTGACTTACTGGTCGAATATAGCAGGTGTTATATCTACCTGTTTTATGAATGAAAGTGATACAATTTTTATACGAGATCAACTTTTATTGGCCTTTAAAACATATGTTTAAAATAAAATCAACAGCCGACAGCGTGACCCGCGCGGCGTCAGCGCAAGGAAATACGGTATGTCGTTCGCCCAGGCCGCAACGGACACTGGTGTCTGCCAATTTATATCTCGCTAAATAATGCGTTTATCACTATTTCCGAAAGCTATTTATTAATTTGTAGTTATTTCCTAACCGAATTTATGAAAAAACACATCAGCAACTTTTGGGCATTTCTGTAATTTTGTCATGGCCCCAGGGGAAAGTATACTGTCAGACACACGGTGTCCGTTATGGCGTTCAACGTGTTAGCGCATTTCAAATATAAAGCAACGCTGTGGTCTGCGCTGAAGCACAAATGTTTCAGGTCGTATTTATCAGACGATTGTAAATCGGGCACAGAGTTCTTTCGTAGTTCGCACAATAACAAGTGTTGCTCGTTTGGTGATGGAACGAAGATGGGTATATGAGATTGTGCAGTTCCATTGCACAATTTGCACAGTCGCCAAAATGTATCCAGTGAAAAACATTTCGATTAGTTTATTTAATCAAATGTTAGTATGCTTTAAGAGGCCAAAGCACACATAAAATATATTAAACATATTTTGTTCATAATTTGTTTCAACATTAAAAGCACAACTTCTGTTAAAGCACCTTTTTTTTGGAGTGTACCCAAACCAAAAACACTGGAAAATTTTGTTTTATTTCTTGTTTGTTTAATTAATGCATCTAATGAATAAAAAAGAAGATTGTTTATTTTGACACCCAAAACATTGATGTATATGTATATCTAGTTTATCCCATTACCTGTGCCGCAGATTTCTCTATCTTATTTCTCGCTCTGAGAATTCTTGCGAGGGGTGGGGTAAAGAGTGCGGGGTCGGGGTGCCGGCATCCATCCTTCTCCCACGGCTGTTTCTGTTGCCACAGTACAGATAACAGTGAACCAACTATCATAACCCATGCGAAGCCAATCTGAAAGAAACGTAAAAAACAAGAAATCTATTACGCAACTAAGTACTTAAATTTGACAACTAAACACGTCTGTAGGAGGTACATACCATTAGAACTGGTAAATATTTTTTAAGGGCTAGGCTGTTTGTTCAATCTATGATGCTAAGTACGTCAAAACTATAAGTTTTCATTTTTAATCACCCGGTCACATCATTAATTACGTCCAGTTTGTTGTTTTTCATGGCATCGAGTAGAATTGTAGAAATTTGAGTCTTGCCTTGGAAGGCTCCAGTCTGGAGACTGAATACAATATTTAGACGAGCCAAACAAATACTTATTTTAATTCAATCATTGTTATAAAAATATTAGCTAATCTTACCGGGCTAGTCAGCATGTAAGAGATTCTGTATGGATAGAGATAGTCTGAAGGGTTCGTAGCAGTTGGTGTGGGTACAGTGACGTTGTATCCACACCCTTCGACGCTCAGGGGCAGTTTTGTGGGCGAAGGGCGAGGTGTACCAAAGCTTATCCAAAAAGTCAGAGCTAAACCACTAAGAAGTCCAATGGAAGCACCCTAGAAATAATAAAAAACATTATTTTATGTATGTAAGTAGTACTAAGTAGACGGTACTAAGTAAGTAGACGATTTTATATATCCCCATTTGTGGCCCAGGCGCAGAAACCTTCTCGCAAAACGTCTCTTTTGCATAATGCCTATTTTGCAGAATTCAAGTCTTTATTCAGTTCGTTTCGTTTTAAAGCCGAGTTATGGATTTCTACCCTAATCCATGAGCCGAGTAAAAACCCGCCGTAGGCCTGCCAAGTTGACATGTCTATGTACAAACATACTCTTTGCTATTGCTCAACGTTATCCGACTATACTACAACTTAATTTTATTGTGGAGCTTAATGTTGTCTAGATGAGATCACTTTTGGTGACAAGGCCTAATTGTATTTCTACTTTTAACTTTGTCTTGTTTGGAATATTTTGTGCAATAAAGTGCCTAGGTACCTAACCATTATACAGTTATACTACGGTCGGGGTCTTAACCATAGATTTTTGCTATTTTCGTAAAAAAAATGACAGGTACGTAATTTTCATCAATGCCTAATGCATACATAAGTGAAAAAAATAAATAAAAAGGAAATTTCTTACTCTCTCGTTTGCGTAAGTAGTAAACATGCCCAGGGTAAAGACACCCAGTAGCGGTCCTCCCACGGCCCCGAAGATAGTAAGCGCGGCCTGCAGCACGCCGCCCAGGTGCTCCGCCAGGAACGCGAGCGCCAGGAACAGAAGCCCGTACCCGCACGCCGCCAGCTTCGTCAGCCAGGGGATGTACGACTCACGAATCGTACACCATCTGAAATATAACTTATAGATGTACTACTTATCATAGGATCAGAGCAATGTATGTGATGTTGTCTAATTTATTTAAATATAAAATCAGAAGCCCTTATTTCAGGAACGTGCAAAAACAAGGATAACTTTATTGCATTGTCCAAAAGGTAATGATGATTTATTGATAAAGCTTAAGTAACAATGGCAGTGGCTATGTTTGTCAAAGGATTGATTCCCTTTGGAGCAACCGCCTCTTAGATCAAATCTCTTTCTTCCTCCGAGCATTTGCTTTAGCGAATCTCCAGTCAAGCTGGCAAGCAAGAACTGAGAGATTTTTTCCTCGTCAGTGCTCACACTGGCCGAACCAATGAAAACAAGTTAGACACATAAAATCATGCCACTTAGTTGCTGGAACGACTTATGCATCCAGAGAGACCTATCTGGTTTTTAGTAGGTAGTCCACCCTTCAGGGGGCGGGAGTCTTGTGGAGTCAACTAACTTTTATAACCTGCTGTGACCCCGGACCCGTGGTGGCATTATCTGATGCTACCATCAAAATATGGTAGATCGAGAACAAAGTGATGTGGTGGTTCGGTACGGCTTGTGTCTACGTTAACGTTACGTCTAAAAATTATGAATATTAAAAATTTACAGGTTTTGAATAGAATTAAGTGGATTAAAAAAAATTAAGTCTTAGAGCCCGTTTTACCACTAGCTTTTAAGTGCCGGATAACCTATCTGGCACTTGTTTTTGACAGATAACCAGACAGATAACCCATACAATTACATGTGCCAGTTAGGTTATCCGGAACTTAATAGCTAGTGGTGAGACTGGCCCTTAGTGAGACGTAGGTACATATTTGAACCGTTTGGGGTCGAAACTCTAGGCCCTAGGGACTAAGTTCCCACAAACTATCGTGAGATGTCTAAGTGAAACCTCCCACGATACAAAGGCTGGCCTATACTTAAGCCAACGCCTCAGCTTTCAGCTTGGCAATATGGCAAGGCAAGCCTTTTGGGCACGTCAAAAGACAGCGTGCTTTATCAGATATTTTATTTATAGGTTTTTTGCCCTTTATATAAAATTTCGGATTATGTGTAAATAGCTGAAAGATTAAGTTTTTATCATGATTAGGTTCGTAAATATTTTGTAGTATAAGTAAATTTTCATTTTCAGTTTTGAATTAAAACAGTACCTTCTCACAAATAATATTTTACCTGCTAATGTAATCAGAAAGTGTGACCGCAGCAAGTGCGTTGCATGCGGCCGATATTGTGGACAGCGAGGCGCTGAATATGCCCGCGACGAACAGTCCCGCGAGCCCTGGTATTGAGCGCATTGCATCCACCACGTAATATGGCATCAGCTGGTCGATCTGAAATTATTAGGTTTAGGTATTTTTTAAGTTTTCTTTTGTATTTATTACGTCCTAATTTCTATGGGGGAGGCTTAGGATAGTGCGTTTTGAATAACGTACTGGGTAGAATTCAAGTATTCCGGTTGGGCAATTATTGTATGTAATTGTAAGCGTAGTGTATTAGCTGTAGCTTACTTTACCTACAATACTACGTTTTAAGCTAGCTAAGCAAATGTGAGTATTGACTAATGACTCGTGATTTGCTGATCTAATCATATCTTGCACATTCTCATTAAGGATTTTGTACGAGGATTTAACTTAACAAAAAACTGGCTCATCATAATATGGTATTAAAAATAAAAAAGCGTCTTACGGCAGTGATCTTTTTATCAGTCAGCGGATCGCAGTCCCTGTAGACGGCATAGATACCCAGCCCACCGATACACGTGCAGGTGCTCAGCACCATCATCACGGGCCAGCTCCACCACAGGCACAGCCGGGACCTCTCCAGGGTGCTTACGGTTAGGAGCCGTTGGACCTGTAAGCATTAGCGGAGTATAACTTTTTAAATTTTGTTTTTTTTTCTTCTCAAGTTATTACGTGACACGTACACCGAAATATATAATTCAAACACCTAATATATGTGGTGGACGTAGGGGCTGTGCCATGCATTGCATGCATGTTAGTAAGTAAACAGTGCTAGCCAGCCAAAACTTTGTACTCAAAGCTAGGTAGTGTGAATATTATTTGCCATACAACAGTCGTGATTTACAATGATTTAAAAGCAGTTACTTATCATTCGTATTTATAATCGGGATGCCTTGTCTGAAAAGTTCGCGGCATCGACTTTATGCTAATGAACAGTAATTTTACCTAAATGCGAATGATAAAATGTGATCATTCGGAACAATCAGTGTAAGCTTCCCCTGGAACTTAAAATAACATTGGATAAAACGTTAAACCCACCTGAGTATGGTTGACTCCATACAAAGACAGAAATGTGATAATTCCTCCTAGCATTAGCGACCACCACGTATGCCTCTCTGTTGGGTCAAAGCTAAAACTGTAACAAGATAACATGTTCAAAACATACACAGTTGTTTATATTAATAAAACATGTTATTGTAAATATAATTTGATTTAAAACTTACTTGCTAAAGTCCAATCGTCCACCTTCTTTAGCTACAATGAAAATTTTATCAAACCCACCAAGCTGTACTGAGCTGAACACAACAATACTGAATACGGCACCAAACATCAAGAGTGATTGTAGCAAATCAGTAAACAGAACCGCTTTCATTCCTCCCAAAGTAGAATACAAAGTGCATGCCAATCCCACCACTAGTATCGATACCAGGCGGTCTAGCCCAGTAACTGATTCTAACACTATTGCTGGCGCGTACAGCACTATTCCATTGTATAGCACCATCTGCAAAGTGTACGTCAGAGACGCGAGCATACGTATCCTTGGCCCAAATCTTAGTTCTAAATACTCGTAGGTGCTGGTCTTCTGCAGTCCAAAGAATACTGGCAGGTAAAGGCTGCTGGCGATTGGTGTTCCAACTCCATAGCCTAGGTTCACGACTATGAATATCATGCCGTAGTAGTAGTTTTCAGCTGAAACTCCAAGTAGAGTGATTGCAGACATGAAAGATGCCATTAGTGAGACGGCAACTGGAAGAATTGACATGTTCCGATCTGCTAATAGGTATTCCTAAAAGAGAAGATAGATAACATTATTAAACTGTAGAAACATCTCTCGGTTTTGTGTTTAACTAGATATCTTTGTTGCTATATATGTCATGAATGATTCTCTAATTGGTAGCCGCCTCAGTTTCATTGGCATTATTAACAGATAGGCAAGTCCCATTTAATCAAAAATAATTGAACATATACGCGTAAATCATATTGTTATCATTAGTTTCTAGACTCGATGATAACCTAGTACAATTATAACCAGACTTACAAAGGATTCAAGTCCTTAAATATTTAAAACAATTGCAAATGTTCTATAAGTAGGTATTATACCTCGTTTGTTTTTTGTTTTCCTCCACTAAATCGGAAGTAAAGTCCTATGACGACTGAAGCTACCATCGTCGCTGCCATGATGGTGTAATCCCATACTCCAAACACTGCCTCCACCATTTTAACTGCAAAAAAAGTTAATTCATTTCACTTTTTTTCTTTACTAACTGGCAAGCCATTTAATGGCTTCTGCCATTTGCCTCAACCACATTAGGCCACGTCTATCTAACAGAGGTTACGAACAAACCAACGTTTTTGTAAGCAATGACCGTGCATGCAGGAGAGCTCGCATAATGCTCCCGTTTCGGTGACCATGCATGCTGGCGAGGTCGCATTAAACCCCTACGTTGTTTGGCAGTGTGCACCGCGTACAAGGTAGGGTGGCTTTTTAAGTTGTTAAAATCCTTCATGTCCCAATTTACTAACACTAATATAGTTCATTTAATTACTTAGTAGTAGTAGTACTAAATTTAATGATACAATAGGTATGTATAATTAAACTAATTTATTTACTCTTTAATATTAATAACGAAAATAAATTATATTATAACTAATTCCTGTTGTATTTCGTCATATAAAGCTTGTCTCGTAACTCAAGGATAACCTTGTAACAACACATTCTATACATCATACTTTTGTTCTATAACTTTTAAACATACTTATTTATAGTTTTTTTTTAGTTTTTCCAGTACAAATTCAATACTTTTTGGTAATTTTGTACAGGAAGTCGATACATTTTCATATGCAAAAGACATCGAACCTAATTGGCATACCTCAAGTTGCAAGTAACCTTAAAAAACGTTATTTGGGTGTACACCTATCAAACTTACGTTAATCCATAGAGAGAATAATTACAAACAACAATTACTCTTGTGACAAAATTTCGTATAGTATATACTTTGTTCAAAATTTCAGGGTGAACATGTAATATTTATTTTTATTTGCATAATCAAATTTAAAATTTAAAACAAAGTATATTATTTACGACATATTGTCAAAGAGTATTTGTTGTTTGTAATTATTTTCTCTTTCGATTAACGCATGGTTCATAAGTGTACACCAAAATAACGTTATTTAAGGTTACTCGCAACTTGAGTAAGCCAGGCTCCATACAAAAAAGTTCGAAGTCTTTTGCAAAAGTCATAGAAATCAGAGAACGGAAGTTGTTTATCATGATGTAACATATAATGTGGTTACAAGTATAGCTTTGAGTTACGGAACATCCTGTATATAACCATTATATCTTCTTCATAAAAATGTGTATGATAGGACAGTTAAAATATCATAATATCTACATTATTATCATTTTATAACTTTAAGTGGTGGATTATTGCAATTGTTTTGTCGGTAGAGGCTGCAAGGTTAGTTTTACATTTTGTTAAACATAAATCGAGATTATTTATCTTCTTATCACTGTACCTTTATCTTTAAAATAGTATGTTATTATATGTATTGGTGTAAGGAGTTCTAAAGATCTGTCTTGCTATGAAATAAGTTTACAACAACATGTTAACCTATATAGTACTATGGCGACTAGAAAACGAATAAATATACATAAATACGTTAATTATAAACATTGGTTGGACTTTGGCACAAATGCTAGTGCTCATCACAAAAACATTTGTTCTTTGCGGGATTCGAACCCGCAACCGATAGTTGTAGGTATTGGTATTTGATTGCTATGATATCCTCAAAGGTTTTGTCTTAAAATACATTTAAGATAAGTAGTCAAAAAATAGTCAATTTAAGTACTAAATGTTTTTAAAGCTTTTTTTTATACAAACAATCGGATATTATGACTATGATATAATGACTTATAAATTAGATTTACTCAAAAATAAGCGTGAATGATCAACATCAAATCCTAAACACGGAATTATTTTTATCGTAAGTTACGAACTATAAAAAGAATAAAAAATACCTTTATTTGTCTCAAAAAATACACAAGAAATAATGGTAAAAAACAAAACGGCCTTGGGATCAGTGATTGAAGGAGAACCCACAAATATGGGATTGCATGTATTATGCAATGTGATCAACTAATAACTCGGGGGCATAGTGTTTTCATTGATGAACACAAAATATAAATGGCAATAACTTTTTAACCTTCTTGAGTTACTACAGCATGAAGCAGTGCAAGTATGTGTACACTTGACTCTACATTTCGATTTGCAACTTGAGTATAGCCACCGAAGCAATCGTAAATTAAAGCGGAAACCTTAACTCTTATTACTCAAATATATTTGTTGATTCATAAAAATGAATTTACTTACCTGAGTTTTAAGTAGGTAGGCTCATGAAATAAAAGCCAGCAATCCAAGAATCACCGTATTTACGAAAACATTTTTAATAATCTCCTTTTAGATATTTGTTATTCACGTAGACACGCATTTTAAATATTTTTACCTTGAAATGGAAGTTCAAACAACCTACGACATTACACTTATAATAAAATATTCGTTTACGCGGGCGTGCTTCATGCAGCGTGTAGCCTAAGTGACTTGTGAATGATTTGATGTAGATTATGGATCCAAATGTACAGTCAACTTCAAGATGTACAAGTACGGTTTGTCACCGATTTTCATAACTGCTGACTGGGATATCAAGTTAACTACCTATATATTTTCTTCCTTTCTAGTAACAATTGACTTGTCCATCATTTTTTTTAAAGTCGAATATATGTTTTTAGTGACTTCGATGTTGGTCCCATAAAAAGAGTGGTGTATTTGAGCAACAGAATCAGCCTCTAGGGGGTTTTAAATGAAGTATTACCAACCCTAAGAATGCCCGCTTGATTTCGGTTCGACACAAAGTCATCGGGCCTTCCGTCGGTTTCCGAACTGGTTTGTAACAAAAAAACTGGACAAGTGCGAGTCGGACGCCGCCAATGGTTAGGTACTATTATGTATTTAATTAAGTTATTTCTTAATCAGTTTGGTATCCTCGACTCAAGTCCATTTAACCGGTTTTTGTTATATTACCTTACTTAGTTTAGATGTTTGTATGTATTGTTTTTTGCACACTCATTGGTGTCAGTTGTCACTAACTGTAGGTATAATTTGTATAGAATACTCTTCTTCTTCATCTATACGGTAAATCCCGGTTGCGTCCAAAGCCATTGCTTTAGAGCCCAAGGTCCGCTTTTCTTGATTTACTCCTCCACTTCGCGCGGTCTTGGGCGTCCCTAGTTGTGAGATCATTGGCACGCATGTCAACCCTCACGACGTCAAGCCAGCATTTCTTGGGTCTACCCCTTTTGCCTGGACCTGGCGGTGGCGGCATGGCCAGACATTTGTTTCCTACGTAGCTTGCCGGTTTCCGCAAAACTGGGACGTACCAGCGTAGGCGACTCTTCTGCATTTTGTCTGGAATATCACGGATACGAAGGCTACCTGGTGACTCTGCACATCCACCGCAGCATATTCGTCTCCGTGACACGCAGCTCCTGCTTGTGTCGCTCAAGTAGCGGCCACGCTTCGCTGCCATATAAAAGGACAGGCCTAATGATGGACTTATAGATCTGTCCTTTCAGCTTAACCGGCGTTCTGGGGTCACAAATGACACCAGTCACCTCTCGCCATTTGGCGCACGCAGCAACAATGCGTGCTTTGACGTCGCAATCGATGTCTCCCGACGCGTGAAGTACAGATCCAAGATGTTTAAACTGGTCCGTGCGCTCGACCTTGTCTCCGCCTATGCGGACGGGCGTTGGATCTGTAGAGTTACAGGCCAGGTACTCGGTCTCTGATGCTGTCTGACACAACGTCTAATATCACACTGAACAGAAACGGACTGAGGACGGAACCCTGGTGTACTCCGACGGTGATGGGGAACGGTTTGGTGTCGCCAACAGCGGTCCGAACCATAGAATCGTTGCTGCGGTACATGTCTCGAATAATGTCCTGTACAAAGACAGATAGACATATGGTATGTCTAGCCGTACAATATCTTCAACTATGGGAAACTAAAATCATCGTAAATCTGTCAGAAACTGCGTGTTTGAGAATGTCATAGGCCCAATTCCCGTAATTTGACAAAAGTCGCAATCCGGTGTCGAAATCTCTAGGGAAACCACTTCACACACTTAGGGTTTAAATTTACTTTCGACGTAAAATGAGGATGGGTAATATATGCTTTCGCTTGCTTGATTACCAACCTATTATAAGTTTTAATGAGAGTCAAAGGAATCATGATTTCATAATATATGGTATCCTACATTTTGCCCGTGGGCACTGGTTGACTTAAAAAGGTATGATGAAAGGTAAAATACAACCGATTTTATTTTTTTATTATTAACCTATTTAATATGGTATTTTACCATTATCTAACATTTAAGTATCTAGATTCCGGACAGTGAAACGACAAGTCACTGACAACAAAATATTATTTTGTCATATCCCTGAGTCTTACTTACTTTCAGTAAGAAGAGGAATCAACTTAGAATATTCGAGACATCTTATAATTTCGTGGTTTCCCTAGATATTTTACGAGGTCCCTGATATCCTATTTCTCTGCGACATAATAATATTTTATACATTATACAGGGGTTACATTGCAATGTCAGAATCTCCTTCTCTTAATGTATCCTTATCGATCTACGTATAAAACAATGAAAAAATTTCAGCTTTATTATTCCTATCTGCTGTTTATTAAAATGGAATTGGCAGATATTTTCGATTGGTCTATTAAATTGCACAGCATGTGCACAGCAAAAGGTCCTTGTTGGCGTGGTGGTGTCGGCGTACTATCGAGGTCTCTCGCGCCTGACCACTTTGTAGAGAGATTCCTGTGCAAGCGCTACGCGCCGGCAGGACATAACCTGCCCTGATTGGTTACGCATTTTACTACGTTTTGCTACGACCAATTAGAGACAAATAGCTGTTTACTAACAAACATGTTTTTTGTAACCGCCCTTGGGGTCAGTCTGCTTTTTGCATTCGCGAACTGTCGACATCTCTCCTATTTTTTTTTTGTAAAGTGTTTAACGATCCCTACGACCTCTGCCTTCTTATCGGATTGATTGATTTCGTTGTGTGTTGACCCCTGCTAGTATTTGGACTGTTTGATTGCTTTATTATTGACCTCTGCGTGATTAAGGACTATGGCGTCTCGAAATCTTTCAATTGAAGAAAGAGGGAGAATAGTTGCTCTACATGAGCTTGGCAGAAATATTACGCAAATTTCGCAGGAACTTGGATTTTCGGTAAGTTTTAATAACTTTTAAAATAATAATAATGATTAAAAACTATTTATCATTTTAACAAATAGGTTGTATTTCGATAGTTATTATTTATAACTTAGCGGTCACTCAATATCATAATCATCATCATCAGCCTCTAGAAGTCCACTGCTGTCAGACTGGGCCTCCTCTATAGAACGCAACAGCGATCGGCTTTAGGCAGTTTGCATCCAGCGGCTGCCCGTA
The DNA here is from genome assembly GCA_963576865.1 of Anania hortulata. Lineage (NCBI taxonomy): Eukaryota > Metazoa > Arthropoda > Insecta > Lepidoptera > Crambidae > Anania > Anania hortulata. Next base: position 13,577,566 of record OY756396.1, on the reverse strand, counting down.
ACCTTGACCAGGTCGTCAGTCTACCGCGTGGGAGGCCTGTCCACGCTGCGTCACTCAATATAGATAATATTTAATCGTGAAGATACTGGCTATTACCCGTAAATTCTTTTAATATTTTATTATTTAGTGTCTTAAAAAATGAGTTACACGCTTTAAAGTTTCGCCGCATTGTTTGATGTTCTTAAAGTTTATTACCTTTTATTTATGGCCGTTATCAGTAGAAGTAGGTAGGATAAACCGCTGCAACTAACGATTTCTAAGAATAATTGCAACAACGCAGTGTTTAACGAAGAAATGAAATTTTTGTTACATCATTTATATTGTAGATTACAAGTTTTAGTCTAAGCCATGACTACAAAAAACTCGAGAGTAAAACTTCCAGTATTCTAGCCTATTCAGTTTCGGTGACAGTTTAAAAAAATAGAGATAACGAAAATATTATACTAAATTAATTCCTATTTAAAGTTAATATCAAACTGACTAGACCAATTATTATGAAGCCTCCAAACCTCCGCATTATTGAGTAGGAAAACAATAAAAACCTATTTATATTTAAAAAATATATATTTTATAACTCAAATAATCTTGCAAGTTAATCTTTATGCGCAGAACTTTCCTTGATGCCTTCTATCACTAATTCTTTTTCATAGAGCCAATCACTGAACTTGCAAAATTATGGATTATTTAAGTTAAATACCTATAGGATTACATTGCAAGGTTGTGTATTTTTTTTTAAATAAGGTCTAGGGAACAACTTAAATAACAACCTTATTGTAATTAATTTTAATCTTCGTAATTTTCGATTAAAATTCATCATCATTTCAGCCATTAGAAGTCCACTGCTGAACATAGGCCTTCCTCAGTAACTTTCAGATTATCCGGTTGGAAGCGTTATTAATAAACTTTACTTTAAATATACTTAGAAATTTTCGCCATAAAAAACGCGAGGTGCGCGGTTATTTGTCAGAGATCACATGCATGCGCCGACGCCGAGCCAACAAGGACCACATACGGTGCAATTGGTGCAATTCATTCGTCAAACCGTAAATTATTATCTATGAGTTCTATTTTTAACAGCAGATAGGAATAATACGACCTCCGTAGCTAAATAGCCAACATTTATTTAAGTAATAAAATGAAGAAAATAATGTGTGTTCTTTACGTAGATCAATTAATTTTCAAATCCTTAGTCGCTCCTGAAAATTAGGCACTACCTTGCAATGTAACCCTAAATGTTGTCATATTGAATTGCTTCTTTAAAATACTGCAACGAAAAGATGTTTTTAAAATATGGGTAACATTAAATGATTTAATGAACTCTAGTAACTTTGTAATAGCTTAAGTTTCAGTTAAACCTGTAACCTAACGACCTGCGCAAATCTGACGAGGCTCGGCGAAACACTGAGATAATAACAATATAAACTAAGCCCTAACTTATCTAATATACTGTTGAAAATGGCTTGCCAAAGCTAAACTATAGCGAACGGCGACACAATCTGACGCGGGCTGCCATTTTCAACCGTATGATAATATACATTACGGTTTATTTTTAAACTATTATTATCTCAGTCTTTTCGCTGCGCCTAGCCAGGTTTGCTCTGGCCCTAATACATCTACATGGTTTTGTAGTAGCAGGTTATTTAAACGTAAATTTTTATTTCGCAGAGAAACACTGTCCGTCTTTGGGTTCGCCGTTATGAAGAGGAGGGACAATTGGTCGATCGACCACGGCGGCCACATCCGTATCTAATAGACCAAAGACAATCTCAAGTTAGAGTTAGAAGATACGCAGTAGAGCCGTTTACGCCTACACGGGTATTCGCTCAGCAATTTGACTGCAGTTTAAGGATCGTAAGGAGGGCACTTCATCGCGCTGGGATGCACCACAGAAAACCCGCAACAAAAATAATATTAACAGAACAAAATAAGGCAGCGAGAGTCCAGTTCGCTCGAGAGTATAGGGATTTCGATTTTTCTCGTGCCATATTTGCCGATGAAAAAAGTTTTAAATCAAACCAAATTGGTCGTCGGCATTTATGGCGCGTGGACAACACTCGTTATGAGCCGCGTAACGTGAACCCAAACAATAACTCGGGTAGAATCTGCGTGAATATGTGGGGATGGATGAGTGCCGCTGGACCCGGGGAACTAATTGAAATTTCTGGGAGGGCCACTGGGCAGTCCTATCTCGAGCTTCTCCAGGAGTCGATGGTTCCTACTGTGCGCGTGGTATATCCGGAGACAGAAGTGCCGGAGTTTATATTTATGCAGGACAACTGCCCCATTCATACCGCGCGTGTGGTGCAGAGCTGGCTTCAGGCACAGCCTCATATTCGAACAGTGCGTTGGCCCTCGCGATCTCCAGATCTAAACCCCATAGAAAATCTCTGGGGATTGATGGTCCAGCGGTGGGACACATTAAATGAAAGGTCCAGGACAAATTTAATTGCGCATTGCGACCGAATTTGGGATTCACTAAGAGGCTCAGACTTGTGCGAAATTCTTGTGTGCTCAATGCGGGCGCGATGTGATGCAGTCATAGCCGCCAATGGGGCATCAACTAAATATTAAAACATTTGATTAATTAATTTATTTTGGCGGCGCGCACAAATGATTTTAGTTTAGCCTAATGATATACTGGTAGAAAATGCCACATCGCATTAAGTCAACTTTTTGTATGTTTTTTTAAATCTGGGCAACAAAGTGTAAGCATATTTTGTGTATGGCAATGTAGTTATTGATGGGTGACTTTAAAATACAACACCACAACTTTTTATTTTTTATTATTAGCTTAACATTGTTTTGATTTAGGAATTTACTAATATTGCTTCATATTTTATTGGAATCTGATGTTGTTTGTTGATTCAATGCAAATAAGCATAGTTTTTATTTTTACCTACTTACTTAGAGATATACTTAATATTTAGCAGAGCACAGCATAGTATTATAATTTAATCGAGTATTATAATTTAAGCATAGAATTAAATTTTTAAATCGATATAAGTTTATTTTTTGTGTAATTAGTGCTCCCTCATTAAATTGAAACCTTCGTGACATGAAAAATTGATAGTTTATCGTTCCTATAGATGTTAAGAAATAAATAAATAGTAGCTATAATTGCAATGAGACCTTCTAGTGTCCCATTCAATGACTTATAGATATTACATTAAAAAAAATTAACCTGATCGGTAGAACTGCTCTCAGGTAATACATTTAAGTGTATGATCTAACAAACTTTATTTAATTTGTATAGTATTCATAGATGTTAAGATATTTATACTCAATAAACAATATCTATAAAACTGAAAATGTTACGTTATTCAACACCCATAACTTTAATTAACCATCAACTAGTAATCCGTACTCCTTACGAATAATACAAATGCGAAAGTGAGTTTGTTTGTTTTGCTTTGTCACCTCAACTACTCATTAAAATGAGAATTGCACAAACATTGTTAGGAGAATAGAAAAGGACATATGCTACACTTTTTATCGCACGGTTCCCGTGGAATTTGCAATAGCAGTTTTATAATAATACAAATTTCACGCGGGCGAACCCGCGGTCGAACGCTAGTTATTCATATTTTACACAAAGCTCTGTTTATATTTGGTGTCGCGAATCCAAGTGCTAAGCGCTTCGTATTTACTGAAATGCAACGTTGCCAAACCGAATCGTATCACAAGATAAGCGAATACTCAAGCGATACTCAACCTAAAACGCTTCCTATAGAGCTTAAACTTCTTAATGCTTCACTCGGTTTTTTGTTGGTCTGCTGCGTCCATTGAATCCGAAACATTAATGAACGGAGGGCGTGGCTTAAAGTGAGCGGCAACGCGGTGTAAGCAAGCGATTTTAGCTCTAAGACTGGTAAGGCGCCTGTGTCCTCGATAGTACCTCCTACGCCTGTGATCTCTGAAGTGTACCACCTCGCGTTTTTTTTTTTGGGCAGATACTTAATTTTTAAAATTTGGCACTACCTTACAGTGTAGCCCTATAAAAAACGTTGTTCATGTCATTTGGGAATAATATTGTAGTTTTCTATCAGTTATGAACTCATAGGATTAAGATTCCTTTAAAATCAAACAACTTTATTTTTCTAACTGGTTGTATATCTATTTAGAACATACATTAATTTTAACTTCAGTTTATCTTTAGTATTTTTCTTAAGCATGTTAGTATCGATTTTTATGAATAAATTATTTTAACAAATACGGTCCAGTCCGTAAATAAAACATTTCAATAATTTAGATAATACATTAAATTAAAAATGTTGACATGATCTCGCATTAGAAACAAAATAAAATAACAATTTCTATATTTTTTACATAAAATATGTAAAAAAGGAATTAAAAAATATATTTGATAGGTATATTTTCCACAGCCAGTAGTATAATGAGTTATATTTAGTGAAGTACATAATATTAGGTATCTTACATGAAACCTCGGCGCTATCCCGAAGCCGCAGCGCCGACAGCTTCTGGACAAATGGTCTGAATTGGTCTGTTAATTTTGTTAACAAATAATTAATGTAATACTAACCACAGAATATTTATAAGTAACTTACAAAAAAGGTGTTAATTATGTAAATGCTTTTTAAATTAACACCAAAATTGGGAAAACATTTTGCTATAGAAAGATACGGTTATAATAAACTTATTAACAATATTGTTGTTTTAGTCCTAACAGTCAATCGCTAAGAAGTTTAATAGCAAATTGTATGTAACATATTTGCATACAATTTACGTTAAACCATCTTAGGTACTATACATTTGCAACCGATTCTGAAATATATGTTTTATGTTATAGGTATTTTTATAAACAGAACATGTCCCAGAAAGTTAACTTTAACAGATTTTTTACATTTTAATTAATCCTAGTCAGAATTCCACTGGTGAGCGCGGCAGTACCCAGTCTTCGGCACAATTACTTTTTTGGTTGACTCAGTCAAGCAAACATTATATACTTCTTTCTTCAGAACTAATGTTATACCATTCATCATACCTAAGTATACCTACATAACAATTAAATTTAAATTTAAAAAAAACCCTTGACACAAATGTGCAGCATCTCAAGGCCTCGATCATCCATCATTTATCTAACACCAGAGGCCCAATTCCCGTAATTTGACAATAGTCGCAATCCGGTGTCGATCCGCTCGTAGTAACATTACGATCACAAACGGTATTCTCGTAAACCCAAAAAATACAATTATAGTTCGTAATGCGACTGAAAATGGAAGAAACCAAAATGAGATAATTTTTTTGCTCTATTTTCAGTCGTATTGGGATAGTTTTGATAATTTAACGTCAAGTCAAAAGTTTACGAGAATACCGTTTGACATCGTAATGTTACTGGGAGCGGATCGACACCGGATTGCGACTATTGTCAAATTACGAGAATTGGGCCTCTGTTCATTGAGACTATTATTATGAGCCCAGACACGCTGTATCTGCAGTAATTTGCTTAGGAGTTAGGAATCCCACAGATTTCTTGATGCTGCAGCATAAGTTCAAGGTAGTCATGTCTTGGAAATACTACTACTAAGGTAACAGTGCATCATTTCAAATCAATCGGACCTGTGAAAGTTTGCAATAAGCTGAAAATCCTTTTCTCAAGTAGGAAATGAGCTGATAACCTTCAAACGGCGGAACAGATCTTCATAAAATATAGCTAAGATCCATCTCTATAATATCAGCTTTAAAACAAACAAAAAATACATCAAAATCGGTCCATTCGTTTGGGAGCTACGATGCCACAGACAGATACACACGTTAAACTTATAACACCCTTTCATTTTCGTCGAGGGTTAAAACCAATTTCATCGCTCGTTATAAATACACACTTTACATTCTACTTACCAATGTTTTTGTTAGTCTTATTGCCTGATACAATTTTATTTTATGAAATAAGTATTTAAAGGATGTTGAGACATTTTATCACAAAATATAGATACAGGATAGGTACTTACATATGGTACGACCGTACTTTGAAATTTCGCACTTTAAGTATTATGTTATGACTCATTCACTCGGATTATTTGAACATTTAATGGCATACAAAAAATATTAAAAATAAAATAGTGAAAACGTCTTAAATTTATTCTTCATTCGATTAAAAAAATGAAAATATTTTTCATATGACCTTAAATAAAGTGTACCTAGTCGTGTGACGGCACAAAAATGAAGTTATAAACCGACTGATTTATACTGGTTCACGGTAAGCTCAAAAGCTAGATTAACTATTGTTATTAAGTTATAAATACCTACCTAATTAAATAGATATCCATACTAAAACAACCTACGATTGTAAGGCTAATTATAACACTAATAAATAAGCTACAATATGTGTTATTTATGTATTATATTTGTATATATTTGTATTACTGGAAGAACATTTGCGCTATCACAGCAAGCGTGGTGATTGATATTCGTGAGTCCCATAAATTTACAATACCTACTTAAATAATAACAGTGGAAATAGTCCAAAAAATATGCTTACTACCACTAACAGCACATTAAGTATCCAGATATTGTTGTTATGTTTAAATTTAAATTAAATCTTACAAAATGTTTATAAAACTGGTCAAAAACCTATTACTTAAATAAGTAGGACTCATTTTAAGTACAGATTTCTAAGAGTTAAAAAGTAACTATTAAAACTTATTTACTAATTGGCTACATACAATATAAATACGTATTAGAAACACGGTTACCAAAATATCAGTGCCTTATTTTGTTTTTCTTCAAATATTATCTCAATAAACAAAATATCTGCTAACTATTTGCTGTCAAAATATTGTCTATTCTATATCCCATAGGAATGTTAACTAGGTATAAAATCTAGATAAGTCTATAACAGTATTTTATTGTAATAAATTAATAAATACATCATTTTTAGTCGTGAATACCGTTGTGTTTGAGGAGTTCACACTGTAAAATAAACAAATACAATATTAGTTATATATCTTCAACACACATATTTACGTAACATGCTTACCTACTAACATATTACATTGCCAGCTTTTAACTTATGAAACTAAATCGTTCATGAACTGAGAAATATTTTACGAAGTATCATTTATAGGTATCATATCAATCAATATCTTCCAAGAAGTCTAAAACTAAGTAAAATTAAACATGAAAATAAAAAAAGAATTCATAAATCAATAATAAGGTCGATGGAAAATGGAAGGCCATGCTCCTTCGAAGGCTAATACATTAAAAAATCGTAGTTATTGCGATGGGATGATAAATTCCTTCTACTCACACTAACGCCCATCGAACTGAAGGCCTTGTTTGTTTCTTTCATCTAGTAAACGAATAATAACAGTTTATTCGTTATAGTGGCCTTCCACGATCCAACGACCTTATGATTACAAATAAAAAACTTTAATAACACAAAAAGCTGAATCTGAAAAATGAGACATTTTGTTTTTATATAAAGTAAAATATCATACCGTGAAAATGCCCAATACCCAATGCAAAACGTGAAATTTCGTGTCACTTACCAGTTCTGTGTTATATGACTTACTAACAATGCCATAATCCGTTATTAATATAATAGTAATATTAATTGTCAACATTTAATCAAGTCGCAATTTATAATGGATTAATGTATCCCGAATCTCAACTCGATACAGTATAAGAGTCTTCATGCGTCTGTGAGATTTATGTGGACGAAGTGCATCTCTCCCAAAAACATTCGACGCCAAATTGCTGATTTAATAGAATATAATACCTATTTTAATGCATCGGCAAAAATGTGACAGATCGACTTAAAAAAATGTATACTACCAACCTTTTTCGCGCTATTTACAAGCAGGCCCGAAGCGTTTGCTCATGCTATGTACTACAGCCCGCGTTCGTCTAGAAATAAAACTACCACATGCATACGACAGATAGGCAACTAATAAGCAAATAATGAATGAAAAAGTGTCTCTGGTGTTTTGTGTTGTAACTGTAAACTGTTAATAACTTTTTAAAATCAAGGAATAATAACTTTGACTTTTAGGATTTACTTTTGCTTTTTGCTTAGGTTCTGGTTCTACTGTCTTTAAACTTTAAAACTTTCATTACATGGTTTCAGAACGTGGAAAACCGAACATCCATAAATTATGACTTCATAAATGTAATAGGTAATACAAGCATTATTCGAGAAAAACAAATTATACATTCAAATTGACAGTGCACCATTCTGAATCACAAATCGCCAATCGGTGCTCCACCAGTGGAGTATTTATCCCGATAGGTGGCGCGTTGTGTTTGGTCTTGCTTAATAAAGTAATTAGATTTATTTTTTCAGAACGATGCCTCTGCTACACAGAGGCATAGTACCTACGTACTAGTTAAAATTATAACCAAACACATTTTGTGTTTATTTAACGAGCACAAAAAAATACATTGACATTTACGTGGATTTTGGCTGACATGACCAAGCTATGACTGACTCTGAGATTAGCTTTGCCTATGCTTCCCCATTGAGGTATGAGGGTGGGCTTCTACCAAAGAAGTTTTCATACAAATAACAACGAAAATGGAGTATGTACTCGTATCCCCTGGGTTGCCATTTGTATGTAAACACACCTCTCCTCTCCGCTTTTTAGATACCCACCCTGAAAGTGCTGGGCCGTGCAGGTAAACAGTGTCAGCCGATTTACGATATTCAGTGGTACGGCGTAGTATCTAGGATAATTTGTTTTCAGCAAACTTTATACATCGTTATACAGTATGTAAATTAACAGAGGGCGATTCCTTAAAGCTTTATCTACATCAGATCAAAATAAAAATATCAAAGTACAAAAATAAGTTTAAAAAATCTAAAATTCAAGCCAAAATCAACGCGGCGTATTTGCGCTGCGCAAACTGCAAGGTCGCTGTTCTGTCTCGCTCGCTCGGTGAGACGTTTATTATTTTCAAATTTATTATATTATATTTATTTCAAAATTAAAAACATTTTTATTTTATATGTGATTATTTTTTAGTATGTATAGTCGCTATAGTATTACAGGTTAACGGCCCCAAATATAAACTTGTTATTTAATTTTAGTTGCAACACCAAATAGCTGAAGATTTTGCTTAAAGTTTACACGAGTCGCGTGCGTGATTTTGATTTCCAACTGTAGGCAGCCGGTAGATATAAATATTGATAAAATCAGATGTGCACCACACACACAGGTTGAATTTTCCTTGTAGAGAAACAAACAGTTTAAAGTTAGCATCATATGTAAGTAGGTATATAATGTAACTCAAAAACCAATAATTGTAGGTATACCAATGGAAATGACAATAAATTTAATAAAAACGAAATTAAATAATTTAAAAAAACAAGCAGCTAACTTTTTCAAAGAAATACAGCTAGAGATACCCGAGTTTAAAATAAGTAAATTTAAATTATGCTTAATGCTTATAAATCATGCCCATGCTTCATGCTTCTAAGTTCCAATAGGAAAACCACTATGCAATCAATAATAAAATATGATCTATAGAAAATTGCCTCACCCCTACCCTTAATAACCTACCACGCAACTACCGGCAAAGAGGAACAGCTATACCTGAACAGATTTCTCCTTCTCGCATCTTGCCTTCAGCAGGCGCGCGAGGGGTGGCGTGAAGAGTGCGGGGTTGGCGTGGCCCCGACCAGCCTTCTCCCACGGTTGTTGGTGCTTCCACACCAGCGACAGGAAGGCACCTACCACGAGCACCCATACGAAGCCGAACTGAGGGACAGAACGCTTGTTATTGATCTAGCTAGACTAGATCATACCACGCATAAATGATAATTAAAATGTAACTTAAATTACTTAATTAAAATGTTACTGAAGGACGGTCGGTGGTTACTAATGAAAACTCCCTTCAAATAAATATAATTTAAACTGTATTTCCAATGTCTCCATTACAAGTAACCAAACGGAAGTGAGAAATAAACAAATCATAGATAATTTGCCACTAATAAGCTAGAATTAGTTACGTGTATGATTAAGTCGCTGTTAAAATTGTGATTTGAACAATTACTACCTTGGCTGGTAGCAAACGATATACAACAGTACCTACTACTTACTAAGTAGGTACATATAGTGTTGGTATACTTCTTAATTATAGTCAGATTTTAACAAAAAAAATTGACATTATAGGTATCTGCTTAAATTTTGTGAAGGGCGCTCCCGAGCACAGCTGTCAAATTGTATACCACAGCACTAAAACCGGCCATGTATAACAAATCGATTTTATTTATTAATAAATATACTTACTAATCAATTTTATTAGAGCTACGCTTTTAAGTGGACGTGACATCACGTGTACGTCAAGCCTAAGGAAGTAACTAAGTTTAAAGATGCGTAACCAGATTAAACAACTCACAGGACTAGTCCACATGTACGAGATTCTATAGAGGTAAAAGTAATCAGATGGGTTCGTAGCGGGCGGCGGCACCACAGTGACGTTATGCCCACACCCGGCCACGCTCAGAGGCAGCTTGTCTGGCGAGGGCCGGGGCGCCCCGAAACTCATCCAGAGGGTCATAGTCATTCCGCTGAGTAGCCCAATTGATACACCCTGAAATAAAAAAATACATGATGGTTTATTACTAAAAATCGTATCAATATCTCTATAGAAGTTTCGGAGTTTAGCCTGTCAAACAAGCAGAGTTTAGCCTGTCAGACAAGCAAAGTTTAGCCTGACAGACAAAAAAAGGTTAGCCTGTCAAACCAACAAAACGGACGAAACACGGCAATGGACTAATTTATACTATACAAGGTACTGTTTTATTAGTTAATTTCCTTTTAAGGGGTGATTTTACTATTCAATAGAACCAAACCAAATTTCAAAAGTGACCAACATCGAAATAGCAATAGCCGATTAGTAGTAAGTCCATACCTAACTGGAAAAATATAACTATTTCTATGATTTGTTTGTTTTCTATGATCAATAGTACATAACCTATTATGTGCCTATGTTGCATACACTCTGTAATCAGAATACCAGAGAATAAAGGAGCTAAAAAGGGAAAAGTCTCCCAAACATCAAAGACTCTTCATCAAGGACAGACAAGGGTCTCGACCTATTAACATAATCAAGTAGGCATACCAACCCTCTCATTAGCAAAAGTGGTGAACATCCCTAAGGTAAAGACTCCGAAGAGCGGTCCTCCCACGGCCCCGAAGATGGTGAGCGCGGCCTGCAGCACGCCGCCCAGGTGCTCCGCCAGGAACGCGAGCGCCAGGAACAGGAGCCCGTACCCGCACGCCGCCAGCTTCGTCAGCCAGGGGATGTACGACTCACGAACCGTACACCATCTGAAATATAACTTACAGATGAAAAGGCATTCAACATGATGAGTTCAGGAACTAGACGAAAGGCAATAGATAAATGCCGCAAGCTTCGTAAAGAAAAATAATAAATTAAATCTCTTTTAAAACAATGTCTACAGTTTTGGTATACTTACCCTGATGTTATCCTGGTAGTGCGCATTGAACAGAAACAAAGTTAAGGAAGTAATTATTTTTGTGTATCAAAAATAAAGAAGATTTTTATGATTTTGATATTCGTCTTAGACTAGACAAGGAGTTGTTGCATTTGATTAAAGAATCACCTCCGAAAAGGAAGTTATCTAATAAAATAGGACCTTACACAGTATGTAAGGTTATTAAAGCCGCAATAGGTAAGTTCCTATGTGTTGTAAAATAAAGAAGATATTAATTGACTATCACAGTTTTAGAGTGTAGGTATGGTGTAGGAAGCCTTGCTCCCTGACGGTCCTTTCTACCCTTTATATATTCACGACTGTACTTATGTATTCAGTTTTTTTTTACTGTCAAATACTTGGGTACTGTTACTGGATATACATTCTTTTTTTTCCTAATTCTGTCTAAAGTTTATACATAGCGTCCCGAAAAGACTACGTCACCTTGAAACTAGTACTGCTAATTGGATGTTTTGTAATTTGGTAATAGAAAATCTAATAATTCATAAAACACGTTTACGGTGACAAGGTCTTCACGGTGCAACCTGTATAGTAATTGTTTATGTCTTACCTACTAACGTAGTCTGTCAGCGTCACCGCTGCAAGCGCGTTGCAGGCGGCGGATATTGTAGAAAGCGATGCGCTAAATATTCCCGCCACGAAAAGGCCGGCAAGTCCTGGCACCGAACGCATCGCATCAACAACGTAAAATGGCATCAACTGGTCTATCTGTAACATTACGAAAATATATTTCAATACTCAATATTAGGGTAGTTGACACTACCAATCAATTGACATACTTTCTATGAGCCGTCAAAACGTACCTCTTTCTTAGAATTTGTATGGCAATATCGGACAGTGCCGTCACTGTTTACCAAACTCAACTGACTATCTATTTATTAGTTTTAAAGCAATTAAAAATCTATTTCAATAAACAATTAAAAATTATGACTGAACAAATTAATTAAAAAAGGTGTTATTTAAAAAAAGAAGTGTCTCGGAATTATTTATGAATGGTGTCAACATCCCAATTTATTATAAAACCATAATGTGAACCCTATTGGGCACACAACTTGGGGGCTAGGTAGGAGAGAGAAAGCGGTTTTAGATTTTATTGCTGACTAGCTGTTGTCCGCGACTTCGTTCGCGTAGTTTTTCATTTAAAAAAAACTGGGCAACTTTCTTGTTTTTCTTTTTCAAAAGAACCTTCTCCTGACAATAATTAATATAACAAAAAACGAATTAGCGAAATTGATGATGCGATGACCAAGGGTAATAGGGATTTATTATTATTTAAATAGATTTACTAAAACTTTTATGGAAGCCAACTTCTTAATGGTGAAAAAACCTGATATAGGCCTGATATAACCTTAGCTCGTAAGGCATGATGACTGGTAGAAAGGACACAAAATGACTCTATTTCGATGTCGTTCTTAATCGTAAAACTGATTACCATAGATAGGCTAAAGCCAAATTTAAAAAATACTACACTCATAGTATGTAAACTTTCAATTATTATTACGTATTACGATGGTGGTAATCTGTGATTTCAAAGGAAATACTAATACCGGCGACAGATGGCGGCGGACGCGGCTCCGGACTCGTCTTGACATTGTAAGGTCAAACGCTGCCATTGGTCGATCCTTGGGCAGGCGGAAGTTGTCTGAAGGATAGACCAATAGCAGCGCTTGACCTCACAGTGTCAAGCAGGGATCGGAAACCGATTATTTTACTATGGCACCTTAACCGGAATAATAAAGGTTTTCGCTAAATTAACTATCACATACTCCAAATACCGACTTAAAAGCTATGGCAAATTTAGTTTTATGGTCAAATCTTTACAACTACTATCAAATAGTAGAACTGGGTCTTATACATTTTGAAATAAATATTAACCGGTTTCGATCCTTGGTGTCAAGACGAGTCCGGAGCCGCGTCCGTTGCAGTTTGTTACCAGCTTAAGCAAGTATTAACAGACCAATGACTTACAGAAGCGATTTTCTTGTCAAGTAATGGATCGCAGTCCTTATAGACCGCGTAGATGCCTAGTCCACTGATGCAGGTGAAGACGCTAAGCACTGAGAGGACAGGCCAGCTCCACCACAGGCATTTTTGAGAACGTTCGAGAGTGCTCACTGTTAGAAGACGCTGCACCTGAAAAGGTAAGAGGACGGCATTGTCGTAACTAAGGTGGTACAAGCAGAGCACAGGGCGCAGACCCTGGAGGGGCGCAGATATGTATCCCATACCATGTTTTGGATTGGGTCACGCTAGGGCCCAGTTTTAGAATCTCGCACCGAGCGCTGCAGGCGTAACGGCATTAGTGGACGGTAATTATGTTTATCTTTTATATGCAATAGTTATTCAACCATAAGCTAATTGTGTACATTGTTTTGTAAATATCCTTTGTCACTTGTTGTTTTGATATTTTGTTATTTTGATCTTATGAAACATTATGTTGCATACACCTCAACAATGAATACTAAAATTGCGGCAGGTACGGTAGATAGCAAGTATTAAATTAGCGTGACCTTTTTAGAAATTACAACAAAATCTGCACCTTGACGAGATAAAACATTTGACGACAGCAAAATCATTTTCTTTCAATGTCAAATGGCATTACCTAGGTACATTAAATGTTAAACATAGGTACGGTATGTAGATACTGTTTCTTATTTGAATATGTATTTATCTCTAAATAGTATAAAACAAATTGGCTATTGATGTCTGTCTATTTGAGTTTGAGAGCTTGGTTCTTACAAAATTGACGGCCGTCTCGTCTATGATTCCCGCTCCGGACTACAGAACCAGGCAGTTGCGAGTTCAAATCTCTCTATGTTTGTGTGATAAGCACGACACAACCAAATGGATGTTTATTTTTATTTAAGTATGTCTATCCGTTATCTAGTCGATCCACTCGATTACTTTTTAGATGATCAATAAGTATATCAACGAACTAAAATTTATTTGTTACAAAATATTGAAGTGGTTTAAGGCCAATTGAGCCGCACGACTCCTCGCCAAACAGCGTTACTAAGTGATCAATCATCCGGCACAATTCAATTTTGAACGACAATCGCCGATTTGTCGCGCGCATTCATTAATACAGGGTTACATTGCAAAGGGGTGCCAAATCTTTAGGAGTGGCTCAGTAACTTAATCGAACTATGCAAAGACCAAATTTTTTTTTCACATTTAATTATTTCTACTATTCATAAAAAAGTATTTTTTTTCGTAACATACGATTATTAAAAATAATAACGATTAAGATGCTTCTTTATATTGTTCCGTCGATCTTATTTTTTAAATTTGGCACACCTTTACAATGTAAGCCTGTATAGACATTTGATTCTGATAAACTCAAACCTAATATTTGTTGACTTACTTAAACGTACCCCGTTCATGTGTTATTATTTCGATTTTATTGAAGTGCTACTAAATTGATTAAAACGTCCTGTATTCTATCTATGTAGTTAAATGAGTATAAATACACACCTGAGTGTGATTGACTGCGTAAAGCGACAAATAAGTGATGAGTCCTCCAATGATTAGTGACCACCAAGTGTGTCTCTCTGTAGGGTCTATGCTAAAACTGAAACAGAACACAAAATAAAGTTAAGCAATATCTGCTAAATAACTAACAAAAGAAACTCTCTGGTACTAACATAACTCCAACGAGTTAAAAAAAAAAAACAAATATTTAAAACTTTTGTATAGATAAGTAATTGCCAAGCCTCTTAATTATTGTAATTTTCTATTTAAAGTCAAATAAAAACCTTTTTAACATACTTATCAAAGTTTAGCCTGCCGCCTTCTTTTGCTTTCACAAAGATCTGATCGAATCCACCAAGCTGCACAGAGCTGAACACAACTATACTGAATACTGCACCAAACATTAGCGCTGACTGCAGCAGATCGGTGAAGAGGACTGCCTTCATGCCACCCAAAGTCGAATAGAATGTACACGCTAGCCCCACCACCAAGATAGATATCAGTCTGTCTAGTCCAGTCACTGCTTCTAGAACTATTGCTGGAGCATACAGCACAATTCCATTGTATAGCACCATTTGCAAGGTATACGTCAGAGACGCGAGCATCCGTATTCTGGGCCCAAATCTAAGCTCTAAATACTCGTAGGTGCTGGTCTTTTGCAGCCCGAAGAATACTGGCAGGTAAAGACTACTGGCGATTGGCGTGGCTATCGCGTAGGATATGTTGATGACCACGAACTGCATGCCGTAGTAGTAGTTTTCGGCGGATACGCCGAGAAGTGTGATAGCTGACATGAATGATGCCATCAAAGAAACGGCCACGGGCAGGATTGACATATTACGGTCGGCTAGGAGATATTCCTGTGAAAACAAAATATGATCATGATGGTGTGTCCTAACTTCTAATTGTAACGATACTTCAAATGTGTTTCTTTTCAATATTTCATACAAACATTTATTTCAAAGTCTGTGGCTAATTAAGACATACTCAGAAAATAATTGTTACTGTATTTTATATTTTAACTACTAGCTGTTGCCTGCGACTTCGTTCGCGTGGTCTTTAGTTTATTCGTAATATAATATGCATGTTGTACTAAATATAAATTTTCCTCTTAGACCATTCTGTATATTGTTGAAAATCGCATCAAAATCCGTTGCGTAGTTTTGAAGATGTACGTTACAGACGGACGAAGCGACTATGTTTTAACTATGTATAGATTTATCAATGTTTAAAGTTGATAATAAGTGAAATGAGTAGTTGTCTTACCTCATTTGTTTTTTGTTTGCCTCCACTAAACCGAAAGTAAAGTCCTATAAGGACTGAAGCGATCATGGTTGCCGCCATAATCACGTAGTCCCAAACCCCAAATACAGTCTCCGCCATTTTGAGCTGGAATGATGATACTATAGCTTGTAATAACGTTCTTACAATAATAATTCATAACGTGGGATTCGGAAACAATACTCCATTATGAATCTCGGATAACTGACCTGCGCTTGGCAGCATGTAAATAAGTAATTCAGAATCCAGATATTGATAAGAAGGGGAAAATGGAATACCTATTAGTAGAACCAATCAAATACGACAGTTATCAAATAGCTTAATAAAATACTTCAATTAATTGTATTATTTGGTATTAAATTTAACGATTGAAAATTATAATTTGGCATCGGTTATGTTTGGTTTTATCTCGATTTCTGACAAGAATATTATGTATTTACTTATATCAGCCTACCATATTATCTCATGATAAGGCCATCTCATTTTAAATTCGTCCCATCTCTATAATAACTGATAGGTAAATACTTAATCTTTATTATATTTGTCGGGATAAAATACCTTAAGTACATCTCTGCAGTTAAACTGAAGTTAAGGAAATAACTACGCAAAACATAAGGAAAGAGGCAGGTTTTATTACCTACACATTTTCAATTGATGCAGGTAATTTCAATCGATGCTTCGAAATTTTAATTTTAAATCTTGTTTTATTTCCCATTCTGTTACAATTTCAGCAAAAAAAATCTTTGTAAGCTAAGGTAATTTCCGAATTCGAGTTAAAATAAGTATGATTCGTTTTCAAATATTATAATTACTTCTTTATATTACTCTCAGAATCTCAGCGTACAAACATTTTTATGAAGTATAAACAAGGCAATATCAGTTAGTTAATTAGTTAAACCATAAATGCGTACAACCTTTTTTCTGTTCGTAGCATACCAAAGAACGGCAATTGTCTCTTATGCAATTGTAGCGTCTAATAAACTCAATCAATTTTAATTACCACAGCAATAATAGCGACGATTGTCCAATTGCAGATAAGTACATAATAAACATTACATTGACCGATTTATGAGTGAATAAGGGACAATTTCGCTCCCAATTAGTAATAATGCCTTTAACGGGCGTTCCTTTTAATAAATGAATAATAATACTAATAGAACATTAAAAAGCAATAAGATTTTAGTTGCGTCTACTTTTGTTTTTGTTGTGACTATGTTTAATAATACATTATGACTCATGCATATAAATAATAGTATTAGCCATCTCGTTGTTATTAGTACTATTTATAAAAGATTAAACGATCTATAATAGTTTAGACAGGACCTAGCGGCTGATGACATTGAAAAGATATATTTGAAATTAATCCTTTCAAGTACGAACCCAAATCACTACTTAGACTATTTTATCTGAGTCTCTATCAGTTTGTAAATATTTTGCGTTATTTTAATGTTGTGACAATGTTGTAGTCATTCTTTACAAGTTTGAATACTTTGTTTAATTAATATGAAGTTAATCAAACAACAGTTGTCTTGAAGAGTTGCGAATGAAAACGTGAGTGTACGTAAGTCTATTCACGCAATTTGTGACTTGCAGATAGGTACTCGTAATGACTGTAAAAGTTAAGTTACAGTTTTTTTACCGTGCCAAAAAAACAAGAGAATCTCGTGAAAAAGTAACTAGCAAATAACTATCTTAATGTCTTTTTAGGGTTCCGTAGTCAAATCGGAACCCTTATACTGTTGCCGTTCGTCCGTTTGTCGGTTCGTCTGTCTCAAAGACTCTTGGTACTAGAAAACCGTAATTTCACAAGGGTATGTGAGGGCACGGTAGGGTCCAGGCAATTTAAGACGAGCCAAGCGAAGCGCAAGGGCACTACCTACCTGCCTTTTCTTTTTTTGAACCCTAATAACTTTGGTTTGAATTAGATAAAACAAAACTCAGAATATGATGTCAATAGTGGACTTATTAAACACATAAACATCAATTGCATTGCTATTTACTTTAGATTTTATTGATATTTTAATAACCCCATCTTCGTTACTGACTCACTAACTGATGATCATCAAAAGTCTTAGGTTATGTATCCTAGCTTTCTAGGACTTCAAGAAGTCCTGAAGTCCTATAAAGCTGAAATTTGGTATGTAAGCTAGTATACAAGCACCAAAAAAAATTAAAACTTACAATTTTCACCCCCAAACCCTTAATAAAGGGGGTAAAAGTTTGTACGAGACTTCCACAAATTTTGATGCGAGGTTTCAAAATTTTTATAGGGACTCCTTTTTATAAATAATAAAATACATGTTTCAGAATTTTTGGTAAACCACCGCATAAACGAAATAAAAATAAAAATTCTTATGCAACTTACAAAATGAAGTGAAATCCCACCAAAAACATTTAGATGTAAAATGTTGTTAATGTAGCAAAAACTGCCACGCCATTATATTTTTACTAAGTTAGAGTTAGCGAAGTTAGGGCTTACAGAGTTAGGAGTTAAAAGCTTGGCTCTACGAGTACTCTTACAGTGGTCTGTTAACTTTTTGACAGTGCGGACCATATCGTCTCGTCTTAGCAACATTTTACATGAAAATGTTTTTGGTGGGACAAGTATTATTCACGCCATCAAAGTGGTAGAAAAACGTCAGGAAATCATTTTTTTTACGCGTAAGTACAGTAGGGGTATTTTTTTTTTCTCATCTAACGCATAGTGTGGAAACACTTTGTATAGGTCGTTTAAAAATATTGTAAGTGTGCAAACACCATTTGTCGATCCAATGATCCGTGCCTGATATTAAGCTTAAAGTGCAATTTTTGTAAGAGTCAAGTGTGTCACACACACCTGACGACTCTCCTAGCGAAATGTGTAAAAAAACACGACATTAGTAAATAACACGAAGCTAAAAGCAAAACTATCTCAGCTAGGTAGGGTTTACAAGTTATTGAGCAAACTTGTAAAATGTACTGGAGAAAAAAATGACTATGATGTTTTTATTATGTAAAACAGGTAGCAAATGTACCGCATATTGTGGCAGGAAACTGCGGAACTCTACATTATGCTTAGCTCGCATTTGGCTGGTTTTTTAGGTTTCATTCAAGTAAGCTACTAGGAACCTCTATGTAAGTCTGTTAATCCGTCCATATTTGGCGACCGTCTGCTGTACCTAGTGGTTTGCGGTCCGGACTTCAAAGCCAGCGATTATACGGGTTCGAAGCCCGCAAAATAGGCAAATGTTGTGTGATGAGCACGAGCATTTGTACCTGAGTCATGGATGTTTATAATTGTATTTATGTATATAAGTTTGTTTATTCGTTATCTAGTCGCCATACTACAAGCTTTGCTTAGCTTGGAGCTAGATAATTGGTGTGATTATGACAACAATTTATTATTATTATTCATATAAGTAGCTTTTTTTTTGGTTCCGTTTTCTGGACTCGGCGGATCTTTTTACTGCGCTTGTGCCGACACGCACTTGATCAGCTTCGTTTTAGTAGGAAGACAAGTGATGCCTACAATTCGCCTAAAGTTGTACCATAGGAAAAGTTTCCATTATTAAAACTAATAGTCATTAAAGAGACTCAATTTTATAACTATCGTTCGAGGAAGAAGCTATAAGTGACTAATGTCATATTTTAGTATTAATAAAAAAAACTTTGTTGATTTTTTCTCACACAAATCAATAAGCAATCATGCTACAAGAACTTATATTAGCGAAACTTAAAATAATATTTGTGTGAGAAACTGGTGCCTGAAAAAGGCATTTTGCAAGCCTGTGCTACAGGTCACCAGGTTCTCCCACCCCTGGCTTTTACAATATAAGTAACTATCACTAGACCTCATCAAATATAATTGCTTTTTATTATAACTAAAACATGATTTATTGCTTTTTATTATAACTAAAACAGCTAGTACAGAGAACTAGGGAAGTACAGTATAATATTACTTTTAAACTTTTACGTTGCATGATTATTTAAACCGTTTTAAATGGGGATCAACGTAATCATAATAATTCATTTGCCTAATATTTCAATAAGTTATACCGACCATGATCACATGCCGATTGAAAAAGCTATGTATTTTCGTTATTTATTGTCCACCTTATTTTTTTACTCATAACGATAAAAAAGGTTATCAGTAACGCAACTTATGTATTTGACATAGTATTTATAACTAACATTGGCTTTAATTGTATCAGTATGCAATTAAAATAAATTTATAGATTCAATTAATTACTTATAAGACGGCTTTGTTTCATAATAGCGGGCGAATGATGTAAACATTGATTTAGGTGTAACGTACTCAAACATACTAGGTGACTGGAAACCCTAAATGCAATAAAAAAATTAAAATAAATAACCTTTATAATTTATTAATCAACTTTACGTTAAAACTATCACAAAAATTACTTACATCAAAATATATTAAAATAAAATAACCATCAAAACTCTACTTTTGTGGGCCGCTTTATTTTAGTTTCCTAATAATTTCATTACATAAAATAGACAATTATTAGTTTTTTCTAGTATTCAATTTTATTGAAAATATATATTCTATTGTAGATTTGCAATAAAAGAAAAACCACATAAGTAAACGTGTTTTGGCTGTATTACCTACTAAAAACATAGTCCATTTTTCCACAAAATCGCAATGCACATTCCTAAATTATTTTTATTTTTTACTTAAATACTTTATAAACATCCATGGACTTAGGTACAAATGCTCGTGCACCACGTCACATAAAGTAGCATTGCCTCTTGCGGGATCCGAACCCGCAACCACTGCACCAGACGATCGCCAAGTGCGTAATGCCAAGTGTTATATTCGTAAAACTAACAAACCAACATTGAAATTATTATAACATAATTAAATTTTTTATTTATTTATTACTATTATACCTACTTAAGTACTTAGAAAGCAATAAAAATCTTACAAAAAAATTGCAACGTTTGATGTCTATTTCTGTTAGAATTTGTGTTCAGTATAGCCTTTTAAGAAAATTTGGGAGAAGCCCGACCCTTTTAACAGATAGCCCGAATCTTCTAACAGATGGAACTCACTTAGGTCTTAAGTACCTAAGTAGTAAGTATTTTTTTCCCTGTCTATATAACTTAATAACTGGTCTTCTTACATGCCTATTTCTTATTGACCCATCGAAATCAATCTTAGTACATGCCATAAATGACCATATCACATAGCAGTAGGTAATAGATATTTAGGATAGTTGATGGTATCCAACTGTATTAATTATTTTCATCCGGTAAATTACCGGTTTAGTTCATTATATTTAACTTCCATTTACGGTAATTCATTAACAGTTAACTTTTACCGTTAGCTACTTTAATAATGCATTATTTATCACTTTTAAATATCCTACAATTTAAATTTCCCGCCATACAAGCATTTCAAAACTAGTTGACAGAATTGAAGAAAACAAAAATGTTGCAATTTCTGAAATACATTTCAAAGATTCATACAAAATCATTATTATTTCATAAAATCACAACCTATGCTAGAGAATGTAATTAAAAATATACCTACTCACCAGTTACGTTCGATTTCCAGGAATGTTTCTTAGCCGGTCTATTTTCTCCAGAATACATACAGTTTCACGTCATTTGTACATCGCTTGTCAGCATATTGTGTAATAATACTCTGCCACTAGATCACAAAAAACAACTTAACCTTGGTAACCCTGAATACATTTCAGGCGTAATTTTAAATTAAATAGTTCTTGCGAACGTTTTGCCTCTACGGGAAATAGCATTGAAATGAGCTGTCCGACCGAGACATATAATTTAAATGTGTAGACAATATTTTTTGCTTGCATACATACAGTTAAGTGAGGTTAGACATTTTTACGCGATATCGTACGATGTCAAAGTCCACAGTACAATAAAGCGCTTTCAGCGATAACCTTATTTATACCTCAATGTGAATTTTTCAGTAGGTAAATAATGAAATAAACACAATCATAATTGTTTTTTTTTTTCATTGTAATTTCTATTAGGTGGGTATTGAAGGTCTAATAGGTATTGTAGGTAAAAACAAACACAGTTGTTGTGTTTGGACGTTCTTATTGCTAAAGCAATCTCTTTCAGAAGATCGCCTTATTGTGTTGTATTCCAAGTTTTTCGAAAACATTTTTAATGTACCTGTACATTAAAAATTTTCGAAAAACTATTCTAGTATCTAAGTAAGCTTTTATTGGTTGGTAACAGTTAGTAACTGCTTTTAAGAAATTTTGTCTTAGGAATATATTGTAATTTTGTTAAACTGCCAGTAGTCGTCATTTTTGTTTGATTTTAATATCACATCTTCATACAATTTTTTATATCCTATTTTTATTTTATTGAAAGAAGGATAATCGATTTGATTGTTCATTTCAAACTTATTCACTTTTATATTCATTGTTAGGTATGGCTGGCTAGGATGTAGGTGTCTTGGGTTAAAAAGGGCTTTACTCTCACTAGGGAGTTAATTTTCCGTCCTGACCATAGATGCAACGGGATCGGCTGTGCCATTTAACCACTTGCTATTGCTTTTTCAATTCTGATAAGTAAATCATCAATTATCTTAACATAATCTATACCAATCAATGTCAATAACACTGTCTAGCTAGATGCTTTATATATTACTATTACGTAACATTTATATCTTGTTTCCTTGCACTTTGTACTGTACCAAAACCGTACAAAGTTTATTATAATATCTCTCTAATCGTAACAATTATTTACACTGTAAGTACACACCAGTTTATGTAATATCAGGTACAGATAAGTCTATCTAAACGCCTTCCCCAAGAGTACCGTTAAATACTCGTACACTGGACGATTTATTAAATAGCGAAACGACAAAGTATGAAGCGCTGTAACGCTGCAGAGTCATGCGCGCGCACATTTTCGGTAAAATAAACTTTGAATATTTTAATCTTTTATTTAAAAAGAGTACTTAATCAATATGTTTTATTTGTTTTGACCACCTATTGTTACTTCCTCTATTTTAGACAAATAAGTATTTCTCAACTACTAAAATAGTAACACATGACGACTAGCGACTAGCGACATCTAGTTGGTCTTCTTTGAGATTTTTCATAACCGAATGGTGGCTGCTGAGTGCAAACAGAATTAATTTAGCACTTTGCACTCTCACTTTTTAGCACCCGGTTCCCAGTTCCGAAAACGTAAACTAAATTACACTTGTTAAGGCAAGTATAGTCGTCAATTGTAAACTAGTATCGTTACAAAAGCCTACTACTTATGCCCAGTTTGTCAGAAAAATATTTTTAAAACATGCTAAGAATAAATTGTCAAAACCTACACAGCAATCTGAGTATGCATTTGATTCTAGTACATACTTATACTTCAGGAGTAAAAAAAAAACATTGCAAAAATTAACAAAAAATATCCTAATTCTCTTTCTTTTTTTAACCGTTTATCCGATTTAATTCGACGTCGATTGATAGGCCAACTTAATAGCTACAAACTGAGCACATGATTTTTAATTCGAACAATTGCGTCCATGCGAAATGTATTATTTTCCTCAATTTTCGCTACATAAAGACGCAGCTACTGTCTTAACAGCCACGTTTTATTGCGCGCTGTTATGAACCGTATTTTAATGAATTTTTGTGCGATATTCAGAGTAACATTTGTCAGGTCGCTAATTTGGAGGCACTACTCGCCTTAAGTAAATTGCTTCTAATTTTAGATTTCATGTTAGCGTCTTTGTCTTTTACATAGACTATATATTGTTTTTATTTATGTTTCTGTATTTCTTAAAATTAAGTATACTTTACAATTTAAAAATACTTTAACTTTAAATTAATACATTTACTTTATTACATCGGAACGTTATCTATTTGTGTTGTACTTAAAAGTTAAATGTACTTAAATTTTAACATTTTTAGGGTTCCGTACCCAATAAGACCCCATTAATAACTTACACTGTCTCTCTGTCTTATCTAGTTCCTATAGTAGCTTTTTGTAGTACCTATAGTATCGTGTCAATATTTCAGTTCTTTTTATTTCGAATCGAATAAAATAGAAAACATTTATTGACAAACACGAAAAAAAAATACGCGACAAAACAATAAAGGGCACTGGTGTGTCAAAAAGGTTCCCGCTCAGCATTTGTCGTTTCGCTCTACCTTATAACGGTACGACATTTCGACTCAAACTTGGTGTGGTTAAAGTGGAAATGAATAAATTAAAACAACAATTATATGAAAATTAATGAAAGAAAACACGGAATAAGGATCCTTCGATTTGCTAATCCGACTCGCACTTGGCTGATTTTTTGTTATAAGTAAAGGGGAGAAGAATAGCCAAGGGGTTTTATTTTTTCCTACTGGCAAAAACTTCTAATTTGTTTTTCGATTTATGTCTCCCTCTACGTTTCGCTAGCTCTGTGGTTACAATTTTAAATGGGCAGTGCAACCCCTGATAAAAATTTTCAACTAACGTAAACTATCCATGGGGCCATAAAATAGGTACTGGGTAATCCATTATACACGTATTATACACGTTATTAAGAAACCGTAATGATATAACCAGCCACCTGAGTAGGTAGGTACCTAACGGTTAGTCATCATCACGTTAGCAAACTTGATTTCAAAACTTAAGGTTATTGACCCAAGAGAACAAACCTGATTATTTTAATTTTCCATTTTGTCATTATTGTACAAACTTTGCAGGGTGTTTTAGGCTCTACTGCACCCTTACTTATGGTTTATAATGGTTTAAGACATTTATTTCTCAAAACAGAATATTACAATTCACTTACATGAGAAACACTAGGTTAATAGTAAATCAATTAACACATAGGAAACGAGAACAGAACATAGCGACACAATTTAAGAAACAATAGGTAATTTATCTCGCTCTAACCTACTTATAGTTTTCTTTATTAATTGCAGCCTTTAAAGTCCGTTTTACTTTGATTGATGAATTGATTGATTGATTGATGATTCAATACTCGACAAGCAAAGAAAAACGGACTGTATGTAGGTAAAATAAGATCATAATCTTAACTAAAAAATAAATAGTCAGTTGTATTTCATAATACCTATACCTATATTATAACTAGGTTGTGCTTTTGAAAATAAACAACATTTCCAAAGAAACATAACCCAAAGTATTTGAAAAATCTATTTAAACCATCAAACTCAAACTCAAATCATTGAATCATACAGATAGGTTTACAGTACCATAACCCATAACATAACCTTTCATGCTAAATTGATCATTTGACCAGGCAGTTTGTACGAAAGAGTTTAAGGGCCTAAATTGTTTTTATATTTATACAGGGTTATTTGAAGTACATCAGCAACCTCCTAGGGGCTGATTCTGGTGCTCAAACTCAACAACTTTTTCTATAGGACCAACATTGAAATCGCAAACAAACACTTTCCTATACCACTATACTAAGCCGCCGACCAGCTGACACGAGTTTGTATGTTTTATTAATTTAAATTATTTATGTTTTATTTCAATGTTGGTCCCATAGAAAAAGTTTTTGTATTTGAGCACCAGCATCAGCCCCTAGCAGGTTGTTGAGGTTTTACAAATAACCCTGTATAAGTAAGTGTTTTATACATATAACCGTATCCTGAAATATGAGTAAAAATTTGTCTTACACGTTGTACATTAGGTAACTACCAATACCTATTTACTAAAATATGATTACCCGGCGTAGTTTAAAAGGCATCAAACCTTATTGGTATACCTAAAGTTGCAAGTACCTAAAATTACGTTATTTTGGTGTACACCTATAAAACATACGCCAATCGATAGAGAAAATAATTACTTTTTATTTTTTTATTTTATTTATTTAGAAAACCAACAGCGTATACAAACAACAAATACTATTTAACAAAATATCGTAAATGATATACAATAAAGTCTTTTATTATTCTGACCGAATAAACCTTCTAAGTCTTCCTTGAAGATACATTTGTATTTTAAACATCCATGACTTAGGTACAAATGTGCTCATCACACAAACATTTGCCCCTGGCGGGATTCAAACCCGCAACCGCTTTGTTGTTCGGAGCGCGAACCACTTCACCAGACGGTCGTCGAAAGAGGGAAACCGTTAATTAAAGATCTTCGATATAACACAATCAAGTTGTCAATGTTAAATAACTAAAATAAATCGATTGCGTATGTTCAGGGTGTAGCAAACCTAAACCTAGACGCTATAAATATATAAAAATCTCAGTAGGTAAGTAATAAAAGGTAATTAAATATTATTTAATTGTTGCAGGAGTGTCGCCTACGCTGGTACGGCCATGTTTTGCGGAAACCGGCAAGCTACGTAGGAAACAAAATGTCTGGCCATGCCGCCACTGCCAGGTCCTGGCAAAAGGGGTTGACCCAAGAAATGCTGGCTTGACGTCGTGAGGGCTGACATGCGTGCTAATGATCTCACAACTAGAGACGCTCAAGACCGTGCGAAGTGGAGGAGTAAATCAAGGAAAGCGGACCCTGGACTCCAAAGCAATGGCTTTGGACGCAACCGGGATTGACCGTATAGATGAAGAAGAAGAAAAACGATTTAATTGTTGAATTAGGTTAGGCCTTAACTGCCTACTCTTATTTTGACTAAGGAGTACTATTGCATTATGAAACAACATACAAAGTTGTATTTCTGAGAAGATTGCCGTATTTTTTTTATAACTGCGTAGGTAAGTAATTATGTCAACAGATAGATTCCCTCAGCTGGTATTACATAAGGTAAGAAATGACATACAAAATATCCTATAAGTCTCGTGATACTCATATTTAAATTTATTGTTTAGTTCCTCATAACATAAACTTTTTTGTTTTGCAAACGTATTCAATTGGATGTGTTGTTTTCTATACGACTGCGAACCTGCATAATAAAAAATGCATTCATTGCCATGCATCACTCTAAACTTTTATTACTAGCATAGGTCAAACAAATACGAGCGGCCACACTGTTGTTTACGATACGCCTTGTTTTGATTCGGTCATCATGAAGTTACTCAAATAAAACGAAAAACAACTGACCGTACTGTACGATCTGTGTTTATACGATCGCTATGCAGCCTCTACACTTGAAGAACTGTCGTAGTAAAGGCGTTACCTTTACTTTTCATGGGTAAAATCAATCATTCTTCTTCTACTAGTAAAAGGAAAATTATTGATTTTTATTTATATTTTGAACTCTACAACTGTTACTATTCACATATGAGATGTTTAAGTCGTCGTAATTGTTTTGTTTTGCTTTAAAATTCCTTTATTGACATAAATAAATAGAACAATGCAATACAAAAAGACTTGATTGTAACATGAAGTAAGATTGTAAAACATCGTAATTAAATTCTAGCTAAAGTTGTGTTTTATGTAATACCTAAGCTTCTTTTTTATATGTTAACTACCGCTTAGGGGGTTGATTCTACTGCTCAAAAACAACAACAACTACTCATCGACATCAAACTCAAAAAATAAAAGAGAAGAGGACCCTTTACATAAAGTAGTTCTAGGCTAGTTTCCTGGGTCAAAAATATTATTCTATTTAGTTCGTCAGTTAGATTATCAAAAAGGTGGACCCGTATTTTGTCTTTTGTCAATCACACAAAAAATGACAAAGATAAAGCGCACCAAAGTTTGGAAATGGGAGCACGTGGGAAGGCGTGACGTTATGTGGCTAACTAACTTTACCGGGGTACAACTTCATCATTTTTTGTTTGATAGAAAAAATAAAAAATACGTGTAAAATATTTCCTGTAATCCAACTGACGGACTAAGTAGATTTTTTTAGGAAACAAGCCTATTGCAATGGCTATAATGGCATGGACATTTGTACTTTATTAACTTTGATTTTGTTTGATTTTAATTTCTTAAAAACTACGGTATAGCTATACTTTTTCTTTTTTTACACTTCACACCTGTAACGAAGCGTTGTTCTTACACAAATTATTATCAAAGAAGATTAAACTTCGAACTACCCGTAGGTCTTATCTATAATTTACACCAGCAAGCTATGTAACACCCCGTAATTACTCCTCCCTGATTAACCGTCAAATTTTAATGAATCAATTCAAGAGTGTTGATCACTCGTAACATGTCATTTATGGCCGTGGTTGCTCGCTGCTTTAGACGTCATGTCGGTACCTCGTCCTACACGCTATTTTTCTTTGCATTTTCTTCTTTTAAGATTCTTGGGTTTGGGCTGGTGGCACCATCCTGATGAAGGCGACACGAGAAACTTCCCAGGCTGGTATCTCTACTACTCAATCGTAACGCAGCTAGTCTGGGTAGTCGCCTTTGTTGGGCTTGAAACCATCGACCCTTTCATTGGAGAAAAAGACATCGATCGATTCATGTTCAGCCTTTCCTTTGTTATCACCCACGATCTTACACTCATCAAGCTCTGCATCTTTTACTTCAAAAACGATGCAATACAAGAAATCGTGCGTACTCTCGAAGTCGATTTGTACAATTTCTATCAAAACAACAGAAAGAATCAAGCTACTGTCAGGATCACGAGAATACTTACCGCATCTTTCTTATTCTTTGGGTGGATCACTATTGGAAATACAAATGTTTATGGAACAATACAAGATTTGCGATGGAAAGCT
Source organism: Anania hortulata (assembly GCA_963576865.1). NCBI lineage: Eukaryota > Metazoa > Arthropoda > Insecta > Lepidoptera > Crambidae > Anania > Anania hortulata. Next base: position 13,548,736 of record OY756396.1, on the reverse strand, counting down.
GAAGTGGCTAAATTAAATGACTCATCTGAGAGACCGCCCCGGACCCTTCCACAGCCCATTTACATCCCGTGGAAATACCAGACGGATCAGTCCTACATTTCCACATTCGTTCTCGAAACGGTTGGTTTGCTATGGACGGGACACATTGTTATGACAATCGACACGTTTATTGGCTCCGTTATACTCCATATGAGCTCGCAGTTTACTATACTACAAGAAGCATTAGTGACTGCATACGATCGAACTATCGTAAAGTTGTATCTAAATGCACGGCTTGATTCTCAAGAAGCAATACCTACAAATAATGATGAAATCTATGAACATAGCACACAAGATGATATGGAGGCACTTGTGCTGGCGCGTTTATCGGAGGAAGAGATTGGGTCAGCGCTACAAGAAACATTCAAAAATTGTTTTCGGCAACACCAGGTACTAATAAGGTGCGTATGCAGTACTATATAATATTTAATTGAAATTCGCGCAGGTGAGTAGCGGGTCATAAATCAGGTTGTTTACGCTGCCGAATGCGCCGAAATCCCATTAAATTTTGATTAGCACTTGCGCTAATTAACTGTTTCCTGCTGAAAAACAACCGATAACAAAGTGCACAGAAATGTTGGCACCATCTTCAATTTCTAGCTTTCAATTTGGATGTGCTATGTACCCTACTGCGTCTGCCACTTTAGCATGCTAATTCGTCGGGCTATGTCAACGACTTTTGTTCGTTTTGGATCTCCTCAATTCTGATTCGATCACGCAAACTGATGGCTAATGCTGCAGAAAGGATCTAGAATGGTAGGTAGTGGATCTAGTACACTACATTAATACGAAAAACCTAATTCCGAATTTTACTATCACGAATTTTAAAATACCGAATCTCAAAATTCTGATCGGTTTAAACTACCGAAAATGTAATTCCTATTTATCATAATTCAATAATACGAATTCCGATTATGAAAAGTATGAATAATTAAAATTCCAAAAAAATTACGACTAAAACTCGGGTGTGTAATGTTTCTAACAAATGTTAATAGTATAACAATTTGGTGATATTTTATTTAATATTCTAAAAACGCATCTTAAGGACTCCACTGATCATTAAAAAAGCCTGGACACTGTTTTTAAATTTTTCTAATCAATATACAGGAATTGACTTTTTACAGTCTTATTATCTGTATAGTTTTTTTTTTCTTACTTTCTTAATATAATGAAATGACTCTAATACTCACATATAATTATTACAATTATAGGTTGTAAAGCTCACTAAATATAACATTCGTTTCATTTAACTATACAGAGTGTAACGAAAAGGTGAAATAAAACTTTAAGGGGTTATTCTACGGCTAAATTACATCAACTTTTTCTATGGGACCAACATCGAATTCGCAAAAAAAAAAACACTTTCCCATACTAAAACGCGACCAGCTGGCATCAGTTTGTATGGAAACGTAATTTTTTTTTTGAGATTTCGATGTTGGTCCCATAGAAAAAGTTGATGTAATTTAGCCGTAGAATAACCCCTTAAAGTTTTATTTCACCTTTTCGTTACACCCTGCATAATATTCATAAGAATGCAAGTATGCATTATTGTACAGGCAACTTCAGATAAGTTTTACTACACCGTAAGTAATTTTTTTACTGTTCCATCGTCATCATTTTAGCCATAGGACGTCCACTGCTGAACATAGGTCTCCCCCAGTGACTTTCAAGTTGGCCGGTTGGATGCGACAAAATTTTAAAACGAAAATTAGAATCTAGTGCCCGTCAGCCGTTGCAGCGGCACGCTCGCTCCGCTCACTCGGGTTTGCGCTTTATGTGGTAACTGTTCTAACCTAACCTCACTCAGATAATCTTTTGACAAATTTTGACAAATATGATTTAATAATAACTATTAAATGAAATGATAAAAAATCCTCGTAAAATTAAACTGAAGGTCTATAAAATGATTGTTATTGTATTTTAAGAGCTGTAAACAAAATGTTTTATAAAATGTAATGGTTATAACGCATGAAAATTAAATGAAATAAATGAAGCTATAGGAAAATATTTTTTTCCAAGTAAAAAATATATTAAATGAGCATTAAAACTTTTTAAATTAGTTAATTTGTTTTAATTTAAATGAAGCGCACCAATAAGTGGCAAATGATCAGTTTTACTTTATAATTTGAAAGCAATCGTGCAGCAATGCATGCAATTCAAACAAAGCATGCAAGAAAGCAAGCATGCATGCATTGCGATTTCTTCTTCTCCGGCGCTGCGTGAAGTGCAGCTTCTTCGCCCTCCGACTTTTTAATTTCACACTGGTGTATTGGGCAGAAAAGTATCACGGCGAAGGTAGGTATTTTTACTAGCGAGATAAAATTTGCCGGACTGCATAGGCAAACTTCATTTGCATTGCCGGCAAAATTACTGTCAATAAATACTGATTTAAACATAACGTGGAACGGCGCCGGTAAATCACCTGCAGACTCCGCACAGGTTATTGAAAACGTGCCTGCTATGACAAATAGAAGCTCCGTAAAATGGTCAACACACTGATGAAAGGGAAAATAACTGAAGACTAGCAAAAAATATCAAATCACAGCCTATATGAACGCAATAAGGAGGCTATCTGTGTGGGACGGTGGAAACAAACTGCAATATCCTCGGATTACAACCCCAATATTGTCACTCTGAGGATTTTTTCTACGCTCAAATCAACATAATCTTTCATATTCACCTTAAGGGATGAATTTTCCGAATATTTTTAGTCTACAGAAGTTTTTCGTTTCAGATGCGTCGAGAAATTTGCTATTACTTACTCGTACGGATTCATGACACAACTTCTGTCTAGTATGGCGGCCATTTGCGTAGTAATGGTTCAAGTTTCGGTAAAGCCCATAACAATTTTGAGTTTAAATGTTTTGCATTAATTAAATGTCCCTTTACCACTTGCACTAATCTTGCTTTAAATGTTTCTTCCTTTATATTTCCACGACTTAGTATTTATTTAATGTTTGTATATCTATTTATGGGATGAACTGACGGATTCGATATTTCAGCAAGATGCCTCCAGCTTTAAATCTATACGACTAGTGACTTCTCTAGCATTTTTTATGGCTATGATAATTCAACTAGCCATACAATGCTTCACTGGGAATGAGCTAACATTGCAAGTAAGTACGATAAGCTAATTTTAAATTATTCTGTTTATCAAATATTGTTTTTGATTTCTAAGCTCATAAATAGATTTAAAGAATGGCGATTAAAAGCAGTAGACTGCAATAGGCTAATATGGTGATTAAAAGCTGTGCCAATGTCAAACTAATTATATAAACCCCTATTTCCATTCGTCGAAAATTAGTTCAGAATGAAAAAAAAATATATATACAAAATAAAGCAAATAATTTGAAAATTTATTTTATTTGTAAATATACTTAGGTGCACCATACCTTTTTAATTATGCCAAAAAAATTAATGAGGGTACAATATCTATTACTGATATAGACATTAAATATCGCATGAGTAATTGAAAATGTCGTGTAAAATTGTTGTCAAAAAATCTCTGATGATTTACGTAAAGTGTCACATCATCACGTCAGATTGTTTGTATCGAATACTTACGCCTGCTAAATGTAAAATTAATACTTAAATAATAAATATGCGCCAATCAATAAATAAATTAATAAATGGTTTATTTCTCTTTCACAATCTTAATAATTAGTTTACAAGGTTACCAGTTAAATTAATTACCCAAGTTATGTGAGAGAGTAAAGCCTGAAACTAAGCCTAGAATAGGCTTGATATTTTCAGATCTCCTCCAGGATGTTACGCGTAAATTACTCGGAATGTAAAAAGTTTAATTATATAGCTGAAACACTTGTGTATTACCATGACAATATAGAAAAGGGAATCAAACACAGGAGGATCAACAACAGAAAATAATTATCTTATTGAACTAAGTGACGTGTACATGTGACGCATTGAGAAAAGTTTCGAACATCATTATGACTGGCATAGACTGGAACAATGCTTTGGTTTCTAAAAACTAGAACTATAGTAAGGTTGCATTGCAATTTTGTCACAAGTTGAGTGACTGACTAATAATATTTTACATCTTAATCAGAATACATTTTCAACCGACTTCAAAAAAGGAGGAGGCTCTCAATTCGACTGTATGTTTATTTTTTATTTTTTTTTGTATGTATCTTACGCGATTACTCCGCTAATTATGAATCGATTTTAATGATTCTATTTTTGTTTGGTAGATCATACTTCAGAGGTGGTCCCATATAAATTTTATCGAAATTGATTTAGAACTTTTTGAGAAAATCAACAAATATATACCCAGATAATATTTTGGTTGTGGTTCTTGTTACCTATCTTCGACAAATATGAGCCGATTTTGATGATTTTTATTTTATTGAATAGCTTATACTTCAAAGATGCTATGATAAAAGTTTGCAAAATAAAAATCACCCCTAAGGGTAGGAAAATAGGGGATGAAATCGGTGTTCAGCAGTTAGATTAGGATTTATCACTAAAAATACATGAAATAAGTACATTTTATTAAAAAAAATAAAACCGACTTTAAAACGCTAAAATGCTAAAAATAATCCTAACACTTAAGTACCTAATCAGTTACTTTTGGAGTCGGTGCAAACAAAAACATTGAATCTCTCATCGGCTGGCACCGACTCCAAAAGTAACTGATTAGCTACTTAAGTGTTAGGATTATTTTTAGCATTTTAGTGTTTTGAAGTCGGTTTTTTTTTTTTAATTGTAGATGAGTTTTAATTTAGTTTTGATGATTAGTTGTTTTTTTTGTTTTATAATAGTTTAATAGGTTTAGCAAATAAGCAGCAATTTTCTTACAATCAAAACTGTGTTTGGCGCTGATCGAAAGAATTTTATTTATTTTATTAAACGTCCTCCTTGGTAGCAAAAGAATTGTTTTGGACAACCTTTTTTTACATACTGCATATTATTTGCCTCTTCTAAATAGTGGATAGGTTCCTCTCACGAATATCTATTAAAATAAGTTGTTTGAGTATGGTTGTCAAGATATATAGTTGCCTGACAGAAAGAGAGTCCATGTAGAGTAGCTGTCGGATATAATATAGGTTTGAAGAGGCCAATCTTCAGAACATAACACTGAGCTCTGACCACTCTTATCCGACACCTCATACCTATTTTAACGGGTCCAACATTTTACCACCACAATTAACTCATTCATCTTTGAACTTGCCCATAATTGTTTAAAAAAACCTAACCAAAGTCTTCATTCAGGACTTTGTACTTGTCATATCTTAATCAATTGTCAAAAGATAAAATTCCTTAGAACCCGATTTCAGCGCCATCTCCCGGGTCCAATTGTAAATCTAAACTCAAATACACACAAATAAAATAAAAATAATCTAGAATCCGATTGCGGCGCCACCTACCGAGTCCAATTATGTTTTCAAACCATCCAGGAACCCATTAAAATGTACACACAAAATTTTATCCAAATCGATCCTGCAATTTAGGAGATGTTAGGTGACAAACACACGTACAAAAGAATTAATAAATAATAAAAAGATTTGCAGCACAGCAGCACTATCAGAATCGCGAAGAAATAAATCCACCATCTCATAAATTTGCAATTACCTCGACCTTAAATACTAAAATATGAAGCGAGCGTAATTTTTTTTTTATATATATTATTTTAATAAAGAAACCTACTTTTAAAATGTCATATTATTATCCTGTACAGGCAGCCCGCGTAGCTGACGCAGTGATGCAATCCAAGTGGGAGCGCATGCCGCCGAACCTGCGGAGGATGCTGACCCTCATGATGATGAGGGCCCAACGTCCGCTCCGCCTCTCCGCTGCCGGCTTCGCTTATATGAACAACGACTGCTTTTTAGCAGTAAGTGTACCTTCTTCTTAGTTAGTGCTAAATGTATCGCCTCAGTACTGAATTACATAAATTTGTAAAAAATTTTTTACAAATTATGTAATTCAGTACTAAAAATTCGCCGCACTGCGATTCTCATATCCATAAAAAGGTTTAATCAGCTTTCACCGGTCTTGTTTGTGTGTAATTATTAAATAAAATATTTATAAGAACAGACTTACTTGTACTATTCTATCAGAAAGAGAGTAACATAGTGTATTCAACTCCGGTGTGCATGCAATCATTAAGGGTATTAGTTATACGTTTAGTTAACCATTGCATCATCTTGCTTACCTTGGTAGCGTAGCGTAGCTAAATGAAACCGTTAAAAATTAAAAAATAATCAAACTCTAACCCATAAAGCTGACTTAAGAATATTGCTACTCCGAATTCTAATATGTGTTTATTATTTCCAGATAATGAAGGCAGCGTATTCATATTATGCAGTGTTAAGTCAAAAGACAAAATAAAACGTGAAGTATTATTTCTTCATTTATATTTATCACCTTTGTACTTATTATTTGGAAATTAATTGATCGACACACTTGACTAGCACTAATCTATCACAGTTGTGCCGTAGGTATAAAATTATACAAAAGTAATCAATAAACTACTAATAACCTTAAGTTTAGATTTCAGTATTTTATTCTATCTGCCCCCACCAAGTGCACTTTAAAAGGTGCAAATAAGTAAATTTTATTAAAAAAAATAAAACCGACTTCAAAACACTAAAATGCTAAAAATAATCCTAACACTTAAGTACCTAATCAGTTACTTTTGGAGTCGGTGCCAGCCGATGAGAGATTCAATGTTTTTGTTTGCACCGACTCCAAAAGTAACTGATTAGGTACTTAAGTGTTAGGATTATTTTTAGCATTTTAGTGTTTTGAAGTCGGTTTTATTTTTTTTAATAAAATTTACTTATTTCATCAATTTTTAGTGATAAATCCTAATCTAACTGCTAAACACCGATTTCATCCCCTATTTTCCTACCCTTAGGGGTGATTTTTATTTTGTAAACTTTTAGCATATTATCTTTGAAGTATAAGCTATTCAATAAAACAAAAATCATCAAAATCGGCTCATATTTGTCGAAGATAGGTAACAAGAACCACAACCAAAATACTATCTGGGTATATATTTGTTGATTTTCTCAAAAAGTTCTAAATCAATTTCGATAAAATTTATATGGGACCACCTCTGAAGTATGATCTACCAAACAAAAAAAGAATCATTAAAATCGATTCATAATTGGCGGAGTAATCGCGTAACAAATATACAAAAAAAAAAAAAAAAACATACAGTCGAATTGAGAACCTCCTCCTTTTTTGAAGTCGGTTGATAAACTGTAAAATAAGGTGCGGTGATTCCTAAAAAGTGACTGATCACGTAGTTGGGACAGTAATAAAAAGTTAGGTCCTGCGTGCGCACATTTGCGGTAAAATAAACTTTGAATAATTATAATATTTCGTATGAAAGTAAAATGAACTTATTAATTTTATTTATGTTTCTATGTAATTCTTAAAATTAATAGGTACTTTTAAATTATTAAATCTCAACTTTATTTGTGTTGTAGTTAAAAAGTTAAATGTATTCTTTTTAACCGACTTTACAAAAAGGAGGAGGTTCAAATTCGGTTGTATGTTTTTAAAAAAATGTTCGTTACCTGAGAACTCCGCCATTAATAAACCGATTTGAAAAATTATTTTCTCAATTGAAAGGGTATACCTCCAGATTGGTCTCATTCAAAATTCAATTCTGATGATGGGATCCATGAGGAATTGAGGGAACGTCTAAAATATTATAGGTATACATATAGCGATTTTAATATATTTAAGATACCCACGCGATAAGATATTTTCATTAAGACAGTTAAGCCTTGCCATAGTCGACAAATCAAATTTTAATAAATGATTCTGGTGAGAATGATACCATCAAACTGATCTGATGAAGAAATGTGGTGATAAAACAATGTATCATAGCCGTGTTTGGACTTATTTGAATCGTCATGAGAAGCAATTTCGCTATAATTACATCACAGATCGCCATTTAGAATGTAATGTTTAAAAGATTTTAAGTTAAACTGGCAGATGTCCTGATTCTATCTTATTAATTTAAAAAAAAGAACCATTATAGAATCGTGTCCAATTTTAATTTTTTTAGATTTCCGTACCACCAAAGGAAAAACGGAACCCTTATAAGATATCTTTCATGTCCATCTGTCTGTCTGTCTGTCCGTCTGTCTGTCAAGACCCTTTTCTCGGGAACGCGTGGAGGTATGGAGTTAAAATTAAAACTATATACATGTACATGTACTACTTCTACTACTACTACCACTATGTACATGTACTAGGAAGTATGTATTTTATTTTTATTTGTTCTTATTTTATTTTATTTGTTTGTTAAATTAGTTTGTTAAATTTTTGGACTATTATGTTTTAGAACTCTTCACCGCCTCCCTTCTTTTAATATAAATTCAACTTTCCTCTACCTGAAGGTTGTCTGGAAGATAAGACCGCCTAAATTGTGCTATTCATAATGTATTTACTTTCCTGTGATTTGTTCTTTTTGTGTGGTGTACAATAAAGAGTATCTATCTATCTAAATACCTACTCGGTCAACACGACGACCTTCGTAGCCGAGAGGCGAGTACGCCGGACTTGGCGTTGCCATCTCTGAGGAGTCTGAGGTGCCGGGTTCGATTCACGGTCGGGTTCTTTTCTTTTCTATATTGGACAACATCACATACATGGCTCTAATCCTATGGTAAGTAGCAAAAGCACTTGTGTTACAGAAATCAGTAACAACGACGTTATCACAACACCCAGATACGACAGAATATAGAAAAGTTATTTTTCTACATCGACCAACCTGGAATCGAACCCGGGATCTAAGAGATAGCGACACCCAGTCCGGTATGCACGCCTCTCGGCTACGGATATCGTCATTATGTAACAACCAATATTTATTAGATGACTACCCGTCGTAGCTTAAATTTATTATTCCGATCTAATAACACCTTTTAGGTTTCAGTGAAGAAGACCGGTAATTAAAGATCTTCGATATAACACAATCAAGTTGTCAATATTAAATAACTCAATCACAATCGATTGCGTATGTTCAGGGTGTAGCAAACAGTAACTTAGGTATGTACTTGAATAGGTAAAATGTATTTTAAAATTATTTAACTATTGAATTAATTGTCTACTCTGTCATTTTTACAGTAACATTAGTACACAAAGTTGTATTTCTGATAGATTTGCCGTTGATAACTATTAACTGTGTAATAAGTATGTCTACAGATAGATTCTCTTAGAAGGTATAAGGTAAGAAACAACAAACAAATATCCTTTATGCCTCGTGATACTCGTATTTAGATTTATTGTTTTGTTCCTCATAACAAATTACTTTTTTGTTTTGCAAATGTATTCAACTGGGAGTGTTGTTTTCTGTACGACTGCGAACCTGCATTTAAAGTCATTTATCCAGTATATAAGTCTTCTTTCGGGCACATTTAAATATTAATGCACGTATGAAAAATGCATTAATTGCCATGCATCACTCTAAACTTTTATTGCTAGTAATTAAAGGTCAAGCAAATACGAGCGGTCACAATTGTTTACGATACGCCTTTTTTTGCTTTAGTCATCATGCAGTTACGCAAACAAAACTAAAACAACCGACCGGATTAAAGTGTTCATACGATCTCTATGCAGCCTCTACATCAGAAGAACTGTCGTAAATAAGAAAAACAAGTAGCTTGTGTTTTACGTCTAAGTTTCTTTTTTGTATGTTAACTACCTCTAATGGTTGATTTTACTTTTTAAAAACAACAACTATCACCATGGGATCAAACTTAAAAAGTTTAATTTTACATTCATAGTTAGCTAATAAACTTGGGTCCTATACCCAATACATTATTGTAGCTCAATCACAATGGCAAGTGTCCGTAATTGAGTACTTTATTAACTTGGATTTTAGAAAACAAAATCTACGGTTTAGCTTATTTAGGACCATTCAGACAGACCCCAATTTATAGTAGTATAATATTTACGATTTAATGTTAATGTTAGTCTTGTGCACACATTGCATCAGTGTTTACTTCTATGGTTATAGAAACTAGAACTTAATTTACAGTTCACTCCTATAATGCAGCGTTGTTTTTTACATAAATTATTATTAAAAAAAGATTATAACTTCAAACTACCCATAGGTCTCATTTATAATTTATACCAGCTGCAAGCTATGTTAAACCCCGTAATTATACCTCCCTGATTAGCCGTCAGGTTTTAATGAATCAATTCAAAGGTGGTGATCACTTATTACTAGGGCGTGCTATCCGGATATTCGGATATCCATATTATTCGGATATCCGCCGAATACCCGAATAAAATATACGGATTTCTTGAGAATCAATATTCGGACAATAGGTTTTATTTTTTCATTATCATCCTGTATATTTTGCATGCGTTGTTTTTTGTTGAAATTAATTTAAAATGTGCACTATCATTAACCCGCTTTATAATTACAATAAAATATGTAATATGACACCAAATAAATAATATTATGGCAACATAAAACTAGAGCGCCGCACCGCACTATTTACGATTGGCTTAAAATGGCTGGGCAAGCCGAGAAACTTGGTTAAAAAAACGCTGCGTTGTCCACCATCTTATCGAAGCACTCACGGCTCAACTGTCAGTTGCCTTCGACGCTTGGAGTTAGTTACGTGTTTTGTTTTATTTGAAATGTTGACGATGAACATTTTGAGGATTCTAGGGCCACAACACCAAAGAGCTGCCGGTAGTCAGCTTAGACGTATTTGAAATGGCCCTTCGATAGCATAAAAATGAAAATGCCCTTAGTGAGTACGTAATTACTACGGAGCTGCTGAAAGCAGGAGGACATCCGATGATCCTTTTGAGCCAGGTCTATAGTTCTCTTCAAGGGTCATAACGAATCGTGCGAACTCAATGACATCCAACCTCCCAAACAAGCTGGTTTCCGAGGAGGATATTGAACCATAGACCACATTCACACAGTGCGACAGATTATACAGAACAACAAAGAGTATAATTACCCTTAGAGAAAGCCTTAGGCTCTATAGAAACTTGATCACTCTTAGAATCGTTACAATGGTGCCAAGTCGATTGGCGATGTCCATGTGTTAAGATGCTTGTATAACGCCGCAACTATGACGGTCCAAGTACAGAATTTGCCATCTAAACCTTTTCACCTACATCGCAGAGAGAGATAGAAGGACATAATCTCCCCAAAGTTGTTCACAAATATACAGCATTTCGTTCCATCCTCCTAAACATATGATTAGACCCTAAACTAGAAGAAACACGGCATTAAAATTAGCGACGAGTACCTCACACTTGCGATTTGTAGATAACGCCGTCTTCATGGCCAAAACGATTACAACCTACAACACATGCTAGACGGCTTAGCTGAATCTTCCCAACGCATCGGCCTCCGGATGAACCATAGTAAAACCAAAGCTGGTAGCTGTTAACGGGACTGCTCTCAAGGTTATCTCGGGCAAGCATTGCAGTTAGGTAAAAACAAACAGGAAAATACAACTGGGCTGGGCAGGATTAAGAAAACTGAGCAAAGATTTCATTGAGTCTTTAACGAGTGCATACTATGACGTGTGGAATTGGTATAACTAGATAAAAAGAATCTTACTGTACTAACCTTGCTCGACTTTATAAAGCCTTCAATACTGACGATTTTGTTTTACTGCTCGAAATATTGATCTCTAACGGTGCTTGATTGATTTCATAGTTATTTGCATGGACGCCGGCAACGCATTCTCGTGCTGAGGATTATTCTATGCGTAGTGCGACATCAGTACCGGTATTCCTCAAAGTGGCGTTCTGTCTTCTCTTCTATTTGCAATTTTTATTAATTCTATTTCTCTCAAGCTCTCTTCATCTTTCCACTTATATGCAGACGATCCCCAAATACTTATATTCGCAAGGGATCCTTGAAAACCTTTCTAGTGTAAAGGTGTTAAACACCAACTTAATTAAACCTTATCCTAAGCTGGAGCAAGTCATACGGACTCAAGCATCCTTCTAAGACGCAGATTATAATACTGGGTGGCTCTTAGCTAATTGAAAGGATTGACTGGAGTGCCTTACCACCCACCACATTCGACGGTGTCCAAATACCATGCAACAAAGGTGTAAAAACGCAACTAAACGCAAATTGCGAAGGTCAGCAGGAAGATGTTTGCAACGACAGCGTCAATCAATAAACTTCGTAATTTTTTACCAATACACACTAAAATGTTAACTACTATATACATTTTGATAAGATACGAGTACTTATTGCATCTTACTATACTTAATAATATAAAACTGACAAGTTAGTTTTTTGGTTGAACGCGCTAGTCTCAGGAACTACTGGTTCGAATTGAAAATTTCTTTTCCTGTTGGATAGTCTATTTAGTGAGGAAGTTTATAGATCATATAACATCACGCTACTATTAATAGGAGCAGAGTATCAATAAAAAATGATGCAAAAACTATAAAAATAATTCCGTTTGAGAGCTTTTGTTGCGTGCGCTGCATAAATGGATAAAGTTACATAATTTGAATCATGTACATGACGAAATTGTTGCCCTTTAAAAGTTAAAAAAAAAAACATTTTAAATAGGGTATCTATTAACGTAATAATATGTATTTATACATAGTCCAAAAATGTAGCAAGCTAAAGTGGCAGTAGGCTGGCCACATCTGTCGCAGATCCGATGAAAGGTGGAGTAAACCTGTTCTCGAGTGATGACCACGTCTCGGCAAACGTACTTAGTATACGACGCCCTCCAACTTAGGAAGATGACCTTAGGAAGATTTATACATTACTAGCTGTCCCAGCGAACTTCGTACCGCCTCTTTTTTTATAAATTTTGTAAATTTTTATTAATTATTCTGCTATTCGGGGCTTGTTTCTGCCCCGAATAGCAGAATAATTAATAAAAATCACAAAATCCAGCAAATCAAAGATCATAATAGTCGGTCTAGCCGTTCTTGACTTATAAATGGTGTAACAAGCCCGACTTTTTTTATACATATAAAATATATACAACGTGGTTTACAAGGTAAATACGCAAAACCTCTTAGGGGCTTAGGGGCCTCTGATGCTCAAATACTTACAACAATTTTTTGTATGGGACCAACAGTGAAACCTTAAAAAAATACTTCATCTTCATACTAAATTAAGTTAACTTCAAACTAATTAAGTTCACTCTCGCCTAAAGTACAGGTTCTAACTAGTTTAGGCAAAGATAACTCCTTGCATTGTATAGTTATAAGTTGTACTATTAAGAATGTATCTGCTTTTCTTGTATTTAATAAAAGATTTATTTATTTTATTATTTATTTATTAAATGTCCAATCAACTGTTACGCTTTGTATGGGGAAACGAATTTTTAATTGCGATTTCGATGTTAGTCCCACACAAAAAGTTGTTGTATTTGAGCACCAGAATCAGCCCCTAAAAGATTTTGCGTATTTAGCGTTAAACGGTGTATAGATGTACGTATTTATTTTATATTTGTATCTATATTATGTATCGAGTATTAAGAAGTGTTTTTTTAAATAAATATGTTGGTTTTGTGATTTATGAAGTATTTTTTTTTAGATTTTTGAAGTAAGTGTTATTTGTTTAATCTTGAAAGACTTTAAATAAGTTTGGTGGGCTATGGAAAGCTATTCTCCTTCGAAGACCAATTATTAAAAGATCGTAGTTATTTCCATGTACTGTTCCACTAACACCCATCAAACTCAAGGTCACATGCGCGGCGGTGGATTTGTTTGTTTCATTTATCTAGTAAATAAACGAATAATAACTGTTTATTCGTTATAGTGGCCTTCTATGGTCTACAAAGAAGTGTCATTTAACTATTGGCAGTGGTATCCACATTATCCGAATGTATTCCAATACTGTACAAGAAGTATTCGTAAAATCCGGATACAAAAATTGGCGGTTAATTGCACGCCCTACTCGTAATATTTCATTAGTGGCCGTGGTTGCTCGCTGCTTTAGACGTCATGTCTTCGGTACCACGTCCTACACGCTATTTTTCTTTACATTTTCTTCTTTTAAGATTATTGGGTGTGGGCTGGTGGCACCGTCCTGATGAAGGCGACACGAGAAACTTTCCAGGCTGGTATCGCTACTACTCAACCGTAACGCTGCTCATCTTTGTAGTCGCCTTTGTCGGATTTGAAACCATCGATCCCTTTATCAGTGAGCAAGACATCGATCGGTTCATGATCAGCCTTTCCTTCGTTATCACCCACGACCTCACACTCGTCAAGCTCGGCATATTCTACTTCAGAAACGATGTAATACAAGAAATCGTGCGTACTCTCGAAGTCGATTTGTATAATTTCTATCAAAACAACAGAAAGAATCAAGCCACTGTCAGGATCACGAAAGTTCTTACCGCATCTGTATTAGTGTTTGGGTGGATCACTATTGTAAATACTACTGCTTATGTAATAATACTAGATTTGCAATGGAAAGCTGAAGTGGCTAAATTAAATGACTCATCAGTAAGACCACCCCGGACCCTTCCACAGCCCATTTACATCCCGTGGAAGTATCAGACGGATCTTTCCTATATTTCCACATTCGTTCTCGAAACGGTTGGTTTGCTATGGACGGGACACCTTCTTATGACAATCGACACGTTTATTGGCTCCGTTATATTTCATATGAGCTCACAGTTTATTATACTACGGGAAGCATTAGTGTCTGCATACGATCGTACTATTGTAAAGTTGTATTTAAATGCACGGTTTGATTCTCAAGAAGCCATAACAGCTATATCTACAAATAATGATGAAAATTATGAACATAGCACACAAGATGATATGGAGGCACTTGTGCTGGCGCGTTTATCGGAGGAAGAGATTGGGTCAGCGCTACAACAAACATTCAAAAATTGTTTTCGGCATCACCAGGTACTAATAAGGTGCGTATGTTGTACTGTATAATATTTTATTCAGCTTCGACGGGGCGAGTAGCGGACATAAATCAGGAGAAGTATTTTCAAATCATGCGAATTCCAATCTGGATACGAAATTGCAAGATTCGCATGAGTTAATCACAATTTTTGTTTTTTTGTTGTTGTTTTTGGATTTCGAATAGTAGAAAGTACCCACCAATGATCAAGTAAAACACTACGTTAGTACCTACAGAAGAATGACATTAACAAGTAAGCATAGGTATGTTTGACCAAGGAATTTATCGTAAGTACTATAAGTAAGTAGTACTTAAATTCCTTGTGTTTAAAGGAGATTTGACATGATAACTTTTTATTTACGTTCCGTTTTAAGCGATTCATTACCGGTTATTAAAATCAATGAGTTTTTGCATTCCAGTTTATAACATTTTCTTCGTTAAATTCTATTAAAGTGAAATTTTATTTAAAAACACTTGATTCGAGTGATTCAAAAATGCTAAAAGTCGTGATCAATAGACATAAAAAAAGAATAATTTCTAATGTTTCAAAAATACATCTCCAGGTTGTTTGCTCTGTGCGCTGGAATCCCATTAAATTTTCATTAATGTTTGCGCTGATTCATCTTTTCCTGCTGAATAACAATCGATAACAAAGTACACTAGAAATGTTGACACTATGAAGATAGTATCAACATTCTAGTTGCAATTGAAGTATTGCCAGCTTTCAATTTAAATGTGGAACAAAAACGAGTTAGGAGAGTACAATACTCGTAGTAAGAGTATGAGTAGTAGGTTAATCAATAATAGTAGCCCTTGTCCCTTGGACGCAATCGTCTATTCCATAGGAAGCTTGCATTTTTCCGGGATAACAAGTACTTAGCATACGTCATTCCCTGACCTATAAACTACCATTATGCAAAAAAACATGTCGATCCCTTGCTCTTTCAAAAATAAAAACATAACTATCCCACGGGAACCGTACTTTTTTCCGGGATAAAAAGTAGACTTTGTACTATTTCAGACATAACTATATCTGTGCTAAATTTTATTCAGATTCGTTCAGCGGTTCTGGATAAAATTTGTGATTGAGTATCAAAAGATTATTAATCGATGAGTATTGCATTTATAATACATGGGGCACACTAAAAGTTTTGCACTTCTAGCTAATCGGAACTATTTGAATTTCGAATGTTATATTTTTTATGTAATAAAAAAAAACAATTGGCGGGAAATGATTTGTCAATTGTTTTTTATCACACATCAAAGTTCTACGTACGCAACGAAAATGGAATTAAGTCGAAAAGATTTTAGAGCGACGATTTTTTATGATTTCAAAAGTTCTCTCTCTCCACAAGACTGTGCCGCTCGTCTTCAAAATGCTTTTGGGAGAGAATCACCTTGTTTGAGCACTGTGAGGCGATGGTTTGCTGAAATTGAGAGAGGTCGAGTTTCTTTACATGACGAATTTCGTAAAGGGCGGCCTTCAACTGCCGTCAACGAAAATAATGTGGCCACTGTTAAGCGGCTAATTGAAGAAAGCCCGCGGATTACCTATGAGACAATTCGAGGACTATTACACAAAGAATTGAAAGTTCGGAAACTTTGCTGTCGTTGGATCCCTCATGAACTGACAGCGGAGCAGAAGCGGGCTCGCGTGGAATGGTGCTCACAGATGCTACTGAAGTACGACCACGGACATTCTAATGCTGTTTATGACATTGTCACAGTAGACGAAACGTGGATTTATTGTTTTGATCCCGAAAAAAAAACAGCAATCTTGGGAATGGGTGTTTGAAAATGAGAACAGGCCAGCAGTGAGGCAGGCGAGAAACGTTTGTAAAAAAAAAAGATCGCGTTTTTTTTTCTCAGCTACGAGTCCCATCTGTTTAATTCCACTTGAAGATCAAAAGAGTATTAATGCCACGTAGTAGAGTGGTATTCTACCACTTGTTTACCCAGGGTGTTAAAAAAGTTCGCGAAAGACGACCCAAAAGCCGCGTTCTCCTACATCATGACAACGCTTCTTCACACACGGCCAACAAAACAAAGTCATTTTTAGCTTTCGAAAAAGTAAAACTCGTCACCCATCCTGCGCATAGCCCTGACCTAGCACCCTGTGATTTCTGTATTTTCCCCAAAATCAAAGATTTGATGAGAGGTTTTACTTTTACCAACTCCGAAGAGGCAGTGATAGCGTTCAATCAGCACGTAGAAAACATGCCTTCAGATCTGTGGTCCTCCTGTTTTAAAAAATGGTTCGATCGCATGAATAAATGTTTAAAATGTAAAGGAGAGTATTTTGAAAAGCAATAAACATTATATTTTGGTTATACGAGTAACATGTTGTTTTTTTAAGTTACGCAAAACTTATAGTGTGACCTACGTAATAAACTGCTCTAGCTCAACACACGCTAGTTCAATATTTCGTTAACTGAGAGTGACACAATGTCTTTCCGTTCTTTACATTTTAATTCATTGTTCAGAAGTATAAGTGACCCCTCTAATAGCAGACTCCCTAGTGAACGAACTACCAACTTTATAATTGTCAATATTTAACAATAATTCATATTTTTTAAACCAATGTTCTGTTATACAAATCACATAAACATGAAAATCTTGTAAAAATAGTCCTAATTCCAATTCTTTTCTCATCTACAGTAAGACGGTATTGACTGTAAACAATGGCACATAAAAAAAAACTTTTGATAGCGTTACCCAAACACAAAGTTATACTGGAATAACTATTACCGGTATAATTTTACTCCTTGAATTTACCATTGGATAACGTCGATTACGTTTTTCGAGCAAAACACTATACTTGGTACTGTTATTCTATAGTTTAAGAGCAAATAATCAACGAATTGATAAAATCCATGTAATTCATTTCTTCTAGATAGACTTGAAATGCCACAACATTTTAATTTTGTAGAATAATAGATAGTCAATGCTAGATGTTGACAACTTGTCAGTTTCGAGGTGACAATAGTGGATTTGGCCAGGCCTTGCATGTTTTGATGAACAATATTAAAATAATTATTAGGTCTGACTTTGGTCTTCCATTTTTTTTTTATGCATGACACACAAAAAATACTAAATAAAATACAAACAGCAGACGCTCGAAGCCTGTTTTTATAGCGTGAGAAAAAATATCGGTGACATTATCCAAGTAAACGTTATGCATGAAAAAAGCAATACGAAAGATGGGTCGTATTGCAAAAAGTCTTTTCCCTGTCTAAGTAGGACGCGAATGGAAGCCGTATCCCAGCGTAGCATATACATAAATCAAAGCGAGCACTACTTGCTCTGTATTCCGAGATGAAACGCATGCCCTTACAGACGCTTGATGTAGGGCAAGATGCCTAAATGTTCCGAGAAGACTAGTTACCTTACTTGTTTACGTTGTCAATTGGTCGGCAATCATAATCACAGAAGTCTTGCATTAATTTAGTTAAAAACTTTATGTCATCTAAAAATTAAATACTTACTTACTAAGTAGTTGTAGCCTTAGTTGGTATGCAAATACTTTGTTATTTAAGGCGCAGGGTAAGGAGAATACACGTAAAAGTTGTGGTTTTTGCACAAGTTTTCTGGCGAAAATACTGGATATAGGATGTGGAAATAAATATGTCATATAACTTATATGTTGGAGTTTTTCCTGTTGTATCTAAATACTAGTTATTATTTCTTATAAACACAAAAAAATATTTCAAAGTAACGCGAATATCGCGAGCTTGTACACATTTATATTTTAAACGACGTTTTTGTTCAGTTTACTCGCAATGATAATCTATTTGCAGAGGAGCGCAAAGGATGGATGTTTAGTCTGCGAGGAGCATTTGTACTATCTTAGACACGTAATAGATGTCGCGCAAGTCGACGCTAAATACTCAAGGTCACTTGCCTTACCCGTCGCCTTAACTCAATACTCCAGCCTAAACTTTTTACTTATGTAACTCACTTGGCCTGGTATCGAGATTAAGTTATAAATATAATAGATGTGCGTCGAAACTTTTTGGCAAACGAACGACCGTTAGGGCCAGCAGACTCTGCTAAACTACCATAAAGTGCAATGTGAATTAACTGGGAGGCTGAGCGGCGCCGAGGCTCGAGCCAAACATTGCAAACTCCCGAATAAATAGGTTAACGTCTGCCAGTTTAGGCAAACGTCAAAATATTGCCTTCTGAGGAGCATAATGAAATGACTGTCAATAGAAACTGATTTAATAAACATAACGTGAAACAGCACTGGTAAATCACCTAGCAGACTTTACACTGGTTATTTAAAACGTGTCTGCTATGATCTTATGGCAAATAGAAGCTCCGTGAAATGGTCAACACACTGATGAAAGGGAAAATGACTGAAGACCAACAAAAAATATCAAATCACAGTCAATAATAACGCAGTAAGGAGTCTCTATCTCTGTGGGACTGTGAAAACAAACTGCAATATCCTCGGATTACCACCCCAATATTGTCACTAAGGATTTTTTCTAGGCTCAAATCAACATAATCTTTCATATTCACCTTACCTTAAGGGATGAACTTTTCCGAATATTTTAGTCTACAGAAGTTTTTCGTTTCAGATGCGTAGAGAAATTCGCTGTTACTTACTCGTACGGATTCATGACACAACTTCTGTCTAGTATGGCGGCCATTTGCGTAGTAATGGTTCAAGTTTCGGTAAAACCCAAAACAATTTTGAGTTTAAATGTTTTTCATTAATTAAATCTCGCTTTACCACTTGCTCTAATATTGCTTCATATGTTTATTCTTTATATTTCTGTGACTTATTATTGAATTATTTAAAGTACTTTATCTACACATATTTATGGGACGAACTGACGGATTCGATATTTCAGCAAGATGCCTCCAGCTTTACATCTCTACGACTAGTGACTTCTCTAGCATTTTTTATATTCACGGTAATTCAACTAGCTATACAATGCTTCACTGGGAATGACCTAACATTGGAAGTAAGTTCAAGCAGCTAATTTTGAAACATTTTTATAATTTATTCAATATCGATTTTGATTTCTAAACTCTTAAATAGATTTAAAGAATGGCGATTATAAATTTTATTTAAAAAAACAAAACCGACTTCAAAACACTAAAAAGCTAAAAAGAATATTTACACGTAATTACCTAATCAGTTACTTTTGGAGTCGGTGCAACGATAACATTCAAATCAGCTTGCACACCGACACCCGATACCTTTTTTTAATGAGGAATTCTTTTACGGACTCACCTCTTACCGCAGGGGTTCGGGTGGAGGAGATGTGTGGGACTCCGGGTCCGGCTACCCACTAAAACCTCCCGGTGCCCTCTGGTGCCTTATGAAGTGGAACCATGGGCTTCACCGCATGCCCTAACCACCGGCATACTCCATAGTTATTTTTATGGCCGGACCTATCTCCTCTACCTGAAGGTTGTCTGGAAGAGATCGCTTTTAGCGATAAGACCGCCTAAATTGTGCATCTTTTTGTAAACACAAATTGTAACTTCTTTGTATGGTGTATAATAAAGAGTATCTATCTATCTATCGCTGAGTGCCTTTGAGGAAGACATTCTTCAGCTTAAACCGGGCAGTTGTGGCGTGCGCTGAAGGCGCAAGCCTCAGACTCGTACGTGTCGAGTCCCATACTAGCAGGCGTGATCGGGAAAATGTGGAGTGCAAAAGGCACCCTACCAAGCGGCGAACCCGCTAGTGGTGGCGCCGACGGGACCGGAACTGCCGAAACAGGCCGGACCGCTGTCGGGCTCCTTTCTAGCGGGCCCGATCTGGGGGTGAGTCGGACTTAACTCCATAGTTCCACTTCGGCTGCGGCTCTTTACTGCAACAAGCCGCCCGGTCTTTGGGGGGAGAGAATCACTACCCCACTCTCCTACGAGCGGTGCGCGGGGACACACGCAGATCCCGGTGACACCTCTGTGGTCCGGGACCTATCCGAAAAGGGCGCGACACCCGATTAACGAATCCAAAATAGCAAATGTTGGGAACCTTCTAAGATGGATATAGATATAACATAACCAAATAGATTTAACATAACTAAAATCCTCGGGATTCTATTTTGTTTACCTTTTAAAATCACTCCGATAGGTACTTACGAAGGTCGATTTTTTATGTGATTCCATAAAAGCATAACTAGCAGTACCTACCCACTGCCATTAAGCCACTGCCACTGCCATGCAGAATGTGATAAGCGCAGCTGTTTGTCAATACATTTAGGCAGCACAATCGGAAAATCACCTTCCCATAATTTTGTATTAATTTTGGCCGTAAGTACGGATGGTCTGAGAATGAAAATTTTCAAACATAAGTTTTTATTTAAAAGGCTAAAATCAGCAGCACGAACACTCTGATGTATTATTGACACTGTACAGGCAACCCTCGTAGCCGACGCAGTGATGCAATGCAAGTGGGAGCGCATGCCGCCGTCTCTGCGGAGGATGCTGACCCTCATGATGATGAGGGCCCAACGTCCGCTCCGCCTCACCGCAGCCGGCTTCGCTTACATGAGCAACGACTGCTTTTTAGCAGTGAGTGTACCTTCTTATACAACTTACATAGAACATACGTTGTGCTAAATGTATCGCCTTAGTGATAAATTACATAATGTATGAATTTTCGACGCACCTCGATGCTCATATCCAAATAGCTTATTTATCATAAATAAGCTTTCAATGTTTACGATTTGTACATTATTTTATCAGAAAGAGAGTAAATTAGTATATTCAACTTAGGCGTGCATCATGCAATTAAGGCGATACGTTTAGCCATTGCATCATCACCAGGCTTTTTAGTGCACCCCTTACTCAACTTGCTACATCTACCAACAAAAACCATTAAAAATAAAAGTTTCGTCAAACTGTAACCCATAAAGCTGACTTACTAATATTTTATCTAACTCTCATTGCTGATATTTATTTATTATTTCCAGATAATGAAGGCAGCCTATTCATATTATGCAGTGTTAAGTCAAACGACAGAATAAAAAACAAAATGTATTTCATAATTTATATTTGACACCTTTATTGTACTTATTATATAGAAATTAATTGATCGACACGCTTGACTAACACTAATCTATCACAGTTGTTCCGCAGGTATAAAATAATACAAAAGTAATAAATAAACCACCTATACCCTAAGTCTAGATTTTAGTATTTTATTCTATCTGCCCCCACCAAGTCAATAACAAAGAGTCGACTAAAGATACAATTTGTTGCTAATTGTCCTAGAGCATTCTATGAGCACATCACGTACATCTCTCCTTAGTGCACGTTAGTCTTGATTTGCACTTTAAAACAGTAAATAAGGTGCGGTGTTACCTATTATGTGACTGGTCACGTGCTAGTAAAAGCACCCAATCACATTAACCATACTACTAACTTCTGCCCGCGACTTCGTCTATACGTAGAGATCCAAATCATACCAAACAGGAACAAATAATCCAACGGGAACGGAAAAAAAACGGAATTAAAAATATCACATAGACACACATATACCTAATAATTCATCTAGCTGCAGATCAATTATTATATGTGTGCCTCAGCTAATTCCTTTCAACTGCTAAAAAGTGATTGAGTAACAGGCATCTAAACTTTCAATTTATAAATTAGCACAGCATTTGCGGGTGATATTAATAAGATACCATACGAATCGCTTTACAAAATTGAAATTCAGTATGAACCTAAAATGTCTCAGCAAACGCCAAGCACTATTGTTATAATGACAAGATTTTAGGTAAGCTGTCATTTGAGTTTAATGATCCTTAATAAATCGCAATTGCGGAACCAAAACTCGAAACTTCATTCAACCATCATCTTCCTAGTGGCTTACGCCCTAGACTACAAAAGCAAGACCCAAATTTGAATCCCGCAAGAAGCAAGTGTTTGTTTAATTAGCACGAGCATTTGCTCCTGAGTCATAGATGTCATAATACCCTCTGCTTAGTTTGGTTAGCCTAGGATATTACTCGTAAATTGGCTTAAATGTTGAAAGAATTTATTAATTATATCAATATTCTACTTGTCGCGATCTCGAATAATTATATAATCGCATTACCCCTTGAATCTAGTTGTTACACTGTCGAAATAATCAATTTAACGTAAGACCATACTGCAACTTAATTGCTTGAAGAAGTCGTTGAGGAGTTCGAATATTTTGTGCCATACTCTTTCTCAATTTGTGATTTGAAATTATTTAGTCACGGACCTTTAAAAAAAGTGATGTAAACTCGTAAAATGCTCGAACTCTAAATTATTTATACATCATAGCTCTAAGAGAGGCTGCTTTGGTGTTACTGGGCGGGATCGCTCACCTTCTTCCGGCATAGTAGTCTTAATGTCAAGAACTGTCATCTCTTCAGACCTGGAAAAAGTATTAAGTATATCAAATAAATTGCAGAAATCAACAGTAAAACTTAACGACTCATAACTTGTTAAAAACACTACCTACAAGTAACAATTAACATTTACTAGAGATTGTTATTATCTAATCGTCAATAAATTATGGCACATTCTCAAATTATGCAAAATGCAGTAAATATATGATCGCTAACAACACACCCAGTTGTTGCTAATGCATAATGAAGATTCGAAAATTATTTTGTAATTACATACTACTGTTTCTTTTCTGAAACTACTTTCATTGTGTGCATACATTAGAAAATATTAATAAATAAATATGCGATAGACACTACACACACCAATCGTTATGGTCTAAATAAAAATGCCTAAAACTAACTCTATAGGCATGCTAATCATGTAATTCAGTAAAAACAAATGAGTTTTACGTAAAACCACTTCTTCTATTGGTTGCGATCTTTTAGAGCGAGGTTATAATAAAAGTATACCTTTAATACAAAGTTAATTATCAGTTTTGATGATATTATGTCAAGCATATGTTTTTTTACAATTCCGAAGCTTCCACGGAATTAGATGATTTCATATTCTCCGTGCACTTGTATTACATACGGTGTTTGAATTTTACTCTGCATGTTAGTCACGTACCAACAACACGTCTACCTATGGGGACGTACGTACTGTTTGCTATTGAAATACAGATTTATTTCACAGC
This sequence comes from Anania hortulata, assembly GCA_963576865.1. Lineage (NCBI taxonomy): Eukaryota > Metazoa > Arthropoda > Insecta > Lepidoptera > Crambidae > Anania > Anania hortulata. The sequence continues at coordinate 13,524,761 of OY756396.1, read as the reverse complement.
CTCCCCTAAACAAGCAAGAATACTGATGCTATTTCCTGGTAAAGAACAAAAAGAAAATGTAGTACAGCAGAAATTTGAATAATATAAAAGAGGATGGAGAGAATTGCCATTTTCTTACAAGATTTTTGTCCATTGAATACAGTTGCTAAAGTAATTTGCTGGTCTTGTTTGTTTGATAACCGATAACTAACAACTGCTAGGGTAAAACGTGATTAAAGGTAGAAACCTAGCAACTAATTAAATTTACGAAACAGTAAGGCAAGGTGTCAATGATAGAAAAGAAATGTTAATGTTATCTAACCATTTACATTCATCAAAAACTAATTATGTAAGTAAATTCACCGGTCGATGCTAAATTGTGGACTATTGTGGCGTATTCCAGTGTTACGTCTTGAGAGATGTCAATGACCTTTGTTAAGGTTACTTGCCTTGCATCTTCACTCGAATGAGCAGCGTTGTAGAACACACTGGGCAGTGGCGAGTCGTGCTGGCTGATGAGTGAGCTGCCCGCCCGTGGGGTGTGTCGGCCATGGCTGGCGTAAGGCGAGAAAGGCACTACCGCCCGGAGAGTTGCTAGGAGTAACAGCATTCCACCTAAAAAGTCGTCTAGTTACTTTTTTTAAAAATATTACGTAGCATAGACGCGATACCCTTCCTAAACAAAATAACATTCAAAATAAGGTTAATTATCATCATCATTTGAGCCATAAGACCCCTGCTCCTCCCCTCTGAACTGAACTGAACTCCCCTGCTGAACATAGGCCTCCCCCAAGGACCTCCAGATTGGCCGGTTAAAAGCGGCCTGCATCCAGCGGCTTCCTGCAACCGGTACCAGTTGTCCTGCCCCCCCCCCCCCCCCTCCTTCTAGCATGACCACCAAAACACGATATGATGTAGCGATTTATCGACACCAACTGCAAAAATCAACTGCTCTGGAAGACTTTATTGGCCCTTACGTACAAATAATTATACATTATATTAGTTAACTTACTTTTAGGAGGGGATTCTACTGCCCAAATACAACAACTATTACTGAGGACTAATACTGTGTCTATGTGTCTGTTACGTTTTCATGCAGACACCTTTGAATATATTTTGATGGTATTTGGTACGGACAAAGCTTGAACCCTTGGAAAGGATATTGGCAACTATTAATCCACCTACTAAGGGAGTAAAATAGGGAGTGACAAGCCGTATTTCACTTATACGCTTATAAAATTACCTGCAGAAGTTGCTAACAATGTGAGGTGTGAGAACAGCAGCGCGGTAGCTGCGCACGCGTAGAAGGGCGCCCGCGCACGCGCGCACGACCAGCGCATGAAGTCCCAGCAGCGCAGGGATAGTGTGTACTCCCCTCTCCGCGCTAGTAAGTCCACGAACAGGGCCACAGCCCACATAGTCTCCAGTATGAGGACCACAGCCGCACCCACGCTGCTTTAAATAAAAAATATGTTTATATCTTTAAATAATGACACATATAACGATATTTCTGTACCTACGGCGATTACAAAACTGAAGCAACAAAACAGATTTCTGTGCAAACGTTTAAGTACACACAGACACACGCACACAACCATAAAATAGGGTTGCTCTTAATAGAGTTTTCCCCTAAACCGGGGAATCGATAAAAGCAATGCAACATCTAGATTGACATTTAGGAGCTTTCAGGCCCTGTGTGACTCCAATTTAGTTGCATTAAATTTTGCGCGTGGATTACCAATGTAGGTATGTATCACTAATCTAAGGTTTATGTTTTGATTTCCGTTGGCCTGCGGAGTTTACTATCGTTTGATCACAGGCGCTGCATCACTCTTTAGGTAGCTGCACGGCGTGACGCGGGAGCGGGGTAGTTAGCGCGCATTAATCTGTTACTTCGCCGGCCGTCGACGGTTACGGCAGTCACACTTCTTACTTGCTCCGGACTGTGTACGTCATGTGCACATAAGATAAAAAAAAAACTATATAATAAAAATGAATCTCTATTTCTCTTGGTCATCGCATCACGCGAGAACGGATTGAACAATTTCCATAGTTCTTTTTTTGTTGTGTTAATTATTATTAGGAAAAGGTTCTTATGAAAGAAAAAATTAAGAAAGTTGCGAAATAAAAAAAGAAAATCCTATATGAATAAACTAAAGACCACGCGAACGAAATCCGGGCAACAGCTAGTATATTTATAAATATGAGCCAGACAACAGGTGTGTTGTCTGGCGCATAGAGAACTGGTGAACTGTCATGGTCTCGAAATAAGGAATTAACATCCTTGTGTTACCATATACCAGACATTCCATTTTGCCAGGGGTCTACCAGCACAGCCAGACTCGAACCAATTTAAAAAAAACATATAATAAAAACTAGTAATACAATACACGGTACAATGCTTGTGGTCAAACTTTAATATAGATATGATTCTTATAAAGATTTATGCAGTGACACCATTGCTCTATACAAACACCCATTTACTCAAAGTGTCTTTGTAAGGTAAAACGGTTCCGGTAACTTGAAAGGTAAGTTCTTTGTTTTCCGCCCAAGGTTCTTTTTAACTTTAGGTACCTACCACAGTCCGTTCAGCGTCTGCTGAACCTACTACCCTATCATCCCGACAAGATTGAATCCCTTCATCACAGGTTCCCTGACCAAGTATTACAGACATGACAATGCTTCTGCCTGGTCTGCTCTTGGTGCCGGTTATTAAGGTGACCCCCGCGCCTTGACAAATACACTAGGGGTGATGTAAATAGGGTTTACCAACGAACAATGCAATCAAGGTCGCCAAGTTTGGTTGGGGTCTTAGTGAATACTATTGACAAGGGTAAAACGAAACTGTGCGTTTTCTAGAATGAACCTAAATTAAGTTTGTATTACTATTGTTATGAAAGGAACATTAAAATCGTCAAAAAATGCGTGTCTTTATAAAAATGAACATTCAAGTTACTAATTACCTACATAGTCACTCAGTAAAGTATGATTTTAACTATTTACTAATAAATTTAATTTTTATTGACAACTTTTTTAGTACGATAGTTTATTCATAAATATTTTTTATCGCAACTTTCTTAATTTTTTTCTTTCAAAAGAACCTTCTCCTTACTATAAATAACACAACAAAATAGAATTAGCGAAATTGTTCCATCCGTTCGTGCGTGATGCGAGGACCCAGGGAATTACAGAGATATCATTTTAATATATATAGATAACAAACCTTCAGTTTCGTATGAATATGTACTTAATGAATGTAGGTGTTGATGGAGGTATCAAAAATATAAAAATAACGTACTCACAGCAAAGCCGGCGCCACCTCATAGCCGAGCACTAAGAGCTCTGCGCCCGCGCCGCTCATCACTACAAAAGAAAAGAACTAGTAACCTAAAGTAATTTATTTAGGTAGCCAATTAAAGTAGGTAAAAACAAAGTGTATACCTACAACGTTGTCTGGTCCAAAATAAAAAAAGTTGTCTTATTTGAGCGCAACAAAATCAGCTTTTTTACACCCGATATACTTATGTACTCAGTCAGTTACTCACGTCAACTTCAAAAGTAGGCAAAAATTCTACTTAATTTTCTAATCAATGTTATATTTGCATAGTACCTACTTATTGTATTTGGATGAATTGGCTTTGTTTTATTTATAATCAATTACTAAATTTTCTAATCAATGTTATATTTGGATAGTAATTATTGTATTTGGATGAATTGGCTTTGTGTATCCATTTTATGACATCATATTTTTACCGTCCCAACGATATACCATAATAACGGCTCATAAACATTTAAAAAATAAACCTTTAGTTACATGAATTTGGAATGAATTTAAAACCGCAGCGCTTTTAAAACACCCGTTTAAAGTACCCATTTAAAATAAACATAGACACTAAATATTAAATTTTTAATTTATTTTTTTACTTATTTTCTTAATTCTGACTTCATTTTTCTTACGAAGTAGGTACCTATTTAGTGCTTAGCACAGCAGCAGAAATCCTACCTCTTTATGACTTCAATAGCTAAACAAACATAGAATGAAATAAGTACCTATTTAGTTGTGCAGGTATGTACGTTTGTACGTACAGTTGACTTTAATCAGCATTAATTAAAATACATTTTTCATCAATGGCACCGTTAATGAAAATAGCATCTTAAATATGATATTATTAATTCAGCAATTTTTTTCCCGTTTGAAAAATATTTAAAACTACATTTAATGTTTTTGTTTAAAGCTAAGTCAATTTCGGAATCAGACTGATACAAACGCAAAAATTAGACATAAATAAAAAATATTGAACAACATCACATAGAGCTCTGATAAGCACTTGTGTTACAGAAATCACAAACAACGACGGTACCACAACCACAGAATACCTACACAACACCCGAACCGTTAATATGGAAAAGTTAACACTTTTCATCATCATCATTTCAGCCATGGACGTCCACTGCTGAATACAGGCCTCCCCCAATGACTTTCATCGGATTCATCGGGGGGGATTGTCAATACCCGCTACGCTTGGCAGGCGCTTTATTATAACATTTCGCACGCAGACGCTGCTGCCCGTCTCGTGCTATAGGAATTAGTCGCCTCCTACGACACGCCTCCTGTTGGCGGCCAGGTACCCTTTTCCTCGCTTATAATATATTTATTTCTGTACCTACTCGCGGCTTTGTCCGCGTGGAATACGGCTTGTTGTCAACCTCTATTTTACTCCCTTAGGAAATGAATTAAAAATTGTAGCCTATGTCATTCTCTGACCCCTAAAATACAGCTATGCAAAATATTATGTTGATCTGTTGCTTTGTGAAAAACAAAAAATAATCTATCCTACAGGATTCGATCATTTTTCCGGGATAAAATCAGTCATCATCATCATCATCATCATTTCAGCCATGGGACGTCCACTGCTGAACATAAGCCTTCCCCAATGACCTATCATCGGGGTCAATCGATACGATAGGTGGTTTAGGTAGGTACTCGTATGTGTCGTATTACTCACTTACTAAACGGAGATCAAACAGATTGAATCTAGTCGTTTCAAGTGCAATGACGTACGTATTTTATCTTGAGATACAACCAGCCTTAATACTTTGTAAAGTCAAAAATCATAATTTAGGACAGAAAATTGCCAGAACGTCAATAATAACATTATTGGCCCTTAAGGGGCCAGACCATGTCTCCTTATTTTTTGGGCCCTACTAGCGATAGGTTTTAATTATTTAACTACAGGTTTATAAGTATTACTTACACCATGTTTGAGGTTTTTATGATTTTACTACAGACCCTGTAACAACAATAGTCTGAAACTAAAAATACAGCAAACTTTTTTTAAAATAAATAATACCAATTAACAATTTTGGTCTTTTTTCCCTTACTGTGCTGTGAAACCTTGCTTCTTAGGTTATTATCTTTAAAAAACGCATCTTTTGTTAGCACGCACTTAGAAGCTTGATTTTTAAACCGCCAAAGCATCGCGAATTTTAGCATTAAGACAGACGTAAAACAAAGTAATCCTTTATGGGTTCCTATTTTTTTCAGTTACGAAACCCTATAGTACGAGAGCCCACGACCAAAACCATGTCTCATAGCAATACGGCAAAAACCCTATAAAATCGTTAGATTGTATGATTATGAACCCGACTAGGTGTGTAGGTAGTAACGGTCAAAAGTGTAGCAACTGCGTGGGAGGCCATTTCTGCTGTGTCAAAAAAAAAGACAGTCGGTATTATAGCAATACGTCTGATAGTGAAAATTGTACATAGATTTTATAATTGTATTACGAAAAAGTTTGTTTTCAGACATTTTGCGCGTAGCATATAGCCTGAGCGCATTTTTGAAAATGTCAACAAATTTAGCCGACCTGTATCATAGCAATACGGATATTTTTTTTTTTTCAACTTTTCGTATTGCTGCCATGATTACCTAAAACCTGTTTTCAGACACTTTAAGTGTAGCATATACTCCCAAAAACGAAAATAACGTTTCGGAGTCGCCTGGCCGGCGCCTCTGTTAAATGTTTTTTTAAATTTACAGACTTCATAGATATTCAAGAATCTCCCTTGTCTATTATATGTACTTTGACAGATGACAGATGTCATTACTTATTTCTTTTGTAAAAGTTACTCAAGTGTGCTTTAAATAAAACCAAAACTATGAAATCAATCAGTATTTAATTTCAACAGCCTCAGCGTATTCATTGGTTTGTAACAGAAAATTCAAGATGCCTCAATACGATTTTTAAAAGATATCTGAGTATCGAAAAGTTGTCTGATAGAAAAGGTGCTACACTTAATATGTCTGATATAAATTTTTTGCACATGTGGACAACTTATTTTATCATGTCCAACAATTTTCAGACATATTGCTATGATACCGATCGGTAAAATTTGTTAACATTTTCAAAACGGTCTCAAAATTTAATGCGTTCACATTTCCGTCTGAAAATTGTTTTGTTCGCATCAAATAACCAAAATTTACTAATAAAAAAGATTTTCAGACGTATTGCTATGAGACATTTTTTTTGTCTCATTTTTAATTTTTTTAAGTGATTTTACGGGTTTGCGCTACACCACTAACGTCTGAAAAATGTTTCCGGTATCTCAGAACTATCATTCAACTACAGTCTGCAAATCAGACATATTGCTATGATGCAGTTTGGTAAAATTCTTTGACAATTTTGAAAATTCGGTCAGATCAAACGCTACGCGGAAAATGTCTGATATTGGTATTTTCGAGTTCAGGATAATCGTATCTATCGATTTGATGCGGTTTTGGCCGTATTGCTATGAGACAAAAATTTTGGTCGTGGGCTCTCGTACTACTATAGATAAAAGTGCTTTTTAATCGGTAGATTTTTCAATCGCCAGATAACTTTATTCGACGAATAAAAATGACGTTTTGACACAATTTCTATACGAAAACTGTCAAATATCAAACTTATTCTTCAAATAAAAGTTATCTGACTATAGAAAAATCGGCCCTAAGCTAAATAAAGATTCTAATAAAGGTATGCGCTATGGCTATTTCCGTGATTTGTTTGATTTGACAACATGACGCAGAATACATTATTTGTAAAACAAAAACAAGTATGTACATTACAAACTTGGTCTTTGATTACAAAGTGTTTCTTTATTTTTTTACGTAATAATGTTGGCTATGTCCGAAATACATCAGATGTATAGATTCTATATAGATGACCGTGCAAATCGGTCGGTCCACATAGCCTAATCACTTGCCACTTTCACTTAATTGTCTCTAATCAAAATGTATTTTCCATCTATCCATCACTACCCTTATTGCCTCGTATCTATTAAATGTTTTCTTGTTTTTTGTTTAATTTGAAAATATACATATTTTCTAATGGTTATAATTTTTTTCTTTATAGCCTTAATTATAAAAAGTCTACAAGTTAATACGTAAATAGGTAAAATGAAAACATAAAAATAATTAAGGACGATCTGGAACGAAACAAATTATAGTAACTGTTGGTATAGTAAGCAGAAGCTTAGTAATTTCTCTACCGTGTCCGTTAAAATGTGTCATACTGTATTTTATTGCTTTCTATTAAATAAGCATTTAGTTTTATTATTATAAATAAAAAACAAAGAATTACGAGAACTTCAGAGAATTTAGGTTATTTTTGTCCTTGCTGTTAATAAAAGATGTTCACATCGATAAACAGACTATTAACCGTCTTAGATTGAAAGTTATTAGAATGGCATTGTGTATTTGAGTAGGTAAGTACATGCTCTTTAATAATTATCTTCATAGTAAACAAAGTTATCTTTTTTTAAATCTGTTATCTTTCTCGACAGTATCGGGTGTCAAGGTAGGTAAATATTTAGAGTCACTCTATGATAGAGCGCTTTAAATGTCTAGATAGATGCTTCCTATTCCTAACTGACTACTAAGCTACACTACTACGCGAAGTTTGATATTTTTTACTACTATTTTGATGTTTTTTAGAATTTTTTTAGAAGCAAACTAGAGGGGTTTAAAAGAATTTACGAGTTTAGATCACAAATGAAATTAGGATGATATGTAAGCTACGCACTTAACTATTTTTTTAACAAACAAATTCAGCCTATTACCTAACTACTCAAAATCTGACGTATTATTTCAAATACTGGCTAAAACAATTTAACAAAAATCATCATTCGGTTGTTTATGGCTGGGTGGTAGCACACAACTTCCTGCATACCAACATAACCCATTAGTTAGTAAAAGACGATTGAATCGTTAATAGAGAAGTAAGTTTTACATATATATTTCTATTTAAATGAATTTAATACTAGTAGAAGCTTTTCTGAAGGTCGTGGTAAAAGTCTGTGTCGGCCATAAAATGGAATTTAAAAAATTCCTGGAACCGTTTAACATCCTAAAAACTTACCCACAGCTGTTATGAGTCCCCATAATCTAGCAATAGGGTGCAGCCAATCCCACAGAAATGACGCCACCGATTTAGGAGGACGTTCAAGGACCCTCCTCATCCGGCATGAATGAGGATTTATCGAGTCCCGATCCTGGAGGCTGGACGCGCACTCTGAGTCGATACTCATTACTAAGTCATTACCATACAATAAACATAACCAAACTAATGTGATTAGTTCCAAAAAGTTGTTTATTTTTTTACATACTCATCTCAAGGCTTACATAATTTACATAGGTACTTCTACACTAATCATCGGTCAAATTCCGCTATCGTTTTGGATAGTCACGAAACCTTAAACATATTTATTACACTTATGTATCATTGTATGATTGCACTGGCGATCTGCCCGGATACAAAAATATCACGGCACCTTGAAAACAGTTCGTATCAAAAATTAGGAAATGTAGAGTTTTATTTGTAACGTTAATTCGATGGTTATTTTATTCACTGGATAGCAAATCCATGCTTTATATTTGAATTAGTGTGATAATTGGATAAAAGTTAGGAAAGTGTAAATGTTTACTCCGCTTTTCGTCGCTTATCGCGCTTTGCATTATTGGAGCCGCGCGGGCGCTCTCAGTCGTGTGCTAGAGATAACTGAGTACACCGAGGAGACGAATCCGACGTCGCCATCCTCCAGATACGGCAGCTAGCTACATATTGGTCTGTTTGTTCATGCGTGATGTAAAGAACATGCGCTTCTTTCCGCTCTTCTAAGAGATTGCTTGCGAGTAAGATGTTACCGACTTGTAAGTATGCAAAGTAGGTACCTACGGTAAGTAGGAAGCACGTGAAGTACGTACAACAAATAATATCGACAACGCAGTACCTACTTATCTAACATACTAACTTTAGCAAACAACTTTTTTGTAAATTTTACGCAAGAAATAAGTAATGATTGTGGATGATGTGTAAAAATAAAAAATCATGAATTATTACTTATCTTATTAGCAGATAATTCTAATATTCGCTACAGTTTACAAATTAGCGGAGTCAATGAACTTCCTTTAGAACTTTGCCCAACACCAGAATAGATAGGACTAGAAACTAGTGACAGTATTCACGTATTGGTCAATTGTCAACTTTTGGGATGATGTCACAAGGGTACTTACGAGAGAAAAGACGGTTTTATTAGGCCATAAAACTATGAACTCCTATCCTACTTATTTGCAAATAATTGTGCGCAAATGAGCCACCGACTACAGTCAACAGTGGCTGTCGCGCGCCCAAAAAACGTTCAGTGGTCGTAACATGTTGCCTTAAGTAGCCGGTAGCCGCCACAATTTTTTTATTCTCTGCCCTTCTAGTATGACACGGCGATTCAACATGGCGGCTATAACTATCATATTTTTACAGTCGCTATGTCATATCGTGTGTTGGTGGTCATGCTTAGATACCTACTTAAAATATTAACAGGCCAATCTGGAAGTCACTGGGGAAGGCCTATCAGCAGTAAACGTATTATGTCTAAAATGATAGAAATAGAAACGTTTACTTAATGGACACACGCAAAAAAAAATACACAACAACAAATTAAACAATCAAGGGCACCTTGTGTGTCAAAAATAAATAAGCGTGATATAAGTTAAATCACTATTTTTACATCTATCTATCATTGGATAGGTCTTCCATCATTATATTTCTCTAAGTACCTGTTTTCTGTTTCTCTAAGTAGTTTTACGCTGCGACATTTTCTGGATTTAAAAAAAAACTTTTTTTTTGTCAATATCAATAACCAGTTGTTTCCCGCGATTTCGTGCGCGCATTCTTTAGTTTATTCATAAATAATGTAATGTTCACAATAGATCACATTACCGTACAACAAGTACACTAATTCACCATAGTTTAGGTTATCCCTTGAGAAAATCTGGGTTGGCCCAAAGGGAGGATAGTATTGGTCCATAGCATGTGGAATATAGCAGTCAAGATTGACTGCTTATATTCTACAAAGGTCTGTATGATGACGGTGTAGCACCTTCCAGGTTGCCCAAGGTTGTTTGTGTATACAGGTGGTAGAGGTACCTACACGCGCAAGGCGGTATGAAATTAGAAGTGTTTGAGGTGCTGTGAGTGCCTGTGAGCTGATGTTTTTTTCTTCTTTTTTTGCCATAAACTTGGCGGCTGGCTCTAGATTGTAGGACATACTTCAATACATACCTTTGTCATTGCAGCAGTGAAACTTTACTGTAACTTACTAATCTAATGAATAGTTTGCGTTTCCAAGTACCTACCACATTAGTATCGTCATTTTCGAGATTGACATAGATTTTCAATTGATGTTGGTTAGTCTTACTTAAAATGTATATCATATTAATGAAATTTTGCGCTCAATAATGACCGTCTACCATCAAGCAGCTCGTAGTCTATACTTTGTTAATTAGCTTAACTTAGGGTACAATAAAAACAGCAAAATAATACCATAGATATATATAGCAATATATAACTATACGTTTTGTAGTGTCATAGTCGTCACCAGGGCTTATTTTGTCTAATACGGTCACGTAAGGGAAAATTATACATCCCATATCTTGATTTAGTTAGCTATAAGCGATCAGGGTCCTTACCATGAGCTTGTAGAAAACCATTCAGTTTCCAGGCAGTTCAGATGCAGGCCCGGTTTTGAAGCTCATGGTGTAGGTGTGATGCACCTCACCCTATTACATTTTTTTCGTAACTTGAGGTATCCTCATACTTATACCTACCTATGTATGCATGACCAACCAATTCGGTTGCTCGAAAGTGTATGTACTCAATTCTACTCAATTTCATAAATTTTTCCTTTGTGCAGGTAACCTTTCTTGATAAAAGCGATTCTTAAGTAAGTAACGATACTTTAGTACAACAAATGTTATTGTATGTGTGTGTTTTTCGATTTATACCTATGCCTGCTCGGTGGTTGGGGTCTACGTAGTAAAACTTAACTAAATAGGTAACTAGAGTTTACTGATTGTAGGTTGTATAACCACAGAATAAATAATAGGATAATTAATGTATAACAAAACAAAAATAATTTAGATAATTATAAATTGGACGCTGTTTAGCATTCGTGTGTTATCCTACACTTATACACATTTGAGCTACGAGTGCAACTTTAAAGTTTTTCAACAACTTTATGTTGTAGTGCTATATTCATAAAGATAATATTACAGAAGAATTTGGTACCATTAAGCGGCTTACGTTATGAAGATTGATATTATTAATAAAAACTTGTTAATAATGTGGAGGTTTTTTAAATAATTCAGAAAAAATGTTATTACTAACTACTAACACATAATTGCAAAATAATAGACGCATATTTTATAACAAAAAACGGATAAAATACTGATTTTTTTTTAATTACTTTAAATTAGTATTTGGAAAATAACATCATAGTGTCTTTTGCATGATTATTCTAAAAATAAGATTTTCCGAGATCGTATAAAATCCTCATTACAGCCATAGGCCTCCTCAAATTACTTTATAATCCTAGATTGGTAGGTTTGAAGTGACCTGCATTCAGCTGCTTCCTGCTACCGTTACCAGGTCTCCTGTTCACCTTGTGGGTGGACGTCCCACACTGCACTTTAAGGTACCTACGTGGTCCCCACTCTAGAACCTTTCTGCCTCATTGGCTGTTAGTTCTACGCACTATGTGCCCCGCCTACTGCCACTTTAGGTTGCTAAACTGTTGGGCTACGTCAGTGACAATTGTTCCTTAACGAATCTCCTCATTTTTTATTTGATCTCTCAAAGAAACATCGAGCATAGCCCTTTACATAGCATACTGTGGTAAGTGCAAGTCAGTGATAACTTACACACAGTGTTACAGACGTTGTGTAGTGTTTGGAACGCGGTCCAGCCTAGTTGGATTCAACGATTGACCTCTTTTTCAAAACTGAACCTACTTAACTGGATCCCTTGTCCCAGGTAGACGTATTTGTCAACAATTTCTAGGATAGATCTCGCAACTGATACTGGGTATAGCACAACATGGGCATTCGACATGACCTTCGTTTGCATTGTGCCGGAGTCTTTGAGCGAATCTCTGCCATGTTCACAAGTGTTGTCACAGGGTCATCCCCAATTGTGTTTTTCTTTCTTGATGAAGAGCACCACCACGTACCAGTACCAGTGAAACCGGCCAAGTGCGAGTCAGACTCGCGCACCAAGGGATCCGTACAAACCTGTACGTACCTATATAAGTAAAAGTTCACCCATCACTACAATCGAGTCATAGTTATGGTATTTTTATTGCAAAATTGTGTTTTCATGCGATGGCCAAGTCAATCTATTGATTTAAAACATAAAAGATTTTTAATATTGATATGGTCACTTTATGATGTTGGTTAGCTCATTACTTGACAGAAAGTCCCTCAAGTAGGGACTGAATAAATTAACCGACTTGGTGGATCTCACAACTTTTTACGGTAGAAGAACTGAGTTGCGAGTGAGACTTGTAATTTTTTTACAAGTTATGTTTTAGATGGTATTACATTTAAAAATGTATATTTTCTAATCCGATATTAGATATCGATCATTTCGAGTTGTTATAGCTACAAATCTGATTTTACTCATTTTACCCAACACAACGCTGTATACGTCAAAATTAGTTCGGGGTTCAGAAGTGCAGTGGCGCTTTAAATGGGCATAATTAGCTGACAGCCTGACATTTGTATGGGACAGCCAGTCCATACTTATTAAAATCATAGACAATAAAGTCAGAGAAGAACCTGGTAATCCTGGTATTTTCTTTGAAACCGCTACGTAGTTTTACTTGATCAGTGGCGCTAACCGGCGCCATGTTGTTGTGTGGTGTTTGTCTGTTCATTCATGTTTGACTGCCGCGTCTAGCGAAGTGATTTTGTGTCGCTTGTGGTGTTTTTGATGTGTGTGGAAAACTATTGTGAGATAGTGATATTATAGTAAACTACAATGCAATCGGGAAGTGGTACGAAAAATCCACCATGGGCTCGTTCAAACGTGAATACGAATATGACCGGCATGAACCCGCAAGTAATGGATCCTAACACTATGATGACTCAACAAGGCATGATGCCATTTCAACAAACGCAGGCGGTATTCAATCCTGGAATGATGCAAGCACAAGGGGGAATGGCTATGCCCATGGCTGGACAAATGCCTATGAATCAAATGGCTCAAGGTCAAATGTATCCAGGCAATGTCGTCGCGTATCCAACTCCACGTGCTATGAATCCTGGCATGTATCAAAACTCTCAATCTAACACAGCGCAGCCGAATAGTGAACAGCGTGTATTTACAGGAACCGTCACTAAAACGCACAATGACTTTGGTTTTGTCGACCTTGACGTATTTTACCAGACTTCAGTTTGTGCAAAAGGTATTATTCCTAAAGTAAATGACAGAGTGCTGGTCGAAGCCACCTACAACCCTAACATGCCTTTCAAGTGGAATGCCACACGTGTACAAGTGTTGCCCAAAGGTGGCCCCAATCAAAAGGGTAATAATAATCAGAAATCCAATTCATATAATGCTGTCCCACCACCTTCAAATAAGAAGCAGCCTCCTCCGCGTCGGAATAATGATGATCGACCACAACGCAGAGAAGATAGGGTAAGTTAATAAAATTGCAGTATGATATTTCTTAAAACTTATTAAGTTCACAATACTACTTTGTTAATAATTTAAAGAAGCCCTAGTAATATTGTCATACTTATTGTGACAGAAACGCTCCCGCTCAAGAAGTCGTTCCCGATCTAGAATTAGCAATCGTAATCGCAGAGATTCTCCACCTCGCAAACGACCTGTTGTTCATCAACCATCACCTGTGAAGTATATTGTGAGAGTACCACGCATTCCGCTGGACATGTAAGTACAATATTCTTAAACATGTGGTCTTTGGCAACTAACAATTCAGAGAAAATAAATACTAGTATTCTTTTATGATAAGCCCTGAAAATATTTTAAGTAGCCATAGTAATTGTAAAATTAAATACATCCATTGTCCAAGATTATAATAGCATAACAAACGAACATTTGAGCTTGTAAATCGTCCTGAATTTCAAAATTGTGATTAATTATAATTTTTTTACAGACAAAAGATGGATGTTCCTGCACTCTCTCAAAGATATACTAATTTATACATTCCTTCAGACTTCTTTAATGCTCATGTCAAGTGGGGTGAGACGTTTCCTCCTCAAACACCATTTTCATTGAACAACCCTTGTGGTTATCACATAATGAGCAGAGAAATTGAAAGTCCCAACCCAAATGAAACCATTTTGGAGCCCCCAGATGCGGATTACAGGTTTTCTGCAAAGGTAAGATTATAAGCCAAAAAACCGGGTTTAAGGGTTAACTGCTTAGACAACTAACCTAATGTTACACTTCCACATATCGGTATAATCGCCATTCAATTGGTAAGAATGAGTAGCTGATTGTTTGAAAGCTTGAAAAATTTTTACAAGAATGAACCTCAAGTCAAAACTGGGTCCGTGATTTTAAAACTTTTTGTCATTTATACTGTAAAAGCATTATACTTACTTTGATTTGTGAATTATCATTACCTACGAATACATTTCATAATTTTTTTTTACATTTCAGGTTATGTTGATAAGTATGCCAACACTAGAATCCTTGTATCAAAAATGTGGACTGACCAAAACTGATGAAAAAGAGAAGCGCCCCAGCAAATCGCCATTACATCCTACAAGATTGATAAAATTCCTTGTCGGTCAAAAAGGAAAAGGTGGTGAAAACTTTGCAATTGGAGGACCATGGAGTCCCACCCTTGATGGTGAAAACCCACAAACTGACCCAAAGGTTTTGGTGAAAACGGCTATTCGCACATGCAAAGCCCTCACAGGCATTGATTTATCCTCTTGTACTCAGTGGTAAGTGTAATTTTAGATTCCTTCTGTCCTAATTGGTGACGTGACCCAATTTCTGGTTTGTGTCTCTTATCTAATAGTAGTCAAAAGTTTCATTTACATGTGCTACAAAAAACTTTTATTGCAACTTTCAAGATCAATCTTTTTTTAACTAATGGAAGCTTTTGGCTACTGTTTGTGGAAGTAGTCATGGTACAGCACACATTCATTATGTGAGTGTAAGGAGGCGTTTGAACGTCGTCAATGGTGCAAGTGATTGGACGCTGAGTTGATGTAGACTACCAAAAGCGCTGTTGTATAACTCTCGTACGGGATGTGTCGTGTCCATGTGTGCAGGCGGGCGGCCAGCGCTAGCGCGCGCTTGTGAGTATGTACTATAACTGTATTACCCGCGCAGGTACCGAATGGTGGAGTTTTACTACTGGCGCGAGGGCAGCGGCGGCAAGTCGAGGCTCGAGTGTGTGGTGTTGTACCTGCCAGACGTGTGGTCTGCGCAGCCGTCGCGTATCGAGTGGAGCAACGTTCAGGAGCAATATAAAGCTGCCTGCGACCACGACTTAAGGAAACTCGACGGCGAAGCAGACTCCGGCAGCCCGCAGGCGGAGCCCCCCGCGACTGCGGCAGCGGAGCCGGCGCCGGCGGAGAAATCTCAAATTGTTTGTTCCCAGTTTTGTTTGGTTTTGTTTCCGGCTGCGTGCGCTACTAAATTGAAGATCGTCGCGACCCAGCTGCCGACTTCATTCCTTCAATGTGGATGCCATCAAAACATCCATTTTTTTTCTTTATTTATCTTACTATAAAACCATGTACTTACACAGTCGCAATAAAATTTCGGCAATAATTAACACTAGTAGATTGAAAAAAATATATCTACTTCATTTGCCTTAGCAACTTCTGAATGGTTTGTTAGATCAATAATATTGTCCTGTAATGTTTTCAGGAAAACGCAGATCCCAATGATAGTACGATAACAATCGATGAGAATGATGATGACGAAGGAAAACCTGAGCCGACTCACTATTCCAAGCTTGATATAAAAACAATCAAGGTAGATCAATTGAGGCAAGAGTTGCGAGCGCGCAATGTCAGCTGTAAAGGTTAGGCCTTACATTAATTTCTAACGTTATTGTCTTAGTTTAAACTAAATTTTGTTATAACTTTTATTATTTTCTCAGGATTGCGCGCCCAATTGGTGTCACGGTTATCTAAACTTTTGAAGGCTGAGGAAGAAAAAGAGTCAAAAGGTGATGATGAAGTGATGGACCTGGATGATGACAAGGAACAGGACAAGAAGGAAAAGCCAGATGACCAAGATCATGTTGAAATAAAAGATGACAAAGAGCCTGATGCAAAGGAACCGACTGAAAAAGATGAAGAGAAGAATAGCGAAGTTGATAAGAAAGAAGAAAAGCAGGAGGAACCTATAAAAGAGAAAACCGAAAAAGAATTAGAAGAAGAAAAGAAAAAGGTGAGTCTTAGACTACATGAAGCTAAATGGCGAAAAAAATTAACCATTGTAAATTCGTCCAATCTGTCTATACTAGGTTACTTTGCAACAATTCTGAATCAGTAATATACAATCTATGTAAACAGCAAAACATTTTAGTTTTAGTTATTCCTGTCTGCGTTTAAAAAAAATAACTTGTTAAAATTTACGATTAATCTATTATTACATAAGGGCCTTGTTGGAGCGGCGGCGTCAGCGTACGCCTGTCTGTGATCTCTAATGAATGCGCATTTCCTTTATTTTTCGGAAATTTTAAAGTATCTACTTATATTTTATACCAAAAATGCGAAGATAAAATTAATTACGACTAAGTCGTATTTAATATTGTTCTTTATTTGACCATATTTTAAAAATTTTGCACTGTCTATATAGCAATGTAGCCCTGTATTTACCTGACTTTAGAACGTTATCGAGTTTAAGTTTGGTCATTTAGTAGAAGCCTTCAGTATCAACTGGTGTGGAGAACATTCTCCAACCTTTTTTTCATTTGCCTAATTGTGGTCGCGTAGTATATTAATACATAAATTAATGACTTTCTTTTAGTTGGAGAAAGAAAAACAACTGCTAAAGACTCGGTATGAGCTTCCCAGCAATCCCCATATCATCGTGCATCCGTCAGCCTCGGCCAAGGGAGGCAAATTCAACTGCAATGTTGCCACACTTTCACTCTTGCTAGACTACAGAATGACAGACAATAAAGAACATAGTTTTGAGGTTTGTATTTCTTATAACCAAAGGAATTATTATTTTTTCATTTTTGAACTTCTAATATCTTGTTTACAATAAGATAGTGTTAATGTTTTTTGCCATTTTGAAAGTGTTATATTCTAGAGATCTTTTAAATCAATATGGCTTAAAACCTTATCAACCAGCCAGAGATCCCTCTGGACTCTATGAACTTTTGTTTATTAATAAAAAAAAACGATCCATTTACGCCAACCTGTTGTGGCAAACTTTAATAGAATAGTAAACCAAAAATTTGCAAAATACTACAGTAGCACTCTTAAATATTTGTATAACAATCCCCATGCTCTTTCAGCTATTTGTGTTCGCCGAGTTATTCAACGAGATGTTGATGCGCGATTTCGGTTTCTACATATACAAGACATTGTACACCCTTCCTGAAAAACCTGAAGAGGTGAAAGAAGTTACCGAAAAAACCGCTGAAAAGAGCGAGAAGAAAGATGAAAAGAAGGAACCGGAGAAAAAGGAAGAGAAAAAGGATGAAAAGGAAAAGACTGAAAAACGAGACGACAGGCGCGACGCCCGCCGCCGACGCGTAAGTCAACAGTCTATCATGTTACCAAAGATATACAAGAATACTTTTTAAACAGTTGCCAAATTTTAAATAGACATCAATATAAAATTTCGTCTTTAATTATACTCGTTCTCAAATTACGCTTACATGAAAATCCACACCGCGCCATTTAGACGTTAATGCTCACTTGCGCCGTGTGGGGTTAATTTCGAAAGAAAGGATACTGACTGCTAAGAGACTTCAAACTAAAAATATTTTAAACAAATACAGCCATTGACGTTTCCATTTGATATTTTAAAACCATATCGAGCGGTTGTATCATCATCATCAGCCTTTAGATACTACCACGGCTGGACCTAGGCCTTCCCTATAGAACGCCACAGTGAACAGAACTTTGACATTGTGTACAGCGTCCTTGACTAGGTTATCAGTCCACCGGGTGGGAGGCCTGCCCACTGCGTCTTCTAGTTTGTGGTCGCCACTCGAGAACCATTCTTCTCCAACGGTTGTTAGTTCTGAAAGTGATATGGCCTGCCCAGATTTGCAATTCGAAAAGCTATGTCAGTAACTTTGGTTCTTCTACAGATGATCATGATGACATTTGGGATCTTATATCATAGAGAAATGCTAAGCATTACTCTCTCCATAGCTCTTTGGGTGACTCTGAGCTTGTTTAAGAGGCAGTCAAAGACAACCTCTCAGTAAGGCCAGCGTAGAGACGTGAGATGATAACAATTTAAACTAAACCGTAAATAATATATGGTTGAAAATGACAGCCCTTGTCAGCTTGTGTCGCCGTTCGCTATAGGTTAGCTTTGGCATGCCATTTTCAACCGTATGTGATATAAATTAGGGCTTAGTTTAAATTGTTATTATCTCAGTCGCTTCGCCGCGCCTCGCCAGGTTAGCGCTGGCCCAAAGTCAGCACTGGCAACTCTTTACCTACTTACTTTATACTGTTCGATGAGTGTTATCGTTTTTAAGATACCACAAGTGCTTCAGCTACTTAAATTAGTATCAGAGCAACGTATGTGATGTCCAATATTTATTTATTTATAGCTGTTGCCCGCGACTTCGTTCGCGTGGTCTTTAGTTTATACATAAATAATTTCCGGCGCAATTTTCTTAATTTTTTCTTTCACAAGAACCTTCTGGCAATAAATAACACAACAAAAAAGAACGAGCGAAATCGTTCCATCCGTTCACGAGTGATGCGATGACATAGAGATATGAAATAGAGATATGATATATGAAATAGAGATTCATTTTTATATACATAGATTGTGGGTTACCGCAGGAGTCTCACAGCGACGACGAGCGCAGCAACTCGCCGCGCAGGCGCAGCCGCGGCGTGGAGCTGCCGGCGGACCCCTACCTGCTGCTGTCGCTGGTGTACTTCGACACGTCCCGCGGCGGCAGCGTGTTCAAGAAGGACCTGCAGAACCTGTTCATGAGCCTCGGCCTCTCGCTGTCGCGCTCGCAGATCCGGGCCGTGCTGGAGAAAGTCTGCATCAAGGATAACTTTAGCTACAAGTGAGTTATATTACATGGCGGAGGTGTGTGTCCCTTACTGTCTCTTCTCGTGTTAACATTTATTTTTTAATCTTGAAAGAAAATGCCTGGTTACCAAGATTATTAATAAAATAAAATTGTCATTAATTTCAATTCTTGACTCATTCTTTTGTCCTTTGTTTCTGGAGTTTCTTTGAATAGGGCTCGTCCATCTATTTCCATCTACATTATAAACCTAATATTATCTATGCCTTTATTTAAAAAATCAAGACAAAAAGTCTTGACATTTTAAAACATTTCAAACTGGGATCGAAACTGACAGCTGACAGTTCAGAGCTCAGTACAGAGCTCAGTGACAAAAAAATTGGATGAGATAATTAACTTCATCTGTTATCTCAGTTGGAAGAACAGTCGCACATATAGCAGAAGGTTCGATTCCCACATGTGGCAGTCGATTTTTTTTCGAGTGATTATCGTCTTCGATATCATTAGCATGCAGATGCAGTAAAAAAAAATGAAATTTAAAACTATTTATTATTTGCCCAGGTGTCTGATACAAGCCATCAGAGACCTCACCTCCGGCGTACCGGAGGCGATACAAGACTTGCCGCTGGACACCACTGTGGGCCCGACAGAAGTACCGCCTCATGTAAGAATGATCTCACATCTAGAGACGCTTAGGATCGCGCGGAGTGGAGGAGTAAATCAAGGAAAGCGGACCCTGGGATCCAAAGCAATGGCTTTGGACGCACCCGGGATTGACCGTATAGATGAAGAAGAAGACTATATGTTACTTGTTGTGTTATGTAAAGACCTCTTGCAGAATGGTCTTTCTAGATATATATATGTTTAACCTACAGCTAATTCCTACTGCTGGATTTAAACTATAGGCATCCTTTTTATCAATTTCAAAACCAGCTATATAGTTGGACAAAGACGAAGTTTCGTTCTTCAACTAGAAAAAAAAACTCATTTTGAGTATTTTTTTTAAATACTCTTTTTAAAACGCTTTCTTTACTTAATGTTACTTAGATTGCGGAATTGGAAGCATCCATCGCAGCTGGAAACCGTAACTTGTTGCCAGTATTCGACAGGCCAAGTGACGAAGAGGGAGGCTCGAGTGAAACAAAAGACATCAGTGATTCTGGTGAGTTTCATTTACAGTTGTAAACAGTAAATAAAACAATAAACATTTTAGGTCTTTGCCATAGCCACAGCTCACGTTTTGGCTTAGTTTTCAAAGCTTACTTACATCAATGTAGAAAATGATCTTTAATCTGTTGACTCGGGTCTAGGTGTTGTGGTACCGTCGTTGTTTCTAATTTTTATGATACAGATGCTACTTACTATAGGATCAGAGCAATGCAATAGGTTGGGGACAAAAACTTTTTGCATATAGTATGTATAAACTTGTAACAAAATCTCTGGCTGTACTATTTGTATCTGGCTGGTTTTAATGACTAAAAAGGTAACATTAAAAAAAAGTTAAGTATGCCTATGTACATCTCACAGCAGACACAGGCCTCACCTCAACTATGAGGTGTTTTGGGGGCTCAGTGTTTGTAAGGCCAGTGAGTTACCTTACTGTCAGATGTTATAAAGCCGCACTAAGGCCTCTGACTAGGCTTCACGACTAGTATGAAGCGATATTAGCCGAGACCAACATTTAAGGTGCCTTCCGAAGCACGAAGATGCTTGTGATAAATGACACTACATATGGTCGGAATGGTCACCCATCTACTCACAACCGCGGCGTGCGGCGTTGCTTAACTCGCTGCCCCTACTAAGCTACAAGCACCAAGCCACCATAAGAAAAAATGCAACGCAATCTGCTAAAAAATCTATGACGTTTATGGTCCTAAAGCAGTGTCAGTAAAAGTAGCATTGAGTTGGTTAAATGTCAAAGATGCACCTCGCTCTGGTCGCCCTGTTCCGGATAAAATGTTCGCCATTTTTTAAAAAGTGGAGCAAGATTGGCATATCATTAGTTAACGACATAGTTGAAGAACTGGAAATTGACCACAATTGACCCCTTTGAAAAAAGTTGGTTTTTGGGTGTCACACAAGCTCAATGAAAGAAACCTAGTGTACTCATTTGTCATTCATTATTGAGACGTAAAGAAACCGAACCGTTTTTGAAGAGATAGATTACTGGTGATGAAAAGTGAATCACGTACGACAATAACTTCGGAAAAGGGTCGTGGTCAAAAGTTGGTATAAATTTATTTCATTTCATTTGTTCATTATGAGTAATTTATCAATAGGAAGGGTATGGTCTTTCATCACGATAACGTATACCACACACATCTTTAGCCACTTAGCAAAAATTAGGAGTTTGGCTGAGAGGTGTTCAGAATTTTTAGGGAGCGTCAGGCTAACAACGAGAGGACTGCCAAAACTACTTGTCGCGTTTTTTTAATCAGAAGTCATAATAAATAGTACAGGGTCATGGCACTACAGTGACCGGCGGTAAATGTTGCACATCGCCCTTTGGAAAGAGACAATCGGCTAATTTCGGCTTCGTATAGCGTTATCTGTGTCGCACACTACCATGATGTTTGTTGACACTACATAGAGTTATTAAAACCCCATTTATTTTGTTGATATTTTTATTAATTTCGTTGACCGTGTACAGAAATGTTAGTTTTACAGCTCTATATATTTCACGTGGGAATCGAAACAGAACAACATTAAAGTACTCAGTTCTCAATTCAAATTCTGATACACGATAAATTTAATACTAATTGATGGACATGGAAATCCGCATTCGTTTGTATTCGGAAATGCAATGATAACCGATGTGCAATATTTATTTCCGGGTACTGTATCTACAAGATGGCATAAAGTCATCGAACAAAATAGTACAGTGCATACAAAATAATCGGTAAAACGATACATTCCTCTTGGGAGTCGATAGAGAAGCAAAATTTTTATTTTAGTATTTCTCTGTTTATTAACAAGTCGTTGCAATTTTTCTCTATCACCACCGGATAAGAGGAACGCATCGTTTTACCGATCACCCTGTATTACCGTAATTAAATGTAAATAAACTTAAATCTTGAATCTTAATACAAAATACGAAGAAACTTTTCCCCAACCTAATGTCTAACGTCAAATATTTGTAATCGACCAGGAGTGGTGATGTACAAGTCGCGCGTAGTGGACGTGGGCGCGCTCGTGGCGGCGGCGTCGCGCGAGGCGGCGTCGCGCGCGCGGCTCGAGGCGGCGCTGGACGCGGCGCGCGCCGCCCTCCGCGCCGCGCGCCTCGCCGCCGCCACCACGCAGCAGGCCGAGCGCGGCGCGCAGACGCAGCTCAGCGACCTCGCCGCCAGCCTCGCCGCCGCGCGCGCCAGGATCACCTCGCTCACGGTCAGTAGACTCTGCCGCCGCCGCCACCACGCAGCAGGCCGAGCGCGGCGCGCAGACGCAGCTCAGCGACCTCGCCGCCAGCCTCGCCGCCGCGCGCGCCAGGATCACCTCGCTCACGGTCAGTAGACTCTGCCGCCGCCGCCACCACGCAGCAGGCCGAGCGCGGCGCGCAGACGCAGCTCAGCGACCTCGCCGCCAGCCTCGCCGCCGCGCGCGCCAGGATCACCTCGCTCACGGTCAGTAGACTCTGCCGCCGCCGCCACCACGCAGCGGGCCGAGCGCGGCGCGCAGACGCAGCTCAGCGACCTCGCCGCCAGCCTCGCCGCCGCGCGCGCCAGGATCACCTCGCTCACGGTCAGTAGACTCTGCCGCCGCCGCCACCACGCAGCGGGCCGAGCGCGGCGCGCAGACGCAGCTCAGCGACCTCGCCGCCAGCCTCGCCGCCGCGCGCGCCAGGATCACCTCGCTCACGGTCAGTAGACTCTGCCGCCGCCGCCACCACGCAGCAGGCCGAGCGCGGCGCGCAGACGCAGCTCAGCGACCTCGCCGCCAGCCTCGCCGCCGCGCGCGCCAGGATCACCTCGCTCACGGTCAGTAGACTCTGCCGCCGCCGCCACCACGCAGCAGGCCGAGCGCGGCGCGCAGACGCAGCTCAGCGACCTCGCCGCCAGCCTCGCCGCCGCGCGCGCCAGGATCACCTCGCTCACGGTCAGTAGACTCTGCCGCCGCCGCCACCACGCAGCAGGCCGAGCGCGGCGCGCAGACGCAGCTCAGCGACCTCGCCGCCAGCCTCGCCGCCGCGCGCGCCAGGATCACCTCGCTCACGGTCAGTAGACTCTGCCGCCGCCGCCACCACGCAGCAGGCCGAGCGCGGCGCGCAGACGCAGCTCAGCGACCTCGCCGCCAGCCTCGCCGCCGCGCGCGCCAGGATCACCTCGCTCACGGTCAGTAGACTCTGCCGCCGCCGCCACCACGCAGCGGGCCGAGCGCGGCGCGCAGACGCAGCTCAGCGACCTCGCCGCCAGCCTCGCCGCCGCGCGCGCCAGGATCACCTCGCTCACGGTCAGTAGACTCTGCCGCCGCCGCCACCACGCAGCAGGCCGAGCGCGGCGCGCAGACGCAGCTCAGCGACCTCGCCGCCAGCCTCGCCGCCGCGCGCGCCAGGATCACCTCGCTCACGGTCAGTAGACTCTGCCGCCGCCGCCACCACGCAGCAGGCCGAGCGCGGCGCGCAGACGCAGCTCAGCGACCTCGCCGCCAGCCTCGCCGCCGCGCGCGCCAGGATCACCTCGCTCACGGTCAGTAGACTCTGCCGCCGCCGCCACCACGCAGCAGGCCGAGCGCGGCGCGCAGACGCAGCTCAGCGACCTCGCCGCCAGCCTCGCCGCCGCGCGCGCCAGGATCACCTCGCTCACGGTCAGTAGACTCTGCCGCCGCCGCCACCACGCAGCGGGCCGAGCGCGGCGCGCAGACGCAGCTCAGCGACCTCGCCGCCAGCCTCGCCGCCGCGCGCGCCAGGATCACCTCGCTCACGGTCAGTAGACTCTGCCGCCGCCGCCACCACGCAGCGGGCCGAGCGCGGCGCGCAGACGCAGCTCAGCGACCTCGCCGCCAGCCTCGCCGCCGCGCGCGCCAGGATCACCTCGCTCACGGTCAGTAGACTCTGCCGCCGCCGCCACCACGCAGCGGGCCGAGCGCGGCGCGCAGACGCAGCTCAGCGACCTCGCCGCCAGCCTCGCCGCCGCGCGCGCCAGGATCACCTCGCTCACGGTCAGTAGACTCTGCCGCCGCCGCCACCACGCAGCAGGCCGAGCGCGGCGCGCAGACGCAGCTCAGCGACCTCGCCGCCAGCCTCGCCGCCGCGCGCGCCAGGATCACCTCGCTCACGGTCAGTAGACTCTGCCGCCGCCGCCACCACGCAGCAGGCCGAGCGCGGCGCGCAGACGCAGCTCAGCGACCTCGCCGCCAGCCTCGCCGCCGCGCGCGCCAGGATCACCTCGCTCACGGTCAGTAGACTCTGCCGCCGCCGCCACCACGCAGCAGGCCGAGCGCGGCGCGCAGACGCAGCTCAGCGACCTCGCCGCCAGCCTCGCCGCCGCGCGCGCCAGGATCACCTCGCTCACGGTCAGTAGCATCACCATCACCATCATCTCATCGTCGTCATCGTAACAGTCAAATGCGGTTGCGTCAAAAGAAGCCGACAGCCTCATCGCCGCGCGCGTCAGGATCACCTCGCTCACGGTCAGTAGCGTCACCATCACCATCATCTCATCGTCGTCATCGTAACGGTCAAATGCGGTTGCGTCAAAAGAAGCCGCCAGCCTCATCGCCGCGCGCGTCAGGATCACCTCGCTGACGGTCAGTAGCATCGTCATCACCATCATCATCATCGTCGTCACCGTACAATCAATCCCGGTTGCATCCAAAGCCGCCGCCAGCCTCATCGCCGCGCGCGCCAGTATCACCTCGCTGACGGTCAGTAGCATCGTCATCACCATCATCATCATCGTCGTCACCGTACAATCAATCCCGGTTGCATCCAAAGCCGCCGCCAGCCTCATCGCCGCGCGCGCCAGGATCACCTCGCTCACGGTCAGTAGCGTCACCATCACCATCATCTCATCGTCGTCATCGTAACGGTCAAATGCGGTTGCGTCAAAAGAAGCCGCCAGCCTCATCGCCGCGCGCGTCAGGATCACCTCGCTGACGGTCAGTAGCATCGTCATCACCATCATCATCATCGTCGTCACCGTACAATCAATCCCGGTTGCATCCAAAGCCGCCGCCAGCCTCATCGCCGCGCGCGCCAGTATCACCTCGCTGACGGTCAGTAGCATCGTCATCACCATCATCATCATCGTCGTCACCGTACAATCAATCCCGGTTGCATCCAAAGCCGCCGCCAGCCTCATCGCCGCGCGCGCCAGGATCACCTCGCTCACGGTCAGTAGCATCGTCATCACCATCATCATCATCGTCGTCACCGTACAATCAATCCCGGTTGCATCCAAAACCGCCGCCAGCCTTATCGCCGCGCGCGCCCGGGTCACCTCGCTCACAGTCAGTAGCATCATCATCGCCATCGTAGGAGCTTGCGCCCCCGGGTGACTTTTGTCAGGGCGACAGAAAAGTTTTTGTCGCTGTCACGTCGCTTCTCCAAAGCTCACGAAGATAACAGTGACGAAAATAGTTTTTTAATTTGAACGACGCGACGTGGTGACCGGAGAGTGACAAGGCACCGGTGCAAACTAAAATTTCACCCAGTTGTCACATCGTAACGTGCGCGCGCACCTCTTTAAATATCAGAGGACTTGATATGAGTGGCAAAAAATTCACGGCGACAAAAGTCACCCGTGCGCTTAGGCTCTTACGGTCAATCCCGGTTGCGTCTAAAGCCGTCGCCAGGATCGCCTCTCTGACGGTTAATATCATCATCATCATTGTCATCGTAACGGTCAATCCCGGTTGCGTCCAAGCGCAGCCGCGCGCGCGAGGATCGCCTCCCTGACGGTCAGTATCATCGTTATCGTAACAGTCAATCCCGGTTACGTCCGAAGTCTCCGCCAGCCTAGCCGCCACGCACGCCAGTATAGCCTCGCTGAAAATTTTAGAGTATTGCCATCGACACGTGAAGACTAATATTTATCGTTTAAATTATCTATTGTTGTAACGTAAACAAGTGACAATCATAATTGCGTGTTTCTTCAACACGTTCCATGGTATATGGATATTGACAAAACCATACATTTTTACTAAGAAACATTTTCCTCCCTGTACCCTTTGTGATTTTGTTTCTCCGAATTTCCATAAATCAAAAAGTAAAACTCCTATTACATTGTGATATACTTCATACCTTCATGATTACTTTATTACTAATACCCCTATATTTATTTACAGGCTAGTTCTAAAATATTCCACTCTGCATTGAAGAGCATCCAATCCAAAGTAGAAGCTGTGGTTAACATCAAATACGAAGATGATGACGTCGTAGAAATAGTAAACGGCCCTTCAAAGTAATTTAATTATACTTTTTATTCTTTTCGTTTATCGTATCGTGAAACAGCAATTTATTAATGAACATTACATTTCAGAACGGAGACAGAATCAAAGAAGCAAAAGGTTGGAGAGAAATCTGAAAGTCCTAATGCCTCTGATAACGCTAAGAAAGAGGAGGAAAAGATTAATGACTGCGAAGTGGTTCCAACGACAGTGGAAACCGAAAAAGATAAGGGTGACGACACCACAACGACAGGCATGGACCTTGACGACAAAGAGTAGCATCTCACAACCAAAAAGTCAAATCACATTCAAAGTTATAATAATAGCGTACAAATGAAGCGCGACGATGCTTCTCTTAGGAATACTATAAGCTGTAAAAAGTACCTATTGAGACATACACAATAAAATATATCTGATGATGACGTGTGAAGTGAACCGTGTTTATTAAGTATAATTAGGTACTTCTTTGTTGCATTTTTCATTGAATCATAACAATCAATAATTGTTATAAAATAATCATTTAGTTTCTCCATTATCTTTTGTGTGTGAATATGCATGATACTCTACGCAGCGAGCTGTTTAGAATGCAATAATGTTAATCTTATTTTTGGGTTAATAGAATCCCTGGGTGCAAATTAATTTTGCATCGTTACATTTTTATTGTAAGAGTCTTTAGATTGTAAGTATTTTCTAAGCGACAAATGTAACTAAAGCGTAGGTGTTAAATTTGTTGATTAGGGAATTATGCTTTGAATTCAATAATAGGCATTAAATACAATAACTATGTTTTATTTCATTCCTTACCATACTAAGTATTACATGGAATCTATGTGCTACTTATGATTAGGAGTAAACTACATAACAAGATTTTAAAAACTATAATACGATTTTTTACACGTTAGTATTCTAGTGCTAGGTGTGCGAATTTCGTAAATTATTCTAAATAAAATATATGCATGTGCAAATAGTAGTCCTAACCTAAATTATGTGGGAGTCTGTTTTACTTTGCTTGTCCGATATTGAAAACAATCGATGTCTTTACAAAATACTAGTGTATAAAATCAACGAAATGTTAGAATAAAAAGGATTTTGTGTAACATGTATATTTACAATAGTAGATTATACGAATTCTACCGAAATTTTAATAGAATATTTTCATATGGAATACCTATAATCTTAACTTATTTTACATAAATTGTCTTGTGTAAATAACGTATTTAAATATTATTTGTCAGTAATTTGTCATATGAACTCATTTTCTATGATTATTATTGGCTAAATATGAATCCAATTGATATTATGATAGATAAGGTAAAAATTTAAATTACTGACTCGAATTAAAAGTTTAACGGCAAATAATATAATCAGCTAGCTGTTAGTCTAAAACTCACTTCAACCTTCGGGATTCCGTGCGCACAAACTCATCAGTTTTATCGCGATTATCATTTAGGAATGCATACGGAACATCAAATAAACATACATTTTAGATATGTGTGACTCTAAATACGCAAAACCTCTTAGGGGCTGATTCTGGTGATCGAATACAAAAAAAAAATCTATGAGACCAATCATCATCAAAAAAAAAACATGTCCCATTTAAGGATTTTTTTGAATATAAAACGCGGGCTCGGCATCAACATAAACTATGTACAATAGCCAGTAGGACAGCTTTATTTCACCAAAGCATCTTCTGCAACGCGTCTCGTATTTTTAACAAGATTCCAGGATCCATTCGGAGCACTGATGACCTGACATATTTTAAACGAAAACTTTACGACTTTCTAATAGAGAAATGCTACTACAAAATTAGTGATTTCATGACAGATTGCACTATTTAAATGACATTCCGATTTATTAATTAAGACAGGTGTTTTATAATGTTTATTTGTTAATAACGTAAAATAGTTCTGAAATTGATCTGACATTTAATTTGATTTAATTTAATTTAATTCAATTCATTAATACCTATTATTGTATGCCCATGCGGCGGGACACAGTTGTTCTAACCTTATTATTATATTGCCACCTCTCTGTACCTGTGATTCACAATAAATAAATTTGATTTGATTTGATTTAACTTCTTGGTCACGTAATACCATTTTTTTTTTCTTTGAAATATATAAAAAGTTTTTGTATTTAAGCCCTAATTGGTTTTGCGTATTAGATGTTACACCTATTGATTATTTTAATTAGACTAAACTCATAACGATGGGTAGATAAATTACAAACGAATCGCATCATTAACCTAAACGCAAGGCTCCACATAGTTCCCCGGGAAGAGGCCGGTCACTCCGTCCATGACGCCCTCCCACCAGCCGTCGTCGTTCTTCTTCAACACGTAGATGACGGCGCTCTCCTGGAACGATAGCTCGTCCTCTTTGTCGGCATAGTAATCGTAAATCGCAACCACTGTGAAAGAAATGTATTTAAATTTCCAATCCAATATTAAGTGAAGTCGACAATGAAATTGGTTTACCAGTAAGGTTGAATATCACTTGCTAATAATAATAAAACAACTATAAGGTCTATTTCCGAATTACATCGGTAATGTCATTTGTAATTATTTGAACTCGGAATTTATTGGGATATGTCATCAAAAGGGGTAAAGCTCGTCTTTGGTCGACCATACCTTTAGTTTCAGTAAAATTGTCTACAGAAAAACCTTATTTTCCAGGGATAAAAAGTATCCTGTAACTTTTTCGAACCTTTTTTATGTACCCAAAACCGTCATAATGTAACAAATACCTATAACTTAATTAGTCAATAATTCAGGACTGCACTAAGGGTAACTTTTGCCGGGAGGTTCGTATTGTGTTATGTATTATACTATATGCATGGAGCACATATCCTATAGAGTAGAAATGTCATATAATTTGTTTGTCAATTCTTTTTCCATTTTTTAATCTGTATCTGTACTGTTTTTGTATGGGGGAACATATTGTTTGTTGTCAGTGCTCATTTCATTGAATACTAAGTGTAAGTGAAAATTCACTCACTAGTTTCTGACAAAGATGGTTCATATTGCTGGGTCTACGTTATTATCTATAGGGTATGTCCTCGATGACTTTATGCAACGGATTAACTGTAAGGTTAGCAAAGAAATCACAAAGATACTGTACAGTCATATTACAAAAGTGAGAGCGCAGTCAAAGTTATGTAGTTTAGCAATTCTTGCCTTTTTCAATATAATTCTTCGGCACCCAACCAGGCAAATCCTCTTCATCAGGCACGATAGCTGGTACAGCGCTTGTGTATTGAGAGTTTATCTTATTCTGCAAAAACAAAATACAGATGTATTAAATGTGTTGGTATCAAGACTTATATGTCTAATATCCGATTTAGTTAAACCGTAATACAGTTTCCTACCTACCATTACTATGATGGTGTTATGGTATTGAGGAATACCAACCAACTATTGGCTATACATAGATATAAAACCAATTTATTTCTGTAAATAGGCCTAAATTTAGCTCTTTTACACGTCCCAATATTTTTTTTTACCCTACCACTGCTTCGGGACAATATTGTGGGCTAGTGCAGAGAAGAAGCAGCGCAAGAAACTCGGTCACTATTGTCAGCCTCTTTTTAAATAGTGTGTTTACATTACAAGATAAAATGAACCTGTGCGAGCACGGCAGTATTTAATTCCATACATTTTTATCACTTAAATAGTCATTTACAGTATAATAACCTTTTTTCATTAAAATCATCTTGACATGCGATTTAAATTCATACATAGGCAGTTCAGCAATGGACTGTGGTAATTTGTTAAAAAAGCGAATACATTTTCCCATAAACGAATTACCCACTTTATGCAGTCTGAAATTTGGAACGGCAAGTTTATCTTTATTCCAGGTATTAATATTATGCATGTCACTCTTTTTAGGGAATAGATGCAGGTTTTTGCGAATATACATGATATTTTCATAAATGAATTGAGAAGCCACTGTTAGTATATTCATTTCCTTGAACAGTTCCTTCAACGAGTCACCGGGTCTGAGGTCGTAAATTGCCCGTACAGATACCAGATAGATTAACCAGATATATCTGATTGGCTACGCCGCGCGTTTGTTGCAAATGCTGTCATGTTTCGTGGTTGATTTTGTGCGCTGATGCAAACAACTATACCCAAGAGAAAAATACTACTAGGTTTTTGCACTTAGTAAAAGTTTATTTGCATCATTTTCTAAAGTTTTAATATTCTTTGTAGCTTCTGCACTAAACATAGTGCTCTATAGTGGTAAGAAATCAATAATAGAAATATTGAGTGACATTGTTCAAGGTTTAGCCACTCAAGTCTAGATTTAAGCATCTTGAAGACAGCTTCATGAAAATTGAAGCTCATAGGTACCTATGAACTTCAAACCAACTGACACACAATTTAGATTTAAGAAAGTTTCGCGTTGAAGACCTGCATAACAACATTGAAGTAGGGTTCAGTTGTATGTATTGCCCAACTTATGTCTTCATACATACCACTCCACTGCTGCTGCTGCCCGTCCCGTGCTACAGGAATTATTCGCCTCTTACGACACGCCTGTTGGCTGTGGGGAAGTGTATTCTTTACGCCCCTTCCCCATACGGCACTTTCTACTGATATCCTTTAGATAGTTTTTATTTAAAATAAATATGTAGGTAATAATGTTACATTAAGATGGTGTTGCCGTCCAAAGGCATCGTGAGCCAGTTCATCATCCATCGGCGGCGGCGGCAGCGGCGGCGACACGGACCCGCCGCGGATCGACGCGCCTCCAGTGGAAGAGGATGAAGCACGCTGGAAATAATTACGAACTTAACAACATAATAATAGTCGATCTTTACCAACATGGAATTATAAATAAATAATTGGTTTCCACAATCACACCAATCATCTAGCCCCAAACAAAGCAAAGCTTGTACTATGGCGACTAGATAATGGATAAACATACTTAAATACGTTTATAAACATCCATGACTTAGGTACAAATGCTCGTGCTCATCAAACAAAAATTTTTCCCTTACGGGATTCGAACCCGCAACCGCTGGCTTTGTAGGCGGAGCGCGAACCACTACACCAGACGGACGTCAAATATAATAGCTCGAAATGACAGTTAATACAATTACTTAACTGCTTAGCGACACCGTCTGGATCGACGGGATACTCTGATATAGTATAATTAAATTTTGAACTATAATATACCTCGTCCTAAGCTTTAAAAAAATATCTTAATACAGTTAGTTCAGCCTTTTTTTTTCTTTCTTGCGCAGTTGCCATGGTAATCTCTGTATCGTTCCAATTTTAGTTTAATATGTACTGCGTCTTGTTTTGTTCTTGTTCTCTGGAAAACTTCACTTTGGTCTTTTTAAAAGAATAAAACAAATAGCATGAATTCATACCTGCCCAGGCAAAGTCATGGAATGTTGGCTGTGTTCACCATCAGACCCGATCAAAGGTGATGGTGGTGCTAGTATAAAAAAAAGAATATAATGAAAAAACCTGTGTTCCATTTTTAATTTGAGTCAGTAATTTGACATTTGTTTAAGATATTTTACTAAGGGCTACTTTCACCACTTGCTGATAAGTTCTGGATAACCTATCTGACACTTGTTTTGACAGATGACCCATACAATTAGCTGTCAAAAAAGTGTCAGATAGGTTATCTGGAACTAATCAGCAAGTGGTGAAAGAGGCCCTTAAAATCATTACATTACCATTAATTTGGGCTAATAGGATTAGTAAAAAGTGACAGGGCAAATGTCAGAATACTGAGCCGAATTATATAATAATAACTTAAAAATAAATGCCTGTTTTATTTTGTCAACATGTAGATTTGCGCACTTACGTGGCATACTGGAGTGCAGGTCTTGCTGAGAATAGTTTGATGTTTGGTGTTGATTCGGGTGCACCATGCCAACCTTGAAATAATAAGATAAAGTGTGTGCTAAAATGGATGAATGGTTGTTAAGATACTGGTCTGCTGGTCATTAATTTAGTTTAAAAGTCAGTAACTTTTAAACTAAATAAATTATTTTACATTGTTTACATTGTATTCTGATTAAAATGTAATTTTCTGCAGCTGCAAATTACATATAATTGTATTTTTACTAAACATTTATCAATTTACTTCAGTCATATTTAGTTGAAAGTATCATCTTTTATCACCATTTATCAATCAATCTTAATTATAATCTAAAAATAAGTAAATTGATTATTTTTCAATAAAACTAAAAATATTTACTGTTTCTCTGTACTGATTGTTTTGTGTGGTGTGCAATAAAGATTATCTAACTGTTATTTATTGCGACTGCGAATCACATTTTATCACTATACATCACACAGTAAACCAGATCACTATTTGAAAAAAATATAAGAATATTTGAATAATGAGGGCTGAACAGAACGATCTCCCTTCAAGTGGTACTACAGTACCTGAGGCTGAGCCACTGGCAACGTGGAGTACCCCGGAGGCCGGCGAGGGTAATTGGGCGCATAGTGCGACGGCACCTGCGGCGGGGCCACGGCGGGCGGTGTGCGGTACTCACGCGATGACTTGCCTGCAAACAAAATTATTATTTTAATTAGTTTCTAAAATCTAGTGACATGAGCACATGAGAACACATTATGAGCGAGGACAGACAACCGGCAACCGTCGGCAATACTGTGTACCTAAAAATCAGAAGAACGTTCACCTTCGCCGACGGTAAAATGTAACACAGGCAGAAGGCGTGAGCGGGACGGCGAGGGACGGGTCGGGTCGGTAGTACGGCGGGTCTAATAACATACGTTTTTAATTAAGTAGGCGCCTACAGCCGGCCGGCGTGTGTGGCGAGCCGTCCCGTTCACATAAATAGGTTTCCTTGAGTCAACTCTAGAATATATTATTTTACATAAAAATCATAATTTGCCTCATTAATTGATATATTTTTACAGAATTCATTTTGTTCATTTGCAAATAAAGAGTATGTTTTAGTCAGTGCCTTTCGCTCTTACATTATAAGGATTAAGTGAGATACTTTCAACTGTCATCTGTCTGGCTGGTCTGGTCGGTCGGGTCTCTTTGATATTGATACAAGTGCAGTGGAACTGTTAAGGGGTGGTTCTACTGCTCAAATACAACAACTTTTTCTTTGGAAACAACATCAATATCTTTAAAAAAAAGAAACCCATAGAAACTAATATCAGGTAGTCAAGAGTGAGGCATTAGAAAGTTTTTTTTTATTTGTGAAATTGATTGGGACTGACGTCCAATTGGAAAAGTTGTTATTGAGCAATACAATCACCCCTTAAAGTTCCACTGCACCTTTCTGTCACACACAGTTTATTTTTCTTAAGAATATATTATGGTATTATTTTAAGTGTATATACAGGGTGTCCCGTAAAGAGCGTGCCAAACGAAAACCATAGATAGAGCAAAAAAGGCTCGATTTTTACAAAGTCTAATTGCACATAGGAGTATCTGAAATTAAAAAATAACTAAAAAAAATAAAGTAAATATGAACCCATTTTTGCACAAATTGCGATTTAGAGTTGTTTTCCTTAGCAATTATTTTCAGAAAATCCAATTTGCTCAAAAACGGTGCCACTTTTACTAGAACAAT
Source organism: Anania hortulata (assembly GCA_963576865.1). NCBI lineage: Eukaryota > Metazoa > Arthropoda > Insecta > Lepidoptera > Crambidae > Anania > Anania hortulata. The sequence goes on along the minus strand of OY756396.1, from coordinate 13,490,273 downwards.
TTTCGGACAGGAGATACAGCTTTTTATGCTCTATCTACAGTTTTTGTTCACGGCACGCTCTTTATATAGGGTGTCTCCCCTGTATATGTGTATTGTATGTATATGTATTTAATATTATCTCATATACTGGAGAAGCGTGTCAATAGCTTCACCATGAAGCGGTGCGGTTTTCAGAACCAAATTACGTTCTGATGATTGCTCTGAATGGTGTATGATATTACAGGAATATAAAATAATAGGAACCTAAATAGGGAAACAGACCTCCAAATCATGAACTTCTTCTACCGAATAGACATAAAATATCCCATTAACCTGCGGAACAGTCCTCGATGGCCTTCAGCACTTCATCATGGGTATGCTTCTTCTTAATTGCTTCTTAATTGATATGGCGTAATTCGTAATATTTTCACTGTTGGGCTTTGGGTATTAGTTTAGTCGCGGTATGTAATGAGCCATAAACGTTATACGTTATATTATATTTTTATCAGGAAAAGAAAAATACGTTGCGGGCGGCTTGACAAGCAAGAGACAAGAGAGTGTTACATAATTTTTATTGGCTGTCAATCATGTGTGTAAGCATCTATTTCCCAATGGAATCGCTGCTAAAAGTGACATTCAGCGCCATCCTTATGGGCTTCTAGCCAATCATAGAGAGCCTGAACAACAAGTACGGCGGGAATCAAAATATATCTAATCAATAAAAGAAATCTATGTTTGGAAGTCAATAAACCACTATTTAGTTTAAGAAATTAAAATGAATATGCGCAACCATGCTTCCCGCCTTGAAGTTCGACAGAACTTCAAAGAAAACGAATGAAATTACTAAAGAAACATTTCAGATTGATACTAAATTATCAGATGAGAACATTGAAAACCTTATTCGATATATCCTATAAAGAATTCAAGTAATAATTTACATTATAAAATAGCTTTAATGAGTTAACAAATATTTACTCTAATCTAACATAAATAACCTTTATTTAATATAATAATATGATAGTAAAATAATGTATTTTTTACTGTGTAGGCAATGGGTACAATTTAGTAACCGGTCGCTTATAAATACCCGAATTGGTCTTAACAGAAGCGACTCGAACTACACCATCGGAACCGGGAAAAACTTCAACTATTACTCCAAGTTGCCAATGCAAAGGCGGTACGTTTTCATTGCCTACTAGAACAACAGTCCCAATCTCGACTGAACGTTCTGAAGTGCACCATTTTTGACGCACTTGCAGCGTATGCAAATATTCAAGGCGCCACTTATTCCAATAAGATAGAACAAGCTGGTCTAAAAGTTTCTTGCGGTTAGTCAGCGTAATTTTTTCATCTTTTAATTCAGATGAAGGCAAGTAACGCAACGGAGTGGACATCAGAAAATGCGCAGGTGTTAACACGTCCGGAAGAGGATCAGCTGATATCGCGACGAGCGGTCGGGAGTTTAAAATGCATTCAATTTGCACTAATACAGTTAGAAGTTCTTCATAAGTTAGGAGTTGTTTTCCTACAACCCTGTACATATGAGTTTTTATACTTTTAATATTACTTTCCCATATACCACCGAAATGACTTCCCTTTGGCGGGTTTCTCTTCCATTCGATACGATATTTACTTAATTCTTGTTTAATGTTGTCTTCAAACTCTGAATTTAATAGAAACTTATATATTTCGTCTAATTGACCTTTGGCACCGACGAAATTGGTACCATTATCTGAATACATTACCGATACTGGACCGCGGCGGGATATGAACCTTTTAAAGGCAGATAGAAATGCGTCTGAAGAAAGACTTGAAACCAATTCAATATGAATTGCTTTCGTTACGAGGCAGATAAAAATACATATGTATGCCTTTTGAGAGTGTTGTCCTCTACGTCTAGTAGGAAAGAAGTTAATTGGGCCGGCAAAATCGGTACCCGTATGAACAAATGCCTTAGCATCACGGATGCGGCAGGCAGGCAAGTCTGCCATTTTGGGAGTTGGATGCTTGGGACTCAAACGGAAACAAACGTTGCACTGTCGACAACGTGCGCGTATTGTTGATCTGGCATTTAGTATCCAATATCGTTGACGAATAATAGACATTAGCAGTCCAGGTCCAGTATGACAATTAGCGGTATGATAGTGATCAATAAGAAGGTCAACTATGCGGTCGCGTTTGGGAAGGAGCACGGGGTATTTAGCTTCATAAGGAAGGTCAGATTTAGAAAGTCTACCTCCTATGCGGATTACACCGTCTGAATCCAAGAAAGGTGACAAACTTCGCAAATATTTCGAAGGTAGCTCACCTGCTTTCAACAATTGAACTTCATTAGCAAAATGCATACTCTGAACGGCTTTGATTATAAAAATCTCGGAAGCATTCATATTAGGAACAAGATCATTACTTGGCAACCTTTTAGTAAACTTTAGAATGTACATAAATATGTTTACAAGTTTATTCCAAGAGTTGACTTTATTCGATATTTCATTGATTAGAGGAGGGGCGCCCTGAGCAGCAGTAATAAGTGTGTTACTTTTAGTCTTGAACTCAGGTAATTTTTCACAATCTAATGGAGAAAATGCATCAATTGGCCATTCATTAACTGGTTTATGAAGCCAAACTGGACCATCCCACCATAGTGAATGAGATGCCAGTTGAGAAGGTAACATTCCCCGGGATACACAGTCGCTGGGATTCTCCTTGCCTGACACATGATGAAAACAATTGGGTGGCAAATTTTCTTGGATCTTGGCTACGCGATTGCTAACAAAAATAGACCATCTATGGGAAGACGAATGTATCCAAGAAAGCGCCACTGTGGAATCAGAAAAGGCATAAATTCCTGCGATTGGAGTGCGGACAGATATCCTTTCTTTAACAACTCGCACAAGTTTGGAAAGAAGTAAGGCTGCTACCAGTTCTAAGCGAGCCAGCGTTTGTATTTTATTCGGTGATACCTTTGATTTAGCACATAAAAGCCTGACAGCAATACTACCTGCAGGATCTGTTATGTGTAAATAAATACAACACCCATAGCCACTGAAGCTAGCGTCGCAAAATGCTACAATGTTTACCACGCAATCTAAGTGCACCCCTATATGACGTGGAATGCTCAAAGTTTTTAGTGTTGGGAAATCTATAGCAAAAGCAGCGAAACGTTTTCGTATAGACTCCGGCGGTACTTCATCCCAGTCTATTTTACTTAACCAAAGTTCTTTAACTAGAATTTTAGCAAGCAGTACGACAGGAGCGACTAAGCCAAGAACATCAAACAGGCGGGCAACCAGAGAGAGTATACTGCGTTTTGTACAATTGGTATCAACTTCGTGCGTAGTGAAGGAAAATGTGTCATCAGCAGGATCCCAAGACAATCCCAATATTTTATAATTATTATTGTCCGAATCTGAAAAACTAACAGGCGAACGGTGAGAATCGGGAAGTGCCTCCAGTAAAGAGGAAGAATTACTTGTCCACTTTATGAGATCAAATGATCCTATTTTGAATAATTCAATTAGATCGCGAGACAATTTAATAGCAGTTTGTTCATCGGGAACCGAATGAACAAAATCATCCATGAAAAATTGAGTATCTACCATATCAGCAGCCTCAGGGTAGCGGTCTTTATGGTCATGCGCTAATTTGCGTATCGTGCGCATAGCTATAAAGGGACTCGGCTTTAGTCCAAAAGGAACACTATTAAATTGATAAGTGCAGATAGGTTCGTTTGGATCAAAACGAAATAAAATTCGGAGATACTTGCGGTGGTGTTCATTTACACCAATGCGAAGAAACATTTGTTTCACATCTGCAGTCATTGCTATAGGGAATAGCCGAAAGTCTATCAGAAGTAAAAATAGATCTGACTGCAAATTAGGTCCGACGTACAAGTCGTCGTTAAGCGACAAACCCGATTGCGTTTTAGCACTGGCGTCTAAAACTGCGCGAGCGCTGTCCTTACCACGCTTGAAAACAGCATGGTGCGGTATATAGTAACCTTCGTCTGATAATTCAGATTTAGGCACTTCTGACAAATAACCTTGTTGCATATATTCATTCAATATTTGGTTGTAATTTTGACGTAAGCCATCTACCTTGTCAAACTTTCGCTCCAACGCTAAAAAACGTCTATGAGCCATTGAACGAGAATCACCTAGTTCAGAAGGGTCTTTGCAAAACGGTAAATCAACACTATAATGATTATTCTGGTGCGTGAGTGAGGCGGTGAAAATATTTTCGCAATCGACTTCGTCTGGACTAAGGAATTTTTTTGTAGAAACCTCTTCTAATTCAAAGAATTTGTGTAAGTTCGACTCAATTTCGTTATTCGAAAAAGCAGTAAAGAAAACAGCTGACTGCGCTGGCAATGAATGAGAGTGACACAGTATATCACCCATCAGTATGTAACCAAATGTGGTAAGTATTGCGGGCGGAGCTCTAGAACCAGACTCTACTTTGTTTCCTAAGTAAATCTGAGGAAACAATTGAACGCCAAGTACTACATCGATCTCACCAGGTATATTCCAGGTAAAATCTGCGAGCTGAATATTATTAAGGTAAGTCATGTCTTCTGACACCTCAATATAATTTGCGGGGAGCCGATCTGTGATGCAGTCAACCACAAGTGCGTGAATATAATATTTATTATTCGGATTAGTGCGGGATTCGATATCAAAATAAGTATAACCATGAACTGGTTGCGAGGTCATGCCAACACCTTGCAGAAATGAATTATGCATTTTATTAATAGGAAAGTTCAATCGATTACAACAGTTCAAAGTAATTAAGTTATTTTGTGATCCGTTGTCTATCAAGCAACGTATGATCTCTTTGTCTTTACTAGCGTGACGCATAGCATATACTTGAGCGGTGGATAATAAAATAGTACGACTCGGTTTCATTTCCGAAGTGAGCGTAATTGAAGTATCTTTATTAATTTGTTTCGGAGTAGTGCTACTGCATGTTGCTGTGCACTGTGGCGCGGTGTCCGCCGTCGAGCGCTGTATCTGCGGCTGCGCGGATGAGGATGAAACTTGTCTACGCGACGGAGGCGGAGCATCAAAATGTAGTAACGAGTGATGTTGCTTGTCACAATAGTTGCAAGTATGTTGTGAGTTACACTTACTGACAGTGTGCGTAACACTAAGACAGTTCACACAACCTCCTTTAGTTTTAATAAATTCAAAACGCTTCTGCGGGTTAAATGTATCCCGAAATTGCGAACAAGAATACAGTTTATGATCAGCTTTACATAGTACACACTGATAACGAGAGCTTGACTCGTTACTAGAAACGAACGATTTATAAGTTTTATTTTGCGGAAACTCACGATTATTAATATTCTTACGCGGTTCGGAGAACGCGTTGCTTGAACTACTATTGCGCGTTCTTTCTAGTATTTTCACGCGGTCTTGAATAAATGATATAAGTTGATCACATGTAGGTATGTCTTTATCTCCTACTGAAATCTCAAAACTTTGGAGCGTTTGCGGGTCAATTTTTCGCAGACTACATTGTAAGACAATAAAATCAGACAAATCTGCTATATTAAGCTGTTTAAGCGCTGCCATTGACGCGGAAAGCTTTTCAACAAACGCACTAAGACTCGAAGCGGTACCTACACAGCTCTTGATGTCTAAAATATTGTTGACGTAATGGACTCCTAGAGTACGTTTATCTTGATACTTCTTTACGAGACTATCCCACAAGATTTTATATGTATCGCCGGTAGGAACGATACCTGCATTCATTTTAAGGGCACTATGAGTCAATTTACTCATTAAATATTGCACACGCTGCGAATCCGTCAGCTGTGCATTGGAATGCACGTTACTGCGAAAAATCTCGTAAAAGATAGGCCAATTTTCGGCTTTGCCATCAAAAGAGGGCAACTCGATAGGTGGAAGTTTAATATGAAATGACCCATTTTGTGAATTAGTATTAGAAGGCGGTGTCGAGTTTAACAGTTTATTTCGAACGTATTTAACGCTCGAATATAAATCCTCGAAGGTATTTAAACTACTATAATCCACTATATGCTCAGGATCGATTTCTAATTGTACCTCATTTATCTCATCAATAATCGACTCAAACTTTATATTTAACTCATTAATGCTTTCTGAGTCTTGCAAAAACCTTTGGTTAGATCGCGAATCAAATGTAGAGATATTTTTCGATGAATCAAATAATTTATTAATCCGAGCGAATATGGTTTCCTTTTTAGCATTAAGTACCTTTAACTTGGACTCTAATTTAGTATTTGCCATGGTTAAAGACTATGTATTTAACGAGAAAAATGAAAAGTTGTCACGAAAATTAAATTTACGGAGAAAATTTGAAAATTACAATAAGGCGGTTGGATGCGGTTGCGTACTTACCAATGAATACGTAAGTAGCGAAAAGATTAAAGAATATTTAGAGGAACGGATATTTATCCGGCTCGAAACTATGGAGAAGCGTGTCAATAGCTTCACCATGAAGCGGTGCGGTTTTCAGAACCAAATTACGTTCTGATGATTGCTCTGAATGGTGTATGATATTACAGGAATATAAAATAATAGGAACCTAAATAGGGAAACAGACCTCCAAATCATGAACTTCTTCTACCGAATAGACATAAAATATCCCACCAACCTGCGGAACAGTCCTCGATGGCCTTCAGCACTTCATCATGGGTATGCTTCTTCTTAATTGCTTCTTAATTGATATGGCGTAATTCGTAATATTTTCACTGTTGGGCTTTGGGTATTAGTTTAGTCGCGGTATGTAATGAGCCATAAACGTTATACGTTATATTATATTTTTATCAGGAAAAGAAAAATACGTTGCGGGCGGCTTGACAAGCAAGAGACAAGAGAGTGTTACATAATTTTTATTGGCTGTCAATCATGTGTGTAAGCATCTATTTCCCAATGGAATCGCTGCTAAAAGTGACATTCAGCGCCATCCTTATGGGCTTCTAGCCAATCATAGAGAGCCTGAACAACAAGTACGGCGGGAATCAAAATATATCTAATCAATAAAAGAAATCTATGTTTGGAAGTCAATAAACCACTATTTAGTTTAAGAAATTAAAATGAATATGCGCAACCATATACTATTGTTATTTATGTAAGTATATTGTTCATTTCTATCTGAACTTTTATATTTATCCACTAGGTATATTAAATTTCACACTAAGCTCTCTGCACCACTCCCCTTTTTTTTTATCTGTCCACTACCTGAAGGTTGTCTGGAAAAGATCGCTTTTAGCGATAAGACCGCCTAAATTGTGCATCTTTCTGTAAACACAAATGTAACTTCTTTGTATGGTGTACAATAAAGAGTATCTATCTATCTATCTATGGTATGTGTGTTTAACAGATCAACACAAGCATAGACTATTTAGCTTACCGAGAGTTCCACGTCCCAAAGTGCCAGTGTTGGCAGCGGCTGCAGCTCGGACAGCGGCAGGAGGTGTCGGAGGCTTTGTGGTTGGTGCTGGTAGAGTGGCAGAGCTAGGTGCGGAGCCCGAGCGGCGTCCGCGAGGAGTACCAGTCTGGCCTCCGCTCCAACGGGCACCATGTCCAATGTCATCCAAAGCTGAATTTTTCAAAGGGTAGTACAATGTTAATAGAATAATGACAAAATAAACAACAAAATTATATGATAAGAAATAAGTCTAACCCAACCTATGAAGTGTATCAAGAATATTTACTATTTAAAACCAGACGTAATCTTACCTGTATAGTCAATGCTTTTCCTAACATACTTGATTGGTTTCTCGGGATTAGCCGGAGCAATGATTTTGTACTGCCTAGTAATGACCTTGTTGGCCGTCAACACTCCAATTTCTCTTCTTGCTACTTTCTCTTTGTGTATCGCCACTGTCTGTGCGATGTGGTTCATCTGGCCTTCCATTTCAGCCAACTGCATTGTTTGAAGCTCCAACAATTGAAGAAAATTGAATGCAAGGGTGTTGATCTGATAGGCTACACTAGCCAATGATTGTGTCGTATAGTTCTTCGTGCTCTCTAATGCTAGTCTCTTATTTTCCGACTGGAAATAGTTTGCTTCACAGTACTCAGCTACCCGTTCCAGGTTTGTATGACTGTCGGTAAGGTGATTACGACCCTCCGGAATTTCCGTCTGCAGTAAAGCCGCTAATTCAGCCATTGTGATGTTGTTTTTCTAGCGCAATCCTAATTATTAGAATAATTAAAGGCGAACTTTATCATTAAATGGCATGGGCAACAACACGTAACAAACTTCCGCTGGAAATCCTAAGTAGATTGGTTGATTTCAATTAATGCCACAATAACTAATTGTTGTCACATTACACAACATTATTATTACTTGAGTAGCACGTAATTTTAAGTCCTCCTTTTGTGATTTTATTTAATTAAATTTGTGAAAACACACCGAAGTACACACCCAAAAATACGAACGAACGAATTACACAAATACATACACATTTATTTAACAGAGAAAATTTTCTAAATCGATGAGATTATTACTCGTTAATGAGAACAATCGTACTCAATAATCGAATAAATGAGTGAATGAGTGACAGAGAAAGAATGAGTGAATGCCTACCTGTCATCTTAATGTCAGTCTCGACATCGACCTTTGAAGTTTGGCTGACTAAAATAATATCGGTGGGTGATTTCGGTTTTGTAGGATATCAAATCGAAACTATAAATCGATATTCAGTATCAGATATTGAAACTATATATTTTCTAATAAAACTATACTATATATTTTTCGTAACTACGCACTGTTGTGAAACTTATACGATTCGATACAACATTCGATATGATATCATAAATCATAATAGCTGTGGATACTGAATAAACATACAATAAAATAAAAATAATGATAATTGATTCATTGTGTATGATTTTTTATTTAACAGTAAGAATTCTTATATTTTTTCCAGTAACTTATGACGTGAAATCTTATCTAGGTACAATTAAAGTTTTAGCAATAATTTTCAAATAAACTTCCCTAGGCAGCACAGTTAGCGCACCTCAGCTCAGTCTTGGACTCTTGGCTTAGCACGACTTGTGCATTAGCCACGACGAAGAAAAGATAAAAGGTAAGGAAACGAGAACACAATATACAAAAAAAGGAGCGGAAAATTAAAAAGATGGAAAAAGGATCAGAAAAGTATGAATTAGGTATTTATGTATATTTAAAATATACTTATACACATTTTTATTAATTAGTGTTATTTTTATTTATAAATAATGAAATAATATAGAAGCTGGAGTGGAATGCGGAGGGACAAGAGGGATGAAAAGAAAGAAGATCGGTTAAAGGAAGGACAACTAAAGAAAATATGGTTTAAATCACCAATGTCCGACCCACACTCACACAAACCATTGTCTAGAATTCCCAATCTAGCAAGAAGAGCAGGAGAGACAATGTGGCTTAGGGCCGAAGGAATTGTCTAGGAAAAGCACCTAGATCTGAAAAGATAACTGTTTTGTTCAATTTCATTAATAAAATATACTCTAGAGACTTAAAGAAGACCACAGCATCCTCCACTGAATATTGAAGCTTCCGGGGATAATTTAACAAACAAGTGAAAGGATCGACCAATGGCAGCGTTTGACCTTACAATGTCAAGACGAGTCCGAAGCCGCGTCCGTCGCCATCTGTCACCGGCTTTAGTGTCCATCTAAAAATACCTTTTCTTATTCATTCACTCATCACTGTCATAATTTGGCACTACTTTATCTTGATTCACTCACTTACTCACTCAATACATACGATGTAAAAAATGTTGAAATGTTCGGAGTTTCTTTTTGACTGACTTTGTGAGATTGTCTGGGATTTTATGTTGTTTTGAAGACCAGTTGACAGTAATTCATTAATCTGATTAGGTTTATATTAAAAACAATGGAGACTAACGGGAATAGGAGGCGGGTAGGCACTAAATTGCCTGACGTCCGCCGCCCCATTGAAGAAGGCGATTGTATCAACGATATGGAGAGCCCGGAGCTGGATTTCATTTACGACGACTGCGATACTCAAACAAACGAAATAGCTGAGCTATACAGCTACACTGAGCACCCAGAGTTCCAGCTTAACGTGAAAGCTTTCGAGGATATCATGGAAGAGTTCAATTATCCTCCTAGCTGGCAGAGATTGACAAACAAACAACAACGAACTGTGATTATGAAGTTGCTGGAGCATTTGGATGTTGCAGTTAGTGATATACGTATGCGTGCGACGAGATGTATATTCTACCTGGCACAGGGCTGCTGGGCTGAGATGCAGTCTGATGCTGAACAAGCATACTGGGCGCGAGTAAACGTCATGACCCTTTACGACATGGGAACCTTCTCTGCTTTTGTGGAACTATTAAATCTTGAGATTGTAAGAAGCAGTACTGCTATAGCATCTAGAAAATTAGCAGAATCCCTTGCAGACTCTACAAATTTACGTGTCATTTTATCTGTCCTGTATTTAATCACAGAATACATGAGAACTGAAAAAGACAACCCTGATTCAGAATATGACCATTTAGTTAAGAATTTCAAAGAAGAACTTGGGACACCTTTTGGTGAGGAATTATTACCAGTGAAACTTCTTAGTATGGTGACACATCTATGTGCAGGGACAACTCCACACTTCCCTATGAAAAAGGTTTTACTTCTTTTGTGGAAAGTACTACTTGTTTATCTGGGTGGCTCAAAAGAACTAAAAGAAAGGAAATCAAGATTGAGAGAAAAATATGGATTGCCACCGCTGAGTGAAGACACCCTGGAAATTATAAAAGGCATGCGTGCTAGTTCCCCACCTCCAAGTGCGGCAGATATGTTGGAAAATCAAAATCCAGACCAACGAAAAATTGTAATGAAAATAAATGAGAGAGCGTTGAGGAGACAAACCTTTATGAAACAAACTTCTTTGGATGAGTCTGATGAACAAATATTTGTTGACAAAGAGGAAACAGGAAATGGATCTGAAGATTACTCAATGGAGTTTCAGACTATGCCAGCTGACGGCACAAGAGGTGATAACAAGCAATGTAACATGTATGATTACATGTATTTCAAACAGTTTGACAGTCCACCTCCACCACCACCTTTACCAAGAAGTTTGCCTTGGCTGTCTAAGGTGCGACAGAAAGATATTGACATGTTTTTGGACAATGTAAGGATTAAATTTGTTGGCTACTCTCTTCCTGGAGATAGGCAAACAATAGCAGGACTTCCTCAACCAATACATGAAGGTATAGATATACTGAAAAAACACATGTACACAAGCCTATCTGAAATTCAAGCAGAAAGAGAAATTGAAATTGCTCGAAGTCCACTTACTAAAGGTGAGAGAGAAGTGGATGAAACTGAAGCTGAAGTTTTGTACAGAGCTATGTTGCCAAACTTACCACAGTATATGATTGCTCTACTAAAGATTCTTCTGGCAGCTGCACCTACGTCTACTGCTAAAACATATTCAATAAACATCATGGCTGATCTGCTGCCTGAGGAAATGCCAATGACCGTTCTACAGTCTCTGAAACTTGGCATTGATGTAAATAGACACAAAGAAATAATTGTGAAAGCAGTCACAGCCATATTACTCTCATTATTGAAGCATTTTAAATTAAATCATGTTTATCAATTTGAATTTATGTCTCAGCATCTGGTTTATGCTAACTGCATGCCACTAATACTCAAATTCTTTAACCAAAACATCTTGTCATATGTTGGAGCTAAGAATTCCATACCAATATTTGACTTCCCTGCTTGTGTAATTGGAGAGCAACCTGAACTGACCAAAGAATGTTTGGATATTGGAGATTCATCAGTTCCGTACTCATGGAGAAATGTATTTTCGTGTATAAACCTGTTGAGAATTTTAAATAAATTGACCAAATGGAAAAACGCAAGAATCATGATGCTTGTAGTGTTCAAAAGTGCACCTATTTTGAAGCGCACTCTAAAGGTTAGACATGCTCTAATGCAGTTTTATGTTTTGAAGTTACTTAAAATGCAAACAAAGTATCTGGGGCGACAGTGGAGAAAAACTAATATGAAGACAATCAGTGCTATATACTCCAAAGTCCGTCATAGGCTGAATGATGATTGGGCTTTTGGTAATGATGTAGATGCAAGGCCTTGGGATTTCCAAGATGAGGAATGTGCCCTAAGAGTGAGTGTAGACCGCTTTAACCATAGGAGATATGGCACTGGAGGTGAACACGAAATAGATCTGACTCCCCTTGACACAGATATTAACAGTATTCTTGAAACAAGCATGGATCTGGATGAAGAATTTAAAGACAATTATGAACTATGGCTGGAACAGGAAGTATATAATAACGAAATTAACTGGGATATACTATTGACAGCATGAATCATTTCATGACAATCAATTTTATACAACTATTTAAAACGTTTAGTTTTAAAACCAAAACTCCCTAATATTATGATAAAATATTTAATTTAATGTACAGGCCACCTTAACAATGTATTTTATGGTTGCATTAGACAGGGAAAATATTTTATTCTTTTTGTAATGTTTTTACTACAAATAGATTTCTTTGTCATCTGATATATTTTTCTTACTTAATTGGCAATTTTATAGTGGAATTTGAAAATATCTATATCATGACAGTATTTTTAGTATTCAAGCATGATAAATCAAATTTTAAATACTAGTTATGCATAAAGTTGTCATATTTAAAGTGCAATTTATGCTTAGAGTAGTAGTTGTGTCTCAACTTGTGTGTAAAATTTAACTGATTAAGTATGTAATTAAATAAAATTTCCTTTCTGAACATCATTACTGATATTTTGACTACACATTGTTTTACAAACCAGCTTTGTTGAAATATCTATCTAGCTACAGTATCTAATCAAAATAATGAAATAGAATTATTATTGAAGCTAGGTCTTTCATGATTTTCTATGTATAGTCACATTAAAATTGTATTGAGACATTTATGAATTTTATTATTTATTTAACACTATTGCTAACTCGATTTCTTCTACCCTGTAACAAAAAAAACGGAAGTATTTTTTATAAAGCAGCATTGTCGATTTTAAGATAAATAGGAAACTTAAAAAGTTCGTACTCGAATTCGCTATACATTATACAGGGTGTGTTACCAGTGATAACATATAGAACTGAAACGTGGCCTCTCACTATGGGCCACATAAGAAAGCTCAAGGTTGCCCTGTGTGTTTCTTTGCGAGATCGAATAAGGAATGAGGAGATTCGTAAACGAATAAAAGTCGCTGACATGGCCCAATGGATTAGCAAGCTGAAGTGGCAGTGGGCGGGGCACATAGCACGTATAACTGACGGCCAATGCGGCAGAAGGTTCTGGAATGGAGGCCACCTACCGGCAAGTGCAGCGTAGGACTTCCACCTACAAGGTGGACAGACGACCTGGTAAAGGTTGCAGGAAGCCGCTGGATGCGGGGCGCTTCCAACCGGCCAATCTGGAAGTCACTGAGGGAGGCCTATGTTCAGCAGCGGACGTCCTATGGCTGATGAATGATAATGATGATATACAGGATGATTGGTAAAGCGATTTTTTTTCAACTGATCATGTAGTTACAGTTAGTAAGTTGCAGTTTTTTTTTTCGGGATTTCGTAGATGTAATGTTATTGCAATTTTGTTCCTTTTCGTTGACCAATCACCCTGTATAATAGAAAAATATCAAAATCCAAAGCAGAATTACTGCTTTTTAAGTTAACTGGAGATGTTTACAATATAATTGGCTTAGTAGCTAGCACAGTGATTTATTTATTTATTTATACTTTATTGCACATTTAAAAATAATTGTACAAATGGTGGACTTAATGCCAAGAAGCATTATCTACCAGTCAACCAGTGAACAAACAGAGAAATACAGGCGGTGCAGCAAGAAAAAAAATATACACGTTAACATTACATACTTAATAAATAGGTATAAATATATATGATTATCAATTATGTACATATACATACACATACATAATATAGTACACAAAGCAAATTAAAGATAAATTATTAGATCAGCGAATTTTAATGTGAATGCGTAGAGCTTTCTTAAAAGTAAATTTGGACTTAGATTTCCTAATATTGGTGGGAAGTCGATTCCAGAGTCGTATAGCTGTGAGGGTGAAAGAGTTGGACATAAAGCCAGAAGTGTGAAGTGGGGTAAGTAGTTGGAGGGTATTACCAGTACGAAGATTTCGGTCGTGACAGTTGTGAAGGAACAGTTTTTAAGTAAGAAGGAGCGTTGAGATCATAAAGAATAGAATAGAGAACGCAAAGTGCCTGAACTTCTCTGCGCTGTCTGATGGGAAGCCAGCCCAGCTGAGTGTGAAATTGAGAAACGTGGTCATATTTACGCAGGCCGAAGACGAAACGTATGCAGTTGTTAGGCAGACGATCCAATTTGTTAAGAAGGTCTTGGGAGATGTTAGTACAGCACACATCATAATAGTCAATGATGGACAGGACCAGAGACTGCACAAGCAGCAATTTCGTACTAGATGGCAGAAAATGTTTGAGACGATAAAGAGCACGCAAACTGCTCGTAACTTTTCTACTAATTTACTTGACATGCTGGGACCAGCACAAGGTGTTGTCAATATAGAGACCCAAGTGATTGTCCTTGATCGCAAAGGGTTCCGGGGTTTGATTTCGGGTCAATTTAGAAAAGGTATTTTGTCTAAATTGGCTCAGATCTGTGTATAGAAAATAAAAAAGAAGCCTGTGGCTAGGCTAGAAGCGAAATAGTGTCGCTGTAGCTTCTTGTAGTTGTGGTTGCGATGTGGTCGGATATCGCCCACACGGTTAAATTTGACCTTTGAAGGTATTTTTTCAGGTTTTTTTTTCATATTTCTAGTAACAGTGCGAATATAAGTAATACTTTCATCTAAACTTTAATACAAAATTTTATATAAATTTTACTAATACTATACTTAAATGCAAAAGTTTACTCAGTCACGCCAGAACGGCTGAACGGATCTAGATGAAATTTGGAACAGAAATAGATTATAGCCTGCAATAGCAGATAGGTTACTTTTTATTTCAGAAAAAATTGCGATGCAACATAACTGTCATTATATAATACCGTTTCTTACCGTTTTAAATGTCACTGTTCATTAAGCAAAAAAAAGTAAAAAAAGTAACACTGGATGTAGCCCGCGACTTCGTTTGCATGGGTTTTTTTGTTAAGACTACCTAACTATAGTCACAGTATATAGCTATGGTTTCGCAAAGACCACGCGAACGATGTCGCGGGGAACAGCTACTATGGAATAAGTATTAATTTTCATTTGTTCATTCATCGCAAGAAATTAAATCACTAACACTGGTACACCTACTAAACACAATCTCCATAAATGACCTGTGCAAGGTGGTTTGTTCCCACGTCAGATGTCTACGGGATGACATCCGAACATTTGTAATACAACAATGGACCCTTTTACAGCTCGGTCGGGCACTTAAGCAGCAGGGGGTGGCATAGAGCTTTTAAAGGGGATGGTAATAACATCGCGTTATCCAGTGCAATGGGTAAAAGTGTTGTAAAATTTTTACACTACTGCGCAAAAAGAAGTGTAATGTTTTAGGGCTCATGTTTGTATGTGTGTGAGTTTTTAAACTCCACCTACGACGAGTTTTTTCACTCCACCTACGACTAACCGATTTTGATGTTATCGTTAGAATCCTTACTTTCTCCCAGGTCATAAAGGCTACTCTTGTGTTATCATTTCAGCCATAGACGTCCACTGCTGAAGACAGACCTCCCCTAATGACTTTCATCGGGGGGATTGCCAATACTTGCCACACTTGGCAGGCGGGTTGGCGAGCGCAGTTTTTCATGAAATTTCGAACGCAGACGCTGCTGCCCGTCTCGTGCTAAAGGTATTAGTCGCCTCTTACAATACGCCTCCTCCTCCTCCATTATATTTTGAGACTTACTTACTTACCCAATAATGTGCGGCCGGCAAAAAAAAAACTTTCATATCTTATCGAGCGGGGTATCAAATTAAATGGTTCTAAAAGGTATACAAAAGTCATAATTACAAAAAAAATATTACCTACCTACATCTTATAATTTATTAGTACCTACATTACGAAATAAATACAATATTAATAAAATTAAAAACCCAGCGACTGCCGTTATTTAAAGTGAACTAAATTAAGTTAATTAATTTTTTGCAGTCCTTCTGCTACACCTAATGATATACTAGATTCCCCCGACTGCAAACAATTTCTTACTGTATTCACAAATTGTTTATTTCAAAGTTCGCTTTTATAAAATTTTCTATGTAGCTACCAAAGTTTACGGGTGTGGGAAATTATTTTTAAAATGCATATTATTTAACCTTTCTGCCATTACGTTTTTATTTTATTTTTATTATGGACTCATCCCGCTCTTAGATTCTGCCAATGTCGACTGTATTCTTATACCTATAGAATCAAAGCTTGACATAGTTTACAATAAATAACGGGTGTATAGATTTTATTGCTTTTCTTAGATTCAGTGGAGGCTACTCTTCCCGTAGAAGCAGGTTTCAGGACGCTATCGGGTCTAAAGCAAGTTATTTTGAGACAAGTTACTTGACACACGATGCGGCGTTGAATTGAATACAATGATATTTCAATAATTTCAGATCTTTATCACTTCACCAAACATTAGAACACAACTACACCAAACTTGTACTCTAAAGCTCTTTAAATGATAAATAAAAACCAATAAAATAGATCGACCATGCTTTTCGTTCGACCACCCCCCACCGAATCTCGCCATTACGATATTTATGGCGTCTTTTACATGTAGATATCCCGGTCATTAGACATTTGTGTCAGAACAGTTAAAACCGTGCTCTCGAGAATTTTCCGCTTCGTAAACTGAGAAAACAGCGCGCAACTTATGCTGGCACGCACGAAGATCGTTCATTTTGCGACAGTTTTACTGCGAGTGACAAATCCGGCGAGATGTGCATAAAAAGTTTATTTCTTGTATTAGTTTATGAAACAGTTGTAGTGTTTTGCTCAAAAATGTATTACAGCGATCTAAATGTCAACGATATTTTGCGCACTGATTTGATGCCTACCTTCTTTATGCTAAGTGCAGAAGCCGAAAGTAAAAACGAGAGTGTCGTAGAGGAGAGGACCGTTGATAGTACTGAGGATACGTCTTTAAGAACAATAAATGGATCTATTGATGCTGCACTGTCTACTTTGGCGTTCCACAGGTACTTGGATGTTTTGTAACTACCTCTTAAAACTTTTTTAAATAAGTATATTATATAACTACCCGAAATCAACTCGTGCCCTTGTTAATAGAGGTACAGACAACAGCTCGTCAACCTATTACAAAACGTCCATATTTTCTTAATTGATATTGATCTCTATTAAGTCAGATTTTAAGTTGAAAATCGGTTCAATGACCTTTAACTTTTTGGGTAGGTTGGCCTGCCGTTGCTTAAGTACCTACCTACCCTACCGTCTGCTTATTAATTTAAATTTCGTTAAAACTTATCTTTGTATATAAAATTCTCGTGTCACAATGTTCGTTCCCGTACTCCTCCGAAACGGCTTGACCGATTCTCATGAAATTTTGTGAGCATATTGAGTAGGTCTGAGAATCGGCCAACATCTATTTTTCATACCCCTAAAGACCACGCAGACGAAGTCGCGGGCAACAGCTAGTTACCTATATAAGTCCGTCCTTTAGTTGGCGAATATTGTTTAAGAACCTTGGCATGTCTTTAAAAAAAAAACAGTGTATAAAATTAACGAACCTTTAGGATAAAATGGTTTTTATTTTTAATTAATAATTACGAGGTGTATAGTAGGACTATATTAATTGTGTATATTTTATTTTTAAATTTATAATTTCGTTAATAAGTTATGTCAAGCTTGTTAAAAATATTTGTCAAGCAATAAAAAACGGACTTTACCTACTTCTCTAAAACTAGGATTTTCTTAGGCAGATGATGAACGAGTACCACTGCCGAAATTATGTAGCCGAACAGATATTGGAGGAAATGGGCAAAAGTGTGGTTCAGAGTCGCGTCGGAAAACCCTTTGAGGCGGAAGGGAACGTCCTCACCAGGCGGTCATCAGATCTGAGAAACAACGCGCTTTATGACATCGGCTCTGCAAACTACCAAGAGTGGCTGGCCAAGTTAGTAAAACAACGGTAGAGTAATACACCTACAATTTGATATTTTATAAAATTTTAACAGTAAAAAAGTAACACAGTTTTGACAATTTAAGATTATCTTATCCTAAGTTATGAAATAATATACTCGGTCACTATTATTTACATGCCTCAAACTATTGGAAAGACCTATTTTTAGGTAGGTATATTACACTTGTACATACTACTACTTACCTATTTACAGTGCATGCAGTACGAGTATTCAGTATACATTGCAAATTACGTGTAGAGATATCTCGTCATGTTTTTCAGCTTTAGGTACAACTTAACGCTTAAACTTTATAGAATGGTATTTACAGACTAAACTTTAAACAAATTGGAATGTTATTGCAACTTACGTAATTGCCTAAAACTCGTAGGAAGGTACATAGATACATTATACTTGATTACATAAGAGAGGTAGACAGTGAGTAGTGACTGTCTACCTATCTAATACAATACAGGTTTGCTGCATCTCCAGCGACTGTGATTGTGTCATATTAGACTATACCTAAATATGTAAAATTTGGCATGGGGACCCGACAATGCTCGATGGCCTCAGTCGAGTTTCCCAACAGGTAGAGGCCTTCGGATGAACATGGACAAAACGAAAGTCATCTCGAATGCCCATGTTGCGCCCTACCTAGTATCAGTTCGGAGCTCTACTCTCGAAATGGTTGACAAATATGTCTACCTGGGACAAGTGATCCAGTTGGGTAGGTCCAATTTTGAGATGGAGGTCAATCGTCGAATCCAACTCGGGTGGGTAGCTTTCGGGAAACTACAAGCCTGTGCCTAAAGAAGAAAGTCTACAACCAGTGTGTGTTACCAGAGATGACATGTGAAACTGAAACGTGGCCTCTCACTATGGGCGTCATAAGAAATCTCAAGGTCGTATAGCGTGTTATGGAAAGGGCTATAATCGGTGTTTCATTGCGAGATCGAATCAGAAATGAGGAGATTCGTAAACGAACCAAAGTCGCTGATATAGCCAAACGGATTGGCAAGCTGAAGTGGCAGTGGGCAGGGCATATAGTACGCAGAACTGACGGCCGATGGGGCAGAAAAGTTTTGGAATGGAGTCCTAGTACCGATAAGCGCAGCGTAGGACGTCCACCCACAAGGTGGACAGACGACCTGGTAGACGAAGGATGCAGGAAGCCGCTGGATACATACCGCTTCCAACCGGCCAACTATCACTAGGGGAAATCACTAGGGGAGGGCTATATTCAGCAGTGGACGTCCTGTGGCTGAAATGATGATTATGATGATGATGACCCGTTGTGCCTGATTAATAGGAAGAGGGCTTATTGTAGGTATTATATACTAAAACGCAATGTGCGCAAGAAATTAATAAAACATGATATGGTTTCAGAATAGCTGCAATAAACAACGGTTACCGCCAATTGAATTCGAACGTAGAAGCAGCGGGGGGTAATTTCTCGTTTACCACTGCCAGTGAAAATTCTCAACCCCGCGATAAGTATGAAGTTTACGAGCCCACTGATCCCGAAGCCCCTTACAGCGAACAAGATCCATACCATGATATATCTAAATATAGTAAGTTCCTCATAAAATCTAAGTCTCTTTCTTGTACACATGATCAGAGCTGACCGGATGACGTTTTTTTTTTTAGAATTTGATGTTAGTCCCATTCTAAAGGTTGCATTTGAGCACCAGATTCAGCCATGTAGAGGACATCCTCTTGTATACAAGGCATATAACTTAAAATACGCACATGCCTCCTGCACTACTGTCCTTAATAATTACTTATTTTTCAAGTACTGGACTTGGTGTCGCTATCTCTGAGGTTCCGGGTTCGATATCCGGTCGGTCAATGTGGAAAAATAACTTTTCTGTATTGTCTCGGGTCTGGGTGTTGTGGTACCGTCGTTTTTTCTGATTTCTGTAACACAAGTGCTCAAGCTACTTATCATAGGATCAGAGCAATGTATGTGATGTTTTATTTATTTTAAAAAAAATATTTATTATTATTATTACTTATGTAGGTACTTAAGTATGCCTCTATGTTCCAATGCAGGGCACAGACCTCACCTCAGATATACTCGACCACGCGGGCCCGGTACGGATTGGTGTAGGAATGTTGTAAAGCCAGTGACTTAACCTTACTGACAGATGTTATTTAGCCGCCCTAAGGCCTCTGACTAGGCTTCACTGCTAGTATTAAGTGATATTAGCCAGGACCAACCTTCCGAAGCACGGCTTGGGATAAATGTCATTATATATGTTTGGAATGGTCACCAATCCACTCACAACCCGGCGTAGGTAGATTAACTTTGGTAATCACTATCAAAGCGCATCCGCCACTGAAATACAAGCACATAAGTATCATAAAATTAAAAAGACTACATTTTATTAAAACAATATAAAAATCCTACTAGCCCATTGCTGTGACTAGAACCCAGAATTCTTGCTTAACCAGCGGAGCGTAGCGTGTCATACCTGTTCTGTGCCCCAACCGATCTAAAGAAATTAGCTTTTTAATCATTTTCACAAGATTCATCACACTATCGTCACCCAGGAAATGCTGCACTCTATATTCTTTCTGCACTCTAGTGAAAATTGTCCTAACCTAAAATAACTAATATGGTGCGTGAAATTTCACAAGGTTTACAAGAAAACCTTTTCAGGTGGAGGCTACGAATACTCCATGCCGCCTCCGCCGCCGCCGCTGTATCACCACCCGTCGTCCCAGGAGCCGGAGCACCAGGAGTACGCGGTGGAGCGCGACGGGCACGGGCTGGGCATCTCGGAACTCTTCGACATATCGCTCACGGGGATCGCTTTCCTGTCGTTTGGCATGTTTGTACTGCAAGTGCTCATGTGCATTACTATGGTAAGTCTGTACAGCAAGATACTGTACATACAAAAAAACGTACTCTACAAAAAGAACTCCAGATCGGGAATTTGTTTCTCTAAAAGATAGTTTTTTTTATTTCTTCCAGAAAATCAAACGTGTATTTTAATATTTTGATAAAATTGTTAGCAGATAGTGAAATTCTTGTGAATTAAAAACAAGAAGAAGAAGTTACTTTTAAAGATTCGCAATTTTTAACACATTACACATACACACAGGTCTGTCTTATCGCGATAAATAACAAAAACCGTCGGGCTGAATTTAAAGGTAAACAAACTTTATTTATCGCGATAAGACCTGTGTGTATGTGTAATGTAAGAAAAGAAGGAAGGAAAAAGGAGAAAAAGTAAAAGTAGTGAAGTAAAGTAGTAAGTGCCTGTGGTGAAAAGTGAACAGTGCAGTCGAAACTCTGTCACTCGACTGTGTCTGTTTGGCTTTAAGAGAAAATAAAGAGTCTTTCTACCACATCCCTAACAATATGAATTATGATCTCATAATACATTAACTCCGAAGACACCTGTGTATTTTGACATGTGCTACTCTTTTTTCTAGGTGTGGGATATGGGTTATGTAGATGTATTATTACACCCTCAATCACATAATGAGTTCCTAGCTAATGTTTTCTACTTAAAATGCTTCTCAATTTAAGTTCTAAATGAAATGTACACACATAGGCAATAGGTAAGTTCTGGGCGAGAACTTATAATACAAAGCTCCTGAAGGATACGCGATGACGTCTTCAGTGTAACTGATACGATAGTGAGTTAATATATTTTTTTAAAAAGATCTTGTTTATTAAAATTTTAAAGCTTTTGTAATTATATTTGGCTATCTCTTTTATTAACGCACTCAAGAAAGAGGAATCAGCATGTAATACAACGTCTTCTAAGGGTTGGTATCCACCAAAGCAGAGAAAAAGAGGGTAGCTGTATATAACAAATTAAGCGTCTTTCGCGTACCAATCTGATGTTGTGTTAAGGTCATACCAAACCTTTTCGTTTCAATTTGGAATACATCCTATATTGTTTGTGTTGTTGTGTCTTTACAGCAGCCCCAGCAAACCCAAGTGATGCAGATGGTCGACGATGGAAACTCCGTCAACATTGACAACGTGTTCCGATTTAAGCGCGACGCCGACCTCAAGCGGAGCGCTGTGTCTACTATGAACACGCTGGCGCGCCACGCTCTTCTAGCGCTCAGGCCTCGGTCTACGGAGTGTCTCTACCGAGCTCTGTGTTTGGGAAACAAGCACGCTAGAGAGATACGCGATAGTAGTCGGTATTGGCTACCTGTTTGGCAGTAAGTACCCACTCTGGAATTTGTGTTTTAAAATACAGGGTGATAGTAGTGTCATTCCTTATTATGAATCTTACGTAGCATTGTGCTACTTACTACCTAATTATATACTTACTACTTTTATTCCCTATAAATTACTGCCTATAAAGAAGTAAATAATAATTATAATAAATATTTCGGTGAATCTCAAATATTTACGAGTAAAGTATTTTTAAATTTGTTTAAATAAAAAAGAAGTGTAATTAATGTCGTCAAGGTACCACGAATAATCAATCTATAACGATACCTACTACTAATTTAGACTGGATAAAGTGGTGGTTATAATATCAAGCTAAATTCAACAAAAAAAAATATACCCGGCACATTATAATTGACATGAAAAAATCGATTTTTATTGTTCCAAAATCAATAAAAAATTGGTCGTTTGAGTTAGGTAATTCTGATAGTCTCTGGGTAAACAGTGAAGTCATAGTTTGCTATCGCCATACAAATTATATGGAAGAGTAGCGTTCAGACAGTTTTAAAAAGTATGTCAATTGACTAGTGGTGTAAAATACCGTATTGAGGCTACGGAGGTCGTCTCTCATTTGAACACGTTCTCTTCATTTTTTGCCATGGCGACGTCTGTAACATCTCAACGCTGCCGCCGCGGCACCGTGTGTAGGCTTACCAAGCTGATTGTCGACAGCGCGGGCGTGGCGTGGTCGCGGGGGCGCGCGCTGGGCGCCCTGAAGGCGGCCGCGCTAGGGCTGGGCGGCGCCCACTGCGACGCGCTCTACCCGCCCGCCCACTGCCACGACGAGTGATTACGAGAGTACGCACCGTTGATAATGTCTTTGGTAAAGTGTACTGGCATAAAAAGTACAAAGAGTTAGCTTTTATAGTTTTGATATACAATAACAATTTTAAGACCAAATAAAAATATTATATGCGTATTCCCCATTGAGAAAATGTAAGGTTTTGTGGTAGTCAAGGTCACCTGTTGACTAGCGATGGGCGACAGAGGGTTTAAATTTAACAGACAGACCAAATTTTAAAAATAAGATCTAGATAATAATATAAAAGTACGTCTTCGTTTTTTAAATTTTTAACTATGTTATACTTTTATTAACTAGTTGTCCCGGCGAACTTCTTCCGTGAATTTTTCGATGTTTTAATAGTTATTCTGCTATTTGGGACGGAGACAAATCCAAAAAATCATAAATCATAAAAATCGGCCTATCCGTTCTTGACTTATAAATGGTAAAACTAACCCGACTTTGTTTTATATATATAAAAGAAATGAAAAAAATATATTGTTTTTTACGTAGATCGATTTAGTTACTGATTCTGAGTGGTCCCTGAAAAATTGGCACTACCTTGAAATGTAACCCTAACCTATATTTACACAATAAATAAATAATAAATAAATATTGGACGACATCACATACATTGCTCTGATCCTAAGGTAAGTAGCTAAAGCAAGTGTCATAGAAATCAGTAACAAAGACGGTGCCACAACACCCAGACCCGAGACAACATAGAAAAAATTGTTTTCTACATTGACCCGACCGAGAATGGTACCTGGGACCGCAGAGATGGCGACGCCAAGTCCGGTGTACTCGCCCCTCGGCTACGGAGGTCGTCAAGTATAGGTAAAAACCCAATATCTACCAATTTTTGGAAATAAAGCTAAATGAATACCCTCAATCTCCCATCGCTACGTAAAAACAAACCCTATAGATAGAGTAGAAATGTCATTTATTTGAGGGTATTTACCCAATATTGGCTAAAACCTGATTTCTACCCATTTTTTTACGATTCAGAAATATTTTTATTTACATTAGTCAGGCAAATACTCTCTGTCGCCCTTTGCTAGTATTGACTACACTTCATAATTATGTAAAAATTCCGTCATCTATTTAATCACAATAGTGCAGTGTGTGTTAGTTGAGGCTAGATAGTGTGTTGAATTGTTGATAAAATTAATAAATTGGTCTGTCAGTCATGTTGATAATAAAATAACAGTCGCTTTGCTATTTGACACATTAACTTTGATTTATCCTAACAAGGTGACAAATGTAACGCGTTGGGCGAGTATAGGTAATGTGTACATTTCGCACTGTCATTAAAATAGTTAACACTCTAATAAAATCATGATCATCTGTGGACTGTGATGAAATCACTGTGTGTTCTGGCATAGTTTTACTTACTCTCATTGAGTATTCTGAATGAATTAGTGACACTAAAATATGTGTCATACTAATAAAACTACATTATGTTTTAGAAGTCTTTTTGGAAAATGAGGACCTCTTGATTGTGGCCTCAAGATAATATTTTTATAAGACAGCACCCATTGCTTTAAGATGATAATAAATTATCATTTTTCATCTTTGTAACTTGAGTCATGTGTGTCATTTATAAATTTAAACAAGGTGTTATCGTCATCATCATCATTATTTCAGCCATAGGTCGTCCACTGCTGAACATAGGCCTCCCCCAGTGACTTTCAGATTGGCCGGTAGAAAGCGGCCCGTATCCAGCGGCTTCCTGCAACCTTTACGAGGTTGTAAAGGAAGGTTAAACAAGGTAACAGGAAATAATAATTATAACAAATGATAAGACTTGAAATATATATTTATTGCTTGGCTATATCACATAAATATATTTAGAGTACGTATCACTAAACATAATGTCAGGCCGCTAAATTCGCTCCGGCGCCGGGACGAACAGCGGGGCGTTGTACAGTAAGTAAATCATCTACTCTTCGCTACTGATCGCTCCTGTTAAGAAGTGTAAGAACGTAATAACACCGCGTAGCGTGTCTTACCTGTTCTGTGGTAAGCACGATGGGCTAGAAATGTCCATAAGTTTAACCACAACTTGGAAAACGCAGCGTAGTGCGCACTGTGACCAGGCAGAGCGATGTTATACGCAAATGGCAGCGGATGGAAAGGAATAGCCGAGGATCGGGCTGTGGCGTGCATTGGGAGAGGTCTATATCCAGCAACGGACTGACATAGGCTAATTATCATGAACACTGAACAGTAACCACAACGATCGAAAAGCTGGCACACCCCATTCTCGAATTTGCGGCCTAAGTAAGGGCCTTCGCTGAGTGAAAGAATCGTCCGCGCCGGACAGCACGCGTCTCTGGAAAAACAAAAAACAACGTTGCGCTGACCTTAACACATGTGGTACCTATACGTTGGGCGTCTTGCGAGCGCCCGCTTCACGCGGTGGAGGCCCTTAAGTATAGTGTATAGTCAAAAGCTTACAACATATTACATACGGATTTTCTACTCAAAGTTCAACACGTAGATTCCGGATCCGAGTCAAAATCAAAAACAAAAGCAAAAAAGTATATGATTTTTATTTCAACTTGATACCTTCACGCGTACCTAATAAAAAGGGTCTTGACTGACGGAAGACGGACAACGAAGTGATGCTTTAAGTATTTCCTTTTCCCTTTTGAGGTACTGAGCCCAAAAAATTGCGGTTTTTTAGTACTTAGATTGATGAGGTGTTGTCTCGTTGCTGTCATTAATTACTTACATGACGTTAATTAAATATTCCTTTCATGGAAAGAAGTATTTTTATATAAATGTAGGCATATACATAATTTAGAAATTAACACTAGGTATATTAAACATATAACAGTAAATATACGTAATAAATGTTAGACGCTGTTTTCATATATTTTTTTAATAATTTCAATTACTAGGTACTTACTTAGTTTAGGCTATGAAAAAAAAAACCTATACATTTTAAAAACGACAGAACTTTTTGTACATTACATGTTTGTGTCATGGATGATTTATTATGTATTACATAAGATAGTGATACTATTATAATAAAAATGAATGCAGCTGATAGGTAGTGACTGATATCATCTTTTACAGTCAAATTCAATTATGTACAGATTCCATTAGCTGTTATGTTAAAGTAACACCTAAGACTAAGAGACTAAGACCGAGACTATATTGGAGCGGAGCTGTTAAAATAACGGGACTATTAGTAAAGGACCTACGTATAATAACAGCTAAAAATGTTCAGATTAGAGGCTTAATTTCCATAATAGGCTAGTTTCCTGGGTCAAAAAAAGATTATTCTATTTAGTCCGTCAGTTACATTATAAAAAAATACGCTGATAAAGCGCATCAAAGTGAGCACGTGACGTCACGCCTTGCTAAAAAGTGTCGCAAGGCGTAACGTTACGCGGAACTTTAACGGGCTATATCTTCATAATTTTTTGTTTGATTGAGAAAAGAAGAAATACGTGTCCAATATTTTCTGTTAATCCACCTGACAGACTAATTAGATTTTTTCAGGAAACTAGCCCATTTAACAGTACCCGCATCCGCTCCCATTAAAAGTACTATCTAAAACGGTACACTCGTAAACTTTAAATTTGACGTAAAATTATCAAAACGTTGGTAATGCGACTGAAAATGGAACAAAAATAACCTCTTTTTGGTTTCTTGAATTTTCAGTCACAACGAACTATAATTGCATTTTTTGGGTTCACGAGAATACCGTTTTAAATAGTAATATTACTGGGAGCTGAGACACTGGATCTGGGTCAGCTCCGGCTCCTTTGATGAACCCTTAAGGAGGCGAAGACGGCAACGTCACTGGTGTAAACACGCAACTAAGTGGAGGGTACCCGTATGGGTTCAGGAGAGAATAAGCTTGCGGCGCATGTCCGAAGATTTGACCTGGGAACAGACCCTGTCGCTGGGCTATCTTGAGCCGCGAAGTCAGCTGCTTCTTCCACTTCGTCCTGCGATTTTGAAACCATGTTTTTATCTGCACTTCGGTCAGACCCAAAGCTTTTGATAATTCCATTCTTTTTGACACGCTCAGGTACTTGTCCAATTTGAACTCTGCTTCCAATCTTTCAAGCTGCTTGGCGCTGTATGCTTGACGCGGTTTGCGCTCGGGACCCACTCGTCGTGGTCTTCTGTTGTTTTTGTCATCTGATGAATAAAAAAAAGATTTATGTAAATTGATTTAAGAATGGGTTACTTTACTAAGGGCTAAAGTAAGGGGAGTATACTGGGTTAATTTTAATAAATCAAAATCGCAAAAAAGCTGATGTCCACATGTTCCACAAAAACTGATGTCAGCTGGTCGGCGGCTTTTTATGGGGAAATGAATTTATTTTTTTGCGATTCGATGTTGGTCCCATACAAAAAGTAGTTGTGTTTGAGCACCAGAATCAGCCCCTGGTTGTTGAGGTTTTAAAAATAACCCTGTATATGGCGTCCCAGCTAACGCCTAACACTTAGGCGTTAGCTAGAACGACAAACGCTATAAGTAGGAAAGTGCTATACTTCCCCACAGCACCACCTGCCCCTGTTGATACCTATAGCACCTCGACCCCGTCAGCGTCTGTTGCCCATCATGAGTATCACACACGAACTTATATATGGGCTATAATTCTGTTTTGGATATGGACATCTATATTTTATTTTATTAGATAACATCACATATGTTTATCTGATCCTATGATAAGTAGGTTAAACACTTGTGTTACAGAAATTAGATACAACGACGGTACCACAACACCCAACCCAGAAATATGTAAAAGTTATTTTTCTACAGTGACCGACCGTACATCGAACCCAGGACCTCAGAGTTACAAAGTAGGCTAGGTACAAAGGTTTTCAGTTAACGTCACGATTGATCGTAAATAGTAAAATACCAAAAACTGTGCATACAAAGTTTGTGTTTGATGATCTGTGGTGGTAGTACTTTACGGAAATATTTATTCAATGTTAAGTACCGTTCAGATTGCGTTTTCAAAGCATAAAATCCACAATCGTCACCTACGCACACCCATAAACACGCCCCGTTTACAAAGTAGCTGCTCTCGCTAAAAACAAATACGTGGTAAAGATTTTTTCGAGCACTAATCGGAATTGTCGCGGGCGCTCGTTAAGTGGCTATAAACACAATCAGGCTGTTTGCCTGCGCCCGCGCCGCAGTTGTCGTCTCGTGTCAACACGCATTGTAGCCGTCGGGCCAGCGCTAACCGCTCGCTAACTATTTGCATAAGCGAATTGTGATGATGACTCCTTTTGTGTCCTCGAGTATGAAATCTGGAGACATTAAGTAATATAATATTGAAATAAATTAAAGTTTTAGCATATCCCTATCACTTATTGGAAAAATACTGGCTCCTAAAATACAGTTTACATTAGTTTAGGACCACGGCTTTAATTAAATAAAACAATGTAATCATCAAGAAAGATATTTATAGTTGACTTTTAAATAATGAATTTCCCTTTTAAATTGTAAGAAAATGATTCGTCTTTTCACAAGGAAAGCTACCTTTAGTAAAACAGGTAAGGTTTGTATTACCTTTAAGTAAGGTTTTGAAATTAAGTGTGTAAGAACGATGTTACCCAACTCTATCGTTCTTACACGTCTCGAAAAGTAGGCTGAACCATACAGATCGCTTATTATTCTTCAAGAATATTTGGCGCCTAGCATTTACTGCCTTAATGATTTGCATTAAAAAAGCACAAGTACATTATTTTCGAAAGATATTAGGCTAAAAAACACTTAATCAATTATTCACATAGCGACATGTTCCGTTAAAAAATGTATAGGTCTCAAAAAGAACTGCTGAATTTACTGTCAGAAAAAATATAGAAAATCAGGTAATTAATTTTATTCCACCTTAACAGAAAACCAAGAAAACAAATTATGAAAGTAACAAAATTTCATCAACTTCTTAATGAACAGGTTTTTCAGCCTTAAGTATTCTCCAGACAACGCAATATCGCATGTAGCCTATCAACGTTACTAAAGACATTACATTCCTCCAACATTTCACAGAAGTGTTGTAGCTAGGCTGCTAAGGCAGTTGGCAAACAGCGATCTTTGTTGGTGATTATCACAGCGGCAGCTGTTTGCCGACACCTCGGTGCGAAGTCGCGACCACCTTCGGACACCGGCGACATTTCGACGAATGTCGCAGGACTAACCGCGCGAAACGTTACGTAGTGTAGGCGATGACAATTAGAGCTTAGAAATGACTGATATTTCTGGTGGTTTTTAAGTTTAGTTAGCTTGTTACGAGAAGGAGTCTTTATATGTTAGGTTCGATTACTTGTTGGTCCAAAATGGTATCATTCCACTGTCTTAGGGTGATTGGGGAGGTCAAACAACAATCATTCAAAATGTAATAACTTTGACCACGATCATGTGATATGTTATATACATATGGAACTGGAACTCTCGCTGCCCACGTTCCGCAAAAGATGTCACAATTGGCTGCTTTACGAACAGTCATTAGCACTAACTATAAATTTAAATATGCATTTTCCACTGCTATAAAACCTGTTATCTTAGATATAAATGTAATTTTTATGTTTTTACAGTTGAATTTATTTGGATAAACTTATAAAAGGCTATGGCAGAATAACAGAGTTTGCTGCAATCACTCGAGTCATAGACCATTTTGTCTTATAATATTAAGCTTCATACTATTCTTTTGTATCTGTAATCCTGCTTTGAGACAAATAAATACATTCTTATTCTTATATATGCGTACCCCAACTAGAAACGGTGTAACCGTTAGTGGAAGGAGCGCGAGCGTTTTCTTTAGCGCTAGGAATTACACCAGACTGGAAAATTTCACAAAAAAATCTAAAAGTTGGTTTATTCCTATTGAAGTAGAAGTTCATGAATTCTTGGTGAAAGAATGCGAGCTCATTGAGTTGACAGAGAAAGTTTGGGGAGCGAGTAGAGCCCGCGTTATCAGCTATTCCCGGAGATGACACGCTCACACTAATTTTATAGCCACCGAAATGCCTGTTGGGTGTTGACTCTACAGCGACGTAAAATGTTTACTTATTGACAAACAATATACCTGGTCTGTAGTATTGCAGCTGCAGAAAAAACAGGGCGCAATAATGATACGTTAATAAAAAAGTACAAGTTAAATTTTAGGGGGTTTTTCTAGAATACAGGAAAATATAAGGTCTTAATTAGTTAACATAGGTACTCGTGATTGAGCTATTCAATTACAACAGCTTTTTCTATGGAACCAACTTCAAAATCTTAAATATTTTCACTTTTCTATAAAGATGATGTCAACAGGTTGGCGATATGAGGATGTATTTTTTTGCTATTTTGGTGTTGGTTCTATAGAAAAAAAGCTGAATTTATGCAGTAGAATCAGTCCCTAGAAGGAAGTTAGATAATAAATTAGAACCTTATATTTTAAAAATCATAGTACATTTGATTTACCCTCTAAAATTTGGTTTGAACTTTCTTTTAACAAATCATAAATATAATCATTGTGCACTTTATTTAGGATATGACGAACACATCCAAGTGGTCTCATGAGACCGCATAACAATGGAATTTCTATTGTGCTTTGATTACCCATGCCTGATGAGTTAAGTTTTCATACAGTGTCAACCAAATTTAAGCGCAGTAAAGTAATAGTATTTCGCTACTATGTGTTTTATAAAGTAACAGACTCAATGTTATAACTTACAAAACATCGTTGTCATGTTCAATTCAATTCAATATATAAATGTAAATAATTAAAGTACATTAATAATAGGTTATAAAATAATGTATTAATTAAATAGTATGTTAGAAGACTAGCTGTGCCCTGTACACGCGTCGAACACAGAAGGGCCTTAACCAATATTATTATTTTCATATTCAACATTATTTGGCAACTGACAGCAACATCACTAAGCGCCATCAATATGACACCTATTTCGCATCCTTCGGGAAATATAATTTTTTTCGGGATATGAAAGGTTACTCAACCTGTGTCCATCCGAGAGGCTTATTAAAATATTTGTCAAAGAAATATTTAAATCGATAAAGCAGTAACGAGTTGCCAGAGCGTCTTACAGCACAAACAGATCAACCAATTTAGTAAAGTTCGTTTTTTAAATTGGCCCAAAAAAGGGTATTGAACCCTTTTTGAACCATTGTGCTTCGAATATCTGGTACTTAATCTTTTAAATTATTTTATAATTTAGTAGATATATCCCATTAAATCTATTAATATAAATAATGAATTCATATTTCAAGAATTCGTTCCAATAAATAATAGCAAATGAATGATCTTCACAGCATATAACAAGAGGGATCATAGTTTTGCGGCTAGACATTTGACAATAATCTTAATACGATTTTAATATTTTGTTTTCTTTATTCAAAAGGTTTGGTAGAGCATTCATTAGGAATCAGGGGCGTGCATTGGTTTTAGAATAGGGTAGGCTCATACACATTTCAAGTTAGCAAAAAACACTATGTTTCTATAAACCTGTAATTTGTATTTATGTTTAAATAAAAAGTTGTTTTTTTCTTCTAAAATGTCTCGCTAGAACAAAATTATTGAACCCTATATCTTGTAATCGAATTTAGTGCTACATAAAAACTAAATTGCTAATTACAAACTGAAAAACGTGTCTATCTTATTTAGAAAAAAATTAAACCATAATTTTACTCGTCCACAAATCTAAGTAAAAACTAAATTTGAATAAATAAAAAATTAAGTATCACTTCTGCAGGGATTTTTAAAATTTTAAACCGTGTTCTTATGCGTACAGAATACCTAAGTGTGTGTTGAAATTGAGGAAATATTTATAGGCTATCTCGCAGCCGCCTACTATGGGTAAATTGCATAGAAACGATCGAAGATGCACTCGAATTGCGTGCCATAGTTTGGAATAAGTTATGTAGATGAAAATGATTACATATACTTAAATAAAGAGGTAAATTGACAAATAAAAAAAGATGTTTAGCTGTTCTGTAGGATTTACTAAGGTAGGCTCTGCATAATAGCCTATATGAAATGCACGCCACGGAGGAATATATAATTGTAGATGATATCAAAAAGTATACATTAAAATGTAAAATTATTCTTTGAAAATAAAAGAAAAACAAAAAATTTTTAAAGAATAATACTCTCTGAAATTCAAAATTTCACTCTAGTTTCTAATGTTCCAGTTTATTCTCACACTCCATTTCAGACGTAGCTTAACATATTACTCATAAAAAGGTCCTATTTTATTAGTCAATTTTCTTTAAGAGGGTGATTCCATTGTTCATATACAACAACTTCTTTTACTACGGGACCAATATCATTTTTTTTTAATTTTCGCATTCATCCAATAACATCAGCAGTAGAATCACCCCCTACAAGAAAAGAAGTTACCTGTAAAATATGACCTAGACCAGTGCTCGCATAAGCAAAGATAGCACCTAAAAGTATTGTTTTACGACTTGATTACAAAATATCAGCTTTTCTCTATTTTCTGTATACATAAAATAAATATCCTTTCGGACGATTTTTTAAAAATTAAATGCAATTCCTATTCGTACGTATCTATTTTGGAAGACCTTTTAGCGTAAATCCGTAAATTTTCGGACTCTGTCTCTAGGACCATCGCGTGCGAAGACGTGTGAACACTCGCACCCGTGGACGTCACGCAATCGCGCATACGCATGCTATACTGTTGTTATCACACATCTCATCGGGGTTGCATTGCGTAATCAATTAGCCCTTTTAGATGAGATGCAAACATGTTTTTGCGCTGTTTCTATCCATTTATTATCTTATTTTTAGGGGTAACAAACAGTTACACATTATAGGGGGAACTAAAAGTCATGCAATTCCTTAAAACTGTTACGCAGCTACTGATATTTAAGGCCCTTTGGGTGCTTCTATTGTTCAAATAGAAGAACTTGTACTTAGTACCTCAGCCCCCCCCTAGCATGACCACCAAAACACGATATGATTGATATGATATAGCGATTTATCGACACAAACTATTTTTTATTATTATTATGAAATATATAGACGCCATATGAATTTTTATGATCGCTGTTTCGATAAAAATTCAACATGGCGGTTATATCTATATCATATTATGTGATAAAAAATGTCAGTTAGTGTCGATATATCGCTATATCATATCGTGTTTTGGTGGTCATGATAGGGGGGGGGGCTGAGGTACTAAGGGGAGTATTGACTACCGTAAAGGCGTCGTGTTTCGCTTTGAGCGCAAATATCCCGGGTTACCCAAATCAATTTGAGTAAGGATTTTTTCTAAATTGGCTTATATATTAATACGTCTTCGTGACGCCCCCGTTATCTATATATCTGGTACCTCGTAACACAAAGTTATTAGTGCTTTACTTCGAGGTCATGACAATTGGTGGATGTCTGGCGCATATTTATATACACCATAATCAACCCACGTCAGTCCTCTGCTGGACATAGGCCTCTCTCAATGCACGCCACTGAGCCTGATCCTCATCTATTCTTTTCTATCTGCTGTCTTGCGTATATCGTCGCTCCACCTTTTGGAAGGGCTCACGCTACGTATACGTATGTTTTAATGAATAATTGCATTTTTCTTTTAAAAAAAATTGGTATTGCTTTAGTTGAGGGTGTTTGACTCTTCGAGTGTGTGGACTGTTTTTGGTCGTTTGTGAATAAGAAGTCTAGGCTTGGCACAGTCAAAACTATTTACTGACTACATTTAACATGGACATAATGTTTTAACTATCATAGCGTATGAGGCAGAGAGTAATGAACGATGCAGAGACAGAAAAGTTAAGGGTTTGTTTCTAGCAACAGGGGGACCCTTAACTTTGAGTATCTTATTTGACTATTATATACAGAGTGTAACGAAAAGGTGAAATAAAACTTAAGGGGTTATTCTACAGCTAAATTACATCAACTTTTTATACGGGACCAACATCGAAATCTAAAAAAAAAAATTGACGTTTCCATACAAACTGCTGCCAGCTGGTCGCGTTTTAGTATGGGAAAGTGTTTTTTTTTTGCGATTTCACCTCTTCGTTACACTCTGTCTATATATTATATATTGAATTGCTGATTATATATTGAATAACTGAGGGTTATTTGTAAAACATCAACCACCTCTTATGGGCTGATTCTGGTGCTCAAACACCACAACTTTTTCTATGGTACCAACACTGAAATCTAAAAAAAATGTTCGCTGCTTCATACAAACTGATGTCAGCTGGTGGCGGCTTAGTATGGGGAACTGATTTTTTTTTTCGCGATTTCAATGGTTGTCTCATAGAAAAAGTTCTTGTATTTGAGCACCAGAATCAGCCTCTAGGAGGTTTGATGTTTTACAAATAACCCTGTATAGTATAGTCCAGGTAGAAGTTGGTTATTGAGTTCACTATTATAAATTACAGTTAAAAATCAGAAAGTTACCATAAAATGTGGATGAGGGTTGGTGTGAGGCCAGCCAGTGCGCGTACGCATGCCCGGCCAGCAGCCCCGCGTCCGTCAGCGCACTCAGCTCGGGACACGTCGATGAAGACACTGAAAGCACAACACTAAGTAACAGAATTTAAGCTTTATACAATGCGCGCTAGAAAAACGCACACATAAACACCGTCGAATATACTTAGTCTGGCCATAATACTGTTACAATTAAAAATAAACAAAATAGTTACTTTATTACATTTGAATTTGGAATCTGTCATTTTTATATGATTGTTTATTGAGTTTTCTCATTTTGGCGCCGATACATTGTACAATATTTTGC
This sequence comes from Anania hortulata, assembly GCA_963576865.1. Classification (NCBI taxonomy): domain Eukaryota; kingdom Metazoa; phylum Arthropoda; class Insecta; order Lepidoptera; family Crambidae; genus Anania; species Anania hortulata. The sequence goes on along the minus strand of OY756396.1, from coordinate 13,455,420 downwards.
GATATAAAAATAGAGTGGGGTGATAAAGAGAACCGAATCGCTGTGATTGCATTACATAAAGTAGGTATGGTGCCAAATGCAATTTTTAAAACTCTCCATACGCTTGGTATTAGTAAAATGTTTGTGTACTGGGCAATTAATAGGTACAATGAGACCTCCTCTGTTTGTAAGTAAGGGAAATATTTCGAAGAAATCCTGTCCGAAAGCAAAAGATGTTATCTCGGGAGATGAAGATAGCACCTAGAACCTTGTCGCGTATTTTAAAAGATGACTTAGGACTTGCAGCCTCTGATAATTTAAAAACGAATAGGGTGGTAAAATCAAAAAAATATACTAAAGCGGTGTACGCACAGGGAGGTCACAAAAAATGTTGTTTACGGATAGGATTTTTTTTACAATTGAGCAACATTTTAACAAACAAAATGACCGTATTTATGCTCAAAGCTTTAAGGAAGCTTCCCAATCAGTCGACAGAGTGCAATGTGGGCACTATCCGACTTCAGCGATGGTTTGGTGGGGTATTAGCTATAAAGGAGTAACTGAGTTATACTTTTGTGAAAAACGTATCAAAACATCGGCACAAGTGTATCAAGATACCATTCTTGAGAAGGTAGTAAAACCCCTCAACAACACCATGTTCAATAACCAAGAATGGTCTTTCCAGCAAGACTCGGCGCCGGGTCATAAAGCCCGACGCAGTCTTGGTTGGAAACGAACGTTTCGGACTTCATCAGAGCTGAAGACTGGCCGTCGTCTAGTCCCGATCTTAATCCGCTGGATTATGATTTATGGTCAGTTTTAGAGAGTACGGCTTGCTCTAAACGCCATGATAACTTGGAGTCCCAAAAAAAATCCGTACGATTGGCAGTAAAGAATTTTCCCATGGAAAGAGTGCGTGCTTCTATTAATAACTGACCTCAACGTTTAAAGGACTGTATTGCAGCCAATGGAGAGAACATTTCGAATAAGCTTTTAATATTTTAAATTGTTTTATATTTATGTATTAAACTAAAAAGTAATAAATGTTTTAGCAAATAAAATCTTTTTTTTTCTTTGTTTCAGTATTTATGGCAAGACTTAGTGATGTTTAAGGGAGCAACATCGAAATAGCAAAAAAATATATATATCTAAACCGCCGACAAGGTGACATCAGTTAGTATGGAGATTGAGAACTTGTTGTTCTTTTATGAGATTTCAATATTGGGTCATAAAAGTTGTTAATGTTCATAGGAAGAATGTAATTATAAATAAATTGTATCCACAATCAAACTAAGCAGAGCTTATATTATGACGACTAGATACCGGTTAAATAAATATACATAAATAAATATATATTTTATAAACATCTATCACTTAGATACAAATGCTTGTGTTCATCAGACAAATTATTTGACCCTTGCGGGTTGTGAACCCACGACCGCTGGCTTTCTACTTCGCGCGTACGGAGTCGGTGCCAGCCGATGAAAGATTCAATGTTTTCGGTTGCACCGACTCCAAAGTAAGTGATTATGTACCTTACGTGTTAAGATTATTTTTAGCTTTTTAGTTTTTTGAAGTCGGTTTTTAAAAAAAATCTTGAAAGGCTCTCGTCGGTTTTTTTTTTTTAAATATGTACGGAAAAATGACCTGTTGCAGTTTTAATAAATTTTTGTTAAGATAATCCCTTTTTTAACCTTGATTTTGGTCTTTTAGTGATAGTTGTTTTAAAAAGTGGAATTATCAATTAATTCAACCTATACAATAGATCAATCAGAAAACCCGACATAACTACGCGAAGTAAAAAACCCTATAGAGAGGATGGATCTGAAAACGTATGGTGGCAATGGCGATGATTCCGTATTACCGCGCAAATCATCAAGAACCTAGGTACAAATGGCACAAAAATATTCCCCACTAGGTATATGCCAAAAAAGTTATGTGGTCAGGAAAATGGCTCGAAGATTGGACTATATCAGTTTGTTCCTTTGGAGAAGAAAACGCTTTCTTGTCGGTGGATAAATTGCGAGAGAGCAGGGCTGGGTTTGCCAAACGGACGCCTAAACAGATTTTAAATATGCGTCAACTAGATTATTCGAAAAAATGCCGCGAATCTAACACTTCTAAAAAGCCTTTGCTTGCAAAACTTGGACCAAGATGTTTGATGTGATGGAAGAGATGGGTGTACTAGGGCATCTCGTCTTTCTAATATGGAGTCTTTACTTAACAGTTAAGGGCAGTTAAGTATACTGGAAGACGAAGTCTCCTAATGTTTAGGCCGGAACGTGGTGTACGTCAGGGATGAAAACCTTGCCCTAACTTTTTAACTTGGGCGTTAAGAAGATAATGCGAAGTGTGTTCGCTGGGACAGAGGCATTTGGCTTGGGGGTCTCACTCATCTCTCTCACTCTCATCACTCATCAATACCATGCGATTTGCGGATAAAACTACTATTATAAGTAACAGAACTGGCCTCTTACTGCACAGGATTGAACGCGTCAATGTCGAGTACGAGGTCCACATAAATAGCGATAAGACCTGCCCCCCTAGCGTGACCACCATAACACGATATGATATGATATGATATAGCGATTTATCGACACCAACGTTTTTTTTTTAGAAATATGATAGAGACGCCTTGTTGAATTTTTATCGAAACAGCGATCATAATATGTGACGTCACCGGCACGGCGAATAACATGGCGGCTAATTCTATCATATTTTCGCAGTTGGTGTCGATAAATCGCTATATCATATCGTGTTTTGGTGGTCATGCCAGGGGAGCAGACTCTTGTCCTTATTAGAGCAGACTGGATGTCGAGAACCTTCGAGATTAGCGATTTTGATACATTGATTAGGTTGGTCTACTTGGGATCACATACTCAGAGACAGGGACTGCGAGCCGGAAGTGTTCAGACGTGGTCAGATAGCAAAAACTGCTTTGAGGCGTTTGGAGATGATTTAGTGGAACAGAGAGAACACTATACATACGAAAATGCGGCTTATGCGTTCTTTTTTTTTCTTCATCTTCTTGTATGCTTCAGAAACTTGGACAGTGAAGGCGCGCGTCCGTTCTAAGATTGATGTATTCGAGATGTGATGCTGGCAAAAGATGTTGGGCATACCCTGAACTGCGCGTGAAACAAACCAACCCTTAGCCGAACATTAAGATGACATGACATGATGAGATGATAACATTTAGACGTATCTATCTTCCTTAAAAACTTTGGACACTAGCTTTACTGGAACCAGAACCTACCTAACCTACATAGGAGGCAGAAGGAGCAGAAGCAGGTCGCTGTCACAATGAATGGACATGCTAAAAGAGATCACTCAAACCAACGTGCAGGCATCCATATGCCTAGCAGAGCGCAGAACGGCCAGGAGATCGCTGGTTAATCGTGTTGCCCTAAGTGCTCAATCACGACCTTCTGTCACGAGGATTCGACAAAAAAAAAAAAGAATCACAAGATGAATCCATTATACAACGTGTAATTTGAACCGTTTTAGCAATATTAACAGGATATTGATTGACGACCATCTGGTCTAGTGGTACGCGCTCCGGAGTAGAAAGCCAGCGGTCGTGGGTTCACAACCCGGAAGGGTCAAAATATTTGTTTGATGAACACAAGCATTTGTATCTGAGTGATTGATAGATGTTTATAAAATATATATTTATTATGTATATTTATTTAACCACTATCTAGTCGCCATAATATAAGCTCTGCTTAGTTTGATTTTGACCATTCTGAAAGTATTACCTTTCGAATAAAAAAAGAATTATCAAAATCGGTCAACGTATTAACGAATGATCGCTGAATATACATAAAAAATAAGATTCCGACAAATTGAGAACCTCCTCCTTTTTTGAAGTCAGTTAAAAATATCTTCAATGTAGAGAATTTTGATAATCGAAACTAAAGACCAAACTGTATATATATTTTTTCATTTTTGTCTGTCTGTCTGTCTGTATCTTGACTGCGCATCACTCCGAAACTACTAAATGGATACAAATTAAACTTGGCATGATTTGAGTTTACGTTTCGAGATACGACATAGGATACTTTTCAACCGACTTCAAAAAAGGAGGAGGTTCTCAATTCGTCGGTATCTTTTTTTTTTTTTTTTTTTTTTTTTTATGTATGTTCAGCGATCATTCGTTACTGCATTGACCGATTTCGATAATTATTTTTTTGTTTGAAAGGTAATACTTTCAGAATGGTCCCATATAAATTTGGTTAAATTCTGATGATGGGATCTATAAGAAAATCATCATACATTGCATAAACTCCGTACCACGCCAACTGATTTTAGTATCTATCTTACCTATATCTCTGCCAAATGTAGACCGATTTGGATGATTCTTTTTTTAATGAATAGCTTATACTTCAAAGATACTATAATAAAAAAAATTGGAAAAAATTTCACCCCTAAGGGTGGAAAAATAGGAAATGAAATCGGTGTTCAGCAGTTAAATTATGTTTGCACTCGTAAGATTTGTTTTGATTAGGATTTATCACTAAAATGGATGAAATAAGTTAATTTTATAAAAAAAATAAAAACCGACTTCAAAAAACTAAAACGCTACAAATAATCTTAACACTTAAGTACCTAATCAGTTACTTTTGGAGTCGGTGCCAATCAATGAGAGATGTTTTCGTTTGCACCGACTCCAAAAGTAACTGATTAGGTACTTAAGTGTTAAGATTATTTGTAGCGTTTTAGTTTTTTGAAGTCGGTTTTTATTTTTTTTTATAAAATTAATAATCTCGAAATTCAGCACGGTTTACTTACACTGTAACCGCAAAACATCTAAGAAGTACAATGCTTTTGTCATGCTATTAATAAATTAATTTAAAAAATACTTAGTCCAAAATTGACGTTCATACAAAAAAAACATTACAGCTGAACATAGAACCTCCTCCTTTTTAAAATCGTTAAAAGCTACCGAAACACGTTGTAGCTAACTCAAAATGACTAATAGGCGAACTTCGTAATATTAAGTCACAGCACAATGATTTAAAGTAATTAAATTAATCGATTAATTACTAATTAATTATTATATATTAATTACTAGACGCCTTTTAATAAAAATGATTAAGACTTGGAAATTATTAAGTCAAATTGAATTGAATGAAAATTGTACGTCATTCTGTAAAATTCATGTGTAATTTAAGGTTTAAGGTTTAAAGACATTTATTCTCATAAAGACATTTACACGTCACTTACATGAGAACATTAATAAAAAGAAACAAATACGTATTCGTTGTCGTGTACATTAACAACAGAAAACAAACAATTATGAACTGGCAAGTATCCATTTACTTTGTATGTGTGCAATAAAGAGTGTGTATTTATGTACAGGATCATTTTTATTTTGAGGTTGGTGGAATATAGTGTTATTTTATGCAAAATCACCGCGATCGGTGTCCAGCTAAAGTATATATATATTTTAAACCACAACGCGTGGTCTAATATCACGAAATTAAAGATACTAAAGCGTCGTGGTCGCTTCGAGTTAGCTAAAATGCGTTCTGGGTGCTTCTTTCGCTCAATGAGCGTTGTCGTACTTTGCCTGGCGTAAATAAGAAATAATATTAGACTGATAAGTTAATTTTGAATGACTTATTTATAATTTCTGCATTCGAAGCACGCGTATTGCCAAATTAAACCTATTATACTACTATACTATCTATATATTAAGTATTTGATAAATATTTGTAATTTTGAGTAATTTCTATTTAATTAGGGTATTTCACAGAAAGGCGGATAATCTAACAAATAATAAAACAGCTAAAAGTTAAAATAAAATAAGACAATAACTTTTATATTAATTAATTTAAACTTTCTTGTTGCATTTTTGATATAAAATATTTAAATGTTTGTATGAGTATTTGTCATTAGTTTTCTTCCACAATTACTCAGTGGTAATCAAAAACGAAATATTATAATTAAGTTAATGTAGATTTTATTTGGAAGTTACTATGCCTATGTTCAGCAATGGACGTCATATGACTGAAATGATGATGATGATGATGAAATGTAGGCACAATAATGTTTTTTGTACCATTTTCTACAAGTATTATTAAAATGGTTTTGGTTTAATGGCTTTCAACTTTTCAGCCATGGCACGTTGTTATTTTAATTCTTAAAAATGATATTTACGACCTACATTGTGAAGTGTAACATTACTTAGATTTTCAAGTAAGTACCTGTTATATTGAAAACGGTTATATTCTAAAGCTTACCACTGTGTTCATCTGCAGTTTCTTCAAGATTATCACTTTCTTCATTCGTATTTGCAGGATCAGATTCACAGTTTTTATTATTACCTAATATGCTATCTATAAGAAATGTTTTACTTTTACTATTAATTTCACTATTTAATGTATCTTTAGTACTACTGTGTGAGGGAACAACAAAGTTTTTTGAGCTATGAAAATTTTTAACATCAAAAAAATCTCTATTTAAAATATGGTAAGGGTTGCTATTGGTACTTGGTCTTTTGATAAAGTCCGTTTCACCACTATTTTCACAAATAACATCAATTGTTTCATTTTCACTGTCATATTCAGATTCTGATTCACAGTCGTAAGTTTTTCCGAAGTTTTGCGCGGCACTAGATTTTTCGTTTCTTGGTAAAGAATCATTTTCACACGTACTGGTTATGTCGTTGATAGCGTCCATTATTGTTATTAATCAAATCGTAGACAGTTCACTTTAACAACTATTGCAAGAACATTGTTGCTGAAATCCAATGGCGCGACTAATTCGTCGTATCCGGAATCCTGAGATGGTCACAAAACTGATAATTGAATTTGAAAATAGGTGGTGCTGTAGGTACGACTGAGATGAGATGCTGCCACGCTACTGGCTGATAAGTAGATGGTGGGGATACCGCCATCTTAAGTGGGAGGGGCCTCAACGACTGCCTGTGAAAATTCACACCTTTCTTTTATTTGATAACACGTTATGTCAGGGCTCTTTACCGCACAAAGGATCTCTAAAAGGTTATGATGAGCGCCGGATCGAATTGCTCCCAGTTTATTGTTTGATCATGTCACCGATTTAAGTGATTTATGGTAGCATTAGATAATGGAGCTAGGACAAGGTAAGTTTAAACCACGAATGTTTTGATGTTCCTATCTTATATTACTCGTAGGTATACTTAGTTAAGTGATTATAATACTATTATGTTCCACAGAAGTGTGAAAATGATTTCATTAAAACTTACTTCTTGGTGCGACCATAATAAAAGGTATTCTGTGGAATACTACAAAAAGTATTTAGTTACTAGAGCACAATACTAAATGCACAGGTAATAACTAATACGGTCAATGTATCATAATTTATAATAAGAAACACATGTGACCACCGACATAGAATTTGCATGCTATTTTTATTAGCGAAACATGAGCACCTTTTATCGTTTAAACCGTGTTTTGTGCTAATAAACGTTTTTTTTTTTGTAATTCTTTTCTGAACAGGTTTTTAATTTGTAAGTATAACAGAATACCTACCTCAGGATTTTTATAGCTTTGTACCTCATAAAGATAAAACAAAAAAACATAGCATCACTCTGCTTTAAAAGAATAAACAAAAACTATCAAAACATCTTGAGTGCGGCTTTCAGCCATTTAAAATAGTTTTACTTTCTTCAATCTTGTTTTGTTTTTTATGTACAGTAAAAACACTACTACTTAGCTTACGTAGGTACTGTTTTGAGATTATGTTTAGGCTCCTGATTCTACTACGAGAACGCTAGCAAAAAAAGTTTGTTATTTATATACAGGATTGCACTCTGGAAGTATGGATCAAATCGAACAATCAAGGGCCTTTCTCAAACTATATGGCTTTACGAATGTAACTCTAATTTTTAACGGATAAAAAGTTATGATATCTTTTTCATAATAAAGCAGGTAGCTCAAAAAAAAGCTATTAAAGATAACAGGTACAATTTTTGTAGAAGGTTCGTTTTTTGTATGTTTAATTGTTTGAGCTTTATATTATGCGATATTATAGGAAAATATCTTTTTATCCGCCGCCGAATATAGAACCTACGTTCATAGAGCCTAAAAGTTCGGGAATGACCCCCGTTATGCGGCTGTTAGATTTGATCTATACTTCCAGGGACACCCTGTATACAATGTGTTCATGAAATAACGCAAAACCTCTCGGGGGCTGATTCTGGTGCTCAAATACAACAACTTTTTCTATGAGACCAACATTGAATTCTCAAAAAAATTCTCAACGTTTCCATACAAACTGATGTCTGTGGTCTGATGGTTTAGTATAGGGAAGTGTTTTTTTTTTGCGATTGCGATGTTGGCCCCATAGAAAAAGTTACTGTATCGAAGCAGTAGAATCACCTCCTAAAAGATTTTGCGTTATTTCGTTAGCACCTTGTATACATTCCGCCTATACCCCAAAAAGTCTAAGGTTAATTTTTGGAATGGAAAAGCCTCCGGAAAAAAAATACTTATGATGTACGTTGTAACACAACGATGATAATTTCGTATTTCCAGACCATACTAGTTGGTGTATTGTCTGGCGCAAATGTATTTATTACTAGCTGTGGCCCGCGACTTTGTTCGCGCTGCCTTACAAAACCATAGTTAGTCTAAGCGCCACGAGAGCAAAATCGCAGGCAACAGCTAGTGTTGTATTTTTTTTCATGAAATTTTGTTTCGGCATCTAACGGTAAGAAGCGCCGTCTATATTGATAGTTATCTTGCATCCCACGGGAACCGAACATTCTGGATAAAAAGTATCATATCTTCTATTTCAGGCTAAATTATTTTTCTCTGCCTTTCATTTAGATTTGTTAAGCCGTTCTGGCGTGACTGAGTAACAAACATCCATCCATACAAATTTTCGCATATAATATTAGTAAGATACCTACATTTGCGATCTCAAACCAAATTTATACAGATTTATTGAACACCAAACAAAGAAGTTACAGTTATTGTTTACAGAAAAATGCACAATTTAGGCATGTTTATCGCTAAAAGAAGCCATCCTACTTAGTTTTACTTGATCAGTGGCCATTCTTTCTTGACAATCTTCAAGAAGATGGCAACCATGGATAAAGAAGAATGTGGTGTTAAATGTGAAATTTTATATTTTCCTTCGCGTGCCACTAAAAAGTTTCTCTATTGTTTTCCGGTCTACTGTGGGTAAGTGGAACGCGATGGCATTTAATGCAATAAATTAAATACAACATAAATAAATCAAAACAATAATATGTATTTAAAGATATAATACACATACATAGGTACTGTTTGAAACAGGCTGGAAAGGCTAGACCTTGTTGTTGTTGTTTCTATCATCCCCTGCAGGCACAAACTCTCATATCATCATCATCATCATCATTTCAGCCATAGGACGTCCACTGCTGAACATAGGCCTCCCCCAGTGACTTCCAGATTGGCCGGTTGAAAGCGGCCCGCATCCAGCGGCTTCCTGCAACCTTTACCAGGTCGTCTGTCCACCTTGTAGGTGGACGTCCTACGCTGCGCTTGCCGGTACGTGGCCTACATTCCAGAACCTTCTCTCATATCAGTTCAATCAAATAAATTTAATGTTTTGTTTTCACAAAAGGAAACATAACGCTGGAGGTTTTCATTGATTGAGTACAAGTCTGTGACCTAAGGTGTGAGAGACTGTTTTTTTTTTCGGATGGACCTATCGCTAACAGCCTTTGAGGAAGGCCTTTTTAGCTACACCAGGCGGGTGTGGCGAGCGCTGAAAGGCGCTCAGTCTTGGTCAGCCCAACAGGGTTGCCAGAAATGATTTTCAATTTCTCCCCAAATTTATATTATTTTTCTCCAAAACGATACTATTTTCCTTAGTTTTACCCAAAGGCCCAGATTAGTTTTTTGCCCGTGGTCTAACGGCGTATTTTTACTAGTAGTCAGTTGTTACGAAAAAAAAACATAGTTCAAATTATCGTGTTTAAAAAACTAGTTTTGAACCGCTTGAAATAAAAAAATTCAAACTTAATTGCTTGTCTGACAAATAAAACAGGTTTATATGTAGAAGACCTAAAGATAAGGTCCTTTTTTATCAGTTAATACTTCCTTTTAGGAAGTGATTTTACTGCTCATTATTTAAACAACAAGTTTTGGAAAAAACATCGAAACAAAAAAGGGTAATGTTTATTCCTATACCCATGCCCATAACTTACAACAGCTGATCGGCTGATTTATATAAAATGTTTGGCCACTATAAAATTATTAATAATTAATTATAAAAAATACTTTGAAACTATTCAAAGATACTATACTTATAGTTCCCCAAAATTCTCAAAAAAAAACATTTCTCCAAAAATTCGATTTCTCCAAAATGTCTCCGGGATCAAAATTTTTACCCAGAATTGCGTGAAAAATACCCAATCTGGCATCACTGCAGCCCAACTAGCGGGTGCCAAGACCCGGCCGTGTGCGAGGGAGGTTACAGATCAACAGTAGTAGAAGAATTCAAGGATAGCTTAAGCAGTTTTCTGTGAGTGAGGAGTTATATTAAACGTTACAAACAAAACAATAATAGTATAGGAGGGTTCGTAGATACTGTGTGGTTTGTGTGAGTGTAAGAGTAAGAGTTTGTGTGTGTGTGAAGTCTGATGTATTATGTGTATGTAAGCGTGCCTTTATGTGCGTAATATGTAGTATGCGTTTCTGTAATTTTTTGGCTTATAAATTTTATTTTTTGTAATTTATTTATTTAATAGTTATATTTAATTGTTAACCAAATCTACTCACGCGAAGTGAGATACTACAGCTAAGAGTTTCATCATGCTAAAAACCTTTTTCGTTATTTTTTTAAGGTACAAGAATTTCGGTAGATCCGCAAAGAGTATAGTTATTAGTTGATAATATCAAGGAAATATCGAGACTAACAATAACCAAATCAGAGTTTCATTTAACTGGAGACTACCGAACCACTTACTGTGTGTTTGACACGCACTTGGCAAAATAATAATAATTAAAGTAAAGTACATGCCCATAAACTTCCCACTGCAGGACACAGGCCTCATGGTTTGGGCCACACTACCTCGCGGACCCAGTGCGAATTGGTGGGGAGGGGTGTTGTAAGGCCAGTGGTTAAATCTTACTTTTAACGTGCCTTCTGAAGCACGAAGATGCTTGTGATAAATGTCACTTAAAAATGGTCGGAATGGTCACCCATCCAATTACAATCGCAGCGTGCGTTTGCTTAACTTTTGTAATCTTTTACTTTTGTAAACTATTAATCTTTTTAGTTATTAATTTTTGTATCAAATGAATGTTTTTTTTATTCCTTAGATTTTGTTCCATCGATTTTTATGACTCCATCGTAATAAAAAAAATCTATATATATAAAACAAAGTCGGGTTGGTTACACCATTTATAAGTCAAGAACGGCTGGACCGATTTTTATGATTTTTGTTTTGTTGAATTTGTCTCCGCCCCGAATAGCAGAATAACTATTAAAATATTGGAAAATTAACAATATATATATATATATATATAAGGTGCTTCGTAAATATCTGCAACGGCTGTAATGGGTAAAAGTATTGCCTATATAGATTACGATAGTAAAGAAATTTTATGTCCAGAACATCATAACGGTTAGATAGTCATTGTTGGTGGTTCCTGTAAGTTGGTTAGATTACGTTGGTTAGATTCTAACCAACTTACACCCTTCTGACGCCATATTTTAAATCATGTTTGTTTGTTGTGTGCAGAGATTTACAAAATGGTTTTAAAAAAGCATTTAAATACAAAATGCAAAATACTTTTCAGATTTACTATTTGCAAATGCAAAATACCAAATAGTTTTGAGTTTTGTATTTCAAATGCTAAATGCAAAATAGGTATTTTCAAAATACTTTTTCAAAATAAAATACCTTTTGACCAAATCGAATGATATTTTTATTTATTTTAGGTACTTATCATGAGAAATAGAATAGAGATACAATGCCGAGCCAAATGGCACCATAAGCATGACATTTTGGTCATATTTACCAGTACGCGTATCAATAAATTCTTTTATGTTACTAATAATAATAATGACCACTTAAAATAATGTAAAAACTAGACTAACGAAAAGATAGTCATGGCTCCATTTTGTGAATTGTGTGGCCATTTATTTCGGTTGATTGTGCATCTAGTTCTTATTTTATTGTTATTACACTTTTCTTTTTTCACCCTGTTAATCACGGAGACATCATTGAATATTCGTCGCTTTGTGGTCATGATGAAGTCAATCTCATTTTTCGTGGAACCGTCGGGACTCATCCAGGTCCACTTCCTCTGAGGCGGCTTCTAAAAGAAGAAATTCATCGCAAAGAGGTCCTCCTTCTCTAGAAATTCGGCCAGCCTCTGTCCCCTGGGGTTCCGTTGCCCATACCAAAATTTCCCCACTCTCAGCTTATTATCGCCTCGAATGCCGAGTTTCGCGTTAAAGTCCCCCATAACAACATTAAAGTAGGTCTTATTTGTATGTATGGCTCTACTTACGTCCTCATACATAGCCTCTACTTGCTCATCTGGGTGTGTAGAGGTCGGTGCATATACCTGTATGACCTTCAGTGAGTATCTATTAGATACTTTGAGTATCAGGTATGCAACCCTGCTCGACACACTTCCGATGGTGACGATGTTGTTAAGGAGGGACTTGTGGACGAGAAACCTGACACCACCTTGGGACAGTTGGCCGCCCTCCCGGTAGTAGAGTAGGTTGCCGGATTTTAGGGTTATCGTGTCCTCGCCCTCTCATCGGACTTCTGATAGCCCCATGATACTCCAGTGCATCCTACCCATTTCATCTTCCAGCTCAACGATCTTCTCGTCAGTCCTCAAGGTGCGTACGTTGTATGTTACCAGGGCCAGTCGTTGTTTGGGGTGGTAGCCAGATCGACTCCGGGGATTCTTAGCACCCCCTGCCCCACCGTCACCCTGACCGCTACCGTAGCCAGGAACAGCGGTACCACCGGAGACTGGGGGCCTGGTTCTATCTGTTCTCGTCATTTGGCGATATTGGATTGCCGAGACTCGCCACGCTTGGCAGGCGGGTTGGCGAGCGCAGTTTTTTATAAGATTTCGCACAAAGGCGCTGCTGCCCGTCTCGTACTGCAGGAATTAGTCGCCTTTTACGACACGCCTCCTGTTGGCGGTGAGGAAGTGTATTCTTTACGGCCGTCCCTACACGGCACACCGGGTGAAAACCGGCAGTGATCACCGAATGGTCAAAGGCACATTGAATATCAACGTCAAGCTAGAAAGGTCTCGTTTGATGAAGTCTACGCTCCAACCCTCCAATGCCCATATTTACAGCCCCGAGAGCTTTCAGCTCGAGTTGTCTAATCGCTTTGAATGCCTTGAGAACTGCGAGTCAGGGGACGAGATTAACAACAGGTTCGTAGAAACTGTCCAAGTCGGTCGGGTCAAAATTTTTGAGACCCCGTCGTAAAGACAAGCAGCAAAAGCTTACCGACCCTACCCTCAACCTCATGGCAGAACGACGTTTAATGGCACTGCAGACCTCTGTCGACACTAAGGCATATCGACAGCTCAATAGACGGATATGGAAGTCCTTGCGACATGATATCCGCAACTTTAATACAAACAGTATTAAAGAGGCGATAGAGCGGAACCAAGGCTCCAAAGTTTTCGCAAGAGACATGTCTATTGGGCAAAGCCAGCTGACGAAGCTAAAGACGGAGGATGGCAGTATTATGTCGACAAAAGCCGAAGTTTTGAGGGAGATCGAAAAGTTCTATAGGCATTTATATACATCGGCCACTAAACCTGTAAGCAGCTCAGCTAAAGATCCAAGAGCTAAGCTGACCCGACACTATACCGAAGATATCCCGGACATCAGCCTATACGAGATTAGGAAGTCCCTCAAACAGCTTAGGAATAACAAGGCGCCGGGTGATGACGGAATCACATCAGAGCTTCTGAATGCGGGTGGAACACCGATACTGAAAGTCCTTTAGAGACTCTTCAATTCCGTCTTGTTCAAGAGAATAACGCCGGAGGCGTGGAACAGGGGTGTGGTGGTGCTCTTCTTCAAGAAAGGAGATAACACCTTATTGAAGAATTACAGATACATCTCACTTCTAAGTCATGTCTACAAGCTGTTTTCGAGAGACATCACGAATCGTCTCGCGCGTAGGTTCGATGACTTCCAACCTCCCGAACAAGCCGGTTTCCGAAAAGGCTTTAGTACCATAGACCACATCCATACGCTGCGGCAAATTATACAGAAGACCGAGGAGTATAACTTGCCACTATGCTTGGCGTTCGTGGACTATGAGAAGGCCTTTGATTCGATCGAGACCTGGGCAGTGCTACAGTCTCTCCAGCGGTGCCATATTGACTATCGGTACATCGAGGTGTTAAAGTGTTTATACAAAAACGCCACCATGTCAGTCCGAGTACAGGAGCAGAGCACGAAGGCGATTCCTCTGCAGCGAGGCGTAAGACAGGGAGATGTTATATCTCCGAAACTGTTCACCGCTGCATTGGAAGACGCTTTCAAGCTCCTGGAATGGAAAGGATTTGGCATCAACATCAACGGCGAGTACATCACTCACCTTCGGTTTGCCGACGATATTGTGGTCATGGCAGAATCGCTTGAAGACCTCAGCACAATGCTCGATGACCTTACTCGAGTCTCCCAACAAGTAGCCCTGCGGATGAACATGGACAAAACCAAGCTCATGTCGAATGCCCATGTTGCGCCCTACCAAGTATCCGTTGGGAGCTCTACTCTTGAAATTGTTGACAAATATGTCTACTTAGGACAAGTTATCCAGTTGGGTAGATCCAATTGGGATGGGCAGCGTTCGGGAAACTACACCACGTCTTCTCGTCCAAAATACCTCAGTGCCTTAAGACGAAAGTCTACAACCAGTGTGTGTTACCAGTGATGACATATGGAACTAAAACTTGTCCTCTCACTATGGGCCTTATAAGAAAGCTCAAGGCATATAGCACACAAGCCTGCTATGGAAAGGACTATGCTCGGTGTTTTCCTGCGGGATCGAATCAGAAATGAGGAGATCCGTGAACGAACAAAAGTCGCTTACATAGTCCAACGGATTAGCAAGCTGAAGTGGCAGTGGGCGGGGCACATAGCACGTAGAACTGACGGCCGATGGGGTTCTAGAATGGAGGCCGCGTACCGCGACAAGCGCGTACAAGCGCAGCGTAGGACGTCCACTCACAAGGTGGTCAGACGACCTGGTAAGGGTCGCAGGAAGATGCTGGATGCAGGCCGCTTCTAACCAGCCAATCTGGAAATCAATGGGGGCCTATGTTCAGTAGTGAACGTCCTATGGCTGAAATGATGATGATGATGATGACACTTTTCTTTTATTAATAACAATTGGACTGGTATTGTTAAAAAGTGAAAAAAAAAACATTTTTTTTATTTATTACACTTTTTAACAATACCACTTCACCAGCACCAGCAAACAATAAATCCGTGAAATCGAATCGTCGGCGTCTACGGGCGTTGCGTTTTTATAGCCATAGATAATGTTCGTCGTTTTCGTTTGACATTGACACTATACTCAAATATAAGGCGCATATCAGTTAGAAGGCGCGCACTCTGACCAAAGAAGAAAAAAGGGCACGCATGGCTAGCAGCTAGCACCTCTATCGGTCAAATTCGTTAATACAAGCGTCATTCGTTCATTTCATTTTGTTTGACTGGTAATGTTGGCTAAACTTAATCACAAAGTATTTTGCATTTTCAAATGGATATAAAAATGCAAAATACATCTCGAAAGGTATTTCAAATAAAATACAAAATGCTTTTTACTAAAAGACATTTAAATGCAAAATAGGTATTTTGCATTTTAAATAGAAGTATTTCAAATAAATCGCATCTCTGGTTATGTGCACTTTGCCTATCCTATAAATTGATGAGATTGTGTCGCAGTCGCTTAAACTATATAGAAAAAGAAGAGAATAACAAAATGAGAGTTAACTTATACACCCTATTGTAGGTCCTACACTGCTGATCGTAGAGTAAAAATGAAATCACCTGTTTATAGGAAATTATATGGAGAAACATTCGTCAGAAGTAGGTATAGTGATATTCGTACAGATATTCCATTTATGAACAAAAACCAAAAAAAGGTACCTTCATCCCCCCTACACTTAAGAGTGTGCTGTGCTGAGGCACAGCTCCTACTCTTGGGGACTTTTAGTTTATTTACCTGACATTACAAGGTATAACTGTACCATTAAACAATGCTACACGAACTTATTCCTCAGATTGCCAATATTCGGCTTAATTTCCTGTCGCACAGAAATGTTTTCTGTGCCTATATTGTTAGCCCCATGGTAAAATTGTTGTATTTGAGAATAGAACCGTAGAGACCTAGAACTTTGATGTACGGGTAAGTACCTAAACAAACGTCTATACAACTAAATTTGAACGTCAACTTTTCGGTCACTCTGTTTATGTATAACAATTTAAACAGAAAACTATCACAGCTAAAAATGTACTTGGAGAAGAACAATATGTTGTTAATTATGTGAAATAAGTAGCCAACATTGTGAGGGGAAACTACTATGGAACTGTTGGTACATTGTGCCTGGCCCGACATGGATTTGGCGGGTTTTTTTTCATGCCAGTATTGAGCCATTGCCACTATTTTATTCTTTGCTGGTTCGGTATTAAAGATTATTCGTGCCACGAGTATACAAATCTGTCTAAATAAACTTTCCCATAGTCAAAAATCTACAAATATTACAAGCGGGGTAAATAATACTATACCGTGCATCGAAACCCTGATTTTTAAGACGAAAATGTTTATATGCCTTGACCCAACTACCGACCTCTCCTGAGATTTTCATACACTATATTCATTTAGCGTTCTTTAAAATCCAAATAGTAGGGGACTACGAGTCCACGGAGCGGAACCCTTTGCGTAACATCTACGAAGTTCGTAGCACGAACACGCTCGTAACGCCGCTACGAGCTACGAGGTCTTTGATACTTACTATTTCGAAACTTTGTCCAGAGATGGCGCTCTACAAAGTGCGTTGATGAGCTGCAACTGTTACCAACCGAAGTCACTGATGGTGTAATGATGTTTATCTGGCTCGTTTGAAAGATGGCGTTCGTAGTCCACGTTTACACTTTGCCTTGAAATGATTTTATGTTTGGGAACAACCAACCTGTTGAAACGCAACTATTGTGGCTGTCACTTTGGAGTGAGAATTTGGAGTAATTGGCAGTTATATTACTTTAGAATAGAAATTTAGGTACTGTATTATTAATACATTACATTTGAGCATTGTATTAACGGTTTCCAATTTCAAATAATTCTTTAACATTTCTAGGGTTTATTGTTTCTTTAGATGCGTGTCTTTAATGTTTATTATTAGTTTTACATCCGTTTGGTTTCCCATATAATATATTTGAGTATGAGCACAAAGAAAGTTATTTAACCCTTTACTTGTCGATGAATAGACTCAATAGGCAAAACTTTTGTTATTACCGCCTGTCGGCAAGTTTGACACTTACGAGTAGCGATGGGCAACGAAGGGTACCTATTTGCATAGGGAATTTAGGTACAGCATATGGGTAAAAAAACAGTAGATATCTGGGTAAAATGATTAGAAATCCTATTTAAACTCATATTGCGTGAATACCCTGGATAAATACCCTTCATTGCCCATCGCTACTTACAAGATCATTTGTTTATGGATTACGTGTTCTTTTTTTTGCTTGCGGAGGAAATGCGTTACACTTACCTTCCTACGTAACCCGCTGATTAAAACTTCTTGCTACTTGATAAGTATGCCCACTAAAACCTCTGGTGTAAGCCGGACGCCTGCAATCCCGTCCTAAGGGCGGCTCAAAAAAAATATAATTATGCGCTAGACAGAGCAACAATACGGAACACGTTAGTGATTTTTAAGTTACATTTAGTATGAATTTTATTGTCAGAAGTAAGGAATTAAAGAATTATTATTAGGCTTGCGTTACGAGCTACCAGACTAGAAGGCATCTTCCAGCACCAGACTCAAGTCAATTAGAAACCGAACCCGGGGCTCTTTGTGCAGAAGGCGAATTACGACGCCACTACACCAACCAGGACGTCAGTCGATCGCCAATGTGGTCAACCATTTTTGTGTATCACATTCTTATGAAGGGCTTGTTAGCAAGTGTTAACCACAACTTCAACATTGGACACATGGATTATAATCTAAAACCATTGGCTTTGTCACCATTTTTCTGTGGTAAACAGATTTTACAAATATTGCTTGTATTTAATTATTATTGGCTTTATTAATTAATTACTCATAATAGCATAAGTTGAGGACATAGTTACGTAGCAAGAATGAATGATACATTCGATTGTCAGTTTAGTATTTAGATTTTTCAATAACCTAAAACTACAGGTCAATAGTCCTTGTACCGAAGTTATCCAAAAGAAAATACACACATAGGTTCCTACTATCCACTTGAGGGAGCTTTAGTATTGACTGAGCTTTGCATAACGTTTTGTAGTTTTGATAAAAAAATTACAATCCTTTGAGTATTTGTTTCCATGTGAAAAGTGATCCAGCACTTTTTAAAAGCGGCATATATGACGTCATCGCATATTCGTAGAGAGAGCCTGACATTACACGATAAGAGGTTTATGGAGCTGACTTACTGTTTGTGTTTATAGTTCTCGTATACAAACACTAGTGTTTAAATTGTGTTACGTGCAAGACTCGATTCTGTAATTTATATTAAAGAATAACTACTCTTATTTGTGCTTATGTTGAAAAGATAATAAAAACATTTTGAGTTATCAAATTATTAAAAAGTTATTTTAGCCCATATTTCTGGTATTTGAATCACTACATGTCCCTTTAAACAAACCTCGAGTTCCACTATTCAGTTCAAAATGTCACCTAGCAAGTAGAACTGACAGCCGACGGGGCAGAGTTTCTAGCATGGAGGCCACGCACCAGCAAGCGCAACATAGGACATCCACCTACAAAGTGGACAGATGACCTGACAAAGGTTGCAGGAAGCCGCTGGGTGCTGGTAGTTCCTAACCGGTCAATCTGGAAGTCAACGGGTGAGGCATATGTTCAATAGTGGACTAAAATGATGATAGATATAAAATTTACCTAACCTTTGTATAAACAATTGACTATTTAATTCATAAAAAGGATTGTTTATCTATTCATTACGCAAAAATGTAGCTGGAGG
Organism: Anania hortulata; assembly: GCA_963576865.1. Lineage (NCBI taxonomy): Eukaryota > Metazoa > Arthropoda > Insecta > Lepidoptera > Crambidae > Anania > Anania hortulata. The sequence goes on along the minus strand of OY756396.1, from coordinate 13,436,229 downwards.
GCGCCATGCGTGACATCAGTCAAAGAGACCGAGTTCGGAATACTGAAATTCGCAGACCAACCAAGGTCGGTGGCGTAGGCGGGCGAATTATGCGACCAAGAGCACAGGATAAACTATACAGTATTTACTTTCAAGACGCGATGGGTAGGCTATCTCGCTAGACTTTGTGACAGGTGGAGTAGAAGCCTGAGTTCCCTGACTAAGGGAATGCCGAAACTAAGAAAGTAAGCATTATCAGAATGAGCATGTTACTTAAGGTATCGTGTCTGAGAAAAAAACTGGCCATTACTTACATTGGTTTGTTCTTCTGTATGAGTTTGACGTATAAACAACACAGATTTAAACTTTTATTATATTACTATGATTAGAAACAAATAATTTTGAATCATTACCTTACTCAAGTCCTTTTTTATTATGATATTTCCGCACTTTTGTTAGCGCCATCTTTTTAAGTTGTTTTTTTTTCTATATAATAAAGATAATTAAATAATTTGTACTTTTGGTGTAAGTCTAATGAACACTGACAACTGCATGAACATATTAACTAAATAAATGAATGATTTTAATTGACCTTTTTAAACTAATGATATGCACTGCTTAGGTCAGCTGAGTTCGTGATTAAGGTCAAAGAAGTTGATTAGCCACTCGATTATGCGCCGTCTCGAGTCATGGCGATCCTGTGATCTTCTAAATCTCGTGGTTCGGCATTCCCAAGGTCTTTGCTCGTAGATTCGACTAGCCGTGTAGATTTTCGGCTGCGTGATGTTTCGTAACGTAACTGTGTAGGTAGCCCTACTTGAAAGTAGGGTAAGTAAAGTAGGTGTAACTGATCTTATTTAAATCGATTTAAAACATTAAGATTAAATAAAACACGATTTTTGCTTGCCAACCCTGTTTATAACGAAGTAAAAATCTTTCCCGGAATGTCTCTCTTTACGCCATATATCAGGGTTGCGGGATGGATCCATTTACGCCTTTGTCATTGATACTTGTCAGATTACGTTAGATTCAATAAAAATTGCGGGATCATTTATAATATCTGACACATACTGACCTAACAAGGTGTAAGCATGTATTGTGAGAAGTAATTTTATTAGGAAATAAAGATTGTTAACACGAATTCTTTTTTGTTTTTGGTAGCTAAAAATTTTACTTTAAAGACAATGTGGGTAAAATGCAGAACTGACTAAGCGCATCAAGGAAAATTTTGAAAAAGATGGCGCCTCTTTTTCACTTCTTGCTTGCACAATATGTATCGTAAACAGTACACGGCACTGTTTATTGGTACGAGGTTTGATTAATGGCGACATCCATTCTGTATTGGACCCATTAAGGCGGCTTCACGTGGGCCTTACTACCGTTTTCAATCACAACGGCATACACATTTTAAAATAGTTTGTAGTTGTTATCTGTCAAGTACTGTACTGTGCTATACTATAGGGCAGCGGTTCTCAATCTTTTTTGGTGACGGAACCCTTTTGGATAGCAAAATACTTGATGGAACCCTACAATAAAACAATGGTTTTTAAGTGTATTTTTTATTAATAAGCATAATTAGAGTACCATGTAACAGTTACTTATTACTTACTTACATAACAAGTATAATAATAAATATAACATTGAAAAAGAAAAAAAATCTAACTAATGGGATGTATGAAACTGTTTTTTATTTTTCATCAATTGGTTGATATCAGGTTTCATAGAGGACAGTTGAAGTCTCATATCAGGTTCGGCGTCCAGTCTATTGCGGTATTTTGTTTTCGTGGCTGCATAGGTTGAGAATCCTGTTTCGCACAAATATGTTGTTGGAAACGGGAGAAGAATATTCAAAGCCATTTTGGCAAGCATTGGATATTCATTTCGGATTCTGCACCAAAAATCGTTGAGAGGCGTCGTTTTGAACAGTGACTCCATACTTGTGTCAGATGACATTTCTAAAAGAGATTCATATATCTCGTTTGACATACTTTCGGGCTTTTGTAAGTTGGGTAAAAAAGGATTATGAATCCATGAATTCAGTTTCATTTTTGTATTCTGTTCTTCAGGAAAATACTGCTCAAAAGATGCGCGCATCGAAGTGAGATATTGGACCAATTCTTCAAATACATCATCTTGAAATATTTCTGAGTTGTTATCGCCAAGAAACTCACTGAGTGACGTAAAGCTTTCTATTTCTCTATTTCCAACGCAAATAATCCAAAAATCTAATTTTCTTTTGAAGGCAGTTATTTTGTTACAGGCCTGGAACACTGTTGTCTGTTTACCTTGCAATGATAAATTTAATTCGTTCAGTTTCTGAAAGATATCCGCCATAAAAGACAGTCGGAACAACCAAGTTTTATCATACAAACGGTCTTTCAAATTAAAAGAAGTATCTGAAAGAAACATTTGTAACTCGGCTCTAAGTTCAAGTAGCCTTGTTAAAGTTTTACCCCGAGACAGCCATCGCACTTCTGTATGGAGCAGCAGTGTTTTATGTGTGCTGCCATAATCTTCACACAATAATGAGAACAATCGGGATTGTAGTGGTCGTGATTTGATAAAATTAATTATTTTTACCGCTTCATCCATAACTAATTTTAGATTGGACGGCATTTGCTTCATCGCAAGTGCTTGTCTATGCAGGATACAATGGCTGGAACTACAATTAGGCGCTTTATTTTTTATTCGTGACACTACTCCTGCTGTTTTACCCGTCATCGCCTTGGCCCCATCTGTACAAATGTCAATGCAATCGTTCCAACTGAGATTATTTTCCTCAAAAAATATATTTATTTTATTAAAAATTTCCTCTCCGGTAGTGTTTGTGGGTAGAGGTGAACACATAAGCATGTCTTCTTCAAAAGAACTTTCACATGGATATCTCACGATAACCAGCAAGATAGCCAGACCAGCGACATCAGTCGACTCATCCATTTGCAAGACGAATTGTGTTTTTTGTAGACGTGTAACTAGTTCTTGTTTGACGTAGCTTGCTAGATCATGAATTCGCCGTGAAACAGTATCGTTAGATAGCGGCACAGTAGAAAGATGCTTTGCAGATTTTTCATCGAGCATGCATTTTGTTATGTCTAATACACATGGTTTTATTAAATTCTCAGCGATAGTGTGCGCTTCTCCTGCTTGTGCAATGCGATAGCTAACTAAATATGATGCCTCCGTGGCCTTTTCATTGATAGTTTGGGTTACATGCATCATTGTTTTTTTACTTTCCAATAACTGTTCTTTTTTACGTACAAAAAATTCTTTATTCTTGTCTTTAGACTCGGGGTGTACAGTTTCTAAATGTCGGCGCAACTTGGCAGGTGCCATGGAACTATTAGGAAGCAGTTTACTACATAACATGCAGAGAGGTGATATATGATTCATCATACTTCCTTTTTTTCGCCTTTGAAACCGTGGAACTTGACGTCGTTGCATCATCGTCTGGATCGGTAATTGCTGTATACTCCACGCGGACTGCTTTTGAACATTCGGCTTCGTTGGAAGATGTTGTTGCGACACGTTTAACGCCTTTAAGCCAACGTTCCATTCTTTCAGGATGGTGAGGTTAAAATAATGCACGGTCGTTACTGCGTAGAAGAGTTTAGCACTTTAGTCCAAAGAAGAAATGTACAAAACTGATACAATCAGAAAACAGCAGTAGAACAATACACAATTTTTTTCTAGCAGGTAGGTACTTATCGCTCCGAACGCTAATCGTCGACTGACTAGTGTCAAGGCTTGATCATCGCTTTTATAGTCCTAGCCTCAATCTCGAACATTCTCAAAAATACTCGAGTCGGCGTCTTTGATAAATAAAAAGCCGATATAAAAATAGAAATTCAAAAAATGTGGTGTAAGCAATCTCGACTTTACGTTTTGAAGTTAGAGCCGAAAGTCGCTTGTTCACAATTATAGCGTCTAATTTCAAAGGCGGCTTTTATCAAAGGGATTGCGCGGTCACAAGTAGGTATCGGCGGTGGCGGCATAGTAAAATTGTTCGTGAATCGTGATACGCCGCGACAGAACGGTCGACCAGAGAGAGGTGTTTTGATTTTTTTTTCTAACTTCTTGCGGAACCCCGACAGGGGTATCGCGGAACCCTAGGGTTCCGCGGAACACACTTAGAGTATGGCTGCTATAGGGGTTTAGGTGTGCATAAAACCATTGTAAGTACTTTAAGAACTATGCAAGTGTTTAAAAAAAGTTTTCAGTGATCAGTGTTATTAAATTGACAGTGTCGTTTATTATAATGCAGAAAGTGCCAAAACATAAGTAATACATCAATTTAACTGGAACTTGTTGATAACTTAAAATAGATTATAGTCGATTGACAAATTGAAATATACAGACTACAATATATTGTTAAGATAACATTGGTATACTTTACCAATGTTATCTTAACGCTACGCTACGCTACTGTCATTGTTTGTTTATTTGTATGTACAGTCAACAGCAGGTCAACCTACCCAATAAGTTAAAGGTCACTGAACCGAATTTCAACTTTAAGTCCGACACGTAGACATCAATATCAATTGAGAAAATTTGACGTTTTATGGTAGGTTGATGAGCTGTTGTCTGTACCAAGAGTTAGTTTAAGTAGATAAATGGAAAACAATTTTTATGACTGATGGCTTGCTTTTTATAACATTCTGACTCAAAGGGCGTAGATGTGGTCTATGATGGAGCGAGCTTTCCAGAAGAACATTCACTCAAGCTTTGAAGGCCTGTTTTATGATATGATTGCAATGATTGTGAAAACTCGGACGCAGGTTGTCATGACTGGTTGTTTGATGATATTGAGAATCGCATCAGTCGACAGATGGTTTTACATTGAATTGATAAAATTCTACTTGAGAAATTAAAACCGTTTGTTTCCTTCAAAGAACTAAATGACAGCTGCTAACATACAGCAATTTTAACTATGTAGCCAACTCAATTAAATCAATTATCAACTTGCCTCATTCAATAACTGCTGCCAATTCAACTTAAAATTTAAAATTTGTATTTAAAATAAATTTTACACTCATAATATGCTAATCGCTGCACTATTTGTATACCTATTTATTTAGTACAGTTACACCTCGTAAACATAATCAACGTTGTGAAACTCTGTTATTGGCTATGTGTTTTTTTTTTAAGATTTTCATTTAAGCATGATTGTTAAAATAAAGCTGTTGAGTTTCCTAATAAATAAATAAAATAAAATAACACCGAGTTTTCGAAAATAATGTTTAAGATGCATGTATTTTTTTGAGATTATCATTGACATAACTTCCACAGTAACTTTTTTCGTGTAACGGTAAAAAGAAATGCACTATTTTAGAATCGCTCTATAATTCATGTTTGATGAATTACAGCACACGACTAATTAATCGATTTGAGTACGTTTCAGTATTCAGCCACTTTGATGTCCTTCACTTTACCTTTAACAATTGTTCACATTATCTTCTGAGTTAGCGGCGGGTGTCGATTGTCCCGTCAGGTGACAAGGGTAGCTGTCGCGGGTTATCGATATATTAAAGAACGCCCTTTGAGTCGCGACCGCCTGCACCGACAAATTTTATTGACTTCTTGACTACGAGTACCAGAGAGGCTTGTCTCTACTCTAGTTTTACACTCTACAAAATCAGAAAACATAATACGTGCCCGTCTTTGGCCGCTATGACTTAGTGGCTGTCTATTTTAGTACAAAATATTTCACATAATACTAACCGATTCTCAGGTCTGCGATTAAGAGTGGACAATATCATTACGCATTCAAACTGATGGGCTACCAGTTTGAATAGTAAATCGCTTAAGCATTGCTCTGGACGGTCGCCCTATACAAGTGTACAGTTTTATGCGTCTGCTAATAATTAATGTGCTTTACGTAATTACATGAAGCACTACAACTTTTTCAAATAAAACTGGCCAAAAAAGGTTGGCAAAACATTAGCACTACCTGTGTCTGTGTTCAGCACGCCCTTTGTACATTGGCAAAGATCTCGCATACATAACTAGGTATATTAGTTTTAGAAAAATTGGCGGACACCTGAAAGTGTGCGGGCGCACCGAACGCAGAGTACCTATCGTTCAAGAAATTAGTAATTTACCCTAGAAACAGGTAGTTTGATGGTTAATTAGGCTAGTTAAACCAGGCTAGGCTTGCTGGATGGGAAAAACGCGCAACTATAAATAGCAGTCAAAAGAGATATTAAAGCAGAGTGGAAATACCCTGCAATACCTTTAACATGATGAAATTTGTACTCTGCATCAATTCTTGCTCATCAATTTGTGTACACGCTTATATTTCTACTATACGCATGTCACATGTGAGTTGTGGACATTTAAAGAAAAAGTAATTAAAATGTGGTCATACAGGTGAATATTGTAAATAAGCTAGATGCACAACATTAGCAACGAGCAAGTCATGCGACGAGTCTGATGGAAGCAAGACCTTCTCATTATCAAAAAGCGAAAGATCATGTTTAAAAAATAGAATAGAATACAAAACATTTATTTGACACACACGAAATAAATCATTATACATTGTATACCACTTTTTGCAACATCACCAGGAAGATGAATCTTGGTTACAGAACGAAGTAGAGACTCTGCAGTATAGCGGAATGGACAGAAATAGTATTCAAGTATTCAAGTATTTATTTTGCTTACCAAGTGTGTACAGATATTATGCTAGGTACAATTATGCTTAAGACTTAGTAACCTTATTTATAGGTGTTGCAAAATTATAGTAGGAGGGCTGCACTTTTACATTATTAAATCGAGAAATTAACAATAATAAAATAATACATTCAAAATAATAGAAATATGAGAGACCAGTCCCAGAACGCCATGTTTTAAACAAGTCGTTTTGTAATATAATTCGTATCATTAACTTTATTATTAGTAGTTTCATTGACGTAAGTATTTTTTTCTATAAAGTATTTATTGTTAGTTACTTAGATATTCATTTAGTTTATAGAAACATTTATTTATTTATTTATTTCCCAACATATTTACATCCCAACTATCTCACCTCGTGAAAAACAAACATAGGAGCTACTACCTAGCTACACCTCATTTATTGGAGAAGGCTAAAAGAAGAAGAATAAAACGTTTCTATCTAGCTTTTGGACTTTGTGGTCTAGCCTTTAGAGACAGTACTTAGATAATGTTTGTGTATTGCGTTACTAGTGTAGTGTCACAGCTTGTCTCCGGCGAGCGTCAGGCGTGACGAGGGTTGCGCTTCGAGTTCTCGATATCGAACGCTTTCAGTTGCGGATGCAGGCTGCTAACGCACAAATAATTTGTGCTCTTTACTATCTGATGTCAATTTATGTCGATAATGTCTTCTCAATGTTACTGTTTGAATATTCGCCTGGGGTGATTCTGCAATTTCAATTTACTGGCTACTTATTAATCATTTGACTTATCAAGTCTAGGATCATGGTTGAGCGAATCCCGTCTTAAATCATCTTTTATATTTCCTTGCTAGTGCTTCTTGCATTAGCAAGAAAATATAGAATAGAAATAAAGAAAATTCAAAACTTATAATTAATGCTAAAAATAGCTGATATGTTTAGAATTATAGGATATGTTTTTTATTAAGATCGACAAATTTGTGCAAACTTTTACACTTTTGAGAAGCACACAGAAGCAAGAAAGAATAGTTTGCATCGCATCGCATCGTTTTAAAAATAAATCTGAAATCCGAAAAATTCACAACCAATGAAAAAGATAACGAGTCTAGAACAAAATATCATTGGACAAGGATCATATAAGTTACAATAGTCTATAGTAGGTAATAAAGTCCGAACTTAAAACCGATGAAATAGCAGGGTCTTAATTTAGCGTGTTAGAATACTGATATTCAAGTGTTAGCCAAGTTCGTTATGCCCTGAAATAAGGGATTGATTGGGCTCAATCAAGAGACGCTTCACGCGTGGCAACAGCGTCACTGCCGGTCGCCAATGAGGCGACATGGCAAATAGCGCTGATTAGTCGCGGTGTAACCCGAATAAACTGGTTACACGAACTGAAACATTAATATCGCACACCCATAACTTTATGATACCTTCATTAAAAGGCAAAGCTGACTTATCAACGCGAGTTCAGACTGAGGCTTGAAATTTTACACAGAGGTTCTTTTCCTACTGTAAGTTAGAACTATATACTTAATAAGGATTTTTAGAAGAAAAGGGGTAAAATGGAAGGTGGAATGGAATTCGACATTTGCGCGGACGAAGTCACAGGGACCTAGTAGTTTATAATAAGTCTTCGCGTTCCGCTTACACACGGTAGAACGGAAAAACAATGGAAAATAATGGGGAAAAATTGTAGTGGCATGCGAAGGGATAAGAATAAAGATTCCTTATTAATTTTTACGTTGCCCAACGTTGTTACCAACGTTGCTACCAACTTACTTCTTTTCTTACACCTTTACTATCCAAAAGCGGGACTATGACACGAGTGTGCTACATGTGCCAACCCTTAAAGTTATGATGGATAGCTACTTCACATACTACTTACAAGTTATTTTGCTACTAATAACTTATTTTGCTCTCTAACACATAATCTCACGAAAGCTTAATCAATTTCGACTTCGCCATTAACAGAATCAGATAAGATTTTCAATGGACTTTGGCATTATCAGCCATCGGCTACTTAATCGTATTATGTCTATTTCAGTAGAACGCGCATTGTTAAATTTCACACCTTTGTAAACAGATTGTAGATTCGTGGAATTGAATAGATAACATGTCACAGCTAGTCCAAGTGAGTCGACGTAAGTGAATTACTGGCTCTAAGCTCAAAGTTTTAAAGTTTACTGGATTAATCCATAATGCAAAGAATATAAGAGCCTCGACTGGAGAAGATTATTTTTGGTAAAAATACGGTAAAAGATCTGGCAAATGTGATTACGTCTGTGTTTGTTTGTGTATACCGAAATAAAGTGGACTGCAGTTTAGTAGACGTGCGCGCGCGCTATAGGTACCTAAGTCTTGTAAGTGTTGCGCTAAAAAGGCGTCAACATTGTGCCAACAGTTGCAGTAACAGTTTGGCTCTGCTCGCGAGATCATATTCGCGGCACATTCGACAAATAAGCCGGGAATAAAATCCCGTAATTTAAAGTAGTCACAATCCAGGTTTGTGGTAACGCAGAGTTCTGTAGTTTTCCGTTCAATATGTGGTATTTGCTACCTGTTTTACGTATTTAACAACATCATCTAAGTAATTTTCTTCTCCAATTACATTAAAAAAAAATTTATAACTCGGTAACTTGTATAGCTTTGACAGTTTTCACTTTTGTGAATTTTTCACATTTCTTAAAGCAACCAGCCAAAGGGGGTGAGGGACACTTGACTCTAAAATTGCACTTTTAAGCTTAATATTACGCAAGCGGGACCCTAAATCGAAAAATGGAGTTTTCACAGCCATATTTTTAAATGACCTATCCAACGACACTTCACATCATGCGAAAGAAGAGAAAAATATTTCATTCCCACTGTACTTGTAGAAGTACCCTAAAATAAAATCTATGAGCTAAGCCCCGGACGGACAGACGGACGGATGGACATGGCGAAACTACAAGGGTTCCGTTTTGACTATGGATGCTCATAAGCCCAAAAAATGCAATTATAGTGACTGATAATAGAATAACACAAAATGAGATTTTTTTCGTTCTATTTTAGTCGCATTATAAACTTTTTGTTACTTTTACGTCATAATATAAGTTTACGAGAATACCATTTTTGTTAGTAATGTTACTGGGATCCGATCCCTCGGAAACTTGCTTTTGAATTTTTGACTACGTTACAAGAATTATGTTTACCTTAGTTAGTTATGATGTAGGTACTCTTATGTCCACTATGATGATTTTGATGGTGACCGAATACCTTTTAGAAGATAATCTACACACAATTCAAAAAGTCAGAGTACTATAATATGTCATATTAAAACAGACATTATTTTTTAATTCTGTTTTCACATATTTACTCTAACAGAGAAATGTTGCTCAGATTCTGTGGAATGACGTTCAGGGATGCTTATCCTAATATCAACGTCGGTTTTGCGGGATACGAATACCTATCGGGATGACAGCATGTGCCAAATTAGTAGAATTAATCTCCGGACATATTACCAAATTTTGCACAATTTTTAGCAACTAAAATTCTAATTTCCAATAAATGTAATGCCATCTACGTGTGTAAAAAATGGCCTTGATGGATGTGTATTATCTGCACCGTTATATAGATATATTAATTTAAATTAGAAAAGTAAATAAAATTCATATTTTGGAACGTTTTATATACATATGTAGATATTATATTTTGTGACTTTTGTTTCTTTTCACATAATAAAACATTCCATTTAAGCCTGATGGTTGGTTGGATGATAATTCTACATGGTATAAAGTCCACTTTAGTAAGATTTTTTTCTCAAGCTGTTCAGTAAAGTTTAAAGAAATAAAAGGAAGAAATCAAAGCATTCACATTACACTATCTAGTAACATAGTTATTAACGTATTAAATGTCTAACCGTCTAAAATATGTTTTATTTTTTGTTCTGCCAATAAATCATTGCTCTGAAGTATTCCCTGCTCGTCCCTATGATTTCTATTCATGCGAATGCACTCCAGAATTCAGTTCGTCAAGTGACGTATTTCAGCAATTCCAAACTCACCATTAACGAACGAGCGCTACAATAGAACCGGTGAAGCATGAACCGAACTACTCGACTAGGTATTTGATATTTAAGAGTAGGTTCCTCGCATTGACAAGTTTCTTGGAACAAGATTAAATACTTGTCTTGAAATTGTGAAGTTTTCGAGCGTCGAGGCGATAGTCGACTGGCAACTTTAAAATGAAGATTCATAACATAGTGGTGGTGTAAAACATATTTAAAGTCAGAAACTTTTGACAACGCACAACTAGACATTTATTAAATCTAGATGTACCCACGGTTTCGCCCGCGTAGAATACAGCTTTTCTGGATAGGGACACCCAAACCACCTAGCGGTACATACTTTACGACCTATTCTCAAATTTACAATAAAAAAATATAAAATGGTCCAGCCGTTTTGGAGGAATGCGACCACAAATACCGTGACACAAGATTTTTATATATGGTTTAAGGTAAATAGGACGTGGACTAAAATCTTTGGAAATATGATCGTACGAATATTTAAGAAAAATAAAGTAAATGTATGTAATCTTAAAGTTATTTTTATTTTTCAAACTTATGATTCAGTTTAAATATCATATTACGTGTAATTAGTATGTATAATGTAATTAAGTAGGTACTACAAAAGGCAAACGACAATTTTAACGGTTATGGGGTTAATAATGCTCATTACTACATTTCTAATGAACTCATCTACACTAGTAACTCGAGCATGATTATACAAAGCGTAATAATTTGTATGAAGTACACCTATAATAGGTACTTGTGCTTTTGTGGTTTGTGTAGGTAACCGTAGAAATACTACAAGCACTACACTTTATCCTAAGTACTAATCTAGTGAAATTACCTTGCTTTGTTATTACGCACATATCATTGAATGTCACATAAACAGTCGAATAGTTAACGTTCGGCCAAAAAAGAAAACGACACTGCAAAAGGCTCATATTTCATCTGTTATCGGAAAATTACACCAACATAGTATAGAGAATTGTGATTTGTCTCCTTGTCCTTTAAAATCTTTTTCGTACACTATCCTGTCTCGGAGAATGGAGTATCGCGTTTTTCAAATCTTTCTTCGTTTCTTTTTTGTTTCTGGTTTTTGATTTTGGAACTACTTAGTTTACTTACTACTATACTTACTTATATTTTATTTTTCATATAATTTATTGTTTTCTTTAGTCTTTTAGTACCATTCTATACTACGTCATGTCAATTTGTAGCCACGCATTCTAATTTCTTTTTGAATAACTTATTGTAAGACGGAAAAATTGTACACTTTTTTTTCAACTTTCATAAATAAAGAATTGAATGGAATTATTATGAATATTTTAGAAATAAAAAAACACAAGACAGACGAATTTGACTTAGGCGGCTATCGCTTTTCAATGTAAGTTGGTGTGCTAAACTTTATGTAAAACCCTATCTTTGCTGTTTTGTATTCGGTAGAATAAGCAATTGCTTTGTCTATGAATGTTAAGCCTTACACGTTTCTTAGGGATATATCTACAGGTCTAAATGACTACATGTCCTAGGACTGAAAGGGATTAAATGTAATGGAAAGATAACACAAACAACGAAACGGCTATTCACATTCGTACCCTTCTATTGTCGGACAATCATTTTTTGTTAGGTTCAGTTGAATTTGCGGTGCGGCGATGTATATTATGAATTTTATTGTACGCTCACTGTTATCGAAATAATATTAGCAAACGAGACATACGTACTCTGTTTATGTTTTACATCAAATTGGTGATGTAGGGTATCCTAGTAAATATCAAACTTGTAAATTTTACACGTTAGTCTCAATTTTTCATGAATTGGTATCTTTTTAAAATTGTATGTACGAGTATGTAGTATTGGTTTTTATCGTAATAAGCAATTTTTGTATACTTGGAAAACCATTGCGCCATCGAAAACACTCAAAACTTACCATAGATGAATGTGGATTTGATTAAGAATATCTTTAGGTACTTACTACTTTTTGCAAATGACTGCAAGTATTGTTGAATACATATAACCCCCGACATAGACCAGTTGGCTTTTTTCAATGCAAGATGGATTCGTATCATAATAAGCAATGAAGGTAATATTAAAATAGGTCTAGATGTAAATAATATAAAGCTTTATATAGTCCTAAAGGCGGCACCCGTTATATAGCCGTCACAGGAGATCACGTAAGAAATATAGCGCTGTGTTTTATAGCCCTGCCAATTTTAAATTTATGCACTATCATTTGGACGTATACGTCTACTTTAAGTACTCATAATATTATCTAAGTAGACCCAATTGGTGATAATTTGTGACCTTCAGAAAACTGAGTAACTACTTATTTATTTTTAGGGTTCAAAATATTATAGAATCACTTCGTTGTCCGTCTATCTGTGTGTGTCGAGACTCGTAAGGGAATCAAAACCTATAGGGTTCTTCTCGTTGACCTAGAACATGAAGCACAAGGTGCCTTATAGAGTAGTACTTAATGTCATTTATTTTGTTCTATAAAAATCCGCAATTAGTTAATCTGTGGCTGGACTGCTTTAGTAAGGGCTAGAGTTAACAGGACTTGTCAGTTCTTACTAAATGTCAGTGAAAAATCACTATTGTGTTTTGGAAAAAGATGTTCCGATATTGCTGCTGCATAGAGTATGTTCTCGATGTCCTAGAATTATAAAAATGTCTTATAGCACAAGGAGGGGAAAACATCCGAAAACTATTTTGCAGTTATGTCGACCACAAAAAACAATTGCAATTACATATGTATAAACTTATTTGTAATTGGTAAACTGACCGTGACATTTGTATAACACATGTAAGCCCTACAATTTTGTATGGAATACTCGGTGCGCGATTCGCACTTGACAGGTTTTCTTGTAATAAAAAGGGCTCTAACCACGTCAAGGGTACAAGAGTCAGGATTATGCGATAGGTTCCTTTAAAAACAGTATTTAAATGCTACGTGAGCTACTGAGTATATGTAAACATAAATAGTAAACACCAGCTAGTACTTCAGTTAGTACATTAAGCGACTTAAAAATACTTATATTATGTACTTATGTCTTAGGTCGAAAACCGAAAATTTTAATGTATACCATATCGAACTTAATATGGTTATAAAATGCTTTCACTCCTGCCCTCCTAGCATGAGCACCAAGTCACGATATGTTTTTTTTTTTTTTCATTTATTTTTAAGAGGGTTTCTTCTTAGAGAAGATGCCACCCTCATAGTACAATCTCACATTTTACATAAATTTACCTACGTTTAAGTGCACATTGCACTAACTTATATAATAGTTTAGCATTTTCTGAACGAGGGTCCGCCAAGATGCTGTTACAGAAACCAACTTCACATTGAAAATTAATATTTTGGAAAAACTGCATTCTTTCGGCTTCATTCCGGACACACTCCATGAGGATATGATAAACATCCTCAATCTTATCACATTCATTACATTTGTTTGTGCTAGTTTTTTTTCATGAGAAAGCCAAAACTATTCAAAGGAATGTGTCCAGAGTGAATTCTAAGGGCAGTTACTAATTCAGTATATATCGACACCAACTGTAAAAATATGATAGACATAGCATATTTTGAATTTTTATAGAAACAGTGATCATAATATGTGACGTCACCGGCACGGCGATTCGACATGGCGGCTATATCTATCATATTTTTACAGTTGGTTGGTCGATATATTGCTAAATTATATCGTGTTTTGGTGCTTATGCTAGGGGGCTGAGTTAGTATAGTAACATAGTAGGGAAAAGCTATATCCTTGAGACGTTTATAAGTTTCAGAAAGAGTGTGAGAAGTGAATACATTATCTACTACTTTATAATTTTCTCTTATTATAATTTATTGTCTACACAATCTATACATGTGTGAAATACGGTGCAATTTGTGTTTATCTATAAATCTGTCGTGCAATATTTCTAATTTTCCCTAACCACGTTTCCTCTAGACTTAAAAAACATTGTAACAGCAGTTGATTATCCTAATAAATAAAATAAAAATAATAAAGTCATAATTGACCTGAAAAAGTACACACCTTCACTTTTTATCCTTATCTCAGACGTCATAGTCATAGCAAACTACATAAAGTACACCAAAGCTCTTCTATTTCTGTTTTTAATGAGGTCATTTGAATAATATTGTTTATGCTACCACTTACTGGGTGCGTTTGGATAAATCATAGTCTTGACTGTAGTTATCTCGCAAACTATTTGTCTTCTTTAAAATAACATTATGTAAAGTATTTACTTGGTGGTAGGCAAAGATGGCAACATCATCAATAACTTTAATATAAATAATAAAAAACATGATTTTTAATATTCAGGAAATATAGCTATCTATGTAAAGATTTAACTGCAAAAGGCCTAGAAGAATGAACGAATCATGAAAACAAATAAGACAAAAAAATAATTGACGTTTGTTACTCAATCAAAATAAAAACAAAAATCAAAATACATTTATATCAGTCTATCATGGTTGTGACATAAATAGTAGTTGAGACCCGCCTAGTAGAAGTCAAGTTAACTCCTGTTTCAGAAGGCCCTTCAATAACTTACTTGGACTGTTGGAGAACCTAATAAATAAATAAATAAATACATATTATGTTACCACGTACCTACAGTTTCATTCGAGATACCAGTTATCTCCTATTATTTTAAAGTTGCGACGATAACGATTAATTCTGTTGTTAACTATTTTTAGATTGCCCTAAGAAAAGCACTATATGCTTACCTTAGTTTGCTCACGGCGTGCTCCGATAGGTAGCCTTAGCCCTGTGAACTTTTTCTTCTCTTCATAATCATCATCATCATTTCAGCCATAGGACGTCCACTGCTGAACAGGCCTCCCCAGTGACTTCCAGATTGGTTGGTTGAAAGCGGCCTGCATCCAGCGGCTTCCTGCAACCTTTACCAGGTCGTCTCTCCACCTCGTGGGTGTACGTCCTACGCTGCACTTGCCAGTACATGGCCTCCATTCCAGAATCTTTCTGCCCCAATCGGCCGTCCGTTGTACGTGCTATGTGCCCCACCGATTGCCACTTCAGCTTGCTAATCCATTGGGCTATGTCAGTAACATTTGTTCGTTTACAAATATCCATTCCTGATTCGATCTCGCAAAGAAAAACCGAGTAAAGCTCTCTCCATAGCACGCTATGCAACCTTGAGCTTTCTTATGAGGCTCATAGTGAGAGGCCTCATTTCAGTTCCATTACGTCACCAGTTCACCACTGGTAATACGTACCGGTTGTAGACTTTCGTCTTTAGGCACTGAAGTATTTTGGACGAGAAGACATTGTGTAGTTTTCCGAAGGCTGCCCAGACTAGTTAAATTCAACAATTGACCTCCTTCTCAAAATTAGACCTACCTAAAAATCTTTCTTGACACAATCTATAGCATTACTTTACTTGCAGAATAACTCGTTTATGTTACAAAATGTTACGAACAAATAGAAGTTATAAGTATTCATATTTTCAAAAGCGGTCGTTTTCAAATAATGCGGCTGAAATCTAAAAGGATTGGTGAGCGGTTGCAGCGCTATGCTTGAAGGTATTTGTGAATTCCGGGCATGTTGCATTTGATGTACCTATGTTGGTTAAATAACATACGAAAATACCATGCAAGTTTATTTTTAATTCTAGAATTTTTACAAGCGTTTCCTGAGTTGCATAGATTTATAGTATTCCATAGATATTCTTTATTGCTCATCACACAAAACTAACAAAGCAGCAACAGCTAAAAAAAACCTTTACGATAATACAATTCAAGCAGTTTACAATTTATTTCAATCTTTAGAAGCTATATAACTTCGTTATAACTATTTTACTATAACATACTTAGTATATTAAGGCGCAGGGTAAGGAGAATACACGTAAAAGTGAAGTTGAAGTTTTTTTTTTTAAATAGTCAACAAATTAAGAATTATTTAATAAGGATTTTTAATGTATTCACTCTAGCGCCTTCTTTTTCATGAGTGGATATTTTGCTCGCAATGGTAATATATTTGCACAGGAGCGCAACGGATGGATATTTAGTCTGCGAGAAGCATTTGTATTATCTTAGGCACGTAATAAAAGTCGCGCGAGTTGATGCTAAATGCTCAAGTTCACTTGCCTTACCCGTCGTCTTAAGTAGCGATTTATAATAAATAATCATTTCATTTATAAAGTAGTAAAAGTAATTTTGAACCTTGGATGGATTAAGATGGTTGTTATAAGTTTGTTTGTTTCTATTTATATCTGTCTGTGTCATCATCGTGTCTGTCTGTGGCACACTGGAATCGTAGTTCTTGACCGGATAGACCGATTCAGACGCGGTTCTTAACAGAAAGCTGGTTTATTAAATCTGACCTGATCTTCAATCAGTTCAGCTGATCTGATGACTAATAGCACTTATCTTTTTGAGGGATTTTAGCTACATAATAGAAATTTAACACTTTTTCACTCGTCTGATGGATTTAGGTAAGTATAGATACTCTCAAAAACCTTGCAAAAAAACATAAACACATAAAATAACCTATAACAACAATAAGTAAAACAACATCGGAAATTAGTTTTAATTCCGTTTTTTGTGCTCTTGAGATATATGATAATTGATTAATTGCTTTTGAATTATCTTTCGATAATTTTTCTACAAAAATCTTTTTCTTTTTAGAAAATATGTTTTCTCCTTAATTCATCTATCATTCAAAATACTAAACAGGCAGACGAGTTATTTGTGCTCATTTATTTTGCTGAAACCACATACATTATACAGTCGGTAACTTGTTTTGTAATTAATTAAATTCAAATAATAATTCAGAATATAGTTGTTGTTTAGTTGTTCACCGAATCAGATTCATCATTCGGAGTTGACGTATTTACAAGAACAACAAATAGCGCGATTTTACTGCGTTCATTTTACTATTGTTTGCCCCACTTTCCCGAGACTGCTCACGGCTCCGGCAAAATATACGCTAAGTAAAATTGTTATTCGAATGTACGGTTAGTAAAATCAGCGTGAAATAAATTATTTTTTATTGATATTTTTGTCAGGACTCGTTTTTAAGCACATTGTTGACTAATTTAAAGTTAAGTCGAGTAAAATGTATAACACCAGGGTTCTGGCATATTACAGGTTATGATTTTGCCCCTGAAACTAAGTAACTTTGGCAAAAAAATTTGGGTCAAAATAGTTTCTTAAAATGTCTAATATCAGGGTTCTAGCTTATTACAGGATATGATTTTGCCCCTGAAACTAGGTAAGTTTGGCATAAAATCATGGGCCAAATAGTCGTTTTTTATTAGCTTGTTTGTCGATTGCAAAGTATGTTAGGCGTGTAAGCACTATATGTCAGTCATTTGTCAAAGAAGGCAATATAGATTTCATAAAACCATTGAAACTATACTCGGGCCAAGATGGATGAAAACAAAGCAACTGTTAATCCGTATAGTCTCTCACGCGAGACTTATTTATTACACAAAGAAATGCTTTTTATTAACAAAATTAGTTCAAAATACATTGTAATTTTATAATAAATACTAGCTGACCCGGAAAACTTCGTACCGCCTCTTTTTATTTCGTGACATATATGGTGTAACTAACCCGACTTTATTTTATTTGAAATATTTATAAATCATTCTGAAATGGCACCAAAACATCACTTTGCTAACATAAATTCTTCATTCAGATATTATAACTTTTGCCCCCGGCTCAGCTTATGTGCGATTCGTTTCGGCACAAATAGCGTAAGTGCATCTTTCCGGAAACCGAAAAATTTTCCGAAAAAAGCTGTTCACCATCATGTATAGAATAAGTGGTTACAAGGTTCTCCTTTATTTAGGTAATGTTTTTGTAATTAAGTTTTTTTTGGCATTTATAATATGTGCCAAAAATCAATAGAAAAGTAAATAGTACTTGTAACAATTGTAACAATCGGTTTCTCGACTTCACGATGTAACAATCCCACCTTTACCCCTTAAATATTCTAATCTGAATATAAATAATTAAATACTTAAACTAACCTATTTGGTTCTTCCCTTAGAAATCTAAATTGGCTGTGTGATCGTCTAGTTCAAATGGTAGGACCGTGCGTTGTGATTATAGTAGTGAACCAAATTCTTTTAGAGGTACGTGGATGCTTTAATTAAGTTTCTCTAGAGTTTCCTGGGTGTATGCGCATTCAAGGAAGAGGAAAGTGAAGCCCCGAAGGGCCCTGAAGAGCCCCACACCAAACGCTCATATTCAGGAGTGGTGACCATATGATAAACGTTATCCCAAAAGCAATCTGTCACCTCCATAAGAATAGGACCTACCTGAAAAACGCATTTAACGTAAATTATGCGCAAGTAAGGGAATGACTGAGCCTAAAGATATTTAATATAAAATACTAACTACTTAAACTTAAAATCTACCTGACTTCATGTAAAGTCAACCAAAGGTACGGGGTCCCTAAGATAATTACTTATCTGAAAATGTTAAATCCAAAATGATACAAAGTTGATCCAACAACACCCATGACAACTCTTATAGATCTATCCTGAAGACTTCGACCTATGTGATGTCATCGGTATTACCACAACAACCCGCATCACCCGGAATCAACACTTTCAGTTATACTTTGATAATATACTAATGACCCTTTTATAATACAAGTCGATCCAAAGATACCCATGACTTCTTTATAGGGTGTTTGAGATGTGACCTAAAAAGCCATCGATATCCCTACATCAACACTCATTGCATGGATTTAAAACGTTCAGAAATACTTGACCCTTGGTAGTCTTCTCACGATAGTCGGAAGTAAGAGACAAAAATTATTTTAAAATATTTAAAATTTAAAGTACAAAATTTATATTAAATTCTTTTCTCAGTTCTGTGGATATAGGAATATGGTATAAAGGATTTAATAAGGATGGAAGCCTAAAAATAGCCCATTCGCTAACTACCTACTTACTAATTACACCAAAAACCTAAATGAATGGAGCTACCTTTAGAATGAGGGATAAGACAGAGATTAGGATAGGATTAAGGGTTTCCCTACCTAACAGTACCTCCAGCTAAACTACATATTTACGAACCTAGAAATCTTAAAAAAACGATTTCAAAAATAAAACGTCACAAAATAATAAGCGCTAAAATAGTAATCAAAACCCGTACAGGTACCGGTAACCCGTAATCAAAACCGTCAAATAAAACAAATCAATTAATTTCAGTACGTAAAATACACTCAAGTGAGTACAATAAATAAATGTTAAAAAGGTAAAACACAAGTAAAATTAACATGCATTATATCAACAGAAAATGGAAATGAGTTCTTTTAAGCAAATACTATACTCGTAACCTAAAATGTACAAAATCTAATACAAACATACATATAAAATGTTAAAACAACCAATTTATAGAATAAATCTCAATTAAATAATTAACTTACTAAACTGAGTTATATGTGGTTAAAGTTTAATATATTTATTACATTTATTGTTTAAAAGGTTTTCAAATATACCCCTGTCCATTTTCTAATGGTAAGTAAATAATAAAACTGTTAAAATCTCATACGCTCTCTGCCGTCGTACACTCGCGTCACCCACCCATCAGGGTGTAATCGAATTCGAAATTCACGGTCAACTGTCTCGAGACCAAGCTGCTAAACCTATTTAACCATCGTCTATCCCCCGCGTCCCATGTTTATAAAGCTGACACCCGAACTCTCCTAATTTCCAGGGGTGCTCAACCTTCTATAATCTACGTGCCTTACTTTAAAATAACATAACATATTTTCAAACACTTATTAATTTTTCTAGATTCCTAATAATTCTCCTACCAATAACCAAAACAAGCATGAGTGACTGAAAGTTTAATTTTCTCTCTTTTCCCTCCATTTTATTTATTCTGTAAATGTTCTTTAATAACGTTAATTGATGTAAAGATATCCAACTTATTATAAATAACTAAATGCTCTCATATTCAAGGCCTACTTCACTAAATACATTATGAAAATTAAATATTAATAAATAAATTATTGTAAAGTTTTAAACATTCAAAGGTTGACCACATCTGACTTTGAGTGTTCTTGCTCGATTGTATGGTGTGCACGTGAGTGATCAGAGTTAGTTAGTAGTATAGCTATCTAGTATTCTTTTGTTTTATCAAAGTCAGGGTTTGCTGTAGGCAACCAACAGAGAAAGTATGGTCATTAGAAAATTCGTAATATAATTGTTATTTTCTAATAAGATCTATATTATTTTAAATAATAATTTATCTTTATACTTGATTTGCAAGGGTAGGGTTGGTACAACGATTGTGTTACCTTAATACAATACAGAGTTAAAACAGAAAATAAGTAGGTAAACTACGGTATTGGTTTTGGCTAAATCTTGAGTCATCATACATAGCTTTCTCCGGTCTAGTCTGCTCGCATCCAATTTCCGAATAGCTACCTATCAGTTTTGCCACTATTCAAAGTCTAGAGTATTGATTAGTTCATATAGTATGTAAGTAATTATAGTGCTACATTTACTAAGTGAGTAGGTACCGCAATTATTTTTCCTTGTCTACCTAATTCATTTACGCAAAAAGGGAAAAGTATATTTAAGATAAAAACTAGTTTTTTTTATGAATAGAGAAAAAAATCGCGAGAAAGACCTAGAATAAGCTACACGAGGTAGATAAAGGAAAAGATGAAATTCGTGATCCCATTAAGACGTAGGAGATTTATAAGACTGCATTGACAAAAGAAAAAGGTACTTTTATAGAACGATAGTTTTTGGAAGTCCACTACTAGATAAAGGCTTCCTCTTAAGAACGTGTAAAAGAGCTTAATGTAGGCCTATTTACAGAAATAAATTGGTTTTATTGGTTTTAACGCCACAGTGAACAGCACTGTTCAAAGAGGTCAAGTGACAATATTAGCCAGCTTTGATAGCTTCACGATTGTTGTAACTTTTAATTATGATTATAAAAATATATTATTTAAATTTTCTTACTAAAAGTTAGACTTAGTATCAGCCTACTGACTTTGGCAAGAAAATGTAACGTACCTTATTTCATTAAGTTATGGAATTAGAATTAATTTTTACCGGTATTATTTCTTTGTCTTTACCATCACGGCAATGTAGCGAAGTAAATTGGATACAGTGATAAAATACTAGAAACTCTACTAAAGCAGCACTATTCTTCGCATCGCCATCGCTGAGCATCGCCTGAAGCACAGGTTTCTACCTAGTTCAGGCAAAGGTAACTCCTTGCACTGTATAGTTTTTAAGTTGTACTGTTAAGAATGTATCTGTTTTTCTTGTATTTTAATAAACGATTTATTATTAAACGATTTATTATTATTACTATTTCCTCGACGTGTTAAGGGTATAATCTAGAAAGTCGACGCTTGCATCCTTTGTGAAAGTGAAGGGTGTATTTACATATAAATAGTTTCATCTTGATTTACTAAGATGATTGAGGTGAGATGAGGCGATTAATCGCTCACAGGCTCACAGGGCTTAGTGTATGTTGTGTGTAATATAATCAGACTTGATTTCTGAGCAAGGAACTAACTAAACCAACTAACTATGCTACCATAAACGCCCGATTGGCGTCGCGTAGTGTCAGATTATAACTTTTTTGTATGGAGAAAAAAACTTTTTGTTAGAATGTTAGCTTCATATAAAAACTTTTTTCACTTAAGCATTAAAATGTGAAATAAAAATTCACTGTGTATATTGTAACGGGCAGTGATTCGACTTGAATACAAAGATCTTATTAACACCAACAACAATGTCCCGCATTTGATTCCCGGTTCAATTCAATATAAAAAATCTTTGTTTTTAAATTGGCTTGGGTCTGCTGGGACACGCACTTGCAAAATTTATAATCAGCCATAAACTAGGTTACTGGTCTAGTTGTCTATAACTTTGTAACAACAGATTAAAAGTATCTAGCAGAGCAAATAAAATTATCGAATATATGTTTCGTGACTTACATTATATATTTTTGCATAGATAATATCTGTCTGAATATAAATGCAACTATACTTGTGATCTATTTATGACCCTACATGTACCATCAAAAGCAAATATTTATGATGCTTGATTCACAAACTCTTAATCAATGGTAAGCTGTTGTCTTTCATTCAGTCTTTAATTGAATACTGTGTTTTTATAATGGTTTTTATGAAGTGAATAGACAGTCTATCTTTAATAAGTCTGTCATCGGTGAAGAGGTAAAAAACATATTTTATTACACATTTAATATAAGGAAGTTTTCTTGTATTTCATAAAAGTTAATAAAGAATTGTTGGCCCAAGGGGCTAAGGAATTCGCAATTGGCGACACCTTTTCGCGTTACAAATTGCTGGTTGACATACTAGACTTGTGAAATTAATACGATACTGCAATAGGTTTTTAGTGAGTAGTTACAACGTTACATCTTTTTAAGGATCCGTACCCTAAGGGCAAAACGGAAACCCTATTGCTGTCACTCCGCTGTCTGTCTGTCCGTCCTACTGTCCGTCTTTATGTAATGGGTTTCTAGCATGTAAACGGAATGAGTTACATACTCAAACCTGTCAAAACCAAAAATTTGGTGTATTTTATAAAGAACAAAATACTCTGTTACTTAAAAAAAAAATTAAAAGACCCTCTAACCATTTGATTTGATTTGATTTTAGAAGCCAATTTTTTTCTTACCCTGGAGCATTATTGTCTAGTAATGTATCGTTGATTCAGTTTTTAAAAATATTTAAAGATTATTTTTTGTATTCCTGTTGTCTCTAAAATCTAAATCTGCAAATATAAGTAAACTTACAGTAGTATAATTAACTAAACGTATTTTAAAACGCAGTTAACCGGTTTTTCTCCCATTATTTCTACAAAAAGACTTTAATTTCCTAGAGGCTGTTAACGCGTAGAATACCGCAACACGTCGAGGCGTCACAGCAATTTAACTTTCTTTATTATCACATGCAAATAACATTGAAGCTTATTTGAATAACATCTAATTAAAATGTTCATCCTTCATCCTGGTTCTACCACTTTAATTAAGGAATCGAGAAGTTTCTTGTGGTAGAATAATGTATTCATAACGCCTCCGGACGTAAAATCTTTATCGTTTGTAAAAGACGCATGTTTATTTATGGAATATTAGCTTCTGGGATGTTTAAATAGTTAACTAATTTCAAATTCACCGCCGCCAAATTCACCGAGGGTTCAAGCGTTGCACTACCATTACGCCGTTTGTTTTAGAAATCTATTTATATAAAACAAAGTCGGGTTAGTTACACCATTTATAAATCAAGAACTGTTAGACCGAATCTTTTGATATTCGATTTTTTAGATTTGTATCCTCCCCGAATAGTAAAATAACTAATAAAAAATAAAATAATATGTGTGTATTTAAGGGTTTTGAAGGATTTAACATGCTTATGTTCCGAGGTACCGAAAATTAATTTGCTAGGCGACTCGTGCCCAGACATCGAGCTCATACTCTAAACAGGGTGTCCCGTAACTCTAGAAGTAAAAAAATACGCATATTTTAAAATTCACAGAACAAAAGTCGTTCACTCTGTCAAGAGTAATACAAGGTTATCCTTGAGTTACGGGACAGGCACCAGGACCTGTTCAGGCGAACAAATTATGCCTTAAAGTGTAGCAAGGAATAAGCAATCTCTGAAATAAGTTAATAATTTTTCACTTATATTTTTTATGAAATGACAAGTCTTGTCAACTCTCGCCCATGCTAAAACAGTACAGTCATGGGAACTTTGAGAAACAAAATGAATGTCATTTCTACTCTATAAGGTCACATACCCTATAGAGTAGAAATTACATTTATTGACTCCATGTGGCCAGCACACACCCAGACCCCAGCAATTTAGAAATTAACTAATGCTACCTGAATTTGTAAATGTATCACATAAACGCCCCGTTGCGACTTTAGATCTTACAGATTTACATACAGAAACATACCTACTTAGAGACACATACAAAAAAAAAGAACAATGACAGACGAAACAATAGATTAACTTTAAAACAAACAACAAATGATTACAAAGAAAACGTTAAACGATCAGCGTAACGATGTGGTGGGTGTCTGGTGCCTAATAGGCTGAGCGTGTGCTGCAGAAAACTGCTGCGCTGATTTTCCTAATTGGCTCAAGTCTGGGTGTGCTAGGAGATGCCCTTGGCAAAATATATTGCCAGGTACCTTGGATACAATTTTTTTTACTTCGATACCATGGTCCATGACAGTTTTTGTGTTGTCTGGGTTACATACTTATTAAAATACCTAAACCTATTCTACAATTTTCGAGATAACTTTATTCGATTTACATAATGTTCCTAACGCATATTAGTCGACTCAAGTACTTACTTTTTTATACTAAAATAAATCGCACTAACGAACGATTAATCTAATGATTTTTTAAGATATTTGATGTTTCTACTTTATAATACTTAGCTAGTATAGTTTGTTACCTAAAACGAGGGTAGCACCTACTTGAGTTATTTCTAATGTAGCAGGTAATTATTTTGAATTGATAGTAAATTTGAATAATGCCACAATTTTTATAATCTTAGGAGAAACGACCGTTAGGTGTTTTGAAATTAGATAGTTCGTCTAAAGGTGTATTGTTCTTAGGTCAATCTAATTAGGTAGACCGTCCATTATGTATTTCAACTATGATATATCATAAACTTAGGTATTTTGTGCAATAAATGTGTTTTTTAAATTAGGTCTTTCGTCCATAGGAATAATGACCTTAGGGCATTCAACTTTAGATAATATGATATGTAACCGTTGTCAGGCGCCTATTTATGTATTTATTATAAATATTTATTTAGCTGACACCCTGCTATAGTTTCACATTTTTGTAAAGCTACAACCTATATAATTAAACTGATGTCAATACGCAGAATTATAAACTAGAGTCAAATCAATTCAGGTGATAAAATATCACCGTTTCAATTTGTACCTCACAGCCGACATTAAAAATAGATCGCGAGGTATAGGTGGGTAGAAATAAATATACCTACTTATATTGGAACATATTTCTTGTTTCTTCTCAACCTTTCATATCATGTCTCGTTTGACTAAACTACACATGAAAGGTCACATGCTCCCAAAAATGGTATTAAAATCACCAGAAGATCAGTCGCGCGATATTCGAAGCTTATTTCTTTATTTTTTAGGCCAAAAATGTTAGAATGGCAGAGATATAAAATAATTGTTGGTACTTGTACTGGCACGATTATTTTTTAATGGAATTGGATAGATACAATTGCAAATGCAAATTAATCATATGACAGATGACAGTATACCATTATTTTATTTTAAAATATATGCATTTGCAGTTTATCTATGTTCGTTATGCTCATAACAGTATTTTAAATACATATACAAATTATATTATAACCAATAGGCTAGTTTCCTGGGTCAACAAATGATTATTCTATTTAGTCCGTCAGTTAGATTATCAAAAAATATTGGACCCATATTTTGTCTTTTGTTAATCAAACAAAAAATGACGAAGATAAAGCGCATCAAAGTTTAGGAGTGACGTCACGTCTTGCTAAAAAGTGCCGCAAGGCGTGACGTTCCGTGACGTTACGCGAAACTTTAAAATTTTTTGTTTGATTTAGAAAAGAAAAAATACGTGTCCAATATTTCCTGTTGATCTAACTGACAAACTAATTAGTTTTTTTTAGGAAACTAGCCCATTGTGCTGTTCTGAATTATCATCAATGTAGGGTAAAAAGTTATGTAGGTTAGTATATTTACTTACAATAGACTCTACATGCGTTACAATGTTATAAAAATAAAATATTTTTTTAGTATTTGTCTAATGATCAAACTTAGATAAGTAAGCAAAGTTTATAAAAAAAGTAATCGATTTTATGCAAAGACGAAATATCTTGTTAATTTCGAGCATGATATTAAAGTTGTAGAGAGGCGAGATTTTCTACGTGTAAGCGAAGCTCCAGCGTCATTGTTATGAGTATAGGTGAGTAAGTAACAAAAAAACCCGGCCAAGCGCGAGTCGGATTACCGAAGAGTACCGAAGTTTCGTACTATCATATTTTCTTTCATTTAGATCAGGATCTATATAAGCGCGATCCCGACTCATTTAAAATTGTTTTTATTTGATATAGGGTTGTAGATAGGGCTTAGACAGCATGTAAATTAATGAAAGTTGTTCCGTTAACCCATTTTAACAGCGATGTCGAATATCCGCTTAGGATAAAACATGCGTCCCCAAGTTTTATTACTTACTTTTATTAAAATATACTAAAAGAGGGTTTCTCATAATAGTAGTTTTCCCCAAACTTGGGGAAAATTAAATAAAAACAATGCCTACATCTAGATTGTCGTGTGCACGACGTAAACATTTTTTTACTATTTTACTGTTGTGGAATCCTTAAAACAAAAAGATGTGAATGCTTTGATTTTAACAAGTGATGTTCATTTAAGCTTTTCAACTTTAAACTAATATATTTTCAAGTATATATAATACATAAATTACACTGCACCTACTTATCACAGACAAAAATATAATACTTTTAAAATTAATCAATAGGGACAATAATGTAAAAATAAAATGGAAAAATAATTTCCTTAATTGGCAACACTAACCTTTTACAAATTGTAAAATATAGCGATTAATTTTATTAGTTTTTATGGTCGAAATTCTAAATAATATTGATAGCTTGTAAGTGAAAAGTGAAGTTATAACAGTTTTTATATTTACCCAATGTGTATAGACACCATTTATTAGCACATCTCGTCAATATATATTTTTATTTTCCAAGAGACGCGTTTCGAGCGGATTGACATTTAACACACAGAGTTGTCAGGCGTTTGGAGCCTGCTGCGGCTCCAATTTAGTTGCTTCGAATTTTGTGCGCGTATTGGGTATCTAGTGTCAATAGACACAGCGTCAAAAATCTTTGGATTTAACAAAAAAAATGTTGTTAATGCTTTACTAGTGCTGTAAGACCTAGTTTCTTGGCATTTGCCTTTCAAGATTCTAGGCCAACGGGGTAGTACCCCGTAATCTAACTCATCAAATTTTAGGTTATATAATTTTAGGTTTCTCAAGAATAAGTGTTCGTGTTTTAAAATATGTGCTATTTCAGTATTTTTATCGGGTTGTTTTTTTCACATAATCTAGTGACTATAAATATGTTTCATATTAATTTCGACTTGATATCTCTACCCGTTCCGTGAGAAAAAGGAGCTTTTGACAGACGGATTACGAAGTGATCCTTTAGATGCTTCGTTTTTTCGTTTCAAGATACGGAACCCTAAAATAACAGCAAATATAATATATGCATGAAATGAAAATAGCTAGCATATTATTAAACGATGTTATTACTAATATATCTAATCATCTTAGCTACTTCAAAGATGGCTAATTAGAGTACGAGTGGGATTACAAAATTGCGTTTAATATAGTTTAATGCGCTTCAATTTTGTTTGACTGTTTACCCAAGTAAGCAGGTAATATTTAAGTAGTGAATATAACAAGAAAATATTACATGGAATTAATTTAATGTAAAAATATATTATTAACAATGTATCTTTTGATCGTCTTTTCAATACCGAATAAGTACTTGCCGACCGTCTGGTGCAGTGGACCACTGCACCAGACCTTCTGGACTACAAAGCCGAGCGGTTGCACGTTAGAATCCCGCAAGGGCCAAATGCTCATGAGATGAGCATAAGCATTTGTACCTAAATGGATGTATAAAAATGTATTTACGCATGTTTATACGTTATCTAGTCGCCATAGTACGAGCTTTGCTTAGTTTGAGGCCAGTTAATTGGTGTAATTGCGAACGGAATTTATTTATTATACATATTTTGCCTAAACTACCGTTGGTTTATTCATTTTTGGTATAGTTCCTTACATTTACGGATTTTGCAGGTATTTTTTCTTTGTGATTTTTTATGATAATCCTACGGATACCACGACTCGGAAAAAGACTTGCAAAAATATTATATTTCGCAGTTCCACTTCTTTGATCTGGTAACCCTCACTTTTTCGCGGAAACATCCCGAATATTGATTCGGAATTTACCGTCATCGAGAAAGTTTCTTATGATTTGAAACAAATTCCAATGTTTACCTTTAATACCGCATACTCGCGAGCCTACTGTAAATAATTCCTTACAAAAACCAAATTACGTTACCTCACCGTTGATTTTTGAAATACTTATTGGATTAATAGCATACGAAGAGCAGTCTCAGATAGTTTTTTTTTCTCTTTATTATCACATATAAGATCTTATAAACATATAGTAGTTATTAAACTTAGCATAAAAAACCACTTAAGTTTGTAATTATACTAAGATACCTATTACGTTTACATCGATCATTATTTACACAATTTATTAAATGAACGAAAAGTTATAATAGCTGTAGGTAGGTAAATAGGAATGATAGGAACTTACAACAAAGATACAAAAAAATTGGACAAATACATACTTTTCGGTTATTTCACATTTTAATCATAAACATTTTGAAGGGAACTGAGGAAATGCAGTTTCAGTTTATATTTAATATTTTTTATTGTTAATTCATCCCGTAATTCAGTAGGTAGTTTGTTTATGAGTTGTGTATGAGTTTTAATTGTTATTGACATTGCATTATCATCATCATCATCATTTTAGCCATAGAAAGTATACTGTTGAACATAGGCTTATCCCAGTTATTTCCAGATTGGACGGTTGAAAGCGACGTAATATTCGGTCCGGTCGACGCTGTTTTTGGTGAATATTCGTAAATATATTTCGGTCCTGTTTTAAAAATTATAATAAAAAGGTCCCAATTGGTCAACATAAATTATTATTACTTTTGTATTTTTATGTTACCGTAGGATAAAGTATAGTAAATAGTGTGAAGGATGCATTTGGATAGGTGATCCCGACCTTAACACAATTCCTCCTATAGATGGCTATTGCTAAAAAGGTAAACCCAAGTAAAGGAGGTGCGACAATTTAGATAGTTATTCTGAAAGGGATTGGGATTCACTGGCAATGGCCAATAATCAGTGGAAGAGTTTGGGGAAGACCTTTGCCCAGCCCATGGGATTATAAGTATAATATAAACACAATGAATTACTTTTATCTTTAAAACTGCATATTTTTTGACCCTTTTAAACTACCCATAACATAACCTACATATTAAACATTTTAATCGGTCCACGCGCAATTGCATTGTTCATTTGCTTCTTTTCATAAAGACCAAAGTATCTATAAATGTTTAAATGTAATCAATACAAGAGAAATGTATTTATTTTTTGCACAAACTTTTCTGTGGTGTTGCCGCTACGTAAAGTTGTGTGACGAACACCAGACGCGTGAAACAGAACACAGCCTTCGTGATGTAAATTGGACCCTGGGGCTAATGAAAGTGTTAAGAGTTTTAACGCCACGCGGAATTTCATAATTCCAGTCCAAAATCTGAATAAATTAATTAACCTATTCTAATGATTTAAAAAAAAATATATGCGAGATAGATAAATGAATCTAAAAAGTTAGTACAGAAAATTTACGAACTGACTGATTTAAATCAAAATAAGAAACTGTAATTCTGTATTAGCTACTTTGAGGAACATACATAAAATCTCTTAAATTTAGTATCTCTTTTTCAAAAATGTTATCTACAAAATTTTTGATATGATTCAGTCGAATA
Organism: Anania hortulata; assembly: GCA_963576865.1. Classification (NCBI taxonomy): domain Eukaryota; kingdom Metazoa; phylum Arthropoda; class Insecta; order Lepidoptera; family Crambidae; genus Anania; species Anania hortulata. The sequence goes on along the minus strand of OY756396.1, from coordinate 13,405,916 downwards.
AGTCTATTTATATCAAAGATTTTGGACGGAAAGTTTTTTTTTGCAATGCCATTCGCTCTTTATTATTATGCCGACCGAACTGTAATCTTACTAGGTAATCATACAAAGTAATATTTTAGGTGCACAATTGTTTTCAAAATTAATTTATTTTTAATTGTTTTCACAATTACACCAATTACCTAGCCCCAAACTAAGCAAAGCTTGTATTATGGTGACTAGATAATGGATAAACATACTTAAATACTTTTATAAACACCCATGACTTAGGTACAAATGCTCGTGCTTATCACACAAACATTTTCCCCTTGCGGGATTCGAACCCGCAACCGCTGGTTTTGTAGTCCGGAATGCGAACTACTACAGCAGACGGTCGTCGTAACAATAAAAGAATAATTTGCACAATTCAATAAAAGTTAATAAAAACAGTCATCAGATCAGATAGTAACTTAAAGACAGCGTAAAATTTATTAATTGTTTAAATGCCGAGTCATAGTTTTATTGTAGTTTTCCGTACGTACCTAAGCTCATTGAGAGTTTGAGTCAGTTTGACCGAATTTGAGCGTAAATGACCGGCCATATATCGTATTTGACTATCGTGACTGGTCATAGATTCAGACATTTTCTATCTCTATTAGACCTCTTAACTGTAGACAGTGGGTGCCAGTATAGATTATACATAGTTTGAATCACAGAATTGGGCTCTCTTTTCCTGAAATTCGGCTCTTTTCGCAAGAAAAATTACAGCCATCAAATAAAGATATTGTCCCTTATTTAGGACTGAGTTGGTGCCAATTTAACTGCTTGAAAGGGTCAGACCTTTTAAGGTAATGATTGGCGTACATTAATAAAATCTTTTGGGTCTAGTTGACAGATAAATGTAGACTTTTTAGGGTTCCTCATCCATAGGGAAAAACGGAAATCTTATTGCTGCTATTACGGACGGGCAAACAGACAGCACAGCGCTGTTGTTACTTACCAAAGGGTTCCGAATTAAAAAACAGGATGGTACGGAACCCTCGATGAGTGAGTCCGACCAGTGCTTAAAGGGTTAGGTATACTTGTATGTTGTATGGAAGGCAAATCTCTGACACGACATATTGTATGGATTTTGAATGATATAGAACCTAAACAAAAAACAAATGAAGAGTTTAAGAAACATAAGTTTATGAATTTTTGAGCCAGAAGCAAGAATTTAAGACAATTCAAGAATACGAAACAATATCTTCATAGATGTTGCTCGTATTTGACCTATTTGTAGTACGGAAGAATCGCAAGTTATTTTGCATCGTACAGCTACTGAAATGCAAAGAGAATTCTTTTATGAGAGCGCTGAAATCATATTCGTAGAACAAAAGTTCTGTAGATAGTACGTGCCCGCGGATAGTCTCGCGTACCTTTTGTTTGTGTCACTGAAACGTAGGGCAATTCATTATCTGCAATTTAGAAATTAGGCTTTGTGTTTGCACAAGTAAACAGTCGCAAATTTTAATATTGTGAGTAATATTGCTTACGTATTCAATTTATTCAGCTTTCGCTTGCTACGTTGTCATGATAATGCATTATTGTGCGTGTCTTGGCATTTTATAACAGCTTAATGCTACTTATAAAGATAATAAAATTTCCAGATTTCTTTATTTCCTTAATCCAAGTCCAATAGTTCATCAGGGGCCTAACCATGAACTCTAAACAGTACCTAAGTAGTGTTGTTTTCACGAAAAACTCTACAGAAAAACAAAACAAGATTGAAGAAACACTGTTTTAAGACCTTACAGTCAGGCCCCAGCACCTGAATCATAGTAATCCTAATATGTCAAATTCGTGTCTTTATAATAATATGGTGTTGTATTAATAATTACCACTTGTAAACTAATGGATTCCCAAATGCCTATCTTCTAGGTCTCTATTTAGGTCAAGAATAAATAGGAAGTATGAAGCATGTGAAGTGAAGAAAGTGAACCACGTTATTCATTTTAATTTGAGTTTATCCGCTTCATTTATTTTAATTTAAAGATGGAGAACGTCATGTAAGCTACATAAGGGACACAACATGAGAGTTGGGATCCTATGAATATTTAAGCTACACCAAACCGAGTATTTAAAGTTCTTTAAACGTTTTTAGAGATGTGGCGTTTAATCAAGCTGACCGCTTAGAACAGTATTGCTTGAACCTTATTTAACCTTTTTTAAATATTTCTGCTTTTACCATGAATTTTATTGCGTTCGCGTTTTCCATATTAAACGTGCTATGGTGTTAAGCTTCACATAATTTCAGATGACATTGCTGTGCGAGGGTCAGTAATATGGCAGCATACTTATCGATTCGGTTGATATCGAGGGTAGTTCACAGTCGACTGATGGATCAGTTCCACTCGGCCGCCCGCCATTGTCCGCTAATGAGCCGATCAAGGGCCATACGCCACTTTATTACTAACATTAACCCCACCCCGAATTCGATACATCAAATAGTTAAACACTATATTTTGGCAGTTTACCAGTGGACTTTGCAAATAGTTTTTTTATTTATTTTTTATTTATTAGCCCGGCTATTCTCTTTTACATTTTTGAAGCGCCAATTTAATGAGAGCTGAACTATGATAATATGCTCAAACCCGATTTTTTAAACTCGCCGAGAAAAATTATTAGCTTACCACATCATGTTGTAATTGGTATCAGTGACAGATTTTACAAATAACATTATTTTAGAAAAAAAGTGAAGACACGGTCGTATCGTGATATTCGTGATCGTGACTGACGTATCACAGATATTTTTTTTAAGATTCCATTTTAAAAATTTTGCCCTTTTTACCATGATACCGTAAAAAAATGCACCGTACAAATTAACTGTTTTCAGTTTAAAACCTAATATTTAGGTCAACGTGAAACCCACACGCGCTATTAGGTGCATGCACGGTACTTCGTACAGTTAGCCAATTTTGTATGGAGCATCTGTTTTTTTAAAGATTCTTTACAGTTGGCCCTCGGTAATCGGACAAACGTAACAACCTGTTCAAATTTGCTGAAAATAATGTACATGCTTAGGCATGTCGGATAACAGGGGGCGACTAGAAAGGCCGGATTACCGGGGGTTTACTGTATTTATTTGTAAAGAAGTGAACCGATGATTAAGAAAATAGGTTTGGAAATTCAATTTAAATATAAATAATATTTGACCCGTTCTATTGGCGACTTGAAATACGTAACTGGTGCGTAATTGGTGTGTGTGCACGTACTTTAGACCACACTAAAGATCATGCGTAGTCAAAACTTTATTGTGTAGTTATGTAAGTAAAATAAAATAGAATTTAATAACTCGACGATAAGCGGATTTACCTGTGTTTAGCGGTGGCGACATCGCTCGACGGAGCGTGGATTTAATTATTATTAATTACGCACTCTTGGCTCCGCGTAATGAGGTACAGGTATTAGGTTAATCCTTCACCTTTCACTTCATTGTCCGGAATTCACTTTCAAGCTAATCGTTTTGAGGAAGGAAAATTTTAAAATGTATGACTTTAGCAATAATATTTTTTGTTCGGCTTTTTTTTCAGAAGTATAAACTAGCTTTTAGTTACATTTAATTTATTAGTTACTAGATTTTAATTACATAAATGACAATAAAACTAACCTAAATTACTATTATCACAAATAAATATATTAAAATTTTTAATCAACACGATGTTAAATCGGGAGTGATTAAATAATTGTTATTTTGTCGTAAAATCTCAAACACACTAGTTATTGCATTGCATAAAAACGTTTTTCAATTAGCAAAAAATTTTGTTGAAAAATCACGTTGTTTTAAACTGGAAGCATGAACGAGTAACTAGAAAGAACCAGGTTAACCGAATTAAATATGTTTTTGTTTAAATTACTAATAATTTATTTTACATAGTCTTCAACCTTCAACTGTGATAAAAAAACGATAATACTGTATTTTGTAACTTATTTAAAGTAAAACTGTGTTTAGAAATTTGGAAGATTCTAAATTTAATTCTCCATCAATTTTCATAACTTTACAAGTTTCAATTTTCCATTATTCTTAAAATATAAATGGTTACATCACTATCCCGCCTATTGAATATTTATGCACCGAACTGAAGTCAAAGAGGGAAGGACTTGAAAGAATTTGATTACGTGTTTTTCGGCTACTCGATATTGTAACTTCTGAATATTGAACGGAACCCTAAGAGGCATTTGAATAAGCCGAAGACAGTCAAGTTCTCTTAAAAATGTTACTTTAGACCTTGTTAGTGTTTAAGGTTCAAAAGATAAAAGATCTTATTACTTTGTTAAGTTCATTTGAAGTTGAAGAACGTAGTTCAATGTCACAGTGTTATCAGATTTAAAATTTATATACTATTATTAATATAGCCAAGGTAACTAAACCGCTTAAGCCGTGATTACATTTGGATTTATTGGAATACTTCAAGTTGGTGGTACCAAAGTATGCTAAAACTTTACAATCAGATCGACTTAATATCAATGAATATATAAATATATACAATTTATATGGAGATGTCTATATTATTTGCCACTCTCTTATTATTGAAAGTAACTATAGTAGGAACAACTTTGCGTTCTCATATATTATGTTGTATAACCGTTATACATAATTAGAGTGTATAGGCTAATATACAGGGCTACATTGCAATGTATTTTAGTAAACATTTAACAACTGCAAATAATTTTTGGAAAATAATACTTAGAAATAATTCACACGTCCCGGAAGACTTCACTCAACCATCACTAAACTTTTGTGATGCCAATGTCAACATCAGCAGTCGAAAGTGTATTTTGGTCCATAACACTAAATGAACTAACTTACAAACTAAAATTTAAAATTCGCTAAGCCGGTGTGGGCCCGTTTCAGGGGAATTACCGTAACTGACACTTACTACATGTTTAATCCACTTTCAAAACTGTTCACGTGGAAACGATAGTTTTGACGTGAACTCACTTTGCTTAATTATTGTTTTCCATTATTTCAATGGAACTTTGCGATATTGTTATTTAGAGAAGTTTGGATCATTTGTTTCGTGTAAGTTAATAAACTGTTATCTTGTTAGTGAAACTTGCGTGTAACTGTTGTACCTAAACCTAATTAACTCAATTAGTCACGTACAGTCAGCATTAAGAGTAACAAATTTTCCAAAGTATTGACTCTTCCATAGTATGTCATAATAACCTGACTTCCTTCTCTTTCTCGTAGTGATTTTGTCAGACTATTGTGATACGTTTTTCAATAAGGTTCATAAGAAAAATTCAGATAATAAGCTACTTTTGATGTTGACTGTACATATGTTATTCTTTAAATAAAATATTTAATATTTGGAACTAAATAAACACAATGCGCCAGATATTAACTGTCTCAGTCTTGAGGTAAGGAATTAGCATTCTTGTGTTACAAGGTACCACCGTTATTTTTGTTTAGGGCTTCTCCCCGCACACCCAGACAACTGCACGGAGGAGGAGCGGGCTTAATTGCAAAAAATTTTTTTTTATTATGAAGCAATTTTTTGATAAATGTACTATTTATGAAATTAATCGTTATTTTAGTTAAGGAAAGGTATCTGATAATATTTTTTATTTGTGTTGACTTTGTTCTTTCTGGTAATGTGTTTAAAGTCTAGACCAACTTCTCGACCCTTTGAAAAAAATGGCCAACATTAACAAATTAAAACACGAATGTAGGGCGCTTTTGAGGAAAAACAAGGAAATCCTCTATGTGGAGATTTTCTTTGTTCTTTACTGTCGTGCCACACTCTGAGGCTGTTTAGTATGAAATTTACGTTTCACCCGAGCAAAATGAATTAGAGTATCTACGAAAGAAACACATGTAAGTGTAATTCACGAGGAAACATGTTGACATATTTTTTTGTTTATCTGACAAAAAGTATGATAAATTTGCAAGAATCAAGAAATAACAACAGGGTAAGTTCGTGCGGACACTCGGATATTCAATTAGAGGGCTTCGTACATTTATGGTTATGGAACTAAAAAGTACGGACCACCAAGTATGCTTGAGTAAGGTAAGTTCCTTCTAGTCTCCTTCTTCTTCTTCCATCTATGTGCAGGCGCCACATTATTTGTATAAAAAGCACTCGTTAAGAGTAACGGTTTATTAGTTCTACCTTCATTATTTTAGTTAAAAACTTCAGGTGCTTACTGTTTTGATTAATTATTCTGTGTATCCTTCTTTAAGTCAATAAAGATATTGATTGATTGATCAGTACATAAACTTTTGATATTGGTAACTCTATATTTTCACATAAATATAGATATACATGGTGGTAGATTGAAAGAGGGAATTTTACTTTATTATATTTCACATAATATCAGTCATTGTATTAAAAAGTATGTCCTAATTTTTCTAATTATAAATAATAATTAACAAATTGTGTTAAAAATCACACCAATCTAGCCCCAAACTAAGCAAAGCTTGTACTATGGCGAGTAAGTAATGGATAAACATACTTAAATACTTTTATAAGCATCCATGACTACTAATGCTCTTGGTCATCACACAAACATTTGACCCTTGCGGGATTTGAACCCGCAACCGCTGGATTCGTAGTCCGGAGCGCGAACCACTACACCAGATGGTCGTCATTAGAGTTTACTACGATCCCATTTAATCCTTGCGAGCAATATCTGTTACGACGAAATTTTAATCAGTCATCTACCTATTTATTTAAATGCCTAAAAGACGACCTGTTAATAGTCTGAGATACAAATTTTATAACATCAAATAACCTGCTCATAACAATCTACGAAGAACGCATTATATTAGACTTACAATAACACATGTGTCATACAATGTGTGTTTCGCATAGTTGGCCTGTCCAATTTTAAACTAACAAGCATCTATTTTGTGTTAGGTTAAACCTAACAACCTAACAACATAAAAGTATAAGAAATGTAAGAAATTAAACACATTTTATTAATTTGTTTTTTAGAAGCGGCCTTATGGAAGCACGTCCTTTTAAATAATATAATAAACAGCTAAAACCTTTTAAGAGGTACCTACGCAGTCGGAAACCATTTCATTAGGTTAAATAAATTTTGTTCTCTCTTTGTTTGGGACAATTAATTTTGGGGTGATAATAGAAGCTAACTGGTTATGTTTCGTTTTAATTTCATTAACATGTTTAACCACAAGATGTTTCTAACCAAAGTTTTAATGCTACATCTAATATAAGTAGGTACTTACATAGTTACATAATTATCGTTTTATTACACTTTATGATAATGATTACATCTTAATTTCTATATTATTTTGTAAAGATGTTATTTAAGAACCTTCTTTTTCAATATTTGTTAGGATATTTGTGTTTTTTAATCTTATTTCTTGTTTTAATGCCAAGTGGATTACAGAACCAATGGTTTTTTTTTTCAAATAGAGTGGATAATTCCGATTACGCTTAAAATAATTCCATAGGTTGTCCCTCGGTAGTTTGGTTTAGTAGTGTCTCGTCCCAATCCGGCATGCTATGTTTACTAATTTCTACCCATGAGGTAGCTTAAGGTATTTAAACAGTACATTTTAGTCCACAACCTTACATGTATACTAGGTACTCTTGTTCCAGCTTACCTTTTATTCATACCGATAATGTATTTAAATTAGTTGATTTTATGAAGTTATCATAATTATAATTTAGTTCATAAGCTACATTTTACCCTAGGGAGTTCTCACGGGTTCTCCTTTACCATTTCTTTATATTTCTTTCAGATGCATACATCTAAAAGAAATATAAAAAAATACTTATTTGTGTTTTTTCTACCTACATGCAACCTTTTTAGGGTTCCGTAGCCAAATGGCAAAAAACGGAACCCTTATAGATTCGTCATGTCTGTCTGTCTGTCTGTCCGTCTGTCCGTCCGTCCTTATGTCACAGCCACTTTTTTCCGAAACTATAAGAACTATACTGTTGTATAGTTGTTGTGTGTGTTGTTTGAAACTTGGTAAGTAGATGCATTCTGTGAACCGCATTAAGATTTTCACAAAAAAATAGAAAAATAATATAAATTTTGGGGCTCTCCATACTTAGAACTAAAACGCTTCCAAAGTGGTAAAATGTGTCGTCCCCCCCCCCTGTAACTTCTAAAATAAGAGAATGATAAATCTAAAAAAAAAATATAATGTACATTACCATAAAAACTACCAGCGAAAATTGGTTTGAACGAGATCAAGTAATTAGTTTTTTTTAATACGTCATAAATCGTAAACCGCAATTTAACTTTCGTAATGTTATGGATTTCATTTTGCAATAAAAATACCATAACTATGACTCGATTGTCGTGATGGGTGAACTTTTACTCATAACGGTACCTACAGGTTTGTACGGAACCCACGGTGCGCGAGTCCGACTCGCACTTGGCCGGTTTTATTTAAACCTTTTCGTTGTTAAAACGCAATGATTTCTGATTGCTCGACCCAGATCGGCCAAAAAGAGCGATTATTAATATGCTACAAGCCTTGGAACTTTTGCACCAACCGATACAAAAGCTTGCCTGCAAGTCTGTAAGTACGTATATATAGTGAAATATCGCAACCTTTAAACATTAATTACTTTATTGAAAGTTTACAACGCTTAACGCCAAATACGCAAGACCTCTCAGGGGATGATTCTAATGATCAAAATGGAAATTTATATGGAATCAAAATAAAAGAATAAGGATACAATGATATCACGTGACCGAAAAGATACAGAGACGTGACTTTTTAAAATATTATTTCGAAGCTGTGTACGAATGCAGGCTCTGTCAGAATTACCTAGCTAATAATTATGTAAGTATTTTTTTGATCTGAATAGAGTAGGTACAGCTACATAATTTTTCTGAGCCCGTGGTTCAGTCAAACAGAGCAAAAAAATTAATTACTTACTTGTTTTAGAGCACAAAAACCATTTGTAAAATTATTAGTTACAGATTTCGTTTCTTGTCTGTTAAAAACTTTGGCATGGCAAACCTTTGCAGCAATCAGCTTTTTTATAACATAGCAATAGACTTTTAAAATCTGATGATAACGATGAAACCTGTTAAGGTATTGTTAAAGAAGGAGAAAAATAGAAGAACTTTGTAGCAGAAAGTTGGCACCTTTTTTTTGTGGTGCATGAACATCATTATCATGTTTACACGAAAGGAAGGGTAAGGTATATGTATCCAATAGTATAGAAAACAAAAATAAAGGTAAGTAAGAACGCCTACCTACATTTCTCATCAAATGTTTTTAAGGTAAATAAACCTTTTCTTTTTTTAGCAACATACTTTGGGTTTGTTAGGTCACATTTGTTTTCACCAATGTCATAACAACTGTTTATGCATTCCCCGTAATTGACCACATACATTTTTACTTGTTTTTAATCGGTGGTATATTTTAACTTGTTTAATAATAGTAAAACTGTTACTTTGATTAGAGGAGGTCATGGAAGATTGGTGTGGTTATGACAGCGACAGTGCTCTATCATCTGAAGACACAGTCAAAAACTATACAAGGTTGTAGCCATTTTTCAGAAAATTCAACCAGTTTGCCAAAACCTGGATTAAAATTGGAGAAATAATTTTAGCCCTCTCATACAAACTTCCCGGTTAATAAGGAATGTCCTGAATTATTTTTCTGGTCTAGACTAGATCCATGTTTCTTTGAAAAAAATAGTTTGGTTTGAAGAGCACTGCAATCCTAAAATATCCTAATCTTTAGGGTACAACGTGTACCATAAAGATTAGCATATTTTAGGATTGTTGTCTTGCAATAGGTACAATAACCTTACCTATGATACTTTACCTAGTTTGTTTCAGAATCCAAATTTACTTATTTATTGTAGGTGCTTACCACGATTACTTACTTTCCAGGAACTCTTTTGCAGGTTTTTCAATAATCGGTCGCCAAGAGTCAGAAACGCAATCAAAAGATACGGCTGTTTATGACGCATTTTTGATACTCGCAAGGGAATCAAAACTTATAGGGTCCTTCTCGTTGTTCGCATTGTCTTGTAAAAAAAAGAAAAAAGTCTAAAAACCGTAAATTTGTCGATACATCACTAAAAATATGTTTTTTGAACTAAAAAAAATATAAAAATATTTGAGACTCAGTTTCCATTATGGACGAACCTAAATATCTAAAAGTTTGTACGGAACCCTTGGTGCGCTGGTCCAACTCACACTTTATCATCATCATTATTTCAGCCATAGGATGTCCATTGCTGAACATTGGCCTGCCCCAGTGAGCGATTCCTAGATTGGCCGGTTGGAAGCGGCCTGCATCAAGCGGCTTCCTGCAATTTTTACCAGGTCTGTCCACCTTGTCAGTGGACTTCCTACGCTGCGCTCGGCGGTACGTGACCTGTATTCCAAAACCTTCTGTCCCGCATATGGTCGGTTTTTAATATATTAATCATCTGATAGCAAATAACAGTTTGATGCAATAGAGCCAATTAATGTAGATCAATTAGAAGAAATCGTCAAAAATACGATGTTTCACCATGAAAACGGTACGCGTACAAAATTTGCGTGCAACATAATTTAGAAGTAGCAAGTTTGCGACAGAAAATTGTTTATAACAAGGCTGGCAGATGCGCCATCGGCGGGTAGACCCGCATAGTTGAGGGCCGGGAATGCGCCTCGCGCGGCCCGGCCCACACACCACCTTTGTCGTCTGCGTCGCGTCGTGCGGCACACTGTTGTAACTTTACACTTGGGATTTAATATGTGACGACCTGATTGGCGTACCTTGCAAGGTGATTCGCATTAAAATAGTTTACAAATGTAAATTCAGCCCAAAGAAGCGCCTCTCTCACGATATAAGCCTGATAAAGTTAAAAGGAGAGTACCACTGTGTCTTCAACTGTAATTGACAAATCATTTAAAAAATATATACGACTGCCCAAAAAGGAGTGTAATTTTTTAGGATTCGTGTATGTTTGTGTCTTTATTCTATTATTAACGGCAGTAGTTTTTTATTTACATATTTAAAATAATAGCCCTTGGCCAAACGAAACAAAGGCTAGGGTAAATTGATCATAACAAACTTATTCTAAATTGACTCAAGAGACGTATTTTTGAAGCATTAGAAATGAATTTCGAATTCGAACACGGAAACAATTTGTGTATGAAAATAGTTTCTATTGCTCTCAATTTTACGTATGTTTGAATTACTCGAAATAGGTGTTGCTATTAAATTGGAATCTTGTAACCACTGAATAAGTAGGTAATACTACGCTTGTAACTATTTTCGTTTCACACAGAATAACCTAACTAACCATAATTGAATAAACTCGTCGATTTTTTTTATTTTGTGAAATCTCTGTCAACAATATGTTTTACTTATCAATGTCATTCTTCCGTACTTTCTACTAGTAGAAATCGAAAAACGAGTAAGTAGGACCACTCGTAGCAGAACTCACAGAATGAATTTTCATGAGATAAGATAAGATAATTTTTATTTACGTAAACATAAATAATGATTTTAGGTATTCGCATGCAAATCTTGCGATTTCGTATTCGGATTAGAATTCGCATGATTCAAAAATACGTCTTCTTGTCTAGCAAGATACCTAGAACCCACCACCAACCTACCATCTAGGGAACGCTTTTGGACAAAAACCTCGTAACACAATGATATTATAATTCTTACTTTGTGACCATGACGTTTGGTTAATTGTGTTGCAGATTTATTTGACGACCTCAATACCGGACTTAGTGTCATCACATATCTCTGAGGTCCCGGGTTCGATTCCTAGTCAGTCAATGTAGAAAAATAACTTTTCTATATTGGTATTGTGTTCGTCGTTGATTCTGTTTTTTGTAACACAAGTGCTTTGGCTACTTACTATAGGATCAGTATTTGATGTTGTTCAATATTTTTGTTTGCGCATTTAATTAATAAAGTCGCCTCGCGCAAGACGGTGGTTGATAGTCTTAGGTACTTAAAGGTATGCACGTAGCCGAGTATGCTATAAGCATGCGCTGCAAGCTATAACGTAATTGTTTGTAGCAACCTTTATATCTCACATAGACTGACTCTGGTCTATGTTAGAAATAAAGGTTGGTACACACAATTACGTTATAGCTTGCAGCGTTTCACTCGGTTATCTTTAACGAGACAGACAACTGGAGAAATGCGATTGCACTAAGATCATTGCATCTCCCACTCGATCTCAGCTCACACCGCCCTAGGGCATTCTCAAAATACAACATCTACAATCTTTCGTTGTCGTAATATCTATTCAACTATGACATAGCAAACAAGCTATTCCCATTGTTGAGATTAATTTGTTCAATGTAAAATTTTGTACAGTCAGCATCAGTAAAATCTCAGCAGATATGGCTTTAAAAAAAGACTATTGGTACTGACTCTAACTAGATACACATTTTCACATCCAACGCAAACCATCACTATTATTTGAAAACTCATAACTGAAAGTCTAAAGGTTTTGACCGCAAAAAAAACCGTCAATATTTTGGGTATCAAACCACTTGACAGATTTGTAACTGAATAATTCAATCAATCTTCAAATGACAGAGTTTCTCTTAAAGACAGCAATTATGTATAAACGACGCAGACGCGCAAACAGAAAACCTTTGTAGTTACGCGGCATTACTTTAGGCAAGGTAATACAGGGCTATTTGTTATTCAAATAGCCCTGTTATAAATAAACCCATACTCCACTAACTACCATAGGGTAGTAGAGTAATTATAACAATTTTTTTATGGGACCGACCTAAAAACATCAACAAAAAGTACATTTCCTCGTGAGTGAGCTGACACATCGTGACAGCAGATTTGTCATTATTTAGTGTGAGGAAGTAATTTATTCATCAATGTCGATGATAATGTGTCTCCATATTGTCATATTAAATAATATTATGTCATCTTAGTAGTGTTTGGATAGTTTTATCAATTACCACTTTCACAGAAAATAGATAATCCTATTCCTACTTATGTGAGTACTCAACAGAGTTTAAAAAGTTTGCTATTTTGTTCTTTTCACTAATAACTAACCCTTCAAAAAAGAAACTAACGAATACACTTGAACATTGCACACCACACGACGGACTCACCTAAAGGGTGATCCTTCCTGAGTACATAATTTACACCCGAAAGAACGCGAGTCCAATTATCTTTCAGGTGGTTTGGCTGCAAACAACTCAGTGCGTTTGAAAATAACTAACACTAGGTATCAAATAACCTACCAATGTAACAGTCTCTTTGTTATGGAAAATTGCTTACGACTTCGTAAGCAATTTTCCGTTTCTGTGTCATTAGTATCAGCATTATATTGGTTGTGCTTTTACCAAATAACAAGCCGAAGCTTCCAATCACTTTTTTCTCTAAAATCAAAGGGCGTCTCAGCTGAAAATCAAATGTAGGTACATTCAATAAAATTAGGAATTCTATCACATTAGTTGGGCACCCCAACACTACTGACCCTCTTCCACCCCAATGTAAGATTGAAAAATAAAAAACACACGATTTTATAAAGATTTTATTAAACATTTTTTCTGTAAAATAGATTAATTAAAACTGACATTTACAACAAACAACTATAAAATTCTTTGTATTATCCATCTAACACTAATTACGTTAATAGGTCCTGTTTAATATTTGGAATTGATCTCTAGTATAGCCGAATGAATGCATTGACAGTTCTCGCGCGGTGGCGATTTTAGAGATACACAAACGATACACGATTACGACTTTGAACACGTAGCGTATCGTATCACACGAGGATGGGAGGGGACGCGGGTCGCATATTTGCTAATACATACATTTCATATATATAATGCCGATATATATACTAATATTCGTAACCGTGACGAGGTAGTTTACTTGGTGCCCGGAAAAAGGTAATGATCTACATACACATAACTGAAAGTCGTTAGGATTCCTTTTCTCATTCCGCTAAAAGTGTGAACACAAACGTAATAATACAAGCGAATATTTCTTCAGAAACTCTGTTCTGTTAATCCACGTTCCCATACTGTCCGAATGGTAATTAATCATCTCAAGTCCATTTGCAGCTGTCAGAGTGTTTTCTGTTCATAAATCTACGCTAAAAGTCCGGTAGAATCAAAACAAACGGGACGTTTTAAATTTTTCTTATTTATAATATGTTTCGTTGTAGTATTTGGAGAAAACTACTCAACTACTCGATAAGAAATATAAAACGTACCTTGTCAACTATAGTTCAGAGAACACACGAAGCGAACAACGAAAAGTATTTCGTGGCGTTTGTAACTACATGTAGCAAAGAGAGCTGCAGTAACATACTTGCAAGTTTACGAGTAAACACATTTGAATCAAGTATAATCGAGATCTGAGCCCTTTCTCCAAGTCTACTACATTTTAGTACTTACAGAATGCTTAATACCACACTAAAACTGTCAATACTATTTTATTGTGAAATAACTGTCAAAAGTAATCGTGTCAAAATCATGAGAATTCTTTATTTCTTACTCAATTATATTTGTAGAGCCAAACAAATATCTGCCCAAAAATGCTGCTCCTATTACAGATATTTAAGGGGTGAATGTATTGTCAGTAAAAGTGAACATATTTCCAGTAAAAACATAGGGTGAAAACTTGAAAAAGGATTTATTTTCCATACTACGCTGCGCAACTATTCGACCATCTCAAGATGGGATGATGAATTTTTTGTCAAACATTTCATCCAATTTTCTAGCGAAAATATTTTCACTTTTAACAAAACATTTACCTCTTAGAATATTTGTACTAATAAAAACAGAGAAGCTCCCAAAGGAACCTAGTTAACTTTAAAAGCACGGCGGTAAATTTCCGATAACCGGGCACCGGTACGCTCGCCCACATTTAAAACATTATATTTGTAACACGGAAACTGTTCAGTAACCCTCAGAGTGTTACCCTGCAATTAGTCACTGTGTCGAGTGGACGTGGGGTCCATAAAAATTACGACTAAGCGAAATTTCAACGGTTAGCGTTGAAAAAGATTCCGCAAACATATTGCATATTTCATTCGAAAATGTGCAATGCTTTTATTTTCATGTTCATGTACCTTTAATATAATTAATGTAATCCTTGTATTGTAATTTAGAATTTTTAATAGTTCACTTAGGTGTACTTTTAGTGTAATACAATTTTATTGGTAGATAAATAAATATCACTTCCGTAATACTATATTTATTACAAGTTAATTCATTGGTTTAACTGATTCGAATTTTAGTACTAATTTAGTTTATCAGGTAAAATTTATGTGAAAGTAATTAAGATAATTAAACTCTAATAATATTCAAATTTTAACAGCACTTACAAATATGTATTTTGTTACAATCAATAAAACACAGTGTCTATAACAGTGTAACACTTTACTTTTTTTATTTCGGCCCGCAATTATCTCTAGAAATCCTTAAAGTCCTAATTGTTTATAGATTTTACTTGACGAATTTAGTGACAATTACAAATTGTTTATTTGATCAATTATTGAGTAATCTTTATAACAATGATCAGTCCCACTTAATTACTGGATAGAATAGAATAATAGTTACCTATTAGTAGACCCCGGTATATAATATACCTCTATTACGATATGGTGGCAAAAAAGGATAAATAGCTACTCTTTTTAAAATAAACTAGTTGTTTACTTTTTTTTTAATGAATCTTTTCGATGTTAGAATAGTTATTCTGCTATTCGGGGCGGAGACAAATCCAACAAATCAAACATCATAAAAATCGGTCTAGCTGTTCTCGACTTATTAATGGTGTAACTAACCCGACTTTGTTTTACATATAGATATAGATTCTTTTTAAATTGATTAAAATGTGCGAAACACTAAATTGAAATTCTAAAAACTGATAGTTTTGATTGCTGAATACTGTAAAAGAATCTAGTTACTGAGACAATTATTCATTAGTAAAGTTTACAAAAAAAACAGAATACGTAATAATAAATAAAGATACTAAAACTTTGTTGGGCCTTACCAAATTTTCGTAAGCATTACAATAATTTTATTTGAACAGTTTATTTTGCGGCATGTTCATTATTTTTTGTGTACCTAGAGATAAATTAAAAACTTGGAAAATATACAATTAGTAGCTCTTATTCGTTGATTGCCACCAAACGTAATACTGGATAGCGAAACTACCAATAGTTTTAATATTGTCATAAGTTCCATGAGAAGAATAGGGTTATTATTCAGGCGCTGCGCTTCAGACTTGACGTTATGCCCACAGATTATTTATCCAAGAAGAGAATGCGGGGTTGCGGGCCGAAGCCTATACCTTGCCGCTCACTCGAGCACGATCTACACACGTAGCTCCACGCCTCATTAACACTTATCTACCTGCGATAGAATCCATTTTCCAATGACAATAATGTCACTATGTTCCACGACAAACTTATTGAAGCATATTTGCGGCTTGCTTTAACATTGACAAGAAATTCCCATCGTTGCACATTAGAATAATATCTACAACAACTACATTACAAAAAGCTCTTATTCTTAACAGATTTAAGCACAAATTCAAAAGCTCATTTGACTAGAATCTGATTTATGGGCTCTGAAAGAACAGTAAGAAATTACCGCTTCGTGAAATAGAAAATAAACAGTTCCAAGCTTATGGATAGAACATTAGCATACACGTGTGCTTTACTGTGATTATTTAAACAATATATTAATTTGTGCTCTTATTAGTAAAAATATAGGCAATTAAATTTTAATTACATATATTATCATCATATTTAACACCTTGTTCAATAGCTATATAGTACTCTACATTATTTCTTATGGGCGTCATTTTTATATATAAACTTGACTAGGTATACTTCATTGTGCTATTAACGGCACCTTTTCCACAGTTATTTTTGGTATTTTATAATTCTAATTATAACTGGGCTCCCATAAAAATGCTAGATATTTAGGAATATTTTTCATAAAACAATGAGCGTTTGTATTATTGTTTCATTGTAATGTATCCAATGATTTAGTAAATGGAAGTAAAACCGCACAGGGGATGATTCTGCAGGCCAAATAGAGCAACCTTTTTAAAGGACCTTCATCGTAACCTTCGGCACAAAATCACTTCCCCATACAAATCAGTTAATCGGTCAATTAGCTGCGGGAATTAAATTGGCCCTATAGAAAAAGTTGTTATACTTCGGCACCAGAATCAGCCCTAAGAGGTTTTGCGTCTATTATCACGTTACTATCTCTGTATATCAAAGTAGCACATTGGTTTGTGTGTTGAAAATGTGAGAAAAGAACATTATTTCCGCGCATTTTCAACACACAAACATTTTCGCTTGAGAAAAATCTTGAGCTCGGAAATTGACTGTGCTTTCTGCAATAGACCTGTGACTTTTTGTTGGGTTTTGTAACGGGTTTATTGTGCCAACAACTCCCAACAAGCCACAACTAATACTCGAGCTTTCGGCCAAGATACAGACTACTATGCATTTACGAAAATTGTAAAACATTTGGTCCTACAGTAAAATCCCCCAAACTTCAAGTCCAAAAAGAGTTACATTCCTAGAGGACATTGGGCAGATAAATATTATGTTTGAAACATAATTGCATTCATAAAATATTATACTTTACTACGCAATAAAAATATGTACATACATATTTTCTCTTGTTAGGATATTTTAAAATATTTTTAAAAATCCAGCGTTTTTATTGAGACACCTCTTTTTCTAAAGAAAGAAATGCAACCTATGTCACGTACCAATAAAGATTGATCCCAAATCGAACATTATTTTAACCCTAAAAAGCTGGTACGTTTAGGTATTTAATCAAATGTCTGAAATTTCATTATTCTAAAGTCTGTAAAGGAGATTGAAACAAGAGGGATTCTATAAATACTTAGATGTGTCCGCGATTCCCCTGATGTCGTTGTTTTTATTATTTTACTATTCCCAATATTTGCCTACACTCGAATTCAAGTTAGATTTCTTCCTTTAGCTTTACATAATAAATGAAGTCTTAAGTTGTAATATAAGACAATAAGGGTATTTGTCTATTTCCGCAAACTAAAACGTCGTTCTCAGGTGGTTTCTATCTGGAATATAACTTAATTAGTTTACTAGTATGTCCTCGTGATTCACAGTCCCGTGTATAGTGCATGGGTATACCAATGCTCTCCCTCTAAAAGAAAAGTGACAATATCACAAAATAGAGTGTCTGTGAACTGAGATACCGAGCTCTTTCCATCTACATAAGCTCACACTCAATCATTTTAAACTATCTACTATACCCCAATTTGTTCATTACTAAAAATAGTCAAATACCCTTCTTGAAACTTAACTCATGGATTATTGACAATTTGTCTTTTAAGTATCCTATCTGTTACACTTGAACAATTAACATTTCATTCTTGACTATTTATTCACAATTTCACATTTTCTACCTACACATCGTCACTCTCAATTCACGAACGACTTAGTAAAAATTCTCTCAGTACATTGTCACAGCAAACGTACTCGGCCGTCACTGGCAGTTATGGGTTAAGCTGTTGACCGCCGGAGTAGGGTTGAGGCTCACGTGTCTCCTGGTGGAGCTTCGCTCACCGTATGGCCCACCAGAGGCGCCATTTGCGGGTCGCCCGTCATGGGTAGTGCGCCAGCGACGTTGTGGTCAGGCCCGGATTCAGGCGAGGGACCGCTGTCCGGGGGCTCCTCGGGTGGCGCGGCGGCAGGCCGGATGTGGTCGATGCGCGGGCGCGGCGAATAGCGCGGCGTCAGCGCGATGCCCCCGACGACTGGGTGCGATTTAAGACTCCCGCCTGGAGGACGTCGTACATCATGCGCTCGTTCTCCTGGCGAACTGCCGACAAACAAAATAGGAGCTTAACGATCATTGTGACACGTCCACGACAGGGGCGGACTTTGCCAGGACCACACTTCGGGCTAATAGCTCTAGATATTCTATCCACCGTCACTAGAGTTGGAGGTGTTTACATTTCCTCGGGCACGTGTGATCAGGGTCTACGGATCCGGGACTCTTAACATCACACTAGATCTAGGGGGCTATGTTTTCAATAATCCGGGCAGGGATTCAGAACAAACTCCAAGATAATCTAGATGGGGTATTGCTACATACTTATTTAAAATGTCAGTAAGTCCTTATTAGTAATTTAATTGTGCTTGAAAATTAGTAAGTAATCGTTATTTTAAGTAGAGGTCAGTAAAAAAAACATTTAAAACTTTAAAAAAAGTTTACCCTAATCATGTATATGACTTGTTGAATTCGAAAGCATACATGTGCTATATTATTTGCTTGCAATTATAAGGGGAACCATAACTACGTCTGGCGTACCCTGGACAATCTGTGAAGTTCCTCTAACGCAGATTCTTGAATTGTTGTATCCCTACGATTGATAATAAGAATAACTTTATTTTTCCATCGACTCGCGAAGAAGAAGGGGAAACAATATGAACATACAATATTATTAATCCTGTGTTCATTGCACTTCCATTTAATTTTTTAAAATAATTTTATAAAAATATACTTTCGTATAGTTAGTATGTTTATATTTACGTTCTTTGTCATATAAAATAAAATAAACATGTCGACAAATAAGATACTTGGAGTAGCGTTTTGTAACTGTTCCCTAAGTGATTCAAAACTGGTGAAACGACACCTAATTGTCCTAAGCAAATACATACGTGTTTAAGGTGCGCTAAGAGGTAAAACCCTCATGATGACATGCTTTCTTAGGGCTGTCAAGTGCATATTTTATTTTTTATTTTTTTCGTTACTAAATAAATAAAAAATATCTAACGCAACAAGCGTATTAAGTGAATAAAAATCGTAATAATATAGTGCCAGTCTTATCCTACTCAAACTGACAGCTGATCAGGACAAACTTCTAACAAAGTTTGGAAACAAATCTGAAAGGATGCTTTACTCGTAGTGTTATTGTAACAATCTGCAATATAAATATAAATATGCACCAGACAACACACAATTGCAAGGAATTAACATCCTTGTTTTACGAAATACCAGACAATGAACTTTTGCCTGGGGAGTCTCCCACGCGTGGAGGTATGGAGTTGAAATTAAAACTATATACTCAGGTTTACAGTCCCTTGAAGCTGTGAAAAAATCAAACTTCTAAGTTAACGTACCAAAAGACACGGCAAAAAATATATTTATATCGACACTAAAAAAAAAAAAATGTATAGTGTACTTTCCGTTAACTTATGAAATTTAACAAGTCTTATCGTCATATAATACAACTACAGGAAAAAATCTGAAAACTTTACATTTGTAATTAAACTGCGAGACTCGATTCCTGAACTGTTTATATGTACCTAAAAATTGTACGGAACCCTCGGTGGGCGAGTCCGACTCGGACTTATTCGGTTTTTCTTCTTTCATAACATACAAAAGGAGAAACCGGCGACTGCAATACAAGAGATAAGAGTAGCCTTCGACTCGCTAAGATCGCTGGTGTCCGATTGTCAATTATTGTGGGGCGCGTGTGAACATTTGAGCCATCACACACATACATACTATGATAAGAGATGGAAGGAGTAAGGGAGACGATTTTTTTATGTTGGTTACTTAATCACGCTTTTCTTAATACATCTTATCTTTGTCAGGTGATGGGCCTTAGTGACAGTACCACATAAACTACTATGCGCACTCTACGAAGATTAATGAACGTGACCGAAGAAAACTTGTGATTGAACTGAGAAAATTGCTTTCCTTTTCACGACTTACCCTAAGTAATCACGTGGAGATATCTATGAATCCATCTCTATTCAATTTGGTTACCTAGGCCGGATTAATTTGTATGGCTTTATACTTATCTAAAAATATACCTAGGTTTTTCGTCGTTTTATTACCTAGTTGTAATATCATAGTAAGTATTGTAACCAACGAAAAAACCATTCAAATGAAGTCAATATCAACCGATGTTGATGTGGATTCCGAATAAAAGTTATCTTGTGTGTAGATTAACAAGCAAAATATCTTAGGCCAGTTTATAGATTGTTAATTCTATATATCTATGTACAATCGTGTCATTGCGTAGATGATGTGCCATGCAATTACTTCGTACCAACTTTACTCGTTTTATGATTTATAGAAAAAAAATCTTGAACTCGGTATCAAATTTCAAAGATATTAAACTTTACCTAAATTAAGTCTACGAATTAAGATGACCCTCTGGTGTATAGTTTTGTTCACCGGACTAAAAAAAAACGCAACAAAAAAAGTCTAAAATATTATAAGTTATTTAAATATTTTATAATCATCCTAATTTCCTACAATGAGAAAGAAAACGAAACTTCGGTATGTACCATTAATTAAATAGGGGAATTCAGGCATTGACTAAACGAATCCCAAAAATTACTTTAAAGAAAAGTAATATTATGTCGTTATATTTCTCGTAACAAAGTTAAAATAAATAATTCCTATTTAGTTTATTGAAGTCGCACCCCTGCTAAGGCAATTAAATTGGCCAAAGGGTAACGTTGTTAAAACTCTCACGTTGAGAGGGCGCGGCTATTAAGGATTTTGTCGCCGCCATTTTTAGAGTTTAATTCAATGACAATTAACGTTTTACCCAGACACAAAAAATATCGTGGTTTTTTATGGGCTACATAGACATCAATCAATAGACCAGATTTTCACGAATTTAAGATTTAACTCAATAAATGCACGGATTCTTTTTATCATTCTTGTAAAATATGTTTTATTTAGGCTTACAAAGTAAATTAACTGCTGCTATAAAATTAAATTAGGCTGATATAAACGGATCTTAAATCATAAAAAAGTTGGACAAAACCTAAATCCAGACTTTATTAACAATTACTGTTGTTATACCTTTTTAATTTTCAAATTGTAACTAGCTTACTCTAGGTACGCTTTGGCTAAAGGTGTTAGTAGAACTGTGTGAGTAAATTAATTTAATAAAAAAATAGAAATCATAGTACAGTCAACGGCAGGTCAACATACCCAAAAAGATAAAGTTCATTAAACCGATTTTCAACTTTAAGTCGGGCATATAGAGATCAATATCAATTGAGAAAATTAGACGTTTTGTGGTTGGTTGACGAACTGTTGTCTATACCTAGGCATATTTTTCAAATGTGCCCTTATGACGACCACGCCGATTGATTAAATTGTTTGTATTTATAGGAATTGTACCGTATTTTGATTTTCTATAACTATTATCTGTTATTAATAGGCTATATACATATATATAGCATCGCATATTAGCGCCCCCTTCATTTCACAAGGTTGGTGAGCTTGCATGGGCTCACTTGACATCTAGTCCATACAAGTGAGATTATATTCCCAAGTACTAAATGTTTTAACTTTTCTATCTAACAGATAGTTAGCAGCAGTAGCCCTATTTGTAAAGTATAGGTATGTGGAGCATGTCGTTGGTGTGTACTAAATTCTAAAATATATACAGGGTGGCCAGAAAAGTGAGCTTCAAAAATTTTTTTTAGGTGCCTCGTATTGAAAGGTCCTCTGAATCACCCTCTATGTACGAGTATGTTCTACGATTTTTCGTAGATTTTGAGTTACGATTTTTTTTTAATAGCCTATGAAGTACTACTTTTTTATTATTATTATGAAACCTTAGAGTCTAGCGCATTCTCTAAAGCTACTTAGAAACTCAGAAATTATCAGTTTAGATTTTTAATTTTAAGTTGTAAATTTTAATGATAACTCACTTAACATAAATTCTCAACTTTAGGTCAATTTTGTAGTAACTTCCATTAAAGTTATGAGGCTGTTTATTTTATTTAAATATGCACAGTTCATGGAAATTTAGCTGCAAGAAAAAAAAATCGAAGAAACCTTCAACTTTTTTTTTGAATTTTTTAAACTGATTTGTTTGCTAAAATTAATTTTAAAAGAGTCATAACTCGAAAACTACGAGAAATCGTAGAACATACATAGGGGTGACTCAGACACCCCTTAACACGAGGCACCTAAAAAAAATTTTTGCACGTCACTTTTCTGGCCACCCTGTCTAATAAAAATATTAGACTCTGTGGTAAACTAATTTCTATATTACTTTTTATCAAATAGATTGTATAGCAACAAAACCCCAATTTACAAGTATCTAATTTAAAACTAAACCATTCTATGTTGAGTTCAATTTTGCTCTCTCACTCTGGCTCTCGCACTCTTTTAAAGTTTTCCAGTGTTTTAAAACTATAAGTTTTACTTATTAGGCCATTGAGTACATTTAGTAGCAAGCAAACGAGAATAGGAATGAGAAGTAGAAAACTTTTAATTTAAAAAACGACGGGGAATGCCTTATGATGGAGTCACAGGTGGTCGTGAACTTACAGTGCTGTCTTACGACAGCACTGTAAGTTCACACACACATTATCTTCGCGTAAACTTAAGAATATTGTTTTGCAAGTTTATCAAGTTTTTATTATATTGTATAAATAAATAAATAAATATTGGACAACATCACATACATTGCTCTGATCCTATGATAAGTAGCTTAAGCACTTGTGTTACAGAAATCAGAAACAACGACGGTACGACAACACCCAGACCCGAGACAATATAGAAAAGTTATTTTCCTACATTGACCGACCGAGAATCAAACCCGGAACCTTAGAGATAGCGACACCAAGTCCGGTATGCTCGCTTCTTGGCTACGGAGGTCGTCATGTATGTCATGACACTTTTCTTATAATCTATCTCACTAAAAGCTTTTGCTTTAGTATATTAGCCGTAAGTGCGGCTACTTACAAGTAGTTTTATCGTTACGTTGTGTATTGAATTAGTGTTTATTGTAATTAAGTTTATGGTTGTTTTTTGTTTCATTCATTCAAGTATTTTATCCCAAATTAACCATAACTGGTGCTATGGTGACTTGATAATAGATAGACGTACTTTAATACATTAGACATCCATAACTCAGGTACAAATGGTTGTGCTTATCACAGAAACACTTGGCAGGACCTGGTGGGATTAGAACACGCAACCGTTTGGTTATTAAGTTCGGAGCCTGATCCACTAGACCGAGATAGCTGTAAAAAAATTCGGTTCAAATACTAGTTGGAAAAAGAGCATTATTTCAATTGTCAGAATATCGAAGTACATTGGTCTTAACATGTTAAAAATATTACTGAATCTATCTTGATCAGAATCATCATCATCATCATTTTAGCCATAGGACGTCCACTGCGGGACAATGCACAATGCCTTGATCAGAATAAAAAAATAAAACAAATACAAATACTTTATAAGTTTTACATTGTGCTTTTATGTAAATTCAACAAACTCACTAGGACTGAAACCTAATTCTGTATCCCCCTCGATTTCTACCCCAGTTCAGCGAACAATCGCAGTTACAAATAATGCCTCTCTATTCTGCATACGTCCGCCACTCGACAGAGCAGAGAATACATTTAAAATCGCTTACAGATCCGGGTTTTCTGGCTCGCCGTCCATCCGTCCACCGTAATACGTTACGCTGGAAGAGTTTGGAGGGCCGCCAGTGCGCTCAGGTGGAAGCCCGCGTCACTAATATGCCTGGGGAGTTCTAGTGTGTATGCACAGTCAAGATCTATGCTATCTATTTATAGTCTGACCACAGATACTCGTATATAAAACCTGTCACGAGGGCGCTAAAATCCGTTCCTTTTGATTTGCTAAATAAATATTTGCTAGATAAATTGAGGATATAAGTTAGACCGCCTCGAGAAACGATAATATGTTATAAGATTTTATCGAAATAATCTTTTTTTTTTACTTTATAAAACTATTTCTATGCACTTGATATCTTATGACAAATGGCAACTTCTAAGGTTTTTTATATTTACCAAGGCGAGTATGTCATACTAACAAAAAATCCATACCATTCTATAACTTGTATAACTCCAACGCAGTGCGATGCGACTGAGACATTTTTGTTTTTTGACAAACACATTCTTTTACGTTGGTTAAAGTTATGGTAAATCAAAAATAACTCGTTGTAACTTTATAGACAAGTAATCAATAGTCGTTTTTTTTTTTGAAATTAAAAATATATTAACCCCTAACCATGAAATCAACGCGAAGTTATGAATGACCGATTAATCGCTTCCATTTCTCTCGGTAATGAGGTCGGAGAAAAATATTCAAATCGCCGATTGGAACCACAGACAACTTAGCCCTATAAAAGCAGCTTTACGTTTCGTTCGATTACACGCCAAAAGAGATTCACCGCGATGCTGACTTGATATTACCTATTAAATAAGCTATCTATGACAAATAGAAATAGAAATAGTATTTATTGCATAAAATATGGTAGTACAGGTGGTCGCAATAATAATGTCCGCATATTTTACCGCGATGCAAAATTTTAACATATTTTAACTTTAAATTTAAAATTACAATAATGATCGATAGTTAACTGAGCCATAACAAGTAATCATTTAATTCTATCAATAAAATACTTGAAATGTAACAAACAAACAATAAATAAAAATCCTACGGTCAAGTAAATATCAAATAATAATAAAAATGTCAAAATTTAAATATTAAAAAGAAAAAATTAAAATGTCAACAATATAACAACAACAACAATAAATAACAAAATACTACAATAATTAAATTACAATTAAGTTTTAATGTCAAAATACTCCTTCAGACTATAGAAACTCTTTTCAATCAGCCACTTTTCTTTTGTAATCTTGATCTGAATAGTTTCAGTGGTAGCTAATTTGTTGTGGAATGTGATTAAAAATTGCAATTGACATTATAAGTTCTTCTTGAATAAAGAGATTGTTCTTCTTGATCTTGAATAGTAAGATATATATATAAGTATATAAGTATAAGAGATAAGTTCTTCTTGATCTTGAATAGTTCATAAATTTTTTAGGGTCTCTTGGTCGCAGTCTAAGATTTACAGTTGGTTTTTTAAACAAACAGTTTTTTACAGTCATCAAAGAAGATACTTTTTCTTGAACTCTAAATTTATCAGGTTATATTTTAAGGATTACATAGTTTTGTGTGTGTGTGTGTGTGTGTGTGTGTGTATGTGTACAAGTATATTGTGGTACAAAAATAATTTTTTTTTTTTTATATTATAATTATAAAATATTAAAATACCTTTTTTAAAATAAGGAATCTAAAACTTGAATAATCAATGTGAAAACTTGCCAGTTGCCATCATATGTTTTTCGGAGTCTATGCGGCCAAAGTGTCTCGGGGATACACTTAGCCAGAGTGCTTGAGGTCGCTTTAAACCCAGTGATTACTTGCCGTAATAAAGGTTCCCGGGCTTTTACTTTTTCGAACTCTTTGGGGACTTGACCTCTTCCCAATGTCTGCTTCGAAAATAGGTACTTTCACTTATAAGTATACCAAGCTAGAAAGATTAGTTTTACCCATGATATTACTTATTAATAATCTTGAAACAGTCAGTCTGTCTATTGAACACATCTCAACAACACTTAAATGTACATACTAACAGCTCCCAGTTAAGCTATTAATTTCCATTATATTTTGAACTTTCATTGTGTAAACAGGCCGTTCAGTGAGAATTTAGCTTAAAATGGAAATTAATAGCTTGATTTATAACTGTATACCGAATTGCTATTCAACGTATTTTCTGGCATTCTGAAATATTAACTTTAGGACGTTATATCAATTATCCAGATTCCAAAATCACCAAAAACTATCAATCACAACTGACATGGACTTAATGAAAGCTAGGATAAGTCTAGGTTTAAAACACAATTTAGACATTGTGAAGGGTCTCCTGAAAGCTGCTATTGAAAATCAAACGGATGCTTTTGAGCCTCTCACATTAAATTATTCAGTTATCAACAAAAGGGTCATTCTCACTGACAATGGAACGTATGTAGATTCGAAAATCAGACTGAAAGCTGTTGCCATCCTTCACTGATTAAGACTTACTTAACAGATAACATTTCACTCGTTTTCGGAGTTGTGTAGATTGGATTACAAATAAAATTTCGATTTTAGTCAGTTTAAATCTCTAACGATTTTCTAACAAAATCAATAATTGCAATTTAGATTTGATAGCAGCTGCTGTTTCGGAATTTGATATTTTAAGTCAGTATAATTTATATGATCGGACTAACTTACCTAGTGACGTCCGATCCTCAATTATGTGAAGTAATCTCGTCCTCATTGTGTACAATGTAGTACGCACTTTTTGCTACTGCACTGATTACAATCTTCAAAGTTAGGCGCGTGCATGAACGCGTCAATAAACTAAAAAATAAATAACCGGAACGTGCCCGCACCGTCACCTATCAATGTCATCTGTCACCTGTCAATGTCATTATTTCAAAGGATAAAACTGGACACAACTTTCAAAAAGAAGGGAAACTAAGTAGTATGTAGGTATTTATAGCATATAATCTTTTTTGTACTTTAAGGATTGATAAATACATACTAACTGGGTCGGGCTGGGGATAGGATGAGGACGAGATTACTTCACATAATTGAGGATCGGACGTCACTAGGTAAGTTAGTCCGATCATATAAATTATGTTCCATAATCTCGTCCTCATTGTGTACAATGTAGATGTTCAAAGAGGAAAGTTGTGTCGACAAAGCAATATAAACATTTATTATGATCATTTATATGATTTGCTAAAGTCTTCGCACATGATAAAACTTTATTTTATTAACTATCTATTGGTAGATGCTTAATTCAAGTTTTATCTAACAAGGATATATTTGTTTGATTAATTCATTGGAATTAATCAACCAACCCTGTATATCGATACAACCCTGTATATCGATACAACCCTGTATATCGATACAACCCTGTATATCGATACAACCCTGTATATCGATACAACCCTGTATATCAATACAACCCTGTATATCGATACAATCCTGTATGATGATACACCTTGTGTGATGATACACCCTGTATGATGATACACCCTGTATGATAATACAACCCTGTATGATGATATAACCCCGTATGCTAATACAACCATGTATATTGATACAGTCCCATCCCATTTGATGACACAAACCTGTACCTATTTTATACCATACAGGTGGGTCAAAAAATGTGTAGGAATTCTATAAAATCGAAAATAGCAAATTTTACTTTAATTGCAATACTCTTTTATTTTTGTTAAAACTGTAAGTCTTTATGAATTTATAGATTTGCTGGGACTGAGACTGATAATCCACCTGTTGTACACTTTTAAGTTTGTGCAATAAAGTTTTAAATAAATACCCCGCGCTATTAAGTAGGTATATTCTTTACGAATAAACTAGAGATCACGCAAACGAAATCGCGGGGCAACAGCTAGTTTAATAAGTTGTCATGGAAATGGAGCCAATGCTTTGAACTATTAATATCCGTCTCATTTATCCAGTAGTATGTAGTACATACTTAGTATATGGTTACCTAACAAGGTAAATTTATCGATGTGCAAGTAGGTAGTTAAGCTAGTATTTCTTCTGAAAAGACTTATTTTATTTTATATAATAAGAAAATCTAGTAACCTTTTAAGTTATCATTGTCTGTAATACAATTTTTTATGCAAATAAATTAGTCTTAGGTATTCTTAATAACTCCCGTTCAAGGTGTAGTTCCAAAGTAAAGGAAACTAAAATAAATAATATGGATGTTTACTATCGCAAATTTTTCATTAATTATATGTTATAAATAAGGAAATTATATACAAATACTACTAGTATTGTTCCAGTAGGGATCCTATTTTGTTGACAATAGTTTCAACATTATTTTACTGAGAAAGATTGATTTGTACGCATCTTCTTAGAAAACCGTTATATGTGTTACACTTGTATGGCTGGAAATCAGTATGAGATTTCCTGCACTTTATGTGTGGATCCCTGGTAGGGGATAGTAATAAGTTAATGAAACAGTCTGAATACTTATTTATAAAAAGATTCAATGACTGGTCAATTCTTGTAAGCTAATAAAAAATAATAATTAAATAAGTAATAATTTACCAATACATCACATCGGATAAGATAGAAAGTTTACTCCGGCTCAAAATACTTGTAGCAGCCTTACAGCCTTAGTCCAATAACAAGGTAAGGCAACATTTATTGCCTGCATTGCCTTAATTATTGCCACTGATCAATGCCTCTATCGTCTCATCCATTTTTTTTTTTTTTTTTTTTTTTTTTTTTTTTTTTTTTTTTTTTTTTTTTTTTTCAATTACGGTAAGTTAGAAATTTTCTGTCATTATTTATCATCTCCATTTTTGCTTTACATGGTAATTTAATATCTAATAAAATTATTTATACATAGACTTACATAGGTACTTGACAATCTTCAATTATAATTGTAAGATTCATGCCTTAATTTAAATAATAATTTTAAGTCAGTAGTATATTTTTTATGAAGTTTATAGTTTCATGGATACAATTTTAATTTTTTAATTATGTTTTAATAAATCATATTTTATTATAATCATCTATTTAAATATGAACCTTTGTTATCCACCTGGGATAATTCAGTTTATTTACTATCTTTAGTATCTTGATAATTTAATGATTGGATGATTATTTATCTTTGTCTTCAATTTTTGGTATCAAACATTTTCACAAATAATAAAATGTCTAGAAATATATGGTTTATAACAAAAATATATTAAAAATATATTTAGGTCAGATTTGAAAATTCTAGTTATCATTGGAACTTTGTGTCTAGTTTTGAATTTTTCTTACTTTTCCAAAGGTAGCAGGTACCTCCTTAAAAATTAAAATAATTGGTTTTCGACCTTATGACAAGTACATAAGGATCAATTATGGTGCGACATTTTTGCCTGTAAATAAAGCTGCATAAATCTTTCCATGGGTTTTTACTGACTGAAAATATTGGAATATAACATACAGTTACAGTTAAAAAAGTTTTTAATTATGGTAATTTTTATCTTGTTGATAACAAGGAGAATTATTTTTCCATTTCTGTAACAGTGGTCTTCACTCACATTATTTGTAAGTAACACTCATCTTGAGTGTGTCTTTATTTCACTTGATGAAGACTAGAAATAATCTAACTAGCCATGGCGATCAGCTAGAATAATAACCTTAAGTCAGTAACAGTGTTAAATTTTAATTGCTTTCATAGATTATTATAGAATCTTGAGAATTAAGCTTGATACTATGAGAATTTAAGGTTTACCCGGTTGTAACCAGATCTAATATTATAAGTTACACAAATGGGATACCATATCAGTTGTATAGGAACATACAAACATGCACCAGCCAACATCAATTTGTCATGGTCTCCAAACAGGGAGTCAACTTCCCTGTATTATGAGGTACAAGACAATGTATCTCGCCAGGGTCATTCGACCAGAGTATCGAACCTGGGACCTTTTACGTTAAGGCACTTCACGAATCAAGTGGACTAATGATCTTTAAGTCACAGATATCAATTAGCAATGTCAAGTAATGTTTATTTATTTATTTAAGCTTTTTAGTAAAATATAAGAGAAAAAAAAAAAAACTTAATATGGTCATAACTACATGAACTATTGGAGTAAACAGGTTGTTTTCTATGGTATGCTTTATAAAGTCTTGCCCTCTTGGGCCAACATCAAGAAGTATCTCAATTACTTGTGGTAAAAAACTTGTGGAAATCCACACCGAGATAAACCATAATTTGTAAAAGCGCTATTTATCATTGCCTTGTATGTATATAAATGGGGCAGAATAAGACAAGCAGATCTGAGACCAACAGATTGTCTTGGTACCATTAATGGTTGCCAAAGGCCCAATTTGATAGTAACAACTGATGAAATTATTAAAAACTTAAAATCTTTATAAACAGACTGAAATTGTCTAGGTATATGACTTGTTTACACAAGACTCAGAATTCCTTAAGCCTTCAATATCAGCAGGCAAAGGAGCTTCTTTCATAGCCTCCTTAGAGTCAAAGTGTTGAGTTGAAAAAATTACTAAGACGAAGGGCATTACCTCATGGTCTCGGTACCCATATTCTCCCTCCTCTCTTTTTTTCTTTAGTGGCATTCGAAGATATGTATCGTCTTGATACTTTTGTGTTCGACTATATTTTCAACTTCAATTAATGAAGTCGGTCTCTGGTCAACCTTATAAGATTTGCAGACCCGCAATATTATAACAAAAATTTTAAGCCACAGGCTAACCCCTCGTGAAAGCAAGTGGAAGTGTTATAATTCTGCTGCGAGACAGACAAGAGGAATAATTGTTCTCTCGGTACATATGATGCGCTAGAAGAATTTTATAATATTAATAACTTACCTTATGCTATTACAGATCCTTTGTAGTATATTTCTGGTGCAACATTGTATCAGTCTCATGGTCAACTCTTCATGAAGACTAGAGCCATAATGTTACGTCTCAGGAGGAATCCCTCGAGGAGACGCTTCAGACTGAACAAAAACCCACTGGCCACTCCATCGTAAAGGCCAGTGCTTCTGTACAGAGCAGTTTCTGTGGAGTCATTCGGAGACATGACAGACAACTAGAATGAACATATTGATCACCAACGGCCAACCTCCCGTGAAGGCTCCGATGTCATTCATTCTGAGACATGAGAGACAACTAGAATGAACTTAATGATCACCACGGCCAACCTCCCGTGAAAGCTCCGATGTCATTCATTCTGTCTCGTTTGCGGGCTGAAGAATAACGCAACTCTGTCACACACACTCCTTGTTTTCATGATTAATTTCTGGCTGATTATGTTGTTGGAGTGGAGGCCACGTCTCGGCGAACGTAGTGTAGGACGCTTCTCAACTCGATGGGCCGACGAACTCGGGAATATGGCTAGATACATTTGTATCAAAGCAGGAGATCGTACTCCTTGGCGCTCTTTGCGTCCTTCCCGTACGTCCAGCAGTGAGCTGTAATAGGCTGAGATGATGGTGATGGTGATGATATTATAAATATAATAACACTAAAATTAGTGTGCTGTGGTGGTGATAGAAATCGTAGTAATCGTAATAATTGAGCCGAGGTATCGGTCCAACAATTTCACAAATTCAACTGACAAGTTTTGTTTTCCAGCCACCATACTTTTACACAAACATCACCGTATTTTCTTCTTGGTTTTTTGCATTTGTATGTAAGCTGTAAATCACTAATTAGTTTAAAAACTAATTTATTCTAAATATTTATGTCTTCAGTGCTGTGTACAAAAAAGTACAATGACATTGACAGGTGACAGATGACATTGATAGGTGACGGTGCGGGCACGTTCCGGTTATTTATTTTTTAGTTTATTGACGCGTTCATGCACGCGCCTAACTTTGAAGATTGTAATCAGTGCAGTAGCAAAAAGTGCGTACTACATTGTACACAATGAGGACGAGATTATGGAACATAATTACAAATTATTGTCCGTAGTAAGGGTAGTAAGGGACACACTGTATATAAATTATTGACTAAAATATCGTCTAAGTATAGTGTATGATTATTTAAGTTTTAAAAGTGTCACTTGCTTGCGTCACATTTCTAAAGACAACTATGAAGACATAATCCCGTGAAAGGCCACAAAGTTTGACTAAAATCTAGTTTATAGTAAAGCCAATCCAAAGGAATGTGATTGTCTGGCTGCACTCCAACTTCGTTCACACTTAGCTACTCTTGGGCGACTGTATTATTATACGATAAAGGGTAATACGAAAATCCGTTTTTAGTTTAAAATTCCAGAATAATGATAACAATATTTTCTTAGGCATATATTATCTAAACGTTACTGTTTTTGATGACACGATGTATTCTTATGTGATTAGTCAAATAATGACCGTTTTAAGTTGTCCGGGAGAAGAAAAACATTACATAATGTATATGATAAAAATCACGTCTTTTAAATATAAAAACAAATATTTTCATTCGTCAAAAATGAAAAGTTGACAGGATGTCAACATCTTACCATCATAAAAACATAAAATCTCCACAATTTTCTTCTACATCACGCATTCTGAACTGCTTTCTTATTCGCTAATACATTTACACTCCGTATCCCACATGTATGCTTGAAGTTTGAAAACTGATTGATTTTATTGTTTTATAAAAGTTTTAATTGAAAAAAAAAACTTCGAGATTAAATTCTTGTTTTTTATTTTTACAAAATTAATCAGAACATATTTATTATTATACCTATTTAACATTTTATTTTTTCCTATCTAAAATTGTTTGTCTTTCCAAAAACCTCATCGATAAAACTTTCTCAATTTAAGAAAAACTAATCATTATTATTTTATTAAGTAGAGAAAACATTGCAATTGTTTTTAATTTCTGAAATCATTAGAATGACCTATCCGTGAATCACATTAACATACATTGCGAAAAGCTCTAATCATAAGAGGTTGTGTAACAAAATATCCATTACCAGTAAACCTGAATTGTAAAAATAAAAATGCCCCCGAAAAACTGTTATATGCATATCAATTTCTCGTAATGGATGCTTGAACATTACATTATTTTAAATTTTAACGGAAAATACTAGTTAGAATATACTATTATTAATACAATTAACAAAAATGCAAATAACTATATCGTAGTAGATAACATTATATGTTACATAAATATATAGAATGTGTATTTAATTTACCCCTAATACAACTATTTAGTAAACCTATATATATATATATATATCGTCTTCCCTAAAAAATCCCAAATGAGTCAGTTTGGTCAATATTATGAGTTACATTACAGAAAGAAACAAAAGAAGCTCGAAAGCTCAAAGTTATTAACAGGTTGTCTCAGAAGTCACAGAATAGCTCTACAAAACTAATTATTTTCATCTGAAATTCTAATGGGAAATTATTCCAGGTAAGCAAACCTGAACCGTCATTCAACAGGGGCTATTAATTTGGAAAATACAAACCTAACAATTGCGGAACAAGTTTCTCGCCAAGAGTCAATGCGAAGTTTATTTTCGGAGTATCGGTACGTTCGAAGCGGCTAATAGCGTTTACCTAGATTCGGCAAACCAGTCGTAGTGACGTGCTATTAGCATATTTGAAATTTAGCCAATCAATTTATTTTTTTGTAAAATCAACTAAGTAGTAATAATATGAGCATTTTAGTAAAGCACTAAAATTTACACTTGGTTCTTAATAATATGTATGATCTAACCAAAATTTTGGTTCACTCATAATTTGTTATATTTATTATAGGAAAATTCACCAACGATGGCCAAAAGATTACATACCAAATTCAAAAACAAATAAATGAACTTGCCAAGATTTCAATACTCTAGTGAAGTAGATAATACTCGGTACTATCCGAGAGTAGTCGAGTTAACGATCCGCCAAAGACGTTGCCCGGATCTTGAGTTGTTTGAATGAACAACAAACGTACCTATCATAGCATACTCGCAGAAACAATCAAATGTAGCCGTTTGAGTTGGTTTGGAAACATTCGATAGACTTTGGTATGGATGAATCGGTGGGAAGTTTGATAAACGAGTATTTCGAAATCGGAATATCGTATTATCTGCGATTGAATTTCAAAGTATTTTTCCTTATAGAAAATATTCTTAGTACATACAGAATTACATCAGGTAAAAAGAAGTTGACAAGAATAAAGTCCTATCCGCAATCTCTTACTCGAAAAACAATGATAAAGTAAGTTTATTCAGAATTTTTTACTGCGACGTCGTTCAAACAAGCTTGTTTTCTAAATGGGCCTTAGGTATTTTAGTTTTATCAATAGTAATTGATAACTTCAGTTATTTTAACACTGCTAACAGCTAAACATATTCTCTGCTAGCAATACTTAGGTATTATTCTTTTTTCAAAATTAGCTGTTTTAAAAATGGTCACGGCAGACTTAAGACAAAAATAATGGATAAATATCATGGTAAGTCAATTCACTGCTAACGAAGTCGATGCGAAAAATGATTTCACAGACTAATCTAACCGAGTTCGCTACGAAAGAGTCTAATCTCCGGCAAACGACATCCGTAGGAATGACTGTAACACCAACAAGAACAAGACTCAAGATGAAAGTGCCCGAGTTGCCGATAGCGCATACTATCTTTATATTACGGTGGTGATGTTCGTGCACAATGGTAGCTCGAGTTATTTTCGAAGAAGTATCGTGACGTTGAAAACAACGGAGTATTGTACATGGGGCACACTAAAAGTTTTGCACTTCTAGCTAGTCGAAACTATTTGAATTTCGAATGTTATATATTTTTAAACGTTGCAACCTTCTTAGTAATAAAAAAAAACAATTGGCGGGAAATGATTTGTCAATTGTTTTTTATCACACATCAAAGTTCTACGTACGCAACGAAAATAGAATTAAGTCGAAAAGATTTTAGAGCGATGATTTTTTATGATTTTAAAAGTTCTCTCTCTCCGCAAGACTGTGCTTCACTCCCAAAATGCTTTTGGGAGAGAAGCACCTTGTTTGAGCACCGTGAGGCGATGGTTTGCTGAATTTGAGAGAGGTTGAGTTTCTTTACATGACGAATTTCGTGAAGGGCGACCTTCAACTGCCGTCAACGAAAATAATGTGACTACTGTTAAGCGGCTAATTGAAGAAAACCCGCGGATTACCTATGAGACAATTCGAGGACTATTGGGGATTGGTATGAGCAAAATTCAGAAAATTTTACACGCTTAATTGAAAGTTCGGAAACTTTGCTGTCGTTGGATCCCTCATGAACTGAAAAAAAAAAACAGCATCTTGTGAATGGGTGTTTGAAAATGAGAACAGGCCAACAAAAGTGAGGCAGGCGAGAAACGTTGGTAAAAAAATTATCACGTTTTTTTTTCTCAGCTACGGGTCTCATCTATACAATTCCACTTGAAGATCAAAAGAGTGTTAATGCCGAGTAGTATTCTACCATTTGTTTACCCAGCGTGTTAGAAAAAGTTCGCGAAAGACGATCCAAAAGCCGCGTTCTCCTACATCATGACAACGCTTCTTCACACACTTTTACCAACTCCGAAGAGGCAGTGATAGCGTTCAATCAGCACGTAGAAAACATGCCTTCAGATCTGTGGTCCTCCTGTTTTAAAAAATGGTTCGATCGCATGAAAATATGTTTAAAATGTAAAGGAGAGTATTTTAAAAAGCAATAAACATAATATTTTGGTTATAACGTGTTGTTTTTTTAAGTTACGCAAAACTTATAGTGTGTCCTACGTATAATCTACTAGGTCTATTTATAACCGGCAATGATACGACTAAATGACTCATAATAATCTTAATCTTTCATGTTTTACATCTTTCTGTAAGCACCAACTGTTACTTCTGTGCAATAAAGAGTATCTCTAGCTATCTTATAAAAGCCTAGTTATACGCTGTTGATTTGAATAGGCCTCACTAATAGCGCGGCAGTCACTTATCTTCAAACCCTTTTCTATCTATTGTTTTTAATTCAATTAGAAATTAAATACATCTGATCATTATTCATTAATAAACTCAATTTGGGGTTTTTGAAATGAAAGAATTTTCCTTTTCAATTTGTCTTTATTTAGGTAAAAACGGTTCTTATAATTATGTGTGCTTAGCTTTATTGCTATGGATTTTGATCATACTAACTACTATTAATATTTTCTATTTATATTCACCACATTATTTTAATTAATGCTATACTTACCTTCTTGGTTCATGAGTTATTTCTGTAAAAGTAATAAAAATCTATTAAGCAGAATTGAATAGAGCTGGAAATGTAATTTCTTATCTTTCATTTTCGTTTTCTTGAGACATTTCCATATGAAAGGTCGTCTTTTCAATATTGCATAGTGTAAGGCAAAGGATATTCTAAGTGTATTTTATTACAAAACGCGACTCTTCAAATGCACTTCAATAAAAACTGGCGTCGTAGGTACCGTGTCGGTCTGTGACACCTGAACTTTATTGAAAATGGAAGTACCTACCTACGATTGTGTTGTGCACGACAAAAATCTACGATTTTCGAATTACGTATATTACACTATACTACGTCTTGCGAAACTATTTGACAGATAGTTTTTGACAAACCCACTCGTGACAATTATAGACAAAAATATGTAATTATAGTTAGATAGTATACGTAATGTCATCATCATCATCATCATTTCAGCCATAGGACGTCCACTGCTGAACATAGGCCTCTCCCATTGACTTCCTGATTATCCAGGTTGAAAGCGGCCTGCGTAAAAACGTAATTAATAAAATCAAAATTATGGAACTTCTGTATTTCATAATGAAACAAGAATGATAACTTTTAAAAGTTCAGTCTTCAAGTTATATTTTTCAACTGCTTTAAAATCCAGGCAAACGTGTGTAAATATTACGGATACTTACATTCTGATAGGTAGGCATGCTACTTACTTGTTTGGCATCGGTTTTGTAATAACGTCTATTAAATTGCGGCATTACTGTACATGTACTCCCACTGTTTAAAATGTCAATAACCAATATGCGATAATTACCTAAAATTTTCCCTGGTAGACATCAGGAACCCGATTCAGAACCGTGCGGTAACAAATTGTCGACCGGTAATCTCGTGACACTCATATTAAATCCTTAAATCATAATTATAGTCCTCGATCAACACTTTGTTATCAAACGGTTCTGAATCGGCAGTCTGATCACGCTACAAAAATCTTACTTTACGTGATCGGTCGCAGAATTTGTTATTATCTCGAATGGCCGCATGAGATTGCACGAAAGTATGATCGAAATGACAAAGAGTGTCTTGTGAAAAAAACACTTCCCCAGTGTTATTGTACTGAATTTTAGCGATTTCCTATGAGGGTGACATATTCACTGAGTGAATAAACCCTCTTTAATAATTAAAGATTTAAAAGAAAAACACTTCCCCATACAAATAGAAATAGCTGATTTGGTATAGGTAATATGGTATAACGAAGTGATTTTGTTTCATTTTATTTTAATGACGGTTTTATAGAAAAAGTTGTTGCATTGGTTCAAAACTAATGAAAATTCACTCAATATAAATATGTCTCCACTTCTCTACGAGTAACAAAGTGGAGAAGTTGGTTTTCTTCATTTTACTGTACTAGAATTTAAAGAAAGACTTTAAAATGATCTACACTCAGGCACTCAGCGACAGATAGGTAAAACTGGCTAAGCATAACAAGAAAAAACAAATCGATAAAGTACTCACGACGCGGACGCTCATTTAAAAGTTACCTCGACGCTAGGAGGAGGATATAATAATCTATGGGATCTTGTTAAAATAGGTACAATTAAAAACAACCTATCGCACTAGGATAGGTACTCCATCATAGAGTACATGGTATACAGAGTCCTAAGTATTGGTACAAGCAAATATCTCTGAAACCGGTCGCGGTGGCTTAAACACAAAATGAATTATTATATTTTGTGATCACCTGAGCCTATCTGACCTGGGTCCTACGGCGATTTATAGAGGTTTAATGGTGCGACAGTGATTTTGAAAATAATAAAAGTATCTTTGTGATGTTGTCAATTTTTTTTAATAATATTTATTGTTAATGTTGTCTTCATAATATAATTAAATGTTTGATGATTTTAGTTATAATAATGATAAATATGTATTAGTTATGTTAAGTTTTAAACGAGTAAAGCATCATCATCATTATCATCATATCAGCCATAGGACGTCCACTGCTGAACATAGGCCTCCCCCAGTGACTTCCAGATTGTCCAGTTGGAAGCGGCCCGCATCCAGCGGCTTCCTGCAACCTTTACCAGGTCTTCTGTCCACCTTGTAGGTGGACGTCCTACGCTGCGCTCGCCGGTACGTGGCCTCCATTCCAGAACGTTTCTGCCCCATTGGCCGTCAGTTCTACGTGCCATGTGCCCCGCCCACTGCTACTGTTTAAAATGTCATTATCACCATCACGAGTAAAGCAATTAAGTAATAATTGTAGCTAAATGTTTCATTCAGAAATGTTGCATGCATCATTTGAACCCTAATTAAAGCAGTATAACATCAACCTCGATTTTTTTCCTCCTGTACTATAGTTTACCTTAAATTACTAGTACTTATCGATTTATAGACAAGCTGACAACACATGAAAACAAAGGTAACTACTGAATAAATCGATGCAAAATAATATGTTTGTTTGCTTGGTAGCCCGAACAAACGAATACTGCACTTTTGTAACTGCAAAAGTTTGAACATCTTGTTCACAACCATGATTTACAAAGCCAAGACCATTGACTATATAGGACCTAATTCTGTTTGTAACCTAAGTCTGTCTGTTTCAAGCACTTTATGTACATTATAGCATCTTTGGAGAAAGCTTTCCTTCGGTTATACTTACAAATAATATGGTAAGTAGTTAAATTGGAAATAGTCCTTAGCACATTATATAATTATTTAAGAGCACCTTAAAAAAATTTACACCTCGTAAATACTTAAGTAAATATAAGTACTAATAACTAGCTATACCTGGTGTACAATACAAAAATTAGGACACTCCTATAGCAAGTAAACGTTTTTTGCTGCTGATGTAAAACAACTTTTACTATGGGGCAACTTCGAAATCGGGAACAAATATGCAGATGGAGATAATGATGATGTATGAATGTAGCAGACAACTTTTTTATCATTTCGATGTTGCTCTCATAGTAAAAACTCTTGTTAAAGTAGTTTAACTAGTCAACCCTGAATGGTTGCATGAGGCCGCGTAACAATACACTGTTGTGTCTCGTTTTGCTGAGATAAGGGGTTATTGTTTTCTTCTTTTATACACCCTGTATATCTTCAAGAGTGTTAAAACTGCGTGTTTTAAAATTACATTTCCGAGTGTCAGAACAACTGTTGATCCGTTTAGTACACCGTCTTCGAAGTCCGCAGAGAATGTAAATGTAAAGTGGGTCGCCAAAGGGACGGTTGCCGGTTAATTTCCACAAAGTTCGCCTCACTTGTTTTTATTCATTTACAACTTCGGACATGTCTAATGATGTCTATCCCAACTGTAAGGGAGCACAAACTAGCAAGTTTTCATACGTTCAGTTCTACTCGAAAAACATTAACAATGAGGCCATTATTAAGTGCAATCGCCTAAGTGAGACAATCTTAGTGTGAGAGATATCATCTCGATATGTTTATCTATATATCGCGTCTCAGGCGCGCACACGCACTGTAAAAATCTGTAGGTACTCCTAAGTTAATAGAATTGGAAAATTATCTTTTCGACTTTACCTACACTTCAGCTTAAACTTTAAAGGTGTAGGTAACATGGCAATTGTCTTTCCCAACTTTTTGTAGGCTAGTCAGAGACGTGGACTCGATAGGCATATACGTGCATTGGATAGGTTTTATCCTATAATTGGGTTCGGTAGACAGCCATGTTATAGCACACCGCCTACGTCCTTGAAAATAAGCAAAGTTATGACCGTGGCCGAATTAGATTACGGGATCAATATTTACACTTGAGCGTTGCTCTTGTCAGTAGAGTATTTACATCTTAATGCTCTCTGATCTTCTCTTCACGTCTAATAATTTAGTTTTAGCTTTTGTAGATCCCTTGCGAAATTTCAGAAATTTAGGCCTCCAGGAAGAACCCATTATTGTGGTTTCATTGGCATGAATGAAACACAGATACTGGTTCGATATTCCCTCTGAAACACAAACCACAAAGTGCCCAAATAAGTACTCAGGTTGCGCCCAATGTTGCTAAACTCAAGCGATCGTTTTCGATCCGAATAAGCCAACGGGCTATTTTTGTACTGATCGGATCGCCAAAGAAGGGATCTTTTATTTCCAAAGTAGAATTTTGCCCCACATATTTTTGTTCATTTACAAATTCTGACAATATCTATACCGGACCCAAGTGATGGTACTTAGTTAGCAATACTTGAACTACGCTTACTTGCAAGTTTATTTTCGATTTCTTTATTTTAACGATTTTATCGTTTATCAGGGACCTTACCATTAACTTTACAGTACCTAAGCAATGTTGTATCTAAGTATAACTCTTTACAAAAAAAACAAAACACGGTTAAAATAATACTGTTTTAAGAGCTCACTGCTCTATTAAGATATTAGTAACAATAACACATCGGAATGGTTTTGTAAATTGATAATTTGTGTATTTTTACAAATAATTATATAAGGCCTCACTTGCACAACACAACCTTCTGAAATCGAGATTTAGGCTATATCTAGATTTAAGGTGTGCAAGTGGCTTTAAAAGTATCAATATAACTACCGGTTTTGTACTACAAGTTTTCTTTTGAAAGCAAATTCTAGCTTGATTACCTACCTACCTATACGTACTACCTTGGTACCTCCTACTAATTAATTGCCAAAGAATCTTAAAGGAAAACCTCGAGATTTGGCCCTGTAATGAACAAAACAGTACCGGATTTTAAAAATAACACTTTTATGACTACCTACAATCGTTCAAGAGGCAAGGTAATTCTATTTCTGAGTGGAAATGACTGAAACAAAACATAAATCATTAAGCTCTCAAGTCTCAACACAAAACAGAATTGATGGCTTTCCAACTTTCTAATGGTGAGTCGACTATTCTCGCGGGGGCACATCGCGTTCGTTTAGCACGAAAATTAATATCTGAGAAAGTTACAGTAAAATATTAATGTCTTTATTAATGTAAGTACCTACTTGTGTTACTTGAAAATAGATTATACCAAGTCTGTAAAGTACGTTTTTCTTCGCTTAGCGAACAATGTAAACAATCTTGGCATGTCTTTTTACAGAAAAATCTGTTTATAAAATCAACGAACCGTTAGAATAAAAAGGATTTTGTGTATTATGATTAATTACCATTCCATTTTATTTTTAAATGAACAATTTCATATTTGTCATGTTATAATTGTGTTTTTTGCAAATAAACTATTATACTTGAACTCGAACTTTATAAAAATATTTAAAAACAGGTAAAATTTGTTCGAATGTGGTAGGTTATCTCTAGAACTACTTATTCAATTTAAATATCATTTGACTTATAATTGTAATAAAACTCGGGACAAAAACAAGAACGCATACTTCTTTGTTTTTGGCGATGAACGTGTGTCCAGAGGGATGCAAAGTAGATGTCATGATGACAAAGTGATTATTAACGTAGATGTCACTGGTCAGCTGTCAAAAAAGGACACCTATGAAAACAATACCAATATTTACTACCCGTTTTCGACGGCGACCGCGTCGCGGCCACAGATAGTGTCAATACAGGGGACTGGTAATACAAGTGAATCGCTTTAACAGAATATTCTGCCCAATACGGTGAACAGCTTTTACTGTTGGGCCAAAGTCGTAATCGCAACACAAAAAAAACATGCTCCATAAATTACCGTCGAGGTAAATGGCTATTTTGTATGAAGAGGTGATCTTTTTTCTCCCGATTTCGATATTAGTAACATAGTAAACGTTTGTTATTTTAATGGGTAAAATATACGATTAACCGGTTGAGGATTATAAGACCGCCGGCGGTCGCATAACAATGTAATTTCTATTGTGTCTCGTTCACACATGCTTGAGTGATGACGCTGACTAGAACCTAATGACCTTGGGCAACAGACACATGCACGTCAAGCAGCGCGCGGTCACTGTCGAATTTAGTAGAAATGACAGAGAAGGTGCTGCTTGCAATGAAAGGGCCTAAATGACAAACCACAAAATATAGGATGTTATTGAAAATATCCACTTTATTGAAAATCAAAAGTGGCCAATTACTTTAGTAATATAAAAGCCATAATTAACATTACTATACATATGTTAGAATAATTTAAATGTAGGTATTTTCAGAGGCAAATTTATTTGTTTTCCATCGAGTGAAGTTTGTGGAATCGTGTTTTGGATATGAGCATTAGTTCAGAAATACGATCAATAATAACTGCCTTGAATTTTTTAAATGATATGACCTATACAGGGTTACATTGCAAGGTTTTAAATTAAGATCTAGAGAATAATTTAAAAGTGCGTCTTCATGGTTTTTTTTAATTACTACTATTTTAATAACATTAACTTTAAAATATCCGG
This sequence comes from Anania hortulata, assembly GCA_963576865.1. Lineage (NCBI taxonomy): Eukaryota > Metazoa > Arthropoda > Insecta > Lepidoptera > Crambidae > Anania > Anania hortulata. The sequence continues at coordinate 13,363,051 of OY756396.1, read as the reverse complement.
GAAAAACGACAACGTGAGCTGCTCGATCATTCATAACAACAAGCGTACGCCGCGGCGCCTACGCCGAGGTCCTTGTTGGCAATTTCATCGACGCGAACCTTACGACGTAAAGGCTAAGGTTAGTTTTCGCACGCCATTGTGACTAATAATGCATTGAACTTTGTAGTTTTAGGTTGCACAGAGATAGTGCGTGCGTATTTTTTATGAATGAGACAAGATTATCCACGCTTACCATGTTTTAACAGCGGGTAGTAATAATGAAATATTTAAAAAAAGAGTTTGTATTTTACATAGATCGATTTAGTTACTGATTCTGAGTGTCTGAGTCTGAAAAATTGGCACTACCTTGAAATGTAACCCTATATAGACTTTACACAAAACCTTCTTTTGTTAGCATAATTTGTCTACATTCAACCTCTTAAGGTCTTGGTTCTCGCCTCATGAGTCATCCTGTATACACGTCGGTTGATTAGTTTACCGATAACCGAAAATAACAGTTTGAAGTTGTGGAACTCATACTTCCATAGACAACTAAACATAACTCGTAGATGGATAAATAAATAAATTGTTTAGATACTGTTTACCACTTAGCCATCACTTTTGAACAATATCCTAACGAAAGTTTATAAACAAGTTTACAACTTGTTTAGGGCGAGTCGCCTTCAATTATCCGAAACAAGATTCGAGCTTAGTTATTGAGTTTAGAGCTCAGGTTGTTAAAGCATATTCGTTACATAAAAGAAATTTGCATCGTTAAAAATATAAGTTGTAATTTTAAAAAACGCCTGAAAAAAATCAATTCGGTAAATTCAAATTAGACCAATTGGTAATTTATTGCAGTCACCGTCAGGATAAAATTAGATTAGCTAGGGCTTAGTACGTCTGAAGTAAGACAAAGTACCTATCATTTAAGCTCACGTCTGGTTTGTCCGAAATTCGCGAGATTTTATGAATTCGTACCAAATTATGACTAATTAGTATGCAACAGACAGTTTTTGCTTTTAAAAAAGTCGTCTCACTTTGAAATAGCGTGTAATTATAATTATCATTCACGTTACGTATACGGGCATGAAGGTAGTGTTGTCTATGGGTAAAAAAAAACAACTCATATGTAAAGCTGTAAGCATGCTGGTTATGTATTTTACCTTGCTTTTTACAGATAAATCCATTGAATTCTTGATAATGCCGGATCAAAGAAAATAGCCCCCTGAAAAAACGGAGAAAACACCACACAGCTAAAGATCAATATAGGATATCATAATAAAGATCCTTGAAAAAGGCCGTTCCACGATTCATCCAGATAGATCGCAATGACTGGAGACGGCACTCATCATCAAGGCGAATAAACAAACGGGATCACGATCCTCAACCTCTGAGAGACTCAACTATTGAAGAGGATCTTGCTTTATAGAGTTTTACAGCCAAACAGCAAAAATCATTTTGCCTAGTCTGTTGGCCCGTCAATGGATCACAATCATTTATCTCAGCTGAAATTCAGTATGTTTAATAGAACTAAATATATAATTAAATTTCATAAATACATACATTAATTTTTACGGTACGTTTGCAGTCAATTTCGTAATTTTTGCATAAACTATTTGAAAACATGTCATCGTATGTATTAAAAAAGAAATTCATAAACAGTTTTAGCGCGGATTTAATGTGAATACGAAAAAAACTTACTTCATTTGTTATTTACAAAAACCTGTACGCAAAGTTGTAAACTGTGTCGTAAATTAACAGAATACCACAGTCCATCTGTTGAATAAAGTGGCACCTTTCCCGTTTAAGCCTCATAAGGGTAACATTATGTCCGCCTGCGATAAACGCGAGGGCCCTTTGGGACTTGGTCAAGTGGGAAGCTACCTGCGTGAATTAAAATTATGCAAGTGATTCCAAATTAGATTATAGTTACTTAATGTGCATGCAGTCAGTATCTAATACTCTACGACTTGTGGTTTTGGGAAGCTGTTTTATTAGATTTAACTGACTCTTTTAATTTTTACTTTACGCCAATTATTGGTTAGGTTACTTACAATTCTAACATCTAGAATATATTTCTGCACGTGGAATGTAATATTTAGCTTTTTTATGTACAGTTTATCTTGTACTTTACAAAATGGAGTAAAATCAGTAGAAATAGATGTACTTCATCAGATTAAATAATTACCTTAATATTAAATTAGAGTAGATATTTGTGTCTAGTAGATTTTAATATATATGTGGTAGATTACATTACATTACATAATAACCAGCGTAGATATTTAAACTAGTTCGACTTTGAAACATAACACGTGAAACTTCAATATTCTGAGCACATGAAAAAAGCCTCGATACGAAACTACGAAGTAATAAATTGATCAACCCATTACAGACTTCACGAGCGGAGTCGTAACTTAGTTTGTGAAACAATTATACGAGAAAATCTGAAGCAATGTGGGGTTACGAAGGATTGCTTTAATGGAAATACCTGACTAAGACATGTCGTGTCTGCTGTGATTACACGAAGCAAGGGTTAACTCAACAATTATTATATTATCCACGGTTTAGCTAGCCGTTTGAGTAAATTTAATTTACATCTTGTGGTTGTGAAATTGTGTGAGGACTTTGGCAAGATAGGTCTTTTAAGTTTGACAAGTTTGCCGAATAACTTTTACCGCTATTTTCAAGAAATAGAACGTTACCCTTGTACGGTAGGTATTTACTAAAACGATAAGTGATCCATGATAATAATTAATTTACAAATTGAATATTCCAATACAAAAGTAAATAAATCTAATTAGTAACATATAAAAAAAACGGCACCGCCGTGATAACATTCCCATATTCATTTATTTATTTATATAGTAATCAGTATTATACTGCTTTTACAGTCACAAAAAAACCTTAGGTCGAACTAGACGCGGAAACATTACCCTCCTTTTCACAGCCGGATGAAACATATTAAACGAGATTCCCTAGTCTCGTAAATAAAATCCCCGCCACGTCGACTTCAAAAATGCAAATGCAATTTTACATTGTCAGTGCGTCAAAAAATTCAATTTTATGTTTTATGACAAATTAAATGTTACATAATAATATGACTGTTGTTGCAGAAATTAATCAATTTTAGAGATCTAACCTTCACACAGTAAGTACCTAAGAAGTGTTGACTTTCCGTCAAACTCTACCTCTATACAGAAAAACAAAATAAGTTTGAAGTACCTACTACTGTTTCAGGAGATCATGTTAAGGCAGCAATACCTAAAAAAAAATTTTACAGCAAACTAACTCTTTAATAGTCGGCAATTGTAATATTTCGAAAAATAATACGCTTCATTGGAAATTTAGTGGATTTAAGAAGTCCGAATAGTTACCTCGCTGCCCTTAAGTCCTTGGAACAAAAGGTCTCAACCTTTGAGATGGCACTAAGTGACCGCTTATTACTAATTCAGTTCGTCCAAACTCGCCCAATTGTGGCGATTTTCCGCTATGAACTCGCAAATAAATTAGTTTGGAGCTGGATAAGAATGACTAACTACAGTCATGCCCAAAGTTTATAAATAAGTTTTAGTAATTCTCTTTTTTTTTTCAATAGTTTTTCAACAAATAACTACATACTTTACATTAAACAATTTCTGCGCCAACATAAAGCTAAGAGTTTTTGTTATTGGAATCCTTAAAGGGATAAATGATTCTGAAATAAAGCACAAACAATTTTTGTATAGGGTAAGTAGTTTGTCTTCATCATCGTCAGTCCATTGCTGGACATCATGATCATAATTAGCCCACTTAGGCCCACTGCTGGACCTAGGCCCCTCCCGATGCAAACTACAGAGTGGAGGTAGAGTAGAGACGGGGTAGACACAAACTCGATAAAGGTTGCAAGTGATAAAATATGCAAAACTGATGGTAGCAAATAGAAAATAATAGCCAGAGATCATACTCTGATACATATTGTTACGTAGTAATTTTGCAATTACTCGTAGATTCTACTTACCTTTGTTTTTATTAAATAAATTGGACCTTTTGCCACATCTTTTATCCTTCATTCCTTGTTAAATTCACATTATTATTTAAATTTTGCACTTGGTTCTTAATATTTTCCAAAACTCTGACCTACAATGTAAACAAAACTCAGTGACAGCTTCAGTTTAGTTAAATTTATTTTGTTATTAATATTTAGGGAAGGGTATAGCGCCCATTTCTTTCTAACTATACGCTCAACCGATCCGAAATAAAAATAAGCTTAAAACTCTTTTTTTCGAAATGACCAATTTTATTTATTTATTATTTTCCCCTTTAATACTTTGTAGTAAATTTTAAAATTTAAAATTTAACTTTTTAAAGTTACCTATTCTAACCTATTGTTTGTAACTTCTTTTTTTTAAATAAACTCTCAGAAAGTCAGCAAAATCTTTTATTTAACAATATAGAGGTATTTAATGTTGAAATAATTCACAATTAAACATTTTATTATTATAGAAATGTTTTGCCATGAGCAAAAGCAGGCTTTCAGACTTTTAAAAGAAGTTACCTACGATTGAGGTTTCAAAACGACTGAATAAGTCGGACACCGAGGCTTCACAATGTCGACATTTCAAATGTCAGCTCAAATGTGGCGTGCGATTGTAAGTAATATTTAAGGTCATATTGAAAACCCGAAGAAATATTCTTTTGACGTGTCTCTCTAAAATTCCGCAATTATGAATCACTTAGACTTTTTCATCTGACAAGTAAGCCTAAAAGTACTTTTCCATTTAGTAAAAATGTTGAACATACAATCTTTAGCAATTCAACATACCTAAGTATGTAAGGTACTTCTATTCATTTCATGTATTTATTTCAACATTATTGCACACATTATTATTACTAACATAGTTTACATGCTGAGTCAAGTTTGACTAAAACGCCAGCATGTAATTTTACAAGACATCAACAAAAACTAAAAATCCATTTCAAATAGATACACATGAATATTTGATTGAAAATCACAATATTAATTTACTAGAGAGAAATACTCAAATATAGTTGCTCTGCTATTGTCTTGAAATACTTGATACAGTTAATAAGGCATTTCTAATTATGTAAGTATGTGAATTAATTTACTGACATAAATAACCCTAACCAACTTGTTTATATCCATAACTCCGACCGAGTTCACTAAATTACCTACATAATCAAAATCAGAGGAAGCAATCCCAGCTAATTCTGACTTCTCAAGATTAACTACTAACGAAACAGTATACTGGCACAAAATGCGAACAGTCATTTAATATTTATAGGCACGTACCTACCTATTGTAAGCCTTTTCGATCTTGAGTTAATTACACGTAGAATCCAATTACAAGGCTTGGGTGTTAGGTTATAATTCTATCTTCGTCAGTAAGTAATTAGACTGACAAAATAAATCAATCAATTTTGCTTGCTTAAAGGGATTTGTTCGTTATTTATAGGCGAACAATGTAGGTTAATTTAGAATTTACGGAAACTTCAAGCAAGCCTCTTACTTGCCTACGTACTACCTACGTGGCTGGGTACTTCGTAGATTTATTAAAGGAATGGCAGAGTTTTATTTTGACGGCACTGCGGCGTTACATATTATTTCATTTATTTGTTGAATAGAATAAGATTCAATGTCCTAAAATAGACAAATATCGTGGACAAACTCAGACAAAACATTTTAACCAGTTAAAACCAACGGAAGTGTTATTTCACTTTGTTTTTCGTATGTCTGTCAAGACCCTTTATCTTGGTCACGCGTGGAGGCAATACCTCCAGTTGAAATAAAACCATATACTCAAGTCTACAGTTCATTAAAGCTGTGATAAAATCAAACTTTAACAAACCGCCGCTTATGGCAGAAAAAAAACGTATATTTCGACACTCTCAAAGGAATTAAAATTTATAGGGTACTTTCCATTGACCTAGATCTATGAAATTTCGCAAATAATATCGTCCTAATACTGCAAGTACAGGGAAAAATCTGAGAACATACATTTTTAATTAAATTTTGTAATTATGTTGTAATTAATCTGCAAGACCCGATTTCTGAACTACATAGTCTTGCCATAAGTACTGAAACAAAGAAAAAAAAATCTATTGCAAATAACATTTATTACTTTTACAGTGTGTTAGTTTAATACATAAATATAAAACAATTTAAAATATAAAAAGCTTATTCGAAGTGGAGACAACTTTTTTGGCTGCAATACAGTCCTTTAAACGTTGAGGCCAGTTATCAATAGAAACACGCACTCTTTCCATGGGAAAATTCTTCACTGCCTCGTACGGATTGTTTTAGGGACTTCAAATTATCATGGCGTTCAGAGCAAGCCGTACTCTCTAAAACTGACCATAAATCATAATCCAGCGGATTAAGATCGGCTCCGATCGGAAAATGACCAATACGTCTCTTATAGGCTGCAAGTCCTAATAAGTCATCTTTGAAAATACGCGACATGGTTCTAGGTGCTATCTTCATCTCCCGAGATAAAATCGTTTGCTTTCGGACAGGATTTCTTCGAATTCTTTCCCTTACTGCTTTGACCACCTTTTTCGTACGAACACTACGTGGACGGCTAGATCTTTTTCTATCACAAACAGAGGAGGTTTCATTGTACCTATTAATAGCCCGGTACACAAACTTTTTACTAATACCAAGCGTATGGAGAGTTTTAAAAATTGCATTTGGCTCCATACCTACTTTGTGTAATGCAATCACAGCCATTCGGTTCTCTTTATCACCCCACTCCATTTTAATATCCTAAATATTGTACAATGTATTGGCGCCAAAATGAGAAAACTCAATAAACAATCATATAAAAATGACAGATTCCAAATTCAAATGTAATATTTTGTTTATTTTTAACTGTAACATTTACTGTAACATGGCCAGACTAAGTATTTATAATATGTACCTACAAATTTGTACGGAACTCTCGGTGGGCGATGGCAACTCGCACTTTTCCGGGTTTCTTTTATTTCGACTTCTGGCTGCTTAGATTTAAAAATAGTATGTGCACAGTTTAAAAAACGGCCAAGTGCATGTCGGGCGACACACAATAAATTTCATAAAAAATATGAACGACCGACCCGCACGGTGAGTACGAGCAAGATTGAAAAGCGTCGTTGCTAGTTAGCGCATTGTAATTACGCTAGTTAGCTAGTGAGAGTTTTTTTTTTTAATTTAATTTTTTAATGATTACTTTTGTAAATTTTTATTTTTATTTAATTTATTAATGATGTGACTGAAACAAACGCCCTCTGTTAAATTACATACCGTATTTACAAAATAACTCTGTAAAGTGTAAAGCCAACCTAGCTGTGTTAGTTTTCCTTATAACTTCGTTACGAGTATAACCCTTCGCGTGCCACTACAACAAACGGGTCCTTGAATCGAAAAATGGTATTTACAAACCCACAATATTTTAAGCGACCTATTCAACGACACCTGATCCAACGCATCACAGAAAGAGCAAAAAAATTCATCATCGCTGTACGTGTAGGACGGGTACCCTAAAAAGTTTATTCTACTACTACTAGTTTATTCTAGATAGTTAATTTGCTTCGCTATAATCTAGACCCATTTCTGTATGCGTAATGATTTTATTAGATTCAGAATTTGTGATCGTTTTGTAAAAGTCGTTTTGGTGGGTACAACCCAGTACTTTACTACCCCTAAAACATTCACAATACAACATACATTTGTATCTACATAATTTTTGTATCAGAATAATGTTTCATCATTCATCGTTTTCAATAATGGCAGACGATAGATTGGGGCCAAATGTAGGAACATTAGAATTGGCTATATGACTTGCAATATTAATAGCTTTGTTCACTATAAATGGGCACGTATGTTTTCAAAATGATGTAATCATTTACGATGATATAAATAATATCAAACAGTAAATGCGGAAAATTCACATTATAGAAAGGTAGTAGAATTAAATCAATATTGGACAACATATGTGATGTTGCTCTGATCCATGGTAAGTCAAAGCACTTACGTTACAGAAATCGGAAACAATGACGGTAACAGACCCAAGATATTAAAGAAAAGTAATTTTTCTACATAGACCGACTAGGATCGAACCCGAGACCTCAGAAATAGCTACACCAAATCCGATATGCTCGCCTTTGGGCTACGGAGGTCATCAAATATATCTGCCAGGGACCCTTAGCATAGTATTGACTAGTCTTTAGGTGAATACTGTCAAAGGCAAATGAATAGTGTGGGATGTCCTCCTACTCTCTGAACCGATAGAGTCGATGTTCCGACGATCTACTTTTATTGTCAGGGTACAGTTGGAAGTCATGTCAGTCAAACATGATGAAGAAGCTGAAAGTAAAAGAATGAGGAATTTTCAAAATTTAAAAACTTTCGCAATAAGAGGAAGATGAATACTTATTAACCCTGGTCAGTGTATTTATATTTAAATAATAATAATCACTTAAAAATGTGTTCAAGTTAGTAGACCGTATTTAGGTCATATAAGTTTATATGTCTATGAAATTTCAACTTAATTGGTCCAGTAGATTTTGAGGAAATTGGCCGTGATGACTTCCAGATTCTCCAGAGTGATCCTAAAAGGGTTCCGTTTTTTCATTCGAACGTACGGAATGCAAAAAATAATAAATGTCTTATCGTTAATGGAGTCAAATTACTTACGAAGGCTGAAAGATAATTTCATCACGACACAACATTAAAACAAGGCTAGTCTGTAATGAGTGAGGTGATTTGGCGTAAAGGGATTTATCTCTTCGAGACCTTTTAGTAGATTACATTATGTGATATTTTGGCACAAAATACATTTGTGACATAATAATAATGATGATAGTCGACAAGCAGCCGTAATAACAGTTAATAAAATAGCTTGCTTTTTTTTCTTACGTCTAAAATGATAAAAGTAAAGTTTTTAAAAAAGTAATAGGTATCGTTACTGATAAGACAAGGGCATTTAACAGGATATTCAGAACATTTATATTCTGTTTAAGGTAAACAGCATTTACTATGAAGCGAATATCCCAACACGAAAAAAAACTTATCTCTTACATTATATACAACAATATCACATACTTGCTTTGATCCTAAGGTAGTTAGCTAAAGCACTATACAATGTATACTACTTGCTAAAGCTCTTGTATTATTAAAATTAGAAACAATGACGGTACCAAAACCAGACCAGACGTGAAACAACACTTATGAGGCAATAACATAGAAAAGTTCGTTTTCTACATTGACCCGACCGGGAATCGAAGCCGGGGCTTTAGAGATGGCGACGCCATATCCGATGTGCTTGCCTCGCTGCTACGGAGGTCGTATCGTATGGAAAGGTTTTTTTTTCGATTTAGATAGTATCTGTGTATATCTATTTATTTATTTAGACTTTATTGCACAGATTAAAAATCATACAAAAGGTAGACTTAATGCCATGAGGCATTCTCTACCAGTCGACCATTAGGCTTAACAGAGACGTTTTGTGGGCGGTGCGATATATAACTACGATCGGTGCGATCTATGACATAGTATAAGTTGTCACATCCTATGTAGGTACATTGCCTACCCATTCCTACTTCAACTTGGCAGCTTTTTCTCTCACGTCTGTGATCCCAGTTCTTGTATCCGATCTGGCTTTATTATTCCCAAGATAGATTCCATAGCTCTTTGGCAAGTTTGGAATGGCACATATGATGTGTTCTAAAAAGTGAACGAGAGTCGTCACGCACTGGCTGCCTACTGACGTACATCATCCGAGAGGTAGACCTAGAATAGCGTGATAACTTGATAATTTTCTCAAAGATTGGCAAGCCCAAACCACAGATAGGCATAAGTGGAGAAGTTTGGGGGAAGCCTTACCCAGCAGTGGAACCGATACTGCTAAATAAAAAACCAAAAAGTAACAACGATTCCCCTGTCATCCTGTAAAATATCACAACGTGCACATGTTGGTATGAGAGTTAATATACGAAAGTGATGCGAATCCGGATTTTTCAAAGTGATGTGTTGCATTGTTGCACGACGCGGCCAAGTGTGTTAAGGCTATTCCGCACCGATTGACAGATATACGCTAACGATTTATTTTTGTAAGATGGTTTTTCATGGCTAACTTAAAAGAATTGCAACCTCCTGGTTATTTGACGAATGTTTCATTTGGTACCTATATCACTATCAATATTTCGTGAAAATGGTTTCTGTGGAGTGTTTGTTTGTGTTTCAGAATTAACGCTGAAACACTTTTGCGCGGATTCTGTTTTATTATTACATGAACTCCGGTACTTAATTAGTGATCACAGATCAGACAACATGAGAGACTACATAACAGGATCGCCAAATAACCTAACGTTTATTGCACTGAAAAACTTAGGAAAACCACATACATTTAATATATATCTGTGAGGTGGTGCGCTTTTCCCTTAACCCAAAATGAGTGAACACGAGCTAGGATTTAAAATGTCCTAACTAATGGAACTCGGCGCGAACCGTCGGCGCTTTTACGAAGCTTTCACGTAATTTTTGGGCGTGTAAACACATGTTCTACGTACGGTTGGAGCGTTGCTTAACATCATTCTCTATTTTTATATACTTTATTGGGTTGTACAGCTTTATGATGAAATGAAACATAATGTCAACACAATTTTACATTCATAGCTCAAACACACCATGCAGTGAAATGTAAAGAATACATTGCCGCACGATAAAATAAAATCCATCAAATATATTGTAAACCTCAGAATTAGAAATTGCTTTATACATAAAACAAAATTTCCTTAAAGAATCATTTACAATAAATACCATCGGCATAATTTTCTTCGGTGTGCTTGTTAAAATATAAAAAATTATAGGTTCAAATATTCTAGCAAGGAATAGTTCAAGCTTAAACAAAAAACAAAATGATATTGGTTCTTAATTATAGGTAAATAAATAAGAAAAATAAAGAACCGGTGTATCCGATAATACCTAAAATAAAAATTAAAGAGACGGACAATAGCGAACGAGTAGATTAAGTGAAATGTCCTGTAAAGTTTCCCTTCAAGGATCATGCTGTACATCTTTTGAACATACTTCTAATTATTTCCTGCCTTTTCTGCATTGATGATTCATTGAAGAACGGCTGAAGTATATTAAGTAACCGGGCTGTGCATGCAACTTATTGCTGAATAGTAAACGCATCAAGCCCGGATGCATCGAGAGCAACTTCTTGCTACTCAGCATAGTTAATGGATTAGGCATCGTCGATTAAGAGTTGCTGAAGATCCAAGTATAATACGAGTATCTGAATGTTGTTTAGTAATATTGGTTGGTAAAAAAATAGATGTTACCATGTTTTACTTGCTGCGACTCCAGCTATTTACAGGCTGTTATGTTAACATATATATATGCTTGTTAACACTATGAAGTCAGAAATTTAATGTAATTTTGAAAAAAATATATACACAAAACATAGCATAGCACATAGCATTTTATAGAAATTAAAATTTAAAAAACGATGGTATCCGATTTCTCACTTTACTTTGCATTTGTATGCATATGTCAGCACATACTTTTTCAGTTTTATTGGGTCAAAACCTAACAACCTGTATATGGCTCCAATGGCAATTAGTAACTCTTTTTTCCTTTTTTTTAGTTCAATTTTTCATTTTTTCGATTGTTCGGTTTTTTATATATGATAAAGTATCGATAGACTCATAATTAATTAAAATCCTTTGAGCCGTTGCGATACTTCAAAGGTACAAAGGTATACACATACATACATAACCAGAAACGTGTGAAAAAATCATAATCCGGTCCTTGTCGCGTAGCCGGGACGAAATAAGCCCTTGTAATGTAGTGTTATTAGAATAGGCAAGACAGTGTGCAGAAGACACACACTTCTGGAAAGTGCATGTGTAAGTCAGTGTCAGATCACAGTACACATCACGCGCGCTCGCGAATACGTACCATATAATTTTCAAGATAAAGTGATAATGATGCTGTGCATGATCTAGGAGGTTCAAAATAAGAAGCCAATTAAGTAAATCATCTTTAAGTATCTCTCAAAGTAAATCACATGTGCCATCGAGCACATACCATAAAGAGTAGCAATACAGATCACCTTTCTCCGAAACAATAACTGACTTTTCTACTCTATAGGGATACATAATATAAGTGCTCAATGCCTGTGACAGACATTAACAAGGATTTTACACCATTAACAAAGTATTTGATGTTACACCTGAGAAAGCAATATTACTTCAAATCTTGATTTGTTTTTCTGTAAGTGTAAAGAGTTCGATTGATTGATTTGATTTAACAATCTTGGAGAGGTAAAATGGTCTTTATATTTTCAATTCGACATCGTACGTTCTTCAGATAGTCCTTAACATGTTTTGTACATTTTAACACTATTTGTTGAAAAATCCTTATCAAGCAACGGTAATGAATTTTCCTTTATAATAATAGATAGCTGAAAAGAAATAAGAAGGCAGAGCAAAGTTAAAGCGTAAGGTCAACATTCTTTACAATATTCATCACAATAGGGGTCGCGCCGGTCTCTCCGAGCGAATCGAAGCACCCATTATGAAAATTTGTGTTGAATAGCCATTTTAACAAGAAGGAACTCGGATCTTTATAAGTACTGTTAAATAAATTCGTAATCCCACAAAGAGACATAATTAACGCACCTTGATTCCTCATTTTGTAGGGGTTAAGGATTATTAGGTAAAAACATTTTCTAATGTTTTAAGAGTTAGCCTTGCCCAATTGGGAGAGAAATTCAAGTAGATTCTTTACAGTAGAGGTAAATCACCGAATGTAACCAAGTTTTAAAAACTGGCCAAGTTCTTGAGACACGAACTACATTTAAAGGGTTCCGTATTTTAAATTAATATTACTATTTTTTTATAAAGGGTGTTGATTTGGTCAGTCTGAATAATCAAGCAGGTGAATTTTTTCATCAATACAATCAAGTTTTGCTTAGCAGTCAATATCGGAATTAAGTGTTCGTTTGTATGGAGCAATTGAATTTATTTCACGGTTTCGATGTTGACTCCATAGTAAAAGTTGGTAGTAGTTGTTGTTAGTATTATTGAACGAATTAATATTGAGAGACTAACTAAAAGTACACCCTGAATATTATTTCCTCGAAAATTTACATCGTTTAGTTATAAGTAGTTTAATATAAATATTCTCAAGTAGGTTGTATATTACAAATTAAGCATTAAAACATTCTTCTCCTAAATGGTTTTTATTTGAAATTCGCTTAACTCGTACTTATATTTGTCATTATTGTACATTTAGTTACATAGTTAGGTATTTTTATGAATCAATAAAGATTTACAGGCAAGGAGACACAGAAATTCAACTTCAAACATATACAATAAACAAAAAAAAACGTACCGATGAAAAATTAAAAGACAACCTTAAATATATTTAGAAAACACTATAACGCTATTATATACACTCGTAGTATACCCGCTTGCGTGCCGCGTATATTTTTTTAGAGATTTTCCGGTCTATATTGGGTAAGTGGCACGCCAAGGAAAAAAGTTATATTATTTATTGATCAGCAATCTCATTTATTTATAATTAAAATATGAGGTAAATAAAATTAATGATGAAGATCACACTGATAGCAGTCGGTTATTTATAAATTCATTAGCTAATTTAGTTTCAGAAGTTCGGTTTTAAACTAAAAAAAAAAAAGCTAAAAATAATCTTAACCTTACGTGTTTTTTGAAGTCGGTTTTTTTTAAATTAATTTAACAACACATGATTGCAATGAACGATGTGAGTTTTAGTTTAGTTAAGATTATTTTTAGCTTTTTAGTTTTGTGAAGTCAATTTTTTTTAAATTAAATTTACTTATTCATCTATTTTTAGTGATAAATCCTAATCAAAACAGATCTTAAGAGTGCAAACGAAATTTAACTGCTGAACACCGATTTAATTTCCTATTATTTCACTCTCAAGGGCAATTTTTTTTTCCGCAAATGTTTGAGTAATCTTTTAAGTATAAGCTATTCAATAAAAAAAGAATCATCAAAATCAGTCAACGTAGTAACGAATGATCGCTGAACAAACATTTAAAAAAACCGACGAATTGAGAACCTCCTTCTTTTTTGAAGTCGGTTAATGAATAATTAACCTATTTTGTTACGTAAAGACAAAAATAATATCACTTAATTTCAGATACCACGGCTGCCATATCTCTTTTTGTGGCACAAAAACAATAAGGAGAAAAAAGTTTAAAATTACTTTTATGTAAATGTAGGTATGAATAGGTAACTTTTAAATAAGAAAGGCATTCCAAATATCGGTGATTCAGCTGTCATATATTTTACTGTAATATTTTGCAAACGTCTACACTTTAAAATTTCTTTTTATCGTGCCTAACCTTTTAAGAAAACAATTACTTTATCTTAATATTGCTATCTACATTAAGAAATTCAACTAAGTCAATGCTATAGGCACACAAAGTCTGCTTTGCATGCATATCCTGATCATCGTTAAAAATTGCTGTAACTAGTAATCTATTTAGAAATTAAACTATGAATATTTTCCACAACGCCATTAACCCTTATCATCCTGATAGTTTTCATCCTGACAACATCCTGTCCTTCACATATTCCAAGCAGTCTCAAAACGTAACCTAATTTGGGTAACCTCATAGTCACGCTGTAACTTTTTACCTGAATAAAGGAATTAATGGTTTTACTACGAGAACATAATCACTAGTTGTTTGTAAGAAACGCAATTAAACCAGTTGCCTTGGGTGGCTTTTAAGCGAAAGTCTAGCCAGAAAGATGAAAACTTAAACACGAAGGAATAAAACGACAGCATCGTAGAAGACTGGAAAACATATTTTTTGTACAGTAAGCATCACTTCACAATTCCATTATAAGCTTAACTCTCTCTATATGGACCGCGTGTACAATGAAAGTTTAACAAATAATGGAAATGAGTGAGTTAATGGACATGTTCTATGTACAACCTAAAGTATACAAATTCTATTAAAATAGTTCAAGCCAATGAAAAAAATCATTATTTATACAGCTTGTACTAGTGCAACTAAATAACGGATAAACATACTTAATACCATCATATGATATCTATGACTCAGGTTCAAATGCTCGTCTATCACACAAAAACTTACCTCTTAAGATTCGAACTACGACCACTTTGCAGTCCGAAGTGCTACTGGACCAAGACTGACGTCAAATTATTGGACTCTCGCTGGCTCGATATTGCCAGGTCACCATGACAACAATTTTCTATTGTAAGGCGAACCAATTTTTTCATAAACGTATCAAAAACATATTGCACTGTAGTAGTATACTTTCTTTGTAGTAACACATCTCTATTATATTTATACCTATCTGAGTAGTAACATTTCAATTATATTTATACCTATCTGAATAGTAACTCAGATAGGTATAAATATAATTGAAATATTCGAAATAAAATTAAAACGTAAATACGTAGACCACAACGCAAATAATAGAATACTATCTACCAAACGTCTGCAAATACCTACATAAATATATTTGTATGCATGAGCATGGATGTTGAAAAATAGTCCAATGCAACGCATTTTTATCGCTCGGAAACCCGAACAAACCAGTCGAGGACAGCAATTTATTGTAGAACTCCTTTCTCAATGGAGAAACTTTCTGCCAAATACCTGCAAACGCGGCTCGTTTTGCTCAACGAGGCTGCAACGAACTTTATTTGCTTGCTAAACTCACGCGCAAACTTTACTGCTCACAAAAATTGTAGTTAGATCAAGAGCACGCGTGAACGCCTCCTTCTAAGCAGAGCGGCTTCGATATTAGCATAGCATTGTAGAAAAGATTTAGAAATCTTTATGGCGGAGCAATTTCGTTCATTTTTATTTTGTACCAGCACAAAAAATGCCATGTCATGACGTGAAAAGAGGACTATATTTTACGTGACCCTTGATACGTCATTTATGTTCAATAAAGGCTTTGAATTTGTCTATTTACGTTACGCCTATTGTCATATTGTACTTCTTGGAAAATATGCATCAAGTAAGAACCTACATTTTCTGCGTTCTGGTAAGTTACGTAACCATAATCAAGCCGTCACAAGCAAGCCACAATCCTATTTAAGCGGTCCGAAAGGGGTAAGATTCATTTCAGTTTACTAAAGGTTAAGTCAAAATTATTCACATAGCAAAAAAGTAAAAGCTATATGTAATACAGCGCCCTAGCTAGAATGAAGCTTTGTAAATACACATAAAGGTACAGGAGACGTCAACCTGACATCAATAGCCTTTTGTCTACATTCGGTCCACATCGTAGAGGCTCGGTGCCTTTGTAATCATGTTTGCCATCGAGCGTATTAGGTACGCCAAATCCGTTTGCTCAGGGTTCAGCCGTAGGTAAAGTTAATGGGTACAAGGTTTCCATGACTTCTGCTCTGTTTTCTACATAGTGTACGCCACAGACGATTTGATAGATGAGGGCAAACATTTCTTTAATGCTCGCTCTATGCTATCCCACAGTTCTGTATACCTAAACTCCGTCCAAGTTTACCATCATTATAGAATCTGCAAGTCATCACGTAGATTCTCTTGTTACTACTTATTTTGTTTTTTTTTTAGATTTCTATAAAGGTATTTTAAAACATTTTCCAGTAAATGTTCTGCCTACACACTTCAAAGATCGTCTATTGAATTCTACACCTAAAGAAAATTTTGATTGAAAGTACATGAAAAGGAAAACTTAAAACGTTCTGAAAGTTCGAGATGGAAATCATAAACCACAGTTGAAGACATGATAATGGAACATTTTATGATTATTTATGTAAGTATGTATATGAAACAAGTATAAATGAGTCCATTATTTATAATTTCCGGGTATTATAGATTCCAAGTCAAGTCGTGTTTAACCGAAACTACATTATTTATTGTAATATCTGGTCATTTTCAATATTGCTACGTAATGGTTGATATTTAGAACATTGAGCTTAGCCCACGCAGTTTAATAAAGTTTCTACTCTTTATTGTACCTACACCATACAAGGAAGTTACAATTGGTGTTTACAGAAAGATGCACATATTAGGTGGTTTTATCGCTATAAGCGATCGTAATAAAATATCATTTTTTTAATATCCTGCCTCATAGACATTATTTGTAAAACCCGGTAAATTTTATTATTTTAAATATTGCCCTCATATTAGGCATTTTTCAATGTGCCCGGGCATTATGTAGGTAATATGCCTATTTAATCACTTGGTCCATAACCGTTAAGGTTTATTTTCGTTAGTTAACTTCTATAAAGGGTGTGTTTCTACTGCTTATACAGGTTACATTGCAAGGTAGTGCCAAATTTTAAAAATAAGATCTAGAGAATAATATAAAAGTGCGTCTTCCTTTTTTTCTTTTTTTACTGTGCTATT
This sequence comes from Anania hortulata, assembly GCA_963576865.1. Lineage (NCBI taxonomy): Eukaryota > Metazoa > Arthropoda > Insecta > Lepidoptera > Crambidae > Anania > Anania hortulata. The sequence continues at coordinate 13,345,667 of OY756396.1, read as the reverse complement.
CTATTATATTATTTTTTATGTGCAACACCTTCCCCTTTCTTTAATGGTTGTCCTCTACCTAAAGGTTGTCTGGAAGAGATCGCTATTAGCGATAAGACCGCCTAAATTGTACATCTTTCATGATCATGTGTATTTTACTTGCATGGTGTGCAATAAAGAGTATCTATCTATCTATCTATTATTTTATAACTAACTAGCTGTCCCGGCGAACTTCATACCGCCTCGTTTATACGAGTACAACATCTTTTTGTATTAGGCAAACAACGAAATCTCAAAAAAAGTTCAATTTTTCGTAACAGCTGATCGGCTATTAGTAAGGGGAAGTTTTTTTATTATTTTGATGTTGGTTCCGTAGCATAAGTTGTTGTATTTGAGTAGTAGATTCATCCCATAATATGAAGTTAATTATAAAATAGGACCATACATACAGGGTGTTTTGTTAAGATGATAAAGTTGAAAAGGGTAAGCACTAATATTTGCATATAAATACTATAGTGAAGTCAGGATATTATCATTTTGAAAAAGAAAAGAATAATAGTATAGAATTTTTTTTCATACAAAACCAAATTTTTTGATTCCGTTTTGTAAGTTTTTTTAAAAATGATATCCTGACTTCATTAAAGGTAGTATTTATATGCATATGTTTTTTTGGCTTTAAAGGTCATAATAACCTAACACTCTATATAAATATGCGCCAGACAGTGTTGTCTGGCATGTAAATCCCAATCGTCATAGTCTTGAAGTAAGGAATTACTATCCTTGTATTACGAGGTACAGACAACAGCACATCAACCTACCACAAAAAGTCAATTTTTCTCAATTGATATTGATCTCTACACGGCCGACATAAAGTTGAAAATCGGTCCAATGACCTTTAAATTTTTGGGTAGGTTGACTTGCCGTTGACTGTACATTACAATGAAGATAGCGCTAATTTAAAAACGTTCGTTTTCTGAATTGACCTTAACAGAGAACCCGTCACTGCATCGCCTTGCATTCAAAGCGGTTCACCGCGCCACTACGCCAATATTTTTTTAAGTGTATCTTAAAATAAAACTTACGAAGTATATTAAAAATAGCAGAGAAAAATAACCTTGTTTAATAGTTTGGCCGAATGAAACGCTTTAATCTCTGCGTACGTTAATAGCCTTGAATAATGGAACAAACTCCCAACTAGCCGAACACAGATGAGTTTCGGCATTCGGGTTTGACTGACAGCAGTTAAAAGGTTACGCGCTATTAGTTTCATCGGGCATTGCTTTTGCACAACCTTAGTGATATTGCTGACTGGTGTGTTTTCTCTTCTTCTTTTTCTAGTAAACAACAGATTCTCTATACGACAACTTTCACAGTAGCGTCCATCGTTCCATCAACAAAATTGCGGAAAATATTTTTAATTTTAAAAACTAGAACTATAAAACAAACTTTTATTATAATTATGCATGGGTCTCGTCAAAAAAGGTAAAGTTTATTTGGATATAGCAGGTAAACCAAAACTACTGAACCGCTTTGAATAATCTTTCAGCCTGTGTTTATAATTTACCTTTGGAATGGCTACAGGCTACTTTCTATTTAGAAAAAATAATCCGAGATATACAAAATGGTTATAGATGGCGTTAATGAACATGGATACGCAGTTCAATTGTCAAATTCTCATTGACGTAGTTGTTAAGCGAGAATTAAATCTAAATTCAAATCCACGATTTACATGCCTGACTCGATGACATAACAAACGAACTAAATTAATTTATTTTACAACTTATTTTATTTTTAAAAGGGTTTACGCCAACATATTTTATATAGGTTTAAAAACGTGATCGTTAACTTACTTAAATACTCAAAGCGGAAATATGTATTCTTTCCCGTGTCGTAATAATTTAAACATTTTTTATTAAAAAAACACGAAAGCCATAATTGCGAATCGGATAACTTTAAGTATACTGTATAACGTTTCAAACTTTTTTGTTGCATTTTTAAAGCTAACACACACTATACGAATATTATTGCCACACATTTAATATTCATTTCAATTTCTGCGTCTTAAAGTGTTGCACTTAACACTCACTCTAAATGAGCCAAAAATTACTCACTAACCTCATAGATAGACAGAGGCGTATTAAATTCAGTCATGGGCTTACGTAGATGATAATAATGATACGAGATTATATTATTAATTATATTAATCTTATTATATTTTGTCAACAACACCAATTTATGAATATATTAGCTGTTGCCGCGACTTTGTTCGCGTAGTCTTTAGTTTATTTATAATTTAATATACATGTATTATACATATAAACCTTCCTCTTGAATCATTCCGTCTATTGATGAAAATTGTATCAAAATCCGTTGCTTAGAATAAAAGATCTAAGCGTACAGACGGCGGGAAGCGACTTCATACTGTATAGAGATATAATAACTATGTGCGTACGCGCTAGATACTAATTTGCATGGTCTCAAATTTTAATAATAATATTTATTTTTTCTTGGGGCGTCTCTCAGCACACCCAGACCTGAGCCAAATTGTAAAAAAATGCTTACATTAATAAAATAAATCTTAATTTACACGAACTGGAAATCGGACCCTTTGTGTTTGAGAAGGATGCGTACCACTACGCCAATCCGGACGTAAAAATTATATTGTAATTAAATCGTATTTTCGTCAAACTAACAAATTTTCTCAATTGATATTGATATGTCCTTTAACAATGACCTTTAACTTTTTGGATAGGTTGACCTTCCGTCGACTGTACCTATAGTACTTGATGCATTAATAATCCGCATATTAGATAGTGTTACTTGTTCTTATGTTTTGATATCTCAGGATACGTACGAGAATTATCATTTGTTTGTTTTGATTCCGTTGAACTCCTTCTAAATATTACAACTCAACCAAGTCCATTTTCGCTTAATCTTATAATGAAGGTAAAAGGTATCTAACTAACGTATGTGCGTTTAAGGCCGTTACTTTGGGGAATTTACGATGTAAACAAGTTTAATCTGGATTTGCTTTATAGAGCGAAATTCCCTAAGAGTATTGTGCTTTCTGACACAGGTAGAAGCTAAGGGTTTATCGAGGATTTGATTAAAAGTTTATTACTTTGTCGAAAAGTATTCACGGTTTAATAAATATTTACGACGAATTTCATGAACCAATTTTATTTTATAGTCATCAAAAATTAATCAATGAATCAAAAGAAATCGTATAAAATAAGTTATTTTGATATACCTAAGCTATGATTTAAATATCAACTGTAAAAATCTCTCATCATCTCACAAGACAGCGGCACTAGTAAATATAACTCATAGTTTGAAAGAGATTCATTTGACCTTATAATAAGGTTAAAACATAGTGATTCAATAGTAATCTTCGCAATTACATACAAATCGGCTATACGTTATTATTGAAGATAGCAACTTAGACACGAGTCTTCCCAAAACCACCCTTACTAATTCATTAATCCCACCAATCGCTGATAAAGTTTTCGTTAGATCCGACTCTACTGATAAAACTTACGTAACGTATGGTCTTAGGGCGTATACATAAACGGGTATAACTTGAATTTCACGCATATTTGTCAGTTCTCAATTTGACTTAAATTGGTATTAAGCGACAGTTCAAGATTGTTTTCTTAAAATTTACAACAGAATTACGTATTTCTACGTGTTTACTTTATGTTTATTTATGAACATTTATGTTTGTGAGCTTTTATTGATATGTAGGTATTACTATTCTCATTACTACTTCACTCATTTAATTTTAATCTTTTGTTATATCTGTTAAAAATAAATAGCGGTATAGCGGCGATAAATAGGGCCTTGAATAAGAAAAACTTTGATGGATGTGAGTTACGAAACCTCAAACTTTTATCCTTGAGAATTGAGTCGAGGTCACGTTTAAAGATTATTTAATTTAGAAGTTTTATAAAACTAAGGGAAAGTTGCATGTATCAATCCACATTACCAATCTTGTCCGAATGTAATTTTTTTTACACTAACATACGATCTATGAACCTATTAGCTAACTTGTTGTGTCTTTAAAAAAATGACAATTATAGTTTTCCTTGAAACCAGTTTTGTAGAACAAAGGCAAATTAAAATATTTTAGGGAAAAGACAGTCGCTATGTCCGACCTTAGAATAAATCTTAGGTTTTCCGAAAATTTAAAAAGCCCTCATATTAAAAATTTCGTGTCTTCCATGTTTCATTAATTACAAAGTAAATACGTGATGCAAAGTAAGAATATTAAACTTGTTTCAAATGACACAGTGATTCTCTTGTTTCAGAGACTGCTAACAAATTAAAGAAAGTTTTGTGGAACTGACAAACTCGCTAAGTGATCTAAAATAAAAAGGAAGAGGAACAGGAATTCACAAGATTTTAATAAGTATTAAGTACGTAGAAATGCTTTATGTTTTGATGACAATTATTTAGCGTAAAATGTAAAGTAGTATTTACTAGTAAGTAATACTATATAGCAATATTTTGAAAACTCATATTATCGATACCGTTCAAGAGCATTTTAAACAAGATTAAGGTCGAAAATTGGACTTTTGTGATCTATAGAAGAGTAATTCTACTTAATAGTAAGTTATACATTTTAAATTTGCTCTTCACGAGTTGTTATTTGATAACTACAACTAATTACCCTAAATATTTTTTGTTTGTTCAACAATAATAACATACTTATAAAACGCCAATAGCAGTTCAAGGTATTTTGAATATAGCTTAACATTTAAAAAAAACGGATGAACCTGTGCCGAATTTCCAATTTTTTAAATTTTATTTACTGTTTTATAAATAACTAGCTGTCCCGGCGAAATTTTTGTGGAATTTTCGTGTTTTTTATAATTATTCTGCTATTCGGGGTAGAGACGAATTCAACAAAACAAAAATCTTCTTCTTTTATATATATATAGATGTCAAAACACCAATTGTCATGGTTTCTAAGTATCTTATTATGTTAGAACTTCCAGGGCGTAAGCAATAATACATTTTGTTTCAAATATAAGTCCTAGCATTATTTTAACGTGCTGAAAGTAAATCGGGGACTAATAAACCGGCCACGTGTAAGAAAACACATCAGTCAGTTGTACACGCTGTGCAGACAAGTGTCAGAAGTAGGTTCTTGGTACGCGCGTACGGATCAAGCGTGAAATTAAAATAAAAATAACATTAACATGGAAGCGATACCAACGGCTTTAGGTTTTCAAGGCTGGTTCTTTTTCTGTGTAATAGGTATAAAGAAGGTTTAAAATCTGGAAATTGTGCCCATGGAAAATATGCAGTTTCCAAAAAAAGCACATATATCAAGTACTTTCATTCTTTCGCGAACCAATTATTTTGTGAGTACGTTAAAATTAATATCAAGCGTTTAAATAAAACCAAAATCTGAATGAAATCACAAAAGAATTTTAAAATCGCAAAACAATTGCTCGCGTTGCGAACGCTTGCACATAATTTTTCGCTAACCAAACTATGCAAAAGGGATGTTTCTGAGGAGTTTTGTTTTTAAACGACAAGCAGAATTCTGTGCTGGTGATAGCAAGTAATGCTTATAGTAAATTGGCAAATAAACAATTAATCAACAATGGTGAGCAATGCTGAGCCTGTGTGGCATCAAAATGTCAACGTTTCCGATAAATTGAAAGTATGGTTCCAATAAACTTTGCATGGTGCTCTTGACTTTCTCAACGTGATATCACCTATAATATGTAGTCACAAACAATTAAAAGTAGGTATATGCTGAATATTTTTCAACTCCATTTACTTACATAAAAAGTGTACGAACTTTGTTTAAACATTGTGTAATCCTCCCACATCATTAAGCTAAGCTCGCACACTTTCTTCTGCAATGTTGGTATTATGTTGATGTCAATCCGAAGAATTTACAACGAATAACGAATAAATCATTGCTCGTTCGTGACTTACAGTGTTTTGTGCTTAAGATAAATCAGGATCTATCAAACCAGTCATGTGTAAGAAAACACATCAATCAGTTGCACACAGCAGACAGAGTGACAACAGTGGGTTCTTGGCATGCACGCGCCAAGCGGCGGACTTCGTGAATCGAGCGTGAAATTAAAAAAGTTTCATATACCTACGGGTATGATGTGCTGGCGAATGCGCCCCACTGGTTGCTTGTTAGTGGGTTGTGCTGAAAGTTACGAATGAGCCAGTCTGCCAATAGGCGGTTTTATAAAGTACTTATACTTAATCCACTTCTATGTAAATAAGTTTCAAATTTAAACGTAGCTTAAACCATTTTTTTATGTTTTAAATAAATACAACTGTATTTTCATTCGTTTGCTATTGAAAGGTTTCGTTATTCGGAATGTAAATTTACTTAGACAAAGTTAAAGTCACGATTGTTTTTAAATCTGAAAACATTTGGAGTTATTTTAAATACATATTTTATTATAGGTAGGTGTATAAACTCGACCTCCGTAGCCGAGAGGCGAGCATACCGGACTTGGTGTCGCTATCTCTGAGGTTCCGGGTCCGATTCCCGGTCGGGTCAATGTAGAAAAATAACTTTTCTATAGTCGCGGGTCTAGGTGTTGTGGTACCGTCGTTGTTTCTGATTTCTGCAACACAAGTGCTTTGGCTACTTACCACAGCTCACAGGATTAGAGCAATGTATGTATAAAAAGAAGTAAGTCAAACGGTTTATTGAAAAAAAAATGTACTTACCTACTCGTTTCTTAAGAAACTAATTTAACAAAATATATGACCTGGAGGGATTGATATACGTATATTATTTATTATATGATAGCCCGTGTTGTATATACGTATATTTATAACTCTTTCGGCAAGCAATATCCGACTTTTTACTACTTCTTTAGTATCTCGTAGGGGGAACTAAAAGGTAATAAATCAATGATACTACACTTTTATCTTTTCCTCTTTATGTCCGGTAGGTATCGTTTCAGAGTACTTAATCTCTTTTGTCACTATTCGGTGTTAATCAATATTTATTATAATCATATTTGTTTTAACTAACGATTTTTCCAATAAAAGGCTTTTTTCCACTTACAAATATTTTGAACATAACTAATCCATGTTTTTGTATCCAAAATCTTTTATTTCTAAAATAAAATGATCCTCAGAAATATGCCTACGAGATAAATAAATCCGATTACGACGGATTTGTGCCAGTCAAATGGTAACTACCTGTTTACAATGAATATGGTGTAATACCTCTCAAGTATTTCAGCGCTTAGTATTTATAATCTTAGGTTCCAAATAAAAAAGTTATACCTAAATAAATATTGAAAAACATCACAAAAATTGCTCTGATTCTATGATAAGTAGCATAAGCACTTGTGTTACAGAAATCAGAAACAACGACGGTACCACAACACCCAGACCCGAGACAATAGTTATTTTTCTACATTGACCGACCGGGAATCGAACCCGGGACCTCAGAGATAACGACACCAAGTCCGGTATGCTCGCCTCTCGGCTATGGAGGTGAAAGATATTTGGCATATTATATTTTTTTGATGAAAATGATAAAGCCAATGTTTCTGTTTTACTAATAAATAAAATACGATGATATCAGATAAAACTGTCGGTCTTTATATTAACTTATATAACCCGAAGTCTTACGAAGCCGAAGCTAATACGACCGTATGAGGCTCCCATAAATTCAAACCAAATCGTGTATTGCAATCAATCAATCATTCATTCTTTCATTCAGATAATTACCCCTCAAATATCACAGACAGCTAAACTCGTAAATGAAATGCGAATCACTAAGTTAGCAGCCTAAGCACCTATTGCAGTACTAACTCCTGTATTTATCAACCAATCACTTAAAATATGATAGAGTGTATCAGAGAGAAACCAAAGGCTCTATCAGTTGCACCGCATAATGCCATTGACGTTGCAAATGAGCCGAATACCCTATGCCACCCCCAATTTGACGTTTGAGTCGAATTGAGACTGACACTTGCACAGGCTTTGAACGCGGGAGCTCGCCCCAAACCGGTGAATCCGCGTCTCTATTAAACGCATAACGAAATCGTTGCTCAAATATCACAAAGCCACAGCTAAGCCTGTTAATGAAATTCAAATTGCTAAATTAGCAGCCGTGATGTCATTCATGTGTAAATATGCCGTAGCGTAATTCGATGATAAATAATTAATTAAAATTCATAAATTGAAGCAATCATCAAGTATCCAGCAGTGTACCACAATAAATGCTGAGAAAAAGTTTCCGTAGATAATAATTAGGTCATTCGGATTTTAAAATTTATTTACTATGTTTTAGGAAATAAGTCAAACTTAGTCCAAGTATTAATGAGTATTAATGATGCATATTCGAAAAACCGGGGTTTGCTTTATTATTTCTAAATTAAGATAGATGTATTGTATAATACAGATATTTTTCTGTTTTTTTTTGCATTTATATCTTTTTCCCGACAAACCCAATAATTATTGCTTTTTCCTATTTCCCAGCAGAATTGTTTTTATTTAAATTCTAGTTAGGTATTTACAGCAATCAATCCAATTTAGAAAAATTGTCAGCGCAACATATTTAGAGATACATTTTGTCTCTAAAAATTGATCTCTATTAATGTTATTTATTATTAATGTTATATGTATATATTAAGAAAAGCTTTGCGCGGTGTATAATCTGCTTGCATTATTTTCTAGGACCCTAACTTAGTTTTTCTGCAAATAAGGCACTGTTTTACACAGCTTGAAATGTCATTTTGTGATTAAAATGAAATGACCAGTCTATGAAAACCAGTTGGATACTTATAATAGCCCATCATAGTATTTCGTTAATTAAAGAAATAGTGACTTACACTTTCCGAGATTCGAAAAACCATCTTAAAAGTTTAAATTAAATAAATAGTAAGTAATTAAAAATAAGTATGTATCGGTAGGTAATTTAATAATGGTTCTTAATAGTAAAATAAAATAAATAACTTGCAAGTGATTACGTGTTTGCGCCATTTGGCGTTGAGACTTTTGGACCGTGGGGACCGAGTGCAAAATTACTTTTCGGAAAAATAGCTCCAAAATTAATTTCGATTACAGAAAATAAAAACGCTGGCTTGTTCCTCGCTCAAAGGCTTAGTTTAGCCATTCAGCGTGGGAACGCTGCTAGCATTCTCGCCTCTTTGCCTCATGGACACGCTTTTATTTTTGAGTAGGTAGCTTTTAGTTTTAGGTTAGTTTATTTTTGTGTTATTAGAATTTTAATTGTTATATTCGAATAAATATTGATTTAAACAAGAATAATAATATAATCAACACCCAGAGAAGGTAGCATAAAGCCTTAAGATTAAGAAACTAGTAGGTAAGAGTATTGTATTGTCTGTAATTATGTTTCATGACGTATGTATTATTAAGTAAGTACATGCCAATTCAACTTAAACCATTGCACCAATGGACTGAATTTAAATTATGTTGAACCTCTCTCGTTGTTAGATAAAAGTGCCGCAAAGCTGTAAAGAGTTCTAGAACTTGCCAGACACGTACCCGTAATATTTCATGTTTTCATATCCGTCTGATCTACAAGATACATAGTTTTTGCATGATTTGAGAGGTTATTGTAAAAAATAAAATTCATCATCATAATCATTTCAGCCATAAGACGTCCACTGCTGAACACAGGCCTCCCTCAATGACTTTCATCGGGGGGATTTCCAATACTCGCCACGCTTGGCAGGCGGGTTGGCGAGCGCAGTTCTTTACAACATTTCACACGCAGACGCTGCTGCCCGTTTCGTGCTACAGGAATTAGTCACCTCTTACGAGACGCCTCCTGCTGGCGGTAGGGAGGCCCCCGGCACAAAAAATAATATAAAATTCAATTAATTTATTAACCATTTTGGTACATTGCATAACATTGGCACGTCAAAATTTACAATTCCCATAATTACATTGTCAAATAATAATATTTTAAAAAATATAACTTTTTAAACAAGTGGTCTCTCAAACAGACATAGAGATAATTTAGTATGTAACAGGTACGCCATTTTTTTGCCGATTTTGTGTAATACAAAATGAATTTATGAATTATTATAGACGATTTCAACCTGGCGTAGCTTGTCGGCTTATAAAAATGTCACAAAGAAAAGGTTTCAATGAATAGCATCTCAAAAATCTGGCATCCGACTATAATACCTCTCCCGAAAGCTTTCTTTAGATGAAAAGGCAAGATTTTGGTATTTTAATCCATTGAATCAAATTTCCAGGGGCGTGGCATGACCCAAGATTAATTATAAGTTATATTCTACTGTTTCTTCAAAGTGGATCTAAACGCTACATTAATCAATCAGTACATGGTATAACGCCAATTTAATTAAGAAATATAATAGTTCTGGTTCATTGAGAGGCACTTCGGTTAATCAATTACGCCTCTTCTCGACGTCCCATTTATATTTCTCTTCTCTTATATTTATATTGGTGATTCAATTATGGTTCAAGGAAACGTTACTGGGGAATAGTATAAGAACATGCTGTCTGCGTAAAACACGTAAAAACGCCACTAAAAATGATTAAAAAACTAGCCAAGTGCGAGTCGGACTCGCTCATCGGGGGTTCCGTACAACCATTTCTTCCATTCAGATCAAGATCCTTAGCGTGATTGCAACTCACACTTTACCTGTTTTAGTAACTGTTGTTTAACTTTAGAGTTTGGACTATAATAGCTTAGATAAGCTAGATAATTTTGTATTGTTTTAGGTATATTTAATGTTTTCAAAATGAAATAAAACAATACGTTATTGCTATATCCAGATATACTTGGTAATATAAATATACAACTGCCCTTGTTTTTACACCAAAGTCCCTCCCTTATAGTTTAGAAATAAGACATAAAGTAAATTTATTAAAGATTTTATCATTGTTATTCTATTGTAATAGTCTGAACATTTGAAGAATTTTCTTTACCCAGAGCAAAAATGTTGAACCACCGCAAAACATCTGAACAATTTGAGAAGTGTTTGAGATTTCGTAATGCAAAGTAAACTGAGGTATCTAGATAAAGGTTTACTTGGGGTGGGCAAATACTTGTTCCCAGTTATGAATTAACAATAAAAGACTCCTAAGTTACACAAGCACACGGTTGAAATTAAATAGATATAACAACTCAATTACGTAAGAAGACTGCAGAGAGTTGTTAGATATTGCAAGAAATTATCTGCTAGTAAAAATTATTTAATAATTTTTCCAAAAAAATATTATGTGCCGTGTGGGGACGGCACATAATATTACAGTCCATTCGCCTCTGGAATTCCCTACCCTTAACAATCAGAAGATCCGAATCGATTGCTAGTTTTAAAAATCGGCTTAAAGCACACTTTCTTTCTTTTTAAAACAAACTGCCTTCATATCTTAGAATATTACTGGTCACTGTTGGTCTCGACATTTCCTCTATCAAGTAGTATTAAGTATGTTTAGTGTATGTATGTATATATTATTGTTATGTATCTATGTATTTTTGTGTATACGTCTATGCTATAAATTTTGCAATCCTATTTGTAGCAGGTTTTAAGAAATAAAAGAACTCTGCACCACCTTCCTCTCTCTTTATTGGTTGTCCTCTACCTGAAGGTTGTCTGGAAGAGATCTTTTTGTTTGCAAGGTATCGATATTATTTTTAGCGTAACTGTTCTTGACTTAAATATGAATTTTTTGAGGTATAATATGTATATATATATATATATAGTGGCAGGCAAGAAAGCTATAATTAGTTGAACTGAACGCGGACTCGGTGTGACGCGCGGAGAACACCTGTTTTGCTCCGGTTTTTATCAGCAAAATATTTTTTTTTTAAATACTATTAATCATACTTAATATTTTTAACTTTTTTTGTATAGGTAAATAAATGAAGAATCATTTTACTTTCATTCTAAAGCTGTAGTGTACATAGGTTAGGATTTATGAGTGTGTGACTGCCTAAAAACAGCCTTCGAAGAACTACTCCTGTGTATTTGTTAGACTATGGCGCCACTCGATTTATTTATGCCTCTTTGAACGTGTAGAGAGTATAGAACATGGTTGTTGTAGATTTCACGATATATTAAATAATTATTGAAACACTGAGACTGACTTACTGACGGAGAATGAGTCTTTTTTAAAGAAAGACAGTAAGAAATAAATAAAAATATTTGGTTCTTATCACAAATCATTTAATCACATTTCGGCTCCAAAACCAATGGAAATTCAACGTGGCATACGTCCGTATATACCTACTACGAAACTCTTTTTCTCAGGCACGAATTAAGAAATCAAGTTGAAATTATTGAAATATATACTAAGGTCCCTTACACGTGAAAAAAAACCTTAGCTGGCGTAGTGGTTTGCGCTCCGGACTACAAAACCAGCGGCTGCGCAAATGTGAGCACGAGAATTTGTACCTAAGTCATGGATATTTTATAAAAGTACTCACTGTCCCGGCGAACTTCGTACCGCCCCTCCATACATTTTTCTATTCAATAAATCAAATATCATAGAAATCGGTCTAGCCGTTCTCGACTTATAAATGGTGTAACTAACCCGAATTTATAAGTATTTAATTAGATATTTCAGTATGTTATTCCGTTATCCAGTTAGTACAAGCTTTGTTTAGTTTGGGGCTAGCTATAATTGATGTGATTGTGGGAACCATTTATTATTATTATTTGTGAACGGAATCAGAAGGTGGCCACACCTTCTCAAATCAAAGTAAAGAATCAAATCCAAAGATCATAAAAAACTTTTATACCATTTTCTTAATCCTGGAGTATATTCGGATCCCGAACTAAATAAAAGAAAATATAATACCTGGTCTAGTCACTTTTCCATAATTATAAATAGATACAAATGCTTTTGCTCATCACACAAACATTTGCTGTTGTGGGATTTAAACCCGCGACCGCTGGCTTTGTAATCCGGAGCGCGAACCACTAGACTATATAGGCAATGTTCTTTACGGATTAGTTTTAAAAGTTTTATTATCAAAATGCAACAAAACTGGCAGCTACATCAGCTACGTTTTACCAAAAAATAGTAAGCATTTCCAAAATGTTACAGACGAGTAAACAAACTTTGCCTTTTCGTGTACTTTGGCAACTGTAACACAACCGTGATTTTCTCCCGAAAGTTGTGAGCGGATTTTGATTACGTTTGCTCCCTGGATTGTCTACTTAGGATTAACAAATCTAATTAAGACTTTATATGGATCAAAGGATCGTACCTTTGGCCTGCCATGTTATGTTCGTTCGTAGTTCAGTAAATGTGACTTCAAATTGCTACTTTAAGAGTGTCAACGACTAAAAGAACAGTCTTTTTGCCTTGTAGCAATTTTTACTGACTATTGTTTTTTAAAAGTTAGTACCGCATAGAACCGTAATACATCGATATTCATTAAAATAGTACATGATTACTGTAAAATATATATTCGTATGCCGTTCGGGGACGGCCGTAAAGAACTACACTTCCTTACCGCCAACAGGAGGCGTGTCATAAGAGGCGACTAATTCCTGTAGCACGAGACGGGCAGCAGCGTCTGCGTGCGAAATGTTATAAATAACTGTGCTCGCCAACCCACCTGCCGAGAGTGGCGAGTATTTGCAATCCCCTACCCCCGATAATATGTTTTTGGGGGATGCCTATGTTCAGCAAGTCAGTGGACTTTCACATCTTATGGCTGAAATGAAGATGATGATTATTAATAAATGTATTTTTACTTTCGTCTGTATTTCAAATCGTCAAAAATGACAGATGCATTGATTAATTTGTACTAGAATTGACATTCCAAACCAAGTTTTTGTTCTATGCACGCACAACATAAATGAATCGTGTCTGTTCATGTTTTATTTGGATATTAACAACGTATCAACCATTTTAATGACACAGTTTTTGTATATTGATTATACCAAAGGTGGTTATTAATTGTTAAAGGTATTGCGATGGCCATTGCTCATAATTAATATGTCTAAGGTTTCACATTGTAAGGAAATATCATCCACGAGGCTACTTTAAACTGTTGCAACAAGTGAGATAGGAGAGAGTAATAAATTGCGAATATAACGCAAGGCTCGTGTGCAAGAGAATCTCTTGCACTTCTATTCGGTTTGCTAGTAAAATAGACTTCAGAATCAAGTACTAGGTACTATGTAGATATACCTTCTGAGGTAGTATTACTGCACTATTTACCTACGTAAGCTCGTAAAATGTCACAGTAAATAATTACTGAGCTTGCCAAAAGCGACTCGATAGTAGTTTACCATATACCCCACCAAAATTGTAACTAACAAATAATATTAAATTTTTCAATGATTTAATTATTGTGTATTCGCTTAATGATTTCAATGAAGAGGTAGAGGGCTAGATACTTAAATTATAGTCATTAATGTTTAATTATTGAAAATCAGTAAACAGATGATTTAAATAAAATTATTCAAATTGTAGACGAGCCTGCCAGCTATAATTATGTATAAATAAGAGCTAACAGTCGCTAATATGCATAGAGCAACGTGCTACATTTTTATAGTCTAGAATTCCAGATAATTGCTATTTAATGAATTGAAAAACTTTCAAATGCTGTCGCATTCGCGCTCTAATGGTGTCATACAATTAGGGATCTGGGTGACAGGGTGTTAAGTAAATGGTATATCTAGCCGAAACGAGCCTATGTTAGCATATGCATATAAATACTATAGTGAAGTCTAAAATTTGATATAAAAAAATTCATACAAATCGGATTCTAAGAATTAAGTTTTGAATGAAAAAAAGGTGATATCAAAATTCTGACTTCACCATAGCATTTATATGCATATGTAAACATAGGCTAATTCCGGCTTGATATACCATTTACTTAATTTTTATTAATTGATGTTATATTTTAAATTCATCTCTATAGGCTTTTTAAAAGCTGCACCTTTATGATAAAGGCTGAAGAGTAAGTAAGCAGGGCATATATTTTAACATAAACTCTATACAACAAAAACTAAACAAGATCGAAGAGATTAAGCCTCCAGATAGTTTCTCAAGTCTCAAACAAGTCAGTACAGATAGTTGCACTAGCCTGTTGCTCGTAGCAAAATACCCATTGTGTGGACATAGCGTAAGCGCGCGTGGTCGTAACTCTCATAAATCGCTGCACTCAAACACTCCAGTTATTATTGGAAACTCCCAATACATGGCGTCCTATAATAACATGGCCTTCTTTCGGTTTGACTGCGACGCCGCTATTTATTAGCGTTTGCAGTTGCAGCTGTTTTAAAGTTTAAAATAATAGCTTGTGCCCGAGACCTAAGTCTACCTACGTGGATTCTAGTATACTTAGGATAAAAAAACAATACGAAGTTATGTAAATACTTATTACACTCAAAAGAACCAACAGAACAAAATCTTACCTTAAAGTTGTGTTCAATTGAATCAAATTAAGGTAATAATATTTCCAGTAATTGAAAACACTACATGTATATGTAAGACGACATATTATTTGTTTTCATTAATCACCACTTCTACAAAACCAGCCTATTTGTTACACTAAAGCTGCTAGCTTTGTAACGCTACAATTCTGTCTTTGAAAAGGACCTAAGAAGGAAGTTTATGAGAAGTGTCGAAAGGATAATTCAATAAAAGACTTGAAAGCGGCCACAATCCATTTTTGTTTAATTTGTACCATCTCAAAAATGATTCGGACCGTGGAGTGAATTGTTCAAATTGGAAATGTTACTCGAGGTTTCCGAGTCAGTGGAGCGTCACATCGCGGCGGAATTAAATGAAACCGGCTGGTAAACCATGTCTGGGATCCCGACGACGATTCAAGGCCCTACCACGAACCGACAGATTAGATTTTTCTTAGCACACATGTCATCATTTATAGCTACATATATTGAAAAACAGACAATTGGTATAATCGCTTTTGTAGAGTAAAACACTCAGGGATCTGCGTAAAGGCTGTTAATGAAGTTTTCATGTGGATTTTAATGTATTGCTGAAAGACATTAACCGGAACACCGGAACTTTTTGTTATATATGTGTTCTATATGCATTGCTATGGCAAACTCTACCCGCTTGGGGCGAATAGCACCATCTGCTGTCTTAAGAAAAGTGTGCCGTCGAAAAGAAGAAAAAGAGACCGACTCTCACCACTTAATGGCCAGGCCGCTAAGTTTTCGAAGCGAGACTGAGCCGAAAAAGTTTTCCTAGACAAACCGATGCCATCACCCAGCCTACCTAGAAGCGCGTATTTTGCTCTAGTCCTCCAAAACACCTCCACCTCACAATTTTATATCGCCAACAGAACATCTACAAGCCTTGGCCAACCTAGGCGCTGAACCATTTTTTTCCAAACGTTGGCCGCGATAGACCAAATTTTGTACAGTGGGGGATGAGGACCGAGCGGCAGAGTGGATGTAACAGTGGTGCGGACCCACAAACTATGGACCATCACTCTGCTCTTTTTATCCTTTCACTTGCATAAACAAAGTGGCGTAGAAGTTGTCAAGTTTTGGTCGAATGCTATCTACAAATCTAGAATCGCCATTAACACGACATAAGACGCCATGTCAAATTCATAATCATTGAGTCACTTTATAGTGTAACAGCAGTCTTAATCATTTAAGCATACAATTTAGTTTATAGTTACTTTAAATTATAACATCCATGAGATATTATATTATTAATATGTTGATATGTTTAATGTAAATTGTTTCATTGTTTAGTACCAAATAAACGTTTTTTTATTTATTTATACTAACATAAATTCATAACATTTCATCATTCATTATTTCTTCATTTCAATTAAAATTTAAATTAATAAACATAATTGAACTTGAATTGATTTCAATTTTCTATTTAATTAGTCATAAGTGTTTATTACATGATGTTGGTACAAAGAACTTAAATTAATAAAATTTTGTCCCTGCTACATTATGTAGGAGGTATTAACATTATTAAGAATTATTATTATTCTAAAGTTTTATTTTAACAATATTATTTTGAATGTCTCATGAATTGTTTAATACAAAAGTTAATTTCAACACAATAGTGTTTTAAATGCATGATTAAGTAACAGATTCAACATTGTATACATTTACATATACAGAAACATTGATTTTGCACAAAATCTCGAATATTCTCAGATCCGCTTTATTTTCAGTCGAGTGTGTAACCGAGTTGGTAGTACGGCTCCGGAGGTGGAAATGTGGCTAATGCCATAAAGGCGATCAGCTGGGAGATTGCATATACATATGCCCAGCTGAAGTTAGATCACTGGTGAACATCAACATCTGCCATTGTGTTAAAAATTAAGTGTAAAAAAGGTAGGTAGTCTGTCAATAGATAGGTTTTATGAATTAATTTTTAAAATTATAGTTTATTTGTTTTAACCTACAATATTTTTTTTTATTTAAGGTCATTTTTTATTCTTTGCGGGACTTTGAAAATGATTTTTAATTGCTAAATAAATCTTCCTATTTATGCATTCATTCTGAGCAAAAATAATTCAAAATTTAAAGGAATTTTCATATTTTTTAACGCTATGCTGTAGACTGTAGATGGTGCTGCTAAAAAAACACAAGAAGCTTGATTTTAAAAATCTCATCTTCAAAACATTTATTTAATTTAAAAATATTTAGGTGCCTTCGACACGAGAAGAAGAAGTTACAAATATGATTCTCCAAATTAGGTAGTTTAAATTTTACTCCAGTAAGAAATGCACAAATGCGTAAATATCCTACGTCGGTACGTAGAAATAAGATTGAATAAAATAAACTGAATCCGGTTTCCTTATTTAAAAATAACATCTATTCTTTTGAGCCATTTTATAAATGGACTCACCACTTTTATTTATCTTTGCGTAGTCATGAACGCGTCTAATAAAATAAACAGCGAACTCTACCACGCATTCCGAAATTATCGTTGATGAAATAAATCAGTATCATCGCGCGTTTACGGCCAGAGAATATAAATCCGAGTCCAGGGATGTATCCGTATGATCCATAGGCGAAACTCAAACTGTTTATCAGCCACAAAACTGTTACCGATAAAAATGTTTCGGATATTTTGTACAAGGTGGATGGAGACCTACCTAAGGATGGTCATACCTTAATTTAGATTTTTAGTCTAACTAACTTTTAAGCAAATAAATGATTCTGATTCTGATTCTAATCATGAGTAGGAGGTATCATATTTTGTAAATATACAGGGTTATTTGTAAAATATCAACAACCTCCTAGGGGCTGATTCTGGTGCTCTTTTTCAACTTTTCTTCAACATTAATATCGCAAAAAAAACACTTCCCTATACTAAGCAGACACCAGTTTGTATGGAGCAGTAAAAATTTTTTTTAGATTTAAATGTTGGTCCCATAGAATTTTTTTTTGTATTTGAGCACCAGAATCAGCCCCCATGAGGTTGTTGATGTTTTACAAATAATCATCAACATCATGTCAGCCTATTGCAGTCCACTACTGGACGTAAGCCCCAAAGAGCGCCACAGAGCACGATCTCCCGCTTTTTACATCCAGGCACTGCCAGCCATCTTCCTAAGGTTGTCGGTCCATCGAGAGGGGACGTCCTAAACTACGTTTGCCAAGGTGCGGTCTCCACTCGAGAGCCTGTTTACTCCACTTTTTATCGATTCTGCGACAGCTGTCATAAATACACATATAATGTCTACTATAAATCAGTTTCCAAAGGTTTACCGTTTGTGATCGTAATGTTACTGGGAGCGGATCGACACCGGATTGCGGCTATTGTCAAATTACGGGAATTGGGCCTCTGATGTATCCAAAACCGTAACTGATACTACTCAAATTATCCGAAGTTCGTTCGTATTAGATATATATATCCGTATATCCGAAGTTCTATTTGCTCCGCCCTCAATGAAACCACATCCGCGTCTGCCGATGATACCGCCAATATTTTTACCGATGATTATAAACGATGGCGGCGTCTATTGTGGGGCGCGTTCGTTTATACAAGGTAACCTAATTAAGCGGAGCTGAAAGTTGTTCGAGTAAAAGTCTATTTCAAAGTTAAGGGAAAAGCGCACCATTTACAATAACAATCAAAACTTTTATGCAGATCCGATAACAAAAAATGCAAAAATAATATATCAGTTAAAAATAGTGGTTCCAATATCCGCTTGCGTGTCATATCTATTTTTTTACGAGTAGGTAAGAGTTTTTCTTGGTTTTTTAGTCCAGCCTACAACATGTTTGACTATTACAATATTCATGATCGTATTATATTTTGAGTCAAATAGCATGAGAGCTCGTGTAGGTAATACATAATAAAAGAGAACCGCAAAAATGTTTCTGTGGTAAACTTAATACAAGGAAAATATTCCCACAAAATATTAATCGCAATATACCTACATAAAACAAAGGGATCCATTATCCATTACATCTATAGCAAAACGAATCAAAGATTAAAATTATCGTACACTAGTTACTTGCTTCTGCAAGACGTTGTCTGCGTAGACTTCAGTATTAAGCGAGAACGCGAAAACAGAATTAATATTGTTAAGCTAGATCAATTCATATGTGCGCAAAATTTCATCTATTTCCGTTCAGCTGTTAAAGCGTAAAGGTGAAGCACAGGCAGAGCTGAACTCGGCGCCAGCGCGTTTGGTCTCGTCAACCATTGTCCACGTAAATATTAACGTCTGTTTTTTATGTGCTTTTTTATTTGAACACAAAATGTATTTACTAATGACTCTAACCAACATACAGAGGCATTGTTTTATTGAACAGAGGTACAATTATTGCGTTTATCTATTTAATAATAGCTGCCCCGGCTAACTTCGTACCGCCTCTTGTTTTTTCTTTTTGATTTTTAACGATATTTTATGATACGATATACTCGTATATAAAAGAAAGTCGGGTTAGTTACACCATTTAGAAGTCAAGAACGGCTGGACCGATTTTTATGATTTTTGTTTTGTTGAATTTGTCTCCGTCCCGAATAGCAGGATAACTATAAAAAAACACGAAAATTTCACAGAAAAAAAAATGGCGGTACGAAGTTCGCCTGGACAGCTAGCATATAATATAGATATGTACTTAGATTGTCATGTGTTTGACGCAAGTTAACGCAACGTAAGTCTTCACGTTTGACAACTTATCAGAACCTATAACCACAAAATCAGTGATCAAATAATCACTACGGGCAATACCAAACACAATGCGACACCTATCAGGTTGAAATTCAATCGATTTTCAACTTTAAGTCCGACACGTACAGTTAATCAAAATAAATTGAGAAAATTTGACCTTTTGAGGTGGTTGAGAAGCTGTTGTCTGTGTCATATGTTTTAAAATGTTGTTGAGTTTGTTTAAATTAGAAAATGGAGTTACATATTACTATAATATGGTATGATCAAGTCGTGATAAGCGTCATTGAAAAATTTGCAAAATGTTTAGTGTAAGTGGTTTTTACCTTAAAATAGTTATTTACGAATATTCTAATCAGTAAGCTATAAGATCTGCAATGTAGGTATTGTAATATAACTGCTGGTGAACCTAATAAATAAATAATAAATAAAATGTGCAATGTTGTTCCCCATTGAGTAACAGACATACAAACTTTTACATATATAGTATTGTAAGTTATAAGACGCAATAAAAATCTCATACACAAAAAGCTACATCGTTTGATAGCTATATGTCAAACGATGCGGGGTAGCCTCAGTATCGGATGATATGGTTTCATAACTTCGTTTGCAGAGAATTATATTTTATTTAGTTGGCTATTGCAAAACTATTCCATAAAACTGTTTGGCTGAATCCAATCCAATCATCCAACAGAACCAGGAGTTCTTAAAACAGGTGTTCTTAAAACCTTACAATTGTTATTTTGTCGTTTAACGAGTCGGCCCATAGTGAGTGGAAATATTTACAGACAACTTTTAATATTGTCAAAATGTTCAACAGACAATGTTCCTCGAAAAATGCACTTGTAGGTACATTTTATATTAAATTTTACTTTAAAATAAATTAAATAAGTACGTATTTATTTTCGTTGCTTATTGTTTGTCTTTCAACCGTTAAGTTCAATATTGAAAAATGGTAATAATCACTCACACACACAACCACTATGTGTTGGAAATTCATAAAGTTGATAAAAGTATGTCAAGTAGAAATGAGATTTGAAGGTATTGCAAAGAAGCTGCAATAAATTCAAATATTCTTGTGATAGTATTCTATGGAAGATGATATTAAACAATGCTTGTCATAACTTTCAAAAGACGCATAAATACATTTGTATGACATATACATATACGTACCTACAATATTGTTTAAATTACCATTAAATCCATTTTCATTTAAGGTAAGACAGAGATTATAACAAACAAAAATTTTGCGCTTGCATTGGCGCAAAATTTTTGTGATTGATTGAATGTTTGCATTACAAAGTCAAAGAGAATATTCTAGTGCAATT
Organism: Anania hortulata; assembly: GCA_963576865.1. NCBI lineage: Eukaryota > Metazoa > Arthropoda > Insecta > Lepidoptera > Crambidae > Anania > Anania hortulata. The sequence continues at coordinate 13,324,265 of OY756396.1, read as the reverse complement.
ACAGATAGTGAAAATCAATTTTTGCTGTCTATCAAGTTCGAAGTTGTTGTTTTTATGAACTGCAAACAGAAACTTTGGGATTTCGCAACTACCCAAGGGAAAATACCTAGTTTAAGCGTTGTTGTTATAAGTAAATCCTTCTTACACCCATTTATTTCTGTGCTTGCTTGTTTTACAAACTTTCAAATAATCATTTTTCGTTTACGATATCACAAGTAATTTGTAGCATCAGGCCTAAAATCTCTGCGTTCATCGAATGAGACACATTACGTCCGACGTAGACAGCTACAAAATTAAAGAACATATGTTAATTGTGTTCAAACCCATAATATTAATCATTCAGGATTGACTAAGAAATGATTATAATATGGATAGCTAAAAGATTCGTTTTGTACGAGTTTAACCGAAATATATCCCATGCATGATAACGAAGCCTTTTAACTTGTTTCATTGGCTTCTATACTATTTCGCTAAGATGAAAAAGGAAAAAACGATCATACTCCTGTATGTCTCGTTAGTCGCTACTAGGAAAATGCCTTAACCAAAATGTTAATACTGCTATTATAGAATGGAAAGTGCCAATTAAAGTGCCTATGTAAACTGATACGTGCCATCATAAACTATAAATACCCGTATAGTTTTAATGATATACATAGACGACCTCACTTATACAACATCTTGTAGAGTATTGCGTAAATAACAATGTATTCATTTTCTTATGTCTACCAGTTCTACAACAAAAATAATTTTGTTTTAAAAGTCGTTTGCTTACTATTTTAATTAAAAATATCTGTGTGCAACTAAAGTACTATGTTCTATTTAATTATTGATCCCATCCACCAATAACTCCTATACAATATTCTTTTAAAATAACACCTTATTGATTTATAATGGTTCATTTTCAATAAAATAAAAAAAATGCTTTGAAATCAATATCTGTTGAGTTGCAAACAGCGGCATAACAGATCGCTATTGCCATACGAAATATAAGAAAGAATTGCCAAGTCGACAGCCCATAAAAGGTACGACAAAAATTGGGAATGACTACCCTATTTTAGCGTCACCTAAATACTTCTTCACGTTTCGATATAAATTAATAAATTTTCTTAGAATGTAAGCCTTCTTACACGTTAAATATTTCTTAAATGCTGCCAGAAACATGTGGCGTCAATATTAGAAAGGCAAGATAAAACGAGAATATATCAAAAGGCTACTTAACGCAAGTGGAAATTAACTTACAAATATTTAAAGATATATTATCTCACAACGGGGAGATTAAATAATTTAAACGCACGGATTAACCGCGTTCCGCAGAGTTTCGAAGTTGCTCGCATTCTTTTTGAAAAAGAAACAAAATAAAGTAGGTAGGGTAGCTGGTATTAATGAGTTTTTTATACTGAACACAAGTTTCTGTATCTGTTATTATTATGGGTTTGAAAAGTTTATAAATATATTAGTTTTACGCGCAGATATGTGCCTACAAAGTATAATATCATTGAAAAATGATTTCGTTCAAAGCGGCTTGTCAAAAGGTATCCAGTAAAACTAGCGTTATACGCTAAAATAAATAATCATTACTTCGTTATGTTAGTACATTTACAGTTTTAATTTAAAAAATCAGACACATTTATAAATGACACAATTCAGGATTGTGATCTTTAACGAGAAAATTAACTCAAAGGCAGAAATGATTTGGTCATCCCGCGCAACAAGTCTGCCGCCATTATGAACCGTGCGCTGGGAGCGGTTCGCATCGTTAAAATTGCTACCATAACTCCGAAAGGAAATAATGTCACACGACCCTTTTGAAAGCAGTTTCATCTTTTACAACAAAGACGTTTTTAACGTAACTCTCCAAGAGAAAGTTCAACGAAATACGTCACAGTGAAATACCGAAAAATGTTTTATGAAAGATTATGATAGGATACGAGTTAGAATAATACATACTTACCAACAAATATTCCAAGATAAATAAAATGGAATGACGATGTCCTTTGACTGCAAAGGAGCCCTCCGAGATGGGTTTTGGTTCATTAAACGCAAAAAAGGGATGTTTAGGTTAAGGTTACTTACTCATGATTTGACCAAAGTACTACTCGTATAAACAACATTTCCTTATCTCTGGCAATGCAGAAACATGTTTTTAAATGTTTTGGTTTTTTTTTTTGCAATTTACAATATCTAAACAGGTTAAGTGCCAAACTATGATAATGTCTAACTAAATTCGCAACAATCGTATTGAAAATATTGTTAATCTGTATCAATTTACATATCAACGCGACACAATTAATCGTTCCCTAAAGATGGCCCCGTTGGACGAAAGGCCTTATTGGGATTAGGGCAAACAGCACAAGGGATTGTATATTGATGAGGGATTGTTTGCGCTTGCCTTTATAGCAGGGTTTAGATCAGCCGTAATGTCCACTCTTACGGCTTACAACAGACTCAATTTGGGAACCACTTTGTGACAGCAATGGACTATTGTGTTTCTTAAAGTTTAGTGAAAAGTTATTTCGGGAGTAAGAAAGGCATAGTCTTTTTCAGCTTTAGAAACTATAAAAACTCGCGATCTTGTACTTACATAGGTATTGTAAAAGTAAATTTTCAATCGAGAAAAATCGAGATTAAAAACAGCAATTTTTTTTGGGTAGTTTAAAATCAGGAGTCAATATATTTTATCGCGTAGACCAAAGTAGAAATAAAGTAACAAAACGCAATCATACAATCACTTGTTAATTTATGTTTAAAACTTCAAAAATAACGTCCAGTTTTGCTCTCGTTTTAGGTTAATACGAATAAATTGTTAGAGCTAAATTTAAAAAAAATCACTAGCACAATAAATGAATCCCAATTAATAAACTTTGAAATTATTACTATTCTGGCCTAAGTTCGTGAAGTTAGTGTTAACTGATAGCTTAAGCGGAATATCGAGTGTCCAAGCGAAAAGTTTGGCAAACTAACGTATAGTTCTATAACATTGATCAAAGTCCGTTAAATGGTGTTCGGCCTTATTGAGTTTAAAGCACACAGCTCCAGGGGATTTGTATACTGATGAGATGAGGGATCGTGTGCCGCCAGCCTTATTCAACTGACTTGAGAAAGATCACTAATCAACGTTCTCTACACCTTATGTTCATTAACACAATAATAAAGTTTACCTGGAAACGGAACGTCAAAATTGAAGAACTAATCAAGATATGGAAAATTACATTATACTTGTACTTAGGATGGGGTGATATTGTTATTTGAAACGTGTGAAGATGGCGAATGTTTGTGTGTGATGAATCTTTTGACATTTTAATTATATTTTATTTGTCCCGTCTAAGTTGTGTTTCGGCAACGTTAATTACGTTCAGAATTGTTCAATAAATTAATTTTAATGTGTGTGTGTGTAGTAAAGTACCTATTGTTTGTTTAGGTGCACAACTTTAACGTAAACGTGCTACATTAAATAAAAATAATGCGTTTTCCGATAAATCCATAAACGTATTTATTACCCGACCTGCTGGAGGCTGGAAAACCCTCAAGATATATTAGTTCACCTGGGTGGGTAAGTCCCCAGGAAAAGATGCGGAGATAGGATTCCAGAAACGGTATGAGCGTTTACTAGCTGTCGCATTAAATAGCAATGAATTGCCTAGTATTTGTCCAGATATTTATTTTAAATGTCATCAAACGATAGCAGGGATTTTATTAAAAAAAGATTGTCATCATTTCATGATCATAAATACGAATCACGCTCGCTGTATGATACACAAAAATATTAAAATTGTACGACCGGCTTACTCACTAATTCTTACGTAGATAATTAATATACTTAACATAACCATCACAAACACGTAACATCTATGGTACAGTATCTAATCATGCAGAAGAGGGGGTTGCGAACGTGCGTAGTATGTGTGTCTGTATGTACTGACGCCTAATTTGACAAAGGCCTAGCGATTCTGTTCGTCGTGTAACCTACATCAGACATACCCTTCGCTCTACCTCCTATGATCTCCGGTCTTCAAATTCGAAGTTCAGTTCAAACGAGTCAACGAGATCGCTAAGCATTTGCCGTTCGGCCTCAGTTTGTTTAATCATGTGTGTATTGCACAATATGTACCGCGTATGGTGGCGGTGGTGAGCAGACGAGCCGACGCGGCGACGTTCGCAGCCCCTGGCACTCAGGGTCGGAGACAGTCGCATGCGAAGCGGGAGGGGCGACGGTGGGGCAACATGAACGGGGCTCACTGAGAGGATGGTGCGGCGGCACGGAGAACGTGTAGTACTTGGCCGTTTGGTTGTGAGCTCGTAGTACTGAGCTGTGGGTGAGCGTCACCACCACGACGAGGACCGACGCCAACGCTAGCGCGAAGAAGGATGCGGCGACGGCGGCGACGACGCGTCGTCTCCGCGCCTCCTTGCCGGCGTCCTCCGGGGGGATCTCGGGCTCGGGCGGCGGCAGGGGCGGCTCCGGGGACCTGCTGCGGACGCTGGGGCCGCGGCTGTTGGGCAGCTCCAGGGTGTGCCGGCGGGAACGGCGCGCTCGCTCGCATTCCGCTGCCGACGAGTGGTGGCGGCGCAGGCGATGGGGGGCGCCGGGGGTGACGCGGCACGAGGCTGACCGCAGCGTGCGCACGGGCACCATCAAGTCATCGCTAGCAGCTCGCGGCACGCGTGCCGAATGCACCGAGCGCAACGAGTGGTCCCGCGTGGAGCTGCTAGGGAACGCTAAGTCGACGGAAGCGCGGGAAGAGTGTCTCGAGAACCGGTCGCGATCGCGATGGTCTACGCGCACCGACATGGTGCGGGCGGAGCGCGCGGCGGCGGCCGCCCGAGTGACGCGCCCTCCCCGTGGTCACGCCGCGCCGCGCCGCGCACCCGTGTTTACAGTTTACACTCGTCCCCGATCTCACAAAGAACGCTTACAAAATATTCTACACATCACAAGGTAACGTTAACGTGAAATCTCACACAAATGGATGTCGCCGATTCCGTATTGACACGATTAAAGGTATTTGGAGTTCCCTTTTAACGCTTAACTTCAAGTAAACGTTTGCTTAGTCGCTGGAATTGCCAAACACAAGTTTGGAATTAGGTAGTTATCGGAAATGGCAGGTAAAAGTTCGGTGTATTTCAGTGCAATAAGTTTTTACATATAATATAAGTACCTACCCATTTCACAGGACTGCTTTGTTTTAAGTTTGGAATCCATTGCAGCTTTTAACTTTTCATAACCGAATGTGTTTTTTAATTTACTTGACTTTTAAGGTAAGTGTTTCACGCTGAAAAAGCGTTTAATATCTACAATTCTCCCATTGGCACAGACTGAGAGCTAAATAGAGCGAGCAGCCTTTGTTGCAGAGTCCACGTTGTCAAGTTAAATTGTCTCGGAGGCGGGAAACGAAACAGATAGTAGAGAAGTTGTCGCGAGGCCGCCACATCGACACTATTCAATACGACCACAGGCACATCGAGCCGACATAGTACGCACAAACACATCATAATATTACCACTGACAGTTGTTTCGGGGCACCTGAATAATATTCTTCAAACAAGACAGCTGAAATTTTAGTACTTAGGTGCGTAACAAAACTAGCAGGGATATAAACATCAAACAATTCGTAAACAGTTTGTAGCGAAACCCGCGTTGAAATGCTGTTCGTAAGTAGTAAGCGTCTACGAATGTTGGTTGGGTTTGGTACAGTCATATTGACATAAATGTAACGAGGGCTTTAATTTATTTTTAATGCGTATATAAATCAACGCTAAAATATACGTATTTTTTCGCGTCGATGTGCTATGTTTAGCGCGAGGGTTGACAAGTCGCAAGTTTTCGCTGTCACCGCCTGTCGCGGGCGCACAATACCTCTATGATGACGGGACGATATCGGACGTCCCATAGATAAGATACAAACGCTTCGCTCCAAACCTTTGATGCGAACAAAGTACATACCGTAACAGGTACAATAACAAATGGAAAAATATATTGCGAATACAGTTTTCTTGTATCAAGATAGCCGCAGCTATTCGAAAGAATCTTGTATCATTTCTATAGGAAAATATTTTGGGGATTCGACATCAGTAGGTATTTGAGTAAATAAAATCTCCGCTGTAACACATTTCTATTCACTTTTGGTACATTGTATTGTCAATTGTGTAAAAATTTTAATCTTCAACGTGTCTAACAATCTAAAAACATATTTTGCTATTTCAGGATTCAGTTAATACTTCAACAAGTCAGTATGTGTCTGGTTAGAATCACTCGAAGTGTTTAAACAATGATTACTTGCAAATTATTAAGAAAGTAATAGAGTGGTAGCAAGTGAACTTTACTTACTAATAAGTCGTAATTTAAATATGAAAAAAGCTGCTTTATACTTATTAAAAAGACGTAGTTTAAAATAAGAAAAAAGCGGCCAAGTGCAATTCGCACTCGCGAACCGAGGGTTCAAACTTGTAGGTTAATAAAAAGATCTGCCATAGTGGGAATTAAGACCAGAAGATTCTTAGCGCTTTCTCCCAGTTTGTTCGTTTTTTTTTGTGATGAAGCAACAAATTTACTGTTTTTGGACCCTTTTCTTTACTGGTTTTATAAAATATTACTTGTCAAAAAGGTATGGCGAGCTTCTATAAAGCTTTAGACCTAAATTTTGAGACCCTATTGCTATTGCTATTAATGAAATTAACTGCTTCTCGTACAACTAAGCAAAGCTAACAAAAAGTTAAACAACCTTACCCCTCTTAGCTGCGATTTAAGAGATATTACTAAAACATGAAATGGTGAGGTTAGGTTTCGGTTATTGTGTTTTGTCTAATTAGCATTAAAATAAATAGTAAAACTAAACTAAAAGACCTAAAAAGGAACCTAAAGAGCTATCTACACTTAGCAAACAATTGTTTGAATACACTTTTTCTTATCTTAATACAAATAAATTATCCCTATACAATTTGACATTGACATTACTAACTTTGACAGACCACTTTCTACATCAAAAGTGTGTTCCGAATTAGTCTAATCTAAAATCGATTTAAGCATACTTCAACTCGTTCCGAAATGGCATCTTGTTTAATTAACCCCAATATTGAAAGTAATATATCTGATTCCAAACTTTTAAAAATATGAAATTTTAGGGGCAAAATCTGTTAATCCTATTTAACATTTTTACTGTGTTTCCCAACAAGCACGGCTTCGTAAATTATTGGGTCGAGCTTCGCCGATCTTCTTTAATTATTTTAGGACAATAGGAGACAATAAAAACCCATAGGTATCCTATGGGTTTTTATTCCCTTGCAACTATCAAAATTGCGGCATAAACGGCTGTCTTTTGATTGTGACTTATAATTTTGATTATTTTACAGCTGCAAGGGATTGCAGACCTTATTATTTGCTATTTATTTCATCTTAATACTTCCAAGCGTTCTTGATGAAAAGGGTTTGAAGACAGGCAGACGGACAGAGTTTCTTTTTACCTTTTGAGGTACGGAACCCTATAATGAATTTGGAAAATTCAAAACAATCATTGAATAGGTTACTGTGTAGTGCTGGATTATTTCTTTACTAAATTAGTCTGATAGGGAGAGTTATTAATAAAGTATTCAAGAGTGAAAAAACGACGGAAAATTTTCGCGAAACGTCCGAGCAATTAATTTGGGGGATTTCTTTAAACGGATTTTCAATCGAGTCAATTCTTTTTTTTAGACAATCAAATTCTATTAATCAGATCGTACAATGACAGTCATTAGGAGCCCATCCCGGCAAACGAACCGTATTCGATCCCACTGTAGTAGGTACTGTAAGTTCATAATTTTCCGGGAAGAAGAAGATATTCGTATTTAAGGAAAATATGAACCTCATTTTCTTAACTTGTTGCCTTGACTGTAATTGATTGTTGATAAGTACTAATTTTTAAAGTAGCTTGTTGTTTAATTACAGCTTAAGTATATAGGGCGTTCATGGGAATAGGACACCACTTAAAACCACGTACCACCAGCTCAAAAATAACCACTTGTACTAAATAAGCAAAACGAACAATAGTCGCTGACATAGCCCAACGAATTAGTAAGCTGAAGTGGCAGTGGGTGGGGCACATAGCACGGACGGCCGATGGGCTAGAAAGGATTTCACGTACTGGCAAGCGCAGCGCAGGACGTACACCCACAAGGTGACAGATGACCTGGTAAAGGATTCCTGGTGAAACCGCTAGATGCAGGCCGATTCCAACCGGCCAATCGGGGGGAGGCCTATGTTCAGCAGTGGACGTCCTATCGCTGAAATGATGGTGATGATAATGATGATGGCTAAAAGAGCAACATCGAAATAATATTTTAAAAAAAGATGCTACAAACAAACTAACGCGCTACCGAGCATCCATAGCCACTTTCGATATTTACTAAAAATAAACTGTATTTTATTTTTACGTTAACCTCAAATATCATTGTTACTAGATTAGTAGGTAATTGGCCTTTCCTGAAAGAAAAACAAAACTCGGAATGTATTTTATATTAGCAACAACCAAGATGTATCAGTAACATAGAAAGTACATTAATGTCAATCGGTAAATAATATACCGTCCACAAACCAGGTTCGATTGATGATAAATCGAATAACTATCTCTGCGGACCCTACAAATTATAGGGATGCCCAATTTCTATTACTTCTGAAATATAATATCTAAGAAAGATAACTAAATCGCCCTTTCTTTTGGCTGTTTACCTATCTATTTTTGTAAATAAAGATTGCAACATTATTATCTTACGAAAGCCATCTTTACTCCAAGACTAACAGCATAAGAGTGATAGGTATAAAAACCAAAGGATGTAATTATGTACTGCAGATAAGTAAATACTTAAGCGCCAGACAACACGCCAATTATCATGATCTCGAAGTAAGGAATTAACATCCACGTATTACGAATTAACTTGGCACCAGAGGCCCAATTCCCGTAATATGGCAATAGTCGCAATCCGATGTCGATCCGCTTTCAGTAACAATACGATCACTAACGGTTTTCTCGTAAACTTTTAATTTGACGTAATATTATCATAACTATCCCAATACGACTGAAAATAGAGAAAAAAATAATAATTTTGGTTTCTTCCATTTTTAGTCAGCATTACGAACTATAATATCATTTTTTTGGGTTTACGAGAGTACTGATTATGATCGTAATGTTACTGGGAGCCGATCGACACCGGTTTGCTTATTGTCAAATTACGGAAATTGGGCCTCTGACTACGTATTTTGCCACACGCAGACTTGAGCCAATTTAGAAAATACCTATTGTTTTCTGAATTGACCCCAACTGGGAATCAAACAGGGCAAATTACCGCTTCTACACCAATTAGGTTCTCAGTTTGTTGTCGCATTACCCTTATCTTGTGGAAAATAAACAGATATTTCTAAAAAAAACTTATTGATTTCATATTATCAATATTTTTTTAATTAGTAGGCTAGCAGGAGTGGAGTGTACATGACTTATTTTAATGCTCGTTATAAAAAGAAGAAAAGATTCACACCTTAGAATGTAATAAACGTCACGGTTTTTCATTTAACATTACATTTTAATAATACATACTAAATATTTGCTAGAGAAGCGCTCTACTGAACAATAACGGTAATAAGGTACAATCCATCAAATACCTAAATTTATCCTAATACAAATAAAACCCTATTGGTAGCAGACTGCAAAAAAACTTGCTTGTATATTCACGACATGCTACGAAATACAAATCGTTACGGGCTTAGCTTGCTGACAAGTGACAACGATACATGCCACGGGAAATTTACCTCTGAATACGACTGTGTTTATCTTTGCTGTTCTATCCTAGGGAAAACTTTAAAATACGGACGAATTGACTTTTCGTTTAGGATAAAATAGATACTCGCACATATCAGTCCACTTATTACATATTACCACAGCCTCTGTTACCGAGAGGAAAGCATGTTGTACTTGGTGTAGCTATCATATAGCTATCTCTGAGGACCCGGGTTCGATTCCGGGTCGTTCAATGTAAAAAAAAACTTTTCTATATTGTCTCGGGTCGAGTTTTGTAGTACCGTCGTTGTTTCTGATTTCTGTAACACAAGTACATTAGCTACTTACCATAGGATCAACGCAATGTATTTGATGTTCTTTAATATTTATTTGTTATTTATTCCGTACTCTTATAGTAAATTAAAGGCCACTGGTAAGGGGATCGTATTAGCGACGAAATAGAAAACAATAAGACACTGTTTTTACATCCCACTTATACAATGATACAATAGAAGCAATACACTTGTAGTCTCACAATACACAATACACGGCAGAATACACTTGTAGTCTTGACTGGCTTTTAAAGCAAACCCTTTACCTAGTCTTATGGCTTAAAAAACTTAATTAGGCCTATGTTCAGCAGTGGATGTCCTACGGCTGAAATGATGATGATGATGAGATGAAGTGAGACCCTAATAAGTTAAGAACTGTAACGGTGGCCCCGCCACCGTTGATAGATTGACATCAAATATTTTTGAGAACAGGGGGGTAACCATGAACTCTTACAAAACCATCTTTGTTTGGTTGCACTTTGATATGAGATTATATGTTAGGTCACGTGATTTGGTACCATGATCTGCGTAAAACAATCTTGTATAAGGCTGGGAAAGACCGAATGGTATGTAAAAATAGTCTATGCGTTGCAAGTGGTCCGAATCGTCATAATTAAATTAACAAAATGTCAGTGAAATCAATAAATACCTATTCTTGCGTACTAAATTTGCCAAAATATTAAAGAAAATGTATTTTGCTTTTACTAGGAGGCATTTCAGCAGCGCTGAAAATTATTCTATCGTAGATATCACCTTTACTAAATGAGCTACGACTGAGCTCTGAGTTTTTCATAAATATTTCGGAACAATGCATTGTCCGATACCAACCTACTTAGTGCAATGGTGTCTTGACAGTACATATTAGAAAAAAGTAAAAGTCATTATTTGTTGTCAACATTCATAAATAATTTATTTTACTTAAGAAATATAAATTACAGAAATACAAAATAATATTTTCAGTTAGTAAGAAATGAGATTCGAAAATGGTTTAATGAAACATCATAACAATCATGCAAATTGTATTATTTACGAGTACGTCGAACAACGTCGATTCACAATATTTTTTATAGTACCTAATAGTTTTATTGCAGATTAGTTTCAAGAAAAATACAATCGAAGCATTCAAGTTTTAAGTAGCCCCTGGTACTAAAGGAGAAGAAAGCTTGTGCTGGGCAATGATTAGGAATGCAGGAAACTGTAAGCTGTGTAAATTAAAATTCGATGCACAGAGCATACAAGTGTACCTATACTAATAGTAGTTTCATAAAATCATTGCAAAACGCCAATTGACACAAATAAATAGTGAAATAAATATGTACGCTTTATTTTATTAATATCTATTTTTAATAAGAACCTGGTAGTTAAATAGGTTGTTAAAAAATCCCGATTGATAGCTACTCAAATGAGTAGTTAAATTCATCGTATAGAACTCAAATCGTCTTGCGATACTCACTTATTTGCGACTCAAGAGGGGTCTGTCTCACTATGCTCTTAAATACATTCTCCGCTCCAGTCAATTTCCAAAAGTATAGGAAGCGGGGTGCGACATAGTCCTCTCTGAACCAGGAAAAGACCAAGGGACGTTTTCCTTATAGCTATCGACCCATCACATTACTTAACACGTAGCAAAGCTGTTCGAGCGTTTGCTGCTTCGAATATGCTAGTTAATTTCACTAGATGACAAATAATTTAGTTTCCGCAGTGGCGAGTCCACCAAGCTCCAGCTAACACGCTGCCCGCGTGATCCACCAGCTCAACGATCAGCAGGACAATATGTCCGGAAAGATGTTATTGCCCTGGACATGTGTAGGTTTTTTAACAAGTTAGGCGCGTCGCACGTTCTATCGTGCTCATAATGGCCCGTATCACCATCTCCACAATCACGCTTGGCAGGCGGGATGACGAACGCAGTTTTTTATAATAGTTTACACGCAGACGCTGCTGCCCGTCTTGTGCTACAGGAATTAGTCGCCTCTTGCGACACGCCTTCTGTTGGCGTGTTCTTTACTGCCATCCCGGCTCACTTTTACTTGATCTTTTCTTTTTTTATTTAATTGATTTTTATATTACCTTTTTAAACTGCGTTTTGGCAAATGAACATTTGAATTTGATCTTAATAAGGCACTATTGCCATTACTAAGAGTAATTCTTAGTAAATATAATTACTAAAATATTTAAGAAAATATGTATCTCGTGTTTAAATAGTACGATAGTACGAAGGATGCGAGTCCGACTTGCACTTGGTCGGCTTTGTAACGTTACTAACTTACTACCTATGTCTAAATGTACTTAATTAACTTGAGATTTTACCAAATATGTAAAGAGCGTACTTTATAGGTACAAGTAAATAAAGTAAAATGCAGTAAGATAAAGTGGCAGTGGGCCAGCCATATCTGTCGCAGAACCGATGAAAGGTGGACTAAATTGAGTGGTGACCACGCCACGGTAAACGTAGTGTTGGACGTCCCCCAGCTCGATGGAACGATGAGCTTAGGTTAGGAAGATGGCTGGAAGTGGCTGGAGATCGTGCTCTTTGGGAGGCTTACGTCCAGCAGTGGACTGCAATAGGCTGACATGATGGTGATGATGGTGACTTTTTAGGTCAATAGCTTACCTATTTTTAAAATATTATATTAGCTACTGCCTGCAACTTTGTCTACGTAGACTTATATTAGTAGAATAATCATCCCACGGTAACACAAAAAACCTTATGTGTTGTGCTAGATCAATACCCATGCATGTGTGCCTTTCAGCTAATTAAGTTAAGCCGTTAAAGCGTGATTGAGAAACAAAAGTATTAACTGTTATATTTATAATAATAATTAGTAAAGGTATGATTTGGATCTTGGCAGTCGCTGCCCATCATCGCGAATGTACCGCTCTGTGTCTGATACCGGCGGCTGTGTCGCGCTGGCGGAGAGCGTGGTCTTCTCGCCTGCCGCATAAGAAATCCAGCAATTGACAACAAATTAAACGCAAATCTAAATGATGTTTTTTGTCATTTATTCAATGCACAAACAGGGTTTAATGTTTGAGGTTTACATAAAACTTTTTACGTTTACGTTTAGTTAACCCGTCCTCGATTCAGAACCGTTCGGTAACTAATTGTCGACCAGACGATCACGTGACACTATGATTCAACAGGATTTAACATTAGTGTCACGTGGTTTATCGGTTGACAAATAACTCTCGAAGGGTTCTGTATCGGGGGGTCACGGAAACCAGACAGTGGAAATTTTATTGTTGGCCTCATGTAGGTGGTTTGAGCTTAGAAAATGTAGTTTACAAAAGACCTATACTCAGTGCCTACAATAGAATCTGATGGAATATTGAGAACATAAACATATTTGTTTACTTGTGTCCCTCTAATTACTTGCTTGACTTTTGAAGTACTTAGTGGCGTTTGATACGTTTATTATTTTCATTTCTTTTTATTATGATAATAAGTAAACTTGTGTGTTTCAAAATAACAGGAAAGAAATCAAAATATCCCTTAATAGCAAAGCTTTAAATAAGAAGTAAAGTCTCTACAACTAAATGTAACAGTAAGAACAACCCGGGGTCACGTATCTATAGCTTAAGATTTGATGAGGACTTCAGGCGCACTTTCGTACTTGTAAGTTTGCTCTGCAGCAGGCCTCTAATTGAGCAGCAAGCACCACTGCATTACGTAATTCAAATGTATCAATACATGTAAAAATAAAATGTTTAGCTATTGCTCGCAGATCCGTATTCATTGGTTTGAAACAAAAAAGAAGTAGGTTGGCATGATAGCTTCTCCCTTGGTAACCTTATTGTATATTCTCAAAATAAAAGTCGTATACTAGGTCGTGATGTATTTTATGCGCCAAATTGAATGTAGATCAGTTTTAAGACAAAAAGCTCGTTTTTGCTCCTGCTGTTCTTATCCAGGGTCTAGGATCTCGTTATAATAAAATAAAAATCACTTTCTCTGGAGAAATTAAACACTACGATACCACTCGCAAAAGTCATGAAATGCGTGCCTGATTTTGCAGAATACAATTTTAATGTCAAGACATTTGCTCCAAGGGTGCAATTACTACGATTTAGACAACGTAATTTCATCATCTTCTTCTTCTTCCTCTTCAGCATAATGTTTTGTCCACTGTTGGACATATGCCTCCTAAAGCTCTCTCCAGCTAGCTCTTAGTGCGGCGATTCTTGTCCAGGCCGGTCCTGCCGTCTTTGCAATATCGTTCGACCATCTTGCTGGTGGTCTGCCCACATTTCTGTTTCCTTGTGACCTTGTGGTTTCATCTTTCGTCGTCTCTACGGCATACGTGGCCTGCTGCCCATTGCCCTTTCAGTCGAGCCACCTTTTTGCCACTTCGGTAACTTTGGTGCGCTGGCGGATTTCATAAAAACGAATAAATATTTATCAGTTTTTGATTTTAAAATTTCCGTGTGTCACTCCTTTGACAACTGTCATACTATTAGCATTGATCAAGTAAACTACTATTAGAAGCTGACCTAAGTCAAACCCACTGATCAGGTAAAATTTGGTCAAACCTATCAATCGGTTCCGAAACTGAGTCTCAACATTAGTCAAAATTTACAGCTCAAATAGCCCATTGTTTGAAAACAGTTTTGAGCTATGTAAAAATGTCTAGCAATTGATAAATAATCTCAATTTTAAAAAGCCGTATTAGCCACCGCTTAATTGCATTACCTCTCGCCTTTATTTTTTTTATAAAAGAGTAGATTATTCCGTTCTTTTTTCCATAATTTCATGTTTCGGACAACTGTCTCATGCTTATGATGGCAACAAAGAATTTATAAGTAGGTGTTCGTAGTACTTATACATTCTCTGGGTGGAAATGACATTAGGCCATAGACTTCAGAGATAAAAAATTAAAGGAGACGAAGTTATCTGTTGTCAGTGGTTTTAAATATTGCGTCTCTTTTCTTCTCAATGCAATTAATAGACAAAACATCCAAAACATTCGTTCTTTTACATCCCTAAATAAAACCTAATTATGTAGTTCATGGTACAAATTCAAAACAAGCTCACATCAAAATCTCGAACCAGCATAATTGCTTTTACAATTTTGTAGCAGCCAAGCAAAGTATCATAATTTAAATTAGAGATTTATACATATAATTCATTTATTTCTTAGATTTTGTTACTGTTTTTACAGTATTCATTCAGAAATTAAGAAATCAATGAAATGTCTGCTATGACCAATTTCCATACCAATAATTTTGACATAAGAAATCAATTTGTAACTGTCATTAGTGTCAAAACAAACGTCATTTGTATTGAATTGAATGAATGGTAAACAAAATTGTATGTTGTCAAAATCCATGAAACAAGATTGTTTTTACGACCTCATGGTACCAAATTGACGGATGGGCGTAATTTGAGATTGTTTTAAGAGTTTATGGTTACCCCCCTGCAATGATTTATTTTCTAAATTTAAACAAATATATATCAAAACAATCCTACTCTTCATGGATCGTGCAATGTATACGTCTACAATTATTATCTTTTACAATATTGTTCCAAACCATGTTATATTTTATTAATGGTGATCATTTTTGTTATAGGAATACCTACTCAAGATATTTAAAATAGTTAAGTGTCCTAGCATAGCGTCAATGCTTGGAAGGAGTCTCCATGGATAGACTATGAAAGATAATAATAGCATTTTAAACGAAACAATATCATATTACATACTATAAAATAATATTCTACGTAAACAATATGTTCTTTCAAATCAACAAATCGTTTACGTATTATATAATTGTATTTTACATTCTTAAAATAACAAGGGAAGTCAATCAAGGAGTGTCAACACGTTATAGAATGTAACTAACAAGACGCTAGTCTTTGCCGACATTATGTGGGTCAGCCCTACCCCGTCCAATATTGAGGACAGCAGAACTACTTAATTGCCGTGTCACTTTAGTGACTACATGCATCTAAGTATAGATCGTAAAGACAATAAATTAATGCAGGTCCTGTATCCACGAGATTGCGGGTAATACAAGCGCATTTTATTTCAAAACTTAAATAAACACAACACAGGAAATAGTTAACTTTAAAATCACGAATCATTTGAAACATTTTTCATCGTCCTACACAGAATATAACTCAAAATAAACAAACACATGAGTGTTAGGTAATTAAAAATAAGACCGCAATGAGGATTTGTTTTCTGCAGTAAATATAAAAAATGTACGTATCAGACCAAAAATATTAGCTATATTATGTTAAACAATTAAATCGTGTTTATGTCCCCCACTTTCATTAAGAAATTAGATGACATTTACTTATCAAAACACAATGTAAACAAGATTTTCATTAGGTACATCTAGTAATAGTTAAATACCTATATCAAATTGCGTACATTGTTCCTTTAAATAATCATTGTACAAGTACTTTAGATAATTATTGTTCTTTCCCCAAATTTCCGGCTTTTGTAGAATATGCTATAAAAAAAAGCATTTCACCAATGCTTTTATACCAAAATATTTTAAAAAATGTTAACAAAGATCTACAAACAAACAAAAAATGCCTCTTGTAATATTTTTGTAAGGCAAACGATTTCCTATTATATTTGTTACAATTAAGAACAACGTTGGCGAACTCAATACCCGAGCCAATGTTTGCACACTTTGATTGGAGCCTTAAGTCAATTTGAACAAATATTAACCGAATGTTTGCCATATTGATACACAATAAACTAATCATATGGTCAGTTCGGTTTATTAGTTTCGTAATAACAATTACCTGAACTATTCATTTTGCTGATAAATAATTTTCTTCTTTTAAAGGGTTCATCGTTCTTTGAATACATGAATGTCGTGTAAAATATATGTTTATGAATATAATTTGATTTTCCAGACAAAAAACGAAATTATTTTTATTATCTTAAGTGTAAATTATAATAAAGCAGTATAAGTATAACATACATAATGGCTTGCTATTATGTAAATGGCGAGTTGTTATTTAGAACCGACGATTCGTCTACGAAAGTCCAACTTCAACAAGAGGTAGCAATAGCAAATGTAACTCGGCTGAGCAGCGTTTGAGAATCTACGTGCTATCTTCTCGTCCGATATCTTCCAGAGCCCAAAGACTAAAGTCTTAGAGCAGTGTATGTTGCCAGTGATGACTTGAAGTGGTCCTTGACTTGGCTTCTTTAATCGGCTTAATCATCAGTCGATCATGCTATGAACTAAGTATGTGACTATGTTAAGCATGTTTAACAGTGGACTTTCAAAGGCTGATGATGATGATGTAAACTAACTTACGTTTTACTGCTTAATACTAGTTACTTTATAAAAATAAATGTTCGAAATTTCTAGAATCTAGATTCATCTTATTAGTTTTCTTCTTATCTTAAACCATAAACATAAACTGCATGTTGAAACGTTTGAAAACAAACAAATAAAATACAAAATGTGGTTAACAAGATATCACACTACTTAGGCCCGTATTAGAAAACGATACTTAATCGCGAAATTCATTGCATTGATTTCAATGTTCCATAAATATGTAATCACAACAACAACAACACACTGGTTGTAGTCTTTCGTATTTAGGCACTGAGGTATTTTGGTCGAGAAGACGTGTAATTTTCCGAATACTGCCCAGAAGAGTTGATGATGGACCGCTTCTTAAAATTTGACCTACCCAATGGACTTGGCTCAATTGAATTGACCTGTAAAGATTGTATAGGAAGCCGCTGGATGCAGGGCCATTCCCAACCGGCAAATCTAGAAGTCACAATAGGGGAGGTTTATTATGTTCAGCAGTAATGGACGTTCTATAGCTGAAATGATGATGATTTCAATGTACCTTTGGTGGGTGTGAGGAACAGGGTGTAAAGTTCCTCATCCACCATTGAAAAGGGAGGATCCACCGACCAGACGGGTGTTGTGGGCTACTGCCCGACGGTTCTTGTCGGGTTCTTGTATATATGTTCAATCGCTCGGATAACTTTAATATCGCGATGTAGGATACGTCAGTTTTAGTTCGTATGTAGCGAGATAGATGTCGGTACATACCTACCATTGAAAGATATATTGTAGCCACGTCTAGTGGCTTAAGTCTATTACTTGTTACCACGATAGTAGTTTTCGCATTCTAGTGTTTGGGAGTGCGTTTACAAGGTGTACTTAAAATAAAAACCTCTTTGGTCATTTTGCTATCCTAAGAGACCAATATCGAAAGCGTAAACAAAAATCACTTTGTCTTAAAACATCTTAATTAGTATTAGCTATTTAGTTACTAATAGGTGATTTAGTATGGAGAAGTAAAGTTTATTTTAGAGATTTCAGCAACAGCAGAATCATTGCCTTAAGTTAATCATTATTTTAATTACACTTGTAGTACTTACTTACTTGAGAGCTGACTGATACTCGAGTTGAAAGTATCATAACATAGTAAGGTTCGGTAATACGGGCCTTAGTGGATACAAACAAGTATAAATCAATGATACTACAATAAACTCCCACTAAACTCGTAAAATTAGGTTAACACCGCCCGGTAACGCGTAAGGGTTCTTAAAAGCTTTTTTAGGGGTTTAACCCTCGGCCTTAAAAGTAAAATACCTATACCCTTTTATTTTGTACATATGTAGGCGTAGTTTTATAAGTACCTATATTATCACAGTTTGGTTCATGAAAACTCTAAAACTTGAAAAGCATACATAAGTGACTTTTTGTATTATATATATATATAAATACTTAGTTTCAAGATTATTTTCAAATATACACTAATTGTGAGTGAGGAGAAGGCTGTAGGTATAAATAAATTATGGTAGCTAGCCTACTGGTTATACTGGTAAATTATTACGAAAAATAGGTATTTATTTGTGACGGACTTAATGTATTCATTTAATTCTTATTGCACGTTAAAGTAGTCTCCCTAAAACAGTACTAGTATAGACAAAACTTATACAATCATAATCACAAGCAAAGAAAATATAATATGAACATACACTGTCAACGAATTTGAAGAAAAACATTTGTTTTTCATGAAAAATGTTAACATGTTTACCGACTTTGGTACCTTTGAAATGTAAACGTTTGCGTTGGTTGCTAAAAATATATTTTACGAGTAATAGTACAGTCATTTTAGTTCGAAAAAAAGGCTACCTAAAAATTTTTGGGGTTCTGAATATTTTTAATTTTATATTACAAAGATTTAGATGTGTTTTTTTCCGAATTACAATTTTGCCGCCCACGCAACCATATTGCAAAAATCGCGCCTTATAGCAGTTTTTTGAAAATATCACCTTGCCGACTCATTTTACGATAAAACATTAATGAACAAAATTAAAGTAGTGAAAATTTCCAACAATTTATGTATAACTTTTTTTTTTAAAGATCAACAGTTTTGTGGTACGAGCGCCGCAAAGTATACTCTAATATGCGTTTTGGCTTAAAAACTTTAAACTATCCGCAGGGATACAAATTTCTTTATTAGTCACAAGGGGCAACACTGTGGTTTAACTTCTCAATCTTTCTCAGCACTTGCCAGATTGTCTGTGTCTTGTCTCGAAGCGCTAGTAGGGCCCAAAAAATAAGGAGACATGTTCTGCCCCATATGGGGCAATAATGTTATTATTGACGTTCATAAGTGGCAGTTTTCTGCCCTAAACTGAATAAATGATTTTTGACTTTGACTTTGACTTTGACTTTAAGCAGCTGGGTCAAAAGAACATTAAAAGATTGGGTTTGACACCTCAATCTTCACTGCTGACAGTGCCCCAGTGTTTTCAAAACTCCCCGGAAAACGTCCCAGCAAAACTAAACTGATTACTATAAAGTGGTAATAAAGTTTTAACTAGTGCGGTCAGCCAATTGAGAGGTAAAACGATTCTTATCTGTGGTTTGATTATTTGATTTGGTTGTTCATAATGATGATCACACGTCAATGTCATCATAAAGTCCATTTACCTAAAGCTCTTCCGAAGTCCTCTAATACTGGCAGTATTGTGTTGTTTTGCCTTTTCCTTTCTCATTTAATCAAACCCACAAAACTAACAAAAAATCCTTGTTAAATTCAATATTTCCATAAATCTCTATGGGTCTTCCTTATTTTCTAAGACTCCTGATTAGTTGAGAACGCTCTACCTTTTCTTGAATAATGTAGGGACAAAACAAAAACCTCGCTGGTTGATTAAATAATCTCCCAAACAAAGTCTGAGCTTTATCGTAAAAGAAAACACTGGTTCGGACTCGCGAAGGTCAAAAAATACAATCGTTACATGCCCGAAATCTTTCAAGTTTCGTCCAAGTTAAGTAATAATTTGACCTGTTTTTAGTTTCCCGATGAGGATAAATGTCAGTTGGTCTTTACATAAATCGGTCACTGTACATTCTGTAAATGAGCCCCATTTAGTTTCATTTACACCGTATAGTTTGTTCGTAAAGAACCGGGATATACGGACCGGGGGACATATTAAACTTAGCCCAATGCCTTTAAGTTATCCTATAACGCTTGACGCGAGGAGTTATCGTGGGGTAGCTGAGATTTGTAACTATGATTCATTTATATTATGATATAGTGACATAGTTCTTTTGTACTATAACAATGTAGTGTTTTTGTTTGTGTAGTTAAAAACGTGGCCAAGTGTGAATCCGTACCACTGTATTTTCTTTGATCTAGTTCCTTAGCATTACGTTATTTTATTACTACAAATTAAATATTAAAAAAACATCAAGACTTCTTTGACCCCCTTTACGAAAATCGCGGGCACACAGGAAAAATGATTGTTTTACTTTACATTATTATTTTTCAATGCCGTAGTTATTTTTTTTTAATTAAGGTCCCAATGGCCTCAGGCTTATTTGACGTCTTTTTTAAGGCTCCGTACCAACGGGTTACAGACATCTATTACCAAGCACCCGCAGTCTACCCGTGTTGTGAGGTTACCTTATGCTTTACAATAGGCTAGTTTCCTGGGTCAAAAAAAATATTATACTATTTAGTCCGTCAGTTAGATTATCAAAAAATATTGGACCTATAATTTTGTCTTTTGTCAATCAAACAAAAAAATACGAAGATAAAGCGCATCAAAGTTTGGGAATGACGTCACGCCTTGCTAAAAAGTGTCGTAAGGCGTGACGTTACGAGGAATTTCAACGGGCTATATCCCCATAATTTTTCGTTTGATTGAGAAAAGAAGAATACGTGTCCAATATTTTCTGTTAATCCAACTGACGGACTAATTCGATTTTTTTAGGAAACGAGCCTATTGAGTTTTGGCGGTAGTCCGATTTGCGCTCATTCATGACAAGTATAAGCGTCCGTCATTTATGATAAGTGCTTGGTCACATTGGACATTTATTGTCACGATAGTCAAATATTTTTTTTTTGGTAAAAAATTTAAAAATGAAGAATTCCACTAAAGAAAGTCTTAACTTAAGACCGAACTTTAAAAAAACTCGCGCGTAACGATACAACAATTTTAGCTTGTTCGTGCAGAAAGATTTCAGAAATATCATTGCTTTATAGATCATTACTACTAAAGCCTGTCTCTCTTATAATAATGCACTTATTTGTGACCAAAGGATTTTTAAAATATTTTGTCAATAGAATTGAATGTGACGTTAGTGACAATAAATGTCCAAAATGTCCGGTCCAATTGAGAAAATGTCCAATTTGCTCGGTCATATTGGTCAGACATTTATAACGTGACGGACACTTTACAACTCTAATGACAAGGCACCAGCTACCAATTCATTGTTACTTTTAATTGAATTTTATTACGGGTTCGAATCCTGCAAAGGAGAAGCACAAGCAAATTGTATCTAAGTCATGGATTTTTATTAAATGGATTTATGTATATTTATGCGGTATCTAGTCGCCATAGACTAGTATAACTAAATACTTAAACCTTTAAAATAAGGCATATTCTTATTTTTCAATTTTTATAAGACAGGGTCAACGGGAAGTAAGTACTCTTTAGGTGTTCATGAGCGTGATGTTTGCAAGTATATATCAGAATATACGGTATAGATGATCGTATCCTTTATTTGCTTGAATTTTTTACACAGCTAAGGGTCGGTAGACCTTATTGTTTAATATTAACTCCAACTTGATATTTCTACCCGTTCTATAAGAAAAAGGGTCTTGACAAACTGACAGATGGACAACAAACTGCGTATTTTTTTCGTTTCAGGTTTTGAGCCCGAAAAATAGCACGACACGGTGGCTAATCAATGGAGGTACAGGACTGTCGATTCGTCACGATGATCCTTACCACATTTAATGAAAATAACAGTAAATACTCTACAATGATTCTTTTATTTTAAACTGGTGTGTCAAACCTACACAGTTTGAAATACTTTGGATGGAGAATGACTCAATTTCAAGTTTCAAGCTGATCTGAAGCCGATACGCTCTGCTTTTCCGCACTGATCACGAGCAATTTGTAATTGTTTGACAGCCCTCACAATCCTTTAATAGTCTATTTGTATTCCGAGTCGTTTTAAAACCGGGAAAGTATGTCCATCCGAGACTCCAAAGGGATTCTTTGGGTGCGCCCCACTTTGAGAAGTATTTGTAATCGGATATGGCGCAGCATGAATAAAACAAATTTGAGCTTATTAGGTAACTCTAAGAGAATACTTATAAAAGTTTAAACGTGGGTTTTTAAATGTAAAATACATAAGTCTATGTAATTTGGACTTGGTTGGCGTCATGCCGGTGGTTATTAGTCTTGATCAAGGCGTCCCGGATTCGATTTCCGTTTTAGGTCAATTCTGAAAATTTACTTTTGTAAATTGGCTTGAGTCTAGGTGTACCCTTGGCAAAATTAATTGTGTATTACCTCATACCTCAAAGAAGTTAATTCCTCACTTCGAGGCCAAGACAGTAGTGTGTTGACTGGCGCATATTTCTATGACATAAGTGCTTTAGCTACTTACCTTAGGATCAGAGCCATGTATGTGATGTTGTCCAATATTTATATTTATTCATAATTTTCAGAACGTTTTCAAAGCAAGGTGGAATGTGGTTCAAGCTACGAACGTTACAGTTCCGTAATCCGTAACCAACAGACTGCCGGCATACTTACACACGTCTTGGCCATGGTATGGCAATAATATCTTAAACATTATATACATAATTGAACTCTTGGAGCTATTTCTTTCTCTCTCTCACTCTCTCTTGTTTTTTTTTTCTTCTGGCATACACGGCTTGTGCATTGCCACAACGGGGCTCTTGTTTATTATCAATTTCACATTATTGTTGTCTGTGCTCCAGCGTTTAATGGCACTTCTTTTATTAAATAAGTAAGTACCTACTAAAGTTTACGGTTCCTTGGAAGTGTAAAAAACTGAAATCTCCAAGACAACGCAATTAAAAGATTTTATGTCACATAATTATTACCTAGACCATTTATGAGAGACCATCTACGTCACCTTTTATAATACTCGCAAGCTCACTTATAAAGGGTAGGTACTGAACTGTAGTTCTACTTTTTTTATACTTCATAGGCTATTTTTTTAAAATCATAACTCGAAAACTATAAAAAATCGTAGAACATACATAGGGGTGATTCAGAAACCTCTTAACACGAGACACTCTCATTCTTACGTTTATTTATTTAGACTTTATTGCACAGATTAAAAAAATCATACAAAAGGTGGACTTAATGCCATGAGGCATTCTCTACCAGTCGACCATTAGGCTAAACAGAGACGTTTTGTGGGCGGTGCGATATAGGCGATACAAATTCAAATGAAAGGTAATTGTGAAATTATTTTTAAAAGCATAAACTACATACAGTAAATAACGATATACATAAACTAAATACTATCATACATAGATTACATAGGCAAAATACATACGTAAATAAATATGACGACGATCATGAGACTACAATACCTAAGGGTTCAAGATGATGATTTCAATTTATAAAGAAAATGAGCACGGGCAAGTTTCTTAAAAGAGTATTTACAAGAGGGCTTGTTTGATGTTTTCGGGGAGAGAGTTCCAAAGCCGAATTGATTTCAATCAATTCGGCTTTGGAACTCTCTCCCCGAAAAGAGTTGAAAATAAAACCAGTGCGGTGAGAAGGAGTGGATAGAGTCAGTTTATTAGAAGAACGCAAGTGACGGGAGTGCGTCGAACTAAGAAGAGTAAATTGGGATTTAAGATAAGAAGGTGAATTAGGATCATTTAATATCGAGAAAAGAGCGGATAAATTCTGACATTGCGCCGAAGAGAGAGGGGAAGCCATTGAAGCTGCGAACGGTACATGGATATATGGTCAAATTTGCGTAAGCAGTAAATAAATCGTATACCATTATTGACTAGACGATCCAACTTGTTGAGCAGGACTTGGTTTAAGTCAGGGTAACACACATCGGCATAGTCAATAAGAGGGAGAACCAGAGATTGCACCAGGGTGATTTTAGTTTTAACCAGAAGAAAATGCTTAAGTCTGCAGAGAGAGCGTAGTGTAGCGTTGACCTTTCGGCAAACTTCAGCAACGTGTGTTGTCCAACTAAGCGTGGAGTCTATGTGAAGGCCAAGGTTTTTGACACTCGAACAAAACGGAATATCGACCCCGTTGAGGCTAACCGGAGAAGCGCAAGTTATATCAATCTGGCACATTTGTCGCTGACTGCCTATTATGATGGCCTGGCATTTATTAGGATTTACAGCAACACCAAAACGGTCTGACCAAGAAGAAATATGCCTGAGGTCATCATTAAGTTGCTGTACAGCGAGGTGAATTTCATTGAATCGGCACTGCTGATATAATTGAAGGTCGTCTGCATACAGATGGTACGAGGAGCCAATGTCGAGAGTTATCGAATTTATGAATATAGAGAACAGCAGCGGCGATAGTATACCACCCTGAGGTACACCAGTGCGCAAATCACACCAGTGAGAAAGGGTCCGATCAATATGAACTGCCTGCTGGCGATCTCGAAGGTAGGAGGCAAATCATTCCAGAGCAACTGTGGAGAATTTAAGTGGGCTAATAAGGACAGAAGGACATCATGGTCAACTGTATTGAACGCATTGGAAAAATCAATCAGGACAAGTACGGTGACTTTTCCATGCTCCATACCATCCCTGATGTCTTCAGTGACTTTGAGTAAGGCAGTACTGGTGCTGTGGCCAGGCCTAAAGCCTGATTCCGCCGATTACCAGAACCCATGGCCACTTTACCAGTTTTAATATGCATAATAACCTCCAAAACTCGTTCTTTTGTCCATGGCTTCTTCACTGTTCCACACTGAGATCCTTTAATTGCACTTAAAATTTATCCTTATAATCACTGTCTACACATCTATTTAACAAGTTTTCTTTGTTTATATAACTAATTTTTTCAAATTCTAGTGACGCATTTTCTGTATTCGACGCCATTGTTGTTGTCATGTCAAGCAGCGTCGCGCGTGTTAAAATTAGGAACTATCAACTGTCAAAGAGGCGGATAATAACCAGCTCTATTACATTACGGCTAGCTATATTGAATAACATTTATATTTCGTCACTTCATTCTTCAGATAAAGTATATTTATTACCAGGTATATCGCCGAACACTTTCTGGCGAACTTTGACTCAGCCGTATTCAATCCGGCTAATCGTTCACCCGCCGCAATACAAAACGGCCCTGTTTTTAGAAACGGCTAGCCGTAATGTAAATCGGCGATTTATACAATCTGACTGCGACATATAACATAAACATTGAACTCTTACAGTTACTATTGACAATCCAAACGCGCAAACGCCACATTTTAAAATTATTCTGTCTACCGATACTCGCGTAACAAACAAGTTCACCGCAAGTTAGTATCAAAATCGGGCTCTGTCCAAGGTCTGATCCGTTGTCGATGTCAGTGTAACTACTATGGATACGAACAAATATTCATGTTTTTGGAATAACCCCTGAATTTTCAAACGGACTAATCTCACTCCAATAAAAGAACGGCGGCGGGCTATGCGAACAACGCCGTGGTATTTCATTAGATCAATGTTCACTTAGGCCCGCATGCCGGGCATCGCTTTCGTCAATTAAGTATATAAACGGTTCAATCCTGTGATTACCTGTTACAGGAATGACGATAAATTAGCGTTACAGTATAATTACTTGAACGTTCCTAACTGTCTCCGTAAGGTGCAGTAGTCTGCTAGATGTTTAGTGACTTGTATCAGATACTAGGAAGTAAATACATAATGTTAATGCTGCTATTGGTATAAAACGTTATTAGTTACTTATACGAACTTTTGCATGCACTATCCAACAAATAAAATAAACGATATTTATTTTGGGTATTGCCCATAACGTATTAGTCACAAAGGTCTTAAAAACTATGTTAGTGAATAAATTATGTAAATTGAAAGGAGATTCTAGTGTGTTTGGCAAGGTTAACTCGCTACAAAAAAGGATTCCTTATAATTTAAAGAAGAAAAAAAAAACGTGTTCGTGAAGTCAGTTGAAAATAGTTTCATATTTCTAACGCCACTTCGTTAACAATTAAGATACGAAAGATTCCCTAGCTTCTTTGTACTATAAATGGTTTTGGAGGGTCTCTCCAATTAAACGGAGTGTCAGCACAAGTCACGTGACAACTGCAGGCTTTGTTGTTTGTTTGTGGCAAACTGTATTTTGCACTGATATAAGAAAAACAACGCTGACCAGGCAGTGCTGTATAGACAGATAACAGAATGGTAGTTTTTTTTAAATTACAAATTCACCTAACTAACCAGTCGACTGGGGTGGTCTGATTGATATCAGATAATACATTGCTTCCACATAGTTTTGTTAACATATGTAATAAACGTACCTAGCGCAGACACTAAGAATGAATCAAAGCTTTGTAGCTAAAGTTGAAATAAGTGTTGCCGAAAAGTCGATAATTTTACTATCGATGGTTTAAATCGAAAATCAGCTACTCTATCGATATTATCGAAACCATCGATATTACCAATAGCGCGGTTCACGTCAATACTATTAATATTATGGAGCACATACCCTATAGAGTAGAAATATAGAGTAGAAATAGTCATATGATTTGTTCGACAAAATTTTCCGCTATTTTTTAATCTGTATCTGTGCTGTTTTTGTATGAGCGAGTGTTGACAGGAGTTGTTATTTCATACTAAATGTGAGCGAAAAATCACTTAAAACAAACACCAACAGTATGGTTTTTTAAAACTTCGATAGTAAAATTTGCAAACTATTGATTGTCCAAAACAATCGATACTGTCGATAGCTTTGCTATTCTAGATATATTATATACGACATAAAAAATTTAAACCCCTAACAAATTAAAAATATATTAAAAAAATACTATATATTAATACCTTACCTACCTACCTTATACATGGGGCACACTAAAAGTTTTGCACTTCTAGCTAATCGGGACTATTTGAATTTCGAATGTTATATTTTTTTAAACGTTGCAACCTTCTTAGTAATAAAAAAAACAATTGGCGGGAAATGATTTGTCAATTGTTTTTTATCACACATCAAAGTTTTACGTACGCAACGAAAATGAAGAAAACCCGCTGATTACCTATGAGACAATTCGAGGACTATTGGGGATTGGTATGAGCCAAATTCAGAAAATTTTACACGAAGAATTGAAAGTTCGGAAACGTGTCGTTGGATCCCTCATGAACTGACAGCGGAGCAGAAGTGGGCTCGCGTGGAATGGTGCTCACAGTTGCTACTGAAGTAAGACCACGGACATTCTAATGCTGTTTATGACATTGTCACAGGAGATGAAACGTGGATTTATGGTTTTGAACCCGAAAAAATCAACAGCAATCGTGTGAATGGGTGTTTGAAAATGAGAACAGGCCAACAAAAGTGAGGCAGGCGAGAAATGTTGGTAAAAACGGCCAACAAAACAAAGTCATTTTTAGCTTCCGAAAAAGTACAATTCGTCCCATCCCATCCTGCGCAAAGCCCCGACCTAGCACCCTGTGATTTCTGTATTTTCCCCAAAATCAAAGATTTGATGAGAGGTTTTACTTTTACCAACTCCGAAGAGGCAGTGATAGCGTTCAATCAGCACGTAGAAAACATGCCTTCAGATCTGTGGTCCTCCTGTTTTAAAAAATGGTTCGATCGCATTAAAAAATGTTTAAAATGTAAAGGAGAGTTTTTTAAGTTACGCAAAACTTATAGTGTGACCTACGTATATTAAATATTAATAATACCTTACGAGGCCATGGCCATGCCAAAGCAAATAATGAAGAAACTTATCATGCAAGCCAGTTAAAATAAAACTGTAATAGTTTTTTTTATTAAATAAAAGTTTAAATTTAAAAAAAAGTATATATCGTATCGACGACAGATAAATAATGATAGTCATACTATCAATAGACTATCGTATTATTATCGATATTCAGCTATCGATCGGCAACACTAGTTGAAATTGACTAACACTAAAATAGGGCACTGGAACTGTGTTTCAGATTTCCACATATGATTGAAATTGTTCTGGAATAACTAAATACTTATTGCTATAGTTTTGTTACAATAGCCAACTCTTTAACGCAATGCCTCTGATCTATTAAACAGATCTTTATCTACATAACAACGGGAAAGTAAATAAGAGTCATTTAAAATAGATTCATATCGTTAACGAAATCTATTTCAGTGCACGAAGAATGTCTGGGGATCCGGAACAAATATTTCTTCATTATTCAACAATACAAAAGGCCTGATTATTTCCTTCACAAAACACGACTGAATAAGTATAATGAAAACACTCGCCGCCATCAATGCCGTAGTTTATATTTTGTTTAGTGAACTACTGAAAAATATTCATTAAAAAGTTTTTAGTGTTCAATTTAAATTAATTACATCAGATTTCTAGGTACTTAACTAAACAAACTTAAGTCACTTTCAAACGCTTCATTTATTATTTGTAAAGTACAATTGTTTATCTTTAAAATACACGCAACATAATTTACTCACTAAAGTTCTAACTAAGATATTATTTTCACTTTATAAAAAATGAAAATTAAAAAACGAAAATTCTAAAAGCCCTTTACAAATACATTTCTAAAAGCCTCAGAAAAGTGTCTGCGATAATACTAAAAATCTTTTAAAAATTTTATAAGAACGTCGCAACGCAAAGAATGCAAATTTAAAATAAGAATCAGCGTCGAAATCCCCGATATTCGTTATTTGACCCACGGACCCCGTGAGTACCTCGTACCAGGCGCTCTGGTTCCATTAAAATGTGCTGACAGAGGTACTACCCGGCCAACACAGGCGCGGCGCGCTGCAAACACAGTTTTGCACATATTTACATTTGCACATAGCGGACGAACCGATTTCGGTATCCATTAGAAGTTTAATTAATATTGACGATGCGAAAATTAAAAGGATGTAACTGTAATAAACTGAGCTGGATAATAAAACGTTAGTCATATTTTGTATGGCGCGGCAGCCTGAATACCTGGAAGAACTTGAAAATAACAACTAGTGAATGCCATTATAGCGTTTGATGAGACGTTTACTTATAAAATGATTGCAAATATTTTAAATGTCATTATTATTGCTTTGGCTATTACCCCAGATGAGACAATAGACGGCGACGATTATAAGTCCCTATTGAGATCGGTCTGAAACTTCATGTGTTACTTCGCTCCACGTCTTTTATAATCTATTTGCTTTGTCACCAGATCTGTTTGGAGACACGTTTTTCTTGGCGATTCCAACCTAAAGCCTAGGGATATGATATTATAGCTGCGAAAAGTGTGACCAATCCACTTTCACTTGCGATCGCAATTGACGCAAGATAATCTTAGGTAATTTAGTCTTCTATAGTAATGACATAAATCATATCTTCATTGTAATCTACAGGAACAAGTTCTTAAAAAATAATATTGATGATAACTGCCATGTTTTACCTCGTGGTATCTAAGTATTTATTACATCTGATTAGGTAGTTATTGTATTTGTTTATAAAAACAAGATACTAAAAAAAATCTAAGCATCTTGTTAACTTTTCAGTAGAAAGTGCAAACAGGTCATGTATAAATTACTAACCGGATAGTACTCGAATTACTGGCGCTAGGCCAAGGGCTCTCAACAGGTCTCGCATGTGGGGCCATGTTTAATTCAGTAGGTTACACTAGTCCGATTTCACCGTCTACCCGACCTAACCCTTTCCATTCCACTTTATCAGGACATTAAAATTAGACACTTCGGGATTTGATTTCCCTTCACTTGAATAACAAGTAGTATGGATTTAGCCGGGACTTGTGGCCAGAAAAAAATGGGATGGAATAGTTTGAGATTGAAAATGTTTCAATCTGAAATTACCGTGGATGTTTATAGTCTGTCGTCTAATTTAATTTTGTGTAAAACATTATTGCAATATTTATTTTTAAATGCGGATGACGATAATGAATAAAAGTCACTAAAGGCTATTCCGGATTTTCTGTAAAACAGGACAAATTTTAACAATTATTTTTTTTTAGTTTACGTCTCACTAATTTCCTACTAATATTACAAATGCAAAAGTTTGTGAGGCTGTATGGATTTATGTTTCTTTTTTACGCAAAATCTACGGAATGGATTATGATTAAATTTGGCATACTGATAGACTATGGCCTGGATTAACACATAGGATATTTTGTATCCGAGTAAAGTCAACGCAGACGAAGTCGCAGGCAAAACCTTTATATTTATAAAGGTTTTGGTATATCTTACCACAACAAACAGTCTAAAATATGAGCATGCAGCCTATTTTTGTGAGTTCTTAATTCTTGAATGCCACAAGCATATTTTTATCTTCTTTTGGCTAAAAAACGGCTCAGAATAAAGCAGGTAGGCGGTGTGAGTGACACTATCACTGGGGATGACTTGCAGCCCCCGCCGACCTGGCTTCAAACAATTTATCAGCTTCAAAACATCTGTTTGGAGAAATTTTAATTACTTCAATTTAAAAGCCCCTTTTAACAAATCTCAGCGTAACCTTTCGCTGTTTTAAGTGACACGATAATGTGAAAATTGAGTAATCCTCGAGATTATTTGTGGGACTAATCAATTTAGGATTTAGGGTCACGAAATTTGAAAGGTCTCTTTTTTAATTAAAACCTTTGGTTTTAGTTAAAATAACTAGCGTTAATAGTTGCCGTAGAAACTGGTTTTTAGCGTGCGTTAGTGTTACATGTAGCCAGGTAGGTACGTAAATGTTATCTATGTGCCGAGACGCTCGTATAACCGAATGGCATCCGCCTCACATATGAATGCGCGGATCGCAACCACAATTGCCTACATCATACATCGACGTATTGTCAACGGGAGGGAATATCATCCACTATTTAATTAACGCCCGTGCTAAGGATGTGCACAGTCTAATTGTTCATATCGATACATAATGCTGTTAAAGTATTTCAAAACAGATTTTTTTAGTGTAATGCTGCTGTGTACGTAAAAAAATTATAGGTCATAATATAATCGCTACCAATGTAATAACTTGACTTGCCTAAGATCATGGTCTAGGGGTCAAGGATTACTATGAATAAACGGGACAAAGCGCCACAAAGGTAAACAAAGAAAATGTTATTTGATTAATGTGCAAATGTTTGTGTTTTAATGTTTTTGATAAACTATGTTATAGTTTAATGGAAGTTATAATAACTTTTTATTACGATTGACATTATAATGTAATTCCAATTAGAGCCAGCATATTATGTCAACCTACCCAAAAAGATAAAGGTTTATGAACTGATTTTCAACTTTAAGTCCGACAAGTAGAGATCAATATCAATTGAAAAAATTCGACGTTTTGTGGTAGGTTGATAAGCTGTTGTCTGTACCTTAAGGAACAGCACTGTACTCACCTTAACTAAATGAGTCTGTAGAGCAAGTGACTAACCTTATTGTCATATGTAATCAAGCCGCTTTAGGGCGGCTAATATAAAACAATATAAGGACTACAGGAAAGGAAGGAAGGAGGGAAGGAGTTATTCTAAATCGACTAAAATCAAATTGTTGACTGATCAGAGTTAATAAAAACAAGTTGTTGATGTACTCTAGTCAGGTAACTAAGCTACTCTGCACATCACTAGCCCAAACTCGTGAGACGCAGTGAATGGCGGAACAAGCGTCTGCTGGAGACATCTGACATTCCCTTGTTTGTGCCTTGCGGTTCATTATAACTCGACTTGAAGGCCCTTATTATTAATAAACTATAACTGGGTTTCAAGATATATCTGCAGTCATCATCTTATCGTAGGTAGTTTAAGATATGGAATGCTCTGAAAAATTCGATGACGTATTTTATAATCTATATGTACGATACGATATGTCGTCACGTCCGCCTTCTTAAAAGAGCTTAGAACTGACTCATAAAATCGTAGAAAAAGTTGACAATTACGCCTCATAGTAATTTAATAAATAAGTAATATGTGTTGGATAAATAGGTACGTAGGTACAGAGAATTAATCAATCTTTATAAAGATACCTATTTATTAACACAGAAAATAACCGAATTCATTAGCCACTGTAGGTTCAAATTTAGGCAAAATTATAAATTTTAAATAGCATAACATTTATCTAGGTATATAATGTACGAACAATATTATATTTTACGAAAATTGGTAACCCGTTATATATTCCACGTGGAAGGAATTGTGTAAAAAGTTACTGACGCGACACACCCTAAAGACGTGAGAGTTTTATGTTTCGTTGTAAAGAGAATTCGGCAGCTTTGGATACGAGGTAGAGTTAACGCACATTTGATATACATATATTATATAATAGTTCCCTTTTTACATTTTATCCAACCTCAAAAGGAAAAAATGGAACTCAAATATGATAACATGGTTGTCAAATCTTCGGAAAGACAGGTCCGTATTTTTACTCTCGCTACTCAATAAATAATACAAGATATATTAATAAGAAGAATAATACAATTTTGGCAAGAAGTAAAGAAAATTTATTGATTATTGATAATTTATTAATTTCTTAAATCCCACAAAAAAAATTTTGTCAAAAAGTGTTTTTTGGGGTTTACAGTAATAATGGTAACACATACTTGGTTATTAAACGAGATGAGTCATGCTCTTTCGATAAACAACAAATAATAAATCTGGTCTGGTTCGCTTTAATTAAATGAAAAAAACTACGGTACTATTTTTTTTATTTCGGTTGATATTCGTTTTTGTGAGAGAAAAACAGTTAATAGTGAAATGAGTCGCTCTATTATGAGATTCGTTTACAAAAATAACGATTAAGTAATTATCGATTAAGGTTTTCACAAAAGTTTGTAACTCCCTAGAAAAATAACATAATTAAAAGTCTCAGTATTCGTTACGCCAATTTTTTGGCCTATTTAGCACCCAATAAACTTTAACATTTTTCTATTTATTAGTTTATCCAACAAGTTATGTCCCCCTCCTCAATTTACGTTACGTTAAGACATAACTTAGGCTACGTTAAGGCTAAAAGTTCATTATGATCGAGTTTCATTCACCCTTAACTTACTTCCACTCACGATGAAATGCACAAGTATTTCATTGGCTTAATAATTTTCCCATAGAGGGTGAACTGGTTCCGTCAGAATCTCTTAGCGATTCTACTGAGAAAGTTCAAGGCACAGCCGCAGGCGCCCCCTCGCGGAGAGTGGTGAATGCAGCTGATTACAGCCATGTGTGTGCTTGCCACACAATGCTCCAATAGCTAATGTCATAAATAAAATGAACCGAGCAAAACTGCCTGCTACGGGAAGTCCCTAGAGGATTTGCCATTTAAAAAACTTGCCATTTAAAAAGAAAAATAGTTTTTCATTACATTTTATTTTTAAAACCAGGTCTGTTAATGCTTCAAAACAATGTACCTGGGGCCTTATCGTTATATTTCTAGTTTAATCCTCGACAGGTTAAGCATTATAGAATTGTGAACTATGTAAAGTTAATGTTTTAGTGTAAAAAATCCTTTCCTGGTTGTTCCTCGAAAAAAAACAGTTGCCAGGCAAACACAAGACACAACAGTTTTGTATTTTTTTTCTACTCATCGTCAGATGAAGGAGTCATAAGCCACTTTAACTTTATGGTATCTAAAAATTGTAGCCGAGCACGGAACCCTAGCCAACGACTTTCAAAGGACTTAATTCTGTAGCATAATTAAACAGGCCACACACGATGCCTGGATTATGCCTTTGAGGAACGATGACGAGTGTGAAGACTGACCGGTGTGCTTTGCAAATTTTAAAAAACGTAGGTCCAACATACCTACCCAGTACCTACTCAGAAACGTGTATCTGTTAAAAATATAAATTAGAATTGTTTAGAATACCTATGAGTACTTTTGATTCCAATGACGAGTTCATAAAAAAGCTTTTTCTACATTCAGTTACCAGAACTGTTTCTTTCAAAAAATTTAATTGATTGTAGACAAATTAATTTGTTTACTTATATAATAATGCCAATTTCTGCACCCTGTTACTGTTACCTAAATCAGCACTCAATAAAATAACGCGTAAAAAAGTCCTAAGTACCAAAAATATAAAATTTCAAAATAATGAGGACATGCTGCTCGTTACTGTGTAACTTTAGAACTCAATAACACAGAAGCCCTATGGGATATTGAGATGAGTTATAAATTACTTTATTTTTAGGTCGCCTTCCAAAATTTAGTTTCACTTTTGACTTACAATATAGGAAAAAAAAGAATAATGTGAAGATCGACACTTTTTTATCAATAACCCCTAACCAATCTTTCATTCAATATAGGACGGTGAAATTAAAATACAATGATATACATAAAGCAAGAGAAGAGAGGTATTACATAATTGACGACCGTCTGGTGTAGTGGTCTGGTGGTCGGACTACTAAACTAGCGGTCGCGGGTTCGAATCCCGCAAGAGGCAAGTGTTTGTGTAATAAGCACAAACATTTGTAGCGAGTCATGAATGTACAAGTATGCGTTTCCGTTCTAACGTCACCATAGTACAAGCTATGCTTTTGGGGCTAGATAATAATAATATGTGTGATTTTTCGAAAAATATATGAATTTTTAAGTCTTCCTTAAAATGTTAGTCATACAAATCAACTAAATGACAATATATTGCTTCTATTTCACTAGTGATGTATATCGTCTATATATTACTTAATACAGAGATCACTAAAACTTACTCGTTGACACGTTTTAGACACATTCAGATTCATGACTGGAAACTCTCAACTCTTGCGGCAGAGCGGGCTGAATAGACCATAATGATGTACAAGTAGGCATGCATAAGCCAGAAGTACTACAGAGATATAAGTTAGTACACCTCAGGTATGCATTTGAAACATACGAGGTTTTGCCTATTTGCCCAGAAACTGTTTAATGTTACTAATATCATAAACAAGGAAGTTTGTGTGTTTGGATGTTCGTTACTCAATCGCCTGAAACTAGGCACTTTATAGATATTGATCTAGCTTCACTTTTATCCCTTTTTGTGTTCATGTGGGTGGGCTATTAACCCTTTTACAGCGACCGATCGTTATAAAGAAAAAAAAAAATTTTTATTTTGTCATGTTCATTATATCGATCAAGGTAACAATATCAAAAAAATACGGTGATACGCGACAAAAATATTTTCAGTAACATCTGGGTTAATTCCTCTTTGTTGTAATTTCGAAGTCTACGCCGATAAAGTCGCAAGCAGAAGCCTAGAAAGTTCCATAGTTCAGAGCTAAATTTCAGGATAGTGTCAACTTTTAAAAATAAGGTCTAAAGAACAATATAAGAAAAAAAACTTCTTTTATCTTAGAGTTTTTCGAAAAAAAGAAAACGAGCTTCGGAGTCGTTCATCAGAGATCATAGGTGTACGCCGACGCTGAGCTAACAAGGACCTTATGCCGTGTACATACGGTGCAATTTACCTAATCGGCCCATTGTAAATATTTACGAGTACCATTTTTAACAGCAGATAGGAACAATCAAATCTGAAAAAAAAGTTGTTTAGGTAGATCGAATAAAGTTACTGATTACGAGTCGCTCCTGAAAATTTGGCACTACCTCGCAATATAATCCTGTATAATTGTTGGTCGATTACAAACCAATTAACCGGCAAACTTAATGCTGACTGACGTATTGGCACGAATATTTGATTTTATCACTAGGGTTTGATTCCCAGGCGAGTCAACTTATGAAACAAAAATTTCTTAATTTGGTGTGCTGGAAGACACCAGCAAAAAAATCGTTATGTAGTATCTCATACCAAAGAATATCAATTCTTTACTTCGTGACCACCACAATTGGTGTGTTACAGGTAGAGTTGTAAAGTGTCCGTCACGTTATAAATGTCTGACCAATATGACCGAGCAAATTCAACATTTTCTCAATGTGACCGGACATTTTGGACATTTATTGCCACTAACGTCACAATCAATTCTATTGACAAACTATTTTAAAAAAAAATTTGGTCACAAATAAGTGCATTATTATAAGAAAGACAGGCTTTAGTAGTGATGATCTATAACGAAATGAAATTTCTAAAATTAATTTATCTTTCTGCACGAACAAGCTAAAAAGCGTCACGCGCAAGTTTTTGTTTTTGTTCAAACCAGATCAAATAACATGTTTTATTGTATGTTTTTATTGTCAAATACATAACATTTAAGACTTACTTTAGATGAATTCTTCTTTTTTTTTAGTTTATACTTAAAAAAATGTGTGACCATCGTGACAATAAATGTCCAATGTGACCGAGCATTTATCATAAATGACGGACGCTTATAGCATATGACCGTCAATTTACAACTCTAGTTACAGCACATTTATTATTTAAATATATTTAAATGAATTTTCCCAGGACCGTCCCCCAGCAAACCCAGACATGAGACAATATAGAAAAATCGAATCTAATCGAATCGAATCTAAATTATCAATTAGGAATCTGTCGCAGAACCGATGCAAGGTGGAGTAAACGGGTTCTCGAGTGGAGACCACACCTCGGCAAACGTAGTGTAGCCCCCCAGCTCGATGGACCGACGACCTTAGGAAGATAGCCAGTGGCCAGTGGCCAAAGCGAGAGATCGTATCTTTGGTGCTCTTTGGGGAATTTACGTCCAACAGTTGACTGTAATAGGCTGACAAGAATAATGAACAAGGAATCGAACCTGGGACCCAATGCGTTTAACAAGACTTAGGTCGAGAAATTAATTATTACTTATGCAAGCAAATATTGTGTTTTTTGCCAATAAAATAAATGTTTTCACTATTACATTCTGTCTGAATAGTGTCTACTGAATAGGTGATCAGTGACTTACACTTAGGTAATTAATAAAGTAGTCTAGACTGGACTAGGAGTCTAGGACGAAGGCGGTCATTAATTACTAAGACGAAACTAGGATAGGATATAGACGGAACGTCTCTTTTAATAAATGAACTTAGATAATATTAGGTTTATAAGATAAAATATATATCTGAAAATAATGTCGAGGTACTCTTGAAATTACTTTTGCACTCAATCAATCACGTTTGATCTCTGTACGAGATTTTGCTTTTAGAAATAAAATATAAAGTATTGTCTGTGATTTCAAACTTTGCATTTTCACCAAAGATGTAAAATTTTATTAGAGAGATTGTTATAATCGGTACCGAGAAAGTTATATTTCAAATATTTCTACGCCTCTTTTTGATTTGAAGATTAAAGAAGTATCATCAGCAAACAGAACTACGAGTATCTCACAGGAGTCTTTGGAATAGAAAGGGAGATCGTTAATATAGATAAAAAATAGCAACGGTCCCAATATTGAGCCCTGGGGCACTCCCATTTGAAGCGGGGCGCCAGAGGAGTTAAGTAAAATTATTTTATTATTTATAGAGATGGATGTGTGTCGTACAGGTCTCAAAAATAGTGTCAAGCGAAGTCCAGACAGTTTAGGGTTAGCACCCCTAGGATTCAACCCGACTTAACACCATGTAATCAGAAAATATTTAGTTACTGCAAACATGCCAAAACATTGATGTTAACGGCACCGGTGGTATGCGCTAAAGCCATAAAGCTTATGTCATATTGTGTACATTTTAAATGTTTGTAAATATAATTTAACTTTTGTAAAATAATAACAAAGTGGAATGACCTCATTTTTGACTTAATATGTCATGCAAAGAAAGAACATTACTTTCCAATACAATGACAATATAAATAACTAACAAGAATAATAATTGATTACAATCAAGTCGTTGAGGTAGGTAACTCAATAAAACAAAAAAAAACATGGTGTTCTAAATTATTTAAATATGCTTGAATATAATAAAAAGTGCCTATTTAGAAGCCAGTCATTTAATATTTTTTATTCCACTTTTGTGTTCCTGTGGAATAATTATTTGGTTTATTTCCTACTTGGCTTAATTCTGAAGTCTACGCACATGAAGTCGCAAGTAGACGCTAGTGGAAATCTAAACATATATACAGGTTGTCCCGTAACCTAAGGATAACCACATATTCTATACATCATGGTGATGGTGAACAACTTTTGTTCTATTACGTTTCCAAATTTGCATGAAAATTTATAGACTTCCAATGCAAAATTACCAAACAGCCGAATTCGCATAGAAAGACAAAAAAATATAACATTTATAAGTCATAGTCATAGTCATTATTAGTCATATAGAATATGTGGTAACAAGGTTATCCTTGATTAACGGACGGATTCCAGACGAATATACATTTATTTTTAGGAAGTTGGCTTAGAGACCCCTCAGATCATGCCAGGTTTTATTTAATTGCAGTTTCAAAAAATCCGTAGAGTTCGGACCAAGACACTTTTCCTGTCTGTTTTTTTTTAAGAGAGTAAAGAATATTTTTAATGAAAATATTCAATTATAAAAAAGAGATATTCCCAAATTTTCAAATAAAAAATCATAACTTGAAATCGGATGGGAAGCGATTTTTTTCCTGGCATGATCTGATAGGTTCCTAAGCCAATTTTCCTCAAAAACAATTTATATCCGTCAGAACGCCTACTACGAAAATGTTCCGTTCGTTCAGACGTATAAACCTAACAAATTAAAATACCATCTATATGTGTCACACCCTTGACAATTTATGAACAATTAAAAAAGGGTCGTGTTTTTTTCCCGGCTATTTTCAGATGTTAATATTTTTCAAAGTTATTTTAATTTATTCGGTTTAAACGTCCTAACAAACGAATCATTTTCGTAGTAGACCTATTGGTCTGGGTCACCGTGACACATTAATTCTATATCATAACTTGCCAATGACATTAAGCTAATCAGGGTCCGCATTTTTATAACGCCCGTCGACAAAAAGAGGGTTTTTTTTTTGTTATGACATACACCGAAGGTGTAGAACGTTTTTATCGAGCGTACCTTTAGAAACACAAAAACTCAGCCTTTAGATAATCCCGTTAACACCGCAATTTTTCTAGTTCTTCTTCAGAAACGTTAGACAACATAATTGAAAATTTAATAAAGGGTAATCCCAGAGCATCCCGCGACATAAATTTCCGTGGATACAGCTGCAAAATAACAAACATACAGCAACAGCTAAACTAGAAGAGCAGTTTTGATCCTTAAAATCATAGACCGAAGGAGAACATTAACAAGCAATTTTTGCCCTAGACTGTACCATCAAATTACTTGGAAATATGATATGAAACTATAAAAAAGGATATTAACAGATCTTATGAACCATCTTGTACTCGTCCAAAGGCTATAATGTAGCAAGGTAGAAGCTTTAGAACCAGATTTTCAAAAAATGATAACTTTAATAATGATTTATTTTGGTAGTTTGTAAAAAACCTTATGTCTCCATGCTCTCATAAATTAAATACTGATAAATAGTATATTTATAACATATACACTCTTTTAAAGTTCACGGGCCAAAAGTGTCCGGGGCCACAAGAAAACGGGTGTTGAATGTTTTGAATTGAACGTTTCCGGATCGAATATCTTGACGCCAAACGTCCACTCCGGAAATCTCGACCAAAGCCTTCCCCTGTGTAAACTTATAATACTAGTATCCAGCTGCACTGCTCTGAAGCCTAATTCCCGTAATTTAACAAAAGCCGCAATCCAGTGTCGATCCGGTCCCAGTAACATTACTCGTAGGTACTACCAAAAACGGTATGCCTAAACTTTTTAAAATATACAATAAAGTACCAGAGGACTATAAATCGCTAAACACTAATCTATTTAAGAAAAAACTAAAAAAAATGTTAATTGACAAATGTTATTATAATGTACAAGACTTTTTAAATGACAAACTCTGACTTATTATGTTTTTTTTTTCTTTCTTAATTTTATTAATTTATAATGTAAACAATCAATTTAGTAATTTCTGACATTATTTATGTAATTTAAACTAATATTATTATTTTACACGGCGACTTTGCCAAAACATGTTGACACTTTAGAAAATGTAACAACAATCATAATGCATGATAATTATGTAATATGTTTCACACGTGTTTTAGTAAATAAATTTATCTTTATCTTTATCTTTATCTTTAATTTGACGTAAAAATATCAAAACTATCCCAATACGACTGAAAATAGCACAAAATAAACTCTCATTATGGTTTCTTCCATTTTCAGTAGCATTAAATAAGAACTATGATTGAATTTTTTGGGTTTACGAGAATTGATAATTTAGATAGTAATGTTACTCGAATCGGGAGCGAATCGACACTAGATTGCGACTACTGTTAAAATACGGGAATTGGGCACGCACGGTTCTGAACGCACATTCAAAATGAAGTTTGGGTTTGCGAGTCACGTGCACGTATGCTAAAGATGCGATGTTTAAGAAAAATCTTGACAGGGTGTCGCCACATGTCGCCATCGACGCGTCGGAAACGTCGAAATATAAAATAGCGGGTGGTTACTCGCCAGCAACTCAATGGGCCTAGAATGGGATGGCCATCTTCATGGGTCGTCGAAGACCAGACAGAAGGGCGACATTACTGTTAGCGGCTAAGGGTGGAAAGTTGATCTTGACTTATTATTATTACACTGAGGCTTTTATTTTTAATTAGTTTAATAAGGGTGAATGATTTTTCTTTTTTCTTATATAGCCGTGGCCGGCCGATTTTTTAACAGACAGATAACATTTATATGATGAATAAGTTTAACATTTTTTATATGAAAAATGTGTCAAAACGTCAATTTTAATCAAATGATCTGGCGTTTGAAAAATCTGCCCTTGGTGGATTAAGGGCCGATTTTCTGTAAGCCAAATAACTTTTAAATAAAGAATAAGTTTGACAAGTTGACAGTTTTCGTAAAGAATTTATTCGTCGGATAAAAGGGTGTTTGAAAAATCGGCCCTAATACATGGGGCACACTAAAAGTTTTGCACTTCTAGCTATTCGGAACTATTTAAATTTCGAATGTTATATTTTTTTAAACGTTGCAACCTTCTTAGTAATAAAAAAAAACAATTGGCGGGAAATGATTTGTCAATTGTTTTTTATCACACATCAAAGTTCTACGTACGCCACGAAAATGGAATTAAGTCGAAAAGATTTTAGAGCGATGATTTTTTATGATTTTAAAAGTTCTCTCTCTCCGCAAGACTGTGTCGCTCGTCTTCAAAATGCTGTTGGGAGAGAAGCACCTTGTTTGAGCACCGTGAGGCGATGGTTTGCTGAATTTGAGAGAGGTCGAGTTTCTTTACATGACGAATTTCGTGAAGGGCGGCCTTCAATTGCCGTCAACGAAAATAATGTGGCTACTATTAAGGGGCTAATTGAAGAAAACCCGCGGATTACCTATGAGACAATTCGAAGACTATTGGGGATTGGTATGAGCCAAATTCAGAAAATTTTACACGAAGAATTGAAAGTTCGGAAACTTTGCTGTCATTGGATCCCTCATGAACTGACAGCGGAGCAGAAGCGTGCTCGCGTGGAATGGTGCTCACAGATGCTACTGAAGTACGACCACGGACATTTTAATGCTGTTTATGACATTGTCACAGGAGACGAAACGTGGATTTATTGTTTGGAACCCGAAAAAAAACAGCAATCTTGTGAATGGGTGTTTGAAAATGAGAACAGGCCAACAAAAGTGAGGCAGACGAGAAACGTTGGTAAAAAAATGATCGCGTTTTTTTTCTCAGCTACGGGTCCCATCTGTACAATTCCACTTGAAAATCAAAAGAGTGTTAATTCCGAGTGGTATTCTACCATTTGTTTACCCAGGGTGTTAGAAAAAGTTCGCGAAAGACGACCCAAAAGCCGCGTTCTCCTACATCATGACAACGCTTCTACACACACGGCCAACAAAACAAAGTCATTTTTAGCTTCCCAAAAAGTACAACTCGTCACCCATCCTGCGCATAGCCCCGACCTAGCACCCTGTGATTTTTGTATTTTCCCCCAAATCAAAGATTTGATGAGAGGTTTTACTTTTACCAACTCCGAAGAGGCAATGATAGCGTTCAATCAGCACGTAGAAAACATGCCTTCAGATCTGTGGTCCTCCTGTTTTAAAAAATGGTTCGATCGCATGAAAAAATGTTTAAAATGTTAAGGAAAGTATTTTGAAAAGCAATAAACATAATATTTTGGTTATAACATGTTGTTTTTTTTAAGTTACGCAAAACTTATAGTGTGACCTACGTAGCAATACACGATCAATTCGATATATTTTACGATACTGCTTATTAAATTACACTGTATGTAGATTTACGTACGGTACGTTGGTATACGTATTTTTTTGATTATGGGTTTAAAAAAGGCAGTTAAAAACATTTTTTTCTGATAACATCTGACTTTGCTTATTTTTAATTTTACAGTAGCAACAAGAAACGGCAAGCAAAGTTTTCTTAAAAGTAAAGTAAATAAAACTTCTGGATCCTATATTGAAGTTGGATATTACTCTTTTTCTGTTTTATTAACTTTGCAATGCTATTAAAAGTTTCTTAGACGCTACATTTTAGTAGAAAACCGAACTTAAACAAATAGATTGAATATTCGATTCTGTCAGAATATCTATTTATATATAAATCAAAGTCGGGTTAGTTACACCATTTATAAGTCGAGAACGGCTGGACCGATTTTTATGATCTATGATTTGTTGTATTCGTATGAGCCCCGAATAGCAGAATAAGTATAAAAACATGGAAAAAATGAATAGGCGGTACGAAGTTCACCGGGACAGCTGGTTTTATGTAAAGATAAGTTGACATCAGAAACTATATGCCTTAAACTTTAAAATACCACTGTGTGTCAGTGTCGTGCCCTATGCCACGACTAATGCTGAGCGAGAGACCTTTTCAGCACTGACCAATTGCTAGGTACTTACGAACTTTAAAATGTATTGTGTATAGTGCAAAATAAATATAACTTAATTACTTACTTGAATAAATAGGTCTTAACCACCGCAAAGGTGATGCATTTATTAAAATGTTGGAATAACGATTATGATAATTAAATTCCGATTCAAAAAACTTATGTAAAAAGAGCCGTCATACTTTTTCCGTAAAACCCTATTCATTTAAATTTACGTCATTATGATAGATGTTTACGACCCAGATAATTATTAAATGTACCGTTATCTGCATAATTACGAAAAATACTGCCATTATAATTTTAGATCTGTGGTTTCAAACTAAAGAGAATGTAATGCTGAAAGGTCTTTCCTTTATCCATTGTTTTACTTCGGTCTGTCATATTGTATAGGTTTGTTTCTTGTACTCATTTATTAGATACTAATGGTGGATCTGCAGCGCCAATTTTCTAACAAAACATGATATTAAAACAAGTTAGCAAAATATGTTAGCAAAACCGCCAGTCCGCTGCGCCTATTGTTGTTATTGTTTTTATTTGATTACAAAAATGAGTTTCTGTGTGTAATGCATAATGTTTAAAATACATTGTAATTTTTTATTAATAAATATTACTTAACTTAAAGTTATGCTCGAACAGCTGAGTGCAGCAAGCTTTGAGGTTGAACTGGCGATGGACAGTACACTACTAATAACATCCTGCCTATTCTTACGTACGAAGCGCAGACAAGAGGCCCAATAGGGATAACGAGTAATTTTTTTTTCTACGTCTATCAGGTAGATTACCAAAAAGATTGGAAACATATTTTTTCTTTTTTTACTTAACCAAAATATTAGAGAGATTTGTTGATTTAAAATGTCACATGACGTCACGATCCCCCACTACCGAACTTTGACGCGCTTTATCTTAAATCGAACGTCAAATTAAAGTTTACGAGAATACCGTTTTAATTAGTAATGTTGATAGGA
Source organism: Anania hortulata (assembly GCA_963576865.1). Lineage (NCBI taxonomy): Eukaryota > Metazoa > Arthropoda > Insecta > Lepidoptera > Crambidae > Anania > Anania hortulata. The sequence continues at coordinate 13,280,005 of OY756396.1, read as the reverse complement.
GCGAATCGACACTGGAATGCGACTACTGTTAAACTACTTTAAATTGGGCTTCTGGTCTTTGAACGAAAGTCAAAAGTCCGAACTCAAAGTTTGCCGATGGGCATTACGGACGGAGCATACTAGGTGTAAAAAGGATTGATAGAATCCGGAACAACGCCATTCGCTCAAAAACCGGTGTCGCAGATGCAGGCGAAAAAACAGCAAAGCTAAAGTGGGAGTGGGCAGGACACGTGTGTAGAATGCATTCGGATAGGTGGGCCCAAATCGTCACTCGACGGATACCTATTAGATATACCTACAGACGGCTGTCGCCGAAGAGGTAGACCCAAGAAAAGATGGTTAGTTGATGGATGGTTGATGATTGGCGATAGATAGATAGAAATTGATGGAAGAATCTGCGGTTGATCTTTGCCTATAAAGCAGTGTTAAAAAAAATGAATCAAACATCCTGTTAAAACACCAACACTAAAAAATTATAAAATTATAAAGAAAATTTAAGACAGCATTTTGACAACTAATTTACATAAATTCTTCAGCCATCTTGACATTCTTGACCTAACTTAGACAGGTAAACTATGGTGTGTCTATCAAAGTGGACATCTTACCAACAGACAATATCCAACGAAAAAGTCACAATCAAAAAATACACTTTGATTGTCTACTCTGCTTTATTTAAGGTTGGTGGTCCATTACACTAGTGATGACAACTTAAACTAGGCGTACCTACTTAGACTTACTTACTTAGACTTAGGCTGGCTTAGACTTCAGCTGAAAATTTGTGAAGAAATCCCCGTCCCTTTATATAATTTCATCTTTATAATTTCTTAGTTTCTAAGTAGCTTCAGAGAATGCGCTAGACTCTAAGCTTTTATAATAATAATAAAAAAGTAGTACTTCATAGACTTCTTTAGGCTATTCAAAAAAATCGTAACTCGAAAACTACGAAATATCGTAGAACATACATAGGGGTGATACAGATACCTTTCAACACGAGGCACCTAAAAAAATTTTTGGACGTCACTTCTGGCCACCCTTTATATAAAAGGGAAATAAAAGTATATAAATCGTTAATAAATCAAAACAGACTGCGTAAAAGCTTTGCAATCAGGTTTTTTTTTCTATTTCACCTTTTTACTTGTAAACTTTATACTCTTGAATATTTTTTTAAACTGAGCTTATGGCTATAAAATAGTCTAGGGAAGATCATCTCCCTATCCATAGTCAGACACGTGAAAAACATAACCCTGTCTTTGCTGTCGCGTTATTGGGTAAAAACACATACCATTCCATTTATTTGTTACCTATCGCTTCGTTTTTTAACATCGCAATAGCAACAGCAATATTTTGTTGCTAAGCAGTGGAACCCTTTATATCTTAATTGTAGGTATTTATACAAAACATGCGTTCTTCTTGTTTTGTTGTATTCCTTTTCTTTTATGCATATGTGTCTTATGTACACCTCCCAATTCTACATTTATACTATTCTACAATGTTTAAAATTTTTAATTTTTACAATGTCTAAATATTTAGATATTTAGATAAACACTTATTTTAAACTTACCTCCGACGTAAAGACTGCAGATTTAGCACGGTCGTCGTTTTGAATGCGATAGAAATACAAACTAATTTGAGGGGAAAACGTAGAGTCGCTTAATTTTAACTACGACGGAATAGAGAAGGTATATCGTTTATGGGTGAGAGGTTGTTTGTTTATGTGTAAGCGTACTCGAATAATAGCATTTACCTATCTCTGAAATAGTTTAACCGATTCAGATGAGATGTTCTGTAAAGTGTTGGAGGTTCGACAGTTTTTAGATAGGTACTACCATAGCAAGCAGTTAACTCGCCAGAGAAGCACGGCAGTAAAAAAGCGCAAGCGCAAAAGTGAAAAGGTTGCAGGAAGCCACAGGATCCAGGCCGCTTCCTACCGGCCAATCTTAAAGTCAATAGGGGTGGCCTATGTCCTGTCCTGTGACTGAAATAATGATATGAATCATGGTACGTACCCATGTCATCAATGAGCGGAGCCATCCTCAGGGTGACGCCGACTAACAACAGGCACAGGAACAACAAGAGGCACGCAGTCACCATGATAGTGTAACGCGCACGTCGTGGCAGCTCATCGGGGTCAAGCACCTGGGGGAAAAAGAACATAATTTTATTAGCCCCCTAAAATTCTTAAAGCTATAAAGTAAGATAAATGGTTTCAACTAACTGCTGTCGTTCTGCTGTTATCTTTTGAAGGTTTAATTATTTATCCTTAACACCACAGTAGAGTTTAATGCTTATTAAAGTTATTACACTTAGGCTTAGCCTAGACTAGAAAAAAAAGATAAAAAAACGCCAAAAGATTTTTTGAAACGAGAGAATCCTAGATAAAAAGCATTTGCTGAAGTTTACTGCCATCTACAGCATGGTGTGGAGCTAGGGAGAAACTGATTTACCACCCAACAGATGTCGCTCTAGACATGCACAAGAGCTCTAACCTTTTCTGTACTTGGCTATTGACTTCTTCGGTATTCAGGTAGATGGCGTTAACGGGGCAAAATTTTGTGGGGATGTTCACCCCACTGTGCAAGTTTTTTACTAATACAACACTAGAAGAAACATAGGTTATTTCTATTACCATGAATCAGTCAGTATTATAGTTTATAATAAAACACACCCGTGTTAAAATAATTAAGTTTTTATTTAAGTAAAAAGTTATAATAAATTAAACTTTTTCCCCAAAACTTCAAAAATACTTGCTTACTGTTATTTATTATACCTAGTTATCACAATTAAAGTACATAACATCTTTGATCATTAGCTTTTTAAGGTTTTTAATCGTTTGAGGTTTTTTGGGACGATGTAGGTTAATGAAAAAATATTTTAAGATTTGATTTGAAAAGAATGTTTTTTTTTATAGATATGATGTGTTCTATTACTGATAGTCAGTATCAGTAAAGGGACAATTATAGCATATTTTTTTCAATAAATGTATATTAAAAGAAAAATTTAAAGTGTAGTGGCATAAAACATTGAGCTTATTTTCATAATCAAAAAATATTGATTTAACCCACGTCTCTTCAGCTGCCTAGGATACAAAGGAAAACTTACAAAAACCACAAACATTATAATTTTTATCTACCTGAAACACGCCTTCCCCAATAAAACGCAAAGATCCTAAGGAACTCAAAAACTAACGAGAAAGTCGAGCAAATTATGACTAGAAAGAACAACGTGACGACATTTAATTACACGCACACACATCACGCACACGCACACACACACATACATACACAACAAAACTTTTTAACCTAGTTTAAATTTAATACGCTTTAATTTTCATAATTGTATGTATCTAAAGGAAGTAGCGAGTCATTCCCAACACAATAGATACTTGATATATCAGATGATTTACTTAGTTCGATTCCTACAGAAACTTTGCAAATGCTTGAAATAAAGCAGTTTTTATTTATTTTTATTAATTATTGCTTACATGGATAACTTTGGCCTGTTCATCTATGGCAGAGACAAGCAGCGTGCGATGCTTGCGCGGCTTCTGCGAGTGCGTCTGCGCATGCGGGCTGCGCCGGCGTCGCCGCCTTCGTCTCTCCAACTCCAGCTGCTCGGGGCTACGCAACTCTCTGGATAGAAGAAAAGACAAGATTCTTACATACTAGCGATGCATAGAACTTATTTTCGAAAGACCTATTGTATGCTACCCGCTAACCTATACGATGGGATGCGTGAATAAAAAAGAAACAACAGTCAATTTACTCTGAACTGGACGTTTTCTATATTGTTACCCTTTTATTTTTTTGGTATCATATAACGATGGCCAATTTTAGCTTTCGACAATTCTAAAAGGGCGACATACACACAGGCAAACAGCTACACCGATGGCTTGATGGATTATTTTTTCATTTGGCTTGGAACCCTTAGAGAATGATCATTTTTAAAGACCGTACATGTGTCAAGACCCTTTTACTAATGAACGCATGTATTATGCATTCGTTATAACCAGTCAAGTGTGAGTCGAACTCTTGCTAAGGATCTCAAAATAAATGAATAATTAATTAATTAATACTGTGGTACGGATAATAGTACGGATACGGAACTCTCGATGCGCGAGTCCGACTTGCAATTGGCCGGTTCTTAAATTATATGTGTACCCATAGTGTCTTGTAATTGTATTAAAAAGCATTCATGTTTTTTACCTATTTTTTTTTCAGTCCTCGTAAATTGCAATCTTACCCATCCAGTACACTACAGAAAAAAGACCGCATAATTTCTATAAAACTGCCCAAACTATATCCTAAAAGATATAAAACCCGGGGTGCGCTTCATTTGAATAAAAAACAAATAAACTAATAATTCTAAAAGTTATAACGCTCATTTAATAGAATTTTTACTTAGATGAAATACCCTTGCTATAACTTCACTTCATAGCTCTTACGATATAACAATCATTTCATATATTATCACTTAATGCAATTTTTACGAGGAATAACTATCATTTATTAATAATTAAGATTAAAACCGACTCGCCGTGGTTTTTCATTGTGGTACTAGTCTGCCCTACATTAGAGTGTTATTTAAAAGTCGGAGGCGCGGAGGGAGAGCACTCCTCGCCCGCTGTAACAAATCTCAGGCACCCGTGCGAGCCGAAGCTGCGCAGGCGAGCGTGGGTGCCTGAGATTTGTACGCAAGGGCGAAAGGACTGCACTGCCCGCAGCGCCGGAGAAGAGCAAATCCAATTGCATTTATGCTTGCTTGCTTGCGTGCTTGCAAGCATGCATACATGTTTCATGCTTGCATGCTGTAATGATTGTATGCTTCATGCTTGCATGCTTCATGCATGCTTGCATGCTTACATGGATGCTTGCATGCTTGCAGTAGAGTGTTATTAGGAAATTGATATAAAAGAAACATAAATATGTAATCTGTTTAACGTTTTAGCTATTTAGAAACAGTCAGGCGTTAAGTGAAATGATAATTAGAAAAACTAATATTATATTAAATAAGCTTTATAACTCTTAATTGTTATTTAAAATGAGTGTTCGAGCTAATGATTGTTATTTTAAATGAAATTATAAAATGATAGATTATATGAAACGTTAATTCTATGAAGTGAGTTGTTATATCAAGAAAGATTATATTAAATGAAATTATATTATAACAGCGTTATATTAATAATATTTATACGAAACATTACACACCCATAAAACCCGAGCAGTGAAGCGGGCATTGTCTCTAGGGAGTCAAGACTGTTTCACGACAATTTGATCAACGCGAAGGTGTCCGACAAAATGGGCACTTAGGTTCAACAAGACGCATACTGAGACAGCGATTTCTCTGCCAAACGCACGTTTGGGTCGCTTCAAAATAGCCCATAAATTTCAAACTCAACAGCTAAAGGCATTAAGTAACACTTGTTGAAGACAAATATTACATCTATATACAGGGTGTCCCAAGAAACCCTTCGAAAATAAGTCATAAATGCTTATTAAACTTATTTTCGTTGTTTTAATATGTCAAGATAAAATTTATTTAAGAAACAAATTCGAAGAAACTTTTGCCTCCTTCCATGTCACTCAATATTTTGATATTGAAGCTGTAGAAGCAAATGTTTGAAACTTACAGAGCTGTTATTCAACTAAGTAAGGAAGTTTTAAAGATACATAACAGAAAATATTTATGCACATTATTTTTAACTAGAGCGAGACTAAGTTACAGATAAGTTATCGAAATTAACAAAATAATAGATGAATATTGATTTTTCTGCAAAAAATTTATGCTAACATTGAAATGATATTTTATTCAGAAAGGTATATTATTGGACTATTTTAATAAAATAAAAATGGAACTCTAGCTTAACCGTTTAGTCGTTACACGTGTTTACCTGGATAAATTCGGAATCAGGTCAAAATCCATTCTAAATATCTCGAGAATGGTTCATTTTCGCTGAACATACATGGGGGTCCAATCGATAGGTATTAGTGTCCTCTATCACCTGACGCCCGCTGGTACACCCTTCTTGGTACACCCTGTATATATAAATCAATCTCTATTTACCTTGGCTAACGCCATAACTTGAAAACGGTTTCACCAATTTCATCCATCTTCTTTGAAAATGTTTTCTAATACTTTGTAGAAGGTTATTACGGGAAAAAAAAAGCTGCGCAGGTAATCCTTTTAAATAAACTAAAGACCACGCGAACGAAGTCGCAGGCAACAGATAGTTGGTTATAAAAAAAAAACAGTTTAGCACGCGAAGAGTCCTATCCAATGTACTTACAATATTAAACACTGCATATTTTTTAATTAATGCCTCAGTAGATCCCACTCGCACTGTTTTTACTATTTATTATTTCACTTAAGAGTATGCATAATATTTTTACTATTATTGTGATGTTTTAATTACCATTATTAGGATTGACCAAAAAAAGGGCAAAAAAACACGTTTCTCATGAACTTGCTTAATTTTTTACCTTTTTTTATTATTTGTTTGTGTTATAGCAACCATAGTAATAGACCCGGTAAAAAATTCACGTTCTAGATACTACGGTGTTCTTTATCAGACAGATGGACAAGCAGTGGAGCCAGACTAATAATAAAATTAAATGTATTAGGTAATCCAAAAACTCATGCATTACACATTATTAGGTATTTTTTGTAAAAGTACAAACGATCTTATTTACATAGGATGAGTTTGTATGCTCAGCAAAGGTTACACAGTGGCATCTGAACTAATATAGTAAAATAAACTGATTCTCAGATGACATCGCCCCTTCTCAAAGGTAACCACAAAACTGAACAAGTAAGTTTATCCCACTCCACTTTGTGTAATAAGGTTCCGTTGGCACCTTTTAGGTAAGGAATCCTTTAAAAGAGAAAATGGTTGATATGGGCTCAGATGGTAAGTTTTTTTTTTTAAAGTACGTAAGTTCTACATTACAATCATGTTATCTACCTGTGATGAGGATTTAGTTTGAGCTTCTTCTGCCTGTACCGGGAGACCTCATGCTCGCACCAGTGAGAAGGCAGCTCTTCGCCAGGGCTGCCAATTATCGACGCCTCCTCTGAAAGGATAAAATAATACAATTAGCATTTAGTAGTAGTTCATATACACTATTAAACAGTATCAAAGTTAAAGTCGTACCGTACAGAAGTATATTGATCACGGCTCGTATTTGCCGCATTTGCTGCATCAAATGAATTTTTAAAACAAAAAGTTTGTCCCGTGGGTATCGTAAACCGTGACGTCGTAGTTTATTATTGCGATACAAAACTCAAGGAAGCATTAGCTTTGGAGAATATATATATAGGACGAAAAAATATCACGTAGTTTCCCGAATTTCAGTGGCCAATAAAATACGAACAGACGTCTCTAATGCCAGCTGTAGATAATAGTACGCGAGACACTGATGGAAAGTCAGAGAGGCAATGGCACATCGGGTGCGTGGAACGACTAACCCTCTAAGGGAGATAAAGGTTGTGGGATGGAGACTATGCGCAACCTGAGTCGGTCGTCTGCCTCTAATTGATCTCATAAAGGTTTCAGAGAGCCATTAAACGGATGTAAGGCACTATTTTATTAGCTGGGGGTGATTTTTCTGTGTCTAACATCAAAATCCCTTTTCTACCCAAAGCAGCCCAATATATAATAGTCGCAGGAAAATCAACGATTTTATTTCGAGATTTCGATGTTGTTATTTTATAAGAAAAGTTGCTGTAATCAAGCAACATCCTGAGAACATCATCCTTTTTTTAAGTTCAACTATTTTATTATGACTTTGTTATACAAGCCCATGAAACATTTCTCTAAATCTATGCCCAGCCCATCTTCAGATGTATGTCTAAATGCTGCAATGGTAATGATTATGAGACACTGCAACCGTCCGGAACGTGGTCGCGCAGCAGTAGCAGTTTATAATATCTAATCTATCTATCTATCTGCGATTATAATATAAATGCACCTATGATGCAGGCATAGCGTAATATGCATTTCTGAAGCAGACCTACAGAACCTTGCTGAATATCGATGGGGAGGCCTATCTTCAGATTTCATAGTCTTTAACTTTATGATATTAGGGTGATGAAGATAATAAAACACTGACCGTCCGGCACGTGGTCGCGCAGCAGCAGCAACAGCGGGTGCGTGCGCGCGCGCCGCCGCGCCTGCTCCGCGTGCAGCGCGCGCGCCTTGCGCTCCACCAGCGCGACCAGCACCGCCTCCAGCCGCGCCGCCCCGCTCTCTTCTGTGCACACTGCTTTGTCGACCGTCTGGAAATGAGACGTCGAGTTGTTAGACAAAAATTCATTAGCTTTGTCATGGAAAAATATATTAGGGTTGTCGCGTTTTAATAGAAAACCAGTCAGATATTTAAAGTAAGTTTCGTACTCTAGCTATAGGTTTTTTTTTTATTGGTCCATAAACATTTACATAGTCATTGTCTTACAATTAAAATAAACTAAAGGAGACACCAAGAAGAAAAAAAATACATGACAATATACATGTTTGGATTAAGTGATATGGAACCAAATGGTATCCACTAAGCATGTGCGATGGCGTCGGTGAAGGGCCGGTTTCAATTGACGTTACCTCGATGATCAATACCTCGACCTTGATGGTTTACTACATCGATAGGTCGTTACCTTTAAAGTCGTTGATACTATTTGTATACAGTATGTAATTAAAAAGTGTAAAAAAAAACAGTTTCACCTACTCTGTGTACGCCAAATAGTATCAACGACTTTTCGAAGTAACGACCTATCGATGTAGTAAGCCGTCGAGGTAAAACGTCAATCGAACTAAAATACAAAACTCGCTTAGAGTAAATTCATCCGTAATATACATATAATTAATACTGGCGACTGGATTGGCTTAGTAAACCGGTCATTTGACTTGAACGCAAAAGTCCCGGGTTCGATTCCTTAAGAAAACGAACTTTTCTAAATTGGCTCGGGTTTTATACTGGGAGGGAGATTCCTCTGGCAAAATTTCTTACTTCGAGACCAAAGTTTTTGTATTTATTTATTTATATTTAAAGGTCCTTGCATAACGCCTATGCTATAGATATGATACACACGGTAATCCTCAAAAACTTTTTTTCTTCTTACATTATCTAACAGCTAATTAAACATAACTCAAGCTTGGTATATTGTTTTTTTTTTAGATACTACGCAAATCAGTTTCCCCTCCATAAGCAAGGTAAACAAGCAATTAAAACCTCCTTTGAACATAGGAAGCGTAAATGAGTTTTCTAACCGATACGAAAATTATTATTGATATTTATTAAAACCCTGTAATTACCAAGATATAAATTGCTAGGTGCTTCAAGATTAAGGCCATATAAGTTTTATAAAAGGCATTTAATTTCACCAACTACATATACTTACGGATATAACCGGCTAAAGATTTGGCAGTTGCCAAAAGTGGAAAGTAGCAATATAAGCAAATGGAACTCTTAAAGACAAAAGAATATTATTTTAAAATATTCGAGAGTTTCATGGTTTGTTTTCTCGGCCTTGTTTGTTTTCGGTACTGGCTGCCTCGAGGCCATGGTGGTAATTTATCATTGTACAACAATCAATCCATTAATAGCTTACATAAGTCCATTAGAATCGAAAATACCTACAACATTTTGAAGATAACATTTTGGTACACCTAAATTCTTTATAGATAAAGAAAAAGCAATTATTTTTGTCCACTTACCAAAATCCCTTACAAAGTGGACGTCTGAAGTTAATGTGAACATTAATTTAAACTGTCCTTAGCAAACCGCTCAGGCTCAACTGGTCTCAAGTTTAGCTTAAGTGTTTTATGAAACTAACTTTGAGCTTTAATGATAAACTTAATAAACTTTTAATGTAGGGGCGTTTTTTCAATTTTAGTATTCTCAATTATTATTTTATTACTTTCAGTCAATAAAAAATAAGGTCAGTAAAAACATTTTATATCATTCATTTATCGCAAACTCTATTTATTGTATGTTTTTATCTTTTCAATCGCATTAAGGCAATGATAATAACTAAAAACAGACAAAGGCTTGGCTTTGTTCGAACAGAACATGACTAATCATAAATAAAAACTTTCCAATAATATCTCTGTGCCGCGTAAGCCTGACTTAGATATTGAGTTGCTCAATTGACTTTTATTTAACTAAAAGTATATTATAATATATAATTAAAGAACCGTGTTAACAAATACATTCTATTCTATTCTTAAGACCCCGATTTTAATGTAGGTCACTAGCGCACTGCACCGATCGCTGCCCAAATGTGAAATTCTGTGTGAAGCATCCTCTTTTTGATTCATTAAAGCGATTAAATTTGTAGATATTATTGAAATCTAAACCTAAATTGTACAATTCTCAATGCTTTTTGGTTATATACTTTACTACTATTTATCTTGTATGTTGTGGAATAGAGAGTAACTCTATCTAAGCAAACATTTGATAAAACATAGGTAACTCGTTTTTTAAAATAACTAACGCCATTTTTAAAAGTTTACATCAGTAAAGACTGTATGTACTTATTTTGGTAAATAAAGCAACTTTGATTTATTGCGATCAAAAAAATTCAAATAAACATTGCTAAGCTACACACATTGAATACCTATAATCTAACTAACATATTCTGACTGAAAGAGTTTCCAGTTTGCGCGATTCAGGTCACTGCACTTGCATCGGTGAAGTGCTGCTAGTACTTGCGCTGTCGAACCATTTGACTTGAATAGCAATACATCATACAACCTATCTTGTCATGTGCTTACAGGTCGTTGACTCTATAAAGATTCCAATAAGCATTCAGTTGGTGCAACCATTTGGTTTCTTATCTTTACGATCGCTGAAGCATTGTGTTGAGAATTTATTACAGCGATTTACAACTAAAATATCTAAGTAGATTTTTCAGCTACTGCGATTGCACTTGGTAAAGTAGAAATCATAACCTGTCTACTTTTACTGCGCTAGTAAGCTGGTATAAATAATTTGATATTGCTGTACTGTGAGTAAAAAATGTAACCACAAATGCACAGAGCTTCGTAGACTACGAGTATGTTGTGCCTACCTACAGAAAACCAAATATCTTCATTGTAAACCTCGTATACCACACGAACATTTTTATGTTATGTATTAAAACTTCATTCAAAAGTACAGGCAACGAATTTCGTAGTATCTTTTAATCTCGATATTAATACATCAATGTCGAGAGTAGATATCATCTAATTATGCTAATTATTGTAATTTACCCAATCTTTCCCCGTTTCCATTGTAATATTTTCCAGGGCAATAAAGCAATGAATGTAGGTCTAACCATAGAGGTGTTTTAGTTTCTTTTTATGTGCAATTTTATTTTGGTTTTATTATGTCCTACTTTCTTGTTGTTGATGTATAGACCGTACTTTCTCGTGATAGAGAATGCAATGATATTAAATATAAATAAATAAAGCTTTTTTTTAGTAGTGTCCTCATGGCTTAGAGTCGTACAAATACTGTACTTAAGTTTTGTACAAATAAATAAACCAAAACTAACTTTTGTCTTTGTGTTTACAAAGAAAATGAAGACGCGCAGGTTAACCTCCAACGTTGGTAAACTATAAAAACAGTCATACATGATAAAGTTATTTAGGATGACAATTTAGTGATGACCTGAATCCAGTTTAAACGTAGAGCATAGTTTCTTTTAAGCTAACGTGCTATCCGGAAATAATTAATTGAGATACTATAAACTGAAGTGCTAACGAAACACAAGCTAAGTATTTTTTCAGACATCTAAAGCAATGGAATCAAGTGTTACTCACTTCGGTCGACGGCTGTCGCATGGTGAGCGCGCGGCCGGCCCATGAGGCCGATCATCGCCTCGCGCTGGACGCTACCGGGCTCCACCCCACACCTACAACAAAGTGATAAGGTGGTTAATAGACCTCATGGTAATCTTATTAAAGATTAAATAGGTATGACTGAGGATCTGCTACTGCGAAATCTAAAACCAAGCCAGTGACCGCCCACGATTTTACATACTGTCCTCCAAACATCGTTAGATGATGGCACGCTATGATGATTGCGATTGGTAAGTTCATCAGTTGAAAACTGCTGGTTTGTTTTCAATATTTTTTACAGAAAGAATAATTCGAAAAGTCGCCTAGATAACTTTACTAACACAAGTAAATAAGATTATATTTATACTAACACCTATAAATAAACTGATTTAATTGTTCGAAATAAACAATTTGTATATTATTTATTTGGTTATAATTTGACAATTTTAGAAAAAGTAAACCTCCATTTTTAATGCGATTTTTTTTAAATAGATATACATGCGATTCCTACTGGTTGTGGTGAAGTGAAGCCAGTGTCTACTCTTGTTTCGCGATTCGTATTTGATAATAATCAACCAGACCTCACATAGCCAGTACTCAAACTAACTTAACCATCGAGCCAAGAAAAAAATACAATGTAAAACTAAGCTGATTTGTTGTTTCATTTTACGTAAGCTGCAGGTTAAAACCGGAGAGGGCAACAGGAAAAAATATTTTAAGCGATTATTTGGACTTCACTTTTACCAGCTGCGGCTTGCGCTACTTTTCGTTGGGAAGTGTGGGTTGAAGCGTTAAGGATGTTTAGAGTGATTACACGACAAGAAAATTAAAACCTTTTTCATATTCTCGACAAAATATGCTGTTAGTGAGCTTTTCATATTATCGATTAAATCTATTCATATGTTCTCTTACAAACCATTAACAACTTTTGAAATAGCTCCACTCGTAATAATTATGTAACAGAACATCAAGAATAAGAGAAACGCCATTCGTGGTACCGTCGTTGCTTCTGAATTCTGTAACACAAGTGCTTAGGCTACTTATCATAGGATCAGAACAATGTATGTGATGTTGTCCAATATTTAATTATTATTATAAACAACAGCTACTATTATTATTGGTTGTGGTTTATTTTTTCTTTAAAGACTTGAAGGCTTAACTATGGGTTCAAAATAATATGGGAATTTTGAAAAAATCTGGAAAATCAGAGCCAACCCCACCTTCTCTCGGTACATTCATTTATAAGTTATTACATAATTAAAAATTGCTAGAAAGTAGATCTTGATCTACTTATTTATTATTTAATAGTAAGTCATTGATTTCGTGTATAACCCTTACATTATTGTTCAATAGTGTAACCTACTTTAGGATATAAATACTCGTACTTAAGATCTCGTACAAATAATGTTGCTTAGTTTAGGTTAAAACATCATAATATTTACGTATTTCTTAACTTAAGTTTAATGTATCTATGCTATGTTTTTATACAGAAATAAAATGTATCTTATCTTATCTATCTTATCCTGATGAACAACGATTAAGGCGTTTGCGTATCGATGGTAAATCTTTTCGCGACACGCCAGCATCGCCGATATCTCTACCGTATTTTAGATAAAACGGCAAGAAAAGCATTACTAACCACTAACCATTAGGTGAGTGTGTGTGACTAAAGTCAAACTCAGACCCAATAGCAAAAAATTAATATAGAACGTAACATGTTTATTAAGTTTGCCGAAAAAGAATCCATGTTATTGCTGTTGCAGTGCGCTAGATCGTAGTTCGTACACAGTATTCGAATGAAGTTGAACAAATAAATAAAAATTAATAGTTTTAGTTGCTAGTCGATGAGATTATAGCTGCGTCGTTAAAATGGTACAATGGCTTACGCTCGCAATTTACTACTTTTGTTACATTGAGACAAATTTCGAACAAATGTTAACACAAATTTACAAATCTAAATATCAATACTTAGCTTATTTATAAAAAGTTAACATGAAGTTAGTACTGACCGAGGATATTTCTAGAACGTGGTATAAATTAAATAATTTAATTAATTTTCATACTAAACCATATAAATACCTACGCACCCATTGTACAGACAACAGCAAGTCAAGCGACCATAAAACGTCGATTTTTCTCAATTGAAATTTCTTTCTCTACGCGTCAGACTTAAAGTTGAAAATCAATTCAATGACCTTTAACTTTTTGGGTAGGTTGACCTGTTGATCTTTATCTAGTAACATAGACTATGTAGACACTACGCATAATTATAAATTAGAATCAGAGAATTTTTCTAGAAATGAAACAATCGTAGCTTTTCTGATACTTTTCAGAAAATCCTACTTAATTGATGAGAGATTTCTACAGTGATTTCAAAATATAGTCGATGTTAACGATAGGCATCTACTTATTTTCGATTATGTCTGAACAAACGACTCTGAATGTGTTAATTTAGTTACACCACATACAGAGGGCGCCCTGATTTATAACTTTTAAACTTTGACAGCTAGGGACCATTTGCCAATCGGCTATGCCTCAGGGTTCCCATGCACAGCGAGCACTGTAGGACATAGAGTCCATACTTATTTTAAATATATATATTTAAAGAATCCATAAACTTATGATAACGTATCTACTGTACCAGTTTTATGCAAGAAGAATTTTCTTATCGTGGGAATTATCTTATCTTTCTTAGGTGCTACTTGTTCTTACTTCTTCTTCTTCTATATTGGTCCACTGTTGGACATATGCATCTTAAAGCTCTCTCCAGCTAGCTTTTAATGCGGCGATTCTTGTCCACGTCAGTATTGCCGTCTTTATCTAATCATTCTACTAATCTATGAATAAATACATATAAATAAATTAGACAATAGAAAATCTGTTGTTTGGGTCATCAGTTAGCACCCCTGGCATTCTGAGCGTTAAGTAAATAAAGAAAAATCCATTTCAAAACTCATGGGCACCTCGATACCTACACGTTACACAATGACGGGGCCCCCGAACCTCTTGCTGCGGCCCTGTGTGTTATTGATATATTGACGTTATTTATTTGGTAACAGGTGGCAAGTACGTGAGGGTGTTGCCGTGCCCTGGCGGTCTACAGGGCTGGGGCACATATTCTATCATTTATGAGGGTGTCTTGGTGTCTACTCACTATTTAGACACTATTTATGGCTATCATTATAAGCTGTTTGGCTCATTGAAATATTTGTGTTATTATTTGTTGGTAAATAAATCTTTTGTTGTTTTGAGAAATACAAGTACCCTAAGTTGATATTTGCAATTTATTGGACTACTAGCCTGCGACTTCGTTCGCGTGATTTTATTTAGTTTATTCATCATAGTATGCTTGTATTGTACATATAAACCTTTCTTGTGAATCAATGTATCTAATGATGAAAACGACTTGGTTTTTGTATAGAGGTTACGTTATTTTAAAAACTTTTTATAAAAGTAAGTAAGCTTTACATCATTTAAATGCTTAAAACATACACAAGGTTAGATTAAAAAAATAATAGATTACTGCTAATAATACAAACAACAAATTATAATGGGCTAGTTTCCTGGGCAAAAAAGTTTTATTCTATTTAGTCCGTCAGTTAGATTATAAAAACATATTGGACCCATATATTGCCTTTTGTCAATCAAACAAAATGACGAAGATAAACCGCATCAAAGAGAGCACGTGACGTCACGCCTTACTACAAAGTGTCGCAAGGCGTGACGTTACGCGGAACTTTAACGGGCTATAGCTTCATTTTTTTTTTTGATTGATTGAGAAAAGAAAAAATACGTGTTCAATATTTTCTGTTAATCTAACTAACGGACTAATTAGTAATGTTTAGGAAACTAGCCCATTCTGATTTTCAAACATATACCTACCTATATTCTGATACTTACTTTCTAGTATTCTGAGTTATTTTCGTTTATATTAGTTTTTTTATTAGTTTTTATATTTTAATTATTTTATTTTAATTATTTTATATATTCTGAGTTAGTTCTGAATTATTTTAACACAATTTACTGTTTATGGCAATGTGTAATAATGAAATTGAATGACAACAATAACAAAAATCTTAGCTGCAATTTACCCGAGGAACATTTTGCATGCGTTTTATGAAACTCATTATTTTTGAGATAAAACAAATAGGTGTGGCATAAACAACATCGTTCAACGACCTCGGATGATGTTATGCAAAAGTAAGCACCTGCATACTATGAACTTACTTGTTACTTTCCCTCGTATCACATAGGGTATCATGTAACAAAAACGGGCGCTCGCTACATACATTATGAGGGTATTTATATTCTACAAAAAAGCGGATGTGAAATATGAGAGCTCTGAAACCGTGAGTGTCAAATCATGTCTTTTGGAGACACTCATGTGTAGGACTTACGACACAGAATTCTAACATCATACTTAGGTACAGATAAGTCTCGTTTAAGATAAAGTGGGCGAATTTCTAACTTAAAACGTCTGAGGTTACACAAAATAAGACCTAATAGTGCATGTTAGACCGAGATTCCACCGGTAACCGTCGTCTATGATTAATTGCTTAAACTTAGTTGTGTTGTGAGTTTAGATGGACTATCTGATACTGAACTAGCTCTGGCTACGTTTTGTTCAAATCAACATTTCTAATATTACTTTAATTGTTTAAAGATTATTACAAAAAATATGTTAACAAACTTTATAAGACGATTATGTTAATCATCATCATCATCATTTCAGCCACAGGACGTCCACTGCTGAACAAAGGCCTCCCCTAATGACCTATCATCGGGGGGGATTGCCAATACTCGCCACGCTTGACTGGCGGGTTGGCATGCGCAGTTTCATGGAAGATTTCGGACGAAGACGCTGCTGCCCGTCTTGTGCGACAGGAATTAGTCGCCTCTTACAAGACGCCTCCTGTTAGCTATGGGGAAGTGTATTTATTGCGGCCGTCCCCACACGGCACATTATTATGTTAATACTAATTATACAATATATTAATAATAAATAAAAAAATATATAATTGCTTTTATTGATTGTAACAAATTCGATTATAACGAACTTTATTGTAATAATATGTTTTAGAATATTGTGTTCTTCCGTGATTGTTTCGAATAAGATGGTCTAATTTACCTTATGTTAGGTAAAATATATAATAGCAAAATTCTTAATCAACACTATATTTATAAATATCACACGTACTCGTATGTACATAATGTAAGAGCAAAATAGACGTTTTAACTGCATTTCGTTGGTGCTCCATACCGAGCCCAAACGCGAGCATCTGCCTCGACTGTGGTTTCGTCCAATATGCAAACACTACGCCATCCCAGTGACAATTATCGCGCGAGATTCATTTGCATGGAAATTAGTATACGCTTCTGGAACAAACTGGACTTTAGTATGCTCCGAACACACAAAAACCCATTTAAAAACGCCGTTACACTCTTGTTGCGGCATTAACCGAGTTCCAGATTGTGTATTTGCTTTTTAAAAGCGACCTGCAGATGCTACAATCGCAGGAGATAACCCTGGCGTAAAAATATTACGTTTACCCCAAAGACAGTGTTAACTGCGCGCAACATTTTTGCAACAAAATTTGAATTCTTTACTAAATTCTTTTATATTTTGTTTTTCGTTTACAAAAAAAAAAGTCAGAAGGCGGCAGTGACTGATGATATTACTGTTACAGCTGGCTGAGTTATATGACGAGGAATCCAATTTTTTATCGCTATTTTATAGTCAATTAATCGCAAAATACATGAACAATAATTGGCACAACCAAGCAATTGACTTACTTTTTATGTTAAGTCAAACAAGACACATGCGTCTGTAAGTTGTTCTTCTTATATAATTCGGACGACCCGAGTCTAAAAAGGTCATTTTCTAAACGGGTCGATTAAGAAAATGACCTTTTCTTAACTCCTGTCTGGTCTCTGTCTCCTGTGTGCTGGGATACAATGACGTTAATTTCTTTCTTCGCGAGACTATGACGATCATTAGTATGTTGTCTAGCACATTTGTAATAAATTTTTACTATAAAACCAATGGCAACATCGAGAAAAAAAAACTGTTTTTTCATACTAAAGACTGCGTGCTATTCGACGTACTCGTAGAAGAATCCCTCGTTGAACCGAACACTCTGTACATTTTACAAATATACATACATACTCGTGTATACCGTATGTTACGCGCCACCAATAAATCTTTAAATAAATAGTGCAGTTCGTGTGGCGATACTAGTCATCAAAAATTTGAGAGAATTGCCATTGACACGAGAAGAAGACCGGTATCAAAATCCCGGTAGCGGTCAGTTGGATTCCATGATCTTTATTTTGAATAAGCCACTGCAGGATCTGTCTCTCCGTAAAAGCCTTTTTACAAAAGTGCAGTTTAAAACGTTCCTTTACATGCAAGCCGTGTGGAGATTAAGCGGTTTATGTCTAGCCAGCAGGATTATAGTAAGCACGGCACACAAGTGCCTTCAAAAGGGTTTCGACTCTTTTGTGTCGTGTATCGATTCGGACTAAGCAGAAACGGCGATCATTATTCACCGTTCGATACGTCCTGACTGTGTCATCATGTCAGGGATATTAAGCGTAGCTAAGCCTAAATAGTATGGGTACAGACACGATCTTAAATACATTTGACTTCAAACCTTACTGCTACGAAATAAGTTAAGAAGTATGTATACATATCATTGTTCGTGACTGTACCTATAGAATAAAGATTTTACGTCAGTATTTCCGAATGAATCGCTATTTTATTAGATGTATCCACCTTCGGTCATTTTAGCGAGACCCACATTGTATAAAAGAATGAATACCTAATTATAAAACATACAGCTAACAGCAATAAAAACCATTAGGTTAATAAATTATTACAGAGAACATGTGCGAGCTACGAAAAAAGCTACGAACTACGATTTTCGTAGACTGCTACCACCTGCTACGCGCGGTCTACGGTTTTGCTACGGCTACGCAAAAGGATTTTACTCGTAGATTTTAATACACAGGTTTATAACAAAAATTGAGGCAGTCAAATTAAATTAATTAATATATTATATAATGTAAGAACACAGTTTCACATTAAGGTTTTATTATATTTGGTGAGTCATTATTATTTTATATGACTAGGAAAAGTTAAACAAATGGAAATACTTAATTATTTTAATAATTGAATAAATGTTTTTAAGATACAGTTTTTACACACAACCTAGCCTTACTTTCTTACTAAGCTTTTTTAGTAATAAATTTGAGTCTTGTGTCAGACAGCATTGACCCTGGTTTAATGGACTGTTTTTTTTTTTCATAAAGGGTTATAAATAAAATACTGAAGTTCAAGAACCTGTGTTCTTCACTTTATGTCATATAAACTGTAATTATTATAAAATTTTACTGTAAACTTTGTGACTAATTAATAAATAATGTGAGAACCTACACTCAAATGGGATAAATATACATATACTATATACAGTACTGATGATATTTTGTTTCTACAATAACAGAAAGCTCCCTACGTGATTCAGAACATCTGGGCTATTGCTTTGCCATAAATGGTTTCCATTGGACACACAAAAGGGTTGTAATTACAACCAGGCATTGATGAATACTCGCCTCAATAAATACAAGAGATCATTTCGCATATCTCTATAGGATGTCTTTGAATAAGCATACATTTCTATTCATTTGTGTTATGAATATATATCTGAATCTGACAGAACGTACTTAGGCTATCCTAAGACACATACATAAGACTCTTATTTTTAGTCCTTTAATGGAATCGTTTTTAAAAGTACCTTTTTGTGAGTACATACTCACATATCTTCGTACAGTTTATTATACACATGCTATTTTACATGCAACTCACTCATACATATTACAAAATGGAACTTTACACTTGTAGCTTGTTTTAATTAAATAGACTCTAGTTGAGAAACTTGAAGAGACATTTTGTGTAGTAATTTCTGGACTACACACCAGTGTAACACTTCATATTTTTGTTTGCAATGTACTTAGACGGATGTGAAGGTATACCTTGTTACATTATTAATCCTTTTTTGTGTAAACATAAGCGGGGTCTGTTAGTCTGAAACGCTTTGATGGTTTTAGGGATTACAGGATTTGGGTATTTTTATGAAGAGCGATATTAAGATAGAGCGAGGCACGAAACCAAGAGTAACCTTTTTATATCGGAAATACATGTACCGCGAGCACAAATCCTAAATAACGCAGCATAATAGTAGTATTGTTGAGCTAAATTTTATTGTATACTTCAGTAATTTATTTTTGAACTGCATTCTATACACCATGAGTCACTGACTAATGAATATTTTTTACGAGATGTGTAATGCGGCCTTTGTAAAATATATTATTATTCATTTACTAGCTGTTTCCCGCGACTTCATTCGCGTAGTCTTTCTACAACCATAGTCAGTTTAAACTAAGGAACACTAATATAGTGTTATATATTTTTTTAATTTTTAACTGAACATCGACATCCAAGGGTAAGAAGCGCCATTTGTAATGACAGTTATCTTGTTTCCCTCGGAAATCGTCTGCTATTCCAGGCTATATATCTGTGCGTAATTTCATCTAGATCCATTCAGCCGTTCTGGCGTGATTGAGTAACAAACAACCATCCAAAAAAACAGAAGTATTTACTTATGTTATTATTCACAAGTCGTCTCGGCGTAATGATGAAGAATTCGGCAACATATAAGTTATAGTTGCATTAATAATAAATGCCAAAATATACGCCAATCATCATAAATCTCATTTATTATTTCGCGCCAAATCCATATGAAACCCTTGATACCTATATATTACGATTTGGATGATCGGATTTCCATAACTGATATATTTTTGATCTTGCTAACATTTTTATTATCTCCCCAGGATCGTTATTCGGTAATATTTTATCATGATAAAGGAGAGCGAGTCAATTCCATTTTGGATAGTGATGTACGACGTAAATACCTGTATAAAGTGTACGTGGTCTTTGTCGAACGGTTAGTTACTTGGAGCCGATCTGTTTATTTAGGTCACTTCTGCCCACTGCGCAACGAAGGCTTTGCGGCGAAATTACGCTACTGGATGTCGAAAGTTCACGTCAAAATTATAAGAGACAATGACGTGACGTGCTTTTATTAAAATACCTTTGAAACGTAAAATGGGTTGGTCTTTACGACATTAAAGGACTCGTACAGATGTAATAGTGATGGATGCTGTTATGAACACAAATAATTTGCCATGGAATAACCTTAGGAGTGCAGCATTTTTACTTCAAAAAATACAGAACAAACAAAGCAAGGTAGAAGCAATAGTTAACTATTAGAAGCGGTCATGGCTAGTCCCCTGTTTGAACGAAAAACCGCCTTCAAAGTGCGGTTGCGCGTTTTCAACGCACTTTTCGTTTATTAGCTTCACTTGTAAACTACAAGTTGGTCCCGGCTAATCGCTTATACTAGTCGTGAAGCCTATTCAGAGGACTTAGGGCAGCTTAATTACATCTGACGTAAGGTTAAGTCACTGGCCTTACAACCCTCCACCAATCCGCACTGGGCCCGCGTAGTGGAGTATGGCCCAAAACAACTCATAGTTGAGGTGAGGCCTGTACCCTGCAGTGGGACGTGATATAGGCATAACTAGCTATGTAATCATATCTTAGAAGTAGTTCTTAACCTACTTCTAACAGACGTAACGGTTTGACACTTTGTAGGTGTCTAACATTCTGATAACAATACAATAATTTGACACCATCGTGATGATCTGATGATGGAACCAGAAGGTGGATAGTGGATCTCTTCAATGGGTACTTGTAAAGTTCTCATTTGATTAATCTTGTTTTATAGTTTTTAAAGAATAATATCAATAGGCTAGTTTCCTAAAAAATCTAATTAGTCCGTCAGTTGGATTAACAGAAAATATTGGACACGTATTTTTTATTTTCTCAATCAAACATAAAATCATGAAGATATAGCCCGTTAAAGTTCCTCGTAACGTCACGCCTTGTGACACTTTTTAGAAAAGCGAGACGTTACGTGCTCACTTTGACAAAAGACAAAATATGGGTCTAATATTTTTTTATAATCTAACTGACGGACTAAATAGAATAATCTTTTTTGACCCAGGAAACTAGCCTATTATTATTTATATAGCTTTAAAGGCGCTCGAAGGAGTGAATGTTTACAATCCTTGTGTTAAAAAAATATCTAACTCAATTTAATATGAGTAATATAGATAAGGCTAAAGATGCAGTCATGAAAACATTTCTATCATTTTAATACGCATGTTTTACTTTAATGTTAATAATATTACTCCACCAACGCTTTTGGACATATGTACAACGACATCTACGTTCCGTTTTCGGGATTGAAGTACAAGGCTTTTCTACATATTTCAGTCAAAAGAATTATTTAAATCGAATGAGTAGTTCTGGAAATTACGTCTTACATGCAACAATCTATACCTCTCTATAATATTAGTATAAAGTATTTCCTAATGACATTTTGTACTTTGTTTTTAATGTGACAAATCACACGCAGACGTAATCGCGGACCAAGGCTAGTAAACTATAAAGGCATATTAAATTTTATGTTAGAAATAGCAGCGTTCCTACACACCGCTCATTACAGTACGCCTATCTCATATTTTATTTACACACGATTCAAGTTAAATGGCTAGTTCCACAACTACAAAGCAGCAAACACAAAAGTATATTCCTACCGCCGCGCCGACCGCAATCCCAAACTATGTGGGTGGTGTTCTACTAAATAATTATATTAAATATAAATAAATAAATACACACTGTCATGTTATCGAAGTACATAAATAACATGTATAGTGTTACAGGAGGGACTTACTATCATCAATTTTTTTGAGCAAGCTGTTTACTAAATTGTCTAAGCCGGGAATCACCGCTCTTCGAGATCCGGGTGAGTGGATCCGGGTGATCCCTAAAAAATTATTCAACTCTATATAATTTTCAAAATATTTTAGCCATATAAGAACGTTTTCATATCATAAATATTTCTCATTCCTGTGAAATACTTGTTCCTTAAAGTAACACAGAGGACTCTGTTCCCTCGTTAAAGCAATTTTATTGATGAATCAGACATTCATCTTCGCTGGCTCGAAATTAGCGGTTTATCCGTCATTCCAGGCATTTTCTCCTACTGAAATTAAGGTAATTTGTCAAGAGGTTGAGCAGATGTCACAGTTAATTATCATTTTTTGACAATCTACGGTTACTTTATTGAAATAAAAATATAGAGCAATACCTCTTTATTTTTTTAAAATTTTAAATGTCACTCTAATACATAAAGAACTACCTAATAATTTGTTGGGTTGTTTTTTACATCATTTTGCAAAATATGTAATAGTAAATAAATTGTTTTCACGATTCTACCAATTATCTAGACCCGAACTAAGCAAAGATTGTGCAAATGCCACTAGATAACGGATTTATATAAACATACTTACATAATTTTATAAATATCCATGACTCGTACAAATGCTCGTGCTCATTACACATACATTAGCCCCTTGCGGGATTCGAACCCGTGTAAAGCTACGAAAATAAGTGAAATTAAAAAGTTTTGTTTAGGATAAACTATTTATCACGCATCATTATGAAAACGAAAGTTCTATTAGAGGCCTAATAGTTCTAGCTATGTAGCAATGATTCGAGTCATTGTTCATTCCCTAATGCCTGTCAGAAACATACCAATCCCCTGTCAAGTTTTCACATGATTTATATAGACATTAAATTAGAGTCTACATAGATTTCTAGGCTCTTTTCTAGAACCTCCTTATATCTAGACCTAAACCTGTAATAAAAACGTTATGTCTCTATTTAATTCTAATCAAGAGTCAAATAAAGAATGATATTTAAAACTATATTAAATGTAAGCTTAAAAGGGTTGTCGACCCGATTAGCGTAGTGGCGCACTGACTCCATCCCATTAACGCAAAGGGTCACAGGTTCCATTGCTAGAGAAAGATGACTGTCTTGTACACAAAACAAGGATTTTAATTAATCACTTACATGATATACTCGAAATATTTAATGTAATTTATTTTGATGTAACTAATACCGTTTCATCCGAATTACGACTGTTCAAAACATAAAATTTGACAACATCACAAACATTGCTCTGATCCTATGATATCAAGACGGCTAATTAGCGGGAAGCGTGTAGAAAAGATTGTTTTCGCAGTGGAAGTCGAAAGTAGTCGGATTGACTGCTTGCCGAACTTGGTACTGCTAACAAGATTACTTCACTAGCTTGTTACTGTTTTGGGAAACTTATATTACTTAGTTAACTTATCAGTACCTAATATGCAATAGTATTTGCTAAAATTCCTTGTAACATTTCAGTCTTAATTTATAGAATTATACATATATCCAATTGATTTCGTGTATTGTTATAATAATAACATGTTTGTTTTGAATTATGTGCAAGCAATAATATTCTTTTTCATTAAAGACTAGCTGACCCAGCGAACTTCGTTCCGCCAATTCCTTTGACAGGTACGAACAATTTGCATAGGAAAATAAAATAGTTGTTTTACTACTTTCCTTGCATTTTTTAAAATATTTTCTGACCTTTTAAACCTTCCCTGAACTTTCACAAATATTTTAAGATCAATATAAGCCAAATCGATCCAGCCATTCTCGAGTTTCAGCGAGACAAACGAACAGCAACTCATTTTTATATGTATATACAGGGTGTCCCGTAAAGAGCGTGCCAAACGAAAACCATAGATAGAGCAAAACAGGCTCGATCTCCTATCCGAAATTAGACTTCGTACAAGTCGAACCATTTTTAAACAAATTGCGATTTCGGGTCGTTTTCCTTAGCAATTATTTTCAGAAAATCACAATTTTCTCAAAAACGGTGCGACTTTTACTAGGAATATTTTTGGACAAAAGATACAGCTTTTCATGTTCTATCTACAGTTTTCGTTTGGCACGCTCTTTTGGGACACCCAGTATAGAGATGTAAAAATATTGGACAACATCACTTATATTGCTTTGATGCTAAGGGAAAAGTAGCTAAAACACCCAGATCCGAGATAATATAGAAAAGTTCGTTTTCTACATCGGCCCGACCGTGTTTTGAATTCGGAACCCGGGAGGTCGTAAAGATATTTATGTACTACATCTATTTAATAAAAACAAGATATAAGACAAGGTAAAAAAATCTTTTAACAATAATATATTTTATGTTTATTTTATAACAAATGAAATTATTAGGTTAAAGACTGCTTAAGCCCTTCGATAATATGTGTGTATTTTCATTAATAGCCTCCATGATACAGTACGCCGTTGATTGATCGTTTCCTTACGGAAAGAGCGTCTCATCTCTCATTGCCTTGTATTTGAGACCATTTCTCGCGACGCGAACCCAAACAGAACCTTTATAAATATCAGTTTTTTGTGGCATTGGAATATAAGCTACGAAATAAAAACCATATCACGTTTTCTTAGTGATTCATATAACTTTATCGCATTTTAATAATTTTAATGATTTAAAGATTAGAATTTTGTAGGATTTTGACGGTTATTAATTATAATCTGATGTTTAAATTACTTATAATTGTTCAGAGAACAACATTTACACCAGTTCAGTTCAATAAACGAGTGTGATGGGTTCTCTAGATAAAAACCAAGTTTTTACTGCCTATTCACTCTTGGTAGTCTTACTCCTAAGTGCACTCTTTATCACCGTCACAAACAGACAGTTAGTAAGCAATATCTTTACGGCCGGGATTGGTTCTTGAACTGATTATATATTTTTCCTTTGGTTAATTAGTTAACTAGAGCTAAAAAAAAAAAAGTGTACGGACCGGAACCAATACTGCCCATACCCCAGGCCCAAATAAAATCATGGTTGCGCGAAAGAACCAAAGAAACACATCTAACAGAATGGAGAAACAGCGAGGGATGCAGGCAAATGAAAAATGCAGTTCCGGCGGTATCAAATAAGCTTGCCCGCAACCTCATCAGATTAGCAAGGGACAAGATTCGCAAGGTTATAGGTGTTATAACCGGCCATTGTCCCCTCAACAAACACCTGTTTAACATAGGTGTGACAGACAGCCCGACATGCAGAGGATGCATGGAGGCAGAAGAAACGCCACAGCATGTACTATTGGAGTGCAGAAGCGTGGCAGATCAACGGGCACGGATTCTTCAATCACCAGGATCTCTCCCGGAAGCCTGCAGCAGTCTGAAAAGGCTGCTGACCTTCTGGGACGACCTAGGATGGTTGGAGTAGGAAAGACTAAGTAGCACGCACAATGGCCCAATCATGAGGCTAAGTGCGGAGAAGGCCCAGCTAAACTAACTAACTAACTAACTAGTTAACTAGAGCTAAATATAAATTACAAATAAAAAATGTGTCTCTGTCCTGTCTTGTATGGGAGCCCCACTGGAATATGTATTTTAATCTGTTTTTAGTATTTCTTATTATAGCGGCAACAGAAATACATCATCTGTGAAAATTTCAACTGTCTAGCTATCGCGGTTTATGAGATACAGCCTGGTGACAGACAGACGGACGGTGGAGTTTTAGAAATAGGGTCCCGTTTTTACCCTTTGGGTACGGAACCCTAAAAACTAGTAATCTCATATGTAGTTAGTCAATTAGGAACGCCTAATCGTAACATCGGCGACTAAGAACGACTCTTGCAAACTTTATATTTTACTTTCACTGCCCCGGGCGAGATTAAACTCCAGATACGGCATGGCTGCGCGAGAATTTAATAAAGTAATTTCAGGCAACTACATTAATACTGCTTATCTGTAGCCCGTTGTTACTAACAAATAAACAATATTACTTTTTAATGTACACTGCGATTTTCTACTGGAAGATAACTTGTGGCCAGCTTAACTATTTACCTATGTCTACTACAATATACAGGGTGCTAGGTTAAACGATGTATTTACTTTTACAGGTTTTTCTTTTCATGTTTAAAAATAACTTTTTATAAGGACCCAATGGTAAAATCGAGAAAAAATATCAGCTATTCTACATTTTGTTCGAGTAGCACTTGAACTTTAGTATAGAACAGCTGACAATTTTTTCTCGATTTTTCCATTCGTCCCTTTATTTTGTTGTTTATATTCATGAGCGGAACAACCTGTAAAAGTATTTACATCGTTCTATCTAACATCCTGTATAATTAACAGAAGTCTGTTTACTTCACTAGTAAACATGGGTAAATACAATAACACTCGTAGTAAAACTGCCCACAAGTGTCTTCCAGCATAAAAATGCAGTTTACAATAAAAAGTAATCAATATTGTTTATTTATTAACTAAATGCCGTGCAGTGTGGGGACGGCCGTAAAGAATAAACTTCCCCACCACACACAGGAGGCGTGTCGTAAGAGGCGACTAATTCCTATAGCATGAGACGGGCAGCAGCGTCTACGTGCGAAAGGTTATAAAAAACTGCGCTCACCAACCCGCCTGCCAAGCGTGGCGAGTATTGGCAATCCCCCCCATGAAAGTCATTGGGGGAGGCCTGTGTTCAGCAGTTGACGTCCTATGGCTAAAATGATGATAGCTAAATATTCATTAATGTAAAAACTTCTTATGAGAGTGACACAATATGTTCAATTCCAGTAATAGTATGAATAAATTTTGTGTTAAATTTTATTTTTATTCAAGCATACCATATGTACTGTAAAAAGTCCAAAGTCAGAAATCATTTATTCAATTTAGAACAGAAAATTGCCACTTATGAACGTCAATAATAACATTATTGGCCCATATGGGGCCAGAACATGTCTGCTCATGTTTTGGGCCATACTAGCGCTTCGAGACAAGCCACAGACAAGGTAAGTGGTGGTGGTGGTGGTTGGTAAGTGCTGAGAAGAAACGCCGGAACAAACTCAGCCGCCACGATAGTCATCAAGATAGACTTGAATTTTATAGTACCTCTTAGACATTAGGGTAGTTTTGTCATGTGACTTAAATTTATTAATAGGAAGTTCGTTAACATTGTAAGGTATATTATTAAAAAATTCTTCAACACAATTGCTCGTAAATTGACGCTTATTACACCGTTTATAGTTTCATAATTCAGCATATTACCATACTTGTGCTATAAAAACATTACCGTACTAGTGCTGAAATATATATATATTTTTAAATTTCAGCAAAACTTTGTGTCTAAGAACATTGAATATTTTTACGAATAATAAATTATTTTAGGGTAACGATGACATATAAACATTTTATTTGGTCCAATTTTATCGTTATAAACTAAATTAACTTAACTATCGTATTTAGAAACATCAATTTACATTTTATTTTATTTTTTATATTGCTGCTGCTTCGGCTAAACAGCAGGTTTTTCATGTGACTTTATTGAACCTGCGTGCGCATCGAAAGTGCGGCGCGCTAAAAAAACAAAACTAACGCGCCATTTTCCGTAAATATTTGATAAAGTGGTTCATCATCATCATCATCATCATTTCAGTCATTGGAAGTCCACTGCTGAACATAGGCCAATACTCGCCACGCTTGGCAGGCGGGTTGGCGAGCGCTGTTTTTTATAACATTTCGCACGCAGACGCCCGTCTTGTACTACAGGAATTAGTCGCCTCTTACGATACGCACCTGTTGGCGGTGGGAAAGTATATTCTTTACGGCCGTGCCCACACGGCACGGCACGACGCGACGGTAAAGTGGTTGCTGTGTGGTTAATTACTGTCAAAAAGGTCTCCTTCAAATAGTAAAGACAACGAAAATATTAATTTAACCCCGCCAGAAATACTTAACGAGGCACAAAACGCGAGTTTCAGAGCACAAAATCCAGAGAAAAATACCTGGCGGCTTACGAAACATTCAATCTGGAAAAACAGCAAAAACGCCATGCCATACTCAGAGAACGTATTTTAGCCTACTTCAATGAACTGGCAAATAAATATCAGTGTAGTAGTGAAGTAATGATAATATTACCAATTTTTTACCTACAATTACCTATGATCCACAATAAATATTTTCTGGTTTCAGATTATAAGAAAACCCTTTTCTTATAAATTGTCAGTAAAACTGTTAAGCTGTTACTATTGTCGACACTTATTCACAAACGAGATCAAAGTGATTTCTGTGATTACAAAACAAAATTACTAATAGCCGTTCAAATGAAAAATACGAAACACAAGTTGCTTATTTCGTCCTCAAGACTTCTTTAAAAAAATTTATTTGTTTTTTCTACTAAAAACAATTAAAATATCTTGTTCAAAGAGTTTCGTAAACTTGTAACGAAGGAAACAAGATGGGTCCGTTTGCACACTTGAGACACGACGGCTTCCAATTTCATTTGCTTTGATTCACTAAATACAAAGTTGTTCGAGTGTCTCTAGATAATAAATGTACTTTTTTGGTTTCTCCTTCAAATTCCAGAGCAAGTGATAGATAAATAAGTAGTTTAGGTTATTACAATAAACTTAGAGCTCAATTTTTTAATAATTAGTTATTCTTATCGTGTTACGGAATTTTTTGATCTATTTTTTTTTGTTTGCTTACGTTAGGAGCTGTATCTTCTTATCACCCCTACCCACCTTATGATTGTATCTTTATAATCATCCCTATTTTATATATGATAACATCTATTTTGGTATAATAACAAAACATTTTTATCAATCAAATTCAAATGAAAACACTAAAAGTTTTCACGTTTACCTGATTGTAATATGAAACAAACAACATGAGACGTCTGAAAATAGCATTTCGGCAGACATTTTGCTTGCAAATTACTCTGTTTACAAGCTCAGCACCAGATAAATAACGCATTGAAAATTGCTTTCGGGTCCGCCGAGACTCAAATGGAGGCAATAAAAATCGAATATGAATTTTTATGATGTAACAACTTCTTGGTTATTAATTTTGGTGTATTTGCACCGTTTCGGCTGATTCTGATTTTGCTTTTTGCTGACTTCAGCAAAAAAAAAATTTGTAAGCTAAGAATATTTCCCCATGCATCGTTATGTATTACTTGACGATTAATAAATATACCTGATTACAAAGTTTCTTAGTATATTTTCTTAGCAATATTTATTTATTTACTTATTTAGACTTTAGTGCACACATTTAAAAAATCATACAAAAGGTAGACTTAATGCCATAAGGCAATCTCTACCAGTCACCATTAAAACACTAAAACTAAACAGAGATGTTTTGTGGGCGGATAATATTACTGAATAACATTCAAAATTTTGTCGTATTATACTTATATCATCAAGTAATTGTTAATTTGACGATGGTGAAATATACCCTTATTCTTTATCTTAATGAAAATGGTTGTAAATAAAACTTTCAGTGGTTGTGAATTTAATCAGTTACCTATTACTAAGAGAATATTTCATTTTTCTCACATAAAAAACACTTTCCTGAAGAGCAGATACTTTGACTACGCTTTGAAACCCGAGATTGGATTGTATTTCATTAAAGCAAACTTGACTTAAAAGCTACAAGACCACTTTTAGATAAATTCTATAATATTTAAACCCTACAAAGGGTGGGGGGCGTACTCAAATACAACAACTTTGTTTAGAAGACTAACATTAAAATCAATGGCCGAGCTATTACGTTTTTTATAGCTACGATTTTTTTTTTAAAGATTTTGATGTTGGACCTACAGCAAAATAATTATATATAGAATCATCTAATAATAGGGATTGCATTATTTTAATTACATACATTTTATTTTATTGTATATTAGTGAAACTAACCGCTTAATTTTAAAATAGAAGTGTGAACTACTTATGTTACCTAGCTAGTTTAATTAGCTGTTACATCATTGTTATAAAATATGTTTTGCTCATTTAGTATACTCGTAGTTCAGGTGTTCCTAAAAAACAAGATATCGAATCCAATTCCTAAGGGTAGCATCCTATGGCTATACGAGAGAAGCAACGCTGAAGTGCAAATGGGGTACAAATAGCACATGCCATGAATTTTTAACAAATCCAGCCAGGATCCAAGACTCATAAAGGGCTCTCCAGACATATAAACGCAACATTTTCAATCGAGGAGGATCTTGAATCGTAAAACCTAAACCTTGACCCTTGACATTTTATTGTATTTTCTCAAGTTAATTTTGCATTAAATAACAATAATGAATAATAAAATCTTCCAACAATAAAAACAATTATTTAGCCTCAAACAAAGCAAACTTGTATTTTTATTAAATTATTTAATTTATATTCAATTTCACACTCCACTTACTGCTTTTCACCAAAGCGTATAATAGAGAAGCCCAATTGCTTTTTTTTCATAATGTGTGTATTTATGCCTAAATACGTTTTTGTATAAGATGCGCACGTAGAATAGGCTTCGTGTTTTACGGAAATGAAAATATAAGTACTGACTATTTAATAATTCCTAGTAAAACTGTTGTATAGTGAATTTGTTTGTGGTCCAAATTTATAAATAAAATAAAATAAAGACAATAACACATCTTGCTATGGATTCAAGTTTATAAAGGGTGTTTGGTAATTGGTATATCAAGCCAAAGCTAGCCTATATTATGCATTAGATACTATATCTATATACTATATAATACCAAATCAGTGCTATGGTGGAATCAGAATTTTGATATTAGTACAATTTCTTTTTTTTTTAAATCAATTTTTAATGATTTTATTTTTAAATGATTATATTAAATTTCTGACTTCACTATAGTATTTTTGTAGCTAATGCAATTATGTTAGCACATACCTTTTTCGGTATGATAGGGTCTTAACCTACCACCATGTATAGGAACTGTCGTTCAAACTTCATAGCGTAGTCTTTATTCCATTAATTTTGGTTTATATTTTAATCATATGGTTAGCTTATAGATATATCAAGTTTGACAATGAAGTTAATTACGTAGTTAGGAAGTTTGCAAGCTTCCATGAATCTCGAATCAAGTAAGAGAGTTCTTTACAAATTCTTCGTAACTTACTGTGGTAACTTTTAAAAGGTTATTATTACAGCCTTGGGAGAGTATCTTTTTTCTTTTATGTTGTATGCAGTCGACAGAAGGCATTATGAAAGTGAAAGTTTTAATATCACAGTGCAAAGTAGGTATAATATACACATGCTGGTAAAACTAAAACCTGTGGGGAAAAATTATAAAAAGTTATATTCACCACGGTAAATGTATACAGGGAACCCCTGTCCAGAAGAAGGAAAAACCATAGTTAGATATCACATGTAATAACGAAACGAAACCTGCTAGCTTTGCCATTGCCTTTGCTTTGCCTGGTAGATTTGTGTTATTTTATTAACATGCAAATTGCATAAGGGCTTCTTTATTTTATTTATCCCCAAATAGGTAGAACTCTCAAATGTAAAATCTGGCCTAGTGCAAGTTGCACTTGTGTGGAGAGCGTTCCAAACTTCGACTAGATTATTTTGTAATCTAATATATATACATCATTAGCTGTTAGTTACAACAGAAACTATTTTTTTTTTAAAATGGAACCCTAATATTATCACTTTTCTGACCATCTGTCAAAACCCTCATTCTCACGGAACGGGTTAAATAAATATCAAATACAGTCTACAATTAATTCCTTCTGTCTATAATACATTTCTTGGAGGTGTGAAAAATTTAAGCTTTTAAGTCAGCGGTGAAGAAGCTTTTTCTAAATTCAATATTCGTCCTATTGAAAGTTGTCCAATTTGAATAGGACATCTAGGTGCTCGGTTACTAGTGATCTTTAAAACAACTATTAAACTTATACAGGGTTACTTGTAAAACAGTTTCCAAACAGGAGGCGAATGTGTTAATCAATACAAACAACTTTTACTGGGGGGTCAACATCAAAATCATGAAAAATACTTTATCATCGAGATAGAGTTAGTTTGTATAGAGAACCAAATAACAACGAACTCCGTAGCCGAGAGGCGAGCATACCGGACTTGGTGTCACTATCTCTGAGATCTAGTGTTCGATTCCCTGCCGGTCAATGTAGAAAAATAACTTTTCTATATTGTCTTGGGTCTGGATGTTATTGCTAAGAACGAAAATGTATTTTTGCTACAACCACTCGTATCAAAACTTTGGTTCCTTACTACAAGCGCTTGTAGTTGTGTCTCTGTAAGTTGGAAGCACCGAGAAATAACATTTGCTGAGTATGAGAAGTGCACACCGCAAACATGTAAGCTCATAAAGGCACAAAATCCTGCACTCCTGCTCCAAAAGTGTACTTCGCTAGTTATTAATGCATTTGCAATAATGTGGTTCAAATCTAAGTATAGTCTCATTTAACTTAAAAATGTAAGTATCATTTTACTTATGAATCTTCTCTTGTAAATGTTAAAACAAATTATTTAGACTAGTATTCAGTAAAACCATTAACAATTAAATTACCAATATTTAGGATTTCATAGCCAAAAAGTGGTTATCGTTTTGCCATGTCTGTCTGCTTATCTGTCTGTTCGCAGCATCCGAGACTCTTATTATCTATAAATATGACGTGTAAGTATTTTATTAAATTTATTCTGTAATATTATTGTTTGTTTTTAAGATTTAGTACCAATTAAAATTTATTTTGGACCATTACCGCACCCATAATTTGCTTTGTGCATGACCCGAAGGTTGGCTGGCAGAGAATGCTCTTGGCATTAAGTCCACCTGTTGTACACTTTTAAGTTAGTGCAATAAAGTTTTAAATAAATAAATAAAAGTAAATATGTCTGCACTATGTAATTTACTTTTTCCACTTTAGTATAAAATTACATGTTTAATATAATTTAAATAAGTAATTTAACTTTAAACGGCAATTACAGAGAACATGCACGATCGGTACAATAATGAAGTTAAAAGACAAAACTTTTATACATAACCTTACCTTCCTACCTAGCATGAACACCAAAACACGATATGATATAGCGATATATCGACACCAACTGTAAAAATATGATAGATATAGCCGCCATGTTGAATCTCCGTGCAGGTGACGTCACATGTTATGATCACTGTTTCGATAAAAAATCAAATAGCCGCTACATCTGTCACATTTTTACATTTGTTGTCGTTATATCGCTATATTATATCATATCATATCGTATTTCAGTGGTCATGCTACATACATTTCATCACACGTTACTTATGTATTACTATGACCATAGACTTATAAAACGCTTCGCTATGACTATTATTTAATTAAATTGAGTGTTGAGCTTAAGCGAGGGATCTACTTGTTGTACCAATAGCAAAATCAAGCCAATTAAATCTACAGTTTCAAAATACATTTTTCTCAATTTAACCATTAATTCCGTAAACAATGATTGAATGCATATCATGATAAGATCAACATGTAAAGGTATGTCTCTCGTTAAACCTAACATCTTGTATAATTCTTAAAGCGTCTATTAATCACAAAGTTTTTATTTTGAAGTCTTTACCAGAGTACTCTAAAAATGAAAAAAACAGCAAACGAAAAGCAACAAGATTTGCAAAATCATTCCGAATAATAAATAATAACTTTATCTTATGCCTCGTAAATATTATGACGTGTTATTGAAGCATCCAATCAACCGATAGTGTTACTAAACTGGAAGTATAGAAGTTTGTTACGACTTTTGGAAGTATTGGATACATAAAATTGTCATAAAAAGAAAAACACACATAGAGTCATAATATTCTCATATTCCTTATGTGACGAAACGTTTCTTAGCTATTGTATAACTCTAATAAAATATAGTAATTTCCTTCCAAAACTAGCTGACCCGGTTAACTTTGTACCGCCCCTTCATACTTTTTTGGGATTTTTTTTCGTGTTTTTTATATAGTTATCCTGCTATTCGGGGCGGAGACAAATTCAAAAAATCAAAGATCATTAAAATCGGTCCAGCCGTTCTCGACTTATAAATGGTGTAACTAACCCAACTCTGTTTTATAGGTATATAATAACTAGCTGTCCCGGCGAACTTCGTACCGCCCCTACATATATATTTTTTTCGTGAATATTTCCATGTTTTTATAGTTATTCTGCTAATCGGGGCGAAGACAAATTCAACAAATCAAAGATCATAAAAATCGGCCCAGCCGTTCTCGACTTATAAATGGTGTAACTAACTCGACTTTGTTTTATATATATACAGAGTGTAACGAAAAGGTGAAATAAAACTTTAAGGGTTAACTTAAAAAACACTTTCCCATACTAAAACGCGACCAGCTGGCATCAGTTTGTATGGAAACGTCAATTTTTTTTTTTGAGATTTCGATGTTGGTCCCATAGAAAAAGTTGATGTAATTTAGCCGTAGAATAACCCCTTAAAGTTTTATTTCACCTTTTCGTTACACCCTGTATATATAGATATAGATAGATATGCAATGTGACTAAGAATTGGTTACAGTTGCAAAAACATGTTAGAGGACCTCTAATAAGTTCAGAAACAAACTTTCAGAATGTTTGACTGTAAGCGTATCACCATGTACTTCTTTTATTTTATATGAAACTAACTGGTGCCCGCGGTTTCGTTCGCGTGGTCTTTAGTTTAATAAAATATAATATGCATGTATAATACTTAGGTATAAACATTCCTCTTGAATCATGTTGTCTATTGATAAAAACCGCATCAAAATCCATGAAGTAGTTTAAAAGATTAAAGCGTACAGACGGCGGAAGCGACTTTGTTTTATAATATGTATAAATTAGTCTAAAGCGCACAGCTTAAGGTAGCTAGGTAAACGTTATTTCATCAAAATACGTCAACTCTGGAGAAAGTTATGCTAATCCAGTGTCTACCAGTAAGTCACTTTGCTAACATGTGGGTACTTACTGGCAGGCACGTACATAATATAATGGCAATCTGGAGAGTAATTCAAGCTAGAGACATGCAATTCGGATTCGAAGGTCAACTACCTTTTAATGTAGAGATTTACTTCGGAATATATTGTTTTGGAAATTCATATTTTAACTAATAATTACTATTTAATGTGTTATGAAACTTCGTCGGTGTCAAATCTGAAGTAAAAGATCAAGTATTCATGAAATCGACCCTTTATGGATTAATAGAGTTACATTGTAAAAGTTTTTATGACAATAAGTGATTTTATTTTTAAGATATTTACGTACCATTTTGAATTTAGGTGTACTTAATAATAACTTCCAGAGGTGTATTATAAAAACCATTTTCTGAATATTACCTTCTATTGCTACATCCGTCCGTATACTCCAAACGAGAGGTTAATATTTAAAGTATCGGGCGAGATCACTAGTACTAGTTCAAAATTATCAAATATGTTATTTAGTGGTATGTGCCTAATCTGTGAAGCAGAAATATTCAGTGCCACTTGTAAATAAGCATATTGGTCTGAAATAGTAATAAACATTGCTAATTTAGCCTCTGTATTAAATATCATGAATTCAGCTTTGCGGTTTATATTCAGAAACATTTGACACTGAATTTAATTGAAGCTGTGTATTTCGAAATTAGCGCGACAACCGCAGAGGCATAATGGCCACGAATATTATTTCGATTACAAAATGCACAGATTCTATGCAGATCTGTTTCATTAATTATTATTTACTTGCAATATGGAAGCAGATGTAATTGGTGGTCAGGCAAGGAGTATACAATAACTGTTACCTATCAATAGAGATATAGAATTATCAAATTTTGGGTGTGAATAACAGAACGATTTATTAGTACCAACTTAGAGTAAACACTTGAGTTCTATAAAATCTTTTAGTGTTAGGGTAGGTTATGCATTATGTAACTTCTACATGAATAAGTATTCATTTGCCAATGCACATGAAATTTAATTTGTCCAACACAAACATTTATATATAAAAAAAAAACGAGCATCTTATTTTCATAGTTTCGGCACGAGATGGACACTAAACTTAAGAGTCATCTATAATGCAATAGACATACGGTATTTTTGCCTTTTATCGGAGAACAATTCTGAATTTGACAAAGGGATTCACTTACAGACAACACAACTTTTCTTTTTGTGACTGTCATTACTTAGTTAAATTTAAGTACACTGTTAACAGGTTCTTAATCCAATGTTCCTATTGTTTATACATATGTATACTTTAACATAATTTCAAGCTTTACAAGCAAAACTCACCAAACATTTCATTTGTATTCATTTCTAATCATAAGATTTCCTATTCCACGTTCAAACGCTCCGTGTAGAGCCCAATGACAGATGTATTAGCGGCGGCAGCACGTGACAATGCGCGGATTCCCGCGGGATCTCTTCCGGTGGAAAGTCGGCCGCAGTCGGCCGGAACCACGGCCGGCCGAACGCTGCCGATATAAGAGAACCGAGTGCACATAATGCCGTACGAGTGTGTATTGGATGGATATGTCATAAATATTTTGCCCACAGAACAGGTATGACACGCTGCGCTCCGCTACATTCAGTGATTTTGCCGCTGCAGTGGTGGGTAATAACACAAAAAATATGCATTAACTTTCAGATTTTTTAAAAAGTAAAGGTTATAAATACCTAATGTAAAAAAAATAAGTAGATAATTTCTTTGCACTACACTTTATTAATTAATAATTAGTGCCTCCATCTCTATGAGCGTTATAACGTTTTTTTTTAAAGTAGATTATACAGTAAATTAAAAACACTTTGAACACTGCGCTTTAGGGCCGATTCGACCAAACACAAAGGTATACCAGAATAACTATTATGGGTATAATTTTACTCCTTAAATTTACCCTTAGATAACTTCGAATACGTTTTTCGAGCAATACAATATACTCGGTATTGTTATTCTATAGTTCAAGAGTAAATGATCAACGAATTTATAAACCTACTAAAATACATGTAATCCATTTCTTTTAGGTTAACTTGAAATGCCACATCATTTCAATTTTGTAGGATAATAGAGTGACAATGCTAGATGTTGACAACTTGTCAGTTTTGAGGTGACGAGTGGATTAGACAAGTGACTACTTTGAAATTTACTTATTCTCAGTATAATTTATACACTGTCAAAATCGCCCGTTTAAATATTTTTCATAGATTAGTGGTTGGTAGAATGTAAAATCAGCTTACTCTAGATTAAGCAGTGGTATACTTTTAAGTTAAAACTTACACCAGCTTGGTCGAATCCGGTCTTAATGAGGGACTTGCGAATATTGCAGTGTGAATAATGACCTAGACAAAATAACAGATGTATTATAGACAAATGTTAAAATATTTAAAATTACAGTGCAATGTTTATAACCGAAGTATAATACCAAATCAGTAACCGAGTAAAAAAAACAAATTCTAAAAGCATTGTAATTTAAACTTCAATATAGCTTAAGTTCACTTAAATTTTACGAAAGACGGCACAAAAACAAGGACTAATTTTATTTAGCAGCCGTCTGCATCTATTTTTTTCTACAAATTGATATATTTTTATTTCAGTGAATTTTTCATTTCATTTTTAATTTCAACGCATATCTATATTATGTTCACCTAGACCCACTCAGTCGCGAGTATGCGTAACTACGCATACTCGGCCCCATTAGGCATACCACAACACAATTTATCCAGTGTCGTAATACATTTACCTACACGGATTTGAATGCCGTTTGATCGAATAGCAATTGCCCGAAAACATTAACTCGAAGGATCAATAGATCGAAAATCACTAACTCGAAAGCTATTACATCGATGCATAAAAATCTCGAAAGAGCTTATGCTCGACGGCTCGAGTCTGGGTGTGCTAAAAGACGCCCTTGGCAAAATATATTGTCTGGTACCTCGTGACACAAGGATGTCAATTCCTTATTATGTCATAGGTGTGTTTTATGGCGCATATTTATTTATTATTTATGGACCCGTAATACTAGAGAAAGCTTTTACAATAAGCTAGTTTCCTGGGTCTAAAAGATATTATTCTATTTAGTCCGTCAGTTAGATTATCAAAAAATATTGGACCCATATTTTGTCTTTTGTCAATCAAGCAAAAAATAAAGATAAAGCACATCAATGTGAGCACGTGACGTCACGCCATAAAAAGTGTCGCAAGGCGTGACGTTACGCGGAACTTTAACGGGCTATATCTTCATCATTTTTTCTTTGATTGAGAAAAGAAAAAATACATGTCCAGTATCTTCTGTTAATCCATCTGATTAGATTAGGAATCTTAGATTTTTTTAGGAAACTAGCCCATTACAATTCATTTACTAAGTAATAACACTATACTACACTAAATATTTAAAATATACCCGACTATATAAATCAAACCGCAGGACCGATCTTTTCTAAGACCCCATGTCAATCAAGTCACTGAAACGCATGAAGTCGAAAAGAAAACGTGTACTTACAGAAAAATAGAGTACAAAACCAAATAGCTGGGCAGGACAAAGAGTATCTCCCTTGGAGGAAAAAGACGGGCGGACAATAGTTGCTAAGAACGTATTACGGGAAGCTGGCGGGAACTGTATGTGGGAGTACTACGTTTGCCTTTTCATCCCGGCTTAATTCGTATGTCCATTTTTGTAGTAGCTACCTTATCTCTGAAACGTGGCTTACAACAGGATTTAGGAGAGAACTTGATAATAATATGAACTAGTTTTGACATAATAATAAATAAAAATAATTATTATGTGTAAATATCTTTTAATTTTATATTTTGTATTTTCTTTACCTTTCTTAGGGTTAGCGTTTAAGTTAATTTTCGTTTTGAGTTTGTAAATAATCTTAACTTACTAAGTAAATGTTTATCATCGTTTTGACATTGGGACCTAGTTTATGATTATTAAAAGACCGAGAGAGAAACAGCCCTTAAAAGGTTTGATTTGCTTAATTTCAACGCAATAACCTACTTATATATATTTTTTAAATGGTCCCAACAGTGTTGTTAGTGTGTACGAACGGTCATGGTCTCGAAGTAAGGAAATGACAACTACACGATTTACTACATACTACATAGATTTTGTATAATATGTCTTGCTAGGTAGCAGATATCGTTTCGACACCCAAGGGCATCTTATAGCACAGCTAGAGCCGAGCTAATTTGAAATAATTAGTTTTCTTAACTAATCCGAAATGGGAATTGAACCAGCCAGTAATCGAGTCGTCCTACAAGTTGAAAGTTAAAGTACTATTAAACGTTTATCAGAAAATTTATAAGAGAAAATTATTGAGAAGCAGTCTGAAACTCTACATTCTAAAATGTATGTAAATAAAAAAAATATAGGATGTTTAGCAAAACAACATTAACCATAAAACCTCTGTCGTTAAATTCAAACATTTTGCGCAGTCCACAAAAGATTCCCCTTTCCGCACTATTTAAACAAAAATGTTATTCACATGTTATATAAACAGGGTTATATGTCAAGGTAGTGCTAATTTTTCAGGGACTACTCAGAATCAGTAACTAAATCGATCTACGTAAAAAGTTACACCATTTATAAGTTAAGAACGGCCGGACCGATTTTTATGATAATTGATTTTTTGGATTTGTCTCCGTTCCAAATAGCAGAATAACTAATAAAACATCGAAAAATTCACGAAAAAAAAAAAAAAGAGGTTGTACGAAGTTTGGCGGGACAGCGAGACAGTTAGTTATAAAAAATATAGCATAGTTTAAAAAAACGAAGACGCACTTTTATATTATTCTCTAGATCTTATTTTTAAATGTTGGCACTACCTTGCAATGTAATACTGTATATTCACGTCTCCATATAGTAGTTTGGCATATAAAATGTAGTACATAACTAAGATATACAATTATTTTTGCTCGGATTCGTTAGTAAATGAAAGACACTGGGAAAAAGTTTTAGTTTTCAAAAATTTACTATATTTGGAAGCTTCTTATCACAATTTCTCTTTTTTGTTTTCCTACTTAAAATAAGTTATATTTAGAAGTATTTAATTTTCATCTTCTTATTAAGCCATTTTCAGGTGAAGTGCGATGATCATATTGCATCTCATAAAGAGTTATCGAGACTTTTATCGTAACTTTGTCAAAGCTCGACTACAGTCTGCCTACCGGCTGAATGGCGCATGATGGCAAAAGCTGGATAGCACATGTATACTACATTGTTTAACCAGCAGCATCTAGGCTCAAAACAAAACATTACAACACCAAGTCGAATATAAAATTTAAAAAGGGAAAGCTGGATGGGTCCCGCGGGTAGTCCGAGACGAGATGAACCACTGCGGAGTGTAGCTGGGAGATGCTTAATGTATAATTCACTTTGAATACAACGCTCCATTACAGTGTACATCACATTTCCTTCATTATAAAACGAACGGCTTAAATTGACGTCAATGGACATTTTGCAACAACTTAGGACATACACAGGACAGAAAAGTTTTGTTGTGTTTCGGATAGAAAAAGTGAAGATATAGCACAGAAAATATGTGTTTTATAGACTTTATTAACGGCGCTTATAGCTTGCTATATTTTAACTAAAAGTAATCCCTTGTTTAGAAATCTTCATACGTAACAAAGCGATTCCTCATACGACTATAGTGCCTATCTGTAAGTATCATTAAAACATCAGAATAAAAAAAATAGGTAGGATGGAACATGGATAGGCCATATTAAAATAAATTTAACGTTTTTGTATTCATTTAGGCGTTGTCATGGTTTTAAAGTAAGGAATTAACATCCTTGTGTTGCGAGGTAGCAGACAATTAATTATACAGGGGCGTCTCCCAGCACACCCAGACTCAAGGCATTTTAAAAAATATCATTTTCTGAACTGACCCGAACCGGGCATCGAACCCGGGACCCTTTGCGTTCAAGGTGAAACAAACGCGAATTATCGCGCCACTATACTAATCACGTGGTCAATAATAATATACCTATGGTTTGTTATCTGATGGTGTATCTATTCAATTTTTACTATAAGCGTCTTAAAACAAAAGTATAACAGGTTATAAAAATGTTTTTGTTATTAGAAATTATCCAATGCCCGAAGATAGGTAAAGTGACCGATAGCTGGGCCGGCCTAGCGAGGCAGGGTGATCCAATTTTACGGCTGACTAGCAATCAATAGGGCAAAAGTCAAGTGAATAAAGGAGCTTCCATTACTTTTTATTGAACCAAAGCAGAAATATAAGAAAATAACTCTCATCATGATGTTGTTATACCTTCCATAACTGGATTAGCGAAGACTGTGGAAATAGTATGTTTTACGAATCAACTTATTCTGGTATTTTTCCAATGGTCTACCTTTTATAATTTATTGATTAACTGGAGCTTTTCTATTGCTCAAATACTATAGGATCTACATCAAAATCACGTAAAACGATGCCCATCTACTAGTACCTAATGTAAACAAAAGTAGTCAAAAACGTCGTTTGAAAATTAGATTTTCTCTACATTGACAAAATAAAATTGTAAAAACTCAAAGTTAACTCAAACTACGTACATTTTACACATCTTTTTCTATTTTTCATAAACTTTTAGATTTATTTTATTTAATTTTTTCTCACATTTTATCACGCACGCGATAGACCTAAAACTTCTAAAGATTCTAGACATGGCACACCATATAGAAGCGATCGAAAAGTCAACACATCAAACTTTAAAGGCACAGACGAGGTCATGCTCGACTGCTAGTCTACAAATAACATGAAGCTTATTAAAAAGAAGAAACAAATATAGACACAATCGTCGCCAAGGCACCGCCTCGTTCACGTGAGATAAAGCTAAGAAAGCGAAATTGAGAGAAATACGTGTAATTTATCAGGCGGGTGACGTTGATCAAAGATAGCGCAGGTTCGTTCCCCGGCCCGGGTGACGAAATCGGTGTTCTTGTTACGCAGTTACCTTGCCAAGATGATCCAATAGTAAGATAATAATATATCAAATAAAAAGCACTTTTAGTTTTCATTAAAAAGTGGGTATTTTTATTCGAGAAAACACAAAGTTTTTTAATACAGGAGTTACTTATAGTTCAATTATTTGGACGTAGTTTTGTATAGATGAAAAGCATCAGTTTCAGTACGTTAGCGTTACTAAAACTGCCAAAACTTTTTGTAGTAACAAATTGAATGGGTTTTACACAGTCTAGAAGTGTTTAAGCAGATATTTTTGAGCTCTGAGGCTCGGCTTTTACTCTGAAGCACAAAGCACCACTTACAATCTTTAGAAACCTAAAGATGGGGGACTGAACCTACCTGTTCCTGCGTCTAAGCTCATGTAATAGAGTACCACATTTGACTAATGACAAAAGCCAATGGCACTATACTAGGCGGTCTTCTGATCCCTACTCCCTATAGGGTGGTAGTACTCCAAACCCGAAGCGAAGTGCGGGCAGCCATAGATAGTTCTCTAGTGGCACTCATTGATAATTCTCTAATAAATATAATAACAATGAAAATAAACGCAAAAAGGTGATTTTGTATCTGAGAGACAGGGTAATAGGTTTTTGTCACTCTAAAGAACGATTTATTATCAGATTTTACTTAGATTTATAAGTGGTAACTATTCTGATATTAAAAATATGGTAAGTGGATTATTTATGGTTTTTCAGATAAAACCTAATCCAAAATTTGTCTCAAGCAAAGTTGTATTTTAAAATAAAACACAATACACGAGCATCTCTTCTGTGAATAACAAGTATTGTTTGTTACCTTCATGGTAGGGTTACCAAATGTTTGATCATTTTATATTGGATAGTAAATGTGAAATATCTGTCGTAAAGCGTAAGTAATTTTACTATCATTATTACGATCCATCATAACAACGTAATAGTGGCCTTTCTAAAATAATGTATTCCGATTGTATTCATATATTCTTATAACAATACCCAACGAATATACCACTTTAGTTGTATGTTATATTCATTTTAGTTTAAGCGATGTATCATATGAGCCATATTATAGTAGGATATACCATAGTTATGGAGCTTGATTCATCCTAATTCTTTTTGGTAGTTTTTATCTATACTTTTTCATATGACTTTTTGTACATATCTTTTAAATTGACTGTTTCTTTTTGTCTGTCGGTTATTATAGTTGTCACTGATCATGATCCTGCCTCTAATTTCCCTGATTTCCCATAAATTCTCGCTTTGTTCTTTAGCTATTCATAACAGAGCTATCAAAATAGTAAAAAAATGAATAATAGAATACTGCGTTCTCAATCGATAGATTACACTAAAGGCAGCCTGTGGCTTCGGTGCTACTAGAATTGGTCATATAGACTTTGTTGTTATTATTTAGGTAATGTTTTTATCATTAAAATAATAAAAAACGTACATACTTAAATCTTTTTACTCGTAAAATACCCGCGCGGTCACATAAAGCCGCGGTATAATTAAATTTTTATTATGTATTATTTTGCTTGGCTTTATATTTTGCTTGAGTAAAAATTGCATAGTTACATATGATGATAGAGAACGGGAATCGACAATCGTATTCCGAACACTTAATTTCTTAGTTTTGCTCTGAAATAGGAACACGTAAATGTATTTTATTATTGACAACCCGATTGGCGTAGTGGCGCAGTGTATCGCTTTTAAAGAGTTCCAGATTTGATTCGGGTCAATAAAGAAAAAAAACTTTATAAAATTGGCTCGGGCTTGGGTGTGCTGGGCTGGCAAACGTCTTGAGAAAGGTCTATAAGCTATTTTATATTGATCTATGGTTACCCTACTCGAGTTAGGCAACATGGAGTCACTTGAGTGCGCCGAACAAGCGGAATGGGGACGAGCGGTCACGACACGACTCCCGACTCTTGAAACCGATTCCTTTCAGCGCTCACTCCACTTTCAGAGCACCGCGAGGAAACGTCGAAGCCAATAG
Source organism: Anania hortulata (assembly GCA_963576865.1). NCBI lineage: Eukaryota > Metazoa > Arthropoda > Insecta > Lepidoptera > Crambidae > Anania > Anania hortulata. The sequence continues at coordinate 13,235,461 of OY756396.1, read as the reverse complement.
AATAACTGTAGCAATTATCACCGCAGAATTATAATTGCAAGCCATTTAGTTTGAGATTTTTATGGAACACTTAAATGTGTAATTGGTTTTCATAAAATACTGAAGAGGCAATTTTATATTTGAATCTTTCGTGAATTTTTCTTTTCAACCAATTACAAGCTTTTATTGCCGTTGGACGAATACACAATTAAAATTATTAAGCATTGAATGTTCATTTAATTGAACGTCAATTTTCCTTGTTTTAACCAGCTAGTAGTGTTACGAACTTTGCTCCAGTTTTATAACTTACTCACTAGTCAGAAAAAGCAAAACAGAAATGCAACTATTGAACGGCTAGCTAAACGAATCGTGCAAATATCACGTTGCGCCAATCGTGATTAAATTTTCATATTTTTGGACAGGTGTATGGCGCAGTTTTATGTTATACATACATCGCAGCCAGTTAGCGTGCACTCAACTGATGAATGCCTACTTATCGGTTCAATTAACGGTCCCAGGTCAGCTTCTCAATTATTCAGCCTTCACTGGCAGCAAAAACATCTAACAAATTCACTAAAGCTAAGCTACAGAAAACATATTTAATTCCAATTATTCATTCGTCACGCGTACTAAAACTAGGTATTATATAACCGCGTAACACCATCATGCATTTACCTAGATAATACCGACAGTAGAATTATAAGGACTAAGTGTTAAAGCGCCTATATAGCTAAAATTGTTGTGTTGTGCTAGTTTTCTGCGTTTTGGCACTTTAACATTCCGTAATTTTACGAAATATCGCTATATGTATATCTACATAATATCATGTAAGTTCGTCCTACTTACATTAGTACCACATACGTAACCAGTGTAGGTAATTTGACTCAAAACAATAATATGTTTTTACCAATGTTGTAGGCGATCGTATTAAAGATAGGTACTACTACCTATTATGAACTATTATCCATCTGATATTGCGTTGATGCCGTTATGCCCCAAAAATAAGCAATTTTCGGCCTCTGTGTGACGCAGTGAAGGTAAAAGTGTTACAGATAACAATCTAATCGAATTTTCTTTCATGAAAGTGTGGGACTGATTTTGTGAAAGATAAATATTAGGTAGGTAGGTATATTATATTAGATAGGTATAACATTTTCTTGACCTTTGAAACATTATTTTGTGTTGTTTTTTTATATAATAAATTAGGGTTAGCAATCGCGAGAAAATTATTAGAAGTAACAAAATTGCTTAATAGATTAAACATAAGTGACTTTTGTTTTTTATAATACATTTTGTGAATACTGTAATTGCTGATTTCGTATTACATACAAATTGTTCTAGTGGTATTAGGTGCGCTAAAAGCCTGAATATTACATTTTATTCCAAACAGAGTAAGCTATGAATATGAAGTACGATTTTATTTCAATTGCTAATGAGATTCTAAACGGAATTAATGTTTGTTTGGTACATACATTTTGTTTTAATTAATACTTAAAATATCGTAAGAGATGTACATACGATACCTTTAACATACCTCAGTTCAAAATTTCATGTTCTTATTCCATTTTGACGCAGACACACTGGCTACATATTTGAAAATTTGGTAATACCGCGGCCTGTTAAACTGAAGCACATACCTCGTAGATAAAACTATATATATAAGTGTATGCTACATTTATTTTTAGTATGTAGTACTATCTCAGGGAAAGACCTCCCCCCTCCTCCCTATACTAATTAGTTCCCTTTCTGCGCCAGCATTATGTGCGCTCGTTATTATGGACGCTTTCCTTTTCCTTGGTGTTCCAGCCTGCTACATAATCTTAGCAAGATAGCCAGCTTTTATAAAACTATCGTAGACCCTAACGTGCTTGAAAGCAATGCATTAATATTATTTTCTAAAAAATATTATATTTTATTTGATCTATTATTGCTTAAACACACTATTAAACTAATTCTAAATAAGTAACGTTTTATACCGCACTAGCTATCCCGGCGTACTTTGTATCGCCTCTGAATACTTTTTTTTGTTACTTTTTCCAATATGTTAAAATTGTTCTGCTGTTCGGGTGGATATAAATCTAACAAATCAAGGACTTTGTTTTTTCAATATGGATTTCCTAGCTTAGAAGTATCGAGTTGAAATTAATATCAAATACTCAGGTCTGCAATCCCTTGCAGCTGTGAAAAAAATCAAATTACTAAGTCTCAAGGGAATCAAAACTTATAGGGTGCTTCCGTTTGACCTAGAATCATAAAATTTGGCGAAAATAAATATCTTATTGTTTTTTAACAAACTGAAACTGCAGTAAAAATCTTTCAGAATTGATTCCCGTTATGTGACGAACTATTTATACCTATACTTACGGTACCCTCGGTGCACGAGTCGGACTCGCACTTGGCCGGTTTAATTTAATTGTCTAGGCTAGTGTTTTTTTAAATTTCATCTCTAAAAAACCGTATGAAAGCCATTAATAATTTTAATAATTGTATTAGAGGTTTTAGTGTATCTACTTCTTTATGTATATTAATTGTACCTACTGCTATTAGTTTACGTTATGAAGTGATTAAAGGGATATGAATATTTTAAAAAGTCAGTATTTTAAACATATACGTACATTACGTAATGAAAAATGTAAATCATGCTACGCTCCATCATATTCAACTTGTCAGCTTAACCTAAGCACACCCTCATAATTATTATCCCGCGATTCGGTAGCTGAATCATGAACCTTCAGCCGTAAATTTTTATAGCCTCGCAGATAAACCGCGTCAGCTGATATTCCTTGATGTACTCGTAATTATGTGACCCGGCTCAAAGTCAAAGAAGTGCTTAAATGTACTCACGTATTTAATATGTGAATGTTTTCGGAGACGAGCGGGAGGATCTTTTCAACGGGAATTACACTGTGCTATGGGCTGTTTCCCTCACTGAAATATCTACTTAATAAATTATTTACTAGCTTATGCCCGCGATTTTGTCTGCGCAGCTTTTAATTAACAAGTAACCCTACATACGTTCTACTGCTGAGCACAGTGCGATGGTTTGGACCATACTCCGCCACGCGGGCCCAATTCTAATTGGTGGAGGGGTGTTATAAGGCCAGTGACTAAAACCTTACTGTCAGATGGAATCAAGCCGCCTTAAGGCCTCCGACTAGGCTTCAAGTCTTTCACGACTAGTATCAAGCTTAAGGTAATCAAATGCTGTGATAAAGACTGCACAACTCGTAAGGCCTAAATCAAAATACAATCTTGGTTGGGCTTACTAGATTATCAAAGCACAGAAATTTATATTCGAGTCATTCAATAATTAGAAACACGCTGCTATGTTCAAACACTCGTTAAGTATTAGTATGCGTAGCCTGAACTATTTTAAGAAATTACTTTTAAATAATCATCAAAAATTGCCTGTTGCCCACTAAAATAAACAGATTGCAAGAAACAAATTAAGCACTTAGGATTGTTTTTGTGTTTTACTCAGCACTTTTCGCAACAATTATGTTTGATCGTAAAACGAACCTATACAATTTGTTGGTCCCCACGACACAGGCTTGCCTAGTGTGGGTCCTAGCTACCTTATTTAAAACAATAACTCTTCAAATTTGATGTTATATTTTTATTTCCTCATTCAATGTTAATGATTTCTAATTTAATAAATGTTTTATTATGATAGTAAACTATGAATATCTGTAAAAATTTGGCTAATAAATTTATATATTATATTATATTAATTTTCAGCCAATTTTGTTCTGCCGTAAGATTTTTACATTTACATTAAAATTTCTAATATAATATTAGTAAGGTGTGAATAGATTACATTTTCTTAATTACACTTATTGCCAAACTAAGCATCTTCTAGGTACTACTAGTACCTACTATACTCAGTAGATACCTCATACTTCTGTGTGAATTAATTAAAAACGTTTTTAAACCGCTAAAGTGAGTCACATGAAATTTGGACTATGTTACTCAAAATCCACGTTTTTTTTTTGCTCCTTAATATCTAGTTTTTTTTTCGAAATCTTTCCAACAAATGAAACGAGAATCAAAATATAAAGTCGCGAGGAATCTTCTCTATTAAGCAAATCTACATTTACCTACAAAATCCAATTTAACAGTAATAAATTCAATCACGCTAAATAATAAATCGCGGAAAGGCAATAAATACCTAGTCGAGCCAATGCGAATTCAGTTAATGCTTAAGAGGAATTTAGGAATTACTTGTCAAAATTTCTTATAATTCATTAAGAACCTTTCGATAGAAAACCTACGAAGTTACGCAAATGCACAAAATATTTCCTACAATAGATTATACGCCTAACTATCATGTCAATATATATATATATATATATATTTGTAATTGATAAGAATACTGAATACTGTTCATCATCGTCATCATTTCAGCCATAGAAAGTCCACTGCTGAACATAGGCCTCCCCCATTGAACTATCATCGGGGGGGGATTGCCAATAGTCGCCACGCTTAGCAGGTGGGTTGGCGAGCACAGTTTCTTTATAAGATTTCGCACGCAGACGCTGCTGCCCGTCTTAAGCTACAGGAATTAGTCGCCTGTTACGACACGCCTCCTGTTGGCGGTGGGGAAGTGTATTCTTTACGGCCATTCCCACACCACACGGCACTGAAAGCTGTTCAGTTGAGGTTTATGTAATACTAGATTGTTTTGTATCCACAAACAGACACGAACATCCACGAACAGTTATAGACCTAACAGAGCCTACTAAATAGAATAAGTTACTGTTATGTCAAATTGTATGGTAACGAGAGGCTTGTCGTTTCAATTAACGATGATCTGGCCTGTTAGTGTTGACCCTTACCAGCATAATCCACGTCACACAGTGGAGGGTCTAGGTAATATGTTATTCCGCATTTACCGAGTCCGATCTCAGTTCTGTTGAGTTTGAACGCACGCTGAAATATTCAGCATTAAATTAGTCAGATTAAAAGCAGGCCACATTTCGCTCGACGAGTTGCGTGGGTGTACACTCTCACAAACAAAAGGATACAACATTGAATGTTACTTAAAGGTCACTCACCCCTCAAAGCATTGCATTTTATTTTTTGTTTCGTAAATCATAACTTCAAAAACTTGAATATAATTAGGGCCTAGAACAATTAATGCTAAACAGTGCGTATATGCAGTGTTGTTTTTACAACTTAATGAAGAAATAATGGAACAAGGTCTTAGTAATATTGCTATAAAAAATGAATTCATTAGGGTAAGCATTTCGCATTATCATCTTTATTTCCATAATAAAGTCAAATCCATTTTTTTTAATGTTATTCCACAATGTATGTGAAATTCAGCAGGCCTACAAAATTGTCTATAATTAAGTTACCAAAGATTTTTACATTTACATTAAAATTTCTAATATAATATTAGTAAGGTGTGAATAGATTACATTTTCTTAATTACACTTATTGCCAAACTAAGCATCTTCTAGGTACTACTAGTACCTACTATACTCAGTAGATACCTCATACTTCTGTGTGAATTAATTAAAAACGTTTTTAAACCGCTAAAGTGAGTCACATGAAATTTGGACTATGTTACTCAAAATCCACGTTTTTTTTTTGCTCCTTAATATCTAGTTTTTTTTTCGAAATCTTTCCAACAAATGAAACGAGAATCAAAATATAAAGTCGCGAGGAATCTTCTCTATTAAGCAAATCTACATTTACCTACAAAATCCAATTTAACAGTAATAAATTCAATCACGCTAAATAATAAATCGCGGAAAGGCAATAAATACCTAGTCGAGCCAATGCGAATTCAGTTAATGCTTAAGAGGAATTTAGGAATTACTTGTCAAAATTTCTTATAATTCATTAAAAACCTTTCGATAGAAAACCTACGAAGTTACGCAAATGCACAAAATATTTCCTACAATAGATTATACGCCTAACTATCATGTCAATATATATATATATATATATATTTGTAATTGATAAGAATACTGAATACTGTTCATCATCGTCATCATTTCAGCCATAGAAAGTCCACTGCTGAACATAGGCCTCCCCCATTGAACTATCATCGGGGGGGGATTGCCAATAGTCGCCACGCTTAGCAGGTGGGTTGGCGAGCACAGTTTCTTTATAAGATTTCGCACGCAGACGCTGCTGCCCGTCTTAAGCTACAGGAATTAGTCGCCTGTTACGACACGCCTCCTGTTGGCGGTGGGGAAGTGTATTCTTTACGGCCATTCCCACACCACACGGCACTGAAAGCTGTTCAGTTGAGGTTTATGTAATACTAGATTGTTTTGTATCCACAAACAGACACGAACATCCACGAACAGTTATAGACCTAACAGAGCCTACTAAATAGAATAAGTTACTGTTATGTCAAATTGTATGGTAACGAGAGGCTTGTCGTTTCAATTAACGATGATCTGGCCTGTTAGTGTTGACCCTTACCAGCATAATCCACGTCACACAGTGGAGGGTCTAGGTAATATGTTATTCCGCATTTACCGAGTCCGATCTCAGTTCTGTTGAGTTTGAACGCACGCTGATATATTCAGCATTAAATTAGTCAGATTAAAAGCAGGCCACATTTCGCTCGACGAGTTGCGTGGGTGTACACTCTCACAAACAAAAGGATACAACATTGAATGTTACTTAAAGGTCACTCACCCCTCAAAGCATTGCATTTTATTTTTTGTTTCGTAAATCATAACTTCAAAAACTTGAATATAATTAGGGCCTAGAACAATTAATGCTAAACAGTGCGTATATGCAGTGTTGTTTTTACAACTTAATGAAGAAATAATGGAACAAGGTCTTAGTAATACTGCTATAAAAAATGAATTCATTAGGGTAAGCATTTCGCATTATCATCTTTATTTCCATAATAAAGTCAAATCCATTTTTTTTAATGTTATTCCACAATGTATGTGAAATTCAGCAGGCCTACAAAATTGTCTATAATTAAGTTACCAAAAACAAAAGCATATCTCAACTGGACTTAACTCTAACCTTTTAGTATTAGCAATCTTAAAAGGGAAAGGGGGATTAGGAGATTAGTTTGAAACTTCGCAACGTATGGCGGTTACACGAGTAACTAAACGCTCCCGCACAAACAAGTTTCGTAATGGTCTCGTCTTAATTATAATCCCTGGGCGCCCGTGGGTCTCTCGGACTAATTATTTCGCTGAGCGCCAATTTGGCCCTTGATAACAGGCGCATTGATTATATTAGGGTAAGATAGCGAACAAGCAGACGTGTAACGTGCTGTCACTGTCATCAAAAATTACGCAAGTCTCAAAATCATCCCAAAACAGGAGATGCTACCTAAACGTGTTGTTCATAAACAGTTTATGCCTTCACAGACATGAAATATGTACCTAAAATGCACCAAGTTGCCGTCGTTTAAATGTAGATGTATGTATTAGAATAGAACACAGCTATAAAATGCTCTGCTGCATACATTTCTAGAATTATTAACAACTGTAGCGTCTGCCTGCTTCTTCTTCGTCTACATACGTACGTATAGTTAAGAAAAAGAAGAAATATATAATCATCCCTGAGAATTGGAATCCAAAAATCGTTGATTGTGCCAAATTTCATCTACTTAAGTAATTCCGTTCTAGTGCTCAAACGTGATTTAGAAACACACATAGGTCAATTAGTAAGATTTCAATCAGCAGATTGTAGTCCGATACGTCACAAATAATGAATAGCATGTATGTACGTAAAAATATACCCCCCCCCCCCTCCCTTTCATAAACACACCAAGCCATTTCCCATTAGGAAACTCGTAAAATAAGCACCAACATCAGCCGTTATTGAAATCTGAACGTAAAATGGGTATTAAGCATGATAAAATCTAGCGTTACAAAACTCGTAATACCCAATAAACTAACCACTCCAATAAAGGCACAACGCGGTAATTTGCTTTGGCCGTAAAAGGTCCAAAAATAAACTCCAATTTTCTTTTCCTTTTGGATATTCTCATTCGGAGAACGGTCCAGGATTTTTAGGCTTTAGGCAATATTTACTCGCTTCCTTGTAATCTAACAATTGATACCTGATTCCACCCTGATCCCCTCAACCCTCGATCAATGAGCTCTTAGCTATACGTATGAACTCGTAAAAATTGCTGCAGGAGACACAATATTTCAATAAAATTTTCCGACAAGTATTACGTGGTATTGTATAAAAATGCTTCTATCTATGGTATTAAATATTTGTTCAATTCAGTTTGATGCATTAAGTATAAATATACAGGATGTCCCAAAAATTAAGTCCAGTTGAAGTCCATGGTAGATCCTTAAAAAAATAGAGCACGCGGTATCTGTATATTTTAACTGGGTAACTTAAAATTTAAAAAAATAACTAACTTAACTTAACTTTTTTATTGTTTTTTTACAATTATTTTTGTACTGTTAGGCATACTATTTATCTGTTTAAAAAAAACAAGGGCTGATTTTTCTATATAACTTTCACATTAAAATTTTTAAAAAATTATGACCAATTATGTCGTCAGATTTGAAAAAAAAACTTGAAAGCTACAAAAGCCTCGGAAAATCATCATCGTCATTATTTCAGCCATATGACGTCCACTGCTGAACAAAGGTCTTGCAGATTGCCTGGTTAGAAGCGAAGCGAAGATGGAATAAAATACTTCAAAATTAAAAACACCAGCCCCCCTAGCATGACCACCAAAACACGATATGATATGATATGATATAGCGATATATCGACACTAACTGTAAAAATATAAGAGAGCTATATCTCTTATATTTTTATAGAAACAACGATCATAACATGTGATGTCACCGGCACGGCGACTCAACATAGCGGCTATATCTATCATATTTTGACAGTTGGTGTCGATATATCGCTATATCATATCATATCATATCGTGTTTTGGTGCTCATGCTAGGGAGGCAGGGCTTTAGGTTCGCACTAATTAAAAGCTAACAATTAACTTTTGAGGATTGCGTTTCTTGCGCCGTTTATTCTTATCACCAGCCGATAAGTAGCCCCTGAGCAATGGTAGAGATGTTTATATGCACGCAAACTTTGAATCTAACAAACAAAATTTTAAAAACCGGTTGTAAACCGTTAAACTATGTCCTCAAAAGAACCTAATTTCTAAATTTTAATGGTTCTATCGTCAATAGTCTATTTAAACGTTCAGCCTGTAATATTAGTCGATACCTACCACGTTTTTAAAATATGACCACCGCTCCTTTTTATTGAAAACTAGCTGTGGCCCGCGACTTTGTTCGCGTGGTCTTCAGTTTATTCATAAAGGATTTTCTGCTCAGCTTTCTTAATTTTTTTGTTTAAAAGAACCTTATCCTGACAATAATTGACAAAACAAAAAAAGAATTAGCGAAATTGGTCCACCCGTTCACGCGTGATGCGATTACCGAGGGAAATAGAGATTTATTTTTATATACATTAGATATGTCAGTATTTATAGTATCAAAAATTTTCGTTTTACCTTTCATTTATTTGGTTTATAGGTGGTACGAATGTGTTAATTAATACTTATCAAAAGACCATACATTATACCATTGCATGTTACCATGCTATGGTACTTACGTACGTCTTGCAAAATATAATACTTACAAAAATAGCTTTAATTACATTAATTACCTGAAATGTCGCTTCATTTATTATAAATACTCAGCCATTTTCAAAATAAGTGTCTTACAACAATGGATTTAAAAAAATAAAAATAAACTTCCATTGGGTAACAATTAAATTTTATCAACTTGAAGTCTGTTTAGTGAAAGCATTTTCGTGTCGTCATTTAGGTTTTATCTATACATTTTATAGCTATACCCAAATAATGTGTTCCTACTGTTAATTCCCAATAACCAGCATTAAAATTGCGAAACTTCTATTTTGTAGTAAATAATATTAATTGATTTGAGTAGGTACGCTACAACTAATTTTTAGTATTATTTATTTGAGTTTGATTTCTGTTAATTGCAGGTATCTAAGCGTACCATGGCTACGTCCTTGCCTATAAATTTTTTAAATAATTTTAGTATCAAAGCTTGTAACAAATTAATACTACAACTGATCTTCTAAATAGAGCTAGATACTCGCTTTGATAAACAGGATAGATGTGACTACTAACTCATAAGTTTACGAGTCATATCGAAAGGATGCAAGGCTCATTAGGTGGGGAACCGGCATTGTTTACGCACACGTCCTACAACCCACAATTTACGTACTTGCCAGTTTACACAATACCTCCCATCAAGCGTAGTCAATCGTACGTGTATTGCCAGGTGTTCCGTTTTTCGCGGGATATGCCGATTTTCACACGTTCCAAATTGACCCTGGGTACTTGACGAGATACTGAATGTCTAAATTTAGAGAAATCGGCAATCAAAGATTAGGTGTTTACAAATTATTTTATAAAGGCAGGTAGCCTCTACATTATAGCTGAATTTTCACTACTTAATGAACAAGTTAACAGTGATTTATTGGCTACTATATTGATTATATTTAACAAACTGTGATTGACCGCAACGCGCGATAACTGCGTGAAACGGTAAAACTCGATAAGTCACTATGACTTATCGAGTTTTACCGTTTCACGCAGACAAAGTTATTAGCTGAGATTAACTTTGTCTTTCCTATATTATCCTGATCAAAACTAAATTGTTCTAAACATTCGTCCTAATATTTAACTTTGTGGACCTGGCTGGTAACACTAATCGTACGTATGTTATGCTATTCATTGCCGTAGCTCCGCGGTGTTGATGTTGTACTGACATGGATTAGGACTTGCTAAATATAGGATGATTGACTCATTTCAAAGTACATGACGGAGGAAACTGCATTAGAGCATGGAGCATGTAAGATTTTGCGTACATCCTCAGCAAAATTAAATCGTTTAATGTGTTTTTCATGATCTTAATAACCCAAATAACAATCCGATCTTCTATGGTAGAGCAAACATAAAAAATATAAATAATATTAAAGTATATTATATCTTTTATGGTAGGGGAAACATAAAAAATATAAATAATATTAAAGTATATTATACCTTAGTTTAAATTACTGTGCTTAAATAAATAAAAAAAACTGGTACCAAAAATACACAATCTACTTAAAGAAGAAGGTAGACGCGACATCTCTTTATATACGTAGAGTAGGCAGAACAAATTATGGGAATTTATATAATAATATGTTGGAATTCGATGCCTACCAATACAATATATAAAGTAACTGGCCACTACTGGCCACCCAGTAATTAAATGTAAAATAAAAGATATTTTATAAAATGGTTTGCATATCCTGCTTAATTAAAAATAATTAGGTTGCTAGAGTGGTTCCGATTTAAATATTAAGTTTTAATTTAAACCTTGTTAAATCCTAGATGCGATAATTGTATGGTTATTACATTTGGAGCTATTGCTATCGAACTTTCGTAACCCTTGGACCGGGAAACTAGACGTTTCAACTATAGCTGAATGTGCAAGTTTACTCCCTATCTTTACCCTCGCCGCTGAGCATGCGGTACCAGTACATACTCCAAAAAATACAGAGTATGTGCTAAAGGGATTCGAACCAACGACCTTACGGGTATAAGGCAATCCGCGGCACTCCGATGACTGAGCTGTCTTTACATAGATGTGTCGCACTTTAAATAAGTGCCTATGTATATAACTAACAATCTTACTTACCATAGTAAACACGTAAAATTAGCTACAAATAAAGTTTGAGCTAACTAGTTTTACCAATAATTGTAAAATAAACAAATAAAAGAAAAAGCTTTTAATACATTTATTCCATTAGCGTCATAATAACATAAAAGTAAAGTGTTAATAATTACTTAACACATTTATCGGCCCGCCCTCTAATTGCGGTTTGACCTTTCACATCTAATGGGAGTTTATGATAATATGGGAATGGGTTACGTTGTTACATTGTTTAGATTTTTAATTGTGCTATCAGGTAATGCTTAAAGATAAACTTAGATTCAATATTAGAATAGAAATTGTTTTTAAGACAAAGACCTGCCAACATTTATGAAATACAAAAAATTACAAAACTTTGCAAGCATGTCTTCAAAAGTACCTACTCTGAAGATAAAAAATGAATACTTACCAACATTCTTTTTCAACTTACGATACGCTGGAAGGCGAGTATTTTCTGGCATTTTTTAATCACATTTCGCTACCGTCTCCATCACAAAAATGTAGATATTCTTCAAATTGTTATTTCAATATTTGAGGCTTTCGTTTTAATTCAGCTATTGTTGGTAATAAAAGCAGATGCCTACGGCGGATTCCAACATTCCGCTAATCTTTTCAGCCCTTTTTCGCGTCGACTAACACACGGGGTAGGATAAAAAAATGAATTGTTTAGTATTAATATAAAATTGGTCCGGTCCGTGCCTTGGCCACGTAAATAAATAATGAAAACAGTGAGGGATTCATCACAGAAAAGTTAATGGGGGAGGTTTGTTTTGGTGCGCGGTGAGTGTTCGGAGAGTGGTATGGTCTCGCGGAGTCGGTGGCGGGTGATGGTGATGATAGGTTCTTACCATGGGTCATGTTACGCGGCGTTTTGGGCCGTTTCGCGAGCGGCGGCTCACGCGAGCAGACTGTTGCTCTCGGCCGGGCCGAGGCTGCGTGCGCAAGTTTGGGCTCCCCACTCCCCACCAGTCCGCCCTAGACGTTCCACCGTCGACCGCCACGCGCACTGCTTCAGTGACATCCTCTCCTTTGTGTCCGTCTTAATTGCCGTACTGACTACTAATCAACTATTCGATGTAGGTGCCGTAAAAGTAATAGATGTATTTTAACAACATGACATTGATAATAAAGTAACGTACGTTGAAAGTTAAACAACTTTTAAAACTTTTACAATTCTTTAGTTCGTATCTAGAGTATGTGGCAGTTATAACATTTATAAGCAAACAAAGTGTATAAATACTCGTATAGTAGACTGAAAATAAAATGCACATAAAGTTATAATCCCTCTAGCTGCAAAACTACGAACTACGTAAGTTAGCACTAAAAAATTAAGTAGGCAGGTGTACTGAAAATTTGTTTGTTTTTTTAGTAACTATTATCATAAAATAGCAACATTTAGATTATCTAAACTTTTTTTGACAAAGTTATTATATTATCCTCTATTTTTTTTATAATATTATGCAGCAGGTTATTGTGTTTGTGTATTACTTGATTGAGTCAAACTCAATTTAACCTCATTTCGTTGGATACCGTACTTTCTTTAAACCAATCGTACGCCAATCTGTACAAGTCTGTACGCGTAGGTAGGTACAAGTACGACTCTATAATTAAATAATAAATAAATAAATTGTTTTCACAGTCACAATATCACCAATTATCTAGCCCCAAACTAAGTAAAGCTTGTATTATTGCGACTAGATCGGATAAACATACTTAAATACTTTTATAAATAATTATTAAAAGAGAGCCGGCTGCCAAATGAAGTTGTAACTCCATTATTTTGCTAAATTGCGATAAAATAACGAATGTAACCATTCAATTTTGTTGTTTTTATGTCTACAAATCACTAAATATCTACATACGTTATGTCGCAATAACGAACGATAACGGTAGCTTAACTTTAGAGTTTTGGTACCTACAATACTTATTTGAGATGTAGGGCTTAGATATTAATATAACTATTAAAAAACTGTCAAGTTTTCTTGCAAACGCACAGCCGTGTTTCCGTATTTGTCTGTGTGTGTTGTAGGCCCTAACCTACTTTGCAATTTAACGCTTTTTACACCATCATTAAAATTTTTGATATTTCTTTCTCCGGGGAAGGGGGCAGTAGGTACCTAGGTAGTGTTAAATTAGGCAGTTATCAAAATTGAAACTAACGACTGGTATTTAGTACCTACTCAGAATTAAAAACTAGATGTTATTTCAAAAGCTAATTTTATTTTCAATAAATAACACGTTCTCCACTTTGATTTACAGTCGCTGAATTACTCTGCACTTTTTCCCTGTCTAATACAGTTGTTATAGATTGATTCTTAGTGAACCTATGACACAATTCTTTGTCTCTCGGATCGTTCCATCCACCGTTGATCTCCGCATAGTCGATACCTTCAAATTCATCTACTATCTCTACTAGTGTATATGATTCCAAATAGGCAGGGAACAACTCTTCTTTCATTTTTTCCTGCAAATTTAGAACCTGGTAAACGCTTTCAATCGCATCGCAGTCCACCAACTTTGCTTCAAACCCACATTTGCTCGTTTTGAATGCTCTTGCCGTTGCAGTCGATATTACACTATATGGTTGTCCATCCCTTCTATTCAACGAGATGTAGTACAAAGATCGAGCCCAAGAATAATCATCGATCCCACAAAAGAGATCGTAATGGGATACTATACTATTCCAAGTTATAACACTGAAACCCAGAACATCGGGGTAATCTGTTGGTATCCATTTTTTAATATCCACGCGATATGAATTAAATTTAGTTACATCCGATAAAGCATCTAATGATATGAAATTGTAATTAGGTAGAAATTCAGCCATTTTTGTTAAAGACACAATCATGTACATAAAATCTTGCAATAGGAAAACGTCATCGTTTAAAAATATTACAGGTCCTGTATGATTGTCGGTGCTAGAAAGCGTTTCGAATACTGTGTTCGCCGTCCACCACCATATATGTTTCATTTCTGACTGTGTAGGATTTCGGTAACGTCCGCGGACATCTGGGAATGACGCTCCAGTGCAATTGACCGCTTTAGCATCTTGCATATCCATATTATATGAACAGTCGAGAGGATGCAATCCAGGAAACTTATTTGGGAACAGCTGGATAGAGTAAGGATAATAAATTTGCATTACACGAGCAAAATCTATACTCCGTATTAAATCATTCATATTATCATCGAAGTACGAATGAGAGAAGATGATAAAAGCTTTATCAATACCGCTTACTTGGGACAGCGAAACTAATAAAAATTCCAAGTAGATTGAAAGCTTATGAACGGTTACAACGAAAACGACCGTATCTTTTTCAATAGGCCCGTAAGTCTCTCTATTTAGAATTTTTTCCTCTTGATTGTAGAGATAAATTAAACGTGAAATACTTTTTATACTTTTCGGTTGGCTCTGCGATTTCTTCTCAAAGAAAATGTATTTCAAGGCATCCTTGGGAATATTCGAAGCGACTTCATTTTGGTGCAGCTTTCTGACTTTATAAGCACAGAATATTATCACTAATATAGAAATAATTAAAGTATTTCTGATGATGCCTACATAGCATTCTAGCCTTTTACGACCCATCTAATTTATCTTGCTTATTACTTTATGTAGGTATTTATAACTTTGTGCAAATAGCAAAATCGAAGAAAATATGCTTTGAATACAATACTTCTACATCAAAACAATACTGTTATGAAATTTGTATCACTAGATAAACTAAATCGGTAAAAATCATCAAAGTCAATGATACAATCACTGAACAAGTAACTACGTTCTAGATACAATTGTCTAGCATGGTTGTCTAGTGACATACACTGAACAAGTAATACTACGTGGTGGCATATACATATACAAATGTACTCTATAGCACATACAGCATATAGACGATAAATACTGTTAAAGAACACTGATCAGGTAAAACTACGTATCACAGATCGTACAACTGCGTCTACGTAAAACGATGGTATTGTATGTCATGTAACAAAAAGGTTTAAGTATAATTATAGTTTTACAAAAAGACAAACAATCAAAGTCGTTGACAAAGAAGCTCGGGCTATAACGTCAGCCCTTGAGTATTTCACTGAAATTATTTAATTTCATTCTAAACAAAACTATACCCATTTATTTACCTTTTATACTTACATCCATAGAGAATTTAAGTAATAGTATTTTTGTCAATTTGCCAAATTATTATAAGATTAAACAAACTTACCTTAGGTGAAGTTCTATCTGAATTATACGAAGCTGATTGTTTGAGATTGTTGTAGAACATCGATACTACTCGTTAATCTATCTCAAACAATCAGCAAGTATAATTACGCAAGAAGGAACAAAATGGTAAAAGTTTACCGTAAAACAGTGATTAAAAAATTGTCTTACAAACCTTTCTGCTGATTTTTTGCGAAAGCGTACTGAAACGACCCCAGCAAATAAAACCGGCCGAGTGCATGTCGGTGCGGCAAGTGCAGCCACACCACGTAACCTGTTTTACATAGTTAACATCTTCTTTTAAATAATTTATTTTAGTGAATGTCCTATGGCTGAAAGTATATTTTATAAGTTTACTTGGTAACTTGTTAATTAGCCTACCTAGCAGTGATAGTTTCCTTTCAACTTCGTTACAACTATATACTCCTTAGTATTTATAGTGTTTTTTTTTCACATTTTTTAAAGCAACCTAAAGCTTAACGCAAACAGTTCTCTGAATAGAAATAGGTGTACACACCCACAATATTTTTAAACTACCTACCCACCGACATCCTACACCATGAGATAGACGAGAAAAAAAATAATCATCCCCACTACTTGTAGGAGAGAACCCTAAAAACATTTTTTTTTAAAGATTGTATTGTACCACTGTCTGAGTGAATCATGAATACTTTTGCCTAAATACAGCTTTCTAGAGCTAACAGTCCCTGAGTTAAGCCACGGACAGACAGACAAACAGATAGATAAACAGACAGACAGATTCCTACTTTGAGACCATCTGGTCATTTATTTATTATAACTCCTACGGTTATTACTATATATTTCGTATCTATATACCTGTCAAATGCGTCAGTTCCCTCTTTATTTTATGTTTATGACTTAGTTTGTTCAAAATATTGAAATTTTTTGTTAGAGTCAAGTGGCGACACGAACCCTCTGCCAGCGAAATGGTGGCTTTATAAAATTTCGAAAAAATCACGACAGTGTATATCGAAGTTAAAAGGAAAACTATCATAATACTATACAAAATGAACTTAAAGACGAAAATTACATAAATGATGTTGATAACAACCGGCCAAACTGCAATAACCTAGGCCTATGTTCAGTAGTGGACGGCCTGATGCTGAAATTGGGTTAAATATTTTTATATGGTAAAGTATTTTACTTTATTATTACCCTATTTAATAAAAAAAAAATCGAATTGGACCACTCTGTAAACATGTATGCGTGTAAAAAATAATCTACTCCGTTTTTTGTTGGTTGAGAAGTAACGACAAAAACCGTCTTATTTGCGTTATATCATAGACTTGTACAAGGACGGCAACCTCTTTCAAACGTTTTAAATGAGGCGAAAGTGTATTTCATTTTGTTGGTTGGTCCTTCTTTCACTGAATGCAAAAACACCACGTATATCGTATATCCGTACTGCCTACGGATCTACGTGGTGTTTTTGCATACATTTTATAAATAAATAAAAGACTTCGAACTTCTTTGTATGGAGCCTGGCATACCTAGTTGCAAGTAACTTACAATAACGTTATTTTGGTGACTACAGAAACATACGTTAATCGAAAAAAAATTATTTACAAACAACAAATACTCGTTGACAAAATGTCGTAAATTAGGTATATACTTTGTTAAGAATCAATCAATCCATTTGAATGTGTAAATAAACATAAATTTATTGATGAATGAAATGACTTTCATTGGGCTCCCCCAATGACCCCCAATGTAACGCCTCCGCCTATGTTCAGCAGTGGACGTCATTAGGACTGAAATAATGATGATAATGAATATTAGAAAACAGCTGGTTTTTGCGAAAGCATAATTAGTCTAAACTAAAGACCACGCGAACGAAGTCACGGGCAACGGCTATGCTAATTACTTTATTCACATTCATAAATATTTTTTTATAAGTTTATGGCTTGCACGGCTTGTGCTCTGCCACGACGATGTGAAAGGTAGGGAAACGAATAATATGAATACCGGGCATTGATCAGAAGGCCAATTCCCGTAATTATCTCTCAATGGGAACATAAGTGGATTGGCATGTGATGCGATTCTGATGTTACTAACAATCGGTATTCCCGTCCTTGAAAGTTTCGTTAACATCGCATTCCCTTCCCAATCGCATCGCATTAAATTCCATTTGTAGTAACTTTTCGTTCGCATTGGTTCGTATTTCTGTGTCAGGTGTTGCCACAGACTACCTTAAATAAAAGCAACTGTCACAGATTAGAAAACCATAATTATTGTTGTTTATTTGGCCACTAAACTAAACCCGAGTGCTAAAATTCTAAGAAAAAAAGGACTGTCAAAGTCATTGTCAATTACAGTTGTCAATAAAGTAAACAAACATTGGTTTCGTCGTTTATTTGAATATTATGTTTCAAAGTTTTTAATTATTAAGATATAGGTATTTCGAGTTTCTTGGTTATTAAAAGATTTGTAAAAAGTAAGTACTTACCTAATTTTCTATAATTATTCATTTAAAAAAATGACCGATGTTAACCGCTTTAATTTATTTCCAGTATTACAACCATTACAAAAATCGTGTTAAATGTAGGGCAAGTGCTGTGAAAGAAGAAATAAAGGGGCCCGGTGGAGGCCCTGCAGAACTTACTACCCCCAAAACTCTCGAGGAAAGGCTTTTTGCTATTTTTGGACGCTGCAGCTCACCTCTGCCTATCAGACAGAATCCTCTACTTGCGGTTAGTATTGACATATTACATTGTTTTTCTAACGGGCCCGCTTGGTAGAGTATGGCCCAAACCACCTCATAGTTGAGATAAAGCCTGTGCCCTGCTCTGTGGACGTGTATAGGCACACCTCTATGAGCAACAAATCCAAGTTGCATCCCCAGTTACTGCAGAAAGGGCTACTTTGCGACATAGGAAGAGTTATTTGTTGTTCCATTATCATTTTAGCCCTGAATCTGGGACTGGGAGTGATAGGTTTTTGGAGGAATACAAAGGTACTTAAATAATAATTGTCTAGTGTGAAATTTATAAAATGCTTTAATATAATGTCCTTTTTTAAATTAAACAAAGCTTTAAATTAAACATCGCGATTGCCCACAGATTTGCAACTAACGCGTTCTTTACGGCTCTGCCCTGTTGGAGCGGTGCGTTGTAGCGGAGGCGCGGCGCCCGCTAGTGGTCACTTGCGCTCAAGCGCTTGTGGACTGGACAGGCAGCTCGGGTGCACGAAGGCGGAAACATTTTGCGATATTGTGAAGCACACAGCATACGTTTACAGTTTGGGCTGCTATTTTCGGTTTGTAGGGGAGAGGCACCTGTAAAGTAATTTGACTTTTATAACAGGTTAATTTTCATTTTTGTAGGAAAGCCTCTCTTTGAACTCGCCAGCAAATCGCAAGTGTAACAATGTTCTAATAGATAATAGTTTAGATGAGATAAGCGTTAACAGTTCCATGTTATACACATACTGTGACTGTGCTCAATAAAAGATTAAATTATTATTTATACTGCAACTGTGTTTTAATAAACTAAGAAATAACAACCTACCTAAATCTTGATTTGAGGACACCCGTAGCCTCTGACAACAGAGCCTTTATAATTATGTTTCTGATAATAATAAGCTTATGGAGTTCCATTCTGACACATTTAGTAGGTATTATAACATTTTTCCTTAAATGATATCCTTTTTCTCCTGTAACAATAATAACAATAAAATTATGGTAAAAAATATTGTATTTACAAGCTTTAATTTATTGATATATTTTTATTTTATACATTAATAAGTTAATACAGAAAAATATGTATAAGTGTGTATGCCCATTGCCCAATTTAAATAAATATTGTCCATCCTCATATAATTTCATTAAGTGATGGTTAAATAAGTGGACAGCCCTCCACATTAAGGTGTCCCATAGGACAAAACAGGATTTGTATACAATAGTTTGGTGGGTACGATCCGCTTGCAAAAAATGCAAGAGTAGGTAGGTAATCTAATTTAAACCTGAAACTGGAAATAAGATTTTAAAATGAATGAGAAAAGAGAATTAGTGGGTAATGTAACGAAAGGAGGAGTATTTTTATGATTTTAACTAAGTAGTAATAAATAAGTACATACCTTGCAAGTTACATTTAGGGCACCTTTTATCTTCTCAGACCTTATGAAGGGCTTGATCTCCGTGATAAGACATTGTGTTAGGTACTTTGTAAAAGCTCGCAATGAGATCTTAGACTATTAGAACAATGGCTTGCCCATCTATTTTTAGGGTAATTTGGGTAAGCCGCCTGCTGCTTCTGCGTCGGCACAATACGCAGCATATAAATAAAGCCAGCGGAGACCGTAATTACTCATAATTAATGAAAAAGTTATAAAAATACTGTTGACAGGACTGACTTTGAGTAGTCTCATCACAATCACATATCAGTCCGCTTATAATCACTTTTCATACACAAATTTGACGTATAAATAGCGACGAGAATACCGATTTTGACAAATCAAGTGCAAATTAAATTTAGTAGAATACCATTTTGGCATTTTCCATTTTCAGTAACATCACGATCGCTTTTCATAGTTTGGCAATTTAATGTCATAATTTTAGTGTACGTGAATACCGTTTGGGAAGTTGATGCGATTGGGACCGGATCGACACCGGATTATTACTACTTTTAAATTACGGGAATTGGGCCCCAGGTAAAACTAAGTTTTCATAAATGTTGCTAGCTTTGAACATATTGCTACTCAAAGGTTGGTATTAACGTAGTTTTACCTGATCAGTGGTTATTAGCTGAACAGCGACATCTAACGATAAGAAACGCTATCTCTAATGACAGTTATATTGCATCCCTCGAAAACCATAAATTTACTGAACTAAAAAGTTTATTATCTGCTATTCTAGGCTATGCTATAATCTATTTTTGTGCTAAATTTTATCTAGTAGGTACTATTCGGCTAAAGCGTAGTATTACTTGTTCAGTGTATTCGGCCGTTTTGGCGTGATTGAGTAAGAGACATAGATAGATATATAATCTTTATTGCACACCATACAAGTAAAATACACATGATTTTTACAGAAAGATGTACAATGTAGGCGGTCTTATCGCTAATAGTGATCCCTTCCAGACAACCTTTAGGAAGAGGGCAACCATTAGAAAAAGGGGAAGGTGTTGCAGAGTTCTTAAAATTCTTACCTGATACAAATAGGATTGCATAAATTTATGGCATAGACGTATACATACAGTAATAAATAAATAAAAATAAAATAAATTATAATAATAATTATTAACATAACAATAATTATACATACATACATTAAACATACTTAATACTACTTGATATAAGCGAGATGTCGAGACCAACATCCATCCGTCCAAACTCTCGCATTTATAATACAATTAGTAAGATTCACATCAATATCATTTCGATATTTGCATTGAAAAATAAAGACCAAAAATGTTTATTAATAAAATTATTTCAAAAAAGTGAGTCTCGTCGTTAATTTAGTTGAATTTATTAGACACTATTAAAATAAAGTTGTACTTACAATAGCGGTTTATTTGTGGATATTTTCATTCAAGCTGGAACATAACGAATATACATACCTACTTACATAATAAAAGTATGCTCTTGCTCAATACCTACAGTTGCCCCTTATGGGAATCGAACTTCGAGCCTGCGCGCATGTATTATGCTGACTCTGAGCTCGAAGTCTCAAATGGACCAACATCATTTGCCTACAGGGCAGGCAAATGATCATCTGGGGTTGGTGGGTCCGCAGTAAGTGTAAAATACTAAACTTAAAAAAATACTTAAGATAATATAAAACACCTGAAAAAAATCAATCGCCTCATGTGGGAATCGAACCCATTGTCACGTTTTCAAGTGTTATTAACTATCTATACTAAAAGCTAAAAAGTTAGTTAATCTCAGAACCCGTAGTGGGTTCTAACAATTAAAAAATTTAAAGCGAATTGAAAAAATATTTTTGTGTCGGATACTTAGTCCATATAGCGAAAAATAATTTAACATTTTACGCTACGACCAATAAGAGCGAAGTATCAATGAAAAGTGTTGCTTAAACGGGAAAAAATATTCCTTTTGAGAGCTCCGTTGCGTGCGCTTTTTAGGGTTCCGTAGCCAAATGGCAAAAAACGGAACTCTTATAGATTCGTCATGTCTGTCTGTCTGTCTGTCTGTCCGTCTGTCCGTCCGTCCGTATGTCACAGCCACTTTTTTCCGAAACTATATGAACTATACTGTTGAAACTTGGTAAGTAGATGCATTCTGTGAACCGCATTAAGATTTTCACCAAAAAAATAGAAAAATAATAATAAATTTTGGGGGCTCCCCATACTTAGAACTAAAACTCGAAATTTTCTTTCGTCAAACCCATACGTGTGGGGTATCAATGGATAGGTCTTCAAAAATGATATTGAGGTTTCTAATATCATTTTTTTCTAAACTGAATAGTTTGCGTGTGAGACGCTTCCAAAGTGGTAAAATGTGTCCCCACCCCCCCTGTAACTTCTAAAATAAGAGAATGATAAATCTAAAAAAAATATATAATGTACATTACCATAAAAACTACCAGCGAAAATTGGTTTGAACGAGATCAAGTAATTAGTTTTTTTTATATTTGAATAAGTAACTACTTATTCAAATATAAAAAAACTAATTACATACATAATAAAGTGATTAATGTCTATTAATATTTTTAGTAAGTAAATAAACATGTCTGATATTTTATAATATACATTATTTAAGTTTAAATAAATAAATAAAAACTATTTGCGAAAGACAATTCCTTAACACTGATTAATTTATTATGAACATTTTTCGGTAAGTTTGTAATAAATTAGTGATTTAAAAAGTTAATATGAACTCTGCTATGTACGGGACGGGCAGATTCTTTAAAAGCTTGGTAAACTAAAAATAATGTACTTCTTTGATATCCACTTACTCAGCCTAGCTTATTCAGTTGGTTAAAAGGTGTGCAAGGAAAGGTATCCTGCCATGCCTGGCATGCCTAAATGCATAACATAATTTGTAACTCCCGCCATATGGTTCTCAAAGCTGCCAACTGCGTAGTGCTGCCAACACAGCCATGTAACACAATGGATTAATTAACTAAACAGAAAGCTATAGCTTCAATAAAAGATAAACAATGGTGAAATATTCAACCATGAATTTTGTTTACAAATTTATATTATTTATTTATTACATCTACGACGTTATTAAGGTCGCTTTTATTAAAAATGCGCTCAACGACTTTGCTTCCGGGAGCCACATTTCGCCACTAGACAGCGCCACTAGCGCGACGTCACTCGTGTATCTATAGTTTCCTTCTGTTTTGAAACCCAAGCTTAGTGAATAGTTCCTTGAGAAATATTGTAAAAGCATTTGAGAAGTGTAATAAAGTATAAAATAGCAAAATCCGAAAGATGGAAAAGAGGGTCGCTTTGGAGCTAAGGGGGAGGAATCCTTCACAGGTAAATGTTGTCTATTTTCCAATATATTGGGAATGTTTTGTCGATACGTATTTCGTCAGGTACATACTATGTAATACGTAAAAATGGTAATATTTTAGTAAAGTAGTTGCTTTCGTGGGTTTTTCATGATACTTCATGAACCAAATAAGTAAATACATTTCCTAATTGGATATGTGGCGCTATTGTATACAGAAAATTGGCCATTACCGATTGTTACGTTTCATTCATGTGCACATATTTATTGCACATTTCTTGTATGTTTTTGTTATATTTTGAGTAAATCATTTGTTCCTGCATACCGAACTTGTCCTAAGAACTTATATAGTAGTGTTCTTTACTTAGTGGAATCATTTCTTTTGTAAATATTCGAATATTGAGGTTAAGTGTCGAAACCTTCGAATTTACGTGGTTATAACCAATATAAGACCATAATTTGCTAAACCTGTTAAGAAGATATCTAAACTCTTACTAATTTCACTTTATAGTTCCAAATTCATGTGTTATTCATTACCGAAACTTATTACATTTCAAAAATATGGCTCATTGATTAGGTATAGCTTGTCAATGTCAATACATTTTTACGATTCTAATAAATTGTAGTGTATCTTTTTTATGTTCAACTTAGTCTACGATAAAACAATTGCTATTTGTTTATTATTACATATCCACTATCTACTGTGCATTAGTACTACCGCAAGGTTTTCTATTCTGAAATAACTAGGTGTTCGGCATAATTTCGCGCCCTTTCACTGAACTTGATAATTTTGTTCCGTAAAAACTCCGATGCCAGCGTGTTTGACCTATTGATATTTTAGGCTGTACAGATTTTAAAGTAGCTCGTTGAAGACTTATTATCATTCCATTTACACATTTTTGTCTGCAGTCATTGACGCACGCCTTACCAATACATAGAGCGGCCATTTTTATTGCGTCGCGATGATTCGTGTCATCCGCCATTGCAAAATGAAAACGATTTTAACTGTATACGCAAAATACAACACATTAATTACATTTTGTGGTACAAACGGCTTTACAAACACATCCCATCTATATTTCAATCAATATTTCTCGGAAACAAACACTCATTTCTCAGATTTTAGCAACTACGCCAGTCGCTTTGACAACTCACACCATTTTGACGTTTCTCGCTCGCTCGACTATCAATAAAAATAACCACCAAACCAGTTAGATTACTTATTTTATTAATGATGTGTAGATCTTTATCATTTCATGCCCTTTAACTTTATAAAATTCCACCATATTTTTATATATTCAGTTAACTGTTGCAGGAACTA
This sequence comes from Anania hortulata, assembly GCA_963576865.1. Classification (NCBI taxonomy): domain Eukaryota; kingdom Metazoa; phylum Arthropoda; class Insecta; order Lepidoptera; family Crambidae; genus Anania; species Anania hortulata. Next base: position 13,210,817 of record OY756396.1, on the reverse strand, counting down.
GTCTATTTATATTTTGCATAGTATGTACCTTGCGTGCGTGCTGTTTACGTACCTACTTGTTTACTACTTTTCCAGCAATGGTCTATCCATTGAATCGATTCATTTTATTTTTTAAGTAATAGTTTGTAGGCACCTCTTAAAACTTTACCTACCACATAAGTTTAGATAATGTTGCAGAGCTGATAAATTAGATTAAATAATTTTTTCTTCTACAGTCTACTAGATAAAAATTGGTCTATTACAGTTTGTAATTTGGTAAATAATTTTTCTGTTACAGGTGAAAGAGTTAAATCTTGACAATTGCAGAAGTACTAACATTGTGGGTCTCACAGATGAGTACACCAATTTGGAAATACTAAGCCTGAATAATGTAGGGCTCACAACTCTCAAGGGTTTTCCGACTCTTCCAAAGCTGAGGAAGCTCGAACTCTCTGACAACAGAATATCCAATGGTCTTAATTTTCTTAATGGCTGCAAGAAACTTACTCATCTGAATCTATCAGGGAACAAAATTAAAGATTTAGATACATTGAAACCTCTGGAAGATTTTGAGTATCTGAAGAATCTTGATCTTTTTAATAATGAAGTCACAGGCATTGATGACTACAGGAGTAAGGTGTTTGCATTACACCCATCATTAAAATATTTGGATGGGTAAGATACCGCTTTTTTAAAAAGTTTCATTTGATCACTGCTTAATTTATACTGTTATAAAAACCAGAAACTGATTCAATCTTGCTGCCAACAACAGATTTGTTATTCATTCTAATGTCACATAGGCCTTTTACATACACGGATGCAAATGTAATGTCTTAGTATAAAACATTGAACTGCTGAACTGTGACCTGTGTCTCATACACTACAATAGAAAATGCACCCAAACATCCATGTGTAGGTGTCCAGTGTGTATAGGGCCTTAAGGTGAATCCACCAGAGATGTCCTTACCTCTTGGCTACCTTTCCTATATATAGTAGTAATTTTTTCAAAAAATATCTTGTCATAATCTTGTTTTATTTATTAACATTCAACTATTTATAATTTTTAGGTTCGACAAAGAGGACAGGGAGGCTGAAGATAGTGAAGAAGAGGATGAAATGAACGGCAACAATGACAGTGATGAGGAGAGTAAGTGTATTCCCTTAATCAGCTAAGAACTCCAGTTTTTGGTTTCATAAAGGTATTACCTCATATTTTTCTCATAATACCTTTATTTTATAATCTTAAATATAATATTGACCCATATCAGAGCCTGCTGGCATCCTATAGTACTCACTGTTCGTACTAACATAGTCGCTAACGACATAATATTATCGCTGTGTAAGAGAGATACAATAAGATGCTGACCAACTGTGCTCTAAATCCCAATTCCCGTAATTTAACATTATTGTGCTCTCAGTAAACTATATAAAACGGTATTCTCGTAAACCCAAAAAATATAACTATAGTTCCGGTTAGTAACAGAAAATGAGATTTTTTATGTTACATTTTCAGTCGCATTGCAATAGTTTTGATAATTTTACATCAAAGAAAAAGTTTACGATAATACTGTTTTGGTTAGTAATGTTACTGGGAGCGGATCAACACTGAATTGCGAATAATGATAAATTACAGGAATTGGACCTCAGGACAGGATAACAACAGGTTCTTTCACTGGCCATTAGGTTTGATTCTTTGCTATCTCTCTCTTAACTTTATTTTGAGTTTGTTTGTTTCTTTCTCTTGCCGTAAATAGACAAGAATAAGATTTAGATATTAGACAAGTTTAGGTAGGTCATTACAATATTTTTATTTCTTGTATGAATTTTATTGTAATTTGTCTGTAATCAGATGTTAAGTAATTACACAACAGCTTAAAACGTAAGGGAGCAACAACAAAATCAAATATTTTTTTTGCATTTCCACACAAAGTTATGTAACCACCTATCTAAAAACAAATGTATGTATTTGTATGTTGAATTTGTTAGATTTCCTTGTTTTTATAGTATATGTTGATTAACAGAATCCGATTATCTGTTCTGATCTGTTCAAAGAAGTACGATTTTATAGTATTCATAATATTATTATACCCTCGCCTGTGCCTTCCCAGTGGCAGAGGTCTTAATTTCACAGTTATCTGAAAATATTATATTAGGGCTAGAGATAATGTCGTCAATAACTTCATGGATACTCATGTATGTGTTAAATAATTCCATTTACAAGAATCATCAAGGTGCCGAGTGGGGACGGCCGTAAAGAATACACTTCCCCACCGCTAACAGGAGACGTGTCGTAAGAGGCGACTAATTCCTGTTGTACGAGATGGGCAGCAGCGTCTGCGCGCAAAATATTATAAAAAACTGCGCTCGCCAACCCGCCTGCCAAGCGTGGCGAGTATTGGCAGTCCCCTCCGATGTTTAGTCTTCGGGGGAGGCCTTTGTTCAGCAGTGGACGTGTCCTATGGCTGAAATGATGATGATGACAAGAATCATTTTAAAATGGCATTTTATAGCTTGCTATTTTGTTTAGATTTACAATGGCTTGTATAACACCATTGGGTCTTCCAAGTTTTATACTGTATTACAGATTTGGACATAGATTTGAGTCCACTGGTGATCGATGACGGTAGCTTATCAGAAAGACCAGAAGAGAGCCGAACCACTTTGCCAATGTTGTTATACACTGTGTATGGTCTGCTATTCCACATGGGTTATCTCTTAAGAAGTAAGCATCATAATTTTTCTGATGCTTGTTGTCCATTTAAAAATATTTTTTTTATGCAGAAACATTTTTATCAATATTTACAAATAAGTTTAATCCTCTAGAATCTAGATGATTATCTAGAGTCTAGATAATCATAATATAGATTAAATGTTGACCAAGATTACTACTCTGCCGCGAAACATGGTGCTACAATTTTTGTTGATAATTGGGCGCCTTCAAATTGGTGGTGTTAAGAAGGGCTACACGTGTGCACCTGACACTGAATACTGTTTTTTATACAATATAGTTGTGCCTGCGGCATTGTCCCCGTGGAATTCGGCATGTCACCCCCTATTTTACTCCCTAGATAGATTAAAATAGTAGCCTATGTCCTTGCCTAGGGTTCAACCTTATTTCGTACAAAATTTTATTAAAATCGATTCAGTTTTCGCGAAAAAAAGTGTCTATCCTTCTCCAAGGTACAATCTATTTTTACCAAAAATCATCAAAAATCGGTCAGCGGCTTAGGCGTGAAAAGGTAACTGACAGACAGAATTACTCTCGCGATTGTAATATTTATATGTATTTAACTAGAAGTTCTGCAGTGGTGCCATTGTCAGGCCACCTGAAAATAGAAGCTACTTTAACAAGGACTGTTCAAGCTGCTACTGAAACCCTGCTCTATTATTTTTAAATATAATCATAAAATGTGGAAATATAGGAATCCCAATACCCGGCTAAGGGATCACATGTTGTATACACTTAAAAACAATCTGGCAGCAAATAGCCTAAAACAGTCAGACAATGCCAGTCACATTAGATTGAAATAGAACAGGTGGCTATTCATTTGGACTGACTTGATATCATCAAATCATCACCGGACTGAGTTACTATAAAGTATAAACTTTAACTTGTCAACATTTAAGTGGTCTCATGAGACCTCATTACAATAGGATTTCTATTGTGTATGCCTGTCTGATAAGTAATGCTAGGTGAACAACTGGAACAAGGGCTTTGTGGGATATTGTCAATTCAATATCCTGATCGAGTAGTCCGTCTAAATCAGTTGTCTTCCAATAAATCTTTTGCGGAGAAAATGAAATGTTTTAAATGTATTTATTTAAATTATAATACTCTTTTTTTTTCAGGTTCTGATGTAGAAGATGAGGAAGATGAAGACATTTCACTCAGTGCAGTCTACAATGATAATCTCGGTAAGTAGTATACATAATAGCCGCGTTCACACTAAACTTGTAGTCAGCCGCCGACTGAAGGATCAATGTCAGCCCATCCATGGCTTCTAAATGCCAGAGGCTATACTTACTCAGTTAATTCAAGTGCCCTCCTGCGGAAAACCTACCAACCGGCCCTGACCTTGATTGACGTTAAATCGACTCCATTCAGAGGTTTGCCTCTGCAGACAAAACCTAACAAGGTGAAGGTTGAGAGATGGAGCTTAAATCGCGTGTCTGTATAAATATAGGTAAGCTATACGCTGGAACTGTTTGAGCCCAAGCTTTCTAAGATTTTATGTCAATGATTGTTGGCCCGAAATGTTAATCTGCTTCTGTCGTATTGATTTTAAACTATGTATGTGACATTCAGATGACAATACAATAATTTAATGTTATCAAGCTACAGCCATGCATAGTCGAGACACAATAGAAATTCCATTGTTATGCTGTCTCATAAGACCGCTTGGATGTGGACGAGTTAAAATTTAGCCATGAGGTGGAACTTACTACGTCTACAAGTAAAACCTTGAGGGACTCTTGATTGGTTTTGGCGAATCCTGTTTTTTTTTTTAAACTTGAAATGATTGTTGTCTGTGTAGTTGAAGAAAGCTCAGCCAGTTCGATGTTTGACGGCAGCGACGTGTCCGAGGAGGAGGACATCGAGGACGAGGACGAGGACGGCGAGCACGACGCCGACGGAGACCACAACGCCAAGGCGCGAGGTGGGTACCACACACGCTACACCAGCCCCCCTAGCATGACCACCAAAACACATACGATACAACACATATGATATGATAATAATTTAGCGATTTATCGACACAAACGGTTTTTTTTAAAATATGATGGATATAGACGCCATGTTGAATTTATTTATCTTTATTAAGGAAACAAACAGCTTTTTTACATTTCGTTTACAAATTAATGTATAGTACTAAAGCATTACAAGTTTCCACCGATAGTTTTTACAGTAATATGTTGGAGAGATAAAAAGTTCAATTAGAAATTTCATACAATACAAGGGGACAAAACTATTATATACCTAGACCCTAAATTAGTAGTAGGCACTTGTATTTTTATCGAAACAGCGATCATTACATGTGACGTCATCGGCACGGCGATTCAATATGGCGGCTATATCTATCATATCTTTGCAGTTGACGTCGATAAATCGCTATATCATACCGTGTTTTGGTGGTCATGCTACGACTGACCTATGGAGGGTAGAGAGAGGATAGAGAGTAAGAAGTACTATCTTCGATGTGAAAAAGTGTCCATCAAACTGCGTTAAATTAGGTGGCGCCACAATAGCAACAGGGTTAATTTCAAAGAAAGCGCCAATAGTTATTAGACAGAAAAACTTCCGCTCCGTTACGGCGCACTTTTTATAATAAGAAACATAAGCAATTTCTTATCGTTTCTTAACGCCTAATTAATTTTTATATTAAAAAAAAATACTTAAATAAAATGAGAGAATTATTAAGAAGTTTTATAAGTCTAAAACGTTCTATATTGGCATTACTCGGCTGACTTCAATCCATCAATAACTAATAACTTCATACCATACCCTTTGCCTACGCTAGCGCCATTTTGAATAGTTTTGGAACTGTTATTTACTGCTTTAGCAGGACACTTCAACTGTAAGCCCATAAGAGATAGTACTCCTTACCTCTACCCTCCATAACCTCGCCTTGTGACAACCTGTGCAGTATGCGCCACTTGAAACCAAACCTGTGTATATATTTACATCAGTGGTTTTTCTTGACTGGTCCGCAGTCTCGGAAGCACTTTTTGATTTAAATGATAGTCTCACTGATAATGACACAATGATAGTAAAATAAAGTTAGTAGTTACTTAATAAAATAGATCCACACAAAACAAAGTACAGGAAAAAACATTGAAAAGTGCTATTTAGACGGTCTTCTCGCTAGAAGCGATCTCTTCCAGGCAACCTATAGGTTGCGGTCAGTTGAATTAATAAATAAAAATATATTAATATATCATTTTTAGGCAACTCAACAGCGACATCTACGTTATTAGCGCCATCTGTATTGTCATTCCTCTAAAATTTTTCTTTCGAGATAGCTAGCCTTTAGCCTAGTCCAAATAAAAAAACTTGGCATGTCTTTGAAAAATAAATACGATATCAGTGTATAAAACCTAAGTACTAACTGTTAGAATAAAAAGGATTTTGTGATGATTTAATATTTTTGTCTATCTTATTTTAACTAAATAATATTGTCAAGGATGTGTACAATATTGAACAAGATAAGAAAAACAAACTATATGTGCAATAGAAATGAAGGGACCCATTGGGCATGCGTTCGTCTCACGTGCGCTCGGTTTTGCGTGGTCTATCTACTATTTGACAACCTTTCTGCCCATGCCCCATATACAGTGTGTAACGAAAAGGTGAAATAAAACTTTAAAGGGTTATTCTACGGCTAAATTACATCAACTTTTTATATGGGACCAACATCAAAATCTCAAAAAAAAAAATTGACATTTCCATACAAACTGATGCCAGCTGGTCGCGTTTTAGTATGGGAAAGTGTTTTTTTTTTTTTGCGATTTCGATGTTGGTCCCATAGAAAAAGTTGATTTAATTTAGACGTAGAATAACCCCTTAAAGTTTTATTTCACCTTTTCGTTACACTCTGTATATTGGACTAAAATCTTTATTTAGTTTTTTGTATTGCACTTGCACACCATACAAAACATTTTGAGCTGCACAATTTAGGCAGTTTTATCGTTAGAAGCCATCTCGTCCAGACAACCTTCAGGTATAAGACATTTATTGATATACTTATGGAAAATACATTTACAGCTGCACAAATTAGGAGGTCTTATCGTTACAAGCGATTTCTTTCAGACAACCTTCAGGTAGAGGACACCTATTGGGAGTCACATAAAGATCATGCGCGCATGCGATTATTGACGGCCTAACATTTTGTAAAAATGATTCTCTTCTTGTTTGTCTGTCTTAGGTTAGGAGAGGTTAGGAGACTATAAACTTCTATAACCTTCTCAGCCCTTGCCAGATTGTCTGTGTCTTGTCTCGAAGCGCTAGTAGGGCCCAAAAAATAGGGAGACATGTTCTGCCCCATAAGAGCCAATGATATTATTATTGACGTCCATAGGTGGCAATTTTCTGTCCTAAATTGAATAAATGATTTTTGGCTTTTTGACTTTTGACTCTATGCTTGTCGTTCTTCGTGCATTGATGAATTTTTATTATCCACCTACTGCACATTTGCTACACATGTGATTCTGGCGGAACAGTGTACCCGCGATAACAAAACACACGTTCATCGTCAAAAAAGTAGAAGTTTTTTTTGCAAAGTTGATCCTAAAGTGTGGTTGAGCGAAGCCATTAAAACGACGTCGAAAATTAGAGACTGGACCGTATTGTATAAACATTTAGTTTTTTTTTAAAGGATGTTTTGCAAAGTACGATTTAACAAAAGACGGCCGAGGACGGCGCTCTCAAGTCCTGTTTAGGACGGGATTGTCTTAAGGTTGAAATACCACTGTGGTGATAGGACTAAGTCCTAATAATGTTCCCCTCCACAGACGGTGACGAGAATGCAGACGGCGAGCCCGAGGAGAGCACTCGGGGTAAAAAGCGAAAACACGAAGACGACGACGAGAATTGAGTGTTGCCTTAAGCGGAGTTATCTTACTAGTTTGTAAGTGTACAGCGCTCCGATGCATCGGACAATAAGCCTGGGCCTGTACCGCGGCGTGCTCGCCACGATCACGTTACGCTGCACTCATCCCCTTAGACTAGTTGTCATTTGTGAGATTGATTCCGTCACCCAACGAGGCTAGGTTAACTAACCCGCATACAACCTAGTGTTAACGTGTCTACGGACAAGAAACGATTTAAAATGAAATGTTTTCTATCTTGAATGTTGATGTCTATTGTGTGGAATCTGTAGTTTGTTGTCCGACAAGTTAATGTTTCAATTAAATTGTTTATGTAATAATCATTTTTTATTCTATTGACATGCTTAATTTTAGTCTAATCATTGAAATGGAAGTGCATGATTTTAGGATTAAAATAGCTCTCATTCTTAAACCTACAATTTCAATGAATTATATTAGTTAGCTGTAAGTGGGAGGAACTTAACTAAAATAGGGTAAACAAAATTATTTCATGCCCTTGGAATATACTACGACATTCTGAAGTGGGCTCCGCCTGTTAATTGTTGACCAATTTAGACTGATAAAGACATACAATACCAATATTATGACACTGAGGTCAATTTACACATATAAAGTTATATTAAATGACAAAAAATTACCCATGTTTTTATTTCTAAAAGTACAAGTGAGATAAACATACATTTCTTTCAAATGATGCCACTTTAAGTGATACTTTGATATAACTGTTCTAACATAGTATTTACTTATTTTTTTAAATAATTAGCTTGATTTTATATGTCTATTTAAAATCTATCTGATATCTTAACATTTTTTCTGTCTTATATAAATTTCCAAACTTGCTTTGCAGAATAATGCTGCTTTTCCAGAATTAATATGCTCTTTAGTGTATTATGTTATGTAACAGTTTTTTATATATATAATTTCGTAATCTCACTAATGATAACTGATAATGTTGATCAGCGTTTCAAATTAAATTCCAAAGGGCGTAAATAAATAACATATAATCCGAATGCATAATTAGATCAAATCTTTGATGTCTGATGAGTTCAGAGAGTATTTTTCTACAATCTTTTTAAATCTTGAAAGAGCAATTTATGCACTAAGAATATCAATGAAATGTTTGGTTGATGCATCATGGTGAATGTGCCAGATATGTTGAAGAGAATTTTAGTTAATAATTTTATTATATTATGTAAGTCATTAAGTTTAAGTAATTTACAACTTGTCCTGTTGATATATATTATATAATCCTATTAAGACTTTATTTCTGGGATTGTAAAATAAAAGCTAAACTTACTATTTTTAGTTTCATTAAACTTTACAAAATATTAATTATCATTGTCTGTAGTACACTCACCGGTTAGAGAAGACACGTAACCTATTTAGGTAAGATAAATAAAATACACCAGAAATCTTAAGAATTCAGAAAGGATACTGACAAGAGAGCGCGGCGACCCTTCTCGTAAGTTCATATTTGATATACACATTTGATTCACTAGCAAAGTCTGCAAATAATGTATGTAACTAACTAAAATTACGCATCTCGATACACACACTCTACACTTTAGAAATATCCACTTTAGTGTAACTACACAAACAAACGATGCCCTCCGTAGCCGCGGAGGCGAGCATGCCGGACTTGGTGTCGCTATCTTTTGAGGTCCCGGGTTCGATTTCCGGTCAGATGAAGAGGAATACCTTTTCTATATTGTCTCGGGTGTGGGTGTTGTGGTACTGTCGTTGTTCCTGATTTCTATTACAAAAGTGCTTTGACTACTTACCATAATTGTAGCAAGTATGTGATGTCCAATATTTATTTATTTTTAATAGAACGTGAAAAACTAAAATTGTACATAAAACAGGTGATCTTACTTATTGCGATCTCTCACAAGCAAATGTACTAAGTTGAAATTACACCTTAAATTGCGAGGGAGAGACTAAATACTCATGACTGTTCAGCCGTATGTCTTAGAGCCTCCGCTGCGTGAAGCGGACGACAGTCGCAGGCGCTCGATGTATATGACTACAGCAATAGACTGCCCGGAGGCTCTAATCCTAGTTCAGGATGAAGTTTTATTTATTAAATAAGAATAACCGTCATAAAAGTAAAACCATGTTTATTATCATTAACAAATAACGAGATTCGGTTCGTAGCGGAATAACATTGTCAACTATCTTGCTGCTCCAAAAACTGTTGTAACAATATGTTTTCGATTGGTATGACCAAGTTTTCGCTACCATCACAACTTCTTTTCATTTTGACGAGCTTGTGGTCTAAGAATTCTGTAAGTTGCGCCCTCAAAGCTAAGTCTGAACTTACTAAGAACTGCTCACGACTTTTAGAATAAAGGTCTTTGAATGGAAGACCTGGAACAGAAGAAAGATTTGTTAACAAAATTTTATTTCGCTTAGTTAGGGTTTTTAAACAAAGTGATGTTTGGCCTTGAATTTAGTAACAAAATATTTTTAGGCATAGATATTATTTTGGTGATACAAGATAGAGAGTGCCAGATATATTTAATTTATACACAGGATGTAAAACAAAAGTAGGGCCTGAATTTTCTTAGCTGATTAACACATTCGCGGACAATACTCCCAGATACAACAGAAGTTTCATTGTTATCACGTCTATAGCTGTGCATCATCCGCTTAAGTGTTAAGAATCGATCATACGTAGAACACACGTAATAATAAACTAAACAGCCGCGACATTATTACGAAATTGGCATCGCTATATCGCGGGCCACTGCCCCCTCGCTCGTGTGGCCCATGCCGAGGTGTACACAGACTTTTTTAATTTTATGTTCTAACTAGCTGTTGCCCGCGACTTCGATTGCGTGGTCTTTTTTCTGCACAACTTTTTTAATTTTTTCTTTTAAAGAACCTTCTCCTGACCATAAATAACACAACAAATAAAGAATTAGCGAAATTGTTCCATCCGTTCACACGTGATGCGACGACCAAGGGAAATAGAGATTCATTTTTATATATTTTCAAATGACACTAGTCGAATCATAGAACACTTTACATCAAAATTAAAATAAAATTTAGTTAAATTAAATCAATTTAATATATATATTTTTAAACATTAATACGCCTAGCATGTATTAAATTTTTCTAAAAATATGCCTACCTAACTCGGAGGATTTTTATTAATGTAAAAGTGTGATTTTTAATCACCCCTGAAAATTTAGTCTCCATATTTTTTACATGCTGTAAAATATTCCTAATTTACTGTAATTAATTAGATTACCTTGATAGTGTGCCAATTTCTGATTCTCCAGCTGATGTCTAATAATAACGTTGAAGATCCCCTTGGCGTTAGAGGTAAGAGACTGGTAAACGCTCCTCAGGGATGAAAGCTGCAGTGCTCCACTCCTCTGTGTCATAATGGAATTCTCGAAGGAAGTCTCCTCAGTATAGGGCAAGAACGTGGTGACATCCCACCAAGTGAATTTATATTTACTCAGCTTTGAATGGTCCCACACTGTAATACGCAAATAATACAATTTAAAATAAACAAATTTGTAAATTTTACAAAAGTATGAGTGCTGTAGAGAGCTAAGTACTACCGTTTTTCTACAATACCAAAATATACACTTTCATCATCATTTCAGCCATAGGCCGTCCATTGCTGAACATAGGCCTCCCCCAGTGACTTCCAGATTGGCCGGTTGAAAGCGGCCCGCATCCAGCGGCTTCCTGCAGCCTTTACCAGGTCGTCGTAGGTCCACCTTGTAGGTGGACGTCCTACGCTGCGCTTGCCGGTACGTCCATTCCAGAACCTTTCTGCCCTATCGGCCGTTAGTTCTACGTGCTATGTGCCCCGCTCACTGCCACTTCAGCTTGCTAATCTAGGCAAAATTTCTACGTATGATGATGATTGATTGCCTTGTGGTTTAATTACATGCAAGTACGAGTAAATATTAACATAATTTACCTACCTAATAATACAAGTTAGTGTGTTAAATTATAAATGAAAAGTAAGTCTATTATAACCATAATGTCCTCGCATTCCTATAAAAAGGGCAGTGTGGTCACCCTGGTTGGTGTAATTGCACCAATGTATGGAAAAAAAAGAAATGCTTATAACTTTGGTTTTCTGGCACTTAGGCGTCACAAACGACAAATCGTATTCTCCCCGTCCCCGCCACCTAAGATTAGACGACTTACCAGCTACGTAGAACAGCTGGAAGTGATAGTAAATGGTGGTTCAGACAGCCAGAAAATTCCAGCTGAACCATCCAGTTTTTATAGAATAACTCCTACACGCGTGCGTCACGGAGGTTCAAATCTGGTCGAGAGCCGTCACACATCGCGTCACAAGACTTTTATATATAAAGATCGGTCGAAAATGTGATATATCGTTTATTATCGAGAAAAATAAAATGGTTCAGCCAGCCTGATTTATGGCTAGCTGGACACACGTTTTTCAAGATTTCTCGAAGTATTTTGCATCATAATTAATGAAATCACTTTAGATACCGTCACGCATCGCATCACCACCTTTTGTTAAGAAACGGGGCCCTAAAACTCTTTAAAAGGTGAAATCGAAAGTGTCGGAAAAGGTCCAATTCTGGCTGGCTGAACCAACATTTTATTAATTTGCAAAGAAAGTATTGCGTCACAAACGACGAAACCTTGGTAGATTGCAGTCACTTACGATTTGTTATCCACCTAGATATGCGAGATCTCTGTAGGACAGGTGTCTCAGACAGCCAGAACTACATTTTTAATCTGCTTTAATCTTAACCCTTTATAAGACTGGCTAAAATGTCATAATATTTCAATCTTATTTACTTATAAATAGGTTGGAAAAAACGATAGTCGAAAATCAATGTAAAATATTTTTGCCTCTGTCCGATAAAAGATTAAGAGTATCTTGATCCTGTGTCCCATTAAAATTTAATGGGACACCATAGTGAGAAAAGATTATACTTACAAAGAGGAGCGTTGATGTGATCAATAGTAGCAACTGTGTGGACATTTTTAATTTGTGACAGACTAGACAAAGTTGCTTGAGCTTTAGCGTTTCTGAGCATTATGCCGTCTATATTATGTACTATTAAAAATATTTCCACATCATTATCATTCAATTGAGTATCAATCAGACTAATAACATCGCCTAAGTTAGAGGGCACATGAGTATTTTCCAAAAGATCGACCACAATGGTTTCCAAGATACTTTTTATTGTAAGGCTTGGAAAAAACCCATTCACAACAATACATGGAAAATCTTGAAGCTTCTGCATTTGAAACTGCTGAAGAATAGCTCGTTTGGATCCAATGCCATACAAAATTATGTTGAAATTCTCACTCAAAATATACAACCATCTGTTAAAGAGTTGTTCGTATGACTGGTTGAGTTCAATTATTTTATTTTTATGTTCAGTTGACATTTGAATGTCTTTGCCTCCCATTTCATCCAGATTTAAATTTTTAAGTCTAGCTAATGTGTGATCTGAGGTTGCAATCTGAAAGAAATACACATGCGTTATTGTTTCTTATCATTTAATCATTCAATCTATAAGAGGCACCATTCCCTGCCGAAAGTTGGCGATTATCATGGCAATCCTCACTTTGCACATCATTCACACACGCAATCAAATTTATTGATGCTCTTTTTTACTTCGTAAAAGTTGATGTAATATGTTAGACAACATCATATACATTTCTCTGATCCTAAGGTAAGTAGCTAAAGCTATAACTTGTGTTATAGAAATCAGAAACAACGACGGTACCACAACACCCAGACTCGAGATCACATAGTAAAGTTCGATTTCTACTTTGACCCGACCGAGAATCGAACCCCGGCGGACCTCATAGATGGCGACGCCAAATCCAGAGGCGTACTCGCCTCTTGGCTACGGAGGTCGTCAAAACTTTTAAATATGCTAATTTTGTTTACCTTTTTACTGGAATGCATGAGAAAATAGTTGTCAGGAGTAACAATGTACTCAGAATCCTTTGCCTTTGCTCTAGGCTCTTTGGTTTTGGTAATTTGAACTTTTTCAGTAGTTTTCTTTGGTTGTTGCTGCTCCTCATCCTCTGCTGAACTACTTGAAGATGATTTCGAATCGGACTCCTGTAATATGTAATAATAATAATAATAAAATATGTATTTATATGTAAGCTAAAATTGAAAACAAAGCTGAGATATCACTAGTTTTTTATGAATTTATTATTTAAATAATGCTTATTATAAATTAAGTTCAAGTTAAACTTAATTTTCAATAGGTTATAATTTGAATGATAAATTAATGAGAAAAGTAATATTTTTCAAAATTTTTTTTTTAAATTATAGCCCAATAATTAAGATAATACTACATATTACACTAGAAAAAAAAAGTCTGCATCTGAACTTCTAGAGGGAATATTACAGATACATTATTTATATAATGCTGGCTTCCACAGCAAGACAAAAGTTAAGTAAAGATTGGTTTTTATGGCTAAGATGTTTGTTCTGCCTTTTAGCCAATATCACTGACACTAACTTGGATTCTTAGTTCATGAGCGTGAAATATGTTGTAGACAAATAACTACGAATGTCAAACTACAATTCTGTTTTGATTAGTGAGTATTATTTAAATACTTAAATAAATCAATATTGGACAACCTCACATTGCTCTGATCCTATGATAAGTAGCTTAAACACTTGTGTTACAGAAATCAGAAACAACGACGGGATTACAACACCCAGACTCGAGAAAATATAGAAAAGTTATTTTTCTACATTGACCGACCGGGAATCGAACCCGGAACCTCAGAGATAGCGACACCAAGTCCGATATGCTCGCCTCTTGGCTACGGAGGATTATCAAGTAATTTTTCTTTTAAGTTAAAACATAATTGCAGTGACAGTCTTACAGTGGGGTATGCAGTGTTTGTGACTCTGATCAAGCATACGTAAACAAGACACAATAGAAATTTCATTGTTATACGTTCTCATGAGACCGCTTGGATGTTAACGGGTTAATATACAGGTGTCCCAATTATAACTTACATCATTATCGCTTTCTTCAGGTACAAAATCACTACTGCTGCCAGAGAAATCACTATCATTACTTTCACTATCCACTTCGCGAATAATCCCTGAAAAATGATTGTTTTATTTAACCCTTTACCATGCCATGTTGTATTTTGTGCAACATACAATTTTAGCTGAAATAAAACATGATTAAATTGGCCTAATAATTGTTTAAAAAAATCCTAGATTAAGCATAAATTATTTTTCACTTTGACGTTTTATTGCATTTATGCAACAGGTATTTTTTCGTAATTTAAATACATCCTTTTTTAATTAAGTTTTTTTCCTTATTTATTCCATTATTAATACCTACTTTACTTACTACCCATTATCTATAAATTACTAAAATTAGCGGTAGTGCTCCGTAAAGGAATAATTATAAATAAACACGACTATTCACAACTTTTTTTCACTCAGAAAACATTAGCTTAACTTAAATTATCTAATATAAAATTATTTGATAAACATTAATGGATTTGGATTCGAGAGGTGCTTGTAGCTCAGTGCCGGCAGCGCTTTGGTAGTAATTCCAACTATATTTAGTGACATTTCTCACAAGCATCTCCATGCTTTGGAAGGTACACTAAAAGTTGATTCCGGCAAATATCTCTTCATACTAGTCGTGAAGTCTAGTTAGAGGCGAGTCGTATCATAGTTGAGTCGAGACCTAAGCCCTGCAGTGGGACGTCTAACACCGCACTAACCATAGGCTGAATTATGAAACCATTTATTTTTTATTCAAACTAAATTGCACGGATCAAAATCGTAAACAAGAACAACAAGAATTAGTCTGAAATCGATTTAAGCTTACTTAATCTCGTTCCGAAATGTAATCTTGTTAAATAAACCCCAAAATTAAAAGTAATATATTATCTGATTCCCAACTTTTAAAAATATGAAATTTTAGGGGAAGAATCTGTTAATCTTACTTAATATTTTTACTATGTTTTCCAACAGGCACGGCTTCGTAAATTGTTGGGTCTATCTTCGCCGAACTTCTTTTGGTGGGTGGCTTGAGATATTGTAAAAAAAGACGAACAGAAAAAGGGAATAGTATAAACTCTACCTACACACACAGTATCTATCTATTGACAATAATACAATCAGACAGACTAGGAATACTGTATTACATAATAACTTATTTATATCTATAGATACATAAATACTCTTTATTGTACATACACCACACAAAAGAAATATATCACAGAAAAAATACATATAGAAGAGCACCATTTAGGCGGTCTTATCGCGAGAAGTGATCTCTTCCAGACAACTTTCAGGTACAGGACAGTTGAATTAAAATTGAGAGGAGGTGGTGAAGTTTTCAAATAAAAAATACAAATGAGATATAGGAAAAGTTAAAAAAAATAAAGTAAAAGAACAATAGACGAGAGACAGTTTTAGCAAATTACTTTGCAAATATTGTGAAATAAATATTTAAATTGAAAAAGCCAACACAACTATGCCATGCCAGCCCTTAAATCCAGAACTCCCGTTTAGCAAGTAGGTGCTTCACGAATTAAGCTACAGAGGCTTTAGCCGACCAGAAGAAATTGGCTTTCTTAATTCATTTTACCACACTATCGCTATCTATGAATGCATTGCACTTTTTTACTGTATTACATAGACTACCTTAATAGGCATAATATAATTCCCAATGTTATCTTATCTATTGGATAATCAGAAATTTTTGACAAAGTCAAGTAAGCTATAATATAAAAAAATAGGTAACTTACGTTTTCTCATAATATCTTTAACCTGTTTTGGAGTTGCTTCTGAGACCTTAAGCATAGGGCTATGTAGTAAACCAGAATTCAGTTTTCGCTTTGGAGTACTTATTGGGGAATCCATAACTTTAGGTGAATTACTAATGGCAGCCTTTACTTTATTTTGTAGATCATGTTTAGTGTGCCGAGATTTAAACTTGAAAATATCTTGGCCTTCGACATCATCATTGCAAAACAATGCTGAAAAAAATGAAATAAATTTCAAATAGATATAATTAGGTATAAAAATTATTGAGCAATTAATGTCTTACAAGATATAAATAAATTGACATTGACATAGGATGACACCCATCTAGAAAATGTACTATATGTAATCCCGAAATACTAGAATTCCGCACTACCCGCACACAAATCGAGCGGGATCCCCTATGGTAGTCCATAAAGAAATTATAAATCTTGTAGAAAGATTACAATTCAATAAGAGAGATGACCACACAGAATCAACGTTAATCTCATCAGATGCTTGTAAACGTCTTCTATCTCCACTCAAGATCATGATGATTTACCTCTTGCTACAGTGGCCGCAATGATGCAAGCTGAAACTACGGAACCTGAAAAGATGTCTCTTCAAGATGAACTTGAAAAAACTCTAAAGTTTAAAAACTGCTTGTCGCACTCATTCTGGAGTTCATTCTCTCAAAGTTTAGATTAAGATAGACATGAATTTGTTTGAGTCTTCAATTCGCCTACAACGCTTTATTAACATTCAATTCAAATTCATTTATTACACATTGGTACATAACATTGCATTAGCTTACATAACTTAGATACTAGCTTAATATAGTATTAAAGTATGCATGCATGTAGCCAAAGTGAGGGATCAGAACCTGTACTAGGATACCCTGTGTTACAGAGTTCCGGCCCCCTGTATCAGGCTTGAGTTGTTACATTGACCATGCGGAGTAGAGATCATTCAGCCAGCTAAAAGATTCGTAAAATAAAATTATATAAAGGAATCAACTAAATTTATGTAAATGTTACTATTGATTGTACTAGAGAACTATTCGAAATTAAGAATGGATAGCCATAAATGTTTGTGTGTGTGTGTGTAATGAGTGTGTGTGTGTGTGTGTGTGTGTGTGTGTGTGTGTGTAAGGTATGTGTGTTGTAAGGTAGGTTAGGTTTTAGATAGGTTTTAGAAGGTAGGCTGCTGGCTATCTGGCATGTAAAGTTAGGAGTCGTTTGGCAGACAAGACTATGTTTGATGCGCAGTTACTTTCAAAATAATGCCTAAACTACCTGTTGTCTCTTTGTAATAATTATCTCTCAATACATAATTTTGAATACCTAATATTTTATATTTTCCATTTTTAGTTCTAGATGCATTTATGATACAGGATTTATCTCTTTCCAATGACTTTCAGAAACATGCAGGTCTGCAGGATTCTGCAAATACCAGGATTCTGCGGGACTTAGACCTCTCAGTCTCGCAAATACCTGGATTAAAATTTTGTTGCGGGATTGCATTCCCTACACACATCATATAAATTTTGAGATCCTTACCACTCCTCATAAGATAAAAGAACGTGTTATGACAATACAGACATTTTCATCGAGGCATGTAATTTTATTACATAATTTACCATTTTGACCTCAGAATTTATAGTTATTTTTATATTGTTTATGGCCAATAAAAACATACCTGTAGGTTTCTGACTGATAGTACCTTCCTCAAAATCTTCATCATCAGTACTTGCTGAATCTTCGAGGACTTGTCTTTTAGTCTTTAGGTCTAAGAAATCACCATACTTTTTTGGCTTTGTTCTGTTTCTGACACCTCTTCTAATAGGTGTGTTTTCGTTTTCATCTATGCATTAAAAATAAACTTTATACTGTAGTGTTGCAGCGTCATTTCTCCAATTAAGATTTGTATTCAACAATATGTATTAACTGATATATTGTTTTAAATACTACGAAAACTCGGTACAGTAAGGAAGGCATCCTATCCAAAAAGTTGACATACATTCGAAACTTTAAAACAAAGCTAATAACAGTGTACATGAGCCATGCATGATCATCATGTGCTTTCAAAATTTGGTTTATCATATAACATAGAATTTACTGCAGATTTTTTTAAATAGTTTCTTCTTACCCGCGCATTTATGTTCTTCATCTGATGAACGATACCCATTTCCGCTGTTCATTTTATTACGGAACTATATTTCTAGGTTGATTTTACTTTAGTTATTATTTGCCTCTACATAAACTACTTTATAGCTGAAACTTATAAATTAAAACGAATGATCTCAAAAATCAAAACCAACAGCGAAACACACACACATACAATAAAAAATCTGTAACATAGGTCAGGAATCAAGTCAACTCAAGTATTAACGACGTAGTTTTTTTAAATCAGTGAGTGAATGAACATAACAAACTTTTATACATAGAAATAACTATAGACTGGCTGCTGTGACCCTACATTCCTGCCTATTTGATTTTCGCCATTTTGGCGCTGTAGACCGTAGTATTTTATTTATTTAAACTTTATTGCACAGACATTTTTTAAAAAGAGTTGTACAAATGGCGGACATAATGCCTAAAGCATTCTGTATCAGTCAACCATGGGGCCATACAGAGCACAGATTAGACAGAGTATGTCCAAGGAAAGTACAGAGTATCTGAACTTTGCACTAAATGAGTGACGTCACGATATTCGTAAAGTTTTTCGATCATCATTATTTATTATGGTTACAGTGTGTGAGACTATGGGTGGTTGCCTAGAATAGAATACCCGAAATTCCCTGATAAGCACATACAAGCGGCGACTGACGCGGCTCCAGACGCGTCTTGAAATTGTAAGGTAAAACGCTGCCATTGGTCGATCCTTGGGCTTGCAGAAGTTGACTGAAGGATAGACCAATGGCAGCGCTTGACCTTACGTCAAGACGCGTCCAGAAAGGCGTCCGTCGCAGTTTGTCACCAGCTTGAAACTTAAAGCACATACAAACGGCAACGGACGCGGCATATTCTTAAAAATTAATAGGCTGGTAAAATCAAAACAAATACCGAAGCGGTACGCAAAGGAAGGTCACAGAAACAAATTGTTTACGGATGAGATTTTTTTTACAATTGAGCAACATTTTAACAAACAAAATGACCGTATGTATGCTTAAAGCTCTAAGGAAGCTTCCCAATTAGTCGATAGAGTGCAACGTGGGCACTATCCGACTTCAGTGATGGTTTGGTGGGGTATTAGCTATGAAGGC
This sequence comes from Anania hortulata, assembly GCA_963576865.1. NCBI lineage: Eukaryota > Metazoa > Arthropoda > Insecta > Lepidoptera > Crambidae > Anania > Anania hortulata. Next base: position 13,191,210 of record OY756396.1, on the reverse strand, counting down.
TCAGTCACTACTGAGACATACTTTTGTGACAAAGGCATCAAAACATCGGCACAAGTGTATCAAGCTACCATTCTTAAGAAGGTAGTGAAGCCCCTTAACAACACCATGTTCAATAACCAAGATAGGTCCTTCCAGCAAGCCTCGGCGCCGGGTCATAAAGCTCGGTCTAGGCAGTCTTGGTTGGAAACAAACGTTTCGGACTTCATCAGAGCTGAAGACTGGCCGTCGTCTAGTCCCGATCATAATCCGCCGACATTGTAAGGTCAAACGCTGCCATTGTTCGATCCTTAGGCTGGTGAAAGTTGTCTGAAGGATAGACCAATGGCAGCGCTTGACCTCACAATGTCAAGACGAGTCCGCAGCCGCGTCCGTCATAGTTTGTCAGCAGCTTTAGTCTGTCAAATCTGTAAAACGGAGGCCGGACTCCTCTTGACATTGTGGGGACAAACGCTGCTGATTATACAATCCTTCCACCCACTTCCAGTAAATACAAAAAGCAAAGAGTCGACGGCGAAAGCAATGTCAAGACGCTTCCGTCCCCCGTCTGTCATCAGCTTTAAACTGGTAAACGCGTCTGTCTTGACATTGCTTTGACCCTCGATTTAGCTTACTGAAACTCGAGTAGAGTAGGCGAACATAAAATCAGACCAAGTTTGAAAAAACAAATTGCCAGTGTCGGAACAGGAAGGAGGCCGTATCTGGCTGGCGGGCTGGCGGAAGTTGACGGAAAGATCGTTCAATCAGCAGCCATAGTTTTACTAGATCAGTGTCAGCAGCGTTTGTCCTTATAATGCACTAGAGAGGCGGGAACCCGTCACTTCATTGCAATTAACTTCAACGATTTTCATGTCCCATATAACTATTCGCAGATCTTTTTATACTATATTCTACATTTCCGAGAATCAGGATACATCGCAATTTCATTTCCTTGAATAGTTAGAATCTACAAATTCACTCCATCGTTATTTCTTTTCATATTTTATGTATTTTATCGAAATAATTTAAGGTCAATGTTTTGTTACCCATAATTTTTGTTTCCACGTAAGTTTCAGTTTGCATAATATTTGAAACACCAAGTTTTACTTCACTAAAGTCAGTGTACATCGAATATACGTTTTTCATGTATTTAATATTTTTTTTTGTGATATCTACCAACTCGTACAATGCCTAGTACATATTTAAAACATAACAATTTATAAATTAAAAACGAATGCTGTTAAAAATCGACTTGGTTGACCCCGACTCCACGTAGTATGGTTTGCCCTACCCCTAGAGTGTAATTTAAAAGCCGGAGGCGCGGAGGGAGAACAGCCGCCGCCTGCTCTAACAATTGCCGAAGGCGACCAGCAAGGCAAAGCTGCAGAAGCTGGCGTGGGTGACTGAGATTTGTTACATATGCGAAGAGGCTCTTCTTCCCGCAGCGCCGGAGACGAGGAAACCCTAGCTTAGAGATATGAATGCTACGTGCTTGCTTGCATGCTGCATGCTTGCTTGCATGTTGCATGCTTGCTTGCACGATGCATTCTTGCTTGCAGACTGCATGCTTGCTTGCACGCTGCGTGCTTGCTTGCACGTTGCATGCTTGCTTGCACGATGCATTCTTGCTTGCACACTGCATGCTTGCTTGCACACTGCATGCTTGCTTGCACGCTGCGTGCTTGCTTGCACGTTGCATGCTTGCTTGCACGCTGCATGTTTGCTTGCACGATGCATGCTTGCTTGCACGATGCATGCATACTTTTACGATGCATGCCTACATACCGACATTTTAACTAATATTGGCAACGCACAATAACAGCAAATGCCGTAACATTACAATTATTATACTGCAAGTAAGTAAAATTTATGAATATAGAACTGACCGTAACAGTTTTTATCGTCAACACGCGAATGTATCGTTCGATGTAACGTTACTGCGATTAAAAGTTGGTAAACGAAAAATTATAATGGGTACCGTTAAATATAAAACATATTTTTATAAATAGTTATATCGATAACTTAATAGTATAAATGAAATGTTAGTTCGATATACCGTTAATCTGGTAATCAAAACAACTTTGATAAATATTTTTTATGAAAGTTTATTCGATGTTAAGAAACAGTGATGATTATCTGTTCGATGAATCAAGAAAAATAGACATTAAAAAACGTGGAATAGTTTTATGTTAAATGAAATTCGATATCAAAAAAATCTTTATTTTGATAGAGACCCGTCAAGAGGCATCTGTCCTCCGTTTTAACAAGAGCTAAATTCATCCAGGATTTATCAGATCAGAATCCGTTAAAAAAACGGCCTCCAGCTGCGGATCGTGTCTAGTCAATTTATTGCTATCCGGGCTTGTCCGGGGCCATTTTTAACAGGTTCTGAAGAATTCCGGGTGCATGTAGTCCGAGCCTTAGGGTTTGACAAATAGAGGCTGGCTGCCTCTTGATATTGCTTTGACCGTCGTCTCTTCGCTTCTTGTTTCGGAAGTGGGCAGAGGATCGTTCAATAGCAGCGTTTGTTCCCACAATGTCATGCATTCGTCCGTTTTTTTTTATGAACTCTGTAACGTTGCACGTACATTTTCACATAATTTTACATAATTTTTACTATTACACACATTGCTTACACTTAAAAAAAGAACATAATAAACCATTTTAAGTAATAAATAAAACTAAACCTATTTGAAAACTAATTTACAATTAAAACTAAACATAACATCATCCTAAATTTAAAGTATTACAATTAAAAATTTACTAAAACATATTACAGTAAACGATCAACCGTTTTACTATTTCACGAGTTACAGCGCGGGACCCTAAAACTGGTGACAAACTGCGGAGGACGCGGCTCCGGACTCGTCTTGACATTGTGAGGTCAAGCGCTGCCATTGGTCTATCCTTCAGTCAACTTCCGCCAGCCCAAAGACCTTACAATGTCAAGACGAGTCCGCAGCCGCGTCCGCCTCCATCTGTCACCGACTTAAGACACGCACGTAATGATCTATTGTTCTCTCGAATCTTCGAGACGGTCAGCGGTGGCTGGATGTACCTACCGAGCCTGTCGCTCCTTCACGTAGAGACATTCACTCTTAAGCTCGCCTTCTGTGCGCACGAACAATGTGATTCTATTCATATGTCTTCTTCTTCTTCTTTCGCTATATGATCTTTTACTTATTATGTCGACTTTTTCGGTCACGTATTGACCGTATCGACTTTAAGTACTCGTAGTTACAAGTGCGTGTTGTGCTATTCCCCGATAAGGGACCAAGATTGGGAGTTAGCGACTCGGAGTCGGGACTTCGGACACGGAGGATTGCACAGTCTACGGCCAGCCATCTGCCATCTAAGGTCTTCACCACAACAGGGAAGTCCAGACCTGCGGAAGTAGCTATCAGTCGGGCCCTTGTCAACCCTTGTACCCGAATAAATTATTGTGTTTACGTTGTGGGTTTCTTTTCACACCTTAATTAGGTAGGTACCCACAATTAAAACGTAACAACTCATCCCGCTATAAGCAGATCAGTGATTCTGCCAATGTTGAGTGTATACTTGATATAGTTTACAATAAATAACGGGTGTTTAGTTTTTATTGCTTTTCTTGGATTCAGTGGAGGCTACTCTTCCCGTAGAAGCAGGTTTCAAGACGCCATCGGGTCTAAAGCAAGTTGTCTTGAGAAGTCACTTGAAACTCGATGCGGTGTTGAATAGAATGATATTTTAATAATTTCAGATCTTAATCACTTCACGAAAGATTAGAACACAAACTACACCAAACTTGCACTCTAAAGCTCTTTAAATGATAAATAAAAACAATTAAAATAGATCGACCATGCTTTTCATTCGACTACCCCCCACCGAATCAACAAGGTCTGAAAACAAGAAGTGAAGAGTCAACGGTCTATCGATGTCGAGAAGAAGCCAGCTTCCTGGCTGGCGGATGTGGACGGAGAATTTTTCAATAGCAGCGGGCGTTTGAAGTCGAGGAATGCAGAGTAGGGACAAAGTCGAGGTATATCAAAAAGAGACCGTCCTCCGCTTAGCAAGTGCTTTATGCCCTTGTTAAACGGAACAAGCAACGAATTGACGGTCAAAGCAATGTCAAGAGGCGGCCAGCCTTTGTCAGATCCATTAAGTTCTTGTACCGGATTAAGCATACATCGATTATAGCTTACTGAAACGACTGGTGACTGGTGAGATTAAACGGAGGACGGACTTCTCTTGACATTGTTCGACTTTGCCGCCTATTTTGCATTCTTTGACGATTTGACTATCTACAAGCTTAGACGTCAAACACCCGCTTGGTCCGAGTTTTTATTCGCCTACACTACTCGAGTTTCAGTAAGCTAAAATCGAAGTATGCTCAGTCCGGAACAAGAAGCGAAAGTGTGTCCAGAGTGGACGAATTTAATACCGGAAGAGGATGCAGGCATCCATGTGACATTCCCATAGGTCATATACTTTATTCATTCAACGAATAGGCTGGTTGACACTTTTTTAAATAGGTCTTAAATTGTTTTAATAGGTGTTCCATTAGACCGAAAAAAAATGATTGTATTTTTTTAAGACTTGGAAAACAACAAATCTTTCAGTTTAAAAAATAATATTTTCGTATACAGACGAAAACGCTGTCAGCCATTTTGGTCTGTAGATTATCTGTGCTATGACAAAGTATTATTTTACTCTTTGGCCATGACGTAGTCCCTCTAGTACACAGATTAATATATGCACTAGTAAACAAACAAACAACTAAGACGACTTTACGAATACAACCTCTCTGAATTATACTAACATGATTTCTAATAGTTTACACAAAAAATATAGTAATTTTATCATTACCTGTATGTATCCTTCGAGAATGCAAAAATACATCAGACTCAAATGACATTTGATCGTTTACATCACAGATCACAGATTAATATATGTCTAAAGTTTACATTATGAGCACAGATTAATATTATGTCTTAATATATATGAGTGACGTCACTCACGTCGCGATCACGGCGGATAGCGTTTTCATGTTTCAAATTATAAATTAAAAATATTCTTTAAATTTACAGCCATCTTCTACTTTTAAGTATTGAAATCGATATACATACTTAGGTTCTTAAAGTCGAATACTAGGTATTTAAAATAATTGTTTGTTTAATTAATTTTGAGTCAACTAGCCTATTCAACGATGTATGTACATAAGGGTACAGACAGCAGCTCGTCAACCTACCACATTTTTTTTTAAATTGGTTCTACACTATGACGTCATCGGACACGTTCAAAAACAGTTCAATGACCTTCAACTTTTTGGGTAGGTTGACCTGCCGTTGACTGTACTAAAACTTAAGAAAAGTATTTTTTTTAAATTACCCACTATCATCTGAGAGTAACAATTTGTGTTATTAGAATTGGTATTAATAATAATATGGAACTAATTAAAAATACTTCAACTGGCATTGTTCAGAATACCAACCGAAAGAAAATCAACAAAGAATATGTATTAATAAGATTTATATTATTAATACAGTCTTTGTAAAATGTAGATACTAAAATGAGAATTTAAAACCCTAAGTAAAATCGGGGACATATGGTTTTGTTTATCAACCTGGCCAGTCGCGGTATAGCTAATAACAGACGACAGATTTTTCCCAAAAATAATTACCACTTTAGTAAAGTAACCACAACGTTAGAATTAAGTAATTTTAAATTGTCAAAATTTTGACATTTATTTTTAGCAATTAGATTTTTCTGTGTAGGTAGTCAAACCATATTTTACTATTTGCTTATTGCGGGGATTCGAACTCACAGAGTGCAACGGCTAGATCACGAATATCAAGGATAAAATAACTCAAGCTCTCAACTCACCTTGCCTTCTGTGGATAAGCGGCGCCTATCAAGTTTGTTATATCATGTTTGTAGGAGAATAGAAAAAAAATACTATATTACATCATTTCATTTATTTGCTCAACTTACTGACAATTTCGGAAATCACAGTTATTTTTGACATTTGTTTTGTATAGATCTATATTACACAAAAACAGCTGTCTTCTATGTAAATGGGAAATGGGTACAAAATGGTATTAAATATTATTTATTGGCCACAGTACATTAATTAACATTGGGTATTTATCAAATACCTACAAATGGATATCAATAAATCATCATTCAATATTATATATTTCAGTGATATAGAGAAGCTTATAAAGTCTCAATGAATTTAAAATAAAATACATAAAAGTAATACTTAAAAATAGAATAGATTTCAAATAGAATATAATTTAAAATTTCGAAATAATTTTCGGAAGTTTCTAGAAAGTGAGCATAAATGAAAAGTGAATAGAAAGTCGACTTATTTGACACGCAATGTACAATTTGATAAAGCGAAATCAACGACAACAATACACTTCAAATTTTAAATTATTCGGGTGATCTACATACGATAACAAAACAAAAAGCAAGTGAGTTTAAACTATGGGAATTTAAAGGAAAATCACAATATGCTATTGGAATTAAAACCTACAGATACAATATAAATCGAACGGTTGTGATACCACTTACGAGTTAGTACTTAGAAATATTTTATGGTGGGATCGTAGCTCATCTATATACAATACCGACAAGTTCAATAGACTTATTACAATCACTCGAGTCACCTACTTCTTCTAAAGGTAACACAGTTTTGCACAGAACGTACTCCATATTCAGGCGCAAGGATTTGTGACACCATTGACACAGTCTAGTGAACATTCTTTGCCAGACATTTTGTACAAAACTGTGACACGAACTTTACACAGATTTATTGCATTCAATTACCATACTACTTCAAAATGTTCAAAAGTGCTACTTTTAAACTCCTAACAATAATTATCGTTCATATAATGTATCTGACCAATTTCTATGGGAACGATAAACACCGAGAGTAATATTTTAATGCAAAAAATTCCATTCCGAAAGAGGTAATAATGAATTTTTATCCAATCGATTACAATTTCCCTCCAGAATTTACCTCATATGATATAATATGATCTTGTTAGCCAACGAACATTACAATGTGATTTAATTCATGACACAGATAATTCTTTCACACATGAGCTCCATATTCGATACACAGTATAAATGTACATTGAACATAACCGCAAGAGAACGTTCACAGAAACGACATACATAAAATATTAAAATCCAAGCCTACTTCCATAACTACATCAACGCGCAAAAAGCGTCCGGCATCTCTCATACATTACTCTAACCATTAAAAGCGGTTCACTAATCGACCGCGAGAGAAAAAAACATTAGGATCGAATATCGTCTTGAGATCAATCATAGTAAACGAGGGGCCCCGGGCGACGAGGCCTCCGGCGGCCACCCGGCGGACGGCCCCCACGGCCCGTTCCGGCCCTCACGGCCCGTTTCGGCCCCCACGGTCCGTTACGCCCCCCACGGCCCGCGGCCTGCTTCACTGAACACTCTTAGTTCGCACCCTAGCGCCGCTGGTGCCCGAGCGCTGAACCACACGCTCCACCCTCGACTGGCATCGCCAGTGTTGCCAACTTGGATTTTTTATTAATAAATCTGCTATTTTAACTATAATCTTTTCTAACAATTATTATGATTTGTTAGAGGCGTATGTGTAAGCTAATATATAACTTTGGTGTTGTTTATTTACTTTATGTAAATAAAATAAAAATTAAAAATCTGGCTACACCGCGCCCCAGGGGAAGAGGGCGAGTGTACCTTGGATGAGTCACGCGATTGCGGAATCGAATTTAGGGACATGTATGGTCCTAATCATGCGAAGCCAGACTATAGACAGTGATTCGATTCGATTTTGAACGTTCGAATTCCAATTCGCACAAGAATACGCAAGAATTGCATAATTCCCAAGAAATAAATATATAAATATGCGCCAGACAACACATCAATTGTTTTGTTTTCAAAGTTAGGAATTATCATCCTCGTTTTACGAAATACCGGACGATATATTTTGCCATGTCTCTTAGCACACCCAGACAAGTCAATTTAGAAATGATCCACTAGCATCTAAATTTAACCTTTTCGTTCCAGGCGAACTACCGCGCCACTGCAATAAACGGTTCCAATTTCTTATACGGACTGTAATTCGAATGCTTCAAAAATATGTCCCCGGGCTTCTTCATATAGTTTCAAAATCGGGTACACTATTCTAAACGGTTTCAATTTCGAATGCGAACTGTAATTCGAATGCTTTAAAAATATGTCCCCAGGATCATCTCGTCATGTAGATTCAAAATCGGGTAGACTACACTAAACGGTTCCAATTTCGAATGCGAACTGTGATTCGAATGCTTCAAAAAGTTCGTACTCTGTGACGGCGGGCGCGGGGCGTTCAGTCGGGGGCGGCGGGGGCGTCGGGGGCGGCGGGGGCGGAGGGGGCGGCGGGGGCGGAGGCGCACTAGGCCTGCTTGACGCGCTTGCGCGGGGGCCCGATGGGCGGGATCTGCTGCTGCTGCGTGGCGAGCGCGCGGAAGGCCTCCGCGATGAGGTGCGGGTGCGACGAGATCATGTTCTTCCAGCCCGCCGTGTCCATCACGTCCGTCGCGTGACTCCTGGAAGGTAACGGGATAATGGTTCAATTGGAATTTTGTTACAACTGATTAAATAAAAACGTTTTTAGATGGATACTTCTTCGACGACTTTCGATATTTTTGGAGACTCGATAAGAAACGTACGAGGTGAAATTTATTGTTAAAGTTAATAATTAGTGATATGGAGTGAACTATATGTAACTAGCTATCCCAGCGAACTTCGTATCGCCTCTTAATTTTTTTATTTTTATGTTTTAATAGTTAAGCTCGAACCGCACTATGACGGCGCGGCGCGACAACTATTATTTGTATTGATTTATATGAACTAAACCGCATTACAAGGTCGCGGCAGCGGAGCGGCGCGGTATAGTTGCCTCTAGAGAATATTTGAGCGCACCGCGCCGCTATAGTGCGGTTCGAGCTTAAAGCTCTCTTCTTGCTATTCGTGGCGGATACAAATCCAACAATTCAAAGATTGCACCAAATGGTGTCACCAACCCGACTTTGTTTTATATATATTTGTATTTATCTCGTAAGTAAATTTTAGAGAAATATATTAAACCGTAATCTTATTATGCCTTCTTTCCTACCAATTTAGTTTACTTAGACACATAAATAATGGTTACCTCTGTCTAACTAAAATAAGAGGTGTACTGATTGAGGTACTTATTTTGAAGTCAAAGAATGGCAAATTTCATATGTATATAATAGTACATTTGAAATGCTAATTCGTTATAAAATGTTCATTATAATAAGCCGGGGATATACTGTGGTAGATAATATATATCCTTAGAATATTGATTTTAACTAATCAATTTAAATAATATACCTACGCCCCTATTTTTAAAAACACTCAAGCAACCAATGTACTGTACATACTGCACAACGGCAGGTCAACCTACTCGATAAGTTAAAGTTCATTAAACCGATTTTCAACTTTAAGTCCGATACGTAGTGATCATTTTGTCGTTTTGTGGTAGGTTGATGAGCTGTGCTCTGTACTTGACGATTAAGGATCTACTGGTTATTAAGAGAACCATGTACCTACTTAATGACTTCCTGGTTATAAACAGTGATGTATAACAAATACTTGAAACTATATTGATCAATAACAGAGGCACCAGGCCATATTACCCTACAAGTCACGCACGCCTCATTACTCGACACGGTTATCTAAATAAGTTGAGCATTAGTAATCTGCTGCCCTAATCAGCCGAGATAACATTTACTTTGTAACGTAACTAGTGCTGTTTATGACTTAATAATGCACCGATACATCAAGCTAAGCAAGTATATATAACTACGAGAATTTCCTTGTGATTTTTTTTTTTTTATTTCCGTTTGATTTAAGTTTATGTTTGCTACTCAATACTCTTTAACCGCTGAACGGAATAAGTTGAGATCGGAACACATAATATAGACAACTACTGCCCGCGACTTCATCTGCGCTGACCTTACTCGGATAAAAAGTATCCTATGTGTTAACCCAGGCCACGGTCTATCTGTATGCCAAATTTTATCAAAATCTGTTCAGTTGTTTTTGCAGGGCAGTTACTCTTATCTATAGGTTTCTATCCTGTTTATGTATTTCCGTTGGATCTTTGTGTTAATTCTAAAGTCCACAGAAACGAAGTCGCGGTCAGAAGCTTGTTGTTTATAATTAGACCTTTGACTATTTATTCGTAGTAATTTATTTAGCTAGTTAGAAAGTTTTTAATTTAATTTAATTTAAAATTTATTTACTCTTCACATAGGTTTACACAATACATTCAGTGCGTAGCTAAGTATGCATACAGATAATACCTATAATGTGAGAGTCTGGTGCCTGACATAGGTATAAAAACCAATATAGGTTGATAACCAATTAGAGTGATTAAATATATACTATAACCTCATATATTGTTTAGATCCAATTTCCCCGAGGTCTGTTAGTCACTCACCGAGGATTAGTACATATGACGGTATTTCAGTGTTGGTAAATATCAAATATTGGTGTAATTGGTTCATAAGCATTTTAGGTAACAAGACATTTAATTGTATTTTGCTAAATACAAGATACATACATCAAGTTTGTTTGATAAACAAAGATATATTCGCTTGCAATCAGCCAGTACAATCCTCTAAGCGCCACCACAAACTCGTTATCAACATGCGAATGTCAATTTTATTGGTATTTGTATGATCTATACTAAGCAACAACCAACAAAATTTTGAACTATAGACCTTCGAGTCACATATAACTGCGTTGGTGAGCGAAGATAATATTATAGACTTCACTAGACAGACTTGTCGCATCTAGGATCATGCTCACCCATGTACCCATAAAGATATAGGTGGAGGAAACACTCCGAACTAACATCTGAGGCAAAATTTATGTATTGCTATCTCCTTTCTGTGAACCACAGAAAAGAGAATTTTACCTTAATTTTTAATCTCTATGAGCGTATTCCGACTACAAACGAGACAAAGCGCTAGGAAGAAGAGGAGCAGAGACAAGACAGAATAAGCAATGGATAATATAGTACTGACGTGTTTATGAAGTCGATGGTCTGCGCCTTGAGCTGGTCCGCGGAGTGCAGGTCTGCCAGAATGAGCGTGTCAGCCGCCGTCTCCACTGACAGGCTCAGGCACAGCGCTTCTTCGCACATTACTTTTAACCTGTCTAGTGCGTACTGGAAACAAATAAACATAATGTTAATAATATAACTCGTACCAGCTATCATCTTAATGTTGGCTAAAATTAATGAAGGTAATAGATAGTATTCTATATTGAATACATCACAAAACAAATAAAGTACAGGAAAAAACATTGATAATAGCACAATTCTTTTTGTATAATTATGTAAAATTATATTGTGTATCTTACTCAATAACAAGGTTACTTTTTAATGGCCATCCTAACTTTATTATAGTGTTCTAGTCATGTTTAAGAACGATCTTTACTTTACTAAACCAATAATGTACATTAATAAATAATAAATAAATAAATGCGTTTATTTTCCAGAACACAAGATATAAAGGTGTTAACAATAGCTTATTTAGGTACATGTATTCGACCTGCGTGCAGGTTCGCAAATTCATTTCGTCAAATATGTGATCACTTTTCGTCAAATATGTGATCATAAAATTAATTTTAAGTTAGGTATTATTACAAGTCAGGGATTTTATTTATTACATGTCATATTTTTATAATTCATAAATTCAGTCACACTGTAAAAACTATATTCCATTAGCCATGCAGTCAATTTAATTTTAAACTCTCTACTTTCTAAAGTTTTAATGTCATCCAGGAGGTTGTTGAACATTGTGATACACATATTAAATACATTTTTTTTGTAAATGTAAGTTGAGGTTGATACATTCTGTATGGTTGAGCCGCCATAGATTTTCCTGACTTTATTATTGATCTTGAAGTAAAGGTTTTTCATATACAGCCTGCCCGTGACTCAAGGATAACCTTGCAACCACATATTCTATAAGTACATCACGGTGAACAACTTTTGTTCTATGACTTGCAAATTTGCATGAAAATTTATCGACTTGTCATATAAAATTACCAAACATCCCAACAACAATCCTGTTGAATTTATATAGAAAGACAGCATTTTTTTTTCATAGAGCAAAAGTTGTTCAGATGTATTGAATATGTGGTAACAAGGTTGTCCTTGAGTTTCGGGACACCTGTATATGGTCCTAATTTATTGATTAACTTCCTTCTAGGGAGTAATTTTACTGCTCAAATACAGCAACTTTAGTAAGATCAACATCGATTAAAAAAAACAAACCAAATCTTCATACAATTTGACGTCAGCTGGTTTATGGAATAAAAATATGGCTTAGTATGGAAGTGTTATTTTTTACGGTTTTGATGTTGGTGCTTTAGAAACTTTAGAAACAATGCTGTATTTGTGTATTAGGGTGGTGATTCCGCTACTCCAATACAGGATCTTTTTTAAGAAACCAAAATCAAAATCGCAAAAAAAAACATTTTCATACAGCTACTTTTTCAATAGATATGTCATTGGCACATTGTATAATTCGTCATTCTACAAATGGCGTCGTCCGTTTACAAACGCTCGCTGTTTTGTAAAATGCCTAAGAAAAATTGTAAAATGCCTCGTCATTTTGTAATAGTCCATTAAAACTAACTGTTGATTCGAACGCCGTTTACAAAATGCCGCGGCAAATTGTATAACTAGTTCTATATTCTACCACCAGAGGCGCTGTTAATCGAAATACCAAATATGGCGCCAAATAGAGGCAATATTTTAGAAAATAAAAGTAAAAATAATCATGAATAGCAAGAAACAAGTGTTATAGAAGTTTACTAGTTTACTATGAGGTGTTAATAATATTTTCAAATCTAAAGCAGTGACAAGGCCGTGGACAAGAAAAGTTTTTGAGGTTATCTGGCACATAAAATACTAAAGTGACCATGTAAACTGGAGTTCGATGGACTAAATACAAGATGCTGAAAGAGGTTAATCAAAAGTTAATCTGATGGCATTATACTTTTAAAAAAGCACTAAGATATTTATTTATATAATTCAAAATAACGCAAAAATATACAACATGTTGCTTGAAGTGATTTTTTAAATAAAATTAATTATTATATATTTAACTGCCGATAAACCTAATGACTGATAACAATATAATTGTTAACTATGCGTCATTAAATAGACTTCGTGACATTGCTCTTGTTCAGGCGCTTTTATTTCCCATCCTAGATTATGCAGATTGTTGTTACTTAGATTTAAATGAAAATCTTCTCAACAAGCTTGAGCGTCTACACAACTTCTGTATACGAATAGTTTTTGGTCTACAGAAGTATGACCATGTTACTGAATACCGGACTCAGCTTAAATGGCTTCCCATCCGTCGTAGGCGTGACTTGCATATTCTCTCCCAATTATTTAGCATATTATTTAGTCCAAAATCACAATTTAAAAGAGCGCTTTAAATTTCTGCAGTCATCTCAGGGTCACGACATGCGGTCATCCAAAAAACTACACCTTCAATTTCCTCCCCATTGCACTAACTACGCAGTCGTTTACTGTCCAGTCATTCGCCTCTGGAATTCCCTACCCTTAACAATCAGAAGATCCGAATCGATTGCTTTTTTAAAAAATCGGCTTAAAGCACACTTTCTTTTTTTTTTAAACAAACTGCCTTCATATCTTAAAATATTACTGGTCACTGTTGGTCTCGAAATTTCCTCTATCAAGTAGTATTAAGTATGTTTAGTGTATGTATGTCTATATTATTGTTATGTATTTTTGTGTATACGTCTATGCTATAAATTTTGCAATCCAATTTGTAGCAGGTTTTAAGAATTATAAGAACACCACCTTCCTTCTTTATTGGTTGTCCTCTACCTGAAGGTTGTCTGGAAGAGATCGCTATTAGCGATAAGACCACCTAAATTGTACGTTTTTCTGTAAAATCATGTGTAATTTACTTGTATGGTGTGCAATAAAGAGTATCTATCCATCAATTACATAAAATAAATACATTTTAATAGGTATTTAAATGTTTTTAACTAAGTTTTCAGTAAGGAAAATTCTTTCTCTCACTTGATAATTAAATATTACTTCCTCTTTTATAATTAAGTAAGTATTTTTGTATCATAAATATAATTAAATTATGACTATGATCTTAAATCATGGTTACCCTTACTTAAAGAGTCTTGACGAAACGAATACGATTCGAAGCATCATCAATTTGCCTAGGCATTTTACAAAACAGCGAGCGTTTGCAAACTGACAACGCCATTTGTATAATGACGAATCATATAATATGCCGACGACAGATACACTAGAACCATTTATGTATACTAGGAGTAAAATACTATCATAAAATTGGGATACTGATATATAATATTTTGTATAATCTATCTTTGTCATATTCATATTGTAAATATTATATCACAAACTTTGTGTAAAAAATTACATTTGCTTATGCAATGTTATTCGTTATCATTTTTAATGTAATCAACCGTTATGTAATAGATAAATAAACCATGTACAACAACAACGCCTTGCCCCAGATTCATCTTAAATAATATGTAGATTTAGTATTTACTGCAACATTGATGTTAATTTACCGTGGGAAGTGTGAAGGTATCGTTAAGATTATATTGTTATACACAGTTTAAAAAGAAGAAAAAAAAAACATTAGTGTCTCGCGTGCTTCCACCAGAATATCACAAATAATGAAATTCTAAACTCAAATAAAACGGTATCCTACTTAATGGATTTTCGGGTAAACCAAATCAGTCAAGTGTTCTTTGCTGAAGAAACGCGTTTTGCAGCTGACAAATGTAGGTAATCATTAGGAGATTGAAATAAAACGGAATCACTATGTCTACAGCAAGTGCGTTTGCTGCTAGGGTACCACATAATAGGCCCTAGATGGCAATTACGCTGTCATCAATAACCTACCTACCACAAAACGTCAAATTTTCTCAATTGATATTGATCTCTAATAGTTGGACATAAAGTTGAAAATCAATTCAATGACCTTTAACTTTTTGAGTAGGTTGACCTGCCGTTGTCTGTACTTTTCATTCAGTTTTCACTCATGCTGATTACAAGAATAGATGGCAAGACATCAGAGATAAGATTAATCCTACTTTTTGGGCATAATTGTAACATAATCTAAAGGTTACATGCACGAAGGCCATCATAGCCTTCAACGGTGGTGTTATATTATTTATTTACCTTGTCTGCGGCGGCTAATAGGTCGTCGGCCATTTTGTCTAGATTAGGTGCGCGCCCTGTGTATATGAACCGTAGCATCTCGCGTAATACTTCGTGGTCCACGTCTGTGATGTCGACACGATTTCTTTTTCTTTCTTCCATCTCGTGTTCGAACATCGCCGCGAAAACAGGACTCCGCGCTGGAAAATATAGAAAAAATTACCATTAACGCTATTCTTGATGATGGTATACTTTTATTCAACTTTGTAACTCTAACATTTAATCAAACAACAGAATGTCATCTGTTTAATACTCTCTTGATTTTTGGATTGGTTTCATTATGATAAGGAACTTTAAAAGTAGGTTAGATGATTCCATACTATGTATAGAGGAAAACAACATGGTTCTGGAATTCCCTCAGTTACCCGTTGTGTGTGTAAATTAAGGATATCTATTTAGAACGTTTCAGATATAATTAATTTCATTTGTTCATTATAGCAACGCCGATTACAATAATTGCAGAGCAAAAAGTTCTTACTATTATTTTATATCAATTTGCAAACAAACGTGGGGAGTACAGTACACAAGTACTAGTGGTACACACACCACAATCATCCAGTAACTACAATATTGGCTGTTTGTGTTATGCTTGAAATTATTCAGGAACTGGTTTAGGGACAGTCTTCCTTCTTTCTTACCATAACACTAGTAGTTAGCTTATTGCAGTTCATTAGTGTGCGTGTGTTTAATAACTCAAATTAGCATAACTAAACTATCTTTATTCTTGATAGTAAAGTATTAATTATCGTATTATTCACAAGATGACAGTTGTGATTGTGATTTGCCTACTAACATCATGAACCTAGGTGTTCTGGTGTTTAGTATATCTTATATATGCATTCAATTTAAGGTAACATGTATGATATTTAATTAGAGAAGATACTTTGAGTTCAATCGGAGAGTTTGTAGTTTCAGTTCGAAGAAACTATATAAATATTATGTGGGTGGACGCTATTTATGCCGATTAAGGCCGTACCCCCACCAAAACTCTTTTTAGCAGCTTTCTACTCCTTATCTAATGTATAAAAATATTTGAAAGACATATACAATAATCTTTGAATTTATATCTTTAAAATCACCGTTTAAAATGTCTATTACTCTATTTTATATTAACGAAAGCAGGCTTTTAAGCTACGTCGATAAAAATGTATTCTATGCATCTCCTCCGTAAGTAATCCTTATCTTAGTTATTGGCTTTGTTCAATGGATAGAACATTTAAAATATCTACTCAAAATTGGCCGTTTTTTTTAATTGGTCCATTATTGATTATTTCTGACAATTAGTCATGATCTATAAACTTCGGTTTCTCTGGCGTGCCGTAGAGAGGAAATTAATGATGAAGGTCATTGATGCTGATCGATCAAATGAGAACAGAAAATAGAAGGTAGTAACATTTCACATATAAGAGGTTTGAGAAAGACTAGCTAGGATATGGCCTAGTATTAAATAACGATATCTTTAGTTTGACATTTATAACGCAACCGTTGCTTGCTTTACTAAGAGAGTGGTTGCATGATGGATTTGTTAAATTGGGCACTTCAGATCGGGATAAATGTTAGTCATAAGGACCCTAAGTCAAACAGTGTAGTGATGATTAAAAATTACCTGCTAATATAGCTTTATGCGCCTGGAACTCCCTGCCCCCGACCGCTAACGTGACGTCTGAGAACCTTTCGTTATCGAAGAGCGCGCCCAGATCGTCTGAGAGTCTGCATTCTGGCACTTTGAACTGCATCACATTGCTCTGTCCACTTATGTTTATGCTATCTGCGACAACTGACACTTCACAAAATATCGTCAGTTTGTCTTCTGGTAACAGACCATTTGCCTCATCTAACAAGAAATCCCTGGAAATGAAAAAAATAAATCGTCATTACTACGATTCTTCGAACAAATATAAAAACAATGTTTGTTCGTTTGTCCTGACTCCCGTGTACGTTCATAATACATTCATCCGATAGAAATGAAGTTAAGACAAAGGTTTGATTTAGATTTCGAAACTTGTCATGTTCTATTTTTTTTTCCATACAAATTACAAATACCCAACGCGATAAATAAGAACGCATTATTTTGACGTCATGAAAAGGTAAAGTCGTTGACATTTTGTAATTTTTGTGTGCAAAACAAGACAATGACCTACCTTTAAAATCTGTATATTAAGTAGACTTTGCGTAGAGACAAATAACAACATTAACAACTAACACGTATGGTCTTACCTCATTGACTATGTCCTACCTACATCATGTGCCTACTCGTCACCACACGTACATCATGTGCCTACTTAGGACCACACGGTCGTCGCAACCCAACCGAACGTCGGGCATATTGGTGCCCAATCCACATACATAAAGGAAAAAGAATACAAATTTTACTGCGTATATAGATTTGTATAATTGTTTTTATAAATATCGGCGCGTATACTATTTTCGCAACTAAAATCAGGAGTAACGTCTGACATTCTTGGGCGCTTCCTTTTCGCGGTCTCTATTTATAGTTTTCAAGGTAACCGTTAGATAATAAACCACTGCCGCTATCCCACGGAATCGACGTGGAATCCACGTCAGAGTTGTTCCACGGCCCATAAACATTAAATCTTTACTGGTACGCGCTGCTGCGCCATGTCACTGCAACATGTCTTTGATGTTACGGTGTAGGGCCACTAATTGTAAACATATGCCGCTTCAACGCCACTGACTAGTAGACGGAAAGATACATTCTAGATATTATCACAACCTTCTGTGTTATTTAGGATCGGCCTCAAGGTTTCGTCAGTCGTTTGTTACTATGGGAGCGGATTTAGCTCAAAGGTGATCGCAAGCGGAGAAGGCAACTGTAATGTGCAATACTTTTAAAGATATTCGTCTAGCAAAAAAATGTCTAGGTGTTTGGCGTAAATAGGTTTATGAATTGAGATCTGTAATTTAAATATCGTTCGATTTTGTTGTGATAGGAATAGTTTATAAATCTAATATTGCGACATTTTGGACTTTTAAAGAAAATAGCATAACATACTTTTTACAGTAAAAACGCCATATCACTCGTAAAAAGGTGACGTCTGAATATTTAATCGTAAACCACTTTTACGATTTTCGACGTAGGTTGTTACCACGCAACGAATATTTTAAGTTATAACAAGTAACATTTCACTTATGCACGGAGACTGATGAAATGGACGACATATAACATAACGATATCAATAGTGCCCCGTGGAGAGAGCTCACGATATTATCATACGAAGGGAATACTCCCCATTGTCATTAAATGGGGTCTGGCCCTTCTCCAGTTCAATCAAAGTTAGAGAGCGGGATATACATAATGGTTAAAAATGACACAGTACTCCTTGCGTCTAAAAATACTTTAAAAAACACGTATAGATTATGCTCACCTTCGTATAAACTTTTTGAACCCCCAATCTTTGCCTTGTACAAATCTGTATGCTCGCTGTGACTCCATTGCTTTTGTCTCTTCCCGTTTCGCGTTCAATATTGAGAATTTGAACTTTGCCCGCACTTCTGATTTATTACACGACACTAATAATAGATATAACGATAAATAGTCTTTGCTCTCTTCATCGAGTCCTTTGGGATTTACGCGAAGACACCACTTTAATTTGTCACTAGCACCGGCTGAGAAAGTCGATGATTTTAACACTTCACCCATCTCTTCTCTACAAAAACTAAAATTATTAATTGTCCACATATAACTGAATTTCACCACTTTGACCTGTAACAAAAGAAAACACAAAATTAATTAAAATAAACAGAGAACAAGGAAAACATGTAAAATACTATGGTAAATTACGGTTTACTGTATTATTAATGTCGAATGTTATCCTATTAATATTCACGTAGCATTAATAATCTCGCAATAAAAGTAAGTAGAAAGAAAAATACTTTAATCAGTCAAGACTTTCTCGAGCAAGATGCCCTCGAAAGGGCAGTTTCTGTCGCAAGCAATAAATCTTCAAGAAACGTATTTAGGGTCTATTATCCTCTGGTTTCTTACAATTTCTTTGTACTTTGTCACTAATTGCCTTGCTGACAGGTATCGAGTAAAACACACGGTCGACACGGGCCCACGCTTTACGACTTATTTATGGCAAATGAAAACTTCGGTAAACAAAACTCTACCAAGAGAAGGTTAGTCGGTGCCTCTTGTTTGCCGTATCTCCTGCTTTATTAACGACGGTCTCGTTAACTCGACAAATGAATGCAAACAAGCGTTTTATAAAGTATCTTTTTTTCAACTTTGTTAAAATATTTACATTGTCAATAAATGATAATAGTTGCGTTACAGAAATTAGACTGCTGAGTAAGTTATGCTAATAGGAGTAATGTGCGTTGGTGATGGGGCCCTGGTGCGGCCAGGGTGTACGGTTGGGCAGTGAAGGTCAGGAAGAGGTGGTCACGTCGTCGCGGGCGCAGGCTGGTCGCTGGTCGTTGCCCCCGACCGTTGCTTGGCTTGCGGGCTCGGGCTTGCGGTGCTGCTGGGGTCTTCGCCCGGTCGCCGACCCGATCCAAGGCCGCCCGCATCATCCCCGCACGTTGAGATAACGTCCGTTCGCAGATTTCAATGCAGACTAGCTACCTACCATACGTGGACTTGTCATGATTTACAAGCTTAACTACTTATGAATAAAAATCGATGCTTATTTTTTCTATCTATCAATTCAATCAATCTTCATTACGCAACCAATAGTAAGGTTTTAATTTTATTTTCTCTTGCCGTTCTTTGAAACTATCAGCAATTCCATAGCACGAAGAATATTAAAAACTCAGTTTTAAAATCTAATGATAATTTTTAAATGATAATGTAGACTAAAACACGAGTATTATATTCTACGAAAAAGACATTGAAAATAACTACAACATTGTTTGTATGAGCATAGTAAACTTGTCATCAGAATAACAAGTTGTCATCTCATGACGTGTCGTCAGCCATCAGCACAGTCGTAAAATGTTTGCTTCATTAACCCAATGTAGTGCTGGGATTACCATTTCGCATAGCAGTACTATTTATTATGTTTCGAACTCGCGAGGTGTTCATATGAAAGGAGCATTAATTCCGTCGATAACATGCGGTTTATTGTTGACGCGTTTCCAAGTAATGAAGAGAGTGGTTATCGCTCGGCACGTGTAGAGGCACAACGGCGCCGAGGACACGTGCGCACTCCGCACGCTGGAGATTCAGGGTTATGCACACGCGGAAATACCAACCGACCCACGACAAATCTATTGTTCACACCCGACAACATACTATGTTATACCTAAGTGAACATTAAGGTATACGAGCCGTTAATAACGGTCGGCGAAACATCATCAACGAACGCGTTGAAATTGAAAAACTTGAGGCAGAGACCTTAATAAGTATACGTGCCGAAGCGTCGGCGTGCACCAAGCGAAATAATTTACCGTTAACTTTCGCGAACTAAATAGTTTTTGGCAAAAAGCATCAAAAAAGGTAATACCGGGTCAGCGACTAAGTCGTCCAACGGTCGACACAATTGCTCTGAGCAGTGACCACCAAATGTCTCTTGTATCAGACTGGAGAAAAGCTTTAACGAGCTACGTTACATTAGGATGTAATCTACACCTCCATATAACAACACCATGTAAATAGAGGCATTTAGCATGAAAAATAAACCTTATAACAACTGAGATATGGCTTTAAACGTTACTATCGCTTATGAAATGGGAAACGGTTATTCACCGAAAATGAAAGAGTCACACACCGAGTCACATCGAAAATCATCAATAGTTTCTGGATGAACTCTACTTCGCAAAAGCGTTCGATCCGTCACGTTCCCATCCGATGACCGCGTACTGCAATTACTCGATAGCTAGCTTCTCCACACGTGACGCACAGTCACCTCCACACTTGAAGCGCCGACTTCGTATACATAATATGTGTATAAAACACACTTCCTTGTTGGTTTACAAGTTAACACAATCTGGTTGCGCGCGTAACGTTTCAAGTTCACCGATAACGGCGCCTTATCGTTTGTTCGTTCTTAGTCTCCTAGTACATCTTGACAAGTCGATCATTTATGACATCGACCATGGTTAAGTTTTACGAGATGACATTAACTTAATACGGCTAACCGGTACTGAAGGGTGTCATCTTAACTCTGTAAACATCGTCTAGTCATGACCTTTGCTTTTTCCGGTAAGCAAAAACGCCTAAATATACGAAAACACCTGCTAGCAAGGTTTTTTGGTAGTATATAGCCAAGGTTTTACAATAGTCAGAAACTAATTTAGAATTTATTTATTCATACAATACCGGGTAGATTATTTGTACGGGCATGACAACTAGGTACATTACATTCATACCTTCTTGGTTTTTAGCCTATCGACGCTTTTGTTTTTTAAGTTTATATCTAGAACATAGAAAATCAGCGGAAGCAGTAGACAAATTCTTGTGCCACAATTATAATCTTATTTATAAAAGCACAGCAGCAGGAAAAAATATATTTAATAGGATGTCAAATTGGTTTCTATTCTGGTACCTACCTACCCGTAGTCGTAACGTGTAGGAAGAATTTAAGATGCAATAATTAACTAGTCTGATTGGATTACAGTATGGACAGTCATATCGTATTCTACATATATGATCCCTTTCTCCACCAACACTGCTGGCATAGGCCTCTACAATTCCTAGTCCTCTGTCTTCTACACCATATCCCTCCTGGCCAGTCCATCGGGACTTCGTCCGTTAAAGGATCTAAGGTGTTTCAGCAAACCAGTCCCTGAGTGAAGAGCGCGAACTGATAAATGCAGTGGTTGGTGATCGGATTGATTGATTTTTTACGTAAGCTTGTGTGGTGTGGTGGTCATAAACCAGCTAAATAAGAGTAAATTACCTGTGTAAAGCACCAGTTCTCCGCGACGGGTGTGTTCCCGTCGTGCAACGGGCTGGGCACGCGGCTCACCGCCATCCCGCCGGCGCCGTTCGATGAGACGCGCGCCGACTGAGGAGCGGGCGCGCCGCCGCCCGACCCTCCACCGCCGCACTCGCTGCCCGACCCGAGCCTGCAACAAAACATACCACATTCATACTTGTGTTTGCTGTTTACTATAGTCTGTGTGCGGTCTATGCTAATAGATCTAGCGTTGAAATAAATACAGTTCAAAACGTTCATAATTAAAGTATTGAATTGCTACCCAGTGACGCTATGACTGAAACGGTATAGTTTACTAAAATCTGGTGTCTATGTTAATAGGTCGAGCGCTAGAATAACAAAAACTATATCTATCTTGAATGAAATTTACATAGATCTTTATATGCACTGTAATTCGATATGTTGCAGATGCTTCGGACTAGTTAGTAACCTTTTCTGTATAGCTCATCATGATGACGATGGTGACCACTTCAATATCTTAGCATTTTTAAAATAAGTTGCTTTAAAAAGGCACGTAATAAATTGATATCCAGAAATACCGTTAATCCTAAAAAAACAGCATTACTAGGAAACGATACATATTACCGTTGTACGCATACAATGCATCTGTGCAACTTCCACGTAAATCGATTTTACCTAGTAAGCTTTACTAGCAGCTTTTGTATGCCCTAGTACACCTTTTGTTCAACTAATAAATGCATTCGCAGGGCAGGGACAAATACACAGTCTACTAAATACACGTATTCGAATTTCTAGGTACCTCAAATGGTAAAACATTTCGTAACGGGATGTAGACCAAAGCAATGTTATTATGAATAGTTTTTCGTCGTAAAATAGTCAGCGGTTTCACTTGATGTATTTTACATAGACAAATTCAAACGATCGTTCAAACAAAGGCTACTCCGGTACCTGAACCCTACACTCGGGGGAGTTGGATGAGGCAAAATTGTTTGGGAACTTTGGCGTCAGGTAATAGTTTCGTTTCGTTCAGTTTATTTAGCCACCTAATAGTGTTAGTTCACTCGGAAATATAATAGAGTCTGGCCGCTCATAGATTTCATTGGTTAAACTTTAACAATAAATGAAGTATCTGTAAATTTTTATCTTACAAACTTTTTATTTTATAATTTGACCTAAACCTGGATTGAGATTTGTTTCATGTCAGACAAAGATTTTTCCATGAGGTGAATACTAAATTTAAAGGGTATACAGGGTGTATTTCTAACTTATCCCGTTGCAAAAATTCATTTAAAAAATCGTAACTCGAAAACTACGAAAAATAAGTAGAACATACATAGGAGTGATTCAGTTCAGTTACCCCTCAACACGAGGAATTTTTGGACGTCACTTTTCTGGCCACCCTGTCTAGTTTTGGTAACATTAGTC
This sequence comes from Anania hortulata, assembly GCA_963576865.1. Classification (NCBI taxonomy): domain Eukaryota; kingdom Metazoa; phylum Arthropoda; class Insecta; order Lepidoptera; family Crambidae; genus Anania; species Anania hortulata. Next base: position 13,167,630 of record OY756396.1, on the reverse strand, counting down.
GTTAATCAATAATGATTTACAATTGTTGTTAATTATAAGTTTCTTTAAGTGCCGTGTGGGGATGGCCGTATAGAATACACTTCCCCACCGCCAACAGGAGGCGTGTCGTAAGAGGCGACTAATTAATGTAGCACGAGACAGCGTCTGCGTGCGAAATCTTTAAAAAAAACTGCGCTCGCCATCCCGCCTGCCAAGCGTGGCGAGTATTAGCAACCCCCCCCCCCCCAATGAAAGTCGTTGGGGGGGGGGATTGACCGTTTAATATTCTACCTTATAAACCCTTTTTTTCTTTGTTCGCTCTCCTAATTTCACAATTTTAACCTAACCCAACTTTGTCTATCGAGACAATGTTCAGATAAATTGTGTGATTCATTTCATACTCAGTCTGCTATTCCGGTGTGCGACGCGTCCCAAACGACATGACTCAACAAAACATTAAATTACACATGACATAAATTCGTCAAAATCAAAAACTGTTGTCCTAAATATAAAAGCAGATAAATCTCTACTATACGTAGGAGTTACTGAAACGATTTTAAATTTAAATAAGAATACTGAAGTGAAATCATTGACATGTCAAGTGCTCGAACTGAAACATGAATGACGTACATCAGTTTTACTGACGCGTTAATCGAGCTGCTTTCAATCGAAAGTAGATTATAGAGAAAGGACGTCAATGGGGACCATAATTATAGCTATCTTTTCCAGTTTCTTAAAATTTCACCAATCATTTATATGTATCGAAATATCGATGCTTAAATATGTTACGTAAATGAAAAAAATAGGTGATTTTATAAAGGACAAAATGAAGTACATTCAGATACTACATAAGTAAACAAGCACAGCATTGTTAGGTACTGTGCGTTTGTAGGTGACCTACTAGCCGAAAGGCAATACTTCTCATGAAATTGAATGCAAGGCGAAAATGTAGCAACGTCGTAATACACCAATCAACGATTGCAGTTTCGCTTCCCAAATCTGGGACGCGAACACAATACATACAAACACATTTGCGTAGTAGTACGTGCGTAAGTACAGCAGAGCCGCCGGTTATGAACAATAAAGACCGGACGAAAGAAGAGTTGCAAGTATCATTTAGATTTTGGGTTTCGGTGCCGTCAAAATGTCGAGAGTATCTCTAAGTGGGACATGTACAATGCGTGAGATATGGCCGTCCTGCGAGACTTTCACGAGCTGTAGTTCGATTACCAAATACGCGTTAGAATCTGTGTCAGTTTCATCACCGCACTGCATCCGCTCACGGCAAGCGTGCGGTCGGGTGTGTGTAGTGGTTTAACTTTAAACGCACTGTCGCGGCTGCCCGGTGCTCACCGAGCGCCTCGGGCGGTCATTCACTACGACGAGCATCCTGCAACTCTACACCACAATGAAGCCACGACGCTCCTTCTTTTTTCGACCCAGCTGATACAAGTTAAAAGTTTAACACAAAATATAAAATTAAAAGCTTGTGATGCTCACGTGATATTAGCCCTGCGATGTGACATTGATGACACATGTTAATCAGATACAATAAATTAGGAGCACGACAAACGCAGGTCGTGTATGCACGTGAAGGGAAAGCGGATTTGCATTTCACGCCCACTGCCTCTTAGGTGCATGTAACCAAATTATGCTAAATTATTGGTATAAGAGTGCATTAAAATTTTGTTATATTACATAGAACTACAAAATTTACGAAACTCTATTTTTGTAACTATACCAGCAAAATTGTACGCAATGAATTCCAAACTTTGTTGAAGTTGTTACTAATAAATTAATGTGTTAGTAAAAATACCAATAATCCTCATAAATTACAATTATGCAGAGTTATGGTCTAAGTTTATTGGTTACACGTGTACCGAAGTAATAACTGTTAACTAATTATAGCTATTTCATTAAACTGGTCAAAGGCAGCTTATCGCGTCGCCGGCGTCGCCTTGCACTGCGCACAGCAGGCTTGTGGTCGCTAACAAGCGTGGTTATTGTGTCAGCCCCAGCCAGCCAGCCGCTGAATACTTACTGGAGCACTGATAAAATTAAACGTTAGAATTCGCTATTTCATCTTTGTTGTTCTACAATATTTTTAATAATCAATGATGCCTCGTAGTTGATTTTTCTTAAACCACCGTAAAATTTAGATAATTAGGTAGCCTAGTTGCTAGTTGAGCAATATGTGTGACGAACGAGGGCAGTTGCACATTGGAAACGGTGGACCATAAACAAATTACGTGACTACAAGGCCGATAGACGAGATGCCTAAACTGCGATTTCATGTTTAATATTGTGTTTGTGATTTTTACAGGAGAATGCTAGAGGATTCATGTTTACGCAATAAGCATTTGTAATGAAATCAATTTTGTGATAATATCGGAGCATCGAAGTCATGTTGAACATAAAAAATGTCACCACAACACAAAATAAAAGTAGGCTAAGTGAATTAATCTACGCGACCCAGAAAGAAGCCGCGTGGACGGAGAGCTATGATTATTAGATGGGACTAAGTGCACATAGGTACTCAATTGTAATGATATTATATAATAGGTCAATTTATAATTTTAGGAAGATAATAGTTTAACACCAATATTTTATCATTCATGACCGTGCTTTAGGAACTTGGGGTTTGTGATTAGAAAAGAAGCCAGAATAATGGTTACTACCTGCAACACGTTTAGGAGTATGTGATCAACTTTTCGTAGTGCGAGTGCTGATAAGATATCGCACGCGCAAAGAGTCGTCCGAGGTCGACCAACAATTTGCCACTGTGACAAATGGAGCGGCCCGACCGACCTACATTCAGTAAACCGCTCCTATGACGATTAACAATAGATGAATCATCTTATCACGCATCTTTAACGTTACCAAAAGCAGGTCAGGCACTCAAAAATTCAATGTCGTTTTCAGCGGAGCATAAAAGCAACGTGGTGGTGGTTATTTAGATTGAAGACATGAGGGTAAAGGGACAACCACTAACGGTGGGCGGACCGGACCACCCACGTAAGGGACAGGGCATGGCCACAAAAACACTCATTATCCTAAACTACTACTACTAACTCGTATGTAGTTAAGCATGTTAATATAAATCATTATCTATCTCTATAATATATCAATTCTTAAATAATTATAATCACTTAATAGGTAAAATATTAATCTGTGTGTAAAGATAGATAGACATACAGTTCAGCAAAAGATATAAATCAACAATCTTTATACCAACATGATGCAATAAACACATATTACTATGACTAACTTGAAAATTGTCAGTGGTTGTTGGCAACCAAAATAATATCCTGATTGCTAGTGAGATCAAGAGTTCGAGAATAATAAATCGTTTGTCCATTTATAATAAATACATGAAAAAAATATTTACGTCTGTAGATTATATTCAACTATACCTATATACAAATGCGGGTTGTTTGGACTTTGGAGTCAACAACCCGTGAAAGCTTAGGCAATCTACCTAGTACATCATCGGTCTCCCGCGGTCTTATTATAGATGTCACCCGACCTGCTCGCATCCTCTTCTATATTTAAGTCCTCTCGGCGTCGTTTCACAACATTTTTGGGATCAGCAGTATAAATCAAGATATCTTCAAACGATCACATTTTGCTATATGTTTTTGGGGTACCGTTGTAAAACAGGAACCACAGTTTCGTCCGTATGTCTTTCTGAATGTCACAGCTATTTTGTCCGCAGCCTAACAGTGCAAGCAAGTTTTTATTCGGCGTGATAGTTCCTTAACATGTGATTAACACTTTCGATAACTATTGCATTATACTTTTTTGTTGTTACGGAGACGAAGGCTCTAACGGTTTACTTGTAATTGTCGATCAACTTAAAATTTTACCTTAAATTAAAAATCGTGTTGTGCGTCCGCAAATATAGGTTTGCTTTGATAGAACTTACAGTTTGCATCACAACTATCAAGCCCTATTGACTTAAGATATAAGGAACTCTCTTTACTGCGCGTGTTCCGTCACGCATTGTTGGGAATTTTTTTATTTACATAAATAGTAAGCGGACGATCTACCTTATGGAAAGTGGCTATCATAGCCCATGGACATTTGCAACATACAATATGAGAGGTCGGCAATACTTATTGTAGACATAATTAAGAAAGAATTATGTTTGTTTTGTTAATGAATCATAATGTAGAGCCAAACTTCTTATTATTCTGTACTTAATAAGAAGAAAGTGTGTGCTTTTTAAAGCTTTCAGTAACGTGTATTTTTTCAATACAACCATAATATTAACATTTATGCCAAGATAGGTACAGGGGTGAACCATGTCTATTATACAGGTTGTTTTTGCGACATATAGTAGCAAAATCATTAATTCAATTGATTAAATTATTATTATGTGCGATTATTTGATCAAACCTGATAGGGTTCACAATAGCAAATGCTTTGCCATAAATTCGCAGTGAATAACAAAAGTGGCGGACACTTGGCGAGACAATAGAATCAGAATAAGGACGAGTAGAACAATAAGCGTCCTGATACGCATATGAGTGGTTTTATTTTTCAATCGCGGCTCATCGATGTAGCGGGCGAGCCAAGGGGGGAGAAGCAAGTGAGCAATGCCCTCTTTACGACAACTGCATGCTGTGACTCAGACGCCCTCAGGACGACCCGACATTATAGGGTCCTCGACTGGGCTCATCTGAAGGACGGCGTGTTTACCGCGCGCGAGCAAATAGTCCTACGGTATCGGTGCATTTTTGTAAACACTTGCATATAAAGTCCGAGAAATCGTACAAAGACAACTTAACAAATAATTTAACAGAAGATACAAAGACTCCATTGTTAATTGATGTCATTACAATCCTGTAACAGGAAAAATCGTCTTAGACTCAAGTGAGAATATTAAAACGTTCATAGCAGTAGGTATGTTGCACATCTGTAATTATACTGTAATATTAATATGTACATAAGATACACGACCGCTAAGCGACAATAGACATACATATCGGTCACTTGTCTTTGCGAAAACAATGATTAATGTTAAAAGTTTGATCTACAAAGTCAAGCCAAGACTATCACACACCACGGGCCGCAAAGCGATCATGTAATTCTGAATGATGACGAATGATGTGTTTGATTTCGTCTTGGAGTAGATATTATACGCAATGTATAACAACTGAAGAAGTTAAAGTAACGAGATCGTCGTGGTCATTTTATCAAGCAATATTAGTGATGTGCCGATGCCCTGATCCGAAGTTCACTATTTAAGACTTAGTTAGTTAAGTACCTACTACGGCAACAAGAGTGACCGTTTTTTGATGTCACGAAACTTTATAAAAACGAAAGAATAACTTCAACATATTTTTTTACCATTAACTCTTTTGTTATGGGGTACCTGGAGTACTGCAATGATATTTGTGAAAATAGAACTCTTCTTCTTTCATACTTATAATTTCCAAAAGTACACTACAAATCATAACATCCTAATTCATTTAAGATCAAAATAATAATAAATGGAAGTTTATTGACTTTTCAAATTAGTTTAAATCGGATTTTCGCATAATATGAGTACATCCTTAGGTTACCTTCGTGCAGTGGACGCTTTAATAACAGATGTATTGTGTTCATGGATGACCTACTGGTTATTGCGCTCGGTTCTAAGGGTATGACTTATGCTATAAATGGAAATATAAACACACGAGCACGACGTGGTGCTTTTTAGCTGATTTGGAATAAAAGGTAAGCACAAAAGCGAGAGACTTCAATAGGGCAGTAGGGAATCAACGTTTAAGATTGTTCACATAGTGTTTATACAAATGTTTACGCGGTAACCGCAACCACAAAACTGCCGACCGAGATGGTATCTTAAAAATGTTAATGTTAGTAATGCCATCTTCACAACTATACCATGAATGAACCAACAACAACACATGTCTATACAAGGTGTAGTTGTGAACAGCAACGCCTGACTCAGGGGTGATAGAACACATGAAAGTAATTACAAGAAAAATATAAAAAAATATTTAACTATTACTACATTAGTGAAAAATCTTGTTCAAAAGTATCCTAAAACTTTTGAGACGTGTGACTAATACGCACGGGAGGCGATAATGCTACGAGTACCACCCTCGCATACCCCGCTACACCACCGAGTATGCGGCCGCCGCCCCGAGAGAATGACCGATAGCTCGCCCGCGTATTAATACCATAATTTCTTGATTTCATGGATTTTTCATGAAAATTTAAGGTTTTTTTTTGGCATCAGTGTCAATGGCATCAGATGGGCGTTGTATTACAAAACCACACCTTTTATATTACTTATCTAGATACATAAATTATTACATTTGGGTAAGGGCCCTTGTTAACAAGGCGGTTTTGATCCGGGCCGGTGTAGAAGAGCGCCGGCTAGGTTTGACCACGGTTCTATACAAATATCAGATTTGTTAAAAACCTCAAACATCTAAGCCAAGCAAGACGTAGCTCGGTTAAAAATCACCGTAAGATATTTCAAAGCATTATTGGAACTTACTTAATCTATACTTAATATTTTAAAGCTGAAGGGTTTTTTTGGTTGGTTGAACGCTCTAATCTCAGAAACTACTGGTTTGAATTGAAAAATTACTATTGTTTTGGATAGTCCATTTATCGAGGAAGGTTATTGGCTATATAACATCACGCTAAGACTAATAGGAGCGGAGCATAAATGAAAAACGGGAAAAAATCCTTTTGGGAGTTTCCGTTGCGTGTGCTACGTAAACGGTTAAAGTTAGGCAAAAATTATGTATAACAAAATTGTTTCCCTTTAAAAGTTCTAAAAAAAGTCTGTGCCTTTATACATATTTATACTAAAAGACTGGAGTATTTTCAGTTAAATATTGTAAATGTAATAGTAAGTACCATTAATATTATGAAGTTATCATGATCAATCCAAAACTATGACGAAACAGTAGATTCTTGAAATTGGCTGTCATTTAAATAGAACCCACTACGATATTATGCCTTACCAAAAAAAAATAATGATAACTGGACGTCCCAATAAAAAGTTATGCGTGCGGCGTACGGCGTAAACCTAGGCGCTTCGAAAGTATATTAAAAATACACTAATAAATAAATGTTACTACACGTTGACAGAATTTTTTGAGGATAAATATTTTTTATTTTTTGATTAATTGCACATAATGACTTTTACACATTGACAATTTGACACATAATCATATATGCACATAATGACATTTGACACAATTTATTTATTTAATTTATATTTTTGACTTATTATTATTATTATATTTTTGACTTATTATTATTTTTTGACATTATTCATTAATTTATTTTATGTCTTGATCGGAACACGCTACTGTAATCCAATTTATTGATTTATTCATAATTTATAATGCTTTTTTATAATTTATTTAAATTCTTAATTGTTACAATTTTTTGACAAACGATTGGATTCTCTGTAGTTAAATTTAGTAATTATGTAATTTTTTCAGTTAAGTATTACCTTATTATTGTAAATTTAAAACGAAAAATATATTAATACCTACTACCTACTTTAATTTGCTATGCCCGACAGGGTCCATATGTCACCTGTACCTAAAAAAAACTAAATACGCGACAATATACGCGTCGAATTGAGAACCTCCTGGTTTTCCGCCTTAGCGGGACCTATACCTAAAGTTACGACCTCCAGACGTTCCACAGGCTAATGGTACGTACTTTAGCATGTTATGTGCTTTAGCGACGGAATAAACTTGATGATACTATCGAACAGCAGGAAAGGCTTCGTTCGAAATTACATTAGGTTTGAATAGAAGTACTTATATTGTTTTTGGTTATTGATAATAAATGTATTTCTCTATATATAAAAAGACAAGTCCCGACTCACTCATTATAAATAAATAAATAAATAAAATCCATTTATTTCAGGTTACTGAGACCCATAATGACATGATCACACATTATAAATAATAAAAATGAAAATATAGCATTCACTCATTCACTGACTGACTCACCAACGCCCAGCCCAAACCCTTGAATCTAGAATGATGAAACTGCACAGAACCACTGAACCTTTAATAAAATAAACAAGGAATAAAAACGGATTTTTGGAAATTTAACCTCTAAGGGGGTAAAAATGACGATTACAGTTTGTATGAAAGTTCTTCATTTCTGAAGTTAGAAAGATTTAAATTCGTATTTAAGCTACTCTTTATAAATAAAAAAAAATACTGTTTGCGGAGTTTTTGGGGAAAAGCATCGCTAAGGGAGTGAAATTGAGAGGGAAAATTTGTTTGGGAAAATATATATTTTTTAATCTATGGACTTGAAATTTGGCACAAATACTCACTAACAAAAATAAATGAATACCTGTTTCAGCATTTGTTAACTTGCACCCCTTTAGAGTGTCAAATAGGGGATGATGTAAAATTTCACCCAGCCCAAATAACTTAGGATAGAGACTTGAAATTTAGTCACTAGCTATAATTTGTGACATAAATGCTTACCAAAAAGGGATGGTATTGAAATGGGTTAAATTTCAATACAATCCCAAGAGAGTAAAATAGAGAGAGTCTTTAAACAACTTATAATACTGTCATTTTTCGCCAAAAATACACATTTCCTGAGATATATGCGTGTAAGATAACTCTGGCATACCAGTTGTAAAGCTTGGCGCGAGATTTCAGGCTGCATGGGTACCAACATCCTGTTAATTTCTACTATAAATTAGCATAATATTGTTTCAAATAAGAGGATTAGATTGGGACCGTATTTACTTAGTAAGGGTGATCCACCTTGGACTTCATCATCATTGTAGTCGTCCTAAGACCTTAATCACAATTAAAGCAAACCTAAATATAAAGGTTCGGTGTAGGTATATTTTGTTGTTTATTCCGAAAAACCCACTGACATTACTAAGAGACCTAACGATTTTCTGTGACAAACTAAATTACACGCGTGCGAAGCTGCGGGAAACAGCTAGTATTACATAAAAATGCTTTTTGATTTTTACTGTAAGCTCTCAGTAAATATTTTTAATACATTTATTATAACTCTGCAACAACCTTTCTAAAATACAATACTTTTTTCTGCTACTTAAATACTTACTTAAAAATGGCTTACTTCAGTTCAGTGCAAATAATAGGCATGATGTGCGGAATAATCAAACACGACATTTTCAAGGCTGCACAAGTCGTCATCGTCTCACAGTCCGTCGTACAGTGTAACAATAAGTGCTCAATGTCACACTCGATTAAGTAAGAAATACATAAAACTACAAGAATATTAACCGGCAGAAAGTTTAATTAAGGTATGGGTAAGCGTAGAGTCGTGTTATTCAATCAGCTTTAGCTGTCATTTGTTTTTGTTGTTAATTTTCGCGAAAATATCGGCAATTATGGCTATCCCGCAGGTTTTGTTGACAGATTGTCTGTTTTGTGAGATTTTCCTTGCCATGTAAAATAATCGAAGAAGCTAGTACAACGGGATGTCATTTATATAATTTATAAATGTAAATTCATCGAGTTAAAATAATGTTATTATACGATAATAAGCTTAAAGTTTTATCAAGTTTACTCGTACAGCTTAATCATTGTAGGTAGGAAGTCAAAATCAATGCCACAAACAGAAAGATAGACACATATCGCACAGAATTAAAAAACGACTTTACGTGATAATCTATCTTAAGTTTGGTTAATATTATTAGTTTATGTCATCTATTTTTACAATAAACTTCCTACTGTTCACAATGGTCACGTATCTAGTTCGTGATATATATGTGTTTATCTGTTTAAACACACCTACGTGTCAGTATGTTTTGCAAAACGTGACATTTGGATATTCACTATCTAAAGATTGATATAAGTTCTCGAAATGTTCAGATGAACTTATTTATTACACAAAACCAACGAAAGAATTGCTGACTGCCTAGTGACAAGAATATAATTTGGTTATGATTTGCAAGTCAATCGTTTTACGCTCATCAATGACCACATAGATATATGCTAACTAACAAGTAACGTTAGCATTATGCGAAGCAGTTACAAAATTAACCATTCCAGTGCTAAGAGTGAGAGAGTGTAGGCAGAATCTAGATATGCTTCGATTCGATCAAATAATTCAGATAGGTATACTCGTTATTCGTAACCCAAACCTAACCTGTGGTATTATTTTTAATTCAATAGTATGTTTGCTTTTCTTGTCTTTTGAACACAGGTCCTATAATAACGTTTAAACAAGAACCCTGCAAGGATTACTGCACACCAATTTCTGAAAAATTGATTTGCCCGTAAAGTAACAGTCGTGGAATCAAGTCGTAGTCAATAACTAACAATTTACTTAAACTTGCTACGGCGAATCCTACGGCGTTTTAATTGAACCAGACGATTTCGATGTATAGAGGAGTACAGGCACAGAATACCTAATACCTAAGAGCTTGTATTGTATGGCAAATTGCAACGGCAGTAGTGGCATAATTTGTAGCCAAGAACTGACAATTTAGTGACATTTGCTGCTACGGGTATAACTACGGCGATTTAATTGAGGATTCAGTAGTCGTATATTTGTAAAGGTTGTTGTTTTAGAGAATACGTAGATCTTCATTGTTTTTAAATGACTCGTTTGTTATCGCCAGGTTGAGTAAAAATTCTTGGTAGGGACAGTTTCAGTGCATATATTTTAAGAAGCCACATAAATGATTCATTTTTTTTAATCGATCGATTGAAGGACAAGGGAGACAGACGACCTGGTAAAGGTAGCAGAAAGCCGTTGGATGCTGGCCGGCCTTCTCCAATCGGCCAGTCTAAAGTCATTGAAAGGGCCTGTGTTCAGCAATGAAATCGATTGAAACGATCGATTTTCTGTTAATATATGAACATCGCACATCCCTACGCGGAACTAAACGCCACCTCTATTCGTCCGAGATAGTCGGGGACGCGCAAGGTGACCGCGACAAGCCGCGAGCAGATGCTGTCGCACTATTGCCGCATAGATACAGACGGGCTGGAACTACTACGCACATAAGTGCTATTGAAAAACAAAAAACAATTAAGTAGTAATGCGTTATTCATATTAGTCTCTATTTGTCTCTCTACACAGAGATAACATACATCAGTTTTCTTCCACAATTTTGTGGCATGTAACAAAAAAGTGACACAATCGAACGGTGAGATGTTGCACGAATTGATAGGATACGAAATAAATATTATTACATTGTTATCGTTTTGACATTGAAAGATAAACATTCAATGACAAACACAAAAATATGAATTGATAGCTGCGGCTACAGTTTATAGCCAGTGCCAGGCACACGTGAGCGAACCACTCATAGTCATGGTTCCGTTGGTAGGAACGGCAATCTCATCATCTAAGTTACATAATAACCACAGCTATTTTCACATCACGTCACAAACAACACAAAGTTACATGTATATTAAAACTCGATTAAAGAACATTCAATAATAATATATAGGATTGGCAAATTGCAAGCAACTGTCTCTTATCTAAACAATATTCAAGACACGGCTTCTGAATACCACTGAAGTTCCACTTGAGTCTTGGCGTCAATCCAAAGTCGTAGGGATAAGACAAGTCTCTTATATACGACTATTATATGTTTAGTGTGTACGTTGTGTAACTAGCTTTCTATGGGAAATACAAGGTCTCTATAATAATGATGTTTTGAAGGTTACTGTAATAATTTATGATATTACGTCAATGTATCAATAAAATGTAAAAAGACGAGTACCTAATGGAACTTTAGTTTCCTGATCCAAACAAAGTAAATACTATTATCATATTGTCGTTATTGTCTTTCCTCAACGAAGTATAAGTGGCGTAAGGAAACAGCAATATAATGAGCATAACCTCTGCTGTCGCTTAACAAACTGGTATGGCCTCGTGAAGTAACTCGAGCGATGGATCGACAAACTAAATAATGGTGAGACTGTGCGTTACGTCACGGCCTTCATGGGCGGTGCTGTGTGACGTAGCCACCAGCCCACCAGCCAGCCGCATGCATGCCTACCTGTTTGCACGTGGCCTTATAAACTAAACTAATTATGCATTTGCTAGCCCCAGGGAAAATATGTAAAAAGTAGCATTACCTATTTTAAAATATTAAAAGAACCGCATTTAATTAAATTAAAAAAAATAAAACTTTACGTACTTTAACCAAGGAGAGCGCGCGGTTTGCTGATTATACCTAGAAAGGAAATTAAAATATTCAAATAACAGAAATTCAATAGACGGCAGTAAGGTCTACTAGGATCAAGGCTTGTAGCACAAAAGATAATCATTGGCACCGCGAGGCGAGGATAAGCTACTAGGCGGAAGCGAGTGAGCGAGGCCGAGGACGAACGACCAATTCACAAACTACGTACAGGCAGCTGAAGCGGTAAACATTCCGATACCACGTATACCCATACTTCAACGCGTGTTGTGTTATGATAAAGTTCAGGAAATCGATAAACTATTTCACTATCTAGAATTAGATATTCTGCAGATAGCTTAGCACTTTTTAATTACGTAGGTGATATTAAATGGGTAATTTAGTATTATGTTGTTTGTAAAATTCCCGATAAGCTATTATCAAAGACCAGCTACACCACATACTAACATAGAGAATTATAAAGATTCAAATTATGTATATAAAAGTACATTATGTAACAGTTAACACATAATCAAAAGAGGAGAGAACGAAAAAAAAACGTATTTATTTTCCCAAGACCCAGAAGTAAACCGGATCAATTCTGAACGAGCCGTGTGTCAATTTATTATGATGACACTCGGTGTTTTAAATACAAAGAGTGATGCGAGCAAGAGTAAACGGGCCGATTATGCAACATTCCGCGACACACGCCGTCGATGCAAGGTGGGCGAGCGCGAGGAACCGCGACCGACACAGCTCGCGCCTCGCCTTACATGCAACTAACATTTGGCAACACATTGGAAAGCTAAGGCTTCGACAGCCGTGAAACGCGGCATGGAAACGCTAATCTAATTGGGATAGATTGATTTATGATTCAAACAAGAAACTGTGCCACCTCGGCCCTGCTGCACCGCGTTCTACATTGTTTTAACATGAATATGCAAACAGATCTCAGACTGTGCAGAGGCAAACGTTTAACGTTATACTAGCTAGTTTAAACATTTATAATCTTTTACGAGTCTACGAATCTATATTTCACACACAGAGCTAAGACTAGTAAAAATTTGGTAATGAAAAAGGGTGACGTAGCCCGGCCTTACATTTTATTGTCCTACGAATTACTAGATGACTAAAATGATTGGCGGGACCTTGAATTCAGCCTAATATAAATTGTATGACCCCACTTCCTCAAACGGTCGCGAGGGTCGTCGTTGTCAATTACGTTTAATTCTATGATGGTCAAAGTAGATAGAGCCTTGGTTGGAAAATAAAAATGTCAGGGTGCAGAGTTAATAAAATGGTTTGGTATCGGTAGCCCTGACATATCATGGTAGTTGGTCGGTAGTGTGTGGGGGTCGTTTAAAGCTGTGTGCGTGTGTCAAGCTCTAAACTGACGCTTCAGTCGGTACCAGCTCAACACCGTCATCGAGAACGCGACCCGGTTCGCTGTTCGAGAAAGCATCGACAAAACTCGGTTGAGGCCGCACACAACCAAGCGGACGTACACTTTCAGTCTTCGTATGCGGACCGTGTGTATTAACTACTAGATAAAAAATTATAGAAAACATTAAATATTAAAAGTTTTGTAGAAAAGTGTTGTATTTTTGAAGTATAATAATAACCGATTGTTTGACTGCTTGTAGCTAGATTTGATTCGACAACTTTATTTTGTTATTACTACATGACACATCATATCATTTTAGTAAGTTTAACTCATTATAATAATATAAACAGTACCGCGACTGACTGACAAGTCACGCACAGCCTAAACGCATAAACCTAGCGATTTCAAATTTAAAAGACGGGGTTTGTAGGGGCTGATTATACAATAGAATTTTGAAGTTGCGGGGAACCGCGTAGACGCTGTATAAAAAATTTTATATTTTAAATTTGATCTAAAATAGTCATTGTGGATTTTCATCATTAGTTCTTTTAAGGCATAGAAAGAAAAAAAAAACACCATGTTACCGGTGAATTTTAGGCAGTTAAAAATAAATTAGATCAGTGGCACCAGCTACGTAGTAGAACCTTGGATATGACGCCCCCGTTCTACTTTCCTACATCTTAACAATGCGTTAATCACCATCTGTCAGGGAGTTATAAATTGGCATACACGTGATCTAGCAACGATTATCCTAGAGTTATAAAAATTGCGAAATGATTATAACCCTATTAACGAATCGAATGCTACCGAAGAGAATTACGTAACATACATACATAGAATTTGGGAATAAGAATTTACAAAATCTAAAACTAAACATATCTCTAACATAAAGGTTTAACATTAAATACGTTACGTTTTGTATATTAATACGACACGTCTTTTTTGCAGTTACGTAATAAAAATAAATAAGTATTTATTTTGACTCATCACTTCATCAGTGATATAAAATCTATGGCGTCAGTCATTACATTACCCAGTTTATTCTGTTGTAGCGGGAAAAACGGGGTCAAATTTGGCATTGTAATGCATTTGACCTACATGGCAAATGAGTGGCATTTGAAAAAGTTAGGCAAGGTATTGGGTGTTGTGTTGAGAGTTCAGGGTTCTTAAAACGTGTTCAGTGAAATATTATATTTAATGATACTTGATTCTATTTACAGTTTGTAAATAGTACCTATTACCGTGATATTACTGCAGAGCCGTCAGCTATAAATTTATGTGATTCGGTAGCTTTTGAAAAGGAAAGTATACTTAAATAGTTATTCCTTTGTGGAAGCTATTCTTTTTGAAGTTATTATTATTCTATTTCTGTCGTAATTTTGTTCCAGCAACAAAAAAAATCGAAGACCTTAGTAGAAATATACTTAAAAGTCAATGTTTATCCAAGCTAAGCACATAAAGCTGTATTTTTTAATTTATTATTTAGCCCTGTGCGTGCGATCTTCACCTCATAACTACGAGCACGCCAGTTTCGGGTCATGCCACACAGAAGGGGCACAAGGTAAAAGATGGTGCATTGAAAACGGCCTTAAGCCCAATAGCGATCTGCGTGTTGCTTCCTATTGGCGTCGAGGCGACAATGCCACAGCCGCTGACGGTCGGCTCTCGGCTCTCATGAAGGTGACGCTGCAAAGGTCGATCACCATTCGAGCACTAACCCGAAGCCTGTTTTAACCTCACCTTAACCACTCTCATAAAACCCCATTTTTTTCACCTTGCTTTAAAGTGTAGGCAAATCAACGCGATCCGAACAAACCCTTGAAAGTAAAATGTCAAATGCGAATGGACCGACCTCTAACGTAGACAACTTTTATTTATCATCTGCGGGAGGGGAACACCATTCTAAAATGTCGCGGAAGTAGAACAGCATTAGATTCCAATTATTCAACCAAATTATTGTGACATTGTGATTAAAATTTGTAACTTTGTAAAAATGAAAGGCTAAATGCATCTATTAATAGTAGCCGCGCCATTAGTCGTTATTCAAAATGTGATTATGTATAACGACTAATTTCCAAATTTACATTACCAGCATAAAAAAGAAGATAATTATAACGTAAATATTACGAAAAATTAATTCATGACAGCAAGCACAGGAACAGCAAGGAAAGGTTGTGAAACCAGTTACTTGACAAAATAATGTCAACTTAATAACAAGGTGAAAACCAGTGACCCTAAACCATTAAACAGAGCTAAGTAAGGTGAGCTCAAACACTCAAGTTTACGGGTCAACCGGCACAGGGCTACCGGTGGGAGGCACAGGGGTTTGAAGGGCGTAGGGCCCGCGGGGGAGGACCCTGACATAGATCCGAACTCATCAGTGAACCGCTCCGAGGCCTCGAGATTCGGCTTCTATATAATCATCGATTCCTCGACGCACCACGGCGTGTTACGCACAAAATGGGTCAACGCGCTCTCCGAGCCCGTGGAGTACGCCCGATGTCCCCGTTCCGAATTGCTCCCTCGGCAAATTAACGCCTCTGCTGCCGTGCTCCAAATCGGCCACGGATAAATTTATAAAGCTAGATATACATACACATGCATCTTGTTTATTTTTTACTGGGACACACTCATTAGCTTCAATATAAACTAGGACTCCTGACTCTACGCCTTGGGATCATAATAAACACGTCATCACAAGTTTCTTTGGTTTGGTTACAGTTTCACGGGATAAGTTCATTCCCGCCAAAAATATAATAATGAAAACTGCCTAGCACCTATATGCGGCAAATACATGCAATGTTTGCAGATATTTAATGTTAATACAATGGAAAAAATATATAAGTAAACATTTGAACCAGTGACCAGAACCAGAACCATGCTGAAAGATTGATGTGATACCTACCAAATCTTATATACATCAGCCTTTTTTTTTTTACAAATTAACAAAGTGAGAGAAATAGATGTGATAGATCTCTATTGAAAAGTCAGGCTATTACGCTGTCAGAATGAGTTGAGCAGCATTAGCAAAAAGAAAAGCGAGTCGTTTAGAGCCGCGAGTTGGTGAAACTATAATCGAGATCATCGCACAAAAGAGAAGGCGCCACGCATAGCGCCGAAGAAACGACAGCGACGCACTTTCCATCGACAAAGACGCGTTATTCAAATTATAAAGTTTCACCAAAGAAACAATTTGACTCACCCATTCTCTCGATTCCCTTAAATAAATGCACCGTTAATACTGGCGACCGTAACAACAATAAGAGCGAGAACAAACCAAGCACAATCGAAACGATCGAATGCAACATAAATTACCTCAAGTTTTACAAATTCCGCTTCGTTCTTTTACGAATTTTCTCAAACAAATATTAGCTGTGTTTTTAAATAGCCTTGGCCTTGTGAAACGTACACACCGCGATAATAAAACACAGTTGGAAATACATAATGACTACAAACAAAGTTATACTGATGTGCGTTATTGTTACGTAAAACTTTATTAGGTAAGCTAATTTACAGTAATCTATATACATATATAAATGAATCTCTATTCCCCTTGGTCATCGCATCACGCGTAAACAGATAAAACAATTTTGCTAATTCTTTTTTTGTTGCGTGAATTATTGTCAGGAGAAGGTTCTTTTAAAAGAATAAACTTAAAAAGTTGCGCAGAAAATCCTTTAAGAATAAACTAAAGACCACGCGAACGAAGTCGCGGGCAACAGCTAGTTAGATATAAAATCTACATTACATCTACAGTAAGGTTTAGTCACTGACCTGTAGTCAGTGACAGACAACCACCTTCCACCAATTCGCACTGGGCCCGCGTGGTGGTGTATGGCTCAAACTACCTCTTAGTGGAGGTGAGGCCTGTACCCGCAGTGGGACGAATAGAGGCATACCTACTTAGATAAAAGATAGCCATATAAGAAATGATTCAAGATGAAGGGTCGATTATTGACAAGAAAACAGCAATGATGCTATTAGAATTTGGAACAAAGCCAGTGTTATAGCAAACGAGCTTATCTTTTGGTTTTTATAGACTTGGCATTCATTATTTGAGCGTAACACCATTTTGTTTCGCCTAACGGACAGTTCTGTTTAACTAAGCGTTATCGTAACCAAAATACAACTT
Source organism: Anania hortulata (assembly GCA_963576865.1). Classification (NCBI taxonomy): domain Eukaryota; kingdom Metazoa; phylum Arthropoda; class Insecta; order Lepidoptera; family Crambidae; genus Anania; species Anania hortulata. The sequence continues at coordinate 13,150,008 of OY756396.1, read as the reverse complement.
CGCTGCCGCCAAAACCCACTTTAGTTATCGCATTCCGCTGTCAGCGAAACAGGAGCACGGAGTTGAGAGCGGGCCCAGCCCGGCACAATCTCTCGCTTGCGAGTGCGCACCGGCCCTCGGCTAAATTGATACATTCTTGCGAAATAACCTCGCCCAACTTATTTGAAACACAATCACAACAAATAGAAAGGCTTCGCTGAAACAACAGCAAGGTGATAAGCAAGAAAGTATGCCTGATATTTGTATGTGTTCGTATCAGAAAACTGACGCATACAACAATGAGTAAAATTCTCGCAGAGCGCAAGGCGAAAAAAAGTTTCAATGAATTCTTTTGACGAGCATGGCGAAACGGTACACCTTGCAAGACCATTAGACATAATTGCATACCTACCTTACCTACTATTAAAACGAATTAAATATTAGGGATTGATGTAAGCCAATTACTCATACAGTAACTATGAAGAATGTTACATACGAGTATTAGTTATTATTGCAAGTATCTTTTATGGAAACTTATAATCATCTTTTATTAATAGTATTAGCATAGATATGTGAAACATATTATCGTCACCACACAAATGCAACACACACACACAATATATTGAAAACGAAACTAACAAAATATTTAAGCTTTTCCTGTACGAGCAGTACACAACTGAAGCATTAGGGACGGGGAAAATGCAAGCTGGGGTCGAGTCGCGGCGGTGCCACCTACCCGCAACGTGCTGCTTCTCCGTGCATTCTCCGTGCCGGTCGACGACCTCTGGAAGGCGCATCTCCGCAAATCCTTATTTCTGCCCACATCAATATAAGTATCTAACTACAGACGTTTCGACGTCGCATGCTTAGGGGAGAACGAAGACGATGGAGCAAATATATCTTTACCTAACTATAAGTGTTTCGCAGAAACGTTTGCCTTCCTGAAAAGGTACTTTACAGTGTTCCAACATTGAACGGTTTTGCAATAACACGGCGGATGGTAGGTATTGGTATATTGTACGTCGTTTTAATGAAATGATTTGCAAATACAACGTGATATGGATAAAGTAAGGACATCAACAATAAAATAGAGAATGTTTTGAGCGTACTTTTACAAAAAGAGGCAACGAAAAAAAGATATTGGATAGAAGTCGGCCAGCGACTGCTTTCCGGTCGCGTCTAAATCGCTACCTGCTTAAGGGTGAATCGAGTTCCCTGATCAACTCAAATAATAAATCATCTGAGTCACATCATTCCAGAGTTTATTTTTTACGTTACATGCACATGGCATTGCATTTGAAATTTAGTTGATCAATACGGCAGTATAGATCAAATTTACACTAATAACGAATGTATCGAGAGTGGATTTAGCAACAGTTGTGGAGTTGCTTAATTATAAAATTTACATCAAGATTAAATCAAGTAACACGAGTTAACAACAGTTACAAAAATTGGTAAGTTATTTCGACCGTTAACTTCACATTTTGGTTTTGAGGGTTTTTATTGCCCTGCATAGGTCCCGCGCGTTGATAATTATCAAATCCAACACCACATCAAAAATAAAGGGAACATGTACAGGGGATTCGTTAATATTTAGGGTTCCCGTAACGAAAGAGGGTGCGAAGGAATATATAGAAAACATAGAAATAGCATCAACGACATGCTTCGTGTTCCGTTTATGGGGGAAACCCAGTTAACTGATATTATTTGAGTGCGTTAACGACAGAAATTTCAGGTTTTGACTTATTAATCAAATTTAATGTTGATATTGTTTATTAACTACTTACTAATAGTGGAAGTAGTAAAAGTGCCTCGATTTCTAAACGCTCCCTCTACTACCTGTCGTTTGACGTTTAGCTTACACAACAAGGAAAGTTAAATGCGCGTGGGGCAAAGCAACTTTCGCCCATTGTAGCGATAAATAATAAACGAAATCATCAACACACCATAATAAAGCATTACAGGAAGTTAGTACAAAATTACACAAAGGGTATAGCAGGGTCATAACCACAGTCCACAAGGCAGAGGAAAGGTCTGACCATAAACTAATTCCGTACCTGTCTCAACTTCTAAATCAAATAACGACCCAACCGTCGGCAAGTCCTTCGATGAGCATGATAAAATAAACTAGTTCCGTGTTGACTCCAACAACCAAAATAGCTCACCTGGCTAAGGCCATTATTCGTTCGTATAATCCAATTTTCCAAAACAGTGGCACCACTTCGAATTCACAAATCACAAGCGAAGATGATAAAAAGTTAATGTTCACATATACCGATAATCACCGGTATGCGAAAGTGTATCACGTTTGACAGTTTCACTTCACCACATGGCTGTCGATTTGCGCACGGTGTCGTTACAGACGTACGCAACGCTCGACGTCTGACGGGCGACTGGAGTGTAGAGTCGTCAAGTGCGACCGATTGGGGGTCGCAGTGTGGCTCAGCGCGGAGCGGAGGCGCGGGGTCAGCGAGGGCGGAGCGCCCGGCAGCCGGCACCCGCGGGACAGCTGCGCACCACGGACCCTTTCTCCGCTCCATCTCCATTGCGATGGTGAAAGCTTAAGCCTGTTCACAAGCTCTTCAATATACCAATTTAAGCAATCGAATTCAGCATTTATGCTCGTACGTATTAAAATGTTTAAGTATATTAAAAACACTAATTTACCCATTGAAATAGTTAAACAAAACCAAGCATCCTAAAAATATTGACAAAAATTCGATTAGTTCATTCAAATGAAATTTACATCAAATAATAGACTACATTACATTGTAATTTCATTCAAAATCTATTATTTCAAACATCCGTAATATCAAGCATACGTAAACGAGACACAATAGAAATTCTATTGTTATGCGGTCTCATGAGACCGCTTGGATGTTAACGGGTTGAAGAGCATTTCAAACATTTAGCAAAAACAAAATACAGTGTGTACTTTGTATGTTTTTCATACATGATTTTAAGAATAAACACTCACATTTCATTAAAAAATATTTTATTCATTACTTTAAAGACAAATGTCTAGGTTCTAGACTTTCGTTTTCTAAAACGAAAATCCCAGTGGACACTGCACATTTTACAAATAATTAAAACCGACTATTAACCAAATCTAATTAAAATAAAAGGCTACGAATCTGTAACTCTACCTACATCGTTGCTAACATATGAATAAAAAACGAAATCAAAACGTCGGAGAGTGGTTTATTTTACAAATCCTTCAGACACACTGTAGCAGACCTAAAATATTAAATTGCAAGTGTAAGTTGGTTCAGTGCACGAAGGGAGAAGTTGTTGCCCCCGTATAGAGCCTTGAGCCGCTCTGTAGCGGACGAAGCTCAGCATATATCAAGTCGACCGCGTTTTAAACTCTACGCCTGCGAATTAGGGTCGGCGAAAGATTAAGAGCAGCAAATGGTTTCAACGGTTCGGTCGGCGACAAAATGGAATGATACTGTTTACTCGTACATATTGGGCTCTTCTTCTAATTACATTACCGACAAGACAACAGAGACCGTGTATGCAATAAAGAAACATTCAATTCGAAATAAACACAAACGTCTTTGTCTTTACTACAACAATAGCACAGAGTAGTAATTTTAAAATTGATAATATAAAGCATTTTAACGACAACATAATAAACTTTGTCGTTACAAACTAATTTTATGTCTAATGGAAGTATTCAAATAAATGCAGTATCTAATTATCTCTCTTATTTGATATACTGCATGCAATCGTGTTAACAAAATTAGTTTTGTTCAGAAACTGCGTAAAAATTTAAAGTTTTGGAACAAAGGATAAATAATACAATATAAGTTAAACGTGGATTGAATATGATTCATAATGAACAGTGATAGAAGGCAGACGAATTGCCCGGCGCAGTCGTACGTAATGCGTGCATTGGCTGCGACGTTAGAATAATGCGAATGCCACTGGGAGGGTACACCAAAGTCATCCAGTCATATCCCTTCAATGACGTCTCGAGCACTCGTCGACCTTGGTTCGCGCTTCAGGGTTAACCTCCCAAGGGGAAAAGGCCCTTCAGACTTGAATTCCTTAACCCCACCTACCTGCTGCTATTGTGTTTAAATCTTTTGTTCTTCATATTTTGTGTAATTTTGTTTGTTTATGTATCGTTATTTGAGTCTACCTTATGATTTGAGTCGAAAATATATAACGTGCCGAAAAAAAAAGATTATTGGCACAAAAATTGTCACATGAAGAAAAAATATAAAAGAGTAAAACAGTGCAGGTGCAGGATTTTAGCAAGTTATTAATAATAAAGTTTTAAAAAAACGTCATATTATTATTGTTTTTAGAAAAAGTGAAGTTTTCCATGTTGTTATCTACAATATTAAAAAATATGAAGATGGTAGGTAGCAAGTATTCTGAACAACGAATAGTCATGATTTGTTTACACTCATGTGATCATGTTCATAAATAATTCATCTTAATCATTGTGAAAGAATAAGATTAGTAAGTATAGGGCATTTTTTCTTAGACTGAAACTCTCAAACAAAATGATTAATCGATTTTAAATGGTATTAGGCACATTTTGTGCCATGCCCGTATAGTGAAATACCGTCCGGTCCACGTTTTATTAAATTGAAATAGTCATCTAAAATTAAATGAACGTGTCTGTTATGTATTTTCGTTTTGTAGTGACTAATCAACGTTGCTATTGTCATGTTTCTGCTTTGTTTATGTATTTCGTAAATATTTTACGGCTTCCTTCACTAATTCTTTATGTTGTGGATTTAATACAATTCTTCTAAACTTTAGGCAGTTAAGTGCGCGGTTGCCTGATACGGCATGCGGCTTGATGATGCTTCACACTATTTCATTATACACAGGGTGGGCCACAAATACCGACTATCACTAAAAATAGAATTATTTTAAATTTTTCTCAAAATGGTCCGAGTTAGTCTAAGCTTATCCCATCAATTGATAAAGCTCAACTCTATCTGGTGATTAGATCAACGATACTTTGCAGAAATTCTATGATTACTAATGTCAAACAATGCCACCAATTAAAGGGTTAACACAAGATAAAAAGCTATTTATATTTAAAGCGATTACATGTCTGAGATACACAATATTGATATGTTCAACGCAGCGGCAATCGCAGCGTAAGACAATGTAAAATCGTGAGGCGGCAAACGGGATACGTTTGCCGAATGCGTCTTTCGCAACGAATGCTGCATAGAGTAACCGCGCGCTTTAAACATGGAAGGAAGATACATAAAATGGAGATTCGTGGCAACCGCAAATTCTCTTCTTGGGTGAGGTTAATAAGCTTAGTTTACAAAAGGTCGATTTAAAAAGTAGAGCACTTTTAAAACAACTACAAATTACAAAGTAAATGACAGTCATTTAAAAGATGTCATTTTAAAAATTAAATTTTTAAGTTCATTCTTGGGACCCATTAAATTCTGTGGATTTTACACATTTACATTACTTTTAAATTTTATTGCTCACGCAGTCGCTAGCGTTTTTAAACTGTGAAAGGTAAACTGTTTCTTTATTTATTGTGCAATAATTAAATCGATGCTGTTATTCTTTCACTGATATTAGATAAAAAGGTTCACTTCCTAAGAGACATATAGGCTAAACTTTTATCAACCGTTTTCAAGACCCCTTGGGACGCGCTATAAAGCCTGCCTATAATAAACCAAAAATCACAGCGGAGCCGCAGGAAAAGCTTAGCGTCCATAATACCGTTTCATGAAACTGTTAAACAGCATCAAAAAATGGCTTTTCGAACCAGAAAGTTTGCTGATCGACTAGATATTTTCAGTTTTGATATGCAAAATTAAATTGCATTGCAAAGAAAAGTTTAATTACACCTCGTATTCTGTTTAGACACAAATTGTTTTACGCACGAGTATGTAATTTGCATGAGTTTGTTTGCAGTTGTGTCGTGTTAGGTGGAGTTGGCGCGTGGGCGCGGTCCCTGCCATCATCACAGGCTGCGCTATGACCTGGATCCTTGCATCAAGGCCACTGGGCCGGATTATAATACCTCACCCCATTTACATAGCACCCCAACACACCTCAGCGTTACATTATAATTATAAATTGGTTTTTGCTCAAAGTCGTCACTTGTTATGACGGGACTTTTTATAATCTCTCAGATAAAAGATCCTAGGATAAGCTTTGGATATTTTTTTGTAGTGGACCAATGTTCACATACTATTACATATACTTACATTATTACTTGTTTAAACAAAATACTATATTATATATGCACATAAGTAAGTTAAAATAAACTTAAATAATAATAATACTGAAAGAACTTCATGATCATTTATGGACATGGCTTGGTAGTTTAGTTATCATTTTAATTAGCATAAGAACAGCAGTTGCTTGCTAAGATAATATTTCAATAAAAAATCTATCTGATATAAAATAAGTGAAAAAAGCACTCTCATCCAATTTAAACTGGCCTAATCCAACTCTGAAAGACGCGCAACAATTGGATGAGTGTGCTTTACATTATAATTCATTCTTTTTTATTTTTAAATCGTGAGCTTCTGTTTGTAATGATAATAACAACTACATACCGAATGTCCATCATCCACGTATTTACTTTTTAGAAACGGCAACAAGTGCCTCAGATCCGCTCGCGCGCACTTTCCTCGATTAACTTTCTCATTTACAATTCGAGTTGACCTTTCCTTTCTATGGCGCTCACTTCGAAAGGGTCAATTGACAATTCAAATTCATGACACTGAAACTTGGTGAGGCCGCTTGATAAACACTGTATTAATATTGCCCTAATACTTTTAAATTCGTTGTATTGTATGTTGAGATATAAATTGGCAATTGAACACATGTTTGAATTTCCATTTATGTCTTATCGGGTTTTTTGGGTAGAAACGGAATTAACGATGTTACAGTTGGTCATTTATAGTTTAAAAGTGCGGAGTTGGTATTGACTGACTTATTAGAATAAACAAAATAATAATGTAGTAAGCAATATTTATATTTGGAAAATTATATTTAGAAAGTAAGTAATTAAATAAAAAGAATCCACTGTTAAACCGTGCGCTATTACTTCAGAATTTATATTTAATTAAACATAGAAAATTATAATAATGAATAATTAAAATTATCCAAGTATCAAATCAAATTATATATAATTATTATAGTATTTTTTTGTTAAAAGTGCATGAATGAATTAATAAATTAAACAAATTTAATGAACGAAGAACCAGATGTGGTCCCCGGAACACGCAAAGTAAGGTTATCGACTATGGAGTCTAATAAAATAAATCAAGTTTTATTTGTATGCGAGTCGTATTCTATTCTCCGTAATATTAAGTAAGTAGTATTATTTGAAAGTATTATTTTTACTAATATCAGAATCACAAATTAAGCATTACTCTAAATCTGTCAAACATTTGCTCATAAATATGATAATAGTAAAATTTGAATAATAACATTTTAATATTATGTTTATGCCCTGATAATACACGATTGTAGCTACACTTAAGATATCACCATCACCACACAAGTTACCTATACGGGAAATAAAAAGCCGGATTGTTTCTCGCACAAAGCACAAAATAAATAATAGTTCAAGTACTCAAAGGCTTAGTTACATAACCATGCAACACCGAGGAAAGGCTCTGCCAGCATGCTTGCCGCGCTTTAATTTTTAGATAGAAACTTTTTAGGTTATTTTATTTATTGTTTTTAGGGTTCCGTACCCAAAGGGTAAAATGGGACCCTAATTATCACTTAGACAGTCCGTCTGTCTGTCACCAGGCGGTATCTCATGAACCGCGATAGCTAGACAGTTAAAATTTTCTCAGATGATGTGTTTCTATTGCCGCTATAACAACAAATACTAAAACAGAATAAAAATAATATTTAAGTTGGGCTTCAACAAACGCGATTTTTTTTGCCGTATTTTGCTTTATATTAATAACGGCAACAGGTAGACGCTTAAAATATTTACAGAATATTTAATTGTACATTTACTTTTTTTTTAAATATATAAAATTAGTTTTTAGCTCGATATTAATAGATACTGATACGGAACCCTTCCTGCTTGAGTCCGACTCTATAATAAATTATATTTCATCGCTTATAAAAGTGTTTTTTATTTATGTTTGCATGCTACCTATATCTTATTGCTAAATAGGGCTTTAAACAATAATAATTATAGTTTTTAACTGTACGCTTATTACCTACCTATTTATGGCAAATAAAGATATTTCAATTTGAACCATCTAACTAATAGGTACGTTTATAAGGACGACTGTTTCAAAGCGCATTGTGAGTCACTGCACGTTTGTATTTTAAAGGTCTGTGAAGGATTCGGTGGTGGTTTGCCTTTTTGTTCCACGAATATACAGGAAAATGGCACAATACCGCAGGACTGACGCTGATGTCATTATAGGCAACATCGTATCGTATTCGTATGTAGAATTGTAGATAAGTGTGGTTTGATACGATTTAGGTACCTACTTAAATGTTATAATATTTTATTAAACAATATTTTAGGTAGAGGGCATTTAGCATTTTCGCAACATTTCTGAGTCCGATGAACTAAAATTAAAAATAGAACTCTTTTACAAATAAAATATAAATATATATATATATAATAACACGACTGCTGTTACTTATTAAAAGCGAACTAATAAGTTTTTGAATTATTATTTTGATTTCAATTTTTTTTAGCAATGCGTCGAACATCGAAAAGTACATTTTTTTTTTTAATATATCAAAGCTACCCCTACTTAATACCTACTTCTATTTTAATACCCCTTTTAATAAGTTAGGAAGACTTTTTTTCGTTGGTTTGCACATAATTAATTATATATAATTCGCTACCTACATAAATTGTTTTTATTATGACATCCATCGCATAGCCTATGTCATCCGGGAGAACGTAAGAATTCGAATAATGCCTCATATACATCAAAATCGGTTATTGCGTTTAGTCGTAATGTAAAAAAAAGAAACATACACACATTGATTTAAAAAGTAAAGATAAGGCTGACAGAACAATTCACATTGCACTTTCGCCATACATGACACACTAACGCCATCTATAAGACTATAATGTCAACTGTTAAACCGCATCACAGATGTAACCTTGTCAGAGCGGCTTATAATTAAAGAGGAACTCGGTAAAAAAACTTTTCTTATTTTATATATTATAATATTTAAAGAGTTATCATAGTAAATATAGCTTTTTGCTTGCTTAAATAAAAATACGACACCATGTTTTATTTCGCCAAGGATCAGTAGAAAATCTACACTTAAAAACGTAGTTATTTCTTTGTACTTTACACTTACTACGTTAAAATACACGTTAGTTTGATTTCCTTAAATATAAGATAAATCGAAACTTCAGATATTTTATCATCATAAAGCATAATATTTGTATGACATCACCTATAACCATGATAGTGCTCACAGTGTAGAACTAATGCACGCCGTTACAAAGTTATATCGGATATTCGTACGGTAAATATGGCGTCGCTTCGTATAATTGACAAGGACGATAAAAAAAATTAAAGTTATGTAAATAATTATCAAATTTACGATTTACCGGTGAAATGTAATATTTGAATTATTTTTGGTGAACTTTCTGTCGCAATTGACACAATTCTTAAAAGAACATCCAGACATATCATTTTTTCTTAGGACACCGGCTCCCGATGACAGCCGACTACTGGCTACGTCACTTCGGCCCCGGTTATAGGCAACAGCCTGACGTGCGGTCCGCCCTGTCCTTACGAAGTAATATATATATAAGTCAATGCATACACACATACATACTACAAACACTACTGTAACTTTTATACAATAAATAAATCTATGAACCCTAAAAACATTACACTCCTTTTTGGGCAGTCGTGTAATAAATCGTTTAAATAAGATAGCCATGGAAATATGTAGCAAGTTTGGAACTATTCAATTTGCTGAAAGATATTATGCTGATTTAAACAATATTTTTCACTAGGCTCCTTTACCTACAAAATTATTTTTACGCTAAAAATATCTCAATTATAGACCCAATTACTTAAAGCTGTGATATAGTCCCTAATAGAGGATTACAGAAAAATCTTATAATCCTTGTTATAAATAGAAATTAAAAGTGAATAGTGCGGAAAAAGCAAAATTTTATAAATATGAGTTTCAAATTTCAGATAAGATTTAAAAACATAATTTGCTTTCTGCATGACCTAACCTTCGAGTTGGCAGAAAATGCTCTTGGCATCAAGTCCACCACAAGTGTTGTACAGTTTTAAGATTGTGCAATAAAGTTTTAAATAAATAAAAAAAATCTTATTAATTAAACATGTAACGTGCGAGATGACAGATAGGTTGCAGATAGTTTGAATGGTTAATAATAATAATTGTATATGCGTGACACTAGCGGCTTTCTTTTATTATTTTTGACCGCTAGTGAACTCTGGGAAGAGAACATAGACTCTCGCTGCTCCCAGCGAGTGAGAATCGAAAGCTCTCGACTAACTAGACGTAGAGATCGGTGAAACCCTACGGGGTTCGGTGCGAGCGCACGTGTAAGAGATATTAACATCTAAGGGACTTGATAGAAACTACTTACTTGGACAATTTAATAAACTGCTTAGAGCTTTTAGACATGAAGACAACTTTAATCATAAAATCAAGCTGACAGTTAAGGTTTATACTTACGCAGCAATAGGTTATCGGCGACATATCGACTTTAATTGGGTACTCACTTAAAAGTAACAAGACCTAGCAATGTTGCTTTGATTAGAGAAATCGTTAGTTAAGTTAATGAATGGCTAAATTAGAATCTACATTAACATTATAATATATTAGCTCAAAAAGTGCAGTCTTTAGTCTAATTGCGACTTATTTAAACGAGTGTCTGCTGATTATTTGGTTTTTGGTAATAATTAAATTTATTAGCTTAGGTAACTGAATAATCTAAAAGCAGTACAAGAATATAATACCATTTGAATATCTACAAGACATAATGGATTTTAATATTAATATCTACGATGTGACATTAAAGGACTTACCTTTATTAAAGGAATTTTCCAGTTTTATTGTAAACAATTATTAAATTTCAGTCGTTATTAGACTAAAACGAACTCAACTTTTTTACATTAAATGTTAAAATAGTTATCTATCGTTTTTGGTAAAAATGAAACCTCGTGTAACCGAGTGTTTTTATTTTTTCTCGCGAAACGAGTGGCGAAACTTTATAGTGAAAGTGCATCTCCGCGTTGCGCTTGCGCATCGCATTTAGAGTATTTTTCAGTCGTGAGGAGAGAGGGAGAAACGTAAGAAAGCGCCAACGGACTGGCGAAGGTATAGTAAAATTTGAAAGCGCTACACAATAGCGCGTTGTCGAAATTGGAAAGTTGAGCGGCGCGCGTTCATTGCGTAACAGCTCTTACGGGCTGACGCTGACGAAAGGTACAGCGTGACGTCACCGGCATGAAAGTGCATCGGCCCCCCCGTTGCACGTGCGGTGCAACCACGGCTGCGCTTCCTGCATCAGAGGACTTTCTATTGGGAAACCGCCGCGCTAAGCGCCCGGGTTGTCTCCTATTTGGAAATTGGACTCTCACGCACGGCGACACGAAACGAGATGCATCTGATTGAGCAATGACGCCGACCGCCGACTACAGTGCGCTTGCTGCTTACACAACCGCCGTACACGCTGCGCGCCCGCCGACTTGAGGCCCATGACTTAAGTAGACGTGGGAATAAACGACCACTTGCAAGCAATGACTTTCCATTTTATAAATAATATTATAATGGTACTTACACTTTTGTAACGCTCGAACAACCGGTATAAATACCTGAAAAAATTAAGTGTGAAAATTATTATTCCGATTCTAGAATCTAACAGCAGAAGCACTTTTACTTTTTGTTTGCAATGTAATTTTTATTGCCATTTATTCCATTATCAAGATTCAAGATAAAATAAACTTATTTCGTAAATTATACATAGACATTTTTATAACCTACTATAACTATTGAATTTATTACATCTTCAAATCACCAATCAATATCAATACAGGCTGAATTCATCCGAAAGATCCACACTAAATCAACTACTTTTATTTGATGGCACAACATTTTTGCTCATTCATAAATATACAATATAAATAAACTGAATGCCATTTAATATTAAAATCAATTGTGTATCCATTCGTACTCATTACAACTTGAAATCAATATAAGCTGCCTTGACACTGTTTGCTTTTACAGGCCGACAGATGTATTTATAAAATGTGGCCCAATGATAACAATGTGAAGACGACGATATGTTAATTTAATTTGTAATCACCAAGTGCATCTAATATTTTTTCAATGTTTTTGTACGTATGTTTGCTAATATTAGAAAATCAATTATAATTATGTACCCATGTGACGCGCTTTTCCAATGACCGCGTTATAACAATATAGGTAGTATTTTTACCATACAAATGTCACGCTGATTGACCAATAAGTGAGAGAGTAAAAAAAATTGAGGTCTCAACGCGGGACGCTCCTCAAAGGAGTTCATGGTTGAATGGAACATGTACAGACATGAACAGTGTTTAAACGTTTCGTTATATTTTAATCTATACCGTTTTGCAAAACGTTAAGGCGCATTATGCCGTAGCACAACGACAGTGATTCCTAATTGTCAGATCGAGAACGGTCGCGAATAAGTAACGATTTAATCTTTATATACTTATAGCTAGCGTTGTTTTTTGTTTACAAAGCTACGGCATTCAAGAAGTAGGTTGAGAGAACGCACGTCTAGATAGACCCGTATATCACAAAGATTCATTAACTCATCGACGTGAGATGCTGACTCTGAAGAATGTTGACTCCGTGACTCTATTTTGTATCAACAAATTTAATGTTGTTGATAAACATTACATCATGCCAGGGAAACTAATAAAGATTCAATAAAATTCAGGTGCGTTAGAGTATTAATAATCTTGAATTGAGCTTTGTCTAGCTTTTATTTTCAATAAATAGATAAGTCTTAAACTCTTGCTAATCTAACTAAACAATAAATATAATTCGAATTTAAATTACGTGATGTCCCAAATACTTAAATGCTTTGCTTACCTTGCAAAAACATAGTTTTGTAATTTAACAATAATAATTTCAATCCATATTTCCTTAGTTCAAAATAATGCTAATTTGGCGAAATCTTAAAAAGGAAATGGTGGAGGCACTCCACTCCTTGTAAACGGATTAACCGTGTAATAAACAGCATAAGAAAGGCAAGTAGTTGGTGCACTTTCTATTAGAACAGTGAACAAAAGTAACGAGCAAAAGTTACGATATCTCGTGTGATATAACAGCCTCGGGCGCCGCTCGATGCAATATAAATCGCGTCCGACTGAAGCGGTCTGATTTCATGCCTCATTCGCTATTTCGAAACAATCTTCTAAATTAGCTGTTTGAGGACCTCACAATTTTTTTTATTTATTGGGTACATAAAAATATTCATATCGATGCTACCATACAATCTTGTATAAAGAAATATAAAAAACTCCAGCATTATAGGTAGGTACTAATAGTTGTCAATACTTTTAAGGGTCTATAAAAATGAAATGAATGAAAATGACTGTGAGTGTTGAATTAATTTACGAATTAGTTTTAACTCATTTTTATAGTATGTTAATATGTTTGTACAATATATCTATAGATTCTGCTAACTAAATTACATTAGAATAGGTTTATTAATTTTGTATAAAATGCCGTAGAATTAAAAAGCTAGTTGGTTAAAACAACCATTTGTAACTATGGAGATTCAAGTCAATCAAATGGGAAAAACTAATTATTACATTATAAAAATAACGTTGATTAAATAGAGAACAGAGATACTTAAGGAAAACTAGGACCTTTGTAATAGAAATCTGTGAAAAGCGACACACGAGAATTTTACTTTAATCACAAGTCAGATCTCTGAGTGACAGTATCGCGATACGCAGTAGGGATAAATACATAAATCCACAACATTAGAAACTTGCAAAACTGGCTGTTGCAAGTTATGAATATCTAACAATCTGACTATGCCACATTCTCTAACAAAGTACTGGCTGGTAAATTGCAAGAGATCTCTGCGAGAAATACGTTCACCGTCCTAGATGCGCGGTACTTTCGTTTTGAAATCGGCGCGCACAATTGGCCGTATCGAGACAGAAGCGAACCAGCTGCAGCCGAACAGTAGCGGAACGCATTCCAGCGTTTCTAATACAGCCACTCGACTCATTGTCGGTGATACACTTCTGGATGACACACAAGTACACAACTGAATCGGCTGTGTAACTAAAACCGCTCGGATTGCTTTCAAAGCCCACGAAAGTTGATCCCTTCTACGGCCTTACAATTTCATAGCGTTATTTCGAAGGCCAGAGATTGTAAATCTACGTATCAATATGATTAGCCACACCATGTGTAATATAATCTGCAGAAACAATGATTTTCAATTGTTGTTGTAACTAAGTAATACTGTTTTGCCAGATTATGATGAATATAATAAATGGCAAACTGAAAACAAATAACTTGAAACAAAGTACGTACCGTTGAAAGTTTTTAAAACAACATCAAAAAAGAAGTCCTAATAATGTTCAAAATTTCCAATCCAAAAGGAGAAATTTGTTTCCAGTTCAATTGTGTTTTTTCTATTACTTTTATACTTATTTGAACGACCTCCGTAGACGAGAAGCGAGAATACCTGACTTGGTGTCGTTATCTCCGAGGTCTTGGGTTCGATTCCCGGTCGATCAATGTAGAAAAATAACTTTTCTATATTATATTGTCTCGGGTCTGGGTTTTGAGGTACCGTCGTTGTTTCTGATTTGATTTCTGATGGTTCGCGCCTACAAAGAGACTACAAAGCCAGCGGTTGCGGGTTCGAATCCCGCAAGGGGCAAATGTTTGTGTGATGAGCACGAGCATTTGTATGTAAGTCATGGGGATGTTTATAAAAGTATTTAAGTATGTTTATCTGTTATCTAGTCGCCATAGTACAAGCTTTGCTTAGTTTGGGGCTAGATAATTGGTGTGATTGTGAAAACAGGTTATTTATTATTATTATTTATCTATAACTTACTTATATTGTATGGTATTTTATCTATATATACCATACAATATAAATAATATGATCATAGGATCAGAGCAATGTATGTGAAGTTGTCGAATATTTAATTATTTATTTCAATTCAGCAATTTAATGGGTAAAAATATCTGACACAGATTGATGATATTATTATAAGGATAATGGTAAGAAATTTCAGTTAAAGAAGTAAATATATTATTAAGTAGGTACCTATCTCGAGATCATAATTTTGAAAGTAGATTCAGCGCCTTTATTTAGAAATTTTTTTTCACTGCCATATAACATAGACCAATGGCTACTACTGTACATAAACTGTACCGTCAAGTAGCTTTGAAAATAAACCACGTGCCTTAATGATGTCTCACGGGCGTCTTAGCGCATCACCAGGAAGGAACGTACAGAAGAAAAGTCATTAGCTTGAAGGAAGTAGGTTATATTTTGTTATATAATAGGTACCGATTACGATCTGTACTTGAATATTCGCTTACATATCTGGACCCCGATTCAGAATCGTTCGGTGACAAATTGTCGACAGAAAAATCATGTGACGCTATATGATTTAACATTAGTGTCACGTGAGTTACCGGTTGTCAATTCGTTTTCGAAGGGTTTTGAATTGGGGGCCAGGACTCAGGAATGTATTTACGGTAAGCTGAGTTGGCTACGTAAAAAATACTAAAAAGGTAAAAAATAAACTAAGCACACACTACGATTGATATTGATTGTATAAATCGACCTAGTGTCAAAAAAACAGAAGTCAAAATAAAAATAATTTTATCATCTTTATGATAACAAAGCTCTACAATGAGAGCTTTGTTAGACTACACGTAGAGGTGGGTAAGTACGTTGTAACTTTGTAAGGGTTTATGATTTTTATTTAACTCTGTTTTCTTTCCCTTACCCTTTATTGTATTACTTTACAATAAAATTAGGACACACCAGAGCAACGGTTGAAGCCATATAACAACAATGACAAAGTTGCGCCCTAGTTCAAATTTTGCTTGAACAAAATTTGAGAATCCACTAACAAGTTCGTATCCGTTATGCCGCTTTTGTAAGCAACTCTCTCTTGTAGTTAAATTTTTTGGTTAACCTGAATAAGAAGTGCGCGAAACATCACTGTTGTTGCAATTTGTATTACATTACCCACTACACGGTGAATGTGACATAATTTCGCTAGATCTGCGGTGCTGGTTTTGAAAGAACCCCACTCGGTTTGCTTGACACGCGGTCAAGCAGTCGTTCTTTCTTAATAACTTATGACGTACCATTCATATAATGGCAACGGAGCGGTGTGGTCGTTGTGCCAGCAGCACAACATTCATTGACTATACATAGCAGTGTCTGCTCTTCAAAATAAAATAGGCTATTTATCGAGCCGATATAATATAGAGCATTAAGATTGAACACAGAAATACGTGAGATCTTATACAATTAAGGGAACTAATGGAAATTCGAAATCGGTTCAAATACTTTCAAACATGGGCATATAAAAGGCATTTCATTTATGCAGTCAGCGTGCGCCAGATTTCATAAGCGATCTCTCTACACCCTGATCTAGGTTAGGTGGTCGACATCGGCGGCAGCGGTGGCGTATCGAGCGCAGTCCGATGTTAACCTACATACATCGGTGGCACACTTACTCTAACCGAGTTGGGGACGAGAACACCCGTACCCGTAAATTCGTGACCTAGCCCGCCCCCCCCTCTTGTTCCCTCTGTGACCTCCACTCTCGGATCTAAGCGCCTCGTATTTAACAATGTTAGATAAGAGCTATCAGATCCCAGAGGTGAAAGAGTGTGTCCCAGCAAACGTTCAACACGTGGTTGACGTTGAGTGAAAGCACACTTTTACTGTTTTCTAGAGAAGTTGCAAAAACAAAACTATCACTCAAATTGCTTTATTCAAATTAGGCGTTTACAAGCTCTTACTTACGCTAAATAAATAGTAGTAGTTTGCTCTTACATAGCCATAATGACTTATTTTGTTTTATGCCCGCCCATAATGTTCGTGAATGTTGGCTTAGAAACAATACTTTCGAACAATATTATTCATAAAATATTACTATGTTTATGGAGATAATCTTTAAAGGTCGTAGGAGGCTCAGGTGACGTAAAACCAGCTTCTAGACTTATCTTATTTACTTTATAATCTATTGATTAAAATATTCACAATTTTTAGTGGAGCAAAGTCAACTAACTATATATTTGGCAAATAAAACCAGATATTTCTTGTGATATTTTAAAAACAGATAGGTGGAGGTAGCTCGGTAGTCGGAGTCTAGCATTACATCCGTTTGTGTGTGTGTGTTAGTTCTTCATCATTG
Source organism: Anania hortulata (assembly GCA_963576865.1). Lineage (NCBI taxonomy): Eukaryota > Metazoa > Arthropoda > Insecta > Lepidoptera > Crambidae > Anania > Anania hortulata. Next base: position 13,132,618 of record OY756396.1, on the reverse strand, counting down.
CGTTCGGATTTATATTACTTCCGCGGCGGTGCGTACAAACATCGTGTAAAAAACCTACACTTCAGATAACACTGGATGTTTAGCCATGATCCAAAATGTTTCCAATATCCAAGAATTACGGAGGTCAGGTGTAATAGCCAGACATGCCGTACCTATTTAGAATTATGGTTAAGATAGTACCCCGAGTCCCGCGAACGGGACAAAGCTCTAGGATGATGACAGATTATTTTTATCATTATTTCCTTACGAAAACGAGGACACAGTAATAACGAGGCAACACTATGGAATGAGTGCAATACTATCGATATTATTGTTGATCGCGAGGAGTATTCCTCGATAGTGTTGCCACTTGTAAAAAAAATAATATCCATAGTATAGATAGATTATTTTAGACTATCGATATTTTACCAGTTTACAATAGTATTGTTTACAATAAGATAAGATGAATTTATTTCTCTATAAAAACTTAGCATAAATACATGAAACTTATGTAATTTAGTTTAATCTAATTATTAGATCCTTACATATGAAATTGCCGTTTAGTATCAAAAAAGTGAATCAACTTTTTTAAATGAAATTATTATTTGATCAATCGAAGTATGCGCCGTTGTTACTCGTATTAATATACTTCCGCCATTTTATAGGCAGATCATTAATCCCTTTAGAAAAAAAATCCTGGGAGCGAAAGTCTATGAACTGTTTGAAAGCGGTTTTGACATATTCATCAGATTTGAATTTTTTTCCTTGTAAAAAGTTATCTAAATTTTGAAAAAGTGGTAATTGGTTAAGGCAAGATTTGGGGAGTATGGTGGGTGACGCAAAGGTTCCAGTCGCAGCTTCTCTAACTTGGCGACCATTTGATGTGCATTGTGTGGTCAAGCGTTATCCTGAAGGAGCAGTGGGCTAGAGCAATTTACTAGTCTCGGTTGTTTAATGGCGAGCTTTTCCTTCATTGTTTGCAATTGTTGGCAATACAAGACTGCAGTAGTCGTCTGGCCTGATCTCAAGAAGCTGTAGTGGATAACACCAGCACTGGTCCACCAAACACCAACCAGAATCTTCTTTTTGGTCAGTTTTCGCTTAGTAGGGCAAGGTTTTGCCGGTTCTCCAGGGTGTTAGGTTCAGGCCATTGTGATGATCGCTTTCGATTGTCGTACAGGATCCATTTCTCATCACAAGTCACGATACGGTTCAAAATCCCCTTATTATTGTGACGACTGAGCAAAGAAACGCAGCAAGCAATGCGTGTTTGTTGGTTTTCTTCTGTCAATTCGTGCGGTACCCACTTTTCGAGTTTTTTTACTTTTCCGATTAAGGCACAAATGGATAAGTATCTTTTTGTCACTTACACCGAAGGCTGCTGCTTATTCAAAAGTGGTTTGAGATGGATCCGCTTCCACTATCGCCTTCAATTCTTCGTTATTCACTTTAGTATCAAGTCGGCCACGAGACTCATTGTGTAAATCGAAATTTCCAGAACGGAAACATTGAAACCAAAAACGCACCGTTCCTTCGTTAGCGGTGCCTGGTCCGTACACGTCGTTAATTCTTCGAGTCGTTTCTGCAGCACATGGTGCCAAGGTGGAGCTCGTATTCGTAAATACCTTGTTGTTGAAGCAATGTTAAGCTCAAACAAATGATGTGAAAACAAATGCAATACGAATTTTAAAACAATAATTTTCTGGCTTTATTTCGAAATAAATTTTAATTTAGAATTCCTAATCAAACTAAAGATATTTGACGTTAAAGTTGCCAGTATTGAGTATCGGCAATTTCTAATGTAAGGACCTAATATTATAAAGTTGGTACCTAAACTACAATATTCAGGTATAATAGTTAATAGTCACAACAATAGGGAATACTTAAATTATTTCAAATATAAATCGGCCTCTATTGATTCTCGTTTAATTAAATTATTGTTATTGCCTCGTTCTAAGTTATCGATAGTATCCTTACTATCAATAGTATCTGGGGTCATAGCCCCGCCAAGCAAGCAAAAAAACGGCACGGCTGTACCATCCTTTTCTCGAAGCAGTTCAGACTATTTCCGACCCCCTATAACTTCGTTGTGGATAAAACTAAATGCCTGAATTTTCAGTAACAAAGCAGGCATTGTATAAACACGGTATATTTCAAATTAAATTTAATTTGAATCAGTATTTTAAGAATTATAACTAGTCAGTTTCTTAATTTTGTCACTTACTCACTGACTGACTTATGTTTTAAATAATCATATATATTCATACCTATTAATGTTAGCGTGTATATATATTTTTTTTTCTTGCTGCACCGCCTGTATTTCTCTGTTTGATCACTGGTTGACTGGTAGAAAATGCGTCTTGGCATTAAGTCCGCCCTTTGTACAATAATTTTTAAATGTGCAATAAAGTATAAATAAATAAATTGACTTGGCAATCGCATTAAACAATCTAATTTAATATAATATGTATTACTTGTGAGATACATTGTGTTTTCATGCGATGGCTAAGCCAATATATTTATTTAATACATAAAAGATTTTTAATATTGATATGGTCATTATAAGATAATAAATTGTTTGGTTAGCTAATTACGTAATAACTTAAGACAGAAGGACCCTTAAGTAGGGACTGAATAAATCAACCGACTTAGTATTACATGGATGTCACAACTTTTACGGTAGAAGAACTGAGTTGCGAGACTTGTTTTTTTTATACAAGCTATGTTTTTGATGTCATGGCATTTTCAGATAAAACTATCGATACTTAGTTCGGCAAGACTAAAAAAAACGTATTCATCTAAGAAGCACATAAGATAGAACAGGTACCTAGCATCGTTCATAAAGCTTTATTGAAGATGACTTACTAATCTATCGTATTGTTGGTCTGATATTATTAACACTACAAATTGTCATAAAAAGTTCAAAATAATCAACATATAGGTAAAATAAGTTTTACCTTATTTAACTGGTCATTTCTTGATGCTTACAATTTTGCGATGTTTATGTATCACCTGACAATAATAAATAACAAATAGCGACACTAAAATACTGTTTATTAGTGTTTGCCCATCCACAAATAACCTATGATATTTATCACATTTAATTCAATAGTTACAAACAACAACCAGCTTATTAAGGCCAGTTTACGAAAAAGTTAGCAGAACAGATAAGCACTAAATGTTTGCGTGTGTGTGCTGATAAAAAAAGTTTCCCCTGAAAAACGAGTCTGCCAAGTCAGACTCTACAGTGGGCCCACAAAAACTACCACTATTCATTCAGACAAAGTTCTGTTCATTGTATTGCAATTGTAACTATGAAGTTTCAATCGTTTATAAAACAAGCGCGACGATAATGATTTGACATACCTATGTTAAAAAAATATATATATAATCAAAGAGGCGTGTAAATGCTACCTTATTTTGCGCTTTTTAAAAAAAGCAATAAATCAAACTTTAAAATTTTAAGCGTATTTCATTAAAATTAACTTTAGATAGGAATCAAATGGTAATTTTATTTATTTATCCAATGATTTAAAATTGTTGTCTTTTAGGCAAAAATGATCCTCAATGTTACTTGAAGTGCACAAGTTTCTGGGCTCACTGTACCTGTGATCTGTGAATTCTGTGATGCAAGCACCGCTTCCCGAAGGGTCAAGCGATGAGCCGAGTGCAACTCGCGCGGGCCGGAGCCCGAAGGGTCGACGCCCGGCCTGTGTCGCTAACACTACGAATCGATAACCTGATTTGCAGACCACTTGTCATCATTCACTCGATATGTAAACCGAATCATCAATGTACAGTATTCCCGCACAAATAATGTTTTCACATGAAATATGCAAGAAAATTACATTCCAGAAGTCCAGTTGAAGTACAGGTAAGCATTTATTTATGTAACCCACCCTTTGAACAAGCTGACATAAAGTTTTGAAGTAGGTAATTACTTAATTAAATCCAATGGATAAATGTTTATGCAAAATATTTATATAATAAACAAGTAGGTACCAAGCATCTAATAAAAAATCAATCTGTTGATTTTATATTGTTTCAATGAGATATCTTATTTTGATAAGATATAATGAGAAATCACTATATAATAATATGTATATTTTTAATAATAATATATTAAATACAAGTACTTTAACATATTATTATATACAAGTGTTAATAATATACTTGTATATAATAATAGTATGTTGTACTAATAGAGTTGTAAAGTGTCCTTCACGTCATAAATGTCTGACCAATATGACCGAGGAAATTGGACATTTTCCCGGACATTTTGGACATTTATTGTCACTAACGTCACAATCAATTCTATTGACAAAGTATGAAAAAAAAATTGGTCACAAATAAGTGCATTATTATAAGAAAGACAGGCTTTAGTAGTGATGATCTATAACGAAATGAAATTTCTAAAATTAATTTATCTTTCTGCACGAACAAGCTAAAAAGCGTCACGCGCAAGTTTTTGTTTTTGTTCAATCCAGATCAAATTACATGTTTTATTGTATGCTTTTATTGTCAAATACATAACATTTAAGACTTACTTTAGAGGAATTCTTCTTCTTTTTTAGTTTATACTAAAAAAAATATGTGACCATCGTGACAATAAATGTCCAATGTGACCGAGCATTTATCATAAATGACGGACGCTTATAGCATATGACCGTCAATTTACACTCTTAAGTACTAAGTATAACTACATTAAAATATTATTTTGTAAAATTTTACTTAATTATCGTATAATTAGTTATAATTGCTGCACCCTTACAAGGTTATTTACTGTATTCAATTATATTGGTAATGTACATTAATGCAATAAATAAATAAGACATAATATTTCACTAATCCTGTAACGTTAAATCGAAGATGTTAATGAAGCCTCTTTCGCAATGAAATGCGGCGCCGTTGCACGTTGCATTAGTGCATTGAGCTAATTGTAGAGCTTTGATTCGAAGCACGCAGCGCGATGCCAGCCAGTCGATGCGACAATGCAAGCGTCCAGCCGCGTGCAATCGGAGGTCGACGCCCTGCCTGAAGTTACCGGGGATACTGACCTGTCCTGGCCAGTTAAAATCGCAAACATAGGAATAAACCTTTCAGATATTAACCGTAATTTTTCTTTTTTTTTCAAGCGCTCATGAAACATCATTGCTTTTATAAGAAGAACCAAACGTTGTGATTCTTATGTATTCAAATTATTATCTATTGTCATATTGCAGAATTTCTACAAAGTTATGGGTATAAACTAATTATGTCTGGACAAAATCTAGCAGCCGTGAGCAGTTTTTTTTTACTAGAGATGGCGTGATGTAACAAAAGTCATCCGTTTGTGTTTATTTTACTACCGCTTATTATAGGTAGTCTTATATTGAATTTACTGATACACCCAGCAGATTTTTAGAATGTACAACCAAACCGAATTTTCCCCGAATAGTCGATAATCTATCATTGTTAGATTGTGTAACAAAACATTTCATTCTATCTAATACGTTTCCGTGTTAACCTATCATATCGACGATGTTAGTAGACTGTAGGTACCAAACTAGATCGAGGTAAAGCGATGACAAACACGATAACATTGCGATAGCTTATCTATCAGTTACACTATGCGAAATGGCTTGTAGTTCCAAAGTAACCACATTTAAGAATAAAATTAAACATTGGGAATGTACCATCTACCATCATCAAACATGATCTTTATCATAGAAAATTATTGTTGTGATAAAAACGAAAAACAAAGCCTTCACGATACGACTTTCAGTATCGTTATGATGGTATTTAGGTTAAATAAATATATTGTAAATAAACTTTTTACTATTTACATTTATTGAACCTTTTTATCAGCCTATTTTGTTTACACTGCAACCGGGAATCGTGTTTGTTACGCTTAATCGTACCTACGATCCTGTGTCACAATTATAAAAAAACGAAAACATAGAATGTCACATCGACTGGCACCGACTCCAAAAGTAAACTGATTAGGTACTTAAGTGTTAAGATTATTTTTAGCGTTTTAGTTTTTTGAAGTCGTTTTTTTTATATAAAATTAACTTATTTCATCTATTTTAGTGATAAATCCTAATCAAAACCAATCTTACGAGTGCAAACATAATTTAACTGCTTAACACCGATTTCATTTCCTATTTTTCCACCCTTCTTTTTTTCCGAAAAAAGAATCATCAAAATCGGTCCACATTTGGCACGGATATTAGGTCAGATAGATACTAAAATCGGTTGGCGTGGTACGGAGTTCGTGCAATGTTTGATGATTTTCTTATAGATCCCATCATCAGAATTTAACCAAATTTATACAGGACTATTCCGAAAGTATTACCGAATAAACGTAGTAACGAACGATCGCTGAACATACATAAAAAAAAAGATTCTGACGAATTGAGAACCTCCTCCTTTTTTGAAATCGGTTAAAAACAGTATTACTTTAACCTTTTGTTTTTTCTGTGTATATTTTGACGTAAACCAACACCACTTTGGTACCGATTAACGTTCATGGTTAGGCTGGTTTGTAATAAAAAAACCCACACAACAGATAATTTTATCTGAATCTGAAAACCCAATGTCGACAAAAAAGTCAACATTATTTATTAATACAGCAATGTCAATGTACACACAATTTCGTATTCAGGCCATCCCATCTCAGTAGGCGGTAGCGACCTAGAAACTGAAAAGATTATCATTTATCATGCGCCCTTAGTCCTTGAAACAAAAGTTGCTCAAGGCCTACTGGATCCCGGAAATACATAAGGAGAGCAGCCCTGCGTAACACAAGGTTGAATTGACATGACTGGGGGTGGCAACAAATCGAACGATCAGTCGAGCGATTCCATGCTTACCAAGGTTAGGGGGATGGGTGGCTAAAGGATGAAGGCTAAATATTTCTAACCACCTAATAAAATCGCAATCGTTTTTTGTTAAGTTTTTATGGGAAGTTAAGTAGAGAATGCTAATGTTTCGAACGCTGACGATGACGGTTGTAATTTGTTTCCTTCCTCCTAGCGTTTTATCCCGTTTCTTGTCGAGGTACCTAGGTTTGACTGTGATCTTTAATTCGATAGATTTCGTTAATTACCTCGGTCTGATTGCAATCTAACCTTTGTAAAACTTGGAGAAATACTACACCAACTGGTTTACTGTTACAATGCGCGAATTAAAAAAACACCCTATATGTCAATTTAAGTTTTATAAACATGCTGTATTTCAGCTTTCTAGCACTAGGGATTTATTTTATTATATATTCTGTGACTAAGGTCGCCTGGTTTAGTGGTCAATATTGGTAAAAATGAACATCGAAAAAAAAATACAAATTTGCAAAAAAAAAAACACTGAATCTCTTTTTAATGTCTGTTTAATATTCTAACTTTCCCTTAGGAATACGAACAGATATACATTATTGGCATCTCCTCAATTGTATTCGCAAAAAATAAATTGCAAAATAATGTGGTCACATAACATAACACAAAATATTTAAAAAAACAAATATTAAATTAATAAAACCTATGTCCCTGTTTACTTACTCCAAACCATTGAGTCTTCATCGTTTAATAATACCCTAATACCGTACATTATTAGGTACTTCAAAGACTTGCTTTTTGTATATTCTGATAATAAAGAACAATGTAGACTCACTAGGTCACTAGTTTCTTGTACCGTAAGTATTTGATGCTTTTTCTTAGAACCTAAACCTAAATATACTCCCTTTTTTATTATTATGTTCCATAATCTCGTCCTCATTGTGTACAATGTAGTACGCACTTTTTGCTACTGCACTGATTACAATCTTCAAAGTTAGGCGCGTGCATGAACGCGTCAATAAACTAAAAAATAAATAACCGGAACGTGCCCGCACCGTCACCTATCAATGTCATCTGTCACCTGTCAATGTCATTGTACTTTTTTGTACACAGCACTGAAGACATAAATATTTAGAATAAATTAGTTTTTAAACTAATTAGTGATTTACAGCTTACATACAAATGCAAAAAACCAAGAAGAAAATACGGTGATGTTTGTGTAAAAGTATGGTGGCTGGAAAACAAAACTTGTCAGTTGAATTTGTGAAATTGTTGGACCGATACCTCGGCTCAATTATTACGATTACTACGATTTCTATCACCACCACAGCACACTAACTTTAGTGTTATTATATTTATAATATCATCACCATCACCATCATCTCAGCCTATTACAGCCCACTGCTGGACGTACGGGAAGGACGCAAAGCGCTCCAAGGAGTACGATCTCCTGCTTTGATACAAATGTATCTAGCCATATTCCCGAGTTCGTCGGCCCATCGAGTTGAGAAGCGTCCTACACTACGTTCGCCGAGACGTGGCCTCCACTCCAACAACATAATCAGCCAGAAATTAATCATGAAAACAAGGAGTGTGTGTGACAGAGTTGCGTTATTCTTCAGCCCGCAAACGAGACAGAATGAATGACATCGGAGCTTTCACGGGAGGTTGGCCGTGGTGATCATTAAGTTCATTCTAGTTGTCTCTCATGTCTCAGAATGAATGACATCGGAGCCTTCACGGTAGGTTGGCCGTTGGTGATCAATATGTTCATTCTAGTTGTCTGTCATGTCTCCGAATGACTCCACAGAAACTGCTCTGTACAGAAGCACTGGCCTTTACGATGGAGTGGCCAGTGGGTTTTTTGTTCAGTCTGAAGCGTCTCCTCGAGGGATTCCTCCTGAGACGTAACATTATGGCTCTAGTCTTCATGAAGAGTTGACCATGAGACCGATACAATGTTGCACCAGAAATATACTACAAAGGATCTGTAATAGCATAAGGTAAGTTATTAATATTATAAAATTCTTCTAGCGCATCATATGTACCGAGAGAACAATTATTCCTCTTTTCTGTCTCGCAGCAGAATTATAACACTTCCACTTGCTTTCAAGAGGGGTTAGCCTGTGGCTTAAAATTTTTGTTATAATATTGCGGGTCTGCAAATCTTATAAGGTTGACCAGAGACCGACTTCATTAATTGAAGTTGAAAATATAGTCGAACACAAAAGTATCAAGACGATACATATCTTCGAATGCCACTGAAGAAAAAAAGAGAGGAGGGAGAATATGGGTACCGAGACCATGAGGTAATGCCCTCCGTCTTAGTAATTTTTTCAACTTAACACTTTGACTCTAAGGAGGCTATGAAAGAAGCTCCTTTGCCTGCTGATATTGAAGGCTTAAGGAATTCTGAGTCTTGTGTAAACAAGTCATATACTTACCTAGACAATTTCAGTCTTTTTATAAAGATTTTAAGTTTTTAATAATTTCATCAGTTGTTACTATCAAATTGGGCCTTTGGCAACCATTAATGGTACCAAGACAATCTGTTGGTCTCAGATCTGCTTGTCTTATTCTGCCCCATTTATATACATACAAGTCAATGATAAATAGCGCTTTTACAAATTATGGTTTATCTCGGCGTGGATTTCCACAAGTTTTTTACCACAAGTAATTGAGATACTTCTTGATGTTGGCCCAAGAGGGCAAGACTTTATAAAGCATACCATAGAAAACAACCTGTTTACTCCAATAGTTCATGTAGTTATGACCATATTAAGTTTTTTTTTATTTTTCTTATATATTTTACTAAAAAGCTTAAATAAATAAATAAACATTACTTGACATTGCTAATTGATATCTGTGACTTAAAGATCATTAGTCCACTTGATTCGTGAAGTGCCTTAACGTAAAAGGTCCCAGGTTCGATACTCTGGTCGAATGACCCTGGCGAGATACATTGTCTTGTACCTCATAATACAGGGAAGTTGACTCCCTGTTTGGAGACCATGACAAATTGATGCTGGCTGGTGCATGTTTGTATGTTCCTATACAACTGATATGGTATCCCATTTGTGTAACTTATAATATTAGATCTGGTTACAACCGGGTAAACCTTAAATTCTCATAGTATCAAGCTTAATTCTCAAGATTCTATAATAATCTATGAAAGCAATTAAAATTTAACACTGTTACTGACTTAAGGTTATTATTCTAGCTGATCGCCATGGCTAGTTAGATTATTTCTAGTCTTCATCAAGTGAAATAAAGACACACTCAAGATGAGTATTACTTACAAATAATGTGAGTGAAGATCACTGTTACAGAAATGGAAAAATAATTCTCCTTGTTATCAACAAGATAAAAATTACCATAATTAAAAACTTTTTTAACTGTAACTGTATGTTATATTCCAATATTTTCAGTCAGTAAAAACCCATGGAAAGATTTATGCAGCTTTATTTACAGGCAAAAATGTCGCACCATAATTGATCCTTATGTACTTGTCATAAGGTCGAAAACCAATTATTTTAATTTTTAAGTAGGTACCTGCTACCTTTGGAAAAGTAAGAGAAATTCAAAACTAGACACAAAGTTCCAATGATAACTTGAATTTTCAAATCTGACCTAAATATATTTTTAATATATTTTTGTTATAAACCATATATTTCTAGACATTTTATTATTTGTGAAAATGTTTGATACCAAAAATTGAAGACAAAGATAAATAATCATCCAATCATTAAATTATCAAGATACTAAAGATAGTAAATAAACTGAATTATCCCAGGTGGATAACAAAGGTTCATATTTAAATAGATGATTATAATAAAATATGATTTATTAAAACATAATTTAAAAAAAAAAAAAAAAAAATTGTATCCATGAAACTATAAACTTCATAAAAAATATACTACTGACTTAAAATTATTATTTAAATTAAGGCATGAATCTTACAATTATAATTGAAGATTGTCAAGTACCTATGTAAGTCTATGTATAAATAATTTTATTAGATATTAAATTACCATGTAAAGCAAAAATGGAGATGATAAATAATGACAGAAAATTTCTAAATGAAAAAAATAAAAAAATTGAGGAGACGATAGAGGCATTGATCAGTGGCAATAATTAAGGCAATGCAGGCAATAAATGTTGCCTTACCTTGTTATTGGACTAAGGCTGTAAGGCTGCTACAAGTATTTTGAGCCGGAGTAAACTTTCTATCTTATCCGATGTGATGTATTGGTAAATTATTACTTATTTAATTATTATTTTTTATTAGCTTACAAGAATTGACCAGTCATTGAATCTTTTTATAAATAAGTATTCAGACTGTTTCATTAACTTATTAATATCCCCTACCAGGGATCCACACATAAAGTGCAGGAAGTCTCATACTGATTTCCAGCCATACAAGTGTAACACATATAACGGTTTTCTAAGAAGATGAGTAAAAATCAATCTTTCTCAGTAAAATAATGTTGAAACTATTGTCAACAAAATAGGATCCCTACTGGAACAATACTAGTAGTATTTGTATATAATTTCCTTATTTATAACATATAATTAATGAAAAATTTGCGATAGTAAACATCCATATTATTTTTTTTAGTTTCCTTTACTTTGGAACTACACCTTGAACAGGAATTATTAAGAATACCTAAGACTAATTTATTTGCATAAAAAATTGTATTACAGACAATGATAACTTAAAAGGTTACTAGATTTTCTTATTATATAAAATAAAATAAGTCTTTTCAGAAGAAATACTAGCTTAACTACCTACTTGCACATCGATAAATTTACCTTGTTAGGTAACCATATACTAAGTATGTACTACATACTACTGGATAAATGAGACGGATATTAATAGTTTAAAGCATTCTCTCCATTTCCATGACAACTTATTAAACTAGCTGTTGCCCCGCGATTTCGTTTGCGTGATCTCTAGTTTATTCGTAAAGAATATACTTACTTAATAGCGCGGGGTATTTATTTAAAACTTTATTGCACAAACTTAAAAGTGTACAACAGGTGGATTATCAGTCTCAGTCCCAGCAAATCTATAAATTCATAAAGACTTACAGTTTTAACAAAAATAAAAGAGAATTGCAATTTAAGTAAAATTTGCTATTTTCGATTTTATAGAATTCCTACACATTTTTTGGCCCACCTGTATGGTATAAAATAGGTACAGGTTTGTGTCATCAAATGGGATGGGACTGTATCAATATACATGGTTGTATTAGCATACGGGGTTATATCATCATACAGGGTTGTATTATCATACAGGGTGTATCATCATACAGGGTGTATCATTACACAAGGTGTATCATCATACAGGATTGTATCGATGTACAGGGTTGTATCGATATACAGGGTTGGTTGATTAATTCCAATGAATTAATCAAACAACTATATCCTTGTTAGATAAAACTTGAATTAAGCATCTACCAATAGATAGTTAATAAAATAAAGTTTTATCATGTGCGAAGACTTTAGCAAATCATATAAATGATCATAATAAATGTTTATATTGCTTTGTCGACACAACTTTCCTCTTTGAACATCTACATTGTACACAATGAGGACGAGATTATGGAACATAATTTATATGATCGGACTAACTTACCTAGTGACGTCCGATCCTCAATTATGTGAAGTAATCTCGTCCTCATCCTATCCCCAGCCCGACCCAGTTAGTATGTATTTATCAATCCTTAAAGTACAAAAAAGATTATATGCTATAAATACCTACATACTACTTAGTTTCCCTTCTTTTTAAAAGTTGTGTCCAGTTTTATCCTTTGAAATAATGACATTGACAGGTGACAGATGACATTGATAGGTGACGGTGCGGGCACGTTCCGGTTATTTATTTTTTAGTTTATTGACGCGTTCATGCACGCGCCTAACTTTGAAGATTGTAATCAGTGCAGTAGCAAAAAGTGCGTACTACATTGTACACAATGAGGACGAGATTACTTCACATAATTGAGGATCGGACGTCACTAGGTAAGTTAGTCCGATCATATAAATTATAACATAATAATATATTATAATTATTATAATTTTTATTATTATTAGCAAACCGATTTTTAACAGGCAAAAATGCAATTTGGCGCAGGTAATAATAGTTACAAAATAATAGAAATGCAATGGATACCAACTAAGGTTATTTAAAATTACAATCTACCAGACTCTAGAAAACATTAAGCACATTTAAGTTGTTTTGTGGTAAAAGTATTAGGTTTGGTGAAAAGTTGTATATGTTGACATGTTACTTCCTCCGATCGGCTATTGAAAAAAATGTGAAAAGTTTAAACCAAGTGGTTATTTTAGGTCGAATTCAACAAGAAATAATAACTAAGATTATACATATAGGGTAAATATCAATTAGTATAATTATGTACTTAAAATTATGTAAACAGCTAAAAATGTTTTCTATTTTAGGCGATTTATTATGAAACAAAACTTATTTCCTTGATTTTGATGTTAGTTCGTGTGTTTTATTGTATAGCAGAGCAGTAGTTGATTACGCCATTTTAAGGAATTACAAATGACTTAAACAAAAAACGAACAAACAAAGCGATATTCTGAAGGGTTTTTTTAATTTTTTTATTATTTATTACAAACACAAAAGTTTACACAATTTTCTTTTTGCTAAACTGTACAACAGTTTGTCGGCAGTAGTCTTCGTGGGTATAAGTTGTTTCTTATAAATACATTTTATATTTTATTTTAATTTATTCTAGTTTATAGGCTAGGTTATACATTATTTATTTTATCTTATGAATTGCTTTTACAATCACACCAATTATCTAGTCCCAAACCAAGCAAGGCCTGTACATGAGGACCAGTTATCAGTCAGACAGAATAACTACTTAAATACGTATACAAACATGCATGACTCAGGTACAAATGCTTGTGCTCATCACACAACCATTTTCCCCCCGCGGGATTCGAACTCGCCACCGCCTGGCTTTGCAGTCCGGACCGCGAACCACTACACCCATAGATTAATCTATGACTACACCAGACAGTCGTCAGATATCTATGGACATAATGACAGATAGTGACGTTTCAACACGGCGTTAAGGTGGTTCTTACTATGTACCTTTTGCAACATATCGTGAGGTAATTCATTGCTATAGACAGGCGTTAGCCAGCGCCTGGTGCGTTTACCATAATAGTTTTTTTTTGTTGAATACCCAAATTTACAAATATTTTCTTAAAAATACAACGTGTCTAGTACTAGTACCTAGTAGTAGTAATGTATGATTTACTAAGTTTGTTTATGGACTCATTAGTTAATGAACCAGTTTATTAATACCCTTAATCGTTCGTTTAGTCGTTAATTAAATGTAGTCGGATATTATAAGTATAAATAAATAATTATTGGACAACATCTCATACACTGCTCTGATCCTATGATAAGTAGCTTTTTAAGCATTTGTGTTTCAGATATCAGAAACAACGACGGTACCACAACACCCATACCCGAGATAATATAAAAGTTATTTTTCTACATTGACCGACCGGGAATCGAACCCGGGACCCAGAGATAGCGACACCAAGTCCGGTATACTCACCTCACGGCTCCAGAGGTCGTCAAAATAAATAAATTGATAGTATTCGACAGGCCAATTCACTTATTGCATACAACTAGCGGTCGCATGAGACCGCGTAACAAAAAAAAAATTGTCTCGTATTGCAGACCTTAGGAGTTAGATGAATTTTCTAAGAAATTACTCTACTTCTAAACGTCACAATGAAAAAAACCGAACACTTATAGGATCACTCGTGTTTCTGTCTGTCCGTCTGTCACAGCTAATTGGCTCCTAATAAGCTGTCGCGGAGCATAAAAAACGGGCCAAGTGCGAGTCGGTCTCGCGCACCGAGGGTTCCGTACAAACCTGTAGGTACCTATATAAAAGTTCACCCATCAATACAATCGAGTCATAGTTTTTTATTGCAAAATGAAATCTATAACATTACGAAAGGTTAATTGCGGTTTACGATTTATGAAGTATTTAAAAAAAAAACTACTTACTAGATTTTGTTCAAACCAATTTTCAGTGGAAGTTTTCATGGTAATGTACATAATATTTTTTTTTAGTTTTATCATTTTCTTATTTTAGAAGTTACAGGGGGGACACACATTTTATCACTTTGGAAGTGTCTCTCGCGCAAACTATTCAATTTAGGAAAAAATGATCTTAGAAACCTCAACTTCATTTTTGAAGACCTATCCCCACACGTATGGGTTTGATAAAAAAAAAAGAGTTTCTAAGTTTATTGTTTTTTTTCTTTTTTTGTGTGAATATCTAAATGCTGTTTACAGAATACATCTACTTACCAAGTTTCAACAGTATAGTTCTTATAGTTTCGGAAAAAAGTGGCTGTGACATACGGACGGACAGACAGACAGACAGACATGACGAATTCATAAGGGTTCCGTTTTTTGCCATTTGGCTATTGAACCCTAAAAAGGGAAAATACCAAAAAAAATACGTTAGTAACCCTGTATGTTTTTAGGGTTCGTAATCAACCCGGAACCCGTCCGTCTGTATGTCTGCCTACGGCTTAGCTCAGAGACAGTACTATAAAGCCGTAATTTCGCAAGGGTATGTAAATATTAATCATGATTTCTTTGTGTATAGGCTTGTGCCCCGCAGTGGGACATAATATTTTAGTCTTTTTATCTACCTCCCCTACAAGTCCAGGGGGAATATTTTTTTCCTTTTCTATCCCATGGAGTAAGGTGACGTTGAATAGCTTGTTTATTCGATATAATATATATCGGATTCAGGGATCTGTTCGTGTAAGAGTGGTGGATTTTTAATAAATAATTATAAAAGAAAATAAAAATAAGCTTTAGAGTGCAATTTTTGTTAGTGTCATGAGCTAGCATGATGCCAGCTAAATGGTTGCTTTAAGAAATGTGAAAAAAAAAACATGGTAGTGGTGGTGGTGACAAGGTGTTTCAGAAATCAATGTCAAACCAGAAAAGGGTAGCAAAGTAGTGACAGCAAAAAAAAAATGATAGCCCTGCACTTTTCATATTATTCATATTTGTATACTAGTCTTACTTTTTTTTTTACCGTTCTTAATGCAACCATTTCTCTGAGTCTCACTAAAAAATCCAACTCAAAGTTTATTATTATTACACAAACAGACAGCTGAATCCAAAAATGGTGTTTACACAACCACAATATTAAAACGCCCTATCCAATGACTATATTTTTTTTCTTGACTATAACATGAATACATACATAATAAACAAGAATGAAACATAAAAAAAAAATTTCAAGATTTTATTTAGAATCGATTGTAGGGCTATAGCTATATTTCAGGGACATTTAAGTACCCGAAAGAAGCTTATACAATGTGTTAATTTTACACTTGATCAAACGAAATGTGCGGATACTAGATAAAAAATTATCGTTAAAAAATCGAAAAAAAAAAATTTTATGTAAACTATTTCAAAAAGATTATTATATTATTAGATAGAACCCATGTTATTTTGGAGAACTTGTAGATTAAATCATGCAGTTTAATAACACATGCTAAAAAAGTTACCTCAATGTGCTAGTTTTGAAGTTACAGACCAAAAATAAAAAAAAACTTTTTTTAAACAAAAAAATTTTCTTATTATTTTTTTAACAAATTTTCTACTGTGAATCGTAGGTCTTTTTTAATTTTTATTGCTAGCTAATCTTTCTAGCTTTTAAATAAAACTACTTTGAAAAAATTACAAAGTTTACTTAAAGAGAAAATAATTTAAAACCGAAAGATGGGAATTTTACCAAAAACAAAAATTAAAATGCCTTTATTTTTTAAATAGTTTACATAATTTTTTTTTAAATTTTTTTTTAACGATTTTTTTTATCTAGTATCCGCACATTTCGTTTGATCAAGTGTAAAATTAACACATTGTATACTGAATAAATGACTATTACTTTTATTATTTTATCACTTTGTCGGCGTGATTAAAGGCGCTTGCTATATCATGTTTTTGTTAAGTATACATTTTCGAAATTAGTACTAAGCGGCTTTCTAATACAAAGTCTCTGAGCTTGCTAATCCATGAACATACAGACAGATGGACATACGTTTTGACTACAATACCCACAAAATAGGTATTATACTGTCCTTGATTAACTTATCAAGCATCCACAATCGAGACACAACAGATACTCCATTGTTTATATGTGGTCTCATGAGACCGGTTGGATAATGACGAGTTAATAATAAACAATTAAAAAGTGTTACATTAGAAAACAACAATGGAAAAAGGAAAAGAGGCAGACAAGTAAATATGATGGGAAGACGATATAAGGAAAGCAGAAGGCGCGATTTGTACTAGGACAGCATATGACAGGGAAAAATGGAAGAAGCTGGAGGAGTCCTATGTGTCACAGGACACGCTGATTATTTAGAAATAAGTTTATATGTATAATATGCTAAACGTAACATGTTACCTATATCAGCAATAAAGGCTTAATAATAAAACATATTAAAAAAACATTAGAAAACAGGCCCAGACCGCACCAATACTTTAATCTTGTAAAAATGCTTATTTGAAAAATGCCTGACAATAGTAACAAGTTACTTGCGCTGATTCTTCTCAGCACTAGCTTAAATTTTCCCCAAAACAGCTGATGGGTAGAAATTGGGACATGTACATTGTACAAGTAATATCATATGGGGGTATTTGCAAAAATATTTTCATCTTATTTTAATCTAACTTAAAGGTTTGCATAAGAATGTCACATTATTCAGACCTTTTATAGATTACAATGTCTATTACGGCAATGTTTGGCTTGGCTACTACGCAGGTCATATACATTTTACATGTACTGAAGTGCCAAATTAGTGAGACTATACAAAAACAATTTGGTGCACATTTTTTTTACAAGTATGTGTTTGTTAGCCATTTTAGAAAACAACTGTTTATTTTATTACAACAAATAATTTTATCAAATTGAAGGTACCTTTTAAAAATACAACGTGCAACACACTGAATGATATCTTTGCTCACACAGAAAAAGCAGGATCTGTGAATTTCTTATTTTCTCAAACATTTGTTTATTAATTCATAAAATTTTACCGTTAATATTTAGAAATGTTAATCTTTTGCTTGATGTATACTTCACAATTTCCACATTGGTATGATAAGGTCTAAAGATGATTTTTTACTCTAAATCAGTACTAGGTAGTCTATAGTTTTTCAGATTATGAGTGATTTAAATAAAATATTACTGTTTTTGCTGTGTATTTTTCTTAAAAGAGACGTTAATTAAGCAATTGTTTTCGTAAATCAAACAGTAGGCATTAATTCTAATGTTAGTAGGCCTACCACAAGGTTGATACATTGTCTAGGTACCTACCTACTGAATTCATTTGAATGTTTTATTACTAAATGCATTATTCAGTTTTAAAATTATTGAGAATTAATGTGTAAAACAAGCTAAAGTTTTACGAAATGACATTTTAAGTATTAGAGCTGACAAAACTAACTTTGTTTGAAAGAGATGGATCATGTAATAAAAATAGAAAATCTGACCTGACATACTACCCAGGATAAAAATAATAATATGAATCTTTATTTTTAATTGAGGTTACAGTTAAGAACTTACTCACAAGCTAGGTGAATAGGACCAAAGGGACCAGAGTAGGTAAAAAGTATGTGGTCGGTATGTTATAACAAAACAACCCAAAAAATTATAACACTAACTTCTTAAATCTGTTAGAATATTGGAAGACAAAAAGTTAAATTACCATGAATGTCATGTAGCAGTAGTAGAATAGCGCAATGAAACAAAATACGGATAGCAAGTAAAATTATTTGATAAATCTAACGTCAAGGGCGAAATCTCTGAAAATGAACGTCAAGTGTGTAAGCTGTAGTGCACCTTTACTTACCGAATTCTGTTGTTCCCTGTGTTTCAGCCAACTTTCACACATAAAAAATCCTTTTAACGAAAAACTAATAAAATATACGAAAGATTTTTAGATAGAAATAAAAACAAAAGGAGAGACAGCACAAAAGCACACTTTGTTAACCATAGACAACACAAGTTTTTTTCTTTTTACTGTCTGACTGACATAATGCAAAGAAAATACAAGTACCACGTTCAGTTCACTGACTTGTGTAATGCCACTGGATTTGCTGTTCCATACTATTCCATACATACAAATGACAGCATATTTTATGCTCATTTAAAAAAGCCACAGCCACAAGCATCGGGCATATACCCTGTAGAGCAGCAATACGAACCATCTCTATTCGAAACTAGTAAAACTGGCGACAAGCTGCTACGGACGTGGCTGCGGACTCGTCTTGACATTGTGAGGTCAAGCGCTGCCCCTGCCATTGGTCTATCCTTCAGTCAACTTCCGCCAGCCTAAGGATCGACCAATGGCAGCGTTTGACCTTACAATGTCAAAACAAGTCCGCAGACGCGTCCGACGCCATCTGTTACCGGCTTAATACCGGTGACACACGGCTGCCGGACGCCAGTTTCGGAACAGGAAAGGGCGGAGTCTTGCTGAAAGGCTGGCGAAGTTGACGAAAGGATCGACCAATGGCAGCGTTTGACCTTACAATGTCAAAACGAGTCCGAAGCCGCGTCCGCCGCCATCTGTCACCGGCTTAAGTGATTTTTTGCTTAGGCTCGGACTACACACTTCTGAACCATAAAGCCGGTGACAGATGGCGGCGGACGCGGCTTCGGACTCGTCTTGACATTGTAAGGTCAAACGCTGCCTTGGTCGATCCTTTCGTCAACTTCGCCAGCCCTTCAGCAAGACTCCGCCCCTTCCTGTTCCGAAACTGGCGTCCGGCTGCCGTGTGTCACCGGTATAATAGTTCTGAAACTCCTGTCAACGCTCGCCCATACAAAAACAGTGCAGATACAGATAAAAAAATGGCAGAGAATTTTGTCAAACAAATCATATAACATTTCTACTCTCTAAGGTATGTGCTCCATGTGCCATGTCCACTAAAGTGCTTGCTTAATGGAAGATGGACTTCACTTGACATTGCTTGACTTTGCCCTCACTCTGCTTTCCATGACGTCAAACTCCTGTTGCTATTGGAAGAGCCTCCGTCCACTTCCGTCAACCCGCCAGCCAGACTCCACCCCCTTCTTGTATGGAATAATGGAAACCATACCAAATTTGGCCTTAATAGATATAAGTGTTTTCAAACTTGGACCGAGTTTATATTCACCTACACTACTCGAGTTTCAGTAAGCTAGAATTAAAACTGGTGATACACGAGGGCCGGGCGCGTCTTGACACTGCTTTCACAGTCGACTCTTCACTTGTTGTTCAGGCTTTAGCATACAACGATTTTAGCTTACTAAATCTCGAGTGGTGTTAAATCGGACCAAGTTTGAGAACATTAATAACGATTCAAGCCAGTTTCGGAACGGGAAGGGGCGGTGTCTAGCTGGTGGGCTGCGCGCTGCCATTGGTCGATCCTCTAAGCTGGTGACAAGCGGCGACAGACGCGTCTTGACATTGAGGTCAAACGCTGTTATTGGTCGACCCTTTCGGCAACTACGCCAGCCCGTCAGCAAGACTCCGCCCTTTCCTGTTCCAAAACTGGCGTCCGGCCCCCGTGTGTCACCGGTTTAAGGCTCGGACTACATAAATCCGGAATTTTTCAGAACTCCATACTCCGGACAAGCCCAGATTCAATCCGTATTGTATGGGGTTCTGAAAAATTCCGGATGCATGTAGTTCAACCCATAAACTGGATACAAACGGGGACGGCCGCGTCTTGACATTGTAAGGTCAAAGCGGAAAAACCAAAAAGTCAATCCGGAACAAGAAGCGCTGTAGGACGTAGTATCAGAACTTGGAAATTAAATTATTGATGTCCCCAAGTCGATATTAGTGATGGAGGCTCCAGCCTGACGGAGAGCAGAGCAGACGCGCCGCGTGCGCGGCAAGAAAGCTAGCTCGCCGAGACTTCTCGCGAACACATGGACTGTCCACCACCACCTCTCTCAATGGCTCACTTGTGTTCTGGACGCTTATCCTGAATGGACGATTTTCATAGCGCAGCGGCTTTATGATTGGCTGCATTAGGATACTAAAACCTTGTGAACATGTATGAAATAGAATAAAGTAGAAAAGGCGACCCATGGGCACAGACGATGGTAAATGACGCTTTTTATATTTATGATGCCGGTGTTTAGCATCCCAGAAAACTGACTCTGCTTGAAAATATTCAATTGTGTGAAAAAAAAAATATCCAAATCCAGAAGGAAAAAGTTCACCAATGAATGTTGATTCTTACGATGACTGTAAAATCGAGTCTAGGTATATTATTTTCAATCCAATTATGTATATATAAGGTGCTTCATAAATATCTGCAACGGCTGAAATGGGTAAAAGTATTGCTTATATAGATTACGATAGTAAAGAAATTTTATGTCCAAAACATCATTAATTTTTTTTTATTAAATAAAGATTTGGCTTTATTCTGTTTCAAACCGTCCACATCTGTCCAAAAATGCTAACGTTTCACATTAATTTACCTCTTCCGCGCAGTGTCAAGGGCGGATGACGAAGTGTGTTATGCAAATTGAAGCAAGTAGCCATTTATTTACTGTCTTTTCGCAAATAATTAATTACCGATCCGGGGCACGTAATTCCTTCACTATCGTAATCTATATAGGCAATACTTTTACCCATTTCAGACGTTGCAGATATTTATGAAGCACCCATTGACTTATATATTACTTCGTAAGGACAGGGCGGACCGCATATTAAACTGTTGCCACTAACGTGGCCCTAAAGTGGTCCTCTTTAGACCAAAGCACTGATTTGGTATTATACAGATGCACCATCTCCCACAAGATTTCGTGACCACCGTAAGACGGGCTATTCTTCGGACTATTTTGTTTTAGCCGTATATCCGCCAGAGGTCGAAAGCACTCAAGCAACTCGAAATGTAGGAACACTAACTAGCTACTTATTATAGCGTATAATAAATAGATGGCGCTGCAGCCAATGCTTTACCACTGGCAACATACTTATTCTCGGATTCTTTCAAATTTGTGTTTTTATATGTTTTATTAAATTTAAGAATATTCTTGTAAATTTAGGTTTCAATATTAAAGAAAATATTATAACTAAGGTTCAGAAGGCATAATAAATATTTGTCGGTCAATAAATAATAAAGTCTAGTAAATTGGAAACAAGAAGAAGAAGGAAAAGAAAAGAAAAAACATTATTTAGTTCTTTCGCCGTATTTTAATTTTATTCTTATTTTATTACGATACGAACAAACGATAAATCGGAAAAAGAAAATCTGAGTAATTATCAATAAACTATAAAAAAAAAAAAAATTGTATGATTGATTCCAAAATTCACGAAAAGGTATTTAAATTTTTATAGAAATATTATAACAAAAAAAACATATGTTAAAAAAGCCGGATTCGAGCTCGCAACTCACGGAACACCAGTCTAAAATAATATCCAATCGGCTATCCGTGCTGTACGGTCCATTACCAAATTTTTAATTGCTTGTTACTTGTGGGTTGTGAGGACGTAGAAGGTTCAGGCAGGCCTACGACACTCCGCGTTTCGGGCGAGATAAATAACTACGCGTCGCGTCTTTTCGAAAGGACTAAAATCAGTTGAGTGTCACGCGCGGCGCGCTGTTACACGCTCTCACTATTAAAGGTTTTTTATACACGTACCGACATTTACTTTTTTTAAAACTTAATTTACTATATTTTTATTTACCTGTTCAATCCCAGATGCGTCTTTACCTATGGTGCAGGGTGTGCATTGCACACGGGCGCTGGGGTCCTAGGGGGCGCCGAGTGCCGCTCGCTACTTAGTAACCATTCCATTTTGACCACGCGCTCACTAGGGGGCACGAAGTTTGCACACGGTCGCTACATGGGCTAGAGACGACTCTGTTCAATCCCACGGCTGGGCAAAGGTCTCCCCCACACTCTTCTATCGATCTCTATCTATCGCAAATGACTCTCAATCCCTCGTCAGGTTAACTAAATCGTCACACCATCTGTTCTTTTTATTTTCTTTTCTTTTATCAAGGCCTGTTGTCAGGTTACCAGTTTAATTACGTAAAGATTATTGTAGGTACCTACGAAATAAAATCAATAAAAGAACATACATTTCATAAGTAGGTAGGTAGGTACCTACCTACCTACTTATGAAATAAAATAACCTTCTATCTAAAGTACCTATTTACCAGCTAAAATTCAGTCATTCACGGAATACGATGATAACTTTTATTCATTTAATTCATCTACAAGTAAAATTTACTAGCTGAATATATACGTAAATATTAAGTTAATATTATTATTATGGCTCCAACATACTTTAGTTTTTTGTTAGTTACAACATACTGAAGAGACGTTGTCAGATTGTAATCAGTCGTGTATGCAACATAGGCGCCATACAGTCTACACACCTATTTCATGCGTAGGTATCGGCTAAATTCACAAACACAAGTCGCAGTCGTAGCCCTTGTGAGAGAGCGTGCTCGCGCGGTAGCTGACAGTACAAAGTAAAAAGAGCTCTCGCTAGTGGCGTTTTGGTAGATTATCGCTTGCAGTACCTAACGCTTTGTAGGCTATTATAAAATTAGAGTACTTTGCCCGGTGCAAGCTAATTTGCTTTTTGTTGCCGCACAGTGAGCGTAGATAATCTATTTTAGCAATTTAAAAAAATATATATATTGCAGCATTGATGGGATGATTGGATCGGGTCGGTCCATGATTCTCGTGGTTTCGAGTTCAAACCTGGCTAGCAACATACTTATTCTCGGATTAATCAAATTTGTGATTTTAAATGTTTTATTAAAGTTAAAAATATTCTTGTGAATTCAGGTTTCAATATTAAAGAATTTATTTGAAATAAGGTCCCAGAAGGGATAATAAAAAGTTGGTCGATAAATAAATTATAAAGTCTAGTAAATTGTAAACAAGAAGAAGAAAAAGGAAAAATAAATAATTATTTAGTTCTTTCGCTGTATTTTAATTTTATTCTTATTTTATGAACGAATGATAAATCGGAAAAAAGAAAATCAGAGTAATTATCAATAAACCATACAAAAATTATAATTGTATAATTAATTCTAAAATTCATAAAAATGTATTTAATTTTGATAGGAATATTATTTTTAGAATTAATCATTAATTTATTTGCTTAAAACATAGTAGTAAAGTCATTGTGTGCTCATGTTTTGCTACATAATGATAGCATGCAAACTTAATATCATTTAATTTGTGATACAATCAATAATAAAATTTAAATTTAATTAACAGCAACAAATTAAATTAAGCAAAATCAAATAAATATGTACTATATTGGAATAAGAATGGTAAAAAAAAGTTATAAAACAATAATCTGGAAAAATTAAAAAAACAGAGAAATGAATGCTAGGTTTGAATTTGCAACTCACGAAACACAAGTCTAGCATTTTGTTCAATCGGCTATCTTTACTTATTGAAAAACCACCAAATTTTTAATTGGTTGTTACTTGTAGACGGTTCAAACGTCGCAAATTCACAAACATTCAAATCATTTCGGACAGCCACTAAAATTACTCTTAAAGCGCCATCTATTGTAAGTTTATCTACTAACCCAGGCGGTCTAAGGTTTAGTACAAATAATTGCCGGTAGGAGTGTGAGAACAGCATTGATATTTTTGAAAGATGTGGAAATTTAAGGTATCATCCCATTTTCCGTATTTAGATTTTTATTCTGGTTTATATTATATTTATTCTGGATCAGTTCTTTGTTTTTATTTTATTTTACACAAATATCAATAAGAATTCGATACCTATAACGCCATCTTGTATAAAATTTTAGAACAATTCTCACTTTGTTCCGGATGAGTCCCCGTGACCGAAGTGACGTAGTCGGCTGTCGGCTATCGTCGAGAGCGAAGCTACGTTAAAATTAGGAAAATGATAAGTTTTGTCGTGTTTACTACGACAAAAGCACAACTAACAAAAAGTATGATATTTAATATCACAGGTATATCGAAAATATGTTAAATAAGAAACTTAATTACATTGTTTTAGAATTTTTGTTTCCGTATTCTCATCATTTTTGGCATAATAGAAAGCAACGCATGGTGTGTTGCTGTTTAATCGTTTACGAAACAGTTCAGGGTAGTTTTAATAGATGGCGTTAGCGTGGCATGTGTGGTTAACGTGTTGAGTGATTTGTTCTGTAAGCCGTATCTTTACTATTTAAATCAATGGAAGCACCTTATGTATGTTTATTCCATCGAGTTTAAAACAAATAAGAAGATAATATGGAAATTCATATTTTATAGAAATCACCAGATCTACATAAACTTATTAAGAAATAAGAATATTTAGTCGATATTCAATTTTTATTAAAACTTATAAATGCAAATTATAAGTAGTGTTTTTCAGGAACCCTATTTAATTATTTATTCACATCATATCAGCCCTAGGACGTCCACTACCTATATTATCTTGTAAGTAAAAGATCAACATTTTTATAAAATGAAATTCGGTTAAAGAAAATCGGAATATCCTGTCGTAATTAAATAATTATTCGTTTCGGAATATGGGAGCTCCCGTGAAAAACAGACCAGTCTTTGCTGTCATGCAGCCAGGTAAAAAAAAGGCCGTAGTCATTTGTTACAGAGCCTGATGTTTGCAAACTGCTGGTGGTTAGCCTCACAGAACAGGAATGACATGGTTAACCTTTATAGGCCATAAAGTGTTGAGAAACTAATTTCCAGTATGCTGGAAATTATTTTAATACCTTTTGGTCCTAAATGTGTGTAATCCAAAATTGCGCAATCCCAGGTGTGCATAACTTTTGGGGAGCCAAGTAACTACAAAATTTTACCTTTTTGTAAACTACGTTCGTCGAAAAAATGTCACCCAGTCAATATTAAAGAGGGTAAAATTCTGCGTTAAATGCGCTCTAAAACTTTAAATTAGGTTCCTTGGTACAGCTGAAATCAAAAGTTAGAAACCAAAGAAACTTGAACCAACTTGAATCCCCAAATGTATGCACAACTCCAGGGATTGTGCAAACTCGGCATACAAGCATTTAAAAACAAATAAAATTATGAAAACGATTTCGAAAAAATCTAATTTGATTGGTCAAACAGTCATGTCTCAGAGTATTTTGTTCTTATTTTATACTAAAAAAGCAATTTGAACAAATAAAACAGAAAAAACACAGTATTGATGTATAGAAAGTTCTATTTTAAAATGTAACAGAACTGCATAATAATGCAGGAAGATGTATAAAATCCACACATTAATTTGTGAGAGTTGTTAGAGCCGCCACTACATCACCTCTGTGTTCTCGTAAAGTTCTTTCTGCTAATGTTCTGGATATTTCCATTTCTTTTACCTGCAAATGACAAAAATAGTTTTATAAGAAATGATTTTCTTTGTTTCTAAAACAGAGACAAGACTCTTCCTTGAATTTCTTTTGTCTTTTGAAACCATGAACGGTCTACGGCTGAGACCATGATACAATAAAATTTTCATTTTGTCTCATTTTGCTGGGCTGAGGGGTAAGATACATATATTATACTATTATATATGAGAAAGCTTGGATGAGTGGATATTTGTTACTCAATCAAACCAACTGCTAGACGGATCTGAATGAAAATTTGCTGGAATTGATTATAGTGTGGAATAGTAAATGGGCTAAATATTTAGCCATGGTCACTATTGGTCATGTGGGTGGTCACCAATCAAGGACCGGAACCGCTTACCAAATAAAAGTGTTTTAATTGGGTATTTCATAGATGTGTTTCCACAAACCCTATCAATTCGGTAAGTATATCGTCTACTTACTCCAACGAAAGGCTAACCAAATGCATACAGTTAATTCGGGTAAACACTAACCGTATCTGAAAACCCTTTTGAGGCTTACCCTTATGAAAGGGTTTTAAAGCGCTTAAGCAATTTTAACCTCTATGTGTCCATTCGACTCATTATTGTATAACCTTTTATTGTGTGTGGCTATCGCCACAGCGAACTTAAATACACAGACAGGTTAATACAAATCACCAGAATGTGCGAAAAAGACATAGACAATAGGGTAACCCTTTTAGTTGGTAAGTGCTAAATATTGAAATACCAATACCCTATTTGATTCGGTAAGCGCATTGAAAGCAGTTAACTTTATTCAAAAACGAAAGGCTAACACTGGAGTAGCTTATCAATAGGGTAACCCTATCTTTGGGTAACCTTTTAATAGGGTTTCCCTAACAATCGGCTTAATAAAAAAAAGGGGTTTTCCGGTCCTTGTCACCAACTCTTAAAAGTATAGTTATATTTATATAATGTAATAAGTGCATTTCTCAAAAACTTATGTTGCGTTGTAGGCATGAATGACACAATAAATGAAAAATGTATGCAGGTAGCCATGGCTCAGTATAAGTGGAAATCAGTTTCATATATAATTTTTTAGCTTGCAGTTAACTGAGTATCTTCCCTTCACAACTATGTGATTTTTGTCAATTTAACTCATCAGGCATATGTAATTGAGATACAATAGAAATTCTGTTATTATGAAGTCTCATAAGACCGCTTAAATGTTAAACAGTTAAAACTGATTTCTGAATAAGATTCTTTAGATTTTGGTCTTCAATGGCACACACTGTGTTCTATAAAGATACACATAATTTGCTACATATTAGTAGATACACACAACTAGCAACAGGCTGTATAATAAACTTACAATTAATTCTATATCATCTTTCTTCACTGATACTTTCTGAAGTTCTTTTTCTTTTTCGAGTCGTTCTGCTGCTTCTTTGTTTCTTCTATCGCCTATCAGTGATAGTGCCTGGAAAAGTTTAAAATACAGATTATTTGCTAGTTTACATCATTGGTTTTAAAAGAAAAGTATGATAATAAAAAAAATTCGATTTAATTAAGCTGTTGTGGTTTAGTACTAAGGCGTACCATGTTCCTGGTAGGTACATAACCTATAAGATAGGACCTAGGTTTTACTTACTCCTGATATATCCTGAGAAGATATTTCTTTCTCCTCTGCATAGTCGGTTACTTTTTCTAAATCCGCCACACCACTATCATGTTTAGCGGTCTTCTTTTGAGTTTTATCCTTGTCGTGTTGAATATCGTCTGTATCGCCATTAATTTCTTCGTCTGCCATTTTCTAAGTAATTTATTAACTTATACAAAGCAAAGCACTACGAAGATAACTGTAATACAAAAAAGATATTAATTTAGTTAAAACTCGTGAACTTTTCAATAATTTTCATTTTTATGAAAAGCACAAAACATTTTTCCCACAAGCTTGACAAATGACCACAGATTAATATATGTCTAAAGACAAATGACTTTTTTGACAACACCTTACAGATTAATATACTCTTTAAAAACAAAAATATAAAACCACCACTGTCATTACTTATTTGTCTGTGGTCGCTGTCAATGCGGCTAACTTATCAGTGAGTCCGCAGAAAAAGAAAAACAACTTATGTCGTCGTCACACGACTGTGTTTAAGGCTCCGACTACTACATCCGGAATTTTCCAGAACTCCATACAAAATGTCTCCGGACAAGCCCGGATTCAATCCAATTTGTATGGGGTTCTGAAAAATTCCGGATGCATGTAGTCTGAGCCTTAATGGGTCACACTGGCAAAAGTTAATTACAATGTTCAACTTTGCCTTAGACCCCGCCCCCTCCTTATATGAAAACCATTCCGAAATTGGCCATCAGCGGTATATTGTTTTAAAACTTGGTCCGAGTTTATATTCGTCATGGATTTAGCACTGTTACAAAGAGAGCTAAATCCATGATATTCGTTTACACCACTCGAGTTTCAGTAAGCTAATGCTTAATCCGGAACAAGCAGCAAAGAGTCGAATGCGATACCGGAAGAGAAGGCTGACATCCATTGGATGTGACATACCTTTTTGTTTCTTCTGGCAAAATACAAACGCTACGAGTAGGTACCTATTCCGATCACTGCTTATGTTTCTAGAGGTCAAAATATTATTGGCCGGGTACCGTCTGGAGTTATTAAGGCGGTCCAAAATTTCATTATTTTTGGATCCGACGCACCGTTACTGAGATATTTGCAGATTTTATAAGGGAATATTTTCAAAATTTTAGAACCAGAATTAGATGATCCTTGACAAGTTTTTAATAAGTCGCGCCGCTTGCGCCCCCTTTGCGACACAAGGGTAAGGAAAAAGAGAATTTTTTTACAAGTCCCAGCTTCATACTAATAAACTTCAGAAATTCGGCTGTCAATATTCCATATGAAATCAATGAAAATAGTTTCTGTGTCGTGCCCCATAGCGCCCCGTATCCTATACTGGAGTATAGGATACGGGATACCACATGATTTTTTGCCGTTAGTTTATAATACATTATTAATGTTGCATAGACAATGGTTCGGAAACCTTGGAGCGCGAGTCCGACTCACACTTTGCCGGTTTTTTATATCTGGTTTTTAAAGTTCGAAATTATGGTCACATTACATCATGTGAAATATTCTATTTTAATATCTTATTTATACCAGAATTAAACAAGTTAAAGACATACTTAAGAAAGGATATTCCACAATTGGGATAACTTTCACTTTTGCAACCCTATAAACAACAAACTTTTACCATTTTGCACTTTTTTATTTTAAAATGAAGACAACCATGACATGACATTATATTTGCTACTGTGTCAAGTTCAGGGCTGACAGTAAGACACCCAAAATAATACGTAATAATAAAATTTATCATTTATTTACCGTTGACAAATTAGATAATAAATCAATTATATTTTTTTATTAAAAAAAAGCAAAACGCATTAAAACTGTTAATTCTCAATCCAAATTTCATCAAGTCACGTTATTGTATTGATTCAAAGTGATCGATGAACAGATTGTTTACTACCATTTAGTAATATTATTTCATAATGGCAACTGTGCAAGCGGGACACAGTCCTCCCCTTTTCCATCTCACTCAACGCAGTCCCTGTATTTGGTTACATCAAAGAAAATTAAACTTTATTGCTGAGTACTACAGTGTAAGTTCTTTTCGCAACATTTTAGAAGTACTCAATCCTTTGTGTTACATCCATGCCCATACAAAGTAACCCTAAAAACTCTTTAAACGTACTCTGTATAATCTGTGAATAGAACTACGATACTTATAGCAATAAGACGTAGTTTTACTTGATCAGTGGCAATAAGGTCCATCCGGTTTATCGAATATTGGGTTGGGTGGTCTCGGAATTTCAGTCATTTGCTTCTTCGTTCGACGACCGTCTGCCCTAACAGTGCTGCCAACTTAGGCGAATTTTCGCCTTTTAGGCTATCTCGAAGGGTGTCGGGGCGACCAAAAATTGAGATTGGCGACTGGTCGCCGTTTAGGCTACTTTGAGAAAATAATGGGGCGACACTATTTCGAGTAGATAAACTGTCATAATTTCGTCTCTGAGTCTTAAATTCTTTAAAATGCATGTAGGTACTCAATAAAGCGTATGTTTTTATGACAAATAATTGCGTTGGTCGATACCTCTGCTTCCATGTGCACACATTAACAAAGATTTGTATAGTATTTAGTACTAACTGCAGGGGGATGCAGCATTTAAAAATATAAAAAAATGCTTTAGTTGATTTCGTTCGAAAGAAAACTGCAAAAAAAACACACTTTAAAAATAGTAGCATATTAGGCTATTTGACTTTAAATTAGGCGATTTTAGGCTACTGCTTAGGAAAATAGAAAACGGCGAATTTAGGCTACTTGGCGCCAAATTTTTGGCGAATTGGACTGGACTGGAGTTGGCAACACTGTGCCCTAATGGTTCACACTTCGGACTAGAAAACCAGCGGTTGTGGGTTCAAAACCCGCAAGGAGCAAATGTTTGTGTGATGAGATGAGTACGAGTATTTGTACCTACATAAGTCATGGATGTTTATAAATGTATTTAAGTGTGTTTATTCGTTATTTAGTCGCCAAAATACAAGCTCTGCTTAGTTTGAGGCTAGATAATTGGTGTGATGGTGGAAATAATTGATTGATTTATTTTATTTAAGAGGTTTCGCGGCGTAATAACGGGTTTCTAGGAATTTTAAAAACTCATGGTAGAAGAAACTTAGGCAAATATCATGTTTCTAATAAAATACAAATTCTTCATCACAGATTTAATTAAACCTAATATTTATTAATTAATATTTATTAAATATGCACAGTCACGTTTTGATTGTTTTCTTCTTTAATAACTTCTGTGTAAGCAGGCGGCGGTATACTACAGTCATGTACCTGTAAAAGTGACATACACATTTTAAATATCTAACATACATAGTTGTAACATTAATAAAACACTAACATGTTAAAAACGATTCGATCTTCTAGCGATTGTTTTCGGAAAAATGACAGATTTTAAAGAACCCGTGTTCCATAAAGACCCTATTCCTATTTTCAAAAATTTACCCCTTTTTACTAAATTAAATAGATTTTTGTAAAAAAAAATACGCTTTTTTCTTTGTATTGCAGGCATCCCTTGGATTCCCAAGGTACACCGTAAGCTAAAGCTATAGTTTTTTAATTTTTAATAACTGTGGGATTGCATGTTTTATGGCGCAATGGTATCAGATCGACTAATAATTGGTGTTGTAACTGGGTCCTTACCATGAGCAGGGCCGTCTTTCCCACAGGGCACTCTGGGCACTTGCCCAGGGCCCCGCGATCGATGGAGGCCCCCTAGTTCTATTTATATAGTTCAATAGTATCAGTCATAGGGGCCCCATTATCCTATGTGCCCAGGGCCCCCAATAGGTTAAAGTTGGCCCTGACCATGAGCTTATATAAAACCATATAGTTTCCAAGAAGTTCGAAAGCAGGAAAGACCCTACATCTTACCTACTACTTCACACTAGTTTTTGGGACTTCCTGAGTACAGTGTATAACACTATATATATATATATATATATAAACAAAAAATATGAATTATGGAGTAGGGATTACGGTTGACCTACCTGAGACTGAGTAGGTATTTTTTAGTTAAGTCAATTAAAAAAAGTACGTCATCGGAAGGGGGAATGTTTAATGATTACTTCCCCTCCCCTACCTCATCGAGCACATATTATATAGAGCAGCAATACGGACCATATTTCTCCGAAAGTACTTAGTGATTTTTCACTTACATTATATTATGAAATGAATGACAAGTCCTGTCAACTCTTGCCCATACAAAAACAGTATAGATACATATAAAAAAATGGCTTGTCGAATAAATCATATGACATTTGTGGTATCCCTATATGGTATGTAAGTACTTACGTGCTCAATGGATTACCTACATCAAAAAGGTACCAAGATGCACTAAATTCTAACCATAGATAGAGTTATCACCATCAAATAAAGCACTAGATTTACCTAGTGATCCGCTTACGAGTTACCGACGATTTCGTAAAAAAAGCTGTTGAAATATGCCCACAATGGTCGTCGTGACTATATAATATTATGTTAATTAAGCATATTTCAATATTTCATTCCTCGTCGTCCTTCGTCCTTAATAGTTAACTTCCTTCTTAGGTGTGTGGGGTTTGTATTAAATATCGCAATGTTGAGTAAAAGTATTTCAGAACGTAAAAAAAAACCTAAAATAACTTACAAAACAATCATTTTGGAAGGCCACTGGCGGTTGTGTTACCACCGAACAAGCGGGTGCCGTTCTGGAGTATCTGAAACACATGATTAAAAAAAATATTTTAAAAAAGCGCTGTCATCAATACTTAAGGTCTTAACATCCAGGGCCTATTACCTATCACCCTATTAAAATCTAATAATAATATCTGTATTCCACGATCTAAGATTGGTTCTTAATTAGATCTTTCTTTTTACATAGATACAGGCCATACTTGGAGTGTACTAGAAGTACTAACTTGTTAGAATGAACAGAATATAATAGAATCAAGCTCTCTGAGCTTGGCATAATATTTGTACAAAGGATAGGCGTACGTGCAAACACATGTTGGAACTAGAGATACTTCATCGAGGGCTCTAGGCTAACTTAGATTCAACATTGACTTAAAGTAGAATCGTCACATCCCGAGTCCTGTTAAATTGGACGGAAACTTAACATTCGTGGACTGCATTTCAGTAACGATAGAAGTGTTAGTGTTTTAATGCATGGCCCGTTGTTTTTTATTATAATGCTTAGATTGTCAATATATTATATTATAAATGAAGTCATACGAGTACCTACCTACATTAATTATCTTTAAAATAGGCAATCTACTGATTGATATCATACGCAGTAAATTTGCATGCTACCAAAACTGCGATCGCGCCAATCTCATTTGTAAAATTCTGAGCTTTTATTTTACGTACAAAATCAATTGACGACTTCGTCTAGTCTTCGTCTCGCGTTTCGTAATATAAAACCGAGCAGTCGTGGGTTCGAATTCTGCGGGCAGGTGTTTGTGTAATGAACACAAGCATTTGTACGTTTGTCCTGCAATGTTGGGACCAGAAAGCACAAATGAAAGATGTAATTAGGTCGACCGATGTTAAAATAGTGACATAAATAGCCTAAGAACTATCTTATTTACTAAGCCTTAGTAATAGGGAGAGGTGTGTTACACACTACAGTCCGATTAAGTACCTATGTTTGTCCGATATCCAGTACAAACTCGGCTTGCGGGCTTAGTTTGGGGCTAAATTGGTGATTGTTGAAAAAAAATACTGTCTCCATCTCTCTCGGTGACAATGAGCAAGTATACCTATGGTAAAAATTACCTTGGTGGCGCATCACGAAGTCTTTCATCTATGTACATTTGTAGACTTCCTATTGACAACCTTCCATCGAGATTAGATCCATTGCCCAACGGTCTGTGAAAAATAAGTAAAATTACCTGTTGAAATGGTTTTACTTTTTTCTCGCACTATTTATTTTTAAGAATTGGATAGTAGTCCGAATTGCGATTATGCCAACACATACAGCGTTAGTAGGTTAATATAAAATGTAAGTTGTATTGTAAATGACACAAAATAAAATTTGTCGAAAACCTAAATTAAAAAAAAACTGAGCTCTTTTTTTTAGATTCACGAAAGAAAAATCGAATTCCGTTCTTTCTGAGAATCAAGCAATTATAGTAAGCAAACCTCTCCACCACACACGATGTTCCAACATTACCAAATAAGGACATGAATTTGCCCAAAGCAATGCACCGTGACGTCGGCGGCTAGGATTGGTCCACGTATCGCAAGATCGGAGGGGGCTCATAGAAGAAGCGACGTTTTGAAAATTTGAACCCGCCATTAATTAACTAGCTAACAGAGTGTCGAAACTGATTTGTACCTTTTACTTAAACTAATAAATATTATCTAAAGTTAAAATCATCGCAGAGTTATTTCTACTACGCCTCACCGAAACATATGGACCTTCGACGCCAAATTTGATGAAAAAAACCATACCAGACTGACTATTGAAGCGAAGCGCAAGATCGTTTAAGAAACCGCTAAAAACTACCCTGGTGAGGTTGAGGTAGCGGCTTATGCAGTTTGGAAGTCAATGAGAAGTGGAAAAAGGCTCATAGATCCGCAAAGTTGTGAGAAACGTCGGTCCCGTACCTGAAAACGCGCATAGGTACGTCCAGCCATCCTGCCTATTCCTGCTTCATCTCCATTCCCACTGTGTAATATTTGCTGTTCTGCTAATTTCAGTGTTAACTACAAGTGCAAATTACTTCTTGTCGTGCCCTACTACGTGCCTTTCGCTATAGCAAGTATTCATCATTTAACTGTAAGTACTTAACTCCATTTTCACTACACTCCGCCGAAATGAGTTTAGATATCCAATCCCGTGATAAATCTCCTTATAGATCTAGTGATGATAGCTTATTTAAAGAGTTGGTTAAAAAGCGCGGTATAGTTAAGGGTAGGTTAACTAGGTTTGCAAATCATTTATCGTCACTCAAAGGTGAAACTATGTCTAGTAAAAATTGTATAGATCTTAAATTGCGCATTCAAGGAGCTAATAACTTGTTTTCAGAGTTTAACGAAATTCAAAATAAATTAGAGGAAATAGCCACCGACACTGAAGAACAGTTATCACAAAGAGATTTATTCGAGGATAGTTTCTATAGTACAATGTCGCAAGCCGAATATCTTTTAAATTCGAATCAGATCGCTGACAATTCCGAGGGTGGTAGCAGTCACAAGCATAAATCGATAAAATTGCCTACTATTTCTATGCCCACCTTCAATGGCTCATGTGAGCAATGGCTCGAGTTTAGGGATACTTTCCTATCATTAGTGCACAATTCTAACGACCTAAGCAATATAGAAAAGTTTCATTACCTTAAGTCATCGCTAAAGGAAAGTGCGGAATTAGTGATCAATTCAGTAGAATTCTCCAGTGATAATTATTCTGTTGCTTGGGAATTGCTTCTCAACCGCTACAATAATAGCAGATTATTAGTACATAATCACGTCAAATCCTTATTTACTATGCAGGCTATAAATAAAGAGTCACCTGTTTTAATTAGAAAACTAATAGATACCGTGCTAAAGAATTTGCGTTCCTTGAAAATTCTTGGTGAACCTACTGAGTCGTGGGATACGTTAGTCATCTATATAGTAGTTTCAAAATTAGACCCGACTACAGAACGCGAATGGGAACAATGTAAGGGAATGTTAATATCTAATTCTAATGAATCTAAAAAACAACTCAAGATTGACGACTTAATAAGGTTTCTTAAGGATCGCGCCGATTTGTTGGAAACATTGCAAGTATCACACAGCAAAACTAATCCCGATACTAAGAAAAATTATTCGCAAAATCAGTCTAAGATTCACTGCAATGCCGCCACAAATAATCCAACAGAACGTCACTCACGCGATTTTGTGAAGAGAACCTGTTTATTGTGTAACGCAAGTCACCCACTTTATTCTTGTCAAAAATTCATTGATAGTAATTTGGAATCTAAACTTAAATTAATTAACGACAAAAGGCTATGCATGAACTGTTTACGTTCTGGTCACACTATAGATAGTTGTAGGTTTGGGCCATGTCGAATGTGTAACAAAAAACATAACTCGTTAGTTCATCCCGGTAGCCCTAATGTTGTTTCGAGTAATAGCTCCGCCGCCTTCCCTGTGTCGCACGGTACTAGTGGGCAGCTGCCTGCACCGCTCGTTGCGCCCGAGATGCAGCCCGCTCCCACCACATCACACTTGTCGTGCGCGTCATTACTCATGCAAATTCCTAAGATTCAAGCAAATAAGGCACATTTAAGCTCGCAATGCACACAATCTACAGTTTTGTTATCGACCGCCTTGGTTATGATAGCCGATCATCGCAATAATTATCACCCGGCCCGCGCGCTTCTAGACAGCGGCAGCCAGCGATGTTTCATTACTAAATCTTTATGTAATTTACTTCAAACGCCAGTTTTACAGTCCACTCACGAGATACGCGGTGTAGGTAATTCGGTTACAAGCTCGACGCAAACGTGTAGTGTCGAGATTAAATCGCGCACAGAATCCTTCGTTGCGCATTTGGAATGTTTCGTTTTGCCTACAATTACGTCATCGATACCCGCAATAGCAATTGTTCCCGCGCAACTGAATATTCCTGAAAATATTCAATTAGCAGATCCGCAATTTTATCAAACTCAAAGTATTGACATTCTTATAGGCGCGGATATATTTTGGGATTTGATAAAGAATAATAAATTTAAGTTAGCCAATGGGCCATTCTTGTTAGATACAAAATTGGGATGGATTGTTTCCGGACCTATTTGTTCTATTCCGCGTAATGATAGGTACATTCAATGTAACTTTTCGCATTCAATTGAGTCTCAACTAAGACAGTTTTGGGAACTCGAAGAAATTCCTCGGGAATGTAGGGACACGCGCACCAAGGAAGAACGTACATGCGAGGAACATTTCATCAAAACTACTACGCGCAATATCGATGGAAGGTTCTGTGTACGTATACCCTTTAAAAAAAGCCCTGATTCCCTAGGTGAAAGTTATACGCAGGCTGAACGTAGGTTTTTGGCCCTTGAAAAGCGATTGCAGCGGAATGATAGTTATAGGCAACTTTATAGTGACTTCATTCATGAGTACATACGTTTGGGTCATATGAGTCGCGTTGAGCGTTATGGGTCATCCCATTATTTTCTGCCTCATCATGGCGTTTTGCGCGAACAGAGCAGCACAACCAAATTGCGAGTCGTCTTCGATGCCAGTGCTGCGTCAAGTAATAATGTGTCGCTGAATGAATTACAAATGATAGGCCCAGCAATACAGGGTGATCTTTTTCCTATATTATTGCGATTTAGATGTCACAAATATACCGCTTGCGCAGACGTTGAAAAAATGTACCGGCAATGTTTAGTTCATGAGGATCAGCGTGACTTTCAATTAATTTTATGGCGTGACGATCCTTCTGAACCCTTGGGTGTCTATCGTCTTAATACAGTCACTTACGGGACAGCTTCAGCGCCATTTCTGAGTTGTAGATGCCTTAAACAACTTGCAATCGAAAGTACTGATCCTGACGTCATAAGGGTAATAAGCCAGGATTTTTACGTTGATGACATGATTACAGGTAGTGACAGTAAGGAAGAGTTATTGAAAATTTGTTCCACAGTAGAAAGAGTCCTAAATTCAGGCTGTTTTCCTCTTCGCAAGTGGATGTTGAATTTTGATGTCAATGATCCAGTAATTGATCAGTCTGATTTATTCAAGCCCTTATCTTTAGTCAACAATACAAGTTCCAAAACTTTAGGTTTGGGTTGGAATCACTTTAGTGACGAATTTTATTTTAGCACGCAATTTGGTAAAGATGATGAAATTATTACAAAACGTTATATGATGTCAAACATTTCACAAATCTTTGATCCTCTGGGATTATTAAGTCCATTTATAATGATTGCAAAAATATTATTGCAGAAACTATGGCTGCTAAAAATAGGTTGGGATGACAGGGTTCCAATAGAGGTCGAAAAAACATGGGAACGGTTTTCATCTTCTGTGCTTAGTTTAAATGAAATCCGCGTACCACGTCATGTCATAGGTGCTGGTCCGGTGCGTCGGGAATTACACATTTTTTGCGATGCCTCGGAGTGCGCGTACGGTACATGCATATACATACGTACTATCAATTATGATTCTGTAACAGTCAGGTTGTATTGTTCGAAGGGAAAGGTTGCGCCGTTAAAACCAGTCAGTATCCCAAGATTGGAGTTGTGTGGGGCTTTATTGGGTGCCAGGCTATATAATGCAATTCGCGAATCGCTCAATTTTCAATTTGATAATATTATTTTTTGGTCTGATTCAACGATTGTACTGGGTTGGCTGCGTATGGCTCCTAATTTGTTGAAAACTTTCGTGCAAAACCGAGTAGCTGAAATTCATGAAATCACAAAGGACTTACCTTGGTGCCATGTAAGCGGAAAGAGCAATCCAGCTGACTTAGTGTCACGAGGGGTCAAGTTAGAGGACCTTAAGACTTCCACTTTATGGTGGGAAGGGCCTACATTCCTCCGCGACCTTAAATTCGATTGCAATAACTCGATTTTTGAACAGCCACATATAGCACAGTTAGAGTTACCAGAAATAAAGCCTGTTCAGCCTATCCACTTATTAGTGACCACATCAGAAGTATCATTGTTTCCTTTTGAAAGATTCTCTCAATATAATCGTTTGAAACGAACTTGCGCATATGTATTACGTTTTATTAACAATATACGACACAAAGATAATGATCGACGTGGAGTTCTTACTATTGACGAACTTAGAGAGGCGGAAATGATGCTGGTGAGATTGTCTCAACAAGAGTCTTTCTCGAAGGAATATAATATATTATTAAATAATGGTCACTTAAAAAATACACACAATTTAAGTAAATTTAATTTATTTATGGATAGCGAGAATATATTACGAGTAGGCGGTAGAATAAAAAATTCACCGAATCTTTCTTTTGATAAAAAACACCCAATGTTGTTATCTTCAAAGCACTGGTTTTCTTTGTTGTTATTTCGTTCCGAGCACAAGCGCCTACAACATGCTGGTCCGCAAACGCTTTTGTACAACACACGAGAAGTATACTGGATAGTTGGAGGTAGGAATCTTGCTAAACATACTGTACATAAATGCGTTATTTGTACGCGTTTGAGAGGCAAGACTTTATCTCCCATAATGAGCGATTTACCTGAACAGAGAATTACTCCAAGCTTTCCATTTTTACGTTGCGGTGTAGACTACGCTGGGCCGGTGCTCATCCTGAACCGCAAAGGAAGGGGCTCAAAACTTATAAAAGCGTATATTTGTTTGTTTGTTTGCTTTGTGACTCGCGCAATTCACTTGGAACTTGTCAGTGACCTATCCGCGGATGCCTATCTTCTAGCGTTAAAAAGGTTTATCGCACGGCGAGGCAAACCTGCTGAAATTGTCTCTGATAATGGTAGAAATTTTGTAGGACTTGCTAATGAATTTTCAAAATTTTTAACTAACTGTTCTAAAGATATTATTGAATACGCTACAAATGAAAACATCAAATTCCGGTTTATAGTTCCTTACACGCCTCATTTCGGAGGACTTTGGGAGGCTGGAGTTAAGTCCTGCAAACACCACATGTTACGAGTAGTTGGAAATGCACACTTGACTTTTGAAGAGTTCAGCACTGTATTAACACAGATTGAGTCTATCCTGAACTCCCGTCCTCTTAATCCCATGTCCACTGATCCGAACGATTTCCAACCCCTGAGTCCTGCTCATTTTCTGGTTGGTCGTCTCCTAACAGCGCCTGCGACTGAACAGCTGACTGATGTCCCTGTCCACCGACTAACGCGCTACCAGCGAATCGAACAAATAAGACAACATTTTTGGACCAGGTGGAGCAAGGAGTACGTCTCGGAACTACAAACTAGAACTAAATGGAAGGAGCACAAGGCTGATCTTCAGACTGGCACGATGGTCGTTATCAAAGAAGACAACACGCCGCCTTTAAAATGGAGTCTAGGGCGCATTATTTCCACGCGACCAGGAAAGGATGGGATTTCCAGAGTAGCTGACATACAAACCGCCTCTGGAGTTATCAGACGCGCGTTTCCTCGAATCTGCCCTTTATTCTGATAACCATGAAGACAACAGTTGGACGCTGGTGCTTCCAAGGCCGGGGGCATGTTCCAACATTACCAAATAAGGACATGAATTTGCCCAAAGCAATGCACCGTGACGTCGGCGGCTAGGATTGGTCCACGTATCGCAAGATCGGAGGGGGCTCATAGAAGAAGCGACGTTTTGAAAATTTGAACCCGCCATTAATTAACTAGCTAACAGAGTGTCGAAACTGATTTGTACCTTTTACTTAAACTAATAAATATTATCTAAAGTTAAAATCATCGCAGAGTTATTTCTACTACGCCTCACCGAAACACACGATATCATCAAGACCCATAGACTTAGAAAACGCTTCACATGACTGCACATGACCTAAATAGGTACTAGAAATACGTATGCGTGACGTCTCGTCAATATTAACTGCACTAGTCCTTTTATTTTAAAATAAAATTTCTTGTTATAACTCATAACTATAAAAGTCCCAGTAAAATAGAACTGAATCAGTATTCTAAACAAAGTACTAGTTAGTACCTAAGAGACGCATTAAAACCTATATTATTTTAGCTTATTTTGCACCAGGGTGCACACCCCGAAAATAAAATTGTGTTTTGTTACACATTTACCTTAAGTTCACCGTTACGCATAATTTAAAAAGTAAAACAAGTGTGGCGATAATCCCTAGTATGAGAGCTGTGCCCATTATCACTTGAGTCGAAGAAATTAATAGAAATTGATCAACACCGTCCCTGAAAAATAAATTAAAAATAATTAAATTAGTTCAATCATTTACTATATTCTTATCCTATCTACCAACAGTCTCAAACCCTTAAAGTAAAATAACAACTAAGGTTCGAATTGGTACATGCACAGTAAAGGGTTCTTAAACGAGGGGTCCCGAAAAGTTAGGACCCACTAAAGTTATAATGTGCCTACAGTTACAGTCAAGACCTTATTGACTTACCACCAAAATTGTAGCCCAGTAAAAACGGTGTTTTCATTTATTGTTGTATGAGTATGATTTTCTCTACTCTAAATATTGACAAAAATACTACCAACTTATGTGTACAAACTTTAATTATGCAATTAATATCAAAATCATAAAAATGCTACCAAATAAATAGCTCCTTGGGAAACCGGTTATTAATTTGTTCATGCAAAGCGTTATGTTGCAAATCGTTATTGGTTGGTCTTAAACTTCTCAGCAAAGTTGTTGTACATAATACAAGTCATTTTTGACACAATGTGTATGTACATAAATAACAACTCAAGGTTCTTTTTCATTTCTCGTCAGGACAATGGCGGGAAAGGTTAGACATTGCATGCGCTTGGGATTTAAAACTTTTCCGTGTCTACTTTATTCAGTTATCACATTTAATTAAAGAGAAAAATGGTTAGTATGAGTTGAATGAAAGTTTTTACACCTTCCAAAACTTACTAACTAGGCCGCTTTTAAAAGTTATGTAGGTAAAAGTCTACTACCAAGTACTAACAAAGCGCTCCAGACTACAAAGCCAGCGGTTGCGGGTTCGAATCCCGCAAGGGGAAACATTTTTGTGTGATGAGTACCTACAATCATTTGTATCATACATTTAGTCATGGATGTTTATTTAAAAACGATTTAAGTATGTTATCCGTTATCTAGTCGTCATAGTAGCTTTGCTTAGTTTGGGACTAGATAATTGTTGTGATCCTGAAAATCAATTTAATTTATTTATTTTAAATAAATGTTCATAAGTTTGCTATTTAGTTATATAAATGGATCTGTGAGTAGTTAGAAACTTTAAAGGGCAAAGTTAAGAAAATATGTGGTGATTACAAAATTAATCTTATTTTTTTCGCCTTTGTTGTCATATTAAATAAATAAATATTGAACAAGATTACATAAATTAAACACAGCGACGGTAATACAACACCCAGACCCTGTCTCGGGTCTGGGTGTTGTATAT
This sequence comes from Anania hortulata, assembly GCA_963576865.1. Taxonomy (NCBI): domain Eukaryota; kingdom Metazoa; phylum Arthropoda; class Insecta; order Lepidoptera; family Crambidae; genus Anania; species Anania hortulata. The sequence continues at coordinate 13,090,757 of OY756396.1, read as the reverse complement.
ATATAGAAAAGTTCGTTTTCTACATAGACCCGACCGGCAATCGAACCCGGGACGAGAGAGGTGCGATGTGTGATTGCGCCCCCAGATGGGCAAGCGTTGGAATGACCGAAGGTTAATAATAATGGTTTAAATTTAGTATTTTCTATGAAATATGTATTATGTAACTGACCGGCACGTCCACTTTCCACTGGCGTCATGACATGCTTGGCATATGCCATGCCAGCACTGCAGGCTCTCGACACAACAAGTGCCGTAACATTTTTCACCTTTTACTGTAGATATAAAAATAGAAATTGTTTTAAATTTTTTATTTTTTATTTTTATGGACGGACCTATCGCTGAGTGCCTTTGAGGAAGACATTGTTCAGCTTAACCCGGGCAGTTGTGGCGTGCGCTGAAGGCGCACAGCCTAGGTCCGCCCCGCTAGCGGTCGCCGCGACCCGGCCGAGTGTGAGGCTTCGCGCAGCGACGACTCAGACTCGTACGTGTCGAGCCCCATACTAGCAGGCGTGATCGAGCCAATGTGTTTTAAATTTAGTTTTAAGCAATTACTTTAAGCTAGTTATATCTAAGACTAGCTCCCGCCCGCGGCTGCGTTCGCGTAGAGTTAGATCTGTCACTATAGCATTACGTAACAGAGAGCGACATTGTCTTTCTTTGTTTTGGATGTTTATCATCATGGTACAGACAACAGCACATTAACCTACTACAAAACATCCAATTTTTTCAATTGCTTTGATCTCTACGTAAATCGGTTTAATGACCTTAATCTTTTTGGGTAAGTAGGTTAAATTGACTGTACTTAACTCTTGGAAATGCAAAAAGTAATTGCGGTGTGGATGCACACTAAAGTGGTTTTTCCACATAAACGAAATGCAGAGGAAAATAGCAGCGTTTTCATAAAAATACCACGGTGCATTGGAATTACGAACTAGCACGTATGTTTATAAATAACATAATTAAATGAAATTCCATGTCTATTTTTTAAAATTCTGAGTTAAATAACTCACTTCATGTCTGCCCAGGATTCGTGAACCTACTATCGTGCTAAAAATAGAAGCGCCCTTCTTTAGCGTAACATTGACATTATCAATAGAAAAACCGTACATATCTAATGCCAATGGAAACCTTATCTGATATAGAAGATACATCATTCATCTTCGAGATTCTCTAAAAATACCTATTTCTGTTGAAACAAAGAGTATTGCTCAATATTATCGATGATGTCATACAACTTTCCCGTAACCACTTTATTTTAATCAAATTCGATTGTTACAAAAATATAATATGGTTTAAACAGTGCCTACCTATTAGGTATTTCCAAATTTTATAGGTATACTTATGATATATGTGATATCCATACTTTTAAAAGTAGCTTCAAAATGATTTCCATAGTTTGAATTGATTGACAAAAGACAAAATATGGGTCCAATATTTTTTTATAATCTAACTGACGGACTAAATAGAATAATATTTTTTTGACCCAGGAAACTAGCCTATTTATGTCGTATCGAATCTTTGTAAGTATGTGGCATGCCAATTACCTACAACACAATAGGTAAATAAAATTTTATAATATATTATAAAATAATAATAATAATGGCTATAGCCAGGACAAATGGATCTTTGTGTTTGGGGTCATTTGATTCTTTTTACCGAGTCCAATACATACCTAAGAGCTGTTTTATTAAACTTTAATATTAAATTTACCTGGACATTTTACGCAATCGGCTAAGAAGTAGTTGTGATAAAACCCATGGGTGCAGTAGCACGCCCCGCGGATACATTCGTATGCTATGCCTGTACACTGAGGACCGCATGGTTCTGAAAAACAATTAAAAAAAATGGTTACGTATCAATACAAATAAACTTGTTAGGTATAACCAAGGGCGTACCCAGGGGGGGCAGGGGAGGGCAGCTGCCCCCCCCCCCCCCCCTGGAGATTGTAGGTATGTTTTTCAAATTCATTATGCGTAGACCAAATTATGTTTTAATTATTACTAGGCGTCACTTTTCTCCCATCATATTATGATTAGTTAAGATGGACGGCAGTTTAAGGACAGATAAGTATGTAGCATTTACAAATTTTTCGCGCTCGCTTTGCTCGCGGATTATTTTTTTACTGCATACGATTTAGTCCGCCTTTAACGGAGAGTTGCTATAAAAGTTATTAATGTGGTCGTAATCGTTCCGTACGCAATATCTTCTTGATCCTTATGTTAAGAGCCATTTCACATTTTCAGCGCAAAATCTAATATTTTGAGCGCCTAATTTGCGAACTTAGAAAAGGTTTTAGGAATGTCAAATATATGCACAAGCAAGCCTAATCTTTTGTTTAGATGTTTGATGTAGCACATTTGCAAATAAAACCCTTTTTCATTTATAAAATTATCAATTCACGTCGATAAACGAAAAGTGTTTGCCTTGTCAACTTCAAGCAACTAAATCAATTATTTAAATTTGTCATAGCTGTTAAAAAAAGATGCCAAAATGTAAGACTTATAATTTTATCGACGTTTAATGTACAAGAATATGTATTTTTATCACAATAACTCAAAAAAATATTAAACTTTTTGTGTAATTTTTCCAAAAAATAGTTCACAAAGGATTTTTGTTTAAAATTAAGCATATTTACAATTAAAAGTTTTTGTCACAATACCTTTGATCCTTATTTATTCCAAATATGCAATTTTATTGACAATCCAATCAAGTAATTAGACCCAAAAACGTTTTAACAACACCCTAATCCTAAATTAATTCACCTTTTTATCAAAACTTCGAAAATTAATATAAATGAAGCGTGATCCTTGTCGCCAAAGCAGTCGCCGCACCGTTGGCCTCTAGTGAATACCTAATATCTTGAAAAAAAATTCGCGCTCGCTTCGCTCGCAGTTTTTTCCGGTTACATTTAAATAATACGTTTCACCACTAAGTATACTTACTTATTTATATAATAAAATACTTCTTAAAAATTTAAAAAGCCTAAAAAATTTCGCGCTTGTTGCGCTCGCGCTGGTAATCCTAATCAATACTAATCGAATGGGAGTCTGTAGTGACTGGACTTGGACAATGTGATCTTGTTTGTGTGTGTTTGTGTGTGTGTGTGTGTGGTCACTGTTCTAACCTAACCTAATCAATTTTAAGACTGATTATGCAGTCAAAACTACTTTTGACCAGCTTCATTGGGCAATAGTATTTTTGACTGATATTTCAGTCAAAATTAATATTTACCAACCTGTGCAGTCAAAACTATTTTTGAGTGATTTTGCCAGTTAAACGTACTTTTGACCAGTTAAGAGTTTTGTCTGTAGCACATATAATTAAGATAAAATCCGATAGAGTCAAAACTTAAAAAACTATCATCTGGGTTAGGTTAGAACAGTGAACAAATAAAGCGCGAAATCGAGCGAGCGCAGCAAGCGGGCCGCGGCAGCGGCTGGCATGCGCTAGATTCTAATTATCGTTCAAAAATTTTGTCATTGTATTGTCTATTGGCTGTCTTAAGAGACAACCAATAGCTTAAAAAAAACATTACGTATTTCGTACATAGTTTAAACATCCAATAGCTTAAACAACAATTAGATTAATCGTTCGTTAGTCCAACTGATTTTAGTTTAAACAAAATTATGTGAATTAAACAGTAGTTGAGTCGTCCAATAGGCGATATGAACATATGTGAATCGACCGTAGTTATTTTGATACGTAACCAAACAAATTAGACGAATAATGCCACAGATAAAAAAGTGGCATGTTATGCTATTTGTAAATGGCCTAAGCTGTAAGCTATCGATTTATTGAACTTAAGTAAATAGTCATACAGCCCCCCTATCCATGGATAAAGGATTAATCATTAAGGTAAATTAAGGATTTACCTCTTTACAGTGTAAACTCTTTATAACGTTATCCTTTATAACGATAAATTCCCTATAACGTTGAAGTGAGCCCAACTTGGTTGGTTTGCGTTTAAAACCCACATATTGAAACACTCTTTATAGCGATACGTCATTCACTATTACGAAGAAATGTGTTCATATTTTTAGACAGTAAATATTTATTATCGGTATTATTGTTTATGTTATGTTATCAGGTAACAAAAGACTTTGAAGCTCCGAAACATCCGACGTCGGTCTAGCTTTTGTTATCCTTAATAGCCTTGAACACGTGCAGTATGACGCATTGTTTTCTCGGAAGTGATGGTCTTCGACCAAGCATACCTATAGTATTATCAGTCGTAAACCTACAAAGCCGAATCACCACCAACAATTCAACAAGCCCTAGATGCCACTAAGTTGGTAGAATTTTTTTGTTGTTTAATCAAGACGATTCCACCACATATCTAGATATGAATAGAATACTTAAAATAATACAAAACAAGTACTGGCATAGCAAAAAACGTCAGACAAAGCTATTTGACTATATGTGTAAACAATAATTTATAAGCATTTATTATCTAAGACATACATATTAAAAATTCTTGTTAATTTGGTTGTTTTTTTGTTCACTCCATATAACGATAACTCTCTAAAACGACAAAAAATGCTCAGTCCCTTGAGTTTCGTTATAAAGAGTTTACACTGTATTTAATAAAAGAGGTGCTTGTAGCTCAGTGGCGGCAGCGCTCCATTGACAGTGATTACCAAAGTAAAGGTACCACACAAAGTACAACACCGCATCTGTGAGTGGATCAGTGGAGTGACGTCCCCATTCCGACTACATTTAGTGTCATTTATCATAATCATCTCCGTACTTCGAAGGGCATGGTAATAGTTGGTTCTGGCTAATAGGCTAGTCGTGGAGCCTAGTTAGCCTCAAGGCGGTTTGAATACATCTGACATAAGGCTTAAGTTACTGGCCTACTGTCTAACAATACCCCTTCATCAATGGGCATTGGGCACTAAGCCCGCGGTGTTGCCCGGAGTATGACCCCAAACCACATAGAGGTGTTCCAAAATTTGTGTCAAGCCGCAGTAAAGCGGAAGTAAGAAGATAGAGTAAGGGTACTTAGTCGAATCACCTCTATGTAAATTCACAGAATTTCAGTAGTTTTCGAGTTTTTTTTTTGTATTTTCGTCAAACATTAACTTACGAGTCATTAAGAGACAAAAACATGAATAATTGAGATACCTACTACATGCTTTTCACCGACTTCAAAAAAGGAGGAGGTTCTCAATTCGACTGTATGTTTTTTTTTTGTATGTATGTTACGCGATTACTCCGCCAATTATGAATCGATTTTAATGATTCTTTTTTTGTTTGGTAAATAATACTTCAGAGGTGGTCTCATATAAATTTTATCGAAATTGATTTAGAACTTTTTGAGAAAATCAACAAATATATACCCAGATAATATTTTGGTTGTGGTTCTTGTTACCTATCTTCGACAAATATGAGCCGATTTTGATGATTTTTGTTTTACTGAATAGCTTATACTTCAAAGATGCTTTGATAAAAGTTTGCGAAATAAAAATCACCCCTAAGGGTAGGAAAATAGGGGATGAAATCGGTTTTCGGCAGTTACATTAGGATTTATCACTAAAAATTGATGAAATAAGTAAATTTTATTAAAAAAAATAAAACCGACTTCAAAACACTAAAATGCTAAAAATAATTCTAACACTTAAGTAAACAAAAACATTGAATCTCTCATCGGCTGGCATCGACTCCAAAAGTAACTGATTAGGTACTTAAGTGTTAGGATTATTTTTAGCATTTTAGTGTTTTGAAGTCGGTTTTTTTTTTCTCTCAATAGGTAAGTATGCCTCGTAGACACATTGGCCACAGGCCGATTTGATAACTACGCGCCATAAAACAATAATTTCCCAAAGTTAGTTCAAGTAAAAAAAAACCGGCCAAATGCGAGTCCGACTCGCGCACCTAAGGTTCCGTACAAATTTGTAGGTATGCAAGTAGTTCGTCCATAACGGGAATCGAGTCTCAAAGATAATTACCGCTTTTTCTATGAGTCTTTATTTCTAGAGTTTCGCCTAAAACGATGTCTTGAAACAGCCTACAATTGAATATTGTACTTGTTTCTATGTAATCACATAAATAAAAATAAACAAATTGTTTTAACAATCACACCAATTGCCTAGCCCCAAACTAAGCAACGCTTGTATTATAGCGGCTAGGTAACGGATCATCATCATCATCATCATCATTTCAGCCATAGCACTTCCACTGCTAAACATAGGCCGCCCCCAGCAGTGACTTTAAGATTGGCCGTTTAGTAGCAGCCTGCATCCAGCGGCTTCCAGCAACTTTTACCAGGTCGTCTGTCCACCTTGTGCAATGGGTGGACGTCCTACGCTGCGCTTGCCGGTACGTGCCCTCCATTCTAGAACCTTAGAACAGATTAAAAGCTAAAGTGGCGTTGGGCGGGGCACATGGCACGAAGAACTGAAGGGCGATGGGACAGAAAGATTCTAGAATGGATAACTGATAAGTTTACTTGAATAGGACATTTATAAACATCCATTACTTAGGCACACATGCTTGTGCTCGTCACACAAACAGCCCTTTGACGGGTTCGAACCCGCAACTAGTCCGGTGCGCGAACTACTAGACCAGATAGACTTTATTCACTGGCCTTACATTATAACACAATGAATGGCCTAAACCATCTCATAGTTGAGGTGAGGCCTGTGCCCTGCAGTGGGATGTTACTGGCATACCTACTTTACTTTAATCAGAATATTACGCAATAGTGAAATAAATAAATAAGTATATAATATCATTCAACAAATAATATCTTTTTATTAAAAATGACCACATTTATTAGGGTTCTGTACGTTTAAAATTCATCAATTGAATAGAATGTCTTGTCTAATACCACACACAGCGATCCACGAGATAAAACTACTTAATGCTAAGCTAACATAAGCAGTGCTGTTACGTCAAACTCTACAGAAAAAACAAAACAAGGTTTAGGTAATACTATTTTAAGACTATATGAATTGGCCCGTATAATCGAAGTTAAGTACAGCTTAAGTTGTGGCTGTGACTACAAATCAATACGGAAGTCTATAGACTGTTGGTAGGTTAAATTACTTAGCTGCTTAGTCAGATACTATACATTATATACCCGGATACAGATAAATGTACTTAGTCTGGCCATAAATACTGTTACAATTAAAAATAAACAAAATATTACATTTGAATTTGGAATCTGTCATTTTTATATGATTGTTCATTGAGTTTTCTCATTTTGGCGCCAATATATTGTACAATATTTTGCGATATTAAAATGGAGTGGGGTGATATAGAGAACCGAATCGCTGTGATTGCATTACACAAAGTAGGTATGGAGCCAAATGCAATTTTTAAAACTCTCTATATGCTTGGTATTAATAAAATGTTTGTGTACCGGGCTAAGTGTTCGTACGAAAAAGGTGGTCAAAGCAGTAAGGGAAAGAATTCGAAGAAATCCTGTCCGAAAGCAAAAGATTTTATTTCGGGAGATGAAGATAGCACCTAGAACCATGTCGCGTATTTTAAAAGATGACTTAGGACTTGCAGCCTATAAGAGATGTACCGGTCATTTCTTAACCGACAATTTAATAAAGAATAGGGTGGTAAAATCGAAACAACTACTGAAGCGGTACGCAAAGGGAGGTCACAGAAAAAACTTGTTTACGGATGAGATTTTTTTTACATTTGAGCAATATTTTAACAAACAAAATGACTGTATTTATGCTAAGGAAGCTTTCCAATTACTCGAAAGAGTGCAACGTGGGCACTATCTGACTTCAGTGATGGTTTGGTGGGGTATTAGCTATGAAGGAGTGATTAAGCCATACTTTTGTGAAAAAGGTATCAAAACATCGGCACAAGTGTAAGATATCATTCTTGAGAAGGTGGTGAAGCCATGATTGAACACCATGTTCAATAACCAAGAATGGTCCTTCCAGCAAGACTCGGCGCCGGGTCATAAAGCTCGGTCTACGCAGTCTTAGTTGAACGACGGACTGGCCGTCGTCTAGTCCCGATCTTAATCCGCTGGATTATGATTTATGGTCAGTTTTAGAGAGTGCGGCTTGCTCTAAACGCCATGATAATTTGGAGTCCCTAAAACAATCCGTACGATTGGCAGTGAAGAATTGTCCCATGGAAAGAGTGCGTGCTTCTATTGATAACTGGCCTCAACGTTTAAAGGACTGTATTACAGCCAATGGAGACCACTTCGAATAAGCTTTTTATATTTTAAATTGTTTTATATTTATGTAGTTATTAAACTATCACACTGTAAAAGTAATAAATGTTGTTTGCAATAGAATTTCGTTTTTTTTTGTTTTAGTAGTTATGGCAAGACTAGGTATATTAGACTATTATAGTGTGATGCTTTTTTGTTCACTAAAGCCACCGTTATTAAAAAGTAACTAAAAAGTTAGAAAAAATTGTGAATACAGTGGGAAATTGTTGGCAGTCGGAAACCTTTATTATCATTCTATTACACTATTACAAAAGGTTGCAAACAATTGTAAACAATTTCGTACTGAATTCACAATTTAATTCTAACCCTTTATTTGCTTTTTAGTTAGCTTTTATTAACGGCAATCGTGTTTTTTATTATTATTAATTTAAGTTTTAATCTAAAAGTCACAGCTGATTTTGTAGTGATACAGTTATTTTGTACAGTTAGTTATATTAGCTTAAAATAAGTATATTTTTGCATAAATAAAACATAAAAATAAACAACGTGTGTGTGTGTAACTTAGTGTAGGTACACCCTAAGTACAGGTCGCTAATAATACATTATTATCATGCATAACATGTTATTTAGACGTTTTACTAGCTAATCAAATGATACCAACCATCTAAATCGTCTGAATCATCGCTGCGTACTTCTGCCAACACTAACACTGACACCACCAACAGAAACCACGTTAACCAATAGCACATTGTCTAGGAACAAGTATCACGACATATTTAACATTTCTATTTGATAATTACCGGGATATTTTGCGCTACATATTTAGATAGTTGACTGTGTAGCGCAGGGCGCTGTAATACGTCAAAAATGGTCTAGATAGTGATACGTTATCAGAGATCTGCGGAGCTACGATATGCATTATCGTTTCACGTCAAACAAATAGATGTGCTGTCATAATTATGTACTTACACTTTATTGTGTTACTTAAGTTCTATCCGATATTTTTTATTACTTGAGGATTATTAAGGTTCGGTATCAAAAAGCGTACGGAGTACGGATATACCACCTGGTAAAGGTTACAGGAAGCCGATGCATGCTGCTTCCAACCGGCCAATTTGGAAATCATTAGGGGAGTATGTTCAGCAGTGGACGTCCTGTGGCTAAAATAGTGATGATGATGATGACGGTATCAGAAAGTTGTCTACTGGACCCCACTACTAAGTTTACGCTGTAAGTCTGTCTGTCTGTCTTACTTGCACTAACCGACTGTAGGTGCATCGTAATAGGAGCAGTTTAAATCATCAATCATCAACAGCCCGTTATAGTTCACTGCTGGGCTTTGAGCTTCCTCCACATTAGTGGAGGGTTTTGCCATTATCTCCACGCTAGGCAGGCGGGTTGGAGATCGCAGTTTAAATGTTGATGTTTAACAGAGAGTGCTGTTGCTCGTCCTCTGTTGAATGTGTAGTCCCTAAGTCGCCTCTTACGACACCCACGGGATGAGTAGGAGTGGTGACATATGTATTCTACTCCGCCGTCACCACACGGCCGTCACGGCCATCAGGTAGCCGTTTGAAATAAGAATTTTCACAAAATATTTTGATGACATTTATCATTTAATAAATAGAATAGATAAAAGTAATTAAGATTTAAACCATACAAGAAACGAGTGTTTTCAGTTTTTTGTTTTTGCTTTATCGATAAGTATGGGTATAGCAAAAACTTTAAACAATAAAGTCCGGCTCGCGGTAAGTAAAATATTTTACTTTGGTATGGAACCTTCGGTGCGAGAGGCCGACGAATTTATTTTTTTAAGCGACTAAGAGGTACTAACCTCTCCCTTACCTTAGACACCCTTAGAGCACGGGCATCTTGATTTTAATTTTGTACGAGTAGGTATGTGTTTCGATACCTATCCTATTTATGGTAGGGTGAAGCACTGGTAGGGCCTGTGAAAATAAGGAAACATGTTTGCATGTAAAGTCATCATCAGAAGTAGCTTAGTATCTGAATTTCCAAAAGATTTTATTGCAAAACATATCACAATAGTCTGTCAAAATCACTACGCAAAATAAACCGACTTCAAAAATAATAAAAACACTTAAGGGTCAATTTCAACAAGTCCATTTTTTTTGTCATTACGGTGAACTTTTTTATTTATAACTTTTTTTGAAATAAAACCATGTAGTATTGTTATTTATGATATTGTTATGATTAATCTTTACACGACATCAAATTGAGTTCATATATTTAGGAGATATAGTACTTTGAAATTTTGGTGTCACCGAAATTAAAGAATAGTTCACCGAAATGAAACTTCTCATCACCGAAATGAAAAACGCGAGTCACCGCAATGAAATTACTTATGCAGTCACCGAAAAAAACTAAACTGTTACCACGCAACGCACCTAAAATGCTGCTATCCAAGTTCCATAATTACTTACCTACGTTTTGAAGAGTGCTATCACACAGTACAGGTTATCCTTTTCTGACTATACTATAATGGTATTGAAAGTATTAATTAAAATGTACCAGACATGGATATTAACTAATTTAAACTTAAATTCATTTAGGAACGTGTGAGAATAAAACAACAAAAATAGCAAATATATTGTAATAATCAACCATAAAAATATACAGGTTGCACCCTTTCCATGTTCAAAGGGTCCAAACTCTACAGCCTGCTGACTATCCGCGCAGGAATGCATTCTGCAGAATCATGTTAAATAAAATAAGGGAGGACCCGCAATTTTTCAATAAAATGTTGTGAACGGATGAATCCTCATGCCGGAAAGATGGATATCTCAACATCCACAATCTACATAGCTAGCAAGTAGAAAACCCACATTTGATGAGGGAAGATCGGTCCCAAGTTCAATTTAAAGTTAACTTGTGGACTGGGATTATTGGCGGACAGGTGATTGGGCTATATGAACATCCAGCTACACTGAATAGTGAAATTTAATTTACCCAGCATGCTAGGAGATATCAGTTTAGAAGTGAGGCGGAGAATGTGGCTTAAAAATGATGGGTGCCCAGCTCACTACGCAATAGTAGTAAGAAATTATTTGAATCAACACTACCCACAGAGGTGGATAGGCCGGCTCGGCCCTATTTTATGGCCGCCCAGATCGCTGGATCTAAATCCCTTGATTTTTTTTATTGGGGATGTCTGAAAGACCTTGTCTACGTAAGACCAGTATCCTCAATAACAGAGTTGCGGACTCGCATACAAAATGCAGTCGCATACATAAAAACGTCTGGTTACGCGAGCCGCATCAAACATTCTTTTATAAAAAGATGCAGGGCGTGTATCAGAGCGCAAGGACGCCAATTCGAACATTTATTGTAATTTTAATAAAAAAATAATAAAAACCAGTCATAAAGTTTAAGAGATACAGAAAACATAAGCTTATTATACCTTTTCGGAAAATAGAATAACTAAGCAATTTTTTAAGATAATGGGCACGATGAGCGCCATACATTTTTTTAAAATGGTAGTTGACCAAACATGAGGAAAAATAAATTTATGTTTTTTTTTGGAACATTGTTTTTTTTAAGCACTTTGTGATTAGCTAGCTCAATTTTAACCATTGTTATCGATAGCTAAACTATTCTTTTAGAAATAAAAAAAACTGAATTAAAAAAAGTCCGTATTTGTAAAAATGGCACATTAAAAACCAACCGAAAGTGGCATTTAAAAAAAAAAATAACTCAATTATCTTGAAAACCGAGATATTTTTACTAAAGTCAAAATTTGAGATTAGAGAGGTCTTGACGAAACCTATCGACAGTTAAAGGTTTATCCATTGTTTCTGGGACAGCCTGTATATCTTTACAACTTTTTCAGATTCTTATTTTAAAAGATTTTAATTATTAGTTTTGATAACACAAAGATAATGTAATAAATAATGTAACAATTAAACAAACGTAATCTCTTGTTAGTTGTCTCCACAAAATCTTATTATTACACTTAGTCATTAATAAATCAGGTAGCACAAAAATCTATCTTTTAGATGGGGACACGACTCTAGCAAAAATATTTCGGAATTTAAACAACAAAGGTTAATATTTCGGAAACCGATCACTGAATCGAAAAATGGTTTTAACAACCTCGCAATATATTTGAAAGACCCATCCAACGATACCCCAAACGATGGGGTAGACTAAAAATAATTAATTCATCCCTTCTTTACGTGTAGGGGAGATACCCTAGAATTTTTGTTTTCAAGATATTATTGTACCATTCTATCGGCGTGTTTAATGTTTATACTCGTGCAAAATTACAGCTTCCTAGTACAAACAGTATCTGTGCTAGGCCGTGGACTGACAGACGGACATGGCGAAACTATAAGGGTTCCTTTCGTACCATTTTGGTACGGAACCTAAAAAAGCACGTGTTCAATATTTTTGAATTACGTTTAAAGTGGACTAATTATCATAATTTAGTCAAATAGCCTATTGTCCACGCGAGCAACAACTAGAGGTTATTCTTTTAACTAGTAGCTACATTTTAGTCCCCAAAACAAATACATATTCCTTGTGCAACTAAAATGTAACAAAAGAAATTATGGTCTGTTTTTCACCGAAGTGAAATAATTTGTCACCGGAATGAAAAAAAAAACACCGAGATGAAGATAAAAATCATCGAAATGAACAACTTCTCACCGAAATGAAAAAAAATCAGCGAAATGATATTTTTTCTCATTTCGGTGGTCAATTTAGGTCACTGAATTCACCGGAATGAGATCACCGTCATGAAAAACAGCCAACAGAAGTTAACACTACAAGGACAGTATTTATGATAGAAATAAATTGATACTACCTACTTGATCGGGCGACATTAAGTAAAAGTACATATATTTAATAGAAATATCGGATCATTGGATCACAACTTTTATCCACTCACGTGAATGAAAAAAAAAGCGGTCCCAAGTCACCGGAACCCACTACTTACGTTTTTGGTGGGAACACCAGACAAGCAACACGCGTCCTCTCACATCAAGCGCTTAGGCGTCCTTGGTGCGCAAGTTTACTGCGCAGTAGCGAGAAGCTAGTGTTGTTCGATGCCTAGATATTCGCGTACAACGAAAATTCACCGCGGTGAAAAATCTAATTTGGACACGTGAATTTGTACTTACCATTCATTAAATACAACAGATTTTGTAATGAAGTTTCTGCAATAAAGTACTGCCACTATTTAGGATTTAAATAAAAAAAAAGGAAATCCCTAAAATATCAACTGTTTTTATTATATGATTAAAAGTATACTGAAAAACAAATTGTGCCGCTTCACCGGTATGAAAAACTTAGGTGTTTATGTTTTTTTTTTCCTTATTAGCGACAATCATAATGGAAAAATATTTGTAGGCTGCTGTAGGTAACAACACTTTTCATCTAAAAAAAAATATTACAAGTTAAAAGTGCCATCCTGCACTAGCAGTTTCAGCCATGCCGTTTACGATTTGGTGCTGGGTAAATCACCCTTAAGTACCCAATCGGTTACTTTAGGAGTCTGTGCAAACGAAAACATTCAAACTCTCATCGACTGGCACCGACTCCAAAAGTAACTGATGAGGTACTGATGATATCATCTATTTTTAGTGATACATCCTCGACAAAACGAATCATAAGAGTTCAAACTAACTGCTGAACACCGAGTTCATCCCCTATTTTTCCGACCTTAGAGGTGTTAAATATACTTTCTAATAATATAATATACTATCTTTCAAGTAAAAACTTTTCCATAAAAAGAATTCATTAAAATCGGTTCACATTTACCGAAGATATTTGGTAACATAAATACAAACACCTATTGGCGTGGTGCCTATGGAGTTTAAGCTATGTTTGATGATTTTCTTATAGATCCCATCAGCAGAACTTGAGCAAACTTATATGGGACCATTCCGAAAGTATTTCATTTCGAACAAAATAAATATTATCCAAAAATCTGTTAACGAGGTAACTAATGATCGCTGAACATAAAAACCTTTTTTGAAGTCGGTTAAAAAGTCAAATAAAGAAGTCTAGTTATTATGACATCTAGAAGAGTCGGTAGTTTTGAAAATTTAAAGTTAAAAAGTTAAAAAGTAAATACCTATTGCTGACTACAGTCACAGTCACACAGTTTAACTTATAAGCTCCAGTTAAGTCCAAGGCCCAAGGCTAAATAAATATTATTACTTACATTTTATTTTATAGTAAAGTAATGTAGTTTTACTGAGTAATAAATTCGAAAGGTGGTTGGTTAAGCCTTAGATAGTTTATACAATATTTACCAGAAGATAACGCTGTAAAGTATATATCTGTTAGGCTCCAAGTATCTGCAATCTGAAATTCTCTGTTACTATGGAAAACCATGAATCACTCTAATTTAATGTACAGTAGATTGCACTCTTTAGGTTCTCTACTAAGTCTTAGAATTAGTATTGATTATCATTTATTGTAACATAAGTATTCTGCTTTACCCATTCTTAAAATATTGTACCTACTTAAAAAAATATATGAAAGATGTCAATGCTCTTAAAAACAATTTAGCATCAAGAACAATGTATTTGTGGGAGATGAGGACTGAACCAATCACATTTAGTAAGATTTCTTTTGGAACGAAGCGGTCTGATTCAATTTGTCAACGTTCCGTTCCACAGAAGGCATTGTGTGAATTGTGTCTGGGGATGGACATTTGTAGATTGCTGATCACAAACGGCACTATGAATTAAACTTACTTGACATTTCTCACTGCAACTTGAAATTTTCTAGCTATGAATATATAAGAACAAGAAACAATCCTACCTCTGTGGTATGTAGGTATTAAGTACCAATACCCAACAGGTCAGATATTAACATTAAGTTAATAATATCTAATGGTATTTATAAATGTTGATCAAGCGGGGGTTTGTTCCACTTTACATCATAAATATTTAATATTAATGAATATAAATAAACAATATAAAAATGAGACAAAAGTCGCTGACCTAGCCCGACGGCTTAGCAAGCTGAAGTGGCAGTGGGCGGGGCACATAACACGTAGAACTGACGGCCAATGGGGCAAAAAGGTTTCACCCGCAAGGTGGACTGACGACCTGGTAAAGGACGCAGGAAGACGCTGGATGCAAGCCGCTATCAACCGGCCAATTTGGAAGTCAATGAGGGAGGCCTATGTTTAGCAGTGGCCCTCTTAAGGCTGAAATGATGATGATGATGATGATGAAATGAAAACAGTATAAACCAAAAACTGAATTTATCTTACCCTAAAATATGTAAAAGAAAACAAAAATAAATTAATCATTTAATACTAATAATATTCTCCAATTCTCCAACCTGTTCAATCCCACTGCTGGGCAAAGGTCTACCTCAGACTCTTCCATCGATCTCTATCTATCGCCAATGACTCCCAATCACTTGTTAAATTAACCAAGTCGTCACACCATCTTTTTTTGGGTCTACATCTTAATATAATAATAAATATCTATCGGACATCACATACATTGCTCTGATCGTAAGTTATGTAGCTAAATCACTTGGGTTATAGAAATCAGTACGGCACCACAACACTCAGACCTGAGACAACATAGAAAAGTTCGTTTTCGACATTGACCCGACCGAGAATCAAACCCGGGACTAATTCACCATTCATCATTTATTTACTTACAGATTTTTAAAATCTTGTCGATGTTATTTACTGAAACCGCCATATTTTTTTTGTGAAACGATTTCGTAATATCACTCATAAAATTCCGCAAGAATTTCTGACCTCGAAGTTTAATTAAAAATTTGTTGTATGTCAGATCCAGGAGTCAGATGAAGGTTGCGGTTGTCTATACAGCCGTACTTTTAACCAGCGAACACCCGCCCTCAATGTTAATAACCAGCCAAGTACGTGTCGGATACGCACATAACGGGTTTCGAACTTCAAATAGCTATCCAAAGATATCAGCCATCCATCTCTATAAACATATTATATTTTTATTGCACATCACAATACTAACAAAGTACAGAAGAACTGCACAATGTTGGTGGCCTTATCTACCTATCAATAGAAGTGTTTTAGTTCCAAACTCTACTTTATGTAAAAAAATAACTTAGTTAGCTATAACTAGTTAACCACATGGCATTTATCGATTAATTATCATAATTAAGCATTATTTATAAGACCAGCACGTGCTTAATTATCAAAATTGACTAGGGACTTTTTGTATGACAGAAGTTTTGATAGTTAATTAACGCCACCCAATAGACGCAAATAAAACACGAAAAACGATATTTTCTTAACATTTTTAAGGTGGTTCTAATTACCTATAACTTATAAAAATACGAGCCGGCGTATTTTTATTACGTTATAATTACCTACAACTAGTACCAACCTTAAAATGTAAAGAAAATACATTTTTTTTAGTTTTATTTCACAAATTTACATAAATTTAAAGAAGTACTTATATCTCGTTTACGTACGTTTATTTAACATCGTGTGTGGAGTTTTGTTCACCTTAAAATTGGTCCAACATAAAAGATACCTAAGTGACAAACCCATTTATTCTATCGCAACAATTACCTAACGAGCCGAAAAGCGACTTACACCGCTTATGTAATCCATTGTCCTCGGTATGTAATTGAGGTATATTTCAAGTAGACCGCATATTTAGCAAAGAGGTCGGTATAATTAAGGTCTTATAAAGGCATCTGGCGATCTCAATTCAATCCCGATTGCTTTTGCGCGTACCCGAGTGTTCAGAGGCAGTTTGTCGGGATTACGTTGACATTCCCATTTACGGAATTCCGCACAGTTTTCTCCTGTTATGATTGTTTTCAGAATACCACGTAATCGGATCTGGGTTAATTACGTTCGCGAACACGCACAGAATGGGCGGAATATCTATTAAGGAGCGTCCTCACCGAGAGCATTCGCGTGTAATGAGCATTCGTCGTGTAGGTTTGACGTTGGCTCGAGCGTTTTAAATTCTCCAGTGAAATCGAACTTTTAATGATTTCGATTTTCAATTAGGATGGAACTTAATGAGGTGTTTTAAACGAAATGTGAGAATCTGCTCGATTAATAAGTACTTACTCGATTATACAGGGTTAGGGACATCTACTTCTACCAGAGAATATACAGGTAGGTAGGTAGGGTAGGTCGTTCTTCTCGTGTATATAAATAGCTGGAAAAAACCGCAAAATCAAGTAAAAAAACACAGATTAGTTTGGAACAGTTTTTTTTATATATTTGTTTATATCGTATTATCAACCTGTAAAAGTTATGTCCTTCTTTTAACTTAACACCCTTTATAAACACAATATTTGACTTCCATTACTTACACTGTAGAATCTAAGTATGACACGCGACGCTAACTACAGATACGCGTTCGCGATTGCTCGCGCGCGAGTAAACACTCTTGGTTAGGTTGCCCCTTTACATTAAGTTTGTCATACGAAAGGATTTAGGATAGAGCCCGCAATTTGTGTTTAATTTACCTACATTTAGAACAAACAGCAGCAACTTTTGTAATATCTTCACAACAGGCCTTTGTAATTTATGATTCGTGGAATTACAGAATAATAATGGTTCGCCGTTTGAAAGCAATTAAGCAGAAGTAGCAAATTCTATTGAAGGTTTCAACTAAGTATCATTCGTAGGTATTCGTATTTTTTGTGTTGTTTTAAAAAAAACTCAAAAAAATAAAATATTAATTACTATTTCTATGAAAACCAATTGAATGATTTTTACATAGCTCCGTTTACTTTATTTATATCTTTTCAGATGTTTGTTTTAACACGAAGCCGTCATAATTTTGTAAACTCAAATAGGCAAATTGAATTACATAATCCGTGTCTTATGATAAATAAGGGATAAGATCCCGAGCCCTCGTCAACAACTTACTTTTTCATACGGCGAACTTGACACTTTTTGTCTAAAGAAAAGTTTCGTCCAATTCTATTAGAGAACTCATTTATATTCAAGGGAAATGTCCGAGTTGGATGACATTTTCTGCAAAGAAGAATAATTATTTATTTTGGGAATATATTTTAGTACTGTGGAAAAGATGATTGTAGGCAGACGTGTAAACGGTCTCTTAGACGTACGAGTAATTATGATCTAAAATATTTTCCTTCTAATGATAATATTCATAGTAGAAAATCGATTTACCTGCAGCCCAAAAAAAAAAAAAGATTTCTGTCACGAAAAGGGCACTAAAATAAATAATTTACAGTAATAGAAAAATAACAATGTTAGAATATTTGTCATCTTAAAATTTAAATGTACACTATGGTCAACATTGTTAGCAATTAATGACATTGACAAAGTTATTATCTATGTTGCAATGAAAATAACATTTTAAGGATAGTGCTTTCATTCTGGAAAAAATGTTTCTTTGATGTTCCGCAATATGGGGGAGGGTCCACATATTTCTTATCGGGTTTTACTTACTGACAATCTTACAAAAGAGCGACAGCAGCTGCTACAAATTTGCTGATTTTTATGATTCCGCACTCAAAATGGATTATAGTTTCGCCATGTCCGTCCGCGGCTTAGCTCAGAGACTATTAGTACTAAAAGGCGTAACTTCACATAAGACTTATCATGCCAACTAAGTGGTAGAATAAAAACTTTTTTTTGGGGTAAACGTACCTACAGTAAAAAAATAAATAAAGTAAAATAAATTGTAAGAATTAAGTGACCCCCCTCTGCCAACCAAATGGTTGCTTTGAGAGATGTGGGAAAATTCACGACAATAGTGTATAATAATATAACGAAGCGAAAAGGAAAACTATCACAGCCAGCCCTCCTAGCATGACCACCAAAACACGATATGATATAGCGATATATTGACTTTGAACTTTAAAAATATGATAGATATAGCGGCCATGTTGAATCGACGTCACATGTTATGATCGCTGTTTCGATAAAAATTTAACATGGCGGCTATATCTATTATATTTTAAAAGTTAGTGTCGATATATCGCTATATCATATCATGTTTGAGCGATCATGCTAGGGGGGCAGGTAGGCTTTACAAGTACTGAACTTATAAAGTGTACATGAATACAAAAGTTTTTAGGTATTGTTAATTATGTGAAACAGGTAGAAAATACCATAGGTACATTGTGACGGGACACGCACATGACCTTTTGGTTGGTTTTTTGACATAGGACGTCTTTCTTTGTGCCTATGTAAAATAAATAAGAACGTGATCGTAAACTAGAGAAATATACATATAAGTACAGTGTTGTTTTGATGTGATCTATTCAGAAAATTCCAAAAAAGACCTTTACCCTCAACCCTAAATTGAGAAGTTAAGCAATACTTCAAACTCTACGTGGAAAAACCAAAACCAGGTCATTTATGAGCTAATTAGGATCAGAGACTAATAAAAGTCACTGACATAGTCCAACGGATTAGTAAGCTGAAGTGGCAGTTTACGGAGCACATAGCACGTAAAACTGACGGCAGATGGAGCAGAAAGGTTCTAGAATGAAGGCTACTTTTAGCAAGCGTAGTGTAGGACGTCCACCCAAGGTGGACAGACGACCTGGTATAGGTTGCAGGTACCCGCTGGATGAAGGCCGCTTCTGACCTGCCAATCTGGAATTTACTGGGGGAGGCCTATGTTCAGCAGTTGACGTCCTATGGCGAAATGATAATTACGCCCAAGATGGTAGTAAGTAATACTGATACTGCTATAGAGCTTGTGGTTACCCCGTGGTTTTGCAATTTTGTTTAGTATTTTCATCAACGATGACCTTCGTAGCTGAGAAGTAAGCACGCCGGACTTAGCGTCGCCATCTCTAAGGTCCCACGTTCGATTTCCGGTCAGGTCAATGTAGAAAATGATTTTTTGTCTCGGGTCTGGGTGTTGCGGTACCGTCGATGTTTCTGATTTCTGTAACACAAGTGCTACTTACTATAGGATCAGAGCAATGTATGTGATGTTATCCGATATTTATTTATTAAAAATCCACGATATGCTTCAAAGCGCAGTGCGAACAACATATTGAGTGCAGGCTCAGATTAACATAAGTCAGGCTAAATTAACACAAAGCCAGATTGGCGAGCGCAGGTGTGCCCTAGTATTTCTGTCGAGTTATTGCACATCCCAGGATTCCCAGGCCCGATTGTTCATGCGATATGCACATGAGATAGGTACCTATCATACTCATGTTGGCATATTAGCGTCATATCACTTATACTTACATATAATGCAGTGGAAACCATGTTTTTGTATGTAAAAAATAAAATAAAAAAGTAAATAAATAAGTATAAAAAAAAAAAAATGTCTGTTAGCTATGTACCTACACGCTAATCATCGAAACTTTTCATATGTTGACTTAGTTCTTGGAGCAACATTTATTTAGGCTTTGTTTCACAGAAATTGGATGACAGTGAAACAAGTTATTTATTTATCTTTCTCAGTAATGCAATTCGAACTGTAAATTAAGCTGATTGAATTTTTCGGTGTGCCAAACAGGGACGCGTTATAAAACGGATTTGATGTGGCCGAAGCTAGTTACGAATAAATAATTTCTTCAACCAATTCAATTATTTACTTATTTAGTCCCAAACTAAGCAAAGCCAGATACTAGTAACGGATGAGCGTTCTTAAATACAATTCAGCATATATCTACAGAATGAAAATAGTCATTCGGTTGATTACACTCTTGCTTTAATTAGGTTATAGTGCTAAAGAAACAAAAGCGTCGCGTAACAAAGCTCTGTAGCAGAATAACGTTTTTGCCTTCAGCGCCAGATAGAGTATTACTAGTTATTATAGTTAGTACTCTATGATAATGTGTATTGAATAAATGTTAATATCAAAGAAATGAATAAGTAAGTAAAATCATTTTTGACAATATTCAATAAGGATAATCATAATCTTAACTATTTGCCTTTAAAATATGTTTACCAACGATGTTGATGTCTGATATCTATTAGTAGCACTTTACACGTTTAAGCACACATTGACTGGAATTAATAGAAATCGTTACACATATAGTGTGGGGACTGCCGTAACGAATACACTTCCCCACCGCCAGCACGAGACGGCAGCAGCGTCATCGTGCGAAATCTTATACAAAACTGCGCTCACCAACCCGCCTGCCAAGCGTGGCAAGTAGTGGCAACCTTTGTTCAGCAGTGGACGTTCTAAGGCTGAAATGATGATGGCGATACATATTATGTGCGCTGTACTTATTCTTTAATTAAGAGACCAAACCACCTATCGCCCTATAAAAAGACTGCAGGTAGAGGGCGCGGGTTCTAAATCGCCTTACACTAGCACGAGTGTATTCATACCTTTAGTAGGTATGTGGTGTAAAACTAATGCAAATGCTCAAACTTAGCACTTCGGAATCGGTATATGGGTATCATAAATGACAATAATCGATAAACCGTAACTCTGTTCCGCGGATCCACTTGGCATTGTACTTGCAGATGCGACCTGAATTTATGCAAATTTGTGGTCAGGAATAACTATACTAGCTCGTCAACTACTTAGAGTTGTAGTGTACCTACCTACAGTAGATTATAAATGTAAGTTTTAAAAAATGATAAGCCAGCCGTATTTTTTATTTATTTATTTGGGATAACAACAGCTTACAGATTTATGACATTAAAGATAATTACTCTTAACACTACGGAAAGCCAATTACAGTTATCCAAGCGTTTACATTAATCGAAGTGCAAACAAAACGAAATTAGTACAGTAGTTATGGGTATGCATAGGTATCAATTAAAAAGTATCTTATACTATCTATTTAAGCCTTCGCGTTCCACTTACCCACGGTAGATCGGAAAAACAATGGAAAACAATAGGGAAAATTTTTAGAGGCACGGAAAGGGTTAAGAGATAAAAAGCCTTAACGACATTATCCGCAGAGGTCTTGCTATTTGGTGCCGGCTATTCTTGAACCGAAGGCCTGGTGATGACAGAAGGCCTAATGGTATGACCTTGGTTCCGTCATTTCGCGGAAGATGGGTCGGCCCTTAATGTGGGACGCAACCTTTGTTGTCACACTGGCCCCATATCATTTTTCACAAACCTCGTTAGGGGCTGGCTTTGCTGCTGCATCAGCGGAGTCCCTTCAGCGTCGCCATGATATGCATGTCTCAGTAGTTCCTACATGTTTAAGCTGTTTAGGGTCGTGACGCTTGGACCATGAGGACCCAGCGTACATCAACTGTACAACAGTTAGCTAAGCGGCTTATTGACTGTACAGGCGACTGGAGGCTGGTGCTTTTCTTGACCAATGTATCAGTTTGGCCATTCAGCGTGGAAATGCAGCCAGACTTCTGCGCACCATGTCGCGATTTTTGGACGGAGCAAATTTTTGGACACTTGTAATTTTTTTTTTTCATTTTACAAGTAACAAAAGTTTTTCTTTTTAGGGTTAGTTTTTTTTAATTATTACCATATTTACAATTTCCGTATTTAATGTAAGTAGCAAAATTGAACATTTTACAGTATAACAGTGTATTTGTTAATTGCATTGACACAGTATCGATAAGTAGTGGCGTAGTAATTCGCCTATTCGCCTTGAACGCAAAGTCCCAAGTTTGATTCTCGGTTTGGGTCAATACAGAAAATACACTTTTATAAACCTGGCCGTGTCTAGGTATCCTATTTAGGTGAAGCCTCTGGCAAAATTAATTGTATAGTACTACTTATGTAACATAAGGCTGCTGATTCCTTACTCCGCAACCGTGACGGTTAGTGTGTTCTCTGTCGTTATATTAATTAATATTAATATTAATCGACATGTAAAAATTGTAGGAGAACGGAACCTAATAGCCACATCAAATTAAGCTGAATTTGAGCAAACAGAGGAAAATAATCGTGTGTGCTTAATATATTAAGAGTCCTCAAGGGTGGGGGCTGTGCTAAGGGTATAGGGGGGGAGGAGGGTTGAAGGCCCCTTTTTTAGTTTGTGCTCATACTCGTATATCAAATATCTGTACGAACAGCCTTGTTTTTCCTTCTGACAAATTTTTAGAGGCACGGAAAGGGTTAAGAGATAAAAAGCCTTAACGACATTATCCGCAGAGGTCTTGCTATTCGGTGCCGGCTATTCTTGAACCGAAGGCCTGGTGATGACAGAAGGCCTAATGGTATGACCTTGGTTCCGTCATTTCGCGGAAGATGGGTCGGCCCTTAATGTGGGACGCAACCTTTGTTGTCACACTGGCCCCATATCATTTTTCACAAACCTCGTTAGGCGCTAGCTTTGCTGCTGCATCAGCGGAGTCCCTTCAGCGTCGCCATGATATGCATGTCTCAGTAGTTCCTACATGTTTAAGCTGTTTAGGGTCGTGACGCTTGGACCATGAGGACCCAGCGTACATCAACTGTACAACAGTTAGCTAAGCGGCTTATTGACTGTACAGGCGACTGGAGGCTGGTGCTTTTCTTGACCAATGTATCAGTTTGGCCATTCAGCGTGGAAATGCAGCCAGACTTCTGCGCACCATGTCGCGATTTTTGGACGGAGCAAATTTTTGGACACTTGTAATTTTTTTTTTTCATTTTACAAGTAACAAAAGTTTTTCTTTTTAGGGTTAGTTTTTTTTAATTATTACCATATTTACAATTTCCGTATTTAATGTAAGTAGCAAAATTGAACATTTTACAGTATAACAGTGTATTTGTTAATTGCATTGACACAGTATCGATAAGTAGTGGCGTAGTAATTCGCCTATTCGCCTTGAACGCAAAGTCCCAAGTTTGATTCTCGGTCAATACAGAAAATACACTTTTATAAACCTGGCCGTGTCTAGGTATCCTATTTAGGTGAAGCCTCTGGCAAAATTAATTGTATAGTACTACTTATGTAACATAAGGCTGCTGATTCCTTACTCCGCAACCGTGACGGTTAGTGTGTTCTCTGTCGTTATATTAATTAATATTAATATTAATCGACATTTAAAAATTGTAGGAGAACGGAACCTAATAGCCTTGTTTTTCCTTCTGACAAATTTTCTACATAAATTTTACTACAAAATTAAGTTTAATCCGTTTTTAGTCAATACGTTGGGAGCTAATAAACTAAGTTAACAGAGAACTAAAAAATAGATAGAGCTAAGAAATAAATGCTTTTATAATGTCCTACTCATCGTCTTTTACGTTGACATTTTTGTCTTCTCTTTCTGTATATTTTATTTTATAATTTGCTTTTACTTGCTTCTTAAGTTAGAGATTTGCTTTTGACTTGGTGCTTTGCTTGTTCTTTGCAGGTGAAAGGCACCTGATTTTACTATGGCTGCTAATTTTGATGTTGGGTCATAGAAAATGGCTGCTATATCCTGGGTTATTATCATCATATTATCAGTGATTGGAGTAGGTAGATTGATTTGATGTACTTTGGTAGTGCTAGCATAATATGGATATGCCTTTTAAAAATAATCTGATACAAAGAAATTCCGTAATCGCGGAGGCATGTCCATATTAACATCAATGTCTGAGATAATTGACCCCAAATCAATCTACCTACTCCGATCACTGGTTATTATTATTTGTTCAATTGATACTTTTCCTATCCTATAAGTTTCTGAGGTTCTGTCAGTCGCTAAAACTATGTAGGAAAAGAATGCAAGAGCAAGATGTAAACAATAATAAATGATAATTGGACGAGGTAAAAGTGATATAAATTTGCAGAATAAACGTAAGGAGTTACACATACTACATGTAGTTAGTAGCAGGCAGCACATGGATCCTAAGCCAACAAATGTGTTGTTGTTTCCCATAATTAAAATAGACCGTGAAGTCAGAGTGAGAAAACTGTTTATTCTTGAGTCTGTTGCTGTTGTAGTTTGCACTGTAAAATAAGTCCTATGTTAATTTTAACAAAACTTAAGTTAGAAAGTTTAATAAGATAATATTGCGTGGTGTGAACCAGCAACGCCAAAGTCTTGGCAACTCGACTGAAAATGTATCGGCATCGGAGATTCGCGAGTAAATAACGTAAGTTCGCCCGCGATAAATCGGAAATTGTTATCCGCAACTATTTAGGGATAAAACTTTGCCAATATCCTTGCGGATCTTCTGTTCGATTTAAATTATCGTGTTTCCTCCACTTAAATAAATTACGTTTAGGATTAACAATTGAATTTATATTTAATAGCCGATATTTAAATAGACTTTATAAATATATATACAACGTGTTCTTTTTGACGTCCCATTACTATAATCAACAATGCTATAAAACGTACAATAATGTGTTGTAGAAAAAAAAAATGCCTCAGTTGTAAATAAAGCGCGTCAAAGCTCGTGACGTGACTTCTTAGTAAAAATTGTACCAAAACGTGACGTCATGCGACGTTTCACATCAATTTATATCTCTGTAATATTTTGATTATGTGAATAAGGAAAAAATACGTGTCCTTAATGACGCGCCTTAATGATAACGCGCCTTAAATGTTATTTACGCATATAGTCGCTATGTTCAATATAAATGGTAAAAACCTTAGAAATGGCCACTTGTCATAAGTCATCAAGCGCATAGAAATAGTTTTATAAAATCCAAAAAAAGGCGATTATTTCTAAAATAACTTTTAACTTGTTGTTTCTTGATTCGGTTCATCAACTTTTGTTCTCAATTTATAGGAAATGGAAAACGTTGTTAAGTTAGTAGACAGTAATTTATTGAACTTTTAATCAATAGTTTAAAGATGACTTGCATAGTTGCATGACTTGATTTAGTTGAAATTACCGAAGTCCACTGCTGGACATACGCGACGCGATATAGAACGCGAGCGCTCTCGCTTGTTTGCATTCGTTGTATCGGCTTCCTGCAACCTTGACTAGGTCGTCGGTCCACCGGGTGGAAGGCCTTCCCACGCTGCGTCTTCCAGATCATAGTTACCGCTCGAGAACCTTTCTAGTCAGCTCTCTGCTAGCGATGTAGCTGGCCCATTGCTACTTTAGCTTTGTAAATCGAAGAGCTATGTGTACTTCTTTTTTTTTACGGATATTGTCATTTCTAAACATATCTCGCAAAAAAACGATAAGCTCTCTCCATAGCACGCTGGATGACATTATCATAATTATTTAAATATAAATAAAGTAAACACAATGTTAATTAACTTTAACTTCTTGTGATATCACACCACGTTTAAGCACATACGAGTATGTAATTTACAAGTATCAAAGGATCTTAAATAAAATATATTTCAGCCACCACATCTTCGCTCTTCGAAATAGTAAGTAAGTTTATCGTAACAGTATTTGTGTTTAGCCAATGTAATATCTGGTTTAATGGGGATTTCTTGCTGCCGCAAAGGCAACAGTCTGTAAAAACATGTGGAACCGACCCCGTCTGAGCCTCGGACATAACGCCGGACTACAAATATTTAGATAGAGGAGTTTAAGAAATATTGCCCGCAGCAGAATGAAAATATTATTTCGGGAAAATATTGTCGGATCTTTGTTTTAATTACGTAATTATAACGCAATTTAATAAATTTGTGGTGTAACTAGCTGTTGCTTGGGACTTCGTTCGCGTTGTCTTTCAATTTTTCCCAATTCTAATTCAGAAAATCAAACAACTTTTCAGTTTTAACGCAATCTTTTCTTTAAGTCCACCTTTTGTACGATTTTAATCTGTACAATATAGTTAAAAATAAATAAATAATCTAATGAAATCCGGTCTTTGATTCTTTTATGGATTGAACAAACAAAAAATCATTTTTATGACCCAAAAAAAGTCAACAAATATAGCACCTCTAGGGAATATGTTTATTCTGCGATTTTGAGTATTTTTTTTCGTATTTTTATTAAAACCATTATTATTAATATTATTATAGAGATTCATGCTTGATTTTTTTACCTAAGTTTCAGCGGGGTCAACTTAAGCCCCCGATTCAAAACCCTTCGATAACCAATTGACAACCGGTAAATCACGTGACAATAATGCTAAATCATCAAAGTACGTGGTTGTCCGGTCGACAATTGGATATCGAGCGATTCTGAATCAGGGGCCAGGAGATCAATAAAAATTGAATACTAACAACAGTTTTAATTAAAAAGCTGACAGTGATTCCAAGGGGGTGCTCTATTTATTTATGGATTTCCGATTTATTTCTGGATATCCGCTTGACAGTATTTTTGGGAAACCGTCTGTATGAAGAGGTGAAGGTATTTCCAGTTTTAAATAATTATGTCAGATGTCAAGCTTAGTAACTACAGAGTATTCGGTTATCGTCGATAAAAACAAACCGAGTTTGGCGAAGCCGAAAAAAAAACATTGGTCCAAACAAAGGAAGGA
Source organism: Anania hortulata (assembly GCA_963576865.1). Taxonomy (NCBI): domain Eukaryota; kingdom Metazoa; phylum Arthropoda; class Insecta; order Lepidoptera; family Crambidae; genus Anania; species Anania hortulata. The sequence goes on along the minus strand of OY756396.1, from coordinate 13,063,360 downwards.
CCATCTCCAATAAAAATGTTAATATACTGCAAACATTACTATGTTTATTTACGTAAAACCAATCACTCTCACTAGGCTCACTGGTAAAAGCCATGAAATCGTGCGCGTTTACGATGTACTCGTAATTGCTTGTAAATACTTACTATCCGCGCTCGCGTCGCTGCGCCGCCGGCTCTACGTGACGAGACGAACTAATTATGAGCAAAATCGGTTTAGTTACTTAGTCCCACTGATCGTGTTGTATTGCTTTGTATTTAGTTAGTATTGCTTCTAATAAAATAATTCATCAATATTGTATGTGGAGCGACTAGGCAGGCGCAGTGTGGGGCGCCCTCCGACAAGGTGAAGTGACGATATACGCAAGGCTGCTGGCAGTGGATCGAAAAATAAAGCCGGGGATCGGGCTCAGTGGCGTGCATTGGGGGAGGCCTATATCCAGCAGTGGACTGACGTGGGCTGATTATGATGTAGTATATTAGTCTACGATAGCGCCGTAGGTAATGCGGACCTGCAGATCATAGTACGTTTCGCTTTACTGTCCTCCTTGGCATATACAAAACCATAAGCAATCTGTTAGGTTCTCAGATTTTCGTAAGTGATTGTAAATGTAGCCTTATGGCGCTTTTACATTGGTCGGTGACTATTTTACACTAGTGGTTGACTGAAAACAGGCAAGTCAAATACGGCCGAACCAAAAAATCTGTTTATCCTGGTCACTGACCGGGCCGGCCCGGCCTAGCCTAATAATGTAAACAAGGCATTATGAATCCATTATCCTAATAGTACAGACTCTATTTTTTCAACATTTTTGTTTTAAGAAACAGTTTACATAATCACTTATTGTATTACGTATAGCAAATCAGTGCGTATAGGTACTTAAATCTTAAGTAATATCAAGAGGTTGATACAGTACAAAAACGAAACAAAGAGACTCTGGGGCCTAACCATACACCACATAGTTCCTGAGCAATGTTACTTAAACGTCAAATATTCAGCTGAGCAGAATATGAGAGAGAGAGGGCTCATGATTAGGCCACTTTATGGTTTCAAAGAATTACTTTATTGACTTAAGTAGTCGATTAGACAGCAATTCAAAATCATAGCTTTTGTTTGTACAAATAAAATAACCATTCTCATAATTCCACACAAGGTCGTAATTATTTCTTGGGGGGTAGGTAGTAGTATTATTATTACGTATATTATTACGTAGATTGAACATATAGTTGATAAATCTCACCATTTCCCCGACTCGGTACTGATTATGCAAACGAATTCTAATCCAGCTTTGTAAAGACCTCACAGTCAAATAGCATTGTAGGAACGTCCATTCAAGATATACTTTAATACTTCGAGCCCAATCACTTCGGAGGGGCTGAAAAAAGATTAGATTTTCTCTCATTTGAAGTAGGACGTGATCCGCAATGGAAAGTGATGGAGAGATTGTTACGGGTAATAGAAGAGGTTCGGCTGTAATGTTCGTTATCCCGCTACGTGTTTTGAACAAATTATTTTATTGTTCCCGTAGGAATTTCGACAATGTGCCATTGAAGGCTGCCTAACAGAATGTGTGATATTATTTTCTGTATCCTTTGTATTTAAGCCACGACGCTACCGGATAAGTATTTTTATAGTGATTGTTTTGTTATTTGACTGCTCTTAATGACTATGAAGATAAAAGAATTATCTATCAACATCATAACAAATGAACATTATGAGATATGATTTTATTACGAGTCTTACAACTATTAAAATGTAGGTATTCTTAAAATCTAGATTTTTTAAGACCATATGTCGTCCGGCGACTCGCGAACGAAGAAAAAAAAAACGTTTGACGGGTTAATTAATTGAATTTCGGTAATCTGATACTCTATAGCAGTCGGCTAGTATCTTAATTAATGTAAACTATTATAGCTACGCTACCTGCGTAGGTCAATTTCACAAATTATCTTCATAGGTAGTATTTTTTTAAATACTTTCCGTCTTACATTTTTTGTGTCACAAAATTTGTAATTAATTATTTTTATGCAATATTAACTACATAACTACATCCACAAAACCTTTTTATAATAAAAAATATATATATATTAATATGTCATGTAATAAATATTACATATCTTCAAAGTAAAAGAACAAGAAATGTAATTTGCAAAAAACATAGTAATTTGTTTCGCTAATTTACTTTAAGCATGCAAAAATTATAAGCATGCATAATGAAATAAAATAAACAATACAATGAAATTAAAAATTAACAAGATGATTTATAATTAAATTCTACATCAATATATTTAACTTGAAGTCCAAAAGGTCATATAGTATTTTAAAATAATCATGCATATAGTGATTTATGTCATCATACATACAATACAACATAACACTTACATACAAATAGTAAAAATGAAGCGTTAGTATTGCCTCATATTGCCTACTTTTTGTTTAAAGTAATTAAATCTAGTTAAAATGCGGTAGAAGTAGTCAGAAATGACGAAATTTCGCAAAATCGCTTCTGTTTTTTAAAATTGGCTCTTGTATTTTGAATAGTGTCAGACATGATTTGATATGTGAGAAAAATACTTTATTGGTGAGATAAAAAACCTTACACTCTACACGTCACTTGTTTATATGCAACACATACATACCTACCCGTAAAGGGCCAATTTGTAGTGTTAGTAATAAAATGCAAGAAGAAAGTTTAAAATGTAATTAAAAAACCTTGTTTGTATGTCTGAAAATATTAGGTTCTTGCACGCACGACTAGTCTTCAGTAAAATATGAACGACTACCCAAAAATACATTAATTAGGTAAGTATGTTTCAAAATATTTATGTTTCATTTACAATTTTCATAGAAGGCAGTTTAATTTTAGAAAGCGGACGAATTTTTTTTTAATATTGATAAAAAAATCTACAGAGGTTGAAATCCGGCTACGCTCCATTATAAATCAATTTTTGTAGAAATTTTCAAATGTAAGTAGGTAGGAAGGGTATAGAGATTTATCGCCTAGCGAGATAGTTTAGAAATTATTACTTGTTGTCTTTTTTGTCGTTTTAATGATTTATTTCGCAACTCGCCATCTTCCGATGTGTGTCAATATGTTTGTGACATTGTATTTATCGCTCACCGGGGCATTACATCCTACCCTAAAACTTCAATTTGTTAAAATTACCAACAATTCCTTAAACGGATCCAGCTTAACTGGATATTGATCTCCACATACGGGTTGAATTGGAATAGAATTTCCAGGATTTAGCTGGAAAGTGAAGGCGTATTTACGTGGGTAATCATATAATCATGACCCAATAATCATACTGGGGTTAGCGAGGCAAGGTATGGCCGATCCTTTCATAAAGATATTTTTATCTCGGAAACTCTTTTCTGGGAATTTCAATTCCAAATTATACTAGGAAGCACGCCCCGCATTGTAGCTCGATCGCATTTTGTATTTCCTCGAGGAAATATTTCGTATGCTACTTAGGTACTTTGCTTATCAAATTTTTAGAAGAAACACGATTTTTCAAAGCGAGCGTAAGTAATATTTTCCATGACAGAAGTAATAATACTCGTAGTAGACGTACATAAGTAATACATCCAGTGTGCATGTTATATTTTATGAAATTTATTTTTGTTAACGTAAGGTCTTTATCTTAGAGCAGAACATAGCTTCATCGACGACTTCCGTAGCCGACAGGCGAGTACGCTGGACTTGGCGTCCCCATCTCTGAGGTCTCGGGCTCGATTCTCGGTCGGGTCATTGGTAGAAAACGAACTTTTCTATATTGTCTCTGGACTGGGTGTTGTAGTACCGTCGTTGTTTCTACAACACAAGTGCTTTAGCTACTTACTCGTACCTTAGGATCAGAGGAATGTATGTGACGTTGTCCAAAATTTATTAATTATTTATTATCACAGTACATAGATTTAGCACGTGTTCGAATTATACATGGTGTCCCGAAAATGCCACGCCAGACTGACACTTAGATAGTCGTAAAAAATAACACTCTTCTGGAAAAAGTTCATAGTTCAAGAGATAATCTCCTAAAAGTAAGTTTCTAGTGAGGTCGCATAATTTAGAAGATAGTCTCCTGAACTTGCGATTTTTACTAAAATTTGCTATGTTATTTTTATCTGAAAGGTATGAAGCTCAGCTATCTAGAGTGTCAGTCTGGCTTGCCATTTTTAGAACACCTGTAAAACCGAAGTAGAAATGGGCAGGACACATCTCTCACGTACTGAAAGACGCGGCGTATGCAGGCCTCCCACCCGGTAGACTGACGACGTAGTCATGGTTGCAGGAAGCCGCGGGATGCAAACGGCCTAGAGTCGCCTAGCTGTGGCCTATATCAAATAGTGGACTTCCAAAGGCTAATGAAGATGCTGATGAAGGTCTTTTGTAGTATGTTAAAGCTTTTATTGATTTTGTTTAGATAGGTATACTTATTAGTTAGTGTAAATTAGATAGAAAGAACCAATTCCGGTAATCTAATTTATAACGTTGAAGTTAAACATATTTCTTTATTTGGAGGATAATCTTGTACGTAGCATTTTCCAATTATGCTGGAGCCGTCGCCTTAAACTCGTAAATACTTGTTTAACAAAGTGGTTTATTTATTATAGGTGCCTAATAGGTAGAAGCATTAGAGGCCAATGAAAATGTGACAGAAACTGAAGAAAAAATACAGGGAGCAAAATGCCGATCCCAAGAAAAACTGTTTTAAATTTTCTGAAAGAATTATTTAATTTATTTTTTATTTAAAACGTGAAACGTCTTGAGTGACTTGAACACAATATGACTGTGACATCAAATTTTCCCAGATAGGTACTTTAAAAGTAAAAAAAACCACTTATGTTTACATTAAGTATGTGTGTGTACCATTGAGCACATAGCCTAAGGTTTAAGGTATGTGCTTCATAGTGTACATACGTATGTGTACCACCAATAGAGTAAGATCCCACAGCCTCTAGGTAGACCTGCGTCAATTTACCTAAGCAAAGACTTTATAATAATTGTATACTCTACACATTTTTGGAAATGTACCTAATGCCTAGTAGCATTCATGCACCAGTCAACAAGTAGCCAAAAACAGCTTACAAAAACCATTTCTCGCACGTCAACTATGACTTAAGCTAGTTTTCATACATAGTTGGACACAACAATATTAAAAACCAACATTTATTATTGCTAGACGCTTTCCGTGGGCCCTAACTACCGTCAGATGCTTTAGGTATCGAAAAAAATGGAGCATTTTAATGATTTAGTACATTTTATTGTAAGAACCAGTATTGCCAAAAAAGGCACGTTTTCACAAACACAGTATACATATAATATATACAACGTGTTCCTTTTCATTACCCATAAATTGAGGAGATAAGTGGACCGCCTCCAGGAACGACAAGTTAAAACATTTTTTCGAAATTATCACTTTTAGTTTTTTTTTAAATTTCTTAAGCATACAATTGTATAACTTGTATGTATAACTTGTATCTCCAACACAGTGCAACTAAGTTTTTTTCTTCATTTTTTTACGTTATAGCATCGTTGATTAAATAAATGTTATATTAGGAAATCAAAGAGAACACGTTGTATAAGCTAAATATAAAAATGTGCTTCAAAGGAAAGTACATAATTTAAGCTACATGATTACATACTACAGATTTGTCATAAAAATCTACGTTTTTATAAAATAATGTACTTCTAGATCCAAGGATCTTGAAATACAATATTAAAATCAATTCAGTCTACTAAATGAAATTAACAACAGCCTGATTTTATTTAGCTAAGATTTTTTTCGCAAAATGAAATCGCTTTTTTATTAGCTTTTTAATACATATAAGTAATCTTAAATGATCACCAATTTTACTAAACCATGGATTTTTTTCCTTGTTCAAAATCAGTGTCACTCAAAGAGTAATCATGTCACTTTTACATTTATACTTTTTTTTTTCTGGATAGGTATTCCATTTAACCTTATGAAATTTACTGACTAATTACCTACTTTTGAATGAGGCGTAAGGTGGTGGGAAATGTAGAGTTAATGACTGACTTGAACTTGAATGTATCATCCCTTTGTAGCTCGTTGAGATAGTAGGCAATCTAGCGTAGTCTTGGGGTCATTGATCAAACGAAGACGTCGATCTATCGTGCGACAGTCGCACGTCAAGGCGGCTAATCTACGGGTAGCTTGGTCGAGCATTCTATTAAGCTATGCTTTAAAGAGGCGTAAAGTCCTGTATTATTAGTATTGTTAGCTTTAATAGAAGAAATAGGGAAAATTGCTAGTTTCTTTTCTTATCGTTAAGTAGTATTAATATCTTAAAAGAAGAAAGACAGAAAGTTAATTTTCCTCATTCTAACGACTACAATTTACATTTCGATTATTGCTCTACGAGCCGCCAACTGACCCTACTGCATATTATAAAAATACCTATAGATATAGCTATGTTATATTATAATTATAATAATAGTGGCGACTGTAACTCTTACACTGCAAATGAGTACCTGTGTTGTGTGAGTGATAGTTACCTGCACAAATTAATTGAACCAACGCCTACAACAGACAGTGTAAACACGACTTTACTGTCTTATCAGTCCAAGGACCTTACTCTGAGACATTACATTCATTAACCTCACAGTCAGTCATACACCTAGATATCTAATTATTTTATACTAATAGGTACGAGTACTTTATTACAACACAATTTTAACAATTGTTTATTCCAGAACATGTTGTAGTGTAGGTACATAAGAAAGTTTATATTATTAACGTAGGTTGAAGCGACGTACTTACGTGTTACTGGATGCCATTAATTTTCGTTAGGTACTACCGTACTACTCAATTTCCACACTTTCGCTTATTGAGTTATAGTCAGAGTCAATTAAATGTGCTAGTGGGAAATCTAATTACTAAAATTACCCAGGTCGGAAGCAGGATATGAGACAGAAAAGCTTAGACCTGCGGTTCCCTATAGTGTCTCCTTCTACATAAAGTAAGATATAAGTAAGACAACTATTGAGTTATTCAGGAACTCAAGATTGAAAGTTGTTGTTTGAATGTGTGTGCCGTGCTTGAAATATTTAAAAACTGTGAAAAACAGTGTTTTGATATACTTACAAGTTAAAAAGTTCTCTTAAAACCTTTCCTTGGTTTTCTTTTAATACAACGGAAAGAATATAAAAATCTGTCTTCTACAATTCTTAACATCTGGTGCTGGTTGTTCTACTATGTTTTAACTAAAGAGATTGAAGAATAAACGAGATTGGCTTAGAAACGGAATAGAATAGAACGGTCTAGAAAGATTTTCATTTGAAGTTGTGCAAAATCCACCTACTAAGTATTACAATGTGTCATGTTGTAGGTACCTCACTTAAAAAAGGTCAAACAAACATAAGCTTATTATCGTTGTTTTGTGGTTGTTTTTCCTCTGAAAAAGGTAAATAAAAAATGTTTGTGTTAAACTTAACTTTTTGTTGACGACCCGCGAAAGGCTTAGCAACAAACCACGCTGAATATTTTGAGACTACAGTAAATTAGCCTACACGTTTCCGTGTATGTTTCGCAAAAATGTATGAGCAGCGCTGTCCGACAATGATCCGTCAGGTCCGTGCGACGCTCCGGTACACAAATACGGATCGTCGCATACATTTTTCGTCTGTCTGTGTTTTAGTTATAGGTCCTAAGATATATGTAACAAAAGGATATGGGTCATTCCTGAGGACATCCTTAAGACAAATTTCGTTACCATACTTTTCCTCTAGGGCCTGTCGATATGAGTCTATGTACAAGGTGTAATTGAAATAACACAAAACCTCTTAGGTTCTCATGCTTAAATACAACAACTTTTTCTATGGGACTGACAACAAAATCACTTAAAAAACACATCTTCATACAACTGGTGTCAGCTGGTCAGTGGTTTAGAATGAGAAAATATTTTTTTGCGATTTAGATTTTGGTCCCGTATAAAAAGTTGCTGTATTTGTAGTAGAATCAGCCCCTGGGAGATTTTTTTATTATTTCAATAACACCTTGTATATCAGTATATATAGGTCTCGGAAACTGATAGGTACGCGCCGATTATAAAAATAACAGTGCGATAAAGACAATAATATTTATGCGGCTATAAAATCATGTGAAGACACGAGATAATGTGATATTTGTATGCTGTTTCGCAAATGACTCAACATCGAATGTGCTTTATCGGGCGACGCCGGGGTCGCGGGATCCAGGGGGACTGGAATTGTGTCATGTATACGAGCTGGCTTGATACGCGCGCCCCAAACCTGGCGTACATAGATCTATTAAACCACTAGATAGTGATGCGTAATTTTTAACATACTGTTATTAGCTTTACTTGTGACTAACAATTAACTAATAAATCAAAATGTTGAAAGTCGTTCTTAACCTATTGCAGTATCATTTTTTAAATTTGTAGCTGACATTCGGATGACAATAGAAAAAAAAAATGTACCATCGTGCTGATCTGATAATGGAGGCAGGAGGTGGATAGTAGAATTATTTAAAGACTACCTACCTTCGTATTTGAGCTCATTTGATTAATTTGGTCGAGCCCAATACATCTAAAAGTGTGTTAAATAGTTTTTTATCTACTTGTTTAATTAAATTATTAGAGGCAGACTTAAAATTACGATTGCCAGAATTATGGTATTCACGATGAAAATGTGTTCTTTAAGAACGTAATAGTTGTTTAATACCAGAAGTTACACTGCTTTAATTAAATTTATGCATTAATTAACTCCGAATGTTTATTTGAACCTGCTTTCTCCACCTAGGTGTCAATTATGAAACTTTTGATAGGTACCTAAGTGAAGAATTAACCTAGGGAGTAGAACTCGGTGTATATCATTAATAAATATGTAGGTATCGTTGAAAAGACACTGAAAGTCATGACTTAGCGTCTTCGAGTTTAGACTAAGAGCAAAAATCTAACTACGCACTAAACTAGGTGGTATCAACGCCCACTTAAGGGAAGTATACTCGCCAACTTTAAACTAGCATAACAAATATGCTAAGCGTTCTCAACACTTACGCAACATTATGATCATAGCATTTGTTTCTAGTACTTATACTTCAGGAGAAAAAAAATATGAAATCATTGAAAAAACAAACAAAAAAGATAATAATTCTCTTTCTACTTTTTAATCGCTTTACCGATCCGTTTATAACGTCGATGTACATGTACATAGGCCAACATGATAGCTTTAGACTGTGTATAGGGCTTAGACTTCAAACAATTGCGTCTATGCGAAAATAATAATTTTCCCCAATTTTTGCTACCTAATAAGCAGCGATAGTCGTAACAGCCACGTTTCTTTGCGCGCTGCTATGAACCGTATTTTAATGAGTTTTATATTCGTACCAACACGTGTTGAGTCGCTAATTTAGTGGCGCAGTGATTTTGCTTTGAGCGCAAGCGTCCCGGGTTCGATTACCAGTCCAGTGCATTTAGGAAACAAACTTTACTAAATTGGATCCCGTCTTAATGCGGTGGAAGACAAAAATATGTTGTGTGGTACCTCGTAACCATGAAGTACAATGTTGTGTTGTCGGGCGCATATTTATTTATTCATAACTGCGCCATAACTGCCAATGGGCAATTATTATTTCTTTTATCTAATTCAATGACATTAATATAATGTTGTAAATTAAGTATATGGTTAGTACGTGATAAATATCTGGTCTGTCATTGCTGTATGATATACAGGTGTCTCATAAATCAAGGATAACCTTGTAACCACATATAGTATACATTATGGTTAACAATTTTTGTTCTATGTTTTTGCAAATTTGCATGAAAATTTATCGACATCCCATACAATAATTTCAAACAGTCGATTGAATTATATTAAAAACAAATCATTTTATACTTATTTTAAAAAATAGTAGTAGTAGATCTAAAATTGTGCACTATTTTAAATAGAATGTGTGAATATAAGTTTATTTTTGAGTTACCGTACATCCTGTATGTGGTCTAAGGATATATGTAATAAAATCTGTTCAGTCATTACTATACCATAGCATATCTTGACTCTCTCGTCTAGTTGGCATATGTCTATGGTTGTTTACGCCTTCACTTCTTGGTTATCAGGCGCCACCGGGGATGTCATTATCACACGCCGACGAACAATAACACCAAATTAAGGTTAGTTCAATTCACTAACGATTAATAAATATGGCCGTCTGACAACTGTTACCGACAATTTATTTTGGAAACTTGGCATGACGCCTGTTGATTGTGTGAGCGATGATAAAAGAGCATACCTACGTGATACCTAATTGATTTTAATTTTATTCGGTGGTATTAAAAAAGAGGAGATTCGTAAACGAACAAAAGTCGCTGACATAGCCCAACGGATTAGCAAACTGAAGTGGCAATGGGTGGGGCACATAGCACGTAGAACTGACGGCCGATGAGGGAGAAAGGTTCTGGAATGGAGGCCACGTACCGCGGCAAGCGCAGCGTAGGACGTCCACCTACAAGGTGGTCAGACGACCTGGTAAAGGTTGGGAAGCCGCTGGATGCGGACCGCTTTCAACCGGCCAATCTGAAAGTCACTGGGGGAAGCCTATGTTTACCAGTGGACGTCGTATGGCTGAAATGATGATGATTAAAAAAGATAGCAAATGATTCAATCAGTATCCAATTATACGGGAATAGGAACGATGTCAGTAAAAAAAGTTATAATATATTGCATGTTTTTTTAACCCCGACAAAAAGAAGGGTGTTATAAGTTTAAAGTGTAAATCTGTGTATCTGTCTGTGGCATCGTAGCTCCCAAACGAATGAACCGATTTTGATGTAGTTTTTTTTATTTTAAAGCTGACATTACAGAGATGGTTTTTAGCTATATTTTATAAGGATCTGTTCAGCAGTTTGAAGGTTATCAGCTCATTTCCTACTAGGCAAAATAATTTTCAGCTTATTGAAAACTTTCACTTGATTTGAAATGATGCACTGTTACTTTAGTAGAATTCCCAAGACATGACAACCTTGAGCTGATGCTGCTGCATCACCAAATCAGCGTGTTTGGGCTCTTACTAATGGTCTCAATGACCAGGTGTTAGATAAATAATGATCGAGTCTTTGAGCTGATGCTGCACATCAAGAAGACTGCTGGATTCTCAACTCATCGGCAACTCATAGACGATATAGCATGTTTGAGCTCATAAGAATAGTCTCAATGAGTAGGTGTTAAATAGATGATGATTGAGACCTTAAACTGTTGCCGCACATCAAGAAATTTGCGAGATTCCCAATTACTCGGCAATTTATAGCCGATTTAGCGTGTTTGGGCTCACAAGCATTGTTTAAATGAGTAGGTGTTAAATAGATGATGATCTAGGCCTAGAGCTGATGATACACATCAAAGAGACTGCTGGATTCCCAAGCCCTCAGTAACTCACAGCAGATATATCGTGTTTGGACTCATAAGAATGGTTTCAATGAGGTGTTAGATATAACCATTAACTAGGTATACTCTTTATACATGAAGACGTCGCTTGACAATCATCATCACCATCATTTAGCCAGAGGTTCACTGCTGAACATAGGCCTGCCCTAATGACTTCTAGATTGTCGTCTGTCCACCTTATTGATGGACGTCCCACGATCATACGGGTTAAGATATGGTGTTTTTAGTAAGCTACTTCGTACGTTGTTACTTCTTAAAAAGTAAAATAAAGCGTCTCTATGAATGTCAAATTAAATGTACGGTTTATGTTTTATGTTTAAAATGTTGTTGATGTCATTTTACTTATTAGGTAACGACAACGTGGTACTTTCGATGAGCTTAAATATTTTTGATATCTCTTTATTTACAGAGTAATCCGCCCACACTTAACGATTACATCCTCTATGAGATATGTAATAGCTTTGATGTACCTTTCCATTACAAGTAAAAATAAAACTAATAGTAGAGGAGCTGATGCTAAATGATGATTTACTCAAGTGTATTAATGATAATAATTAAATTTATTAAACATTTCAATATATTTTTTTCTGTTAGTGTTACTTAATATAAATACAGGGTGGCCAGAAAAGTGACGTCCAAAATTTTTTTTTAGGTGCCTTGTATTGAGAGGTATCTGAATCACCCCTATGTATGTTCTAAATCTAAATCTGGCCACCCTGTATAATGACAACAGAAAAAGAGGAATAAGGGATTAGAACTATATACTAACTACTAACTATAGACTCACACGTTGTGTGTTTGTCAGAGGAACTATATAGTTCCTCGAACACGTTAATGGAACTAGTTCTGAAATGTAAATTAACCGTTCCAGGTTCAATCTATTTTACTGACGATTTTTGTTACTTCGGGTCTTGTTTTGTTCTAGGGACATCGGCAGATAGTCAAATATTTCCTCAAAAATAAAATAAAAATCGTGAATTTTTATTGTGTGACCCTCTCTCACGTCACTCTCCCTTCCTCCCTTACTCGGACTCGCTTGAGTATTTAAAACTATCACATTTTTAAAAAATATTCCTATCGGCTGCCCTATAGAGGCGTGGGCCCACCTTTATGCTTATATGTATCTCAGCTTGAGTAAATTTCAAAATCCTTTAATTGGGCCCCCCTACTAGCAGCACTAAATATCGATAACACGACCAATTAGTCCGTAATAAGATATTGTATAATTAGTACTATCTACTTCTCTAAACATAGGAAAATATATCTATTAATAGGTGTATCTTGGCCTTGTGATTCTTGCTCTGAAAGGCCAGAAAACAAAAATCAGCGGGCAACGGGTTTGAATCGCGCATGGAGCAAATTTTATACACTGTGCGTTGAGTACGAGCGTATCATGCCATGGATATCATTGTTAAAGTATGTCTATCCGTTATCTAGTCGCCATTAAACAAGCTCTGCCTAGTTTAGGGGGAGATAAATTAGTGTGATCATTGGAATAATTTATTTATTTATAATTTAGATAGTGACTTTACGTACCTACTGAAATAAAGTATTATCTTTTGATAGACTAACGACAATTATAAATAAAAGTGAATTAAACAAACATGTCTTGGGAGTTGGCCTACGACCCTTTTATTTTTAGTTACACTTCCGGCAGTAATCTCAAGTCCCAGACGCGGTTGCTATGTGCACGCATCGTACCAAACATAATAACGTATTAGGTTACAGTCAAAACTCTTAACCGGTCAAAACCACTTTTGACTAATCAGAAGAATCAGTTAATCGATCGATTAAACAGTAAACAGTTAATTTGCAAAAAAAACATGATTTCGATGTTGCTCTCACAGTAAAAATTGCTAAAATATCTAATAAAAAAAGGGTTTTTTTTTGGGCCATACACCGTCTACATATTAAGTGCATTTACAACCATTTGCACGGTAGGTAGGTACTTTCTAGGAAATTCTTGATTTGGCTGATTGGAATACATGGTTATTTTTAGTTCACACAGAACCTATTAAGGGCAGGCATTTTTTTTTCAAACTTTAGGAAAGTATTTCAAATTATAATTCAATTCAAATCTTTATATATTTTTTCTTTAGACACCCAGAATTGTCAGTCTTTCACGGAAGAGCAACATTAATGTCTACTTTATAAAGTATATACTGGGACTTGAATTAATGATTTTTTAGGTGTAAGTACTACTAAGATAAATAATTTATCAATAAAGTTTTATATGACCCTTTCACTATGCCATATTTTTTATCCTTATAATAGCTACTCTTAACAATGTTACTTATAGGTATCTATCAGATAAACTTTAGCTCGCTGGGTAAGTCATTATTTTTATTTAATTACATTGCAATACATAAATAAACTTTATTTTGCATCTGTAGTACATTTCCGATGTAGTTCATTGTTGGTTTCTGAGACTGGAAGAGAATAACCATTTATCAACAGTTAGTGGAATGACCTGGTAGTTAAAAATAATACAACTTAAAAAAAATACCATCAGAATATTATGTCATCATCATCACAGATATCATCATAATCAGCCCACGTCAGTCCACTGCTGGACATAGTCCTCTTCTAATGCACGCTACCGAGCCCGATCCTCGGCTATTCCTTTCCATCCCCTGCCAGCAGCCTTGCGTACATCGTCGCTCCAACTTGTTGGAGGGCGCCCCGTCTACCTTATAGGTTATTGGTTCTGAGGCAAATGTGACCAGCCCACTGCCACTTCAGTGTGCTTATTGTTTTAACCTCATTTCGTACGGAGCCGAGACATGGACACTCACGGTGCAACAAGTACCTAGGTATATCAATTTAAAGTTGCTCAGCGAGCTACGGAAATGATATGCTATGCTCGTAATTTTTTTAAGGATAAAATCAGAAATGAGGTTATTATGTCATATTATCCATCAATATAATATTAATTTTGAGACTCCATCGTTATATATATATATATAGGTCGTCTCTCATCATCACCTCATCGTTATATATATATATATATATATATATATATATATATATATATATATATATATAACGATGCGCTATAGCGTTAAAGTAATAGGTACTATTGAATACAACAAATCTTAAAATTGTTAACCCCCTACGCAATAATAGTAGTGAAATGGTGTATTTACTTCTAATTTTCTAAACTTAGATGGATGTTCTAGGAATTCTAAACCTGATTTCTGCCCTGGTTCACAGTGATCTCCTGATTAATTCGATGTATAACTCGTTTAAGATTAAAAATGTGTACCATGAGGTATGTGCTCATATATGCATAAAAGTACTTTGGTGAAGTAAGAAATTCGAAATCATGGTTAATAAATACCTAGGTAATTAATGTAGTAAGTTATGTACCTATTGAAATATAAAATTTCAAAACTATGATATCACTGTCTTTGTATTAGTCTTAATCATAGCATGTAATATGCATATGTTGGCACATACGTATTTCGGTTTTATATGGTTATAATCGAACCACTTATATTTTTATAAACCATTTTTAACAATTTCATCACTTCGATTGTTATTAATAAACTGAATAAAATAATCATTTCAACCTATCTCCCTAGTCACGAGCAATAAATCAAAAGCTATTTAGAGGAATCTGTTATCTTATTGCTATGACCATATTTTGTAAACGGCGTTATCATCATAAACAAGTTTTAAGTAATTCCGTACTCTGGACCTTTAGGGGTTATTTTTAGCCGGAGCTCGGGTCTGGCTATCCCATTCGTCAGGTTGTGGTGCAGCGAGTCCCTTGTGCTTTGCGGGTCCTCTGTGGGGCGTAGGACGCGTCGCGATGAAGCTGCTGTTCGCTGTACGTGATCTGTTTCAGTGTTTTATTTTATTTGCCGATTTATTTTTATGTGCCTCTCGGGATTCTGTTTGAGTTTCGAGCGTGAATTAGTTTTACTTATGTCAATTCAAGAACGTTTAAATAACTTTTTTAAATATTGACGCTTCGTTTATTTTTTTATATTATTAAAAACAGAGCATTTAAAATAAAACCATGGGTAGGTATACCCCGTAGTACAAATAGTAAATAGACTATTACTTAAACTTACCAAAAAGTGAGCTGTGTATTGTTTTTTCCAAAAATGCTAGCGATGTTTTTGTAATAAGTGAAAGTAACTAAAAGCTTTGAACCCTTTAAATATCTCGTATATATTCTATTACGATAATGAAAGTTACCTACTCTTGTGAATGTTGTTACACGTTTAGCTTACGCGCTTATACTAAAAGATAACATCGTTATGAGATGGAAAGTGGTTTCTAAGAGCAAACTTGTTGCACACGGCTTTAGATAAATCGGGTCGAGTAACTATCTAGTACACTGCAGATAGTACTTAGAGTACCATTCTGCTTTGTGACGGTCAACCCGAGGTAATAAGGTTTTTCATATTGATTGATCCATTGTGGTTTTTATTTATTTACGCGGCAATGGTAGAACTATGCTCGGTGTTTCTTTGCGAGATCGAATCAGGAATGAGGAGATTCGTAAACGAACAAAAGTTGCTGACATAGCCCAACGGATAAGCAAGCTGAAGTGGCACTGGGCGGGGCACATAGCACGTAGAACTGGCGGCCGATGGGGCAGAAAGGTTCTGGAATGGAGGCTACGTACCGGCAAGCGCAGCGTAGGACGTCCACCTACAAGGTGGACAGACGACCTGGTAAAGGTTGCAGGAAGCCGCTGGATGCGGGCCGCTTCCAACCGGCCAATCTGGAAGTCACTGGGGGAGGCCTATGTTCAGCAGTGGACGTCTTATGGCTGAAATGATGATGATGATGATGGTTGAACGGATTGGGATTAAATTTGGTACACTGATCTAACATGGGCTTGCTACTTTGTCGCGCATGGGCCATGTGTGTATAATACCTATGCTATATTTTCATAGCGTAGAGCTTGCTTGCCGTCAAAATGTATAAAAAGTACTGTTCACTGTGTTTACTAATTACTATCGTAAGACAAACTATTTATGGGCGGAATTCACAGCTTCTTAGTAGCGACTGACCTAACATTTTGATAGCAAACGTTACAATTGTCACAAGGGTCTAGCCTAAGTTACAGTGTCTGCTAAAAATATTCATAAAGTTATCGAGCACTTCACTCAGCCTAGCTTTACTTCTAGTACGTGATCAATGGGATTCGTCGAATAACCGACTTGTTCTGACTATACAAATGCTCACATTGTAACATTATACATTACGGACTCAGCACGTAGCGACAAGGCTGAGCAATGATATGCTGCCAGCGGATGGAAAACAATAGCCGAGAATCGGGTTATGTGTATTTTTGGAAGAGACCTATGTCCTAGCAGTGGGCGGGGCACACAGGACATTATGTAAGTAGTGGACTGGCGTGGCCTGATTCATCATCATAATCATAATCAGCCCACGTCAGTCCACTGCTGGACATAGGCCGCTCCCAATGCCCGATCCCGATCCTCGGGTATTCTTTACCGTTCACTGCCAGCAGCCTTGCGTGTATCGTCACTCCACCTTGTAGGAGGGCGCTCCACGCTGCGCTTGCCTAGTCGCGGTCTCTGGTCTGATAATACGTGTAGTTATGATTACTTTACGTTCAAGTGATACAGGTCACTCACCAAGTATGTTTTTTCTTACGCAGATGTACATCGTGATGATCCTTTCGCAGCAATACCTTACCGTGAGCGGGGAAGAAGGCAGGCTGTTCCACATGACCGACACAGTGTTCACATGCAGCAGTTATCTCTCAGCTCTGATCACCAACTTCTGTGATAACATATTCAAGATCGTCAAGAGGGATACCAGCTCAGTCTTGATAGGTAAGTTTATTTGATTAGGTGCCGCGATGATGGGGAAAGCACAATGTTCTGATGAGGAATATGATTGATCACCCGTTTATGATGTCCAAATTGTCTTCTGTGGTTAATTATATTTTTGCAAAATGATTTTGAATAAAAGTCTTAAGTCCGGTTTTCTTTGCTTGTCCAATATGGAAATAATACTGAAATTCCTTTTAAAACTAATTATTCATTTAAATATAAGATAGACACAAAAATAATAACATACAACATTTAACACAAAATCCTAACTAACTAGAGTTCTTTAATTTTATACACTGATGTTTTTGTAAAAAATATGCCAAAATGTTAACATTCTTCATACTATTCGGTTGTATCTGTAATCTGCTTTGAAACAAATAAATACATTCTTATTCTAAACATTTTTAGACAAGCAAGGAAACCACTACAGCTTTTTATTTACTACACCATTTTTAGATTTTTATGTAGCACAGTATAATAATTATTATTTAACTGTAATTATAAACAACAAAGCTGACCCATCTATGTATAAACAATATTGGAGCATTTATAATTATGCAATTATCTCTTAACTCAACAACTGGATAATTATCATTGTGTAATTTATTGTACAGTTCTTTATCTAGAGAAAGTTTATGCTTTGTTGACATTTGCAAATGTTAAGATATTATTCTATTAGCTACTTTTATGTGTTTTATAGTTAAATAACGCCTTTAAAAAAATATGTAGAGAAAAGCAAATACAAAATAGTCTCTCCAGCAGAGCTATTATGCGCATCGCTATAAAAAAGTGGCCTTGCCTTCAATTTAATTCCGTATAGGTCACAGATTCTATTCAATTCCTTAGAGGACGATTGACACGAAAGAAAGATGAAAACCACATTACTTTACATGTATAATGTATGCTACATTTTAATGGCTACGTCGCAAAATTTTAATAATATCACAAGTGTTATGTAAAAGTAACGATGATTTCATTTAAATATTCTTTGCTACAGACAGACTTACACCAACATCATTGCACGAGCTGAGGAATAAAGAGCGTGTGCTAGCGCAAGAGCGGTGGCGGCGCGTGCGCAGGCAGATCGCCAGCGAGTGCTGCGACCAGCCCTGCAGCGTCGGCAACATCATCAAATACTGCCCGGAGGAGTCCAAACTGCTCAAGGAACGACCTGATATTTTTGACTAAAAACCTACGCTCATCAACTTTTAGGCCCCTTTTACACTAGCTTTTAGCGAGCGCGTCCTCTGAACGTGTGATGGGTGTGAACGCGACGGGTATCCAACGCTAGTGCCACGTGCACGCGCTGGGGTAAACGCTAGTATAGGGGCCTGACATTTTTATGATTAGTACCACTTTTACAATCACCAATCTGCCTACAGACTTTTTAAAAATCTTTAGATAATCTAGCTAGAACTAAGACCCACTTCAGCAATAATTAAGAGTAATGATAAGTAAGGTAATTATTGTTGCAGGTTTCCTTTTTTGTGCTCAGTTCTTTTTAAAATAATAATACGATCTATTGATAGGTAACTTTAACCTAGAATACCCTTAAATTAAGACCCTTACAGCATATTTTTATCCACTCTACGTGATACCACAAAGTTATTATACAAAATGGTTTATAAATAAAATATGTTGGGTAATATTTTAGCTGTCGTTACTCATCTTTAAAAAAAACTCACTAAATTAGCGTATATATTATTTATAAAACAAATGAAAACCATTATTTAGTCCCAGGGTTCGTAAACAATCGCGCACCACGACACAAACTTAAATGTAAAATGAACCTTTCAATTTTTAAATCTTGTCGGTGTGCGCTCTGCAGCACGTTGCATTTCTGCGATAAAATACGGTTATTTCGAATATCGGATAAACCGTGGTGAGCGGCTGGTCTTTTGTAAAGATTCTTCTGTTTTGACGAGAATACGGTATTTTACACCACTAATCAATTGACATACTTTATAAAAATTGTCTTAACGCTACTCTTACATATAATTTGTATGGCGATAGCAAAACTATGATGTAACTTACCTAACTCAACGAAATAACTTTTTATTGATTTTGGAACATTTAAAAATCTAATTTTTCAAATTAATTATAATGTGCCGGGCTATTAGGCCTAAAATAAGGTGACAGTTTAAATAAATGTTTCTTAGAATTATTTAAGAATGGTGCAAATAACCCTATTAGATATCACAATTTTGTAAAAGTGTTGTTTTTTATTTAAGACATAATGTTTGCGTAAAAGTTTTGATACATATTAGTTTAAGCTTTTTGAGCAACCTAACCTAAAGCAAGAAAAACTATTAACATGTAGTAAGTACTAAGACTATGGAACCCTTTATTACTTGGATTTTGACCTGCACTATTATTGTAACATTTCACCGTAATTCAACTTTGAAAGTGGTAAGTTAGAATTGGAACATTCTTCGCAAATTAACAAAATTTTAAGTAAGAACAAAATCCACTTATAATTTTTAATACCCTTAAGTCCTGCCCTTGATTTTAATAGAGTATTATTAATTATAGTTAAAATTAATTTAATAGAAGATCAAAGAAAGTGTTGCTATGTTAAATTCAGAGTAAAAGTCTTATATTCCCGCCGATTAATACATTTAAGAAAAAACATAATTTAAATTAATAAAGCAATCTTATAATTTAACTGTCTTTGAATAATCCAATAAAAATAAAATACTTAATTATATGTACATATTCTAAAACTAAACTCTTTATACAAAGTCAGATATTGTATTCATAGGAAAGATCCTATAAATAAAATATCTGACTGAGATCACCGTTCAAGGGAAAGGTGCCCAAAAGGCTGGCAACATTACCACGTTGGATAGCTAGGCTAACCCGTTGGCCAAGGTATAAGCCAGCCTTTGGATCGTGAGATGTCTCAACTAAACGCTTAGACAACTCACGGTATAGCGTGTGGGCACTCGGTCCCCACGGGCCCAAAGTTTCCACCCAAAATGGTTCAAATATGTAAGTCTCACCAAGACTTTTATATTTGCGCCGTTTTAGGGCCTCTGCAGAAGCTATTAATAATAATATGAAATATGACTAATCAGATTGAACGTAAAGGGGTTTAATTCTCGGTTCGGGTCAGTTCAGAAGAGTAGTAGTACTAACTTTTCTGCATTGGGTCGGGTCTGAGTGTGCTGGGAGACGCCTATGGCAAAATACATTGTCTGGTACCTCGTGACACAAGAATGTTAGTTCCTTACTTCGAGGTCATGACCATTGGTATGTTGTCTGGCGAATGTTTATTAATACCTACGTTAATTTTACGTTCAACGGCAACTTGTCCTAGCTTTGAATAATTCAAGCGATAAAAATACAATTACACTAACAAACAAACAAAACAAAAGCAAACATTGTAAACAATCTTGATATTCCTTTTAAACCAAATGATTACTAACCTACTATTGTAAATATTATTTTTTGCAAAATCCTTTTTATTTTAACAGTTTGTTGATTATACTTTGATAATTTTGTAAAAAGACTTGCCAAGATTGTTTACAATATTATAATTAGCAAAGAAAAACGGACTCTACGTTGATTTCCTTTTGATATGTACGTATAATTACTTACATTAATAAAAGATGTATGTAAGTATTTGAGGGGGGTGGGGCACATAGCACGTAGAACTGACGGTTCTAGAATCAAGGCGACGTAACAACAAGCGCAGCGTAGGACGTCCACCCACAAGGAGGACAAACGACCGTTAAAGTTTCAGAATACCGCTGGAATCAGGCTTCTAAACAGCCATTCAACCATCTGGTCATTAGGGGAGGCGTATGTTCAGCAGTAAACTTCTTATGGCTAAAATGAAGATAATAATGAATGTACAAACCTTTAATCGATCTTTATAGCCGAGAGGTGAGCACGCTAGACTTGGCGTCGCCATCTCTGAGGTCCCAGGTTCGATTCCCAGTCGGGTCAATGTAAAGCTTTTCTATTTTGTCGCGGATTGTGGTTCTCCTTATTCCTATAACACAAGTGCTGGATACTTACCTAGGACAGTGTAATGTATGTGATGTTGTACAATATTTATTATTAAAAATAAATAAATAGACAAATAATAACAATAAAACATAATCACACCAATTAGCTAGCCGTCAGCTAAGCAAAGTTTGTACTAGTGTGACTAGATAAGGAATAAACGTACTTAAATACGTTTATAAACCATGACAAGTATAAATGATCAAGCTCATCACACAACCATTTGCCCTTTGCGGGATTCGAACTCGCAACCGTCAGGCTTTGCAGTCCGGAGCGCGAACCACAGTATTTCAACAAAGGGGATTAAGCTGCTACATTATTATTTTTTATTTTCAATAATAACTATTGTGTACGTCCGAGAAGTAATAATGCTCAATAATTGTATTTAGGGCATCGTAAAAAAATACTTTTGTATTTTTTATTATTTGTTTGCTCCGTTCCTGATAATGACTATAAAAATATCACAACCCTATGTCTAGTTTAAGTTCCTGACACTTTTACCGATTTAATACCCTTGCGAGATTCGAAAATGTGTATCACACAAATACACACACATGTTGTTTTTCCCTTTTAACCGACTTCAAAAATGGAGGAGGTTCTATGTTCGGCTGTAAATAAACATACACGAAACAACACACTAACTGTCGAGGTTTCGAAGTAAGGAATTAAGATCCTTCTTTTTAAACTTTTTTATGTTTTCATTCACAACAATGTTAGTTAAATATATCAAGGAAAATAGTTTTACTTGAAAAAATTTTCAACTCCCTTTGGTGGACTGAGTTGGAAAATTTCTTCAAGTGCTTATAGCTGTTAGTAAGCCAGCATTGTTTGTCTTCGATTTTATACCCACAAACATCCGAAAGAAATATTATTGCAAATATTTAACAATCGGTCAAGATAAAAATGAAAAAGTCTTTCGGATGTTTGTGGGATAAGATCCTTCTGTTACGAGGTACCAGACTATGAGTTTTGTTAGTCCCAGCACACCCAGACTCGAGCAAGCTTAGAAAAGAACGTTTTATAAATTGACCCGATTATTAAAGCTGTTGAATACTCTCATCAGCAGCCTATACTGCGGTTTTATGGAGTGTCCTATTATTTTCTACGCCCTGTACACTGAACTTTATATTGCCGTAGTAAAAAGTGATTTATTCATTTCAGTGCCATACTAGTTAAATTAGATCGATAGATAGAGTTAGCCATAGCCTCCTGTTGAGAAGATTACATTTTTGGAGATTTCTAGTATCACTGATGGCTAATTAACTAGCCCCCTGTTAGACACTAACAAATGATGTGTTAGAGGATTTCAAATATGACTAAAAAAACGTTATACGATTTGGTAACAGTAAACAGAACTTGTTGTTCAAATACAACGACCACTTACCATCAAATGAGAATGTGTGTAATTACATACTAAAATGTACAGAAGAACAGGACATTGCTTAATCCACAAAATCAGATAACTTTCATTATGTCAGCAATATCCAAATTGTGTTTTTAGCTTTGCTCTACCTATGCAAACTTTCACGCTACCTAAAAATTAATAAAAGTAGTTGTATATTAGCAGCCGATAACGTAATTTAATTAAACTTCATATTCTTTTGTATACCCTGTATTGTATAAATATCAAAAGAAATACGTGCCTACCAGATTGTGCTTTTATTAGAAACTCAAGTTTCTATTAAGGTCACTCAATTTAATCAATGATTCGTAAATAACACAAGAAGGTTATGGCGTATGTAGTTCATTCACTGAATTCATTAATGACACAGACGATTTATGTCTGAAATCCGTTCAGTGATCTATTTTCAAACCTGTAACAGGTAAAAATACCTACCACATCCAGTACAGAGAAAACTGGTGATTATTATTCAAAATAGTTTAGCATGTTGATAAGCTTAAGCGGGTAAACAAAAGTAAACACTTGAAATAGGGTGCTATTATTTAAACAAAACAAGCTAAAAGGATACAAAGCATAAAGGATTAAAAGCGGCAGCAAACAACAATTTCGCTAATCTCTTGGCGATTTAATAATTTGTTATTGCAAAATTAGGGGTTGACTTTGGTTAGGGTGCTCGTTAGCTTTGAGAACTAATCGCCCGCTCATCTAATGTGATCTATACCTGATCACCCCCAGTATACTATATAAAGATGGGATAATCTGAAATTTGCATATATTTTCAATCTTTCATTGGAACACAACGTACTTATACTGTTAAATTGGTGAGACAGAGTTTTTAATTTTAACGAGTATTTAGTGTCTGTTGCAAATTGTAAGGGAGGAAAAGTTTAAGTATTGCTATTATCTTTCAGATCGGAATATCTTACTTCTAAAATATGAAGTCGTGTTATCTGTTGTGCCTTTGTTTGATGGTACTGTCAGTGGTGGCTGAAGAGAAGCAGGTGATGCTGTGCGGCCGCGAGCTGGCTCGAGCCAGGGTACTTCTATGCTTTGGCTCCGACTACATGTACAAGAGAAA
The DNA here is from genome assembly GCA_963576865.1 of Anania hortulata. Taxonomy (NCBI): domain Eukaryota; kingdom Metazoa; phylum Arthropoda; class Insecta; order Lepidoptera; family Crambidae; genus Anania; species Anania hortulata. Next base: position 13,039,625 of record OY756396.1, on the reverse strand, counting down.
CTCTAATTATTTATGTAAGTAAACAATTTCCAGATTAAGTAGGTTGTTCTAAGATTACCGAGGTAGATATATCTAATCGGGATTCGGTGAGGGGTAGTCGAACGAAAAGCATGGTCGATCTATTATAATGGTTTTTATTTATCATTTAAAGAGCTTTAGAGAACAAGTTTGGTGTAGTTTGTGTTCCAATGTTTTGTGAAGTAATAAAGATCTGATATTATTGATATATCATTGTATTTAACGCCGCATCGAGTGTCAAGTATCTCAAGACAACTTGCTTTAGACCCGATAGCGTCTTGAAACCTGCTTCTACGGGAAGAAATTTCTTAATGGAGATGGTTCAAGACAGCCCGCAAAAGATTACAATTTTACTTTTGTAATCGTTCTCAATTAGCGACTTTAGTTTACTGTAATATAGTAGAAGTAAGTAGGTACATAACATGTGATTTGTGGCTACAATAATAAAAGTTTTAATAAAAAACAATCACTGTAATTAATAATCAACGAACGAACGGCGATTCAACATGGCCGCTATATCTATCGTATTTTTACAGTTATCGATACATCGCTATATCATATCGATTTTTACAAAAAACATAAGATATTTTTAATTTCGCTGGCTGCCCTAAACAATCGCTCTTAAAAAGTAAGTAGTAGGTAATAAGTTCTATTATGCAAAGTCAATATAATTGTCAACTAGGTCAGTCAGAGCACTAAGTTAATGTATCAAAGAGGAAAGCTCTTAAGAGACATTTTAAAACTTTATCAACAAACATCACGATAGTTTAGCCATTTTGTACAAAATAATTTTAAATTACAATCGTTGGTCTTTAGATAATTTCTGTCTGAAATCTTATTTTGCGTGTGCACACCGACTCACCAAAGTTAAAATCCTATTAGATGATTAGTACATTGAATACATAGCATATATAGCATACGGGATAGCATATATAGCATGCATAGCATACGGGACAAACAAACATCACTTTTTAACTTCTTCAAATTATTTATTAGTGTAAACCTTAGACAGGATGAAAGACAGACAGACTAACACGGCAAGGGATTATATGGCGATTCGGTGGCAACGAAGTCTAACGAAAAGCATGGTCATCATCATCATCATTATCATCAATTCAGCTACAGGATGGCCATTGCTAAACACAGGCCTCCCCCAATGATTTTCTTCGGGGGGGGGGATTGCCAATACTCGCCACGCTTGGCAGGCGGGTTGGCGAGCGCAGTTTTTTATAACATTTCGCACGCAGACGCTGCTGCCCATTTCATGCTATAAGAGTTAGCCGCCTCTTGCGATACGCCTCCTGTTGGCGGTGGGGAAGTGTATTCTTTACGGCCGTCCCCACACGGCTCAGGAAAAGCATGGTCTATCTATTTTAATGGTTTTTATTTATCACTTAAAGAGCTTTAGGTGCAAGTTTGGTGTAATCTGTATTCTAGTCAAAATACCGTTAGATATTATTGAGCATCAAACTCGCAACGATGCCTTTGATATTTATTTATTAACTTATTGCACAAAACTAATAAAAGTGAACAATAGGTGGACTTGATGCTAAAAGCATTCTCTGTCAGCCAAACTTAGGCTCATGTAGAAAAACAGGTTATGGGTGCGGTACAGGTTCAATATTAATGTTACCTTTTTGGTTCACAGCAGACGAATCGGACGACAAGCCGGGTTGGGTGTGGGGCGGGCGGCGCGACGCCCTGGGCGCGAGCTGGGCCCGCCACAAGCGCGGCCTGGTCGACGAGTGCTGCCTTAAAGCTTGCACCACTGAAGTCATCAGGACCTACTGCTAGACCTAATCCATTGTTCCTACTCATATTGAATTTACGTCGTTTACCATGATTATTATACTTTATTAGTTAAATATATTTACATTTTGTAAAAATAAACATGACTCATAATTTTTTCAATACTCAATACTCAATAATTTATTGCAAAACCATAATGTACATATAGATGTTACAAATTAAAGAACCAGTGTTACCCTGTTGGGCACGCAACTTGGGGGCTAGGAGAGAGGAAGCGCTTTTACCTACCTATGTGTTAATGACATTTTGTGTAATAGATTATAAAAATACAATATAATTAAAATTGAGCTATTTGGTATAACCTATGTATGTTATTTCGATAAAATATTCATTTATGCTATAGTAAGATTTACTAGATAAAAACTGTTTTATTTTTTGTGTAATTTTTTATTTATTTATTTATTTATTTAGACTTTATTGCACAGATTAAAAAAAATTTTTGCTTAATTTATATAGGTATCCCTGTTTAAAATACTCATAAATTGGAATTTGGAGAAAAAAATGTAGTCTCCCTAGGTACTGCATCAGATGTTAGGAATAAGCAATAATATTGTACTATTGTTGGCTAACCAGGTGAGTCAAAGAAGTCAAAGACCTAAGTCGCAAATAAAAACAATTAAAAGAACTGCATATTTTGTATTGCATTTATTTATCTATTATTTAATGACTGTATCGAAGTAACGTGAGCATTATTCAACATTATACAGGGTTACATTTCAAGGTAGTGCCAAATTTTTAAAATAAGGTCTATAGAACAATATAAAAATACTAATTTATCGTAATTAACTTCAGTCGTCGTATTTCTGGAGTAATATACAGGGTTATTTGTAAAACATCAACAACCTTCTAGGGGCTGATTCTGGTGCTCAAGTACAACAACTTTTCTTAAAAATACAAAAATAAATTCATGATAGCCACTTTTTTGTTACTTTATTCTTAATGCGATGTATTTAGGATATTCTATTATTATTTGTTACAACAAAGTCATTTCGCTACTTTGGATGGAATTGTTTTTTCTATAAAAAAAATATAAATATTTTAGGAAGAAATAAAATTCATCATTATTAGCTATAATTATTTTTCATTCATAATTATTAGTTTAGTTTCAACCCCCTTTTGGGATAAAATTATAACTACCTATAGGTTACTAATATCTACATAATGAATGGATCTTAGGAATTATATTATCACAGATCTTAGGAGAGTCTAATAGAGTTTTTATACAAGACTTCCTTTGTACCTACAAAAAGGATGATTTCAAAACAAGAGGTTGTTTCATCGTCAGCATCATCTATTGACTTTTATTTTTATTGATTAGTTTAAAATAAAATTGATTTAACAGAGTGATAGTAAATGTGGGAATCATACAACAAGATGTTTTGCCCTAACTAGTCTCCAAAAAGAAACTCATGTTTTAGAATGTTATCTAAACTCCACTTCTGATGGTAGATTTATTTTATAGAAGGTTCAGCTAATTTGTAACTCTTAAGATAAATGTTTGGTTTATAAGAAAATAGGCTTGATAATTTGCACCATTAGAAACTGAAATAAATCGGTATAAAATTAACTAAATTAGTATATGATTACAGTAAAAAATACATTTCCAAATGTTATATTTTTGTCGGTATTTTAAATTATCAAAAACGCTGGCCACAATGACAAGCATGTCACAACTAAGTAACTTTGTTCTAGAACTGACTTCTCCGATATTTTGCGCTATGCACGCACAACGTGGGCGGGGCACATAGCACGTAGAACTGACGGCCGATGGGGCAGAAAGGTTCTAGAATGGAGGCCGCGTACTGGCAAGCGCAGCGTAGGACGTCCACTCACAAGGTGGTCAGACGACCTGGTAAGGGTCGCAGGAAGACGCTGGATGCAGGCCGTTTTCAACCGGCCAATCTGGAAGTCAATGGGGGAGGCCTATGTTAAGCAGTGGACGTCCTATGGCTGAAATGATGATGATGATGATGACGCACAACGTATAAGGATTTATCCTATTATAAATTCTGTGGTATAAGTGGTGTGACCATCGACTGAAGTTTTTTAATATGCCTGTTCTAGTACTTCATAACTCAATGGATATTTAAAGGCTTGTGACGTAACGTAACAGTATAACATCATGGCAGACGGCGTTTTCGTAGGTTTAAAAAAAAGTAAAGAATAAAATACTGTAAGTATTGCATTGTTTTAAGGGTTAAAAATTATAACAATAATAACTCAATTTCAGAAAACTATCAAAGAGCCTATTCTATTGTATTGACATAATATTTGTTTCCATCAGTTTAGTATTTATTTAGAATTTAGTTAGTATAGAATAGTCAATTTAGTATAGAATTTTAGTGTTTCAACACATTAAAAAACTTATACATTAGTCATATCTAGTTGCCTCAGCATTTAGCAATTTGAGTTTCCTACAGGTATTTAGGTGCACAAATGTGAAACTTGCCATACAATATAATATTCAATAATTTAGTTAACGCTAATCACTCATACCATCTATTCTCATAGAACTTGCAGAAACTTTCATTAACTTGACATTGGGGTTAATTGCTTTGTCAATGCTTGGTAGAGACAAGAGTTTGTAATCAGACAGTATTCATATTTATTATAACTTATGCTGTCATAACAAAACGTGGGTAAAGTATCTATCTTTATTCAGATATCACAATTGAATTGGATTGTTTGACCTGTTTTTTAACATGAGTGAATGGGTTTGAAATAAAAACCGTTCTAGCAACAATGTATTTATTACTTTAATTACAGCTCTAAAATTACCTTTGGCCAATGAGTTTGTCAGTAAATTTTTAACAAAATATTCGTAATGATGAGTAGCTAACTTGTCCATAAATTTCACACTTTACTCGCATAGTCTTCGAAAAGCTATAACAAAGCAAATATAATATGCCGAAGACGTGGCTCTGTCCCCGGCAGACCACATTGACCAGTGGTCTCTGCTCTCTGGTCACGAACTTGGAGATAGATCTGTAACAGTATTTTAATTAACTACTTTTGTATCAAATTCAATTACAATTTTCGTCGGCTAGCAGAAGTTTGGCGAGCTGCCACCTAACATTTTAGATTTAAAGACTATAAACGTCTGCTGAGCGGAAAAACGAAATGGATACTTTAGTCACTTTAGTGTCTTGAAAATCACTTCGCATTTTTGCTGAAGTTATAAGTATGGCCAAATAAGTAGTTGGTTGGAGTAGAATAATAATAGAGATGCCAAAAAAACAAAGACATAATAATAAATAATAAAAAATAATGTACATGGTAATAATGTTCACTTTTATTAAAATACTAGCTTCCGCCTGCGGCTGCACCCGCGTGGATTTCGATCTGTTACTTAAAGTCTGTAACCCATGTTACTTTTCAGCACAAAATAATACAATAAACCACACAATGTCTCGCTTTAAAAGTAAAAGAGAAAGCGACGCTAGCACATTGGTGCTAATTCGTTTAAAATTGTTCTAAATGAATGCATTTGCATTACTTTCATAATAATAATAAAAAAGTAGTACTTCATAGGCTTTATAGGCTATTTAAAAAAAATCGTAACTCGAAACCTACGAAAAATCGTAAAACATACATAGGGGTGATTCAGATACCTCTCAACACAAAGCACCTAAAAAAAATTTTTTGGACGTCACTTTTCTGGCCACCCTGTATAGCATAAAACCTTCCTCGATAAATGGACTATACAACACAAAAATATTTTTTCAATTCGAAACCGTAGTTCCTGAGATTAGTGCGCTCAAGCGACCAAACAAACAAACTCTTCAGCTTTCAATATTCATATAGAGTCAGTCCTGTAATTTATTAAAGTTAGTTAAAATTTCATGCTGTAGGTACATTTTAAAGTAATAGCCAAATTGTTTCGTACCATTGAAATAAATTTAGATTCTTTATTTCAGAAGTCTTTTATCGGTAGGAGACAGTAATCTTATAACTCAGAAGGTATGGTTAGTAAATTAGATAGGTGCTGGGCATAAAGAAAAAGGAACTACAATTTATATTTTTTTTACATTAGGTACCAGGTAATAAGAATGATAAGATTCAATTTCATCCAAGAAACACGACAAAGGGCTGTAGATGAGCAAAGTCGACGAAAAATCTATATATTATATAAAACAAAGTCGGGTAAGTTACACCATTTATAAATCAAGAACGGCTGGACAGATTTTCATGATGTTTGATTTGTTAAATTTGTCTCCGCAATAGCAGAATAACTATTACAATATCGGAAAAATTCACGCTAAAAAACGAATGAGGAGGCGGTCTGAAGTTTGCCGTACCAGCTTGTATAGATTAAAACTGAGAATACGTTACCAACATCACAATTTAACGATACATGAAATATATATCTATCAAGAAAAACTCTTTATTGCACATGATAAAAAGGATTACAATTGATGTTTATATTATGTATAATTGCGGTCTTATTTAGGCGTGAAAAGCGATTTCTTTCAAACATCAGAAAATGTATTTATTTCAATACAAGTTATTTAGAAATGACGTCTATTATATTAGATATATCCTGTAATAACAAATAGTAATATTATCAAAATGAAAACGGTATATTTATTATGAGTAATCCCTACAAACGTACATTTTAACAAGAGTTTCCTGGAATGGAATGTCAAAGCGTCGAATGTCGGGCAACGGATTATTTATTTCGTGGTACCGGGTAAAATAAATGTTTAATGTATAATTATTAGATCATATAAATAAACTGAAAGTATGCGGCTTGTTTACTTTGTTAATTTCGTTGAAAATGTAATTGTGCGAGTTGTTCAGGTTAAGCTCTTCGGTTTTTACTAATAATAAATGTATTAAATTTTTTAATAAAGTTCCACAGACTCTTGTTGAACTACCTGTACATGAGTTCAAAATTCACATTAAAAAAAACCTAATGAAAAAAGGGTATTATAAGGTAGACGATTATTTGAACGACAAGAGTGCATGGACTTAAACTGCTTAGCTCGCACTTACTTCATGTCTTGTAACTGTATTTCTCTTTTTATCATTTGCCTGCCCTATTTTCATGTCATTACAGGGCAATTATCAGAGTTATTAAATTAGCCTTATTATTTTTCCAAACAATTTTTTTTACAACTTGTATTTATGATTTAAAAAACACTTTTGGAGTCTTAAAGAAATACCGAACACTAATTGACCCTACTAGAACGGCTCAATGTTACCTCGTAGGCCTATTTAATTTGTATTATTGTTTGTAAGTCTGTAAAGTATTTATTATATGGACCTTTTGTTATAATGTGTAAACACTGTAATCAATATGATACCTAAAAGTAGATGACATATTATTATTGTATTAACAACTAGCTGACCCGGCGAACTTCGTACCGCCAACAAAAACTGACTGAATTTATCTGTATAATTACTGAACCATCTTGTTTGACAGTTGACAATACGAACAGTTTGTATGGGAAAATTAAATAGTTTTTTCTACTACTTTCCTTGCAAATCCTTTATATTTTCTTACCTTTTAAACCTTCCCTGAACTTCCACAAATGTTTCATGATCAAAATTAGCCAAATCGGTCCAGCCATTCTCGAGTTTTAGCGAGACAAACGAACAGCAATTCATTTTTATATATATGTCGTAGCCAGATCGTAAAATTGACCAATTCATGATTTGACCGATCATTTCATAAAATGGTGGTATTTCATAATATGGCCAACTAAAACTGACCATATCGTTTAAACGTCAACATTCGATGAAATGACAATCCACATTTGGCCATATCTTTAAAATAAAAATATGTTTACAAGTTACGTGAATTTGTTTAATATTTGTAGTCTTGGTCGATAGATAATTTAAACATTTTAAATAGTTATTATTTTAAACAAAACTCACAAATAAAAACACTTAAATATCTAAATAACCTCTCAAATTACGTTCCGATCTCCTTGATTTTTTGACGTTGCGCTCGTTTTTTGTGTGACTTTCATAAAAATCGCCTAGCTTGGTGTCGTAACGATATTTTACTGCACTTTCACCTTCAATTTACACATTATTATTCACTTTTAGAATAAAATAATTGTCCGCCGCCATTACTCAACACAAAAACCAAGCAACATTAGCGCCTCTACCGGTGGGTAATGTAACGATTTTACGATATGATCACTAATGTTTGACCATTTCATGAAGTTTTCGTGTGTTTAGCTGTTTATATCGTCAAACGCTGAGTATTCATTGATCTGGTCAGACCACATCATGATGTAGGCAGCGTGTTCTGTTTTATATCATGAAATACCACCATTTTATGAAATGATCGGTCACATCATGAAATTATCAATTTTACGATCTGGCCATGACATATATATAAGATAATATATATGTATATGGATATAGATTAAACTAAGTTGCGTTACCCAAGTTCTGCATTTGATGTTGGCTGAGCACCACCACGTAGTTAGCATCCGAGAACTGCCCCGGATCCTCTTCAGTTAACTCTAGCTCCACGTCTGGTCAACAAAAGTCAATAGATATTTTATTTACTTATCTCAAAAGTCACCTTGTGAGATTTTGCGCCTTTTGCTACTTCATAAAATATCTAACAATAGCATTTCTTATTAAGTTTTAAAGGACCATTGGTAAATTATAACATAGGACGGTAACCGTCTTATACTAGTAATAAATTTAAACCAAGGTTAATCTATTTATTATACAATAGGAAAGGTTGACAAACTAGACATGTCTCGTTAATCGCGAAATATATCTGTATCATAATCATATATCTGTAAATAATAGAAAGAGAATAAAAAATATATATTAAATAAAAACACAGATTTTATAAAACTTATTTAATTATGTTGTCTTCTAAAATATAAAATATCAAGTGAATAGTATTATAACTACGAGCTACATCAGTTTTCGTAACGTCTACGATGAAACTACGAACACTACTCCGTAGCATGCTACGAAATTTAGTATTTAAGCTACGTTTATTTCGTAGCACCTGCGACTAGCTACCAATGCGAATCTAGTTACACAAAACATATATTCGAATAAATAACTTGTTTATTTTGTATCTTTTTAAAGTTGGAATGGTTTTGGTTTATGAATATGTATTTCCAAAAAATACTTAAAAGTTATTTAGTATTAATAAAGTAGGTACTACATACTCAGTATTCTTTATAATAAAATTGTGGAGTTTATGCAAGGAATATTATGTTCTTATTTATTCCTGATCACGTAAGATCGAGATATTATGTGTGTATGAGCAATTCGCATTCATATCCCAATTTTATTGCATAGGCATAATGAACATTTGCGTAAAAATACATTTTGAAAACTAGTAACGCAAGACTTGAGGATAATTAAATCTACTGTGCGCTCGAACAGAATGTGCCAATACTACCAAATAAATGTGGAAATGAATTAGATCGCTGGAACGATTTCAAACCAAAGACACGAAGAATGGAATACCTACTCGTGCGTGAATGCTCGTGTAGTACAAATTACTTGTAAAAGGAGCTGCTTTATAAAAGCTTATTTGAAATTAAATGTGAAGTTAGTGAGTGTTTTTTTTAAATTGAAGATTGTTAGCGTGGAAACAAGCTTCTTTTGCTGCCTAGCAACCAATAGATTAAAGAAAAGTCAGGTTATTCATTACCCTAACCCTAACCCTAACGACCTAAAAGTATTAGTTGTATTTAAAAGTCAAAAACGATGTATCAGGGCTATGTTTGGCCTTAAACCAACCGATAGCTGTATGCCATATTTCAATAAGCACAGAATTCTAACACTTACGTCTTTATACTTAATGGAGATAGCTCTCTTTGTAAGAAGTAACTCTCAACTATTTCCAAAGTTATCTGATATAGTTGTTTGAAACCGCCGTGATAAGAGCAAATTGTGCTTGCAACCAGCAAATACGGCTTTGTTAAGAAAGAGTGTAATATGCATGGCTCCCAAAATATATAATAAAATTCCTAAACCTTTTAAGTCGCTAAACAATAATCTTTTTAAATCAAAATTTAAAAAGCTATTACTCGACAAATGTTACTATAGCGTAAATGACTTTCTGAATGATAAATTTTGAGTATGTTGTGTTATTTAATTATTATTGATTTTTCCAAATGATAGTTTTTATTTTATTTTAATTTTATTTCATCGTTACAATTATTTAATATCAGACCTCATTATATTTTAATTCTAACCATCTAACATTTTAAATATTTGCACGCCGAATATCGGTAAGACATGTTGATACCTACTAATAATACTAACATCAAGAATATATTTAATCTCATTCCATGTTTATATTTTGCACACATGTTTTTGTAAATAAATATATCTTTATCTTTATCTAATAGGAATACTTTAGGTACTGCTTTAGCTTATCTATATACTGTGACATTGATCAGACATCGTTGTCTGATAGACATAGACAAGTAACAATTAGGTGTACTTTTTTTTTGTTTCTTTACAAGTATTTTTTATTGAGGTTTTGTACTTACACGGTAGCGTTGTAGTGACGGTCGCCTCACTAGTCGTGGCCTCGGTCGCTGTCGTGGTCGTTGTCGAGGTGGTCGTTACCAAGGCTAAAATTACACATATGTTTTTAATAATGTAGATGTATGTAATTTATAACGGAGTGTCTTAACTGCATTACTTTTCTAAACAGTAGGTATTGTTTAGAAAAGTTATGATAATTGTATGATGATTGTATAAAATGTTATTAATAATATAGGGTGAATTTTTATTAGTGTAACATACTTGAGGGTTTGTAAATACTCATGATAACAAATAACTTTGTTCAAGAAACTAGTTACCTATCTTAGCTTAATTTTGTTAGTATACAAAAACTATATCCTAACATAAACGCGGACGGCAAACGTCATTAAACACTAATAAAAATTCAGCCTATACAAGTTTGATGACTTGTTTGAAGATCTCATAGAATTATGTCACACTTCTTCATAACATAAGTAAAATTTTGTCGACGAAGTTTTTTTTATTAGTACCTTTAAAAGAAAAAGAATTAAGTTATGACATGCATGCATGCAATGTTAACAGAATACTTTTATTGTAAGCATTAGAGACTAATGTAGGTAATTACTTTAGGTATTGCGCTAAATCATCATTGCGTAAGGCATTCTTCCTGCGTGGATCAGACGTCGACATCCAGGTTTTTAAGCCATCTTGCGGCGGCAGGTGTGTAATCATGAACTTTCGACATTCCGCCAGGAAAACAGCGAAGTGGGCATTCGTTTACCACATGGGAAAGGGTCTGGTCAGGTGCAGCGCAGTCGTACTGCGGTGACTCCCTTAATCCCCATTTATGAAGGTGGTGGTTAGTTTTCCCGTAGTTGGAACGAAATCGGTTTAGTCGAGTCCAGGATTTACGGTCCGAGTCGAAACCGTGCAACTTTTTAGTAGGGTCTGATACGAGATTCTTATTGATATGTTTAAAAAGGCCGCACTCCGAACGCCAGGACTCCACCTGATCAAACTGGTTTTATTCCACTCGTCTGTCCAGATTGGGGACCTTAAACATAGACGGCAATATGGAAGCTCGTCCAATGTCTCCCTGATGGGCATAGGTTTGGAGCGGTTTAGGTGGAAACATTTCCCCCATTCGTTGGCAGCTGCTCTACATCTACGAAGCTCAGGCGGTGAGATGTGGGTTAGTACGGGAACCCATGAAATTGGGATTAATTTTATTGCTTCCGATATTAGGCGCATGACTTCGTTCAGCTGAGTGTCGATCTTATTTCTGTGGATACTGATACCATACAGGCGCACAGTACTCCGCGGTCGAGTACACTAGCGCTAGAGCAGATGTGCGAAGAACAGTCGCAGAGGCCCCCTAGCTCGTACCTGCCAGCTGGCGGATGATATTTACTCTCGTTAACACCTTCTGCTTGACGTTTTCGAGGTGAGGCTTGAAAGTTAGAGAGCGATCAAGTGTTACGCCGAGGTATTTTTTGGTGAAATTGTGCTTCATTATTTCACCGCAGAAGTTACGTGGAGTTTTCTTTGTTTATTGCGCTAAATATGCTTTATATTTCACTAGCATGTTACGAGGAAATGATTATTTATTTACACTATAGCAAAATTCACCCAATCAATCATATACTTAGGAAAAGTATATTTTTGGTAGGCCGTTCCACGGAAGTAAAGTACAAAAAGTTACACATGCAAAATTCAATATTGACGTAAAGATTTCAGCTGGTATATCACGGTCTCTCAACTTTGTTTATTAAATGTTGATTTAGTTTTCAGAGCAACGTACACCACATTTCGTATAAATGTATTAGGTTTCATAGTGCGAGAAGAAAATTGTGCTACATGTTAACCGTTATAAACGCTTTACGGTAACGCAAGCCTCGGCTTAAGGCATGCGTGCTTAATAAAAATACTATACTCGTACATGGCTCGCAAGGTACATGCACACGAAATGTACTTCTCGCACTAAAGCACTATGGTCGTGAAACGTTTACTGTCATAAGCTGGCACGCACTCGCACGTGTGTATACGTAGGTCACACTATAAGTTTTGCGTAACTTAAAAACAACATGTTATAACCAAATTATGTTTATTGCTTTTCAAAATACTTTCCTTTACATTTTAAACATTTTTTAATGCGATCGAACCATTTTTTAAAACAGGAGGACCACAGATCTGAAGGCATGTTTTCTACGTGCTGATTGAACGCTATCACTGCCTCTTCGGAGTAGGTAAAAGTAAAACCTCTCATCAAATCTTTGATTTTGGGGAAAATACAGAAATCACAGGGTGCTAGGTCGGGGCTATGCGCAGAATGGGTGACGAGTTGTACTTTTTCAGAAGCTAAAAATGACTTTGTTTTGTTGGCCGTGTGTGAATAAGCGTTGTCATGATGTAGGAGAACGCGGCTTTTGGGTCGTCTTTCGCGAACTTTTTCTAACACCCTGGGTAAACTAATGTAGTAATGTAGTATGTATGTAGCATACCACTCGGCATTAATACTCTTTTAATCTTCAAGTGGAATTGTACAGATGGGGCCCGTAGCTGAGAAAAAAAACGCAATCATTTTTTACCAACGTTTCTCGCCTGCCTCACTTTTGTTGGCCTGTTCTCATTTTCAAACACCCATTCACAAGATTGCTGTTTTTTTTCGGGTTCAAAACAATAAATCCACGTTTCGTCTCCTGTGGAAATATCATAAACAGTATTAGAATGTCCGTGGTCGTACTTCAGTAGCATCTGTGAGCACCATTCCACGCGAGCCCGCTTCTGCTCCGCTGTCAGTTCATGAGGGATCCAACGACAGCAAAGTTTCCGAACTTTCAATTCTTCGTGTAAAATTTTCATACCAATCCCCAATAGTCCTCGAATTGTCTCATAGGTGATCCGCGGGTTTTCTTCAATTAGCCGCTTAACAGTAGCCACATTATTTTCGTTGACGGCAGTTGAAGGCCGCCCTTCACGAAATTCGTCATGTAAAGAAACTCAACCTCTCTCAAATTCAGCAAACCATCGCCTCACGGTGCTCAAACAAGGTGCTTCTCCCCCAAAAGAATTTTGAAGACGAGCGGCACAGTCTTGCGGAGAGAGAGAACTTTTAAAATCATAAAAAATAATCGCTCTAAAATCTTTTCGACCTAATTCCATTTTCGTTGCATACGTAGAACTGTGATGTGTGATAAAAAACAATTGACAAATAATTTCCCGCCAATTGTTTTTTTTTTATCACTAAGAAGGTTGCAACGTTTAAAAAAAAAATAACATTCGAAATTCAAATAGTTCCGATTAGCTAGAAGTGCAAAACTTAAGTGTGCCCCATGTAGCCACGAATATGAAGGATAGACATTGGGATTGGGAGGCATGTATCTTGGTGTTATGGAAACCTTGAAAAATGCCCTGGGCAACCATCTTGCTAGAACCACATGTCCCTGTAAATACTTAGAGACATGTCTGTTAGTAGATCTGGTAAATTATTTTATAAAAAATCCAAGTAGACTTTACCATTCAGGACTTCTGGCAGCACAAAAGTACCAAATATTTTTAAAGAATCAAACTTTTTTGTAGGGTAAAAACGATTTAAACTTACTGTATAACGTGATGTCATCTCTAGCGCTGCCAAGCGAGTTGTCTGCGTGGCAGTGGTAGGACCCGATGTCGTCGCGAGACACATTCCAAATTCGCAGCGAGGCTATATGCTTATACCCTTTTGAATTCATGCTCGCTTCGTACTTTGAACCTGCCATATTACGGAATTAACATAATTAACTTTATTTATTCTTAACAAAATATTTAAAGAAAAATATGTTAGGTGTGGTTGTGTTTATGTGAGGGCGTGCTCGTGTGAGTTTGTTTGTTTTGTTTTATCAGAAATAAAAACATAAAACAATAAAAATCGGTCAAGTGTGACACGAGCTCCCGCTAAGGATTCCATACAACGGTAAAAAACTATTTAATGCGCAATTTCAATACAAACTTTGCTTTTTAAGAAATTGGTTTTAGCTTTCTTATTTGTTGGTAAAATAACATTTCATTATAGAAATAGATACCGTAAACAATTGCGTGCTCATCATTATTTTATTAATATTCATTAAAAAAATACGTTTGCTTGATTGTGTGTGTGAGTGTTAAGTAACAATAATTATAGTAGGTACTTAACGAATAAATTAGTTAACTTAATCTTAGACTAATAAATAGCTGTTTGTGTTTACTCGGCAATGCTAGACAAGAAATCAGAGACTTCTACTGGATATAATCTACTAAGACTGGTGCCACCTTTTTGATGCATATAATAGTAATAATTAAATACTTGTTATCTAATCAAAGTGACAAAGAAAACATTACAAAATGAAGCAATCAGACTAATTTCAATGAAAATTAATTAAAAATTAATTTGCAATGTCATTACAAGTTAAAAAAAAACTCTTCACAATCTTATCAATTATCTAGCCCCAAACTACGCAAAGCTTGTACTATGGCGACTAGATGACGGATAAACGTATTAAAATTTATACGTTTTTTAAACATTCACGACTTAGGTACAGTCAACGGCAGGTCAACCTACCCAAAAAGGTCATTGTACCGATTTTCAAATTTAAGTCTGAAAGTAGAGATCAATTTCTATTGCGAAAATTTTACGTTTTGTGGTAGATTGACGAGTTGTTGTCTGTACTATGCTCGCGTTCATCACCTAAACATTTGCGCCTTGCGGGATTTGTTCCCGCAATTTTTATAAAAAATGTTTAAAAATACCTACAAATAAAGTTTAAAAGTCTACAACCAGTGTGTGTTACCAGTGATGACATATTGAACTGAAATGTGGCCTTTTACTATGGGCCTCATAAGAAAGCTCAAGGTCGCACAGCGTGCTAAGGGCTATGCTCGTTGTTTCATTGCGAGATCGAAATCCGTTAACAAACAAACGTCGCTGATGTAGCTCACCGGATTAGCAAGATGAAGTGGCAGTGGGCGGGGCACATAGCACGCAGAACTGACGGCCGATGGGGTAGAAAGGTTTTGGAATGAAGGCTACGTACCGGCAAACGCAGCGTACGACGTCCATCCACTTGGTGGACAGACGACCTGATAAAGGTTGCATGAAGACGCTGGATGCAGGCTACTTCCAAACGGTCAATCTGGAAATCACTATGTTCAGCAGTGGACGTTCTTTAGCTGAAAATGATGATGATGATGAACCTTCATCCTTTAAACAATATGCCTCTCTCATCAAAAAGATGCACCTAGTTCCTTACTCTAAGACAAACAGTCAACATCCGCAACGTGTTTTCTAAACAGCTATTTTTGTCGAAATGTTGGTTTCGCTTTTAATATAACCTGAATGTAAATATATTTTACTTATCCAAAAATCTTTTGAGGGACTAGAGACCAAATATTTCCTGTGTAAGGGAACATATGTAATGTATATTTATTAATACCCGTCCCACCCAAGGCCTCCACCTTTTCTTATAAATACACGCTCAGAGCTCAATATTATATTGGTAGAGGCTTATCTTTCTACCATTTCACTAGGCAATGCGAAATCAAATGTTAGGATAGTGGCAAGGTAACCTCAAAAATGTTATATTAGACAAATTATAATAATGATTTATTGAAGTATTTATTTCATTTTACATTTACTTTATACTAGTGTTGCCCATATGCAAGACCAAGACGAGACGTAGCCAGTCTTGGTCTTGGTCTTGGTATTACGCACTGAGTCTTGGTCTTGGTCTTGATCTTGGTCTCATTCTTGCAGCAAGAGTTTTGCCAGTCTTGCAATACCTTACTCATTTTTTGCTTATTGCTAATTTTTACACACGTTAATTTAGATCTCAGAACAGCGCACCAGAGTTGGTACATTTTGAGCTACTTAATATTGATTTTTACATCGTAAAGTATTAATAAAATTGTTCTTAGATGGAATGAAAGAGTAATAGAATAATGACAGTCTATGCATTGTTACCATTTATTTAGAATAAGACGACCTCCGTAGCCGAGAGGCGAGCACGCGGGCGAACGAACGAAAAAACGAACTTTTCTATATTATCTCGGGTCTGGGTGTTGTGGTACCGTCGTTGTTTCTGATTTCTGTAACAAAAGTGCTTTAGCTACTTACCTTAGGATCAGAGCAATGTATGTGATGTTGTCCAATATACTGCTGTACAAACTGGAAGGTATATTGAACAGTTCACGAAATCATCTTGTGGTATGCTATTAATTTTTTTAAATTTAATTAAAATGAATAATAAAATACTACGCAAATTAAATTATAGTAAGTACAAATCTTTGACATAGGTACGTATTGTTTCTTTATAAAAATTCTTTTGAACAAGAATTTTTAAAAAGTAATCATTTGCTACTTACTACTTTTTACAAAAAAAATAAAACAGACTGCTCGGTATCCAATAGGCGCGAAAAGTGTCGACTCGAAAATAAAAGAAATAACGCGTGCAGTACTATTTTAGTAGATGGCGATAGTTTGGTGAATCATTAAAGAAAGCTAATTTCATCAAGTTGCTTATACTTGGTACAATGCCTCAAAGCTTAGCAAGAGTTCCGGGTTCGTTTCCTGGCATGGGCGAGTTGACATTATTAATGACTTATGTAATTATTTCGCTAGTATTTTGGATTACCTACATAATACGTATGTAATGCAGACTTATACGAATATGAATGTAACATTTATAAGTAGTGTGCTTTTTATATTTTTTTTACAAGTAGGTACTTAATCCTACACAAAGCAGTGGTAAAGTTAAAAATAAAGGAAGTCGTAGGCACACAAATAAATTACTTCTACGTTTTTCTCGGGAATAAAAAGAATAAAACCATTCTTAATTTTATATACCATGGCATAAAGAGACGAAGAGCAATATTTTTCATGAGTCGTGAAATCTCCGGGGAAGATTATTTAGATCTTTCTTACCGTTTTGAAGTCTGTTGCCATCAATATGCGTCCAATAGACCGAAGGAGTGGGGCTGCCCTCGATCGCGCAGCGCAAAACTACGGGATCCCCTAGATAGCCACCGATCATCTTGAGTGTGGCCCGAACGGACGGTTTACCTGCGAGCACATCAAATATGCATTCTAGCCTAGATGTAGTCTAAACCCTAATTTGGTATGTATCGTAAGTGTATGCCCCAAATAGCGTGTTCGACAGCTATCTAGACCTAAACGAGTCTCTAGCGACTTCAAAAAGGGAAACATTATGAGTGTTTTATCGTTACCTTTGTATTCGATTTTTCGTGTTCGTTAGATAGATAGATACTCCTTATTGCACACCATACAAGTAAATTACACATGATTTTTACAAAAAGACGTACAATTTAGGCGGTTTTATCGCTAATAGCGATCTCTTTCAGACAACCTTCAGGTAGAGGACAACCATTAGAGAATTTTGGAACTTTAAATCGCTTAACATCTGTCTTAATGTGTGATTACATTAACATTGGTTGGATACCATAAAACATTTATGTTTTTTGCACCAACTGAACAGAAAATAATTGTGTTGGAGAGACAACAGAAGACAAAGGAGGATCATAACAAAAGGCTACAAATTACAAAAGCTATAAACTATTTTTGATCTCTATTTTATAGATATTTGCTAAAGACCAGTGGCAAATATTTCCAAAACCAGAACCAAAATGGCAAAAATACAAGGTCGCCTTTTATAAACGGGTGAAACTTGAACAGAACTTATAATTATTTTAGAGAAACCGGGCCTTATTATTTTCGTTTTTAAAAACGGGCTAGTTTTCATTTTTGTTATTCCTAACAAAAAAAAAAGAATTTAGGAGCATCGTGTCTAGTCTGAAACGTCCCACCTCGTCGCCTCTGTCTCTCTCATTTCAATCGTGCCCCACTCTTACCTCGGGGTGCACGCACGGAGCATGGCGTGTTTTATTTTACGTTGAAATCCAAATAGTTTTTGGCGTTTTTCTCGAAAACTAGCGTATAAAATTATTATATTTTTTTTAACAAAAATGATTCATTTATGTTTTTGTAATTGCTCTTTAAATTTCACCAGTTTATAAAAGGCGACCCTACATAAATTTTCTATGCCACCTACAATTTTTTTCTTAAGGTGTATATGTATTTTCTCTGTGCCTTGGCATTCAAAACTATACCCAAAGAATTTTTGTTTCTTCGAGTTTTTGTAATAATTTTAAGGAACTAACGTACAGTGTAATACTGTAATATCTGTATTTTGGTGTTAAATTACCTGTTTTACCCGAAATGCAATCGTCACAGAAAAAGTAATTGAATCTTGAAGTAACACTCCTTGGACTTTCAAACACATTGCACTATTAACGACGCAATATCAGTGACCTCAGAGGCAGGGGCGTGCATCCCATATAGGCTATTATGCAGAGCCTACCTTCATAAAAAACTGACAGAACAGCTAACCATAATGATTAATTACGTATTCAACAATAAACAATAAATATTCTGTAACAATTTTTCGTCTACCTATACTTATTCCTTATTAAAGCGCGCAACTTAGATCGTTCCTGTGCAATTTAACCAATGTTAGTAGTTAGGCTGCCGCGAGATCGCCTACTGTTTCACGCAAACTTACTCAATTTTCACTCACAGCCTACCCCCCTCTGAAACCAATGCACGCCCCTGCTCAGAGGGGCTAGAATTTATACAGGATGTCTAAAAAATTATTTAAAAAGTTCCGAGATAGAGCATCCCTAACCACAGTTTTAAAATATTAACTAACTTCAAGATTATACTTAATCTGGAGTCAAGTGGACAGTATCAACAATGTGTAATTAACTAACTGAATACTTACATAGGACGTGCAGCTGTATTCTTTTGCTAACGGTCGGCGGAACCCCATTGGTGGCGATGCAAAAAAAGGCCCCGTTTAGTTCTCGCCGGACTCCAGTCATGTTCAACCAAACTCCACTCCATTTGCTTACTGCAAACAAAATGGTTAATGTCACATCTGCTTATGGGCCTAGTTAGCTGTGTAATGTTTCAAATAAATACCATTAGTATAACGCTGTAATGATAAATTCTTTATTCTTATAACAACTCACTTAGTCTAATGAACGTTTTATATAATCTTACATTCAAAAATTTCATTTAAGTTTACAATCATTAACTCTAATAAACACTTAAAATACCAATTAGAAGTTATAAAACTCAATATAACATTGTTCAAGTTCTCTAAAATGCAAGCATGCATTATTTTGTTCACGGTTTACAGTGACAAAATTTTAGAACAAGAATTAAAATCTAGATCTAGATAATTAAAATTTATGTGGTCACTGTTCTAATCTAACCTAACCCAGATGATTTTTTTGACAAGTATTGGCTCAAGTCGGATTTAATTTTTTATTATTAAATGAAATGCTAGTTATGCCTCGTAAAAGTAAGCTGACAGTATAAAGGGTGTACAAAAGAATAGGACATTCCTTAAAGCCTAGTGATCAGCTGCTCATATACAACAACTATTACTATGGGAGCAACATCAAAATCTTTTTTCTTCTTTAGATATTCCATACATTATCATCGAGGTAGTGCGTTAGTTTGTATGGAACATCAAAATTTTTTTTTAAGACTGATGTTGCTCCCATATCAAAAGTAAAAAATATTTATTCAAATATAACAATTAAAATTCTAATAACACAAAAATAAACTAACCTAAAACTAAAAGCTACCCACTCAAAAATAAAAGGCCAAAGTCGAAGTATATGAGCAGCTGATTGCGTGGCTTTAAGGAATGCCCTATTCTTTTGTACACCCTGTATAAACAGACTGTGATATTTTATTAGCTTTATACAAAATGTAATAAAATGTAAATGTTATAACGAATCAAAATTATATGATATGAAGTTATTGGAATTTTGGAAGGGTATTTAGTCTAAGTAAAAATTATATCAAATAAGCGTTATACCTTTTAAAAGTAATTAATTTGTTTTTAATAAAAATAAAGCCTGGTACGCTTCATTTGTATCAAAAACTAATATACTAATTATGAGATCTTAAAACAAAATTACTTTAACCATGTTTTGTTTTTTCTGTACATGGTTTGACGTAACATTATTATGGTTCTGTTTAGAGTTCATGTATAAGGTCCTAAGGCCGTCATACCTATTAGAGGCCCTGGGCACTTTATAATAAGGCCTCTGACTGTTAAATGACTAAGGGCCGATTTTTTAATATCCATATTGACAGTTTTTCGTATAGAAAATGTGTCAAACCGTAATTTTGATAAATAAATATGAATAATACGTCATATGAAATATTAACTCTTTATACCATTCCTATAGACAGGCTTTTCTAAAAATTAACAGGAATGAGGGGAACCCATGGATCTATTGGCCCTGGGCATTTGCCTAGAGTGGCCAATAGAAAAGAGGAGCCTGTGTTTGCTTCTGATTTTTATAATCTTTATTTGTAAGTAGGTACTAATAAGACAATACTCAGTATTATTCCGCGCGATGCCGGGTTAAACGCTGTTTCATATAAATATTTATACAGGGTTATTTTTAGAAAAAATCAACAATCGCCTACGGGCTGATTCTGGTGCTTAAATATAATATATTTTTCTATGGGACCAACACAGTAATCTAAAAAAATTCACTGCTTCATACCAACTGATGTCCGCTGGTCGACGGCTCAGTATGGGGAAGTGAATTTTTATTTGCAATGTTGATGTTGGTTCCATAGAAAAAGTTGTTGTATTTGAGCACCAAAATCAGCCGTAGGGGGTTGTTAATGTTTTTAAAATAACCCTGTATATTGTAATCCCTATAAAACAAACAATGTTTACGAAAATTTAAATTTCTGTGTGTGTGATATGAAAGCAGGCAAGTAATACTCTTTGTGGTTAAAAAAAGAACAATCAGACCCTAAGCTACGTTATAAATCCGCTTTTGCGCTTAAAGGAATTTAAGCTTCTCAAGAAACAATGACTTCGTTGAAAGTAAAAACAGAAGGATTCCTTAAATTGTGTTTCTTTGTACTACAAGTACCCACTCTATCTAGAATAGTCTGAAACTTTATAAGTATAGGCAACGTTTTTGCTAACCCTCTTCTGTGGGTGGTTCTCCCGACTTGGAGTGTCAAAGTTCAGTATTCAATGTACTTTATTATAGGGGTTACAGTTACCTTGTCATACCCTGTTCTACACGTTGTGTGTCTAAAACATTTTCATCTTTACATTTTTCGCATTAAATAAAAGGCGGACCTAAGTCGAAAGGGATAAGCTTTCTTTGGAATTACATTCAACTACTTACAAAAATGGCAACATAAAAGAAATTCTTACTACTGTTATAGATAAGTAAGTAGATACTCTTTAAGCAAACTTTAGACATCGTTCGTGTCTTCGTATAGAGTATTATATAGTACATGTGTGGCATATGATTGTTTAGATAGAATATCCTATTAATAGTGCGAATAGAATTTCATTACATTTGATAGATATTCAAGAAATATTATAGGTTTTATGTAATATTTAGGTATATTATGAAAAAATAATCAGAAAAATATATTAACCTGCACATTCAGATCACTAGATGTGTAGCTACGATCCAAAAATGGTCTAGTTTCCCTGTCTATGGGCTACGGAGGTCTGATGATTTAGACTATGAAGAATCTTTTGGTATAAAAATATTGTTGGTATGATAATTTGTAGTCATCACAGAAACACTTGGCCCTTGCGGGATTCGAACCCGCAATCCAAAGTCTGACTAATCTTCAGAGTGGCATCCTTCAATGGGAAATGTATTTGAGGCTACTTTTATGCCGATAATATGCGGACACAGTCGAAAACAATATAATTTGATAATGTCAAAAATACGACGTTATTTTAAAGAAATCTGTTTTACTCGTAGTCATCATTTTCATTTATTTATAAAGGTTCGTTTTAGGTTACACCGAAGTGACGTAATAACTTTGTAATCCGTAACAAAAACTATGGGAAAAGTACGTTTTAACAGCTCATAAAAAGTATGCGAATTCATTTGTGGTGTCATTTTCCTTAGTTAAGACAGCATTTACCTTAGACAGGTTTTTACCTTTTTTAAACTGTCACAGTTATAAGTAGTCTGTCTTTTTTCAAACGAAATATTTATTGTGTGCCGTGTGGGGATGGCCGTAAAGAATACACTTCCCCACTGCCAATAGGAGGCCAGTCGTAAGAGGCGACTAATACCTGTAGCATGAGACGAGCAGCAGCGTCTGCGTGCGAAATGTTATAAAAAATTGCGCTCGCCAACCCGCCTGCCAAGCGTGGCGGGTGTGGCAAAAAAAAACAAGTTATTCATTTGAGAGTGAATTGCGACAGTGATACGTCTACGTAAATAAGTCATAATTTGATGTTTTCGCTGTCGGATCCAAGGCAATGGTAGCTTACAAAAACATCACTTCAGATGTTTACACTTACAGTAACCCACTCAAATCAATGTTTTGATGCTGATACGATCATTAAGTGTCGGTGTCGATGGATGACGTAATCGCTTTGGGTTTGATGTATTGCTTGCCCCACCGCGTTGCACTCGAGTCGACTCGATAGATATAATGAATATTGACTCACCGTTCTGAAGCCCGACCCGCATTTCGGCTGAATGTTCTCGTCTCCATGTGATGGTAGGTGGTGGAGTGCCGGAGGCGGCACAGTTAAGAGTCACGTTGTCTCCTTCCCGCACCATCACCTCGCTACTACTACTCGTGATGTCTGGTGGAACTAGGATTTTATAAATAAAATAAAAATCATTAATTTTAGACAAAATGATGTTAACAAAATTCTAATGAACTAAGTTAGCCGACCTAATTATAATAATATGATGCGCAAGCGCACTGACATATGAGACGTAAACCATAACGCTACACCTAAAAATACACACTAACAAGGATTGCAACAAATTCCCGTAGACACAAAATCACCACTACACGTAAGAATTTTAGTTACAAGAAAAGACATGTTTACGCAAACAATAATTCTATGAGATAGGAGACACGATGGTTACATCGAACTCGAACCGAGGTCAACGTCTTAGGGACACAAAACGTTTAACCACAACAGTAGAAGAAGGTGGACACCGTAAACGAGGAAGTAGAGCATTTTGAACGACGTATGTAGAGTTGTAAAGTGTCCTTCACGATATAAATGTCTCACCAATATGACCGAGCAAATTTGTCATTTTTTCAATGTGACCGGACATTTTGGACATTTATTGTCACTAACGTCACAATCAATTCTATTGACAAACTATTTAAAAAAAAAAAGGTTTCTTATAATAAGTGCATTATTATAAGAAAGACAGGCTTTAGTAGTGATGATCTATAACGAAATGAAATTTCTAAAATTAATTTATCTTTCTGCACGAACAAGCTAAAACGCGCGAGTTTTTTTTTAGTTCAATACAGATCCAATTACATGTTTTATTGTATGTTTTTATTGTCAAATACTTAACATTTAAGACTTACTTTAGAGGAATTTTTTTTTTTTTATTTTTACGTTTTTGACGTTGTCCTATGGTCGTGATAAATTTGTTGTAAATCAGCATCTGATTACGCATTATCACAGAATCATATGATTTCATATTTATCTCGCATTATTGTTGACGTACCAAAAACCTGAAGATTGTGCGTTTGCGTGATCATCGGCTCTGTGTTGATCTGGCACATGTAATGGCCGCCATCCGACAGCCGCACGTCCCTCAGCGTGAGGGCCCACGCCTGCGGGTCCCCGCGGGTCACGCTTACTCTATGGTTTTTAGTGATCACGTGCGGACCTATGGTCAGGATGGTTTGGGTATCCACGCGCAACCACGCCACCTGTTGATGAAGAACAGTTAATAAATATAAAACTAAACTAATAATATGATGATAATACTAAAAGTAGAGAAACATCCTTTTAATTCGAAGTACCAGGCAATTAATTTTGCAAGGGACATTTTCCAGCATTCTAAATTGGTCCGGACCGGAAATAGAACCGGGACCTTCTGCATTCAAAGTAAATCACAGTGCCACAACGCCAATCGTTCGCCGTCGTTGATAAATAAATAAATAAAAAACACCATTAGGTCGGAAAGGAAGCCACTTGAGAAATAATATCTGTAAAGAAAGTTATATTTTTATTGTACCTACATAGTAGTTAGGTACTCTTCGTTTTAATTAACTAGCTGTCCCAGCGAACTTCGTACTGCCTTGTTTTTTTTTTTTTTTTCGTGAATTTTACGATGTTTTAATAGTTATTCTGTTATTCGGGACGGAGACAAACCCAAAAAATCATAAATTATAAAAATCGGCCCAGCCGTTCTTGACTTATAAACGGTGTAACTAACCCGATTTTGTTACATATATATACTAGCTGTCCCGGCGAACTTCGTACCGCCCCTTCAAACTTTTTTTTGTTTGGTGAATTACTTTTATAGTTATTCTGCTATTCGGGGCAGAGACAAATTCAAGAAAGCAAAGATCATAAATATCGGTCAAGCCGTTCTCGACTTATAAATGGTGTAACTAACCCAACTTTCTTTTATATATATAGAGATATTAGGAAAACTGTATCTACTAAGATAAATAAGAATAAAATAGGAAGAAATTAGCTATTATACAAAACCATGTCATCGTGGAACCGCTCCACAGTTCGATTTCTAATTAAAATTTAGACAACTAAATTAGAACCACTACCCCGCTTATCACGCAGTATCACGCTTTGAAATCTCCAAGGACTTCGATAGCCCTTTAAGTTGATTAATTCAGTGGACATTTGTCTGATGTGAACGATAAACACTTAGCGGCAAAGTAGCACAAAGGCACAATAGCTAAGGATCACAATCAAGTATTCATACAACAAAACGGAGGTGCTCGCGAAAATTCCCTCCGCTCCCTGCATGTTTTATGGCTGTAGAGCGATTCATATTTTGCAGAATCTGGGACCTACAGAATTATTGCTTGAGTTCATTGCGGTGTGAAAATATGATAAGTGGTTGCCAGAAAGGCTAAACGTGAATTCCTTCTAACCTTTACCCTTGCGTCAAAAACACCCACTTCCCACTGTACATTGTTTATGTACAACATTATGAACGGTGATCTTCAAACATTAACCAAAATAAATTGTATCTAAGCTAAGTATTAGAGCAAAAATAATTGTCTAAACTTAACAATTTTCATCGTGACTCTTTGAACGTCGAGATCCTATCAAAGCTCCCATTGATAGCGGTAACGAAATGATCGACCTTTTGAATTTACGAGATGGTTTTTTCGCGCACAATTTATAGCTAAATCAGATTCTGTAAAATCTGGCTTTAATAAAGGAAACGTGATTTCAGATTATTTGCTGACGACAAGGGTTCTGAAATAAAACATGAAGTAGAATTGGCAGTGAACAATGGTACTACATTTAGCAAAGCCTGTTGCCTTAAATGGAGTAACTTTACCTTCATAATTGCTCTTCTAAGGGACAAATGTGCCAACACCCTGGCTTAATATTTACGAGTGTGGGGCTTGCTCGGTAGAAGGAACCTTTCTATGGGTAGTTCCGCTTTGAATGGAAACGCATTACTAGGGGAAATGAATTATGGAAACTATTAGTCTCAGTAATGGGACACGTAAATAGACAAGTTGAGCCTGCACCTAACACCTGAAATGGGAATGGCTGTAAAGGCATTACTCGCTACTCGAGTAAAACACCTCAATACGTTTGGGTAAAAACTTTAGAGTGGGGAGGGATAAAAGGACAAAATAAACGTAAAGTAACAAAAGTGGTTTTAATTTTTTTACTACGCTATAATCAGATCCATTTTAACAAAGTCAGTAACAAACGAAGCGCATCAAGCGCACGTCAAAGGTGTGGAACTCTCTTGCTTCAGTGTTTGTTCCTACACAAATACCTTAAAGACACTCTCAAGACTAGACAACAGCAAGGTATATAAAAGTAATAAATAAGCGTGCTCCAATTTAAACTTTATATTAAAAAATAGAGAGCAGTTTAGAGATATATTAAAGCAAGTTAGGTATGTGTTTATGCGAAGGGTAACCAATTACTTATCCGTAATTTACTTGACAGAATTTCAGTTGGCCTATAATTATAGACCTCTTGAAAAATTAAATACCTCTTGAAATAAGTATCATTTTATCGAACTACGTTTCATCTATTTTCTGAAAAACTTTTTACTGTTGGCCGAAGTCTCTTTTGAACCTTTTCCATTCACCAGAACACTGCGTATATAATAAGACTAAATTGGTTAGGTTAGGTTATAACAGTGACAGCGCGAAGGCGAGCGAACGGAGCGAGCACAGCAAGCGTAAGTAGTAAGCGTGCCGCAGTAGCGGCCGCCAAGCGCTAAAAAACTAAGGATAAATTCTAAGGATACAGATGAAGGTTTAATTATTATAATATTGGAAGCATTTTTCTGAAAACTAAATCATCTAACATTAATAGCTTTGGCAAATGTTGTATGTAACACAATAAAATACTTAATACATACTTGAAACATAATATGTACTTCGAACAAATGTTATTTCGGCCAAGCCAAGTTCGGTAATAAGTTTTTTAAACAAATGAAAAAATCGATAAAACGAAAAAAGGCGAAACGAAATTAGTTGAAAAGTTTTCGGTGAAATTCGGTAAACAACTTTTCGAATATAAGATAGGAAACCTATGCGAAGCCCGGACTGTTTTCTATATCGTAGAAATATATAATTTATAGGACGAGCTCCACATTTAAGTAAGATATAACTGCATTACGCTTAAACGAGCTACACAAGCCCGATATAACTGCCCTTCGTTTTAAAAATTAATGTGAACATTTTAGTTTTTATTGTAGAGTCCTCGTGTCCCAGATATAGATATTTTCTATTATTAACTAAGTAAATGCTGTTAATAATACGTAAATAAATTATATTTACCTTATATTTGTGCAAATTTTCTACTCGACAGGTGAGTGTGGCATCCCGCCCTTCGACCACGCTCACGTTCGTGCCGGAACCCACGAACATCGGGATGTCTGTACAACATAACATACAATAATACAGTGCCCGTAAGGATGCACGTATGTATATAATATATGCCTAATTTGTAATCATTTTTATCACGGGAGAAAACACTATCGCAAAAAAACATACTTTGTACAGAGAACAGCACGTCAACCTACCACAAAATGAAAGTGTCAGACTTAAAGTTGAAAATCGGTATATTGACCTTTTAGTTTTTAGGTAGGTTTACCCGTCGTTGTCTGTACCTACCTCGACTTCCTGGTGATTTTATTTTATTTAATAGAAAATGCAACAGTGTTCATATTATTGCATACTAACAAAAACAAATTACATGTCGGAGATAAGATGGAAATAAAGACTTTATTTCAAGATTATGTGATCGCATGGCTTGTGTCGCCATGTTTTCATTGCTTGAGGAACCCTAGAAAAGGCTATTAGATGAGCTGATGAGATGAGCTGCCCACAATATCGTTACTTGACCATCCATTCTGCGTCATACACATAAAAAGTACTGATTTATACTTCTGTGATTGATACTCAATATAAATATTCATTGTCAACAACTCTTGGAAAAGTTTTTTGTACATATAATAGAAGATCTAAAAATAACAACAAAAAAAAAGAAATGAAATGTAGGTGTATAATTCAAATCTTATAGGTCAACGCAATCAAAAGGCACGACCATTCATGCGCATATACAGGGTTATACAAGTTTTTTTGCGATTTCAATGTGGTGTACCAGAATCAGCCCCTAGGAGGTTGATGATGTTTTACAAATAACCCTGTATAAATCCCCGAACTCACTCGTCAAAACAATTTGGTTAGATTAGAAATACTTAACGTGAACCTAGGATCATGAAATTTGGCAAGAACAGATCTAAACAAAACTATTGGACACAAAAAAAATATTTTATGATTACATTAACAACCCAGAATTTTTTTGGCTCTTTTCAAGATTCAGCTAAAATAATGTAAATCGAGACTTGACACGTTTTTTACAGATTGTTTTTGTTGAGTGAGATTATTAAGACTGGAAAATTAAGTTAAAGAAGATACTGATCCGATCCACTCCAAAGAAACATCTCATGAATATTAATTTTCAAGTCTGTTAGAACTGTACATTTGTAAAAAAAAACAAAATGAATATTTCGTAGGTTTCCAATAGGTATACCTACCTACTATCTAATAAATTATCGAGAGAGATATAGGGATGGTGCAAACGCGGAATTTTTAAGGCTTAGATCTGCGGATGCGGATCTCAAGATTTTAAAAAGTTTTAAAACATGTGCCCTTATTAAACGGTTAAGTGATTGATTGACAAAAAAAAAACAATTTACAAACGAATGGGATTGCTTTAGAGCAGTTTCGCACTGAATCCGAGAAACACCGGTCCGTAGTAACTGTAGTGCTATAGGTTCTTGGATTCGGATCATAATTTAAGTGCGTAAACGGACAAAGAGCGGTCATAGTAATAGTACTACTACGTCTACTTCGGACCGACATTTTTCGGATTCGGATTGGTAACGGATCTCGCAGGAAACTTGATTCCATTCTAGCGGTCAATCAGCGAAAATCCAGGTGGCAATACCTACACGCGAGCTATTTGCTCGCTGCAATCAGTTTCTTATTGTTACTTGCATACCATCCGCATTTGCAAAGCTCTGCTTTCTGCTTTGATGCTTTGAGGTTCCGCAATTGTAGATGCGGAATTGCTGGATGAGAATATCCGCAACAACACTATAATCCAATACCGACCTATCTTGGCACTTCTTTGACATAGACATAGACACAGACAGCTGTCCATAATTTATTTAGACAGCTTATTCGATAAATATTTATTTTTGGAATAAGTAATTTTTTTGCCGAAGTAACTTATGTTTTTTAAGGTTTTACCCCTTTCCTATCTATCCGTTTGTCAAGACCTTTTTTCAGAGACTCGGGTAGAGGTAACAAGTTGAAATTAATATAAAATACTTTAGGGCTACGATCGTTTGGAACCAAAAATATGCAACCATTTAAGTATGTCATTTATTTTGTGATACCTACTGCCAAACTCACTTCCCAGACTGCCAGTTGACCTAGACATGCATGACATATTATAACGAAAAGCAAGTTCCGCGGCAATGGAAGTTACTTAGTAGTTTTACACACAAGTGTCAATCCTGGCGTAATTACAATGTTATTAAAAACAATTAATTAAAACTGAGCAAGTGTGCCGGCCTCGCGCTAGGGTCGCGAACTGAATAAAGAGAATGGTTGTACACCGTCTCGCACTCAGTCTTTAAAATTACACCAAAACATATGGGGTACCATACCATGTCAGGAAACTTGAGCGTATCAAAATAAATATCATTTTGCTTTGAATTTTTTTTACATACTCGTATTTAATTTAGAGTAGTTTAGATAAGGTGTAATCTAATAGCAGTGGTCAGGTCACCGGATAGACGTTAACTTCACATTTATGGTGGGCTAAAAAAAGAATTTAGAGTTACTTCATGACGTGATTTCTTTGTTAGCGTTTATAGTTTAACGAAATTGAACAGTACCTATTTCGGATAGTATTTAAAAATAATTTATGTAAACATTAATGTAAAAGAAAAAAAAACTGTGACAAAAACAAAAACCCAGCTTGAAATATAATTAATGTAATATAAAATCTAGTGTTAGTAAGAAGAGGTAATGGGCCACACTCAGTACTCTCATGTCCGGTGGCGAGCGTTCAAATCTGTTTTAGGAACATTCCAAAGGCTTGGCGCGTTTTGTCAATTTTATGTGGTTATAAACCACTTCGAGGTATTTTAACGACCTGAAACTTGTGATACATACTTACTTAGTAGAATTTCTTTAGCAATGCAGAATAAGGAAATATTATTCAGATAAATCTCGTTAAACCAACGGTCGTATGTACCGACACAGCCTCACCCGATAGATAGATACTCTTTATTGCACACCATATAAGAAAATTACACATGATTTTTACAGAAAGACGTACAATTAAGGCGGTCTTATCGCTAATAGTGATCTCCTCCAGACAACCATCAGGTAGAGGACAACTATTAGAGAAAGGGGAAGTTGATGGTGTTATTTTATACATAAAAACGGCACATGAGCAGACGAACCACCTGATGGTAAATAGCTTTCGTCAGCAAATGAAAATTTGCAAACACAAAGGGGGTTGCCAAGGCGTTGCTGATCTTTTAAAGGCTTGTAAAGTACTTTCGACTTTTGAAGATCCCCATTTAACGCAGATCCAGATCATCGCAGGGCAAGATCGCCAGGAAGAGGCATCTCGATCGCAGAAAAAATCTTGGCTCCGCAATATCCGGGAATGGAAGGAATAACGAGTGCATGCAGCCCAATTATTCCACGACGCCAAAAACAAGGACAATTTCCAGGAGCTGGTAGCCTGCCTTCAGTGATTGGAGAGGCACTATAAGAAGATGTAACGCAGGTTAAGTGTTTTAATTAGATTACTGTAGCTCAATGAAACATTACAGGGTGTGCAGAGTTCTAATTGAACGATTTGTCAAACCCAAGTCTTAATTTATCAAGTAAGTAGGTAGCTACCTAAGCGAAATACGTTTAATGCCCATTAATCTGGTTGCGTTATTATTTGTCTTCTTAGATTACATACTTAATCACCTACAAGTAAGTTCCTTTGAAAGTCAAAATAACTGAGTAAGTACTAAGACTAATAAATAAAATTTAGGAGAAGTAATGGTTTTTTAAACTTTTAGTTATAATCCCCAGAGGGTTAATGATTGTAATTTAATAGGTACTTACTTATTTGGCTTAATTAGGATGAAAAACAAATTTATTGTTTGGGAAAGAAAACAATTTCATTAAAGATATCAATACGTTCATACTTTTTTTTTATCCGAAACAGTTGAAAAAAACAAAATAGGTAAACACTTAATGTAAGGAGGTTTTTATTTTATAAATACCTATCTATTTGCAAGTTAGTAGATCGTAGATCGTAGTACCGTAAAACAAAAAATAACGGGAACATCCCGGTTACGTACAATTATACTTGAATGAGTATTTTCCGCTTGGTTGGCTTTTGTCTCTACATCAATCGAATGGAAATGAATTTAGGCACCTATCTACGTACATGAAAGTGTTCACAGCTGAATAACAGTGAAAGGAATGCTTCGTTAGAGACAATTCGTATGGTATGGATACAGCATTCAAAACAATGGTATCAAGACACGTTACTGTCAGTTCCCTCTTTACCATAAGGGCACACGGGGCCCGTGCCCAGAGCCCCCGGCCTCACGGGGGCCCCAAAGCACTAAAACATGTTTGCAAACTAAGAATCACCGTTAGCTGAAAAGAAAGAAAATAGGATCAAAGCCTAGAAAAAAGAAGGGAAAATTTAAAACTATGCTTCTAACGAAAGTATCAAATTATTTTTTGGAAGTCATGAATTCATACCAACAGTACTTATTTCATTTTTTCTTTGCAATAGGCCCCAAATTCTTGTGTGCCCCTGGGCCCCGGGATATGTTAAGACGGCCTTGGTTACTGTTATTACTGAGTCAGAGATCAAAAGTAATGTGACTTGGTATTGGCCTTTGTGTCTACTTTGACCGAAACATTTTCGAATGAAATGAATTTTTTTAGGGTTTTCAACCCTAAAAAAAAAAAATTGTAGCGTTGAAAAATAATTAAGTTTTAAAGTGGGCGGTAGACAAAATAAGTTTGAGAATCTCTGGATTAGAACGAAACAGAAAAATGTTAAATTCTACTTAACGTTAACAAAAAAAACGTTAGTCTTAACTTACGTACACTTATGTGTACGTTAAAGTTTGCAATTTTGCATAAATGATGAATAATTTATAAAAAAATATATAATATAGTCTTTTATTTCATAGTTTTTCAGTATAATTTTTTTGTTTCTTGATGAGCTACCTACACAATAATTTGTTCTCGCTTTTTATAAAATTTTTGTTAATCATGACAGACATAAGTACAATGAGTCTTACAAATAAAATACATTAATACAGTCAGGTATCAAAATGGTATCCGTTCAGTATAAGGTCGTGAGTGTCGTGACGTCCTGGTCGCGAACACTGGTATTCTGCGGATGCCAGCTGAGATGAGGGCTAGAAGGTGTTGATATCCTATTCTTATAAACAAGCGATCTCATTTACATGTTGATGGAAATTCACTAAATATCTATTCTATACATAGGAGTTGTTTCATTATTTTAGGGTGTGTTTGATACACTCTGCGGAGGAGATTTGTTATTTTATAACATGCTCCAATTCCTAACATCAAAAAGGTTCCGAAGTGTTTTACGCGTTACATTTTACAATAAACAACAAGAATAGAATATGCCTAATTCCAAAGTGAGAATGATTAATTTTCTTTCCTTGTTCATAAAAAAAAACACGTCGAAATATAGGTATAGGTACACTATACACGTTTCCTGTGTCAAAAAAAAGTTTTTAATTTCTACTGAGTAGGACAGAAATATATGTCTGAATTGGAGCAATAGGTGGCTGCTACTGTACGTTCTCATGCACAACTTTATTATTGTAGTTGCATACAATTAACTCCTTTATTAAGATTCGCATGCCAACTTAGCCCGGTACCTAATAATTAGTTGGTATCTTGTACCTACTACAGGTAAGTAGGTAGGTAAGTACAACACCCATTTTAACTCCTGTCTATCTCTATGCGGACGGAGATGTGGGCACGTAGTGATTTATCTATTCTGTAGATACCTACGAGTATTTCACTTAGGTATAACACGTGCAAGCATAACTTGCTCCACATTTGATTAATTACTTAGTTCTCTTGAGTGTTTAATTATGTACCTCGAAACCAATTTTAATAGTCAGAGCGGGTTCCTGAGTTACTCGATAAATTGATGTAAAATTGGAGTTACTATCATTGAGTATCGACTAATGGATTTTAGACTATTAAAAGTATCAAGTTATTTACCTAGCTTTTAACAAAAAATATTTAGTTTACACTCAGATGTAAGTTGGCTCAGGTTCAAACATTCCATGCATGGAAGTCATACATTGGGTCCCCATGCATCATCAACATACGTTGACGTGTACATTTTTTAGTATGGTATGCTTGCCGAGAGACAGCGACTAGCGCTGCCTCCCGGCAAGAGAGTCCTGTCCTACATAACCTCCCGCTTACCCTGACGCGGTTGGTATGCTAACGCATTTTCTCCTGCGAAAAAAAAAGGTTCAAACATTCCCAATTCCCAATTTCAATTAAATTAAATTAAATATTTTTATCTGTGCGATCGCGAGGTCAGCAGTGCAGCAGCATTTAATATCATAAAGCCAAAGTAATAGCAAATTCTTGCTTTGTCAAAATGCTGAGCATTCAAAATCCGTATACTATCTACTGAGGACATTCATCTAGCAAAAGGACTAAGTGGGTACATGAATAAAATGTGGATAACGAACGAATTATTTGTACAATCGTATCACAGTTTAGAAGTCTTACGTTAATTTATGATCACACTATGATTAACGTAGTACGCAAAATTGTAATATAGATTATTTCTTAATATAAAAAATATAACAAAGTTACTTCAACTTTTTGTACAGAGATTTTACACCTACTCCAAACCTACTCCAAAATGTTACGGTAACGATAATCAACGATACAATTACATAATTATCCTTTAGGTATACCTTTGGCGTTGACGACGCAAATCAGCAAAACCAGTGCAAATAATTTTAAAAAGTTCATTTTAGAAATATCGTTTAACAGAAAGTATGATAGGTACATGAAAAAATTGAGCACAATTATTATTTTTTCCACAAAGTAACACACACATCCACGACATACAGTTCCCGCCAATTTGCAGAAAAAGTTTTTTCGATCTACGGAGGGTTGCGCGATGGATTGGAGCTGGCCAGTACGAGCCGCTTAGATAAACAACCTCGACTGAGCGAAATACGCTTTTGACAAGGTCCCCGAGAAGTCGAGTAACGCGCATGCGCTTTTGTCCTTTGGTTTCGAACATTATGTCGACATAAATTTTTTACAAGTCCTGTGCATCACGAGGGCGCTAAACTTAGAGAAGACTACATGATCTTTGGGCCCTAACAGCTTTCAAACTTGCTATTGCTCATGCCTTTTTCGTTTTTCGTTTCTTGTTTTACTGATGTAGTCAGATGGTTTTAATCTGTCGTAGAAATACCACATTCAGGATGTTCTATTTATTTATCCAGCGGGTTGGGTGGATTTATATATTAAGTACTTAGAAGATAGAGTAAGTATTTGGAGTGTCTGAGTCATCGTCATCACTAAGGGTGCAATGGTTTGAAATGTGATAGAAAAAGAGTAATTTCATTGTATACCTACCTATGCTCTGCGGATCAAGAAAAGCGATTTAAAATTTAACACAAATGTTATTATCAGATTTATTCGCATTAAGTTTCGTATTTTTTTGTAGTTTGATAGACTAGACTTAATAAACTTTGTACTATTTTATAAATCACCACAAATATTTTAGGAGTTATTGTAGTGGAATGATCTAATTGTAATGTAGGCCTCGAAATGCGACATTAAGCACATGTAGGCAGTATCTGCGGAGGCTGCCAAGTCCTATTACCAGCTCTGCGAGCAATGACCGATTGCACCCCATGGTCGGAGCGAAGCCAAGTGCATTACTTTTATGAGACGATCGCCATTAACTCGCTTCCTATTTCGTCGCTTGCTTACGCAATCCATTATATGAAACTGAGCTTATAATTATGCTGTCTACATAAAGTTTGCTTTGTTTTGGCCTAAACATCGAGTAACAAATGTAAGCGGCGAGTGCAACTTTGCCTGTGATATTTGATACAAAAGTTTAGGACAATAAGTGTGATTGTGGAATCATTTTTATTTTTTTATTTTAATATCTATTTATGATTTAAAAACTATGAAACAAGGACTCAAAAACTCGTAAAATCGCCCCATCTCAAAGGATTACACTTGGGACCTACACTTGTAAAGAAGTGTCATTGAAGAGTTCCAACACCTCCTTTCCATCATGTGCCATGGGGCTCATCATCTTTGTATTACTTAGATGATGTAGCCAAACTTGCAGTCGCGCTCGTACTAGTACCTACTGGGTATCTACATTTAAAATCCATGGCGATACAGTAACAACACCTGGGAAAGGGAAACTATCTAACAATCTAATCAGTTCACACTTACCTACTGGGAATATTTGGGCCTCCTTTTTACTGTGCCGCTTTCCCAGTTATTCCCAGGGGATATCGACAGACCATGCGGACTGACGGTCATTCCATAACTAATAGATACTTGAGCCTATTCAAGCAAAATAAAAGTTTACATTCACTTAACTCCAAATATTTTTATTAAGAATATCCACCATTTAAGATTGAGAGAAGATTTTTAAAATTGGCCAATGATAGGAACTTGGTTAATAGAGACACAAGACACATGACAGGATACTAGAAATATAAATAATAGTTTTCAGTTGGCAGCATGACTTGGCTGCAATTTGGTATGCATATAAAAAATAACGATATACTTACATTTAAAGTGTACGTGCCAACATGACACGGCGAGACAGGTTTTTTATACGCCAAAATACTTACCTGATGTTTTTTTCACCACGGGTGTTCACAAAAATCTTTGTTTCTCCGGTTACACGATAGTCAGCTGGGTATGTTTGCCTGTCTATGCCAGGAAAAGACGAAAAGAAGGAATATTTCATCAGTGATCACTGATCACTGATGAAACTTTTCCTTCATTCTTTTCCATGATGAATCATCACAGTTTGTTATCACGTTAACGCGTGTGAGGCGATGTCAACGAACCCTCCGCGAGTTTCGCGATGCTTACGCAGTGTCCAAAAGTTACGTGTAAACATGGATAAAATTATAATTGAAAAAAAAAAGCAAAATATGACATGGTAGTTTTTTAATACTTGGTAATAGTTTTGTATTTAAGTTACCTATCTACAGTTTGAATGATAAGTGTGTTCACCCTAACACCCTGTACAAATGAGGTTTCAGGAGGTACTGATAGTAAAAATATCCTACTTTATTTTTAATATAATAGTGACATAAAGAAATAAAATAATAAGAATAGGGTGAATTTAAAAATAAAGTTAAATACTGAACGGTCTGTACTTAGTTCTTTTACCAATGACAACAAATAACTTTGCCCAAGAAACTAGTTACCTACCATAGGTATCTCACTTAATTTTGTTTTGGCAAACGTACAGTCAACGTCACTACCCAAAAAGTTAAAGGTCATTGAACCGATTTTTTACCTTAAGTCCGTCATGTAGAGATCAATATCGATTGATATAATTTGACGTTTTGTGGTAGGTTGACGTGCTGTTGTCTGTACAATAAAGAAATTAGATTGAGATAAGTTCTTGGGCAAAGTTGTTTGTTATCATTGGTAAAAGAACTGAGTACAGATCGTTCAGTATTTTTCATTTTTTAAAATTCACCCTATTCTTATTATTTTATTTCTTTAGGTCACTATTATATTATACTTCAGGGCACTACGCAGCTAGCCTCGTTGCGGGTAGCCGCATTTTTTTCGCAAGCTAATAATGTATCTTCTAAACGAACCGCGCAGCTGCCGGCAACGCGTCTGCACGCAACGCGGCTTTTCGCATATTCCTGCGTTAGCATTAGACTTTGTTTTTTTTTAGTAGATAGTGTGATTGCGCTTTTGACAAATTGACATAGTCAAAACCATTAAAAAAAGTAATATTCTTATTCTGGCAGTTGTCAATACTTTACTGCAATTTTATCCATGGCAAATCTAGGTCAACTGTAATTACCTGTAGGTGTAAAACATAAATAAGTAATAAGTAGGTATTCTGCATGTGCCCGGGTCGAATCAATTTACTGAAACTGGTAAGTATCTAATATAACGCTTAAGTAAAGATAAGATTAAAATTTCAAGCGTTTTAAGTATCTACTTATTTTCATTATCGTAAAACACCCAAAGTTATTGAAGTACCTACTCAAGTCCTTGACAGACTATGTACTTACCTGGCAGACATTTAGTTTGCAGAAGTACAAAGTAGGCCACTTATGTTTATTGAGGAAAGTCTGCCGGTTTGGTATACCTAGGTATAATTGTTAAAGAAGACCACTCTACAGAAGTCAGATATTGCCAAAGGATATTTTCCATAATAAGCAAAGGAGTGTGTCGGACTTTCGTGAATGTATCCTTGTATTTATTATAAATGCATACTTATACAGGGTTATCAGGAAATACGAACATCCTGCTCCTGCAGGATGCTGCATCCTGAACAAAAAAACTGCTCTTCTACTTAGTCTGGCCATAAATAATGTTACAATCAAAAATAAACAAAATATTACATTTGAATTTGGAATCTTGTCATTTTTATATGATTGTTCATTGAGTTTTCTCATTTTGACGCCAATACATTGTACAATATTTTGCGATATTAAAATGGAGTGGGGTGATAAAGTGAACCGAATCGCTGTGATTGCATTACACAAAGTAGGTATGGAGCCAAATGCAATTTTTGAAACTCTCCTTAAGCTTGGTATTAGTAAAATGTTTGTGTACCGGGCTATTAATAGGTACAATGAGACCTCTTCTATTTGTGACAGAAAAAGATCTGGCCGTCCACGTAGTGTTCGTACGAAAAAGGTGGTCAAAGCAAGTAAGGAAAAGAATTCGAAAAAATCCTGTCTGAAAGCAAAAGATTTTATGTCGGGAGATGAAGATAGCACCTAGACCCATGTCGCGTATTTTAAAAGAAGACTTAGGTCTTGCAGCCTATAAGAGACGTAATGGTCATTTCTTAACTGATAATTTAAAAAAGAATAGGGTGGTAAAATCGAAACAAAAATTTTTTTACGAATAACATTTTTTTTACAATTGAGCAACATTTTAACAAACAAAATAACCGTATTTATGGTTAAAACTCTAAGGAAGCTTCCCAATTAGTCGACAAAGTGCAACGTGTGCACTATCCGACTTCAGTGATAGTTTGGTGGGGTATTAGCTATGAAGGAGTGACTGAGCCATACTTTTGTTAAAAAGGTATCAAAACATCGGCACAAGTGTATCAAGATGCCATTCTTGAGAAGGTAGTGTCCTTCCAGCAAGACGGCGCCGGGTCATAATTTATTGATATTTTTTTGCAATCTTACGCAATATTATTTATGGTTTTTATATCAACAAAACATTACACTATCAAAGTAGGTACTTTGGGTTTTATCTGCTAAAACCAGCTAGAGACTTTGGAATTACTTGTGAGGCAACTAGGTAAGATGATGCCTCTCTGATCTCTTCAAAATGTAAGTACTTATTGTGCGAACCGCGAAGGAACCGCGAAAGAACTCTCTAGGTACATGAGTTACTGTCTTTTGAAATAAATATTTATTAGGTAGGTACCTACCTAATCATTAAACGAGCCTATTGGCCTAGGTACACAGTGCCAAGGTTCAACGTTTCCCGTAATATAAAAATTCTACTGTTCAAATCCGACATTTTGGGATCAACATCGAAATAAATCAAATAAAAAAACACTTAAATACTAAACGGACTACTTATAATAACTGACAGCGTTTGTGGTAGTGTTTTTTTTTTAGTTTTTGATGTTGATACCAAACAAAAAGTTGTTGTATTTCTGCACCTTTCCGTAAGTAGAAAAATAACTTTGGCATTAAAAATCTTTTTTCAACGGTTTTAAAGTATTGGATTATTAACAACAGCAAATTGTAAGTAATTCAAGGATTTATAAACAAGACAGAAAATACTGGAGAATAAACACTTTATTTTAAATACAATAATGATTTGATAGATTAATTAGATACCTACGGGTTTTGTGCGAAGAGTGTGAGTAGGTAACAATGGTAGGCGAATGAAATATCTAGATATCTACTTATATAAAACTACAGGGATTTCAGTGTCAAAACAGTAGGACCTATTAAGTACCTATTATATAAGTAGCGATAACTTACTCTATCCTCTTAAACTACATAGTTATTAAAATAAGTTGCAATTTAATTTCAATTTTGTTAATATCACGCGGTAATCTAGTTACTTAAAAAAAAGCGTAGGTGTTTTAATTCTTTCTTTCAAAATCGAACTTTTTTGTATGGAGCCTGGCATACCTAAAGTTACTTAACAAGTATTTCTATTATGAAGTAAAGTATGGACAAGGTCCAACCGATAACTAATATTATTATAGAGCTACTAATGTGGCTAAGATTCAAAGGTTCTGCGCCTTTAACCTCCGCATGATGGAATAAATAATCGCCACGTTCCAAATAACGAGAATAAATCATATCAATGATGCCGCCCTCCACAAAATTACCTAAGATGTGACTCACCGGGGACCGCAGGGGAGCAAACTTCTTGAAATAGAAAACAGCTGGACTATTAACAATTTTTTCATGAATCATCTGCAATCGTTTAGTGCCATTGTAACGCATTAAATGATGTATCATAAATTCTTTGTTCAAGGCGAGAACAAAATCAGAAGTTTCATTCAATATTTCGTCTATGATACGATAGGAATCACCAAACTTTACAATGTTCCAATTTTCAAAAACGTCTTTATCATCGGAATAATATTCACGTAATGACCACAGTCCTCCAAATGGATATTTGTTTTTTAACACTTCATCAAAATTTTGCAAGTGATCTTCATACAGATGCACTTTCATCGAACTGAATAATGCGGCTTGATACGCCGTTCTAATAACGTAGCAGAACCATATCCAGCTGACAATTATCGTCCTCAATGTTGATTTAGAAGGAAGCCTAATAAGTGGTGTTCCAAAAAACACTAACCACGAGTAAAAAAACAAACTAATGTTAGTAGAACTAATATTTATAATGCGTCTAACATCTTCCCATAGTTTCGTTTTCATGAATGCATTCAATATAATTATGACAGCAAAAATTGCACATAATGCTATTCTGGTCTGAACTTTTAAAGGGTAGAACAATTTCTCATACGACGGCTTAAGAGCTGGTAATTTTGCCGCCCACACTATGTCGATACTGGCGTAGGTGAAAGATATTTGAAAATTTCCGTATATTTGTGGAGTGAGTGGGGTCGAACATGAGGAAACGTGAGCTCGTTTGTTAAAGACGTCCCCCAAAGAACCAGTCCAATTGTTATCTGTGTAATGACCCAATTCGTTGGATTCTGGAATCCTGATAACCAATGTCGCGTTAAGTATTTCGGACACAAGCTTTATTATGTCACCATCAGCACCAGATGGATCCAGAGTACCGTTAGCTCTGCTAGTCAGGTGCATGAACGGGGGTTGTTCGAGAGTAGATACGACGAAAGAACATTTATGCAAGTTACCATATTTCTCTGGATACAAATTCTTGAAACGTATATCTTTGTTGCAGGTGGAAAGTTCGATCAGTGACGGCTTATGATTTCTACATTGCCCTGGTAGTACTGGGTAGTAGGTAAATATCAAAGGCTCATCGCCGTCTTCGGGTGCTTTTAAAAAAATAACATTTGGCATGTAAAGTCGTGAAAGCGTTTGAAAAATATCACTTTCACTGCACTTATTGTAATTTGCAGATGAACAGAGTACGATGAACATGGCAGTGTTGTCGTACCTGTTTTGGATTAGCCACTGTAAAGTTTCAGATATTTCAACAGTATCTTGTCCAAATATAACAAATTGAGGAACGTGTATACGATGTTTCGGAACAAACTTTCCCAGTTTTAAATAAACCGATTGATTGTAGACCCGTAAAAATGGATCCACGCCGATGGGCAGCATTGTATTAAACATGACAAGTGTCACGAACCGCCATTCGAAATTGTAGTAGGCGATTTTTGCAGCGATGGTGCCTATCTTTACAACAATTGCTGGATCTTCGAGTTCACCAATCAAAGCGTCAGGCCCAGGATTGTTCGGCGTGTCACTTTTATCAGAATACACGTCTACATCCATGTTTGATGTTAACTGCAATACCTAAAGCTAAATACGGTATAATCGCAGCCACATCGCTGATAGTTTTTAGTGTTAATGCACCATAGCTAATGCATGTGGTAATAAAAATATGTATATTAGCAAGATTTCACATCTATTAGTAAGCAATTACGGAATGGACGCTAATCTATCGGCATATTAAAAATACATTTGATATGATATGATAAGATTTTAGAATATGATTTTCGTAAGAACTAAGTAATAATCCGTTATTTTTCAATGGTTTTTTTTTCCTTAATTTTATAAGGATGTTCCAGAATTGACATTTATTATTAGTTGTGGAATAAAAAATACCGACACCTCCAATAAGTAAAAATAGGGTCCGATCTTTATAACTTTTAAGTTAAGTACAGACAACAGCTCGTCAACCTACCACAAAACGTCAAATTTTCTTAAATAATATTGATCTCTACATGTTGGACTTAAAGTTGAAATTCGGTTCAGTGACCTTTAACTTTTTGGGTAGGTTGACCTGCCGTTGTTTACTACACACTGTGCACTATTATCAGAAACAGTTTGTCACTTTAACTACAATTATTTGACGTGTTTCTCACTGTCTCACAGTCAGAAAGCTCTCTCACACTCGTGCAGTGGCGAGTGTTAGTGGCAACCGAAGGTAGCAAGAATTGGCCACGTAGCATGGGTTACCTACTGTAGCGACCAGCGGCTACTTTATGTAAAATGTAGGTACCTATGAAAACTTCAGTCGGCAGCTTACTCGCAGTGTGTGATGGCGTTTTGTGATTGTTATGTGTAACAAGAAAAGTGTCGCATCGCAACGCTTCAATTACGAAAAGGACGTATTTAACTGTGGCAGTTCCATTTCGGTTTATCCTTTTTTCGAAGTAGGTATGTCCATCTTTGTAATTTGCAACAACATAATTCTATAATAAATATTACAGTTGATACTACCCATCCAACAATAAGTATTACATAGCAACCTGTATAATGCTCCAAAGTAATGGGTTCTTTGTTATCACCAGACTTTAAGGTATTTTTAGAAACATATTCATGTTCATAATTTCTGTGTAACTTTTCTGTCAAACCGGATTCAATCAGACGCCATAAAATTGTATTTATAGACTCAACGAGAGGAGAAAATTTCTTAAAAAAGATTACTGTTGGGCTATTTATAACTTTTTGCGGTAAAATATGCACTTCTAAATTATGTTGTTTGATAACTGTTTTGGCGGTTTCTAGTTTCATGGCCAGAACAAATTTATTTTCAGTTAGGTTGATTAAATTTTTTACTAGGTCAGTAGAATTCAGAAGTTTCCAATTATCATATACTAAGGGATAATCGATATAGTAGTCTTTCAGAGCACGTCCACCTCCAAATGAATAATTAGCAAAGTATGCATCCTCAATCGAATCAATTTCATCAAAGTAAAAGTCACCTTGCAAAGAGTTTATCAGATAGACCTGGTAAAATGTTCTTATAAGGAAACAGTACCATATCCAAATCAATGTTAAACATAAAAATTTCTTTTTGGAGGGTAACTTCGTAGATGGCAATCCTATACATATCATCCAGGAGTAGAAGAGTACACCGCTAGACTTGCTAACTTTTTTAGAACTATGCAACGGCCAATATTTGCTATTGACATACCATGCACACAATCCAACAAATATAAAGCTGAATATTAAGGCAATCTGCGACGTAGTTTCAAATGGGTAAAACAATTTTAACGATGCAGGCTTCTTTTCTGCTGAACGAGTGATCCAAACTACATTACTCGAGTAGTACGCGGTGGACATTTGGAAAGATCTAAATCTGGTGATGGTGATGGTAGCTGATGTCATGGAAAAATTTGCTATTTCATCAAATACATCGCCAAGGGAACCGGCCCAAGCACCTTTAGCATCGAAACTGCCCCAGCCATATCCACGCTGCGG
Source organism: Anania hortulata (assembly GCA_963576865.1). Taxonomy (NCBI): domain Eukaryota; kingdom Metazoa; phylum Arthropoda; class Insecta; order Lepidoptera; family Crambidae; genus Anania; species Anania hortulata. Next base: position 12,996,503 of record OY756396.1, on the reverse strand, counting down.
CATGGTCATCTTTAAAGTTGCGTTGAGACCTTCAGCGATTAGCAGTAGCAAATCGCCATCTGCGCCATTGGGTATCCCATTTGTTATATTCATAAACGGCACTTGCTTGAAAGTAGATACAATAATCGGACAGAAATGTAGGTTTTTTAACTTCTTCGGAAATATTCCAAGGCATGGAGTCGTGTCGTTGTATGTAGTACATTGTAAGGGATCTATCTGGACCGGTTTGCTGCTGAGACAGTTTTCGTCTGGGTGGTAGTAAGTGTAGTACCTGATTACTTCATCATTCGCTGTAGGCTTCATAAAAACCACGTTTATTATTTTATGGTTCCAAAAGATGTCGACTATTTTAGTTTCGTCGCAATCTTGGGGTATTGTAGATTCGCAGGTAACGATATATTTACCTGTGTTGTCGAATTGGTGTAATCGCATCCAGTCCAACATTTGTTCAATATTCACTAGGTCGGTGCCGAACAAAATGAATTGTCTTATTTCTTGATCTAAAGGTAGATAAAAATCTCTTGCTATAATTTTGCTTTTCTTGTACAAGCGTAAAAATAGCTCCAATCCGCTAATAAACGTCGTATTAAATAGCACCAACGTAGTGTAACTCCATTGAAAGGTGTCGATAGCTATGTTGGCGGCACTTTCGGCTATGTTGCCACGAGTCTCGATAGGTAAAAATAAATTATAATCTAACTTAGTGGCGATGAACATGGTGTCTATTGTTGACTGACTGCAATTGAATAGTGTACGAATCTAAACTGTAATTGCGATTTTTATAGTCACGGAAAAGAATTATGAACCTAACGGAATGTTATGGTTATTGGTTTTATAGTTGTCATTAAACCTTCAGTTAACTTATAATCTTATTTTGCTCGTTTAGTTCGAATATTTCCCATTTTAAAGTTTAGATATTTAGGTATTGATATCACGTCAGCAAAAAAGATTATTACTAGAATAAAGTACGGTACGTTTTCATGTTCGGTTTTATTCATAAAAAACAGTAGGACCGGCGACGGACTGACGACACCACTCAGCTTAGGTAGGTTGTTAACTATTACCAAAGATAAAAATATGAATATCTATGTATTTTGAGTCAAATTCTCAATTTGTATGTCCCTTAGTACAGACATGTAATTTATGTAATTTATTGGGGATCCAAAAATGTATGAATACAAAAATAGTTTTTTTAGATTTAGCCTATGTATACCACTTTATTTTAAATACGTCTAAATTAAGAGCTTAATTAATTTGGCCATAACAGTTTTAACTTACTTATGTTAAAAAAAATAAACGATCATTGCTGTTTATTCTATTTTTAACTAAGTGTCTTTTTGTTTCTCAATAATTAAAGGAAGGATCCCCTCGGTCGAGATGCACGTGCGTTTTGTGGCTGTTGAGGTAGCCCGTGTGCGGCAACTCTAGCGAATTATTAACGAAAACGTCTACAATTGTGGGCGTTCCAGTTTAGTTTCACCTTTTTTCGAAGTAGGTTTGTCTGTCTTTGTAATTTTCTATAACATAATTCTATTATAAATATTAGAGTTGATACTACCCATCCAATAATAAGTATTACATAGCAACCTGTATAATGCTCCAAAGTAATGGGTTCCTCGTTATTACTAGACTGTAAAGCATTTTTAGAAGCATAGTTTTTGTATAACTTTTCTGTCAGACCAGATTCAACCAGACGTCATAAAATTGTATTTATAGACTCGACAAGAGGAGAAAATTTCTTGAAAAAGATTACTGTTGGGCTATTTATAACTTTTTGCGGTAGAATGTGCACTTCTAAATTACGTTGTTTGATAACTGTTTTTGCTGTTTCTAGATTCATGGCCAGTACAAACTTATTTTCAGTTAGGTTGATTAAAGTTGGTATAATGTCAGTAGTATTCACATTTTTCCAATTATCATATACTAAGGGATGATCGATATAGTAGTCTTTTAGAGCGGGTCCACCACCAAATGAATAATTGGCAATGTATGCTTCCTCAATCGTGTTAATTTCATCAAAGTAAAAGTCTCCTTGCAAAGAGTTTATCAGACAAACCTGGTAAAATGTTCTTATAAGGAAACAGTACCATATCCAAATCACTGCTAAACATAAAAATTCCTTCTTAGAGGGTAACTTCGTAGATGGCAATCCCGTACATATCATCCAGGAGTAGAAGAGCACACTGCCAGACATGCTAGCTTTTTTAGAACTATGCAACGGCCAATATTTGCTATTTACAAACCATGCGCACAATCCAACGAATATGAAGCTGAATGTTAAGGCGATCTGCGACGTAGTTTCAAATGGGTAAAACAATTTTAACGATGCAGGCTTCTTTTCTGCTGAACGAGTGATCCAAGCTACATTACTCGAGTAGTATGCGGTGGACATTTGGAAATATGTGAATCTGGCGAGGGTGATGGCAGCTGATGTCATGGAAAAATTTGCAATATCATCAAATACATCGGCAAGGGAACCCGCCCAGATACCGTCAGCATCCAGGTTCCCTCAGCCATTCCCACGTCGCGGCGTCATCATCTCTAAAGTTGCGTTGAGACCTTCAGCGATCAGCAGTAGCAAATCGCCATCTGCGCCATTGGGTACCCCATCTGTTATATTCATAAACGGCACTTGCTTGAAAGTAGATACAATAATCGGACAGAAATGTAGATTTTTTAACTTCTTTGGAAATATTCCAAGGCATGGAGTCGTGTTGTTGTACTTAGTACATTTTAAAGTCTTTATCTGAACAGGTTTGCTGCTGAGGCAGTTTTCGTCTGGGTGGTAGTAAGTGTACCCGATTACTTCATCATTCGTTGTGTGCTTCATAAACACCACGTTTATTATTTTGTGGTTCCAGAAGATGTCGATTGCTTTAGTTGCATCGCAATCATGAGGTATTGCAGATTCGCAGGTAACGATATATTTACCTGTGTTGTCGAATTGGTGTAATCGCATCCAGTCCAACATTTGTTCAATATTCACTAGGTCGGTACCGAACAAAATGAATTGTCTTGTTTTCTGAGCGAAAGGTGGATAAAAAGCATCTCTTCCTATAATTTGGCCTTTCTTGTACAAGCGTAAAAATAGCTCCACTCCGCTAATGAACGTCGAATTAAATAGCACCAAAGTCGTGTAACTCCATTGCAAGTTGTGGATGGCTATGTGCGCGGCACTTTCGGCTATTTTGTCAGGAGACTCGACAGGTAAAAATAAATTATAATCTAACTTGGTGACGATGAACATCGTGTCTATTGTTGACTGACCGCAATTGAATAGATGTAGGTAGGTACAAATCTGAACTGTAATGGCGATTTTTATCAAGTCACGGAAGAGAATTAGTACCTATCGGCACGTCATGGTTGCAAAGTAATCATTACAACTTTTTAGTTAATCCATTTTCTCGTTTTTCTTTTTCCATTTTACAATTCAGATAAAGATATCACCAAAAAATTTGTTTAATTTTAGGGTGAGTAATAATGGTTAATCTTTTTATTCCTTTAAAACAATATCGACGAAGAGATGATTAATTCAGAATAGATTCATTACTACTACTATTGTCACTGAACGTAATAATAATACGTGTATATTATTGTGTATGGGATTTTTGTGTAGGTAGTTTGCCACCGCCACTTGAAGCCGGTAGTAGCTTCCAGCTTTAAGTGGCGGTATTTGTGCTCCGCCGCACGCGGTTTTTGCCGAAGGTAGCTTCTTGTGGCGGCGTTTGTCCGGCTGTCACGCGAGAGCCGTGTGCGGCGAGGCTTAGAGAAGTGAATGGCAAAAAACTGTATAAAGAAAACCACTCGCTTTAGCTGAAAAAAATTATATTTTATGAGAAATTATAATTTACAATATTTCATACAGGCATCCATCTTCAGTCGGAACTTAAGCTAAAATTCTCACAATCTCACGCAAAAGGTAAAGCAACGTTAGACTATAATATAGTTATAGCAATATTTTGTAGTCATCGCCCAACCGTAAAAATAAACAGGTAAGAACCACACCAGTACATGAATTTCAGTCCATTCGTAAGGAAGATACGAATCCGCGGCGTCGGGCGGGCGGCGCGCCGGCCACCGCTCCGGGCGACTGCGCGACTGCGCGACCAATACTCGGCTCATTGTGCTTTGTTTACTTTTCTTTAAGCTACATTCCAATTCCGCGCGCTGGGCGGCAGCAGACGATAAAAACACACCAAAAAATCACTCCGTGAAGGAATACATGCACACCCAGACAGAAAACGAATTTCAAGTACGCACAGCTCCTAGAAACTGCTTGTAACATAAAAAGGTGAATGGAATATTGATATCTATTTGTATCGCAATAAAGCACAGAGTCACGTGGCCGGTGCGCGACGCCTCGTTACGCGCTCTCGATCACCCACGCCGGGCCCAAACTAATTCTCAATATTGCTGTACAATTGCACAAAAGAAATATAGTTTTTATGTACAGGGCATACACAGAGATTGCACTTCAGTGGGTAACATCAATACAATTTTATTTTGTGCGCTATATATTTTGAGCATTTCAGACAGCTGTATATTAATAAAAGCATACAGTTTTGCTATTGACAAGTCAATGGTCACAGTGCGCTTACACATTGAAGAAATCGATATGCTTAGAATGTATAAAAGTAATGATAATGACACAACAACGAATAAGTTAATATTATGTTACATATCAAAATAGAAACTTTGTTTCTTACTATACATAAATAACTAAATTAACACAACACAACACAATTAAGCATAAAATGATAAAACTATAAAATATGGAAAACATTTATAAACGTATGTATAGTTTGTGCTTTACGTTACAAATAGAAAGGATTGCCAATAGCAAAACTTAGCACTGCACTGTCGGTCGGCTCAATAATTCACTCAGCACATTTAGACCCAAATGTACAATATATTACATTTATGTGAAAGCTGTCGTGCAAAAAACATCAGTGATGGTTTTTGCATTTCTTTTGCTTTATTGGTATCCCTTGGGTTTCTAGTAAAAAAAGTTTATATCAAATGCATCAAAAATGTCCTTAAACAACTAACGTAGTTAACTTCTATATTTGACATACGGCTAGCTGATTGGAATTTTCGTACACGGATAAACATTAGGAAAAAACCAAATACACCAGACCATCGCATACATAAAGCCTACAGATAACATAAATCATTTGCTTGACGTCAATTCGTGTAGAAAAACACCATCTTTAAATATAAACAGCTTAAATAATAAAATTCCAATGTACAAAAGTAACGTAATCTTTAAATACAATAATAAATATATAAATCTTCCAAGCTAACAGAACAAACGGTAATGATATATATTATTATATTGATATCTGTAAAGAGGCAGTCGGCGAGGTAGCGCTGGTATCGCCGGGCTCGAGACGCGCTTGCCGATTCGACTATCCGCGCTTGCCGACGCGACTATCCGCGCTTGCCGACGCGACTATCCGCGCTTGCCGACGCGACTATCCGCGCTTGCCGACGCGACTATCCGCGCTTGCCGACGCGACTATCCGCGCTTGCCGACGCGACTATCCGCGCTTGCCGACGCGACTACCCGCGCTTCCCTCCGCCACGCCGGTTTGGGGTCGACCGACCGGCGATACCTAGGTAGTATCACGGATGCATCCCGATCGACAAAACAGTAACATGTCCTGTCTCGACCCATGAGGTTGATAAAATACGCATAAGTTCATTGGACTAGTTTGTTCAAATCCGTCTGGACACAATAAAATGTATACTAATGTAGAAAGATATTATGGCAACAAACTTTACAAAAATCCTAAAACAATGACTAAAAGCAGCTCATGGTAAGGCCAAGACTCACCATAACTTTAAAATGCACAATTTAATATTCACCGATACAGACACATACATAAATTGTGAATAACTTCATCATAAAAAAACATGTCAAAAAACCTGGCGCGTCGCGCGCTTTCCGTCGGACCGCGGGCGGCTCGGGCCCCCCGATCCTAGTTTTTGGGTTAAATGACTTACAATCTAACCTTATTTTCTCTTTAAACATTTTAAGGTGTATAAGTTCGTCCGTACGATCTCAGTTCGTGAATTTACACATTCTGTCGTGAAGTGATGATGTTTAAATTAGTGTTTTACACAATCACAGATTTGTGTCAGTGACCAGGTGGTTTCGCTTAGACAAGGTTGTACTCCTTTAGGTTGGACTGTAGGATTGTGTCTTTGACCGCGGCGAACACGAACCGGATGTTCTCGGTATCTGAAATCAATGAAACATATTTATGTCCAGTCTAAAATAGTCACATATTTATCTTAGTAAAACCTCGTATTCACTAGGGAACGTCTCACGACGCTTGTCGTCAGACCTGTAATGAGACGATGGACGACGTTGCTCGTCGTTACCAGACATCTTTTGTGTCTGACCTTTTGGATGAAAAAGTTATAGAATTTCTGGCGAAGTCAGGCAACTTCGATGGACATGGACATTCGCGTGACATTTGTCCTCTAGTGAATGTATGGCTAGAATAAATGATATGGGTTAAACTTCACACAATGCGCGCTCGAGCAACGCACATAGACACGAAATCTCGGAATATTTCAAGCCCAAACGTTCCGAGATTTCATTCCGTGAGCGATGTCTATGTGTGCGTTGCTCTAGCGAGCTTAGCGAGCATTGTATGAAGCATAACTATTATTTATTCTGGACTAGCACTTCTAGCCCAGAATAAATATATAACATTAGTCATTGAACACTATACAAACTGCCAATAGCAAAACAGTTGACGTAAAAAGTATAGTTTAATTGTATATGACATAGTAAGCCCGGTATAAAAATTACAAGCATCATCCAGCATCATTGTAGTAACATAAGATAAGATTCAATCAACAATTATTATATTTGAACTTGCGACAAAGAGACAAAAGTCTTGGAAAAGATCAAATGAGTAATCATTAAATAAAAAAATATTTTAACAGGCTGTTGTTACCCGATGTACGATATACCTAGTCTTGCCATAAATTTTCAGTATTTAAGAGTACAGAAAAAAAAATTTTTTCTTTTGCAAATAACATTTATTACTTTTACAGTGTTAGTTTAATACATAAATATAAAACAATTTAAAATATAAAAAGCTTATTCGAAGTGGTCTCCATTGACTGCAATACAGTCCTTTAACCGTTGAGGCCAGTTATCAATAGAAGCACGCACTCTTTTCATGGGAAAAAGTCTTCACTACCAATCGTACGGATTGTTTTAGGGACTCCAAATTATTATGGCGTTTAGAGCAAGCCGTACTCTCTAAAACTGACCATAAATATTGCCCACGTTGCACTCTGTCGACTAATTAGGAAGCTTTCTTAGAGCTTTGAGCATAAATACGGTCATTTTGTTTGTTAAAATGTTGCTCAATTGTAAAAAAAAAATCTCATCCGTAAACAAAATTTTTCTGTGAACTCCCTTTGCGTACCGCTTCAGTAGTTGTTTTGATTTTACCTCCCTATTCTTTTTAAATTATCAGGTAACAAATGACCAGTACGTCTCTTATAGGCTGCAAGACCCAAGTCATCTTTTAAAATACGCGACATGGTTCTAGGTGCTATCTTCATCTACCGAGATAAAATCTTTTCTTTCGGACACGATTTCTTCGAATTCTTTTCCTTATTGCTTTGACCATCTTTTTCGTACGAACACTACGTGGACGGCCAGATCTTTTTCTGTCACAGACAGAGGAGGTCTCATTGTACCTATTAATAGCCCGGTACACAAACATTTTACTAATACCAAGCGTATGGAGAGTTTTAAAAATTGCATTTGGCTCCATAACTACTTTGTGTAATGCAATCACAGCGATTCGGTTCTCTTTATCACCCCACTCCATTTTAATATCGCAAAATATCTCAATGAACAATCATATGAAAATGTCAGATTCCAAACTCAAATTTAATATTTCGTTTATTTTTAATTGTAACAGTATTTATGGCCAGACTATGTATAGATATTAGAGATTAGATGAAAAACAAATGCGAAGAAATGTAATCTATAAAAACTAAATTATAAGACCTAATACAAAAGATCGTAGTCCACATAAAACTTAAAATAAGTTTGGATGGCTATCTGTGAGTAACAACATTAAACGAATCGATCCGGGCCACTATATACACTTCAGAAGCGCTTCAAACCAATCAAATGTCTGAAAATGTTGGTGTAAGGCACTCGTATAGTAATAAACGTCATTTTAGTTGCAGTCCATATCAATTTCACGTTTTGTGATGACCTGAAAAACTTTGTAGCAACCATGTTACCCACCATACGTACTCTACTACGTCACGTCGTGGCCAAGGTACCTGAAGCTATTGACGACCTTAACCGGCTGCCCATTAAAGTAAACGGCAAAGGCCCAATTCGACAAAACACAAAGTTAAACCAGTTTAACTATCACGGGGATAGTTTTTCTCTTTGAATTTACTCGTGGATAATTTAGTTTACGTTTTTCCAACTTACTTGAGGAATACACTTTATTCGGTATAACTATTCTATGGTTCAAGTGTAAATGATGAACGAATGGATAACTACTAAAAACCATGTAATCCGTTTCTTTTAGGTTGACATAAACTGCTACAACAATTTAATTTTGTAGGATAATAATGTCAATGTCAGATAATGACGTCTTGTCAGCTTCTTTAGGTAACAAGTGTAAATTTGACAAGTTACAATTACTATTCTTAGTTCAATCTTTTACTTGGCCAAAATCGTCCGTTTACTTCGTGTTTAAACCTAATTTATGAATTAGTGGTTGGTAAAATGCAAATACAGCTTACTCTAGATTAAGCAGTTACGCTTGAGTAAAAACTTACTCCAGTTTGTCAAATCGGGCCTAATACGTTTTGAATTTGTCTCTTTTCCGACACGAATATTAACTTTTCTGTCTTTCTAATGTTATTAATTGAATCGTGTTCCCTAGCATGCTTGATGGTCATGAAACTCTTCAAACCCTTGATCCATATGATGTGCAGCACCATGTCATCCGCGTAGCTCAGGTTGTTGACCTGTCATCCAATCTGAGCTCTACCGAGGTGCCGCTTAGCTCCACGATCAAATCGTTTAGGTAAATTTTAAACAGATCGGGAGAGGTGAGGTCACGCCACAAGGAGCTTGTTAACTATCTGATAACTAAAAATTTCGCTGCCAAGAGCGTTAGATTGTATGGAGAAACAGAAAAAAAATTTCAAAGTTGACCTTTGAAATTTGGCAACTTTTCCAAACTACACCCTGTATATATATTTTTTTAAATTATTATTATAGCCTTTTTATTCAGACAAGTTTACATAATTTTGCGTTAGATTTAACCTGTCAGATTTAAGTATTAAATTTACAGAATATATACATTGATAAATACTTAGTCAAGTTATTAAATATAATTCGATTCTTAATGGTTTCCTGTGATTTGCACTTTTGTATTATTATTAGTCATTACCTTTGTTTTTTCAGTATTCATGCCAAGACCGATTTTACTACGCTGTATAAAGGGTTATTAAAAAAATTGTCTAGGTTTAAACCAGAGACCTAGTTCACGTAATTTTTCGATCCGGTCCCAGTAACATTACTGTCAAAAATGTTATTCTCGTAATCTTACGATATGACGTATAATTAAAAAAAAAAAAAAATGTTATGTGACAGAAAATGGAATTTAAAAAAGTAATTTTGATTTGATCTATATTCCGGCGCATTACCTACTATAATTGCATTTTCTGGGTTTACGAGAACACTGTTTTTGATGTTAACTTTACCTTTTTAACTGGGACCAGATTGAAACTGCATTGTGGCTACTTTTAAATTATGGTAATTGAGTTTTAAAACTAAAACATAACCTAACTGTGCCGACAAACTGTCGTGAGTGAGTAGTTAGCCGATACATGTCACGATTCAAAAGCTAGCCTTAACCTTAGACTAACTGGCGTAAGTTTAGCTATTCAGAGTGGCTATGTCGCCAGCTTTTTGGGCACCTCTTCTCAAGACAGCAAAACTCAATCAGATATTATATATATAGAATTTTTCCTATGAATAAAATAATTGTAAATAGTTAAAATAATTGTAAATAGTAATATCATTTGGACTTTCCTAAATCTACAACGTGCAACTCCAAATACGCAAAATCTCTTAGGGACTGATTCTGGTTAAATGTTAAATACAACATCTTTTTCTATGGGACCAACATCGACATTCGAGCACCAGACATAATCAGTTTTTAAGAGGTTTGGGTAATGTCACCTTGTAATTTTGTAACTTTGCAATATGGGGTACACATTTTAGTGTGATCTTTGAATTCTCATACTAAGATACTTATTCAACAGTTACCCCGAGATTGACTTCGTTGAGGATATCATTTTTTAATTAGAAATGCGATGATATTAAGGTCGTTGTTAAGTATTGCTACCAGGAAACCAATCCTCCATTATCATACCTGCCTATTCTAAAAACAACATTAGGGATAAATAAATAAACAACATAGCAATGTATTAAAAATAAACGTTTAATGGTGTTAACAACATGCAAATATAAGTAAGCTACAAATTCATGCGAGATTAAACTCCTTTAGGGCAGACTGCATTATGGTGTCCTTTACCGCACAGAACACAAGCTTAATATTTTCCGTATCTTTAAAAATATCCAAGGCAGCATGCAAAAGTAAAAAATAAATAATAGTACATGCAATAGAAAGCGTAAAGCAAAACCATAATGATTATTTTCTAATATTTGCCAGTAAAAAGCTGCACAAACAATAAAAAAAGATCACCAAAACTTTTTGTTCAACATGTTCGTTATCTTTTGAAATGAGACAAGTATGCGAATAAGGGCAGATTTTTTAATCGCTAGATAACTTTATTCGACGAATAAAATCCACGTTTTGTCACAATTTCTATACGAAAACTGTCAAATGAAAAACTTATTCTTTAAATAAAAGTTATCTGACAATTGAAAAATCGGCCCTTAGACATAGAACACAGATTTATTCAGCAATATTTAGAAGGCTAAGGGCCGATTTTTTAATGGCCAGATAAATTTTATCCGACGAATAAAAGTGTCGCTTTGACACATTTTCTATACAAAAACTCAACATGTCAAACTTATTCTTCAAATAAAAGTTATCTGGCTGTTGAAAAATCGGCCCTTTGGGCGGTTACTTGATGCGGCATTCGTTGCGGAACATTCACGCGTTTATAATTATCTCCCGCTGAACAAAGGCCTCCCCCTAATGACTATCAGATTAGCTAGTTAGATGCGCCCTGAATCCAGCGGCTTCCTGCAACCTTTATCAGGCCGACTGTCTATTTTCTGGATGGACATCCTAAGCTGCGCTTGCCGGTACGTGGCCCTGATTTTAGAACCTTTCTGCCTCATCGGCCATCAGTTCAACGTGCTATGTGCCACGCTATATTCACGCGTTAAAAGCACTGTAAATGATACGCGAAAGCTTTGTCTCACGCTGCGATTGCCGCTACGTTCAACGCAAATATAGATGCAGAACATTAGATTTTTATGTCATTAACACTATTAGAACCAATTTAGCATGCACATATAAGACAATTTTACATGTCATGGGGCAGATGTGTAAGTGGATATTGCTACTTTGCTGGCAAACGCAGCGTAGGGGCACCCTTCGAAAAAGTGTAACGATGATATACGGAAAGCCGCTGGCAGTGGATGTATAAGAATAGTCGAGGATCAAGCTCAGAGGCGTGCATTGGTAGAAGCCTACATGTCCAGATGATTATGATCGTGGTAAATAAAATATTACTTGACGCAACGCAACGAGCGACAAGCAACCGCCGCGTGTATAACAGTAGTTAGTTTTGTAAGCTTAAAATAGAGTTATCAACAGTCTGTGCAGTGCACACTATAGAAATCATTCATGCAATAATTATACTTACAAATTAGTGAGGATGCTTTGGATTACTCAAACAATCCAAAAAGAAAATGTTATTAAAGAAAAGAAGTAAATAAAATACAACGGGGCTGATCTGGCCGCAATGGCAATATGACAGGCGTAACATTTAATTCAATTATATGACTTGTTAAATCCCTTTTTAAAATAATAAATATTTTCAACAATGTTACCAATAGTTTGCCAGTGCATTAAAAATAAGACTAAATAGTTTTTAAACCAGTTTCCATGGTGTACAATTTAGAAAGAGTAAAGACAAAAAAAAAATTTTTTAAATACAATATTTTGTTTTTACGTAACTTTAAAATAATGTTCATATGTTACATATTCCAGAAATTATAAATAATAAGGCGTTAGACTTCTTAATGCACTTGTTTTATTAAGAAGGAACCTATTTCTTTTTGTCACTTGTATAGAATGAATTGCGTCCGCGTTGAGTTGGCATCAGTTTGTTAAAGCTTTTATGCTGTTACTGTGCGGTACGTTATTTGGTAACGCCGCTCAATAATGTTTAATGCTGTCAAACATGTTGAGCGTCAAGCGTTGCAACTTATTTATTGCCAGCCAAGTCAATAAATTAACACAGATTTAATATAGTTTAAAAGATCTATGCCTACAGACGGACAGACTTTATTTTGTACTATATATAAATAAGCATTTGTTCAGCAGTGGGCGTCCTATGGCTAAAATGATGATGATATGATGATAGATAAGCATATTGCATAAACAAAGAATGTTTCTGCGATCATAGGAATGAAACTGGCAAAAACATTTGAAAACACAAAAGCAAACACTAAAATTACAGGGTTACATTGCAAAGAGGTGCCAAATTTTTAGGAGTTGCTTAGAATCAGTAACTTAATCGCACTGCAAAGAACAAAAAAAAATTTTTATCCGCTGATAAAATTTGTACGCGTGGATGATTTAACTCATTCATGAAAAAAATGCACCGTATGTGCACTGCGTAAGGTCCTTGTTGGCTCGCCGTACCTACGCCTTTTTTTTGGTAACATACGATTATTAAAATTTTTTATATTGTTCCCTAGATCATATTTTTAAAATTTCGCATCCCTTTGCTATGTAACCCTGTATACTTACGCCAACATCGCAAAGAAACAACGTTATTCTGTGTCAGTGATTTATATCTCATAAAAGAAAGAGAAACTTATAGATTTGGTTGGTTTTATGTCGATTTTGGCGCAGCAAATGTAAAGCCAGGATAAAAGCCCAAATAAAAGTTTTATGTATCTCTAATAATAACTGAAAATACTAATTAGCTGTTCATAAACAACATTACTTAGCGAATATACATAAATCTAAGTCAATACACTCTATGCCACACAAAAAACGTGAGAAGAAACAAAAAAAAAACTCTTACCTCGGTATCCACAAAAAAAATAATGCTAGAGAACTCAAATACATACATCAAACTTTAGTGTCCCCGACACTCACGCATCCTGTTAAGCCACCCGGCAAACAAAATTGTCAAAAATCATAGCTGCAATACTTTTTTTTGTTTTTCAATAATATAGATCAAGGTTGTTTCGGGGATTATTAGAATCAAATTCAAAGATGATGGAAGATCCATCAATTAGATTTTCAGTCCACTATTTTTTGAATCACTATTCAATATCAAAAATTTTATCAATGTGTTTATTATTTTACTGTTAATAAATGCACAAAATCAGGTAGTTTTCATAATAGCCAGTGACCGCATGTATAAGTTTCTTTATTAAAAGCGTAGGTAAACTCGGAAGTCCTGGCTTCTTGGCACCATTTATTCAAGAATAGAGAACCATACGTCGTATTTCCGACATGTACTTGGCCGGAAAGCAGGCAGACTGCATTTAAAATGTCAACTGTTTTGCTATTTAAGGATAGTGCTAGTTCAGAAGAAGCGGAAAACACGCCGGATCAATTTTCGGTAAAATTCCTATATTTATACATCCACAACTATCTGCTTTTTCCTATTACCTTACAGCCACACTCTCTTTGACAATCCAAAGCATAGTACGGTTGTGAGTTTTCAGCCGGAAATATTTTCTTCTTAACATGTCTGAACTAGCTACACGATACAACCGTATCGCTAAAATAACCACCAAGTTACACGATGCTAGTATACAGGGTGTTAGGTTAATTAAGGTCCATAATTTTACAGCTTGTTCTTCTCATGCATGTAACTGTTATCAACAGTGATCGGAGTAGGAGGTAGTGCTAGCATAGTATTGATATGCCTTTTTTACAAAAACTGATACCAAGAAATGCTGAAATCCCAGAGGCATGCCCATATTAACATCAATGTTTGAGGTCATTGACCCCTAAATCAATCTTCCTACTCCGATCACTGGTTATCAAGGAACTAATGGTTAAAAAATCTCGTTCCATACTAAAATCCAAGTGCTACTCGACCAAAATATATGAAACAGCATTTTTTATATATTCGATTTATACTTAGATAGATTTTAAGATAGAATAATTTTACAAACGTTCAAATAATTATTTTTAAAGAGCCTACCTAAATTTACATATCCCAACCTAACGCGCACTCGCGGAAATAGTCCCAAGGTTGTAGAGGGAAAATGTTACTTGCGACACCGCCGTTGAAGTGAGAAGGCACTCCAAGTATCGCGGCAGGTAGGCTCCACAGTATCTGTAGTGTGAAGACCTCGAGCGAATCCGTTAGCGGAGCCCCGGGGTGTAAGCGCGAGTCACGGGTGCTAAAAAAGCTCCGAGAAAGTTCAGGGACGCTTCAGAGCGTCAGCGTAACCAATAATAACGGCACTCACGAATGAGACTACTTCGACACTAGGGATGACCGTTATAAATAGCGTTGCCCCGCTCTTTCGAGCTCGACGAAAACTGTTAGTACTGCGTTGTGTTCACTTTCAAAGCTCAACAGAAACTTAGTACTGCGTTTTGTTTACTTTCAAAGCTTGAGGACAACTCCTCCATACTGAGGCAGCAACACTTTTATAAGGCAGTCTAGGCGTTCAAGAAGATTACATCATTTTCCAATTCCCTTTACGATTACAGATATTCAAAACGTGTGATTGTCCGACTCGCCAAGTATAGTCGTCCAGGTCGTATACAGTATACAACCTCCTTTTCGGGATAAATACCGGAAGTGTGACAAGAATAGCTATAATTTCGAAATTTGTTACTCAGTAGACAAACGTAATTTGATAGAAAAATCCAGATTTATACTAGTTAAGAATATTAAATGATTTAAAAAAATACTAATGATTGCACACAACCTGCAATGAATAGGCTTGTATGGAAAAACTATGAAAGAAAAAGAAGTAGACATTAACTTGACGGCTTTGACATATATGTTAGATGTTGTGAAATAAAATAACAAACAAACAAAATAATGTTTGTAAACACCAATATTTTTGCGTGTGTAGTATAAAATATTTAAGGAAAATTGTCACAAATCGTTAGAGACCGATTCGCGGAGTGTTAAAAAGTTATTTAACTACCAGCTAAAACATTTTATTTTCAAATTTTCGGTCCAAGTGTGAAAAAATGAAAAGATAAACAAGTCTTCTTCTTCTTCATCTATACGGTCAATCCCGGATGCGTCCAAAGCCATTGCTTTGGAGCCCAGGGTCCGCTTTCCTTGATTTATTCCTCCACTCCACTGAGATCATTGGCACGCATGTCAGCCCTTACGACGGCAAGCCAACATTTCTTGGGTCTACCCCTTTTGCCAGGACCTGGCGGTGGCGGCATGTTCAGACATTTGTTTCCTACGTAGCTTGCCGGTTTCCGCAAAACATGGCCGTACCAGCGTAGGCGACACTCTTGCAGTTTGTCTGCGATATCACGGACACGAAGGCTACCGCGCCATTTGGCGCACGCAGCAACAATGCGTGCTTTGACGTCGCAATCAATGTCTCCCGACGCGTGAAGTCCAGATCCAAGGTATTTAAACTGGTCCGTGCGCTCGACCTTGTCTCCGCCTATGCAACTGCTTCCACTCGTTTATCCGTCTTACCAGCCTGCCCCTGTCCGCATCCACCAGTGCGATATAGTCAACATACATCAGCAGCCATGGTGGCTACTCATGTGTCTCTGATGCTGTCTGACACAACGTCTAATATCACACTAAACAGAAACGGACCGAGGACGGAACCCTGGTGTACTCTGACGGTGACGGGGAACGGTTTGGTGAGGCCAACAGCGGTCCGAACCATAGCATCGGAGCTGCGGTACATGTCTCGAATAATGTCAATATATGCCTCGGGGACCCCTTTGGATCTCTGTGCCCACCAGATCACCACTCGAGGGACACAGTCGAAGGCCTTCAGCAGATCAAGAAAGAGCAAGTACAGAGACGTGTTCTTCGTCCTGTATCTCTCCATGACTGTCCTTAGGGCGAAACCAGGGTCGAGAAAGCGAGAAACAAGTATATAGTAACAAATAAGGAAAATGTGCAAAATAACCATAAGTAAATAAATAGAACGTAAGTTATGTACTGATTCATGAGAAGAACAACCTGTGCAGGTTCCTCGTTGAACCTTATACCATGTTTCAAGTTTTGAATGGCAAGATAATGCTAGAAAACTGTCATTGATAAGTTTACTAGCTCATATTGGTATAAACGATCCTCTTGTAGCCCGGTAATAAGTCCGAAAACAGATGCTTAAATTAGTCTTCGTAGTTAGGTTTTAACGGATACAGTTACTAGACGAAAGGTTCGGCACTAGGCCGAACGCTACAAAATGTTGGTTGATGAGTTACTTAAATAACACCGCCATCGTATTTAGTCGATGTTTCGGTGCGTTTTTTCAGCATGACGACTGTTAAGAAACAATTCACAACTTTACTATCAACATTTTACAGATGTAAGTTCTCAAAAATATAATTTACGTCTTTTCGCAGCCGACTGGTTAAAATAGCCGTTTAATTGCATGACTAGCCAACTCATTGACCAACGCCATTGAACCACACGCCTAGTTTTATAGTTGAATCATTATGACAAAAAACATTTAACATAACGGATGACTTCAAAGCCACATAAACATTAAATTAGTTTATTTCTTCGCCACCGCGGCGCTGTTTCGTTTTATTTACAAGATGGTGGCAACAGCAGGTGTTTTATGATCATTGTGGGTTGTTTTGTGGTAAAAAAAAAAAACAAAATTAGGTTCCGAATGTTATTTAGAAGTACAAATAATATAGTTACCTACCAGCATTTCAAGTGCAATAAAATTTATTGACATTTAAGCAGCTAGCTGAGCGTCGTCTAGCTGTACTGTTCAGTAACGTTGTGTTCAGCCATTCGGCTATTTGACATTTAGGCGTGTGGTTGAATGACATTGTTCAATGAAAGGACTAGCACGGCTAGAAATTGAACGGCTATTTTAACCAGTCGGCTGCGAAATCTACAAAACGTTGACACTTAAGATAGGAGGTATTGGTTCTCAACGGTCGATGTGTGTCGCTGTGCTATGGCGCGCAAGGACGCCTGGAATGCGTGAGTCTTACCTGTCGCGCAGGTGAAATGCGAATAGATGATTTTCTCAGCGTCGGGGTTGAGGTCCACGAACATCCGCAGGATGAACTCGCGCGCCGTGATGGCGTCGCGCTGGGGACCTGCCGCACACAACACTCGTCTAGCGTCTAGCTTCTAGCGTATCTACTACACATGTGACACTTCATTGGTACAAGCACAGAACACCACTCGCCTGTTGATATGGTATAAGCATAGTGGACAGGCGAGTTTTTAACAAAATAAATAAAGAGCACTTGACATGACATAGCAATACTTTTAAGTTTCTCACTGTTCGATGAATTGAGGAATCTTCATAACGCTAGGCAACTTTGGTGAAATCGTAAAATTTTTAATAATATGTTTTTCTAATAAACCTTTTGCAACCTGTTTTTGTACCAATGAAGATTGAAGACTGAGACTCGTCATCAAAAATCCATTTGACGAGAGATAAGAACATGTGCATAGATCTAGCGAACAATTACAAAATCTGGCTGTCACACATTCTAGCTTGACTACAAAAACATTAGCATATGAACGTCATCGTAGGGGTTTTATTCAACCTGTGGCCGTTGTGAAGTGAGAGTAACAAGACCGGTCCGGATCTGGATTCTCTTTCAAATATTTTTGTAGTATGTAGTCGAGTGCGGGAGGGGCAGTGCATTTTGGACCTAGAATTGTTACGATTTAAAATTGCTGTTTAGTAAGTTTATTTTTAGAATTCGCTTGTGTTTGCTGGTTATATCAATACCATAGATTTGTATTGGCCCATCTGATTTACGATCAAAGTAAAAAGCAATGCTATTTTACTAAAAGTGACTTTTAGTTTCAGTTTACACATCTTCTAAAACTTGGACTGAATTTAAAAACACCCATATCCAGAAAGAAGGCACAGGAGCAGTAGATTCACCCGACGATAAGTGGTGTCTATCGTCATCCATAGATAATTGCAACGCAAAGGGTCGCCATTACGTTGACGATCTTTTAGCGAAATGTACACACGACTGACTTATAAAGACCCCGTGTTGTAAAGCTTTAGTAAAATTTTTATTGTTGAAAGACACATCTATGACACTGCATTCTTGTTTTAGAGAATAAAAATAATATTTACCGTCGTATTCTGGGAAGTAATCGACCAGATGAGAGTACATGATCTTCTCTTCGAGCAAGTCCTTCTTGTTCAAGAAGAGAATCACCGACGAGTGTTGGAACCATGGGTATGTGATGATCGTCTTGAACAACGCCTTTGACTCTTCCATTCGATTCTGGAATTAATTTTATGTAATGTTTTTAGGACTATGAATAAGTTTTTAATATTAAACGACAGTATATAAAATCTATATTATTTATAACAAATGGCATTCTGGATAGCCACAAAATAACACCACCTGAAGCTTGTTGCAGCCGCAACAAATTAGAGAATTACAAAGCTTAAGAGAACTATGGAGGGTAGAGGTAAGGAGTATAATCTCTTACGGGCGGAAAGTTTAAAAAGTTTCCAGCTAAAGCAGCAAATAACAAGTTCCAAAACCCTCTAAAACGGCGCTAGCGTAGGCATTAATAAATAATAAGCAAATTGATTTATGTTTCTTTGTTTATTATTGTAAAAGTGCGCCATAACGGAGCCGAAAGTTCTTCTGTCCTTGTTTTCCCTATTGCTACTGTGGCACCACATAATTTAACGCAGTTGGACGGATACTTTTTCAAAACGAAGATTGTACTCCATACCTCTACCCTCCATAATGAGAACATATAGGAGTCAGTAGCAGCTGTAGTAACCGAAAAGCGGCGATTCTGCAGTTGCGACCTTAAGTTTATCGTTTCAAATAATTATTACATCTCTATGAGCTATGAGCAAAAAGGGCTGAACGGCTTAATATCTCATGCTTTTAGACACAAAATAGGTGATGATTGACAATTTTCAGCATATCACTAAGAATTTAAAATGCGTCGCTTCATGTCTTAAACCTCCTGAGGGTACGAATATTGTTAGCGACCAAAATGTTAGCTAGTGTTTAAACTACGTTAAATGACAGGCTGCCTATTCCTACCCATAGGAAAGAAAATGATAATATTATAAACTCGTGCTTACCTCATTTTCAGATTCGAATAAAATTTGATCATATTCACTAAGAGCTACTAAGAATATGATAGATGTGACATTTTCAAAACAGTGGATCCACTTCCTTCGCTCGGATCTTTGGCCCCCGACGTCCACCATTCTGTATTGAAAATAAATTATATAAGTTTCACGAATATACTTATAAATAAAAATATGTCGTGTAAAGAAATTACTGTAAGGTAGTTTTAGTTGTGCCTTTTTTGATAGACATCATTTTCCTGTGCCACAATAATAATAATAAAATAAATAAATAAATAAATAATACAAACGAAATGATTGAAGGCATTTATGATATTCAATAAATAAAAAAGATGTACATTTATTTTATTCACAAAATATATTCAGAACCGTCACATAGTACATGTAAAACGGATACAGTTCTAGCAATTTACAAAGAAGTGTGACGTTTATGTGGCTTGAATGACTAAACGAGGGAGGGTGTGCAAACAACTTACAAATAAGAAATACAATTGACGTATACAAGTAGATTTACATTAGTGTGCGGGCCTTTTCCACTAGAAAAGTTATCACTTTCATACTCTTATTCGAGGATTGCAAGAACTGTAAAACTGTAGTCTTTCTCACTCCACCGAACGTTAGGCAAGAGAAATAGTAGGCCTACCATGAAATGTGGACTCACGACTGCCGTCGGATTTTATTGAAACCAAAGTAACTATTGATAATGACAAAATAGAAACTGTCAGTGACATTTGGACAGAATAAATTGGTCAATTGTTTGATATATCGCCGCGAAAATTGTTAACTAATTAAAAATTCTAGTCTATGGAAAGCGACAAGCCTCATAGTTCAGACTAATCGTAGTCGTAGACGTTTTCCCTCGGAGTGAGTTAGGAACATAAATTCAGTGTAGTGCAATCGTAGGCTCATATATTCTACTTAGAATTTTAAGTTCAGAGTGTTAGCTCTTTAGTTTCAAAAATCCGTCGACAATTTTCGTTGTCAGCGAGTAATTAGGAGTCGGGCAGAAAAAAAAAACAGAACGTCAGCAACGTTAGTAAAATGGTACAGCGCGTTTACGATATTCATACCGATGGGGATTTTAGGAAGTGACACAAATTGGCACTTTCAACGATAACTGATATCTTTAAGCCAAAAGTTTTTAAAATTCCTCGATATTCCTATATTTGGTCGATCGAAATGTTTTTCAAAAATGTTTAAAAAATATATCGAGCCAACAACACATGTGCAACGATGCATGGACATACATCCGTCATTCCATAGTAAAGGTGAATTTGTGATGTTAACTCATATTATCTGGTAGTTTGATATTACTGTAAAAAAGGAAAATATGAAGTAAATAGTTTTAGTAAAATGTTCAATAAAATATCTTCTGGGAGACATCAGTGGTACAAAAAAAAATGTTTTTTTATACTTACCAGCTTAATTTTGTTTTATCCCTACTTTTGAGTGTTGGTAACCATTTTTATTTATATATGGAATAAGTATAAAGTTTTTAGGGGATGGAAAGTAGTAGGTACCTATAGGACATCCCTTACTTATATGCTGGTTTTCTGTTTGGTCTTTAATTTTTACATTGTGAAGCTGAGTTAATGAATTGCGGCCCAACGGAATTACTTACATTTTATGGTGGACCTACATAACTCTTTTCGAAAAAGCGATTAAAAAAAAGTTCCACTTAGCAGGACAATTGAAATTAAGTCTCCCCAGCGATAGTCTTACGCCACCATTCACCTTATTGATATCTTCAGCGGCTTTGATCTATCAAAGATAAATAATGGAGATTTATCAGTTACAGAGATAAGTATTGAGAATCTATCAAATATATCTCGTTTCATAGATAAGATATGGAAAAGTAATAGTTGTATTGTAGCCACTAGTACATATTAGGATGGCTATAATGACTAAACAAAAATATACAATAATAAACTGGGCAACAGTAATAGGCTGAACGCCAGAGGTTTAGGCAAAACTACGGTGATGATGACTGTTCAAATTAAGTTTGCATAATATGTTTCCCCTATAATGAAAATTTTGTGTACTTGAGACGCGTTTTTAAAAATAATTTTAATTTTAATAACACGAAGAAATATTTCTGAAATCACTAAGAAAATTAACAAAGGTAGATCATTAGGCCTATAAAACTAAAGATATTGAGGATTATTATTCATAAAACATTACAAAGGGTAAAGGCAAAATAAATGTTATAATTATTTTTGAGTTATTCTGTACATTACAAACATTAAAAATACTTACGGTAAATAATATTAGCACAAACACCAAAGCATAAAATACTAATTCTCGTACAAACAAACGTTGTATAAAAACGGACTTTATCGTGGTTTCTTTTTTTATTTCAATGTAACGTGAAGTGCTAGTGGCAAAACGAGTGGCAAGTGCTTAGTACTTAGGCAGTGTTGACATGCAGTAATACATGCAAGCTTATTGCACTTGCCACTTGCACTTGTCAAAATGCCGATTAACATATTGTTTTCGGTCACAGTAATTTGATATTCGATAGCAAAAAACAACACGGCGTATCTACTCTATTCCGATTTTAAACAACAAGTATTTGTAACGAGGTAGGAGATTTGTTAGAATCATCTAAAACGTTAGGCACTTGTGATAACTAGACGATTTTTAAAAATTTGTTATTCAATTATTTTAAACAAAAAAACAGCATTTTTCTGTACAGCTGTAATACTATGGAAAAAGTGGTTAACATTCTATATATGATAAAATATTAGTAAACTATGACCAAACAAAGTTAATAAGCAGAATGCAAAACACGTGCAAACCTGTAAAAGATTTCTAAATCTACATCAAACTCAAACTTGGAAACTGGAAATCTAAATAAATACGTTATCAAACCGTGGTATGTTAGCGCCTCTAGCCGGGACATGGTATATAGCATATCTAGACAGTTAAGCAAAACCGTCTTTGCACATACCTAAATATAATTCCGTCAAGATCGAACGGATACTCTAGAATACCAGTGGTCGGCTGTCGAGCTCGGAGGATATCCTGCTCAGTCGGCAGATAGTCATCTTTTTCGATCCTGGCCAGATCGCTCAAATAGCTGAAATCGAGTTCATGCATATCTAGTAACAAAAGCGAGTAACATGCAGTTTGAGAAATCACTGTTCATACTGTGAACAGTGAATTCACAGAAACATTCAGAAATCAGACAGTACATAATCCCCATTGCTTAACACTTAACATGCATCGAAGCAAAGTTTGCGATTTGCATTTGTTTTACCTAAATCGTATCTCCTCCAGGTCAAACGGATATTCTATAATACCCGTTGTGGGCACTCTCACGCGGAGGATGTCTTGTTCAGTTGGTAAATAATTCGGGGCCGCCACGCGGTCTATCTCCTGCAAGTAGCTACAGAAAACCATTTTCTCAGACACTAGTCCACAAATACAATCAAAAGTACATAGTTTATAGGCGACGCTATGTAAACTAGACGCAATATACGTCTTTTATCTCCCAAACGATTCGTACTCTGATCTGTTGTGTCACTATTTTCAGAAACAGTTTCAAACATGCTAAAATGGGTCAACATGACTAATGTATACAGGAAATACACTTTAAAACCAATGTCATTGCGAGCTTATAAACTTTTTGTAAAATTATATTGGATTACAGTTTCGTAAAAAGAAAACACATTTTATGTGTCATTGTTTAATGTTAGGTTAAAATAACACAACGTAAACTAAGTTCATAAGAATGCCAATGTTGAGACCCAACTACTATTTCTATAGTAATCAAATTAACAACACTTTTTATAAGGTTATATCTATTCAGATTCCGGAAAATGTACCCTAGAGTAGTAATCTATTATGAATACCGTCGTTCAAGTCATTTTATGCCATTATTTATATTAAGATAATTACCTATTACAATCTGCAATTACTCAGAGTAGTAGCGAGTGATCCACGTATACCGTAGCAGATTCAATTCAATAATATCAATGAGGTAATCGCTGCGTTCATCTAATTGTTAATGCTGAATATAGTTTTGTAAACTTACATAGGAATTTTCAAAATAAAGTTCTTTTAACTTGCATGTTTCACACCTAGCAACACGAAATTTTTCATTATTAATTGTATTATTACTAGAGATGATGTTTTCTAAAAATAACTTAAGGATAATTAGGCCATGGTGAAAATTATGAACACAAATTAATTTCACCTTACCACACAACAGTGCATTATCGTATGTTGAAATCAATGTTACAATGCATTTCCAATTGTATAATTTAAAACTACTGATAGTAGTTTGTAGTTTTTTATTTTATTCGTATTTTTGCGATGATTGAAAAACCTTATGTATTGTTGTAAAAAAAAACTTCTATGTGGACATGATTTAACCATGATTTCAACGCCAATATTAGCATAATATGACTCAGAACTAATAAAACCAATAGAAACATATCCTATGTAACATAATTAATCATGTCTTTATCAAAGTAAATATTCACAATGTATAGTTTTAGGTTTTCAACATATGTCATTATTATATACTTGACTAAAATTCGCTGTCACCATAGTATTAAATGGTGGTCAGTAAGTGCATTTTCTAGAACTAGTTATAATAAGATTGGTGATAATGACAATATAGTCAGCAAAAGTCTAGTAAGTACTACTTTTTCTTTAGACATAGATTGACTTGTTGAACATAAGTCGCTTCTACAGAGTTTTGTTCTCACGATTATGAGCAATGTACCATAACTAACGAATGGAATAGGTCAGTCGAATGAATTCACTGAAAATGCTCCATTTTACAATTTACACAACACCATTAACGGATTAGCTTAGTTAAATTGCTACTCAAATGGCTAGTATTATAGGTCTACAATTTATGCTATGGATCTAGAATGTAGTGAAATCCAGAACAATCTGGTCTTCCATACGGTTTAATCGAATCGTAAGCAACATACGTGTGGAACTGCGGATTTTTTTTACTGCACATAATAAAACTTGTTCATGATCATGAGAAGATCACCAAGTAGAAGCGCCAGCGACACTGTTTGAAAAACAAGTTTGTTGCTGACCTTACAGTACAAGATGGCTTTTAAGTGACGCACCACGAACAGAAGTCTAGAGCGAATGTCCGTCGCGTGAACACCCAGAGGGTTTGTTTGGTAACCTAAACTGATTCAAAACACAGACACTAAGAACTATTTTGTGCTATGGGGAGAACGACAAAAAGTTTGTCAACCTTGGATATTGTAGCCACGCCTTATTAACGGAACTTGATATTATAGGTTGTTTATAACCATGAAATATGTGGTAGGTGAGATTTTTCTGAACCATATTAACTTTTACAGTGTTAATGGTGCTTAAATTATGAAACATAAGCATTTAAAAAAAACTTTTTTGGTAGAGAAGCATATTTTTTTCATGTATCTGCGTTCAGCTGGCAGTATACCATAGAAACATTATAAAATTCGCTAATCAGGTGAGGCAGGTGAGACCTGAGCGTCTTAACCCCAGTATATAACTTTTATAGAATGAAACCGCAAGCGCGGAATCCGCTTAGGGAAGTCCTAAGCATGCACTTAATGAGCATGACCTTCAGCAGTCGAAAGAGGACACCAAGTACACCGTCACTAGTAATAAATATTATTAGCTGTTCGAAGAGACCGAATACAGGTTGCCGCACAATAATCTACTCGTAATCGAGTTGCGTAAAACTTTTCTTAACATTTAAGGAACCGTAATATGATCTTTGGCAAGAGAAAGCTACATAAGTAAAAACAAAGGTGTGCTAAATGCCAATTCGGTACTTAATAAGTGTGCGCATACCTTTGCAGGAACCTTAATTAAACCTTCTTAGATTTAACAACCATATTGCACTGTAGGTCCGTAAAAGACAGAATAATCATTAATTACTCACTATTTGGCTGAATCGGTAAGCTGGTATTCTCGCCTGCGATCGTAGCACTCCTGGATGCCGGAGTCGGCCCATAGACCCTTGATCGCCTCCACGTACGGGCTCTCGAACGTTGTAACACTCTCAAAGTCGATTGATGATATCAACTCCGCCTTTTCCTGTAAAGGTTTAATATTTTTTTTTCAATTTGGTTGATTGAAAAAGCATTTATTTCTGATTGTTTGGACTTAGATATCGAGGAGATTAAGGCGATAAAAACTCTCATCTATTTTTCATATCAATATTTATTTTATTTTATTGTTATAAATACATATGATTTACTTTTTCTTTTACTTTTGTTTGGAATTTACATCAGCAAATGTGATGATGGCGATATTGACTATGAGACGATGTATTCTTTTAATCATTTGCGGTTAATCTATAATAATGTTTTAACAGAAGGGTAACACAAATAATAAGTATTCAAGTAAGTATAATTAGTAATGAAAAAAGGTGTACTTAAAATCGCAAGTCTTAGAATTTTGAAAACCATACAAAAAAAAAACTACACGACCTTTCGAAAATCGTTCTCCTGTTAAAAACCCTGGAAGAAATGTTATATCACGAAACGGGAGACGGGGATAAGCCCGCGATGGCGCTGGAGACAACTCATTATCGAACCAAATAACCTAATAGACGGGGAGACGCACGATCCTCAACTTTTAGAGTGACCGACGCCGGTGAGGGATACATGTCCAATTGAACACTACGAGTCCCATATTGTTCTCCTGAGGCATACCTTGAACGGCTCCAAATAACCTTAGTCTGTCATCTGTACATCTGGTAGGCAGTAGGTACGCTGCGCTTGCCGGTGCGTTGTCTCCATTTGTTAAATTTTTAGATCGTCATGGGCTATATTTGCTGCATCCAGAAGTAATCCAAAGTATAAGAGACTCAGGAAGTACATGAACTTACTGCATTGGACGGATTCCCGTATTGTATTTTGAGTAGATCCATAGCGCGTATCATACTCTGCATCGCCATGAAGATGTTCTGGTAGACGAGCTTGATGAAGCCACGCTTGTCATCGTCGCTGTAGCCGGAGCCGTGGATGATTCTCATCTGCTTGATAAATGTTGACTTGCCGGACTCGCCAGTACCTGCCAACAACCAGAGAGTGTCACGATTGCTCAGAAGAAAGCATAGCTTACAGGTTATCATCATCATTAGACTTTGAAAGTGTACTGTTGGACATAGAAAAGCTTACAGATCAATCAAGATCAAGACCGACCTTATCTTTTGGGCACTAAAAAAAGTTACATAGGTACCAATCTTATCATATTATACTAAAGCGATATTGTCGTAGATTTAGATCTTTTGCAAATGTTATCTTTGCATGATAGTAATATCGTAGATAATATTTTGTTACTTAAAAATAATTCTACTTCAGATGGGAATAGAATCCTTTCACTATACTAGGGCGACAGTTTAGCCAACGATAATTTCCTATATCACCTGGCAATTTCAATGATTATTATACAATTTTACATCACATGTTATAGTTATGAAAATAATGGATTTTCGAGATGACATAACATGGTAAAAATATTATCATTATTAGTTCAGCCATAGGACCTCCACTGCCATAAGCCTACCACAATGATCCAGATTGAAAATATTATATTTGGTACAATTACCAAAAGCCAGCAAGCAATGTTATGGCCTAGTTAGGTTAGGTATGGTATGCGCCAGACAACACGCCAATTGTCCTGGTTTTGAAGTAATGAATTAATGATTGATTTTGTGAGGGGCGTCTCCCAGAACACCCAGACCCGAGCCATTTTAGAAAAGTTAGTTTTTGTATTGACCAGAATCGGAAATTGAACCTCGGACCCTTTGCGTTCAAGGCGAAACACCGCGCTAGAGAGACAGTTTGGTAAGGATTATAATTTGAAAATATTTCGCACTGGAACAAGAATAATAAACAAGAAAGATATAAAATAGGAAAACCGAATCAATGCAAGAGATAAGAATCAGGATAATGTGTAGAAAATAATGTCATTGTTGATTTAATGTTAAAATTATGAATTTTAGATATATGTACACAATATAAATGGATGCGTAATGTTTTCCTTGTGTCAATGCAAAACAATTATGGCGATAAATACTCTGGTCATACGATCTATTTTCTATATCATTATTGATCTATTCATATTGTTATTAATAGACAATTATTTTTTTAGCCACCAGCCATTATGGACTTAACCTACAAAACATTATCAAAAAGAATAAAGTAGTGGAATGGCTTCGAACAGCCATGTTTTTTGTGAATTATTAACTGATTATTAATAATACACAAAAAAACACGGACGGACGGACTAACAGTATTTTGAACCAAAATTTTAACCTTATTGCGAAAAATTTTTATTTTTTATTTTCATAGAAACGAAACAATTTATATTTTTTATTCTACTACCCTGAAAAACTTTAATACCTAAATTGTAGGAAAAAGATTTCAATTCAAAACTTTTGATCTAGTAACCGATATGTATGCCGGTTTTTCTCACTCGAAAGCAGCTTTGTATGGCTAGACAGTATAGTACCTAGTTAAAATTTTAAAAATTCTAATTAAATATTTTAAAACATTAACCAATCAAAATAATCAGGTTACTATGGCAATAATATTATGGGATTGTATCATGTTTAAAAATAAATATGTATGGTAAGATATGTTTCAAGTTTATCTAGCCTTTTGACTGATATGTCGAATGTTGTAGTTTTTGTGAGATTTTAATTCCATCCTATAACATTTTTTAACTGGCTTTGGCTTGTTTTGCAATTGGTTCCCATAAAGGGTTAAGTGCATCATTTGACAGACACAATGTATGAGGCAAAACATAGAAATTTAAGTTTTTCAATGTGTTTTATACTTCCATGTAAGTTTTTACTCAAGTTGCCTAGAAAACAGGTAGCTTGTCACGGAACAATTGGATGATAATTTTTTTATTTTACAGTGACCTAGTAAGATACATCATTTCTTAACCCGTGAGCCTACAGAAACAAGATACTTTTTTTTATGTGGTTACATGTAGGTGTTTCAGTTTTGACAGATAATAAGTACTTTAAAAATGATGTTTTAACTCGTCAACATCCAAGCCGTCTCATGAGATCGCATAACAATGGAATTTGTATTGTGTCTCGATTATGGATGCTTGATGAGTTAATTGTTTAACGGCTTGGTTGGCAAATTAAAACATAATTTTTGGTAACAAGCATTCTTTAAAAAATTTTGATGATATCATGACTTCTCAAGCATAATTATTGTGAAAATGATGATTTTTGATTCAGAAACATCAACAAGAAAAATATTTACTTGTTATTGTTATTTGTTACATATGTCTCTTTTTGTCATAGATATGGCCTCCTTATTTTCATTCTATTTCATGGCAAAGTTAACTGTTTTTCTTTTCATTTGTATTCATACTAAACAAATTAATACAAAAAGTACCTAACTAGCAATTTGTTAAAAGTTGTTAAGACATTTATGTAATTATATCAAACCAGTGACTGTGCCAATGTGTCCACTGTGTCCACAATGATAGCAAAAAAAACCGTAAAAGTTGTAATCATTAGCGGAGGTCTTTTTGGAACAAGCTGACAACTAAAACGAATATACAATTAGTCTGAAATATGATACAAACAAAACTGTTAAAAAAATAAAAAACAGCAATAAATACAATTGTTTTATTTATTTATTATATTTTGTATATGTTAATGTGTTTTGTTACATTATAAAAGGAAATTAATGATGTAGGTAACTAGGCAGTTACAAAAACAGTGAAACGGTTTGTTGATTTGTGAATTATTTTTTTTGGTAGTTATTTTTTACACCTGCAATATTATTGTTTTTAGCAATTTACTATCAATATTGGAGCAGTAAATTAAATGTATGAGCAGGAATATAAGTAGGTCAGTTCTCATCTTGTGGGAGTTAAACAAAAGTATGGGATATTTAACCATAAAATCCAACATTAATAAAGTTTATATAACATCACCTGTTAGTTTTGGTTGGGTTTGACCTACCCAAACAAGCTCAAAATGTGTAAATACATTGGAATACCACTAAGTGCATTAGATAAATTATTAAATTGCCCAATATTTCTAACAAATATTAGTGCCTTTTTTTAAATGTCTGATTTTCCCTCATTCAATTATTATCATTATTACTTATTTATTTTAATATAATTTTTAAATTCACTTATCTTCCCTGATTTTTATGCTCTTCATATTTTGCAGACCTAGCCGAAATAGCATATATTACGGCTCATTTAAAACCATTTTTTTAGTAGTAGCATGAGACCACATAACATCTATAATGTCTTAGTTATGCAGCTAATGAGTTAAGCATGAAAATAAAACAATTACAAAAAATGATCTAGGCTCAAACTAAGCAGGTTTGGTAAGCTTCTGCTGTAGCACCTAGACAAGTAAACATAGTTATTAAATTAATTCTATGATGGCCCAGGTACAAGATTGTGCAAATCAACCTATAAAACATTCTAATAACACACCTTTTTATCAAGGCCAGTAATACTAAAAAATGTATTTATATGTACTAATCTTGCACCGGGATGTTGGAATAAAAAGTAACTAGCCCATAAGTTCAGGCAAATTTTTGTACAGGTCAACAAATCAGAAAAATACCTAGTTTGACAGATGTGCAACAGTTTCTACAATGCAGAGTAAACTTACCGAGCAATAGGAGTTTGAGTTCTCTTCTGGCATCTCGTTTGTCCTTTCGGAGTTGCCGCTCTATCTCTTGATTGATTCTTTTCTGTTCTTTGGCTTCTTCTGACATGCAGCACTCCATGATTCCTCAGAGCGGAGGGCCGCAATCCGTCCTCGCGCGCGGAGCCCTGTCCTTTCGGCAGGCCTTTCAACCGAGGCACACCACTCCTAGAAATTATATTAAAATTACACTCTCATCTCACTTTATATATCACGGAAACCACCATCCCGCACTTTGACACGCACCGACGCGACAACGCGCGAACAATCATCCGAAATAAGAACAATTTTATACTAAAACCGACAATCCGGCGGTCACTGGGTGTGGTGACTTATGATCGGTCATATACATAAACGCTTCTGTCAACTGCCGACATAAACACTTCGAAATCCGTTTATATACGACCGTGGAACCTTGCAAAGCGATCGTATAATCTCGTTAATGTAACTAGATTCAAGAAACCTATGGCTATTCACCACACGTGTGTATTAATAAGATTAAAACTGTAAGCAAACAGCGGATTGATGATACCTAGGTAATCTACTGATAACTAGAACGGCCTATGTCTAGGTTACGATGTGACTCGCCAAGGCTTACTACACAACAATTAAGGCACTGGTGCTAAATTTTATAACTTTATTACGTACCCGAATGTATATCCATAGGGCACGATCAACTGTTCCACTTCAATTTATTGCACTAACCACGATTAATCACTCAAGTCATACAACGTCCGCCTCTCAATATGGCGCTGGGAAATTTCGGGCGATAGATGTTCTGCGCGTGCGTTGTAAGAGTATTAGCGAATAAAAAATTGTTGACTGGAATTGTATGTTGATTTGCAAAAACTGCTAAAATGCGACAATTTAATCAATCTTGTGAATTATGAATAATTGAATTATGAAAATTAAATCTGATTCCCATGTTCATCAAATTAATGACAGATTGTCTGTCAGTTGTCATTCATCTTTTTAATTCATTCATCTATTTTTAGGGATAATTTAAATTAGATTTAGGCGTGGTTATGTAATTGTACATAATTTAATAAATTAAAATACTGTTAAGGGCTAATTACTATTTTATCCTCTGTAAATCAGTTTTGATAATGCAGCACTAAACTTATTTATCTGGCAACATTATTTCTTTCCTTGACCAATTCTTGACAAAAAAAGCTGGCGATAATTGTCTATGCTATCCATAGAACGTAAATAGACATGTTTCGTTTTAGCTTCCGTTTTGCAGGATAGAGTAATCATTTATCGATACCATTTTAGGAATCGATTGTCTTTCTCATTTAACATGAGATGGGCGGCGCGGCGGTTGGATTCTGAATTTTGTACACAATGTGGGCGGATATTCATTTTTACAGGAATATTCATTGTTTAATGAGATTACTAAAAAGCTGACTGATCGGAGGCCCTAGTCTGAATTTTATAAATTAATCGCTTCGCTTAGATCAATAATTTTTGTTTAATTTATTATTATTATTTATTATATTTATTTTCGATCGATTTGTGAGAAGCAGTTATTTTGTGAAACACACTAGGCCCTGGGATTGGATGGTTAAAAGGACATTTGCAATTAAATTAACAATAACAATTCGATTCACGATTCGGTATACGGGGCATTACGGGGGCTTCCGGCAGTTCCGGGTGAAGATCAGGAATCGGATGGATCGTATGTAGTCGATATTGGATCGTATATCCTATTCGACAAATTAAATGCAAGCTTAGAAGTTTTTTTTAGCGGGTTCGAAAAAAAATTCCGGATGCTTGTTCTTGTAACACCGTGTAGGTATTTTAATTTGCTATTCGATGGAGTCAACAACATGAAATAAATCTCTCAATAGTTATGTGGAAAATCAGAGAAAGACGGACAGTAAGAGGTGGTGGAAGTCGCAGAGTGATGGTACCTAGAATCAAGCTTTTATATACTTATATCCGGTAATTGTGGTATCGTCGTTGTTTCTGATTTCTGTAACACAAGTGTTTTGGCTACTTATCATATCTAAGCCATGTATGTGATGTTGTTCAATATTATTATTGTATCTCTCCTAAGGGAAGGCGTTCCTGGAGATATGCAGATCCAACACGAAGAGACCCCATTGAGATACGACAATAAGTTGGGGAATTATGTACACCTAGCGGATACTATCACTGCCTGCCTATTGAGAAGATACAACCAAAGACAGCACTCGCTAGATGTTAGGACTTTTGCAGCTAAGATACAAACTAAGTATATCTTCTTCATCTATACGGTCATCCCGGCTGCGTCCAAAGCCATTGCTTTGGAGCCCAGGCTCCGCTTTCCTTGATTTTTTCCTCCACTTTGCGCGGTCTTGAGCGTCTCTAGTTGTGAGATCATTGACACGCATGTCAGCCCTCACGACGTCATGCCAAGTTTCTTGGGTCTACCCCTTTTGCCAGGACGTGGCGGTGGCGGCATGGCCAGACATTTGTTTCCTACGTAGCTTGCCGGTTTCCGCAAAACATGGCCGTACCAGCGTCGGCAATTCTCCTGCAGTTTGTCTGCAATATCACGGACACGAAGGCTACCGCGGATGCGCGAGTTCTTCACGCGGTCCTTCCGCGTGACTCCGCACATCCACGCTGCATATTCATCTCCATGACACGCAGCTCCTGCTTGAGTCATATAAAAGGACAGGCCTTTTATATAGATATATAGAAACTAAGTATATAGATAGGGAAAGGATTTCCTAGTTGGACTAGTTGCCGGGATATTGATGAGACAACGGGACGCCTGCAATATCAAATGATTTATCTCGATAATCAGGGCAGACGGTTATTATTATTATGTGTTCGCTCTAGGAGTACACAGGCCAAAAGTGACTCGGTCCTTTTTATGTAGGGCTTGCGTATGATTACTAATGCAACATGTAGGTAGAGGCCGTTATAAGCGCAAATTATCGAACCTGAAAGTGTTACACTGCTGGATCCAATCTCTAACTACATCATGGGATGTAATCAGAGATTATACCTAGCATGTGTACCTGCAGGAACTATATAGCTTGGGAACGAAATATAATTGCAATAATGAAATATTATTTTTAACTTTTACATGAGGTTTCAGTTACCATAGAAAGTAATAAAAGCCTGTTTAAAATATATACAGGTTTACAAAAGAATAGGACACTCCTTTAAACCACGTGATCAACTGCTCATTTAAGCATCAACTTTTTCAGCAACATCTAAATCGTAAAAAAAATTTCGGTGCTCCATACAAACTAACGCGCTATCTCGATGATAATTTATGGATCACCTAAGAAAAGAAAACTCGATTTCAAGGTTGCTCCCATAATAAAATTTGTTGTAAGTATATGAGCTGATAACGTGGTTTTAAGGAGTGTCCTATTCTTTTGTACACCCTGTATAATGTGTAGTTAAGTATGTTATTATTAGATCGAGGCACACGAAATAATTTCAACGCATAGCAAACAAAGAAGCCGTATATTGAACGTAATACGAACACGACGGTCGCACAATGTCGCGTGCTTGTCCTAGGACACATAGGTTAAAGGATTAACCTTGAAATAGGCTGTTACGATACGACAACAATCTGTTGGTCGGACAGTTCGTCAATACTGCTTCAGATGTTCCGTAATATGTAGTTAAGATAGCTACTTAGGTAGTTTCGAACTAAAACATAAAGATTTCGATGTTTCATAAATAGGTCAGCAAAACACAAAAGTGGTCTTCGGAACCATGGAGGTCCGTAAGACCCCTGTGAGCCCTCACAGGAGTCACAGGGGTCTTAAAGACCTCCATGGTTGTGCACTGTCTGCCGATAATAAAAATAAAAATTTGACGACCGTCTGGTGTAGTGGTTCGCGCTCCGGACTACAAAGCCAGCGGTTGCGGGTTCGAATCCCGCAAGGGGCAAATGTTTGTGTGATGAGCGCAAGCATATGTACTTAAATCATGGATGTTTATAAAAGTATTTAAGTATGTTTATCCATTATCTAGTCGCCAAAGTACCAGCTTTGCTTAGTTTGGGGCTAGATAATTAGTGTGATTGTGTAAACAAAAAAAAACATCCAAATTAAGTAAGTAGGTACCTACTACTGTAGGTACCAGCAGCTTATAGATATCAAAGCTTCACCTTGTTAAAGAGTGCTTTTCGTTGCGTTCTAAAGTCCGTGGTCTACACTCAAGAACACTTTAACTCAGTCTAATCGGTTATCGGTTCTCCGGCAGCCCACTGCAACTATATATAGCTTGCTTATTTACGGTATTCTCGTACCTTCACTCTACAAATAAAACAAAAAAAAAAAAACATTTTTAGTAACTCTTGAGAATATGTAGTACCTACCCATACTCGTATTTTTTATTTAAATGTAACATGGACCGAATCGAAAGGAATGTGGAATGGAACTAGTTTTAGATTGCAGGAATTAGGCCTCGGATGATTTGAAGAAAAATGCAATAAAACTACTAAATCCACAAAATACTTTAATTCCTAATTTTTTGTCCCTAATTTACAACTACATTTTACTAGGTACCAGATAGGTAAGTTAGCTCTTTACAATTTTTTTATAAATATTTTGTTTAGTAAAGTAATATAACATCACAGGGTTTTGGAATCATCTTTTCAAACCATACACGGTCCAAAAATTCAATATTAAAATTTGGCAAGTTTTACTTATTCTAATAAAACGCCATTACAATTTGGGATACCATTACAAATAATTCTTTAAAATAACACCTTAACCCGGTTCATTGTCAGTTATTATATCGTAAAAACTGACTATTTGTGTATAAATCATTAAATAGTTACTAGAGTTTAGTCAGAAGTGACGTAGACACAGCCTGCTAAATTCTTCTTTTCTTATGGCGATGAACATTAATTTGCAACCGCGGATACACTGCACATCGAGCACATACCCTTTATTTAAGCAGCAATACAAACCATCTTTCTCCATTAGTGATTTTTCACTTACACATAGTGCGTACCACGTGCCTAACATTTGTGCGGTATGTGGATACATATAGCTTGGTAATGCCATTTTATGGGTAAAATTACGTTTTGACAGCCCAATAGTAGGTAATGTTAATTGTCTAGCAAGTGGTATCCACTACCCAGGGAGTTTGTATGTTCTACGTAGAATACTCACAAATTCCTTGCCACTACCTAATGCCACACTAATGCGCACGCTCGATGCATTATGTAGCGCGCACATATAAGGTATCATTTCGATACCGGCGCGGCGCGGCAGCGACAAGACAACCATTGAACTATCATTGCCCGCAGACATTTTCACCGTCTAGCTGACGGCATGCAACACCTTCTAACTCCTATACACATAAAAATTGAATTCAGTGCGAATGTAGTTTGACGCTGTTGTCGGTATCGGAATCATACCTTATGACAGAGGTGGCCCGTGGCATGCACGATTGGCGGGATGGATTCATGGCGCACGCGAGGCAGCATAAATCATAATACGCGATGTTGATGATATGTTGATGATTGTTGATGAAGAATACTTAGACCATGGATGTGGAGCAACTTGGGCCCAAAACGAAAAGTACCTACTGACTCAGTAAGTATGAGATGGTTGATTTTAACAAATATTGGCACTTAGTACTAGCCCATTATCTGATCTTTCTATGCATTTTCCTGCAAAACTAAAACTGATAATTGGTGTCAAGTCAATATATTAACTAGCATGTTCAGATAATAGTATGATTAGTATCACTATGACACCAAACTTTTACCAACCAACTAATCGTACTAACTTAGACAGTTTTACATTTTTTATTAGGTAGGTTGATAATTGTAAAGATTGTGATTAACATGTGAATTTATCAATCATAGCCGTTTTATATTTTTGTAATTTATTAATTACGTTTGTTTTAACATTAGATGTGTAAATATTTAAAAAATTAATTGGTCCTACTATACTTAACATATGTCATGTTTTTTGTGATGTAACAGTATTGCACAATCAAATAACGTTATAAATAATACATTTCATATATCTGCTTGGACACGGATTACATGTAACGTTAAGTTGGTATCGATTGAACGAACCGTTACTAAGCCCATGTAAACAAACTGATCGAGTTACAGCTCTTTTCCAACTTAGAACACTTTAAGCTATCAAACTTGTATTCTTACATTTTAATATCTTTCCGTATCGCACACAACTTAAAAACCCGCCTGTAACGTTTTTTGCGAAATAATTTCACTGTCTCCAAACTGTTACTTAGACTAAGCTGTTTTGATGTTAGATAGAAGGTCTTTATTTGGAGGGACCCATCCTCCAAAGGCTTTCTCAAACTCTTTAGCGACTGCTATCGTTAGATGGTCGTTGGCTTTGTTAGCAGCGATTTGTATACCAACTGGCAAGCCAGTAGGTGTGAAGTCTATCGGGCAGGCTGTGACAGGCAAACCCAAAGCGTTGAATATAGTGAGGTAGCCACAGTTCAGGAACTTGTAGTAGATTCTGTAGTGCAGGTCCGCAGTGTAAGGGAACGTCGGGAAGAATAGGACGCCGTCATCAGCCAGCACTTTCTGTAAAATTATTAACTATGGTATAAAATTCCAAAAAATTCATCTCTTTATTGTTTTGTTGTACGATAGTTGATACTTAACTTAGCCGACTTATTGCCTGGTATTCTACACCAGTAAAACTTCAGGCGAAGAAGAAATATTGTTTGGCGGTATATGAAATCAAGGACCGAAAAGGTTACCCGTACGGAGAGTGAAGACCTGTAAATACGGGTTACCCCGACAAACTAACTAACCAACTAACGGGTTACCCCATCGTATAGGAGTCGGCTCCGGCATAAGGTTCAATTTCGTTTATTTTTTTTAAGCTTCCATACATTCTACTACTATGACTATCTCGTTCTTTTCAATTCATCAGCGATATCATACGGGTTAACCCGATATGTATACGAGTTACCCTAAATACAGCTTAAGCGGAACGTCCTTCAGTTTCCTTAGGGTTCAAGCTTTTTTCTTACAAAATTTCAGAAAAATCTGTTCGCGTCCTTTTCCAACGTCCAATCTAGGTATCTCTTTACCAAAAATCATCAAAATTGGTTCAGCGGTTTAGGCGTGTAAACGTCACAGACAGACCGACAGCCAAAGTTAATTTTGCATTTATAATATTAATAAGTAAGTAAGTGTATGGATAGTATGGATAATTGTAACACACACGCATTGGAATACTGCACTTACATGAAACTCAGCTTTGACTTCCTCAAAAATCTGTATCAGTTTATTATAGTTGCTCTTTGGTAACGAGTTGAAGAACTTCATTAGAGGTCCGTAGATCACACACGTAAAGTTGTTATCTGTAAGGCCGACCAGTCTTTTAAGGAATTCAGGCCACATAGACTTGAGTTTGTCGGGATTCTCTGGGTCAGTATAGATGTTGCGGATCTTCTTCATGTGGAGAAGCACACGGATGCTGATCTCCCACATATGCTCCATGTTCTTCATCTTGAGCTGTAACGTTTAAATTGTAAAGATAATAAGAGGAGTCAAAAACATGGCGTAGGTACACATGAAAACTTTAAGCATGGTGTTATTTAGGTAGGTACTTTGCGACAGTGACAATCAGTGTTGTAGAACGCATATTTATTTATTATACACGGTCATATTTAAGATAATATTTCATAATAAGTACATGTCATTGCAAAAAAACATTTGTAAGTCTTTAAGCTATTTTCATTTTCGTCATCGTCATAGGTCGGACGTCTACTGCTGAACATTACGCCTGCCCCAATTGTCATTTTGCGTTATTTAATTTTCATTTTAACAAATATTTCATAATTGGAATAATATTTTAATCGAAAGTTAACGGTAAGATAGGTACAGACAACGGCAGGTCAACCTACCCAAAAAGTTAAAGGTCATTGAATTGATTTTCAACATTGAGTCTGACATCATCATCATTTTTCATCATTTCAGCCATAGAAAGTCCACTGCTGAACACAGGCCTCTCCCAATGACCCAGCATCGGGGGGATTGCCAATACTCGCCACGCTTGGCAGGCGGGTTGGCGAGCGCAGTTTTTATAAGATTTCGCACGCAGACGCTGCTGCCCGTCTCGTGCTACAGGAATTAGTCGCCTCTTACGACACGCCCCCTGTTGGCGGTGGGGAAGTGTATTCTTTACGGCTGTCCCCACACGGCACAGTCTGACAATAAGAAATTAATTATTAAATTTAAAAAATATATATTAATTGAGAAAATTTGACGGTAGGTTGACGTGCCTTCGCCTGTACTATAACACATAAGGTGCAATGGAAACATTGATGAGTCGTTGACTTTAATCAAACACTTGGCATTAGTTGGGTTACATATTCGCATAGATAAGAATATGTAGGTACCTACTAACTGGTTATTCGTTAGGTTGGGGTTGGTAGCTCAGTTGAAGAGCAGTGTTCAATTTTTAACAATACCACCTGAGGCGGTGTTAATAAGTATTATTTAAGTAATTGCAAAAAAAATAGTCAACTTTTTAAAATAGTTGTCAAACTAAATAACTGTCAAGCATCATTAAAGACATTTTTTAAGACATATTGGTGCCTCAACACC
The DNA here is from genome assembly GCA_963576865.1 of Anania hortulata. Lineage (NCBI taxonomy): Eukaryota > Metazoa > Arthropoda > Insecta > Lepidoptera > Crambidae > Anania > Anania hortulata. Next base: position 12,957,743 of record OY756396.1, on the reverse strand, counting down.
GCAGTTGGAAATATTGCATTTATCGAGTATATTGGGAAACTTAACATAGGTAATATTTAATTACATTAAACAACATTTTAACTTTCTTTAGTTTGGATGTTGCCAGTATAGTAATATTTGGACATAACAAAGCGATGTGGATGCACCATAATATCTATTTAATTAGTATTATGTTATCTTAATTACTACAGCTTAAAGATAAAACAAAACACTAAAGTAGGTAGTTCCAAATTGACAGTCTGTCGCTTTTTATTGAATAAGAAAAAGAGATAGCATTTGATTTACTTACTTCTTGAACTTCTACGTTGTAAGTAGACTTCATGTATTCCCTTGCTTTGTCCATGGCGTTTTTTACATCGGGGCCTATCGAATTAGTCACATTGCTGCCATCTCCATTCATGTAGTAATATTTTAACTTGGTAATATCCACCTGTAAATTAATAAATTTAAAAAAAAATACAGATTTTAAAAAATGGCTTCTATCATGTTTCTTACTCAATCTTAACCACATTATCCAAAGAGAAAAATACTAAACAAAATGCTCCAAAGCAATGGCTTTGGACGCAACCGGGATTGACCGTATGAAGAAGAAAGAGAAAAATACTCTATAGTCAGGCCCTTTTTCGGGCACGTAAAAAAGGTCCCAAACTCCCAAAATATAGCTTTCGACTTTCCTACCACCACATAGTGGCTGGCGAAGTGTCAGGAACCCAGTCTCTGTCAGCCAGCCTTTGTTACAGAAAATAGTAGGACAAAACCTAAAACTGTAAATGCCTTTATACAGGAACCAGTACCTAAGCTTTAGTTACAAGTCATGTAGTGGGTACGTTTGAGTTAGGTAGGTAGGTAACTAAGTTTTAGTATCCTTATCCATAAGGATGTTAACACACTTTTATCAGCTTCACTTGTAACTAACTAACCAACTAACTATATAATTAAATCTTGTAAGTCATTTTAACGTAGGTACTTCTAACTGTCGTATTAATCTGAAACTGTGTGTAAGACATTCGGATGACAATACAATAATTTGTACCATCATGAAGGTGGATAGTCGAACTTCTTAATTGATACTAAGTAGTAGTAAAACATTATTATTTTCATTTCACGAATCCGATTCCCCTATTCTACAACTTTGTCGGCGTGATTAATATGTAAACCGTTGCGAAAGTACGGATTTTTAATACGAAAGTTTAAAGTTAAAACTTAAAAGTTTCAGACAGACGGACATGACGAAACTATAAGGGTTTCATTTTGACTACAGAATCCTAAAAAGTGTCTTTTATAGATTTTAAACTACTATATTGTTAATGTGAATTTGAAACTTATTCTACTACAGGAGAGATGGATAGTTAGACTCGTAGCGTATTCCAAGTCTATAGATAGACCCGAATAAATGCAATCTTTTGTCGAATAGACTCGTTCGATCGACAGCGCCCTTACAGGTTTGTCCAACGGTACATCGGGGCCGCTCGGTTGCCTCAAAACTTTTAGCAGCAAGGTCAAGTCTTCGGCATAGCGTGTTATGGGTCCGAGCGCGAAGTACTCTTCGAAGTCTTCGTCTCTGCTGTCTGGTATGTGGCCTGAGAAGCAATATAAACTTCTTAAATAGAAATAGGTACCTATCACAAGATGCACGCAAGACACATTATATTAATTTTTGCGATAAATCTGTTGTTGTTGTACTTCATGCTTTATTAAATATGTGCAATATGTTCAAACAATAACGTTTTGGTCCTGAATTTTGGTCGAGTACCTACAAACTTATATGTTGCAGTAAGTTAGTTATATCCTCGATATAGCCAAATAGAAAAATAGCTCTAAAACGATTAAGAAGCTCTGAGTTTAGTAAATTTTTTATCAGATCTCTAGGATCTGATAAAAAATTTACTAAACTCAGCTAGGGAAATGTTACAACTCAATTGACGGACGTGATTGTCTACTTGTCTGCAGTTAGCAAGCATGTGTGGCTTCACCGATAATACTTAAAAAAGACAGCCGCTCCCAGATTAGTGTTTTTTTTTCAAGGCTACTTAAGTATCGACGTGATGGAAAACAGTTTAAAAAAACCGTTGATGGTAGCGTGAACAGTAGGTGATAAGGTGACTGGAAATCGTTATGCATCTTAAAAAACACAGAAGAGATAGGATTTACTTCATAAAATAAATGGGATTTATTAATCAAAAACCTTACACTTTCGTAAAACTATCACAAGATATTTTGATAAAAAAAAACTCTCTAATCTCTACTTCGACCTAAGGGATACGTGTAGAGACCGCTTTGGTTGTCTTTTGTAAGGGAACACAGCGCCTCTCCTTCTCTCTATCGTGGAAGGACCCATTCAGTAAAAGATGTTTGTTTACATTATTCGCCAGTACAGAAAAAACAAGAAAAGTAAGCTTTTAAATAGATTTATCATCATCATTATTTCAGCCTTCCTATGGCTAAACATAGGCCCACTGCTGCTAAACATAGGCCTCCCCCGTGACTTACATATTGGCCTGTTGGAAGTGGCCTACATCTAGCGGCTTTCTGCAACCTTTACTGGGTCGTCTGTCCACCATATAAGTAGACGTCCTACGCCGCACTTGCCGGTGTAGCCTCCATTCTACAACTTCTCTGCCCCATCGGCCGTTAGTTCTACGTTCTATGTGCCCCGCCCACTATCACTTTTAACCGTCGGGCCATATCAGCAACTTTTGCTCGTTTTAGGACAATAGATTAGTGAAAAATGTGTATTTGAATTCCTAAAGGGTTTCTAGCGCTTTATTTACGCCCTAGCCTTTACGCTTGAATCATATAATCAACACTCCTTACCACCTTTTTTTCCCTCTGCAGCGCGGTGAGTCTGGCTTGCTAGAGTGCCAGAGGGCTAATTTCCCTAATTTTAAAGTAGCCAATCAAAACACAGATTCGGTCTGGTTTTAGTAACATTTATATCAAAAGCAGTATTCTCGTACATTACGTTTGACGTCAATTTGTCAACAATTGCAACTACTTATACTAAGTTGAAAGTTCTCTCACCTTGGTTTCTAAAATTCGGTCTCTGTGGTCCTGGATCACACGTTGGTAAAAAAAAAAAACTTAAATCCGTACGTTTTTGTAAATAGTCACGAGTCGGTAGGAAGTTCTGTAACGTGTGTTGCATGTACTCGTAGTTATACAGTAAAGCGTATGCAGTTCATTTCCGTGTTAAGTAACTGAACTACCACTGAAGTATTGTTTCTTGGGCAATTGCCTAGAAATCGAGGCCGCTGCATTCTCGTTTATTAATTCGTTACGCGTTCATTGTATGACCGTTAGAGATAAACTATTATGATAGTCCTGCAATGCACGCTATCTAAGAAAGTAGAGTAGAAACAATGAAGAAACGTGGCCTTAAACAAATGCCAAGGTCTGTTAGAAATTTTCAAGTTCGGATCTGAATTAGGAGTTGCAAATTGAGTATGCAAGCAGCATCAATTATTTTTGTGGGTACAGTCACGCACAAGCAGTAAAAAGTGTACAGTTGCATACAATTTGTGATGTTATTTAACTTTCCACAATATGGCCTTATGTAAGTAGGTATCTACATTTTATGTGTAGGTATACATTTTTCTTCTAGCGGTTTGACCGGTTGAGTAGGGGTGCCTACCCTGGACCATAATCCATAATACGGCATAGCAAATTATTATGGAGTGACCTTTGTAACCCTTAGTCAGAGGAACATATCATTTTGGACTAAATAAATACCTATGTTATGCACTATGATTGAATAAAAGTACCAGTTCCTCAGAAACTGATGTAAGATTCTTTCGAATTTGTATGAGAATTGGAATACTGCTTCAATAATACGTTTACCTACTACTATTTTACGGTAAACATAGTTACAATCTGAAACCTCTTTTTATGTTAATCTTTTGTCGTAAATAAAAAAATATCAATAAAAAGTGTGTAAGTTTAACCATCAAAGCGCATCTATTGCAAGCACATTATAAATAGATACAGTGATACATTCGCCGTTCCGTGCGATTTAACTTCAAACAGAACGTGGTAGGCGAGAATCTCTTAACAAGGTAAATTTTCATTGACTTCTTCACCTGATATAATTTTAAGAGCCCCAATAATATATGAAATGATTTGTAGACACGATTCGTCGTTTCAAACTGATTGGCAAAACACCTACATCGATAAGAAGAGCAGTTTTTGGGAGGGCTTTGCTTAGTAGTGGGACGGCGACGGATAGATAAAAAACATAAGCCATATTCATACCTTCAACAGATAAAAGCCTGGGCGTGGGTTTGTGACCGAATATTCCCGTAAACATGGGCGGCAGCCGCAGAGAACCCGCGATGTCTGACCCCATGCCGATTACAGAGGCTGCAGCGGAGATCAGAGCAACCTGGAATTGTAAAGATTATTTTTACCTAGTTCAACATTATCATTTCAGCTATAGGACGTCCACTGCTAAACATAGGCCTCCCTCAATGACTTCCAGATTGACCGGTTGGAAGCGGCTTGCAAACAGCGGCTGTCCACGTTGTGGTGGACGTCCCACATTGCGCTTGCTTGTATGTGGCCTCCACTCTAAAACCTTTCTATATTTTAGTTGATTCAGACAAATAAACATAATGCTACTAAGGTTCACTAAGATTAATGGTGGCCGGTCTAAACTAAATGAACCTCTCCCATTTGCCGAACAATAAAGAGCGACAGATTATCTTATACTGTCAAAATAAAGCACTGTCAAAATTAGTGTTTAGCCTTATCTTTTCCCGCTATTTTATTAATTGTTAAGGTTTTACATGCCTTCTAAAAATGGTCTAGGTATATTAAGTTTGCTAGTGAAGCTTGTTAGTCTTAAAGTTGATCTTACTTTCGACCATGCAGTGCACAGACGGTGCAATTTAATCTTCAAATCGTAAATTATCCATGAGTTCCATTTTTTTGCAGCAGATATGAATAATCAAAAATGAAAAAAAAAAAAAGATTGTTCTTTACGTAGATGGATTAAGTTACTGATTCCAAGTCATATGAAAATTTGGCACTATCTTGGAATGTAACCTCGTATAAGGTGGTACCTACAGATTTTTTGTTTAAATTAGAGAGTGGTGGAACTGCATCGTAACTTATATGCTATTCATGTATCTAAAGTGCAATTTTATTATTTAGTTTATACCAAAAGTAAAAGCATTAGTCTACGAACTAACAATACTTAATATAATAGGCTATCGTTGCCGTATTTTATACAGTTTTAACGTTCAAATTCTTAAAACTTTTGATTGCCAAAGAATGGGTATTAAATATCGAAATATTATGCCAAATATTAAAATATTATCTAACTTGATAAGTGTCAGGCTTGCTGTCGGACGGTATAACAATAGTTTTGCGTATTGTGTCTATTCATGAATAGGAATCTATCAATAAAATTATCAAAACAAAAATACAAATTACTAACCTCTCCACCAGAAGATCCTCCGGTGGTCCTTTTTTGATCATATGGGTTCATAGTGACCCCCACAACATTGTTATAAGTCTCCCAGTTCATGCAAAGTTGGGGGGTGTTCGTGACGGCCATGGGGATCCCCCCAGCAGCCCTGGCCTGGCGGACTATGGCAGCGTCGGCTTTGGCTGGATTTCTGTACGGATATACCGTTCCGCAGTCGTTACTCATGCCTGAAATATTGAAATAATACTAATATTTAAGTTGTATAGATGACAGTAATAAATGATATTCTTTAAAATAATAATTAGATAATTGGCTACTCGATGTAATCTGCTCTTGACAGTTGATGTAATCCCTTTTTAAAAGGTTACCTATTAGTTAAATAATAAGGCTTCAGGTTTGGCTTTCGCTTTACGTCTAAGGGAGTTGTACATTCCGCTCCGCTTAGCGACGAAAGGATTTACACTCCTACGCACTATAAACGGTGAATTTTCGTTTTTTGCGATTGCAATGTTGGTCCCATACCAAAAAGTTGTTGTATTTGAGCAGTAGAATGTGTCTTTACCAGCTCCAAAACCAATGGAAATTAACCGTGTAGGTAGTTTGATTTCTTATTAAAGAGTTTGATATACGCCTAATTCCAGAAAAGAGGGCGCCCTTCTCAAAACCAGTCTCCGTACTTACTTTAAACTTTCGCGTTGCTGATTATACACACTAGAACGGGAATCATTCTTGATCGCGTTTAAACCCTGTTTTAGTGTGTATCAGTCTCTGCACCTCCAGCATATTATATAAGGTGTATTTGAATAACGCAAACGGACTGATTCTGGTACTCAAAAACAAAACTTTTTCCATCTAGATTTGTGCCAACTAAATTGGCATGAACGTATCGAATAAAATTGCGATGAAAAAGAAAATTGGAACTACAACATTTTGTACAAGGTGTAATTATTAGTGATAAATCCTAATCAAAACAAATCTTACGAGTGCAAACATAATTTAACTGCTGAATACCGATTTCATTTCCTATTTTTCCACCCTTAGGGGTGAAATTTTTTCCAAAGATGTTTTATTATAGTATCTTTGAAGTGTAAGCTATTCATTAAAAAAAGAATCATCAAAATCGGTCCACATTTGGCAGAGATATAGTAAGATAGATACTAAAATCAGTTGGCGTGGTACGGAGTTTATGCAATGTTTGATGATTTTCTTATAGATCCTATCATCAGAATTTAACCAAATTTATATGGGACCATTCTGAAAGTATTACCTTTCAAACAAAAAAATAATTATCGAAATCGGTCAACGCAGTAACGAATGATCGCTGAACATACATAAAAAAAAGAAAAAACAAAGATACCGACGAATTGAGAACCTCCTCCTTTTTGAAGTCGGTTGAAAACACCGCAAGGGGGAAATCTTTAGGGGGTGATTTTAGCAGTAGAGTTTGAGCAGTCAAATACAGCACCTATTTCTATGTGCCCAACATCAAATTCACAGAAAAAGAAAACTTTTCCATACAAATTAATGTCAGTTGGTCGGAGTTTAGTTTTGGGAAGTGTTTTTTTGCGACTTTGCGACCTTTAAAGATTGCCCCTTTGCGGTGTTTTAATTACACCTTGTACAAAATGTTGTAGTCCCAATTTTCCTTTTCATCGCTATTTTATTCGATGCGTTCACGCCAATTTAGTTGGCATAATCCTAGATACCGAGAAAGAATACATAGATACATTGTGAATTTGAGAAACATTACGGACAGACAGCTCCTATTCGTACGATTGGCCTAATCTTATTTCACCATCATCGTCATTTCAGCCCCAGGACGTACAGTGCTGAACATAGGCCTCCTCCACAATCTTCCACAATCTTACTGTAATGCGAAAGTTTGAATGGATGGATGTTCGTTACTCAATCACGCCAAAACGGCTGAACGGATTTAAATGAAAAGCACAGAAATATATTATAGCCTGGAATAGCAGATAGATTAATTTTTATCCCGGATACGATTCCCGAGAAATGCAAGATTACTGTCATTATAGATGGCGCTTATTATCGTTAGATGTCATTATTCAGTTGGCAATTTTTTTTAAATGTAAAATGAATAAACACTATCTGTCGCTTGAGGCATTGGTCTTTAGTTTTGACTTATTATGGTTTTGCAAAGAGCACGCGAGCGAAGTCGCGGGCAACAGCTAGTATATAGCTTATAACGTTTATATTAGCGTCAGGGCGTCCAGGGTAACAATGAATTGGATGTAATTTATTTATGTTTGTCTTTTATAAATAATAATTTGACCAATATTTTCATAAAAATTACGGACATAAGCAAACTTTTGTCCTGAAAATAGTAAATTTTTCAAGGGATGCGAGATTAATGTCAGTACTGTTAAATTGTTGGTTTTTTTAAATGTGAAACAATAATAATTATTAGGTAATTACTATCTGTAGTCTAAAATAAAAGTAGCCCAGTATAATTGAGTACTTGTTTGTACGTCACCGCTTTGTGTTAATTTACAACAGTACAAAATTATGTTTGACGCAACATGCGTCTAAGCAGTCGTGTTTCTAGCTCATTTGCAAAGGGTCAAATAGGTGAAATAACTTATATGTATATTTCTTCTAGTTATATCTTAATTAAACCAACTAAGGACTTCACCATTAATTATCGCGATGACAAATAAATAATAAGTGCTTACTATTGCTTGTAATTTAGGGGATACCGGGTAGAGTTTTAGATTTTCCCAGTGTTTTTTACCCAACATTTGTTTCAAGAAAATCTCCAAAATTTTTCGTAGTTACAAAGTTAAATCTGATAAAATTGTCTGCTAGTGCAAAGGTGAACTAGTAAAGAATGCTTCTCGATTAAGTTTGCCTTTTCTTTTTTTCTTTCCTTCTTTCTTGATTTTTTGTGACATTAAAGATTATGTAAATAAACTTGTGTAGGTACATTTTTGGTGGCATGTAATTTATTTTTTAAACGCAGTTACATTGTAAATGAAAACTAATACTTATAAGTATAAGTGTGAAATAATAAACGAATAACAGTATCCGATAGATTCAAAACTGGTGTAATTAAACAGTCCTTCTGCACCAATCTATAGCCAATATATATATAAATCAAGACTTCAGCAAATCCTTTGGTTTTTAATTCACTAAGTGTGTAGCAAGATGATCTAACGATATACGGTGTGTGAAATTGCCATTCACTAGTCCGTGGTTACGGAACGTAAGCGCATCCGTTCTGGCAGGCAAAGACGGCAAATGATTGTTTGTTTGTGTAAGATTGCAAAACGCATTGTTAAAGACCTATTTATTCACATTTTGCGGCAGTGTATGTTGTCCGCGGACACCAATGTAATCGAATAATAGACGTCAACGTAACCTAAAGTTTAACAGGTCAACGGCCCGTCTAACAAACAGCTATTTTTTTCCTGGCGGGTACAAATAGGTCCCTAAGCCGACTACCTAAAAAAAATTTAATATCCATCTGGCCTGGACCACCCTGTATAAAGGGTATGTGCTCCATGCTTCATAGTTAGTTCATGCCCATTGCCGTGGCGTCACCGTTGCCGGTGTCGTGCTATCTAAATAAATTTGGTCATTTTTAGGGTTTCGTACCTCAAAATGTGAAAAGGAACCGTTATAGGATCTTTGTTGTCTGTTTGTTCGTCTGTCTGTCAAGATCCTTTTTAACAGGAACGCGTATAGGTATTAGGAAATTAATATATTATACACAGGTCTGCAATCCCTTGTAACAGTGATAAAAACCGAATTTCTAAATCAACACAATCAAAAGATACAGAAGAAGCAATATCTTATAGCACAAATAAAGGAAAAAAGTCAGAAAACCGTAAATTTTTAGTAGGTAACAGAGAAAAAATATATTTATGAATAAACTCGGGAAAATCTTAAATCTTTCAGACTCAATAACCCGTTGTTGACGAACTATTTACCTACTTAAAAGTTTGTACAGAACCCTTGGTTTCCAAGTCCAATTTGCACTTGGCCGTTTTTTACCTATATGATGTCGAGCGGTCGGATGAGACCGCCTTACAATAAAATTACTATTGTGTCTTTTTTTGCAGGGTTGAAGGGTTAATTCACTAAAAACCCTTCCAACGGCTGCCTTTGGTGGTCAAATATACCCAACCTTTTCTACAGGGCCACATCAAAATAAAATAAAACTGACATAAAAATCATAACAACTAAAAGGTAAACACAGGACAAACTAGCTATGGTAAAGTGTTTTTTCTCTTACCTTCGACGGCAATACTCTCTTTCACAGTGAACGGTACTCCTAACAGAGGGTATTCCTTGGCCAGTTCTTCCGGAGTGCGAGTAGTGGAAGCGATCATCTTGTCTATGGCTCGGGCTTCCCTAAGTGCTGCGTCATACCGCGGTTCCACGATAGCGTTGACGTAAGGATTCACCTCTTTACACCTCTCTATGTAAGCTGTCACCACCTCTTCGGATGTAATCTAAAAAAAAAACTTCTTAAATCAAGCATCAATCCTTTTTAGGTAAGCAGAATTATTTTTAAAATATCAATAACCTTCCAGGGGCTGATTTTGGTGCTCAAGAAATAGAAAAAAAAACCTAAAATACTAATACGAGTAGGTACTAATTTTATATAGGTCCCATATCTCAAGATCTCAAAAAAAGAATACTATCCCAAACTAAATGACAGCAACTGTTACGATAAAATGGAGGAAAAGAAGTTTCTTTAGATTTCCTTGTTGTTGATGTTATTACCGTGGATTTTCACACTGCAGGCCAGAGGCCAAGATAGTTGGAGAGATTTTAACTCTCCAACTATCTTAATCTGAAGCCAAATTCTACCAATCCTGGAAGAATTTACCTATTCCTATGTCCTAGTAAAAAAAAAACATAATTTTCAACACCTTTGAATCTGTAGCGATGCAAAAAAATAGTATTTGATCTAGCTAGAGCTATTACAGTTAAAACAAATGAATATGGATGGATAACCTATTAGCGCAAATCAACTGGTCGACCTAGCCTCACAACGGGTCTTTTATTTTGTTGAGAATTGTTTTAAGTAATGCAATAAACATTATTTATCCATCTTAGTAGTCCTTCTATATCATCTTCCGCTCACCCGAGCGTCCTCGGGCTAACTTCAGAGGATATAGAAGCGTCCAATTCCATACTACAATCAACATTCAACAGCATAAGGTGACCTTACGTTATGAAGCTGTTTGATACTCATTAGATATCGACTTATACTGGTATCAAGTATCACTCACCACTTCAAGTATCAGAACAAAGTTGTTAAACCTTATTATATTTTTTAATCGGTTAACACAAAATTATTTATCATTATAATAGGTTGTTTGAAGTTATCTGGAGTTCGCCTCGGGAGAGCGGAAGATGATATAGAAGGTACAATTCCATACTACTCATCTTGTACAATAAAATAAAATATAGATTAAGCATAAATAGGTAGATACCTACACTTGCCATTTCACGTTCTCCACCTAATACCTCGTCTGCTACAACGGCCATCAGTTATTCCACAGACATAACCATCCTTGCAGGAACTACCACTTCAGCTTGTTTATGCTACGAGATAAATCGGGTACTGCAGTACTTTTTCAGATAAAATTGATAGGGATTTTATCCTTTCGAGACTAAGCTTATCAAGCAGATTCGCTCATCGTCCAGCGAGTTATGGAACACGGGAAGTTTGACCATCGACTAACATATTAATGTATAAATAATGCAATGAATGCAGAACGCTATTGAAAATGCCAAATATTCTGCCGCTGACCAGAATGGACAGTAAACATTGAAAGCATGCTTAATCTACAAGATCTCAGACAGAACAGCTATTTCAAAAAACGTACAGAAGGTACTAACCGAAGACTGAGAGCACAGTATGTAAATCTGTTGTATAAAACCCTATTTCGTACCGATATTTATAAAATAAATGCCTTTATCATAGGCATCATCATCATTTCAGACATAGGACGTCCACTGCTGAACATAGGCCTTCCCCAGTGACTTTTAAATTGGCCGGCTAGTAGCGGCCTGCATCCAGCGGCTTCCTGCAACCTTTACCGGGTCATCTGTCGAACCTCCTAAGATGCGCATAACATTTTTAAATATTCTTCTTGACGACATAAAACTTGTGCAGGACAAAGAATTCAAGCCTTCGTTGGTGAAATAGCTGCGGCACATCATTGTTTTTATTCCAAGGCATTTTTGTGAAGAGGAATAAGATGAAGTCAATGTACTTAATTTACCAGTATTATAATTTAATATCAACTATATTGATACATTCATATAAAATACACATATTAAATGATAGAATTAATAAAATAAATACTTTAAATAAACTAACTTAACCTAAACTGTAAACTACCTACTCAAAAATAAAGGCGTGTCCGTGAGGCATAGAGGCGAGGATACTGGCAGCGTTTCCTCGCTGAATTGCTAAACTAAGCCTTTGTGCGAGGAACGAACCAGCTTTTTTATTTTCCGAAATAAAAATCAATTTTGGTGCTATTTTGCCAAAAAGTAATTTAGCGTTCGGTCCCCACGGTCCAAACGTCTCTACACCAAATGGCGCAAACACATAGTCACTTGCAAGAGACTCGTATTTGCGCCGCTTGGCATTTTCTGCTGACTCTGCTGCAGCCCCTGCTTTTACAGCTGATTCCCTGAGGTGAGAAGGGGCCAAGGTATCAACACAAGTTGCGTCCCATACTAAAGCCCGACCCCTCTCCCAGGGAATCAGCGTAAGACCATCAGGTCTCTTGCCGTCATCACGGACCAACCCACGAGGTTCCAGCGTGGAAGGAACGTTGATGCTGGCAAGAGCTCTTCTGATGGCGTCATTGAGTGCAGCGTGTCGGGCAAGACGTCCAGCACTTTGCTGACAACAGAGACCATGAAGACCGAATCTGTCTACCTCCTTGCCACAGGGACACGGATGTGGCTCGCAAACTGGAGCCCCGATACGCAAGCCCACACACACCCGAAATGATTCGTTGTCTAGTAGTGTGCCAAGGTTTTTTGATGGGAGTGCATGAAGCCAGTGGCCGGATTCTTTGCAAGAAACTGCTAAGAGCCTAGCGCGATAACAGTCACTGAAGGAATTTTGGACCAGGAATTTATAGGACTCTCTCGCCAGTGGGACATCCCAGAGTTTTTGAATGTGACGTTCCTTTGGGATGTCCTCGTTGGGACAGAGTCCTTGCCAAGCTATCTCAGCATCTCTTACCTCAGTAAGATCGAGTCGATGATTTAATATTTTTTCGACTAGATTAGTAGAACTGTGTACGGAGGAAAGAAAGGCGGGGAGAGCGACACTTGAAATTTTGCGAATGCCGATACCACCAAAGCAAATAGGAAGTGTTACTTGAGACCAAGAATCATTGTTAAGTTTTAAATTTAGTATTTTTTCCATGCTTGTTCTGAGGGTGGTATCTAAATTTTCTAAATAATTAGATTTTTTCCAGATTGGACTTGTGCGGAGGAAGTAAGTGAATTTTGGAACAAAAAGGCAGAATTTCAAAATTGTAAAAGCAATATGAGAATTTAGACTTTCCAATCTGGAGGCCATATTTTTGAAATGGTTAATTTTTTTATCTAAACAAGGTTTAATGCTGTCATCAAGAAGTGGAACACCTAGAAGGCAAAATGAATCAGAACTAAGAATTTTAATATTGGGAGCCAGAGTGTTAAATTGATTAACAATATTTTGACGAGAAAGAGAAGATACGTGATCATTAATAAAGATCTCACACTTGGAAAGGTTAAGTTCCAAGCCTAACTTTTTAAAGTTTTCCATAATACGGGTGAGGTCTTGGAACACGCTATCAGCTTTGCCTCCTAGTGTACCATCGTCGAGATACCAGATATAATAAAAAAAAAAAAAAATAACAAGCGCCCGCGGCGCATTCATAGAGCGCCATACATTTCATCTCACAAAATCTCACAGCATCCGGTCGCGCGCCCTAACTGCTTGCTATATCAAGTCCCTTACTCACGTCATGACAGCAAGATGATATTGGAACAAGGGAAGAAAAAACTACCTAGGTACATAAAAAGCGGTCAAGACGTAATATCACTGCCGTGAACAAGAAATCGCGAGTTAGGAAGGCCAAAGATGTTAGGCAAGATTTGGGCGGTTTTTTTTATAACTATAATTTGCTCTTGCCAGCGACTGCGTTCGCGTGATCTTTAGTTTAGAAAAAATATTTTTGGATAAGGACACCCTAATCACCTAGCGGTATGAAATAAAATTATATAAAAATTTCATAAAAATCGGTCGAACCCTTTTGGAGGAGAGCGCCCACAAACACCACGGTTTATATATATATATGCGCCCAATTGTTGTTGTCGAGTAGTATCTCGCCTCTTTTGTATACTAAAATAACATCTTATGTATGTAACACATTTAGCAAATAATTATTTAAATTCTAAATTGTTTTTTAACTCACCTGTTTGTTTCTGATCATCATCGTCAAGGTGGTGGCTGATTTGAAGAGTATGGGGTTCGTAGGTGGGGGACATTTTCTCGTCCGCTTTATACTTAGAAAGTATGTTAATGGATATACTATGATCGTCAATAACGACACCAGAAACCGGAGGAAGCGTCGCATGAACCCGTTGAGCATATTTGTCTGTGGGCAAAAGTAAAGGTAGAGCGTTAAAAATTTGTGGTATCTAAAAAAATATTTTCTAACTTATCAGCCAGCATTGCAATAACAGCATTCTATAATTTTGAGTGTAAAAACTATTGAAAGATTTGACCACAAAGTTGGTCATATAACTATTTTCGTTATACCTATACCTATCTACACTACAATTGTCGGACGAGTAAACGTAACAAAGTATGTTTTTTTTGGAAATAAAAATAATAACGCTAGTCGCACATTTTAGGTTCGTAGTTTTGACTTTAATCAAATTAGAAAGTCCGTTATGTAATTTTACGTGTTTCACAAAATGAAACTGTTTCGGCCTTTCATATTGCTTCTAAATAATAACTTGACAGAATTTCAGAATATGCTAAATAAATGTAGGTTGAAAATTTTAGGTTCCTTTTGGAATACATATAAACACCCAGACTCATAGCGATTTACTAAAATCTTTAAGGCTTATTGGTGAAGTAGCTGACCGTATCTGCTGACCACAGCTCATGACTTCAACTGTTGATCAAAACAGCATTGCAGACCGAACCATCGTTTGCTGTGGTCTCAATAGGGGTCTGTAACTTCAGTCGGCACTTGCGGCATGTGATTGAAGCATTACGCTTGTAAAGAGCCATTGTTTCCTCCATTTTGCATACAACCAACCAGTGCATGTGCATAGGTTTTTTTAACGATACGTAAGAGCAATTTTATTAAAGAAACTACGAGAAATCTGCTATTACCAGACCGGTACGAGCAAGAGAAATAAGCTTCATACGAATGACAAGCCGAGCCTCTTCCGCTTTTCCTCGCACAGTTCAAGTGGAACACCAGCCTAAGCCCACAAATATCCCGTAGTGGTGATGTAAAAAAATAGGATGTGCTTCATTAATAAGTTATAACAGTTTTGTTTATAAATATTACCGAAACCTACACTTAAATAAGCGATGAAACAAGATTTTCAATTTCGATAACGTACAAGTTTATATGATACCTAATTGGTAGGCGTAAGATCTATTGATGCAATGCCAACGAAACTTGTTTGTTTGTTTGTAAAGATAACGAGTTATTATGTAAGCTGATCACTGTCGTAGTGATTAACGTAAGAAAAACCGGTCGAACATGCGTGAAATCTTGTCTCAAAGGACGGTTTAATTCATTATAAATGTGTTTACATTAGTAATACATACTATGGGTCTTACCAGTCACTATTTCCATAACAATTTGGTAGCTGTGCGATGTCGGAGGGTTAGAACTAAGCGCCAGATTGGCATTATTGTGTTAGGTCAGATTTCAGTTTTGACAGGAAAACTATTAAGTTTTCTTTATAATACTGATGGTTTTAAGACTGTTAATGAAATTGATAGGAAAATTCTGACAGTTTAGTAAGAATTTTATTCCTTTCATTATTTTTGAGATTAATTACGAGAGGTGTTTAAGTAAGACACATAAGTGTTAAATGTATTTTCAACTGACTTCAGAAAAGGAGAAGATTATCTATTCGACGCGTTTACATCGTGCAAGACGTTCTCAGGAATATGTTCTTTTTCTATGGGAAAATACAAATATACATTTGCTTCTTTATACTAAACTGCTGATCAACAGTCATCCGTTTGTTTTTAGGACGGTTAAAATAACACGGTGTATAAGTATATAATACTAGCTGACCCGGCGAACTTTGTACCGCCAGTAAAAGTTAAACTGAACGCATCCTATTTGACTGGTACGAACAGTTTGTATGGCAAATAAAATAGTTGTTTTTACTACTTTCCTTGCAATTTCTATATATTTTCTCACCTTTTAAACCTTCCCTGAACTTCCACAAATATTTTAAGATCAAAATTAGCCAAATCGGTCCAGCCGTTCTCGAGTTTTAGCGAGACAAACGAACAGCAATTCATTTTTAAATATATAGATTAAAGAAAAAAAAATGTGTCAACTGGAAGTCCAGTGATAAAGCATCACAAGGTGTATCTAGTTAGTTACCACCATTAGTTTTAATTTCAACTTACTTTAAAAGTGTAAATTGAACTTAATAAGTTATTAGTTTAATTAGTAATCTGGGAGGTGGACTAGTATTATAACTTACTTACCTACTAACTTTTCCGCCAACCGAGTTCAAGTATAGCTGGTAGCCAACATTTATATAATTTGGAGAGGAGCTATAAATCAATGAATACTGGACAACATCACATACATTGCTTTGATCCTAAGGTAAGCAGCCAAAGCACTTGTGTTATAGAAATCAGAAACACCGACCGCACCAGTCCACCCAGACCTATATATAATATAAAAAGTTCTGCAATAATCCATAAAGTACATCTGACTGCACCCGTAATGTTATTTGATAAGCACTAGCTTAGTGATTAAGGGAAAAGTAACTCATTTGACGGGTAGACGTAAAAATATGTGGGTTCCAGAGCTATTTAGTGCACAATACTTTCGGTTGTGTAGATTTGTTTCAGGGAATCGTTCGGAAAAATCAAGTTGTCAAAAATCTATCGTCTTCGTAAAGATATTCTTTCAACGTTCAACGCTACAGTGTTTTTTAACCTTTTTCATGACACGATCACTCGTCATCGTCACATCGTCGTCTTCGATGAATACATAATTAAGTACGTAAACACATTCTTTATTACGTATTCGATATAAGTAGCCAATTGATAACTACCCCAATTTATATTTTGAATCTTTATAATTTTTTTTACTGAAGTAGTTCTTTCGACCTCTTGTGGGGTTGCGAAGCCTCTCTAGGCGGCTACCATGGGGCTACAGAGGCTTCGCAACCCCCCAGGGGGTCGCGATCTACACGTTGAAAAACAATGTCTTAGACTGTTAGGATTTATCCTATTACATATGTCGTGGCCAGATCGTAAAATTGATCATTTCATGATGTGACCGATAATTTCATAAAATGGTGGTATTTCATAATATAGAACAGCACACGCTGCCTACATCATGATGTGGTCTGACCAGATCAATGAATACTCAGCGTTTGACGATATAAACTGCTAAACGCACGAATACTTCATGAAATGGTCAAACATTAGTGATCATATCGTAAAATCGTTACATTACCCACCGGTAGAGGCGCTAATGTTGCTTTGTTTTTGTGATGAGTAATGAATGGCGGCGGACAAATATTTTATTCTAAAAGTGAATAATAATGTGTAAATTGTAGGTGAAAGTGCAGTGAAATATCGTTACGACACCAAGCTAGGCAAATTTTATGAAAGTCACTCAAAAAACAAGCGCAACGTCAAAAAATCAAGGAGATCGGAACGTAATTTGAGAGGTTAGTTAGGTTATTTAGCTATTCAAGTGTTTTTATTTATTAGTTTTGTTTAAAAATAATAACTATGTATTTAAAATGTTTAATTTATCTATCGACCAAGATTACAAATATTTAACAAATTCACGTAACTTGTAAACATATTTTTGTTTTAATGATATGGCAAAACGTGGATTGATATTTAATTGAATGTTGACGTTTAAATGATATGGTCAGTTTTAGTTGGCCATATCATGAAATACCACCATTTTATGAAATGATCGGTCACATCATGAATTGGTCAATTTTACGATCTGGCTACGACATATATATATATACCTATTCTATGAAGTGATTTTGCTTTCTTGTATTTTATTTTTTTAGTTTGGTCTTTCATGGTACCTAGTCAGTAGAATGTACCATAGTTTATTTAATAAGGAAAAACCGCAAAAGAATGTTTTGACGTTAATAATACTACATAAGTACAAGGACAATATTTTCACAAAACATTATTACATACATAAGTTAATTTTAAAATAAATAGAAACAGTTGCAGTTAAAGTTCTTTTGACGTTTATCTGTCTAAAGTTGCGGGATAGCATAAGTAGGAGGTTATTAACCTTTAATGTTTAGTATTTATAATAAAACCAAACACGGAGACAGATATACCGATTGCTAAATGTCATCGTGATTTATGTTTAGAATTACAGTAGGCAGAATAAAAGTTTTAGATAACATAATATGATAGTGTGAAAAAAACAAGAAATGGGAATGTTTTACTACAGCGATAGTAAACATGAGTCAATTACTGTCATAAAGTATTTTAATTTTATTTAATTGCATTAATAAATCAATACCTCCGTAGCAACAACTCTCATGGCGAATTCCAAAAATTTGGAAATTACATTTTGGATTTTCAGTATCGGCTTTTCAAGATACGGCGGGTACACTAATTGGTAGCTGTTTAAGAACACTTCCACAATAACAAATGCTTGGTAGATTACAGCACTTAAAACTATCAACACTGCACGCGTAACCATGTTCAGGCAGGAGTTAAAAATATTATTAAAGAATTGAATCATTTTGTTGTGGGAACACCGATACGTGCGTCTGTCCACGATAGTTTAAAGGAATATACTGGGAACGAAGGTCGGGTCACAATGAACGAGCTGTTATCGAAGATTAAACCACAATAACTTTGTACAAAACGGTATGATTGCATCGGATTCGCGGACGCATCTGTTCAAATGACTATTTGCAAGATTTCATTCCAAAGTCAGTCAGGAATACTTTCATTTAGAAATAGGTTATAATGAATGTAGGAAATTTCTACTAGTCAATTCAGACCAGGCAAAAATTATAAGAATACTAATTAAAGACTGCTAGGTGATAAAAATTAGGAAACACCTAATTTTACGCATCGTATCAACAAAATCATATCAGTAGTTAAGTAGTTGTGAATTACGTGATGATAAGGAAAGTGATTGAATAAGATCGGTGACTCCTAAACTATCGCTGCACGTGCATAATCTAAATAGAGTATTATCCCACTAGCATCTTGTTATAATTAAAAAATATTAAACATGCAAACAAGGTTGTTGATAAATAAAATCTGGCATCATTATTGACGAATCGTGATGGATACAACGTCAGTAATGCTTTATATATATTAATTTTTTTTACGATCTCGTCTGGTCTTGAACTTCTACTAGATACGGTGGCTCTAATGAACATAATAATTAGGCTCCTACATAAATAATGTAATGGCTCAAAACCTGTTTAGAATATTGGAATTAAGTGTCCCAGTATCGCAAGTAGCGGAATCTTGCTTGTCCAGTTTGCCATCATTGCCTTTGTGTACTGATGTGGTGAAATCAGTCGGCCTAATCGTTTTCATATTTAGCTTTTTTAAATGTCTCTTTTTTAAGTGCCGTGTTGGGACGGCCGTAAAGAATACACTTCTCCACCGTCAACAGGAGACGTGTCGTAAGAGGCGACTAATTCCTGTAGCACGAGACGGGCAGCAGCGTCTTCGTGCGAAATCTTATAAAAAAACTGCGCTCGCCAACCCGCCTGCCAACCGTGGCAAGTATTGGCAATCCTTCCCGATGATAAGTCATTGGGGGGGGCCTTTGTTCAGCAGTGGACGTTCTATGGCTGACATGATGAAATGTCGCTCTACAGTTCGTGGAGTCAATCCTTACACATACGATAGATGCCGAGTTTGACACTTTACAAGGGATTACTTTAAACTTTGCAATAGAATTGCGATCACTGTTCGGGATTAGAAGTCACTGGCTCAGAATTGGCTACCAGGCCTCTTACTGAGTCTGTGCTCTACATAGCGGCAGCGCCTATTTTCTATAGAATGCAAGCTCGCATTCTGGCATTCTTTGGACATGTTTCGAGGCGCCACAACCGTTCCCTAAAGTGAAAAGTGTAAGGCTCTATACCGCGCGGGATAAGGGAGGTCAGCCATGCGATGGTCCGACCAGATAAAGTGCTGTAGGTGGTTTCATTAACGAATCCATAAGGATGACCTCCAGCAGGGTGAGATGACGAGATATCGTAAGGCTTATAAAATTTGCCACTCCGATACTACTACGTGACGACGACGAGCACTCTGTCAAGAGCGAGTCGACTATGAAGTGCTCTACATACACTGTATACAGTGCGAATCCTCTATGAGAAAAAGTGCTAAAACGAAATGTCACTTTGCGATTAGAATTGGCTGAAATCAGCAGTGTCTTCACGATGAAAGCCTCAGGGGTTTTTTATAGTCTTCTTCTTCTTATATTCATAACTTGTAGCGTCACAGAGATGAATATGCCCAGGTGGATGTGCGAAGTCACGCGGAAGGACCGCGTGAGAAACTCGCGCATCCGCGGTAGCCTTTGTGTTCGTGATATTGCAAAAAAAACTGCAGAGGAGTCGTCTACGCTAGTACGGCCATGTTCTGCGGAAACTAGCAAGCTACGTAGAAAATAAATGTCTGGTCATGCCGCCACCGCCGGATCCTGGCAAAAGGGGTAGGCCCAAGAAATGCTGGCTTGACTTCGTGAGGGGTGACATGCATGCCAATGATCTCACAACTAGAGACGCTCAAGACCGTGCGAAGTGGAGGAGTAAATCAAGGAGAGCGAACCCTGGGCTCCAAAGCGATAGCTTCGGATGCAACTGGGATTGACCGTATAGATGATGATAAATAAATCTTCTTAACCTTTATCGAAATCCGTTTTGCGATTTCAGAGTAAAAAAGTCACAAGTCCAGTACTTATGCATTTTTAATACGTACCTACTCGTATTCTATTTATACGAACTGAGCGTATGCATTTTATAAGATAGTAGGTAAAATCAACAAAAAATTATATTTTTCTACTTCGCATTAGCGTCGTCATAAGGGCCATCGAATTTTGTGAAGGGACACAGACAGACACAGTATGTTGCGCTATTAGGTATAAGTTGGGCAACGTGAAGTATTGCTAAAAGCCTTCTGGTTAGTCAAGACTGCTTACAAAACCGCTGGCGTTCTCTCGATCTTTTAGTTAGTGTCGTTACTAACAGGTACTATTTCTGTTCTATGGTCATGCTCTATAGCAACTGAATTAATGATTATTTTGTAAAAATACGTTATCATATGACGGTGATATATTAGGGAAAATATTAAATTAGGGAAACTAGAACGTAAGCCGTATTCGCAGCTAAAAATACGTTGTGATGTTGTTAAACAAAACAAGGTATAATTGACTTCCAAAACAAGTACTCATTAATATTCATTTATGTAGTATATAGGTCCTCTTCCGGGCACTTATACACGTCCCAAAATATAGCTTTACCCTACCACCGCTTCGGGACTATATATCGGCAGGTGTACTTTAGATTAATCATATAGTATGAATATAAATTATACCAACACGCAGAACAGTCCAGGAAACATATGAAGCATTTGAAATGAATCTTTCATTTTTGAATCACTCGAATTAAGTGTTGCTAATAAATTGAAATCTTATAACTTTTTTCGTTTCACGCGATAATGTTAAAAACCGGAATAATAGTGATTTTAGGTATCATATATTTTTCAAATTATAGATAGATAGATAGATAGATACTCTTTATTGCACACCATACAAGTAAAATACACATGATTTTTACAGAAAGATGTACAATTTAGGCGGTCTTATCGCTAATAGCGATCTCTTCCAGACAACCTTTAGGTAGAGGACAGCCATTAAAGAAAGGGGAAGGTGTTGCAGAGTTCTTAAAATTCTTACCTGATACAAATAGGATTATATATTTCAGGAATTCGCATGATTCAAAAATACGTCTCTAGGATCGCCTATACTTCTTGCACATTGTGTTGCCAGGCTTAGAGGGTCAATCCAAAATTCAAAAGCAGGAAAGCTTTATGTATTCCTTTTATTGTTACACAATTCACACAGTTTATTCTGGATTAACTAGTGCTAGTAAGAAATAAAAAAAAATAAAAAAACAGCTAATTAGCGGGCTCCTAACAGTATATAAACAAAACATTATTAATTTTTTCAATTACAAAGCAATGCCTGCCTTGCGAGGATCAGTCAATCACAGAGCTTAACAACAAATGCAGAAGGAATAAAAAATACAACTAATCTATAAATTCATAGTTCATTTATTGCTTCATATGGTAAGTATTAAAGATCTAAGTATTCGATCTTATTTAGAAGTCAATAAAAACACTATATTTATTATAAAAATTTTAAAATGTATCGTTCAAAGCAACCGGTGAAATTCAAAATTTCTTACGTTTTCTTTTCGAATGGCGTCTATAATGTAAACCAGAGTAGCTTTTTGTAAAAAAACGTAAGAAATGTTGCTGCCTTAAACAATCCGCCTAAAAAAAAATGCATTTTGAGCAACCCTGCATACTTTCGCTATTTAAATTAACAATTACTTAAGCTTAAATTAATCTTCAATGCCTTTAGTTTTAAGTTAAATAATAATATGATTTATTTATCACTACAATCTGCGCAATCACTGTTGTAATTTCGTGTCATTGGTGCTTCTATAACCGTAGCAAAATGTAGACTAATTTAGAACGCAAGAACAAAAAAAAATAGGTTTGAGTAATTAAAGGCGAAATTCCTTCTTTTCTTAAATATAAATATGCAAGGTTTAAGCTAAGGTTAAAAACATAAGCAATCTTAATTTTCAGGTGAGTATAACTATTTCAAAGTAGGTATACGGTTCGATTAGTCATATCTAACAAAAGAGGTTTCTAGCCTACTTAAGCGTTGATTTTCTCTACCGTTGCTCAAGCTAGCAAACGGATATAACCACATACCCACCAGTCTATACCGTTGTGTTTACGCACTGTGCAAAATTGCATCTGTGTTCATCTCTTGAGACAATAGAGTGATTTTAAGTGAAATATGTTTCACTCAATCAAACCGTTCCCTATCACCGTCACAATTTTATTGCGTAATATATAAAAAAAACCTTTTTGCGTTGCGAAACTAAGCTACATGCATGTGATTATGCATGCAATGGTGATTATTACGTAAGACATAGTTATGTGATAGTTTGGCTCGTATGAGGTACCTTAAAATTGGGCTTAATTGACGCAGAAATTGTCAAACATTTTAAAGTCTTACTTAAATTTGGCCTTATAGGAGGATATATAGGCCTTATAGGAGAGAGGTTTCGTCCTGGCAACGGTACCATGGACCCTGTTTTCGCGCTAAGGACCGTCATGGAGAAATACAGGACGAAGAACACGCCTCTGCACTTGCTCTTTCTTGAGTGGTGATCATATATTGACATTATTTGAGACATGTACCGCAGCTCCGATTCTATTTGGACCGCTGTTGGCGACACCAAACCGTTCCCTATCACCGTCAGAGTACACCAGGGTTCCGTCCTCAGTCCGTTTCTGTTCAGTGTGATATTAGACGTTGTGTCAGACAGCATCAGAGACTCACATGAGCAGCCACCATGGTTGCTGATGTATGCTGACGATATCGCACTGGTAGACACGGACGCGGGCAGGCTGGTGAGACGGGTGAACGAGTGGAAGCAGTCGCTTGAGAACGGTGGTCTGAAACTCAATGTGGCGAAGACCGAGTACCTGGCCTGTAACTCTACAGATCCATCGCCTGTCCGCATAGGCGGAGACAAGGTCGAGCGTACGGACCAGTTTAAATACCTTGGATCTGTACTTCACGCGTCGGGAGACATCGATTGCGACGTCAAAGCACGCATTGCTGCTGCGTGGGCCAAATGGCGAGAGGTGACTGGTGTCATTTGTGACCCCAGAATGCAGGTTAAGCTGAGAGGACAGATCTATAAGTCCATCATTAGGCCTGTCCTTTTATATGGCAGCGAAGCGTGGCCGCTACTTGAGCGACACAAGCAGGAGCTGCGTGTCACGGAGATGAATATGCTGCGGTGGATGTGCGGAGTCACGCGGAAGGACCGCGTGAGGAACTCGCGCATCCGCGATAGCCTTCGTGTCCGTGATATTGCAGACAAACTGCAGGAGCGTTGCCTACGCTGGTACGGCCATGTTTTGCGGAAACCGGAAAGCTACGTAGAAAACAAATGTCTGGCCATACCGCCACCGCCAGGTCCTGGTAAAGGGGTAGACCCAATTCACACTGGGCCCGCGTGGTGGAGTATGGCCCAAAACACCTCATAGTTGAGGTTGAGAGGCCTGTGCCGTGCAAGTGGGACGTATATAGGGGCATACTTTACTTTACTAAGAGGATATTTAATTTTACTCAAGACTAATTCTTAATTGTTTACACATTACTTATTTTAAATGCTGAAAAGTAACAAGTTAAAAATGAATGTCCCTATACAAATCTGAGTCTCACTGGTAAAGGAACCTGTGTCCTTTTGCATTTTAGACGAATCTCCTCGCCACTACACCATTGGATCGTCTTTCATAAGATATCGATTTTTGCTTTAGAAAAATGTTATGCTTTATTTTTAAGTATAGTCAACGGCTCATAGTTCTCAATAACGATATTGAACTCTATTAGTTCATATTTAAGTTGAAAATCTGTTTAAGAATCTTGACATTTTGTAGTAGCTTGAAAATCCGTTGATTAGAGGTAGGTACCTAATTTAGGTTAAACATGCAGTTCTACTTCGTGCAAATACGTCGTGCTTGATAAATCAGGGTTGTGAAAATTATAGAGACTTAGCTGCGTCTTAGAGCTTTCACACACGGGGCGACTTTTCGCGATAATACGAGGAGTGGTGCCCACTAGGATCCCGTGTTTAATCTAAATAAAGACGTAAGCTATTTGTAAAAAAAAAAAAACGTATTAAGTATACCTACGCTACACGAGTACCTAACACGATGCTAGCTACATGGACAGCAAACTTAAAAGTACAAAATTGTTATTGTTTGACTCGCGCCCGCAATTGTTAGACATTGTACTTGGCTATTTAGGCAGCGAAACGCTGTAAAACTGCTGTCACCTTGTGTGAAACGGTAACGTCATGTAGGTTGGCGTCCAAAGGTGGGTACCGAACGGTGTTACGGGGCGTAATGTTACATGTTACAAAGCGCGCATTCGTGCAGCTGGTACAGGGAAAGGAGCGAGCAACGAGCCGCTTATAACAAAGGGTACAGTTTATTTCTGTACGACGTCATATATTTAGGACACAGAAATTTTTAAGTATAAGTACCCATGTTCATTAAACATACTTAAATACTTTTATACACATCCATGACCTAAGTCCAAATGCTCGTGCTCATCACACAAACATTTTCCCCTTGCGGGATTCGAACCCGCAACCGCTGTTTTTGTA
This sequence comes from Anania hortulata, assembly GCA_963576865.1. Lineage (NCBI taxonomy): Eukaryota > Metazoa > Arthropoda > Insecta > Lepidoptera > Crambidae > Anania > Anania hortulata. Next base: position 12,932,599 of record OY756396.1, on the reverse strand, counting down.
GTCCGGAGCGCGAACCACTACAGAAGGTCGTCAACCGAGTATTACAGAATGACTATCTACATTAAATTACAAGAGCAATTCGACCAAAATGCAATGTCTGGGACAGAATAACAGCCGGTAAGTGTCCCAGTGACTATGGTCACTACATTACTGACAATGGATGCAGACAACATATTAGTAAATTGTCGTACAAATTTTGCCCGTTTAGGAGCACTTTCAGGTTTTACTAACAAATCAAGTGTGATATTTCACATGTCTGTCCAGAATAAATATGTATTGTTAAAACGAATTAATTTATAATGACTTTAAAAATTTGTGACGTAGTTTTTTGTGAAACTGACGTAAATAATATCAATATTTTTTTGTCATAAATATGATTCAAGCGAACTTTTAGGATGGGATAACCTTCCAATGTACTCGTAGATAGGGGGAGTGCATCAATATACTCTGGTTTATAAACAGAAACACAATATTAATGTCTGTGTATAATTTTTGAGGATAAAGCCGTAATCGTGGATCCCTATAGAGAAGAAATGTCATTTATTTTGTTTTATTAAAATTCCGCCATTATTTAATCTGTGTTTGTAGGTACTGTTTTTGTATCGGCAAAAATTGACAGGAGTTCTCAATTCATATTAAATGTTAATGAAAAATTACTAACGTGTTTCGGAGAAAGATCCGTAATTCTGTTCTATCTACATATCCGTATGTGCTCGATGGCCGTAATTTACTAATTTCATTAAAATATTTTAACAAATAAATAATACTAGAAAACAAGATTTTTAAATAAATCAAATCAGCCAATATTCGAGCGTTTTACTCATAGTTATTAAATAGTTTCACTATCCACAATCTAACTCCATCATTAGATCGACTAGTAGGTATAGTATCAAAGTATTGTACTGTCACATACTCACTAAGTTTTGAATGGATACGACCATCGGAAGGTTAAAACGACTTTCAAGATTTGAATGCACAGTTATGTAGGTATATGTACCTAACGATAACCTTACTATATTTGTTAATTTAGAGTATTTTAAATTTTCTATCGATTGTTCAAATCCAAAAATTAAGGAAAGGATTACTTACGGAGGAGATGCATAGAATACATTTTTATCGACGTAGTTTAAAAGCCTGTTTTCATTAATATAAAATAGAGTAACTACGAATTTTAAACCTAAGATTTTAAAGATGATTAATGTTATGTCTTTCAATTATATTCAAGTGTATACATTAATTATGGAGTAGAAAGCTGGTAAAAAGTAAGAAAAAACTAGTTTTGGTGGAGGTACGGCCGGAGCTTTTAAAACTACGTGCTACTGTAACTAAAAAGAGCAGATATTAAGGTTGTATGTACATAGGGTTCCAGTTTGCGAGCCACACCTGTATCCCTGTGGCAAGGAGGTGGACAGACTCGGTCTACACGGTCTCTACTGTCAGCAAAACGCTGGGCGGTTCGCCCGCCATGCTGCGCTCAATGACGCCATCAAGAGAGCTCTTGCCAGCATCTGCGTTCTCTCCACGCTGGAACCTCGTGGATTGGTGCGTGATGATGGCAAGAGACCGGATGGTCTTACGCTCGTTTCCTGGGAGCGGGCCGGGCTTTAGTATGGGACGCGACTTGTGTCGATACTTTAGCCCCTTTTCATCTAAGGGAATCAGCTGTAAAAGCTGGAGCTGAAGCTGAGTCTGCTAAAAATGCCAAGCGGCGCAAATACAAGTCACTTGCAAGTGATTACGTGTTTGCGCCATTTGGCGTTGAGACTTTTGGACCGTGGTGACCGAGTGCAAAATTACTTTTCGGAAAAATAGCTCCAAAGATAATTTCGATTTCTGAAAATAAAAATGTAACTTTAAACCGATATCAAATGAGTTAAAACTAGATGGTTTTAGTAGTAGTTATTGAAAAGTTCTACTATCCACATGGAAAGTTTATTGGCTAGGACAAGCATTCTTATAACTTTATTATCAGATTAACTAGCTCGATAGTATTGTATGTATTGTCATCCCAATGTCACATACCTACAAAGTTTCGAATGGATACGACAGTTAGTTTAATTACATTTAATTTAATCACGTTACAAGTGTAGCTGAAAGCATGTTTAAACATAATATTAAGCACGTCAAATGTGGTCAATAGTGCAGCTATTTGCGAGTTTCACAGTAATAAATATTAAAATAAAATCAATAGTTACAACAATTTACATAATATTATTCATTTATACTAATGCGAAAGATTTGCATTGAATGTCTAATTGTCATCTATCGCTACGGTATATTTTTATTATAAGCAACAGTTTGAACTTGACTGTTATAATTTACTACTGTGAAAAAAACTTTTCTTTTTTACTCCAATCTGTAATTAAGTTTTACTGGATAATTTTATACATTTTAAGCTTCTTATAATTTCATATTTCAGTAAATCTAGATATATCAAAATATGTTTACGAGACTATAAATAGACAATTAACTTTTTGATTGAATTTGTAGGAAAATTAGCTTTAGATACTAAATGAAATTTTAATACCAAGGTTTTGAAATGCTTTGTTTTACACTAATTGTGTTAATAGTGGTATAGCGATGCACAATGGGAAGCTAGCGGAAATACACAAAACAATTAAAGATTTGTTTTTTTAATAGAATTAAAAGTGTATAAAATACGTCATTTTTGCACACAACGTTATCAAAATATAGTTTATTGATTTATAGTTATTAGTTTATAGTTAATTAGTAATGTTTGTTTTGGTTTTTTAAATTAATTCCGCACCTCCATTCAAAGCTTCACAGTGTGCGGCGCAACGATAAGCCATGAACGCAACGGGTTCTGCGTTCAACTCTCAGTTCAGGTCAATTTAGAAAACGACCTTTTTTAATTTCAGCATCCAGTTACGAGGTCCATATCAAAATTCACTGTAAATACTTCGTGACCATGATTATTTATGGTGCATTTTCTGACGATTATAAATATTTATTACCTACAAATAAACGATTGGTATATCCATGTAAGCTGTATAATCTAAACGTTTATGAGTGGAAGCTTTCATTAATCAAGGCTAAAGCTTTTGTAAAGCATTTATATAAAAGAAACTTTAAAATGAAAAACATAGACTTTCACTTACAACTTTTTGTGGGCACTTCCAATAAAAAAACACAGTCCAAAACACAGTGATGGTATAACGTGCGCACGACTACGGCGCGCTGAACCGACTCGACGCGGAGTTTGCGCTGCGCTCGCGCATGCTACGGAAAGTAGATAGCCCGGTGTACGGTTCTACTAATGCACTATGCACACTGGATGCAGTTAGATTTAACTGTATCTGTAATTGAGCTAGCCGAGACATTTAGTTGGAGAATGTAAACGTAATTACAATGACTAAGATGAATATTGGATTGATAGTGGACTTGATCCCAATCGTTAGAGCAATCTAGATTTATATTGCAGATTATTTATGTAGTCTTAATTTGTCTGGAAGTTAAGTTACTTACCTTTGGTGCTTGTCATCATGTAGCTATAATTCAAATATTTAGCACAACCGCTAAATGTTAGCCCGCTACGTAAGAAATCTTGCAATTTACTTTTCAACTGTGTTCATTGCTTGTACATTTTCTGAAACTGAAAAACATAATTTACAATAGTAGGTCGTTATTTTCAAGTCCAAAGCTACATGATTCTATACATACTTAAGTATGTTCATAAGTATATGACATGTAAGTGCCTTGACGCAATAGGTTACGAATTCGAATCCCGGACTGGGTCAATATAGAAGAATTGGCTCGAATCTGGGTAATGCTAGGATACGCCCCTGCTTGGTAAAATTCTCTGTCTGGGTCCTCGTAAAACGTTATTTACTGCGAGATCATGACAATAGGTGTACTGTCTTTTGCATATTATTAATAAGTATATTATTTATACTTATTAATAATGTGGTGCTCACAAGGTGGTCAGACGACCTGGTAAGGGTCGTAGGAAGACGCTGGATGCAGGCCGCTCCCAACCGGCCAATCTGGAAGTCAATGGGGGAGCCCTATGTTGTGTTCTATGTAGTGGACGTCCTATGGCTGAAATGATGATGATATTATTTATGTAAATTTATTACACATTGGATTACCAAAAACGACAGCGTTAAAACGGAATTAATTGCAATTGATGAGGTCTATAAATATAATTTCATATGTTTACTTAATCAATAATCCTCTTTTTTTGAAACAACGAGGTATGTAACATTACTTTTTCTAATTATTTTTGACAACAAAGATTCTTAAGTTACTACAATTGAGCGCTTAGAGTTAGTATTTGAAACATGAATTTATAATTATTATTTTTTACATAAATTTATCTTTTAACCTATTAGCTTTCACTTGAACAACTAAACAACTGTTTTCTTTTAAAAGTTGACTTTGACCTACTTCTAATTATCGTATCGATTTGATACTATGTACTATGTCTAATCCGGATGACAATACAATAATTTGAAACCATTGACTTGATCTGATGATAGACCCAGTACAGCAACTAGAATCCTTTAATAGCTACTAGTAAAACATTCGATGTGAGCTCATTTAATGAGTTTAATAACATATAAATGTGTTTTATAGTTTTTTTTAAACCCTGGAGCATATTCCCTATTAGTGTAGATATGTAATTTTGTTCCACAAAACTTCCACCATTATTACACTAAACACTAAAAATCACTAACATGTTTCGGAGATAGAAGGTCCATAGTGGTTCGTTCTATAACATGCTCGATGTTTTTAACCGACTTTAAAAAAGGAGGAGGTTCTCAATTCATCGGTATCTGTTTTTTTTTTTACGTATGTTCAGCGATCATTCGTTACTGCGTTGACCGATTTCGATAATTATTTAATTATATTTTTTGTTTGAAAGGTAATACTTTCAGAATGGTCCCATATAAGTTTGGATGAATTCTGATGATGAGATCTATAAGAAAATCATCAAACATTGCATGAACTCCGTATCACGCCAACTGATTTTAGTATCTATCTTACCTAATATCTTTGCCAAATGTGAACCGATTTTGATGATTCTTTTTTTAATGAATAGCTTACACTTCAAAGATACTATAATCAAACATTTTTGGAAAAAAATTCACCCCTAAGGGTGGAAAAATAGGAAATGAAATCGGTGTTCAGCAGTAAAATTATGTTTGCACTCGTAAGATTTGTTTGTCTGTCTGTGTCTCGTAGGATTTATTACTAAAATAGATGAAATAAGTTAATTTTATAAAAAAATAAAAACCGACTTCAAAAAACTAAAACGCTAAAAATAATCTTAACACTTACGTACTTATTCAGTTACTTTTGGAGTTGGTGCCAGTCGATGAGAGATTCTATGTTTTCGTTTGCACCGACTCCAAAAGTAACTGATTAGGTACGTAAGTGTTAAGATTATTTTTAGCGTTTTAGTTTTTTAAAGTCGGTTTTTATTTTTTCTATAATATACTATGAAAAGTATAGGATGCCTCCAGTATACTTCCACATTGGGCTTTTCTTAGTGTAGTCTACCGAACTTTCGGTCCCACCGCCCGTAATGCGTCGCATAAGGTTGCGCTTGTCTCGTAGATTAGCAGATTTTTTTTTATAAGCTGATAGCGTTCAGTGTGTCAAGGCCTTTACATAATGTGCAACTGAGAGTAGCAGCGTGGTGTTAAGAAAACATCATTAGGCTGTCTATTACTGGGATGGCAAGAAAGTTTGATGACTGGGTCACGATACATTACCTGTCCGTTGTCGTAAACAGTTTTGTCTATAGGAGTATTGCATAAAAAAGATAAACAATTTTTAATTATCATGTTAAAAGAAACTAAACTTTAGTCAAGAATTTATGTTGTGTAAAATAAAATAAAAAGTATTCTGGAAAATTAAGCAGAGCTGTGTTTTTAATTATGTCAGATAATATCCCACATAAAAATTGAAAAATTCCGAAATTACGCGTTTTTTTACAATTTTAGTTCATAAAGACGCTTATAAATTGTTTGGCGCGAGGCTGTGATAGTTACCTACCGTCCGCCGTCTAATGGTGCCGAAAGTACAAGGTGAAAGTCGTGAGAGTCTGTTCGGTTGATGCCAGCAAACCACTGTTTTGAGGCATCGAGAACAATCAACTTTTACGATTGAACGCACTATTAAACCGGATTTCGTAAGCTACAGTACAACCTAATCAAAATCATTGTCACTGTAATAATATCTAACTACTTGGAATGGTTTGTTGCAACTTGGTAGCTATGCCCTAGTTAGTATCTTAGTTAGTACTTTGTTTATTTATTTCAGAAGACTGCTTGTGAGTAGTTATCATCCATCCACCATTCATTATACCGGGTGTCCCGTAACTTAAGGTAATTTGATCAAGGATAACCTTGTTATAATTCTATAGGTACATCATTAAGCGAACAATTTTTATACTATGACTTTTGTGAATTTATCTACTTCTTAAACCAAATTACCAAAAAGCAAACACTTGTGAATTTATCGACTTCTTAAACAAAATTACTAAAAAGCAGATTTAATTTGTTTAGAGACAAAAATATATGCATCATTATTTTAAAGTCATACAATTTAGAACAAAATATGTTCATAATATTTAATATAATAGACTTTGTGGTTACAAGGTTATCCTTGTGTTACAGGACATCCTGTATATGTTTGAAAACAGAAAACATAAAATGTTGTCTATCTGACTCTGTTTAAATCTCAAACTTGCAATTGACAGTCAAAAGTCATTATTTTACTTAGTAGGTATTATTTATTAGCATAATCAGATGACGGAAACAAACAAAACTTTATTTTAATTTATAAGTTATTGACAAATGACGAAGTGACAAAACACAGGGCTGATGTATCATTTTGTTATTTCCTGCCTTAAATTAAAAAACTAGAAGAGATTAAACATTAAATTATACCAGAGGTGATGCGTGACGAGAGACTAGTCACTAGTGACACCTAGCGTAAATTACGGAAATTAAGACAGCGCCACCTTTTTATTTCTACGGTAACTAATACCAGCACCCAAGCAGTAACCTAAAGTATTTAAAAATAATAACAGAATCCAGATGGCAGGACGTATCTATATTTTGTCATAACCCATCTAGACAACCAGCTACAAAGTTTTTTTTTAACGTAATTAAATAATACAATTTTCTTATTGTACTTTAGATACAGGAGGTCCAGTAACTCAAGGATAATCTTGTAACCACATATTTTATAAATCATGGTGAACCACTTTTTTCTATGACTTTTCCAAAAATTTTGCGACTGCCCATACAAAATTACCAAACAGCCGATTGAATTTGTTTAAAAAGACAAAAAATAATGCATATTTTAAAGTCATACTCGTAGAAAAAAAAATGTTTACTTATGATGTATAATTATGTATAATATTATAAGGTTATCCTAAAGTTACAGGACAACCTGTATTTATAGAATTTATATTTTTAATCAATTAACTCAATCATCATTTTACAGAAAGAGCAAAATCCTATACAATTTTACGTTTTTTTTTAAAGTTTTAACTCTCAATTAATCAATCATCTACTCGACGATAGATGGCGTTACATGTAACAAAACGAAGTGTGTCAAATAATGCCCATTAATATCTTATCATACCTATTGCACTCGTATCTAATTTAGGTGCATTTAAAATGTTAGTATTCGTTGGACGAAATAAAAAAAGATATGACATAACCAAGCTGTTCTTTGTGATACACAAAAATAACAAGTAGCAAACTTTAGATTACGCGGGAAACTTTTTGGACAAGCAAATTTGAGACTAATGTAATGTCATTTTTTAAATTAATTTAGTTAATATCAAATAAAATTGATTTAATTATATTTATATGACTTGTTAAACAAAAAGTAGATATTGCAAATATTAATTTTTTACTTTTAAAATAAAATGGGAATTTTTTTTTTACTCGTTACAGGTACAGTTACATTCAAATACTCTCTCAAATTCAAACTTTTACATCGTATACCAATGCACTCAAAAGTAGCAGAAAGCGAAATGGAATAAAAATCAGTTAATGACAAAAAGCGGGAACGCCGCACGGGTGGCAGTCTCGCGACATGTTACCATAAATCAGGGTGTAGGGGGCGCCACCCCCGCGATGATCTTTTCCCTAGATCCTACATTTTTATAACGGGCAACATCCAGCTTTTTTACGTGTAATAATCCCCGTGTGCGATGTGCGTGTGTTTTTTAAGAGACTTCGAAAAATGATTCTCAGTTACGCGTTACATAAAACACTCTTTTATGTAAGGTTTAGCTGGAAAGATTTAAGAAGGATTATGAAATTGTGTATAATTTGTGACATATCTTTTAGCATAAACTAAATATGTAAGTACGTTGCCCTGTATATTATTGATGACAAATAAACCGTTACGTGCCGGCTAAAATTGAGAGTAAATTTAAGGAAACTTAATGTAAGACCAAAAGGCCCGCGCAAGCGCATCCGATACAAACTTTTTTTTTAACAATAAACACAAAATACTAGACCACTGCTAAAAGGGATTGCTTTATGACAAAAAAATGTAATTTGTATAAAATTGGCGTTGTGGAGTAAGTTGTTTGTCGTATTTTTTTAAATAACAGTTGAGAATATTATTTTTACTAGAATCTATTGGTACTTCATACAGTCATTTAATAACTTAAACGAACGTACATTTTTGTAACGCAACAATTTTTTTTCTAAGTCTAGCGCCCAACACGCTGTATAGTAGATACCTACACCATGTTGGGCGCCATTTTAAGCACTACTTGTTATTAAGTAAATGAAAGAATAAAACATGATTATGCATTTCACATTAATAAGTTATTCTCTTATTTCAAAAACACATTCATCCGATAAATATTTAAATAAACCCCATCTGCAGTTATTGTCCCCTACCACAAATAAAGTCTAGGTGAAATAAAACGCGTTAAAGGTAGCAATCATTTTAGGGATCCGTACCCAAAAGGTACCAATAGGATCTTATTAACTAGTTTATACTTTGCGTTAAATCTTTTCGTCCGTTTGTTTGTGCTAATCAATTTATACAGTGCTGTAGCTTTAGAACCATAATAGGTGGCCAGTTAAAATTTTGTGTTGTTTTAACCTTAGAAATAATAAAAAAATACATTGTACAAGCTTTGCTAAGTTTGGGGCTTGATAATTGGTGTGATTGATAAAATAATTTATATGAACGTGTTTATTTTCAAAAATGTTTTATTATTTTGTTTTCCTATAATTATCTCATTACATTAACTATTCAGATTAACTAGGTAGATACAGGGAATATCTTGTTAGTAATTATTTAGATAAAACAAAAGACACGAGTGCTTAGACTAATTGAATATTTGTTTCATCAATTTATGATTGCCCTTGAATGTGAATGGGGCATGCTACCCTTGCCTTCAAGACAGGCTAGCGCATAAGTTCAAAGGGTCGACAAACCCTCGAATGTGAGTCTCGGCCAGTTCAATGTGAGTCGTCTCGCGTACAAGACTTAGGGCGCATTTACATTCGTTACCCTTCACATTGGTACCTGCGCATACATTGAAGTGTTTAAGTGATAGTTTACACGTTGTTTGTTCTGCGACAGTTCAATGTATGCGCCACTTAATTTGGCAAACAAGTCAAACGTGCCACTACACACTGGCACCTTTAAACGTCCAAATATTGAAGCTGGGGCCCTAACTTGAACTTTAAACAGTACCTTAGTATATAGCAGTGTTGTTTTACGTAAAATCCTATACAGAAAAAAACAAGGTTGAAGTAATACTATTTTAAGTCCTTAATGTTTAGGTCTCTGTTGGATTTTTTAAAGCAATTACTTATTGCAAGGTTTTTTAGGTATATTATCAATAGCTAGATTGAAGACTAGTAGGATTTTAAATTATCCTGAGGTATAGCGAAACATTTAATTTTGCATTCATAAAATTTTAAGGTTATAAGGTAAGACCATGGTTGAGTATTGTCGTATTGTCAATAAAGACATGGAGAGCTGCAATCTCACAGAAGAAGATGCCAGGGATAGAAATAATACTGTGTTTATCGCATCAAAGTAATTATTGAATATTTTATTAGTATAGAGCGAAGTGGAGGAAAAAGTGCAGACAAGCGGACCCAGCCGCAAGACGGGATATACCATATAATGACAATAAGTACATACGTTGTTTTCTTAATGTGGAAAATAAGCCTAACATAATAAACCTAAAAATACCTAGTCTTGCCATAAATACTGAAACAAAGAAAAAAAAATGTTTTCTATTGCAAATAACATTTATTACTTTTACAGTGTGTTAGTTTAATACATAAATATAAAACAATGTAAAATATAAAAATCTTATTCGAAGTGGTTCCATTGGCTGCAATACAGTCCTTTAAACGTTGAGGCCAGTTACCAATAGAAGCACGCACTCTTTCCATAGGAAAATTCTTCACTGCCAATCGTAAGGATTGTATTAGGGACTCCAAATTATCATGGCGTTTAGAGCAAGCCGTACTCTCTAAAACTGACCATAAATCCTAATCCGGCGGATTAAGATCGGGACTAGACGACGGTCAGTCTTCAGCTCTGATGAAGTCCGAAACGTTCGTTTCCAACCAAGACTGCGTAGACCGAGCTTTATGACCCGGCGCCCAATCTTGCTGGAAGGACCATTATTGGTTATCAAACATGGTGTTGTTAAAGGGCTTCACTACCTTCTCAAGAATGGTATCTTGATACACTTGTGCCGATGTTTTGATACCTTTATCACAAAAGTATGGCTCAGTCACTCCTTCATACTCGTACCTAACACTGAAGGATAGTGTCCACGTTGCACTCTAACTAATTAGTAAGCTTCCTTAGAGCTTTGAGCATAAATACGGTCATTTTGTTTGTTAAAATGTTGCTCAATTTAAAAATAAATCTCATCCGTAAACAATTTTTTCAGTGACCTCCCTTTGCGTACCGTCCTCCCGCGTCCCGTTTCAGTAGTTGTTTCGATTTTACCACCCTATTCTTTTTTAAATTATGAGTTAAGAAATGGCCAGTACGTCTCTTATAGGCTGCAAGTCCTAAGTCATCTTTTAAAATACGCGACATGGTTCTAGGTGCTATCTTCATCTCCCGAGATAAAATCTTTTGCTTTCGGACAGGATTTTTTCGAATTCTTTCCCTTACTGCTTTAACCACCTTTTTCATATGAACACTACGTGGACGGCTAGATCTTTTTCTAGCACTAACAGAGGAGGTCTCATTGTACCTATTAATAGCCCGGTACACAAACATTTTACTAATACCAAGCGCATGGAGAGTTTTAAAAATTGCATTTAGCTCCATACCTACTTTGTAATGCAATCACAGCGATTCGGTTCTCTTTATCACCCCACTCCATTTTAATATCGCAAAATATTGTACAATGTTTTGGCGCCAAAATGAGAAAACTTAATGAACAATCATATAAAAATGACAGATTCCAAATTTAAATGTAATATTTTGTTTATTTTTAATTGTAACAGTATTTATGGCCAGACTAAGTAAGTATAAATATTTTTTACTAATTAGCTATAGTAATTGTATATTGACGACTTTTGTAGCCAAGAGGCAAGCACGCCGGACTTGGCGTCACCATCTCTGAGCTGCCAGGTTCGATTCCCGGTCGGACTAATATTATAGAAAACCAACTTTTGAATATTGTCTCCGGTAAGGGATTTGTGGTACCGTCGTTGTTTGTAACTTCTATAACACAAGTGATTTAGCAACTTACATGTTGATATTGTACAAAATTTATATTTAAATGCTATAAAATACATTGTTAGTAGAATGTATAAAAAAAATCAATATTTACACACCTACGTATTGTAAGATGTTTAATAAAAAATAAATAACTGTCGGTGTTGTGGTACCGTCGTTGTTTGTGATTTCTGTAACACATGTGATGCTACTTTTTATAGGATCACAGCATATAGGTATGTGATGTTATCCAATATATTGCCACGGTCTCTTCCAAAATGTTAATGCCATCTCTTGACCATTCCAGAAAACAGCGAAAATCAACACTTCATTTAAGTAATTAAACATACACTAACTTAGTTGCGACCGCAATCTTGCAAATTAACTTCCTAACTTTTACGTGAGGACACTTAGTAAGGGCTCGAAGGTCGGTTGACGAATATGCGAGCTGGAGTCTTCGCCGTACCCTGCGCGGCGATCCGACCCTAAGTACCTGAAAAGGTGCCAATAAACAAACGAAGCATAGAGACCAGACAACCATCTCAGTCTAACATACAATAAACCTTACCGCCAACAGAATACAGTGCATTTCAGAACAAGAGGTTAAGCAAATACGTTGCACAAACTTTGACTCGGTTAGAAGTTCTCCAAGAAACAACGGGTTTTCCTCTATGGGTCACCCTGGGGAGTGGGGCGGGATCCCATCTAAATCTCCTGAACGAGGGATTCTGAAGCGAATTACCGAAAAGATGTTTCGGTACAAACTTCTTGATATTTTCCGGAGTATTAATGTGTGCTTGTGTAATGTGAAACAATTTATATTGTTGACATTTCGGGGGCTTAACTTTCTGTCATATACCTACAAGAAACCACAGATATTAACGTTCAATGAGAAGAGTATTTTCCTGATGGGAATGATTTAAATAAGAGGTAAGTTTTTCCATACAACTCGTAAAAGCTGATCTGCTATTTAATTTGAGTAATAGAATAACACCTTAGAAGTTAATTAATAAAATAGGGCGTTTTATATATGGCGTGGATGCAGCTACGAATAGTACGGTTTTATATTTTAATGAATATCCGAAACGGTACTGCAGAAAATGATAAAAAATATTATAGAATCTATGATCATATTGATATTATGTCTCAATCTAATACAGAGCCTCGAGTGTCTTTTCTACAGGGTGATTCTCTAACTAAATTTTCACGCCTATGTTTGACGACGTTGCGAGACTGACACGAGCGTTATGACTTGGCGGTTAAGTTCTTACTAAATACCTTAATACAAACAAAATCATCTATTGACCATCATAGTGAGACGTCCGACAAAGACATTTGTTTGGCATCGCTGTCTTAAACTTGAATCTTTAATTAAGTCAATGCTGTTTAGCATGCTAGTATTCGAACCACTCTTACTTCAATACTATGTTTTCAGTTTGCTGTTTACCAACGAACTTTAGATATATGTAAGTACCGTTAATTTTACAACACTCAAACCGACACATTATTGTCGATGTGATCACAATTAAGCGATAAACCGCATCTTATTATTTTACGTTTTGCCGCCCTTTTTTCGCGCCAAACTTTTTCAATATGGCGGCCAGCGCGAGCCACGCGCTGCCACCATTAACCACCGACACTTCACCGTTGCTATAAACTCACAAATCATGAAATGTGCCATCGGTATCGTCCCACTCAATTTTCAGCTTAATGTCTCTAGCACAAGAGCCATTATCAAAGCGTGACTATACTGGCAATCGTCGGGAACAAAATGTTCCACCAAACAAATTATTTTGAACCTTGAAACCACAATGAGGAAAAGTTATTTTCAATTAATTCTCTCAGAAAATCGTGAAACGAACAAAGAGAGCGAGAAACGAGGCCAACATTCGTTAATAATGTAATGTATATTTATTCGTCTCTACCTACATTATTTCGTTGTTCAATGTATCAAAATGGAATCAGGTTTATTTATTTATTAAATAAAAATGAAAACTAGTATATTAAAGATTTGAGCAAAATATTTAAGTTATTATTTACTATCATAAAACAAGTAAATATATACCCCGCTATAATTTATTTTGTTATTATTTTTTATTATTATCTGACAATGTGTCCCAGTTTACCTCTATTTCAGCCGCCGAAAACCGAATAAATCCTGTTTGTTGAGTCAAGTGTTCGACAGAGCGTTCGCAATCGCGACTGTAGATTGCGTAACTACAACTTAGTGGGGTATGTAATAATAAAATATTTTGCAATCAAGGTAAATTAAACAACAGGTAACTAAACAATTGTTTTTTGTCGTAGATACTTACTTGAAATCTGTTTTTCTGTGCGGCCTAATTTATATGGCATCGGTCGTTCCGCATCTAATCAATACACGGGCTTGGCGCGGCGGGCGCGTCGTGCGCTCGGCAGCTTTCGGAGGTACTCGACGATCCTCGGCTGGTGAGAAGGACGCCCTGTCGACATTGGTGTGTTCTCGCTTCAATCGTAATTCCATTTTCCGCCCGCCTTGGCAAATTGAAATGTCGTAACTCTTGGGGGAATATCGGCTTTCTGCCCAAGAAAAATATTCTGCTAAGGCATTGTAACGACGCTCCTGATATTATGGAATATTTCCAGTCCATCATAGATCGGGGTGCGTCCCCTAAAATGGCTGTAATCGTGAATCTGCTCGCCACTTGCCCGCTTGAAGGAGCTTTACTCTGTAACTTTATGTGTCACATCTTGTTTTTGTATTTTTATTTTTCGATAGAATCATGCGTGCTATTTAATATTGGTCAAAATATTACTTGGTTTAGCTCTTTCTAATATGTGATGTAATGTAATGCAACATAATGATTCATGAATACATACTCGCATAGATGAAAGAATCCGCGCATGTTTGCGGTAGGTCAGGAAACTTTAAGTTTCAGAGTCTCGCCTTGATATGAAAAGTAGGTAAGTAATGGTTTACGCGTTATACTTTTGGAATGGACGTTTTTTTGTATTCTTTGCATATTCTTCCTTTACATTATAGTTATTAAGAAAAATTGCATATCATTATCAATTTGTTTAATTTAAGTGAGTATGTGTAGTTTTAGGTTATTTATTTTGTAAACATAGGTAAAGGTGGTAAAGGTATCTGAAAGTATTTTAATTTATAGGCAAATACATATTTAAAATTAAATGCCATAGTTGTTTAACGAAGTAAATTACAGAAAAATGGGCAATCTAAGGACGTACAAGCAATTTCGGCGGTTATATTACTGGAAGGCCCAGTAGGTCAGATAAATTGAACCCTTCGTGGCGTTGTGTTCACACGTAAATAACATGTAGAGTTCAGGGGGTGGGGTGTACCCAAACCCCATTCTGTGGTACAACCTAAAACGTGCCCGGTTACAGCTAACGTTGTCGGATTGGCAACCCTATTTGTTCGAAATAAGGTTGTGTAAAGCTGAGTCTTGTAACAAAGTCAATATGGTCTAACGTAGCAACTACGCAACAGTTAATTTTCGAAGTCCAAACGGGTTTTCTGCGCGATTCGAATCTCTAATGAATGGTAATAAGTGGTAATGCTTCTGTCGAAGCGGAAAAGACAGGTGGACTACAAGAATGAGTTTCTTCGAACACGCGACAGGAGTAAACTTTTGTCATGGTTTGTTAATCTTGTGTTTTATAGTTTTTGTCGATTTCTGGCTTTAAATAATCATTAAAGTTATGATATCTTTGATGAAATTGGTATCAACATTACTAAGAATTTTTTTTTTTTTTTGGGTTTAAACAGTCATGATTTATCTTATTAAATTAGTGTAGATGTCGATTGTATGAGCTTACTTTTAATACCTAAACTTTAAAATGGCAAAATGTGTCGGCATGTGGGGTTATTTCTTTAATATAAGAAAGGCTTCTTTATAAATTTTTGTTTGATGGAAAAAGATAAAATACGTATCCAATATTTTCTGTTAATCCAACTGACGCACTAATTAGCTTTTTTTAGGAAACTAGCCTATTACGATGTCTGATATAATATAATTTACGTAATAGCACGGTGTTTGTTGTTGTTTACTTATCAGTATATTCCAAAATAAAATTAAGGGTAACATTCTAAAAATTTGTCTCTGGGAAATTCTATTTCCAAAAATTCTTTAGCGATTTCACGTGTAGCTTTATTTTTTAGGATCGTCGCATTTCTTGGAAGATGTGAGCCTGAAGGGTCTGGGGTGAGGCTCTAAGGGGGGGCGGCGTGGGTTGAAAAGGGTGCGCGAGTTTTGCATTAATAATGTCGGCAGCGGCCTTCCTTCCGATTAATTTGATTAGTTAACTTGTGTTTAGGATAATCGACGGTCATTAATACGTATGTTTTGCAATAATACACTTTTATTACTACCGAGATATAGGTTTATTATTTATTCTGTACGTAGTTTTTAGAAAAAACTATGAAACACAATATTGGGATTAAGTTTGCACTAGAATTTTCACTAGTTATTATTTTGTTAATCTGATGGAACATCAACAATCTAAAGATTAACGCAAAAATATTAACACTGAACCAGCAGCACCTTACAACTGTAAGAGAGATTATTTATATCAAATTTTAATGCAAAGCACACTTTTTATCTCGTCTAGATAATGTAAAACGCCGACAAATGCTACCTATCCTTTGACAAGTGTGCGTAGACCATTAAAAACTGTAGGGATTACGAACGAGCATTGAACATTACAAAGAATAAAAGTATCACCCAATAACAGGTGGTCACTCTTATGCAACGATGCGCACAAGCTCGTAGCGCATAGGTCAACATGTCGCCATGAAAGGTCAACTTCTACAAGAAGGACAAAGGAATTCCCTGCCTAACCTATGTGTGTTTGATCAACATTGTTTTGAATAAACAAACGATCTCAGACACCGATAGATGTCGTGTAATAATTAGGACCAACGTCCGTTATAATAGGTTCGCCGTAATGGTGTGGTAGGAGTAACGAGCGAAGCAGGAAATGCACTGAAAATCAATAGGATTAAAATTGAATGATAGAATCGCATTTAACGACCGAAGTGGTACGCGATCCAGACTACAAAGCCAGGCGGCTTTCATATACATATAGGACAGGCCTACTGATGGATTTATAGATCTGTCCTTTCAGCTCAGCCGGCATTCTGGGGTAACAACAAATGACACCAGTCACCTCTCGCCATTTGGCCCACGCGGCAGCAATGCGTGCCTTGACGTCGCTATCGATTTCACCCCGCCCATGAAATACAGATCCCAGGTATTTAGTCTGGTCCGTGTGCTCGACCTTGTCTCCGCCTATGCGAATGGACGTGGGATCTGTAGTGTTACATGCCAGGTACTCGGTCTTCGCCACATTGAGCTTCTGACCACCGCTCACCCATCCAGTGGGATGGGTGAACGAGTGAAAGCAACAGTTACAGGCTAGTGAGCCTATACCTGTCCGCGTCGTCCATTGCGATTAAAAATGCAATAGCATTTAAAAATACTTTACATAATAACATCCGTATTATACTCAGTCTGAGTACCTTCATACAACTAACTTTGATGCTGAAATTACAAAATTGTGCACAAAGTATCTACTGTAGCCTCAAAGAGACAAAGGAACTAAAAAGTTATTGTACTTTTTTAAAAGATAAAATTTCTCCGCTACAGCTTGGAACTTGAGGCACAATAAAGTTTAAAATTGCAAGGAGTGCATGGTTACATTAATAGTTACATTCAAACATCAGAAATATTGCAATCCTCATATATTCAATGATAAACTGTTAGAATGTAGAGCTTTAATAACTATTAAAAAATGAGAAATGTCACAACTTCATCTTATAGTCGGTTCATTTATGGAAATATACATTTAACTTAGTTACAATAAGTCTAAATTCATTCACTCAGCTCTGAATCCTTGGAAACAGGGGCCAATAGATCTCGAAATAGTATTTAAGCAGTGTTATTTTTACGTCAAACTCTACATACAAAAAACGAGATCGAAGTAATACTCTTTTAAGAGCTCATGGCTAAGCGTAAATTTGCGGCGTCTGTAAATCCGAGGGCAATCCACTTGCAAAAACAAGATTTGATTGATAAAAAAAAGAATTAATTAACGCTCAGCGATGGGAGATAATAAACTTGCATTAAGCGATACTTTGGGAAAATTCGGGACGTGGGGGAGGGGGTGCGCCGGGCGGCCGCCTTAACCTTTCCTTAACTTCTACAAGTGAGATTGAGGAGGTAAGTATATAGAGCAACTTTAATTAAGACGCCTGCCTGTTTGTTAGCGTGCATTGTTTATGAGCAGGGAATAATACGGTGCAAATTAGTCTTCGGTTACGGGATTAGATTAAAGTGTTCCTGCGGTGTCACGTGGTAGACTAATATCGACTCAAAAGTCATTTTCAAGTGTTATTGGATTTTGAATAAGTAATGTTTTGTGTCTTTCGCAGTTGCTCTTTAAGCAGATGAGTCATCAGCCTATGGAAGTCCACTGCTAAACATAGGCATCTCCCATGGAACACTCGAGCAGGTGGCTTTGGGCTGTTTGCATTCTGGCTTCGCAAAATGACTAGGTCGTCATTCCACTGGGTGGGGCTTGCCCACAGTGCGTCTTTCAGTTAACCCTTAAGAGTCCTCGAGTGAAATAGACGAATTGTGAAACGTAGTGTATATAGGAGGCTGATTAATTACCTAGTCAATTTAATTGAAGAATAAAGTAGCGATAATTGCCCAGGTCAATCCAGTAGGATTAAAATAACAGCTTGTACTGACTAAATAGTTAAACCATAGATTTACATGTTTTTTTTTCATTTACTTCCAGGTAACTTAAGCCGCGAAGCTATTAAACCTATAATATTGTAATACACCATTACTCTATTGCAATAGATGTATAGTACAAGTGATGGAACTTCGCGACTAAACAGTGTGACTGCTGCACGGCTGATTGACCTAGTGTAGTACTCTTATTCAAGCCTTTATTGATACAATGCCAACAATGGCTTGGCTGGCTTAAATAGAATACCTTGTCAAAAGGCCCTGTTAAAGCATTGTTACAGTATGAAAATAAAATTGAAAATAGTTAACTTTCAAAAATAAGCATTCATAATAAACAAAGTAAGCGTCCCATGTTCCCGATTTTAACAGCAAATATTTTATGAAATAAAGTAGATAAATATATACACAATTTTTTGACAAGCGTTTTATGTCGTTATCCAAGACGTATATAAGAATAACATTAATAGAATTACAACACGAATAATATTACATCAAAATTTTTAAAGTACCCCCCTGACACAAATGTGCAGCATCAGCTTAAGGCCCTGATCACCTTGATTTAACACCTTGAGTAGGTTAAACCATGCTTGTGAGCCCAAAAACGCTAAATCGGCTGTAAATTGCCAAGTAATTGGGAATCCCGCAGACTTCTTGATGTGCAAGCTCAGCTTAAGGTCTCAATCATCTACTATTTAACACCTACTCATCCAAACTATTCTTATGAGCTCTAACATGCTATATCGTCTGTGAGTTGCCGAGGGGTTGAGAATCCAGCAGTCTTCTTGATGTGCAGCAACAACTCAAAGCCTCGATCATTATTTATCTAACACCTGCTTATTGAAAACATTTTTATGAGCCCAAACACGCTGTATCTGCAGTAATTTGCTTAGGAGTTGGGAGTCCCAAAGAATCCTTGATGTTGCAGCATCAGTTCAAGGTTGTCATGTCTTTAGAATACTAATAAGGTAACAGTGCATCATTTAAAACCAATCGGACCTGTAAAAGTTTGCAATAAGCTAAAAATCCTTTTGTCATAGAAATAAGCTAATAACCTTCAAATGGCTGAACTGATCTTCATAAAATATATCTCTCTCTGTAATATCTACTTTATTATAAAAAAAATAAAAACCGACTTCAAAAAACTAAAACGCTGAAAATAATCTTAACACTTACGTACCTAATCAGTTACTTTTGGAGTCGGTGCAAACGAAAACATAGAATCTCTCATCGACTGGCACCGACTCCAAAAGTAACTGATTAGGTACGTAAGTGTTAAGATTATTTTCAGCGTTTTAGTTTTTTGAAGTCGGTTTTTATTTTTTTTATAAAATTAACTTATTTCATCCATTTTAGTGATAAATCCTAATCAAAACAAATCTTACGAGTGCAAACATAATTTAACTGCTGAATACCGGTTTCATTTTCTATTTTTCCACCCTTAGGGGTGAAATTTTTTCCAAAAATGTTTTATTATAGTATCTTTGAAGTATAAGCTATTCATTAAAAAAAGAATCATCAAAATCGGTCCACATTTGGCAGAGATATAGGTAAGATAGATACTAAAATCAGTTGGCGTGGTACGGAGTTTATGCAATGTTTGATGATTTTCTTATAGATCCCATCATCAGAATTTAACCAAATTTATATGGGACCATTCTGAAAGTATTACCTTTCAAACAAAAAAATAATTATCGAAATCGGTCAACGCAGTAACGAATGATCGCTGAACATACATAAAAAAAAAAAAAAAAAAAAAAAGATACCGACGAATTGAGAACCTCCTCCTTTTTTGAAGTCGGTTGAAAACAAAAAAATACTACATCAAAATCGGTCCATTCGTTTGGAAGATGCACAGATTTACACATTAAACTTATAACACCCCTCTTTATTCGTCGGGGGTTAAAAATAATTTCTTAAATGCGAAAATGGCACACCCAAATAGTCACTGTCACACTCACAGCTGCCCACTCGTGTCGCGTATTCCCATACTCTCGGTTTGATCTAAGTTTGACTGCGGAAAGGAAAGTTTGGCCCGATGAGGCGGTACAGACAAAGCGGCTACAGACCGGCCTTTATTAGAGCAGACGCCGTTGCTGTACCACAAACACTGATTTATAGCCTTCGAGAAATCTGAACTGGGTATTGATGTTTTACCAATCAACGAGGCGTGGATTCAGTTTTCACCCTTAGGTTTTAATATTCTGCCAGTGCATGAAGCGTAGTAATAACATTTTGCAATTTGCTTCTGCGTAATAATAACCTCTACGCAATAACCTTGCTTTGAAATTCTTCTGCGTAGGGGATATACTTCCAAAACGTCGTCAACGTGAGGAATTTACTTAGTATAAACGAGTTTATTAGACAGACACTGTTACCACTTATCTTTGATTAGAGTAAGCCACAAATAAAAAACTAGGTGGGATTAAACCTTAAAACTCTTGTTCAGAACCAGCCCTTTACCTTTTTACTTTGCAGGGGGCTCCATAATCTCCTACGGAAATAATAAATGACAAACGATATATTTTTTACAAATAAAAAAGTTACTTAAATATCGTGATTCTATAGAGCGCGACCTCCGCTAAAGGAAAGGGGAACCTCCCATATATGCCTTCATAAGCGTGTCCTCCCATTGAGCTGGGAACCTCTTCTTATTGTGGCGATGCCAAACTCAATATTTTTTTGTCACCAATGGTCCGCCACTTAGAAAGCGTTTTCTTTTTTGTTGGGATGGCTAAAATGGGTAGATACTTAGAAAATATATTTAGGATCATTGAGGTTTTAGCTGGTAGGTACCCCTGGTTTCAGCATGCCTTGAACTAAAGTAAGAGTTTCAGGGTACAAAGATGCTAAACATTTTCGAAGGAAAGAAACTGAAGTATCTTAACTATTCACTCCAATACATTTGAACAATCGGCAACTCTATGAAGCTAGGTCAAGTTAAAAATACATAAATGTGTTTCGTTACGAAATCCGGTTAAAAGATTCCTGTCCAACAAAGTTAAGTTGAATAAGTTAACAGAACCTTCATTAAAAATCTAATTAATATTTTTGGCGACTCCCAAGATTCCCTGTGCCAAGCGACGGTTACATCTCCTGGAAGCTCCAGTCTCTGGTGTAGCGTGAATAAATTATAATGATAAGACTCATGCCTTCGCAATATTGAAGGCGTTTTGATCATTAAATGCCCCGCCCTCCAACGGAATTTCACCGAAACTAGGATTCCGCAATTCCCTTTCCCTTTTTATCTTACCCGTGGCCTTCCTGAGAACACTCGACGCCCTTTCATCTTTGGTTTGCCGATGCAAAAACGAAATGGTAGGAGCGATAAAAGAAAAGTCAAGTGTGTCATACTTTAAAGGAATCAGTACGAATTGGTAAATTCTATTGCATGTTGGATATGCTAGCTTGTGGTGTCTTATAAAAATTATATAAAACTGGTTTCTTAACTCGATCAAGTTTTACAACCTGTTTCTCCTCGCGGCTCTGCCCACAAGAATTTTCGGAAACACTACAGAATGCTTCGCTGGTGAATGGAACAGTATTGTTAAGGTGTATGTTTTGTAGGTTGTCCTGAAAATAAATAAATAAATAAAAAACACATTTTTCTTGGAAGCGAGGAAAAAAATCTCGTTTTTCAGTACTCCGGAGCAATGTGAACGAATACTTGTAAATACATTTTCATATTATTCGTAATTAGCATTTCATATAAACAATAGAATTTCAAATAAATAAATACAAACTGGGCGGGTAGATATTGTATTTTATACCTTGTCTAAGATAGCAAGTAGCAACACAATGGCATTTGTCTCAAAATACGCCTCTAACGTCATCTCTATTGATACTCCCATAATGTTCTCCGCTGTCTCTGAGTGCTCTTAACTCCCCCTTTAATTAGACCACTTACTTCATAATACAGTATGGCTTGAGCGTAGTTCAGATTAGAAGCTTTTTGCGAGTGGTAGTCGAGACGCGACGTGGTGTCAGACAAATGCTGTGACGTGTCATAAAATCTGAACTCTGCGCATCCAATTAGCACTAAATATTACTAAGTTTGGCAGAAAGATCGGTATGATAGTCTAGCTAGAGGTTCCTTTGTCACCATTAATCTGTGCGGCTAGGTGTAGCACTGAGATATCGCTTTCTAAGAGTATAATCCTATACAAGCAACACCACCGGCAGACTACAACACCGAAACCACTGATTCCGAAACTAATCGCACCAACTAATTCCTATTCATTTTAAAAGATACATACTGGTGTGAATCGTTCGCTGTTACCTACCGCTGTTGCCGGTGTTAAAACCACACCGTTTACAGTCATAGAAATAATTGCAGCATTATCAAAAAACCTGTGCACGCAGATTCGTTGTTTACTGGTGTGAAAAATGAGTTTAGCAATCCTCCTGGGGCCTGGCGTCTTATATTTCATACATAAAACTTAAAAATATTTATCACCGCCATCTGTTAAAATATACCAAAACGTTTACGTTAGTTAGTTAGACGAGGTTCATGCCCATCCTTTTAGGCTGTGATTGGCTGACGAAGTGACCTTTGACATTAAAATATCTTTATTCAAGTCAGCGATGGCGTCATGTAAGTAATTTCAAGTTTTCTGATAAAATATTAAGAACTACGATAAGCATTTATGATATTCTTTTTGGTTTTTGAACTTTTTCATTGTATGGGTATCAATAACTTTGGAAATATCAACGTAAAGAGCGACAAACATCGTAAAATCTGAATGTCATGCAGGTATTACATGAGGTCTCAATTACGAGTACTAGTGTAAACGGAAAGCACCCAGTGCTGTATGACATTGAATGTTTTCTAATAATTAACTAAATATATTTTAATATAATTGTTTTATTTGTTTAGTAGATGTATGCAAACGTGAAATATTGAAATATTTAAAAACGACTTAGAACTCGATTTGACTGATGAAGAAGACCCAAAAATATTAGGTACTTACTAGTATCCAAACATAATGAACTGCTGAATACGATTCTGGTTCTTCAAATTCATCTGATACAGAAAAAAATAGTCGCCCAGATTCTAAAATTTCTTCGAGCTCGTCAGTGACTATTACCATACCGTGATTGAACAAGAGGAGGACAAAGAACACGCAAAAGAATATCCAGAGGTTGTGTGAAAACAAGGGGTGGATAAAATAGTAGACCATTCCAGCCAACAAATAATGGTTGGACAATCTTTTGGTATTAGTTATAATTATCTATATAAATAATTATTACTTATAAAGTTCCTTTATTAATTTTAGACAAAGAAAATGAGCTAATCTGCTGACTGTGATAAATTACAAAAAATAGTATGTTAGGAAAACGAAGCTAATCTGCTGATTGTGATTTTATTTTACTAGAAAGACTTAAGAAATAATAAATGAAAGTTTTGTTAATGATAATCCCGATCCAGTAGTTTTCTCTATACAAAAATTTTATCATTATTCTTGTTAAAATTAATAATGACCTATTCTTATGACGGCAAAATCCGTTGATATTGGGATCTTATGTTGTATAAACATGGGGCACACTAAAAGTTTTGCACTTCTAGCTTATCGGAACTATTTGAATTTCGAATGTTATATTTTAATTGGCGGGAAATGATTTGTCAATTGTTTTTTATCACACATCAAAGTTCTACGTACGCAACGAAAATGGATTTAAGTCGAAAAGATTTTAGAGCGATGATTTTTTATGATTTTATATGTTCTCTCTCTCTCCGCAAGACTGTGCCGCTCGTCTTCAAAATGCTTTTGGGAGAGAAGCACCTTGTTTGAGCACCGTGAGGCGATGGTTTGCTGAATTTGAGAGAGGTCGAGTTTCTTTACATGACGAATTTCGTGAAGGGCGGCCTTCAACTGCCGTCAACGAAAATAATGTGGCTACTTTAAGCGGCTAATTAATGAAAACCCGCGGATTACCTATGAGACAATTCGAAGACTATTGGGGATTGGTATGAGCCAAATTCAGAAAATTTTACAAGAAGAATTGAAAGTCCGGAAACTTTGCTGTCGTTGATCGCGTTTTTTTTTCTCAGCTAACCCCCATCTGAAAATTTCACTTGAAGATCAGGAGAGTTTTAATGCCGAGTGGTATTCTACCATTTGTTTACCCAGGGTGTTAGAAAAAGTTCGCGAAAGACGACCCAAAAGCCGCGTTCTCCTACATCATGACAACGCTTCTTCACACACGGCCAACAAAACAAAGTCATTTTTAGCTTCCGAAAAAGTACAACTCGTCACCCATCCTGCGCATAGCCCCGACCTAGTACCCTATGATTTCTGTATTTTCCCCAAAATCTAAGATTTGATGAGAGGTTTTACTTTTACCAACTCCGAAGAGGCAGTGATAGCGTTCAATCAGCACGTAGAAAATATGCCTTTAGATCTGTGGTCCTCCTGTTTAAAAAATGGTTCGATCGCATGAAAAAATGTTTAAAATGTAAAGGAGAGTATTTTGAAAAGCAATAAACATAATATTTTGGTTATAACATGTTGTTTTTTTAAGTTACGCAAAACTTATAGTGGGACCTACGTATATGACATTACGAAAATCATCATTTTCCGGGCTGAATTTTTTTTTTAGATCATCTTATTGCTAATATGGACGATTTGTAAAGATTTAATTTAAATTCATGACTAGAAATTGTTCTAGGCCCCAGGAGGCTAAAAGTATTACCATCTAAGTCGTTGTGCGTGTTTTATTCCTCAAATGATTACGATCCTTAACCATGGTCTAGACGTCTTAGGAAGGAAAAATCTAAAGTTGTCATAAGCACCTATTATAGAAAAAGCTTTTAAAAAGAATTTTCTCACCCTTATAACCCAGAAATTTTTAGTCACAGAAAAAGTATTGGTAAAGATTATAACGTACTGAAAGAATTGAAACACAACTCAAATTTTATTTGCTGTGTAATATAAGTAATATAATAAGCCCCAACAATGCAAAAGCAAATCTATAAAAGTTTAATCTTTCAAAAGAGGACTATACTTCTATAGTTATATTCACTCACCTCTGGGGTATTCACATTTTCAGTTATTGTAATGTCACCTTGAAATGACCACTTGCAGACTTTCGAGTGACGAAAGCTCCGAATACAGCTACCCTTGATTATGGATACGGTATTTTATTCAGACAAGTATTATTCGTGACTTTGCTCATCTTTTGTTTTGTTTTTGTCTGAAAAAAAAATCCTGAGATAATTTAATAGATGTAGCTTATAAATAGCAAGCTGAAGTAGCATTGATTTGTTTACATTTATCGTAACACCGATAGGGTAGAAGTGTTTTTGAGTGAAGACCACGATTTGGCGAACGCAGCATTAGACGCCCTCCGACAAGATAAAGCGATGATATACGCAGGCAGCGAATGGAGAATAATAGTCAAGAAACGGGCTCCGTAGCGTGCATAAGGAGAGGCTTCTTTCAAGTAGTGAATTGACGTGAACTAATTGTGATGTCATAATTATACAATTAACAGTTATATAAACCGACTTCTTTAATTTCAATTAATGATATAAATGTAAAAATATTAAAAAATACCTTACTCTTTTATTTAAGACGTAACTTATGGTCCATGGGGCTGGCATATTCTCAAAATTTTCATATCCAAAAAGTTTCGTAGCTTCACGAGACTTGCGCCCGGCGCAGTGTGGTGGGCGGCCCGCCCGCCCGCGCTGGCCGCGGCGTGGCTCCGAAAGATTTTGACCTGTAACAAATATCTTTACTTCGCAATTAATATTTGTAGTTAGGTAAGCATAATATAACTACTTCGATTTCAAGATTAACCTGGCTGCATATTAGTTCGATTAAATTGATTTTTGTTAGTTGTTACGATTATAAGATCGAAAGAACGAGTTTATGCAATATTTGATTAATAGTTTACAAAAATAAAAATAATAAAATTTTATAAAATTTTGTTTCAGATTTCTGTAACACAAGTGCTTAAACTACTTATTATAGGACCAGAGCAATATATGTGATGTTATCCAATATTTATTTATTTATTTAATAAAGTTAAATTTTAATTCACTGTTAGTATTTCAAATGCGAATGTCTATTTGAAAATACGAGTAAGTATCAACATTCAAAAACGCAATTGTATCCTGTTCTTTAAGAAACCATACCACTGTTAGTTCGACGGTACTGTAAAAGTATTTAACATTCATCCTTTTTATATTATACATAGTAAATTCAGCATCTTTATCGTAATAAAATTTGGTAGCATTACCGTAACTTTGGCGGTGACACATAATAACTTCATAAAGTCGGCGCCAATGACCTTACTTGCTCGTTATATCAGTTCGACTTTACAATTATTAGAATGAGGTGTAGGCTCGAAATAAACGGTGTGCTGATTGCGTGACGTCACGCCGTGTGACGTCACCCTCCCACGGACGCAGAAAATAGCGTCTTTTGTTTGTAGGCAGAGCCTGCAAGTACATCACAATAAAAGGTCAACCCAATTGAGGCTCATTCTTCTAGCTAGATAGTTAGGTAGATCTTTCATACACTTCCAACAAACGAATGAAAATACTTTCGAACTTATCCATAGACCTGACTAATAAATAGAGCTGAATTTTATACGTCATTTGTTTTCAAAGGACAACAAACAAAATATAGGCATTTAAAAAGGTAATTTAGCTACCGTAACTGTGTCAGTGTTTTACCCGTGTAAAATAATTAAATATCGATAAAAAAAATGGCATTATATCACATCCCTTTATCAGCGCTAGTCTCCCTAATCAACTAGAGCTCAATTTATAAAAATATGTAACTATTTTTAGTAAGTCTGTTTACTGCAGGACACAGGTTTCACCTTAACTATGAGGGGGTTTGGGCCATTCACTACCTCGCGGGCCCAGTGTAGGTTGGTGGAATTGTCTAAAGAAATTGAAACTGCCCTTAAGTAGAGACCTAAGAGCAGTTTCAATTTCTTCAGGCAATTCCACCAATTCCATCAGCGTAGTCAGAGGACTAGGCTTCACAACTAACAACAAGCGATATTATCCGGGGCCAACTCTAAACGGCACCCACTACCGCTATGTCCATATTTTAACTTCTATCTTCTATTTAAAAAAAATGCGAATTCCTTTAGGTATTGTATTTTTTTAGATTTCTTACTTGCCTTTTAATACCATCTCGATACAAAAGCATTATTATTGTATTTTCTCTGACAAAAGATTATACAGTAAAACAAAAACCGAAACTATTTAAGTTACCTACGCTACGAGTTGACATCACACGTTCACGTACATTGATGTCGAATTTTCACGGGTCAATTAGTAATCAAATCTGCAGCAATGGATACTATTAATGATCCATCGATAGATTGGAGGCATGTCACTATTGGTATTTGAATGTGTGGCAACGGATTTGCAGGTGGCGTGTTCGTATCTGTGTGCATGTGTGAGGCCGAACTGCGCATATGGCGGGAGGCTTGGGGGTGAGTAAGGGGGTGCGAGTAACTGCTCAGGCTTGTAGCTAGCTTGGTACATTTTATTGTAGCTCGCTTCTCTAGATACTACTGACGCTGAGTGGGGCTCCCCCGGTTTATCGATGTCGATAAAACAAGTAATAGCGCGCTGTTATTTTTCTCACCGTATAACACTGCGGATTGGATGGAAGATTTTAATGTTTTATGTTTATGCGCCGAGTTATGTTTCCGTTTTAAGGAATTGTTCATGAATTCGAGTCTAATTTGAATAAGTAAATAAATGTGTACGGCTTAAATGTAACGAAAACTTTTATTGTAACTAATACCTGTACAACATTAGTAGGTGTACAATAATTCAGTAAAGTAGTCACGTACATATTTTTTATTTATTTCTCAAATTACCAACTAAATGTTAACCCTAAATAAATATCTAACAAGTAACTAATACGGGTATTTCAGTATATACTGTTTTCACTATTTCGTGTATAAATTTATTTTTAGTTTATACTTATAATTAATAAATGATACTAGTTGATAATCTATAATGCTGTAAAGATATAATGAGGATGATGGAAAGACGCAGCAAAAGAATCCCAGTATCAGATTTTGACTATAGCACTTTAATAGAGCGAGTGAATCAAATAGAAACAATACCATAAACTATAAAAATAATTTTTAAACATAAAGACAGATAGAACGTATACAATGTTTGGTCAACAGCTTGCCTGCTACTTTCTAACAATGTCTGTTTTACCATTAAATGCTAAAACATAATCCGCAAACATGTAAGAGAATCAAAATGCGAGTTATGTGACTAAACACACGCACTGTATAAATCCTTGACAACTGTAATTTACTGTGTTTTTGGAAAATAAACGTTTGAACTTGAACTTGAACTTGTGAGGTTAGACCAGAGTTCGACGCTTAAACAAAGGAGAGTCTCAAATCATTAAAGAAGATTAGCCATTATTCACAGCTCAACATGACAGATGATCGAGAAGGAAAATTGTCGACTATCGACATTGGCATTGCCGCCCAATTGCGCATCCCTGTCTAGGTTAACTCGTCGTCGCTGGGGCGTTGCCTGCGCTCTGTGTGTGGCCAATAATTTTATTACAAGTTCATTAAGACGCCCATTGCGGCAGTCAACTCTTCATTTCTTGTTTAGTTTATATCCCGCCGGACCCAATCTAAAAGTGCTACAAGGAGACGTTTTATGTCGTCCTAGATACCTCGAAGTTGTTAGATATCTGAGAGCGTATCGGTGTATCTACTTTATTAAACTACTTATATAATTGGATGCCAAGCGGTCACACGACACCGCGTAACAAAAAAAATCTGAGTCGTTTCGCTGGGCTGAGAGTTTGAACAAAAAAAAAATCTATTTAAAAGGATACAAAAGTTAAACTTGGTGGCTATTTTTCGAATGTCGAAGTAAAATTTAGAACTATTTCTGAAAAAAAAAGCAATGCTGCTATAGTAACGAAATTGGACACAAACACTCCATAGAATAATTAATATCACACATGCAGCGTCAACTAGAGGTCTGAAGAAGTAAAATGACTTAATATGACGTCAGACAATGTTTGACCAAAGACGGCCAGAATTGTTTTTTCTTATTATTAGCATTATAATATGCTTAAATTAAAGTTGCAAATCGGGCATTGATTTTGACTAACAATACCCTTCGGTATATCAAAGCCAATAGAGAAAATGACAATTAGATCTTGGTCATTTTTAATTAGCTCAGTTTTTAACTAACTATAGAACTGTTTTTATTAGTCGTGTCACTAAAATCAAAATGTTCGCTAACAGCTTGCAAAATGGTAAATGGCGTAGGAAGATATCGCAATCCTAACCTATAAGCAAAAACCTTCTGGAGAATCATAACAATTAACATTAACAATTAACATCTGCCACCTGTAACTACCGCTTGCTGTATTATTTAACAAATAAAGCTAGAAAGAAGTCATTAATTACTTAGGTAGGTTTCTAGTAAATTTAATCAGAAACAATTTCATTGATTTTTCATAAAGACATCGAAAAAAAGCTAAAGAAAAAGCAAAAGTTCGCAAAAGCTATACATTCATATGGCTGTCTTTTTTATGGAGCCAAATAATAATTAGATATCTAGAATTTGTTCTCTCAAATCTAGATTAGAAAAAATGGCTACAGTACACTTATTATCAAAGTATTATGTTTTTATTTATTAGCAGAACGTTTAAAATAGCTCTTCATCGCCTCTTAGTGGCAAAAAAAAAAGTTAACAGCTCTAAATGCGCGTGAGTTGTGTGAGATGTGTGGATGTCTTTTCTTTCTTCCACATACATTTTTTAGAATAAAATATTTGAAATATCGTAGTCATAGAATTTGCAAGCATGTCCAAACTTTCCTACATTCTTTTTCACATTAAACCCTTGCACGGGTTGAAAAGATTACAAACATAGTTCACTAGGAGGTAATATTTATTTAGTCACTTTAATATTAGTCAAACATTAATTGCATTCCAATATCAAACGTGTGATGATGACAAATAGTTTAATTGTGAACTAATTGCAAACTCTATTAACAAGAAATAAGGTCCTATTTTACGTAAGGTTATGACGAGAAACAGGGTTGATGTGGATCTTGCGTTAATATTAATAAACTAATCTTTATCTTTTGCACCAGAATGTATTTGAACATTTATTTATTCGATTTACTGGCGATATAAATATAGACTTACTTTACTTTATAATGTCTTTACTTTGTAATCAATTATTTGTAATACAAATTATGTTCATTATTAGGAGATAGGTCGGTAATTAATAAAGATGTTCCGACTAGTCACCAACTAGTCGGTACAGCCGATTGTCCGGCCATTTTTGTAGTCGGCGATTAGTCGGCAAAAAGCACCAACTATCTGGCTTCTTACTTTTTGATTCGATATTTTTTTACTGTAGTATTTAACTTAACTGAACTGTTTTAGTGTAAAAATAAAACAATACAGTATTACAGTATTGTTTTCTTTTTACACTAAAACACTGCTCTGACACGACAGAATCAAGACAGAATGCGAAGTAAACAAAACATGTTTTGACACGCTCGCAAGCGGGGACATTCGAAATTTCCGAATGTCCCCGAAAACGTGATTACAGCCGGCTAGTCAACCAAGTCGTAGACTAGGCATAATTCTAGTAATAAAATTTAACAATTATTATTGTGATTACGTACATGAAGCTTCTTTTTACATTTGGATATTATTTGTTTTTTCTACAAAACTGGTTACGTTGCATGATTTCTGATGGTTTTGTATGAAGTATATTTATTTTATTCTTCATATAAATTAGATTACATAGATTACGGACTGATTGCGGACCTACGACTAAAAGAAAATATTTTTCATGTGTATACTTAGGTTAATATTCCTAATTGGGAACAACATCAACTCAAAATTTTGATAATTTTTAGGTAAAATAAAATATGAATTCCAATATATCACAGAATTTAGTATTTTTTTGTTGCCATTTATAAATTTGTATGCACCAGAGTTTCCAACTCGAAATAAAATCAAGGTCAAATTGTTTAAAACACGGGACGGTCTATTAGTATGGGGCCTTAGTAATGTTTAAGGGGGAGACATGATCTCGATGCTTGAGTAATGCAAGTTCGGGTCGGGAGAGTACGCAAACATCGCACTGCTCATTTCTATTTAATATTGCAGGTCTATTTAGTAATCTGATACCTGGTACCTGGGACACAAGTGCTTTAATTGTTATTCATTTAATTAAATACTGGAATTAGTAAATGGCGTAGCTTATTAACGAATAACAAAAAAAAGCGAAAAATAATTAAGTACGCTATAATCTAAAGCTACGCCCACAATATATTTTGGCTTAAAACAGAAAATGGCGGCGAAAAGTGGCGGAGCCTCTAGAGGGCAATTAAAATTCGTAATAACTCGAAAGCAAAGTCACCGTAAGTTAAACAAAGCGGGAAAAATAATTAATCGCTGACACGGGGCGAATGTCGCAGACGGCATTAGTTAATTTTACGCGCGCAATTGTTTTCACGCAACAAAAGCGCAATGAATTTATTGCAACCTGAATAAATGATAACATCGCGGTGAATTTGATGTCAATATGTGTTAACACTAAGCTATTTAGTTCACGACTCGGACCCCTTTCCGCCCTATCTCCCCACGCACACACCGAGACTTCACCCCATTCACCCCACTCTACAACTGTGTGCGTGACCCACACGTAGGCAAAAGCAATTTTTCACAGGTTATCGTACGCACACAGAGATGCCAAGATGAATGTAGTGAGTCCCTTGCCCCACGAAAAGTTTTGTAGTACAGAATTTGTTCACTAGTTGTGTCTAGACATGCCATGCTTTAAGTTGGAGGTGAATCCTTGGAGACTTGTTTCATGAACTTGCTATGAATAAGTATTGAATTTTTCATTGTAAACGAAGTGGATTGAGTGCTGCTGAGATTATTGCAAAGCAATTGCACTTGAAAGAAATACTAAGAAAATATTAGTTTTATTCTGACGTTAAATTAAATTTAAATTTCTATGTGTGACAAGGATATAATTTTAAATCAATTATTATTTCATGTTAATTCTTCCAACAACATTTAAAAAGGCCACTGTTTGTTTTATGTGTCATTGTATTTCCCAAAAACAAATGTTAACTAAAAATAAGTTTCACCATCAAATAATAATCTGTGTCAACAATCTCAACGTAGCATTTAGGTCACAAAGAACTCAAAACATAGTCAAGTAATATTTTAAGCCATATCGTCGATATTCGATGAAATGCAGCGCCTTTTGTGTCGATTGACATAAAACATAAAATGCTAGAATACCCAAGTGCCGCGGGAAAATCATGGCAAGGGAATGCATCGAAAATGATTATGGAATGTGTTCGAACGAGACGGCAGATTGCAGTCACACGCCGCTCAGTCGGTTAGACAGAGATCAAATATTGAATATCGTAGCCGTGGCGAAAAAGCACAAAGTTTTAGCCGGCGAAAATGGAAAATTGCACCGTTGGGCGCGGGACTAGAGTGGAAAATTTGTTCGGGGCGTTGGCAACATAAGTTGTACTGGGTGCAACCCCCGCGGGGTGGCGGGGTGCTCGGTGGCTCTCAACTGTGGCAGATAATCAATATCCGCTTGGCTTGTGGACACTATAATAATATATGTTATTTTATATCTGTTTCTTTCTGGCGCGCGATTTCGCTATAGGCATCGTCCCTCTCGCACCATTATCTAAAATGGACAGTGGCGTAGATTTGGTAAATGATAACTGTGAGAAAGTATTTATCACGACAATGAAGCGTGATATGTAATTATATAACCTATTTATGGTATAGTGGTGATATGTGTCGTGGGAGGGGTGGTGGTGGCGGGTTTGTTAGCGATATATTTGTTTTTATTGACGGTATCTACGTTGTTCGGGCACGCGATGCGGGCTTCTTCATTACTCGCTGTACTTGACCGAAGTGACTCGTCCACGAAGCGGTATTACCTAATAGACTAATCTAATTGCGTTCACTAATATCAATTTGCTTTAATAGGGTTAATAAATAGGATGATAGTAAAATGTGGGACAAACATTGATTTAAGTCAAGCCTTTAACATACTTTTAATTAACTAATTATTTTTTTCTCCAAATTTTAAATCACACTGAATTTTTACCTACTTTTTATTATTTTGAAAATTTAAACTTACCTGGAGTCCTGCATTTCCTGGAGGAGCCTACCGCAGAGCTGCACAGACGCGGGACCACTGTCTGACACAGATGTGTTGTAGGAGTCAAGCTCGTAGCGCTCGCGCAATCTTGAGTTGTAATTTAAAAGTTGTATGTAAATTAGGTTATTTAGGAAAAAAAAAGAAAATAATAAAAATAAAACTGTAAAGTTTCTAGTAGGTACCCCATATAAGCAAAATATTCGTTGGACAATATAGTTTTTTTTTAACTAATTGTCAGAGTCTCGAGGTGTGCAAGAAACATTCTTGTGTTACGATATTTTCTATTGTACTTAAATATTTTACTCGAAACTAGCCAATTACGACTGTAGTTCGGTTTTGAGTTTAAGAAGAGAATTCAAGTCATGTTTAAGCAATGTTAATAGTCAAATAGCTAGTTTGGCCTAAGTACAGGAATCTCATAAATTGAAGTGAAGAAAATTGAAATTGAGCTTGTATGGGGACTGATGCGATTAAAGAAATTAATTTTATATTTTCATAAACCAAATTGAGACGCTTTACTATATATTCCTTTATTTATGGTTATAGTATCATCGCTGACTATAAAAGATACGCACACAGTTACAAGTTTGTAACATCGATTACTGTGTATATAATAATATTTAATTATTTTATGCAAAATATATAAAAAGGGTTACCCCACCAAAAAGGGCAGTCAGTATCAAGTACAGACCTGTGATTGATTTTCTAATTAATTCGCAAACTGCTAGTTTTGACTACACATGTCACCCTCGTGGGTGGCGATGCAAAGCGTCCCCAAATGATAATGGGGCCGTAACTCGATTGGCCCCCGTTTGTCGTCGATTCGATGAAAAGTCGAACTAGTTTTATCTGGAAATGCGTTCATTGTAAGAATAGTGTACTTGTTTTTTTGGAATGTTTTTTGTGACACGATATGATGTGATACTTGGTTTTATAAGTTTCCAAATTATTCATACGGTTGAAGTACTGAAAATTAAAAGTAATATCACATTTAGATTTTTTACATCAGCGGATATCGCGCGACCCATAAAAATTACATTCACTCTTCTATCATATATAAAAATATATTAGTGGAGACTGAAGTTCTTACCTATACCTTGAATCTACTGTTTTTGTAGTTAAAATTGATATCATAGTTTAAAAAACTATAAAACACACATTTATATGCATTGAACTCGTCTAAACGAATCAAATGAGCCCAAACACGACTGTTTTACTAGTAGTTGTTGTAGAGTTCCACTACCCACTTTTTACTCCATCATCAGCTAAACCGTGCGATTCTGTAAACATAACCGCCCTCACTTCGACACTGAACTCACTTAACGACGATAAGTAATGTGAACCCACTTCATAAAAACAGAGGTTAAGTTAGTTTAGGTGACTTTTAGAGCGAGTTTACCTGCGTGTTCTTCTGTTTATTATTAAATAATTATTTCTTCTAAACTTTCTGTGCGTACTTGTTGGTCTTATTTCTTTCGTTCACTGTCATGTGCTCTAATGAGACTATCTCGGTTAAGGCACAAATTAATGACACGATATATCTCTACTTTCCTTGTTTTATTTCGCACGTGTACGTTTTCTTTTTGTTATTTTCCCTCACGTTTATTGTAGATATTTCCCTGCTTTTATCTGTTGATTTATTTTATTATGTCAACAGTTCAGGGTCTGATTTTCTTTATTACAATTAATTACTTTATATTTTTTGCATATTTGGTTCTTAATAACATGTTTGCCTCTCCATTTAACTTTTCATTGTAACTAAGTTCAATAGTACCATTTTCTTTTGAGGTAAGTGAGTAGTACTTGTAATTACCGTGGTTCTGCAAATACACATGGTAGAAACCACAGAACAGGAATGACACGCTACGCTCCTGTGGTAGAAACGATCATACAAAAATAAAATATACAGTTTATTCTATGGAAATTGTAAAAAAATACATTTTCCATACAAATTAACTGTTTAAGTCGATGATTTTTTCATCTAAATTTATTTTACGGTTTAGATGTTGCTCCCAAAGTAAAAGTTGCTTGTAAACTAGAATAAACTAGACAGTTTATTCTAGTTTACAACATTAGAGTAGTGAAAACAATAAATAAAGACTTATTTATTGTTTTCACTACTCTCTAGGGTCTTACATACAAGGTGTTAATGAAATAACGCAAAACCGTTTAAAAACAACAACTTTTTCCATGACAACAACATCGAATTTTCAATAACAAACTTGACTTTTCCATACAAACTGTTGTCAGCTGGTCGCGGTTTAGTATGGGAAAGGTTATTTTTTTGCGATTTCGCTGTTTTCCTTATAAGAAAAGTTACTGTATTTGAGCAGTAGAATCACCCCCTTGAAGGTTTGCGTTATTTACACCTTAGATACGTTTTGTTACTTAGATAAATTAAGTTATTCCTCAAATTAGTGACTTCATTATTCTCAGTGCTATTGTAATTCGTAACCTATTTACATTACACATTACGAGTACAATGCGGTTCATTGGTATGCAATCGATACGTACCCAGACATGGTTAGTGCCATAATGGATTCCCTTAATATTGTTTGCGGATTATGCTCACACATACCTACCTATCGTGTACCTAATTAAACGCAGCCATTCAACGTGAATCACACAGAGTAATATACGTAATTAATGCTTGCAAATCGAACGTCATAATGCTAATGGAGTGGTTAGGGTTTATACTTGACGGGATGAAGCTGTTTTGTACTTTCAAGTACTGTTGCTTTGGGGTTTGGATATTCACTGGTTAAGGAATTCCAAAACGTCATACTTCTAATATAATTGTGAATAGATATGCTAACAGCTTTTTTCTCTCTTTCTAACAGTTATTCCGCTCGATCTGCCACTGAATCTGCTGCACATTTTTCTTTACTCTATGTAGATAATGATATAATGGAAAGCTCTGTGTATTTAAAAGATCATGATTATGAACAGTACGGCCAAGACGACACAATTACCAACGTTATTGACTAAGTAGCCATGCATGTTTTTGACCAATGATACGTAGACTTTTAGCTACATTAGCTTGTTATTAGTAAAAGGGTTGTAAGTTTTTTAAATTTATTTTTTTAGTATTTTTTTTCAGTTCGCCTATAATGCAAAACTGAGTAATAATGAGAAGCCAATCTTTAAATTTAAATTAGATTTTTTTAAAGGAATCGTATTGTATTAACCCACCAAAAAAATTACAAACTTTCTCAATGTGGAAGCACTGCTCATTTATCCCGATAGGTGTCGTATTGTGTTTGGTCCTGCCATAGTTATTATTTGATCCGTGGTTCTGCCTCTGCTGCCACTGATAAATAATCACTAAGTCAAAGGTTATGCTAAGTTGT
This sequence comes from Anania hortulata, assembly GCA_963576865.1. Taxonomy (NCBI): domain Eukaryota; kingdom Metazoa; phylum Arthropoda; class Insecta; order Lepidoptera; family Crambidae; genus Anania; species Anania hortulata. The sequence continues at coordinate 12,895,594 of OY756396.1, read as the reverse complement.
CAAACTTGCGTCAAACTAGCAAGCACCAAATAATCAAACATTGATATTTACAAGGACATTGGTTGAGAAGACCAAATACGCTAGCGCCATCTAGGATTAGCTTTGCCTGTGCTTCCCTATTGATATTGATGTTTATGTGTTGGTTTACGTCTTAAATTTTCTGAGTAGGTCTATCTGACGTTGACTGTACCTTAAATAATTATTTCGTACCTTTAGGTTTAAATTGCGCTCCAAAGAAAACCTTATTTACTATAAAGTGTAGTCTTTTCAAGTTACTTTTTTCAATTAAGCCGGACACATGGCCGAGTATATTTTCCTGGGGATTATGACCCTTCGACACGTGGTTGCACCCTCGTAGACATATTGCCTCCGACCCTCCGGTGGAGTGACCTCCCGATGCAATTGTGGATCAATTTATGAATCATCCCACAGGCTACACTATTTTAAGAACTCAATTTCGTAGGGTTGAGCTTGCGTTATGCGATATCGTCTGGATTCGGTGAGGAATATTCTGCAGACGCGACGTTGCTATTATTTATGGCGTGTGATGCATGAAAAGATTTTCTTTTTTAGTTGTCTTTGAGCAAAAGGCAGATTTTTATCTTTCTTTATCTATTATTTAAACGCTTTGTACTAAATACTTTTTTAGACCCCGTCGTAACTCTTTTTCGATGTTAACGTGTAAATCTGTGTATCTGTCTGTGATATCGTAGCTCCCAAACGAATGGACCGATTTTGATGTAGTTTTTTTAAAAAATATTACAGAGATGGTCCTTAGCTATTTTATGAAGATCTGTTCAGCCGTTTGAAGGTTATCAGCTCATTTCCTACTTGACAAAAGAATTTTCAGCTTATTAATTTTGAAGACATATTCTGTTTTTTTATCGATGTGTTTTGCGATGGTATTGGTTAAAGAGTAATCAGTTTTTTTATTTTAGTTATTATTCCATTGCGTGCCGGCTAAAATTAGGAATCGAGTCCACAGTGGGATATGGGCACTTGATGGTTACTAGATCTTCTCTAAATGAACATAAGAATAGAAAACAATGCGGTACAGAGATTTTTAAAGAAATAATGCTATACAACAATCGGTTGTTGCGGTCACATATCACAGACAGCCGGGTAAATTGAATTAGTCCAGGCGAGCATGCTGACGTTATACCCTTGAATATAATTAATCTTTATCGTTGATCGTGGGCGGCGGAGTATGTATTGGTACAAAACTACAAACAACATCGCAGCGTATTCTAACTTCTACTACTACATTGCAAGCGGGATTTAGTTTAGGGGTTAAAGATTCAGTTTAATTCGTTAGTTTTAGTTTTAGTTTCTAGCGAAATTTTGTGCTAACGGGGCAAGTAATGCTATTGGTTGTATCGATGCTGTATAATAGTTTTAAAATTGAGTGATTTCCAACGTATAATTTATTTTACGCCGACTTAGTGCTTTTAAACAATAAAACACAAAATAGTATCATACAATAGCTTATAGTTTTCATGATATATAGTTAGACTTATATATATAGTTAAACTTTGTAAAAAAGCAAAGAGCCATAAAAAGCAATTTTAAAAGTAAATTATTGTGTCTATCACACAAGCGCTTAGCCCTTACGGGATTCGATTCTACGCCAGCTTGGTTTCGCCATGGTTTCGCCAGTCGGTCAGTCAATAATAATTGATAAGGTCGTACATGTCGAATTTTGAGAAAATTAAAATATTTAACGTACCCTGCGTACGAAAGATTTGGTGTTTGTGTAAACTAAAGCTAAATGCGTGTATGTAACTGAACTTGAGAACCTAAAATTTGTAAAAATTTGTAAATTAGTTGTTTGTTAATACTTAAAAATACTTAATACTTGTGTAGCCATGGTTCTAATGGTCTGTCCTTGTCCAAGGGTAGAGGAAATCGCTATATTTTTATGTAATAATAACCTTGCCGTGCCATAAACAAGAAAGGTTAATTTAAATCCATAGCAGAAAATTGAAGCAACGGAATAACACACCATTTCAAACGCACATCAAAAACATTTTTTTATGTTGGACAACATCACATACATTGCTCTGATCCTATGATAAGTAGCTTAAGCACTTGTGTTATAGAAATCAGAAACATCGGCAGTACTACATCCAGACCCCAGAAAGTATAGAAATTTCTACATTAACCCGACTGGGAATCGAATCCAGGACTTCAGAGATGGCGACGGCATGCTCGCCTCCTGGCTACGGAGGTCGTCAATATAATAATAACATTATGCTAAGCCATTACCAATGTTACTTAACATGGAAACCAGACATGATTGTGTTTTTTATTTATTTTTGGTGGCTTACGGCTCCATACTTTATAGATTTTGGGGTTGCCTCTTTGCTGACGGTATTTGATTATTATAGTTAACTCATTGTATTTGTAGTCGGAGTAAACGTTTACAAAGAGAAGTTCTTTGAAAGATCACATTTTGTAAAAGAAGCGGTACTAAATAAATAAAGTATGTTAATTTTGTTTTTGTAATTAAATATTAGTAATATTACGTACCGGTATATAAGCCGCCGTAGGCGTAATATAAGCGCAGCGTAGGATAGGATGTCCACCCACAAAGTGAACAGACGACCTGGTAAAGGTGGCAGGAATGCGCTGGATGCCGCTTCTAATCGGCCAATTTGGAAGTCACTGAGAGAGGCCTATGTTCAGCAGTGGACGTCCTATGGCTGAAATGGTGATGATTATGAATATCTCGGATAATATTACACTTAAAAAAAAATTCAGTTGACTGTTTGATGAGCCAACGTTGGTTTCTACACCAGAACACTTGTATTGTTAATGTCCTAGGTAGGTAATGGTTAGAGCAGCCCTCCGGATAGTTTGTGACGTGGGTATTTCCACCTGAGGCCTGTATGACTATAAAATGCCTGTAGTTTATCCTAGAAGAAGGTCTATAATAATATACTAAAAATATGAGTAGATGTATTTTTTTTATGAGGCACTTAATTTTGTATTCGCATTTCATTTCATGTTTTTAGTTATGTTTCTACCAATTAGAGTTACTGCATCCGCGCTATGCTGTGTCGTACAATATTGACACTGGCGTGGAGGGTTGTCGATGCACATTGATTCACCGTTGATTTGCAGTAATTGATCGCCTCGGGCGCGCTGCGACAGGGGTCACCTCGCGAACTGCACTTAACGATTTAACTACCATTCAAAACGTTGACACATTGGTATTTTAACTTTCATCCATTTCATTTTTTCACTTTGTTTTAAAAGTAGTTGTAGTAGTTGTTATAAAATGATTCGGCTTTCCGTTATAAAAAGCGTTTAATTAAAAAACTTGCAAAATCGATAGTTTATCTTAAGTTACAAAAATGTTTGAAAATGCGTTAAGTTCACCTCTAATAGGGTATAAATAAATGAATAGAAACTTGGTTTATTCATTGGCATAATTAAATACTTTGCCAACTACTTCAGAATACTTAAGAATAAAAGTAAAATCAATTTTGTAGACACAAAATTTCCCAAAAAGGAACGTTGAAAATTACACAAAATCCACTCAACATATTGCAATGAAATCGATACTAAAATTGAGTTTTTTTTTGTTTTAATTAATTGATTTGACCAATTTTCTACCGTATATTTTAATAAATAAAGTAAAGTTAGGCAATAAGGCTTCTGACATTATCTGGTTTATTAAAGAAAAAAAAAACTTGTCAGTTTTGTACAGCAAATAGCTAAAAGATGTGTTATTATTTTTAGCTTTTGAGTTTGTGAAGTCAAGAAAATTTACTTCTTTCATCTATTTTTAGTGATAAATCCTAATCAAAACAAATCATAAGAGTGCAAACAAAAGTAAACTGTGCTGAAAGCCGATTTCATCCCTTATTTTTCGACCCTAGGAGGTGAATTTTTTTCCGAAAATTTCTATCATAGATCTTTTAAGTATATAAGCTATTCAATAAAAAAAAGAACCATCAAAATCAGTTCACATTCGTCGAAGATATTGGGTAACATAGATACAAGAACTACGAACTTATTTTCTCAAAAAGCGCTAAATCAATTTCGATAATTTAAATGGGACTAAACTCGGACTGGGATAAATTTATATGGGACTACCTCGAATGTATAATCTACCAAACTAAAAAAATATTATCAAAATCTGTTTATAATTGGCGGAGTAATCGCGTAACATATCTACATACAAAAAAAACATACAGTCAAATTAAGAACCTCCTCCTTTTTTGAGGTCGGTTGAAAAGTAAAGCTCCAATCAAAACTTACAAGTAAAATCTTTATCCAAGTGTATCTTAAATAAAATATGAAGAAAATATGAATTCCAGTTTTAGGATCCCTTAACTTTCTTTGTTCACGATATATTTTAGGTTCTTAGAAAATTGAATTTTCTCGTGTCTTATTTGTTGGAGGGCTCAATTAAAAAGGGCGCTCACCGTTAATCTATATTCTGGCATATAGGAGTGCCGTAACGTCAGCTTAGTTCACGAACTAGTGATGTGCGATAAAATACGTATAAATCTGTCAAGAAACAAACAAAGAGTTTCAGAAATAGTCTTATTTAACGTACCTAATACAAACATCTGTGTATAGGTATTCACATTTGTGACATTTCATCGTGATACAGTTGCTTGACAGTGTCAGTAACACGTGGCATTTATCGTTTCGACAATGTCTGATACGGTCACGGAACAATGTCACGCACTATGATACTAAATGTACCTTTGAAAGCTTTGTGTTCGTGATAGGATATTTAAAATAATAACAATTTTCACATTTAACAGAGCTTATAAGTACTATTTTGACTAAATAACTGAGTTGCATGATATTCATGACGTGAAAGAATATATCGACCTAAAAAGGGAAACCATAACACTCATCAAAAAGGAAAAAATGCTATGGAAAATACACTCATTTCGCCTTTAACCTTCATACAAAATAACTATTTACTTCGACGATTATGGGTACATTTACCACCATTCGGCTTGATGTTACACTTTGTAAGCGAAAACTTAAGAAAAAAAAAATGGAGTATTCTTCCCATAGTATTTTTTGCAACGGTTACTAAATAATAATTTATCCTAGATAGAAAGTGTTATACAGTAACTAAAAGACTTAAGTAGAATTAAAAGTGTCTGTCTACCACTTACCTAGTATTCGTAAAATCGTACTAACTCTTGAAGTCGGATACGAAGTATATAATCGCATCGCATTCGTTTATGAATACCACATCACTATTCGTATCAGCTCGGCGCGTCGAAATTTACATATTATTAATTTACAAGGCAACTCAGACCCGGCTCCAATCTGTGTAATTTGGGTGTTTAGTGCTGCTCCCGTAGTGTCGCACGTTTTGTACACAAAGCTGTAATTACTACAGTTTGACTGGCATCACTGGATGTGATGATAGGATTAACGATTAAATTATGATGTTACTCCGGTAAATGTTTTAGAAATTAATTTAGCTTAGACTCAATGGTCTAATTTAAAAGAAAAACTCCTGAAGCGGCGAAAGTATCGTCGCCTGTAACGTAATCACTCATAAATAATCACAATCATAACAAGCCAATATTTCCACTAAAAACGACATGACCTTAAGTTTACACTAGAGTAAAAAAAACATGTGACAAACATGGTTTCGTTAGGAGAATACATCGAGCACATAACACATAGAGCAGCAACGAAAAATCTTTTTTCGAAACTATATAAACAAACTAAAAACTACCAAACAAAAACAGAATCATCAAAATCAATTCATAATTGGCGGAGTAATCGCGTAACATACATACAAAAAAAAAACAAACAGTCGAATTGAGAACCTCCTCCTTTTTTGAAGTCGGTTGAAAATGGCGGAAAATTTTGTCAAGCAAATTATATGACATTCTACCTTAAAGGGTAGGTACTCAACTCCATGGGAGAATATTTATTTATACTGTAGCTCAACGATCTATTTGGTAGTTTAGTTTATATTTAAAAACATAAAGTAACTCATAATTTCTTCTTTTTTCAACCGACTTCAAAAAAGGAGGAGGTTCTTAATTCGTCGGTATCTTTTTTTATTTTTTTTTTTTTTTTTTTTATGTATGTTCAGCGATCATTCCGTACTGCGTTGACCGATTTCGATTATTATTTTTTTGTTTGAAAGGTAATACTTTCAGAATGGTCCCATATAAATTTGGTTAAATTCTGATGATGGGATCTATAAGAAAATCATCAAACATTGCATAAACTCCGTACCACGCCAACTGATTTTAGTATCTATCTTACCTATATCTCTGCCAAATGTAGACCGATTTTGATGATTCTTTTTTTAATGAATAGCTTATACTTCAAAGATACTATAATAAAATTTTTTGGAAAAAATTTCACCCCTAAGGGTGGAAAAATAGGAAATGAAATCGGTGTTCAGCAGTTAAATTATGTTTGCACTCGTAAGATTTGTTTTGATTGTGATTTATCACTAAAATGGATGAAATAAGTTAATTTTATAAAAAAAATAAAAACCGACTTCAAAAAACTAAAACGCTAAAAATAATCTTAACACTTAAGTACCTAATCAGTTACTTTTGGAGTCGGTGCCAGTCATTGAGAGATCAATGTTTTCGTTTGCACCGACTCCAAAAGTAACTGATTAGGTACTTAAGTGTTAAGATTATTTTTAGCGTTTTAGTTTTTTGAAGTCGGTTTTTATTTTTTTTATAAAATTAACTTATTAATCCACCACCTGCTCATTTTAACAAGTCGTTAGTGATCAAAAGTTTTTCTATTATGGATTCATCATCATCACATCATTTATTTATTATCCAAATGCGGAGTACCTTAAGGCATTCTTCTATCGATATGATCTTAAAGATTGTTAAACTACTTTCAATAAAACATACATTTATAAATTTTAGTAGTAAAAATCACATCACTAAACTCCCTTTTTCGTTTGTTCCAGATTCAAGTAGACTGTAGAATTATCATCATAAAGATAATCACTTGAAAGAACACACAAATCAGATTAACAACTTTTACTATAAGTGTTGCGCTCTATGGAAGTGTACATGGACAAGAGTATGACACAAGGAAAGAGGGTCAGACTGGAAACGTTTTAGGCCGTTTTGGACGCGTCCGCTTCATTTTGCGGATGTATTTTTGCGGAACACCTATCCTAAACAAGGTGTTAATAAAAAAACGCACAACCTTCTAGGGAGTGATTCTACAGCTCAAATACAGCAACTATTACTATGGAGCTAACATCAAAATTGCAAAAAAACCACTTTACTAAACCGCGAAGAGCTGACTTTCATTAGGTAGTGTGGTAAGTAAAAATTTTGCTTTGAAAATTCGATGTTGGTCTGAGGTACCTTTAAGAGGTTTTGCGTTATTTCATTAACACCTTGTATATTCTGTGGAACACACCCAACAAACACGCGCGTGCGCGTGCGCCCGCCCTTGTTCTAGATAAGCTCATTATAGTGTTGTTACATACAGATGAAAATTAAAGTTAGATTAAATTGGAAAAATGAATGATGGAGAAAACAGTTTCAGAAAAAAAGCAGTCATAGAGACTGTCGAGAACACGACATTTAGCCCGTAGACAACACTGAAGTAGGTCCACTTGCACAAACTTAACTTGTCATAATCAACACGTGGTTTTGAATGACAGGTATTCTGTAGAGTGCTGTTTTAATCCAAATTTAAGTTAAATCAAACAAAATTTTTACCAGTGTAACTAAGTTATCTATGTAGTGAAAAATCGTGTCAAATCGGCATTAAATCTAGATTTATGAAAGTAGTGCAATGGGTCCTAAATCTATTTATACCTCTGGTCCATTCGCCTCTGGAATTCCTTACCATTAACAATCAGAAAATCCGAATCGATTTTCTTAAATCGCTATTTTTAAAAATCGGCTTAAAGCACACTTTCTTTTTTCTTGACACAAACTGCCTTCATATCTTAGAATTTTACTGGTCACTGTTGGTCTTGACATTACCTCGCATAAATCAAGTAGTATTAAGTATGTTTAGTGTATGTATGTATATTATTGTTATGTATTTATTTTATTTTATTAATTATTGTATGTATTTTTGTGTATACGTCTATGCCATACATTTTTGCTATCCTATTTGTAGCAGGTAAATTTAAGAATTTTATGAACTCTGCACCATCTTCCCCTTTCTCTAATGGTTGTCTTCTACCTGAAGGTTGTCTGGAAGAGATCGCTATTAGCGATAAGACCGCCTAAATTGTACGTTTTTCTGTAAAAATCATGTGTAACAATTTACTTGTAATGAAGAGTATCTATCTATCTACCTGTCTTAACAGGTCCCTTGTCCAATGTATCACATATTATTCATATCGGTTTTTGCTTATTGTGTCTGCTCTTTGAAAGGAACTGGTTAAAACATCATACTATTTATAAAAAAACTGACTCCTTATGAAGTTTTTGTAAGTTTAACCATAGAATAAATAATAGAGAGCAAGAAGAATATCAACCAAAGCATCAACTAAGTAACTACGTTTAACACATTCTGAACTTTAATTCTACATTTCCGTTTGATCCGGAGGTGTGATTTTAGTTGAAAACTAATCACCCGGCAACTTTGGCGATCTGTTTGTAAATATTGACTTGGAAGGAATTAATTGATTTGAATGAATATTAGACTCTTCGAGGTACCTACGTCATCCACGAATTGGAGTAGTTAATCGGAAAAGTTTTGAGAGTTAGTGGGTGTTTAACATTGCTCGTCATGTCGTTTCGTCAGTGTTAATTCATTTAAATTTCACTTTTTGTTTAAGACAATCATTAACCACTTTCTAGGTAATAGTGCCAGTTATACCTACAAGAAATAAATATTACAACGTTTACGTCGTTTACGTCAACGTTTTTTACAATATTATATAAAGATTATTGTAAGTATTCGACGATCTCAGTAGCCAAGAGGCAAGCTGATTCCGAAAATGAATTTTTCTCCATTGTCTCGGGTCGATGTGGTGTAGTACTTTTTTCGGACAGTCCACCAGGTGTAAATAACTTTGAAGAAAGCGTTTTCAGCTACTCCAGGCAGTTGTGGCGGGCCCTGAAGGCGCTCGTACGTGTCGGGCCAGCCTCATTCTAGCGGGCGTGATCGGGTCCCCGATTCAGAACCGTTCGATAACAAATTGTCGACCGGAAAACCGCGTGACACTATATTATTTACCATTGGTGTCACGTGATTTACCTGTTGACAATTCGTTATCTATCTATAAGAGTTCTAAATCGAGGGCCGGGTCAGTGGCGTGTGCGTAAGGCATCATACTAAGCGACGAACCCGCTAGTGGTGGCTCCGACGGGACCATGACTGCTGAAACAGTCAGGCAGCGCGACCGTGGTCGGCCTCCTTTCTAGTGGACGCGATCTGGCGGTGGCTTACTCGGGCTTTAAGGGTGCCTCAGTAGGGTCGTCAGAAGGAGAGAAAGATTTTTTTTAATTAGACACACACAACAATTCGAAGATAAATTAAAAAGCACAATAACAATTCAAAACAGAAAAGACAATGTTTTTCAATAAACAAAAAAAAAAGAGAAATACTACAGTTAACAAAAAAAAGATGTCTCATTACATTATGGTCCGCGTATCGATGTGGTGTCTAATGGGCAATAGCTCAACGTGTGCTGCAGATAATTGCAGCGCTGATTTTCAGCTGGAGGTGGCTCAAGTCCTTCAGAATTTTCTTTTTTGAAGTAGGTACCTATGTTAATCTATTTTTTGATAACAGTAAGAAGCTAAAAAATTAGTAGACTGTACTGTAGGCTTATCAGCCACGAGTAAGAAGAAATATAGCAGCTATAAGATTAGTGATTGAAGGGTAAAGAAGGTAGAGTCCCCCTTCCATTGATTTGTACTTCATAGAGCCGGAATGAAAAGTAGTGGGTAATATCTTTCATTTGCATATTTTAATTGTAATACGAGGGTGTCCCCCGCTGTGCGAATGTGGCATAAGCAACCGATTTGCATACATAGTCCCGACGCCGGCAACAAATTACTCTATGTGTAAATAAAGTCAAGTAATTGAAATATAAACTGCTCACGAAATTATTAGTAGGCAGTTTATAAACGAATATGTCGTTGAAAAGATTAATTCGTATGAATGATTATTCAAGTTACAATAGAGATCGGTACGAAATAATTGTAAACATTATTTTCAGCATCTTTGGAGGAATTTTCAATATCTGCACTCTATACGTGTAGCTAAATTTTATAATAAATTTTGTATTACATCGTGAGTGCCTTGAATATAAAATCCATGTGTAATATTTTTAACACCTTATTTTACAAGAGAACAGGACTTCTCAGTTTTTAACGCGCGCTAACTAACTATAAATGTTATCAAACCATGTAAATAGTTTTAAACCTACTTCTAACAGTCGTTTTAATTTGATACTTTGGAAGTATGTGACATTTGGATGACAATATAATAATTTAATACCATTGAGATAATCTGTGCCGGAATAGTAGTAGACTCTTCAATGTCTACTTGTAAAACCTTCGTGCTTCGTGCTCATTTGATTTGTTTTGACGAGCATATTAACATATAAAAGTATGTTTCATAGTTTTAAAAAAATATATTGTATAACACCTTTTTATACGTGTACACGCTGCTCGCGCTTATTGTTAAAACTTCTAGTTAATCATTTGCGTGCAGTAATAAACGAGTGTTTAGCGCTCATTCTAAACGTTTCCAGACATCGAGTCGGATATAAATAAAGAATCGAAGTAACAACGATATTTTCGATTACAGGAGAGATGACGTGAGGGTGTGAGAGGCGGCGCCGCGCGCGCGGTGGTACGCCGGTGATGTCACGGCTATTTCTTGTGCTGGCACAGGGATGGCCACTCAATATTATAGGATTACTGAGAACGAGTGTCATTAAATAGCAGATGATTTGTGAGCAGTGACAGATTTAAAAAAATAGAGCTTATACTATTTACCCCACCTGTCTGATAATTTAATCACAGAAATTCAACGTCTATCTCTGAAACAGGTTAGGAATATACGTTAACGTATTTCTCCAATTTTTAGTTCAAGAATATTCTCGTGCAAAAAGGTGTTTGTTAAACGAGGATAGTGTTGTTTTTCAAACAAAAAAGGATTTTTAGAGTTTGATTTGTAGAGATTATAAAACCTACAATTATACTTAATATAAGCAATAATTTTAAAACCATGTTATTCTATCGTTGTTGTTATTTATAAATTAAGCCGAGAATCAGTCTAAATGGCGTGCCTTGGGAGAGGCCGGTGATCAGCACAAGATGCGTCTCCTAGCACACCCCGACTAGACACGTAAGATAAACATACGGGAATCGAACCCGGTCTGCACCCTTTGCCTTCACCGCGAATCACCGCGCCACTGCGTCAATTGGGTCGCCAAATGAATTTACTTAAAATGACAACCACTGCTTGTTTGTGTGTGGCAACCCTACGTTCACAGTTACTAATCGTCCATTTTGAAATTCAATTTTACAGTCGGAACTTGCTTGAAAATAAGCTGTAAGTAGTAATTTTAACTTGTAAATGCATCACTATTAATATTTAATTATACGGTGTAGTGGGCGCATTAAGTTCTTTGAAAGAGTTAAATGGCACTTTTTAACCCATTACATTTCGTGTCACAACATGGTTCAACTTTAAATAACTGCTTAAAATTCGTTTTTGGTAAATAAAACGTAATACGTACATGATTTCTTAAATTTGATTATTATTAATAATATTACTAAAATTATAAAAATCTACGAACTTTTTGTATGGAGCCTGGCATACCTAAAGTTGCAAGTACCTTAAATCGCGATATTTTGGCGTACATCTATAAAACAAACGTCAATCGTCAAAGAAAATAATTACACACAAGAAATGCTCTTTGAAAAATGTGTAATATTTATTTTTATTTACATAAGTCAAACTGAAATTCTAAACAAAGTATGTATATCATTTACGACTTTTTGTTAAAGAGTATTTGTTGTTCGTGGTTATTTTCTCTATCGATTGGCGTATGTTTCATAGCTGTACAACAAAATAAAGCAATTTTAGGTAACTTACAACTTAAGGTATGCCAATAAGGTTCGATGCCTTCATAGTTTGTTTGTTTGTTACTCAATGACGCTTTAACAGAAATTGTTAGTTTAGTTAAGTGCAGTTTATTTCTGCACTTTTATCACGATAAATGTCGCATCGTGTTTGGTCTTTCCCGTAGTGATTATTTGATCAATGGTTTTGTCACTGTTGTCACTAATCAAATATTCACTACGATAAGATGTCAAGCGTATGTCAAACTTTCGTCACACTAGCAAGCACAGTCATCCTTGAGCTACGGCACATCTTGTTTATACAGGGTTACATTTCACGGTAGTGCCAATTTTTCAGGGACCACTCAGAATCAGCAACTAAATCGATCTACTGAAAAAACAAACTCATTTTTTTTTCATTTTTGATTCTTCCATTCTGCATTTGAAAATAGAATACGTAGAAAATTTACGATTACTCTATTAAATTGCATCGTATGTGCACTGCATGAGGTTCTTGTTGGACCGGCGTCGGCGTACGCCTGTGATCGATGATAAATGACGGCGCATCTCGCGTTTCCTCTTTTTTTCAGAAATTTTTAGGTATATTTTTCTCCAGAAATACGACTGAAATTATTTACGATAAATTAGTATTTTATATTGTTATATATACCTTATTTTTAAAAATTTGGCACTACCTTGAAATGTAACCTTGTAAGTATAATAAATATTGGACAACATCACATACATAGAGCTCTGATCCTATGATATTTAGCTTAAGCACTTGTTACAGAAATCAGAAACAATGACGGTACCACACACCCAGACCCGAGACAACATAGAAAAGTTATTTTTCTACATTGACCGACCGAGAATCGAATCCGGGACCTCAGAGATAGCGACACCCAGACCGGTATACTCGCCTCTCGGCTACGGAGATCGCCGGTCGGTCGGCCGGGAAGGTCGAAATAAATGCCGAGTTTCAGTTTTCTGGAACTGAAAACACAGAACAAACGTACAGCCAGAGGGACGGACGGAGGAGACGAAATTGTAAGGGTTTATTTTGCTTCAGAATCCCAAATGACGTGACAAAGTTGACATTAATGCTTTATAGATGGACATTAGCTTCATAAATCATTAATCACAATATACTTACACAAAATAAAGTCATACATACGCTTAACAAACTACAGTTGAAATTATCGAGGAATTCAATAAAATTCTTACAAAACTATTTTTTCGACATCATAAGTGTCAAAGACAATTTACCCCATAGACTTAGAAAAAGCTTCGCTGGTTACCATTTAACGTTTGACATTTTCTGCTTGCCGACTTGCTGTTTGTCCTTGTGTCAGAAACGTTATTTTTGGCTGCCAACATCTAAGTATTGTCGGAGGCCGCTCGATGAAACCCGAGCCCAATCTTATTTTATGGAAATTTCGAATTGGTCAAACGTGAAATAGTCATGACTGGAAAGTTATTGTAGTTCCTACCGTTAACGACGTTTTATTTTTATTTCGGAATCAAGTTGCATAACAGTTTTATTTGTACGTGAAGTCAGCATTATTTAAAATTCAGAATCAAAATGTACAGACAACAGCTCATCAACCTACCACAAAACGACAAATTTTATGAATTGATATTGATCTTTACATGTCGGACTTAAATTTGAAAATCAATTCAATGACCTAACTATTTGGGTAGGTTGACTTGCCGTTGTCTGCCTACCTACTTCTCCTTTTTTATCGACTAAGCCGTGTTTACATATTCGCCATCATCAATTATTGGTCAAAAATGTAAGCAAAGAGTTATTTTAACGGTGATAGTGATAGATATTTTGAAGCTTACTATCATAAGGTTGTTTTTTAAGTGTAAAAATGTTGACATTCGGAATAAAAATGCTCAATAATTTACAAATTACGTTTAGTTTTGAATTATTAAAACAAGATAGGTGTATCATTTTTTTTTTGTATAAAAATTTAGTTTAGAGATTTTATTGCATAATATCTGATATAACGAATGAAACTCTAAAAATAATAATTTAGATTTTCGTTATAGTCGTATTTAGACAGTAGATTACACAAAAAAGCCTTTAGGTCGGACACAAACCGTCCATTCGACTGACGAGCGGCGACTGAAGATCCGCACGAGCAACCTCGGCGTCTCTACATAGAGTCACACACACCGCGACAACAAGGATGCAGTTTCGAAACCAAAACATTACTTCACGGAAATTCTACTGTTTAATATCGGCGGAAAAAAATAGCACAGCAATCCGCTAGTTTAATATAGTTTTCCAGTTTGAATATAAGTAGTAAATAAATTTTAAAAAACCCGACCGAGAATCAAACCCTGGACCTCAGAGATAGCGACGCAAAGTCCGGCGTTCTCGCTTTTCGGTTACGGAGGTCGGAGTAAGTAAGTACAGTTTATACAGGGTTACATTTCAAGGTAGTGCCAGTTTTTCAGGGACCACTCAGAATCACTAACTAAATCGATCTACGTAAAAAACTAACTCTTTTTTTTTCATATTTAATTATTACTATCCGCTGTTAAAAGATGGTACGCGTGGATAATCTTGCCTCATTCATAAAAAATACGCACGCACTATCTCTGTGCAACCTAGAACTGCAAAGTGCAATGCATTACCTATTAGTCACAATGGCGCGCAAAAACAAACCTTAGCCTTTACGTCGTAAGGTTCGCGTCGATGAAATTGCCAACAAAGGACCTTATGCAGTGCACATATTATGGTGCACCGTATGTGCACTGCGTAGGGGCGTTGGTGGCTCGGCGTAGGCTTCGCGACGTACGCCTGTTATTATGAATGATCGAGCTGGTCACGTTGTCATTTTTCCCGTATAATTTCCAATAATAAATAATAATAGTAAAAAAAAAAACGATGAAGACGCACTTATTTATTATATTCTCTAGATTTTATTTTTATAATTGGCACTACCTTCCAATGTAACCCTGTATAACTACATACAAAACGTTTTTTCGCTAAGCATAATAAATAAGAAATATTTTGACAAAATACAAGCTTTTCAAAAATTTTAAGTTATTTCTATTAGTCACAAAACAGTGCTTGTGTATTTGTTCACTGCTAGGTGTGCAACGTGTAAACAAAGGAACCATAAAAAGACCACTCTCCAATAAATCTACCAACATGTACCTACGCACTGAACGGTTTACAAGCTTAATTAATTTACTTACTCCTATTTACCAGAACGCACACATACATCTCTGTTCATAATAAACATAGCACTTCTATTATTTTCATCACGTAATAAAACTAATAACCGATAAAATGCAATCAGTCCGCCAGCCGCCTACTCTTTCCTCTGTGACGTCAAACTTCGTCACAACTTTAGCTACCGCCCGCTTAGCGGCGCTGCAGTCGACTAGGCGCCATCTTTTTAAAAGGTTTTCAGTAAAATATACTGCTTCTGGCTGCAAAACAGTTTTTACCAAGGCTCCACCAACAATTTTAAATTAGTATGAAGGGACTTAAGCTGTTACCATGTATGTGCGGTACAAGAACTTCTAGAAATATTTTTATTTTGTAATTGTTTATCAGACACTGAAGTAGTGGAAGCGGCATCTATTGACGCGTGGCAGTAACAAAATGTTGTCAGCCTCTATCTACAGAGTATGTACAAATTAATACTGCCCAAGTCACTTCCGTATATCCATACGCCATCATTTCGGTGCTAAGTAATTTTTGTGGGCCTAATTTCTAACGCCAATGTAGGTGAACTCTGTGAAAAGTTAATGAAATGGGTTGGGCTTGCGTAAAGTAAATAAGCAAGTTAGAAAACACTTCAGTGGTCGTAATACTTACCTAAATACAATGTCGAATCTTTAAATTTTGTATGCGATTAGTCACTGATTGAAATTGTATCTCCTAATACCTATTGTGGTAAAGTAAACTTAGGTAACTATAAACATGGAAATGTAATGTATGTAGGTAGTCCGTTTTTCTTTGCGTGTCCATTAAATTGACAACAATCTTGACATCCCTTTTTAGGTAATAAAATTATTTATTTAAAAATAAAATAGATAAGTACACAAATATTAACATGGTGTAAATAATCGTTTGACAAGTATCCTTTTTATCTAACAGTTTTATACATTGATATTTTTGTAAAAAGAAAATTCCGAGGTTGTTAATAATGTTGGAAAAGCAAAGAAAACCGGACTCTAGGTATGTTTGCTATCATTAGTCTTGATTGTCTCTTGAACTAATTCTAATGTTAATTAGTAAGAGAGAATCAGAGACACTTAATGTAGACCTAATAATCATAATAGTAATTTGCTTGATTAGTCTAACCGCTATACTTGCTAGGTCCAATTAACTCATAGTCTAGATTGGAATTTAATCCAGTCATTAAACTTGCAAGGAACTATGAATACAAGGCAATGCCTGAATGTTTGAGTGCGTTAGCCAGGGAAAAGTCACTAAACTAGATTCTGGCTAGGCTAGAAGTCTTAGTTATCGTTATTAACTATTTCAATATTTGTATACGGTATCTGAAGAAGTTGACTTCGAAAGTACCTTTATTTTGTTCGAAAAGACTAACCATCGCACCGGTTTCTTTTGAAACTTACTAGTTAAAATTGTGGGCTTGTTACTGGCAAAGTAAAAGGGAAAAATTTAGAAGATCATACATGGACCAAGTGTAGGAAAACTTGGGCTTTATATGGTGTAAGGTTAATTGTAGCTAAACAGTGTTTTATTTTTACTCTATAAAAAATAACAAAACGGTTGAAGTAATGTTATTAGAGCTCACCTTCACATTCAGGCCCCCATAGGTTAAAAAAATGGCATAGAATAGAGCAGAATAGAAAAAAAACTACAAAGTCAACAGCACAGCTCTTAACTTCAGCGATGATAATGATTTATCCACCAGGCTCCTACCAAAAATTCTAACAGTTAACAATTTTATTTCGGTGGGTACAACACAAACAATATAAAAGATCGAGATTGTTTTATTGATCCACTTCAATATTAACCCATTACGAAGAAAAACCATCCTGCGTAGAATCGATAAGCAAAGGATGTAATATCCATCGCTATATTAGGCCGACATACAAGCCGGTGACCTCCAATTTTTCAGGTCGTGGGTCTTTTATCGACACTTACCCATCGATAACCGTGTCCTGGTTTTATCACACCAATAATTCCTTAAGATTAGAAGCTGAAGGTGCCGTATTTTTACGAATTGCTCGCTCGATAACGCTCACGATTTATCCACGATATTTAACGTTGGGTGCAATCTGGATGGAGATTTGGAGAAATGGCGTGTATAAATGTTAGTTTAAGCTGATTAATTTTGAAAGTTAAGTTAAAACTAATACATAAATAACCGAAGATGTACACAGTGATTAACTAAACCTGGATTAATTATAAGTATATTTAATTCCAAAGGCTCATCAGAACAATTCTGCTGCTCTTAGCTTAACAACTACTAAGTATCCGTGAGCCTTTCTTTTAGTAATCTGTGTGATATAGGTATCGTACGTGATTTTCAGGCGAACTCTCTTAGACCAAGTTAATAATCCTAGAATGAAGGTTCCGCTAACCTAATAGAGATCTAGTACAACAATAATCAAGAATACAAGCGGAAGTGGGTCGCTCAATGGCCACTCTAAATGGACCTGGCTTTAATCTACATTTCCACATGAAACTGGAGCATTTTCCTACGTTGCACGATGTGCCAGGGATCTACTAATGCTAGACGTGAAGTTGTGAGCGCTTATAATTTATTCACATCACAATGCCTGAAGTACCTGTGTTTTACAATTTTTCAATTCCCCTACCGCATGTCAACTCTGCCTGTAAGTAGTCAGTGTAACTGTGTAGGGTTTGCAAACGGACAATATTAATTCGAGGTCATGTCGGGACAAAAGGGAAAAACTGACACACAATTCCTAAAGTCAACATCAGGGGTATTAAATACTAAAATGCGAACGTTTATTTCAGTGAAGACTTTTCGATGTAGTGAAAATGTTTTTGTAATTTTTAAACGCTCGAGGTTTTGCACTAAAACTTTATGGGAGCCCATTCTTCATCTTGTCTCGTAAACGATGCCATAGTGGGACCACCCAAGTACAATTATCCACAATCTGGCCTCGCAATGATCCACCATCTGGTCTATTTTATGTCTTCGATAAATTACAAGAGAATATCAAAAACACTAACGGTTTGTCGATTTAGATCGCCATTGCACACCTCTGAAATAAAGCAGTTGAAGAGCAGTAGAATTTTATTAATAATTACAAAATAGCGTTCAGCTAAATGAAAAAAATAGATTTCTCGACAAGTAGGTAACATTAGATCTTTTTATTCAAAGATTCTTAATATACGGAATGATATGAAACTTCGAAACAATAAACTTCAGAATATCCAAATTATCTAAATAAAATAAGAAAGGTTTATTCATACCAAAAAACTAAGACAGTAGTAGACTATCACAATAAGTATTAATAACGAAAAACTAAATTAAGCACGCTTTAACTGAGGCCCCCAAACGTGATGATCTAATTGTGAAGATAAAACAATGGACATGGTGTTATCTACTCGTATCTACTCGTATCATAGATAATAAATATACATAGCTTTATTAAACTGTGGGCAAACCAAACAGTACGTGTTACCGTGAATTATTATTTTGGGTTATAATCACGGTAATTAACAATAAGGAAATCGATTATCTTTGGCTTATTGCTTAATTTTTTTCTCATTTAAGTTTATCATTATTGGCCACCTCATCTTGTCAGATGATTGTAGTTGCAGTGCCTGTTATATATCAACATCATTTGATGATCATCATCATCATCCTATCAGCCAACTGCCGTCCACTGCTGGACGTAAGCCTCCCCCAAAGAGCGCCAAAGAGCACGATCTCCCTACTCCTATATTATACAGGGTTATTTGTAAAACATCAACAACCTCCTAGGGGCTGATTCTAGTGCTCAAATACAAAAAATTTTTCTATGAAACCAACACTGAGAAATCTAAAAAAAATTTTTACTGCTCCATACAAACTGATGTCAGCTTAGTATGGGGAAGTGTATTTTTTTGTGATTTCAATGTTGGTCCCATAGAAAAGGTTCTTGTATTGGAGCACTAGAATCAGCCCTTAGGAGGTTGTTGATGTTTTACTAATAACCCTGTATTTTTAATAATACCAAAATCAGTTTTTAATTATAATCTGTAGTGGATGTTATTATTACTAAAAAGTATTTTTAAATTCTAAATCGATATTAAGACAAGTTGTTTGTTTATCCAATAAATAGTGTTAATGTATCGAAAAAAGCAAAACACAAGTCTATTAAAATTCAATTAGTAATCATGCTGACATATAAAATTACAAAAATAAAAGCAAATCCGACCCGACACGGCGATTGCGCCGTTCGGCCATAAGATAAACATCGTTTTTCCAAGAATAACGATTGGTGAAGGAATGCGTGATGTAAAACACCTATTTCAAATGCTTATTTGAATTACGATGGTAAAATTGTATGTTGCAAAGATGAAAATCTGGACTATCTTCTTACGTGGAGAGACGATTATAAATGAACAAATTATTTCAAAAGTAAATAAATGTTTCTGAAGTGTAATAAGTTACCATGTGGTAAACAAAATGATATGTACCTACATTCTGAAACTGTATTTTGTGTCACCGGTATTCCTTTAATTTTACCTGTGTTTGTGTTTGGTTTTGCACTCGAAAAATACGAAGGCAGTAGAAACGTCACAATGTTCTCACATTTGCCAGCTACTCGCCGCTAGATGGCTATACCAGTCTAAAGTTGACTCGTCGTCTCGCAAGCGAGTTATCGCGCCCGTTGGCATGCTGCCGCAAACGAGTTTGGAAAGCTTAGATTTTCCCCGAGAGCGTAGCGGTTTTGGCTGGCTAATTGCTGAGTAGATAATAATTTAACTTTATACTGATTTGCTATTTAGCATTTAAGTTCGTATGCATAGGTTCTGAATTCAGGAATTGTAGTTTTAAATTAGATTTTTACCTTTATGATTTTTCATGACAAATAACTAAAATTCACAAAAAACGCTGTATTGTAGGTATGTTGGTTTTAAAAGCAACGACACAATAACTCCTAAACTCAAATACGATGAATAAAGAATGGTTTTTACCTGCTGAATCCATAATTGTCTATTCATAAAGACATGTACCTAATTTTATTAATTACTTACTTAAATTAATATAACGATAAAGAACCGGTGCACGCGTGCTCAGCAATTATTACAAATAAGAGACAAAAGAATAAAGGGAATAATATTTTATATTGCTTTAGCGATCAGCTGCTCTCCGCAGGACAAATGGTAGAAGTCAACTCTAATCCACATGTGCAGTGACACCTGGCGGTCGCGCGCGTCATCTTTCAAACTCAGTTATCATAGCAAGTATAATCTATTCGCCGACACACTCGACTCGCCGCTATAAAAAGCCAATATAAACCTAAACGTCGCTGAGATCGCCCGCATTATCTCGTGATTATCGCGTGTCAAAACATCGCCACGCTCGCGATACTTCGCATGTAATCTGATAAACGATGTACTCTGCACGCTTCGCGCTCCACCGCCTACCTCTTCCAACATGAGCCATCTGTAGCGTGCCGTCTCATTCGTACGGTCATCCGTTTCATTCATGCGCGGTACACCTCGGCGGTGGCGCACTGTTTACAGACACAAACAAACAGTACAGCAAACCGCTTAGCTTTAAGTACGAGACCGTGAAAGTGATATTGTCAAGTGCGTCTATCTCGCTCTAGAAGCCGAGCGGTGAATGCTCTGGGCACCGATAGATGTCGCTAGCAGTTTCGTTTTGTGGTCGCGAATGAAGTAAATGTCACAATAATTTGGGCGCGACGTTGCCGGTCTTCGCCACCCGTGCGCGAGTTTATGAAGCGGCAAGTTAATTGTGCGGCTTTGTTCAGTCTTATGTTTAGGGATGTAGAGTTTAAGATTGGATAGTTGGGTGTCGGTATTAGGTTTGTGTTTTGGTGTGCTCGTCACGTAAACGTAACGAGCGTGGTACACACACGTACGCGGCTGTCAGTAGGTAGCTAATGCGAGTCACTGTGATCGCTTATTGTGGTAGAGCGCCCGCGCGGTTTATAGCGTTTAATTCAATTTAGTAATTGATACGTTTGTCGGTTGACTTTATCGCTTTAATGGTCTACATCTTTTTAGACTATGAAAATGGCAGGAGTAAAGAAATGGATTAGCGCAGTTCAATAAGAATAATTTACCTAATAAAGAAAACCCTACTTACATTTTAATTTAACAAGTACCTAATCATTAAGATTAAATTATAATAAATAACATTTATTAACTATCAGTAAAGCCTACATTTTAAAATCATTAAGTAGCATGTGATGTATTTTTAATATTTATTGTAAATAAATTGGTACCTAGACTAATTAATTAGGTATATTAAAAACTGTAATACTATTTGCTATTGAAAGTGTTTTTAATAAAGTCAATAACTTAAGAAGTTACTTGAATTTATGTAGTTATGTAATTTTTTGATTAAGGCTCACTGTGATTTGCTTGTCAATGTCAATCATAAGTATCACAACTAACAATTATGTTAGATAATAACGATGTTCTATACACGTATAAAACAATTTAATTAGCTAATGAGATATTAAAAATCACTAATCGCCAGGCTCATTAATCTAAGAGAGCGAAACCAAATAAGAGCAAATTGTCAAGCTGACAACTCCCTAAACATGGTAATTCACGCGCCGCATTCTTCGATACTTCGCTCGAGCCGTTGCGGCTCACACACAGTTACAAAACATTCTCATTGCCTTAATACATCTTTTTTAATCAACTTCAAAACCGACCTAATATCTATCATAATAAAGAGCATAATATACCCTAGTCGACATACGACGTTTTCCACCGAAGCAAACCATCGCACACATGGAGCATTTATGAGTACAGTAGTCGACGTGTTGTGTACAATATGACGTTCTCGTATTGTACCTACTATTATAAATGAAATGTGTAGCTTTCACGAGAGCACACAAGCGTAACGCGATGTTTCGTCAATCCCTCTCATTTTAATTTAAACCTAAATTACTTAACATAAGGTGGGTATTGGAGTTTACCGATCGTTTTTGGCTTACAATCTTTTTGTATCAAACAAACCACGGGTGTCGGTAAACGCGTGACCTGTTATTGTGTGTATTAGGTTGCTTTAATCACAATTTCGAGTGGGCTGCGATATGACTTTCGAACTGACGACCTAGCAACACCGCTAAATTGAATTTTTATGTTTAATGGACATTATTTAATTTGCCCGCGGATTTCGATTCGTTGGGACGGCGCGAGTCGGGTAGAAGAAAAACAAGTTAACTTTGTAATTGCAAACTGATTTTACGTTTGATGTTTACGAATAAGTAATATAATATTAATGATATAGCACAATATTTTTACAATCTATGAATCATTTAATAAATTTTAATGTAGTCATCTTGAGCTTTATATTAATAAACAAGCTCAAGTATTAAAGATTTTCGAGTGAGAATTACTACATTACGAATAAGATGGGAACTCACGACGTTAATGAAGCGAGTCAATATGTATTTTCAAAAACTTTTTTTCGTCTGTCACGATTTATCATATACGACGTGACACCTCAGAACAATAATTCTGAGCTATCACGTCGTGTCGTGTGTCCACTCCGAAGATGATAAATCTAAAGGGAGCTCGCATGTCAAATCCATCAATAGATGGAAATCACAATGAAAAAGATAAAACATAAAACTAAATTAATAATTAAGTTTATTATACTTTTGCAATTATCAGCAAGTTCAAAAACAGTGAGACAATTTCCCTCTGAACAATCTCAAATTTTAGGTGATACGCTAATTAAGTACTAACTAAATATATTATCACCATAGGTCACTAGAGTCCGGTGCGAGTTCTCGATAGAATTTGACTAACGCTTATACGCACATTTGCACAGAAAAGAAAAATCATGCTACCAGAGGGCGCCACCCCGTACGCCATACATATTCTCGTTTACGTGCTAGCGAAAATATCGAGTAAAATTTGATATTGCCATCGAACTTCCTCATGGTCAAATTTATTTTTATTTATTTTGGTAAACTAATAATAACATAACTTAGCAAGCAGCGATACACTATTAAATTAAATAAATATAGGTTCCATAGTAAAAGTTTTTGTATATTATGAGCAGTAGCATTATTAGGTACCCGTAAGAAGAAAGATATTATCTAATAAAATAGGACTTTTAAATATAACTATACAAATGATGACTCTTGTTTAATTTGAAATGTTTTAAACTGATGCAAAAAGTGTTATAATCGCTAAAGGTGAATAGCTACGTTATTGTGCTGGTCCAGGCGGCGGCCAAGTAAATTAGAGAGCGACCGGACTATAACTAAACTAAGAGGAGTTGAACTGGCGCTCGGACGAAATAATAGAGTGGATACGTCAGCTCATTTTCAAAATATTTTTAAAATATGATTAAGTTTCAGTGGTTAAAAATCATGAGAAATGTGTGATTTGACGTAGCTACACAGATAAACGCGCTTTTAGATGTGTTCAGTATAAATCTTATTGTCCGATTCAATTTCACAGACAATTACTTGACAAATAGTTTTGCATAACTATACATAACTGTGATAATGTATGATTATGGGCAAAAAAGTCTACATTCCAATGAGGTAAATTACTATGGTCCAACGTATACATGGCACCATCAGAATCTGTTAATGGCGGTGGAACTGATTGTTTTGAATAACTATTTACTTAGCTTGAATACTTTATGTAGCGATTTTTATACGGAAAAAAGCTGCTCGATGTTGTCAAATTTTTTATTTTAGCAGATAACAATTCTACCACTCATTAACACATTTCGATACCTTACCCGTAAGTACAATGAACTGCAATAATGCACAATTATCGTGATACTTAGTTCCGCGCCGCTACGTTACGTGTTTACATAGCGATAAACGAAAATATCAATTATGTAAAAATATTGTTTAAGTTTAAGTGTAGTTACTTACCTATACTTGGTTAGTAGTATCTAAAATATTCAAGATCTTCATAACTGCTAGATAATATGTGCGTCCTTTTCAAACTTCCAGGGTAACCTTTTATTTTCAAATATTTTTTGAAAAAAAAAATTAAGTCAAATATTATCTTTGATATAGTAAAATAGCATTAATTGTGAATGCAAATAATAAAGACAGTTTAAAGTCTTATAGTAGTAACTGCCTTTACTGTTTAGGGGTAAAAAGTGTTTTTCCTTATCTAAAACTTAATAACCTTTTAGTAATGGCGATTCCTGAAATCGAGAATAAAAACATAGAAGTAGATACATGCATGTCTTTGCAAAGCAAATAAGAGTACAAATACATAAATCTTGTCCAATGATTTTGAGCGAATAATCTGTTTATAAAATTATAAACCAAAAATCATCACATTACCTTCATTGGACCCAGTGATTTAAAGTTAACTCATAACATGGTTAAGCTTCGTTTAATCGGGATTATCCACTTGACGCTGCTGTTTGCCAGAAGCAGGAATGCAGCTCAGCGACTGCAGTGATGCATATCGTTGTATGTATGGTGCATATGCGCCCCTCCCGCCCCCCCGCTGCCTACCGTCTTTGTTTTCCCATTATACTTATGCGGGTTTGTAACTTGGGAGATGATTTAGGTGGATCTTGTGCAATAATATGAGCAGCTTTCGTGAATTGTAACACTTGACTTTAATGGTCATTAGTACCGAGAAGTGCAGGTGTTTATTCGGTTTCATAGTTTTTAGTTTGACCCCAAACTTTTGGTTTAGTTACTGTCACGAATAAAATAGATAGACGCACGAATAGACTCAAAAACAAAAGAGTGGATACAAATAAAATTAAGAGCCTAAGTTCTGTAATATAAATTAAAATATGTATTTTGCTTAAAATAAAAAAACGTGTTCTGTAATCTATCAATCAAAAATCTTGTAAATTATTTTTAAGTCATATTTCAAATTCGAGATGGTAGTTTAAATAATACTTCCTGATGTAATTGTTTAACTAATGTTGAGTTGTTTTTAATAGACACAGTAAAAAAGACTTCAACGCGCCTTAACTTAGTTGTACTATTAAGCACAAATACATAACCTAACGTTTTATTTTAGTTTATGTTTAATCGCAAATACTTCATAACCAGATTTTACATTGGAAAACGTAAACGTAATGTAAAGGTAAAATTAAAAATAATTAATTAAAATAGAGCACCACAACCACACACGGACCTTAATCCAAAAGTCGCTTGAAATAACAGTAGTCTATGGTTTTGGTTGTTGTTTGATATTTGCCGATAACGACGCCGGTGACCTGAGAGCCAAGTATGAGATATATAAAAATCGCATCGCATAATAAATATATTTTTTACAAAACAATTTTAAATAAAATATAAGTATAGAACGAATTGACAGAAAGCATCCAAAGACGGCATATTTATGATAAGTAAGATAAAACGATAATAACGATAATAAAACGTCTTCATAGAAATCCATAATTATTAAACTTAGTTACACTTCGTAACCATAAAATAAATAAATACATAATTAAATATTAAATATTGGACAACATCCCATACATTGCTCTGATGCTAAGGTAGGTAGCTAAAGCATATGTTATAAAAATTTTTTTTTAAAAAAAACGACTCAAAACAATAAAAAGCTAGAAATATTTTTAACAGGTAAGTACCTAATCAGTTACTTTTGGAGTCGGTGCAACGAAAACATTCAAACTCTGATCAGCTTGCACCGACACCAAAAGTACCTGATTAGGTACTTACGTGTTAAAATTATTTCTAGCTTTTTAGTGTTTTGAAGTCGGTTTTATTTTTTTAAATAAAATTTATTTATTTCATCTATTTTTAGTGATAAATCCCTATCTAACTGCTAAACACCAATTTCATCTTCTTTTTTCTCACCCTTAGGCCATTTTTTTTTCGAAAATTTTTACCATAGTATCTTTGAAGTATTAGCTATTCAATAAAAAAGACACATTAGAATCGGTGTACATTTGTCGAAGATATTGGGTAACAGATACCAAGAATCACGAAGCAAAACATTATTTGGGTATATATTTTGTTATTTTCTCAAAAACTGCCTAATCAATTTAGATAAAATTTATATGGGACCACCTCTAAAGTTTGATCTACCAAACAAAAGAAGAATCATCGAAATCGATCCATAATTCGCGGAGTAATTACGTAACATATAAACAAAAAAAAAACATACAGTCGAATTGAGAACCTCCTCCTTTTTTGAAGTCGGTTGAAATTAGAAACAACGACGGTACCACAACACCCAGACCCGAAACAACATAGAAAATTGCTACCAAGTTGTGAAATTCAGGTTACAAGGTTACAAATCCATTTTGTTTATTTTAGAATAGCTTGTGTGTATGTGTATGTGTTTGTGTACGTAATAAAATTAAAAAAAGGGTAGCTGGCATTCCTCTTCTATCTTCTAGCGCTTTGACCTTTTTGCAGTCAAATGGGATGCTTGCAGATTGACATTGGTCAATATTAGACATCGGGAACGTTTATTGAACGTGTTTATTTATTCGTTTATTCGAAAATCTTCATCTACGGAAATACGTTTTCTTATAAAAATGTTTAAGTTTGCGTTTATCGCGAGTCAGTAGCTGGGTATATGCTAAAGACCCAGCTCCTGACT
The DNA here is from genome assembly GCA_963576865.1 of Anania hortulata. Lineage (NCBI taxonomy): Eukaryota > Metazoa > Arthropoda > Insecta > Lepidoptera > Crambidae > Anania > Anania hortulata. The sequence goes on along the minus strand of OY756396.1, from coordinate 12,868,822 downwards.
TAAAATCCAACACTCATCCCTATTCCATAATCTGGAAAGCGAATAAAAGAGAGAGAGGGCACTATATGGTCTGCATTGAATCGCTAAAGCAATATCGTCCAATATTCACGTCTACGGTCATATCATTTTGTCGGCTACAGTAAACTTTGAACTCTATCTTTTTTAAAACAGGGTTTGTTTTTGTGTGTGAAATCAGTGAAAACAAGACGTTTTGAGGTAGAACCGTTAGTGTTGTGTGAGTAAAATTAAAGGGAGTTTTTCTGTTTGAGGGAAATGTATCAGTTAGTATACCGTTGTTAGATGAGTATTTTAAGGGAAATGAGATGTGTTTTACACTCTCAATACAATTTGCGAATAAAAAGTTTATAGGTATTCGTGTTTTCTTACTTTACTTATTAATTAAGACAAAAAGGTAGGTACACACAAATAATGGGCACCATCATATAATATTAGGAATGTTAAGTTTTAATAATTGTTTATCTTAATTAAGATTAAAATAAAATTTGCTGCTAAATAACAGAGTAGCGAAACAAAAGAAAACTTATAAAAACGTTCGCTGTGTGGTGGCGCGGTGGAATTAAAAGGAGTAAGTACTGCATTATACAAAAGAAGCCTGATTACACGTCACAAGTAAGGAACCCTTTGTTTCTTGCCTGTTTGTTTCTGGAATGTACGAAAATAGGTACATAATATACCTTTACTTCAGTTATGTAAAAGACAACTTGTTTATTCACTTTGATTGGCTAGATTTTAAGAACCTAAGCCATAATTGTAACCATTCATAGATTCAAATAAATGATTTAACAATAATTATTTATATTCATTTAGAAAATTAAATAACAATCTGATTACTTTAAACGCGTTTCGCATACTTATATCAGAAACGGCTCTAACGACTTGGATACAATTTTGTATTAAGACAAGGTTTTTTTTAAGTATACGTTTATTGTTGTATTTCTTGTAAAATGGGAACTTTACACACAAAAAAAACGTTTTTTTTTCAAACTATTTTTAGAGCCTTATAACGGCTCTCATGCTGGATCTTTAATAAAGCGCCATCTCGTATTTTTGTGGTACTTGTATTGTTGCCGACGAATAACAATCAAGTGTTACCTCAAAATTTTGTGAGGTGGCGCTATAAGATACCGAGCTTTGCTCGATAAAAATAAATATAAATATTGGACAACATCACATACATTGCTCTGATCCTAAGGTGAGTAGCTAAAAGCACTTGTATTATAGAAATCCGAAACAACGACGGTACCACAACACCCAGACCCGAGACAACATAGAAAAGTTAATTTTCTACATTAACCAAGAATCGAAACCGAAACCTTAGAAATCACACCAAGTCCAGACTTAACTTTGCTATAATAATATTGTCTCGGATCTGGGTGTCGTTGTTTTTTATTTCTGTAACACAAGTGCTTTGACTTCATACCATAGGATCATAAAAATTTAGGTATGTAATTTAGTCCGATATATAAAATATGGTCTTATTCAGTTTTAATTACTTGATAGCATTGATGACAGCGTAAACTCAAAGTAGTATAGATAGATACTCTTTATTGCACGATTTTTACAGAAGGATGTACAATTTAGGCAGTCTTATCGCTAATAGCGATCTCTTCCAGACAACCTTTAGGTAGTGGACAACCATTAAAGAAAGGGGAAGGTGTTGCAGAGTTCTTGAAATTCTTACCTGATACAAATAGGATTGCATAAATTTATGGCATAGACGTATACATACAGTAATAAATAAATAAAAATAAAATAAAATAAATACATAACAATAATTATACATACATACATTAAACATACTTAATAGTACTTGATAATGCGAGGAGAGGTCGAGACTAACAGTGACCAGTAATATTTTAAGATATAAAGGCAGTTCGTGTCAAGAAGAAAGAAAGTGTGCTTTAAGCCGATTTAAAAAAAAAGCAAACGATTCGGATTTTCTGATTGTTAATATATAGTAGTGTCATGTTGAAGGAAGCTCATTTAGCGTTAAATATGCGTTAACGCTGCCATAATTTGCTAAGTTCAATACCAGTAAGGTTCATTTATGGCTTAATTTGTTAAATATAACACAATTTTACAGCGACAAAAACCATAATCCAGGCCCCAATTTAGTACATAGTTAGTAATATACATCGAGTACATACCCTATAGAGCAGCAATACAAACCATGTTTCTCCGAAACTAGTAAGTGATTTTTCACTTGCATTTAGTATGAAATGACAACTCCTGTCAACGCTCGCCCATACAAAAAGCATAGATACAGATTAAAAAATGGCAAACAATTTTGAAATCATATGACATTTCTACTCTATAGGATTGTGCTCCATGGTAATATACCATAGTACATTTTAATCTTCTGTTGCTTTAAACTTATTAACTGTTTGCTTACTAAGAAATGTCAAAGCATATTTCCTATGAACTAAATATTTTATTATGAGTTAACTGCACTCGTAGCACTGCTACGGCGTAGCCGAGCATTATCTCGTAGCATTATACTTTAATATAAAATTTCCAGAATTTCACATTTTGTTTATTTAAGTTATTATAAGTTATTAGATTACGATGAGCTTTGATTAATACGTGCCATTTGTTTTTGAGGATTAACTTTTTAACCGAAAAATATGAGGAGGTTCTCAATTCGACTGTATGTTTTTTTTTGTATGTATGTTACGCGATTACTCCGCCAATTATGAATCGATTTTGATGGATTTTTGTTTGGTAGATCATACTTCCGAGGTCACATATAAAGTTTATTGAAATAATTTACGCAGTTTAAAAAATATATATATACCTAGATAATGTTGTGGTTCGTGATTCTTGTATCTATGTTACCCAATATCTTCGACAACTGTAAACGAATTTTGATGATTCTTTTTTTATTGAATAGCTAATACTTCAAAGATACTAAAGTGAAGATTTTCGGAAAAAAAATTACCCCTAAAGGTGAAAAAAAAAGGATGAAATCGGTTTTTTTGTAGTTAGATTAGGATTTATCACTAAAAATAGAAATAAATAAATTTTATGAAAAAAAACCGACAAACACTAAAAAGCTAAAAATAATATTAACACGTAAAAGTACCTAATCTTTTGGAGTCGGTGCAAGCTGATCAGAGTTTGAATGTTTTCGTTGCACCGACTCCAAAAATAACTGATTAGGTACCTACTTACGTGTCAATATTATTTTTACCTTTTTAGTGTTTTGAAGTTGTTTTTTTTTTATAAATAAAAAATATTATTTGTTATATTTTTGTTTAGATAAGTTTAGTTAGGTGTTAAATGTGCGTGACATTTGACTATTTAAATTATATTTAACTATGTCAGGGTTAACTCTTATGGTAAATGATGGTGAATATTATTTGTAATATTAATATTCAATGTTAACCATTATTTGACGCCCGTCTAGTGTATGGTTCGCGCTCCGGACTACTAAGCCAGCGGTTTCGTTCGAATCCTGCAAATCGCGAATTTTTATGTGATAATCACGAGCATTTGTACCTAAGTCATGGATGTTAATAAAATTATTTAAGTATGTTTATCCGTTACATAGTCGCCATAGTACATGTTTAGTTTGGGGTTAGATTTAATTGGTGTGATTGTGAATACAATTTATTATTTTATTGAAACCCGCAACGCTGTCTCAGAACGGGTCACCGTAACAATGTTCTCTATTGTGTCTGGTTTTGCCGGGGTCACAATACCTAGCAAGTATCTTCTTAGTGCTTTATTCTGTCGGGGTACGGCAAGTCGGGCAAATTACCTACATTTTAAAGGATTTCGGACCAGGAGGCCTACTATGTGTAAAATGTTTCGTTCGTTCGGACGTATAAACCTAATGAATTAGAATAACCATTCACCTTTGTCGATCCTTTGACTAAACATGAACAGCCTAAATTGTACATCTTTCTGTAAAAATCATGTGTATTTTACTTGTATGATGTGCAATAAAGAGTATCTATCTATCTATCTGAAATTATCCTGGTAAAAAACACGACCGTTTTCAATTGTTTATAAATTGTCAAAAGTTTTACACAAGTAGATGGTATTTTAATTTGTTAGGTTTATACGAAACATTTTCGTAGTAAGCCTCCAGAACTAGTGCTATCTGAATGTTTCAGATGTATTATTCGTTTTCCCTCATCGCATAGAAATGAAAAGATACAAAATTTATTTGTTTGCTTGAAAGTAGTATAAATCCGTATAGTTTGTTACATCCGTTCGAATCCACGCCTCACGTGAGTAAGACAAGACTTTGACCACTGTGCTATGTTGCAGGAATAATGTGAATCTATATATATATATATAACAAAGTCAGTTTAGTTACAGAATAACTATTAAAACAACAGAAAAATTCACAAAAAATGTATGAAGTGGCGGTACGAAGTTCGCTGGTTCAGCTAGTAATATATTAAAAACAGAAATTTGGAATATGTCTTTTTATTTTTATACTTACATAACTTTATTCTAAGAATTTATCTTTCGAAATGATGATACCAAACTGACTTTACCATGGTATATGGATACCTTCCATAGGATATGTTAGCACATAACTTTTTCGGCCTTATAGGGTCATAACCTAACACCATGTACAATGTGGAGATATTTAAGTTTTAACTTACTTCTTTTCTTTTGGTAAAACACCAGATCTTAAGCGGTAATTCGAAAGCTAAATAATACTACTTTCATACTACGTTGTGAATATTATAAGAAGTGCAATGCTCCTTACTATAGGTACGGCGTTGGTACGATGGTTGGCGCGTACCTTTATTTGTAGTTACAGTCAACATCAAAAGTAGCTTAGGATCTTAATTATCCAAAATAATCTCATTGCATAACACATCACGATAGACTGACAAAATTGCTACGTAAAAGCCAAATAAAGAAGTCAGGTTAATAATTATAAAAAAATATAAAAACTTTTTTTTTTTTTCTCACTCAAATCAATAAGCAATCATGCTACAAGAACTTATATTAGCGCAACTTAAAATAATATTTGTGAGAGAAACTGGTGCCTGAAAAAGGCATTTTGCAAGCCTGTGTTACAGGTCACCAGGTTCTCCCACCCCTGGCTTTTACAATATAAGTTACTATCACTAGACCTCATCAAATATAATACTATTTATTTTGTGTTACATTTATGTAAAAGTACTTCTAGGTTGATTTATTGCTTTTTATTATAACTAAAACAGCTAGTACAGAAAAAAAAAGATATTTTTGATCTTTGATCTTGATTCTGATTGTACAAGATTATTGCTGAATTAACTTACTGAATGCCGAGCGGTCGCATGAGACCACGTAACAGTTTTTTTATTATTATATCTCGTTTTGCTGGGCTTAGGGGTTAAGCTTACACCTTCGCCCAGCAGCGGGTGCACTAGTGATGCACGACCTACAAGATCTCATAAAATGTACCTTTATGTTAGCAAATAACGAATGCCCAAAGCCACTAGTCTATCCCGCTAATACACGTGCTAAATAACACCGCATTGATCCGGCCCCAAACATTGGCGACGGAGTGGGCAACCTTCGGTAGATTTATTGGGGTGCGCGGAGGGTGGCCGTGCTCCCAAGTCCCAGTATCTGCCACTTTGGGACATTACGCGCTACTTTTTAGTGGATCGAATACGAGGAGTTACACTGATATATAATAAAACCCGAGATACTTATGTTTTGCTTGGTAGATAACTCTTTAGTAAACACAAAATAGAATCAAGCAAAAAAAACTTTTTATATTTTTTTTATACTTATACTAAATTTTATGATTATCATTATATGAGACATATCATCTTTAAATAAGACGGCGTTAATTAACGTGGAACTATGATGTAAGTAAGCAAGAAGCTATTTATTTTTCTATTTGTTTATCAGCACAAATGACAGTGTCTGTCAAAATCTGAAACAGAAAATATTGGTGATAATCTCAAAATGGCTAGAACTGCATTTTAGTAAATTATTTTAGCTATAGAGCAATATACATCGTATTACTGTAACTTAATGGTATTTGATACCAAGCCAAAAGCAGCCAAGTTTAAACTAGCAAGCTCTTGCTGCGTTAAAGTAAAGCTTTCTTGAAAGTGTCTGAAGTAGCTTTGTATATGAAAATACTACTTTGATAGCATTTAAACGGGTAAAATGATTTTTTAATGTAATCACCACTTTAATTATATTTTTTACATTATTAGAAGTGTTTTTTGTTCCTGTTTTTTATTAATATTTATTTGTTTCGATATTTATATTTTCATCTTTTCTTAGTAAAAAGAATAAAATGTACGTTACAGTACGTAAAGCAATGGTTTTTGGGTAAATTTTGATTCCTAGATCGTAATGCGTTCTTCTCAATGTGATTAGTAGTACAAAAGCCTGATTGTAAGTATTAAAGGCTTGCAAAACGTTTTTTTGTGTAACATTTGTAACTTTTTTGTATGAATTTACGAGTAGTTATCTTTTATTTTAAACAAAAGGTTTGTTTCATGTATAATATTAATATGTTTAGTAGTATTATTAAATTTAAATATCCTTAATCTAAATAATTCCTACTAGTTTTTAAATAAAATAAAATTCAAAAACAAACATCAAAATATTATGATTAGTCAATAATTTTAACTTAAGATCTGTAAATAATAACAGTTACAAGTAAAACAAAGCTCAAACATCAAGCGACGCGACGGAACGACGGCGAGACGATGGCGACATTTTTTCAGCAAATTACACGCGAACCAAATGATTACACACCCAAACAGAGTCAAAGAGGCAAACCGTAACACTTCTGAAACTTCCGAAGGCTTTCCGTCCGCCAGAGAGAGATGGAGGACGCTGTCTCCTACCACTGAAACTCGACGACCGCCTTTATATAAAAACTTTTTGAAAAACCACTTTCACTGTTTTACACGACGGCTCAAATAGGATTGTAATGTTTTTAAATTTCATATAGTATGTAAGTGAGTTTTTTTATTCCACCATAACGGCGAAATGCCTTAACCAATTTTGATGTGTGAGGTATCGTTAGAACCCTTACGTTCTTCTGAGTGGTATAGAGTGTATGATGTCATAATAAAGAACTATAAGAATTATTTATACACAATTTTGTGAGGACTAAGGAAAAAAAAATTCCGAACTTATTGAGCAATTTGAGTATCAAAATAAAGGGTTTTGAAAAGTGATTACAAAAATATATTTACCTCAAATGTACTCTCGATGATACATTGTTTAAAAAAGTTTTAAAAAAATAGATTATTTTCATAATTATTAACATTTTTTAGTTTTTTAATTATTACATCATGAATTTGCACTAGTCTTAGTGCCACAAAAATCCGTTCTCAACTTATTCTATGAGATGAGATTCTATGAGAAAGAAACAGAAAGAAAAGAAAATGTAATTTATGAAAACCAAAAAAAAATACAATGTTTAAACAGCAGCGTCCAACATGGTTAGTAAATAAGTATTTGATCTTTAGAATTTAAAATACATAATCTGCAACAAAAAATGCTCTAGATAAAGTGACATAATTTGTCATACCTGTAACATAACAAATTATCAAGAAAGAACTAACGAATCGCAGTTTTCTATTTTTTAATAGATAGATGGGTCTATATTGCACACCATACAAGTATTACACATCATTTTTACAGAAATACGTACAATTAATTTACCTTTGCTGTCTCACGTTATAATAATATCGATTACATCACTACATCGATAATACTGATGCGTTTTATCGACAATAGACTAGTGCGCGCTCGAGGGAGGCGGGCGTCCAACTCCGAGAGTGGGGGGTGAGAAAGTTATTAATTCTAGAGGCGAGAGCCTCCAGCCTACGGTCTGACTGCAACATAGTGATGTGCACTGTGGCAAATTTTCGGTACTAACTGACTGACTGAAAAACAAACCTGAAATAGGTATAGTCTTTACTCAGCCCCCCTAGCATGTCTACCAAAACACGATATGATATGATATGATATAGCGATATATCGACACCAACTTTAAAAATATGATAGATTTAGCCGTCATTTTGAATTTTTATCACAGCGATCTAAATATGTGATGGCGATTCAACATGGCGGCTATATCTATCATATTTTTAGAGTTGGTGTCGATATTTCGCTATATCATATCATATCATATCATATCATATCATATCGTGTTTTAGTGCTCATGCTAGGCAGGCAGTGGCCCAATTCCCGTAATTAGACAATAGTCGCAATCCGGTGTCGATCCGCTCCCAGTAACATTACGATCAGAACCGGTATTCTCGTAAACCCAAAAAATGCAATTATAGTTCATGCGAGTCATAATGCGACTGAAAATGGAAGAAACCAAAATGAGTTTTTTTTTGCTCTATTTTCAGTCGTATTGGGATAGTTTTGATAATTTTACGTTAAATTAAAAGTTTACGAGAGTATCGATTGTGATCGTAATGTTACTAGAAGCGGATCGACACGAGATTAATAGTATTGTCATGTCAAATTACGGGAATTGGGTCTCTGTTTTAACGCTGCAACAGAAAGTAGACTTACATTAGAGTCTCACTCGAAAAAAATTAGTCAACTTATATAATTTTACGTACTATTTTATCAAGTCTAATTTTAATAGTAGAGTGTAAGAAACTAAATCCAGATCACCACACCGAGAGTGGCGTACTAATGCTACCCTCGGTATTCAACTCGGTACTGGCCGTTTTTTTAAAATTGTTATTTACCATTTCTATCACTGTAAATAGATACTCATATTACAACACGATTGTGGCCTCGGGCGATAAATACTAAATCGCGACTCGTATCATCAACACCCAGACAAAAGACTAAAGCCTTCACAAAGCCAAAGTTATTCAGAACAAAATCAATTCATTAGTAACCTTTAGCCGTATGTACCTAATGGCAGGCCGAATACAATATTAGCTCGGAATTACGTTTTGATTAGTGTGCCCCGACATAGGGCAACGAAAACAGTTTCTTAGTGAAGTAAACTACTTGACAGTGTTGACCAAATTTATTTATTTAAGTACAATATTTTATAGAGCAATTTTGTCTGGCTAACACGTACTTAAATTGTTCTTGTTAAGTAGACAAAAAATACTTGATCTTAGTCGGTACAATAACCTTAAAATCAGATAAAGTAAAACACAATAATTTTGTTATTAATGATTAATGGCACGCTAGGTCTTAAAAAAAAACATGAAAAGCGAAAGTCATAGAACAAAAGTGGTTCACCATGATGTATATCGGGTGAAAAAAAGCTTAACGAAGCCAAATACCACATATTCTACCTACAATAAGATTATTTTTATCTTCTACACCATTCCTGAAAAAAACTGGTTACCGAGATATTGACAGTCAAAGTACAAATTTATAAAAAGATTTTTACTTGTAAATAACTTCCGTTTGATATAACTAAACTTTTTTCTTAAGAAAAATAGTTGAAATTTTCAGTACTTCTTTCATAAAAAGGCTGTAAAAAGCCCGCAAAGAATCGCGCGCACGCTACGCTGTCCTTCAAGTGTGCATGCACTTCCATGTGTGCGTGTGGCATAGTCTGTTGCGTGCGCGCTATACAGAGTTACATTGCAAAGGGGTACCAAATCTTTAAGAGTGGCTCAGAATCAGTAACTTAATCGAACTATGAAAAAAAAAACTACTAAAAAACAAAAAAAAAACATTTAATTATTCCTCTTATCTGCTGTTAAAAATAATACGCGTGGATAATTTAACTCATTCATGAAAAAAATTCACCGTATGTGCACTGGGTAAGGTCCTTGTAGGCTCGCCGTACTTATCTACGCCTCTGATGAATGACCGCCCCGGCTTTCGTAGTCTTTATTTTGTGACTTTATTTTTGGATATATTAAAGTTTTTTTTTTTTGTAAAATACGATTATTAAAAATAATAACGATTAAGACGCTTCTTTTTATTGTTCCCTCGATCTTATTTTTAAAATTTGGCACCCCTTTACAATGTAACCCTGTACATTGCGGGTTAGAAATAACATAATAATTTTGATACTGAAAAATTAAAGTAATTTCTCAGCAACTTTTTTGCATTCAACTTGGTTTGATGTACAGAATGTGTGGTTTAAGGCTTCGTTAAGATTTTTTTTACCCTGTAGAATATGTGGTTATAAAGTTATCGTTAAGTAATGGGACATCATGTTTATTTTCATTAAAAATTTGTCTCAGCGTTCTAATTACCTTGATTAAGCTTTAATCAGCATCCTCAACAAGTTTTTGAACTGGAGTTGTTTCAGCGTTGACCAAAGTGGTTAGGCTGCTTTATCTTAGCTACGAAACCCCGACCTCGGGCTCAAGCAAGCGCATAGAGTTGTAGCTACTCATATCGATCTTAGTATGAATATTTGAAGCCCACCCGTCCTTGCATGCCTTCACAGACTAGTGAAAAGACGTGGTGAGTTTATCTCTTTCCTAAAATATAACAATTCAAACTGCATATTATTAGCACTTTCAAATTAACTTCGACTGCCTTAAAAAAGGAATTATCTGTCATTTAAATTAGCCTTTTTCTTAATTAATGAATTAAATGCACTGAACACATATTCCCCTATAGATTAGAAATGACATTTATTTTGTTAGACAAAAATTCCGTAAATTTTTTATCTGTGACTGTACTGTTTTGGTATGGGCGAGAGTTAACAGAACTTGTCATTTCATACTAAATGTAAGTGTCTGATGGTCTGTATTGTTGCTCTATAGGGTATATGCTTGATGATAAAATATTACGTAGTTGGTCTTACACTTCGAATCGTCAACAAAGTTGAAAGTTGAAAGCTGTAAACAACAAAAAAATATAAACAAAGTTAATTATTATTTTTTGCATTCTGCATAGATACATCAACCCATGTCCCAAATTCCAAATATAATGTTATCTATCCTAAATTGAAAAAAAAAAATGTTTTTTTAAAACATTACTTTTTCTGACCGTCAAACAATTGCTGTGTTCTAGATGGAATAGTACGGTGAAGCAAGTTATCGAACGTTATTTGTATTACGAAATACCAGTAAGCTGAAATTACGTTTCTTTCGAAATAAAAATCAAGCTTACTCATTGTCATATTAGTTATTGTTACACTTTTAAAATAATTACAAACATAAGACGCTGTCTATGGCCATAGATGCATTGACAACAGTAGAACCGGAGTTATTATTTAACCTTACCAGTGCATGTTGATATACGTATTATGTAAATAATATGGCAAGATTGCCAATGCAGCACTTCAAGGTCTTTTATTTTTGAACGTTCGATAATGTAGGACTATAGGAATAAGAAATCTTTATTTGCATTAAACAAAGTATAAGGGTGCCGATTTTTACAATATTTTCTTATTTAGCCATTTAAAAAGTACTTGCAAATCACCTACTCAATCTTTAAGGTTTCGAACTACATAGTACTTATAAATTCCTTGGGTTTCGCATAAAGCAATCTGTCAATCATTCATCTCGTTTTAAAAATTCAATACAACAACGGAATGACGTTTATTCCTATCAGAGTGACACAGGTTAATGATCCTTATAATTACTTAACCTCATAAAGGATCTTTTCAAAAACAATCACCAGGTTCAAATAACGGTAACCTTGGATACAGGTACGAATAAGCCTCTTAGCCCGATGTAAGAGAATGAAAGACTACTGCGGTCTGCGACCTACGAGTATGCTCATCATGGCTCTATCGACTGCTGAACGAAAGCGAAAAGCGGCCTGCATCCAGCGCCTTCCAATAACTCATACCAGGTCGTCTGTCTAACTTGTGGGTGGACGTCCAGCACTACGTTTGCCGGTACGTAGCATTCATTCTAGAATCTTTTAGCCCGACGGATTAGCAAGCTAAAGTGGCAGTGAGCGGGGCATATAGCACATAGCCGATAGAGCAGAAAGGTTTAGCCGATTCAATAAGAAATTAACCAGCTGCATTGCTGTTACAAGACAATATTCCCGACATAAAAATTTTATACATTCAAAACTTGCGTTCAAAAAATGATTCAATCTTTAAATTGAGCATTTCAAGAAATTTTCCATCCAATAAAAGTCGTTACGTATTTTTGTTTACAAAATTTTACTTGGAACATTTTGGCCTTCAACAGCAACAACTTTGGAAAAATATTGTGAAAAAGTATTAGAGGACCTATTTCAAAACAATTACTTATACTTGACGAATCAAATACGACTGATTAATAAGTGTCTACTGATGATATTACTAAAAAAAAGATACATGCTGACATTCATTAAATCAGGCGTATTATACTTTAATTGTGATGTCATTTTTGATCGGCAATAGTGGAATAAAGTTATTGAGAATGTCTGTGAATAAATGAACATTATTGTCGGACTTTGTAAGATTTTATAATGTAGAAGATACAATTTGTAAAAAGACATGGAGTTGTTAAAATAGGAGTTTGTGGAAACTTACCAACATTTGTTCTTTTCTGCACATTTCTCTTCTTCTCAAGAAGAAATTCTTTTATAAGGAAGAACTTATTGTAGGCATAAGATTATGTCTTCAGTATGTCATATGTATGACAAGGCAGAGCGAGGATTTACGCAAAGCTACTGGCAGTGGGTGGAAAATTATAGCCAAGAATCGGCCTCAGAGACGCTCATTGGGAAAAACCTATACCCAGCAGTGGACTAATGGCCATATGAAGTTTAAGATTTTTTATTTCGGCTATGTGGCTGAATTGTTAAAAGCTAGCTAGTACAACTTCAATCTCGTATACACTGTTGCAACACTTGCAACATGTAACAGTCCCAGTCGCTCCATACTTGTAATAATTATTGGATTGTCTATTTAGGTCGTCGTTTGCTGACCTCTGTGGGAATTTCACCTCCAGACTTGTTATTGAAGTCAAGAGTCTAATTTAAATGATAGATTACGTCAATTTCCTGCGAAGAGTGAAATCAAATCACGATTGATGCTGTCTTATTATTGTTTGAATCTTCAGTCTTAGCATCCATCACAGATGTGATAATAGGATTAATATTAATACAACTATGCAAGACAAAAAATTTACAATTATTACGCCAAAAGAAAATATTTGGATAAAACTTTTCGTACATGAAAACCGTATGGCACAGCAATAATGTAAAGGTTGTTCATTGATAATACCGTATCTTAGGAAAAATTAAGATAAATTTGTCCCCGATATTTTTTGTGAATAAGAACTTTTGTTTAATAAACATGCAACAATGATTCGTTTGTTTAAATTCAACAACATTATGTTGTATATTGGATCATCATAGAAATTTAAAAAATGATATCACGTGACCAAAAACTTAATATGGGACATCTTTTTTTTAGATTTGGATGTTCGTCCTATAAAAACGTTGTTTTATTTAGGCAGCTGAGTCAATCCCCAGGAGGTTTTGCGTATTTTAAGTTAACACGTTGTTTAAATAACAATTAAGGGAAGTGTCACCACATTAGTATTAGCTATGTGTGTACTATTTCCATATTTTTACAGTTTCAATGCTGTTTGAAAGGCCTTAAATAAACTAACGTTATTACTTTTAAAAATCATCACGATCAAAGCTTTCTCAATTAGGGTTGTTAAACTACTGTTGCGTCATATGAGCCGTTAATCGATGATTAATTATATCGATGCAAAACCAATTTATACGTGGAATATAAAACAACGCCGCACACATGCATGTAGTCCATACATAGTAAAGTAATTGGATTGAATTGAAATGGTACGCTTCTCGCCGCTATTTGGGTCACAGTGTCGTGGCCAATGACATTTGACCTCTCTGGATTTAATATTAAAACTACATAAAACATTAGAAAAGTAACACCACTCTGTTACTTTGTTTAACTTATAAAATAAGTTTAATTCAAATTATTTCTCAGTACAGTTCTAAGCTGTGTCTCAAAGATACCAAGTCAAAAATGAAAACAAAAAAGGTGTTTTTTTTAGGAATGTGAGCTGCTACAGTATACATTGTTGTAGCTGAACTTATTTCATTACTATTACAATTTAATTATAAATTTTATGCCATACAAACAAAGCTATCAAAACCATGTCTGTCAACCAATAGGCACTCGTACAATTATAACCTAATTAAATATAAAAAACTAACATATGGTCTTTGCAAAACCGTAGTTAGTCTAAATTAAAAACCAAGAAAACGAAGTCGCGGGTAACAGCTAGTGTTAAATATTTTTTTCACATTCATACATTTTTGCCAACTGAACATCGACATCTAACGGTAATAAGAACCATCTATAATGGCAGTTATCTTTTATCCCTCGGAAACCGTTTTTTTTTCCGGTACAAAAAGTATCCTGTCTTGTGTTCCAGACTGATTTCTATTTCTGTGCCAAATTTCATCTAGATCCGTGCAGCTGTTCTGGCGTGATTGAGTTACAAACATCCATCTATCCAAACTTTTACATAATTATTAATATTATAAACGCGAAAAAATTTATGTATGGGTGTTTGTTAACTCTTTCACGCTAAAACTAATGAACAGATTTAGATGAAATATGGCATACAGATAGAACATGGCCTGGATTAAGACAAAAAATACTTTTTGTGCGGATAAGGTCAACGCAGATGAAGTCGCGGGCAAGAGCTAGTTAATAATATTAGTAAGAAGTAAGATAGTAAGATAAGATTAGTAATATTAAGAATGACCAGTACGAACACGAAACGGGCCCAAATTGTTTTAACTTTCAATCTTAGTACATTCTTGACTCCTGACTGTCCAGGCAGATACATTTAAAATCTTTATCGCAAGTATTGTTATAAAAACTAGCGTCGGCTGAAGTTGAGCGCTTGAGATTGCGAGCACGTACACCGAGCGGGCGGCTATTAGCGCTTTATTATTGCGATTGTAAGTCTTCGCACTCAATTTTGAAGATACTAGAGATTAAACTAATACGAATATTTACTATTATTCATATTAGCCAAATAATATTTTTAAAAAGAATATTCATATTCGCCGAAGATTATTACTAGTTACTATTCGTATAGATATCTAATTCTCATATCATGAATTTGTTAAGTAAAACAAAACGTAACGAGTTAAGACGTAGTATTTTCTATAGTAAAGCGGGGATTGCCCATATCGTACCCTAGCTTGTTATTAGTATAGCCTAGCATAACATCATAGAAATACCGCTGATGTAAAATGACAATCTCATCATCATTATCATCATTTTAGCCATAGGACGTCCACTGCTGAACATAGGCCTCCCCCAGTAATTTCCAGATTGGCCAGTTGGAAGCGGCCTGCATCCAGCAGCTTCCTGCAACCTTTACCAGGTCGTCTGTCCATGGCACCTAGTAGGTGGCCTCCATTCTAAAACCTTTCTGCCCCAGTGGCTGTCAGTTCTGTGTACTATATGCCCTGCCCACTGCCACTTCAGCTTGCTAATCCCTTGGGCTATATCAGCGACTTTTGTTCGTTTACAGATCTGCCCATTTCTGATCTTGATCTGATCGATCACGCAAAAGACTGAATCTGACCAGTCACAATGATCTAATATCAATACGTTCGATGACCGGTTATTTACTGTCAATATGGGTCAAATTGACTTAAACATTCCTACCTGATTAAATATAAATAAATCTATAATATTATTGCTTCAAAGGCACTAGTAGACCGATCATGATAGATAGATAGATAGATACTCTTTATTGCACACCATACAAGTAAAATACACATGATTTTTACAGAAAGATGTACAATTTAGGCGGTCTTATCGCTAATAGCGATCTCTTCCAGACAACCTTTAGGTAGAGGACAACCATTAAAGAAAGGGGAAGGTGTTGCAGAGTTCTTAAAATTCTTACCTGATACAAATAGAATTGCATAAATTTATGGCATAAACGTATACATACAGTAATAAATAAATTAAAAAAAAAAAACATAACAATAATTATACATACATACAATAAACATACATACTACTTGATATATGCGAGGAGATGTCGAAACTAACAGTGACCAGTAATATTCTAAGATATAAAGGCAGTTTGTGTCAAGAAGAAAGAAAGTGTGCTTTAAGCCGATTTTTAAAAATAGCAATCGATTCGGATTTTCTGATTGTTAATGGTAAGGAATTCCAGAGGCGAATGGACTGGACAGTAAACGACTGCGTATAGTAATTAGTAGAATGGGGAGGAAATTGAAGATGTAGTTTTTTGGATGACCGCATGTCATGACCCTGTGATGACTGCAAAAATTGAAAGCGCTTTTTTAAATAGGGTGGTGATTTCGGACTGAACAATATGTTAAATAATTGCGAAAGAATATGCAAGTCATACCTACGACGGATTGGAAGCCATTTAAGCAGAGTCCGGTATTCGGTAACATGATCATACTTCCGTAAACCAAAAACTATTCGTATACAGAAGTTCTGTAGACGCTCAAGCTTATTAAGGAGGTTTTCATTTAAATCTAAGTAACAGCAATCTGCATAATCTAGGATGGGAAATAAAAGAGCCTGAACAAGCGCAATTTTAGTGGGTATAGGCAAGAAATTACGAAGTCTATTTAATGACGCTGCCGCTGCATACATTTTTCTGCTGACTTCCGCAGTTTGTGTTGTCCAAGTGAGTGAGCTATCAATATGAATGCCCAGGTTCTTTACAATTTTGTTATAAGGGACATGGACACCGTCAAATGTGATGGGTTGCAAGGCCGGCCAGTCAATCCTAGCAATTTGCCGAGAACCTCCCACAACAATTACCTGCGTTTTAGTAGGGTTAACCCTGAGACCAAATGACTTGCTCCAATGTAGTATACGACTAAGGTCATCGTTAACTGCCCGTACAACACTAGAAAGGTCTTCAAGGCGCCCTTGTGAATATATTTGGAGATCGTCTGCATATAAGTGAAAAAAAGATTTTAGGTTATGAGTAATCAAATTGATGAAAAGTGCGAAGAGGAGAGGAGACAGCACGCCACCTTGAGGGACACCGGCACTGATATCACACCAAGCAGAGGAGGAGTCCTCCGAACGGATGCGCTGCCGGCGACCATACAAGTAACTGTGAAACCAGTCAAGCACGGTTGGAGATATGTTAAGAGAACGTAGCACTCCAAGTAAAATGTCAAAATCGACAGTGTTAAACGCGTTACTAAAGTCAAGTAGTGCCAGTACAGTAAGTTGTTGTTTATCCATAGCCTGTCGGATGTCGTCTGTTATTTTAATTAAAGCAGTGGTTGTACTATGGCCTGGGCGAAAACCGGATTGATAAGGATTAAGGAGTTGGTTTGAGGATAGGAAGTGACTGAGTTGGTGATGGACAACGCGCTCCATCACTTTGGATAGGAAGGGTAGAAAAGAAATAGGCCGATAGTCCGAAAACGAACAAGGTTTGGCTTTTTTCGGGAGAGGAACTATTTGGGCATCTTTCCATAATGTAGGAAAAACGCTTGAGGAGAGGGAGTGATTGAGGATGTGGGTGATTATTGGTGTAATGATATCCAGCAAAGGAGTAATCATTTTTCGGCTAACACAATCAAACCCGACTGCATTTGAGGCTATAGGCATAATGTTTCTCTTAACATCACAATCCGATACTTGACTAATGCTGAAAGATGTGTAGTCAGAAGTTGGAAGTGAAGAAAGTTGATGTAATGTATTTATTTTTGTTATGCTATCAATAGCATCGGATGAGGAGAAATGCACACATGATCTACTTATATTATATCAAAGATTTAGTCAGGTTAAAATAATAAAAAAGAGCTACATGTTTCAAACCTTCATACTACATTCAAATCTTTAATTAGGGTTCAGACTTGGAAGAAGAGTGAAACATCGATTTCTTATCGATGTTACTAAGCATGCCCAAGAGTTATAGGACTAAAATGCCATGAATGATACAATGGAAAATGATCCATTTGTAATATAATTTAATTTTTAGTACCGGTACGTTGTTTAGTTTTTGATAAATCTGTTCAAACTTGACTTCTTTTTAAATTTAAATGTATGGAATTGTAGAACTACTTATTTACTCATCATCATCATTTCAGCTATAGGACGTTCACTGCTGAACATAGGCCTTCTTCGGTGACTTCCAGATGGACCGGTTGGATGCGGCTTGCATTCAGCGGCTTCCTGCAACCTTTACTAGATTGTCTGTCCACTTATGTTTACTACTTTTATCAATTACATAAAACCAAGAAGAAAGCAAATAAAAATAAAATTAAAAGTGACTGAAAATGATTGTTTTTGACTGATTTTGACCTATTTGACGGTAAATGATAGTCAGTCAAGTTCAGTCACTTCAGTCATTTACGACACAAACAAAAATAAAGTTTATATAACTTCAGTGTAAACATGTCAAGGTATAAAGAACATCTGACTAAACAATACAACATAACACTAGATAAAGATAAAAGTGTCATGTGTGTGATTATAATTCGTATACGCAAGGCTGCTGGCAATGGATGGAAAATAATTGTTGAGGATCGGGCGCAGTGGCGTGCATTGGGAGAGGCATGTCTAGCAGTGGACTGACGTAGGCTGATTATGATGATAATGATAATTCGATAAATATTAATTTGAAATCCGTATTCAATAAAGTACTATTAGTTGCAACACTAGATGATACCTATTGGCAAGAATATCGTGCTTACAGTGGCAGTGCTATCGATAATCATGGGAAAGCTATACAACCGGTCACGAAATAATAGGTCATAAATCAAATGATGGCAAATTGCTATATCTTCATACGGTAGCCAAACTCGGATTGAATATCTCAAACTAAAGACTGGCAAGCTGAAAGTGACATCTTGTTGATACCTTTAATATACCCTAGAACTAGGTAGAAAGGTTATATATCATGCAGACTCCCTGAAACTATTGATATAGTATAGGTAGTTTTATTAAAATCAAACTCTTTGTGCATTGGCATAGGTTACGAGAGTATGCGTGCCAACAGCTTGTTGGTTGTTGAAACTCGCTCATATTGCTTAAAATTTACATGAGAACCGAAATATAGTCTACGTTACTATAGTCAATAGTAGTAATAGGTCATAAAATCTTTTACGTTATTATTTTCAACACACATCAATTAATAAACATTACGATTATTAAAAACATTAATAAACATTCTGAAACTACTTAGCTCTCGTATTAAATTCAGATATGTAGGAGTAAAAAAATAAATGTTAAAACCTTAATTCTTGTTGGTATGAATTTGAGGAAAATCGTCGAAGTGTGTTAATCAATAAATGGACACGATAATAGCGCACGTGCTGGTAATTACTGTTGAGCGCTATCGCCCTCCTTATCATATCTGTTAACCAATAATATCGCGAGCGATATTTTACTATATGTAGCACGCAGAGCGAGGAAGAGATAGATAGACCTGGGATCATATCTTATTGTAGTATTACTTCAACAAGTTCCTTATCAGATGAACCTATTGCATGATAAATACGTAAAAATTGTATTGCCTATTGTGTATATTCTTGGACATTTGTTTTGTTAATATGTAAGAGTAGTCGACGTTAAAACAACACTGCTTAGGTAGGTACTCTTTAAAGTTCATAGTGAAGCCCTCAGATATCTGTATTGCTTGATATCCTATTAAGGTCTTTCTAAGTTCGTGCTAAAAAGACAGAGCAACGAGTTCGATAATACATATTTGTTTCCGTTTGCAGCCACACCCGCTCCGCAACTTTGGTGAACATCTGCAGTTCAGTGATGATCGGCAATGATTAAATCACCTACGTAAAGACGGTCAAATTCAAGCAGACTGCAGTCAAAATTTAGCCAAAAGTAAGGTTGCTTTTCACTAAATTTTGACTGTAATAGGTACCTAGAAAGCAAAAATAACTTTAAATTTAATAACAATTTTTTTTTTATTATAAAAAAAGGGTTTGTTACTTTTTTAAGAGCTTATTGTCTACTTCCTAATGAACGATTTCATTTATTAGGTAACTGCGCTTAGAGTACTTCAAATTACTGTTAGCGCAAATATTATAGGTACCTAATCGTGTTGTTCACATATTTCCATTTCAAAGAACGTAATTGTGTAAAAGGGTGGTCTGATGGTATTTACTTATTATGTTTGAGAGATTTTAAGGGATCAATATTTATGATATTTTTTTTCTTGGCAATACTTATGTAATACTTACATGTATTACTTTTTCATAACCTTTCAATATCTCTCGTAAAGATTAGAACATAATCCTGGCACACAGATCCGTTTTTGGTAGTTCACTTATTATTATATAGAGTCACAGTGACTCAATAATAGTTGTTAAAAAGGTGTCTGTAGTTCTGACTATTGTTTTGACGGATTAAATTGTTCGTGGTAAGAACTCAGGACACTCAGGTGAGTCTATCCTTTCGTAATCCTACGCCACTCGACGGTATGAGGCCCTCATACCGTCACAGGCGCGGCTCGAACGTTATTTAATTTATTTGAAAGCTTTTAATATTTACTACGCACAAAACGGGCTAATCTGCCTATAGGACGACCTTCTAATAGGTATTTGTATCAAAAAGGAAGTAATTTTATGTAATGTATTGTTTTTAATCTACATAATACCTACTTACTTATTTATCATTGTTCCAAGGGTAGTTTTAATACTTTCGTTTTAAATGGCCTTGTTACCTACCCACTCGTCGGGTTCCGTGACCAAAGAGTGCCAATTACCAGAAGTAGTCCGGCCTAACCCAATAAAAGGTTCCAACTTTAGAATTATAATAGGTAGCCGTTTAAAAATGTCATCATCATTTCAGCCATAGGATGTCCACTGCTGAACATAGGCCTCCCCCAGTGACTTCCAGATTGGCCGGTTGAAAGCGGCCCGCATCCCGCTGGATGCGGGCCGCTTTCTGCAACCTTTACCAGGTCGTCTGTCCACCTTGTAGGTGGACGTCCTACGCTGCGCTTGCCGGTACGTGGCCTCCATTCCAGAACCTTTCTGCCCCATCGGCCGTCAGTTCTACGTGCTATGTGCCTCGCCCACTGCCACTTCAGCTTGCTTATCCGTTGGGCTATGGCAGCAACTTTTGTTCGTTTACGAATCTCCTCATTCCTGATTCGATCTCGCAAAGAAACGCCGAGCATAGCCCTTTCCATAGCACGCTGTGCAACCTTGAGCTTTCTTATGAGGCCCATACTGAGAGGCCAAAAATTTTATTTAAAAAAAATAAAACCGACTTCAAAACACTGAAATGTTAAAAATAATCCTAACACTTAAGTACCTAATCAAATACTTTTGGAGTCGGTGCCAGCCGATGAGAGATTCAATGTTTTTGTTTGCACCGACTCCAAAAGTAACTGATTATTTACTTAAGTGTTAGGATTATTTTTAACATTTCAGTGTTTTGAAGTCGGTTTTATTTTTTTTAAATAAAATTTACTTATTTCATCTATTTTTAGTGATAAATCCTAATCTAACTGCTGAACACCGATTTCATCCCCTATTTTCCTACCCTTAGGGGTGATTTTTATTTTTCAAACTTTTATCATAGCATCTTTGAAGTATAAGCTATTCAATAAAACAAAAATCATCAAAATCGGCTCATATTTGTCGAAGATAGGTAACAAGAACCACAACCAAAATATTATCTGGGTATATATTTGTTGATTTTCTCAAAAAGTTCTAAATCAATTTCGATAAAATTTATATGGGACCACCTCTGAAGTATGATCTACCAAACAAAAAAAGAATCATTAAAATCGATTCATAATTGGCAGAGTAATCGCGTAACAAATATACAAAAAAAAAAAAAAAAAAAAAAACATACAGTCGAATTGAGAACCTCCTCCTTTTTTGAAGTCGGTTGAAAATGTCATAGAGAATTATTAATATTATTAAAATCATAAAAGCCAGAAAAGTATAAGTCTGGCTTGCTTGGCATGAGTATACAGGGTGGCCAAAAAAGTGACGTCCAAACATTGTTTTTAGATGCCTCGTGTTGAGAGGTATCTTAATCACCCCTATATACCTATGTTCTACGGTTTTTTAAAATAGCCTATGAAGCCTATGAAGTACAACTTTTTTATTATTACTATGAAAGCTTAGAGTCTAGCGCTCCTGTGAAGCTACTTAGAAACTAAGAAATTGTCAGTTTATATTTTGAATTTTAAGTTGAAAATTTAAATGATACCTAACTCACTTAACAGAAATTTTAAGTGAAAAATCGTGGAACATACATAGGAGTGATTCAGATACCTCTCAACACGAGGCACCTAAAAACAAGTTTTGGACGCCACTTTTCTGGCCAACCTGTATAAAAACCTAAAAGTTTTTTACACTACTGATTTTTTTTATATATGTGCCAATGATCTTATCAGCATTTGCGTTTATCGGTAAAAGCAAGACGATAGTATCTACTTAAGTAGGTCATCTAGCGCAAAGCTCTAGTACAGGGATGGCGAACCTATGGCACGCGTGCCATTGGTGGCACGCGACACAATATTTTCGGCACGTTACCAATATCAACCACAAAGTTTACTACAAAAAAAAGTGTAAAATGCGAAAAAAAAATACACGTAATTATACGTGCAAAATATTTAATTTTTTTTGTAGTAAATAAAGAATTTTGAGTTGATATTATTTATTATTATTATTTTCTCAATAATCAATGAGACAAAATTATTTGATGGCACGTCTATAACCTGATTAATCTTTTCTTTATAAAAGTGGCACGTCGATACGTAAAGGTTCGCCATCCCTGGCCTAGTACATGTTGTTCGACAAAATGCATCATGGGTAGACTTGGGATTTTTAGTTTGTCAAAAAACCCTTTAACCTTTACTACACGCTTAGAATAGGTAACACAGGACTTGTAAGTTTCATGTAAATATAATTATTTGGTGTTATCGCTTAAAACAAACGGTTTTGCTCTCGACGTCCGTCCATGTCATACCTGAAAAAATATACTTAATATTCGTGTCATTCAAAACTAAATTCAACTCAAAACCTTTCACTCTTGGCAAGTATGCAATTATAGGGTAGTTTCTTAATTTATTGATTTAATCCCAGAGCGTAGGGGGTCGTCGGCAGTCGATAATCTGGTTGACATTAGTGCGTACTGCGTGCGAACGTCTACAGGTCGTTAAGGGCACCCAACTTTTGTCTGCACCCTTTTTTGCCTCGACTTTCTATTGGACAGATAGAAATCTGTACTAATTAATTTGCATAATAATCGGTTTATTTTCTGTTAAAATAAAATATTATCTTATTTTTGATCGATTATTTTTTTATTCGTCTCTGTCATTATATTTTAATTTTAAACAATAAATAAAACGAATATTTAAATAAGGCTTACTAAATCAAATATTAGGAATACTAGTTAGAAACTAAATTAGACCACAATCTTGCTACCCTACCTGTTATAAAACTTAAATTATTTTACACATTTATACTTTTAATTTTTTTGTATTTACCATAATGCTTGTTTATTTTAACAAGGTTAACAATTTCACTTGAAAGCATTTTTTCAACTGCGTTGGGATTTGAACCCACCATCTTTTACTACCCGGCGACTGCTCTTCCAACTGAGCTACGGATGATATAGTAATTTTGGAAAATTTCTTCAAGTGGCGGCGGTATTGGTCGGACGCGGCCGCGGTTGCGACAGGCAAATCGAGGAAAATTGCGCAGCGTAGGACGTCCACTCACAAGGTGGTCAGACGACCTGGTAAGGGTCGCAGGAAGACGCTGGATGCAGGCCGCTTCCAACCGGCCAATCTGGAAGTCAATGGGGAAGGCCTATGTTCAGCAGTGGACGTCCTATGGCTAAAATGATGATGATGATGATGATATTTGAACTAGAAAAATATTTTTGGTTTGCGAAGGTTAAATACATACATAGGCACATACGGATTATCTGATCGGTGGAGACTATCATGGCTTATGACAATACTGCCTTTTATAAATGTATAAGAACTACCATAAAACATTTTGCCATTTAAAATACGTTTTCCAAAGAATTCGTGCCTTTAAAGTTGCTACAATATACTGAAGACTGCTTTATACGAACTTCCACGTCATAAACTAACGACTAGAAAATTATTGATAACTTCGTTCTAGAGTACGGAAACATGCAACTATGGCAGTTTAAACTTTAACATTCACCTACACTCTGCGGTAAAGGTGAACTCATATGTTACGTAACGAATTGCAGTATGTGATAAAGAAAATGACACGAACGTTAGTAAATATGAGGCGATTGGTTTCTATAAATAAAATTTATAACCAACTGCTACTAAACAGTATACCTAAAGCTATTATACCGATTGAACACGAGTAGATCATGGCCTCGTTCACTGTTCGCCAAGATCCATTAACTGCATTAGTGAGGTAGGCTTAAATATTTTGATAATATTCACAATAAATATAAAAAAATGTATAAAAAGCAACACAGGGTTATCTTAGGTAAGTAAGTACCTATAGACTGGAGCAATTACTTGTAACAGAACAACGAGCCGCTTTAATATATCTCCTTTCTCAAACCGATCTTCGAACTACCCTCGACGTTTTGTTACAACCAAGTTTTACAAATAGTGTAACATTTCATAGAGCAAAGACAGAAGCGCAGGCGACGCGGAGTAAGATGTGCGCAGGGCAAAAGTTGAATGTAAAGGAAAGAAAAAAAAAAACAGGTAAACGCTCACTTAACGCGAGCATTGCGTCAAACATTCGCTTCTTATTTGAATTAGACTGTTGCATGTATTGTAGGTAGGTACTATTACATGAAAATGCTTGAGAAAATGCTGTAGTCTATAACTTCTACCGGGTACTTTACTCGTGAATATTATACACGTACCGGCAAGCGCAGCGTAGGACGTTCACCTACAAGGTGGACAGACGACCTGGTAAAGGTTGCAGGAAGCCGCTGGATGCGAGCCGCTTTCAACCGGCCAATCTGGAAATCACTGGGGGAGGCCTATGTTCAGCAGTGGACGTCCTATGGCTGAAATGATGATGATGATGATGATGATTATACATTTTACTACGGGGTTGTTTTGTTATTGTAGCTGATATTTATTGAAATGGATAAAAAATCTGTTTCTATATATTTGTTACAGCTAATGCTAAAACAATATGTGCGATAACCCTAAGGAGTTAACCTATAATTTTATGCCATATATATAATACTCTTTTCAGTATTGATATCATATTGCAATGCTACTAGTCTTGGCAACGATTTGTGAAATTTCATAAAAGTCAGATGACGTAAATTTTTACCCGTTTTACAATGACACCTAATAAATAGATCTCATGTCAGTCACATTTCTACTTGCAGCGCGTCCAGAAGCTTAATTATTTTGTGTCTATTGTCCACTCATTTGTCTCGTTGCTATGACCGCGTGACCTTTACGTGACATGTTTAGATTTGTTTGACATTGATCTCGAGACTAAACAAACATTAATAAATGTTTCGCTTGGAATGAATTGGAAAGATTTCTTTATAAATTTAATAGACCCTTTATTTAGGACTACCTTTACTCTGCTATTCAACAAATCCTGATGTCATTTAAGATATGAAGTAAATATTTCTTTTCAATCTTTGATTATCTCCGTAGCCGAGAGGCGAGCATACCGGACTTAGTGTTGCAATCTCTGAGGTCTCGGGTTCGATTCCCGGTCGGTCAATGTAGAAAAATGACTTTTCTATATTGTCTCAGGTCTGGGTGTTGTGGTACCGTCGTTGTTTCTGAATTTTGTAACACAAGTACTTATCATAGGATCAGAGCAATGTATGTGATGTTGTCCAACATATTTAAAAAAAACATTCATGACATTCATGACTCAAGTACAAATTTATTTAAACTTTATTGCACAAAATAAAATCGTACAAAAGGTGGACTTAATGCCAATGCCGTAATTCTGTACCAGTCGACCATTAGGCTAAACAGAAATGTACTCATCTCACAGAAATAGCCCCTCGCGGAATTCAAACCTATATGTCTTGTATGTGCGACCGACCTACCTGACGGTCGTCAAAATATTGCATCTAGGAGCACATAGAGTGAAAAATAATTACTTTAACATGTTTTAAATTGGCATTGTTTTATTTTGACAGTTATAGACAATGAGGACTATTGTAGCGCAGAGGTGCTTTGTGATTGATATACTGACATGATCGACAGTCAAATGAATATTGATGGTATGGTAGCTACTGTATCACATATAACAATAGTGACGGCCTTCATGGGTTAATATGGTTAGATAATATCAATACCATGTCATAACTCCTCAAGCTCCCTGAAGGCTTTTATAATGAAGGTTATGAAACTGAAGTTTGATTGATTACCTTTTTCTGTGCAAAAGTATAAAATATAACTTACAGAAATCATGATAATTATGAATTTTTGGATCTTTATTTAATAACAGCCGCGAGTTGTAAAGGGGACTGCGGGCTGCCAACCCCTGAACTAATTTTTTTCTTCCAGGGGGAAGAAATAATAGGAACGGTTAGGGAGGGAGCCGTTTGTCCCATTCCTAGGCGGGATATACTGGACCATGATACTAAATTTGAAGCGATAGCCATCAGACCTCCATTACGACTTCCTGACGACCGTCTGGTGCAGTGGTTGGCGCTCCGGACTACTAGCTAGGCGGTTGTGGGTTTAAATCCTGCAAGGGGTAGATGTTGGTGTGATGAGCACGAGCATTTGTACTTGAGTCCTGGATGTTTATAAACGTATTTAATTATGTTATTTGGATAATTTGTGTGAATATAAAAATATTGTTTAATTATGTAGGCCAAAACCTTTTGCCTCTTGAGCGCTAATGTCCGGCAATAGCACAGTTGGCCGGGATCAGGGCAAAAGAGAGAGAAATGGGCGGATGCGTGCAGTATCAAGCACCACCGCTTTCTGCATCATTGCTGAAAGCGAGCCGCCGACGAATTATTATTATTATTATTACTCTTCACCATCATCGTCATCATTTCAGCCACAGGACGTCCACTGCTGAACATAGGCATACCCGGAGTGGATGGCATCAGCCGTCTTATGATCGCGCCGCTGACCAAGATTATCTTACCTATCATCACTCACGAAACCACATCAGACCCATTTCTATCTTACCTTTCCTTTAAAAATAATCGAGTCTTGTGTTCTAAAACAATTATCTTTCCACTTCTCTCAGAACAATTTGCTGAATCCTCTTCAATCTGGTTTTCGCCCCGCTCACAGTACTACCACTGCTCTTCTCAAGGTAACTGAAGATATCAGGGAAGGTATGGATTCTTCTAAAGTCACTCTTCTTGTCTTAATAGACTTCTCTAATGCATTTAATACCGTGGACTATGATCTTCTTCTTGCTGTTCTTTCTCATCTCAGGGTGTCTACTCAAACCATCGAATGGTTCTCTTCATACCTGCGTGGTCGCTAGCAATCAATCAAAACTCGGCACTCCGACTGGCTTAATTTGTCTTCACAGTGTACAGCAGGGTGGCATACTCTCTCCCTTGCTATTCTCAGTTTTTATTTTATTTCATTTTATTTTATTTGGAAAACATTACAGTATTTTTAAGACTACAAATAACACTTATGTTACGACTGGATACCAATTACATATTTAACATATAAAATTCAAAAAAGCTTGTTAATTAAATTCAACTAAGTATAAATTACAATAAAAAGAAAAATCGACCTGGGTAAGAGACGATCACGGAAAATAAACCAGAAAGTTACTACACAACATAAATCTAATCCAACTTACTCAGAATGCACATCAAACCAGTTCTTTGATAGGTCATTTTTAATGCTGTTTACACTTGAATTAAATTGACCTGGGTAAGAGACAATCACGGAATATAAACCAGAAAGTTACTACACAACATAAATCGAATCCAACTTACTCAGAATGCACATCAAACCAGTTCTTTGATAGGTCATTTTTAATGCTGTTTACACTTGAATTAAATTATAAACCTAATTACCCTTAACCTCCGCTGCTCTTATCATCTATATGCTGACGACTTACAACTGTATTTGCACTCTGATGTCGCTAAAATATCGTCTGCCATCGTCATTCCTATCATCGACTACGCTGACTCCTGTTGTTCAAACCTCTCTGAGGCTCTCACTGAAAAGCTCGAACGCCCTTTTAACAGTTGCATCAGATTTATCTTCGGCCTCCGCAAATATGATCATGTTTCCAGGTTTAGATCCCAACTTAAATGGCTTCCCATCCGTCAGCGTAGAAATTTTCGAATTCTTGGCATTATATACGGCATTCTTAACAATCCCTCCTCACCGTTATATCTCAAGAATATGTTCTCGTATCTATGCCAATCTCATGACCGCTCTCTTCGTTCCTCTAAAAATCTTCAGCTGGGTACACCTGCACATCGTTCTACATTAGTTTCTAAATCTTTCTCTCTGAGGGCGACACGACTTTGGAACTCACTTCCCCTCGATATTAAGGAGTCGGACTCGAAGATCATTTTCAAGAATAAAGTTAGACAATTCTCAAAATAGATAAATTGCACCTATATGTATTTATTGTATGTATTTTAGGTATATCTGTATTTATTATTATTTATTTATAATTTATTCAAGTATATAAAATTTAGTTTATTGTTGAATTATTTAAACTTTTAGGTTATTTTATCTGTTACCTGCACCGCACTAATTGAAAACTTTCTGCATGACCCAACGGTTGACTGACAGATAATACTATTAGCATTAAGTCCTCCTTTTGTACACTATTAGTGCAAAAAAGTTTTAAATAAATAAATAAATTCCCCATTGACTTCTAGATTGGCCGGTTGGAAGCGGCCTGCATCCAGCGTCTTTCTGCGGCCTTTACCAGGTCGTCTGTCCACTTTGTGAGTGGACGTCCTATGCTGCGCTTGCCGGTACGCGGCCTCCATTCGAGAGCCTTTCTGCCCCATCGGCTGTTAGTTCTACGTTCTATATGCCCCGCCCACTGCCACTTCAGCTTGCTAATCCGTTGGGCTATTACCCTGAGACAGAGGGAACTAGATCATTTTGTTCATCGGATGTTATATGAATACGCAAGTTTTCTTAAGATGTTGCTTTCACCGCCGATGGTAACTATTAATACATAATAAATATTGGAAAACATCACATACATTGATCTGATCCTATGGTAAGTAGCCAAAGCACTTGTGTTACAGAAATCTGAAACAACGACGGTACCACAACATTCAGACCCAAGACAATATAGAAAAGTTTTTTTTTTTAACATTGACCGACCGGGAATCGAACCGGGACCTCATAGATAGCGACACCAAGTCCGGTATGGTCGCCTCTCGGCGACCGAGGTCGTCATATTTGTGATAGTTAAACGTATTACAAGTCCAGAGCGTTTCCTTTAAATGAATGGAAAATTTGGTTTATTCATTTTTTTTATTCGTTTAACTGACTTGTCTGAGACCCGTAGTAGCGGTGAATTACGTCGCGGATCGGTATGAGCATCGGGCGTGGGAGGGGTGACCCCCACTCTGTTACGTGATTCAATGAGAAATTGTTTATGCTGAAGGTTTTTAAACGGTAATTAATAATGGACTTCGGAGAATACAGAAGTATATACTTTAGATTTTTTTTAATTGAGAAGTTATCTGTTTACTAATTTATATTTACTTGTAGCTCGCTCGTTTACATAATTAGAACGTTAAATAAAAGTATTTTAGTCCCTTATATTAAGAAAATAAGTACATGAATAATTATAGTATGTAAGTAGGTACATAATATTATTAATTGCCCAAACTTTAATAAATCTTCTACTGATAAGTAGGCATTGAAGTTGTAAAGTTATTGACAAAAACAACGTTTTATCTTGAAGCTTGTAACCTATACTAAAAATCCAATTAACACCTACGCAAATTCTGCACTTTGTCAATAACTTCACAAGTTTATTAGCGACCACAGATTTTTTAATGGATTTAATTAAGAAAAAATACAATCGACAGAGGCAAATCGTTTCGTTCAGATCGGAGGCGTTAGTGGCCGGTACTTTTGTTTAATTAAAAATAATGTCTGAGCCAGTGTTTTCTCGACAATAACCGAGGCTGGGACGAGATAGCTTGTTATATAAATTTCTGCGGGCTCCTGGGGGACGCACCGGGAGAATAAGGCGAGGAAGCGGCGGTGGTAGTGTGAGTATATTATACCCATTTTCTGGGTCGTCCTTCCTACAAATACGTTTTATGCGGAAGCTAGTCAGACCAAAACGACTTACTGGAAAATGTACCTTAGCAAACCATTCTACAGTACAGTTTTGAGTGAAACCAAAATCCCGGTAGAAGGTACTTATTTGATTAGGGTGTCAGGCGTATCACCGCGAGAGTGTGAGCCGAGCCCCGAGGTTTTGGATCAAATTTGCGTATTTCGATTTTTTACTTACCGCGCCCTCTGTACACGGAATTGATGCGAAATTGTTTCTGATACAACATTACCGTTTCATTTTTGCGTCCGCGTATGCGATAGTTGTTATCGCGTATTAGAATTCATATCGAGTGCCGTGAAAGCCCCTCCGTCTTTCATGGGAAAGGACCTCTATAAATCATCGCAAAAGACGTTAATATCTGAGCACAAAAAGAGCGTTGGGCATTGTGGAACGGGTGTGGACAGGGTTTTACTGCACACTGTCGTGCGCAAACATTAGTCTGCATGCAAACTAACTGCGTCTGGTCAATATGAAATGCAAAAAAAGTTGAAAAAGGTTGAAATGAACGGTCGATCGATCTCCGGTGACGCGCTCCCGGATTTTCCATTGGGAAATGAATTAGCTGAGAGCTGAAGCGGCGAATTTACATTTTTATTGACAAGCAATCTATTTTCCGAGCAGATGGCAATTGGAGTAAGAATCTTTTATGTAGCGGAAAACATGAGGGGTTATTAAAACGTCTAGGTAAGTCATACCTACCTACACATCGAGTGGATTTTTTCGTTGTGTTTTGTCTGTCTGAGCAGAGACATTCAACTTGTTCAAGTTCATTTTTATTTTGATATATCATAAAAAGGCAATTAACGTGACATAAATGTTAGTTTTCTTGGAATTATGTAAGGAAAATGTGATCTTTGAAGCTAAAAAATCATTTTACAACTCTTTTAATCTTAAAAATGTAGGTAAAGTATCATATTAGTAACAACAGTGATAAAGTTAGTTTCAAAATTAGTTAAAGTATGCAAAAAATTTATAAAAATTGCTGTTTTTTAAATTTAATATAAAATCCCAATAAAAGAATTTGAGCAACATCTAGAAACACAACTTTACCTGTCCGCAATGCATCCTAGCCAACAACAATCGAGACTAAGACTAAGAGCTTTACGCAAGCTCGCCTGCTTTAAGAACGACACCGCGATCGTATTGTTTGGGCCTCCGCCACACAGGTAGAAAAGCAAAGTTACGAATAGAAGATCTAGAAAAAATTACAATATCAACTGAGTAAACATGCTAAAATTTGTCATCACTCATCATCTGGAGATATTAAAGTAAAACGCTGAATTAGAAATTAAAACTCTTACCAACTCCAATGACGTTATCCAAAAAAGCAACGGAAATCAAAAAGCATAAAACGGAACGCAAAACCGCGTCCAACAATTAACAATTTCATCACACACGAACCGCAACGTAAAAGTAATACGTACGAACGTCAACCGCCCCGATTCGGTGGCCTCATATACAAATTGAGCCGAAAACGCGGGGTAATTATTTAAACCATCATATAAATTACTGCTCAAACTTTTCACGCCCGCGTGCGTGTGAGCACGCTCACACACACAGACACGAGTGGGTATCTCGCCGTAGACTGAAAATGGTTCCATCATTTCATTCCTCTATCCTTTTTCAGCATTGTATAACGCGTAGCAAGCGTAGTATATGCAAAATCGAGGATCAGTCCTACGGTCAGCAAAACAAACAAATGCATAAAAATACTTTATAAATAAATACTATATAAAAACAAGGTAAACTACATACATTTTTATATACTAAGTATAAATTCGGAATCGTTATAAATATTTCCATACAACATTACCATCTACCCCGACGACATAAATGAATTAGGCATTTAAATTTTGTATCAGCAGCTAATTTTGTTTTGTTAATGAATAATATAATGACTTCATAGTCACCTTTAATAAATGAATTCAAGAACAGACAAAAGTACTTCGACAAAATCTTTCAAAGATCCAATTACTAACAAAAAGTTTGCACATTTCTAAGTTAAGATTGTTCTGCAAATATTCTAGATACTACACAGGGGTAAGTATCAGCTTGAAACATATTTAGCTTTGTTCCCTTCACTACGGTTAATCTGTCCCGTTTCCTCCCGTGTCAAGTGCAGATAGACTTTTTGGGTCGGAGCCGGGCGGGCGCGGGTGTGGGGGCGGGGAGCGCCGAGAGGACTCCACCACCCTTACTGATGATGAAATATTGTACACGTGGTCTGATTTTGAATGACAACGTTTCCTTGGCCGCGCGGGACCACCCGTTCCTCGTTTTATGGCGAATTGAGGATTTGCGTGTAACGATCACAGTTAATGTGGTTTTTGTAGTCATATTCTGCTAATTTATAGATTTTTTATTTGGTACGAGTATTAGTAGTATTGTATTGTAGAGACTTTAGTGAATGAGGTAAAGCCGAAAAATATAAAATTGCAAAATAGTTAATATCAGTTCCGCAGACCATTTACAGTAGTAGTAGTAGTAGTATATACTTTAGAATTGATTTTAATTGGTATTTTTTGTATTTATAACAATTGTATTTATTATATGAAATAGAAATAAGTAGTATTTATTGCATAAAGTATGGTGATGCAGTGGTCACAGCAATATGGGTAATTTCAGTTTTTTTTTAACTGCCCTCGATCAATTCAAACTCACGACCTTTCGATATCCGGGAACTGTGTAACGGAGGACATTCAAAGGACATTGTTAAAATTCGCCTAAGAATCAACACACATATGACTATTACCATAATTATTGTTTTATTTTTTGCATTAATTATCATTAATTACTTTGTAACGGACACTTCAGGGTCGTGAAATCAAATAAAAAAGGACTTTTATGATTTCTATCATTTGTACAAAATATTTTTATAAACTACTGTGCTACGTATGGGCTTCTGTGATTTGGCCAATGTGACAATACCATCAGTTACTTATTTTAGTATGTAAATAGTAAATAGAATGAATAGACATTTCATATTATGTGTGTATTAGGGAAATATAATACTGTGAAATCGACGTTTTCATTAAAATAAAAACAATTTATTGTAACTTCATTGGGCTAAATCAGCCTTGTGCCATGCAAAGAAAATAAAAGTGTCAGTAACGTTGACAGATGACAAGACGTTGAAATAGCCCTTTGAAAAACATTTTCAGAATCGGGGTGCAATTGCTAAATTGTTTTTGTTAAGTTTTTATAAATTACGACAAGGCTCTAACAACGGATATCGATACGTCTCTTTAGCGACCTATCTGGCTTGTTTTATTACGGACTCTGCATTCATGACGGATTAACGATGGAATCTACATAATGTTGTGGTTCAGCTAGTGGCTTTAAGGTGCTGAAAGATGAACAGATTATTTACTGCATACAATAATGGGTGGCTTTCCGTAAGTTTTAACATAGTTTATTCCGGAAAGTATAAGTTATAGTCATTTTTAACCTACATAATTATCATTTAAATCACTAAAAAACATGAAATTCCAGGTGCAGCCTCATGATTTCATATGTACGACTTGTTGGATTGAAGCCAATCAAGCAATTACAAACATGAGCTCAATTGGGAAGAACTGTGCGCATTGTAATATGGTGTTACCACTCCGCACACAATCACATCAATTATTATATCAACGCAACATCATGTCAATATCAAAAACATCCTCTTAGAAAGACCTTTGCAGCTATGTATTTTTTACATAAAAACTGGAATCATTAACATTTAAAATTATAATTCAGTAATTTGTCAATTTTAATATGATTTTAGGTTCGTGCATCACATTACATTTCTCATCCTTGCTGGCAAAGAGCTGAAAGGGCTACAAAATTGTAATTATTGCCATCACCATCAAAAGGTACTAAAGCCACAAGAGTACCTTTAAGATGCATTAAACGTAACATTAATTTATTGTGAGATAACATATTTAAGATGATAATGTTATCCTGTTACAAGTACAACAACAGATTACACCAAGGATTGTAAGTGTTTTAAGCTTGGTTTCAATTGTAAACATTTTATTTTATTGCATAAAGTTGATCGAGTCAATTAACATTTTTCTCTTGATTTAATTTTTTTTTTATATTACAGGCTACTTTGGCTGACTACATTTGTGATGCTTGTCACACATTGATATCTGAGAGAAGTGCAACAATAGCCTCACAAGATTCAACTCTTACTACGGGTCACCAAAACTTGCATATTATGTGGTTGTTCATTGTTAAATGCTCAGAATGTGCATACAGAAATCAACCGCCATATTGCAATTAATAATTACTGTTGTATTTGTTTTGTTGGGCACATGTCATGACCACAATATTACGGTACTTATATAACTTGGGCCTGATAGAGAATATAAACCCCCCTGGACAATTCTTAGATTACATTTTGCTCGAAAATGTTGATCAAATGCCTAATTAGAGTAGTTAATTGTTTTTTATTATTATAAATAAAATAAATACCTATGTCATCACAACCTGAGTTTCATTTTCTTAATTAGTGCTAGTGCATAGGTAGGTATTGCTTATTGTCTTCGGCATTCTTCAGAGAAATCCCAAGATAAGAAATGGAATTTAAATAAGTAGGTAGGTAATTGTAGAGTAATTAATATAAGTATATTATAAAACATTGCTAGTGAATTATAGAAGTAGGTAAACTAAAACCAGTACTTAGTATGACATGATAACTGTTTAATTCTGTGCCTAAAGTGCCTACATTATAATGTTTTATGACAATCAAACATAACCTCAAAATCACTATGATAAATGCTAATAAATAAGTTCTCAGAAGTGTCCGTCAAGAATTATTGTTCTTATATACAAATGCGTGTCATATCGAACCTAGAAAGGTACTTTTTATTACTGTTGGTTCTTAGGCGAACAATGTATGGACGCAGAACAATGTCCTTTCTTTAAGTGAGTCACTGTTAGTAAGCCAGGTTTGTTACAACCATGTTTGAGTCAAACAATTTAAATAAATATTATTGCAAACATTTAAAAATCAGTTTGATATTTGCAAAAATATTTAACACAAAAAAAATCTTCTGGTGTTGCAATCTCACCAGAGGTAAACACCCTTTGCATAACGTAACTTAGAAGATAAAGATTATGCACTACATCACAGATTGAGCTGTCTGACGAGAAGTCACCGATCTGAACGTTGACTGTCTAAGTTTGACAAAGCTTCAAGGAGTTGTTTACCAGCGACAAACTTTAGTGGACTTATACATCAATTTAGGTAGAGACAGCTTTGAGCGGAAAATCGCAAAAAGAGTGCAGCTTTGGTGCTGCGTTATATCTTCTCATCGCCACTGCCACAATACCTGGAGGGAGAGCAAGGTATTCGACCAGTGCGTCCTACCAGTGATGACCTACGGAGCCGAAACGTGAAACATGACAGTAAAGCTGGCCCACCAACTTCACGTCACTCAGCGAGCTATGGAAAGGTCGATGCTTGGAATTTCGTTAGGGATTAAATCTGAAACGAAGTTATCCCGCAGCAGACCAAAGTTACGGACATAGTCCAAACATGTACCAAGCTAAAGTGGCAGTGGGCCGGCCACATCTGTCGCAGAACCGATGAAAGGTGGAGCAAAAGGGTTGTCGAGTAGGGACCGCGCCTTGGAAAACGTAGTGTAGGACGCCCTCCGGCTCGATGAACCGACGCCTCTAGGAAGATGGCTGGCTAGATGAAAAAAACGGGAAATCGTGCTCTTTGGCGCTTTTTAGGGAAGGCTTACGTCCAGCAGTGGACTGCAATAGGCTGACATGAAAATACACCAATTGTGAGTACAAACTCTAGCTACGCCGATGACATTGGTCTATCTTTGCGAACGATTAGTTTTTTTTAGTTATGGTAGTCAATTAACTATCTACACGTTAATGTTATTTGCGTAACAATTTTGGGAACAGTTGAAGGTACAAATCGGTGGTAAAGGGGACAAGGATAGGCCCTAAAGGTCGCGCGGCGCGGCCTTGGCCGGTATGTTTATTAATTCGTGCCCGCCGCCCGCCCGCCCTGCCCGTTATGGGCGGGAAACAACACAGCTTTTAAATTTCGGGCCCTTTCTCAAATTTAATCAAGTGTTTTTTTTTGTTTATGGCTTGTGGAGAAATTAGCTTTACTGTTTTTTCGTTTTTAATTGCATAATAAATACATTCTGGACCAATTATGTAAATCAACTATTTTTTTTCAATTTCCGCGGTATTCGAGTAATTCAGATTTCATATAAATCGTAAACATACAAAATGAGTTTTTACGTTACGTAATTTATTACAATATCCTACGTATCTATCTTAATATTTATTGACACAAATTTTACAGAAATCCTGAGTAAATTACTCCACATACGAATTCGCTCCGGTTCAGGTAAAAAGAAAACAATGGCGCATCGGTATGTAATCAAGGAGTAGAGCCATTTCTCTAATTTATGTTGCAGCACCGTTACTGAACACTTTAATCTTCTACGAATGTATCGGCGGAGAAAGCCCTACTATTTATTCCCGCTTCTTATTTTCACCTGCCGAACTGTAAATACAGATTTCCCGTCGGCGAAACTCGTATCTAACTCACCAAGATTAAGAGTGATATTTGTTTGTCAAAGTGACGTGTCGACGGACACGTTGGTGAACCAGTCGGGTGATTAATTCGACCCTTACCTTCGAGAGGAGATTTATTGGTTCCGCCGTACGCAAAACTGCGGGTTGGTAAAAAATCTCTATCGAAAATTGAATAGAAAAGCCATTTCGTTTTGGAGGCCGCGAACGAATCTGTTGATACGGCGCCGCTCCCGTTCACGGCTATCTTCCTTCTATTTACCTGGGTGGGTGCAGTTAGTACGCCTTTAGTATTGCTGATTCAGGTTTGTGGGAATATAACGAGAAAACATAAAAATAAAATTCTGTACGTTGGATTTGGTGAAATAAGAATAGGCATCCGCACTATCTATCTAAGGCATGGCAGCCGCACATCTTGTTTGACGGCCTATAGCACTGTTGCGGTTCTGCAAACGAAGGGGAAAACTCCATTTACAGCACTGCAACCGTCTGTTGAATCACTTTATGAAACGCATAAGCCGTCAGTGCGTGGTGCAGCAAACGTGGCTGCTGTGCGTTTATCAGGTCTGCTCAAAACGTCTAAATTAAGAGCGCCCTTTACTTTTCAATGATTTTAATTGTACAGTCAGTATCTTATACTTTTTGCTTGTATTTTGCAGAGGTTGTGATACAAAAAATGCCCTAGTTTTCTAAATAAAAAGTCGTTTAAAATGAATGGTCAAATGTCTTACTAACGCGTAAAACTGGAAAATGGTTGAACGGGTTTTAATAGTTACAATAAAAATAAAATATGATGTTTAAATAGTTCAAATTGGGTTTTTAAGGAGAAAAAATCAAAACTGGAAATTTCGGAAAAAAATAAAGTAAAAACAACTTTAATTTTTTCCGAAATTTCCAGTTTAGATTTTTTCACCTATGGCATTTACCGAACGTGCGCAAATGACGTTTGACTGCTAATTGTCAAAGGACAGGACAAAGTCTGTCGGGTCCATATATTTAGAAAATGTTCGGGACAGCTAGTAATATCTAATGAAAACTGAAAACGAATTTGCCACCTCTCCAAAAGCTATCCCATACCTGTTTCCATTCATCGTCATTTCGAATCGTTTAAATATTTACATTAAAAAGTACTGCGGTTTATTATAGCAAAAAATTCAGAGAAAAAGTCCGGAACCCGAGGTGCGACGCCCGTAATATGTTCGGGAGGCCTTCCCTCCCACTGGGTGTTTTTATTTTCGATCTTCTGCCCGCGGCCCGCCCCGCGTGGACATACGTGCCGTTGGTGCCACGGGATGCTCATAGATCAACGACGCAAAGAGTTGTTGCTTAGACAGAGTAGGCAGTTTTCAGATAGATGCCTACGGTATCAGTCATACCTTAAGGCTATCTTCTTTTGACGAACACAAAATAGTCATCACAATTTATAAGTTTACCCAGAGAGTTCATAGTTTTATAGATGATCCGTTTCGGATTTCTAGGTTCATGATTCCGCGATTCTAAGGATTTGAACAGCTATCTATTCCTTGGACTGGTAATAAGACCAAATGTCTTAAAGCAGCTCGATGGGCATTGTAAAACAACGCGGAATTTCACGCGTATCTTTGTCAAGTAAGAGCCAATTATCAAAACAATATCAAAGTTTTCTAACATTACGAGAATTATTTCTTATAGTAAAGAGCCACCTTGTGCACCTTGTGCAATAATATCAATTAGTCAATATTGGACGACATCACATACATTGCTCTGATCCTATGATAAATACAAGCACTTGTGTTACAGAAATCAGAAACAACGACGGTACCACAACACACAGACCCGAGACAATATAGAAAAGTTATTTTTCTACATCGACCGACCGGGAATCGAACCTGGGACCTGAGATAGCGACACCAAGTCCGGTATGCTCGCCTCTCGGCTACCGAGGCCGTCATTAGCTAATAATAATATTAAATGTTTAGTAGTTGCTAGATTTATATAAGTACCTACACGACATAAGCAGTGTCACTATTTGTGAAATACTACTTATATAGTGCCGGAGTTCTCCAGATCTGTCTTGAATTTGTTCCTGAAAGCTCCTCCATTTGTACTTAAAAAACCATTTGATAAACTACAAATACTCATCAAAATAAATAAAGATATTTTTACAAACAACTATTTGCGTGACATTTGAAACTCAACATAATGACACGCCTGTGTACACTGTTCTGACATAACCTAACCTCTAGGTTCTCTGAGATAATGGTATCTCAGGTTTGGATGGCCAAACCTCAGAATTATAAAGGATAACCTCAGAATTATAAATAGTTTCACTTGAATTATTTAAAACAATAATTAACTGGTAAAAAGTGTGCGACTGTGACATATTCTTTATTGCATATACGACTGATTGTGTCATTAAACACATCATCAACACTATAGAATACAATAAAATTTAGGCGGTCTTGTCGCTAGAAGGTTTATTTTTGGATAATGTTTTGCTGACCCGCAGAAGACGTCTTTGCGTGTTTGTGTCCTGTCTGTTGTTGCCTAATCTCTGCCACGATGAATGGGGAAGTAGGCATATCTTTTTGTCCCGAGGAGTGAAATAACGTTCACAGAGCACCACCACCTCGTTGAGTTACGGAACGGGTAAACAAACACCATTTACGGCTAGATTTTTATTTATTTAAACGTTATACCACAAATAAATCCACAAGTATACCGTAAACTTAGCCTGATGGCTTTATGCACACTGAGATTCAGGAATTGTAAGTATATTTAGATAATCTGAAAAAACTTAAAGGCACAATATTGTGTGATAAGAAGTTGTAACAGTCATTGATGATTTTCAACCGACTTCAAAAAAGGAGGAGGTTCTCAATTCGACTGTATGTTGGTTTTTGTATGTATGTTACGCGATTACTCCGCCAACTACGAATCGATTTTGGTGATTCTTTTTTTTTGGTACTTTATACTTTAGAGGTGGTCCCATATAAATTTTATCGAAATTGATGAAGCAGTTTTAGGAAGAGAGAAATATACCCAGATAATGTTTTGGTTCGTGATTCTTGTATCTATGTTACCCAATATCTTCGACAAATGTAAATCGATATTGATGAGTCTTTTCATTGAATAGCTAATACTTCAAAGATGCTATAATAAAAATTTTGGGAAAAAAATTACCCCAAAGAGTGGAAAAAAAAGAGGATGAAATCGGTTTTCAGCTGTTAGATTAGGATTCATCACTAAAAATAGATAAAATAAAAAAAAATTATTTAAAAAAAGAACGACTGAAACACTAAAAAGCTAAAAATAATATTATCATACCTAAGTACCTAATCAGTTTCATTTGGAGTCGGTGCAACGAAAACATTCAAACTCTGATCAGCTTGCACCGACGCCAGGTCAGTAAAGTTTTTTTTAAAAATTAAATTTACTTTATTTTTAAATAATATAGAAACCACTAATCGATGGATATGAGTGTTTACGATTAATAATGTTATAAAGTCGGATTCTAACCAACAATACTAATGTAAATAATGTTGAATAGCTATATGCTCAAGATAAACCAATGCATTTGTACTTGAGAAAGCTTTCAGATTTAACATCTGCATCAGAAATGGCCTTTGTATAATTAGATGAAACTTTGGATACCTTCCAGCGTTTAGTATAATTGTCTCTACATTCAGTCCGTTAACGCAATGCGTGACAACATCTACTGCAATATTGTGCGCAGAAGCGCAACTAAAATTGCCTTTGTTTAAAGTCATCAGTATTTTTATAGAGTTGATGTGATTTACTCATGCGTGTAACTGGTAAAATGTTTTGCTTGAAGCAAAATAATATAAGGTTGGCAAAAATGTTGAGCTCACGTCAAGAAATAAGTTTAATTACTGAGTGCGTCAGTAAAATAATTCATGTTAATTTTCATACTTTTCCAATTAGTAAATTTATCACTTTTAGGGTTGAGTTGACGAACACTTGACGAAATCAAACAGTTAAGCAAATTAAGTTCGTTTTTTTTATTAAACCCAAATCGTACCCTTGATTGATAAATATAATTGCACACTATACCAAATGTTTGTGTGATCAGCACGACCATTTGTACCTATCATGGATGTTTATAAACGTATTTAAGTATGTTTATCCGTTATCTAGTCGCCATAGTACAAGCTTTGCTTAGTTTGGGGCTAGCTAATTGGTGCGATTGTGGAAACAATTTATTATTATTATACAAAGAAGTAAGTGTTGGTGTTCACATAAATATGCACAATAAAGATTGTCATAACACTGAAAACGATTTCTTTTAAAACCTTAACCTTCAGGAACCCCTACGCTATGCAGGCGCTATGCATCATCACGACGAGTTAAACAGGTCCACGCGGTTGGCAGCATCATGTAGCATTACTATGGGTGGCCCTTTTCCGGACATCAAAGTCATCAGTGAAAACAATACTTGAATTGTAAAGCTTAGTCCTTGGCACAAAAAGGTCATGTCAGAGTTTCACAAAAGGACGTTAAATATAGGATCGCATGACTGCTCGGAATGACGTCACACAAACTTTGTTTACGCGAACGATAAGCCTTTACAAATGATTTGTAGGCGAGAAAAACTAAGGTCACTGTGGGTAATTCTAGATCATATCTGGGGTTGTTTGTCTTTGAAATATTTTGAGGAAACGTTTAAAATTTATGACAGGGGTTACAGTAGCTACTAATAGACCGTGTTTACAGCGACATTTGAAAATTGCTTGTTTAGCATTTGCGTGTTTATTAGCATTGTTAAACAACACTATTTTCGGGTTAAAAATGTAGTCAACAAGAAAATTACTTAACTGACAAGTTGACAAATGAAATTTACCATAACTACACAAACTATATATTTGATTTTTTGTTGCACCGCCTATACCCATGGTTGACTGGTAGAGAATGCTTTTGGCATTAAGTCCGCCATTTGTACAACCCATTTGTACAACTTTTTTTTTAAATGTCTGTGCAATAAAGTTTAAATAAATAAAACTAAAAATGTCGGTGATTGTTAACTTATTTAAATAAGTTGCACTGGGATAGAAAACGATCGCCCTGAATCTGCCGACGATTCGCATAATTATTTTAAATCTAACAGAGACTGTAATAATGCCTTCCATTGCATTCTAGAGGCGAAATAAAATATTTACAAAGATCGATCATCTGCACAGACGGCAAAATACGGCATTGTTAGAATAGGCGTTGCTTTTCTCACGTATCCAGCCTTTCACTCACCTATTACCAAACGAACACCGTCACATCTTACGCAGATTATTTGACCCTTCGATGAGAATGTAAACCTTATTTCATTAGAATAAAGACCAGTAGTTTATTCAACCCAGCATACAAATCTTGGTAAAGCATTCGAGTTATTGTAGTTGTCCATGCGTGTAAGTCATTTGTATGTATGTAGATTAGAGGTCATCATACTGTACCATTGAGAATTTTAGAGAGTTCTAATTTGGTTGACACACGAGAATTCGGTTGTGTATGACAAAGAGTAATAGCCTTCGTAATGACTTTGGAATGATTTTTGCATCAGTTATTTGGGAATTAGCTAGCAAACTATACCGAGGAAATAAAACGGTTACAAGACTTGAATCTTCAATTACGAATATACTTATATGTATTCTCGATTACATTAAAAGTCAGAAACAAAGGGCTAAATTACTATTTCGGGTTTGATTCCCGGTAGGTCAATGAAGAAAAATACCTTTTTGTGTTGTCTAGGGTCTGGGTGTTGTGGTACTATAGTTATTTTTGATTTCTGTAACACAAGTGCTTATGACTACTTACCATAGGATCAGAGCAATGTATGTGATCTTGTCCAAAGTGGATGTTCTCCAATATTAAGCCTAATGTGTCTTTTTAATAACTATTTTCGTTTGAATCAACGGCTCTACAATTATATGAGTGATTTTAATTATAATATGTTGTAACAAGTAATTATAAGAATCAGTTAATTAATATTCGGACGAACATCTATTTCAATTCGGCTGTCACACCTCACCTCTAACCTTAATTAAGAAACAGCTTGCTTGCTTGCATGCTTTTGAACCAAAAAGCGAATACTTTAAAGGCATAGAGCCTTTTTAGGATAAAATAAAAACATTATAATGTGTAAAAAAATCAAGTTTTATGCTAGTGTTCATAGCTGTTTTTTTTTTCCAAACAGACAATTTACATTAGACAGTTCATTATTTTGCCAGTCTCACTACTCACTCAGAGGTGGGCCAAGCAAACTGTATAACTTGAACTCTTACTAAATTGACCACCTGTACAATAAAAGTTCAGATTAAAATGGAATTGTAAAGCTTGACGTGTGGCCGTGTGTACTG
Source organism: Anania hortulata (assembly GCA_963576865.1). Classification (NCBI taxonomy): domain Eukaryota; kingdom Metazoa; phylum Arthropoda; class Insecta; order Lepidoptera; family Crambidae; genus Anania; species Anania hortulata. The sequence goes on along the minus strand of OY756396.1, from coordinate 12,825,773 downwards.
TGCTTCACTACGCTGGTCCACTGCTCCCAAATTAACTAACTGTTTAAATTAATAAGCTAAGTACACAAGCCCACATTCTGACGGATCGTACACCGAAAGCTAACTAGGCAGTGGTACCTGCGGCGTAATCGGACGTTTAACAAATGATCGTTTTTGCTCGGCGCCCGCGCACCGGATACGCGGCTGTTCCTGTGAGAATGTCGAACTCGATTGTCGGGGTTCCGTAGACGAATGTAAAACCGGGCAACCCAGGATCATGCATAAAGCATGTTCAATCAAAATATAATAAAGATCATAGTTATTATTAAGATAATTATAATCAGCTGTGCATTTGTCTTTTTATTTTTGATCATGCTAGTTACAGACATTTGTATTCATTCCTAAAATGTAGTAGTGTCAAGTGCACATTAAGGTTGGTAGTTTAAACTTTGTACCAACTCATAGAAAAAATCTACCGCGAGAAGAAAAGACGATTGTACCTACACGATTGTGCTCGTATAAGCAAAGCAAAGGCAGCTATGCGTGAGGGTTTTTCATACAAACGGGCAGTCTAGAAAGTGTTAAATGTGTCCGGTAGTTCATATCCTGGTGAACTTTTATAAATCAGAAAAGGATATTTTAACCTTAAATCGTTGTTACTTAACCAAGTAACATGTGAGAATCGTTGGATGGAATTAAATACGGCATAGAGATATACCTGGACCTATCATTATGTACCATTAGTTAATAAACATTTCATAATTTAATGTTGAAAAATGGAAAAGAGAACACCTCACCGTTTGCTAATAGATTTTAGTAAAACCTTTTTACCGCAGAACCCTTCAAGTATTTTTTCTATGCACTGGCCCTGTTTTGGAACCAAAAAGCGGATGTCCTTCGTCCGACCGGCTTATGAAAGGTGTTGAACATATGTCTGCATTATTTTCGACACCGACTCCTAATTTTACTGACGTACAATCAAATTGAGTCCTGCTACTTTAATAATGAAATTACTGAATAGAAAGTTATAATAGAAACGATTTAGGACGCCTTCAAATTTGCAACCTCGTTACATTCGCTAGACACTTTGCCACAAATTTGAAAGCACCTATGACTTAAAAAAATTTTTTTCGTGTTTTCAGAATTTATTGTTGTGCATGCGTATTTTCAAAAATCTTTAATGGAGTTTTGCTTATTTTTAAAAGTAAAGAAATGTTTCCTTTGAGTAAAATTTGCTATCCCCATTTTGAGTACTTTCCCCAACTGGTGGCGTTAAAAATCACACTATGTAATTATAAAACAAAATAATATTGTTTAAGCGACCCTATGTTGATCAATACCAGAGGAAGATGCGTTCCTTGTTGGTATTGAAAATAAAAAAAGAACATCTTTCAAATTATTTATCTTTTGTGTTTTCAAATGTATGTACAGGCAATAGCTCGTCAACCTACCAAAAAACATAAAATTTTCTTAATTAATATTGATCTATAAATGTCGGACTTAAAGTTGAAAATCGTTTTAATGACCTTTAACTTTTTGGGTAGGTTGATTCGCAGGTGACTGTACAGATTTATTAAAACATTACTGTAAAAATGCATTTTTTAAAGTAGGTAGCATCTAAATAATACCTACGTGGCTTGAAACTTGAGACCTTGGCACATATTTTGACCCATGATTTCAAATTAAATAAAAATTCTTTCAAATGGCACCGCGGCTAGTTGGTAGACATCGCCTTTAAAAACTTGAATAGTTAAAAAGAAAAAAGCGTGATATTCGATTATAATTTTCTAAGCGTTTTGAATTTGAATAGAGAATAAAACAAAAGCGGTGGTGTGCATAGCTGCAGTTATCGTTATAATTTTGTTTTGCCCACCTGTCTCGTAATCACCTGCCGACGAATCGCTAATACGAGGCGGTGCGCATACGCTTGTGCCACATGCGTTTTCACTGTTTCCATTGTCTTTAGCATGGCTTTTAATTAATTGTACCTATACGCAAGAAGTTTGTTTTACTAATATATAAGATACGAAAAATGTCACACAGCTTCAGCATAATTCGACGTGTGACAAACGAGAAGTTATTACCCAAGATCAAATTTTTTCAAAGAAAAATTGTTAAAATATTGAATCTGCTAGGTTATTCGAACGGACCAGAAGACAACTTAGAAGATTCAATATTTTAACAGCAATTAATTTTATGCGATTTGAATGTTCCCAGAAAGGTGTTGTACCTAGTCTGATATCGTTTTTTTTATGTGGCAATGATCACAAATTTACATAGCAATGTTATTATTCATTGAAAAAGGCTAATTAAAATATTAGTAAGTATATTGTGGTTCTCACGGTCTCCGGATACGATACTTGTAGAAATGGGAACACACTACAGTGATCGTTAACACAAATTTATTATTGCTATATCATCTGTTTGTGCAGTTGCATTTAAATAAGTAGTGACATTGACAAGGTGGAGTCAAGGTCAGCGACGCTAAACTGGCAGCGTTGGGCATTTTCAAAATTTAATAAATAATCAATTCAAGATAACAGCAGCATAGTTTCTATTTATACTATTTTATTAAGAAGAGCGAAAGAATATAAGAAGTAATAACATTGGATCTAGATAATATTCTTATGAAATAAGAAGCCATAATATTATTGTCAACTTCTTCACTAATTGCAAATTGATACGATTTTTCCAATTAGTGAAGAAATGTAAAACACTGACTACTGTTGTCATTGAGATATTGACATTATTATACAGTTCTATTCAAAAAAGCGAAGTTATGAATTGAGCTGTAATGTTATACTTATTGCCCGTGCATTCCGAATAGAATCTTCTGGAAAATATCATCATGGTAACTTTGTAGCGGTCATATGAAAAACTACCAGTACACAACCTTCAACGTGTGGTCCACAGTCTACAACTCTGGCAATAAAAACAATTTTAAATATAGAACGGTGTCAGTGTATAAATAGGTTTATTGGTAAAAAAGGTGGGCAGCCCGCGTGTAGACGAAAGGTGTTCAGGCCACGTGCTAGGTCGGCAGATGTCGCAGATGTCTAAATGCCGCCACAATAAACCAACACCCTTATTACGTAAACCATAAATACTATTTTGGGTTATACGAAACACTACTCTTAGCCGTCATCTCTTTTATTGTAACTTTTGTTATCACAATAAAATTACGCTCAAGTAGCTAAAATTAGTTCTTATTTCAAACTTATCGTAATTAATTTAATAGGTAGGCACTTAATTAATTTAAGCAGCTTAGCTTACGTTGTAAAGGGAAGTCGCAAGTCATTTGCATTAATTTTAACATGAATTTGGTGGCTAGTAGTAGCTTGTAAGAGAAGTAAATCAAATAAATATACGGCTATCTAGTAGTACGATTTCCCGTAAAGTTATCAAGTTAACCTGTCCTTTTCTAATCTTATTCCTATTTTAAATAAGATAGACTATACAGGTGGCCAAAAAAGTGACGTCTAATTCTAATTTTTTTTAGGTACCTCGTGTTGTATGGTGTCTGAATCACTTCTATGTATGTTCTACGATTTTTCGTAGTTTTAGAGTTACGATTTTTTTTAATGACTTTTGCAACCGGATTAGTTTGAAAAATTTCTAAAAAAAAGGAGAAGGTTTCTTCGATTTTTTTTTCTTGCAGCAAAATCTCTATGAACTGTGCATTTATGCATAAAATAAACAGCCTCATAACTTTTGGACGTCACTTTTCTGGCTATCCTGTATAAAAACGGCCTTCCAAACATCAATAGACAGTCAATCATCTGAGACTGAAACGAAGGCAAATTACATAACATAAGTTTGATATCTGTGGCTTTCTTATCACTAAATAAGTAAGTACTGAAAGGATGGCTACGAAAATGAGGTTCAAATGTTAGGAATTTTTTACCAGAAAAACGGGAAAATTTCGATTTTTTTAAAGAAAAAGTTAAACATGATAACTATCTTGTTATATTCTCGCTGTCTTGGCGCAACATTAACGCATTTTAACATAAAGATTTACCTATATTTCAGAATACGGCTATTATTATTTTATAAAAAGAAAAATAGTTTTCGATGGGCTCGGAACTCTTAAAAAAAATTTATATATTGTTTAAGCGACTATTCACTAGTTGACCAATACCAAAGGAACTTGCGTTCCTTGTTGATATTGAAATAAAAAATGAACATCTTTCAAATTATTTATCTTTCGTGTTTTTAAATTTATGTACAGATAACAGCTCGTCAACCTACCAAAAAAGTCAAGTTTTCTTAATAAATCTTGATCTGTATGTTGAAAATCGTTTCAATGACCTTTAACTTTTGACCTTTAACCCAGAAAGTTAACTAGCTAGACTATATAAATTTATTACAACTTTATTGTAAAAATTCATTTTTAAAAGGTTTAAAAATAGGTATATTGTTCATTTTTCAGGCTTGGTTACCCTGTCACACCGAAATAGACATACGCTCCAAAAACATTACCCTCCTTTAGCAGTCAGGAAAAAAGGGAAAGTACATACTTACCTCATTATTATTTACCTAAGTAGTTTGTTGTTTAAATCACATTTTATTATTATTATAGTTGCTGCTCAGCTAGCTGAAATAGCGTGAAAAACCCTTGTTAGGAAGAACATTATATAATTAGGAATAAGTAATACTTACCTACTACCTAATTATTCTGTGAACGGGCGTTTAAAAAGCAGTCATTTTTTTAATACCAATAATAATTACACACTCTAGTTTACGTAAAGTAAAACCTATCTACCTGTTGTGCTGTCACGAATGCATGTCATGAAATGTTTCGCGTCAGAATTCTAGAACGTTATTCGAAATTGAACCTTCACAAAACGATCTCAAAGGTCATGTTACTAGTGCCCTTGTGATGAAGTAAACAGATGGAGGCGGAGTGGCAACGTCCGAGTCACGTTGTGGTTTGTGGCGCGGGGCCGCACGCCACGCCGCATCGTGCGTCTCGGTCGCACGCATGCGGCGCGCGCCTTCGAGCCACTTGTGTGGATGTGTGGCGGGCGTATCAGTAGTCACCCAGTTCTGTGGAAGGTTGCTACGCTCTGTGTCGCGATAAAATTTTAAAATACGCAAGCAAAGAGTCTGTCTGTAATCAAGTGAGATATTTACAAGTTGGTTATGGGAACATAGCACTCGCTTCTACAGCGTGTTCTAGTTGTTTACAACATTGACTGAGGTAAGTATTCCACCAGTCGTGTATTTTTATAAGTCTCCTCATCCGGTCGGACCAATGAATTGAACAATAAAATATGCATTAAGTGTATTTTATTTAATCAAGTTAAGTAGTAACTGGTGTCACATTTACTTACTAATCCGCCAATACAATTAATTAACTATATTATTTTTCTAGAGTTATAATGTCAAACAGCCCAGAGTTTATGGAACAGGCGGCGATGGTTCAATTCGTAAAGATCATTGAACGGTTTCCCGACATTTACGACCACAATTTGGAAAAATACCGACGGTGGACCGCAGACAAGGCATGGGAGAAAGTTGTTGACACTGTCAAAAATGAAATGAACATGGTTTGCACACGTAAGTTTACACAAATTATATATCTTTTCTTTTTATTGCTTATATTTTTTTTTTATAAATTGATTCCACCACTGTGGAAAGGTGTGATAACACCAATTATCTAGCCCCAACCTAAGCAAAGCTTTTACTATGGCGACTAGGTAACGAATAAACATACTTAAAAACGTTTATAAATATCTATGAATTAGGTACCAATGCTCGTGTCCATCACACAACCATTTGCCCCTTGCGGGATTTGAACCCGCAACCGCTGGCTTTGTAGTCCGGAGCGCGAACCACATTGTATCCTTAATCTATGCTTTCTAGGACTAAGAGGTATCAGATAATAAATTTTGCTAGCGGCATCTTCCACCACACCCAGACCCGAGCTAATTTTGAATAGTTCGTTTTCTGAATTGATTCGTACCGGGAATCAAACCCAGGACCCTTTGCGTTCAAGGCATCCTGATGGGTCGTCAAAACAGTCTATCTAATCAATAAATCGCTGTAGATTAAGTTTGTGACTGGTTAAATTCCTTTTACTTCATTTATTATTTTGTTACAGACCCAAACTTATGGTTAAAATGTGCAAAGTATTTTCCCTATAATATCATAGACAAAGAAACATCAACAATTTAGCTTCTCTAAAGACAAATAATAACATCATTTTCTCTATAATTATTTTATCTCCAATATAATGTTTAAGCGTAATAGATAAGATAATCCATGCATTTGTATGTATGTATTTAACGTATTGGAATCCGAGCTCTCGCTTTCTGCAGATTTGTAATTATTAACACTAGAATAAGATTATCATGTTACTAATACTTCTTTATGGATTTTTAAAGTCGGCATAAAATTTATTGAACTGAGTTGAAATTAGACCGCGTAACACTAAAATGTATATTGTGTCCCGTCGCTCTACTGAACTGAAGGAAACATCAATTTAATTTAGAAAAGCTTAGTGTAATTAGCTAACGTAGACATTTTTAAAATTAAAATGTGGTTTCAATCAAAACCAACGAATCGATCAAAATCGTGGTTTTAGTTTTCGGTAACCGGACACAGTGGCCAAGTTTATACTATTGCAGTGGACGCCAGTAACACTCCGGTGGTTATGTTCCGCTGTTCCGCTAGTGAACGAAGTCACACTTCTTTTAAAAATGTGTTCCGGTGTCCCTTATGCGATACTAGCTAAGTGGATGTTAAGCACTTTCTTGTTAATATCATTTGCAACGGAATGTTGCTTGCGCTTTTGACTGATAACTTTAGTTTCTAGATGCTAATACACCAAACACTTTTGACTGCCGATCAGTGTGTCAGTTCAAGTATAAGCCACGGAAAACCAAAGTGGTTGTGTCTGCGTATAAATGGTTGATTTTAACTTATGATACCTCCCTAAGCAGTTAGATTTAAACATCATGACGTGTGAAATATAAATGTAGTCAATGGCTTTCTTTAAAACCGATAGTGCTTAACGAAACTAAATAGATTTACAAACGGAATAAAGTTGTGTGATTTTGAGTAAGTGTTCAAATCATTTTTTTAATTAGAGAAATGTGTGCAATTGTAAGCACATGTTCATGCATTGCTTTAATTAAAATATTGACCTACTACTCAAAATCACACGACTTTATTTCGTATGTAAATCTGTTAAGTTTTGTTAGGCACTATCGTCTAATGTAATCGTTTATCACATACTAACTTTATTGTACAAAAATTGCGGCTCCTGTCCGCTTAGTTATAATAATCAACGACAAGTCAATTAAGAGTGCAGAGATCCGAAAATGATCACTAGAAATGAAAATGAGACTTTTATTTTTAATTTCCACATGGCATGTATTTGTGGTACCTACTTGATGCCCATTGGCAACACTAACGATTCGTATTATATTATAAGGTTGTTAATATTTTTTTCCAAATCTCGGAATTTAATTTCTAAGTTAACAAAGTGTCAAAGTCATGTTGTAAAAATTAAAGACATATTACATTTAAGATTTTCTGTACTCCTATAATTACAGTTGAGGAACTCAAATCTAAATGGAAAGGAATAAGATCATCATATAACAGATATAGAAACAAACTTATCGAAGAAAAAAGAAAAGGCATAATTTCTTCTAAAAAATACTACCTATACGACGCATTACAATTTATAGAACCATTTACTAAATCTAAAGGGTATGTATCATTTAAAATCATTTGAAAGGTAAATAAGAAATCATTGTTATTGTTATATGTATTTATCCTTAGGTTTATGAAACGGAATAGTGAGTTGAACCAGACCGAATTCCAAGATTGTGAGAATGAAGAAGAAGACGAACAAGAAAGTGTAAGTGAAAACGATTCCAAGTTGGCAGTGATCGAAATCAAACCCGAACCATCTGAAAGTATTGACGAAACTAATGAAACAAACTGCTACTCAGACACTGACAATCAAAAACTGTACAAGCAATGTAAGAAAAGAAAACAAGAAAGCAAAGATCCGAGTGATCATAATGAAGATTTACACTTTTTCAGGAGTATTCTTCCAGATATTGCTAGTTTCACATCAAAAGAAAAGAGAAAGCTGAAAATAGGAATTCTAAAATTAGTTGACGATATTGAAAACCAACGTCGAAAGAAACAAAAATCAGATTCTGATGGTTCCTCAAGTTGCTAATCAAAATATTTACATTATCTTCTGATAGGTACCTTATTTACAAAATTTCTCGCATCTAAAAATAAAGAGAAATAACACAGTGCAAGTAGCTTTGCTAGGGTAAAAAAAATTGGGATGTGTAAAAGTGATTTACAAAAATAAATTGGTTTTATTGGTTTTAAACCACCCTCCTAAAACTATATTGTTGTTACAACTAAAATGATGCAAAAACAGTATCATACATTAAGAAACTTATAGGAAACGTAGGCTTAAGAAATTCAAATAGGAGAAAACGTGCGTGTTTTTAGCATCGTATATTACTAATCGAGCATGTGCTACGCGACTATTCCAGACAAATCCTTTCTTCGTAGTCGCGCTTCTACGGGAGGCGCCTACCGACATCCGACGTATAACGTCTCCTCATTTGCATGGAAATGAGATCCGTGAACATTCTCGGCGCAACCCTCAGTCTTCCGACGCCTTCTTTGCTTAATTACAACGACGACACATAATACGATGTTACAATAACCAGAGATGAAAACTTGGTGACGAAAAAGACGCGTCGCGACATGTGCGCAAAAACTATCCAATAATTAATCAAAAACGTATCAGCAAGCAATAAACAAGAATAAATATATCGATTGTTGAAAATACTTCTGTTGTTACTAATAAAATCTGAAGGGATGCAAGAAGAAGACGTTAATTAATTCAAGTTACTGATTAGTAATAATAATTATGAAAAACATTTTAAAACATTATTCAAATTTTTGTATTCCCAGTGACATAATTAATATTTTTCTAATTCAGAGTTAGGTACTTTTATATGGACTGCCAAAAAATCTGACCTGCTAATGAAATGAGGTGTTTTCATTGGATGTAAACATATTTTGGTATTCAAAAATCCATTTCGCATCTAAGTAATTACTAATTACAAGATGACTAGTGATCATCAGCAAAGCTGTCAAAAAGGCATTAATCAATGAAATCCTATTTTAGTAGCGTCATAATCCCGTTTACTGGATAACGCTTTGATAATAACATGCAAATTGGAATAGTTAGAATTATCTTTTAATTTCATGTAAAATAATTAAACACTCCTTGTAAAATATACGTTTACTTGTATCGCACAATAGTAGCCAACACAATCCGGAATTAGTACAACATAAATTAGTACAATGCATTAGATGTGCCTGAAGATTCCTTGACAGCTCTTTGTCATCACTGCACGTATATCTTCAGATATACGGCGAAATATATCATTACGGCTGACAATATGATGTGTACATAATTAACCTGTGGATCACTTAGTTCCTAACATGATGCTCTGAATACGAACGCACACTAATTTGCCGTAACCGCATTTTCACTGACCGAACGGTGGAATAAACATTTGCCGTCTCTACCTCGCACTAATAATGTCATTTATGTCAGAGCGAGACAAGAGAAGGCCATTCCAGATAGTTCATATAGTGGAAACGCAGTTATGTATACGGCACACATCAGTATTTCAGACCACGTGAGCGCTATCCCCCTTGACCCTCCTCCGTTTCAAGCTAATACCATTACAGTAATTAGGATATGCTTGGGCATAATTGATGCAGTCATAAACTAGATTCCTTGTGTAGCCACGAAGTTATAGTTATGAGAAAACTTATGATGGTTACGGTTGATTTATTAGAAAGACAATGAGTAGGTATAATAAGAATAGCTATTCGAAACATACTTGTTTGTAGTCTATGGGTATTAGAGCTTTTACTTGAAAGATTTTTGTTTCCAGGAGTCTTATTACGACACTTTAGCTGATGTGATGAACGTTGCTTAGCGGCAAATTATGTAAGACATGTTGCTACATTGCTATACAATGGAAAACTCTTCAAGCAAAATTTTCTTACGCTGCTTCAGGATACAATGTTGAAAAATAAACATTGAGCGCTAAAGCTATTAAATATGCCTACAAAATACCCATTTAAGTTAATAACATTATAATGCTAAACACGCAAAATGTTCGTAAATTGATTACTGAATAAATTAGAAAAAATGGTAGGGTGACCAGCCGCGGGTGGCTAAAATGGAACCCTTGTAAGTGACGTGATATGTTTGCGTCACTTCGCCCCGATTATGCTGGCCTAAGAGCAATCCAACAATGATTGATACAAAATTGGCTATTGATTTATTTTTATAACATTTTCTGAGTGGTGTGGAAAATAAAAGTTACATCTTTTAACAATATCGATCAGAATAATGTAAATGTTGTGAATGTGCCTTTGTCTTTAGATTTCTTATTCACATTCGGATACAAATACGTACATATATGTTGTATCGTGACAATAACACAAAAAGCTATTTTTTGGTTCTTCAAGAAAAAAAAAGATAGAAAAGAAGTTTTATTGCTACTGGTGCAGTTTAGTTAAAAAAAATATTTTATAGTATTTTTCTGCAGCATAGAAAACTTCAAAGTTATATATTATGTTTTCTGTGGCAATTTAGGATCTTATTTAAGTTAGTTTTGATTTGTTGGTACAGTATTGTTTTAGCCGTTACGCTGTCTTCCTGACTGTAGTCTGTACAGTAGTCCCGGTAAATCAGGAAGGACTTATTGCAATAAAATCGGTAAAAAATCTGCACCGAACCGGTACAAAGTGCAACGACGTAAAAAAAACGGACAAGTGCGAGTCGAACTGTTACTACTTACAAATAAAAGGGAACATTATGAATAGTTCCGGAATCGAATCTTGCAGTTTAATAAAAAATAATCATAACATTTAGTTATTTACAAAGTTTTCAGAATTTTCACAGTTCTAGGTCAAGGGAAAGTACTTACCCTATTCATTTTGATTCACTTGATAATGTCGTTTTTTGCTGCATAAACGGCCGTATCTTTTTTTTTACGTTAGCTTAGAAGTTTTATTTTTTTACAGCTTCAAGTAACTATAGGCCTGAATATATGGTTTTAATTTTAACTCGATACCTCCTCGCGTTCCAGAGATAAAGGGTCTTGGCAGACATACAGACAGACGGACAACAAATTAATCCTATAAGGGTTCCGTTGTTTCCTTCCGGGGTACGGAACCCTAAAAACACCGCACTGACAAATCCAAAAGAAATTCATATTTATCATAAAAGCTTACAATTCTAAATATTTTATAAAACATGTTTTTAAAAGTAACGCATTCCACCCTGAAAATAATTAATTTGTTTTCGATGTCTAAGTACAATGAAATGTTGAGTTGACGGCTTTCGCAGAATACCAAACTAAAGACATAAGCATTCATATTGCAGGTGGCAAGGGTACATACATAGACATGAATAACAAATTAGATCATTACCCGGATACGGTTTAGGCTCAGTCAAATGTGAGCCTGCACGAGCCTGCATTTTAGAGATAATTAACATACTGCTTATACTGGAAACGTATTTAGTGGCGAGTCTGTACTGTACTGCTGTACCGCGGATGTACGATGCGATCAATCATGCACACTTTTATACACTACTAGCTTTTGCCCACGACTTTGTCTGCGTTGACCTTACCCGGACAAAAAAGTATCCTTTGTGTTAATCCAGGCCATGGTCTATCAGTATGCCAAATTGTATCAAAATCTATTCAGCAGTTTTTCGTGAAAGAATAACAAAGATCCATACATCCATACTCACAACCTTTGCATTTATAATATTAGTAGGATTTAGTTACAATGGCGATTTTAGAAGAATGTTGACAAGTTTTAACAACTTACTGGCTTACTATGATTTACATACCTAAAGTATAATTTACAATTAATGAGCTTAAGAAATAAGTAATTATTAAAGTTGTAAATTTGTAAATTGTAAGTTTTAATGTGTAGTAAATAATGTATTTTGTACTTCCTTTTGTTTGTTTTATAGTTTTTGTTTTTCGTGGTAGGTAACGCCATCTTTCTAAATATACGGTTTCCACTGAAAACCAGCGCAATGGATAGGCCCTTCACCGACGCCATCGCACATGCTGAGTGGATACCATTTGGTTCCATATCACTAACCTTACAAACTATGTATATTAATTCCATGTATTTTTTCTATGTTGTCTCCTAAAGTTTAGTTTATTTGTAATAACATTATTGTGTATGTGTTTATGGACCAATAAAAAGTACTTTATTTCCAATAAAATTATATATTTTTATAGGGAAACCATAACGTTTGTTTTATCTTAGTTTAGAACAAAAACTTATCAAATTCTGTAATCAGAATATTACACGAATTGCTTGTTTATTTTAATTATTTCGCAACCAATACAGAAATTAATTTAAAAAAATCTAAATAAGCTTAATTCTATTATTTTGAAAAACTAGACCAAATCAAATTTTCGTGGTAAAGCTACGGCTAACTGGATTAATGAGTAGTGCAAGCGTTGCGTAGGTATAATTTACCTAAACGTCGCTGTCTGTGTTAGAAATCAATACATACGATCCAATACAGTGGCAGTGTGACATACGTAATAGGTAGCTTCTCCGGAACGCCGCTAGGTATTCGATTAATACATAATTAGTTCCAACGGACCGTTATGTGCAGGTTTGGTTAGGTTTAGTTTCAGTTCAGTTATAATTAACATTATACCCTAACTACTAGTGTACATTGAATATAAATTAATCGAACAGGATTAGCACTACAGCTTACTTAAATACATAGCGGTGTAAAGAGTAAGTTTTGTCCTGAAAGATAACGTTACAAAGTAAAATGTATTATGTTCATAAAAAACCACCAATCTCCTGGCCAGCTAAAGACCTGTCGTGGCCACAGGCTATGAACTTAGTATGGTCACTGTAATGATAATAACTAAAAAGAAACCAATGGCAAATACGATTGCAGTGCGTCCCCCCTATCTATGAGCTAACATCTTTTATGGTCACATGTGTCCCGTACTCACGTGACATGGAAAAAGGTGGCCAGCTGCATGCGAAGACCTATTTACCCGCCACAGATATTGTGGTTCATGTAGCGGAATAAACGTCACCGAAAATTTTACAGAATGGGGAAGCACAGGCAAAGCCAATCTTAGATGGCGCCATTGTGCTTGGTCTTCTATACCATTGTCAACTAATGTCCACGCAAAAGTCAAAGTTAGATTTCTTTTCTGTTCTCGCTAGTAGTAACGCAAGTTTGACAAACATTTGACAACTTATCATAGCATTTATAGTATCAGTGGCAGCAGTGACAGAACCATTGATCAATAATTACTACAGCCAAGACAAAACACATTGCGACATCTAAATCTATCGGGATAAATTATATGCAGTGTGGTTCCTCATTGATGCCGACACGCAAAGAAGAAGGTCAATATTATCTTTTTTTTTTACATGCCGTCGTCTTATGAGAAATTTATAAATACTACAAACAATTTGGATCCCAAAAAAAATTAAAACATGGATGAAAAGATAAATAGCTCACATGGCGTTATTCGATCTTCTTCTTAAGGGTTACCGTGCCCTTCACCCCCCGCGCTCAAGCCACTTAAGATTATGGAGATCGTCTGCCGGACATAATTACACAGAATGCGGATTTTTTACCTTGGACGAAGGACTAAGGACGAAATAATCACACCTGAATAACTCACTGTTATAAAAAAGCAAAATCAAATGTTCCAAAATTAAACATTTCAATAAAGATCTCTCTATCGATGCTGACAACTGTTGTTGCGCATGTCAAATATACGCGTTGAATTTAAATCATCTCTTTTTTGTTTATCAAAATAATCATGACATTGCGCTTAATTGACTGGACTAGTTAAGCTTTTAAAGTTTGTGAAATTTTAACATCGAATTATTTGTCTCGACAGCCCATTACTTTGCATCCGGTAATAAAACACACTGTTTGTTGCTGAACTTATTAACCCACGCAATGCACCTCGAACCCCAAACGGCGAAATCTGATTGAATTTGAATATCGTTAGATTATTTTGTATTTTTATTGTTATACTGCTGTATTATACGTGCAGCAGAATATAGGAAACCTTAGGCATTTTGTTCTTAATTAATTTAGCTCGTCGTGTATCTCTCAATTGATTTAGTGTATAAAATATCAAAAGAGTGAAATTGTTTTGTATAAGTCCATATTAAACTTGATAGATAAAAACAATATAATGTTCACTTGTTACAAAAATATCTGTGTACTTTATGATTTCGAGCAAATTGAGCAACATTATTCGCCTCTAATCTGCGATTCGCACCAGCAGTAAGACATACGACACACAGTAAGGTGCGGAACCGGTCTGGGCCGATGTCCCGGCATTCCTGCGGGCTCTTCACTGCGTAAGACCTTCGGAGCTTGGAAATTGATTTCTGAATTTGAAACGAGAAACAAAGATTTAACTTGTTTTACTTTAAGCTCTTTAGCTGTAAAGGTTATGGTGATTGTATCAAATGGATTTGTAGGTGTTGTATTGTGTGAAACACTTTGATAACGATAACAATTTCACCCCAGCCAAGCTGTTAAGGTTTACATTATTTCTATATTGTTATTAGATTATGTACCTATAACTTCTGAACTTATGAAAACTGTCATAAACTGTGTTCTTACTACGGTAGTACTATTAGATATTCTGTGTTCTTACTTTACATGACATCGTGTTTGTAGGTAGGCGGCTTTGTTCTGGTAGAAGTTGACAACGTGGTGTAGGAAAGACGGCACAGGACAAAGCAGAGCAAATACAGAAGCTCATGTACCAACCCGATGCCCAGTGCATTGCTGTGCCCAGTGCTTGCGTGTGCATATTGTGCGTAGGAAGCCTCTTTGTAATGTGTCATGTGTCCTAATGGATAAGTTGGCAGGTGTTCTCTTTGCCGTGTATTTACGTTTTGTTTGATCAGGTCACGTCAAGTCCAGCAAACAACAGCCCATCCTTTTGCAGCGCATTTACTTGCGTACAGAACTAGCGAATGCGCTGGTCGCATTATGGATTGCAAACTATTGAGCGCAATCTGAGCTAGACAAAGCGTTTGTTTTTGTATACCACAAAGTGAAGCGAATACATGCGTCCATCTCATACGAAACTTGCATGAGTCGTGCTAAAGAGACCGAACTAACAGTACGCATTCGTCAGATCGACGAACCCTTAGATCACGTAACACGTAAAATAGGCAGGCATTGTTATAACGAGTACCTACTCACTATCTGGTTAAAATATTTTGGCGCCTCGCGTCGTTGATATGGACCAATATGGACCCTATTTGCTTGATGCCACTCTTGACGTTTGGCGCTAAATTCATTCAGGCGGGTGTAGTAATTTCTTTTGCTCGCTCGGTTGGCATGAGCATACGCAGCTCTTTACTTCTCTATAAAGATCTGCTCTGCTTTGTCTTAGTTAAAGCCATAGTATTCGGCACCAATCATTGCGTCTGTTCGATCAACTGTCTAACACGTTGCCTGTTGCCGTTTTACCATTGCGGGATTTTTTAGGTTACGGATTGAAAAGGGGATTTTTTAAATGTTAACGAATTCATTAATAACTTAGTTACTTATGTTTCATTCAGAATTAAACTATCTTTCTTATACATATTATTATGGCTGTGGTTATTTATATTTCATAGTTTAGTAATCTTTAACTGTTTACATCAATAGATAGCGCTACACTGCTTTTGAGTCGCTATCTCAGAATGATCGGAAAAATAGGTTATGAGTGTAAGAGTGTGGGTCTATGAAATCACAAGCAATTATGGCTCTATTTTTCTAATGTGCGAGTATCTAACTGTTCAGTGCTATAATGTATTAGCTTGCGAACAACAGATTGCGCTTAATATGCATGAACTCTGTAATCTGTTTAAAGATATTTTAAGTAAGCTGCTTCTAAATCAAGAAACTTTGATTCTAACTGCAAAATTTTAAGGTAACCAAGTAATTTAATCCCGTGAAATTTATCCCGGACAAATTTTGCCATCTAAACGACAAAATTAATAAGTTTGCACATTTTCATAAACTTGCCGCTGAAGTAATCGCTTTACTTGGTCCAGATGATTTTAGATACGCCGCACAACGGCCAGCCAACAGAGACGGAGGATTTTAAATGCAACTGGTTCGAAAAAGACAACATTTTGCACTCCCATGCTTAAACTGTCTTAAAAATGTACATACAAACCATCAAAAATAGATTCTAACCATCAAACATAGAGTTGATTTTGAAATGAACTGCGAAAATGGATATTGCAACTTCTATTTGAACATTGAGGTGGCTACACATTTTTATTTGTGGGGAGAGTGAGTTAGAGAGTGCACTTTAACTCGTGTTAGATAAGGACGGGTATATCTGGCATTTATATTCTGGGTACGTGTAAGTTTCAGGCAACGGTCGCCGTGAAACTCGTAAATGGGAAAAAAGCAACAACGGAGAACTCAACCGCCTCTAGTGATGGGAAATAACGTTTAGAAAGTTTATGTATTTGCAAATTATCGAACGTGCCAACTTTTTAAAAGACTTAGGAAACGGTGTAGTATATTTCCGGAATAAAGAGTGCAACTTTAAAGGTATCATCGTACAAAAAAACTGAATTAGATTAATTTCCATCGATTGCCGGCTTCTTGATACAAACAACTTGTTAGTTTTCTAGTTATCCCTACCCTAGTATCCGTACGAGTATCTCAAGAACTATTTTTATTTAAATTAATTATCAACATGTTAAGACATGATTGTAAATAGACTTATTTGCCTTATAAGTCTACATAATGAATAAATATCAAGAAGCCCGCTTGATTAAGACATAAGGTTTCCGTAATTGATGGAACAAATGTTTTTGCACGCCTACCCGTTGAATCACAAGGCTTATCAAAAAATCAGATCACGTCGGATCAGTCACAAGGGTGAGGTAAGAATTTATATCTGCCACAATGACATGACATTGCCGAGTACACGTCAAGTGCGCGAGTCGCAATAACAATAATATTTTAGTAGTCACCTTTAATGACTTGCTTACTTGTTATAGAAGTAAACGATCCAGATGCATTGTTTATTATGACTCAATCAGACGTTACTGAAATGACCTTAGACATCAAGTTTATTTTGCGGGTAAATAATGTCGGTACTCCCATAGATTAATATTTTTTATGATTTGGTTATACTTTTTGAAAAAAAAATTCAAATAGGTAATAAGTGATTTTTGTTTTGTTAAACAGAAATGTTTTTTTGGAATACAATCAGCTTAACAAATAATGAATATAAAACAGATACATTTTTATAAGCCTTAAGTTTCGACCGCTAACGCAAAAACACATAGGTATATTTTTAAATATCTTTCAGATTTTACTTTTTAATAGATTCTACTTGTTTTACACTACGTTATTTACTATCAGTACCAGTATATCGATAAAATTGGATATATTTATTGTCTCGATATCGACATCACTCATCACTACCCCTCGTCATCAGTGCACGAGCCGCGTTGATATTTCCACGTAGATTTCACTCCGTAAAACCTTTGCCGTTTATTTTTGTATACATTTTTGGTCGGCGCATCTTTTTTATTTACGGCCACTTCGATACTGTTCACAAATCTCCCTACTGTGTGAATTAGAGGCTTTCATTTGATTTGTAGAATATCCCTATACGAGAACTTTTGGGCTGTCTTTTTGGTCTTTGTTGAAATATATGAGCTATAATAGAGCTTACTTACTTACCTAGTCAGACACAAATGCATTGAACATAACTAAATACAAGCAATAGCACAACCTGCTTTAGCTCTTAGCTATGTTAGCTTTTGTGCTGTCGTTTGGTCTTTGTTCTGAACTCTATACTATGATGATAGAAATCAGCTATCTAAATTCAGTCAAAGATGCACTGAATAAAACTTTAAACAATCAATAGCACTAACTATTTTGAATCCACACCTAGTTTGTTTAGACATTCCGACAGTGACTAGAATTGTTTTTTTTTAATTATGACTTCTCAGCTCAGGGAGACGAGACACAATAAAACTTCTATCGTTACGTGTTCTCATAGATTTGGCTTGGCGTTTGACGAGTTAACTTCATTAGACAAGTGAGTCATTACACATTTGACGAACTTGTTAATAAGACAGCAAACTTGATGAAATTTTAGAATTAATGGAACAACTTTTGCGCAACTCATCAAAACGGGTTAAACCAAAAAATATGAGGCCCCTACGACAAAATGGGCAGGACCACTAAGCTTATAAGTTGTCGTGGCCGTTATTTTAAATACGTACCTTAGGTACATACAATTTCATCGGCGTAAATTCTCTTATCTTTTATTATCAACAGTTACATTGGTACTTTACGGCATTTGCCTGTTACTCTTTATATCACGCGATATTTACCGTATAATTTACTTGGGGGTTCTCTATTTGATTGTATGAACTGTATTGGAAGAAAGCCATTCAAGGTTCATAAGTTAGGGCTTAAAAAATAAGGAAATAAGGGGCTACAATTTTTACTCTTGTGTCTTGTCTCTTTAGGACGTAGATGAAAAATGTGAAGCTTAATACCTTTTAAGTATCATCACAATCAGACCACGGCAGTCCACAGCTTAACGTGCAGACATACATAAGCCTTGCTCAATGCACGCCACAGTCCAATCCTCGGCTATTCTTTTCTAACTATTGCCAGCAGCTTTGGCTAAAGAACGTTTACAATAAGGTCAACCAAAAAATAACTAAAACATTTAAATTTTTAATTACCTAAATCACCCAGGATTCAATTTTCACCCTGCATAAATGGTTGTTATTGTCATCATTACGAGTGATCTTTAAACCACACGTGTCGATGTCTCGGGTCGAGAGCGATGCGCATGCCGCACGCTAGCATGCTCTCACCTTGCCTTGAGTGTGGAGGTGAAGGACGCGTCTGGTAACGTATTGTCATTAAAAACCGAACAAGTGCGATTTGAACTCGCGTGGGTTCCATACGTCCGTACGGAGTAAACGGGTTCTCGGGTGGAGACTACGTCTCGGCAAACTAAATGTAGACCGCCCCCTAGCTTGATGGACCGACGATTTTAGGCAGATGACTGGCAGTAGATAGATGAAAAAGGCGTTATCTTTGGCGTTTTTTAGGGGAGGCTTACGTCCAGAAGTGGACTGCAATAGGCTGACATGATGTGTCCGTACTTCTCACAGGTTTAGTAGTTTCGAATATAAGGGAGTGGTAAATTTGTACTTGTTGAGATCATCAGAATAAGCCCATAACATTGAATTTTGATACTTCACACGGTACAGGTTGCCAAACTTTGTTTTCTAATTTACACCTCAAAAAACCCCTATTTAAAAAAAAATCCGTTAGATGAAGTCAAAAATTTAGATGTATACTTAAGAAGATAGGGATTTATAGGTTGAAATGTAGTTTAAGTACTTATTGGTTAATAAAAACATCATATTTTTAAATACAAAAAATCTGCCTAATTCTTAAAGTCTAAACCGAAGAAAGAAAAAATCTTTTTTATTTCATCATCATTTCAGCCATAGGACGTCCACTGCTGAACATAGGCCTCCCCCAGTGACTTCCAGATTGGCAGATCCAGATCCAGATTGGTTGAGAGCGGCTTGCATCCAGCGGCTTCCTGCAACCTTTTTTATTTATATTTATTATTTATCTCTTAAGAAAAAAAGCACAACATCATAATGTCATAAATGTCAATGGTATAAAATTTATAATTCTGACAAAGAAATAGATTTCACTACATGAGATTGCAGGTTTCCTTTTCTCAGTTCTCTCTCTCTCCTTCTCAACCGCCTAACTAGGGAACCCCTTCACACACACACTGCTGTTATGAGAATGGAGGTAAATACTGTTGAAAACGCTCAGTACGCAGATACCGACTCCAAAGGCATAGAAGATCGCGTCATAAGATGTTTGAGGTACTGTCCGTATTCCACCGTTTTGGCTAAAGAAGCCGGCTATATGATTCGCCATATATAGGGACAGGTCGTAACTTCGAGCATAACTGCAGATTCGGCCGAGATCCAACTGTCCAACGTTCATATTTGACGTTTCTTTTTAGCTTAAAAAAATGTTTACTGCTCCTTACAAACTGATGTCAGCTGGTCGGCGGCTTAGTATGTTTTTTTTGCGATTTCAATGTTGTTTCCATAGAAAAAGTTGTTGTATTTGAGCACCAGAATCAGCCCCTAGGAGGTTGTTGATGTTTTACAAATAGCCCTGTATATTTAATAATAATACTACATAAAAACGGTTTTAGTTTATTTTTAACCTCCTTTCAGTAACTTCACTACCTATACCTACCTATGACTTTCGTATGTCCACCACACAATATAATATTATCTACTTATAACAATATATTTGTTACTACAGGAATCAGCTTTGAGATATGTTGTTTAATCACTTTACTTTTACTTAACCCTTAATAACACAGCTCTGATCTTGTCAATACCTGCAGAATCCTCTGTAAATGTCTATTAGGTTAGAAGCTATTAATTAACACCATTTTCATCTTGTTGCATTTTAGGCTTAATATTGTATGTAATCGTTTCCTTTTCCTTTCAAATTAATCGGTCCTAGCCCAGTACATTCCGAGCAAATTGGTTGTGACAGACTTACAGACAGAAAAACACACGAGTGATCCTGTAAGAGTGCCGTTTTTACATTCGGACGTTTGGAACCCTAAAATGCTAGGTTGTTAGTACACACGACATCAAGTTATGACATACATTTCCAGTATAAGCTAACCTCTCACTAAAGCCTGCACAATGAAAGTTCAGAATTTAGATAACCTTGACTTGATGCTGTGTATTACAACAACCTGAACGTCTACCTTGGCCAGAAATAAACTCGGTAAGTATGAATAGAGTATAAAATACATACAATACATCAAATAAATAAACACTTTTCTAACAATCACACCAATCATCTAGCCCCAAATTAAGCATACAATAATTAAGCATATTATTATAACTTGTATTAAGGCGACTAGAAAACGGATCATTATCATAATTTCAACCATAAGACGTCCACTGCTGAACATAGGCCCCCTCAATGCCTTTCAGATTGGCCGGTTGGAAGTGGCCTGCATCCACCTTGTGGGTGGACGTCCTATGCTGCGTTTGCTAGTAGGTGGTCACCATTCCAAAACCTTTTGCCCTATCGGGCGTCAGTTAGTACCCCTGCCCACTGCCATTTTAGCTTACTAATCCTTTGGGCTATGTCAGCGAATTTCGTCCGTTTACGGTTAGACATACTTAAATATATTAAACCTCCATGAATTAGGTACAAATGCTTGTGCTCATAACACAAACATTTGCCCCTTTCGGGATTCGAACCCGCAATCATGTGGCTTCCTTAGTAAGGAGCGCGAACCACTACACCAGACACTCGAAAATTCAAGCTAAATTGTAAAAAATATAAAGTGATTAAAGTTTTCTTGTAAGTGGGTACTACTTGTAGCAATTTACCTAGTATAAGTAATTTTTTAAAAATATTTGAAAATAGAATCCTAAGAGTGGGAAAGTAAATATAAATAAATAAATATTGGACAACATCACATACATTGCTCTGATCCTATGATAAGTAGCTTAAGCACTTGGGTAACAGAAATCACAAACAATCACGGTACCACAACACCCAGACCCGAGAAAATATAGCAAAGTTATTTTTCTACATTGGCCGACCGGGAATCGAACCCGAAACCTCAGAGATAGTGACACCAAGTCCGGTATGCTCGCCTCTTGGCTACGGAGTCGTCAAAAGTAGAGAGGAGAAAACATTAAAATGCGTAAGCTGATGATACTAAACAATTTAAACTAAAATAAAAAATTTACCAATTTCAATTAAAAATGGGTAATAATCTATACATTAAATTCTTTATAAAATATATTATTACAGATTTATATTAATTATCGTCTCTAATGTGAGGAGTGTTTTCTATATGATAAATAAATACAAATATGTGTGCTTAAATACAAATATCGTCTTAGCCCTAGATAACTTGCATATTTTGAATCAAATTTAATTAAAATGAAGGTACGAGCCATACGTTAAGAGCTATTTCACATTTTCAGCGCCAAAACTAATATTTCCAGTGCCTAATTTTCGACCTAATAAAAGATTTTATGTTAAATACATGTAAAACATAGCCAATCTTTTGTTTAGACGTTAAATGTTTATTTGCAATAAAAACATTTTACATTTATAAAATTATAAACCCCGCCACCCCGATTCACGAAGTGTTTGCCATGTCAATTTCATCAAGCAACTAAATCTTTCATTTCATTTAATGTACAATGCGCTCTATAGTAACGGCGTAATTTTTTGAAGTGGTTTTTATGTTACTTATAAAATATTAAAGAGACGAAAAGTTTTAGTAGTACAGTCTAGCATAAGTGCTAGTCACTTCCAGACGTTGGGAATAGGAGTTAATTGTAATTGAAAGCCTCGTGTTCGTGTTTTGCTGAAGACAAATGTCGCGCGACACGTGGCTAGAAATGTTGTGCGTCGTTGCTTTACGACCCCAGACATTGCCTTATGACCATTTATACTTTAAACACAAAGAAAAGAGGACTATACTTGTATATAACTAGCAATACGTTTTATCAGTTACGTTTGTATGTACTTTCCATAAGTGCGCTTACCCAAGACTAGTTGCATAACGAGTGATGACTGAGAATGCACTGATTTCGTCAACGCGGCTGCCAGTTGGCATTATGTAAAGAGAAAGCTTCGCGAATTTATTATAAAGTACATAAAACCCCTTGAGGATGTTAGGTTGAACGAGGGGTATACTTCGACTGGTTGTTCATTCATGAAGACAAAAAATAAGATTTTCCTTACTAAATAATACAAAAAAAAAACAATATTCATTTATTTTTCTCCAACAAATACAGTATATTTAGACTTAGCACGAATACTAAGTGCGCTACTCAAATAAAAGTATGAAACAACAGATTTTTTTCCTCACCTCACCTCACCCACCACACCTTACCAAGCCTCACCTCATAGTTGAGTGAGGCCTGTGCCCAGCAATGGGATATATATATTTAGGGATAAGTACTTTACTTTTATTTACTTGATAACTTTTAAACGTCGAAAAAGTTTGACATGTTGAAAGTTTTTGTATACGAGATGTGTCAAACCATACGTCAACTTTATCCGTCGGAACAAATAGGTCCTATTATAAATCAATTTAAAAGAATGGCAGCAGGGTGTCAGGTCAGGCCCATGCAAACAATGCTTACAATGTAAATGAAGGAGTAAAGACCTATATTTTTTTTAGTGCATCAGACTTTACTAATTGACATGGTCTATGATGAAGGATTAACAGCCTTTTGATAAGAGATATCATACAATGAGCTTCCAAGAGGTGTCTCCGCTGACATACCCAGCCCACCAAAATTTTTTTTTACATTGGTTTTCGAATATGGGACTTTTTGCGTACAAGGCTAATCATAGCGCCACTAAGCTAACCGGTCGACAAAAAAATCTAGGTGGTAGATACTTAGCGTAGTAAAAATCTGCAGAAATTTTAGAATTAGTACCTACTGTCTTTTTTGTAAAAAAAAAAAAATGGCAAAGAAGGAGAGAGAGAGGTCACTTGGACAAGAAAGTCTGATGAAAAGATTCTAGCAGACATTGCTTATAGTTAACCTATAATGGTCTGGTATTCTAAAAATAGCAAACTGCAGTATAGCTAGCAACTGCGGGCAAAGACAGACTTGTTTATAATTGCAATTAAGACAAATAGAAACAAACAAGGTGGTAGTTTATACCGGCGAGTAATCCGCAATTTACTCTGAGTAAACTCGGGTAAGTGAGTAAGGTTAGTGTGTAACGAACGGGGAGCAAGCGGGCGGGCAGCGGCGTTTATCGGCGCGGTCTGCCTCGGTATGTACGCCGATTAACTGATATCCCTAAGAGATGTTAATACCACATGAGTAGTTTTAATAGATAGAATTTGAAATTTAATTCCGTTTCTAGCGTTATTAAGACAGCCTAATTTGTTTTTTATTTTGCGCCGTGTGCAATAAAAGGTATGTAATTATATATTCTGAACTCTTTCTCTTAAATTAATTAAGTAAAATTAATCCTCACATGCTCCAAAGAAAACGAATTATATACAATTATAAAACTACAATTTTATTTCCCCTTACTGGAAAAATCTAAATTTACGTAAATTTTTTTTTGAAATTAGTGAAGAAACTAATAAGAATACTTTCATTAACTTAATATTAAATTGTAAGGTGTATGGTATAAACATAATAAGAACTAATAAAATATTACAGGAAACTTGGAATCGTTCAATGAGGGATAAGGCATGTGTGGTGGAAGTCTATTACACTAAAATAATAATAATGTTTTCTTTAATGGACCAGGTTCCTAACCTTGACTGCTAACAATAATACGTATTGGCTAGAAAATGTGTTCACGGTGGAAAATAACTGTATTGGCTTGACACACCAAAACATCTTAGTCACATCGCCTTCAACGTTCAAAAGTTCCCAACATGGTCAGATCTGGGGCCGATAGCGGGCGAGATGTCGACTGCACTGTCGCAGCCTGCAGCCCTCCCCGCGAGAGTTGAACGTCTCGGCGACCCTCACTCGTGGCTCATGGTACTCTTAATGCAAGACAATGCGCTCGCTGACGGATTGCACTCTGCTAAATGGGCTGTGTTTATTATATTAAAAGGCTTAGCCGTCTAAACTGGGTTCTTTAAATTAGGCTATTTGCCGCTGGAGGACTTGTATGTACCTGAGCTGAAATAATCATGACAAATTCTAGTTTCTGATTCATCAGCATTCATTTCCTAGCAATTGAATTGCAATGCAATTTTTTTGTTTTGTGTGTGATTAGTCTTAGTTTATCAGACTAATATGCCATATCATTATATCGAACTCTTGATGGACCGACGACCTGGTAAAGGAAGATTCTATCAAACAAGCATATTTCTCGAACTATTCCAGGAGCGTTCCTCAAACAAGTACCTAAAAAACTCCCTAGCAAATAATTTCTGAAACACCAATGTCCAGAGTTGCACTGCAGCACTATGAGCAAGTTATAGCCACTCCCTATATCCTATACTTCTTTGTGCATTAAATCCAACCATTTATACCAACAATTTTAGGGCACTATGTCCACGCCGTGCAGTTGCAGGTCACTACCGGTTGCAATGGCATGCGGTATTTTATCGAAGTCTCGAATACTCTTAAACAATTTAACATGGAAGTAAACATAACCTGTATAATAAACTAACATACAATATAATTTTAAACAACAGATGTCGAATAGGTGCGCTGGGGCAAGTTCAGGTTACTCCCGAATGCCACAGCATCGGTCGCCAGATAACGCATCCGGTCATTGTGTGATGTCGCGTAAGGCGGCGCGCGGCGTGTGAGATAATTTCACCTGACCTCTACGGTTCATTGACTGCGGTCTGCATAGACATACGCATGTCTAGCTCGCGTGCGGTCCGAGTTGTGAGCGGCAGGTAAGTTGCAAGATTATTCAAGATGCCAGCCATCGTAAGTATTGAGGAAACACTCTCTCGCTATGTAAGAAGTTAAAAAGAACATTTCAGTGTACATTTATCTTCTTCAGTTCTGTTCATTTATGTTAATTGAAAAATTTATGTATTTTTCTCACCAAAGAAACTGTGAAAATGTTTTTTTTTTAATCAAATAACCACGTACTTTAAATAATAAGTTAGTATTACGTATATCAAAAAAAATTTAATGATAACAAAATATTTTTATCCAAAAATTTAATAATAACCAGCTTGTCTCTAACTGACATAATTATACGCCGCTGTTCCATCACTGACGCCAGGGTCGCGCTGTATGTATAGCTAGTTCAAGATTAATTTATATTTAATCAATACACAACAAAAAAAAATAGGTACTTACATAAACTTAATGCCAAAAAACAGGCTTGTTGTGGCTGAATACAAAAATACAAACAAAAACATTAACTTATTTAAAAATAAAATAAGTCCCATTTAACTGATGAAATGATGATGATGAGTTTGTATCGAGCGAGACGCACTTGAGTGACGCGGTAGAGGACACTGCTACATACAAAGTTACTTGCAGCGCTGCCCCGCGTCGCGCAGTGCACCGCTAATGCGTTCGGACCTTTATTGTTCAATAGTGACAATTATTATTATATTTTACGGCGATTACTTACGCCACCTAAGGTCAGACTTACAAGCCTTATCAATTTCAGCGCCCGAGGGACACATTGGTTGCTTATGCCTTGCGCCTGGCTCGCTTAAGCGAGGGCCTACTGCGTATAAAGTGCTTCGATGTAAAAAGGAGACGTAGAAACAAGGAGGAAATTTATCTCGGTCTCCGTGGGCGTGATAATACTAGCTCTGTGCTCGGGAGCCGCTCATTCTTTCTCCAGGATTGTTTCAATGTGTTCTCGCTTTATCTCTTATCAAGCGATCTCGGATGTGCAGATAGAATGTTTCTAAGTTAAATATTATATTCAGCAGCCAATATAATACACAATAATTTTATTGTTTACGTACGTCTGATAAGTAAATCATTGAAAGTTTCAAATAAATATAGATATCAAAGTTTTCAATTTCTCAATGGAAACTACTTTCTAGAGACAGTGAATTAATATCGCAATCATTACCTATCTAACATAAAACAGTTATAAATATGTATTAAAGCTTCTTAAAGATAGTGCGTAGAGAATTTCTCTCAAATGCAACGGTTAATCACTAGGACTAACTAGAACAGGTAGTTCTGCGCAGTTCAGCTATACTTACGTAAATATATTTAGTGCAGAAAGCGAACCGGCCAGCCTACTAGGTGACCAGGCGGTGATGCGGACTCCATAGATCTATGAACAAAATTAAACATATTTTCAATTATGATAGGATATTTTATCTACAGGTACTTTACAAAATATCTGATTACCTATGCGTAAATAGTTTAGTATTAGATAAGTACGTATTATTATTATTATTCTATAATAATGTTTTTTCCCAAATAATAAAAAAAGTTTACTTTAAATATTCGAATAAGACGTCCACTGCTGAACATAGGCCTCCCCCAGTGACTTCCAGATTGGCCGATTGGAAGCGGCCTGCATCCAGAGACTTCCTGTAACCTTTACCTGGTCGTCTGTCCATCTTAGTGGATGTCCTACGCTGCGCTTGCCGGTACGTTGCCTCCATTCTAGAACCTTTCTGCCAGTTCTACGTGCTATGTTCTTTCATTGAACGCCGTAAGTAAATTTTTAAAAAAATCTTAGAGGAAAAAGTAAAAAATTAAGCATTTTTTTGCATAAGTAGTCAAGAGATTAGTTTTATACATACCTAGTCTTGCCATAAATACTGAAACAAAGTAAAAAAAAAAACTATTGCAAAAAACATTTATTACTTTTACAGTGTGTTAGTTTAATACATAAATATAAAACAATTTAAAATATAAAAAAGCTTATTTGAAGTAGTCTCCATTGGCTGCAATACAGTCCTTTAAACGTTGAGGCCAGTTATCAATAGAAGCACGCACTCTTTTCATGGGAAAATTATTAACTGCCAATTGTACGGATTGTTTTAGGGACTCCAAATTATCATGGCGTTTAGAGCAAGCCGAACTCTCTGAAACTGACCATAAATAATAATCCCGCGAATTAAGATCTGGACTAGACGACGGCCAGTCTTCAGCTCTGATAAAGTCCGAAACGTTCGTTTCCAACCAAGACTACGTAGACAGAGCTTTATGACTCGGTGCCGTCTAGCTGGAAGGACCATTTTTGGTTATGTAAGAAGTTAAAAAGGTGGTGGTGGTGGTGGCCTTATGGTGTTGTTAAGGGGCTTCACTCTTTATCTTAATACACTTGTGCCGATGTTTTGATACATTTTTCACAAAAGTATGGCTCAGTCACTCCTTCATAGCTAATACCCCACCAAACCATTACTGAATCTGATCGGATAGTGCCTACGTTGCACTCTGTCGACTAATTGGGAAGCTTCCTTAGGAGCTTTGAGCATAAATACGGTCATTTTGTTTGTAAAAAATATTGCTCAATTGTAAAAAAAATCTCATCCTAAGTATTGTCGTCGCTTCAGTAGTTGTTTCCATTTTACCATCCTATTCTTTTTTTAATTATCAGTTATGAAATGACCAGTACGTCTCTTATAGGCTGCAAATCCTAAGTCATCTTTTAAAATACGAGACATGGTTCTAGGTGCTATCTTCATCTCCCGAGATATAAAATCTTTTGCTTTCGTACGGGGTTTCTTCGAATTCTTACCCTTACTGCTTTGACCACCTTTTTCGTACGAACACTACGTGGATGACCAGATCTTTTTCTGTCACAAACAGAGGAGGTCTCATTGTACCTATTAATAGCCCGGTACACAAACATTTTACTAATACCAACCGTATGGAGAGTTTTAAAAATTGCATTTGGCTCCATACCTACTTTGTGTAATGCAATCACAGCGATTCGGTTCTCTTTATCACCCTACTCCATTTTATTATCGCAAAATATTGTACAATGTATTGGCGCCAAAATAAGAAAGCTCAATGAACAATCATATAAAAATGACAGATTCCAAATTCAAATGTAATATTTTGTTTATTTTTAATTGTAACAGTATTTATGGCCAAACATGTCAATAGACACAGCGTCAATAATCTTTGGGCCAAACTAAGTATATTTAGTACGAAGAGTTTTTCAATTTTGTCTTGAAAAAGCGATGATGACTCATTCAAAGATGTTACACACACAAACAATACTTAACTGGAATTTAAAATAGGGCCTTTTGATAGTGTATTCTTCTTAAAGATTGTGTATTTGCTATAAATCTTACAGACAAAGAAAATTTATGTTCTTATTTCAAAAAAGGCTCCATGATACTGAGAAATTACATATAAAAAGTTTTAAACACAATTGATTGACACTGTGAGGGCTGAGTGCAGTCTTAGCATGAATTATAAAATACTGCAAGATCTCTACGATATCGCTGGGAAAATCTTTTTGGAGAAAAACTGATGAGAAAAGTTCTGCTGGATTATTATCACCCTACAATTACGCGACTATAAGTAAAGATATAAGTTACCATTATCTAAACGTTTATTGTTGCTTTTTCAATCCACCTCCCAAGGGAGTAAAATACCCCCTATTTTATATTTAATACGACATCCACGTGCACAAACCTGCGGGCAAAGAGGAATGTATATTTATATACATTGGTTGGAAATATTCTCAGTGCAGTTTACATTCAAGTATATCCACACTTCATTTATCTATTTCATTAAAGTATTTTCGGCAAAGTATTATAAGCAGGCTGGCGCACGCCGATGGCAAGCAGCTATGACGGTAGCTACGTAATCCGTGGACGCTTGCGGCGCCATGGGTGCATCACCTGCGCGTTGTAGAAGTTACATCTTGTTACGACTACCTCCTTCATCCTTTGATTCTGTTTTCCTTCCATCTTCTCTACTATTGTGGGAATTCTTATTACTAACAAACTTTTAACAGTTTTACTTGTAGATAACTGTGTTATTAAACTCCAAGATTTGATTACATAGTCAGTTAGCTGTTGTTAGTTAGTAGTTGTTAACCCATTTTTAACTGACAGATCTATTCAGAATTTTGTATGAGACTTCCAGATGATAAACAATAATCCGCTTCTATAGTGATAATCTGATGATGAAGCCAGAGGCTGGACAATAAAACTCTTCGATTCTTTAATGGCTATCAGTAAAACTTTCTTGTTCTGACTTATTTGATGCGTTTTGACAAGTCCATTGCATTTAAAAGTGTAATTCATAGTTTTTTTAAAATTATTATATTACAAAATGTAATCAGATTATTCGTTTTAACAAAAGCTGGACATTCGTACATACATATTAAAATATCCAGCCATGTTCGAAACACGCACAGAACGGGTTCCGAACTCTGGAGTTAATAGAATTGAAAAATTAGGAGAACTGGTAAATATTAATAAATATTACAAGCTTAAATTAGCGGGCGAACTTGTATTAATAACAAAATATCTTGGTTAGCTTGACTTTGATAATTATTTGTTTAAACGAGAGTGTGCGCTACATAAGACCCTTTTTCGTGCTTAATTTCAATATAGTAGGCCCTATACGTTTTCATATCGGGGTTTTCTTATACGCTTTGAAGAAGCCGTATCTCTTTATTGAGAAAAAAAACCAGTATGAGACTATCAAGGGTTTTTATTTTCCATGTAGAGGTTCGAAAGTCTAAACAAATTATAATTTACGGAACACTTACACAGTTTAAGCTTAGAAATTATTTAATGTATTTAAATATGCGGCACACCTACAATGTTTTCAGATGTTTAACGCAGTTTATCTGTTTAGCTTAGCCGACTATAGTTGTAATTGTGTAAGATTATCATAATACTATATTTCAGCGGGTAATCTTAATCTCTGGGAGCTCTACCATGAAAGCGGTCGTCGGTTATTTACTTTGTCTACTAACCGTATTTGTTTATTACTTAATTACTTTATTAACATTGGAATTCTAGTTGGCGCCATGGACATCTTTGTGTATCTTGTTTCACGGAAATTATTTGTATTTATTTACCTTTTCACTTGCCATCGCATTTTGTTCTTTATTGACATGATATTACCTAAGATAAAACCAGACAAATTTGAGTATGACTCGGGCCCTGAGGATACCGTTCACCAGACAGAGGGACATTTGCTAACTATTAACGATTTTCTGCGGTTTTTCTTTTGATCTTTGATCGTTGATCTTAGTACCTGATTGTCATTATTTACACTTTTACTGAGAAAAAGACTTGATTGGAGGACGAAAAAGATAGTGATACTAAACCCCAAAAATTGTTACGATTTACAATAATAAACTCACTTGTTCATGGACATCTCGTAGGATAACAAATACATAATCGCCTTATTTTTCAATTTAAATTTATTGTTAAAAATTTAATCTAAATGTTTTTCAGAAATTCAGATAAGACAAGTAAATAAACAGGTTAAGTAGACGCGGAACTTTTAAGAGCTTTACTAATTGCGCAGTTTCGGTGCCTGTTCTATTAGAGTTGGAAGTTCTGGAGTCATTTGTGTTTGTGTCTCTGGCTGGGTTTACGAGCGATGTCCTATCGCGCACTGCGCAGCAGCGAAGATTCCAGATTCAAAACAGTGGATATTTCCAACCAGTGGAGAGCGAGCCACTTTCTTAAGGGGCAGTTTGCGTTGTCACGAATTTAGATGACCTTGTATATGTTGAAAAGAAAGTTAGCATTTTGATATGAAAAGAAGTCTATAATAAAAACTGCATATTATAAATAGTCTATTAGTAATGGAACTTTGTGACTGTCAATTCGACTTTTTAAGCACTTTATTAGTGTTTAGTCTAATTTCAATTATCAAGCATCAAACAAAGCATACATGTACATTTACAGCTAGATAACTGGTAGACATACTTAAATCCATTTATAAACATCAATGACTTGGTACAAATGCTCTTACACATCACACAAACATTTTCCCCTTTGTAGGATTCGAATCTGCAGCCGCTGCCTTTGTAGTTCGGAACATGAATCAATAGACTAGATGGTCATCAAAATTGAATTTCAGAAAAAAAATAAACTGAACATAGTTCTTCGAATTGCAAAGCTTAAGTGAAAATGGGTAGGCTACATGGCAGAAATGACAACCGTTGGGGAAAAGAAACGTTCTCAAGTGACCACTTACTGAAAGACGCAGCGTGGGCAGGCCTCTAACCCGGTAAACTGACGACCGAGTCAAGGTTGCGGGAAGCTGCTGCGTGCAAACGGTGCTCCTAACTGTGGCGTTCTATGGGGAGATCTATGTCCAGCAGTGGAATTTAAAATGCTCATGGTGATAAAATATCGATAGATTTAAGAATACAAAAGATCATTGTCGCATCAATGGAAAGGTACCTTATTGTGCGAGCGTGAGTTCCGTAGTTATAAATTAGCCCTATCTCCACGTGAACACCACACGTTATATTGCTCATAGCTGGACACTTGTTGAAAACAAATACTCAAGGCGGTGTAAAGGCAGCTTAGAAGATATTACCATAGAACCATAAAATTCCTTTTTTCAATACAAAAAATATATAGGTTTAGTGGTTTTAGAAAAAACTGTGTGTGTGTGTGCCGTGTGGGGACGGCCTTAAGGAATACAATTCCAAACCGCCAACAGGAGGCGTGTTGTAAGAGACGACTAATTCCTGTAGCACGAGACGGGCAGCAACGTCTGCGTGCAAAATCATATTAAAAAACTTCGCTCGCCAATTCGCCTGCCAAGCGTGGCGAGTACTGGCAATCACCCCCCCAATGAAAGTCGTTGGGGGAGACCTATGTTCAGCAGTGGACGTCCTATGGCTGAAATGATGATGATGATGATGAGAAAAAACTGTATTATAAAATCAAACTATAGATTTTTACTAGAATTTAAAATTTATCTCATTTAAAACCAAATACTTTAAATTACATTCAAATGTGTTAGTATATAGTGTTTTTTTTAGGATCTTATTGTAGGTAATTAGATAAATAAATACTTTTTATTCTCTTTATTCTTCTACTCGTTTCTAGTAACTTCACTATAAATAATCTGCAACAGCAAGTTTTTTTCGCTAAACCAATAAGAACACAATAGGAGGGAGGTACAGCATTAATTTATGTTGTTTCGAATAGGAAAATCTCCGGTGTATCAAATGCAATATAAATGATACGAAACTGTAAATGTGTGTACAATAATTATGTCTTGTTTAATTTATTATGTGGCGTCAATATAGTCGAGATTGCCTCTGACGTTATTGTTAACTGCCATATAAAATTTATTTGCAACAATTTGAATAATTTATTTATAACGCTATTAAGATTATTTAATTATATTTAGAATAATTTATGATACCTACCGTTTTATTTGTATGGCCCTATAAATAATGTCTTCATACAAATATATCTTCTTTAGGGTTCCGTACCACATAATAGTAGTAGTTCAATAGGTAAAAAGGAACTCTTAAAAAAATTCCTTGTTGTACGTCTGTCTGTCTGTCTGTGTATCTGTCTGTTAAGACCCTTTTTATCAGAAACGCGTGGGTGTATCAAAGTGAAATTAATGTTAAATACCTAAGTATTTGACGTTAATTTCAATTAAGGGATCGCGGTCCTGAGTCCGCAATCAATTGGAGCTGTAAAAAATCAATGCAATCAAAAGATACAGCCGGCTAGCTGCATATTTTGACACCCGCAAGCAAATCGAAACCAAAGTCTGAAAACCGTAATTTGTAGATAAATTTAAAGTAAATTTTTGGACGAACTCGAAAATAAAAGCGGTATCAATCGTCAAAACCCAATTCCCGTGATGGACGAACTATTAAAACCTACAAGTTTGTACGGAACACTCAGTGGGCGAGTTCGACTCGCGCTTGGCTTGTTTTTTATACTGCATTTCTATTTTATTGGCAACCCGATTTGGTGTAAATAACACTGTTTATTATGTACTGTTTAGTATCCATGCTAAAACACTTTATGTGAAGTATTGTAAAGGTATTCACTGCTCAAGGGTGTTCCATTCGTAGAGGTCTAAATCTCATCACTACCGTCTACTAGTGAGACTGAGTCCCAACGCAGACTCAGTTCCTACATTAAATCAAGCTCTACCTTTCCTTTTTCTCATATGTAGGTACCTATAAACTATATTAAAACATTTTAAAAACGTTAGCTTTCAATGATAAATCTTTATTAAGAAAGGTTGACGCAATGCTAAGAGGTCTGAATTCTTTGACCACAACATGTCAGAAACCAGTTTATTAAATACTTTATGGATGCGGCGGAGCGGTCGACATTTTCCAATCGTTTATTATAACGATGCCTTCATCTGCCATCACTAACAGTTTCGTGGGTGTGACTATAGGCAATATGCATAATTTTATGTTTCTATTAAACGATGCGACGGCTGTCTTTAGTATGATCTATGGCTTAGCGTTGTGCATTCAGGTCTGAATTGTATTTTATAATGTCTTCATTTTCCTAACCAGTATACTCTGATGACATTTCTATTTGTTGTCTACATCTATTTGAAAATGTTCGAACAAAAAGTAGAGCAACTTATTAATAAATTTTCTGAATGATCCAACGCAACGATAAGTTCTCGTGTTTTCGTATTTTCAAATAGTGAATCTACGTGTCGTTAACATCACTATTAAATTTCTACAAACACGACTACCTTTCAACGTGCTTCAAAACCGTTGAGAGTCTAATTAACACGGCAGATACAGCGTTTTGTTTTAAACGAATAATAATTCATAAGTTGACAGCACGTGAATAATTTGCGAGGCGAGTTGTTATCAGCCGCACTTGCGCAGTGCGATCGTCCTCTTTGCCCCTTGTATTTTTTAAATACGTAAGTACTTGATAATAACATGCAAACGCCGACCTTAATACTATAGAAACTTAGTCGAGAATTGAGTAAGTAAACACCGTAGTAAAGGCCATTATACTACTAAACAAACGATCACTTCGCGCGTGCCGACTCGAAATCGTCTCTACCATAGCATCGCACTCTCGTGAGCTCGTAGTCACTATATCGATGCAAACGGTTTACATTGCTGCTTTTGATTTTACCTGCTCAATTATTATGTACTATTTTATAAAATTGAATTTAAAAGTCGATATTCGGACTTTGTATATGAATATTTATCGAGATTGAGCAAACACTTTAAATATCGGGGTCACTAAAGGTCGATTTTGTATTTTATTGTCTTATTCAGTTAAGTTTGTAGAGCTCATTTACATAATACGAAGATGTTTTTTGCAATTGTTTTAATTAGTTCAGATAACAATCAATGTATACCGAACAAAACATTCACCCGCTCAATATTTGACGTCAGCCACGACTAATTGCCCGATAAGTCGTCGATTCGCGTCTCGTTTTAATAAGGTACGCTTTGTTGGTGTATGTGTGGATACCAATGGAATGCCACGGTCACTAGTCTTTGTGTGGGT
Organism: Anania hortulata; assembly: GCA_963576865.1. Lineage (NCBI taxonomy): Eukaryota > Metazoa > Arthropoda > Insecta > Lepidoptera > Crambidae > Anania > Anania hortulata. The sequence goes on along the minus strand of OY756396.1, from coordinate 12,790,704 downwards.
GAGTCGCTTTGGTGTGAGAGTGACGTCTGCCGCACGCTTCCATTGCCAGCTTCAAATGATCTACCTTCTCTCCCGAACCTACAGACAGATGCAACAAAAGCGGGGAAAAAAGATGGTAACCTGTAGTTCAAACTACGCTGGCCAGGTCTGCTGTAAATGTGTTCGTTGTTGCCACGTGAAGGCATACTGTACCTTACTCTGCATTCGTGTGTAACCCCGATTCGGACACACTACGAACTGAAGCATTATGGTTATAAACACGGAGTAATTCGCAGAATATCATTATCCAAATGAATCCACCTCAAGAGCACCGGTCAATATACTCTCCGATTTGATTGGTCCTATGTACGAGTAGTATGTAGATATTTAAATGAAGGTAATATTGTTTAACTTTACATTATGTTTTGTAATGCTGTCATGTTGTAGGTCAAAGATGACATTTCATTACCGTTTAACAGTTTTCGTGTATCTGCTGTTGATATTTCTGGGAACGTTTCATAAATGATTTAAAGCAGCGTATAAAAATCATAAAACATTTTGCCGGCGGAGTGCGAAAGAATTCGCATCAAAATAACAAATGAATGCTTCATGTTTTACTGTTCACACCGTATACGCAGGCTTTTCCCACGGTTAGGTGAGTGTGTGTCCCCGCGGCCCCGCGCCCCGCGCGTGTGTTTGTAGTTCAGTACGGGTTTAGCATTCAAAGCGGTATCATGCTCCCCGATATTATACTTTCATATTTATTGCTAAAACGCCTCGTCCCACATAATGTCAACATACGGAATCTGCACACGGCCCATGGCCTATTAGTCGCCACACGGGACAAAATGTGGTTGCAATCAACTCTTGTCACCTAATTAGCGTAGGTAGATATAAATTAAACTGCTGCGATAGGTTAAAGTTCGTACATGTTTCATGAATTTACTATAGTTAGGTAAGTAACTAGACGGGCAAGTAAAATTGATGTCCCAACAATTTAAGTTTTAATAAAATTAGGAAACCAATTTTACAAACACGCCGTTAGAAGTTGTTTACAGGACAGAATCTTAGTTTATTTTCAAACGCTGGAAAACTAATCCTTGGGGAACGCCCGCTGGAATCACATGCAATCACAATAATTCATGATTCATCAACACATTTTAATGTAAAGCAACAGTACCTATCTCTAATGATGTTGTTGGAAATCGCCTTGCGATTAAGTCTCTTGTGCATTAATTTACCCCAAAGAACTAGAATACTAATTAAAACATAAATATATCAAGGGACAAAATTAAATCAGCATCTCAACCATTGAAGAACCCTACGCATTATCCTACAGCAATCTGTCACTTTACTGGCCTAGATCCAACTCGATAAACTGCCACTCGAAACCGAAGATACCCGAGACATGGAATAAATAAGCCGATTCATCAATATATAAATAAAATTTATTTGTTTCGTCGTAGGGGAACGACTCGGCGAACTTATTTTGGTCGCCACCTTACGCGTCGACAATTATTTGGGAATTTCGAAAGATCACCCTGGAGTGGCGGTCGTTGCCTCCTCTGACTCATTCTTTTGTTTTTAAACGACTCAACTGTGGTTTGAGAATAAAATGTTCACTCCATATCACGTTAATCGGTGTCACGATTCGCCTTGTCGATAAATGAACTCATTGTCGCGCACGTTGCATTTGAAACCAAAATAAACATACCTACATTCGTATCTGTAACTTGTTAACAAACACAAATTTTTGACTCGTTCCCCTTTATTATATTAAATGGTGAATTCGAAACGCATGTTAATTGATTCGTATCAATCCGAATCATCACGAGAATGAAATCGATCTGTCACTCACAACAGGGCATCGCGCCGCAATTAATATTATTTGAACACGTATAAAAGGATAATAAGGCGTTTCGCGAACCGCAGGAAACGATTTTACAATCGAATCTTTAGAATCGAGTAGCACGTAACGTTGATCCGGCGCACCACGTACACGCCACGAGTAATTTGGATGCTGCTAATTATAGGTGCTATTGCGGTTATAATAAGATCCTCCCAACTTCCCAGAAACGAGGCCGAGCCGCTTTATTAATATTTATCCGATACACGCCGAATGCTCGGTCCCTAACTGACGCAGTCAAAGAAAACATGCCGGCCAGAAATAAAGTCGTAAACTACCGGAACGATTTCAATCGATGTTCTCCGTGTGTATATCGGGTTATAAATGCGCAGAAAGTATCGATGAAGTACCGATTGAGGAAAACGTTCGGCTTTTATCGGTCGGAGGCGATAGCCGCATCGAATTTTTTTACGGCCGTGGCACGTGGAATATGACATCATGACAAATGAAAATAGCATAATAGGAAAATTGTAGCGCTTTTTGTTGTCACGTGCCGGCTTGATTGCAACCTTGCCGAGTTTGTGAAGTAATTGTTAGGTAAACAATGCTTCACTTAGGAGGGCACATAGGCATCAATAAAATATCATTTACTCATCATCATCATCATTTCAGCCATAGGACGTCCACTGCTGAACATAGGCCTCCCTCAGTGACTTCCAGATTGGCCGGTTGGAAGCGGCATCCAGCGGCTTCCTGCAACCTTTACCAGGTCGTCTATCCACCTTGTAGGTGGACGTCCTACGCTGCTCTTGCCGGTACGTGACCTCAATTCCAGAACCTTTCTGACCTTTCTGGCCGTCAGTTCTACGTGCTATGTGCCCCGCCCACTGCCACTTTAGCTTGCTCATCCGTAAAACTAAAAAAAAGTTCACTGCTCCATACAAACTGCTGTCAGCTGTACGGCGGCTTAGTACGGGGAAGTGATTTTTCTTTTTGCGATTTCAATGTTAGTCTCATAGTAAAAGTTGTTGTATTTGAGTACCAGAATCAGCCCCTAGGAGGTTGTTGATGTTTTACAAATAACCCTGTATAATTAAATGATAAAACTAGTATAGTTCACTAACAAAGGAAAAATCAACTTAAAAGGATTATCGCTTTATTTGTCACTAACCATACAACTATAACGTATTTAGTTTTCTATAAATAAATACTCGTAGGTCCATACAAATAACAGCTCTCTTATAGATATCGCAAAGAGTAATCCAACTAAAAGATGCAGTAATACACAAAGTCGTAAGTGAAAATTATTGTTTAGAGTACATTTGGAATGACATGAGATACATTTTTAAAGAAACATTTGCCACTGGCACTGGCTAAACCGAAGAATACAATAGAAATTGGTTGCACAAGCTGAACAAAATCCTGCAACTAATTAAAATAATAAACTTTACTCAAGGTAAAATATAACATATTGTGACGCTTTTAACTACAACAATTGGTTTGATTGCAGGAAGCGAATTATAGAACTGTCTAACTTAATTAAGTGATTTTCTTTTTTGCTCTATGTTGCTTCCATAATAGGTAATATCTAGTGTAAATGGTCTATGGATAAAAATTGTCGTCTCTTTATTTATATGTAGTATCTTTCTTTAATTCAATACAGAAAGTAACAGGTGAACTTAAATTAAGGAGTCCAATTAGTCAGACAGTTTAATTAAACAAAAAGCTATTATATTTATTTATTAATTCCTCTAGAACACTATAAAAAGGTTTTTATTGAGCCAACGCTAAGGGCTTCCATGCTTCCAACACCTACGTGCCTGCCTTATAAATACCTAATCCAATCTCCCAGAAGCCCTTCGATGAAACCCCTATAAATTATACACACCATATTAGTCTACGTCTACCATTCGTCTTGGTTTCGGTATCGATTTCCCATGACTTGAACGAGTAAGTACATAGTTTGGTTCTACCAATATACTTAAAATCAATACATAAAATTGAGTGCATTGTCAACTTTTTGAAACCGGAAGATATTGTTTAGACTATCAGACAACGCATTTTTTGATGAAATAGAAAAAACATTTGATGTGAAATTAGATATTAAAAGACCGTCTCTTCTAAAGGGAGAGATAAGAGTTTCTTGAATCTTGACTCCATCAACTTCCTTAACTTCAACAGTTTGGCAAATATCTTGCCACAAACATAAGTAATATTACTTTGTGGCAAAAAATATTTTGTAATATTTTAAACTTTCTTGGAATATTTTAACTATTGAAATAAGGGGATTATCTTATTATGAGAATTCTATCTTCGTTCAACTTAACTTTGACATGACGTTTGGATCCATTTGACCGTGCAAATTGACTGACTGACATGCATGACTACATGTTTTAAAACTAGGTACACAGTGTTGCATTAAATAAGAATATAGGTAGTGCTAAATTTTGGATTTCCAGATCAAGAAAACATATGACATGGCGTTCGCTGACTGTTTTCTCTGTGTTATGAACATTTTAATGAAATGAAAACGATTTTACGTAAAATTTACACAATAATTGATGGGATTAAGGAACAGCGATGGTTGGGCAGATGTGCCTCGAGCTAATTCAGAAGCTTAACTTAACTGCGCACACACAGGCATCGGAATATCGCACGCAGCAAGTCCAAATTTGGCATGAATGACAGACATGCCTCTCGGGAAAGTGAGATTCTTTCTAAATCACTTTAAAGGTTAAGCAGGGCAACATTTTTGTAACTTTTTCTTTCTTTTACAACCGTGTATTATTTTTGAGCATTCAGATTGATTGATTAATTTGTTGTTATGTTTTTTTTAATTATTTTGTAACCGTATATACCAGGGGCCTAACCATGACCACAACTTATATAAATACTTCAGCCTTATTTTTCTGTATAAACAACACTGCTAAGATACTTTTCAGAGACTATGGTTAGGCTCCAGGTAAAAAAAATCTAATTGACTACTTCGTACATTATAAACGAAATTAAAAATGAAAGCAATGATTTTTATTTTTGTAGAAAGCTTTTTCTAAGTAGTGATTTTTGATTGACGTTATTTTGTGGCTGCTGGATTTAATACAGTATCATCGTTCGTCCAGTGGACGCTGGCTACCAGCCAATAGCCCGACCTCAAATTGATTTTGCTGCTTCCACCAAAACTCTTTGCTCCCGTTGCATGCATTAGGAGTGTTAATTAATTTTCCACCGCACTTGCAATCTATTATTCAACAAAACAACCGCGGCTATTTGTGGAAAACACTGATCTAATACTCAAGGGCGGCCAAACGCAGGAGTTGGCTGGGTTGTCTATGATTTTGTTAATTATATCTGTCAATATTTCCTGCAAAATAAAACGTTTCGTGACTTATTATGTAGGTACTTATAATTGTCCTTTTTATTCTTTTTATTAATACTTACTTAAAAATTAGAAAAACTTCAGATACTAATAGAATCGTGAATGACGACTTCGCAATATTTGTATCTAAAGTTGTTTTTTGTACTGATAACCTGACTGGCGCAGTGGCGCTTTGATATTTTTTGTGTGTGTTTCTAGCGTATTTATATTTATTTATTTATTATTTACCCGATATCGATATCGTTTTGCTTACTTCGATCAAAAAGTAAATGTAAAGTATCATATCATTTTCGATTGATTTATGCGAGACAGTTGTTTTTTTGTACACGCCCTCAAAACCCACTTCTATTTACCCAAAATAGATTATTTAACCATAATAAAATCACCTCTATAAAATTACAACAGATTATTTACATCGGCCAAACAGAGCAAGCAATTTGAACTTTTTAATTTTTTATATTTACAATAATGCTAGTTTATCATATCAAGGAAAATCCAACAATCCCACGAGAGGCAGTTGGGAAAAAAAAAATGTCAAGTAAAATTATTTTCCTTGATACAAAGCAAGTAAAACGACAGTTTGTAAGCCTAGCAAAAGAAAAATGTTTCTACAAAGCAAAAGTACCTTATTTTTATTTCAACTACAAAATAAATGTTGTGTGACTTTACAATCACTACCCTTATCTGCAATGCTTAACATTATTGTAACCTAAGACCCCGATGTCTGGCTTGTCGCCAGGTTACTTTGGTTTAAATCGTTCCACCCCTTCAGCTGATGGTTGGACTAGAAAAATGTATCGATTTTAGAAAAGGTAATTATTAACTAGAAAGGCTCTGAGTTCCATAATATGTTGTATCGAACTTTGTGGATATTGAAGGCTAAAGAAAGTATACTCACATCTAGGTATATCCTGACCTGTTCTCTATTCAGGGTCATTCCTATTACGTCACTCCAGGGGAACTTTGTATGAATCCAAGTGGTAATTTTCAGGTCAGGTCTCCTATATTACAAAAATAGATTAGGATTTTCTTCAGGAGAGGTGTTTCAGAAGGTTTTTTAGAGAGGTCATATGACTTTCTAGTTATATAAGCCTTTTGGCCACAAGAACCCTTTTAGTCTCGTAAAAAATTAGGGTGAAAGTATATGAGATAAAATGATGATGTACGTATGTACATAAAGATATATATTCAATACATAAAGATTGAATACGACATGAAATGTAATACTTACATTTAATTGTATAGCTCAAAGAGCAATTATTTTAATAAGTTTAGGAATATTCATAAGTTTTATAATAAATTAAGTCATAACTACAATTAAAATAAAATTGACAACATAATAAATAGAATAATAACAAATTAAAATTATTTACAATTTAAAATCAACACAATGTCAAATCGGGAGTGAAAGTGCCCAACACACTTGCAGCATTGCCCCGCTGTATGGCTACGGCAAGCTTCTGCACCAGAAATGACCCAGACCGAGGATCACCAGTCCTCACCCTCAGGCGTCGACCTACCTCTGCTACAAAACTCTTTGCCTCAGACCCCCAACAACCCGCAGTCTCGACAGCAAAAGGCACAAACTGATAAGTGGTCTCAAGGTCTCTGAACTTCGAATGTTTTTGCCGCGCCGCCGTCTCAGCCGCTGCACCAGATGCCAATGTTGTACGGCTTAAATGACTGGCTGCAAAGGTGCTAACGCAAGTTGCATCCCACAAAAGGCCGTCAGGTCTCTTGCCATCTGTACGGCTAAGACCGGGTGGTTCGAGCATACAAGGACTGTTCGCAGACACTAGGGCTCTCCGTATGATGTCATTGAGAGCATGATGACGAGGGAATCTACCCTCACAGCGTCGGCAACTCAATGCGTGATGACCATCAGCCTCCACCCGAGAGCCACAGATGCATATGTTCGCATACATTGCAACCCAAGCGAAGAGCATCAGCCACCCGCAAAGAGTTGTCGTGCCAAAATGAGGCGAAGGCAGTGCCTGTAACCACGCTCCTGATTCCGGCTGCGACACCACCCGCAGTCTTGCCAAGTCAGCCCCCGCAGCACTGTCCAATAGATGACCTGTGATGGATCTCGCCCCAATGTCATTTCCAAGAGCGCTGCAACTGAGGACATTCCGGCTTACATTTAATTATATCGACATGATTTTGATCTTGGCATGGCAATTGGATAGCAATCTTCTTACTTTAACAAGACAGAAAGAAAGGAGATTGCCATCTTAACCTGTTTTTAGCATAGGTTTCGCGCACGTTACAATCTCCAACAATCCGTCTTTCCAATCTTGGTGGATGGAGAGAAAACCATGATCGCCTAAGTTGCTCAAAGGGGTACAGAAGAGCTTGTAAAAAGATTTCTCTTCATGATTATAAAGAACACAGAGATCAGAAGCCCAGAAACATTATCATCAAAAACGGTATTCTCGTACTCGACTTAATCTTAAGCAACATCTACTTACTGAATCGAATCATGACATTTTAATCTTGAAATTGAATGAGCTTCTTGCACAATAAATGCTTACTTGCAAAATGAATCTGGTTGCACTAAAACTACGAGTAGGAAGCGGGTGCGAAATTTTAAAGAAAATTATGAATTAAGTGGGAACGAGGATATAGGGGTGCATGTATTGGTACTCTCCGGGTGTCGTAGCAAGCTTATTTCTACTGGCCGGATGCCAACAAGCCCCGCTTGAAATTGCTTTTACCGTATACTGTACCAATGATACGGTACCACTACATAGGATATCCGAGCTTGATATGTGCGCAGGACGCCACATGTTTGACCAAAACTTGCAAATATTTCACTGTAGTACTACCAAAGATATTGCATAAAGACTTTAAAAATAAATTAATGTCTGCATTCAAAACGTGTAAATGCTCGTATCTAAGCTAGGGCCAACATTACAGTGGAATAAAACATCAACTGCTTGGATCGAAATTAACTTTGATACCATATTTTAAGATTTGAGCAGTTTTCTTACTATGATATGCTGTAATAACATAACCTCATTTAAAATATTGTAAATAAACGTATCTCTGTGTAGGTAGCTTCAAGCATCGATATTTGGTTTATGCATCATTAAAATGTGAGAAGTTTGTATTATTATTTTTGCAGCTACCTACAAAGATGGCCAATGATCGGTTCGCGAGTAACTCTATGATATCATCAATATTAAATGTGCAATTTGCACACTGCTACCAAAACGTCCGTGCTCTGGCCAGTATCCGATTCTTATGACGACTGACTGCAGACATTTAACATACCTGGACGTTTTAAGAGCATTAATAATATAACAAACAAAAACGGCGATGCGCGCCCGATCATTACCGACCCGAATTCTAATGATCCATTTCAATCCACTCCTTTTCTTTTTCGCCTCGAATTTAATCAAATTATAGGTTGAAGCGTATTATAATATTTCAATACATCTCGACCGATACCGTTTGTGGAATTTTAACTTTTTATTGTTTGATTCGTTCTCGTCTCGGAGTAATTTAAGGGTCTAGACGGGTTTTTTTTTTTAAAACAAATTAATCATCTTCATTGTTTTAACTCTTTCTTTTTACATGTGAATGTTAGTGGGCAATATCGTTTATGTTTTATAATTTAACGTTATCCTCAATGTTTTAAAACAAACTTATTTTAATATAAAAAAATATTTTAATTATGAAGACAATATTCGCAGTATAAAAGAGACTATTTTAATTTATGAGAACAATCACGCTTGCAACATCGAAACAACTTTGAAAGTCATACGATTGAAGTAACGATCGTCTGGACTCTTGAAGGTGAACAAAAATTCAGTTAGATTCATGCGAAAATTCGACTAAGACCTTCCACGGGCAAACAAAGTAAATGGTAGCAATACGTACTCTCCACAGTGACTTAATGTAACATCTTGCCCTCTCTATTCAGGCCCATAAGCAAAACAAGGACAAAGTTTTCATGGCATTTTCATCTCTCAGCACAGACGTGATGGAACAAATACATGAATATAATACTAAAAATCTAGAATTGCAAATGGCTCATCGGAAAAGCTGCTCAATTGTATATGAAAAAGGTTCAGAGTTCAGTATACACGAGAAACTTTTTTGAATTCCTAAGGTAAAAAATTCTTAGTGTAATCGACTGGAGACCCAATTGATTTAACGCATAAAGTCTATATGAATCAGGTCAGATTTGTTCATAGGGCGTTTTAGAGGTAAGTGAGTGTTATCTATCCTTTTCAGTTTCAGTGTGAAAGGAAAGAGAGAGCGCAAGGGGTGATCCTCCACCTCCATCCGATGCGGGAGGTAAAAGATTAACCCAGTTTTGTTATTTGTCCACTGTCAGTTGAGTACCTTTTCACAATGCGGCCGGAGTCTGCTCCACTGGATCCTTCGGCCGTTTAAAGTAATTGTTAATGATTAATGTGTCTGTGCCACGCTGTAATAACGACAAGAGATTGGGAACCGATGCTCTTCCCTTGATTTATGACCCTGGATCGCGTAATCAAACTTGTAAAATGGAATGCTTACATAGTTTTGAGCATTCATAATTGTAAGGACATTTTTCATTTCGTTGATCCAATTAATTTTGTTTTATTTAAAAAATAATTTTGTAGCGTCCAAATTGCCTTGTTGAGAAAACACGACATTAAATTTAAATCATAACAAAAATTACAGGTATTTAGTATTATTGATTACAAACATTTTTATTAAGAAACTATGACTTAATCTACTAATTGATAAATGACGCAACAAATGAATGAATCAGAGCATGAAAATCGATTAAATAGTCTACAAAGCCCTTTGTCAGAAAACATATAATTATTTCAAGTCGATATACAACCACTGACTACAGTTATAAAGGTCATCATGACAATACTGTTTACTCATACAAGACAAACTATTTTGTATTATAAAATCAATTTCCTGACGTCATTTTCTAGAACGTGTTAGTTACCTAATAGGGCATTGTATAATGGAGACAGTATAGTCTTCTTAATTACTTTACACTAACATATGTAGGATCGTATGTGTAATACACGGACGCCATTAACAAACGACTGTAGCCTTTATTTTTCCTTATATTTTATCCCGTTTTTGGGAGGCGTAGGAGCAACCATGCCATGACCCTGATTAAGTTTGGTTACTAAACTAATAATAATAAAAATCATCATCTCAGCTATAGGAAATCTACTGCTGAACATAAGGCTTCCTCCAGTGACTTCTAGATTGGCTGGTTGGAAGCGGACGGAGGATGCAGGCATCTAGCGGCTTCATGCAACCTTAACCAGGTCGTCTGTCCACCTTGTAGGTAGACGTCCTACGCTTGCAGATATATGGCTTCGAATCCAAAACCTTTGTGTCCCATCGGCCGTCAGTTCTACGTGCTATGATGTGCCCCACCCACTGCCAATTCAGCTTGCTAATCCGCTAGGCGACATTTGTTCGTTTACAGATTTCCTCATTTCTGATTCGATCTTGCAAAGAAACACGTAGCTTAGCCCTTTTCATAGCACGCTGTGCGACCTTGAGCTTTCTTATGAGGCCCATAGTAAGAAGCCGTTTCAATTCCATATTAAATATATTTATATAAAAATGAATCTCTATTTCCCTTGGTCATCGCATCACGCGTGAACGGATGAAACAATTTCGCTAATTCTTTTTTTGTTATTGTCAGGAGAAGGTTCTATTGAAAGAAAAAATAAGAAAGATGCGCAGAAAATTATTTATGAATAAACTGAAGACCACGCGAACAAAGTCGCGGGCAACAGCTAGTTCATAATAATAATAAAGATCCAAGAAAAAATGGCGTGACAATTTGTTAACCTGAAGAGGAATTGGGAGTCATTGGCAATGGATAGGGATCGATAGAAGAGTATGGGGAAGACCTTTGCCCAGCAGAGGGATCGAACAAGTTAAACATTTTATTTTTAAAAATGACGCAACAGACCTATCATGGTCTCTGTTACGGACAAACCAATCTATTTTGATGTAATAGTTATAAGTTTAATGTTTTGTAAATAAAGCTTAATTTTCTATTAGGGCCTAGCTATAAGGCATATGTAATTAGCGCAGGGATTGTTTTATTTTAATAAAGTTTGTTTAGATATATCCCACTTGCAACTAGGTAGGCAGGTAGGGCTAATAAAGGTAACTAGGTTTGTATGGTATTTGGTAAACGGGTGTGAAAGAGACCCTGTAAGGTTGTCTCACCCTACCAGGGAATCGACGGAACTGGAGGGTGGGACCGGTAGAACCTGCAGACTATCTCTGTCGCCCATCTCGCACATTCGGAGGGTAGGTAGGACACCCACAGAGGTAGAATGTTGTGAGTGGGAAATATCACATTTTCTGTAGGTAGGTTTAGAAATGTGTAGACAGAGATAGAACATAAACAATAGGTCGTCTCCCTCAGTATCTCGATGTTAGGAGGGTGGACATAAGTGTTACACTAACGAATTTGGTAGACAGAGACAGAAGTTTGTATGTCCTTGTCTTATGAACTAACCCGCGATAGTCACTAGTAAGCATAGGCTAAGATTGTATGTATATAGGGGCCGTGGGTCGCAAAATTGGTACTGCGCTCACGGTCAAGATTATCACTCGGAATAAAGGAACAAAGGAAGAAAGAAGTGTTTCATTTCAACTATACAGTCCACACGAAGGAGCAAGATCTCTCAAGATTGTATCACGGCGGACCCAAACCCGCTGTGACTCACATCGTTGGACCTTTGCTCGCCGGATCGAAAAGAAGATAGTGTAACCAGCAACGCGGGATCTACGCCAAGCACTACCAGTGTTGGGGCCATCGCAACGTGGGATCGAGGCCGCGTACTGGGCCTATTTACTCCTGTGAAAGAGAGATCACATTACGCGGGTGTACCGCGGCTCCGGCATTCACCACCTAACGGTGCCAAACGGTGTCTGTCGCGAGTTAACGCCGTTCCCAGGCGGTGCAGTTTTCGGGCGAGCTGCCACATATCGCGCAAGCGATTGTGAACAAGTCCGACCTCGCCAGTACGGTGTGCGTAAGCGTGGGGGCCGGACTGTAGGCACTGCTGAGGGTCCTGGACATTCCAGCCAGCGACTGAGCACCCCGCGGCTACGTACATTCTCTGCTGGGTGGTTCCATCCTTTCCAATCCTGCACGACCATCCATCCTCAGACAGGCTCCCCTTGGTAGTGTACCTGTTTGGGATTGTTAGGAGTAGGGGCAGCAAGTAAGAAGATGCCGACAACGCGAAGCCAAGCGGGAAAGAAAGAGATGGAAGACTCAAGACGACGTAATTTCGAAGAGCCACCCGCATCACCGTCTGTGCAAGCAACTGCAAGCATGCCACACACCGAAGCGAGTCTAGTAGCCGCAGAAAGCGGTCGTACTGAGCCTACTGTAGCGCCGCCAGAGAAGCGCCTAGAGGCCGACGCGCCTAGGATAAGGCCACCGTCGTCGAGAGGTTCAAGCGTCGCCGCACGATTGAAGCAAGCCGAGTTACTAGCAGCCGAGAAGCTCGCTGAATTACAAAGACGAGAATTTTCAATAGAGAGAAATCTCATACAAAAGAGATTAGAATTTGAAGTAGCTATAATAATGGAGTCCGAGGATGAAGACCATGAGAGCGTACCCGCCGGTGAAGTCCAAGCAAGGGTAGACGATTGGTTGGGCAGATCGCATTCCCGGCGTCACGACGACAATATGCAGTTACCCACAACAGAGGTGTCTTTAGACGTTCCTACCCTGCAAGACGAGAGGAATGAAAGAGACAGACATATGTTTACGCGTCGCAAGGAAAAGGAGGCGCGCAATATAGAAATGGATAAAAACAGACATTTAAATTTGCCGAGTATACAATCAGTAAACAATAACATTGAAAATAATCCGCGCCCAGTCGATAATGTATGTGGAGCAAGGCCCCAAGATAGTATGGATGGGGTTGAACGACTTGCTAATACATTAGACAGGATTATGTCAAGACGACCGTCTACACGCCAGGTCATCGAGTTACCGATTTTCAACGGAAACCCAGCTGATTGGTTGCCATTTAAGGCTGCGATACGAGAGTCTACAACGGCATACAACTTCAGCAAAGCCGAGAACCTGGCTAGATTGAGAAATTGTTTAAAGGGAGAAGCTAAGGAAGCGGTAGCGGCCCTATTAAGCAGTGCCACGGATCCAGAAAGGATAATAAAAACACTAGAACAGTGCTACGGCAGACCGGAGGCGATTATAGATCGAGCATTAAGCGATTTGAAGAGCCTACCGCGAGTTGGAACTACTGCCAGTGAGCTTAATATCTTCGCCATTAAGGTTCAGAATATTGTATGTACATTGGATTCTATGGACAACAGAAGCTACCTGAGAAATCCGATGCTAACACGAGACGTAATTGAGAAGCTTAGCCCACATCTGAAATCAAGATGGTGTGACTACGCAGCAAAGTACACAAGTTACTCGGAACCAGAAATCGTCACTCTGTCGCAATTTTTAATGGAGGAAGCCAACAAAGCGATACGATTTGCATACGTGCCGCAACCGAGCAGCTCCGCAGCCAAGAAAGAGACAGTGCTAGCTAAACAGAAGGCGAACGCACGAAATAAGAACACAGGGGTGTACGTCACAGCCGATGAGAAGGCAATGACGTCACAAGGGAAACCGTGTTTGTGCTGCGGCGGGGACCATGAAATATTTAAGTGCGGGAAGTTTACAACTATGACGGTACCGCAGCGATGGGAATGGTTGAAGCAAGAGAAAATATGCTTTCTTTGTTTGAAAAGTAAACACAGGCGATTTATATGTAAAGCACAAATGTGTAATGAGAAGGGTTGCAACCGACGTCATCACAGACTGTTACACACAGAGAGTGTCAACAGCGAGAGTCAACAAAACCATGAAGTAGTCGCCTCAGTTAACCACACTGCTGGGGCGGCCAAGGTACTGTTGAAAGTATGTCCGATCGTTATTGAGGGGCCACGGGGTAGAGTAAACACACACGCTCTACTTGACGAAGGATCGACCGTGACATTGATAGATCAGGACTTAGCAGATTACGTCGGCGTAGCTGGGCCAGTTCGAGACTTACACATAAGTAGTGTGAATACACAGAGCGTACCACACGCAAGCAGGGAAGTAGAGATTCAAATCATCGCAAGTAACAAGGAGAAATACAGGGTGAAAGCGAGAACCATGGAAAATCTCCGCTTGAATAGTCAAACTGTGGACGAGAGATGTCTAAAATACAAGCACATGCGTAACCTGAACGAGAACCACGTGTGTTATGTGAACGCCAAACCGCGTGTCCTTATAGGCGCGGACAACTGGCAGCTAATAGTAAGCAGGAAGCTGTTGACAGGCAAACGCCACGAGCCAGCGGCGTCACTTACCAGACTGGGGTGGGTGATACATGGCTTAGCGCCGTCCCGTGTCATAAGGGAGAGAGATACGGTGCTATTCGTTGATGGCCATGGAGGCGCTCGGTCTACGCAACCTGATGAAGAACTACATGATATGGTGAAGTCGTATTTTGAGATCGATTCACTAGGTATACAGAAAAAGGAACGCGAAAATCCTGACGACGTTCGCGCCTTAGAAGCCTTTGAATCAACGGTGAGATGTGTCAATCAGCGATATGAAGTAGGATTGCCATGGCGCAAGGTTAACACAGTTATGCCGCCGAGCTACGATGCAGCGAAGCGGAGGCTCCTGACAATCGAAAGAAAGATGGACGCATCAAAGGAATTCAAAGCCAAATATACTGCCCAGATCGACAGTATGCTACAAAAGAGCTACGCTGAAGAAAGTGAAGAAGTCGATACGCAAAGCTCGCGACTCTGGTACTTGCCACATTTTGCGGTGGTAAATGTAAACAAGCCACAAAAGCTAAGACTAGTATTTGATGCCGCAGCCAAGAGCAACGGGGTATGCTTGAACGATGCATTGCTAGAAGGCCCTGATTTGCTACGAGACTTAGCTGGAATGTTGTTTCGGTTTAGAGAGAAGGCTATAGCTGTAACAACGGACATCAGAGAGATGTTTTTACAAGTTAAGATAGCCAGAGAGGATCAGCCGGCTCAGATGTTTTTGTGGAGAGGCGATGATAGAGCAGCGCCACCGAAGAGGTATAGGATGACATCGATGATCTTCGGTGCTAAGAGCTCACCCTTCCTAGCGCATAGCGTCAGAGACCACAACGCACGGAGACACGCGATAGAGTTCCCGAGAGCGCACGAAGCCATAACCAAGAACCATTATATGGACGACTGGGTGGACTGTTTCGATACACAAGACGAAGCTAATGACGTCATCAAAGACGTCATCCATGTGCACGCGCAGGCAGGATTCACGCTCGCAGCCTTTAACTCGAACGGGCTTGAAGTTATACGTGAGCTGCCAGTAGAGAGCCGTGCGACGGCACCGAAACAGCTCTGCTCTAGTGGGGACCAACAAGGGCGTAAACTAGGCCTTGTGTGGGACGCGAACTCCGACGAACTGGGCTTCAACACCGTCCTAGTTAGAGTACCGCAGGAGGTGAAGAAGTTAGAGCGGACGCCGACGAAGAGGGAAGCACTGAGCGCAGTTATGTCAATATTTGACCCACTCGGACTGCTCAGCTACTACACGATTAGAGCAAAGATTCTAATTCAAGAAGTATGGCGCCTACAAACCGGCTGGGACGAAGCTCTACCGGAAGAAATAGCAAGGGAATTCGGCATATGGCTACGCGGCGTAGAGACACTTGCCAGTCTGCGTCTACCCCGTCTCTACTCACTGACGGGGGGAGTGACAGGAAAGCAGCTGCATGTGTTCTGCGACGCTAGCGAGTCAGCTTATGCAACGGCCGTTTACTGGCTGATAGAGTTTAACGACGGGTCGAGACGAGTCGTATTGACAGCAGCGAAGGCACGGGTAGCACCTATGAAGACTCAGACGATACCGCGTTTAGAGTTGCAAGCGTGTCTTATCGGAGCAAGGCTTGCGTCGACAGTATTGAGAGAGCACAGATGGCAACCAGATAGAGTTACATACTGGACAGACACTAGAACCGTTCTATATTGGATTGGGAACGATAGAGTGCGTTACACGCCATACGTAGCGCATAGATTGAGTGAAATAAGCGAGTTAACCAATCCCGATCAATGGCGGTGGGTGCCGACGCAAGATAATGTAGCAGACGACGCAACGAGAGTCGACAATTCAAATAAATGTCAAGATGATAGGTGGTTCACCGGACCATCGTTTCTGTATGAGATTGAAGATTTATGGCCGTCTCCGGTATGCACAGAGAGCAACGAGGAGACTATATACAGCGTCACGACAGACGAGAAATGGAGCGTGCCAGACGCCGGGCGTTTCTCTAATCACGAACGCCTAGTGAGAGCGATGGCATATGTGTTATTATTCGTAGATAGATGTCGTGAGCGCGCAACTACGATGACCAAGGATCACATAGATAGAGCAGAAAGATGGTTGATTAGGCGAGCGCAGGCTGACTCATTCAGAGAAGACATAGAGCGCCTAAGAAAATGCCAGAACATAAAAGCAGGAAGTCGCATCAAGTCACTAGATCCCTTCGTTGATGGTGATGGCGTGTTGCGGGCGAGAGGACGTACGAGGGCAGCGGGTGTGTCTGCCCCCGATACTACGCCCGTAATATTGGACGGCAGCCACCCGTATGCGCGGTTGTTGTGTCAACGGGAACACCGTCGCGCCCATCACTCCCACAACGAACGCGTCGTCAATGATGTGCGACAGAAATACTGGATTCTGCGATTGCGACCTACAGTACGCGCCGTGGCCAACAAGTGTGCTTTCTGTCGAATGAGAAAGGCGAAACCTGTAAGACCAGTATTAGGAGACCTGCCGCGCGCACGAGTAGAGACCTTCACCAGACCATTCTCTAACTGTGGTTTAGATTATTTTGGTCCCATGATCGTAACAGTGGGCCGTCGTCATGAGAAGAGGTGGGGAGCGCTGTTTACTTGCCTCACCACAAGAGCCGTTCACATAGAGCTAGTAGCGAGTTTGTCAACTGACTCGGCTATCATGGCATTACGGCGTATGGGAGCACGACGGGGGTGGCCACAAGTAATGTATTCGGACAACGCGACGAACTTCAAGGGAGCCGACAGCGAGCTACGAGCGGCCATGGTAGAGTGGGAGCCAGCTCTACGAGACTTCGCACTCACCCAACGAATCGATTGGCGCTACATCGCACCGGGAGCGCCACACCAGGGGGGAGCGTGGGAGCGACTCATACGCTCTGTCAAGAACGCTCTACGTGTAACACTCAACGAGAAGTCACCGAAGGAAGAGGTTCTACAGACGCTATTGGTAGAGGTCGAGCACACTATGAACGCACGACCACTTACGCACGTGCCAGTCAGCGCTGACGATCCTGAGGCGCTGACTCCGAACCACTTTCTGCTGGGTGGATCGCACGGCCTACCCATCACTGGGCCGAGCGAACCGGCATCAAGGAAGACCTGGAGGGCTGCGCAAGCATTAGCCGACGAATACTGGCGTCGTTGGCTTAAAGAATATCTACCAAGCCTGGTGCCGAGAAGAGGAGCTCGTGACGTCACTGAAGTCGCTATCAAACCAGGCGACTTAGTCATCGTGGCGGACCACACACTACCACGCAATGTGTGGCCCCGTGGAGTTGTTACGCAAATACATCCTGGACCAGACGGAGCAGTGAGGAACGTCGAGGTACGCACCAAGGGCGGCGTGTTTCGTCGACCGACGTCGAGATTGGTTGTCCTGCCGATGGAGTAGAAGGTTCGCACTTCGCAGCGCTTCACCGGGGGGAGAACTGTTAAGGACAAACCAATCTATTTTGATGTAATAGTTATAAGTTTAATGTTTTGTAAATAAAGCTTAATTTTCTATTAGGGCCTAGCTATAAGGCATATGTAATTAGCGCAGGGATTGTTTTATTTTAATAAAGTTTGTTTAGATATATCCCACTTGCAACTAGGTAGGCAGGTAGGGCTAATAAAGGTAACTAGGTTTGTATGGTATTTGGTAAACGGGTGTGAAAGAGACCCTGTAAGGTTGTCTCACCCTACCAGGGAATCGACGGAACTGGAGGGTGGGACCGGTAGAACCTGCAGACTATCTCTGTCGCCCATCTCGCACATTCGGAGGGTAGGTAGGACACCCACAGAGGTAGAATGTTGTGAGTGGGAAATATCACATTTTCTGTAGGTAGGTTTAGAAATGTGTAGACAGAGATAGAACATAAACAATAGGTCGTCTCCCTCAGTATCTCGATGTTAGGAGGGTGGACATAAGTGTTACACTAACGAATTTGGTAGACAGAGACAGAAGTTTGTATGTCCTTGTCTTATGAACTAACCCGCGATAGTCACTAGTAAGCATAGGCTAAGATTGTATGTATATAGGGGCCGTGGGTCGCAAAATTGGTACTGCGCTCACGGTCAAGATTATCACTCGGAATAAAGGAACAAAGGAAGAAAGAAGTGTTTCATTTCAACTATACAGTCCACACGAAGGAGCAAGATCTCTCAAGATTGTATCACGGCGGACCCAAACCCGCTGTGACTCACAGTCTCGAAGAAGGGAATTTCGATTCTTGTGTTTCGAGGTTAAGACAAAGTATTTGGCCAAAGGCATCATCCAGCATGGGTCAATTAAGATTGGATCAATTCATGAATTAACTCAAACCAGGAATCGAACCTGGGACTATTTGCGTGCAACGCGAATTACCGCGCCACTACACCTATCGGGTCGTCATCAATCAATTTGTAGCTATTGTTCTCAATTAAAAGTTCTTATTTATATAAATAAAAAGCCTCTGGATGCAGGCTGCTTCCCAACCGGCCAATCTGGAAGCCATTAGGGGAGGCCTATATGTTCAGGAGTAGACCTCGTATAGCTGAAATGATGATGACGATTTAAATAAACAAAAATTTTCTTATCCTTGGATTTTTTATCGTCATAAGCTTTAATTTAATAAAGATACATTATAGGTACAGTCGAACAAATCATTAAAAGTTTAGCGCAAAACCTCATTTTTTTCAATTGATATTGAACTCTACATGTTGGACCTAAAGTTGAAAATTGATCGAGTAAATTAAACATTTTGCGGTAGGTTGGTAAGCTTTTGACTGTACCTTTTTTTTGTAATATACTCAGCTTGCAATAATTCATAAGCCGATTATAATGTAGCCACATATTTTGAAGTTTTTTTATACAATTAGGTACTAATTATCTGGCCCCAACCAAAGCAAATACTATGGCGACGTGATAGCGAAGAATCATACTTCAATACATTTATATACATCCATGACTTAGGTACAAATGCTTGTGGTTATCACACAAATATTCGACCCTTGCGGGATTTGAACCCGCAATCGCCTGGCTTTGTAGTCCGAAGCGCGAACCACTAGACAGACGGTCGTCAAGTTACAAAAAAGTGAGCGTTAGAACATTTGTTTTTATTGTAAACATGCTATGAACAACATCTGAACAGTTAAATTCGCGCTTAAACAACTTTTATGCGATGGCGTGTGGCAGAAGTCATAAACATAATTATTATGAGTATAAAAAATTTTACTAACTGACGACAACACAAAAAATGCAATCGGTATCTTAAAGTGAGAAATGAGTTGTATTGTTAATATTTCGTGCACATAAAAGCAAGTGTTAATTTTATGGACCATTCACGTACAATGCCACATCCATATTCGTTGGAAATTTTTATTATACGCGATTGTTGCAAATTTTTGAATAGAGCAATTAAATTATATCTTGTTAAATGCTAATTTTAACTTCAGAAAGTTTACGATAAACTTTCAGCGATGGAAATCAGATCCAATGAATTTCTATGCGTTTTTTACAATGCTGTGTATATTTTATTCACAATTTTTAGGGTTCTGTACCTCAAAAGGTAAAACTGTATCCTTATAGGATCACATCGTTGTCCGTCTGTCTATCCGTCTGTCAAGAGTCAGGACTGTTTTTACCAAGAACGCGTGGAGGTAACAAGTTGAAATTAATATCAATTATGTAAAGTCTGCAATCTCTTGAAGCTGTGAAAAAAACAAACATCTAAGTCATCACAATCAAAATAATAATTGCTCTGATCCTGGGGTAAGTAGCCAAAGCACTTGTGGTACAGAAATCAGAAACAACGACGGTACCACAACACCCAGACCCGAGACAATATAGGAAAGTTATTTTCCTACATTGACCCGACCGGGAATCGAACGCGGAACCTCAGAGAAAGCGACACCAATTCCGGTATGCTCGCATCTCGGCTACGGAGGTCGTCTTAAAAGATACGGCTGTTTGCCATATTTTTGATACTTGCAAGGGAATCAAAAGTATAGCTTTTGAAGGTACTTCTCGTTGACATAGAATCAAGAAATTTGGCAAGAAGCAATGTTTGTATTACAAGTAAAAGCAAAAGTCTGGAAGCCGAGTAGTTTTTTTGTAAAAAACTCGGTAACAGTTCTTAAAATCTAGGAGACTGGATTCCCGCTATGAATGGGCTATTTACATATCTTAAAGTTTTTACAGAACACGACTTCGACTCGTAGTGGCTGTTTTTTTTTTAATAAAACAGATTTTTTGTTTATTTAACAGTTACACTAATATCTAGCCCCAAAACTAAACAGGCCTCAAACTAAATCGACTAGATACGGATACACAACGAATACATAATATCAAATCTAGTTGGGTTCAAACTAATGCTCATGCTCTGCTCTCTTTGGTCTCTAGCTTAATAACAGTTTTTTTTTAAATCGAAGGCATAATTTTAGAGAAGCCCTTTTACAAACAAATTTAATATCTATTGATTATAAAAAAACGTTTTCATTATTTCCTAAAGCTGTACTCAATAAAAATATATTCATATAGTAGATTGTTTACAAGGCGTAAACAAAAGAGGACGCTTTCCACAATCAAAGATGAAACACAGAAAAATCCTTCCGTTGCTTTGTAAAGACAACTATCGCTACCAACTCGCTCATGAAAATGTAAATTATGCGTGTGTGCGTGTCGCGACTAGCGTGTGTGTGTCGCGACAAGTGTGTGTTGAAAACAACACAGGGTGGTTAGGGGAGATTTGGATATTCCTTTAAGTGCGACTTATTTTATTTGTATAGCGTAAAGTCCCATTATTGAATTGTTTTGTCTCATTGAGATAATATTTTTTGAGAATTTTTTTTTAAAATACATTTTAGTAAACTTTTTGAATAGCTATTTATTTATTAGTTTCTCTAATCCTAGACAAAAGACTACTAAGACTTACTTAGAATTTCGGTACGTACATAAAGGCTTCTTATTGGAAACTTTAATCAGTATTTTAAAAGAGCTTTTAAAATGAAGGCTATGGTGATTACTTAGTAACATTATTTTGGGATTTCTAGAGAAAATTGGCTAAGCACTTTATTTGTTTCAATTACAAAAAAGTCAAGAAACGCCACAATTTATCATAAAACCCAAAAGTCTCGAAAACAAATAACTTCAAATTTCGAACAGACGCGCACTTACATTATATTTTCATAGCTCCATTCTTCAGATATAGTATTACCATGTAGTTTCCCTAACGTACTAGGTAGTGTCGCACTTTTAGATTTACATCGATTATTCATACTCGATTTTTGATTTAAGAACGTCACTATTCACCTACCCTTCCCTAACGCACCAGCGTTTTCCTCATTCCTTTTTTGTGCGCGGTAGTGAACGCACATAGTTTAAAAATTTGTTAGGTACCTACCGTTACATTTCCAAAATGCCGAAACGTAAGGCAGAAGATAAAATACAGCGTTATAAAGAAAAAATCAGAAAGCTGGAGGAAAAACAAAAAGTGAATAAACGTCGTCGAAGAAATACCATCATTTCCGATTCAGAATCTGATATCGAAAACCAGGGTAAGTTTAATTTTTTCAATATGTAATTGTGTTAACGGATTATTGTTATTACGAAGTAAAGGTGTACAGTTAGGCGTCTGTAAGTCTGCCTGGAGGATAACTGCGAGTTAAACACGATGGTTAGACATGACGCTAAAATACAAGCCTGGAGGTTGACTGCGAGTCATTCACGAAGGCAAAATAGTAAATTAGATACATGCGTAAGCATTTATGCAATAAGATTTTAACAAATCACAATTATTTAAACATATTTTGCTAAAATAATTTTACCTACCTACCTACATAAAAAAAAAAAAAAAAAATATATATATAGGTATATTAAAAACGTATTTTATCTTACAGACATCCAAATATCCGAAAATTATCAAGTTGAGGTTACTAACCAAGACTACCATAATATACCCGACGAATCATTACCTTCGATACCAGGCGACATACCATTATCGAGTGCACCAATATTATGCGAACCACCGCTATCACTGATATGCGCGGAGGAAAATCCTAAAATTGATGACGAGTCATCTGAAACCCCACATCCTTCACTTGAGCAAATTACTACGGTTCCAGAAACCTCTAATGAAGTGCTTATCGAGCTAGATCCAGAAATTCGTCTTGCATTGGGGGATCCCATTGAAGACAGTCCTAAATACGGAGCCAATATACACAATGATTTGGCACAGCGTTGGCTGCCAATACTAAAGAAAGGTTTAACGAAGGATGTGAGAGAAAACCTATTAAAGGAACATCATGTACCAGATAACTGCAGATTACTAAAATCGCCAAGCTTAAACCCCGAGATAGCTGCTGCTGTTGCAGAAGTAGTTCGAGCTAGAGATAAAAAGATGGAAATTAAACAAAATCAATTAGGATTAGGAATTACTGCTATTTCAAGGGCTATGGAAATAATTCTTAACGACGGAAACAAAATTGAAATCATAAAACTTCTTTCAGAAGGTTGTAGAATTTTGACCGATCTACATTATACAGAAACACAAATTCGCACTAAATGTATTACTCCGTGTCTAGACAAATCTATACTAAACATAATCCAAGAAGAGGAAAGAGATGAATTTTTATTCGGCTGTAAATTATCTGAAAAAATTAAGGCAGCCAAAGCCATAGAAAAACAAGGTTGGCAAATAAAAAGAAATGTACCACAAAAAGTTAATCAAAATCAACCTCAATCAAAAGTTAGGCACACGGGAAACTGGACACCCCCTCCTCGATATCCCTCGTCGACGAACAGGGGAGGGCGTGGAGCATACATGGCGAGCAGAGTACACCTGAATCGGCAATTTCGCCCTCAAGCACCGCCGCCGCCGCCACCAGCGCCAGCGCAGTCACAGACGAGGACAGCCACAGCCTCCAGACAACGTGCCCAAACCCGTCAATAGTTCAGGTACACGCAGGTCGATTAACATTTTATTATAATTGTTGGCTTAATATTACAAAAAATAATACTGTGTTAGATTATATTTTAAATGGCTATCGTCTACCATTAACAGATATTATTTCACGACCGCATTTACCAATAAAAACCTTATCGGTTACAGAAAAACAAAAAATAAAACTTGCAATTAATAATCTACTTGACTTAGGGGCTATTTCAGAATGTGAAAACAGCACAGAACAATTTCTATCACCAATTTTTTTGATACCTAAACCTAATGGGACTGACCGTTTTATTTTAAATTTAAAATATTTTAATAAATATATAAATAATGAACATTTTAAAATGGAGGATTATAGAAGTGTGTGTACGTTGTTGTCAAAAAATTGTTACATGGCTAGTATTGATCTTAAAGAGTCTTACTTATTAGTTCCTATACACCCAGAACATAAAAAGTATTTAAGGTTTCAAATTGAAGACGACAGCCACAAGCTAATTACGTATGAGTTTAACGCAGTCCCCTACGGTTTATCATCAGCACCTAGAACATTTACAAAAATAATGAAGGAAGTAATTGGGTTTTTAAGAAAACGCGGCTTTAGTTCAGTTACATATTTAGACGATACCTTGTGTATCGAAAACTCTTATGAAAAATGTCTTTTGAACGTAAATGAAACTGTCAGAATTCTCGAATGTCTTGGTTTCATTATAAATTATGAAAAAAGCTCATTAGAGCCAAAGCAATCATGCAAATTTTTAGGTTATATGTTTGACTCAAAAAATATGACTATGTTTTTACCAGAAAACAAACAAACTCACATATTACAACTAATACAAAGATTTCAAATATTACAAAGATGTACCATTCCAGAATTCTCTCAGTTTATAGGAGTTTTGACAGCCGCATGCCCAGCTATAAAATACAGTTGGTTATACACAAAAAATTTTGAAAGGGAAAAGTATCTCGCTCTTAAAAAGTATAATAATAATTACGATGCAATTATGAAACTATCGAGTAACATTTTGCCTGATTTAAACTGGTGGCAAAGTAATATTTTAGTTTCTAAAAATTTTATTACACCACCAACATTTATCTTGGAAATTTTCACAGACGCGTCACGATCGGGCTGGGGTGCTGTTTGCAACAATATGCGCGCAAATGGTCATTGGAAAGAAAGTGAATTAAGATATCACATTAATTATCTTGAGTTGCAGGCAGCATTTTTTGGCCTTAAATGTTTTGCCCAAAATGTAACCAATTGCGCTATATTGATGCGAATAGACAACACTACGGCCATTAGTTATATTAATAGAATGGGCGGTATACAATTCCCACATTTAAACGAATTGACAAGATGCATTTGGCAATGGTGCGAAGAGCGAAACTTGTGGGTATTTGCATCTTATATAAATTCCAAGGAAAATAAAGAAGCTGACACGGAATCGCGAAGAGTTAATCCTGACACCGAAATAAAATTATGCCCAAATTCTTTTCAAGAAATTATCAATAAATTTGGCGAACCTGACATAGATTTGTTTGCCTCTCGCACCAATGCCAAATGTAGGGTATACATATCCTGGAAACCAGATCCGGACGCGCTTACTGTAGATGCTTTCACAATCTCATGGACAAAATATTTTTTTTACTGTTTTCCCCCTTTTGCAATCATTCAAAAATGTTTACAAAAAGTTATCAGTGAACAATCTACTGGAGTGATTGTGTTTCCTTATTGGCCCACACAAGTGTGGTTCCCTCTGTTAAGTAATATTATAATATCAGAAATATTTTTTCTAAAAAATGCAATACGGTCTGATTATAGGATACATCTACCCGCGCAGACTACCCTGGCAGCAGCCATTGTCTCCGGGAAGCCTTTACAAAACAGGGTATTCCATCAGAAGCAATAAATCTAATGATTTCTTCGTTGGCGATGAACACTGTTAAACAATATAACACCACGTTCAAATTGTGGTGGAATTATTGTGTAAACAACCACATTAATTACTTAGAAGCACCAAAAGCAGCGGTAATTTTATTTCTTACAAAACAGTATCACCGTGGTGCATCTTATGGTACGCTAAATAGCCATCGCTCAGCTATATCACTGCTTCTAGGTAATAATATAGGTTCAGACGAACAAGTGTCACGGTTATTGAAAGGGATTTTTAAATGTAGACCTAGTATACCTAAATACAATACCATATGGAATCCACAGGTAGTATTAGACTTCATGGATACATTGTTTCCGCATACAAATTTAACATTGTATCAAATATCAAAAAAGTTGGCTACACTCTTGGCTCTTTGTACAGCTTATCGTGTACAAACATTGTCTTTAATTGAAACAAATAGTATTGTTATTCATAATGATCAAATTATTATAACTATTGCAAATTTAATCAAAACCTCAGCAGTTAATCGAGAGCAACCAACCTTAATCATACCCTATTTCAGTGATAAACCTAGCATTTGTCCTGCGAAATGTTTGGAAGATTACTTAGAAATTACGGCTAATATTCGAAATGAGTCTTCCCGCTTATTTTTAACCTATAAACGTCCACATAAACCGGTGACGTCACAGACCATCAGTCGATGGATAAAGAACATGTTAGCGGAGAGCGGCGTTGATGTGACGAAGTTTAGCGCTCACAGCACACGTCACGCCGCCACCTCAGCCGCTCGTGCCGCCCGTGTATCACTAGACGCGATCCGAAAAACAGCTGGGTGGACTGCCACATCACAGACGTTCGCGAAATTTTACAACCGTCCAATTATTTCGCAAGAATTAGCTAGGTCTGTCTTTGAACCTAAGGATTAAGATTATATATTAAGATATTAAGTTGTACTTAATTATAAAAATTATTAGAATTACGTAATCATTTAAATAATACGATTGTTATTGTACCTCTATGGGAAATTATTGAAATAAAAATCATTTCAGTTTCAACAAACTTTATTTTATTAATACCTACAGTACAGTACAGTTTATACCAAAACTTTATAGATATCCAATCAAATAGTTCTCTGAACATCTACATGGTAATACTATATCTGAAGAATGGAGCTATGAAAATATAATATATGATCAAACGAACTTCGAAAGTGAAGTTCGATCATTATTATATGAATAGCTCCATTCGAAGATATAATTACCCACCCACCTCAACCCAGGTACTAATTATTATAAAGTTTTGGTATCTCTAAAGAAATGAGGAAAACGCTGGTGCGTTAGGGAAGGGTAGGTGAATAGTGACGTTCTTAAATCAAAAATCGAGTATGAATAATCGATGTAAATCTAAAAGTGCGACACTACCTAGTACGTTAGGGAAACTACATGGTAATACTATATCTTCGAATGGAGCTATTCATATAATAATGATCGAACTTCACTTTCGAAGTTCGTTTGATCATATAATATTTGTTACAATAATTACGCAGATAAAAACCCGAACATAATGGCTGGGTAGAGTGCGCCCCAAGTTAACCCGTCTGCGATTTTAAAAATCAGAAGCAGAGGGCGGGCGGCGACTAGGGATGTCGAACTCACATCGATATTTTTTCATGATTCGCCGATATAAATAGATTAATTACAAGTGCATTTATTCAAATGTTCAGTTAAGTAAACTAGTTAAAGGCCAAGAAAGGCAATTTTTGAAAATATACCTCCAGATTTAAAAAAAACAGCATTAAAATATTTGTTAATTTAGCATAATAAATCCTACTATTCATTTGGAGTTAATTAATTAAGAGCATTCGGTTCTAAGATTATAGTGACGAAACATAATTTTATGATTTTTGAATTGATTCACTGGCCCTTGGCAAAGATTGCGTTATTAATTTGACTTAGGAGGTCTTTGTATAGCATTGGATTCGTACAAAATCCAATTCACTTAGGCTGGATTAAATTAAAAATAAAATTACACATTAAAAGACTTTTTTAAAGATTAAGAGAAAGACATTCAGTGTATAATTTCGAAAATTATAATAGAACATATCGACTGTATCGATATTTTCCGTCCTCACTAATGATGATCCGCCCGCCCGCCGAGGGTTGGACAAGGGGAGACAACTGAAGAAAACTGTTATTAAAACAAGAGATTGTATTAAAGATGACGGTTTTACATTGGGTGTCGGGTTAGTCATCTTTCAATTTCTAAAGTTTTAAAGTTTTTCTGGAAACTTAGTGTGAATAAATTAGAAATATACAAATAGGCGTAGTTTCTTAATATCATTCTAGTATACTCGTAGGTATAAGATATTTGAAAAAAAAACTATCTTTATTTACTAAAACTGAACTGAATAACATAAATCTTGCTTTCGTACTTTTTAAAGCAGTTTGTGAGTTTACAAAGCGTAAACAAAAGACGACGCATTCCATAATTATAGTAGTAACCCAGAAAAGTCACTCCGTAGCTTAAAAAAAAAAAGGACAACTATATAATTGGCCACCAGCTATCTCGTGAAACCTAGAAATATACAAACAAGAATAGGATTAATATTTACAAACTAAAAGTTTAAAAAGGCAGCATTATTAACGTAAATCTTTGCGCTAACGCCTGCCAAATAGCTTTAACCTATCGTGTTCCGGAGATATGCAGTGTATTAACTGAGCAAGAGGGCTACATTTTCATCATCAGTTAACATCGCTTGGTTAATATGCGCACAATGATACGTTTAGCTACGAAAAAGTTTGACGAATTTTAGCTTGTATTAATATCAGCATAGTAATTTGAAGGAAGTACACCAAACAAACAAGACAAGTTGAACATTAAGTCAATGTTCAACTTGTCTTGTTTGTTTGGACTGCTAACGTGAAAAAAGTTGAAAGTTTGTATCGTGTCAGTATTAAGAGTGCTATTGACATGTAAGCACTATAAAATATGTATGATTAACATGTTCACTGGAAATTTAACTAGGGTGCTAGAAAAGTAAATTAAATTACATTGTCATCATATTTATGTATGTATGTATTTTATCTATGTAGTCTATGTATTAAATTATTTAGTTATATTTGACATAGATACTGTGTGTAGTATAAGCTGTGATATTTTGTAACGTCATATGCACCGCCCACAAAACATTTCTGTTTAGCCTAATGGTCGACTGGTAGAGAATGCCACATGGCATGAAGTCCACCTTTTGTACGATTTTATTTTGTGCAATAAACTTTAAATAAATAAATAATAACCAAAACTAAATTACTTAGGTTCTAACCAAAACTCTAAACAGTACCTAAGCAGTGTTGTTTTTACGTTAAGTTGCAGCAATATGGAGCTAAAACATAACGCTTCATGGATTAGCCTCATGGGCATTAAAATAGTAGCGATCACAATATTTGCTACCTTAATCGAAGTACAAAACTAAACAAATGCCATTCGCCTCGTTTCGCGCCAAAGAGTGAACTCTCGAAAATAAACGACAGTCGCCGGTCGAAATCTCAAACATGCAAAACCGATCCAACTATGTAGATCGAAGTGCACGGGCCATCCGGAGGTTTGGATTCGGACCCGAAACCGAACGGCGGAAACAAATAGAAGTGCTAATATTCCGCCCGGCCAATGCGGCAGGCGTAATTTAATCCCAGCGCGGCGGGGTGCCCAGGGAAAATCTATAAATCTGCCGCCATTAGAGACGAGAACTCCCCGGGACTCTTATTTACTTCGGGCACAAATTCAGATGACAATGTTTTAGGGGAAGGAGCTGAGTAACTGCCCGCTGTTAGGGTTGACATGACGTGGATGTCAATACAATTGCAAGATCTGCACTGATTTAATCAAACAAAAAAACATTTAATATTTTACACGATTTTATATTACAGGTCTGATCATCACCTAGGGCCTAACTTATTACAACAATGACCAGCTTTTAAAAAACACAAGGTTAAAATAATATTAGGTACTTAGATTTAAAACAAAACCTCTAGTAAGTAGTATTTTTCGAATGTAATTTTTATGTTTGATATATTTACAACTAGAGACCCGGTAAACCTTGTACTGCCTCTTTATTTTTTCGTGCTTTTCCGATTTGTTCATTATTATTCTACTATAATTCGTGGCGGATACAAATCCAACAAACCAAAAACAAAAAAAAAGGATAGATTTGTGATCTTGTTCTGGCTGCGTGCACGATCAGCGAGCCAAAACCCATCCAACAATTTCTGAGTAAAGCAACAAACACTAAAATTTTCATAAACTTTCCCATTATTATACATTAAGGTAAGATTGGATGATGATAATTTTTCTTTAATTCATTATTTAAACGTCATGGTATTTGAAAATCACAAACTTGTAGATTAAGATGAAAATTTAATACTTAATAAATGTGCATTCACATTATTTTTCTTCTTGTTTTACTTAACATGTGTCAACCCTAGCCGTAGGCGTCCCCTCTCACCCCGTCAATTACCAGCCCTGACCGATCCGAGGCGAGACTTATTGACGGACGGTTCCCGTTCCCGCCGCCTTTGTTTCGGGACAATCGAGTTTGTAATCATCCTTATAAAATAAGAATGTCTGTTTGTTGCTCTTATAACATCGGAATCCGCCCGCAAGTTTGCACTGAAAATCTTTAATCGGTCAGAGAAGGTATGCAGATTAGGATGTAAAGTGACTATCCTAAAATGGCTCAGTTACCTGCAACTGCAAGGGTCTTGGACCCTTAAAGTTGACAGACAAAAAAGAGAGTCTACTAACAGGATGACTAGAACTGTTCCCGCCAGACTTAAACGATTCCTAGCTGTAGTTTTATAGTTTGGAAGATAGTTTTGTACTTCATTTAGGTTTTTTTTTTAAAAAATTAGTATTTTTTTATTATTTGTGATTAAAATACGTAGATAATTTCCTCAAACTAAACAAAAAGTGCACAGGTATCATCTTAATTATGAGGTGGTTTGGGCCAGTATGGCCCAAAGCACCACGCGCGCCTAGTGCGCTGCGGTGGAGCGGTGTTGTAAGGCCAGTGACTTAACCTCACTGTTAGATTATATTAAGCCGCCCTAAGGCCTCTGACTAGGCTTCACGACTTGTATCAAGCGATATTAGCTGGGATCAACTTTTGACGTGCCTTCTGAATTGACACTATGATTATTGACACTACATAGGTATGGTTAGAATGGGTGACCACCCATCCAATCACAACCGCAGCGTAGATGGCTTAACTTTGGTAATCACTACCAAAGCGCTGCCGCCACTGAGCAGGCACCTCTATTTTAATTAAAGAGGTTATGTGAGGTTAATTCTACGCGTTTTACGCTACTCAAATCGACCGTGTCAACAACAAACCAACTAATGTTGCAAACGCCAAGTACAATTGCTTTTTACTTTTGCTCGTGTGGCTAAGCAAATGTTAGGAAGTCAATTAACTAAAATTGGCAAATAGTTCAGCATTGTTTCGAATCCATGCAACATGATTACCTATTCGATAATAGGGTCAGTAAATTCGCAAGTATCGGCTAAATAATGCATAACATATTCAGTCAAAAGGGCTAAGTAAGTCGATCATTGAAACCAACATTCCATTAGAATGAGTCGCGTATGACTCACAATGACTGTTCTACTGTCAGATTTGCATCATGTAAGATATCGAGCATGACATCAACGGACTTTAAGTACTTTAACCACCTGCAATATTGCAAGCAAAAGCTGAGTGAACTGCACGGCCTTAAGGATAAAGCTTCGAGAAAATTTAGTTTCATTTGTAAGTTACAGAAGGTGGAAAAATACGGCCAAGTGCAAGTCGGTCCATGGCAAGTATTTTTGTTATCTTTATTCCAGGATCTTCGGCGCGATCCCGCCTCACACTTAACACTTTTGAGGCTTGTATGTACGTTTATCGTATAATCGTTTGTACTGTAGACCCCTTTAAAAATAAATATTTTTTGCGTGTTCAATTTTTTTTATTTGGGCTACGAAACCCTAAATAACGACATACCTCTTCCCCACAGAAATCGAATGCACAAAGACCTAACTCAATTAACTAAAAAAAAAACAAAAATATTTATTCATTCATTAAGCATCATCTTTTCAATGATTTAAGTTAACAAGTTACAGAAAAAAACTAATTAGCAACGTTCAGACGATACGAGATCTCAAAAATCAAAAGAATCATATAAAAAAAATAGGTTCATTAAGCCATCCTTCGTAATCACTGCTGCATAAAAATGCATGCGGTAATACTCTAATAGTCATTTACGCTTCACATTAAAAAAACTCTTCAAACAAAAATAAATGCATCACCACCACAGACAGACACAGGCAAATGATCAAAGCACGCTGTCACCCTACGAGGGTAGTACGAGGGATGAACCATCCCGCGAATGATACACCAAAAGCTCAATCGAAATCATATATCGTGATACGCGCGCGGTGCGGACGCTAATCCAGTTATGGATTCCAAAGAGTTTTTGTGCAGAAGCGACAATCGTTTGACCTTGCTAAGATCATGAAGTTTAAATTGTATCACCACCAATTTCAAAATTTAAGGGTACACTCACGTCACTCCCGAGATGGTCTCATTTTCACCAAGTTAGGATCTGGTGAAGGATGGAATCTTAGAGAAATCAAGGTAAATCCTCAAAAATATAGGCACGTAGAGAGTATACCACATCATATTGCTGAGCTGATGATGGAAGCTATAGAACTCAAAAACGATTTTAATGGGCTAGTTTCCTAAAAAAATCTAATTAGTCCGTCAGTTGGATTAACAGAAAATATTGGACACGTATTTTTTCTTTTCTTAATCAGTGTTAGTCAGGAGTAAGTGGAAGATACTGCGATTTTTCAACAGAACGTATTTAGTAGTTTCTCAGGCAGACGTGGCGCTTACGAGTTACCAGACAGCAATTTATTTACTGGGGGCGTAAACCAGCACGGGTAGAAATGACAAAAATTATAAAAGTTTGTTTCTCAATTTGATTTAGGTAATAAACGCAGACCTCATTCCATAGTTACGACACCAGTATAAAGCAGGCATACTTTCATCATCATCATCAAACGATTTCAAAAAAGAGGAAATTCTCAGTTAGACTTAAATGATTAGATTTTAAAAATAAATAAATGTAGCGACATCTATCTCGCCACATACGAACTAAATTTGACGTATCCTACACCGCGATATTAAAGTTATCGGAGCGATTGAACCATATATACAAGAACCGTCGGGAAGTAGCCCACCAGACACAATACCCGTCTGGTCGGAGGATCCTCTCTTTTTAATGGTGGATGAGAAACTTTACACCCTGTTCCCCATCACCTCCATACTAAAAAAGTGTAATAAAAGAATATTAAAAAAAAAAACGAAAAAGCGAAAAATAATATTTACTACCTACAACATACCTTCGGTTAATTTAGAGCTGGTGCAAATGAAAACATGGCTGGCACAAGCTCTATAAATAACTTATTAGGTAAGTATGTTTTATTAAATCATATTATGATGATGTTAACATAAAGTCATTTGAAGTGTTAATATATATTTTGAAATATTTTTAAAAAGTAGGCACTTCTGTGAACCATGCTCTTTGGTTGTACTACTTCTATAATTCATACATTGGAGCGATATTGGCATTTCATACAGCTTGCTAGTCTACAGTGCCGATGTAGCAAAACATTAAGCTTCATGATTTTACAGGTCATATTTTATACAGGGTTACATTGCAAAGGGGTGCCGAATTTAAACAATAAGATCTAGGGAACAATATAAAGAACCGTCTTAATCTTTATTATTTTTAATAATCGTGTTACGAAAAAAAAATTGTTAAAATATCCGAAAATAAAGTCAATATAGAGACTACGAAAGCAGCGCGGTCATTCATCAAAGGCATAGGTACGGCGAGCCCACAAGGACCTTACGCATTGCACATATGGTGCAATTTTTTCATGAATGAGTTAAATTATCTACGCGTACGATTTTTAACAGCAGATAGGAATAAGTAAATGAGATTATTTTTTGTTTTTTGCATAGTTCGATTTTAAGTTACTGATTGTGAGCCACTCCTAAAGATTTGGCACCCCTTTGCAATGTAACCCTGTATACGTGCTTTGAAAAGAGGAAATAACTACGTAGTACAAATTTAAAGGTTGTACGAAGCCGCTGGATGCAGGCCGCTCCCAACCAGCCGATCTGGAAGTTATTGGGGGAGATCTATATGTTGAGCAAAGGACGTCCTATGGCTGAAAAGATGATGTAGATGAATTATTATGTAACCTAGTCAATTTTCTCCCAACACATTATCTGTGTTAATTCATCTAACTATTTGTGTGATAAAGGCTTTGAGAAATAAAATTTCACCATCACTAAAGCATATGGCTGCACTTTGGTTTCTCGATAACATTTAACTCGAGCTGGGTCCCCAACTTCAGACCTCAAAATAAATATTACCAAAATAAGTGTCCCAGAATTAATCGAGTTTGAAATTTGTAAATTATCTAACAGTCAATAGTTCAGTATCGATTTTCAATTTACATACACAATAAATATAGGTTGTGTACGTCTGCTTTGTGTGTTTTTCACCAATGTGTTTTTCAGCAAACATTTAGTTGATCTAGGTATTTTATGTTTTGACTTTATCAATTCTGATTTACCACAATAACAAGTGTGCGGTTAGTACGATAACCTTTCATAAATACCTATTTGTAATCAGGTATATCACTGTGCATAGGTCTTTCCGATAGCGGGTTTTTCTAGGTTAGATTTTTAACCCAAAAAAGGAATTTCAATACCGGGTTTATCACCCAAACTGTGCTTACGGTTCTAGTATATGTAGTTACTAATGTGTTTCGAAATTATTTTTATTAATGTAATTACGAAATGAAAATAATAATAATACAAACAGTATTAATCTGAAAAAAAAAAACATGTATTTTTGTTGAAAGTGCGCAATCGCAGCTGATTAAATTATGCAATAAATTTAACTAAAATTGTTGTATAAGAAACACACGACATTATTATAAGTAGTTTCTTTTACAGACAGAGTTCGGTCAAGCCGCAGTCGGAAATCTCCGTAAACAGAAATCACAGAATCATATAAAACAGTCATAATGTGTATCAATGCGGCAACTACTAGGTACCATGACAGACATCAATATTTCATAGAGCGGGTAATATTGGCGGTTTAAACTGGCCGAGTCGTTGCACATGTGATCGTTATGGGGTTCCCCCCGTATATAAATTTCGAGAAGTGCTCTGCTTTTATGGAAAGGTGAAATGTGTTCGGTTGAGCTATCGATTTTGCAGATTGCCCGTTGGATTAACATGTCCATTTTGTCGGCACTGGTGAAACAGTAGTTGCCACATTATACCTGTTACTTTATTTATACTTTATTGCAGAGATAATCAAAAAATAAAAATGCAGAACTAATTCTAAACGTATTTGTAACTGTACACGATTGAACATATTTAACACATCTGGCACATACCGTAAAGAGCAATAATACGGACGGGCCATTTATCTGCAACACTGATCTGTGGTTTTTCACTTAAACCAAGTACTAAAACAGAACGTCACTGATTAAATAATGGCAGAATTGATGTTTAATAAGATAATTTAGATAAATAAGTTTTATTTTTATTTTTATCATTATTTCTTACTGGGCCTGCGTGGTACTCGTAGATAAGGTCTAAACCACTTTACAGTTGAGGTTGAGGCCCTGCAAGAGGACTTTTCGAAGGTTTACTTAACTTTTTTAAACATGATAGTTTCCGCAGTTCTTGTTGAACACTAAAAGTCTTCGTAGATGGCATATGTTATAAGAGGACTTTATTACATTTACATTGCGGATAAAGCTTCAATCAATGGTAGAGGATCCGAAGGCTCAGAGCCAAAGTAAAAAATCTTTGTATACTTTTGTATTTTATTTCATATCAGAAGTGATAGCTTTAATTTTTAATAATAGTATGTAATATTAGTGTTATATTTAGTTATAGTCGGATACGAGCTCACATCGCTAGGGTTCGTCACAATCATGCCCACGTCCACAATGGGCCCCTTTCAATCTTCACTGTAATAAATAAAAGGGGCAATAAAAAATACGAGGAGACTGAGGCGCCCTCTGCCTGGCATCATTGCGGACATTTATGTTTATTTCGGTGTGCGTGTTTGACGGTTCTCAGAAAATTCATCTCTAAAACATTACCAGTGTTACGGGACATAATGTTACATGTCATAAAGCGAGCATTCGTGTAACAAGCTAGCAGCCGAGCAGTTGCTCGCTTGTTTTTCAGTAGGTACTGACTGCTGCTGTCCCTGAGAGGATCTTAAGATCGTTAATGAAAACACGGCAAAAACAAATGAAAAACGTGTGAGGTGCCACAGAAATTAAATAAATAATTATAGCAATTTGATAAAAGGGTGAGTTGTCGAATTGTCTTAGTGTAATAAACCCTCAAGAAAGGAAGTTTTATTTAAGTATATCAAATAACTTAGAAGTAAATATAGAAGTGAAAAATATAGTTTGAAATCAATTTCTTACAGTTAGAATATTCACGAAAAGAAGTATATAGTTTGTAGTCATATGAGCGGATTTGCAAAAAGAAATGCCATCGCTTTTTTACATGGGTTGTTAGTAGCACAAAAAGATTTCCGCGTTCACAAAATAAAACTAACCCGGAATAGCAAATATATGCGCACGGAACCATATACAGTACCTCCCCAGATGAAAGACAGATATTATGTAAAAACATAACGGGAGTCACTTCAATCAATACACGTTACTGGATGATGTAAAAGCTTTCTTCTCCGGTTGCTGGCCAAAATCAAACTCTATATTTTATCCCGTTGAGTACACTTTCGGCGAGGACAAAGGACCCGATTTTTTTCCGCTGTCTACGTGAATAACAAAAATCATGTCAAACAAAATTCTACCCTAATAGAGCAGCAAAACCTATCAACTCGCTTGCAGACTTTGAAGGGACCGCATGGAAGAGTTAGTTTTTTTGTGAATATAAAAATATGAGCCCCCTTTTACAATCCTATTGTATCCGATATTGATCCTCATAATAGTTTGAGTTAGCTGGTTCTTAGTACGTCTTAATAAAAGGGATGGATGATAAATGCTTACAGTTTGGACAAGAAGTATGTTTCGCAATTTTGAATAGATCGCGAGAAGTTTTGAAATATAACTAGATTTAAATTCTGCATTATTTACATTTTGTTTTGAAAGTTGGGTAAGTATATTGTAAAAATATTTTGTAATAAAACATTATTTATAGATATATCTGCTCACATTGCGAGACTGTAGTGTGTGTAGTCGTAGAAGTGTTAATTAACTAACTCAAACGTTCCAAAAATTAATTTTATTATGTAAAAATAATAAAACAAAGTATTTGATAGTAAAAGTTTACACGAATTATGTTAATACAAACATTATAAATTAAAAATAATCATAATCGTGTCATAACAACACCTCGGCTATCCACAACACATTCAAAGCGCGGATTAAAAATTAAACCGTCAAGCGCGATAAAAAGCTGTTGAAAGAAGCTTGTTTTATGATACAGTTAATATACCTGTTTAGCAAAATATTAACATACTTAACAAATACGATAAGTATCACATACGCATTAATTGACTAATTAGCTAAGTTAAAGTAACTGTAGTGGGAGAATGGCGGTTATAAGTTATAGCTTTAGATGTTAACTCCTTGCGCGGAACGGAACGTGTGAAATTATTTGTATCCGATGTGAAATGTGTTTGTTTCGTGTTGGATTTATTGTTGCATGTAATTACAAAGATTTGGTTGTTTTACATTACGTTAACATTTATTTAGAATTATTTTTTTATAGCAGTAGGTACGATACCAGTAGTTTTTTAAAGTATTTTGACAAAAATTACAATTAAACTTAACTAAACACTTCTTCGTATATTACTTCTCTTGTAACATGGTTTCATGACAAAAAGTCTACGTAATTTCGTCCCAATACGGTTATTGCTTAAGCTTTATTTTTCCCTGCAAAGTTATGGTGGCAATTTTAATTTATTTTTACGGACCGCAAACGTATTAAATTTTTCAATAAAGTAGCAGACTTATTGAACTTCACATTCCAAAATCCATATTAAAAATCTTTATAAAAAAGGATATTATAAAATAGATGATTAAACGACAAGAGTGCATGGACTTAACTTGCTTAGCTCGCACTTACTAGGTACATGTCTTCTAACTGTATTTACTGTAAAAAAGGCTAACAAAAGGACTGGTTTGTTGCGCCGTTTCTTCATCATCACCAACCAATATGTAGTTCCGAAGCGGTGGTAGGGCACAGCTATATTATGGGATATGTATAGTGCCCGGAAAAGGGCCTATATACTGAATAAATGAGTATTATTGGATAAACAGAAAAAAAAAACTAAAAAAGTATCACTTTGTTGTTCGTCTATCAAGCCCTATGAAACCTAATAGTGGGAAGAGGCATCAAGTTGACATTAGTTTCAAAAACGAAAGTCTACAGCGGTCTCGACGATAATTCCATATACGAAAAATAGTTCGCTAAGAAACCGCTAGACTGCTCCGCTACGGGGTAAGTTTGCGTACTATGCGCTAGCGCACGCTACGTGCGCCGTAAGCTACGTTTCGTTACGTAACCGCGTAACGGGCCGGTCGTTGACCCTGCGCGCGCGCCTCTCGACGGTACTCAGCAAAGCGCGCACAGACTGCCCAGTAGGCAACAATTAGGATTAATAACCAATCATTTGAGAAACGCAAACACGAAATGTTTACTTTCAGATATTGAGTTGGTTGTCAACATTCTATCAGACTCAATTGGTTAACTTGAGTTATTATTTTTTTGTTTATCTATTCAGCTAGGTGTTTTATTAGCAAATTGACATTGGAATGATTACGATCACTTCTCTAGGAGTATAATAGTGCAAGATAACTAAGTTAAGAAAACAATTGTCGTAATTAAAATTATTAACAATTTTTTTATTCAAACATGATTTGTTGTTTAAAGAAGTATCAGCAAACAAAATCACATAAGGCGAGGGTACTGCGATGTCAATCAGTATTAGGTACATAGTTATTACATTACCTAGTCGCCGTGTGGCTTGATCTAATTTCACTTAACACTACGTAAGCCACGTCATCTGCCACGCAATACAAATAAATACTAAATCAAAATTGTAACTAGCTGCATTTAATTGGAACGTTACTCAACTCACCTTACGTAAATGTTACGCAATGTCAGTCTGCCCATCATACTCTGTGGCGATCTCTAGGACGCGTTCCTCGTTAGCAGACCCACCCCGCACTAGTGATGCATCATCTCTATTTGGGTTTGACTCAAACTTAAAGTACCTAAGCCTAAAAGAATGGCACTCAAAGTGACGGCATTACCAAACCAATATTTTAATAAATTCGAACAATCACACCAATTTTCAAGCCCCTAAAAGCAAAGCTTGTGTTATGATAACTTATTTAAATCTTATAATATATATAAAAATGAATCCCTATTTCCCTTGGTCAGGCCATAACTTGAGAGCGACTTTACCGATTTCATCTTTTTTTTTGTAAAGTTTCCTAATACTTTATAAAAAGTTCTTACGGAAAAAAATGAGAATGTTGCGCAGAAAATCGGCTGTGAATAAAGACCACGCGAACGAAGTCGCGGGCTACAGCTAAATATCCATGACTTACTCGTAGGTACAAATGCATGTGCTCGTTTTACAAACATTCACCTCTTGCGAGATTCAAACCAGCAACCGCTTGCATTTATAATTCAAGTCGCAAACAACTAGATCAGACAGTTATTAAATGAAAACACCAGAAAAGAATAGTAAGAGTATGTAAAATCTATAGTCCGATGACTTTAACTTTGAATTAACACTATGCTTGTTAGTATCACATATACTATAGTCTGATCTTCTGTCTCTCACCACGGGGTATCAAACTAAAAAGGTGTAAGTAAGAAATACAGATACTCGAGTCCGATGCGATTAGGGGGGCATCGCTACAACTCACAATGGGACGCCGAACATCGTGACGTTTATGCCTTTTATTGCGGCCATTGTTGACGTTGCCGTACGGTAATAATTGGCCATTAATTTATATTGAACTTGTACCGTGTTAAGGTGAGATATCGTCCCCGATGTTTACGCCCAGTCTCGGCGGTCACCGGTACAATATAATTCATTGGACAAACAGACGATCAAGATTGAATTTAAAATCATTTTTTATGATTTATGTTTTGAATTAATTTATTTTTATGTGCACTGAATACGACCTCTCAAACTGTTTCTCGATGTTTTGTAGTTGTTTTATATAAGGATGATGTCGATAAGGTAAATATGATGTCAATTTTTATAGGTACAGGAATTATTTTTTTTACTTTTAATTTTTATTTAGGGACGGCTGTAAATAATACACTTCCCCACCGTCAACAGGAGACGGGCAGCAGCGTCTTCGTGCTAATTCTTATAAAAAACTGCGTTTGCCAACCTGCCTGCCAAGCGTGACGAGTATTGGCAGCCCCCCCTGATGATAAGTGATTAGGGGAGGCCTTTGTTCAGCAGTGGACGCCCTATGGCTGATATGATGATGATGATCCCTCATCATCAGCCACTGAGCCTTATCGTTATCGTTAATAATACGAGTCTGTGTGTGAAGGAAATATGACTAGGTTGTCAACTTAAAAATTGACTTCTGAACAAATAGTTACCGGGCTTTTTATTGTTAAAGCTAGAAACTTAAGGTGATTGCCCTTTAAAATAAAATTTATGTTTGTAAAATATTGTTTTATTCTAAGTCATCATTCGTTACATTGTCGAGCGAGCTCACGTGACGCCCGCGGCGCGATCCGCGGATAATGAGCGGCGTCCAATTGATTTCCGCGTGCGCCCGCGCCTGCGTCATCTGATTGAGCTAACCGTAAAGTTACGGCCTCGCGGTTTGCCCACGGCTGGGGATTTACGGCAACTGTCCGGAGGTTTTCTTTACTAGAAGCTTTTACTCGAGTGTTTGTAATACGTTAGAAATATTTTATTAAAATTAATTAGCATAATCCACAAATATCTAATGTCGGTGTTATAGTGCAAACGATTAATAGAGTTATATATAAAAACTACAAAATTATAAAATTTTGTAAAAGAAGTTAAATCTAGCTAAAGGAAAAATTGTTAAACTAAAGTATAATTCATTAAAAAATATATTGTATCTACGTCAACAAAAATAAACTTTTATTTATTTCCTAGATACTACGATTAGGGTTTACCAATCACCTAAATTGAACATCTTTCAAATATATTTTTTTATAACGCATAATTTGCTGGAGATACAAACAGTTGTAGTAAAAGAAAAAACGCGATCGTTCATAATGAAGCAACTAAGCAAAATAAGACGAACTAAAGACCGTTAAAAATCAGCAATAAACCAAAATAAAAAGATCGTAAAGGCATAGATTTTTCCAATTCGATACTAAATTAATTAATACTTTTACAATACCACCTTTTGTTTTTAAATTATCCGTAAACTATGGCAAGTGGATATACAGGTTAAAATTTCATTTAAAATACTTACCTAAATTTTGAATATGATGTATACTCATGACAAATTTCCACAAAAAACTAATTGCCTGCCTACTTTTGTTAGTGTGTGTTGTTTTTTTATTTTTTTACTCGAAACACCACAGCAATAATATAATCTATGAGTACAGAGTAAATCATTTAAACGTAGCTATTAACAGGTATTCGCAGAAATGTATTTTAGATGGTAAGAAATAGTTTCGTACACTAACAAAATTAAGTTAAGATAGATAGTTTTTGGGCAAAGTTGTTTGTTATCATAAGTAGAAACAAGCCCTTAATTATTTTACATTTATTAAAATTCACCCTATATATACTTTCATCATCATCAACAGAATGCCACGGCGAGCGGCTCTGGGCCGTTTGCCACCAGAGGCCCAATTCCCGTAATTTGACAATAGTCGCAATCCGGTGTCGCTCCGCTCCCAGTAACATTACGATCACAAACGGTATTCTCGTAAATTTTTAATTTTACGTAAAATTACCAAAAACTATCACAATACGACTAAAAATAGAGCAAAAAAAATCTAAATTTGGTTTCTTCTATTTTCAGTCGCATTGCGAACTATAATTGCATTTTTTGGTTTTAAAAGAATTCGGTTTGTGATCGTAATGTTACTGGGAGCGGATCGACACCGGATTGCGACTGCTGTCAAATTACAGGAATTGGGCCTCAGACGTTGCATATAAAAGTTAACTACAACTAAAGCCTTCGTTATTAAAAACTGCATTATTGTAATATAATTATTTATAGGAATCGCACTACTGGCGAGTCAACCCTAAGTCAAAGCAATAAAATCCTTGCAAAGTGTTGTGGCCCGCGCGAGCGCTGCAAGGGAAACACGACAGCGCGTTTCGGTCAGCAGTCAATATGCGCATGAGTTTACGGGGAAACAAATCATTTAGTTGCAATGTTGCAGCTGAAAAGGCGTGAATAAAGCAAGACAATCTGTGTTGACGTTTAAATAACTTGAACATTATCATCATCATCATTTCAGTCACACGTCGACTCGACGTCCCTACTGAACACAGGCCTCCCCCAATGACTTTCATCGGGGCAATACTCGCAACGCTTGGCAGGCGGGTTGGCAAACGGTTTTTTTTATAACATTTCGCACGTAGACGCTGCTGCTCGTTTAGTGCTACAAGAATAAGTCACCTCTTACGACACGTAGGGAAGTGTGTTCTTTACGGAACTCCCAACACGGATCATCATTATGACTGATTATGACCCAAAAAATGTTTAGACAACTTAAAAAATCTAGAGTAACTTACTATAAACTCAAAGCTCCTATGCGTAAAGGTTCATAGTCGTAAAAAATAGCGTAATTACTGGCAATTAGAAACTAGTTTTAATATAAGTTTTCTTTCACGAAAAAAACATTATATATTTACTTAAAAAGTGTTTGCAGCTAATGACGATGACGAATCTACCAAAAGCAAGTTATTATATTTGTCGATACAAATATATGGTTTGGATGCTTTTGGTAGATAATAAACACTCAAATTCCCAAATAAAAACGCCTAAAAATTCAAGTTTGTAAACTTATCTGTAACCAATTGGATTCGTAACTGGCTATAACCGACTATTGTAGTGTAACTATTGAAATAGATGGTTCTGCTTCACGCTTTCACAATTTAGAGTATCTGTGAATGGTA
This sequence comes from Anania hortulata, assembly GCA_963576865.1. NCBI lineage: Eukaryota > Metazoa > Arthropoda > Insecta > Lepidoptera > Crambidae > Anania > Anania hortulata. The sequence goes on along the minus strand of OY756396.1, from coordinate 12,748,054 downwards.
ACATCTCATCTCTTTTAGATAAATTTGGAAAAAAATACTAGGATTATCACATTCATGTTATTAATGGGTTTGAAACTCAGTTTGAAACGTAAGAGTAGTACATTGCGTCTAAGATAAAATATTTAATTAATGGCTGAACACATTTTATTGTATTTTTATTATAATTTTTATAAAGCTTTTAAGCTAAAAGAAATTAAATATTATTAATTAGTAGCACATAGTTTGCATTTTAATAACAAACATAATATATTTACTGACTACTTAAACAGTCACTCTATTAATGTCCTGACCACAAATATCATAAATTAGAAATCCAATAAAATCAATTACAGCAATAATTACAATAGAATTTATGTTGTAGGTGTATTCGACGTATTTATTATTGTTTTCTACCTCAATACGTTTATATACTTTACAATCTCGTCATTATAACCAATGATTTGCGGCTTTATGCACTTCTAAATAGGTTGGAAGAGGATTACGAACTGTATGTAGGATAAGTATATAACATTTTTTAAAATATACTTACAAAATAGTCTGTGTAGTATTCGGACCGCATAACGAAACAATCTCAGGTAACATCGGTATCTCCTTAACGGTAATACATAATTGATGGCAACTGAAAAAATGTAATGGTTACAATACCACAGTTACAAAATTTGATTAGCGGAATGGTCACGTCGGAATTCGTCTATGAACACGCGGAACGATGAATCAGATAGATGCGCCAACTTTGATAAAAGAAAATTGAAAAAATATTCCAATTTCTTTTATTATACCTACCGTTATAATTTTTTTTAAAAAGGTCTCCACGATATAAGCATAATTATAAATCTGGTTCTTATTCCTTACAACTAGTCACGAATTCTAATCATTTTAAATAGTACGTTTGCGTACGTTTTTCCTCAGAATGCTACACTATGCAGATACAGGTCATTAGTACTGGATAAACAGGGTTGTAGTGGAGATGTATTTTCTCCACTTTAATGACATACAACAGTATGTTCACAGAACACATCTGGTGAAAATTATTACAGAATAAATAGTCTGATTAATTTATAAACTTATCTTGATTCAAGGTAGCTTTTCTGCACTTATTCTTAAAGCATGAACTTTTCATTAAATTGAGACTTGCGTCTAACTCATCACAATGGCGTGGTATTCTATTTAACAAGCCTATTTTGAAACTAATATCTTTCTCTCTCCTAGTGTTTTTATTCATTTCTTCCAGGATACGCATGACAATTATATTAGATTGGGCAAGGCTAATTAAAATATTTATAGTGATAACCAATCCGAAAACGCCAGCTATGATGTGAGCTAAACTAACTTAGCTCTCGATCGACAGTTAGCTTTAAGTTAAGATCTGCTCTAATTAGATCTTAATGTCACCTCCAAATTCCCTAGTTAGATCGTTTCTTCGCTCGTTGGCATTAGTTTCGTCGCGTTCGGAGGCAAGTGGAACGGTACCGCGGGCGTCGACCCGCGATCACGATAGCTCATCGCTGTGTATTCTCTATTATCAAATCGTGACCGGTGACGCGGCCTTTTTGTTATTCTTGTATTTGTTATAATTAGCATAATAAGGCTCAAAGAGTATGCATTTTGTTTAAAAGAAATACCAACTAATTCTAAATTAATGCTATTGTATGCGACAACGTAATTTCTTTTTATCAAAAGAATCAACAAATTCTTTCAATGATTATATTACATACCTAAACACCCAACAACCCAATAAAGTAAGTACTGTAGCGACTAGTTAAATGTTTCATTAAGAAACAGTTTTCTATCTTATTATTTTTATTCGTCAAGTATTTATAAATTCAAATTTTAGTTCTCTGGATTGTTTTTCACAATTAAGGACATGGCCTTTAACCTAACTAGTCTTGCCAATTTCCACAGATGTGGCTTCACCAAATTGTTGAAACTTTAAATTTGAATCAGTAATTTGACATTTAACGTCACATTCTACGTTTATTGATACAATATGGATACTTCGCATTCTTTTGATAACTTATGGCAAAAACTTGTGTTCTCACATACTTGTAAGTCTGACACGATTCAACAATTTCAGTTAGCTCTCTATCATTACATGATTCAATGATCAAATTACTGTCCCGAATTATCAATTTTAGGGAAATGGCGACTCCCAACTCTCTGTTTATTATAAACTTTATATTAATAGTCTATTAATATACCAAAGTGAGTTCACTAGCAGTTGCTGCAAACAAGGCAACTAATAGCGATAATGAAGTATTCCTACGAAGTAACGGTGCGGTCGCCGGGCGCGGGGTCACGAGTTCGAATTCCAGTGGGAACAAGTAAACCCGCGCGGGATCGTTAAACCTTAGTCTATAATATTATTGTATATTTAATTAGTTAGGTTCACATCTCTATGGGTTCCAGGTTTTTAACAATAAATATGCCCAGAATACCATAGAGCAAAGCAGAAGAACAAATATCTATTCACCAGATAAAAAAACGTTAAGAGTAACATTATATCAAGTAAGATAAATAGCAGTCATATCACTTAAAACTTTGTGAATATCCTTAACACATTTGTAACACAAGACGCATTACTATTGCTTGTGTTAGGTGCACTTAAAAAAATTAGGGATGCACCAAATGTGTAATATAACCTTGAAAGATGTTGACGTGTAGTTCAAAAATACAGTTTATTTATAAAATAAACATAGGCAATCAGTCACAAATTATATACAGTCTAGCTGGTTAATTAAAAAAAATAGAAACTACTGGATGCAACGTAATAAAATTAAAAGGGGAAATGGAACTGATCGAGTTAAATAATGTACAAATACGACTGGCGCCCACATATTCGCTGAAGTAAGATCCCTTCCCCTCTCTAGACTAACATACAATGTAGCTCATGTTAATGCCTAATGGAAGGGAAGCGTTTCAGTCTGGACTGAGTTGCAAAAGTAACAAAAAGAAACAATAGACAAAATAAAATTTGGAACGATACTCTAACGATAGAATCTGTGTTCTAATTTAAAGATGATAAATGAACAAGTCGTTGGTTCTTACAGTACAGTATATTTCGCCTATTTACACTACAGTACTGTACTGACTATTTTATACAGTAGGTATAGTATATATTTCTAAAGTATATTAAATATTATTTGCTTTAAGGTTTATTTTTGCTATTATGCAACCTTTACTTGTTTTTTTTTTTTTTTGTAGATAACTAAACAATGAGTATCTTAAAATAAAATCACATTTTATCCATTCCAATTAGTTCTTTAGACTAATTATCTCGCTTATCGCAATACAAGCTGCTATACCAACCTACAAAACACAATTTATACCCATCACACTAAGTATTAAATAGAAAAACGTTCGCAAATTGGGATCACTGACCAGACTCGCAAGTTACGGAAACAATTAATGTATTCAACACTAGAAAAAGAGTTATGTACCGTTGAAAAAGTGTTGAAAACAATACTAGAAACAGGTTTTGGATTTTGATCAAATAGACATAAGTGTTTAATAACTACAACATTCCGTGTAGCGGCGCGACATTTACATTTTAGAGCATGAATTATTACGCTGTTTAGGATATTAATAATCTCACCGTTGATGAACAAAAAATCTTTACAAAACCGCTGTTCGAAATCGCTGGTTAAATACAATATCTGAATGTATTTACCAGGTGAATATGAAAACATGCAATACGATAGATACGTCATCAGTTGCCGATATACAGGTTGTCCCAAAATAGTGTCCAGTGATAGAGCAACCCAGCGGTGCCCAAAATACCACGACATTTGTAGGTTTGATGTCAGTAAAATACGTTTAGTTCTTAATCCACGTTAATAACGCATTAACAGCCCTAGCAACAACAAATATCGAATAAGCAAGTGGAATACCTATATCAGTTGCGCAAGCGTTTATTGAAATGGTCTTTAGAACTGGTTTGTCCCATAGGAGCTGCGACCCGAGTACGCACCGCATCGCAGCATCTCCAGAAATGCTAGCGAATTAGATGCATGCAGGCATGGCGTCGCACTATTTATTGAAGCTGGCATTGTCTCGGCTTTTGTAGATTTAGACAAGCGTGGTTTATGATGGAGGGTTAAGTTGGTCTAAGAAGTAACAGGAAAGCTACTTACTTATCTCATACAGGGGTACATGAAATGGTGTATTTCCTTCAAAATATGTGATTGGCTGAACTTTCATTAGTTTTCGATTTTAAGACTAAAACAAGTGAATAAGTTTCAATGATTTTTTACTGTCTAAGTATAAATAAATGCTCTATACATTATCGAGGTAGACGATACTTTTGTATAATGTATGGAATGGTGTTTTTTTCCTGGTCTGATGTTGGCCATAGTTTGCATAGTAAAGGATGTTGTAGAACAGAAGCTGAAGTATTTTAAAAGATAACAAATATAATTACTGTATTTTCTTTATTTATTTTGTGTGATGTGAAATGAAGAGTTGGTTAGTAGAGTACTTAATTATCTAGAGATAATTTCTTTGTTTTTTGTGTTTTTGTATAGGTAAGTATGTCTACACAGCAATGTAAAGTATCTCAGTATGGAATTATTAGATATTATTAAGTAATAAATAAATAAATATTTGACAATATCACATACATTTCTCTGATCCTATGGTAAGTAGCCAAAGCACTTGTGTTACAGAAACCTGAACAACAATGGTACCACACCCAGACCCGAGACTATAAATAGTTATTTTTCTACATTGACCGACCGGGAATCGAACCCGGGACTTCAGTGATACCGACACCAAGGCTGGTATGATCGCCTCTCGGCTACGAAGGTACGTTGTTATGAGTACCTACTTATAAGGCACTTCAAAATAAAATGTGCCAATGATTTTTTTCAGCACACCAATACTTGAGTCATTTCGTCTTCTGAATTGTCAACAATGTCGTCTTCTGAATTGACCCAAACCGGGAATCAAATCGGGGCCATTTGGATATAAGGCGGTTCTCCGCGCCACTATACCAATCGTGTCGACAAAAATGATATATATAGAAGCTTTAGTAAATTAAAAACATTTTAATTTAAATAAGAGTTTTATTTAGGTTATTAATCAGATCGGTTCAACGAAAATCAAAACTATTTTACCATAGTATTAGGTAGGTACTAAACTTAAATGGCATAGTGCTATAGCACTATACCATAGCTAGAATATTCTTGACTACCGCTCCTTTAGAAAAGCCATGATATTTATGATGAAGGGTTGAGCCGACAACGTGAAAGCCACAGTTATGTTTGTGCTAGCTAAAGTTTATATTAAAACATCATACAACGGTTTTCTGCTTCAAAATAGTAATATCACAAAAAAAAATTATTTCTGGTTTGGAAGAATAGCGTCCAACTACCCTAATAATTTTAATTGAGAGTAGGTAACGAATTTATAAAGGGTTACAATGCAAAGGGGTGCCAAATCTTTAGGAGTGGCTCAGAATCAGTAACTTAAATAACCGCGCAGCTTTCGTAATCTCTCTATTGACTTTATTTACGGATACTTTAAAGTTGTTTTTTTTGTAACATACGACTATTCAAAATAATAACGATTAAGACGCTTCTTTATATTGTTTCCTAGATCTTATTTTTTTAATTTGGCAATGTAACCCTGTATGACTAGAGATAAAGTAGCACTGAGCATAAAAAAAGGTATTAAATTAATCAAAGTAAAATTATTTAGGTACCTACCTACATCATTCGTTACAATGTACAACTACTTAGCGTAAATCTATTCTACAGGTTCGTTGTTGTGTGCGCGTAAATGTATATATTATTACCAATGTAATATAAAACAACTCACAAATAAAATAAAACTGCTAAAAGACCATTGACATTAAATGGCAATGTATGTCCTCTAAAATAAAAATGAATCCACCACAAGGTTAGCGGCGCTTCTCACTTGTCACATATTTCCATACCTACTTATTGAACCTCTTACCTTACATTAACGCGTCAAAGACTGCAACTTTTATTATCATTAAGGCAAAGACGCAATGTATCAATAACATTTTTAAGAGTCGCGATTTATGATTTTTTCTTTAGTTCCGTTTGCCATATGCTACGAAATTTGATCCTTGTACCTCAATCTCAATACGGGAAAGCCCGCTATTACTAAAATTAGCTCATTCAAATTATGATAATTGGGGTAATTTATTATTACTTACTCTATTTTCCTTAAAAAGTCTTTACATTAAATTGTATAATTCTTTAAATTTTGGAAGTAGCTAATATACAACATCTTTTAACCGTTTGACCAACGGTGACCAAATAGTACTTAATAATTGATAATATAATTGTTTAAAAAACTATAAAACACTCTTTTACTTAAATCTTTTATCGTCAAAACGAATCAAATTAGCACCAATCACGAAGGTTTTACTAATAGTTGTTAAAGAGTTCCACTATCCATCTCCTGAATCGATCATAGACATCATGAAGGTGTCAAATTATTGTATTGCCATCCGAATGTGAAATACTAAGTTTTAAATCGATAGTTAGTTAGAAGTAGGTGGAAAACTACTTCCAAGAATAGATTAAATAGTAGAATTGATTAAATAGTTAGTTACAAGTGAAGCTAATAATAAAAGTGTGTTAATAAAAAACTTTACTTACGCGACTGAAAACGAAAAATATTTATACCATTCAAAGGGTTAAGGTGAGGTGGAGAACAATCAACGAGTCGCAGGCGTACCGGTAGTAGAATGTGTTTATTCTACCGAACTGTTTCTTTGTACCGCCAAAGATTCTTGAATATTGTGCCCTTCTAGGCAAAAGTGATTCACCTCAACGCAAAGGACTGGTGGGGTCGATTTATAACATAAGTATTTCTAAATTTGCTCAAGTCTGGGTGTGCTGGCCCCATTTGCAAAATTTATTGTCTGGTTACCTCGAGACAAGTGGTGGCAAGTGGTGCATTGTCTGCCGCATATATATTTTAATTACAATCAGTTAAGATCGAATAAAAAAATATTATAGTGCAAGCTTTTACGAGATGGTTTCAATTTAAAAAAAGGTTGTTATATTTTTATGACCAAAATGATTTGAATTAAATACTGCTAGCACATGTACATTTATCTTGTAAAGTAAACATACTATTTAAAAAGAGGTGGACAATACTGACCGAGTTTCTTGCGCTGCTTTTTCTCGGCGCTAGCCCACAATTTTATCCCGAAGCAGTGGCAGGGAAAACATTTAATTGTAGCTTATCTTCAGAAATAAAGTTTACCTTTTAAACTTACCCCGTACTAGAAACAGGACAAAGGGCTGGTGAAGATGTCACTGTTCAGCAGTAAGACATTTCATCATAATCAGCCTGCGTCAGTCCACTGCTGGGCATTGGCCACTCACAAATGCACACCTAGGCTAGGCTAAGCCCTATCCTCAGCAATTTTTTCCATGCGCTGCTACTGCCAGCAGCTTAGCGTATATCATCTCTTCACCTCGTCAGAGGGCGCCCTACGTGGCGTTCACCAATTCGCGGACTCCACTCGAGAACACGTCTCTCTTCGCTTATCGGTTCTACGGCAAATGTGACTGTTACTTCAGTTTGCTTATCCTTTGAGCTATTTAATTTTACTTTATTTTCTGACTGGTCAGAAATGAGGATCTGATTTTATCCTTCGGTGAAATTCCAAACGTAGTCCATTTAAATTCAGTAACATGAAAATTACGTTTTGACAATAAACATAAAAATTAATTTTATTTAAAAAAAACGACTTCAAAACACTAAAAAGCTAAAAATAATTGTAACACGTAAGTACCTAATCAGTTACTTTTGGAGTCGGTGCAACGAAAACATTCAAACTCTGATCAGCTTGCACCGACTCAAAACAGTAACTGAATACGAGTAGGTACCTACTTACGTGTTAAAATTATTTTCAACCGACTTCAAAAAACGAGGAGGTTCTCAATTCGACTGTATGTTTTTTTTTTTTTTTTTTTTTTTGTATGTTTGTTACGCGATTACTCCGCCAATTATGAATCGATTTTAATGATTCTTTTTTTGTTTGGTAGATCATACTTCAGAAGTGGTCCCATATAAATTTTATCGAAATTGATTTAGAACTTTTTGAGAAAATCAACAAATATATACCCAGATAATATTTTGGCTGTGGTTCTTGTTACCTATCTTCGACAAATATGACCCGATTTTGATGATTTTTGTTTTATTGAATAGCTTATACTTCAAAGATGCTATGATAGAAGTTTGAAAAATAAAAATCACCCCTAAGGGTAGGAAAATAGGGGATGAAATCGGTGTTCAGCAGTTAGATTAGGATTTATCACTGAAAATAGATGAAATAAGTAAATTTTATTAAAAAAAATAAAACCGACTTCAAAACACTAAAATGCTAAAAATAATCCTAACACTTAAGTACCTAATCAGTTACTTTTGGAGTCGGTGCAAACAAAAACATTGAATCTCTCATCGGCTGGCACCGACTCCAAAAGTAACTGATTAGGTACTTAAGTGTTAGGATTATTTTTAGCATTTTAGTGTTTTGAAGTCGGTTTTATTTTTTTTAATAAAATTTACTTATTAGTTTTGAAGTCGGTTTTATTTTTTTCAATAAAATTTATTTATTTCATCTATTTTTAGTGATAAATCGTTATCTAACTGCTAAACACCGATTTCATCCTCTTTTTTTCCTCCCTTGAGGCATTTTTTTTTTCCGAAAACTTTTACCATAGTATCTTTGAAGTATTAGCTATTCAATAAAAGACACATCAGAATCGGTGTACATTTGTCGAAGAGATTGGGTAACAGATACAAGAATCACGAACCAAAACATTATATGTGTATATATTTTGTTGTTTTCTCAAAAACTGCTGTATCAATTTCGATAAAATGTATATGGAACCACCTCTAAAGTTTGATCTACCAAACAAAAAAAAAGTCATCAAAATCGATTCATAATTCGCGGAGTAATCGCGTAATATATAAACAAAACAAACAACATACAGTCGAATTGAGAACCTCCTCCTTTTTAAAAGTCGGATAAAAACATTTAAAACAAAAGCAGAGTATTTTAATCATTGTTATCACAACTAGCCGATGAGGAAAATTGAAATAGGTCAATTTAAATCAATGTATGACTATAAGTACAAAGAGTATTACACAAACTTGTTTATTGTATGTGTGCTTCTAAGTACATAATTTTTATGCAAGGCTGCGCGATAATCTATGACCTTTAGTTAACCATAATAATTACTTTTGTACTGGTAAACATGGATATAGGTGTTTATGTAACGTTTATAATTTAAACGTGTTGGAATAATTGAAATCAATAGACATTATAATTGAATCATAATTATAAAACTGTAACAGAAGGAAATGTGTCTAATTACATTGACGTTATAAAAGAAAAAAAGAAGCCAAGTTTCTTGCGGCTTCTCTTGGCGCTACACTACTACTGTCACGAGGTAGTGATAGGGTAAAAAAAAGTTGGATTTCTAAAAGCACATTATTTGAAGAGTAGAGATAAATTGGTTTTAATAATTTTAATAAATATCTTAAACCTATGCAGACTTACTTATCCTTGATACGGTTTACCCAGAAGTTCCCGAACCTTATCGGCAATTTTTTTATATTTAGTTTGTTACTGAAGCATCACGCAGTAAATACTGGACAGATTAAATAAAACTTATGTTTATACGAAAAAATGGTCAATATTTTTTCTAGCTATGATGACGGGAGCTGATCCAACGATAATGGAGCCGCGAACAAAACTACACTAGTTATTACTAAAAGTTTTACTGTATGGTAATGTATTAATTTTTTAGGTTTAGCCGAAATAAATAACTAACAAGTTGTATCTAAATTCAAAAGGAGAAAAATAGCGACAGTCTCACAAAAACAAATAAGTTGTGGGATTAACTTAAAATAGAAACTGAGAAAAAATAGACTTATAGAACCACATAAAAGGCAACCTTAAATACGTAAGGTACATATATACCTAACATACGTAAGGTACATAAGATACATATGTCAGAATAAGTCGAGCACAGTATGAGGAAAGTTTCTCCTAAGTAAAGAGAGCGTTCATAGAGTGAAAAGTGGGTAAAATCCGAGGATACCGTGTCACAACAACAAATCACAAACACTTTGAGCCACCAACGAAGAGAAGTTCATACTTCTGAAGCCAGGGTTATTTAACGGTCGCGGCGTCCACGCATCTCCATTTAGCCGGGTAGGACGCCGGGGCCGCTTCATGACAATATGTAACCTGCGCAGAGCCGGCGGCATCGGGCAATAAGTTACTTTTGTTTGTAAGCGTTTAAAACTATAGAACACGATAAAATTTCACATCTTTTAAAGACAGTCATTTTAATAAAAGTTTCGCGATATATTACCAATGGGCGAGTGTTTGTGTGATGGGAAAGAACATTTGAACCTGAGTCATGGGTGTCATTTACAATGTCTATAACTATGTATATCTGTTATCTAGTCGCCATGGTACTAGCTTTACTTAGTCTGAGGCTAGATAATTGGTGTAGTTGTTGTTGTTTATTATTACTATTTATTTATGTTTTGCGTTAAGTGCTATTTACAAACGCAGGTCAGAGGCGCGTCAAATTTTCGACCCTGACAGCAAAAATTGCATACATATCGTATAAACTTGTTAACACATATCCATGTCCGAAACCGTAAATGTTTTTCGATACATATTATTTGGGCTCGGACAACCTGGAGCACGGACAGGCCTAACACGGATATGTGCGGATAGCGCTAACCTCTGCAAATAAGGATTAACTACTTTTACAGAAATAAATAACAATGAGATTAACCACGATTTATGTAAGCATTTTTAATCTACCAATAACTTTTTTTTTTAATAAAATGACCATGACATTTTGTAGAGCAACTTAAAGTGGCGTAAGCTTTCCTCGAAGCCTAATTAAGTTAACCTCTTTTGTAAGTCATTAACCAAATCAATAGTTACTCGGAAGTCGGTACTGAAGGGCTCAGTTGAAACTACGTTAACTTTCGTGTGTCAAAAACTTTAAACAGTTTTATCATTAATATTTGAAACTTTTGGAACAAATTTGAATAAAGTCTGTTTAATTTTAACCTTTTCTGTAGAGCATCCAGAATTCCTTATTATGGATCAGTTCCGTTGTCTTACTATTGCATGCCACTATTGAATGGCTAATGTTTTTGAAAATATTATGAACCAATTATTTTACTTTTACTAATAAAAATATGAGATTAAGTCTCAATTAAAATTACTAGATAAATAAATATCAAAGCATAAAAGATACGTTGTATAACAATTTTAATTAGTCATCGCGAGAACATTTTGCGTAACACTTGTTGACAGAGACTTTATGAGATCAACCTACTTGATAAAAAGCTATGGGAATGATGGTAATTATTCGAAGAAAGTTATTTCTTATCAGATTGAGATATATAAAAATAACTATCTGTCCTTTATTTGCAGTGCTTCTGAGGTCGGAGTGGGAGATCCATACGCCTACACTCGAGATAAAACAACTGCTATGTTGTATCTAAAACATCGCAAATTTTCCCTTATCCTACAAAACGAAGCGCGTACCGATTAAATGAGGTGCTCGCGTTTCTCCAGATAGCCAAGCGTGTACCTTCATCCTTGTCCCTCCTAGTGGGATTGGGCGTGTTGTCTCTTTCCCGCCAACTTGCGCAGCCTCATCTCGCCGGCACCTCGACGTCGCCTTCGAGTCACATATTTTATTTGTGGAGCCTTCCTGCATCCAGAGCGGACTAAGGCCTGCCATAGACAGTGAGATATAAAATCTGAAATGCTAGACAATTTTTTTTGCGACTATTTGTTGATCACTGAACGTTATTACGATAACAAAGAATGTAAATTTACGACATCCGTAGCCGAGAGGCGAGCATACCAAACTTGGTGTCATTATTTCGTGAGGTCCCGGGTTCGATTCCCGTAGTAGACAATTAACTTATCTATATTGTCTCGTGCCTGGCTATTGTAATACCGTCGTTATTTCTGATTTCTGTAACACAAGTGCATAAGATACTTATCATAGGATCAGAGCAATGTACATAAGTGATGTTGAGTTGTCCAATCTTTTTTAAAATGCTGAGTACCTAGCTTTTATCTTTTGTAAAAACAACAGAAGATTATAGTACTTATTAATTACCCTTTTAGATTAAATAAGGTTTCCACTTAATAACACATATCAACAGTGTACTAGTGTGTAAAAATAATCAAGCAATGTTAAAGCTTCTGGAAATTTTCCGCGGCAAGAGACAGATCGCAATCACACAAAGCTCATTTTAGTCGTGGTCTCCATGGCTGCTTTATATGTTTGTCGTGTCGGAGGCCTGCCAATAATATTCACCCACACATTTACCTGGATGCAATAATCGGAGCCAATTTTATGCTTATAGGTGTGGTACACACAAGAATAGGTGCGATGTACAGGCTGTAAATATCTGAAGCGATGAAACGCTGGAATGCTGTCGTCTTTGTTTCTGAGTAATAGACTTACTGTAATGTAAAATCGCGTCGGGTTTTATTACAACTTTTACCATCCCGCCCGCATAAGTAATGTCTGTCACCGTTTGTTGTCGGAGAAAGGTTTTGAGAGCTCCTCGATTAAAATTGCAAGCTTAATAGCTTGTAGAGATAAGTAAGTGTAACAGGCAATAATATTTGGACCACAACGCAGATAATAATACTATTTGGTGATCTAAGCCAATAAGTGTTATAACCAAAAGGCAGTAGTTATACTCGCTTTTGGTTATGACTAAGAACCTACATAATAAGGGATGTCCTAAGTTCAACACGACATAGTAATTTTAACAAGACTACGTCGTACCTATATTTTACAACTAGGAACTGAATGAATTAACGAAAAATCAGTATCCACAAAATTGCTACAAGATTATTTGAATTATTATTTGAATGTCAAATATCGGAAAATTAAAACCTTTGGAGACATGAACTGAAGACAGATTAGCCTTACCGAGTCATAATGTAAAAAGGTGCCAACTGATTTACCTTTTTGATACTTTCCACATATTTATTAGTCTGCAGTAGTGTCAAAGGATGGAATATGAAGCCTCTCTCTTACTAAACAATTACTAGCAACAATCACTTCATTTACTACATCAAACGAACATAGTTTATTAATAAAACTAAGATTGTAGATTAACATACTTAATGCATTTTAGGTAATGGTCAGAACTCTATGACTCATTGTCTGTTTAATGCGCAGTTATTCAAGCATGTTAGTATTACGTTAATAAGATTACAGCTAGGTATATACTACCTTTGTAGTCCGTCGCACCAGATACAGTTTCATGCAAAATTTTCAGAATACTCTTTGCGTAGGTATTGCACTCGTATGTGAACCGTTCTAGTCGAGTGACATTATTTAAATATGCGTGGACTGAGCCAGAGCGCCTTTGTCTCGCTGCCTTGTTACTAACAACGAATCTCTTCCTGGTCATCTTGCTTATTTTATCTTCTACCTTCTTGATAAACCTTTTTACTTTAATGTTTAACCTTCAAACTGGTCAACACGAGATTTACAGGTAAACTTGTTTACGCACCTTTTAAGAAATCGATGATTTTAAAGGTGGCATGCAAAAAATGTATTGCAAACACATAAAGAAGGCTGACACGCAAGGCTCACACACTCGGTCCATAAAATACTTTGCGCACCTCAAATAAAATAAGACATATTCAAGGACCGCAATATTATGGACGCGAAACAAATTAACAAAGATACGGTTGCAGTTGGGGTAAGTTTGGGAGCAGTTTTAAAGCCATTCAATAAGTGTTCATTTGCATTGGTCAGCCGTGGAGATGAAGAGGTTAAGAACGATCGAGGTGCAAGATAAAGTTTGTGTTCCAGTACTTTCTTAGTAATACGCACTCGGGAGACATGCGCTTAAAAGTTTTCTTGGGAACCGTACCGTAAATTAATGAAGGCGGTCTTAAAATGAAAGCAATGATCCAATGGCAAGTCATCGGTTTGGCGCGGGAAGCTGGCCGCGACAATGATTGCCCCTAATAAAGGGATGCAGGAATGTCTCTTTGTTTAAATCTTACATTAACATCAGGTACCTATTTGAGAGATTTGATTTTGATTACAAAATATTTAAACCTACATAACCATACAAATAAATTATTGTACAATAGTGAAAATATCTATGAAAATTCAAGGTGTTTAAAACGACAGTCGAGAAGAGGAGACATGTTGAATTTGTAACACAATATGACCGTTCGTAATTAGTTGTTTTTTTTTTACAAAACCAAAACTCTAACATCTATTAGTTTGAGAATGAAAATATATAGTTGGAATACCTACCTACCTACCTACGTGACAACAATGTACAACAATCTGATAACAAAGCGAATAAAACTTAGTTTAAGTAAGTATTTATAAGATGGTCCGCTACTTCCATACAAAAACGTTCCGGTAGCTGTCACGCTTGAGAAATTTAGACTGGTATCAAAGATTACAATCACCTCCGAGAACTGTAAATAAGTATTGACAAACAAAATTCGACGCCTAACTTATGTAACGGCACTACAAAATCAACAGAACGAAATAAAACATTTGATTAATTTGACACCTATTATGAAGAGAGAGAAGATGTTTATATTAACTTTGCGTTATTTTTAATTTATAGCTTTTATAAAAATCGTTATTAACATTAAGCATGAAAACTTTAAAAAAACAACTTTGTAATTAATTCATAGAGTCCTTATCCTAATAGACTATTACTGTATATTCTTCTGAAAATTACCCAAATTTGCTGAATCTCACACTGCACATGTATTCACATCTCACAATGACCTAGTCCTCATGACCTATGAATGTATTCTTGAGAAGAAACAAGTGAAGTAGGTATATCACGTTTATTCGGGTAGCGGCCTCTATCGAGGTTGCTCGAGGCAGGAAGAAGGAAAACGGTCGCATCGCTATAATCGTCAGCCTTGCTGGTGACACTGGCCAGTGATGCACTTTCCATTGCACACTTTGTTGTCTTGGTAGCTTCTGCCTATATGAGATAATTGATTTTGAATATGCCGTTTTAGGTTTATTGCAAACTAGCTATTGCCCGCGACTTCGTTCGCATGGTCTTTAATTTTCTGCGCAACTTTCTTCATGTATTTTTTTTCGTAAGAACCTTCTCCTGACAATATTGACCACAACAAAAAAAGAATTAGCGAAATAGTTCCATCCGTTCACGCGTGATGCGATGACCAAGAGAAATAGAGATTCATTTTGATAAATATTGATTAGGCCTGTATGGTGTTGACGTTTGCAAGATCTCTGGCCCTAAACACATTGTGCTTAGAATGTGTAGATGTCACCTTTTAACAACAATAAAGAGAACTTGCTCAGAAGAAGACTGGCACGAGTAAATTTGTGCCTTCCAATATTTTTTGCCGAGAAGAACATGATCCAGAGTTGGTATTTTTAAAATAAATTATTTCAGGAAAACAAACATATTACATAATATTATAAAATATTAAAGTGTATAAACAAAATATTGTTTATATAATCATAATGTAACGAAGGTTAAACTACCTACCAAACAATTCAATGTCACAACAAGGCCTGCTGGTAGTTGTTTAGCTATCAAATAAACTTCCTTCTTTGCAATTTTATGACAATGAAATAAGGTAATACATACTGAGGTAATCCTTTCGAAAAATAGCGACAAAATTTTTAAGATTTTAATTTCGGAATTCTTAAAAAAAATTCTTATGCTTTAAGGCACACGCACACAGACCTTATTCAATTAGCGATACAAAGACTCAGTATGAACCTCTACAACGTCGCGTCCTCATTGTCTATGTTATGCGTCGCGTTTGTTCTAGCGAGACCTATTGCGTCCTACACAAGAGGAACCATTACACACTTTCTTATTTTCTCAACTTCGCAAGGTAATCTAGTAATAGGCGATTGCTGGGACTCTCACCGTTTTAACGGCGAACGCATGGAGAAAGCGTTGCATAAGTAATATGGCAGGGCTGTATCTACCGCAAATCAGAGAATTGACGTGACCCAAGCCGCTATCATTATGAGAAATTAACACTTTGCAACACTAACATGTATTTACACACTTAAAGCCATACGAATAAGGACGAAACTAAAAGACAGGACGACATGTGAGGAAATATTGAAGGTGATTGCGAATACCAATTGAAGAAACTAGAGTTAGGCAATAATCAGCCGAGTGAAGCCGAGGCCGAGGATTGAGATAAATTAATGCAATACTTTTAATCATGTTTATTTTGCAAACAAATACCTAATAATTGAGATATAATTTCAAAGATCGTTGGCATGAAACGTTTGTAAGTTTTTGCAATATAAAAAGTAGGTTTTCAATCAGACAAATAATAAGTTTTTTTTTTGACATTACATAGCAAAAGCTCTTGTAGCGTTTTTTTTTTACTTTGATTCCACACAAGACCTGCAGACAAATTTTGTGAAGTATTATTCATATACAAAATTGCAAGGTTCTTACACAATTTCAATGGAAACATATTACTCAGTAAAAAATTACTATCTTTTTACTTATTTTTTGTAATAATAGACGGTATAGTCATGGTTTTTAGCCACGAGTTTTTTCTCCTTATGTTATGGCAAAACATAAATCTCAAACTTCAACGTAGGTATGCTGCAAGTCTACATGCGAATCGTAAATGCAGATTATATGACAACCACACTTCTAACTAAAATTACTGTAAAAGGAAACATGGTTATTATTAAAGAACACGTAAGGAATGAGTCAATGGGACGGACATTCTCGGGTGCTTCTCAGAACCCTTTTGTTGGTGCATATCATTCTCATTGCCCAATAAGACAAAATCAGAGCTTATACACGTGCGCTCCAAGACATCGCGGGAAACGCTTGACGGCTGGAAATACCCACTACTTTGTTAGTCAGCACTTTGAGAGTTATGAACTATGAATACTATCTTAACCAGTTTAATTTATCCTAAATTTATTATCAAATGGAATGGTTATTAGAAAAATAAGCTTTACACAAATAAAAAAAAACTAGACTATTTCTTTTGGTTTATACATTGTTTTGAGAGCAGACCCATAAGAACACTGACCAGTTTTATTTCATTATCGACAGCGTTTTGAAAACGCCAGTATAAAAGACAGTGCGTGTGACAGCGTCGGCGGGCGCGCCGTGGGCCGGCTTCGGCAGGTAATGACACAAAACGACGCGGACACAAACGCATATCTCACGTCACAACACACACAACACGCCGACCATTCGTCAGACATAGTTCAAGCGGCCGAATAACCTCAATCAAACATTTTCTCTCATTAGAAAAAGTTGTACAAGCAATAAAAGTTGAAATTTGAAATCGCCGTTAAAAGATGGGACTGGTCGTGAATTAATTACAGTAAGTATAATGTCGTCTATGATATTCATAGCATTTATTTCATGATTTTGCTATTGTATGACAATTTCAGCATTAAAAAAACAACTCAGATTGGAATACACAGGATTAGGACTCACTCAGGGATTCATTATTGTATGCACTTAAACAATGGACCACTAGACTGATAAAAAACAAAGTTATCAGTTAATTCTATAATAGCTTGTACTTTGCGCAATTTTGAAATTAGTTCACTGTACGCATTAACGTACGACGTGACCCATATAAGGTCACTGGACAACCAATGTTTAAGATTCAATGACATGTCTGATTCACTTCAAATCGGCCAGCAGTCCGTACAAAATGTCAAACACAAATCATGGCGTCCAACCCAGGTTATGCGTGGGTGCAAATCCGAACATAATGAGCCACATTGTCTTATTACTTTATATGGCAGCCACAGGTTTTTCTCTACATCGGACGAGTAGGCGTGTAGTTTCTATCCTTAATATGCCTGGTGTAGGTAGCGAATTTTGTTCTCGAGTTGTGATTATTGTTGTACCTACATAGTCGCAAAAAACCTTGTAAATGGATGTACTTATTTAGAGTGACACCAATACATACAGATTGAATGTCCTTGAAAGTGCGTAATATACTGCTTAAAATCAACAACGTTTATTTAAGAAAACGCGTTTTTTATTTTTATTTCATTTTAAATTGTCGTCTAACTATCTTGACGATATTTCGCATGATTTTCGTGTTAACCCTGCAGGAAAAATACATGTTTATCACGAGCTGATAAAGAATACGATTTTAAATCAATCCTCTATGGATATGGAGCTATAACTAGCAAAAAAATTCATAAAAAATTGCATTCATTCGAGATCTATTTTCGACATCGGCGGTGATATACGAGTACAAAATTAATCAGAGGTTATTTATTAACATTGACCGTCATCGTCTAGTGGTTTACGCCCAGGACGACAAATACGGTCGCGGGTTCAAACTTCAAATTCCGCAAGTAAATAAATGTATGAAGTATAATTAATTTGTCTATTATCTAGTCTTCATTGAACAAGCTTAGTTTAAGACTAGCCTACGAACGGGCGGGAAAGATTTCAGAAAAAAAACAGTAACTCTTATTCCTAAAATGGGCAAAATAGCCATTTTAGAACTATCACATACCAATTAAGAATATTCGAAACCATTAGAGACAAAAGGGTTTCTCACCCGTGTTTTCTCATAGCATCTAGTAACGAAGGTTGATCTCCGATAAAGATATAAAGTTGTATTAATATAGAGTACACGAGACAATTTTGCCAAAGATGGCAAAAGGCCTTGCTGCCCACGCGTTAGTATTGGTCGTTTTAATGTGGATAATTGCCGACTTATTAAGAATTGTCCGACTGTTCCTCCCACGTCTGATAGCCGACTAATTGTTTGTTTTATAACGTCTTGTTTTGTAAGACCTGCTGGTTAATGCGAAGTCTAATATGGCAGTGGGATTGTGAGTTTCAGCGTTTTGGATTTATATGAAATAACAACTTGGTGATGTTACCTTATCACCAGCTTCAGATACCAGATGGCGATGATCATGATATTCTAATCGTCATCCTGCATTAGGGCCGTAAGGGTGGCAGGTTTGCGATTTTAGGACCCTTCCAGTAGAATACCAGTTGATGGTAGTATGGGAAAAATAATTTGATTCAATATATTTGTCACGTTAAACGTTTAATGGATAGTGATTAATTATGACGTGCTGGCTATTGGCCTTGTCTACTGCAGAATCGACAACCTAGGGATCGGTTTTTTTAAAGTGGATCGTAGTGTAGGACGACCAGAGGCTCGTTGAACAATCTGATAATTGAAATAGGAATGGTACTCGTTGGAGAAAGCCTAGTTTCAGCATTAAACGGCAAAGAGCTAAGAATAATGGTAAAGAACTTTCTTAGAGACTTCCATTTTTTTATATTGCCCCAATGGAGTAATTTAATATTGCCCCAATAGTAATGCCTGTTTTGCCACCTACTTTGTAGTAGCCTTAGTGACATAAAATGTTAACTTACATCAATCATTTTGCGTATTACACATAGGTTTTATAGAGACTTGATAGAACAGAACATGCTGATTGATACCAACTGGTCGTCAATTAATTATATGTAGTTTTTACTAATTTACCACATTGCGTGATGTTTATGGAATTTACCTAAAGTGAAGACTATTAATTTGCTGTCTTAATTATATTTGGGTACGCGCACAGTGAATGTAATCATTTATTCGTATTTTATATTTTATGTATATTAAAACAATGAACTGACAACTGACAAGTGAAAATTTGCATAAACCACATTTTGATTGTGATCGTTTGTATTGAGTGATGTCACAACATTGCCTCGAGAGGGAATAGAATGGGTGCTATAAAGGTCAGTGGCACAGCTGAACAGTGTCGCGTATTATGCAAAAACAACATATTTATTTGTTTTTCACACATGATCAATTAGTGCATATTAGGCAATAATCAAATGAGGCCTAGAGAACCTATTAACGGCCATGAGATAAAAAAGCACACATACCATGTCTGTCACATATACACACAGACACATATGCAAACCAAACACAAACATATCTTATTAAAAAATAAGGCATAGTCAACTTTTTTAAATGCTACTAGGATATCCGAACAAAGTGGTGGGGGAGCCTGATATACAGCTCGTATTAAAGCAGATTTAATTTACCTAACTCAGGCATCATCATGTCGGCCTATTGCAGTACACTGCTGGACGTAAGCCTTCGAAGAGCGCCAAAGAGCACGAACTCCCCCTTTTTTATTCATCTACTACCAGCCGACTTCTTAAGGTCGTCAGACAATCGAGCTGGGGGGCATCCTACTCTACGTTAGCCAAGGCGTGTTCTCCACTCGAGAACCCGTTTACTCTACCTTTCATCGGTTCTGCGACAGATGTGGCCGGCCCACTGCCACTTAAGATTGCTACATCTTAGAACTATGTCCATTACTTTGGTTTTCTGCCTGATAACCGGATGTTATCCCTTAACGAAATTCGAAGCATCGACCTTTCTATCGTTCGCTGAGTGACGTGAAGTCGGTGGGCCAGTTTTTCTGTCATGTTCCATGTTTGGGCTCCGTAGGTTATCACTGTTTTCTACCAGGTACGCACTAATCGAACACCCACGCACTGTGGCATCAGTTTTGCACAAATATTTCTTTTGTTTATCTTAAGTAATAGGTACTTACGAAGACTTTCTTCATATTTAACTATTCTTCTTATACTTATCTTATACATTCTTTTGGACTAATTCTATTGAAATTTATTCGAATATCTTGTGATCAAGAGCACTGAAGCTTACTTTGCATTCGACATTTTTTCCTGATTCCTATTCTATATACCTTCTTTTTCCTATCGCTTTGTCCCGTTATTCCTGGTCAGGGTAAGACTGACCGTGATCCTAGATAAGGCAAATCTGGTTATTACATACACTACTATCCTCTACCTGAAGGTTCTCTGGAAGACATCGCTTTTAGACATAAAACCGACTAAATTGTACCATTCTAAATGTGTGTGGTGTGCAATAAAGGTTATCTATCTACATCAGGAGCAACTGCCATTAGAGAGGAGAACCAGACTATTTTGGACTAATTCTGATATACCTATTACGAAAAACATACTAAATTGGACTTCCATTGTAAGCAATTTATTTATCATACCGTTAGATTAGTTAACAGCTTCACAGAGTGCTCTAGACATTGTAATTCCGATAACACATCCACTATTAACGTTTAATATCAACTCAATCTTCATAACAAAGTACTAAGTTTAGACTGGCGGGAGTTCTATAGT
Source organism: Anania hortulata (assembly GCA_963576865.1). NCBI lineage: Eukaryota > Metazoa > Arthropoda > Insecta > Lepidoptera > Crambidae > Anania > Anania hortulata. The sequence goes on along the minus strand of OY756396.1, from coordinate 12,726,820 downwards.
AAATACGTAATGAAGTGGGAATACGCCGGTGATCGCGGGCATTGTCCGAGGCGGGCGCCTTCCGCTTTAGAAGAACCACCCAACCAAGACCTTTAACTTTGCATACATTTACCTTCTATTAGCAACACTAACTGCTAAGCAAGGTCGACGAGGGAGGTCTACCTAAAGTGGCAAAACTACATGTATTAGTGTAGGAAAGTATCGAAAGGCGGAACGTTGCGATTGAAAAATAGAAAACGTGTGCAGTGTTCTGGTGTATGTAAATAGCTGTCACCGTTCGTGCAATGCAGGAAGTGCTGTGCGCGTTATTATTTTTAACTATGACTAGTTTTGTTTTGTATTTCATTATTCGATTTTATACTGTACTAGCTGAGCCCGCGGCTTCACCCGCGTTGAATGTATCATTTTTGACAGCTAAACAGCGGCATCTACGTTTATAAGCGCCGTTTATTGCCAATACTCGCCACGCTTGGCAGGCGGGTTGGCGAGCGCAGTTTTTTATAAGATTTCGCACGCAGACGCTGCTGCCCGTCTCGTGCTACAGGAATTAGTCGCCTCTTACGACACGCTTCCTGTTGGCGGTGGGGAAGTGTATTCTTTACGGCCGTCCCCACACGGCACAATTTCTCATGTAGCTCTCTCGCCATGCACCACATAACTGCATAAAACTGCAAAAGCGAAACAAACTTACAAGCAGATTTAATAAAACTACTGATGATTTAGACTTCTGACAACTTTATTTTGTTGCTTAAACAGTTAAGTTACGTGTACAGAAGAAGAACGCAACCAATGAATATAAGGACTTTTCTTTTGCTAGATACCAAGAGATCAAGAAGTGAGGGAAGTGTATTCATTCAGCTCACTAAACTGAGAGTAGTTATAGTACTTCTTTGAACTTACAAACCATCTAAAGTGACAGTTGAGACGATTTGCGTCTCGATCGTGACTTTTTGGGGTTATAGAGATACGAGTACACTAAAGTCACTAGTACACTAAAGTATACATGCACAAAGACTAGTTATACCGAATAATACGAGTAGTATTATAATTTGAAGCCACGTGTCTGTCTTGTACACAGGCTAGGACTCGAAACTACTGTAGATATGTTTTCATTAATAGACAAACTGATGAGGAACGGTTTGTAAATATAACATTGTAAACATTCTTGTTGCATTTTTAACTAATACTCTACACTACACGGGTATTATGCACATCGCCATTGCAGTCATCCTATGACCACGGCCTATGCAAACGAAACGATATCGAAACGTCGGGAAAATCAATTACGTAAAAAGAGGTATGTGTTGCATAATACCCGTGTAGTGTATAGATGCTTGCTACACGTGAGAAACCGGGCTAGTTAAAAATTTTAATAAAAAATCAGGATCGTATTAATTCCCGTTTTACTTTTTACGTTGTACTAAGTAATTAGGCAGTGTTTTTAGTTTTTTTTTGTGCAATATTTGTTTTCTTTATTTTTTAATGTTTTTTTTTGTTTTTTAAATGTATAGTTTGTCTAACAATCTATGTTAATATTAAACAAAACTATTTAAAACTAAAACTGTTATTGTAAAAACTTAACATATATACTAAATATAGATACCTTTTGGTACGTTATCACAATTTATGTACTTACTTTTTTGTATATTTTTATAATTATAGGTGTATAATTATCAAAATAGTAGATACTTACCCAAAAAAAACTCCGCGATTTATTTCTGCAGAAGTTCTTCCATTTCGTGGTCCCTATCAAAGTTATCTAACACATGTTTCTTTACGCTCGCTACCTTGATACAAATAAAGCACAATAGCAAAGCATAAATAGGAAATCGTCGCTCCACTGGCTCGGATAATACACTAACCTTAAAAATCGCAATTCCATATGCAAATTTAATTTTAACCCGTTGAGATTAAGCCGCTCATTTAAACAATGCCACCGAATTGTGTAGGCCTTTCGTAAGTAGCATAAAATTATCTACGTATTTCTAAACGAACATTGTCAAATGTCATATTTTAAATCTTTAGGCTTTTGAAAGAAAGATGATTTTGACTAATTGTTCGTCAGACTAGGACAGTATTTTCACACGATTTCTAATAGTTGACCACTAGTTTTGTAAGAATGTGAAATATCGTTTTGGGAAAACTACTCCTATATGATTAAATTTTTAAAAGCTACTTTACATTTAAGGATAGGCAGTGCTTAAGCTATAAGCTTAGGGTGAGCATTTCCACTAAGAAAACTAAGAAGAGACTAGACTAGAAGAATATTATTAATAAGTTCTTCTATCTGTTAACATGATGGATTGGTAGATGAGAGTGAATTTTGGATAATCTGATTTCGAATGGTCTACTGCAATACGTCTTTTATTTTTCACACGTTTCCGCGTCAGTTAGTGGAAACTAATCTCTAGTCACATTTTTACAAGGTGGTATAATAAAACATTAAGCCGAAACATGTAGCGATGTCAGAATTTGGATATCATGGTATAGAAAATGTATTTGTTAGTACAAAACGGTTAAGGTATCTAACTAAGTTTTGTATGAAAATTTAATAAATCATGATCACTAGTTTTTTATTTTATCATAGTAGATATTTGCATATGCATAAGTTAACAGGCGTTTCGGCTTTAGAGGGTCATTCATAAGTCATAACCTAACACCCTGCACAGGCACCTCTTGTCTACCTTTTTCTTTAATAACAAGTAGTAACATAATTTTAATAATTCCAATCGGGAACAAAAACAACTCTTACGATATAACTTTTATTGCAATTAGTTACAGAACATACATACATATTAAAAATAATGCCAATAACATAAAAAAATATTATTTCTATAATAAATCACATGCGCGACCACGTGTGGTGCGAACTAGTATATTAAAATTATAACAATTTCGCGCTCTTTATTGGCATAAAATGCAGCGGCTAATTATGGCTAAAGCGAATAAAATATGCAAAACCTGTTTAAAATGCCACATAACTGTCAATAAATGTCCACTAAGTCGCAATAATGATAAAACTAACAAGTTGTTGGACATCTGATATCTGCATTTAGTTTGGTGCAATGTATAACCGAAAGCGTTTCTTAATTTATCGTATTCATTGTCAGCCTACGCAAGTCCACTGCTAAAAATAGGTCTCTTTCAATGCACGCAATGACGCCACTGAGTTTTGGGGACATGAGTAAGGGAGCAAAACACCACCTAAATACACCAAGTGAACCTGACCTACCCATGATGCTTACGGACATGTGACGTTATTCAAATAAGCGCAAGCAACACTTTCAATTAAGTTTTTGACAGTTGTTAGACCTTTTCCCTATTGTCAACTATTACCGGGCCTTCTTTACCCTTTTTTGGCGTAGCTTAATAAATATCCTAAACCTGTGACGAGCAGCAGCAACACTGTTACTAAAAAGCACCGTATCGCCACGCATGGTCATATTGAATGTGGTGGTGCAAAAAGGAATTTTGACACGAAATTGGAACCAAGTGTGAAAGCATTTTAAGCTGCAATTATTTAACTTCTCATACAAAGTAGCCGTCAAAATTATTGAACAAATTGTGATTTGTGTTTCTTATGGATTACCTTCAAAAATTATAATAAAAACCAAAAGTATTGTAAATTTTTTGAAAGTAACTTCGCATTTCACAATTATTCTTGTGAGTTTTTTTCTTTATTTCAGTTACTAGTTACGATATCAAATTAAATGTAATATTAAATGACTAGGTTTATACCACTATTGTTAAAAAGAAAGTTTTACTGTCCTTTAAAGTGAAATTTTTGTACTCGTTCGCATCATCAAAACCTGTAGAGTACCTAATTCCCGATGCTTAGCTTTTTTGACGCAGAAGAAAAGTGATCTGTATGCCTACTTTCTGCTGCAGGGATGACCGCAGGTTATGTAGGAATCCTTGAGGAAAACAAAAATAGGAATACTAAATTTTATATTATTTTAATTCCCGTATTGCGTTAGTATGAGACTAACATAATTTCTTGTGACTTATGATCAATCAACTGATCACATCACAAAAGATTTATAACGATGGTTTTCACAAAGATAAATACGAGCTGCATAAACATTCACTTTGGTTCTTAAATTTACGATCCCGCTAACTTATAACTACGGAACTGTTTACCACGCAAGTTTTGAGACACTATTGGGCGATTGCTTTTGACCCGCTGTTTACTTGTTAGTTGTACCAGGTCACAGCAGCGGTTAGAAGTCGGCCGACAAATCGTCGCGTCCTTCACGGCTCAACGGACGAGGCGCGAGGCGCACACCACTGCAATGCACTCAATACTGACGGAACCATTGTTCTGATACATGACAGAACGATGTCGAGAATCATGACGTGCATACGTGGATTAATGCGACGGATCTGAATCTAACGACTATAGTCTAGACATTGTGTATCAGTTTCTAGATTATGCGGTCTATTTCTTGGATCTACAAAGTCATAATTACACTCACTATTCAAAACATAATCTGACATTTGACGAGATTTGATCATGAAGTTGTAAGTAGGTAGTTACAACTTCATGGATTTGATAGCAGAACAAAAGTTAGCATGTATCACTAGTTGTGCCTGCAGCTTCCCAGTGCAGTCCCACTTGAATACGGTTTGCCACACCCTATTTTACTCGCTTAGGAGGAGGATTAAAAATAGTAGCCTATTTCCTCCTAATCACCCTAGAGTTCAATCTTTTTCCGTACAAAATATCATCAAAATCGGTTCAGCTCTCACGATAAAAAGTATTTCCAAGGTTCCATCTATCAATATTCTAAAATGTATCAAAATTGGTTTAGCTGTTTAGGCGTGAAAACGTAACATACAGACAGACAGTTACTTTCGCATTTATATATTAAGTATATATCAGAGCCATTGCTCATTTTTTCTAATTGGATATCAAACCTCGACGAAACTATTATAATAATATACTTAATACTTGCAGTCCTACATTTTGCATCTTCTGACATTGATTAATAAGTAAGTATTGAAATAATTAAAAACAAAAAAGCCACATTATAAGTATAAATATCGAATAGAGAAGTACCTAGTTTGAGAAACCGTAAAGAGATAAGTAGATCCCTGCGCCCGCGATCCAGGAAGCCAGAGGTCTTTGGCTCCCAGCGGAATGCGCGTAGGCGCGCTCCCAAGCGCCAGCGGCTTTCTATTGATTTAATGAACACTATCTTATCTTGCCCAATAAGCTTATTACGTTCAGTCTACGTTTTGAGGTTACTTCCACCAATTGGACACTGGAAACAATAGGAGACGATAAGGAAGTTGCGTAAATACTGCTGCAACAACTTCAATTTCTGACGGTCACTGGTACTGGTACTCGTAAGTTTTAACATCTATCGTTTATAATTCCACTAAGTAAAAATAATTCCAATCTTGCTTCTTTTTGCAAATTTTAGTGACGACGCCCATCATATTTTGCAATACGCAGTCCATCATGTCATGGAAATAAAAGCTGCCAAGCTGGCAAAACTATTGTCATCCTCCATTGTAGTTATGTACAGTTTATAAGTATTGTGGATAACCTAATTTTGTGGACTGAATGCGTAAATTGCGTATTAAGCCGGTTGTTCACTATGGGACATAATATATCATATTTCGAGATATATTAAATTCCAAAAGGTTTGTGATGATATCTCGGTGTAAACAGTTCCATTTAAATCTACGGTAAGCGATTAAAAAAAAAATTCAAGGTGTAAAATATATTTTATAGTGGAAAGCCAGCTTTATAGACATTCGCGCCAATAGCGACCGCCACCGCCCCCGCAGATTGACCGCGTGTTGGTTTGTCCGTTGTCGGCGGTCCGAAGCTTTATAGTTCAAAGTTACTCACAAACAAGGCTTACTATAGTAATTTTATTATCCATGCCATAGTTGACGACCGTCTGGTTCAGTGGTTCGCTCTCCGGACTACAAAGCCAGGCGATTGCGGGTTCCAATCCCGCAAATGTTTGTGGGATGTTTGTAAATGTATCTAAGTAGATATGTTGTATGTTAAAGAACCAGCTTTGATTAGTTTGGTGAATAATAATTGAAAGATTGATTTATTTTATAGTACCATTCTATGCTCCTTCCATCTGAAACCACGGGCTAAAGCTAGTGTTACCATCAATCCGCTGACTTCGGGACATCGGTTGATTGCCAATAAAACCCGCCACAGGCTGCGTTGGACCGTATTAAAGAGCTATTAATATAATTTGCACCTTTTTACGAGTGTTGGCTTTTATGCTGTGAACGAGCAATAATCCAAAGTCGTGCCGTATTGGGACTGTGTGACATAGCAACGTATTTAAGTTTCTGTTTTATGTCTTAATTTGGGAGAATAATTGCTTTATTTTAACGATAGAATAGTACCTACCCTGTATTATACGAGTATCGGTATATTTAAAGTAATGCAACACGCTCTGTACAGTTATCAGCCGTTTATATCCTAAAAATTTAATGTGTTCAGTGCAGACTACTACAACATTATATTGAGTTTTAGTTTATCATAATTTGACGATGTACTAAATGACAACTTTTTTTAAAACTTGTATCCAAAAGTTTAATTTTCCGTTTACCTTATGGTCAATAGTTCTTCACCTTAACCAAACTTGAGAAGAGTATCAGAGATTTTGTAATTATTTTAGAAAACTGTATAATTAAACTGCTGATTTAAAATATTGATTGAAACAACTTTTTTTTGGACTATTAATGTTGTCAATTTCAAAAATAGAAGGCGATGCTTGACCTTGAAGATAGCTGATAAGTTATCAATATCTTGGGTATTCCCGATGAGATCTGAAATGTTTAGTCAAGATTTGTATTTACTAAAATGCAGGTGGTTTGCACATTATTTGTGTTAATAGGTAGGTAAGTCTTTTTTACGCTTTCTCATTGCACTAATTACATTTCTCATTGTAGATTTATTTATGTTTTTTCTTATTTTTTACTCCTCTTTGGATTAAAAAAAATGCTAGCACCTAATTTCAAATATAATCTTATGAGTATTGTTATAACCATTAGGATTTTACAGTTTAAGTACTTAACCGATTGATTCTATCGTCGCTTTAACCCTTACTTAGAACCTAATAGATAAGATGCTAGATAGAAGTACACCGTTACCGTAAAATTGAAATGTAACCACTTAACAAAAACTCCAAAGTCAAAAACATTTTTTTAGTAAATGATCTATTCAAGTTACATTTAACTAGAAAACTAAAGGACCTAACATTTATTAGCTTAATTGTTGACCTGATTAAGAGTTAATTTGATGTTTCATTTACAGCAATCAGCAACCTTGCGTTAACTCTACCAGCGTCTTCAGTAGGAACGACAGCACGTATCGTAAACGGTTATGAAATCGACATCACTCAGGTCCCATACCAAGCTACGTTTCAGCGCAGGGTGAGAAATGGGTGGGTCCATAGTTGTGGAGCCGTCATCATCAGTAGCAGGGCTGTGCTTAGCGCTGCACACTGTGTTGTCAGGTAGGACATACCTAATACCCACTTCAGCAACCTTGCATTTAATGTTTATCAGATGAACAAATAACCAAACAATTTGAAATGTTGTAACACTAGTATCTAAGTAATAACAGCATACATTACTCATTGGTTGGCTAACCTATTATCATATCATGTCATATCTTTCTTGTAATAAGGCCGTTACAGTACCTTTAACTGTAAGTTAAGTGTTGATTAGATAGAATAAAATTAGTTTCTTTTTTCAGCTACATCTACACACTAACGTCAATAAGAGTGATGGTAGGCATCTCTAGCCGTCACTCAGGAGGCACTAGTTATGATGTGTCCAAAATATTCTCCCATGAAGGCTGGGACGAGGAGACCTTGGTACATGACATTGCTTTAGTGGCCACCAGCTCGAATATCGTCTTCACCAGCAGTGTGTCTCCGATTGACATAGCTCCACCGAATTTACGTTTACCAGACGGCTACGAAGCTTTGGTGACTGGATTTGGTGATGTTGAAGTAATTTGATTTTTGTGCTATTCCATAAGCCGTAACGTTTATGGGGTCTTTCAAATTAGTCACTTTTACGTATTGCGTCATATTTAATTTACGTTTACGAGAATACCGGTTTTAGGGTTCCGTAGTCCAAACGGTACCCGGTTTGGAAGATAAAAAAGGGTAGAAATCAGGTTTTCACCCATATTGGGTAAATATCCTTTGTCGCCTATCGCTATCCATATCCATTTGTCTGTCTGTCCGTGGCCTAGCTCAGAGACTCTTGTTACTAGAAAGCCGTAATTTTGCAATAACACAATTAACCATGCCAACAAAAAGTAAGAATATACTCATAAACATTTTTAGGGTACTTCCCGTACACATAATTAAGTGAGTGTTTTTTTTCTTCTTTTCTCTCATGTTGCGGAGTATCGTTAAATAGGTTAGTAGTTAGAAAATATTTGTGGGTGTACAAATAAAATTTTTGGATTTAACGATCCATTGGCATAATATTAGCTAGCACCTTAAATCTCTTCTAGTCTGGTCAGAAGAGTTTTGTAGTAAATTCATATTATAATACCCAGGTAAACGATTTGAAAAAAATCATAGAAAATGTTTTAGATATTATCTTTCTCGAAAACATAACTACAGTCGCTCTCTTTGGGACTATAGCGAGAGATTGTCCAAGTTTGGCGTGTTCCCTGACGACCGTCTGGTGTATGGTTCGCGCTCCGGACTACAAAGCCAGCGGTTGCGGGTTCGAATCCCGCACGGAGTAAATATTCCTTGTGATGAGCACGAGCATTTGTACCTAACCTATGGATGTTTATAAAAAGTATTTAAGTATGTGTATCCGTTATGTAGTCGCCATAGTACACGCTTTGCTTAGTTTAGGGCTAGATTAGTGTGATTATGAAAACTATTTATTTATTTTTTATAACCCTCTGGTCAGAATGTGCCACACATACAACGAATATTTAACAGTAAATTCCCTCAGTACAAAAAGCTGTATCAAATATCCTTAAGGCTGGGGCGACTTTACCTCCTAGTGTTGGTTTTTAATAGGTTTTTTTTTCTCATTTATAAGTAAGTAATTAAGTTTAAGTCAACTTTAAATACCAAATGATCATAATATAAGCGATATTGCGTATACTGTTAGGTACACTCAGATTCTTTTTTCCTTTTTATTTTCAATCTTGTATAGATATAATAATATGCTGTTAGTGCACCTATTGTAAATAAATAAATTTAAAAATTGTTGGAGTCAAAGGCCAAGAAACCCTCAGTTAAATGAATGCTTTCAGCAATGTGAAACAAAATTACGACAGTAGTAAGCATTTTTGATATTAATGTCCGGACCGGATCGGGAATTAATTACGGGAATAGTCCAAGGTCCAAGATTGCTCTGTCTCTGGACTTCTGCTTGACATGGTTTTTTGGATTTTGTATTATTTATATTACAACATGTAGGTACTTCTACTAAATTACCTGACCAGAATTTGTACCTACTACAGGGACCACTATACCATACAGGCAGAAATGGGCAACTTCTACGTCAGTAAATTGTTATTATAATACGAATTCTTTTGCAGTCTATGGGATCAGCATCATCGGTACTGTTAGCTGCACGGGTAAACATTATTGAGCAGGAAATGTGCGCTCGCGTATACCTTCGCTGGGCCATCATAACCCCTGGCATGATCTGTGCCAGTGGCTCTAACCCTTCCAGGGACGCATGCCAAGGAGACTCTGGAGGACCTTTGGTAGCCAACAACTATGTGATCGGAGTGGTTTCGTGGGGAATGGGATGCGCAGATGTTTTGTACCCTGGAGTTTACACTAGGGTCTCAGAGTACTATTCGTGGATTCAGCAGAAGATGACTGAAATATGAATAAATAAAATACGATGTTACTTTTTTCTTTATTAAAAACTAGCTGTCCCGGCGAACTTCGTACCGCCTCTTATTTATTTTTTTGTAGATTTTATATATATATTTTTTGCTATTCGTGGCGAAGACAAATTCAACAAACCAAAGATCATAAAAATCCGTCCAGCCCTTCTTGACTTATAAATGGTGTAACTAACCCGACTTTGTTTAATATATATAGATATACTTTTATCATATAATTATATATGATATCAAACAATCAATTGAAGTGACAATTAGTGTTAAATCAGCAGATTAGTGTTCGGTGTTTACCTAATCCAAAAAAGTGTGTAAGTCATCCTGATTCTACCAATGTAAAAAAATATTTGTATAACCAATTCACACCTACTAGCGATATGCCATATACGCACTCAATGTCTAAAACAGAAAATAATTACATGCCTCAGTACTTACTATCAAGTTGGAGTATACTATTAAATCTTAATGTTATCGGTAATCGATTCAGTTATGTTAACATTTATAAAGGGTATTAGGTAAATCGTATATAAAGCCGAAACTAGCCTATGTTAACATATGCATATAAATACTAAGGTTTTGAGAAGGAGGTCAATCGTCGAATCCAACTCGGCTGGGCAGCGTTCGGGAAACTACACCACGTCTTCTCGTCCAAAATACCTCAGTGCCTCAAGACGAAAGTCTACAACCAGTGTGTGTTACCAGTGATGACATATGGAACTAAAACGTGGCCTCTCACTATGGGCCTCATAAGAAAGCTCAAGGTCGCACAGCGTGCTATGGAAAGGGCTATGCTTGGTGTTTCCTTGCGAGATCGAATCAGAAATGAAGAGATCCGTAAACGAACAAAAGTCGCTGACATAGCCCAACGGATTAGCAAGCTGAAGTGGCAGTGGGCGGGGCACATAGCACGTAGAACTGATGGCCGATGGGGCAGAAAGGTTCTAGAATGGAGGCCGCGTACCGGCAAGCGCAGCGTAGGACGTCCACTCACAAGGTGGTCAGACGACCTGGTAAAGGTCGCAGGAAGACGCTGGATGCAGGCCGCTTCCAACCGGCCAATCTGGAAGTCAATGGGGGAGGCCTATGTTCAGCAGTGGACGTCCTATGGCTGAAATGATGATGATGATGATGATGATGACTAAGGTGAAGTCAGAAATTGGAAATCATTTAAAAATCGGATTCTAAGAATTATGTTTTGTATGAAAATAAAATTTTAAAAAATTATGCAATGTCCTACATCGTTGTCTCTGCGGCGATATAGTTGACTCACTGGATCATCACGGCCTGTCGTGCAGTAGAAGCGCCGGGAGATTTTCCCGACACACCAGCCTTAACGACATCATCCGCAGGGCTCTTGCTAGCGCTTCGATACCGGCTATTCTTGAACCGAATGGCCTGGTGCGGAGTGATGGCAGGAGGCCTGATGGTATGGCCTTGGTTCCGTGGAAGATGGGTCGGCCCCTAGTGTGGAACGCAACCTGTGTTGACACACTGGCTTCGACTCATCTTCCACAAACCTCGTCAGGGGTTGGCACTGCTGCTGCATCAGCGGAGTCCCTCAAACGTCGCAAATATGCAGATATTAGTAGTACCTGCATATTTGAACCTTTTGGGGTTGAGACGCTCGGGCCGTGGGGACCTAGCGCACATCGGCTGTCAGTCAGTTAGCCAAGCAGCTCATTGACTGTACGGGCGATCGGAGGGCTGGCGCATTTCTAGGCCAACGTATCAGTTTGGCTATACAGCGTGGAAATGCGGCCAGCGTTCTGGGGACTATGTCGCTGTGTTCGGACGGCGATCTGGGACCCATTTTTTATTTGTAATTTAATTTGTAAATATTTATTTGGTAAGTTTTAGTTTAAAATTTAGTTTTAGTTTTCTTGTATATAACCTTGTACATAATTGATCTTAAAAAATAATACCAAATTTATAAAAATAATAATAAAAAAATTAAAAAAATGATATCATATTTCTGACTTCACCTTAGCATTAATATGTATTTGTTAACATGGGCTAGTTTCAACTTGATATACAATTTACCTAACACCCTGTATATATAAAATGAATTGACGTTTGTGAGTCTCTCAAAAACTCAAGAACGGCTGGACCGATTTGGTAAATTTTAATTTTAAAAGAAATATTTGTAGAAGTCCAAGAAAGCTTTAAAAGGTGATAAAATATAAAAAGGACAACGTTTATTGGCGGAACAAAAATAAATAAATAATAAATGTTATGTAAGTACAGTTAACAAGTTAAATTAGTAGTGTGTAGGTAGTAACTTTTAATAAGTTATTCATGTGTTCTCGTCTGGGAGTCATACTGCTCGCATACTGCTGAGCTGATGATGCTGCCACGCTACGTATGTAGCACGTAGTACGTATGTATAAATTTTGACAACATCATATACATTGCTCTGATCCTAAGGTAAGTAGCTAAAGCACTCATGTTATAGAAATCCGGAACTATTTGGGGCTAGATTATTAGTGTAATTATGGAAACAATTTATTATTTAACACTAAAAATTATGATATAAATTATGTTTTAGTTAAAACATAGAAACCGGCAAAAACAACAAAAAAGCGAAAAATAATAGTTAACATAATCAGCTATTTTTAGAGTCAGCGCGAGTGAAAATATTTAAACTCTCTATGGCTGGTACCTACTTCAAAAATTACTAATTAGGTATGTTTTAATTTAAAAAAAAAAAGTTTTTTTTGTCGGTGTTTATTTTTTTCTAAAACAAGCTTTTTACTTTAGTAATTTTATTACACATGCCTATAAATGGTACTATGTCATTTTTAGGCTTCTTCTATCTGAAACCATGGGTGAAAGCTGGTGTTACCATAAATTAGCTGACTTCGGGACACGGGTTGATTGCCGATGGAACCTGCCATAAGCTGCGTTGGACGTTGAAGAGCTTTTAATACAGAGTTACATTTCAAGGAGTGCCAATTTTTCAGGGACCACTCAGAATCAGTAACTAAATCGAACAACGTAAAAAACAAAATCATTTTTTATATCTATTTATAAAACAAAGTCGGGTTAGTTACACCATTTATAAGTCAAGAACGGCTGGGCCGATTTTTATGATTTATGATTTTTTGGATTCGTCTCCGTCCCGAATAGCAGAACAACTATTAAAACATCGAAAAAATCACAACAAAAAAAAACGAGGTGGTACGAAGTTCGCCGGACAGCTAGTTAGTTTTAACAGTATAGCACAGTAAAAAAAAGAAGACGCACTTTTATATTATTCTCTAGATCAGGGGTGTCCAATATAATTTTGTGGAGGGCCAGGTTTACTATTTTTGTAACCGTAGCGGGCCGAAAGAAATGTCGATAGATAAGTAGATGATCGAATTAACTAATATTGCGCAATATCTATTGATGTCGTCGCGGGCCGGATGAAGGACTTATGCGGGCCACATTGTGGCCCGGGGGCCGTATGTTGGACAGGCCTGCTCTAGATCTTATTTTTAAAATTTGGCACTACCTTGCAATGTAACCCTGTATAATTTGCACTTTTTTATATTTGCTTTTATGCTGTAAACAAACAATAATCCAAATAATCCGAATCATCCAAAGTCGTGCCGTATTAGGACATTTACTTAGTATTAGGACTGTGTGCTTTAACAACGTATTTAAGTTTCTCTCTTACGTTTTAATTTTTTTTAAAGGGAAAGAATAATATTTATTTAGTTCATATCACAAATAAATACGAACAATAAATTAATAAATGCAAAAAAACTGTCATATGATACCAAAATCCCACTCAGCTATTTTGCCATGGCAAAGGTCTCCATGACGCTGGTTTTCCGTAGAAAGTAAACCATTGAGGTAGAGTCATCGGCCCACAAAAAAAAAAACAGTTTTTACCAATGTAAGTAGTTGTAAGCAATTAAGCATAATAAAGAGAAAAAAAAACGAAGGGTATGTTTACACAAAGAATTGAAGGGTATGTTTAGACAAAAATCTGTAAGTATAGTACAATGTGAGTATTTTTTTTTCTTATAATAATGCCAGTGAGTGTTTGTGTTTGTGTGTGTTTGTGGTATGTGAGTGTGTGAATAGATTGTGTAGTAGTTTTTAAAATACACTACGGTTCCTCATGTCATAGACGGTTGCTTGTCGATCAGAAATTTCCTGAGATGGTGTTTAAGGAAGGGTCTGATTCATAGTAAGGCGGGGCCTACTGAAAACCAGCGTCGCGGCCTACTCAGGCCGTGGCTCAAGCTGAGTGAGGTCCCACTATCCCGGACATCACAGGCACATAGTGGCACCGCTTGGTTTACTCGTTTTTCAATTATTATAATTTGTTTTTATTACTTGTTTTTCTTTTTCTTGTTGTAATTTAAATATTGTTTTTGTGTCATTTGTACTATTTGTGTGTGACGTCCATGTTTAATAAATGTCTTTTCTTTCTTTCTTTCTTCTTCTTTCTAGTATCGGAAGTCGTAATATCGATTGTCCAAGCATCAAAAATTCTGCATCGAATCGTCACTACATCGATGGTACGTTACATTGAAAGTATATCAAAAAGACACGATATCGATGGTATGCAAAATCGAAATCATACATTGCATCAAAAACACTGCTGTCATAAATAGGTTTAATACCCGTCTAGGCAGAGAACAGCCTAAACGACAAAAAATTAAACTATTGGCATTTTTATTAACATTTATTTGTCATCTTTATTATTTTTTTATTTGGAAGAATAGTTCCTTTTTTGTAACGTTAGAATGGTAGTACCATTTCCTGTTTTATATCGATAATATTTTTACATGACTGAAATTCAAATATTGATGATTACAAACCACATTTTAGTAACTATATGGACTATCAATATTGCCCATTTTAAAGATAGTAGACGATGCTTGATCTTGAAGATCGCAGATAAGTTATCGATATCTTGGGCATTCCTGATGAGATCTGAAATGTTTAGTGAAGATTTGTATTTCCAAAATGCAGGTGGTTTGCACAATATTTTTATTAGGTAAGTTTTTTTTTCTTTCTCATCGCATCCAGGACATTACTTTTAAATAATACTTTCTTTTGGATTAAAAAAAATGCCAACACCTGATCTCAAAAACATTTATTTTTCTCAAATAATATAATCATATTAATGCAGTTATATTCAGTGGAAGTAGTTAGAGTAGCCTGAATTATGAACAGTGTGAGTAACCGAATGATTATATCGCCCGCCCTTCAACATCTGTAAAATACCACTTCGGAAGTGTACACCACTTCGGAAGTGTATGTGTACCACTTACAGATGTACAGCATTGTATTGCATATGTATTTGTATTTGTTTTTTTATGGCAATTGATGTATTCTTTTAGATTCAAGAATCATTGACTAGCATATAAAGAGTTAATTTGATGTTTCGTTTACAGCATTCAGCAACCTTGCTTTATCTCTACCAGCATCTCCAGTAGGAACGACAGCTCGTATCGTAAACGGTTATGAAATCGACATCACTCAGGTCCCGTACCAAGCTACATTGCAACGCAGTGTGGTTAATGGATGGGTCCATAGTTGTGGAGCCGTCATCATCAGTAGCAGGGCTGTGCTTAGCGCTGCACACTGTGTTGTCAGGTAGGACATACTCGTACCTATTACCTACTTCAGTAACCTTGCCCTTATCGTTCATCAGATAAACTTACACGGCCGTATTACAAAAAAAAATAGACTAAGTTTAAACCAGGACCAGAGTAACCAAACAATATGAATGTTGTCACATTAGAAAGGTCTCGGTAATGTTGATTGGTTCGAATGTAATACGTTTCTTTCTTTCTACATTTCAGCTACATCTTCACACCATCGTCAATAAGAGTGATGGTGGGCACCTCTAAGCGTCTCTCAGGAGGCACTAGATATGATGTATCCAAAATATTCTCCCACGAAGGCTACGACGAAGAGACCTTGGTACATGACATAGCTTTAGTGGCCACCAGGTCAAACATCGTCTTTACCAACAGTGTGTCGCCGATTGACATAGCTCCACCAAATTTACGTATACCAGATGGCTACGAGGCTTTGGTGACTGGATTTGGTGTTGTTGCAGTAAGTTGATCATTGTGCTATTCCTTATTAAGCATTAACACGCACATTACTGACCCCGAGTCTGGTCAATTCTTTTAATTGTTAAGTATTTAAGTTTACAGGGTCATTCAAATTAGTTAGCCAAACTTGTTTAACTAATTTGGAGCCATCCCTTACATTGACAATAATATTGGCGAGCCTAGATCCTTTAAATTATCTAATTTAAATCTAATTTAATTATATTTAAAATCAAGACATTTAGTAAAATGAATTATTTACACATGTTATTAATGATATTGGAACATAGTTTCCATACTCAACCACAAAAATTTAATACTATGAGTAAATATCTAAAATAATAGTATAAATTTCATAGTTAAGTTATTATTTATGGCAACAAACTAATTAAAATTGTTAACAAAATAGTAGGTATGTACGGAAGAGCTCATTCCCAGGGTAAACTTTACTTTTAAAATCTAATGGGAAGCTTCTTAGCACTTTACACAATTGTCATTAAAAAATTCGGCGGCTTCTCTTTAACACTTTTTTTGAGCCATTTTTTTTCCGATAATGGTGGCTGAAAAATCAATCGCCATGGTTTCCTTGTAAATTTGCTATCAAGCTTCTATTTATACAACTAAGTGGGTCTAGGTACCTACTGTCACGTGAAAACCTGGTGTGTTAGAGTGCCCTACGGGTTCCACGGACAAAATAAACAAAAAAGAAACAATTTGGAGTTATTTGGTTTTATTTAAATTGAAATTATAGAGTTTTACAACATTAGTATAAGAAAGATAAGCCCATCTATTGGCCCAAAGATATACTTATTGAGTTTAGGACACAAAACTAGTTCATCGGAGGGGCCGAACAATAATGGGTCCTAATATTGGTGTTTACACTTTAGTTCATAAGAAATACTTGCAATCTAGTATTTACCACCACTTTGTTGAATGTAAATAACTTATGTTATTTATCTAGGTCACACTGCCCTAATCAAATTAAAATTAAAGGACATGTACTACTTTTGTATGGAGGCTGGGTTTCAATTCGAACCTGCTTTGAACGGAGTCAATGTTAAATTTTTATGAAAGTTCATAAATAATGTAGTCTTTGTATAAATAAAATGTTTTTTTTAAAAGCCCCCTTTTAATGTAATTAATTTTTGAAATTATTATAACATTCTAAATAAAGTTGCAACCCACTGAAGTTTTTGGCTATGGCAACACTGCTCCATTTTATGTGAAATCAACGACTGGAAATTATAAGCCAATTTCAAATGTAATTTTTATTTAATTTTGAAGTATGACATCCTCTACTATATTGCCAATAACAATTACTTTTTAAACAAACGACGATGATTAATGTTGGAGAAAGTCTGCTTAATCATGTCTTATACTTAATTTTTATTGTTGTGATTTATCATAAAACAAAACATAATACGTCCGTTTTTCTTTTTTATTATTAAATGTTAAGTGACTTCGAGAAAATCGATATTATTTTTTCTTCTTCTTCTTTCCTTCTTGTTCCGAAACTGGATATAATCGATATTAGTGTTTTTAAACTTGGTCTGATTTTATATTCACCTACACCACTCGAGTTTAATAAACTAAAATCGATGTATGCTTAATCCAGAACAAGAAGTAAAGAATCGACGGTTAAAGTAATGTCAAGACGCGTCCGTTCAATTTTAATGTACTTTACACTCTTAAGTTGCTCTCAGGGTTATTTGAGTTACAGTTTCTTTAAGTATATGTATTTTTATAAAACGTTCAGCTACACATAACATATTTTAAATGTAATAGACATTTATCTGTAAAAAGTTGTTGAAATTGGCACTTACGTTGAATATAATAATCGTTTGTGCTACGATTTGCTGTATATGTCATAGTCTTTGAAATTAGCCAATTTGTCCATCAATTTCCAGCGGCAGATTTGTTTTAGGTGTGGCCACGGCATAATATTTCAATTCGTAAACGATTGACAGTGACAAGTGACAGAACACTGACAGTCAGGTAATGGTTTTTCTATTCCATTAGCCGAGCAAAGGAATCAATGCCATACATCGATGTAATTATTTCGTTAATTTTATTATAAAATCATTTAATATTGCTCTAAAATATATTGTTTATTAGTAAGTTTTAAAATTATTATATTTAAAATTATTTTTGGCAGTTATTTCTTTGTTTTATAGAGCAAAAAAAGGTAACGGAATATAAAACATCTGGATTTTAATTTTTTTTTTAAAATAAAACGGTGCTTTTAATATTTTTTTTAATTTTGCAGACCTAATCGAAATATTTTTCTCTATTAGAAAAACCACTTAAGATAGTTGTTCAAAAATGCAATGATTTTAGGCCCGTAAATATAACATCTCCTTTAGACCGACCTCTTTCTGGAGCTATTGATGATACCTGCGGGGAAGCCCAAGCTAAGCAGTGGCTAGCATTTGTGATGGTAGGGGTGATGTGCCGATAATATTATTCCCACGTGGTGGGCTGATCTCTCATGGCTTCAACAATAACAAAAAAGCTTCAGACTTCAAAATTTAATCTTATCAAAATTAAATAAAAATAAAAATTATAATTTCCCGTGCAGCTGAAATGAAAACGAAAGGCGTTAGGGACACGTTTCACACAGGCCTCTGTGGGACACGAGGCTTTGAAAAAATGGATGCAGAGAGGACACGACCATCAAAGCAGCATATGATTTTCAACTTACCACGTCATCGGTGACTAAATAAATTACATCTTGAAAACCATTTGATGACGCCTGCTCCCTCCCAACCCTGTATTACCATGTGCTGTGGTGGCATGGTAACCAGGTATTCCTGGCAAAATCAATCTGAAACAAGAACGAAAATCACAAGGGCTGCTCGAACTGAGCATTGAAGACATTCAAGCCTTGAAACCCGAACTCACCATCGACTTCTAGTATTGTAATACTGTGAGAAGCCTGCCATTGCATGGACATGGCTTCCAACAACCGTCCGAAAAGAAATTATTTATCTATCAAATAAGGTTTTATTAGCGTCCCTCTTTAAAATCTCCGATCCCCTCACCTGTCAAACACGGTGTTCTAGAACTCAAACAAAAAAAACTACTAAATTAAGAGATTCCTACCAAAACTTCGAAACCTGAAAATCCAAATCTTTACAAAACAACAAAATTACAGTCCTATTATAAATGCAGAGACATAATTTAACTATAAAAGCATAATTTTCAATTTATTAACACAGTAAGTAATTTTCAAAAACCCAATTTCATTGCCTAATTGGTAGAAGAAAAAAAGACAATCGACTTTTAATACATAGAATTCTACGATTGTTAATTTGAGGCATTACAATTGCAACACCCGACTGGTGTGCGCGTAATGTCATTGGACAATTAAGCTCTTTTTTATCGAAATACCATTTTCCGATAATAAAACAATTAAAAATTTAGGCAAGTTAAAACTTTTACCAATGTTCTAATTCATTATTAGGATGAAATAAACGATGTCTTTTATTTCAATGTAATTCTGCTGAGAAAGACAAGGACATATCGAGAGTGACGGGGACGAAAGACAGGAAGGCCCTATGGAATCCGCGCGAAAATTCAAAAGACAAATGCGCAAGATTTGATACGACCAAATCCACAACGTTACACTACTTAAAACAAAATACTCGAATAGGATTTGTACCTGTGCAAAACAGGAAACTTTGAACCCTGTTTCTATCCACTTCAACCATTAGGTATTATTATAACACCAATTCTTTTGCAGTCTAACGGATCAGCATCATCGGTACTCCTAGCTGCTCGGGTGAACATTGTCGAACAGGCAATGTGCGCTCGCGCATACTTTCGCTTGGCCACCATCACATCTGGCATGATCTGTGCCAGTGGCTCCAACCCTCCTAAGGACGCCTGTCAAGGAGACTCTGGAGGACCTTTGGTGGTCAACAACTACGTAATCGGAGTGGTTTCATGGGGAGAAGGATGCGCTGATGTTTTTTACCCTGGAGTGTACACTAGGGTCTCAGAATACTATTCGTGGATTCGGCAGAAGATGACTGAGATATAAATAAATTTTAAAACTCTACTCGTACATCACCGGTTATAACATGTCAACAGTATTTTGAAGCTATTGTCCGAATTTGTTTATACGTGTTATGTTTTTTATGGATCCCTAATTAACATTTTTTTTAATAAATATATTTACATCGGTGTTAAATCACCAGATTAGTGTTTGGTACTTAACCCAAAAAAGAGTGCAAGTCATGCTTATTCTACCAATGTAAAAAAAACATTTGTGCAACCAATATTGAAAAACGAAAATAATTACTTCTCAGTACTTACTATTTAGTAGGATTATCCAACGTACGTACAACAGACGTAATGTTATCGTCAATCGATTCAGTTATGTAAACATATCGATTGATAACTCGGATGAGCGACAATAGTGGTTGGGCAACCTAATTTACATACAAACAGCTTTCTACTGATGTTGCATGATACCGAACTAAATAGTGTCATTGACTTCACCGTCATCGTTTACTTGCACTTTGTCCTTATCGAGCGCTTTTCATAAGACAGCAACGCTCGGTGGCAGCGACGGCAAAGGCGCGGACGGGCAAACGTAAAGGCAAAAATATATGAATTTATGTGTTTTCATAGAAATAATTTTGAACGCAATAAACTTACAAATTAGACAATGTCATAAAATTAAAAATGTGTACGGCACGCGTTTTGTTTTTCCATTCGGCAGCAACAGCGACGACGCTATTTCCATTACCGTTGCCGTGTCGTCCAATGGAAAAGCGTCCAATAAGGACAAAGTCCAAGTAAACGATATCGATGATTTCAAAGTCTAATCGAATTAATTACTTTATAAGATAGTCAAGCAAGCAGATTACGCGAATGGAAGTGGCTTCTGGACTCTTGCTCCGTGCGGCCAATGTTCGGACATGTTCCGGCATACCTACGTCTCGGTGTAGTGGCATAATGATTCACCTTCAACGCAAAAGGCCAAGTCACGGGTTCCATTCCCGGTTTGGGTCAATTCAGAATACGACTTTTATAAGCCCCTTGCACAATTCTTTGACTAGTAGGTACCCACCTCGTAACACATGCATGTTGAAACCTTAGTTCGAGACAATGACAATTATTAGTGTGCTACTTACGTTTCTGTGGCGACAGAACTTCTATGACGAGTTAAATTACCGTACCGGTAAGCGCAGCGTAAGACGTCCACCCACAAGGTGGATAGACGACTTGGTAGGTTGCAGGAAGCCGCTGGATGCAGGCCGTTTCCAACCGGCCAATGAAATGATGAAATACGGCTGAAATGATGATGATGATGAGTTAAATTCTACACATGCGAAGCTGTGGGTAATTACAGGTATTGCACCAATTTTTTTATTTTTTATATTGACTTGCCCTAATTAGTTACCAATAGTTTTGCTTACTTTAATCTATTAATGTTCTCCTAATTGGCGCCATTAAAAACAGTAACGGTCTAAATATTACATTTAGTTGATTAAAATCTCTTACGGTCGTGACTAACGTGGATTATAAAAATGTTTATTGTTATGTTAATTGTGACAAAACATGGTGAGTTAATTAAACTACAAAACAAGATTAAAATTAGGCTTGTAAACTTACAACTTTATTAAATGGACTTTGTTAAATGTTTTTTTAACATTCAAGGTAAACACATAAACTCATGGTGCTATTAGCACTTATGAGTTATTGTAAGTCCACTTGTACAACCTTCAAATATCGACACTTAACTTAAACCGGGTTCCGAATGTCATTTAGTATCTGCCAGTTTGTGTGAAGTTGACAGGGACAGCAAATATTGTAATCCAGAATTGAGCTAAGAATGATGTGTAAGTGACCCATAAAACCTGTTTAAGTTACACAGTGGATTCATATACTTGGAATACGACTAAATTTATGTGTGGAATTCTTTTTTTTTATAAAAGTACCACTATACTAGGTCCAAAGAAATTTCCCCTTTCCATTGAAAATGATTATCTACTTTTACGATATAGTGTATGAGCATTTATTATATTTAAAGATTTTAATCATTTATTACTGCATATCATTAGCTTACTACTTACAAGGACAGAATTTTATTTTTACCTTGTCAAGAGAATATTCATTCACAGTTATGTGTATTCTGAATTGACCATTCAAATGTGGATTCGAGTCACTAGAGCTACTTATATACTCGGTAGAAGTGTTGAAGATTATAATGCCAAAAGAACTTCGGGGAAAACACAGCTCAAGTAACATCAACAATGAGCTGTTAGACGCCAATGTTGCCCCCAGTCCTGTCGTGGACGACCCATTTTTGATTATTTATTTACATTTTGCGTAATTCGTGGCTTACGTGTTGTTGTTTGTTAGGTAATAGTTACCTAATACTAGACAATCGATACAGTTTAGGCGCCCACGCATAACCTTCGATCGACTTAATTAGTATGAACGTAACATCTGATAATTTGTCTTTTAATTGTTAAGTAAACATGACTAGTAAAAAAAGTTAAAAATCAACCAGAGTATGTATATATTTTTTATCCCTCAATAGAGGAGAATCTCTATTTCAAGAATGAAAGTTGTGCCATTAAAATTATGTAAAGAAAATCTATCTTTATATAAATAAGTAAATAAATACAAAACCATACCAGGTTCAAAAATATTGACAGAGCAAATGAGGAGGTTTCTTTTTATCATCCTATTCGTAGCTCATTTAATTAATTAACTACCTATTAGCAGCTGCAATCACTGAGCTACCAGCTAATCTCTCATCATCAGCGGAACCCGCTGGCAGTTGCCCATACACATGAGTTCTCATGTGTCTGTTACTGTATGCAAATGAACTGTACATAACTTTTTTTAGATGAATACATTAAATACATATGTTATGATTAATAGCCGATCTAATGAACTGTCATGTACTATACTTGCGTTTGTAATTATAAAGCGTTGAATGTATAATTTAAAAACAACATTTAAGATTAGAGATTATACGAGTGTCTTAACGCTAGTGTTGACTGTGATAAATTTCAATCATTTCATTTTCTCAATGAAGTTGTAAGAAGTGGGTAAAACATATTTTTTAAAGATTAGATAGGAGTAGGTATTCGTAACACTCGTTCCCACTTCTGCATATACCATTGCAGAACCAGCACGCTGAGAGATATCCCCTGAGTCTTGATTTTCATGGTTCCTTAATTACCTACTCAAAGGACAAAACGTAAGCCATAAGCTATTTGTTCGTCCGCACGTCAGTTTTTTCTAGCTCGTAAACGGAAAAAGTTACAGACCTAAAACTTGGATGGCCTAAGAATACCTAGAAGGTTAACCCAAAACAGAACATTTATTTAAATTATAACGAGGTCTAACTAAGGAACTTCTCAATTACCAGAGTTATTTTACCCCAATAACGAAATTTTCCTAGAAGTACGGCTATAAATCACGCCTGTACTGAAAACAGTGTCTATTAATTACACAATAAACTTGTCAATTACACATATCCGAGTGACAGCGTTCGTCACAATCACTTCATACGCCCTTTGTGTGATTACGGTCTGTTATTATGGAAGCGGTCGATTGTAATTATTGTGTTGTGTTTTAGTTATAGTCCCTTAAATAAGGTAAGCTTTGGACTGGAAAATAGTCAAATATCGCTTCTGTATATAATATGTTTTTTTTTTTTGTTTTAAATAAAAGAGGCCATCTGATTTGGCTGATTTTGTTTTAAGTGTTTAATTAAATATTCACTCAAACATTTGCCCCTTGCGGGATTCGAAACTGGAAACGCCTGGCTTTGCAGAGTAATATGCAGAATATGCTCATGGTTGCCGGTGACGATAAGATGTCAAGAACGTGTTTATCGCTTGAATGTTGGATCTTCAATAATTTAAATAAATATAGTGTTTCAAATTAGCATTAGATCTGTGACAGATCTCTGTTGACAATTATAGTGATGCGCCCTAACGAATGTCGATCGTTTTTTGAGTAACGAGAAAGTTAATAAAGAGAGTTTAATCAATTATTGTCCATGTAATATTTTATTTTACACATTATTGAGTATTGTATTAAAGTATCGTTATAACACAAAACATGACAGACGCACTCTTACTAACGCCAGCGCCATTGTTAGGTTTTCACATCGAAGAATCGATGACCGCACCGATTCATCGATTTCTTTGCATTATAAAATTATGCATTATGGCATTGACAATTTCGTTTCGACATTAACGTTTTCGCAGTGATCTATAATTAAAAATTTTTTTTTGATAATATTTAATTAGTTACCTACTTGTGAGCTGCGTGAACTGGAAAATGTGAAATGTCACCGAACTCATTGAACACTTGAAAATAGTGTAGGTAACATGTAATTTACACAAAAATAAACAAAAATTCTAAAAAACTAAATATTATTCCTAAGTCTTATTCATATATTGTTGAATTAGAGTTTTTGTGGTTAACCACAGAAGTTATACAGTAATGCACAGAAGCCTAACCATGAACTCTAAACAGTACTTAAGCATTGTTGTTTATACGTCAAACCATATAGAAAAAATAAAACAAGGTGACTTAGGTAATCTACACAGGGTTATTTGTAAAACATCAACAACCTCCTAGGGGCTGATTCTGGTGCTCAAATACAAAAACGTTTTCTATGGGACCAACATTCAAATCAAAAAAATATTGTTCACTGCTCCATTCAAACTGATGTCAGCTGGTCGGCGGCTTAGTATGGGGAAGTGAATTTTTTTTTGCGATTTCAATGTTGGTCCCACAGAAAAAGTTGTTGCAAGTATTTGAGTACCAGAATCAGCCCCTAGGAGGTTGTTGATGTTTTACAAATAACCCTGTATAAATACAATCGTAAACTGATTGACTGGATAATACAATACATCCACGCACAGCCCAAACCGCTGAAGCCAGAGACTTGAAATATTGCAAATAGATACCGTTTTATAGTGTACGTATTTACTAAAAAAAGATTTTTAGAATTTCCACCCCTGGTACAATAAGGAATGAAAGTTTATATAAAAGTCCGTCAGTTTTAAAGTTAAGATCTTTAAGTTTTATGTTTTGATTGACGAATAAAAATTTATGTAGCCTGTATATGTGTTTTAACTCTACATAAAGAAATTGCCTTGATGCTCTAAAGTATAAAAAAGGGACATTGTGATATTCCTGAAGAAATTATAATGCTCGAAACAAACTGTTCCCAAATTAGGCACATTCTAAAATGAATACATTCAGCTAATTCTGCTTTTTTAGTTCGCCTCGTTATGACAAAATAGTCATACTATCTTACTAAAGTGCATTTCATGTTTAGTACTAGAACTACTCGATAGATGGCGCTGAGCACATTTTTAAACGCGGTATTGTTTTTTAATAGACTAATAAGAAGTACATTGATGTCTTCCGCGTCAACCTATACGCCACCTACTTGATATTCATTTATTTACAATTATTTTTTTACCGTTTACTGTCTATGTAAAGTTGTATTTTAAATATTGTAATTGTATTACGTTTTAAGTTAACATTGTAAAATATTTTTAAATCTACATTCACGCTAGCGAAGCCGCTGGCAAATGCTATACTACTATAAGAGGTCATGGTTTGGCCTCACTTTTGTGTGACTTTCGAATTTGCTAAAACTAACTTTCTATGTTATGGATCTGTTATTCCGTCTAAAATGAAGACATTTTTAATTATCATCTGACTTGTCTGCGGTATTTACTGGCGATAACGGTTATTAGTATTAACACAATTATAGTTATAAATTAATGAAAAATATTTAAAGAAATTCACTATAGAGTGTGTGCCAATATTGAATGAAAATATTCTCAATATCGACATAGGCATTTTTTATGCGCCGGCGCAACATAAAAGTGGATCATTATACAACTGAAACTACAAACTTGTAACTTGTTGACAGATTTTAAACAAAATCATCCGAAAATATTTATTTTACAATGAAACGAACTTTTAAAGATTTATTCATAAGTATAGTATGTTATTAATTTCCATAGCTATCTTCAACCGTTGAAACTCATCAATAAATTCATGATTGAAAGATTGAGTCCAAACCAGTAGTAATGTGAGGTCATGATATTTAACTGATTGGAAACAAGTCCAACGATAAATATGCATGTTATATCACAAGCACATTTGTCAGCAAGCTTGATTTTATTAGATACATTAACATATTTATTAATGTGTATTATTTGACAGAGACAAGATAAATTGATTGTTGTAAATACACTGATGTCTTAATCGATTACAGTTAGTCGTCTTAATGTAATTTAACACCGAACAATCGCATTTATTATTGTCTAGATTTCTGTTCATCATCATCACAATCAGCCCACGTCAGTCCACTGTTTATATTTCTTATAGTATAAAAAACTTTAAAAACCGTTTTATTGATAATCATGGGGGCCGTCAATATGAACTAAATGAGCCTTAACATGAAAGAAATTAAGTCAATGAAGAGTTCCACTATCCATACATAGCTACATCATCAAAACAGATCGTCGATGTCAAATTGTAAATATATTATAAGTATTGTCATCCAAATTACTCAAACTTACAACGATTCAAATCGATACCACAATTAGAAGTAGGTCAAACTTTAATTCTAATATTTGATTATAAACATATAAATTAAACTAATAATAAAATGTTGATTCAAGAGGTAAACGCTTAATATTGACAATACCCCGAAACCTATATTTTTAAGGCTACTGTTAAGACTTTTTTCAATGAAATACAAGCTATCGCTGTGTCACTTCGTATCATTAATTTGCATTTGTTTCTCCCTTGTTTACTCAGCTAGAGCTTATCCGTCACATACTACAGATGAATTTTACAAAGTGCAACGTAAATGTTTTTTTAAACCCCCGTCAGCGAGGGCTGTGCATTGATTGATCGCCTTATTTGAATGAGCTGAGACGACGATCTGCATTATCCAATTAGAATACATCTATACACTTAACACTTGCCAAGGTACGAGGTTCTGAATTTAACGCGTAAACATTTTTTTTACGCTATACTTAACTTAATGAGACATCAAATTTTTTTGATAATATTTTATTGGATAGGGACCATATTTAAGTAGGTTATATTTAAATTTCATCCCCTTGGCATCGCTTGACTTTAATATGATTACTTACCTGTTTTTAGTTAAAGTCGTTTTTATTATTCTGTATTCTTTTTTATACCAAATACTTTCTTCTACAACGCTAACGTTTCAACATTAAAATAAATAAACATGCGCAAAAACGACCTAATTAGAATTTTTGGAATTGCTACTAGAATTCTGATTGTAAGCAAATACTACAGCTGTTGTCTGCTGAAAAGCTTAAAATCTTTGCAGACCATACTTACTTAGCTGGTTTATTGTAGTCCCGGTGATTGTTTGATGTTTAACTATATTTTTATTAATTTTTCCTCACATTTTATTGTTACTGTTATATTGCTTTCGTGTGAAAGATGAAATAAATAGTGAGAGATAGCAGAAAGAAGCAGGGCCTAGCACAACCTGTAAGTAAATAAGAAAATAAAGATGACTAACAAAGAGCTTTTCGTTTGGTCAACTCTACGAATACTGACAGTGCAAACTCAGAACAAAATATTCAATAGGTACTTACTTATTTAGACCATCATTATTACTGAAAGAGCATTATTTATATTTAAATCAATCAATATTGATCCACTAAATATTACTTATTCAAAACTTTAAAAGAAGTCATCTTTGTTAAATACGGTGAAAGCTTCCGATACTCGCTCGTAATCCGTTTCCTCATTGAGGACTAGGACATTGTTCTTCGCGCCTTTATTAGCCATTGAAAAATATGACTTACTGAATGCCAATAAGCCTTTATTTTGGTTTCACTGCGTTCTGAGATTAAGGACTTTGTCAATGTAAGCGGAGAAATTATTTACGACACCCCCTCATTTATGAGTTTTCCGTCTTTTTCCGTTGCATAGAGCAATGTATAGGGTTGTCTCGCTCTGTCGAGTTGTAATAAATTTGGGGCGACTGTGAATTAACAATACCATAGTCATAATTCGCCAGCCTGTTGCGGTGCGTTTATCGGGGTGTTTGACGAGGCAATATTGATACTTGTAAACTGCATTGTAACGTTATATCTGGTATAATAATGTAGATTTGAGTTCAATGAATCAAGTCACAAAACTGTTTGTTTGTAACACCTAATACATAAAAATTATCAGTAAATTAATAAAATAAACAAATCTTAAAATATATTGCCGTAGAATGCTCATTTTTCTTTATTTTATGAACCAGTATGTTATAAAATAAAACACCTTACAACTTTAAAACTATTTCCTTGTACATTAATTTTAAAAAAATCAAATTAATCATTATTGCAAATTCTTTAAGATATTCCGGAATAGAAGATGTACCGAAAGATACATAAACGACAACAATATGTCAGTCGAAATCTGGCAAGTCATTTAGGACTACACCTGTTATAATACTAAAAATACACAAATATATGTACTATCATAGAACATAACTTCCTTTTTATGCATTCGAGTTAAACAGTATCGATATCGACAGATGGCAACAAGTCGCACATCCCTAGCCAGCTGGCGAAGCGTACGCCACTCAATTCAGGGGTGGCACTACTCAGACAGCAATAACGTATACACAAATAGGTGTCAAGACTCGACGAGCGTCTTACTCGGATCAATTCTAATCTCCGTCGTCACGGGCTCGGTGACGCGACGGCGACAACTAGCTAACCTCACCCAGTCAGTCATAACCAAAGCTCGTCTTTGTTCTCGTATTGTTTGGATTAGTACCGATTATCATCACTCTGTTTGATCATTTGTTTGATATGTTTGCATGTTATTATCATTTTGGGTTTTGTTATTGGTATCTTTAAGCTCATATCAATACGTGAACAATATGTTACATATTATTTACTTTAAATGAATACTAGTTTGTAAAAATATTTTTGTGTTACATCATTACTGTAAATCATTGCAATGTTACATAAGCTTCTATTATAATCAAAAAATATTATTTATTTAGAATTAGGCCTAGTCTAATAATAATAATTAAATTTAAGTAATTAAAATTATTGAATTAGTAAATTTTGTAACAAATTGTATATATGTCAATATTAAATATAATAATCGTATTATATTTATTACCCAATCAAAACCCCAATCTGAATATGACAGTCTGTGGCGTCGATATGTCGCCAATATTCAATTCGATTAGGCTGTTGAGCGCCTAAACCCACCAATAAGTAAGTGTAATGCTATAGTCCCTCGGCCTATTACCTGGCAATTTCACAGAACAATCTACGTCGGGTCGCGTCGACAGCACACAACGATGTGACACACACGAGCTTTGTAGCCGAGAGGGACGGCGCTCCCGCGATTTGTTTACACAGTGTACCTTTCCCTTTCTCGCGCGCCTGTGTGCGTGCCATCTGGCGGGCGGTGCGGTGGTAGCCCTGCGCCTGTGTTAGTGCTGCCCCCACACCCAAACGCACCCCGTTTCAGGGTAGTTCGCCGGTGTGTGCGTGACCCAGTCGAATAAATCTAGTGTAATACATACAAACATATTGGTGGCGTGGCGTGTCATTTTTACGCTTGTGTTGTCGCTACTTGGGGTTCTTTATGCGACGCGATGATATTATTATTCTAACGATTACGACATCCTTTATGCTTACAATAAAATAATTAATAAGGGATGAAGAGCATTGTTGCGCGCAGCTCGTGATCGGTATCAGGGCACTTACCTTCATTCACGCTTTAGAGAGGTTACGGAGGAGTTTAATAACATGTTTATTGTAATAGCTGGGCTATTGTTTATAACTGAGCTACCAATTTATTATTGCTTTACGTTTAATGGCCTACAAACAAAGCGTCATAATTGAATCTTATCTATCAGTCATAATCATAGGTTAATATATTGAAGAGATATAAAATCATTGGATGATAAATCATTCAAATAGCAGATACAATTTAACTCTATTTTCCTACTTTTAAACTTAATATTGTACTGCTAAACACATAAAACAACGAAGTGAGTTTCGATAAATATTTTTGTGCGTTTTAAAAGCGATAAATCTCGGTAGTTTTTGTTTGCAAAGAAAGCGACTGCATGAATGAACCGCAGCTCGGATGCTGCGATTAGTGAGGTCAAAGACTAAGTATCGATAAGAGATGAACTATAATTAGTTCCATTTCTCACAATAAACAATTAAGACAACATTAATGGTGCATTAACATTTTGTTT
Source organism: Anania hortulata (assembly GCA_963576865.1). Lineage (NCBI taxonomy): Eukaryota > Metazoa > Arthropoda > Insecta > Lepidoptera > Crambidae > Anania > Anania hortulata. The sequence continues at coordinate 12,696,609 of OY756396.1, read as the reverse complement.
GTCTGGTTTGAAGCAAAAGATACGAGAGTTATTTTATTAATGCAATTATTAATTAAATCGCCAGCTACTATTTCAATAAAACTATTATTATCAAATTTTATCTAAAAGTAGTTAAACCCATTTCGTACTTTGTAGAGAACTATGGAAAAAACATATTTTGTTAATACAAAACAAAGATGAAAATCGGATGAATGACCTTTAACTTTTTGGGTAAGTTGACCTTCCGTTGACTGTACCTAACCTAAGTTAGCTTAGTTAAAAAACACACACAGCGCTGTCATCGAATTAAATTTAATACTTTACATTACTAATGGTTAAAGTTTAGTAAATTTATTTATTTAAAGTAAAATATATTACAAAATATAACGTAGACGTTATTTTGTGCATGTGGAAAATTAAACATATTTTTAAAAATACCAACTAAATGGCTTCTGGTTTGTCTACCAAAATATCACACGGACCTTGGTGCCAGTACTTAATAGCCTTTTTTTTTAAAAATAAATGCAATAGAACGAAAAGTCTATAAAAGTCTCGCAGGTATTAAACAAGCAAAATACGATGATTAGTCTTTGACAGAACAGTTGACAGGGCGCTCAACCCCCGTTAAGTTTCACAATTACGCCGCATGCTTCATTGTGACGACCCTGCCTCTCCACCTATTGTGCACGTCAAACCGAAGCCAGGCAACCCTGACCCCTCCGAACGTCAACCGATACCCTCTCTCACCCTTTCTATCTCAGTAGCAAAAGGACAAGGTAGCTCTACCTACACTGGCCACTGATATACAAATATATTATTATCCAGCCCTGTTCGGTGTTCGTTCACAAATATCAATAACGAATTACCGTTTCGGCCAGATTTAAAAGTTAACGATCGAAGTTTTAAAAAGTGTTATGGCTTTATTTGGGGTCAATTCAAATACACGGATTACGTTTCATCAATATAGAAAAGGATGGAGTGTTAATAAAAGCCTTTTAGGAGTCAATAACTATGGTAACCTTCGTAAATTTGGTATATTTTTTGAACTTCTAAATATTAGTTCCGTTTTGGAGACATAGATGACGTTACTTGTTTAACAAACTTTGTTAATTAAAAAAAATATGATCGCGCTTCATGATTTTATTACTGTTTTGAATAATATTGAATAGTTTTAGGGTCTCGGTAAACTTTCTCGATTGGTAAAATTAAGTGCCCTCTTAAAAGTGGGGCGCGATGGTCTGAGATGGCCTCATGGCAGACAGCTTCGTAAATTGTTTTATCAACACTGATTAGTAGTGTTCAAAGGGAAATAATTAGAGAACTTTGCCCTATCAAACTGTCGGTAAAAGGAGCTGACGGTGTTTTATAAATACAGGCCCCTTCAAGTTTTGCCTAAAATCATGTTAAGTCTTTTGGAATTTAAACATTTATACTCAAAAGATTTTGTTGGTGAGATTGCTTAGTTTGAGTCACTCAAGTGTAACAAAGCAGAAATTAGTAATGATGAGAACTTTAATTTATTGTTGTTGAAATTATGCTTAACATTTAGTGAATACCTACAATCTTACAAAATTGTATGCTATTTGCTTAAGTCCTATTTTTTATGATTATGAAATTTCTGCATAAATAAAAAATATGATAAAGTGAATTTAGTAAACTTTTTATAGTGAATCAATAAGCAATTTATCATAAACTAAATAAAGTATTAGTTCGCTACATACAAAATAATCTGTCAATGAAATCAAAAAACCAATTACACAGTCGCCTCACGCACTCCTAATGTTTCATCTGCAAACTTCGCGTTTACTACAGTAAATACAGATCTAACTAAAGAGACAATATCTCCGGCGTTAAAAGGCCAGCCGAGTAGACTGTGGGAGGGGTGAGAGGGCGGCCACCCTCCTTGCGAAATTACTACATTTTGAAGGGAACAACTTTTTATGAGAATAAGCCGCTGCTATGAATCTCGAATTATAAATGAATCGGGTGGCACTACTACTTTTCGTTTTTTTTAATATTACACTTTTTTCGAAACTCTTTTGGTTTTTTAAGTATCCAGGTAATTAATAAAAAAAACTTCTCTACTAGTGATTGGTCCCAAACTTTGGACGTAACTTTGAAGTATTGTAATGACATCGCGGCCGCTCGGGTGCTCTCGGAGGCGGTCGGGGGCGTTCGGACTCAGTCAATAAGGTGCAATGCCCGCCCTGGGTTGCCTACTCGACGTTATGCTGGACCAGGGATACCAAATAAGGGAATTTACCCTGCAATGTGGGAAATGGGATTTTTATTGTACCTATTCGTAAAACCTTTTTCAATGACTTTATTGCATCAAAATTTTTGTATTGGGTTATTGGGTCTGATACATGTATACGATTCCCATTCGTATATTTTTTATTTGAGCATGTTTAAATTTTGGGGCAATAATCTTTTTCTTGTCATGTTGGAAATACCTTTATTCCGCTGTAGAAAAAAGATTTTAATAGTAAATTAGTCAAATAACTAAGTATTTTTGCATTGAAAATTCTCAGTAATTACATAGCTCTAAATTATGCAGAACTTGTGCTATGGCGGTAAAGAAAAAACATTTAGATATTTTTTCTTTGAAAGGGAGAAATTTTTTCATAAACTGGTCACCCAACTGCGCCACAGATGAGATTCTCTACGGGTCGAAGGGTGTGAAGAGGCGCTCCGGCTCAAATCCCGTTAGGGATAATTGTGTCTCTTTTATTTACACCGCGCCTTTATGACTCGATGGAAACGATTCCATTTTAATTTTCGAACGATTGTGTATTTCCAACGCTGCAACTACAAACCGAAAATTGCATAATGGCGCCTTTAGGGCCCATCCAATGAAACCCGCGTCAATAGTAACCAGTTCTAACAAAGTTTTAAAGACAACGATCATTGGCAGTTGTGTAATCAACCTTGACTTTATTGAACGCTCTACTATACTCTCTTAGATAATCGCTTTAACAAATCGCACCCGAAGCAGGTTTAAGGCCCAATGATCTAGTAATAACAATTAAAAGTTGGTGTTGCGAAACTAGTATGGACAATAAACTTGTATAGAGCAACAGGTAGAGACAATTATATGTGTCAATTGTAATATAAGTCAAAATGTTACGTAACACAACGTGAGATGTCCCTGTGGGCGGCGGGAACGGAATGCCGGAGGAAAGCCGGCGGCCTTGACATAAAAATATTTGGTGCGCTTACCTTAGCTGTCACAGACGGGAAAAGTTACTCCAGAATGTGTTAGAAAGCCACAGTACAAAAAAATGCTATGAGGTGATTTTTTAGGCTGTGGTTAGAGATAGAGTGACGAGAACAGTTATTGAGCTTTCACGCGCTGCGCCGGCGCTTATCGCTGCACGGTAATTAAGTCGCGCCGTAGTCGCGTGATTCGAACTAAACGGTCACTGTGAAGGAGGGTACGTTTCGGCTTACTTACACTTAATAATATTTTTGTATTTAGTCTTATTAGATGTTGCAGATAAGCTTTAAATTCTTATACTCGTAATGAACACACATTTTGTGTTTGTTATACATATAAATGTAACTTCGAGTATACTCTTACCTCTAATACAGGATACAGACAGAATGGAATGAAATGAATTGACAATAGTCGAAATATTTATGACCACGTTAGTGGCTACAGGGAATGGAAAACATTCACCGCCCGACCGTAAAACGTAAATGTTAAAAAGTTTGCCTTTTTTATTTCGGTTGAAAACGAAAAAAGCAAACAGACGATTAAAAATGATCCACGTGAATGTATTCGCGCGGACAATATTTTAAAACAAAATGTCACACGCTATCCACGAGTGCCCCCCTCCCCCCGTCTGGGGAGTGGGGCTGAGACGGGCGGCCCCACTCGAGGGGGACCGTCATTGTGGACTGTGGTGTCGTAACTCCGCGAACTTTTTAATTTACAATTAGGTAGCTTCCCATTTCTGTGTCCTATTTAGCTCTCGTTTTTCCGGTAGCCGCGGCTGCGAATCGTAATTAAAATTTATTTATCACATTACACCGCCCTGAATCTCCCAAGATATATCTGATGAAGGGAACCGTTTGAGATTAACCGCTTAAGAAGTTGCGGGCGAGAAGAAAGAATTGCTCGTTTCGGGTAAAAAAATTGTTAAATAAAGTCTTATTTTTTCTTTACGGGAAATCAAGGTTCTTACTTACAGTACTTACTTCTTAAAACTCGGCTTCAATTTTGTTATTTTTGATTACGCGGAAGTGTACCAATTTAATTCAAGGAACCTAAATTTTATAACTATGATGATATATGAGCGTGTAAAACCTAATGTAATTACTAGCTTACTAATTAGTTTTGAGGTTAATAGTTATTTTAATTAAGTATATCGTCATAGTTCATAAGCTCTGCTTAGTTAAGGACTAGATGTTTTAATAAGTGTGTTGTAAATATGCATCCAGATTGTGGGTACGTTTACAATAAAATTATACGTAATGGTGAACTCATACAACGTCCTTATCTATTATTTTATTTGCTTTAGTTTTTGTAATGTTCCGACTTCCAAATATTTTATCTTACTGTTTGCCCACATTGTTCTGACGATAATTGTCACACAATTGTCACAGTTTGTGCCATCCCTTAACTGCAGGGTGCTTTGTGCCCACTGTGACGAAGGCCAGATAATTAACTTGTTGGTACGTGCATGCGCATGCCGGATGCATTGTGCACTTTCGGCGGCTTATTTGTTTATGTTTGGTACAAGAGATGAGGACTCGCGGGTGTATAGTATTTTTTTGGCTGTGCAACCAGCACAGTCTATCCCGTTCATTATGTTGGCTGTTTTACCTGCGTCATAACTCTTAACAAACGATTTCGCACACTGTAAATAGTCACCAACATATCTACTTTGAACATGTAGATAAAGTAAATAAACTACAGCAATTTTTAAACGACATAATTTCAAATGACATTAAACATGATTCAGGTTACGGAACTTCAACTTAAAGGTGATTCCAGCCATACTTCTTTTCGTGGTTATCCTAAATTCTTCTTCTTTCGATGTTGATAATGACACAGGCTCATCCATGACTGGCAGGGAACAAACCTATCACTGAGTTTGGTTAAGGAAAAAAAAATCTTGATCGTAGACGATTTTGATAGAAGATTCGATCCATTAATGCTGCTGCTGAATTGTTTAATATTTTATTCTGATGTTCCAAAAAAAATATTATAAAAATCCTAGTAAGGTGCCTAACCATAAACCCTCCCATAAGTAACTTAGGTTCGTAGTTTTTAAGTCACAAAAAAACAAGGTTGAAGTATGTAATACTGTTTGAAGAGCTCATGGTAAAGCTCCGAATCCATAGTTCGTATACCAAAATTGACACTACCTAAATTATTTAACGCTGTCCTCTTTCTCTCGGCACTTGCGGAGCTCCGGAGCGCTCGCCTTGACACCTGCACCGCACCGCTGGTATATCCGATCATACTTAGGTTAGCGGTCGCTCTTCAGCTTCAACAATACGGAGTATTGTTTCATTTATGTTAGTAGCACCCTAGATTAAAATTTTGCAACCTTTAATTGGCGATAGATGGATTCAGGTTATTGGTTTTGTGGTGTGTAGACATATTAGCGTCAGTGTACTTAGCTTGATTAAAAATTTTGTTGACTTACAAAGTATTTCCTATATCTAAAATTTTATTAACAAAGTTGCTTGCCTTTAGACCATATTTACCATAGTCTTATTATTACATTAAGTCATGATGTTGGTCATCCTAAACAAAACAAATTTAATATTATTTTAATACTTAAATGTTGACAAAATTCTTTATAAATAGCAAGCAAATAACTGCTTGGATACTATAATATAATGTATGTGACTAGTTTCACCAACATCCAGAATCCACACAGTCAGTAATCGTTGTCAAACAAGTCAATATCACGCCCTTAAGCCACAGCTACACGCTGCGAGTATCTCCCAACTCGAGAACAAAAACATTAGCGAGCAGCGCAAGCGCAACGCAAGCTGCGCCCACTCGCACGTGGCATTGGCCCTTTCCGCCATTTGCAGCAGGTAAAGATTTTTTATGCCTGAATTAGAAATTTTGGAATATTCCACCCGCGTATCGGTCGCACTGATCGTAGTTTCCATTCAAGTGTCGTACCTTCCCACGCATTGTGGATTTTTGTTGCATTACTAACGATATGATAATTCTATGCCAATCAGAAGCCGCCAAACTGTTCGCCAGGTAAACTAGAACTAAAAACACCACAGGGTTGTAGGAATCCGATAAAAATAAATAACATTAGAGATAATAATGAAGCAAAATTTGAAACCAATCGAGCAATCTGAAAGTCATTGGGATAGGCCTATGCTCAGCAGTGTTCTATGGCTGAAATGATATAATGATGAAAATTTGAAAAACGACTCCAGAATAAAGAGTTTTTTGATGCATGTGTCAATGGCTCAAAGTAGAATTTCACGTTCTTTATTTACTGTTCATCGTCTAAAAACTATAGGTACTCTTACAGGGATAAATCTAAATTGAATTACGCATTACATTAGTCGTAACAAATCCGCCATTTTTGTTTCCAGTAGCATACTCGTAGTTGACTCGCAAAGTTACTCTGGGTTATTTTTTGTGGTTGTTAAATTATGACGATTATGTCATTCGATACTGAAACATGATCGTTACGACGAAACCAATGGATGACATTGATTATTTGTATTGATTTTATCGCGTTGTGTTGTGACAGCTTTGATGATTATTATCAATCTTTTTATGTATTTATAAAACAAATTCTGGTTAGTTACGCCATTTATAAGTCAAGAACGGCTAGACCGATTTTTATGATCTTTGATTTGTCTCCGCCCTGAATAGCAGAAAAACTATTAAAACATCGGAAAAATTAACAAAAAAAAAAATGAAGAGGCGGTACTGAGTTCGCCAGACATAGTAGGTATACAAATATATTTCTACTAGTTAGATATAGTTTACAAATATATTTCAGTTTATGTCAGTGAACGAGGATATGAATGTAATTCGTTCTTTGAATATTTATCTAGCTCCGCCTGAAGGCGGTCCCTTAATATTTATAAAATTTGTAATAATTTGGACATTTACGAATGGTCGCGTCACGGGTGCAACATTCCGATTCCCTAATTTGTGGTCCTTTCTGTTTTATGTTTTTTGTTCGCCAGGAAGGTGGCGGGTTTCCAAAGGTCTTTTTTGTTGGCCCCGACAAAAGGCCGCCCTAACGGTATCTGTTGCTGCATCCTTCGCTGCCTGGTTTCTTATCATTGCGAAGCCAGGGAATCGTTTCGAGAATGTTTTGAAATAACCTAATTTTATCGTTATCGACCTTTATGTGGATTTGTTTTTGCAGAGATTATTCTCGCAGAACAAAAATAAATACTAGTCGAGAAAATTGACAACATAAAATAATTTGATAACTAAATTAATAAATAATACGTTCAGTAGCTTGAATGAAACCACTCATCAATTTAGGCGACAATAAAGACAAAACTAATAATAACAATTAATGATGGTAGGACAAACTTTTTTTACACTAATAAACCGATTACTTCTTTCCACTTACCCAGTTACATAAATATAACTGCATAATGTAATGCAGTAAATTGAAACTGTGTATTTAAAATAATAAAAACATCATTAAAATCAACAACTTACATTTTAGGTACTTAAATATAATAATAAATAAATTGACGGTGCCTAAAAATAAACCGAGCTGGATTAATTTATTTACCTCTGGGATGGCATGAAATCGGAAGGGTCCCGGAGGAGTGGCTCCGCGTCTAGACGTAAGTCTGATTTTCTCTACATCTCCAGTAATACGTATACCTACAGAACCGTGGAATTGAAGCACAAAACAAGTTAATATAGAAGGACCACTTCACACAAAGTCACCACACCACAGTACGTATCAATATTTTTCTTATATTCTGAGATAATGTTTATTCTCTTTTACAGTTCTTGGGAAAGTTACAACTAGAAAACTTTTCAACAGAATTAAATACTCGTAGATAACATAGTTCGGAAAACTACGTAACGTCTTCTCGTCCAAAATAACTCAGAGCCTAAAGACGAAAGTCTACAACCAGTGTGTGTTACCAGTGATGACATATGGAACTGAAACGTGGCCTCTTACTATGGGCCTCATAAGAAAGCTCAAGGTTGCACAGCGTGCTATGGAAAGGGCTATGCTCAGCGTTTCTTTGCGAGATCGAATCAGGAATGAGGAGATTCGTAAACGAACAAAAGTTGCTGACATAGCCCAACGGATAAGCAAGCTGAAGTGGCAGTGGGCGGGGCACATAGCACGTAGAACTGACGGCCGATGGGGCAGAAAGGTTCTGGAATGGAGGCCACGTACCGGCAAGCGCAGCGTAGGACGTCCACCTACAAGGTGGACAGACGACCTGGTAAAGATTGCAGGAAGCCGCTGGATGCGAGCCGCTTTCAACCGGCCAATCTGGAAGTCACTGGGGGAGGCCTATGTTCAGCAGTGGACGTCCTATGGCTGAAATGATGATGATGATGATGAGATAACATAGTGCCTTGACTTGACTGAAAGCTGAATAAAATTACTGATTACAAACATAGATGGAGCAACAACTGTGGAACCTCTCCAATAGGTGATCTCAGCACAGTTCAGCCGTTAGGCTCGCCCGATCTGAAAAGGCCTAAAATGTTCACACCGCGCCAATGCGCCAACGCACATGCACAAAGCTTTAGCTTTATTTTAGGATGAACAATGGAGCGAGCCTTCCATACCTTTCTCCAATGTGCTTGCCTCTGCAATATACGTATACTATAGAACCAGAATTGCAGTGATTGCTCAGTGTGGTTTAAAACTGTCCTTATATTTCGTTTTTTGCTTAATTGCCGCTATTGTGTTAGTGGGGAGGTTCGGAAGTTTAGCGTTTCGTTTTAGTACAAGCTTTTGTCTTGGACTTTTAATGGAGGTTGGTAAAATGGTCGCGAAGTTTTCTAGCATAGAGCTCACAATGTTAAGTCACACTAATAGAATATGCGTCAATCCAAAGCTGCGCTATTTTGAGTTTGATCGGATCAGAACTATTTTTTTAACATAATTTGTAAATAAGAAATGAAAATGAAAAATGTTTTTTCAGTATTTTTACATACAAGTGGCTGGAGTCTCCATTTAGGTATGATACATGTGTTTGGAGATTTATTGACTTAATTTATTTACTTAACAATAAGCCACAATTATACGCTGATGATTCTACTATTTAAATACAACCTTTCGAATTAAAAAATATATATATATAACATCCATCGATCAGCTGACATCGATTTGTGTGGAGAAGTTTATTTATTGGTAAAGTTGTATTTGGGCAGTAAAGTCACCCCCAAATGGCAATTAGCTAGATAAATTAGGACCTAATTTAAAATTAATAACCTCCACACTATAATTATTTATTTTAATTATATATTAACATATTTATTAATTGTTTATTTCAGACCATCACAGTCTATACAATATTGTGTTAGTAACAATATACTTAAAGTCTATGTTAGTATCAGACAAAAAACCGGTTCCTGGATCCATGCAGATGAATATGAATCCAGTGCTTAATGATAGGACACGATGGCCTATCTTTGATAACCAAACCAAATTATGCAACGCGAAGGATAAAAAGTAATTTAAGTATTTAAAAATTAAAAAATTAAGATAATAAGTAAATTTTATTTTTTAAAAAACCGACTTCTTAACACTAAAATGCAAAAAATAATCCTAACACTTATTAAGTACCTAATCAGTTACTTTTGGAGTCGGTGCCAGCCGATGAGAGATTCAATGTTTTTGTTTTCGTTTTTTTTTTTTAAATAAAATATAATTATTTCTACTTATTTGTAGTAGTCTATTTTTAGTGATAAATCCTAATCTAACTGCTGAACACCGATTTCATCCCCTATTTTCCTACCCATAGGGGTGATTTTTATTTTGCAAACTTTTATCATAGCATCTTTATAAGCTATTCAATAAAACAAAAATCATCAAAATCGGCTCATATTTGTCGAAGATAGGTAACAAGAACCACAACCAAAATATTATCTGGGTATATATTTGTTGATTTTCTCAAAAAGTTCTAAATCAATTTCGATAAAATTTATATGGGACCACCTCTAAAGTATGATCTACCAAACAAAAAAATAATCATTAAAATCGATTCATAATTGGCGGAGTAATCGCGTAACATACATACAAAAAAAAACATACAGTCGAATTGAGAACCTCCTCCTTTTTTGAAGTGGGTTGAAAATGACGATTTTGTGTGGCTGTTCATAAAATCTATTCCATTGCCTACTTATCATTGTTGCATTTAATGTTACCTAGTTATTAAAGGATTTTTAAAAGAATCAAAGTTTAAGAACATTTCAAAAAATATTAAGTACTTATCTGCAACATATTTAGTCGAGATGAAACATTGTTACTGCAGTAAGTGCTCCATCTCTAATATTTACTCCTGTTATTTATAGAGATACGCCGATGTTCCGTTGCATGGAATCGTTGGTACGGCCGAAATAGCTTTATTAGTTCACGAATAGACGGCTACCCCCCTGTTTTCAATTTTAGAACGAAAACTAGGAATAACCGCTATAATTTGAACTCATTGTTGTCTTTCGACGACCCTATATGCGTAGTCGCGCAGTATTAAGCTTAGAACGCAATGGGTCCCAGATTCGATCCCTGGTTCGGATCAATTTAGTACGAAAAGCAGGTAAATAAATTGTACACTGTCTGATGTCTCCGGACTACAAAGCCAGTTGAACTATTTTTTTTATTTTAAAATCCGATTTGATTAAAGGTTGTAAAATCAATTTTCGTCTCAAAACTTTTGATTCTTGATTGAATAAAACAATGTAAAATAATAATCACATTTACATATTTATTTCTTATACAATTAACGAAGACATTATTTAAAAAATCAAACTTTAATCATCATTATCAGAATCGAATGTGACGGACATGTCAGAATCGGAGTCACTACTATTCTCAACCTTAACTTCGACCTTGATCACCGATTGATCCACGGTATCTTCCATTAATCCATCATTTTGCCAATATCGTTCTTCTAAAGATATGACGTGATCATCAAAACCGCACCAATCTTCCGCTGTGACTTCACTGATCGCTAACTTTGTAACTTCTTCCAGTACTTTTAGAGATAAATCGGAACTAACATTGTGTTTGACAATTCTGTTCACTTTTGCCCAAGCCAACTCGATAGGGTTAAGATCGCACATGTATGGCGGTAGTCTCACTACGTCATGACCTTGACTACTGATTAATTGATCAATTTCGAACGTTTCTTCTAAAGGCTTATGCAACTCAATCAAACGAAATAGCATATCTTTTCTCATAGTCGCTGAAGCTTCCACATTGTTTTTGATTAACCATTCTAACATTATCTGTTTGGTGCTAGACTTTGTTGGGATTTCATTTTTTTGCACAGGTGCGGTGTCCATAACGACGACGCTGTTCAGTGGAAAATTAGGGATCAACATTTCATTGGCCCACTTTTCAAAATTTACAGTGTCTATCCCCTGATATTCATCTGACGCAGTAACAATTTTTAAAAGAAACTTTGCACCGTTTAAAAACACCCCTCGCGACCCTGCGTGAACAATAATCAGTCTGTTTGTAGAGCTGGTATCCGTTGACAACGTGTCAATCGTCTTATTTTGCCAGCATTTTTTAAAAGTGAGATTTTTGTCAATCCACGTTTCATCTATAAAAAAAATGTTTCGATCGTCTTGCCTATATTGGCGAATTTTGCGCAAATAATTTGACCGTGCAAATACAATAGTTGGCTTTTCTACCAAAATTTGTCGTTTATCACATTTCATCCATTGATATCCCATATCCTTCAATAATTTCCTTAAACTTGTTTTTCCCCAAGGAAATTCGATTTTTTCTCTAATTGCAGAGAGAAGTTTGGTGCAGGTCGGGACAGTTTTTTTTGTTAAGTAAAATTCTTCAATAACTCTGTGTATCACATTTCTATCAAAATCATCGACGTTTAAATTATTTTTTTTGTTACACCGTCTTCCTTTTCTGGTAGGCGAGCAGAGGGATCCTTCTTTGGCTTCTTTTTGAATCACTGCTAATGTCCTTTTAGAAAGACCTGTATAATAGCTCGCTCGGTCGAAAGCATTATTCAAAATGAAGGTCAAAACACTGTTCTGTTTTTCTTCAATACACTTTTGCAGAACGTCTCTCGCCATTTCCCGTGCTTGACTGTTAATAACAACACGTTTTTTTTTAACTGAATGTAAAGGGCCCTGTTCAGTCATTTTTTAAACAAAGATTATTAAGTGGCGTATGACGCAAACAGAACCGCAAAGCGTATGACAGACGCTGAGGACAGCAGGACACTGCGGGCGTGAGGGGCGAGGTGTACGAAATGCGCGGGCGGGAGGTGCCGCTTCCGCACCTCACTTCCTATCGCAACTGCATTTAGCTCGCGCGCTAACCGTATGTTTATCTTTTATCTAAGATGAAATTATTGAAAGTATGTACTTATAGAAAAAAATCTTATACCAAGCAAACAATTTCATTTAAACAACCTGTTGTTGTCTTCATAGAAATGACCTAGTCTAAAGTCAGACACTCCAAGGGTAATTTGTACTTACATTTAGCACGTAGTACATACATTTGGGTTCGATTAAAATAAATTGCAAAATCAAAAGTGAAACTCGAAACTTATTGAGACAATGATGTGGGAGTGTAATTACTGGTAAATGACGTCAATTTACTTTGTGGGATGTATAGCTAGCTATCGGCGATTCTTTTAACAATAGAATTACAAAGAAAAATATCTCGAAGCGGAGATAGTACTGAGCGGCGAAATGAGTTGCCCTTAGCCTGCAAGGGTGTGAGGCGCTCGAGATGGGATAGCGCGGCCTTAGTGCCAGGCGACAGCGGATTAGATTAAATTGTCATATTGAGTCAAAAACTACGTCCAAATTTTTATTATTTCATATTTTAGGTACCTAATAAACTTCATAAGTAATGTCTAAATCGAAATTACTTATTAGATTCCACTTTAGAACTAAGCATAAAGCAAAACTTAATTTAATTAGGGGCTTGACTTGCCTTGGCAATATACCTACCCGTGCGTCTTTTGTCGCCTTGGTTCATATTATAACTGACATTAAGGCCTTCGACATTTGCTAGGCGTGCAGCGGGACATCGTTTACTCGTAGTAGATTATCAACACTACGCTACTACACACATCTGATAACTCGTCAAGATATGTCTTTTTAACAGCGCAACGGTAAGCATCACGCTTGGACACCCGCTACACGCCTCGCTGTATCGATTGTACAGCCTAATACTCAGATTGGATACTCGAACTACTCCAAAGCCTCAGAGGCCATCAAGGTCTAATCAGCAGGATGAGCTGAAACAGATGGAGAAACTATAACCATGTCGCTCCCGCACTCGCTTATCGTTAAAGCCGCGTCTACGAGAAACCCTGTTGGATGGGACTCTCCCACTCTGCCATAAATCTCGGGACCCTCGACCGCCACCCGGGTTCTAGCCGAAAATATCTATAAATACCCTCCTGCTTACATAATATTTCAAATATTAACAGGGAGCCTGGCGCCCAGCGACAAAGTCACGATTGCATAGATCTACTTTTCAGCGACTAGTAATTTGGATTAGCACTCGAGTAAAACTTCAAAAGCGTAACACAGATTTTTTTCAAAGCTTGCAATGCATCTCCGTAAACGTGGTTACTCCATGTTTAAGTTTAACATAAACATAATAAACTGGTGTTCAAAACATATCAAGATGCCATCGTTAGAGACGCTCAAAAAAAACTTAGAAGAACAAAAAAGCTGAAAATGACACTGAGGTGTTTAAATTTAAATAAAAAATTACTAACATAGTTATTAAGCTTTTTACTTACACAATATGGATCCCTTGTTATCAGAAATAAATTGTTTTTTATTTTTTATTTATTTTAGTACATATCGCATAACATTTAAAGAAGGTCGACGAAATTATTTATATCCAAAAGCATCGGACAAACTCTTTTTTGGCGCGCATTATAATTTTATGCTAGACTAGGCATGTAAAATGTCATACTTTTTTATATTTTTAATTTCGAAATTTTTAAGTATCTATACTTTTTCTCACATGAGAAGGTAACGCAAAACGATTTAATTTTGAGGGGGCTATCGATACGTTGATGGTATAGGAACACCATTCGATTTGAGTTTATACTTTGGTGGTATAGGAACATCATTCGATTTGAGTTTTTAAAAAATGCAATATGTATACCTACTTAGGTGTTCCGATCTATATCGCACCACATAGCCTTGGTCTATTCCGCGCCGGCCGCGGCCGCGACACGGTTCGTCCGGCTGACTCAATCGAACGCACCGAACTTACGACGGGTGCTGTCCTTCGGAAAACTAGGACTTTATTTATAACGCTGGATAAGTTATTTAGCTAACGTGCGGACTGGTTTATGAGTTACGTCGAGATTTCGCATGATTAGGACGGACAATAATAATGAAAGACGACAAGAATAGGTACTGATGCACTTTGTAATACTTGTATTAATAATTTATTTAGCAGTAAGAACAATTTAATTTAAGTAACCTAGGGCATATCCTACTCTCTAACAACCTTATTTCATATAGTTCGGAGTAGAAACATCACTACTTTCGTACTGTTGTTTGTACCCCACCGAAACTCGTTTTTTCCTACTTTTGACAGCTACTCTACTCCTTATTTAATGTTTTTTTTTTAAAGACATGACAATAATATTTTGTTTTTGATTCGTGTGAGTATTTTTATCATTCCAATATGCCACTTTAGAGTCGCGTGCCTAGCATGCGGATGTGTGCATAGGACCCGTCACATCTGTCAGTGCACACCGAGGGGACGCACTTCTAGATATGATATGTAGAGTAATCTTCTCACGTAAAGTGCTACTAATACGGCCTATTTGGTACAAAGAAAAAAAAATTGTTTATAGAAAAGACAAAGACAAAACCATTTGCTCTAGTTTGGTATCATGTTCATGGACAACAAAGAAAAACCTATTCCTATTTGATTAATTGATTTTATTCTTTGACATTAGTTTACCAAACTAACTACCATTTCTCAAAATAAAATCCATATGTAATGGATATGAAATTCCCCTGAATATTAAATTCCCCCAAAATGTTTAATCTATACCCATAAATTTCAAATTTTGGGGTTACCCTAAAGTTGGGGACATGGCAATAGTAAAACCAATTAAGATAATTTATACATAAGGTATAACAAATATTAAACAATTTCTTCGTTTAGCTATTTGAGTCCATGAGATTTGCCATAACTGAAAATAAATTTCCAATCTAACGGGTACGATATTCAATAATTTGCTTTCAACACAGAGACTTGCCGTAAAGTACGAACTAACAGAACTGCTGTTTGTTGTTCAACGTATTTATTACAGAGCCTTTATAGGCACATAATATTTATATGCTATTTCTATGTCAAGGAAAAATCAATTGTGCTAAACACAAAGGCGGATCGTACGGACGTTATCCTTATGGGAATAACTGTGGAAGTAGTATCTCACGTAACACCGTATTATCGGGAAAATCAAAATATTATTCATGTTTCAAAGAACCGTTTGTCGTCACAATAGTCACAGAAAAGGTGACGTCAAAACGATTATGTAACATACTCGTACTTACGCAAGTAACACATTACGATGTGAATTGTGACTTAACTCGTAATTAGAAACGAATAGCCAATAAGATGTAAGGTACAATTATAAATACCCGTTTGTCCTATAGTAAAGTCAACGTCAGGCCAACCTACTCAAAAAGTTAAAGGTCATTGAACCGATTTTAAACTTTAAGTCCTACATGTAGAGAACAATATCAATTGAGAAAATTTGACGTTTTATGGTAGGTTGACGAGCTGTTGCCTGTACATTGTCTGAGACTCAGAGCAAAGGTCATAGCTACTCCATTAGGTAGATCAAAGGATCAAAAGGATCTAATAGACTAGAAATAATGATGTACGAGTATGACGGTATAGCGATGATTTAGATTTTTAGACTAGCTCTAGGTTCACTATCCTTCGTATCGTAAGGAGTCCCTTATCCTGCTTGTAACCAAATGGCCAAACCGAAATCTTATAATTTCGTCCAGTCAGTCTATCTATTCGTATATAACATTTTATTCGCAGCATGTCAGGGAGAAAGCATAAAATCGGCAAATAACTAACTATGGCTTAGTATAATTAATCTGCCGGTACCATTAATTCTTTCTCTGCTTTCATTACTTCTCTTTTCGGGTAGTTTTGGTTGACTGGTAGAAATTGCTTATTGGAATTGAATCCGCTATTTGTATAATTATTATAAATACAAGGTCGCCCGAAGACGCTGGATGCAGGCCGCTTCCAACCGGCCAATCTGGAAGTCAATGGGGGAGGCCTATGTTCAGCAGTGGACGTCCTATGGCTGAAATGATGATGATGATGATTCGGTAACCACGTAACATAAGTATTAAATTTCCTTACTTTGAGAACTTACAATTAGTATCTTGTCGAAATGAGCTCATTTAGATAAATCCAGACGGTAAATTTTATCGGAATTAAAATCAATTATGCTTTAGCGTGAACCATGACTCATAGTTGGAACTTTACTGATGACAGGATGATGTGTGTGTTGCGTCATTTACCTTGAAAAGGACCGACGGACGACTGTTCACAGAATTCTTATCAGTTTGACCTTTCGTCATCTTAGTTTTAAGATTTTAACAAAGTTAGCAGATACCTACATTGTAGGCATAATAATTGTGATAGAAAGAACGAAATAATCATTAAGTAATTGTTTTAAAAAGTATTTTTTTATGTCAATATCCAACTCCATTTTTTTGCAGACTACTGACCTGAATCATACACACATGTTTGAGTGCCTGGTGGATTGATAAATAGGGGTCTACTCACCCACTAAAAATCTCACCTGTGGGTGAGTTAACCACTTTTCAGGTTTAGGATGGTTGTTTCACCCAGTAGACCAATTTTATTCTCACCTGCTACGTGAGAAGATTACTTTTTCAGTGGTGGTAAAGTAACTAAAAACTTAAACACAATTATATTCAAATCGTGAAGGCTGCGTGCCGTGTATTGCAGAATGCACAAGTATGAAGCTATATAATTCTATTGGTAAAGCTATTGCAGGAAAGCACTTGATGAGGAAGTAGCAGATCATTACTAAGTCAGGGCAGACATACCCTCCGCAGCCGAGAGGCGAGTATGCCGGACTTGGCGTAGCCATCTCCCAGCTCGGTCCGGGTTCGATTCTCTATCGGGTCAATGTAAAAAACGAACTTTTCTAATATATTGGGTCGGGTCTTCACAAGCACAAGTGCTTCAGCTACTTACCTTAGGATCAGAGCAATGTATGTGATGTTGTCCAGTATTTATTTATTTTACACCCAAACCCACCCAGCAGTTGGTCGAATGTAACTAGGCTGTGGACGATAATAATAACGATAAAAGATTTTTTTTGCCAAGTACATATTATAATTTTTTGGAGGTTTGTTATTGTAATATAACCGCGATCGCACTTTTTTTTCAACCGACTTCAAAAAAGGAGGAGGTTCTCAATTCGACTGTATGTTTTTTTTTTTTTTTTTTGTATGTTTGTTACGCGATTACTCCGCCAATTATGAATCGATTTTAATGATTCTTTTTTTGTTTGGTAGATCATACTTCAGAGGTGGTCCCATATAAATGTTATCGAAATTGATTTAGAAATTTTTGAGAAAATCAACAAATATATACCCAGACAATATTTTGGTTGTGGTTCTTGTAACCTATCTTCGACAAATATGAGCCGATTTTGATGATTTTTGTTTTATTGAATAGCTTATACTTCAAAGATAATATGATAAAAGTTTGCAAAATAAAAATCACCCCTAAGGGTAGGAAAATAGGGGATGAAATCGGTGTTCAGCAGTTAGATTAGGATTTATCACAAAAAATTTATGAAATAAGTAAATTTTATTAAAAAAAATAAAACCGACTTCAAAACACTGAAATGCTAAAAATAATCCTAACACTTAAGTACCTAATCAGTTACTTTTGGAGTCGGTGCAAACAAAAACATTGAATCTCTCATCGGCTGGCACCGACTCCAAAAGTAACTGATTAGGTACTTAAGTGTTAGGATTATTTTTAGCATTTCAGTGTTTTGAAGTCGGTTTTATTTTTTTTAATAAAATTTATTTCATTTAAAACACGGTCAAATGCGATTCGAACACGCTTACCGAGGGTACCACCGTTTCATTCATTTAGTTTGTGATCCCCAGCGCGAGCCAGACTGATACAGATTATTCTTATATGTGCTGTGGTGTGAGACCCTGTTTCCTGCCAAATTTCATTAAGAGGTCAATAAGCAGTAGCATAGCCTACTTACATATACATAGCCATAGGTTATAAGTAAGTTAACGAATATTAAAATAGGTGACATAAGTTTGTTAGTCTTTGACATAGAATCTTGAATTTTTACAGTTCTAAGGATCGTCAAAGTTGTATATTTAATTGATCTTTAGATAATTATTAAACTTAATACCTTTATCCTTTGTGCATAAAAATACACTACTTTACAGACAGTCAGATTGGCATCAAAGTAATTAAGTAAGGATTCCGTTTATTTTATCCTTTAGTAGTACGGAACTCTAAAATGTTTTTTTTAAATAACACTGTGCCATTTTTACCGCATAGTCGTCAATTCGCCGCTAAGGTGTCCCAGTTCGCGTTATCGTGCGCGCAAGTGCCCTCGGGCGGAAGTGATCTCGACGCACGCGCCGCGCCGGAAGCGCTGCATGCGGGTCAAGGACCCCGCAGACAAGGAAGATGACGAAACTGCAGGTTTGGTAGCAAAGATGATACCTTTTAGGAAGATACAATTTGATATAATATGTGATAGTCCTAATGTAGATTAGAGATGTTTTGATAAACCTTATCAAGCCTTAAATTGTCGGTCATGCATTACATCATACTTTAAGATGTCTTATCATCATCATCACCATTTCAGCCATAGGACGTCCACTGCTGAACATAGGCCTCCCCCATTGACTTCCAGATTGACCGATTGGAAGCGGCCTGCATCCAGCGGCTTCCTGCGACATTTGACAGGTCGTCTGTCCATCTTGGTGAATCAGCATAGGGTGTCCTACGCTGCGCTTGCCGGTACGTGGCCTCCATTTTAGGACCTTTCTGCCCCATCAGCCGTCAGTTCTACGTGCTATATGCCCCAGCCCACTGCCACTTTAGCCTGCTAATCTTTTGAGCTATGTTAGCAACTCTTGTTGGCTGTCGGATCTCTTTATTTCTGATTTGATCTCGCAAGGAAACACCGAGCATAGCCCTTTCCATGGCACTCAACGTGCCTTGAGCTTTCTTATGAGGCCCATAGTGAGAGGCCACGTTTCAGTTCTATAATGTCATCACTGGTAGCACACACTACACAACATAAGTATTAATAAGTTATTACAAAATCGAGCAAGCATATGGCATTGGAAATCTATCACTTGTTTTTCCAACTCAAATCAGGTTAATTATAAACCGAAATCTACAGTAAATTAGTGTCAAACATTCGTCGCAATCGCAATACGGGTGATCCTTTCGCAAAGATGGCACCCGACGGCACGCTCTGAATAGCAATGGCCGGTCGCGCCTAGCGTGGAATAGGTAAGCAGCCACAAAGGCAGCCACCAATTGTTCCTTCGTGTTTCGTAAATTATCCAATGCCTTAAGAGTTTGTTATTATTTATACTGGAAATTATCTAGGTGGGGAAACAGTTGATTGCTCACCCGAACCCTCTTTTGGTAGAACCAAAAGTGAACCAGAAAAGTCACTTATGCCAGCTGTTTTCGCATAGCGACGAATTCAGCTTTCTTTAAACGGCGTAGTTACTGACTGGTTGGCTAGTATAAGAAGCTTGTCAAACTATTGCAAAAAATTACCTTATTACAGCTAGTACATCTGCAATTAGCTAAAATTAAAACTGCTCGGCCTAACGTCTACGTCTGGCGAAGATGGTCGAATAGATTAATGGTTTTGTTTGTATTTTGGTATTTAGAAACAACAAAAAGCATCAAACTAAGATGACGTATCTGAACGACGTTAAACACAACGTGAACGTGTAATTATTACACTGCAGCGTTTTGTGACGTCACTTCAACATCTGGTGATTGCGACGCAAATAGTCCTAAGGCCGTAGCATTAAAAACTGTCAAGGAAAGGCCGATGATCGGCATTTCTTATTTTCATTTAATTTAATACATAATGGACAACATGATATACGTTGGTCTGATCCTATGGTAAGTAGCCAAAGCACTTGTGTTACAAAAATTACAAGTGCCTATGAGTACAGCGTGTGAGGTTTTGCTGGACAGCACAGCAGCGATGGAAAGTATTGCGGTTGCGAGAAGCCGTTCTGGACCGTTTGCATTAAACGGCAGTTGTTGATCTATGTTCAGCGGTAGACTCCTTGATGACGACTAACAATAATGATGAAGACTCAAAAATCTACTTATTTGAAATGTATTTTAAAAAGCTATGTAAACGTTATACATTGTAGTTACTAACTAAGATGGTTACTTCCCTCAATTACGATATTAAATACTTATCAGAAAGATATTAATGCTAAACTATGTTTATCGAAATGCCAACCTGCACACACGTCAATATTATGGTCAATCACAAGGTGATTGAAATTATTTAGGCAAAGAAGAAACAGTAAATAAGGAGCGTTAACAGCGGTTTTAATATAGAAAGACAATAAAATATATATTTAAATAAAAAAAGGATATTAAGTGAGATCTGTTGTAATATCTAGTAGATGGGTAAGGATATTTCTATCTTTAGCAATGTAGACATATTAGAAGATATAATTCACTTAGTAGTCAGCGGTGAGCGGGCGCGCCCGGCGCCGGGGCGCCGCGTCCGCGACCTTATTACCGCGCGGGGAGAAGAATGCCGTAACTGACTGTGATTGCAGTGATGGCATGGCAATGTAAGTGAGGAGTCTTTACATCTTAGTTTACTAGTGTGAACCATTGGTATTGCTAAAAGTGATTAAAATATTAATGAATCAACGGCATCGCTTTTAAAAGGGGTCTTAGGTTGATGACAGCTTGCTTTGCAATGCCTATTTTGTTCATTTTTCATTTGAATATGTAGCAGCTTGTTAATAGTATTGAATAACATGATGAATATAAGAATTTATAGAAAAGTTTTTGTATCTGATAATAGTGTCAGTACCTACATACTTTTTAAAAGGCACATTTTGATAATGTCTGTGTAATCTGTTAAGCTCAAACCTACATAAGGCCGCATAACAATAAATTTTCCATCGTGTCTCGTTTCCATGGCCTGCTGATGTTTATAAATGTAATTGAAAACAAGATTCAAAATAAATATATTTTTATTTCATTCATTCTTATGACAAAAGTTTAACGAATCTACTAAATGAATGTAATTATAACGTCAATCTCATATCTCTGAGCCCTATTTGCAGTATCACAAAAATACAGTTACCCTCTTCCACATTCCAGCACTATTTATACTGTTTGCCATCCGAGCCCACGGCGCGTAACCTCATTGTCCATCGATTCCTCTATAATCCTGACTCGCTCCGTTTTACGAGTCCGCAGTTAATCACACAGGGAAGTGAACTTACGCCCAAAATAATACTAAGGAGTAGTGTTGTTACCATTTTGCATTCTGTTACAAACCCAATTTCCACGCAATCTGCATCACCCGCTATTGTGTTGTCTGGCAACAGTCCCAGATTATGCAAAAAGGTAATCGGAACCGATATAGAAAGTGTCTAACTGGAAACAAGACCCAAAAAGTAAAGTAAAATATTTTTTTGACGTTATTGCTGATCGCTGAAACCACGTGGTTGAATAAACTTTACCTTAACACCGTCACTCTTCGATTTTTAAATCCAGTCGATACTAGCTGTAAAAGACTAAGGTAATGATACCTATCTTATCCTACACAATATGTCAACCTTTTTTTAAATGTATAACATTACATGTAAATTTTTAAAGAGGTTTATCTAACTCTTAGACAGTTTTTGGAGGAACCTAAATGGGATTAACAGATCTGAATTACTCCCATCCTTACCTACGATCCATTTTATATAGCCACTGATCTGTTTCGTCAGAATTAGGACTAGCCGCAAAGCGTGTTAACGACTACACACGCTCTAACAAATAGAAGAGGAATTATTTATAATTTGTACCAGAAGCTACGTCAGTGACGACCGTAAAATAATAAACAACTTTGCCTCCTTTCTTCGTGTTCTAAATAAACAGAGTTGGACAATAACAGGTTAATTGAAGTCAAATCTTGAACTTGATATTATTACGAGTTCTATTATTCTGTTAGAAATAGTATCTATGGTTATTTTATGCTTCGATCTCTAACAATCAAGAATCACGGCAATAACGTCTTAAAATAATATCGTGAACGGCAATAATCCAGGAAATTACTGGCTCATCACAAACATTGACGTGTTTCGTCAAGGTGACGCTTTTGAATGAAATGTCTGCCAAACACCAGATCTATAATTATAAACGAGCTATCGAAAAAAGTGCGTCTCACTCACGTATCCGTCTAAATCAAGATGCGTCTTATCATCGCGAAATCGAATGAGGCGAAGCGATCTTTTAAACTGGCGGAGTGACATCGAATCGTAACAGACAGGTAAATATTTAGTGCAACTCGTACTTGAACACTTGCCAGCTATTGTTGGACTTCAATAGTCCGAAAGACCTCCGTTCCGTTAATTTATAACTAAGGAATTTACTAAATCCACTAAAGATTTCCAAACACGCGTCATATTAAGAACAGATGCCTAATTTAAACACAAGTCATACGAGTGAAATGTCGACATGGTTTCTTGAGAAACTTGTATTACTTTAATGTTTTCTAAGCCAATGCGCGATTTAAATTAGTGGGTTAACAATCGAACAATTAACGATTCGACGGACGAGAGAGACCAAGAAAGTGACAATACATTAACCTAGAGTGTTGTAGGGAAAACCGTCACACGAGTTTTGCTCAATTATAGTGAATAGCATGGATGTAAAAATACTAGAAATGTTATAGATGTCATAGACGTCAAATAATATTTTGGTAAAAGTGCACATTAATGATATGGTATATACCACTCTTTTAATATCAGGAATCAACTTCTCCATTAATAATTTGAATCGAGTACATTTAAATATATTTTTAATTCTTATAAGCCGACGCCGACGAAGATTTGAGTGCTAGGTGATATTTTAAATGAGGACAAAACGGTTTTATGCGTCTTATCTTATAATTTACCCTCAAATACCTAGTAAAAAATATTTTCCAGGTTTAGATCGTGCTCAACAAACTGGCAGCATACTCGACGCGAATTGTAACGAGGCGAAAGGAGCAAGAGCTTAAATGTAAACAATTACTTACTCTAATCTATACTCAACAATACTTCCACTGTAAAAGTGTTAGTGTAAGTAAGTAAGTGTAATAAAGCATGTGGTAGCTTTAATTAGAAAAAAAAAAACCCTTATTGATGATATCGCTTCCAGCAAAGGTATCGCCATTTCCACGCAATAGAGACGAGGCGGTAAGAAAGTGCACTTTCACTTGGTAAGCTGATGCTTGCCCCTAGTCTATCACATCTCATTCCGTTCTAAGGGCCAATTTTATTGAACCATGGATTCGTAAGATTATTACTGACACACACTTCATCTTTGCAGTGTTTCTTGCTTATTGATGTTTCGCAAAATATATATATATTTTTTGTAAATAATACTATTTTTACAAAAAAATCTTAATTGCTCTCTTTAATCTTGTTAAGGTAGAACATTTCTTTACTAATTCAGATTTCGAATTCTTTAAATTTGTTTTTAATTATGTAGTCATTATCATTTCAGCCATAGGACGTCCACTGCTAAACGCAAATAGTAAAGAAACACAAATACAAGTTATACTTACGTATGTTAGGTGTGCGGACAGTAATTTGTTTATTCTACAAATAGCATTATAACTTCGGTATAGAACTGTTTTTGTTTTCACCACAGAGCATTCCCGCCGCTCATCTTCGGCGGTATTGGTATTCACATGTTATGGATTAAGGGTGGATGTTACTCGCCACACGATATCCAGCTATCTCTGTCCCACTGCATTCATGCTAAGGGCTGTTCATAGCAGTAGCACTTGATCAGGTGTGTCTATCATGATCTTCAATGCATCCAGGTGTCTTCGGCTCTGCTCTGCACTACAATACGCTTTGTTCTCTATTTATAAAGTCATTGCTCTGCCTCGCCACTTAAAGCAAATAAATAAACTCAGAATGTGAAATGGACCGAGGAATGGAACCCATCATTAATCTACACCGGTAAGTGTTCAAGTTCTTCAGAACCTAAAAAGTGAAAGCTACAACTACATAATTTTCTGTAGTACCTATTTGATCAACAAAAGTCTCCCAAAAGTAATAATCCGCCCAATTAAGACTAGAATGATGACTGATTAATGTTTGTAGTTCACCGAATGCTCTTCTGATCCAATTTGTTTCATTGAACTCTTTCGAAAGATTAATAAATGCAATAAAGATTAAATTGTTGACGTATAACAATGATTTATTGAGTACCGCAATATGACTTTATGGTACGAACGAATAACAAGTGAGATCTAAACGAATTTAATGAGTACTAGTGAGGCACTACTTACTAGATTAACTACTCACTTTTTCTTATTATCGTGTCGATGGCAATATAATTATTTTATAACCGACTTTTAAAAACGACGAGGTTCTCAAATTCTCAATGCAATGGACTGTGTGCTATTGTATATGTTGCGCGATATTGTTCATCAAATGTGAACAGATTTTTATGATTTATTTAATAAATAGGTTTATTTCAAGTATGGTTCCGTAAATAAAAACATCCCTATATTGAAAATTAATGAAGGGATAAAACCGGTATACAGTGATATTTTTGTTCTGACTCGAATGATTCGTCTTGCGGGCGTCATGAGGAGGAGGACTTAACATGAAAAATTTATAAATAAAGATTTTTTATGACAAAAATCAAAACAGTCTTTATTACTCGAAACATATTGTGCAGGCACCGAAAGGAAGGAAGAAGGAAGAGTATGCAAAATAAGAGTACTGCGTTCTGTAAATTTGTGGCGGTTTCCTGTAGCGTGATATTAAAGGAGACGAATGCGTTCATTAATACGAACAACTTTTACTACGGGATCAACATCAAAATCGTCAAAAAAAAAACGGTTGCTTCATACAAACTAACGCTCTACCTAGACGGTATTGTTATGAAGTGTCTCAATTATTTTTCACGATTTCGATGTTAATTCCATAGTAGTAGTTGTTTGTACTGATGTACTTACATATTTTCCTTTTTTAATATTAAGATTTACTAAAGTTACATCCTGTATACAGGGTTACTTTACAAGATAGTGCCAAATTTAAAAAAATAAGGTTTAGGGGAAATCTTCGTAATTTTGGAAAAAAATATACCTACTTTAAAATTTTAGAAAAATATAAAGAAAACGCGAAGTGTGCGGTCATTCAGCACCACCGAACTCGCAATTGCTGTTAGAGTATGAGAGAGATGTCAGTATATCCCTCTCTTGCACAGGTACTTAAATCGACTGACCAGAGTGCGCATTTCTGTTTAGGGTTTTCCGAGTCGACCACTGCAAATCCTTACCAGGAGGCTTTCTAAGGGCGGTTATAGCGAATCGGGATGCTTCACTTTGCATTGAGAAATGCTGGACTATGATAGGCACTCATTGTTAGCGTAGGTTTCCAAAAAAAACGATCCAGCTTTTTCGTCTACAGATGCGCAGTGGAACGCCTTATCATAAACATAACTAAAATTTGTAGAAAATATGTATAATCCAACCCAGCGCGGACGACAACAACAAATATCATTTGTCTCCGAGTTTATGATCTCGATCGCATAACGCACGGTCGAGAGGTGAAAGGCGTATCACTTTCGAATTAGACCGCGGTATATCGACTACGGTGAAAACGGCATTCTGCATGCGCTCCGATGCACTTACACTTATTTCGAATGTGAGAAGAATAATGAGAGTTTAGAAGGATTAATTGAGCACGTGATTAAAGCAACAGTGGCTCAGCGCACAGCCTATACTCACAAGTATTGCGCTCGTCAAAATTATCATGTACTGTAAACATATTATGAATGAATGTAAATATACTTTAAACCATGGATCGTCAAAATGCAATTTCTTGATTTTTTTGCATAACAATCGCAAACTATGGCGACACTTAGTCACAAAGTTTTTAATTGTTTAATTAATTTGAAGTTTACAAGGTGTAACTTAAATAACGCACATCCTCTTAAGAGTTGACCTCTGGTGCGTGCTTGTAAGGAACCAACATCAAAATCTCTCTTATTTAGAGGCGTAATACAAAATTTTGTTAGGTATGTGGTTATTTGGTATTTGGTGGACAATTAAAAGATACATAAAAAATTGGAGGCTGCTACGTACTATTAAATAACAAAAACTAGACATATTAATTGTAAGAATTCACACCACTTGTGCAATAATGATTGCACAAGTGGTGTGAATTTTCAGGAACGTGCAAAAAATATTGAAATAACTTACTTTGCTTTGTCCCAAAAGTTAATAATGACATAATGATAATTACATATTCAAACTTATAGTTTTATTTATTTTATTGAGAACAGCGGCCCTTTATTTTAGATTTAACTTTTAAATGTCCACTAATCACCACATAACTGTAAAGTTTTTGTAAAACACCTCTTAACCTGATATCTACATCAATATCAGCAACATCCCATACAAAAAAATGATTTTTAATTAAGGACTCATCCCGCACATAAAACAGAGCGGTGATTCTGCCAATGTCGAGTGTATCGTTTACTTATAGTCAAAGCTTGACAAAGTTCACAATAAATAACGGGTGTTTAGTTTTTATTGCTTGTCTTGGATTTAGTGGAGGTTACTCTTCCCGTACTCGTATAAGCAGGTTTTAGGACGCTATCGGGTCTAAAGCAAGTTGTCTTGAGACAAGTCACTTGACACTCGATGCGGCGTTGAATACAATGATATTTTAATAGTTTCAGATCTTTATCACTTCACCAAACATTAGAACACAATCTACACTAAACTTGCACTCTAAAGCTCTTCAAATGATAAATAAAAACCATTATAATAGATCGACCATGCTTTTCGTTCGACTACCCCCCACCGAACGCAAAAATTATTATAATTGAGTATCAGAGTTAGCCTTGCATAACTACAATAAAATCATAAATTTTACAAATAATTTAAGAACCAAGTAAGTGTTGCGAAGCACATTATCTTTTAAAGGAAAAAATATATGATTAAGTGTCTGATTACTATTTTATGAGCAAAATCCAGGCAAGTGGCAATGACAAGTAAATTTTAGGATAATCACTCGAAACAGGTGCATGCAAAATTTCACAAAATAACTAGATATCCAAGATAATATTTAGATTTGTGTCCTGCATACGGTATTATTCATAACGCAACGCATCGCATGCGTGTAAGGCAAGACCAGTCCACGATAGCAGTGAGCCTTAGCCTACTTTGAAGTAGGGTAGCCAGCTGTCAACGCACTTTTCTGAGACATCAAACCTACTCTTATCAAGATTTAAAAGCATTTTATTTAATTTACGATTTAAACTAAAATTGGAAAAAAGTAGAATCACTTCTCAACAATTGTAAAAAAAACAAATTCGAGAGCTAAGACAACAATAAAGGAATCATCACAGAAAAAACACGTCTGTGATCTCAATTAAGTTCTACTAGTATTGTCAAAAATCCATAGAAGATCCGTAGAAGAACCAGCGTTACCAACATAGCTTTTAGAATTGCAAAGCTAAAGTGGCAGTGGGCAGGCCACATCGCTCGCAGAACCGACAACCGTTGGGGAAGAAATGTTCTCGAGTGGCGACAACGAGCTGGAAGACGCAGCGTAGGCAGGCCTCCCACGCGGTGGACTGATGACCTTGTCAAGGTTGCGGGCAGCCGCTGGATGTAAACAGCTCAGAGCCGCTCGCTGTGGTGTTCTATAGGGGAGGCTTATGTCCAGCAGTGGAAGTTTAGAAGTAAAGGCTGATGATGATAATGATGATGTCAAAACTATTGTTAAACGGTCCCAGAAGTCACGGATGCCTGGTAGCCCTAAGTGTGTAACTCGCTCAGATTACCAACTTTTTGTTTGCATAAAATTTTCAATCTGAACGAATTATGATAACAATGGCATTGAGATTAAAAATTATTACTTTCTCCGTGTAAAAATTGCTATTGCGCAAGCGCATATATGCTCACCGATAAGGCGAGAGAGCATGTGAGGACCAGTGATGTGCCTTTTTGTGCAGTTTTGCAATCGAGCATATTTCATCGAGATTATTTAAAAACGAAACGGCAGTCTCTATTAAAATTGCAAAAGCACAAATTGAACATTTATAACATTAAGTTTTAAACCAAAAGAGAAGACGTCTACAACCAAACATGGCCTATGTTTGGTTGTGGACGTCTTATGGCTGAAATTATTATGATGATGAAAAGTGATGAATTGATCAATTCGGTTTCTATTTAGTAATCTATAAACGTAGGTCACATTATAAGTTTTGCGTATCTTAAAAAAACAACATGTTATATCAAAATATTAAGTTTATTGCTTTTCAAAATACTCTCCTTTACATTTAAAAAAATTTTTCATGCGATCGAACCATTTTTTAAAACAGGTGGACCACAGATCTGAAGGCATGTTTTCTACGTGCTGATTACACGCTCATCACTGCCTCTTCGGAGTTGGTAAAAGTAAAACCTCTTATCAAATCTATGATTTTGGGGAAAATACAAAAATCACAGGGTGCTAGGTCGGGGATGAGCAGGATGGGTGACAAGTTGTACTTTTTCGGAAGCTAAAAATGACTTTGTTTTGTTGCCTGTGTGTGAAGAAGCGTTGTCATGATGTAGGAGAACGCGGCTTTTGGGTAACACCCTGGGTAAACAAATGGTAGAATACCACTCGGCATTAACACTCTTTTGATCTTCAAGTGGAATTGTACCGATGGGATCCGTAGCTGAGAAAAAGAACGCGATCATTTTTTTACCAACGTTTCTCGCCTGCCTCACTTTTGTTGGCCTGTTCTCATTTTCAAACACCCATTCACAAGATTGCTGGTTTTTTTTTCGGGTTCAAAACAATAAATCCACGTTTCGTCTCCTGTGACAATGTCATAAACAGCATTAGAATGCCGTTTTCGTACTTCAGTAGCATCTGTGAGCACCATTGCACGCGAGCCCGCTTCTGCTCCGCTGTCAGTTCATGAGGGATCCAACGACAGCAAAGTTTCCGAATTTTCAATTCTTCGTGTAAAATTTTCTGAATTTGGCTCATAACAATCCCCAATAGTCCTCGAATTGTCTCATAAGTAATTTCTTCAATTAGCCGCTTAACAGTAGCCACATTATTTTCGTTGACGGCAGTTGAAGGCCGCCCTTCACGAAATTCGTCATATAAAGAAACTCGACCTCTCTCAAATTCAGCAGACCATCGCCTCACGGTGCTCAAACAAGGTGCTTCTCTCCCAAAAGCATTTTGAAGATCATCGCTCTAAAATCTTTTCGACTTAATTCCATTTTCGTTGCGTACGTAGTACTTTGATGTGTGATAAAAAACAATCGACAAATCATTTCCCGCCAATTGTTTTTTTTTATTACCTAAGAAGGTTGCAACGTTTAATAAAATATAACATTCGAAATTCAAATAATTCCGATTAGCTAGAAGTGCAAAACTTTTAGTGTGCCCTATGTATATAAAAAGTCGCTTTCGCCATCTGTATGCTTAGATATTCTGAACTACACAACGGATTTTTATGCGGTTTTTAACAATAGACAGAATGATTCAAGACAAAGGTTTATATGTATATTACATATTATATATTAAATAAACTAAAGACTAAGAACTACGTAATAAGTTTTTTTAATTCTTTATAGTTCACATGACCTGGTAAATTATTATTAGTCATGGAGTACGCGTATATGCTAAATATCTGTTTAATAACTTGTATTTCATAACTTATAACTAAAATACAAATGGAGTATAAAAGTCTTTGAAAATTGTTTCGTTTGTAGAGCTTGTCAGATTTGAGCTTAAAGTGAATATAGGTATAAATCACTTTAGTACGTAGGTATGTATCGATAATTATTTAGTCAAGTGATAATATCGGCACATCTCTACCGCACAGTGGGTACATATTCCATAAACACTAATATGTAGGCATTAGATAACGAGCTGCTGGCAGTACCTAACTGCTACGCTTGAACGTAATAAGACGATTTAATCTTGAAAAATAGCGTGGTTACGGCAGTGGATTCGATGACAGCGGAGTACAGAGAGGAAAGAAGTTCCTCTTGGACTTGAAGTAGTAACTCCAGAAAATTGCCGATTATTTAAAAAAGCGATCCTTTAAAAACGAGCCCGAGCTCCTTTTAAACCAGCATGGTGCTGATAGATCTAATAATTCGCCTGTACAGTCAGATGTTAGGTTAGGATTAGGCAAGGTGCAAGTGTTGATTTGAACACTCCCCAAATTTAAAGAGGCGAATGAGGTTATCAATACGAATCACTTTCGGCATGGGACCAACACCGAAATCATAAAAACATTTTTAGCTGCTCCATGCAATCGACGGCATCTAGATGCATTGCTTGTTTTAGATATTTTTCATGTACCTACATAAATAACCTCGAAAATTTACAACTCTTATAAAATAAAATAAAACTAGCGTAATATTTTCTTGCTCTTGATTTTACGTGGGTTCTGGTGATATCTATCTAGTTTTCTGATTAAAACTTAATTATTCTTATAGTCCGTGGATGAACAATTAGTAAGCGGGCGTGGTAATAAGGTTCAGCAGACTTTATAGTCCAGTCAGCGAGGATGTATTATTATGAACATCTGTTAGTAAATTTTTGTAAGACAAAATCTCTATTCCATCCTACTTGACTGTGTCACAGTCAAGTAGGATGGAATAGAGATTTTGTGTTTGTAACCTATGTAATTTACTACAGTATTCTGCTAAGATTTATTGACAGAGGAATTATTCTTGGGTCCTCATCATCATCATCATCCTTTCAGCCATAGGACGTCCACTGCTGAACATAGGCCTCCCCCAGAGACTTCCAGATTGGCCGGTCGGAAGAGGCTCGCATCCAGCGGCTTCCTGCAACCTTCACCAGGTCGCCAAACTCTTTACTAATTCTAAAGTGTGGTTATTATATTCTTTAGGAACTGCAACTTTGCAAATAACAATTAGATGGTATGATTTAGATGACATTAATCTTCCTTCCAGGATCTTGTTAGACGAACTGTAGTATCAACTAATAAATTTGTTTTGAAATAAAAGTAGGTTTATTTATTTGTTTCAGAGTAGAGAAGCAAGAGAAAGACACAGAAGATAAACTGAACGAAATTAAATGTCATATTTAATTATTTTTATTGAAGTAAAAAAAGGTTAAATTAATTAATCTTTTTCCTTCTTAATCTATCTTAATCTACTATTATTATTTTTAAATATTTACAAGACCCAATCACAACCAGGCTTTATTGACTAGGACCATACGTTGCATAGCATAATTTCGACGATGACAGACTTATTATTACGGCCTTACCGCTGTCATACAATCCGCTGCCTGTGTCGATGCGTACTATCGGACCGGTCCCGCATTCCCGTTCATTCTAGTGAAATCTGAAATCACTCTTATTAACCTAACCGGCCTAAGGTGAGTCTGGCTACAACTGTCTATATATCATGAAAAATTATTCATAAATATCACAGTGACGATTAGACTACAGGATAGCAAATTTAATGACCAATTAGAAAGGTATCACATGTTATCGACTTGCAATTCATGTGTTTTATTATAACCGCTGAGCCTGATCCATGGGAGTAGTACATTGGGAGATTGAGAGAGGCCTATATCCAGCAGTGGATTGACTGACGTAGGCTGATTATGCTGATGATGAATATCATACTAACTAAAGTGCACCTATAAATCATCAAATCCTTACATTATTTAAAAAAACAAAACCTGTCAGAAGCTGTGTCTTTAGCTAGTCTTAAACAATATGTCTCATCATCACATAAGGCTCGATTTTCTGTTACTATATTCCAATTACTAGATTTAATATTAATTTTGACTTTAATAAACCCTCGCCCTGGCCCAGCAAAACGAGAAACTTCAGAAAATTTGTAGTTACGCGGTTTTGCGACCACTTAATGGCAGCCAATAAGTTAAACTTTTAGTTTGTATTACTAAGTTGACCACGCTAACCTTCATTAGTATCAAATTATAGCGTAGCCTATCAGTACCGACTGACACAGTATGTGATTATTATACAAACGTTCTTCTTCTAAGTAGAATGAATTTAAATATTATTCTTGTCAAAGGTTAGGTACTCTAGCAGCTAAACGTTTAGTCGACACGGTGCACCGAGTCTAAATATACGACGGAATTAAATAGAAGTGCATATTTGTAAGTGTAGTACACATAGTGAGCCGCACTGGTATTTGTGGGAATACGAATAGGCAAGTACACAAAAGATGAACTTCTCCAAAAAATAGTGCCTTGCCTTGCCTATGAAAGTCTACTGCCGGACATGGACCTCCTACATAAAATACCACAGCAAACGGTTCTGGGCCGATTGCAACTAGCGGAGAACCTTAACTAGAGGTTGTGAGTCCACCGGAAGGACTATCAGCTCGTGGCCGAGAACGAGAACCTTTCTTCCACCATTTTAGCTTTGCGATTCGAAGAGCTATGTGTGACGTAACAGGTGATCCTAGTTCTTTTACGTGATGCGTGCTATATACAAACTTTATCTGGAATAGCAGATAGTAGCTTAAGGTAATGGTTAATAGGGTTTTCCACTTTTATAGCTGTAGTTTCCCTTTTTAGGTATTGACAAACACTCAAGTGATTAAGACTAAATGCTAGGTAAACGCATTTATTTGAGTATTAAACTGTTTATCGATTCTGCATTTAAAGAACTTATCTTCTACTCATTTAGTGTCAATTTTTTACTGCCTACCGCAGTAAAAAATTTGAAGTAGATATGTTTGGGTTTTACTTTTTACTATAATTTTAACTTTTTCAACCATACTTCTTAATAATGAAAAACCAGGCATGTGGTTGTTGGAAGCATTTCAGATCACAACTTTTCGTTTTGATCAGAATTCTTAGTAGGTGTATTTTTTGTAGTACACGTTGTTGTTAAAATAGCACTTGTTTTTACAAGAAAATAATTATTATAATCTAATTAATTTGTATTTGTCCCAGATCAAAAGTTATAGTGGGCGGATCGTTCCCATCCCGATCGGCTGGCCAGACGCTGCGTCATACGAGTATCATACGCGTCTACACTGGAGGCGAGGTTATTTTCCACGTTGCTGACACTCGGTACATTGACGATCCACAATATCACAATACCTATGCAATTCGAACCGAACGTGTCTGGGAGACTGAACTTTTCATTATCACTCCGTGTTTTCACATAACGAACAAAGGTGGAAAATTTTCATATGAAGTTTTAAATTTATAATTCAGTCCTAATTTTTTACACGCTTTTACCTATTAGCTTCTTTTGTTAACTGGCTGACTATTAAACATGTAATCAAGTCTTCGAAGTCTTTTTACCTACTTTTAACTGTCGTTTAAAATTCGAAACATTGTAAATTTGTGACATTTAGGTGACAATACAAAAAAAAACATCGTGAAGGTCTGATGAAGCCAAAAGATGGGTAGTGAAACTCTTCAATGAGTACTAGTAACCTTTGTGTTCGGGAAAATATGATTCATTTTGACGCTACCAATACAAATGATACAGTTTTAATGTTTTTAAAACTTTGATATGTAGGTATAATAATAACAACAAATGACCTACTTGTAGGTTTGTCACTCATGTAGCTTGGCAACGATAAGTCTGCCGATGGATTTTTGGCATTAGCGCCACCATTTTTGGAAATCACTTTATTGAACAGATTTGGAAATATATAAAAATATCATGCGTTTAAAATAACGGCATTTATTTTTTATAAAACCATCAAAGTCAGCCTGTTCTGCTTTAGTCATTCAAACTGCCCCATTAAAGCATGTTTTTGTAATACCACACTCCAAAAATGAATTATTTAGCAATGACATTAACATTTCCTTCTCTAAATTGATTACCTTTGACCGGTAATGATTTCTAATTTCCGGTGGCTTGATTTATTATTTAGTCATAATATAAACCATTTATGTGTGCAAGGTTAACATTGGAAAACTAAAACAATGTTTGCATAATAATGAGCTTTTATTGTTTCGACATTTATGCATGCATACATGCGATCCATTTATCTTTTAGAAGGTATTAAATAAGTGTAAATCATAGACAAATCACGATAACCTTACTCTTTGATTTAATTATTACATTTCCTCAAAAAAACTAGTCTTCAATTTTTTTTTAATTGAAAGTACAGTGTAGAGTAGGCAGTACCTATTTTGTTATTCTGTGTGAAATAACGAACAATGATAGCGGCCTATTGATAATAATATCTATAGAAAACCGCAGAAAAACAAATGAAGACGCAGTCATCACGCATATCATGTCATTGACCCCGATAATAACTGCGTGTGTCAAGCGAGGCGAGCGTGAAAAGTTTGCGGTTTCCGAATTCGTCTTTATTTAGGCATGTTACACATTTAGGTTTAAATACGTTACCAAAATAGAAACTTGGAGAAAAGTCTGGTGCATCATGCACGTTAAGTTCAATACACTAGCATAATAATTTAAGTTGCTATCACGTGACACAAAGTGAGTAACAATATGTACTAAGTATTCGTTTAAGGAGGATGGATTCAACTTTAGACAAACAACAAGAATCTTACCAGAATTAATAAACATTACGCATTAAAGCAGTGTTGTTTTACGTAAAACTCTATTATCTAAAACAGTTTGAAATGGGTATATGTACTGCCATTAATTTTTGATCATGGTTACGCCCTACGACCAATAACAAACTATATTACGAAGCCTTAATATGAAAAATTAAAATCTGCTATACAAAAATACGGAAAAAATATACTTATTATTTGTAGGGCCACATCATGTTTTATGTAAAAGTTGTTTCTGAGCTGGTGGATTCAGCTAATTGCCATCACGTATGTAGACAGAACCTAAATCGAAATACTTATACAACCCACATAGCAACTTATGATCGTGCATAGTGGCACCACGTACCCGTCGCAAGACGAGTGCCGAGTGCCTATCGCGGCCTTGCTCGACTTACAGCCCTCGATAAAGAGCTGGTGATAACGGCATTCTGTTAGCGCCTATCTGTGATGACGAATTTTAGGACAGGTACTTTGTTAAATTAGGTACAGTTCGGGTAATGTTGTACCTGCGTTTTGTTCGGAAAACTTAAGAATCATCATCTCTATAATCTAATTATTAAGCTTATAGCAAGCAAGGTCCAGCAGAGGGCGATGATAATCTGATTTGACGTTTCTAGTTTACGAAAAACTGCCTAGATTCACAAAGACTAGTTTTCTAGCTTAATTACAATACGGTACCTATCATCTTAAATTCCCGATTTATTCCGAAGCATGGATGTGATTTACCGATCATCTATTCAGGGATGACGGATAAGAAAGTTGTTCAAATGTCATAAATTCATAATCGATATACCTACGCACGCGTTAGTCATTACGCCACAAGCTTCCCTTCGTATATAAACTGCCAATTACTTATGTAAATATTGCGGATACATCTCGTACCCAATAGAGAGACTAACTAATTAATCGCTACATAAACATTCGGAGACAAAACCTAGCCATATAATTTGGAAAAACAAAAAAAAAACGTTAAAATTCAAATTTAATTTGCTATTAAGATTTATTGTTCTAAATTCAAATTGAAACGGCTGCGAGATGAACGGCGAGCGCAGGCGCGTGGCGCGAAGACAGCCGGACACTCTGCACGCCAATTATCGCGGCGCGTTCACACGGCCGCCCGCAGCTGAGATACCCTACCAGCGTAACGCCCGCGTCAACGCGTTACCACTCCAACCGCATACGCATAATAACGCCACTCGAACGCAAACGCGCGCGTTGCAGCCAACGCCGCGAACAGACTAGCGACCACTCGATTTGAAAATAGAGAAACTCAAACATTCGCCCGATTATCGAGATCCCTGTCGATGGTCGGTCAGTGCGCTGCTCTCGCCTCGCCTCGCACTATTTATATCGGAAAGAGAGAACTGCATTTCGACACGATATGTATGTATGTACCTTTATTTTATTACCATTTGTAGCCGGTTTTAACCTGCAACGAATTAGTAAGCGTGGTTTGTTTTACTGTGGCGTATAACGATGCGCCGTATGGAATTCCAGCAATCTAAGGTCGGACTTTGCCCATCTTAATAACTTCATGCGAACAAATTGAGGAAATAACAGACATTTAAAACCTTTTAAACTGCACTTACTGAGGTCAAAGAATATGATGTTCAAATATCAATTGTCAATCGGGAACCAATTCTGGGTTACAACAGGTTTCCCTTCAAAGGTCATGGCCGCCTACACTGATATGATACTTCTCGCTTGCATATTAATCAAGAGTGAATAAATTGCTTTAGCATGAAATACAAAGTTTTATGTATTAGCCTATATTTATAATAACAGATATAAGGAATTGTTATAAAGTAAGTATTTTGTTAATAGATCTTGCTACCTACTTCAAGTTTTATTTATTTTAATTGAACAGCAACTCACAACACGACAAAAACCCCAAGAGTAGGTACATAAAGAGGGATTTAAAAAGCCGCACCGCACACACACATTTAAAAAAACTCTTTAGATGTTTTTGAAAAATGTGTCGTGGGAGCAACATCTCTAGACTTTGATGTTGCCGACTCGAGCCACAGTCCAAAAACAAAGCAGAAGTTCAATGTAACATTGTGATTTTTATATGAAACTAGCTGTCCCAGCGAACTTCGTTCCGCCAATTCGTTTGACAGGTACGAACAGTTTGTATAGGAAAATTAAATAGTTGTTTTACTACTTTCCTTGCATTTTTTTTATATTTTCTGACCTTTTAAACCTTCCCTGAACTTCCACAAATATTTTAAGATTAAAATAAGCCAAATCGGTCCAGCCATTCTCGAGTTTTAGCGAGACAAACGAACAGCAATTCATTTTTATATATATAGATAACTACATGCTATATGATACTATTAGCGATAAGACCGCCTAAATTGTACATCTTTCTGTAAAAATCATGTGTATTTTACTTGTATGGTGTGCAATAAAGAGTATCTATCTATCTATCTACATGTATTATTTGTGTTTTTGAGCTATGGTCAGAATAGACAAAGCTAATGCTCTCCTTAAAGTTTCTGGCGCCCCGCAATTCTTGAGTCTACAAAAGTAATAAGTATAAAGCTTCAGCTGACATAACTTCAACTACAACAACTATACCACATGGTATTGTCAAAAAAACATAATAATAAATATTTATGAAATAGAAAACAAGTTACTGAAGCAGATATGCACTGTTATGTAGTTCAACGAAGACAATTTGATCGCTACCTGCTCCTTTATTCTGAAATTAAAACCTTTATATCCTTAACAATCATTCGATTCGCAGAAGATCACTGCTATAGGTATCTCTATAGATACGTTTTATTTTGAGTGCTTGAGAGCTTTGTATTTGTGTTTTGTTTCGTTTAATAATAGGATAATAAATAAAACCAACTAACAAGAAGATCACAAGTACCTACACACTCGACTCGAAGACATAACATAAAAACTAAATTGTATTTAGTACCAAAGCAGTGTTTTACTCTATACCGAACAAAGAAAACAAGGTTGAAGTAATACTGTTTATGATTAGGCCCCAAGTCGAATACTGATAACCATGCTGTTCCAGAAAATTAGGCTAGCCCGACTCTTCATTAAATATTTTCAAAGAATAATAAATTTTAGGTAGGTAAATTTGAGTTACATAAGCGATGTTTCTGATAAAATTCAAGTTTCAATTCACGTTACTAATAAGTATTGCGTTAATTAAAACGGATCTAAAATAGAAAAGAACCAAATTAGCAAAGTAATGGCATTGACTATAAAGGCTCTTACGATCGTTTACCTGCGTCCGCGCAACTTGTGTGGTCGACCGATCGCACCGATGGACAAGCCAGCGCGCCATGACTAGAAAAAATATTCTTTTATAGTAGAATTGACCTCAATAAAAACATTAAACATCTATTACATACATTATAATCTGATGAGTTGTATTGATACTTTTGAAGTATACAGGGTGTAACGAAAAGGTGAAATAAAACTTTAAGGGGTTATTCTACGGCTAAATTACATCAACTTTTTCTACGGGACCAACATCGAAATCGCAAAAAAAAACACTTTCCCATACTAAAACGCGACCAGCTGGCATCAGTTTGTATGGAAACGTCAATATTTTTTTTTGAGGTTTTGATGTTGGTCCCATAGAAAAAGTTGACGTAATTTAGCCGTAGAATAACCCCTTAAAGTTTTATTTCACCTTTTCGTTACACCCTGTATAATAGGTGAAATAAACTTGCATCCACCAGATTAACGGTACAAACACCACAAGTAAAATATACGAGACGACCTCCGTAGCTGAGAGGCGAGCATACCGGACTTGGTGTCGCTATCTCTGAGGTCCCGGGTTCGATTCCTGGTCGGTCAATGTAGTAAAAGAACTTTTCTATATTGTCTCGGGTCTGGGTGTTGTGGAACCGTCGTTGTTTCTGATTTCTGTAACACAAGTGCTTAAGCTACTTATCATAGGATCAGAGCAATGTA
This sequence comes from Anania hortulata, assembly GCA_963576865.1. NCBI lineage: Eukaryota > Metazoa > Arthropoda > Insecta > Lepidoptera > Crambidae > Anania > Anania hortulata. The sequence continues at coordinate 12,657,647 of OY756396.1, read as the reverse complement.
TGTGATGTTGTCCAATATTTATTATTTATTTATTGTTTATACAGGGTTATCTGTAAAACATTAACAACCTCCTAGGGGCTGATTCTGGTGCTCAAATACAACAACTTTTTCTATAGGACCAACATTGAAATCGTAAAAAGAAATTCACTTCTACATACTAAGCCGCCACCAGCTGACATCAGTTTGTATGGACAAGTAAACATAATTTTTTAGATTTCAAAGTTGGTACCATAGAAAAAGTTGTTGTATTTGAGCACTAGAATCAGCCCCTAGGAGGTTGTTGATATTTTAAAACAACCCTGTATATGTATAATAAGTACAGTGGGTACAGAATTCTAGAAAAAGTTATTAAGCTTCACACATAACTTAATAAATCAATAACAAGATCCTATTCAATAGAATTTAAAATAATATGTTTAGTTATTACAGTAGCATGTATAATAAATACCATGCGATGAGACGTGATTTCGATTCCTATCTGAGGCGATCAATTTTTTCAAGTGTTAGAATTTAAATTGTATTTTTACTTTTGTTTTATGTACCTATGTGTAGTTTCTTAATAAATTATTTTATTCTTATTCTTAAAAGGACAAAGCTTTGGAATTATCAAATACATACATGGTCTTATTTTTATTAGGTAAGGCTATCCCGCACTTTTCGACAAATAGACGTCAAACTTGTAAGACGTCCATTGCATCATACAATAATTTCTATCGTTGGATTAGATATTTTAGTTTGCTTTTTCTTTTTTTGTATAAGAAAACATAATTTTTTTAAAGTAAAGAAACGAGCATGTCATCACTTCTTACTTAAAGTTTGTTATCAATGACAATACGATGCACGTAATTAGCCGGTACGACCCAAAACTCAAATACCGATAAACTAATATCAACTGAAAGTAAGTCAAAAACGCACACGGTGAAGTTTACATAACAATAAACCGATAACAATGCTAGTTGTGAGTGTTACGTACATAATATACGTACATGTTACTGTTTAAATGTGTGAGACAAACGATGGTAGAGACGATCAGCGATTATGTCGCGCTATATTTAGAGCTATGTGAGAGCATTACCAAAACGGCCAGCCCATGAAGTGCTTTAACATTCTACTCTGGACATAAAGAAATTCATGTGACGACGCCCTAAACTTAATTGTTGTTGATCTTTAATGTTATGAGGTTTACAGTCCAAGTAATTTTTTTAATCTCACCATTAGCGAAACGGTTAATAATAAGCCTTATCAACAATTAATTTTTTTCGGCCCTAGCAGATTAAGTCACCACAAAATAAGACATGTTGACATGTTGACACAAAGTTTTAAAAGATTTTTAAGAAATAAGGTTTTAATTTTTTTTTTATGAGTTGCATTAAGGCTTTTTAAAAATTATTTAGGTGTACAATTTTAAAAATTCTTATCTATGCAACGCAAATATTGTATTACAAAAAGTAATGACAAGCCCAATATAGAGCAAAGTACCTCATTAAGGTAACCTGATTACCGTGGTCTATGTGGGTATATCCAGCGCCTTTAGTTGTTTAATTAATAAAGCTTTTTCCTACAAAATTTAAAAATATTATGACCCGTGCGTGATCAACATTCCGACTATTACGTTTAACGTCTACGGTAGACAGCCGGTTCATTTTTGACTGTGGACATAAACTCCGTTTTGAATGCCACTCACGAGGCAGGATGTTGATAACATATTTGCATAGTTCAAATGAACTAGTGTTAATGTGGACTCTAAAGACAAACCGAAGTCGATCACGAATAACGCCATTTTTGACGCCAAATCAAATGAATGATGGCAAGTACTGAATATCTACTTAAATAAAAATGAACACCCCGTATTTAATAGTGCCAATCAATAGAAGAAGAGAAAATAGTATATTTAAAAATACGTATTTAACAACCTGTCATAAAATAAAATAAACCTTTTTGACGTTAATTACGTTAATTTTGTTATGAATAATAATCACTATGAAAATCCATGTTTATCGATTACTACTAAGGAATCTTAAAATTATAAATAAATGTTTTTTTTCCAACTTTCGTAACGTTTGTTTGAAATATTGAATCTATATTATATCATTTGGCATCATAGATAGAATACAGGATGTTTATTTTTTAAATTTTTATCGGTTCTGTTCCTAGTTCAGACAAATTATGACATTAAGTGCTTTTAACCCTGTATATTTTTACAGGTACATACATAGATAGATACTTCAATATGACCTACCTACTCATAGTAATAAATGACACCATGATTAAAAATAACAAAATAAGTTCAAAACATACACACCTAGTAAAAACGATACATGATCAATAAAACTCGATCATAAAAATAGACCAATGTCAGAATGTGATCTGATTTAAATATTACGCACAGCAAATACGAGTAGTATCGTGATCAAAATAGATTAGATAAGGATCAAGGAAGACATCCGTATTTGAATCCTCGTTCTAAAGATTTTCTTATGAAACAAAAGTTTTACTGCTAATTTTTACCAACTTCAAAAAGAGGGAGGTTCCCAGTTCGGTGTGTGTATGTTTCACTATATAATTCTCCGTAAAATGTTTTTCGATTTTTATTATACATGGGGCACACTAAAAGTTTTGCACTTCTAGCTAATCGGAACTATTTGAATTTCGAATGTTATATTTTTTTAAACGTTGCAACCATCTTAGTAATAAAAAAAATCGATTGGATGATTTGTCTATTGTTTTTTATCACACATTAAAGTTCTACGTACGCAACGAAAACGGAATTAAGTCGAAAAGATTTGAGCAATGATTTTTTATGATTTTAAAAGTTCTATCTCTCCGCAAGACTCGTCTTCAACCCGCTCATCTTCAAAATGCTTTTGGAAGAGAAGCACCTTGTTTGAGCACCGTGAGGCGATGGTTTGCTCAATTTGAGAGAGGTCGAGTTTCTTTACATGACGAATTTCGTGAAGGGCGGCCTTCAACTGCCGTCAACGAAAATAATGTGGCTACTGTTAAGCGGCTAATTGAAGAAAACCCGCGGATTACCTATGAGACAATTCGAGGACTATTGGGGATTGGTATGAGCCAAATTCAGAGAATTTTACACGAAGAATTGGAAGTTCGGAAACTTTGCTGTCGTTGGATCCCTCATGAACTGACAGCGGAGCAGAAGCGGGCTCGCGTGGAATGGTGCTCACAGATGCTACTGAAGTACGACCACAGACATTCTAATGCTGTTTATGACATTGTCACAGGAGACGAAACGTGGATTTATTGTTTTGAACTCGAAAAAAAACAGCAGTCTTGTGAATGGGTGTTTGAAAATGAGAACAGGCCAAGAAAAGTGAGGCAGGCGAGAAACGTTGGTAAAAAAATGACCGCGTTCTTTTTCTCAGCTACGGGTCCCATCTGTATAATCCCACTTGAAGATCAAAAGAGTGTTAATGCCGAGTGGTATCCTACCATTTGCTTACCCAGGGTGTTAGAAAAAGTTCGCGAAAGACGTCCCAAAAGCCGTGTTCTCCTACATCATGACAACGCTTCTTCACACACGGCCAACAAAACAAAGTCATTTTTACCTTCCGAAAAAGTACAACTCGTCACCCATCCTGCGCATAGCCCCGACCTAGCACCCTGTGATTTCTGTATTTTCCCCAAAATCTAAGATTAGATGAGAGGTTTTACTTTTACCAACTCCGAAGAGGCAGTGATAGCGTTCAATCAGCACGTAGAAAACATGCCTTCAGATCTGTGGTCCTCCTGTTTTAAAAAATGGTTCGGTCGCATGAAAAAATGATTAAAATGTAAAGGAGAGTATTTTGAAAAGCATTAAACATAGTATTTTGGTTATAATATGTTGTTTTTTTATGTTACGCAAAACTTATAGTGTGACCTACGTATTTATAAAATAAAAATATCTAAGGATGCAAAAATTAAGGATGAAATGAGTGGACAGCAGATATATTCTGTTTGGACTAAAATGATTCGTCTAGTGAAGGACTTAACACAAAAAATTAACAAATAGTGTTACAATTTTTTAACAGAAAATAACGGTTTTTTAATTTTTCCAAAAAAAGGTTTTCTTTTAGTAGAAATGAACCTAAATACTGTAATAAATAACTTTAACTAGCTTTTTGATATTGACTTTATATAAAGCACCTTGCTTGACTTCGGAATTAAGAAAAAACCGGACAAGTGCGAGTCGGACTCGCTCACCGAGGGCTCCGTACAAATTTGTAGGTACAGACGACAGCTCTTCAACCGAAACCTACGTCAAAAGGTTATTTTTTTATTTTTTTTATTTAAACTAGCTTTTTCCCGCGGCTTCGCTAGCGTTAGATTTGATTTTGAGTGAATGTATGAATGTCCGCGTCTCCTGTGAAGTTTCGAATAAAATAGTATAACTAATCTTGTTTCCCCATACAAACTTTGGGCCCCCATTTCACCCCTTTAGGGGGTGAATTTTGAAAAACCCTTTTTTAGTGCACCTCTAGACCTTATAAGGAACTTACGTGCCAAATTTGGAATCTCTAGCACCAGCGGTTTGGGCTGTGCGTTGATATGTCAGTCAGTCAGTCAGTCAGTCAGTCAGTCAGTTTCTTCTTTTTTATATATAGAAGATTGATTGAATGAAAGGTAAATGAAAGGTTTACGATTTACTGACTAGATCTCATTTATACCAATTTTCGGTGGAAGTTTGCATGGTAATGTACATCACATATTTTTTTTAGTTTTGTTATTTTCTTATTTTAGATGTTATATTGGGAAGTTACGCACATTTTACAACTTTGGAAGTGTCTCTCATGCAAACTATTCAGTTTAGAAAAAAAAATATATTAAAAACCTCAATATCATTTTTGAAGACCTATCCATAGATCCTTAGATCCATAGATCCCCACACGTAATGATTTAATTATTTTTTTTAAATAGTTTTAGTTCTAAGTATGGGGAACCCCCAAAATGTATTGTTTTTTTTTTCTATTTTTGTGGGGAAATCTTAATGCGGTTCACAGAATACATCTACTTACCAAGTTTGAACAGTATAGTTCTTATAGTTTCGGAAAAAAGTGGCTGTGACATACGGACGGACAGACAGACAGACAGCCAAACATGACAAATCCATAAAGGCTGCGTTTTTTGGCATTTGGCTACGGAACCCTAAAAATAAGAGTTCAAAATAACTTGTTCGAATTGACCTTTACACGAAACATTGATCTAACTTAATTCTCAGCTCAACCTCTCAAAGCACAAGTACCCACTACTTATTCCAACCAACTTCATTACGCGCTAGCACTTGGTGCGTATCTATTCTAGCGTAAAATGGCTTTACATAAATTTAAACATCTACAATTCTCAGCAGAAACAAATAGAAATGATAAAGACGCCGACTCCAGCCTTGGGTACGTTTGAAATCTCATTGCGGGCGTGACCACGACGTTCAACAAATGATATCATACCAGCACCAGACGATTACGCAGTAATCAAACCCACTACTGAATTACACAACCTGACCTACACAGTCGATGCATTAATAAACCATTGCGCGTTACATAACAGTACCCAAACACTGAAACCTCACTAAGCCTGAGATGGAGTGGTCCTATTCGAAATTAACGTGTATGATTAAGAGGCAGCAACAGTTACTAGAGGATCGCGATCTACTGATAATTGTTGTCTAAATATTTACCGTTCCATGACTACGCTAGCTCATTCCACTGTCTTAAAAAATGAGTTTTAGAAACGTAATAAAAAAGGTTACTGAACACTAGCGTACTTGTCTCAATGTTTTGTACGAAGCTTGTCTGCGCACGTAGACAGATAAGTTCAAAGTAGGTACTCCTGTTGGTGAATAGTACCAGTTCTGTTTTGTTTGGTTTTATAATCACCTGTTTGTGTAATTAAAAAATCAAATATGTAGACTGGACCATTACACTAAAAAGCTTCTTCTTTTTCTCGTGTCGAAGGCTACAAAATATGTTTATGTGACTAATCCTTCGCCAGGCGAACAGCGTTTTCATGGCGTAAGGTACGTCTTTGATGCTGTCAATTAGAGTTGGATATGTTTGAATATGCTCTGGTTTCTACGTCGCTATCCTGGGACCTAACCATGAGCTCTTCAAACGATATTACTTCAACCTTGTTTTGATTTTCTGAAAGAGTCCAATGTGAAAACAACACTGCATAGGAAGGTACTGTTTAGAGTTCATCAACAACTCTGAAATAATAAAGGATTTATGACTATGATACCTAATTATACTTTTTTTTTACATTCAAATTTCATCAAACATCGTAAGCGACGAGATTGATGAGAAACCCTTTTCAGTACATAAAAATTAATGCTGTTGACAATCATACGATTATTCTTATTTTAACAACATTGGCCATCTATTTCCGCTTACAATTAAATAAAGTTTAGGAGTATTTTGCTGAGCAAAGTCTGGTGAGGCAAGCGTTTGGCAAGGCCATCACGTCAAAGTAGGTTGAGGAAGTAACAACTGTAAAAACACGATATTTAAACTGTTGTCAAGACAGATCTGTGGCGGGAAAAATAATGCGGTGTAATAAGAATATTCTACATAACTCAAGCCTTTTCCTAATGGCTGAACAATGGATGGACTTTGATATGTAAAATGTAGCCCATCCTTAAACTGCTAAGACGGTGTGCTATGTCAATAAAAAACTTCTATGCTAACCAAACACGGCTAGCCTAAATAGTCATTTCTGATATATTATTTTCACTTTAAGCTGAACTTTTAAAGCAGTCCATTCAGTGAGAGTTCAGATTTTAATGGAATAGTCCAGCTTGAATTAAAGCCGTGTCGTGTTTGTTTACTAAATAAATGAATATTTTGTATTAATTAAATATGTCGGCAAAACTTGTTACTTAAATGTCTTTAAATAGCTATGTCATAAATATATTATTTTGATATGATTAAGTATGGTAATTACATAAAACCTAAATAGGAAGTACTGTCCTTCTCTAATAGAAGAAGCGTACCAAATTATTACCTACTTACTATCCATTTTTCTTTTCTGAAAATAAAGTTATTTTTAGTAATGCATCTGAGCAAAATAAACAAATTATAATAAGCGGTCACGACAGACATTATACCGTAAATTGCAGTCGTTCATACCACGTGACAAATCGTCAATAACATAACTACCTACTTACGCCCGAACAAACAAGCGAAGAATACAAAAAAATACTGTTGTACAAGATAACATAAATGCAAACACATTTAAGTAGGTACTTAATTTTGACCTTAATTACCTACGTTTTTTGCACTAGGTATTGCTTTTCGTAACCCTTTATCAATCTAATTAATAAATTTGACTTTGACGACCTTATTGGTGAGTGGCGCGATGATTCAGCTTTAACGCAAAGAGTAAAACGATAATATCTAAATTGACTCAAGTCAGGGTGTGCTGGGAGACGCCCTTGGCAAAGAACATCGTCTGGTACCTCGTATTTATTTATTTATATTTAATAACAGGCAAAGAATTGTGAACACAAATTATGTTAATACAAGCATGGTGTTTTCTAGGTGTACAGCGGAAAGGCTTCTTTGTAATTAATGGCACCTTACGCACTATTTAATTTATTTATTTAAACTTTATTGCACAAATTAAAATCGTACAAAAGAAGGACTGCCATGTGGTATTCTCTACCAGTCGACCATTAGACTAAACAGAGATGTTTTGTTGTGACTATCACTGAGCTGGCTTCTCCAGAGACGAAAAGCAGATGCCCGAAGGACACGAGTCCATCACCACCACTTTCACACCGCGTAGCTAGATCTATCCTAGAAATAGAAATCAATTAAACGGTAGAAGCTAGGTTTATAGCTGGCTTATCTTTTCATTTAGAAGAACCCCCAAAAAAGAGTCAGCAGTCGAAAAACGGCTTAAAGTTGTTGCAGCAACAGCGCGACTAATTTCGGCCGAAAATCGGCGCAAGCGCAATAAAATGTGTTCCAATATGACATCAAAGCGTGTTGATAAACAATAACTTTGAGTTATACCCGTCAGTTAACGATGGTAGTATCGGCGCACGTGCGCGGGTCACGTGGCGCGCCCGCGCATGTCACACAACCATAACGTTTTGCCATGTTTAAAGTAATTGCTTAAAAAGTTGGCTAGTGGCCACTGTGTGTACTGTAGGATTTATTTATTTAGCTCTAGGAATGCAAAACTTAAACGTAAATATCGTACAATACACGCGCCATCTTATTATGGTAGGTTACGGTGGTGCGGTGCCGATAAGATTTTCAATTAAATAGTCTCAGTACATATAGATATGCTAGGCACCCATGATTTCGTCAAGTGAACGGTATTTCATCAATATATAAAATAATAAATCATTTAATATTTTCTACTGACGCCGCTTGAGTAACAAATTATTAATGAGGGCGCGTGTACACAGTGGTACTGCGAACTACTTATTTAAATTACGACTATTGGTCGCACATAATCTAATTAACATTAATTATGCTGTAGTCTGCATAAAATTTTTAAATATTACTAGCTGTTGCCCGCGACTTCGTTAGCGTGGTCTTTTATTTATCCATAAAGGACTTCCTGCATTTTTTCTTCCATAAGAACCTTCTCCTTACAATAATTAACACAAGAAAAAAAGGATTAGCGAAATTGTTCCATCCGTTCAAGCGTAATGCGATGATACAATGGCAGATACTATAATTATGAAGATAACTTAGAATTTTTACCTACAACTGTTGTAAAGTACAGTAATCTTTAAACAACACAATATGTATTGTACCTACCGCAGTTGGTTTACATTTATTCGATGTGTTTCAAAAGGAACAGATTTTGTCCTTGACAGCTCCGCCTAACATACCTTTTCCATATATTTTTTTACAAAACTTTAGGTATCAATCAAAATATTATTTTTTATACCTACCAAAAATTTTGAGAACTATCCAGGGATTGTATAATTTTATACCGACCTTATTTTATCAATAACAATGAAAGATATAAGCTAAAATCAAATTATTATTAACCATTATCAACACAATGTCAATCCAAGAGAGAATGTGCCCATCGCACTCGCAGCATTGCCCCGCTGAATGGCCACGCTGAATTATTCTTTATCAATATAATTTTCTTTCAACAATCACACCCATTATCAAGCCCTAAACAAAGCAAAGTTTGTACTATAGCAACTAAATAACGGATAGACATACTTAAATACTTTTATAAACATCCATGACCTTACAAATGCTCGTGATCATTACACAAACATTTGCGTCTTGCGGGATTCGAACCCGCGACCGCCTGGCTTTGTAGTCCTCTAATCATTCAATCTAATATTGATTGCATGTCGCTTTTTGTTTACTTTATAGAACGGTTACCTGCTAGTGATTATTCCAATTGTGTTAAATGATCAATATAAATCAGACGAACTACATTTGGTCAGCAAAACTGGGATCCTTTATAAGATGCTAATATAGCAATCCACGAAGGACGCGAGTAAGAAAGTTCACCAGCATCATTTGTCTTCCCTATACACAAAAATAATGAAGTAATGTTTTGTAAAATAAGAATACGAGTCGGTCAACAGTTACAAATGTAAAGACACTATGAAGCAATCCACGTTTACGTAAGAATTTAGTGGAACAAGTGAACTTTACAATTCTCGACAATATAGAGGCGATGTCAATACTAAAGACCGAAAAAGCTGAAGGATTTCCCTGAGGTCACCTACATACTCGCGCGCAACTCTCGGTCATGGTCGCGAAGAGACCTCATATCCGATGTGATAAAGTCTGATTCATAAGCGAAAGCGGTTAAGTGGATATAAGAAAATAATGGGATGATACAAATATTACAATTTGACTTTTCTTTTCCTCTTTTATTTTTTCGGTCTAAGTACTGCTGAACAAATACCTCTTGGCTCTCCATTGACATATCTCTCATCTTAGCGTTTCTTGTCTCTTTCCTTTAATGAATTATCACTTTTCATAATCATCTTTAATTAATAATCGAATTGTTTCATGACTACATAGGTAATTCATTTTTCTTAAAAAAACAGTCAAGCACTCAGCTCTCATATCTTACGACTTGAGCCAAACTAAAATACCTTTAAGTAATGTCGATGAGCAAGACGCAGTGTAAACAATGTCAACAAACAGCCTCAGACCGCAGAGTCCGTGAGATACTGATAAACAGTGTAATCTCTACAAAAATACTATTAAAAATACTCAACTCCAGTGAGCAGACGGCTCGCGTTGTTTTGAGTTACCTGCGATGCTTCCTGCCATTGTTCTAATTGTAGTTTTTGCGCATCAGGAAATCAGTGTTTCTTTTTCCCATGTAAGAGATCGCAAATGAGTATTAGCATAAAATTAATTAATAAATATAACGCTCATGAGAACATTCGATAAGTGATATCGAATCGTGCGCTTTCATTTGAAGAAATTATTATACATAATTAAAAAGAGCAGTTCTTCATATCACAAGCAATGTTTTGCCTAAAAAGAAGTTCCGACTACTATATTTGTTATTAGACAAGGTATTGATTAAAATATTTAATTTGAAACAGTAAATAGTTAAGTACGTGAGATTATCCGCAGAATCTATACACACTACATTTAACAGAATTTATTTAATTTAATTTATTTTATTTAATTTAATAAGACGATGTTTACAAGTTACCTTACTGATCACAGTCATTACAACTGACCTATAAACTACAAAAAAAAAACTAATAATAATTATTTGAATTCCGAAAGCAGTCTTGGGCTAAAAGAAAACTCAAAATGGCATATATTTTTTTAATATATTTTTTTCAAAAGCCTCTATGCCTCAATTTAGAATATAAGTAGTTTGTGTCCCAAAAAACTGAATCTAGTACTATAACTAAATAGGTAGGTAGGTACTTTATGTAGGTACCCAATTCCTTTAGCATTCCATTAATAAAATGAAATTATTCGATGACTAATGTGAAATATTACACGTAAAAAAAACCTGTTTAATTTATATAACACAATCGTGAATAGAGCAATCGATGCTCTTCATTTGAGACTCTGTCAGACTAACCTCGAACTGCAGAATTAGAACAAATGTAGTTAGGCTGCACTGTATAATTCGCTGTCCAAACATCGACAGCGGGTGTCAAAGACCGATACGTTTAATTGGTAAGCAAAAAGGCGTCGCATCGTGGCAACTCCGCGTAGGCGAGAGGATCACTCAACGACCAGTGTACGAAGGCCTCTACACTTGTTTTTTGCTAATATCTCTATATGCGGTATGGTCAGCTTGCGGGGTCAGAAGTATTGGAAGCTAGTATGCGTAGGCGACTTCAGTTGTCTGTGCTTCGGTCACGGTCACCGCGGATAGACTGACCACTGAGAACGTGAGCGCTAAAATGTTACATCAATACAAACTAACGATATTTATGTAAATGAATTTTAAATTAAATAACAATTTCGTTTTTCACAATCACACCAATTATCTAGCCCCAAACAAAGCAGGGATTGTACTATGGCGACTAGATAACGGATAAACACACTTAAATAATTTATAAACAACTATGGCTAAAGTAGAAATGCTCGTGCTCATCATCACACAAACATTTTCCTTTTGCGGTATTTGAACTCGCAACTATTGGCTTTGTGGACTACAAAGCCGCAGCCGCAGCGCGAACCAATACTACACCAGTCAGTCGTCAAAACATCCAACCATCATACAACGTTTATTAAACGTAGGATTTACGAGTATTATGCTTTTAAAAATTAATGTGCTTCTATGTATTTACACGTAGGTACTCAGATAAACATGCATTATTTTTTTATAGCAAAATACTCTAAAATCCTTGTATTTTATTATGTAGATTTAAAAGCGTAAGTACAATTCTTAGATACATGAGCATATAAGTATTTCAGGATTTTCAGCTTATATACTTCTGAATATATGGATTCCGAATTTCCAATGGATGAGGACCCGATTAGCGCAGTGGTGAGTTGATGTCTTAAGCACAAAAGCTCGTCGATTCGATTCCCGGTCTCGCTGACTGACTAAATGACTCGCATCTGTTTGCGCTGAGAAACGCGCCTTACGCGGTACTGAACAACGTTTGTGTTTATTGAGGTTGTGATTAAACGCTGACTTCAAAACCACGACTGTCGCGTATATTTAACATATTTTTTCACTATTGAGCAATACTTGCAAAAAAGAAGTACAAGAAAACGAATTTATTTCTGCACGAAGTAGAATTTATTTTAATTACTCAGCGGTGAGATAAAATATCGGAAGGAAACCTGCACCTTTAAACGATCTAGTCCCTTTGTCTACCAAGGGATACGGAGGTCAAGCTGATTTCGCTTTTAAGTAAGAACTAGAATTGTCGGATGAAGTGCTTCTACCTCAACATAGTCAGCGCTTTGGTACCTACTGCATAATTACCAACATTGAGCAACCCACGCCGGGGTTGTGAGTGGAGAAGTTGTGTGCCCATTTCGACAATGTTTAGTGTCTATTTCTCGTAAGTATGTCCGTGTTTGTGTGTGTGCGTGTGTGCCGTGTGGGGACGGTCGCAAAGAATACACTTCCCCACGACCAACAGGAGGCGTGTCGTAAGAGGCGACTAATTCCTGTAGCACGAGACGGGCAGCAGCGTCTGCGTGCGAAATGCTATAAAAAACTGCGCTCGCCAACCCGCCTGCCAAGCGTGGCGAGTATTGGCAATCCCCCCCTATGAAAGTCATTGGGGGAGGCCTGTGTTCAGCAGTGGACGTCCATGGCTGAAATGATGATGATGTCCGTGTTTCAGAAGGCACGTTTAAAGTCGGTCCCGATGCTTCAAAAACAAAAATAATTAGATTTATTTTTATTTTGTTTGACGCGCGCCGCCCAATTTAATTCACCACACCACGCAAACAAAAGCGTCATTTTAGTTGCTCGTCTGCATGTTTCAGTCTCGTGAACAGAGAGGCCCTGACGTTTTTCCGGATACAGAATACGAAGCGAACTAGCCACAACCAGTCGTCTAATAATAATGAGGGCAATTAACACGAATGTACACAGCCTTAGACACTTCCGCGAGGCGCGACTATAAAATGTGACCGCTCGATGCGTCACGTTAACTCGATTTGTGTTTTTGGCTTCCTTAACAAAACAAACGGCATTTATTGGACATGCTGAAGATAAATAATTTTGCGACTAAGTTAGTGTTTGACTTAATCTCAGTAAGTGAAGATATGAAGTCTAAAACGACGCATGCGGTACAGATCTACGTTTACCTACATGTATCATGACGGCACCAAATATGTATTTCACACATTTACATTTGTAAACACGCACACAGGGTGACACAGGAAAAGTACGTAAAATTCCACTTAGATGCCTTCCATAGGTATTGATTGAATGAATGGCCAACGCCTACAATAGACACCTGTTAGGTATCTTCGACTAATTTAAGACTCAGCATTAACTACACATACATTATTATTAGAATCGTATTGTATAATTAAAATAAATAAATAATAAGTTAGACTTGCAATGCAAAAAATAATAAAAAATATCATAATAATACATAAAACATCACTACGACATTGATAATTCTCGGTCACTATGAAGCGTTACTCGTGTCTTATAAACAATTAACACTAGAATTTTTACGTCATTTTGTAATTTGTAGTGATTATGATACGATGTAACCGTGGTTTCTTTCCTTAGCAGCAGATAATAATTGAAATACAATTTAAATAAAAACAATAGTATTTTTAATGAGTTAGTAATAATCTATATGTATGTATATACATACATATATAAATGAGTTGACGTTTTAGTCTCACAAAAACTCAAGAACGGCTGGACCGATTTGGCTGATTATAGTTTTGAAATATTTGTAGAAGTCCAAGGAAGGTTTTAAAGATTAGAAAATATAGAGAAAGTCAACTTATATTTGCCGTACGAAGTTCGCCGGGTCAACTAATTTAATATAATGTTTATCTTTGAGCATGTAAGCATGTGCCGTATTGGGACGGCCGTAAAGAATACACTTCCCTACCGTCAACAGGACACATGTCGTAAGAGGCGACTAATTCCTGTAGCACGAGACAGGCTGTAGCGTCTTCGTGTGAAATCTGATAAAAAAAACTGCGCTCGCCAACCGGTCTGCCAAGTGTGGCGAGTATTGACATTCCCCTCCGATGATAAGTCATTGAGGGAGGCCTTTGTTCAGCAGTGGACGTCCTATGGCTGACATGATGATGTAAGCGATTCTTGAACAGGATCTGAAGGTTTATTCTACACTATTATGTTGCCTCTCGATAGTAAAATTTTGATAGGCCTATCGATAGTATCGATTGTTAAATTACAGCAATAGTATTGAATAAACCACGAATATTGAATAAATCGAATAAAATACTCACGAAAAGGAGAAAGTGTTTAGTGTTTTAGGTTCCTGCAGCAAAAACGCAATTTTATAAAGCACAGTACAGAATAAGATCTGCTAATTTATACAATAAGATTAATAAAAATATATAAACGACAAACGGTTCTGTCAGTGCAAAAAACTAATTTTGAACTTGCTTGAAAACTAAAGTTACGAGGAGACGGAATTTTTCATTAAAAACACATTTTAGATAGTCATACACATCATACACCCATACAGATCCATATTACACATTCACATTCATCCTTAGTACACCTTCACATATGTACGTACACACTTCTACACAAACACATACATATACAATTATAATACGTATATACGTATACAGCATAACTCTCGTGTTAAATTGTTTTTTTTTTTTGAGTATTTTTGTTTCATTTTATAATATTACTAAGGGAAGAGCGGTTTTACCTAACACAGGCGTACACCTTATATGCCTAAAGACTCCATTGTTAACGATCATGTAAAAATGTTTATACTGAAATAAATTATCATTATCAATACTATCGATAGTATCGATTGTATCACCATCATTTCAGCCCTAGGACGTCCACGACGTGCTGAACATAGGCCTCAGTGACTTCCAGATTGGCGGCCTGCATCCAACAGCAGCTTTCTTTCCTTTCGATTGTCATGATCCCTTTAGAACGAATAAACTACCGATACTATCGATAGTATTGCTGCGTGTCTATAGTATTAGAACCTATATTTTAAGCAATCTATAGGATTATCTCCGCACGCAAAACACTGAAAAAATCGTAACTCGAAAACTACGAAAAATCGTAGAACATACATAGGGTTGATTCTGATACCTCTCAACACGAGGCACCTACAAAAAAATTTTGGACGTCACTTTTCTGGCCACCTTGTATAACTAAAATGTTTGATGGATGTTGATAATTTTATATTTGTTGTGAAATGTTATTAGTGTTATAGTTATATTATAGTTTACCTATCGATCGTTGGCCTTAAAATTTAGTTACACTATCAATAGGACTATCAATCGAGGTATCAGAATCAACCCTATGTATGTTCTACGATTTTTCGAAGTTTCGAGTTACGATTTTTTTTAGTAGCCTATGAAGACAATGAAGTACTACTTTTTAATTATTATTATGAAAGCTTAGAGTGTAGCGCATTCTCTGAATCTACTTAAAAACTAAGAAATTATATGTTTAGATTAAGTCTAAATCTACTTAGCTATGTTAGCACAAGTAGCTAGGTACTAACGTAATTTCATTTTGATTTATTCTTATATTCTTTATAATTACCTCTACAATTAATAAACAGAAATTTTACTGAGAAACTTTAACAAAATCTTAATTTCTACGAGTATCCTGCTTCAAATTTAAATATCTATTTGTTTTAAAGGTGCAGGTCAGATACCTACAAAAGTTCCAGCCACAATCCACAGGATGGGGACGAAAAAAGGCGTACTCGCACCAATATAATTACATTTACCAATGAAGAGGGCAGCGGAATTGATTCAACACAATCAAACTATGTGACCTCATCTGCAGCAAGCAGAAACAATGCCCCGTTCTCACGCACCGAACCGAGCGCTCCCACACAATACCCGCCGCATCTCCGCACGCAAAACACGCCCTAAACACTATTACCACAAGTACCAAATCACCAAAGGCCCACCGCGACCACTGCTACCGACTGTACCACTGATTGATCATAACGGGGCCTGTATTTATTCCAAATTGTGTTTTAAAGACAATTGTACATCTGTTTGTAGAAGTTAACTCCACTATTACCCTGGTGCATCGCTAATTATAAAAAGCAACCCATTGCGGAATGTACGTGTATTCGAGTAATTGCTCTTTACTTACTTATTATAGTCACTAGGTTACAACTACACGTAATATGTCGTTATTCTTGTCGTCAAGTAATATAAACTGATATAAACAGTCACAGTAACGTTAGAAGAAACACTTTATGAAGAAATACTCAAGATGTCCGATTTTTCTTCTTAAGGTACGTTTGACTATGGTTCTAGATCCGGCCAGTTTAGTTATTATAAGCAATTTTACTGTGTGATCCAAGGGGAACCAGGTATTTTTTTTATTTTACTGGCTACTAGTGGCTAGTGTTATACTTTAATACGAACGTAGCTAGTGCTGTAATCTGTGCATTCCAGAAAATTCAGGGAATGCTTAGGTTAGAAAGAACTGAACTAAACACATAATAAAAAGAATACTTGGATTTTGGATAAAACTTAAAACAAGAGTACATTAAGATCGCGTTTCTAGGTGAAAAATCAAAAACTATACCATTACATATTTTATCAGCATTTATGAGTGGCAAGGGCATAGATTTTTCTTATCTAATCGTAAATAAACACATCATTATAACACAACTTTAATTATTTAGTTCAGAACAATATGATGCAACAAACGACAGCGTTTCTTAGTGTTAAGTTTGGTTAGGTTAGTTAAAGAGATAAAATTTTCTATTAATTTGGGTTTGATCTCTTAAAGATATGTTATCATTTTATCATACGAAAACACAAAATAATTAAAAGGGTCAATTGCAAAACATAATACCACAGTATAAAGCACCTGTGATAAATACTATATTAGTCATTTAAACTAAAGATTTAAATCAGGTGGTTGTAATGAGTTGCTGAGTGACTAAGTAAGTATCTACTAATCTGCAAGGTTGGAGTAAACACGATCCACCTTGCACACTAATATTCCCAATGATCTTCACGCGACCAAACGCAGTTTCTCACGTGCACTCACATTTAATTTATGACTAGAGGTGTGCAGTTTTCATAAAAAAGTTCTTTTACAGCACAACATTTTGAATACACTTGTATTTATATTTGTTTATTGTATTTACAAGGTGGACAGACGACCTAGTAAAGGTTGCGAGAAACCGCTGGATGCAGGCCGCTTGCATTCGATCAATCTGGAAGTCACTGGGGCAGGCCTGTGTTCAGCAGTGGACATCCTATGGCTGAAATGATTTATTTATTTAAACTTTATTGCACAAGTAAGTACAATTGGCGGACTTAATGCTATACAACATTCTCTACCAGTCAACCTTGAGGTAATACAGATAATGTAGTCAGTGATGATGATGATGTAATGATGATGATAACGATAATTATGTTTACTTTCAAATAAAAATCGATTAATTAATTGGACTATTTACAGTCTCTAACAACGCTAACATAGCATCGGTTGTCGTCAGTATCTACAATATTGCTTTTCACATTTGCACTTGAGCAGTAGGCTCACCCCGTAGAAGGAATTTAACTAATAAAATTACTTAATAAATAATAACCGACACAAACTGACATTAGCGAGACAACATTGGTCAAGGAGAAACAAAAATTCGACTGCTTTTATGCTTATTAATTTTATACTACCACATAACATACCTCTTTAGGTACCCTAATAAAGTGATTCTAGACTAAACACTCACTCAAGCATGTGTATAAACTCAGCTTAATAGATACAATACGTGATGATAAGTCAGCCGTGCTCGTCATACCGATAACAATGGACTTATCAAATAATCGATGCATAGTAAGTTTCGCTTCTGATAATTGGAAATAGGTACAGTATAATAGTTATGGATATTACTCGGAAACGCTCACAAAACTAGATGTGTTTTTACACGAGTGAGATTTACGTAATAAATATTGTTATGAACGCATAACTTTTACAAGGTTAAAGCGCCAGAATAAATATTATTATTAAATAAATATGCGCCAAACAAGACACCAACTGCAACTGTCATGGTCTCGAAGTAAGGAATTAGCATCCTTGATCCTTGTGTTACGAAGTACTTGATAATGTTTTTTGCCAGAGGCGTCTTACGAGTAGCATACCCAGACTTGAGCAAATTTAGAAAAGATCGGTTTTTGAATTGGACCGAACCGGAAAAAAAACCCTGCATAGAAGCTGCACCTAATTATCTGCATTACCTCGAGGTATAGCAGCAAATGCGTCAATTGTACTCACCTGTAGCAATAAAGCTTCAATAAATTCAGATTATTTACTGTCGAGAGTCATCATCATCGTAGCCTATTTCAGTCTACTGCTGGACACAAATCCCCAAAGAGCGCCAAAGAGCACTCTTCCGCTTTTTTGATCCAGTTACTGCTTAAGGTAGTCGGTAAATTAAGCTAACGTCCTATCCGTTCGAGAAACGGTCCACCTTTCATCGGTTCTGCATGTGTCCGGCCCAATGCCACTTTAACTTGCTACGTTTTTGGACTATGTCCGTTACTTTGTCTTCTGCCGAATGACCTCGTTCCGGCTTTTATCCTTTAACGAGATCCTAAGCATCGACCTTTTCATAGTTTTTTGAGTGTTGTGAAGTCGGTGGGCCAGCTTTACTATCATGTTTCGGCTTCGTAGGTCCTCACTGGTTTCACTGCACTGATCGAATTGAACCTTTCTCCACAGGCATTGTGGCAGTGGCGACGAGAAGATATGACGCATATTCCCAAATGCTACCAAGCCACGCTGCACTCGACAGATGTTATTATAAAAATTAGCAGTAACTAAGTAGATGAGACAACCCATAGGTACCCGAAGGCCGGAATTTATGACAGTTCCAGATTGTCCAAAGATGTTTTGAATCTTATATTCGTCAAGGGTGATTGTGCCCGAGTGGTAGATAGGATTCGCAAATCTGGTAATAGACCAGTTAGTTGGGTGAAGTAGGCTAAATAATATGGTAAAGTAAGAATTGAGGAAGGCATTTGACCTTGGTGAACCATAGCTAGACTACTTAAGGAACATTTACTTCCTTATTTAATTTTAACCTAAACCATAAACCTGCTCGACGGAGAACCTTACCAAGGCGAAAAGTATGACATGAAGTCTACTTGTTTTGGAATCGCGGCGCTGTTTGGTACGAGAGAAGACCTCGATTGCATCTGTATATATAATATTATAACTATCAGTATATTCCTATCAGAACTTACACTTTTTGAGAAATGAAAGATGATCACATGAATTAATAAAATATAATGATAAGTATAGGTACTTATTCAAATTACAAAAAACCACAACTGAACTTCCGTTTCAAACCGTAGCTTCCA
Source organism: Anania hortulata (assembly GCA_963576865.1). Taxonomy (NCBI): domain Eukaryota; kingdom Metazoa; phylum Arthropoda; class Insecta; order Lepidoptera; family Crambidae; genus Anania; species Anania hortulata. The sequence goes on along the minus strand of OY756396.1, from coordinate 12,638,178 downwards.
CGCCATTGGCCATTAACTAGAATAGTTAGGTGTTGCCACACAAATTAAAATAAAATAATTAGGTATATTGTTAACTTATTCAATAAAATATTTAATGAAGTTGCTAATGCTAATATACCCTATAAAGTCAAACTTGTAAACAAGAGTAAAATGAAAGTAAAGTGTATTATTAGTAAAGCCTAACTAGTGAAGGTACCTACTTTTCTAAGGGCCGATTAAAAGTGAAATTGACGTTTTGACACAATTTCTATACGAAAACTGTCAAAAGTCAAACTTATTCTTCAAATAAAAGATATCTGACTATTGAAAAATCGGCCCTTAATAGAATAAACAAAGTAATATGCGGCATGCGCTTAGTTCTTCTAAACCAATTTGCATTCAAAAATAATTCCGAAAGGTTTAACGATATCATACATGCAATAAAGGCTGAATTTTCATTAGAGTAAAATAATTAAGTTTCTTTCAACCAACATCTTTGCTAAAGAAACTAGTTATCTATCTTAACAAAATTTTTAGTGCACGTTTGCCGTCCGCGTTCATGTAAGAATTATAACAAAATTGAGTTGAGATAGGTAACTAGTTTCTGTAGAAAAGTTGTTAGTTATCGTGAGTATAAACAAACCCTTATGTATTTTAAAAATTTACCCTATGAGTATTCTATTTATAAAATAGAAAGTAAAGAAAAGTTTAGTGTTTTGTAATCAAGTTGTTAAAATATATTTCTTTGAGAGCTTTCATGGATATACTTTGTTAGATATTTAAATCAATTTAATTTACTTGTATACCTTAAAAACCTACAGGAAAGTCAGTAACTGTGTATGTTTATCTGTTAACCTAGTTATAATTTTTATCTTATATCATCTGTGGGATGCCGGGCTAGGACTCTAGTATTATCAAAACGAAGGTTTCACTGACACCGAGTCATCGCGATAATGAAGCTAAAACAATGATGTGTATTGATTCGATGTAAATGCTCGTACGTATGTATTGGCATATTATTGTCGGAAATAGGAATATGGGTCAGGGGAGTACGGGCTGGCAGGTAATCAGTACGGCGGCACTCGTACGTCCGACCAAGGCCGGCGCGAGGTCCCTGTGACTACAGCGCAATTATTAATGCACTGCCAAGGTTTGATGACATCGGTGGTGATTTATGTTAGGATACCGCAGTAGAACAAAGGATCCCTTATAGCTAAGTCAAGTCTGTATGTCTGTCTGTCTTTCGTTTGCCTGTCCACGGTTCTCAGAATCTTGGTACTATACAGGGTTACATTTCAAGGTAGTGCCAAATTTTAAAAATAAGGTCTATAGATCAATATAATTATACTAATTTATCGTAATTAATTTCAGTTGTCGTATTTTTAGAGTAAAGTATACTTAAAAATTTCCGAAAAAATAAAATGCGAGATTCTCCTTCATGGATCAGAGATTACAGGTATACGCCGACGCCGCTCCAACAAGAACCTCCTGCAGTGTACATACGGTGCAATTTAATCGAGTAATCGTAAATTTTCTACGTATTCTATTTTTAAAATAAGAAAAAATTAGTTTGTTTTTACGTAGATCGATTTAGTTACTGATTCTGAGTGGTCCCTGAAAAATTGGCACTACCGTGAAATGTAACCTGTATAGAACTAGTTTTTGTTTGTATAACGTTATGTATCTATGAGGCTACAATAAACCTTTAAATTAATGTGGTCACTTTTTTAGTCTCGTAGTGCTTGTAGCTCAGTGGCGGCAGCGCTTCGGTAGTGATTACAAAAGTTAAGCCACCTACGCCGCGGTTGTTTTGGATGGATGACCATTCCAACCATATTTAGTGACATTTGTCACAATCATTTCCGTGCTTCGGATGGAATATTAAAAGTTGGTCCCAGCTGATATCGCTTGATACTAGTCGTAAAGCTTAGACAGAGGCCTTAGGATGGCTTAATAACATGTGTAAGTGACAGTAAGGTTAAGTCACTGGCTTTACACATCCTTTCACCACATCATCCACATATTGGTCTCGCGTGGTGGAATATGGCCCAAACCACCTCATAGTTAAGGTAAGGCTCGTGCCCAAGGCATACTTTACTTTACTTTGACAGTCACGCCACGTACTACTTAGCTGTATCTACTGTTGTTGTTTTGGAAATAATTAAATTACAATTATTACGGGTACAAGGCAGCGACTTCTGTACTAGGCTTACAAGCCTCTATCGCAGTAACAAAACAGTAAAGTTTAACAGTATAAGTTTACCTATATTTTGCACAAAACATTAACGACAATGGTACCAATAACCAAATTAAAAGGAAAACTATAGTAGTTAAGTAGGCGCTCTAAGTTAACGACCAATAGTCGACGAAGTTAGAAAATAATAATTAAAAATTGTTGGTCGTTAGTGGCCGTTGAACCCCGAATTTACTAAATATGCTCATACTATCAAAAATCTAAATACTAAGTTCGCATAATTATTGTGTCGGGCATCTACGGAATTCTACATTTAGCGTGATCAGACACGCACTTGGCCAGTTTTTAATTTTTAGGGATGGTTCTTGTTTGGCAAGTAAGTCAAACGCGTAAGTTAGGGGAAACCGACGCCTTTGACAGATGTACTTCAAATGTCTGTGGTTTTTGTAAAGTTTTCAAAGCAGAATAAACCATATCTCGTTAAGTTTTCGGATAACAAATAAATCGCGAAACTTTTATTTTCACCCTGGAAATTTAAGCTATTTCTCTTGTATGCATAATACCTACCTAATAAAGAAATATGAGAAAGAAGATTTGATTTTGTTAAGGAGGAAAGTTTGTTAAATACTCATGTATAAATAATACCTAAATTTAGGTACATATTCTAACGTACCTAACTGATTAAAACGTACCTAATTTGAAAAGTAGGCAACTCAGAACACATAGTTATTTCGATTTCTATGGTTCAGTCCCACCTTTCACGCCTTCGTTAAATATCACAGTACCTACTACTACTATTTAGAAATATTTTCTCCAAGCAACAATATCGTGTTACTATTAACAATATCTGGAAAACTGCTATAAAACGTAATTGCACCATAACCCTTATTGTTTTCTAAGCAATAAATTACAGTGTATTCTCAATGTAATTAACATTACCAACTTTACGGCTTAGTTATAAAAGGGACAGCGTTGCGAAAGTCAAGTAAGTCAACAAAATTACACTCATTTAGTGAGCGGATAGATGCCGTGACATACCGTTTCGTCGTCATTTTTCTATGCAACAGTTTGCAATTCTCGTTGGGCGAGCGACACTTGCGGCATAACAGGTTTCATTACTTGTCAAAGTAAACAACGATTTCATTTGGATTAATATTTAGCAGCAGTGGATAAGGTACAAGTCTGAACCATCCGTTTTTCTTGGAAGGCCGAGATTCTCAGTTTTAGACGCGAGATCGCGACAGAGTGGCGTAAGAATACGATGGTCGATTAATTGCATGCTCCGCTTTATAGTCAGTTAGCTCTTAAGTTGATGTTTATAGAGTTGAGAAAACAAAGTGCGATGGTGTGTCACAATAAGGTCCTGAGTGACTTGCAAGAGGTACGAATTTTGTAGTCTTACAAGTGATTTGACAACATTCGCATTGGAGGCTAACTGGTAAGCACGGAGCTGATATAGGTATCTGGATGGCAACAGCTAATCATATAAATTTATTTCCATAGATCAATAGACTTGTAAATCAATCAATCTTTAGGATAGAAGACAAAAACAATAACTTAAATTTTAAACAGGTTATAAAAATAATCTGATAAGTACTTAAGGAATGTTTTAAATAACTTTTTATGGTTAATATTGTCGTGACGGTCGTATTTTATGTGCAAAAAAATTATAGAATAAGGAACGACAATTATTGGTTGTGATGATGAATGACACGTATTCGTTAGCACTTAGTTTAACATCAATACTGTAACGTTTATCTTATCACTTATGAAAGCCATTGCAAAGATGATTCGCCGATAAACGAGCACACACATAGGTACCAATTTAATCACACAGTTTTTTTTTTGCTTTGTCACGTTTTATTTTCTAAATGTAATGAATGGTATGATCAATATTGTATCATTTCACAACATTAGGAAATAATCGTTTTAAAATACATACTACCTATCGGCAGTAATTTCGATTTAGTTACCTATCTACTTACCTATCTGTGAATGAAAAATGACAAATTATCACAAGTGAACATGCCATACATGACGCTTCTACCTTACATTGCCCAAATATTGGAGACTTATGATAAAAAAGGTATACATAGTCATAATCCCGTATTAGCTATTTTTCTAATGATAAATGATTAAATTGATTGATAGTGACCATGATAGTTTAAATAAGCGTAAAAAACATGTGTAGGTGGAGTGCACGCGTTTTTCAGCGAGACATTTATTTATTTTTATTTATTAAGTCTTATACACACTATAACTACACATGTTTGTCCCGACAAGGATTAGTAACATTTATTTAAGAATATTGTTTTAATGCTTAACGTAACGTTTTGCTAGTTCAACCAATTGCAATATTCTGCAAAAATCCCGTAATTGGCTGACAAAGATACTCGCGATCGCGCAATCCGTATCATCGCTTCCACGTTAACTTGCAATCCTAAGTTTTAACTAGACAAGCTTGGTCCGTTTAAGGCGAAAAGTGTTGAGTCTGATTGGCGACCACCCCGCTTCCAATAGCTCTGTTGAAACGATGTGAACCGGGGCCAGTTCTAAGGAATGCCATCGGACATCGGCAGGCTTTGCGCCTAGTTTCTGTACCTGTATTAGTTTTAGCCCATTTTGTGTAGGGTTGACAACAGATTATTTTTTATATATCTTATCATGTATTTAATACATGTCAGTATTGATGTCATTATTTGAATAAGGTTGTATATAAGGAAGTCCATTTATAAGGTTGACCATTGTTAACGATATAATGATGAAATGATGTGATAGAATAATTTCTTGAACCGGTCGCTTGAACTCGAAAACAATTTAATCAGTATAACAAAGCTACGGGTATACCAATTCCCAAAGGTAACGGTCGTTAGTTATTGTACACAAATAGTCAAATTTGCCCTTCCGCATATACACAATGAGTTTAATAACAGGTTTAATTTCCGATTCCCTTTAAAAGTACAAAATCTCGTCGTCTTGACCCGGTGGAGTGCAGCTGATTTCATAAAGGGCATTCCCCTCCTGTTATGCAGTACAAGTCACAAGAGATTTAGAAGATCATTAAACACATTATCACCCCTAGGACCTAGTATTTTTAAACGTCACACAAATTAAACGATAAATAGATAAGATGTTGATTACCTACCAACATGAGACCTTTGCCTGTTAATCTACAGTACTAGAAGACCGCATAATATTTTATTTTAGTTTTCACACACATGACTTTGACATTATCTAAAGATTTATAAACTTTATCATGTAAGTATAATTATTGTTTGACAATCGACACAGCAAGATAGTATATCGAAAGAATGTTATAATCTAACTGATAAACGTATCGGATAACTACTTTCATGTTGTTTATTTAAGTTTTCTTTTGAACAAAATGGTTATCTTGTTCTCTTAAATTAGGATTACAGCACAAGACTTTCCTAGAGCATTTTTTTACTGTCAGTAAGTTGTTAAGTATGCTATTAAAATAAAGACCCAATTTAAGGTTTATATTAAGATTTGTATGCCGTTTTATATGCATATTCTTAATATATTTGGAAAATTTATCTGAAAGCATTCAATCTTTGAAACAAACGCAAGCGGGGAAACCCAAATGATTCCCATAATAAGCAAGAATACGCTACATACCTATTGCTTTATTTTACTACTTATCACTATTTTAGTAAGTGCGCCTACAGTCTCGCTTGCCGCTCTTATCTTGTGGTACAATTCTCAAACATCGACGTAACAATTACATAAAAATGGCGTTCACATTGGCGTCGGCCGCGTTTCCCCGTCGATCGTGTAAACTTTCACGAAATCAAACAAAGAAATAGCGAAGCGTCTCATTTGCATCATTCCCACGCGGACAAAAGAATGACCCAATCTGTTTGGCAACTACAAATGATGTGTTACCCGAAATCCTATGGTCACGGTCCGCCTGGCTCGTGTGGTCTGGTATGGTAGTGAAGTGGCTCGGCCGCACGTTGTGGTGACATTGAATTCACTCGTAGTAGTCAAATAAAACATATAGGGCAGCTGTTGAAAATAAACTGTTAGATATAGAATCAGACATATTTTTACAGGTATGTCTACAGTAGTACCTACATTTAAAATTTATAAAAACCGTAAAATGCGGTTATGTCACGGTAAATATATTTGTACGCAGTAGGTAAACTAAGGTACCTAATTGCCGAATGATTGCCTAACATTTTATGGGACGCATACTATTTTACACCCACTCATGACTGATGTTTGACTGATAGAAACCGAAACTTACTAAGAGTTCCTGAAGCGTCATATCGCTTCCATTATCGCTACATAGTTCAAAATTCGATACTTACACGTCTAGTCTTACTAGTATTGCTTACTACAGTCCGGAGACATACGAAACAACACTGCTGGTACAGCGACAGATCACCTCTAAATTATACGTGTGGCGACCTTTTTATTTGGTCGAAATTGTTTCTCATGACCCTTTAGGAAGCCTTCTATATGCAACGAACTGACGCACAGGATGTTAGGTGATTTGTAATGATAACGAAACATTGACCTTAAGGCTCTATGATGTTAAAGTATTTTTTTTAAAGTGTTCTAAATAGTTTTCTACTTGTGTTTATAAAATGAGCAATATGCATGGTTTTTTTTATCTTCATATTTTATATCACCATAGACAGTGTCCAGTAAATAAATCATGATAATATTGAAATATGCTAAGTATAATACGGTCGTAGAAAATAAAATAGGGCTATGGAGTTCTATGAGGAAGACCTATGTCCAGCAGTGGATTAGGAGTGACTGATGATGATGTAAAATACCACTTTTTCATAGAATAAGTAAATTTTATTTAAAAAAATAAAACCGACTTCAAAACACTAAAATGCTAAAAATAATCCTAACACTTAAGTACCTAATCAGTTACTTTTGGAGTCGGTGCCAGCCGATGAGAGATTCAATGTTTTTGTTTGCACCGACTCCAAAAGTAACTGATTAGGTACTTAAGTGTTAGGATTATTTTTAGCATTTTAGTGTTTTGAAGTCGGTTTTATTTTTTTTAATAAAATTTACTTATTTCATCTATTTTTAGTGATTAATCCTAATCTAACTGCTGAACACCGATTTCATCCCCTATTTTCCTACCCTTAGGGGTGATTTTTATTTTTCAAACTTTTATCATAGCATCTTTGAAGTATAAGCTATTCAATAAAACAAAAATCATCAAAATCGGCTCATATTTGTCGAAGATAGGTAGCAAGAACCACAACCAAAATATTATCTGGGTATATATTTGTTGATTTTCTCAAAAAGTTCTAAATCAATTTCGATAAAATTTATATGGGACCACCTCTGAAGTATGATCTACCAAACAAAAAAAGAATCATTAAAATCGATTCATAATTGGCGGAGTAATCGCGTAACAAACATACTAAAAAAAAAAAAAAACACAGTCGAATTGAGAACCTCCTCCTTTTTTGAAGTCGGTTGAAAAATGAGTCTACCTATCTAGACCTAACGTCGTCGGTTCCCAACTGTAAAAGTCTTACACTTGAAAATATTCGAGTTTGAATTTTCTATTTATATTTGCACATATAAATACGGTTTGGTTACTCAAACTTAAGATAACATAAACGTAAAAATTATGATACTTAAATCTTATGATTTTTTGCTTGTAATACAAAAGCCTCTAAGCCTTACGCACTTTATAGCGTGGGTTACTTAAATATTGCTCATTTTCAAGATACATCAAATGCATAAAAGTAGTTTTGTAAACAGTGTGATTTTCTAAAAAGTCTTTCAACATGTCGTTCTTATGCAAATACATTTGACAAATTTTTATCGCAACCCAGTAAAGGAGGCTGCCAATTAGTCGCTATCAGCGTTTGGCCTTAGAAAAGCGAAGGTTGATTTGCATAAAAAACGCAATAAGCGAAACGTGGAGTGACAGCTGATAAATAAGTGTCGTAATGAAGAAAACAATAGAGGACTTTCTACCAGCGCGTGCGACTCGACCCCCGCCTTTGCTACGAGTTCCCCTATTGGAACTAAATTGGTACCGCCAGCAACAGAACTCCGTGATGCAATATACGTATTACGTTATGTCATTATCTTATCGCTTTACTATCTGTTTAAGAAAGAATTTGCTGCATTTTTTATGTTTTCGTTAATCTTGCATAGTCTAGAAAGTATCGAATTTGTTATTTATTTTAAAATATTTTAAATGAAGTACACATGTAGGCAATTACATACAATTTACACAATTATATTATTAATATAGTTATTTGTGGTTAAAAAACAGATAAATTCTAAATCGCTATATCATGTCATGTCAGTTCTAGTGGTAATGTTATGGGATGGGATGAAAAATGTATTACTGGTTTAACAGGCGTAAAAACAGACAAAATAAGTGAAAACTTATTGATCCTATTTTCAAGAGAATGTCAGAAAATTCGTAGTCGTTTCAAGTAACGAGTTTGCATTGATATTCACCAAACGATACATCTACATAAACCAAAAAATATTATTCATTTAAAATATAGTTTTTCTTATTTGCTCTATTTTTAGTCGTGATGAATAAAGACCCAGAAGTAAAAATAAGAAATACTTAACAATGTCGAGCTTACATATATTCAATCAAAACATATTGATCTCAATAACATAGGTCCACCCTGTTGATCCAACCCTAATAAAAGCATAATAACGGTACCCGCGTCGTTGCTGACCGTATGCTGCCCACGGAGAAAGCCTTTGACCTCCTCCAATAGGGCCTGTTTACTAGGGCCACTATTTGTAGCAGTTTTGCATATAAGCGCTACGCTTACAGTTACAAACATAACTGTTGGTAACTTAAGGGCCCGAAGTCAGCCACTTGCCTTCCCTGTGATAAGGTGCAAGCCTATTGGTAAAACCCAAAGAATTAAAAAGTACTAGTTGTACGTAGTACCTACTTATAAAATTCTTGGTATAAACTTTTTTAAATTATTTATTTGTATTAAAGTTATGTGTCATTTTACAACTACCTAATGATCTTACTAATATAAATTAAGTTTTTTGTTGGTTACTCAATTACGCTTTAACGGCTAAACAAAATTAGTTATTGCTTTAGCTTAACACATACAATAACTTCTATCCGTCTTTGTGTTTACGTAGGAAGTTTTTTATTTCTCTCTGGCTTAATTAATTCTAAAGTTTAAGCAGACAAGGTCGCGGGCAGATGCTAGTATGTCATATTTTTTCTTTTTGTAATCCTATACGTTTAGCCTGCATGATACTGCTGTGTGCGCGATGACAGCGCCTCTAGTGACCAAAAAAATAAAATAAAATAAATAGAATAGAATAATATTTTTTTGACCCAGGAAACTAGCCTATTATTGTGGACTAAGATGGATCTCTCAAATTATGGCAACCGGTTGGTTTGAGAATGATTTTGTGCATATTATAACAAGTGATTTTCTTACTTGACGTAAAATATTTAAAATGTTATAATATGAACGGGATTTGAATTGATACAACATGATATAACTTTCGGACCTCAAACTGTGCAGAAAGGGAAAGAATTAGTATGAGCACAGCATGTGAGAGACGTTAAAGAGCTTAGAACTAACGGACAAAGCTACTTAATAAGTGGTGACACAAACCCCCTACAAACTTTTTTCTTTTCACAGCAGCTATCTATATATTTCTATATGCATTAATTTCCATCTTGATGTTGGAAACGAATTAAACATTCACAAACTGTTTTTCCTATTGTTTCTACACTTTATAACACAACACGTACAGTGACCCATATCGCGAATTTTAACGTTTTTACTTAAAAATACATAATAACGTTAGTATGAAATTATATGGAAATATAGCAATTTGACACATGACAGTCCAGAATTATTTCACATTTCTGCTAAATAGCGTGCTACGATCGATTTGACGCCCCCCACCACCCACTATGCACATAGCGAATAGTACCTACAAGGTAATGGACCCCTTTCTGAAGAAAAAATACTTAAAGAATCCGCCAAAAATTGGTTTGCGAACATACAAGAGCTCCTACCAATATTTTAGGTATAGGTTCATGATTGGCATTGGAACTTCTACACTGCAACTGCAGTAGTTTCCTACAAGCAATACAAATAAATATTATTAAAAACATGGCACAAGCCGAGGTCGGGCTGATCCCGTTGGCGCAGCCGGAGTAACGGGCGCTGGCTAATGAGAACGGAGCGGCTCAGTTATGCAGATGCTGTGTTTAGGGTTGACAGCACTCTTCTGTCATGGGTTACCCATGGTGTTAAGAAAATAAGTACAAGCCTCGAGGCGTTGAACGTTAGTGATCCTTCACGGAGTCGATGGAGTGAGCTTCTAGAAGCCTGTTGACTTGTCTTGTGACTTCACTTAACTTGGTAGGTCGGAAGAAAGGCTATTCAAGAAGAGAGCCAAAAACAATCACAATAAGTAAGTATAGATAGTTCGATGGTCAAAAATGTTCACCTTCAGGCGTGATACATTAAAGTTCGCAATAAGTCCGTCCTTTAAAGATTTCAACACATCAACCCAAGTGAGATCATACTAATTAGTTTCATATAGATAAGCAACGTCTTCTGAAATTATCAACAGCCATTACAAATCGTTCGATTTCAGCAGATTATACCGTTTCCAGTTTACCATTTTACCAGTTCTCGTTTTTTCTGCAAATTGGATTCGGAATCTTGACAGCCCTACCCAAGTACTGTACATGCGCGTGCTTCGACGACTCGACTGCCAATCAGTAGTCACTCCAATCACAGCCGTATCTACGAGGCAATAAGAGCTTGTGAACCGATGTGACATGCAAACAGGTCGCTTTTGTTTAATTTACACTGCGTTCACGCATGGGATCTAGACTTCAACCCTATAACTGTTAGATGAGCACAAGTTATAGTTTTTACTTGGTACCTAATGTCTAATTTACGTTTATATGTATTGTAGCTTATGAAATTAATCAAAGTTATTTAGTGGCACTGGGCACTATGGCTATTGAGGTGAATTGCACTAAACCCAAACTAAACTAAACTAAACTCTCTTTTGCTTTTCATTGAATAAAGACTAAAGTCTACAACCAGTGTGTTTTAGGTACGAGTGATGACATATAGAACTGAAAGTTTCACAGCGTGCTATAAAAAAGGCTATGCTCAGTGTTTCTCTGCAAAATCGAATCATAAATAAGGAGACCCGTAAACGAATAAAAGTCATTGGCATAGTTTGACGGATTAGCAAGCTAAAGTGACAGTGGCCGGGGTATAGAGCACCTAGAACTGACGGCTGGTGGGGCAGAAAGGTTTTAGGATGAAAGTCACGTACCGGCAAACGTCCACCTACAAGGTAGACAGACGACCTGGTAAAGCTAACAGGTAGCCACTGGGTGCAACTTGCTTCCAACCGGCCAGTGTGGAAGCCATTTGGGGAGGCCTATGTTCAGCAGCAGGCGTCCTATAAAATAATGAAAAATGAACGACAGACTATCAAATTTAGAACTGTCAAAATGTAGTTTTTAGGCACCGTACCCCAAAAATCAGAAAGAAACCCTTTTTAGGTCTTATCGTTGTCAGTCTGTTCTAAGGAACGCGTAGAAGCATCAAGTTTAAATTAATATTTAATAAGTCTACTTGGAGCTGCGAAAAAATCAAAATTCCGAGACAACGCAATCAAAAGCTACGGCTAAGCTACTATGCCGTATTTTAAGGGGAAAATCCGAAAACCGTAAAATAGTTGTCAATAATTAATTACCTATACCTAAGTATAATTGTATTGAGGGACTGTTTTGACAATCGTTTATTCCGATAAATACCCGTCCTATGCATCCCACATCTTATCTGCAACCGGTGAGACAGCTCTTCGACTGAGTCTATTTTTACAATTAAAATAGGAAAACGTAGAGCCATTCCAGTTGAGGTTGACTGTACTTGCCCCCAAGGCCAGGCCTGTAGTGGATCGGTATCTCTGGAATGCTTTCAGTGACTAATCGTCGAACCATTCCTGGTTACGCAGCAAGTCCGTACTCAGCTGCGCTTCAGATGATTGATTTAAGCTGCGCGTCTACCTCTACGCACCGGCCACATCGCACGCACGGCACGTATCGGATTAGCCGGTGATTTGAATTGATTTTTTATCATAAGGCCTCACCTCAACTTTGAGGTGGTTTGGGCAATACTTCACCACGCGCACTTAGTGCGGATTGGTGGAGGGGTGTTGTAATATTTAAAAAATATATATTTCAATTGAATAGTTTTTTTTTATCAATACATTTCCTGTGAAAGCATTACGCTTGATTCTAAAATTATTTGCGTTGCGTGCAGGTGTAAAAATATCGAGAATCTATATCGATCAACAAACAAGCCAACAAGACGACCAATTGTCGACATACTTACTAACCGACTAAACTATAGGCCATCGACCAACCAGTCGAACAACTTGTAGACCAACGAGTTATTAGTATTTGAGTACTTATCTAACCTATCGATGAACAGTAACAAGTGGTCAAATTCAAGCCTAACTACATTTTACAAGTTAACTAAGAAATTAGGACTTTTAATTAGGAATTATTTACTTGTTTACATTTAATTTTCTTAGAGCAACTATTTTGATGGCAGGTATAGACTTGACTCTAACAAAAAAATCACTTCAAAGCTTAATTTACGCAAACAGATCCCTAAATCGATAAATGGTGTTTGCACACCTACAGCATGTTTATTTAAACGACCTATCCAACGACAACCCACACCATGTAATAGACGAGAAAAAAAGCGTCATCCTCTGGTATGAGTACGGGAAGGTTTCCTAAAAAAATTGTTCTTCAAGATTTTCGTTTTGACTACGGAACCCTAAACATAAATTTTGTTTATTACATCGATTATGTTTCTACCGTGTAGGGACGGCTGTAAAGAATACACTTTCCCATTGCCAACAGGAGGCGTGTCGTAAGAGGCGTCTAATTCCTGTAGCAGGAGCCGGGCAGCAGCGACTGCGTGCGAAATGTTATACCTAAAAAACTGCACTCGCCAACTATCATTGGAGGAGGCCTGTGTTTGGCAGTGAACGTTCTATGAATAAATTGATGATGATGATGTTCCTACCTTTATCAGTAATGATGCTGGAATTATCAATGTATCAGTTACCTTTTGAGAAAATCAAATAGAGATTCTCGAAAGTTGAAAATATTATTGTAGTAAGAATATTATTTATTAGTTCCACATCCATTGCCTACGAATGTTATCACACTCAATTGTTATAAAGATATGGCTAACCGCAGCACGTGAATATCGAACGATTTATTAGAATCGGCCGACCTTGAAGATAACTTCACAATTACTTATAATTCAAATAGAGACAGAAGGTTCGGAAACGGAATGGGTCGCGCAAGCATTCGACTTACTATCTTGATCGAATAAAGACTGCAAGACTGGTTTTTCCCCTGTTCATAAAAACAGCCTATTAAACCTAGTTAAAACTTATTTGTTACTACTATTACTACTATTTTGTCTCGTTCCTTCTTAGCGCTGTCAATGTTTGGCAAAAAGTGACAGATAGAGTATTGGTTAAGTCTAGTTTCTTTTTATTAAATAGTACATCTACCTAGTAAGTACCTACCCCAAATATAAGTTCTCATTCGTGAAATGGCAACCATGACTTCTCCAGAATAGCACATAGCGAATGTCAATCGAAAAGCATTTTTTAAATATGAATTAGCCAATTATCATGTGTAGCGAGAGATATTTACTATTATCTCTCTTTATGCGTGATAATTGGCCTCAAAATCACGCAGAACGATCTCACAGGATATTCGTTTATTGTACATGTAGGTGCAATAAATGCCACGTGTGTAGTAAGCCTTTATCTTACTGTATCTGGCTCTATTGTCTGTATCGGTAACCGTGACAAATGACGAATGAGCGCATGTAAACAACTCTATGAGCAGGCGCAGAAGTTGCATCTAATGGCAAGTACCCTGACACATCGACCTAGTAGTACCGATTGCCATTACTAAAATGTAATCGACACAGGCTGATAGCCGCATAAAATTCTCAAAATTTGGTAGAGATAAAAATCGTTTCATTCCATCCCATACAAGTTACAACAGAGTACATTTAATGCCGCAAAAAAAACACGAGTTTGGGTAGGTACACTTGAATCAAACTTAAGTTTAAGAAAATCATTTTTATCTTCATTATCGTCATACCAACCTATATCAGCTACTTTTATCCCATTGCAGGGTATAGATACGCCTTAGAGGGCATTGTACTTACTTTGATGTTAAAAATAACAGCAAGTTTTTCTCTCGTTATTGAAGGTTTTCACGTTGTCTTTGTTTTCTTCTGTCTGACGTGCTTGCTTAAAAGTACATACATTTATTGGTAAGGAAGAGAGACTCATTGTTAAATAAATAGCTTTATTCTCCTTATAATAACAAAATTGACTGAATCGAGCAAGGCTTCAGCTTATTTCACAGCCATGGCCACTCGCACTGCAAGGCTTTTGGTTCTTACATAAATAGGTACCTACCTACCTACCGAGTACCTACTCGTAGCACGGCTGATTAAGAAAAGTACTTACATCTTGTTTACAAACGTCGTTTACGTGTAACGATACTTTGTTTACATAATAGACACGTTACAACCGCTGTCTCGATTCGATTACTCTCCATGAGATTCACTGGTTACTGGTTCTTCGCATTACGTAAATAAAAGCCATTTCAACCCACATATTGGTTATATCTCCCTCTGCTCAGGAATCAGGATTTGATAGAGAATCTTACTGATTTAGCTTAGCCAACCGTGATTTTATGTATATTTTGTTGTCTTCTGTCTTTTTGTACACGGGGTCACAGCTCCTTTGCTAAGACCCTACTCTCATTTCTGCTGAATAACATCTTGCAACGGTAACAAAAGTTTTGACAAGTATTTAGCCATTAGCCAACGGGCAAATGGGCGTGGCGTGGCCATTGTCTTTAAATACAAGTAAAAATCATTTGTTTTATTATATTATGGTACCGTGTATCTGCATATAATTGTCAGATATTGCTTTCAATACATTAAAAATCTAAACACCGACGTTGTATATGCACGCAAAATTATGTCACATTTGACGTAATTGAATAGAATTCCAAGCCGATAGATGCCGGCGATTGCATCGGCCTGGCGAAATGAAAGTAACAATCGGTTTATGAAACGTCTTGGAAGGTAATCTAATCGGACCGGTCGTTACACAACAAAGAGCGACTCCGAAACTAAAACAAAACAACGCTACTAATCACTTGAACTGTGTAATTGTGCGCGTGATTCGTAACAGAATTAGAATATGGCTTCATAATGTAAAAACGCACTTTTCTTTTTCAGAAAATGCAGCTCCATTTTCTGCCGATGTTTTTGCCAAATTTAAGTGACGACTGGTGGTGATGACTGGTGGTTTAAATACTTAAACAAATATATACATACACCTAATTATTGTCTCGCTTGCTACATATACAGGGTTACATTGCAAAGGGGTGCCAAATATTTAAAAATGGCTCAGAATCAGTAACTCAATCGAACTATGTAAAGAACAAAAACAATTTTTCTAGCATTTAGTTAATCCTATCCGCTGTTAAAAATCGTACGCGTGGATAATTTAACTCATTCATGAAAAAAGTAAGTAAGGTCCTTTTTGGCTCGCCTTACCTACTCGCCATGCCTCTGATAAATGACCTCGCGGATTTCGTAGTCTCTCTATTGATTTTTTTTCGTAACATACGGTTATTAACGATAATAATAATGATTAAGACGCTTCTTTATATTGTTCCATAGATCTTATTTTTTTAAATTTAGCACCCCTTTGCAATGTAACCCTATATACAGGAGCTAACGTTGACTTTGCAGCTAAATAATGTGTTTTACTGTCATGATTGGCCTGGCCAGTAATGAACATAATGTTGCTGCTGAAAAGAGGACACCTTATGATCTAATCCAACACTATTGAGGAAGGTTGTTCAATGATGCGTTCAAGAAAAATCCAGCATTACTGCCTTTTTATTTTTGTTTTTTTATATTTGACATCGTTAAGCGGATAAAATCTGCCCCCTCTGATACTAGGTACTACATGATGACCAAGAAGAACACAACAAGAATATAGGTACTTGACATTCAATACGTCCGAAACTTTATTGTCGCCGTACTTTATTTATGCCGAATAATTTTAGTAACATTGGTATAAGAACCACAAATGAGATTTAAGAGGGGTGGATTATGAGATCTACAATTACCTAATCCTTTTCTTCGACACGACTCAACGTGTAACTTTGAACACGTTTAGTGCTGATATTAGCCGCGTTATGGGAAGTAGGAAGCTAGTGTGCACGGACAAATAAAACATTGACTTTCTCCGTTTGTTTTGTAAGTACTTGGTACTAAGTTACGGCGCGAGCGCATGCAACAATGAAGCTTGGTACTCATCTACGGGAACAAGTCATGATGATAAATTGGGAGTCTAATAGTATGTACAGTGTTGATACCTTTGTATAAGCGACACTTTTAAAGATGGGCACTACAACATTGGTGACATATTTAGAAACCTATTTACAGATCAATTTCTGTAGCCAACTACCAGTTTAAAGGCCTTTTTTATTATAATTCAGGTTATTTTCAATCGAAACCGGATCTACCATTACATCAACTCCTACAGATTTTAAGCTCCATACCTGGAGGCGACGTTACCATACATACACACAAGTGTAGAACAAAAGCGTCGAACGGCGAGTTGCAATAAACCGTTATGTAAGACAGATTGTCAAAATGTCGCAAGCGTAGATCACGTACAACTCATCGTCAGACCACGGAAGCGACAAATCACAGTGTCATATAATTCCAACAATTTAAGGACAAATCGATGAAAAGGAAAATATTCGTTTTGTAAATAGTTATACTATTGCGGAAACGACACAAGATTATTTTATGACACTAGCAGTTCCCGCGCCACCAAAAGGTGGCCCTGCCATTGCATTTATTTGAATAAGTTAAACCATGAATTTTTAAGTAGGTTATTAAGGACTAATCCTACAGTACAGATTTAAAAACTATGACACTAGTAATATCGAGCCTTTAGTTAATCGTAGAGAGCACAGAGACCAGGTCTTGCTATATAAAATTATTAATAATGATGTAGATTCCCCTTATTTGTTAAATAAATTACATTTAAAATGCCCTAGACTAAGTGCACGGCACCTAAGTACTTTTGTTACACCTTCCTGTTCGACCAAGTATGGAGGTAATGGTTTTATTATTAGAGCTTGCAAAAAGTATAACAGTACGTATAATCACATCGACATATTCCATGAAAGAATGGCACACTTTCGATGCTTGTTAAAGAAGGCCGCCTGATTGGTTTTAGCTTAGCTTAGCTTAGCTAGTGAATAGTACATCTATTTCTATGTAAATAATATTCTTGTATCCCTTTTTTTTTGTTCCGCATTTTGTCTTTTCAACAATTACTTGTATTACCTAGCAGTGGAAACTTTAGTGCTTAAGTACTATCCATAATTTTTAAGCCAAATGTAATATTAATAGCTGTTTGTTTCCTTAATAAAGAAAATAAATAAATAAATTTCTAGACGATCTGATAAAATAAATACTACATAAAAATGATTTTTAGCAGCCCATTCTACATAGCCAGTCAAGAGTGTATGCATTAATAGAGACAAATGTATAATTGTTTATTTAAATATTATGATTAATCGTTATTTTTTCATCACTCGAAAGAGAAAAATCCACTAATTTCTTAATGTCAGCCTCGAAAGGCAACAACTTTTACTAGCCAACTCCAGGAAACCAGAAATAATAAAAAAAAAGTAAAGTATTTAGGTCTTGCTTAATGTATTATGTGTTATGAAAGATTTTAAATCGATGCATTAAAAAATCTATCAATTGCAAAAATAGAAAGAGATCATCACTGATCGTTTATCTGTCAATGATGCAACGTGCAGACAAAACTTAGTCCTATCGCTTCTCTTGATTGATTAAGTTAACATCGATTTGTAATTCAACAAAGGTCTGGTAAGATTTGTATTCGATACACGTAATCGTTTAAACGCATTCCGAGATCGATACGTCTAGGACCTTCACTCTGACATTCGGCTTCGGCGAGCTCTTCATTTTGACCATGTGCTGTGGTATATGATAACTCCTCAATTTGAGCGGTAAATAACCTTGTTACAGTTATAAAATGTCACGCTCGTGTATTTGAGGGCAAAGTAAACTGGTTGAGTTATCTGTCGTATGTACACATATTACTTTTTATAAACTTAATAAGTACCTACCTAAGTAATGATAAATAGATGTGAAACGAACTATTTATCAACACCTAAAAATGTGCTATTCAACAATTGCAAATTAAAGCTTTTAGCATTACAATTATGGACCGCCTTATGTAGTGTCAGGGCTTTAATTTGTAAGTGTTGTTGTAATTGTTGTAGCAGCGGCTAACAACAATATTATTTAAAAACAGTGAAATACGAAACACATCGAAACAAGCAGAGGCTGGTGGCAGTAAACTTTAGCTTACTTTCGACGAATTCTATGTCACAAAATGGCACATCGCTGCTCCAAAATCGTAGCTACAAATTGAACAATGAGGCGACGGCGACCGAAAAGAAAATTAATTTAGGTATTGGTGTCGGTCACTGAACCCGCGATTGTGAAACGCTGAGCGATTGTGCTCAACTGTTTGTGTAATACACCGGCACAATGCTCCGCCACATCAGCTGGCCCTCAAAATGCTCACCTATGGCGAAACATGCTTTCAATTACCTTGCGAATACTTTAAGACACTAGTCTTTATAAAAAAGAGACTACACTAACTTTTCCCGATTCTAAATTTAACTTTTGCATTTTTACTGCGGTACGGTATTGATATTTCAGTCCACAACAAATCTTATAATAATTTATCTTGTAAAAATAATTTTACTCATACATCTATTCTTTTGTTTGTTGTTTTTGTACAGCCACGATCAAACGGCGAACGGCTGGTTGATCTTAATCGACCTTAAAAGCTGACCTTGTCAAACGCGTCGATATTGCTGTTTACGTTCCTATACAGTTACCAACATACATCATATCTTTACCACAATAAGTATGAGTGTTCACATTTACATTTCTAGTTATATTTATGTATACTCGTCAAAACTCAACGAGGCATACATAACAATCAACGGTTTGGACTGGAGTTAATATAATCGATCTATTCTAAAACCAGAATAACGACAAATTCAGATTTTATGCGAGCTCTTTACGACTATTGGGCAACAATGACAAAAATCGCGGAGAAGAACACACGGACGCAGTCGGTAATTGGAAGATGAGATCTCGTATGAAACGTGGCCCGAGGCAGCATGAATGAAAGCCGCTCACTGGCATAGCACTACGGTCTCCCGGGTCTGCGGCACTTCCAATAAACCTTGACGCTTCCGAGTTGTAAGGTGTACATGTCAGACTGACTGCAGCCGAGATTTGACGGGGCGCTTTGTTTACAAGCAATGTACATATTCAACCGCGATAAGTTGCTAGTGAAGAACGCTCGATCTGTGAACCTTTAAGGATATCGACATCCGCCGAACGAGTTTTTCCAGTCCGTATCATCGCAATATCACGGTTATTATTGAAACGCGCGCCGCGGCCGCGACAGGTAAGTAAAGTATTTATCACGAGAAATATTTACCTAATGTAACGTTATCTCACACGTATTTTTTAAAGGGGAGATTATAGGCAGCAGGTGACGCTGTTTTATCATAAAGTCCAAGAGTTAAACGCTCCTTTAAAAGACTATTTAATGAAAACTGCATTAAAAAACAAGTAGCACACACAAGTAACACTTATCTTCTTATGTATAATTAAGTTTTATTGCTTACAAAACTCTTCCAAACAAACATGTTCGCTAACTGTCCTTTATATTTTACCTTCAACTTCCATAATACTCTTAACAGTAAAGTTCCTTGACTTCACGGTGAAATAAAACGAATAACAACCAATGTAGTATACGAGTAATTATTAATACTGGTAGCTACAAGAATAAAGTGTTGTAATCACTTAGCTTTTGGACAACCTTGAATAAATGTTTAAATATACAAAATAACACAATGTAGGTATTCTATTGTTTCGAATTCGACCGCAATAATAATATGTATGTATATGTTAACGAAATCCTATTTGCTGATTGTAACGAAGCATATTAATTTATCATTAATCAAAGATGGCCCAATAATACAATAATGTCGCACAATCACTGCGTGCAATACAAAATATAGTTTAGAAAGTTCATACGGCCAAGTCCGTTCCGATTGTATCTCGTAGACCCATTCCACTTACGGTACACACAACGTGGTCGTGGGCAGAGAAATTTACTAACACAAATATTAAGATCCGACCAGTATACAATTGAAAAGATCTGAGACATGGTGACAGATCCATCACGCACGGCCTTTGTGATCGTCTACTAGAAGTGAACGAATCACTTACAAAAATTATATATGGTAGGTAATACGCATCTGCAAAAACCTATGCTAATATTATTAAGATTGATGATTTAGAGTTTTCAGTACACCTTAAAAATTTACCACGCAAGTAGTCCAGAAGGCATAACTACTACAAAAATGATTCACTTGTTCGGTCATATAAACCTTTATAAATTAAAATTACCATGTATAGACATAGTTACCTTTGACAATTTATCGTCACTCGCATGACTAACTGACGTAACTAAATAAAAAACAAAGTTATCACAGAGTAACGTAATGGGTTTATAAGTAAAAGAAAAAAATATATAATATATAAATTGACCAAATACTGTATGCACACTGATGCTCTTCTCTGTGTATGTATACAATAAACTTGTATGTAAGACGCGCCTAGCCATTTTCTGCGGCTCCAGATATCAAGTTCTAAACAGAACAGTTAAATTTGACCGATGCTAGTTACGACACTTAGTCATGCGAGAGACGTTATGAACAATTGAAATAGGTCGTTTTTAACCGACTTCAAAAGAGGACGAGGTTCTCAATTCGTCGGAACCTTTTTTTATGTATGTTCAGCGATCATTCGTTACTACGTTGACCGATTTCGATAATTATTTTTTTGTTTGAAAGGTAATACTTTCAGAATGGTCCCATATAAATTTGGTTAAATTCTGATGATGGGATCTATAAGAAAATCATCAAACATTGCATGAACTCCGTACCACGCCAACTGATTTTTGTATCTATCTTACCTCATATCTTTGCCAAATGTAAACCGATTTTGATGATTCTTTTTTTATGAATAGCTTATACTTCAAAGATACTATAATAAAAATTTGCGGAAAAAAATTCACCCCTTAAGGGTGAAAAATAGGAAATGAAATCGGTGTTCAGCAGCATGCAATGCAGCATGTTTGCACTCGTAAGATTTGTTTTGATTAGGATGTATCACTTAAATAGATGAAATAAGTTAATTTTATAAAAAAAATAAAAACCGACTTCACAAAACTAAAACGCTAAAAATAATCTTATCACTTAAGTACCTAATCAGTTACTTTTGGAGTCGGTGCCAGTCGATGAGAGATTCTATGTTTTCGTTTGCACCGATTTTTAGCGTTTTAGTTTTGTGAAGTCGGTTTTTAAAAAAAATAAAATTAACTTATTTGTACCCGATTAGTTATTGAGGTGTCCATATTTTGTCAAAGGATTGTCACTAATTTATTAAGTTTATACGTCCGAACGAACGAAAGAATCTTTTTCGTAGTAGGCCTACAGATTCGTTTGGTCTAACTAACTGAGTGTTTTAACTTCATACTACACCATTCTCTCTTTAATGTTTTGGTATTTACCAATTAAACGAGCTGAAACACGTTATATCATCATCAGCCTTTGGAAGTCCACCGGGACATAGGCCTCCCCTATAGAACGCCATAGCGAGCGGTTCTGGGCCGTTTGCATCTAGCGGCTGCCCGCAACCTTGACTATGTCGTCAGTCTACCGTGTATGAGGACTGCCGACGCTGCGTCTTCCAGTTCGTTGGTGCCAGTCGAGAACCGTTTTTCCCCAGGTTCTGCGAGCGATGTGGCCTGCCCATTGCCACTTTAGCTTTGCAATTCTGAAAGCTATGTGACATGTCGGTGTGGCTATGATGCTTCTACACATACACGAATACGATACATCTGCTACGAGATGTCAAGGGTGAAGGTAATATCCCTACATACTTACTTATTAGGAAGCGGATGCATGACGATTTTTATAGGATAAAATAGATTTAGCTTACACTACTAAGATTCGTTTAGCATTTTAAATATGTAACCCATATTCAAACAATCTAGATATTTAAAAATAAACTAGCAAACTGTACCCTGTTACACGTCAAATAAAAGGACTTATTGTAAGGGTCCTTATTTTAAAATTAACAGTCTTAAAGTGTTAGGATTACGTGAAATTTTTACTATTTTCCCATTCCTACAGCTACAGCCTAGAGGCTACAATTTCGAAAAAAACACAAAAATAGTTCTTTATATAGACCTGACACTGACAGATTCATCAATTCAATTTAATTAAATTTTTGAACTCGCCCAACAACACACAAAGTTTCAGAGGAAGTGAATGAATGGCTTAGGAACACATACGCAACAAAAAACATAAATTTTTATATATCAAATGTTAGTTAGAACGAGGTTCTTGAGCCAGTTATTGTTCTGTTTTAGTAATGAACCAATAGTAAAGTCGAGAAAAAAATCATCGGTTGCTTTAATTATTGGAATAGCACTTTAGTGTAGAACACGTATTTTTTTTTCGATTTTACCATTGCAGGTCCAATGGTAAAAGTTATTTTAAAATATTGTACTCGATACTTATTAATTGAATTTTTTAGTCACTATCATTAAAAATAAATGATTTTGGATATCTGGACAATTTAAACAAGGTAATTTTTGGAAAATGCATTTTATTACCATTCGTTTTTTAACAAATCACTATACAGAAAAAGCAAAACAGAGTTAATTACTTGTTTAAAAGATCATGGTAAGCCCGGTCAATTAAATTTCACCCTCTTACAAAAACAGTACCCTTTCCTGCGTTATAGTCTTTCACTTAGAAAATATCGTTTTATGCATTTAAATACTAAATAAACTGACTACCTACTATTTACCTACACCGAAGAATCCGAGTCGCTACCCAGATCGTACACATCGTACACATGCGATCGTGTTGCTAAATGATGTTTAATTCCTGACAGCTGTTCCAAAGCTAAATTCTCGTTTCTAATGATGTTCGTGCTAAGAAAATTACACTGCTGATCCATTTCTCCTTTTTCGGCTGCAGTCACTAATTCACTTATTTTAAAACGAATATCCATTTGTCGTTCAAGTGAATAACTATTTGACATATAACCAGCTACTTCATTCAAAAATACCTCTATGTCATCTCCTTCAGAATTAATATCAAAAATACTTGTTATTTCTTTCTTGACTACATTAACCGATGACGCTGACGCTTTGATAAAGTCACGATTTTTTGAAGCTGTATTAGAGTTAATTTCTTCCTCAGAAATATCTGTATAATTAATTTTATTTGTATTTACTTCAGCACTTGTAATGGTATGTGAAGGCATCATTACAGAACTGGAAATTTTTCCTCCAGTCATATCAGTATAATTATTTGTATTTGTATTTACTTCAGTACTTGTATTAGTATGTGAAGGCATTATTACAGAACTGGCAATTTCTTCCTGAGAAATGTTAGTATAACTAATTTTATTTCTATTTACTTGAGTACTTTTAATGGTATGTGAAGGCATTACTACAAAACTGGCAGGACCTGCGTTCAGCGTGAACGCATCATTACTTGCTTCATCAACCGAAGGTTTATCAGCGTTTGTCTGATCGACAATAGGCAAAGTCCTGCTTAAATTGGCTGCGGTGTCACTGGCATCGTCGGGAAATATCGATCCTACAGTGTTTGCGTTAGAAGAATCGATTTTACTTTTTAATAAAGCTTCGATCATTTCAAGAGAGACAATTGTTTTACTAGTTATCGTCTCCGTAGGCTTAATGACTCTTTTTTCACTTTCTGTCCATGGGATGTTTGTAGAGGATATCATTTCTGTCCCTTTATTATTTTCAATACTTAATTCGTAATTTTTGTAAACACCCGTAATTATGCTTTCTGTACTTTCAGATTCTGAATCTGAAGATAGCAACGATATCGCAGGAAATTGAAAACCAGTAACACTGTCATTGCTTCTCTCTTGTCGTGCAACTTGTTCTTCTTGCAAACAATCAATGTTAGGGGTTATCTTTTTTTCTACTTCTTTTTCTAGAAAACTAAGTGTGCCATCTAAAAATCTTGAATGCAATACTGACTTATCTACTTTACTCATTTTATATACCTTCTCAAATTTCTTCCGTATTCGTTGAAATTTATCACGACAAGACTTTGGTTTTAATAAATGCCCTGAAACACAAATAAATTTTTAATCACCACCTCCGAGAGTTTTACCATAAACGCTAAACAGAACATAAGAAATGTTCTTTTTACGTCAAACTATAAAACTGGTCATTGAAATTGCAAAACTGTGCATACAGGGTTTTATTGCAAAAGGGTGCCAAATTTAAAAAATAAGATCTAGGGAACAATATAAAGAAGCGTTTAAATCGTTTTTATTTTTAATAATCGTATGTTACGAAAAAAATTACTTTAAAATATCCAAAAAATAAAGTCAATGGAGAGACTACGACAGTCATTCATCAGAGGCGTAGGTACGGCGAGCCAACAAGGACCTTACGCAGTGCACATACGGTGCAATTTTACTATAAATGAGTAAATTATCCAGGCGTACGATTTTTAACATAGAAATATTTAAATGTGTTTTTTTTTAATTCTTTGCATATTTCGATTGAGTTACTGGTTTTGAGCTACTCCTAAAGATTTGGCACCTCTTTGCAATGTAACCCTGTATTTCCTATAGCAGCGCAGTAAGATTAGCGGCTAGCTATCTGTTAATTATTTTCTCGCCCTAATTATAAATAGTTTTTTTAATAAATTGTTTTCACAAACAACTTTTCCATATAGCTAAAACGTTAATTTTCGACATCTGCATTTCGCCAGTCCTAAGCAAGGGTGCACAAACTTGCGTCATTGACCAATAGTCAGAAGACTTGGAATATGCCAAAGAGGTTTTAAGCGTTGTACTCTGGGATTAAAAGATACAGATTGAATGTAAGACTATTATAAGGTCAAGATCCGGAATCACCGCGCCGTGAAGGAAAAAGCTGCACAACTTACCCTACTCATAGATTGGCCTTAAGGTCTAATTAGGGAAGTTTGGGCGACGGCTTTGCCCAGCAGTGGAACAAATACGGCTAAATATAAAAAATAGAGCACTTAAGTCTGATCAGATTTTTCTAATATTATGTAATGCTTGCTTGAAAACTTCTAAATAGATTTACCATCTATGGATTGCTTAGCTAGCTGTCCTTACAAAAATAATCCACTTAAAAAACCTACAACTTCAGTTTGTGACGACAAGAATATGATGCATATTTGTTATTAGTTACATCTACCTACCTTGTTAAGTTATTACATTTTGCAACCAACCCTTAATATGTTACGAGGTTTTGACGACCTCCGTAGCCGAGAGGCGAGCATACCGGACTTGGTATCGCTATCTCTGAGGTCCCGGGTTCGATTCCCGGTCGGTTAATGTAGAAAAATAACTTTTCAGAGCAATGTATGTGATGTTGTCCAATACTTATTTATTTAACATTCAACTCGTAAATCACAAGACAGATTTAACAATGTAAGTAAAAGTAATAAAGAGGAATAATATATTTTTTAAACACTTACCACTTCTACTCATTTCTTCTGATATAGCCTTCCAAACTTGGGGCGCCGATTTTGTATTAGATTTGCGTGCATTTGTTTCATACAATATAGTATGTTCTTTTACTAAGTTTAAAAATTTTTTTTCTATTGGGCTCCAATATAGTTTATCTTTTTGATGGTCCATTTTATTATTTTTTAAACTTAACTTGCGTAAAGACGTAGTGAGAGCGTGGACACGCGCCCACGATTCGCGGGGGAATGAGCGAGCGAGCGCGGCGACAGCACAGATCTGTCGATTGGTCCCGCACCCCGCGCACCCAGGACGGACGACACGTCGCGCTAGCAATGAAGTTATCTAATTAAAAATAAACAAAACATTAAAATTTACGGTCCTAATTTATTAGTTTTTTAATTTTAATTTTACTGCTCAAATACAGCAACTTTTTCTATGGGACTTACATCAAAGCTGGAAAAAAAAAGACTTCCTCATACTGTACCGTTAAGACGACTGTCTGGTGCGGTGGTTCGCGCTTCGGTCTACAAGGCCAAGTGGTTGCCGGTTTCGAATTCAGCAAGGGGCAAATATACAGGGTTACATTGCAAGGTAGTGCCAAATTTTAAAAATAAGATCTAGACAATAATATAAAAGTGCGTCTTCGTTTTTTTTCTAACTATGCTATACTTTTATAACTAACTAGTTGTCCCGGCGAACTTCGTACCGCATCGTTTTTTTTTTTCGTGAATTTTTTGATGTTTTATGTTATTCTTTTATTCGGGACAAATCAAAAAAATCATAAATCACAAAAAGCGGCTTAACCGTTCTTGACTTAGGTATAAATGGTGTAACTAACCCGAATTTGTATTATACATTTGAAAAAAAAATGATTTTTTTTTACGTAGATCGATTTAGATACTGATTCTGAGTGGTCCCTGAAAAATTGGCACTACCTTGAAATATAACCCTGTATAAATGAGCACGCGCATTTTTACCTAAATCCATGGATGTTTATATAAAGTTTAAAAGAATGCTTAAATCCGTTGTTTAGTCGCCATAGTAAAATCTTTGCTTAGTTTCTTAAGATAATTGGTGTTATTGTGAAAACAATTTATTTATTTAACCGTTTGAAGCTGACGTCAGTTTTTGAATGAAGTAGTGAATAATTATTTACATATTTTAATGTCGTTCCGATAGAAAAAGTAGTTACTGACCAGTGAAATTTATCCTGCAAGAGTTAAATAATAAATAAGGACTTTATACAGCGTGTTATTTTTTAAAAGGACCATCAAAGAAGTGTTCTTTTTTCTCTTATTCGCACAATGAAAGAGTTATTGATTTTTATAAAGTGACATAGATACTTAAATCTTATGATTTTTTGCTTGTAATACACAAGCCTCTAAGCCTTACGCACTTTATAGCGTGGGTTACTTAAATATTGCTCATTTTCAAGATACATCAAATGCAAGTAGTTTTGTAAACAGTGTGATTTTCTAAAAATCTTTCAACATGTCGTTCTTATAGATTATCTTACTTATATCCTCAATTTTAACGAAATAAATAAGACCAACCTGTATATTATTGCACCATGTTAGGTATCGAGTATTACCGACAATGTTATCGAGTATTACCGACATAGTCACGAGAAAAACTTTTTTTTTTCACATTTCATTATTCCTATCCGCTGTTAAAAATCGTACGCGTTGATAATTTAACTTATTCATGAAAATATTGCACCATATATACACTGCGTAAGGTCCTTGTTGGCTCGCCGTACTACGCCTCTGATGAATGACCGCGCGGCTTTCGTAGTCTCTCTATTGACTTTATTTTCGGATTTTTTAAAGTATTATTTTTTCGAAACATTCAATTATTCAAAATAATCACGATTAAGACGCTTCTTTAAATTGTTCCCTAGATCTTATTTTTTTAATTTGGCACCCCTTAGGCCGTGTGGGGACCGCCGTAAATAATACAATTCCCCACCGCCAACCGGAGGCGTGTCGTAAGAGGCGACTAATTCCTGTAACACGAGATGGGCAGCAGCGTCTTCGTGCAAAATCTTATAAAAAAACTTTGCTCGTCAACCCGCCTGCCAAGCTTGGCGAGTATTGGCAATCCCCCCCGGATGATAGGTCATTGGGGAAGGCCTGTGTTCAGCAGTGGACGTCCTGTGGCTGAATTGATGATGATGATGATGATGTGCCTGCGGCTTCGAATAAATATACCCTGACTTTATAATTACTCGAGAAAATTTGCTAACTTAATCGGACATCGATTAAAATAATTTATTATTTAATCATCATCATCATCCTCATTTTAGCCATGGGACTTTTTATTTAATTCAATTAAAATATTTATTAAATTATATTTTCTTTCTTCAGCAAATATGATGTTTATCGATGTCTGAATATGTAAGTGATTTTTTCGGGTAGTCAAAAAGTCCAGTGTAGGATTATTTTCTACATTATCTTATTTTTTTTGTCAACTGTACTGCAATAGTCAAGTTAATTAGCACCATTTATATTGACATCTACCTCGCATCCCTTGTTAAGTGGGTTAAGTGCATTTTTTGGGGATTTATAATAGAAAATCCGCAAGGTTATCTTAAATATTAAATTGTTTTAAAGATTATCTTCTACGTCCAAACGAATTTTTCCTCTATACACCGTGATTTTTTAATTACCTGAGAAAATTTACCAACTCAATCAGACATCAATTCACATCTTATTTGCTAAAAAAAAGAGTTCAATTGATTAAATATTCCGTACTTAAATATAACGCGACTAATTTAAGTTTGTTTGGATGCAGTTCATAGTGTAATGATGGAGATGCCTATTTGAATTACCGCATTTTTGGTTGCACTATTACTGAGGACATTTTGTTTCCTATAGCTTACAGGTATGTTGTTATAATACGTATGTAAATTCATAAATTTTCCCGGGTACTAAAAAGTGGTGTATAATATTAAATATTAGCTTATAAGTATACTCGTATGTGAACTAATTTAATGCACCTTTTTGATATCACAGTGTTAGTGCCAGTAGAAAAAGAGCTGACGAAACCACACTTATTAGTGTCACGAAAACGTTGTCCATGTTGCCAGATAAACCAAATAGTTACTCACTTGTTGATTGTAATTACAGATTTAGTATTTTTTAACTTGTCGAGACGCGTGGGCGCTGTTCGTGTGCCAACTTTTAACGTGCCTTTTGAAGCACGAAGATGCTTGTGATAAATGTCACTAAATATGAGTGAAATGGTCACCCATCCAATTACAAAGGTGGTTTAAGTTTGATAATCACTACCAAAGCGCAATAAATATTTACAATATTTTAACTGAAACTGAACCAAGTACAAAAGAGGGTGGAGATTATTTCTGTATATTTACTATATTTGACCGACGGATCGACCTAGATCAAGGGATTCTGCAAAAAACATATATTTACTCCTCTTTCACTCACAAGAATCTTGTGATTCGAAATAAAGGCAGACCTAAAAGTGTTTAAAAGTGCTAAAAGTGTTATTTCAGTCAAATACCTTATACGCTCACCTTAATGAGGTTAAAAGTATTTTCTACTTAATGGTATCAGTTAGGATGGTTTCTTTAGACAATATTTATTGTTTATCTGTACTGATTGTTTTGTGTGGTGTTCAATAGAGTATCTATCTATCTATATATAAACATAAAT
This sequence comes from Anania hortulata, assembly GCA_963576865.1. NCBI lineage: Eukaryota > Metazoa > Arthropoda > Insecta > Lepidoptera > Crambidae > Anania > Anania hortulata. Next base: position 12,608,494 of record OY756396.1, on the reverse strand, counting down.
TACTGTTTCGATTTCTATAGCACAAATGCTTTAGCTTTACCTTATTTATTTATTTCAATATAGATGTCTACAGTTCATAAAAAGCTTACCATATTTTAAAATTTCCGTGCTACGCGGAACACGTTTAATAGAGAAAATATTATAAAAACACTATTTACTCTTTTAACGATTAGTACTTAAGGTGGTCTTATGTATAATGTGTAATGGTGGAGTGGGTCAACGAATCAATTGTCTAATTTTGTCTGCCTCTCGATTAGAAAAAGCTTATTATTAGTAATATAAAATTGTGATAATTTTTCATTATAAAACCTAACACAGTTAAAAGTCCAAGAAAATGCATTTGAGAAAAAAAAAAATTAAGCCAAAATCAACAACAATATTTTGCTCATAAATTGCAGCTATAATTTAAAACAATGCAACTAGATTCATAAAACAATGACGACTCGTTCAGGGCATCAACTGAAGCCTGAAAGTCGTAGGAAGCGGATTAGAGAAGGGCGTAACGCGTGGGTGTTCTTCGTAGTCGGGTTCGTAGCGTGTAGGACTGACGTAGCGAGTGACGCTTTCGCCTACGAGCGTCTACGAGCGGTAGGCGTCAGATAATCAAGTGCGAACTTACAGAAAGACGGTGACTCATGAATGATTGCTTTTTTATTAGCTATTTAGTGAGGTTTCAAGACAAAGGAAACTTAAAGAGTAGATAATAACGGAATTATTTTTTAATAAAAAATACAGAAAAAGATTCGAATAAGAACGATCTAAGTTGTAAAAACTAACGCTTACCTAAATGATGTTTTAATGAAAAAGTATCATCATTTAAATATTAATGATTAGCGATTCACGGCAACACACATTGGAAAACACTTGTTTTGCGAGGATCAGTTAGCAAAAAGTGCTTAAAATTACAGACTCTCGCCCAAAAGCCAATTGAATAAAACGGGCTTTATTTTATTTTCCGCCAGTGTAGAGAACAGTTACCTCGAACGATCATCAATCGTAAGTGTCACACATATGAGAGAAACGGTCACTTAATGACATTCACCGTTTCGAGACAGTGGTGGAATTAACTATATTGAAATGACGGAAAAAATCCGTGACGAACGGACAATATTCACTTGTACATCGTTAATCAGATAATGTTGTCTGAAATTTTAATGTAATTTAAAGACAATAAGTAGTGTTTGACTTTCTGTAAACATTGTACATTTGAGTTGTTTGGAAACGAACCATCTTGCAATTAGCAAAATGAAAAAAAAACTGTATAAATATCTTATGAAGAAGTGACGTAGCGAGTGTCAATTTAAATTCTTAGAATACTATTGTAACTATGAAAATAAATTGTAAGTATAAATTGTTTACGAACAGGCTTCGAAACTTCCTGCACATTTTATTTTAAAAAAACTACAAACTACGTAATTTTTTTTTATCGGAATAGATTGAGAAAAGATCACACTCTAAATATTTTAAAAATCTGCTGTCTGTCCATTGTATCTTTCATCATATTTTTATAGGTACAAAGCCCAAAATAAGTAGGTACATTTATCTTTTTCGAATGCAAAGCGCTAACGTTAAAACATATCGCCACTGTAGACGTTAACATTCAAATTACAGATAAGATCAAAGATAATGTATTTGCAGAAAGCAAGATACAAGGCTGAAAACACGAGCCCGCCATGTTTCGCGAACTAACGACGCGCAAACTTACATAACTAAGCGATTATGAAAAAGTTAGGTTAACACTGTTACGTAGCGTTTTGAGCTCAGCCATTTTAAGTACTCGTAGTTGCCAATGCAGTTAGATATTGTTTATGGACACTAATTATGTATTTACATACTTTGTTTACTTTTATGATGTACTTTAAATTACTATGTAGATAAATGAAGCTCCTAATCATTCAATGTAGCCTAGCCAAGTACAGTTTTTTTTTTCACTATAATCAAAATAAAAACTAATTTATTTACGATACACGAGTACAGTTGATACGTAATTTTACCAAAGTGTTTACTAATCTGAACTGGACCGCAACCTATTAAAAGTATACACAGTAGGGTTTTTATCTCGATTTTTCGGTCCCGAGAATACCCGGGAAAACTAACAATCCAAATTTCGGGAATTTTCAGTCGGGAATTCACCTTCAGGAATTATTTGTTTACCTTCCTGGATTCCGGAATCGAAAAAAAATGGAGAAACCCTAATACACACAGCTCCATTTATTATTTTTATGCTAACAAGACTTTAACAAAAAAAAAGTGAAGTAAGTGTTCTTCTAGCGGATGATAAATAATATACCCACTTAATCTATGTACCTACTTATATTATTATTTATTACATGCATAGATACCAAACGGGTAATTCTCACGATTGTTTATTATTACTGTGTATTGAGTAAGGCACTAAAATAGTGTTACTGACTTTGTAGTATGTTTACAACACGTCTATCAAGCAGTTATAAATATAAATATGATCTACAACTACCGTTTGCGTATTATCAAATGAGTAATATTATGATCAATGCTAAATCAATTTAGGCTTCTAGCCAAATTGATGTGAAAATAGACAAAGCGTCTTCATTTGTATAAAGTAGCCGTCCAGAGATCTTAAAACCGCGTTCTCAATAAAAGCGGAGAGTAGGGGGCGGTAAGCTGTTATGGCATGGTACCACGAGTACAATACGCATTCATTTAGCCCACTGACTGTCATTGAGGATGGCTTCATGAAGCCCGCTGGGCCGCTCTTGCCAATGCTCAGTTGCCCGCTGTAGTTAAGAACGGGACCATACCCTACAATAGAGCCACACTAAAAGAGTCGGGCAAAGATTTTTAGTTGTTCATCACTCTCTCAACCTCGACATCATAAAAATATAGATACCGCAAAACTTCGCCGTAGACCTTCAGTGTTACCTCTGTCTTGTCAATTTGGCGTATGTCGCTCCACAAACTAGTACATCCATCAATGCCCCCTGAAAAATCTGATTTGGACATATAAAATGTCATACACACAACGCAAAACCCCAGCCAGCTAATTATAGTCTCACTCTAAAAGGTCTGTGTGGAAAAGTATGGATAATTTTTTGACGATTACTGTACGCCTTAGGTAAACCACGTAAAATAGACAGATGAATTCATTTATTTTCCAGCCGGCATACCCAACCAACTTACTTCCACAGATACTTCTTATTCTTGATATATTTATCGGCGACACCTGCATTTCTCTCAGAATTTTGTTGTAATTAATTAAAATTGGCAAAACGGGTACACTATAAATTGTTTTTGCTCGAATGAATTTTTATTTATTGCCACAAAAAGTAATAAAGTAGCGTACAAGTGCGCGCTTTATTAGCCTGCGTATACGCATACCGGTCTCAGAACCAGTCCTCGGATGAACTCAACGCTGAAAGTTGAAAGAGCAGTCGAAGACGATACCCTGTCGGGTAATCTTTGGACGTCTGTACTCGTCCGTGTAATAATCGCTCGCGCTGGTTAAACTGGCGCACGCTTCAGACGAGTCGCTTTTGTCGCAATCGTTTTGTTGGCGTTTCGCTAACAGTCAAATTCCTTTTGTCATTTAATAGTTCGTTATTCATCTGCAAATGAAAGTTGACAGATGCTCAAAAGGTATTTTGTTAGCCACAAATGTTCTTCTTACAAACTGAATAAGATATAGCCCCGGTTCAACTTGAGAAACTTTTGGGATTTTGGTGTTTTTATTCAACCCGTGGTAGATTAAAAAATTTGCAAAGAATTTAAATGATGTGCTCCATGAAATTCTGTTGAAATTATAGGCCTCTACCAACTTTAGCCATCTGTATGTCTCTACAAAATCTAGCTAATCAAAAAAGCGGCTTGAATCATTACAGGCAACCTGAGTATTTAAGTATGATTAAGTACAAAATAATCGTAAATGTGCGCTCGCTCTAAAAATCGCGGTGGATGACGCCGAGTGGGCGCGATCTATGTAAATGCCTACACACTCGCTACAGTCCGGTACGCTTTCGAGATGCTATCGACGCGATGCGCCCGCGCCACTATAGACAGAAATGACAATCATTAGCCTCTTTAGTTTCGTAATGATTTTATTACACACATAAGCACCTCGATACAGGTTTCGGGGATCATTGTGATGGTATCTCTCGGACATCGGACTGTGTGATCTTTGCAGGCACATCTTTACTTCGAATTTTGAATTTATTTTTATAAAGTAGGTATTGAAAAGTCGTTTCTCGAGCTGTGAATTATCAAAAAAGACTTTGGTTACAGTAGTTTTTAGAGCTCAATTTTTAAAATTCAATTCATGTCTGTGGTACTGTGGTACTGTGGTTGAACTCAAGCAAATAGAGTGTTGCTTAGTAGTTACAGATCTGCTAGGCGTTATAAAATCTACATAGTTACATCTGTTGTGGGTGCACTTGACCAAGATACTAGGAATTATATTATGTACTACATATTAACACATTTTAAAATTTATTTTGCAAATACATTGTTTAGCTCAAACAAATATTTCCTTAAACTACGTATGTACGAGAACATATCCAATCCAGTTTGCTGGGGAGCATGATTTGTGCGCGTCTGAGCTACTTAGTTGCCTATTTGTTACTCTGAGTCTTCTTATCTTCTTCCATATCAAGAATATCAATTTTGTAACTTGATTCGTTGGCTCAAGTGTGGTCTAGACTTTAACACAAAATGAGCTGCGTATTGTATTGTTGAAAATAAACCGCAAAAAGCTTGATACTTTACAGTTTATGTTGACTATATAGGTACAATTCAAGTCTAATAGATTTCGCACTAATATTTTTATAAGGTCCTTAGATTCTATTCATTGCATACCATAGAAAGAAATTACTATTAATGTTAATAGATATTTGTACAAATTAGAGAACGCTTAAAGCTATCTGTACTACGATATAAATCATTTATACATCAAGTTAGTTTTTCGACAATTACGCAATATACGTGGAAAACGTTTCAATTGGTTTGAGTAAGTGTTGGTACCTATATATATATACGATTGTATTACCATCAGGAAGTAACACGAAGACAAGATTGTACTTAAACACTTCAGAATATAATATACTACTCACAAAAAGATAATAGCCGCTAAGTCTTTAGTATTAATGCACTCGGGGGCGGACCATACATAAAATTATCATAAAACATGATAATACAACTGTTATAAATTATATTAGGATTAATTTATGGGACTAGGTATTCACTATATGGTCAAAAGTGATGAGTTGTTTATTGCATCAAAAGCTAGACATGATTGAGTGGTAAATTGAAAAAAATCGATGTCAGCATTACTCTGAAGTAAAAAAGTGAATAACGGTGTGTCTAAAGTAAGGATATGGTGGTGCGGTAAGTACACAGGTAGAGTTATTTACCACTCTAAACAGATTGTTTGTATAGTTGAACTATACAGTTCAACTATACAAACAATCTGTTTGTATAGTTTGTGATGCCTATACAGGCATCACAATAAGGGGACGATCCGACCGGTCGCCGCAAGAGTCAAAGCGCGCCGCACCGAATGTAACTGTGAAGCGGGCGGCTTGCGTGTCAATAAACTTGATTCGAAAGTGGAAGACGCTCCGCTCCGACTTATATAAGCAGCCAACAATGTGAGCCCGAAGACAGCCGGGGGAGAGCGGCCGAGACAGCCCTATGAAGTCAAAGCAACAACATCGCTAATTGATATTTGGAACTGCATCTTATACTCATGAACAAATTTGCAGCAGATCAGTATTTTATTAGTGTCATTTGAAAAATGCTTAAATGCCATGACATAGAATGTAATATTTGACGTTTGATACTACTTTAAGGCTAATCCAATGCAATGTTGTTTAACTTATTATTTTAAATAACTTTCATCTTTTAATACGTTTGTGATTTAACATCTCTAAGATTAAATGTGTCAAAGTGTGAACTCTAGCAGTTTAGGCGCTGAAAGCACCCGAAACCATAATTTGAACTGGTCTTTCTCTTTCAACTACGTTAAAGAGTAGACACAGATTAAGCACTTGCTCGAGCAGGTCATGTCCGTCGAATCAAACGTCAAAATTGAAATCACAAAGTAAACCACGTATCAAATATAACCAGGTATTGTTCTTCTATTTCTTCCAATATAAACTACTAACTTTTGACCTTACTCTACTATAAAATACAGGCCGTATTGCTCTATCGAGTGTTCAACAAATGCGAATTAACAATAGCGAAGCTCAATTTGGGATCCGGTTAGTTACAACTTACAAACGATTGATGTCAATCACCTCTACTAGGATACGGGGCTAGTCTTAAATTATTATTTTACGTGGTCACGTCAATGACCACAGACTAGATTCCAGAAATGTCTGACTCTCCCAGTGACGTTTCTAAACTCCAAGTTATGACATTACCTGGAACAGAAAACAGTGAAATGAATAAGTTATAGTTACCAAAAATAATTGTGGCGAAGGGATTAGAGCTAAAGACTGAACGTGGTATTTTTAACTATTGTTTGGTAATGTTGGACGTGACCAAAAGCATATCATTATGTATTTCAATAAGTAGATATTTATTTCGTAGAATTAATGTTTTACTAGGGATTAATTGGGAAAGGTCTCATTTTTGACATTAATAATAGCATTTAAAATGATAATAGTGGGTTACTATTATCGTATTTATAAATAAATAAATAATAACATTTCCATATTTCTCCAAGTTCTGATAATGTATAGGCGAATTAGGCAGGCTTCTAGAATGTATTTTCTACGTGTACTTAGTAGAACAGATACATATTTGGCTCGTCTGTTCAGTTTAATCTTTGTGTTCACTTACTGGATACGTCTCTCTCGACACGGCCGTGAATCTCGACAGCAGTCCAGTTATTTGCAAAACCGCTATTTAAACTAATCCCATAAGCAGTTCCACATAATACACTCATAGTTTAAATATTTGGAGTTGTTTAACCATTTACGCACATTATAACATTTAAATAGATTACGTATGTATACAGCCTTAAACAATACGCACTTAGTCATAATTAACTTATGTCAGTTGTGCAAACACTCGAGCTTTCTTTTTAATTTCGCTGTCGACGTGTTTAGGTAAATATTATGGACTATTTGCATACATTAAAACATTGTTATGATGATTTTATGCCCTTTACTGAAATATTTATGTATTCAACTGTTATCGCGCTCGATTATCTCCGTAAAACGCAAATAAAGATCGCTAATCTCACAATGGCACCTGATGATATTCTAATCAAATTATAGTTGTTTCGTCACATTGATATTTCGACTATTGTCTCTGTTTTGATCAAATTTTAGTATCGTTCTACATATTTTAAATTGGTACACGAAACAACCCGTTAAATCATCATCATCAACATTTGTCCGGCACAAAAGAAGCAAACGTTTGTTTCGAAATATTGACATTGTGCTTGTCGTAAAAAAAATTATTTTGTGACTAAATATTTGTTTATTTCAAGCGCATTTCTTTTAGTGTTCTTTTTTAAAGCTAACTTAAATCAAACAAAAGAACTCAAAATTGACGATTCTCAGCTAAAGAGAACGCCCCTGTAGTAAAAACGGCGGGTCAATAACTAGACAAAGGCTCGAGTAAGATTGTAGTTACTCCGATCGGCCTCAAATACTTTACGGTGGGTTTATTAATTAAAGCGCCCGACCTTGCGGGCCGCGCATCCAAGGAGGTCGGCGGTGCGTGCGGGGCGCCCCCCTCCCGCCTGACGCCGCGCGCCTCGCGACTTGGGCTGACGTCTCTCATTGACCTTCCGTTATCTGCAATAGGATTGTCGTATTATCACCGCTTTGTTGAGCGCATTCGTTGATCTGGTTATTGCGCTTTTTGTTTCATATTTATGTAAACTTATTATTTCTAGTTTTAATTAGCGTCATTAATTATTTTTTACTTTAATTTTGTGTAGAAACGAGATAGTCTACACATGTTTAGATTCTTTATTATTCTTAAATATTGGAAAGTAAAATCATCTGCAATAAAATCAGTCAGCTAAACTAAATCACTTAAAATAAATCAACAAGAAAAACTAATCAACAAAGAGCTTTAAAAGTCGTTCGGTCGCCAAGCAATTATGGATGCTAAGAGGCGAATCTACAGTAAGCCGGTATACATGACGTATCATACTAACACAAACACAGTACGCGCCGAGTAGCTCAGAACAATCGCAGAAGAGCGCGAACGGGCAGATCACTCGAAACCGCACCTTAAGCTCATTGTCAAACCGATTACAATAAACAAACAGGACTGACGCGGTTGGAATCTTGTCAAACAGGCGAGTTCGAGCGTTGACTTATTGCCGGTAGGGCATTTCTGGTCGCGCTCCAGTCGCTCCAAATTCAACCTTATATAAAATAGCAGATGGTGGAATTCTGGTGAGTGGTCACGCGGACAGGTAAGACACGACCGTCGCCTACGGCCGCTGCACACAGACGCAGCGCCGCTACCATAAATAAAAGATTCCTACAGAAACAATTGTTGCGTAGAGGTGAGTTAAGGCCTCGGTGAATGTAGTCGACTAATCGCCGTGAACTGATCGCGAAAGTAGGTGACCGCCTGTGATTGACGCTCTTGCGAAACCCCGTTCGATGACATTTAGAGTAGACGGACAATGCGCTAAACCCTCGATAATTATGAAACGTATTTTGTTTGCAGCTCGGTGCGATGTTTCGTAAACGCACCTATTAGCTTCAATTATATGGAGGTTGATAACGTCTATACGAATACAGGTTTCGGTATCGGATAATTAATTTTGATTCTTAAGTATGTGTTCCAAGTTATCAAATCCGCATACGCATTTTTGCCACATTATGTACAGTTTATTTTTGATTAAGTAAAGCTATTTAATTATAGAGCCTCTATTACTTTTTATACAACATAAATGTTAATAAGAACGTTACTTAACAAAAAAGTGTTTAGACCTAGTCGACTTTTTGACAAATTGTTTAATTCCATAGTACAAACTCCACGGAATCGCTGTTCCGAGATAACGCCGCTCTACTTAACCTCTCCATACACACAGCCGCGTAAACGTGAAACAATACGGTACACCAGTACATTGCTTAAAATACTACCACAATCTGAGCGACATTCTATTATGAACTTTACGCTAAAGGTATAGTGACTCTTCGTACCATTCCGAACAGTCAAACAAAGTTTCGTGATAGAGCTACGTGCACGCACACACGCCCACAGTTTACGTAGGCACACTGCCCACTTATGTGTGGGAATGCTAGGGAAATTTATAACACTGTTCATCGCTCTACCGTAATTCACAGTTTTGTTGCATTTTAAAAAGCAAACACTTCTGTATGAGATTATCATTTAATTTATATTATCTGCGGCAGATGTTATCTGTCGTAGCAGACGTTTAGCATATAATAGTCATATCTCTTGTAAACAACTTAATAAAACTTCGGAAAATTTGACTAGATTTAAAAACATCAGAGCTAGCCGAAAAGGATAAAAAAGACATTTCAATAGTAGAAGCCATTTTTGACGCAATAAAAGTAAAGCACATAATAAAGTTAATGCAGAACGATCAAGAGCTTTTACAAGCTTCGACTAGCGCAGAATCAATTAATAGCAATAGTTTGTACGTTTAGACTTCAGTTAGACGCTGAAGCAAAGCAAAATCCAGCGGAACTCTCAGAGTGAATATATCAGAAGTTCTTGTCATAAGCAGAAAACACTATAATGAGATTCCTTACTGAAAAGGTGTTTAATATCGTACCGAAAACTATAATCAAGAAGCGAAATTTGTTTTCACGCCTACAATTAGCCCTAGCTGACCCGCGGGTCAACGCCGATGTGGCTACTTACACGTTATGATAGTAATTAAAACCTTGTTAATTTTCGAGCCAGAATTTTATTAGCTAGTTCCTCTTTTAATTAAGTAGCAATGTTATAATCCTTTCTAGTACCAAACTTGCGTAGGTATTGAGTTGCTTTCTCAAATTAAAAGGTATTATTATTATTACAATCACAACATACGCGGTGTATCTAAGCAGTAACTAATTAGACTTGAAAAAGTATGTTATAAAAAAATTATTAAAATATACAAATATCGTTTACCAAGGAATATTTACTGTCAACGCAATGGATACAAAGAGTAAATCAAGTTATAAATATAATCAAATATTTGATTATAACATTTATAACCAATAAACAGGAACACAATAAAATAAAACAGCCGTACTATAAGTATGAGGATTTGATATAACACAAGCGTAAAGTTTAATACCACATTCATTTAAATGCGGACGCGTCATTAAAACGAGTAGTAAATACCTACGCGTAACATGAAAGTATCAAGAGAAAACAAACGCGTTCATAAATTCATATCAAATTGAAAGTTTAAGCAAATGAACAGTCAGTTGGTGCTTTCTAGAGATTATAGTGCACCGTGGACGGAAAGGCCGGCTACAGACAAAGTGTATAAAATATAAATTAAAAAGTACCTACATAACCTTGATCGGGGGGCACGGCAGTGCCCCCGCCAAGTCGAGCGCGAAGCAAACACTGCTGTACCATCCTTTACTGGAACCATTTCGCCGCATTTTCAGGCCCCTATTTGAGAACCTCTGGATAAGACCAGAACGCAGAAATTTTCGTCATCCAGTAAACTATAATCACATACTTAAAATCCAAAACTTCAAGTCTGTAGGTCATTTAGTTCCGAAGTTAAGCAAACGCAGAGTTTCGCATTTATGACACTCACTCACTCACTCACTCACTCACTCATGATCATCAGAATAAAACTAGTACTTCCCATAAACTCAGAGAGCTGAAATTTGGTACAGAGTTAGGGTTTAATGGCCATAAAGGGAAAACCATAAAAACTAGGATAATCGAAGATCTGGAGTACCTGGTGACCCTGATTAGAAAACACAAGAGCCCAACCAAACTATTAGAAGATATCGACATACCGCCTTTACAAAAAATATTCAACTTTCTGTTTCTGTCTGGTTTTGTACCCTTGTGTACCCTTCAACGGCCAAGTCACAACAACATTAATTATAATAATAAAGAAATCGCAGTAAGGAACCTTAGACTTGGCAAGACTTTGTCTAGATTTCATAACTTTTTAGACATAAACAAGCAGCTCCATCGAGACTTGGCTAGTTTTTTACAGAATGTTTTTGGTGGGATAAAGATTTACTGGATTAACCTACTTGGAAAAGTAATGAGAAATATGATTTCTTGATATTACTATCAACTAAAATGGTAAAATTTAATTATGTATCGGTTTAATTTTTTAAAAGATTTATTTATTTATGTCATATTTCTATGTTTATTTTACAGGCATTTCTACTGGAGGTAGTGGGCTAGGAGGGGTATAAATTAACTTATGTGAAAACATGCCTGATGATTACAGCCGCAATTTAGTTGCCTAGATTTTTAATTATGTTTGGATTCCTATCCTATATTAATTCTATTGTTTACCGTTCCTACCGTCCCTCCAAACCTACGAGTATGCATGTCCGGAGTCAGTTTTTGCTATTTACTCGTATAGATATCCAAATCTTCATGCCACCTTTTGCTCGTTCCTTGTAGGGGACTTCTTTTTAATTCCACAAGTCTTCGTTTGCTAACTGTCTGCTCTATAGTATACTATCGTGCGGCCAGCCTAAACACAAACGCTGCGCGGGCGCATTCGGCTCGATTTGATACTACGCGCCGCGCGAGGCGACCGCATCTCTTGTACTTAGCAGACAGCGCCCGCCCACCAAGCGTTGGTCGAGCTACGCTTAAATGGACTCGGTATTCATGCGTCGATACTCTACACTGAAATGCTTGAAGGTTTTGTAACCCATACAAAAAGTATGTGACGGGTTGCACTAAACATCTGGTTCGCTCTGAATTAGTTTCATGCTGGTTTTTAGTCGAGCATAAAATATTAAGCCATTTAGGTTATAAACTAGTCATGAGTATAATTGTTTAAATAAATTACAGCATTAACATAAACAATTCGCCGACCGTCTGTTTGTTCTCGTGATTCGCGCTCCGGAATCAGCCTGGCGGTTGCGGGTTCGAATCCCGCAAGGGGCAAATGTTTGTGTGATGAGTTGATGAGTCATGGATTTTTATAAATGTAAGTATTAAAGTTTTTTTTTAATTAGCCATTTCTGTCCCACTGCTAGGCAAAGACCTCTCCTAAACCTCTCTACTTATCCCTGTCGGTGGTTAGGGCTTGCCAATCGTGGAGAAAATTGTCAAGGTATATCTAGTAAGTAAGTATATCTAATATAGTATAAGTGATTTAAGTATATCTATCCGTTATTCATTCGCCTTAATAAACGCTTTGCTTAGTTTGGGGCTAGATGATAGGTGCGATTGTTAGAATTAATTTTAAAAACTATATGTTATAAAAAATAAAGTCTCCTGCGCTACGGATTCGTTAAAAGTATCTATCATTAAACACAAAAAAAGTTGTCCCATAACAAAAAAAACTACTTCTAATAAGTGCCTACTTAAAAATTAGTGGGAATAATTTGAAGTAAAAACTACAATTGACATATCTAGAGGACCATGATCAAGCGTAGGTAACTCGACTAAAAACAAAGTTCTAGAAAAGATTATGTTATAAAAGTACCTCATACTATCACACTTACTAGCATTGTACTTTTTATTTGATTGATTTTATGCTTGAAGTTTGCTCTGTCTATCCACCCTAGAGGTTATATGGTTTGGCTAGGTTGTTAATGGATAACATGACAAATAGTTCAACTGCGCTGCACTCTGTGATTTTTGCAAAACAGGACTGCGTTGGCCTTTATACACAAAATTTATCACAATTCCGAGCCTTAGTAAATTTTGTGAAGGACAAATACTTATACATGGTGATGCTGCCTACATCAAGGCAAAGATTACCGATCATTCAGAAATGTGCCTCGTAAGAGCAATAAAGGAAGATGAATTCAAAACAGATAAAATGAGAATATGCACGTCATAGTTTACATTTAAAAAATATGAAGTATAATGATGACTCTAAAAAATTTGTACATATAAAATAATTAATAAAAATACGTTAAGTACAGACAACAGCTCGTCAACCTACTACAAAACGTTTTTTTTTTTTAATTTATTTCGATCTCTACGTGTAGGATTGAATTTTTAAAATCGGTTCAATGACCTCTTAACTTTTTGGGTAGTTTGACATGCCGTTAACAGTACACACAATGCTTCAAAGGTTATTATTATTGCCTCTATACTGAACAGAAATTGAGGGTCGTATTTTTTACCAAACGTCATTTTTGAGAGACTAATCATTCCCCAAAAAATAATGATTTAAGCTAAAATTATACCGTCACGTTTAAAAAAACCTACATAGTTGTCAGTTCCTACCAAGTCTGCTTTTACATTCCGACATTTTCACTTTACGCAATGCACAAAGCGGGTTGTAAATAGTAACATCCATCTGACGCCATTTTTATTACAAAACATCCACCCACGTCCTCTCTAGCCGTGATATACTTGAATTAATTACTAATCGGTCCCACTCGTTCGTCTCTATAAAGATAAACGCAGAGGAGAAATTAACTTACATTCTCCGGTGCAACACGGTCGTTGATACCGCTCTGTTATTGTACAAACATAATAATGATAACGAAACAATTAACGAAATAACAAGTTTGCAGTCAAAACAAGTACATTATTTTCCTACATTCACTTTCCATTTTATTGTTGATGAACAATATCCGCGAATTAATTTTAAGATAAAGCGCTTTGTGCAAAAGGTCAGGGCTGCTACATGAATAGTTTCGCGACTGGATCACGCTCAGCCGTAACCGAGGTGTTAAATTGAGGCCACGAAACGAGTGATTTTTACACTACGATAAGCAAGAATTCAAGATACAAAATTATAAACACAAACAGATTGTTTAATGTATTGTAACACTCGTTCAGCTAGCTACTAGACTAACGCTTAAAAAGTGTCATAATTTGAATAATGTGATTTCATTAACAACGCCCGAATACTAAAATGAGACTCAATAGATAAGGCTCTGTTATAGTCTGAGTGAAAAATCTAGCGAACTCAAAATACTCACATGGATATTTGGTCACAATGACAAAACATAATGGTAATTCTCTGTTACTTTGGAAAACTTAAAATCGCTCTATTTTTTAGTATTAAAAGAATTGATAGTGTATATTATGTAGTCCTATACCGTTTTGCGAAAACAATGTTTTAAATTTTCTCGTATGTAGGTATCTTGCTTGTGCTTATTAAGATTTATTATAATAGCTTTATTACATTTCTTCTTCTTCTTCTTCCTCGGTCTCTCACTGATGAGGATCGCGACCACATACAATTTTCCTCCACAGACCGCGATCATACGCTGCATATTTCCGCCCAATGTTTTTTTCGCCGCGTGTGACCATCTCGTCTACCCCGAGCACGTCTAATTTCTAAGATTTTGAAGCAGTTACCGCTTAGGTATTTTTAAGTTTAAGTTGTGAATACATCGTGTGTGTGGTGCAGTAGGTATTAAGTAGACGGAACCGCATTTTAATTTAAAACACAACCAAGTAAATTTTTCAAAAAAAAAAAACGAGAAACCGTCGCTATTTGTGCTACTTCTAAATGCGATCGTTATCGTTTTGATTTCGCAACCGCCGACTTCCGAGCCATCGAATCGCGACTGGTATTAGACTCTACGTGCCTAGATTTTTTACCTATTCTCGATGTAACAATTTGCGTCACTCGGCCCTGACGACACTTCCATATTTTGAAGTTTGTTGCTTCGCCGTTTCGTTACACAAGCTTTGTCCTTCACCACTAAATACAATTGTAATTCCTCTTTAGCCTTTTACATCATAATTTGACAGGGCCACGACACGTGATATGTCGCACTTGGAAAGTTAGTTATCTCGCAATGGTGACTTAACATACTTAATTCGCAAAACAATATTTAGTATTCGTGACACTGAGAAACGTTTATTAGGACATCAGAAGAAGTTTCTTCGTAATCTTGAAGAATAGAGTAATAAAAGAACCAATGTTACATACTGTTATTTTATTTTTTAGGGATTTTACCACAAAATAAAAAAGCGGAACCTTTATAGAATCACTTTGTTGATTGTTCTGTGCTTCTATCAATCAATACTAATCATCTCAGAAACGGGTTAAAGTATCAAGTAAAATCAATATCAAAATCAAATTTTAGCAGTTTACGGTCTCTTTGAAGCAAGTTCTCATATATCATTGGTTTTTTATCGTAAAAACAGATTTACTTACATAGACTAACATTGGCATGAATAATCTAAATATATAGGTTTGTACGGAGCTCTCAGAGCGTGAGACCTACTCGCACATGCCCTTCTTTTTGTTTATGTTAGATGTTTTTCCGAGTCTGTGTGTAGATTTATTTATTCTACGAAAGTGAGTAGACACACTACTTCCTTTCGCGGAATAAATAAAATCTATCCATCTTACCGGTTCCTTCATTTAAACATTATAGGATGGCTATCAGAGCTAGTGTTAATTTACTACTTTTAAAATAAGCTATTTAATTTAAAGTACGTCATGTACTTACGACAAGTTCATAAGGTAGAATATAATTCTTGAAACTGGGTAATATTCGACTTTTTGTCAATGTTGTCTTGTCACCTTCAAACGCGCACCTCCCGCAATCACAAAAACTCGCCATCTTGTACCTACCTACGTAATTAAAAAATACTCGGCTATAATCTTCGTCCAAGAATACACCAAGTAAGCGAGTAACATAGTAAAATGAGAACGCAAAAAATAGTCAAAACCAGTATTGTTATATAATAGTGAAGTGATTATGCCATCAGGCCCAGACAAAGGCGACGGTCTAACTTACAACTAAAATACGAATGAATAATTAAGTACAACTGTTTTAAGTATTTACTTATGTGCGAAATAAAATGCTTATTTTTCAAATAATTTATTACCGTAGAAGGACATTTTTAGTTACCCCTCGGTACCTATCGCTCGTCAGGTACGTCTACGACGCGGTAGTAACTTATGCCTTCATAGTTATGTTCTAACGACCTTAAAGGAATAAAATTAGGATACCAATCTAAACTAAGGTTTACTTGCACAGCCTTTAAATCTAGATACAGTCAAAATATAAAGGCCTACCGAAAATACTAAATAATATATCCAAAATAGACCTACGCTGCAAAACACTGTACTATGCACTGAAAAACTCACCATAATTTACATTTGACGTATAACTATATATCAAATGCGTCGGTTTCCCTTTAAATACATAGGTGATGTTAAACCAGGTTTATACTAAATTTTGTACGATTGTGCAAGTGAACCTGAAACAAGTAATTTTCTACGAGCGATACTATCGGTCTTAGAAATTCTTCGTTTTGATATCATGAAGATTCAAGTAATACAAATACAAGTTTGCGTGCTACAAAATTTGGGTGTGTCGAAGCTACTTCATACTAGTTCATACATAATGTAAGTTTGCAGATTATGCAGAATAATTTCAATTGAAGTTCGAGTATGCAAATGATATCGGAATAAGGCCACGTTTTAAAACAGAAATGAGGACATAATTGACTGATTTCCAACAATGGTAGATACGAGGATAATTTATTTATGATGTTAACGTGCTGTCATAAGGAGTAGTATGAATACGCAACAGTACAAGTCAAGCTGTATATTTCCATTATAAGCTGAGCTGTCACTAAATGCATCGTCTGTATAATGAATGTTCAGGTTATAATGGAGAAGTATAGCTTGACTTGTAGGCTAGCCATGTGTACAAGGCCTCGTCAGAGCATGCGCGGTGCGGGCTCCGCAAGTGACATCATGCGTCTACGCCGCCCGAGATTACAATCGCGACGATTTACATTATTGTCATATTGATTTACGGCCGCCATAACACGGCCTGATACTATTTTGGCGTGCCGAGAATTAATTGGCCACCCACAAAAACGTGGACACATTCTCTAAGATTAAGCTGAGACTTTTTGTTTTGATGT
The DNA here is from genome assembly GCA_963576865.1 of Anania hortulata. Taxonomy (NCBI): domain Eukaryota; kingdom Metazoa; phylum Arthropoda; class Insecta; order Lepidoptera; family Crambidae; genus Anania; species Anania hortulata. Next base: position 12,591,508 of record OY756396.1, on the reverse strand, counting down.
GGACTTGTCACTAAATCATATTAACAAATTATCTCAAGTTTAGTTATTAAAGTATTCGAACTTCGATAAAAATATCAAGTTAAAAACAACGTTTGACTTCCAGCTTTAATTTATTTTACCTAATAAAATTATAGGAATCGTCTTAAGGAACCAAATTCTATTACAAGAGGCCTAGTAGCCATTGAAGAGTTTTATGCTATCCACCTCCTGTCTCCAGCGTCAGATCAACTTGATGGTATTAAATTACTGTATCGTTAATAATCGTCCGGTTAACACATACTTGCAATGCTAAATTTAAAACGAGACCATAATTAGAACTATGTCAATAAAACTAAATTTCAAGATTTGATTACTAGACTCGTTAGCTACTTACTTACTTACACAAACAAATGGTACCTAGTCTTTTGCAAACACATAAGTAGATAATAATGAAAACCGGCTAAGTGCATGTCGAGCCACGAGCAGTGTAGGGTTCCGTAGTATCCCGTTATCACAATATAGAAGATTCTGTTGTTCTTTTTTCTGTACAAAATCGGTTTTGTTTCGGTACAAAATTATCCATCACCCAAGTTCAACGACTATTACTGCTAAAATTAAAAAGTTATCTTAACTGCTAAAATTTTCCTTTAAAGTTTATACAAGCACTATCATCGTAACTTTTTTTAGATTTTTCAAGCCAGCAGTTTAGCATACTGAAATAAAAAATTGCACTTTAAAGTTTAATATTTCGTAAATGGAGCATTAAATAAAAAAATAGTTAGCAACCCCTAAATCATTTTAAAAGCCCTACTCAACGATACCCCATACGATGAAGTAGACGACGAAAAAAAATCATCCCCAATTTACTAGTAGCTACACTTAAAAAATGTTTTTCTAAAATTTTATTTTACCACTTTGTCGGCGTAATTAGATATACTAATACAGACGGACATGACGAAACTATAAGGGTTCCTTGTTAGGACTACGGACCCCTAAAAACCATCAACGTTGACGTCACGCATTCCACCCAATCGTCACCGTTGTATAGTCCGTACGTGATCTATTCCCGGCGCTTACATTTTCGTAAATCAATTGTAATTAATTATGTATAAACGTTAGTGCGAGGAAAAGTTGACATGATAATGTCATATTATCGGTAGCCCTACGGAAAACCAGTGTGCGTAAAATATGTCTCCCTAAAAGGACACGAAGAGGTTCGCGCGTTCGAACCGTAGCGCGTATGTCGTAACTCCGAGATGCATGTGATAAGTTGCAGCGGTTTGGTGAAGCAATGACGGATGTGTGTGACATGCAAACAGTGTAAACACCTTTTACGTTGCCATATTAACCATCACTTTACTTGAACCTTCGGCGATCTCTTCAATAGATTCATGCAATAACAGTAAGAAACAAACTGCAAAGCCGAAAAATTTTTTCAAGCACGACTTCAAAGATTTGATTTCATACGGTAGTTATTTACAGGACAAGTGAAGTTTTGAGCACTATCAGACAGAGTTATGCATATAAACGCATTATTTTAACGTATACTTACACATTATTGTTTAAGGTATTTATAAAAATACCTCAAACAATAATGTGAGAGTGAACTGCAGAAACCAATAGAAAATCCGCCTCACATCCGTATCCGTTCGCATCCCACTCCTTGTACCTACCCCTGGTTTTTTTCGGAATGTATGAACGGATTTATACCACTTGCTCGGTGGTGAGGGATAACATCGTGAGGAAACCTGCGCATTCAGATCACACTGGATGTTTAGCCATGATCCAAAAATGGTCTGGTTTCTCTGTCTGAGGATTACGGAGATCTGATAGTAATCGGTCCACATGACTTGCCGCATATAGGATCATGGCCAAAGCGTAACCTGACCAAGAAACATACAAAGCGCTCGAAAAAGAGAACTGTCGAAACCAATTGAAAAGATAGATCACTAAATAGTTATACCGTAATCTAAACTTCTGATAAACAAGGTAAGATCAGTCGAAGCAAATTAACGTCACTACGAACGTCAATTGAATACAATGGCATCATGTTTATATTTAGCCTCACATTATAACTAGAAGAATATGTGAGACAACTTATAGGTAGATTAAAGTGAACATTTTATACGGACATTATGTAAAAATCTTCATAAAACAATTGAAAAAAAAAACGATGCAACCTTGCTTCAGTTTCAAACCTAGAGATGAAAAAGGAAAAATGTAAAAGCGTGTTTTAGGATCGTTAAGTCATCAATTAATTTGATTTGGAAATTGTCTATTAGTAATGGATTATCGTTGATTACACAGATAAGCTTTACAGATGATGATCACTCATCATGCTCGCTCAAGTCACGAATGTGAAAGAACTTTACCAAAGAAAAATGTTTTAAATAAGTTAATATGTTCAATTCTGTATGAACAGAACATTCTGTAGAAGCGCGTTTATCGTATAAGTAGTCACCTTGTATTTCTTGCCATAAAAAGAAATGGAATAGAAAAAGCACTTGAACCACACACGTAGTGACCGACAATGAAGGCTATCAGAAATGGTGTGAGTCCAACCGGTGTCTCCGGTTCCACTCGTCGCGTGCTGTCGGCGCCCGAGTGCGCGCTGACACTTCGCTTGTACACAGATTGATAAAGAAGTAATCACTTACTACAACATTTACGATTAACCCCTTACCATAGCAAAACGACAGAATAGAAAATTTATTGACACGTCTCCTGTGACCGCTCGGCATCCAATAAGTTAAAAAAAAATGAAATCATAGTATAAAAAACTATAAAAAACACTTTTACATGTATTGATTGACCTCGTCAAAAAGAATTAAATGATCATATGGCATTAAGTCCACCTTTATTGCATGATTTTTAGTAATGCAGTTAAGTTTAAATAAAAAAATGAGTCCAAACACGAAGGATTTAATAGTAGTTGTTGAAAAGTTCCAGTTTTTTGTCAAAAACTGATACCAAGAAATTCCGGAATCCCGAAGGCATGTCCAGATTAACGTCAATGTTTGAGATCATTGACCCCAAATCAATCTACCTATACTCCGATCACTGGTCATAACACTTACAAAGTTTCAAATCGATACGTCACTAAGAAGTAGGTTAACTTACTTCTAAGATAATTACATAGTTAGTTACAAGTGACGCTAATAAAAGCGTGATAATTAATTAAAAAACAACACTATCAACTGAAGCCCAATTCCAATCAGTAACCTTCTATCAAAAACGGTATTCTCCTAAACTTATAAATACGTAAAATTATTAAAACGTTCTTAATGCGACTGAAAATTAATTTTAAAAAATCACGTTTTAGTTTGTTCCATTTTCAGTCGCATTACTGACTAAATACCTACATGTTATGAGTTTACGAGAATACCGTTTTTGATCTTAATGCTACTGAGAGCAGATCGAAACTGGACTTCGATTACTGATAAATTACTGGAATTAGGCTTTTAGCATCCGTTAACGAGATTTTTTGTATTGAATGATTCTTAGTGGCGCAGGATACTAGGAGGTCTGACCCCAAATGATTTGGGTGGGACAATTATAATAGCCAGAAGAAAGAAGATCAAAATCTCTCAAAATTTTTTTATACGTTTATCTTTAAGGCATGATTTTTGTATAGAAAGGCAAAAATCTTCTTAGCGATTTCATCCTGTAGGATTGCCGATACGTAATACGTGACGCGACGTTACAACTCTCTGTCCATTTTTAACATGGGTTTATTATAATTATGTCAAACTCCTTGTTGAACTAATACAAAAACTATCAAAGCCGAATGGAGTATTAGCACGAAAGTAATATCTTGTACTTTGACCAGGATGAAACTGTTCCTCAGTTTTAGAAAATATTGTGAGTAATGAAGATATATTTTATCTCCTTCCTTTTAACAATGAGTATTTTGTGATCTACCTTGTGCTAAACATAGTGTAGATACAAACAATTTAAGGTAAATAACAGATGAAAGAGATACAAGTTCTCTTGTCTATATTAATTATATTAAAATTAACTGATAACGATATAAATAGACCAATACTATATACTAATTACGGTTTAATTGCCCGTGCCATTTTCTCATTTTACTAGTCAGTGTAGTGTTAATGAATATAATGTGTTTAGTTTCTGAGATGGGAGTAGATGCACAGTAAAAGTAGGGCTACTACAAAAATCTTTGTTTGTGCGGACGTATAAACCTTATAGATTAAAATAACCATACCACTTGTGTCAATTCTTTGACAAAATTAGGGCACTTCCCGTTTGACCTAGAATAATAACGCTTGGCATGAAGCAATGTCTTATATGACAAGTAAATAACGAACTATTTAAACCTATATTATTATATAATTCGTAAGGAAACCTGGGTGCGCGAGTCTGACTCGCGCTTGGCCGGTTTTTTAATTTTTCTTGCTAAGAGCACAAAAATAGCAACGATCAAAAAAATGTGACAACATTTAAAAAATCTCCTAAATCAAAAGCTGTGACCTGTCTGACACTTACAACAAATAATTTCTTCGGTGTTCTGATGTCAGTGGTTGTGATAGAAAACATGCAGAACGACAGAGGATCAAGAGTTGTAACCAGTGGAAGTGTACGCGACTAAGAGTACTAAGCTGTGGGAGTCGTTTTAAATCAAATGAAAATATAATAAGATCGAAGCGTTTTCCGACCCGTCCCAGTCATAATGTTCTAATTAACTACATTCGCAATTAGTCAATGACAATCAACCGAGGATAGAATAACAGTGGACGAGTAGCAGAGTGGCCTCGCAACTCTTCTGCCTGAGTATAATCGGGTCGCACTTTCAATGTCATGTCGGCATGTGGGTGTTAAGCCACTAGCGAAGGCGGGAAAACTATGATAATAGGTTTTTTCCTATTTTAATGGCTACACTCGACGAGACTTTTTAACATGCGATTAAAGATAGCGATATTTTGAGTATTATACTCTCTCCTCGTCCGACACGGTTTAACAGTGTAGTCTATGACTTGTGCTCCATTGCCATCACAATTTTAAAGCTGCTGACAAAAAAAAGAAAAATTCTCCCGCTTCCGAACGCACCTGTCAACTTCATTATGGTTTTTGTGCACCGGCGCTGTCACAGCGTCTTCGATAATATTATTGTTTGTAAAACAAATCAATTGCAAATTTCAGTGTAAAAATGTGTGTTATAGTGAGTGAACACATTAATATACAGGTCCACAGGATTTCTTTGTTCGTAAGGAGCAGAAAGGAGTCTACAACTGTAAGTAAAACACGAAGGAAAAACTCCAACTTTATACGTGATCTCTTTGGAAATCTGGTAAGTGTCATTCATAAAAGCTTTGTTTTTCGATGAAGTTAACAAAAAGGAAGGTTAGTACAAGGTTTTGTCCTGATTTCTCGCTTAAGCCTAATTAGATGTTTTGAGGTTAAGTTGTTTTGTTGTGTTACGTTTTGTACACCAAAGATATAAAAAAAAAAAAAAAAAAAAACCTCTTAAAACTTATAAAAATTCTTCTTCCGGTTTTAGAACTTCCGTATAATATTTTTTTTTCCTTGCCTGGTTAAACTTGAAAACAATATTTGTCTTCCGGTAAAAAGTTCGTTATTTCTTGCATCACGCTCATCATCAAAGCACTACGCACTACGCAGTTACGCACGGATTTAAAAGTTCTTAACGATGGGGAAACGCAAAAATTGTGAAGATGAAGCAAAGAGAATAAAGAAAAAACTGGAAAAATGGCAGAAAAGAATGAAGAAGAATGAAGAGGAGAAGGATGAAAGGAGCAACACGCCGTCTGAGAGTCCCCCAATGGAAGAGGGGCCTCCTACAGCGGTACCTTCAACATCAATGGAGGACACTATCTTGGTAGCTTCAGGTATGTTAATAAACTTAGCTATTAAAAGCGCTAAACTCAAAATGCATTCCCATGCCCACCCAGTTGACAATGAGCTACCACTCCCAGAGGGTAGACGTCGACTTTCAGTTGAGAGCAGAGAAAAGATAACCTATTGTATAGAAATTACTAACCAGGAGCTTTCACTTTGAGGATAGACTGTTATAATATTCCCTTCAAGAGCTGTCACCGTGAGGATAGACTATATTTATATGTACATACTACCTAACTCACAATAAATACTACAATTCCAGATGAGGACGAGATTCCTGAGGAACTCCTCCAAGCATTGGGACCAGAGGGCGCAGACAAATTGGAAACAGGAGAACCAATACATCAACATTTGGCCTTAAGATGGAACAATATCATGAGAGACGGTCTAAAAAAGGAAACAAGGGAAGAAATCCTCAACAAGTATCCAGTCCCTAATAACTTTCCTGCGACTGCTCCGGCCCTTAACCCTGAAATAAAAGCAGTTATGTCAGAAGTTGCCGTTAAAAGGGATAACAGATTTATTTGGAGACAAAACCAGACAGGAAAAATGCTTACTGCTGTAGGAAAGGCTCTTACTAATGTCATGAAAGGAAATATAAATTCCAAAGACATAGTGGAACATCTAAGCAACGCAGCAAAGATAGGAGCAGAATTGTTTCATCAAGACACAATGTCACGAAAATACTTTGCCCTATCAGGGGCTAGTACAGTGGTAAGGGATGCCATAAAAAACGAAAAACCTGATAGTATGCTGTTTGGTCAAAATTGTACGGAAAAAATAAAATCAGCACAAACAATCCAGAGAACTGGGACTCAGATTAGAGATAAGAAGAAAAACTTCAAGAGCCCGCTGCCAAATCAACAGAAACCTCGCAGCGGGCACAACTCTCAACCTCGCAGTTACTACCAGAAACCACAACAGCGACAGCAACAGGGTCGCACTCCCCAGAGAAGGACACAGAGGAAGCGGTCTCCTCCCCAGAAACCACGCTACCGCAATTAGAGGTATGTCATGCTGGTAACACAAAACTTTGTTGTCGTAATTGGATCAAAATCACCAATGATCCAGTAGTTTTGCAATGGATAGTAGGTTATAAAATACCTTTCATATCTATTCCATTGCAAGAAGATCTCCCTACACAAAAGTGGTCAAAGGAGGAAAGGCGCATCATTCAAGCAGAGATTAATAATTTATTAGAACTTGGGGCAATTTCTGAATGTACCTTCTCAAAGGGTCAGTATGTATCCCCAATATTTGTTATTCCGAAATCAAATGGCTCATATAGATTTATATTAAATTTAAAACAGTTAAATCAATATGTAGATACTCAACACTTTAAATTAGAGGACTCAAGAACAGCTTGCAAATTGTTATCTAAAGACTGTTATATGACTAAAATTGACCTGAAAGACGCCTACTTCTCTGTCCCTATATCGGATTGTTGTAAAAGATATCTTAGATTTAAATTTGAAGGAAAACTGTATCAGTTCAACTGCCTACCCTTTGGGTTGTGCACGGCTCCATTTGTATTTACTAAGATTATGAAGCCTATTGTTACACACCTTAGAAATCAGGATATTGTAATGACTCATTATTTAGATGACAGTTTGTATATTAGTAATTCAATGTACGAATGCAGAAATAATGTGAAATTGGCATGTAAATTATTTCAGAACTTAGGTTTTAGAATCAATTTTGAAAAGAGTATCTTATCCCCTTACCAGGTCATTGATTATCTGGGGTTTACATTAGATTCAAAAGATCTCTCCATTTCAGTACCTAAAGAAAAACAACATTCCACTTTAGAAAAATTAAAGAGTTTTGTATTAAAAGATCACTGCAAAATTAGAGAATTTTCACAGCTTTTAGGGTTGCTTACATCAATTTGTCCAGCTATTCCTTATGGATGGGTCTACACTAAGTTGCTAGAAAGAGAAAAATATTTAGCATTACAAAATTTTAATGAAAATTATGATGCAAAAATGATATTTTCTAAGGAGATTTATCCTGAGTTACATTGGTGGGTGGAAAACATAGAAAAAAGAAATTTAATTAAACAACATAATTTCCAATTAGAAATACATACAGATGCTTCAGGTTCAGGATGGGGTGCAGTCTGTGGTTCAAAAAAGGCTTCAGGGTCATGGTCTTCCAGAGAAATAGCATGTCATATAAATTACTTAGAATTAAAAGCAGCATTTATTGGGCTTCAATGTTTTGCTAAAAATTTTAATAACTGTGAGATACTACTTAGAGTAGATAACACAACAGCAGTAGCCTATATTAATAAAATGGGGGGCGTCCAATTCAAACATTTAAATGATATAGCAAGAGAGATATGGCAATGGTGTGAAAATAGAAACATATGGATTTTCGCATCATACATAAACTCTAAAGATAATTTTGAGGCAGATGCGGAGTCTAGAAAGGTTAATATTGAATGGGAACTTTCGCAAACGGTCTTTCAAAAAATTGTAAAAGCATTTGGCAAACCAGAAGTCGATTTATTCGCATCCAGAATAAATAACAAATGTAAGAGATTTGTATCATGGAAGAGGGACCCTCAAGCCATGTCAGTTGACGCTTTCACCCTAAATTGGAACAGACATTTTTTCTATGCGTTTCCACCTTTTTCTCTAGTCTTAAAATGTATCCAAAAGATCCACACTGATAAAGCAAAAGGCATCTTGGTGTTTCCCTATTGGCCCTCTCAGCCGTGGTTCCCACTAATTGAGCCACTTTTAGTAGAAAAATTACTAATTTTCGAACCTAATGAGTTTCTATTAACATCTCCTTACAGGAAAACACACCCACTTCACCACCAGCTTACCCTGGCTACAGGACTGTTATCAGCGAGGCATTCTTGAAACGTGGTATCCCATCTTCTTCGCTTCACATCATGATAAACTCTCTGTCCAGTAACACAATTAAACAATATAACTGTGCATTAAAATTATGGTGGGAATTTTGCTATACTCAAAATATAGACCCTTATCAGGGATCAATACCATTTATTATAAAGTTTCTAACTAATTGTTTGGAAAAGGGGGCATCATATGGATCAATAAATACGTCCAGGTCAGCATTATCCCTTATAATGGGACCAAGAATTTCCACAGATGACCGTGTTAAACGTTTTTTAAAAGGGGTATTTAGATTCAAGCCACCCACACCGAAATACAATGTTACCTGGAACCCGGGTATAGTTTTAGATTATTTAGCTTCGAAATTCCCAAACGAAAACTTACCTTTGAATATACTTACCAAAAAGTTAGTTACCATTTTAGCATTAACTTCTGGACATAGAGTTCAGACACTATCATTGATAAAAGTTAAGAATATCAAGTTTACATCAGAGGGGGTACAAATAAAAATTCCAGATTTTATTAAAACTTCAAAGAGAAATTCTCTTCAACCAATTTTGTATTTAAAATCTTATTTAAATAAAATAGAGATATGTCCGGTTCATACAGTTAAAACATATTTAAATGTAACCAAAGACATTAGAAACGATATAGAGAACTTAATATTAACATTCAAAAAACCATATCATAGTGCCTCATCGCAGTCCATAAGCAGGTGGATAAAAATGACTTTAAACGAGTCAGGTATAGACACATCAGTCTTTACTGCACACAGCACTCGGCACGCATCTACATCGACAGCAAATAGGGCTGGTCTTAACATAGATCTAATTAGAAGGACTGCGGGGTGGTCAAACAACTCTGCTACCTTTGCCAGGTTCTACAACCGACCTGTTTTAGATGACCCCCTAGAATTTAGTAATATTGTGTGTAATTCGATTAATAATAATAGGAACTAGTGTTAAGATTGATTGTTATAATAGAAGTAAGAAGAAAAATAAATTATTTAAATTTTTTCATATCTTATTGTCCTTTCATTCACAACCCTGTCTTTGAACATCTACACTGTTAAACCGTGTCGGACGAGGAGAGAGTATAATTAGGAGATTAAACGAACTTACCTGTAAGTGAAGTTCAATCTTAATTATACGAAGCTCCTCGTCCGACACGGTACTCCCACCCTATACCTAAATTTACCCACCCCTAAAAATCCTTATAGGAATTAAGGGTTGTTCATGAATAAGCTTTAAACTAAATGAAGTTGACAGGTGCGTTCGGAAGCGGGAGAATTTTTCTTTTTTTTGTCAGCAGCTTTAAAATTGTGATGGCAATGGAGCACAAGTCATAGACTACACTGTTAAACCGTGTCGGACGAGGAGCTTCGTATAATTAAGATTGAACTTCACTTACAGGTAAGTTCGTTTAATCTCCTAATTATAACGTTATCGGCCTTACTACAAAAAGATAGACTAGGTTTATTAAACATAATCTAAGGATTAGCCAACCAATTTAAAATGAATATTAACATTACTAAGACTTTAACTAAAACTTTTTAAATTAGTTGGCTAATGCTTAAGACAGTGCTGAATCGAAGTCAATTTTTAGCCGTAAATCTTGTTTGTAGAGAGCTTAAAATGGGCTTACAACAAAGGTAATTTACTCTGTAAGGGTGGGTTGTAAGTAGACTGAGAGGTGATGTTTGAAATTTGTATTCATATGACAATCTGAGTGGAAACGAGTGGACTCCGCTTTGGTTGATATTCAAGTAGGTATGATAACACAGTTCCATTCCTCGGCTCGCTGCTTTGGTGGAAACCCACTCATAAGGCGTCTCCATTGTTCGCAAGAACTGCGTTAAGACAGAGGTACTACGGTCAAAAGCGTGGCATCGCAGTTATAATATGTGCAACTAATAGGATTTCATTTAATAGTTACTAATTATCATAGTCTTTACTTTTTATACTACACTTTGCTGTCAGTAATTTTAACAGCAAGTAGTAAATTATCAAAACCCGAACTAAACTAAATGTGACAAAGTCGCTACCGCCTATGTCTCTAATGACAATAAAACCAGCATTGTTACCAGGTAATGCGAGATTAAAGACATAACAAAATTGCTTCCTTAGATACTTTATCTATAATAATGCCGATACTGTTTACGTAATGTGTAAGCAAAATATAGCTTATTTTAACCATTAACATAATTTGCATAAAAACGTGTAAATAAAAGTAATAATAAAAATATGCGCTTTAAAACTTACTGATTCTCGAAGGAAATCTATTGATGACATGTTAAATCTTCATTGTCTTCTTTTAAAATAAAGGTCAACGAGACTCAATTCCGGATAAACTTTAGACTTTTACACAACAACAAGTAATTTGCTCAGTTTCTCTAGAATACCAACATACGAGGAAATCATATTTTAAATTCAATCTATTGTTGTAGGTAGGTACTGTTTACGACGATAACTTCGTACAACCCTATTATTTACTTTTTATTATAATACCTAATTACTTCTGAAACTTTCACGCAATAACTAAAATGGCAGAGTAGATTTTGGTTATCATCAACGGGCAATTCTTATCTATTCTTTAGCCGCAATGACGTCACAGATCAAACAAGAGTTATGTTAGGGTTTATTTTTTCTTGTTCTGTGTTCCAAATAGGAGCAGATATTCACAATTAATGTTTTGATAGGTTTATCGGCTAAGTTGAAAAAATAATGTAAAAACTTATTGCAAAAATTTGTTCTTTCGAGATAAATTTAACAGTCGACACAATTTCTGTTTAATGACAATAGGTTCGCCTAACTTGTGTCGGAGTTTAATGAAGTATGTAATATAAAATCCCTAAATGCACAGATATTAACGAGTGTTGGGTAACAATATCTAAATATGGACAAAAATTTAGGCAATAAACCCTAATACGTACAAAACATATACCTATTTCATTTCAAAATCAATATGTAAGTACTTATTCACGTGTGCAAATATTATGTTACTTTTCCTAATAGCTGCCCAACTAACCTTAATTAAACCATTAATAAAAGTCGAAACTTGCAATTTAATATAACAAATACGGAGGCGGGCCTACTAAAAATTTAATTAGATCAATATTAATTAATCGTTTATCAAATTAATGCGTCTATTGAAGGTGTTGACAAGTCAATGTATCTCAAACATGTTGATATAATATTGACAAATTGGCTACTTTAAACTGTCGTTGTTGACAAAAACTATTTTTTCTATGACATTAACACGCCATTTTTAGGGTTCCGTCTAAGTCAAAGTCAAAATCATTTATTCAGTTTGGGACAGAAAACTGCCACTTATGAACGTCAATAATAACATTATTGGCCCATATGGGGCAGAACATGTCTCCTTATTTTTTGGGCCCTACTAGCGCTTCGACACAAGACACAGACAATCTGGCAAGTGCTGAGAAGAAACGCCGGAACAAACTCAGTCACCACTAGCTGCCACAAAAAAAAGGAAAAGACAATAATGTATACCTGTGCGAGCAGGGCAGTATTTAATTCCAGACATTTTTGTCATTTAAATAGTCATTAACAGTATAATAACCTTTTTTCATTAAAATAAAACATGCGATTTAAACTCGAACATGGGTAGTTCAACAATAGACTGTGGTAATTTGTTAAAAAAGCGAATATATTTCCCCATGAACGAATTACTCACTTTATGCAGTCTGAAATTTGAAACAGCAAGTTTATCTTTATTCCGGGTATTAAAATTATGTTTGTCACTTTTCTTAGGGAAAAAATGCAGGTTTTTGCATTTTATGTACATAATATTTTCATAAATGAATTGAGAGGCCACTGTAAGTATATTAATTTCCTTAAACAGTTCTTTTAACGAGTCTCGGGGTCGAAGGTTGTAAATTGCCCGTACAGCTCTCTTTTGTAGTACAAAGATAGATTCAATATCTGCTGCTGAGCCCCATAACAATATTCCGTATGACATTATACTATGAAAGTAGCTAAAATCCACTAATCTTGCCGTTCCAACATCAGTCAATTGTCTAATCTCTATAAGTTCCATAAAGAACCCTTGCAGATTTCAACTGCACTCAATAAGACATTATATCGCGACTACCAGAGAATGGCGATTGCTATGGCTAAATTATACCTATACAAAGTATGCCAAAATTAGGAGCGGTTCCCAGTTGGTCTCCATTGGTTGCAATACAGTCCTTTAAACGTTGAGGCCAGTTATCAATAGAAGCACGCACTTTTTCCATGGGAAAGTTCTTCACTGCCAATCGTACGGATTGTTTTAGTGACTCCAAATTATCATGGCGTTTAAAGCAAGCCATACTCTCTAAAACTGACCATAAATCATAATCCAGCGGATTACGATCAGGACTAAACGACGGCCAGTCTTCAGCTCTGATGAAGTCCGAAACGTTCGTTTCCAACCAAGACTGCGTAGACCGAGCTTTATGACCCGGCGCCGAGTCGTGCTGGAAGGACCATTCTTGGTTATTGAACATGGTGTTGTTAAGGGGCTTCACTACCTTCTCAAGAATGGTATCTTGATATACTTGTGCCGATGTTTTGATACCTTTTTCACAAAAGTATGGCTCAGTCACTCTATGAAGATAGCTAATACCCCACCAAACCATCACTGAAGTCGGATAGTGTCCATGTTGCACTCTGTCGACTAATTGGGAAGCTTCCTAGGCTAAAAAATAATTAAATAAAAATAATTGCATTAAAAATACATAAGGCAACAATAAATCCACGTTTCGTCTCCTGTGACAATGTTATAAACAGCATTAGAATGTCCGTGGTCGTACTTCAGTAGCATCTGTGAGCACCATTCCACGCGAGCCCGCTTCTGGTCCGCTGTCAGTTCATGAGGGATCCAACGACAGCAAAGTTTCCGAACTTTCAATTCTTCGTGTAAAATTTTCTGAATTTGGCTCATACCAATCCCCAATAGTCCTCTCAAAAATTGTCTCATAGGTAATCCGCGGGTTTTCTTCAATTAGCCGCTTAACAGTAGCCACATTATTTTCGTTGACGGCAGTTGAAGGCCGCCCTTCACGAAATTCGTCATGTAAAGAAACTCGACCTCTCTGAAATTCAGCAAACCATCGCCTCATGGTGCTCAAACAAGGTGCTTCTCTCCTAAAAGCATTTTGAGGACGAGCGGCACAGTCTTGCGGAGAGAGAGAACTTTTAAAATCATAAAAAATCATCGCTCTAAAATCTGTTCGACTTAACTCCATTTTCATTGCGTACGTAGAATTTTGATGTTGAAAACAATTGACAAATCATTTCCCGCCAATTGTTTTTTTTTTATTACTAAGATGGTTGCAAAGTTCAAAAAAATATAACATTCGAAATTCAAATAGTTCTGATTAGCTAAGAGTGCAAAACTTTTAGTGTGCCCCATGTAGGCTGCAAGTCCTAAGTCATCTTTTAAAATACGCGGGTTCTAGGTGCTATCTTTATCTCCCGAGATAAAATCTTTTGCTTTCGGACAGGATTTCTTCGAATTCTTTGCCTTACTGCTTTGACCACCTTTTTCGTACGATCACTACGTGGACGGCCAAATCTTTTTCTGACACAAACAGAGGAGGTCCCATTGTACCTATTAATAGCCCGGTACACAAACATTTTACTAATACCAAGCGTACGGAGAGTTTTAAAAATTGCATTTGGCTCCATACCTATACTTTGTGTAATGCAATTACAGCGATTCGATTCTCTTTATCACCCCACTCCATTTTAATATCGTAAAATATTGTAAAATATATTGGCGCCAAAATGAGAAAACTCAATGAACAATCATATTAAAATGACAGATTCCAAATTCAAATGTAATATTTTGTTTATTTTTATTTGTAACTGTATTTATGGCTAGACTAAGTATGTAATATATAAGTGGTAATAGTGCAGTAAATATTAGTATTTTGGGCTAACTCATAATGGGCTAGTTTCCTAAAAAAATCTAATTAGTCCGTCAGTTGGACTAACAGAAAATATTTGACACGTATTTTTTCTTTTCTCAATCAAACAAAAAAATATGAAGATATATTCCGTTAAAGTTCCGCGTAACGTCACGCCTTGCGACACTTTTCAGCAAGACGTGACGTCACTCCCAAACTTTGATGCGCTTTATCTTCGTAATTTTTTTGTTTGATTGTGAAAAGAAAAAATATGAGTCCAATATTTTTTAATAATCTAACTGACGAACTAAATAGAATAATCTTTTTTTGACCCAGGAAACTAGCCTATTGTATATGTTACTTATTTATGATATAACTGTCTTTTACAGAGCTTTATCAATCACATCCATTTTCCTTACCTTACAATTTCCTTCCGTGTTTACATTTCGTAAGTTGTAAAAATAAATGGCTGAACTTTCAGGTTTCAGAATAAATCTGATAGTGATTTGGATGAACTTTACAAATACCTTTACGCGATGACAATAAATTAACACGCTACAGAACCCCTAAATGGAACTACAACTCACTTCTGTGCGGTTTTTAATTCCTGTTCGCGATAGCGATCTGTGTCCGGCTATCTGTTATCTGCGTAATGGAAAATTTCGTGGGCACTTAGTTAACTAGGTAACAACTCGTTACTAATGAGCAGTTAGTTCGGTAGGCAATTAATTGCACAAGAATTTCACTAACCACGACAAATATGAGTTGTAGTAGTTGAGCAGAATACAATGTAAACATAATTCGTGCATTCGGCTTGTTAACATCATATTGCATGTCTCTATTTACATTTCCTTTTTATTCTTTATGATCGCGATTCCTATGATCCTTATTCTATTGCGATTTATGAAAGCAGTAAAAAGCTACAAAATTTGATATTTTGGTTTATCAATTCAAAATATACAAGTTAAGTGGACTAAGTAGTTTCTTGAAAGTGTGGCATTAATAAAATTTGACGTTTATATTCCGAAGGTATCTACTTTCACGATTTGATCTAAGTATTTTACGTATTGACATATCTGGTAAACGGGGTTAATGTTTGAACGGCAGGAATGTAAACAGTGGGCAAATTGGTAACATATTGCACAAATTTTGTCTCTAAATTGAGTTGGCATTCCATGCATCGTAATAAATCAACGCTTCTAGACTGTATTGAGGACAAGTCCGACCTAAGAAAGGTAAATGCCTCAATGCTAGGCGGCGGGCCGCGGAGGCGAGAGGTCGCCCGTTCTAACGCGTCGGCCCCGAAACAAATGCGCACTTATTTGCCAATACTTTGATGTTATGAACCAGTACTGAACTACTGAGTACATTCAATGTACTTACTACAATACAGCTGCACGAATTTATAAATCTTAAGTAGTTTATTTAACTTTGTAGGTACATTTCTATTTAGTCTTCTTCCCTACAGTGGTCATTGTTTTTTTTTATTTAAGCTAAAGTACCTACCGTATATAAACAGTTACATAATGGCACAGACAGTTTGCAAAAATTACATATTGATTATTATTTAGCACTTGAAACCACTTATTAAAGTAAACTACATGCAATATCATTTAAGATTTATTATATAATACTAATGGTTTGACTATTAATACATTTATTAAGAATTCAGTTAGTCACTATTTCATTATCACGCGTCCTTCGGGATAATTGTATTTTCCAGAAAAACACTTGCGATTGAAAAACAAATATTTAATTCACATAAATGAATACTTTAAGTAAGTACTAGGTTCGCCAAAATGAAGCCGACTTGATGTTTGTCATTTTGACTGAAAAAATGTGTCGAAATACCATTTTTTTATAATGCAGTAACAATAATCAACGAACATCATTAGCAAACTAGGAAATTACAAAAATGAATCAACTCACGATTTCCCTAATGCCGTCCTCAAATTAATTGCAGCGAGCATGATTACTGGTAAGTCTAGAACAATTCAATCAAGTGTTGTAAAACAGTATGCGGAGGTGATGCTGCGTCCTCGGGCGCACGTGACTGCGCGCGCGCAGACCGACAATAACAACATAAATGAGTTTTACGCAGTAGGTACACTTCTCCACCAAGCGCACACAATGGGCTAGTTTAATGTCAGTTTGATTAACAGAATAAATTCGACACATATTTTTTCTTTTCTCAATCAAACAAAAAATGATAAAGATATAGCCCGTTAAAGTTCCGCGAAACGTGCCGCGTAACGTCACGTGCTCACTTTGATGTGCTTTATCTTCGTCATTTTTTGTTTGATTGACAAAAGACAAAATATGGGTCTAATATTGTTTGATAATCTAACTGCCGGACTAAACTAGCCTGTTCGAACAAGCTATCTTAGGAATTGTCAAAGAAATAGACTATGTTTATTTATTTATTTTACGTTCGCTTAATAGAAGCCAACGACTGCAATCTGAAATCCATGACTACAGCCCGTTTACTACATTGAGATAATTATTAACCGAATGCGTCTATAGTCGCCAAATGCATTCGAACTTGCAAATGACAGGTCAGTTGAAAATGTTATAATTGTTTTAGTCATGTCTAAGGCAAACGCCAGTAACGTTCAGTGGCATATGCATGTTCGGGGCAAACTTACATTTGACAGAGCATAAAATGGGTAAGATTATTTTTGACGAGGGACATTCCCACTATTCATACCTGCTCAGAATTCTTGTTTAGACAGAATCTCGCTTAGCAGGTAATAAAACACAACCTGTGAAGTTTTAGGCCGACTTGGATGAAAGAGAGTTGAACTAGCTTAGGCGAGCCCTGAAAATAATCAGAAAATTGATAGAAGTTCGAGATTATTATCCACATGTCTCAAATAGGCAAGGAGACAGATGACAAATATTGTTAAGTAAGAGATATACCCAAGCAACAACAACCACATGACCTGAGTATTCACTAGTAAGCTTACTGTAACTATTTTGATTGTAATAACAACACGACAACGTGTGCATTCTGTACAACACCGACAACCGACAATTATAACGCATCGTTGTGCATTACACTACTATGCTCATCCGCTATAACTAATTCTAAACGGTCGAGATTCTGCGACGGCGCACTTTCGTTTCATTCCGTTGTTCGGACAATCGTTAGCATTTGTTTCGATTTAGAAACGTGAGAAACGTTCATTGGACACGTGAGAATTCGTCAGACATTAGGCTAATATCGATTCTCATCAGTATTTATAACGTTAACGTACCTATTTAATATTAGGGGCCTAACTATGAGCTGTTAAACATGATTATTTCAACCTTGTTTTGTTTTATTGTATAATACTGCTTGCTTAGGTAAGTACATTACTTGAAACAGTGGGGCCTACCCCCAAAAAAATATTTACATATACATACATTTAGTTCGTACTACAACTACGACTAAAACAACCTTACGAAGCAAAATATAGCCCAATGATTGAGCGACTAGGTACAACACTTTCCAAGGTTCCTGTAAAAGAAACTTTATGGAGTATATCTATTTTATTCCCATATGTATCCAACCTTATTTGTTCTGGAATTGGAAGGGAATTACAAACTAGAGAAGCAGAGAGATTTTGCACTTGCATTCCACGTAGAAAGTTTGTTGCGAGGTGCCCTGCACTATCCTACCTTATTGCTGTATTTTGGCCCCTGCGTCCAGATATGTGTGGCAGCGGCACCCGTGTCTTCTAGCGTTGCCTTCAGCAAGGACCAACTTTCTAAAAATACTCCGCATATCGCCATGATACTTAATAAAAGCATAAAAATGTAGATATTTTAAATGTTCCGTAAATTCGAAAAATGTGTCTTTATATTGATATGTTACGAGTGTAACTGTATTCGAATTCGAATATCTTAGAAATAGGATTACCTACATTATCGCAATGGGTATATTATCTTGTCATGATTATTGTAATTACATATTACGTAAATCAACACATATGACTTGAGCATGAATGAGTGAGTGTAGCATACACTAAGTGGTTTGCAAACCAAACATGGTCTTAACATTGTTTGTGGCATCAAAGCACAATAATTGTAAACAGAAGACAAAACGCGGTACACTATATCGTTTGATCGATAGTTAGTTTGATTTTTTTTATTTAAGTAAAATAAATATATTTAAAGGGATTTAAAATATTATTATGTTAGTCACCAGTTGTACGCTTGATACGGACTCTATAAGTCTACTGTCTGCAACTACCGTAATCTGATAGTGATAGATCTAATAGTGATTATGTGATGTTAGGGAAAACTTAACAAACCATAGATTACGAACAAGCGTTTGGAATGGCATAGACATTATGGTGGAGTAGGCCTCCACCATAAAAAGCCACAGAGAGTGACTCGTCAGTCAATCTCAACTGCGTCTTCCAGTCCGTAGTCGCCACTCGTGAACCTTTCTTCTCCAACGCAGATGTTAGTTCTGCGAGCAATGTGGCTCACCTGGCTGCCCATTGCCACTTCAGCTTTGCAATTAGCAAAACTATGATTTAGGTTCTTCTATCATCTCCTCATTTCGGATCTCATCTCGCAAAGCAATGCCAAGCATAGCTCTCTCCAGGAACTACGTGATACCAGAGCATAAAGACTTAAGTCTTTGAGCAGTGCGTGTAGTCAGTACCAGCCAGTGATGACTTACGGCACTGAGACGTGGTCCTTGATAATTGGCTACTTCAATAAGCTCAAAAAAGTTTCGATAGTTTGCGAAAAATCATAAAGGGGTAAAGGTGAAGAAAATCCCGCGGTTATTTGATACCGGACGCATTTCCCTCTCTTTTGAAAAGAAGGTTAAATAAATTCCAATTTTCTATCAAAATCAGAAAACGTTATCTGCATTATCTGTTTTCGCCATGTATAGTACCACACACTCACGAGAAATTTGAATTAGTTACTCACATCACAATGGCGCGAAAGCGTTAAACGAGTAAGATATTGATGCACCAAACGAGATGTGAACGACAACTGAAGTGACATCTTCTAGCATATTTGGCAAAGTTTCTTGTTTACACTGATAAATATTTTTATTCAGAAACTAATAAGAAGAAATTATTCCACAAGATTTTATACAATGACTCCTTTACTTTGATTTTCTGGACTCTTTAAGTCAGAACATATGCAGATTGTGTGTGTAGCGACGAACTGGTCATCTCAATAAGACGTACCGTCTCGGGCCGATGTTATACTCATAGGAATCAAGCGTTTGTAGATACTCTCAAATTTCTTCAAATAAAATAAGGCTCCTGTATCTTACATTAGGTACATTATCTCT
Source organism: Anania hortulata (assembly GCA_963576865.1). Classification (NCBI taxonomy): domain Eukaryota; kingdom Metazoa; phylum Arthropoda; class Insecta; order Lepidoptera; family Crambidae; genus Anania; species Anania hortulata. The sequence goes on along the minus strand of OY756396.1, from coordinate 12,571,569 downwards.
TTTGTTGATTTGATAAATTTTCATTTGAGCAACACATCTGCGAATGACAGAAGAAGCCCGCTTGACTTCATACAAGGAGTTCGAGATGAGATGCATTAAGGAACGTTCGCGTTCACCTTAATATGGCAAGGTCGGCCGGTGCATGCCGGCCGCACGCGACATCAACGCAATCACTTTCACCACGCGTCTTACCAAATAACAAGGATCGGCCGATAGTGGAACTGGCATGTTAGATATCTAGGTATGTACATGCAATCTTCCTTTTTTAAAACAGTTATATATTTCTCATCTAAAAAACTCAACTTTTTAAAAATAACCTTTTATATTACGAGTAGGATTTGATTATTTAACCTGCAGCATTACGTCATAGTAGGTAATAAAGGCAAATACCAGCCTTATCCTGGCCGTGGGACCAAGAATGTCTCCGTTTATTAGCCTCATACTGGCCACTGGGCCCGATGGTCAATAATGTCCGGTTGAATTTCAATCCAATGGACGTTTATCGCACAGGTCCTGTCCAAATTGAGACAAAAATAGGAGTAGACCGACAGAAAGACAGACCTGCTTGGTCCGATTGTATTCATCCAACCCAATTACTTCAAATGATCATAATGTAGTGGAGAGTGAATTTCAATTATGGAGAACCAACAAACAGGATTTCATCAAGCGCCCTTAGCGCCCTATACAAAACGAGTTCATATATATTTTGGATACAACTAATGAAACAGAAAATTGATTTTATTTGTATGACATAACCGCATATTCATTCATTCATAACCTAGTGCCACTTCCAGCATATTGATTCTTAGTCACTTGTCCGTCTATTCGCGCGAAGCGTTCTGCTTCCTCGTCACAATGCGCTAAATTCGTTTCAGTGCGAGGCGCGTACGCTGCTGCGCCCGCACAGCGCTTTCGTAACTTAAGCTCACGTAACACGCCTATTACAAAGCACAAAACGTATACATACACAAACAACACCCTTCGTTTATCGCTTCACCTAAAATAAGTGCGTGTGCTATTGACATTTTCTCTACCAATTCGGGACATTCCAATGTTTACGACTGCGGCATTGCATTTTTGATCCAATCAAAATAATTAGCCTCTTTTCTCTATTTAATCTCGGCATTAATATCTCACAATAAAAATATAAACCGTAAATCAATAGTAATAATAACCTTGATTCAATTCCAGCTTTAATGATTTTCAAACATAACGATTTCAACACATGCCAAACCCAGTGATAAATTTAGGCTTAGTTATTAAATTACTATAATAACTAATCGATTGGTGTGTATCGATATTCGTATACTCGGCTAACTTATGGCGCATGCCATTATAAACAATAGTGGTACGACATAGAGAGTATTATTAGTATGGACGTTTGATGAAAATTGACGTGTACATTCACAAGAATATTGGTACAATAATGTAGAGTTGAGAAATTCTGTGCAACCGATGTCGATTAGGTGAAGTGTCGATACAAACATTGCACGATAGTGATATCTATAAGAGTAACAACTCGCAAATATTTTGAAAAAACATATAATTAAATAATTACTTCATATTAACGATAAATTAGATTTTTTTTCTATTTTTGCAGTTCAAAATGTAATTGAATACATAAATTTATAACAAATATTAACGTTATGAATTGATAATGTTCAATTAGCTTTTATTAAATATTCGAATAATGAAGTATTTATTCATCGTTTCGATAAAATAGCTAATCGTGACTCTACTCCGACCTTATGTTTCACAGGCGCAAGTATGCATGCCCCAACCACAAAATTTGATATTATAAATGGTGCACTTTAAACCAACGCAGTAGACTCCAGTTTTGTTTGACTATACAGTAAAATGTGTTATTGGTGGTACAATAAGCGTGGAAAAATCACTGAAGTAGCGTGCGCACATAAAATTAATCGATAACAAAAGACGTTAAAACTAACATGTAAAGTGGACACGCGTTATAATACCGGGCAGTAACATTATGCAAACGTCTGTTTAAGAAACATGGCAAGTGTCAATAGATTAGAATCTATGCAATTAATAATAAAACAATATTTTATTTAGAGAATATAGACAGACAATGTTGTATACCTATTTATTTAACATTTAATCTTACAAAATTTTGGCACATTACATTACCTTTGAACTGTAATTATTTTATATTTTTGTTTGCATTTTATTTTACCTATATTTATATCATCTTAATCATTTATATGCTAAACCGAAACTCTAAACTAGTGATTGCAAGGGATAGAATAGTGAATCTTTACTTGCTCCCGTATTTCCCATTATTTTCCATTCATACTACGACGTATGACTTAAACTAAAACAAATATTAAATAAGACCAAGCCCAGTCCGGCATGATTCAAATTAACGAAATAACCATCGTCGGAATGTCAATTCGCTTTGATGTGCGCGCACCTTGAGCAGTGAGTCACGCGCAGGTCCGATGTTTCCAAACAACCGCGTGACCTCATGCGGTCACATTCAAATTTTAAGAAGACATTACCAACTAAAAACCAAAGAACGCCCGCTATCTTTTGTTTGCTCGGCTTGGCGACCGACTCCCGAGAACTTTGCCCAAAAATATGCATGATTTACTATAATGTTACTCGAAAAAATATAGGTATAAAGACTCTGCGATAAAGGGAACGCTCGAGATGGATAGGACGTTATTTTTAGATTTGAAATGTAACTCCAACCAATCAGTTAATAACAAAAAATAGTATAACCTCTCATTATGTATTAATTAACTCATTATATTCAATCACAACCGACGTTAGGTACAATTGAATCTGAAAATGTTGTTTTTCTACATTATGATGACGTTTGACAAAGCGCGTTCATATTGTTTAGTCTAGTGTCAGTAGCATAACTTTGAAATGTTTTTGATGACTAAATATACATAAGAGGTACATTAGTTGCAGGAGGAAATTTAAATAATCCTTCAACGAGTAATTTATGCACACATGATAGAACGAAAAACAATACTATACTAAAATACGTGACAAATATCTAATGAACAACGATGTAACCTACGCACCTAGTAGAGTCATTTTTATGACGTAAATATATAATATGTATTTATAAAACTTTATCATGAAGATAATAACATTTATTTTACGAAGAATTTGTTATTAAGTTTTACTGTAAAAAAGTTAACTATCGTTAGGCGCTAGGCACCTTAATAAACTGTTAAAAGAATGGTTGTTACTCTATAACACCGATGCATTTCCGAGCGCGTTGTGGTGTCGATAACACTTCACGCCAGTATGAAAACATCTTAATCAAATACAGTAACTCATACGCCAGGCCCAGACGATGTAGAGGATACCTATTAAGTTCGTCATAATAGTTAACATGTAACTTACAAAATGTCTGTTGTGTATAGAACCATTACTAAACTAAACAGTCTTTCATTAATTAAGCAAAATTTTTTAGAAAGTATTTTTATTAGATGGTCAGCAATAGTTTTATTCTATGACTACTTCTTGCCAATTTCAATCCCATCGTGCAAATTTCTTTTTCTTTTTCAATCTCCCACTTTACCTACAACTAGACTAGTCTACAACACCGCTAAAACAAATAACACAGAAAATCAGTTCCAAAGATTTCTATTAGGCACGATCTCTTCATACCAATAGTACGATTACAGATCAATATCGCTCGATCGGAGTGAGTCATGCGTCTAAACTGGACATTTTACAGTTATTATCGGTATGTGTACTGATGTACAGTCGTATTTTCGTCAGTTGAGCCATATCGCATCGTAATGTTAAGCAAATTCCAGCTACTGGGAATATTTAATTTGGTTTTTGTCCATAGCGTGTGGGTAGTAAAACTATCTACTTTACCTTAGTCCAAAACTTCGTTACGCAACTACTATTTAACCTAAGATCTTATCTGCAGCTAGCAGGTCATTTCCTTTTATACCTGCTTGTAACAATATTGTTATTTGCCCTAAATGTCCGTATTATTTCAGGAAGGATTACGAAATTAGTTACAGAAAGTTGTTGCTTTCAAGTTGCTGCTTAAAGCAACAACCTTGCTGAAAAACCCCTCTTACAATATTTGTATTTTGATTCATCCTGGGACATCAGAAGATCAAGTCAAATTAAGATTAAGTCTGTCAAGAGACACAATATACATTTTATTGTCACGCGGTCTCATGCGTCTGCTTGGGGTTTTACGAGTTAAGACTTTACGAATCATTGTAGAACACTTTTTTTTATTCTGCATTGTTGGTGGATATTTTATTACTTGTGTAACATTCCGACGCTTTGCTATTTTAAACTCTTTATTGCCAATCGCATTGACATTGACAAAATCAACTCCCTCGGTTTAACTTATGCGTTTTCCTTATCAACAACTAACAATACAAATGAACATACAGACTATTCAATTAGTTAATATTGTAATATAATTGGGTAGTTGATTTAATGGCTGCATAGTCTGCATAACGTCAACGTGGATGCATATGACACGGCCAGTGTTTACACTACACACAATAACAATGACGACAGACACTACTCCGAGTGTGCACTACGCCTATATAGGTAGAAAGAGAATAAAATAATATTTATTTGCTTAAATACGATAAAAGAGTAATCGATAGCTAAAACATCAATTAACAAACAGTAATCCAAAGAGAATTGTATTAACAATAAAATTTAAGACATTATCAGAATTAATAATGGTTATAGCCTCTTTGGACAGAATGCAAACGCCTCGTTTACATCTAATTTATGTTATTTTCGTATGATATATATTGACTTCAGACGAACGCATCGTGGTATCCTGTCACCACGAAACTGAAGACCAATAGTCACCGATGGATCTATTGGATTCCCACATTTCTCAACGTGCTGAGGGATCAGCTAAGGTAGATGTTCAGGCTATCAGCAAGTCACATCAAGTTGTCATTTATTATTGGCGGTTTTCAAATTTCTCATTACTAATACTAGCGGTTGCTCGCGACTTCGTTCGCGTGGTCTTATATTTATCATAAGAACTTTGTTTTTACGTAAGAACCTTCTTAAAATAAACAGGAAACTTTAAAAGAAAAGACATAAAATTGGTGTGAAGTTATGGGGTGACGTGACCAAGGGAATTAGGAATTATTTTTTATAGATATAGTAGTTATTATAGAAGGTCCACCGTTACCAGAGATTCGTTACCAATAATTCAAGTCAGACTATACTGAGAGTCCTAGTAGATTTTTGAATACCATGAGCATAGCCATAGGTGACGATGACGTGAAATCAGGAATTTTGGGGTCATTTGCATTAGTAATTTAACACACCAGGAAAACATGTCAACATAACAATAGAATTTGACAAGCATAAAAATAAGCTCCAGGAAACGTATCTCATACAATCACAATATTTTGCCATCAAGATTTTCTGCACATAAGGTTTTTTTCGTCAACGAGTAAGACATCTGAAAATTCAAGAACTCTAAAATATTTGGATGTTGGTAGCGTGGATTCTTTAAATTAACGTTAGACTTCAATCTCATAATTATAAATCACTAGCTGTTGCCCGCGACTTCGTTCGCGTGGTCTTTAGTTTATTCATAAATAATTTTCTGCGCAACTTTCTTAATTTTTTCTTTCAAAAGAACCATCTCTTGATAATAATGAACACTACAAAAAAATAATTAGCGAAATTGTTCCACCCGTTCACGCGTGATGCGATGACCAAGGGAAATAGAGATTCATTTTTATATATGTATATAGATTATTATAATTATGTATAGATAACATCGTAGAAGTAAATCATCTTAACACACACCTCTAGGTTATAAAAGTTCTCTCTACATCACTAATGATTATTCACAGCTTTTTTTGCAAATGTAATAAGATTGCTCCTATCAATTTATACAACTAAAACTGCACGATTTACCGACACTAATAAATTTAAAATGCCAAAAAATACTATTCAAATAGCTTATTTTCAGGAGATAAAGTAGCGACTACCAACACGATTAAAATTCAAGGTAAAATGTTCAATCAATGTATGGAGCAGGTAAAACTACGGCGTAGTTTACTTGTTTTGCAGGCAGCTGATTGATTTGGCTTATTCTGCTTGTTTTGTCTTCAGTTTCCTGGATTTTAGACAAGAGAGTTGAAATCAGGATGTTAGTAACGTTTTATACAATTAGCATTTTCAAAAGAATATAATTAACCAATCTATATTATATTGTACATACTTAGACGGCAATTATTATTGGATTAAGTTCTAACAAATTTCCAGAGAAAATATGGAAGGTAGGTATGTGTCATATATAGCTTACTTTCTTAAGCATCCAAAAACGAACGTTATTGTAGAAATGTTAAATTTAAGGGAACAAAATATTAGTAGGTGTTAACATGTGAGATTCTTGAATGTTGTGATCAACGAGGAAAAAATATTTTTTCCCGTAGCGAAATGTCTCTGTTACAGTCGGGGTTTGCTTGACAGTGATTCTTAATTCCGAAAGTCTGCTGGTTACATTTGAAGCGGTTGTCATTTGACCTCCGTAACCTTCGGAATAGACCATTAGGATCACAACTAGACATTTAGTTTTATCTGAATGTGTTTCCTTACGATGTTTTTCTTCATCGCCAAGTGGTATGAAACAGTACATAGATTCTGATAAATCTAGAGGTACGTGTTGGGTTTCAAACTACCGCTGCTCTATTTATCGTGTGATTGCAGACAAATAAATGCCTGCCAGGTGTTGAAAAAATTTAAAAACCGCTTGTCTTAAACATGACTTCTGAAGAATCTCAGTCTAACACTGATGTGCTAAACGTAATCATTATAAGCAATTACAATAAGTGGCAGTACAAAGAAGCCGGACCGCGTCACTGATCCATGATGACGGAAGGCAAACATCGTTATCCGGGTAGGCATGTAGTGCGAACGACATTCATTCATAACTATTGTTGTGATTGCGTGTTTTTTTCAATGTCGCTCAAAGTGCGTTCTACGAGTGGTTTAAATGGTGTGCCCGTGGTAATTTTTCGTCTAAAATGTATTTTAAACTGAACTTCAATCTTCGTCTTTATCCTTTTTATCAATTTTGGGTTCTTACCCCAGTTAAAGGTAAGTTGGTACTTATAACCTATCGACATAACATTTACTATATTTACTGAGTAGGTAACTGTTTTATTGCTAACCAAGTTTTACTATGCGATTAATTTAGGAAAAGAAAACGCTAAATGATTTCCTTTCCAAATTATGTGAGCAGAACCAAATAATAAATATAGTACAAGTACATAAAGTACGCAGTCGTCTTATAGCCTTTACCATTTAGCTAAAAAAGTGGGACTCCCAGCGCTGCTTACATCTTATCATGGCTTTGTGGCTTCCAGGCTGAGGTTTGCAATTATTTTTTGGGGTAATGCAACAAATTGGGACAGTGTTCAAGTGTCAGAAAAAATGACCGCACCGCACCCGCACCCGCACATACGTGCTATGTGCGGGTTAAAAAAAACAGATAGCTGCAGAACATATTTTCAAAAATTTAAAATTCTCACCATGCCTTGTTTATACATATTTGAGATTGCCCTGTTCATTAGACAAAACCCAAATCTATTTGAAATTGTCCGTGGTCTCCGCAACCGAACTAAGCTGTATGCTGTTGATCATAATATTCCGTGCAAGACAGCTCTTTTCGGAAAGGATGTTTTTGCTATGGCGTCAAAACTATAATAAAATTCCCAATTACATCAAAGAAAGCAATGACATTTTTATTTTCAAACATAGATTATTTATATTTTTATCAAATAACGCATTTTACTCAATAAATGAATTTTTACAATATAATTTTAATACCATTCCTCCGACATCTGTTTGACTGCCGTACCACAACTTTTATTTTATTTTTAATAATTTTCCATCTTTGATTTTTCATTCTTTATATGACATTTGTATGCTGACAAGGCTGATCACAGCAAGGACATTATATTATGTACAACATCAATATTCACCTGTGTAGCACAAATAAATGATTTGATTTGATTTGATTTGATAAAACTCTCGTTTTTACATTGAAGTAACAGCTATCGACAAATATCTTGTGGTCAGAAGTCCAACCATACAATGTTAAGGGGAAATCCTGCATATTATTATTATTATTATTATATCATACTCCATAATAACGTTAATAATGTTTCGGACTTTACCAGATTTAGTACTACATTACAATTGAGTCAGTCACATGGTAGTCGGGCGTCATTATTTAAATCTACTCACAGTTAGAGCATTTTATTTACTTCTGTTATTCTCAACTATTAACTTTTATTAGATAACTAACCTATTTGTAGTTTTATTTATCAGATGTTTTATCCTGAACAAAAATACCAGGGTTTTTAATTTTATTGTGATGGGTCATGATCCTTAGCAATGAGGAAAATATCGAGGGGAAAAAGGATATAATAAAAATGTAAATATAATTACTATTTTCTAATTATGATGATGGTTTTTTATGCACATTACTATGCCCAGTCTCACTAGACTGAATAGGCAATAGGCATGTATGGACCACATAAGGGTCACTCACTACCCATAAGTGGTACATACACGCTTATTGTCTTACCTATCGTATTTGCTTTGTAAACTGCTTGTTTAAAACTAATACGTCAAACGTACTTTGTATTTTAGGATTTTAATAGACTTTGATAATACTTACTTAAGAGATTATTATTTGGAATAATTTACTGTTGTTTTTTTTTAACAGAAAGAAAGTTTTGATGTTTTTTTTAAATAATATTCCTTTTTACGAAGCAAAAACTGAAAATTCGTTCATCTTTATCATCATTTCAGTCCATCGAGCACATACCCTATTGAGCAGCATACGAACTATCTCCTAAACTAGTTAGTGATTCTAGAGCTGCTCTCTCCCATACAAAAACAGTACAGTTATAGATTAAAAAATGGCGGAATATTTGTGAAACAAATTATATGACTTACTTCTCTATAGGGATTGTGCTCCATGTTTCAGCCATAGGTAGGACGTCGACTACTGAACATAGGCCTTTTTCAATGACTTTCAGATTAGCCGGTTGGAAGCGGCCGGGATCCAGCGAAAAAATTCATATGAATGTTTCTCAGAATCTTTGGATTTACAGGAAAATGTTATCTTACATTATCTTGTAAACAGAAACCGTCAGTCCTTGCCCATCTAACACTTCATAAAACATGGTGTTCTCTTTTTAAATTGATATTTAAGTAGAAGGACCAACTCGACAAAAATCGCCAATCGTCGTATACCTAATTAGCCATAAAGCCAAGACGAGCAACAAAACTAGCGCGCTGAGCAATCGAATCACTTTTAATGTTCCTATTGGTTATTACTAGTAGTAACGGAAGTAGTGTAAACTAATTACTAGCGAGAACTTAATTTATTCCATAATCCATACGATGATAATAATAATCAAGATATCAAGAAGTAGTAGGTCGATAGGTAATCCAATATCGAGTCACCACAACAGATGTTAAAAAGGACAACACTGCACAGTCTCTTTAACAAGTTAATGACAGATTTACATGATACTCAGAATAGAAAATATATTTAGTTTTGAAGTGGAACTGTGATCTACTTTTGATGCAGTTGGAGGCATTACACGCGGCAGTGGCGCGTAAGTCGACACCGCTACTTGTCCGCACTATGCAAATGTAGATAATACGCGTACTAGCTAAGTGACCGGGTTGCGCTGGTATACCCGACCGTACCCAACCGCGATATTCAAATTTCAACTTTATCTCGAAGGAACAAGATGCGTGAAGGCAAACGGTTATGCATTTGAGCGTGGCCGAACGTACCTTACTCGCACAATGAGGTTAATATCCACCCAAGTTGTAGATAAAAACATGGTAAACGATCAGTGCAAAGCGCAATACTCCGGCATTCGGCCGGGTAGGAACAGAAATCGCAGCACCAGTACAGCGCATGTGCAAAGACCGAATTACCTCACCCACATTCCTGTCTTCCGGAATTTCACTCGCGTTGACAATCAAAATGTAGTGATACAATGATTGTTTGTTGACGCGGTAATCTCTCCGATAGTTAACAGGTTTTCTCGCAATGTTGTTCTTGTGAGTTTGTGAAACTACTTTAAATTAATTCTTTTCGACGACCCGTTCAGCGTAGTGGCAGGTAGCGTAGCGATGTTTGCTTTAAACGCAAAGGGTTTCGGGTTCGATTCACGGTTCAAGTCAATTTGGAAAACAATTATTTTCTTAATTGGTTCGGGGTGTGTGTGTTGGGAGACGCCTCTGGCAAAATGTATTATGTGGTACCTCGTAAAATAAGAATATTAATTCCTTACTTCCAGAACCTGACAATTGGTGTGTTTTCATTGCAAATGAATTGCTTTATACAAGCATTACTTAAATTAAAATGTATTGTATTAAATAAAAAATCTAACTTAAATTCTTTTATTATAAAAAAGGAGGAGCAGTCTCCTTTTTCAACCGACTTAAAAAAAGGAGGAGGTTCTATGTTCCGCTGTAGTATAATGTATATTCCAAAAAATATTTTTTGTTTGTTTGTGGGAAATTATCACCAAGTTATGATTATGCTGGAATGAATGTCAGGGAAATCAAGAGAAATATTAAAAAATTATAAACATGTGGAGTGTATTTGTTAACTTTGAATAACTTATTATGGTGTTTTCGTCTGGGAGTCATCATATCATACTGCTGAGCTGATGATGAAAGCAACTTAACGGTTAATAGTTAGTAGATAATTCTTCGACTTGTAGACAGAACGTAATTAGTAGTTTCTAGGGCCGACGTGGTGCTTACGAGCCTACGAGGTACCAGACAGCAATTTTATTATACGCACACCTAGCACAAGCTAAATTAGAAAAGTTCGTTTCTCAATTTGACTTAGATATTAAACCCGAGACTTCATCCCATGGTTGAATACCAGAATAAAATAGGCTTACTTTAAGCTGGACCTGACTTCATATAAATCATTTACCTTTTCAAACGACTTAAAAAAGGAGAAGGTTTACAATTGGACTCAAATAATTACGCATTAATGATATTCACAGGCTCCGAAAGATTGTACAGAAGACTGAGGAGCATAATCATCAGTTAGTATTTCTAATACATGGACTCTTAATTTTCAGCAGACTTTCACATTTTGCTGTCATGTCGTGAAATCCTTAACCCGTGTTAATTCTCTAACAGTAGAATAGGCTATTTGACTATTTTCTGGATTAATTTTTAAACCTTTGAAAATAATAAAAAATAGTATTTCATTCTTTATGTTTTTAAAAGCCAACGAAAACGCCGTCGGTCGTCGATGTACTTGTTCGTGACGTCACGAGCCATTACATACCCATTGAGTTATAAAGTACTAGAACAGGCGTGTTAAAAACCTTCGTCGACGGTCACAGTACTCATACAATGTGCGAGCGTAGCGCATAATCTAGCTTTGGGATGTCAGTCCTAGTACAAAGTTAGTCAATGGTGACGTGCCTGTCATTGTTGCTGTCGTTTTTGACAATGTAAAATACCGATAAAAATATAACATTCGAAAATGTATTTTTTACAGTAATCATGTATTATTTTTAATAACTATTAATATGTTTCGGTTCCATATGGTGCAATCTATTAAACTAAATAATTAGTTAAGTACATTTTTGTACAAGGCAAATAGCCTATTATACAGGTATTGTATTGTAGTAGAAACAAAGTGTTGAATTGTTAATTAATAAAATTATGACTAATGCTGTCGAATTTATGAGGAGTATATAATACATGCTCACCTAGGTAATCATAAACCATACCACATAGTATATCAATTGAAACATTAGCCTAATCGGCAAGCGCACGCTCGCAAACAGCACATGTACGTAAGTTTGAAAAAAATAATAAAATAAGACATCAAAGTGTCGAGGTATTTAAGCATCTGTAGGTTTTAGTCGTTGGTGTATGGGTTGAGACAAAGAATTGCCAATTATTCCACCTGCCCCCGCCGCAGCTGGCCCGGTGCTCTTTTTATTTATTTCAACGGTGATATTTTTATTGTTCGCATTCGCCGCCTCAGTGTTACACTAATGAAATGCGGCGCGACTCGCGAGTGTGTGTGCACTTTTTAACCTGTGCGAGCTAAGTACGGCTACCTACCGCTGCGAGTATATTTTTGAATTAATCAACCACTTGCTATCGACTATTTTTAATTCTATATAAAGCACCGAGCAGTTCAATTGTACTTATTACACTTGCAAGTTCGACGAATATGGTATAAGCTGTCTATTACTATTATAAGCTAATACTGACTCTTAAAATTTGTTGTAAACATAACTCCAGGCTTTACCTTATTCAAGGGAATGTATTATTTCAAGTTCTACACCTTTTGCCTTTTAATTTGTATCTCGATATAAAAAGTACGTAGCTAGCCACTAAAAAACTTTTTTTTTTTAAATGCTCATATATAGCGACTAATATTATCATTACGTGTAGGGGATTATTTGACACTAGGCGTTCATCTTTGCAGTCCTGCAAAACCAAGGTCTACAACTTGACCACCAATAAAACCTAACCAATGAAGATAGGGTAGGTCAGGAGGAAAACTAAACTGTCTAAGGATCAGTAACGAAAATAGGAAATATAAGCTTTGCATCAAATCAAGATTACATGGATTTTCAAATCACTAAACTTGTGTATATTTCACAATTACAGATAGAAGGTACGTTTAGTGTTCTCGTGTAAGATGACTTCTGAAACTGTCAGATTAATATAAATATGTAAAAAAAATCGAGCGACGAGGCGCGGACACGATGCGTCGCCGCGGTTCGTCGACCCCGCCGATATTTCTCGAAATCGCTGCGGAATCCACGTTCTTTTCGCTTTTTAATTGTACGTAAGCAGCTACCCAGCGACAAGGTGATACGTTTCCAGAGAAAAATGTATGGCCGTGCCCTCGCACTGGAATTACTGTAACGGAACACACAAATTAAGATTTACAAGGAAACGCGCGACAGATTAAAGAAATCGCGTTCGCATGGTGCCGGATAATCTCCGCGGTGACCGTTTGCCGCTCGTTTTGGCAAAACTTGCACATTTTTCGTCTCACATAACATTTTGATTGCTGTTAATAATTCCGAACAACTTTAGTTAATTAGGTCTTACAGCACACAGTATTACCTACAGTGCGTTACTTTCCAGCAGTAAGTAATCTTCGTACAAACAAACCGTGAAAAAAGTACTACGTTAAAGTTAAGTATACAGATAGACAAACGCGGCAAAACGCGCGGCAGCACAAGAAATCGGCAAAAATGGCAAGATTGGCTGCTGATTGTGTGCGTCCGAAGATATGTCAAATATTTGAAAAATTAATGGTTTAATTTTGCTACATTATAAGAGTATAGTTACCTATTAACATCTCTGTACAGACCGGCGTGTAAAAGGAAAACAATAGAATCGCACGTCGCTTCATTTATCAAAACCACTTCAGCAGTCCAAACGCTACCAACACGAACCTTTCTTTGAAGTTACCTGGTGTAATTTTATTATAGACAAATTCGAATGAGACCACGTATGGTATTTAGAATATCTGGCAGCAACCCAAGACGAATTGAATAAATAGAGCATGAGTAGGTAGATCACTTATTATGACACAATATGATTTTGTTCCAACATTCGTGGCTGTGTTTATACAATTAGATAATTAGCATACGGAATAATATATCAAAAAGATAGCTAAATGATCAGATGAATGCGACAAAAAATATAAAAAAGTAAAAAAACAAGCATTTTGTATTTTAGCGATAGAATTACGCAAATGTGCAATCGTCAGGTTGACAACAAGGTGCTGCGAGGTGAGTAAAGATATTAATATGACCGCGCGCCCAGACAAGCAAGATGCGGCAATTTAGGGTTGCTTTACGACCCGACTTTACGCTAAAGAAATAACTTACTCGTTAACATTACAAAAATCAACAGCAAGTAAATAAGCAAAACAATTGTATTCACATGGAAATTAGCAAGTATTATAATAAAGCTAATCAGTGTTAACATTTAAGTAGGTACGCGTGATATCTTACAAAACTAATCGTAAACGAGAAAGCGTATTGTCTAAATTAGGAACCAAGTGCGAGAGTAGGAAGTAATGGAAAAAACGCATTTAAAAATACATAGCGGAGGCGCAACCCTAAGTTACGAGCTCTCGATGATGTTTAGTCGATTATAATTAGCCGCGCTCCCGACTCATGTGCGATGTGGTCTAAGTGACGAGCAACATTGCCTTTATTTATCTTAGAAGTCTCAGAATAAAGGACAATACAGTTATCGCGTGTATCTTATGACTCATGCGGTGACTGGCAGATGTGTGCGCACGAGCCGGTCTTACCTGATGCGCTTTGCATGCGCACCCTTCCTCACTTCACTTCACGATCCGGGTGCGTCATCGCCCTTGAGTGATTAGATTTAGAAATTAAAGTTAAGAGATTTGAAAGCACAGTATAGCCCGCAATGCTTGTTTAAAATATAGCTTTTTATGGAAGTGCAAAACCAAAACTATAAGTTTTTAAGCGTATGATTCGGTCCTCAAACGTCAGAATGTGAATGAGCGTTAACGAGACCGTGTAGCTGTACCTCCGTACTCCATGTGTATTTATATAAATATTATTTTTTGTTTGTTTGTATAAATATTTTCACTTATAGATTTCAAGAGTTATCCCAGCTAACACTGTCTCTATATAGAGCATTACTCTCGGCAAGGTTCTTCTACCCTGATACACGTATTTTGTATACTATCTAAAAATGTTCATTGATCTAGCTATTAACGTGTAGATTTGAATATCATCTTTCATCTCACATGAATGCAAAATGCAATGCATGTAGGGAAGATGACTGTATCCGCACGAAACGCTTAGGCTGCGTTCGCAATTGTATACAACTGTAGTAATTTTTTCTAACAAAATTAAGCTGTTTTAACTGTTTGACGACAGATTATTTAGTATAGATGGTGATGATGATGGTGGCGAGGGTGATGCTCTCTGCCTTCTTGCGCGGGTGTATACTATCCTCACTATTGTCTGATTTTAGGTTTAGGAACTAGGTATTCCAAACTCTAAGATAGAGTATTCCTCTGATCTCTCATGACTCGCTGCGCTTGCGCGGGCGAGGCGGCAGATGTGTATGCGCGCGACGATCTACCTGCGTGCGCGTTTGCATACGCGTCCCACTCCGCTGTCCTTGGGCTGCTTTAAGGCCTTTCTCGTTTTGTAATTAACCATCTACAGGATTGGATAACTAGCACCTTTATGCTGATTTAGAGACAATTTTAAATAGGGTAGATATTTTTAGAGCACTTAGTGTTCCATAGGCTAGTGCCAGTTGGATTGCTCTTTCTTTCATAGCACGCCTTACTTTTAACTACTCTTTTCAAAAGTTCCTTCAGATAAAAAATTGTGACATTTTATGTAACCAAAGAAATAAATGTAAGTTCTGAGATCAGATTCCAAAATTGTGGTTCACGTAAGTAGGTATTGCTTGCTAATTGGTAATTAAAATGACGCATTGTAATTTATAATCGCTAATTAGGTAGCTAAGCTAAATACGAGTACACACGTCTCCATAGTAACCAGTGTTATATTCCCTTATTAAACTGCGTCTACGTCAAAAAGCTGGATTTATCAGCTCATATTACCTTATTATTATTATTAAAATATGCACAAAATAAATTACTATTATACTGTATATTAAGTCACAAAATATGATACACATGCATACCCAAATATATTAGTTTGAACAGACATAATGCTTGATGATGTTGACAATATGGTTTATTTTTCTCGCAGATAACTATTACAGACTCCATGAAACTTTTAATCTACGTTAATGCAATGACTACTCGGTATATAAGGATCGATTTGACATTATTTTAAATAATTTGGGGGTTGATTCTGTTGCTCATATACTAAAATGTTCTGTACAAAAGCAAAATCGAAACGACATAAGTAAATTTTATTAAAAAAAATAAAACCGACTTCAAAACACTAAAATGCTAAAAATAATCCTAACACTTAAGTACCTAATTAGTTACTTTTGGAGTCGGTGCCAGCCGATGAGAGATTCAATGTTTTTGTTTGCACCGACTCCAAAAGTAACTGATTAGGTACTTAAGTGTTAGGATTATTTTTAGCATTTTAGTGTTTTGAAGTCGGTTTTATTTTTTTTAATAAAATTTACTTATTTCATCTATTTTTAGTGATAAATCCTAATCTAACTGCTGAACACCGATTTCATCCCCTATTTTCCTACCCTTAGGGGTGATTTTTATTTTGCAAACTTTTATCATATTATCTTTGAAGTATAAGCTATTTAATAAAACAAAAATCATCAAAATCGGCTCATATTTGTCGAAGATAGGTAACAAGAACCACAACCAAAATATTATCTGGGTATATATTTGTTGATTTTCTCAAAAAGTTCTAAATCACCACCACTTATATGGGACCACCTCTGAAGTATGATCTACCAAACAAAAAAAGAATCATTAAAATCGATTCATAATTGGCGGAGTAATCGCGTAACATACAAAAAAAAAAAACATACAGTCGAATTGAGAACCTCCTCCTTTTTTTAAGTCGGTTGAAAATAGCATCTAAAGGTATGCCTTGATTTAAATAAAATCAGCCTTAGAACATGCTAAGCTCCTTGTAAAAAGTGAAACCATCCTGATATTTCTAAAATAAATTAACAGAAGACTGAAAGCCATAGATCCACTTTGGAAAGCGGAACCGCTCATACTGACTCAGTGGCGGAATAATAGGGAATCGGGCACTATATTTAGTGCATTGCTATGAATAGAAGCGCCCACGCACCACATGTAAATCAACGCGGAGCTAATGTATTACAAACTCGGTACTTACACGTCTTCTGAAACTGAATGATAGAAAAAAAAACTCATCTAATATGCGCTGTATGTAACCTTATACAAAATTGTAGTCAATGCATAAGTGTATTTTACTAGAAATTTAACTTACTAATTAATAATAGATTATTTTGGACGATCTAATTTAACCCACATATATAATTCCGATTTTTAATAAATTTTGAATTATCCCGGGATAATAATAATAAATAAAAATCGGAATAAAATTAGGACAAAAAAGATATCACACTAAAAAATGGTAAAATAAATACAATTAAAATATGATTTTCTGCCATAAATGTAACTCACAAAGGTCATTAACTCTTTTGACAACAAATTAGTCTCACGGGAAATAAATAACTATTCGTACAAAATAAAAAAGTAAGTGGAATGTTTCAGAATCACAAAAATACTGATAAATCAAATTTTAATATTTTATTTTTAATTTAACTAATATGGTATATTCATTTGAAGTAAATATTTAAAAACCAACTTATAAGAAAAAAAAAAATTTTTTTTTTACAGTCATCGTTGTCTAAAAAACCTGACTATAACTGAGTATACTGAGTACGGAAAGGTTCTAAACTCCTGAAGGCGCCTGGCCACTAAAGGGCAGGAACTATGTCGGCCGCCCGCCCGCCGCAATGCGGCATCGCTCCTGTGTACACAACCGATACGCAGATGAAATTTTTGTTTGCGGTCAAGACACGTAGACAATAAACTGGTTAATGTCCAATATTATTGTTTGTAATAGAAAAAAAAAGTAACAAAGTAGCAATGTATTTCATTATTATTCATTGCATTGCTATACATTTAATAAGTTAAGGGGCGCTTGTAGATCAGTGGCGGCAACGCTTTAGTAGTGACTAGCAAAGTTAAGCAACATACGCCGCGGTTGTGAGTGGATCGGTGACCGATCTGACCATATTTAGTTAACATTTATCAAAAGCATCTCAGCGCTTCGGACGACACGCTAAAAGTTGGTCCCGGCTAATATCGCTTTGTAATAGTGCTCCCTATAGTCTACTCCCCCATCTGCATAAAATCCATTAAACTGTTATTGTACTGCAGATAAAGGCATAAAAAAAGACAAATTGAAGAAGGAGTAGGAAGGGCACGTATTCAGGATGCACCCGGATAGGTGGGCCAAAATAGTCACCCAGTGGACACTCGGTACCCAAAGAAATCGATGGTGTGACGATTTGTCCAGCCTCGCAGGGTTCGGGAAACTTTGGCGGTGAACAGAGATCGGTGGAAGATTATGGGGAAGACCTTTGCCCAATTAGTAGAACAAGAGAGAGAGATGGTAGAGGTTAAAAAATACACTGGCGTTTACAAAATTAGGCTAAATTTTCTATCATTCTTATAAATCTGTCTCTGTCAAATACTTTACAAAGTAATTTTTTGTCAATATACTTTACAAAGTAATTTTTCCCGCTTAATTAGCGGGGAAGTCAACGATTCTAGTATTATACAACTTTCTGCAAGATGATGGATTGTCTAGTTTTTTTTATTACCGCAACTTCAACACATTAGCGATTTATTTATGTAGCCGTTTCTATAGTTGCATTTTTACAATAATCGACAATCCTTGATAATAAAAAAACCTCTTTTACTATCAGCAATTATTGTACTAAGTAATTTAACAACTGACTTATTTGCTATCTAAGTGAAAAAACTTCATCGAATCTATTAATGAGCTAGGGACAGTATTTTGTAATATGGAAACTATATTCAGAAACCAAATGTTTATGTACGACAGTGTAAATTTAGTAACAATTACCATCGATATAACCGACCATTACAAATACCCATCCTTTATTGGCAATAAACGTGTTAGGGTTACGGTAGGTATAGGTAAAAAATAATATTTAAATCGGATCATAAGTTAACAGGAAAAATTACAGTAAATTGAGTATTTGAAATGAAAAACGCGGTTTCGGATGTTGTATTTACTACGTGTCTATACCTAAACTGTTACTAACGTCGCTTCGTTAGTTGTAACAACAAAAGCGATGGGAACAGTAGACGAATATGGCAATTAATTTATAGACATTGGATATTGGATTGGATGGAGGATCAAACTATGTACCCGATTGACATGTGTATTCGTGTTTTTGGAATGTTGATGATATTTGAAAGAGTTTCGGCGCGGTTCAGTTGCGGCGCTCGCGTTAGCAGCGATTGAGGTGCTGGACGGATGCGTACGATTATAATTAGGATTGTATTTCTGATTCCGACGAAGCTCGGTATGGCGGGCAACACTGAATTCCATCTGAGTCATTGTGCCCGTTCTGTAGCCTTTATTTTCGTAAAATACTTAACCCTTCGCGCGCATCATTGTTTCTCTTTACCTCTTGAGCCGCAATTAAATTATTCACGCCGCTTATTTGCCGAGTGAATTTGATTTAAACGACGCGTTCGGTGAAAATATCGTGTTTTAAACAGCACAATATGCAACAATTTCATTTTTGTGTTACATGTGCAACGTTTTCTCTCATTAATATTGTGCAATGAGAAAATTGACGTAAACGCGATAAGAAACCCATGCAATTACTATGCATACAGCGTGCGATTGCGACAAAAAGTTTTTGATTGACATTGTCAATAAATTGCTTATATTTGGACGTGTACAAATAATTCCATGTATAAATTAGTGGTAGTTAATAAAATTAAAAAGAACTAAACGGTTTAGACAGCGAAGAATGTTGTTTTCATGTTCTGTCTGACTTTCTCATCGGCAGCCGCGACATCGAGCGCGAAGAATGGAAATCATCGCGGCTGTAAATAATAAATATAGACACGTTTCACGTCCGCGTCACGCGCACTCGGGCGCAAGCGCCGCGCAGAGGCGGAGTACGCTATGCAGACCTGATTAAATACTTAATCGATTAATTTCAAAAGAGTTATCATAAGTTGGTGTTTAAATGGATAATCCCAGCTGTAAAAAACAAAACATCCTATAGAAACGAATCAGTACAAAGTCTAAACTTCGAATTTCATTATCATTGCTCGCTCGGCTGCAAGTAAATCTATACAATCCATCAGAAGCTGAACTCCTAATTCAGGAGCAGTTTGTACATAAAATGTTTGGCCTACCATGATCCATAAGAGTGAGTCGTAAAAATAGTCACAAAACACACGTACACCAAAATAGTAATTCGACATTGAGATATATTGCGAAAAAATGTAAATACCTTACTGTAATGAACAGTGAAGGAAACAGGCTGGCCGGCACGCGCGACCGACGACATATTTCCCGAGCGGATCGCGAAACAGGTTTGACTTTGCGCTGGCGCATAAGGGAGGTGCATGTAACCGCTCGCCACTCCGACATGCTCTCTTGCCACATTGCATTATGTGCCACTTACGCCCGCTCTAACAATTTAACAATCCGAATGTTAAAGTTCCGTGTCCGCCCGTTGCTAGGTAAACCGATTCGGATAGAAATTAACTAATCGCGATGCTAACAAATTTCCATAACCGTACTTTACCTTGAACTCGCTATAAACAAGACAATGAATATAACTACTTAATGCTGGTACGTCATTATATTACTCTTCATTCAGTAGTGAAACGAACATACATTTTTATTTTTACCGGTAGATAGTTGTTACTTGTTACTCATTTTTTTAAAGAACTATTATAACTGAACTTTATACCGAATAACAAACACAAAATCTATAGAATTTTGGGTGTGAATGTAGATGTTTAGGTAAGTACGTAGCTGTTTGAGTTGCGTACGAGGTTTAGAACAAAACTACTTAGAAAAACTTATAAAAAAAATCATAAGTAAAATAACAATTCTTCTTCTTTCTAGGTCCCTCACTAATGAGGACCGTGACCACATACAATTTTCCTCCAAAGACTGCGATCACACGCTGTGCGGACCGCACGATGCATATTTCCGCCCAATGTTTTTTTCACCGCGTCTGACCATTTCGTAGGTGTTCTACCCCGAGCACGTCTACCTTCCATTTGGCCCATAATATTGTAATAAATTGTTTCACCAGGCAATGCCTAGAAGATCGCATAATGTGCCCGAAGAAACTGAATAAGTAATAACAACACATGCTGAAAATGTCGGTGCATTGACGTATGCAGTATGCAACCGTAGTTAATAATGAGCATGATGCAGCAGTCTTGTTTTGGATCTCCGTCTCGTTTATGAGAACTTGTTTATTGATCCATGACCCATCACGTCAACCCGCCAGTAGTTTTGATAGGATTATTAATACCTACTCAATTTATAGTTTCCTTTCAAAATAATAACGTATTCGACTGTAGTATAACTCTGTATTCAATTATATTTTACTAGCTGTGCCTGTGCCCGCGGCTATGCTTGCGTGGAATACACGCTATTTTACTAGCTTAGGAGGTAAAATAAAAATAGTAATCTATGTCCTTTCCTAGAGTTCAAGCTTTCTCCGTACGTTCCGTAAATTTATCAAAATCGGTTTAGCTTTCAAGACAAAAAGTAGCCTATGTCCTTTTCTAAGGTCTCATCAATCTCTATACTAAAATTAATCAAAAAAGGTTGAGCGGTTTAGCCGTGAAAACGTAACAGACAGACAGAGTTACTTTCGCATTTATAATATAGATATTCAGGTCATAAGTTCTGTCACACAATAAAAACTTTTGAATTTAGAATGCTGGCCACAAAAAAGTTTATTGAATTCGAATTTCAAATTTTTCATGAAAATAAAAATGTGTACTTTTCAGAATTTTCCTCATTTTTAAATATGGAGTGGACACTTAAAGAAGACCGTGTCGCGGTTATTGCGTTGCATCGTTGCGGTTACGCGCCAATTCAGATTTTCGACTTACTGGAAAATTTGAATATAACCAAAAGAATCGTTTATCGTACCATAAAACGATACAATGAAGACTCTAGTGTAGATGACAGGTCAAAAAGTGGTCGCCCTCGCTCTGTTAGGACTCCAGCAGTGATAAAAGCTGTGAAGGCGCGAATTCAAAGAAATCCCATACCTAAGCAGAAACTGTTGGCCCATCAGATGGGGTTAAGCAGGACCACGGTGAAAAGGGTGTTAAATGAAGACTTAGGACTTAGGGCATATCGAAGAAAAACAGGACATCGTTTGGACGCTCGTTTAATGGACTTGAGACTGAAGAGATGCCGCGCTTTGTTGAATCGGTACGCGGGAAAAAAGCATCGGGAAATTATTTTTTCGGATGAAAAAATTTTCATCGTGGAAGAGAGCTACAACAAACAAAATGATAAGGTGTACGCACACAGCAGTGAAGAAGCTAGCAACCGTATTCCGCGTGTCCAACGAGGTCATTTTCCATCCTCGCTTATGGTTTGGTTGGGAGTCTCTTATTGGGGCTTAACTGAGGTATATTTTTGTGAGAAAGGCGTAAAAACGAATGCAGTTGCAATGCGTTTGCAATTGTGTATCAAAATACAGTCCTCAAGAACCTTGTGGAACCTGTTTCTCATACCATGTTTAATAACAGGCACTGGGTATTCCAACAAGATTCTGCGCCAGCTCATAGAGCGAAAAGCACACAAGACTGGCTGGTGGCGCGTGAAATCGACTTCATCCGGCACGAAGACTGGCCCTCCTCCAATCCAGATTTGAGTCCGTTAGATTACAAGATATGGCAACACTTGGAGGAAAAGGCCTGCTCAAAACCTCATCCTGATTTGGAGTCACTGAAGGCATCCTTGATTAAGTCAGCCGCCGATATTGACATGGACCTCGTTCGTGCTGTGATAGACGACTGGCCGCGCAGATTGAAGGCCTGTATTCAAAACCGCGGGAATCATTTTGAATAAACTTTATTACCATACGAATCTATGTTTTATTAAGTTCATTTTGCTATATAAATGGTTACATAAATAATAAACATGTCTAAATTATTTCATATTACACATGTGACAGAACTTATGACCTGACTAGGTAGTATGGAAGTATGGATTGTGGGATCTACTATTTTATGCCCTTCTACCCTAGTCTCTGTTTATGTCTACATTCACGAACATCAAATCAAATACCCCTTTAATCCAGTCGACATACCAAAAAGGTGAAGGTTGTTTGGGGGTACACTAGGAAGACTACCCTAATTATTCGACCTCAAGGACCCTGTGCTAACTTGGGTCCCACTCTTCAGTTACCGAATTCTGGTTGGGGAGAAGTGTAGATGTTTCACTTTAACGACGCCAAAAAAAACGAAATTTATAAATTTTTCGTTGACGTATTTTAACTTTTAGAAAATTTAATGCTCTTCAACTTTGACATGCAATCAATGTAGTACACAAAAACTGCTTATGCGAAAAACAACTCGTTAAAGATCAATTTACTTCGGAATACTTTTCAGGTAAAAAGTTCATAACTACTGGACTACTATACGCACGGGCCTCTCCTAAGCTGTGCCTCAGCTCCCAGGGCCTCAATCTGACCGAGGCTAGGACAATAAATATGAAAATCTGGATATTGGCGATAATACTAGGACGTTCGCAAAGAACCGCCTTATAGAGAGAGACTGAGAGAGATAAATGATTTTTGTGAAGTAAGCGAAGGCTCTATAACTTTTCTATTTAATGAATAATAATAATAATATAATGTGCCGTGTGGGGACGGCCGTAAAGAATACACTTCCCCACCGCCAACAGGAGGCGTATCGTAAGAGGCGACTAATTCCTTTAGCACGAGACGGGCAGCAGCGTCTGCGTGCGAAATGTTATAAAAAATTGCGCTCGCCAACCGGACCTCAGAGATAGCGACACCAAGTCCGGTATGCTCGCCTCTTGGCTACGGAGGTCGTCAATAGGGAATATGCATGGAAAAATATATTGTTTTTACTATTATAGTGCTAGTAGTGAAAACAAAATTGATTTTAGGTAAAAAATAACCGTAATACAGTAATTAGAAATTGAGGTATACCTATCTCTTTCTAAAACAACTTTTACTATGAAAAATGTATGGCGGACGTGTAATGTGACGTCACGGTACATAACGGATCTCCTAGACAAGGAGATCCGAACGATCCGCCACGCGACTTTAATGGGCTGTAAGTCAGGTATTTATCAATATTTTTCGAAAATTCTTAAAGATTTATTAATTATAATTAAGGACTATTTATTTTAAGACTAAATAAAAAACATGCATATTCTCCATTATAAACATAATGGTGCACAAAACAAAATAAACTTAATGGATATAAACATAATTTTTACCCCTTTGTATATCCATTTATTTATATAAAAATGATCCATAATAATCATAAATAGGTACTTCTTATAACTGGAATCTATGTCACCATGGTATTTTACCTTTTGTTTACCTGACGTTTCGTCCGCGTTACACAGACCGCGGTCAGGTGGTCACAGACTGAGTGGAACAGCGATATATTCACTCTGTTGAGAGATATCTTTTTCATCCATCTTAGTATCGCTGTTAACCAAGTACGGTAACACATAACATAACACAATACAAGCACTACAAAACAAACAAAAGGTAAAATACCATGATCGCGTCAATCCTTGTTTAGTAGATACCAATGCCAGGTAACTAAGTACCTCCTGATTTTTTGTTGTTTTTTCCACAGAATTTTCAATTCAGACCTGAATGACAGGAAATTTTAAGTGTTATCTGGTATCAGGTTTGTGCTATCTGCAACACATCGCTATCTGTAATTTCTTAGTCATAATGACGTTAGTGAAATCACCACGTGCAGTGATCTGCTATTACACTCTAGCACTTTGTCCAGTTTCTAGTAAGTTCGATTATTATATTAAGAGCGACCTCTGTAACCCTTAGAGTGGGGAACCTAAGACTTTTTGGATCATGGCTACAATTCCTTGGGTATTATTTAAATGTGCAGTTCGCTTCACGATGTTTCCCAAGCAAGTGATAGAGAGATACTTTTAACGTTAAAAAAACGTTAAAGGTATAAATTCCAACATAAAGTCCGAAAAATCTACAGGTACGTTTTTGAATACGAACTCACGACCTACGAATATGAGTCAAGACTCCGTCCGACTGAGCTTCTACCGCATTAATTAATACAATATGATTAAAAGTAAAAAAAAATATTGTCGGTGCATTGTTGTAAATCCACTTTATTCCAGTTAATCTGACATTTAACAGGAGTCTATCGTCAGAAGAATAGAATATAAGCAACTAGAGAAGTAAGCGTACAGTCGATACAGAAATAGCTGATGTGCATGTTCGAATATATCTGTTTTATACGACTCAAGCGCAGGGTTGCTACAACGTGCTTCAAAGCGAAACTACATCTACGAGGTATGTTAAGTTAAAATTAAATGCTGTATCTAGTCATAGTAGAGCTGCTTAGCTTACTTAGCCAATTTATTTTGAACCATGTTTTTGAAAAACAATATGTCGTAAATCTGTGTCTATTTTTAAGCCTACGGCTATCGAATGCTGTTTAATTTAGGTAATTCCCAAGTTATTAACAGACGGAATTTTATATATATATATATATTATATTATAAACATGGATATGTATATTTGTTAATTGTGATTTATTATTTTATATCTAATAAATAAGTATCTATCTTGCCAAACCAATCATTACCTTTCAGTAAACTAACGATTTACCATGTCTGTATACTCCTAAAAAGAGCTTTCCGTAGTAAAATAAGTACTTATAGCGTTCTGTTGTCGTCGCCGAACAACAAATAGTTCATACTGTAAGAAAGAAACACTAGGTTTTTATAATTCATATTAAACACAAAGAAAGGGGGTGTGTGTGAACCCTACCAACACACATTGGGTTTGGGGCGCGCGCGCAGCCGTAGCGTTGCAAAACCGCCAAGTTGACGATTATAGCCGGATCGTAAAATAAACACAGCAACAGTGATTTATAACACTTGTCAACAGAGGAGGAAAAACTTACTTTTTAATTCTACGTTTTCAACGCTTTGATGATGAGCTATTGTTGAGCGGCAACTGACTAGAAACGGTACGGGTACGATTACATGTGACCTTTGGCTGGATCGTGTAACTGGATCCCGTGAAGATTTCTTTTCAAATATCTAAAACATTTACTGAATACGTAAATTAATGGAACGAGGAAACTTATCAGCTAATTTAGCCAGTAGAATCCAATGATACTATAACCGTCCCATGCATGATGATTCATACTTATAAAGTAATAATGACGCATTACAGTTTTGCAGAACGAAATCTATAAGTATCTACGCAAAAAAACAAAATTGTACCTAGTGTCTGTTCGTAAAATTAAAATAAAATATTTTTACTAAATGCGGATGCGTACGTATCTTACAACAAAATAATATATTTAAAAAACTATCTATTTGGGGGGTCAATCACTGCTAGATAATGTAATAGTGACTAACATAGGTTATATATATTTTAGAAAAATAGTTAGGGAACCCTAAAATTAAAACCTATGACATTGTAACAAAATCTGATTAAAATAGGGAGGTTTTGAATTGATTTAAAAACCACGCGAACGGTGTCGCAGGCAACAGCTAGTCTGAAATAAACACTACGAGTCTTATTTTGAAAGCAATTAACTCGAAAGATACGTCGAAAGCGAGTGTAAGACCGTGTTATCGGAAAATCTTTTAAAATATTTCCATTATCACGTTTGAGAAATTCCTATTTAGAAGAACTACAATACAAAGGACACAAGGACGTACGTGCTCCAACGTTCATAACTCAATGAATTTATCAAAGATTCAGCAACGCGTAATCTGTCAGATAAGATTTCAGTGTGACGACAGCGAGTATTTACACGTTCTAATCGTTACTTTACGAATTTTTAGGTACCTACACTGCTGCTTTTTCAGAAATTGCTGTTTAGGAATATATGTACCTAGTACAGTCAACGGCAGGTCAACCTACCAAAAAAGTTTAAAGTCATTGAACCGATTTTCAACTTTAAGTCCGAAACCTAAACATCAATGTCAATTGAGAAAATTTTACGTTTTATGGTAGGTTGACGAGCTATTGCCTGTACCTACCCGTAATTTTGGCCAAATATTAAAGGTACTGTTAGTAATGCTGATCGCTTGCGATGCAGTTTTCACCTGTAAGTGATTTGAGTTTAATTTTTAAATCACTGTTCGAGTGGCAGAGTATTGGTCACGTACATTTTTTTTCGAACGGACCTATCCCTGATTGCCTCTGAGGAAGGCTTCGTTTCAGCTTCACCAGGCAGTTGTAGCGTGCGCTGAGGGCGCACCTCCTAGCACACTAGCAGGCGTGATCGGGCCATGTCTAGTGCGAAAGGCACCTACCAAGCGGCGAACCCGCTAGTGGTGGGCGCCGAGACGAGACCGGAACTGCCGAAACAGGCCGGACCGCTGTCGTGCTCCTTTCTAGCGGGCCCGATCTGGATCTGGGGGTGAATCGGACTCTGGCCTCAAGGGCCTCAAGGGCCTCAAGGGACCTCGGCTTGGGCCGTGGTCCGAAGGGTGGACAGGGGAAAAACGGCCAGGCACATATCTGTGTCGGCCGAAATGAAAGACGGGACCTCGCACCCGTCGGCGGGTGCAGTGATGTGAGCATCAGCTCAACACACAACATATTAATGTTGTGTACTTGTGTACTACTTGAAGTGCTAGCATTCTCTGTTGGCTTTTGATCTATACACGGTGTTCAAATCATCCAGGTCGTCCAGAACATGCTGGGGCCGACGAAATCGGAATGCGACATCCTCGTGAGCGTGAGGAGCGTGTACGTGGCGGCTTTGACTATTAACGGGTTGGAGTGGTTTATCGCCTTATCGAAGAAGCGCCAGGACGCTTATTCATATTCATATTCATATTCATATTCATTTATTTCATCTTTAGGTAATAAGTACACTTAGATACGTCATTTTACAAATAAATTTTAAAATACATTTTATGTTAACTCAAAATTATTAATACTATTAATTATTTGTACATAAATTTATTAAATGTTAATGTCTTCTTTTATATATTAGGCGATTGAGGTCCACGGTGGCCCGAAGCTCTACGCAAGAATTTATTCTGAAAAAATTGAATATCCTCTAAAGTGATTACGGTCACATACAAATTAAAATTAAAATATTATTTTGTACGGTTCGTCTGTGTTTTCTCTGTAAGTAATTATATCAATTTGTACTTGTGCAGAGGGCCTGCCGAACTGTCTTACAAGTTCACGCCTAGTATAGAGGCCAGATCCTCACTTAGGCATTGTAAAACCTTTACCGTGTCACTAAAAATTTTATTTTGTATTTACCTTTGTGAGGAAATAAGTTTTTTTTTTTTAAATATGTCATCGACACGTGAAGAAGGTAAAGATCATGTCGCTATGGAGATTAAAAAAAATAATTCTTAGCTTTCTTGCTGTAAGGTCGCAAGATGCTATAACACATTGCCACTATAAAGCATCAGAACTTTTGGAAGCAATACTCTAAAACGTGATGATGAGCGAAACATCTAACAGGTTTTTTCGGGCGGTGTATTTGAGTTGTCGTAAATTATTTTGTTAAGCCGACAATTTTAGTGCCCTAGTTATTTTATTACCTCAGTATTCACATAATTTTTAAGCAAGTTCACATGCGGTGAACGGTAGAACCAGATAGGCAAACACAAGAAAAGAGAGGAAGAAGCAGTTGATGTTTATAGATCACTTCTAGAGATGTCACCATTAAATCATTAAGTAGCTTTCAGTTGTTTATTGTTGAGAACTATTACGTATAGTAGCTAAGGTGGCAGGTATTAAACCTAAAATATATTGTATAGACCCGAATTCCTTACACATAAAATTTTGCGGCACGCAAGAGGTTACCAAAAATCTAAAAGCAGCTTTCTAATCAAGAATGGTTCTACGTTTACTAAACAGATTCACTGAAATCACATTTTACCTTTTTTTAAAGCGTAGTGACAGACAAACGTAGCGTCAGCGATGCGATAAGTTATTAATATTTTTATGAATGGACCCGAGGGCGGTCGTGGCGCGTCGGAACGCGGACGGACGAACGAGCGGTGCCCGCGCCGCTTTCCCGACTTTCCACCGGCCGCGCGTGTGCGCTGACGAAAAATGCCTGTTGGTCTTTCTTTCATTTTCACTCGAGAAATTCAATTTCCTTGTCTATTGTTATCGAATCTCCTTATATCGTTGGATTGTATTTTTATTCCGTGTATTAGTTTTAATAGGCATCTTACCAAGTTTAAACATAACAGTTTACCTCTACCTGTTACTTTCAAAAGGTTTACAAACATATTAAATATAACATCTCTCGGTAGTAATTATTAATTTATTATTTTATTATAATCCATTGTTTAAAAATGCATCTTAAAAGTACTTCCTCGATTCGATATTGCATTATAGGCTAGGTTTTTATTACTCAACGATGTCCGCAATGGTTGTAACATCATATTTATATTAGAAACCTTCCTTTTCCGGTTGTTACACTACTAGTTATAAATCATTGGTTTAAATAAAGATAATGTATTTAACGATAATGAATAATGCTAAGGTTTACAATATTATTTGCGAACTACGAGTATGATTACATTGATTACTTAGCACAAGGTTTAGTAAACACTCGTAATTATATTTTAAAATGTTTATCTACAGTTAAAGATTATTTAAAAACGTGCAGTATGCATTTTAGTGTGTACAATGGAAAATCGAAACCTTCTATTGTTTATGACATTTATTTATCTTGTATTCTGACGGTTCGTTTGAAGACCCATAAATATCCTATTCCTATTTACAAGTTAACACGATAATCCCACAATTGGTCTGGAATGTTTATTGTTAGTAGCGATAAGGCAATGGATATACCTTTACTCAGGTAGACGCCCTGGAGACGATGGTAATTGTACTTGCAAGTTGGAAATTTGCAAATATTTACTCATCTTGTGTGTAAACTTGATGGCTTGGGTAGACAACATAGAAGACTGTAAGAAAAAGCTGTGGCCTAATACCGCTAATGAATTTACTTTAATGGGGAATATGCACATTTTTTATTTGGTTCCAAAATAAATAGTACCTACCTAATTATAATTAATAAAACTTTAAGAATTTTTGAAAAACATTGACTTACAGCCCATTAAAGTCGCGTGTTAGACAAGGAGATCCGATATGTACCGTGACGTCACATTACACGACCGCCATACATTTTTCATAGTAAAAGTTATTTTAGAAAGAGATAGGCATACTTTAATTTCTAATTACTATAATTACGGTTATGTTTCACCTAAAATCAATTCTGTTTTTACTATTGGTACTATAATTTCATATATTTTCTTATAAATATAGTAAAAGCAATATATATTTTTTATGCATATTCCCTATTGTTTTCAGGTTTTGCAGCATAATGTAAATTTTTCTCCCGTCCGTTCCTAAGAAAATTTGACTCGCAGTAATTGAATTTAGTATTAGTGTCAAAAGAGGCATTACTGTCAAAAAACAATGACATGCTATCCTACTGTTATGAATATGAAGTTAATTTAGTTTCACATTAACAAACAAATGCACATCGTTCTGACGTGAATGAAAATGTTTCTTTAATTTAACTTTTTTAAAGTACCTATTGGCAAATACATAATGTTTAGATGTCGTGACGTCATACTTTTTCGAGGTACTGGCAGGTAGTTGAAAATACCACTTTCGGGTTTACTTGATGTAACTTGCTTACCTGCAATGTGCAATAAAACGAAATAAGAGGTTGAAAATAATGAATAACTTGTGGCATGAATAATAAGGACGTTCAGCTTCACATTCTTTTTTCAAGTTAAAAGGAAACACCTACAGATAATTTTATTGTTATCTATGATGTTAATTATGAAATTTATGAACATAATAATTTAATCTTTGCTTCTTCATTCGTGTCAATGATGCTCCTATTTGGACTTCGGCCTGTAAGTATGTGTGGAGAATTCCGATTTTAGTACCTGCTATTATTGTCTTGTCTTGTCGATGTTGAAGTAAAATTTTGACCAATGTTATTAATTGCAGTTACTTGTCGTGTGTCAAGTGATGACTGACAAATGGAGTCTTATTAGACTGGCATGTCATAAGTAGTATCTAATTTATGTTATTCATATTTAGACAAATTACAAAATACAACTAAATTAGGTATAGATATTGAGTGGTGCTTGGCTGTGAATCATTTCAAAACCATCGATCTCAATTAATCAATCGGAATGTAAACGGACGGATTACAATAGAGTGGCGCGATTGCGAAGACGTGCGGATTGCGTGCAACGCTGCGCTGGCGGCCGCGCGCAAGGACAGCCCAGGACGAGGCATCCGTCCTCTATCGTCACGCGCAGGTAGCGACCAGAGGACGACATGCCCATTGTTTATCGATGCTAATTATTATGCCCCAACGCAGACGTTTGCAGACCGCCGTGTCGTCGAGCCGCTGCGCAAAAACTCTCGATACACGTCTACCTGAGAATAATACGTCGAGTTATTTTTATTCACGTCGTCATCGACCTTATTTATCATCGTCCTCGAAGATCATCTCGTTGCCATCGTAAATTAATCCAGCGACATATAATTAAAGCTAAACATACGTTTTTCATAAAAGCATTCTAGTTTGATCATTGAACTAATCTCAATGACGACAGAACGCTGCAACTATCACACTCGCAGTATCGCGCTCGATTGAGGACCGTTACGTGAAAACGTCGAGCGCGCGGGGCGGGGCAGAGAGCCGATACAGCGACTCGCGACGGTGGCGCCCGAACGCGGCCGATCGCCGAGTGCCGAGACGTCGTACGAGCGGGGGAAGCGGGGGTGCGCCACTTTATCGCGGCGAGCTGGCAACGTCGCCAACAGGGTGGGAGCGCCCCGCGCCGCAACCTCTCACTCACCGTCGCCGGCTCGCTATCGCCATCATCCAGTGTTACCTTTGACGGTCGAACGCGCGGTCGTTCGCCGTCAGTGACGTCGGTGTCGACACTCGTGCAACACGTCTATGATGTTTCGGTGATTTATAAAGTCGGACTCGTGAGTGGACGCTAACTCATTACCCATCAAATACTGGAGCACAGTGACAGATACAAATCAAACTACACTGGATTTGGATGTTTTTATGGATTGTGAAAAGTGACATTTTGGATTTTTGCGAATCTAAACAGTGCAGTGGACCAACAAAAAAGGATTGCAACTTAGTGACAAATATTGGATTTTTCTCGGATGAACCTAGTGTTTTGGGAAAATCCTGCCCTCTTGTGAAGTGATTCAAAGTAATTAAAAGTGAATTTTATAGTAAAGTTTTGTGGTGTTTGTTGATTTAGTTTAGACAAGTTTACCTTTTTTTATTTTTTATTTAAACTTAAGTAAAGAATCAACGTAATAAATCCAAATACATTTATATACTCTAAAACTTGTCTAAATTAAACAAAGTTGCACATTACTGCCACCTGTCATAGAACAGCGCACGTTGGATTTTGCCTCAGCTGATCGAGTGACGGATCTTCGAAGCGTTCATCGTTTTGTAAAATGAGTGAAAAATTCCCGACTGACAAGAAAATGATGACGCCAAACGACACGTACCTGTTTTTATTTAACGTGACTAAGTGAAAATAATCACTAAATATGCAAATTAAAATAAAGTGAATAATGTAGCAAAAAAAATCTGGCTAGTGGAGATTTGGGGAAATAGAAACAAAAAAAATGTTTAAATAAACAAATGAAGGTGCTACGCACGATGAACGTTTCGTCGATTGTTGACGTTCAATAACGAACAGCCTGAGCGTAATTTTCGCGCGCCACTCGATAACAGAAAATGTTTCGCTCGCAGCTGACACGAATACAAAATTGGAAGAAATTGGAAATTGACGGATCTTGCTCATGAAGGTGTCAGTTTGTTGTGATGGCAGTGGTGGTACAACGTGGACCGTGTTTCAGGGGGCGACTCGGGTCGACAGGACGGCGCACGCTGGTAGCACGGCAGGGTACGCGAGCTCGTCTGTCACCTACGGGGGAGCGCAAGCTCCTGACCCTGGCAAACACAACCCTCATCAAGGGACAATTGGATACAGAGTTAACACCCCTAGGTGAGTACCTAGCTTTAAATTTACTCAATGCTAGTCATTTGATTTCAACAATGAACGAAATATTTAAAAACGCTAATTTATCTAGCTGATATCATTAAATAATATCGAGAATTTTCCTGCTTAGGTAAAATATCATAACATGATTTTATATTAACTATACCTAAAATGTTAATCCAACTGACACTACGTTGCTGATAAACTGATAAAACAAAAAGCTGACACTGAAAATATGTGAGAGATTATTATTTTATTGTTCTACTACCTAACCCACCGACATTCAATATTTATGAACATTGAAGTAAAATCTTTAAATACTGATTATTGAAGTTTGTTTTTCTGTGCTGCATAGGTACGTGACAATCTTACAACCATTTTTATCAAATGAATATATTCGGGAAACTGCAGATTCTTAAATAATATCCAATCATGTTCGTAAATGTTTAATAATTTTAGTAAATGCACTAAAAGCGCGTCTTAATCTTTATCAGTAATGTACCAAAACACCATACATGTTTTTATCTTATCCGGAACAAGTTTGTTTACATTTCAACAAAACGCTGAAACGTGACTCGGCTTACCTGCGTCGCCTTATCGTTGTTAACAAGCAATAAAATCAAAAATACTGACTACGTAAATACTTTAGTGCTCGACAACTATTTGAAAATAATTAATGAAAATAAAATTAGTTAAATAACTTCATTAATATGTTTTCCAACAGTAAATAAAAGTGAATAACTAAAACACGATATCCCTTCATGAACGGAGGGTGGTTTAAAAGCATACAAGTTAGTGTGACATTGTCGACCGCGCATCGCTGCTATTATAAATGAAATGTGCTCTTCCATTCACACGCACAAACGCTTCAGGGCACCCAGCACCCACACAAACACACACCAGCGCACGCACACCGCCAAACAAGCACGCACACATTCAGAGCGCGCACAGTCTCACAATGGGAATGCATGCGGTGACTGCACTTTAGCACTCACAATAAACACAACAAACAAATTAAACTAGTAACTATCTACCTTGCGCATCGCGATTCCTAATGACATTTTGCCTTTTAATATTAAAAAACAACTAAAAATATATTATACTACTTACTACTACTAATTGAAACAAGAAGCGTCAAAATTAACGCCAACCGTCGCCTATATATATAATAATGATTGTAAACTATAAAATATTATAAATAAAAAACTGAGCAGGTGCTAAGTCGAAGCGCTCAACGGCTTTGTTTTGTAGTCACCTTTACAAACGACATATTGTTGATGGCTGCCTGCCTCTATACAAAACCAATAAGTAAATAATAATAAAACCGGGACTGGCAACGAGATTGTGTGAACAGAACACAGGAAGTCTACCTCATTTCAAGGGTGGCAACAGAGCAAACTGTTACCGAGTAAAATATTATGAATAAGGACAATTGGGTTTATGAAACTTTGGAGCCAAAGTAAACATAAAACAACGAACCACAAACAGGCCCAGTTTAACAGATTTATAAGTTATCGTGGGAAAATGTTTTAATGGCCGGGGCGGTTGGGGGCGGATGCACTGTCACGAGTGTGACAACTATAGCACCACGTGCTTTGCAAGGTCGAAGAGAAGTGGGTATCCCAATTAATTCATTCATCGACTAAAGTTACACAGATAAAACTAGTTATTTATAGAACAACGAGTCGAAGATAAATTGAAATATTGATTTAAATCGAATCATATCAATTGCAATCATCTAACAAAGTTAAGCCGCATCAAGACACTTTCGATTCAATTTTATCACCGGCAAACAAATTATTATCGGGAGCATAATAATAAAGACCCATATTGACGTGACCGGGCCCACTTACCCTAAGCGGGCGAGTCTAGCCGACCCTTCCCCGGCTATTGTGTCGTATTTACCCCGGAACGCTCGCCTCCATTTGTAACCCCCGGAATCCGCTCCTTGAAGCGTGATTCATTCTCACCGATCTTGCCGTCAATTGAAACGAATAAGATAGATATCGAAATATGCATTTAATTAACCAATTAATCTAATTTACTCTACTTCTGTCGCCATGACTTCGCCCTGACCTTTAACCTGGTTATTGCCATGTCACTGTTTGATGAAAATAAATACCTGACTATCTAAATATAAAAAAATAAAGCATGAAAGCTTTAGTTACTCCATTAATTAATATTACATACTAGTTCACACAACATAATTTGGATAATAACGTTAACGCTATTATAGCTATGGCAATGTGCGCACAAGCCACAATGTGAAGTGGCATTTAAATGGGGGTGACCAACTGTCGTCGAAACACAGGGGTGAAACACGCCGCGGCTTCACTCGGCCCCGATAGTAATCTATACGAGACTTATAATTAGGTAATGCCTTATTTAATACTTTAATAGTAATAAGAAAACTGGTAAGTATAACAGTATTGCAATCGCAATAAAATGAAAACGATAACTGAGATCTGAGATCCATGAAGCAGTTTTGTTTGTACATAAAAACTCTAAGGACAAGGTTGTTACAATAATGTTGTTACAGATATGGTCTAGGCCTCAGGCTAAAAACTAAATAATAATAAAAACCACACGAGATCCAAAGAAAAAGTTTCAAACGATAGAAAAATGGTAGGTACAGCTGTCGTTACTATCGATTCAGGGCGCGATTATCCCCACTGCCAATTAAACAAGGAATCCAACACGTCTGCGCAGCATCTAAAATTAACTGCAGCCTATGTATCAAAATACCAACGCGTTACTCGCACATCTCTCAATACTATGCCAAACACCTTCCAGCTTCTCGAAATAGCGACATGCCTACTCATTCATCTTGATTTATTTAAGCGTTGTGGAAGAATATAGATAGATAGACCTTTAAGAAAATTTTGGAATACGAGTACAAGAATATAATATCAAGCAACATCAAATAGACAACCAGTAACGAATTCACGATGTCCTTCCGGAATAAGCGTCCAAAAAGACGGTTTTCCAAGAATGGTCGCAAAAGGAACGCCTGGGTCGAGCGCTTACATTTAAGATCCCAAATATTTTGAACAGAACGTAAGTGATTATTCGGATGTGGTACCACTTTTACAAAAAGTGCACCAGAATACAGACAGAACACACAGGTTTTTTGTCGGCTACACATTCTGGTCGGCAAAAAGAAAAAGGCTCAGGCAATACTATAAAAGAAGTGCAGGTCGGGCCGAGTTTACCTAAGGAAGGGCCCTTGTAAATCATCCGCAGTGTCGATGAATAGAGGCGAGACGTCGGATTGAACGTTGTTGACTTGTGTGTTTATCGATTGTTGACGCTACTAAGTATCTGTTAAGTTATTTTGAAGAATACTTAAGTACAAGCCGTTGAGAACGTACACATTGATATTTATTATGATTCACTTAATTTTAACTAGATGACTCATTTATTGATTGATTGAACTAAATAAATAAGGGTTAGCAAAATTCATATAGACAACTGACTGATTAGTAACCTACACGGGAAATGCATATTTTCGAAATATGACCAATGTTTGTTGTGATGTAGCCAAGTTTGCATTCATTAAAATAATTTCATGTAAATGCACAATAGCTCAATATTGTTGCACTACTACATAGTCGCGAGTAACAATGGGCAGCCCGTGCGAGTATTTGTCGTGCATTTGTCGAATGGGAATTATTAGGAAGGGCTCCGGGACGGCTCGGGAATTCGCCCCAAAAGCAGTTCACATGAATTACGCTCCCACTCCGCGGCGCCATACAAAAAATCAAACACATCCCGAGAGAAACACAGGGGTAACAGCGCGTCACTCTACGTCCATATTGATTTTTTTCTTTCATTGTTTGTAAAATAATAAAATCTCAGTACACATTTAAAAAAGATCTTGCTTCGATAGGATTTGGGTCGAATATTGAGTCTCAGTTTATTAATAATCGAAGCGTTAACGTGTGGAATGTTTGGCTCTGCAAGGCCGCTTGCAATAGAAACTGCTTGTATCGTGAGTGAAATAAAATTAACTAGACCGATTTCACATTCAAAACCTACTTGCTCTGTAACTACGACTACCGACGATTTACTGTGAAATCAAGTAACCGTTGATAATTGTAACAACATTACTCTAATAAAACTGTGGAACAAACTGCATCTATCAAACACTAATGCTGTTGTTATTTTCTAATAACACCAAGTACCAAAATTTAAGCTAAAAATAAAAGTCGAACAAGATTGGAAACTTTGACTGGCATTGTAGTTTATATTTACCATTGAAGTTGGCGAACTTATGTCCAAATGTATGACGTTTCTAAAGTGGCAATGTTTGGTTACCAGCGGCTATGGGTGCGCCGGCGGTACGGGCGCGATGAGCGGCGGCGGCGAGAACGCGCAGTTCGGCGCCACCGCCGCAATGGTCGCCGCGGCCACCACGGCCGCGATGCAGGACTCGCAGCCCTTCTCGCAGGTAACTATCTATTCCTAAAATGATGTTACAATCAACTACATAGGGTTTCTAAAGTAAATTTTTTAACCCAAGGACTGGTCTACAATAAAATTATCAAAATATATCCTTAGTTTTTGCCGTTTAATACCAACCACAATTATTACAATTACAATTATTATTTTCTTGTGACAAATGTTTTGATCCCTGAGCAAATAAAAATTGATCGATGAAAACAGACATCACAAAACCTTCCTTCTGTTACAGATGCAAAACAACATGACTATGGGAAATCCCCAATATGGCGCAATGAATGGCTACGGCCAACAACGCAGCCACAACCCCGCCATGACAGGCATGGGTATGGGTGGGAATGGCGGCATGAACGGCATGACCGGCATGGGCCAAATGGGCAACGCTGGGATGAACGGCATGAACCCTATGGCGCAGATGGCCAACATGGGCATGCATGCTAACATGATGCCGTCGCAAATGGGACCGGCGCAAATGACCGGCTCGGCTAAGATGGGACCCGGGTATCGGCAGCGACATAACCCTTACCCCTCGGGAACCATGATTATGAGCCGGAAAACCCAGTACATGGGCGGTCAACCCGGCTTCGGCCCTGGGCAATATCCTGCCGGTTACGGAGGTCGGCCAGGATTTCAGGGCCAATACCCACCTCAGCAACCGTTAGGACCCTCTGGGAACTTCGGCGGTACAATGAGAGGAACCATGAGGCAGTCGACGCCACCTTATTCAAACCAGGGGCAGTATTTTAACGGTGGCGTACCTGGCCAATTCCCGCAGCATCCGGGTGGTAACGGTCAATATGGAGGACAGTATAGTGGGCAATTTGCGCAGGAAGTTGCCATGCGTACCAATATGAGTTACCAGCACAGTCCGGTGCCCGGGAACCCCACGCCACCTTTAACGCCAGCCAGCAGTATGCCGCCGTACATTAGCCCTAACGCTGACGTGAAACCTCATTTTAACGAGCTCAAACCACCGATGGGTATGCAAAGTAAGTTTATCAGATTCAGAGAGATTTGGAGTCCAATGCTCACTTCGATATTTTGTATCTAATTTTGGATTTTTTGATTTCAGATGACGAGCTGCGGTTAACATTCCCTGTTAGAGATGGTATTATATTACCACCATTTAGGTTAGAACACAATTTAGCAGTTAGTAATCATGTATTCCAATTGAAGCAGACGGTCCATTCAACGTTAGTATGGAGGTAATTTATTTACATTCCGTTTCTATCTAATCTACCATATTGTACTTTATTAACTTAACGCTAAAACAGTAAGTAAAATGTAGCTCACGAGAGGTTTTTTAATTTTTCAGGTCAGACCTTGAGTTACAACTGAAATGCTTCCACCACGAGGATCGACAGATGAACACAAATTGGCCGGCGAGTGTTCAAGTGTCTGTCAACGCTACACCATTAATGATAGATAGAGGCGAGAACAAAACATCACACAAACCATTGTACCTGAAAGAAGTATGCCAGCCTGGCAGAAACACAATACAGATCACCGTCTCTGCGTGCTGTTGTGTAAGTATTTAATTTAATCAAAAATATACAAAATATATGTATGGAAATATAAAAACACTCGAGACTGTATTTTTTTTTTCATTTGTAATGTTATACCTGTTTTGTTTCAGTCGCATCTTTTCGTACTACAATTAGTCCACCGTCCGAGCGTCCGGAGTGTCCTCCAAGGGTTGCTGAGGAAGAGACTGTTGACAGCGGACCATTGCATTGCCAAAATTAAGATGAACTTTAGTCAAACGCCGGTGAATAACAATGGCTCTAATACAGCAAACGACAGGGACAGCATCGAGCAAACTGCCTTAAAAGTGTCATTAAAATGTCCAATCACGTTCAAAAAGATCACGCTCCCCGCGCGTGGACATGAATGCAAACACATACAATGTTTCGATTTGGAGTCGTATTTACAACTCAACTGCGAACGGGGTTCGTGGAGATGTCCAGTTTGCAAGTAAGCAGAACTTTCCTTGAGCGATATTTTCTACAACTTAAAACTAGGGATCCAATACTAACAGCAACTCTGTTTACAGCAAACCTGCACAGTTGGAAGGCCTAGAAGTTGATCAGTACATGTGGGGCATCCTTAACACGCTGAACACCTCTGATGTGGACGAGGTGACCATTGACAGTGGCGCAAACTGGAAAGCGGCAAAGAGTCCTAACAGTAGTGGCATCAAGGTAAGTAAAAAGTATTTAATTATTTCAAAAGTATAAATGTTTTTTTCTGTTCCTAGTCTAACTTTATTACATCATTGCAGCAGGAAGATGACAGCAATGACAACAGCGTGGGAAAAAGGGGCAAAGCGGTATCTCCAGGTTCCATGAACATGCCTACAATGAACAACTGGGATATGAATCAAGCGTTATCGCCGTACCTTCCACCCGACATGAACACAATTGCCAGTGGCTCTATGATCTCCTCGTACAACCAAAGTACACAAAACAGAAACGCTGGGTCCAATAGTCAGAATTACGATTTTGGGATGAACAATGGTCCGGGAAGCAACGAGTTCGCAGGCAATGGACCATTATCACACCTTAATGATAGCGTTAACTCCTTGGACCCATTGAATGCGATGGAGAAGAGTCTAAACGATCAGGTATGTAAACTTTTCAATGACAAATTCGTTTTACTTTCTTAGAAAAAGATAATCTAGTTCTTATGTTGGTAATAACTGCGTGTTAAGATAGAAGTTTCCCTTTTAATTACTCCGTATACCTAAAGTTATTTGCACGATAAATTAATGTTAATACAATACGTCATTACATACACATTTTGTAGTTTTGATAAAATAACGAGATTGCAATCAACAATATATTTTTTTATTTAAACTTATTGCACAAATTAAAATCGTACAAAAGGTGGACTAATGACGGACGGATAAGAATGCCATTATTCTTATAAACATAAGATGCTGCATTGATTCCATCACATGTAATCCTTCTAGTTTATCATCACCGTATTACTATGTTTTCAAAGTTTTTAAAAATACCTACACTGAGCAAGAGTTTCAAGTCCTAAGATTATCAGAATCGGGATATTATTGACGGTTCTTTTAATTCGCACAGATGCCACACACACCGCACACGCCACACACGCCGGGATCGGCGCATACGCCGGGCGGCGGCGGCGGCGCGCACACGCCGGGTTCCTCACACACACCCGGCCCGCCGTCTGTCGGACACCACAGCCTGACCGACGTCGACATACCCGCCGATCTCAACTTCGACCCGGCGGCTGTCATTGATGGAGAGGGCACCGATAATCTCAATGTGAGTAGCACAAATTTTTTCTATACAAGTACTTGTTCAACCACTATCAGTCATTCTTTGAGTGAGTCTAACTGAAAATGTGCTAAGGTAGAAAGACAGCCTAAATGTAAGATAATATCAAAAGCGACTTAGGAAAAGACATCTCGTTAACTTAGTCGTTAGATTTTATCTAAGATTACCACGTCTGTTAAATCTGTTCTTATTTCCCAGTCTTTACTCGCGAATTTGAGACGCAGAATGGAGTAAAAGCAATTTAGATATACTCTTCAAGAGTATTTAATGACATGCAAGTCTAACATACCTGTTGTTACTTCCAGCTTTTGCCAGAAACGAGCGTGGATCCGATGGAGCTGCTCTCGTACTTGGACGCGCCCGCGCTCGGCGAGCTACTCGCCACGCCGCCCTCCTCCTCCTCCTCGGCCGGGTCGCACCCTCCGCGTGCGCCCTCCTCCGACGACCTGCTAGCGCTCTTCGAGTGAACCTGAAACACACAGTTCCTTCTAACGGACGCGTAACGAGACGCGTAACGAGACTCTCCCAAACGGTAACACGAACATGTCAATTATATTCCTAACATTTGACCAGTCACAACAATTGACATTCACCACTCGTTACACGAACTGTGCGATTCCTGTGTTCTTGCGGCGTTGATTTAACTCGCTTTCAGGCCTGAGATGCCCGACATTGTGATACTAGATTTTAGTTCCTTCTCCGCCTCCGGCTACGTTGAACTTTGTGGATGAACATTGATAGAATCTCCTAGACCGCAGGCTGTACCGCCTTGACCGCAGCGTTCAACATAGTCGCACTAAACGTCTTGTTCAAACAATGATGTTGGAGAACATTTATTAGGTATTTAGGTAAAGTATTGAGGCGAGGCGTGCGCCGCGTCGGCCATAGACACTGCGGTGTTGTGCATGTATAGTTCCTCGCACCGCCGCAAACGGCGGCGCTACTGAGCTCCTTATATTCTAAACTCTAGCATAAACGGTGACACAAATTTTTAATAATAATTCAATATCTTATTCGATATAATATAATCGATTAGAGTTTTAGATTTGTGTCCATGATTTGTGAATAATTCGCCGGGTGTAAATAAAGAGTTATTTTATTGTGCTAGTTGGTTTGGTACCTACCCAGGGCGGGCCGCCGTCGCGCATGTATATATAGAGTAGGCGCCCCGCGTGCCCGCTTGGAGGCATTATGAATCTTATAGTTCCTATTGGATGCGAGCGAACTATAATGTTCAATTGCCATTAATTGTAAAATATTCCTTGACGTTTTCGCATATTCTGCATTTTTAAATGGTAAGAAATGATAGGATTAGTGAGTATAGCGCTACTCGCATAATGGGTGATATAATCTAAATGAGTTGTTTGAAATCAACAAATTAAATGGTAACAAATTAGTTACAAAACTATATTGTAAATGTGAGTGCAAAAATGAACTCTGTTAAATTATTTTGCGTTATGTGAATCGAAGAATGATAGAATATATTTTAATTTCTATATAAATAATAATGAACTGTATTATTTGTAAATACGAATCTAGTTAAGAATATTATATTACCTAGTTATATTTAAGAGAACATGGCAGATACTTATATGACGGCCAGTTTAGTATAGTATTACTAAAAATTAAAAATCTACACATGGTTTTACATGTACATAATACAAAATACCATATAATTCAAGGCGACATGCATTCAGAGTACAGAGTTACATATATATCTCAGAAGGACCATGGAGATCTCTTTATTCAGCCTTAGAACTTGTTATCATCACAATTCTGTAAATGTATTTAATTTTAATTTACTAATAATGATATCAGCGATCTCAAAGCACATTCAGACATTAATTATTGATAGATTTTGAATGACTATCTAATTGAATATTTTGTTAGTTAATTTGTGAAATAGCGTAAAACATCACAATAGTAGTATGGATTTTGACAAATATTGTAATTTATTTAATTGCATTTTTAGCAAAATATTTAAGCATAAAACTTTTTAATAAAAAATTAAATCAATTTCTATGATGTCTGAATCATGGTTACTACTAAGACAAATTTGTTCTGTGCTCTGAAACGCTCTTCTTTCCACAAGTGCAAATATGCCAATATACATACATTAGTAAATTGTCAATATGCTCATCTTCATTTTGAATAAGTATCTATATTTTGAACAAAACTAATTTATTTCAATCCTGCAAGTAAAATATATAAAAATATATAAATATAAATTTACAAAAGTATGTCTTATTATTATGTTAAACAATTTAAAATAGTAATCTTACAAAGTACTATAATTATATGATAATATTTTAACAAAAACAAATATGATGAGCATTAAATAGACAATTATCATAATTCACATATTTTCAAATGTTTTCACTTTATTGTATCTTGACATGAATGCGCTATAATTAATTCAAATACTAGGAATTTTACTTTTCTAAATTTAATACTATAATGTTATTTTCAACATCATGCATGAATGTCAACAATCGAGGAAATTCTAAATGGAATTAAGTTCCCATAAAACCATTACTCCATAATTCATTTAGATGGTGTAAAATTATCAAACATGTACTGTTACTGTTTATAAGATTAAAAATAACAGTTTATAAAGTATCTCTAACTTAGAGTTATATGTAAACTGTCGATCTTTTCACTAACTTATGTAAAAATTGGTGATTTGCGCATCTTTACTTCAAGCTATGAATATGGACGCCTCTTTAGAGTTAGTCAAACTATTACAAAAAACAATAAAATTAGTGTTATACAAAGCAGTGGTCAATTATTCAGACAGATGGTGAGATCAAGGTTTGGTACCATACCGCTCAATATTATTTCATGCGTTAACTTATTAGAGCATTTGTCATGTATGTCTAGTTGATCACAGCTTTAACATAAAAATATATACTTTTAAGGGACCTTCAATTCCAGTTAGCTAGTTCTATTTATTGTAGTGAATATTGCTGTTGGATGGATCATCATAATGATTTTTGTAAGACCAAATAGTAATTTTTTACACATTTACCTGTTTTAGGTAATTTAAATAATGAATTTCTTTATATAAAATCGAAAATATCACAAAAAATTTATAGCATATCACATTAAAAAAGCACAAAAATTTACTTGAATGATCCATCCAAATGAGTAAATGATTACAATATATTTTGTTGAAAATTATAATGAACTGCTGTGGAGTAGTAGATTTTGTGCTCGTACAAATAATATGCAGCATTTGGAAATAAGTGAAAGAAGAATTCTAAATAAGTTGAGACCCATGACCCGAGTTCATGCAGCCAAACTGTACCTATTGTAGTATAAATTTTGAATTTCATGTGAACATTTTAGCAATCAGATTGATACCCACTGAAATACATTTCGAAATGTGTAAAATGAAAAAACATAACATTTTTATGTTATTGAAAATAAAATGAATCCAAAAAATTATGTGTGGTCTTTGTTTAATTTACACACTGATACATCAAACACAGGTACAACAGCAGGTCAACCTACCCAAAAAGTTAAAGGTCATTGAATTGATTTTCAACTGTAAATCTGACACTGAGAGAACATTATCAATTGAGAAAATTTGATATTTTGTGGTAGGTTGATGTGCTGTTGTCTGTACTTACCTACTTAGTAGTTTAGTACTATTAATAGTAATTTACGTACAGGCTTGATTTTGATTTAACATATTCGCTGCAAACGTAAGTAGTTGGCAGCAAAGTATGGCAGTAACTTTTGGTAATTTTTGTTTTGTTGCTGTCCCTTTAAAAGAAATGTTGCTAACAATAAGTAACTGTAAGGTGTAAAAAAATAACACTTACCTATTAGAATCTAAATAAACTGTGAAGGAATTCATGGAAAAAAAAGTGACAGCTGGTAGATGAGGGTAACCTACTTAGAAGATTTATAATTATTATCCTGATCCTGATCCTAGACTTTTGTTCTCATGATAAACTTTAAAGTGAAAAGACCATGCTAAGTAGTAACTGGCAATAATTAGTTTTTTCTAAAACCATAGCTATAAAATCAACATGATTATTATGAGCCCACTGACTTATTATGTATTTATTTTCATGTCAGTGTATGAGCATGAAGTTGTAGGTTATTGTATGAGCCCGATACATAATCCAAAAGCGGTGTTGTTTAACTCTTATAGTGTGAGTATGTAAAACTTT
The DNA here is from genome assembly GCA_963576865.1 of Anania hortulata. NCBI lineage: Eukaryota > Metazoa > Arthropoda > Insecta > Lepidoptera > Crambidae > Anania > Anania hortulata. Next base: position 12,526,734 of record OY756396.1, on the reverse strand, counting down.
ATTACTTACAGAAAATAAAATAAAAAGATTGAAGTAGGTTAAAGGTACAGTACCACAGACCCACTGTTATAAAAGGTTAGGTCCCTGGATCTTAAGTAACTTAACATAGGTACTTAATCAAGAAAGGTTTCAAGAGTCAAGTAGAAAAATATTGTAGAGGCTAACTATGAGCTCATAAAGCAGTTTATGTACTTCAACCTAGTTTTTTCTGATTAAAGTTTGACGAAAAATTAACACTGCGTAAATACTAATTGTTTATACTTATCAAATGATTACTTACTTACCAAGATAGGTCGACTTGTCTTTCGCGAAAATTAATTATTTGCAAAGCAATGTTGCACACTTTAATTTACTAATCCACAACTTGAAATTCAGCACTTCGATGTAAGTATTAAGAATTTTGATCGTCATCTACTCAGCATCGAGTACATACTCCATGCTACTCAGAGACAGATCCAAATATTTTATCAATCTATCAATCAATACAGCATCAATTAACGACTCTACTTCCTTCAGACTCTTCTCTACTGTTTTGTATTAGTTTCTACTACCCTGCTCTAGCTAAGCTCCAGTAGCTACGCAAACAAACTAGTTAGGCTAACTCACTGATATAAAATAAAATAAGTAGGTACCTATGTAAGTACTCATTAATTATTTTTAATTTTAAGTCAGTGGGCTATATAATTACTAGTTTAGTGCTGCCACATGCTTGATATTCCACTATCGATAGAGTAAGTTGGTACGATTGGGTGAGGGTAGTCGAACAAAAAGCATGGTCGATCTATTTTTTATTTATTTATCATTTCAAGAACTTTAAACCGCAAGTTTGGTGTAGTTTGTGTTCTAATGTTTAGTGAAGTGATAAAGATCTGAAATTATCGAAATATTATTGTATCCATCGAGTGTCAAGTGACTTGTCTCACGATAACTTGCATTAAAGATCAGGATGGCGTCTTAAAACCTGCTTCTACGGAAAGAGTAGCCTCCACTGAATCCAAGAAAAGTAATAAAAACTAAACACCCGTTATTTATTGTAAACTATATCAATATACACTCGACATTGACAGTATCACTGCTGCTATCACTGCTCTGCTCTCTCTCTCAAGAGCGGGACGAGTCCATAAAAAAAAGACTAAGTACCTACCTAGTCAAGAAAAATAATAAATAACATCAATAAGCTTTCGAAATTATTGACAAATATAAAATAATTGTAAGATTCTTCAATAAGTATACAAATGGCGTCGTCCGTCAGCAAACGTTCTCAATTTTTTTTAATTTGGCAATCCTTTGCAATGTAACCCTGTATTTCAGTAAATAATTAGAAATATTTACTAAAATGTCATTCATGCATGATGAATGATGATGATGACTCATCGATACAAGTGGTGTCGGGTGACGGAACATCATTGCTCTAGCTTCCGAACTTGTCCAATTATAAATTCTGTGCACCGGAAGTACTGCATTTTTTTGACAAATTTATTGTTGCCAGATATTAAACAATAATTTTATAAGTCAAAATACAAAATAGGGTAATATATTAAATTACCCCAAAAGAAAGCACTCTAACGTAGTTTTACTTGATCAGTGGGAAGCACAGACACTTTTTTTTAAATATCAGCTCGTAGCTTGGAGTGTTCCATTGGCCGGACAATTTAGATAAAATGTTCACGTTTCACTGTTTAAGTAATAATGTAAGTAATGTTTAATAATATCTTTTATTTCTTCCCATTATGTCAAATGCATCTGTGACATCTCATTATTTTCTGTCTGGCTCAGTTCAGCTGCTAGTATCAGTCTTTGAATTCCAAACTCAGGGCAAGCCATTATCAAATGCTTAAGGTCTGCATTCTCTTCATTGCAGTAGTTGCATGCACTGCTGCATAAGATGTTCATTTGCTTAAAATGAGAAGGTGTTCTGCAATGTCCGAATCGTAGACGATTGATGGTTGTAATACACCTGCGGCTTACATAAACTTCCTTATAGTCTTATACTATACGTATACTTCCTTTTTGAATTGCAGCATACCATCTGCTTTTGTTCTGTGCTTCCAGAAGCTTCCAGAAGTTCTTCTATAACATTCTACAGTTCTCTTTCATTTGTGTGTAGAAAGAAATCCGTAAATAGAACCTTGAGATTTTCGGTGTGATTTTTATGTGGTGCAGAATTAGCAACTCTGTCTACAATTTCATTCCCTGGTATACCTCAGTGTGTTGGAATCCACTTGAACGAAATCGGTTTGCCTATTACTTTAACAATATCTCATAAATTATAAATAAAATAGTTGGTTATAAAATGAACTCTATTTGGTCTTGTCAACCGTTGTCAAAAGTCCACGCAGATCAAAGTTTTTTTTTTTCTTATTTATTAATGTAATATTTAAGTATGTTTAACCGTTATCTAGTCGCCATAGTACAAGCTTTACTTAGTTTGGGGCTAGATGATTGGTGTGATTGTGAAAAACTATATTTATTATTATAACTTCTTTTTCAAGAAGCGGCTGGTCAGGTAGTGTACGTGTTACAGCCCTGTCGGTACTGTACGTTATGAGATCGACTTCAGACGACCAAACGCAAATATTCAGCGATAGATAGCCAAAATAGTACATCACGCGTGGCGATAAGATATATTCATTAGAATATATAAGCTTCGTCATAGTCGACAAATAAAATTTTAATAAATAATTCCATCGAAAATGGTACCATCGAAATGATTTGATGACGAAGGAAGGTAGGCACTGGAACTTCGTAATGGAACAATGTAGCAGAGCCGTGTTTGAACTTATTGGATGCACTTTAGCTATGTTTTTTTGCCAAAATTTACATTTAAGATAGCCATCCAGAGTGGAAAAATAGGTAATTCAATATGTGTACAGCGGATATAATGTGTTTGCAATCTTATTTCATTCACCTGGATGAGATTTAAATTTTACTAAAAATAGACAAATACAATATTTTTATAAATAATAACCCAAATTACCCAAAGCCAAAGCCTAAATTACATAAAATTATAGTGATAATAGTGAAAAAAAATGATTGTTTAAAAATAAACGTAATACAGTAATTATAAATTGAGGTATATTACTTGTCTCTTTCTAAAACAACTTTTACTATGAAAAATGTATGGCGGGTGTGTGATGTGACGTCACGGTACATATTGGATCTCCTTGTCTAGCACGCGACTTTAATGGGTTGTAAGTCAGCCTGCCTAGCATGAGCACTAAAAACACGATATGATATGATATGATATAGCGAAATATCGACACCAACTTTAAAAATATGATAGATTTAGCCGCCATTTAAATTTTTTATCGAAACAGCGATCTTAATATGTCATCATATTTTTATGCTTTATCATATCATATCATATCGTGTTTTTAGTGCTCATGCTAGGCAGGCTGACTTACAACCCATTAAAGTCGCGTGCTAGACAAGGAGATCCAATATGTACCGTGACGTCACATCACACACCCGCCATACATTTTTCATAGTAAAAGTTGTTTTAGAAAGAGACAAGTAATATACCTCAATTTATAATTACTGTATTACGTTTATTTTTAAACAATCATTTTTTTTCACTATTATCACTATAATTTTATGTAATTTAGTTTATGTAATTTCTTATAAATGTAGTAAAAACAATATATTAATTTCGTGCATATTCCCCATTCTAGTAAAAAACCAAATTGAATTACTTCTTAATTAAATAAAATTGCGGTCCGCTATTTTTGACATTTTAGGTAAGTGTTGCGAATTAACTAAGACAAAAGTCCATAAAGACGTGAGGTCAGGTAATTACTATGATATAAAAAAAAAAAATTCAACTAAACCGACTAAATTATACTAAACTGACTTACCTAGGCTAAGCTGACTAAACTAACTAGACTTAATTGACTAAACTAAACTAACTAAATTAGACTAAACTAACAAGCTAGACTGATTAGGCCGACTAAACTGACTAAACTAGTTTAGTCTAGTCAGTTTAGTCAGCCTAGTCTAGGTAAGTCAGTTTAGTCTCATTTAGTCAGTTTAGTCTAGTTAGTTTAGTCAGTTTAGTCTAGGTAAGTCAGTTTAGTCTCATTTCGTCAAGTTAGTCCAGTTTAGGCAGTTTAGTCTAGTTAGTTTAGTCTAGTTAGTTAAGTCAGTTTAGTCTAGGTAAGTCAGTTTAGTCTAATTTAGTCAGTTTAGTTTAGTTTAGTCGGCCTAATCAGTCTAGCTTGTTAGTTTAGTCTAATTTAGTCAGTTTAGTCTAGACAGTCTTGTCAGTCTATTCTGTCTTTAGTCAATCCAGTCAGTTTAATTTAGTTAAGTCAGTTTATTCTAATTTAGCTAGTTTAGTCGAGTCCGTCTAGTTTGTTTAATTAGTTTAGCTAGTCTAATCAGTTTTTTCTAGTCATTCTAGGCTAGAAACAAAATTTTAATCATAAACAAACCTAATGACAATTAATTTATATTTCTCCCCAATGTTATTGGAATTGTTTAACACCTGGTATCATTACACACGCACACAGAGACATTGAATGACACGAGCGGACGTACCTAGCTGTCACACACGAAAGTTGGCCTGTATATTCAAGCAATATCACAGATTATTATTAATACTTCGTGTGTACCTGTTTTTTTTTAAATTCTACCTACAGAGTAAAAAGCACTACACTAACTAGCTGTCAAAATGTATGGCGCTTCCACCCCGTGAGCAGTATGCTCAATAGCATACTGCTTGAATCGTACTAAATTCATGTAAACTCATGTAATCGTACCAAATCGGAGCGTCTGTAACGGGTATTGACTCGTCACAGACGCTCCGATTTGGTTGGAGCCGACCAAATCGGGCCAACCTTCCAACCACTTCCAACATTGCTACAGACGTTCCAACGGTCGGCTTATCGGCTATCCATCCAACCGTCAGTTGCCTCTTGCTACGGCCGCGGCAGAGTACGCGTCATGCCGCCTGTTTTTTACACGACTGCCCAAAGAGGAGTGTAATATTTTTAGGGCTCATGTATGCGTATGTATGTATGTGTGTGAGTTTATTTATTTCACCCTAACGACTAAATGCCTTAATCGATTTTGATGTATGAGGTACATCTTTCTGTAAAAATCATGTGTATTTTATGGTTTGCAATAAATAGTATCTATTAGAGATGAAACGGATAGCAGTTTGGCCGGATACCGGATATTCGCCCGACCATGTGGCCTGTTAGCCGGATATCCGGCCGCCGGATATCCGGCGATACTTAGCCGTTTGCGTAGGCGGCGCGCGAGAGATCGGGTGGACTCGTTCGATTCGGGTCTTTTCGTTGATGAGTGAAGTTAACAATTTTTGAAAGTTTAGACCAGTAATAATAATATTTTGAACATAATAAAATTCTTAAATATATATAACCCGTATATGTAATAATTTTGATCTGTTCCGTTCCAGTCATCTTGTGACCAAGCCGGTGTAACCCGTTCGAAACATCCAGGCAACTGTGACAGATAAGAAACAGTGCTAAGGACGAGTTAGGAGCGGGAGTTAAGAGTGGAGGTTTATTCGGCCGGATAGACATCCGGCCGTATCGTAGCTATCCGGTATTCGACCGGATAGTATTATGGCGGCCGGATAGGACGGATACTGGATAGTTACCGGATATCCGTTTCATCTCTAGTATCTATCTATCGTTAGAATCCTGGATAACATGGGCTATATGCTTAAATATACTTTTCAATGACGAATTTGTTAAAGAAATACGAAATAACAATAAAAAACGCGCGGTCATCTTGATGTCTCTCGTTGGCGGCATTGCGAATTCGACTGAGAAGCATTTGGTCGGAACAAAGCTTCCACAAGTTCTAATTTGGTTGGAGCCAACCAAATCGGAAGCCGACCACGTCCGACCAGTAATAATAATAAATAAGTTAAGCCAATCGCCGTACACACGTTCCGATTTAGCTGTAGTCGGCTGGTTGGTTCCAACTAAATCGGAGCGTCTGTTACGGGTACAATCTAGATAATATAACATCATTGTTGCTTGTTTCATTATTTGTTGTTAACCTTCCTAAATTTTGGTTACGAACATTCGTAAGTTTTTTTTCTTGTTGGGAAACCTGTTATTGACAATACTATTAGTGTAATTATTATTATTTAAAAAGTACTGTATACGCTGTTGGTTTTCTAAATAAAGAAAAATAAAGTAAAATTACATTAATTTCTCCATTTTTTGAAACTTCCCCAAAATTTAAGTAATTTTATTAACTTGTAACACTGGTATATTTATTCGTGCAGCGCACCATCCAGCGCACTGCGCACCACGCAACAAGCCAACAAAACGAAGCCTTCTCTTGCGCACGCACACAGACAGAGTGGTTAGTAAACACGTGTCTTAGCTCGTAGTAGTAGTACATAGCAAGCTGGCATAGACAGACAACAGTCGATTAGTCGGCGGGTGCAAGGCAGGTATAGCGCCTTGTGATACCGGTTGGACGACAAAAACGATCGAACGAACGCCTTCACAAAACGAACATTACTGCCTGTATATTTATTCTAAACTTAAAGTACTAAAAGTATTCATTAGCGATTTGTGTTGTGTTAGTCAGCTATTTCAAAATGGAACGTGTGTAATTTAAGACAAGTCAAGTGCACCACAACGGTATTGAAGAACCAGATTTAGTTTGATGTATTGTAAGAATCTGCTATAAACTCGTATTATAGGTGTGCATATTATAGGTGTATCTGTTGACTATATATTTTCTTTTGTCTTCCATGCCTCAACGGACACCACAAAAGGCTTTGGGTAAGTTTTGTTGTTTAGTTTACTTTATTGAAGGTTTGTACCTAGCTAGTAAGTACGTTTCATGACTTGTGGCATTTAGCTTGGTTATTAATGCTACTCTGATAATTAATACACTACATACATCTACCATAAACTAAGTTTAAGTATTTGTAAGTTGTTGTCAGTATCTGTATCGCGTGTAACTAGGGTTGCCAACTATACTGTTAACAGTATTATAACTGTTATTCACTACATTATACTTTACTTACACAAATACAAAATACTATTTTCAGCATCAAAATGCTTAACACTATTGTGTTAGAGTTAGACGCTGACGCTTATTTGGTCAGAGCTTACTCTCAGTGCATAAAATACCCTTCATTTTACTAAAATAAGTACTGTTTAATATTCTTCTTAGACCTAAACATACTTTATTTCTTGTAAAAAAAGTTGGCAACCCTACATGTAACATTAAACCTCTCCTGTTATCCTAAACTGAACCTCTTCTATGCGAAACTTTACTTAGGTAAGTACCACAAGCCAGACAGAAACACAAGTACACTTACAAATACAACACAATACAAGTTTTATTGTTATGATGCTCATTTTAGACTTCAAACGCCGACGGAAGTGCTCTTAAGTAATTATTATTCAACTCCGGTTATTTTTTTAAATTAAATTAAAAGTTAAGCAGGTAAACACCTACTACACCATGACTAAATACACCTAACGAATTAAGTTCACCAAGCTAGAACATGATTTATGCAGAATTCTTCAATGACTATAGTACATAACGTAAGTAGCTACATAATGTGATGTAGAGATGAAGTATTATTTAAAAAAAAAACCGGCCAAGTGCGTGTCGAGCCTCGCGCAGTGTAGCGTTTTGCGGACTTATTAGGAGACATATTATGGCCGTTATTGCTTCTTTTTTTTACATGGGCTCATAAACATAATATTTTACTTACTTACTTACCTGTTTTACACAACTTATTTATATCCAAGGGCGTACCCAGGTGGGGGGGGGGGGGGGGTCAGGGGAGGTCAGCTGCCCCCCATGGAGATTGTATGCTTTACAAATATATTATGCGTAAACTTTTAAAAAACCTCACTGAATCGAATCACGGTGGGTTACGTAGGTAACTCATTATAGTCTTTCGTTGGTATTCTCCCCTTCCCAATTCAGTGGGCAGAGAATGGCAGCCCCCAGACGGATTCCCTTTAATTTACGTACGTCCTATTAGTCGGGCGTAAAATTTTATTCAAATCAATTTTCTACTACTTACAAGATTTTTTCAATTTTAATTTTAGAATTACTAATGTACCTAATCAAGTGGAAGTCTGTCCTGACTGGACCTGGAAAATGTGATCTTGTTTGTTGTATGTTTCGCGTAGGTGTCTTCGTGTAGGGTGTATGACAAAATAAGTGCGGGAGATCCGATCTAAAAAAAATATATTGCTGGGCCACAAACTGGGTACGCCCTTGCTTATATCAACGAAAATTATACGAATTATTCCTTTTTACTTCTCCAAGTACATTTAATAAGCTGGTCGGTCAATAGTCAATACCCGTTACCTTGTTTGTAAAGCCTACCCATCTGTGATAGTTTCCCTTTTATCAAGTTGCGCTATTTGTACAACTATCGTGATCTTTTGCACAATTTGGCTGGCACTTTAAGTATAGTATTAGTACGAATATCGCAAACGTGGCTGTTACGAAAATCGCTGCGTCTTTATATAGCGAAAATTAGGGAAAATAATACTTTTCGCATGGACGCAATTGTTCGATTATAAAACCCTATGCTCAGTTTGTAGCCATCAAGTTGACCTATCAATCGACGTATTAATAAATTAAATCGGTCAAGCGGTTTAAAAGAAGGAGAATTAGCATATTTTTTGCATGTTTTTTCAATGATTTAAATATTTATTTTCTCCTAAAGTATAAGTACAGACAACAGCACATCAACCTACCACAAAACGTCAAATTTTTTCGATTGATATTGATCTCTAAGTGGCGGATATAAGGTTGAAAATCAATTCAGTAACCATTAAGTTTTTGGTTAGGTTGACCTGCCGTTGTCTGTACTAGAAACAAATCATATGCTCAAAATATTGTGTTTGTTTGGTCAATTTTTAGCATGTTTTTCAAATATTTTTCTGAAAATTTGGGTTTAAGTAGTTGGCTTTTGCGACTACACTCGCCTTAGAGCTTAATATTTCGCAGACCGATCCCTTAATCGCAAAATGGTTTGTATACACTCGCAATATTCTTGAACGACCTACCCAACGACACCTCACCACAACGCTACAGACAGCGAGAAAAAAAACATTCCAATTCTTCTGGACTTCTGGACTTGAGCTATGCTGAAACGAAAAAACTACTGTTAGTAATAAAATAAAAGTACATAATAAATAAACTACACAAGAACACACTCAAGCTCAAACACTAACTCATACACACACACCTATACATTCATATACACATACGCACACACCCAAATTCACTCATCCACACTCATATACACCACACACACACAGTCAAATACAAATACATACAAACACACACACACACACACACACACATACAGTGCCAAAAACTCTAAATAAATAAAATAATAATTATAGTAAGTAAGAAAAGTTCTATGCTTATGCTACATCATAACTTTTTTCTGTCTATTGTCACAACATAGTTTAACTACATTTTCAAGTATTCCGAGGTGGTGGGATCCTGATGTCCTGTAATACAGGTATAATAATATTACCTAGCATAGGCATCAGTCTCACACAAAAATATAATATGCATATAACTGGAAATTATTCTCTGTACCTATTACTGTGTTTTTTGTAATGAGAAAATAAAGATTTATTATTTATTTAAGTGTAGGGGGGGAGGGGAGGTATCCAGGTAGTCTAAGCTACGCTGTAAAGAAACAGACAGACGGACGGACATACGGAACCCTAAAAACGTTCCTTATCTCCAACCATTTGAACTGACCAAGATAGTTATATAAGGTAAAGTACACAACATTAGTAGGTAGGTATACAATATTATTTTAACAATAATGTGACTGGACCAAAGCAATCAAGTATGATAGATAACTTGTCAAGTTTGTGGCGGCAGGGTGAGGCATTTGGGCTTGCTATGCCATGATATCAAGTACTTACACAAACGATACAAACCATCTTGAACAAAAAGCTTAAAGCTTACCAAACGAGTTTTGGGGCCTAACCATGAACTCTGAAGAGTACCTACTTAAATCAGTGTTGATTTAACTCAATCAAACTTTACACAGAAAACACAAAACAAAGTTGAAGTAGGTAATACAATTAAAAAGCTCATAGTTAGGCTTACCGCTTACCATAAGCTCTAAAACCAGTCTTACTTTAACCTTGTTTTATTATGACGTTAAGGTAACATTGCTAAGATACTGTTAAATGTTCATAATTATGGCACTTAGGCCCCTGATCTTTCTAAAAATCTTTATATTTTGTAGACCCACAAGGACTTTAAATACAAGTCCCAATTAGGACCTGTCCTAATACAACCTTACCCTAACACTACTTTGGTCACTAATGTCGTGCCTATTTTCGAGGGGTCCCAAGATATTTTAGTTATTCTAAATGAAGTGTACACGACATTATGTCCTTCTGTCTACAGTTTGAGTTGTGAACTGTAAAGCGTATCTAGTCTTTTTCCTTATCACCCTTAAACAGAGGTAAACCAACAGAACTAATTAATCTATCTACTACCTTTAGGTTAGGTAGGTGGCTTACACTTACCGTTTGGGTTTCCAGGGCACGGACTCGTTACCAGATGGCAGATAAGAGTAAAACAACACTCCGTATGACACGGCGGTGAGGGCGATTGACACACATTATGAGACCTGTGAAAGAGGCTAGCTTAAGCTGTCTTCTAATCTTCTTCTTCAGTCGTGTTATTAGCAATTCTAGACAGACTCCGACCAAAACTCGTAACTTCTACGACATTTTGTGTCGCCCTGTTTAGGTCCTTCTTCGTGCAGGTTTGGGGACACAAAGGACAGGATAGAAAAGATGGTTCTGTAACACAGTCACTTCCAATCTGCCGTTCGTTCCTTAATCCCTACTTTATTAAAATTAGTCTCAAGAGGTCGTATCTCTATACGGAGTCGGTTTATAACGCTATTAGATTGACCTAGGGTGTTTATGCTCAGGTGGCAGGACGTGTTCAGTAGACAATATGAAAAAGAATGGGGAGAGGACCAGAGCTAATTTTTGAGCGTCTTTTGGCTGAGTGGTAATGCGTCTCAGGAAGATTTTTCAGTTCTGTAATTTTGCATCGAGTACTTGGTGGCCATGAAAGGGATACTGTGAGTCGGTCTCCTGCATCTTATTTTCTATGAATGGCACACTTAACATCCCTCTCTTTTTCACAGTGTTTTAGTGTTCGGATAGAATAAGGGTCTACCTTACTAATGTCACCAAGGTTGAGAATTAATTGCTTCAAAACATTCAAAGTAGGTGATGTCTTAAAGACTCATTATTCTAATGACTGTGGAATGGACCACAGACAGCAATTATGATGTTAAATACCTACGTTTAGAATGTGTCACTGTAATCTCTATCCTTGGAATCGATAATTGTGTAATACCTTTATTTATTTGCATGATTGCATTTTAAACCTCTGGCACTGTACAGTAGTTAGTATGAAAGTATTTTATTTAGTAGCTACAAGGATGCTTATTTATACTTCGAAATAAAATCTGTGATCTAGAATTGCGGCAGTTTTATGAAAAAATAAGACCTCTTTCAATAACATTAAGAAACTTAATAGTTGTCTCTTTTCTTCTGTAGTACAAGTAGTGATACGAAAGCGAAACACCATCAGAATACTGCATTGGCGCAATGCAAACTGACAGTTATCGGCTTGTGGTAAAATGATTGCATTTTGTCCCAAATAATTAGCATTCTTAGTTGGTTTGTTAAGTGAAAAATTAAAAAAATCTACTAGTACTAGTCTTATTTCAACTATGTGTCGGGTGCTTCGACTTGAATGTGAATAGCAATTTATTTAAATTTATAATTGTGTATTCTATTTCATATTATTCAGCTTTGAGGAACACGACTAAGAAGAATTGTCTATCAAACAGAATAGATACTAAACTTATTCTGTTAAATCATTTCAAACCCTTGTAGTGCAAAACCTTTATTTTGCTTTTACGATGCTGCTGAATGTTACTTACAATTAATAGAAAACCTACATACATAACTCGCTTGCTATGCTCATAATAATGCATAATTCATTATGATTCCTATCTGCTGCATTTTTGGTGGGACCTATACAAATGGCAAATGGTGATGACTCAAAAAATGACTCAAAACAAATAATGATTCATCAAGTGATTGGAACGAAAAGGTTTCCTTTTTAGAAAAGATCAAACTATTTACCTAAGTGAAAGGAGATTATTATAAACCTTCATAACTAACTTACCTAAGTCTAGTAAATAAGCTTGTAATATCTTGAAAGATTATAAATCAGAACGGAAAAAATATTAACTGGGCATTGCTCTAGATATGAATATTGCATTAGCCACCCAGCCTGGTTACTAAGGTACACCTGAGACCTGCTGGTTGCAGATATGAGCACGATTGCATCACTGGCCAATGCAACAACTGCAATGCTGATTGCATTTAAAAGTTTACAGACCTACTGTTTGCTCTGTACCAAATTAAAATTAATTTTGAGCCGTCCGTTGACCTACCTTAATACTGGTTGGAAAGATACAGACTGAGACTCGCGCGTTTTGTTTTTTTATATTTATTTTTAACATGCTGGTTTAAAACGCTGTTACTCTGTGGCTGTGGAAATTTTCGTCAATCCATCTCGGCCTTATCAATCTTATTATAGAAGAGAGAAAAGAAAAAGCCTGATCGGCGACAGTTTCATTAACACCTTTTATAATTAAGAAAAAAAGCCAATTGAGCTTTAATTCTTGTTAGTATAGCAACTTTAGTAGGTACTTTTGGTCTAGTTAAGTAACTGTGACTAAAATACTTGTACATACCCATTTAAATTTTAACTGATAGAATGTAATACCCGTGTACCTACATGAAACAATGCCACAACAAATGGGTCCCATCCATCTCACGTCACATTACTGCGTTCATAAATCATTCTAGATGACGCTATTAAAAAATGCAAAATAATATTCTTTAAAAATCTAGTTTCCCAATACTGCTCGGCTCGTAGTAGCGGTCGCATTACGTATGCAGCGCAGGCCGACGCATGGACGCCGCAGGACATTGCACCCGACCTGCTCCTTCCTTTCCTCGCGTCTTCTGTGCCCACAGCCGCACGGTATCTATCGCCAGTCGCCACGTATAGCTATTGCTAAAGTATGACCAAACCTGTATCACGTTATTCGCTTAAACCGACCACTTTAATGAGAATCCCAAACGCCGGATGGTAAAGTGACAGATTAAATAATGTTTACCACGTTAAACGACGCGCCGTTCAATTAATCAACTAATAAGCTTCTTGAAAACTAGAATAATAAACAAACAATAAAGTTTATCTTAAAAAGTGTCCTTAGTCCTCAACTCCTCACTAAAACCATATTTCGGATTATTTATCTGAACAAGAATTAACTAGGTAAGGTACCTACCAAATCTCTAAAGATAACATTAGTATGTAGGTAATTAGCTGAGAAAGTTAAAATTGAACTAAGTAGCTTTATTATTATTTTTAGTTAGATTGCCCTCAGTGCCTGACCTCTCGACCTGAATATGTGCTGAAACCAATATCGTGCGATCGACTGCCACACAAAATGATAACTCGTTCGGTTACAAACAATACTGATCTTTATTTTTGACTAAATAGAGACCATCAAGGCTCTAAGTGTACCTTCTTCTTAACTTAAGCATTCTATTATTTTATCACAATGTTAGACATAAATAGAACCTTTCCTTTAAGAACTTACGTGCTATTATAGAGTGTAAATATTTTTGCTAGAGTAGGTCGTTGTTCAACTGCCCATCACGTACTTGAACGGTTACAACAATATCATATTTTGGCACACTGGTTTCAATAACCAAAAAAAAATGAAACATAGCAGTAAATTAAATGCAAATGAAATCCAATTCTTACCTTCAACTGTTGTTTATTAACATACTTAAAAAAATTACTTTTAACCGTAGACAACTCATTCAGACAGTCAAATTGAATGAGTGACTGATTCATCGCCAGGTAACTCTTATTCAACGAATAAAATTAACGGTTTGACACATTTTCTCTACAAAAACTGTCAATATGTCAAACTTACTCTTCACTTAAAAGATATCTGGCTATTGAAAAATCGGAATTAAATGAGAATAACCTTCAATTTATTCAATATGATAAATTGAAGGTTATAATACTTATAATATTCGTTTAGACCGAAATTGTAATAATTTCGTTTGACCATTTCCTTTTCTTAACTAATCTGTCGATGTAGATACATGATGATTAATTTTATATTACTTAGTAGTAAAAGTAACTGTAAACAATGCATAAATGTTATCTAAACCGTACATCCATCTATCTATAATCACGACTTAGACAGCAACCACCAACTGGTACATTCCGTTATTTCCTACAAATCGACGCGCATACTAACACCTCAGTTCCTTTAGCATACTCACAGAGCAAATATCAACCTTCTATACGACCTAATAAAATAAAATATGTTATTTTAAATATCGTTGCACTGTGCATACAGTGCAGCGTGTCTATAAAGTTGCAACCTTTATTTTCTTCGCCAAACACTACGTGGGTCAAACTTAAAGTTTTTAGAATAGGCATATATTTAAGAAAAGCCGTCGATAAATGTTTATCAACCGACTTCAAAAACGGAGGAGGTTATCAATTCGACTTATTCTTTTCGTATGTTTTTTAAATTTCGAATTAGGAACTCTTTGGGAATCTGTAATGAATTTACAAATTGGCGGCTATTTAAAATATCTCTATCGTGAGTCGAAAATTCAAAATGGATTTGACTAGAGACAATTTTCGCTCAATGATTTATTATTACGATTTTTGTTGCGGTTTTATTCAACAACAATGTTACAATAGACTTTGATTAGCATTTCATGACGAAGCCCCTTCCCGTGCCACTGTTTACAACTCGTTTAATGAGTTTAAACGTGGTCGAATCAAACTCACTGATGTTTCCTGAGAAGGACGTCCTTCTACGGCGACTCTGAAGACATTACAAGTGTACAAGACGGACACTCCTTAAAAGCTGACCATATACAATAACTTTTACTATGGGAGCAACGTCGAAATGGTGTTTTTTTTTCAGATGCTCCATACAGTATTATCGAGGTAGTGAGTAAATTTGTATAAAGCATCAAAAATTTTTTTTTTCGATTTTGATTTGGCTTCCATAGGAAAAGTTGTTGTATGTGAACAGCTGATTACGTGGTTTCAAGGAGTGTCCTATTCTTTTATACACCCTGTAGAAGGGTGACATAATCAGATTCGGACAGATTTTGGTATTGTTATGAGTCAAGTACATAAAGTCTTACATAAGCATTTAGGCGCTAATAAGCTTTGTACTAGATACCTTTTAATTTGACAGATACTCAAAAATACCGTTATTTGGATTGGTGCCCCTAAATGCTTTAAAAATAGTATGATGGAGGTGACTCGAATGCTATAATATGTCATGAAAGCTGTAACTGCTGAAAATAATAATCGAAGATTTGCCGACGAAAGTAAAGAAGGGCATAAGTCAAGGGAAAAAAATATCTCTTCATTCTTTGGACGGACGGGCCATTATTTCGCCACAATTGTCAGGCATTGTTTACCAGTTGTCTTGAAAAATGTTAAATAGCGGCTCTCAAGAAGCAGTCTCTCCTACCACGACAAGACAACGTTCTAGGTCAATCCGCCAGACGGAATAATATTTGTCTATCAAATTATAAACCCTGATAAAAATATAGTTTTATAAACGCTGAAGATGCCTTGGCTGCCTTGCCTTGCCTGACCACTGTTTTAGTGAACGGTTCCATCGCATGTGCTGGTGGTTAGAAATGAACGGAGGCTACTTCGAAAAGCAATACAATTTTTAGCAGGTTTCTACAACTTTCCGTCTTTTACAGTACGTAGGTAGTAGTAAATAACCTAATACTCAATCATGGTTAGCCCTGTACTTATAATACCAAGGTATTTAAACATCTCATGATCATGATGATGATGATTTTATCACCTAAGTGAGGCATTACGCGTCGGGATAATTCCAAAGTAGAGTTTCTTAACTTACTGACCAATCATCATGTGATATTATACGCCAATTATTTGTCACACCTCTATTCTACAAAAATAACTAAGAGTAAGAGGCGACTAATTCCTGTAGCACGAGACGGGCAGCAGCATCTTTGTGCGAAATCTCATAAAAACTGCACTCGCCAAACCGCCTGACAACAACGATATTAATCAATATCGTTGCCTGACAAGCGTGGCGAGTATTGGCAATCCCCCCTGATAATAGGTCATTGGGGGAGGCCTGTGTTCAGCAGTGGACGTCCTATGGCTGAAACGATGACGATGAACTACAACTAGAAAATATTGGTTATTATTTATTTCTTATTGGGTTGTTAATTGACTGATTTTGCAACATTGAGTAAACTTAACAGAGATATGAGTCACCAAAAACCTGACTCTGTCTTTGAACAGTGGGTAATAAAGATGTCATTGTGTTGTGCCCTCGGTCAATCGATCGTTAAAATCTTATTTGAAGCTAGCTCGACATTGGCGAGCAAAGAGTTCGATCGAAACAAACATGTAACAACACAGATTTTACTACACGGCACGGCGTAACGTGACATGCTTGCTGCGAATGTTACATTACACCCTGTAACGCCTAATCAGTACCCACCTTAAGACAGAGTGGACTCTATGTTTTATTATTGTTTTTATTATGATTTTATGTATTATCAATGTGAGCCATAGATTAACAAATTATCAACTAGTTAAAAAGCATACCAAAATATTGGTTAATTTTATGACCACGTGTCTGACGGAACCGGAACACAGTGGACACAACACAACATGGTCCTGTGACCTACGGTAGGCTTCGTCCCCACTCTACCCGATCCCATCTCTACCCGTTTTAAAATTACCTAACAAAAAATCCCAACTCTACCCTATTTCATTCTTGCTTAAAGAAAAAAGTAAGAGTACAGTAAAAATTTAGTTAAATCGAAAAATGTTTAAATTATGGTACCTAATAATTATGATTAGGATGACGACGTTTTGAGAGAAATTATTAAGCTCGACTATTAGCAATTATTTTCTAGAATAAATATTGAAGATAAACTATGTTCCTAAGTTTCTAACACAATCTGTGATTTTGCATGATAAGTAAAAAATTAATCTCCCCAATTAGGTACGCTTCTTGATAAGGATTCCTTAAGAATAGCAGTGGCTCTGAGACTGGGAAGCAAGATATGTGAAGCTCATCGCTGCATTTGTGGTGTAATGGTGGAGGAAAACGGCCACCATGGACTAAGTTTTCAGAGAAGTGCGGGGCGCTTCCCGAGGCACTATTCTATCAATGAGATTGTACGTCGGGCCATGGTATCAGTCAATATTCCATGGGTCTTAGAGCCGCCTGGTTTGTCGCGCACAGATGGAAATAGACCCGACGGACTTACATTGGTTCCTTGGCGGAGAGGACGCTGTCTCTTGTGGGACGCAACATGTGTTAGCACTTTTGCTACGACCCATTTACGGCACACCGTAACATCAGCAGGTTCAGCGGCGGAAAATGCCGCCAAGTTAAAACATGACAAGTACTCTGCTTTGGAGTCCATGTATGATTTTGTGCCGATCGCTGTGGAGACGGCTGGGCCCTGGGATGATGAGGCACGCGAGCTTTTTAAGGAGTTGGGACGACATTTTAGGGAAAAGGGTAATGATCCCCGCTCTGGGTCTTGGTTGGTTTAGCGGGTCTCCATAGCTATTCAGCGAGGCAATGCTGCTAGCATTATGGGGACCTTCGGATCGGGCGGGGCGTTGAGTGGGAATCCAGTATAGTGAAGTAGTATGACTTTCAAAATTTTGTTTGTTTTAAGATTTTTGTTTGACGACGCTTATTGCTGATATAATTTTATTTTAATTATGCATAATGTGAATTGATATGTAATATTGTATGTTGGATAATAAAAAAGATGGGATTGCTTAAGTCATTCTACAAATGATATTGATGATGAATGTAGACAAAATAAACCCGTTATCATTGAAAAAAAAAAAATTGGACTACATCACATACATAATACTAAATACGTAATTTTTTTAAATTTCTTTTTTTTTGTGATAATAGTGTTATTATTACTTGAGTTTTGATTAAAAAGTTTTTAATCAGAACTCAACATATTTTAAATGTTGATTGTTGTTATTGGTGATAAAAATGTTGGTGATCAAAGCATTTTTATATCGTTTACACGTTTTTCATTTTGACTGTTTTTGTAATCATATCGGGTAGAGTTCAGATTTTTTTGTTAGGTATTTTAAATCAAGTAGAGATGGTGTCGAGTAGAGTGGGGACGAAGCCCCTACCTTATTGGAGTCTAAAATTGAATAAATAAATAAATCATTTATTTGAATCACAAAATGTACGCGTTTTTTTTATATAATACGTTTTTTGTTTTGCGCAACCAATTAAAAGTACTTCAACTTTTATTGTCTAATCTAAAAGGTATGTTTTCAAATATTATAAGTTTAAATTTTAGAGGGTATTTTGAATATAAAACAAAAAGTCAACGCCAATCATTGCCTATTAGCAGTTAACGGATAATTTTATTAGATATACCGAAATAGTTTCGAATTAGGGCTTGTAATATTCGTCCATTTTTACTATTCGAATATTTCAAATAGGTAGTTCAAAATTCATTATTCGAATTTCAAATAATACGAATTTTTTGAATAATTTTCATCTAAAGAACAAAATGTTTTTAAACTTTAATATATTCGTGGGTTTTAAAAACTTCGATTACATTAAATCAAATTGTTTCCACAATCACACCAATGAGCTAGCCCCAAACTAAGCAAAGCTTGTACTATGGCGACTAGATAACGGATAAACATACTTAAATATTTTTATAAACATCCATGACTTAGGTACAAATGCTCGTGTTCATCACACAAACATTTGCCCCTTGCGGGATTCGAACCCGCAACCGCTGGCTTTGTAGTCCGGAGCGCGGACCACTACACCAGACGGTCGTCGATATTCGAATAAAACTAATATTCGAATACCAAGCCCTATTTCGAATGTAACTTACAATCATTTCGAAAGACCTAGGCATTCAAATTTAAAAAATATCCTTTACAACACAATGAGGTCCGATATAAAAATGTAACCCTTAAAATAATGTTTGTTTGATTTTTTGCTACTTACATATGTTGGTATCACAGATATCTATGTACCGTACCGAATTTTAGCATTATAGATAGCGATTAATATAGTTGTGGTGTGAGTATAGGTACAAAAGATGTTTTAAACCATTTGGTTTTAAACCGTTTTTTTGGTTTAAAACGTTTTAAACCACATTTAGTGGTTTAATATTGGTTTAAATCGATTTTTCTATTAGAATGCACTAAGGCTTCAAACAAAGTGATCTGATTACACCTACTTCCTTATTTAGAATATTTTCTGGTTATGTACCTAAATAAAAAAATAAAAAGTTATAAAATCTAAAAAAAACAACTTTATTGCAAATACAAATTGCACAAAATCTACTAGCTCCATTCCATTAATAACATAATTTATTGAATTTTTTATTCATTCCTTATTATTTTTCATATATATGACGGAGGGCCGAGCGGGATCGGCGGAGAGCTTAGTTCATCTTCGTCCGCCATCTTGGATAGTGTGGGTGATGTTTCTTCGAAATAAACTCGCAGATTGATCACAAACAACCCCTTTAATCGATTTACTTAGTAATTCACATAAAATATGGTAACTCTATTGCGATGTAAACGGATGGCAATACGAAACGTGGAGAGTTCTGCGCTTGCGTCCGTTCAGTATGGCGGCTCACGTTAGTATGCCATTATAAACCAAGCACAGACCAATCCCAAGCGATGACAGCTGTCAATGTCATAGCTTGACGTTTCGCAAGGCACCATAGACGTAGACAGATGACAGCTACAGTTGACAGTTGACGTTTCGCACGATCGAAGCGCCACCTCGCCGACACGGCCATCCTGCCGCATCACACGTCCTCGTGTGTGTCTGAAAGAGAAACACACCACCAGTAGTCTCGTCATCGCTCGGTCATCTCTGACCAATAAAAACACAGTTACATAATCATCACATTTATTACAACTCTATACACAAACTCTTGAACGGACTGATCTCATACCTACTATGTACATTGATCATATGCCGTGTACACTAATCACATACTCGTACTATGTACATTGATCACAAACTAGGTACACTGATAACATACCAGGTACACTGAACACATACTGCCTTAGAAAATCAACCTTGAAGGATATCTGAAGTTCGGACTTTAAATCAAGTCTTAACACTCATCAGTACACAACTGAACACATATCGTGATTCTATGCAGTGCCATAGAATGCACACAACAAGACACATAAAACCTCCCTCGAGCATTATGTTCTCCTCATGCCTTTAACAACACAAGCAAAACGCCTCCCTCGAGCGTTATGCTACCAATGCCTCCATCGAGCATTGTGTCAACGTGCCTCCATCGAGCACATAAGCGAACAATGCCTCCGTCGAGCATTGTCCCCGCGAGCAGCTCCATCGAGCGCTCAAGTAACACCTCCATTGAGTGTTACCGAACTTAATCACGCGATGTGCCAGGAACTTCAGATACATGATCATCACTTTGATCAACCAACTCTTCTACAACCAACTGACCTTCAGGCATCCTTCTCAGTCTATCATGGGCTTACTTGTATGTCCTCTTAGAGTCTAACGCCTTTAACGAGTAACGATCACCATCTAACAACTCAATGACCTTAAACGGTCCCTTGTATTTCGGATCTAATTTCGTCTGCTTACGCTCCTCATTTTGTAACAAAACAAAGTCACTCACGAAAAATGTTACCAGATTAGCTTTACCTAAGTCAAAACGTGCCTTGTCGTATTGAGCATTGGACTGAATACTCTCGCAAGCGTGGTTACGAATTTGGTCCAGATCAACCGGCTCTTCGTTAACTGCTGTTACCAGATCTAGTGGTCTCGCTACTTTACCTATGAGAAGTTCTAGGGGGCTTGACTACGTAACGCGGTTATGAGTACAGTTAAGGGGTAACTGCACATCGGGAAGGGCTTCTTGCCAAGACCTATGCCTGACTCGACAGCCGTGAGCATATTTTTCAAAGAGCTCATAACGCGTTCGACCTGTCCGTTGACCCTACTACTACCCGTAGCAATCAGATGTAATTGTATGTTGGATGTATCACAGAACTCGCGAAATGTGCGGCTAGCAAAGCAGCGTCCTTGGTCCGCGATAATACGCGTAGGCGCATTAAATAGGGAGATAGCTAATTTTAGCTCGAATGCTGTTTTTAGAGTCGATTGGGAGTAAAGACTAGCAAGGAAAATTTGGTAAAAGCATCGATCAAAACAAAAACATACTCCTTTTTATCATTCTTGCCGCTCAATTTGCCTGTAGCATCTACGTGCAGAGTATGCCACGGAATAGCAAGCTTAGGTATCGGGTGAAGCTCGGCTTGAACTTTACCTGTATGGGTTTGAGAAATTTTGCGTGTGACACAGTTATCAACGAATTTACGGACATATATGGACATGTTTTCAAACCAATAGTGACTATAGAGTTTTTCCAGGGTTTTCTCCCAGCCCAAATGCATAAGGGACTCATGTGTGTTGTTAATAATAGACCATCTAAGTGATCTCGGCAAAATAGGCAAGCAACGTGTCGTTCCGTTGCGTTGGATCCTGCGGTGTAAGATACCGGAGCGAATCTCATAAGTTTTAGCGATATCATCGGGCAGTCCGTTATCGTTAATATCAGAAATTAACTTAGAAAGTTCACTAATATCAAGGTGCTGTTCCGCGAGTAACCAATTATTGGTTAACTCGGTGACATCAACACGTTTAGGCTCAATTTTCTCAATCGATTTTGGAATTGAGGGGGGCAGGAGGTTACGTGAAAAGTAATCTAAATGACGCATACGTTCATCTGATCTATGTACGACGTCAAAGTCGAAAGATTAAAAAACGTACTCCCGGTGCAAGATCGAGTTTTTTTTTGCGCGATGATTGTAACGCATTACAATCGGTAACGACTACAAACTTACGACCGTGTAGAAAGTGGCGGAAGTGCTTGACGGCATTTACAACAGCTAGTGTCTCAAGCTCATATGAATGGTACTTGGACTCGACCAGCCCTGACATAACTGTATTTTTATTTTACCCTTAACAATAAGCAAACTAAAATCACAATCTACTTGATCATAACACTCGTATCATACTAACTAAACATTATCAGACTGAAAGCTAGAAACAATACTTCGCGTTCAGTTAAACAGACTATCAGTGCTTCCGCTCTTTACCACTCTCACAGCGGTAGAATACTCTAGTGCTCTCTGCACTCTTTATCATCATTCTTTTTGATGATAGAATACCATTACCACTGACTGACACACTCAGCCACGTGGTAGAATACCATTACCACTGACTGACACACTCAGTCACGTGGTAGAATACACACATACAGCTTCAGCACTCTTTACCACCCTTGTGGTAGAATACCAACAAAACAACACAATGGCACTCGCTCAAACTACACAATCACAGTTAAAACTTTGACTACCAGTTCACTGAAACAGATAATGCAGTCGAGTTTCCATCTATCAGTCCGATACATAAGTCAACTGGATAATAAGTCAATCCAAATTACTTTAATTATTGTCCCTTAGATTTAGATTGAGTAATGTAAAGCTAAGTGAGGCAATTTCCGTAAATGGTTGTGTATTTGTACTTTCGTCGAGAGTAAAGTGCCTATAGCACATACCTAACAACTTCTAAAAATCTAACTTAAAAAGGCAATTTATGATTGGAGTCAAAGTCGTCCAAATCAAACGTGTAAAATTACAAAAATTCCAATCAAAAGAAAATCTACTCACTTTGGACTTTGTCTTGTCAAAACTAGTTTTGTCTTAAAACGCGTTAGCTACTGATGATTTGACACACTTGTAACTTATTCACCAACCATGCAATCAAATCTTAAAGCTCAATCTGACCCAGAGTCGTAATAAAATGGAATTTGCTCACCAGATTGTCCTAGAATCCTACTAGTGTAACCTCGGCGCACGAGTCCACACGACGCTCGGTGTGACGTAGACTCCAAGCAGGTGCTTTTACAACGCAGACATTGATGTGCTTCCCCTTGGATGAATCCACTCCCGCAGCACCGCTCGTTCCTTTCTTGTTCCGCTTCGGGCAGCTCGACGTGTAATGACCTTGCTCGTGACAGCGAAAGCAGGTGGTGGGGTCACATCTTCCGGAGGCTGACCACCCTGGTTAGAGTGAGGTGGCTTCGGCTGAAATCGATCCTCATGCGGCTTTATATCACTCCTCGATCGGCAAAATGATGACTAGTGTCCTAGTTTTCCACATTTGAAGCATTTAAGTTCATCACTTTATCGCTTTAGCTCATAGCTTTAGATTCATTCGGTCGGTTTCTCTTAGGATAAGAAACAGCCTTCAACTCGTTTTGCAGCTGTTTGCGGGTCTTGATGTCAGTCGTACACGATAGTCTCTGCACACGTGGTTTCAATTTGGAAGTGTGTGTCAAAGCAGTAGCAATTTCAATCTGCTCCGTGGTCAGGCCATTCCATATCAGTGACGGACGATATGAGAGTAGCAGCGTAGGCGGCTAAGCATTCGTTATCCCTTGGCTTTTTGTCACTCAAATTAATAAGAAAAGATGCAGGTGTGTCAGGACTATCATAGCTTGTCACAAAAAGCCCCTTAAAGTCGCTCCATGTCATGCCAGGAAAGGAAACCGAAGACAGCCAGTATGAGGTTTTTCCCTTGAGCTTGCGGCTTAAAGCAATCATTAGCGATGGTCCTTAACGCTGATCAGTCACACACATGTCCGCGGTTGTAATCCAGGCACGTGCGTCAGCAACTTTCCTCGTTGGATTTCCTCGAAGTCAGGTAGACAAAAATTACCACTCGAAGTGAGTGCACGCATTGCTTGTACCAACGCTAGGAAATTGTGGTTATGCTACTCCATTATAAGGTGCTATTTTTCTTCACTCGCTTCGCTTTCGGTAGCACGTGTTTCGATTTTACATTGGTCGTTATTAGACACACTATTGAATTTTCCACACGTACCGTGGAGCGTGCGATTACATCCCACTTCTGATGACGGAGGGCCGAGCGGGATCGGCGGAGAGCTTAGTTCATCTTCGTCCGCCATCTTGGATAGTGTGGGTGATGTTTCTTCGAAATAAACTCGCAGATTGATCACAAACAACCCCTTTAATCGATTTACTTAGTAATTCACATAAAATATGGTAACTCTATTGCGATGTAAACGGATGGCAATACGAAACGTGGAGAGTTCTGCGCTTGCGTCCGTTCAGTATGGCGGCTCACGTTAGTATGCCATTATAAACCAAGCACAGACCAATCCCAAGCGATGACAGCTGTCAATGTCATAGCTTGACGTTTCGCAAGGCACCATAAACGTAGACAGATGACAGCTACAGTTGACAGTTGACGTTTCGCACGATCGAAGCGCCACCTCGCCGACATATACATAATTTTAAAATGATGTTTTACCTAAAAGTTGTGACGTTGCCGTTCTGTAAGGTAAAATAATTTCATATGTATATTTGTAGTACAGCAAAATACATTCTGAATAGGTATGCAATGACTGAGCGCGAAATAAAAAACACAGCATACTATCAAAAATTTTAACACAATTTTTAATAAATACGCATATCAAGATTGTTTTAAGTCTATTTAATCCTAAAAAGTAGTAAAAGTATGATAAATAATATCTATCATACTTTAATAATATTAATATTATAAATAATATTCAAAAGGTACACCAACAGTACATGTATACAATATTTATAAATAACACCAATCATACATTATACACTTTTTATATTATTCTTAATAATTTCACTTAAATTAATAAACATGGAAAATGACTTAAATTTACCTACCTCTTTATCTTTATTGTGAAAGTATTACTAAGTTCATGTATTAAGTACTAACCACGTGGAACCACGGATTTTGGTTTAAAACTGTTTTTTGCAACTATAGGTGAGGTGAGTCGTTGACAGGCAGTCGAAACGCCATTGTACCCTAAAAAACCGGACTGACGCTGCAAGTAAAAGTCTTAAAATCATTAAATGTCAAAGTCACACTGCATGTGTACAACAGTTCGTAAATTAATTAATTAATTAACATAAATTGCAACAAACAGGACACCTACCACAAGACACAAAATAGACAAAAACGTTGGCAAATACTAAAAAGTAATTAGAGGTAATTACAGAAGAAGGCTAAGTAGTCAATAATACTTGTCTTATAGTCATTTTCTATATTGTGTGTGAGTGGCTTACTGCTGTGCATGTGGTAAGCTAACAATAAGTATCTGTAAAAAACAAAAAGTTAAACAAAGCAAACGAGTTGGTATTTTTTCTCGACAGCGCTATATTATGCAGCACTCGCTACATCCATGCTCTAGAGTCTAGCAGCATGCTGGCTTTCGCGCGACTTTTTTTTTCTTTTATAAGTCGCCAGTCGTGGTGGCAACCCACCCATGCAACAGCCAACTACGCCTGCCTTGCACAGAACCGACTGTATAGTTGTGTTGTGTACGTACCTACGTTTTAAACAAGTCGCGCACCTAGGTTGCGTCGAAGGCACCAACCATGAGCTCTTCAGACAGTGCATTACCTTACCTCAACCTTGTTTTGTTGTTTCTGGGTAGAGTTTGATGAAAAAACAAAACTGCTTAGGTACTGAAAAGAGTTCAGTTATCTACACTATCGTTGGGTACCTACTGTTTACTGTGGTTAGTCCTGAAGTTGCTGGAACACGCTACTGGGTGTAATAACTAATAATAATGTAATTATTTTATTTAGTAACGTGTTTTGTAATACTCGTACATGCGCGGAGTTTTTCAGATTTTCTCTCCTCTGTGTGCTTTTGTAGGAGAACACAATGAAATGTTTAAATATTTTTTGAGTTTTCGCGTTAGTGTGGGATAAGAGTCCTATCTAATCAATTATAAAAGTTGCACCAAAAAATGTTAAACAGTTACTTCTTGTCGACATTATTGCCGATTATTTTACTAATAAAACCTTTTAGCTAGCTGAAGGATAATTTAGGTCACCTTGTACCCACCGTGGCCTTATTGTATCGATCATTTAATATAATCACCATGATGATTGTGATAAATTATCTCTTGCCATGTTGGTTGAAAAATTCCATGCTAATGGATTGTAGTTGAAGTGTAATTAAACCAAATTAACGAAAGGGAACATACAAGTTAGCGATCCTTGTATGGATACAATTTTAAACACTAAACAGATTAATCTAATCGTTTATAATTCTTAGTTAACCATACAACTGGATAAAATAGCCGCACACAAATACTTAAGACTAGTTTACATAAGATACATTTCCAAATTCGAAATTCTAGTAAAACCTACACTTACACTACCTTTAAACTTTAAATCCTACTTTCTCTCCCTACTAGCCCTCCATGTTCGGGAGATTTCTGAAACGCATGGCATAGGGCCCGCAACCAGAAAATCGTTTTCATTAGTAGATAGGACCCGCATGCGATATGCCTAGAGGCTAAAATCAGTCATGAAATTTAATTAGGAAACTGGCTCTATAAACGCACAATATGTCATGGATCGACAATTATTAGAAAAAATAAATAAAAGCATCCTACCCTCGCAAGCTTTAGTTAGAATTAGATGAACCGATGAGCATGCGGGGAGTCTCCGAAAGCGGTAAGACGACCGCGTTATCATTATGACTTCCATTATTCGTTATACCGCATGCGGGGGAGTTACAAACTTATCGACCAATGTTCATGCTTCGCTTAAAGTTTAGACGAACTTTTATAGAGGATACCAACCAATGAAATGAGATGTAAACTTATTCTAGACAGCGCATTTTCCCGCTCTCAAGAAACTCGTTTTACAAACGCAAAACCAGACACATTATAGACAAACAAAAAGTTAGGCTTGTCGCTCTTTGAACTCCAGTCATTTGCATGACAGTCTGATCAGTCGAGGTTAGAGAGTTGTTGATTTGATAGATTATTTCTAATTCATTACACTTCGACTCAAGTTATAGGATCAGTGAAGAAGCTTGCCTTAAAATTTGTATATTTTTAATTTTTATTTGTCTATTCAGTTTAGCTACTGGTATGTCTATAATAATTGTCTAATACATATACCAAATTTCAGCGTTATAGTTCCTAAGATTCTTTGAATAACACAGTCATTATTTTTCGATCATTTGGAAGGACGAACATGACATTAAGAAACTATCAAATTCCATTGCCCTAAAATACTGACTTTGCAAAGTGATACATAAAAATTTAAATCTGCAGCTCTTGCTTAATGTGCAAAAATGTTTAATTCCACTCATGAGATTAACAATAGGTTGTTTAAGATTCCAGTTCAAGGTCAAAGTCACATACCGCCCACGCTTGCATATCCAAAACAGGATCCTAACACTAGTCGCCAAAACACAAAGTTCAGCAGATCATGTTCGAAATGTCATTCAGGACACAAAATTATTGACAGGGTTTGAATCTTATACACAACCACAATTTATCAATCTACTTGCGTATCGGGACTCCAGTTTGCGAGCCACATCCGTGTCCCTGTGGCAAGAAGGTCGACAGATTCGGTCTTCATGGTCTCTGTTGTCAGCAAAGTGCTGGACGTCTCGCCCGACACGCTGCGTTCAATGACGCCATCAGAAGATCTCTTGCCAGCATCAACGTTCCTTCCACGCTGGAACCTCGTGGGTTGGTCCGTGATGACGGCAAGAGACCTGATTGATGGTCTTACGCTAATTCCCTAGGAGAGGAGTAGGGCTTTAGTATGGGACGCAACTTGTGTTGATACTTTAGCCTCTTCTCACCTCTGGGTATCAGCTGTAAAAGCACTAAAGCAGAGTCAGCGAAAAAGCCAAGCAGCGTAAATACGAGTCTCTTGCAAGAATACCGTTTGTGATCGTAATGTTACTGGGAGCGGATCGACACCGGATTGCGACCATTGTCAAAATACGGGAATTGGACCTCGGATGAACACGACATTTCGCTACCATAAATGAAAACTTAACCAAACATGGTTATGCAACCCATTACATATTGCGAAAAACACTTTTTATTTAATCACTCCATTTAACAATATCAATTCTTTTCTACGTAACGTAATACGAGATAAGACGTCATAAAATATTTTTGTATTGAACTCTTCACTTTCACACGGTCCTTCCTTTATTACAGTTTCTTATTGTTTATATGGAGCTTATTTGGGTAAAGAATAGGAAGGCTAAGAATAAAAGTGAGCGACCTCGTCTACATTATAATAACACGCTTATTACAGTTTAAAAGCAAGATTACTTAACCGAAAGTGCCGAAAGTTATCAAAATTACACGTATAGTGGTTCTTGTCAATTAGGCAAGAACATTTAATTATTAACTGAATAATAATGATACTGTTATACCCAAAATTGGTTTTATTTATTTACTGGAAGTTTTAATATCGGTCATAGACAATATTAACAGAAGAATCTCCTAGCAACGCCTCAATAGTATGTTTGTAATTCTTTATGATTTATCTATAACAATATTAAAATGTACTTAGTTAAAGATCGAAGTCAAAGCATCGAAGATAATGCCCTTAATTATAATGCTTAATTAAATCCATCCATTCTCTACATGTTGTAGATGTCTGTTAAACAATATTTTGTATAAACGAATTTGATTTAAAAAAAATAGTAAGAAGTAAGGCTTGGGATACACACTAATTAATCGCGTGATCCTTATCGTTAACACGCTTACAAGTCAATAAATATAACTGTGCTACCGTTTCCTGTCGTGCATATTTTAATTAAATGACATGACCACATTAAAATCACTTTTTCTGTATCATTTACCAATTAGTTTTAATGAAACCGTAGCCTTGTCTGTGTGTTTAGAGAACGGTGATTGATCACAGTGGAGGTACAGGGCAGTATGCTCTACCTGTTTGTTTAAAGCTTGTCCGCCGTGTAAGAGCGACTGTCCTGGCAGCTTGCTGAAGCAGGATGGTGGGTGCAAGTTTAATTGAGTTTCCTGACACCTATGTAACACATAACATATGTAACACTCTGTAACACACTTTTATTATAGAGTTCCTGTGGCCACCTTCCAGCTTCATCATCAGACCCTGGATTTAAAGTACTAATAGATCACTTGTCACGAAAAATACAACGAGCCCCAATCTCGATGCGGTTACGTGTTTTGTTATAGAGTTCCTTAGGCCACCTTCTGACTTCATCATCATACCCTGGATATCATCTACTAATAGAGAACTTGTCAAGACAAATCAAACGAGCCCTAACTCGATGTTATTGTATTGTTTTAGTATTGAGTTGCTGTACCACCATCCGGCTCGGCATCATATCAGCTCGATAGCACCAAAATATTGCATTGTCACCGACTTTACATACGTGTCCAAAATTGCAGCTCAATCGAACACCGGGAAGTGAGTTCATTTTAAGTTGCAAAATTTCGAAAACTGAGTTTTTGTGACCACCTTCCGGCTCCATGATCAGATCAGCTCGATGGTACCTAAATATTGCATTGTCACCGACTTTACGTACGGAGGCCAAATTTCAGCTCAATCGAGCTGAAGTGGGTCAAATTAAGTTGGTAATTTCTAAAATTGTTACATACGAACATTGCAAGCTAATATAAAGCTTGTAATAAAAAAAATATAGGAATAAGCTTGCAAACTGACTGAATGTGACTCACATAGCGCATGACATGAGATATCGCGATTTGTATTCAATGCGATTTATGCCACTTGTTTGTAACTTAATTTGGAGTGAGCCTTCTGTATATTTTATTGCTGTGACTTAATCAAGGTGACAATCTGTGAACAATAATGGCTCTATTCTATGTACTCGTATATGGGCCCCACGAATATGTTTAACCTTCTATATTTACCTACTTCTTAATGCAGAAAGCTAAATCATGTTGAGTAGTGCCGTGTGAAGTAATTAAAACGAATATTATACATAAACATCTAGCTATAGAGCCCGGAAGCAAAAGACTAGTAAATCTAAAAACGAAGAAAAAATTGTCTAATGTTTAATTCAAATAGGTATTATTCTCACGTGTAATATTCAGTTAGCATAAATAAATGAGACATTAATCAACTTGAGACCTGTAGTTAGAAATAATAATAATCACATAAAATGTGTGTGTTTATAAAACTTTATTCGTTAATGCCTTTATTTATACGGATCTATGACTTCACAGTTGTTTATTTAAAGTCATCATCATCATTCGCCTGCCCTGTTCCCAGGTCATCTGAGGTCGGCGTAGTATGTCTTTCTGTTCCATGCAATCCGGTGACTCGTCATCGAGTCATTGACTCCCTTCTCAGTCATATCGCTCCTCACACAATCTATCCATCTCTTCTTAGGTCGTCCTCTACCTCTCCCTCCACCCATTAATACTCATACCTATCACTCTCCTCGTTAAGTGCTCCTCTTCCCTTCTCATCACATGTCCATACCAAGACAAACGGTTTCCTTTCATCTTTTCTTTTCACTTTTTAATTTGAAGTGTTATACACAAAACTTCTAAGTTGGATATTCTTCTAATCTAAGTTTATGGAGTCAAGATCTTTGCTTACTGAACACACGAAGTGATTCCACTATCTACTAAAGCGAGATGAGTACCTATTATAACTGTTTCTTACTTCCTATATAACACGTCGGCATTCGGCTTAGTTATACATTACACCAATAGTATCTTTAAACAGATGTTTTTTTTTTCGATTGTGTGTGTGAAAATATTTCGTAAAACGTTTCATCGTGTTATGAACTTATGAAATGGTATTGGATTGAATTACTAAAAGCAAAAAACTAGTCTAATCGTATAGATTTAATCTAAATATGATCAATTGCATGACCTGTTCAAGGTTATATAGGAAGCCACTAAATACAATGCAACTGCAAATTACCGTTTGACGGTGGGTGGCATATATGCCATAATACTTTTAACACGGTAGATCCGTGTTGGTTAAAGATCTAAAAGTATTATGGCATATAGGTATGCCACTGTCAAACGTTAAATTCTAAAAACTGTCATCTGATGTTTGATGCTAGCTAGTGCCACTTCCACTTTGCTGATCGTCTGATCAGCCGTGACGACAGTAGCCAGTTGCCTAAAAAAAAATAAGTTGAACATTACAAGAAACTATCTACAACAATGCATTTATTAACTTCGTCACGAACTTCACACTTCGTTAAATCGTTACCGTCTCAATGTCAGAGTAAATCATCGAATTAGTAATAAAAAGCGGAACGGTATATTGCAAAGAAAATTTTAAAAGTAAGAAAATGCTACCTGGGACAATTTTATCGCAATTTGGTTTACTTTAGTTAGGCCTTTAAAGTGTGTGGTATTGAGCTAATAAGGTAAGCTAGGTAACTCACAGTGATTGCAATGGTATATTTTCTACAAGTAACAGGTTGTTCCCCGCTAATATCCGGCTCCATTGGCTCCATACCTACTCTTAAATCTGGCAACAATGGCGTAAATGCACTTTGCCAGTTATTAATTAACTAAATGTACTTGTACGTACGTTGTATGTACGTACAAGTACTTATTATATGCACTGTTAACACGTTTACTTGTTCCTTCAATACCATTTTTGGGCCTTAAGACATAAAATTCGAAGGATGACAACATTTCTCTTTACGGAACTAGCTCAGTCGTTTATAGAGTTGAATGAAAAGAAAGACAGTGATATTTTAATCTTTATTTTCCATGATGTGTCTTATAACATCCAAAGTTTCCGACAGTCCATCTTGAAAAATGATGAAACCAATTTTTTTGGGTGCTGAATATTTAACAGAAGTTCCAATTCTATGGTAAGGACTGGGGCATTACCACGAAAACTTAACAGTATCGAAACAGTGTTGTAAGTTTGTATCGATAAAGTAACATTGCTGCGAGATGTTATCATGTTAGACAATAACTTAATAGATCACCTTGTTGTTTAAAACGTGACTAGATATGGCACATGTTGAGTTTAAAACGATCCAGTTTACCCGTAATCAATACTGAATAATGAGCTAAATAGTTAATTCGTTGATAGTTATAGCTATCTAAAAGTTTTTTCCTGAGTGACAGAAATAGGTAAAACTAAGTAACAGTTTTTAAAAGAAATTAAATGATTAGTCGCTGAATGCGCCAGAAGGAGGGTGGGTTATGTTTTTCGAGAGTGTATAATTTTTTGGCATGCTCTGCGGCCTGAACGGCTCGATGGATTTTAGCTTGAGAGGTGTCGTAAGATTCGTATTTACTGTAAGAGTGGCACTGAGTATATTAAAATATTAAAAAAACGAAATGGCGGATTTTTGGCGCCAAATTCAAATGTTTGGCACGCTCTGCAGCCTCAACGGGTAGCTTCAGAAGTGTCGCTAGATAACTTACTTTACCTAACCTACCCAATACATAACTTTCATACCAAAATATAGACTAAGAAACTTAAATATTAAATACAAAGTGCAGATGGGTTTGATGCCACCTGCCGCAAATTGAATCTTTAAATCTTGTTTTCGTCCTTTTAGTTCACTTTTTATTTAAGTAGTTTACTTTTTACGCAGTCGGATTTTCAGATTTTTATAATTTTGTTTATTTCATCTTTCTTTTTAGTGTTCCGTATCTCAAAAGTAAAAATTATTATTATTTGATCACTTCGTTGTCCGTCTGTGTCTAATGTCAAGACCGTTTTTGCCAGGAACTCGTGGAGGTATCAATGTGATATTAATGTTAAATATTCGAGTCTGCGATCTCTATAAGCCGTAAAAAATCAAACTACTAAGTCAACGCTTTCAAAAGATACAGCAGTATATGCCGCATTTTTGATACTCGCAAAGGAATAAAACACTAGGCTTAACATAGAGTACTTTCCGTTGACCTAGAATTATGAAATTTGGCAAGAGCAATGTCTTGCAGCACAAGTAAAGGAAACGTCTGAAAACCATACAATTGTATTTACCTACATTACAACAAAAATAAAACGAAACAAAATCGATAAAAGCGGTAAAAGTACTCAGCACTCGATTCGCGTCAGGGACATAATTATATTTTATAAGTTTACGGAACCCCTGGTTTTATTATTAGTTATTTTACTTTAAATTGATTAGCGTTTAGGCAAATAGTTTTACATTTAGGTTACTTACAATTTTTATGTTTGATTTGTTTACACAATGTTGCGTATGAAATGGGCGAAGATTAAATTCTAGCAGAGTCGTGATGTTTATTGTCAGTTGTATTGTAACATCGGTAATAAAAGCCATGTCCAATTTAGTATCGTTTATTATGATGCAATTTTGCAATAGAACTAACGTTAACGCAGAACAAAAGAAATGGCACTCTAGAGTTATAAATAACACTTGCTTTACTTTACCCGATCACTTTTTATGATTTTAATTTTAAGTCTTGAAACTCCCAGGATAAACCAGACTTAAAGAAATATTATGGTAGCTCAATATTCATTTTATAAACGGGTGAAATTTAAAGAGTAATTACAAAAACATATATGAATCATTTATGTTAAAAAAAAGAAAAAAATTATACGCTAGTTTTCGAGAAAAACGCCAAAAACTATTTGGATTTTAACGTAAAATAAAACAACATTATATAAACAAAATTTGAATACGATAAGCATAATGCAAATTTTACCAAGTGCAACGTAAGAAAAAATAACGTTGACAGCTGATGCATCACAAAAGGTCGAATTAGGGGTAAGAATTAAGCGATAGCCATAACAGGGCTCCACTCATTTTTGGAACGTAAAAAATTGGTATAAATTAAAAAAAAAAATTGTCACTGACGAAAGGTATTTATTTAACTTTATTTACAAGAATTGTCACCCATCGCTAATAAGTAAAACTCAAAGTAGAGTGGCATAAAATATTGTGACTTGTTTCCCTGTGTATAAATCACAGTGTCCTTCAAAGTCATGTACCTACTCATATTCTAAGCGATGATGACAGCCGACAACGCAGCCTTTACCGAGTATAGTTTCAAAACTATAATCAAAATCAGACTACCTTTACAGTTTGCAGTTGTTTCCGCACATATTCGCTATTAAAGTTTCTTCTATCTAATGTCACCCGAACCACCCAGCGATACGGTGGTATCAGATGCTCGCTAAAACACCATAGACAGCCATTGTGCAGCCATGGGAATGCCCTGCTATGGGAAGGTGAGCTTGTCATAGTTCCAACGCATTATTATCGACGTAACTGTTGTCTATTCAACGAACCAGCTTAATTATGCTGGGAATACTCCTAATGGTAATGAGCCATGCATTCTCGCGAGTCAATTAAATAAAATATTTTTCAACGAAATGGAATGGAATGAAAAGTATTTTGTAAAATTAAATCTTTTTCGGTTAAAAATGACCAGCTCATAAAAAAAAAAGATAAAAAGACCTTAGAGGCCGTCCTAAAAATCGTCTTATTTCTTTCTTAGTTTTATAGACGTGAATGATACTTGAAACAAAATAATATGTGATTTTGAAAGATTTATTCTTACTCCTGCATGTGGCGCAAATGGATTTTTCAAATCATTTCAAAAATAGATACTATCCTTATTTCAGAAAAATGACGTTCGAGTTACGTTTGAACATCTGTTTACAAAAGACTACAAGTTATCCTGACGATTTGATTTTAACATTTAATTGAAGATATGGTCTATTTGCACATGGGTTGAATACTTTTTTTACTTTCTTACAAAATATAGCAGAAAAAAAAATTTAAATAACATATCTTTTAGAAATTTCCATTCAAATTTCTTTTTTTTTCTGTCGTTACGAACAATAACAACTTTTATAAGATTTAAACACTACACAATAATCTTCAGGTATACTTTTAAAATAATATATTTTTTATTTTATATAAAAAAATACTAAACCTAGGTCAAAATGAACTATAAAATCAAGCGCGCAAAACCGATCGTTTTTCAGACCAAGTAGGACGTCCACTACCTAATAAATTATCAATATTATCTTGTAAAAGAGCAACATTGTTGACGCTTCATCCCGCATCATAGAGGCACACAAGCATAGAACTGCACTTCAATTGTGCACTGAAATTTTTGTGCACGGCCTCTTAAAAAGAAATGGCAGCAAGTGGTTACATAACACGACACATAATAAATTACAATAAACCGGTCACCAGAGATCTAGCCTTGTGGTGTGTCAGGGAACAATGAAGCACAGGATGCTAATAATAATATGCCAACTGCATAAAATATACAAAAATATGAAAACCGACTTTGACAAGTTGATCGGGCAATAAGCAGATTTAATTTTTTCATAGGCATACGTGTTTCATTCTCTTTCATATCCTACCAATACCTTATTTTTTGAATTCGGTAAAAATGGTAATCATATATTATAGCATTAGTAATATTAAAGCGCAGTCTGCAGTAGGTACCTACTTGTAAATCTATGGAGCTGTTAAAGGGATAGTCCGCAATCTGTCCGTTGCATTTACTTTCCTAAAAGACAGTCAGGTTATTAAGTCCAAGGGTCTTGTAAATCATATCGGCTGCTTTGATGAACGTGTCTCAACTGTCAATAGTATTTTATTTCGCGGATGCTACCGACAAAATTATGTTTAGTAAGGTGCTGATAACGCAAGGAGCCAAGTCTGTTTAAGATGAAATACATACATAGTTACAACATTTTTATAGCGCAGACTACATTCTAACGACATTCTTGACTAGTCAAGGAACGACGAATATGGTAGGCCGCAAAAACAACAAAGTCTAATGAAAATATTTCTGCGTGTGATTTATCTGTATTTATTTGTATTTGCATTTGCGCGTGGTCCCTTGAGCATTGTGCTGTCAAACTCTTTTAAATGATTGACATTATTTGACATGTAACATTTAAGAGTGTTGCAGCATGGTTAGTATAAAAAAAAATCGGTAAGACATTATTTTATGCATGTCAGTTGGCTCTACAAAAAGACTAAACTATGTTAGCAGTAATAAACAAAAAAATTAGGTAGCTACCCCCTACCTAATTTTTTATATATGCATCCTAAAAATTAAATATATATATTATAAAAGATATGCATCTTTTAACACTTTAAATTTTGAAGGAATTGTACTACCTAGTTAGCCAAAGATATGGATTAATCAATTCTATCCCATAACTAACACCAATTTAAGGAAACTCGTGTATTAGTTAGCACAGAAAACTGATCTTGAGGATAGATAACACGTCAATCTTTATCAAATAACTGCTGCTACGTTAATACTTCACGTAGGAAAGCAAGAACTAGACAGTTCAGTTTACTGGTCCGTTGAGAACAGACGCCTTCACAGTGAATACCTCGCGAGTGCGAACCGGCGACCGTGACGACGACCTTTAAACTTTTTAATTTTCAAAACAATTAAACCGCCTGCGCCTACTGGCAGCACAGGCTGAATACGAGCAGTGTTTGTCCACCATCGCTGAAAAAAACTTGTGCGCGAAAAACAAGTCAATTTTCTCATTTTGTGAAGTGATTGTTAATTTTGCGAAGATAAAGTTGGCGCGCTACAACCAGATAACGTTCTGTACAATGTGGTGTTCGTTATCTATTAATCTCCAATTTACGGATACTGTGTTTGTTTTGTGAAGTGATATCAACTATATAAGTATTTCTTCGGTTTGCGGTTTTGACTTGTGGTCCACGTATAAAATTAGTCTTAAAGGTATATTACTAGTCTAGAACAAAATATTATGTGCTTACTATAGTCTTTTTCATTTAACATGAGTTCTGTGACAGTTTATTGTTTACACTTAAATAGCGATGCGCCCGCCCTAACGAAATCCAACCGATTTTTCGTATCAAGAAAGTTAATAGAAGGATATTAGCTTTGATGCAGACGCACTGTTACTGACGTCGGAACCATTGTTAGGTTTTTACAAGAGGACATTCATCGATTTAGTGTCGATAAATTGGTAATAAACTTATTTAAACTTGAATTATGGCATGGTCAATCTCTAGTAAACGTTTCTTTTCACGCAGCAAGTATTTAAAGGAACCATCCCTTGTTTAGTTATTTTGAACTTTTGTAAGCTATAATAATTGATTAAATTTTTCACTTAGATTTCTAGAGGTAATAATTTAAGAGAAACCAAAAAACGTTACTTGTAAAGATTAATTTAGTAATTCGTAAGTAGTAGTTTTGGTGAAAAGGAAAATGTTAACTGTCACCGAACTCACCATCTTGAAAATAGTATAATGTCTTGTATCATCTACCACTACTTTTAGTAAAACATTTCGTCCGGTATATGCTAATTAGACAATATCACTTGATTGATTAACATAATTGTGGATAAATGATACATTTACATAATTAAAGAATAAAATCCAAAGCCATCAAGAATTCTGTTTTTTCTCAAATACCTGTTAATTTGTTGCTAGTCGTTTGATACTAGAAAATGAGAAAGTCTGAAATGATAATAATTAATTAGTAAAGAATTTTTAATTGTTACAGTAAGAGAATTATGCATTATTAGTTTTTTTTTGAGTGGTTAGGTACGGATTAATGTTAAAGTTTGGTGTAGTATCATCATCTAGATCTAATTGATGATTTTCACACATGATAGCATCACGAATCAACCTTGTGCGAGTTTATTAAACGCTGTATACATAGGTATAATAAATATGATTAATTATGGCCTATTTTAACCTTAAGTAACTTAATTTGGACGTTTTATTTCGTTAGTGGGCTAGTTTCTTGGGTCAAAAAATGATTATTCTATTTAGTCCGTCAGTTAGATTATCAAAAAATATTGGACCCATATTTGTCTTTGGTCAATCAAACAAAAAATGACGAAGATAAAGCGCATCAAAGTGAGCACGTGACGTCACGTCTTGGTAAAAAGTGTCGGAAGGCGTCACGTTACGCGGAACTTTAACGGGCTATATCTTCATCATTTTTTGTTTGATTCAAACAAGAAAAAATACGTGTCCAATATTTTCTGTTAATCCAACTGACGGACTAATTAAATTTTTTTAGGAAACTAGCCCATTCAAGGTTGTGTTTTACGTGTTTTCTGCAGACTTTTATTTATCTTTTTCTCTTTTGTTATCTGTCGTCTACGGTGGCCGATGGTGGTGGTTTTATAGTATTTTAGATTATCGATTTATTATTAACTTACGTATTGTTTTTTTTAATTTTGCAATGTAACCACTAAATAAGTAATCTCCAATTTCACCGTATTGGTAAAACGGATCGTTTAACATAATGCTATTCATGATTTAACAATCATAATTGTGCCCACGGTGTTAAGATTGGACCTAAGCATTGTGTGCAAATGAAATCAACTAAAACGGTTGCCTTGGCTGATTTCAATCTGAAATGCATTACATGCCGATGATAAAATACTAGTAGGTATAGGTCGCTGCAGCCGTGTTTGTACACAATCACAATAATTCCGATACCATCTATTCTACTTAATATGTACTACTTCATAATTTCAATTTTAAGGCAAAAGTAGTTTTAGACTAGTTTTGACTGGTTGTCCTAAAATATCCTCTATTCGAAATCAGATTAATGGAGAAGAGTTTCTCTCGTATCAAGTTTTTGCTCCCCTGTTATCAAATTAATTAACCATGCCATCTCATTCCCGCGAATGCGTTCACATGATTTAACATCCATTTCTTTGGTTGCAGAGCCCAATGCATCCACAATGCAGACAACGCGAGAATCGGGCAGACAAAAAAGGTGCAACAAAAGGCGGAACTCTAGAAAGAAATCATTATCGCCGTCCGACTTGAAATGTACGCGGGGGGACACAAAATCCGATGGCAAGTTAAGTAAGCGATCTCTGTCCGAGGGGTCAGTGAAAGTGAAACATAGGAAGAGCAACATACGGAGGACTTTGACCCATCCTTTCACGTGTTCGGACGACATTAGGGATGTGACGATGATTGGTGTGTTCAATCGGGAGGTTAAAGTGGAGGTTCCTGCTGAGAGTGACGAGTCAAATGTCCCCCCGACGAGTAGTGATAGGGACACGGAGGATGACGGTCGGGTTCTCCGACCGGTGCCGCAAAGGCCGCGGTGGGACTCTGGAAGTGAAATGGATTCTTTGGTGTCGACCGTTGTGAGGAGGGCCTCGGCGAGACGCCGCAGGACGCCAGCAAACCCAGGTAAGGCACATTCTATAATTTATTTTCGAAAAAATAGTACCTACCTTAAATAAATGTAAGTACGTATTGCGTAAATTATTTTTTGCAGCAGTTACTAACCAAGTTCGGTTGCATGCACACAGCTTGTGAAAGGTTTAGTGAGGTGACCAATACTAAAATTAAAAGTTCTAAGCTTTATTACCTACTAATAGATTTGTAACGATAAGCACTATAAAAAGGAGTTTGCTCGTTACTTTAATATTTACTTTGTAAGCTGAGCTACCATTTAAGATAAGTTCAAAATATGGTAGAGGCAAATGGGATGATGTGATGGCCAAACTTGCTGAAACTATAGTTTGGCGCCGTATATATTAGTTTATTTTTCTAGAGACCATGCTGAATTTGTTTCTTTTTAGGGCGTAGCATTGGTTTTTGTAAAAGACCTAGGTACAAGTCGAGCTATACAAGGTGTGACATAAAGGTTATATAGATAGATAGATACTTTTTATTTTACACCACACAAATGATACGAATCACAGGAAAAAATCATTTAATTCTAAATTGTGTGTATTCACACACAATTTAGGCTGTCTTTTTGCTAGATAAAATATTTTGAATCATGCCAAATTCGAATAGTAGATCTTTGGATATAGTGGTTTTTGAAAAACTGCTCTGACATTACGCGTTTCCACGCGTTTCTAAAAGGGGTCTTGACACACAGGCTAAGGCTACGAAGTGATCCTGAAGGGTTTCTTTTTATCTTTTGAGGAACGGAACCCTAAAAAGTGCCATACGTATATTTATATTTTAAAGAAGCTAGACAATGATAACTTCGCTTTTCAACTTGACTTCTAGTCGTGTGTAGGTGCTGCAGTTTTGTAGACTGCACTTCAGTCGCGTTAACATCATTTCATACTGTATCATCATACCAATATTATAAAATTAAATGTGAAAGTGTGTATGTTTGTTTGGTTTCACGGCTAAACGGAATTAGGTAGATCAAATCAATATCTTGTAGCACAACTAAAGATATTGATCTAGCTTGACACATAGGTTATAGTTACGTTGTTCCCCTGTGATTCATTTACTCATTACAACTTTAATTCACAGTTATAATCGTACAAAGATGGACTTAATGCCATGAGGCGTTCATTCCATTGTAGCTTCATTCTAGAGTCTACGCAGGCAAAGTCAGAGGCTATTAATAAATAAATAAACTAACCTTCATCGAGATTGTAAATCGCGTTAATATGCTAGAATCGTATCGTTTTATTGTCGGAATAGTGATTCATTTCTTAACTCCTCCTAACTGACGTAACCTAACGGTCACGCTTTAGCTTTTAAATTAGTTCACATGGTATAAGCAATTTTGTTACCATCTTTAGAAAGTAAGTTCATTTAACACTTAAATGTAGTTGATAGGATAGCAATAATTGTAGTTGGCGACATGCAAAGTATTGACTTTA
This sequence comes from Anania hortulata, assembly GCA_963576865.1. NCBI lineage: Eukaryota > Metazoa > Arthropoda > Insecta > Lepidoptera > Crambidae > Anania > Anania hortulata. Next base: position 12,486,069 of record OY756396.1, on the reverse strand, counting down.
AGTGGAACTATTAGGGCAATGAGCATTTACAACACAAATAGGTGCAAATCTCGATTGAGGCGATGAATATTAAAAGCATTGAGCTGCCATAGAGCAAAATGCAAAACAGCTAACTTTTACTTTTAACGACACCTGGATAGAAATGTGGACTAACTGCAATCTGCACTTTCTTCCACAAATTCAAGGCAGGTGTTGAGAACATTTTACACATCACAACTGGAAGATTCCAACGTACCCTACAATGTAGGTATCTACTGTCTACATTCTATAAAGTTTAATATTAGTATTAATTAAGTATAGTTACAGACACGAGATATTATGTTAAAAATACTGTATATTTTGAAACACAATTTGCATACTCGAACGAGTAAATAATTTGGATTAAATAGTCGTTGTCTAGAATAGATGACATATTACAAAAAAAATACATAAGTAAGTACCTGTCATCATATCGTATGGCATTTATAGCTGCTTGAATCCTAATTTAAATGTCGAGTGCTAGTTGGCGTAACCAGTCCTCAGCGGCTGGGGTAAAAAGATTAAGTTCCCGCAGGCCACCAGGAAAACAGTACAGCTGGCAATCGTTGGCAATATGCGCCAGGGTCTGGTCTGTGGTACCACAATCACAGGCCGGTGACTCCCTTAGCCCCCACTTATAAAGGTGGTGATTGGAACGGCCGTATCCTGTCCTGAACCTGTTTAGCCTTACCCATACTTGACGTGTAGTGTTGAAACCAGCGGGCTTTGATGTCGGGTCCAGAACTAAATCCTTTTGTGGGTCTTCAAAGGTTTCCCAGGATAACCGCCACGCTGTTTTCAAACTGAAGTCGGTTTTGAGGCCATTATCAGTCCAGATAAGATCAGAGTAAGTACCTGTGTAATGCAATATACCTAAGTAAGTAAATAGGTATATTAATTGCTATGTGTTCCCGAGTGATGCGCGATATCAAATGTCTATGAAAATTTAATTTCTACGCAGGCAGAGCCGCTCGTATATAAAAGGCTAGTTCATTACTTTAAGTGGATACTTACATCGTATATTGACTACTATGTTAATTGAAATTCTATGATCGCCGAGATGTTACTCATATAAATAGGAAAACGACTATGTTTTGCACGTGACTGATTTCTAAACAAAGTGTTTTAAGAAAACTACTAACGTTCTTTAAACTATGGTCAGTCAGCTTAGTAGGCGTGTAGTGTTCGCCAATTAATTATGCGATAAAATATGTTAATACTATAAATTGTATGGAAAATACAGTTTAGTTAGCCGATATTGTACCTAATTATTTGTACACAATATTTTTACTCCTTTTACCCAACTGACGAAGTAAAGAATGATTTTTTCTTCTATATTATAAGGACTTGATGAATTTATTGGTTACCAATCCTTCTATGAAACACCTAGCGACATCTTTTTAGTATAATATAAAACATTTAGATTGCACAAAGCAACGACGTATTATACCTATTCCATAGTTGTTTTTTGTAGGCCTGCCTGAATAACCTATTTTTTTAGAGATTTAACTTGATTCCAACAAAAAATAATTTGTTTTGTTCACTTGTTTTTTTAGTAGTGTAACCCGACTAATGTAGGTAGTGGGGTTTGTAGAGCCATCTACATGAACTTCCTAATAACAGCTTACCGTACAATACAGCATATTACATGTGATAATACCATAGCAGTATTTCGTACCAAAGCACATAGCTAGATGGCGTTGCAAGTTCAGCTCGCATTCGCAACAAGTCGCCGGTCAACGTTTTCCAGATGCAGTTTAGTATTTAGTTGAATGACCTAGGTACCTATACTTTTTATAATACTAAGTTGATTTGAAAATATTCGGTTGATTCAAAAGAAGGGAATCCGGGTATTCGAAATATTGGAGTCCAATAATTGGACAGAACATAGACTTAGAATACGCTACGCTTAAAGACTGACAGAGCGTGGAAATGAGACATCATATCCTTACGGACACCCTAAAAGTTAGAAAGAGATGCACGAAAATGTCACTTGTGTCAAAGAATTTTTGTGAGAAGGCTTGAGGCGGCCTTCTTGTCTTGCTGTCATATATAATTAATTAAAAATAAGTATATAGTAATAAGTTACTAGAGCATGCTATTAAAAAAATCTTTCCCTACAATGAAGTGGAATACCTATTTATACGTCTTTATCGTAAGATTTTAAACTACCTTGACCGAAACTCGGAAGAATTGGTGTTTTCTTTCAAGGCGCTCAAGTGACACTTCCAATTTTAGTGGCGCGTGGATGTGCGTTGTGTAGGTACCTACTTATGCATATTACCCACTGTATAATAACTAAATGTACTGTAGGAAAAAAAACTGGTCTTACTGTAAGGTTAAATAACGTTTAGGACGTCGAACTAACAATAATATATTTTCAAAATTTTTAGACAAATTTCGAAAAAAATATCTGTTTCATACCCCTTATTATTTATCCGAGGCGATTCTATCGACGGAATACAATATTTAACTGCCGAGGGACCGATTTATGGTTTGAACCAAGAGTTTTTATTAAAATAAATAATAATTTACTGCGGGAAATGATATAGTGATAATGATATAGTGAAATTACGACAGTCTAGTTAAATAGAGAAATATTAACTTGTGTAGGAATTTTAGTTCATTATTGTTAAACTGACACTCGCTTATCATTATATTACTGTCTTATTATCTTCTTGCTTACCTCTTTCCTATTTAAATTCAATTTCAAACGTTAGACTAAAGATATTTTTAACAAATATAGTTTGGTCTGTGATGTTAGTAGTAAACCAATTTCTTCGCCCACTGTACATTATAGGTACAATTTAAATATGTATAAATGCAGTACGCGATAGTTAACTAGCTATTTAAAAAAAAGACTAGGTACCATTTGATACCTAGGAGGTACTTTCAGTGAAGGGAGATGATCACAAATGAATGCCGATGATAATGATGATGATAGTAATAAAACTGTGGTAATCAGACACGCGGATCGCTGCAACGGTTTGGGAATAATTTGATCCACCAGTGACAAAAAGCCAGCCAAGTGGAACTTGACCTTATGATAGAGTTCCGTACCAGGCAGTACCAATTTAAATACGAACTGCGAAACGTGTTCGTGTTACGAAGACCATCGTAATAATGTTTGTAACTTAAAATTTACTCGGATATAAGTTACACATGCCTACACTATCATCTTTTAGCTACATTTAAAAATTTAAACGCTGCTACTGAATCTGAAAATTAAAATGAATAACTTTTGAAATTGTTCTTAGAGACCTACTTAAACAGTTATTAATATCCTTAAACTGAAATTAATGTTTTTTTTTATTCGTTGATAACTACAAGAAAATTACTTAAAATACGTACTCCACTTGGTTCTACTACCAACTACCTACCTACTACAAGAAAAGAGGCATATTTAATTAAACTAAAGGAAAAAATATATATTAAAAGACTAAATAGAGTCCGTAAATCAAATGTTTTTTAGTTTTTCCGTCCTTTACGGAATACCAAATACTTATTGTAGTGACAAAACAACCGGCTTTGTGTCAAGTGGTTTGCCTATTCACTCCATAGTCGGGTACTGTTATTGAGGCACACTTGAGACTGTACGATAACGTGTGTTAGATATATCACATTTATACTTATATTTTGTGCTCTTACCGAATGTATTAAAGCCGAGGATTCTACCAGAACCGTTGGATCAGAACTTGGCTTGGTACTCTTGATAGAAAAGTGAATAAGTTTGGTGTTTCTTCAAAATAATTAAAATACGTCTCAGCATCCGATTCGCATCGCTGTTCTGAAATTCGTAGAACTATCAATATGGCATCACCTCTTGGTGTTCTAGCTAGGGTTCCGTAGTTGTCCGTCACAATATGCGGTATTTACTACCTGTTTTACATAACTTACCACTACATCTAAGTAAAATTTTAAATGAAGTTCAGGATAATCTTTAACATGTCTGGTCTAGTAATTTTATTTTGTGATTATATCAAATGGCCGAATATAAAATAGAATGTTTCTCAATCGCTTCGCTTCTTTATCACTATTATTTTCCTAAAAAACAGTACGCCAAACAACAAATGGTCATATAGAAAGGTTGCTAGATGCAGTCTTTGCGAAAGGATTCATTCAATTAAATTACGTAACTCAACGATAATACTTAGCTAATTTATCTAGTCTCAGAACTTTTGAAGAACTATTAAGTCAAAGACAAAGCCTCTAAATAGCGGTTCATCAGCCGTAAATTAGAGTCTACAGTTAAATTTTAATTACAGAGGCGTCTGATGTAACGCTTTTACAATAGATTACCGTTAAACCCTTGGTTATGGTCACTACGATCCGCCGCACTGATGCAACTAAAGCTACTCGATGACAAATATTTCATTTCATTTATTCATAAACAATATGCATTGTGTTTGAATATTTTACATAATTTATAATAGATATGCATGCAAAAATTCTTTAATTTAATTTTAAATACGTTAAACCTAGTCTCTAGTTTGATCTAATCTCTAATAAACTGTCCATATAAGTTTAATATTTACCATATTGAATCTACAGCTGATATTAGGCTTAGTCAGTCATAGAAAAGGAAAAACAAAGTAGGTAAAGTCGAATTTAAAAACCAGACAAACTTATTTATCTATTACTTGTAAAACGAGTCAGCGTCCGTGATAATAAATGAATACACACTTCTGAAATCCATGTATAAAAACTTTTAATGTTGGGCCAAAAACGTTGTTTTTTTTTCGACTATGGTGTTTGAGCCAGAGTATAAGGGCCTAATTACCTTATGTTGTATTTTATTCTTTAGTAGGTTATGTATTTATTTACACTTCGAGACTTATCTGTTAACGGACCTGTTGAGGTTATTCAAGGGTTTGTTTACGTCGAGCAAACATTGAAGTCAGATAAAAAAAACTTCGAGAGAGAAGCTCTTAAAAGAATGTAGCTGGGCTGGGCAGCATTTAGGAATCTTCGTCGAACCTTTTCATCGCCTATCCCTCGAAAGTCTGAAGACAAAGTCTTCAACGAATGCGTACTACCATGCGTACAACCTGTTATTATGACTTACGGAGCCAAGATGTGAATGGCTAGTACACCAATTAAAAGTTGCTCAGCGAACTATACCTGGATTAAAAGGATAAAATCAGAAATGAGGTCATTCGACAGATAACTAAAGTAATCAATATAGCTCAAACAATAAGCAACTGAAGTGGCAATGGGCTGGTCACATTTGCCGAAAAAACGAATGGGGTAGAAGTGTTCTTGAAATGGAGACCACGACTTGGCAAGCGCAGCGTAGGGCGCCCTCCAACAAGGTGGAGCGATGATATACGCAAGTTTTTGGTAACGGGTGGAAAAGATAAGCCGATGATCGCGGTCTGTGGCTATATCCATCAGTGGATTGACGTAAGTTAATTATGAGGTTATATATAATGTCGTGACTCCATAATCTTGTAATGTTAATGAAATCAAAAATGAGATCTTCCCATTGTAAGTACCGATTACCCAGCAGCTAGGTTATGCTTTCATGCCTTTCAGACATGTCCATCTTAATTATATAATGTTTTCCTTGTTACATCGCTTTTGTTATATTTTTCATATAATGACGACCTCCGTAGCCGAGAGGCGAGCATACTGGACTTGGTGTCGCTATCTCTGAGGTCCCGGGTTCGATTATCGGTCGGTCAATGTAGAAAAATGGTTTCTATATTGTTTGGGTCTGGGTGTTATGGTACAGTCGTTGTTTCTGATTTCTGTAACACAATATCATAGGATGTGATTTTGTTCAATATGATATTATTTTTATAATAGTGTTAAATAAAATAAAGAATGAATAAATAAAATCACTTTTTTTTTTTGTCTTAAATGCTAGGCCAAAAATAAGTTGAGTTGAAACAAATTGGTTTTGAATTCCAGATAACATAATATTAGAAAATAAAGCACGATCTCTACAGTGTATTTCCAGGTCGTAAGTCGTTGAAGTCTTTTGTATGGCTTCAACTCGACTCGGTGTTTTCCTTTTAGTTCGTTTAGTTTTGAATACCCATGTATACGGACTTTATTTTACTCTTAATGTTTTGGACGGTTCTATAAATCAATGAATTAATTTATTTTATCATGGATGAGTAAAGAGAATTTAAATTAAGATTATATGTACGAGTACGACTAGCGCAAGATTCCAAATATTCGTGATTTAATATAACTTCAATTGAATATATCTTGCTGTGCACAAATTGTACAATGTTTTTACAGCAGCGATGATTAATTTGATTTCACGACCTCGAAGCGTCTCCTACAAGGTTTCATCTCTAAAAACTAGGCGATTCAGTAAAAACTTTTAGTTGGGTTTTGTTTGTCGATTAAGTTTTTATTGTTATTTAAAATCGTCACGGTATAATACCGCGTGGTACGGATTAAGGTTTGGGATGGTAATAATACGCAATGTAGACAAATAGGCAATGATTGGGCCGTATGGACCAAGAGGGCAATACCAATTATGTTCTCTCCCTCTCTTTCAGAGCTAATACTCTGTATTAATACAACACGTGATTCAGATCCCTTTTTCATTTCGGTGATGTCCCGTAGCGGTTATGATGATATTATTCTTGTACATATTATTATCATATTCCTTATGTATACGCATTTCACGCTCAGTTTCGAAAACGTGCGTGGGCTTGCCCTCCTACGATCGACAAACAAAGCCTCAACGTTATTTTTTGGAACGACTTGTTCTATATACAAAACTGTTTTAGTTCTCTCGCTGTTTGGTCTAGTTCGCCACTGCAAGTTCATTGTTCGGAGACCGAAATTCGGTTTGGTCGTAAACGCCAGGCGCTTTGTGAGTTGTGAACGTTTTTTACCGGCACGTTCGGATAGGGCGACGTGCTCGGCTTGGTGCTTGTGGGTCGGTTAAGGCTTTTTGGAACCAAAATATGTTTTGTTGTTGGCGTTGCTTGAGACGCGAGGTGAGTCACGTTGTTGGTACACTAAAAAGTCGATATAATTTATCGATAAAGAGCTTTGAAGCTACGAAGAATCAATCAAAACGTAACGCAAATCAAAAAATAAAACGTCTTTGATGGAGACGATCGGTTGGCTGGCATGTCCTACGTACATGCAATCTAGTTGCATGGTTGATAAGGAAAAAATAAAGGGATAGCGATAATTTATCTAAAGATAAATCAAACAAATACGTTTCGTGATGACACTTATTTTCATGTGAATTGGTTTGTGAAATTAAAAAAGAATTGTATTTTTAAAAAAGTGCTAGTCCAAGAATTGAACAATTGAATAATAGCACTATAGCGACACTAAATTTAGAATAAAATTAAATGCAGTACCTATATGAAGAATAGTCTGGTTATTCTGGAAAATTAAACATTCGACGTAAGTCCCTAGTCGTATAGTTTCCTGATATCGGATTCGCTAACTTGATTATATCGCGGCGAGTAGCAATAAGTTTATTTTATTTTATTTTGTTACAGCGCCATGCCGCGTCATTTACCACGTCACGATGGTAGTCTCTGCATGCGCTAACATCGGCGTGTTAATCTAATAAACATACCTACCAAAGATCATCAGTACATAGTGGGACTGTCACTTTCACTCGCTTATCTATCACTAACATAAAAATAAAATCACTTCGTCATATATTTGATTCTAATATGGCGACAGCGCTTTGGTTACATTAAATTCCCATGAGATATTACCTGATCGCAGGGATGAATCGGAATCTTGCTCATAATATTTTTAATTTTTAATTTAAATATATGTAGGTGCTTTAAAAACCGACGTTTAGTTGAGTTATCCGCTATAGATCGCGTGTGAGCGCGACAGTTCTAGTGAAAAGGCAGGGTGATAGGCGTTGGGGCAGGCGAGTAACTTCCGCAAACACCTGCGTCAACACACCCTGCAGGGGCACGCTCGCGCAAGAACTTGTCTTATCTCTAGTTGGCCTTTGCCAACAACTAAAACTGCTATTTAGGCAGAGAGGAGTGTGACCGCATCCCACTGATACAACAAGATGTCCATAATAGAGCGTAGCAGGCAAAGGTGTTCGAAAACGGGAAACAGGAACATGACGGGACATACGCTAGTTAGAAGATAAAGCTAAAAAACCGGACGCAAACCGTAACCCAACTAGTGCGTAAAAAATTCAGCCACCTCCACAAATTAAATTATCGATAGCGTAAACAATCGATGTCGGGCAGCACTGCGCCGCCGTAGCACAACAGTCAGCCGGCCGGCTCCGCGCACATCCGTTTGCGCGCTCAGCCCCGCGCCCGCGCCTGCCTTCGAGCCCTAACGACTGCGAAACGAACCCTAATTTATTTTTAAAAGAAACGAATTACACAAAAAAATATAGTAATTACTCGTGTCACGTTCTAACAACTAGTGCAGTGCTGAATATAAAGATTTGAAAACTTTAGTGTGTGTTTACATTCATCAATTGTTAATATTGTACAGTGAACTTTGAGGAAGTCGTTCATGAAGCCATAAAAGGAAACCTTTTCAAATACCGGCTAAACTAAAATGTAAGTATATAATATCGGTCGATAATTAGGTAAACAGGATAATACCTAAACTGACGATAATATTGCATCACATGATAAGATATTAAGGCATATGCTATAAAGTCTAACCATTCCATCCATACTTTTTTTTTTCTTATAATTTACTGAATATTGTTGCTGAAGAACGTATGCTACACATTTGTTTTAAAATGCTTGGATTTCAAATGAACTCTACTTTTGAAGACCAGTTGCACCAATATTATTTATTAAGGGCAAATAATACCGACTTTTTCTTCTGCCATTCTCAGAAAGGTCTGCTTTTATTGTAATTAGTCGCAAGGCCAGGCATTGGTTCTTCCACTTGTTCATTTTAAAATTTTAAAAGTATGTATTTCGTACCGTTACATTTATAATTCTATAAACATCATGTTCGCAGAATAGGTTGGTTTTAGAAAAAGCAGCACAGGCATTTTAGTCCTTTTCGCTACACCCCCAAAAATCACCACACCACTCTATAGCAGACTGCCTGCTAGCGTAGTGTGGTGATATTTAGGTAGGAGTTCACTTTGTTTTATTTAATCATTAACTGGCTATTCTAATCTTGAAAGTTTTTCATTTCGTATATTGAAATAATATCTACTACATACTTACCGATATCGAAAAATCAAAAATAACTTCGATGTAGAGTCAGTCATTCGGATAGCTGTAAAAATATTACCATGACGTTCGTCTCAAAGTAAGATTTCATGGCAGATCCAACAAAATATTATTCTAAATCAATGTTTCATGGTTTTTAATAGGATGAATGACGTAATGTTAGAGTTCGCAGCGTGGTTCAGTTATGTCTTTGTGCTGTAGCAAATCGTTTGGGTACATTTTGTAACATGCAATTCTTCTTTTTGTTTGCAAGCGTATAATATATTATTTTTATTTGTCATTTACAATTAACTTTGAGCAGATATTATAGTACTAAACAGGTTAATTGATAAATTTGTTTTTTCTAAGTATGAGTATGGCAATCGCAGTGCTAACTGCCAACACCATAAAAAAAAAATTGAAGTGACGTGACCTACAAGTTTGCTATACTGTTATTTCTAATCCTTAGTCTCAAATTCCAAAACTTGCTAAAAACAATACAAGAAAGGAGAATATCGAAAAATATTGCTATCGGATGATAGGCACTCTGCATGTATATTTTGCCATAACATGTCACACAGGCTTGCAGACTTAGACTTTGCACTAGGTTGAATCATATCGAAAACTACAACAAACATTGATTGAAGTATGATAGAGCACGTACTCGTAGTGCCGCATGCAAATGTCATAAATCCATTGCAAACAATGCCTAGTCTATTTCTTATTAAGTCCTTTGAAAGGGTTATCTTCTCTAATAAAGCTATCCAGTCCAGTCCCATTAAATGTGTCATCGTTTTGTTTATTTAATTGATCTACATTATACAAAATACAGATATATCAGGTACACCTATTTATTTATATCTCACGATATATCTGATAAATTATTGATAGAGAAAAAGAAGAGCCAATTGCCACACGGCGCGAGTCCATAATATGGCACTTGTGCTGTTTTTCTATGTTGTCGATTGTCCGTACCGCAACCGAGACCGAGCTCGACTTGCACAGATTTTTTGTACAACTATCGGAATTGTATTATGTTAATGTTTTTACTATAATGACAAAAATGGTCTTAAAAATGACAATTGGAAACGCATGAAAAGTGAAATTTACCTACTACAAATTTCGGATTCCCGTTACTTGTGCTGTGACCTTACCTTATGTTTGCGTAGTTTCATGATTCTAGTTTAACGGAACCTTTGGTTTTGATGCAAAAGCTTTACACCTTCAATAGACTAGAGACCTAAGTATTTGATATTAATTTTAACTAGATATTAATTTTAGATTCGCGTCTAAGACTTTTTCGTCAACAAGACATCCGGGCAACAAAGCGATTTAAGATAAGGTTTGTTTTTTCCTTTTAATAAACATAACTCTAAAACACACCGTTATTACAAAACAGTCATCATCACATCTAATCGTTATTATGTTGCCATAACGAAGCTGTGTAACTGTTGTGTTCAGAAGATCATTAGTTCAGAACTATCGCAGTCATCAGGCCCTTGGCCAGCAGGCACAGTCCACTGTAAAACTAGAAAGTACTGCGATACCATCTGCCCCAGATCCGCCATGGTGCTAAAACAATAGCATCTGATACCGTATGTTATAATAATTGTGTTAGCACTAACCGAATATTGTGTAAAGCTATAGCAGACCGTGAAGTTTAAACTCGATAAATCATTCATCATAATCATCAGGCAAACGCGCGGCGATGGGTTTCGTATTACCGTGATTTTTTAAATTTAATCAAAGTGATTCTTAGCGAGCCTAACTAACGATGGGCTGCTTTTAGGGTAACGTCCATTAAGGTTCGTTGTCCGTCTGTCTGTAAGTCTGTCAAGACCCTTTGCGTCTGGAACGCTTGAAGGTAATAAACAGCATAAAAATCAGGGCATAAATAGCTGAGTATTGAGCAAGGGATTGCACTCAGGTCAGCTGTGAAAACAATCAAACTTCTAAGCTGCTGCATATTTTTACACTCGCAAAGAAATCAAAACCTATACATGTAACATAATACGATCCGGTTAACCTAAAATCGTAAAATTTGGCAAGAATCAAAATCTTATAGCCATGTTATTTCACACTCATACGTCATAAAAAGTGGCATTAGCTAAAACCCGCAAACGTAGGCCGTCATCAACCCTACCGAACTCTATCGAAAAAGATCCATAGCATTTTAATTATGTGTTTTTATCTCGTAGAAGGTCTGAATTGACTATAGTAATTTCAGATAAAGGACATGGATAAAATAAAGCCTTGTGGTGCGCTCGCACAGGCGACCTCGCGCTGCCCCCTCGCATCCCACGACCAGCCGACTTAGGCAACGAGCCTTGAGTCGGCGCCAACGTATTCACTCACTTTCATTGTCCAACTCAATGCTGATTTGATAACAATGAGGCCATCAATTGGTATTTGTGGGTTGACATCTGTCAGCTGTTTCGTTCAGGGTAGCCCGTCAGTTTGTACAACTGAAACTAGTTGAGCACGCTTCCCCACACTATCTTATAAAAATTGTCGAGGGTTAGCGTCTAGTCTAGAGCCCTGTCTGTATTAATTGTGGACTTGCGTGTGGACCACGAAATTAATGTATGTAGTACCGAATTCAGACATCATTATGTCTCTTTCAACGTCATACAAACTGACAGCTAAAGGAATAATGTTTAGTATCGTGGTAGTAGATAGTTTGGGATTAAATTAATTCGCTTATCCTAACATGCACAAGTGGACCTCAGAGTAGCTAACGTGAAAACCGAAACTACATACTGAATTGATACTAGTCCGCCTGTAAAAGTTTATTTGATGTGATAAAATACGACCTAATAATTTTAGAAACTGAAGATAATCTGTAGTTCTCGCTAATTTTCAAATTACGGTTACTATCCTCGTATAATTAATTACTTCATAAATAAATCTCAACATGAAGTTTTTATTTGCAGACGAGGAAAGTGTGGATGGAAAATTTTCTCACGCAAGCTACGCTATTTCCATAGCCTCAGTAAGAACTGAGTTTTGTACGATAAGCACTAATTATAATACATGTTGGTTGGTAATTGGCGTATAAATAAACACTGCACATTATGAACATAAATAAAGATTTAAAAGTATTACATCAATTTACTTACATTCATCATCATCATGGATGTTTATAGACGTACGTCCACTGCTTAATAGGTCTTCCCTGTTGATTTCTAGTGCGATTAATATATATAGCAGCCTGCTTTAACTGGTCGTCCATCATAGCTTGTTCATAATAACTTCCTTATAATGTCCATGAAATGTTACCACGTCTTAATTATTCGTTATTGAACCCTAAACCACGGGTCATTTTGTTTTGAATATCAGATTAACTAGTCTAGTCTAGAGACCTTCGATACCGAGGATGTTAGAGATACCTATGTCCTTGATACAACAGGAGAATTTCATGTATCGTGTACACTTCTAGTAATAATGTTAGTTAGTTGATTTATCTGGCTGTTTCCGCAATATTGGACCATTGTGCGTTATACCTGTTCTTTCTTACTCCAACCAGCCCAGGTCATCCTAAAAGGTCACCAGCCTTTAGACCCCTACAGTATTAGATAATGTTTTCAAAGAATATAATTCAGCGCCCCTAAAAAGTAAGTTTTATTCATAAATGTTGTTGATACGTATTATGTCTACTTAGTATTCAATTATTACATGTTAATTTATCCATTTTGCTGACTCACAAATTAGAGTGCACGTAGTATAATTTCAATCATGAGTAGATACATTTTCAAGCATTAGCAATAATCACGTAACCTTGACTCGACCGTAGACTGTTATTTTAATTGCAAAATGATACAAAAGAAATTCATAATTACTATAACTAAATTTAAAATACTAAAAAATATACAAGTTATCAGCTCCTGCGCCGCCACTGGAAACTGCGCCTAAAAGGCAGACAGGCACTAGGCAGCATGTTTACCCTTGCCAGAGGTTGCTGCTATTTTTTTTAGATTGTAGGTACTTACTCATAAGTGTCATTTTAGTAATTCACTCTTGATATCTATTTTTAATATTTAATTTGATAAAATATCAATAATAAAGTAATCGTCATCATTAGTACCATTACTTACTACTCCTTAACAATAAAATGTCATAAACTTCCAAAATGTTTTCTGGGACCACGGTTAGTGTTACTTGATTGGATTATACCACGATAATCACTTGGATGTGTAAACACACACGAGATTAAAGTAAATTAATATTCATACGGAGAAACTAAGTGCTGTGGTTTATTGAAAGTGGGCACCGCTTGGCAATTATCATAGTTGCCCACTTATCATCACGCCATGTCCCTTGTGGAATGAACAAAATTTCACTTTTCTCTTTAAATTTGATGTATCAATTATACAATTGTTTTAGGGTTTCGTAGTAAAAATGGAACCCTTATAGTTTTGCCATGTCCGTCCGCCCCATCTGTCCGCGGCCTAGGATATAGACTCTTAGTACTAGAAAGTAAAAATTTTGCAAGGATATAATATATTATATTAATCACGACGACAAAGTGGTACAATAAAATCTGAAAAAAAAATGTTCAATCACAATTACACCAATTTCTATCCCCAATCTAAGCAAAGCTCGTACTATGGAGACTAGATAACGGATAAAAAAAAGACTTGACTTCAAAAAACTGAAAAGCTAAAAATAATCTTAACACGTAAGGTACCTAATCAGTTACTTTTGGAGTTGGTGCAAACAAAAACATTGAATCTCTCATCGGCTGGCACCGACTCCAAAAGTAACTGATTCGGTACCTTACGTGTTAAGTTTTTTTTAAGCTTTTCAGTTTTTTGAAGTCGGTTTTATTTTTTACTTTATTCATCTATTTTTAGTGATAAATCCTAATCAAAACAGATCTTAAGAGTGCAAACAAAATTTAACTGCTGAACACCAATTTCTTTTCCTATAATTCCACTCTTAGAGGTGAAATTTTTTCCGCAAATTTTTATTATAGTGTCTTTGAAGTATAAGCTATTCAATAAAAAAAGAATCATCAGAATCGGTTCTCATTTGTCAAAGATAAAAAAATTGTAACATAGATAAAAAAAACTGTTGGCGTGGTATGGAGTTCATGCAATGTTTGATGATTTTCTTATACTTAGATTCCATCATCAGAATTTGACCAAATTTATTTGGGACCATTCTCAAAGTATTACCTTTCGAACAAAAAAAGAATTATCAAAATCGGTCAACGTAGTAACAAATGCTCGCTGAACATACATAAAAAAAAAAGATTTCGACGAATTGAGAACCTCCTAGAGAACTTTTTTGAAGTAGGTTAAAAACTAAAATACGATTATAAATATCCATGATCTAGGTACAAATGTTCGTGCTCATGACACAAACATTTGCCCCTTGCAGAATTTGAACCCGCAACTGCCTAGCTAGTAGTCCGGAGTGTGAACTACTACACCAGACGATCGTCCGAGACCCTACCATATTGTGCGTGACCCGACATGCACTTCATTGTCAGCATCGTAATTGTACTGTATACAATAAAAAAGTATCAAATTTAATACGTATCTACTGATTTCCTTCAGAATCAAATGTCTTGTAAATATTCTCTACCTATAACTATAAAATCAATTAAGAGATTGAGACTTATTCGTGTTCAAGTTAAATATTTTAGTCGAAGGTGCTAGCGCTCCGCAAATCTTCTCATCTTAACTATATTATTGTTGTGCACATAGACTCGAGATAGGTTCGTGTAGCATGTCGCTTTCAACTCACGACGCGACGTCGCGCAAACACGGACCACCCATCCGTGTTGCTTTCTACCGATTGCCGGTATTAGCATTATCGCGATCCTGCTGCCACACTATTCTCGAGTTTATCTGCCGCGTCTGAGGTTCTAGAATCCCGACATTTTAAAATAATTCTAAACGTAAAGTCAAATAGAACACTGCATGTTTGTTCCATGGGACAATCCGAAGTTGGTTCACCGTTTTCTACCCTAACACTTACATCGCTTTATCCTCATTAATATTTCATGCTATATGTCAAATTGGACTTTGGAGCACGTTTCAACCTTTTGTGTTAGGTATGTAAATTCGAATTCGTAAAATAAGCATTTGACTTTTCTCATACACTCGATCTCGCTCGAATGTACGTAATATGTTTGGTTCGGTAGTCTGCCAAAAATTTTTTGCTTTTCATATCGAGTATGTCACCTTCGTGAAACGTGGCTTTTTTGTCTTATTCATTAATTTGTGTTTAATTTTCTTACCAACTAACCAGGCTTGCATAGCGCCTACAGTAACGTAACAGACAAGACTGCAGTTCTGGCACTTGTTGCTTATGATAAAATGCTAGGTTCATTATTAAATAAGTTGTCTTTTGTGTTGTTAATTATTTAGTGAGCTTGGCTTGAGATATTGTTCGTCGCATTATAATATGCTTGAAACAATTTTTTTAAATTTTAATTTTAATTTGTATCATACAAAGTAAGTTTTTATCACAATCCACTAACATGTTAGGATTTGGATGTATGCTCATAAACAAGGTTGATATATGTGCCTGTATGTGCATACTTATGTTTTTATTGTTGTTTTTAAAATTTATTACTTAACTGAAAGCTGTCTTTGTATTATTATATTATTTATGTCACCTAGAAGTTCATTTAAGTTCACTCTCGCCTGAAGCACAGGTTTCTACCTAGTTCAGGCAAAGGTAACTCCTTGCACTGTATAGTTTTTAAGTTGTACTGTTAAGAATGTATCTGCTTTTCTTGTATTTTAATAAACGATTTATTTATTTATTTATTTATTATTTATAGTTATATTTTCAACAAGTAATTTGATTTAATGCTTATTTTCAGAGTGGGGCGTCAACAGTGAACCGGGCGAGGCCAGTGAACCCGAGGCCGGTCGTATGCGTCCCGAGGACTATCGCCTCGTGTTCCTCAGTTCGGACTCCTCGTGCCGCGAGGACACGGAAGACTCTTCATCTACGGCGTCGTCCGCTGCGCCGCCCGCGCCCGACGACTGCGACTGGGACTACTTCGAGCCGGGCGCGGCGGCGGCGAACCCCCCCACCAGGCACACGCCTCAGGCCTGCCCCAGGCCTTGCTCCTGCGGCGCCGAGCCGCGAATAGTCGCCGTACCAGTTCCCGTGCCAGTACCGGTCCCTGCCGCTCTCTGGCCGGCTCTACTTGCATTCCCAACTCAAACGCCGCCACCACCTCACTGGAACACCTACCCCGGCTTTCCGCCTCTAGATGCCGCAGCACTCGCTAGGCTCACCACGGCCGCTGCCGTCGCCGTCACCGCCGCCGCCACTGCCACCGCCAACGCGAATGCAGCCGCGTCGCAAACGCAAAAACTCGCGATGACTACTAAAGAAAGAACCGATAAAGCAATCCAGTCCGAATCGTCACAGTTGCCTGAGGCCGCCGATAACGATAAGGTTGATAAGAGTATTGAGCGGTCAGTCGATTGCGATACGTCAGTTGGAATTAAAGTGATCACGGAGGAGGACTCGATTTCTGTGTTATCGGAGCCAGTTGACGTTATGCCAGATCACCTGGATGCAGAAAAGGCCTTTCATTCATCTATCGAGTCTGACGATTCGAGTGACTCCGAGGGAGGAGTCGCTCGGCGAAGTTATGACCTAACGAGCGGGGCGCCCGACGAGCCCGCGACCTCAGACGAGGACTCTGAAGACTCAGGGGGAGGAGGCGGCCGGTTCTCACGCGTGTTTGTCGTGAACCCTGCAGATTCTTCTTCGGACTTAGAAGATAATGCAGATAGCAGTGGAATTGATTGTGACGATTCTTTTGATAAGAAATCAGAAAATTTAGAAGAAGCTATCGTGGCGGATGTTCAGAATGACATAAATGTTAGTGCTGAGTCTAATGACAGTAATCGACAAAATGACGATAATCCCAATATTATGCTTATACAATCGGTAAATTTTACTGAGGAATATCCTGTTATACTATATGGACATTGTAGTGAAGATCCGAGCAACGAAAATGCCGCCGCAAGGTCAGAGTTCTTTAAGTTTTGTGATGAAAATATGTTACAAAGTGAAACCTGCGAAGAATTCAATAGTTTTAATGCCAACTGTAGCACAAATAATTTAGATAAACAAAACGACTCCGATAGTGGCCATAATCCGCAATTATGTTTATCGGAAAACGAGGACTACGATTCATTAGATAATATCGAAAGCAATACAAAAGTAAAAGTCTCCGCGGAATTGCCCAATGAAAAACACATTGAAGAGTTAATTTCTACCGAAACTCCGTGCGGATTACTATCGAAATTAGCACCTTCCCCGGAACCTGGGCAAAACAGTACCAGTTCAGCGCCTATAGAAAAAATAGACCTCTTTAAAGGTATCGAGCGCACGCTTAGTGAACTATTGAAGAAAGAATTGTTAGAGGGCCAAGATGAGGAGAAAATGCACGGTGCGCGGCCGGTTTGCTCGGAGGCGGAGGGGAGCGCTTGCACACCTGACGCGACAGTTTGCCGCTCGCGCACCGCCCGTGCGGACGGTTCCGCGCGCTTCACGAGCCGCGTAATGATAACACACGACCGCGTCTCCGTCGTCACGTCGGACACGACGCGGCTCATGCGCGACATTACAGTGCACCATACTAACTCACAAAACGAAACCGAAGGCACATCGCAAGACGAAAACGACGAACGAATATCCGACGACGAAGCTGCGCAGCCTTCGGGCGGAGTGACTGTCGTTAGCAATGCCGACACGCTCTCGGCGGTTGTGTGCCTCGAGGAGGGGCTCGCAGACGACGACTCGTGGGTCGAGGACATCAGTCATGATGAGAACGAGGCCACTTCGCCCTCCGACTCAGATTCGGAGGATGAAGCTACTTTACCCACCCGCGGGGATGATTTTGCTTACTGTAGACGTTCCTTAGACTTCACCTTACATACGATCGTCGAAGAAAGCTGCGAAGAAAGCGAAACGGAACATACGACTAAGAAACCGCGACCCATTTCCGCCACTGAATTAGAAAAATACTTTTTCTTCGGGCTAGGCGATGGGCGAAATGTTCGTGACGATGAGGAAGCGGTGTCTGATACGTCTAGTGTGTGTAGTGAAGGTGTTGAATCGATTGTTGACAGTGAACAACCAAAAAGGAATAGTGATAGCGATGACTTGGTGTCCTCGCGTTTGGAAAAGTATTTTTTATCCGGATTCATGGGTTTTAATCAAGAAAACCGTGATTCGGATGGTTCAGGTAGTGTCGGGAGTGACAGTGAAGGCAAACAGAGCCCAGAACAGAGGAGAAAACGTCTCGTCCGTGCTCGTGGAGCCCCACGATCACATTCATCCTCCTTAGACAACTTGTTAACAGGCGAAGAACCATCTCAAGATATTCAAGAGGTTTCGGACGGGTCTAGTACAGAAACCGAAGACAGACACGATTCTTCTGAAAGGTTAGATATGCAAAACGAATCTAAAAGAAAAAAACAAAAAAAGACCCGTGGGTCGCCTGCGGATGAACGACGACAATCGACCGAGTTTACAGAGGAGACTCGCGATGACACTAGGTCTGTGTCCGAAGGCGAAGATGGAAGAACGACACCTCGCCCGGAGTTCCCACCGCTAGGATCTGAACTATCTGAATCTAAAAAGCAAACTAGCAGAGATAGTGGCTTCGTTGGTAGCTGTGATGACTTGCTGAGGAATGGTGATTCTAGCTCAGATTTTGCCAAGTCTCACGAACCTAAAATAGAGTTAGAAGAGATAGTAGAAGAAATGAGAACAGACACCGAGGAGCGCATAGAAAGCCCTCCATCATCACGTCCACCGCCAAGCCCACTGACTCGTAAAGATAGCTTTAATAATTGGTCATCTGACGAAGAAACTAATCTTATGATGACAAAAATGCGCCAGTTTTTCAAACAAATGATAAACTCAAACAACGTAAGAACATCGACACCTGCGTCATCAAATTCTGAAAGCTCTCGGCCACCTAAACCACCACAATTATTGTATTTTGAAAGCGAGCTAACAAGATTAATGAAAACAGTTCCGGGTATCCGTGACGAGCAAGTGCGCGAAATTGTAGAATACTTATCAAGTGAAGATACGTGGAGCGATTCCTATGACTCATCTGACTACGCGGGTTCTGATTTGGAAGGCCCACATAACAGATCTGCGCTTAGAAAACAGATATCGGACAGCTGTCGCGAAATAATAGATGAATTTGATAAAGGTAACAGCGAGGCTGGGTCGCTGGAGCGCGACGCGGCAGGTGCATACCGGAGATTGGCAGCAACGTTAGGCAGAGCCGGGGAGGGCTCTCCGCCTCTGTTCGGCAAAGTGATGCGGCATATAGGAGGTCGGTTAGTGGCTCTCATGCACGAGGTATCTGCGGGTGCATCACCTAGCACGGATGACGACAGCGCGTCCGAGCCTGGGGCGCTGGCTCGTAGTCGATCTCACGATATATTAGAGGCAGCAGCGAGTAGAGGAAGTGTTGCAAGTGACTGTGAACGGTTTTCGTGGCGTGGTAGTTTTGAATCGGCTTTGCTGGCTGCGGACTCGCGGGGTACTTTAGGAGGCACGGGGTGTGAGGCCCGGCGATCGCCAGCGGGGGTGGAGCTGGCAGCTCAGCGGTCCCACTCGAGGAGTTGTGGGGCTATTGGCGGCAGTGAAGACAGACTATGGCGCGGAAGGCGGCGAGCATCAGCACCCGATGCAGAGGTAAATACTTTGAGTTTCGATGGTTTGAATACGCGCACGTTATATTCCTTAATAAATTGGGCCATCTCATCTTTTGCGGGGAATGAGAAAACATCAACTCACACATAAGACACTATTAAGTAATTTACTGCGTACACTTATTGTACTACAACAAACAAAAAAGACACTCACATTGACAAAGGTCACAATTGGACGAGAGAGGTAAACTTGTCTATGCCCTCTACAATTATAACTATATTCTATTTAGTAAATATGTTGTTTAAATAATAGGTATGTAAGTATAAATTTTTTGGGTTTTCCACAACACTTATTTATATATTTTCCGACCATGGACGTGGAATGCAACAATGTAATCTATAAAGACATCAAAAAGACAATCATTTTGTGCGATAAAAGCAAGATTCCATTAACGGATAAGATACACGTAAAAGTGATTGTAATTTACCACACGATAGAGCAAAATCACTCGTGCCAACACAAGTGTCACAACTTTCTTACCAAATTTTACTAGAATATAACGTCTGTTGTTTCGACTTAACATAAATAAGAACGTCTGAACAAGGTCGCGACGGCGGTATAAAAAGTATCGAAGAACTTTTATACCTCAACAGACTGGATAATTGACTTCACTTGACGCTTATTTATTTATAAACACTATCTAACAATATCAGTGCCTTCTAGAACAATCAGAACAAATACCTACCAAGAAAACGTATTGTAAAAGTAGACACTATTATAACAAATTTTGCAATGAATGTGTCATACTCTTTCCTAATGAGTATTAATTATGTTAACCTTAATAATGTTCGGCAATACTACGTAAGCTAAGTAATAAATAAATTATGGTTAGGTAACTTATTTGGCTTTCCTTCAACATAGGGCTTCTTTGAAATTTGAGATGTTGTGACCCTTCAAGCTCTAATTGGATTACCTACCTAACACAAATATAGCTTCAATGACCTTACTACAAAGAACAGAATACAGGATTAAATTTTAAAATACTCACTAAAACCTTAAAGGGCTTATTCCCCTGCAGATAAAGATTATTACGTCACAAGTACGAGTTAAAGACCGTCATACCGTCACGAGTCCATACAAACCGTAACATAACAGCTGTGCAACTAAGAGTTTGTACACTTTGTACCTACTTACGATATATGAAATGGAATTATCACCACCGTTCAAGCAAATTGAAGCATTCTTGCATGACTGTAAATTTTGGTCTGAGAATTTATTCAGCACCGCTTTATTTATGAATATACGGAAGATTTAAAAAAATCCTTTTTAACTGGGGTTAACCTTCACAAGAAGATAGTATTAAAAGCCTCTGATTTGGTAAGTGCCAAAAACTTTAGGGTGACAGTGTGTCACAAAACAACTGCCTTGCATAAATCGATCGAAAAGTAATACAAATTTCGATCGAAGTAAGCAAAGCGATTGTCTTGTGGCACTCGCACTAGGCACTCTGGTCTAGTGGTTCGCGCTCCGGACTACAAAGCCATGCGGTTGCGGGTTTGAATTAAATATTTTTGTAATGAGCCAAGCGTTTGTTCTTTTAAAGGAATCCTCTAAATAAAAAAGTGTATTATCTAATTCAATATATTGATTCGAAAAACGCGCGAAAGCATAAGAACAACGCGTTGAGTTAGAGTGAGATTACGCTCCGATGACAGCTGACAGACAGACGTCTGTGAGGAGCGCCGACCATAGGGATGTCCCCAGCAATCGATTCTCTGCTAATAGTACCTATTTTCCTGCTAACAGTACCTCTGTCTTTGATGTTTAGAAATCTATTTAAGTATATTTATCCATTATCTGCCGTGTGGGGACGGCCGTAAAGAATACAACACTTCCCCACCGCCAACAGGAGGCGTGTCGTAAGAGGCGACTAATTCCTATAGCACAAGACGGGCAGCAGCGTCTTAGTGCGAAATCTTATAAAAAACTGCGCTCGCCAACCCGCTTGCCAAGCGTGGTGAGTATTGGCAATCCACCCCAATGACTGCTTCATTCTTTGCTTCCTTGATTTTAGCCATAGGGCTGTAATGATGATGATGAAGATTATACTATGGCGACTAGATAACAGTCGCCATAGTATAACTTTGCTTATAAGCAATAACACTAGTACTTAGAGGCTAGATTAGTGTATTACTTGAAGGTATTAATTCATTTATTATTTCAGTCGGAGGAAGAAGAAAGAGCAGGCTCCCTTCCGCGCCTGCCCTCAATCACTGGCACGAACACCGTCCCAGCTGGCCCGGTGAAGTCGGCCCGGTACCGCGCGCCCGGGTTCCGTACGGCCACGCGCGCGGCGTCGGCGCCGGGCCTGCACGCGCCGCGGCGACGCAGGCCGCCGCCCACCCCGCACCAACCCCCGCCCGCTGCGCCTACCTCTGCACCTAGTTTACAGGGTAAGTTTGTTTAATCTTCCTCTATTTGAGACCGTACCCCCACCAAAACTCGTTTTTTCCTACTTTTTAAATGTATATAAAAATAATTAAAAGACAAACCTAAGAATAATCTTTTAAGTTTTACCTTTAAAATCATCGTTGAAAATTTGTATTTACTCTATTTTATATTTACGAAAACAGGCTTTTAAACTACGTCGATAAAAATCTATTGTATGCATCTCCTCTGTAAGTAATCCCCTAATTTTTATATTTGACCAATCGATAGAAAACACAAAATTGTCCCAAAAATGTTTTTAAATTGGTCCATTATTGATTATTTCTGACAATGATTCATGGTCTACGAACTTCTGTAACTCTAGCGTGCCGTACGTGGTAGAGGAGGGAAATTAATGCTGTAGGTCATTTGCTCGGGAAACCGCCTTAAGTAGTCTTTTCGAAGATACCGCGGCCTAACTATGAGAGAAAACATTGCGAGAAACCATGCGTAATAGTTGGTTGTTGACTGTTGTGTATAATCGAGGACAGAATCCATGAGTCGTGGCATTAGAAAAATAATCCGATTGGAACAATAAAACAGGTTTAAATACATTTTAATCCCCCCTAATGAAAATCATTGGGGAAGGCCTGTATCCAGCAGTGGACGTCCTATGGCTGAAATGATAATGATGATGATGAAATACATTTTTGAAACCTCGTTTAAACTACGCCTAAATAATTATCAATCTCTCTAGCTCCTAACAATTGATCTGATCGTACCAATACAAATAACGATTCAGGATCTGGAATGTCAGAATCCACCTGATAATGTTAGTAGTTTGTAACTTGACCATTTGTTTGAAATAAACCAAGTCCAAAACCATCGCGTAACCATCACCAAATACAGATAAGTTACGTCGTGTTTGCTGTGGCCAGTCACGTATAAAATGACTGATTACTGACAATCAAAATTTATCATCTCCATTCGTGCCTCAGGAGCATATTTATTTTCTGTAATCCGGTTTACATCACTAATGCCAATGCTTGATCGTTAATCTTGTCAGAGAACTCTGTTAGAACTTAAAAACATCGACCTTCGTTAGTTTAGCTAGGCACTTTGTATCAACTTGTGCAAAATCAAGCAACGAAAGAATGCGACTAAGTATTACAGCTTTTTGTTAAAATATCATTACACTTGCATTCATAAAATGCAAATAACTGTAACAAAATTCTCATAAGCTGGGAACAATAGTAATATTATTAGGACATCAAGTACCCACAAACGCTAACGCAATATTGACGTCACGTGCTACTTGAGCCAACCTTATACACCTAGTATAATCGCATGCAACCGTATAAATCAAGTAATAACGCGGCTGGCCTGTTACAACCCACTGTTTATTCGAGGCACTGTGTTGGAAACTTGCCTTCCGTCTGTGATAAGCTTAAATGTTTTAACAAATTGTAATCTAAGCGAATCATCGCCGTTCTGCCGCTATTAACGTAATGGAGAATCTACACTGTAGTTTTATTTTTGAACACCTAAGATGCTGTAATCCTAACATCTCTTTCTAAACATAAAATTTCTAAGTTGTCTTGGCAAATGTGTAAAAAGCCGTTCAAAGAGTTTCAAGTTGTTGACAATGATTTAGGTTACGGTGCGACAATGTCCATGACCGAAGCAAATTACTTTTCTGTAGCTATTTACAATGGCATTAGTATTCCTCGTTGGTAGTAGTTTAAATGTTTAACCTACAAACAAACGTTTTGCGTGACCCACTGTGGTCACTATTTTCCTGACTCTGCTCATGTTCACCTACTCAATCTACACGTCTCAAGATGCTTCTTTTTAAAGGTTAACGATTTTAATAACGTAAGTTGAATCACATGTTATGTAAAATGTTAGGTAAGTATGCGATTTTGGTATCAGGTCAAGATTAAACTTTTAAGAAAAAAGAGAGAAAAACATACTGCGACTAGCCCAGACGACCTGGGGGGAGGGAAACGGGGCATGTTAACATTTAACTTTTTATAATTGGGACCCGCCGCGTCTTCAATTGGGTAAACTAACAAACACTTTTATCTGCTTAGTCCAAGAGTAACGTTAACCCTCCCGAAGGAACTCTAAATAGTGTAATTAAAACCAAATCAAAATCCGTTGCGTTATTTTAAAGATTAAAGCGCACAAACGGACGGAAGCTGATAGCGACTTGGTACTTATTTAGAAATTACAAAAGATAGAGAAATCGGTTAAAGTACGCAATATGTGCCAACTACAACTTCCGTTTTAATAAATAGCTGAATTAATTTAAATTTGTATATTTAATGGTTTAATTAAACATTTAACTGAATTATCACGCTATCCACAAAAAGAACAATCGGTAGGGTTTCAAATTCAGCGAGGTCAATAAACTGTTCTGCCACGACGAAATATCCTCCATGCGCCAGTTAACAGTCACGGACCACGAATCTAACTAGATTTTTCTCTTTTTAAAGAAACTTTATTGTCTTCGTTTTTTATTCAGTACATTTAACAAGCGTACACTACACACAAGTAGGCACTCAGTGTTACAATTTACTTGATACATCAAAGTTACATTTAGCTTAATTGTTACCTAAACTTTAGGTACTTTAGCGGTATCTTCATTATCGTTTATAGTTTAGTAGGTAGCTACTGTATTATAAACTACATTTATAATTTCCCTAATTATTATGTTACATTAAACATGTTTGCTAACTCCGACGATGTCACGCATCATTAATTCGCTCAATAGTCCATCCACTTCTGAGGCGTCACGGCATTTCAAACAACCTGACTGACTTCAAAAGTGGACCTAACTGTTTTAGTAGAATAAAATCCCACTCGTGACTGCGCGGTATTCCTCGGCGAACATCCGACCTTAATGTCTTTTCTCATACTATGTAAGTATATGGCCCTCTTGCAACCTTCTTAAATCAAGATTTAATCGAAACCTGGTTTTAAATGTGTTTGATTTGAAATAAACTGACAGACCCAGGTTGAACCCAGGTTTTGCAAATGGTCATTTTTCATATTTCATACAATCTCACTTTCTTCGGCCGTCTTATTACACATTTCTGTAACAAAACAACTTACCTAAATGAAAGTTAATTACTCCGATTTGAATCTTGCGTTTATTACTTTACATAACATTCTAAACACTCTCTTCATAAAATCTTGCACTTGTATAAGCATTTCGTAACCTTAACGAACTGTGTGTGGGTAGGTGTCTTGTCGCCAAATATTGGTACAACCTGTTTGATTGTACATAATGTAATAAGTAGGTAACGCCTTTCGTTTCCTAAAGCTCCGAAACTTGTTCTTAAATACGAGTTGTCTTATCACATATAACTACCTAATAGGCAAAACAGATCCGCAACTGACAATCGATCGACACCCTCACAAATACGGCATTGATTAAATAAGTTATTTATAATGTTAGGCCACATATAAATAAGAATATAAATAGATTATTAAAAACAAAACAGTCTTATGAACCAGTAAACAGTACTAGCAAGCACCGTGTGTTAACACTTAAATATTAACATAACTAATTTAATCCGTCACTTCTCGTTAATCATAGAATCAATTAAACTGTTCATTAACAAAATAGAGAGTACGATTATAACTTTCTTATGAGATTATTAGATTACATGATGTCCAGTCAAAAAACATCGTTTTCTTAAAACCAGTCCGATTTATAATAACAGCGAATAATAATATCACCTCTTATCTAACTTAATTAATAGACCACCAATAGGATTTAAAACCGGACACTAATAATCGGATTTTAAATAGATAAAAGTAGTACCTTTAAAAAACAACAACGTTTACTACCTTGTTTAATACAAATGGTTTCTTTTGTCTGTCTTTTCAACGAACGACCTATAATAATATCTCGGTGACACCTTTGAAAACAAGTCATACACGGTGATATTTATAAACCGCCATGCTTGCTATTTATTATTTGTAAGGAAGGAATGAACACAGAAATTTTGCACAGAACATACGCGTGCGCTGGGAAAGTTGAAAACGGTAGAAAGAAAAGAAAACGGGTCGAAAGAAAAAAAAAAAATGTGATTTAAAAAAAAACTTTAAATAGCATGAAAACTAAAGTCAATAAAAATTGCATTCTTGGATAATGCTGAATGGTCATTGAGCGTGAAACGGGTATTGGGAAATAGTAAGTGACCAAGAAACTTTTGTTAAATAATTCAGTCTGTGTTATTTCTTCTACTGTCGACAAATCTATTCAAGGACTTTATGTATTCGTGCAATGGTACTGCAGCTATGTAATTGTTTTGTACGATAATTGAACTGCCATATGGCGTTTATGCGATGTAATGGCTCTCAAGGACAGTTGTTTATCATCTAACAATATTAATATGCTAGTCAGGTTCAAATTTAAAGATGTTCCGCTCAGTAAACATCCTGTATAATAAATAAGGTGTAATCAAAGCAAGTTTTCGAATTTTGTGTTGTGTAGTGTTGATACCTTTACTACTTTAAAAATTAAAATAAGTATCTAAATATTTACAATCTTACAATAGATATTTATAAAATAATCTTAATAATTAACCTAATCTTAAATATCCACATAAAAGGTAATGTCTGTGTTATGCATATTCACCCACTAAATGATAACTCTAAAAGTTGCTGTTTAATTTTCGAAAACAGGTGCCCTTAATTATGTAGTTGACAGCGACTGCGGATGTGGATTTTTCATTCCTATGGAAAATGTGGATTTTGCTTTTACCCATTCTTGATGATACAGAGAAATTAAACTCGGAAGTCATTGTTCACGACCGCCATATTTTTTACGACTTCATGTGACCAATTGTGTTGCCGTCGATTGCTTTATCGGCTGTACTAAATGCTTTCACTTTACTTATTCTTGCGCTGGCTTGTGCGCGGTATCGATATTGCAATAGTGCATATTGCCTTGTGCTTTTCACATGCTGAATAGTTGCCAGTTATTTCTCTTAAACATTCTGAACTTCAATAATAATTACTTATTTATTTCGGTTTAAAATACCAACTTGAGGTTTGTTAAATTGTATAGTAATATACCTAGTCTTGCTATAAATACTGAAAAAAAGAAAAAAAATCTATTGCAAATAACATTTATTACTTTTACAGTGTGTTAGTTTAATACATAAATATAAAACAATTAAAAAATAAAAAGCTTTTTCGAAATGGACTCCATTGGCTGCAATATAGTCCTTTAAACGATGAGGCTAGTTATCAATAGAAGCACGCACTCTTTCCATGGGAAAATTCTTCACTGCCAATCATACGGATTGTTTTAGGGACTCCAAATTATTATGGCGTTTAGAGCAAGCCGTACTCTCTAAAACTGACCATAAATCATAATCTTAAAAAATTTACTTATTATATTATATTTATATTAGTGATAAATCCTAATCAAAACAAATTTTACGAGTGCAAACAAAATTTTACTGCTGAACACCGATTTTATTTCCTATTTTACCACCCTTAGGGGTTAATTTTTTTCCGCAATTTTTTATTATAGTGTCTCTGAAGTATAAGTTATTCAATTAAAAAAAAGAATTATCAAAATCTGTTCACATTTGTCGAAGATATTGGGTAACATAGATACTAAAATCAGTTGGCGAGGTACGGAGTTCATGCAATGTTTGATAATTTTCTTATATATCCCATCATCAGAATTTAACGAAATTTATATGGGATCATTCTGAAAGTATTACCTTTCGAACAAAAAAATAATTATTGAAATCGGTCAACGCAGTAACGAATGATCGCTGAACATACACAAAAAAAAAATGCGACGAATTGAAAACCTCCTACTTTTTTGAAGTCGGTTGAAAATTGCATTTGGCTCCATACCTACTTTGTGTAATGCAATCAAAGCGATTCGGTTGTCTTCATCACCTCACTCCATTTTAATATCGCAAAATATAGGCGCCAAAATGATAAAACTCAATGAACAATCATATAAAAATGACAGATTCCAAATTCAAATATAATATTTTGTTTAATTTTAATTGTAACAGTATTTATGGCCAGACTAAGTATAGACAGACGATCAATTTGTGTTTTAGGATGCGTGATGGAAAATAAATTTACTTGATGACTTTGTACATTAAATACATATATTTATATTCTTCGGGGGTGATTCTACTGCTTTAAACAGCTGTTTTTTTTGTCGGATCAACATTAGTAGATAATAAAATCACTCCCTCGAAGGAAGTAGCAAAAAAATTAGAACCATATATTTATGGAGCCTAAAACCTTGGATATGGAAAAGTAAATTCACGCACATCTAATAAATAGCAAACATATAAAAACCGACATCAACTCGTATTCTACAAGCTATTGAACAAGGTGAGATTCGTCACGCTTCTTTCAAAACGGCCGAAATGTCAACTGACTGGATCCAAGCAACAAAAGGTCCGACACTATAATGTTACATTGCAAGCATTCCATAGTAGACTGTCGTGACTGCGACACGACGGTGTAGGCACGATGGGGTAACCAGCGGACGCGCGCATGACCTGACACTTGCGCATTACAAAACGATTAATTAGCTTTTTAAATTAAGTACATACCTAATAATACCTATATTTAGCAATAACTTCGGTTACATCCGGCACCAACGTAAAGATCTTTTAAGCTTAAGGCTTACCGTGATCTCGTACGACAACATAAAGTAACACAGAAATACCAAGACAAGGTTCATTTGGAACTACTAAGATTCAGCTTCGTTAGTTAGCTCTGTTGTTTTTACGTCAAACTCTACAACGTGTAACTCCAAATACGCAAAACCTCTTAGGGGCTAATTTTGGTGCTCAAATACTTACAACTTTTTATATGGGACCACCGTCAAAATCTAAAAATAATAATCATGTCATTTACTAGCTTCTTGATCACGTCACGTAATATCATTTGTATTAAGAAACGCTTTCTTTTTATTTTATTTTGATGTTGGTCCCTTAAACCAATACTGCCTCTTAAATATACTGAATCTTTTATGGAGGCAATTAGCTTTATTCTTTCTATCCTGGTTGAGTCATAAACTAATACGGAGCATCTGGCATTTCTCAATAGTTTCGCCCGCATGTCATTCAGTAGGAACATAATTAAATCTGATTGCATTGTCTTACCCTTTCGTTTAACAATAATTAGGTACCTACATAAAAATATAAGTTATAACTTAAGCTTATTAGTGACAAAAAACATTCAAACAATTTCATTAAAACATGAGTAAGATATCAACAATTGGTTCGCTTTTATGCTATTTAATCTTTCGTAAAAGGAGCTGGTTTCTTTCAACTTAACGTTACAATTTCCAAGTAACTAGCTACCTACTGTACTATACTATTATATGTAGTGTAGGTTTATTTTATTTATCCAGCCAGTATTGCCTTATCTCCCTTCACTAAACCACGTTCGTGGACTGTGTTTAGTTCTTTTTTTTCTTCTTTAAATTACATAGGAGTGAGCACATAGCGTGCAAGATAAGTACATTGTCTTCACCACGTTTACTGTTTCTGACGATAAAGAAACACCGCAAATGGGCTGTTATATCACAATGCATTTACCTGCATTCACTAATGTACCTAGAGCTACTTCCTTATGATTTAGATCCTCATGTTATGATGTTTATGAGCATTATGATTGAGTTTCTCATCAACGATTTCAACACCAAGCTTATTATGATCATCTAAACCTAAAGTTTATCTCAACAGGTCAATACAAGACTAAATATCCTTGAAATAGTCAGTTGCAAGTTATTCGTTTTAAATGTTTAAAAAAATTGTTTCGTCTTTTACTAGCCAACAAAAAGCATAGCTACAAAAAGTCTCATATTTCATTGTTGCCGTATCATGTTAACTTGTTAAAAGAACGCGCAACGTAGTGAACGTTCAAAACAGGTTCCAGGTTTATTTGCGGTTTACGTTTAGACCAGTTCCCCGAAGCAGAGATCTAAGTTTAGATGAGACCGAGGCCGGCACAGCCTCAGCTATGAATGACGCAACCGCCGGATGGGTCCGTGCATTAAACAATAACGTTACCTTCACTGCTTCTCCGCTATCGATTTATACCGTCTGTATAGTTAAATTACAATTAGAAGAACTAACAAAATTTGCTACTTCCCATACAGACAAGTTTTAAACATGAATGAATATTATCCTGAAATGCTAACCAGAAATAAGTACCTAAATCGAATGCTGCTTGTAAATTGACTTAATCTTATTTATATTATATTGTAGTTTATCCAAAGAACACTCATGATTATAATATTATCCCACAGTGCTTTACAGATGTATAGTATCATTATGTACACACACATGATTAAGTAAAAATTTTAATTGAAGTTTAAATTAAAAAACCAGATATCTCTTGAATTTCATAGTCTATTGTTTTAAAGTCCTCGTAGCTGTTTTCCTTGAAACAGTCTCTTGTGTAACTTTATGTTTACAATTCATACGCAGTCTTAGTGGTCTTATCTTGATGATAAGGCCAACATGTTGCAATGCAAAGTTCATTATCCCTCGTTGCATGCAGGTCCTTAACTAAATGAGCTTTTGGGCTAAGTATTGAATACGCTACGAGTAAATAAACAGATATTAGTTTAAAAAGCAATTGCACTTTCTCATTTGGGTGAAACTATAAATAGTTGGTTAGTTTATTTAAAATAAACGTTTCTAGATAACCCAAAGATAAATCGATTTGTCCATCTTAGCTAAAATTCGACTTGCATCTGAATGTCGCTCTCGTTAAAAAACTTTCAGACTGTTAATGAACGAATAATCAAGTTTGACTTCGTGAAAGGGAAATTAATGACATTAGCTTACATCTTGTTATTTAAATGGACTCCATTGTTGGTGCAAAAGCTAATGA
The DNA here is from genome assembly GCA_963576865.1 of Anania hortulata. Lineage (NCBI taxonomy): Eukaryota > Metazoa > Arthropoda > Insecta > Lepidoptera > Crambidae > Anania > Anania hortulata. The sequence goes on along the minus strand of OY756396.1, from coordinate 12,454,912 downwards.
TCACGCCGCCTGATGCAACTAAACCTTAGAAATGAGATGAACGATGAAGTAAAGGTTAGCCGAGTGGCCACTTTCTATAGCTGCCATGGGAAAACCGCATTCATCCATGTTTACGCCTATGTTACTTTCTACTGCGACACGTTATTGCACTACAGAGCGCATAATTTTTTTTACGATAAATCGTAAAAAAATAATTATAGTGCGTATGTACTTCTGCGATTAGATAGAGTTCTCTAAATTAAAACTTAATATAATGTAGTATTTCTCATACAATTTCCACTAAAATATTTGCGTTCAAGTCTAAAATATGAGACTCTTTAATTAGGCAAATTCTTTCTCCACCTAATGTGATATATATGGTATTAGTGTTTCCAAAATAGCTTTATTTGTGTTCTCTCGACACGCCTTCTGGCTTGCAAACTGTACTTTAATTCAGAATGTTAACTTTAGTAACAGTATTATACAAGTAGACATTACGCGTTTCTTTTGTTAAATGTGGCAGCTGGCTTTGTGCATGCATATTTTTTCTAAAGATGATCTTTATGAAATAACATCAGAGAAGCAGTTATAGGTATAAGGTGATAAATACCTAAAGATAAGATAAAGGTGATGTTATTTTGAAAGTTATCCTTAAAGAACTTAAGCCATTTCAATACAGTTATCTAGCACTTAAGTACAACACTATGTACTTCCTCATAATTATAAAGGCATCAGTCCTACCTACAATGCCGATATGGATGCAAAAATGCAGCTAACCTTCAGCACCAGGAACATGAATAATCACATATTATGAAGTCTTAGCTTTTGAAGGGCGTCAAGTAGTCCTCGAGATAGATAAGAAAAGCAGGAATATTGCGTTGATAATTGTCAGCGTCTTTATAAATAGTATATATATAATATAATGTTTACCAAAAAAAATACACATACATTGATTCTGATATTAGAATGTCGCAAATCACGTTCTTAAAAAGCTTGGATATACCAGTATACCTACGTGTCATTTATAAGCTACATGCATGTTTTGATCGTGAAAGAATAAATTTAAATCTTTTCCTATGCTGGATGCTAGTTTAGTTAAAAAAAAAGAATAATATTGTCTAGAATTAGCACATAGTCCTGGGGTAATATGTTTTGGGTTCCAAAATACCTAGAAGACCTTACGAGACCTTAAAAACACTAACGAGCGGAATTTTTACGGCTATCGTGTAATGTTATATGAAGTCATTGCATTATAAATAGATAACAATGTATGACGTGAGTGGCGTATGTTTTGATTGCATTGATTGTAATGGGTTGAACAATCACATAGTAGGTATTAAGTAATGAAATGAATTAAAACGTGTTATACGCAGGTAATGTATGGCTTTCTATTGGACTTATAAAATAAAAGTGACTGCAAAACGTTTTAAGGGCTGTTTCTGGATCTTCCTGCCAAATCTCCCAATATTTTCCTTACGGAAAAACGGTTTAAAAGTCAGCTGTTCCGTTTTAATGTCCAAGTGCTACCTACTCGCCAAAATATATAGAACAGCTGATATTCTTTTTGTACTTACTTGCTCAGGATTTATTTGATTAAGTTAGTCAAATAACTAGTACTGAAAGCGCCTATGTACATTTTTAAAACAAAAGGCAATAATAAATCTCACAAAGTTTGGAAACTAATTATCATGTTGTCGCAACACTCGCAACATGCAGCCTCCGTTTGCTTTTCATACGCTTGCCGTTTGAGGCCAGGGTCGCAATACTATTGGTTTGTTATCTATCTGCATTTTAATTTTCCTTGCAGACATATGCATACAAGAATTTTTAAGAAACTAATAGGCATTTAAAATTTTTAATCACATTTTATTAATAATTTAGACTCGTTATTATAATAGTCGATGGCGTGAAAATCCTATATTTTTGTCCATGATGTCTACTTTTCTTAGCCGACTCAAAAAAGAAAAGAGATCCTCAGTTTAATTGTTTTGGTCACATTTAAAAATATTTTTATAAGAACTTAATCTTCCTTAGGAGGACAGTGAAGCTGTAAATTTTCATACACAAAGCGACTTTGTTTTCCCCCCGTAAACATAATCAAATATTTATATTTTTTGGAAATGTTGTAGATATAAGGAAAAACTCCACCCGTCCGGTCCGTACGTGTTTAATTTAAAATTTAAAAAAATATTTCAATATCTTTGACTTTTATCTACCTCGAGCGTTTTTAATTTCTAGGACCTTAATTTCCCAAAGAATGTTCCGTTCATTGTGCAAACTTGTAAAAATACAAACATCTGACATTTAAATGATACGAGTTTATCGATGATGAGATGAGTGCCCTTTACCTCTGTCGTTACGTGTGCTCGTTAAATAACTTTAATAGCCCGGGACCGAGTTCATCTTGTGCATAATACTTACGTTTAATGAAATTATACGAGTACAACTTCATTTTCATAACAGATATCAGTGGTACCCAATCTTTTGAAACGCATCCTGCAAAATTCTGCGTTTAAAAATACAATATTTTAGTGGAAACCATTTTCCATCTTTCTAAATCATATATAAATATACAATTTTAATAACTGTCCTCTTTTCACAAAATGATTAATAAGCCATACAAGCGTTAAAAATGGATTGAAAACAGCAATACAAAAAAAATGGGAAAAGTGAAGAGAAAAAGTCTAATTACCAATTAACGCCGAAGAGATACCAAATTATCTAATTATCACTGTTCTTATGAAGATACTTTCTACCTATGTCAGACACTTGCTCTAGCAAGACCTCTTCACAAAAATCTTCAGAGTAAAGTGGGGCACGTTGTCCTCTATGTTGGGTATTACTGGGGCCCAATTCCCGTAATTTAAAAGTAGTAATAATCCGGTGTCGATCCGGTCCCAATCGCATCAACTTCCCAAACGGTATTCACGTACACTAAAATTATGACATTAAATTGCCAAACTATGAAAAGCGATCGTGATGTTACTGAAAATGGAAAATGCCAAAATGGTATTCTACTAAATTTAATTTGCACTTGATTTGTCAAAATCGGTATTCTCGTCGCTATTTATACGTCAAATTTGTGTATGAAAAGTGATTATAAGCGGACTGATATGTTATTGTGATGAGACTACTCAAAGTCAGTCCTGTCAACAGTATTTTTATAACTTTTTCATTAATTATGAGTAATTACGGTCTCCGCTGGCTTTATTTATATGCTGCGTATTGTGCCGACGCAGAAGCAGCAGGCGGCTTACCCAAATTACCCTAAAAATAGATGGGCAAGCCATTGTTCTAATAGTCTAAGATCTCATTGCGAGCTTTTACAAAGTACCTAACACAATGTCTTATCACGGAGATCAAGCCCTTCATAAGGTCTGAGAAGATAAAAGGTGCCCTAAATGGAACTTGCAAGGTATGTACTTATTTATTACTACTTAGTTAAAATCATAAAAATACTCCTCCTTTCGTTATATTACCCACTAATTCTCTTTTTTCATTCATTTTAAAATCTTATTTCCAGTTTCAGGTTTTAATTAGATTACCTACCTACTCTTGCATTTTTTGCAAGCGGGTCGTACCCACCAAACTATTGCATACAAATCCTGTTTTGTCCTATGGGACACCTTAATGTGGAGGGCTGTCCACTTATTTAACCATCACTTAATGAAATTATATGAGGATGGACAATATTTATTTAAATTGGGCAATGGGCATACACACTTATACATATTTTTCTGTATTAACTTATTAATGTATAAAATAAAAATATATCAATAAATTAAAGCTTGTAAATACAATATTTTTTACCATAATTTTATTGTTATTATTGTTACAGGAGAAAAAGGATATCATTTAAGGAAAAATGTTATAATACCTACTAAATGTGTCAGAATGGAACTCCATAAGCTTATTATTATCAGGAACATAATTATAAAGGCTCTGTTGTCAGAGGCTATATGTGTCCTCAAATCAAGATTTAGGTAGGTTGTTATTTCTTAGTTTATTAAAACACAGTTGCAGTATAAATAATAATTTAATCTTTTATTGAGCACAGTCACAGTATGTGTATAACATGGAACTGTTAACGCTTATCTCATCTTAACTATTATCTATTAGAACATTGTTACACTTGCGATTTGCTGGCGAGTTCAAAGAGAGGCTTTCCTACAAAAATGAAAATTAACCTGTTATAAAAGTCAAATTACTTTACAGGTGCCTCTCCCCTACAAACCGAAAATAGCAGCCAAAACTGTAAACGCATGCTGTGTGTTTCACAATATCGCAAAATGTTTCCGCCTTCGTGCACCCGAGCTGCCTGTCCAGTCCACAAGCGCTTGAGCGCAAGTGACCACTAGCGGGCGCCGCGCCTCCGCTACAACGCACCGCTCCAACAGGGCAGAGCCGTAAAGAACGCGTTAGTTGCAAATCTGTGGGCAATCGCGATGTTTAATTTAAAGCTTTGTTTAATTTAAAAAAGGACATTATATTAAAGCATTTTATAAATTTCACACTATACAATTATTATTTAAGTACCTTTGTATTCCTCCAAAAACTTATCACTCCCAGTCCCAGATTCAGGGCTAAAATGATAATGGAACAACAAATAACTCTTCCTATGTCGCAAAGTAGCCCTTTCCGCAGTAACTGGGGATGCAACTTGGATTTGTTGCTCATAGAGGTGTGCCTATACACGTCCACAGAGCAGGGCACAGGCTTTATCTCAACTATGAGGTGGTTTTGGCCATACTCTACCAAGCGGGCCCGTTAGAAAAACAATGTAATATGTCAATACTAACCGCAAGTAGAGGATTCTGTCTGATAGGCAGAGGTGAGCTGCAGCGTCCAAGAATAGCAAAAAGCCTTTCCTCGAGAGTTTTGGGGGTAGTAAGTTCTGCAGGGCCTCCACCCTTTATTTCTTCTTTTACTCACTTGCCCTACATTTAACACGATTTTTGTAATGGTTGTAATACTGGAAATAAATTAAAGCGGTTAACATCGGTCATTTTTTTAAATGATTAATTATAGAAAAGTAGGTAAGTACTTACTTTTTACAAATCTTTTAATAACCAAGAAACTCGAAATACCTATATCTTAATAATTAAAAACTTTGAAACATAATATTCAAATAAACGACGAAACCAATGTTTGTTTACTTTATTGACAACTGTAATTGACAATGACTTTGACAGTCCTTTTTTTCTTAGAATTTTAGCACTCGGGTTTAGTTTAGTGGCCAAATAAACAACAATAATTATGGTTTTCTAATCTGTGACAGTTGCTTTTATTTAAGGTAGTCTGTGGCAACACCTGACACAGAAATACGAACCAATGCGAACGAAAAGTTACTACAAAAGGAATTTAATGCGATGCGATTGGGAAGGGAATGCGATGTTAACGAAACTTTCAAGGACGGGAATACCGATTGTTAGTAACATCAGAATCGCATCACATGCCAATCCACTTATGTTCCCATTGAGAGATAATTACGGGAATTGGCCTTCTGGTATGTGTACAAATATGTATGTAGTTCAAAATTCACCTGCGGTTGCATAAAACGCTTTTGCATATAAGTTAATATTGCCAGCTGCCGAACACGTAATCCGATGGAAAGTGAAGTAAGGCGTTCGAGTCAAAAGTATATTTTTAGCTATAATTTATTTTAGTAGAAATATTAATTAATTAATGTGATGTTGTCAAATATTTCGTTATTATTATTATTATTTATGCATAATAATTTAATTAAACACTAGTTGTAGTAATTGGATTAGGTAGTTTAAAATTGAAAAAATAATTCCATAGTTTAAACCGCAAAAATACTTTTTGCCATATAAGTTTATTTTATGCTAATGACATAAAGTACTTTCACTGAGTTTCAAATGTAGTAACATTAGTAGGCTTTTTGTTTAGAACATATCACATAGCGAGGCGACCTACAATTAGAAAGGCAAAAGCAAGTGTGAGGGTGAAGAGAGTGACAATGACATCCTTTCGTACCAAATTGTGTAGTAAAATAAATCACCTTTGAGTTTAACTTAGCAATAACTATTATTAACTTACTCTACCATTAAAACTAAAGTACTTACGATAAAAGTTATTAAAATATGTATGCTTAAAAAAAATGACATGGACTGATATCATGAACCTAATTTATAATTAATGTCTTACAAAACTAAGTAAAAATAAATAAGAAAACTAACATAAATGTTAGCCCTTCCTATTATTTATACATAGGTATGTTATTGTTATGAATGTGTTCAATTTTTTTTTTAACTAAGTTGTCAAGACAAGCAGAAAAGTGTAAATGTAGTTAGTGAGCGCCACAGCAGACGCTGCGCATGATACGGAACGGAACGACGCAAACTCGTCGCGCGCGTCGTTGCGTTGCGACACTCCACGGTCATGGACATTCGAGGAAAACAACACATTCACAAGCAATCGTCGACCTTACACAAACAAACAAAAGACTTACGATGCTGTAAATTCAGAATTTACAAATGGATGTTACCAGAGACTGCATGTAATTGTTTTATTAAGGCCTTCTTGGTTTGATGCGCTCCTGTAAAACATGCTAAAAAAAAACAGTACTACCACCAAGCCATAATGCCATCCATCAGAGAAAATGACTACGGCTACTGATGCTCATGGTAGGAGAACTATCCGGACCTCCTTTAACTATGTTAAAATTAAATGATGTGACATACACACTGCCTATAATTCAGTTATAAGTTTTTAAAATTAATTTATCATAGTTATAAAAAAAAAATACTATTTAGAATTATTATTATTATTTAGAATAATACTTGAAAAGTTTGTATATTTTCCAATATTTATTGGACAATATACATATTTTTCAATTCAACTGTAAATTATTCATGTAAGGTAAATACCTAGTATAATGTCTTCGAAATGTGTCTGAGATTGGTAACATGATAAAACGTCTAAGAAGTAATTAGTAAATTAGCTATTCCAATCTACGTAGTTTTGTTTTCAAATCTAAATAGAAGGCCTGCAAAAACTGGTCCATGACTGTTTGAAGGCCGAGGAATAATTCAGTATTATAATTTTTCGATTTATAGAAGTTTCTAGAGTGCCCCAAAATTATGTATGTCATGAAGATTATATTATCCGACATATAGGTGACAACCCTGCATTTAATGAATTTGGCTTGAACCATTGACCCGAGAGAGAATTAATTTTAATTAGATCGGGCTCATATATGTATGTATATGATGCGAGTTTTGCTAGCAGACCCATAATATTATTTAGTTGTTTTTAACAAAATATACTTAGCCATAGCGAATAGAATATGTTTTAAAAAGTATTTGCATAAAGACTAATAGAAAGTAATGTTAAATTATATTCCATTTTAAAAGAGTCATTTTTTACAGGTACTTTAAAGTAAGTAGTTAAATCTGAACAACAACATAAATGTTATTTGTGATTCGAAAAAAAAGAACAAATTATGTCCTATTTTAGGAACATTTCTAGAAGACATTTCTCAGTTGATTGCGCAATATTTTTTATCCTATTTATTTAGAAGGTCATCATGCATACCGAAGTCGTTCAAAACACGTTATAAAAATACTCATTATACATGTTATATAAACTTTTGACGACAACTTAATGAGTTTAGTCTTTCGGAGTAGTTCGGCAAAGAAGTTTACAAGGAATTTAAGATGGTCAGTGATCGTAAAAATAAAACAGTTCAAAATGATGCAGATGTGTCATGCTGGAATTGTTTAACGGTGGAAAATATTGATCAAGATAAAGAACCTGTCCCGTTATCCAAAATTCGTAAGGAAAACAGGGAAAAGTTAAAACTTTACTCATTCTTAGCATCGGAATTATCTAAACCGAAAGCATTGTCCTTAAAACAAAAAGTTAGTAAAAATTACACCGTGGGTAAAAGATTAGAAGAAAAAATTCAAAATCATCAAATAGCCAAGAATCCTGATATAACAGAAGCACCAGAAGAAGACGTAAATATTATCCACAGAGTGCAGATCGAAACGTCAACTCCTAAATCAAAACATACTTACTCGTATTTCCCTCAAACTGTAAATGTAAATATTTGTGATAATTCTAATGATGATGACAAAGAAACACTGAAAAGTATAAATGATATTGCTAAACATAACAAAGACCCGGCTGCGCTAGATAATGCGAGTTCGAATGGCTCTGATTCAGGATATACCGGCTCTTCAATAACAGTTCGTGAATATCATGACACCGAAACACAAGACTCTGCCACAAAAACTAAGGAAACCGAATTCAAAAGGGATTGTTCGCCTGGGCTTGATCATTTAAAATCTTTGTCTTATAATTTAAAATCTTCTTTGCCTACTTTACACTTGAGTAAAAGCAGTACTCTTACGACATCTACAAAGTCTTTATTTGCGGAAAATAGTCGAAGACCTGTGAAATCTCTTCGCTGGAACACGCTTTGTATGGATCAAGAAGACATATCGGTTTCAGAAGGTCGGTAAATTAAAAATTTGGTACTTACTACTTTTGTATTTTTTATGATTGTCAGGCTAGATTATCGTACACCCATTGTTCTCTCTGTTTGAACCACTGCGGGGCCTTGTTCAATCAGTGATATTGCGCGTGCGTTTAGCACAGTCCCGTATCTCGCTTGCTATCGCTGAAATATCTACACCAAAACAGGAAACAATCCCAGCACAGGACACGATAATGAGGATTTCATTCGGAATTAACATATAGTAAATTTATTTTGTTCAATTCAGTCGTGTTTAAAGTGATTTAAAAATGGCAGTATCTACAAGTTCTAATTCTGACCTGCGTTACTCATCTTTTGGAAATACTTCGACCTCGAGACACCCTGATGATGTGTCTTCTGGAAGATATTATCCTGTAAATGTGTATAGCACAGGTGCAAATCTAGGTGCGAGAAAGCTAACATTGTCCGAGTGTTTGCGCTGTATTTGCTGCTGGAAATCAAACCATAAAGAAGAGATAGTAAATTCTCCTATTGACGATCTTAATGCGTCTTTAGTGCGCCCAATAAAGAAGAGCTATACATTGCAAAAGGAAGTTCAAAAGAGAGAACCGCAAATACGCGAACAGATCCCTACGTTGACGGTTACTAGGGCAATTGACGATGAGTTATCTAAATCAACTACGAAACTTCTTCTATCTAGCGAAAAAATTTCAAGTTCCATAAGTCTAAGTACACCTAAATACCATGTCAAAAGAAAAATGCTCAGTTCAACCGAACCCTCAACCTCTCCGAGAAATTCAGCTAGCAACAGTCGGAGCAGTACCCTAAAGTCTGGTGAGAAAGTCTCATTCATACACGAGATCCTGGAGTGCCGCGACTCGTTCTTAAAATCTTTGGAGTGGTTCGATAACTCCTTGACAAGAGGCAAAAAGTGCCGAGCTGTAAAACGCGACGAATGGATAGAGTTGCGGAACGATAGCGGTACCATAGACTAGACAAAATTCCACAGGCACCAATATTTACCGTTTTCGTGCACTTACTTTCCTCTGCAATTTAACTACTTCTTGATTTAATCTTATTATGATCATATTTGGATGATGATCAATGTGCAAGTGTTAGTTCACGCTTTTAGAGTGCACAACACACGAATTGTTTAATATAATAAATGAATACACAAATCTATAGGCATGTGATGAAGTGACTTACAGTAAAGATAGTAATCTCGATCGACAGTTGTTAATTCAAACAAAATGCTACCTGTTTATTATTCTCAAAAATTTTCTAACGATTGAAAGCGCATGAACCACTGAAAATAATTACATCAATGCACTTTTTAACAATTGATAATACTCTTGTACACTATAAAACTAGTTAAAACTAATTTAAATTGTGTTTTTATTAAAGATTTGTGTTTTTGTTCCAGATGAAGTGTACGTTACAGAAACATTGTCGCCGGGACATGCCACACTGCCCAGGCGATCAAACTCTCCCCTACCACACGAGCGGGATATGTTGGACCGAGATCGATTCCCGATCAATAGGAGTGGACTTCAGGTGAGTCAAGTTCGAGTTTACTGGCTCTGCCCCCCTAGCATGACCACTAAAACACAATATGATATGATATGATATGATATAGCGATATATCGACACTAACTGTTAAATATGATAGATATAGTCGCCATTTTGAATTTTTATTGAAACAACGATCATAATATGTGATGTCACCGGCACTGCGACTCAATATAGCGGCTATATCTATCATACTTTTACAGTTGGTGTCGATATATCGCCATATCATATCATATCGTGTTTTGGTGCTCATGCTAGGGAGGCTGGTTCTTCTACTCGGTGACTTAGTGGCAAACCGCTTGCATATTTATTAATCAAAATTCACATTCGTCGCGTAATATCGTAAAATTTAATCATAGTACCTAGGTGGGTGGTAACGAATCCAAACCTATGTCGTAATGGGTCCAACTGTCAAACATTGTAACACACTATAAATTAATTAATCTATTTATTTTAGTAGTTAGTGAAATTTATTCATCTAGTCTGTAGCTAAGAACTAGTAACATGTGTTGTATCCTAATATCAAATAGAATATAGTATTTACATTACCGCTTAAAATGAAAATATTGTGGTGAAACGACCGTCTTATTAAACAGGCTTTGTTGCTGACCTAAAGCCGCTCTTTTGGTTGGTAAGATAAGGTGTTAGTTTTGTGTGAATGTGACTATCCTCACATGTGTAGGTACCAGTATTGTCTTTGCGACCCCCGTCGACCATTGTATTATGTTACTGCGTCTTGCGACATGCTCTGCGAACAACAAGGTTTTGTAAAACATTTACTGCGGTAAATACTTACATCTGAATATAAACTGGCTGTCTATCTTCAGTCACACACCAGGGGCCCAATTCCCGTAATTTAAAAGTAGTAATAATCCGGTGTCGATCCGGTCCCAATCGCATCAACTTCCCAAACGGTATTCACGTACCCTAAAATTATGACATTAAATTGCCAAACTATGAAAAGCGATCGTGATGTTACTGAAAATAGAAAATGCCAAAATGGTATTCTACTAAATTTAATTTGCACTTGATTTGTCAAAATCGGTATTCTCGTCGCTATTTATACGTCAAATTTGTGTATGAAAAGTGATTATAAGCGGACTGATATGTGATTGTGATGAGACTACTCAAAGTCAGTCCTGTCAACAGTATTTTTATAACTTTTTCATTAATTATGAGTAATTACGGTCTCCGCTGGCTTTATTTATATGCTGCGTATTGTGCCGACGCAGAAGCAGCAGGCGGCTTACCCAAATTACCCTAAAAATAGATGGGCAAGCCATTGTTCTAATAGTCTAAGATCTCATTGCGAGCTTTTACAAAGTACCTAACACAATGTCTTATCACGGAGATCAAGCCCTTCATAAGGTCTGAGAAGATAAAAGGTGCCCTAAATGTAACTTGCAAGGTATGTACTTATTTATTACTACTTAGTTAAAATCATAAAAATACTCCTCCTTTCGTTACATTACCCACTAATTCTCTTTTCTCATTCATTTTAAAATCTTATTTCCAGTTTCAGGTTTTAATTAGATTACCTACCTACTCTTGCATTTTTTGCAAGCGGGTCGTACCCACCAAACTATTGTATACAAATCCTGTTTTGTCCTATGGGACACCTTAATGTGGAGGGCTGTCCACTTATTTAACCATCACTTAATGAAAATAAATGAGGATGGACAATATTTATTTAAATTGGGCAATGGGCATACACACTTATACATATTTTTCTGTATTAACTTATTAATGTATAAAATAAAAATATATCAATAAATTAAAGCTTGTAAATACAATATTTTTTACCATAATTTTATTGTTATTATTGTTACAGGAGAAAAAGGATATCATTTAAGGAAAAATGTTATAATACCTACTAAATGTGTCAGAATGGAACTCCATAAGCTTATTATTATCAGGAACATAATTATAAAGGCTCTGTTGTCAGAGGCTATAGGTGTCCTCAAATCAAGATTTAGGTAGGTTGTTATTTCTTAGTTTATTAAAACACAGTTGCAGTATAAATAATAATTTAATCTTTTATTGAGCACAGTCACAGTATGTGTATAACATGGAACTGTTTACGCTTATCTCATCTTAACTAATATCTATTAGAACATTGTTACACTTGCGATTTGCTGGCGAGTTCAAAGAGAGGCTTTCCTACAAAAATGAAAATTAACCTGTTATAAAAGTCAAATTACTTTACAGGTGCCTCTCCCCTACAAACCGAAAATAGCAGCCCAAACTGTAAACGCATGCTGTGTGCTTCACAATATCGCAAAATGTTTCCGCCTTCGTGCACCCGAGCTGCCTGTCCAGTCCACAAGCGCTTGAGCGCAAGTGACCACTAGCGGGCGCCGCGCCTCCGCTACAACGCACCGCTCCAACAGGGCAGAGCCGTAAAGAACGCGTTAGTTGCAAATCTGTGGGCAATCGCGATGTTTAATTTAAAGCTTTGTTTAATTTAAAAAAGGACGTTAAATTAAAGCATTTTATAAATTTCACACTATACAATTATTATTTAAGTACCTTTGTATTCCTCCAAAAACCTATCACTCCCAGTCCCAGATTCAGGGCTAAAATGATAATGGAACAACAAATAACTCTTCCTATGTCGCAAAGTAGCCCTTTCTGCAGTAACTGGGGATGCAACTTGGATTTGTTGCTCATAGAGGTGTGCCTATACACGTCCACAGAGCAGGGCACAGGCTTTATCTCAACTATGAGGTGGTTTGGGCCATACTCTACCAAGCGGGCCCGTTAGAAAAACAATGTAATATGTCAATACTAACCGCAAGTAGAGGATTCTGTCTGATAGGCAGAGGTGAGCTGCAGCGTCCAAGAATAGCAAAAAGCCTTTCCTCGAGAGTTTTGGGGGTAGTAAGTTCTGCAGGGCCTCCACCGGGCCCCTTTATTTCTTCTTTCACAGCACTTGCCCTACATTTAACACGATTTTTGTAATGGTTGTAATACTGGAAATAAATTAAAGCGGTTAACATCGGTCATTATATCATTATATATATTTTTTAAATGAATAATTATAGAAAAGTAGGTAAGTACTTACTTTTTACAAATCTTTTAATAACCAAGAAACTCGAAATACCTATATCTTAATAATTAAAAACTTTGAAACATAATATTCAAATAAACGACGAAACCAATGTTTGTTTACTTTATTGACAACTGTAATTGACAATGACTTTGACAGTCCTTTTTTTCTTAGAATTTTAGCACTCGGGTTTAGTTTAGTGGCCAAATAAACAACAATAATTATGGTTTTCTAATCTGTGACAGTTGCTTTTATTTAAGGTAGTCTGTGGCAACACCTGACACAGAAATACGAACCAATGCGAACGAAAAGTTACTACAAAAGGAATTTAATGCGATGCGATTGGGAAGGGAATGCGATGTTAACGAAACTTTCAAGGACGGGAATACCGATTGTTAGTAACATCAGAATCGCATCACATGCCAATCCACTTATGTTCCCATTGAGAGATAATTACGGGAATTGGCCTTCAGTTTACTAACATTTTTAAACAGTTTAGAGTAGTAGAATATTCATATCACAGTTGAAAGTGATAAGCTGTAATAAAAACATTTTATAATAAACAATAACGACACCTCACGGTTGGACGAAATCACGATTTTTTTGCAAAAAAAAAAATGAATATAACAAAATATCGTAAAGATCATGATTTATTTGATATTTTGATTGAGCCTTAAAATAGTGCGTAAAACGAAACGCGCTTTAGTTTGATGGCGGGTTGGGACAAGTGCGCTAAAAGAAGCTAGGACTCGATAAGAGTGGCCAAGTTTGCTGTCACTCATAAATTAATTAAAGTAGAAATCACCTCCATTCAACTCAGTAATGTTTAGTAAGAAAATTTTACAAAAGCTTTGGAGTGGTAACAGTCTCAAAAACGTTTTTGATAAAGATACGCAAAACAAAATATACCCAATTTTGAGACAGGTATTTAGGGCCATCACATCGTCAGCGTTTGATTAGTTACTACATTCTAAATTCAGGAACAGATTAGGAGTGGAAAAAGCTGATAAGTTTTTATTTAAATCGTATAAATCTATCCATTATCTGAGGTTGAGAATTTTAGAATTTTTTAAAGATATAAAACATTTTGATTTAATCAATGTTTTTTTGTGAAAAAATTACTTGATTTAAATCGTGATTTAATCATGCCAACCCTGCAACACCTAGCTACGTTACTCGTAGTAACGGTTGTTGGTATTACTTGCCAAGCAATATTTAAAAATGTCATAGTGAAAAGTTTTAAAATCTCAACAGAGGAATTATAATAACACAAAAAAAATTAAATAACCCAGAAAGTAAAATGATCATCCACGCCTGAAATGTAGATTTGTTTAGTGATTTAGTGGTCGTACTAGTCATACATAATTGTTTATAATGTCATTGTGAGCGCGGAGTGTTGCAACATTAATCCCTTAAAAGTGTGACAGTGTGGGTAGATACGATAAAGCACATTACTCAATGCCATATGCGGTTGACTGGCCCGTTTCACATGCCCGTACTGGTACAACACTAGTTATGGGAGGTGGTGCAAGGCACAAGATGCAGCAATAAAACATTAGCTAAATTGCGGTTATTGGATTATACGTGCTCCAAAGTTTTTTACTGGCTAAATCTGTTTATTCCAGTACCTACTCTTACTAACTTGTCGACTATTTTCGATGTAACACTGTAGTACCTTTGATAACTAATACGAGTATTAATTAGATCGAGAAGATAAATTGTCTATAGCTGTAGCCGAGAGCTCCAGAAGTGCAGTCGAGGAAGTTGACGGTATGTGTTTTGGGATTACCGACTTTAAATCGAATGGCCGTTTGATCGAATAGCAAATGTTGAGAACGTTTCGATAAGGAACTGTCCTATATTTTATGTTTCAAGATACATTTATAGTAGGTGTTCATAACACTTTTAATATTGCATAAACTTTATAAACTTAGCAACCCGCTATTTCTTATACAAAGTACTGCAGTTACCATAACTTGTCCTATCAGTTATACAAGGACAATGTGTTTAATGTAATTATTACGATTTAAGTTTTTAGATTATGCGTTCTATAAGTAGATATTGTACATAGTCGCGACCACGAACTGGAAGACGCAGTGTGGTCAGGCCTCCCACCGGGTGGACTGACGACCTAGATTGCGGGAAGCAGCTGGATGCAAATGGCCCAGAGCCGCTCGCTGTGACGTTCTATAGGGAAGGCTTATGTAAAGCAGGAGAGTCAGGACTTCGTCATGTTCCAGGCGCGCTCTGAATCCTTGGCCTCCGTGAACTCGGGCGCGGGTGAGGGTACGCTATTTCTTATACGAAGTACTGCAGTTACCATAACTTGTCGTATCAGTTATACTAGGACAATGTGTTTAATGTAATTATTACGATTTAAGTTTATAGATTTATGCGTACTATAATTAGGTATTAGGAACTAATAAATAATAAATGATGTACATTGTATGTACACTTTCCGTCACGTCAACGCCAGGTGACAAAATTCCGTTACCGAGTTTCAAGTCTAAATAATTCTGTTGACTAGACATACTATCAAGCGTGTTAACTTTTTTTTGTCAGACTTTATTATTTAAAAAAATAAATTTACAAGTACATTTTATTATATTAGTAATATCATATAAATATGGAAACAATTTTGTTTGGTAAACTACTACATTATTTCGACACAATCATAACCAAAAACTGAATTAGATATCTAATTTATGTTTTTTTGGTTTTAAACGAAAAACAAATCACTCATACGCGAAGTTTGTATAGTAGGTATTTTAAGTACCTGATTATTCCTCTACATTTGAATATTTTACAAGATAAGTACAGTGTACAGTGGCCTCACTTCCCTATGACCTAACCTTGAAAACAGTACAGTAAAATTAGTAATACTTCAACTATGTTTGTTTTTACTGTAGGTATAAAGTTAAACGTAATAAACAAGACATTGCATGACATGCATTGTGTGTGACCTGACAAATTGTGTGACATGAGCGGAGCGTGTCTATAGTATCGAGTATCACAGATAGTGCTAGCAAACAGAAACGTTGGGGATTGTGGAATCTCGTGCGGTGTCGACAGTCAGCCGCGAATCGCGATCGTGGGATAAGCCCATAACGTATAATTAAATACATAGTTAGAAGCCAATATGTAGATAAGCACTTTATCTTTTGTGCATTTTTATAGACAGTTTCACTTCAAAATATCAATGCAAGCCACGATCAGTGCTTTATATACGCGTAGTTTCACCTCGCCTGACATGAGATACCTTCAAGCAAGTTTCCCAATTTGAATGAGAGCCGTATCATAATTTACTAATAGTCGGATTATCATATAAAACCAATCTTTAAAGGATAAAACTACTGACATCAAATTATTACTATGAGTATGTATTGTGGTAAAATCCTTTTATCATTACTTTTCCTTGTCCTCTTAGGAAAAAGCAGTAAACTAAATGTATTCCTATAAATAACAACATATTTCTATATTAATTATCATTTATTGTTATACGAGTACTTTACGCCAAATATTACGTCTAAAAGTATGCTGTACTAGCCAGTATTCAGTATACATAGTGGTAACCACGAACTGGAAGCCGCAGCGTGGGCAGGTCTCCCACCCGGTGGACTGACGACCTAGTCGAGATTGCGGGAAGCAGCTGGATGCAAATGCCCCAGAGCCGCTCGCTGTGGCGTTCTATAGGGAAGGTCTATATCTAGCAGCGGATTCAAGACTTTGTTATGTTCCAGGCGCGCTCTGAATCCATGGCCTCCGTGTACTCGGGCGCGGGCGAGGGTACGCGCAGCAACGTGACGGTGCGCGGGGAAGTGCAGTTCTCACTGCTGTACAACTACAGGCTCGGCGCGCTCGAGGTGGGCGTCAAGCGGTGCCGCGACCTCGCGCCCGTCGACACCAAGAGGAACCGCTCCGATCCTTACGTTAAGGTACGTGCTATAAAACATAGAAGTATGCCTATATACGTCCTAGTGCAGGGCACAGGCCTCACCTCAGCTATGAGGTGGTTTGGGCCATAAACCACCACGCGGGCCCAGTGTGCGGATTGGTGGATAGGTGTTTGTAAGGACAGTGACTTAACCTTACTGTCAGATGTAATTAAGCCGCCCTAAGCCACTGACTAGGCTTCACTAGTATCAAGCGATATTAGCCAGGACCAACTTTTAACGAACGAGTACCTTTCGAAGCACGGAGATGCGTGATAATGTCACTAAATATGACTGGAATGGTCACCCATCCAATTTCACTACAAAAGCGCTGCCGCCACTGAGCTACGAACACCTCGTTACGTTAGTGTACGTGCTATAAATCATAAATTTAATGTCAATTACAATAGGTAACTTATTTTAAGAGACCATCATCGAAATCACAAATAAAGTTCAATATTTTTCTTATTCAATATCGTTTTCTTTTTCTGAAGGTTATCATAACAAATATTGTTGTATATTTGCTCTAAGAGGTTTTGCATATTTGGAGTTACACGTTGTATAGTATTATCATGCGCCAGACAACACACTAAATTGTCATGGTCTGAAGGAACTAACTCTGCAATACTGGGTACCTCCTTGTAACACAAGGTCTCCTATCCCCAGGAAATGCAAAATACGAAAGACATGTTCTAGTTAACCTAGCACTAAGTTAGGTGTTAGGGTAGAAATGTGTGGATCGTAAGAACCAACTTTAACTTTTAGATACTGGAACCAAACCGTTTTGGATAGCTACTTACACAATGTTATTATAATACATAACTTCAAAGTGTTTTCTCTTACTACCGAGCAATTGTCAATCTGTGAACAAATTCAGAAACATTCAGAGCTACGTACTGGAATAAGAAGCGACCACGGATGAAAAGTAAGATTTCGATCACCGGCTGCTACTGCTAATAGTGCTAATTGAACTTTCTGTCTAAAAAATATGTGCCATATTAATATCAATACCTACCATTAAACTCGGGAACCACACAGATTTGTACACGTAACAATAAAATTATCATTGTGCCTCGTTTGCACGAGCTAACAGATTAAAAAAACAACCATGGCATTATATAAAATATAAAACGTACAATGAACTACGGTTAATGATCGTTAATTACTTTTCCTGTAAAAAAACAGATATAATAATATACCCAACCCAATCGAGATTCTATGTAAACAGAGTTTTTTTAAAGATATTAATCCGTAACGCGAGTTTGGCGGCCGTCGACTTGAGTGGTTTTAAAGTTCGCCTACATAACAACAGACACAACAGTTGTCCTTGTGATACCATATTCTTGCTTAATAATGCCTGGAATGGTTATAGTAGGATGTTTCTAAATTAATCTTTCTGTATCAATGAATGTCCGTTTAGGAAACTTGAATATTTATTTAAATTATATATTTGGGAAGGCAGCATTTTTTAATACAGGTTTCAAAGTAAGCATTTTCAAACACATTACATGGGTGTGGCTCGTGTAGGCGTCCGTCTTGATAGACAAGTAATTTTTAAAATAACGAGCCTGATCATTACTATTTCAAAAGCAGAACTAACATCAGAAAAATATACCTAAGTACGTATTTTCAAACAAAACTATAAACATTTTTTAACTAAACTAAAATATTATTTTTGCATTTTTGGTCGCTTTTACTTGATTTTGAATTAACTTTATCTTCAGGCTAGTGGACGATTTGTCTGAAAACTGACCGGAATCCGAAATTGGAACGGTCTTTAAGCCAAACAGAAGAACGAAGTCATATAAAAAAGTTCTTTTTTTTTGTAAATTCCTTAGGTGTACTTGTTACCGGACAAGTCCAAAGCTGGCAAGAGGAAGACGAAAGTGAAGAAGAACACGCTTAACCCGGTGTTCGAAGAGACGCTGAGCTTCGTCCAGCCGCTGGCCTCGCTGTCCTCGCGGACACTGTGGCTCAGCGTGTGGCACGCCGACATGTTCGGCCGGAACGACTTCCTCGGCGAGGTGACGCTGCCGCTGGCCGACGTCGTGTTCGACGACCCCGCGCCCACGTGGCACAAGTTGCACGAAAGGGTGAGTGTGGATAACTAGCTTTTGCCCGCGACCTCGTCTGCGTTGACTTTACCTGGATAAAAAGTATCCCGTGTGTTAATCCAGGCCATGGTCTATCTGTATGCCAAATTTCGTCCGAATCTATTCAGTAGTTTTAGCATTCGGGTAGCTCATGTCAGCCATACGCAGTGCGTTATACCTTGTGCTTAAAAATGTGTGGTACCCAGTGGTCACAAGCCAGTTATCTCAAGCCGGCCATATGCGGTATCCCATGCAATCTTGGTACCACCAGCCTATGATGGTAGCCAGGGATCTAAAATCATGTGATTATTAGTAACTACTCAATGCTAGCAGCATAAGGTGCTTATGCCGAGGGTACTATAGTCTCATACTCATACTCATAATGCGTTTAAAACCTTTACTTATCCAAGGACTTTTGAATTTCAGACAGAACAATTCGACGAGCACTGCGGCACGCGCGGCGACCTGATCATCGGGCTGAAGTTCGAGGCGGACGCGCGCGGCAAGGGCACCCTGCACGTGCTGGTCAAGGAAGCCAAGAACCTCGTCGCCACCAAGCCTACCGGACTCGCTGACGTCTTCTGCAAAAGGTAAGTCACAGGATCGTTGTCAAACTCTTATTTGTAGGTTAGTGTGTCTCATTTTGCTGGGCTTTTAAAGTTACCAATTAAAATGTATATATTGTACAGCTGTTAATGGATATGGAAAAACCCTATAAAATCGATAAATTGCTTCTTATTACTAAAATGGTAAAGTAATGGCGGAATTGAGGGAGGGGGCAAAGGTGGGCGATAAACACTACAATATTCGCGGGTACACCTAAGAATAAGAATAAATGAGGGTAACAGAGTCAAGCCTTATTTCCCGCTTAGAAAAACTGTGTGGAGATCACCTAATTTGACGTAAAATTATCAAACTATCCCAATACGACTAAATATAGAGCAAAAAAAATATATTATTTTGGTTTCTTCCATTTTCAGTCGCATTACGAACTATAATCGCATTTTTTGGGTTTACGAGAATACCGTTTATGTTCGTAATGTTACTGGGAGCGAATCGACACCGGATTGCGTCTACTGTCAAATTGCGGGAATTAGGCCTCTGGGGTTTCGTTTTTTTAATTACTACCTGTTCGCGCTTAGCCCGTGGCTTCGTTCGCGCGGTCTTAAGTTTATTCTTAAAGGATTTTCTGCGCAACTTTTCTAATTTTTCTTACAAAAGAACCTTTTCCTGACAATAATTAACATAACAAAAAAAGAATTAGCGAAATCGTTCCACTCGTTCCGTGATGCGAAAACCAAGGGAAATGGAGATTAATTTTATAATATACTAGCTGTTCCCCGCGGCTTCGCACGCGTATAAATTAAGTTTGTCACAGAAATTCGTTAACTAACGTCTCTTAGTAATGTCTGTAGATTTTTCGTAATAAATAACAAAATATACCTACACCAAACCGGTTTTAGGACGACTTTAATGATGATGAAGTCCAAGGTGGATCACCCTTACGTAAATACGGTCCCTATCTAACGCTCTTATTCGAAACAAAAGTAAGCTAAGTAGAAATTAACTGGATGTTGGTACCCACGCAGCCTGAAATCTCGCGCCAAGCTTTACAACTGGTACGCCAGAGTTATCTTACACGCATATCTCAGAAAATGTATATTTTTTGGGAAAAAAAAGTCAGTATTGTAAGTTGTTGAAGGACCTCTTCCCACTGTTTTACTCTTTTGAGATTGTATTGAAATTTAACCCATGTCAATACCATCCCTTTTTGGTTAGCATTTATGTCACAAATTATAGCTAGTGACTAAATTTCAACTCTTTATCCTAAGCCATTTGGGCTGGATGAAGATTTTACATACATACTTTCACCCCTCATTTGACACTCTAAAGGGATGTAAGTTGGCAAATGCTGAAACAGGTATTCATTTATTTTTGTTAGTGAGTATTTGTGCCAAATTTCAAGTCAAGTCATTTTCCCACTCAATTTCACCCCCTTAGGGATGCATTTCCCCAAAAACTCGGAAAACAGTATTTTTTATTTACAAGGAGTAGTTTAAATACGAATTTAAATCTTTCTAACTTCAGAAATGAGGTTAAATTTCCAAAAATCAATCAATAAATCAAAGATCATAAAAATCGGTCCTTCTTGACTTTAAAAATGGTATAACTAACCCGACTTCGTTTTAATATAGATAGATTTGGATTTTGAATTTATTTATGCTGATTTTTATACATTTTTATTTAAATCTACGAACGATGTATGTCGATAAACGCAATCAGTTATGAGTGCACACTGTGGTGTCCCAGCTACCTGCTGCCGGAGCGCGGGCGGCTGGCGAAGCAGAAGACGGGCGTGGCGCGGCGCACGCTGCAGCCGCGCTGGGAGCACTGCTTCGCCTACCGCGGCCTGGCGCTGCCCGAGCTGGCCGGCCGCGCGCTCGAGCTCAGCCTCTGGGACCGCGACCGCCTCGCCTCCAACGACTTCATGGGCGCCGTGCGACTCTCGCTCGGCACAGGTACGTGCCGCGCCTCCTTATCCGCCACGCTGCAGCCGCGCTGGGAGCACTGCTTCGCCTACCGCGGCCTGGCGCTGCCCGAGCTGGCCGGCCGCGCGCTCGAGCTCAGCCTCTGGGACCGCGACCGCCTCGCCTCCAACGACTTCATGGGCGCCGTGCGACTCTCGCTCGGCACAGGTACGTGCCGCGCCTCCTTATCCGCCACGCTGCAGCCGCGCTGGGAGCACTGCTTCGCCTACCGCGGCCTGGCGCTGCCCGAGCTGGCCGGCCGCGCGCTCGAGCTCAGCCTCTGGGACCGCGACCGCCTCGCCTCCAACGACTTCATGGGCGCCGTGCGACTCTCGCTCGGCACAGGTACGTGCCGCGCCTCCTTATCCGCCACGCTGCAGCCGCGCTGGGAGCACTGCTTCGCCTACCGCGGCCTGGCGCTGCCCGAGCTGGCCGGCCGCGCGCTCGAGCTCAGCCTCTGGGACCGCGACCGCCTCGCCTCCAACGACTTCATGGGCGCCGTGCGACTCTCGCTCGGCACAGGTACGTGCCGCGCCTCCTTATCCGCCACGCTGCAGCCGCGCTGGGAGCACTGCTTCGCCTACCGCGGCCTGGCGCTGCCCGAGCTGGCCGGCCGCGCGCTCGAGCTCAGCCTCTGGGACCGCGACCGCCTCGCCTCCAACGACTTCATGGGCGCCGTGCGACTCTCGCTCGGCACAGGTACGTGCCGCGCCTCCTTATCCGCCACGCTGCAGCCGCGCTGGGAGCACTGCTTCGCCTACCGCGGCCTGGCGCTGCCCGAGCTGGCCGGCCGCGCGCTCGAGCTCAGCCTCTGGGACCGCGACCGCCTCGCCTCCAACGACTTCATGGGCGCCGTGCGACTCTCGCTCGGCACAGGTACGTGCCGCGCCTCCTTATCCGCCACGCTGCAGCCGCGCTGGGAGCACTGCTTCGCCTACCGCGGCCTGGCGCTGCCCGAGCTGGCCGGCCGCGCGCTCGAGCTCAGCCTCTGGGACCGCGACCGCCTCGCCTCCAACGACTTCATGGGCGCCGTGCGACTCTCGCTCGGCACAGGTACGTGCCGCGCCTCCTTATCCGCCACGCTGCAGCCGCGCTGGGAGCACTGCTTCGCCTACCGCGGCCTGGCGCTGCCCGAGCTGGCCGGCCGCGCGCTCGAGCTCATCCTCTGGGACCGCGACCGCCTCGCCTCCAACGACTTCATGGGCGCCGTGCGACTCTCGCTCGGCACAGGTACGTGCCGCGCCTCCTTATCCGCCACGCTGCAGCCGCGCTGGGAGCACTGCTTCGCCTACCGCGGCCTGGCGCTGCCCGAGCTGGCCGGCCGCGCGCTCGAGCTCAGCCTCTGGGACCGCGACCGCCTCGCCTCCAACGACTTCATGGGCGCCGTGCGACTCTCGCTCGGCACAGGTACGTGCCGCGCCTCCTTATCCGCCACGCTGCAGCCGCGCTGGGAGCACTGCTTCGCCTACCGCGGCCTGGCGCTGCCCGAGCTGGCCGGCCGCGCGCTCGAGCTCAGCCTCTGGGACCGCGACCGCCTCGCCTCCAACGACTTCATGGGCGCCGTGCGACTCTCGCTCGGCACAGGTACGTGCCGCGCCTCCTTATCCGCCACGCTGCAGCCGCGCTGGGAGCACTGCTTCGCCTACCGCGGCCTGGCGCTGCCCGAGCTGGCCGGCCGCGCGCTCGAGCTCAGCCTCTGGGACCGCGACCGCCTCGCCTCCAACGACTTCATGGGCGCCGTGCGACTCTCGCTCGGCACAGGTACGTGCCGCGCCTCCTTATCCGCCACGCTGCAGCCGCGCTGGGAGCACTGCTTCGCCTACCGCGGCCTGGCGCTGCCCGAGCTGGCCGGCCGCGCGCTCGAGCTCAGCCTCTGGGACCGCGACCGCCTCGCCTCCAACGACTTCATGGGCGCCGTGCGACTCTCGCTCGGCACAGGTACGTGCCGCGCCTCCTTATCCGCCACGCTGCAGCCGCCCTGGGAGCACTGCTTCGCCTACCGCGGCCTGGCGCTGCCCGAGCTGGCCGGCCGCGCGCTCGAGCTCAGCCTCTGGGACCGCGACCGCCTCGCCTCCAACGACTTCATGGGCGCCGTGCGACTCTCGCTCGGCACAGGTACGTGCCGCGCCTCCTTATCCGCCACGCTGCAGCCGCGCTGGGAGCACTGCTTCGCCTACCGCGGCCTGGCGCTGCCCGAGCTGGCCGGCCGCGCGCTCGAGCCGACATAGTTGGCTTCTTCTCAACCTGAACGCTATGGTAAGACGCGTTGTCCATTACAACAACAGAATTCGGCAGCAACTTATCTTTTAACTTTTCATCTACCCACTTATAAAAAATCATCTATACACTTATATATCGCCGTCCTTTCCCAATATCAGCATAAATTCCGGATTCTGACGATGATTGCCAACATTTACTGGCATGGTGACTGGCGTTGATGTATGTTTCATCAAGAAAATATATGTTGCTGTTTTGCGTTCTGTAATTTCTGATTTGTGTAAGGTATTTTTTCCGCCACACTGTAATATTAGGTTGCTCTATAAGGAGTAGTCTCTTCGATTTGCATTTTTGTAACGGTAGCCCATTTTGTGCAAAAGCTGTCTTAAATATTCCCGTCCACAATTCAATATGCCATCCTGCCTTAAACTTAATAGTAACTTTCGGACACTTGTTTTTTTTTTTCGACATCGTAAAACTGATGAATTTTTCTTCTGATAACTCCAAGGTCAAAATCATCCACAGCATGTTTTTTCTTTATAACTTTTGGTTTTTTCGGCGATTGAAACTGTAAACGGCTTGAATTTTCAATTGATAAATAACCCGCAGAAATTACACTATGCACGGTTCTTTTGGAGTACCCCGTAGCCTCCGCAACGATTTTGGCAATATTCGCATCACTTTTGAATTCAAAGCTTTCTCTGTCTGCTTTTCTTTCATTAAAATATTCAGCCACTTTAAAAATTACGGTTTTTACATCACGAGATAACGCACGACTCATCTTTGAATTTTTATCTCATGTGCGTCTGACATTGACGGTCCGATACAAATGACACTACCTGCCGCCACGAGCGTTGACGGCGGACTGACAGAGCGCGTCCCCCCGTCTCGCCGCGCGCATACCTCTGAGAGTGCGCAGCAGTTATGGCCAAGCTATAGTACAAAAATAAAAACGAGTGGTCGTTGCAGAATTCATGGAATGAATTTTCAAAAATAGTGATTTTAGGAATTCGCATGCGAATCTTGCGATTTCGTGTTCGGATTGGAATTCGCATGATTAAAAAATACGTCTCCTGGATCAGCTCGACTTTGGAATTCAGTTGTACGCGCTTCCACGGAAATAATATGGAATATGCATGAAAAAAAAATTTTTTTTTTACTATATTAATAGAAAATTAAATAAAATTAGTGATATTAGTGAAAATAAAACTGATTTTAGATTTAAAAAAAACCATAATACAGTAAGTAATTAGAAATTGAGAAATACCTCTCTTTCTAAAAAACTTTTACTATGAAAAATGTGTGGCGGGTGTGTACTGTAACGTTACGGTACATATCGGACTTAATGGGTTGTAAGTCGTATTTATCAATATTATTCGAAGATTTATTAATTATAATTAAGTACTATTTGTTTTAAGACCAAATAAAAATATATGCATATCCCCCATTATACATGTCGTGGCAACTATAAATTAAGGTAACACTGTAAACATAATATAAAAATCACGAATGTATTTGTGGTAATGGGTGTGGATGTCTTGTTAGCTGTCCTGAAATAAATAATCTCCGACGACCTCCGTAGCCGAAAGGCGAGTACGCCGGACTCGACGTCGCCATATCTGAGGGCCGGCCCTCGGTTCGGTTCGATTCTCGGACGGGTATCAGTGTAGAAAATGAAATTTTCTTTTGTCTCTGGTTTGGGTGTTGTGGTACCGTCGTTGTTTCTGATTTCTATAACACAGGTGCTTTAGCTACTTGCCTTAGGATCAGAGCAATGTATAATATGTGATGTTTTTTAATATTTATTTGTAAAAAGAAACATCGTTTCAGCCATAGGACGTCAACTACTGAACATAAGCCTCCCCAGTGACTTCCAGATTGGCCGGGTGGAAGGGGCAGCTGCATCCAACGGCTTCCTGCATCCTTTACCAGATCGTCTGTCTACTGGATAAGCCTTAAATCACATATTATTAGGACATTCTTGACCGAACCACTAAGTTTGACAGCATTGTGAACACTCCTTCAACTGTCGCAGCCTTGAGATGAAATTGACTAGGATTTAAGTGTTGAAATCATAGTGAAACTTATTGTATTTGAGGAATAAAATTACCTCCAAAATGAATAATAATAATAAATAATTCGGGTAATAATAAAATAGGATGTTATATGGACGAATAAGGATATACTTCTAAAGGTTAGTTGTTCTCACGAATATAAACTAATTTTGCGATAGGATATTAGTCCCAGGTGAAGTATGAAAAATGCAACAGCTCAAATATTTTTTCTCGATTTTACTATTGATTCCATAGTAAAAATAGTCTAGATTCATGAGAAGAACAAGCTGCAGAAGTAGTACCTTCAATTTAACCCCCTTTAT
The DNA here is from genome assembly GCA_963576865.1 of Anania hortulata. Taxonomy (NCBI): domain Eukaryota; kingdom Metazoa; phylum Arthropoda; class Insecta; order Lepidoptera; family Crambidae; genus Anania; species Anania hortulata. Next base: position 12,428,704 of record OY756396.1, on the reverse strand, counting down.
TATAGACCAAGTCGTCCGTGAAAGCAACGATGACAACTTTTTAAACGAAATGAAATAGTTTATTTGTGTTTATCCTTTTTAAGTTTTAACCGGCTTTCCCTTTACTCCGATGTGTAACGACTACTCGGTACTCACCCTTTAATAAATTGAATTTAATAATTATGTCCCCCACCAGGTACGTACATGGGCGCAAACGTGAACTGGATGGACAGCTCGGGCAAGGAAGTGACGCTGTGGCAGACCATGATGCAGCGCCCCAACTTCTGGGTCGAGGGCTCCCTGCCGCTGCGCCCGCACCTCGCCAACTAGCTGGTTACAACACTACACTACACAACCGTTCCGGGCAGTACCTACCACATACTGGCTTACCACAACTCTTAACCATTTCCTGTCCATGACCACATGATGAGCATCACCAAATTATGAATCATGTGATTCATGGGACAGAAAAACTGGAAAATCACATTCAGGCCACGTATGAGGCACGTACATACTAATAGGTTATATAACGGTCAAGTTTCGACCGACCCACAATCTTTCATACTATACCGTATTAAAACTATTCCAAATAGGTTCTAAATATACTTTCTAATCGTAATAACTTGTGGCACCACCGTTGGTATACAAGCTCTTCGCCTACGTACGTTCCGTTTTTTAAATACTCGCAAAAATGCAACGTTGTAGGATAAGAGCCGTACTTATCGAGATGTACCACCGGTAGTACTTATAAACTACAATAATCTTATTTCACTTACCTATTTTCTTCCTAACTCTTCGTTCGTCTATAATCGTATTGTATAATTAGAATCCCAACTTCAACGAAGAATCTAATTTATATTGTTTCACTTATTTTACTAAGTTTATAATAAAATTCAAAGCCTTAAAAAATTGTACTCGTTAGTAATACGAAAATACGAGTTTACCTACCCACATTCCACAAACTTATTTTGATTTTGAATTATTTGTTTGTTTGTAATCTATCAAATACTATGACACATCGAATTAGTGATATAAATTATATTTTTATCAGTTTCTTTTATAACACTAACTAAATTCTTCTGTTTTATTACAATTTTTATATTTTATTTTATTTACCGACTTCTTTCTAAAAGTGCCAACTAAAATTGAGACTACTTAATTCCAAATACCATATTTATTACTTACCTTCATGTAAGAGCTATTTTGATACTAAAATAGACCTACATTTATAAATATCATATCTAAACAAATATATTTCTACTTACGATAGTTAGTTATTGCATTTGATGTTACATTCCAGTTTTAAGATTCCTTTAGAGATATATTGAGTTAGGATTTATACAATGACAATAAATGAATATATAAATCGTGACTTATAACTGCCTATAAGTTGTAAGGACTTAGACTTAATAAGTTAAGTTAATGCATTTACTGTAGAATTTATATTGTACAAACTAAGTTCACATGAGTTCGGTAAGGTTTGCTCATGCGTATTGTGATTTAATTGATAAAGTATGTACACATTTAGAAAATAGGTATAATGAATGGTGTGAATGTATTTTGTAATATGTTTTACATGTTGTATGAATAATTTTGCGAGCTTTATCATGTTAAGATTAACTACAATGAAACGTCCATAGTTGGTAAAATGAAAATAAGTTAATAATAATGCTCAGGTTGCAATACCTAATAGGTACAGGTTTATGTCTTATATATATATTTTTATAAAATTTTGCAAAATGCAAAACAATTGCAAATAAATCAATTAAAATAATGAAAGTGAATTTTATTTTATTATCATCTACGAGTATTACTTACCTTTACTACGACCTGTCGTGTTTTATTTGTGCTCCAGCGTGAGTCAAAAAAGTTGCACGACGACTGTTGTCTGTAGGTACTTCCTAAAGTTCCGAGCTTCAGACTACACAAAGTTGGTAATTAATTCTTGGGGAAATGTATTAAATTTTTCAATAAAGTACCACAGACTCCTACATAAATTCAAAATCCACGTTAAAAATATCCTTATGAAAAAAGGATATTATAAAATTAACGATTATTTAAACAACAAGTGTGCATGGACTTAACCTGCTTAGCTAGCACTACATGTCATAACTATTTCCTGTAAAAAAGGTGACTTGAGTTTGTTGTGCCGTTTCTTCTCATCACCAGCCAATATGTAGTTCCGAAGCGGTGGCAGGGCTAAGTTATATTTTGGGACGTGTATAATTGCCTGGAAGAGGGCCTACTTATACTCTGAAAAAATGAGTAAGTATTATTGAGTTTTTGCAAAATTTTCTTAATTGTATTGATCTCTACCGTCGGTCTTTAAGTTGAAAATCGGTTCAATGATCTTATGAACTTTTTGGATAGTTTGACCTGCCGTTGACTGTACTTACCTACCACTAATATTTTTTCCCCTTGACGCATTTTACCAGAAATGGTGTCCTTGATGCCACGGTCTCTGGAATGGATACGTGGGTGATAGTAAAGAAATTACTAGTGCAGCTCATTTCGTCTAGGCCACGTCATGGGATGCCTATCCAGGGATTGAGTCTTCAATGAAATATATTTTTTGGTATAAATTCATAATTTGTGGGATATGCGTTAAGGATTTAGGTACTAAAGAATATCTGTAAAGACTATCTCTCTGGAAGTATTCTACACAGCGCCGATCTGATTACTGTGTCAGCAATTCAGCACCACAAATTCACGTGGAAATTTGTTCTATACAATCAGCGTATGTGAGCTTAAGGTGGCGAAGGAATTAAAGGGTAAGTTTCAGTCAGCTGTTTCTGGCTTTGCCTTTTTTTGTTATTCATCATCACCATTTGTTTGTAGTTAAAGGATAGAACGCAACAGCGAGGGGCTTAGGGCCGATGGCATCAAGCGGCTTCTTGCAACCTTGACTAGATCATCTGTCCACACGCCGATCTCGGTAAGTACAGACAACGGCAGGTCAACTAACCTGAAAAGTTAAAGGTCATTGCATTGATTTTCGTGTGCCGTGAGTGTCGTGTGGGGACGGCCGTAAAAATACACTTCCCCACCGCCAACATGAGGCGTGTCGTAAGAGGCGACTAACTCCTGTAGCACAAGACGGGCAGCAGCGTCTGCGTGCGAAATTTTGTAAAAACAAAACTGCGCTCGCCAACCCGCTCGCCAAGCGTGGCGAGTATTTGCAATGATACCCCCCTGATGATAGGTCATTGGGAGGCTTATGTTCAGCAGTGGACTTCCTATAGTTGAAATGATGAAAAATGATGAATTGATTTTCAACTATATATCCAACTCTTACAGATTGAGAAAATTTAACGTTAAAGTATATAGGCCCTCTTCCGGGCACTTAGACACGTCCTAAAATATAGCTTTACCCTACCATTACTGTGGTGATGCTAATTTAAGTTGACGTGCTGTTTCTATGCGTACTACTATGAATTTCTTGATATTCGCATACAATACTCGAGTCCAGTAAGCTAAAATAGATATAAGTTCAATCCGGACAAATATTAATCTCTGGATGCGATACCGGAAGCAAGTCAAAAATAACGACTCTGCCCCCCTAGCATGACCACCAAAACACGATATGATATAGCGATTTGTTGACACCAACTGTAATTGTTTTTACTCGGAATGTAGGTCTGAAGTTGCCTGAGGAGCGGGTTGAAAGTAATACTTTCAGCCCTAGGAAGAATCATTTTCAACTGACAGCTGTCAAATTATTTTTAAAAAAAAATTACATTTCTATTGAACTACGTTCCAACGTTCTATACAGTCACTCAATAACAGCGCGATGTAAATAGAATTATAAATGGACTTATTACAAGTACTTACTTTCAACTATTTCTTTAAAATGCATGCGATTTAGGCATAATATTTACTATTTTTTAAATGATGAAAATTAGAAATAATGGCTGAATAGCTGGCCGGCCACTGAAAAAAAATAAAAGCGAAAGCGGCAATCCAAATTGAACTATGTTCCAACGTTCTATAATATAGTCACTATCAATAAGCGCGTGCCGTGTGGGGACGGCCGTAAAGAATACACTTCCTCACCTCCAACAGGAGGCGTGTCGTAAGAGTCGACTAATTCCTGTAGCACGAGACGGGCAGCAGCGTCTTCGTGCGAAATCTTATAAAAACTGCGCTCGCCAACCCGCCTACCAAGCGTGGCGAGTATTGGCAATCCCCCCCGATGATCAGTCATTGGGGGAGGCCTTTGTTCAGCAGTGGACCTCCTATGGCTGAAATGATAATGATGATGACTATCAATAACAGCGCGATGTAAATTAACATGGTTTTTTTTATGGACTTATTATAAGTACCTACTTACTTTCAACTATTTCTTTAAAATGCATAGATTTAAGCATAATACTTACCATTTTTCAATGATAAAAATTAAAAATAATATTAGGCCTAAAATAAGGTGACAGTTTAGAATTATTATTTGTTGTCATAAAATTATTTAGGAATGGTTCATACAACCCTTGCTGTCCTGTCACTCCTGTCAGTCATTTATACAGATTAGACAGACAGATCTTTTTGTTCTGTTCATTCATAGAGTAAGTAAAGTAATATTGTTGCGACTTGCGAGCAGTGCTGCCAGACGTGCGATTATTATCCTAGATCCACGATATTTTTTAGTGTAATTCCACAGAAAAAATAATTAATTATCGCACGATAAATTTACGATAATCTACGATATTTTCCTCAGTTGGAGATAATTTTAGAAAAACATTTTAATCCGTGTATTTGTACACTCTTTAAGTTTATTTGGACAGTCTGACTCTGACACGACGATAGTGAATAATTTCTTTGCTCTAACAACGAGATTGAGTCTTGTCAGCGTAAAATTTGACAGTTTTGAAAAGGGTGAATTGTCACTGTCAGTTTGGTGTCAGCCAGCCATCATGACGAGAAAAACCGGTTTACTTTTAGACTTGTGTAGTGAGTACTGCAGTTCAGTTAACAAAAACTTGTTATTTTAAAAAGTAAAGAAGTGGATAGTCACAAGATATAAACTTTTCAGTCGTATATTCTGGTTTTTCTAGATTCGGTGGAGTTACAAAAACGATAATTTTGTGAACTGGGGTTGCGATAAAAACACGATAATTTTTCAGCAAACCTACGATAATTCTAACCTATGAATCTGGCAACACTGCTTGCGAGGTTTCAGGCTAGGGGTTTTTTTTTTTGGCGGGCTTTTGAACGCACTAGGCGCGAATTTCAAAGCAATTTTCAATTAATTATTTATTTTGTTGTCAAATTGCTTATTCTTGCACTAAAAGTTGTAAAGTTAAGCAATTAATAACTATGCCGGACGGGGACGGCGAGGACCCGCCTGGGGGAACAGAAAAAAGAAAAACTCCAAATCGAAATCCAGATACTACATCAACGGAAGATGATTTCTACAAACCCTATGTAAAACAAGGCTACAAAAGGCTATTTCCTGAAAATTCGGTGAGTGGGGATTTTTGCGTCTTTGTAGAGAGCACCAAAGAGAATGAGAAAATTGGAAACAACAACCCGATAGTGACAACAAACCTATTTAAAAACGATATAAAAGGAATCAGCAATATAAAGAGAATAAATGCAAATAAGATCTGCGTTACCTTTTCTCAGTCCAGCAATGCTAACAACTTCTTAAAGCACGACACCTTCCTGTCCAAACATCAACTGAAAGCATACATCCCGGCAACAGCAGTGGAGACGGTCGGCGTGCTCCGTTTTGTACCCACAAGCGTCAGTAATGAGGAGCTTTTCAAAAAGCTTTCCTCTTCATTTGAAGTAATAGGTGTACGTAGATTCACAAAGAGAGAAAACGGTCAAATTAAACCCTTTCAAACTGTAAGTGTAACATTCCTATCAACGTCATTACCGGACTATGTATACTTGGACCTGTTCAGATTCCGTGTATTCCAATATAACGCACCGTTATTACAGTGCTTCAAATGCTTTAAGTTTAACCATGGTGCAAAAATATGTAAATCCTCTCAAAAATGCTCTATTTGCTCAGAGGAGCATCACTTTAGCGAATGCACCTCAAACAAAGTTGCTAAGTGTATTAATTGTCAGGGAGCTCACCTAGCAATTTCACGCGACTGTCCAATTAAAAACAAAAAAATCGAGGAAAAGAAAAATAAATTGACTTACGCAAATATTATATCGAGCTCAAATACTTCAAATAGTGCAATCATTACAAAAAATTACAAAAATGATTTTCCAACACTGCCGGCACCAAAGTCAAACTTAAAGCCTTTGCCACCAAGGAAGACACAAGCTGTCTCCGCTACACAAACTCCCACCCCCCCGGTCTCAACTGCTTCTGTAAGTAATACGGAACATAAGGAAAAGATTCCTAATCATAAGTTAATTGAAGAAATTTTGTCGAATGATTACATCCGTAAAGGATTGGTCGGCGCCTTGGTCGCTATCGGCAACGAAAATAGGGAAATCACTAATACTGTGATACAAGAGATACTTATAAAAATTTTCAGAGGAAGTTCTCTAGATGGATAAAAGTTTTTTAAGGATTGCACATTACAACGTCGAAGGTGTTATAAATAAAAAACCGTTGCTCAGTAACTTTTTATGTGAAAACGACATTGACATTTGTTTATTAAATGAAACATGGCTTAAAAATTACAATAATTATTTTATTCCAAATTACAATATAATAAATCAAATAGGTAGAGAAAAGGAAGGTCGGGGTGGGGTAGCCATCCTGATAAAGGACGTTTTTAAATACACCATCATAGATGTTCCATACTATGACTTTTTGCAATCTGTCGCTATAAATCTCCAGACGAAGATGGGAAACTTATGTATCTTATGTATATATTGTCCTCCACCTAAAGAAGGTCGTCCTCGCTTTAAAGCCAATAAACTTAAACAGTTAATTCAAAGATTACCGAAACCACTTATGCTTTGTGGTGACGTTAATGCGCACCACATAGCATTTGGGTGCGCTTCCTGCAATAGTCGTGGCAATGAAGTTTATAACATCTTGGACGACTGTGACCTTTGCATCCTCAACTCAGGTGCGCCAACCACAGTAGGTAGGTCTGTTCATAATCCTTCGGCAATTGATATAACTTGTATCAGTCCATCAGTGGCTCCATTATGTGATTGGAAGGTTCACGACGATCCTATGGGAAGTTATCATTATCCCACTATAACCGACATTCAGACATCTGTAGATAAATATCAAATTGGTGATCCGGTACATAGGTATGTTTATAGTAAGGCTGATTGGTCTAAATTCTATTTTGAAACAGAAAAAATGTCTGATTGTGTTAACTTTGACACTTCTGATCCTATGTTAACATACAATAATTTTTACAATCATTTAACTAATATTAGAGACATGTCCGTACCTAAAATTGTTAAAACTACTCCTCATTTAATTAAAAAACCAGTACCATGGTGGGATAATGACTGCAGTAGCGTAGTAAAAGAAAGTAAACAAGCCTTAAATTTTTATAGACGTAATCCAAGTATTGACAATTATGTTAACTACAAGAAATTGGATGCCATCAAAAAGAAAACTTTAAATGAAAAAAAGAAAATTAGTTGGAAGTCTCTATGTGAATCTTTTAATAGATACACTCCTGTTAGCACAGTATGGAACTACATGAAGAAGTTTAAACGCTTGTCTATTCAGAAATTGCCAAAGAATGATGAATGGATTCCATCTTTCTTCAACAAGTATGCCCCTTCATCTCCTCCTGAAAAAGATATAAACAACTCATTATTAACACAGTATTTTTCTCAAAATGGTGATACAAAAGCAACATTTCTCTCTCAACCTTTCACTTGGGAAGAATTTGTCACAGCCTTGCAATTACGTAAGAACACAACCCCTGGATTAGATGAGATTCCATATGAACTCATTCGTCGCCTCCATATTAATGCTAAAAAACTTTTATTACAAGTATATAATCTACTTTGGCAAGAACAGGTCATTCCAGAGTCGTGGAAAACTCAATGTGTCATTCCTATTTTAAAACCAGATAAACCTGCTGATGACAGTAACTCATACCGTCCCATTTCTTTAACATCCTGTATTGGTAAAATATTTGAATGCATGTTAAAAATTCGATTAGATCACTATGTCGAATCAAATAACATCTTACCTAATGAACAATATGGATTTAGGAAAGGTCGAAGTGCTTCAGAAAGCTTTACATCATTGATCTCTGATATTAAGAAATCTTTCCACTGTCATTCTGCAACAACTTGTGTCTTTCTTGATGTGAAAGGTGCTTTTGATAATGTGAATCCCTCAATTCTTATTAGCATCTTGAGCGACATTGGTGTACCAGGTCATGTCTGTAAATGGATTTTTAATTTTTTATATAATAGAACAATGTATGTTAAATTCAATAATATTCTTCATGGACCGAAGCATGTTTATAAAGGAACAATGCAGGGAGCTACTATCTCCCCATTGCTATACAATTTGTATACTAGTCAAATAAATCAATATTTAAAACAGACTGATGTAAAGTTTCTTCAATTTGCTGATGACTTGTTAATTTATACTGTAACTAAGAATGTAAATATTGCTGTACATAGTTTAAATATAGCCTTAGCTGAGATCCATCACTTTTATGGCAACAAACTAAAACTTGACATCAGTCCTAATAAAAGTGGTGCTATGTTATTTTCCAAAAAATATGATGATTGTGACTCTCAAATTTATTATAATAACAATCCTCTTCCCTGGATTCAAGAGAAAAAGTTTTTAGGAGTGTGCCTGGACAAAAAACTTTCATTTGCAGATCACATAAATCTACTCATTAAAAATTCAACTAAGGCTTTAAACATTTTGCGCTCACTAGCTGGTGTAAACTGGGGCTCAGACCCTAAAATACTATCCATGCTTTACAAAAGTCTTGTTCGCAGTCACTTTGATTACAGCTCTTTGGCATACATGAATTGTAGTGTAACTTTGTTAAAAAAATTAGATGTCATCCAGAATAAAGCACTTAGAATAATTACAGGAGCTATGTGCTCAACTCCCATCAATGCTATGCAGTGTGAATCATGTATTCCTCCACTAATTGTAAGACGCATACAACTGGCCTACAATTTTTGTCTTAAACTTATTTCTTCTGATAACAAATCTGTAATGCATAAAATATTACCACCCCAATCATTTGAAATAAGTTCAACTCCTCCTACGCAGATATCAGGTTCTGAACTAATATCTGGGCACACACCTGAACTACTTAGAATTGCTATGTACATACATAATCTTTGCTTAAATATGTATACAGGATGTTGATTTCAATACGAGCGGAATTTTCAGAGGTGATTATGTACCTTGTTCTGATCATGAATCACAAAAAAAAAAGAATTCGAAAAAATATTTTTTTTATTAATAAATAATCACGGTTTTCAAAATAGACCCTATAGATTTTTAGAGTAGGCCCCCGACACCACGCCGCGCGCCGCGCCGGCTAGCGTGCGAACGAACGATACCTACAAAGCACAAAGGCACCGCAATCCTTTGTGTTTGGCGCGTGAGCGCCGCTCAGGCTTGCCGCCGGCCGCCGTAGCGCCGAACGGTAAAGTAGCGGCTATCTCTTTTTATCGCCCAGTCCGCGCTATCTCGTTCTCGTCCGCGCCGCTCACAACTCAGTTGTGCCGAAAACATCGCGTACGCAACTTGTCTGTGTTTTGCGAAAATGACGCAAAATAATTCTAACGGTGAACTCGTTGAAATGGTGCGATTGTATGCAATAACTGACAATAGTTTGAGTGCAGCTATTAGGATGTTTTGTGAGCAATTCCCGAACCGTCCACGACCCTCGAGATCGGTCATGCTCGCGGCGACGCAAAGACTACGTGATCATGGACAGTTCCATGAACCCTGGCACGCTCGAAGTCGGGGAGGCCGTGTCGGTCTTGATGTAAGACTGCAAGAAGATATCTTGGATTACTTTGAGAGGGAACCGAGAGCGAGCACCAGAGACGCCGGTCGGCATTTCGGTGTCAACCACACGACCGTGTGGCGTCTACTTAAGCAGGAGCTACAACACCCTTTTCACTATCAAAGAGTCCAGGACCTACTCGAAGTTGACCACGCCGCTCGAAACAACTTTTGCCAGTGGTTGCTGGAGCATCAAGACGCCAACATTTTGTGGACAGACGAAAGTTTGTTCACACGAGTTGGTGTGTACAATTGCCACAATGAGCACTGGTGGACCCACCGCGACCACAACCCACACGTTACCAAGCGAGACTCTTTTCAACATCGTTTTAGTCTCAATGTGTGGGCTGTTGGGACCTTACTTCATCGAAGGCCGCCTCACCAGTGCTACATACCAGGGACTGCTGGAAAACGTCGTTGACGAGATGTTGGAAGACATACCATTGTCTTTACATTCCAATTTAATGTACCAGCACGACGGAGCACCGCCTCATTACGGTTTACAAGTACGAGACTATTTAAATCGTGTATTTGGTAGTCAGTGGATCGGGCGTGGTGGACCAGTGCCTTGGCCGCCACGGTCCCCAGACTTAACGCCCTTAGACTATTATTTGTGGGGTGACGTAAAACGTATTGTGTATACTGAAGAATCAACAAACGTTGACGACCTAAGACAGAGAATAGTCAGTGCATTCGAGTCAGTTCGACAAAATCGTTTTGTGTTGAACAGTTTAAAAAGGAACACCAGACGCCGTGCTAGACTGTGTATTGCTCAGTCTGGTGGACACTTCGAACATTTATTGAGGTTAGTGTAAATAAAAATGTACAAAAAACTAGGTGTAAAGATAAATCGTTGTAAATAAGTTGATTCCAAATTTTTAACTACGCCAAAAATACTTTAGACTCACGTCATTTAATAATCTAGGTACTTTTTTATTTTGAAAAGGTTTAGCGTAAATCTACACTTTTAAGCTCACGGTTCGATTCCCGATTGATCGCCCGAAGTTAGTTAAAATGATGTACCTACCTACACGACTTTTGCTCATTAAGTAATAATAACTAAATAGTTCATAAACAATTAAAACTTCTTTTAATTTTCAAAAGATTAGCCAAGCCTAGGTCAAGATACAAAAAGTTACAGGTTCAATTCCCAACTGAAGGCTCAAATCGTGTTCAAGTTACAGTACAGTACAGATGATTTTAGCTAGCCCAGATTAAGATAGGTAATTTAGAGTTTGAGGTTCGATAGATTCCCGATTGATAGCTCAAATTAATGAAAAATCGTGCGATCGATACCCATTTGTTACAGATGAGTTTTAGGTATGTTTGTCGGTCCTAAGCCCGATTAAAGTAGGAAGGGAAATTCGGAATCAACTAATCCAAACACGTGAAATCGCTTGTTCTAAAAGTCGGAAAAAATAGCTACTTACACACTCGGGCATAACGTACCTACGCGGCAGATAAAGAGAAATCAGCAATGACCGCTAGTTAGTACCTACCTACCTGTCGCGTGCTACGCGATTCGCGCGTGTTACGATTACAGTGTAAACATAATGCAGTGTCTGACGCCACAGCGCAGTAAGGGTTTTATAAAAAATAATCGCTTAAAATTTCAGTTTAATTATTTTGTAATATTTGGTTCCTCATACCTGTTCTATATGTGATCATAAGTTGTTTTTATAAATACCGCTCGGATTGAAATCAACACCCTGTATAGATAAGCCATGGCCACTTTATAAAGTGAGTTTCGAGGTTCTTATCAGCAAACATTTTAATATTATATGGGATAAAGTAAATAATCAAACTGAATTAGACCAATTATTAAACAGTAAGCCCTATTACAAACTGTATACTGATGGTTCGAAATCAGACAATAGTGTAAATTCAGCATTCTATGATCCTCAACTTCGCTTAGTCAAAAGCTATAAAATTGATTGTCGCAGTAGTATCTTCACAGCTGAAAGCTATGCTATACTTTTAGCCCTAAGACATGTAATTAGTTCTAAAACACGAACAGATATCATTATTTTGACTGACTCTAAAAGTGTACTTCTAGCCTTAGAATGCAAATCACAAAAGTTTAGCTTAAATTATTTAATCTATGATATAAAAAAACTAATGTATGATATAATAAGACTTACCAGTAAAAATATTCACTTCTTGTGGGTACCATCGCATCGTGGCATCAGCGGGAATGAAATAGTGGATTGCGCTGCGAGAAATGGCTTTGATATCGATCATTCTGCTTTGATGAAAATTCCTCATACTGACTACCAAGCACTGATCAGCAAGGATCTGAAAAAGTTGTGGCATGAGTATTGGACTATTAAAAGTGCAGAAAAGGGAAAATGGTATGCAAAGATCCAAGGAAGCCCGCCCGCCAAACCTTGGTACCATCGCAAGAATGATTATATTGATAATAGACAATATATAACCATCATCAATAGGCTAAGATTTGGCCATTGTCACACTCCCACTCACCTGAAGAGACTTAACCTGATATCGAGTGCCGAATGCCCACATTGTAATGAAGAACCAGCAGCTGATTTAGAACACATAATTATGAAATGTAGAAGCTTCGGCATACAAAGACTTGTAATGATCAACGACCTTCAAGAAGTGTGTAAGGCTGTGCCTCAGAATCTGCACGTACTTCTTAGTGATCCCAAATTCTTCAAGGCTCTCTACAAATTCATAGTATCATCTCTCGGTACTCTGTGATTCGTTCGGTGAAAAAGTGAATTTCAGTGAAATGATTGAACAATAATTATGAAAAACATTGAACATATTCACACTTCCAAGCGGATAATTTTTATCTAAAAATGAACTGTTTAAACTTTTAACTCTTTGTATGAAAACAACGATTGGCTTAAAAGGGCTGGAACCCAGAGCCGTAAAACCCAAATAAAAAAAAAAAAAAAAAGGTTTCAGGCTAGGTACGTTACAAACTTACGTTTGCGTTGTTTTGTTTGTTGTGTCAAGTGTATTGAATCAATTGACGCCGATTTTAAAACTCGAAGTAAAAACAAATTAATAGTTTTGTTAATTCGCTAATTATAGCAATAGCAATGGCAGAACTACAAAATATTGTTTTGATAGGTTTCATTCTGTCAACCATTACATTGCAAGCAGGTATGTTTGGGCGTTGTTTCTTAGTTTACCGTTGTCCTTTTATAATTAATAACTGAGTTTAATTAATTTTATTTTACTTTTAGTTTCCTCTATAAACTGTTATCAGTGTTCAGGAACAGATTCAGATAATCCCTTTGACTGTAATGAGTTCTTAGAGGGTGACACTGACTTGGTACAAACAGACTGTGAAACTATTCATAATGCTCAGTACTGTATAAAACATGTAGGCAGATACGAAGGTGAGAGATGCAGAGGCTAGGATCATATTCATAATAACAATACTAACAGTCATGTCACACATAAAACTAAATCTAATAATTTTTAAAGGTATAACCATTGTAAACAGGGTTTAATGTTTTAGGCACTTGATTGTATGCATAGATTAACATACTTAAAGGGAGTAGGTAGACTAATAGATCTAACAAAATAATTCACATAGTTTAGGCTCTAACATACTTTTATTTAACATTTTGCCTATTTAGGTATTGCTATAGAGTGTTACCAGTGTAACTCGTCATCTACGATGGAATGTGGTGATGGTCTGATGAGCCTGGATGGTGGCGTCTTAAAGCCAATATCATGTGGGCATGTGTATGATGCTCAGTACTGCATTAAACAGACAGGTGTTTACTAACAGGGTTCTTTGTTTATTTATTGTTGCCAAATTAAAATAAAAAAGTGATAATCTAATTTGAATATTTGTTTATATGCGAACCTTGTTTTAAATTGGCAATGCATTTTAAATTAGTTTATTTATATTTATTTATAATAAACCTATATTTTATGTTTTTTTTACTAATAATCACAACACCACAGTTTGCCAGTTTTAAAGCACAACACAATGCTTTAATATTTCTTGCAATAAGCACTTACTAACTTAAGAGGAACTGGAATATTATTGTTTATTGGTGAGTATAAATTGGCTTTTAATTTATTTTTGCATTAATTTTAAAACACTAGTACAGACAACACGACGTCAACCTACCACAAAAGTGAAATTTTCTTAACTGATATTCATCTTTATGCGTCGGATTTATAATTTGAAAATCAATTCAATGACCTTTAACTTTTTGGCTAGGTTGACCTGCCGTTGTCTGTACATAAGTAAGCACTGGTTTTTTTTTGGTTTTGGTCTTAAAAGATGATATTGAAGTCGTTATTACAATAATCTTGTTAAATTTTTAGGTGGTATCAGTACAAAGAGATTCTGTTCATCATTGGACTTAGGAAACTACTGCAATTATGTGCAGCAAGTGGGTGACAAACTGAATTACCGAACATGCATATACACCTGTGGCTCTGACGGGTGCAATGGAGCCAGTAGTGTGGGTGTGCCAGCACTGATCATGACCTTAGCTTTATTTCTATACCGATGCATAGCCTTGTGAACTTGACTTTCAGTCATAATGTAAAATACAACACAAATATTTTGACATTCCACTAAGGTATTACATATAATAATGACTTATTTTATTTGTCTATGTAAAAGTGTAAAAGATCTGACTCCAAATGCTTCAAAGTGAACAATATGTTGAACCAATTTTACACTGTATTTTTTTAATTTTAATTGGGTACTTTGATAGAAGAGAAAGGTTGTGAAAGTACCTAAGGTTAAATGTTGTTTACTAAATAATTATTTATGATTTTACATAAGTTTATTTAAACAATTTATGATTAATGAATCCATACTGAATCCGTCCTTAGCATGTAGCTTTAACATTTAACTTAACTAGAATTTGTTTTTACATTTATTTAAACATACCTTAGGCCCTTTGTAGAGCCACGTTTATGTATGACAATTATTCTTCAAATGTATGAAGATTTTTAGATACTTTTATTGCAGCAGACTCTTTTTATGTTGATGTGCCAGTGCCAGTTGATTGAGGCACTTTAACCCGTTAATATCCAAGTGGTCTCATTGAGTTAAATTGTTACTTATTTTTAATGGGTACTGGTGAAGAGGTTCCTCTAGTAATACAGCCAGGTCAGATCAGCATTAGAATGACTACAAAGTGAAAAATCAATCTGATAATATTAGAGCATGCAGTACCTATTTGATACTATTTAATACCTTTGTTCAATTAAGTAACCTTTTAAAATACACCATGACTGTCTACAAACAAACAAAGAAAACCCAACAGCTACAGCCATAATTTAAAAAAAATAGGCCGCAGGTGTTTAAATATTCCTTACCCTAGCTTTATTATACTGACATCACGAGAGCGATAAACAATTTCAAACACACGCGTCCTGAGAAGTAAAGTCGCAAACGAGGCGAGCGCGAAAATTTTCTTTTCTTACACATCGCGAAAGACACAAAACGAGAGCAAAGCAAACTAAAAAATAAACGACATGTGTGTCTGTTTTTTTCTGTCCTTTGGCAGAGACAATATTTTAAAAACTAGTACATACATTTGGTAATAATAAGTATTATTTCTATGTCGAAATACAATATTTTTTTATGTGTTCAATCAGTAGGTATGTTAGTACCTAAGGCATAAATAGTAGATACGAATTACGACTGAATAACTAAGTGTTAAAACTGTAACATCAAATCCAATTTAAAAAATAAACACTGCCAAAAGAAATAAAATGGTTAGTGATTTCTACTTGACCGTTTTATTTATTCCTCTCCAAAATAAGGTGACCTCTATTATTACACACACATACACATTATTACAGACAATACGAATCATAATAAATTTCGACGAAACCGATTGATGTGGTTTTCGATGGTCATGCCGACCAGCAATCTAAGCTTAGTCTCGCTTCTTACACGAGCAAATCCAGTTGTCAACTCAGACGCAATCGATCGCGTTTGTTACATGTACGTAGGCGGTACAACGTACGGTACTGTCAACTTATCAACGACAACCAAACCAGAAATTACCTTTTGTTGACTTTTTTCCGGTTGCCAGAAGCCCAATTCCCGTAATAGCCGCAATCCGGTGTCGATCCGGTCCCAGTAACATTACGATCACAAACGGTATTCTCGTAAACCCAAAAAATGCAATTATAGTTCGTAATGCGATTGAAAATGGAAGAAACCATAATTAGATTTGCTCTATTTTCAAGCGTATTGATAATTTTACGTCAAATGAAAAGTTTACGAGAATACCGTTTGTGATCGTAATGTTACTGGGAGGGGATCGCCGGTGGCGGCTATTGTCAAATTACGGGAATTGGGCTTCAGTTAAGTACTCAAGTGCGATCGATGTTTCTTGCATTACACCGAAATTAACAAGTTTTTTTTTTGTCAGTAGCGTCGTGTGAGTATACATGGCTTTTAAAAATAAAACATAAAAACAATGTTCAAACATTTATTGAAAATTTGTGCTACAGAAGCTTGATACAAAAATACGTAATAAATATTAACACTGTTTAGCCAAATTATATTGATTTAGCCAATGCATATGAATATAATACTTTTATTTTTACTTAACAAGCTAAATACACCAAACATGGAATGTAAAAACGTTATTTTATTCTACTGCAAGTGTCATATTTCATTGTTATATATTTTCCGAAAACTTAAATTACAGGGCAGTTTACTAATAAAAGTAAAGTCTGGAATTATACAGTTACAATCGAAAACCATTATTTTATAATTAAATAAGCTTACTATATTTTCTTATTTCAGATACCAACGTCGAAAAGTCTTTATTATACTCGTTAAGTATTTAATGACAAGGCTCTAGCACCTGTTAGTTTATGTCTAAGATGCTAGTCTCAAAACCTTAGTTCTAAAGTATGTACATAAAAGTTCAGGTAACTTTTTTGTACATTTTCTTATAAACTCCATACTTGAATGTTAAAATTATTTCCTAAATAGGAAAGTAAATGCCGGTACTTACAAAAACTTAAAACTAACGTAATACGTATACTATTATTATGTCATAGCTGCAAACACATTCATAATAAAAACAGGTAACGCAACAGTTTACAATAAAATGTAAATCATACTAATAAAAAAATCACTAACAAGATGTCATCTAAATCATAAAAATGGGAATACAATAACATTTTTATTCACGTGCACAATATAAAAGGTGCTTCCCAGCAAATGGGACTTCACAAAAATATAATCATCAACAAAATCCATAACAACCCTGACATTCATTGCACATATTTTTTGTCAAAACAAGTAAAATCACGAACTTAGAAAATACCTACACGAAAACTATTGTGACACAAAAATTGAGTCATGGATTTATCACAAGCTTTTATTATTTAGTTTCACACCCCATATTTTAAAAGGCCTTTTAGAGTAATGATTTAGGCCATGGAAATCAATTAGGTTTGATGACAGAAAACCTCATCTGATAACAAATTCTAAATTGTTTTAAATGAAGAATTTAATATATTTTATAGAATTTTTGGAATGAATTTTTGTTCCCATATAATCATTATAATACTGCAAAATGTACCTCGAGCATAATAAACAGAGGTGTTTGTAAAACATATAATGTACACCAAGTGATTATAACGAAACACTTCATTGGAAGTAAGCATTTTAAATGCACTTTAATTTTGTGACAAAGTAATGCATAAAGACGTGTAAGCTATCAGCGATAATTAGCTTCTATTTGGCAATGCTATGCGGGGTCAAGTTTCAACTATAACGCTAGCTTCCTTAATTAGCATCACTTTTATAAGATCGATCACAACATGAGCAAGTGAAAATGCACACTAATTTTGGCATTTATTCCACTTTTACACCACTAGCTACATAGATAAGCAAATATTAATTTATCGCTAGAATGCGATTTACGAAGACATTGCGCGTGATTACGCACCGCAAGTACAGAAAGAGCTAAATAACACAGTATTGTTGTGATGTATATGAGCTTTTGAGATTCTGTCGCCACCTATAAGCCTAAGTAAGGACATGTTTCGTTAGTCCAGTCAGGGCCCGCAACCCTTTGCAGTTCTATAACTTTAATGTCATAGTATTAAGTAGCTAACATACGTTTCCTGCAAGATTTAATCGAATCTCAACATATGTATCAACTAGATGAACTGGACCTCTTTAAACAAAAGGTTTTTTTTTAAACTGTCCATGTGGATACATATTTTGGATTCGACCGTATAATAACCGAGGCGAACGAAACCGCACAAAGTGCAGGACGCAATTCCTTATTTATTGTCTGCTACGGCGGTCGGCAGTAAAACTTCGTCTTTGAAGTCAAGGAAACCATCCACAGAGAAAACAGAAATTATAACACGCGACGCCGCGTCTGTGGGAGGCTAAGCGAACGAGGCATTGGGTTGAATTCCAAAGTGCTACTTACCTATTATTTTAAATTTAAATTAAATTAAATTATTTTTTTTATAAATAAAGTCAAACTCTAAGTGCTTTTATGACTGTACAATCATAAACTTAGTTCATGTTTCAAATTATTCCAGTATTTTATAAAAAAAAGAGTAAATTGGACCTAAATAAAGTATATCAAAAATATACTTTAAGATAAAGTAGCATCTTGGAATCGTACCAACTAAGTTACTAAGTTCGATATCGCGTCTTGCGCTGGAATCACCTCAATAGTCCGAAGCTACGATTTCAAAACGGACCTTGAACTGGGATTGGGGTACGCTCAAAACACTGCTTATAGAAAAGCGCGCAAAAGAGTTTTATGGCGATTTTTGTTCACTGGAGGTACGAGTAATCTCGGGCTGCTTTCTCTAACCGGCACCGGAGGCGTATTATTGAATTCGCATTCGAATTTCAATTCGCATCCGAATTATTGTGCAGCTTCCGCTTCACGATGCGCAGCTCCTCGCCCTGCCGGTTGTGTGTTGTGAGGTGTGTGTGTGTGCGTGTGCGTGTGCGCGTGCGCCTACGCGTGGTCCCGCTGCGCGAGCGCCTGCAGCGCGGCGAGGTGCTGCTCGAGCTCGCGCACGCGCTGCTGGCTGTTGTGCAGCTGCCGCTTCACGATGCGCAGCTCCTCACCCTGCCGGTTGAACGCGAGCCGCAACTGCAAGCGTCACGGGCGCATAAGTAACAGAATAAGAGTAAAGGTATAATTCGGGTCTTGGCAGTCGTTGCCCAGCAGCGACCTGACAGCGACAGCCGGGTCGCGACGCACCGCTCTGAAGGGATATGTATGCAGCGCTTTCCGGTGTCTCGCGGCCGGCGAGAAGACCGCCCCCGGTCGCGATACTGCCGGGTCGCGACTGCTAGACAGCGACCGCCAAGGTCCGAATGATACGTTTAGACTTCGTTGAGACGGAGCAGTTATATCCGCTATTAAACTTCATTAAGACGAAGCTGAGCTGTTTTATCCGCTATCAAACTCCATTGAGGCGGAGCTGAACAGTTTTATTTGCTATCAAACTCCATTAAGGCGGAGCTGAACACTTTTGTTTACTACAGCGGAACGGAGCTGAGCGGAGTATAACTCCGCACAGCTCAGCTAGCCCTGCACCCCGTGCGAACGTGTCGGTTTCCGAAATCTGACCTGTGTCATCATGTCAGCCTATTGCAGTCCACTGCTGGACGTAAGCCTTTCCCAAAAAGCGCCAAAGAGCCTTTTTATTCATCCACTGCCAGTCATCCTAAGTTTGTCGGTCCGTCGAGTTGGGGGGCGGCGTCCTACACTACGTTTACCATGACGTGGTCTCCACTCGAGAACCTGTTTAACTCCACCTTTCGTCGGTTCTGCGACAGATGTGGCCGGCCCACTGTCACTTTAGCTTGCTACATTTTAGGACTGTCCATTTTTTGCAATTCCTCGAGCGATTTCGCCATGTGACTATGAAATCGGCAAAGCGGAGGTGCGTGAGGTGTTCGCCGTTGACATTGATGCCCGTTTCTTTCCAATCCAGTATCTTGCCAGTGCGTTTATGAACAACTTCATAGAATGACATCTCCCAGTCTCAGCAACTGGACAGGTCTTGTCTTGTGATTCGATCGATGATCGATACCATTTTGTACAGGCTTCTTAGACCTCTACATACCGCCAATCGACTTGGCATCGCTGTAAGGATACTAAACAGATCAGGTCTCGACGGAGTCCAAGGCTTTCTCGTAGTCCACAAAGAACAGACACAGCGGGTGATTATACTCTTCTGACTTCTGTATAATCTGCCTTACTATGTGGGTATGGTCTACGGTATTATAGCCTTTACGAAACTCAGCCTGCTCCGGAAACTGAAAGGCGTCAAATCTTACGGCAAGACGATTTGTGACGACTCTCGAAAACAGATTATAGACGTGGCTCAGGAGCTTGATCGGCCTGTAGTTCTTCAAGAGTTTTATTTCCTTTTTGAAAATCAGAGCCATCACGCCCTCGCTTCATGCCTTTGGGGTGGTCCTATTGGCTATGACGGCGCTGACTAGTCATTTCAGTTCCACAAGAACGGGTAGCCCGCCTGCCTTGAGAAGCTCTGAAGTAACTCCATCTTTGCCGGGCGCCTGACCATTACTAAGCTGTTTGAGAGCCGTTTCAATCTCACCTATGTCCAGTTCAGGGAGGTCGTCGGTTTAGTGGCCTTTAGTGGCCCGGATCCGGTAGAGGTTTCGGGGCATGCGAGGCATATAAGCGGCCATAGAAGTCCTCGATCTCGGCGAGGATTTGCGGAACTGATGTGACGGTTTTGCTATCTGAGGTTTTCAGCTTTTTCAGATGCGATCTTACAATTCTTTGGGCAAAGACTTGACCCCTGGTTTTGCTCGATCGCCTCCTCTTTGAGGCGGGTATTCGAGCTTCGGAGATCGCGTCTTACTAACCTACGGATTTTTTTATGGATAGCATCTGACGGAGCCCCCTGAGATACCGTTCCTCCCGTCAGAATCGCATCAATTCTAAAGTTACGCTCGAAAGCTTGGACAATTTTTTGGTCGCTTATATCTAAAATGCCTAACTCCCATCTCGCGTATAACTTATACCACGCTGTCGAGGTCCTTGTCAACATTGTCTGCAGTTTTCAGCTTTCTGAATCGATTTAAATGCAGTTTCAAATGGAACACGTCGGTCGAAGCCTTCGTCGGCCTGAAGCAGTGTCGAACGTAGAACAGACCTCACCATGCGGCTTCTTTTCAACTTGAGGTTAATATTTAGAATGCCTCTTACCAGGCGGTGATCACTTCCGGTGTTAAACCTGTTGATCACAGAGACATTTTTAAATATGTGCCGCTTATCCTTCTTCGTCTTAAGTCTATCTCATTTTTCGTTTTAGCATCGGGACTACGCCAGGTCCACTTTCTATTAGGCTTTTAGAATGTTTTAATGCAAGAAAGCCGCTGCATGTTGAGAAAGTTGACCAGCATTTGACCCCTATGGTTTCTGCTTCCATAGCCGTGCGATCCGAAGTACAATTCGCATTCAATTCGTGCTCCCACTTTGGCATTGAAGTCTCCAACGACAACAGTGAAGTTAGCCTTTGTGGTCGTTTGTATGGTCTATTTGATATCCTTCTACATCGCATCAACCACATCGTCCGAAGTGTACCGAAGTCGGCGCGTACACCTGTTTGACCGAAAATATCTCGTACGCTACCCAGGTCGACACACTGGATATCTCCAACACGTTGTCACGAATATTTTTGTTGACAAGGAAACCTACGCTAGTCTGGGACAGTTGGTCACCCTCTCGAAAGTAAAACCGGTGTCCCGATTCCGTGGTTACCGTGTCCTCCCCGTCTTCAGACTTCGGACATTGAACCTAGAATGTGCCACTTTATTTTTTCTAATTCTACTTCGAGTTCCACCAAACTTTCGTCGAGCCGTAGACTGCGGCCGTTAAAGGTCGCCAGCGTCAAGTTGTTATGGCAGCCAACCGTAGACCGAGGATTCTTCGTAGCCCACCGTAACCGAGGCCGCTGTCATGACCTGGAATAATGGGGCGGCCGGGAACTGGGGGCCATACTTTGCTGGGACTCGTCATGGGGGGTATATGCCTATACTGACCACGCAGGGCAAGCGGGTTTGTGAGCAGTGTCGAGTCTCGTACCGACAACGCTGCTGCCTGTTGTCGGCCAACGGTATTTGACGCGGCATGAAGATAGTTATACCACTATCGATCCGGTCGTCAGAGCCTCGTCCGTCTATCAACAGGGTGCATCACAGGCAGATGAGGTTGACATTTGGGACAAAAGATGTTGGTTGTCCCCTTAAACCTGGATTGGCTGGGCGAAGCTGAGCTGTGTGGAAATCAACAAATAGAAGCATTTTGTTTTAACAGCTTATCTCATCCCCGCTAAACCGTCCATTGGAGCGGAACTCAGCTGCAGGGGCGTGCATCCCATATAGGCAATTATGCAGAGCCTACCTTCATAAAAAAACCGAAAGAACAGCTAACCATAATTATTAATTACGTATTTAACAATAAACAATAAATATTCTTTACCCATTTTGTCGTCTACCTATACTTATTCCAAGCGCGCAACTTGGATCGTTCCATGTTAGGCTGCCGCGAGATCGCCTACTGTTTCACGCAACTTACTCAATTTTACAACAAACGTCATTAAAAAAAATGAAATTCGCCTAAATTAAAGATTACACACTTTTCATACATGACAATTGGACGGAGTGAAAATTCTTTATTAGTAGCATAACCGGAAAAAGGCTCGCCTACTTCGATCATTTGCACTTTAAATATGTCGTATTTTATTAAAACTTGACAGTACAAAATGTTGAAATTAATATTTAAAATGATAAAATCGAAATTATATTTATAGCTAAACGTTTAAAAATGATAAAAAGGTTTGAAAGGTAATGCAGGACATTGTTTTGATACAAAGTTTGCGTCAGCCATTTTTTCCATTAGTTTGCCGCCGGCGGCTTTCATTTCGCGAGTTTTGATAAATCTGGTTAAAGTATTACTTATCTTTACACATTTTTTAAAACTTTTTGAGTGGTATCTTAGTTTTCGGGGTTAAGTGTTGTGTGGTTGTGTGTTATTCAATGGAAAAACTGCAATGTGAAGTATTAATGCGAATTCTAGGTTAAAAAGTTACGCGCCGATCCGAAGACAATTAAATGTGAATTAGTGTTAGTAGCAAAAACAAGACATTATCAACAGATTTTTCGTACATAGCCACTACGGATATCAGATTAATGACGTTTTCATTCCATTCATTGTTTTGATATTTGTTAAGGTAAAAAAAATCAACGACACCATTCACCATTTTGCAAAAAGAAATCGAAATCTGGGTAAGAAATTATCATTTATTAAACAATGCAATAAGATGCGAATTTCGAAGTACCTCTTAATAATTACGATTAAAATTAAAATTAAAGATTTTTTATCATTTATTTTTTAAAGCTATCTATATATCTAAGCCATCTATTGAGTTTTTCACATAACTAATCATCACCCTGCTTTAGCAAAACTTACCAATTTATTAACCCATTTCAATCATATTACCGAGATGGCGCTTTAGAATCAGCAATGCAAAATATTAATAAAATAAGTTACCGTTCTGCGCGTGAACATGTCAATTTTATTGTTTTTATTTAGTATTTACATTTAGTATATACCGCGAGATGTGGACGAGTACAATTTATATTTAAAAAGCATTAAGACGCGGTCCTTACTGTTACGTAGATAATACCGGATTAAATTTAATTCCAGTGATAAACCCAGAAATAAATGTATCTAGCATTTATTTAAAAGCTAATTATGAATTACGGTTTAGGCTTTCGTTGTTCACTGACTTGAAATGTGTATGTACCTAGCCAACCCCCATCTGAAACCAATGCACGCCCCTGCTCAGCTGTTAAAATAAAGGGACTCTATTGGTTGTTTTCCATACAACTCAGCTCAGCTCAGCTCCGCCTCAATAGCGTCTCAACCTAAGATCAGTACGAGGCAATCACTGAATAATTAAATCCAACGTTATCTAGAAAAAACTAGTCTTTTTTTCTTACTATGGGAACAACTATACTATTACTATTACTAACTATACTATACTATGTCACCAACATCACAAAATATCAAAATCAAGGTTAATTGTCCGATACAACCGGGCATTTAGTACAGCTAATAGTTTTGTTTAAGGGTACCACATACAGAACGCGTGAGTAGAACATGTCGTTTCTAGGACGTGAGTTGCGGGGCTCGACGTCTTCACACAGAACCGGGTCGTGAGCGGAACGGCACGGCGGCGGGTTTGGAGCGGCTCGAAGACGCGACTCGGGTGAGTGCTACGGTCAATAACGCATATAATATAAACTTAACTACGATCACCCTTTCATTTATTCACTAACTAGAGGTTGCTTTACCACGATCACTCATCCAATTATAGTCCTTTCAAGATAAGAAGGGATTTATGACACTTCGGATTTTCCGTTTTAAGATTAAGATAATATAAAAAAATAAAAAAACATCATTGCAGAAACACAATAATCTTTGCCTCTAAAAATCTAAGCAAAAATTGCAAACAACAATATAGCTTCTTGATTTTAAAAATAAATTAATACGATTTACTTGAAATACTTGATGCGTAAAACAGAACGTTAACCCATAGGGATTGACAATACATAGTCCACACTAAAATCGATGCATCGGTTCGGTCGTCTTGTGCGTTAACGTCAATACGGAAGCGTCTACCTAGTATGCGGTGCGGTGTTTTCGTTGTGCTTCGCGAAGTTCCTGTTTTGGCTTTTGTTACTGTTTTTGATGAGTTTTTCGTAAAGTTTTTGTTATTATTTGGTAAAATGCCAAAAAAGCAAAAAAAAAAGGTTGTGAAAAACCTGTATATGACACACTGGCGGTAGAACATCGCAGTATACTTATTTAAAAAAAGGTTACTTAAATAAAAATCGATAAAACTTTCTTTATAAACTTTCTTGATTTTCAGAGAATCGATTAGATTTCGTTGTGGCAAATTACTTTTTAAGTGTCAACAGTGAAGTCACGTGATGTGTCACAAGTCCCTTCTTATCTTGAAAGAACTAAAGTGACCAGTGGCCAGCTGTCTGTAGGCCGCCGTACTCCCGATCCGACCCGTCGTCGTCCCGTTCACGCCTTTTGTGTTACGCTGTATGGGTCGGTACCTCGTGCTCAGTGCTGAAGACGTCGCCCTGGTTGATCTGCTTGTAAAGCGGCACGGGCTCGGCGTCGCCCGTGTGCTTGCCGAACATTCGCTGCAGCTGGTGGAACTTCGTGTTCTGGTTCGCGTTTGTCTTCGCCGACTTCTCTGTCACCACCACCTGTAGACAATGTTGTGATTGGGGTCAATACTTTGTGTTAAAACTTCTGTTTGCTCGCGGGAGTGTCTCTTATCTGGCACAGCCTACTCGGCTAAGCCTAAAGCGAAGCACTGTAGTGGATTTTTATTAATATGGTGTTTTTATGTATAATTTTGATTGGTATTAAATATTAATTAGGTCTATTTTTTAAACTACCAACAATTTTTATTAGTAAAATCACTGCGATTAGTTTTATTTGAAGAGAGGTAGGCAGAGCCTAACAGTTTTTTTTTCTATAGGACCAACAACGATATATAAAAAAAAAAATTACCATACAAATCTGGTAGGTCATTTTATACAGGGTTACATTTCAAGGTAGTGCCAAATTTAAAATAAAGTATATAGAACAATATAAAAATACTAATTTATCGTAATTAATTTCAGTCGTCCTATTTCTGGAGTAAAATATCCTTAAAAATTTCCCAAAAAAAAAAAACGTAAGTTGCGCCGTCATTCATCAGAGATCACAGGCATACGCCGACGCCGCTCCAACAATAACCTCATGCGGTGCACATACGGTGAAATTTAATCGAGTAATCGTAAATTTTCTATGTACATATTTAATTTTTCAAATAAAAGAATCAAAAATGAAAAAAAGAGTGTTTTTTACGTAGATATATTTAGTTACTGATTCTGAGTAGTCCCTGAAAAATATGCATACCGTGATATGTAACCCTGTATAGAAAAGTGTTTTTTCTTTAGATGTTCGTTCCGCTATAGAAAAATGGTTGTATTTGTAGGAGATAAACTATGAACTTTTTAGACTCAATAATGGCAGTAGTCGGGCGTAGTCTCGCAGGTTGTCCTCTATGACGTCGGGCTGCCAGGTGGCGAGCGGGCGGTAGTCGGGCGTGGTCTCGCGCGAGGCAGGCGAGCTAACTGACCTGGTTGTCCTCTATGACGTCGGGCTGCCAGGTGGCGAGCGGGCGGTAGTCGGGCGTGGTCTCGCGCGAGGCAGGCGAGCTAACTGACCTGGTTGTCCTCTATGACGTCGGGCTGCCAGGTGGCGAGCGGGCGGTAGTCGGGCGTGGTCTCGCGCGAGGCAGGCGAGCTAACTGACCTGGTTGTCCTCTATGACGTCGGGCTGCCAGGTGGCGAGCGGGCGGTAGTCGGGCGTGGTCTCGCGCGAGGCAGGCGAGCTAACTGACCTGGTTGTCCTCTATGACGTCGGGCTGCCAGGTGGCGAGCGGGCGGTAGTCGGGCGTGGTCTCGCGCGAGGCAGGCGAGCTAACTGACCTGGTTGTCCTCTATGACGTCGGGCTGCCAGGTGGCGAGCGGGCGGTAGTCGGGCGTGGTCTCGCGCGAGGCAGGCGAGCTAACTGACCTGGTTGTCCTCTATGACGTCGGGCTGCCAGGTGGCGAGCGGGCGGTAGTCGGGCGTGGTCACGCGCGAGGCAGGCGAGCTAACTGACCTGGTTGTCCTCTATGACGTCGGGCTGCCAGGTGGCGAGCGGGCGGTAGTCGGGCGTGGTCTCGCGCGAGGCAGGCGAGCTAACTGACCTGGTTGTCCTCTATGACGTCGGGCTGCCAGGTGGCGAGCGGGCGGTAGTCGGGCGTGGTCTCGCGCGAGGCAGGCGAGCTAACTGACCTGGTTGTCCTCTATGACGTCGGGCTGCCAGGTGGCGAGCGGGCGGTAGTCGGGCGTGGTCTCGCGCGAGGCAGGCGAGCTAACTGACCTGGTTGTCCTCTATGACGTCGGGCTGCCAGGTGGCGAGCGGGCGGTAGTCGGGCGTGGTCTCGCGCGAGGCAGGCGAGCTAACTGACCTGGTTGTCCTCTATGACGTCGGGCTGCCAGGTGGCGAGCGGGCGGTAGTCGGGCGTGGTCTCGCGCGAGGCAGGCGAGCTAACTGACCTGGTTGTCCTCTATGACGTCGGGCTGCCAGGTGGCGAGCGGGCGGTAGTCGGGCGTGGTCTCGCGCGAGGCAGGCGAGCTAACTGACCTGGTTGTCCTCTATGACGTCGGGCTGCCAGGTGGCGAGCGGGCGGTAGTCGGGCGTGGTCTCGCGCGAGGCAGGCGAGCTAACTGACCTGGTTGTCCTCTATGACGTCGGGCTGCCAGGTGGCGAGCGGGCGGTAGTCGGGCGTGGTCTCGCGCGAGGCAGGCGAGCTAACTGACCTGGTTGTCCTCTATGACGTCGGGCTGCCAGGTGGCGAGCGGGCGGTAGTCGGGCGTGGTCTCGCGCGAGGCAGGCGAGCTAACTGACCTGGTTGTCCTCTATGACGTCGGGCTGCCAGGTGGCGAGCGGGCGGTAGTCGGGCGTGGTCTCGCGCGAGGCAGGCGAGCTAACTGACCTGGTTGTCCTCTATGACGTCGGGCTGCCAGGTGGCGAGCGGGCGGTAGTCGGGCGTGGTCTCGCGCGAGGCAGGCGAGCTAACTGATCTGGTTGTCCTCTATGACGTCGGGCTGCCAGGTGGCGAGCGGGCGGTAGTCGGGCGTGGTCTCGCGCGAGGCAGGCGAGCTAACTGACCTGGTTGTCCTCTATGACGTCGGGCTGCCAGGTGGCGAGCGGGCGGTAGTCGGGCGTGGTCTCGCGCGAGGCAGGCGAGCTAACTGACCTGGTTGTCCTCTATGACGTCGGGCTGCCAGGTGGCGAGCGGGCGGTAGTCGGGCGTGGTCTCGCGCGAGGCAGGCGAGCTAACTGACCTGGTTGTCCTCTATGACGTCGGGCTGCCAGGTGGCGAGCGGGCGGTAGTCGGGCGTGGTCTCGCGCGAGGCAGGCGAGCTAACTGACCTGGTTGTCCTCTATGACGTCGGGCTGCCAGGTGGCGAGCGGGCGGTAGTCGGGCGTGGTCTCGCGCGAGGCAGGCGAGCTAACTGATCTGGTTGTCCTCTATGACGTCGGGCTGCCAGGTGGCGAGCGGGCGGTAGTCGGGCGTGGTCTCGCGCGAGGCAGGCGAGCTAACTGACCTGGTTGTCCTCTATGACGTCGGGCTGCCAGGTGGCGAGCGGGCGGTAGTCGGGCGTGGTCTCGCGCGAGGCAGGCGAGCTAACTGACCTGGTTGTCCTCTATGACGTCGGGCTGCCAGGTGGCGAGCGGGCGGTAGTCGGGCGTGGTCTCGCGCGAGGCAGGCGAGCTAACTGACCTGGTTGTCCTCTATGACGTCGGGCTGCCAGGTGGCGAGCGGGCGGTAGTCGGGCGTGGTCTCGCGCGAGGCAGGCGAGCTAACTGACCTGGTTGTCCTCTATGACGTCGGGCTGCCAGGTGGCGAGCGGGCGGTAGTCGGGCGTGGTCTCGCGCGAGGCAGGCGAGCTAACTGACCTGGTTGTCCTCTATGACGTCGGGCTGCCAGGTGGCGAGCGGGCGGTAGTCGGGCGTGGTCTCGCGCGAGGCAGGCGAGCTAACTGACCTGGTTGTCCTCTATGACGTCGGGCTGCCAGGTGGCGAGCGGGCGGTAGTCGGGCGTGGTCTCGCGCGAGGCAGGCGAGCTAACTGACCTGGTTGTCCTCTATGACGTCGGGCTGCCAGGTGGCGAGCGGGCGGTAGTCGGGCGTGGTCTCGCGCGAGGCAGGCGAGCTAACTGACCTGGTTGTCCTCTATGACGTCGGGCTGCCAGGTGGCGAGCGGGCGGTAGTCGGGCGTGGTCTCGCGCGAGGCAGGCGAGCTAACTGACCTGGTTGTCCTCTATGACGTCGGGCTGCCAGGTGGCGAGCGGGCGGTAGTCGGGCGTGGTCTCGCGCGACAGGAAGGCGAACTTCTTGCGGTTGTTGGCGTCCTGCGGCTGCATGGCCGGCGCGTCCTTATTGTTGGTGCGCGGCTTGTGCGTCGTTATCGTCACACCTGTTACACAATTCATTTTAGTTTTTTGATGGGCTAAAAATATTTAACACCCTTCCGGGAAGGAATGACTTAACAGAACAGTGGCATAAGGGGTCATTTCTAAACCTTTTAAAACTCTATGAATTCTGTACCATGTTTTTGTTCTGGACTGGACTTTTATTCGCATAAAAACAGCTATGATGAGTCTCGTTAAGATTAGAAAGCTTGTTATAGATGTTTGATAAGATTTTGTACAAGATTTTAACTGTCTTTGGAATCGTAATTCGTAGAGTTAAAAACTTAGAAATGACCTCCGCCATGTTTGATTTCATATTCCTCCCTTCATGGAGGACACGGAAAAGAGTAATTGAGCATCTTTTTGATCTAATTACATCGGGTTAGTTTACAAATAAAGCGAACACCAAAGTGGGCCGGTATTGTATCTAATTTTTTTCATCACCACTTTCATCATTACCACTTTTTAAGGCGTTTCACTAAGGACAAAACTGCTTTGGTAGTAAAAAGTTTTAATTTTTTTGACTCAACAAGCTCTTTTTGTTGTGGTGAAAATGAGGTGCTTGGAGTTCAGTGGCGGCAGCGCTTACCAAAGTTAAGCCACCTACGCCGCGGTCGTAAGTATATTCACTGACATCATTAAGCATCTTCGTGCTTCGGAAGGCACGTTACGAGTCGGTCCCGGCTAATATCGCTCGATACTAGTCGGGAAGCCTATTCAGAGGCCTCAGAGCGGATCAACAACGGCGAGGTTAAGTCACCGGCCTCGCATCATCGTAACAGCCATCGGTCGTCCACCGCTGAACACACAGGCGGGGCGGTGAGCGCAGTTTTCTATACGATTTCGCACGCAGATGCCGCCGCCCGTCTCGTGCTACAGGAATCAGTCGCCTCTTACAACACGCCTCCCGGTGGTGGCGGGGAAGCGGAGTCTTTACGGCCGTCCCCACGCGGCACGTCTCTCACGGCCTCGCATCACCCCCCCACAAATCCGCACCGGCCCCGGTCGGGGGAGTATGGCTCGAACCACCTCACGGCCGAGGCGAGGCCTGCGCCCGTATGATGAATGAACACTTTACAATAAAAATGTATCATTCCAACCGGCCAATCTGGAAGGCACCGGGGGAGGCCTACGTTCAGCGGGGACGAGACGACGACGCGGAAGTTACCCGTTCTCATGCTGATCAGCAACGGCTGCGCGTTGGTGCCGGCGAGCCAGGCGCGCGCCGCCAGCGCCGGCTGCGGCGCCGCCGTGTCGGGGTACAGGTCCTCCTGGGCACGCATCGGGGATGTTCATATCAACCGTTACAGAACTGAATCCCTGGTTTAAAACTGCCAGTACATAAATGAACTGATACTTTTAAAATAAAGATAACGAGAGGTTTTAAAACATTTTTCACTTGTTCGATTTAAACCAATGTTAAACCTGTAGAAAAGATTGAAAATAAAAAACCCGAACAAATTAAAAATATTGTAAAGAAATAGTTTATCAAAGATAAATACCTACATTAAAGGTGGGTTGCGAGGCCAATTATGTCATTCTAAAACAATTGATTAAGAAATAGATTATGCAATCAGAAATGAGCAACTCTTCAATGGAGGCTACATAATCTTTAATTCTAAGATTTTTTGCTTTCATCTTGTAAAATAAATTTCATTTAAATAAAATAAACAGTTAAAATTTTTTTTTTAAACCACTAAATGTGGTTTAAAGAAAAGAAAAAACGGTTAAAAATGTTTGAAACGGTTCCTGTGCTCCGAAGCAATGGCTTTGCAACCGGGATTGACCGTATAGATGAAGAAGGAGGAGGTTTAAAACATTTTTTGCGTCTATAATCAGGGATTTTTGTGTTTTTTTAGAAATTTCAAACATTTTTTATGACATATTTACTGCTTAGCGTATTTCATCCTCTTTCTATAATGTATCATACATGGGGATAGCCTATGCAAAAACCACTCATTTTTTTTTTAATTTAGGCATTCTTAAAATCTAGATTTTTTTAAGAACATATGCAGGACGGCTGCATATGTTCTTAAATAAAATTTAAAAAAATACGTTTGACGGGTTAAGGAGTTCTGTAACCGTATCTGATATAATTTTCGGATAGAAGCCGAATCTAAATTAGACAGGTTTTTGGAGATACCCGTTGCTTATTATTATATTATGTATAAAGTACCTGGAAGCAATCGGACTTGCGCGGCACGATCATCGAGATGGGCTCGCAGAGGCCGCGCGACGTGTGCAGCTTGTAGAAGCGGAACACCTCGCACGCACTAGTGTTAAGCCCACGCTTGGGCATGTAGCCTAGCCCACGCTGCAAAAATCATACAATTTAGATATGTACAGTTTAATATCTGAGAGGTAGGCAAATGTGTACATCAAAACCTGTAAAATGAAAATGTTTACAAGAAAATGTTAGGCATTCCTAAAAAGTTGTTAAGTAATAAAATAGTATGAAAAGTTTAATGTCATGGATTTAATATGAAAAATGAATAGATATGATAATGATGATGAATTTACCTGTGGGTTTCCAGATAGGAACTGATTGAGGAAATGTACATATGGCGGCTCGTCAACTACTTCGTAGTATCTAATGTTCCCGTCACCCTTGCCCGCAAGGTAGACCTGAAAAGTTACAATGTATGTTAAAAGCTATGGTGAAGTCAGGATTGCAGTATTATGACGATTTTCGGAGCATTTCTGTATTGAATCGCATAGTAAACAATATGTATACAGATAATTTTCTAAAATATATTTTGCCGATGAAATGGATTTCGTTTATGTTTGGAATAAATAAAAATATAGCATGCATTTGAATCCAAAAACAGATGGTCGATGTTGGTGTCATAGTCGAAGTAGGAACACGACCCCCCAAGAGCTGTCGATGGTTTCACACTTGAGTGGCTTTTCGAGCTCGCACTGGTCTCACGCGGCTACAAAGTGAATCATTCTCACCATGTTGGTGACATAGTCGAAGTACGGGAATACGACCCCCGAAGAGCTGTCAATGGTTTCACACAAGAGTGGCTTGTCGAGCTCGCACTGGTCCCACGCGGCTAGAAAGTGAATCATTCTCACTATGTTGGTGTCATAGTCGAAGTAGGGGAACACGACCCCAGAAGAGCTGTCAATGGTTTTACACACGAGTGGCTTGTCTAGCTAGCACTGGTCCCACGCGGCTAGAAAGTGAATCATTCTCACCATGTTTGTGTCATAGTCGAAGTAGGGGAACACGACCCCCGAAGAGCTGTCAATGGTTTCACACACGAGTGGCTTGTCGAGCTCGTGCTGGTCCCACACGGCGTACTGGCGATCGCTGTAGCGCGAGAAACCAGTTGTGAGGACCTTGCCTCGGCTGCCAAGGAACGTGCATTTTGACGCTTTGGTGCCCTGGTGGCAGATTCCCTCCTGGAATAACACGAAGACTATTTAGTTGTTTTCTATTACAAGGAGAAAGAGATACACCAAGATGATTTTGCGGAGAAAAGATCAAAGCGAGGCCTTCCACAAAAATAAAAATAAATCGAACTCATTTCCGCAGGGGATTGCAGTTATCATAACCATTATGCTGTAACAATCTTCTATGCTGCGAGGCAACAGAGATTTTCTATCAGTATTAATATATAAATAATGGACAACATTACAATGTAAAACCAGACCCGAGAAAACAGAGGGAAAATATAGTAAAGTTATTTTTCTACCTTGACCGACCGGGAATCGAGCCCGGGACCTCAAAGATAGGGACACAAAGTCCGGTGAGCTCGCCTCTCGGCTACAGAGGTCAAATACAAATTGAATATGTTTCGAGATACCTTACACCCATGGTCAGATTCTTTTTAAATGGAACAAACGAACTTTAACAACGATTAAGTATGTGACAACAGTCACTTGTTAGTACTCACAGACAGCACCATGCCTCTCCTGGGCTCGATGATGCGCAGCTTCTTGTCCTTGCTGGTGGTGGCTAGCAGCGACCCGTCGCGGTTGAACGACATGCAGTAGATCACGTCCGTGTGACAGTCTATGACGCGGATCGCCTCGCCCTTGCCTACATCCCAAACGAAGATCTGGAAAAAAAAGACCCAAATTGTGATTACAAAAAAAAAACCGGACAAGTGCGAGTCGGACTACTTTACCGAGCGTTCCGTTAAAATTTGTAGGTAAATTTATAAATAGTCTCGCATCTCGCAGTTTAATTACAATTTCATCACAAATGGTGTTCAGATTTTTCACTGTACTTGTAGTATAAGAACTTGCTTAATTTTATAGTTCTAGGTTAAAGGAAAGTATCCTATGAATTCTGATTTCTTTGAGTGTCGAAATATACGTTTTTGCAGCATAAACGGCCGTATCTATTTTTTACCTTACTTAGAAGTTTCGATTTTTTTCACAGCTTCAAGGGACTGTAGACCTAATTATATGGTTTTACTTTCAACTCGATACCTCCACACGTTCCCAAGATGAAGGGTCTTGACAGACATACGGACAACAAAGTGATCCTATAAGGGTTCCGTTTTTTCCTTTTGAGGTACGGAGCCCTAAAAAGCACTGACCAAGTTCCGCTGGTACCGGAATCCCGATACCCTAAACCGTCTGGTAAACGTGGCTGATAGAAGTAAAGTTTCCGTCAACTAGTATTGTAAAGCAGTCGATTGATTCAATCACCAATTCGGTTAACAAATTCGGCCAAAGCGAATGCGGTCGACGCGCGTAAACGCGCCACACGGCGGCTGAAGCGGCGTTTTTTATTTATTTAAAGACAACCAACAACGCTTACGCCATATAGCTTACATTGACAGTCATACAGCTTAAAAATAAATTACAAGGTGTTGCCTTGATAATTAGAGGTTACCATGCATGATGTTTTTATGATATCTCGCTACTACTGCCGCGGCGCTGTGCCGTGTCAAATTTACGTATTCGAGTAGAAGAACTATAGCAAACGCAGTGTTCTGTGAAACTAATCTAACGTTTGGGAGCCGATTCCCGATAAGTAATAAGGCTGACGACATAACACTAAATTATAATAATATAACAGAAATATAATATTACTATGTAGAGTAAGTAGGTGATTAAGAACTACTCCAAACTGTATTAAGTGAGATCTGTAGATGTGTAATGTAGATAAAAAGGACTGTATGCCATTCAAGTATAAAGTTGTTGAATGGTTGTTCAAATGACTATAAAAAGAACCGTATTTCATTAATTTGTGAATATTTTATTATGGGTTATAAAGTAACGGACCCGAGTATCATAGTGGTATTTTATACGCAGATGAAATAAATTGTTATGGTGCAATTAATGACGGACCGCCACGCGATTGAACTGTCCAGAAAGATATCATAATCATTTGCATTTGATTCGCGTGTTATAGAAATATGTATCAGTCACGAACGATGTTATTTTAAAGAGAGACAATAAATTTAATCATTATTACAACAACGAACATTTATTAGTTGTAAAAACATTAAGATTAAACTACTCGTAGTAACACAAAAACAGACAACATCAATTGAAAAATGATACGTAGGTCACACTATAAGTTTTGCGTAACTTAAAAACATGAAAACATGTTATAACCAAAATATTATGTTTATTGCTTTTCAAAATACTCTCCTTTACCGATCGAACCATTTTTTGAAACAGGAGGACCACAGATCTGTAGGCATGTTTTCTACGTGCTGATTAAACGCTATCACTGCCTCTTCGGAGTTGGTAAAAGTAAAACCTCTCATCAAATCTTTGATTTTGGGGAAAATACAGAAATCACAGGGTCCCGACCCAGCGTCGGGGCTATGCGCAGGATGGGTGACAAGTTGTACTTTTTCGGAAGCTAAAAATGACTGTTTTGTTGGCCGTGTGTGAAGAAGCGTTGTCCTGTAGGAGAACGCGGCTTTTGGGTCGTCTTTCGCGAACTTTTTCTAGCACCCTGGGTAAACAAATGGCAGAATAGTGGTATTCTCACTCTCTCTCTCTCTTCTCGGCATTAACACTCTTTTGATCTTCAAGTGGAATTGTACAGATGGGACCCGTAGCTGAGAAAAAAAACGCGATCATTTTTTTACCAACGTTTCTCGACTGCCTCACTTTTGTTGGCCTGTTCTCACTTACAAACACCCATTCACAAGATTGGTGTTTTTTTTCGGGTTCAAAACAATAAATCCACGTTTCGTCTCCTTTGACAATGTCATAAACAGCATTAGAATGTTCGTGGTCGTACTTCAGTAGCATCTGTGAGCACCATTCCACGCGAGCCCGCTTCTGCTCCGCTGTCAGTTCATGAGGGATCCAACGACAGCAGTTTCCGAACTTTCAATCATTATAATAGAAACAAACCGTTGTTTATTTAAATTTTGAGTAAAAAAGTTTTTGAATAAAGTATTAGAGTCAAGCCATGTATGCATGTTCACTATAAGAAAAAAGTTCCGCGACATGTGTCGCTAAAGATGTTGTGCGATGTCGGGCGAAGTTCCCAGATACCTTGCCTCACGACCTTTCAGATGAAAAAGATAGAGAGGCAAGATGTCGGGCAATATGATATACGACATGTATTCCAACAAGTGCTGGTCCCCTGTAAATACATGGCGCCAAGAACTGTAACTTACCAAGTAATCGAATCCAGCACTGAAGAGGATATTTTCGGCTATAGGGTGCCACTCTATGTAGGCCACGCGGCGCTTGTGGCCTTGTAGTTCTACCAGCCAGTCTGTTAGGTGCATGGATAGACCACCGTCCGGGATATGCCATAGTTTTACCTAAAAATAGTAATGTTTTTTAACATTATGGTATTACATTAGGAATTACCTTACGAGTAAGCCTACTCCCCATGCCGGGATTCGAACCCAGGACTCCTAATAAGCGCGACACGATGAATTTGTTTCTTGGCCGCCTTCTGT
Organism: Anania hortulata; assembly: GCA_963576865.1. Lineage (NCBI taxonomy): Eukaryota > Metazoa > Arthropoda > Insecta > Lepidoptera > Crambidae > Anania > Anania hortulata. The sequence goes on along the minus strand of OY756396.1, from coordinate 12,392,796 downwards.
TATAATGTACCAAATTATTAAAAGTTAAGTTATTTCATTAAAATGCATATATAATGCGTATATAATAACGATCAAAATAAGAAATTTGATTGATGATTATAATGATTTTTCAAAAATGTTTTAAATGCTATAATACAACGGTCTACAATTTTTATTTTTTTAGCGATACTAAGGACAGCGCTTTTAACTGAATATTTTTATTTTATATTTAAATTATTTAAAAAAAGTGGTACGTTTTAAATAAGTATTTCAATACGTAACCTTACTGTCAATTTATCCTAGTAGAGGTTGCCTCAGTGTTAATTCTAAAAAGAAATAAAAAATAAAAGCATGCAGTCTGCGCTGAAGGCTATATTTTAGGTAATATCAACACAAAATACCTAATAGTACAAGTACAGAAGACTAGCTTCCATTGAAACACGCTTTTTAGCCGCGAGAGGTCTCTTTTTATGCTTGACATATAAGACCCGACAACTGGTTTTATCTAACTATTTTCAAAACGTAAACATGTCAATAGTACAATCGTTTAGTAAAGTCAACAAGTCAACCTATTAAAAAAATTTGACATTCAACTTCAAGTCGTACATTTAGAGATCAATATTAATTTAGAAAATGTGGTATTTTTTTAATGAACCCGACTGTAAAAATTGTATATATTTAGAGATAGTAGCATAACAAATACGACGAACAGCATTTTACATTTCCCGAAATGTTGCTACAGAAAATAGCCCAGTCACTGCCTATTTGTTAAGTAAAACAATGTTAAAGTGTTAAGTGTAACGTTTCTTATTGTAATTACACATTTCCGACGTAACTAGATGTTATCAACATAAGTGGTTTACGAAAGCAGCGATAAAAAATAAAAACATTTCTGGTCATACATAAACACATCTGATTCTATTCAAATTGGTTCTATTATTTCTATATCATAAAGGATTGAATGTCATTAAAGACAATCACATGTGATTGATATTGACTGTAGAAATCATAAGTATCAGAATATCTTTGACTACTTTAGACAATAGATACTGAACAATGGTACAGATTAGATATGATAACGAAATCCGTAAGACATAGCAACACGCATGGCAATTAAAGGAGATTATTGACTCAACGAGATCAACGTGCAAACTTTCATATCAATAATGAAAACCCGACAAATTGGTCAAACGGAACATCCTCGCGTAATGGGTAGTAATTTCCACGCGCAAATTGCGCATCGAACAAAAAAAGTATTATAAGCAAAATACATCAAGAGCGAACCGGTCACATTCTGTAGGAGTTCCGTGTTTTATAGATAGATCATTTTTAATGCACACCTCACAAATTAAATATAATGCAGACATTCACAGCTGCACAATTTAGGCGATCTTACCGCTACAAGCGAATGAGAATAGAGGGGTAGGCAGTATAGATTTTATGTTTTTATGGCATACCTATTAACATACTGATGTCTCAAACCATCACGGGTTATAGAGCACAATTGATACGAAAGAGGAGAAGAGTTAATGAGACTGGACCGTCAGGCTGGTTTTTGCCACTGATATTTTAGCGGTCGACGCCCAGGTGGTTAGCCAGAGAAAAAACTAGATGTAACTCCGTCCGTCACACCAATACCAGGTTTATAAAATAGGTGGCAATTCTTGTGTAGAAAAAAATCTAGAGATTGATGTCGGTGATCTTCTAGCTGACCAACAGCAAAAAAGCCACGTAGTTTAGTGTAGAACGGATTAAAAACGATAGTAAAGTATGCTTCCATACGTCTCACTGCCGAGCACAGGCCTCATCTGAACTATGAGATGGATTGGGCCATACTCCAACCACGCGGGGCCAGTGCGGATTGGTCGAGGGGTATTGTAAGGCCAATGACTAAACCATAAAGTCAGTGTCAGTCAGTTAAGTGTAATCTTATGGCCTTTGACTAGGCTTTACGGCTAACATCGAGCGATATTAGCCGGGAGTCAGAGACTAACTTGTAAATGTCACTAAATATGGTCGGAATGGTCACCCATCTACTCACAACCAAGGCGTGAGTTGCTGCTTTGGTAATCACTGAAAAAAGCGCTGCCGCCTCTGAGCTACAAGCATCTTACTACACTACTTACATTTTATTTTTATTTTAAAAACAACTTTACACAATACCCTATATTATGATGCCAAAAACAGCGATTTGCTGAGCATAAAAATAAAAATGAGCACAAAAAAAATTACCGTGCAGTCATCGGAACACGAGGCGATGATGTTATCGTTGAACGGATTCCATTTGATATCCAACACTGGGCCTTTATGACCTGTCACCCGGCTTGCGTTGAAGTCGAGTCGCCCAGTCTGAAAGATACGAAATACTTAACCGTTTAGTATCGACAAAAAATTGTAAAGGATCTTAGGTTAGGCCCCGGGCTGGTAAGGCCTCGGACGGCCGACTCGGGGTTGCCGGCCGTCCGCTACAGGAGGTTATGTGGCGGAGCTGCGCGTGGTGAGACCTGGGGGGAGATCACCTTACCCCCTGAAGCCAGGTGGCGCTCGCTGCTCAGCGAGCCAGAGGCGGAACTGCAGAGGAATGCCTCAGGGCTTGCCTGGGGCGATAACCAGCAGTTCCTACTCAATGGCACCGGAGGACGTTAGGTTTTTAGTGTGTAGGCGGGCCTCACTGTGCGGACCGGAACGCCACATAAATAAGGCCACCCCCGCGGCTGGTCACATTTGGCGAAGAACCGCCTAACCTAAAAACGTAGCCGTGTTCGTTCATAAGTGAAGAATGCGACTTGGTAAACGCGTAGGACGTCAGTAAAATGTAACATTATCTAGTGAGGTAATTCGGCTCGATGTCCAGCAGTGGACCAACGTGGGCTACAATTATTACGACTACTATAATAACACAACGCTATCGCGCTAACGCGGATATCTAACTCGCGTTTTAAACTATTGTTTGATTTAACATGATTGCATAAAGAATTTCATTAATTGCAATATGCTACATTCAGCTCACGCATTCTACAAGATTTCCGCGACATTACAATGAGATAAATCAGTTTTACAGTAATTACAAACAGTTACACCGCCTGCTGTTGTGTAGTAAACGTTTCGCAATAAAACACCTATCTGGTATATTATAATGTAACTAAAACCATTTATACATCGTGTAACTTCGAATAAGCAAAACCTCTTATGGCATGGTTCACCTGCATAATTAACTTTTTTACCAATATCGAAAAACAAAACATTCAAATGATATCACATGACTAAGAATTTAGTATGGGACATCGTAATTTTTTTTCAATGTCATTCCCATAGAAAAACATTGTGTTTTAGCACTAGAATCAGTCCCTAAGAGGTTTTGCGTATTTGAAGTCTCAAGTTGTATAGCTGGTGCAATAATATTGGTCTACCATCTAGAGCGCTTGCTTCACTCGATATTATTTAGACTCAACTTCTCACGCCATTGCGAACTGTTTCGATTATATCGCACTTCGTGTTTGGGCCGCATTAATTTATTAATTAGCCAAGTGCACTATTCATAACGCAGACAATAAGTGTGAAAACCGTATTACTTTATTATGCGACACATGAGTGTCAGGAGTACGTGTGAAGGTCACTGGCTATATTTTTTTTAAAGAACGTTTATATCATAAATATTTTAATATATATAGGGTGAATTTTTATTAGGTTTTGTTGTTATTTGTATGTTTTCCGGCTGCGCTTTTGTTAAGAAAGTTTCGTACACTAACAAAATTAAGTTAAAATAGGTACTTAACTAGTTTTGACAAATTTTGTATGAGTACCTACCGACATACAAACTTTTAAGAATTTTACACTTACAAAAAATCACCCTTTAATTACTATAAAGTGCATTTGAATGATCAAACAACAATAAAATTACACTAGTACAACGCATTTAATAAATGAGATACGTACTAGCATCGATCAACAATTACATAACTTTATCGTAATGTTTTCACAATTTTCTTCTTAGACAATAAATCGAGGTATTTGATTGCCACATACAGGATGTCCCGTAACTCGAGGAAACCCTTTTAACTACATATTCTATATATCATGGTAAACAACTTTTATGCACGACCTTTGAAAATTTGCATGAAAATTTATCGATTTCCTATACAAAATTACCAAACAGCCGATTAAATTTACTTGTACTTGACAAAAAAAAAAAAAAAGTTGTTTACTATGATGTATAGAATATGTGGTTACAAGGTTATTCTTGATTTACGGGACACCCTGTATATTCCATTACATATTACATAAAATCAATGGTATAATCAGTAAAAGTTGCAAAATTTTCATTAATTGCAATAAAAAGATGAAATGAGTATACTCGTATTTGAAAATTACTTAATCTTGGCATAAATCATTCTAATTATGATCGATAAACACAATTGTCTATTGAAATGATTTATCAAGTTTACCTTTCAGACACAAAAAAGCTTTGGCGTCTTTACGTTTAGCTTTTAAACAGCGTGAGGTTTTCAACATTGTTACACTTACTAATGAAATCTGGTATTTTAATATTAAAAGAAATCCGGAAACAAGTTTTTAATCGGAAAAAGTTGTCGATGTTATAATTACAACTCGTTTCTATATTGAGCTTGTTGGGTAGAGATCTTGCGGTCTCTGGAATCGTCGGCAACGATGATTGATTTTGATATTAGCGAATCAATGTTGTTAAATTTAGTTTATTGAAATGGTATTTATGGTGTTGAAATAGACTAGGCATGAATAATTGAAAGTACGTATGTATTAAAAAAAAAACCCTACATTAAGTTTTCTTTATATTTTCAATGTTAAAATATTTCATTAAATAATTTGAGAATCTGATTTGTGACTTATTACAAACACGGTTTTAATTTGACCTCTTACGAAGGATTATGTATTTGTTAACCATACGATTTGATGGATCAGGCCCCAGATTTAGAACCTTTCGATAGTAAATTGTGGACTGGAAAGCCACGTGACACCATATGATTTAACATTAGTGACACAAACCCCCCGATTCTGAAGCACCAGCAACAGCAAATAGACAATTTCTGCTATACGGCTTTTTTTCTGATGGTAGTAGTAGTATATTATGTATGAAGAGATCAAGCCCACGATTTAATTGTCAACCGGTAAATCATATGCTACTAATATTAATCCTATAGTGTCACGTGGTTTTCTGGTCGCCAATTTTTTATCGAACGGTTCTGAATCAGGGGCCTGATTTACCGATTGTCAATTCCTTGTCGAAGGGTTCTAAATCGGGGGCTTGATCTTGTCTTAAACTACTAGTCAGAAAAAAAGGATCCGTATAGCAAAAGAAGAAATAGCCTATTTGCTGTTGCTTGAGCTTATAAATAATTTTACCAAATTAGTGAAAACAAAATGGAAATAACTTACGTGATCTAAAGGCAGGACAAGGAAGGCTCCTCCGCCAGCGACCTCTGTCACGATGGCCACGAACTTAGGGTTGACGGCGCAGAAGTTGGAGTCATGCGCATTCCTCGTTATCTTTATGTTGTCATAGCAGCGCTCTCTTTTGAAAGACACCCCATAAACATGGCGGAATTTCGAGCTCCTTACACCGCGGAACCATACCTGAAAATATCTTACCGTTACAATAACACCGCTGCTTAAAATAAAGCTTAATAATATTTAACACTTTCAAAGAAAGTTACAAATAAATGTCTGACTTTCTTCTCCACATCCTTTGTCGATTACAAGAAATCTATTTAGGATCTCCGCCCCTACGTCATGATTACTAAGAAATGCAACGTTAAAATAAACAATGTAAACGAATGTTTCCTATTTGGTTTACTGTATTAGTAAATCGTTGGACCAATTTAGACTGGAAACTTTATGATTTACCATCTACATAAAGGCAAATTTGCTCGCATTACAAAAAAAACAAATCAAATTAACTATGTATTGCGAAATGTTTGATACGAGCTATAGGTAATTATTCAAAAACATTTTTTAAGGTAAATTTAACAAAAACAAATGCATTTATTAAGCTAAAACAATTGATTGCGACATAATTACATGTTATCCTCTTATTTAATTGAAAAATGAATAGGTAGCGTGCAAGTTTTTTGACATTAGCGTCAAACTGGAAGTGCAAACGTTTAATAATTGCGTTCAATGGGCACGCAATAAGAGAAAACACATATGAATTATTGATTGTCTGAAAAAAGTTAAACAAAGAAATACACGTGCTGTCTCAACTTCTATGGAAAACGAAATTTATTAACACTGCATTAATTAATCCTGTTTTTACATTTCAATTGAAATTTAATACCCATTGTTGAAATGATGTCTCAGATAAGGTGGATATTATTGATTAACATATATTTATTACTTATTTATCACATAGTTGTCATTTGAGTATTTACATGCCAATACCCAAAATCAAGTATGCCAAAACATAACAAATATTTTAACTTTAATCTATCGTTTCGTCTTTTCAATATTTATAAATAAAATATTATACGAATCTGGTTTATGCGCGTACATAATAAATAATGGTAATGAGCTGGCTACCACTTAACAAAATGGCAATGGAATAGATAATTAGGTATTTAATAGAAAGTGTGTTTAAATAATAATTTTATATCATACTGACTTTATCAAAGATACCTAAATACAACTCTACACCAATATTTATTGCTTAATTTTCATTTCAACATCAATGTAATAAACAATACAAAGTAGCAAGCTGATTGAAATGACCCAAGAAAGGTTCACACTCTGAATAATAAAGACGTCTATGAGGAGAATTCAGAGAATTGGATTTAATTACCATTTTACGTAATGAACATTACGCCTTGTGACTTACTTGTTCTACTTTTGACGTCGTAATAGTGTACGAGTATTTATTTCAAACGATTTACAGAAATCAAAATTAAACTATTCGGCTTACTAAAATTATAGACCGGTAATAAGGTTAAATTAAATGCTTAAAATAAAGTTAGTGCAAATTAAAAATAAAATAAAGTACCTGTGAATTAGTCATCGTCTTCGGTCTAGTCGGGTGCGAATTTCAAAGCATGCACTACTTTAGAGGCGAACTTCCAAACTATAGAGTTTTGTGCATTTTACTAATAACCATGTATACAAATAACATAAACAGCTGCCCACAACATCACGCACATTAACTTAACACTGAAAGTTGCAAAGAAATAAAAAGGATGCATTAAAATTGTAACTTAAAAATAACATGTGCGAAAGAAGTCAAAATCAAAATGAAACACTATAGCGACTACACTCGTGCTAAGTCGGATTGGAACAGTGGTGTGTGTGTGATGACAGAACGGCAGAGACGCGTGTATCAGACGCGGACGAAAAAAAAAGTGAAAAGATACTTGTTACAAAGTCGTTGCCGCCGATGATGCTGAGAGAAATTCAAATTCATTGACTATTCTGTTCTGATCAAACAACAATCACGGTATATTAATATGATGTAACATACATTACATAAAATCAGTCGATATAAATAGTTCGCATGTGACTAAATAATATAACAAATAATAGAAAGAAATAATTACAATTCAAAACATACTAAGTAATAATAAATATGTAGAAAAAGATTTTTATAACAACAAATAATTTATAACGACAATGATAAGTATTTCCATGACAAGAGTTTTATTTCTGAATAATTATTATCCTTATAATTTTATATTTACAAACCTACTGTCTGAGATACAGGTACCACCACAGTTTAGGTAGTAGTTTTGCACTGCCTAAAACCGAATGTTCCTATGGTATTTGAATCTGTTTGCCAGTAGGTGCAATGTGACTAACTTTATATTTAAAATTTGTAAGCGTACACAATATGTAGTGTATTGTTGGTTTTTGTGTTAAATAAATAAATCCATTCATTTATTTATAAGTATCATTAGGTGCAAACCGGTTTCGAATAGATCAAATGAAAACATTATAACATGCTTAAAAATTTAGCTATGTTGTAACACTTTCCCTGTTCAACTTCCAAGATAGCATTACATGATGATCAGCAAAGCGTTGCAAAAAAAAAACAATTGATGCCACTACGCCACTACCGTCTACAACTAACACTTATGTCATGGTTCGCAGATTATAATAAAACGCGAACATTTATTAAGTATGTGGACTCACGTAACACCTGACGATTTAATGACAACATCATTTACTTGACCATGATGATACGCAAAATTATAAATGCCGCAAGGAAATGCAATGCCAGAAAGTTTTGCATTTTTTGTATTAAAATTGTAATTAAGTTTTTACATTAACTTGCGATTACGTTAATAACATTGGATGGAGTATGAAGTGATGATTGACGGGGAGGGAATTAATAATCTATCTGGAAGGTCAGCAACGGCACAACCCGTTATTTTTCATTATAGACTTCAGCGTATACTAAGTCCAGCGCATTAGCTATGTAATAAGTAATAATTTTTTGTTCAGGGAGTCCCTAAACAAAAAATGTGTTTTTAATTTTTAACTTTTTGTTTTATTTGTTAGTTGTAAATGTGACTTAATAACCAATTCTACCGTCTGTCTAATACGGTTTAGGATTGACGCCTAAAGCATAAAGATAGCTTAGCTAGACAGTTTGATTTTCTTTGATAAAAAAGCGTCGTGTTAAAGTCCCGGTAATGGCCTATTTGCAAAAATTCATTGGTTTAAATATTTTATTTGAATACGGATCCCTAAAAAACTGCGATATAATAACATGAAATAAAAATTGGTGCCATTGCTTTCTAAAATACCTACCTACTCGTGATATTATTTTTCATTGGTTTGTTATATTTAGAAACTAGAATCGGACTTTGTTCACTGTTAAAAGTAAGACATTTACTATTATAAAAATAGGGTCTAATAGTGTAGTGACATAGTCTATCCGAATCCGAATCAGTTATGTTTGATGTTTGACCACTGTAATGTGTTAATTTGTATCATTAATTTATTTTTCTAGTCATGTAATTTTTTGTGGTCATTAACTTTAATGTTAGGTATGTTTTTCCACAAGGCAACTATTTAGACTAGAGCGGGCGAACATGAATATTCTATCGGGTAAAGCTTGATCTAGTAAGGTCACTTCAATAATTTTTTCCATATAACATTTCAACTGAGATTTTTGGTCAGTATTAAATACAGTTTCTCAACGTGCATTTTTGTGGATAAGCGAAACAAAAGCTATCGTCTAAAAGGGATTCGATCGTGGAAAATTCCGGGAGATAAGTAGTGACTGTTTTATCTATTGTTTGTTTTACGTATTTCGTTGCTTTTAAAGTTATGGATAGGACAAAATAGGATGTTTTTACCTGCCACTGCCACAGTGAGACAGTGAACCGTTATCTCCCCAAAGTTGTTCACATGCCTTGGAGGATACCTAGTCTACTTTACCTAAACTGGAAGAGGAGACACAGCATTAATATTTACGGCAAGTACATCTCATACATGTGATTTGTAGATGATATCGTCACCATGAAAGAAACGATTCAAGACACATGCTTGACGGCGCTGAATCTTTCCAACGCATCGGTCTCCGGATGAACCTTAGTAAAACCAAGGTTATGTTCAATGAACATGTTACTCCGGGACTGATAGCTCTCATGGTTGTTCAAGAGTATTCTTACTTCGGGCAAACATTGGAGTTAGGTAAAAACAATTTCGAGAGAGAAGTTTGCAGGAGAATACTAATGGTCAGCATTTGGGCAACTTCGTCGAGTTTTTTTATCGTCAATCTCTCAAAGACTGTCATAACGTACGTAACCGAGACTTGGAGAATGGACATTCATGGTACGAATAGTACACCAATTTAAAGTTGCTCAGCGAGCTATGGAAAGAACTATGCTCGGATTTCTCTAAAGGATAAAATTAGAAATGAGGTTATCCGACAGAAAACTAAAGTAATCAATATAGCTCAAATAATAAGCAAACTGATGTGGCAGTGGGCCTGTCACATTTGCCGGAGAATTGATAACTGTATTCTCGATCGGATCTTGAGTGGCGACCGCGACTAAGCAAAGGAAGCGTAGCCGTAGGGCGCCCTCCGACAAGGTGGAGCAACAATATACGTATGGCTACTGGCAGTGGAATTCAGTGGATGGAAAAGAATAATCAAGTATCGGGCTCAGTGGCGTGCATTTCCAGCAGTTCCAGTGGATTGACACGGGCTTATTATGATGATGATGACCTGCTACTTCTTATTTATTTAATTACTATGATGCTTAAAATACCACAAAATAATTAAAAATCCGAAATTATATGTGTGATGAGATAAAACATGCTCTTATAGCAGTATTACTTTAACCATGGTTTATTTTATCTGCATAGTTTACTACATAGTTGGATTTCATAAGCATAGCGAGAAACGATTAAGAACATTATTCAAGACAAGAGTTTATATGTATGAATTAAGAGTGACGTTACTAAACCAAAGCACACTTTGGGCCACCTGCATGCAAACAACGACTTCCTGCCTCCAGTACCATTAGAGTTTAATTAAATCACCGCGCAACGCAGTCTCCTGGGGCGCGTCCTACACTGTGACTTCCTGTAGATGCCCTCTATTAAGAATAACCTTTATTGTAAGAAATAAACAATCCAACATTGTTTTACTTTGGAAAGGCATTGAGCCTGATTCCATGCTGCCAGACTCTTTTCAACCGACTTCAAAAAAGGAGGAGGTTCTCAATTCGACTGTATGTTTTTTTTTTTGTATGTTTGTTACGCGATTACTCCGCCAATTATGAATCGATTTTAATGATTCGTTTTTTGTTTGGTAGATCATACTTTAGAGGTGGTCCCATATAAATTTTATCGAAATTGATTTAGAACTTTTTGAGAAAATCAACAAATATATACCCAGATAATATTTTGGTTGTGGTTCTTGTTACCTATCTACGACAAATATGAGCCGATTTTGATGATTTTTGTTTTATTGAATAGCTTATACTTCAAAGATGCTATGATAAAAGTTTGAAAATTAAAAATCACCCCTAAGGGTAGGAAAATAGGGGATGAAATCGGTGTTCAGCAGTTAGATTAGGATTTATCACTAAAAATAGATGAAATAAGTAAATTTTATTTAAAAAAATAAAACCGACTTCAAAACACTGAAATGCTAAAAATAATCCTAACACTTAAGTACCTAATCAGTTACTTTTGGAGTCGGTGCAAACAAAAACATTGAATCTCTCATCGGCTGGCACCGACTCCAAAAGTAACTGATTAGGTACTTAAGTGTTAGGATTATTTTTAGCATTTCAGTGTTTTGAAGTCGGTTTTATTTTTTTAAATAATTTTAACTTTAGATCTCATTCTCTACCTGAATGAATGATGAAGAGACAGACTAGTGTTATTTATTTATGTAGCTTGAAAGGCCTGTCTCTTATTTTATCTTTAGAACTCATTTTCACCCTGAATGAATGATGAAGAGACAGACTTTATTTATCTAGCTAAAACTTTCAAAACTTTAGTACATACATTGTGTCTCGTTACTTAAGAATAACCATACCTATAACCACATCTATATAGTATATAAAAGAAAGTCGGGTTAGTTACACCATTTACAAGTCAAGAACGGCTGGACAGATTTTTATTTTGTAGAATTTGTCTTCGCCCCGAATAGCAGAATAACTATAAAAAAAGATGAAACATTTCACGAAAAAAAAAGTGGCGGTACGAAGTTCGCCGGGACAGCTAGTATTCTATAAATCAGTTACCAACTTTGGTTTTAACTTTTAAAAATATGCACATAGGAAATTTTTTAGTTTTACCGTACCAATTCAATCAGCTGTTTGGTAATTTTGTATGGGAAGCCAATAAATTTTCATGCAAATTTGCAAAAGTAATAGAACAAATGTTGTTCACTATGAGTTACAAGGTTATCTTTGAATAATAAGACACCATGTATTCATAAAAATGCATCAAAACAACCTAGTAGTAAACAACCACCAGCTGTCATTGTAGGCAAAACCTACATGAACTAAAAATACCATGAAATTAAAAATACTGGCCAGTAGTAAATTGCTAGCCAGAAACCTGCACCCAGGATTCCTTCCATTGTATTTTTATTTATTTATTTCAGGATCTTTAGAGTGAGCTAGACTCCCATTTGACTAATTAGGCTTTTTTACTACAGGGTATGCATTATAATCACACTAAGTTTCATGCATAAATGTGCTACTGCTTTTACTTTAGGTGGACCAGACAAAAAAGGTCAAAAATTGATAATTGAAAATGCAATTGAATTTATGTATGATTTAACATCAAATGAATGTTTTTCGGAAAAAAAATTATTTGCTGTTGCTGGGAAACCTTAAAGTCATTTATCAGAACCCATAACAACTCTGTGGGTTTTGATGCAAAACAATGTGACATAAAAGATTTAACATATTAAACTTGATGCCACAGGTAGTGGTGGATTAGTATAAGGATCTTCTTGACGGATATTAAAAATCCTACGATAAAAGCATTTTTTTTTTGGGAATAATTACACAACCAAAAGTTTTAATGAGTTATTTTTAACAAAAACTGGGATTGTCTAAATTATAATCCTACATTAGTTATTTATTCCCCAGAATATGTAGGAATCACAAGTTCTGACAAAAAATTTCTTAAAAACATTAAATTACCCTTTACACTAAGAAAAACAAACAAGGATAACCAACATTTTAATTTTTAATATAATGAATATGTCTTTAAATACCATGCCCAAGCAATTCATAAAATGGTTGTAAATCTCATGAATGCCACAGAAATTAAAGGTGTTGGGTGAATGAAAGTGATGTCACAAAAATAAACAACAGTGTCAGAATTTTATTTGTATTGATTGACTTGTTTGGAGTTGTTGAAATAACAGGCCGTCAGGAATAATAAAAACAAATGAAATATGTATCAGTATGAGTAAGAGTTTGATTGGTCTCAACCTATGTTGACAGTAAAAATAATCAAAAGAAGTGAATTGAAATTTCATTAAACAAATACACGGTAAAATCTATTAGAAAGTTACTAAATTGCTGTAAAATGTTTCTTACCTTAGCCGAAGGTTTATTACACGCTCTTACATCAACGAGCGCACCACTCTTTGCTGGGCTTTTCTCAGCAATGTTTATGATGTCCAGACAATTACCTTCCCTTATCGACTCGTCCTTTACTGGAGGCATATCCCTGGTGCAAATGAACAATGATTTTCTTACACTTTCTTTGTTTACACTTATAAATTTATATCAAAATACAAGAGAAGGGCACTAAACTACAGCAAAAATCGAAGACGAATGAATGATGAACGAAAGAAGAGCGAGTAATGCCGACCGACGACCTGTCATTCTGCTGCTGATTGACTGAATGAGTGATTGATTTGAATGTAATCGTAGTGAATAGTGATGTATCGTCATTATAATTATATTGTATTTTGTCGTCAATTTGCAATCGCTCCCTGTTTTGTAAAATGCCTAAGGCTAATTGTAAAATTTAATAGTAAATAAAACCTAATTACTAACTGTCGATTCGAGCGCCATTTACAAAATGTCGCGGCAAAAAGTCTGACAAATGTCTGATGTAATATGTAATATGTACTACTTCCTCCCTCCTAATTAAGTAAGTACCTCGTTACATAAATATAAATAAATAACGACTATGATGGTACATCATGGTTAACCTTACCTATGAGTCTTGAAGAAACGAATACGATTAAAAGCATAATTTTTTGTTCACCTTTAAATTACAAGTTTTTTTTTATCTAGAACTGAAAACAATAGGATGAACAAACATCAACTTTATTGCTGTAATTCTACCGTTTGTCCGTCACAGGTTTTCAGTTAAATAACATAACAAGATAAAGGCTGGAACGTTAACTAAACACCAAACACAAATTTAATAACTACTTTTCATCTATTCAGTCATGCATCATCATCACTTTAATCACTTCTCAACACTTTAACTCATCTACATCAAGCACATACCCTTTATAGCAGCAATACGAACCATCTTTCTCGAAACTAGTTAGTCATTATGTGGGTATGTGCATCATGGGTCCATGCTTTATTCATTTCTTACTACAGTATCATGTGTGTATCAATAGTCGCTAATCAACAAGTCGCAAAGTTTGTTTACTAAATTTTAATCCAGTACCTACTAAACTAAGCAGAAAAAGCAAGTTGGACGCGTGGTATGTGACAAACTAATTAATTTAGTATTCATTATGAGCTCTAATGGTACAGATTTTATGATGGTACCATTGATGTGGAACACTATCATATTTGTTATGTAGGATTTAATATTTTGAAGGAACCTAAAGTTTTAAAAATTTACCGTTTTGTATAAGAAATGTCTGTCATGACATGATACTTAACTACTATTTAATAAATTAAGTAATGCAAAAAAGAATGAAATTAAAATTTAAAAAAGGAATTTTTGTTTTTAGGGTTTCGTACTACCTATGGCCGAATGGAAAATCGGAACCCGTATATCACTCGTCTAGCTATACATCTGTTACAGTCAATTGCTCCGAATATAGATGGTACTGGACCGATTAAGTTAGAGTTTGGTACATAATACCGTAGGGGTAAAAACTGCTAAGCTGATGTGGGAATGGGCAGGCCATGTACGAGTCCTTGAAACACTGTGTGTGTAGACTCCAGCGTCACGCACTGGCTACCTGCCTACTGACGGACGAAACCTTGAAAACAGTGGCCAACTGACTTGGACAATTTTTTCAAAGAATGGCATGCTATGAGCACCGACAGTGATAAGTAAGTGGAGAAGTTTCGAGGTGACCTATTCACTTAACAGGGGACAGCTTGGCTAAAAAAGGCACACCAACTACTTAATATTTTAAACACCTTTATCATAGTCATTCTTAACATAACATACGCTTACTGACATTTTTAAATAGGTAATGTCACCATAGGTGAGCCCACCGAGAAGCTATAAATTTTATTTATTTACATAATTATGCTACTCATTCATACATTACTTTGTACAAGCAGCACCTATAATGAATTGAGCCATTCAATAAACTTAAATGTCATTAGGGTTCCGTAGCCAAATGGCAAAAAACGGAACCCTTATGGATTCGTCATGTCTGTCTGTCTGTCTGTCCGTATGTCACAGCCACTTTTTTCCGAAACTATAAGAACTGTACTGTTGAAACTTGGTAAGTAGATGTATTCTGTGAACCGCATTAAGATTTTTACACAAACATAAAAAAAACAAAAAAAAATGTGTAACTTCTAAATTAAGAGAATGATAAAACTAAAAAAATAATGATGTACATTACCATGCAAATTACCTTTCGTAATGTTATGGATTTCATTTTGCAATAAAAATACCATAACTATGACTCGATTGTCGTGATGGGTGAACTTTTACATAAATATACATAGGTACCTACAGGTTTGTACGGAACCCTCGGTGCGCGAGTCTGACTCGCACTTAGCCGGTTTTTTTTATTTTATCTGCGTCACAAGATAGGTATACCTACTCCTTTTAATAAGGTAAAGTATATCTTGACCGGTTTTATTTTTGCGGACAGCACATTGCAATACTCGTAGAAGGCTATCTACCTATTACCAATCTTGATCTAAGCGAAAATTATTTATTGCGTATTTTAAAGATAAGTAGGTATTATCTACGTTTTATTGATGATAAGGGTGCAAGAACACGGCACCAAAACCAGTTCACTCGAGACTCGAGAGGACAGGGCGATAACCTATAAAATCGAAAACAGTCAGCCGCCGAGCGCTTGCGCAGGACGACACGACAAACAATTTAGTATCATTCGATAACCCACGACGAACACTTGTGTTTTGATAAATCTCTATTAAGTATATCATTGTGTACTTGACTAATCATGCCAAAAGTTCACAACTTTGGTGCTGGCCCAGCAAAACTGCCTGAAGAAGTAAGTTTTTTTAAATTTTCAACCCTAATTCTTCGCGAAAATTTGTTGTTTTTAATTTATTCTAAAATTATCTTCACCTTGTGCCGTTAAAAAGGATGTTGTTGAATTAAATACCTTCTTTCAATAATGCGTCAAATTGGCCTCAAAAGTTAACAATGATACTTTTACAGGTTTACGAGATTATAAGAAAAGAATTGACGGACTTCGAAGGTTCAGGCATAAGTTTATTGGAGACAAGTCATAGAACTCCGACATATATGAACTTGAATAACAAAATTCAGGATGTAGTCAGACGATTGCTGTAAGTAGTAATTTATAACAGTCAAGCTCATCAATCTATCCCTCTAGCTGCAAAAGGGTTAAGACAGCTTGCCGGGGACCGTAATTACGGTCTCAGAATGCTAGCGAGGAACATGTATCTAAAATATATACATTTAACTTTATTTGTTTGATTTTAAGTTTAAAATCGGATGTAATATTTTATGGAGTTGATTGTTAAGCCGTTATCTGCACATAAATTTAATGGTAAGAATAATATTGGATAAGAGCACAAAAAAAAACACTATTAGGTGTATGATCTTGTTGGTTGTCCAAATAAATAAAATAAAAATAAAATATATTGGCGAGCAAATAACGTTAAGTGAAAGTCTTTTGTTGATTTCATACCTAAGTAATACTTGTAAGAGAGGTGTAATCCGAACCATTAGCGTGATAAAACTACAGAAGGATGTTTTTTTCTTGTGTTTGTGTCGATTCAGTTCCCGGATAAGGCAAGCTAATAGGAACTTAGCACTGAACACTCAAAATTTCTTATTTTTAAATGTTCCCTTTAAGTGTAGCCTGCTATTTTCATCTCATATTTATGCATATTATTATGTAACATGTTTTTTTTATATAACGATAATTGGGGACCGACCCAAATTATCGTAGGTAAGTTTTCCAAAATATTTATTATTAATTATAAATTATGTAACATACTTAATTAATGGTCTTAGTGTTCGAAAAGAGTACGTTCTCTATACGATTTTATAAGTGAACAAAACTCTTAATTACGATTCTAAGACTAATATGTATAAAGGAGTAACACTAGGTACTTAACCTGTTCACCTGGGTCAGACGCACGTATTTCTATGTGTTACTTTGTGTGCTACAAAAATGCTGTTACAGTATTTTTGCTTTACACTGCTTATATGCGTGTACGAGAAAGATAAAGTCTCTATCTTTACACTCACTTAAATGTACTCTTTAGACTACGATTTGGAGATTTTGTATGGAATACAATGTAAAAGGACATAATTAAAAAAAAATATTAACATTTTTACAAAGATTTTTCAAAGTAAAATCGCGCAGAAATTATTTTCTAGTACCGTGGAAGGGGGTGACTTTGATCAATTTTGAAATTGATATGCATTTTACTTCTCAAATTTAACACCAAAAAATATAAAGAAAAAAAAAAACTATCCAATTAGACAACAATTGCTTGACTTAATAAAAAAAGCAAATTGTTACTGAATAAAACATATTTTCATACCTACATTCTGAATGTAAATCATTGCGCTAGTATTCGTATTTAGGTACTTAGATAGGTACCAAACCAATAGAATTTTAAATAAATCTGTGACAGTTACGCTTTGTAACATAGGTAGTAAAAAAATGGTATAAATTAAATAAGGTAAATATCACGAAAGTAAACTATCACAGCTAGGTTTAGGTACCTACTTAAAAAGTCACCAGGATACTAGTATTTGACCCTGTTACTTTCATTCCAATCTAATCGTTCGCGTTCGAGTTCAACAAGTAAACTTTTCAAAATAAATTTATGCATTTAAAAAAAGTACTTATGATTTAAACGTTGTTACAATACTAAGGGTAGGTTTCCACCAAAGCTATAAAGTGTAGTGTACGATGTATTATATTATTTAGTTTATATCGTATTGATATTAGTAGGTACTGTCAAAGATATTTTTTAATTTTCTTTGGTACTGTGTATAGTTTTTGCTATGATTTTAAAAGGTAATTTTTTAGAAGTTCGATCGCACCGCCCTCATGACATTTTTGTTTAGCCTAATGGTCGACTGGTAGTGAATGCCTCATGGCATTAAGTCAATTTGGCCAAAAAGTTTAAACAAATAAAGCTGGGAGAAGAGAACTTACGATTCTCCATCAATTATACCAATTATCTAGCCTCAAACTAAGTAAAACTTTGACTATGTTGACTAGATAACTAGACGTCGAATGCCTACCAAAGCGGAGCCCAAACCTCTTTAGTTGTCATATTAATATAAATAATTATTGGACAACATCACATACATTGCTCTGATCCTATGATAACTAGCTTAAGCACTTGTGTTACAGAAATCAGAAACAACGACGTCATAGCTATATGAAAACACTGCTTCTCTTCTCTCATGACCGCCTGGAAATTATTTCTTATTTAACAATTTATTTTTCAGAGATGTGCCCGCAAATTACAAAATTCTATTCCTGGCTGGTGGTGGCCAAGGCCAGTTCGCAGCTGTGCCCCTCAACCTCATTTCTAGAACTGGAACTGCAGACTACGTTGTTACTGGTAGATTTATTAACCTTATTCTATAAAAACCGTTAAAATACCATCTTACCCTTTAAAAAAAAATCGTCAGGTTTCCCCTAGAATGTTAGAAATCAACTGTAAAAAGATATTGCTGCCATGTTGAATCGCCGTACTGGAGACGTCCCATGTTATTAAAATAAAATTCACAATGGTGTCGATAAATCGCTATACCATATCATGTTTTGGTAGTCATCAAATAGGGTTTGAATGGTCACCCATCCAATCATAACTGCGGCGTAGGTGGCTTAATTTGCTTAGTATATATGAATGAATTAGACACTAGAATACTAGAAAGAACTGAATACAAATACAAAATTTCTGGAGACGTATTTATGAATCATGCGAATTCCAATCCGAATACGAAATCGCAAGATTCGTATGCGAATTCCTAAAATCACTATTTTTGAAAATTCATTTCGTGAATTCTGCAACGACCACTCGTTTTTGTTTTCTACTAGTAGAAAGTACGGAAGAATTACATTGACAAGTAAACGTATGTGTGACAGAAATTTGACATAATAACTTTTTATTTACGTTCGTTAATGAGTTTTTGCTTTATGGTTTATAATATTTTCTGCGTGAAACAAAAATAGTTACAAGATTTCAATTTAATAGTAACACTTATTTCGAGTGATTCAGAAATGCGTAAAATCGGATCAATAGAAACCATTTTCATACACGAATTGTTTTCGTTTTCGAATTCAAGATTCATTTCTAATGCTTCAAAAATACGTCTCCTGATCAGCTACTAGGAGAAATTTTTGCTGTACACGTTTTTTGTGATTTTATTGCTAACTAGCTGCTACCCGCGAATTCGTTCGCGTGGTCTTCAGTTTAATTCAGAAACCCTCTCGAGTGTCCCCAGAAGACCCTACCAAAATTTCATTACAATCTGATCCATAGTTTTAGGAACGCATTGATGACAAACATACAAATATTTATTGGACTTACTCCAGTCCAGACAACCTTAATTGAGTACAAACTTTGTTAATAACGATAGCAAAATAACTAATGTTTAATTTTCAGGTGCTTGGTCAGCAAAAGCGGCAAAAGAAGCCAAGAAATACGGCAAAGTGAATCTAGTAATACCTCCTACAGACAAGTACGTGGAAATTCCAGACCAGTCTACATGGAATCTCGACCCCAACGCTTCGTACGTCCACATCTGCACTAACGAAACTATTCATGGTAGGTGGTTACAATTTTTTACCGATTTTCGAAATTGGCTTTAAATTGTTGGTAATGTCTTAATGAGTCCCCAGAATGTTTATTATTAAATTAAATTTTTAAAGCTGTTTATAAACTATAAAAAAAAAACAATTTCATACTTTACATTTTAAAAAGCCCGCCCAAACGCTGTTGGCCATGGTGCACCGTTTATTGACGTCACTATATAGCAAAATATCCACTGAGTTATAAAGTACTAGAAAAGGCGTGTCAAAATAAGTCTACCGTCCGCCACACTGCTCATACAGTTGTGCGAGCGTAGTGCGAAATCTTGCTTCAGGATGTCAGTTCAATTAAAGCTTAACTCATTTGTGTCGTGTTGTCATGGCGGCAAGCGTTTTCGTTGTAGAATAATATTACTCATTTGAGAATTAAACTTTTACAGTAAGTAATAAATTTTTATTTTAAATGAATATCAGTAATTTACTATAGGTAAAATTTTATGAAAAAAAAATATAACCGACTTCAAAAACTAAAAACCTAAAAATATTAATACTTAAGTACCTAATCAGTTTCTTTTGGAGTCGGTGCAAACGAAAACATTCAAACTCTCATCGTCTGGCACCGACTCCAAAAGTAACTGATTAAGGTACTTCTGTGTTATTATTATTTTTACCTTTTTAGTTTTTCAAGTCGGTTATTTTAAAAAAAAAATACTTATTTCATGTATTTTTTAGTGATAAATCCTAATCATAAGAGTGCAAACAAAAGTTAACTGCTGAACACCGATTTCATCCCTATCTTTCCATCCTTAGGGGTAATTTTTTTTCCGCAAATTTTTATTATAGTATCCTTGAAGTATAAGCTTTTCAATATAAATATATTTAGGGACTAGGTCGTTTACTTTTAATTAATTTAAGCAACCTGTCTTGCGTCAAATCAATTTTGTCAATAAGTATTTTGAAGCCACTTCCACAAACAAACCTTTCATCAGGTGTCTGTCTGATGATAAAAATAATTTCAATACCATTTGTTATTGTTTAAACTGGAACTCTAAATGCTATTTCATGCTATCAAAACGATTGTGATTCATTCATGCGTTTTGCTCATTGTTAGTAATTGGACAATCAACGTGCGAAATGAGACGATGACGATTGCCTTACAATACCCGTACGTGTATGTTTTGTACTAACGTACGTATACGTAACTAAAGTACCCTACGTATGTAAAATTTTAAACTGACAGAGCGCCATTTTGTATAGAATGCAACTAATTTTTTTGAGCTTTTGATTAAATAATATGCAATACTTTTGCGCAAAACTTGCCGATTTAGGGATTGTTTTTATTGCTAAAAATTACCTACTTATTTACATTATTTTGAAGAATTTAATTTGTAATTAAACATATTATGTTACAGTAAATATTTTAGGCTGGTGACACTAACTCCCTTAGAAGAAACCTTCTATTTACCACTTATACATTTTAATAGTAGAATGTATATTCTCCATATCCGACTAGGGACAGTGACATGGTAAATTAATTTCTTTTTTTTGACTCATACGATTTTGTTTACAGGTGTTGAATTCAACTTCATACCAGACACAAAGGGGGTACCACTAGTCGCAGACATGTCTTCTAATTTTATGTCAAAAAAAGTTGATGTCTCCAAGGTAATCCTTTCATAATGTCACGTCTTAATATTCAGCCATATTTTTCCGAATTCTTTAAACCTTCCGTGCTTTCACTAACACTTTGACTCCTATGAAAATTTTCGTGATCAATTTTGACCAAGAACAACTCTATTTCCACTGTATTTAAGGATCTCTTGCCTCGCTGCAGGCATACCAGCTCCTTCGTACTATAAAACTATTTAACCATGATCAAATTGTTGCTTTTGTATTCTAGTTTGGCGTTATTTATGGTGGTGCGCAGAAGAACATCGGCACATCAGGAGTGGCCCTGGTAATAGTTAGAGAAGATCTTTTAAATCTAGCTCTTCCCATTTGTCCATCAATTCTGGATTGGACCCTTCACCACAAAAACAACTCGATATTGAACACACCGCCTATGTTTGCGTAAGTGATTGTTTAATAATAATGTATATATATATAGTAAATCTAAGTAGTTTCTATTATATATATATAGATATATCTTATGCCTTATCATCAGTGAGTGTAAATTTAGTTTTCGATAAATGTGGTACAAAAATAAGTATCTTTAATTATCTGTTATTCTTTATGTTCAAATTCTTACACTCTGAGTACCTGCTTAACATCTTAAGCATATTGTTTCATAAGTTTTCTTCTTCTAGTATCTTTTAATATAGGTTCTTACTCGTTAATGTTTACGATTATTGACTATTCATTCATATTGCGTCAATTATCATTAACTGCTTCACTGATTCGTTTACGATTTCTTTCAGCATTTACATAATGGGGCGTGTCCTCGAATGGATCGAGAGGAACGGTGGCCTCGACGAGATGGCGTCGCGAGCCACAAAGAAAGCCTCGCTAATCTATGGCATTATAGAGGAATCCAATGGTTTCTACTACGCACCGGTAGCGAAGAATGTCAGGAGCAAAATGAACATTCCATTTAGAATCGGCTCGGCCGAAGGAAATGATGCGTTGGAAAAGGAATTCTTGAAGGGAGCTGAAGCGTCTGGACTTATACAACTCAAAGGACACAGGTTAGTTTACTCGACTCTTTCTTTACCTGAATTTCGCAAAAAATTGTGCTATATTTATAAAACCTGACAAAGATCTCTATAGCAAGTAGTTTTTGTTTTACCTAGTGTTGTTTTTTCTGTTAAGTTTGACGTAAAAGTACTGTTTAGCGTTCATGCTAAGGCCCCTAGCTTACTTATTAAATTGGTCAAGAAAAATCCTGATAAGATTTTATTAAAAGTATTTTTTCTGTTTTTATTAGGAAAAATGATAGTTCGTAATTTTGGTTAAATAATTTAAAAACATGGAAGAACTAAAATAAGTAATTTGACTAATTTACTTTTTTATTGTTTATCGATTCCCAGGGACGTCGGTGGGATTCGGGCCTCAACGTACAACGCTGTCACGATAGAAGAAGTGGAATCTCTAGGAAAATACATGAAAGAGTTCTACGCCAAGCATTCGAAGTAAATTAAATAAATTTAAAAATAGTCTATAGTTTTTATTACGTATTATTATTTTGTAATACCTATTTGCCTTAAGTGCCTGATTTAATGTGTTTATTAGACGACATTTTCAAAATAAAAGCTTGTGATAATGCATTTATAGTTTTACTAGCGATCCGCTCTTCGTGAACCAGTCCTAAGTATCTGTTAGTGAAAATCGTATCAAAATAAGCTACAGAAATAAAAATTCCACTAGGGTTGGGAAATATGATTTCCTAATAAAACTTTATGGTATTCTCTTCACTCACCCTGACGTTAGTTCAGATGTAATATAGGGAAATGCACGATAACAATATATTGTCTTTACTATATTTACTTATAATTATGAAATTAGAATGCTAATAGTGAAATAAAAATCGATTTTATGTAAAAATAACCGTAATTCAGTAATTAGAAATTGAGATATTCCTGTCTGTTTTTAAAACAACTTTGTAGAATGAAAATATATGGCGGACATATACTTTGACGTCACGGTACATGTCGGATCTACTTGTCTAGCACGCGAATTTAATGGGTCGTAAGTCAGGTACAGACAACGGCAGGTCAACCTACCCAGAAAGTTAAAGGTCATTGAATTGAATTTCAACTTTATGTCCAACACTTAGATATCAATATCAATTGAGAAAATTTGACGTTTTGTGGTAGGTTGACGTGCTGTTGTGTATACATATCAATATTTTTATTTTTTTAAAATTATAATTAAGTACTTTTTTTAAGACAAAATAAAAATATGTGCATATTCTGTATTGGTGGTTCATTTAGCTAGCAGTGCCATTTATTTACAGCTTCAGTTCTGTTGTAGTAGATTATCATTTAGAACTGCTTGGCAACAATGGACTACAATATTTATCAGCTCGAGTCAAATTTAAGTTTTATGATTGTTTGTTTCCAAGCACCTGCTTGCCGTATTATCAGTAGTATTTTTAGTTGTACATAGGTTATTTAAAATTGTAGAGTTGTTCAGTAGGTTTTGACTAGACTTATGCTTTATCGTTTAATTCTTAAAAAACATAAATTGTGATCAACATTTTGATACTAGAATTTGAGTGTTTTTTTTTAACTTGAGTCATTTACTTAGATAATTATAATTTTTAAAGTCATTTATACATTGTTTTGAGACTTGCTTGACTTAAGAAAATTATAAGGTAACTGATTTAAATAAGGCTAAACTAAAAAACTAAACTAAACGGCGCTGTATTTCGATAAATATAAGTGAAAAAATTTAAATACACCTGTCATCTAAAACTTTTCTGCCTTTTTAAAGAGTACCGAAAAAACGATATCATTATCTTAATTACTTACATTGTAGTAAAAAAGCAACTTTTCAAAACCCTTACCAAAAGGCCTTAATTCATCACCCCTACTTATTAAGGCCTCTGACCTAAAAACAAAGAAATCGTAATCAAAATATTGGTTTAACAAGAAAATAACATGTAACACATGTATTATCTATCTCAATGGGTAATACATGATTATTTTACAGAATATTAAAAATAAATACACTAAAATGGCTAACGAGTCTTAAAACCATACATAAATGAAAAAAAAAAAATTATGCGCCTAAGAGAATAGTTCAAGATAATATTAAATTAATAACCTGTAAAAAAATTACAGAATAAAAAAATAACAAACAAATATTATATACAATTTTACTTATTTTTGTTAGTTAAAAGCCAGCAAGGCCTTATTAAGTTTAGCAGGCCTTATTGGATACTGCTCACGGTTAAAATTTTATAATAAATTAGTGTATCAAAAATTATGAAATTAAATACACGAACAATTAAGTAAAAGTCCAAAGAAAATTATGATTATACAAAAGTGACGATTAATAATGAGTATTAAGACTAATCTTGGACTAAGCACGAAAACTGGCACTCTCCTCAAGGAACGCTCGCGAAGGCTGCAAAAAAGGGCTTGTACACTATGTGTTAGCGACGCGCTCACCTATCGTATTTGTAATTGTTTTTTTATATATTTTGTATCGAGTAACTTTAGTTGTAAGCATATGTCATCATTATGTTAGATTATCTACCCACTGTGTCAGTTTTACAAGTCCATTTATTGTTTGGTAAAATTAGTATTTTGAAGGTATATTGATACTCTTTTTCTGCCCGTCACGGCCGGGCCCCTATGTATGTAACGTTCAGTTCAAATCGATCCACGAGCGGCACCGCACGTCGCAACGGTGTTTATAATTCCGTGTGCCTTAGTTTAATAAACGGTTCCGTCTTGTATTTCGGCGTTTTACTCCGCTTTGCACCCTCAGACTGTTACACTATGTACGGAGTCATACGGATGTAGTGTGCGTGTATGTAAAGAATATTAGATGTTACATAAATTTAAACAGTTTTTTTTCAAGTTAGGCCATAATAAAGCATAGGCCTTAATTTTGTATCAACTACCTTAGGAAAGGGCTGAATTCATAAAATCATATGTATTTGAGCTCTTAGTTATCTAAATAATGTTAGAAAATGGTTTTTACTTTATTAAAACGTTGTCACAACAATAATCAGTATAGGTTTCCAATTGCCAGTAATTTGTCATTTATATTGACCCTGACCACTACAGAAGTAGGTACAGACACGCCGCGCTGTTATGACCATCTAAATATAATAATAGTGCTATAGCCAAGTTCGTGATAAAGCCAGTCGCTAGGTAACAATTATATTATATGTGGCTATATACGCGATATACTATACGCTGGTGTAAGATAATGGGAGGATTTTGGAACTAGGATAAAAAAGTGATGCATTAATTTCAATATTTTATTAAAAATTTTGTATAAAACATTACTGTTAACGTAATCATTAAATTGTGGTAATAAATTGTGATGGAATGTCGATGTTTCATTCAATTCACGAGATTCAATAAAATGAGTATTGCCTTATCAAGGGTTTTATACATACTTTACGAACTTTATACAGGTTTAGTTACAAAACAATAAACATTGCTTACAAAAATGTGTCATTAGCTATAAATTATTAAGATATTATTACCAAGTCTTATAAAATATTTTAATACAAAAATAATGATAATTATACTTTACACAATTTTATTATTTTGTCTACAGTCAATAACAACATTCTACCACTCTGCACAAACACACACATTCACACGCCTCGCTTAAGTAAAAGTGTAAAAATACAGTCCAGTTTATAATACAAACAAACTTGACTCTCATTATGAATCCACTTGTGTTAATATCAATAGTCACTTTGTAAATAATAGTCGATAAGAGCATGCACACAGCAATATTTAACAAAATGAATACTCCATGTAGTAAAGATCGTATAAGTACCTAATAACACAATAAGTGAGGTTTCATATAGATTATGTAGGTAAGTACCTCATATTCTAAGTGACAAAATCGTGACGCGGTGATAAAATATTTTTTGCTATCGTTACCATACGTCCTACATTTATTAAATTACTTATCTATATCTGAATTAAACGATTAATATTAACACCATGGATCATACTTTACCATAAATATACAAATATTTCAATAAAATTAATATTTACATCGTATTGAAATGTCGTTGGAATGTTGTTACAATAATTTCCCTGCAAAGCCCTGCTTTCCTTTATGGCAGTGTTCGCGTAAAATACTTGAGCATTTTGTTCGTTGATCATAATCTCAGAACATCAACACATTCACTGTTTTACATATTACATTTATTTTATTTGTGTCTTCCTACGTTATTCCATTGTGTTTTTGTGACAATATAAAAGTATTTTTGGTGGGGGCTGTAAATAAACAGTGAGTGTGTTAATACACATTCTTTGTAAAATAATATATCTAAATCTAAAGCTACAGAATACAAAATTCTACAATAACATACTGGATCACTCTCAGTTTATAAACCGCATAGTATAGGCGTAGTTAGATATTTAAAGGCTTTGAAAACCTTACAGACTTAATCTAAATAAATTGCATTGAAATTTTTGGACTTCATACGCTATCCATTCCATTATGTTTTAAGTACGTTTTGAATCGTAACCCAAGGCTCACTTTTTCAAGTGAAATCTTCTTCATACGTACTTACGCGACCCTTGATATAGCAAAGGTTAAAGAGAAAGATTGTATTGAGAAATGTTCCATATATTATCTATACAATATAGTAAAGCTGTATTTAACTGATAATGTGATGTAAACATAATACAGGATGTAGAATACAGGGTTATGAGTTAGAGCATATTATACCCATAAAGTCGGAAAAGGTATGTGCAAACATAATTATAATATGCATTAAAATACTATTAGTGAAGTCAGAAAGTTGATAATAATATTATGGTTTTAATAATATTTCTTATCCTATAAAATTTAATTCTTAGAAACCGTTTGTATGTTTTTTTTTCCAAAATGATGATATAAACTTTCTGACCATACCATAGTTTTTATATGCATCTGTTAGCACATATCTACCATTTTCGGCTATAAAGGGCCATAACCTATTACCATGTATAATTAAATACTATTATTTTCTGCACTTAATATTCAATGTAGAACTATTAGAATTGAACTTGGCCCTACTTTTAACTACGCCCATACGCGAGTGTCACCTACCGTCATCTCCAGATACATCCAATAATATTGACTATTATTGTTCGGGAACACCGAGAATTGAAACTAGTACGATATAGTATTATGAAAGATTGACCAGAATACGACAAAACAGTCCTCCGTTGCGTTTACTGACCTTCACTGTCGCTGTCACTCTTATCTGGAACAAATTAACACTGTTAGTGTTGCATCATGACTTGATATGTAGTTAATTGTTTGCATCTGTCAGTGTTTGTTTAGATAACATAAAAAGGTCAGCGGGATTCGGTCATTAAGCAAACGTAATACGTCTGAGGTAATAGAATATAGATATTATAAATTTGAAAGGATTGCACCATGCTGTTTGTTTATAAGTGAAGCTCCATCACTTTTTAAACACTTAATGTGACCATATCCACGCAACTGGGTGGAAACGTCAAGTAAATAAAATCGATACCTAAAATAATCAAATAAAGCTAAAGTAATATCGATTCAATAAGATTCTAGCGGCGTTGCTTAAAACAAAGTTAAAGTTAAGCTCTTACGCAAGTCCAACAACAATTGAATTGT
Source organism: Anania hortulata (assembly GCA_963576865.1). Taxonomy (NCBI): domain Eukaryota; kingdom Metazoa; phylum Arthropoda; class Insecta; order Lepidoptera; family Crambidae; genus Anania; species Anania hortulata. Next base: position 12,364,868 of record OY756396.1, on the reverse strand, counting down.
GGTAAAATTTTATTTTGGTAGGTACTTTTTTGAAATGGTAACCTATCTCACTTTCGAAACTCTTCTGTTCAAATTTCAATAGTTCGAAAACGGTTTAACGAAGTTTTGATTACCAGGTCATTTTTTTTACATAATATTGTAAGTAATAAGTTTATTTTACCGATGTTTCATTTTCCAGAAAAACTGAAACCCGATTATCAAAACCATTTTTTTTTCGATTCAACGTTGTTACTTACAATAATGTTTATTTCTAACTTATTAGTAAACACTGCATATATAATAAGACTAAATTGGTTAGGTTAGGTTAGCGGCCGCCAAACGCTTAAAAACTAAGGATAAGGATGAAGGATTAATTATTATAATATTGAAAGCATTTTTCTGGAAACTAAATCGTCTAACATTAATAGCTTAGGCAAATGTTGAGTTAGATTTCAAAACATATAGAATTTAAAGAAAATACAATCGAAAATCGGAATTTCAGCAATATGTCAATTGTGTTTTCGGTATAATAAAAATATGGAAAAAGAAAAAAAGGACAAAACGTTTTCGGAGAAATAAAATTCGTACTAAAGCAATTCGAATTTAAAATAGGTAATCTTTTGAAACATTTATATCATACTTTCAATACTTATATAAATTTAGGGAAAACATGATTATTTTTTTAGAGATAATCAATCAGTTGGTAATCATGCCATGTTTTATGACGACATTGTGATAAGTCGAGATACGTCAGCTTAGAACGGTTTGCGCACGGTATTACGACACAACTCACAAGACTACTGTGGTATGCAACAGTAATTTGGATGTGCGCAAAACATCGGTACATAATAAACATTTTTATCATTATTGATTATTTGTATGTTGGCAACTAGGTTTTTTATTTAGGTATAGATAAATAAAAAAATACTAAGATTACTAACACTGATTTACTAATAGGCTGAATAGAATAAGGACTTTTTAACTAGATTATTCCAACAACTAAGACTATGGATAATGACTACATAACGTAGTTTTTATGAGCTATCAAATCGGGATACCTACCTATCCCCGTAGATTTTGTATTGAAAGACATAAAATATAAACGCCACTTATAAAAAGCCTAAAACTAAGTCAAATGACAAAAAAATAATAATTGACCTTTTGGGTAGGTACCTCATTAACGTTTTACAAATATAAAACCGTGTATGATTACGGAGTCTTTTGTAATTGTGCTAAATAATAAATAATAAATGAAACAATGTCTCTTTATGTGATATTTTTAGGAAATGTTATCTTGGAAATATCTTTAAATAGCTTCAAAAATCCAATTTGATGACCGATAGCAAGCCTGCACATATAAGTAGGTACACAGGGTAATCTTTGTTAATGTAATAATTTAAATTAGTAAGGCAAAGACAAAGCATTGATTATCGTTCATGACAATAAATATTGACGCATCTGCGAGCTAGTGTGCAGCCTGCACATAATAATAGAAGTTGTATTTTTTAGAATTACTTAGTTACATGCAAGCGAAGCAGTTAGGCAATTGTTAAAATCGTTAATTGCAAATTATTTCCCACTAAGCAAACAAAAGCACCCCAGTGCGTGAAGCTGCATTCAAATAAGGAAAAGTGCGCACTAACTAATGTGCTACTAAATACTGACCTTTCTTACCCGGGTACGCATGCCTTTTCAGTCTGTCGTAGAGATCGTCCTTGGTGCCGTAAATGCTGGCGTTGGACCTCGCTAGACTGTTCATTTTGCCGTTCATCCCGTTGTGGAGACTTTCTTTCATGTAGGTCTCGTTGTAGAAGTTCGGCATCTCCCAGCCGTCTTCCTCGTCGTCATAATAATGCGCGTAGGTGGAGTGATGGGATGGCGCGATGGACTCCGCGTATGGCGTGTGCGCGCCGTAGTAGAAGTTCACTTGGGAACCGTTTTGGTCAATCGCTGGTGTCAGCGTCTTCTTTGGTTCTTTCCTCTTTGTTGATCTGAGAATTTTATATAAATATAATCAATACATTATGGTCATGTAAAAAAGTTAAGTACCTAGCGTAAGTCTTTAATAATGTCCCACTGCGGAGTACAGGCCTCAACTATGAGATGGCATACGGTATCATGCGGGCCTGCTCCGGATTCATGATACTGAAATAAGTGTTACGAGCTACCAGACTGTTGTTGTTAGCCCTCGGCATCTCCGAAAAAAAAAATTATATTCTAAATTGACCAGGAAAACAACCTGAACCCTTGCACTAAAAGCGAAACTCTGTGCCACAGCGCTAATCGTGTCGGCAATGTTATTGGTTAGCTGGCTCCGGTATGTAGTCGAATTACGCTGTGTAGCGACACACGCTGCGGCGAAAATTTTTCAGCGTGGTACGCTGGAGCGAAAAATCATTAAAGCGAAACCCACTCGGTCGCATGACACCGCAGCGACAAACATCATCCGTTTTTAACAATATTTTTTTTTTATCAAAGTACTGATCATCAATTAACTTTTCCTAAGTCTATTTACGTGTGTAGCTCTGCTAGATCATTGTAGAAAAAGTAGTTAAGAGGCCGTGCACCTTTTTTCAGTGCAAAATTGAAATACAGTTCTATGCTCGATAAAGCGATGCAGGATAAAGCGTCAACAATGTTGATCCTTTATAAGATAATATTGATAATTTATTATTATTAGGTAGTGGACGTCCTACCTAGGTCTGAAACACGATCGGTTTTGCTCCGCTTGATTTTATAGTTAATTTTGACTTAGATTTACTAAAACTAAAAAAACAATAATTAATTGTTTTTTTCATAAAATAAAAATTATATTATTTTAAAAGTATACCTGAAGATTATTGTGTAGTGTTTAAATCTTATAATAGTTGTTCATAACGATAGAAAAAAAAAAGATATTTGAATGGACATTTCTAAAATTTTATGTTATTTGCATTTTTTTTCTGCTATATTTTGTAAGAAAGTAAAAAAAGTATTCAACCTATGTGTAAATAGACCATATCTTCAATTAAATGTTAAAATAGAATTGTCAGGATAACTTGTAGTCTCTTGTAAACCGATGTTCAAACGTAACTCGAACGTAATTTTTCTTAAATAAGGTTAGTTCTTATGGTGATTTAACTTTATTTTTGAAATGATATGAAAAATCCATGCAAGAATAAGAACTAATCTTTTAAAATCACGTGTTATTTTGTTTCAATTATTTCACGTCTTTACAATCAGAGAACAAAATGTACGGAAATACGACGATTTCTAGGACGGCCTCTTAAGAAAATATCTTAGTATAGTCGGGTATTTAATGCTACAGCTCGCACAAAATCCACAGTGCTCATTTTATTTTTGTTTTTACAACTTTTGCTTTTTGTTGATTTTTGTTGATAAAAATGAGATTTAGATTTTCTGTGTTTTATTCCCCATTTTGAGTTTCAAACTAGTATATATTTACAATAATATTTCGCCATAATATTTGTCGCTGCGGTGTCATTCGACCGAGTGGGTTTCGCTTTATTGATTTTTCGCTCCAGCGTACCACGCTGAAAATTTTTCACGACAGCGTGTGTCGCTACAGCGTCATTCGAAACTACATACCGGACCCCGGTTAGCTACTAAAAATTAAATTTCTCCACTAAAATACAAAATTATTCATTGGTGTGGTTTCTCGTAGCCGTAGCATACTAGCAACTGCATTTTGTTGGTATAATTTAATAGACTTCTTTCTATCTATCTATATTATTTGCCCACCCTCACCCACTGCAGGGTACCTATAGGCCTCACCCATGTGTTGCCATATCCTGCGGCTCCGTACTATGAGGTCCATATTGACATTGACATTGATAGGCTGCCTATTAATTTAAACTTGTCTAACAAACTTATGTTATTTGTAAAAGGAAAAACTATCCGACTAGTCCGCATCACTAGTCGAGTCCCCCTCAATTCCATTGTTTTAATTCTTGCTTTTATATAGCTATATATATTTTATATAGCTTGCTTTCGCTCCACAAATAATAGATGTTCGTTTATGGGGCAAAGCAAATGTGAATCAACTTGAGATCCCAGTAAATAAGGCTGATATTTTTGTAAAAAAATACTCACCTGGCACAGATCATCCATACAAGCAGCACCAGGAATATGATGAATATGACTCCGCCGGCAACGCCGCTGGCGATGTACGCGAACTCACTCTTGTCCCTGCAATGGCGGCCGGTGAACGATCCCGTACATCTGCACGAGGGCTCACCCCGCGCATCCTTGACGCACTCGCCTCCATTGTCGCAGAAATCGACGCACACGTCTGGAAAAGTATCTTAGTTACGAAAAGCTACCAATAACACAATTCTTGCCATTCACGAATAGACATATTTCGCCTAGTGCCGCCGCGGCAGCGACATCGCGTATGCTAGTTCTATAATTATTGAAGTCGTGCATTTCACAGAGTGCCACGGTAGCAGCGTTGTGATGTTATACCACAGATTAATAATAGGACAAGCTGAACAAGTCGCTATACAGAAAAACGCTAGGCTGCGCCGTGTGTAGCCTAATGTGATGATTAAGTACTTCTAGCACAGATTAACGATATCGCTAAACTGTGCTTCTGCAGCCTAACCATGAACTCTAAGTAGTACATTAGTAGTTTTTTTTTACGCCAAACTCTATGACGTCTATACATACGTCTACACGTTAGTTTGACGTAAAACAACACTGCTTAGGTACTGAGGGGATAGTGTGTGTGCCACAAGGTTGTTTTGTGGTTGTCACACAGGCCTTTTGTTCTGTTTAGAGTGCATAATAGGCCGCATAGTTTACTATAATAATAATAATTGGGCTTTTTATTTCAGTGCTTTTTATTTTATATTTCAAATGTGTGGTAGTAGGTATTATTAGTGATTCTTGCTTACTTAAACTCTCGTTAGTATGTACAAGTGATGCTAACTGCTAGATTCATTCATAAAATTAAATAATAAAATGAATTATTTTTTGTAGCACGGGCCCCTGTTGGATAAAGCCTCCTCATTTCCCTTCCACTATAGTAATCTTGTCAGTGTACAATTTTTCAATGGTTGGGCTGCAGAATCACAGTTTAGCGATATCGTTAATCTGTGCTAGAAGTAGATATTTACTATATTTTTTACACCAAGTTTTATTAAAACAATATGTTTGGTCTCCTCCGCGCCCTCTAGAGTACTTCGCTACAAACTTCACGCAGAGTCGGCCACAAAAGCAAACCTTTCGAGATACACACTCATAAGTCTTAAACATAGATAATACGGTTTAACACACTCGCTAGATGTAGACTTCATCGGAATTTCGGTAGCTCTAAATACTTACAAAAAATGTTGCTATTTGTAGAGGTACTTAAGGATGTGCCAATTTAGTACCGACCCTTAATACTATAATGTGATACTTTGTGACTCTTATAAACTTTCTATAATTGTTAATTAATTAATTAACCAATAAGCAATTAGGTACTTAATTAATTTGTTTGCAAAGTTAAAAACATAATTCATTTACGTAATAATTTACAATATCGCTATTCTTAAAGTTTATGAAATTCTCTAAAAGACTGATAGTAGGCTCTTACTCTGTTTAAAATAGTAATAATTTATATACAGAATGAAAAAAAACGAGCCCAATTTTTTGAAGTAGTTCAGAATCGAGTCTAGAGTACAGACAAAATATGAAAAAATACACTGTATTTTTTTGTTTAATAAACAACTAGTTAGTGTACTTTTATTTAGTAATAATAAGACAAAAACAATCTAAGATAATCCCATCAAAATCATAAATCCAACACTCGTTATGGCGCGAGCACGATCACAGTTGTTGTTTCTGTTTAAAAGATCCAGTTCTTTTTTTTTTATATTGTAGCCTGTATTCTAGACTCGACTCTAAATCATAAAATACCTACGTATAATTTGTCTTGTACTTAACAACCTGTTTAATAGTCCTCTAAAATGGCCCACTTGTACTAAAAAAGCGTCCTAAGTTAGGTCTAATTAAAATGACATTGATATAGGGTAACCTTGTTTTTTAAAAAAAGGGCTTAGTATTATCAATACATAATTTAACTCTATTAATGAAATAATATTTACGCAGTAGTTTAAAGCCCTCGTAAGTTTACAAACCGGTATATATCTACATAACTATGTGAATTCAGTCAAAGATTTCACTTAGATTGCAAAACAACATGGCATACGACCATGATGGTGGTCCCTCAGAGCAAATTGCCTAAAAGACTCACATGAGTCGAATGCATTTCACTACTTGTTTCACGAAAAAATAATATGGATATGTTTCTATCAATATAAATTAAGAGTTAATAAGGCTACCCCAAGGTCTCGGGATTTACTAATTAGTGTACGTAAGTCTAAGTAGTGTACATATACTAAATTTACTTAAATATGTTTATTGCAATAACAGGATTAATGTCATACAAATTGATACATATTTATTCCATGTCCATAGTTTTTTCATCGGTGGCATCAATTAGGAAGTTTTAGGTAATCGGATATCCTTTTGTTACATGACTCACCTGTGCACACTTTTCCAGTGCCATTGAAGCCAGGCTTGCACTGGCACTTGAACTCGTTGGTGTCGGACATGAGCAGGCAGTAAGCATTTACGTCGCAGTGCATCTCGGGGCCGCTCATCTCGCATGGGTTTGTGCAGTCAGATTCTGATGTCTATGGGCAAAATGATTTTCGAAATACTTTAGTTACATAATATGTAAATTCCCGTTGTATTCCAATAACTCCGTAGCTGAGCAAAGGTTAAATCCACCAAATAAATGAAAATGAATTAGGTTTACATATTGTTAAAATGTTTATAGGTCATTCAATACTTTTTTTCAACCTGTTTAATCCCACTGCTGGGCAAAGGTTTCCTCCAGACTCTTCCATCGATCCCTATCTATCGCCAATGACTCCCAATCCTTCGTCAGGTCAACCAAATCGTCACACCATCTTTTCTTGGGTTTACTTTACTACTTTCGGCGACAGCCGTCTGTAGGTACCCATCGAGTACCTAACGATTCATTACATCATTACAAAGTGATTTATTGCAGTCATACCCAATGGGTCTTGGGTGCGATTCCGGGTTAGGGACAATTGAGAAAACCATTTTTCTGAATTGGCTTAAGGTCTGGGTGTGTTGACAGACGCCGCTGGGCATTTTATTTGCGCAACAGATTATGCTTATGCTGCGTAGCTTAGTTAAACTACCTCCAACTTATTACAACTTAACAAGCCCTACATATGCGTGATGATAAGTCTTTAAAATAGTAACTAAAGCGTACTAAATGTATGTGCGGTTGTAATAGTCATATCGTTTATTCTCGTTAAAGCATCCCAAAACTACTAAATTTCATGGGACGTTTACTTTACGGCAGCACCAGCATTATCGACCATAAAGCACACGTTGTAAAACGAAACATATTTTTCAGCTGAAATTGTTTCATGAAGCCAACAATGTTTGTTACGATGTATGTAAACGTAGGAACGTAGTTCCTGTAAAGTGTCGTTCCAAGGAAATATGGATATGATAGTTTTTGTCCGTTTCGCCTGGGGCACTTACGCCTATGTCGTCCATGAAAAGCATAAAAGGAATTGTTGATGACATTACGTGGACTGGTTACAAAAACTAGCACGAATGAGATAGAAAACATGTCTTATGATAAAGTTATGTTCTAATACTGTGTGTAAAGCAAATTTTAGTGACAGTTGTGTTTTTTTAAAGATTGGAGCCACGGGGCTCTAGCCGAAAATCAGCGCTGCGGTTATTTGGAGTACAAGCTGAGTTGGTGCTCATTAGACACCACAAATGGTTGACTGAAAGCTGACTAATGGTATTATTATTTATTAAGCAATAACACTGCATAAAATAAAAGTTTCCAACAAATTTAAATGCTCATATTTACACAGTAAGGGAACAGGTGACTACTGATGCCCGTGGTAGGAAAACCTGTGTTACAGGCATCATTGATGTGTAATGCTGCCCAATATTGATTAATTATTATATGTAATTAATAAATATTGGGCAGCATCACATTGCTATAATTCAAATGTAGGTAAGTAGCCAAAGCACTTGTGTTACAGAAATGATGAACAACAATAGTGCCACATCACCCAGACCCAAGATAATATACAAAGTTCGTAAAAGACCGAGAATCAAACCGGGACCTCAGAGATAGCGACGACAAGGCGCGCTCGCTTCACTGCTATGGAGGTCGTCAAATGTAATCTTTTATTTTTTTTGTAGTACTTATATATATTTTGTTTTATTTTTCTTTTTTAAAATGTTAGTTTTTTCTGTTTTGTTTTGTATTTCCTGCTTTTTTTTCACAATTATCTGGCCTCAAACTAAACAAAGCTTGTACTACATAGCTTGTATTGTTTTGTGTGTCTAATAAAAACGTTCTCTCTCTCTTTACTAACCGCGCCAGCTTCTTTGGTGCTAGTGTTGATTGGGCAAGGCATGCAGGTGGTCTGTTGAGCTTCCGATTGGTAGGTACCCTTCTTGCACTGTATGCACGAGTTCAGAGTAACATTGAGGTAGGACCCTGAAATAAAAGAAAATGAATAGGTTTATAAAATTTTAATAAATATGATATTGATATTGTTGTACGAGCTTATGGTTAGAGGCCCCCAGCCCCAGTCTGTAGCACTCATAGACGAGATGGAAACCAAGACCTTTTGGTAGCTTTGAGTCCGAAATAATAAGAGTAGGTGGTAAAATTCGAATAAATATTATGTAAATTTTCAAAAATGTTTGTTGTGTTGAATGCGTCATGAAAAGGTGACATGGTCTTTACTGGTCAACCAGTACTATAATGATGTTAGAAAATAGTTTGGAATAAGTTCGCTATTACTAAGATGTACAGATTGACCTTACTGTGTTGTCTGGTGCTTTATAACTTACCAGGCCTGCAGACAGGTAGAGAGCACTGGTCAGGCGAAGCAGCCCCTGTCTGTGGAGTGGTAGTGCCCGGCGGGCAGGGCGCGCAGTTTGCCCCAGATCCGATGGAGCGCCATGTGCCGCGCGGGCAGGCCTCGCAACCTCCTTCGCTGCTTAGCTGTTCACCTACAAGAAAACGAGTAAAATTCATATTAATAACAATACTATAAGTAAATAATAAGTCCTCCGATATTCATTCCAATTAGTCTGTCAGTGCTTCTTCTGATAACAAAAAACTGAATTTATTTAACTCTCAGCCAGCTTGTTCTGTTTCAATCATTACAATACACCACGGCTACACATTGTCCTTTAGCCGAGGAGGGAAGTCAGGTAGGAGACGAGGACCGATTATTTAGGCTCCAAACACAGACAAATAGTGCCTAAACTAAGCAGAGCTTGTTGTCTTGCTTGAGCCTAATGTTTAGCAGTGGACGTCCTATCGCTGAAATGATGATGATGATGATGAATGTAGTAACCTAGGCCATGGTGCCCATGGTATATCTGACTGCTAAATTTTGGATCCAAATCTGTTATGCTGCAAAGATACGAACTTTGCTAAGATAGGACTTACTAAGTACTGACCAAAGTTAAAGATTGTTCAGTTGTAATTTCAGTGGAGGTCAAGGATAGGTAAACATATCGTAAGAAAATGCGACTGTCGTGAACGAAAGTGACGAAAACTAAGCGAGGATCTCTCCGAGTTGTTTACAGTAAATCGCACAGATTTAGGAATCCGTGAGCCAACTTTTGATAGTTCTGTCGACACGACGACGCCTGTTAGGTAGGTACTCAGTCCGGAAAATCGGGTTATATCCGACCCAATAACTTTTTAGACTGTAAAGTTTACACTTTACGTGAGGACGTAGAATATGGTATTGTAATATCAGCAAGCCAATTCTCAGTCGGTGATATTTAATATAATAAAATTTGAGATACCAAGTCTGCTCTCTGGATACCGCAAGGATTTGAGTTATCTTTTGTAATTTACCAAAATTGTTTAGGATTGAATAATACTAACTTACAGATCTTCGGCATAATCTTTATGCGTGAAAAACGGCCACCTCTAGCCTCTACTGATTGATTAGGTACATTATAATAAAAATAAAAAATATATATATTTACCTGAGGGACAGTCTTCCCTGCACTCCGCGGCTGAGACCGCTTCAGTGGCGCGTGTGGTCTGTCCTCTTGGGCAAGACAAGCAAGTGAAAGCACCCTCTTTTGGCTGGTATGAACCGTGGCCGCAAGGCCTGCATAGTTCTGATTCTGCGTCGTAGTATTTGCCGGCGGCACATCTCTCTGGAATTATTAATTATCAGTTTAATTAAATACTAAATAAACGTCTTAATACCTAATTAAGCCGCTGTTTAAATACCGTTTCATGTCTATGGGCATGAATTCATTTTCAGAAAATCGATATAATCTTGTACTTATTTCTGTTTATATCGAAATAAGCATTCAGTGCGAACTAATTTTGTAGAAGTAAAAGAGAGAATAGACAAATAGAAATCAAAATTGAATGGTCCCCTTTTACTGTACCGAAATTTTCATCGCCAAGCATCAGGATTTCCCGGTATTTAGTATTTTTCAAACACGAAATTTGAGAAGGATTCGTTTTAACAATGAGATATATTTTAAAATAGTTTGTAAAAATGGTTTGAAGAGTTATGTCTTTTTTACGCAGGGTGACATAAAATAAAAAAGCTAGGTTGTAAAATAATTTGTATAAAACTGACCTTAACGTGACTTTAGCACGTGTGGTGGTTTTTGTACGTGCAAACATTTTATGGATGTATCTGAACGAGTAACACTTTCAACAACAATAAGTATGGTCGTCAATGAATGCGGCGATAGGAAAAAAGAGAAATTCAATAATTGTGTCCAATACGGTAGCTGTTACGGTGTTTATTCTTTTTTTATGTACCTTTACAGTCAGCAGCACTTCTTGCTCCTGATGCCTGAGTGACTCCTGGCTGGCCAGCAATGGTAGGGCAGGTGGTACACTGGAGTTGGCCGGCTTCGGACTGATACGTGCCAGTTGGACATGGCTTGCAAGAGTCGCTAGCCACGTCGAGGAATGTACCAACAGCGCAGGCCACTGAACGGAAATGAAATACGTTGCACTACAAGATTTCGATTTTTGGTGCTAAATCTAAATGTTAAGTAGTAAAACATTTTAATTCGTTTTGGAGTAAACGGAAACTTAGATAAACATACTTAAATATATTATAATATGACATCTCTGACAGTTACAAATTCTCGTGCAAATCACACAAGCACTTGCCTTGCCACGCGGGATTTGAACCCGCAACTGCTGGGTTTGTAGTCTAAAACGCTAACTGGACCATACAGTAAAATAATTTCATTTGTGCCAAATTTTTGGTCCTTAATGTACCTATTTGTTTGATGGATGAATATTTTAAAATAAATAGATGTAACGATCGCAAGGTTTCCTTTATTAGCTGTGGGATAATTAGTTCAACAATTTTCTTGAAATCACAATGTGTTCTGCATCGCAACTTAAAATCCAATTCATCTAATGAAGATTGTGTTAAGCGAACATCACTTAAAAGTTCTCCCTCATGCCATGTACGTACCACAATCAGGAGCCATAACGACTTGTCCCATTGGGCAGGCGTAATCAGACACCAGTTCCAAGCTTGCCGGGTCGGGAACTGTATTCGGTAGTATGTTTCGTACATCGAATTGTTCGTCTTCGAGGATCAGCTTCTCCAATAATCGCTGGACAGTGGAGCGCTCGTTATTACCGCTGTGGATTACTGGGTCGCTGTAGAGTTTATGAAAAAAATAAGTTAGGTAGGTATTTAAAAAAAATGATCTCAAATTTTAATTAGTATTTCAAATGGTTACTTCAAAATAAGACAGTATTTTAGGTAAAACTTTTGTTCCCCATCCAAAACTATAAATATATAATATAAATGCCTTTCAGAAAAACAACAGTAACACAGACTTTACATAAAATGAATAGTGATAAAGTGCCACTACAGAACATGCAAACAACTTACTTGACAGACGGGAATGAGATCTCAACGTTGTAGGTATCGCCCGCTTGTCTGCCCTCCCTACTGCTCCGCGTCCTAAGTGCCAGATAAAATAACATGCAATTGTGTTGGAAGAGCAACATGCCGACGACCGACGAGTAATACAGTAATAGGAACATTTAGTGCAATACAATGAAATAGAAATACATCTCTTGAATTTTACGTAAATGTGCTCGTAATTGTGTTATGCAACACATGCTTAGAAGTGCACTACATAGACCTACGTAGACGACTGCTTACAAAGAAATTAATATAAGTTGTGCAATATTTTGATACCACATCCCTCTACGAAATTATACTCAGTGTTTACAGTTGTTATAATTATAGCAAACATTTTTCTTATAATTAACAGATTACATTTTATTACTAAAGCTGCACGTAATAGCCTGCGGTAGCAGTCAGTTGCATTGTAATATTGTTTATCATTACTTTGCTCTTTAAAGCTCATTGCAGAGTTAAGCCTAAACTTCCATTGTAATCATAATCATAATATTTTATTTGCGTAAGAACATGGTATAAAGATGTTACATTAAAAAATGTGTAGCAGGAGAAACAATTTAACTAACAACCACCGCCGCCTGCATCTCTCAATACATTTAAATTTTATAGATTTACACTAATGTAAGTATTAATACTTACTCTTCCACTGGAATGATAGCATCCAGAACGTACGTATCCTCAGTAGGAGCAGCGCTAGGAGGAGATGATACTTGACGAGTCTGTCTTACATTGGCCCTGTGGTCGCATTTTACGTTTATGTCCAGTTCTTTGCACTCGCGAGTACCTATATAACATAACAAAGTATATGAAACTGTACGTACAAATACATGATAAATTGATTTCAAATAATGTGTCTAGAATTTTTACCATCAACAGCATAAGAACAGAAGTTCCAATCTCTATTAAGCTGGTTGATAGCTGTGCGGACTTTCTGTCGGAGTACGCCTTGACCAGCGTCATTGCAGAGAACCGAACTTGGGAACAACATGGAAACCTTGAATACGCGCTGAGCTGGCGAAGCCGCTGTAAAAAAAAGTTTAGTTATAAAGGTAACCCAAAGAAAATAATATTTAACTATTTTTAAAGAATTATTCTTACGTGAGCAAGCTGGGTAAATTAATGGGAGACTGGGGTCGGTAGTTGGTCGCCAAAAGCCTTCTGCCCCACATGTGTAGAATGGTGGTACAGGTTGTGAGAATCGTAGGCCGTCGCGGCAGGCGATCTCGCACACCTTAAATTGACCACCCGCTCCCCAATCGCGGCAGGATTGGTAGCCGCCAAGTGGATCGACTAATGGGGGACAGAATTCAGCTAAAAAGATGAAATAAGAGTCAGTAATTAAATATGATACAAATTGTAAAACTAATTTAACTGCAAAGTTTCGACTTACATAATACGGTTACTTTGAAAGTGCAAGTAGCAGTATTTCCAGCAGCATCATACGCGATGTAGGCGATGTCGTAAGTTCCCCATGCGAGGTTCTGGCCAGGTTTGTGCCCCGAGTTCTCAACGACTTTAGCTACTCCAACATTGTCGCTAAATACTGGCGCATCCCAGCTAACGACGGATGAACCATTCTTCGCGATAACCCACAGGTCTCCAGGACAGCGATCGACACGAGGTGGCTCTTTGTCAACTTGTAGTTGCTGACATTTAGATCCAGTGTATCCATTAGGACAGACTCTTTGGCCGCAATGTGACGGAACTATCCTTTCTACTCCACCAGCAATATCGTCATATCCAGCCCATGTAAGGGCCAAGCCGTTGTATAGAACGGGCTCAGTACGGCAATCACGTACTTGCTTTTGAATTTCGTTGGTTACATCAAGAGCACGGTTCCATATTTGTACTTTAGTCAGATGTCCTTGGAAGCCTGATTCTGTGTATGCTTTAGGATTGTCTGACTGAGGCTTACCCAACGTCACCCAAAGGCTGAAATACAAGTTACATTTAATAACCTGTGGTAAAAAATAAATACATACTTAAGTGAATAGGGAATTGGCTTAAAACTTACTATTGAGGTAGAGATCGTCCACTGCCGTATCCCTCAAGCTTGCTGGCTATTAGACCTTCAGTGATTAAAGTTAATTCTCCGCCGTTGCTGCCATCCCAGACTAACGCAACATGATGCCATTGTCCGTCGTTAACAGTTGCAAACTCTCCGAAACTGAGGTATACGTCTTGAAGTTCCGGGAACAGGGATACTTGTACACCATTAGAGTGTGCTTGAATTACTGTTCTTCTGTTAAGAGCTATATGAGAATTGCTGCAAGTAAAAAAAAAAACTAGGTATTTGCCAAAACATTTTATGCTAGCACTACACAAAACACCCGTGTGTTTCGATCGAGTTCATCGACCGGATCCGTTAAAATCGATATATTTAATGAAATTAAAATCAATAACCATTTTATTAAAATAAATAGGTTTGCGTTTTGTAGTTTTAGTTATACAAATGCAAAAATTAAGTATATTATTATATACTCGTATTATCTTTAAAAGTAAATGAAAAATAAATAACTTGGTTTATCCTTCAGTACCTGACGCTGTAAGCCGTAAAGAAAACGCCGCCCTCATCTTGTTGTGTGTACTGAACCCACATTGCGAAAGTCAAGCTATCTGTGGATCCTGTATCGAATGGTACCACTTGAGCGGCGCTCGAACGCAGAGGATCGCTGAAGTACAGGTCATAGTCAACACTTATAGCTGGAAAAATATATTTCTTTTACTAAGAGTACTTATTTTTATCTTCAATAAGACAATGAAAAAAAGATAACGGGTTATATTATCTCCTTGCAAACGACTTTTTATAAACGCATAGGATTTGATTTAACATGAACCATTGCTTGCTACTTAATGGAACAGATAAACCCGTGTTACTTACTTTTTCGGCAGTCATCGCCTGTGAGATTGAATGGACATTGACAATAGAATCGTCCGGGTAAATCGATACAAGTGGCCGAAGGTGGACATGAGTTCTCCTTGCAGTCAATAATGTCTTCATCACAATTCTTTCCTTTGAAGCCTGGTGCACAGATGCAAGTGTAATCTTCACCTTCGTCGATGCAAGTAGCTCCGTTCTGGCAGAGACCAGCCTCGCAAGCATCAAATTCGTATTGGCAACCAACTCCCATGTAGTCTTGGGAACAGGTGCAGTTTAAGCCAGAACCAAAGTCTTGACATTTGCCACCGTGCATGCAAGGGCTACCAATACACCGTTCAGGTGCAGTTTCACATTGTTTTCCATCCGTTCCACTTGGGCATCTAAAATGTAAATTAAGATTAGTTGTTAAATAAACATAAACAATGCGACAATTTATTTAAGTTTCTTTTCTTACACGCAGAAGAAGTCCTGGAAAAGATCAATACATCTAGCGTTGTTTTGACAAGGCCTGTTCATACAATTTCCGATATCCTTTTCGCAGCGTTTTCCGGTCCAACCCGGTTGGCAGGAACATTTGTAGCCTCCGATTTCATCTTTGCAGGACCCGCCATTAAAGCAAGGATCTGACGCACAGTCATCAATGTTGGTTTCACACATTTCTCCAGTAAATCCTTCACGGCATACGCACTGGTATTTATTGTCAAGATCCACACATCGGTCAGTACCGATAGGATTGCATGGTTCATTCAAACATTCATCGATAGCTGTCTCACATTGCAAACCAATAAAACCTGGGCGGCATTTGCAGATAAAGCCATCGATTTGGTCAACACACGTTGCTCCGTTTTGGCATGGGTCTGATGAGCAGTCATCGATTGTATGCTGACATCTCTTGCCTGTGTATCCAGCTTCGCATATGCAAGTGAAATCGTCAATGCTATCTATACATTGGCCTCCATTTTCACAAGGTGAAATTACGCACTCGTTGATGTTGATATCGCAAGAAGGTCCGGTCCATCCAGGATCACAAATACATTGGTGAATAAATAGTTTGTCAACACAAATACCATGTTTGCATGGTTCGTTGGAGCACAAATCTATCTTTTCATGGCAACGTTTTCCAGAGAAGCCTGGTGGACAAGCACAACTGAAGTCATTAACTAAATCTGTGCAGGCAGCCCCGAGAAGACACGGTTTCTCAATACAGTCATCGGTGTTTACTTCGCATAGTTGTCCTTCCCACCCTGGCAGACATTCGCACTTGAATCTTCCTTGTTGGAGTGCGGTACAAGTAGCGCCGTTTGAGCAAGGGTTGCCATTAGCTGTGCAGGGATCAACCTAAAATGAAAATGACAAATGTAAAAATCTAATTCTTTAAGAATTGTACACAAATTAAGAATTCAGGTAGAAGAAGTTAAAAAAATATCTTACCGTTATATCGCAGTCAACGCCCGTGTAACCAGACCTACACAAACAAGTGTAGTTATTGAATCCTGGTTCATCTTTGCACATAGCTCGCTCGGGGCAGGTGTCATTTCTGCACTCAGACCGTTCTTCTTGACAGTTAATTCCACCATATCCAGTGGGGCACGAACATCTGTAGCCCTGTGGTAGGTCAGTACATGTTCCACCGTTGTAGCAAGGTTGGCTAGCACATTCGTCAATATCGATTTCACATCTACGTCCAGAGAATCCAGCGGGGCAGTAGCACTGGACACCGTGACCCTTGGGTACACACAGGCCACCATGTTGACAAGCACTGTTAGAGCATTCAACTGGAATACACTCTTCAAGTCCTGTAGCGCCTGTGCCTACTGTTTTCATGTTGGTAGGGCATTCACTGCAAAGTGTCTGTCCAGCTAGGTTTTGGTAGAAGTTTCTGGGACATTGTGAGCAAGGAGCTAATCCAGTTGGTGAGTAGGTACCGGACGCACATTTAGCTCTGCACCTGTCCCTACCTGGTGCTGCTGGTTGATATGTAAATGTATTTACTGGACATGCTTGGCAATCTTTGAATCCGCCTACTGGTGGTTCACCAGTGTAACTGTTACGTGGACACTCTAGACAAGGAACTAAGCCAGTGGGTGAGAATGTTCCGAAACCACAAACAGGTACACAGTCAGTGATATCCTTGGAACCTTCTTCTTTCGTGAAAGTACCTTGTGGGCACTTCAGGCAAGAACCTTGTCGTGCTTGATTTTGGAAATATCCACGTGGGCACATCGTACAGGATTTTTGTTTTTCTTCAGCAAAGGTGCCGGCAGGACAATGCACTAAAATTTACATTTAAATTAGAAAGATTAAAAACAACACAAAAGTTTGTTATCATTTAAAATAGATAATCTACTTACAGCATCTTGGTACGTCATTCGTATCCATATTTAATACTTCGCCCACGCTGCAAGTGAAACCTCGGGAAATCGAACTCCTGATAGCTCTTAACGGAGGACATTGATTACCGATTGACGACACATTAAGGACAGGCTCAATAAGCGCGCTAGCGTGTGGAACCGATAGATCGAATATAAGATTCAATGTTGAACCGCAAAGGTCGTAAACTTGTGTCTGTCTGATGGCGGGTATGATGGCCAGAACGAAATCCACTTTCACAACGTTTTCGTCCAAAAGAGTTGGCATAGCTTTTACGAATGTTACATTTACATTAACATTGACGGCAGAACAACGCTGCGATAGCCTCTCGTTTAAGATATTGTCATATTGCGCAAGTAAGTCTTTATATTGAGGCAAGCAAGCGTTAGAAACTGCACCAAGTGCACGATATTGCACACTGGATATCACGTGATAAGTGGCTTGCTGAGTATCTGAAATAGAGGATTTAATATTATTTCCCCGCGGGTTAACTTTACACTAATATTACTTTAAGGGATTTTAGCAAAATACTAACTTTCAGAAACACAATCTGGCACTACAGCAGTTGGCACCCACTGTCGTTTGGTTTCGCAGATAAAAGTTTTGACAGGTTCACCGTCTGTGAATCGGAAGCCTGGGCTGCAAGTGGCAATGCACTGTATTCCTCTATCTCCAGGAAGACAGTTAAGAGCGCCGTGGGCTGGTGGCATCAGTTCCCAATCTACGCATGGTGTAGCTTGAACAGAAACCTGTAAACAAGAAGAGTTTTTAAAAATGTTGATGTTTAATGCAATCGTTTTGAGGTACTAAATAAAAAAAAAACAGAGCCGAAAAGGATCATTTTGTAAATCTATCAAAACCTTTTTTTTCAAGAACGGGTATCAAGATAAAATAATATCGAAAATAAATACAATCCACTGGAGGTATAAAAGAAACTTCAACTTCAAGCTTCTCTAACTTTAACCTTAGTACTTACTGTTACACATTTTGTTACTTGCAAACTTGCTCATTAAATTACCAATTGGCCTAGAATCACAAAATTCGGAATGATTCAAGGCCTTATAACACAACTTAAAAAAAGATAAATTATAGTTATGTGTCATACAATAATAAGTGTTTGTTTTCTAAAGTCTTGCGCACACTAGCATCTCAACGCATAGGAAATAAACCTCTAAAGCTGCTAGTGATTTTGCTATCACAGCTTTACTCGTACGTCTCTGTCGCTTGTTAGAAAACAGATGATATGTCAGATGTTTTTTAAATGCAGTGCGGTGCGGTCCGCCCTAACGTGCGCGAGCTATAAGCGTGTTTTAATGTTACACTTACTTGGAAGTTGCACTGTGCCTTGTTTCCGTATTTATCCGAAGCGATAACTGTAACGTTTTCATAGCCGCGTATGGGTATAACTGCGCGCTCCGGAATAAATTTCAAGAAAACTTCTCCCGAGGCGTCAGATGCGTTAATCCGTCTCCGAGTTTCATTAAAGTTAACAGCATAACTGTCCTGCTTATCTACTAATTCAATGACGTAACTTTGAGGGCAGCTCAATTTCGGTGGAGTGTAGTCAGGCACAGTAATATTCACTTCACAAATAGCGACGTTGCCATCAAAATCAAATGCGACGTAACGAACAACCATGTTGTGGAATACTTGAATTGGAGTTCTGAAATGCTGTGGAGTAACTTCTAAACGGGCGATGGCGCCAGAATTATCTGTGGCGGTCGGTTCCGTGAAGTTTACAGGGAGGAGACCTCCATTTACATCCGTTTGCACGATAATTGGTTGTTGAGGACAGTTTTGGAAGACAGGTGGCTCGTTATCTGTAAAAAGGAATATTTTTTTTAAATGAACCCTCTGAAACTTAAAATATCTTTAATTTATTGTTATTTTAAATGAAACTACCGCACAATAAAAATTACTTACCGACACAAGGAGAGTAACCGTAGTCGTATCCCAGCAATGGAGCTGGAGAGGGTTCATCACAACCCATTAATTCAAACTTCAGACAAGCGTTATCCATAAAACTGACAATGCCTAAAATAACGAACCTAGCCTGGACATACTTAGGCAGGGTAATCATTGCTAATTCCCCGTAGTTGCCTGGATCTCTCATTGTGAGGTTAAAGTTAGGGTAGTATATGACATAGTTAGCACTTTCGTTTGTCTTGTAAAACAGTCTTATTTCCGTAGGCCGGCCAACAATGTCGGATGTGACGACACCCTTTACTAAAATAGCTTTCACTCTGTGTACTTTTCCTAGGTCGACACTTACGTACGTGAAAGCTTCTTGTTTACCACACCAACCCGTTACAGAGTTGAGCCTAATGTTTCTGGCTTCATAATTAGGTCTCTCTGACGTAGCATTGATAGCTGAATCAGGTATTCTCCCAGAAGCAAGCCCAAGAGGTTTGATGACTTTGCATTCTGGCTCCCGTATGCAAGTGATTGGTCTCGGGTTGATTAATATGTAACCAGGTCTTGAGCACCCGAACAAAACTTCAGATCCATGTTCATAACTTCTTGCTATTTGGTAACCATCTGCTGGTCTACCTGGGTCCTCACAGACTGGACCTTCGCACCTCAGGTCTCCAAAATCCCAAATGCCGTTTGCTTGACATCTGACTATGTTGTCGTGCTTGCTGGATTGTCCTGCCATCTTGAAAGTAGTTTGGCAACCGAAGAAGAAAGAGCTTTGATATTTAGTGTCAACAAGTGGGCTGTAGACGAATCCAGGAGTTGGCATAGGTACACCACAGTCTTTCCTAGGACACTGTGGTTGAGCACCAGATAGCCAGTAATCAGGAAGACCCTAAAATAAAATATAATTTAAAAAAATAAATTCTTAATTAAAGTACCTGAAAGTTTTTTTTACTGCGTATGGTACTTACTGGTTTAGGATCGTAAACACACTGTCTGAAAGATGATGTTAAAGTGTTTCTTAAATGTCTTCCCGGAGAAGCGCAGGTGATTGTTACATTGTCCCTGTAAGGTACTAGTACGCTTTCAGGATCATCTCTTATAACCTTGAGTCCATCATTTTTGTCGTCGGATAAAGTTACGCAACGTGCATCTAGAGAAAAAAACAGTAGAATATACATATATAAAAATAACACTAAGAAATTAAACGAATGTCTGATACTTGAGCTAAGTTGATCTTACATTGACATTCCGGAGCTGTTCCGTTCCACGTGCCACTTGAAGTACAGAGCAGTGATGAGAAACCTGACATAACATATCCAAATTCACACTGGAATTGTACAATATCGCCAAAGTGGAACGTTTTCTTTGTAGACAGTAGTTTTCCATTTTCTGGTGACAAGTGAGGAGGACACATAACAGGTACACAAGACTTGTTTCTTTGGTAAGTATCGCCGTCTCTTTCACCAGTTTCAGATGTTTCAATTGCGAAACCAGCTGTACCATTGTTCGAATAGAGTTCATAACCAAGATTGCAAGAGCATGAAAAGTTTCCAGGCCTGTAAATTAAAATAATAATTTTATATCCATAAAACATTTCATAAAAAGCCAAGGATGGCGTTTTGGTGATTTTAATATGTACTTACGTGTTAATACACTTCTGTTCGCAGCCGCCGTTATTTTCGGAACATTCATTTATATCAGTACAGTCCAATCGAGCACATCCCATAATTTCGAGTTTCAAACAAGGAGCACCAACATAATCTTGAATCTTAAACTTCACGTATTGAGCTTCAATAGGCACGGGTAGGTTCAAAACTGATAGAGTGGGTTCAAGAATACGGAATTCAACAGCAGTACCGTCTGGGTTTGTGTAGTCTTTGAACACGTCGGTCAAGTCATTGGTGTATTGGATTCTTATCGCAGAAGTAAACGCAATGTTGCCGTCAGCCCGCATTACACTCATAGTTCTGAAACCTCTGATGATAGTTGGTGCTCTCAAATCCACCTGAATCCAGTTAGCTCCAGCTTCCAAGTTATTTCCACACCATCCACCTCCATTATTCAATCGGACCATCTAACAAGACAGAGATTACATTAGACTGGCAATGACTAAAATATGTTCAGACAGCAATTACAGAACAATAAATATGTATACTGACGTTAGACGTTAGAATAAAAACTTACTCCTTTGTAATATCCAGATTCCGGAGCTGAAGTTGTAATGGATTCGTCGGGAACGGCACCATTTATGAGACCTAAATCACCGACTGGTCTGCAATCTAAGCTGGGTGCGAATCCAGGTCGGCAAGGGCAGAAAAAGCCGCCTTGAGTGTTTTTGCAATCTGTTGAAACACTGTCGCATTGGCTGCTTAGACATTCGTTAATGTCGTCACAGGTAGGTGCAGCATCGAATTCTTGGTTCGGCCCGCATTTAAGTACACTTGGTCCATTCAACTTGTAACCTGACGACAATGGTTTAAATTAAGCCAAATTAATTAGAATGATTTCATGACGACGTATTAGATTAACATTAAATAAATAACACAAGATATCATAAATTTATTAAGTAGTCTATTTTATTACCTTTGTAACATTGCACTCGTGCTTCGTCTCCATACATGTATATTCTGGTCTGGTCAACAATAAAGCCGTTTTTGATTTCAGGGAACTTCGGACATAAAGCCTTTGAGCACGAAGGCACTTCTCCAGACCAGGTTCCGTTGCTCATACACAACAAGACAGGCTGACCTGACCGCACATAGCCTGGCTCACATTCGTATCGTACGATTGTACCATAACTACGTCCACCTCCGTTTAGGATAGTGACGTTTGCGTGTGGGACATCCGGTAAGGCTACACACTGCGATGCTGTAAAATTATCATGTTAGTTACACGACACACAATTACGAGTTTATTTTTCTAGACTTAATTTTATGCCTTTCTGCTGTCAATAATAAATAATGCTCTTACCGAGACAAGTCGGCGTTCTTTCCCATCTTCCATCAGATAAACATGAAATCCTCTCAATAGGTTGCCCAGTTGGGAACGCAAATCCAGCGTAACATTGATACGTAGCTACACCTCGGTAGGTTACATTTGTTGAACCAATCGAGAATCCGTTGTCGATTTGTGGTACTGGGCCACAATATACCTCTGTTGATTTAAAGAACTAATTAAGTACTTACTATTTGCATTTTAATCAACAGACAACAGTATAAATTGAGATAAACAATGATAACAATAAGTTTTGTGCGTTGGTTCTTTCTTATTGTTATTAGCTGTGTTTAGATATGTTTCTTAAAAATTTTATTCTTAGCCCGTCGCTACTTGTGAAGATCACATCTATGTAGTTTCATAGTAGCTATTCTGTTAAATATTAATAATGTGTAAACCCTGGTGGTCTTGATAAAAATAAAGTTAAATACCTTGGCAACTCGGAATATATGTGGTTGACCATTTTCCTCCGTCTAAGCATTGAGTTGTGATTCTAGATTTACCAGTTGCAAATTCTTGGCCAATAGGGCATGTAAATGTGATAACTGTACCAAATGCGGTATCTCTGTTTGATGCCAAAGCTCCGATTCCGGACTTAAGTGGCGGGCAGTCTGTAAAAGAGTACATAAATAGCTAGATTAATAAAAATACTTTTTGACTACAAGGCAAACATTGATAAAAATAACAATAACATTACCTGCTGAAAACGTTGTCTTCCAGCCTTCGCCGTTATGTAATGCATCAGATACAAATCTTATTAACATTTCACCGCTGGAAGCAGTTAGTGTTATCCTGGGTTTTACTGTAAATCCATTTTCAGAGTGTAATCTCAATCCATTTGTACTAGATCCATCAAAAACTTGTACTACATCTGACGGGTGAATATTGAATTCGTCGAATTTCAGTGACAAAGGACCACCGTTGGGGTTCTTTATTCTGTATAAACATTCCTGATTATTGGGATAGTTCATTAAACCGTATGCAGGCGAGGTGAATGTTCCATTTGATGCAATGATTGTCGCTTTACAACCTTGAGAGTATCTCATATTGAATCCCTTCTTAGAATCTCCTAAACTTGTCCTAAAGTACATGTACAAATGATTTGTGGTAGAAATAACAACTTTTTGGTTTTCTTCACCGGGGCCTGTCAAGCGAGCGAGCACGGGACTAGAAGGAGTGTTTCCATCTTTGATGACAATATAGTCCCTGTTCATACCCAACTCCAAGTCTTCAATTTCTAATGAGATTATTCGACCTGGCTGAGCTTCGATTATGTACATACACTCCAAGCCACCAGGACAGCCAACTGGATAACCAGGAGAAGTCAAAACTTGACCTTGTGGAGTGGCTCTAAGAATACCGCCACAATTTGATGACTCCGTTTTCCATGAAGCGCGGAAACCTTTCCTTTCCACGGATCCATCTGTGCTAAATTTAATTATCATAAAGTTCGAAGCGGATACAAAAAGTTTAGTCGATAAATCTTGTTTCCCTGATAAGGTCGCAAGGTTAACTGATTTGTCTTCGGTTCTGCCGCCCACTAGTATTTGAACAGTGTCGAAAGACTTTTCAGTTTCAAAATCTTGGAACTGTAAAACAATGTTTTGGCCTTGAGGACCTTCTAAAGTCCATTTGCAATCGCTGAAGGGTGGGTACTTGTGAGGGTAGTTAGGGCTCTCTACGACGTCCCCACTGCTGGCCATGTAGAAATGACATTCGGAAGCGCAGTCCATTTCGTCGGACGCATCGCCGCAATCGTCTTGCTTGTCACATTTGAAGGCTGAGTTTATGCATCTTCCGTTTGAACAATGGAAGGTTCCTAAAAGTAAAAGCGAGTTAAAGCTATTGTTTGAAGTACCTTAGCATTGACTTTCAATTACCATTTGCTTGTTAACAAATTCGTTTCAATTAATGGTTACTCACCAGCGGGACAGGCGGTGGCTTTGCACATGAACGGCAGAAGTGTTTCGCAAGTCGTTAGCTCCCAAGACTGAACATCAGATGTTATATGAACGTCTACGCATTCACCGTTTTTGGGATTTGGTTGTCTAAGATCCCAAAATCCCGCATACTGTGATACCAAGGCACCGGCAGCTGATTCGAGTGTGTTTGTTCTGAGGTCGTCGACGGTAGCGAGCCCCAGCCAATAGTGGTTATTGCTAAGACTAGTAGGGACCATACTTGCCGTCATGTTGTTTTCTGTGTAGCTATCTACTACCATCAGTTCGCTGCCGTATCTGAAAAAACACACAATGTGCGTTTTATTAAAAATGTGTTTCCTTTTGATAGGATTTCCGTGTAGCAAAGTTTGAAATAAATTTTACCTTCGACATAGCTCGGCAGCTTTTTCCCACGAATGTCTGATATTGAAGAATTTGTAACAGTGCAACCCCTTTAATTCCCATCCTGAAACAAAATAGGAAAGTAAAATTAAAATGGAGAAAACTAGTGAGAGTTTTTTACGTAATGCAAAGTGTACTATGTAAATTTCTTCATTTGATATGTGAATGTGTGTTGTGTGGACGTAACATTACCATCATAGGTAGTACTCATTAGTTGTTTAAACATAAATTTCGCTGGGAGGGCTAGTGAAAACATGAGTAAATATTTGTCTCTGTACTAAATGCAATAAAAAGTTTTCTCAAAACACGTAAATACGAAGTACATATAAAAAAAACCTTTATAAGTGAATGTTTGTGTAGGTATAAATGTATGTATAATATTCATTTATTTATAAATATACTTATGCATAGTAGGTGATTCATATTCTATACAAAATGTAATTTAAAATTATAATTTAGCCAACACTAATCCAATCACTTTCTGTTGTTTCTTTAAATTATAAAGAAATTCAGTTTTATTCTTATTTGCACAACTTTCAAAAGGTTTACTTTCTCTGTCAAGTGTTTTTAAAATACTAACTCGAGTGCCTGCGGTCACAGTCCAACTGGTTCTTTTGACGGGCTTTTATTGTAAAATTTAAATTCATCAGCGCATTTGTTATTCACGCCACGACAAGAGGAAAATAATTTTGTGAAAAATGTGCATCTATTATCCCAGTACCCTCAGTTTAATTTGTGAGAACTGCGGTAAATAGCAGCTTACAACAGATTACTCTATTGATTCCCCACAGAATCCGCTTTTGTACTGTGAAAAGGTACTAAACACAATCAGTGCTATAGCTAAAACGGTTTGATAATACTGATTTGGGATTAAAGCGATTTCAACAGGTGTCCCCAACTATCCTACAGATTGGGGCTGCACCAAGCTTTCCGTTTTCACTTGGTAATGAGTTTTGTATTCAACGGCCAGAATAAAGGGATCTGTAGTTAAAGATTTATGAATAACGTTTACAAACATTGTTTATATTTACGTGAAAATCAATGATGAAATTAGATTTGTCACAAACCTTACGGCAGATTAAATTATCGTCTGGCATCTGACGTAAAGTTTAATAGACCATAGTACAGTATTGTGATTTATAGAAAGGGAGAAATCTTATAACATTTTATGCGACAGAATATAGAATATTATCAATTGTTTCTACAACATAGAATATGTGGTTACAAAGATGCTACGAGTGTGTCATTAACACTGACCTAGGCCTGATAAACTGTGCTATAACTTTAAGTGTCACTTAAGTGGCGTTACTCCAAGCTGGTGTGCTAGCAACAATGAAAGAAACTATATGTAAGTACGTGTTTAATCAACATCCGTGCATGTACGTAAAAAAGTAAGTGGTAACAAATAGAGCGTGAGTTTGACTGCTGATCATGAAGAGCTCGATGTTTTCACGCTTCAGCAGCGACAACCGCAACACGATGCAATGTTTAACCCACTTATGTTATATTACACCCGCGAAATGCAATACATGCGAATGTGCATATTGGTCCTTTATTTATTCCATTTCTTTTGTGAATACTTTTAAAATATTTATGCAGTTAACAGTAATGAAATATTTAGCTTTAGTCATCTAGCTGAAAACTCAATTAACGAAAATATGTTTATTTGCTGAAATCAAATTTAATAATTTCCTTAGAAGCTAAAGAAGATTAGCTTTGTTAGAAACTAAATAAAGTGACTGCGAGTTTATAAAATATAATAAATAATTCCTAACGCTACGAAATATTTAAGATATGGCCGACCATTGTCTCGTGCGGATCTAATTGTTATCACTTGCATGGCCGTGTGTATATGACCTATCTGTTTATTAACTATAAAACAATACTTAAGCTGCTGCTAAAACAACACCTGAAGTAAAAAAGTAAAATTTATGTGCAAAAGTTTCGATGAACATCAAAAGAAGCAAGATGTTACATTTCGCCGTTGCAATTTCAATAGCAGCAAACCTCTTAAACTGATGTAAGCTTAGAAGAGTTTTGAATGAATCTTTTAAGTTAGCTTTTTGAAATAAGTTTTTGAACGCAATGTAAAGGAAGTAATGTAGCAGAATTAAAGTAGATGAGTGCAGTTCTCTGAGTGATGATGTTCATTGATCTGAGAGTACTATTCCCACGTCGATAGCCATGGATGGGTGACTTTATAACTGTCTAGTATCGACTGAATCTCGGTTTCAGATGTCGGCAGCGAGTTGCTTGCCGGTCAATTGTTTTAAGTGCCCTCTTGGGTTCGTGATTGTAGACTTCTCAGGGGTAAATAGCAGTGCAACGAAACCCGATATTGGGTCACAGGTATCAGTAGTTAGGAAACGTCATCTTCAAAGCCGGATTCCTAGGGAGGAAGAGGGTTTGGTTACGTGTTTCTATGATATCGACGAAATAAAAAGTTTTATACCTACATTTTAACTACATACTTTTGCTTTGTACACTTGTACCAGATTAATCTGGATGTTGGATCGGATAAAAGATCGATTAATACAATTTAAAGCGGTTCAATATTACGTAAAAGGTTTGTAAGAATTTGAAAATTACGGGAATTGTGATTTCACATTGTTGTTTATTTCCTAACATCCGTAGATGTTTGTATCTGCATGCGTATGATTAAAAGTCACCGGTGAGTCACGTTCGTGCTATGTGACCGAGGTGGCGCCTTTCACTGATTATGATTGAGCCTTCAAGGCTGTTTGACGCTCGATCGACTATATCACCGCGAGCTTGTATTGTTTAGTCAATAGTCAACACAACATAGTACTTAGGCTGACACACGGTTCGCATAGGAGAAAAAGCTGTTTTGAATGCCACACGTTAGCTCACAATGATAGAGTAGTTACTTGTTTATAAATATTTTTTAGCGCCATACCCAAGTTCGTACAAAAGCTATGTTATGAAATGCTTCAAACCTAGCGAAAACTAATCAGCTGAATCCAGACATTCTTTGTGTCTAGATTCAGCTAATTTTCTTTTTCGTGTCAATGTTATTACGTAGTCTTAGTAATTGGCATGTACCTTACTTAATCACAGAGTTTTAGAGATAAGTCGATAGACGTAACTAGTTACTATATTCAAATAAATCTCTGTTGGCACTATGATCGTTCCGTTTCATTATAATAACTAAAATGTTCTTTGGAAAGTCATACGACTAGGCAGATTGTGCCTTTGTATGTTTATCCTGGTTTAGCCTTAACAAAATATACTTCTTTTGTTTTTGTCGTTTATAGTAGGTAATTTAACTTATGTATTCTTTATTTTCTCTTTTATGATCAATTACTTTAACCTTGCGTAAGAAAGTTTTTTTAAACCTTTCATTTCTTTGCCACCTTTGTACATACTCAGCGACTCAGTTCCCATGTCATGTAAATCGACTTTTGATGAGACAAAAGGATTTGGTCTGCTCGTATAAGGTTCCTCTAAAATCCTCAATAGGTACAAGGTATCCTGTGAATAATGGATGAACATTAAGGAGAAGTTAGCTTACTTAGTTACCTAAAGTTGTTATGAATAGTTGAATAAAAACATTGGGTTTACTTCATGGGGTAAGAGAAAAACAAAAAATTTTGGTATACCAATGTTTTTTTAAACTGTTCTGTTTTAGTAATTAAGTAAGATAAGTAGGTCTTCTCTTTTACGTTAACCTAATAATATTTTAGTGGGTAATTATACTGCTCAATTACTACTAGTAGTACCTTATCATTATTATCATAGCAACATCAAAATCTCTATTAAAGGTTAATTTTCCTTTAACAACCGTAACAGTTGATAAACCGTTGACAAATCGTAACATTCGATCGTTAAAAACGATCGAATGTTACGATTTGATGATGATTTTTTTGCGATATTGATATAGGTCCCATAGTTGTTGCACTTGGGAAGTAGAATCTTGTAAAAAGAATATTATTATATGGTAATTTAGTAACGTGTTAAAATTTTTAGCACCATTTGTGCTTATTAAGTAACTACTAGCTTCAGCCGGCGGTTTCGCCTGCGTGGTGTTCGGTCTGTCACTTTAAGGTCCTTTACGACCAAATAATGCATTTTTAGAACAAATTTGACTACCACAAAAAAAGTAATAGTTGACTTACCTTTTTTTGGAACTTCTAAAGGGTTATAATTCCGTCATACATGATTTTTCCGTAAATTTAACCATTTACGCAACGCACACAACAAAAGCTCTCAAAAGAAATATTCGTTGCCGTTTTTGGAATATTTTTAATTGATGCTTCGCTCCTTTTGATCGTAGCGTGATGTTATATAGCCTATAACTTTTTTTATTAAATAGAATATCCGAAACAAAAATAAGTTTAAAATAATATGTTGTTAATTATTTATTATTTGTATGTTGGTGCATAAAAGTAATTTATCATCTAAATAACAACATGTTATGCCTAATCTAACAATGAGTACGTTAACAAGCTGTTCGTGTTCTCATTAGAGAACTAAGTGAGCTGTAGACAATAAGTAGAGACTACTCATCGGAACGCTAAACCAATCTAAGATCATTTGTCACTATTATAGCGTTATAGTGCTGCTTGTGTACAGCTAGGCATACGAGCATACTTACTGACTGCAAAATTCTATTACTGATTTTAAGAAAATCTGTGTTTGATAAAACTCTTTAGAGGAAACGTTTATTTTTCACTTTTGTCTTAAATATATCAAGCATACGCGTAAGCATGTAGCTGTCAAAATAACCTATAAAACCCAATGCAGACAGACAGACAGACAATATTTACATCCATCGCCATTAAAATATGATGAAAACGGGAAAGTTTACAAAAAATACATTTGAAATGTATTTGTTAAAAGAGTAGGGAAGACGCCAACTTCCCGGTTAAAACTAAATTCTTCAAGCACCTTCAGTTCTTCTATAAAAATATATAATAAATTACCTGACTTACTAAAAAACGAAAATAACGACGTCATATTTACTATAATAAAACAGTTCTTATCTAGTAAATGTTACTATAGTATAAATGAATATTTTATCGATAATACATACCTACATAGGTTATACCAAATAACTCAAATTTAATTATATTGTATTTTTATATGATAATAAACTAAATGTCAATAACACATAGATGAAAGCGCTTCCTCCCTCCTATAGCCCCCAAGTTGCGTGCCCAACAGGGTCCATAACACTAGTTCTATAATTTGTAACATCTACATGTACATTATGGTGTTGCAATACATTATCGAGTATTGAGTATATCACCTACTAAGCTTAAATAGGCAGGCGATCTTCAAAATTTATTTTTTAATTTCCGTAAAATTATGCTGACTAGATATAAATCAGACCTAACGGAGTATACAACTATCGCCTATATGACATCTGCCTTACTAAGCAACTGACCCAGTTTGCGTCGCTCTAAATGTCAAGCCAGATGCGTGCCAAGTTTACAACAGCTTGATGCGTAACTGAACAATAACATAATGTCGAACTATTAAATGTCTTCTTGGACGTGTTCATTTTATTTAGCCTATTAAAAGAGACATTTTGTATGTTGCGATTTCATACTTACTGCTTAATGTTACTTAGCACATTTGTTTTGATATTGTAATATTTGTATTGTAGATTTCGATAAGTATAAATCTGTAGATTTGTGAATCATGAGGTGCCAGGATTTATGGAATCGTATTTTAGGTCATTGTATTATTGACGATAACTCTGTCAACTATCTCATGTATATGACTATTTTTGCCTTAAATAAATAAATAAAAAAACATTTGGTAAATCATGCGAAGGAACTTCAACCCAAGCTACGGTTGTGCGATTGTATTGCATTTTTACTCTACCGCCACCGCCGGTTTGTGATCGCGTAAATTATACCTAAATGTATTTATCAAATAATTATAGATAATTATGAATAATAGTTAAAAGAAAGTAGCGATAACTTTTTTTAGTTCTAAATTTTGGCTTAAACTCGTTTTCTTCTATATAATTTATTTTATTTGTAACCGAGAGCGTTTGACTTATCATATCTATTAGTTACGAATGTTACAATGAAGTCCTAGGTAGAGCACCTCCGTTCAAAGTCTAAGCCAAAGCCAAAGATTTAAATTACCTTGCATTTATATCTTTGGTTATACGTATCATCATCATCCTCTCAGTCAATACATAGTACTCTACTGCTGAAAAATATTCTCCGCACTAGGAAAAGGTTTCTCATGCACCCATTATCATACATATATTATTGAAGCCTTAGAAAATTAGACTCGTTGTGTGAATAAAGGTTACATTTTTAAAGCGAAGAACGTATTAAAAAATAGCATTTAACTAACAAACGTCACATCATATTTCATAGCTTTCAGAATGGAGCGCAATTTTTCGTCGGTACATTTTTTATTTTTATTCAGATAATTAATCTCTTCGTAACTGTAGGATAGGTTTGTTCGCTGTGTAGGTATCAATTAGTGCATCCTTTTTTATTTAAATTATTAAAATGTTGACCCGTATTTTCATTTCATTATTAAAATAAAGCAAATTTGAAGAAAGGAAGAAAGAAAAAGAAAATTTAAAAGAGAAAACTCTCAAATATATCTATGTTATTCTTGTAATTTAAAAGAATGATCGTGAAGGTTCAACTATAATAAATATACATACATACATTAAATGATTTCTGGTTTTTCACCGTTATGATGAGTTTATTATCACCTTAGATGTATAAGTGCCCGGAAGAGGGCCTATATACTGAATAAATGAGTATTATATCTTCAGGTTCCAGGATAGAAATAGGCTGTTTGTTGCTTTGATACGAGTAGCATAACCTGTTTTCATAAAATGGGATTAGTCCTGTAAAGTGGTCTCATAATTCATTGAGAGCTGTTATTAAACCTACGATTAGCAGCTTGTAGGCCAGCCGTGTAACGGTAAGACCAGTGAAATACATAGTTCCAGTAAATGGCCACTGCAATTACTATACCGATAATGGCACTGGAGTCCGAGGAGATTTTATATGTGCCGATTTCTTCCTGGACATTGATTTTAGTTATAAAAAGCTAAGGTGTTTAGGTCAATTCACTAATAACCTCATAAGAGCAGTAACTTTTTCTATGGACAACATCGATATCTAAAAAAAAACAGTGCCTCAGACAAATTGTTACAAGGAAGTATTTTTTCTTGTGATTTCGATTTTGGTCCCACCATGGAAAAAATTGTTAGTGAAGCGGAAGAACGAAAGGTAAGTAGCTTGTTAGGTACTAGGTAAAAATATTAATGCATGTACATCTTTGTTAAATCAAATATAAAAGTAGGAATTCAATTGATTACAGTAACTGACTTTGGTTAGTTTATTATTATGACATTGTCTTTTTGATTGATGTTGTCATTCGCCAAGAAACCGCACCTCCATCGCGCTATGACCATGCCATTTGACGGAGATAAAGGTATTATTATCATCCCAAGGATCTTATAAAGGAATGTCGTAGCCACGTCGTCGTTTATAAACGAAGTCACCCGCATAGGGTCCTGGCTGCATTTATCCAAGCAAGATCTTCATAACCAGCGCTCGGGGAAAGCGGGGAATTCCGCTTTTCTTAGTCACAATTGTTAGCTCAACAGCCAGCTTTCCTTTCTTTTATTCCTTCCAATCTTATTTAACTAGTTCTGCAATACCTGTTAGAAATAACAAACCGAGAATCTATACCCTTCGCGTGCCACAAAAAAATCCCTATTGTTTTCCATTGTTTTTCCGGTCTACCACGGGTAAGTGGAACGCGAAGGCATAAGATAGTATTATACTTGAAAAACCACAACTCTTTCAGTTGGGAATAGAACCTACGTCTGTGCGATATACAGTTATTTTTTTCTTCCAAATAGAACTAAATAAGAATAAGAATAAGAATGTATTTATTTGTCTCAAAGCAGATTACAGATACAACAGAATAGTATGAAGCTTAATATTGTAATAATTAAACATTAGTTTAGACTTTTTTACGATTTTTTTCAATTGCTTTTTGTCGTTAAACTATTTTGTTTTTTGAATTTGGTGGCAGAATCTATAAATTAAACTTTGTTGCATTTAATATAAGTATAATAATATACATTTCTAGCTGTCCCGCCGAACTTTGTACCACCTTTATATTGTTTTTCCGTGAATTGTTTCGATGTTTTAATAGTTATTTTGCTATTCGTGGCGGAGACAAGTTTAACAAATCAAAGATCATAAAAATCGGTCTAGCCATTCTTGACTTATAAATGGTGTAACTAACCAGACTTTGTATATAAAAATATTGATTATCTACCAGTCAACCTTGAGTTAATGTAAGATAATTGAGACGAATTATTAATTTTAAAAACAGTTGTTTCTATTTTAGTACGAATTGTAAAGCTGCTACGAAAATCTTACTAAGTACAATGAATAAAAGGAAGGCATTATTCCAGACAATAGGACTGCCATAGTGTAGGTATATTTTGTTTCAACGCTCTTTACTAGATGCCCGTTATAAAGGCGACATTATTATTTATATAACATTTTAATTAGGTTAGGTTTATTGTTTTCGTTGGGTATGTCTTAATACAAAGTACTTAATATCGGATCAAAGCATCACTTTAATTAATTACTGTCTGAATTGGCCAGTAGACGGCAGAGGTGCGGCTCCCTTCTGGTAGGTGAAATGTCTTGCATAGCATTACGGTACGTAGGCTTGAGTGTGTTGTGTTCATAAGCTGTCAATGCCGATGTTGCATGTTTCCAATGCATCCCAGAAATCGTTTTAATTATATTTCGGCCTGATTAGTAAGCCCAAGAAGAACAGTTTATGTCCGCGACTTTAGGCTTAAGCCAAAAAGAAATAAATCAATTCATGAAAAAGAAAAGGGGGATGAAAATATTTCATCAACATGTGTACCAAATTTAATCATCTAACCTGTCAGATTTAATGAATGAATATAATATTTAGTGCAAAACATCCTTCATAATTAAATACAGGGTTACATTGCAAAGGGGTGCCAAATCTTTAGGAGTGGCTCAGAATCAGTATCATAATCGAACTATGCAAAGAAAAAAAAAATTTTTTCACATTATTTCTTCCTATCCGCTGTTAAAAATCGTACGCGTGGATAATTCTTATTTCATTCATGAAAAAAATGTTCCGTATGTACACTGCGTAAGGTGCTCGTAGGCTCGCCGTACCTACTCCACAGAATACCTATTAAACTCCTACGCCTCTGATGAATGAGCGCGGTCATTTGAGGCTTTCGTAATCTCTCTATTGACTTTATTTTCATATATTTTAAAGTATTTTTTGTAACATACAATTATTAAAATAATAACGATGAAGACGCTTCTTTATAGTGTTCCCTGGATCTTAATTTTTTAAATTTGGCACCCCTTTGCAATGTAACCCTGTAAAGAGTAAAGATAATTTTTGGAATTAGCGTAATTTTTTGAAGCTACAGACGTACAATTTCTGTAGAGTAAAAAGATGTGATCAAACCAACATTTAAAAAAATATATGTGTAAAATGTGATTTTAAGTCTGTGTGCGATAGTTTGTAATATAAGTAGTTTAAAATGTAGCCTATTTGTTAGCTGCACTTTGTCTTTGTTGCAAGTAATGTTATAACTAGGTAATATCGTAAAATGTTTTAATGGCATCAAACTTTTTCATTGACGCTGATGGACTTGTATCATAAAATGAAAATACTTTCTGAGTAAAGACTTGCTTGCTACAAAGCTAATATAAGGTCACCGGTTTAAACAATTCTTTACAAAAATGTATTGAAAAATTGTGTTTTTCAGCGTTTACATTCAAATCTAAAATCTTCAAAATGTAGCATCTGTATGGATATTTTAGTCCGCTAGGGAGTTTTTCAAAATATCTTATTTACCAAAATAAGGAAAGATCTGTTACTAATGGAAAGCTCGCTCTGATTTAGCTGTCACACTCTTTTTCGAAAATGTCCTTCTTGATTGATTATTTTATTAAATTTTGTGAATGTATATTAAGTATGACTATTAATCTGAATAATTACCATAACCGTGGACATTAAATTTAATAACAATATGTGATCATTTTTTTGAATTTTTTTGCACTACAATGGCGAATCGTGAGTTCTTTTTTATAATGTATCATTTGTGTGTATGTATCTTTTGTGCAACTACAGATGATTTTTCTGTTTCTATTTCTAAGTCTTTAGACTTATGTATCCTGCATATTAATTAATTAATTAAAATTTCATTAGAATTGGTTTACACATTTCGTAGAATTTAATCTTATAAGTTTATGTAAGTTTTTACTATGTAAACGCTGATTTAGGCGCAAGTACAGTCAACTGATTATCAACCTATCACAAGATGTCAAATTTCCAAACGATTTTGAACTTCAAGTTCAAAACGTAGATCATAACTCTTAGAATTTTTATAGGTCTCGCTTTACTGCACTGGGTAATATCAATTGATAAAATTTGAGTTTTTGTGGTAAATTTAGTTTTTACTGTACATCAATGGAGACGCAGTCAATTTAAGACGCAATCAGTATGCAGAGTAGTGGCAGATGGACCTAAATCGACATCCACGCTAGACATATTGCACGACATGACTGACAGACTCGACTTGAATGGATTACATTATACCGCTAATTGTAGGTATAGGTAATGTTGTTGAAACATTATTACGAACGACCATATCAGTCGTAAAAAAGAAACGCTGGTGGGCGGGAAACGGCGACCTTGTTCAACTAATAGATAGTTTTGCAGGAGTAAACAAAAGCGATGGTGATTTTATGTTGGCGTTGACCTTTGTACTCCAGATTGCTGTGAGTTCATAGTTGTTAATTAGTTGTGTTGGTGATAATTGTTACGGGTCTATGGCAAGCCCGGTAAGTACATGCAAACATCAAACTTGATAGTAGTAGATACTCTTTATTGCATCAAACATATCATTTTTTTTAAAAGTTAGAATAATTTACAATGAGGCCTAATCGTCAAAAACGATCCTTTCCTGACAAACTCGATGCGAAACCTGAGTTTAAACTGAATGAATCAAAATACGGTAGAGCGTGAGTATGGTTGGAAAATGCCTGTTTATTTTTAAAAACTTTAATTGCAAAATTTAAAAAATAGTTAACTAAAATTACTGTCAATAAAAGGAGATATTATAAAGCCCTACTGCTCAAGACGTTACCGTAGATTCGGGTCGCACGAACATACGAAGTTGTCTAGCCGTATATTCGTGAGAGCCGAGGAGGTAAATACGGCCCTCCCTACGTGCAAGCTACTTCCCGAACTACCACTCATACCTTTTTCTAGAAATGCATTTGCATTATAAGCGAATTTGTATGTTTGTGGTAAATACTTTTTCATTATTTAAACCCTGTTCACAGAAATATTATAGGTACCAAAATACTAACTAATATATTTTATAATATGATATAACTAATAAATTTATCACAAGTTTTTTAATTTTTTATTTATGTTAGTGAAAATTAACTCTAATTCACATACGAAATCGCAAGAATCATAAACGAATTCTATATTACTATTTGGGATTTCGTATTCAAATTGGAATTCTAATACTCTAAAAATCAATCAATTAAAGGCCTTGCTCGTCTATTTCAGACGGTTTGATATAAATCAAATTGACAGTTTTAATTTTCTTTTGTTTATATTTTTCAATCCGCACTAAAGCTTTGACTAAACTGTTATCTCACATAGACTTGCCAGCGTAAGTATTTCCTCCAATTTATACCAAACCATATGTCTGATCCCGCATTCCTACTAAATTATTTGGGTACAAAGCTCTCTGGTAACATCAATCCGAGGCAGCGCCTTGAGAGGGATTGACTCGATTCTAAGTTGAAATTAACACGTGTGACTTGTGAGACAGCTTTACCACTCACCTCCGCTAACGAACAAGTTAATCCATGTCGCACAATCGCATTGACAAATACGATAAGTTTTCAGATAAAGTAGATAGATAGATATCTCTTTATTGTACACTTACAAAGAAGTTGCAATTTGTGTTTACAGAAAAGTGCACATTAATTTAGGCGGTCTTGTCGCTAAAAGCTATCTCTTGCAGACTAACTTTAGTACTTCGCATTTAAAAAATAAATTGAGTTGCATTGACCTTATAGTATTAAGGATTAATGAGAAATAAATGTTAAGCGATTTTAAAAACTCTGGAGGTTCTTAATTCGAAGAGCATACATAGGTATATACTTTTTAATTTGTTGGGGTCTAAGGGTACTAGAAAGTTATTTAAATGTTTTTGGCACATATTTATTTAAATTACTTTTCTACTATACAATACACTTTTTTAGCCTAGTTTATAAGAAGGTTTAACTAAAAAGAGGTGAAGGGCCAAATATGATACTGAGCCTCAGTCTCAAGGTACCTTTGAAACTTACGCGACTAACCAACATTAAATATCTGTTGAGAAAGTCGTTGAAAATTTAATAATTCGAGAGTTCCACAAGTTTGGGTTTAATAGTAAACATACCCCGGGTAATATTATAGAATGAACACGAATAGCTAAAGTCAGCGACAGTTTCCAAGAATTTTAAATTATTTGCATGACTTAAAGAACAAACGACAAAATTATTTTTAAAAAATGAGCTGTACTACTAGTGACGATTAATATATTTATATAGTTTACTCGATTAATTTATATAAACTATAAATATATGCAGTCACATGCTTATTTTGACGGAAACATCGAAGTGCTTGCATGCGAGGGAAAACTATACTATTCTCAAAAAGTTATTATGTTACATGTTAAAGCTTGGTTTAAAAAAGTCTAGAACAAAGCTTGAAACCACAGTATATAAATGGGCTAAAGCTATATAATAAATAAAAATATTTAAATAGGCTAATGTGTGTAACTAAATGTTGATGACGTGTTTCTATTTATTTAATTATTTGTTGTTTAGTATTGTCACACCGTAGAAAATACTGTTTATACAAGGTACAAATATCGCTAGCTTCTTATGTACTATTATAGACGACTTGTCGCTGATAAAATTAAACTTGACATAAAAAAGATCGAATCAAGCCCACGTCCTTACGCTATACGGGAGACTGCATTCCAACTATTCATCTTCGATTTATGTTTAATTTTTTATAAAATATATGAGCGGCGTTGGCAAACGCAGTTTCACAAGTAATAGAATTAAATATATCTGTCTACGAGGCGCTGCAGTATAAGGGAAAGAGATGGCGAAAAGCTTTTTTTCTTCGTAAAAAACTTCTATATTTATTTGAAATGTCGCATGACGTCACGCTTTGGTATAATTTTTACTTAGAAGTGACGTCACGAGGGGACTCCCGAACTTTGACGCGCTTTATCTTTGTCATTTTTTGGTTGATTGAAAAAAGAAAAAAACCGGCCAAGTGCGAGTCGGACTCGCGCACCGAGGGTTCCGTACAAACCTGCAAGGTTTACAAAGTTCGTTCATTACGACAATCGAGTCATAACTATGGTATTTTTGATTATTTTTTTTCACGGGTTAAAGGCAATTAGATCTAAGTATTTGATATGAATTTCAACTTGATAGCTCTACGCGTTCATGAGGAAAAAAGTAATAAGTTTATATTTATTAAAAAATATATATTTTGTAATGTAACTAAAAATTTAAGGTTTTCGGAATTTTTCCTTTATGTGTGCTATAAAACGTTGCTTCGTGCCAAATTTCAAGATTCTAGGTCGACTGGAAGTACCCTTTAGGTTTTGATTCCCTTGCGAGTACTTGCGAGTTTCAAAATATGCAGCTTAAATTGCTGTTTCTTTTGATTGCGTTGACATAGAAGTTTGATTTTGTTACAGCTTAAAGGTATTATAGACCTGAGTATTTGGTATGAATTTCAATTTAATACCTCTACGCGTTTATGAGGAAATGGGTAGTAAGGTTAAAATTATTTAAAAAAAATATATTATGTGATGTAACTAAAAATTTATAGTTTTCGTAATTTTTCCTTTATCTATGCTATAAGACGTTGCTTCGTACCAAATTTCAAGATTCTGAGTTCACGGGAAGCACCCTGTAGGTTTTGATTCCCTTGCAAGTGTCGAAAATTTGCGGCATAAACGGCTGTACCTTTTGATTGCGTTGGCTTAGAAGTTTGATTTTTTCACAGCTTCAAGGGACAGTAGACCTGAGTAATTGATATAAATTTCAGCTTCATACCTCCACGCGTTCCTGAGAAAAAGGGTCTTGACAGACGGACGGACGGACGGACAGACGGACAACAAAGTGATCCTATAAGGGTTCCGTTTTTTTCCTTTTGAGGTACGGAACCCTAAAAACAAGTGTCCATTATTTTTTGATAATCTAACTGACGGACTAAATAGAATTTCATTTTCTTTACCCAGTCGGCATCCCTATTGAAGCGGAAATGCAAAACTAGAGGTATGATAATGAATTGGATTTGTTAAAGAACTAACAACCAACAGTTTAAGAACTAACAACATGTCGGATTGATGTAAATTAAGAAAATTATTCAAACTTATAATTATTGATTAAACTTCTTTGTTAACGTGATTTTTTATTATTTTGCTTAAAGCAGCCATTTAGCTGTAAGAGGGGTTGGACACCTACTCTAACAAAAAAAATGCACTTCAAAGGTTAATATTACGCAATCGTATCCCTGAATCAAATAGTGGTGTTCACACACCCAATATACAGGGTTACCAGCATTGAAATCTAAAAAAAAAAAAACTTCTACATACAAACTGATGTCAGCTGGTGGCGGTTTAGCATGGGAAAGTAATTTTTCTTTTTTACGATTTCAATGTTGTTCCCATAGAAAAAAATGTTGTATTTAAGCACCAGAATCAATAACCCTGTATATATTTTTAAATAGCATATTATTGGATGGACGAGCCAAAAAAATATTCACCCCCACTGAACGAATAGGAAAGTATTTTTTTTTAGATTTAATTCTACTACTTACTTTTTCAGGGTGATTAATACCCATGTGTCTGAGCAAAGCCGCAAACTGACAGACATACATACACACAGACGGTCATGACAAAAATATAAGGGTTCCGTTAAAAAAATGGGTTTATAAATTCTGATTTAATTAAGACAGTCTGGAGTTTAAGATTTTGCGTAAGGACGGCGATATTGATGTACACTACTACTCTAGTTGTATCTGAATAATCAGATAAATGCAACGTCAACACATCGGCGCAAATGGGTTAACCACCCCGAATTAATACTGCGACGCAATGGCGACAGTCGTCAGCGCATCTGTGGCCAATCTCCTAGCCTTGATTAGGCGGCAGGCGAATACAAACTCTGAACAGGCCACTCGACACATTTCGTTCCTTATGGTACTGTGCTAAAGAGAAATGCGGTTATCAAAGAGCATTGACGAACAGTTTTTAGCTTATGAAAATAAAAATCTGCTTTGACTTTGATTTTGGCATGAACAGATAGATACGTGATGAAGATATTTGTTGTCTCCCAGCAATTAGGTCTAGTAGTGATATATTAAGAAATATTAATAGCTATTGGGTTAATGGCCTATATAAACACCTGTCAATGTTGTTGTCAATAAAGGGATTTTAATCACAAATTCGCCTGATTGTACATAACTGTATCTTGTTTGTAATAACCTTTAATGTTTTTGTGCAATAAAGTGTCTATCTATCTATCTATCAAATCGAAGTTCAAAATATGAAAAGATTTTAATTAGTTAAGAAATGTCCTAATTTAGTTTAACCGTTATTGCTACAACTCAAAAAAAGAGTATCTACATGTGATGGATTTAATTTATGAATTGCTCTCTGCCAGTCACTCAATCTTTAGGTCATGCTAAGCTTTGAACTTGATAATGAATTATTGATAGGTGTCAAATAATATTGGTTTTGTGATCAGTTTTATCTGGGTTTATGCAACAATAAGGTCATAATATTGCGACTATAATAGTTGTTTAAATTGATATTTTTAAAACT
The DNA here is from genome assembly GCA_963576865.1 of Anania hortulata. Classification (NCBI taxonomy): domain Eukaryota; kingdom Metazoa; phylum Arthropoda; class Insecta; order Lepidoptera; family Crambidae; genus Anania; species Anania hortulata. Next base: position 12,324,419 of record OY756396.1, on the reverse strand, counting down.
GTTGTGATATACATTTATTATTGCTGTGCCTTTATTTGAAAAGTAAAGCTCCACCCTTTTGTTATAAAAATACCTTCTGATATTTTATCACAATATGTTTTCAGAAAATAACTATTAAAATATGGCTGTGGGATGTCAAAAGATAATCCGCACGAGTAAAGCCGCAGGCGTCCGTTAGTTAAAATAATTAAAATGACAAATTGGAGGTGCGCCGCCTGCGCTTGATGGCAACTAGCGAGCTGCGATTATAATGCTCCCATCATCAGAATGGCTGCTTCTTTCACAAAATACGATATTAAATCCTACACGATATTTTAATTCGATAAAAACTGTAATTGAGGCCGTAAATTTTAATGTGTAACGTTATTAAAAGCGATAAATTCCGCCGTAGGGCGCACTCGTAACGTTATTACGATAAATTCCATCGTTAATTATAATATTATTTTGTGTGATAGGAAACAAACAAGTAATTTTAGGAAATTAAGTATAAAAACAACGTGTAACATTTTACTTTCAGCGATGTTTCAGGATATGGTTGTGCATAAGCAAAGTGTTTTAGTGTCATAGTAGTTCAAGAAATTTAATAAAATCAGGGGTAATAATTCGTTTGAACATTGGTAGTTATACCTTGAGGCGTCTAGATGAACATACTAAAAGTCATACAGAACATACAAAACATACTTAACGTATTAATCGTAAAGTAAAAAATAATAAAACTACCTGCAAATGACCTTTGATCTTACCTAGCACTGATAATGGACTGTACCAACAATAATTGATATTGATATTACAATACAATTGTATTTAACGGACGTTTCCAAAGATATTATTTATAATAATAAAAATGTATGTACACTATAGGAATAAACGACTTTATAAAAAATTACATACACTTTGTAAATATTTTTGAACATTAATTTAGCGTTTAGTTCAAAGAGGTTGATTTTACATCAACGGTTCAGTCTCTTAACAGATTTAATCATCGAGTCAAAATTTAACGTTGAAATATTAATATTTATCAACCGACACTGATTGGTCCTTGAACTTGCATATAATTTATGATTTATATGCGGATGACATCGACTAATGAATATGGATAGTTTCATTAATAAATAATTCGGAAAAGTTAAAGAGTACGTATTTGGTCAATAAAACAATGTCTTGATTTATGCTTGTTGGGTCTTGACTGTTGTGTAAAATAGACAAGGACAACCTAAAAAGACTACGTACCTATTACAATGTGTTTTTGAGATTTGTATTAGTAGGCATTTTTGGAACTAATTTCCATTGACCAATTTGGTAACTATAGTTGTATTTGGTCAGCTCCTATAATGTTTTTTTGTATGAGTATCGTAGACGCAGTGTTGTGTCGTATTGTTTTTAAACTATACAACGTGTTCCTTTTAATTTCCCATAAATTGAGGATACATGGGGCACACTAAAAGTTTTGCACTTCTAGCTAATCGGAACTATTTGAATTTCGAATGTTATATTTTTTTAAACGTTGCAATCTTCTTAGTAATAAAAAAAACAATTGGCGGGAAATTATTTGTCAATTGTTTTTTATCACACATCAAAGTTTTACATACGCAACGAAAATGGAATTAAGTCGAAAAGATTTTAGAGCAATTTAAAAAGTTCTCTCTCTCCGCAAGACTGTGCCGCTCGTCTTCAAAATGCTTTTGGGAGAGAAGCACCTTGTTTGAGCACCGTGAGGCGATGGTTTGCTGAATTTGAGAGAGGTCGAGTTTCTTTACATGACGAATTTCTTCAACTGCCGTCAACGAAAATAATATGGCTACTGTTAAGCGGCTAATTGAAGAAAACCCGCGGATTACCTATGAGACATTTCGAGGACTATTGGGGATTGGTATGAGCCAAATTCAGAAAATTTTACACGTAGAATTAAAAGTTCGGAAACTTTGCTGTCGTTGGATCCCTCATGAACTGACAGCGGAGCAGAAGCGGGCTCGCGTGGAATGGTGCTCACAGATGCTACTGAAGTACGACCACGGACATTCTAATGCTGTTTATGACATTGTCACAGGAGACGAAACGTGGATTTATTGTTTTGAACCCGAAAAAAAACAGCAATCTTGTGAATGGGTGTTTGAAAATGAGAACAGGCCAAAAAGAGAGGCAGGCGAGAAACGTTGGTGAAAAAATGATCGCGTTTTTTTTCTCAGCTACGGGTCCAATCTGTACAATTCCACTTGAAGATCAAAAGAGTGTTAATGCCGGAAAATCTGCTTTTGGCTTTTGAGTGACCGACTACAGTACGACGGCGTAAGGCACGCTTCCGTCTAGAAACATGTACAATGATTGTTGTCGTTATATCTCACGGTATTCTGTGTCAATCCTACTAACCAGTGCATAAACACCGTGATTTGCCAATTAAAATGTAAGTTGTGTTTCACAAGGCGTGAACAATAATTGGTACGCTTGTTTCGTTGAAAGAAAATCAAGTATTTTTTAATGAACAAACTTGATTAAAAATCCGTCCCAAGCCCAACACCACCGCTAGCCGGGTGCTTTAGGCCGAGTGCCTTCTTGCACTCTTCGGCCAGCCTGGTGAAGCTGTAAAAGCCATGAGTCAAAATCATGGGTCCAAAAAAAACTTGCTTTTGATTGTTGATCACAGGATATAAATTTAATCTTTTTGCTTGAGTTTTAACTCCCACTAGATGATGAAATACAAAGGTCTCTATTAGTTAAAAGGGTTATCTACCCTTTTACCGTTTTTATTATACTGTCAAAGAGTATATTTGTAATGTATGGCTATAATTGTTGTTGGCATTTGACATGTTAATATGCCTCATAAACATATATGCCTTTGTCTCGAGTAACTAATCATGTATGCTCTTAAAAGAGTCCTTGGTTAATGGCGCGATGAATTAACTAGTGATGTTGCTTAATCTGTGTAGGAGTAACTATGAGACGCTGCGTTGGGAGTTGCGACACAAGTCAAACTTCATCAGGCATTGTTCGAGCCATGGAGTTATGTATTTAAACAAACATATGCATTATGTTTGTGTTGTTTATTGTGTGCGTTATGTTGTTGACGACCTCCGTAGCCGAGAGGCGAGCATACCGGACTTGGTGTCGCTATCTCTGAGGTCCCGGGTTCTATTCCCGGTCGATCAATGTAGAAAAATAACTTTTCTGTATTGTCTCGGGTCTGGGTGTTGTGGTACCGTCGCTGTTTCTGATTTCTGTAACACAAGTACCTAGGCTACTTACCATAGGATCAGAGCAATGTATGTGATGTTGTCCGATATTTATTTTTATTTTTTTATGTTTGTGTATTATGCGTGTACCTACTGCACAATTGACACAAGTAATTTAAAATGATATCCTGGGTTTTGTAATGGAACAATATTTTTTTAACCCGTTGAGTTGAAATATATTTATGTGTAGTAATGTATTAAATAGAATTAGTGTTGATTAGACTTACCATTTGGACAACTGAACAGATTTCCCTGAAACAAAAAATATATTATTAATCTCAATTATTTAACTCTATAATGAAAAATATGTATTAAACTTTTTACTACATAAACTTTTTGGGCCACTATCGGTCCATTATTAATATATAATCGGTCAATAGATCAGCGATGTATATTGTAATGAAAACTGTAACACAACTTAAGCAAACTGTTCCGTAGGTAACTGATTAGCTAAAGCGTGTCATAAAGCGAAACATTATGTAAGTACGGTAGTTGTATGGTCATAAAAGTAACACTACCGAGTTAACGCTACCTCATTAACCGTCATAGAAAATTTATTGCATAACTGAACTTTTAAGTTCTATAAAATATAAATAGCTATATTTCTGTCATAGTAACCATTGTATCAAATGAAGTGTTTGTTTAGAGAGCATTGGCAACCGCTGAATCCGTGTCGCGTTCATTCGATTATGCAATTACGTTGGAACCAAAACCGATATACTATCTGAAACAATTTTTTACTCTAACACAATAAAAGTATCTGAAAATCAGTAAGTAAACAACTCAGATTGGAACCAATAGTTAGTTACGAGACCTTGACAATAACTTCATTTTTATAGAATGGACAAATTGCTAACTATTCTTTGTTTAGAGAATATTTTCTATAACATTGGCTAAATTAGTACATTCAATTTTTATCATGATATTATTCGAAAGCAAAGAAAAGTGTATTATATTTAGTACTGCATTATTTAACGCATTTTTTTGTTACTTTAGTGCTTTGTCCAGAATAGTAGCACCATCATATTTAGCTTAGTTAATTTCACTGCAGCTAACTAACATACCCACATCTTTCATAATGAAAACCACTGATCCCGACTTGATCATTGGCGATTTTATATCGACGCTACCATTTACTTTGCTTATCTAAATGCTCGATTTGACTTGTTCATATTGTGTTGCAATGAATATCGTTAAATCATAAACATATATCAGTTATTTCACGGTGTAATTCGATTGTAGCGCCGTGCCCGATTAGACCGGGCAGCGTACTGCGCGGTCACGGCCTGCGACTGTCCTCGGTAACTCACTTTCCCCTAGTTTGGCAAGCCATTTCGAATAGACGTAGAGCTGCACTAAATATTTCGGTTCATTTATTTCTGTTATTTTAAATTTTTAGGGATATGCACTAAGCCCCGTTGGACAGTCGAAAAAATATGATTATTATTTTCGATTTTAATGTGTCGATTGAAAAAATTGGCAAAGCCTTAAATTCTTTCCCTTGTTAGGTTGTAGAGTCGATGATGATCGACGGCTGTTCGGGTAGTACAGTTCTCCAATGAAAACCACACAATGGTACCTACGTACAGCATGAAACGACTACAGCTTCAAATGATGGAAGACTTGCTGAAGGAAGGCTGAACTGATGTTAATAATTATAATAATCTCCAATCTTGGTAAAATATCTCTCTCTTAGAATCTGCATCTTGCAATAAAATGATACTAGCTCTTGGTCTAAAACGTTTCAAACTGTCACAACCGAGCCGTTTTATATCAATTTCTGAATGGAAAACTGTAGTCCGGACCTGCTGTGGTCCGCTGTCCAGTTATGTGGTCGAAACTTAATCATAACACGGCCATGTTTTCGTTTCACTGAAACCATGAATAGGATTTGGAACGGTTTACAATAATGTTTTATTCTATCCACAGTCACTTTTTGGGTTCCGTACCCAAAGGGTAAAAACGGGACCCTACTACTAAGACTTCGCTGTTTGTCCGTCCGTCTGTCTGTCACCAGGCTGTATCTCAATAACCGCGATAGCTAGACATTTTTACAAATTATGTATTTCTGTTGGCGCTATAACAACAAATACTAAAAACTAAATAAAATAAATATTTGGGGGGCTCCCATACAACTAACGCAATTTTTTCGCCGTTTTTTGCTCGATATTAATAACGTGAACAGGTAGACGCATGAAATATTCACAGAATATTATAGATAATGGTACGGAACCCTCTGTGCGCGAGTCCGACTCGCACTAGACCGTTTTTTTTTGTTCATTATCCGCAATTTTTAAAATATATTTTTTGCTATAGATACAATAACTACGCGAGGGTTAAGACTTGTTGGTCGATTTAAATATTAAGATACAAGTAAAATGTAATACCAAAATGGAAAAAGGAAGTACTACAATATGAAACAATATTAAGTAGAACCTATTTATACCTATTAAAATGAAAACAACGTTCACTGCTCGCTGGGAAACTTGATGTATTATATGCATCGCGGAATCAACAGATTTAGTTATGTGATTGCCATTGTGTATCGATGAGAACAAACACTGTATGTTTTTCTACAATATTTTGTGCCGCGACTTGTTATGCGATTGAGTTTTACTTCCTGATTTGAACAATAGTTTGAACTGCCTTAATGTAAATACTTTGTGCCTTGAATTTATCTGAATGACTAGCATCATACAACAAGCTACAAGTTTTCCGTACAAATTAATTAATCTTGAAGAAATTACGAATTATACAACGCAACGAAGAAAATTGGTATCTACAAACTTGCGCAAAAACCGTCTGATACTTTCGAGAAACTATCCTCTTCATCGGGAAAAACAGGCTAAAGACCACGTTGCTAAAGGTTAACACGGTGGTCGGACCTACTAGTAGGACCTAGGTCCCTCGGAAATGCCGAGCATGCCTTACTTGGCGTCGCCATCTCTGAGATCCCGGGTTTGATTCCCGGTACAGACTTATCGAGGCTCTCTAAAACTAAAATACATTTTCATTTACCTCAACTTTATAATTATAACACAACACACAATATACATTTATTTGTACCGTGGTCTCATGCGACCAACCAGCATCCATTAAGTTGTGATAAATTGCTATTTTGGTAGCTATGCATAATTAATACAGATCAAATTAAACGTAGGTATTTATGTTACTTACAAAAGCCTATTGCCCTTAGAATTTATTTCTGTAATAACACAATTAGATGTCTTTGATCTCGCTTCTTATGTTAGTATGTAAATGTTTATCTCGGTAGGTAATTGAGAATCATTAAAATAAGTTTATATTCCACGATATTTATTCGTGTCTTCTTCTTCATAAATATTAATTTTTCACTTTCATGAAAACTTTAATGTTGTGTAATGTGATGCCGTAATGAGCAATTAGCTACCATAATAACGAAGCTTAAAATTCCTTGCGGCATTGACACATTACGCGAATAAAATTTTATTTTAATCACGGCCGGCGGTAATTACTTTATCATTTTATTAAGAACCATGTCATTCAGGGTAATGAGTTCATAAATCTAGTAAAATTAATTCCCGCGTTGTTCACTTTTATGGTTCCGCGTTAATAGGTTAAGGGTCATTTCTTGTAAATAAAAAAGACTATTGAAACACAGAATAACGCGTGTTAATAAGATCCGTTTCAAAGCCCTTTGATAACGGATTAACAACAGCTGATAAAGCACTAAAGGGGATCCATTAATTACGTCACACGTTAAGGATGTTCAAAATCTAATATTTATCTAAGTACCTAGTAAAACCAGCCGATTGAACTTAAAAACACTCTATCTGTGATTAAACTCTTTTATTGGCGAGTTTACACTAGCTCTACAAATGCCAGGAGCCCACAAAATATTTGACGTCGCACTACGGAGGACACATGTGTGACCAGCTGTAACAAGAAAAAATCTTTATCAAAAAATCATGAAATTCGTGTGACGTTATTTATGGATGGCCTCTGATGCTAAATCGTATGGTATCACGTGGTTTTTCGGTTGATTATTTGCTATCGAACTGTTCTGCATTGGGGCCTGATCAGACGTCGACCCGATTGTGTGTAGTGGCGCCGTAATTCGCCTTAAACGCATAGGGTTTAATTCCCGGTTCGGGTTGGTTCAGAAAAATATCTTTCTGGGAGACATCCCTGGTAAAATAAATCACCTGTGTCTCTTAACATGGATGTTAATTCCTTATTTCGAGAGTAGAGCCCTCAAGTTTAGGCATATTTGATTTGTTTTGACTAGTAATGAGACTATGACATACAAGATCGTGTTTTATAGTTATTTAAATTATAATGTTGAGATAGTTACTCTACTTATTTGGTTGTGGACTCAAATATAGAATAACAAAAATACATGTTTGCCTAAACCACACAGCTGAAGAATCACACGTAGTACTCGTATGTTTTTCACATGTCAGATACTGACTGATTGCATTTGCAATTGGTAAAATGGAATAACTGCACAATGCATTGCGAAACTACGCCCGCGCAATAATAGTTTAATAATCCGTCCGTTTGTTTGTTTTCCATACAATGCGATACGCTAATATGATTGAGAGACGGGACCGAGGTGAGGAGAACATCCGCTTCCAAACAAAAGCCTGATTAAACGGAACTGTAACTTTATTTCGTTACAACAATTAAAACAAGTTTCAAGGATGACATTTCAGTTGAAAAATTTCGACTGTTTCAGGTTGGAATTAATAGTTGTTTCATCGTAATTATAAATACTAATACGTATGCACCAGATAAATACTACATTGTGTACTACTTGTGATGTAGAATTAAAAGTAGTTTAGTATCTGAATTTTCTAAAAGAATTTAATTGCCAAACATATCACAAAACTACTCTCTGTACCTATATGACACTCTACACTGTATGCACTCTTGTATGACAAAATCGCTACGCAAAAGTCAAATAAATGAGTCAGCTATTGTGTAGAAGTCAGTACTTTTGAAAATTAATTTTTGATGCTGACGGTACCTGAAAATATTTTTTGCCAAGTGAATCTCCCAGTACGCCCATATTATTTAAAATAATTGGAGAATATCGTTTTTTAAATTAATTTAAAACGGCAATCGAACCACCGCACATATTTATGACTCGTTGTTTTGTCTTAAAGCCTTTGCGTTTGTGGTAGGCCATGGCCACCATAAACTTTAAAAGTACTTTCTTCTATTTATTTTATTTGTTACTTTAGAGGTCTTTTAAATGAAAATTTCAGTGGCAGTTCTGTATTCTGTAGATGTTTCGAATTTAGTCATACTTCAAGTGACGTCATGTGGAATTTTTCTTTAAGAAATATGCACCGGTAGCTCTGCATATTTTGCTCTTGCAGGAAAGAATAGTAGGAAGGGCATTTAAATTTATGTCGTAGTCTATAGAGAGAATACGTCTTGTTATTGATGAGGAGGTGAGGTGAGATTTATGATTCTTCTTATTGTTTGTACCTAAATTTAAACAGTTTTTCATCATCATCATCATTTGAGCCACCGGACGTCCACTGCTGAACATAGGCCACCCCGAATGACTACGGATTGGTCGGTTGGAAGTTTTTATTTAAAAAAGCTGTTGAGTTGACTAATAAATAAATAAAAGTACCTAGAAATAACTTGTACTATAGGGTCAACATTGAAATCATGAAATGTTTGCTGTTCCGTACAATATTATTGAAGCAGAGGTTTACTTTGTATGAAACAAAAATATGCGATTTCAATGTTGACCTCATAAAGAAAGTTCTTTGTATTGATAAACACATTCGACTCCTTTTAGCAACTGTTTTAAAAGTAATCCTGTTTACCTAAATCACTCTATCGCAAGGTTTTTTAAAATCAATTAATGTTGATAAAGAATCTTACCTCTGTACTAGTGGGTGTGGCAGCCAGCAGGAGCACGACGGCACAGAGTGCCGCCGGACACCTTATCAACATCGTAAATCTGCGGACAAAATGTACCCATTAGCTTTCGTTGGACGGCTTTAGATCGCGCCCAAAAGGGACACTTGACTAAACAGATAAAACGGCTTAACAATAGTTACGTTAAACACTTGTTAAAATTATACTGGATTCTATATTCCCTTTGAAAGTTTCAAGTCATAGAAATACAAGCTTAAATATGTTTATCCATCTGTAAAGCGATTTAGTTAATGCCTAACTTAGATGAAATAAATAAAAGCATTCAGTTACTTGATTGCTTGGTGTTGGCTGATGTTATTTTATATTACTCATATTTTTGATTTCGAACACAAAGTTATAACTCAACTGTCTATTATTTTGACTCTGCAGGGTTTATTTTTTGGCAGTTTAGACTTACTTATTTGTTCAGACGTTAAAAGCGTTGAAGTTAGAGTACGATTTTCTGCCTCATTTGATCCAAAGTTCCTTTGAGCCAGAAAGATCTACTTTGGCATAGTTTTAATATGTCAAAGTCGACGTCAGATACATTGTTTGGAAGTTAGTTAATAGACAGAAAGACGGACTGGCGGTTTGGTGAAAGAAACTTCACAAAGCGTGATCAAAGTTTTCAGCTTTTCGAATGCTTTGTGTACTTGGTGTAAAGGTAATAATGATTCAGTATATTACAATTAAATCATTGGCTTTCCATTTAAACACGATATTATTAAAAAGCCCAAGCTATTCAAGAAATAAGTTGATTTGATCTAACCTAATCAAACAAAACAATTATTTAGTTAGTTATATACCTACACTCTTAATTAGTTATACTGTCTTACATTCGCATGTCACAATCGTTTTGTTGCCCCTAACTCAGGCAGCATTGTTGCAGAAATGCATCATGTATTGTTGTTAACTTATCTCCTTATAATAATATAACATGTATATTAAGCTTTAGTTATAAGCGTATCTACATCATATAATTTTTGGGCACATTTGGTCTATTATCCTTATTTCTTAATTTAAGTAATCTATTGTAATGACTGTTTCGTGCCAAAATAAACAGAAATAAAATTGTTAATAATAAACATAATAAAAAATATGGTCTGATGATTGATATATAGGTTGTGTGCAAGCAGCGATTGTTACTATAAAAATGGATCTTAATTTTTTCTGGTTGGAAAAGCAAAATAATCTATAAGAATTGATTACAATACAAATGAACATCAATACGTTTATTCATACATTATATCAGGTTGCTAATAATTAGCAAAAGTATACACTTAAAAATTAAGTGTCCTCTCTGATTATTAGAGTTAAGTAAAAATAAATATAGACCCGAACGTAATATATTACGTTTGACTCTATTTATTTTATTTCAATATTTATTATTAGCATCAGATTATTTTTTTCTGTCAAAGTTTTAAAGAAGTTGTTTCGTGAAGAACGTTAATAATACGTTTTCTAAGAATTAAGAAGAGAACCATTTACATGTCTTATGATGTCTTAAACGAAAATCTTTCTAGATCTGACTTAAGGCAAAGAACGAGGTGCACCCATTAATAACAGACTTCCCTCCTTCTCGCTGTCTTATTGCGATGTTTGAGCACTCTTTACTTAATTAAAACGAGTTCTAAACGAGAAAAACACCTCGTTAGTTTAATAAAGAGGAGGCAAACGTTTATTAGAAAATTCTCTGAAGGATAATTACAAGCTGATAGACAACAGCTTGAGTAGTGCACCGACTTTAACAATTTGACACCCCAATTAAGGGTCTTGTCCAAAATTGGACAATAATATGTTATTCATCACCATACTTCATCTTTTTCGTTCTTTTTGTTTTTTGTTGTCACAGTTGTCAGAATATGTTATATTATGTTGTTGTCACACATATCACAAATTACCTTGATAAACTTTATTTATTAAATGCCATGAACTCGAAAGCATTGAATTAATATTTCAGTCAATTTGTTTAACAACCACGTTTTGTCAGATTACTTTTTGTAAGTTTAAAACCGCAGATAAATAGAAATCGTATTTGAAGGGAAACAATACTATTGCATAGTGCTGTTTCATAATCTCTCAGGGATACGTAGCTCGGGGCGTTTTGTCGTCACGTGCGATCGGAATGGGCGAGTGGAAGCCGAATCGCTCGGACCGAATTGGGGCGAGGGCGACGCTAAACATTCTTTTAAAGGCGTTTACACATAACGAGGTTTATCATTAAAAACTTTAAATCCTTCACGTCCAACAACAACGTCTCTGCTGAACTGTGTCATAACACCTTGCTTGCTTTCCGTTTTTCCCATCCAGTGTACCTCAGTAAGCTAGTATTAGGTCGCCAATAACTAAGTCTCATGTCCATTACTGAAGCTCGTGGAATTCGGAAATGGAATTTTAGGTGTTCTAACTGTCATCACCTCTGTTTTTCTCACTTGCACTTCGGTAACGGTATCCCTAGAGAGTCTTACTTGCATTTTTATTTTAATTTTCATTGTTTCCATACTTTTCCCAGGTTTTCGTTTAGTGGTTTCCACTCAAGAATGAAATTATAGCGTTTTAGGAATACGCGGCGATGATCCTGAATGTAAAAAGTGGTGTAAGAAGGATGTGCAATTAATTGAGACCCATAATATACAGGGTTACATTGCAAAGGGGTGCCAAATCTTAAGGAGTGGCTCAGAATCAGTGTCTTAATCAAACTATGCAAAGAACAAAGATTTAAAAAAAAAAATTTAATTATTCCTATCCTCCATTCAAAGTCGTACGCGTGGAAAATTTAACTCATTCATGAAAAAGTGCACCGTATGTGCACTGCGTAAGATCCTTGTTGGCTCGCTGTACCTACGTCTCTGATGAATAACGCGCGGCTTTCGTAGTCTCTCTTGATTTAATTGTCTTTATTTTCGGATATTTTAAATTTTTTTCGTATCATACGATTATTAAAACTAATAACGATTAAGACGCTTCTTTATATTGTTCCCTAGATCTTATTTTTTAAATGTGCCACCCCTTTGCAATGTAACCCTGTATTTTGGCTATAAAAATACGACAAAAAACGACACACGACAAACGTGCGTAGAGCAGCTTGGGCTGTACATATTTTGTCTATACATTATGATGAGGGGTGATTTGGTCAGTATATTAAACCTGGATGGGCTTTTTTAATATCATGATCAGTTTATTAAATATGACTTAATTTATACAATTTTAGTGCTTTCAAAATTGTACAGAAAATGACAGTAGATCTATAGCATTGCTGAAGTACTGGAATAAGTTTTTATGATTAAGGTGGTGAGACCCAATTTGTTTCCTTTGATGCTGTGTTAGCTATTCACAAGGGGAAGTATCGCTGACAGTCCGTTAAATGATTTGACAACCTGCCCAGAGAAGAGCGCAGTTAACCTTAGTCCTGTCGTTGACACCTATAGCCAGGCTGGTTCGGTAGGTATCAGCAGAGACAGGTGGTAGTTTCTACCTTTTTTTCTTACTTCTTAATACCTTGATAATACCTAGCGTATTTCGTCCCAGACAACACCTGCCGTCGTCGGGTTATAATAACCTCATTTCAATGGCACTGTTTTTAACCGACATCAAAAACGGAGCATGTTTTATGTTCGGCTGTGTTTTTTTATGTATGTTCACTGATATTTCGTTAATTATTAACAAAATATTTTTTTTTGTGTACAATAGTATACTACTCAAGGTGGTCCTATTTCACCAAGTTGGGAATGTCAGGAAAATCATTGAAAATCCTCAAACATTATAGACACGTAGTATTTGTTAACGTTTAATAAATTATTTAGGTATTTTCGTCTAGAAGTTATCATATTGAAATTAAAGCTATCATATTGAAAGAATAAAAACTAAAGCTCTCTGTGGCCGGCAGGCACCGACTCTAAAAATAACAGATTAGGTTAATAGAATAGGATTATATATTTTTGTAAAATAATTTTTTTTGCTTCTTTTTTTTTAAGTCAGTTTCATTTTTTATTATATATATATAGTTACACCTTATTATTTATCGGGTACTGCGATACTTAGTTATTCTACCAAACTAAAAGTAGTTGTGTGTAAAGACCCAAAAAATTCTGCTTTAGTTTTACAACTGTCGTGACTGCAACTGTTTTGTTGGTGGCGATTACAGCGGTTACCCTAATAGGCGTGACTGCCACAAAATAACGAACTAGTGATTTTTTATAATTGACAAAAATAATGGTTGCACAATTTTAATTGGAGTAATTCTGTTTGTGCGCTATTAAACGTTTTTTTAGTTTGATATAATATGTTTTTTTGGCGAAAGTGCGGCGTTTAGAATTGGTATTGAAGGAGAATTTCATTCCATTAGAGTTATATTTGAATAGGCATATTAACATTGTAATGGCATGCACATATTCTCAACGAAGGCAGCGTTTTCCAAATGGGCAGACAATGGAGTAGTCATAAAACTACTTTTGGCATGGTCTAGTTATGAAATTAATTTACTTGCCCACTTATGGTGTGCCAGTCTACATAACTTGGCAAACGGCGTAATAATAAAATAAAGAAATAAATACAAATCACTGTAACTATTTATTATTTCAAAAATTATCTACTTATTACTTATTAGCGGCTTTTTGCAAGAGGTTTTTAGGGAAGCGATATCCAATTAATTTTTTTGGGAACTTCCTCAAGTTTAGCTGCTATTGCTAACAATAAAAAACACATATTAACAATTTATTAGTAATTGCGTGCTAAAATGATGTCACGACTGTAAAGAATCTTAACAACCAAAGATGGTTCATAATAATAAGGCACGCCGCCATTTACGTTGTCTGAGCACGTCATGATAATGATACAAGAAATAAAATTAAACTAAATTTAACTTAACTTCTGACTTACACTGAAATCAAAAGAAGCTGTTAATGTCGATTTCCAAATAATATAATTCAAAATCAATATCATCGACAGATGACGACTACTAGGACATTACCACCACTACTGCACTGCCAAGCGTTTACACGATTACATAATTCGCTGCTAAATAAATATAAATACTATAGGTTTGGTCATTGTGAAACCCACACCGTAAAATCAACAATGATATACCACCATAGATGTAATTAATGTTAAAATGTATTTAGTGAGCTGTGAAACAATGTAATTAACTATTTATTTAAGTAATTTAGATTTGCTATTAAATGTCTCGATTTAGACCAGATTCGACCAAGCTGGTGTAAGTTTTAACTTGAGAGTATACCACTGCTTAATCTAGAGTAAGCTGATTTTTCATTCTACCAACCACTAATCTATGAAAATTATTAAAACGGGTGATTTTGACAGTGTATAAATTAAACTGAGAATAAGTAAATGTCAAAGTTGTCACTTGTCAAATCCACTCCTGTCACCTCGAAACTGACATGTTGTCAATATCTAGCATTGACACTCTATTATCCTACAAAATTAAAATGTTGTGGCATTTCAAGTCAACCTAGAAGAAATGGATTACATGGATTTTGGTAGGTTTATCAATTCGTTGATCGTTTACTCTTGAACTACAGAATAACAATACCGAGTATAGTGTATTGCTCGAAAAACGTAATCGAAGTTATCCAATGGTAAATTCAAGGTGTAAAATTATACCCGTAATAGTTATTCTGGTATAGCTTTGTGTTTGGTCGAATCGGCCCTTAACGGAATTTCTTGACCACCAATCCAGTACCAAGGAGTAAGAATATTTAAGTAGTTCTAGGTGTTCCTGGTCTTTTATATTCTTTAGTGCAATCTGGGAGACAGACAGTCCTCACTGCATTGGACTGTCGTCTGTCTAGTCTGTCTGTGTTAGTCTTAGTCGTCATAGATCTTGTAGTATAAAAGCCTTCCCGCTACTGGATCTCTAGAGATTTACTCGTTGTTTATTGTAGTTTTGCTACAAACATATTATGTTCTGGTAACAAACTTGGAAATAAGATTTTGTGATTTACAGGCCTGTTAAAAATAACTTAATAAAGCCTTAGGGGATTATTTATTTTTCTTTTATCAAAAATGTTTGGTTATTATAAATTGTTTTTTTTTTAAATCATTTTTACTGTACTGAGAACGAACGAACGATGAATCACGATATCATGAACTAAGTTTTTCTGCCTTGATGATGTTTTATGTTAGGTACATGTAACGTGTTAACATGTACGAAGGGGAATGTACAGAAGAAGATGATAATATACAGGATTATTTGTAAAACACCAACAACTGGTGAATGTTGATCACATAGAAAAAGTTGTTGTATTTGAGCACCAGCATCAGCCCCTAGGAGGTTGTTGATGTTTTACAAATAACCCTGTATAGTCACGAAACACAAACCCAGGAAACACGATTATGGATTGCATTGTCATTTGTATGCATGTAGACTTTGGATTAGTACCAACGAAAAGATGGTAGGTATATAAATAAAGTTCCACAATGAGTAAAGGCTTCTCATTGGTATGCAAAACATTGCTAAATGATTTCTCAAATAAATTGTTAAGCCCTCGCACGAATGGATTTGATTTTCATTTCTAGTTGGATGACTTTGGGAAATGAATTTAATTGAAACACAACAATATGTTTATTATGTTTACAAATTAGTCAAATCGTGCTGATTAATTATTGTGCATGTTATTAAAGTGCTTTATTTTTACTCTAGTTAGTAGTAGTTAGTTAGTTACTTAAAAATTTATGTATTTTTAAAATTCTATTTAGATTTCAAAGTTACGCAAAAATACACGAAAAACAAGACCAAAATATTTGTCAAACATTTTGGTCTGTGTGTTGTGCGTTTACACCTTATTCTGGAGACGTTTCAAACGTGCTTTAAAAAAAGCAATAGATAAGTAGATAAGTAAAAAAATGTTATTATTTTTAGAAAAATATTATTATTATTAAAAAAACATCTGTTATTTCTTGATGACATCATGTAGATCCGGTTAAGCTCGCAAGCGTTTAAGAATCCATTAAAATAACTAAATGGTGACGTGTTTTTTGTTTACAAAAACATGCAAGTTTTTTAATTTACTTTTTGAGAATAATGCAGTTAAGCAACTGTTATACAGGTTGTTTTTGAGAGATGGGAGTGTATAGCCATATTAAACCGTACCCACAAATCTTAGAGGAATGTGTTGAAGAGATACGAGCTCGATTTCGGGAAACATAAGTTTTTTTTCAAACAAATGGTTTTTTGTCGTTTCTTTATCTAGAAATTGGATATGCAAAAAAAACACATTTAGTAATATTGCACTAATCCATATTATTCTAATGAGGACGAGTATCATCAATATCATAATTTCAGCCGTCGGACGTCCACCTGCTGAACGTAGGTCTACCCCAATGACTTCCATCATCGGGGATTGCCAATACTCGCTAGACAGAATGGGCATACGTGTTGTATTAAGCAGCAGTTATTTAGCAGTCGACTTAAGTATGCTGAAGATAATAATGATGGTGATGATGATGATGATATCTATTAACGATGATAATAATAAATGAGCAGTTACATATTTATCCAAAATAGATCTCTTGACTTCTACTTTTCTCTTCATCTGGTGATTTTGAAATGTCTACACTTGTGTTAAATCTTATAAACCTGAACATGTTTTAGTTAGTATATATTTGTACATAATACGCGTTCTTTCATAATACATATTGCATGAACCGTCGGAACATTTCACAAAAAGGATATCCATGCCTCAATTAACTGGTTTGAAAAGTACCTGCAACAGGACATGGAAGCGTTTGGCACTAACCGGTAGTTTTTAGAGAACTTAAACAATAAAAACAAAATGTGCAAAGGAATTACGATCAATCGCAATTAATTATTCAATTATATCATTTACGCATACTTATGACCTTGCAATGTTGCAGTAAAGTTGATTTACTGCATTTTTATAAATTCTTAGTTTAACGCACGGCCTATAAATATGAGTAACAAACAAAAATTGGTGTGTTACCAAACATTAATTTTATGTTATTGTATCTTCGTAAAAAGTTTTCTTGTAATGTTACGATTGAAATCTAGAAAAAGAGTCCGTTGTTGCATACAAAAAAAAACTTGATTTTAATATGGCCTGATAGTAATAGTTGATTAAAAGTATTCATGAGAACAATAACCTTTAAAAGTACCTATGTCCATCATTTTACCTAAAACCATGTATAGTAAATACATTTAACATTCTACTTTCGTTTACAAATACTAAAGTAGTCGTATTTACATAGACAGTGTAACTATTTGTCTATCTTTTTAATAATGAAATATCTACACACGTGCATTTTTTCAAACTAGCAGTCGCTGATTTATCGCCTCGAATTACCTTCATGTGAATAGTAGGGTAGGTTAGTTCTCAATATCACTTTACAATATACGCAGACAGTGTAGGATGTCTAGGAAATAACGTCGTTGCACAGATGTCTTGGTATCTACATCTTTTTTATTCTTTTCTTAACTTAGATTTTATTTTGTTGTGCTAATGCATTTCATGAAGCAAATCATATTACACGTGACATTTGCGAATGGCCTACTTTTTTCAGACTTTTGTAATGTCACATTCATGCAATGGAAATTGAACGCCTGCGTCATCATCAGACATATTTGAATGTGAGAAACAACAATTAGTTTTGGTTGATGTATTCGTACCGATGCATGTAGTTATTTTTAGGTAATTTCGATATCGTGATAAACCTATATTTGTAAAGCATAAAAGTCATTTTCAATTTTTTATCATCTTTGCAAAGGTTGTTTGATTTGATAGGTAAGAACATAAGTATATAATTATTGGTTTAGCAAGTACACATGCAATAAGTATTTATTGATAGCACATATGTATTACGTCACTCCCCGCACATATCAGTACACATTTCACACCGCAGTAGGTAATTTAATGTCAGACAGCAATAAAAAAAATACAGTCCTCACTTTGACAAGTTTTTTTTACTTAAGTATATTTAATATAGTCTTCATTCTTCTTCAAAAAATTTCACGAGAGGGATAGGGTTATTCCTTTTGTATCTATCTTTTATTATATGCTCTCTATGGTCTAGTCAAATAGATCGCTTTCAGTCCAAGACGGCATCGCGATCCATCATAACCTGTGCCCTCATGGCCTCTTCCCACGCATTCGTCGCCATTGTCTGTGATATCGGACAGATGCGCTTGCGCCACTCTGCCGAGCTTTGCGCGTGAGATCATTCTAATCTAATGCTGTTATATTTTTGTGTAATATTTTTTAATTTGGCTACTTTTCAAAGTAGGCCCGAATAGTTCGAGTTTTATAGACTTGTTTCGCCATATCAAATTGTAAATGAGAAATCAAAATCCGGTTTGTAAACTAATTCAAAATATAGAATTGGGGTATTGTCTCTATGTGTAATGTTTCCGTAGGTAGGAAATACAAAGACATTTTTGAAAGAATATTAATTATATTGTCAACTGTATTATTTGACATCACTTTTGAATAACTATCGATGACAATAGAACAACGATTTTCTCCCTCATGACCGCGTCATGATGTGAATATATATCTCATTTAATACGTAACACCAAAACTTCAGATCACCAGATTAACTGGCTCTACACTGTTTTTGCCTAGTCACATAGGTCGAGATTATTTTGTCGCGATATTGGATTGCCCAATGCGGGTTGCATTGTTTTCATATGCCTCTGATTTTAAATGAGGTATTAAATGCCTAGCTGGATTATAATTATCATTTGATTTGTTTCGTTCATCGTGACTGCTGGTTTGACTTTTGAGACATATTTACGTTTGAAGCAATTATGAGTTTCAATGTTTTGTGTTTTGTTAGCTGCAAGATCATGATTTACCGTGAGATTCGCATTGTAGCGACCTGATGACAATGTTGAAGGCTGCCCAATTATGGGATATTAATGTTGCCACTTTAATTTAAGTGCCAGATATTCCATCACTGTAATCCGGTGGTTCAGCGCAATCTGTACAGATTAAGTTATGGCTTCATTTGGCAATAGTCTAGTTATCACGGGCGTAATTAATTTCTGTGACTGACGTGTTTATTGATGTTCATGCGGTTTCTACATTTCACGAACACATATTAATGGGACAATGACTATTTTGGTAATTATTATCAAAAATAGGTCACGTATAGCTTATGTCGTACCGATAGACAGGAATAGGGAGAACATAGAAGAAATATATTAACGGACCAAGTGATGTAAAGTCAATTATAAGTCATAAGTGTTCATAGAGATAGTGCAACGGCTACTTGGGACCGATATTAGATTAAACATAGGATGCAGTGCGCAAATGCTCTAACAATAAATAACTTAGAATACTGAATAATAATAGAATCAAATCAATATGAAAATAATACAATACTTCTTACAGAAATCCCTCAATGAACAAGGTTAGTCCAACTTTTTAAGAAGCCTACGCTTATATAAATATAAATAAAAAAATAATCTTACAGGTAAAAAAAACTCAGGATTAAAAGCAGAGGTAAATTGAAAGGCTTTTTTGTTAATAATCAACCACTTTACTAGTCTATACTATGGCATCAGGACAGATTACAGTTGATGAAGTAAACTTCTTAGGTACTTTTTACAATTCTCAAACGCGTTGGCACGAAGAGTCGCGTGGCAAAGTCTTACGACAGAAAAGATCGTACCATTTTCTGTTTTCATATAAAAATTTTGGCTTTTCAAGCAATTCCCACATTCCGTTACGAAGTCATACCGAAGCGAGACGCTCTACTAATTGACCATTATGACAATGGGAAACTGACAGCGCTGACCCGGTTTGTAATATTGCCTATTATAATAACCGGCAATTTTCGAAACCATGTCTCACGCTTTTTTGTTTTACACATAAACGCATCGCTTGCTCACTTTATTAATAAACAACGTTGACACAGAAACGGTAGCGATTTTACTGACCTATATCTTTTGCAGTATTATCTTTTTTGCTGTGCAAAGGAAACGTAGGATACTCGTAAATATCCCACATACAATATTATATCTATCTATAGGATAGGATCAGAGCAATGTATGTGATGTTGTCCAATATTTATCTATTTATTTATTTATATCTTTGCGCCTTCCAATTAGACTGGAGAGCAACTAAGATTTGTTGGAAGAGTTATAGTTTTTTTTACTCAAGAAGAGGATTTTTGCATCAGTGCGTTGTTGAGTGCTGATTTAGCCCTGCAGTGGGACGTAAAGTATGCCTATATGAATACTTTACTTTCTAATAAACATTAGACAAAACAGCTGTTCTGGTACCATATCACGGCAATTAGCTTTTTTTATTTATATTATTTTGTAAAATGAACCAAATAAAATAAGGAGGACGAAACATTTGCGTTGCGAACTCGAAGACCAGGAAGACCAATAACAAGCTGCTGACGGCCAAAGTCTGTTCCACTATTTCCAAGGATAAACGATCCTATTAATGGACTAATGTCTTAGGAGGAAATTCTACTAACACCCTACACATCTCTTTGGTTAACATGGTCAAAACCAAATGTCACTTTATCTTTTAGGAATATCGTTAATATCAGTTTTTTTTTTGTTTTTGACTGGCAATCTCGTTGGTAATACGTGTTTTGTGTCTTTAATATCAATGTCGAAACGGTCAATAATAAAGTCGTTCGCTAATGTGTTTTATAATTGCAAATATCTATCACTATTAACTAGTTAGGTAATGTTAAATTTATATTCAATGGATTTGCTTGCAAACAATTATTATTTCTTGTAAGACTAGAAATAAATAGAATTTGTAATTTGGAGATAAAACATGTTATTCATGTCACTTGCTCTAAATATGAATCAATTAATTTGACAAAATGCAGTTAAACAGTCTGAGCTAAGGTTTAAGCTTAAGGTTGGATTCAGCCCGCTTCCAACCGGCCAATCTGGAAGTCTTGTGGCCTATGTTCAGCAGTGGACGTCCTATGGCTGAAATAATGATGATGATGATGATAGGCTAAGGAAGCAAACTTAATATTTAAAGGTACTTAATATAACAGAATTTAGATGGCACCAGTTAGTATAATTATTTCTAATAAATACAGGTTTTACTGCCTTTTTAGCGTGAGTGTCGTGACTCGTCGTGGCTTAGTGGAATTTTTAGTGGTACGGCTAAGATACTAAATAACCAGTTTCCGTGAGGTCGTCCGAATATCGCCGGAAAGTCCAGATTGTAAACGATTTATTAATTGCAAATTGAATTAACGTGATTCATCGTTTTATTGCATAACCTACAAGCATAAAAATGAGGTCTAGATATTTTCTTGTTAGATAACCAAGAAAAAGAAATTGTTGTTAATTAAAATATTCAGATTGCTGATTCAGATGTGTTGTTTTAGTAGAATAAACTATATATTTTAGCTCTAGATGCTTAATAAGAAAACAGCTGTATTTTTTTGTAAAGAATGGAAGTCGATGAAATCTTACAATAGATTAAAAACATACTACACGGGTATTATTACAGGTATAATACTAATTCTAGTTTTATTAGTACTGTTAGGGTCCTAGCTCAAAATAAAAGCAGGGGACTGTAGAAATTAAGGTTTACTTGGATCTACGAATCGATACAATATTATGTGGATTGAAAAAAAAAAAAAAAACTAAATTAAGAGCGCGAACAAGTACAGTACTAAAATTCGATTTTATAAGCAAAGCCACAAGACATACAAGTCCGTCTTACGCCGTCAAAACTGTACTTCCCAATAAAGCAAAATGCTTTCAATGCGTTAAGAACGAGGCCATCAGTTTGATCACCACCCGTTATGTGCACAAGGATGGCCGCAACGGGACCCTAGCTAAAGTTGTCCTGAATATTAATTTCGTTGTCAAATAAAACCACGGTTAGTACATCATGGAATGCCGCGCCGTTAGAGCACTTTATGACTTACCTTGGAATGACTTACCAAGTGTTCTGTATCACTACAAAACATTATTCCTTAGACTGAGCCTGACTCGCGCTTTTGTTTTTTGTTTACTTTAGAGGTTGCACTATAATCACGACCAGTTTGACGTTTGCAAGTATTGCTTCTTTTACGATAGAAAAAAAAAACGTTGAAAAACCATGTTTCTTGTATGTATACACGTTTATTGTATTGTGTGGTCTCTTAATTTGTATGTTTTTGTTGTTTTTAATATATGTTAGGTTGATCACCATAGTAAAAATATGTATTCTGTGAAAGTTTGACTGGTTAATTTTACGTTTAAAAGCTACAAACTGCATAGGTTGTAGTAATAGGGTTCTGTTGAGGTGCTTGTAGCTCAGTGGCGGCAGCGCATTGGCAGTGATTACCAAAGTTAACCACCCCACGCCGCGGTCGTCCATTCAGACCATATTTAGTGACAATTTGTCACAAACATCTCCGAGCTTCGGAAAGCACGTTAAAAGTTGGTCCCGGCTAATATCGCTTGATACTAGTCGTAAAGCCTGTGAGTCAGAGGACTTGAGGTGGCTTAATTACATCTGGCAGTAAGGTATAGTCCCTTGCTTTACAAAACCCCTCCACCAATCCACACTGGGCCCACGTGATGGAGGATATAATAGTCCAAACCCCGTAGTTGAGGTGAGGCCTGTACACTGTAGTGGGACGTATACTTGACGTTACTGGCACTTTTTAAACCCACGGTACTTTAACTTGCAGCATGTAAGTATAGCAAGTGATTGAGCTAAAACATAAAACAATCAATAAATCCTGCAATGTACTCCATATAATACCAGCAATTAAATCCTCAGCCAGCCTGGTTAACCTCATTATTTGTAAAATTTAAAAAATATTTGTTTTCAAAACTATTGCATGCAGCATAGATAGTACAAACGATGTATCGAATACAATTTTCCTGTTCTGCATTAATTCGATTGTTATAGTTTCTCTATCGAGTTGGCTTTTCAATTCAGTTTGTGGTTACAGACGGAACAAATAAATCAACGCAGTGTGCTACACTGAAATAATATTGCTCAAAATAACAGCCAAGCTTCAAATGTTATACACGAAGAGTGGAAAATTACTTAGGCAAAAACCACTTTTTTAAATAAACTAAATATTGCACGAGTCACACAATTTACTTGTTTTTCATAAAACTTTTTAGTACTTATATGTATAAAGTCAAAAGACAACAATAATGATGTCGTATAATTTATGTTTACAATCAGTTTCCCAAAATTTTCAATGGTAATCAAAATAGACATAATATACCTAGTTAAAACAGTTATAACATATCCACACGAGCTCAAGGAGGGTTAGGCACTAAGCTAAAAGGGAAAACAGCATTAACAATAACGATGGATAAAGGAAGCTGACCATCAGCTCACTATTCCGATGGTCTGTAAGTGTCGGGGTCACAATTAGAAAGATTGGTATTGGTAAATATGAACTGAATAGATTAGAAAGATATATCAACTAAATACTATGCTATATCTAAATAACTATCTATATCTATAGTAATTGATATAGCTTAAAGAATAAGAGCTAAGTGGCAGTGGGCTGGTTACATATGCCGCAAAACCGATGACCGATGGGGTAGACAAATTCTTAAGTTGTGACCGCGACTTATTAAACGCATTGTAGAGCGCTCTCTGACAAGGTGGAGCGATGATATACGCAAAGCTGCCTGGCAGCGGATGACAAAGATAGCTAAGGATCGAACCTAGCCGCATGCATAAGGCGAGGTCTTTATCCAGCTGTGGATTGACGTAGGCTGACTTCAATAATTTGGTAAATGTTCATGTTGACTGTGCTGTAGATCATTAAATCATCTTCATCATTTCAGCCACAGGACGTCCACTGCTCAACATAAGCCTTCCCCAGTGACTTCCAAATTGGCCAGTTGGGAACGGCCTGCATTCAGCGGTTTCCTGCAATCTTTACCAGGTCGTCTATTCATCTTGTGGGTTGACTTTTCTGTCCCATCGGCCGTCAGTTCTACGTACTAATTGTGCCTTGCCGACTGCCAGATCATTAAATAATTCAATTTAACTGATGTAAGATCCTACAAAAGGTCTGTTTTACTTTTTTACAATGTTAATACAAGTGTCAAGTATTTAAACCGGAAATTATACAGAGTTATTTGTAAAACATCAACAACCTCCTTGGGGCTGATTCTGGTGCCCAAATACAACAACTTTTTCTATGGGCCCAACATAGAAATCTAAAAAATAAATTTTCACTTTTTGATACAAATTGATGTCAGCTAGTGGTGGCTTTGTATGGGGAAATGTTTTTTTGCGATTTCAATGTTAGTCCCATAGAAAAAGTTGTTGCATTTACAAGCACCAGAATCAGCCCCTAGGAGGTTGTTGATGTTTTACAAATAACCCTGCAAACGCGTAGCGATACTAAACGGAACAGAAATACAAGTATACCGTGAATACGGATTTTGATTATTGTTGCGGATTATTCAATCAGCAATGTATATTATCTGTGAGTGAGATTATCGGCTCAACTTCATATTAGGTACGTGTAGTAATTAACAAATCAAATCGAGTGCGGATTGATATAATTCGTGTGAATACACTGATTAAATTCCATTCCTTAACACGGCGATATGAATATTTTGATTAATATTTCCCACTACATATGGATGGCATTATCGCTAAATCAAATAAACTGGAAAATGAAAAGACAATTAATTTGTTAAGTGCGTTATTACAATTGACAATAGCATCGTAGTTTGAAATTAATGTTCTAAATATAATACAATTATAATAGATTGTTATGATAATTACTTTGCTATCGTTGCCAATTGGGAGCCATTTAGTTCAATGTTATTTCACAAATTGAGCACAATTCGCGATAGCCACCTGTTTATGTTCGTTAATGTCGACTGCGTTTGTTATCATTCCTTCGTCTTCGGGCACGGTGGCGGTCGCGGTCGCGATTAGTAAGCAATAGTAAATAAATACATTTTCGCTAAAATATCAGTCTCGAAGTAAGAAATTAACATTATGTTACAATATATCTTTTTTGCCAGCGTTTCTTAGCTCACCTAAACCCGGGCCAATACAGATAAAATCGTTTTCTAAATTGACCAGAACCGAGAATCGAATCTATTTAAAGTGTCAAAATCACCGTGCCACTATGACAAAAATGCTTGCAAGTAGCAATGTGTTAAAACGCGCGAATTCGAGATTTCGATGTTGGTCCCATAGTCGTTCTCCCTTTTTAGCAGTAGAATCATCTCCTAAAAGAAAACTAATAAAATATATTTTATTTCAATGGCTTTGGCCCATAAGTAGACCGCGACAGCAACCGCCACCGCGCCCGCAGATTGACCGCGCTGGTATATCAGAAGCTGTATAGACTAGAGTGATAGGAAAGCCAATCATCCAATCAATAGTCGATAACCGCTTAACAAATGACCGCTGCCGAATAGTCACTTTCACATTTTACACACGTGGACCCAAATTTGAATGAATCAAAAGAAAGTGAGAGGCTTTTTCTTTGCTCAATCTATTTGAAGATAGACTTACGTACTCACTACGGCAATATTAAATAACAGGCGAAATTGGTTTTCTCTTCCGTTGGTGGCTAGTTCGCACGCATTGTGTAGTACCTGTAAAGAAGAAACCGATATGTTAGTTACATATTCCAATTATAAACAATCGTTAATAAATTATACTAATTGCGGGAATGCAATTAGCAATATCAAGAGCTGTTGGTCAGCCCTCCTAGCATGACTATGATATAGCGATATATCGTCACCTGTAAAAATATGATAGATATAGCCGCCATGTTGAATCGCCGTGCCCGTGACGTTACATGTTATGATCGCTGTTTCAATAAAAATGGCGGCTATATCTATCATATTTAAAAAAAAGTCAGTTCGTGTCGATAAATCGCTATATCATATCGTGTTTTGGTGGGGGGCCTGACCAGCTAAATGACAAAGACAGGTCTCTCTACAATATGCTAATGGCCACAAATGCTGGAGCTAGATTATTTACACTTACAATCAAGGACTAAACACAGAAAGAGAAATTAAGTGTTCCTTACAAATTACTGTTACTTACAGGATAATATCATGTTTTACTACGATAGTTCCTTTATCTTAATCACTTCCCCATATTTAATAGTCAATCAGCTCCTGTGTGTGGCCCTAAAGTTTAGTAAGTATTTAAAGACATTCTTATTTCTTAGGTATATGCATACCATTGTAGGGAGCACTTAAGTACCTTGACAACTGTAAGATATTAAGTATTATTAATTATTCTATGAGACGAAAATGTTTAATACTTATTTAAGAATTACATCGTTGAAAGAGTAAAGCGAAGCGCGGGTCTTATCAAATTAAAACGAAATTCCTCGAAGACGTTTCGTTGAAAATTGGACGCTGTTTTTACTTAATTATACTTAGTTAAGTTTGTTTGTCGCGTTAGTTTAACTTGAATTTCCTTTCCAGCCATTATAACAGAAGAAGGTGATGAGGAATATTGTTAGTTTGAACCGTAATAATCTTTGACTATAACGTTGTCAGATTAAATAAAAAGTAATGTGTTGTAGGTATTTCGATTTTCGGTCAGTATAGAAACCGAACTTTTCTATATTGTCTCGGGTCTGGGTGTTGTGGTACCGTCGTTGTTACTGATTTCTATAATACAAGTGCTTTAGCTACTTACTTAAGGATCAGAGCAATGTATGTGATGTGGTCTAAAATTTATTTATTTTCCTTTTTAGGACTAGCGTTTAAGCAAATTTTCTTTTTGATCATCGAAATCATAAAAAAATATATCTTGATGCTTGATAATAATTAATTCTCTATAGATGATAAACTGCAAAACGATGGTTTCACAATTTCGAGGTTGGACCCATAAAGTTGTTTGTATTGATGAACACATTCGCCTCCTCTAAAAGAGTACTGATTAGAACAACGCCCTGTATCGGTTTTGTAGTTATAAATAAAATACAACACACTAATTGTCATGGTCTCGAAGAATGTAATTAACATTCTTATGTCACGATGTACCTGGGACACTGACATTTATCAGGGGCGTCTTCTAGCGTTGCCAGATCCATTTTTACAAATATCGGGATTTGAGAGAAATAAAAGCGGGACAGGGACAAAAAGATCGGAACCACCCGTTCGCCCTGTGCGCTTCTTCGTTCGCTGGCTGATAACTTTTTATGTTTTGTGCCAACTGCAAAAAACAGGATTTTGGCGTCCTGCTCAGCCATCCCGCCAAGAGTGGGACATTTGGCAACACTAGTCTTTATTTAAAAAAGAAACGGAAATCGAACCTGGACCCTTTCTTTTTCGTCAATTGAATACTGATATATTGACTCAAATATTATTACATTATAAACCATTTACATAGTTAAAACCTATAGATGTTTTAGTTATTAAAATTAATGTGTTATTGCAATAGACAAAATGCTGACTGTTCAAGCAGGCCAGAATTCATTTACAAAAGGCAGCCATGAAATTTTGCAAAACAAACACACAGGTCGAACAATTTTAGTTGGGCTCAGATAGGAATGTGGGAACAAGCGGTGTATAAACTTTGAAGGGAGTAGTTAAAAAATGTCTGCGCAGCGATGTAAAGCGCATAGCTGCATTTTATTGTTGAACGACGCTATCGGTTTACGGTAGACGAGGTAGTCTCTGACCTAGTTAGCGTAACTGCACATAGCTGCAGCACGTTTTGCAAATTATCTATAAAATACATTGCAATAAATAAATAGTAGTACGTAAAGGTGTTTTTATACAACGTAAAAATAAGCAATGTGATTAAGGCATTTGGTTCTGCTGTTAAAATATATAAACTATATATGGGAATAAAATTGATATTTCAATTATAATCTTTAAATTAAAATCTCTACGTTTGATATTGAGCGGTAAAGTAGCAGGGACAAGCTTATTCTAGAATAAATTATTCCAAATCTTCAAGACTGCAATGTTAATTGATGTAGAAACATTTGCTAACTTTCAATTGGTTTGCTGGAGCTTATGTAACTTGCAAGAAAGCACGAACTCCTGGAGTTAAGTTCAACTAAGAACCAAGAAGAACTACACAAAAGCTTAATTAATAACTGTTATAGAGTTACTAAAAAACCCGTCACATCCTACCTTCGAGATTTGTAAACGTCCGCATACTTACTGTGAAATGAAATCATATGCTATGAATGCAATTCTTATGTTCAAGTTTAAGCGTCAATTTGCAAAAAACAGTAATTATGTGTAGGTAACATTATATAGTATGTACTTGTGTTTAATCTGCTGGCAGATGTGCAAAAATAACCTATGAATATTATCTAATAATAGGGAGAATATTTTGGAGACTTATAGCAACTAATTAATTGTATGTACTGTCGTTGTCAAGATTGAAAAAAAAATGAAATGTTATGAATACGTACTTTCTGTGTTTAAAATAAACCAACCTGGGTTTGGGTAAGTTACATGCAAATTATTATTTAATTTATATATATAAATTGGTGACTGATTGTTGAAATGATTTGGTGACTGCGATTTAGTAAGGAAGTGAGATGACACATAATATATATATATCAACTTACCACGTCATTTCTCATTACCTAAGATCGATTTAGAGTCTTAGTTATCCCTATATTAATACCCTGACCTGGTAAGAGCAATGTGAATGATCTGCACATTATCGCGTCCATTAGGTGTCGCTTCGTTAATCAAGCCCCCGTTCGGAACGGAGGGGCGAGCGATTGGACACAGCCTGGGAGACATCGGCCAGCCTGTTTCACTCAATGTTTAGTGAATTACCTTGCGTTTCTGTTACATTTAAGTACGCATGGTGATGGATACAAATGCTGGTTACATTTTCTATGGATGCTAGGTTTGACAGTTGTGTGCAGAGGCCGGTCGCCCGGTCACATGGATGCTGACATTAGGGAGTGAGAGAGGTAAAGACATTTATACGGGAATTAATTTGTAGTGGAGTAGGGTCTCTGTTTGTGATTGTTTATTACCGTTTTTACACATTGATAACACTATTTTTGTAAATGACATTTCTATCGTGATGGACTATGATCGAATCCTATAGCAGTTGAGACGATACCAGCGTGGTTGGTTTATCAAGTACTTATAAATAAATAAATATTGGACAACATCACATACATTGCTCTGATTCTTTGGTAAGTAGCCAAAGCACTTGTGTTACAGAAATCAGAAACAACGACGGTACCACAACACCCAGACCCGAGGCAATATAGAAAAGTTATTTTTCTACATTCACCCGACCGGGAATCGAACCCGGAACCTCAGAGATAGCGACACCAAGTCCGGTATGCTCGCCTCTCGGCTAAGGAGGTCGTCTATAAGTAAATGGGCTTACTTTGTTATTTATACTTCTAACATTTAATTGTTCAAAACTAAATATAACAAGTAAAAATTAATAACAGATTGCAGAAAACCACAAAACAGTTGTGCTTCTTTTTCGATGACATTATGGCATCGTTAGCTTTTATAGTCTGCCAATATGATTTAGCTGTAGCAAGTTTGACTGTTCTTTATAAGCTACGGCCATGTAACGGAATGCATTCGCGGTGTTGCGGACCGCAAGATGGCGGAAGTTATCTCTGATTCGATTACCTGCCTAACCAGAATTTGCTATCTGCTTACTGTTCTAATGCAAAAACGTTTTTATCGCCGTCTCGACTTATAACAGGTAGAGCTACAATGTAATGATGAGATCATCCATTTAGTTTAAAATATGCCAACAAAAACATATTTTTTATTTAACAGGAAATAACAATGCACAACACAGTTATTTGACTTGCTCAATGAATGAATTTGCACTTCATATAATTTGAATACAGCTGAAAATAAATGCTACCCGTTGGTTCGTTTACAAATAAGGGCATCGTAAATATCAAAAGCCAATGAAACTTTAAAAACGAAACAACCTGAAAGTGAATAAAACTAGAAAGGCAATAACAATATTGAATTCGGTATAGAATTATTTGTTTGCGATGCGCTGGAAAGTCGGTGCGACCTGTATGCCGCACGTACGTCACATACGTGACGCCGAACGAAAACGGAAAGCGGTGTCTCATTGTCGGTGTCACTCCTCCATTGACTACTTTACTGTTAGTTACAGCCTTTTTCTATCTCCCCTCCATAAATGGCTTCGGACGCGACTTCCATATTCATGCTTCATTTAGAGAAGTGAAAGAGCGGGAACGGTCACGGATCGTAGGAGACATGGTTTTTTTTTCCTAAACATTTTTACCCTTGTTGAATCATAGGTACTCCGGTAGGTCTTCCAGTAGTAATTAAGTTTGAGAAAGCCATCGACAGGTATTAAGTAGGTGTTTCCGCAAAGAGACTTAGGACTTAGGTACGAAGGACTATGTCGGTCAGTGTGCCGTACGAACCCACCCGACTGGTATTACAGACAATTATCTTGTCGATAGAATCGGATTCGTGAGATGAAGACGTAAGTGATGGTGGCAAAAGGTAATTAGTGGATCGAGGGGAAAGTTATCGGTTAAGAGTTTCAATTGTTTCGTTGGTTTCGTCTCGCACACTCTCGACTAAAGCGTTTAGGCCGATTCATTAGAAACTTTGTCATTATGTTTATTTCAATAGAACTTGGAAGTAAGAGGACTTACACAAACTCTGATACTTATTGTTTGTTCGTGGATCATTAGGTGTTGAGAGTGTTAAAACATTGCTGCTATTTATTACCTAGTTAAGTCCTCTTCAACAATCACCAGCAAAACGAAACGTCGTTTGTGAAATCGATATACGATACTGTAGAAAAACAAATTGACATTTTCGGGAACGAAAATAATGTGCAATATCGTTATCACGATATATGTACCCAGTAAACTTCCACTATACTCGTGTTGGTGCGGTGGTATTTTCCATTCCATCTAATGTGAAATGACGCAAAAGGGGGCCCAGAACGACTTAAGATTCTATCGACAGAAAGAAATCTCGTTAGAAAATAGGAAGTCAACAGTTGGAAACTAGTTGTAGGTACGTGCAAAAGTATTTTTACCGGACTTGAAAGGAATATTTTCCTTCGGACGTACTTATTCGATTGTTATCAAGAGTAAACATAAAAATTATAGTATTGCCCAAAACGGCTCAAAGCATCATTGAGGTAGTTAAAGTTGGTTACTCTAAACAGGTAGTACAATCTTGCTGTCACTTTAAAAATACTATGTAAGAGGTATTTACGTTTTCGCTGAATCACGACCGTCACGTTCTCAAAAAGTAAAAGTATAAATATTCAAATAGTTGTGAGATAAAATAAACGACTGTATACAGCTATAAGTAGAATTTTGTGATTAGTGACGTGGTAAAGACTTTAATGGCGACTACCAATAGTACACCAGAAAACACAATAACCTAGAAACAAAACTCACATATGAAACGATTTTTGCTGTCGGTTCGGGGTGTACTGACGTGTCGCAGGGTTTTACTTTTTAAACGTTTCAGTTTCAAACGGATTTTGTAGGAGTCATTGTTTATGTTATAAAGTGAGGTAACGTGCTGCATTTATGAGCATGTGATGAGTCGCTGTTTTATCTACAATTGGAATCTGCCGCACGACTTCCATTTAACTGCAAACTTTAGAGTTATGTTAATATGAAACGTAAATTAAACGAAACTGTAATGCTTCTAAGTAAATAATGTAGGGATTAATATTTTGGTCATATGATGTATGAAAAAAATAAGGTTTCATCAATCCGTTATATAAAACATGCTGCAGCTGTAGAGATTTAGTAGTTTTGGCTTTTTACGAAATTTAGCAAACAGGTCAAACGAACCCTCAAATTTGCTATTTGATATTCGTGCTCTATTCTCCATACTTCCTCTTCGAAAAGGATGTTTCATATACGAGTATAGAGCGTTAGCAGCGCCCCTTTTGCGGCAGTAGCGATTTATTATTAGCAGCAGCGCGTTCATTGAACCGACACCGTTAGTTTACGCATTATTTCTCGGTGTATTAGTTAGACATGACACCAATAACAATTGGCCAATCGGTTGCTCTGTTGGAAATAGGATTACTCGGTCGTCTGACCTGTAGTCAGAAAGGGGCAATTTATCTGGTTCACAGTTAGAAGGGAAATGACACCCAATAATGGTACCGCACTCTCTACCACACCGCATTGGACCCACGTGGTGGAGTATGATCCAAACCACCTCTTAGTTTAGGAGAGGTCAGTGCATGCAGTGGGACGTATATAGACTCATTTTAATTTGTAACACTACCTAGAGGATCAAACTCTATAATTCGAGGAACTTGAACAAGAAATTTGTCAATTATTTTTTTAACTTAATCTAGGAGATTATCAGGCAATCAGCAGTTTGGTAGTTGCTAATTTCTTCAATGTTGACTCAATATTAACTTCAAGTGCGTGCGAAGTTAACTTTTTAGTGGCTGCTAGGTGAAAATTGCTACGACCTTTTTTAGAATAAATTGTGTATTAACAAACAGGTCGATTTATTAACTAATCTGTTTTCCTATGTTGTATAATTTCAATAAAACCAATTTATTTCTGCAAATAGGCCTAAATTAAGCTCTTTTACACGTCCCACGTCCCCAGTTCCAAAACAGTGGAAAACTAACCTACCTCTGATTAGATCTAAAAATCGATGAGGCGTAATTAGAGTGCCCCGGACTCGACCCATTGCAAACAAGAATTATTTTTAGAAGAAGGTATTCTTTCTATTTTTGTATGATTTTAAAGTTCAGACGATTCATTGATTAAATAGGTTCTTTTTACAATGTAAAATGTCATTGATTTCAAGTGAATAACCTGATTAGCTTAGGAACAAGCCAATGAACGGAGTAAAAGTGAGATAATGGAGTGTCTGTCCGCGCATTGTTCGTGACAGCCGCCTGCGCATCCGCGCTCTTCTTTTTTTTCTCCGCCATCTTGTTTTCCGGGGAACCGTGCGCGGAACCGATATTATTATGGCAAAAGTGAAAATGGCTGATGGTTGAATGCGAAACAATATTGCGGTTTCTTATCCTTCCCCCAATGAATGCGGTTACGTGTCAACGAGCTTTATGTTAACCTTACACTTTCTCTTAAACTCCAATTTTGTTTACATTAGACAATAAATATAGGTATAATATTTACTGACTTAATATTTGATATCTCATAGACAGAGCAGTTTATTTTGAAACATTTATACACACACTTCTTCATTCTAAAAATGTAAGTAGTAATGCCGAGTAAAACTTGTAGATCGTAAAGTTTTACTATGTGATAAGTCGCATTCATTTGCAATATTTATATATATATATCTAGAGGTAAATTTGGTAAAGATTTGTAACTTGTCAAACAGTTGCACATAGACATTGGGATAAAGAAATGTTTTTTTCGAAGTAACAGTTCTGTAATAACATTTAGTATGATGTTACTAAAATAAGTGGGACAGTATTTAACAAAACTGATCTTATTCTTGTTTGTTTCACACAGATGACACAGAATAAACAGAATTCTATAATTGCAGGTTTATTTCAACGTCAGAACCCAATCTACGAAATCGATTTTTGGTTTATGATCATTCTGTCGCAACCGTACTTGTATATTACACAAACGACAAATGTGCTAATAACTACTGCTATTGACGGGTCCATAAACTGATTTTAAAAAGCTAATTCGTGAACTAATTCTAAAACGATTTGAATATATAAAACTAAT
This sequence comes from Anania hortulata, assembly GCA_963576865.1. Lineage (NCBI taxonomy): Eukaryota > Metazoa > Arthropoda > Insecta > Lepidoptera > Crambidae > Anania > Anania hortulata. Next base: position 12,290,646 of record OY756396.1, on the reverse strand, counting down.
TAAGAATCCGGTAGAATAATTCGAATTGATTAATAAAACCAAGCGACAAAGGAAGTTTCGTCAACTTGTTAAGTATGGTAATCATATAATGTTGAAACTTTACTATCTACGTACAGTTAAATAGGAATAGGAATTACTTTTAAAGTTCTACGTTATAGAAAGTGTTTAAAGAAAACATTGGTTTAGTATATACAAGGATGTAATCTACATATTAGAATCTATTGATTTTAAATCATAAAAGTCTAAATCATTTATTTCACATTTGCATTCTTCTAAAATATAACAAAATTAGCATGTTTATCAGCCAAACGGATACGATTATACGCTTGGTTAGGCAATAAGAACTATGAAGCCGTCTAAATGATGATAAAAAGAAGCCACCACAAGTTCACAGACAAGTTTTTTTACACATTAATACCGTACGAATAACAGTTTCATTTTACAAATATGCACAGCGCGTCATTTTATATCACCCACCTGTCATAGAAGGGAAATGATTATAGCATTAACACTAATTAAAACAGACATGAGATGTGTCAATAACCAACAAGACTAAATCGAACAATAAAAGATCAAACATTTAGATACGAATTGTAAAAGTTTTGAACTACGCAATTCATAACACGAGCTATCTATCATTTTATAATCATGTAACACTTTATTACTTCAAGCCTCTGCCTACTCAAAATTATGTAACGAAAAAAGATCATTAACAGCATGTTTGTTTAGAACTTACTTGTAAACCTTTTCTCTGAATAAAATCTTCATCTTCAATTATGTCAAGGACACACTGGTAAAGCGGTCATAAAATATTTTTCACTTGTTTGCAAACGATCGTTTATTTACTAACGTCTTATGATCACCCACGGTTACCTGCTAAATTAAAACTGGGTATGTATTTATTCATGATCAACAAAACCACTCATGGGGAATGATTTCTGTAACTAGATTCCAACTAATTTGTTTAAAATATTTTATAGGCTTGGTATTTGTGAAAGCCTTGTTACACACGGTACATTCTGCGTCAGTAGTTCAGTTAACGGAAGTAATGTATGGAATATGAAGTAATACATGGAATATGCTGATTAGTGGTTGAGCAGACAGTTTAAAATAATGGTAATACGGGAATTGTAAATTTATCTACTATGCTTTATGTGATTCAGTGTCAGCACTGAATGCAGACTTGTTACATTACTTTGTAGAAAGTAGTTTTGGTATATTTATTATAACAAACAAATTGATTAATCGTCATTCTATTCATCGGGCTCCATGAGACAAATGCAAAAATATATTTGAAGATATTCATTAATTTTTATTCTTGAAACTATAGACACGAATTCTACAGAAATGAGAAATATGTATTTCAAAATCTCTCATAAACAATGTAGTAATTATGTGACAGCTCAAAACAAGTTCAATTATTCAATTAATGAATAATGTTTGGTGGGCCGTTGGCCAATCGCACTGACCGTATGTGACTGGTGGCTGGTGGCCTATAACCAGACTTGCAAAGCAGCTTTACAGCGATAACTGCGTGACAGGTTCTAATAATTATTTTATCCGCAAGAACCTGACACCTAAATGTTTTCCATAATGATTGAGGTAATAGACTCGTAATAGGCATATTTGTATTTTTTTAAATAACTAGAAAGCAAGCGAAAACTATGGTATTACGTTTTGTCAATTCATAACTTAAAAATTAATAAAAAATATAAGTTATATACTAATCTAAGCTATATTACTAATATACAGATGCATGTTTATTTAGACTGGAATAAAATTTGTTCATATCAATGGGTGTGTTTAAAAAAATATATGATAACATTATACGTAACGTTGATGAAACAACGCAAAGCCGTTTGGAGGATAACTCTACTGCTCATTTATAGCAACTTTTTATATGGGGCCAAAATCAAAATCGCAAGAATAAAATCACTCTCCCGTACTAAACCGCGGCTAGATGACATCAGATTGTATGGAAACGTCATTTTTTTTATGGGATGTTGGTCCCATAGAAAAAGTTGTTGTATTTGTTTTTAAAGTTTTGTAAAGTTGTTTTTTTATGAATAGAACATAAATATTTATTTGCTTAAATGTAAGCGTAACTTTGTGTGTAACTTTCCAACTTTTTGAAACCTAAATCCACGAGTTACCAAACTTTCACTCACTTAGACATAGGTATATCCATTCGTCTGTCCCGTAAATAAAATAACTAAGAGTGGTTTGTTTTCTTGAACTTCTGAAGCTAATATAAAATTTTAAAATTAACTTTTCAAAAACTTTTATTTTATTTAGTAAATTTATGGTTACCTTATACGTAGCCTTTACGAAAATTACCTCTTAATAAAGAAGACGCAAATTATTTACAAATCACTGAAGCATCTCCCTTCACAAAAAACCTTTTATAACATAATGTGGTTTGGAGTTTGTTGTACACTACACAATTAACGTAAACTTTCTTACTGTTACAAGAGTTTTAGTCATCAAGTGATTCTAATTAACAATGCTGAATATATTTGACGCTCTCGAAACTTGCCAATTTCCACCTTTAAATACAGACTATTAAGTCTCAAATTATGTAAACCCATATTGTATAAGCGATTTTCATAACTTTCTATTTAATAATTTCTATTCAAATTAATTTCTAATGTGATAACGTTACGATGACTTTAATTTTACTGTTTGAGTTACACGGTATACCCCTTTGTGTTACCAAACGAAATTATACATTCAAGGAATATTTCTTGAGTTCATTGTAATACCTTGTAATAAAATATCAGATAATGAAACAAATATGTGCCAACTAGACAACACACCAGTTGTCGTCTTAAAGGAAGTAACACAAGGAGTGTTACGAGATTCCAAACTTTTCTTTTTACTGGGTGCGAAGACCAATTTTGGGAAGTTTATTTTCAAAATTGACCGGAGCAAGAACTTTATTTGCATGAAATCTAAACACCCCATAGAATGAACTTAGACTTAGTGCAAATGCAAACTAAACCTTCTAAGCCCATAAAACCACCTGAATCAAAAAAGATTTATGGATTGCGCCCCAAAACTACTAGAGGCTGAAGATTCCCACAGCAATTACGGTGTATTTATTATATACATATGGGTATAACCTACGTTTCGCCTTTGACGAAAAAAATGCCTACCTGAGCAGTTTCTGAGTCACAAAAGAGAGCCTTTGTACTGTATAATCCGTGACTCCGGTTAGGACTAACGGGTACTTTACCTGTTAGTTTATTATTGAATTCTTGGTCGTTACAGTGTAAGCTATTCTTTGCTTTCTTTCAACGTGCCTATATTTGTTACTTATTCGCCGATTGAATACGCTTCACAAGAACGCAAAATGAAAAAAAAAAACTATTATAGCCAATGTTGAATGAAAATGCGTAAATTTTGTTTTAATATTCAAATAAACACAAAATATTTTTGGTACTGCTTCCAGTAAGTATTTTACATTTCAGGTTTGAATAAAGTGACTAAATATTAAAATGGCATGTTGGATGAAATGTTCAAAGCTTTTTATTTTTACAAGTAAACAAAACTGTAATGACTCAATAATACTCAATAATACTCATTTATTTTGTACATAGGCCCTCTTCCGGGCACTTATACACGTCCCAAAAGTATAGCTTAGTCCTACCACCGCTTCGGGACTACATATTGGCTGGTGATGAGAAGAAACGGCGCAACAAACTCAGTCACCTTTGTCAGCCTTATTTTACATGAAATACAGTTTACAAGACATGTAGTAAGTGTGAGCCAAGCAGGTTAAGTCCATGCACTCTTGTCGTTTAAATAATTGTCTATTTTATAATATCCTTTTTTCATAAGGATTTTTTTAATGTGAATTTTGAATTCATGTACAGGTAATTCAACAAGAGTACGTGGTACTTTATTGAAAAATTTAATACATTTCCCCAAGAATGAATTACCAACTTTGTGTAGTCTGAAGCTCGGAACGGCAAGATTATTTTTATTTCGAGTATTATACTTCTGCATTCGTATAATTTATGGTCTGCGTAAGTACGACCATGTCTCAGAATACCGAGCTCTGCTAAAATGGCTACCTATTCGACGTCGGCGTGAATATCACATTCTTTCTTTTCTATTTTCTATTCTATTTAATCCTAAGTCACCGCCGTATCTAAAGGAGCGCTTTAATTTTTTGCAACCTGCCCTAGGTCACGAAATGCGGTCTTCCAATAAACTTCGCCTCGTTTTTCCACTCCATTCTTCTCAAACCTATTCCCACTCCTTCACTGTGCAATCCATCCGCCTATGGAACTCCTTGCCATTGTCTATTCGAGAATCTGAATCGCTTCACAGTTTCAAAACTAGACTTAAAACCTATCTCCTTTCACTGTAGTTTTCTCCTGTCTATTTTTCTTCTACTTTATTTATTTAGCCATTTTTCCTACATCTTGGTCACTAGATTCTTTTTCATGTTAATAGGGTATTTATTTATTTACATGTATTTATTTTAAGTATGTATTCATATTATGTCTGTATTATATAAGTATTTTACTATGTACATGTACTAGGTAGTATGTATTTTATTTTATTTGTTCTTATTTTATTTTATTTGTTTGTTTAATTAGTTTGTTAAATTTTTTGGACTTTTATGTTTTGGAACTCTTTACCGCCTCCCTTCTCTCAATATTAATTCAACTTTCCTCTACCTGAAGGTTGTCTGGAAGAGATCGCTTCCAGCGATAAGACCGCCTAAATTGTGCTATTCACTAACTACTTTCCTGTGATTTGTTTGTTTTGTGTGGTGTACAATAAAGAGTATCTATCTATCTATCTATCTATATTGATGAAAATCACTTTTTAGGCTAAACAAACTAAGATTTTTTCGAACGTACATAATATTTTCAAAAATGTATTGAGAGGCTACTGTTAATATATTAATATCTTTAAAAATCTCCCTCAGTGAGTCACGAGGTCCAAGACAGTATATGGCGCGTACGGCTCTTTTCTGCAACACAAAGATTGATTCAATGTCAGCAGCAGAACCCCATAACAGTAAACCATAAGACAACAAACTATGAAAATAACTAAAGTATACTAGTCTTGCCGTTTCGCATCAGTTAAAAGCCTTATTTTCCTCACAGCATAAGCCGCTGAACTGAGCCTTCCTGACAAGGCAATTATATGGGGACCCCATTGCAGCCGGGAGTCTAATGTGATTCCCAAAAAAGTGGTAGAATCGACTGCATCTATATGATCATCTGACATATTAATATGCGTACTGACCTGCCTCACATTGGGCATAGTGAATTTAATGCATTTAGTTTTTTTTGCATTTAGTAACAGGTTGTTCGCTGTAAACCAGCGTAGTACTTGAGAGAGAGCACTATTTACATCGTCAAAGGTAGCTTTACCTCTGTCAGTTTTAAAAAGCAATGATGTATCATCTGCAAACAATACCATCTCACAAAGGTCTTTAGTAAAGTAAGGAAGGTCATTTATATAGATTAAAAATAATAGAGGTCCCAATATAGAGCCCTGGGGCACACCCATGCGTAATGGAGCTCCAGAAGAGTCAGTTCTATTAACATTAACTTTTTGCATTCTGTCTGTGAGGTATGACTGTAACAATTTTCCAGAATCATTTGAAACACCATAATGCCGTAATTTCATTAATAATGTCATGTGATCTACACAATCGAAAGCCTTAGACAAATCACAAAAAACCCCTATTGCATCTTTCTTTCTTTCAAAGGCATCGTAGATATGCTTAATAAGGGCAACTCCCGCATCAGTTGTGTTTCTACCTTTGGTGAAACCGAACTGCTTCTCATGAAATAGTGTGTTAATTCTGAAATGAGATAGGAGTTGATTGAAGACTATTTTTTCAAATATTTTACTAAGAGCTGGTAGTATTGATATAGGTCTAAAGTTAGAGGGATCACTTTTATCACCGGATTTAAATAAAGGTATAATTTTACTGTACTTCATTAAATTGGGAAACTAACCTTCATCAATACACTGATTAAATATACTAGCAAGATGAGTTGCTATAATATCAATAATATGGTTAATTATATTAGTCGAAATGCCCCATAAATCTTCTGTTTTTTTCATATTTAACTCTCTAAAAGTTTTAACAATAATGTCAGGATTAATATGTCTAAACGTTAGAGAAGATTTGCATTCATCCACATTCGATTTCAAAAAAGTTTCTGCAAGATCTGTCGAAGAGTTTAATGAACTGGTTGTAGCAATTGGTATATTAGAAAAGAAAAAATTAAACGCGTTTGCTACTTCACTGTCTGATTTAATAATTTTATCATTAACATTAAGGCTAATTGAGCGATCCGATTGTCTGTTTTTACATGCTTCTCTATTAATAATACTCCAAGTAGTTTTTAGTTTGTTTTTGGAGGTAACAATAACATCACGAATATAATTAGCTTTAACCACTGAACAGACTTTTTTGAAGATTTTTGAGAATTTTTTAACATATTCTATAACATTGGGGTCTTGAGTGTGCGCTTTTAGGTCATATAGTTCGTACAATTTTTTTCTACTTTTATGAATACCAGTCGTGGCCCAGTCACTAAATTTACATTTATTTGTATTTATTTTAACATGTTTCTGTTTAAATATATTATTAAATTGATCTTTGACCAGCCCAAACAGATTTCCATATGATACATCATTACTGTTGGGAGGTGGTAATAGATTTATTCCAGAATCAATACTACTCTTAAATCTATCCAATTGGCTAGCAGTGACTGGCCTACAAACAATATCCACCATAGGCGAGACATGATGGTGCTCAAATGTGGCTATTTGTCCACTATGATCCGATCGGAGACAATTTATAATTGATTTATCTATTACTTTACAATTACAGAAAATATTATCTAAGCAAGTAGCTGATGTAGGAGTGATTCTTGTAGGTTCATTAAAAAGATTCCTTAAATTATAAGATTTAAAAAGATTTAGGAACCTTACAGAATTTTGTGTTTCTGTTAATAAATCAATGTTAAAATCTCCACATACAACTAACTTCTTATTTGATTTGCTTATCTTTTTTAACACCTCTTCCATAGTGGACTCAAAAAGAAGGTAATTAGCTGATGGGGGTCTGTAGACACAGGTCAGGGGGGTTTGCTCAATAGAGAGCGCCACAATATCTTTGCGTTCTTTGGACTTAAGATTTTGTTTAATTAGAATAAGTGACCCCCCTCGAATAGCTGACTCTCTACTTAACAAGCTAATGACTTCCCACTTTTCAATACCTATGAGCACTTCACATTTTTTAAGCCAGTGCTCAGTTACACAAAGGACATGTATATTCATGTCTTGTAAATATAAAGAGATTTCTAGTTCTGTGCCGGAAAAGCCTTGTATATTTTGATGAACAATATTAAGGGAGTTAGACTTTTCCTTAGTCGCTATAATTGGAGTGCTAGAGATTTCCTCTATTGTCGTAATATTCAATTTAAATTATTATATGTTGGAACTGATTCCAAGGTGTGAATTACCATGTCATTATTCTGCTCAATAGAGACAGATTGGGTAGCCAAGTTCTTGGCTGTATGTATAATATAAAAGGATAGCGATATAGCTATCTGTCGTTTAATTTTACTGCTGAGATAATATTGATCTCTGGTCAAATAAAAATTACTTGTTATATAATTATTCATGTCAATAATATGAATTTTATTACAATTGTATGTCAAGGTATTTAAACATAAATTCATTTTGTAGCGAATAGAATTTTCTTCCTGTGGCAAACTGTTACTGTAAGGGAATGTAAACATTACAATTTTATCTACGTTTAACAATTGCAATGAGTCAAAATATTTTATTAATTCCTTTTTGTTTACATTGCCCCTATTTCCTATCAAAATTATTAAAGTTGTATTTTTGACAAATTTGTAATTAACTATACTATTTATAATGTCAAAATATGAGGAATCTGGCATGCAGTGGTTAATAGCACTTTGTCCTAAATATGTGCTTAATAAGAGGCCCATATTCTTTCCTATTTCATCGCTGAACATAACTATATTCGATTTTACAGGTCTGTTTATATGATTATGCATTGCTTGGGAACTAATGGACACATTACTTCTAGTTTACCTTTACATTTTGGCACTTTTTTTCTGTCAAATACATGGAACAACCAATCTCAGGGTGCCTTTGTAACAAGACAACTATACGTAAGTCAAATATCCAGAACATTAATGTACATCTCAAAAATCAATTTACCGGATAAAAACACAGGTACCTATTCCCAGTACATGATATTGGTTGTTCCAAATGTTGTTTTTCGTATCATCATGAATGATATTCAGGGCACAAAACGGACAATTTAGTGGCTCCTAAGGGAATCATCCGTCTCTGTGTTCCCATAGGATATTACGTCTGGACAAACGACCTGCATGTATTCGATTCACTGAACATTGCCACATCCGAGCATTATAGCTTTAATACCTAATACTTGTAAAATTAGTTAGATTACGTTATTACACTTTGAAGAAGCTCCGAAGAAGCCCATATAAATCTGTCTTGAGGACGTCTACAAAATCAAATATGAGTAAAACCACTGAATACCTAATTATAAGTAAAAGGGCGAAACGGTATTACTTTCTAACTAAATGTTCAATTTAAAATCAATAAAGGACGTAATTTTTAGCTATGGAAATTTAAAATGAAATGAAAGCTCTTTGAACTTGGCACCTTCATATGTCTCCAAGTTTAATAAAATTCGCCACATGTCAACTTGCCTATTGAAGATAATTAACTACATCGCAATAAAATCAGACGAAAAGAAATCCATTTTAATATAACTTTAAGAGAAAAACCACTATAAAAACTGTAACAAATATTCTTAATGGTGTTGTTTTATTCTGGCTGACCTGAAAAAGATTTTGATTAACTTAGTATCGGTTCTAAGATATTGGGAATGATGTCAGATAGATGTTCACGCAAGGTCAACCGGTTTGAGTGAATTCACATTATGTTTTGCTAAAAGGATTCAATCCAAAAAACATTTGCAGACGTTTGGTATTCACTTGAGTTTTTATGTCAAAAAAACTGAGATTTAGTAGTAGTTCTCCTATTCTAAATTGTACTTTAGATGTAAAAATATATCCTGTAATTGTGAATTCTTCTTTAAGTAATGTTATTGTAAGATTGCTGTAAATTGATTAATTTAATTGTTAGAATTTGTGTTTCATTCATAAATATTAACACATTTTTACTGTTACCTTTATACAAGGTTGCATGGATTAAAAAAATATCAGGATTGTTACAAGCATCGAGTCTGGGGTGCCTCAAAGGACGCACTCCCTCCTAAAGCCCTACCCACAAACTTACAGCTAAATGTCCATAATTGGATAGATTGCAGTGGAAAAACCTTTTTTAGTGTCAGTAGTAGAAATAAAAAGCTATGTTACACGAGTAATAAAACGCTCGTTGGAGTTATTCTCGAGAGCTTTGATCCGAAACAACATTTTATTATCTTATAAACAATCTTATTTTCTATTTTGCAGCAAATTTAGATTCAGTCCTAAATTACAAATTAAAAATCAATATTTCATCATCAATATCATCATCATTTCAGCCACCTTGATCCCATTGCAAGATAAAAGCCTCCTACCTAGAGCACTATGTAGGTACTACGGTCCTGAGCTAATCGAGTCAAGCTTATTCCTGTCGTTTTCGTGATATCACCCACCCATCTAACAAAAGATAAAAATATTAATATAATTATCAGCCTATTTCAGTCCACTGCTGGACGTAAGCCTTCCCGAAAAAGCGCCAAAGAGCACGATGCCTGCTTCCTAAAGTCGTCAGTCCATCGAGATAGCGAGCATCTTACACTACGTTTTCCGAGACATGGTCTCCACTCGAGAACCCGTTTACTTCACCTTTCATTGGTTCTGCGACAGATGAAGCCAGCCCACTGTCACTTTAACTTTCCACATTTTTTAACTATGTCGATTGCTTTGGTCTTCTGACGGAAAATAATAATATTATGGCAAAAAATATAAAACACCATTTTTAAAAAAAATTTATGTTAAGGTACGTAGAAGGTTCGCGTTTATTTATCAATACTATTTGATCCATCCGAAACACCAGGCATGCCGCGGCCGACCTGGAAAGTCTTAAACGGGCTGCGAATACTAAGTGACGACACCTACAATGACGACACTAGTGGCAATTGAGATTGCGGTGCTTCCCCTAAACCATGGGCTACCTTCTTTCATGTCCGGCAAATGCACGGACAGCTGCACATGCGAAGACGTGGTTTGCGCCACCTAGTGTTAGCACTTTGATAGTACGGTTCATACGCCGGAATACTGATCATGAAAATTTTTACAAAATTGCATCGACACCAAAAGAAGATCTGAGACGAAATGCCTACTTTTATATTTGTTTCATGTAAGGAACCCTTGAAACGCTTGTATTCGTTGTGTCTACGGCAATGATGGGTTGAATAGAACTAACGAGACAGACGCCCGGCACTGCCCGCTGTTTTGCGGGGCCGGAAAGACCTCACCACAGCATATTGACAATAAGCCAGTCCAGTTTTTCGGCTTTTCTATTCTGATTGGGGTAGTGGTGGGTTCAACTTAAACTTAAAAGGTTCAATTCCCTGTTTGGGTCAATCCTGGAAATTAACTTCTCTAAATTGACTTGGAATTACCCGTGAAAAAATATTTGTCTGGTACCTAGTTACACAAGGATGTTAATTCCTTACTTCGAGACTTACTTTTTTTCGTGTTGACTAGCTCATTTAAAAAAATAATAATTAAGAAACTGTTCTTAAAAAAATCTTAAAAAGCACTGGCTTTTGTAACAATTTCCAAGTCGATTTTAGTCTTTGCTTTGTATTCCATAAACAATACGGTTGTATATTTTAGTCTGAATATAATTCCTTGCAGGTTTTCAGTCAGATAATCCCTTATGAATAATGTTAACCTATTTATTTATTTTTTTAAATAAATAAGTACGTTTGTTAGCGATAGCAGATCATATAAAAGATAACATACCGACACGTAGAGATGAGTAGACAAAACGTGCGTTTAAAACTTAATGTGCGACGGCATTTACTAAATTCCTATCAGTGTCGTAGTAAACTAAAGTTATTGTGCTGTAATCGATATAAGCTATTTTCGAGTGAATTGGGATTGTTTGAGATTGCTGTTATGACTGGTCTTGACCTCGCTCCCACATTTAGAGCACTTTTTTGCTTAATTTTTTCTCGTTTCTCCCTGTATAGATAAAGTTGCACTTTCCGCTTCGTTTCGTTTATAATAGCACCTCCATTCACCCATTCTAAATGTATTTGAATGAAATAAATGTTGTGATTTTTTAAATTGAGTAGTGTATTTGATATCTAGCAGTATTCAAATGCCTCGTTTATTATATCATCAATACGGCTTGATTACGGATTCAGTATGACTCATAACATTAGACAATAATCTATCTAGAGGTCACGGTATTTATAATGCATACTTAATTATAAACACACAACATTCATGATATGTTTTGCGAATATGCAGAAACTTAAAAGCTGAAAAAGTCGAGATTATTCATCTATGACCTTTAAAGATAGGTACTTTAAGATTTGCAATGTAATTGCTGGCGCTGTGGGTATTTCAAAATGACCCTACTGGCATGCAGCAAGTCGGGTTGAGGCGAAAAGTTCAAGGCTCATCGATGATGTACAGCTACTCGGTTGAACAAAGTTAACAAAAACTGCCTTAAAAGCCACTTTATTAAAGACTATACTCGCGAATCCATCAAAACCATTTTGTTTTAAGTCTCAACCAGGATGAATGAGGCTCATTATATTTTGTCTCGCAGGTTTTTGCTTGTATTTTTTTTACATAGCACTGCCTTGATTCTTTCATCTGCAATATAAAACACGAAGTGTGTAAATGGACAGTATTAATAGGCACTATGGGCCCCATAAATTTGTATAATCTATGTGAACGCAGAGCCGCTTGTGAAAAAGGGCAGAAAGTTCAGTGCCGCGGAAAATCAGAAGCGGTCAAATCCACTGTACATACGTTTTAAATGACTTCAAAAAGAAGTTGTCAGTTCAGTTCATCCATGAGCTTTTAATGGTCTTTGGGCATTTGAAGCGTATAGTAGGCATAGCTGCTTTTATTTAAATCTAATTTTAGGCTTTACCTTAGTTTGTTGAATGATATAAAATTTGAAATGTAATATACAAACAGGATGTTCAACCCAACAGTGTCAATAAAATGCTGCTTATTTGTTTTCCCATCTTTCTTAGTCATATATGCCCCATAGCTGAGGGTCGTGGTCATTATATGGAAGGAAAAATGCATAAAGACTTTCATGGCAATTATAATAGTGTGTATAAAATTGCCATTGCCTTCTCCTTTCCACACACTTTAAAAACCAACCAGTGTGTTTACACACGACTTTTTTTACCGTATCAGTTTTGTTTCATCTGAAATACATTATCTCTACACGAATCTGATCAATACGTGACCTACCAATACATAAAAACTGATGATTCGTAGTATTCCATAGCCTCAATTGTAAACAATAAAAGCAAGCTTGCATCATTTTCTTATACAATTGCATTCAAATATGAGTCTCGTAAAGATGAGGTAACCTTGCAATTTAACCTTTGATATTTGCTGACAAACAATAATCATACTTTTGGTATGTGCCGAAAAGTCTGTATATTAAACGGAGTATAATATTTAAATAAAAAAAAAAACATACGCCAGACAAATTAACACACCAAATGTCATGGTCTCGAAGTAAGGAATTAACATCCTGTGTTACAAGGTACCAGACAATATACTTTGGTAGACGCGTCTCCCAACACATCCAGACACGAGCCAATTTAGAAAAGATCGTTTTTTGAACTGACCGGAACCGTAAATTGAAACCGCGAACCGTGTTTTTGCAACTGATAAATTGAAGGAATGAAAAGAAGAATCAGTTACGTATCCAATATCAATTTCATATGATCCGTAATGGCTGAAAAAAATCGATATCCCTGCCACCAATATTTCCTTTTCAACTAAATTTACAACTTTAAAAAATCAATGTTTAATGGTAGATTGATGAGTACTTATACGAGTAATATCAACTAGTGCGCTACCGTGATGATAGTGTTTGGTGTATCAATGTTTTTGTGTTACTCGCATAAGTAGTAAAAGTTTTTGTTTTGATTATCAGCAGCTTACTTGGTTTTAGAAAGTGACATATTTTTATCAGATCATTGTAACAAGATTAAGAAGAAAACACTATTTTATTCTCATCTAAATGCTGAAAGATCCTCGTTTACTTTTAAAAGCCCGTAACTTTTTGAAACATTCAAAATACAGCATTTTGAATGTTCAAAAAAGTTTGTATCTAATTGAAGACTCTCATCTCACGTGGCTTAAGTTGCGGGAAGAAACAATTTCCACCGTAAACTCAGAAACAAGGTGTTAAATATTTCATACGAGTTCATACGCGACAAAGTTTCCCGACGTTACATAGCGGTAAGTAAGTGCATAAGGACAAACGTTGTGTGCTCTAAAGACGGCGCGATCCGACCCTCCGACTGTCCAATGAAGCGTAAATAAAAATGCTATTAATATTAAAAACTCCAAAAGATATGAAATTAAATAAGACAGAGCTTCTAAATGTAAATCTAGAGGAAGCAAGCTCTTTTTTTGCAGTACCTTTAGTGGTAAGCTCTCAATCGTTCTGTATGTAGTTGATAAGGACTCTATAAGCGTAAAATTATAATGACGAAGGCCAATTAATTTGTCTATTGTAGCATTTAGCTTTAGGTGTTCAAGGGAGTATTGTACTTACATGGTATTTCATTTGTCAGCCGCGTAACCTCGCAAATATTGAATCGTTGATGAGTACTCCAATCCAACATAAGTCAACTTAGGTTTGTTCCACCGTTTCTATTTTTTTTAAAATTGCATCGTCGTTGTTTTGTTAATTTATTAAATTTAGGATTTTTGAAAATAGACTTTTATAATAAAAATGAGCATTAAAAACCTCATTCCGTGGCTCAGCCGCAATATTTAATTGCGTCTTGGAATTGCGTATTCAGCTATAAAGTGTATAGTAAACTTGAAGTATTAAAGAGATTAAGAGCAGTATTTTATTAGTCAGTCGCAACTATCGGATCGTTGAGTGTATGTATTCTACTCAAGTTTGTTCTGCAGCGTCTAGTTAGTAGAGCATTTGAGATCTCACTCATTGGCTCAGCCGCAGCACGCCAGCGATGTAGGTGCGGTTGCGTATTCAGCCCGCGGTGGGTACTGCAGGGTTGCCTATTGTCCATCTAGTTTATTAATTTAATTACAGAGATTTAATTTACTAAAAGTTTTACGTTTAGAATTTAATTGTGTAGGTACTCTTTTAATAGAGCAGGCATTGTACGAGATTATTAGAGTGACAATTGTCTAATGTCGACTAAGCTGGAGCAATTAAGTAGAATGTTTATGGGTTAACTAAGGTTTAGTAATACATATCTTATCTAAAGATAGGTGTTTAGGAATACTGGAAGTAAAGTATTTTGAAATTGTATTGCAATACAATAAATCATGTTATGTGTATTGAATGATTTATTGATTTGTGTTAAAATTCTGGGTCGTATTAAACTATCATACGATAATTTAAGGCCAACTTCATAGGTGCCAACATTGATATATGTACATTTGAATTTATCTTTCGTGTGTCAGCATTTTTAACGAGGCTTTTTGCGTGCTGACTGGCCGTATCGTTCTTTTTTGTATTTTTAAAATACTTATTATACTTCTAGAAACCTTGTGACAACCTTGTGTTCGCTGCAGCGTGATATGCTTGCGCGGCACACGCCTGCGACGACGTGCCCCCAGCTTCATGTGGAAATGTTACTTCAAACGTTAAACTACGTTAAGCTGTCTGTTAAGCATTATTTTAATTACTTACAAAGACCATCTTACTGTCACGAGTTAAGGATAAATTTCGTCAATTTTTGTTCAGATTTTCCATATTATAATACTGCTTATTTTAATATCATTGCGTACTGTAAAATCTGTTTATTACATTGCTTATAATAATATGGCTGCCACCAAATATTTAAGGACAATATTGATTTAATAGATTCTTTTTTAGCGCTAAGGTAGCTTTTATTTAGTTAATTTTAGTTTGAGTGCAACTAATCCTGTTCGATACTTGTATGATTTTTTGCCCCATTTTGATCTTTAACGCCATACAACTTAGGAATATTAAACGACTGAATATATTTATATTTGTATGAACTCTTAGTTTATATTCTAGGAGTGTTGGAAAGTGGTGATATCGTCAGTTTCTTTGGCGAATGGCTATGTAGTGTTTCGATTTATTATTCTGGCAGTGGCCGACCGACGGCCGTAGAATAATAAGCCGAGACTTCAAATCTGAGTGAAAAAGATTTAGCTTAACAATGACTAATAGATTTTGCGTGGAGTGACAACGTTCAGTAGCATGGTAGGTCTGTACTGACTGACCTGTAACTACGTCATAGGTATCACTTAAACCAGTGCTGTCTGTCTTGTAAAGTTAGTCATAATAGTCATTATATCAGTATATAAGCCCTCTTTTGTACTCGTCCCAATATAAAAATACATATTTCGACATTCTCAAGGGAATAAATATAAATATTGGACAACATCACATACATTGCTCTGATCCTGTGGTAAGTAGCCAAAGCACCTGTGTTACAGAAATCAGAAACAGCGACGGTACCACAACACCCAGACCCGAGGCAATATAGAAAAGTAATTTTTCTACATTAGCCTGACCGGGAATCGAACCCGGAACCTCAGAGATAGCGACACCATGTCTGGTATGCTCGCCTCTCGGCTACGGAGGTCGTCAATATAGCTTTGCTATACCACCGCTTTAGGACTACATATATTGGTTTACTATTGGGGTAAGTACTACAACACTTAGAACACACTTAGTAGTGTAGTAGAAATCAAATTCAATTCTATGTCAAAAATAAATTCAACTTTCAGGTTAATTTGTGTTTCAGGAAAGTTCTTGAATAACAGGAAACTTTCGAGAATAAAAATACATCAATCGATGGCTAACCACCAATCATGTTTGTAGAAAATAATTCAATAGAAAACAACACGTATGGTCGGGTGTAGTCACGTATCTGAGGTGTGGTTACCTTCTATTAGATACGTGAGAATATTTGTCTTAACCTTATTTATGGTTGAGATCGCAGATATTTGCTGGTTTTGAAATAACAGCGGTGCGTGTGCGCCGATTGCCACTTCCTTGGCGTGAAATCGGTAAGCGAGTTACAAGAGATCACGTAACAAACAATTAAACTAACCATTGGCCTAGAGTAGGGTTGTCCAATAATTTGTGAAAGTGAGTTGAGACGAAAAGTTTAACATTTTAGAAGCTATTTATTTTTTTGTTGTGTCTGCTTGGGATCTTAAAAATGTTAACTAAAGTGAAGTGTTTATCGACGACAATTTAACAACAAGTTATGTAATACGCATCAATAAGAGCATGTCGTCCATTCATTTACTGACCAAGTGCATAGGTATATGTACTCACCTTTTTTGGCTACATTTCCCGCTGCAACAATGACTATCGAGTGACTGGTGGTATAAGATAAGGTCGAGGAGAACTAGAACACGTAACAGATGTCTAATACAAATTAAATAAAAATCTTCCCCAAGTATAAATAGACATAAAAGGAAAATATTAGTCACTTGTTTTAGTGTAATTAAACGTAAGGAAATTATTGGAAAAGCCAAAAGGTAGGCTTTTTGTGCTATGAAAGATTAATCAAAATAAAAGGAGAAAATATTATATAAAAAAGTTTACAATAAAAGCAAAGCGAGAAAATTTTCTGACAATAGAATCTTAACGCTTCGCCGCGAAAAGGTCGAGGGATTATATGCTATTATTTTCCCGGGAGTCTAGCCTCGTGGCAATTTTGGAAATTGTAAATTTGCGAGAGTGGTTTAATATTGACGCAGCAGAGGGCAGACTCGATTGAAGTAAGGCATGCCTTCGAATAACTTTGTGCAATATATTGCCTTGAGCTTGCTATTTCTGCGAGCTGCATTGATTAACGTTCATCTATCTCTATAATTTTACAAGTATGCTTTTGATATTGTACTAAAATATGCTTTACCGCGGCGTTACCAAGAAATTGTGAATTTTGATAGTACCTACTATAGTTAGATTTTGTTAAGCAAAATAGTTAGCCACTAACATTGTGCCCCAGCACATAAAAAGTGCAATGACATTATTAGGTAACCTTTAGTGACATCACCGGTTGGAGAAAAAATACATACATTTTATGTTACAAAAGGTTCATTAAATATTTTTGTTCGCCAATATTATTGTGTTTCAGCTGTTTAAACTTTAAATCCTTAACATTTACACTACATATTGTAATTATTAATAAGTAACTTGATGAATGCTTAAAATTGATTCCTGGTATGCGATTTATGCAACACTGTGACCTTGGATTGCTAGAAGATGAATCTATCTATATTTTAAAGGTAACATTAAAACATGTGATAATGTAAACACTTTTATAAATTCCAAATCACCCTGAAATAAATCAGACTAAGTCATAGGTACTAATAGGTACAAACAACTGCACGTCAACCTACCACAAAACGTCAAGTTTTCTCAATTAATATTGATCTCTACGTGTCGGACTTAAAGTTGAAAGTCAATTCAATGACCTTTAACTTTTTGAGTAGGTCGACCTGCCGTTGTCTGTACTTTAGTACTGGAAAATTACAAGTTAACAATACCTAAATTCAAACCTGTGGTTTCTATTCCAACTCCTACATTAGACCGGTTTCCTACGACATTCCTCACAGAGGCCGTCGAGTGATAGAATAATTACTATCTATGTTGAATATGTATAAGGATTAAGGCTTGCTTGTATGAGTATTAGAAAGCTGACAGCACAATAATAAAACATGCTTTATACTGAAGCAATTAGTAGTTGCAAGTAAAGTAAGGTTAGAATTACCATAACTATCGTTGTCGTTTTATTGAACAACAATTACAAGATTCGTTAGATATTCATTTATTTAAACTTTAAAAAAAAACTTCTTAGTATTCGTGTTTTAGCTCATTTGATTCATTTTGACAAGTCTAAGATATTATATTACCTAATCTAACTAGAATTGTGTTAAAATTATATACCTACAACTTAATTCTATGCCTGCAACTTGTACTCAAGTTAGGTACCAAAAATGTTTCAGAGAAGAGTTCTATTCGCCTAACTTTGGCATAGTTGTAAGCTCTTAAACGCTCTGCAAGGTACGTTTTGTACAAAGAATGTAGGAGTTCTAAAGTTGGGTGCATTGTCGCCGCATTCCTGAGGCCGCCTGCCAGGCAAGGCCGCCTTGTGAAGGGAGCTTTAAGCCCAGCTGCCAAGTATTTCTAGATCAAAACCAACGCTTCGTACGTTCGTACTTCCTTGACTAAACCGGTTCCGACGAGACTTTTGTTTTGCTTTGAGATAGCTTCGTATCTTTTGAATTAATTTTGTATTTAGCACAAAACTCTGTATTATTACCCTATGTTGGAGGTTGTGATTGTGGCCTGGATCAACACAACGGCTGTGGCTGTTTAGGCGATACAGCCATGGGAGTCTGCGATCCAGCTCGACCGAAGAGCTAAGGTTAGATAGCTAAGCCCAAGGGCTTCGTACCTTAATCCCTTACACAAAAAACAATTGAAGCGCCCGCTCTCTCAGGCTATGGATTTGGAAAAAGAATAAAAAGAACAAAATACCTTCTGACCACGGCCGTAAGATTTTGATAAATTATTTTAAAAAGACGTTCCATTAGGCCAATCTGGAAGTCAATGGGGAAGGCCTATGTTCAGCAGTGGACGTCCTATGGCTGAAATGATAATGTTCCATTAGTATTATAGCAATCAGAATCTATATATATATAAATGAATTGCTGTTCGTTTGTCTCGCTAAAACTCGAGAATGGCTGGACCGATTTGGCTTATTTTTAAATATTCGTGGAATTTCAGGGAAGGTTTAAAAGGTCAGAAAATTAAAAAAAATGTAAAGAAAGTAGTAAAACAACTATTTTATTTTCCTATACAAACTGTTCGTACCTGTTAAACGAATTGGCGGAACGAAGTTCGCTGGGTCAGCTAGTACGAGTATGTATATATAATATGTTTGTTACAGGTATTACCATCCCCTGTCCCATTCGTGGAAAACAAAGATGACGATTTTTTTTTCAAGGTGATTTCGCCAGATGTTCTACGCGCACTGCAAGCATGCATCTTTAATGAACAATGTACATTCTTTATACACAAAACTATAAAATTCATACCTAATATGAAGTAACGTTTTTTTATGAAATGTAATCAATGCATTATAATGACATCATATAAAATTACTAGAAATCTGATGTTCTATTTGAGCAAATTAATTAAAAACTATCTTGTTAAAATTGCCTATTACTTTTTCACTCAGCGCGTATTGATATTTTATTAAGTTCTTTTAATAAAAAGACAATCAAAACTAATTCATTTTAAACAAAATCTGTCGTTTTAATGTTGAATAGAATTGTTGGAGAAGTTACTGCTACTTGGTAATTTAATAGGTTTTTTTTTGTTCTTTTTAACGATAAGTAGAAAATATAATAGAAATTATCCTTACCTGTTTGCTATTCTTAGCGGTTTATCATTACAAGGTGTAAAAATATTTGGTGATGTTTTGTTACATGTTGTATACCAGTCACCTACCATTTATAAATTAAATAATGTTTTTAATTACTTATACCGACAGGGCCATCTGTAGTTAGTAGTTGAAGAGGTCATATAATTATGATGATGGGTGTAGCAGGCTAGCACAACATCAATAACCATAAATTCTCATTAAATAGGTTTAAAATTGAATACATATTCACCGCCCGTAGCGAAGCGACTGGTCCAAACCGTTACACCTCAATTCAAGATTTCCTAAATTATGCGGGCTCGTATGCAAATTAGTTGGACACTTGGACACTGACTGGTTTGGCTCACCATTTTCGTTCCGAAGTGACAAAACCTTTACTGTTTCAAAAGTTTTTAGGTCAGATGACGTGAATAATTTCACGCGAGCGCGCTAAATGGTCAAAATACCACAAGTCGTTTGATAAACTGATCTTTTTTTACAGTAGGCTCAGAGTAAAAAATATTTTAAATGTGCATACATTTATTTAGTGACCTAATAAAATTTTCCCTATTAAACGCAGCCTGATTATTTTTTGAATTAAGTAAATACAACAATATTTTTGATACTAAATGGACATACGCCAACAACAGCGAGCAGACACACAAAAATAAATAAACAGAAACAACTACCACAGACAGACTAAAACAGAAACAGAAAAACAATAGAAATAAAGTAAAAAACATATTATTATGTAAAAAGACATAAAAAACACAACTCGTTTATTTCATTTAAACGCTGAGAAGATTTACAAATCAACTAGTAAATAAATATGATCTCATAATACGAAATGTAGTTGTAAAATAGCACGTTCAATTTACTTGAAAGAGCAGCATTCTGCGACATTACTCAAAACGCGGATATATTTAGGGTTAAACTCTCATTGTATTTTGAGTCTTAACTCTTCAAAAATAGAGTTGTCAGGTCGATAGTATAGTAGATTGTTCTCTTTAGGAGCGGAAGAGCGGATTCTCGCTGGATAATCGAATTCATTAGCACTCATTGTACTCTAAATAGTGCGGAAGGATTGACCCGTTTACTAAAATACTCGCGTTGACAAGGACAACTTTCTATTTGCATATTTCTATCTCGGAACGTAAACTAGCAGCGCCGTAATCTAAGGATTACGAAAACGATGGTTCAATGCCCGCAGAAAATGCGTTTCATCGTGTTGCTGGCAAGGAAATCATAGGCCAAATCAATTGAAAGTTTTTGCAAAGTATTTAAAAAAAAATACTTAGAATTATTAAAAACTTTCTTAAATATAATATTTTAAAATAAAAATGTTAAACCAAAAAAAGATTGCTGCGATCCTGCCAGGATTCGAACCTGGAATCTTCTGATCCGTAGTCAGACGCGTTATCCGTTGCGCCACAGGACCCATGAATAGAGCGGCGAAATAAGCAGTCAATACGTGCCTGTGTAGTCTGTGTTCACGTAACAATAATAGACAATCGCCTGTTTTGAAATATATTTTAAACTAACTGTTGTTGCTGTTTTGAACTACTGAGTTAAAATATTTTTTTTCTGTATAGCAATACTACGATCTGTTTAGCAATACAGTAGGGCTAATAGAAGATTTCCAAAATAGCTTTTTTATTGTGTATCATACAATTTTATTTCTTAACTTTCTTTACACTAGAAATAACCAAATTAAGAATTGTTATTTACAATGCTTGTTACCACGAAACTTTAAATCAGTATTATTTTCTTTACACGAATAATCACCTAGTTCACAAGTAGCTTTTACATACTTAAAAATTAATATTTTAAGCATCTATCACTAGGTACCTACATGAGTGATATTCGTAAATGTTTATAATTGGTTTAAATAAATAGATAGATTACTGCTTATTTATTTCAGTTTCAGTATTTTGAGATGGCTCAGCGAACCTATCTCTGGTGCACGAACGCCTCAGACTTTAAAAAGTGTTTCGAATAAGAAGTCGGGTTCAGATTGTCAGCACAATGCGTGCATTACCCAACTACCCTCGCATTTGCAACGATTTATAAAAAATAAGTGTCACTGAATTAATGGTGGCCTATTTCGCAAGGCTTCTATTAGCGTTTCAGCGAATGCCAGCCGTGTTGAAAGTGTGCGCACGCGACGCGACGTCCGGCGCATGACCCGCTTAGTATAACGGGTTGGTAACCGTTGCTCGCTGCCTCAGATGTATCGTGGTACGTGTTATATAAGTAAAATAAACAGATGACGATCTGGTCAGAACTGGTGGTGTATCGAGTGCTAAGGGTTAAGATGATTTAGAAGGTTAAACAAAAAAACAAAAGTGCGTAACTCTTCGTTGATACTGTTTTTTTCAAAAACAAGTGCCAACTTTTTAAATAAATCAGTCGAAAAAAATCAAATGGATAAATTTAACTAAATGTTTTATTTGCAAAATATGTCTTAGCTGTATCAGTAAGCTGCAGTATAGGCTAAAGCCTACTAAAATTGTAGAACGAACGAACTCAATACAGGTGACATCGTTTTGCTTGACACTTTGTCATGCTTTTACACGTTTCATACCATTTAATGTGAGCCAATTCTTAGTATGAAGAGTGAAAACTCAAAAATGACTGCCAACGAGCCAACACTTTCACCCACGCTAGAATCGACGAAACAATGTCGAGATTTTTAATACGGAATTACTGATAATTTAATTTCACTCTTCATAAGATCATTACATGCAATTATCTACATTGAATATGCTATAAGTTTGGGAGTATGAACATCTAAAACGGAATATGGTCATTAAGGAGTCATAGGCTCAATTTATCGGTGCACTTAAAATTCACAAAGCCCACAATTTATTTTTTGGTTATTATAGAAGCAGTAACTCAGTGGAGCAGTCTCGCCTTACATCAGTGGGTTCTGATGGTTTAAATCCCGGAATGCACTTCGTGATTTTTTAAATCTACGTGGGTACTGATTTGTACCATTTCCTCGGTGGTGAACAGCAGATTTAGATATTAGAAGCTATGATCCACAAATGAAATCTTACCTCTTTAAGGGTTAGGCCAGATGGCAATCGTTCTGATAAAGAAATCAGATTTACCGAATCTAGGGTCATGTTCAAACGTACCCAGACTAGAAATGGGACAAATCGAAAGGAGGATGATACATTGCAGGGTTAAACAAAACCACCTTTCATGGCAATTATGAGAAGCCATTAATGTAAACTAAAATTTCATGATTTAACTATAATATTGTTGCAGTCGGCATTCATCCTAAAGTATATCTTTGTTAATTTAGGGCTACGACATTTAATCTTATTCTATTTGCTCTATTTTTGTAAAGAAATAATTTACTCTCATTTAATTTGTAGTAGAGTTTAAACTTTTATATCAAGAGGTTTAAAAACACTAAAACAACATAAAATATCGTATAATAAAACTGAATTTCAGATTTATGGGCTATTAAAAAAATACAGTTATGTGTCTGTGCGATATTTTATAGCAACCGTAAATTATTATCGTACGTACAGAAGTCTTGAACAATGAACATAACAGAAATAATTATATTATACGAATTATTGTGAATGTGACTGATAGTGCTGTCTCTCTTGTAATATACTGAACCTGCCTTAATAGTAATTGTCAGAGTGATATAGCGAGTGGAATTTTAGTCTAAACTTCATTCATTTACACTAAATGGAATGAAATTGTTAATTTACTGCAATGCCATTTAGTTTTATTTTTGTGCGTATTTTTTAAACTTTTCTTATCACTAGCACTATTTATTAATAAATTAATAATAAATGATATTATTACAAATATTATTAGAAAATTTTTGTCGATTTTCGACACACCCCTATAGTAATTGTCTGTATATTCGAACACCAGAGAGGTAATGATATTTTTAATAACTCTAAGACTTTTTGAATAATAAATTGCATACGTGTCATATTGGTATAGACCTAATTATATTTAATGGAAAACACATACGTTCGTTCACCGAAAAACTTGAATTTCAATCGTTCATTTGTCAACGGCAAACAACCGATTTTCAACTTTAAGTTTGACATGTAGATATCAATATCAATTGCGAAAATTTACTATTAAAAAGTTTTGTAGTAAGTTGACGAGCTGTTGTTTGTACAAAACTCTGAACTGTTTATTTTAAAGACGTGTGACATGTATTCATGCAAAGAATTTTAAAGTACGTTAAAGGGTGTTTAGACCTATGTACCTATTATTTTATAGCGGCAACATGAGATCCCAAACAGTTAACAATGTACATGTTTCAGGAATTATAAAATAGGAATACTACGTAAAGTTAAAACATATACCTGTGTGGCATTAAATGCTATAGAAAGATAGGTTGTTATGATCACTGGAACAACGCGATGTCCTGGCTTTTAGCAGTTTTTATAATTAACCGGAGAGTAATGCGGCCGCGTGGAGCAATACTGCAATTACGCTGGACTGGACCGATGCACGCCACTGCACGAGCAATAAACTGCAGTGTTTAAGGGCTTTGCACACTCAATACTTTATGGCGATCGGCGGATTTTGTTCGTAGTAGCATAATTATGTCAAATAATACCTCCAATGCAGATCTTGCCATATCGGATTCTATTCAACTTACAGTTCTACTGGATAATGCAATAATACAATTTCTTTTGGAAACGAAATTTTTGGCACGAAATTGGAACCAATGAATAAATACATTAATCACAATTTTAGTACATAAAACTGTGCTTTTATCTTATACTTGTGGTATTTCCAGACTGATAATGTATGTCCTCGATAAAAGTATCACTTTTATTAGCTGGCACAATTATTATTGTATACAATATTCAAAATACTGAATATCTACTTAACTTTTTAAAAATTGCCGAAACGGGACTCACGCAAGCAAATCGACGATTGAAACAGTTTTAAAATGGTTAAGCGACAATAAGAAACTAACGTCAATGCCAAGATACCGACTAAATAAAAGTATACGTTCGTAAAGAATCAATTATATACGCGGTAACACGGAGTTCAATCGGACCACTGAGCTTCCGTATTGTCGTTTAAAGTATCAAGTGTATTAGAGCCCTTATGCGGCTTTGCACTTACGAGGACAAGCGGCGGCATCAATCAGATAGAGGTCGAAGTTCGGTATAAAGGTATTTTTATAAAATGCTAACATGAACAGATTAATACTTCCTACTTTCTGAAAGGGTCGTTTGCTTCACCTTTTACATCGACTGTTTTGATTATTGCTTCTTTGTTATGATTGTGTTTTTGTCAGTGATTTTTTTTCTTTATAAATCTTTTTACAATCACACCAATTCTAGCCCCAAACTACGCAATGCTTGTACTGTGGCGACTAAATAACGGATAAACATACTTTAATACTTTTATAAACATCAATGACCCATGACATTTTCCTCTTGTGGGCTTCGAACCCGCAACCACTTGTAGTTCGGAACACCACATCAGACAGACAAACGTTTTTACGTCAAACTCTAGAAAAAACAAAACAAGGCATAATAATAAGCTCAAACATGGTTATGCTATGCCCCTGGTCTGTTGAGAAAGAAACTCTATTCAAACAGGGGTAAATGCAAATGTAACTTTTACATTGAAATATTATGTTTCAGGACAACATCTAAAACACATTTTCCCGAATCCGAAACCAACTAAAAGGATCGTCAAGATAATATCAAAAGGACTCGATACGTATCTATGACTTTAAAAGATTTCGCAGCCGATGTGTTTACTGAGGCTGCCCTCAGGAAATACAAGATAACTTTAAATAAAGCATCTTTACAAAGAATCATCATCATTATAATAACAATATTATATGGTGCTATTTTCAAGCAAGAAAATTTCAAAAGGATATCTTGCAACGCAAATAGAGTAACTTTCTTTACTCATACCACTGATTCTAATCATAACAGCTGATCTAGAAAGGTGTGCGTTTTTTTTGAGGAATTGCTCTTTTTTTCTAACGGAAAATAAACACCAGTCTGATTTTGTATACTCCATGAATACCCAAAATTAAAACGTTTTACCAACGCTACCGCGTTGTTGAGGCTTCATTAGGGTAAAAATAACAAGTATTGAATATTTTTGTAGTGTTAATGAACTCCTGGTATACAGATATTGACATAAAGCCTTATTGTGACGAAGAAGCAGAGAAGGTACTTACGTTAATTTGCTGTTTTTTTTACTGGTTTAGCCACAGCGCAGACGATAGTAACTTTTTTCTCATATCTACAATATAATATAAAAACAAAAAAAAAGAGAGAAAATATATTTTACCCGCGAATTCTGGCTCTCTAAAAACAGACAGAAATGTTGTCCTCTGTCTGCGCGGCGTCTTAATTAAACTTTGGACATTTTACTTTGCACATCAGCATCAATGTTTGGAATGAAGCGATAATAAATCTAACCATACTAACTCGCACTGACATACCCAAAGTAGAGAGTTGTTAGTGACTGGAACTGGAAACAGTTAAGTGTGAAACTTTACAATAAATTAACAACAACCAGTGTGAGAGAGTGTGAGAGTGATACCAGTAAAATCAAATTGGGGAACACTTATGGTGTTATCCTAGCCAGTATTTACTCGACTACTCATGTGACAATCATGCCACTGTTATTTTACTTCCAGTAATTGTTTGATTGTAATTAATATTACCTGGAATTATGCTGATCATTAAATTAGAATAGTTACCAATATCGAAACATGTAATGTATATAGCACGTACAGTTACATTGTTAATATCAACTGAGATTGAACACAGTATCAGTACTACACTCCAAAAAAGGCGCTTACATAGACAGGAAGCTGTTACGAAATCCTGCCCAAGGCGGAAAGAATGTAGTATTTTATAATCCTGATTTATCTTGCGGAAAAACATATGCGTTGACTTTCTTATCCGAACATGATTATAGAAGATATCAACAGTACTTCTGGTTTAGTTTAGTTAGTTGGCATTAGAATCGCTAATAATAATGCTAAACATTACATAAAGAGAACTTGTTCTTACGGGAAAGCTTATACATAAAACAAACTATGTACAGATAGATATTACTGCTATGAGATGTCACAAATCTTCTGGTTGCTTTGAATTCAATTTGTCATCATATGTTAAGTTTAAAACCAAAACAAGGCATAGGATCTTATGGAATGTTAGCTTTATTACTTTGGTGTTTCTTATTATTCAGGTCATAATCCATGCAAATTAAGGAAGACCTCTCTAAAAGCTTTTAATTTTATAATATATGTTTAAGAACAAACTTCCGATAAATTTAACTCTTTTCATCACCATCATGTTAGCCTATAACAATCCACTATTGGACGTAAGCCTCCCCTAAAGAGCGCCAAACTCTTTCAAAAGGTCACATTTTGGGTTATGCTCGTAACACATTTAAAAAGTATTAGCGTTGATACTTCTGGCTAGAATGTGTTTGTCATTATTTTGTTTTTGAGTTGCTAATAGCAGATACTAATGATTGAGAAGAAAATGACAACTAAGGAGCTATGGAAGTGATGTTTATTTGTCCAATAGGAAGTTTATGTAGCAGAAGTTTTTCATTGTTACTCTGCTTTTCTTAATAAAAAGTATTATGCTTAAGAAGTGTTCCTAAGAGCGATGCACTGCCACAGCTCGAGACAGGGATGCACTCAGGCGCATCGTGACCGTGAGTGCAGGGAGGGGAGGAGGAGAACCGGTCCGGCCTCGTCACCACAAGCCGTCGTACCCGACTGTCCCCGTTTGCCTTGCCTTATGTGTTTGTTGTTTATGTCTAATTTTCATTTGGCATAACGTTTAAGACTATCAAAGATAGACAATTATAGAATAACTTCAGCCTACTCGCTTTAATGCAATACCAGAAAAAAATCAAAATTATGCTGGTTATTTTAAAGATTCTGTTTTGATGACAGTTAAATATGCAAAAAATGCAAGTTCAAACCTTATAATAGAATTGTTACTGGCCAAATTTAAAAGAAGCGCCATTTTGTTTCACGGAAGTTCGTATTTAAATCATTAACTGCATATTTCAACAAAATCGCGGGCCGTGAATATTTTGTGATGATTATCATAATAACTGCAGTAGCGCAGCGCGTTGATGTCTTAAGTTTGATACGGCAGTCTTCCGCTTTCTCAGCGAGTTTGTTAGTCAACACACATTGAGATGATGATCGCTGATCAAACATGGGTCGCACTGATAAAGCGTTGAAATTCTTGTAGACGGAAGAAAGTTGCCCAGCCGAAAGCGGTCTCGCGAGATCGGAATTTTGGTTACACGTATCACTGACACAGAGCGGACGCGCCCACCTGCCAGCCACCACACCTGAACCAAAAGTGTGTCAACGGCTGACTCCTCCAACTCGACGATCGATAGTCTCAACTTTCACATTACCTTAAATTAACACTTGACTGAACCTAAAGATAAATTACCTTTTTCGAGTCACGGGCGGTTAATGTACAAATATCCGGTTATGCACTATCAGGGGATGGGGTTAACGCACGGGCACAGTGCTAGCACAAATTCACCACACTCGAGTCACAGTCTGTCACATGTTCGGGCGGTGCGATCGCGTCGGCCGCCAGGTCAGCACTGAGGCTTTCTTCAAGGCGGTAAGCGCGCGCGCAGGTAAGAATGAGACTACGGTGCCTTCTAGTGTTGTAACGTCATAAGGCTAAACCGGTCTACGACACCGCTTCTAATCGGTTTTTCAATTGCATCGGTATTTTGGTATTTCTTAGGTGTGGTGTAGGTGTATATATTTCAGTATCTGTTGCTTTCTATTGGCATCATAATAACGACTATTTAGGGACTTCTCAAATCAGTTTTGCTGACATAATGTTTCAAAATGACACTCTTTATCATTATTTAAACTGTTCAAACTATACTATATTCTAAAATATAGATCCATGATACTTACTAATAATGTTTCAATTAATCTTCAGATAGGTAATTTTCTGTACATACAACCTTTAATGAAAAAGATTAAGCATAATAATCAATTTCAATTAAGCGCATTTAGGGCTACACGCTGAGATATTACGTGTTAGGTACGTCTCGTCACGTACGCAACCCCCTGTTTCCTGGAAAACAACACGCTCTTATCGTAAATCTTCCTAGGTAGGCCAAGGTCACTCTAGAAAGGGGAACGGAATGTTTTAATAGTAGCAATTATTATTTGTTAAAAACAAAACGTAGAACTTGAAGCAAATCTCTACTATGTTGGAATTATGTTAATAAAACGATTTCCATATTATAAAAATCGTTATGTGCACAAAGCCGTCGATTGTCCATGGGCATAATATTACATTATGAGTACTTAATATTTATTTTTTCTAATTACCTATACTATAGGTAAATAGAGTTATCTACAGTATAATTATATGTTTGCACAATAGGAAATTATAACTAGTATGTCTAATTATTCGTTGAAAATTACTTTTAATAAAACCGGTAAACCACACCGGTAAGAAGCAACACTACCACACACCACCACGCTATACAATTCACTTGTGTGAGTGACTGTACACAGACGGATTTCAAAGCGATACTGTCAGGTAATTCTATTGTAGTACACATTCATCATAATTATTGTCCTAATCTTCATTTTTTCTCGGATTCGATTTTGGATTAGATAAATTATATGGTTTGCTTGACATTTTTGGGATGTTTTAAATTATATAATCATTTTTGTGAGTATTGCGTAATAAATAATAATAAAACTACTTTGAACAATAAAAGTGCACACTGATTAAGTTAGTGAATTAGTTAAATTTTACAATTTAGCTGGGAATAAATTTAATCTATGGGGATAAGTTATAGTGATTATTAAACTACTAATGAATTGGGCATTATTCCTACGTATTTTAAAGGGAGAATGGTTTTTTTTGGGGTACTTTGAATGAGAAGTCTGTATTCTGCTAAAAACTAGTTATCAAAGTAATTAATACTTCCCTTTTAAGTGTTGTTATCTAGTCTTTGTTTGTACAGAGACTAGAAAACTATAATTTATAGTACTAACTTAAATATCTGGTTAAAAAAACGTGTTTAAACGACTAAAGGATTTAAACGATGAGGTAGTAGTGGACCGATAATATAATCCACCAATAATTTAGCCATTATAAGTAAAAGAAATGTTACATTCATTTATACAAGGTGTTAAATAAGTACCAACAACATTTTTGCGGTAATCAGATTGGAGTCTAATATGTTGAAATGATAAAAAAAAACCTTGTTTCATAATTTAGAGAGAAATAATAACTTACTACAATAAACACCACCACACTAAAGCTAATCCGAATTACGATGAGAAGTAACAGTTGGCTAACAGTATTTTGTCCATGTTCCAGCCACATCTCCAACGGACGCGTGGTTTACATACTAATAAATACCCATGAAATGCTAAACGCAACAACGGCACATTCACCTCATACACATTGCGACATATTATATGTGATCTATTTGTTTTAATAAAATTATTTAAACTGTATGCTACGAAATGGCAACCGTCAAAAATCACCTATAAAAAGCGGAAACTACATATAGTTCAGAAATCAGAAATATTTATTTGCTGTAAACATGTAAATCATTGATGTTAACAAAGTGGAATGTCCTTATGTTTGTTTTTTTTACAGTTCAACTAGAAATTCCAATACAGTAATAAGCAAGAATAATATATAATTACAAAATATTTCATGTCAGTAATAGCATTAAGATGGTAGGTATGTCAAAATATTTAAATTCATATTAATATGTCAAAACTTATGCGTAGTTACCTCACAAATCTTATATAATTTAAATAGAAATTGCATTGCAACAATTAACGAGAGTAATAATTAATCACAATAATAGGTAATACATTAAACATATAACAAAGCTACAGACACATTTAACTTTAGTAGATTTCCTGGTTATCGAAATATTCTTCACAATTTCACCATATTATCTGGTCTTGAAAGGTTTCACATCTAGGATTAATATTTATCATCATCATCATCAGTCTTTGGAAATCCACTGCTGAATAGTTCTGGGCCGTTTGGATCCGGCGGATTCCTGCAACCAGGTTGTTGGTACACCGGGAGGAAGGCGTACTCACAAGAGTCTTCCGGTTCATGGTCACCACTCGAGATCGGTTGCTTGCACTCCGACTGATGTGGCCTGCTCGTTGCCACTTTAGCTTTGCAATTCAAAACTTACCTAACACAAGCTAGTTAATTTTTATCTAACACATTCAAGTTTATATTTGCCAGTAAAATTTAATTTCTTACAAACAACAAAAAACTTTGTGGTTCGTTTATTGAAAAGTGAATGAGTGAACTTAAAATTGTCAAAAAATAAGTTGTATGGGCAGTGTAAAATCGAGCTCAGGAATGTGAAACTTTCCCCTGCCCGTACGCAGGTCGTGCCATGACGTCATGCGCGACTCACCCGCTGAGGACACGATCGTCAGCACTATCTGTGTCCGTATTGGTTGAGGTATTGGTCATAAAATTAGGGCTCTTAAGACACCAATTTGACGAATGCTTAGACGTAAAATAAGTTAGTTTTTGTGAGATCTTTATTGTACTTATCCTACAACCCCCGAATTATAATAGTTTTTTTTTGGAAAACGACTTATTCTGTTGCTGAAATACAACAACTTTTATTATATTTTTATTTATTTTATTTTATTTGATTTTTATTTATTTAGATCGCCAACAAGTTTACACCAACATATTTACAAGTACTTTATCATGATACATTTGCTTAAATATTAAACAAATAAAAAAAAATACATTCAAATTATGTTCCTCACAGGTTATCCAACCCGTGCCGGTTTGTCTAGGCATGTGGACCTAAATCAATTGAAAGTGTCAAAGTAAATATCAACATTTCTATTTGTGGACTTAGACAGTGAATTACAATACGAATACATTCTATTTAAAGGAGAAAACGAACCTAAGTTTGATTTAGAGCTCCTGGTCATAAATAAGTTTAATAGAGATATAACATTCTTTATACTAAATGACCAATCAGCCGTTACGGTTTTTATAAAGATATTTTTTTTGGCTATTTTGATGTTCGACCCATCATGTAAAAAGTGTTGTACTTAAGCACCAAAATCAGCTCGTAAGAGGTTTTGCATAAACAAAAAAAAATATAAGTAAAGTTTTATTAAAATGATTTGTCTGTTACTTTTAGTAGCCAACAGTAATTTATAATATTTTAACTTACATCAATTTTGTTCTGTAATTAATATTATATCCGCCGGCCGCAAATCCTCCGACAAATTTTTATTTCTGAACATTTGTTAAATAATAATTTTAGTTGTTAATTTTATTCGAGAATATCAAAATTTATAAGCGTACTAAAAGAAAACTGCTAAGTTGATAATCACAAAACTTAAATCTAATTTTGTTTCATTCGTCTAATTAATTTAGACACAAAAACTTTGTAATTTCAAACTTAGTAAAATGAGATTTAGCGATAAAATTTGGCGCCTACAGAAACTAAAGGGTGGTGTTAAGTGATCACTATTCAAAAACTTGGGTTCAGTTGAAAACTACCCCGGGATTGCCGGTTGAACCCTTAACTGGTCCCGGTTTCTAATTAACACGTAATATAAGTTGGGAGTTGTCAAAACATCACCTACAAGCAGTGTCAAAGTTTTAATTAAAGGCATTTTTGGGAATTCCCCAAAGTTACGCATAGTTTATGATGATAAACCTTCCGGAGATAGTGGAATGTTGTGTACGTTTATTATAACATACATAGGTACTTTCGTTTGTTCAAAGTTCTAAACAAAATGTAATAAAACCAAATAAGCCACGAATTTCGTAGTTTGGTTTAATTTCTGAACTGTTTACCTACTCAACTTTAATAATAAATCATAATCGAGCTTGTAAATTAAGGTTTGAGAGAAAGTTAGATCTTACATTGGAAAATAAATTTAGTTGTCAGCAATTATTACTAAACGTGATTTTCCCTTGACTTGACAAAGATAGGAGTGCCTCTTTTGTGGAATAGGAATGATCATGCATATCGTTATTTGCATTATCATGGAATAGTTATGTTTTCATAGTCATTAAGTTATATATTAATGCTGATTGCAAAAAAAACCGCCATAAACTTAAGCGCACTTGCGACCGATACCGACACCGCTTAATCGATAATGTAAAGGTGATAAATATCCAAATTAACATAATATTAGTTGAATATTTATTCACAGTTGGACTTAATGCCATTATCTTTACCAGTCAACCTTTAGGCCAAGGAGAATATGTCGTGGGCAGATCGACTAAAGGAACATAATAGTAATAATAATAACCCCGCAGGGCAGCTTTGTGACGAGCTGTGGTGAGTAGCGACACCACGGTGTCAGTTGTTAATCCGAGTGCTCCCGAGAGTCGGCCAAGACCCTCGTCTTCGGCTTGCCGAAGTGGAACCCAAGGGGGTCTGCAGGACTCACGCCTCTGGCTTGCCTTAACCGGCCGGCCAGAGTGGAGTCGCTAGAGCATGATAGTCGAAAGGTGGATGTGGTTTGTAAGTGGCAAGTGGGCACGTGATGCCGGACCCTCAGGGGGGAGCAAGTGATCGTCGTTTAAAGTCCAGAGCCACCTCTCCGCTCTTAGCCGCCAACAACAGTGTTGCCCCCTCAGGGTCTTGTAAGACCCATAACGCCAGGGGGGGCCCATTCAGTTGCCGGCGAGTCACCACCTGCCAATTTTTTCAGTCTGAGACTATGACCAGGCAGGTGACCGGTAGTCTCCATCAATAGCCCAGAATCCAGTCCCTCCATCTTCCTTCAATAGACCTAATTAACTTGTCATTAGCTGCAAAAGTTCCTGTACACATGCTGGGTATAGTCTCTGATTACATCCCATGATGTAGTTAGAGACTGGATCCAGCAGTGTAACACTTTCAGGTTTGATTATTTGCGCTTTAAACGGCTACTACGTATTGGATCAGTATCCCCACGCAAGCCTTATAAAGGACTGGGTCAATTTGGCCCGTGAACTCTTAGAGCGTACAAATAATAATAATAAATAAATAAATATTGGACAACATCACATACATTGCTCTGATCCAGTGGTAAGTAGTCAAAGCACTTGTGTTACATGTTTGGTAAAATTACTACTTTAGTTATACATCATATTACCCAACTTTCTGTGTTATCAGTGTGGTCGTTCGGAAATAACTTATGATGATATTCGAAAACTTTGCAATGGAAACTCTATTTTCGAACTAGAATTAGGTAATTTGAAATTTAGATTACGCAACCGCATGCAACAAAAGTTTAGATTGGACAAAAACATTCGGCAATTAAAGGTTTTGTTTGTTTTGCAACTGGTTAATTAATACATAATTGTTTTGAACCCGAGCAAAACACGAACCTAAATTGGATTCGCGTTAACGATGTATAAAAATATTTATGCAATTATTTAATAGACGGTAATTAATATAGTGAAATTTTCTGCTGTTTGTGTTTATTTATTTAATAAGGTGTACAAAGGTTCGTTAGGTTCTTAATGCCATGTGACTTAGGGTATATCTTGTCGATCGATGTTAATTTTTTAAATAATATATTACCGATCAGTCCGACTAATATTCTTGTTTATTTATGGAGACAAATCAACATTTGTTTACACTAATACACTTTAATAACTACATAAATGCAACATATACTTAATTTAGCTCCACATGGATACTAAACTTACTTATTACTTCCTAAAATCTAGTGTTACTATTTACTTATCTAAGTGGGCAGATTCAATTTTGATTATATGTTAATCTTGAAAAATTTAAACATTCTTATAGAACTTGCTATATGAGTCAAACTGTACGTCAACCAAATCACTACGAGAGTATCGAGCAAAGCAGAAAATGTTGTGTACCTACAGACAACGACAGGCCAACCTACCCAAAAAGTTAAAGGTCATTGAATTGATTCTCTACTTAAGTCCGACATGTAGAGTTCAATATCAATTGAGAAAATTTGATGTTTTGTGGTAGGTCGACGTGCTGTTGTCTGTACTTTAGATTTTTTATTTAGTGCAAGATACTGCGTACTTCGAATAAGTATTTGCAGTGCAATTAGAAAGCTTCTTTGACTACGTTATTGCAGCATTTACGTTGTTTGTGTTATTGATGACGCAATAATATTTAGAGACTATATAAAGCCAACAATGAATAGTAGTTAGTCATTTAGCCTCACCAAAAATAGAACCATACCATGAAATAAAAGTTAATTAAACTGGTTGTCCAAGTGATCTAGGTACCCTAGAGGTATCTGTATCACCTTCAGTTTTTAAAATTCTCGCACGGCTGCGTGCCAAACAGTCTGTTTAAACGTGCTGTTCTATATGGCCATACAACCCGCATTTAAGAGTATGCAACAAAAAAGAGGACTAAACGTTCTTACTTATAAGTACAGTTAATCTGGGTGAACTCAGAACAAGCAGTAAAACAATAATATTTGTAAGCTGAATTTTTATTGCGATTACAACAATTATTTAGCTCAACTGCTTGCAAAACCCATGACAATTGGCCGTTGATTCGTGGGAGTTTCGTATTGGAAACGTTGCGTTCGCTCTTACATTGTCTCCGTATATTACAGATGCATACAGTAACCTCTGTAACAAATAACAACAACTCTTATGTTTGCGTTTTAACAGTCTTATTTATTGAAATGATCGGACGCAATAATTGTTCTAGAAACCATAAAAAGGCCTGAAGGGTTCTTAAATGGTTTATAGAGAACGGATTAAAACCGTTTTTTTTTCGAAAAAGGAAGACTTCCTCAGATGTGGTTTAAACTTCATTCAGAAACAGAATTCAGAGTTATTTCACTATCGTGGCAATTGCTATTCTAACTGAGCTACAAAAAAACTTATTGTCTCATCGAATCTTTCGAGTGTTTGACAAGCTGTAATGTGTCAGCGTGGCGTTTAATGATGAAATGAAACGCGTTTATTACGCGTTCGAGTCGCAGCACTCGAAGGTACTATATTTTTGCTATAACTGTACTTGTAGTGTCAATGCAAGCAATTCATAATTGGCGATATTTTGTTAAAGACAAAAAAGACAAATTACGAAGTAAATAAAATTACCAGTAAATAAGAACGATAACACGAAGACAGACGAACAAGCGGGCTTTCTGTATCTTCCTATGCTATGTTCTAGGTTATGGTTGCTTCCATTTACTTCCTCATTGTCTTTGAGATATCACACATTTTTGTTTGAGTGCAATTAGTCGAGTGACCCGCATATGAAAAAAAAAGGTCATCCGACCAAATATTTGCGTGTGAAATATTCGCCTGTTGTAAAACTTAAAAGCTAATTAAACTTAGTCATAGCTAACCGTTACCAATGTTTTTCCGCAAAATTTATAATGAAAATAGTAGCTATGAAAAAAAAAAAAGTTGGAACACAGGAAGTGCATTGTTTTTGAGGCTTTTAATGATTTTATAAACTTTGAATACGTACGTTGCTGCTTCGTTAAAAGTAGCATTTTCCCTCAGCTGTCTGAGGAATCGCGCGGAATAAACTGCTTATCATCACCTCTTTGAAATCACTGGTGAGGGCTTACTTATCTATTTTTCATTACTCATACTCGGAAAGTACGTCTGAAGTAGCCTGAGGAGCGGGTTGAAAGTAATACTTTTCAGCCCAAGGAATCGTTTTCAACTGACAGCTGTAAAATTATAAAAAAAACTAGTTCTATTTTCACAAGTTTAATATTTATTTATTAGCTTGAAATGTTCGTATGTAACAATTTTAGAAATTAGCAACTTTAATTTGTTGACCCACTTCCCGGTGCTCGATTAAGCTAAAATTTTGCACACGTATGTAAAGTCGATGACAATGCAATATTTTGGTATCATCGCGCTGATCTGATGATGGAGCCGGAAGGTGGCACAGCAACTCAATACTAAAACAATGCAATAACGTCCAGTTTGGGCTCGTTTGATTTGTCTTAAAAAATATTCTGATCGAAGATGGTATCCAGGGTCTGATGATGGAGTCAGAAGGTGGCTATAAGAACTCTATAACAAAACAACATAACCGCATTGAGATTGGGGCTAGTTGTATTTTTCGTGACAAGTGATCTATTAGTACTTTAAATCCAGGGTCTAATGATGAAGCTGGAAGGTGGTCACAGAAGCTCTGTAATAAAATTAAGCAACCCCATCGAGTTTGGGCTCGTTTGATATGTCTTGACAAGTAATCGATCAGTAGATGATGTCCAGGGTATGACGATGAAGCCAGAAGGTAGCCAAAGGAACTCTGTTATACAACAACGTAACTTCATTGAGATTGGGCTCGTTTGATTTGTCTTGACAAGTTATCTATTAGTAGATAATATCCAGGGTATGATGATGAAGCCAGAAGGTGGCCAAAGGAACTCTGTAATAAAACAACGTAACCCCGTTGAGCTTGGTCTCGTTTGATTTGTCTTGACAAGTACTCTATTAGTAGACGATGTTCAGGGTATGATGATGACGCCAAAAGGTGGACAGAAAAGGAGCTCTATAATAAAACAACGTAACCACTTCAAGTTAAGGCTTGTTTGATTTTCTTGACAAGAACTCTAATAGAATCACCTTTTATCCAGGGTATGATGATGAAGCAAGAAGGATGCTAAAGGAATACCAATCAAATTACGAATACCAATCAAATTACGCAACCCTATCGAGTAGGGGCTCGTTTGATATGTCTACTGATGTGTTTGTAGCTCAGTGGCGGCAGCTCTTTGGTAGTAATTACCAAAGTTGAGCCACCTACGCCGTGGTTGTGAGTGGATGGGTGACCATTCCAACCATATTTAGTGAAATTTATTACAAGCATCTCCGTGCTTCAGAAGGCACATTAAAAGTTGGTCCCGACTAACATCGCCTGATACTAGTCGAAGCCTAGTCAGAGTCCATAGGGTGGCTTAATAACATCCGACAGTAAGGTTAAGCCACTGCCCTTACAGCACCCCTCGTGGTGGAGTATGACCCAAACCACCTCATAGTAGAGATGAGACCTGTGCCCTGCAGTGGGACGTTTATAGGCATACTTTCTTTTACTTTTAGATGATGTCCAGGGCATGGCGACAAAGGCAGAAGAAGGTGGCCAAAGGAATTCTGAAATAAAACAATGTAACCCTATTTAGTTTGGGCTCTTTTGATTTATCTTGACAAGCACTAGCAATAGTTGTTCGAAACCGCCGTGATGAGAGCAAATTGTGCTTGCAACCAGCAAAAACGGCTCTGTTAAGAAAGAGTGTAATATGCATGGCTCCCAAAATATATAATAAAATTCCTAAAGCTTTTAAGTCGCTAAACAATAATCTTTTTAAATAAAAATTTAAAAAGCTATTACTCGACAAATGTTACTATAGCGTAAATGACTTTCTAAATGATACATTTTGATTATGTTGTGTTATTGAATTATTATTGATTTTTCCAAATGATAGTTTTTATTTTATTTTAATTTTATGTCATCGTTACAATTATTTAATATTTGACCTCATTATATTTTAATTCTAATCATCTAACATTTTAAATATTTGCACGCCGAATATCGGTAAGACATGTTGATACCTACTAAAATACTAACATTAAGAATATATTTCATCTCATTCCATGTTTATATTTTGCACACATGTTTTTGTAAATAAATATATCTTATCTTTATCTTTATCTCTCTTTATCACTCTATTAGTAGACGATGTCCAGGGTATGACGATGAAGCCAAAAGGTGGTCAAAGGAACTCTGTAATAAATCAACGTAACTACCTTGAGTCTAGGCTCGTTTGATTTTCTTGACAAGAACTCTATTAGTTAATGATGTCTAGGGTATGATGAGAAGGACGTAAAAGGAACTTCTGTAATATGAAAAAGGGGACGACTGTTAAATTTGGGCACTGCGTTTGATTCGTCTTGAAAACTGTACTAATTATAGATGTGTCTGATGATGGAGCAGAAAGGTGGTCATAGAAACTATGACGTATTGATGCAACCCCATCGAGTTTGGGCTCGTTTGATATGTCGTGAAAAGTGCTCTACATCATGCAATAAAAGTATGTAAAGTACATGATGTCCAGGTTCTGAAGATAAAGCCGGATACAGAAACTATATTTTAAACAATGTAAACTCAATGAGTTGAGGCTTGTTAGTTCTCTATTTGTAAACAATGTCTAGGGTCAGATAATGAAAACAGACGGTGGTCACATAAACTTTGTAATAAAACAACGCAACCCTACCGAATTTGGGTTCGTTAAATTTATCCTAAAAGGTACTTCTGATATTATAACTATGATATCACTTTATAGTTCTGACGATGAATCCAAAAGATAGCCACTGGAACTCACTGGAAAATGCTAAGGTGGTTAAGTTTGATCTCGTTTGATTGGTTGTCTTGCGCGAAGCGGAGCGAAGCGTGTCATTTCTGTTCTGTGGTCATGAGTATCATATATTACACATGATGAAGAGCTTCTGAAGATAAAGGATGGAGCCGAAAGATTGCCACTGAAACTACCAAATGTAAAGTCGAATTTGAGTTTGAACATTGAAGATATTGAAAAAAAACTAAAATGTAATAAATTAAAAATAATAAAACTTTTTAAAGACAAGCTTTTATTTAGTAAAAAGTGAACTAAAAGGAATAAAATAAATTTAAGTGACATCAGTCCTACACGTAGTTAGCTAAGTTCATTTTTTACTCGATAAAAGCTTGTCTTTAAAAAAATTGTTTACTTTTAATTTATTACATTTTTATTGAACCATGTTACAACTTTCTATAAGCCACTTAATAACAGCGTATAATAATTGTAAAGTTTTTTTTAAATGACCTTATTTTAAGTAATTTACTTTCAAATATTTCTTCAAAATGCACAGATTTAGCAAATTATTTTAAATTTTTTCTATAATGAAATTTAAAAATAATGGCTGAATAGTTGGCCGGGCACTAAAAAAAATTGGCGGGAAAGCGGCAATCCGATCTTTAATGGTTTTTTCGAGTTGTAGAACATAGTGATTGCATACTCGTCTGTAGGTAGATAGGGTTTTGTTCAAATTCACTCATTTTTTCTTTTAGCTAATTCATGTTTTTATTTTTACTTTCCTTGTATTTGTTATGAAAAGCACAGTGTTTATAAGTTTAGACTTTATAGGTTATAGACTTTATAAGTTTAGAACCCTAGCTAGCAAAGTAAAATATCAATGTTTTTCAAAAGTACTTCGTCGATGTCTATGCACATCTCAAAAAATATACAATGACAAATATTTGAACCGATCTAAAAATAGATGTCGTGCTTCTTGGAAACTAATTGACGATCAAGACTGTGATGAAAATAAACACAAATTGTTGACTGAATTAAATATTGATGGTAAATGTATTCAGGACCCGACCAAAATTGCAAATGAATTTAATAAACATTTTATCAATTTGACATATTCTCAATGTAATAAAAATGAAAATACGAATAAATTAAATTTACCAAATACTATGTTTTTAATACCATGTGACGATAAAGAAATAAATGGCATTATTAATTCCCTTAAAAATACTGGAGCAGTCGGTTTTGATGAGTATAGTACTGCAGTAGTAAAATTTTGTAGTAAAATATTAACCCCTGTTTTGACGTTCTTGGTTAACCTATCTTTTGACCAGGGAACTTTCCCGAATGCATTTAAGGTATCAGTTGTTAGGCCTTTGCATAAAAAAGGTGATAAACTCGATATGTCTAACTATAGACCTATCACCTTGATACCTGTATTGTCAAAAATTTTTGAAAAGGCCATGCAAAAGAGAATTATGGACTTTGTCGTTAAATTTGATGTAATAAGAGATGAGCAATTTGGTTTTCAGTGTGGTAAATCCACCACGATGGCCATCTACAATTTAATTAATAGAATTACCGAAAATCTTAACTTACCGAGAATCCCCACTATTTCAAGACAGCACGGGATATATATCCCAGGAATACGCGAAATCCAGACAGATTGGTCTTTGATATACTGCCTAGAACCAAATCTTACTATAGACAAACCCGAGCTATGTGTATCAAGGTGTTCAATGCCTTACCGGAACACTTAAAAGCATTGCCATTATCAAAGTTTAAGAATGGATTGAAAAATTGGCTTATGGGTAAATTATTTTATAGCACAGAGGAATTGATTAATATTAATAAATAAATTGACAGTAAAAATAAATAACGCAATGAAAATAATGTATATTAATAATAATTTTGTAATTTCGTGAGTGTTTTAATTTGATAAATTGATTTATAAATTTTGCATGCTTTAAATGACAAAGCTAAAAGTGCTGATCTATATGACATTATGTTTCCAGCTTCATTCTTTGCGATTTATATTTACATATTGTAGTAGCGTTGTCACGCTACAGCCTTCTTACACGGATTTTTAAAGAAATAATTTTTATTTGTCACTGATTTGACTTCCATAGTCAATATCCCCACTATCCCCACTACCGACCGACTCAACGGCTCGTGCCGCCGTCGAGTTTTTGCTCATTTCTGCGTGTCCGTGCTGTAGCCTTCGCACGTCCACAGTCACTCGTAGTCTCCGGTAACAAATTATTCAAAAATAACTGTCTCTCAACATGGGTAAAAAGCGAAAGTATGAAGATATGGACGACGAAAAAATACTAAAGAAGATTAGGAAATTAGAAAATAAGCTTAAGGAAAAACAGACTAAAGATCTCACACAAGAAAAATCACCAAGTAAGTAAAACATCTTAATGTTTAATATTAAATATCCATGAACCATTATTTTACCGTTAATAAACTTTTAAATGCGTAACTGCCACACTGGGCTTTTACCGTTTAATTACAAGTTGTTGCGAGCTTACCACACTGGGTATTCTCCTTCATTACTAAAAATGGTTCTTGGTTTTTTCTCCAGGTCCGTTTAGACCTGAAGATGTCGACCTCGCCTCGAACGAGGATTATGACTCCATTTATATGCCACCAAGTGAGTGGGCCGGCACAGTAACATCAATGCCTGAACAATCTATACCGGTTGAATTACCAGATCAGTTAGGCGAACCTCATCAAGAAATCTGTTTGTCACCACGGCCTGGACCATCTTTTGCATCTATAGCTCCAGCGACAATGGTTGAAAACGACCTTGACGAATCGATATTAAGCATTCTTGGTGACGCGCCTAAACCGGAAACGATTTTCGGAAACAACATCTATAAAGATGTTGCTGCACGTTGGCAAGAGATATTGGCTAAAGGATTACCCGAAGAAACCAAGGAAAAGCTTGTAAGTGAGTACTTAATTCCTGCTAATTGTGAATTATTGGTGCCACCAACACTAAACCCAGAAGCCAAAGCGGCACTTCCTGAAGCATTGGTAAAAAGAGATTTCTCACTTTTGAACAAACAAAAACATATAGCAGCAGCACTGGCAGCCTTGGCCCAAGTAACTGACATGATAATTCGTATGAATATAAGGTGTTAAAAAATCAGTGTCAAATATTTTAAGGGTAATGAGTTTACGTTGTGACTAACAATTTTTGTATGAATTTTTTTTTAATTTAAGCCTTAGTTTTCGAGAAAAACACGATCGAAAGTTTGACAATAAACTCAAATATCAACATCCTATAACACCTGATCACTACTACGGACAAACTACTCCGTACAGCAAGTAACGCTCGCTTGTGTGCGTGCTACTATGATTTATTGCCAAAATCTGCCGAAGGACGAACGACTTTTATTCAATTATAAACTCTAAATCGATGTAAATCGATTTAAATTTCAAAATTTTAGTGTAAAGGCGGCATTTGTCCAAATGCGAGTCAAAGATACCGCTTTAAAAACAGTCGATATTCAATTTTAGATTCTAATTCGTTATCATAAGGTTGATTTTATTTTTTAAGTTTCTGAGGGCGGCGGAACACACACGATTTAGGAAATGCCGAAAGACCGAGAAAGTACTGTTAACAAAAACAGTTTCTTATTTTACATTTCTTATGAATTAAAAAAGGATTGATGGCAAAGTGCTTTTAGGGTAAGGTTAAGGTCTTGGATCCGATCCCCGGCAAACTAGTTATGTTTCGGAGTACTCTTACTGACCTTGATCTAAGGTTAAGGACGAGTACGCTTATCTAAAATAAATAACAATTAATTTGAACCTGCTTTTTAGATGATTTTTTATGCTTTGTGTTGTGCGTTGGTTTATTTACTAAGGACTAAAAGTAAAGTCAATGAGCCAGACGTTGCGTAGGTACGCAATAATTTATAGGTATCAATAAGGTTAAACTGGGGTATACCCTGTACAACGAAACTGTTATTCGTCTCCCAAACACTCAAACGGGGCATAATTTAACACATTTTTCTGAATCCCGTCTGGAAGTTGACTGCGACTACTTCACCACATGTAGATACATAGTAAATTTACATGATAAATGCATTTTAGTGATTAGACAGATACATTTTTGATTGCTGTTTATTCAACGTAAAGGATAAAATGTTGAATACTTGTACTTACAGTATCCGGCGGTAGGGAATGCACGCACATGGAGCTAAAGAGGGAGGGAGGGAGGGTACAACTGGCTAGTACCTTCAAAACTTAAGATTGCTAAGCTACTAGTTAATACCAATTATAACAAGTTAAATAATTAGTAGGTACAATACGCGGCGCTAGAATGAACATCAAGCTAACGAGTAAGATAATCGGTTAGTTTCGGCTTTCATAGAACGTCGTTTCTGTCGCACGGATTATCTCTTTTTAGCTCGATGTGCATACTGCATACTACCGCCGCGTACTGTACCTATTATTTGATTTGGTATCACTGGTAAGAACTAGTAGCAATCTTAATTTGTAGTTTAGCATGGTAATACAAGATTCGAATTGATAAGTAAAAAATAATTACACCAAAAAAACAATAACACCAAATAATTGAGTGATTTTTTTTTGCTAACGCTACACTTACACGTGCCATAGGTATGCGCTTTTTATTTATTATTACTCCTGCAAATTGCAAAACAGTCACAACAATCAATCAATCGGCGCTAGACCTTCTCTTGTGTTTGACGTTAATTGCGAAGTCTCACCATGCCATACAGGTATTCGGACTCTGATTACCTCAACATGGTTATGTGCTACCATGAGGCAAACTACAGTTTAGTGGAAGCAGTAAGGCTGTTCCACGAACGGCACGGTGTGCGCGTGTGTCCACGCACAATCTTAGGGGCTGAACAACGGTTTCGTGAAAGTGGTAGGTTCATGCCTTCTGGTGACGCTGGCAGACCTCGCACTTCAGTACAGCTTGAAGAGGACGTGCTGAATTTCTTCGAGCTCCACCCGACCGCCAGTACGAGGGATGCTGCTGCCGTTTTCAACACTAACCATGTGTACGTGTGGAAAGTGCTGAAGAGGGAGCGAAGACACCCCTACCACTTCACGAGAGTGCAGGAGCTGATGCCGCAGGACTACGCGCCACGCGTGGAGTTCTGTCAGTGGATCCGGCGTAACAGCCTAGCCAACATATTGTGGACGGATGAGTGCACCTTCACCAGAGTGGGCATGTTCAATATCCACAATGCTCACTACTGGTCTGAGGAGAACCCACATCTGGCGCGTCCAGATCATTTTCAGACGCGGTTCAGCGTGAATGTTTGGGCTGGGCTACTAGGACATCAGCTGATAGGACCAGTATTTTTTAATCGGCTGAATGGCGCCGTTTACTTGGAATTCCTTGAAAGAGAGTTGGAGGAGTTGTTAGAAGATGTGCCGCTAAATCTTATGCAGCAGATGCACTACCAACACGACGGCGCGCCCGCGCATTACGACCGCCATGTCCGCGAGTACCTGACGGCACGTTTTCAGGATCGGTGGATCGGACGCGGTGGGCCTATTGCTTGGCCAGCACGCTCGCCAGACCTGACGCCGCTGGACTTCCACGTCTGGGGCCGTGCTAAGGATCTCGTGTATGGTCAAGATGGCCACACCATCACCAGTGCCGAGCAATTAAAAGCACGAATCATTAGTGCTTTTGAAACAATGCGCGGCGACAGTGAAAGTTTAGTGCGTGTGCATAGGCATATTTTAAAAAGGGCTGCGCTTTGCAATCAGGAGAATGGGGGGCACTTCCAACAACTATTGTAAATAATTTTGTAAATAAGTGACTGTGATTTTGTACATAATAATGAACTACCTTTAAACACGCCAAGTAAGAGTAAGTAAACCTTGTTATCTGCATTGACTGATAGAAATAGCCTAGTAGTACCTATCTCCATAGAATTATGTTGCATTAAATCAGGTGATGAGTAAT
Source organism: Anania hortulata (assembly GCA_963576865.1). NCBI lineage: Eukaryota > Metazoa > Arthropoda > Insecta > Lepidoptera > Crambidae > Anania > Anania hortulata. The sequence goes on along the minus strand of OY756396.1, from coordinate 12,245,685 downwards.
AAATTATTTTACGCTTACTTGCTAGTCCAAAGCCTGGAAAAGTGTGATGGGAGGTGGAAATTCTTTATTTGTTTTGTGTTCTTAAAATAAAAGTGATATTTTTAGTAATAAGTGTATTTATTAATTGTCAACATGTGTAATTTAATTAAAAATGTTTTTTTCAATTTAACTGTATTTTTATTTTACCGTAAGAACTGATAGAAGTAATTAACATTAAAATTACAACATAAAGTGACAAACTGTCAGTTGCTGAAGAATGTATTATCTTTAAAGACAGCATTAACACTTATTTTTCTATTTTGTGTACGAACGTTATGTTACAGACCTGCATTATAGCTATAAGTCGTCTTTAAAGATAATAAGGCCCAGTTTCAATACTTGCTGATAAGTTCTGGATAACCTATCTGGCACTTGTTTTGACAGATAACCCATACAATTAGCTTTCTTAAGCCTTTCTGCAACTCGCGGCAATTATCTAAAAGGAGTAGGTACGTCGCACATGCACACACACACACACACACACACACACACACACACAATGACATGAAACGAGTGAGACAGAAATGATAACAGTGTTTCTATCTCAAAGAAAATTCATTCATACACACACACCCAATGTCTAGCATGAGCTTGTGTGTCGTATGATTTTATGTGCGCATGAATGAGATCCTAGGGATTATGAATGGGTTTTGACTAGTATTAGCATCGTGCGAGAGTGTTTGTTTGCGTTTGTGGGAGTTTGCGATCATGTACAGGATGATATAAATTATTTATATCAATAAACATTTTCTTTTTTCGATTTATTCAAATCCGTTCTATAGTTTTAAATTTCTCTTAAATATGATCCATGTGGTAGTCTCAGTTACCCCTTAAAATATTTGACATTGATTTTTTAACACCTTATATACAAGGGAAACATTGCTTAAACCTCTGAGCGATGCTAGCCGTCTTCTTTGCGACAGCCACCAGTTAGAAACGAAAACTCGGCGTAGTTTCGTGATATCTTCCATAAATAGTAATCTGAAAGGAGCGTTAATAGATACAAGTCGAGACAAATTTCTATTCGGAGAAAATCTCACTGAGAAGTTAAATGCCGCAAAAACAATTCAAAAATCTGGAGAAACACTAAAAAATCAATATCGGCCACAAATAAATAAAAACCACTATAACAATAAAGATAAATCTAAGAACAGATTAAACACGAAAGCCCTGCATCCCAGACAGGCGGCGAGCAGGTTCGATGCAGGGCAGATTCGGTCAGCAGCATACAGAGCACCTCCAGCACCCAGGACGCAGCCACCACCACCCCGCCGCAACCGTTCGCCGCCACCTCCACCGCCGCCTCCCAGGACTCGCCAACAATATCACCGCTAGAGCCGCACCAATCTGAGGTACAGTACGCTGGTCGTTTAACCCGTTACTCACGCAAATGGGCCGATATTACTGATGATAAAACAGTTCTTGCTTGGATCAAAGGTTATACAATACCTTTTCAATCAATACCTATACAGTTTTCTCAGCCAATTGTGTATCCAAAATGCAAGCAAGAATCAATTGACTTTGAAATCGCTATTCAAAAATTGATAAAAGTAAATGCCATTTCTAAATGTAAACATGTTATAGGAGAGTTTGTTTCAAGTGTATTTTTAGTACCAAAACCAAATGGAGAAAAAAGATTTATCTTAAATTTGAAAAAAATAAATAAATTTATCTCTACATCTCATTTTAAGATGGAGGACTATAGGACATCTTTAAAATTAATAAGCGAAAACTGTTATATGGCATCAGTAGATTTGAAAGACGCCTATTTTTTAATTGGCATTAAAAAATCACAAAGAAAATATCTCAGATTCAATTATAACAATACTCTTTATGAGTTTAATTGCTTACCTTTTGGCCTTTGATGAATGAATTTATCTTTGCCAAATACTAAACGTATAAAAATATTAGACAGTTTAAATATTTTCTTAAAATTAAAATCTTGCAAATTGCGTGAATTTGCAAGACTTCTTGGTTTATTAATATCAGCCTGCCCAGCTGTTGATTATTCATGGATGTATACTAAAATGTTAGAACGTCACAAATATTTATGTTTACTTAAAAATCCAAATTATGAACAAAAGATAGCTATTCCAATTGAACTGAAATATGACTTACAATGGTGTGTAGAACACGTAAAGAACGACGTTTCAAAATTCCGTTTTAATAATTTTTATATAGAAATATTTTCGGATGCATCCTTATCTGGCTGGGGCGCGTATTGTGACACAAAAGAATCATATGGATTTTGGAAGGAAGATGAATTAAAACAACATATAAACGAATTAGAAATGCGAGCTGCCTTTTTCGCTTTAAAAATATTTGCTAAAGATTTAAGAAACTGTGAAGTTTTACTTAGGATTGATAACGTCACTGCAATTTCGTGTCTAAATAGAATGGGCAGTGTACAGTTTCCTCATCTAAATAAAATTGTAAGACAGGTGTGGCAATGGTGCGAAAAGCGTAAAATACTTATCTTTGCCTCATACATCAATACTAAGGACAATTTAAATGCTGATAGATTATCTCGAAAAACATTTAATGACACAGAATGGGAATTAGCAGACTATGCATTCTCGGCCTTGAAAAATAAGTTGGGAAATCCTGAAATTGATTTATTTGCTACTCGCCGAAACACAAAATGTCAGTATTTTGTTTCTTGGAAGAATGAACCCGATGCATGGGCCGTTGACGCGTTTACAATATCCTGGCACAATATATTCTTTTACGCTTTTCCCCCTTTTTCACTCATTTTGAAAACAGTTCAAAAAATTATCAATGACAAGGCAGAAGGCATTATTGTCGTACCTTATTGGCCAACGCAACCTTGGTTTCCACTTCTTCAAAGTATAATTATACCTGATAGAATGATTGCATTTGATCCTGACGTTAATCTTTTAATCTCTCCTTTCAGAGAACCACACAATTTACACCGCAGCCTCCGGTTGGTTGCCGCGAGATTATCAGGCAAGCTTTATTAAAACGATCACTATCTGCCAGATCTGTCGAAATAATGCTTTCTTCCTTATCAGTGAATACCTACAAGCAATATGATTGTGCCATAAAAAGGTGGATAGATTATTGTAAATTACATAGCTTTGATTATACAACAGTATCTGTACCTATTGTAATTCATTTTTTAACTGAAGTTTTTGATTCTGGTGCTAAGTATGGAACTATTAATAGCTATAAGTCAGCTTTAGCCCTATTGCTAGGTAATATTACCCTTAATGATGACAGGATTAAAAGATTTATGAAAGGAGTTTTCAGGTTAAGACCAACAAAACCAAAATATGATCTTACATGGGACCCTAGCATCGTATTAGATTACTTAGCCCAACAATGGCCCAACGAAGATCTTAACATGGAAACTCTTTCAAAGAAAACGTTGACTCTGTTGGCCCTAGTCACTGCTCACCGAATGCAAACCTTCGCCTTAATAAAACTAGAAAACATATCAATTACAAATAGAGAAGTACTCATAAAGATCCCAGACTTAATAAAAACATCTAATCCTAATTCACTGCAACCTCTTCTAAAATTACCATTTTATCAAGAAAGGCCTGAGATTTGTCGAGGTAAATGCTTACAGGAATACATAAATAAAACGAATAATTTACGTCAAAACACATGTAATTATTTATTTATTAGTTATAAAAAACCACACAATAAAATTTCTACTCAAAGAATGAGTCACTGGATCACTGATATCCTTGTTAAAAGTGGCATTAATACTTCAATATTCACGGCGCATAGTACGCGTCACGCATCCACTTCTGCGGCCAACAGACTCGGCGTCGGGATAGACATAATTAGAAAGACCGCTGGTTGGTCAAACTCTTCGATGACATTTGCTAAATATTATAATAAGGAAATAGTTTCTCACGATAATCAGTTTGCTAGATCAATATTATCCTCTTCATGATTTGTCATCCAGTATATAATATGCATGTAACACAAATTATTTGCCAGTAAATAAACTGATATGATCAAACTTATATTTTTATTCACTTATTATTTCCGTAAGTACCTGAAGAATGCACTTTTTAAACTCATTCACATTTTATTTAATAATCTCTAAACATCTACAATATGTAAATATAAATCGCAAAGAATGAAGCTGGAAACATAATTGAGAATCAAACGAACTTACCAAGTGAAGTTCGATACCAATTATGTGACAGCTTCATTCGACGCGATTTATATACACCCACCCGATTATTATAAATATTTTTATTAATTTTCATTACGTTTCAAGTATTTTACACTATATCTCCCATCCCTGTAAATAAAATGTTGAAAAACACAAAGTACACAGTACACAATAACAAATTAACATGCATTACTTAAAGTAAATAAAAATAATCATCTTTAAACTTAATGAGCAAAAACTCGACGGCGGCACGAGCCGTTGAGTCGGTCGGTAGTGGGGATAGTGGGGATATTGACTATGGAAGTCAAATCGGTGACAAATAAAAATTATTTCTTTAAAAATCCGTGTAAGAAGGCTGTAGCGTGACAACGCTACTACAATATGTAAATATAAATCGCGTCGAATGAAGCTGTCACATAATTGGTATCGAACTTCACTTGGTAAGTTCGTTTGATTCTCAATTATACTTATTTATAAGACCCACTGTAACCACTTTTATAGCAAAATAAAGATTCTATTCTATTCTATTCTATTCTAAAAACTATTTATGCAACAAATAGGAGTATACTAAAATTTTAATATTCGCTCCTTTATACTTAGCTTTTTATTGGATATAGCTCAGGGGCGTGCATCCCATATAGGCTGTTATGCAGAGCCTACCTTCATAAAAAACCGACAAAACAGCTAAACATAATTATTATTTACGTATTCAACAATAAACAATAAATATTCTGTAACCATTTTGTCGTCTACTTATACTTATTCCTTACTAAAGCGCGCAACTTAGATCGTTCCTGTGCAATTTAACCAATGTAGGCTGCCGCGAGATCGCCTACTGTATCACGCAAACTTACTCAATTTTCACTCACACTTAGATACTCGCTGCTTATATGTGAACAAACTGAATTAAAAAAAAATGAAAGTCGCCCAAATTAAAGATTACACCCTTTTCATACATGACAATCGGACGGAAGGAACATTCCTTATTAGCAGCATAACCGGATATAGGCTCGCCTACTTCGATCATTTGCACTTTAAATATGTCGTATTTTGTTAAAACTTGACAGTGCAAGATATTGAAATGAATATTTAAAATGATAAAATCGTAATTATATTTATAGAAACGTTTGAAAATAATAAAAAAGGGTTACAGTTTCTTGAAAGGTAATGCGAACATTGTTTTGATACAAAGTTTGCGTCAGCAATTTTTTCCATTAGTTTCATAGTTTGCCGCCGGCGGCTGTCATCTCGCGAGTTTTGATAAATCAGATTATAGTATTACTGATCTTTACACCTTTTTTGAGTGCTATCTTTGTTTTCGGGGTTAAGTGTTGTGTGGTTGTGTGTTATTCAATGGAAAAACTGCAAAGTGAAGTATTAATGCGAATTCTAGGTTAAATAAATTACGCGCCAATCCGAAGACAATCAAATGTGGATTTATGTTAGTTGCAAAAACAAGACATTATCAACAGATTTTTCGTACATAGCCATGACGGATATCAGATTAATGACTTGTTTTAATTCCATTCATTGTTTTGATATTTGTTGTGGTAAAATAAATCAACGACCCCATTCACCATTTTGCAAAAAGAAATCGACATCTGGGTAAGAAATTATCATTTATTAAACAATGCAATACCATGTGAATTTCGAAGTACCTCTTTATAATTTAGTTGAAAATCCTAAAGGTAAAATTAAAGTTTGTATCATTTTATTTTTTAAAGCTCCATCGATTGAGTTTTTCACCTACCTAATCATTACCCTGCTTTAGCAAAATCCACCAATTTATTAACTTATTCCAATCTAATTACCAAGATGGCGCTTGTTACGTGAACATGTCAATTTTATTGTGTTTTTTATTTAGTATTTACATTTCCTAAACCGCGAGATGTGGACGAGTACAATTTATATTTAAAAAGCATTAAGACGCGGTCCTTACTGTGACGGATTAAATTTAATTCAAGTGATACCAGAAATAAATGTATCTAGCATTTATTTAAACGCTCAATATGAATTACGGTTTAGGCTTTCGTTGTTCACTGGCTTGAAATGTGTATGTACCCAGCCTACCCCTCAAAATCAAAATCAAAATCAAACCAACCCCCCCCACCCCTATCTGAAACCAATGCACGCCCCTGATTATAGCTGTTCACCTTTGATAAAATTAACATTTAAGTAGATAAGTTACTAGAACAGTAAAAAGATAAGTTAATTTTTAGCCTGCAAGGGAGACTGATGCAGTCTTCATAAATTTTACTTATTATATCTTTCAAGGAAAATAATTTTACTTTAAAAAAAAATTGCAACTGCCTCTGGTGGGATTCGAGCCCACGACTTTTCGCTATCCGGGCGACTGCTCTTCCAACTGAGCTACGGAGGACCTAATAAGGTTGGCGAAATTTAATGTTGGGTTTTCGAAGTGTTTTAGCTGTTAGTAAGCCAGCATTGTTTCATCAATGTCTTGGATTTTATACCTACATTAAAAGGTTTTTTCTGAGGCATAAGGCCAGACATATTTGACAACAATTTCGAGAGTAAAGCTCCCAAGTCCCAACCGATACTGGGTAAAGCGCAAATGGGCATTTGAAAAAAAACCTTTGCTTTGTCCACTTTTATCCGAAGCCCTAACTATTGGGAAACTCGACTAAGGTCTTTGAAAATTATGCAAAGGTCTTCAAGTGATTCTGCCATGACCACAATATCGTAATAAGACCCAAGCCGCCGATATGGCCAACGGGGCAAAAGGTTCTAGAATGAAAGCCACGTACAGGCAAGCGCAGCGTAGGACATCGACCCACAAAGTGGACAGATGATCTGGTTAAGGTTGCAGGAAGCCGCTGGATGCAGGTCGCTTCCAACCAACCAATCTGGAAGTTATGACAATGTTACTACGTTAGACGTCCGATGGCTAAAATGATGATGATGATTGATGATGCTGATACAAATAAATACACGTTAGTATTAGTTATTTTAAGCAAAGATTTTTTTCGAGTAATGGATCATAAAATGTATTATGCAATCAATAGCTTTACATTAAAATTTAATAATTAATTTTATCTTGAGGATGCCATCCTTACTATGGCTATGGTAAGATTAGTTTGTTAAAATCCTGAAAGTTTGGCGTGAATTCTAAAAACTATGCCATTCATAACTGAAATAAAACGAATATCGTTCTTCCGTCTATTTATTTTACTGGCGGAAATATTTTCTTTTTGAAACCTATCTACCATATTTACTGCGAAAAAGGTACGATTGTAAAAATGAGTATGTTCTGTTTCTGGCGTTGCGTTAGCAGACCGTCTCCGGGGAATGTCTTAATTACCTGTTTTTATGGGTATAGGGTAAATGAGTCAGTGAATTAGGAACTTTTTCTCGGCGGACTGACGAAACAGGTTTTTTGTTTACAACATCGCTGTTTAGATATCCAGGGTATTTAGAGTGCTACGGTAATCTGTTCTCTTTCTGAGCCCTCATTAGAAGTGTATCGCGAACAATAAAGACGTGTGAAAAAATACATTAGGCAACGTTAAAATATACTTCGATTTGTATACAAGATATTAGAAAAATAAATATATTTGTCATTATTATCTACATATATAAAAGAAAGTCTGGTTAGTTACTCTTACACCATTTATAAGTCGAGAACGGCTGGACCGATTTTTATGATCTTTGTTTTGTTGGATTCGTCTCCGCCCCGAATAGCAGAATAAATAGTAAAATATAAAATAAAAAATGAGGCGGTACGAAGTTCGCCGGTACAGCTAGTAATTAAATAAATACAAAATTGCGCTAGAAAACACACAAGTTGTCATTGTTCCGAAGCCAGAAATAAAATCATTGTGTAACGAGGTACCAGACGGTGTTTACCTTGCTATGTCTGAGTTAATTTAGAAAATATAGATTTCTGAATAGATCCGAACTGGAAACGAACCGGGTACTTTTTACGTCCAAAAATTTGGTCATTAATTATTGAATGAACGAATCAAGCTGGTATTTCACTAAAGGATATAATATATAGGGTGGCCAGAAGATTTGGTCCCTCGTTTCATGGGGTATTCGAATTACACCCATGTATGTTCCGCGACTTTTCACAATAGTTATTTATTGTTGAATCGACTGCATTTAATCTTTTATAGTTTTCGAAGTAGAGAAGAAGAAATAGAATTTTCTACTGAATTTTCGAGAATATTCGATCTAACCAAATTGAAAATAAAATTTAATAAAAAGTAAAAGACTTTTTAAACTTTTTGGTTTTGCAAATAAGTCTTCATGAGTTGTACTTTTACGCATCAATAACTAGCTTCCTAACTTTTATGCAAATAGTAAAAATGTTGGTCTAAACTGAGAATTATAATTTTATAATTTATATATAATATAATTTACGTTCCGGGCATTATGGCTTCAATTTAAAAAATCGAAACGATTGAGATTATGGTAAAAAAATTGTCACGTAACATATATGGGGGTGATTCGAATAGCCCAATGACACGCGGGACCAAAATTATTTGTGTGGACCTCAATCTTCCGGCCACCTGTATATAGTCAAATAACCAAGGGAAACCCCACATAATACCTCCCGGAATATAATATATCTCGGACAAAAATATATTATATTTCACAGCTTCATTCTTAGCGATTAGTTTACATATTGTAGTTGAGCCCCCACGCTTCAGCCTTCACACAGATGTTTCTAGAAAGTAGGGAAAAAAAAAAGAAACCCTACTGGCAACACCTTTAACCTAGCAACCCTATATTACGACACCTAAGCTCATTCTGTGTTTCTGTGCTCAAGCCTTCGCACGCGCAACGTAATATTTTTAAATTACCGGCTTTCTTATTGAACGTTAGTTAATCTTATAACTATGCCGAACAAAAGAAAACGTGATTTAAGCAGCGAAAAGATAAAAAATAAAATTAGAAAATTAGAGACAAAATTAAGAAATAAGTCACATCAACACAAAAGGTTGATTATATATTCCGATAGTGAAAGTGACAATTACGACTCGGATTCCAACAATCAAGGTCAGTACCTACTACTTCGTTATTTTTATGGTGCCTATTGTTATCCATATTCAAAACTTACTTATTACCGAATGCAGAAATGCAAACCTACCTACATTATTATTTTTTACTAATAAAACACGTTGTGATGCGAGGCGTCAACTGGGCTACCTCTGTCACGTTACGTATGGTTAATAGATACATAGTTAATGTTGAAACTAATATCAATCATGTTTTTAGTATTCTAATATTCACATTGTGATTTGTGATGCGAGGCGCCAACTGGGCTACCTCTGTCACATTATTTACAAGTAAATGCATAAAATTAATATATATTTTAACAACATATTATGTTGTTTTAGGAATCGATGTAGTTCACAATGAAATCGATCACACGGTTTTAACATCTATAGTGCACCAACCCGCACAAAATCTGCTAAACCTTTTACCTCAACCTAACCTAGATGTACCCTCAACATCTAAAGCACCGGAACCAAATGTGGATTTACAGGATTCGACAGAATCGGAGTTAGACAGTGAGATTCTCGCCTTGCTTGGTGATGCGCCAAAAGCCGAGACAAAGTTTGGGAAACCAACTCATAAGGACTTAGCATCCAGGTGGCAAGAAATCCTTGGAAAGGGTTTACAAAAAGAATTGAAAGACAAATTGTTGGCGGAATATTTGATTCCCGAAAATTGTGACATGCTGGTAGCGCCACTACTTAATCCGGAGGTAAAAGTGGCCTTAGCTGACAATATGGTCAAAAGAGATGCATCGCTTATGGCTAAACAAAAACAGCTTTCTATAGCTATAGCTGCACTTAATCGGGCAATAGAGTTAATCATATCAAAGGAGAATCATACAGCTATTTTGAAACCGATAAGCGACGCGTGTAGACTTCTATGTGATAGTCATTTTATAGATACCAGGACACGCCGCGGTTTTGTAATATCTTCAATAAATCCAGAACTTAAAGAAACACTTACCGAAACAAATTTCAAACAGTTTCTATTTGGAGAAAACATTTCTGAAAAACTCAAATCTGCCAAGTCAGTAAAGAGGTCAGCGGCTGACCTCAAACAGAAGATTACCCACACTCGTTCAAATATTTTTAATAAAAATAATTTCGTCAAGAATACTTCAAACCGTTTAAACAACAAAACAATGCCTCGAAAAATTACTCCCAAGTCGGACATAGCAGCAAAAACTCGTCAAGGCCAGCGCCCGTCGACAGCCAACAGCTTTCAACAGCGGGGTCATCGGGAGATATCGGAGCGGTCGACAGTCCTGTCGAACACCAGAAGACGATAGAGGTACCCTCGTATTCTGGCCGTCTAAAACATTTTATATCTAAATGGGAAGAAATAACTGATGATTACACAGTTTTATCGTGGTTAAGCGGATACAAAATCCCCTTTACTAATACTCCTTTTCGTACTGATATGCCTTGCGTACATTCTAAATCAAAAGTCGAGCGTAATGATTTTGATAGTTCCATCAGTTCTCTTTTAGAAATGGGAGCTATCTCAGAATGCACACATGTGCCAGGCGAATTTATATCAAGTGTGTTTTTGGTACCTAAACCAAATGGTGACAAGAGATTTATATTAAATTTAAAACAATTAAATAAATTTGTTCAAACCCGTCATTTTAAAATGGAAGATTATAGGACAGCGTCAAAATTCATTACTAAGGATTGTTTTATGGCTTCGGTTGACATGAAAGACGCATATTTTTTGGTTCCCATACACAAGGAACATAAAAAATTTCTTAGGTTCAAATATAACGACATTTTATACGAATTTAACTGTCTACCATTTGGTTTATCCACCGCACCTTACGTTTTCACTAAAATGTTAAAGCCTGTTTTGGAAATATTGAGATCCAACGGTTTTATTTCCGTAATATACCTCGACGACATATTTTGTATAGGTAGATCATATTTAGAATGCCAACAGAATGTCATAAACACCAAAATCTTACTGGAAAAGCTCGGATTTGTGATCAATTACGAAAAAAGCTGCTTAATACCAAGCCAACAATGCAAATTTCTAGGATTTCTCTTTGATTCTAACGAGATGGTCTTAAAATTACCAGAAAATAAAATAACAAAAACAAAACAAATGTTACTGAATCTTATGTTCATGAAACAATGTAAATTGCGTGATTTTGCTAAACTGGTGGGTCTTTTAGTATCTGTATGTCCAGCTGTCCAATATGGGTGGCTGTATACGAAAAAATTCGAACGACATAAATATCTATGTCTTCTAAATAATCCTGATTACGACCAAACAATAAATCTTCCAGAAAATTTGGCTACTGATTTTAATTGGTGGCTGAAAAATATAGAAACAAGCTGTAATCCGTTTAGATTCAACGATTTCAAGTTAGAAATATTTTCCGATGCATCTTGCAGCGGTTGGGGGGCTTGTTGTGAGGACAAGGAAACTTTCGGGTTTTGGAAAGACCACGAATTAAATATGCACATTAATATCTTGGAATTGAAAGCAGCCTTTTTCGGATTAAAAACGTTTGCAAAAAACTACTACGGGTGTGAAATATTGCTAAGAATAGATAATGTTACTGCTATCTCGTGTATAAATAGGATGGGAAGTATTCAGTACCCGCATTTAAATCAAGTCGCAAAAGAGATGTGGCATTGGTGTGAGAAACGTAAAATAATAATATTTGCATCGTATATAAATACTCGAGACAATAACGATGCTGATCAACTATCTCGCAAAAAATTTGCTGATACAGAATGGGAACTGTGCGATGAAGCATTTCAAAAAATTATTGATGATTTTGGAGTTCCTAGCATTGATCTTTTTGCAAGCAGGTGTAATGCCAAATGTCCCAAATTTGTTTCGTGGAAAAATGACCCTGATGCTTGGGCTATAGATGCGTTTACGATATCATGGACAAAACTATTATTTTACGCTTTTCCACCATTCGCCCTTATACAAAAAACATTACAAAAAGTAATCTCGGATAAAGCTAATGGCATCATTGTGGTACCATACTGGCCTACACAAGCGTGGTTTCCACTTTTAAAGAAGATAGCAGTGGCGGATTATCTAGAATTTGGCCCTAGCAATAATCTGTTAAAATGCCCTTTCAGATTGTCCCACAAACTGAACAAGACGCTAACCTTGATTGCCGTGAAATTATCAGGAGAACATTATCACAAAAATCATTGAATGATAGTTCAATTAATATTATTTTGTCATCTCTTACATCAAACACATATAAGCAGTATGACAGTTGTATCAAAAATTGGGTTAATTATTGCAAATCGAACAGTGTTAATTATTTACAACCATCTGTCGCAAATGTTATAAATTTTTTGTCCACACTTTTTGATAATGGATCACAGTACGGTACAATCAATTCTCATAAATCAGCGATATCTCTACTATTGGGATCATCTTATCTTAACGATCAGAGTGTTAAACGATTCATGAAGGGAGTTTTTCAACTAAGGCCTACTGCTCCAAAATATAATCTGACATGGGATCCAAATATAGTATTAAATCATTTAGCTGAATTATGGCCAAACGATTCATTTGATTTAGAAACCTTGTCAAAAAAGTTGTCCACTTTGTTAGCTCTTGTGACTGCCCACCGAGTTCAAACTTTGTGCTTAATCAAACTAGGCAATATAAAAATAATTGAAAATTCAGAGGTGATCATCAAAATTCCTGATCGTATAAAAACCACGCGATTAAATACTCAGCAACCGGTGTTAAAACTTCCATTTTTTCATAAAAATTCGCGTATATGTCCAGCTACGTGTTTGATTTCGTATATGAAAATAACAAATTCCCTGCGTTTAGCAGATGATGACAGCTTGTTAATTAGTTATAGAAAACCACATCGTAAAATATCGTCCCAAAGATTAAGCCATTGGATTAAAGATACCTTAAAAGACAGCGGCATAGATACAACTGTTTTCACCGCACACAGTACTCGGCATGCAGCCACTTCCAAAGCTAACGCGCTAGGTGTTAGTTTAGACGTAATCCGCAAAACAGCTGGTTGGAGCGAGTCTTCATCTGTTTTTGCAAAATTTTATAATAAAGAAATTGTATCCAACAATAATGTATTTCCTCGGGCCATTCTCACTAATGAGTGTAATGAGGCACAATAAAAATGTTGCTATTACTCTTTATTTATTGTTCCTTTTTTTCTTACAATCAATAAAAATACTTAAATTATTTCATTCACAATTTCGTTTTATTCTCTAAACATCCTACAATATGTAAACTAATCGCTAAGAATGAAGCTGTGAAATATAATTAATGATCAAACGAACTTACCTGTACGTGAAGTTCGATCATAATTATATGATCAGCTTCATTCGACGCGATTAATAATAACCCTCCCAAATAAGTTTTATCCCACCCAAAATTGTGAATATTGACTTTAAACAAAATGAGCTTAGGTGTCGTAATATAGGGTTGCTAGGTTAAAGGTGTTGCCAGTAGGGTTTCTTTTTTTTTTTCCCTACTTTCTAGAAACATCTGTGTGAAGGCTGAAGCGTGGGGGCTCAACTACAATATGTAAACTAATCGCGTCGAATGAAGCTGATCATATAATTATGATCGAACTTCACGTACAGGTAAGTTCGTTTGATCATTAATTATATCCCATAGTGAAAAACCACTACAAAGTATTCTAAATATGCATTCACCGTTTAATATTTTAAATAAATCCATTCATCTTTTAGCTAATGCATTTCTACTAATAGATGATATGGTGTTGTTTTTATTCATATCAATTGAGTAATAATCCATATTAAGCAAAATTTTGTCAACTATTTTTGTTGTTAGCAAATGCCTCTATGCCCACGTAAAAACAGTTTATCACAGAAATATGTTATGGTGTGTTCCTATGTATTTTTTTAACGACATGTTTAATTTTAAGTATTTAATGTGAACTGTTCAGCTGTTCAACTTTGAAATAAGCACATGATATTTTTATTATATTTCTAAATAGCCACTTCGCGAATAGGTAAACTACAAGTGAAGCCATTAAACAGGTAATGTAACATACCTAATTAAATAAAGATAGAAAATTATCTATCAAACTGGGTTTCAGATATTGCGCATTATTTAAAAAAATACTTTTACACAAAATTTCATAGATTTAGTATGTATGTAGCGTATTCTAAGTATATTTATATGAATTTTATTACAACTATCGTGACAGGTAATAACAAATGCTATAATGTGTATTTGAAGTAAGTTTACTTAAATATTATTGAAACATTACAATTTTAAGAAAACTTTTTCAAATTCTGTTAGATCTATTAAAAATCATAAAACAATACATGATTTAAATATGCGTTTTACAACATACTAATTTTATGTTATTTCATATTTATCTCGAATTATATAATAATTATTATAATCTCGAAGTATTTAATGATTATACTTATGTTACGAGGTACCAGACAATTATTCTCCCAGCACACTAAGATCCAAGGCAATGGAATAGAACCAACTGAATCGAACCCGGGACACATTCACATTTGTATTACGTTTATACCTATTTATATTACGTATAATGCTATATTCTATTCTAATCAATCGTCACAGAATTAGAGTTGTACAGTGTCCGTCACGTTATAAATGTCTGACCAATATGACCGAGCAAATTGGACATTTTCTCAATGTGACCGGACATTTTGGACATTTATTGTCAGTAACGTCACATTCAATTCTATTGACAAACTATGAAAAAAAACATTTGGGCAAAAATAAGTGCATTATTATAAGAGAGACAGACTTTAGTAGTGGTGATCTTTAAAGAAATGAAATTTATAAAATCTTTCTTCACGAACAAGCTAAAAAGTGTCGCATCGTTACGCGCGAGTTTTTTTTTTAGTTCGATCCAGATCCAGTTACATGCTTTATTGTATGTTTTTATTGTCATAACTATTATACTTAACATTTAAGACTTATATTAGTTGAATTCTTCTTTTTTTAATTTATACTAAAAAAAATATATGTGACCATCGTGACAATAAGTGTCCAATGTGACCAAGCATTTATCATAAATGACGGACGCTTATAGTATATGACCATTAATTTACAACTCTACACAGAATACAACTGGTTTTCATATATAATAATAGATGATAATATGATATGCTTTAGTAAAACTTACCTACGATTCGCTTCAAGACAAACATCTGTAAGGTATACTGACAGAAAGCACCTTTAATTTTAAATTATTTAAATATAAAACTAGTTGTTCCGGCGAACTTCGTACCGCAACTTATTTTTTTTTTTACTTTTCAGTTTTTTTATAGTTATTCTGCTATTCGGGGCGGAGACAATTCAACAAATCAAAGATCATAATAATCGGTCCTGCCGTTTTTAAATTATAAATGGTGTAACTAGCCCGACTTTCTTTTATTATACCTAGTCTTGCCATAAATAGTCAAACAAAGAAAAAAAAAATTTTTCTATTGCAAATAAAAATTATTACTTTTACGGTGTGTTAGTTTAATACATAAATATAAAACAATTTAAAATATATAAAAAGCTTATTCGTAGTGGTCTCTATTGGCTGCAATACAGTCCTATAACCGTTGAGGCCAGTTATCAATAGAAGCACGCACGTTTTCCATGGGAAATTTCTTAACTGCCAATCGTACGGATTATTTTAGGGACTCCAAACTATCATGGCGTTTAGAGCAAGCCGTACTCTCTAAAACTGACCATAAATCATAATCCAGCGGATTAAGATCGGGACTAGACGACGGCCAGTCATTAGCTCTGATGAAGTCCAAAACGTTCGTTTCCAACCAAGACTGCGTAGACCGAGCTTTATGACCCGGCGCCGAGTCTTGCTGGAAGGACCATTCTTGGTTATTGAACATGGTGTTGTTAAGCGGCTTTACTACCTTCTCAAGAATGGTATCTTAATACATTTGTGCCGATGTTTTGATACCTTTTTCACAAAAGTATGGCTCAGTCACTCCTTCATAGCTAATACCCCACCAAACCATCACTAAAGTCGGATAGTGCCCACGTTGCACTCTGTCAACTAATTGGGAAGCTTTCTCAGAGCTTCGAGCATATTTACAGTGATTTTGTTTGTTGAAATGTTGCTGAATTGTAAATTTTTCTCATGCGTAAACAAAAATTTTCTGACTTCAGTAGTTGTTTCGATTTTACCACCTTATTCTTTTTTTAAATTATTAGTTAAGAAATGACCAGTACGTCTCCTATAGGTTGCAAGTCAAGTCATCTTTTAAAATACGCGACATGGTTCTAGGTGCTATCTTCATCTCCCGAGATAAAATCTTTTCTTTTCGGACAGGATTTCTTCGAATTCTTTCCCTTACTGTTTTGACCACCTTGTTCGTACAAACACTACGTGGACGGCCAGATCTTTTTCTGTCACAAACAGAGGATGTCTTATTGTACCTATTAATAGCCCGGTACACAAACATTTTACTAATACCAAGCGTATGGAGAGTTTTCAAAATTGCATTTGGCTCCATACCTACTTTGTGTAATGCAATCACAGCGATTCGGTTCTCTTTATCACCCCACTCCATTTTAATATCGCAAAATATTGTACAATGTATTGGCGCCAAAATGAGAAAACTCAATGAACAATCATATAAAAATGTCAGATTCCAAATTCAAATGTTATATTTTGTTTATTTTTAATTGTAACAGTATTTATGGCCAGACTAAGTATAGATTTGTGAATTTAAGTTATTACAAAGACGAGCTATTTGAATTTAACGAGATTCATCCTATTTTCCCTTAAAATAACGGTTCAGAGTTTATAAATTAATAATGTGACATTATAAATTTCAGAGAATTGCGAATTGCATTAACATTTGATAAGTTGAAACAAGAAATTACTCAGCAAAGTGTATATTTATTATTGTGAAATCAAAAATCAATCTTACTGGCGCGGTCGTTCAACAAATATTCACTTTCGCTGAAGGTTTTACTCGGATGTTTTGACTGGGAACCCCTTTATAATATTAAAATCCTTTCAGAGGGGCGCGTAGCTACATAATTCCCCAAGGAACCGCAAACAGTTTTCCTCTGAATCCCAAGCTTAAATATCGACCTTATGTATATCAAAATAGGAACGACAGTATCGTCTTATTAGGTGCATCGTTTTATTTTATCCAAAGAGTTTACGACTTCGAGATATACGTGGGCTCCGTAACAGCGCAAAATATCTAGTACACTGACTCACAAAATGCCTGCATTTGGGTGAGTATGTGCTTATTTCACATTAGAGTGCTTAGTTTGCTTAAGAAATGTTAGGAGTCCTGTTTTTAGTCGTTTTAATATACCTATGTCTTTATTGTTTCTTAATATATAATTACGAATACGTGGTTGCTTAATAATAGTAGGTAATAATGTTGTTCTGATCTGATTAATAAAATGCGGGCTGAAGGTATTTTTTTTAAATGGCTTTTTGTTTTTTATTTGTTTTCTGTTTTTCAATGACTGTTTTTTGTGTTATAGTTTTGTTTGTGAAATGCCCATGTATATTTTTCCTTTGATTATTACAGGTGTGGTCTGGGAATTAATAAATGTCTTTTCTTTATTTCTTTCAGTCGAAAGATGCTTTGATTTCAAAGGGAGACAAACTTTGCTAGAGGTTTTTCAATCTTCGTAAGTACTAAGAAATAATTTAACAGTTTTTGCGCACTTTGTCTCAGTTTCTGTTGGGTCTGGCAAAAGTTATTTTCAATTTTAGATGGTACATACCTTTTTTTCAATAGGTGTATATGTCGTGGCCAGATCTTAAAATTGAACACTTCATGATTATTTTATTTTATTTTATTTGGAAAACATACAGTGATATTTTTACAGGTAATGACACTACTTAAAAACTGTGCACCATTTCCACCACCATCACCATGATGTGAACGATTATTTCATAAAAGGGTGGTATTTTATATTTATTTATTTTTTTGTACAACGTATAAAAAATATATATATTTACATATTTTTTTCGCTTCGATCAAGAATACATTCTCGTACTTGTGTTACAGAGTATTCTTGATCGAAGATAATACGTTATCCAAGAAAAATATGTTAGATTGTCTAATTTAATGTTTATTAAATTCCTTAGAGCGAAAATTTTAATTGTTTGTTCCTATGATGAAAATTTATTACTTAGTAATAGTCTCCCAATTTAAATTATGATTTCTTAATTGCAAATTACTATAATACGTAAATTAAGTTGTACTTGTTCTATCATGAAACTAGTAATTTACTCTAGTTAATTGTAAGCATTACATTCAAATTAATCAAAAACTAAATTGGCACTAACTAATATTGTTCTACTTATAAATACATTAACGCAACTATTGGTAGACTTAATTATTACTTTATTATTAGAATCCTTCTTGAGCTTATATTAAATTTACTTATTAAACGCAACATGCAAACAGACGACAACTTACGTAGATTAACGTAAGTGTCATAGAGTACTGACAGTAATGTTAAAAAAAATGAAGTGCCTACCTATCTGCAATCAGGTGGTTTAGTCCATACTATTATACGGCCACGCGGGCCCATTGCGGATCGGTGGAGTGGTGTTATAAGGCCAGTAACTTAATCTTACTGTCAGATGTTATTAAGCCCTAAGGCCTTTGACTAGTCACGACTAGTATTAACCGATATTAGCTGGGACCAAGTTTTGATGTGCCTTCCATAGCCGTACTTTGCATCGTTTTGGGTAAATGTCACTAAATATGGTTGGAATGGTCACTCATCCAATCACAACCGCGGCATATGTGGCTTAACTGTGGTAATCACAAGCACAACAGTGTAGACAGCATTCAAATTTCAGAACAAATGAATAAATATCAATAACCATAGATGCTAAATAATGATCGCAGTTATCAAACGTGGGCTTAATTAAAAACTTTAAGGCGTGTTAATGATATAAGGGTGCGAGAACGGGTGATAATGATACCCCTTGAGCATGGTAATGAGATCCCACTCTGGATTTATTTACTTACCGGAGTTTGCTGATCCTGAAACCGGTAGAAAGTCGGGTCAAAACCGCCTCAAGTACATTCTGGGAATTAAATCGCTGTTTGTGTAGGTATTAAACGACCACTCAGTGGTTTGGGGACTTGAAGGTCTTAATCTTGAATTGGGGCAGGTTTATTTGAAATTAATACAAGTTTCCACAAATTAGATATACAAAAACAGTCTTAAATGTCTACAAATAATCAAGTACATTGATTGGTTAGCACTGAATTACTTCAGGAGACTTTTACATGTAATTCTTACAATAGTTGAAAGTGAAATAAAGCTTAATATACTTTCATATCCAATCTACGAAAAATCTAATCTGTACACATTTTCGCCTTTGTATCACCGTTTACACAAATTGTCGCCACAATTCACGTCGTAATTTTTCTAGCGCTTTTAGAATAATCCTCGACGTTATTACGTCTAACTAAGCACGTCGCGGGCAATGAAAAGGGATAATTGCATATTCCCTCCCATTATTTTTTCTTGTTTTATCTCCCGCGAGTTGTTCCCTAGCAAAATTATGCTCTGAAAAATGATTATTTTATTACATATTATGGAAAGGGATTCAATAGGTTTACCTTTTTTGCGAACTTGAAGCGTTATTTTTCTCATATCTGCTTATTTTTGGATCTAATTATAGTGTTTTGCTGTGCTGTTAGTGGCGCTGTAATTAAACGCAAAGGTTTGATGTCTGGTTTAGGTCACTTAAGAAAACGGCTTTTTCTTAATTGTCTCGAGTCTGGACGCACTAAGAAACGCCCTTGGCTAAAATTCTTTGACTGGTGCCTCGTAACCTAAGGTTGTTAATACCTTATTTGGAAACTGTTATGATTGGAGTATTGACTTATTTAATTTATCTACGAGGAAAATATAGGTGGTGGTAGGTGCTATAGGGCAAGTGCAGGAAAAATAGATACCCTAGGCATTTTCCATTTATTGATGTTTTAGAAACAGTCTTCAACTAGCTCTTAGTGCGGCGATTCTTGTCTAGGTCGATCCTGCTATAACTGAAATTAGTTTACGATAATTGTAAAACCAACATCGTCAGATTAAGATTTTTGTAGAGTTATTACTTCTTAATTAATAGTGATAATAGAAATATTTGCAAAATATCACCTCTGTTCCCACTACGTTTCTGATCAAAAGCTCCAAGATCTTCTCGAGTTAGTCTTAATTTTACACCACAATCCGTTTCTGACCAAACATTTGAAGCAAACATTCACCCAACTGGGCGACAACCTTTCGCCAAGCGATCAGAATATCAAACGGGCGTACGTGATGGCATTCTTTGCGGAATTCCGAAGAGTTCGCCATCAAAGAATGTAATTAACAGTTAAACTTTGTGTGATTAAGTGTTAAGGGTATTATGAGGTAAATAAAAAGGCAAACGGTTCATCTAATCCATGTATCCATAAATAAAACAAATTCGGGCTAGTCACACCATTTACAAATCAAGAACGGCTGGTCCGATTTTGATTATCTTTAGTTTGTTGAATATGCGGAGAATAGCAAAACAAAATTTAGAAAAAAAAAGTGTGGAACGTTTTTTTATGAATTCTGAGGTGGTACGAAGTTCGCCGGGTCAGCTGGTGTTATTATAATTACCAACGCTTTATCTAATTTGTGGTGGTTGGTAGCTCAGAGGTAGGGTCGTGAGATCACATACCATGTAGGTACATCTGGATTTTTTGGAATCTTTTATAGCACGTTTTTGGCGATGAGAGAAAACATTATGATGAAATCTTCACAGTCAGATAACATTGAATGTAGAGCCATGGTCAAAAATGGTCTGGTGGTATCACAATTTTGATAACCAGGCCTGCTGCATCTGGGATCATGGCCAACCGTACCCCGACTAGGAATGGGACCAGCAAGCACTAGAAAGAAAATTGTCCCACAAATGGGAATAGGTCTGTATCAGGTCCAACCAGTCTTTTTATTGAATAGTTAGTGCCTAAGTATATATACATATATTTTTCACTCCACATACTGCTTTATACTAGTAGCAGCAGAAATTACAGGAAAGGGATAATGAGCACATAAATATTCGTTTTAATGTCGCACTATTACCCACCCCTTTACACTAAGGGATCTAATTTCACGTTGTAATTGACTTTCGCCCCTAAAAACTGCTAATGCAGGTTACACCTAGATTATAATACGAGTATCATGGTTAGTCTACATACAACTTTGTATTATTTTTTGTACCATGTGAGTTAACTTGTGTTACTAAGGTCAGATTCGACCAAGCTGGTGTAAGTTTTAACTTGAGAGTATACCACTGCTTAATCTAGAGTAAGCAGATTTTTCATTCTACCAACCACAAATCTATGAAAAATATATAAACGGACGATTTTGACAGTGTATAACTTAAACTGAGAAAAAGTAGATGTCAAAGTTGTCACTTGTCAAATCCACTCTTGTCACCTAGAAACTGCCAAGTTGTTTAATTTACCACTGGCATTTTGTTATCCTACAAAATTTAATTGTTGTGGCAATTGATGACAACCTAGAAGAAATAGATAACATGGATTTTAGTAAGTTTATCCATCCGTCATCATTCACAATAAAATAAAACTAAATATATTGTATTCCTGAAGTAAGTTGGAAAAACGCAAACGAAGTTATCAAAAGTAAATTTAAGAAGTAAAGTTATTCCTGTTATAGTTAAACTGGTTTAATTTTGTGTTTGGTCGAATCGGGCCTAAGACCGGAGTCGACCAAGCTGGTGTAAGTTTTAACTTTAGAGTATACCACTGCTTAATGCTAGAGTAAGCAGATTATTCATTTTACCAACCACTAATCTATGAAAGTTATTTAATCGGGCGATTTTGACAGTGATTAAATTATACTGAGAATAAGTAAATGCCAAAGTTGTCACTTGTCAAATCCACTCTTGTCACCTAGAAACTGACTAGTTGTACCTACAATCTACCATTGGCAATTTAACTGTTGTGGCAATTGATGGCAACCTAGAAGAAATAGATTACATGGATTTTAGTAGGTTTATCCATTCGTTCATCATTCACAATAAAATAAAACAGGGAATAGTGTATTCCTGAAGTAAGTTGGAAAAACGCAAACGAAGTTATCAAAAAGTAAAGTTAATCCTGCTTTGTGTTTGGTCAAATCGGGCCTAAAAGAACTATGCCATTTAACAGTATTAAAAAACTAAATAATATCATAACGCAAACAGCTAGATTAAATATAATCTTAAATGGAACAAAATAAGACCTAATCAATTCTTAGTAAAACGTGACATTGAAATATCACTACTACTATTAACAAATAAATCGAGATTAATAGAAATGATTGATGAAGTAAATTCTGAAACATTTTCGGGCTTGACTAAATTATGGCTGCAAAATATCTTAAACATGATTAATTGCTCGGATTTTTTTGTGGGCGTACACACGGCACAAGTCAATTTCCATTTTCAGCTGAACTTTTACTATTAAAACCGTTCTATAATGAATGTTGTATTAAAGAATTAGTAGTATAAGTTAGTATAAGTTAAATTAAATGATTATATTGAATTAAAGAGTTATTCAGGCTTAAGCTAGAGATGCAAATCACATTTTCAAAACTTGAAATAGGTACGTACTTAGGCATTTTTATTATTTAAAATCTTATGTACGTATTTTAAATAAAAGTTTTCTTTGTTAAGGTTGTAACTCCTCTAATGTAACATGATTCTCAGGGATGGGTCTTTTACATACATTTTGATTAGTAAATCGTACACTTCTTCGCCCTAAGTAAATCAAACCTACAAAAACTCTTGGTTAAAAACAATATTTAACATAATGTAGTAGGTATGGCAAAAAAAGGGGTACCTAACTTCGACATTACGGCCGAGCCACTAGTAAGTACAATCTAAGTATAACTCGATTTCCAACTCTACCCTCAAGGCAAAATACTAACTACGTAAATTGTAAAACCCCAGAACAAAACAAGTTTACTTCGCAGTCGAAGTTCTTCAATGGGATGCCGCAAGTAGCTTCTAAAAGGAAAGCATTGTATGCTATTTATTTCCTTTAAAGTAACAAATTAGACGGATGTTTCTTCAGAAGTTTGTTTGAGGGTCGTGCCGGATTGTTCACGCATCGGACAATGGGAATGACAAGATGTCTATGTTGTGAACTTAACTGCAAGTTTAAAGGATATTTTATTAGCAAGCATAAACGAGTAAGTATACTCATACGACTGCTTTTGTTCTAAAATAATAATTATGTTTTTGACATAATATTTATTTTTACAACCGAGAAATGTATGGGAACCAGTTGTAACTAGGCCAGTTTTATGAATTTTGTTTTTTTTTAAATTAAATAATGGTGCTAGCTACTTTTGTCCAGTGTGCATGTATGTAAAGATCTTTAATTTAACTACATAATTTATTCATCTTGGAGAAAATTGTCGAAGTCATCGCGCCATCGCTTTCGAGGTCTACCTCTCGAACGATGTCCATCAGTAGGCCCTAACCACCGACAGGGATAAGTGGAGAGGTTTGGGGGAGGTCTTTGCCCAGCAGTGGGACAGAAATGGCTAATTTAAAAAAAAAAAAAAACATAAAACTGTGTGTACTTTCCTAGGTAAACAAACCAGATGTACCTTGGACTGTGTCCGTTGTACCTTGGACAGAACAGGTTCAAATCGAGATTAACACTTTTATAAGCTATAATTTATTTATTTTGTGTTGAAATAAAATTAGTTAATCATACTAGCATTTGCAAATAACACTAATAAAGTTATAAACAACAATATTTTAGTAAAAGTATTGTTTTCCACCTTACCTATCTATTTTGTGGTGATTATTTTTGACAATATTTTGACATCAAATCACGTAATTTTAACTTAAAACCTAATTTTTATTTTTAACATTAAAAAAACATCAATTAAAATTGCTGGATTAAACAAAAATAAATCATTAAAAAACCTTAAGAAGTTACAACAAAAATAAACTTAAAAAAATATTTGTCAGACTTGTTGCAATCACTAATTTGAGATCAATGATAACTTATATTTAATAAAAATATTATATCACAAAAAAATGGGTATTTTTTTTTTTACTTTTTCGTTTCGTTTTTTTTTTGTCGAGCACGTCTTTTAATTTTTTTCTTGCTTTGTGGCATTTTAACAATAACAACGTCATATATATTCATATATATATATTTTTTACAATACAATTAAACGTACCTATGTAAATAATTGTTGACCTTTTTTCGAACAAAATGAAGTACTTTGCTAGTGACCGAGGTACATCGTAAGTTAGGTGGCAAAGGTACAACATCGCAACAACTTCACTTAACAAGCTTTAAACCGACTTGCGATTAAGGTTGGGATCTGAAACTCATGCTGTCTAGTAGCTAGATATACTAAAATTAAATTCTAAATAAATCAGTTTTAATAAACATGCATCACTTGAAATAAATTGGAATTAAGCAAAACCCAATAAACCTACTTTTTGTGCGTAAAACAATAAATTTCATTTTATAACTGTGCTTACACGGTGCCGGCGAATTGCAACTATTTTCAGTGAATTTTAACAAATGATGATTCAAATACCCTAAACATAGATTCTTAAAAGCACGGAATTTTTGAAAAAAATAGGATTGTTTTATGTACAAATCTGTCCAAGGTTCAACAGGTTCCCCTACCCACCGTACATGATCCATTGTTATTTGTTATCCATATTTGTTCATTGTTATTTTGTTTACATATCGCTTAACATAAATAGCAATATTTTAAATTTAAAAAAAAATTAAGTGCCATTACAGCAATACGAATTTCAATTGACGAGGACAAAATGAAAGAATATTTAGAGAATTAATTTTAACTTTTGGTGTTTTAACTAACATTATTTTGTAGCTGCGTCTATCTTACATTGCTTTATTTTTAACACATTATTATATCTAAGTGGACTTTTATATCGGTTATTTGCACAACTACATGGCAAGTCAAAACAAAAAGTTTTGGGATATCTTGACTTAGGCCGCAGTTCCCATCTCGGAACTTTGTCCTATCGATAAGTTTCCGCTTGGCATATGTTGCCAAACACGTTAGGGAATTTATGAAATTCATCGATCTTCTTGTTTGGATGTGTTCACTTGTAAATATTATGATGATTCTTTATGACTTAGTAGTTGGCGCCAGTCTCTCTCCAGTGGTAAAGTCGATGCACAGTCATTCCAGACACTAAGGAATACCATTGCTGGAACTTGCATTCGGGCTATTGAGCACCAAGGGCTCCAAGATTAGAGACTAACTACATCCTTATCTGTTATAATTATTAATATGACAGCTACCTATTACCAACTAAAGGGCAAAAAACAATACAATGTTCCCACTTTTTGCACGATTTTAAGCTAACCTTCAGTAGTTTCCAGAATGTCAAGATTAGGACGTAGGCACGTAAACAATAGGTATGCATGCACTGAATTTAAAAAAATAATAGAAATGTTTATTGATAAAATTTATATTGAAGCAAAGTACCAAAACTATGTGCCTACAAATTGGGCGAGTACTCAGTTTGGAATAATTTGTCATTTTAAAAGTTAATTGAGCCAAGTAAACACTATGCTTCAAAAGCAGTGTTTATCACATCACATCACAGTGTTTACCTACTACATTATTATTATAAGTACTTTACTTTCAACAATTTCTTTAAAATGACTGATTTGGGCAAAACATTTACCATTTCTTCAATGATGAAAATGACAAATTATGCTTGAATAGCTGGCCGGCCACAGAAAAAAAAAATAGGCGGGAAAGCGGCAATGCGATCTTCATTTGTTTTTTCGAGTTGTAGAATGTAGTGATTGTAAACTCTTTGTAGATTTTTGTTAAAATTTACTCATTTTTTCTATAGCATTCACCTTTTTATTTTTACTTTTCTTGTATTCGTAATGAAAAGCACAGTGTTTCCTTCGGGTTAAAGACTTATTTAGTCCCTCAAACTACTGGCGACTAAAACCCTGTATTGGGACTAAATAAGTTACTTTCACCCCTAGTGTACCTAATGTACTATTATATTATAGCCACGATCAAAAAAAAAAAATGGTGTGTGCATATTACGTAATGTCTTTACTAATATATACCGATTTAGATGATTCTTATTTTTGTGCATAAAGTTTACAACGATGATTCGTCTTGATAAGCTGTAATAACAAAAAAAATACACGAAGTAATTTTATAGGTACTTATTAAAAATAACCGACAAGGTGGAGTCTTGTTATTGCAACTATCCGGTTATTGCAACTAACTTAAATAACTCTCTCTAGTATCACTGTATTAAACATTGACAGGTGGGATTTTCTTCTTTAAACTAAGTTTCATTAAAAAAAATTAAGATGGCGCTGATAGGTCAAGAACTAGGTGAATGACAGGACTCTTTGTCAAACCGTTATTTTTTTGGCAGTGACGTCGAGCATATACTGAGCGTATTTTTTAAATATTTTTTTTTTTTGTTGTTTTTCGGAAGCTTTTTTAAAAGGAAAGTGATTATGAACCACGGTTAGTTACTTTTAATGTATTTGTTTCATTCTACGTGAAATAATAC
Organism: Anania hortulata; assembly: GCA_963576865.1. Lineage (NCBI taxonomy): Eukaryota > Metazoa > Arthropoda > Insecta > Lepidoptera > Crambidae > Anania > Anania hortulata. The sequence continues at coordinate 12,218,896 of OY756396.1, read as the reverse complement.
CATAGTTATCGGTTTAGTTTCATTTACCAGACTAAAAATCAAAAGTATGGTTATTGAACCTATTTAAAAAAATAGCGCAGTTGCAATTATACGACCGTTTTTGTATGAAGTCTAATAATGCTAGTGCTGTGTCAGTGTAAATGACTATGTCGATAAATAATATTTTATTAAGAAAGGGGAACTATCCTGATTTTCATAATAAGCAGGATTGGACGGTGCTGTCTATGCCTATTGAATTTATATAATGAATGAATGATGATTCTAAATTCAACTGAACAACTTTTAAAAAAAAAGACTTGTTATAACTAACTTAATTACTTAATACATCATGTTTCGTCAATTTATAATAGACGATGTGGTGCTTTGATTAGCTCAAAATAAAAATCTTTAAAACTGTATATATACCCGTAATATTTAATTATGCTATCTTGCCACTCGATAAAATTATGTTAAGATTCTCATCACTATTTGTAGGTAAATAGTTGCATGTGCAACTATGCATGTACCCACATGTATGCCACCCATGGCTAAAAAGTCTTTTTGTGAAAAATTTTACATTATTACAAAGACATAGAGGTATTAAAATCCTGTGAACTATTCTTCAAGGCATGTTTTTGTTATTTATCAGAAGCAGCACCCATAGAAAAAAAGCAAAAGAAGCTATTAGTTGCAATTACCCGCCAGGACGGGTAATTGCAACTATTCTTGTCTGTGTGAGGAATTTATAAAATTTATTGTTATTCTTTACAGCTTTCCTTTATTTAAGACGGTTCTTAAAATCTACATTAAATTTACTTTAAAAATAATATTTAAGCAATTACGTTGTGCTTAAAAATATAGAATTATGAAGCAGTGATGTATGGACTGCATTTTTCATAAAATATGTTTTTTTTTTTAAATCGGCAGATCATTGCCTTTCACAGAGAAGCAGAAGGGACTTGCAAGAGACTACTGCCCTAGCAGTAATGCCATACAGGTTATTTTTTTCTTAAAGCTTAATGTTTTAAATTCAAATCAATTCAAGTCAAACGCTGACACAGTCGCAAATAAAAAGAGTTTTAAGCTTCAAATGTTTGCAAAAAACACGAATATAATTTATTTTGTATGTGTGGAACAAAACATGATCAGTCGAAAGCAAATACAGACTTATCGTTAACAGTTGTGTTGAGAAGTCTCACAAATGAATTGACTGACGTAACAGCATTGAATAGAGAACAAATCCAATAAAGTGAGGAGTAAATCTCAATTGTAGCTCGCCTTCATCAAGGCACTCGTACCTAAGAAATGGGAATCCAGCAAATTGCTCTAAATAAGGTGTGAGTTGGTTGAGAGCTTCGCTTTCCATTTTATTGAATGCAGTCCCTAGGTAGGGCTGAGGATCAAAGAGGCTAATGCTAGAATATATTTTTCAGAGAACTCATCTGTATACAACCCTTTCTACAAATGAAACAAAGACGTGGTTTAATTGCTTTTGCTTTTACTATTTCTTTTCTTATTATGGTTATTATAATGTCAACTGGGTACCTATCGTTTTGTAAAAAAATACAAATATAAAAATGTTATTATGTATATTATCATCATCATCATCATTTCAGCCACTCGTCGACTCGACGTCCACTACTGACACACAGGCCTCTCCCAATGACTTTCATCGGGGGGATTGCCAATACTCGCCACGCTTGGCAGGCAACCCGCCTGTTTTTTATAACATTTTGCACGCAGACGCTGCTGCCCGTCTCGTGCTACAGGAATTAGTCACCTCTTACGACACGCCTTCTGTTGGCGGTTGGGAAGTGTATTCTTTACATCCGTCCGTTTATGTATATTATAATTTTTTATAATACATCAATTCAAATAAGGTTAGATTGCACTTCCTCAGTTCGAAATCATGTCAATAATTAAATTCATGTTCTAGTTGCGATGTTATTACATCTAAGTCTGTATAAAAATAAAAATCAACAGACAAGATCGAGTCAAACTCGCGAGTACCTACTTTCTATTATATGTTTTCCTGTAATCTTTAAGTATGGACTATTTTCTCCAAAAAATATATCATCATCATCATCATTTCAGCCCTAGGACGTCCATTGCTAAACATAGGCCTTCCCCAGTGACAATTGTTTTGAAAATAAGATTGGGGTCAATTATCCTATAATTTAGATTTTTTAAATAAAGTTTAAAAGTTCAAACAAAAAAACTGTAAGAATAAAAAAACCTATTTAAGTTACTCTAAATTACTCAAGAAATGCATTTCGATAGCCCAAAAAATTGCAATGATAAGTATATTGGCCAAGCGTGGCAGTATTGGCAATTCCCCCCGATGGTCAGTCATTGGGGGAGGCCTTTATTCAGCAGTGGACCTCCTATGGCTGAAACGATGAAGTATAATGAGCGAAGTCAGAATATCTGCAAGGCTCCATGTAGACTTATTAAAGACGAAACTGAAAGTGGACCTACTCAACATGACATTACAGACATAAAACATGAGAATAAAATAATATCGAATGGAATTAAAATAGCCGAAATATTCATTACATAAACTTGACAGATGGTAGGTACACATATGATACTGACAAAAAGCAAATTGCGCTATCGACCATCAATTGTGTGTCAAATTCTCTTTTTCTCCAACCGATAACTGTATCAGAGACTACTAGACTTATCCAATCATTGAATAACTCGAATAATAATGAGATATCAACAAAAGTTTTTGTACAGTGTTCCAAAAATAACTAAGATTGTTAGTTGAAAAGAAAAGACTATTCCCAGTTAGGTAAGAGTGAATGTATTTTCAACCTTATTATATGCACTTATATTCAAATTTAAAAAACCAAATATTACTGCGATTTAACTGAGCACAGCGACATCTCTTGATACATTTTAGAACCAATTTTATTACATACATTGTTGTGAGTTAAGAATTGTAATTGCAACATTTAACAGTCTTAAAATTTTGTAAACATGAATTGGCAAAGGTTCTAACATTTTTGATCAATCTATCCTTTGAGACAGGGCAGTTTCCTGACGCGTTGAAATTTTCTGTCGTAAAACCAATTTACAAAAAGAATGACAAATCTGGTTTTGGTAATGGGCTAGTTTCCTAAAAAAAATTAATTAGTCCGTCAGTTGGATTAACAGAAAATATTGGACACGTATTTTTTCTCAAAAAGGAAAGTCAACTACCCTCGCGTGCTTTAACCTAATACATAATATTATTCTTGGCCTGGATGAAAAACAGCGTACAACTGTCCTCTTCTTCGACATGTCCAAGGCATTTGATTTTGTAGTTCACGAAGTCTTATTAGATAAATGGAAATGAGTGGAATAAGAGGTCTTTGTCTCTCTTGGCTAAAAACATATTTTGAAAATAGACACCAATGTGTAGAAATAAATAAAGAAATACGATTGCTTCTGATTGTTCCAATTACAAAGTGAATAAATTTGGCGTACCGTAGGGCAGCGGTGTGGGCCATATATTATTCTTGCTCTATGTAAATGACTTGCCAAAAGGGACAAAACACCAGTGCATAATGTTTGCTGATGATATTTCTATTATTGTTAAATCAAACTAAATTGACAATTATTTAAATAATTTAGAAAATGACTAATATCCAATGAAAATGATTAATAACACAATTAAAAATATTATTCAGAATCTTAATACAATTAATCTTAATGTTAATTTGACCAAAACTAATTTTATACATTTTAATATAAGAGGAAATGCAGCAAATACTCTTAACGTACGATAAGACGATCAAATTATTGAAAGGGCTAACATGGTTTCATTTCTGGGTATAATCTTGAACGAAAGTCTAAGTTTTATTAGCTCTATTGATAAAGTGTGTAATAAAATTAAGAGGTTTGTCTTCGTTTTAAAGCGATTGTCTAAGATAACCACTTTCAGTGTTACATTGTCTGCTTATTATGGATACGTCGCTTCTAATATCAATTATGGTATTCTTTTGTGGGGCAACAGCACTGATATAAATCGGATATTCATCGCGCAAACCGCAACCGTAGCAAAGCGATACGTGCAAACCCTTATTCATTAAGTTGTGACTCCTTACTGTCACGGGTATGTACATCTTGGAAGTATTTAAGTTTGCCAGGAAACACCCGGAGCTATTCAAAACAGCCGCCGAGGTTCCTCGAAACACAAGGGATAGTGATAGGCTTGTCTTAGACCGACAGCCAAGAACTGCTTTCTGTCAGAAGAGTTGCTACTGCATGAGTGTGAAATTGTTCAATAAAATCCCAAAGCAATTCAAACTCGGACCTTTGACAAAGAAACAAACCTGATGACAAAAAAAAATATGTGACTGGCTGGTGAAAAAATGATATTATTTATTTATTTATTTAAAAACTTTATTGCACAAACTTAAAAATGTACAACAGGTGGACTTAATGCCAAGGGCATTCTCTACCAGCCAACCTTTGGGTCATGCAGAAAGCAGGTAATGGGTGCGGTAAAGGTCCAAAATAAATTGTAATTGGTACCAAACCAACCAAAAAATTAAATTTTATAAAATACACATATATTTGGATAAATATGATACAATACACAAAATAAATAAAAAATAAGTAAATAAACATATATACTATTAATAAAATAAGAAAAAATATGCAACTATGTACTGAAATATTTTTTAAGTTTATTTTTGAAAGAAAGTTTTGATTCCGAATGTTTAATATCTAAGGGAAGCAAGTTCCAGAGTCGTGTAGCCCTCACTGTGAACGATTTGGAGAAGTGGGCAGAGTGGTGAAGAAGCGTAAGTAGCTGGAGATTGCTAGAAGAGCGGAGAGAACGGTCATGGGAGTTACATAAGTATGTAAACTTATTCTTAAGGTAAGAGGGGGAGGATGGATTATACTTAGTATTAAGAAATTTCAAAATAACAATAGCACATAATATTTGATGATTTATTTGACATGAATTATTGGAGTTTTAATCTGGATAATATTTACTGACATTTATAATGAATTTTATTGAATTATATAATTTACATTGAGTTGTACAATAAAGATCTGTAGTAATTTGTTATTAAACTTAGTATAAGATGAAAATTTGCAAGCTGTATCTCATGGCTAAATAAGTCTATAAGCTACAATAACTGTTCAACAACATTTACATACCCTATTTATGGCAAATAAAGAATTTGAATTTGAAACTATTAATTTTAGTATTACACAAAAAAAAGAATTACACGGTAGACGGTAATCAAAACTTTTTATTTTAAGTTTCTAATTCGGCCCCCAAAATTATTTAAAATTATAGTAGATTCGTAGAAAGTTGACTGTAACAGACAAGAAGACAGACACACAAGTGATCCTATATAGGAACTTAGATTTTTGTAATATTAAAAAATACCTTTTTTCCAAATTTTGTTTTCATTTCTTAACAAACAAGTCGAAATGATGAGAACCGTTTTAATAATAAAAATAAGATTCTAAGTAAGTTAGGTAATACGAAAGATATTTAAGTACAATACAATATTTATGTCATTATAAACTAAATGTCAAGGTTTTTGAAGGTCATCGTTAGTTGTCCTCAAATAACACAAAAAAACTGTAAACATTTCCATCATAAGAACGTGGTTATAATCACGTGTAGGTTATTATAATAGGGCTTGTTAGTTTTAAGAGACAGCCAAGGGTTCGGTACGGTATATTTACTAAAATAAACACAAAAATCTTTATACATATCGCAACGAAATACCCATAAATATCAACTTCAATCTGAAAACATTTCAACAGTTTAATATTTTATTTGGAAAGTCATGATTTTTGATCGACAAATTCACTTAACTTTTTTACTTTGCTGACTGACATCACAACCTTTTTGAATAAAATAAAGAATAAATAAGCGCAGAAAAAAGGGTTGCTACAAAATGAAACAACTTTTCAATCCCAATATTGTTATTGTATCTTCGACTTCGATAAATAAGTAATATACATCGGGCTTTTTCCTTTCAGAGAAACAGACGTCTGTTTTCCTGGGACTTTTGAAGGGCATACCTATTGAGTTATGTGAAGGATTTTGGAGTAGTAAATTAAATATTTTGCTTTTTCACGATATTGAAAATTCTTGACTGGAAATAATGGAAAGAGAATCGGATATTCCACCACAGATATAGTAAAGGACCATGTCCAGCTCCTAATAATTTATACGTATCTTTAATCATTTAGGTCGAAATGACAATAATGTTACGTCATTACTTCACTAACAATTTGCTTGCAATACGTCACTTACATTCATAACAAGACGTACACGTCTTCACACTCACAAGATTTTCACTTTGTATAAAAGTTTTCGCGAGCGAGATTTCCTTAACCACCAAACATTCCTATTTAGAGGCGAGATTTGCTTCGAGTTCGACAATCTCCTTGAATAGCCTGCTTATTGACAGCTAATTTATCCTACGATCCGTTCTTGCGAAACCCGCGGTAAAGAGGGAACGTATACTACTTTTTACACGAATATTTCAGAGAGAAAATTGAGGTGAGAAGTTACGTTCGATTTACTAGACAGTGAAGTTCTGTCGTTTGCTTTTATGGAAAGATACACTGCTCTATATGAGAAATATTTAAAAAAATAAGTACACTCGTTCAAATAATTTTATGCTCAATCATCGGGAATAGTCAACAAGTAAATAAATTCGGTAGGACAATCAATATACTTTGATGTTGGCCCCTGGAAAAACGGCAATCCTACGCATTTGATGGTTAAACAATATAGTACCTACCTACATCTCCTTGCAGAGCTCCGAAAAGCCTAGACCTAGGAGAGCTCTAAAGGCCTTGACTTAATCGTGCTGTCCTATGTCGTAAACTCCTATGTCCTATAGTACTAAAGTTGCCGTATTCTAACTCAAAATTAAGTTTTTTCAATTATTCATGAATTTTGTAACAAAATGTTTTTATGAATGTTATTAGGTAATAATATTTTTTATATTATATTTCTTTAATGAGTATTTTAATGGCAATATCAGTTAAGTCGATGTAATAGTTTGTTATTAAAAGTAACTAAAGATATGTTTATTTAAATGTAATTTTTAATTTATTCTATTTTGGATGCCAGTGCCAATGATAAACTTTCTAAAACTCGTGGGGGACCTTTTTAGCACAATTAACTAGGTTGTTTTTTCAGGTAAGTAAATGTATTCCTTTTTTCTTTTTTGCCAAAAAAAGTTGACGACTGTTAGTTACATAAATGTCAAATCAAACTTTAAGTCGTAGAAAAAAACTAAGTACTCGTATAATGTACTTTTTTTGCGTTTTACGTTACATCCTAGTCATTTATGACTGTCTGGGGTTTACACATAGACACACAATATGTAACTACTGCGATTTATCCTATCATATATTCTGTGCTACTGCGCTTGGATATTGTATGAAAATATGTAGCGGTGCGTCTGCAACGAGTCAGTGGCGCAAATGTGGCACATCTGTGGCACTTCTTAATGTCACTTATTTAAAGGCGCCCTTACCTTTATGCCTAGTTGGCACTGCACCACTGTTAGTAATTTAGTCGAGAGTGATTAAGTTCCTATAACTCGACAGCGCTTACAAAACTACTAGACTTTTTTTTTTGTCGCTTCGTACACAGTTATAATAAAATTATATTAATATTGTCTTTTTGATTTGTATTATAATTCTTTTCTTATTATTATTATTATTCTAAAATTTTTATAGCTAAAGTGGAAATATATTAGTGCATATGATGTGGATAGTAAACACTGTCAAAATAAAATATAGCGGTGAGTAATTAATTATTACTCACCATTCAATAAAACACTAGTCCAGTCCGAAATAGGCTTTAGGAGAATTTGCGAATAGATATTATATTAAGTACATAGTAATAATTAAAAAATTACTTGAAGCTTGAGATAGATGCGTAAAGACGTATGCATTTGCTTACGGTAATTGGTTTTATATGAATAGTGTTTACCTCAGACATAGCTTAGTATAGAATCAAAACAAAGGCACTGGGTTACTAACCAATATGGACATTGTGTGCTTATCCTACTTGTAATTAAAATAGTGAATGTAGGCGTATTAGACATTGGTTCAATGAAGCTACGAAAAACTGCTATTGGAAGCATTAAGGCGACGGGTAAGGAGAATACACGTAATGGAGGTGTTATTGCGAACGTTTTTAAATACTGGATATAAAATGTGGAAATTAATATATCATGTAACTTATATGTTTAAGTCTCGGTTGTAGTTTCTAAATACTATTTATCAGTTCTTATAAACACAAAAAAATATATTTCAAAGTACCGCGAATACCGCAATCTTAAATATTTTTTTATTTTAAACGAGGTTTTTGTTTAGTTTCAAACTTTGCATACAACGATATTAAATACCCTAAATAAACGGCCAGCGCTCAAAACATGTCCAGAAAAAGGAGTGCTTAAGCTCGGCTTAAGCACTCCTTCGCTCGCAGTCGTGCGGGATTCAGTATGCCGATGTGCTCCGTAAAAAAAAAAAAAAAAAACTTTAACCACTGTAAAAAAGTTGGAGTGTCCTATTTCCGGTAGGTATTACATCAATGTTTGATAATTGATGAATGTATTATCAGAAGAGTTAGTCCTAAAATGTACTGGAACTTAAGTTTTTTTAAAACATAAGAAATAATCAAACACACGGCCGGTTGCACAGCCTGTCTCTTTCCCTCGCGCTGCTTGAGAAATAGACAGGCAGAGATAGAGTTAGCCGCGCATACGAAATTTGACCTTATTTTCATTGCGTTAGAGCCTATATACTTCTTTTAGGAATAAAGTAATATCAAATACAATATATAATAGTATCTTAAGGTCGAATTTTGAATAGTAAAGTAAGAGTTGATAATACTTTCGGCATGCAGGCGACTGCGCCTGCTTACTAGCTACTTTTAGGACAGTTTTTGGCCGCCTAATTGTATGTACGGTTACATGTTATCTTATCTTATCTTATCTAGGGTATTTAATATCGTAGTTGGCATAGTGCCTTTGTTTGTGGTTTCTTATTTTTCTACTAGCTGTGCCCGCGGTTTCGCTCGCGTGGAATATGGTTTAATAAATAGCAAATTTTTGGCCCCTGTTGACCACACGTATACGCACCCAGGAATACGTTAACAGTTTTAGTAATTAATGATTTTCAATAAACCGTATCAGTGCGTCGCTCAAAAAGTAAAAGAAAAAGCGACGCTATTGCCGTTGCATTACTTTAGAACCAATTCGATTACTATAAAATGGTTATAATATGTCAACCCTAAAAGTTAGACATGCTGTCACGGACTTTTTTCAGAACTTTTAAACGGGAACAATTCCGTCATACATGATTTCCAAAATCACCAAAATAACTTTAACCGTTTACGATGACGAAAGCTCTCAAAAGGAAATTTTTTCGCAACATTGTTTATTGAAACTCCGCTCCTTAAAGTTGTAACGTGATGCAATAAAGCCTAACACCTTCCTCGCTATCTAACATAAAACATTTTTTTTAAATCGAACCAGTAGTTTCTGTTACGAGAGGGCGCTGGAGGATTGCTATCTGCAGTGTACCTAATACCTAATTATTAATAATAATATAAAAATATAATTCATTTCATTATATAATAACTTATAGACGAGTATTAGAATTAAATAAAGTGTTTAATTATATAGTAGAGAGCAAACTGTCAACTTGTTTTTCGGCCGAAGGTGGTAACGGAACGCAAATGACAGTTCGAAGATACAGCTGAAAAACAAAAGTTTGTAAAAAGGTTGTTAAGAAGAAAACAAAGAAAATTGGATAATTTAAGCTAAGTAACAGCAATTGTAATGATCCATGTTGATTGTGTCGTTGGTTTAAAGTTCAATTTGCCTTTATGTTTGTCTAAATTTGATTGTGGGAGAATTAGAGCCATTGTTGAAAATTATAACATTTAATTCGTTTTCGTGTGTTTTATTCATTTGAGGTATTGTATTAGCTGACTTACTCATCGTATCCTTAATATTTCCAAGATTAGCGCGTTCAACCAAACAAACAAACAAACTCTTCAGATTTATAATATTAGTATAGATTAATCTACAAATTAAGAATCTATAATAGATTCCACTTTTTGCGCCTACTTTTCAATGAGCGGATATTTTGGTAATCAGGCGTTTTTGTGCGCCACAAAAAGGCGAATTTGCATGGCCGCTCGACCGCCGCTGGATGTTTAGTCTGTGAGAAGCATCGCACGTTATAGATGTCGCGCGAGTTGACGCTAAATGCTCAAGGTCACTTGCCGTTCCCTTCGCCTTAAAAGCACTGCATAAGCCGTTGCTCATTTACCTATACCAGCTACTGTTGAATCTTTGATTGCCGTTGCTGGTATTTGAGCTAAGAATTAATGGGGCATTAACATCAATAGCGTAAAACTATTACGCCAAACTAACTATGTTTTTCAATGAATGCAATCCGAAGCAAGGCTCGAAACCGGTTAAATTTTGTTTCTATAAAGATTTGATAATAGTTAAACTAGTTTAACCAATACTTTAAGCACTTAGTTGAAATAAAAAACAATTTATTGATCAAAAACTTTAATTATTGTGGTTAAAGTTAAATAACAAATTAACTGGTTTCTGAGCCCTAACCCAAACAAGTTTATGGGCTTAGAGCATTATGGCACAGTATATAAGTACCTATATTAGCTAAAGCAGTAGGTACAGAATCTAGACATATTTACACTTCAATAGGTAGTTAGGGTTGGCTACTTAGTTTTTGTAAAACTTAAATAGTTTTTTATTTAGTAAGCATTCTATAGAGATAAAAGCCAAACGTTGCAATTGACAAAGTCAAAGTCAAAGTTAAAGTCAAAAATCATTTATTCAATTTAGGACAGAAAACTGCCACTTATGAACGTCATAACTCGCCTCGGCGAGAAAGTACTCGGCACCCGTGACTGACAGCACTGCGACGACCAAGGGGTCATGTTGAGGCGTACATCTGTGTTAGTGCGTAATTTCGAACATTTAGACATTTAGTGACTAAACAATAGTGCCAATGGCAATAACGTGTTGCCATCCATAACATCCCTACATCCATAACGTCAAAAGACGCACAGGTGTTTCGTGGCGGCGCAGTCAGTCACAACTGGACTGGTGCCGAATCGCCGAACCTGAGGCCCACAATATATAAATAAAAGGTAATTTGACAATAGACGCAATCCGGTGTCGATCCGCTTCTAGAAACATTACGATCACTAACGGTATTATCGAAAACCCAAAAAAGCAATTATAGTTTATAAGGCGCCTGAAAATGGAAGAACCAAACTTATCTGGAACCAAAATTATATGTTTTTTTGCTCTATTTTCAGTCTTATTGGGATATTTTTGATAATGTTACGTTAAATTAAAAGTTTACGAGAATACCGTTTGTGACCGTAATGTTACTGGGAGCGTATCGACACCGGATTGCGACTATCGTCAAATTACGGGAATTGGGCCTCTGATAGTGTGTGGGGCTTGTGACAGTTAGGTCCGGCGTGCGCGAGAATGTTTTTACTAGAATATTCTGATAATATGCGATTTTAGTGTTTTAGCTTACATATTGTGGTACATCTTATGGTATGAAGAAAATACAACTGCATTTGTTTATTTATTTTAATTTCTTCTATGTGCTAGTTGCATGGAAAACCTGGATACGAAAGCATGACGCATGTAGCTAGTCAATTTATGATCTTTTCTTTTAGCCCTTGTCACGTTTCTAGTTGGGGTATGCTTTGACCATGATCCTAGACTCGAGACTGAAATCCTTGGACAGGGGAACAGGGGAATCAGAACGTTTGTATTATGGTTTAACATCGAGTGTTATCGTATTTGTATAGGATATTTTATCCCACTACCTATCCTATCCCCACCACATATCTAGTACATTTTAAATTACTGTACAAACGAATGTAGGTATCATAGAATAATTAATGTATTTATGAATAGTAGACCTTAGCAGGTCAACCCCTGCTAATTACTTGAAGACAAAGATTATGTAAATTTGTATAATAAGTAAGTAGTGAATAATGAATGATTTTATAATAACTACCTACTTTATAGTTAAAATTGGACTTCATGCTGTATTTTATAAAGAGATATTTATATTTAAAAAAAAACGGTCTCTAAAATAAAGACGTGATTTAATTTTTTTCTCAAAGATTTTTGCTGTCGTGAGGAAAAGACTTCTTGACACTTTTTTAAAGACTGGTTTATCTTTAGAGAACGGCAGCTTTAGGCTGGTAGAAGAGGATGAATGAGAATAGCCGAGGATCGAACCTGCATTGATTACTAAGTCCAAAAGTGGACTGCCGTGGGCTGAATGATGATAATAGTATGAGTAACTACCCGAAGGCTTATGTAGGATATTAAACACTGAAGGTATGTAAATATCGCAGATAGGTTCATAATTAGCTGTTTTTCATAACCGTTAGCTGTTTTGTAAAACAGCTGAACAATCTCAGCTGTATTACAGTTGTGTTTATCTATACTCCTATCTACGTTGAGACCAAATGCAGACTGGCTTACCTCCATTCACAATAAGCGTTTTTTGTTCAAAAATTACCACACATTAGACAACTAGATATATTATACATAATATAGGTCGGTGTGATAGAAGTACTATAGTTCAAAACTACAATAAAAATGAATGAATGAGAATTATGACTTACATAAATAGTTAAGTTAACCTGTAACAATTGTGACCATTTTATTCTTCTTAATAAACCAACAGCATATAAGAATAGAAAACAGTCTTTAGTATAGCACAATTAAACAATTACTTAAATAAAACTCATTTACTGGTTTTATTTATTAATTTTATAGATCAACTTCATTGTTGTTATGCTACACAGAGCCACGAGCGGTAGAATTTAGAACAAAATCTACATTTTGACGTTTTTTTAACACTGTTTTACAAAACCTCTAATCATTAACCCGCTGCATTAATAATTGAAAATTTTATGCAATTCTGCATGTTAAAGTTCAGCAATTATGAAAAACTGCTAAGCGTTGTTCAGCTGTTTCACATAACGAAGCTGTTATGTAAATCAGCTAATTATACGACATTTATAATACATTACAGATATTTTTGTATTTAACTTCAGACCGTATTCAAGGAACCAACACAGATAGGAAATTTACTCGTAAAGATACCAATACTTATAATAAAAAATGTGATAAAAAATAACACCATAAAATGGAACGAATTTCACACAATTTGTTAGTACCACCATCAAATTAAAAATTACGAATTTGCGTCATGGAATTTTTATCAAATACCCTTAAAACTTGATTTGATAATGATGAAATATGCCTACCTTAATTTTGAAGGTTATTTAGTTTAAAGCTCTTTCGGCCTTTTTATCTTCAAATAAACTTTTCAGATATTCTTTTCAAAGAGTGTTGAGAGAAAATGTAAATATCTTTGTGTGCAAACTGTTTGTTTATTAATCAAATTGAAGCATACCATTTCATAAATTAGTTCATTATCAGAAACAACACTACTCATTGCGCAGGCGCAACCAGTCGCACCAACTAAGCGGCGTGGACCGGTCGTGCGCGTGATTCGGTTAAATTCCAGCAAAAAAGTGCGTTTGATACAAACAAGAAATACAAAGTTGTTGTTAACGGCAATAATTCAATAACGGTAAGTGAACTAGTTATAAATAGTCAAGGTTCAATATGAAAAAGTTAAATGATAAGTTAACATTGTATTTAGTTGTTTTTTGTGCGTTTGATTCAACATAATTTTAGTCGTTTCACATTGAACTAGAGCACGACGACTACGTAAGATACCTAATGATTCAATAGTTATACTATTACATCAATACATTATAATAAAACTGTGTACTAACTATTGTCGTCATAGTGGATTGGGTTATTACTATTCAACAATTATTGACGTTTGTTACTCAAGAGCTCAATTTAATCTTCGGATTATTTTAAGGTAAAAGTTTGTACGTTTGTTACAAACTTTCGAAGTGAACAAAATTTGTTGAAATTTGTCATACTTCTAACTTAACACATAAGACAATGTGCATCCTGTTTTTGAATACCCGTAGGATGAATATTAATAATTTTTTTGCTTAATTCTTAAGTTAAAAACGAGGTTGCGGGTAAATGCAAGTTTAAGTATAAACTCAAACAATATAAATTTTAAATAAAGTAAATAAAACAACATAGGTAGATAAATAACAAATTAGTCAAGAGAAAAATTTTGATAAACTGATAGGTATAATTATTAATTCATTCATTCATTGTTTTTCACAATAAATTATAATGAGTTAATTAACGTATAATTATATCAGTTTAATTTTATGTAATTATTATATTCAATGCTCAACTATAGTTACAAAAAAAACGGACTATTAGTATTCTAACATACAATTACTTTTTAAAAAACACTTTGCTGCTATGCTATGCTAATCCAGCATTGGTATCTACGCGATTATGACTTTAATATATCTTGATAAAAATGTTTTTTTGTTGATAAACAAATTTTGAAAGACATTAAGAAGAATGAAGTACCTTGTAGTATTACAATGACCTATTCAAGGCTGTGTTGATAACCGGAAAGTTCAATGTTGAACACAAGTTTAATAATACTTTAGTTAATATTTTTTGTGTTATATGTATATAAAAGCAGATACATTTCATTTCCATACAACTTTTTTAAATTAAAATTGAGTATAATATTTTACAGCCAGCAATTGAATAATACAAGTAATTTCTATTTCAAAACTTTCTTCTTCAAAACTTTACGCACAAAAAAAATTTTAACTGTCAGACAATTATTACTATCTTAAACGTGTGCTAAAACAACACAAACTATTTGTGCAACTATGGCAAAACCGAAATACGAGTATACAAGTACTCGAAGATGTTACAAAATAATGTGAGACTAGTGTTATGCATGCAACTTGGGGGCTAGAAGAGAAAGAGACTGACTTGAGCTAGAAAATAAAATTTCCGAAAGTTTTCTACATTTATTTATTTCAGAAATGACGTCAGATACTGATAGACGACAAACCAGTTTCCCAAAACTAAAGTATCCACTTCTCAGAGATGTTGACCCAAAGACTGCTCAACAATGGTTAATAAGTAAGAAACTACAAGATGGAGCCGAAGATTTATGGAGAATCCACGATGACTTGTATGATCTCAGCGAATTTATTTTAATTCACCCTGGTGGCTCGCAATGGATTTCGACAACAAAGGTACTTTTATGCGTGATAAATTATTTATAAGACATGATCGAAACTATTTTTATTGTAGTTATAATAATAATAACATTTGGACCAACCTTTTTTTCTTTAAAGACCATAGTCAAAATTTGGCTTTCAACTGAAACATTAAGCCAGAAGTTAATCTATCTGCTAAATCGATGTACTAAATTGTATTCTGCTATTGCAAAATATTATAGAGCACATACTCTATCGAGTAGAAATGTCTCATGATTTGTTTGACAAAATTTTCCGCCATTTTATCTGTATACTGTTTGTATGGGCGAGAGTTGACAGGACATTTTTCACTTACATTTCATACTGAATGTAAGTGAAAAATCACTAACTAGGTTCGGAGAAAGATTGCTTTGCTGTTCTTCAGGGTTTGTGTACCATGCAAAATATATACACATAAGTTTAGTTGTTCATTTATAAGTACAGTGCATCAACATCGTTGTATACCTGTAGGTACATTTTGTCTCCTATCATTAAAATAAGGGGTCATGCCAGTCAACCTAGGTTGTGTGGTCAGTGGGTACCACCAACATAAGTTTTTTGCCTGTTAACTCTCCTGGCATTTCACTAACGACTGGTTATTTTTGTCATCAATGCTGCCATTTCAATTTTAAAATGAAAATACTGGGGGTGTATGTTACTCATTTTGTTAGGGTTCCGTACCTTAAAAGAAAAAATCGGCACCCTTATAGGATCACTTTGTTGTTTGTCTGTATGCCTGTTCGTATGTCTGTCAAGACCTTTTATCTCGGCAACGCGTGGAGGTATCGATTTAAAATAAAACCACATACTTAGGTCCAATGTCTCTTAAGGCTATAAAAAAAAACTAAGTTAACGTAAAAAAAAGGTACTGCGGTTTATGCCGCAAAAATTGTATATTTCGACACTCAAGGGAATAAAAATTGGTAGGGTAAATTGGTAGGTACTTTCTGTTAACCTAGAATCATAAAATTTGGCAAGAAGCAATGTCTTATAATACAAGTTAAGGCAAAAGTCTAAAAACTGTAAATTTGCAGTAACATCACAAAGAAAAGTCTTTTTTAACAAATTCGACAAAGCGGTAAATATCTTCGAGACTCGATTCTCCGACTTCGACTCCTGTTATGGACGAATTACGTAAATATCTATAAGTTAGTACGGAACCATTGGTCTGCGAGTTAGCTGGTTTTTTCAAATCCAGATGCCTCTAGCTGCAGGGCTTTTGCTGAATTGATCCAGTTAAATAAATAACCAGTTTAAAAAACATATTGATACATTTTTTATTCACATCGTTAAATCGTCAAAGCACTCAATAATAATGAAAACAAACATTTCAAGAAATCCCAAAAAATAACTATTGACCCTTTTTTCACATGCACTCAAACTATCACGCATCGTTAAAAATCGTACTTATAGTGATGTTGATGATCTTAAGCAAAATTATGGCTTTTTATATTACTGAAGCAAATGGCTGCTTTTGATTCATCAATCTATCTTACATTTTTTGCGCTAGCTTTGCATAATCATCCTATGTACACATAATATTTGGCGCCAAAACTTCCTTAGCCGTCACTTTGATTAGTCTGGTGAGTCTGCCAGACTGGCAGTCCTACCGCTGCTACCTTAGGCGACCCGGGACCAGCTCACAATTTCCTCTCATTGTTCTTATTATATTTACGTATTTATTGATAGGTGGGGCTAGGGCTCTAGGGACTTAGTGTCTTGGAATAAAGGGACTACACGCTCACTAGAGAGTTAGTTTCCCGTCTGATCTTATATTCTGGACGTCGGAAGTGGTGCCTTACAACCACCTACTTCCCGTCTTTTCACTATGTACATT
This sequence comes from Anania hortulata, assembly GCA_963576865.1. Classification (NCBI taxonomy): domain Eukaryota; kingdom Metazoa; phylum Arthropoda; class Insecta; order Lepidoptera; family Crambidae; genus Anania; species Anania hortulata. The sequence goes on along the minus strand of OY756396.1, from coordinate 12,201,842 downwards.
GAGATTTACAGCTAGAATAGGCTTTATTAATATTACCTCGCGCTATCGTTGTCCTGTACTTATGCTGAAAATACGTCATAATACTATCAAATTACGCATTACAAAAATGCAACCATCATTTCCGTAGATCTCAATGATTATACAGTTATTTCTGATGTAATTTACGCTTATCTCTGTTAGTATGTATACCTATATTGTAAACTCGGTTACTTTGTATCACGGTAAAACCTACTGACTCAAATTAGATGTTACAGAGATCACTAAAGGTCATTTGTTTCATAATGCCTTTCTATAAATGGATACTCATGACGACGATTTACATTATTTTCAGGGGACCGATATAACTGAACAATTCGAGACGCACCATCTCAAAGGTACCGCTGAGGTGCTACTACCAAAATATTTCATTAAAAAAACTTCATCACCCAGAAACTCCCCGTTTACGTTCGACGAGCATGGATTTTACAGAACACTGAAAAGCAAAGTAATGGAAAATCTGGACAAGATACCTAAAGAGGCTAGGATTAAAAGTGACCATTTGACAGATAGCTTGCTTGCGATATTAGTTATATTGAGTCCGATATGTTGTTGGGCCTGGACCCATAATTGGATGCTGGGAGCCTCGTTGACTGTGTTGAATGGATTTGTGCTAAGTGCAGTGACCACTTGCAGTCATAACTACTTGCACAGAGCCGACAGTTGGCGAATGTACTTAATGAACTTCTCAGGAATATCGCACGAGTAGGTGTATGCAGTTATATTATATGTAATTAACTAATCAGTGAAAACAGCGGACTAAGAAACGCGGATAGGAACAGGGCAAGCTCTTAGTAATGAGAGCAGTAATTAATTTTATTTCAGCACATTTATGACACGAAGTAAAACAAAAATTAAAATCTTCAAATACAAAATAAATAAAAAAAACAGTTAACAAATTATTAAAGACAAACAAAAATGAGGTCAGTCGCCAATAATAATAATAAATATATTTATAGGATGACCTCCGTAGCCGAGAGGCTAGCATACCGGACTTGGTGTCACTGTGTCTGAGGTCCCGGGTTCGATTCCCGGTCGGTCTGGGTATCAGTACCGTTGTTGTTTCTGATTTCTGTAACACAAGTGCTTAAGCTCAGAGCAATGTAGGTATAATATGTGATGTTGTCCAATATTTATTTTTTATTTAATGTTCCTTTTATAGCTGATTTAAGTTTATTTTTTCCAGGGATTGGCGCATATCACATTCGATGTCCCATCACATGCACACCAACACCATTCAAGACATGGAGCTCACCTTGTTCGAGCCGTTTCTGCTCTTCCTCCCCTACAAAGCCAAAACCATCTTAGCCCAGATGGGTGCCTTCTACTGGCCTATCGTCTTTATGATGGTCTTTATAGTTATGCTACTAAAAGAGTAAGTTGGTTTTATTACTTTATTATAACTTCGTGTTTCTGCATATTGCATTTATTTACAAAAAAAAGTTTTTCAATACACACACATACGTTATAAATTACTAGATTCATTGTTGAAAAAAAAGACAAAAATAAGATAAGATAAAATTTATTTCTGTAGGTATTTAAAAAAATACTTAGCCTAGATACATACAATTTTAGTTATGAAATATCGGTTTAGTACACAAATATTATGATGTTTGTCCTTAACTAAGCAAAATTGTTTGTATCTTAGGTAATTATATCATCATAATGTAAGTTAGTAAATCTACTGAGTAGTTGGTATTTTTTCTACATGAGTAGTGTGTAAACTAAAATCAGTATATGAGTATATCAGTATGCTTGCTTACAGTTATCATTTATTAAATGTTTTTGCAACTATACCACGATTAGTTTTAGTATACACTAGGAACGTTTGTCTAGCGAATTTGGCTTTACCAAAAATATTTCGCGATTTCATTTCAACGCTCGGAATTCGTTTGACGTACATACCAAATATTGTAAAGTTTGCTTCTTTAAACGGGCAATCCTCTCTCGAGTCGGTGCAAGCTGATCAGAGTTTGAATGTTTTCGTGTTAATATTATTTTTAACTTTTTAGTATTTTGAAGTCGTTTTTTTATATTAAATTTATTTATTCATCTATTTTTAGTGATAAATAAAACTGCTGAAAACTGATTTCATCCTCTTTTTTTCCACCCTTAGGGGTAAGGGTCATTAATTTTAAAATTTATATTTATAAAGTTATTATTTATATAATAGTATCTTTGAAGTATTAGATATTCATTAAAAAAATCATCAAAATCGGTTTACATTTGTCGAAGATATTGGGTAACATAGATACAAGAATCACGAACCAAAACATTATCTGAATATATTTTTGTTATTTTCTCAAAAACTACTAAACTAAACTAAAAAAATTATATGGGACTACCTCTGAAGTATGATCTACCAAACAAAAAAAGAAACATCAAAATCGATTCATTATTGGCGGAGTAATCGCGTAACATACATTAAAAAAAACATACAGTCGAATTGAGAACCTCCTCCTTTCTTGAAGTCGGTTCAAAATAGTTTTGGTCGTTTGCAAATGAGATGAATCCTTTTCAATTTGCTCTTTTTTGTTTTTGGTTTTGCGTTACATTTTCCAATTCACGCTACAAAGTTTAAGTTGCAATTGCATGTGTCAACAATAGTGTTAACACAAAACATCGTATTGTCTAATAAGCTACACAGTTTTGTCGTAAGCTGGCTTCTTAGTAAGTGCCTAACGCGCTAATACTTCCAGAGCAATCTTTTAGGAGGATCTTCGACACAGTTTATGATTTTTCCATCTGATAAAAGCCAAGCAAAGATGAAGAAAACGCATAATTTTCGCCAAATTGTTTTGATAAACGTTAATAGAATGGACGTCATAATGAAGTTCTTACTTTTTTACAGGGTAGTAACATCGGCAATAAAGTTTGAAGGGAAGAAGTTATCCTGGATAAACTTGATACCATTCACTCTTCCAGCCTGGATGTGGATAGCTGGCGGATTATCTTTGCCATGGACGGTTCTCGTATGGATCGCATCATTTATGTCCGCCAGCTTTTTGTTCACATTATTTGGTCTAACGGCCGGTCACCATGCCCATATCAATTTCTTTGATGGAGATATACCAAGGTAATGCCCGTTAGCATCCAAGCGGTCTCATGAGACCGCATAACAATATAATTTTTATTGTGTCTCGTTTACGTATGCTGGATCAGTTAATATAGTTTGTATGGTATTGTGATTTGCGCTCCGGACTCCTAAGCCAGGTGGTTGCGGGTTCGAATCCTGTAAGGGTCAAATAATTGTGTGAAGAGCACGGTCACGGTCATGTTATACGTACTTAACTAGTGTGTTTGTTCGTTATCGAGTTGCCATAGTACAAAGTTTGCTTACTTTGAGGCTACATAATGGTGTGATTGGTAAAATAATTTATTTAGGTATTTTATTTTGATTCCAGGCAAGAATATTTAGATTGGGGTATGCACCAATTGGATACTATGGTAGAGAGAATAGACTACGCAGGCAATCATTTCAAATCGATCACTCGGTTCGGTGACCACGCACTGCACCACTTATTCCCAACTCTGGACCACGCAGAACTGAAATACCTTTACCCGATTCTCTTAGAACATTGTGAAAAGTTTGACATGCAATTACGAACAACTACATTCTACGGAGCTCTGTTAAGCCACGCCAAACAAATCATTAGAAAACGGCCAATTAATTTTGCGACTAAAAAAAATAAAGTGTTGAGTACGTCTTATGACAAAGGAATAACTTGTAGTTCAAATTGATCTGTATTACATGCATTTTAAAAAAAGGGGTCGGATCCAAATACAGCAAGTAAACATATACATTTTCTGTCAATTAGATGAGGTTACAAATCAAATGAATTGACTCATCATCATCATTTCAGTCCTAAGACGTCCACTGCTGAACATGAGTCTCCCCCTATCGACTCATTCTTTCGTCAAACTTTTTACAAAAATCATGGATAAAAAGGGGTAAATGTTAAAATATACTTTTTTTAACATACTTTAATTAGCTGCACAACTACCTAACTATGTAATCAGTCAAATCTTGGAAGTAGTTTTTATCTACTTCTAACTGACGTATCGATTTAAAAGTTTGTGAGTATCTGAAATTTGGATGACAATACAATAATTTGACACTATCGTGCTGATCTGATGATGGAGCCAGGGGTGGATAGTGGAACTCTTTAATAGCTACTAGTAAGACCTTCGTGTGTGGGATAATTTGAGTCGCTTTGACGAGTACAAAACATGAATATATATAAAAGTGTGTCTTATAGTTTTTAAACTATGACTTAAATTTTACTAAATTACAGTACTAATGTTTGTTTAAATAACAGTGACGTCTAAGAATAAAAAAACATATGCTCAGTAGTGGACTTTTTATGGTCGAAATGATGATGATGACTAATGATAATTTTAAGTTGAAGTTCGTTTTTGGTTTATTGTACTTACATACTTATACATGTTTGATGTCGTCAAGGTATTACAAGAAATAAGTATAATTATAACGAAACTGTCAGTTCAAACTGGATGACATAATTAGGAATCTTCACACAATGCGATTCTCAGCATCTGCAGCAATCCAAAATTAAAACTGCCCCTGCAATACAATCTCAACCGGTAGCGGATGCTAGCGATCGATCCCCCCCCCCGCCCGTAGCATGATCACCAAAAACGATATGATATAGCGATTTATACGACACCAACTGTAAAATTATGATAATTATAGCCGCTATGTTGAATTGTTGTGCCGGTGACCTCACATATTATGATCGCTGTTTCGAATAAAAGACACATGGAGACTTTATGTATTATATTTAAAAAAAAACCGTTGGTGTCAATGAATCATTATATCATATCGTGTTTTGGTGATCATGCTATGCGCTATGCGCCCCCCTGGGGCGGAGAGTCGCTAAATCGATGCGGTATCGATGCATTCGCAGATACGCAGATCGCAGAAGCTAAACGTTGCAGTGTGCACAAGCTTATAATAAGACTTGTAACAAATCATGGAATTTTTTGTGGTCATTCAAACCTGTTTTGAAGTCGGTTAAAATCAATCAAAATCAGGGTCTGAAAGTAGAGAAAAAAAAAGTTTTTAAATCTCTTTTGCAACAATGCCTAAAACGGTAAAGAAAACTATTTAGATTTTATTAAAATATTGTTTGCATAGACTTTATTTAAAATACCAGCTGTATTGATATTACTTTATTTGGTACAAGAACCCGTTATAAAGATAAGTTATTCTTATGATAAGATGGAAAATAAGATTAAGTATTTTACAAATAGGGTATGCTTGTAATTGTTTAAACTAAGCTACGAGCAATGAGCATCTGTGATTAAGGTTTATTTATGTGATATTTTGATTTTACTGTGGCGTGGTAGTGGTAAAACAAAACAAGCTTTGGGTTTGATTCCCTGCAACCACTCTTGAACCTTAATGTAATTATCTCTCAAATCATATTTTAAGTTCTTTATTAAAAAAAAAACTATTGTCACTTTCTAAACGAAGTTCTAGTTAGTTGAACAGTTTTTTGAAGAGAAATATTATGTATATACTAGCTGTTGCCCGCGACTTCGTCTGCGTGGTCTTTAGGGGTATGAAAAAAGGATGTTGGCCAATTCTCAGACGTACTCAATATGCTCACAAAATTTCATGAGAATCGGTCAAGCCGTTTCGGAGGAGTACGGGAACGAACATTGTGACACGAGAATTTTATATATAAGATGTATTTGCACCTTTATCAAAAGAGCGGTGGCAAAGAATCAGGCCCATTAGTATATTTTTTTAAGTTTATCTAGTATATTATTTTATGAATAAATTGTGATGGCAAACCTCTTTAACATAATATTTTGTGGACAAATAAGGTGATAAATGAATAAAGTATTTTAAGTATTATACAAATATGTAACGTGCCTTTATTTAATCCATTATAATCTATATATATAAAACAAATGTGGTGAAGACCGAGTACCTGGCCTGTAACTCTACAGATCCAACATCCGTCCGCATAGGCGGAGACAAAGTCGAGCGCACGGACCAGTTTAAATACTTTGGATCTGTACTTTGCGCTTCGGGAGACATCGATTGTGACGTCAAGCCACGCATTGCTGGTGCGTGGGCCAAATGGCGAGAGGAGACTGGTGTCATTTGTGACCCCAGAATGCCGGTTAAACTGAAAGGACAGATCCATAAACCCATCGTTAGGCCTGCCCTTCTATATAGTAGCGAAGCGTGGCCGCTACTTGAGCGACACAAGCAGAAGCTGCGTGTCACGGAGATGAATATGTGTTGGATGTGCGGAGTCACGCGGAAGAACCGTGAGAGGAACTCGCGCATCTGCGGGTAGCCTTTGTGTCCATAATATTGCAGACGAACTGCAGGAGAGTCTTCTACGCTGGTACGGCCATGTTTTGCGGAAACCGGCAAGCTACGTAGGAAACAAATGTCTGGCCATGCCGCTACCGCCGGGTCCTGGCAAAAGGGGTAGACCCAAGAAATGCTGGCTTGACGTTGTGAGGGCTGACATGCATGCCAATGATCTCACAACTGAGACGCTCAAGACCGTGCGAAGTGGAGGAGTAAATATGGGAAAGCGGACCCTGGGCTCTAAAGCGATGGCTTTGGACGCAACCGGGATTGACCGTATAGATGATTATGAGGATTTATCAAACAAAGTAGGGTTAGTTACACCATTTAAAAGTCATGATTGGCTGGACTGATTTTAATGATTTTTGGTTTGTTGAATTTGTCTCCACTCCAGTCCAATAGCAGAATAACTAATATAACAACGGAAACATTCACGGAAACAAAATGAGGCGGTACAAAGTACGTCGGGACAGGTAGTAATATATAAAAGATAACCTGTTTCTGCTGTAGGCACAGAATACTAACGCATGAATGACTAACTACATATTTAGAAATTAACTCGTTTTCCTTTTATCATTTTGTTTCCCCTTAATCTAGACTTGGAGTAGGCTCAACTAAGTTGTATGCGACAACATTTGGTGCGTGCCATCTGACCTCTGTAACCCGGTCCGTAGGGGACCCGGCCTTTTTTAGGTAAACTTAAATAAATGTTACCTAATGTGCTCAAAACAAGATACGAGTAGTAGGTAGCTTTGCCGATTTCCTCATGATGTTTTCCCTCACAAGAATGCTTATGTTCATTACTTAAAGGCGGAAGATTTTAAGACACGTGCTATTTATAAACTTACGCAATCAAATTAAGTCAACTATTGTATAAATAAGGTATGTTTTAACGAAAATCTATACGTTCCTCTGTCAAATATGCAGTATATTATTTTTAAAAAGGTAGTCCAGAGTTCAGGTATTGTTTAATTTATTGAAACAAAAATTCAAGGGAATTCGTAATATGCCACCTTAATACGTACGGTAAGTAGTGAAAAAATCATAAAGAAAGCAATTTTTCACTTAGCCGGTATCGTCGTAAATCCGCCTGAAGTTGGTGGAAATTAAGTGCACTTTTGTTGTCCGCATCTTGGCCCCAGAAAATGAAACATGATGGAATTTTTGGCCTCGTAAGAATTGCCTTGTTCCAGTCGAGAGGAAGATGAATAGTGCTGCCAAAAATACATAGACAGGATTATAAAAAGTGAAATTTATTATCGATAGCCTCGTTTTTCATATCGTTTTAGTATTGTTTATTTCTAGTCAGACAGGGTTTCTTGATAACGTTCCTAGCTAGATCAATCATTCAGAAAATCAAGTTGATAATATAAACCATGAACACAGTAGAATCAGAAAAAAATCATAGCGATATGTTTGTTAGTAAGAGTAAAATAAATAAGGTACCTACTAAAATAAATAAATTGTTTTCACAAAAACTTTTATACCTCATTTAGTCTTAAAGGGTAAAATTGACGAAGATGGTGAGAGCATTACTTGATATCTTAACGATTTAGAGAAAGAAAAAAAAAAGAAGAAACGAAAACATATATCTTATATACCAGGTATCAAATTGAAAAACCAGTAATTTTCGTAAAACCTTTTGATCCCAGTTTTACCTTTAGAAAAAGTTCCATTAATCCCATTTTATGGGAAACTTTATTTAAATCATCTAGCTTTAGCGGTTTTGGCTCGGCGTTGATAGGTACTTGAAGTCACTGATCAATGAGTGAGTGGTTCAGATTCTTTTATACATTTTCTTTTATACAAAAGTAATGTAGGCCTAAGCCTCCTCCATTTTTATAAAAATAAAAAGTCAAATCAACAATTCATTTTACTGTTAAATTATCGTCTTAATTAGAACATTCATACTCGTAAGAACTTTAACACAATATACTCTCAAACGTCCAGCAGTTGACTTTGATGATGATGAACTAGAGACTAAGTTATCGATGCCGATAGTAACGATAAAGCATCATATTGTAAATCTATCGACAAATGCCTACCGAATTACATCACTTAAGATAACGTCTATCGTTTATTTTATACTCTTTGTAGAATACATCGTGTTGTGTTATTATTTTATGTAGGCGCCGCAAAAACTCGGACGTGTTGGCTTGGCATGCGTTTATTGTGGCTTCTGCCCTAAATGATTTATGGTACGAATACGGCTAATTTATACCAGGGGCCTACCATGATTTCTGATAGCAGTTTTACTTCAACCTTGTTTTCTTTTTAGAGCTCCATAATCAAAACAGAACCCTTATAGCTTCGCCCTGTCCGTCCGTCTGTCTGTCTGTCGGTTTGCGGATTAGCTCAGAGACGTAGTACTAGAATTTAAAAAAAAAATGGGGTACCTCCCCTACACGTAGTGAGGATGATTGTTTTTTCTCGTCTGTCGCATGGTGTGTCATGTTGTGTCGTTTGATAGGTCGTCTGATATATTTATCGAAGTTAAATGAAAAACTATCACAGCTAGGTAGGCTTTACAAGTTACCGAATTCACTGTAAAATTTACTTGGATGATGTTGTTAATTTAAAAGTTAAACAGGTAGCATACTTTGCGCGTGGCCCGAAAAACTCTTGGCCAGTTTTCTGTATAGAACTTGACCAGATAACAACACTGCTCAGATAGGTAGGTACTAAGTATTCAAGTTCATGGTTAGGTCTTATATTTCTAAGCGGATTGCATTGTCTGAAGCAAATGACTTTCCTGTTCTACAACTTAAACCCATTTCCCTGCTAAAAGCAGACACAATAGCCAAAATCATAGATATGAATCAGAATATGATGGATACGACAGGAAATGACGTATTATGACTACATTAGATATTTTGGTACAGGTGATTTTATAAGAAAAGGACGTTAAGTAACTATGTTTAAATACTGATCAATTTTGGTATAGATAATCAGCTTCAGTCAAGGTTTGCAGTTTAAAATTGACTTTTCAGCTACTACAAAATTTTTCAAAGAAAATGATATACTTAACAAAAGATATTAAAATTTTCAACTGATCATAATAATCAATCAATCAATTAATTAAATCAAAGTTTGATCAATTTCCCTTTCTTTAGATAAATGGCATGACTTTACTCCAACTTTTTTGCTGCCAACTTTATGTGGAACCAACGCTACTGAGGAAGGAAATAATTAACTACCTTAACATTTGAAAAATCATAAGGTAACTCCACCAGACTTTTACACAAATTGAACAGGCGCATAAGCGCGATATCGATTTCAATAGAAGTGTACTTATCAAAATGTGATTCGCGGCTGCAATCATAGTGTTACGGGATTGGAAGTAAACAACTATTCTTTCAAAAAAACGCTCTTCTTGCTACATACAAGCCTCTCGTAGCACTGACGTGGTCTCCTTGTCCGAGGCGGTCCTTTTGACAGACGGCACCGACGTAGTTCTCTTGACTGACGTAACCCCGACGTGGACTTCTTGACACAATACTGACACGGTCCTCTTGACGGACGAAAACCGCACTATACTGTACTGCACTGATCACTCTTAACTATTAAATACTTACTATTTGAGTTCAGTTTTACTTTTCTTCCTTTTTTTCTTTCTTCTTTTTCTCGTTTACTCTTTGCTAGGCTTTTACTAACTGCTTACTGGGCGGCTCGCAAACCTATGGCAAATCTATAAAAAACTGCATCGAAATTTCCAAACCAATTACGCTTCCGAAGTTTTAGACGCCTTTAACAGTAATAAGCTACTTAAAATTGCAGTACCTACTAATACCTCTTCGAGTTTACAAAATTAAAGGTAAAGATTTCGATAAAGCAACCTTTGCAGAGTCCATTAACAAGGCCGACCGAGGTGGCCATTTTATAAACTTATTTGTAATAATCTGCAATTCAAATATTGCGAAAACTTCCTTCTGGAAACTCGGGAACCAAATTTGCATTAGGTATTGCCAAGGTTTTTGGGGGGTGTTTCGGAATTTTCATATGTAAACATTTGATGAAGTAATTTAAAGTGGACGTTCTAATTAAAGACTATTTCTGGTAGCGAGACCAGAAAATAAAATAAAAACGGTGAAGAGCATGCCCTGCCACGCTTAGTTTAGTGTTTATTAGCTTAGTAGCTAATTAATATTATTGATAAGTTTGATTTTCTCAAATTTCTCAGTTATAGTCGTAATAGTCAATCCGTTATCAAGATTTTTTAGTTTGTAGCTGTCTGCGTGTCTATTTTCTACTTTGGTTCTGTCTTCCCTAAAATATATCTAGTCACGTATATTATTGTTATAATATATTAAAATAGTCTTAAAACAATTTATGATAAACCCTTTTAAGCTTTTAGAAATCGTATCAAAAAGTTATTTTCAATGCAAATGAGCAGATCTGATTTAAAAATCAACTCATTATTTCTGAAAATTCTGAAGTACATCGCCAAAACACAAACAAAGTATAAAACAGTAATAAGCCCCTGAACAACAAAGTTACTTAGAACTCACTGAAGAAAGTTAGTGTCTATGCGTAGCTTTATTCAACTACGTCTAAACCGAAGTATGCGCGCAAACACAATCGGGTAAAATGTTTAAATATTTTTAAAAACCAATCTATCAAATTGTTTAAGACTTTAAAAAACGTCCCTACCACCCCTCAAAGTCAAAGTTTAGTTGAGTTTGAAGCCTGGTAAAATAGTAGATACTTATTAATAAATCAAGACTAGCTTAAAAGTACGAAAAAAATATATTTTGTAAAATGATCTACCAAGTTCTGTAGTCGATTGCTAGATTCTATGTCGGACAAAATATTTTTTACAATTAGGAGCACAGATAAAATAAAGTCTGAGGTTTCTAGCTTGAGTCGCCCTTTAGTAGAGATGACGACTGGGTATTACTGGGTACAAAAAATGAAATTCTATTTATTGATTAGGCTTTACGACTAGTATCAAGCGATATTAACAGATATTATAACGTGCTTTTCAAAATACGGAGAAGCATGTGATTAATGTTACTAAATGTGATCGGAATGGTCACCCATCTGCTCACAACCGCGGCTGGGTTGCTTAAATTTGGTAATCAATACCAAAGCGCTGCCGCGACTGAGCTGCAATGATATGTACATAGTATATTTTAAATCTTATTTTTGAGTTCCCGTAGGATAATTATTCATTCTTCTTTGGTCTAATTATCAATTCTAAGCTAGTTTAAAATAAATATAAAAAAGGTTCATTAAAATTTCATCATCATCATTTCAGCCATAGGACGTCTACTGCTGAACATAGGCCTTCCCCATTGACTTTCATATAGGCCGGTTGGAAGCGGCCAGCATCCAGCGGCTTCCTGCGACCTTTGCCAGGTCCTCTGACCACCTTGTAAGTGGACGTCCTACGCTGCGCTTGCCGGTACGCGGCCTCCATTCTAGAACCTTTCGGCGCCATCGGCCGTCAGTTCTACGTGCTATGTGCCCCGCCCACTGCCACTTCAGCTTGCTAATCCGTTAGGCTATGTCAGCGACTTTTGTTTGTTTACGGATCTCCTCATTTCTGATTCGATCTCGCAAGGAAAAACCGAGCATAGCCCTTTCCATAGTATGCTGTGCGACCTTGAGCTTTTTTATGAGGCCCATAGCGAAAGACCACGTTTCAGTTTCACATCATCACACACTAGTTGTAGACTTTAGTCTTTAAAATTACTGTACATTAAAATTTACTTTTTTATATTATACTTTAGAGTAGGTACTCTTACTGTCTATCAAATTCCCATTAAAACGGAAATTTATCTACTACGTGTGAATAACTTTTTCAATGAAAACTCTATTATTGGGTACTCATAAAACAGTATTTCAGTTCAATAAAAGTTACGACTTCCGATTAACGATGGCTGCTATACTGAACGCCATTTCATAGTGAACTTAAAACAGATTAGTTTTCTCGCCACCTACATAACCCTGTCTAATGGACAGGGCGTCATAAAATACTTATTGTTGTGGATTTTACGGTTGCTGTGATGGTTCCATTTTTATATTTCATTCCACGCTCCATAGGATACGTTAATTGAACTTTAACGGTCCAAGAAATGGGGCATTATTGACTTTTGCAGGGCTCACATAGCGAGTAAGGGCGATGACACACGGCATGCTCTGCATTCACATAACTTGTATGTGTCAACTTTTGTAGGTAAGTCAAGATAACCATACATTTATAAATAAAAGGTTTAGAAAATTTGCAAAATGCTTTGCAAAGTATTTAATATTTTTAAACTACTAGGTAGTTAATTAATAGTATTAGGCGAGCGAGCACAAGTATTTATAAAACACGTATATATAATATGTACCTATACAAAACACAATAATTTACAAAGATAAAATATTTTTAGTTGTGGACAACCACCTCTAAATGTTATTTGTATAGATAAGCTCAATATAACCACGCTCATTTTTCTTTATTTTTTCTTCTACTAATATTATTTATGTTGTTTATTTGGCAGCGAGACATCTCATTGCCTGTTTATGGCCTACACGAAATCACGATACAATAACTATTGAACCAACTAAGTAGTCGATTTGTTGAATTATAGTCCAACTGAAAGGAATCGATTCTTATATAATGTGCGCCCATGTGCTACGTGTCGATCCGATAAACGAATCCAAGCCAAACTTGAAAGGGTATATATCATACATTTGTCGAGTCACTAACCATAGTAGTATGTTTTTAAATTATAACGACAACAAGACTGAACCAATGTCGCAAAGCAAATGTTTAAGCTACCTTAGCGTTTCAACCGTCTCTTTGAGTAAGTTAAGGAAGAGGTAGGGACATGTGAGTCCTATAGGCATGCCTACATTTCTGTTAGACAAAGCTGAACCATTGATCTCAATTTCAACGTATTGCCTTCGGAATACACGTTGCTAAGGAACGAAATTGATGCCTTCATTGCTAGGTCGTGGGCATCAGTATGCAATTAGTCATATGTGATCTAGAAAGGTTAGTCTTTTGTTTCTATCTTGAAGTAGTGCGTTACGCAGTTTTTCCATATTAGACTAGTTGTGCTATCTTGCGATGTAATAAGATTAAAAGTAATTATGCTAGTTAAATCTATTAAAAGCCACAGTATGACTTTTTAATTACCCAGTAAAATTGACTAACATATTCAGGCATCGATTTAAATCATCTTTGATACAGACTCAATATCTATATCTATATGTTGAGTCTTTAGCAAATATGATTTAAATCGATGCCTGAATATGTAAGTAACTATGTAGATAGTAAATATGTAGATCTTAAACTGAGAAAGTAAAACTTTGTTGTTCACTTTCAAAAAATAATTTACTAAAAATAACCAACGTAGTTGTAATGGAGCGGTTGGCGAACTCCTTACCTATGTGCAGGCGTCTTAACAATCTCTACCATCACCAGGAAGTTGCCTCATCGAAAATTCTGTCCGTGTAGAGAATTATTGGTCACAAAAATATACGATTAGATTAAGTTCGGGAAGGCTGTAAATTACCGCACAGTGTATTACAGCCCTTATTAAAGCTACGCATTGTAACGGGTAATTTGTACACTATTTGTCTTTTACCCAGGACGCCCACTGATTGATTCACTGGTTCACTCAGAGCTGTATCTTTTGCGACCACACTATTTTTTACCTGTTTACATTGTTTATTTTAGCGGCTAGGGAGTTTGTTGTAGGTATTTTGGCAAATACTCGACATTAACTGGATTATAGACTGAGAATAAAACAAAGGTTAGCATAAAATTGGATGCTAATTAAGAAACAAGTTACTTTAAGATATCTCAGTTTAGTAAAGTTACCGAAGAGAAACGGCTTGTTAAGTTTCTGCATCTGGAAAGCTGTCACTGTTGACAGGAAAACCGCTACAGAGTCTGTTTGTTATTACATAATATTTCGAAGAATACGAAATTTTAAAGTCCCCGTTATAATGACTGTTAAAAGTATGGATACATTATAAAAATAAAGGTATCGATACCTTTATTTTTATAATGTATCCATTCCATACTTTTAATATTTTATGACTACGAAAAAATTAAGTTATTTTAAGTTTTACATTATGATAAAGTGCATAACGCTATTTAAACATTTTTATTTATTGCACCTTTATTGAAAGTGCAACATGAATAATTTGCATATACACCTCAGGTTCTACAATGCGTCCTCTTATCACACCGCGAGAGGAGAGTGCTGGCGTCTAGTTAGTTCTCTATTCCAACCTTGTATTACAGCAGTCTTAATATGCCTCTATATAAATGTTTTGTTCTAAGCAAATTCATACCTATTTTAATTGCTAAGGTACAGACAACAGCTCGTCAATCTACCACATAATGTCAAATTTTCTCAAATGATATTGATCTTTTCATGTCCGGCTTAATGTTGAAAATCGGTTCAATGAACTTTAACTTTTTGGGCAGGGTGACACTACTTAAATTGTAGAGAAAAATAAAGTTTTTTTAAATAAATTATACATGAAAACACTATTATAGTAGAGCAGCATCTAAATTTTCGGAAGAAAATGCACCTTTTCATACAAAACTCATTGCAGTTGGATTAATATCTTTCTTTCGAGAAGTTTCATTTCTTCTTATTTACTGTTCTGTTTAGTTAAGTGTTATCTTAATTTCTTAATTATTACTTTAGTCAACAATAACATTAACAATGCACCTGTTTTGATGTCTGTGTGTCAAATGTCACATGATGTTGACGATGTCAACACAAAACAAGTTGATGAATCAGAATTTTACGAAAACAACTTTATTACTTTTTTCATAGTTAATAATAATATTTTAAACGATATCTACCTGCACATATTTATAGATTGAACTTGTGGCCCTGAGACAATTAAGCCCGTTATTTTACTGCTGTTTTCGTCTTTAAGCTTTACCATCATACGATGTTTTTAGATAATCTCCCTAATCATACACGTATGCTCGTATGTTAATTGGAAACTAATCCCTCGGGCGTGGACTCGACTTTGCATGGTTGCCGTTCCTGGAGGCGTATTTACACAAAATTTCAGTATAAAGTTATTTCTGGAACATTTAATTTCGTCGCGTTAATAAACTTATAATTAACAAAAATAAATAAGTCTGGTCTAGTAGTAGTAGAACTGTTTAAGATTTTCTGCCTACGAGTTTACTTTGAAAGAATAGCTTTTTGTTACCCACGACTTCGTCTGCGTTTACCTTACCTGGATAAAAAGTACCTATATATATATAGTAGATAGTAGTATATAAGATAGTCGTATTTTATTTATGTATGTTTATGTACGTATATTATATATTTATCTACTATTATTGTTTTGCTATTTTTGTGTATTATATGTAAGTATTTTTTTTTAATTTTTAATTTTTGATTATTTGACTTACGCACTCTTTTGCTCTCGCACTACGTTACCCCACTGTATTAAAACTTAATTTCCTCTGCCCTAAGGTTGTCTGGAAGAGATCGCTTTTGGCGATAAGGCCGCCTTATTGTACATAACTGTGTCTTGTATGTAATAACCTTAATGTTTTTGTGCAATAAAGTGTCTATCTATCTATCTATCTATCTATCTTATGTTAATCCAGGCCAAACAAGAATTCATACATCCTCTCAAACTTTCGCATTTATAATATTAGAGGTATAATAGTAGGATAGTAGGATTATTTATGAAGACAAAGGCTTATAAAATTTTAACAGCTATTACACAAAAATATGAAATACTACTTTTATGTACATCACATAAAAAATGAATTATTACCGCGGATATCCTGTAGTTAAAGGATTATGACGTGTTCAATAAAATAAAACTGTCTTTTTTACCGACGTAAAAGTGACCGAGATTTTCAATTCGGCAGATTTCTTACTATTTTTGTGCAAAACTAAAACATAAATTTTAGATTTTTTAATAATTAAAGGCTTGATGTCGTACTTTTTTAAATATGGTATTTTACTCTAATGTATTAGTGTTTCATAATACTTATTACATAGAATATTCATAAGTCTCCCACAGACAACAATGTCGGTTTGCAATTAATTTTGTGGTTCCTCCAATCCTTGGCTAAGTAATTAACATTTCCATATTATTATTATGAGACGACACAGATTACGCAGTGGCACAACTAAGATAGAACAGTAAGCTCACTCTCTACTATACAGGATTACATTGCAAAGGGGTGCCAAATCTTTTTAGTGGCTTAGAATCAGTATCTTATAAAATTTATTGACCATCCGTAGGTACCTGTAAAGTATTTAATATACTACAGTCAAAACTCTTAGCATAGTCAGTCTAAACTCTTAAAATAATAAGGCTAAATTGTTTAGGTTAGAACAGTGACTACACACAACGCGAAGGCGAGCAAATGAAGCGAGCGTAGTAAGCGTGCCGCTGCATCGGCCCCGAGCGCTTAAAAACTATGGATAATTATCTCATAATAGTTTTGACCATAAGCATTAGTCAAAACTAACAGACAAAAACAATATAAACCAATGATTTTTACTCAAAACTACTATTTAATTGACCAACCTGTGCAGTCAAAACGACTTTTGCCTGTTTTTTCAGTTCAAAGTACTTTTAGCTGGTTTAGTGTTTTGACTATAACATATACTGAATAGCACATAAGCAATTGCAATACGACGTATTCCTGTTATATAGCACGGGTATTTTTATCTGTTATCTAGTCGCCGTAGCTTGGCTTAGTTTAAGGCTAGATCATGGGTGAGATTGTGGATACAATTTATTATTTATTTATTTACGTTATACGTTGTATAGTCTATTTGTTGCATTCAGAATTGCCTTGCATTGCATCTGCGTAGCGTACTGAACGGGCCTGCTATGATTTCTTAATCTGTGACCATGATTTGTCTGCGTTATGTCTTCGGACCTATAAATTCCATGAATATTAATTAGTGATCAGTCTAGACTTCAGACATTTGTCTCACTTGTATTTGGATAATTACAGACTGATTTAATTAAGCCCTTCATAAATTTTACGAGTAATAATTGTTGTCATGAAAATGGACAACCCTTGAAAGTTCAGTAGGTCAATATTTTTAGGACTTCTAAAATTTCCGTATTTTCTTTTATTATTTGTAAAATTAAGACAAACCTGTTTTTTGTTGTTTTAAAATAAAATAAATACAAATAGAGACATTAACTAAAAAAATGAATGTCTATTTTCCTTGGTCATCGCATCACGCGTGAACGGATTAAAGATTCGCTAATAATTTTTTTGTTGCGTTAATAATTATTGTCAGAATTTTTTTATAGAAAAAAAAGAGTGTTGCGCAGAAAATCCTTTATGAATAAGCTAAAGACCACGCGAACAAAGTCGCTGGCAACAGCTAAATACCAAATAAATTAATTTTCGCCAAACAATGCATCAATTAAAAAGGTCTCGAAGTACGAAATTAACATTTTTCTTTTCTAGGTACAACACAATAATTTTGCTGGTGCCTCTCCACGCACACCTAGATCCCAGTTAATTTAGAAAAAACTGTTTTCTGAAATGACCCGAACCGAAAATCTAACCAGTTTTCGTTTAAAGCAAATTACCGCGCCACTACAAATAAATATCATAGCAAAAATAAAGGATTTGTTTTTGACTTTGTTCCAAATGTTTTATTAAAGCATAACAATATAACAACGAATTTACGAACGCCGATTCTCATAAAATGGCAATGAGCCGTGTCTTAGCAAACTTACACACTCAAATCGAAAATTTATCCCTAACGAGAACGCGGGATTCAATATTCGGGACGATTTATCAACGGGTTGATGTGCTTGGATCACTACAGACAGGCTTTTATCGTCAATGTCACACGCACTGATATTACTCCAATACATACATAAATATTTGACAAGTGTAAGTGTGGATGTGGAATTATACTTTGAAAGTTTTGTATTTATTCAATTATTTTATTTATTAACTGGCAGTTCTTGGCGCGAAAGCGCTGCTTTTTCATTAAATTAATTTTATTGTATTCTTGATTTTTTTAAAAATTAATAGAAAGCATTTAATCTGATTAAGAAACCATTTTACTTTAATATACATACTGTTATAAAATATTAATTACTTAAAGATACATGCCCCCGATTCAGAACCGTTCGATAGCAAATTGACGACCGGAACACCACGTGACACTATTATAGTGTTATTAGTGCATTAGTGTTTCTGAATATTAATAATGTTTCTGAATCGGGGGCCAGGTCCGAATTGTTGTCATCGCCATCAGCATACATCCATCCAGGAATCCTCCAAAGGAGGTCCACTGCTGGGCATAGACTACGGGAGAGCATAGAACGCCATACCGAGTGGCTCTCGGCGGTTTCGCTATCCTGCGGCTTCCTGTAACTTTGTCTAGGTCTTCAGTCCACCGGTTCGGAGGCCAGCCCTGCCCGGGTGCGCTTCATTTGTATTAAAAATTACGCCTACTTATGTCTAATAACAATTAATTTTCTAAGTATTAACTAATTTAGTAGCAAATGTGTAGTATACATACATATTTTAAAGATTTTTAATCTAAGGGAGGGATGCCTTATGCTCCCAATCCCAACTATCTTTGTTTGCTCTTTCCGTGGCAACCTGTAATTAAGGCCGCAACATCGCTTGTTTCACCAATCTTGAAACTTAAAAAAAAAAAAAAACTTATTTTAAAAGATATAACGCACATTTGATATAATTTTTACTTGGACTATTAAATAAAATAAAATTTAATAAATATATAGACTAAATAAAATAAAAACAAATGAACTTATAAGATATAACGCTCATTTGATATAATTTTTACTTTTACTAAATACCCTTCCTATAACTTAATTTTCATTTGCTATAACATTTACATTTTATATAACATTTTGTATAAAGCTCATAAAATATAACAATCGTTTTATATACTGTCAGTTTATTGGTACGAGGCATAATTATCATTTCATATAATAATTTAGCGGCAGCGGATAAGATTAGCAGCTAGATTCTAATTTTCGTTCTAAAGTTTTGTTACTGTAAACCGTATAGAAATTACTTAGGGTGTAGTAAGTAATTTCTATACGGTTTACAGTGACAAAATTTACATACACGTACACTTGCCTGTACAATAATGCACGCTTGTATTCTGGGGAATTTGAATAATGTTATTTTTAAATGAGCTTTATAACTTAAGTGAGTGTTAGAGTTTATAATTGTTATCTTAACTAAATTAAAGAATGTAAGATTTTATTAAACGTTCCTATATTAAGTGAGTTGTTATACAAAAAAATAATATATTAAATAAAATTATATAAATTAAGCGTTATACTAATAATATTTATTTGGAATATAACACACACGACCTGCACATGCTGCGTCTTCTAGACCGTAAAATTTTATCTAAGTTGTCTAGATATTAATAAATTATCACTCAAGTGCAAAGCTGTTTCAGAAACAAGATAAATAAATAAATACTTTTTCGATAAATAATCGGATCCATACTACCTTAGATAGATAATATACAACAGTCGCATTTCGGCAAACAACAATTGTCCGCATAAATAACACACGTTACAATTACGAGTATGTATCCTCAACACACAAAAACATGATATTTTTATATTTATATAGTATATTATAAAGATAACTGAATGTTTCGACTAGTACGGACGCATGTGTAAATAAATAAGTTTAGAATTTCAAATGATTTATGAGACAAACAGGCATATGGATAATAAGATAAGACAAAACAACACAAAAATAAGAATCCGTCTGGACTAGGTACCGAACTCTAAATACTACGTTCTTATAGATCGAAGTTATTTTTCTTTTACATACATTTCGATCCAAAAGTAATCAGTTTTTGTTTTCATCTATTGCTTTTAGAATTGCGCCTAAAATATTTACTTTGTTAGACTTTTCGGTATTGTTTTAGGATATTGCGTTTAATAATACTTACATTTCGGACGTTTATAGCTTTTGTATTGTTTTGATCCAATAACAATTGAACTTTGTACTTAATGAAAGCGCTTTCTATTTTCTTTGTAGATAAAATTATCTGTTAGTAGTTGGGATTGATAGAGTATTATAAAAAAATACTTAGAAATACCCATTCGAAAGAGGTAACATTTAAAATATATTTTATTTAAAAAATGTTAAC
Source organism: Anania hortulata (assembly GCA_963576865.1). NCBI lineage: Eukaryota > Metazoa > Arthropoda > Insecta > Lepidoptera > Crambidae > Anania > Anania hortulata. The sequence goes on along the minus strand of OY756396.1, from coordinate 12,181,328 downwards.
TACTAGAGCAAATATTTTTAATAATAAAGTATTATTGCTCTTCAAAAAATACTTACTTTATTTGAATATTGAAATAACATGAATTGGAAAAATATATTTCATCACCTAGATTCTGCGTTATTTTGAATGTGTATTTTCGCAAATAAAACAAGTAAACTACACTGGGCCTTCGATTTTGTTTTTAAAAGATGGATTCAGCAAATTGTATTTCTCATTCAGAACAGTACGTTCTGGTGAGACCAAAATTTATGTGCGTGTAGCCGCAGTGCCGGCTGAATTTTCGCTGTCGCCGGCCAAACTGTCGCTGGCACTAAGTGGATTAGCAGACAGACATTGACGGACGGTCTGTACTCCTTACGTGGATCACAGCTTGCCTAGTCTTTGAATGAAATCACAATGCAGCTTGTATTGTGATTTCTTGACTTTCATTTGTTGTGGAACGCGTTTTGATTCACTAAAACACAGTTCCTTAAACACATGCACGCATGTTTTTATTTTTGCAACTTGTTAGTCTCATACTATAAGTCAACTATTTTAATTCGTGAAACCCCGAACGGTCGCATAAGGCCAGACAACAATACAATTGTGTCTCGTTTTGCTGGGCTAAGGGGGTTAGTATTGAGTTTGTGAAACAATGAGGTTGAGTTCATACCTTAGTAAGCGTCGATTGATCCGGTGTCCTCGACATTGTCTTACAAATGTTTGTACGGGCAATCAAAACAGGCTTTATTAACTGTACGACTAAGGTAGAGATGTCCTTAATAGAGATTAAAAAAACTGCCGGGAATTTATGGAAAAATTAAATGCGCATATAATTTTCTTCCTTGGGAACATATCTAGACATTTTTTAAAATTATTTAACGTCTAATTAGTGCAAGGCACCAAAGGAAGTTGAGTCTGTAAAATATGAGTAACGCATTCTATAAAGTTTCAAGCTCAGAAAAGCATGATTCTGTATGGTCTGGAGTTTGTTGATAAATTTTTAGGGTTCCGTACCACAAAAGGAAACAGAACGGAAGAAAGGAAGGATCACTCTGTTGTCCGTCTGTCTGTCAAGACCCTTTATCTATGGAACGCGTGGACGTATCAAGGTTAAATTAAAATCATGTACTCAGGTCTATTATAGTCCCTTGAAGCTGTAAAAAATCATACTGTTAAGTTTAACTTTAAAAAAACACGGCCGTTTATGCGGAAAAAATGTATATTTCGACACTTAAGGGAATCAAAATTTATACAGTACTTTCCGTTGACCTAGAAATATGAAATGTAGCAAGTAATATCGTCTTATACTACAAATACAGGTAAAAATCTTGAAACTATACATTCGTAATTAAATTTTGTAATTATTTTGTAATTAAACTACGAAATTCGATTCCTGAACAATATAAGAATTAACAATAATATGTACCTAAAATACGGAAGCCTTGATGGGCGAGTTCGACTCGCACTTGTCCGATTTTTTTATACTCCACCCCATTAGGTATCACGGAAATCAATTAAATAAATGCTTTGCTTATTAAAAAAATCATGTCTTATTAAATTCAATTAAATATAAGTAATGATTATATTGTGAAGGAAGGATTATAGAGTAAAGGCATCCTTCATTTTTCTTCACATCGTTTTGTCATATTCTATATCTGGCCAATCCTTTCCCGTTGCTTTAAAAGTTTATCGAGCTATCTCTTCACCGGTCTGCCGCGGGTTCTCTTGCCGACAGGTACCTTCCATGAAGTTATCTTCTTGGCCCATCCGTCTTGTTTCATACATGCAATATGGCCAACCCACTTCCATTTCAGTTTTTTGCAGTGCTTTAGAGCATCGATTAGTTTTGTTGTTTTAGTAGGTATATAAGTACCTATATGATTTTAGAATTTCTTTGAAGCTTTAAATAGAGGTAGGTATTGCATGGTTAAAAAATGTTAAATAAATGTAAATCTGCCGTGTGGGGACGGCCGTAAAGAATACACTTCCCCACCGCCATCAGGAGGCGTGTCGTAAGAGGCGACTAATTCCTGTAGCACGAGACGGGGAGCAGCGTCTAAGTGCAAAATCTTTTAAAAAACTGTGCTCGCCAACCCGCCTGCCGAGCGTGGCGAGTATTGGCAATGCCCACAATGATAGGTCATTGAGGGAGGCCTATGTTCAGCAGTGGACGTCCTAAGGCTGAAAAATGATGATGATGATGAAATAAATGTATCTTTGTAATTATGGCATTATTATTTGCACTGGGCTTTGGCGGAAATCAGGTGAAATAAAATATATGCCCAAAAATTGTGGAAACTGCTCATGTTTTCCCGCCAGGCTAAAACACATTGCCCATCTCTAGTCTTACTGTATTTTTTATTTGCAGCAGGTATTGGTACCTTTCTCAAAGAAAATAACATTTAATAATATGACAGATATTCCGCAAAACACAATTATTCTCGTTGATAAAAACCGAGTGATAATAAAATCATTCATAACAAACTGTTGTTTACTGTGAGAACGTAGCATCTGTACTATTTATAGCATTGTGTTCATTATGTACGATTGGAAATTAATTCTTAAGCGTCAGTCCGCAACTCATCCTGCTTACTAACGCACGCACGATGGCAAAGGTAAGTTATTAAATTCGGATCGGCTTCTTGACTTTTATTTTAAGTTAAATAAAATAATTATCTTGTAGTTAGTATTTTAAAGAGTATGTACGAGTACTTTAATGATATAAAATAGTATTGAATAATGTACTTTCATTAGCAAGTTCTACTCAAATGCTTACAATGCCTATGAAGTTAATTTAAAAAAAAAACCGTAGTATTTTTTACCGGGTGTCCCAAATACAGTGTAAAACAGAAGTCCAGAAATAATGAACCCCTAGGTTATGCCAATTACCATCAGTTCTGGGATTTGGGATACAACTTTTTATGTCTCAAATTGACCCACAATTGTTTTTGTGCCTCTATGGAAAATAATTAGCTAATTTCGGGAAATAAAATCAAGCAAGTGTCTGAATCTATGTTGTGTCTCTGCAACTAATAACGACTTTTTAGTAAGAATCAGAATAAGATCGTTTTTTTATTTAACACACAATAATTAAGTATAGACAAAGAGAGAATAGAAAAAAAAAACCGGCCAAGTCGAACAACTCGCGCGCCGAGGGTTCCGTACCAACTCGTCTATAACGGAAATCGAGTCTTGAAGATATTTCCCGATTTTTAGTTTGTTCTTTTTTTTTATGGAAGCTACAAATTTTCGGTTTTTGGATTTTTGCCTATACTTGTGCTACAAGACATTGTTTTGGCCAAATTTCATGACTAGGTCAACGGAAATTTATTAATTTTGATTCCCTTGAGAATGACTAAATATACGATTTTGGCGGCTTAAACGACTGTATCTTTATTTTAACGTTGACTAAGAAGTTGGATTTTTCACAGCGTCAAGAAACTGTATACCTGAGTACTTATGTCGTGTTAATTTCAACTCGAAATAAAGGGTCCTGACAGACAGACAGACAGACAGACAGACAGACAGACGGACGGACGGACGGACAACAAAGTGATCCTATAAGGGTTCTGTGTTTTCCTTTGAAGTACGGAACCCTAAAAAGTCGAGTCAAGGTTTGAAAAAAAAAACTACAAAAAAAAAACTTTAAAAACTCACTAAGAAGCTGTCGTATTTAGAGTCACCCCCCCCTAACAGAGAGTAAATTAGGACTTTGACGATACTTTTATTTTGATTATCATTTTAATTTCTGTAAATTTTTAAAACAAGAGTACAATTATATTTAAAGTCTTTCGTTCGGATTTATGTACCATCATTTAAAAAATAAACTTTTAGGTACCTACGTTCAAGTATGGGTACAGCAATAGTTTTAAAAGTAGTTTATCTCAGTATCTTTGACTACAAAGTTAAAAAACTATTGAAGACAAACTGCAAATTAAAACTGGTTCTTAGATAAAAAAAGTTTTTTGCTACAAAACTTGAAAAGCAAACATCTTTCAATAACGCAACTTGGGCATTTATTTTTATGAGACATAGGTACATTTTTATTATATAACTACTAACTCACATTTTACAGGTTAACATTCCCACTTTCAAACTAAATAATGGCAAAGAAATACCAGCTTTGGGTTATGGCACCTGGCTTGGATTTGACGACAAGGTAATTAATAAAAAAATATTTTATTTAAGTTAATTATTTTAAGGAATCTTTCACCACTTGCTGATAAGTTCCGGATATCTGACACTTATTTTGACAGATAACCCATACAATTAACTGTCAAAAAAGTGCCAGATAGGTTATCTGGAACTTATCAGCAAGTGGTAAAATTGGCCTTAAATGTTTTTGCTATATGCGTTTCCTAGCACACCTGATCTGTTCTTGAGTTTTAATTCACTCTTCATCTGAAAAGTTTTCTGTAATTGACCCAAACTAGGAATCGAACCCGGTCTACTTTTCAAGACAAACCACTGCGCCACTACGCCAACCGTGTCGTCGAAATGATGTGATATGATAGACTTGATTAGAACCATGAATTTTAAAAACCTTTTGTTGTTATAGTTTATCACTGAAATGGCAGATCTGCCAAAATTAGTGGATACTATGTCTTATGCTATCGACATCGGTTATCGTCACATCGATACAGCACATCTCTACCGTGTCGAACCCGAGGTTGGAGAAGTTATCAATAAGAAGATAAAGGAAGGCGTCGTCAAAAGAGAGGAGTTGTTTGTGACCACCAAGGTGAGCCCAAAAATAATTTTACAGGGTGACAGGTTAGAGGAGATCGCTTTAACAGGATGTTCTACCTATTAAAATGAATAATTTTAATTGTTGCACCAATAAATCGAAAGAAAAAGTTTACCTTTCCGTACATGGTAAGAGCTGTTTACTCTTATAGGCAGAATAACCTGTTAAAACTATTCCCTCGTTCAACCTTTCACCTTGCATATTGAGAGTTTTTTTTTCAGTCTGAGACTATAAACGTAGGTAACCAGTGGTCTTCATCAATAGCTCAGCTCAGAAACCAATCAATCCATCCTTCTCCAATAAACTCAATTAATTTATGATAAGGTGTAACAGTACCAGTACACATTTTCTGGCGAATATAATTTATGTTCCATAATGTCGTCGGAACTTGATTTGATTTTAATTTATCTGATTTGATTTTAATTTAATTTATTTGATATTTGATTTTGATTTAATTTATTTCATTATTGCTTCTTCTTTTGTTTTGTCTGGATTGTTATTATGAGCCATGTGTCGCTTGTCGTTTCTACGTGACGGATCTGTATCCTCACTCAAAGCCTTATAAAGGCGAGTCACCTTTGGCCCGTGAACTCCCAGAGCGTGCAAATATAATAAAACATCTTAATATATTTTTCATTAGTAATAATTTGATAATGTTTTACTGACATTTTATATCGCAACTTCTGCGATAAATAAGAACAAGTTTCTTAATTTTTTTATTGATAAGAAATTTAACCTAACCTAACCTAACCTAACCTAACCTACCTGCGGGTGTAAAATGGCGATACATAATATTGTGGAAACAATTCAGAACAGTTTTACATAGAATCTACCAACAAATTGACAAACTTGTTGACCAAGCCTTAAAAATATTACATATTTGTGGATCAACCGAATTTTGACATTATAAACGTTAGGAAAATTGTATATTTCGGAATTTGGAAAATCGGAATTACGATAATTAGGAGTTTTAATTTCGGAATTTTAAACCGTTCTGAATTTTAAGATTCGGTATTTTGACATTCGTGATAGTAAAATTCGTAATTCCGTTTTTCGGATTTATTTAGTGTACCCATTTTCGTTACCTTGTTTGTGATATTTTATTGAGTTTGTTTAAAATGTTTTTCCTTGTATTTTGATTGGTTTGTTTTGTGTGTAGTTATCAAGAGTATTTATCTTAGTATCTGCCAATTCCTAGCAGTATACTTCTACTACTTCCAAAGGCTGTTGATGATGATGAAATCATCATTCATTCTAAATTATTTACAGGTATGGCATCACTTCCACCGTGAAGCTGACGTGGAAGTATCGGTACGCGGATCACTGAGACGTCTCAACTTGGACTATGTAGACCTGGTTCTGATGCACTGGCCGATGTCAATCACCGTAAATATACCACTGTTTAGTAAATATAAATGACTTGCCCGTACATTCATCTTCAGTTAGCGCTAAGGGCACTTTCATATGGAATGGCGGCTTGAGCTCAGAAAACAGTATTAAGCTTCAGCCTTGTATTTTTTTTTTGTAAAGAGTCCTGTTTTCTATTCTAATGACGTAAAACACTATTTAGCTATTGTAAGATCATTTATCATTAAAATTTTAAAAATCGACGGAATAAAAAAAAAAGTATTTACTTTAATAGTTTTTCCAGTATTTGGTAATTATACTTGCTGATTGTTTGAGATATATTTACGAGTAGATATATTTACGAGTAGTACCGATGTTCTACAACAGCGTCGGGTCACAATGTTTTAAAGCTGGAAAAGAAAAAACATTTATCCCTGCAAATGGCAACATTTGTTGGTAATGTCATTACGATTGTTTGTGACAGCGCGGGCACGTAGTCCTTGCAATAAAATGTGTAAAATAACTATTATTTACTCTATTTGTAGCTTAAAAGTTAGTGTTTGGAATGCTATTATACAGTTCTCTATGTGGATTGTGTTTACAACAAGGTTTATAGTGAATTTCAGCCAAAAATCAACAAGGGATGAGCGCCATAATCAGGCGCGGTTATGGTTTGTTTTTTAACGCTATATTAATGGAATCAACTTATATATTCATTAGTTCCAGTTACAGGTATGTACAATCAAATACTTTACTTCCTTTTGTGAATTATAGATATTCTCCTATGGAGGAATTACTTAGGTACCTAACGTTTAATTGATTGATAGAATCTAACCTAAAAGTCATTTTTAAATTATAATCTTGTTACTTTTTCTTCTAAAAAACTTAATAGAAGTTGAGAATGAAATACAGAGTTATCAAGTTTAAGCTCCAGTTCGCCCCAAAACGGAAGATACCTAGTAAATATACAATTTATGAAAATAAGGAAAACTTAAGAAATTTAGAAAACAGCAAGATGAAGAAACCATGACATAAGTATGGAGACTCAAATATTGAAGCAGCCTCCTCAGGCTTCAGTCTATATCAATGAAATTGAAGTGGAAACGCAATGGCTGGGTGTTGAGAAAACTTTACAAATTACCTACTGAAATAAACTTCAAACGCCTGGGTAGTATATACATAATGGGCAATAGACAATACCATGAAAATTGAGCCAATGCACCCATTATTTGACATCTAGCTCTATCACTTATCGGATAGACAGTATGTTGCTATACCATGAAAATGGAAATTGATCCAGTGCACCAATTAATTGCCATCTAGCGCTATCACAGTGCGGATAGACAGTATGTTGCAATACCAGGAAAACTAAAAATTGAGCCGGTGCACTAATGACCTGACATTAAGCGCTTTCACAAAGCGGGAAGACAGTATGACAGTATATGTTGCAATACCATGAAAATTAAATTTGAACAAGTACACAAAAATATTAGATGTCTAACGCTACCACCAAGTGGATAGAATAGTATGGACAGACAAGCATACTCACTCAATTTCAATCAACTAGCGCTACTATCATGAGACAACAAAGTATGGACAAATGAGCAGGATCACTCATTTTTAAACACCAAGTCCTACTGTTACTAAGCAAATAGACAGTATATAGAAATGGGCAGGCTCACTCATTATTAAACAAGCGCTAATATACTAAGAGAATAAAAAGAAATTATGGATAAACAAGCAGGCTCACTTGTTATATTAACTAACCTATTGCTATGCAATTAGTTTTATATTACATATATAACAAATGAAAAATCAAAAAAAAAAAAAAAAAAAAATTTGAAATCTTGCACTGTAAGCTGATGTGATGACAGTATGAAACAATACTATATAAAATTGTAAAACCAATTGTACAAAATCAACACAACACTATAATATTATTATTGTCAGACAATAGTGCTAATATCTGATAAATACTATTACAAATAAACAAAGATGGTTTTAACTACTTCCTAAGGAATTGGATCATCATCATCATCATCATCATTTCAGCCATAGGACGTCCACTGCTGAACATAGGCCTCCCCCATTGACTTCCAGATTGGCCAGTTGGAAGCGGAAGGAATTGGATGGAGATAGAAAATTCAAACCGGAATTATTGTGAAAAGCCCTTTACCTCAAGAAAGAAGGTTACAATAGAGATACAGATACTTACTTATCAAAGCTATGGATTACTTTACTGGCTATCTTATTAATCACAAATCTCTATTATAAAGTCTTAGCCATTGCGCTAATGAATCCATTGTTCGGTTCAAAACTCCAAAATAACCCTTTCTTGGTTTTTACCATAGTCAGATAATGAAGTTGCACTACTGAATAATTTATCAAGAAATTATATAACTATCCCAATCTTTTACTAATTAATTAGTATTTAAAGGTATTATTGCACTTATGCAATTCTTGGAAGAAATAAATAGTCCTGCAAAATTGCAGTGAAACAAGGATTTTGACAAGACAACGTTTATAAAATCCAGCTTATCCAGCTTGTGACAAATCAGATGCCATCTTATCAGCGTATACTTCATGTCAAAGAATTTTTGCATAGAAATCCTTAAGGTTAAAATTTATTAACCCTAATCCAAAGTTAATGCCACAAACAAATTCACCCTCAACCCTTAAAATATTGGGCTTACATTATTTAATTAAATAATAACCTAGATATTCCAGATTTCTTTTCTTTACTTCATTGTGGTAAACAATGTAATGTACTAAGAATACCTATTTATAAATATGTACTTACATAAGTACCATTATTCAAAATAAGATACATTTTAAAACTATTGGGAACGCTTGATTTGTTCAGTCCTCCATCATAACGATATGAAATAAGTATAAGATGGACAAAAGTCTGTAAGATTAGTAATATGTATATAACTATTTATTTATTATTTATTAAGCCTTTTGTGCTGAGTCTTTCCAGTCGAGCCCAAGCTATATGTGTGGAACCATCTTTTCTTTGGCTGACCTTCTTCTGAATATCTTGTTATGATTAATTGAGGACTATAAAAAATTAATGTAATAAAACCTTATTAAGGTAGACTTCTGTAACCGCTGAATTAACATAAAGGCTATGTGATGGTCATTTACCTAATACTAATTTAGTAATTTCAATAGATCTTTTGTTTTTTATATATTTATGATAATAAAATAAAATAACGCTGTGACCCCTATCACATGCTAAGGAACTGCTTCTAATCACTTAAAAGTTCTGATCATAATCTAACAAAATCATTATACCTATTCAATTTCTTAAAATTGAAATATCCCTTTTAAATTATTAAGACAGACATTTCTCAAAATTAAGAATAGATAAATTCACAATAAGAACATAGTAGGTACCCCTACATATGTACTTATTGGTATATCACCTTAAATATAATCTTAGAGATTACTTTTATTTCATTTGAGTCACTAAAACAGGAACAGTCTAATACCTGTTGTCCTGATAAAAATTACATAATGCCAGGGCTTGAATTTCCTTAAATATGACATATTAAAACTAAATTTCTGAACAAAGTATTCTTGTAATTACAAATTACTAAAGATGACAATCTTGACAATAATGTGTGATGGAAAATAATACATTAAGAATAATTGTACTTCAAATAATTAATTCATGTAGAAAACTTAATTTAAATCAATTAGGTATAAATAAAAAATATGGAAGTAAATTCCAAAAACAAAGCCTAGTAACCAGACATTTTAGTAGATACCATAATTAACCTGTACATGTAGAAACATCAGATAGAACCATTCCCTGTTGGTAAACACTTAACCCGTTGACTGCCCAATAACTGTCAATAAAAATAAGAGATGGGCAACATAGAGTTATAACTTATAACAGATAAGTCGAACTGATAAATACATTTATCGTATTCAATAATATTTTCTACCATAGCAAAAAAAAAAAAAAAAAAAAAAAAAAAAAAAAAAAAAAAAAAAATTATTAAAAAAAAAAAAAAAAAAAAAAATATATTAATACATTTTTTCACATTATAACTTAATGTTACATTTATGAAAATTATGCCTACATTGCTGCATTCAAATAAAGCTATAACTGAATCTGTTAAAGAACATTTTTTTCTGTTAGTTTACAATATTATCAACTGATAAAATATTTGGTTTTATGATCCGATTATACGCTCTATCTTGCTAAATATAAAGCATAAGCTACCGTATTGAATTCAATCGATATTTTCAACCAAATAATGCAATATTATTTCCATAATATTAACATTCGGTAGCAATAAGGATGTATCTTAACTATGGTTATCCGTACATTTGTGACCAAAATTGAGGTTTCTAGAACCCCGGTCACCCATCCATTTAGTGACCAAACCTGAGGTTGATCCAATAAGTGACTAAAGTGATTAAATTTGAAGTTGTTTGACCACGGTCACCCATTCATTAAGTGACTAGATTAAAAGTTGCACAATGCATAACGATTGATGGTTTTAACCAATTAAAAAAAAAAAAAAAAAAAAAAAAAAAAAACTTTACAGGATGAACCCTCAACAATAACAAATATGCCAACTTAATTACATAGGTCAGTTACTTGGAATTTCCCGTACTGATTCTATAGATTACCGGCCTTAGCTGAGATAAAAAATAAGAGAATATAATAATTGATTGTTAACACGTTGAGCGCTACGCGGAGCCGCAAACAATAGATTTTCTATTGTGTCTAGTTTGTGGCAGTCAAAGACTTTTATCATTTAAAGTATAAATATTTTTAATCATTATTGCCACCTTTAGTAAAAATATTAATTGTAATCATACGCTAAGATATTATGATTGCGCACCTGCATTTTTTTAAAAATAAGATACTCTCCTTTCGTTATATTCATTTTAATCTTTTTATTTGTTTTTTTTTTTTTTTTGTTAGAACACTTTATTGAAATAAGTATTTACAGTACTTATAACAACATATTTGTCTTACAACCGGTCTTCAGGAACAATTGTTTTCGATCTTTTATCACTCAGTTATGGAATTGGCTAACAATGGACATTGTTGTTATAATCAGATAATAAAATAAAAATATATTTACAAAAAAAAAAAAAAAAAAAAAGTGTGATGTAACACTATCGTAATAGACTAGTTATTATTTTGTGGCCTGGCTTGTGCAGTATATTATGTGAGACCTAAATGGAACGTAATTTTACTCTTGACGCATTCAGAATTTAGACATTCTACGTGAATTCATTAGTTACTCAGCCTTAGCACTAAACATAAAAGATATGATTAAATATAAGTACCTTTTTTGTTTTGATTTGCCATCAAACGTCTCCGGATTGTACTTAGTTTTCAAAATGTTTTTTGCATTTTCTAAACTAATAAGCAACTTATTCGCAACCGAACTTCAAACATCTACTCGTAAATATATCTCAAACAATCAGCAAGTATAATTATAAGATTAAACGAACTTACCTTAAGTGAAGTTCAATCTTAATTATACGCAGCTGATTGTTTGAGATATAACAGTCCCAAAAACCCACCCACTAATACTTTGTATTATCCCAGTATATCAGAGGGTTGCTCATAAGGCTGTCTTTAAACGTAATGACATTACCAACAAATGTTGCCATTTGCAGGGATAAATGTTTTTTCTTTTCCAGCTTTAAAACATTGTGACCCGACGCTGTTGTAGAACATCGGTACTACTCGTAAATATATCTACTCGTAAATATATCTCAAACAATCAGCTGCGTATAATTAAGATTGAACTTCACTTAAGGTAAGTTCGTTTAATCTTATAATTCATTACATATACATACACACTATATAGATAGAACTTAACATATATGTTTGAAACAACACGTTTAATATTGTGTGTGTGCAATTATTTTGCATTAAAGTTCCTGCTTCTTCAACTGGAAATTGTGTTAAATAAAATCAAAGAATTTAGAGCTGCAAATGTAATGGCTTTTGGCTTTAAATTTATTCATTGTTGGATGCGGAATCCTGTAATTTAGGAACGTTGTGTTCCGTTAAAGAGAATAGAAGTTAATACATAAAGTAGTGCTTAAATGCTGAAAATCTACTTGCTTGTGTTCGTTCCTACATTATTAGTATTGCAGTTTTCTGCAGTAGAATGAATTAGAGTTTCTCACAATATAAAATAATAATAGTACGAAAAAACAGAAAAATCGTACTAAAATACAAATTTTGTTGAATAGCCATTAACCTCGAATACCATTATCTTTTAACACGTTCCACTTCGGAAGTAGTAGGAATTTTTGACGTATTGGCTTTACGTTTTGTCTTGACGCTTATAAAAAAACAACATTAAAATTACGCCTATTACTTTTTTACGACGAAATCTAAACTTTCTAACAGGAGGAGGGAGTGGACGAAAAGATTGACTACCTAGAAACTTGGAGAGGCTTTGAGAGTGTTTTGAAGAAAGGCTTGACGAAAGCTATTGGAGTGTCTAATTTCAATGTAGCGCAACTGAAGAGACTGCTTGCTCATTGCAAAGTTGTTCCTGCAAGTAATCAACTTGAAGTAAGTACTTTGATGTTTTAAATTGTATTTCACTAAGACGCTTAGACTTTAAAGCCTAGTTTGGACCAGATGAGTATATTTTTAGTCGAAAGGCTTAGCTTAAGGTTATCATCTAAATTACTTGCTACAAAATTAGAGTAGTTTAGTAAAACACTACATGTTATAATTTAGTCTAATAACCTACTAATTTTTCCCGATTAAAAATCGTATTTTTTTTTGTAATTCTGACCCATACAAAATTAATTGCCACTCGTGTATAATATTCGCCTAGTCCGAATCGAGTTAAAGCTCTTTAGTCACTCGGTAAACTTCTCATTCAGTGTAAGCTTGGCTCAAAACCTAGTAAGGGACAGACGAGTATTCTAGTTGAGTTAATAACCCCTCAACCTAGCAATACAATAGAAACTTGATTGTTGCGCGGCCTCATGCGACCGCTGGACAGCCAATAAGATGACTCGTCACTCGATTACTAATAAAGTGCGAACCAGGCTTAACGATTAACACCATGAAACACATAACTCGATGTAGTACTGTAGTAAAATATTCATCTTTATTTGTATTTATTTATAGATCAACCTAAATCTCGGCCAAAAAGAACTGGTAGACTTTTGCCAATCTCACGGTATAGTGGTTGTGGCTTTTTCTCCGTTCGGGACGATGATTCCGAGCCGATCTACACCTAATAGCCCCGAGCCAAAACTAAACAATCCTACTATGGTTGCAATAGCAAAAAAACATGGCAAGACTGTGACACAAGTCACGCTAAGATACTTGGTAAGTTGAAAGCAGTTAAAACTCCGGCCACACTGGAAGCGTTGCGTAACAAAGCTAAGGTCATTTCCCTTTGCCCATTTACCCCAACCCCAAGTTCATAAACTTCTAATACATAACGTGCTGACCCGTAAATTCTCTCGTTACTATGACAAAGTTGAAATAACACTTTTTAAATCAAATTGTCAGAGCTTCAAGACGTGAAAGTCAGAAAAAAGGTCACTGGACATTTTGCATGTCCAATACAACAACATCTATAGGATGGGCTGGGACTGCCCCGCTTCTATAGTGCCTCGTCGTCGCGCATCATTGTGTTGATGATTTTCATACCTCAATGCGTAAAAAAACCTCTTTCCTGATCAAACGCGTGCGGGATAGTAATAACATTATCCTGAGGATAGTGGCCTCCCTACTACGAGAGGGGCTCGTGGAGAGCGTGATTAAATGAGATTTTTAAATAGATAAAATTAAGTAGATTTAGTAATAAGTACGTGTTTTAGGTTAAAAATAGTTATGTCTTATATTTCTGCAATAAATGATTTATTTATTTATTCATCATGCGTAGCTAAGTTTTCTAGTTAGCCGTGTGAACTGAAGGATGAAAAGACATAAGCGAAACGAAACGAATGTATATTTCTTTCGCTTTACTCCCAGTGTAGCCTGCGCCTAATACGGCACTTCGTTTTCTCCTGTAAAGTGGCCCTCAGTGTTACAAGATTAGAATTAATGAAGCTGTTTTAAAGGTAGAAACATGAAACAAACCTGAATAGTATTATTAATATTAGTAAGTGTACTTTAACAATTGCTAGATTCTAATAATGAAAAGATTTCAATTTAAAAAATAAACGTAGAATCGTTACTAAATGAAAACTATTTAATAAATTTATTTAAATATTTTTATTTAAATAAAAACAATGTAGGTGTTTTCGAGCCCCAGTTCTGTGGAAGGAGCATCTCCTGTCTGAACAAATCTGTCAAATACTATATATACTGTTGCAAATACTATATATAATGTTTGGACGAATTAAATAAATAACTATTTTAACGATCACTATAAATAATGAGTTTCTACTAAGGTGACCACCAAAACACGATATGATAAAGCAATTTATTGACACCAACTTACAAAGAAGAATATTTTTCAAATATGTTGCCATGTTAAACCGTGTCACCCATCCACAAATCCTCGCGCAGGATTTCGGCCGCAACCTTTAACTATCTAGACTGGTACCACTAGACCGAGTCGGTCGATTAGAACTCACATTAAAATTTGGACAATAAACTATTGAAATCAGATAGAAAGGGATGTGTTGATTTACTAGATAACTAGACATCTGTCATGCTCTTCGTATACAACTGATTTGTTCAGACAGGAGATGCTCCTTCCACAGAACTGGGGCTCGAAAACACCTACATTGTTTTTATTTAAATAAAAATATTTAAATAAATTTATTTAAATATTTTTATTTAAATAAAAACAATGTAGGTGTTTTCGAGCCCCAGTTCTGTGGAAGGAGCATCTCCTGTCTGAACAAATCTGTCAAATACTATATATACTGTTGCAAATACTATATATAATGTTTGGACGAATTAAATAAATAACTATTTTAACGATCACTATAAATAATGAGTTTCTACTAAGGTGACCACCAAAACACGATATGATAAAGCAATTTATTGACACCAACTTACAAAGAAGAATATTTTTCAAATATGTTGCCATGTTAAACCGTGTCACCCATCCACAAATCCTCGCGCAGGATTTCGGCCGCAACCTTTAACTATCTAGACTGGTACCACTAGACCGAGTCGGTCGATTAGAACTCACATTAAAATTTGGACAATAAACTATTGAAATCAGATAGAAAGGGATGTGTTGATTTACTAGATAACTAGACATCTGTCATGCTCTTCCCATTGTAATTCTGTGTCATTGATATTCTTTATAAATTTTTTCAGTACCAACGTGGAATTGTTAGTATCCCGAAAACGGTGACAAAAAGTCGAGCACTTGAAAACGCGTCCATATTCGACTTCGTTCTCGACGAGAATGACGTCAAATCAATTGCCAAATTCGACAATGGCTTCCGCACAGTGCGACCAGTCTTCTGGCAAGACTACGCCAATTACCCATTTGACAAAGTAGACGAAAAAATGGACATCCCTCATTCGTTGCTCAAATGGAAAAACGGCGCTAACTTGGACATCGAATGAGCTGATTGGAACCTACCACTATTTATTTTTGTATTTTAGTATCTAATTAATGAAACTGAGTTTTTCTGAAATACATTTTAACGTAAGATATTTAAACCATTCATAAATAATCATTGCATTATGTTTTTGATATTTAAGAGAAGCTTTCGAGACTACGACCCAACTTCACTTACTCTAATAAGCACTAAGTTATCCTTAGTGCTTGTTAAATTAATAACATAGGATTTCAAATGTCACCGTTGACAGTCTGGTAACAACTAACCGATCAAGTGACATTGGATCTACGCCTCTCACCTTTGATTACGAGAAATTAATAAAAATCTTGAAAATAAAAGCAATTCCTAGCTTATTTTCTCTGTATTTCTGTTTTGTTAAAATAGACAAAAAGCGTAAAAATACTAAATACCGGATGTCTTTTATTGAGTACACAAATTTTAATAAAGTGTTCTAATTATGAATATAAACAACTTTTAGTATAGGACCGATAGTATAAAAAATATCAGATGTTCCATACATTTTGGTCGAGCAGCAGGTCGAGTCGACACAGCGACTATATGGAAAAGCTGATATATTTTTTTATTATTTTAGTATGTTATTTATTTTATTTTTCCTTTATTGAGAAAACCAACAGCGTATTTCTACAATGTTAATATACATTATTTAACACACAATATGGCCAATAAGATAAAGGTTGGAAATGCCACCAACGTTTACGCAACACTAATCACTATACAACACACAGTACAATATACAACAAAACAAAGATCGACTCGACAGCCAACTCAATGTTATTTGAAAGATAAAAGACATTAACTAGTTTAATATTAAAAGATGTTTGAATTCATGAGTAGAACACTACATTAAAATTTATGTATTCATTAAAAAAATAATTTTAAAGTTAAATACTAGTAAACGAGATGACTATTCAATACAATATAATAAAAGTAGCAAACATTTTTTATTAATCATTTATTTATTTGATAAGACCTCCGTAGCCGTTTCTATTTTGCCTATATATATGGTTAATTCAAAAGTAATAATTGTTACTTGTAAGGTACTAAGATTATTACTTAGGTAGGTTAAGTAAAGTTGTATTTATATTTTTTCTAAGTTTTACATTTAAAAAATTATATTAATAAATAACCTTAGTAATTTAATAAAAATATAATAGTGAAATCAGAAAATCATACATAATATTAATATTGTAAAATAATATTTCTAAAACATAGACTCGTACATACATTACACACAATACTAACCTACATACTCTTAATACTTACTTTTATCTGGCCTAGTGATACAAAGGCATAGATTATTTCGTTTCAAACATCTGAAAAGTCCACCCACAAGATGGACAGACTACCTGATAAAGGTTGCAGGAAGCCGCTGGATGCAGGCCGCTGCCAATCGACCAATCTGGAAATAATTAGGGGAAGCTTATGTTCAGCAGTGGACGTCCTATGGCTGAAATGATGATGATCTATAAAATAATATTGTTATAAAGGAGCCTACCACGACTGTCACTTATTCAGACAACCTCCGTAGCCAAGAGGTGAGCATGCCGGAATTAGAGTCGCTATCTCTGAGGTCCCGGGTTCGATTCCCGGTCGGTCAATGTAGGAAAATAACTTTTCTATATCGTCTCGGTTCTGAATATTGCAGTACCGTCGTTGTTACTGATTTCTGTAACATAAGTGCTTTGGCTGCTTACCATAGGATCAGAGCAATGTATGTGATGATGTTCAACATTATTATTATTTACTTATTTTTCCTAATACTAAATAGTCTCAATCACAATCAGTTGTATACGAAAAACAATCTTTTATTTTTATCACCAACAATAAATTTAACTAAATATATATATTATTAAATATATATATATAAGGTCGCTTCTTGGTGAAATTTAAAGAGCAATTACAAAAACATAAATGAATTATTTTTCTTAAAAAAAAAGAAAATTTTTATACGCTAGTTTTCGAGAAAAACGCCAAAAACTATTTTGATTTCAACGTAAAATAAAACACCCCGTGCCCCGTGCGTGCACCCCGAGGGAAGAGCCCCACTCTTGAGGGCCGCACGATTGAAATTAAAAAAACAAGAGGTGATGACGTAGGGACGTTTCAAACTAGACAGGATGCTCTTAATTTTATTTTTTGTTAGATATAATAAAAATGAAAACTAGCCCGTTTTTAAGAACGAAAATAATAGGGCCTGGTTTCTCTAATATAATTAGAAGTTCTGTTAAAGTTTCACCCGTTTAATAAAAAGCGACCTTGTATATGTATTATAATTATACTAAATATACTAATAGTATAGAACAATACCACTTTCGCTGTACACTCAATTCACAGAAAATCTTACATCATTGTTATTTCATTACACAGAAAACATGACATTTTATCTACCCTTTCAATGTGTGGTTGTATTCCAATAATACTAGGCACTCAAATATGAATAGGATTCACGTTTTTCTTTTCACATACAATAAAGGACATTTTTGTTAAGATGTTAACGCTTGGGCGATCTTCTGATAACGGGGTTAGCTTCGAGCTTGAGCCTTGTGAAGAGGAAGAATATGAAATTGTTTCGGGGCTTGATCAAATTTTCGAAGTTATCAAAGATTGCGTACCTATTTGCTGAGAAAACCATTATTTATTGATGAAGGCCAAACAGTAGAAGTCCGATCGATAAATTGGAAGGTAAGGTAAGTTCAGTGTTACTAAGGTGGATCTATGGTTAAAAAATACGACACAATGATCTGTAATTGAGGTCTTTGGTATTCAGAAATATATTTTTTACTTAATAGGGCATCATTATCAGTCTTTGGAAGTCCATTACTGGACAAAGTCTTCCCTTAGGCAAGCGGCACTGGGCCGTTTGCATCCAGCGGCTTTCTGCAACTTCTTACTAAGTAGTCAAAATTAACTACCGCAACACTACAATTATTTTCTTCTTATTCTTTTCAGCGCATATCCCGTCTAGTAACAGGGTCCTCTTTCTTCTTTATTTCGCGTTTTACTTAAGTGAACTACCTTTGAGAATGCCATTGTGGTGAAAGGATTGTCCAGCCTAGATCCTGCGTTAATGGGTCTAGCTGTACTCAGAGTGCTTCACGGGGTGGTTTTAGATACATGAACGAGAGATGACCTAAACAGAACGACATAAAATGCCGTATAAATTGCCAAGTTTAGGACGAAGTTTATCTATAATCGTTTACGTTACAAATTACGTCAGAAGAAGAAGAAGAACTTTTACTATGGGCTGCTAAGGGACTAATACTTGTCACTACGTCTACGCTTGTGATGCTAAAGTGTCAATAGTTTTGTTATCAGTAGTAGCGATAGTTTTTAATTGTATAGTTTGACACATATAACATACAAATACTTAACATATGCATTCTACACATACGTATTTCAGACATAAAATATGTTTTATTGTTAAGACGCTTAAAAGCATGTACTATCTACCAATGTGTTCATATCTATAAATACTAAAATTTTGTCGTGAATATTTTCACATTTATAAAGCAACCATTTAGCTACTAAATTGCATTTTAGAGCTTAAATGTAACCCAAACGGGTCCCAGAATCGAAAACTAGAGTTCAAAAACCCTTTTTATTTTTAACTACCTATCTATCGACACCCGACATGATAGGATAGACGAAAAAAAACATACCCTCGCTACGTGTTGGGGAGGTACCTACAATAAAAAAACACTTTGTCGGCGTGATAAATATTTATACTTATGTCAGGGGGGTGTCACTCCGCAGTTTAGGTATATTCGGCCAGCGCGCCGCCCGAAGCGGCGTATACCAGCGGGCTGTCGTTCGGCTCGCACGACAGTCGCGGTCACGTCGCGCGAGCGCATACTTGATAATATTTTTTTTGCTTTTGCAGATTGACCCGCAATGTCTTCTACTTAGCCTAAACTTTAATATAATAATGCGTATAAAAGATGTTGTTGGTTTACCGGTTGTCTGAATAAAACGAATAGTGAATCAGAGTTAACATTTTGTTAAATTTCACATCATATTGAAATATTTATTCTTCTTTAATTACATGTCCATAATAAGTAGTAATAGTTAAAATAAAAATTCTTAATTACCTAGTTATATTAGCCCAGAAACAATATTATATAATACATGAGAACATGCACTAAAATAACATCTTTGTATCACCATGTTTTGAGCAAATATTTTTTTTTTTTTTAAATTTTTTAAGAATAGGATAGGATATTGTTTTCAAAGGAATACCTACACCCGTAGAAATCGAACTCTAAGCAAGGCAAATAGACAGACAGATGGACACGGCGAAACTACAAAGGCCATTCAACAGACAGCGGAACCCTAAAAATATAGGGAGCATCAGTTTTTAATTACTTCTCTGTTTGACCACTGGTTGACTGGTAGAGAATGCTTCTTGGCATTAAGTTTGCCATTTGTACAATTATTTTTAAATGTGCAATAAAGTATAAATTAATTAATTCCAGAGTCAGTTTATACTTTCACCCGTAGCAAAGGATCTAAATAAATAAATCAGTGATGTAAATCGTATAGAAATTGTTGACCATTTCATCTTTCCGACCGAAAGGCGGCGGCAATCTCCAGAATTAAAAATGGCGTCGTTTGCCAAATGAATTCATTTCAGTTACATCAAGCTTAGCGGTGTAGACGTGGCGCTCCATTAACTGCGGCCACTAGCCAGATAGTAATAATTAACTCAGAGCAATCTCCTTCGGAATGAAATAAGCATTGCCCGGGTAAACATCTAAGATGTATTTGGCGTAATATTTAGGTCTTCTTCGTGCCGCTGGGGAGATGAGAAGGATAGTCTGAAAAGCTTATTGTTTGTGATATATCATTCACACTCACTTGCTATGTGTAGTTATGAGAAATACGGCAACTTCTACGTACAGTAGATATTGTAAAATGTCTGTCTGTCTAATCCGACTTAGATCTACTAGCATAAGTCACAACTATCTTAAATCTAGCATAATTCTAAACTCAATTAAAAGATCATTTCGTCCCTATCGAATTTATACGGACAAATATAAGTACCTAGATATAATATCTTGTCTTACATCTTTATTTGTAAGCTACCTGTCCCGGCACACGTGGTCTTATTATCCAAAGACTGCTGTCAAAATGGCGCCCGTAGTAAAAAAAACTATATTCGAAACATTTTCCAATTCTTCTTATCATACAGACAGACCTGTCCTAACAAATAAAAAAAAATCTGTTCGGTCGAGAACGGCAACTGATATAATATTTGTTCAACATACTTACCTGTTGCTTATTATGTCAAAACAACGCCAAGCTACAATGCCTGCACATATTGTAAATAAAAAAAAATATATCGACGCAACCTACATAATAGTACCCAAACTTAATCAACTATGAATTTTATTATTCTCAGAAATTCAATTATTCATAAACTTCTAAAATGTTTTTAAATTTCTAGAACCAGATTACAGCGCCACCTTTCGGATCTAATTGTGAATCTAAACCATCCAGGGTTCTCATCAATCTCGAGAAATCATAAAAATCAGTCCAGCTGTGTAAAAGGTGTGTAAAAGTTCTGTGCGTATGTAGTATAGAAGAGTTATATAATGTAAAGATCATCATCATTATTTCAGCTGTAGGACGTCCACTGCTTATGTTCAGCAATGACTTCCTACAACCCTTACCAGGTCGTCTGTCCACCTTGTGGGTGGACGTCTTACGCTGCACTTGCTGGTATGTAGCCTCCATTCTAGAACCTGTCTGGCCCCATCGGCCGTCAGTTCTACGTGCTATGTGCTCCGCCCACTAACACTTCAGCTTGCTTATCCGTTGGGTTATGTCAGCGACTTTCATTCGTTTACGGATTTTCTAATTTATGATTCGATCTCGCAAAGAAATATTGAGCTCTCAATTAAAGATATGTGAATGCCACTACTTTGTTATTCGGATGAAAAGATATAAGGGGTTACATTGCAAAATAATGCCAAATTTTTAGACTCACACTCAGTAAGTTAGTTTTAGTTTTCGATCTACGTGAAGTTTTTTTTTCCTTTTAATTATTCCTATCTGCTGTTAAAAAATAGATCTCGTGGAAAATTCACGATAAGTCGATTAAATCGCACCATATTACTTGTATGTGCACTGCGTAAGGTTCTTGTTGGAGCGGCGTCTGCGTACGCCTATGATCTCTGATGAATTACGGCACACCTCGCATTTACTTATTATTTCCGACATTTTAAAGTAGTTTTTTTTTTCAAAAATACAATGATAGGTTATATATAGGTATCGTACCTATGTATAGTTATTTTACGAATTTAATATCGTCGTATTTTTATATAGTCCTTTCGACCTTATTAATTTGGCACAACCTTGCAAAATGTACCTGTGTTTATAAATATATATTTAAATACGGTACATTTTATAATTTTCAAATGTCTTACACTAAATGAAACAGATTGAATTATGTCGTATACTACCATAGTTTGGACAAACTGACATTTAGCTCAAAGTCCTCTAAATCGAATTAATCAACCAAACTCACTGTATAATTTGGGAAGGACGTGGTGTGAATTTCAAATAGACAATTAAATTTGGCATTGGGATAAAACAAATATACTTGCAACAAATAGTTACCAAAATATTTTATATTTACTTATTTATAAGAGGTTGGAAAGGGGGCAGGAAGATTGTACGGAACTTCATCATTAGTAATCTTGAAATTAGGTATACTTATTCAGACTTTGGTTAAAAAAAAACAAATAAATCATGTTCTTCATATAGGCTCTAAAATAAAAGCTAAAACGTTGGTATAATTTTTTTAAGAAATTTAAGAAATATAAAACTTTCCGTTTCTTAAAATGACATTTAAAACCCAGAAAAAATAGTCAAGATGAGATGAGATTTTAAATTTTTTGCATTAAAAATTTGAAGTTAGTAATATTACTTCCCCCATGGAGTTGCACGCCCCAAATAAAACTCAAATCAGTGGTTATAATTAAATGATTTATAGACGGATGGTTATAATGTTTATTGCTGTTATAAACAAGGAGCAATAACAAATGATTACAAAAGTTTCAAAGGAATCCAACGCTTTGATATCGAGAAACATTTGGACAGTTTAACAACTTTTTAGTACAAGTTTTACGAAATCCTTTCCAGTCGGTTGGTTATTAATTTTCTTTGAATTCTTGAGAAAGATAAAAGCTAATTTCGGCATAATACAGTCTGAAGTATTTTCAAAGATGAATGAAAATACATCCACAGTTGGATCTATGGAAAAATTCGCTGAACAGAAAAATAATAATATATGTATGACAATTGTTTGGATAAGTATTTACCCTGTTATAATCAGTCTAGTATATAACTTAAGATTTTATCAATTATATCGCTTTAGTACGTTCAAAGTCGTGTTGTGTGTTGTTCGTCAAAATGTTTTAAAAGGAATCTATTGAGTAATTGCTGGAAATTTACAAAAAGTCATATAAAACTGCAATCAGAGATTTCAATTATAAACAGTTCACACACCTACAAAACCAAGGACTATCCATGGGCATAGGAATGAAGGTAACTCTATACTAAATATAAAAATACGTAATTATTAAATAAAAAACGAAATAATTGTTTTTAAACATTTGTTTCTAAATGTTCGTGTCCTCCGATAAAAAAACATTGTATTATTTATCTTGCGCAACAGTGTCAATACGATATTTCTACGAGATAAAAAGATTCAAAGTGATAATAATATGATAGCAGTTTGTTGCAAAGTCAATAATATAAAAAGAAATTGCATTATGGGCTTTGTGTAGGCTCACTTGAAATGGACTAGTCCGTACAAGTGAGATTATACTAAGCAGCCATCTTAACTAATAGATAATTTAGATGTATTTTTCCTATCTCACGAATAGAGATAGGTATTATGTATCTAGCAGTAGTACCCTATTCGTAACGTATAAGTGGACATGTCGTTGGTGTGTACTTAGTTGTAAAATCATTAAACTTTACTGTAAACCAATTTGTACATTAGGTACTATGTAGGTTCATCTAATAAAATAAAATAAAATAAATTGTATCTACCCACCTAGAAAAGTATTGTAGAAACCCAAGGCTCTTCGACTGTCATTAAAACTAAATTACAAGTTTAGCTCCTAGATACTACATGTTTAAAATACAAAATGTTTCCCAACAAATATTTAACAGTTCACAGATACCCAGTAAAAACTCGTAAAAAATAGTTTCTTATTCATCCAAAATGCTAACATCCTTCTTAACAGCCATTTTAAGTTGACCAATAAAAAGGTCTAAAGATGAAGTCATTCTAAAGTTTGCTTTAAACTTCTCACAGTGTTCCAAGAACACAGGATACAGACGTGGAAGTATATCATGGTCTATCGTAGGGAACAGGTGGTGAAGTGCGTGGTCTCCGAAGAATGTCATAACTTTGAAGATATTGCCATTGATATCAGTACGGTCCATGACTGCTTCCAACTCGTGCATACCCCAGTCTGGTGTCTCCGTCCTAGAAGTTATCAAAAAATGACATCAATTTTGGGGTTTCGTATCCAAAGGGCTTCAAAAGTGCTACTGCTTAGCCTATGCCGTCAGTCTTTCCGACCGATTGTCTAGCTAGCATTTACAGGACTGTAGCTTTTGAGACGTAAAAGGTTGATTTATTTTTAACGGTTTAAGAAATAGTTTTATTACTATGGCCCAATGGCTGATTTACTAACAATAAAAAAATAGGACCCAACACAAGAAACGTGTTTTTTAGAGTTCCGTATATCAAAAGGTAAAAAGGAACCCTCATAGAATCACTTCATTGTCCGTCTTTCTGTCAAGTCCTTGTTAACCAAAAACTCGTGAAGGTATCAAGATGAAATTATATCAAATACTCAGGCCTGCAATCTTTTAGCTTTATTTTTTTAAGTCAACGAAGATACGGCTTTTTATCTCGCATTTTGATCATCACAAAACCTATGTTTTCTTACTTTCCGTTGAATTTCTTAAAGCAAAAGTAAGGGAAAAATCTGAAAACCGTAAATTTGCAGTTAAATTACAAAAAAGATTAAACTAACTCAGAAAAAGCGGTTTTTGGAAAATCGATTTCCGCTATGGACGAACTATTTACCCACCTATGTTTGTACGAAATCTTGGGTGCGTGAATTTTTTTTTTTTTTTAACAAACACTGTTTTTATGTGTATGCATGCCAGCAGTAAAGAACCTTACCTCCTCCTGATCCTACTAACTGACAAAAAAAACGGTGTTGATCCCTCGGCGCGTAAGTCGAATTCGAACTTTGCCGGTCAGATATAATTTATTAAGAGCAAAAAACCATCTTAAAAAAGTAGAACTGCTTGTGTTTTATTACTGCCGAGTTGCAAGAGTGTCGAAACTGCGCATGGAAAACTATGAGTTTAAGATGAGCTTTTCTATGGTACACTATGCCGGAGCCGAGACGCGTTGCAGCACAGCAGTCGAAATAGAATAGATTCTTAACATGACTAAGAATTTGTTATTGTAATACTTCGGGAACCACGAAACTTGTCGGGTTCTTAATAAATATCAAACTGTAAATATTGACTGCGCTGTCGTGCCACTGTATTACTACTACTTGAATGTAACTTATTTATATAAAAGTTTACCTGACTTGATCCCCGTCTTTAAAAATCTTTGGATGATGGTGGGCAGCATTCGCACCAATGAGAAAGAAGATAAAGCTCCCTGTAAAATTAATCCATAACCAATTGATAATGGCTTCGTAGAAAGTGCAGCCGCTTGCAATCCACATCCAAATTGGTAAGAGCAGGCCAATGCCGTCATGCCAACGGTAGTGCTTTTTGAAAAAGTCTTTCTGGATGAAGTTTAAGGAGAACCTACAATAAAAGTATACTAATTGGATTAATGTTGCATATCCGAGGCAAGAGCTGTATAACAGAACGGATACGATTGACTAATTCATAATAACGTTAATAATTCTTACCGTTTTATGAAATTCATCATAAAAGTTAGAGGGAATAAAAGGCATTCAATAAAGAAAGACAAATAAACGTAGAAAGGCTTGTCCCTCCTGGGGTTCCAAAACACAATGGGCTCAAATGCACTTATCTCCAAATCCATCAAAGTATTTGGGTAAAGATGATGAGAAAGAGCGTGTGATACTCTAAAATCCCTGAAAGACAAAATAAATGACGATTAAACTCATGTAATGTAATCTTTTCATGTAATGTAGTCCGCCTAAAGAAAAGGTTTGTGTAACCGAAAGTTGTATTTAAGAAATCCCCCCAATTTATAAAATACAACAACTTTCTCTACGGGATAACACTGAAATTAAATCCAATTCCCATCTATCTGTCAAATCAGCCCATGTTTACCCACTGTTTGATAAAAGCCTTCCTTTTACTGCGCCAATTCTCGTCTGTGTCCAGTGTCAATCTTTTGCGTTTGTCCCAGTTACATAAAATAGTCAATCATCAAAATCTACACTATTTTAAGATGACCCATAGTGATATTTGTAATATTTGAGTAAAAGTAAATTTTCCATTTTATCGAAAGTTAACTAATAGAGTAAAACTATAAAGTCCTATTTAGTATCATGCTTTGTGGATAAACTTTACCTGTATGACCATAATCCAAGATTAAAAATGTACATTCTCCAATTTGTCTTCTTGTGAATATAGATATGTGCGGCTACAACGGACCAAGCAAGAGTTAAAGATGACACTAAGTAAGATGCCATCACAATCCAGTAATTTTTTGACCAACAAGTTAATGCTGCTGTTATAAGGCAAGTAAAAAATAGTCCATCCATTATTTTATCGCTGTACTTCGGTAGATTTTTAGGAATTTTCTTTAATTCTTCCCTTACAGACCGTTTTAAGCTCCTGTAGAAGCCATCTTCATGAAAAGTGAAAGGAGAATTTCTTGGCGTAGTGGCATCTTTTATATAATATTTTTCCAACATCTTTTCAACCACTGGATTTATATGATGACATTCAAACGCTTCTGTTATATCCGTTCCCTGAAATCATATTGTTTTGACAGGCAATCAGGGTCTCGAAACGTCGAAATGTTAATTTTAAAAAGTATACTTACCTTATTTTGGTAAATGAACAAATAATTACATACGGGGTAGTAATTAAATCCTATTATAAAGATAAAACTATAGTATATTATTGGTATTAAAAAAAATTTAAAACTATAAACATATGACAAAAACATGATACGATAAATCTGGCTTATTGATAGCAAAACATTTGAAAGATCTCTAAGAGAAAAGTCAAGTCCTTTGTAGCTCAGTTAGAAGAGCAGTTAACCGGATAGCGAAATGACTTTGGTCTGAATTATAACTAGGAGATGCTTAAACATGACTATGGGTATAGAAAAGTTTAAAAATTCTACCTTAGTAAGTTCTAGCCATTCTGCTCCACCAGGATGGCTGTCAACGAAGCTATCGAAGTCATATATCGCATTATGGATCCTCCACAGACCATCTGCACCATCATCCATTGCTTTCCCAGCCAGCCATTGTACTGGATCTCTTAATCCTTGATCTCTAAGCGATGGATATTTTAGCTGGGGAAAACTAACGTGTGTTTTTTTTTCCAAAGCTCTTTGATGAGCAATTTCCACGTATTCTGTATTATTTGGAGGCATTTCTATGCACAGTTAAACATTAATATTAATATAATTTCCAACGTCTGTTCCACTTGATGTCCATAAAATAACTGTCGATCGTGATTGTCCCCAACACTGTAATTTATTTGGACGTTACAGATAAAATGTTATTTTATTATTATTGACTCTTGCACGGATAAGTATGAGATATTTTATTCGTCCTTCAACTTTACTGCTTGATAAAATTAGTAGTAAATGTAAACAGCGTTGCTTAAATTATTCTGGGATGACATTCCAGATTATTTGTATAGATCGTTACAAAATCTTGTGTTGTCGCTAACAAGGAACAAGCTTATGTCATCATGACAAGCTACTAGGATAATCTGTAGTTTAAGCAAGTGCCTTCGTTGATTATTGTGCTAACAAATGCAGTTTAATAATTTTGATAGTTTAAACTAAACAATGGAACTAGGGCATTCTAAAAGAAAGTATTACTTTAACATGTCCTCATATACTCTTATTAGCTTCACTTGTAACTAACTAACAGCTAACTTTATGTTATCAAAACTGGAAAGGCGTTTTTAACGTACCTCTCACTGTCGGATCGATTTAAAACTTTGTAAGTATGTGTCATTTGAATCATCATTATCATCACAGCCTATTGCAATCCACTGCTGGACGTAAGCCTTTTCCAAAGAGCGTCAAAAAACACGCTTTTTACCTCCAACCACTGCCAGTCATCTTTTTTAGGTCGTCAGTCCATCGAGGGCATCCTACACTACGTTCGCCGAGACGTAGTCTCCATTCGACATAATTTGAATGAATAAATCTGACCGAACGAGAAACCTTGTTTTGGCTCATTTGATTCGTTTTGACGAGTCCAAACATATCAAAGTGTAGGTCAAATCGTTTTTTATATTATGATAACTATTAAAGATAAACTTAAATAAGGCGACCACCTCACGTGGAAAAAGAATAATAATTAGCTCCCATTTTAAATGACCAACTGTGTTATTAAAACTTGAAAGTCGATTTTAAACTCTTTCTATCTCATCGATTTTAACTTTAAAATAAGAATAAATATTAATAATCCAGACGATAATATATAAGATACCATCGAGTTGAAATCTTTAATGGCTACTAGTAAAACCTTCAAGTTTGGGCTAATGGGCTAGTTTCCTAAAAAAATATAATTTGTCCGTCTGTTGGATTAACAGAAAATATTGGACACGTATTTTTTCTTTTCTCAATCAAACAAAAAATTATGAAGATATAGCCGGTTAAAGTTCCGCGTAACGACACGCCTTGCGACACTTTTCGACAAGACGTGACGTCACGTGCTCACTTTGATGCGCTTTATCTTCGTCAATTTTTGTTTGATTGACAAAAGACAAAATATGGGTCCAATATTTTTTGATAATCTAACTGACGGACTAAATAGAATAACCTTTTTTTGACCCAGGAAACTAGCCTATTACATTAATTTAACGAAGTGCAATTTTTATAAATGTAAAAGCGTGTTTTATTTATTAGATAATACCTAGAAATATTAAAATTATTATTATGAGGTTACGGAACAAATTATTCATAATAACCTGAAGATATAAGAAAACTTGCAATAGGGTCACAACAGCCTAACGTCCTAGCAACAATCTGGCTGGGGCAAAATTACTGTCCCCGAGTTAGTTCACACTCTCTGAATAAATAAACTAATTAGAAGTGGCAAACTTTGATCGTTAAACTAAAGAAATAATATAAAAAGTAGTATTTTGCTGTATCCTTTCGTTATTAATTTTATTATGATGGATTTACATGGCTTCTAAAATGGTTTGTGAATGTTTTGACAGATTTTTAGTGTAATAGATATTTTCATTCAACTAAGAGAAAAAATGCCTTACATTTTATTTATTTAGTTCAGAGTTTTTTAACCAGATCGGCAAGATTATTCTGTTTTCGTAATAAAAGATAAATTCAGAATAAAAACTATTTTGGTTAGTAGGTCTTATTATTAGAGAGCACTTAAAAAGAAGTTATGATGTCACGCTTTAACAATTATTGTTAGTATCTTTATGTAGTGTATGCTCGCAATTATTATTTAGTTAAGTTTGCAAATATTATGTTGATAAATAGATTAATTTCGCCACTTCTGACCCATTGTTTATTCGGTATCGCTATCACGCGGCAGAGGCTATCTTGGGAAGATAACATTAAATAATAACACTATCATAATATATCGTTTTATTTAAGAGAGTCTAGTAATAAAAGACCAAGATGAGTCCGTCCCTAACATTACCCCTTGCACCGACTCTAAAAGTAACAGATTAGTTATCTTTTAGTACCATTATTTGTGTCAAGTCCATAACAATACGTAATAATTTGAGTCCAATTGAGAACCCCCTACTTTTTTGATGCAGTTGTTGAAAGAACTTATTAAATTATTAATGTACTATATTTATCAATAAGTAAATAAATTGATTTGTTAAGCTATGTATGACAGAGAGAACCAACCTTATCGCCAATCTCATTAACTTGTTTATAATGCATAAGATAGATAAATACCAAGACCAATTAGATGAATTTATCAATCATTTTGTTTATTTTATTGACAGCGAGTTAGAAGTAGGTTGGGTCTATCTCTAGACGCTGCATTCATTTTAGAGTTTAAAATGCCCCCCAAAGAATGGGCAGCAATAGCTCAAAAAAGGGCGGAGGAGAAAAAAACGCACGTAACTTTTCCTCAACTAAAATATCCCTCTTTAAGAGACGAAGTTTCTAAGGACCCTGTGACATGGCTAAGAGGAAAAGCAATGGACGACGGTGCTGAAGGGTTATGGCGTATTTACGATAAGCTATACGATTTTACTAGTTTTATGAAACGACACCCTGGTGGTGAGGAATGGTTAGAGCTTACTCAGGTAAGTAGCACTTGTAAAGTTCTAGTTGCATAGTAAAATTTAAAAAATCCTACAACCGCCAGTTTGCAATGAAAATTAAATAGATAACAAAAATGTTTATCTTTTTATGCAAGTGTGTTAACGAACACAATACATTTTTTTGTTCAAGATTTAAACGTATGAAGTCGGTTTAGTTCATAACGTTACTGTCTTCGCGCTGCAATACTGTATTGTTTTTTTTGCTTTCATTAAAATATTCTATCTCGCGATACTCAATTATTCTTGCAGGGCACAGACATAACCGAAGCATTCGAAGTTCATCACCTAAGCCCGACTGTTTCAAATCTTTTGGATAAATTCTTCATCAGAGACGCAACTTCACCCCGAAACTCGCCGTTCACATTTAAAGAAGATGGCTTCTATAAAACGTTGAAGCGAGCAGTGTTCAAAGAACTGAAAAATGTACCCAAAGATGTATCCAAAACTGCGGATAGAATAACCGATGGGTTATTTGTATCGCTTTTATGCAGCTCAGCTATGGCGGCGTGGGTGAAAAATTACTATGCAGCAAATGTTTGGTACATTTTCGCATCTGTAAATCTTGCGCTCTTGACAGTAGCGTGTCATAACTATATTCATAGGAAAACGAATTGGAGGATGTATTTGTTCAACATGAGCATGTGGTCGTATAGGTAACTAAAATTTGTAGATGGATGTATAGTTTGATTACTTAATGGCTTTTTACATAGCTGGTACAAATGGATTGAAAATATTAGTTATTCGGTATTATTAGGTACAGTTTAAAAGGACACACGCAGGAGTATATAAAAAAAATATATACAGAATGTAACGAAAAGATGAAATAAAACTTTAAGGGGCTATTCTACGGCTAAATTACATCAACTTTTTCTATGGGACCAACATCGAAATCTCCAAAAAAAAAAATGACGTTTCCATACAAACTGATGCCAGCTGGTCGCGTTTTAGTATGGGAAAGTGTTTTTTTTTTGTGAATTCGATGTTGGTCCCATAGAAAAAGTTAATGTAATTTAGCCGTAGAATAACCCCTTAAAGTTTTATTTCACCTTTTCGTTACACTCTGTATATGCTCCGGTTTGTTCGGAACTGAAGCTTAACCTGTCTTGTATTCATGGTTAGGCCCCTTTCTATATAAAACTACATCAAAATCGATCGGAGCTACGATGCCACACAGATTCACAGATACACAGATTTATACGTTAAACTTATAACACCCCTCTTTTTCGTTGGGAGTTAAATATGAAGATAGACGAGAATTCTTTTTACTCAATCAATCTAATGTGATTTGGGCTACCAAACCAACGGTTGCCTATCAAATATTAACAGCGTTAAAAAGGAAGATGGACAAAAGAGAAAATTAAATTAAATTTAACGTGGTATCATGCGACCGTAAGGCATCCAATACGTTAAAGCAGTTTAGACTGTTTTTTTATTGATTAACATCATTTTCATCCT
Organism: Anania hortulata; assembly: GCA_963576865.1. Taxonomy (NCBI): domain Eukaryota; kingdom Metazoa; phylum Arthropoda; class Insecta; order Lepidoptera; family Crambidae; genus Anania; species Anania hortulata. The sequence goes on along the minus strand of OY756396.1, from coordinate 12,149,701 downwards.
AAGAGTAATTTTATAATCTAGTATTGTCAGTAATTTCTATGCAAGATTGAATAAAAACATCCGAATTTTAACATTTGTAAGTGGAAGATGGTAAGTGATTTCCTTGTTTTCAGAGATTTCCGAGTGTCTCACGTGATATCGCACCATCTCTACACAAATACTCTTATGGATTTGGAGATCAGTTCTCTTGAACCGGTTTTATTCTACAATCCAAGGAAAGATAAGCCTCTGTATGCCAAACTGGGCTTTTTAACGGAATTGTTTTTATTTCCGTTTGTCTTTTTACTGACTTTTTTAAAAAGGTAACGTGTCAAATGAACATTTTGACGTGAAAGTTGTTATCGTTAGTGTTAACCAATCCATTGATTTTACCAAACCCCAAGAGAATAAATGAATTTTATTGCCAAACATTATTTTAATTTTATTTTTAGGACTGACTTAGCTTTTAACCCCAATCTCACGACGTGATACCAATTATTAATTTATTTTATATTAAATTATTTCTTGATTTAATTTCAGATTTCTATCGTTTTTTTGCCGCAGAGGTTTTTTTAAGAAGCACTATCGTTGGCACGATGGTCTTGGCTTATTTCTACCGCTTTGTATGTGGGCAGTTAGTGGTGCTTCGATAAGCTATGTCTTGTATACGTGGTTGTGGATAATCTGTACTGGCAGTCTCATATTCTACAGCATCGCTGTCAATGCTGCTCATCATCACCCTGATGCGATAAAAGACGGAGACCAACCAAGGTAACAATAAATACAATAAAACGGCCAGACCATACACCAATTGTTATTGTCTCGAAGTAAGAAGTTAACATCCCTGTGTTACGAGGTACCAGGCAGTTAATTTTCCTAACACACCCAGTCCCAAAGAAATCTTGAAAAGTACTATTCGACATTGCGTATATTTACAAAAAAAAAACTAAAATAGTATATTTATACTTGTTTTTGTAAATTGTGTACCAACAGTTAAATAAACTTTTACGTACAAGGTTTTTAATTAAAACATTTGAATTATTGTTGCTTAATTTTCTGTTGAAGCCACCAGTCTAAGAAATGTTTTTGCTTAACCCTGTATGTAGTAATAAACAAACTTTAAGAAATAAGTTTTAGGAATAGTATACGTTGAAAGTTTTGCAGCCTGGTATAATTAGCAAGGTGCTAGAATGGTGCACTGATCAGGTATAATACTAAAAGGAACCTGGATTTTAGGAGGTATTCCGTAATTAGCCCATTAGTTACCAATGTTAGATTTATTTGTTTTGGTCTTCAAACCTACTGTTTGATGACGGTTTTTTTGACGAAACTTATATACTGTCAAACTGTAAATAACACAGTCATTAGGAACCATGTATTTTGTGAGGTTAGAGAACGTACTAAACATAGAGAAGCCCATTAAAAAAGCAAATTTTATACTAAAATAATAAAATCTAAATGATCTTTCTTCTTCTTCCAGGAGTGAAACGCCAGATTGGGGGGAACATCAAGTCGCAGCTCTCCTAGACAGAAAAGATGTCAATGGAAATGTCTTTACCGTGGTCATTTTATTTGGTGATCACGCACTACACCACATGTTCCCAACTTTGGACCACGCAGTTCTAAAATACTTACACCCAATCTTCTTAGACCTATGCGACAAGTTTCAAGCTAACTACAGGGTCTCCACACAGTTCCAACTTGTGTTAGGGCAAATTAGGGAAACTATGCGTACTGAATTCAAGTCTCGAGATTAAGTTGTTACGGTATTTTTGAATGAATTACTTAATTTAGGTAAAATAAAAGAATAATGTAAACCGCTTGCGCTAACATTATTACGACTTTAGTACTTACATTATCATTCCAACTAATAAATAAAAAATAAAACGTCTGCCGCTAATAAAAGCAAACTACAAAGTTATAAATAAAATGTCAATACAGTAGGAAATTATTTGCAGCCTTTATAACATTTATTTTACACATATACAGGGTGGCCAGAAAGGTGACGTCCAAAAATTTTTTTTAGGTGCCTCGTGTTGAGAGGTGTCTGAATCACCCCTATTTATATTCTATGATTTTTCGTAGTAGCCGAGTTATGATTTTTTTTAAATAGCCTATGATGCCTGTAAAGTACAACTTTTTTGTTAAATCTTAGTCTAGCATATTCTCTGAAGCTACTAAGAAACTACTAAGCTACTACTAAGAAATTATCAGTTTAGATTTTTTAATTTTAAGTTTAAAATTTAATAATGATAACTTTCCTCTACCTGAAGGTTGTCTGGAAGAGATCGCTTCCAGCAATAAGACCGCCTAAATTGTGCTATTCATTATGTATATTTACTTTCCTGTGATTTTTTTGTTTTGTGTGGTGTACAATAAAGAGTATCTATCTATCTTAACATAAATTCTTAACTTTAGGTCAATTTTGTAGTAAATTCCATTAAAGTTATGAGGCTGTTTATTTTATGCATAAATGCAAAGTCCATAGAGATTTAACTACAAAAAAATAATCAAAAAAGGCTTCTACTTTTTTTTTAGAAAATTTTCAAACTCCGGTCGCAATTTTGCAAAAAATCGTAACACGAAAACTACGAAAAATAGTAGAACATACATAGGGGTGATTCAGATACCTCTCAACACGAGGCTAAAAAATTTTTTTTGACGTCACTTTTCTGGCCACCTGTATACCAAAATTCCCATGACTGCAAACAATTTTCGACTGTATTCACAATTCATTTTTAACCTTCAAATTCGCTTTTCACTGGTCCTTAAGTGAAAGTAGTTGTGTTTGAGCAGAACATTATCCCCAAAAAGGAAGTTTACTAATAAAATAGGACTTTGCACACATTAAGCAGTGTCTGTATGTTTATTTGAATATATAGTAGTAAATTGTGAAGTAAAAACTGTGAATAACAGTCAAATTATTGACATTAGTACATGTTATGTAAATACATTGTACAAAAATTGTATACACATTGTACATGTACATTGTTATGAATAAGTTTTTTTAAAATAAATAAATATTGGACAACATCATCTACATTGCTCTGATCCTGTAATAAGTAGCTTAAGCATTTGTGTTACAGAAATTAGAAACAATGACGGTACCACAACACCTAGACCCGAGACAATATAGAAAAGTTATTTTTCTGCATTGACCGACCAGGAATCAAACCCGGGACCTCAGAGATAGCGACACCAAGTCCGGCATTCCCGCCTCTCGGCTACGGAGGTTTCGTCAAATAAATGAATAAATGTCTTAGAAACGAGAGAGCAATTGAAATTAATAAAAATGTGTGCTATTTTTATGATATTGCATTAAAAAGTCATTTGATTCACTAGCCAGTATTTAACTTTAAAATTAAATCTACAGGATGACTTTTTAATGAATGCATACATTTTAATATAGTGTTCTTCTCGTGAATATAAACAAATTTTAATTAACTTATACTAAAATCGAAAAAAATATATCAGCTCTTCCATACAGTCCCTGTGCTACTCGACCAAAATGTATGGAACAGCTGATATTTTTTATACAATTGGTCATATAGTAAAAGTTGTTTATATTCATGAGTAGAAAACTATATAAAAATTTGTGTAGGTACTTATTAATATTCATAAGTATCATGTTAATATTCACTAAACATATTTTCGTTATGCATTAGACACATTTCTTTATTGTAGATATTAACACCACCACAACTGTACTACTATTAATATTTACTAATAGGTACTATTAGTTATTCGAAATCTATAGTTATATAATATGTTTGTACATTTTATGTCATTTAGATAAAAATAATACAATTTCTAACGTAGCTATTTCATTACTTGCAAAGCGAATTGCAAGTTAAAGGATGCGAATATCATTTTTATCATCACATTATTGTGACCCCCAATGAGATCCCGTTATTTGGGTGTGCAGAGTTTCAAATTTTCTGTGGATCTGGCAATTCATTCTGCACAAATTGCCTATTCATTCCTTCATAAGTGTGAGTTATTGAGGTACCTTAGAATTTAGATAAACATCTTTAACAGCACCGCGATATTAAACATGTAACAAAAATTTAATTCTCTTCCCCTCCACCCCGAAATTTTATTCAAATTACAGACTTTACTATCTACCTTGTTTACATCCTACCTATTATAGAAAAGAACTTTAGGTATTAAGACATCGTCGTCAATATTTTACCTACCTTTGTTTTGATCTTAAAGCTTGGAATGTAATTTAAATTTTCATGTAATTTCTATTTTTAAATAGACAATCGTAGTTTGACAAAAATTTAAGTAATTTGTTAGTTTTGTAACTGTTTGAAGTCTGTTTAATTGAATGGTGTAAACCTAGCATGTTTACACCATTAAATATAAAACGTATTCAAAATGTAAAATATGTGCTGAAATATCAAACTTCAAGGTGTTAAACATTGTTGCAAACTAATTTCTGGGCGACTGTACCCATAGGTATTTGTAAAGGAGCGAGGATTACAGTGAGGTTTAATTTTAAAACGAAAATAATTCGCTACCGTCCTGCGCGGTTCTTTTTTGAGCGTAAGCTGTTTGACATGAAAAGCGGTATTATATTTTGAGCAGTAAACAACAAAGAGCAGCCGCGCTTTTGTTCCATTATATAACCAGAGGGACTTCACTTGCATTTTGTATATACCTTAAAACTAAGCAAATCGACTAAACCCAAAATGAACAAATCTGCTGCGGGAACTATTTTGAAGAAATTTCTATAGTTGTTTTACTTTTAAAGAGGACACTGTCGCTGTAAGCTTTTGTAAGAGTTAAATTAAATTAAGCTGAAATAACATTTAGTGTTATCAAATTTAAAATTGTATTTACGAGTATATTATATATTTTTTCAAGTGTCTTAGTTACCAATTTCTTTTTTCATTCTTCCCATGAATGAATATTAAAAATGGCCGGTGTGTGTCGGACTCACAGTTGACACTTAATCAGTTTTTTTATTTGTTGTTTGACTATCTACTGCAAAAATAATCCAAAAATCTTTTAGAGTAAAGAAATCCAATAACGCTGTTCAAAAAAATTATAGGCTAAATAAAGAGATGTATCAAAATAAATAAACAGATTAGTTAGAATTCTTCCCATTAGCGCTAACTTCTTTGTTAGACTTTCTTTTAATGTACTTAAATCCCGCTCTACATATAGCAGTAATTGTGCTTATTTCATGTATTTAAGGGAGGAACGTATATAGATTTTCGTTAACGATGCTGTCATTCACGTCATTAGAAACATATATGATCCATGATCCTTACGTTTGTTTACTAAAATCATCCTCTTTATAGTGACTGCTTTATCAAAACTATTTTATTTTATTTTATTTATTTTAGGAAGACTTACAGTTTCAATAATACAGTAAACTAGTACAATATACTGTGGTTCAATACTAATTACAAATCTCCACATATGAGTAACCAGACAGGTAAGGATAAGTCTAAGTGAGGCAACTAAGAAATAAACAATATTAACTTAGTAATAATAATAAATGTAACAGGCTATTGTCAAAGTTCGAGAATCTCAAAATATGTCCTTGTCATTTGTCGCTTTATCGAGGCAATGCTATCGATGAAGTCACGGCACTGATATTTCTCGATATCTATTAGAAGAGGCACATCGGTAAAAGGATAACGAAATTATCGATGCTGCGTGAAAGCAAAACGAATATTACGTTATGCTGATAGATATCACTAATGGATATCACTATTGAGCACTCTGCGACACTAAAGATCAAAGACCCAGGACCAGGTATATGAAGGGTTTGACGTAACGAGGGTCTGTCGTAAAGGTACAAAATTAACCCCAAAAAGTCAGATTCAGTTAGTAAATATTGGAGTTACGCTGCCAGAGGAGAGTGCTTTTCCGATTCTTCATTTCCGCACTTAAATAGGTCTACTTTTATACAATATATTTCTTTTCGTTATTTCCCGACCACTCCAATTAAATGAGACCAATGTATATTTGCAAGTAAGAAATTTGATTTGGTTCTCTTAATTTGGTGCCTGTAAAGGGGATAAAATTTCTTAATACTTGAAACAATCCAGCTAAAAATAAAGATCATAATCATGCTAACGTAGAAATAAACCACCTGAATAAAGTAATCATATTGTATTTTTTGAACACTTATGCCTTTTTGATTGGGATGAAATTCATTTTAGCTAGCCTCTTACATTGCTACCAAAACGTAATGGGCAAATAATACGTAAAGGTAACCGGAAAATGAATATACACCCACAATACTAAGCTTCTATAAACCGACCAACGAGTTATTAGAATGAATTTGTAATAAATGTGTTATAATCGCTTTTGATGATATGCTAAGCTATGATAGCTTCTTTTAAAAAAGGTCCTTATTAATGCAATAATTGTCACATTTTTGTTTTATGTAAAATACTTGTATTTGGGACATGGTAAAAGTATAAATATATGCAATATAAATATTGAATGAAAAATAAAAAAGTTGAAAATGTTTGCATATTTGCCATGTTAAATAATCCAATGGAATATTTATGATTGAAGCTCAATAATGTATTACCAGCGGTTTTTTTTAAGAGAACAAGTCTACCTTCTATTTCTCTCCTCCTTCTTCATTTATACTGTCAATCCCGGTTGCGTCCAAAGCCATTGCTTTGGAGCCCAGGGTCCGCAAAGTCTACCTTCTATTCCTATCAGACCAAATAGGTGTAGATATGGTCTTTGATAAAATGATAAACAAGAAGAATATTGTACTCGTAGCTTGAAAGTTTTGCAAATGTGGAGGCAGGCAAGAAAATCCAATCCTTGGCTGTGCAGCATGCATTACAAGAGGCACACACATAAATCATGTCTTAGATTTTTCTTCTTATAATATTTAGGTGTGTATCTGCGCCCACCACCACCTTAGATATTAATAAACAGTATGTTTAAAACCAGAACTAGAACATAGGTGTTTTGAATGAGATAAATGCGAGCTGTACTTATTAATACTTCGACCACATTGCCAGAAAGGACGGTGACAACCTGGAGAGACTGGTAAAGTCTAAGGCAAGAGACCCAGAGGACCCAGACTTCAGGCTTCTGAAGCGTTGGACAGACCAGATCTGCAGGACCCTCGACACCACCATCCATGATGCTCTGCACTCTGCCACTGACCGAATCAGATGGCGCCGGATAGTCGGTACTCTATCGAAGCAATCACGACCATCAGGAAACCGATGCGAAGAGGAGTAAATACGAGCTGTACGCATAACAACCATCTGGTCTAGTGGTTTCCACTCCAAGGTTGACTCAAAGGTTGCAGGTTCGAATCACGCAAGGTTATGTTTGTGTGATAAGCACGAACATTTGTGCTTAAGTCACAGATGTTTAAATGTATCTAAGTATGTTTATCCGGTATCTAGTCACCATAGTACAAGCATACATTCATAGTTTGGAGCTAGCATGATATAATTGCTTTATTTTGAAGATTGCTTTATTGCTTTATTAAATAATTTATTTTGATTGTTTATTTATATTTAATTTCACTCGAACAGAGCTGGAAGCAATCTTATCTAGTTTTCGGGGTTTCTCAAAGGGTAAAAAGAAACCCTTGCCACTTCACTCACTTCGTTGTCGGTCTGTCTGTCAAGATCCTTTTCTTCAAAAAACGCGTGAAGGTATAAAATTTAAATTAATATTAAATACTCAAGTCTGCAATCCCTTGGAGTTTTGAAAAAATCTAACTTCTAAATCAACACAGTCAAAAGATGCGGTACGGTTGGTTATACGTTATACCTCACATTTTGACACCCGTAAGAGAACAAAAGCCTAGGGTAGCGGTTACCTAGAAATGAAATTCGGCAAGAAGCAGTCTTGTAGCATAAGTAAAGGGAAAAGTCAAGAATCAAGAATCAAGAATAATTTATTTGTTTTGAATAGGGTACATCATAAGGTTACAAACCTATATTGACTATTCAATAGCATACAAATATATCAACAAACAACAAATAAGTCAGAGTCAAGTCGCCTCCAAACAATTTAAGTTATTAATCAAATTTATACACGCATACATACCTTTTTGAAAAAAACGTCAGTTATGTCAGTTATTAATTATTAGGTAATGTCAACTTTACAATCTAGATATTCATTAACTGAGCCAGTTAAATAGTTTATTTTTAAATAAATTTAATGATAGTTCAGTCAATGAATGCGTCTGAAAACTGAGTCTGAAAACTGTTTTGTAGTCATCACAAAAAATAAAGCCTTTATTTAACAAACTTAGTAGAAACAGTTAAAATCTTCAAGACTTATTCCCGTTAGGGATGAACAATAGTGCTACAAGTTTGTACGGAACCCTCGGTGAGCAAATCCAACTTGCACTTTTCTGGTTTTTTATTATTCACGTTTTTTTATGTCACGTTCACGTAAGCATTTTGTCCTATGACAGACTGTCACAGACATCCTCTTAATAGCTAACTGAATTAATTAATTAAGTTTGATCAGTATTAATAACACCTAATATCATTGAAAGGGTTTTTGGATAAATTAATTTCATCGGAACTAATAATTAATTGCCGTGATTGTCAATATGTCACACGCGGTCCACAATTTCAGCACGCTTATGTAAAAATCCATGAAGCGTAAATTATTTTGCGGTGGCAACACATGCATGCCTGTATTGCCCGCACATTCATACTATTATAAAAAGAGGTAAAGTTTGTTTGGATGTAGAAGATAATCTTCGGAACCACTCATTTGATCTTCGAATTCTTAAATCGATTTATAGTAAACCTTCTGAATAGACATAGGCTACTTTCTATCTCAAAATAAATGCACATTTCCCGAAGGATACGAGATAGATGTCAATATGAAAGGCGCTGATTACACTACGTGTCGCTGTTCAGTTTAAAAAAATGTTAAATTAATATGTAGTATATAATATAATTGTTAATTAATAACTAGTATAATAACTATTATTGTTAATGATTAATAAACAATAATATTATATACTACATAGCACGTAAAACTAATGGCCGATAGGGCAGAAAAGTTCTAATGAAGGCCACGTACCGGCAAGCGCAGCATAGGACGTCCATCCACAAGGCGGACAGACGACCTGGTAAAGTTTGAAGGAAGCAGCTGGATGCAGGCCGCTTCCAACCGGCCAATCTGAAAGTCACTGGGGGAGGCGTATGTTCAGGAGTGGACGTCCTATGGCTAAAATGATGATGATGATAATGATTTACTACGTACCCGTAATTGACGCAGGTAAAGTCGCGAGCTACAGCATACAGTTGTACGCCAATAAGTCTATTTTGTTTTGTTTCAGATTCATTTAGATAACCGTATTTTACGAATAAATGTTGATACAAACATAGCGATGACCCGACTGGTGTAGTTGCAGGGTAATTCGCCTTAAACACCAAGGTTCCCAGAATCCCCCGATTCAGAACCTTTCGGTAACAAATTGTCGACCGGAAAACCACGTGACACTATATGATATAACACATCTGACATGTGACATGATTCACTGGTTAACTTGAAATCAGAACGTTCTAAATCGGAGGCCGGGTTTGATTCCTGGTTCGAGTAAACCAGAAACATTCTTTTCTAAATTGACTCGAGTCGGGGAGTGCTGGGACATGCTCATAAAAAATACATTGTCTTGTACTTCGTAGTACAAGGATGTTAATTCCTTACTTGGAAAAGGGTTTTTATAGATATACGGAATATTTTAATTTGCGACATTAATTTACAATTTAATTTTAATATAATTGACGTTTACCATAATTGACCATTTTAAATGACTGATTTAATGTAATTTGATAATTTAATTTTGTGTACACATGTATTTTTTATATTTTGTTACCTTTTTAACTGTGTTTTTGGCAAATAAACATTTGAATTTGAATTTACTTCGAGACATAACAGTTTTTATGTTGTTTGGCGCATATGTATTTATAGCATGGACTTTTAAATGTGTTTCACAGAATTGTAAAAGTTAAAACAACAACATATTTAATTATTGAGAAAAAACATTTTCTATGTTTACAGCTTACGCACTACAATCACCTTAACTTGTTTATTGAAATACGCAAACGTAACGTAACTCTAAATTGATTCAGCTGCTCAAACAACAACAACTCTCAAATTGTTGTCTTTCTGTAAAAACATTTGTATGGTGTGCAATAAAGAGTATTTACAATATCTATTTAACTCTATACGGGATCAACATCAGAAAAAAAATTCCTATAGATACAAATGATGTCACGTTACTAAGATGTTAAATAAGGATAGAAATAACTAATAGAAAGAAGGAACTTTTTTTAAGGATTTGATTTTGGTACCTTATAAAAAGTCCCACAATCAGTTGTGGTGCTAAAATAGGTGAAACAACTTTTTGGGGCTGACCCCAAGAGGTTTTGCGTTTTCGGAGGTGCACGTTGTATATACTTATATTAACTATGGCGCAAATGTGGATCAAAAATGTTGTTGACCGCATTATTCCTTTGTACAAATGTCCAAAGTTATGTAATTGTTTAGCGGAAAAGATATTGTTTTGTTGACTTGTTGATATTTTAATTAAAATTATAAAAGGGAAATCATTTAAAATTAATGAGGCTTAACACAATGTAAGCAGCGATTACGATAAATCTGCAGGCGGCCTAATTACGTTTATCTCCGTTATTCCATCGGCCCTCAAATATCTTTTTAGGTGAACTCAGCCTGGTGTTATAATTCTAAACAATTTGCCAACGTCGGGGTTCGCAGATTGCCCGTCGGTAAGTGCCCATCGGGGCTATTACGTGCCTCCCATCGCAAGCAGTCGAGCGATAATCGCTGTCAAACTTGCTACATTCTTCAGCAATACGGACGAACTTGGTCAAACTTGACAGGGATTTAGAAACGGTCGCCTTACGTAATACAGGTGCCGAGTTATCTCGGTATCGCAGTGAATCGGCTCTCACGAAAATTGACTATTTCCCTTCACACAAGCGAAGTGGCTTATATCCGATTCGAGTTTCCTGAAAACAATCTAATTACTTGTAAAACAACGACATTTCCTTCCTATATTTCTCGTTAATGTGCCATCTTTGCAATTCCGCTAAACGTGCTGGCATCCCAGAGTATATAAGGTCCTCATGAGAATTCATTAAGGGCTTAGTAGGGACACTTCTTTTTCATTATGAGGCAGTACGTTACCTTGGATGAGCCAAATGAACGATAGATCATGTAAGATCGTAAGAATACTTAGACAAATAAATCAAATACCGAAAACGGTGTTTCTTATGTATGACCCACAAAAATTTAATTAGAACATCAAGATGTCCTGTTCTGATGGGTTACTCATGACGTGCTAAGTTAAAACTTCTGAAACTATGAACCCACTAAGGTAGGATGTATGCATATTCATCCCTAAAGTGGTTTGTATTATACTTGGAATTTCCAAAAATCGGTACCTTGTTTATTACATAAAAACAACGAATGTCAGGCATTACGTAAAGTCATACAAGGGAGGAAAACAGGACATTAAAGTTAATATGGGGTAAAAACGATATAGCTATCATTTTCGAGGTTTCCCGGGGTGCTGATTATGAAAATTACATTCATTTACTAAGCCAAGATGGCGGTTATGAATATTTTTAGATTATTAATGTAGGTGTTAGATTTGAGAGTTTTTGGGATGTAAAATGCAAAAACATCATTACGTTTAAAAGCAGAGTTGTTAGTAATCCTAGCATTATTGAAAATTAATCTTATAAAGACTGAATTCTTTCGATAATAACGTTTTTGAGGTACATGGTATTTGTTTTAATTTTGCAAGCACAAAATCCGACTGATACTCGAAAATTCATTGAGTATGTTTGACGTTCGGAAACAGTAAACACTCGTAGGCCGGCTAGTTCAAATTTAACTGGGGCTTATATATTATTCACAAACGACCAACCTTTTTAACCGCAACTTGTTTGCCATTTAAGAAAAATAAACTTCGTTTCCGCATTTTAACAGATTTTATGTAGTAACTAGTTTTTAAGATTTCTGTAAGAGTGATTATAACGACACATTTTTTTTTATCAATGATTGACTATAATTCGAATTTACATTCAATTATTTTTGCATTATTATGTGTCGATATTTAAAATTAATTTTTATTTAATAATTGTAATCAAATATTAATATCTTACACATGTACAACATAGTTCTTAGTAGAGTTAATGATCACAACCACTTTAAAACAATTGCCTGTAAAATGTTTCTGGAGGAGAAAATATTATATTTATGATATATATGATATAATATTATGATCAGATTACATTATTTTGTCTTAAACCCTACTCTGCAGAAGTATAGGGATATGATATGAATAAAAAGAAGATTTCAAAAAGCTGTTCTTGTAAAAGTATTAACGTAAATCTTTTCTAATCCCCAAAATTATGTAGGTATATGTGATAAAATAAATTAAATTTTAAAATTACATCGATGTTGATTTGAAATTATTGTTGTATTTTTCGCATACTTTAACTTAAAGTTAAGAGAAAATTTAAGTGATAATGAAAAGTGTCCTAAATAATAAAAAAAATGTGCAGCCTAAGTAAAAAAAAAAAGTAAAAATCTTCCAATTTTTTAAATGTTATTACGAAAACATAATACACCTTTTAAATCTAGTTTTAAAATGTACTTTTCCATGACTAATTAGTAAAAAAAACATTTTTTTTAAAACACGACTGCCGTTAATGAAATTGAACTAAAATGTTAAGAATAAATTTAAAATACAGTAGAATTTTTTTTACAGTCGGAGGACTTAAACAACCATTCAATTACACTTTACACTAAATTAATATATTTTTATAATTTTTTTGTAAACTTACCAAACTAAATACAAAACACTTATTATCACAATGCCTGCTTTGTTAATATATAGCTTTAAATCTGTTCAGTATAATGAGCCACAAAATAATTTAATTGAGCTAATGATTCTGTAGATCTTCGTCTGTTGTCAATTGAACCTCCAATAACGAATTAGGATATTTTTTTGAAATGCTTTGGTCGTATACATTTGAATAATACTTCGACTGTAAAAAAGGAAAATTTTACTTTTAAAATGACAACTCTGATAATCGACCTTCGAATCAAGAATACTTGATCGAAGTCTACGACTTATTATTTAAAGGGGCTTTTGCTTAGGAGTAGGTTGAAAGAGATTGACAAATTTACAAATTAAATTTTATTTTTAATAAGGAAAAAAATGACAACATCTACCTACATCTATTCTTGTTTTAATTCCAAAACATAAACGGATGTGAGAAAAGTGCGATTTCGAGATACTACAGCTCCTGCAGATCTGGGTGTAAGCGGCTTACAGTGTCGTCTTCAGGTCGCGATCCGGAAGCTACTCCTGAATCAACTTGTAACATCATTATTATTTCTTTGTCGGCATAAAAATTTAATCTTGGCAGTTGAAGTTTTCTATCTTTTGTTTCTATCTTTTAGTTGTATTTTACTGGGACTCGCTGTGGATGGAAGCAAACACAAGATTCAATAGTTATTTCAATTATGTAATTTACTGTTGGCTTTTTTTTTTGCAGTCTGCACCTACATATAGCATTTTTTCTGTATAGATCTTGAACAATACCTTGCTCTATGTCCTTGATTAATTATAAGTTTGTACTAGGATCGGGGTTTAAAAATAACACTAAAGATTCAAAGTAATCAAGAGCAATCATTTATTATCCATACAATACATCATACATTATAAAAAACCAAATACTACCGCGATGTAAAGACGTACACCGCCATCTCTTGGTAGCAAAAATAACTAATTTAGCACAAAGGTATAATTTGACGCTGCGAAAATTAATGGACTGTACAGATCTCAAACTTGTTAAAGTTAAGAATACCTACTATAATAAGTGATTTTTAATTACTCTGAATTATAATGTCTCATATTAGTCTAAAAAAAATGTGTGCTGTCTTACTATAATGTATAGAAAAGATGTTTTTTTCTCGATTAATATAGTTAGTAATTAAAATTTGGCTAGTAAAAGTCTTCTTGTGTAGGTATAATATTATGTGCGATACTATAAATGGGACACACAGTATGTTTGAGCCTTATCATGTGTCGTTCACGCGTTGCAAAAAGTAATAGTAGCAAATTCGGACTTCACACGAGTGGTGGTTAATCCATAGGTTTCATTTTTTGGCCGTCAGGAAAAACGTACTTTTGTTGCACTGCAGTTTGTCTGCAATTAGAAATCTAACTTTTGCACTCATACTTAACATCATATCTCAGAGACACTTGTGTAGTCGAAGTGAATTGAATAATATCACTTGCTCATAAAAATACTATTTCCGCTTGCCTTTAATTACGTCAGTAGTGTCATTTGTGATTATTTGAATTTGGAAGTGTCTTACAATAAGCCTTAGCGAATTATTATTTAAATGGGATATGTCATCACAAGTCGTAATTAAAGCACTTCCTTGGTCCCCTTTACAAAATATGTAGTCTTGTCTTGCCTTTGTCTGTCAATTCTATTGTAAATTTCCTTATTCAACTTTAGTGATTACCTAAATTTTCCTTTAATTTCAATTAATGCGGTGACGGTTCAGAGGTTGAAGACTGGCTTCACATTCTAGAGTCGCGATTTCGACTGGCAGCACGTCCCTCTGGGTTTTTTGGAATAAAAGTACCCACGAATGTATACTACTTTTTCGGAAGTGAAGGAAAACATCGTCAGGAACTCAGGATATTCAGATATTTTAACTGGATGCATTATTGTATTCCTAATAATCTGTTTCTTCTGTTCAAGGTTTACGGAGGGCAGATAGCAATCGCTCTGAATGTATAAACTGATTTGAAACGGTTTAACCCGTTACCCTTACGTACGTACCCGTTACGACCCAAGTTACGAGGAAGAAGAAATTGCTTCGAATTCAATAACCCCAAAAGTCAAATTATAACTCCAAACGGAAAAGCGAGTTCGACCCCCGGACAGCTACGTTTTGTAACCGTGCCCGCATCCATTTGCCTTATCCCCGGGGGCCTTTTCGGGAACTGTCGAATAGTGAATCGGTTTCGATTAATTTCCTTTTCCTGGAACGTTTTAAAGTTCCGAAGGCATCTCTGACAACACTTGTAATTGTTTGGTTGTTGGTACAACAACAACGCACAGTTCAGCTCGGTCAGATCATTTTATTGTTACGATCGAAAATAAGGTACATTATTTAATCAAACCTTGAATTATTAATTAGTATTAATGCTTCGGTAATAAAACAAAATAGTCTTATTACGTACGAGTAGCTTGTATATTCAATTAATTTAGCGTAATCAGTTTATACTCTATCAAAATTTCAACCTTGAAGTAAACATCTTGAAGTATCTTATATTTACTTGAATTACCCAAAGGAGCTTTCGACGAGCTAGGCCATTGACTTTGTGGTAATATCTTCATTTACAGGACGATGGCACAAATAGAAATGATACAGTAGGGTTGGTATTACTCTTTGCATGTCATGTACCCCGTTCTATAGGTTACTTTAATTAAAACGTCTAGACATCATTTGTCGTAACGTTATTTTGAATATTCGTTTTCCAGTAAATTATGACTCTAATCAATTTAGTAAATATATTTTTTGAGAACAATAATAAAGTCTTCTAACAATCTCTCAAATTTTATAGCCCTAGCCCTAAACTAAGCAAAACTTTTAAAATGGTAACTACCTATATATAACGGCTAAACATACTTAAACGCATTCGATAAGCACCCATCACTTACCTACTCGCTAACACAAAATACGCTCGTGCTCATCATTTCAACATTTACCTCTTGAGGGACCGCATGGCCGTTTAGTCCGGAGCTTGAACTACTAGCTCAAACGGTCGTCCTTAAGAGTTGGATCGACTGATATCAACCGCGGAGACCCTTGCGATCTCTGCACTAATCAGGCTGACAACTCAGTTGAAAATTTTCGCGTGTGTGTGGCTATCATGTCCGTAGTCTTAAGGTTAAAGTTCCCGCTTCCTTACAAAAAAATATCGGTGAGTACTAATTGGTAAAACAATTATCCTGACTTCAACGGGACCGAGAATGTTTTAGCAATGCCACTTTTGATCGCCTTCTGTCAAATCTTACAATACTTATCATTTGAAAACCAGAAGTTAAATCATAAACATATCTGTTTAATTACCATAGGGCAAAATTAATCCATGACTTCACAAACTTATTAATATCTTAAAAACAAGTAATTTAATGCACCATTCAGTCATCAGTCTGAAGTTGTAGTTTTTTAATATAAGGATGGTATTCTTAGTCGTAATCAATGAACACAAATGGGCTTACTGTATGTAGATATCTTTATTGTGGCGGTAGTATCATAATAATTAACATTGAGAAATCACCGCTTGCAGTTTACTGAGGACCTAGTATTAGAGGGATTACTTATTTACTGGAGTTATGGAAATTGCCGTTAGTTACGGTGAGATCGCTTCGCTACCCACTGGGTTGCTTCGTGACGGTAATTGAAATAATGCTTGGTTTAATATTAAAATTAAACATTGTAACCTGTTAAACATATTGAGCGTCATCATATTTTTCTTTCTTTAATTATACAAAGCTTCTAAAAAGATCCTTCTTTAGATTCACTTTGAAGTTTGATTTGTAGGGTCACCCACCAAAAATATTTTTGAACTAAGGCAAAAATTACTGAAATTGACATCCATAACGCGAAAGTAGATGCTCTTAAATAGCAAATGAATATTACACAAACCAAATACATAAGCAAGCGCTAAGTATAGCAAATATTTTAAATCAAAAAAAGCATTTATTTTTTTACATTATTATTATTTACATTTATTATTAATTTATGAAAGTAGCTGCAGGAAATCGAGTCTGATCTTTTGATTAATCTTTTTTTTTTTTCATTAAAAATGAAACCGGAAACCAAATTCTTAAAGATTGAGAGATATAAAATATTACCGCAGGTAGACACCTCTTTAAATTGAAAAAGAGTGTTTTTGGAACTAAATCGTTAAACAACAAAATTGGGTAACGTAATTGCCGCAGGGTTCTCCCTACAAATAAGGTAGTTGCAGTGGGCCTAGCTAGCTAAAACTTTTAGGATAAAGGCGTTTATGATAGCTTCACCGGGTAGATTGGTGAGTGAAGAAGGCACTTGGATTATGGGGCCCGGCAAGCGGGGCAGCAGATACATCAGGCTCGAGCCAAGCCTTACCCTGGTAGAAAAGAACATTTTTAGAACCACTTATAGATACTCTTAAGTACGTAGATACATGTCGATTAAAAAGAAGCTGGACATGAGTACACTGAACACATTTCTATTTTTCCAATATCACCCATTTAAAGTGTTAAGGGGCGGTTTCTACCCCGATCCCCATGGTGCGATTGAACAGCGTACCATATTCTAAAGCAAACATTGTATTGCTTTTTTTACAATAGCTCAAGATTAGAAATGAATCTCAATTTGGACACGCTTGTTTAAAATTATCCTCACGATTGAAGAGGTTATTTATCTGAATAGTACGTTGGGGAATTGAAGGCCTCTGATTTTATTAACTTTGAAAGCGATATTTGGACGTTCGGCAATTTACAGGTTATTGACTTTTATTTAAGGTTGCGTAGTAATAATTTACTTAGTATGATAATGGCTAGTATCTTAAAGACATTTGTGGCATATTCAAAATCTTTTCTTTTAAAATTAAGTAATAAAATACTAAATACTATTACGATTCGGATTAGGAATCATAGATCATACAGCAGTTTCAAGAAGTTTCTTATTTTCTCACCAAATAAAAATAAAAAACAAGTGTGGCACTGTCTTGTTTTTACAAAATCAGCGAGTGTCATGCGAGTACTGTACAGTTAGTACTCAAACGTACTTATGTAGGTACAATGTCTATTGATACGAAAAGGGCAATGTGGAAGTGCAGTGACGCACTGTACTGTTGGTTACTAGTTTTGAATATAATTCAAAGAGGCAATACCTACCTACCCTTATCAATATTTAAAAAAAAATGTAATATCTTCTCTTAATTTCATGGACTTGACATTAAATTCTCCACATAGTAACCTAGATGTAATATAAGGGACAATTGAATGTCGATTTGGTGTGTATGTAGTCTTTTAGTTAGATAATAAACCATTAATTAGTTGCGTGGTTTCTATTGTAAAGTCTTGTAATTTACTAAAAGATAATAATTTAGATTATTATTATCTTTTTATTTATTTAGTTATACTTTCTGGTTTGTTATGCGTATACTTTTTGCAAGGAATAAATCCCTCGTTGTAACTTTGAAATGGTTTGTTAAATGTAAACATTTACCATTTCAACCTTATTCTCCAATACCTAATTTTGTGAATTTGGTCTATTTATTAACTCAGCTAGTTAATGCGTTCAGGCAAATGCTCAAATACAATACACGCTTTAAAGAGCCTGAGGTTAAATTATCGATAATTAACAGCCTAAAACGGTTGTGTGCAGGTTCATACATGTATAAATTCAGGAATAATATTTTCTTTACATTCGAAAGTAGAGAACGCCACGTAGCATTCAGTCGTTCTTGTTTTTACATTCATTTTGTGCATCAAATATGTCTAGGAGGACGGCAGTATAACGTTGACACAAGCCGAACTTTTTAGGGAGATCGAGAAGTTCTATGGGCAGTCGTATACCTTAGAAGTAAATAATAATTACATTAATCATATAAAAAAATATTAAAAAACTGTTTTCCAAAATACTAAACGCGTTTACTTTGCCCTGCCCAACTTCATAATGATTTTGTTTAAGTACCTCTTTATAGTTAAGGTCAGTTCAAGTTATGTCTAAAAAGTTTTTTTAAACCGTATTTTAATTCCAAAAGTCAACATCCATTACGACAACACAGTCATGCTGTATTCCACATGTGACTTCAATCCCATTTAATGTTACGCATCTAAATTACAGTTTACTGGGCTTAACAACGACTAAATTTGAACACAAAAGCCGTTGCATTTGCAGCTGTAAATTCTTTAAGTGTATACCACACAATTTATATCCACGGTGGTAGCACGAATTTTATTTAACATCCAACTTGTCATGCTTCGGGTGCAGATAAATAAATAAATAAAAAATAAATTTTTAGCCCTAAACTAAACCGAACTGTACATGGCGACTAGTTAACGATAGATAGATGGCGTACGTATTCGTTTTTGGAATATTACTATTGAAATTTAGAACATCATCATCATTTCAGCCATAGGACGTCTATGAACATTTAGAACATGACTAGTTTAAATTAGTTATTATTATTTATTATTTAAAACTTTATTGCACAAACTTAAAAATGTACAACAGGTGGACTTAATGCCAAGGGCATTCTCTACCAGCCAACCTTTGGGTCATGCAGAAAGCAGGTAATGGGTGCGGTAAAGGTCCAAAATAAATTGTAATTGGTACTAAACAAACTATGATATTGCAAATTTAATTTAATAAAATACACATAGATTTTTAATAAATATTTGGTAAAAATAGACTGCCTTTTGAAAGAATGAATATTTTAGCATGTAACAATTAAGATACATGCACTTAAAGAGGTAGGCACAGTTACCTCTAAAATTAAGTACATGTGTTATTGATCTTAAAAACTCTGTAAACTGGTTATGTTTTTTAAGTTTCCTATTTAAGTCACAGGTAAATTAGTAGTTACATAAGTTGTATGCTGGTAAATCACTCCATTCATAGAACATGAACACCTCAGTTTTACCTTGAAAGTTAACCCAGGTTTAATAATATGCGTCACACACCCGCTTGACCCAGTGTCACTCAATATCATTATTTCACATTGGCGACTTTAATTATTCCACTTTTGGTCCCTGGGTCTGACAAGTTAGGGGCACTTTAGCGGGAGTAGAAAATTTGAGGTGAGAGGGTGTGACAGACGGCGTAGAATGGTACGGTAATTTACAATGGGATGGGTTCTTTCTCACTAAAAACTATTTTTAATGTAACTTTACATTCTTAACCTTTGAATAATGACACATAGATGATAGTTGGGTACCTATGGAGATTACAAAATTGAAGGAACAAAACAGTTTTGTGTGCAAACGTTTACACACAGACACGCAACTACTATAAAATAGTAGTTTTCCCCAAAACCGGGAAAAAATCGATAAAAGCAATGCCTACATCCAGATTGTCATGGGTTCGGATGTTACACTACATGGGTTACACTACGGAGATGTTAGGCTTGGGGAGCCCTCTGAGGCTACAATTTAGTTGCTTCAAATTTTTACGCGCTGATTAACTACTTATCTGTGTCATGAATATAAGTTTTTAACCCAGATAAATGTCTATACAGGGTGTTAGGTTAAACAAGAGATAAGCTTCTACAGGTTGTTCATCTCATAAATAAAAATAAATTTACCTTGGGGCATACTATTTAGAAACACATTATTTGATATCATAGTTTAAAAACTATAAAACACACTTGACTATGTATTAGTCTCGTTAAAACAGACCAAACGAGCCCAAAAACGAAGTGTTACTGGTAGCCTATAAAGAGTTGCACTATCTATCTCCTGGCTCTATCATCAGATCACTATGGTGACAAATAATTGTGTTGTTATCCAAATGATCGATTTTTTATCTTTATGATACAAAGTTTCAAATCCATACGTCATTTAGAAGTAGCTTTTAACATGGATTTGTTAACTACTTCCAAGACTTGTAACCAAACTTGTAACTATTAATGTATCTATATTCAGTTGCAAGTGAAACTGATAGCAGGTGTTAAAAAAGCTGCAAATTATTGTTTATCGACTTCACAATCGATCCCATTAGATAGTAAAAATTGTTTACATTTATTAGAATAATAACCAGTAGAAGTACTCGTAATAATGTACTTCGTTGAATCTAACACCCTGTATATATTAAAAAATAATTTATATATCGTGTATCGAGTGGTCGTTGTTTTGATTGGTTAGTCAAAGATTCTGTTAGACGGAATCATTAAGCAGATCACTGCACCCATAGATTCAAATGGTGGACACATCGTATCGGGTGGTCTAACTGCTGTCAAAAGATTATTCTATTATAAAGTTCTTGTTTTATTTAAGCCGATCACTGCACCCATAGATTCAAATGGTGGACACATCGTATTGGGTGGTCTAACTGCTGTCAAAAGATTATTCTTTTATAAAGCCCTTGTTTTATCTGCTTTGTTCGATGACTGTGAAATATTATTTTTGTTTCATGTTCAAAAAAAGATCATTCAAAATGATAATGCTTGGTTTTTTTTCCCAAAAAAAAAACCCTCTTTATGCACATATGCGTGTCGTCATGCGGGGGTGACTAAAGTTTTTGTTTTTTTTAAATGCTCCATAAAAACTAACGTGCTATGATGGTAATGAATGGAGCTGCTTCCATAGTAAAAATTAATGTAAATCAGCAGCCGATAATCTAGTTTTAAGAAGTATTTTATAGTTACACACAGTCAAAGTGGATTCCGCTTTACGGAATCCTGAAACTGATCATTACTAAGTCCTGCAGGTCGATCGAGGTCCCACACATCCTTCTGTAGGTTAGATACGTGTTCTCGTGTGGTCGAGCGGCTCTCAACGGCTTTCCATTTCCGCACCGCAGCTCCATTGTGCCTCGCTCGCTCGAAGAAATTAAGTTTGCCAGTGCCATTGCCGCCTACCTTTTATTGCTGGAACTAGCGCTTGCAAGAGCAAGTGGGGTTAATGAGGACGAAAAAATGTTATGCAGTTCTAGTTGTTTCTATGTCAAGTGACCACAAAACCAATTGCTTCACTATATTGCAGTTGCAAAATCATAATATTTTTGTGATATGACGATAATAATCTGTTTTGAAATTTTAACTTCATTTCGAAGGTGCAGGGCAGTGGAGCTGTCCACTCGTCTGCTCCTGACGTCTTAGGAAGATGGCGGCAACGGAACTAACAAAGTCAGGTAGATTAATGTTTTTGTTGGTATTTTGGTATTTAGCTACAGCAAAAAATATCGAGCTCAATGCAATGATGTTGATGGTGCCGGTAACTCGGTATTAGAACGACGTCGAACACGGCCGTAAATGTGTAATTACAGAATCGCACTGCTGGATTTCACGATGTCGAATACTCAAACCGATCAATTAGCAATAGGTCCGATAATACGTCCATAGGTCCAGTAGGTACTTACGCGTGTTCCTGTGTGGTCGAGCGGCTCTAAACGGCTTTCCATTTCCGTGCCGCAGTCCCATTGTGTCCCACTCTTTGGATAAAAATTAAGCGGAGTCGTTGCCGTACGCTTACTTTTGATTACTGGAATTAGCCTTTAACCTTGACGAACGTTTAATAATTACTATAATACTACTCATTTGACTGAAATGATCATTTGAATGACTTGAAATTATTATGTCAGAAAAATACATCTAAAGGTAAAAATAATCTCTGCTGCCCGATCTGGCGGCTTTGGTGTGTGTACCTTAACATTTAGGATTCTGTTTTTGTAAGTCTGTAGTCTGTTTTTGTATGCTTGCAAGAGTTTTAATGGTAAATTTACACTAAGCCTGCCAGTGACAAGGTGCCAATTACTGTCACAGTAGTGGCTCTGTGGCATGTCTAGCGCAAATATACTTTTCATTACGTTTCGTCGGCTTCGGAAATTTGCCATAATTTATAAATTTTAAAATCAGATCAGATTTGTAACCATTTTTATAAAAACCTATTTACTTAACTGATCATATCCTACTTTCTTTTGTTCCTTCCAACTTTGTTATACATTATTATTTCCCTAACTTTGAACTCTATTTGTGGCGAATGCATTTATTAAAGATAATCTTGCTCGTGCGAGTCATAATGAAAAAAAGGTTAAACTTTGTCGAGTCATATTATAATAATTGTTTATATGTATTTTTCACCACTGGATCAGCGTGGTAGATTGACGGTCCATACCACCCAAAATAAAATAAAAACAGTTAGGTGTCGTCCGAGACATAGACCTCGAAAACAATGGCTTGATGACTTAGACTATTTCCTCAAAGATTGGCAAGCCCTAACCACGACAAGGATACGTAGAGAGGTTTTAGCGAGGCGTTTATAACTGTAGGACTGAAAAGGCTATTAAAAAAGGTTCTCAGAATAAGCATACACAGGTCCTGAAAAAACTAACAAGCAAAACCTAGTGTTTTATAACAATTTTGAATTATGAGTGTCATTTATCTATAAAGATAAAAACAATTTTAGTTGCAGGTAGAATAAATACTTATTCGATTTCTAACTTATTGTACGCAGCCATAAAAACAGGATTTTTTCCCTTTTCTCCTCCTTATTGCTTCCACCTTAAACCCAAAGTAAATAGTAGCGATTGAATTTCACGCACCCTTTGAACGCGACATACGAGTCGACCGTTGTCAAAGGTCGCTTACAATCGAGTTACGATTGATGCACTGTGGTGAATCGAAATCGTTAGCGGATTTTTAGCATTCAATTCGGGTTTTGAAGCACACCAGTTAATAGTATAAACATCTGACAATCTACACTTCTCATCAGAAAAATCGAAACACTTACTTCCCTTTTTATGGTTTCTGTCCTAATTTATCACAAAAAGTTCATTCTATAAAAAAAATCACATGATTGTATTGCTGGTGAAAATTCTAAATTCTAAATTAGAATTTCATTTGTTTATCCTTTACATGAAATGATTCACTGTTTTGAGATAAATGTGTGTTTAGAGTTGGAGTACATTTCACATTTGAAAACTAAAAATTTGCGCTTATCTTAAAAACTTTTTGTGCTGTGTTCTGTATACTGTATGTGTAATGTGATTTTGGGACGTCTGAAAAAGCATTTTTTCTAAAACATGGATAGTTCGCCCGCAAAAGCCGCCCAAGTGGTGGCATTGCTGGATTCAGCAGTGTCAGCTGAGTCAGCGTGTTGTGGCTGAAAGATTGCATCTAAGCCTGTCATCTGTTCATAGAGTCTACAAACGCTATCGGGAGACTGGTTTGTTCACGCTCCGTTCAGGATCTGGCAGGAATCAGGTCACTTCTGAGCGAGATGATCAATTTATTGTAACAACTTCTTTACGAAATCGACGTCTTAATGCTTTTCATCTGCAGCAGCAGCTTCATGTTGTACGTAGGGTGGCTGTAAGTGACTCTACCATTAGAAGGAGGTTGAAGGAACGTGGACTGGTACCAAACAAATGGGCCGGAATTAACTGCAGACCATCAAGGAGCGCGTCTTAACTTTGCACGTGAGCACCTAAATTGGTCATACCTTCAGTGAAACAGAGTCCTCTTTACTGATGAGTGTAAAATTACGCTGTATGGTAACGACGGAAGGAACAAGGTCTACAGAAGAGATGGAGAATGCTTTGCACAATGCTGCATTGAAGAAAAAGTCAGCTATGGTGTCGGTTCGTGGACGGTTTAGGGAGGAATCAGCGCCGACGGTAAGACAGAGCTTGACTTTGTGTCTGGGCCACGTCTGCCTGCACTAAACAGCCATCGTTACATGGAACGGTGTCTTGAACCTCACGTGATGCCCTATGCACATTTTATTGGCAACGGTTTCATATTCATGCACGACAATGCTAGGGCTCACACCGCGAGTGTCGAACGAGATTATTTTACCGATGTCGGTATCTCCATTATGGAATAACCAGCCAGAAGCCCGGTCATGAATCTGATTAAACATCTATGGGATGAATTAAAGAGACGAATTCTTGCAAGAGATCCTGTCCCAGAAACACTTAGCCAGCTGCAAAATGCAATCCTTCATACTCCATACAGGGTAAAAATGACTTGTTAAACAAAATACGAAACCTATTAAAATGTAATTAGAATTTAGCACATTAACATTAGGATTTGAAAACCTCCTATTATTCACTATTAAACGACATTTGACACATAATATTCCTAAATATACAATTTTTTCTGATAAATCCATACAAAACATAAACTTGCAAGGTGTTTCGATTTTTCTGATGAGAAGTGTATTTCAACTCTATTTCAACTTACTATAATTATGTTCAAATTCTCATATCGTCGCTTTTCTGTCGAAGGGGCGTAACTGACATCAAGTGAAATGTTCACGGCAAGCGTTTTGCGGTTTCGCTGTCTACAGTTTCGTTCATAGTGTCAACAAATAAAACTGTATGTGAACAAAATAATTATTTTTATAAGCGTTATGGTAAGTTCTATCTGAAAACATAAGCTGTGTACTTTAAAAATGTCTATTTATTTTATAAAAAATGTTTAAAGCAGATACGCCACTTCCTTAGAATTTTGTTTTTACAATGTGGGTTTTACCTACCAGATACGGCTGTATTTATTTAAACACAATAATAAATAAAAGGCGTTTATTTGACAATCAATATTGTTTTAATATTCCTGGAAGCAATATAACATCAAGGTACATTCTTTATTATTATTAACAATATCAGAAAATCATTTTTCGTACGTAGATTTATTAATTAAGTTATTGTTTTTGTTTAAATTAATCAGTTCTATTATTATTACCAACATTGTTAAGGAACAGTCTCGTTAAAAGTTCTTCAAGAACTACTACTTTTGGCAACATAAAATTAACCTTTAAAAAAACAAAACGTCTAAACTCTATTGTATTAATCTCTAATCAATCAGTTCTAAATCAAAAAGATCCTTTATTTATCATTATTAACAAAATTGATAGGGAACTAGTAACAGTCTCGTTAAAAGTTCTCCAAGAACTACTACTTTTGGCAACATAAAATTAACCTTTAAAAAACAAAATGTCTTAACTCTATTTAACAATAAACAAATTAATCATAAAACAACAAAAATAAAAATAGTGTTCCCTTGTGTAACTTAAAACATATTATAAACATTTAGAAATAACATAAGCATTGCACTGAAATTGCACAAACATAATTATTTTGGAAGAGACTTGTAAAATCCAACGTGCTCTGGTAATCTAATTATAGGAGTATCACCAAGTGATAAGGAAATTAGATCCTCATACTTTTCTTTAGAGATTTTTGGGCAATTTATATTTAAAGAGCTAAGCTCTGATTGCAGAAAGTTGCCTCAGAGTGACTACATTTAAAAAAAAGAGTCGTAG
The DNA here is from genome assembly GCA_963576865.1 of Anania hortulata. Taxonomy (NCBI): domain Eukaryota; kingdom Metazoa; phylum Arthropoda; class Insecta; order Lepidoptera; family Crambidae; genus Anania; species Anania hortulata. The sequence continues at coordinate 12,123,647 of OY756396.1, read as the reverse complement.
GTTCACATTTTACCACAGAATACTCGGTCATGTCTGTCCAGTTAACTTTTTACCCAGAATTATCTGTTCGCAACGAGAGTAGCCTTAAATCTGTGGAAAGCTTTTTGAAATTTAGAAAATCTGAATGTTTAAGAGCTGTAACAAAATCTGGTTTCTTCCTTCTAGCAAGTTTAAATATTTGAATAAGTTGAGCTGGTGTGAAAATGTCTCCAGCTTATTTAATAGAGTAACCAATGGCACTGTGGGCAGAATCCCCTTCATTTTGACCATGATTGGGAACAGAAAAACGCAATTGAATTTCCTAAATGTTACTTGTATTATTAATCACATACATCAGAATTGCTGCTGTTATTGAGTAGCGATTCTGCCCACTGCATCCATCCGCAAACAAATATATTTTCTTTAAGCCTTTGTTATCACTCTGTTTTAGGAACATGTACAAAGCTGTAAAAATTTCAGACGTTCCTCTTTTGCTTTGTCCTTCGTGCCATGTAAAGCAGAAACAGTCTCCAGTTGTCATATCATATATTGTGAAGTTGTAAACAGACAAGGGTCGTTTATAAAATAATGCACTTTCATTGCTGATCGGTAAGTTAATAACTTGTTGCAAGTCAAAAGGTGCACATTTTATAATTTCAGGTGTCGTTTTTGATTCTATTTTACACTCAGTCCTCTTTTCACGAAATAATTTCTTTTCTGTCTGATGTTTTTCAAATTTCTCAAAAAGTTTAGACTTGGCTTCTTCGTTACTACTTTGATATGTCACGTGTAGACTGCACTGGTCCTTTTAAGGATGATGAAACAATAGTTTTTTTGGCCTAAAGACTCTTAAGTACGTAGAAAAGCTAGGCCTTTCTGGATGATCACTTAACTCTTCTAAAAACATGTCGTACTATTTTCGAACTGTTAAATATTGATGTAAATACTCCCGAGACGTACTTTTGCGGCAGTAATGGGACTCTACTCTTGGGAAACAGTCAATATGCTTTTCAACTAGTTCTCGTTGCTTTTGAACATTTTTCAATTTTGAAATATTTCAAGGCGATGTTCTTCGGTAAAATTTTGACAGTCTCTTTTTTGCTTCATGCAATGTTCCGTGTTGCAAGTTATGCCTAGTTTACGTTTAGTTACTACTCTACTAGAAGAGTTTTTGCCGTCTTGTGTTGTGTACTCTCGCCCTAGGTCTTTCATGAGTTTATTAAATAATTATTTGTCATATTTTCCTTTCTGTTTAACCCTACACCCTTCTAATGGAGCACCATCAACAAGGAACGATTTTGGAGTATCCATGATCTTTAAGTTTTGAAGAGAAGAGTCTTCTTGGTTGTCACAAGCTAAAGAAATGTTCTTTTCAGTAATTTCTGCAGAAATCAACAAGCTAGGAGAATTTACTGAAGGTATTTGGCGTTGAACGTAGTTTTCACATGAATCGTCATTAAAAAAATGGTCATAGCAATTTAAGATCATGCACATAATGCAAGCGGCAAAAACTAAGACGTACCTGTTTACGAAATATTCACGATCCAAATTCCGCTACAAAACACACGTTGATCTCAGTCGTCCGTCGACCGGCCACTGACTAGCGCTCGAGCAGGTGGCGTGATCTACAATACCCCCCTCCCACCCCTCTCGGACTATATTATTATTATTATGTTATTGGCAGGCAAGCAGTTGAAACAACTGATAACAGCCTGCATCTCGTTGTCATAGTTTAAGTTATCTTTTCCTCCAGATACTTATCTAATCTGTTCTTAAACTGGTTAGTAGTTAGTATTCAGTGAGTTATGAAACCTATTTCCTTAGGCATTACTTAGTATTTTTTATATTTCATCGTAACTGCAAAATACATTTTAACTCATAATAATAGTTCTTACTAAACGACGTATTTTCAGTTACGCTACTATCGACGACTTGATTATCTTGTCAGTATTGTACCGAAAAGACGTAAGTAACATACGCCACCTAGAGTAAATTATTTTTCGCAAATAAGCATATACGTCTCACCTAACATTTGTGTTATGTAGTGAATGGTTGAAGATACAAATACGTTCATTAGACAGATCGAAAGAGCTTCAAAAATACCCTATTGCAATGTTTTTAGTGCAGTTACGCCAGAACTGTCAGATACGTCCCTTCGACAGAAAAACGACGATATGAAAGGTTTTTTTTATTAACCCATCACAATTATTGCATGCAATACTTATTTTTCTTATTCATCTGTTAGTACATAGTTGTATGGTACAACCGTATATTTTGTTTATGTAGGTATGTGTAGAATTTCAATTAGGTCAAATGAACGCACTTCATTTAGGTACTTACTTTTTTCACTAGTTCACGTTTTAAATCTACACATGGCGGACGCGTTCTCATGATCAAATCATTAGCAATATCAGTAATCTAAGTTATCAAACAAAAACTCTATTCTCTTAACATCAGACTATCACTTAAACTATTTACTTTATTAATTATCAATCGTGTGTTCATAAACACGTTCAAGGTGATTCGTACAATAGTTTTAAATTAATTCTACCCTAGTGTATGTATAGACAACAGTTCGTCAACCTACCACAAAACGCCAAATTTTCTCAATTGATATTGATATCTACGTGTCGGACTTAAAGTTGAAAATCCTTTTAATGACCTGCTTTTGTCTGTACATACAAGTGCATAATCTCATGTATGTTCCACGATTTTTTTATTATTTTCGATTCGAGTTTTCTTTTTTAAAACCTTGACTCACTGTCCTGAATTTGAATAAATAACGACATTAACAATTAAAGAGTATGATTGACACCTGTGTGTGCATTTACGTTACTTAACTGCAATACTTATTTAAGTTCATGGCAGTAAATGGATGGAATTATTATGGTAATTGGTATTGTGTCGTACGTATGTCAATTAGTTAAGTGTTTCTTAGGTTAAAGTTATTAGTGACTATTGTTAAAGATCACTAAAATTCATTAAGAGTGTTTACTGTTAGTGATCATTATTTAGGCACCATAAGGTAAAATGTAATTTCTTTTTCGCGGATGGTTAAATACAACCACATAATATCATTATCATTTATGACCAAAACGGTCACTGTAACAAAGTGCCCGTAGATGAGTAAGTACGTTAACTGAGAAATGTAAGGTAGGTAGGCAAGTATATTTATTTAAATTGTACAATAGGCAAATAGTTATAATAGGCAAATAGCCTCATACACTTACTGTAAACCGATGTTCTGAACCTAGGATTTAATGTACACTAGGCTTAAGACGCACCTATGTAATATTTATCAAAATAAAGACCCTTTAAAATAAAAATAAAAAAGTAAATGGAACCGATCGATGAATTTTCTTTGGTTACTCACCTCCTTTTAGTCAGGGGGGTTTTAAAATTATATTTAATAATTTTTTAATTTTATTTAATTTAGTTGAATATTTGTATTATTTTGTAGGTAATTCTAATACTATTGCGCTATAAAAAGGTAAATTCCAGGGTAAGTTAAAATTAAAAAAAAAACTGATAGTGTTTCCAATACCTATAAGGGTAAGGGTGCATTATCTCTGGACTTTCGCTTGACACTATTTTTATGAGATCTTGTATACATTGTAAGATGTTTTAAACATAGTGTCAAGCGCTAACATATGATTAAGTTTAAGAGACATTTCTCTGATCTCAGTCAAAGCGTTCTTCACCCACAACTACATCTTCACAGCTAAAATGAAATATAACTACAATAGTAATGTGACAGATAAAATGATAGCTTAGCATAAATCCACAGGGTTATTTGCATAATAAAGTAGATTGAAGCTAAAGCGCACACGTGGGATACATCTTTCTTCCAGACGGAGGACGATTTGATTGCGTCCGCACTTGATTTATCTAGCTCCCCGTTTTTAGTAGTCCGTAAACAAATTGCAAAAACGGAACACTATTGGATCGCAGTCTGACTGTAGATGGCATTACTTGCGAAGACTACTTTGACGATCGTCTTGGTCTGGTGATTCGCTCTCAGGACTAGCAAATCAAGCGGTCGTGGCTTCGAATTCCGCAGTGGGCAAGCGTTTGGTTTATGAGCAGGAGCAAATTGGTATTTGAGTCATATACGAGTATCATTTATTATATTTAAGTAGTTTTACCCGTTTCTCTGTCATTGTACAACCTCTGCTTATTTTTTTAAAAAATGGTGTGATGTTGGAAGAATTATTTTTAATTTCTAAAAAAATGCATTTGGGCTAAAAAATATACAAAAAAATTACGTAGTTAATAAGACAAAGTTTCCGGCAAGTAATTATTTTATTTAACTAATATATAACTGTTGGTACCGAACATAATTTACAAACTCACTTGACGATTTATATTAAATAGTACTCGCTACTTTTACAAGTTTTGCCTGACGTAGATTTAGTTTTGACGAGTATGAGGAAATCCAGATTTTAACTGACTTTTATAAATACGAAGTCAAAGTCAAAAGTCAAAGTCAAAAATCAGTTATTCAATTCAGGACAAAATTGCCACTTATGAACGTCAATAATAACATTATAGGCCCTTAGGGGGCCAGAACATGTCTCCTTATTTTTTGGGCCCTACTAGCGCTTCGAGACAAGACACAGACAATCTGGCAAGTGCTGAGAAGAAACGCCGGAACAAACTCAGTCACCACTAGCAAGTATAATAAAGTATTTTATTTAACGTTAAGATTTTCAGACTTCAATAAGTAGAAAAACAGTGTTAAGAGGTATACAAGGTTTACAAGGTTTTGGATTTTTTAATACTCTCTATGTCAAGATTTTGACATTAAATGGAGTGATACACAGACAGGATACACATCAGAAACTACAAATTCTGACTGCCTATTGTATACGAGACATACCTAAAGTTATCTTTCGAGGCTCTTCAGTAAAAATATTGTAAAAACCTATAGCGGATTTTGATAGTTACCACACCCTTCGGCACATGAATGTAACATAATGTTACGTAATATGGGTCCCGTTATTGGAATCCTACGCCTTTATTTGAATTTATTGGTGCAATGCTTCAATAGCGCTGTATTAGCTTATGCTGCTTCTCATTCCTGTTCGAGTATTTGCAGAACATCCCGCAGGCGTACATTGTGCTCTGATTGGTTCCCGGGCGAAGTTTATCGCATGTGTTCTGTCGCCAAATGTGTTTCAAATGAATATTTACTGCTATTAGGTAAGAGAAAAGTTGACTTTACTTTACTTAAATAGAAATAAAAGAACTACTTTAAAATTACCTTTTGTAGACCCTTGTTTTGTTATGCTTACACAACCGCAACCTTTGCTCCGTTAGGTTTGACTTTAACAACAATTTTAGTTTTAGTATTATGTCTGTCTGCGGTAAGCTGCTTTGTTTCACTCGAAACATTTCATTACTTTGACCGTTACACACAGATGCATATATTATTGTCATAGCATGCAATACAGTGAATGAATGAAGGTGCATTATAAATTTACAAGTAAAAACGAACTTACTAGTAGGTTGCCATGCGATTTCAATGCACTTAATATTTATGACGTGTGAATTTTTCATAAGTTTACACAATTCGATATTTTCCATCACCGTCTCGAACTGTTAGCATGACAAATATATTCTTTCGAGAACATCGACTTTACGCGGTGACTTTTGTCAAATCTGGTTTGATTTACGAGACGAAAACCGGGCTTAAAAATACAGGTGTATTTGTAAAGTGCTCGAAGTTTACATTTAATTCAAATAACGATGGAATGTTTTTAGAATTTTATTGTAACAGAGACGACTGTTGAACGAAAATAAAAACAGTTGCACCCATTCAGAAACGGAAATTGTCTTCATTTCCCACAATCCTGGTTGGCGCGTTCCTTTCTGATAAAAAGAAACCTTTGAGCGGTAGTTCTTTATGCTGCGAGTTCAAAGAACTCTCCTCAATTGCTACTCAGACGTTATGAAGTGTGAAAAAATACACAATCCCTTTGGTCGACACTCCGTTCATATCTTAATTTGATTTAAGTGCGCTCAAACTGTATTGCAGTTAAAGCGAAGTCTGTAAGAAATTTGAATAAACTTCGTAAACTAGAAAACTAATACTAGAATTTATTATAAATAATTTCGTTGATTTTTATTTTTATGATGAAAAAATATCGTATCTATGTTGGGTTCTATGTAGATTTCATTAGACCGTGATTTTGTTTGACACGTAGATTGACACATGAAAAATTTATTAAGATCTCCAATTAAATTCTTGATTTTAATTTTAGTACCATAATTTGCGTAATCTGATTATTTAACTAAAAAAAATCCTGGCCTTGGAACTCACAGTTACAATTTCAGAGTAACAGTCACAATGTCTACATATGAGACGTCTATCTATAAATATAAAATAAAGTCGGGTTAGTTACACTATTTGTCAAGAACGGCTAAACGGATTTTTACGATCTTTAGTTTGTTGAATTTGTCTTCGCCCCGAATAGCAGAATAACTAAAAAGCACAAAAAAAACGTATCAAGAGGCGGTACGAAGTTTGCCGGGAAAGCTAGTCCACATATCTATATATATAAAACAAAGTCGGGTTAGTTACACCATAACTCGGGAACGGCTGGACCGAGTTTTATAATATAAATATAATTATATAATTTATTATAATATAATAATATATAATATTATTATATATTTATAATATTGCGAATAACTATAAAAAACACTGAAATATTCACGAAAAAAAAATGTATGTATGGGCGGTACAAAGTTCGCCGGGACAGCCAGTAATTTAATAAAACAAAGAGATTTAGACAAATAAAAAAAGTAATATCAATTTTATTACCGTTTTTATTTTAGACTCTATACTTACAGACCTACAACAAACGTTGTAAAATATTGATTTTCAGAAAAAGACATCCACGTAGTTTGTAAGCGTTAGTCACCGCCTCACATAAGGGCTTTTCTATATCTCTTCAAATATACTTAGCAAGAAGTATAGAGCCGCTGTGGAGCGTCTAAGCTACAAACATTTTGAATCGCGACACAAACATTTGAATACGACGGCAGACAAATAAATATTTCAATGTTGAGTAGGGGCAAAGTGTAAGGCATTCATCGCCAGAGAGTGTCATTTAAATGTGATTCATGAAAATGTACTCACTCGTCTCCGGTGAAGTGGTGTAAGGAGTGTTACACACGTTTTCGGGCTGACAACTTGGGCCCTGAAAGGTAGCATAGGAATCATTCTTTTTATCGTCAAGTATCCATCCATCCATTTGTATGTTGTTGGGCTTCGATAACTTTGGGTCTTAAATCTAAAGGTCTTCATTTTATCGCGAATCATGATTTTTTTAACGTTTTGACGTATATTTTCTAGTTTTATATCTACACAAGTATTTAGCTTTTAAAAACAGATAATATTAGAAGAAACAATTTTTTTAAGTTTAGTAGGTTTATCTATTTACGTGGGTCACTTTTCATAGTAAAACCCCATTTTTTTTTCACGTTACTTAAAATTAGAAAGACTTTTTTAAACCATTTTATCCACGAAATTGGAGGTTTGGCCATTTTTGATGGTAAGTGTACAATTTTTTTTGCGTATTTTATTGTGTTATAGGTAAACATTTAACAAAAAACGCTATTCATGCTATTTTATTTCATTTTAATATTTTAAAAAATACAAAATAGTAGTCAAAATCTGACATCAGACAAAATCCGACCGACTTTACATAGTGTGCTGGTATTCTCTGCGTGTGATAGACATTTCTGTAGCAAATTTATCGGAGATAACGTTTTTCTAATTTGATTCAGAGCTTTACATTCAAAAATATACGATAAATCGTATTAATAGCAACGGCAGTCGCGCTTATACCGTTAGGGTATAATCCAAGATGGCGGACGAAAACCTTGAAAAGGATAATATTCTTAACAATTTCATAGCCTGACATGATGAGTTATAGAGATACAGGCAAAGAATTACTTACTTGCAGATAAATACAAGCCTAGTTAACAAACATGTACACGAATATATGACTACACGCCCAAAATTTATGGTGCAAGACAAAAACGCATACATAAACCCCTAAAACACACTTCTTTTCTGTTTTTGTAAAAACAATCAGTCGTTTAAAAAAGCACTACGTAACGTAAACTTTGACCACAGAAAAAGAAAAACATCGAGAAATTAATGTTTTTGGTTTTAAAGCATTCCAATTTCGTTGTTTCTATCCGAAGGTAACATTTCCTGCACTGGCAGCTCTAATTCATGTGTTTACTTCCTAACTTGGCAGATATGCACCGCCCAAGCTCTCTAAAAGCTTTTGTCCTAACACACTGGTTATTTTCTTGAGCCGTTCGCGTTCTTTCGGAATGCATATTTTATTTGGACATACCTGGCTGAAACTTACTGCTTTGCCGACTTCGGCGCTAGTAGTTCTGAATATAGCTCGGTTAGACTCTTTTTTATTTACTCTTTTACGAGCCAGCGAATTCTCGATGGTACAGAAACATTTGTAATTTAAAAATAAGTTTACTACAAAACATTTTATATTTTCTTTTGTAACTAGCCTTTTTATCACTTGTGACTAATTAACTTAGTAGCTATGTTATTATAAATATTTTAAACTTACTCGTTGCATTTTTATGACTAACACAACACTATACAACACCTAACTCCTATGAGACCCATCTAGTGCATACCTTTGTCTTAGTTATACATGGTGTTAGGTTATCTTAATATATACAAGAAGAACTGGCTGACTGACTGGCTGACATATCAAGGCACAGCCCAAACCCTGGTGCTAGAGATTCCAAATTTGGCACGTAGATTTCTTATAAGGTCTAGGGATGCACTAAAAATATTTTTTCAAAATTCACACCCTAAAGGGCTGAAATGGGGGTCCAAAGTTTGTATGGGGAAACAAGATTAGTTAGACTATTTTACACAACAATAAATAAATAAACAAGTGTTTCAGGTTTTTTGAAAAGTGAAACCCTAAATGGGAATAAGGGATGGAGGATCCACCACGTTGAATGTAAAATACCATCTCCCCTATTGGGGTGCGATGCGGTTAAAATGTCTAAATATCAATATGGGTCGTTTTTCTATTTTTTTGGGACGTTAATTACGATTATAAAAAAACTGTCAATTTTTAGTGATAAATCCTAATCTAACTGCTGAACACTTTTTTTAAATTCGTCTTTTAATTTGCCATCCCGATCGTAGACAATCGGTACCTAGGCGAGTGCGGGCGGCGCAGCGGGATGGGGGAGTAGTCATCATAGCACTCTGTCTGTCTGTTAAGTTTTCACGCCAAAGCCACTAAACCATTTTTAATTATTTTTAGTATAGAGCTTGATGGGATCTTGGAAATGGGACATAGGCTACTTTTTATCGTGAAAGCTGAACCGATTTTGATGAACTTTGGTACGGGAAAAGCTTGAACCCTAAGAAAGGACATAGCCTACAATTTTTTTTCTATCTCCTAAGCAAGCAAAATAGGATGCGACAAACCATATTCCACGCGAGCGAAGCCGCGGCTGCGCTATAGTGACCCTATAATAACCTAAACAGGTTTGTGCTAACATAATATGCAGAAATTGTTTTAAGACTATTTCAATATATTACGTAGGTCACACTATAAGTTTTGCGTAACTTAAGAAAACAACATGTTATAACCAAAATATTATGTTTATTGCTTTTCAAAATACTCTCCTTTACATTTAAAAATTTTTTCATGCGATCGAACCATTTTTTAAAACTGATCTGAAGGCATGTTTTCTACGTGCTGATTGAACGCTATCACTGCCTCTTCGGAGTTGGTAAAAGTAAAACCTCTCATCAAATCTTTGATTTTAAGGAAAATACAGAAATCACAGGGTGCTAGGTCGGGGCTATGCGCAGGATGGGTGACGAGTTGTACTTTTTCGGAAGGTAAAAATGACTTTGTTTTGTTGGCCGTGTGTAAAGAAGCGTTGTCATGATGTAGGAGAACGCGGCTTTTGGGTTGTCTTTTGCGAACTTTTTCTAACACCCTGGGTAAACAAATGGTAGAATACCACTTGGCATGAACATTCTTTCAAGTGCAATTGTACAGATGGGACCCGTAGCTAAGAAAAAAAACGCGATAATTTTTTTACCAACGTTTCTCGCCTGCCTCACTTTTGTTGGCCTGTTCTCATTTTCAAACACCCAATCACTTGCTTGCTGTTTTTTTTCGGGTTCAAAACAATAAATCAACGTTTCGCCTTCTGTGACAATGTCATAAACAGCATTAGAATGTCCGTGTTCGTACTTCAGCAGCATCTGTGAGCACCATTCCACGCGAGCCCGCTTCTGCTCCGCTGTCAGTTCATGAGGGATCCAACGACAGCAAAGTTTCCGAACTTTCAATTCTTCGTTTAACATTTTCTGAATTTGGCTCATACCAATCCCCAATAGTCCTCGAATTGTCTCATAGGTAATCCGCGGCTTTTCTTCAATTAGCCGCTTAACAGTAGCCACATTATTTTTGTTGACGGCAGGTGAAGGCCGCCCTTCACGAAATGCGTCATGTAAATAAACTCGACCTTTCTCAAATTTAGCAAACCATCGCCTCACGGTGCTCAAACAAGGTGCTTCTCTCCCAAAAGCATTTTGAAGATGAGCGGCACAGTCTTGCGGAGAGAGAGAACTTTTAAAATCATAAAAAATCATCGCTCTAAAATCTTTTCGACTTAATTCCATTTTCGTTGCGTACGTAGAACTTTGATGTGTGATAAAAAACAATTGACAAATCATTTCCCGCCATTGTTTTTTTTATTACTAAGAAGGTTGCAACGTTTAAAAAAATATAACATTTGAAATTCAAGCTATTCGATTAGCTAGAAGTGCAAAACTTTTAGTGTGCATGGGGCACGAGTAAATATAAATATTATGGCGATGTAAAAAATTTGGTATCGTCATTTAAAAAAAAGATTTTTATTCAAAACTGGTTGTAGGTAAGTTATTGAGTTTAGTGTGGAAATGAAAATTTGCTGATTGATAACATATAATTTCTTACTATAAAACATGTATATGTTAGCACATTCCCTTTTCGGCTCTATATGCAGGGTCATAAGCTAACATCTTGTATAAGTAATCAAATCTTAGAAGTATTTTTTAAATATATAATGTGTTATGTAATTGACGACCTCCGTAGCCGAGAGGCGAGCATACCGGACTTGGTGTCGCTATCACTGAGGTTTCGGGTTTGATTCCCGGTCGGGTATGCTCCGGGTCAATGTAGAAAAATAACTTTTCTATACTATCTCGGGTCTAGGTGTTGTGGTGCCGTCGTTGTTACTGATTTTTGTAACACAAGTGCTTTGGCTACTTACCACAGGATTAGAGCAATGTATGTGAGGTTATACAATATTTATTTATTATTTATTACTTACTTACTTCAAGATGTGACACTTCAGCTTTATCATCGGCCCTTGGAAGCCCACTGCCCACCCCCCTTAACCACACATAGGCCTCCCCGATAGACAGCCACAGCCGTGACAGCTGATGTGCTAATAATCTTAAAGTAAGACATCAACATCCTTGTGTTACGTAAAACCAGATATGAATTTTGCCAGGAGCATGTACCAGCACATCTAGACCTAAGCCAATTTAGAAGCGAGATAGTTCTACGAATTGCAAAGCTGAAGTGGCAGTGGCAGTGGGCAGGCCACATCGCTCGTAGAGCTGGCTCGCGTCCACGGACTAGAAGAAACAGCGTAGGCGGGCCTCCCACACGGTGGACTCACGACCAGGAGACGTATTTTTGAATCATGCGAATTCCAATCCGAACACGAAATCGTAAGATTCGCATGCGAATTCCTAAAATCACTATTTTTGAAAATTCATTCCGTGAATTCTGCAACGAGTGGTCCGACCCACTCGTTTTTCGTTTTCTACTAGTAGAAAGTACGGAAGAATGACATTGACAACTAAACATATGATTGACAGAGATTTGACATATTAACTTTTTATTTACGTTCGTTAATGAGTTTTTGCTTTATTGTTTATAATATTTTCTGCGTGAAACAAAAATAGTTACAAGATTTCAATTTAATAGCAACACTTATTTAGAGTGATTCAAAAATGCATAAAATCGGAAGCATTAGAAACCATTTTCATACACTAATTGTTTTCGTGTTCGAATTCAAGATTAATTTCTAATGCTTCAAAAATACGTCTCCAAGTCAAGGTTGCTGGGATGCGCTGGATGCTAATGGCCTAGAGCCGCTCGCTGTGGCGTTCAATAGAATAAGCCTATGTCCAGTTGTAGACTTTCAAAGACTGATGAAGATGATTACTGTAGGTAAAATAAATGTCTAATATAATATCCGAAGTCATTCTATGTATTTTTTGGATTACCCTTGCATATTTAAAAAAATAATAACCTTGTTTGTTTCCAATCCATCTAAATAAAAAGTGAAAAGGGAACATCTACGTTTTTTATTTATGTTACCGACACGTCCAGTGAAAAATGTTTAGTTCTTCTTATAGATTGCTCTTGTCCCAACACTGAGGAGGGTCGGGTCGATTATAAATCAAGTACTTCATTTGGAGTTGGAAAAGTACCCGGAAGTCATTCAACTCAGTTCTGTTTCGAGGATCAATCAAACTGCCTGTACTTTAAATTGGAAATGGAAGCAATCAGAATGTGTTGGATATTAGTTTTAATTTTTAAGAGAGAAGTTTTGTAATCGTTTGCTAGAATTTTAAAAAAAAGTAGGTATACTTATGGTAATTTAGCTTTACTTACAATATTTTAATCTGTGCAATATTTAAAAAAATAAACGCTATGGGTACTGAGTCAATTTAAAAAACGGTTTTTTATAAATTGGCTTGGGTCCTGGTGTGCTTTGGGTCAATATTCTACACAATATATCGTTTCAAATTTTTTTTCATGTATGAAATTTTAACCAAATTTTTCCACCAAAAACCTTTTCATGTAAAATGTTGCCAAGACGAGACCATATGACTCGCGCTGTCAAAAAGTTATCAGATCTCATGTAAAGCCAAGCTTCTAACAATACACGCCCTAACTCTACAAGGCCTAACTTCACAAACTCTACACCTTAAGTCAAAACATGTGGCTTGGCCATTTCGCTACATTCACATGAGCGTAAGGTGAAAAATTTATACACTGTTCATTACTTTTCTGTTATACACTCGTAGTAACGAAACGGCCAAGCTACGTATTTTGACGAACGTGTAGAGTTTGTGAAGTGAGGCCTTGTACAGTTAGGGGGTGTAGTGTTAGAAGCTTGGCTCTACATGCGATCTGATAACTTTTTGACAGTGCGAGTCATATGGTCTCGTCTTGGCAACATTTTACATGAAAACGTTTTTGGTGGGATTTCATTTATTTTTGTGAGCTGCTTGTAACACATTTTTTTTATCAAGATAAATCTTTTTTTTATTAATAAAAATCAATTTTCATATCAGATCAGACTAGCTAGCTCAAAATTGAGTTTTTCATACAAACTTCCATCCCCTAGCTTAAGGGGTTGGGGGATAAAAGTTAAAAGTTTTTTTTTTTTTTGGTGTACTAGCTTACATACCAAATTTTAGATTTCTAGGACATTAGGAAATACCCTAAGAATTTTGATGATCATCAGTGAGTCAGTGACGAAATCAGGGTTTTATATATATAAATCTAAAGTATAAGAGCTATGCAATTAAAACTTTATATATTTAATAAGTCCGCTATTGACCACATATCAACATATTGATGATTTTTACGCTAACATCCGTAAACGAACGGCTTCGATGCTTGCTAGGCCACGGGAGAGCGCCAACAGCATCCTGTTGGTTATCAAAGATAGGCCATCGTGTCGTGTCTTTAAGCACTGGATTGATACTGATCGCCATGGATCCAGGAACCGGTTTTTTGACTGGTACTACGAGTAACATAGATTTTAAGTATATTGTAACTAACACAGCACTGTATGGATCGTGATGGTCTGAAATAAACGTTTTATTATTATTATTACGAGTATATATATATAATATATAATAATTTTGTTAATCCAAACCCAAGTTATAAGGGTTCAAAAAAACGACGAAGCGCTTCGAGAAAAGGTAGGTAGTGCCCTTGCACTTCGCTTGTCTTGTTTTGGCAGATCACTCAACACTTATTTCATCGATTTGTTTTTCTTGAAGTTTCGATATAGTTGCATGAAGCTAGCTCACGTGACGATGTGTTTGTATTAGTTTTATTCGACGAACGCACAGACAGCAGAGTGACAGCAAACATATTATTCTGAAAATCATTTATTCAATTTAGGCCGCTTGTAAACCTCATCGACCCGTGAGAGAGCGCTCTAAGTAGGTATAGACATAGTTTATGGCTGGGGGTCTAAGTAGGTTTTATACTAGACCTCTTGCCTTGTGACATGGTAAGTAATTAACATGTAGGTACAGTTAACATAATGTTAAACTGTGACAAACCGAACTCTAAAAAACCGATGCAACAGAAATAAGAATGTTGCTTTATTATAATTTAATACTATAGATAAAAAACTTTAAACATGCTTATACTTGTAAATGACTTGGTAAATCGAATCAAATGTGACCAAAGTCAAAGGTAGTAGCCATTGTAGCGTTGACTAGTTTCACTTCCTACTGGCTCTATTATTAGAAGCCCAATTCGTAATTTAAAAGTAGTCGCAATTCAGGTTCGATCCGGTCTCAGTAATACTACTATCAAAAACGGTTTTCTCGTAAACTTTATTTGACATAAAATTGTCAAAACGTTCGTAACGCGACTGAAAATGGGATTTAAAAAACTAAATTTGATTTCTTCCATTCTTGTTTTACGAAAATACCGTTTATGATCATGGTACTGGGACCGGATCAATAATAAATTGCGACTACTGTTAAATTACGGGAATTAGGCCTCAGATCAGTTCGACGGTTCCAAATTATTGTATAGTCTGGATTGATTACATATTAAAAAGTTACAACTTTATATGACAATAAAAGTAGCTAGGTTTAAATCTACTTCCAAGATTTGATTTCTAAAATAGAAGTGAAACGATAAGCATGTTAAAACACAAATGAGATCCAGCTTAGTTTGAAATAATTAAGATGAACTATTTCAAGATAATATGTTTATCTAAGTTGAATTTGAGGTTTCAAGATTAGCTTTATGAAGTCTACCAAAACATCATCCGATTGCCTATTCAGTAGTCACAAATGGCATTAATTTGAATGTAAGTCGTATAATTGAGGCTGCTCAGGGAATAGTAAAAGAGGAAACGTTGCGGTTTTGGGATGGTGCTCAATCACAGAGGTAGCGATCGCGATTAACAGTCGTGTTAATGCACAAACTGCAAACAATAACAAGAAAATTTTAATTAGCAAGATAAATACCAATACTTTTTATTTACTATCTTTATTTGATTTATTTTACACTTTAATGTGATCGATTTCGTCAATATGTCGTCCCTCGTACATTATGCCCTTTCTAATAAAAGATAATCATTAAAATTAGACTTATGTTTTGTTACACATCAGGATTATTTTTAAAAGGGTAATGAACTCTGATGATTTTTATGATTAAATGAAAAAGTTGTTTTCATGGGATCGACTTTTGCTACGCAAGCTTTCTCTTTTATACAGCCTAGGGTAGGTAGGGTGAGTGATTAGACAAGAAAACCGCTTTTACAGGATGTTCTACCCTACTCATTAAAATGAAAAACTTTCACTATTGCAATAATATCATAATCGCGACAAAAATATATTTCCATATAAAATTTACATCGTCGGTACTGTATGGAGAATTTCATTATCATTATTTAGTATTCCGTGTTGCGATGTTGGCCTTATATTAAAAGCTGTTTACCTTAATTAGGCAAAACGTCATGTTAAAGTGATTCCCTCGTTAAACCTGTCACCCTGTATATTAAAGTTAGTATGTTAGTTTGGTTCTCTAATCTCCACAACCGCTTCTCTCGTTAACGTAATCGCCACATTCCCATGAAAAGATGCTTCGAAATGATGTGCACGCACAGAGCCGTTTGAAGTAAAGGGAGGCATTTTGGGAATTTAATTTGATTGTAGCTTTTGTCCTTTATAGTTCAAGAGGAAAACGAGATACTATTTCAGAAGGATATAAGATTGTAGGTTATACATACCTATATAAAAACTAGAAATAGACTTAGTAATCAGTAGTATATTTTATTCTTTACAATCTGAGCTGACGGTTTCGGTTGCAGTTAGAGCAGACCAATTTGTACGAGCTTAAATAAATAAACAGTTACATTGGATTTTTAACCTTATCCCAACGGAATAAGGTATGAAGTGTTTACAATTCATTGCTCGTGACTGTACGTCATATTATAAAATAAAAAATAAAGTTTTATTCAGTAACAAGTTTTTTACAAAAACAATTTGAGACTGGGACCTAACTAGTAAGTATAGGTATAATAACAATACTTGTGGCAGCGGGCCCTGCCTTTTCAGAACAACATACATATTAAGTTAGTAAAATGTACTTACTACATAAGTAATAGGAAGAACCCTGTCCTCTTTTATTTTTGAACCTCCACGTGTTAAAGAAATTCTCTGCCCAATTTTGAAATGATCTTAAACATAAAAGTAATATCCGGATTTTTCTGCACAGTGTTTAATTATCTAAAGTCTTCCTACACTTCTGATACAATAAAAGTAAAAATCCTACATATTTTAGATTTACACAAATTAATCATAGTAGACATAGAGTGTTTTACTTGTTCTGCGGTAGACGTATTGTTCGTAAGTTTGAAACTCATATCAAATGCCTAACCATTAACTCTATTATCAGTATTAATTTAACCTTGTTTTGTTTCTTCTGTATAGAGTTTGACTTAAAAACAATAACGCATAGTTAGGTACTGTTTAGAATTCATAATAAGGCCCAAACTATGTCTCATTTACAGAGCGTTTACTTCATTAAGTTCAAAAGTTAACGCTTTACTTTGATTGTATCACTATGAATGAATGAAATAACGCGTGGTTTAAAATAATTACTTTATGAGCCAGGTGCCATGAGGCCGATCTGTTCATTTGTGTCATTTGCTAATTATCGAGTTGTATTCAACTCACGTCATAATTATTCCAGCCCCTGAATTTCGGACTAATGAAAAGGTTTTAACTTATAAAGAGAAAGTTTGGCCGTGCTGCGGCGTGTCGATTGCTCTCTTTTTTAGAATTCCTCAGTAAAAATAGGAAAATCGCAAACATGTGTTGTAATAATTAATTAATAAAATAACTTTATGTATTAAGCACCAGGAAAGTTTACAAAAAAACTTAAAAGTACCTTAAGTTTAATTAAATAATCGTAAATATCGTGATCCCCTTTCACTGACTGATTTGCAAATCCACCAATTAACCATTCAACAGAGATCTACTTTAATTTTTTTCTTGGTAAAGCGAGCAAATGTTGCTATAAAATGACAAATTTAAAAGATGGTAGATTATAGTTTAACTGTTTAACAGGCATTTTAAGTTTATATTAACCAGTTCTTTCAACAACTTAGGCGATTAACACACGGCACCGCGCACCGCCGCGTCGGGCGGAGGCGGTAAAGCGGATTTCGTAGCGGTGCTCCGCGCGGTAAGGCGGTTTACTCGCCTGTCAGCGTGGATGGATTTAACGCGGTTTTGACCAGTTTGATCACACTGGCAAGAATAGACGCTTAAGTGGTGACAGCAATCTGGCTTTTATGGCGTAGAAAGAAAAAAATAAGAAGATATTGGGTTCGTCCATTTCTACGAAGCAGAAATCTTTAAATGGGACATTCATGTTATTCTATAAATGTTTGAGAAAACTCAAAGATAAATCACCATATTGTGTGCTTTGCATGTCCCAGATATCAGAGCGACTTTCAATTTATGAAATTAACTCTTCGACATCAAATTTTATTTTTTAATTGCAACGCGTCCCGCTCCTACGACACGATTATGCGGCACCCCTTGTGTGAGTCCGCGCGAAGGGGCGGTGGCGGCGAGAATAAAGGTCGACCGCGCGGTCGGGCGGTGCACGTGTGTTTGGTATCAACGGATTTAATAGAGGCCAATGCAACTTGAGATCCGCTTCACCGACTACCGCGGCGGTGCGCGGTACCGTGTGTTAATCGCCTTATTGATGATCATCATGTGTGTCCTTAAGGTCATACACCATAGAATTTGTCAGCACAAAGCTTTCTTATTGTCCTTCATGTAACTCGAGCCATCAGGACAGTCCTCAACACCGATGAAAATCTAAGGAATTACGTAAAACCGGGATAACGGAACCC
Source organism: Anania hortulata (assembly GCA_963576865.1). NCBI lineage: Eukaryota > Metazoa > Arthropoda > Insecta > Lepidoptera > Crambidae > Anania > Anania hortulata. The sequence goes on along the minus strand of OY756396.1, from coordinate 12,105,389 downwards.
CAAATTATATAAGTGGTTCAGCCTACACTTGACCAGATTTTTTCATTAGACTCAAAATTCATAAAGCGATTTCGAGTTGGGAATTACCAACGCCTAATTCAGTAAAATGAAAATGAGTTTGCGAAGGGGAATGAATTATTTTATCGCTATAATGCTGTGACGTGCTCAAAATGTTTGCTGAGTTATTGCTAATTGAAGTGGTATATTGAGCACTTTAGTATTGTAAATAAATGCGATTAAGTACTCAATAATAATACTTGTAGCTCAGTGGCTGCAGTCCTTTGGTGGTGATTATCAACTCATCAAGCAACTACTAAGTTAAAGGGGGAAAATTGATTACGATTATTTCTGAGCTTCAGAAGGTGCTCCTACATCCCTATATACTCTACAATGAGACCTATTATTATCTAGGCTTATTTTACTATTTTTAGAACAAGAAGAATCTCATTTTCTTTTTAAAATTAAAATTATAAGTAATTTATTTAGTAACATGACCACTTCCTTTATAACCGGCTTTGGTTAGCTTCACCTGTAACCAACTATGTAAAATTATAAAAGGCTATGGCAGAATAACATAGTTTGCGGGTCCTCTGCAATTGTACTGAGCCATAGACAATTTTGTCTCATAACATTAAGTTTCATACTATTCTGTTATATCTGTAATCTGCTTTGAGACAAAACCACATTATAATTTTTGATCAAATTTTGGAAGTCGAGTTTGACCTACTTCTAATTGTCGTATCGTAATTTGATATCATGCATCGAACCGATCTGATGGTGGAGCCATTAGGTTTTTTACTGTATTTAATACTCAATTCTGAAGTAACTCTAAAATTTAGTTCGTATATTATTTTGACCTGGTAAAGGTTGCATAAAGCCGCTGGACGCAGACCGCTTCCAACCAGCCAATCTGGAAATCACTGGGGAAGGCCTATGTTCAACAGTGGTTGTCCTGCGGCTGAAATGAATAGAATATAATAGAGTAAAAAACATTTATTTGGCACACATGAATAAAAAATAAAAATACATAACAATGAAGGATATCTGGTGTGTCAAAAAGGTTCCCACTCAGCATTTGTCGTGACAGTCACAGACTTATCACGACGCTGATTTTTGGCGGCGATTGAAATGATGATGATGATGATATTATTTAATTTATTATATTCTGTATTTAAAATTGTAGTTTTTAGGTTTTTAATCTTATATTATTTAAATTATTTAGAACAGTAATTCTTTGCTGCTGATAGATAAGTATTTTAATTTTACGATGAAAGCAGTACTCATCAGTGTTTGTTTAGACAAGTAATTTCCTTACTAGTTACTATCCCCAATTTACTCTGCATTGCAAGGTTACTGCAGTAAAGACGAACTAAAACAGCATACAACTTACACACTAAAAGCAAAAAGTCAAAATGTCACCGCTAAAACTTCAGTTCCGCTAGAGTACATTTTGTACGTAAACAATAGCGTTCGATGCGATTCCTTTATCCGGGTTCCGCTTCATAGGTAAATCAAATGTAGAGCGGGAGACGGACGATTTGTCCCCGCGTGGTGGAAGCATCAATCGCGGTTCGCGGGTTACCTGTGTGTATGTGAGTCGCGGATACACCGTGGAATCAGAATTTTAACAATCTGTCTAGACTAATTTAATTGGCTAACGTATCGACCAGCCTTCTGGGCACTATGTCGAGGTCTTTAGACGTTGATTTGAGCACATTTTTGACTTGTAAAACAATTTTGATCATTTTTTTATTTAGTTTTTATATTAACTAAATGTATAAACGTTTTTTTTAACAAATTAAATCTTTTAATACATAAACAAGGATATCTATCTTATCTTTTTCTTCATTAATCACTTATTAACAGTTTAAAAAAATGTAGATGAAAGGCATTTGGAAAAAAATATAAATTAAAATTCGATTATTTTTTCGATTACTTTACCAAAGAAATTTAGATAAGTTATATTACAGGTTGTTAGGTTGAGCCAGGTCATACTTCTACAGGTTGTTCTACTAAATTCGAATTACTACTAGACCAAAATGTTTGGAACAATTATTTTTTATCGATTTCACTATTGTTTCCGTAGTAAAGTTGATTATATTCATGAAAGAAACTACTTGTAGAAGTATGTCGCTAACACCCTGTAGATTTAAGTAATTCAGTAAGTATACCTAGTTTCGACTCTTACCGAACTAGGCCCTCGTGTCAGAACAATTCGATAACCAATTGTCAACTGATAAACCTATGTACTTTAACATTACCTAGTAATTTTTCAGATGTAATTTTGGGTCCGACCGTTAGGGTCCCATTCTGGTACGCACCTGGCCGCCACGCACCCACATTGAAAAAAAAGTTATTCCGGTACGCCCCCGACCGGGACGCCCCCAAAGTTTCTTTTTTTGCCATGATACTTAACTAACTACAGCCGAGTACAAAAATGAAATGAAATTAGGATCTCAATCATAAAAAATCTGATATCTATATAATATCTATCTATAGGTGTGCAGTCTACATAGTGGAGAGCGATCGCCTATACTTCTCTCTACATACAGTGCGTTGCTACCGGAATGGGACCCTAACGGCTACTCGAAAACCTGCGCTTTACAAACGCGGTCATGCCCGGACAGTTTTTAAATTAGACAATTCCAGAACAAGACTGCAACGCGTATGTGATGTTACCTACCGTATACTGTATACGGCTGTGTTGAGGTTATCAATATGTATTCCTGTTACACTGTTGCGTACTGCGTAGGCGTGGATTTGAAATAAATTGGACTACCGTTAATAATCACACATCGCTATCAATATTTTGTCGCTGCACCTTTGCATAGTTTGAGTCGAACTCAAGTTTTTATTTATAAAAAATAAAGAAGGAATTACAAATCACATTATACTCCTATCTACTATCTGATTAGAAATATGAAATGTTTAAAAAAAAAAATTGGACAACAGGCGGTAATTGGAATAAAAAAGATAACAATAAACATGGATAATTTTAGGCCTAGAGTGCTAACATATAAGTTTTATAAAATAATGTGTAGAAACAAAAAAACACTAAAATGATTACACCACAATACTCATATAATATTTGTTTTGATATCTAATATCAAATAGGAGGATCAATTTAATTTTTTCTACGAAAACATTGTGGTTACAATATAGTCCAGAGATAGAAACGGATCAACTATACGTATAGAATGGGGAATAAGTAATTCTAATAAAATAGTAAAGTTTCTTTAACCTGAAGTAATGATTAAATTCTATTAATACTAGCTTTTATATAAGTTTTTTACTATCCTATTTTTGCTTTAAGATGAATATACTAACTGGTTCAGCTACATTATCGTTAAAAAAACATTTCAATTTTAATTATGTACTTATAGGAGTTTGTCAGAAAAAAATGATCATTAGATAAGTTTCATTACGCATCAACCTTCGTAACTCATAATCAAGGAAAAATCCTCATTAGAAACAATTAACATTAAATAACAAAGATGGTTAATGTAATGTTGTTAAAACTTTCTGGGCTACATTATGCCAGTTCATAAGGTTGCCATTAAGCGGCTGGACTACAGACAAGATAGCTTAATAGATACCGCAAAAACCGTTGTTACCTTGTGTGTACCTTTATTTTTACTCGTTACCTAATGAAATCTCATTCTCTCACAAACTGAAAATAAAAATACTATCAGATAAAATTATATGTGACACGATGGTAATCATCATCATCATTTCCAGTGCTGAACATAGTCCTCCCCCAGTGAATTCCTGATGGGCCGGTTGTCAGCGGCCTGCATCCAACGGCTTCTTGGAACCTTTACCAGATCGTCTGTGGGTGGACGTCCAACGCTGCACTTGCTGGTACGTGACCTCAGTTTTAGAATCTTTCCGCCCCATCGGCCGTCAGTCCTACGTGCTATGTGCCTCACCTACTGCTACTTCAGCTTGCGTGCTATGGAAAGGGCTATGCTCGTTGTTTTTTTGCGAGATCGCATCAGGAATGAGGAGTTTCGTAAACAAACAAAAGTCGCTGACATTATATTACAGCATCAAGCATCACTATCAATAGGTATATGCCCTTCATGAATTAACCATAAATTTCACAAGATTACTAAAACGCAATTCATATAATGTGTTGTCTATGATGCTTAGTTATCTGCGGACTGGAGCCATAATTGTCTTGTTATTGCACTCATCAGGCCAAGCTGCGCACTTTAGTATTAGACGAGAAATACTCTCAATTTGTTGGCTTGATGATACTTTTAAAACTTTCCTGTTTTAGCCTGGACTTTTAATTTTCTATGCTAATAGTTCATTTGCGCCGTTGTCGTTTATTTGTTACAAATTCTTACCTTATTAATAATAACATAATTTAACTGTAAAATCGTTTATCTTTGGCTCAGTGAGTTTTCAATGTAGATTACTGTCTTATGAATTAAATTGAATTTTACGTAAAGCTTGGTGATCATAATTATGCCACAGATAAAATATTCACCTATATCGTTACTAATTTAATTTCTTGTAGCTTCATTGTGGCTTTCATTTTTCATTTACAACCAAAAAATGTCTAAATCAACCATTCGACCGTTTTTCCCAATCTGTACGAAGGAAATAGCTCGTCAAACATTTTGTTTTTTATTTATTTCTCCGAGATTTGTAATTCTTTCGCGTCTGTAAGCAATTATTGTGAATTTTCAATTACATTTTTTTTCTATCGATGGTTTATTTTCGATATTTTGATTAAAAATGACGGACTTCATGATGCTTTCAAGTAGGTTGTTTAAAAATATTTTCGTGATACGAGTAAAGCAAAAGGCTATAAACAATACGTTTTTAATCCAACCTTCCTTATTATTGTGTTTCTTTATTTCTCTCCACTCTGTGCAATTAATATACAGAGTGGGATATTCGGTTTTGCTTACTAAGTTAAGCTTAATTTTGTTACTAATGAAAAAAAGTATATTTTTTTTAAAACCTTTTTGTATCGATCCTGTACTGGTTTCTGAGCTTGATAATAATTAAAGTTTTTAAAAGTTTAGATACTGCAAATACTGCAATTACATGTAAAGCATTTAATAATAAATAATAACTGGCATTTATGTTAATCTGTAAACTTGAAAACCGAGTTTTATAAAAATCTCATTTTTTTAATAGGTATGTAGAATTACTATTGCAACGTATTTATTTTATACATTCATCATCTAGTCTTATGATCTGTCCTCATATTTCTTGGTAAGTGATTGGTGATTGTATAAATCTTATTTGAGTGATGAGATATAATCTATTGCCAAGTATGTACGTGCGTCATATACACAGCATAATATTTACAGATGTTCGACTGGGACTTATATTAACATTATGAATAAGAAAACTTAAACTGACTCTCAAATCTATATGAGCTTATTTGAATATTAATAATAAACGTGGACTTGGAACTTGGAAGCTCTCTTCGTTTTTTGAAGTGGTTATTTATGCCTTAACTTGTAGTACTACCTACCTACCTGCAATTAATAAGTAACATTAAAGACAGGGTTTCTCATAACATATTAGCTTTTTAAAACAGCCAGTCTAAAATGTCTTTTTATTTGAGCTTTGTTCATGTGAACTTAGGTACATACATAAAATAATTATTGTTTAAAATGATTTTCTAGACGATCGTATTTTTTATATCACTTACGTATAGTATCTTGATTATTACTCTCATGTATAATACTTGTGCCAAAATGTACTTAACATTATTATCTGCTATGCGTATCTACACTGTGGCAAAGTTTCTCGTTCCTGGATCGTCATAAGGGTCCCCATTGGGGGCATGCTGCGTGAAATATGGGATAATAAATTACTGTATTATCGGACAGAGTCGATTCTGCGCGGCCGCTTTCGGTCAGTTCATTAAAGTTGTAAAGGCGCCCCGTGTGGTCGCACAACATGTATCAAAGTAGACTTTAAGTTAGCACATAATGCCTATGTGGTAGTGGTAGTAAGTTTAGCAATAAATACTATTATTATGATATTCTGTAAAATTATTTATCTTAATAAAAACCGGCCAAGTGTGAGTCGGACTCGCGCACCGAGGGTTCCGTCCAAACCTGTACCTCCATTTAAGTAAAAGTTCCCCATCACGACAATTGAGTCATAGTTATGGTATTTTTATTGCAAAATGAAATCCATAACATTACGAAAGGTAAATTGCGGTTTACAATTTATGACAAACTAGCTGTCTCGGCAAACTTCGTACCACTTATTATTATTTTTTGGTGAATATTTCCGTTTTTTTATAAGTAGTTATTCTGCTATTCGGGGCGGAGACAAATTCAACAAATCAAAGATCATAAAAATCTGTACACCCGTTCTCGAGTTATAAATGTTGTAACTAACCCGACTTTGTTTTATATATTATATAGATTTAAAAAAAAAACTACTTACTTGATCTGGTTCAAACCAATTCTCGGTGAAAGTTTGCATGGTAATGTACATCATATATATTTTTTTAGTTTTATCATTCTTTTTTTTTAGAAGTTACAGGGGGCCAAATTAGTAAAATGTGTGCCCATTTTACTAATTTGGCTAAAATGATATTAGAAACCTCAATATCATTTTTGAAGACCTATATAGATACGCCACACGTATGGGTTTGATGAAAAAACATTTTTGAGTTTCTGTTCTAAGTATGGGGAAACCCTAAATTTTTTTCCTGTTTTTGTGTGAAAATCCTAATGTGGTTCACAAAATACATCTACTTACCATGTTTCAACAGTAGTTCTTATAGTTTCCGAAAAAAGTGGCTGTGACATACTGGTTTTTGTGACACTGTGTGAAGATAAAATTAGATATAAGCTTTCATAAATACAATAAAATAAATAAAACTTCGAATTTAAATGCTCTTTGAATAAATGGCTGTCTGAATAAAAACTTAAGCGTGATCGTACTTCTCATTTTTTTATTATGTTTTAGATATACATGGACTGATTTTATGTTACAAAAATAAATAAATAACCCGTGATAGAGCTTTTATGTTTACTTCTAAATAAATAAGTATAGTAAATACATTAGCTTTTTCGCCCTTAAAACAAACGTCCACAAAGTATTCCAGTACAATATTGTGTTATCTTAGTTACATTGTATTTTGTCGATCGCACTCAAAAGACGTTTCTGAAACCCAACTATAAAATACAGTGTTGTTTATAATACACATATAACATATTATGGCATGATTCTAGTACCCAAATACAGCATTTTTTTGTTTATGATTAACATCAAAAACTAAAAAAAACATATTCCATACCAATACGACAATTAACCGATTATTCAGTTGTATGGTGAAGTGATGAGCAAGCATTTTACTCATTGCAACACCAACGTTTAAACTTTACAATGGATTTCAGAAATATTTTCTCCTTTATTTTAGATTACAAGAGAGAAATTAGAGATTCTAAATGACCTTCTAAAATTGTGCAGGCACTTTTGTACATCTTGTATAATCTAAATAGTTTGTGGTGACAAATAAATGAATTATTATATTTTTTAACCACTCCAGCAAAACAAGAAACAACAGAAAAATATTGTAACGCGGTCTCATAAGACCGTTCGGCATCAAATAAGTTAAACCTTTTAATAAGACAGTAAATGTTTCCCGCTATTTTTGAATGCAACATAAAACCGCGAAAGGCCGGCATGAAAAGGCTTTGAAATGCCGACATCATCCGACGAGAATTTATCTCCAATTCCCCATAGGAATACTTCCGCTGCGTTCCAGATTACCAATGTTTGAATTTTAATGACGCGACGAGGAGTGACATAGATTTTAGGAATTTTCTTACGATACCAGGCTCCCAGATTGTAATTATCTCTCGATTCCAAGATTACGTTTCTCTCGGGGGATATTAAGTATTTTTTGTGGGAGAAATTTTAATATTTTATTTGCACATCAATATTTTCACATTGACGAATAAAATTCACGTTCTTTTCCTGCTTTTTGTATACTTTCAAGACAACATTTTACTAAAAATGACACACAAATATAGGTTTGTACCTTCATTAACGTTTTCGCAGTTAGTTAAACATTTTAACCGAATTCCTTGACTGCTTTTGTTTCGCTTTGCTTCACATCCCTCATGGCATTTTTATTTGTTTTAAGCTTTGTCGGTACGATGTAATTTATTGAAGCTAACTAACCATGCGACTGCCGCGATTTTTAACGAATTCTGATTCTTTTTTACGCAACTGTAGCGCCATTTGGTTAAAGAAAATGTATTGTGATATTCAGCCCATTCATAAAATGAAATTGATTGATTAAAGAAATAAAAATATTACTAATAAAACTGCAAAGAATAATTTTCATGAATTATTTAAAAATATATTTACAGAGTAAAGCGTGCTTAAAATTCAAGAATAGAACCTAAGTTTTTTAGTTATAGCAACAATTTTGATCCTACCTTTATGAAACAACCACCGTTCGATTTTACAGCTTAGCAGCACCTTTGTTTACATATTTTATTAAAATTTAGGCTTTTAAAAGTTTCTTTTTCTTTTTTTTATACCAACTGGGTGTAATCCTGAAAATGGAACATACATAGTTGTTCACATAAATAAATAAAAAATACACTTGATCAAAATAGATTTTTTAAATCTCTATTGTTTTTTATTAAAAGTTGTCTATATGTATTTATAGGATGAACCGCATGTAGAAGTATATTCTCTAATACTCTGTATAATTGATTTTTATTTAAAGTTTTCAAAAATTACATAATTAAAAAAAATATATTATGATAAATATCTTCTACTAGCTGTTGCCTGCGACTTCGTTCGCGTAGTCTTTAGTTTATTCATAAAGGATTTTCTGGGCAACTTTCTAAATTTTTTCTTTTAAAAGAACCTTATCCTGACAATAATTAACACAACAAAAAAAGAATTTGTTAAATTGTTTTATCCGTTCACGCGTGATGCGATATAACCAAGGGAAATAGAGATTCATTTTTATTTAAATAGATTCATATTTTATAACACCTGTGTTACTTATCACAACAAAATAATTGTATGGACTGAAATCAATTTATCACGCATAACAATATCACGATAAATACAACGGCGTAGGACAAAAGACACGAAACTAATAAACATTTCCCATCGCACCGTTTTCATAATAGGAATATTTTCTATGTTCGCGCATTGTGCGCCCGCATATGCCGCGCTGCACGATAATGCCGTTCGAGCTATTCCATTTTATTGCGATTGTTCTGTAAATAAAGAAAATTCTATTAATTGGTCCACAATGCTGCTTCTTGAGAAAACATTTTATAATGAAAATCAAATAACCTAGACTTCCATTTATAAAGATGAATGCACATTTAAACTATGAAATCAATTAGTATAAAAGAAATTGGCAAATTAGTTAGATTTATGAAGTTTGAACTTTGATAACGATAAAATTTATTTATTTGATAAACTAGGAATTGTTACAATAATACTTTCATAGTACCTATGCAGGGTGTAAAAAATAATAGGACACTCCCTAAAACTACGTGCTAAGCTGCTTATATACAACAACTTTTTCTATGGAAGCAACATCGAAATCGAAAAATTGTTTGATGCTCCATACAAACATATACGCTACCTCGATGATAATGTATGAGGCATTTAAAAAAAAAGACATGATTTTGATGTTGCTCCATAGTAAAAGTTTGATCAGCTGTTTACGAAGTTTTAAGGAGTGTCTTATTCCTATGCTCTTGTACACCCTGTATTAAATCAAATGTTTTCAAATGCAAACCGCATGCAAAATGTATTATTACTATAACACCAATAGATACTATTATATTTTAAGTTTAAAAAAGTAAAGTAATGATATATCAAGACAATCAAAGGAAACCCAGTCCCAGGGCCTAACCATGAATTCTAAACAACACTTAAACCTGTTTTTAAAAGAAACTAAACGTGGTTGGAGTAAAACTGTTGTAAGAGCTCATAGTAAGAGAATAATACAGTAAAATCTACAAATACGCTTCGCAGTGTTTGAAGAGTAAAACTGTCTTGATATAATTCAAGTGTATAGCTGGATCTAACCATTTATCTTGTCTAGGAATGACTGATGAGACAGTGACGTAAAGGCGTATTCCTGTATAAATATGGCAAAAAGGATTTACTTTTTCGTTTTTCTTGACGTTTATTAGACGGATATCTTGGTGAACGTTAATAAATACAATACCTACTTTGAAGAATATACATAAATATATTTAAAATTAGCTTAATAAGGTATGTTCCTTATGTAAAGTAGTTTGAAATTCAATCATGTAACAAAGATTTACGATATTAACTTAATAATTTAGATATTAAACCAAAGAACAAACCAATTGTCATGGTCTATGTGCTGTGTGGTCTCGAAGTATTATTCAGTACCTCACAAGGTACAAGTTTCTTTACCAAGGACATTTCCTCATACATCATAAATACATTATTTCAACTATTACACAAATTAGATAACGTATAAATACACTTAAATTCATACATTTTAATTGCTCAGGTAAAACTGCTCGTGTTCTCATCAAAAAAACATTTGCATGTGGCTGGAATTGAACCCGAAACCTCTGATTTTGCAGTTTGGTTCGCGCACAACTAGATGAGATGGTCGTTAAAGTATTTCCAATCAGATACGATTTAAATAATATAAGTAGTTTTCTAGGTTGATCCGTCCGAGTATCGAACCGGACTTCGACTAAAGCGCGACTGCGCTAAAGGCGAATCTTAATGCCAATACGCTAGTGGAGCAGTCAAAATACTATTAAAGATATTTTTATTTATTATATATTTAGTTGCGCTTGTATTGTTACCTTTTTATAGTTCCTGTATCGTAACATTACACTTAGTACCTATATAAGCTATTGTATACTTTAAGAGTAGTAGTAAGTTAAAGAGTAGTATACAAGCTATTGTATATTATAAATATTACGGGACATCCTGAATATAATTATGCTGTTATGCTGTAGCCTAATACCTAAATATAGTAGTATAGTAACTCAATGATAACCTTGTAACCCTATATTATATACATCATAATAAACAACTTTTGTTCTATGAATTTTTGCAATTTTCTATTTTATTTTATTTATTTCATGAAAATGTGCAAAAGTCAAAGAACAGAAGTTGTTCACCATGATGTAAAAAATTATAATGGAAACATGGTTATCCTCGAGTTACGGGACACCCTGTATAAGACCTATGCAAAGCCATATGAAGCACAACGAAGTATTTTTGTGAAATATGTGTTATTTTCAACCGACTTCAAAAAAGGAGGAGGTTCTCAATTCGACTGTATGTTTTTTTTTTTTTTTTGTATGTTTGTTACGCGATTACTCCGCCAATTATGAATCGATTTTAATGATTCTTTTTTTGTTTGGTAGATCATACTTCAGAGGTGGTCCCATATAAATTTTATCGAAATTGATTTAGAACTTTTTGAGAAAATCAACAAATATATACCCAGATAATATTTTGGTTGTGGTTCTTGTTACCTATCTTCGACAAATATGAGCCGATTTTGATGATTTTTGTTTTATTGAATAGCTTATACTTCAAAGATGCTATGATAAAAGTTTGAAAAATAAAAATCACCCTTAGGGGTAGGAAAATAGGGGATGAAATCGGTGTTCAGCAGTTAGATTAGGATTTATCACTAAAAATAGATGAAATAAGTAAATTTTATTTTTAAAAAAAAAAACCGACTTCAAAACACTGAAATGCTAAAAATAATCCTAACACTTAAGTACCTAATCCGTTACTTTTGGAGTCGGTGCAAACAAAAACATTGAATCTCTCATCGGCTGGCACCGACTCCAAAAGTAACTGATTAGGTACTTAAGTGTTAGGATTATTTTTAGCATTTCAGTGTTTTGAAGTCGGTTTTATTTTTTTTAAATAAAATTTACTTATTTGCTATAAATTTGGTAGCTATTGAATTTAATGCAAAACACATACATTAACAGCATTTATGTTTTTGGAAGAAAAAAAAATGGACGTGTGTGGCTTCAATATTGGATTTTAACAAATATCTTCTTTAACCTTCTTGATTTTTAATTACTCATAGGCCGGCGCTTTTAAATCAAACCTTTATTTTAGGTTTAAATTACAGTTCTGCTTCTGCCTGCTAGGTGAACCAATATCCGTTCCGTATCCATTGATTATCTACGCACCTAACGATTAGTAATCGTAGCCAGCTCCAATCCGGTCTTATTGTTACAGCATCCTACCCATACATGTTGTGCATATAGCGTTCGGAAAAGCATCGAGAAAACACACATACGGGAAGTAGCCTCGTAAAATATGTATTTATTCAGAGCTGTGTGATTTTAACTGGCGCCTTTACACGTCCATGTGGCATAAATTACATGGCACGCGAACGTTTGCCGTGTAATTCATTTCACGGTTCGTTAGGTTTTTAAACCGACTTTAAAAAGAGATAATCGAGTTGCTACTCTCCGGGATGCCGTTTGAAAATATTTATGATCCTGCGGAAGCTTTAGATTCTATTTAAGATTTGATTATACTCTGAGAATAGATTACACTATTTTTGTTTTTTTGCGATTTTTACATACTTATTAAAACATAATAAACATGATAGTTTTTGCCTATTTAAACCAGCACATAGCCTCATTGTAATTAGTGCCATCATCATCACAATTTAAAATATATTGTCCGAAATTGATAGGTAAACTAACTAAACCAATTATAAAACTGAGTAATGAAATCATTACAAATATAGGCATGAAGTCTAAGAGTAGCAGATCTAAATATACCTTTCTGAAAAGATTTTACTAAATTGTAAATTAAAATAAAATATAAACTATCAAAATTAGTACTTCCTCGTCTTCCTTTTCGAACATGATCCAATAACACACATCCAAAAGTAAAAAGATTGGATTAACGTCTTTTGTTTTAGACCCAACCCCAACTTAAACCCATCAAAGAGGTTTCATCAAAGTACGTGCGAGTGCTCGCAACAAATACTTGTTTACGAATCCATTCATAATGTATTTGTTGTTCGTCCGTATGCAATGGCAACTTTGGGCGAACGATACAGCTTTCGAAGAAGCGTTTACCCCGACAATGCCTGTAACTCGTAATTGAATTCAACGGAGAAGATAGAAAAAAGTAAACTGGCTACGTGAGACGAAAACGGGATTCACGCCATCAACACTTGTTTTGTGAGTCAATGAGACTGAACCATCCAATACTATAGAACCGCCCGGAGGACGGAGTAAATCCTGTTTCTTATTGCAAGAGGGAAATGATGTCGTGAAAAAATATTAATACGATACTTTATTGGAATAAACATGAGGTGGATTGGGTTCTGCTATTCCTGGATCTCATAAGGATTTGGTAAGGATTACAAATGACTAGCTTCTGCTCGCCTCGCGACTTTTTCGCTTCGTTTGCATAGACTTCAGAATTAGAATAAGGAATTTATAGTCATCCTATGGGAATAGAAAAGTGGGTTATCAGGGTTATTTTAAAAACACCAACAACCTGGGGCTAATTCTGGTGCTCAAATACAACACCTTTTTCTATTAGACCAACATTAAAATCGCAAAAAAATGCACTTTCCCGTACTATCCGACCAGCGGCCTTCAGCGTACACAGTTACAGTTACAGTTACAGTACACATGTGCCGTGCAAGTGCCATGTGGGGACGGCCGTAAAGAATACAATTCCCTACCACCAACAGGAGGCGTGTCGTAAACGGCGACTAATTTCTGTAGCACGAGACGGGCAGCAGCGTCTGCGTGCGAAATCTTATTAAAAAACTGCGCTTGCCAACTCACCTGCCAAGCGTCGTGAGTATTGCCCCCCCCCCCCCCCCCGATAATAGGTCATTGAGGGAGGCCTACGTTCAGCAGTGGACCTCCTATGGCTAAAATGACGATGATAATGATGATACATATTTTATAATGTAGATTTTTATTGCTTTTATAATTTTCGATTTTTTGAATGAGGTAACTCGTCTCAATGTTACCAAGCAGTGGAAAAAAATATGATTCTAATAGAAGGTAACGTTAACTTATTTACCAATAAGATCATTCACTAACAATAACAAAGGTTTTCTTTCTAAGCCAACCTGTTAATATTGCGACGTAGATTAACGCACTTCCTTCCTGCTATTGATTATTCAACTAATTATATTATTATCTATGAACCGTAAATGAACCAAATATTAAAGAATAATCTTTTTGTGTTGCACCAATCATATTATTGTGACGGTAGGTACAAGGCGGTTTGATAATTCCATGACTTTGGAATTTCGTTCTTTTCTTCTTTTTCAACTCAACTCAATGATGTTTCTTCAGATATATTTTTCATTTAAAATAAATGATATTTATAAATTTTTAAAGACCTATTTTATACTATACTAAATTAAATCGACCTTTTATTCGATTTAAATCTAGGCAAGAAAGTCTAGAAACTATTTTCTTCTTCCTTCAACTTCTTGTTTGATGAAAACATTTTAATACCAAGGCAATATTTTTTGTAAAGAAAAAAAAAGTATCTGTCAAACTCAAACGCCGTAACACAAAGTAACTAATGATATTTTGGAGAGCATGTTTTATCACGATATCGTGAAAAGATAACGCTGCAATTTTGACAGTTTAAAATTTTTATAAAACAATGGCGAGTATTTACTTTTGTTTAGAGAGTGAATTGTAAAAATGTAATTCGAATAACGCCTAATAATTTGTACTTTAATGTAAAGTATTTAAATCTAAGTTGTGTTTTAAACTTCCCAATATCTATACTAATATTATCAAGCTGAAGAGTTTGTTTGTTTGGTTGAACGCGCTAATCTCAGAAAATACCAGCTCGAATTAAAAAAAAAATGTGTTAGATAGTTTTTTTATCAAGATGGTTTTAGGCTACATAACATTACGCTACAACTAAAAGGAGCGAAATAAAAAAAATTACAAAAACGGAAAGAAATATTCCTATTGGGAAGTTACGTTGCGTGCGCTGCGTAAACGGTTAAAGTTACGCAAAAATCATGTAAGATGGAATTGTTCCCTTTAAACGAAAAAGTTCTAAAAAAAAGTCCACCACAGCATATATCTACCTTTTCAGGTTGACTCACTATAACCTTTTTTATGGTAATTAAATTTGTTTTAAAATAATGCATTGGTGCTAGCGTCGCTTTTTCAGTTTTCTTTTACTTTTAGAGGGAGGCGTTGATGTGGTTTCTGTATTATTTTGAGCTGGGAAGTGACATGGGTCGTTGATAAAGACTTTGACAGATCGAACTCCACGCGGGCGCAGGCGCGGGCGGAAGCTCATATTATCATAATTAATTTGCAAGAAAATATAAACTCTAAATCTAAGATCAAAAAAGATAAATTTGTTAATACTTAGTAAAATCTAATTAAATACTTTAGTTTTTTCCCATTTAATATCACATTTTTATATACTGTATCTATTGACAAATAAAAAATATTTGTATATTTTACACTACGCCCGATTTTATTTAGGTATTCGTTTACGCGCATTTTTGAGAACTGCGTGTTTTGTTTTGTTTTTGTATAAATATTAAGTAGTCCAATATTCATTAACTAAAAGTGTTTTTTCCAAAATAATGTTTAAGATCCGTTCTATCAGTGATGAGTGATTATGTAACAAACACCAACTTGTACGGAGAAAGCTTGCATCGTGATCATAAAAAAGTGATGATAAAAAAAAAAACAATAAAAACCTAAAATTAACCTTAATTACAAAAAAATACTTTTTGTAACTTAAACAATTTCACTACCATAGATAAGAAATCTATATAACTAAATAAACCAAAAGATAAACAACATCGAAGGCTTGTTTTGTTAAATTAACTTAATCCCTTAGCTCATATTTCCCGGTCAAACAATCCGCTTTGTAAAAATGTGAAATTAGTTTCACTCGAGAAAACCACAATACTGTTCGTTGTTTCCTATATTGGTTGTTAGTTCAGTCTTTATTTAAAGATGGGTATCGTTTTCCGTTATAAAGTTACACATTTCCCATTAGAGCCCTTTTCATTTGGAGTTTATTGCCAGTACTATTTACTCCGGAAAAGTTATTATTTTATATCGGTTTGATCTGAGTTTTCGAAATATTTGGCCGCAGCAGTCGTACTGCTAGATGCGACGCTTGCTTGCCTCGCTTAGTGCTAGGCGGCTCACGAGAATCTAAGGGCAAAGCAACGTACAAACATATACGGGACCATCTCATCAAGTTCTATAATATTAAGACGCGAGCGCACGTATGGACTAATTTCTCAATAGAAGCCAAATGCGCCTACATAATATGGATCAAACCTTGTTAACAGAAGATTTTAAATGCCATCAAAAATATAACTTGTAAAAAATCAATTTTCGCAACTCAGGTCTTCTACCGTAAAAAGTTGCGAGTTACATGTAATACCAAGTCGGTTTATTTATTCAGTCTTTAGTTATTACGTAATGAGCTAACCTAACCACATCTTATAGTTACCATATCAATATTAAAAATCTTTTATGTTTTAAATAAATAGATTGATATATTCAGATAAGTCTTTTCTCCTCGTGACGGCAGTATTATAAATTGAATAATAAATATACAGTAAAATTACGTTTTAAAACATACTGCAAAAGCTGAAAGCATTCGTCTTCTGAGCATGCAACACTATTATAGTAAACGCGCTTGTTATAAGGAAGCTAGATCTTGATAACCGCTCACTAGCTCTATTGTGCCTGGTCTTGAATTTTGAATATTTCGTCTTCTGTGGCTTTATAGCACGCGGAGAAATATATAGTTTATACCAGCCCATGTATTCTTTAATAACATCACCACATAAAACTTAACAAAAGAACATAAAAAGATAATGTTTTGCTTTTAATAATAGTGTTTCATTATGAGTTTGTGATCATGAGATCGGAAATAAAAAATATATTATAATTATGTAAGCGGCTTTAATTATTTTGCGGCTTTATGGCATTTTTTTGTACAACATCACGACATCAGACAACAAAATATATATATGATACACTTTTGCGCGATAATAGCACTTTAAATTTTGTTATACTGGTTAAGATAAAATAATTGAAACACTACCTACTAAAGTTACGCAAATTTGGTTCCAAACTATTTTCTGGATCAGTAACAGTAGGTATATGTGCCTCCCACTCTTATGTACAAATGATAAACAGACAAAATATTGTTTTATTAGAAAACCACCTAAAGCTTATATATTAACTTTTGCTCTTGAAGACGCTGACAAAAGCCAACGACCTTGAGCAATAGACATGCCCATTTAATGTTCGATAAATCAGAGCCCCGTACCTATGTCGAACTCAGTAGGAGTGACAGAGAAGGTGCTGCTTGGAATGAAAGGGCCTAAGTGCTAAACCGCAAATTACACGAATTTTATTGAAAACAACCACTTAATGAAGATCAAAAGCAGCCAATTGCTTTAGTAATATAAAAGCCATAATTTTGCCTAAGATCATCAACATTACTAAAAGTGAAAGTAAAAAAAAAATAAATTTAGATATTTTCAGAGGCAAATTAATCAATGTTTTCCATCGCGTGAAGTTTGTGAAAGCGTATTTTGGAAACGAGCATTAGGTCAGAAATACGATCAATTATAACTGCCTTGACTTTTAAAAATATATATGAGATATAGATTTACACAAAACCTTCTTTTGTAAGCACAATTTGGCTACATTCAGCCTCTTATAAGAATGTAAATATAGGCCTTCAAAACATGTTACCAATAAAAAAACTGAAATGTAAACTATATAATAAGAATTATAACGTGATTCAGGGTAACTAAGCATAAAAATGTAATTTATCCTGCAGGAAAAAGGAATGTTAGTTATATTCAACTCTTTTTCTTTTAAAGCTGTGTTATTTTCATCAAGCTTTTCGTCTACTTTAAACCAGCGCTTCGCATTACGCTGCCACCGTAATTACTAATAAGAAACTGCTGAAAACTGTACCTAGGAATATTATTTTAATAATTTTCCCCACCTAGCGTCTTTGGGAGCTTTGCGACGGATTTCACAAGGAAAATTAATTTTCTCTGCTCATCTTCTTACTGCGATAAATCTCAAGCACTGATAAGCCTATTTAGAGTTAATGCTTTGAACTTTGAAGAGGAAACGCAAAAAGATAAAAATATTTCGGTAGATATTCCATTTAAAAAATGAAAATATGAAAATGAACTAAGGTGCTCTACTCTAAAATTAAATAAAAACTACACAAACTTAAAACAAATAAATAAATAAACTAATTTAACTAGTTTGATAATTATATTTTCAACTAGCTACTTCGTGGAAGAAAACCCTAAATAATTTCCTTCCTAATGCTTCTTCGTACTTAATAAAAACCCGATGAAAGTCGAAACCAAAATAAAAAGCTATAAAACAGGTCCTTGAATATTTTACTTAGTTCACTTTGAACGTTTTACGGAATATATTTTAGAGAATCTGTTGACTAAGGAATTACCTTTAGCCGGGAAACCCCTATACCTGCATAAATCATTCATTTGGTCGTTAGCTTAAACATTTCGGTCACGGAAGGGACAAGGTTTCAGCACCGTCATACGATTTGCAAAGATTTTGCAGGTTAAATAACTTTTTGTGCAATTTTATCTTACATATAAGGTTGAAATTCAGATGGATATCACGCAAGGTGTTACTTTGTCATTGGCAGCGTTGTTTTTCGATGCTATACCGACGGGCGTTTTGTTCAGTCCGCCCATTCGGTTCTGGTTCACGATCAAGGTGCCATATATTGGGATCTTGTCTGGCTTTTTCGCGAATTGGGAAAGAAAAAGCTACATAGTAAAAATATATATCGTCCGTAGGTGCCATAGCTAACTAGTTTAAGAGTCTCAGTAAAAATATATTATAGTTTCAATGTCAAGCTGTCTAATTTTAACTGTCTATAAGTATAAGTTACTGTGTTTTCTTCTTCTTTTATTAAAGGCTGAAAGGCTGTCTTTAAACAAGTTTCCTTTTTAAACTGTCATTGTAATTTAGAAAAATAAAGATTCTGGTGTAGTTTTCAACACTCGCCAAATTTATGGAGGCGAATCTGTTCATTAATACCAACAACTTCTTTTATGGGGTAAACTTCGAAATCGCAATTTTTTATTATTTCATCATACAAACTAACGCTCTACCTAGATGATGATGATGATGTCTAGAGCAGCAAAAATATTTTTATGATTTTGATGTTGGTCCCATAAAAAACAACAACCTATTGAATCGGCCTCTTTTTGTACACAGTAGAGTTGGGTTAAGATGAAAGAAGAATTAACGTAAACAAAGCGCTGTTTACTGCTACTAACTTTTGCATTTTTTTCTAATTATTTTGCTATCTCTACCTGAATAAGAAACACCTTTAGTTAAAATAGAATAAAATATCGACAAGAACTTATTTATAGTATAGCAGATTTAAACAAAATCAAATTGTCTTTTTTTTATAGAAATGTTTTAAAACCAATATCATAAAAAACAAAAGTAAAACATGTGTATCAACTCTATGTCAATCCTTTCTTGAAGTTAATTTGATTAGTGCCTTAAAAGCGTTAGTACTTGTAAATAATATGAAACTTCTACACGTAAATTAAGTGGAGAGTAGAAGAAATCAAGAAAATAATGAGAGCAATTTAGATCTCTTCTGCATGAACATAATTTAGAAAAGTTGTAATTTTCTTCTAATTTCGTTTATTGGTGTGTAGATCAATTTCCACGTGTTATTCAATATCAGTTATGCATGGCGTGGTAGCATTTATTTAAAGAAATACTGTAAAATATTTTTTTAACTGTATTTGGATTGTTTAATTGTTCAAATTATGACCTAGGCCAGGGATGGCGAACCTTTTCGTATCGACGTGCCACTTTTATAAAGAAAAGATTAATCAGGTTATAGACGTGTACGTAATTAAACAATAAAAACAAACACAGACACTTTGACATAGAATTTTAGTATTTTATTTATTCCAAGTCACAAATAAAATGGAATAGTTTTCTTTAAACAAAAGAAGATATCTTTGTTAGAGAAGAGAGAGAGAGAAGAGAAGACTTTGTTACTTTCAACAACAACTCGTAATAAATGAATTGCATGATACGTCTCAAAAGATTAACAAGGCGAATAAACATTGCTTTAAAAGAAAGAGAATACCTTTATAAAACGAGTACCTACAAATACTTATTTCTTAGAGAGCTCTATGAATAATTCTTTTATACGGTCTACCTTTTTGTGCACATTTTGATGAAAATTTCATACTGCTCCTAGGTAGATATTTGCATTGAGGATTTTACGAGTGGTGCAGTAAACCTATTGTGTTTCAAGTTTTAGGACTGATACGGGTAGTACAAAAATAAATATTCAACGCTCCTAACTTTCAGTACGTTTAACCGTAACTCGTTTGTAGGTGTTTTTTTATAGTATGTAATATAAGTTCTTTGCTTACTTTACTACGAAAAAATACGTCCGTCATTCAGAAAACTGTTGCTTTAGTTGACTAAATAAAGAAAATACCTAGGTCTCATGAATTTGATAGGAATTTTATAAAACATTACATATAACTAAGCTAAACGAAAAAAAAGGTGATGATGTAGAATTTCGATGTTTAATTTCTGTAGGTTGTGTTGAAAATTCCTGTAAATGAAAAAATTAAGTGATTAATTCTTATTTCAACGAACAGTAATGATTGAATGCTTTATTAAACGATACCTTATTTCTACATAGCTTTAAATACCCTATCTCACAATTTATCAAAAAACCAACTTACCGATATTCGTTTCAGTGACAATACACATTAACGAAAGAATTATTTAGTCGATATAACATTTCACCGATAAAACTCGACAGTAAAATACTAATTACACTTAGGCTTATAACATCTGACAGGTAATCTTTGTAAAGATTACACATCGGAAAGTCCGTCTTAAATTTCATGACTGGATTCTCATTCCGTTCGCTTTATTTCATTTGCTAACGAATGGAGTTTTACGACACATAAACTGGAAGAAATGAAGACCGTAATATCGTTCACTGATAACAAGGGGTTTGTTCTATAGTTGCAAAGAAGATAGTTTGAGTAGGTTCACTCTGATGCGATAAAAAAGTCGCAATGTGACATTGGAATAGTACCTAATGTCAAACCAGTTTTTCAAGTGACATAGTTCTGTGACCATGTCAGTAACGCATGTAAATTTGATGTACCATCCACATAAAGGTGGGGGTCTCCATTTGTATATTCACGTGTCATTTCAGTGACGTCACATAATTTTATCTTTTACACAGAGGGCATAACGCTATTGTTTAAGTACAATAAGTCTCGTCAGCAAAAGATTGAATATAGATTGCCTAAAAAATTGTGTTTAGTGGAAGTCTAAGAATTGAGCATCCCCAGCCCTTGACAAGTTTACTAACATATATTTTTTTACTATTGCAAGTCAATTTAGTATTTTAATGCTCACTTGAAAGAGTGGGTCTACCAGATTTTTCTACAATAGGTAAAGATAGTAAAGCCGATCAGCGCGAGAAACTCTCTTAGAATATCTAATATGGAAACACGATGAAAGGGCAAATTAATTTTGCAGGGTTGATTGAAGTTTATTAGCACTATAGAGGAATAAATAATTCAATAGGAACACATAATAGTGCGGTATCTACACTTTGAATGTAGGTATAAGAATCAACTTTTTAGACACATTCTTTAAATTACGTGTTTATATCCTTTTTTAACAATTTAAATAACAAGCAAAATATGTTCATATGGAAGTAAATTAATAAAGTTCAAGTATATAGCAAATATTTGCTATTATAAGATTTCAATAAAAATGCCGATTTTTTCTGTGTTATATGACGTATTCTACCTATAACGATAACGAGTATAAAGCAGTGAATTAGAGTAAAACTGATGAAAATTAAATGTATTTTCAATTCTTTAAGCTAGATAATGATAGATGGTTATATTGAACTTTTATATCGCAAAGGCTTATTATTTGGCATATTATTATATCGCGCAAAGTACTAGCAAGTGTTTGTTGCGCGCGCGCCCCGCTTTTGCTGTCAGATAATAACCCTTAGGCGGGTCGCAGCTGTTGTCTGGTTTGTGGATATGGTAATGATAATGATCGTACTATTATGCCGTTTTAGTTGGTAATAACAAGTTCAAGTGCTTTGTGCAAGTGGCAAGTGCTTTTGCCATAATAACATGTATATTATGTAGTAATACGAATATCGACACAATACGGATGACGACAAACTTTTTTTTCTTCATCTATCAGGTAGGTTACGAAAAAGTGGACACGTATTTCTTCTTTTTTCACAATAATCAAAATATTACAGAGTCGAATAACATCTCGTCTTGGTACAATTTTTACTTAGAAGTACGTCCCGAGGCGCGAGGTCCCGAACTTTGACGCGCTTTATCTTTGTAATTTTTTGGTTGGTAGACAAGAGAAAAATTAATGTGTCAATATTTATTTTGATTATCTAACTGACAGACTAAATAGAATTTCATTTTATTTACGCAGTCGTCATCCATAGTACATGCCATTTGCACTTTTTACTTGCACTTATCACCTGCACTTTTACATGTTACTTGCATTTTTCGCTTGCACTGGTCACTTGTTACTTGTAAATGCCACTTGCACTGGTAATTTTCACTTGCCAATTGCACTTGTCACTCACCAACTGTTAGGTAGCTTTGACAAGTCCATAAGTAACGTGGGTTAATGGGTAACGTGGGTTTATTTAATATAATAAAAATAAAATCATATAACTTAATATAATATTATTATTTATTGAGGTCACGCCCTTTATTTTCCGATTAACAAGAAGACAAACAACTAACGACTGTACAAAAACACGATCCTTTTCTTTATCACTAAGCTGTCGTAGACTGTAATACTATTATAATTTAAATTATTTGCCCCTCTACTTTTTTTAAAAGCTTTCCTCTACCTGAATATTGTCAGGAAGAGATCGCTCGTAGCGATAAGACCGCCTAAATTGTATCATTCTAAATTTATTGTTTCTCTGTATTGTTTGTTTTGTGTGGAGTGCAATAAAGTGTATCTATCTATCTATTATTTGTAATATGGGATAGTCCTAGACGAACAATACTACTCTATTATTGTATCCTCTGAATATCTATACTACTTACTCTATTTTTGTAACCTCCGAATATAAATTAAAATACTTCTATCATCACATTAAAATAACACAAGATAACCAAGCACGCCTTTGTCTCAGAAACTCGAATCGTTACAAATCTTTTTATTTCCCACTCCAGTTTAATGACGTGTACGACGATCTTACAATGTGAGAGATGAAAAATTAATGTAATAATTTAAAGCTTTCGGGCGAATTGTTATCACTTTACTTTCCTCTTCCGTGTCGTTTTAAAACGGCGTTTTGATTTGATATCTTGAGCTATTTGAATCAATGACAGCCATTAAAGGTTATCAATGATACGGAGTTTGGTTTTTGAGTTATTACAATGCAATGTCTTTAACCGCTTTAACATTGTTTAAATAAAAAAAAAATGTTTTATCTAAAAGTAATCAGATTATTATTGAACTAATTGATAGTTTCAATTGTTTTATAGCATTTTGGGTAACTTAAATTTACCGGGAGCCTCACCATTAGCAGCTGGTAAATTATATTCCTTTAACTGTTTTTTGTTATTTCTGTTTATAGATTTTGACATAAAAGAGTTCATGGATGACCCGTTTAGAAAAAAAATTGTTTGTTTACTTACTTACTTATTATTGTATCAATGTAGTTGGTATTTCTCAATATAGCCGCTCCTCCCATAAGAACGAAACACAAAAGAAATTATATTATAAGGCTGTTACTAGTCGATAAAAAATAAGTAACGTAAAATTTTTGACATTGCATTCCGCAATCCGAAATGTTTTTTATCATAAAACATTCCATTCTCTTATTCCAATAGCAAACCAATTCATATCATGAGCCCCATATTTCAATTTGCATTCGCCTTTCCATTCAGATTTAAATATATTTTTTCATTTCAGTGCCAGGGACGCACAAATGGGGCGTAATGTGGGTGAATATGTCATCCACATTACAATGGAATAGAAGTCTGTGGCATTCATTATTCTGCCGAGGACCGCTGCGACCCGCCCATGTTTGCACCCGTCACTGACGGACGAACTACACTTAATGCCAGTGTGAACCAAACAGACACGAAGTAACAAATCGGCGACATACTTATATTTTACAGACAAATCGTCAGGCACATAATAATATCACAGAAAACACGATAACGCGACCGGTTCGTTTTTAGGGTTTCATACGTAAAAGAGAGAAAAAAAGTCTAAAGAAATCACTTCGGTGTCTATTTGTCTGTCTGTCACGAACCTCTTTGTTAGTAACGCGTGGATAACTTGATTCACGTTGAAATTAATATCAAATATTTTAGTCTGAAATCCCGTGAAGCTGTGTCAAAATAAACCTTCTAAGTCAACGCAATCAAAAGATAAGGCCGTTTAAGCTGCATATTTTGACATTTGCAATGGAATCAAATCCTTAGGTACTTCTTGTTGACCTAGAATGCTGGCAAGAATTTGGCAAGAACCAATGTCATAAAGCACAAGTAAAATCTGAAAACTGTGAATTTACATTATAAAAAAAATCTATTCCCGTGATGGACTAATAATTTACATACCTACAAGTTGGTACGTAACCCTCATAGTCCGACTCGCACTTGATCGGTTTTTTTTCTGTATGTATCCAAGAATGTAACGTAAATTTGATGTAAGTAATATTTTTTATTAAATTTTTACTTGTAACGCTTTAAAAATACGTTTATAAACTTTAGTTTTCAAACTAGGGTGGCTGTCATTTTGCTTTGCATGATTCGTAGCATGGCAGACTACGACGTAGCATATTCTGTCAGTGAGCCGACCGATACACAGACCAGCGTTGCACGCTTAGCTAAGCGCATCCGTCCGTAGTACCCGATTAAAGTTAGGTGGATCTACGAACTTTATTTTAGTATTTTTGAGTAATGAAATTTGGCCAATTTACAGATACTAATTGAAATAGGTACGAGAGTACGTTTGTGAACAAGTATCTCTTAATTGCCTTATTAAAAAATGATGATTTAAATAAAAAAAGTTTTAACTGTTACTTCCTATTCAAATGCAAAAAATGCATGGAAATAAAAATTTCCAAATGCATATATGTATTTCCTATAATAATATAATAACATAATATAATTGTAACCATAGTTAAACCAATTCTTGATAATAGTGTTCACAATAAATAACGGGTGTTTTATTGCTTTTCATGGATTCAGTGAAGGCTCTTTCCGCAGAAGCAGGTTTTAAGACGCTATCTGGTCTCAAGCAAGTTGCCTTGAGACAAGTCACTAAAACGGCATTATTCTGGCCTATTAGCAGAACTAAATTGGTTTAATAAATATTTTGACTTTTTATTCGTCAGTCAGTTTTTATGCACTGCAGTACACACTACTGACAGACGCGCAGACAATGGCGAGTGGCATCGCACATGTCGCAGTATCGCCACACAAAACCTTTGCGAAAAACCAGTCTATCTCGCTGCTCACATTCGTTGGCACACTTCATCTCATTGTTAGGTCGGGAATTTCACGAAATTAAAAGTTTGAAACGAGTGGTTCAATTCCAACTTTAAATTAGAGTATTTTGGCATTATGTATACCATTTGTGGCATATTAAAAACCATAATTCCTCACTGCTGAACATAGACCTCCTTCAATGACTTTTAGATTGGCCGGTTGGAAGCAGCCTGCAACCTTTACCAGGTCCTCGGTTCACCTTGTGGGTGGACGTACTTCGCTACGCTTGACGGTACGTGGCCTCCATTCTAGAACCCTTCTGCCCCAACGTTTGTCAGTTTTACGTGGCATGTGTCCTACCCACTGCCACTTCAGCTTGCTAATCCGTTGGGCAAATTCGTTCGTTTACGGGTCTCTTAAACTGATGACTGCTTTCTGATTTCTCCGGATTAACCATACCTCTGATTCAGCTGTATTACCATTTTTTATGCAATTATTAATATTTATATTTCATACTAAATAATAGATCATGCGGTTGACAAACACCAATTCTCTTCTTTGTATTACAAGTTACGATGCGAAATAATGAATTTTGCCAATGGTGTTTCATCAACCCAGAAGCGACTCAATTTAGATAAAATCTTTTTACTCTCAGTAATACTCATTTATTTTGTACATAGGCCCTCTTCCGGGCACTTATATACGTCCCAAAATATAGCTTAGTTTTACCACCGCTTCGGGACTACATATTGGCTGGTGATGAGAAGAAACGGCGAAACAAACTAAGTCACCTTTGTCAGCCTTTTTTTCAGGAAATACAGTTACAAGACATGTAGTAAGTGCGAGCTAAGCAAGTTAAGTCTATGCACTCTTGTCGTTTAAATAATCGTCTATTTTATAATATCCTTTTTCATGTATTTTTTTAATGGGAATTTTGAATTCATTTACAGGTAATTCAACAAGAGTCTGTGGTACTTTATTGAAAAATGTAATACATTTCCCCATTAATAAATTACCAACTTTGTGTAGTCTGAAGCTCGGAACGGCAAGTTTATTTTTATTTCGAGTATTATATTGATGAAAATCACGAGGCTAAACAAACTAATATTTTTTCGAACGTACATAATATTTTCAAAAATGTATTGAGCTGCTACTGTTAATATATTAACATCTTTAAAAATCTCCCTCAGTCAGTCACGAGGTCCAAGACAGTATATGGCGCGTACGGCTCTTTTCTGCAACACAAAGATTGATTGTATGTCAGCAGCAAAACCCCATAGCAGTAAACCATATGACAACAAACTATGAAAATAACTAAAGTATACTAGTTTTGCCGTTTCGACATCAGTTAAAAGCCTTACTTTCCTCACAGCATAAGCCGCTGAACTGAGCCTTCCTGGCAAGGCAAGGGACCACATTGCAGCCGGGAGTCTAATGTGATTCCCAAAAAAGTTGTAGAATCGAATCAAATCAAATCAAATCATCTATATGATCATCTGACATATTAATTTGCGTACTGACATGCCTCACATTGGGCATAGTGAATTTAATGCATTTGTTTTTTTTGCATTTAGTAACAGGTTGTTCGCTGTAGACCAGCGTACTACTTGAGAGAGAGCATTATTTACGTCGTCGAAGACAGCTTTACCTCTGTCAGTTTAAAAAATCAATGATGTATCATCTGCAAACAATACTATCTCACAAAGGTCTTTTCCAAATCGACCCGAACCGAAAATCAAACCCGGGACCCATGGCTTTAATTCACCACACCACTACGCCAATCGGTAATCAAACGATGATCATAAAAACAAGTAATTGAAGTAGATAATCATCATAACACATATAGAACATATGTAGATCCTGAGAAAGTTTTTCAATTTATTAGATTTTTGAATATTTTTGTTTTTTAAAATATGACTTGTTTTTGAGCTGAGGCAGGCTTCGGTCATACAATACGATCGAAGCCTGCTATATAATAATAAAAAATATGGCGTTATAGTAGAAAAGACGTATATCCGAAATAAATTATCTAGCTAGAACTTTAAAGCATTGGTAAAAAAAGTGCATCAGACGTTGAGTTTGGAGTGAGTAATAAGTCGAAACTTCAGAAATTACTTCTAAAGGAATCGTTGTGAAGTTGCGGTATAACTTCTTCCTAACATTAAGCATTCAAAGTGGGTATATAATTTAAATGTTACAAACGTATTTTATCGTTTTATTTAATTATAATGTGACGTCGCTGTCGTAGCCCAACGGATTAGTAAGCTGAAATGGCAGTGGGCGGGGCACATAGCACGTAAAAAAGCAGGGCAGAAAGGCTCTAGAATGGAGGTCGCGTACCGGCAAGCGCAGCGTAGGACGTCCACCCACAAGGTGGAATGGTTGCGGGTTTTAATCCCGCAAGAAGCAAATGTTTGTGTGATGAGCTCGAGCATTTGTCAACCTAAGTCATGGATTAACATGTCATACTTACAACTTTTATAAAAAAAAATATTTAATTATGTTCTTCTTTATCTAGTCGCCATAGTACAAGATTTGCTTAGTTAGGGGCTAAGGTGTAATTTATTGCAGAGCCACAATATTTTACATTTATTTAGCTTCATACAAATTGTATCATAGAAAATGACATTTGATGTAAGTTTATTGTTTCAACTCCGTGGAAGGGCTGTTAAATAATTTAATTTCAAATAATCCTGTTTTCATCTTCTGGGACCTAACCATGAACGCTGAATTTAGAATTCACAGGTGTATACGTGTAAGCCTCTGATTTGCCTATAAAATATTCACGCAATGGCTTTCAATATAAATGAATGTTATTTATTATTTTTATGTGTAGAAGTATTTTATTACCTATTCGGGAAGATAACAGTAGTAGAATACGAGTTTTGTACCTGAGTAAGATGCTTATTAAAATGCATTTATATAATATACAATAGCTGTCCTGGCGAACTTCGTACCGCCTCTTCGTTTATTTTTTTTCGTGAATTTTTCCGATGTTTTAATAGTTATTCTGCGTTCGGGGCGTAGACAAATCCAACAAATCAAACATAATTAAAATCTGTCCAGCCGTTCTTGATTTATAAATGTCGTAACTAACCCAACTAACCGTTTTATATATTTATAGAAATATAGGCCGCTTCCTACTGGCTAATTTGGAAGTCACTGGGAGAGGCCAATGTTCAGCAGTGATGATGATGATGATGATAATGGTACCTATTTAAATAAAGAATAAACTTTATCTGTTATCTGGACAACATAATTGGTGTGTTATAGAAATCGTTGTTTTTTTCCTGCTTTGGGAAATATATTAAATATTTAATTATTAGAGTTTGCGAAAGCTAAAATATATTAATTAGCAGGTATGTTATTTCGGATGTCAAAATATCAGTCATCTTTTTAAGAACATACTAACTACTTTGTAAACAAGGTAGACTTAGATATCTCTTAAAATAAAAGCATTAGTTAAATATATCATAGTCTATTTAATTGGTACTCAATAGACTATGAAAGATCTAAGTTGCTTTTCTCCCACAGGGATCTACAGTAAAACACAGTATTTTCAATAGATCTAAAAGTGCAAACATTTTAAAATAATACGGTAAACGGTAAGATCGATGGTATTATATCAAGTAGATACTTTACTGCAAATACTGCAATGAACTTTATTCAGAGTAAGATAGTGAAACTTTAGCGTCTAATTTATGAGAAGCGAGAATGGGGTATATCTAAAATACGTACCCATTTTGCGTTTCATTTCAACATTTTAATAATTATTGATTAGTTAATAATGAAAAAAAAACTAGACCAGTGCGAGTCGGACTCCCCTGCCGGGGGTTTCATACAAATTTGTAGACAATAAAAATAAATTACTTCCAAAAAAAATTTTTTTTTCAATTTTTTTTATTATTTATTTTATTTTATTTTAAATAGTTTAGACGATTTCTAAACTATTTAAAATATGTGCCTACAAATTTCTCGCAATTTAATTACAAATGTATAGTTTTAAGATTTTTCCCTGTACTTGTAGTAAGGCAAGTATCACTATCATATCACTTGCTAAATTTCATAATTCTAGGTGAAAGAAAGTACCCTATTAATTTTGATTCCCATGAGAGTGTCGAAATATACATTTTTTGTGACATATAACAGCTGTAACTTTTTTTACGTTAGCTAAAAAGTTTGATTTTTCACAGCTCTAAAGGACTGTAGACCTAAGTACTTATATGGTTTTAATTTCTACTGGATACCTTCCACGTGTTTTGAGATCCCGATCCTATTAGGGTTCCGTTTTTTCCTTTTGATATACGAAACTCTAAAAAATGGCAGCGGTCTATGCTACCTTTACAAAATTCTTCGTAAGTGTGGACATAGGCATTGCCTTAACTTTATAAAATCGAATATATGATTTATAAAAAATAATGATTTCAGAGTAACTTTACACAGCTTTAATCTGTATTATTAGTTTTAAGGAGCCTTATGCCAAAAGGTGACCGTGAATACTTGAAGGGTGCTTCCAGGCAACCGGTGCCATCACAAGAAATATATTGTCAGGCACGTGTATTTATTACTATCAAAACTCAGTCAAGCACTCAATATAGTCCTCTGGGATATCTATGGTCACTGGATGTTATTTTTCTTTCCGAGAAATAGGGAACACAAACAAGCGTAAACAAGGTTTCAATTTGGTTGTGCCGAAAAAATCCTAAACCTACAAAATATCTAGCTTTCAACATCAGTCTTCCTGAAAACTTTTAAGCAACTCCTGGAAAAAACGATATTTTTTTTATTGTCTGTCTACTAGATCTTAGAAACACGTCATTTGAAAGATTTACCGTAAGCCGATATCAAGTTTTTTTAAATAAACAAAATTACGAAGTTTAGGGCAATTTAGACAAATAGAACTAATTAAATGTTTACGAGTGTACCGAAGTATCACGAAAAATTGATTACATTAAAAAAAGGAAAATTAATGATACATAATATTTTTTTTAACAAAAAACTGTTAGGTATAATTGTCTTAAAAATATTTTTCTCGTGATTTTTGATATTGGTTCAAATACAAAATAAGGTTAAAATGCGTCAAGGTAACTTTGACAGCGTTAAGTATCCGGGTAGTGTGTATATAATCTGCATGAAACCGTTTATAAGGAGCACCACCGCACTATCGATACAGTTAAGTTTTATAGATCCTTTGTTATAACCGTGGGGCAAAAATGTCCTAGGGCGGGCGCCGGCTTGTCGCGCTATTATCTATAATGTGGCTTATCCGATACAGTAGAAGTTATACGTAGGAGTAGGCAAGGGAAATGTAAGCAACGGTTTGTTAAGAAAAAAATAAATGTTTAGATTTTTTAACCGGATTGCGAGACAACAAAGACCGGGCAATGTTTTTACGCGTATTATGGGTATATGTTTATAGTATTGTTTATACCCTAGAAGCATTCTCAACGACTAAATGTATTGAAGTCAATGTGTTGTCTATCTATTTATTTAAGGCTAAAATTGGTAATAGGCTACATTTTGTTTTATACTGGGGTATAAAGAATCTCACAAAATATACCCAAATTCATGAAAAAAAACATATACCGGATTTTATTGTCGTGCAATCAGGTATTAAAATAATCTAAAACACTTGCTTTTCGAAACAATGAGCAAATAAATCATGCATGCTCTATCGTCGAGTTTTTACAGGATTTCAATGCCAGTCTCAATTTGATTATGTTAAATACTTTAAAGCAAACACTTACTATATTTATTTTATGTTTAGGTATCTAGTTGAATAATGGAAAATATTCTAACTAATAGGTATATTGGTAAACTTGTTTGTGGAAAGTTGTTGTTTACTTTTTACAAAATAGATAAAGGTCAAAATATCAACAACAAGGACGAATCAACCAGTTAAATAAGCCATTTTCTCTCTTAATCTTTTTCTTCCGTTAGTATAAATTTTTGTGCTAATATTAGATGGAATCTGAGGTTTCTAATTACAGCAGTGAGTAGAGTGCCTTATTATTCTAACTAATATTCTCGGCCCTACAAATCGGATGGTGTGCCAAAGCTTTAAATAACCATAATATGTTTCTCTACAGAATAGGGATACCATGAGTTTGTTTTACATGTGGATACGTCTCATGTTGACGTGCAACCAAATTTCATAATTTGATTCAATGGATCTGCTGTGACTGGAGTTAATTATTCGTTTAGAGATTTATGTGAATACTAATTCTTGATACAGGTTTTGCAATTTCCTCATACAAGGTTTTACCACATAGACCATTATTTTGCGTGTGTAGTTCACACTAAGAAGATAACACGTCTTCTTGTAACCTAAAATAATATTAGATTTCTAATTATAATATTTTATATACTAGCTCTATACGCACCAGAAGATCCTCGTGTTCGCGTGAAATAAGCTTAAAGTATGTAGGTTCTTAATAAGAAAGGGGCATTCCGAATACTTTGGTGCGTTACCAAAAATTACAAGCCAATAATTAGATATCAATAAATTAAGTCTTTTTTTGTCTATTTATTTAATAAAAACGTTAGTTTTTTTGTATGCAATTATAGGCGCAATTTCATTATTCCGCCCATATGTCTGGTGTGGGAGATTTCTATAAAACTTGCCTTAGAGCGCCCGCATGCCCCTAAATACTGAAGCCCTGAAGACTGGCCCATTACTCATATGATTACTAACTTACTAAGCAATAGCACTTATATTTATATAGCTACTTAAATAGTCGGATGTTACAGTCAGCAGCTAAACTCAAAAATAATTTTAAAAAAAATTATGCCTAATTTTTCTCGGAATCAATTGCATTTTTTATTGAGTGGTATTATTTGATAGTGCAAAACCATTAATATGATGCCATAAAAAACGTTGAGTGAGATGTTGCTAGAAAATAAAAAGAGCCTTTTTTTAAACTGACAAGAATTATTGGTACACTGTCGTCATTAGCATCGTTGACTTTACCTGCATGCGACGACCGCGCGTATTCAACTTATGACTATCATTCGTTATACCGCATGCGGGATCTCCTTGTATGCATCTTATCGATCGACCAATGAAAATGCACCTTAACATTGTAAATAAACTCGATTATTTTTACAATGCCATTTATGCATTCAGTTAGTCCGTTCGTCCTCAAGATTCCTGTTAATTTAATAAAATTAATAATAATCCCAGTTTTCTTAACCTATAAAATTGGTAACTTCATCCGAGAGGGTGTTAGGAAATGTTGGGTGAGCACTAAAATGAGGATTATACGGAATTGCCGCGGCCGCGTGCCCCTGCCTCAAGCCGGGTACTTAGCCAAGGTGTAAACGTATATGGGGATGGTAGTACTCAACAATCTGAACTCATTTATGCGGTTATACGACGGATAATGCTTGTACATTATTTAGATTAAAACCTAGAGAGTGAGAATCGGATTTGAATATTTAAGGTCGTTTATTAGTTAACTGCCTTTTAGGGGGTGATTTGACTGCTTTAACACAACACATTTCTCAATGGGACTGACATGGAAATCGCAAAAAAAATTAACTACTTCCGCAAGAAAAATATCTGATTGACTGTTTCAGGTTGCTTAAACTGAAGTATCATGACTTCATACGAGCCTGTCAAGACGTTAGAAATTGGGTCGTTTTTAAGCAAAACAGTACTAAGTAGTCTTGTCTTTACTTCAATCTCGATATAGAGCAAACAAACCGTGTTTGAAGTAATACTGCATTATGACATTATGGTTAACCCGCAATCAGCGTGCCTTCATCATCATCATTACAGCCATAGGATGTCCACTGCTGAACATAGGCCTCCCCCAGTGACTTACAGATTGGCCGGTTGGAAGCGGCCCGCATCCTGCGGCTTCCTGCAACCTTTACCAGGTCGTCTGTCCACCTTGTAGGTGGACGTCCTACGCTGCGCTTGCCGGTACGTGGCCTACATTCCAGAACCTTTCTGCCCCATCGGCCGTCAGTTCTACGTGCTATGTGCCCCGCCCACTGCCACTTCAGCTTGCTTATCCGTTGGGCTATGTCAGCAACTTTTGTTCGTTTACGAATCTCCTCATTTCTGATTCGATCTCGCATAGAAACACTGAGCATAGCCCTTTCCATAGCACGCTGTGCAACCTTGAGCTTTCTTATGAGGCCCATAGTGATAGGCCACGTTTCAGTTCCATATGTCATCAATGGTAACACACACTGGTTGTAGACTTTCGTCTTTAGGCACTGAGGTATTTTGGACGAGAAGACATTACGTAGTTTTCCGAACGCTGCCCAGCCAAGTTGGATTCGACGATTGACCTCCTTCTCAAAATTTGACCTACCCAACTAGATCACTTGTCCCAGGTAGACATATTTGTTAACAATTTCGAGAGTAGAGCTCCCAACTGATACTGGGTAGGGCGCAACATGGGCATTGGACATGATCTTTGTTTTGTCCATGTTCATCCGAAGGCCTACTTGTTGGGAAACTCGACTAAGGCCATCGAGCATTGTGCCGAGGTCTTCAAGCGATTCTGCCATGACCACGATATCAGCGTGCCTTATTGCTGTCCAAAGTTAGCTATTTTTTTGTTTAGTCAAACCTATCGTATTAAAATACCATCATTGTAACTAATGCATGTAGGTATTTAGCTTCGGGTTGTTAGATTTTAAAATACTGTGTTTTTTATGAACGCGGAAAATAAAAATAAATTACATTTACACAGCACAGTCCAATTTGAATTACAATTTCGCTGTAAATTGTAATAAAATACAATAGCAGCGTAAAGTGAATAAAAATAAACATTCCGAAAGTTTGCTCCCTCGGGGCGGAAGGCTCGAGATTGATGCTGATGTAAAAGAACCGGAAGAGAAGGAGTTGTTACAACGTGCCGCAAAAATATCACTGAGATTTATTCATTTAAGTATCTTTATTTATCACAAAAATTGCTATTTTTCAGATTTTTTTAATACACAAGCCTAACTACTGTTGATTTTATATCATTATTTAACATTTCTTAGGCTAGCTTTTATGAAAGAGACAAAAGGTTTGTCAAAATGGAAACCAAAACAGATGAGTGTATAAATTTCTATTTGAAAAAAAAAAACTACAAATTCCGAATTTTTTATATTAGGTAGAACGTAACTCGCAATCGGATTAGTTACAGAAGGCAGCGAAATGTACAAACGCATTTTATATGTATGGTTAGTTAAATCAATGGGAAATGACAGCCTATGGACTGCCACTGCTGGACGTAAGCGCCACAAAGCACGATCTCCTGCTTTTTTCATCTATCCCTGCCAGCCATCTTCCTAAGATCGTAGGTCCATCGCGCTGAGGAGCGTTCTACACTATGCTTGCCAAGGCGTGGTCTCGTGGCCTGACAGGTTAATGAATTAAAAAGAATTACATATACTCACGACTGTCAGCATTGATAAATTTTAAAAAAAGAATGACATGAATATCTGCAACATTTTTCGTTGTTATATTTTTTTACACAAAATTCCCGAACTCTTTAGTTGTAGCGACCGAAATATGAATACACTTTTGTTTCGCGCCACAGCAATGAATGCTCCCAATACTCCCAAACATGCGGATAACAAATGACATCGTTTCAACGCAACCCTCTCGATTTTCGACTAACATTATGGGCCAATATCATGCGAAATGGTGGAAGCCGTATACGGTGACCCATTCGTCACAGTTACAATATCAGTGATAAGTTAGCACGGTCCATACGTAGGCCATAAAGAATCGTATTACGCTATTTTGTACCCACACCTTATTCGTGACACTGAATATAAATCTAAGTGAACTTGAATTTGTGTTTATTGGAACGCTGACGTGACTGATAGAAATATTATAGGTGATCAATTTCAATATGCTCTTACTTTCACCGCTTGATTTTTTAGACAATTTTGATTATATATATTCTTGATATCCCCCTTTTACTATTGTATTTGAATTAAACAGCATATTTAATATGATATAAAATTATTTTTAATGTCATGTTGCAATGTTAACTATTAAGTCAAAGCATAAATAAAGAACGAAAAGAATTTCTGTGAAATTCATATGTCGATGCCAAAAGCTTTGCCGTATGAGATTATATCACTAAAGCCAGACTCTCAGACGTAAACCTGACATGGACGAACTTGCAAGAAGTATGATCTTTATTTTAAATGCAAGTTTGTGGAAATCCCATGTGTAAAGTGAGTACTTTAATAGACGAGTGTTCATTTTCTAATTAATCTTTGCTATGTGTTCTACATGTTACTTAAAATATATTAAAAAATACTTTAACGACCACAGGAAATTGAATATTGCATAACAGTATAACACGTCTAGAAACATTGACGCCTGTGTTTAATCGGTGCGACATTCACTGCGTTAAAGGCATTGCAATTTCCACGCACTATTTAATACATATTATCTATGACCCAGGCTTCTAAACTAAAATTTTGGGCTAAGAATCTTCTTTGCATAAAAATAAAAAAAATTGTATTGTATGTACGGGATGTATATTTGGAGTAAAGTTGATCTAAATGTGTTTTGGCTTTTTGGATTGAACAAGAAAATATTTTATTCCGTTGACGAAATATTTTATATAAGTAAGTCAAAATTACAAATTACAATTGTTTACAAAATTTAATGAATGTTCAGATCGTCTTTTGGAAATAAATGCACATTCGGCTCTTTTTATTCTAAGATCATGTCTCCTAATACCTAAATTCAACTATCTTATCCGTTGTTGCCCAGTTTGGAAATTTAAAAATTTAATGGATAGTTTAGACAGTTTAGTTAAATTACATTTAGAAAAAATTCTGAACATTCAACTTTTAGAACGATCCTGGAACCAAGCGTCCCTTCCTATCCGCTATGGTGGGATTGGGATCCGCAAAATTTCAAGTGTCGCCTTACCTGCTTTTCTATCTTCATCCTACAGCACGACCGCTCTCGTTGCTAGTATCCTACGGCCAAGCACCGTAACCTCGAGGTGGCATGTTTGGATGAAGCTAGAGATGCTTGGGAAATGGCATTTCCTTTAAAATTCCCTTTAGACTTAAAAAATCAACGGAGCTGGGACAAAATTTCTTGCGAATCCCTTCTAGAATCTCTTATAGATTCTAGTATCAACAACGCAGACCTCGCCAGACTTAGAGCGGTTTCTACCAGAGAATCCGGTTATTGGCTGCATGCATATCCTTCAGCCAATGTGGGAACCCTTCTAGACTCATAAACTCTTCGTGTGGCGATTGGTCTCCGTGTTGGTGCCGAGGTTTGCAGTCCACATAAGTGTCCTTGTGGTGCTGATGTCAGCTCATTGGGACACCACGGACTTTCTTGTACAAAGAGTGCTGGCCGTTTTTCTCGCCATGCCTGCATCAACGACATCCTTCGTCGGTCCCTTGCTACCATCAACGTGCCGGCCATACTTGAGCCGAACGGTATCGCTCGTGATGATGGCAAAAGACCGGACGGAATGTCTCTTGTTCCCTGGCGGATGGGTCGGGCTCTGGTGTGGGACGCTACCTGTGTCGACACATTAGCCGCCTCCCATCTTTCCGGGACGAGCAGAGATGCAGGTGCGGCTGCGACAGACGCTGAATATAGGAAAAATAATAAATATCGGCAAATCAGCGCGAATTACTTTTTTATACCTTTTGGCGTCGAAACACTAGGTCCTTGGGGTCCCAACGCACTCTCTTTATATAAAGAGATTGCCAAAAGATTAGTTGACACCAGTGGGGACCCAAGGGCTGGCAGCTACCTCGCACAGCGACTAAGCATCGCACTCCACGAGGACCATTTTTATAATTCTATATTTTCGTAGTTTTTATTTGTATATAGTATTTCATAGTTGTATATAGTATTTCATAGATGTATATATTATTTAAAAATTAGTATAATTATTTTATAGAATTAATAATGTATGGTTTATACTGATTAGACATTAGAATCTTAGCCTATATAAAACAGACTGAAAGCTGCAAACTATACTTTCAAAGGTTTAACATACTTCCCCTGCCATGTATGTACATTCGAGAAATGTGTAAATTTGTTAGGAAACACCCAAACATGTCAAAACCGCGCTAATCTACAGTAAGTCTGCATAATACTTTTAACACAGAGAAATCCTATCAATAACGAGACAGCTAATCATTTTAGCAATGAAACTGCACTGATTAAATAAAACTCCAAAGGATATATCCTTTGGAGTTTTAATCAGTTAAACCTCTGATTTATTATTCAGCGATTCAGAAAAATATACACATGCGTGTCCATGAAGCCGTAATGAAAACAGAAACTTTTCCAATTATCTTGCTTCGGACGCGTAAGGCCAAATTTTTTTTCACTTTGTTTTATCACGCGAACCCTACAACTTTTGTTTCTCTTTCATTAAGAACATACCTTTTAGATTGATTACGTACTTCTTATTAGCACTGCTCAGAACAATAAAACCTGTTGTATTTACTAAGAAAACACGTTATTTGTGAGAATAATAGACTAAGAGCTGGCAGTGATAATCTCACGTAATTTTATGAAGGACGTCAATATTTTAATTATGATTTGACGTGTTTCTGGACTAGTGATGTGATGGTCTGGCAGCTGCGCGCCATAGAGTTTAGGAAAACAGGGCCTAGCTAATATTATACGTAGTAAAACTAAACTCGAAGTAAGATATGAACACGCTTGTGTAATGAGGTACAGATATGGAGCCCATATCTTATAGAGTAGAAATGTAATTTATTCTGTTTCACAAATAAAATACTATTATTATCTGTGACTGTACTGTTTTAGTATGAGTGAGAGTTGATAGGACTTGTCAGTTTATTTATAAACTTAAATATCCACTGTCTGTTAGCACATGTGTAATGACTTACCTACCGATAGCGTCTTCAAACGTCCTGCTTCTACGGGAAGAGTAGCCTTCACTGAATCCAAGAAAAGCAATAAAAACTAAACCAATAAAAAACCAATAAAACCAATTTATTTCTGTAAATAGGCCTAAATTAAGCTCTTTTACACGTCCCAGTATATTTTTTTACCCTACCACTGCTTCGGGACAATATTGTGGGCTAGTGCCGAGAAGAAGCAGCGCAAGAAACTCGGTCACTATTGTCAGCCTCTTTTTAAATAGTGTGTTTACATTACAAGATAAAATGAACCTGTGCGAGCACGGCAGTATTTAATTCCA
This sequence comes from Anania hortulata, assembly GCA_963576865.1. Classification (NCBI taxonomy): domain Eukaryota; kingdom Metazoa; phylum Arthropoda; class Insecta; order Lepidoptera; family Crambidae; genus Anania; species Anania hortulata. The sequence continues at coordinate 12,066,638 of OY756396.1, read as the reverse complement.
TACATTTTTATCATTTAAATAGTCATTTACAGTGTAATAACCTTTTTTCATTAAAATCATCTTGACATGCGATTTAAATTCATACATAGGCAGTTCAGCAATGGACTGTGGTAATTTGTTAAAAAAGCGAATACATTTTCCCATAAACGAATTACCCACTTTATGCAGTCTGAAATTTGGAACGGCAAGTTTATCTTTATTCCGGGTATTAATATTATGCATGTCACTCTTTTTAGGAAATAGATGCAGGTTTTTGCGAATATACATGATATTTTCATAAATGAATTGAGAAGCCACTGTTAGTATATTAATTTCCTTGAACAGTTCCTTCAACGAGTCTCGGGGTCTGAGGTCGTAAATTGCCCGTACAGCTCTCTTTTGTAGCACAAAAATAGATTCAATATCTGCTGCTGAGCCCCATAATAATATTCCATATGACATTATACTGTGAAAATAGCTAAAGTACACCAATCTTGCCGTTCCAACATCAGTCAACTGTCTTATCTTTCTCACGGCATAAGCAGCTGAACTAAGTCTTCCCGATAGAGTCTCAATATGAGCACCCCATTGCAAACGGGAATCTAAAGTGATTCCTAAAAAGGTAGTGGAACTAGATGTATCTAGCAGTTCATCTTTTACAGTTATATGTGTTGGGACCAGTTTTACGTTCGGCATGGTGAATTTAATACATTTTGTTTTATTTGCATTAAGCATAAGATTATTGGTAGTGAACCAGTGCAATACTTGCGAGAGAGCAGTATTTACATAGTTAGAGTTTAGAGAGCAGTATCTAAACACTCATTATTTGTTGTGAACACTATATCAAGACTCTCTATAAGACTATCGACATTGGCAGAATCACTGCTCTGCTTAAAGAGCGGGATTGAGTCCTTATTAAAAAATAATAAAAAATAACTTACCATAAACTCTAAGCAGCACCTAAAAAAAAGCAAAACAAGGTTAAAGTAAATATACTGTTTTAGGAGCATTTGGTAAGGCCACTGTTTAGAGATAATGTCGGCTGTTGTCCTCTTTTCTTAAACGCAAGCGTTCAGCTGCGAGATTATGACATGGATGTTCAGAGACCCGGAAACAAAAATTATGTAATTTTATCTTTTAAAACAATCACGTAAGGTTTTCGATAACAACTCTTCAACTCTCGTATACCTAAGTATCTCGTAGTCTAGCTCCATGCTCTTGTCCATTCGTGCCTCTCGTTTATACTACGTTTTCTTTTTATTATTGGAGAACCAGTGTAAAGTAACTTAAAAGTGAACAAATAAAATCTCACCCTCAAAACGAAAATTCCATCACGAAACACATCACAGAGAAGACTTTGAAAACAGGCTCTCGATGTTTCCGTTTTTAGTCAATTAAGGTAGATTTTCTCACTACACGAACCGTTACTTTCAGAAGTGAAATGAATGATACACGCGGTGTCCCGTCACTTTCGTTTAAAGGGTAAAAATGAAACCGTTTATTTGCTTAATGTAACTTAAACAGCTGCATATATTACCGTATGGAGTATTCATAAATTATTTCACGATTCATTTTGGCCTTCAGCAGCTGAGTAGGTAACGCACATTCAACCTGTAATTTTTAGAATGATCCTTTGTAATCAGTTACAAAGGATCATTCTAAAAATAAAATCGAGACTGATCTCTGATAGTTAACTATTTATAGGAGCATTGGGTTCATAATTAAGTTGTAAAAAATCTAAAAGTAAAATTTACTTTTGGATTTTTTTACAATTTAATTATGGCCATTCATTCCATCACCCCATTTGGATGGGAACTATGAAAACCCCAATGCATTACCGCTCACAAAATTCACATGTAAAAGCACAGAATACCTAATATTTGTATTTTGATCCTTTTTGTCTAGTCTAGTACATCTGCAGTGAGCCCATTAAATGTATTTTCAATGCCCATTCGCTGTTTTAGCCATTTTAGTTTTTAGTCATCGTAGTCTTTTTAGGTATATAGCCTTCTTTAAATCTTTCATTTCTTTCCTCTCGATATTATGTATTACGGGTATGTAGCATCCCACCTTGCCCCACATGTGTATTTCAGTTTAAAAATAATAATAAAATAAACAGCATACACTACAGACACAAACAAAATCTTCCCATAAGTATATAGCACATTGGAATAATATTATAATTAATTAAATTTATTTGTTTTAATTCAGTAAACCCAATAATTATAAATTAAAAATTTTATTTACACTTTACATACACAGGTTTACACAATACATGCAGTGCTTAGCTTAGTATGCATACAAATAATACAATCTGTCTGCAATGAAAAAATAAGTAGTAAATTATAAGATTATTCTTGATCCTCATTTTTATCTTGTTACTAGCTGTCCCGGCGTACCACGCCTTCATACTTTTTTTTTAATCCGTGTTTTTATAGTTATTTTGCTATTCGGGGCGAAAACAATTTCAACAAACCAAAGATCATAAAAATCTGTCCAGCCGTTCTCGACTTATAAATGGTGTAACTAACCCGACTTTGTTTTTTGACTGAGTCAGTCATTTGATTGTTATTGTGACTAGATCCCTATTATAAACGCTTAGGTACATAAGTTGGTCGTACTTACTTATTTAGTTTAGTTGTGGGTGTATCTTTCTGATGAATTCGTCTCTTCGTAGCGTGTATTTTTTAGAAATATTTTACATCCTTTCAATTAACGTTATACGAGTATGAATAACAAACCAAATACTTGGCCGCGGAAAGTAATATAAATAGGTAAACAGATCCTTGGAAAAGCGCTTCGCTTTTAAGAAATTTAATAGCCCGAGCTATCTTCAGCAAACAACCATGAAATTCCGACGCGGAGTTATCTAAGCAGACCTTCGGAATTGTTGGTAAAATGTTAATTGAATTTTTTATCTCAGTAAATCTTCCCCAGAGCCTCCCATTATAGAGGGTTTGCAGCCTAATGGCAATTAAGACGTGAGGTTAATCAGTTTTGTAGACCGAAAAAATCCAATTGTGTTTAAGCCAAATGTCGAGACAGTTTAGCCGAAACTATTTCCAATTGTCCCTTTTGATTGGTAAACAAAATTTGCAGTAGTCTAGCGTTAGCATGTAATAAATTAATTTCTTTTTATCTGTGTCTACATAGCACCTCTATTTTATTATCGTTTAGCATGTGCGAGTAAATTTGAACTGATATTATTTATATTAATGGAAAATAATACATGATAACTATAAAAGAGCCAAAACAAAAAGGTAATGTTTGATAAAATAACGACTCTTATACGATAACACGATAGAAACACATTTTATACGATACAACAAAAAAGTATTAGGGCCTTACATATGAAATTGCCGATACTAACTACTGGCTACTTTAGGATAAAATATCTTGCGTTTGATTAGGAATTCTAAATTTAAATTTATTTTAGAATTAGCAGCAGCCTTCAGCGTAAGTGACAAAACGATACTTATCCATTTGCGCCAAATCGGAAAAGTCAAAAAACTCGAAAAGTGGGTGCCGTACGAATTGACTGAAGCAAACCAACAAACAAGCGTCGCTTGTTGCGTTTGCTAAATCGTCACAATAATGAGGGGATTTTGAACCGTATCGTGATAAGAATATATCGTGATAATAAGAAATGGATCTTGTACGACAATCGGAAGCGATCATCACAATGGCTTAACCCTGGAGAACCGTCAAAAACTGGCCCTAAGCGGAAACTAACCAGGAAGAAGATTCTTGTTAGTGTTTGGTAGACCAGTGCTGGTGTTATCCACTACAGCTTCTTGAGATCGCCAGATAATTACTGCAGACTTGTATTGCCAACAATTGCAAACAATGATGGAAAAGCTCGCCATTACGCAACCGAGGCTGGTGAATTGCTCCAGCCCACTGCTCCTTGAGGATAACGCTAGACCACACACTGCACATCAAAGGGTCGCCAAGTTAGAGGAGCTGCGACTGGAACCTTTGCGTCACCCACCATACTCTCCAGATCTTGCCCCAACCGATTACAACTTTTTTCAAAATTGAGATAACTTTTTACAAAGAAAAAAATTCAAATCTGATAACGCAGTCAAAACCGCCTTTAAGCAGTTTGGAGACTCTCGCTCCCGGGTTTTTTTTTACAGGGATCAATGATCTGCCTATAATATGGCGGAAGTGTATCGATAACAACGGCGCATACTTTGATTGATTAAATAATAATTTCATTAAAAAAAATTATTCACTTTTTAGATTCTGAACGGCAATTTCATATTATTATGTAAGGACCTAATATTTACTTTGCCTCACATTAATGTTTTACTATTCTTTAAGCAAAGAGTTTGCAAATAAAATACTGTGAAACGTGCCTAAAAATATATAAGGGCGTCACGGCAAATCGAATAAACCATGGCGCCATTACACTTTTTTCACTTTTAGCGCAAAGCCGAATGCAGTGCAATTAAAATTTATGGAACTAAAACCTAGGCTACAGCTTTCGTTATTGCAACGGCATGAACGACGAATACGGTCTCTTGTGTGATCAATTGAAAAAATGATAGTTTTAAATCTGTAAATGATTCGTAGCTAACTGTCACAGTCTAGTGAGAATACCATTATTCTGTAGAAGTGTAGAACTCGTCATAACGTTAGTTTGACTGTGTATTTGGACGCAGCACACATAGTGAAAAAGAAATCACGCAACACACAACGGGAAGCCAGACTGCGAAATGCTCGTCTATTTCAGCATAATGTGGGTATAGAGTGGCCTAGCTGTTTTGCATGTTCTGTGCATCTGCGCTGCCGTATATTGGCCGGGCGCCATAATCAATTCCACTAGAATAACGCTTATTGCTGTTGCCAATATTGGCGACGCACGACGAGTTCTGAATTGAAGAAACTAAAAAACTTTTTTGATGAATTTAAGTTGCTTGAAATTTTCTGCATGAGATCTGAATTACGGACTTTTGCGTAAACTTGGTAAAATAAATATTAATTTTGGTGTAAATTATATTTCTCAGTATTTGAAAGTTAGCGCAAGTCGTTGAATGTTTAATAGTTATCGTTAACCAGAGAAAAAATTGCAGAGTTAAAAAAAAAATTATATCAAAATAACTTTTAGTTTAACTTTCTAATCATGGAACACATCACACTTTGCACTACTTAGCTAGGTGCTAACATCTCTAAGGACACGTGTCGCGAGACATTTGTCCCTAGTAAATACTGGGCTAAAAAATGAAGCCATCATACGAGCGATTCAATCAAAAATTTCGTTTTCGTTTCCCTGGTTTCGCGGGGGTCATGATAAATCGTTGTGCACTTAAAAATATTGCGCCAGTTTGACACCTTCCTATAATCTGCAAACATGAAAATCATTGAATCCTTCTTTTAATCTGGCTATCTATTTTTCTAACAAGAAAGAATGACAATAATCTACAAAACAAATGCTACGTCAAAAAACTATAGCGAAATACATCAAAGTGAATTTAAATATTTCTCAATCGACTACATCATATTATGTAGGTAAGGTGAACACGCGGTGAATATTCCTCGAACAATGTGATAAAACCGACACCTCAGATAATAGTTCACGCTTCTCGAATAATTCAATTTTTAATATCCTGTCAAAGCGCAAGTGATATATTTGAACGCGAACTTCAAATCATATTAATGACAGAATGCAACTGAACCGTGGGATTTCCATTTCTCGATGGGAGTGGATTTTCACAATGCGCAATGTCTGCCCTGGTAGATATCACAGCGTAGAGAGGCACAGTAAGGTTAACTGCTTGCGCACCACTGCTCCGTAGAGTTAAGTGTGTGATTAAGGCATTATTCTGTCTGTCAAGGTTTTATAAATTGACAGCTATTTACGTTTAATACCGTGTTCGTAGATGGTTGGGAATTAAATTCGCTAATACTGAGATACGCAGGTGGACTTAAGTTTATTAGTTATACTTGTTAATTACTTAATCTCTCAGCCATGCAAAACTAAATCCAGAATATTTTTTTGTAATATGCGGTCTCGTGTGACCATTTGGCAAGGCGTTAAAGAATCTTGTACTGGCGCTTGCTCTACGCGCTACATTCGTCAACAAATATTATTATAAATGCTTGAATTTAATTTATAGTCGAAGACAAAAATTGACATTTTGTCCTGTTCCTAAGACTGTGGATCTGGCAAAGGCTTGTTTCTGTGTGACATTAATTTGAGACAATATTTGAGACAATAGTCTCTTAGTATGCTGTGCTGCTAATATTGTCATTGGCAATATTGACGACCATAAAATTGTAGTGTAAGCTGACAATCAAAACCCAAATAATGTAAAATACACAAATAATGTAGGTGATATAATCACATTCCTTAAGTGCAAGTGGACCTACCGAACGTTCTAATTTGGTGTACATATTCACAGTTTAATATTCATGCCTAGCTCCACGGCAGCTTTGCTTCCTTGCCCAGAAATTAGATATTCCTTCCTCTAGAACTTTACCACTTGCTACTGAATCCGAAAATTCGTTTCAAACTATTTATTGATATATGCTCGGAGCTAATTAGGTATTAGCGGAGCTACGAGTAGCTGTTTCTCAAATTTCATTAAAATGCTAATTAATGAGCGCCTCTATTTGTTTTATCTTAATTGCAAAAGAAATGCTCTATTTTTCTTAATAAACATATTGTTTGGATAAAACATTATTATTCCAATATGGCGAACCTTACCAATGCCATGGTCTCTAAACAGAATGTGACGTAATAAGACAAAAGTTAGGAAGTAGATAAATCTACTACTTAGGTAGGTAGGCCTCAGCCTACGATAGAGAACGTTTAAGCGTTCTTTAACTTACGCTGAGGCCCAAAGAACATAAATTTATAAGTCCCGTAATATCTGCTGCATTAGGTTCTATATTTATGTCCAGTTTAGGCCGCATGACGGCGCAAAATGAGTCGTAAATTTACATTGAAAGTTAATTCCGTGACTTCAAAACTCACAACTCACAAAAATACGTTACGTTTGACCTCAGCCTAGACATTATCGTCACTTTCTACCTAACTCAACATACTTTTTCAAAACAACATTTGTATATTATAAAGTAGTATTGTAGTAGTTTTTACTAAAATTGAATTCGAAAGAGAGTAAAAAGATAAAAATAATACTTTAAATACTTGCTTTATTTGTATTTCTAGAGATAAGATAAGTCTTCATCAAGAATGAATGATGTAAGTCCGAACACACGGTATCAGTTGTACACTAATTTTAGTCTTATTTTATACAGGTTGTCCCGTAAATAATGGTACCACTTTTGTTCAATAACTTTTAAAAAAAATATGCAAATTCAATCAACTGTTTGTTTATACGGTAAGTCAATAAAATTTTATGCAATGTTAATGTCATAGAAAAAACATTGTTATTCATGGTGTATAGAATATTTAGTTACAAGATGTTTTTTTACTTACGGGACACCCTGTCTATAAAACAATATCGGGTTAGTTACTCTACTTATAAATCAAGCACGGCTGGACCGTTTTTATGATCTTTGCTTTGTAAGATTTGTCCCCGAATACCAATACAGGGTTACATTGCAAAGGGGTGCCAAATTTTAAAAATAAGATCTGGGAAACAATATAAAGAAGCGTCTTAATCGTTATTAATTTTAATAATTATTTTAAGTTACGAAAAAAAAAAAATTTAAATATTCGAAAATAAAGTCAATAGTGAGATTACGAAAGCCACGGTCATTCATCAGAGGCGTAGGTGACTTTAGGCAGTGCATATACGCTGCTATTTTTTCATGAATGAGTTAAATTTAATTTAATTAATGGATAGACGCGTACGATTTCTAACAGCAGATAGGAATATGAAAAGTGTTTTTTTTTTTGTTTTTTGCATAGTTCGATTATGTTACTGATTCTGACTTACTCCTAAAGATTTGCCACCCCTTTGCAATGTAACCCTGTATAACTAATAAATTATCTGAAAAATTTACGAGAATCCACCAAGATGAAGCTGGAGGCACAGCTAGTTAAACATAAATGTAACCACAATCGTGGTAAACTCTCTTCAATAAAAAACGGTTCATAAGTAATTGGCCAAGACATTAGTTAAACAATTTCGGCGAAGATAACGCGTAACACGATTAAAGAACCTCTCTTTTATAAGGTCAATTCAAAACTATTTAAAAACACAAATTCTAGCTCCAGTCCAAATGTCAATCTCATTCAATGCATAACACATTTTATGTATGTTTGTTCTTGAGTATTCACGTATTACGCATAACATTTTTATGTATGTTTGTTCTTGAGTACGTATTATGCAAAGCAAGTGCACTATAAGACTACGACACACCAATTTTGAGGAGGATCTCATTGGATCTCGGAAACTTGGAGCAGACATGGAAAGTCGATTGCGAATATAAATGTATCAGAGCGTCTTGAACTGGAAAATTCCAATCTACTCCAAAATGTCGTTGCGTCTGGCCAAGATTTGTGTAAGTATACATATTCCAATCGTTTCCATAGTTTTGAACTTTTTCTCAAATAGCAAGCTCAAATTTCTAGCTGATGCAAATAGCAACTACACAATTTTTTTAAAGTATGCAAATACAACTTGGTTCTATTTCATCATTTTACATTTTAAGAATAAAAATTAAATTAAACAAGTCTTTTGAATGTTCTACGTTGATTACAACATGTGCAAATAAGGCCACAGAAAGTAGTAATACTTAATACTAGTATTGGGGACAACTCGTTCCCAAGAATTATACTTAGTATGTAATCGGGTTTATTTAACTTATTTTCATAAATAATTTGTGATGTGAATCACAATACTTTTATTTTACTAATCACAAATATACGTCCCACTGTAAGGTACTACACCTATGAGGTGGTTTAGCCCACACCTTACCACACGAGCCAGGTATGGATTGGTGTAGGGGTGTAACAGTAAATCCAGCGACAAAACCTTATTGTCAGATGTTATTAAGCCGCCCTAAGGTAAGGACTAGGCTGCACGACTAGTATCAATCGATATTAGCCGGGACCAACTTTTAACGTGCCTTCCGAAGAACGGAGATGCTTGTGATAAATGTCACTAAGCTTGGTTGGAATGGTCACCCATCCAATCACAACCGCGGTGTAAGTGGCTTAACGTTGGTAATTAATACCAAAGCGCTGCCACTGAGGTACAAGCACCTCCTAAATGGGTAGTAGAAGTTTTATTTTAATTTACATAACTTATACTTTATGAAAATAATCAACAAATAACAAAAGCAACACGTGGCACCTAATTGATGCCATCCGTAACAAGATTGATCACCTTCTCTAATAACTTCCGGGTGTAACAATTTCGCGCCACATTTCGCCACCTCATCTGGAAATCATAAATTATCGACGATTTATGCGATGATTTTGGTATATTTTTTGTTTTCGTTCATTATTAAAGACGTATTATATGCAGTTACTTTAATAGGCTTATTAATATTTCTGATAACCGTCGTAAAAGCTAAACATTCCCTGATAAATTTATTCCCACCAAAAACATTTTCATGCAAAATGTTGCCAAGACGAGACCATATGACTCGCACTGTCCAAAAGTTATCAGATCTCATGTAAAGCCAAGCTTCTAACAATACACGCCCTAACTCTACAAGGCCTAACTTCACAAACTCTACACCTTGGTCAATATAATATGTGGCTTGGCTATTTCGCTACATTCACATGAGCGTAAGGTGAAAAATTTATTCACTGTTCATTACTTTTCTGTTATACAATAGTTCTTGAAGTAACAAAAGTATTAAGAGTATATTTTGAGAGATTGATTTCTTTAAGCTATCCTTTTCCGATAGTATGCATAGTGCATTAATCACTGTTTGTATCTTTGGTTTAAATATATAACCGCCGACTTCTGAGCGGCTAGAAAATGTCCAGACTAAGCAAAAACTGAAAAAACGATTTCATAGCTTTGCCTTTCAAAGTCGTTTAAGCGTTTCCAGTAATAAAAGACCTTTCAAGATTATCTACCGGTAAACTTCGACACCCAAATGAAACCAAAATTTAAGTATAAAAATGACGTTTCGCTTTTTATGAATATCATAACAAGAACACCGAGAAATGGAGTTACAGAGTTCTGAAAATTAAAACTTGAGCAATTTAACTTTTTGTGGTTCTTCGATTACTTTTTAAACTTTAGTTGGTGCTAAACCTTTTAATAAGTCGGACAAAGATTTTGTTAGAACCTCAGTACTTATTTTAATTTATTTACACTTCAAATCAAAAAGTTTAAAACTCTATTCGTTAACTTTCTCTTATAGATAGTATCCAGCTCGTAGAGCACATAGAAGATGTTATTGATTTGTATTCTTTTACCGTTACTACATATTATTCTTATTCTTCAAAAATACCATACAAAATTAAGATAATCAGATTAGATAATTTCGGTAGTGTACGAAAACTATCTCTTAACATGAAAGCTGAAGGAAAACGTACGTACGTAACGTACTCCGCACATTTATGTTCAAATAACAATTCAAATAACAGTAAGTACCGTGTGGGAAAAGAACTATAGGCGTGTCGTAAGAGGCGACTAATTCCCGTAGCACGAGACGGGCAGCAGCGTCTGCGTGCGATATCTTATAAATAGCTGCGCTCGCCAACCCGCCTGCCAAGCTTGATGAGTATTGGCATTCCCCTCAAATGAAAGTCATTGCGGGAGGCCTATGTTCAACAGTGGATGTCCTGCGGCTGAAATGATGATGATGATGATTAAAAGTTGTTTGCATTTACTGTTTAAAACCACACCCGTGCCATAGTAATACCTAAACCATAAAATACCTTACGCCAAAACACTTTCTACTCAAAATAAATACGTCTTCGTTAGGCAACAAGGCAAGCATGCTGGCATATTTCATAGCATTTCATTTAAAATTAAAGTTAATCATGTTTGTAATATTTTCAGTTTTCACTTTATTACCTAGGTCTACTTTATAAACAATTTGTACCTATTCAAAAGGGACAACTTGTTAATCAACTTTTAATTATAAACTAAGCAAAGGTTTTAAGAAAGTACATTGTTTCGCTAGTAACTAATTAACTTTGTCTTATCGTAGAAACCACAGCCACATTGTGCTTGAGTTAATTTTAAAACAGTGCCAGCTTACATGTTTCAACGGACTATCTACGCCAAGCAACAATTTTAGCAGCATAATACCTAAAACTAAGATAACATTAAAATTAGCTATCAACCCGTCAGATCAACAGACAAATGAAGTAAATTGTTTTTACAATCACACCAATTATCTAGCCCCAAACTAAGCAAAACTTGTACTATGGCGACTAGATAACGGATAAACATACTTAAATACTTTTTATAAACATACATGACATAGATACAAATGCTCGTGCTCATCACACAAACATTTGCCCCTTGCGGTAGGATTCGAACCCGCAACCGCTCGCTGGCTTTTTAGTTTCGAGCGCGAACCTCTTTATCAGACGTTTGTCAATGTTACATACGAAACTAAAATAAAATATCAACACTAGTTACAATTAACTACTTATAATTATACTTATGATGGAATGTGTTCATATCGAATCTATTTGAAAGATGTTAGTTTAGTTACATTACCTACAAAATTATTTAACTAACTATTACAAAAAGAAGAAAACCATGATTTTAAAACGCACGTACAAGGTTATCACTGATTTATATTTATAAAGGTCAGCGTCTAGACTTAAGAAAAAAAATGCAAAAATGAATTCTTTGGTTGAAATAATTATGAAGATTTTTGTAGTAAATATTTACTAGTTCAGTTAAGCTTTAGTCTATAAAAAAGATTTATTGCTTAGATGATAGAGCGGGATTAGCAAATTATTATTTATTTCTGATCCTTGACAGTAACAAACTAATAAGTTTTACCAAAAAATTATTTATTTAAATCGTCGTGGCAAATAAGTCTTTGGATTTACGACATTTAATCTTTTGGTTTGACACCAATTCTCATTCAAATCAGTCGCCAAATTATGTAAATCTATTCCAGGATTTATAAGTTCAGTCCTTCGACAACAACATGAATTTATATTGTGGAAAGGTACCGACAAAAACGTGCCAGAAAATATTTCATTTGAATCGTATCCCCATCCTTTGCCTTTCCAGCTTGGGAAAAAAACCTCATTGCGTAAGGTTATCATTCTGTGTGTGCGTTCATAACACTGAATTTGAATTTTTATGAGTCATATTAGAGGCTTGGGATGTTACAATTATAAGGATTTAAAGGTATTAGCACAGTTTCATATGCGGGATCAGAATTTTTCATTTAACCTTTTAAATCATGTGAATTTTCATTGTAATTAAGAAACATAAAATATTGTTTAGTCTTTATCGTGTCTGGCACAAGAGGTTAATTTGGATAAATAAATCAAATAAGGTTGACAGGTTAAATAAAATACAATAATGATGGTAAGAATCTTGCTTGTTATAATTTTTTATTTCAACATAAACGGTAAGGTTTCGAACGACATGGCATCGGCTTCGTTATTGTCACTATTGTATCTGAGCTTGTAGACTCCGTCCGCTGGGAGTTCCGAAAATATCAAGCTCAAACACGTAGGTACGAAAAACAATACAATACTGCACAAAAAATTCAGCCAAGTGCGAGTTAGACTCGCGTGCCGAGGTTTCCCAACGCTCTATACGTAGGTATGTTAAATAGTTTGTCCATAATAAGAAACGAATCTCAAAGTTTTTATTGCTTTTCCGAGTTTTAAGAAATTGCTTTTTGTCAAATTTCATGATTCTAGATCATCAATTATATAGGTTATGATTTCCTTGCGAGTATTAAAAATGCGACACAAACAGTCGTATCTTTTGATTGCGTTTACTTAGAAGTTACATTTTTCTATTGCTTCGAAGGATCGCAGACCTGAGTATTTGATATTCATTTTAACTTGATACCATTAGAGATAGGCAGACAGACGAACAACACAGTGATTCTTTATGAGAATTCTTTTTTACCTTTTAAGGTACGAAATCTTAAGAACTACGGTGAACTTCCCGCTGTTAGAGATGCACAAAAAAGGTTATGGATTTCCCATAAGTTAGTTTTTACCAAAGTACTGTTTCAGAAGTGGGTACGGGATTGGATGGAAACGACAAATCTTCCAGAAAGCCTAATTATTCTTCTTCACACAAGCCACACAGACGCAGCCCCAATGAGTGATCGAGTTCTATCGTAGCACTGACGTAGTTCCTTGTCTGTCACGGAACTCTTGACGTGACGGACACAGGACTGAACTGGTCCTCTTGACTGACGTAGCCCCGACGTGGATCTCTTGACACACAATAAACCACCGTACTGTTCTACTACTAGACACTCACTATTTCACTTTACTACTTTCACTTTTCTTCCTTTTTCCTCTTGTTTCCGCTTCACTAGACTTTTACTAACTACCCGTAGTGCGGCTCGCAGCCCCTTATATGTATACCCCTAATAGAACCTTTTATCTACTTCTATTCCCATAATTTTGCAAGTTTCTTGGAAGACTTGAGTCCGGCAAATCGGCAGAAAACCTCGTGAACCTACTTATCCGCAACTGTGACAGCCTCTTGATTTTGGAGTGCAAAAGCCTCCGGCCATTTAGTAAAGTAATTTATTACCACAAGGATGTAACGGTTTCCTCGTTCTGTCAATGGAAATGGTCCAGCTACATCCAAAGCGATTCGTTCTAGCTGTGTTCCTCTTGCACCCAGTGCCTCCAGTATATTTAAAAGAAAAGGAACCGATACCGTTTCAAAGGCTTTTGCTAAGTCGAGGAAAACTGCTAAAGTTTGATTTTCCTTGCTAAGTTCCTGAGTGACATATATATTTTGTCATACTGTGTCTTGCATCTGTCCTGGATAACTTAGGTCTAAAACCAAATTATGTGGGTGAAAGATAACCATGCTTTTCACTTCACTTCTTCTTCTAAGTAGATTTACTCTTGACAGAGCGATTGTAGTCGTTAAGTAGTAGTTTCGGAGGGGGCATTTATGCGCTTCACGATGTCGCGCCATCTTTTCCTGCAGTTCAATTGTTATCAACATTGCCATCTTGTTACGAAGATTAGAGAACAGTATGTGAAATCGAGGGCGGTTGCTGGCTAGATCTTTGATTTCGCAGTAATAGAGGCCCGTCCAATCTTTGATAATGTAAAACCACTTGCGTCTTTGCCATCCTGTGGCTCTTCTTCCGGTAGATGTTCTATTGTTAATAATATTTTTTAAGATTTTAAATATCGAAGAAAATAGGTGACCTAAAGACATACTTTACATCCAGACTTGTGAATAGGGATTACTACAGCCTATTTTGGGGTATTTAAGAACAATACCTTTCGTAAGGCAAATTTGGAATATATGACTGAGAGGAGGGAAATATGCTTGAAGTGTTTAATGTTTTTATTGCTTATAATTTATCCGAACCGGCCGCACACTCTTCCTTCAAACCCAAAATTATTGTGATAAACCGAACCGAATTTTATTTTATTACTTTGTCAGAATGACAGAGCTCTGAGCTAAGCTGCGGACAGACAGACAGACAGACATTGGGAAACTTTAGGAGTTCTGTGTTGACTAAGTAACTCTAAAAAAACATAATTTGTTTAACTAGCACGTCCAGCGTGTCTATAAAATTAATGCAAATAATTTTAGAAACCAGCAAAATTAAATGTATCTTTTGGCGATATCTATTAGCCAATGTCGGTTCCCTGTTGGTCGCAGATGTCAGATCCTACCTAAAAACTCTATCAGCATAAATATGGTAGAAGCGCTGTACATAGGTACAACAAACGAACCCCACATTTTATCGCCGTAATTGAAAAGCGAATAAGAGCTTTAGGTCTTTGCCCTCTAATTAGATTGAACACGTAATGACCACACATGAGCTTAAAAGCGATCAACCAAAAACCATTTAATAAGGATCTAATTAGGATTTCATTTTGTTAAATAAGAAACACAATTTCAATACATGATTTAAAAATCATTTATATATACCATGTTTGTGTGAACTGTAGTAAACCACGACGACTAATAATTAATTATCTCAAAAATGTAGTAAACATGGTGCGTTACCATTTTTTTATATAAAAAAACGCTGTAATCCGCACTGCTCAAAATTTCGCCAGCGCTGTAACTACCGTGATTATATAATTTGCAAAAGGTGAATTGGAGTAACTGTAAAATGATAAGAAAATGCAATTTTTAATGCTATTTACAGCAAATTTTAGGTAGTCCCTTAAAAAAAGTTGGGTTAATTTAAAACGCTGTACATAAATTTATATTGTTCGTAGAGCCACGGGAGTAACAGCAATCGACGCAGTTTTTTTTCTGATTCTAAATCTGCAATAAAAAAATTGAGATAGGTGCGGGTTACGACGTTTCCGCTTTTTTGCGTCGATATATTAAAGGTATCCCATAAATAATCGATCAAACTTATTAATGGGGTTAAGGATAAAGAAAGCTCGTTTTAAAAGTCTTCGGGTTGTTTTTTGTTTTGCTCTAATTTTTTTGTCATAGTTGCATTTGTCAACATTTCATAGGTATGTTTATGCGTATTGTTAAATAAATTAACTAATAATTAAGTAAATATATTTTTGAATGACATACTACTAGTGGGCCCCGAACACACGATGTTTCGCTAATTGGGCGACTGCTCTTACTAACTGAGCTACGGAGGAAAAAATAATATTCGTCTATGAAATATGTCTTCATTTCAACTTCATCAGTTGACAACAGACAAGCAATAAAACGGATCAAGAAAAGGGGCAGTAACATCAAAGTAGTGAGCACTAAATATCACAACATGTAACTAAAATATAAACAGATCAAAAACATTTTGTTTCAATTATTAATCATTTAAACAAACATTACATCGTGTATAATATACTCGTACATAAGTGATTTTAAAAACCTCTAAAATCGAAGTAAAAAAACCCACTTGAAAATTTTGTTTTGTGTTTGTTTAAGTATTTATTTTATATATATTTATAGCGTATTGTTATTGTATGTACCTAGTAGGCATGTATTCATCTAGTCTGCGTTTGTTTTCTTGCACCGCCTTTACCATCTCTGTCTGGCCACATGGTTAGACTGGTAGAGAATGCTTTTGTTATTTGTTTTGATTGTGCAATAAAGAATAAATAAATAAATAAACCACTAAGGTTTTTATTGAGCTATCAGGAGTTTACAATTATGTAAAGATACAGTAATCTAGTAAATAGGCACAAAACCGGGTTTAAGTTTAAACATAAAATAAAGTGAGGTAGCTAAGCTAGTAATGTTCTTTATAATAAGTGAATGAAGTAATCATTTAACTTATCTATAATATATAAAAATGTATTGACGTTTGTTAGTCTCGCAAAATTTAAGAACATCTGAACCGATTTGGCTAGTTTTTGTTTTAAAATATTTATAGAAGTCCAAGGAAGGTTAAAAAGGTGAGAAAATATAAAGATAGACAACTTTTATCGGCTGCATGAAGTTCTCCGTGTCAGCTATTATTTAACATTTTGCTTCGAAATCTTATTCACGCTCTCATTATGAATAAGGAAAACTATTGTTAGGTCCAGGCTTCAGCTAGCGCTAAAGGCGCTAGCTATTCGCTTGCAGAGCCGGTTATTTAGAAATTATAAAATCAAAAATAATCGTCATACCACAGTACTAGATGTCCCTCAACAATAAGAAAGTGAAATAAGTATAAATTGTCCGATTTGCACCTCATATACATACAGACATACTATGAAATCAGTATTTAATATCATTTATGTTAAGTACCAAATTATTTCTTCGTTAAGTGTTCTTCGAGGCCAAGTTTTGAGTAAAATAAGACTCGACCTAACCTTTTAACCTTCACGCCTTCATTTTAGCTCAATTCCTTTTGTATTGTAGAGGAAAGTAATAAACCCTGTTTCGATTCTCCAATATATAAGGAACCACTTAAAGCCTTTTAACAGAGGTTCAGAAACTTTCAATTTGGTCTACTGCCAAATGACATTTTGCGATTAAACACTTTTCTTAGGTACTTACTAGACTAGTCTTTAAAATAAACGCTGTAAAATTTATGTTGTAATAAACTATATTGATAGCTAATGAACGTAATAAATTAATAACTTTACATCAGTCTAACTATGTAATCAAATCTTCGAAGTCGTTTTAACCTACTTCTTATTGTTGTTTCGATTTAAAACTTATTAAGTAGTGACATTCGGATGACCATTTCATAATTTGATGCCATGGAGTTGATCTGAATATGGAGCCAGGATGTGGATAGAGGAACTGTTCAAGGGCTACTAGCAAATCCCTCAGGTTTGGACTCATTTAATTTGTTTCGACAAATTCAATACCTACTTATTAAAGCGTGTTTTAAAATAATCTTAATTTAGTTTAATAAAGTTGAGGATTTGGTTTCATCTTATAGAAACATTTTCAGGATTTTGCCGTTCACTGATGAAGGCAGGCCTCCTCCACCGCTTGCCATTCTGTTCGGCAGCAGTCTGTGTTTCACATTACGTCTACCAATTTAAAAAATCTTATAAAATATCAGTAAATAACACGATAAAGTCAGAATAATGAAAGGGCTGAGGAGTAACCCTAAAATAAAGACTAGCTGTTATTCAATTATAAGGGTTACAGTTTGAAACAAAACCCTCTTCAATCTCTTTGAGTGTTATCAATGGAGCTTGAGATCTAGTCTTGGTGTAGTCTGAGTAATTAGTAAAGGATGATTTCTCTCACTTATTCCGAGACTGGTTGTAAGTACATAGAATGACAGGTGCTTTAGTCAAAGTGACCATTTGGATGGGATGAGAGGGAGTCTGGGGTCGACATAAATTCCAATGGAGGCATTATTGTGGCTCCTTAGTTTGACGAAGGTAAGGTTCGAATTGTAGAGGATATCTCGTAGAAGATCGCGCCTCTGAAATTGTCTCTATTGTTTACATAGATGCGGCAAACCGCAAAGCCGGGGTTTACAGGGAAATCGGCGATATTTTAATAAAGGACCACTACAAATTTCGGGGTCATAAATGTACGGTTCTGACCGTGAATGTAACTTATACGAGGTAGGCTCAAAACTGACAGTATAACATGAAATGGTAACGCATTTGAATAGGATGCCGATTTATGGCAGAGCTTCTAGAAACCAAATAGGAATACCACAGCTAAATATTATTAAGTATAAATAGTATTTGACTATAGAATAACAACAGATCTTAATATTAAAAAGATATACCTACACCACTCATTAATAAATAGTCTGAAAGTATGTGTCCAATGTTTACAAAGGTAAAACAATGTAGTTAAAATCGCCGCAAAATTTAAATATAATTAACCACGAACTCATACAGCTCGAGTTCAAACGCTTTACTGAAATAAAATACCCCTTGTTCACATAAATAATATGTTAATTTCGAGGTGTAAATTGAGCTCTGTTATTTAATAACATATGAATATTTAAATATCGGCTACATTTCAGTGTTGACTTGAGTTTTATTTTACCTTATTTAGGATTCTTGGCAGATAACATCTGTGAAATTTCACGAGTTGGGGGATCGGTATTCACAAATTATTGGGTAGTAATAGAAATCACCATTCCCTTTGGCGCATGTCTATACATTTATTGGGTAGAATTGTTTTCACACACCTCCTTTATCTGATTGAATAAGTGAAAACGTGATGGATTGCTCTGGAGGGTCGGAGAAAGGATTACAAGCTTAAACCATAATTTACACCGCATATACAAATAGGACAAATAGGCTCGAACTTATGTATTTCTTTAAAAATATGTCAGCAGTTGCTGTTATAAGTGGAACAACTTTTGGAAGAGCACCATCAAAATTGCGAGAAGAAGTTATAAGTGCAAAATGGTGTATCAATTGCGACGTTAAATATAATTATGATTTTATTCATTAAATAATTACTATTGAAGGTGAAAAGAAAATAGGTGTAAGTGTCTAAGTCTTTGATTTTGTGAATTACTAACATTATTAAATTACCTTCAACAAAACTTATCACCATAAACGTTATATTAGAAATATATTTAACTTTGGCGTCACAATCAGTGATCTCGAATATACACAAATTCTGGAATTTAACTATCTAACTGGATCTTTCATTTTCGCAAACATGACAGACATTACTCGACATTAACGTAAAACAAATCACGCAGTATAAATCTTATTCACTTAAATGAAAGTAGAAAAGAAATTACTGTCAATTTAAAGAATAAACAAGAAGGTGTCTTGTCGAGTGAGATATAACGGGCAAAATCTTGACTTTGACATGTAGTACCCGTACGAGTACTTATTGTAAAGTCTTGTTTAGAACCGCAGAAAATATACGTAAGCACGTAATATACCTAGAGTAAGCAAATAATGCATAGTATCCTCTACATCCTCTATGAAGCTGAGGTTCTTTTGGATTGCTCTCGGCTTTATCCACTTGAACGTCCAGTCGCGGAACTGTCAACGCGCAGAACCCAGTTTTACAGGTGGTTCTTGCCCGGATATTTCTTTAAATAAAGCAACACATTGTTATGTTTTATCAAATCTGTTTAATAATTTTTAGTTTTAGTTAAATTGAATTAGAAAAAAATATTATGTAACAAGTTTATATTTACTTGCATGTATGTAATGTAGAAGTATCTTTTGCGTTATTTAAGCGTACAAAAATAGGTGTCTCTTTATTAAGAAATGCTGTAGTCTATGGTTAAGCACTTTTATCAAGAAAGAAGCATTTTTGTTTGGATTTGAAAAATTCCAGGCTGTATCTAAATCAGAAGACAGTTACTCAGGTTAAGAGTTTCTTCGCGGGTCGTAAAATTATTGTTCGGACTTATACTCTTAGTATGGAACAGCTGATTTTTTATCTAGATATCAGGGTTGCTCGTATTTACTGATAACCGTGTAAAAGCATGCAAATATAATAAGAACTGTAAGTACCACCTATTTTCAAAAGTTCTTTTAAAGCCTAAGAAAGCCCTACATCCTTCTTCTTATTCTTATTCTAAGCATATTCCCCAACTGAAATATGGAATAAATACTCTATGGAAATAGCACAAATACTAGTAAACTTTTTGTAAGGCGAAAAAAATTAGTGAGCATAATATATAACACCCAATCTTGCAAACCTCACCTTCTTTTACTCACCTTACCTTCAATTAACATTTACGATTTATGCATATTACATTTAAAAACATTTCAAAATGTATTAAAGTTAAAGAAACTCATAACATAAGTACCAGGCCCAAGGATAGGCTCTACTTACCCTTAATCAAAATGCTAAATACTAGTCCATACTATATGGCCGTAAAAATCTATATGCAGGGTGGCCAGAAAAATGACGTCCAAAAAATTTTTTTAGGTGCCTTGTGTTGAGAGGTATCTGAATCACCCCTATGTATGTTCTACGATTTTTCGTAGTTTTCCAGTTACGATTTTTTTTAAATAGTCTATGAAGCCTATGAAGTACTACTTTTTATTATTATTATGAAAGCTTAGAGTCTACCGTATTTTCTCAAGCTACTTAGAAACTAAGAAAATATCAGTTTAGATTTTTAATTCTAAGTTAAAAAATTAAATAATAACTCACTTAACATACATTTTCAACTTTAGGTAAATTTTGTAGTAGCTTCCATTAAAGTTATGAGGCTGTTTATTTTATGCATAAATGCACAGTTCATAGAGATATAGCTGCAAGAAAAAAAAAATCAAAGAAACCCTCTACTTTTTTTTTGAAAATTTTCAAACTGATCCGGTTGCAAAAATCCATTAACAAATCGTGACTCGAAAACTACGAAAAATCGTAAAATATACATAGGGGTCATTCAGATACCTCTCAACATGAGGCACCTAAAATAAAATTTTGGAAGTCACTTTTCTGGCCAACCTGTATATAAAACTAAGTCGGGTTAGTTACAACATTAATAAGTCAAGAACTGGGCAGATTTTTATGATTTATAATTTTTTGGATTTATCTCCGTCCTGAATAGCAGAATAAATATTAAAACAATGGAAAATTCACAATAAAACGTTTAAAAAGGCGGAATGAAGTTCGTCGGGACCACTAGTATTTAATAAATTACCACTTCATATTAAAACGAACCAAATTTTAAAACTTTGTCCAAATCTCTTACATCTTACCTAATATTAAAGTGCTATTACTCAGTAAATTAATATAATATAATCAATAAACAATTGATTAAAGTATACCTTAAAAATACCTACCAAACCATAACTCCTAATCAGCTGTGGTAATGAAACCTTCATACATGTATAAAATAGGAAAGGTACCTTACTTTTCTAAATTCGTCGCGACGTGACTGAGAATTTTCTATTCCACTCATAATTAAAGTAACGTTCAAAGCCACCGCCGCCATTCATTTGCAAATTCACAAATTGTGTAAATAAATAGTTTAATTGTATGATCGGTAGCCACCTAAGTGGCTTATCTACTTCTAATTAACGTCAAATGCTCTTGCGCAAAGTGTCTACTTATGTTGCGGTAAAATATCCACTTAAGTATATAAGAATACCTTGAAACAAGATTTAGTTTATGGTTACGGCGTAGAACGTTTTAATACCAAACGTATTTTCTCAGGAGATGTTCTTCCAGATAAGCGAATAACACAATTTGGTTCACCGCCAAATGCTTATTTCGAAAGTGATGCTTATAAGCATCGGCTCGCTACATGAATTATTTTCACTGCCTGAAGCATAGGACAGATATGAATTTACCGCATCCAGAGATCGAGATTCTGATTTAATGAAAAAAACTAGACTTGTACGAAACATAAAGTAAAATGAATTAAATAAATAAATTAGTCTTTTATGTCTCTTGTAAATAGGAACACCTGAAGGTATCAAGTTGAATTTTTGATCTAATATCCTGGAAATCTCTTGGAGTTGTGAAAAAGTCAAAGCAATCAAAAGATCCGCCAAGATCTTATGCCGTATATATTAATACTCGCAACGGAATCAAAACGTATAGGGTAGATAATTTCCGTAGACCTAGATTCGTGAATTTTGGTAAGAAGCAATGTCTTATAGCACTAGTAAAGACAAAAACTCGGAAACAGTTAATTTGTAGCTACATCATAAAACATTAGATTTTAACTTAAGATAGATAGATTAATATTTATGTAGATAAAACCTTATTTGGCGCAATATCAGAAAAAATCTTTATGACTTAAATCTTGTGTAGGAAGGACTAGTTGTACCTACAAGTTTGTACAGAACCCTCGGAGCACGAGTTTGACTCGCGCTTGGCCAATTTTTTTGTATTAATGTGAGACGCTGAGAGAATAGAAAACTACGAACATAGTATACGGAACCCGTCGCCACTTGACGTCTCACTTAGAGTTTATTTCTACTAAGCGGCTAGTAACTGTTTCCGGTTGCGGTTGGTTTAAATTCCCCAAAGTAGAAGCTAAAAAATACCAGTTATGACGAGTTGCTGGTTTCCGCAACCAGCATCGTGTATCGTGTCGTCAAAACCATCTCATCGACTCTCAGATTTTAAAAATTGATTAAAAATTGCAGCAACTGTAAACTAGGCCTTAATTGCTGGTTTTAGTCACCGCAACCGGCAACTGCTTAAAAAAGTTGATAGTTGCGTTAACTGTTGCTGCTGCTGCTGATAGTTGCTTGGTGTAGATAGCGCTAGATCAATTGTCTGGGTACAGAGGGTGCATGAGCCAATATCAACTAAGGTTATTTTATATAACAAAACAATACTACCTTAAAGGATTAGCCCAACGGATTAGTAAGCTGAAGTGGCAGTGGGCAGGGTACATAGCACGTAGAACTAAAGGCCGATGAGGCAGAAAGGTTCTAGAATGGAGGCCGCGTGCCGGCAAGCGCAGCGTAGGACGTCCGCTTACAAAGTGGACAGAAGACCTGGTAAAGCTCGCAAGAAGACGCTGGATGCAGGCCGCTTTCAACCAGCCAATCTAAAAGTCAATGGGGGATGCGATGTTCAGCAGTGGACGTCCAATAGCTGAAATGACGATGATGATGATAAATACCTAAAAATTTAAAATTACTTGAGGAGGGTGAAGGATAATGCAAGCTCGGGATATTAAAAACTATTGGTATTGCAAACGACAAACAGAGATGCTCTTATTAGTAAATACCTGACTGAAAATTTATTTATTTGTAGCTTAAAAAACTTTCACAAAGTACTGACCACAGTTTACATACTGAACAGATTATTTGAGCTAAGTTCGGATCAGCTTATTATCCTTAAAGCAGTGAAATTTTCCTTTTAGTTCTTATTACAGCTTCACATTAGTTTTCACTATGGTGAAATGAGTAAAAATTGCTTCACGCTGCACAAAGAAACTTGTGAGAGAAAAAGGCTAGAAAATATGAATAGTATAAAGGAGCTTTACCAAATCAAGGGGGCATTTTTCCCACATTAGAAAACAGAGCAGCTATAGATGTTATTTTTAGGAAAAAAACTTGTTCCCGGGATAGGATTTTAAAATACAAATACACCAATAATTGTCACGACTCCGTTGTAGGGGGGGAATGAAATTTTTCGTTTTTTCGAGGTAAGCCAATAAATTTTACTAGATCGATTAGATCTACTACTTAGATCGATTTATAAATTTGACACAAACCGGAAAGTCAAACGGACCCAATATATTTGTCCATTTTTTTGATATAGTTGGTAGTTAGTTAGTTGGAGTAGTTATAAACTATATCCAAAAAATTGACAAAAACAACAAAAACCGGTTGACAATGATAGTATCTTACATTTCAACACATATACTTCTTAATTCTGTTTTTCGCCGTAGAGTGACTTTAAGTTTTTACTGCACTAACTTCTGCTAATATAAAATAGAGTTTACTACGGAGAGCTTAAAATATGAATAGATTGATGTAAAGTAGATGTCCTCCATTGTTGTAAGATTGTATCAAAACTGACTGGCTTATGATTTAATTTTGTTTTATGGGTTGGCACTACGTCCCTTAACTATTATTTTACACTCGAAAAAGTTTGGCGTTTAAAATCTTGAATTCATAGAGTGTTCGTCTTTCTGGCCTTAAAAATATAAACTACCAGTGAGTACCTAAAATTATTATACACAAAAGTATAATAGGTTCGTATATTAATCTGCACTAAGTAAGTATCTACATCATTATTATAATTTGGCAAAAATGCATATCAAACTTATAGAAAAAAACCTTTGTCTCTGACCTAACTATGGTATTAAACCTGCAGTAATTTTATCGCTTTTTAAAAGTTTTAATCAGTGGACTGTCCTGATTTACATATAATCTGTTCACGCAGTCACCCATCACTATTAGTTTCCAAGTACCCAGATGACCATGCAGTGGCATTTACCACGTTAATCTTGGTTTCATTATGAGGTGTGTTCGGGCATGTCATTGCTATGTAGATGGGAATAAGTCGGACAATTTAGTTGACCACCAACCCGACGCTCCCATATGCCGGTGCGGTCAATTAATAGCTGTCCTAATGTCCTGATGTAATTAGGATGCTCGCATTATGTAGTCAAAATAATACGTATGTACAGTAGGCATGCTCGTCATTGAGCACGCAAAACATAAAATGCAGACATGTGAAATTTATCAAAGGATACGACAACGTCTTATTAATGAGGGACATTGACAAAATTTACGTCTTGCCATAGACCACTAATGAAGGTAATTATAAAAATTTTATTAAAAAAAATAAAACCGACTTCAAAACACTAAAATGCTAAAAATAACACTTAAGTACCTAATCAGTTACTTTTGGAGTCGGTGCCAGCCGATGAGAGATTCAATGTTTTTGTTTGCACCGACTCCAAAAGTAAGTACTTAAGTGTTAGGATTATTTTTAGCATTTTAGTGTTTTGAAGTCGGTTTTATTTTTTTTAATAAAATTTACTTATTTCATAATTTTTTTGTGATAAATCCTAATCTAACTGCTGAACACCGATTTCATCCCCTATTTTCCTACCCTTAGGGGTGATTTTTATTTTGTAAGCTTTTAGCATATTATCTTTGAAGTATAAGCTATTCAATAAAACAAAAATCATCAAAATCGGCTCATATTTGTCGATGATAGGTAACAAGAACAACAACCAAAATATTATCTGGGTATATATTTGTTGATTTTCTCAAAAAGTTCTAAATCAATTTCGATAAAATTTATATGGGACCACCTCTGAAGTATGATCTACCTAACAAAAAAAGAATCATTAAAATCGATTCATAATTGGCGGAGTAATCGCGTAACAAACATACAAAAAAAAAAAAAAAAAAAAACAGTCGAATTGAGAACCTCCTCCTTTTTTGAAGTCGGTTGAAAATGAATGAATGAATGAATGACGATCTCTGTAGCCGAGAGGCGAGCATGCCGGACTTGGTGTCTCTATCCCTAAGGTCCCGGGTTTGATTACATTGTCTTGGGTGTAGTACCGTCGTTTTTTCTCATTCCTGTAACACAAGTGCTTTGGCTACTTAGCTTAAGATCAGAGTAATGTATGTGTAGTTGTCCAATATAAATTAGTTATATTTTTAATACAGGGTTATTAAATCTATTATTTTAGGGTGGCTTGCCCACTCTGAATGGTCCACTTTGGGTACATCCACCGGTTAAGAACCACTGGTCTATTTATATCATATGGCCACATTAGTTTATACTTAGACATGCATTTTAGTCGTGATAGAGAACAAGTTTTTCTAATGCTTGCTTCGCAATGTACCTATGTGATTTTGTCCAATATAATTATATATATTTTTAATAAAGGGTTATTATATCTATTATTTTAGGGCGGCTTGCCCACTGTGGGTGGTCCACTTTGGGTACATCCACCGGTTAAGAACCACTGGTGTATTTATATCATATAGCCACATCAGTTTATACTTAGATATGCATTTTAGTCGTGATGGAGACCAAGTTTTTCTAATGCTTGCCTCAATGCAATTCTGCTTTTTGGTCGACGTTAAATCCAAATAAAGCTAGGCTTCCTTTATTCGGTTGCTACGGCAACACGTGTTAGTGTAACACAAATATTAATAATGCAGTACTTATTTCTAAAATACCAAAAACACAGTTGGTGACGGAATAAAGATGTTTTCTTTCACATAAAATCATAAGTCTGCCATATTAGTTTTTTGTTACACCTATAAATCAGAAGACACTATGTCAAAACTATTGTATCTCCCTGGCTCACTTAAAAGATAAAATTGCCGATTCGTACTTAAAAATTAAAACTATTTTTTTTTCTAATATGTAACATATTTCTTTAATCGAAATATTTACCCTCATTAACTATACATTGTTGCCACCCAAGCGGATTTTCATTTATGGCTTTGCGATGGAACTCAGGGGATCTAGATTCGACAAACTGTGTTAAATGCATTTTGTACTGCCTCTTGGGAAGAAAACTTTTTACTAGGTAGAAAATTGTATAAATCACAAAAAAAAATGGTAGTCCGTTGGAACAAGGTCTGACGAGTACGGAGGATTACTTATGGTTTCTAACTGCAGCTCCTGCAGAGTTTTTAAAACGGTTTATCGTGCAGTGTGAGGTCTTGCGTTATCATGGACCAATAATAGTAAAGATCGATTCATGAAACGGAACTGCTTCACTGCTATGTTCGCCATCTTAGTTCGAAGTTTGGCACAGCTTCTGTTATTGCTTGACTAGCATGACTATCAAAACACGATATGATGTAGCAATATACCGTCACCAACTGTAAAAATATGATAGTTAAGGCCGACATGTTGAAAAGCCGTGCGTACGTCATATGTTATGATCACATAAAAAGAAATACAGTTAGTGTCGATAAATCGCTATATCATATTTCGTTTTGATAGTCATACCTACTGGGAGGCAGACCTGGGAAAGCTAAAGTGAATAACACTATGAATAGTCCACCAATCAGTTACCATTACCTTTTAATTGGTACCTAAAGTTTGCCTTAGATCACAGTTGCGGCGTTTGACCTGGGCCCCGATCGCACTAATTTTTACGTAAGCGGTTCAAACGTGAAACGTATCCAATTCGAAGATGGCTACGATTCAATAACAATGCAGCTGGAAGCAAAATCCGTATTGTGCTAAATGTCATTAGTTGAATCGTTACCATTCGTTAAAACTTTGTTTCTGTAGGGACGGCACACCTAGTATTTTTGAGTAATATCTGTGATTTGTGTATAATCGACACTCGATTAAGCAATTTGTTACTAGCCGCACTAGTCTTGTGACGCTAAAAAAAACTAAATGTCATTTAATGACAGCTTTCCTTGGACATACTCTGTCGCAAAGAGGAAATTAATAATCTGTGCAGCTTTCAGTCAGCTGTTTGTTTTATAGTTTATAACATTAAATAAAACATAAAACATGATGCAAATGCTGCTCACGAGATACTGGCAGGACAATGTTACCACGGCGGTAAAACATATGTTTATCGCCCCTTAAGAAAAGTAGAAGAACAATAATTTGGATTTAGCTTCCATTGCTGACCTAGCTATAATAAAAAAACCTTACTTATCTGAAGAAAACTCATCAGCCAGCAGGACTCAGGAGACTCCCTTAATTCAAGAAGTAAAAATGTGTAATAGTGTACCTACTTAGTGTGAGCAAACAGAGCAAAGATGCTTTATTCTTTAGTTAGTTTAAGAAAGTTAAATTATGTGTAAAGCATAGGTTTAATAAAATAAAGCTCTTTGTTTTCCATAGAAACTTGTTATTATTTATATATCTGTACTGTTTATTTCCTTATATTCTCATTTTACTTGCCTATTTTAATTTTAAATCATTGTTTTTGTAGGGGTTATTCCCAAACTATTTAATGATGCTATGAACTATGTAATCATAACAAGTTACAAGCTTTATCTTGAATGCTATTTCAACTCTAAAGTCTTAACTCTATCTAGATAATTCAGGTTTTCTATTTTACAAGCAAGTTTAATTTTAGTGTGCCGATAAATTTCTGAATTCTTCAATGCTAGTATGCATTTAAGGAAGATATTACATCACTAATTAATATAATAATGTAAGTATTTACCGGTGGTTCTAATTGAACATTTTACATTAACATTACAGGAACCGAGCTACTTTTGACTATTCTGTAGGAACTAAAACAGGTAGTTAAGATGGGTAGTGGTGAGGTAACGGAAGACTTTCTAAAATAACTATTTTAGGTTACATTATTTACAACTTGCAAATGCAAATGCTGCTCACAAGATACTGGTCGGACAGTGTTACCCCGGCGGTAAAACATATGTTTATCGCCCCTTAAGAAAAGTAGAAAAACAATAATAAAAGGATTTAGCTTCTATTGCTATACTAAAAAAACCTTACTTATCTGAAGAAAACTCATACTCTGAAGACTCCCTTAATTCAAGAAGTAAAAATGTGTCACATAGTGTACCTACTTAGTGTGAGCACACAGAGCAAAGAAGCTTTAATCTTTGGTTAGTTTATGAAAGTTAACTTATGTATAAAGCATAGGTTTAATAAAGTTCTTTGTTTTCCATAGAAACTTGAAATGAAATTATTTATACGTCTATACTGTTTATTTCCTTATGTTCTCAGTTTACTTGCCTATTTTAATTTTAAATCATTGTAATTGTAGGTGTAATTCCCCAACTTTTTAATGATGCTATAATAGTAAGTAAGCATATCAAGTTATAAGCTTTATATTGAATGCTATTTCAACTCTAGTCTTAACTCTATCTAGATATTATAGGTTTTTTGTTTTACAAGCAAGTTTAATTTTAGTGTGCCGAATAAACTAAAACTTTTTGATTGACATTTTAAAACATTATTTTTACTGCATATTTTCGACTAGTAGATTAAATAAGTATTATCTATTGTTACTACATAGTATTAGTAAAAAATTAAATTAATAAGATACATAACACAAAATCCCAAATGACAAACCAGTTTCAGCGTACACTAGTTAACAAACTTCAAGAGTGACTCTTTTCATTGTATCTTCCATTTAGTATAACCTGTATTGGCATCTATCTATATTTCTCAACAATTTATTGCATTAATACAACTACACATCTGAAATCTTAATAATTGTTTAACATTCCTGCCGCAGCTAGATATATTACTGAATTCTTCATTAGTAGTATGTATTTCATTGAGATATTACATCATTAATTAATATAATATTAACACTACATAATACATGACTGTCTCTATAATTTCACAGAAAAAAGTTATAATCATCTCATCTTTTCATCACAACAAAAACCTCATTGATGACCGGTGGTTCTAATTAATTTTACATTAACATTACAGAAACAGAGCTACTTTTGATTATTCTGTTGGAACTAAAATAGGTACCTAGTTAAGAGTGGTGAATAAGGGAACGGAAAACTTTCTAAAATAACTATTTTAGGATAATTACATAGGTATTTACATCTTTAAATGACTATATCTTGTAAATATTTTTGGTGTTATAGATTATGATGTATTCCAGTTTTCTGAGTAGATAGCTTGGGATTTAGATTTTAAGATATGATAAGAATAAATATTTTGGAATAAAAACAACTGATTATTGTATTCTTAAATTATCTAATATTTACTGTTTATTTATAATGTTTATCACTGTAATCACTGGGTGAACACTATTTTCTTGAGTGAGACCACTTCAAAGTAAAAAGGTGGTGAAAGAGTTTTCCAAGAATCCCATGGGGCATGGGAGTGTTATCGGCGTCACACACAACACAACATTACACTTTTTATTTACACTAGTTTATGCAGTTTGTGAGGCATATACACGTCTAATTAGTCAAATATTTCCAAAACTGGACGTGAATGAGGTGTTTTTTTGATCAGAATTAGGTAAATTTACTCAAACGTTTGAACTTTGGTTGATAAAAAGTTGCTTTTTTCAAACCTTTCATTCATAGCCATCTGACAGCGATAACGGTTGGGTAGTGGTTTTGAAATGGCACGAACTTTTTTAGCGCGATACCAAATGTCTCAAACGTAACGGAAGTGGTGTGGATGTGGTGTGGTAATGATTCGATTTTATTAACGCGATCGGGGCCCTGGGGTTAGGTTCGGTTATCGTGAAGAATTCACTTTTTGCAACATGTCAACATTCGATCCAAAATTTCTTCATTTCTGTACCGATTCAACAAGGCAGCGCAAGTTTCAACACGCGATTCTTTTTGCAGATCAGTCAAATCATGAGGCACCCATTTTTCTTATTTTTATCTTATTTATTTCATGCAAATGAGCCAATATTGTAGGTAAGGTAACGTTAAACTATGCCGCTAATTTCTGGGTAGTTTGGCTTCCACCATCTCCTTCAATTCAGCGTCATTCACCTGTGTGGGCGGTTTTTTACGTGGTTCGATCTTCAAGTCGAAGTTTCCATTAAACTAAAAGTAATTACGAAAATTAAACTAAAGTAAACTAAAAATGCACGGTTCGTTCGTTAGCAGTCTCCTCTCCAAACGCAGAATTTATTTTGCAAGGCGTTTCTGCCGCGTTAGTTCCGCGTCGGAACTCGTATTCAAAGATTACTCGGATTTTCGGATAGCTTTATAGTCTAAACTGAATTAAAAAAAAAAAAAAAGTTAAAAATCAAATGTGGTACATTTTTTTTTACAAAAACTTTATAGGTAAGTATCATGTGAAAAAAGTTTTAA
Source organism: Anania hortulata (assembly GCA_963576865.1). Classification (NCBI taxonomy): domain Eukaryota; kingdom Metazoa; phylum Arthropoda; class Insecta; order Lepidoptera; family Crambidae; genus Anania; species Anania hortulata. The sequence goes on along the minus strand of OY756396.1, from coordinate 12,036,010 downwards.
TCGAAAATCTCAAACCATGAAGGTTTTATGTTAATTTAAATTATCTATTACCACAAAACGGCAATTTCATACTTTAACCCATATTATATCATTTTTGCTGTACATAATTTATATTCGCAAAACAACTTACGAGTAGATTCGAACAAAGCTCAAAACATTTTCATAACTTTGTTATATTACATCTACCAACCATTAAACTCATATTAATCGAGCGTCACGTGGAGAATTCAAAGCAAGTTATATTTACTATGTAAATATTTGATATATAATATTTTGGTAAAATAGCTTGCTTGACACGGCATTAAGTTTCACATAAGTACTATTATTACAAAATAAATAATAGTTTATTACCTTCATATTAGTTTGATTACCTATAATTACTAATTAGGAGAAATCTCGCACCTGCTAACGATTTACCTGATGCTACATTTGGTTACTCCGGTCACGCCTGCGTTACCCGTAGTTCATTTATTATTCCTTTTGAACATTAATCAGACTTCTAACATACCTCTGCTAAGAGAATTTATAATCGAAATTTTTGGTAAATACAATGTAAAAGATTCAAACCGCGATGGTAACTGATTTTTTTTAGAATAACTTACAAGTAACGATTACCTTTTAAGTTATCTTGATTGATATACTTTAATGTTAGATAACTTAAGGGATTATAAGGGCCAGTTACTAAAACAAGGCCTAAAAAAACAAAGTTTTTTTTTCTGAAATAACAACATCATTAATTTTATATAGTTAGTTACAAGAATGGAAAAGTTTCGCAATTGCCAAACTCGAAATAAAAGAAAATATCTTTTTCTAATGTTTACTGGTTATCTAATCTGGTTATCCCTGTTCTAATACATTTTAATTATGTCGTCAAATTGGTTGTTAACAAGGATTCATTTTATGGTTACTTAAAATTCAAACAAAACCCAAAAAAGCATTCATTGGTTAACAATCCCTAGTATTCAACTCATTCACTCTTAGAAGAAAAGAAAACATAGTACACATCAGATAACAACAACTTTTTGTTATATTTTCAGAAAGCTTCATATTTATATTGTATTGGAATAAAACAGTAAGAAATAATATCTAGTAGCTTTAAATAAACATACCTGTAAAAAGTCAAATAACTTAATCAAAGAAACTAATGGATCATGGCTTAAACAAAATAAAGCTCTATTTTGTACATAGCTAAGGCAAAGCCAATGCCGAAAACTGAACAGTATTAAAAATCCATCAATATTTTAAGACCCATCTTTATATTTTTATCTCGTCCATTATTTAGTATTAATGGGTAATCCTAAGTGGTTTTAAGAAATTATGAATTATCATCTTTTTTTCCGGTTCACTGCTTTTCAATTTACGCCAGTCTCAGTGTAATCCCAAGTTTTCAATTATCGGTCCCATTAAGGGGGCGGGGTGAGAGTTCATTCTTGTGGAGGCTTCATCAATTTTTATAGCTTCGAGCTTGAGATAAGCTGACTCGTTACCAAAGTCTGATCTGGTGATGTGCTGTGCTAGTTTTTCAGTGAGGCTTGTAAAGTGTTTCGATCTTTTATTCGATTAGAAAAATGTATAATATACCTAATTTTATATATATTCTTCATATTCTTCGCGATTTCGATCTATTTACTTAACCTTTCGAAGAGCTTAATCTATTTTACAGATCCTTCTTTGTCTTACAATAACGCTCTACAACTAAGCTAACCTAGTTTATATTACCTATTATTATTATGTTGTTTCATATTATTTTGTAGAGATTAATTTTGAGAATCCTTTTTTTATAATCAAATTTAAAATATTATGAAATAAATAAATAAAAAAAGATATCCAGAATACATACTCGAGTCATGTTGACATAGCTAGTTTGATCGGTAGTCGCGGTTTTGTGTTCTACGTCCCTTTTTAAAAGCGAAATTACTCTCATCGAAGATCGATTTTGCTTTAAAAAAAGAAACGTTATGTCACAAACTCAATTCAGCCGTAAATTCAATTTGTACTCTAATCTTTTGAGTCTTTTTTGTTCATAGTTTTTATATTCATGAAAAATATCGAAGAAAATCTAGGGACTATTCAGAATCTGGTCTCTCCTGTGATTTATGGAGAGAGCATAATTTGAGGTCAGATTTCAATTTTGATGCCCAAACATTCTATTTAAGAATATTTAATTTATCAAACATTCTAAGCATAATATTGATTTACATTTAAGGATGTCAGGTAAGTTAAGCTTTAAGAAAACAAACAACATAATAAGTACATAATTATAGCCACATCAAGCTTAGCCGAATATGGGTAATCAGGAGAAATAATTCGTGTATTTTTGAATATTGGTACAGTTATACCTTGAAGTATGAGATGAACAGCCCTCAAGGGTGGGGGCTGTGCTAAGGATATAAGGGATTGAAGGTTTCGTTTTTCAGATTTTTGCTTATTTATTGAGTATGTGTACTGTATGAATATCATTATTATTACTTCTGGCAAAGGATTGCAGGTTCATAACAATTCCTACAACTTTAGTTCTGCTCATTAGGAGCTACTTACAGGGTCTTTAAGTTAACATAAAGCTAAAAAAAAGACGATCTAAGAAATATACAAAAATTAATCGGACTGCTTATTACCTAAGTTCTTATCGTCTTCTTTCTATAAAATATTAATTAATAACATTTTGCTTTAACTTGCTTCTTTGACTTGGTACTGGATTTAAGGCAGGCGCACAATATATCATCAAACACACTCCTTCTCCTGACTTTACTACGGCTACCGATGTTCATGTTGGGTCTTAGAAAATGCCTATATCCTTGATTATATGTTTTTATTTTATAAAAGCATAACAAATTTTCAAAACTACACGTTTTTTACCCTGATGATGTAATAAAATTACAAATGGTATTTTTATTAGCTTATTATAATTATCGATACACTTTATTTAGTTTGACAAAGTACATCAACAACTGGCCGTGTAACAATTTCACAACAAATTTACAAAATTTAAAACAAATTGTGTCCCAGCCTAGACACAAGAGAAGTTTTATTTATGACGGCTGTGATCGTGCATCGTCGTCGTTAACATGAATACATTTAATAATTCTGTCTTTTTCATAATATTGTCTTAAAGTACTTTTTCACCGTTCCGCACTGGGCTTGGTTCATTCTTAAAGTATGGCCCAAACCATCTCATAGTTGAGGTGAGGCCGGTGCCCTGCAGCGGCTTCACCTCAACCTCCATCATAATCATCATCATTTTAGTCATAGGACGTGCACTGCTGAACATAGGCCTCCCCCAATAACAGTCGGAAGCGGCCCGCATCCAGGGGCTTCTTGCAACCTTTACCAGGTCGTCTGTCCACCTTGTAAGTGGACGTCGTACGCTGCGCTTGCCGGTACGTGGCCTCCATTCCAGAACCTTTCTGCCCCATCAGCCGTCAGTTCTATGTGTCCCGCCCTCTGCCACTTCAGCTTACTTTACTTTTTTATAAACTGGAAAACGGGTTCTCTGGCTACTTGTGCAAAGGCGATTTTTTAAAAGGATTTGACACAATATTTCTATGATCTAATTTTATCTGTACATAACAAAGTTTTTTGTTATGGGTGGTATTATTGAATCATCGTAATAAACTATTCAAACACTTATTAACCTCAAGATGAAAAGCAAGCTACTAAGTATTTGTTGTACCAATAAATTGTTAAGCCTTTCGGTTTAGCAATCTCATCATGGCCTAAGCCAGTCTGACATTAATTCGTGTACCTTGATGAGGGTCCAAGATTGGTATGCCTCAGGAATCTTGGGACTACTAAGTATTTTCCTTTCGTTAGCAAATAGCTAGTAAACCATTTTAACACATCTGCAGTGTCTTCGATTAAAATGTCAATTATTTAAATAAGTGAACCTTAGGTGGGTAAAAATAATACGTAATGGTCTTGATATCCTAGAGAAAAACAAAATATAAAATGTTGTTTATTTCTTCTTTTTTGGTAACATAGGTATGTTACCAAAAAAGAAATACATAAGAGAAAAGAAAGAAATTTGCTTTACATTGGCAAGTTCAACACTATCGTAAAAGCTTTGAATGTTACACTGATGCCAAAGTTTTTTTTTAAATTAAAAAAAAAAACAATAGAACATGTTCGACGTAATTTTTGCATTGTAATAAGCTATTTACCAAACTTTACTTAATTAATAATTTAGTTTGATAGCTTGCACCATATGGAACCGAAACATATCGGTAGTTACTAAAAATAGTACACGATTACTGTAAAAATTGCATTTTCGAATATTAAATTTTTGTCGGTATTTTACATTGTCTAAAACGCCAGCCACAATGACAGGCACGTCACCATTGAGTAACTTTGTACTAGAACTGACATCCCAAAGCGAGATTTGCGCTACGCTCGCACAAAGTATGAGTAGAGTGGCAGAGAGCAACAGTCGACGAAGTTTTTTTAACATGTACTTTATAACTCAATGGATATTTAAAGGTTCATGACGTCACGAACAAGTACATAATGGCCGACGGCGTTTTCGCAGGCTTTTAAAAACGTAAAGAATAAAATACTATTTTTGATTATTCCCAAAGGTTTAAAAATTGAAATAAAATTGTTAACGCTTTATTTGAATATTACCAATAATAAAACTCTATTTTAGAAAACAGTCAAATAGCCTATTATTGTAACCTTAAAAAAAGGTTTAAATCCGCAAGAATGATTTGAACTAATAACGACCACTTTTAGTAATATCGCTTGTTCAAGAGCAACAATTTTTGTATGGCTAGCGACATTTTAAATAAAGACAAAATTTAAATTTTCTATATTGTCGTCCATGTTTTACAACGATTGTCGATACTGGATTTTCATTTTTTGTCTATGTAGATCTACATAGACAAAAATATCTATATGTGTAATTGAAAATAATACTGACGACGTATATGGGATATAAATACAATACGGAGACTGCTACAGCTCGGTTGAATTCATATATTATAGGAAAAAAAACAACTTATGCTAATCTCCCTAAGAATAGGAACACAACATTTATTCGCGCAACAAAATGTACAAATAAACGAAATTCCGGCCCAAACTCAATTGTTTTGCAGCCAATATATCTTGGCGTTTCTCAGTTTCTAAAAATAAAGAATAGACCAACGAATATATTCATATTACACAAGGAAGACGGGAATTCCCGCTGTGAAATCTAAAAATGCGATTGTGCACAAACCGTAGCTAACAGACGGTATTATGTTTGTAAGCAGGAGAACGCAGCATATGAAATATAACGTTGGTTTTGTTTATCAGCAACCAACCAACCACGACTATACTGGTGACGAAGTTTATAAATTAAATTTGTTTAAAAGGTTCTAAAGTTAAATAGCGCAAAGAAATTGTTTATGATCAATAAACGCAAAAAATACAGCTTTGTTTAGAAAGAAAGAAAGAAAGAAAGAAAAGACATTTATTATACATTGGACATCACACACAAACAGTAAAAGACACAATACATTATTTAAATTAAAAATAAAAAATAAAAAAAATAACAAAATATTTTTTTAATAGAAAAAAGAGTAAACCAAGCGGTGCCACTATGTGCCTGTGATGTCCGGGATAATGGGACCTCACTCAGCTTGAGCCACGGCCTGAGTAGGCCGCGACGCTGGTTTTCAGTAGGCCCCGCTGAGTGAGGTACACGGACGGACAGCCGACGAAACTTAAATAAATAATATGCATATTAAATATAAAAGGAAATAAACTTAAAGACAATAAACAGTACGTAAACTAATGAATAGACAGCGTTATATATATTACTTAAATAAATATTAGGTTTCGCGTGGAGAACAGATTAAGAACATAATTGTGTGTTGTATAGATATAATAGTTATGCATCAAGGAATCGTCACGGCCGCCAGTCACACTAGGCATTACCGATCATTCCGGCCGAACGCCATGAGCGGGCGGGACGCTAATGTGCCATAATTCTGTAAGTTCAGAAACCGTTTTGAACTGGTCTTTTACTGGTCTTGGTTTACATAATTATATCTAGAAGATATTTGCATGTATTATTTATATTCAAAAAAATACGGCAAATTTTTAAAGGTAGATGTGTTATAATGGTAGATATTTCTTTAATGTTTGACCTGCCCATTTAATGAACAATACAACGCATTGTTTTCTAAGTTTAAGGACAGAAATCAAAAGGTTGCAAGGTTCAAAAGAAAAGACGATGCCAATAGGCATCGTTACCTCCCGTTGTCGTCTACAGGGTGAAGCAAATGGACCCTACATTCGCGAGAACTACCTCAAAATATTTAAAAAAAACTTATTTAAAAAAAAGATAAAGAACCTAACTACAGCTGCACCTCTGCCATAAACGCTAAACCGTTACGTTAACTTAAGTGTTTATGTCATAAACTACACATTTGAAAAACCTGGTTCATTTTAAGACATGGATACATATAATTTAATATTGTTACGTGGACAGGTGAGGCCCTGTCCACGTATATTAAATAATTGTATGTAATAATAATAAAGAGATCTGAACTATGGAATGGCATAACCAATTGACACAACAAAATAAAGAGTGATATATTTTGGATGCAATTTAGTTATCTAATTTATATATTAATAGATTGCATTAAATGTCATAGCTTCAAATATAAATGAAGTTTCCTAAGAGTATCAGCCTTTTAAATACTTAAAGTATTTTTCTTGAATGTTAGGTAGGTACATTTATTCCACCCTGTATACTTAGACTACCATAATTTGAGAAGACAAGGAAAATCGGATGTTCTTTGTACTAACTTTTTTGTATACAAAATGGAATTGGGATCCTTTTACAGTATGTTTTTCTGTGTCTGGGGACGACAGGGTTTTCCCACGTTATTTTAGTTTATACCTGAAGAAAAGTATCAACATTTAAATAAAAAAACATGCTTTTTTGGATATGTAGGTATGTAGTTACACGTAAGTTAAATTTTCAGTCGCATTACGAACTACGTAATTGTATTTTATGATAATTTGACGTCATATTATTAGTGTACAAAAACACTGTTTGCACAATATTTACGTCTTGTTAATTTTAAAAAATAGCAGATAAAAAGACTGCCATTATAACCTACTTTGCTTACGTGGTTAATAAGCAAATACGTACTTATAACTTAGGGAAACGGCACTAAGTTAATATAATAAAGTATTTGTTGCTCAAAAAAGGTGCGTCAAAGCCATATCTAATATTTACCCCGGATGTGTTCTGTAGACTCTTTTCTAAATCCCTAAATATTCTGCCACTCTTAGAATAGAAATGGGAAAGTTTGTTAAACAGAACAAATACCTTTATCAATGGGAAAAAGTTTGAGAAATCCAAATAAACTTATTCTAGATGTGTTACCAAAAACAGTTCGATTTATTAAGAATGGTTATGCAATGGCTATTTAAATTTTCAAAATGCCAGAGGATATAAGACTTTTGCCCTTAATAGATTTTAAATAGTATTTTAAAAGTGGTTATTGGATAAAAGCTTTTATTCCATCGAAGATTATTTGAAATTAAAGACAGATGCAGTATAGATAGTCAAAATAGGTAAATAATATTATAATGTATTTTTACATGTCATAAATTGTTGAATGATAACTATTTAATAAAATATATATATATATATATATATATACAGTCGGTAATCATGATGTAATGATTTAATTTATTTTTTTAACTTTATGAAATAATTTTCATTTATTATAATTTTTTTTATTTAATTAATAATAATAAAAATAAACTCCGCAGGGCAGCTTTGTGGCGAGCTGTGGTGAGTAGCGACACCACGAGGTCAGTTGTGAATCCGAGTGCTCCCGAGAGTCGGCCAAGACCCTCATCTTCGGCTTGCCAAAGTGAAACCCAATCACCTCTGGCTTGCCTTAACCGGCCGGCCAGAGTGGAGTCGGTAGAGCATGATGCTCGAAGGGTGGACGTGGTTCATAAGTGGCGAGTGGGCACGTGATGCCGGACCCTCAGGGGGAAGCAAGTGACGGTCGTTTAAAATCCAGAGCCACTTCTCCACTCTGAGCCGCCAACAACAGTGTTGCCCCTCAATCTGGTCTAGTATGACCCATGACGCCAGGGGGGGAGGGCATTCAGTTGCCGGCAAGTCACTGCCTGCCAATTTTTTCAGTCTGAGACTATAAACCAGGCAGGTGACCGGTCTCAATCAATAACCCAGAACCCAGTCCCTCCATCTTCCTTCAATAGACCTAATTAACTTGTCATTAGCTGCAATAGTTCCTGTACACATGCTGGGTATAATCTTTGATTACATCCCATGATGTCAGAGATTGGATCCAGCAGTGCAACACTTTCAGATTTGATTATTTGCGCTTAAAACGGCCGCTACGTGTTGGATCAGTATCCCCACGCAAGCCTTATAAAGGACCGGGTCACTTCTGGCCCGTTGACTCCTAGAGCGTACAAATAATAATAAATATCATTATTTTAATTTGAATTTTGCATGCTATAACCTAGAATAGCTAAATAGCCATAAGTGCTAACTAATAAGTTGATAACACCCACAAAATTGTGTAATGATAATACCCTATTTATTGCAAATAAAACAATTTGAATAAGGAGATAAGATGAAACTTATTTTGTAATAAAACTTAGCATTAATACATGAAACTCTTAAGTAATTGAGTATCATCTAATAATCTAAATATATAAAAGAAGAAACGGACTGACTGACTGACTGCCATATCAACGAACAGCCCAAACCGCTGGTGCTAGAGAAAGGATTTTTCAAAATTCACTTCCTAAGGGCTCCAAAGGGGGCTTAAAATGGGGGTCCAAAGTTTGAATGGGGAAACAAGTATTGTTAGACTAATTTATTCGAAACTTCACAGGAGTATTCCTAACAATAAATGAGTATACAGGTGTGTCAGGTTTTTTGGGAAGTCAACCCCTTAATGGGGAAAAAGGGGTGAGAAAGTCTGAAAATCAACATGGGTATTTTTTCTATAGTTTATTGGGTGACTGATTACGAAAACAACAACGATTTTAAAAACCAACGTGGTGGACGTGAAATATCATCTCCCCTGTTGGTGTGCGATGGGGTTGAAATGTCTAAATATCCATAGGGGTGTCGTTTTTATGGATTTGCGAGACGTTAATCACGAAAATGGCATTGATGTTGAAATTTAATATTGTGGACATAAAAATAACCAACCATCAACCCTTAGGTAGAGGCATGAAATTTTGTATTTCAGTTATCTATTTATATAAAATGGTAAACTGACTGTTGATATATCAAAGCAGAGTCTTATCTTATACAGTGTAGACATCCATTAAGGAAGAATTTTTGAAAATTCTAGCCCTAAGGGGTTAAAATAAGGGATGAAAGCTGTATGGAAGCATAACGGTTTCGAAATAAGAATTTTCAAATTTTATATTTAGGGTGACGATTGAAAATAAATTCATGTTTATATTTATTTATCTCAAAAAAATTCTAATACTTATTATAAATGCAAAAGTTTGTAAAGATGTATGTAACTTTGTTACTTTTCACACCAAAACTACTGAATAGATATTGATGAAACCATGGCCTGGGCTAACTACTTTTTATCCCGAAAAAATGTACGATTCCCGTGGTTTTTTTTTTCAGAGCACGGAATGTCATGATTTTTGAACAGGAGTAGTTTAGGGGTCAAAGAATGACATAAGCTACTTTTATCTCGGAAAATTCTACTAATCCTACTAATATAATAAAGCGAAAGTTTGTGAGGATATATGGATCTTTGTTACTCTTTTCCGCAAAAACTGTTAAATAGATTTTAATTAAATTTGGCATACTGATAGACCATGGCCTGGATCAACACATAGAATACTTTTTATCCTGGAAAAATTTACGGTTCCCGTGAAATAACTTTTTTCACAGAGCACTGAATCGTCATGATTGGTGATTGCACAGTGGTAGTTTAGGGGTCAAAGAATGACAGAGGCTACTTTTATCTCGGAAAAATGCACAGTTCCTGTGGGATAGCATAACACTCAAGTGAGGGATGAGTCAAGAATATGCTACTATTTTTAATTCATCTTCTAAGGTAGTAAATGTAGGGTGACAAGCCATATTTCACGCGGGCGAAGCCGCAGGCACAGCTAGTTATAATATAAACATCGTGATCCTGCACATTCAGATAACCCTAGACGTGCAACCTTGGTTCAAAAATGGTCTGGTTTTCCTGACTAAGGATTACGGAGGTCTGACGGCACTCGCTCTTAATGTAAAATCGAAATATCTTATTATTATTTTAACATATAAAATAAAATCATTTTACAATGTGAGTAGAATGAATAAAGAAACAAGCCCGTTGACAATAATTCCTTTATCCCAGCGATGAGTGCGGTCTTGACATTGATCTTTTCTGAGTAACCGTAGGAATATTCATGTAATAATCTTGTGTGTGGAAAATTTCCGGATTGAGGCTATTATTGCTGTGAGTAGGTTGGATACGATTCTATTTTGGTATTGGTAAACTTTATTATCCTTATAGTACTGACAGAGATTAGAAATGAGATAAAGTTATGGTTGACATATTTTTTATATAATAGCCGCTTAGCTACCTCACTCATCTCTAAAGGAATGTCCCTTATTAGGGACTCGTAAAATTTTGAATAAAGAAGTTAAATACGCATAAATCAAGATTACAATCTTCAGTCACGACACGAACTGTAGTACTGATAAAGGAAGTCTTGTTCGAACCATTTTAAAAGTCCCAGCTAGAATTTTAGCTGACACGTGTCAATCCCCAGACATGGGTACCGATGGATTGATGGATGGGAATGCCATCCCCCACAGTTCTCAATCAGTCAAAATCCAAATCTCTGCGATAGGGTTAGCTACAATAAAATGTACTTTAATACAAAGTGGAAACAGTTCATTTTGATTTTGTCCTCTGTTGTTAAATTGCAAAAAACTTTAGTCACATTTATTCGTGTCATGTAGATACACCTGTTAAGTAAAGAATACTCAATTCCATTTTTAAATACTTGAATGTATTTTTGTTGTTTAATATCAGACATAAGAAGTATGTATGTATACTAAAAATGTACTATTAACGTTTTTAGGGTTCCGTAAATCGAAAGGAAAAAACGGAACCCTTATATTATCACTTACTATCATACATCGTCTCTCATCGGTCTCTATAATGGCGTTGAGAACACTCTGAAAGAGTTTGTAAACCTGACCTTAAAATTTATCAGGTAGATATTGACAAAATGATACCTACTTTGAAATAGTAAAAACAAATGACAGGCACTTACAGTCATCAAAATGAATGCAATATTATAATCATGGTTTCGACAGTGTTTTTGTAATGGTATACATGGAGCACACTAAAAGTTTTGCACTTCTAGCTAATCGGAACTATTTGAATTTCGAATGTTATATTTTTTTAAGCGTTTAACGTGTGAAGGAGAAGTTTTAGGAAGAATTTGATGCGGTGATGATGGCTTTACCAGCGCATGAAGAGATTTATGTTGGAGGTGATTTTAATGGACATGTGGGAAAAGCAAATGGAAGTTATGAAAGAGTGCATGAGGGATAGGGATTTGGGTACCGCAATAAAAAGGGTGAAATGCTCTAACAAGCTGCTTCCGCTTTTGACCTGGCGGTAGTAAATACCTGGTTCCAGAAAAGGAAATTCACTTGGTTACCTATAAAAATGGTCAAAATAAGACGCAGATTGATTACTTTCTCGTTCGACGCAACAACCTCAACCGCGTTAAGAACTGCAAAGTTCAACCAGGGGAAAACCTTGTTTCCCAGCACAGACTCCTTCTAATGGAAATATAGTTCCTGGTCAAGTCAAATAAAAACAAAGAGCGACCTCCCCCTAGAATCAAATGGTATATGTTAGAAAAGGAAGAATATGCGGTCAAATATAGAAATAAAGTTATGGATAAAATAATAGAAATGGGAGATATGGAAGAGCGAAGTGTAAATTAATGTTGGAGAGAGATAGCAAAATGTATGAGAGGTGCGGCAGAGGATATTTTCAGTGTGACACAAGGGAAAGGTGTGATAAATAGAGATACATGGTAGTGGTCAAACGAAGTGCAAACTGTACTAAGGGAAAATAAATTAAAATTTAAAGAATGGCAAAGAGTTGAAGACCAAGATGTAAGCGTGAAAGCAGAGAAAAATAATAAATACATTGAATGGAAGAAAAAAGCCAAAAAAGCCGTTGCTATAGCAAGAGCTAAAGCCAATGACGAGCTTTACAATGAGCTTGATAGTCTTGCAGGTCAGAAAAATATCTATCGACTTGCTAAGGCTAAACAAAAGAAAGACGAGGGATGTTACACATATTAAAAGCGTAAATGGATGAAACAGGCAAGGTACTTTCAGATGATGACTCTATAAAAAAGCGATGAAAGAACTGTTTCGAAAGGTTGATGAATGAAGAAAACGATTGGAATAAACAGCTCGAAGATGCACCAATTAATATAGGAAATAATTAATAATATAGGAAAAGGCAGTGAATTGAATAAAGCAACGGAAAGCGGTAGGACCGGATGGAATACCGGTCGAGGTATGGAAGTTATTAAGGTTGGAGGTATAGAAGTGGTTAGCTTTATTCTTCAATAAATTGCTGCACGCAGAAGCGATACCTGACGAATGGTGCAACAGCCTGCTGGTGCCCATTTTTTAAAACAAGGGTGATGTGCAAGAATGCAATAACTATAAAGGAATAAAGCTAATGTCACATAGTATGAAAGTTTGGGAAAAAGTAATTGAGCAGCGACTGAGAGAAGAGACTGAAATTTCACAAAACCAGTTCGGTTTTATGCCTGGTCGAGGAACAGCAGACGCCAACTTTGCCATTCGCCAAATGTGCGAAAAGTTTAGAAGGGCACATAAAAACATGCACATGGTGCCCGAAAAGGCATACGACCGGATACCTCGTGAAGTCCTTAAAAAGAAACGTGTGCCTGGAAAGTACCTGCAGTTGATTCGAGCTATGTATAGCAGGTGCAGTACTCAAGTCCGGTCCGTAGTTGTCACTAGTACTAGCTTTAGTGTGGCTGTGGGCTTGCACCAAGGGTCGGCACTTAGACCGTACCTCTTCCTTATGGTAATGGATGACGTCGGACATACAGAGGGAGGCCCCTTGGTGTATGCTGTTCGCCAACGACATAGTGCTGGTTTCGGAAGACGCCCGCCTTGGACCTCTAGTCCAAAACAGATTGGAGGAGTGGCGGCAACGACTGGAGAACGTGGGCCTAAAAGTCAGCAGAACTAAAACAGAATATCTATTCTGTGACTTCGGCGGTCTCTCCAGCCCTTTGCCCATAACGCTTGCCGGAATGCTTTTGCCGGTCTGTTCCGACTTTCGGTACCTCGGGTCTCTCGTACAGAGCGACGATGACATTGACAGGGACGTTCAGCAACGGATTAACTCAGGTTGGATGAAATGGCGACAGATCACAGCAACAACATGCGACCCACGGATGCCCTTAAAGCTAAAGGGAAAAGTCTACAAAACTATTATAAGACCTGCTTTACTACATGGTTCTGAATGCTGGGCCATTAAGAAGGTAGATGAAAAGCGATTGCATGCAGCAGAAATGAGAATGTTAAGGTGGATGTATGGGGTGACGAGAATGGACAAGTTATGGAATGAATACATTAGAGGAAGTATGAAAGTGGCACCTGTAGCAGCAAAGATGAAAGGACACCGTTTGTCTTGGTATGGACATGTGATGAGAAGGGAAGAGGAGCACGTAACGATAAGAGTGATGGATATGAGTATTGATGGGTGGAAAAGTAGAGGACAACCTAAAAAGAGATGGATGGATTATGTGAGGAGAGATATGACTGAGAAGAGAGTGAATGACTCAATGACGAGTGACCGGATTGCATGAAAGAGAAAGACATACTGCGCCGACCCCAGATGACCTGGGAACAAGGCAGGCAAATGATGATGGATGATGATATTTTTTTAAACGTTGCAACCTTCTTAGTAATGAAAAATAACAATTGGCGAGAAATGATTTGACAATTGTTTTTTATCACACATAAAAGTCGAAAAGATTTTAGAGCTATGAGTTTTTAAGATTTTAAAAGTTCTCTCACTCCTCAAGACTGTGCCGCTCGTCTTTATAATGCTTTTGGGAGAAAAGCACCTTGTTTGAGCACCGTGAGGCGATGGTTTGCTGAATTTGAGAGAGGTCGAGTTTCTTCACATGACGAATTTCGTGATTAAGGGGCTAATTTAAGAAAACCCGCGGATTACCTATGAGACAATTTGAGGACTATTGGGGATTGATATGAGCCAAATTTAGAAAATTTTACACGAAGAATTGAAAGTTCGGAAACTTTGCTGTCGTTGGATCCCTCATGAACTGACAGCGGAGCAGAAGCGGGCTCGAGTGGATTGGTGCTCACAGATGCTACTGAAGTACGACCACGGACATTCTAATGCTTTTTATGACATTGTCACAGGAGACGAAACGTGGATTTATTGTTTTGAACCCGAAAAAAAACAGCAATCTTGTGAATGGGTGTTTGAAAATGAGAACAGGCCAACAAAAGTGAGGCAGGCGAGAAACGTTGGTAAAAAAATGATCGCGTTTTTTTTCTCAGCTACGGGTTCCATCTGTACAATTCCACTTGAAGATCAAAAGAGTGTTAATGCCGAGTGTTAAAGTTCGCGAAAGACGACCCAAAAGCCGCGTTCTCCTACATCATGACAACGCTTCTTCACACACGGCCAACAAAACAAAGTCATTTTTAGCTTCCTTTAAAAGTACAACTCGTCACCCATCCTGCGCATAGCCCTGACCTAGCACCCTGTGATTTCTGTATTTTCCCCAAAATCAAAGATTTGATGAGAGGTTCTACTTTTACCAACTCCGAAGAGGCAGTGATAGCGTTCAATCAGCACGTAGAAAACATGCCATCAGATCTGTGGTCCTCCTGTTTTAAAAAATGGTTCGATCGCATGAAAAAATGTTTAAACTGTAAAGGAGAGTATTTTGAAAAGCAATAAACACAATATTTTGGTTATAACATGTTGTTTTTTAAAGTTACGCAAAACTTATAGTATGACCTACGTACTAAGATAGATCTGGCGCACACGCCGCTTTTTTGTGGTTACAATATACAAGTAGAAAAGAATAGAATTTGTTTATTTGACACAAAAGAAAATATATAACAACAGAGCTCAGCATTTGTCGTGACATTTTATGTACAGTTAAAATTCTATAAACATCAACGTATATATTGTAGTAACTTACAAAAAATACAGTATTTTTTATGTTAATTAACCTGTAGTAAAATTTTAATGCCTAAAAAAGGGTCATTTTGTTTGTTTTAATAAATTACACTCTGAATTTAGCGCAAGTATGGCACATTCGATGTGTCATTTTTAGTAATAAAATATAACATTCATTTTCATTACATTCAACGGTACATATGGACGGCACGGCACGAATGCGTGAGCCATCCGTCTACGCATCCGCCATCTATCGCTGTACCGTGAATAACAATAGCTTGTTTTCGTGAAAAATGCCGCCATTTATTCCCGGTACGCAAACAGCGCGGTATGAAATTGTGAACACGGGAACGCATATTAATATTGTTATAGAGAGTTTTTCACTAAACTACAATTGTATGTAGCTGTACTATTCATATTTATTTAGATTATAGTTTTAAATATTGTTATTAGACAGCAGCAACTTAAAACACATCTACACAGAAAAGTAGAATCGCAGCACAAAAGCTGACTGAGAAGTTTTCTAACATATTATGGCTGTTTTTACAAAAAAGCCAGACAAGTGCTAGTCGGACTCGCGGACCGAGAGTTCCGTACAAACTAGTAAGTACCTATGTAATATCGTAATATCATCGTCGATTTTTAACGATTTTTCCTAGTTTGCCCAAAAACTTTTTTTGTAAATACGTTTTTAGGACTTATACATAACTAGTGCTATAAGACATTGCTTCTTGACAAACTTCATGATTATAGTTCAACCAGAAGTACCATAAAGGTTTTGATTCACTTGTCAGTGAAAAAAGCAGAATAAACAGCGGTATCATTATTTTGAACTTAAAAGTTTGATTTTTCACAGCTGCAAGGGATTGCAGACTTGATATAAATTTTAATTTAATACCTCCACGCGTTCCTGATGATAAAGGTCTTGACAGGCAGACGGACAGACGGATAACGAAGTTATCCTATAAGGTTTTCTTACCTTTCGAACCGGAACCCTAAAAATACATTCACCATTAAACCTAACATAGGAAAAGATGATTTTCTTTTCCGTTACTTAGTCAGCGGTATTTTCGGTTTTGATACCATACTTGAATCTCTTTGTTTGTAAAATTGTTATGTAAATGTTACTTATAATACGAGTACAATGGCGTGTTTTCATTACGCTACAATATTTTTTACTAGATTCAATTTTCTCGAGTCAAACCAAGCATATTATTCTAGAAGGCCACAGGTCGTCCAGGTAGCGGAATAATATGACGCGATTTCCAATTACATGGAAATTTCATAGGGGGCGTAATTCCTGGGCCCAAGGGAGGCATTAATGACATTAAGTGGTTCGGCTACGGTCGTCCAACCGCCGCATGCTAGTGACGCCTGTGCGGAACTCGACATGTTTTTGATGGAACTTTTTTTGATAATTTGATGAAGTTACCTATACAAAAATGATATCATAATAAGTGGCAACTTCTTCGTACAAAAATTTTATAGCGTTGCAACTGGAAAAAGCAAATGTTTTGACAACCCTAGATAAAACAAAATGATTAATAATTATGTTTCTGAATTTGGTATTTCAATTGTAAGGCTGTTTTTACAATTAATAAATTCTTTATGGGAATGATTTTAGAAATTAAAAAGTTATCGCAAAAAGCATTTAATTAATTTTTTGATCAGTAAAAGCGTATAATATATGTAGTATATAAAAGTTTAAATTTTTTATATTTTCTGACTGTAGGTATCTACTATCATCCAGTCACTATTGTTTTATATAAGTCTGTCTTGTCTATTTCAACACTCATTTAGACCCTCATTACGTAACACGAAGGGTTGATGATACCGTATTCCCAAAGTAATTGAGAAGGGCATGGATATATGTTATTAGGTGACAGGTAAGTGTCAAAACTTTTACAGGTTAATTAAACCTTCACGCGCTTTTATAAATTAGAGGTTTTAGGAAGTTTTTACATAGACAAATGTAAACCTTTATGTTGACTGGATTAAAAGTCCTTAAAAATATACAGGGTGTAACGAAAAGGTGAAATAAAACTTTAAGGGGTTATTCTACGGCTAAATTACATCAACTTTTTCTATGGGACCAACATCGAAATCGCAAAAAAAATATTGACGTTTCCATACAAACTGATGCCAGCTGGTCGCGTTTTAGTATGGGAAAGTGTTTTTTTTTTGCGATTTCGATGTTGGTCCCATAGAAAAAGTTAATGTTATTTAGCCGTAGAATAACCCCTTAAAGTTTTATTTCACCTTTTCGTTACACCCTGTATAAGGTGAATCATCAAAAAAGTTTTAATTAGTGTATTAATCTCAAATTACAAGATTATCTTCTTTTCATCCAGCGTGTTATATGGACTGAAATTTTCAGATGGGAAGTGTGCTCGTCGCATTTGGGGGCATTTTCGTTTTATAAAATCGTTTTCTCTTTTATTTCCCTCGTTAATTTTGCAAAGGTGTCATCTCTATCGTATGGTTTTATGGAGCCTAATATACGCCGCATCAACACATCTATTCGCCAGGAGGCGGCAGCCGATTATACGAAAATTCAATGTAGCATTTACGTAATTTCGGTTTTCCGGGTTACCGCGCCTGGTAATAGCCCTGGAGCCTAAATTCAGTCACTACAGTAAGCGGGAGCGTAACCGGTAGCATATTCTGATACCTACTTGATGGGTAATATTATCACGAGAAAAATGAAATTTAGAGAACTTTTTTATAATTATTTTGAGTCTGAAGTAAAAATTTATTAGGTGCTAGCTGTTGCCCTCGCATTTTCTACGCAACTTTCTTTCAAATTTTTTTTTCCATAAGAACCTTAAAAAAACAACAAAAATTGAATTAGCAAAATTGTTCCATCCGTTTACGCGTGATGGGATGACCAAGGGAAATAGTGATTCATTTTTATATACATAGATTACGTAGTTTGAAAAAAAAAAACATCTTCAACGCTGGTTACGGCACGTGCACGAAGGTTATAGTTTCTAATTAGAGTATCTAAAAAGTCTGCTTTTTAGTTCTTTAGAAGTCGATTTTAAAAAAAAATGTACAAGTATATTGGTGAACTGGGCATGAGCTGGGAACTCAGCGGAATGACGATCTAGTCAAGGTTGCGGGAAGCCACTGGATGCAAATGCGCACAGTAACTCGCTTTGGTCTTCTGGGGAAGGCCAAGGAACAGCTGTGGACTTGCAAAGTCTGGTGATGATAATGACTAGAAAGATACCTAGACTTGGAGGGGCATGGGTACGCTCGGGCTTTGTACACGCTCGCTACTTCCTTCCAATGTGACCAGGCCCTTTACGTCCCCTGTAGCGAGTGTGTACAGCCCCTAAGTTTGGATATGGCGGGTATAAGCTGATAAGTCGACATGCTTCGTATTACATAAGTGATATAATCCTACCTATATTTTTGGTGGCTTATTGGAGTCAGGCAACTGGAAGTTTTCCAATCACATAAACATTTCAAGGATCATTGGTCTTGGTAAATAATCTAATGAACTGTTTGCATGTGACTATTCACGTGGTGTATGAATTTTACGAACAAAGTTACTATAGTTTTATAATACAATACATGATATTAAGAAACGGGGCTAAGGCTATGAGGAATAAAAAGATGAAAACCAGTACTCAGGCAAAACAATTGTACCTACTTTTTTTTTTTGTTACAATCACAAGAATATTGCTTAACTTTTATATTATTTGAAAATATTTATTTTTTGTCTTTTACTATATTTTCTTTATTGTTATAAATAGCCTGAATTTGTGAAGCGGTCTTTAACGGGTAGTATTATATCTGGTATTTTAAGTTTCCCTTAATTACTAACCGTTACTTAAATTTCACTTTCAAATTATTTTCTCGCGAATCTTGGCAAAATTCGGCACATAACACTTGATCCGTTTGGTCTAGTGGTTCGCAGCCTAGACTACAAAGCCAGGTGGTTGCAGGTTTGAATCTCTCAAGGAGCCAATATTTGTATGATGAGCACGAGCATTTTTACATAACTCAAGAATGTTTATAATTGAATTTAAGTATGTTTATCCGTTAGCTATTCCTCTTATGCTTTGCTAAGTTTGCGGCCAGATGATTGGTGTGATAGTTGGAAGAGTTTATTTATTTATTTATCACTGTCCTTTACCAGTCCCGGCTAGTTGGGCACTCCAAGCTCTGTCACATGTGATAAGGATCAGAACCATCCTAACGTATGGAGGCAAACCGTGGGCGCTAGCTTTATACAATGAGAAAAAATCTTTTTTGGAGGATGTTGGTCTAACACAAAGAGAGAATGATAGCTGGAGGGTCCAGACTAAAGCTAGTGCCGAAAATTAAAAAGTGTTCAACTCGAATAAAACATTTATGTAATCGCTATTTCCAAAATTCATTCATTAATTTTCTAATTAATAACTTTAATTTGCAAAACCCATAAATAAAGACAAATTTGTACAATTTTTAAAAACCATTTACAAGAGAATATATTGGATTCCATGAAACATTAATAACGGAACATATTGCATTAAAACTTTTAACAACATTGAAATAGCTGTAAAATGTATCATTGTAATTAAAATAGCATGTTGAAAACGAGACACAATCGAATGAGGAAATCTGAATCCTTTTGTTACAAATTATGTAAATATTTTCGTAATACCTGCTCAACAATGTAAATGAGTAGACGCATGGCAAACGCATTTTTGACAGGCCGACAGACAAAATTTAATATTTTAAGAAGTATTCTTAATCAATACACTAAAAGTATACAATATATAAAACTGTATTAAACAGATACGTATTACAGGCGAACACAACATTGTTGAGTAAAAAGATTACAACATGTTTCTAAGATACTTACGAGCTTACTTAAGAGCTAATTTCAATTTACAGAGGAGGTAGTAGCTCAGTGGCGGCAGCGCTTTGGTAGATCACTACCAAACCAAAGTTAACCCACCTACGCCGTTGTTGTTATTGGATGGGTGATCATTATAACCATACTTAATGACATTTATCAAAAGTATCTCCGTGCTTCGGAAGACACGTTAAAAGTTGGTCCCAGCTAATACACTTGATACTAGTCGTGACCCACTCACTATGGGCCTCATAAGAAAGCTCAAGGTTGCACAGCGTGCTATGGAAAGGGCTATGCTCGGTGTTTCTTTGCAATATCGAATCAGGGCCGGGCACATAGCACGTAGAATTGACAGTCGATGGGGTAGAAAGGTCCTGGAATGGAGGCCACATAACGGCAAGCGCAGCGTAGGACGTCCACCTACAAGGTGGATAGACGACCTGGTAAAGGTTGCAGAAAGCCACTTGATGCGGGCC
This sequence comes from Anania hortulata, assembly GCA_963576865.1. Classification (NCBI taxonomy): domain Eukaryota; kingdom Metazoa; phylum Arthropoda; class Insecta; order Lepidoptera; family Crambidae; genus Anania; species Anania hortulata. The sequence continues at coordinate 12,015,443 of OY756396.1, read as the reverse complement.
GTTTCCAACCGGCCAATCTGAAAGTCACTGGGGGAGGCATATGTTCAGCAGTGGACGTCCTATGGTTGAAATAATGATAATGATGATGACTAGTCGTGAAGCCTAGTCAGAGGCCGTAGGGCGGCTTAATAACATCTGACAGTAAGGTTAAGTCACTGGCCTTACAACACCCCTCCTCCAATCCGCACTGGGCCCGCTAGCATGGCCTAAAATATAAATAGTTGAGGTGAAGCTTTTGCTTGACAGGGGAACGTATATTAGGCATACCTTTCTTTACTTTCAATCCAATTTAAATTACTAAAACAAAACCAAAAACTTAAACGGAAAACAGAACAACTAGATCGCGAGCTCAATCAGAAATCAAGAATCAGCTTTCGCCTAAACTCTGTATTTCATTGTTTAACCACTGGTTGACTGGTAGAAAATGCTTCATGGCATTACGTCCGCCATTGGTACAATTATTTTTAAATGTGGAATATAGTATAAATAAATAAATAAAAATAAATAACTCAGACAACGAGTCGTGGAAAATATCAATATCCTCAACACTATCTCGTTATAGTGTACACAACATCAGGCAAGAGGAGTATGACGCCCGAGGTGTTTCTTTTCTATAGGCAATGCAAAAGTTTTTTATTGGATGGCGAGATAAACACGTGAGCCGGCACCGACCACTTGATACTAGGAGTTTACTGCCTTTTGTTTTTCATTAAAAATCCTTCAAGAACACTAATTCCTGGCGTTTGCGACGGCGATGCAAAGTGCTGATGTTAAAGAAGTCTTGTCTAATTTATTTTGTTACACATCAAACAACAAACTACGAGTATTTCCATAATCGTTCTTTAAGAAGTATTAAACAAAAATTAGAAAATTTGTTAAAAGCGATTTAAGCATTATTCAGACATCTGCCGGCTGGATTGAGAAACAGAAAAAGTTTTAATTAGTTTGTACTTGTAAATCAAAAGTTTTCGCAAGTGTGGTTCGCCTATCTTTTCGTTGATTTATGATAATATTAGACAATACCTAAATAAAGCAAAGGCCACTTTTATAATTGTTGCCTATAGTTGATTAGGTCCTTAAATATGAAATTGCCGATACTCAATACTGGAAACTTTAACATCAAATATCTTGCGTTTGATTAGGAATTCTAAATTCAAATTTATTTCAAAATAAAGCCAAAAAAATATTGTTTTAAAATTCATATTTTATTTATTTTCACATCATTTGTTTAAGCTTCAACATTGCTTTATCAACAAGTAGGGACAAATTGAAAATTCGCGGTATTTACGAATACGAGTTCCACCGTGGCACCAGTGCTGCAGGAACGACTCGAAAAAGACGAAGACGAAGAATTAACGACTTCTACGGACCAGGCACCGCTAACGAACGAACGGTGCGTTTTTGGTTTCAACGTTTCCGTTCTGGAAATTTCGATTTTCAAAATGAGCCTCGTGGGCGACCTGATACTCAAGTTAATAACGCAGAATTGAAGGCGATAGTGGAAACGGATCCATCTCAAACCACTTCTGAATTAGCAACAGCCTTCGGCGTAAGTGACAATATCCATTTGCGCCAAATCGAAAAAGTAAAAAAACTCGTAAAGTGGGGTACAGACTTCTCGAGTTTGACTGAAGCAAACCAACAAACACGCATCGCTTGCTGCGTTTTTTTGATTAATTGTCACAATATTGAACCGTATCGTGACTTGTGATTAGAAATGGACACGTGCGACACGACACGACCTGTACGACAATCGGAAGCGATCATCACAATGGCTTAACCCTGGAGAACCGGCAAAACCTTGCCCTAAGTGAAAACTGACCACAAAGAAGATTCTGGTTAGTGTTTCCACCAAACAGTGCTGGTGTTATCCACTACAGCTATATGAGATCAGGCCAGACGATTACTGCAGACTTGTATTGCCAACAATTTCAAACAATGATGGAAAAGCTCACTATTAAACAACCGAGACTGGTAAATTGCTTTAGCCCACTGCTCCTTCAGAATAACGCTAGACCACACACTGCACATCAAAATGTCGCCAAGTTAGGAGAGCTGCGACTGGAACCTTTGCGTCACCTACCATACTCTCCAGATCTTGCCCCAATCGATTACCACTTTTTTCAAAATTTTACGAAGAAAAAAATTCAAATCTGATGAGACAGTCAAAACCGTCTTTAAACAGTTCATAGACTCTCGCTCGCAGGTTTTTTTTCCAAAGGGATTAATGATCTGCCTATAAAATGGCGTATCGATAACAACGGCGCATACTTCGATTTAAAAAAGTTGATTCACTTTTTTTGATACTGAACGGAACGGAAATGGAAAATGGAATTAAGTCGAGAAGATTTTAGAGCGATGATTTAAAAAAAAAAAAAAAAAATTCTTTAACAAACTAAAAAGGCTACTTAATAAACTTAAATTTAAAACAGAGTACAAAATTGTTATTGCCGGTGACCTTAACATAGATACGTTACGTGAAACAACTGAATCCAAGGAACTTAAAAATATCATGTCAAATTATAATTTCAACTTCTATATAAAAACTCCTACTCGAAAAAAAACTTGCATAGATCATATAATCGGCAATTTTCCTGTCGCCCAAAGCAGCATACATGCTCTATATTTATCAGACCATGACACTGCACAAACCATCCGAGTTACTGTACCAAGCATAATTCAAAAACCATCAACGTTGTACTGTAAAAAAAGGGACTATAATCTTGAAAACGTTGTTAAATTCCGAGAATGCTTGGGAAGTTTAACATGGAGCACAGTATTCGGAAACTGCGATTTGAATGCTGCCTTTGACGACTTCTATGAAGACGTCAAACTATTCTATGATCTTTGTTTCCCGACAAAAATAATAAAAATTAAAACTTGTAAAAAGGGGGCTATAAAGTGGCTCACCAAAGGTCTCAAGAAATCAACAATCACCAAACGCCATTTACGATTTAGTTACTACAAAAATAATAACGCCACAAGTAAAAGGAACTATCAAAATTACACAAAACTATTAAAAAAATGTATACATCAGGCTCAAAAGATATTAAATTCGAAACATATTATACAATCTAAAAATAAGTGTAAAGCGACATGGGAAATAATAAAAACTAAAACAGGGAACATGAGGACCCACTCAAATATTGACAAACTAAAAAAACACTAACAATGACATAATCGATAAACCGATTGACATTGCAAATATTTTCAATAGACATTATATAAATTTCACAAACAGTAATCATAATAAAAACACAAATAAATCATCTATACAATCTAATCAAAATAGTATATTCTTGACACCTATTGACATCAATGAAGTCATAAGATACATCAAAATGTTGAAATCCACAAATTCTTGCGGCTATGATGAAATGCAAACAGATATCCTAAAAGCCTGTGCAAAAGAAATCGCACCTGTTTTGACGTATTTAATTAATCTCTCTTTTACTACCGGAATCTTTCCTGACAAACTAAAGATATCAAAGGTAAAGCCCCTTTATAAAAAAGGTCCTAGAGACATAGTCGAAAACTATCGGCCGATATCGTTGATACCGGTTATATCAAAAATATTCGAAAGAGCTATGCATGTGCGTATTACAAACTTTGTAACAAAATATAAAATAATTAAGTCGCAACAAAATGGATCCCAGAAAGGTAAATCCACATCAGTGGCATGTTTTCATTTAGTAAATAAAATATTAGCGTGGATGGATAAACGAGTGCCGGTTACGACCGTATTTTTTGACATGAGTAAGGCTTTCGACTTCGTAGCACACAACATACTTCTAGCTAAATGTGACACTTATGGCATTAGAGGCATAGCCAATAAGTGGATTGAGAGCTATTTAAGTAATAGAAAACAATATGTAGAAATATCGAATATAAATGATAATAACGAACTTAAACAATTTAACTCTTCAATAGAATCAACCAAGGTCGGGGTACCACAAGGAAGTATACTGGGGCCTTTGTTATTCTTATTGTATATCAACGATTTACCGGATTCTACAGATTATGACTGTATACTTTTTGCCGATGACGTATCCGTTATTATACCGTGCACTGACCTCAGAGTGTATAATTTTGACATTAATAATACTATTGCTAAAATAATAAATTGGTTAGATAACAATAATTTAAAAGTAAATTTGACAAAGACAACATACATGCAATTCATAAATAAAAATGGTAAAAAACATAAATTAAACGTAACATACGAAAATCATACTATCAATGAATCTCATCAAACTCCATTTCTAGGGATTGTTTTGGACGATAAATGCACTTGGGAAGCTCATATCACTAAAGCTTGTAAGAAAATAAACAGTTTCTCATATGCATTATGGCGACTAACAAAAGTAAGTAGTAGAGATGTTGCCATTCAAGCGTATCATGGCTACGTGGGGTCTATGCTTCGCTACGGGATTCTTCTCTGGGGAAACTCATGTCACATAAATTGTGCCCTTAGAGCTCAGAAGCAATGTATTAGAGCAATTTGTAATGTAGATCCATTAACATCTTGTAGACCTCTATTCAAAGAGTTAAAAATTATGTCCGTCCCTTGTTTGTATATTTTCCAGGTGTGTGTCTTCGTCAAAACTCATCAAAAATTGTTTGAAAAGCGGAGCGACACATTCAAGTATAGTTGTAGGCATCCAAACAGACTAAATCTGCTACCAATGAGCACAGCAGTCAAAAGTAAAAATAGTTACCAAATGGCGGTCAGAATCTATAATAGGCTCAATGACGATATTAAGCTTTTACCACTGAATGTGTTCAAGAGAAAATTGAAATGCTGGCTAATTAATAGTTGCTTCTATTCTCTTGACGAATATTTTGACACATAATTGACTACTCTGCTGACTTGCAATTACTGTATTGTTTATTTTTTCAATGTATTGGTATTAATAATTTAATTAATCCTGTAATAATTTAAATGTACTGTTGATTTATTCAAATTCATTGTTGTTGACATTATCATGATAAATTCAATTAAATTCAATTCCTAATGATCTTTTTAAAACGTTTTGCATGCCAGTGTCTGGTGAAATGTGAGGAACCACAATTTATATCATCACCTGTATGTGTACCACTTTTAAAGCAAATAAATACATTTCATTTCATTTCATTTCATTTATGATTTTAAAAGTTTTCTCTCTCCGCAAGACTGTGCCGCTTGTCTTCAAAATTCTTTTGGGTGAGAAGCACCACAGTGTTTGAGCACCGTGAGGCGATGGTTTGCTGAATTTGAGAAAGGTCGAGTTTCTTTACATGACGAATTTCGTGAAGGGCGGCCTTCAACTGCCGTCAAGGAAAATAATGTGGCTACTGTTAAGCGGCTAATTGAAGAAAACCCGCGGATTACTTATGAGACAATTCAAGGACTATTGGGGATTGGTATGAGCCAAATTCAGAAAATTTTATACGAAGAAATGAAAGTTCGGAAACTTTGCTGTCGTTGGATCCCTCATGAACTGACAGCGAAGCAGAAGCGGGCTCGCGTAGAATGGTGCTTACAGATGCTACTGAAGTACGACCACGGACATTCTAATGCTATTTATGACATTGCCATCTATCGTTTTGGAGACGAAACGTGGATTTATTGTTTTAAACCCGAAAAAAACAGCAATCTTTTGAATGGGTGTTTGAAAATGAGAACAGGCCAATAAAAGTTAGGCATGCGAGAAACGTTGGTAAAAAAATTATCGCGTTTTTTTTTCTCAGCTACGGGTCCCATCTGTACAATTCTACTTGAAGATCAAAAGAGTGTTAATGCCGTTTCCGTTAATGAGTGTTAATGACATCGTTTCTTCACACACGGGCAACAAAACAAAGTCATTTTTAGCTTCCGAAAAAGTACAACTTGTCACCCATCCTGCGCATAGCCCCGACTTAGCACCCTGTGATTTCTGTATTTTCCCCAAAATCTAAGATTTGATGAGAGGTTTTACTTTTACCAACTCCGAAGAGGCAGTAATAACGTTCAATCGGCACGTAGAAATCATGCCTTCAGATCTGTGGTTCTCCTGTTTTAAAAAATGGTTCGATCGCATGAAAAAATGTTTAAAATGTAAAAAAGGAGAGTATTTTGAAAAGCAATAAACATAATATTTTGGTTATAACATGTTGTTTTTTTAAATTACGCAAAACTTATAGTGTGACCTACGTATTTACCCTGTTCAGCTAAGTACTGATAGTGGTAATGCAGACAAAGGTTACAAAGCTAACATAAAGCCCGTATTATCTGAAGTTAATGTGACTGCAATGGGGTCTTTGTTAAAAATACCCCAACCCTCCTGCTTAAAAGTTACAAACAAAAATTACGATCCCATTGTTTTGCAAAATAAATTAGTGGAGTTTCTTTTTTTCTTCTATTGTTTTAACAGACCGGGCTCTCTTATGCAACGGTCTTTATGTAAATTGGATATAAAGCACAGAAACGTGTATGGTAAAATATTTTTAAGTGCTTTAAAAACAACAATATACGGAGAGCACTCAGTTTACTTTGCCATCGTAATAATTTAAGCGAGTCGTTGCTACGTAAGGCCTTTTGTTTTTCATAATTTGCGGATAGCTAAATTTCCGACAGCACATATTGTTATGTGCCGCAGAATTTACAATTCAATTTGCCATCAACATAGTGAGATTATTATTTTCAACACAATTTTTTTCAGTATTTTTAACTATCGAACTAATTTAAAACTGTAAGAATTTGATATTTGACTGTCAATACATTTTTATTTTGATTTGATACCATGCATTGTGCTTATCTTTTAACGTACTTTCTCAGAGTGGCTTCAGGAAAGTCATCCTCAATACTTCAAGTCCATGAATTATAAATAAAATTTAAATTAATTAAGATATAGAATAATATTATAATCAACTGGTCAAGCAATATCCGTTTAGCCGGCGGCCATAACAATAGATAAACAATTGTGTCTAGTTTTTCGTTGCCTGACCAGTTAAACATAAAGCATAAACATAAAATTGAACATAAAATTAAATAGTGAACATAAAATTAAATATTGGACTAAGTCACATACTTGCAGTATGTAGATACTTAAACAGCCTATTTTTTCGATGTCTAACTTGTTTATTGATTGTTTGTCTCTTATTTTTATATTTCACCTTACTTATTAGTTGTCTGCGTAAGCAATTTACTGTTTAATTGTTTCGTTGAACAGGAGTACCACTACCAATTTTATTAAGTTTTGTACAAGCGATGTTTACCTTAATATAGTTATTTACGTAGCCTTAAGAAAAATGGCATGTTGTAGGTGAATGTTATTGTAATATAACTGCTGGTGAACTTATCAAATAAATAAATTTAAAAAAAAAACTTATCTGAAGTGGTGGGTGTTAGAAATCTTAAATGGCTATACACCTTCGTGTTTCATCATTTCAGCCATAGGACGACCACTGCTGAACAAAGGCCTCCCTCAATGACTTATCGTTTACCAATGCTCGCCACGCTTGACAGGCGGGTTGGCGGGCGCAGTTTTTTATAAGATTTCGCACAAATGCGCTGCTGCCCAACTCTTGCCACAGGAATTAGTCTCCTCTTACGACACGCCTGCGATGGGGAAGTGTGTTAAACTGACACACTGACAGTTTAACAAAACATTTTCAGATGTTAGATCTTGTTCTTAATAAATTAATAAGTTCAAACACGAAGGTGCCGTGTGGGGACGGCCGTAAAGAATATACTTCCCCACCGCTAACAAGAGCCATATAATGGCTGGCACAAAATAATTCTGGAATGAAGTCAACTTTTTTGTTTTTAATATCGATTGCAGTACTGTTGCTATCTGCTTTTTCTTGTTAATGTATTTTACAATGAATAAATACTTATCATACCTGTTTGTTGTAATTTTGGAGACAGCAAAATTATTGCAATATAAGTATGAAATACGACATAGATAGGTACTTCGGCGGCCAAAATTCAATAGAAGTTTGCGCTTGGCATGCGCCGTGGTCGAATTATTATGTTGTTTGATGTTCCGCGCAAATTACAAGGAAAGTTTCGCTTTGAGGCGGCCTCTGCATGGCTTGCTGATTACACAGCACACGTGAACGCTTTTACGTCGGATTTGCACCCTGTTGGTTTGATTAGACTACTAAATATTTAACACAAACCAATATGGGCGTTCCATGTGTAATCACTAGTACTAGTAACACACACTGATTGTAGACTTTCGTTTTTAGGCGAAGACGTTGTCTAGTTCCTTAAACGCTGCCTAGACGAGTTGGATTCGACGATTGACCTCCTTCTCAAAACTTCACTTGTCTTAGGTAAAATGGCAGTGGGCGGTGCATATAGCACGTAGTTACTGGTGGCCAATGAGACTCAGTTTATTTAAATTCGTTATTTATACAAAGTCGTCGTATTTAAGGATACTTGTATGTAGTATATTTTTTATTATTATTATTGTATTAGCGTTACGGTGCACCGCCCACACCACTCTGTTTAGCCTAATGGTCGACTGGCACAGAATGCCATATGGCATTAAGCCCATCTTTCGGACGATTTTAATCGGTTTTTTTTTCAGTTCGCAAATTTTATTCTCAAGTACTGCGCGATTTGTAGGGATGTAAACATTAATTCGAGACAATAGAAATGGGTGTGTTAAAATACAAATGACCATTCTCATTTCATTACAATATTAGTCTTATAATAAAATGTGTAAAAACGTTTAAAAAAACTTTACATTTTGTTTTTGTTTATTTAATTACGCTAAATCTTCACTACTTATTAGAAAATAAGGGCCCTTGTCGTGTTTGTCGGTCGTCCGTCGTGTCAGTAGAGTACAGAGTTTGGATTTTGGTGCGGATTTCACTAATAAATATTGATTCACTCTAAAGGTTTGTGTATATATTTTACACGAAGTGCTACATGTTTTAGATAAACTCAATCAATCATTTCAGCCATGATCGTCCACTGCTGAACACAGGCCTCCCACAGTGACTTTCATCGGGGGGAATGCCAATACTCGCCACGTTTGGCAAGTGGGTTTACGAGCGCCGACGCTGCTACCCGTCTCGTGCTATAGGAATTAGTCGCCTCTTACGACATGCCTCCTGTTGGCGGTGGGGAAGTATATTCTTTACGGCCGTCCCCACACGGCACATACATTAACATTTACATACATTACATAAACTATTTGTTAATATTTATTAAAATAAGCGAAGCCTGCAAAGAGCAGGTGGCTAGTGCAATTTTGATATAGCTCATAATTTTATTTATGTTAGCTGTTATACAACGTGTAAACACTGTAAAGATTAATTTGAATCCCGTTATCCATTTATTACGCTCATAAAAGTAAGTTGTAAAAGCAATAAAACTTCTAAAGGATAATATATTTATTATCATGAGAGAGATTATGCATGTCAAAGTTTTAGGTGGCTTAGCGAGTACGCTTTGTGCGACTGAAATAAGGTTTTCAGTGGTTTAGTCGTACCTACACTTTGAAAGGCGGCTAACATGTAAATTATCGTGTTGTTGTGAAAGGCATAACATTGATCTTATAATGCGTTAAAGTCGTAAAACATGGTTTGGATTTAGAAAAAGTTGTGCATTCTCATCTTACGTACCCATTTCAGGGTTAAATTATCATTTTAGTCAGCCCACGTCAGTTTACTGCTGAAGATAGGCTTCTCGCAATGCATGGCACTGAGCCCGATCCTCGGCTATTCTTTTCCACTACCAGCAGCTATGCGTATATCGTCGCCCCACCTTGGCTGGTGCTCTATGCTCTGTTTGCCTAGTCGTGGTCTCCACTTTTTAACCCCATCGGTTATCGGTTCTACGGCAAATGTAACTAGCCCATCGCCACTTTAGTTTGCTTATTCTTTAAGCTATTTCGATTAACTTGTACCTAAAATGTAACACCCAAATGTACATTATGGATGCAATAAAGTTTTGAGGACGTATTTGGTACTTAAGGTTTCTGTCGGATAACCTCATTTCTGATTTTATTATTTAGAGAAATTCTGAGCATGGCTCTTTATATATTAACCTTTATGGTGTTTTAAATTATCAGTGCAATAGTTACAGGTAATACCGTGGATAGTATCGATACAGCACCGCTGTAATAACCGATCAATATTACGATACTCGTGTATACTATAGCTGTATTGATGCTATCGATAGTATATTATTGAGTTTTAAAGTCAACTATCAATAGTCGCGAGTCAATCATGACTTCAATAACTCTCCATTGCCTAAACGTGGTAAGCTGCTAAACAACAACACATAAAGTTTGTATAATAGTTTTAGTAGAAAAATAATGCACAATTAGGCTAGTGACTAATTGGGTATAACCAGCTTGTCCTAATCTTACAAGGTTTTTATTTTATGCAAAAAAAATTCTACGCTATACATTTTTAGTTCATATTTAAACTTACTTAAGTCTTCCGTGCACAATGCTCGATGACCTTACTCGAGTCTCCCAACAAGTAGGCCTGCGGATAAACATGGACAAAACCAAGCTCATGTCGAATGCCCATGTTGGGCCCTACCCAGTATCCGATGTCTATATAAATAAATAAATTGTGTCACCAATTATCTAGCCCCAAACTAAGCAAAGCTTGTAGTAGATAACGAATAAACAATGTACTTAATATACATTTGGGTGTAGCCTTCTGACAGACGACGCGTAAGACGAGGATGTGACGTTCATTAATGTATGATAATTAAAATAAGTTGGGCAGTGGCAAAATTGAAAAAGTTTAATACTGTCTCTTTCTCTGTTACTTACTTGACAAAAACTCAAGACAGCTGCCAGAATTGCGGAGTGCAAGCAAGATGGCTCAATTGCATTTTGTCTATGGGTATTTTAAAATATTGCGCGCGAAATTCAAAGCAGTTTTCGAATTGGCAAGTGTGAGTTTTTAAACCTGGACATTATTAGGACCCGGTCCTTCATCACCATCATCATCATTTCAGTCATAAGATGTCCACTGCTGAACAAAGACCTCTCCCATTGACTTCCAGATTGGCCGGTTGGAGGCATTAAATACAAAAAACTTATAGTCAGATCAAAGTGTTGAAATGTCTATTAGCAAGGCCATGCACTATGTCGTTCTGCATAAGTCACCAAAGCACAAAACCAATCCCAGTGCAGCGTGAGATAAGACAAAGACGTAATTACTCCGAAACTACACCGATTTAAAATTTAATATTATAATTTTAAAGTAAAATCTTTTATCACTTTCAGCATTTTTCTGCGTATATTTTTAATGAGATTTTGCCAAATAAACCTTTTTCAGTTACACCGTAAAATTCTTGATTAGTTTGTTTAAATTAGGTACAGCAACAGAACTAATTGTATCCTTATATTCATTATACTGGTGTTTCGACGCTATTTTAGGAACAGATGCCTAATGAAAAGGAACGGACATGGCAAGTGTCTACATTTCCTTCGACCCGCCTGCCTTATTTATTTGGGATAAGTATTTATTTTGTCGCCGCGACAAAAGTAATCAGTAACACTTGTATTTATATTCTACCCCTAAGAGCACAGGATAGTCTATTTTCAGGTAGATGGAAACATTCGTCGAAAAACCAAATATTTTTCAACATTTTTTTGTTTTTGATAAAATTTTAGATTAATTTCTTTTAAAAAAAATTAAGCTATTTTAAATCGATTAATTTATTTGAAACCAGAAACATGAAACCCACTGAAAGGATAAGCAGCTATCAAAATTCTATAAAACGTTTCGCAAATCGTGCATGTATTTATTATTCCACGCATTTCCAATTTGAAGGCATTTGGGCGACTTTACGATGCTATTAGAGTGATGGGAAATATTTAAGTCTTTCAAATCCTGTTTGTTTCAGTTCCGTACTCAAATGATACAACAATGGGTCCCTATTATTATGCCTACGAAGTCAGTATGGTTCGTTTATCAGTCTTATATATTAAAAGTTAAAGCTTTTTAACCTTAGTAGGTTGCTGGTTAAAAACATAGAAAAAGATATACTATTAGCATATACTCTTTTAAAAAGAACAAAAAAATATTAAAAACATACAAGAAAATTATTGAATTATTAAAACTTGAGGTACCTTTGCAAAAACTCCATAATAATATACCACTTCTACTTTCTGAATCGCCGATAGAATTAAAGATTTATACGTTGGATTGCGCAGAAAATAACGTTGTGCTTGTACCTATAGCCCGAACCTGTAATGCTAAAAAAAAACAGACTTCAATTTTTTTGTATGGAAATTTTAATATTTAAAAAAACTTCATGATTTTGTCTTTTTATAACAGTGGTCCTAATAATTAATTGACACTAAATAATTTTAAATTAAAATTAGGACTCAAAAGACTAGCCTTCCCAACACTATGTCTACGTATACGAAAGCGATACACTCAAGTGGCTAAACGTCTTAAAGGGGCTCGGCATAGTTAATAAAAGGGTTCCGTATGAATATCGAGTTAAATCGACGCTAAATACTTACCTGTTTGTTATTCCCAATTTCATTTGCCGAATTTAAAAGTTCCGTTCTCCTCGTTCATTATTTCCGAACTTGAATGTTTCTTTTGTTTTTGTTCAAATTGCCGAAATCAAAGTCCCGCTGATTGTCGACAAAAGACAACTTTTACGCTTGTTATTAACTTTTAACAGCCTCTCTTTATCTTGTTAATTATAATCGTATATCATAAGACAAATTTAATAAAAATATTATATCGGAAGATCTTACATAATTTTAATAAAGTATGAGTGATTGACAAAAGTTTTGTACTTTAATGTTAATAAAATATAATTTGTAGGTGTGACCATTTCGACCACTTTTTGTGACACATAATAAATGTATTCTAAGCAACTTCATACTTTGGAAGGCACGTTAAACGTTGGACCGTGAAACGTATTAGCGGGGTAATATAGCTTGACATCAGTCGTACTCAGAGGCCTTAAGGCAGCTTGATTACATCTGACAGCATGGTCACTTAGTCACTTGCCTTACAGCACCTCTACTAATCAGCACTGGGCCCACGTGGTGAGATATGACCCAAACCACCTTATCCAGTCAAGTCAAAATGCCCCTTGTACTACTATAAATAAGCTATATTTACTTTTTGTACTGCTTTTGTATCACTTCATCATTATCATCGTTTCAGCCATAGGAAGGTCTGAGTAGTTTCCCGAACGCTACCCAGCCGAGATGGATTCGATGATGGACCTCCTTTTCAAAATTGAACCTACCCAACTGGATCACCTATCCCAGGTAGACATATTTGTCAACCGATTTTAGAGAATAGAGTTCCTAATTGATACTGGGTAGGGCGCAACAAGGGCATTGTATTAAAATTACATTATAATTTCGGAACGTAACGAAATAATGAATTATTAACACAACGAAATGAGTTATTAATATTCCATTTAAAAAAAACACTTCTAGACTTCACACCCTAACTAATGTTCATATTATATTTACGGCTCTCGGAAAATATTTTTGTCATTGTAAATGTGATTTACAACACGTCCTGCTGACATTTTGCTTTTGACGTACCTATTTAATATTAACGAACGTGCTTTTCAAATCCCGATTCGAATATCACGAAACATTCCACATTCAACAGAGAGAGTCCAATGACTTGGATATTGTTAAAAAAACGGTTGAGTAGGTATGAGTTGGAACATACACAGTAAGGTTCCGTTGTCTTGAGCTAATAGATCCAAAAAGTTAGAACAAGTGTAAGCGCTACTTTTTTTTTGCAATATCTTGACCAGATTTATACAATCCACTCCAGTTTTTAGTTTTTATTTATTTATTATTGTGAAATTTGTTAATATTAGTAAATTGTATTACTAAGGTTTATATGCGTTCCAAAGTAATAACGATTATAAAATTTAACTACTAATTATTTCATCATAAGAAGGGGTACTTAATATGCACCCTTTACTTGTAGGAGATAACCTTGTAATAAAAAAAAAGATTTTCACCTTGTACCACAGAATCATACCGAGTTAAAGACTGGAAGACAATAAATAGGTTTAATTTTTATGTAATTTTTCTCCGGTACCCTAAATTGGTTAATAGATTTTCGTTAGATCAATATTGGTAGACACGTCATGTACAATTCATCGTTCATTTGTTTGCATGCAATCATGCCCTCAATCAATCACTTTTCGACATCTATCTATGGACGCGCTGCACGTGTAGGTATATCTGCTGTCACACAAATATTTTACATCCCGTGCGATGGTAAATAACGTGTGAACGTTTTTCAGTGGATTCGTAAATAAGCATAATAATTCATTGTATGACTTTCAATATTTGCTGTCAACATTTTTAGGGTAAAAGCTGTTGTTTGACAATTTATGTATGTTCTTAATTTACTTATTTATTTTTATTTTTCACAAAGAAGGTGTTAAAGAGACGATATAGTCGCAGCCATATTGAACAAATTCTACTGAATAGTAGAATATAAAGCTACCATGTAAATCCATTTTATCTTCAGTTGGTAACATGTTATCAATATCGACTTACATTTAAATTGAAATAAGCACAAAGTACCTATTCTTAGTAGTCCACAGCTTCCGGCGGAAAAGCTTTTAGTGTTTTGACGTCCTTTTTTAAATGAATTCCTTTCCACTCACCATATTTTTTTACGGATTCACTGTCTTCATTATTGGAAGTGGAAAAAAATCTCAGGACAAAAACAGGCTTTATTCAAAAAATTACGACTCATATACGTTATTTTAATCTTGTTGTATACTTAATAAGATAAATAGTAATAACAATATTATTTTGAATACCTAACTTGCCTCCTCAATTACCGTGGTGGCGTAATTTAATTCGAACGCAATGGATCCCGAGTTCGATTCCCGATTCAGGTCAATTTAGAAAGCCATTTTATTTGTTTAGGTCTGGGAATGCTGGGAGGTGTTATTGCAAAAATGGCAAGAATTATTGTCTGGTTCCTCGTAACGCAAGGATGGGTATTCCTTACTTAAATACAAAAAAACATTTAAGGGCAGTATTTGCTGCAAAGTTCGCTCCATCTTAATCAATAAATAGTTTCGCGGTGAAAACAAGCCTAAACGCTTTAAAAATAAACACACTAGGGCAGTGACTAGAAATAGTAATCCCTATGGCCACTAATGAAAAAACTTCCAACTCCTGGCGTTGTCAGCTCATCCTGAATCTAACTTTACACAAGCGTGCCCCGCCGTCCCGGACCGTCTTAAAAGACTTGGCTCCAGCTAGTTTACTGAATGAGATCATTATTTGAAATTAGAAGGAAAACCGCGGCGCTTTGCTGTGGCAAAAGTTGGAACCTATTTACATAGTAGGTACCTATCAAATTTTTGAGACCATTGCATTTCCTTATTTTCTCAGAGTTTATTAAGGTACTATAATTTTTAGGGTTTTATATTTTGACTAATTTAAAAAAAAAGAATCATCGAAATCGGTCAAAGTGGTAACAAATGATAACTCAAAATACATAAAAAAGAATTCCGATGAATTGATAACTTCCTCCTTTTTTAAAGTCGGTTGAAAAGTAATTTTCATATTCGTAACTCGTATCTACATTGGGCGTCGATTTTGTTTGATCAAATTGAGAACCTTATTCTTTTTTGAAGTCAGAGAAAAAATATTTTTTATTAAACTTTAAACTCGTACGATTGGACGTCGATTTTGATCGATCAATTTCACAACGCATCAAGACAAATACTTTACAAATAAACGGTACTACTAATCTAAAGGAGACAGTTTTCAGTGCTTGAGCACAACGTCAGCTAGGTAAGTAGGTACATAATATTACAGCCGAGCGTAATGTCTCAAACATTACCCGGGTGCACTATCAGTTCACGACCCATTTCGCAGATACTCAGGCGCAACCTCGCCTACAAGTCTGTAGAACTTGTCCCATTTAACGTGAAATGTTACTCGTTATTTTATTATTTTCACCAAGTAAAGCTTACAAGTGGGTATTAAATTCCATTGCAAAATAGCAAACTAAAGTGGCAGCTTAGGGGGCTGGGTACATAGCACGTAGGACTGTCGGCCGATGGGGCAGAAAGGTTCTGAAATGGAGGCTACGTACCGGCCAGCGCAGCGTAGGCGACCACAAAGTGGACAGAGGACCTGGTAAAGGTTCCAGAAAGACGCTGGATGAAGACTGCTCCTAACCAGCCAATCGGCAGTCGTTGGGGGTGGCAGTTTATCAGGCTGTGTTTAGCAGAGTGGACGTCGTGGGGCTGTAATGATGATGATGAATAAAATATAAATTATATCTCGTATGAGTAACAAACGTACCTACCTAAAATTTTATCGTTTTTTGTGTGACTTTTATTTTAGTTTCATGTGTGACATTCTATGACTCATCACTTTGTAAATATTTGGGTAAGCTTTCTCCAACAGTAGACTTCCAAAGGCTGATGATGATGATTCGAATGATTCGTAAGAAAGAGTATAATTATTCAATTAAGTGTACATCTGTGCATATAAACTTCCATGGAAGTTTTTTTTGTCTTTAAATATGCTTGCGTCAATCAACGCACAAACATGAAACAAACTGATTGTCTGTCTATTTTAGGTACCTATTTCTAAACTTCTTAATAAATTTGGGTACAATTTTTACAAAATAATAATTACTTGGAAAACGTAGATAGTTGCAATTTATACAAGGCATAAAATGTAACTGGACTATTATTGGTTTGATTTTATTTGCAAACCGTTTCCATACACAATAATTGAATTTTTTACACAAAAATTCAGATTAATAATTTTGTAATGCTCTCAGTTCACACACTCACAAAATATAAAATAAGTCCATTTACTGCAAATACTATTACATAGCAAAATGTGTGGTCGAGATGATATTTGCCATCCTGGACGATTCTATTGTTAGGACCAAATTACTAGATTAACTCTGTTTGCAACTTGTATAGGTAAGCAAGGGGTCAGACAATGGACAGAGTATAATAATTAACTATGTTGGGATATTTAAACGCTTTATTAACCACTTTTTCACTGATTAATGAATGAATGAAGATCTTCTCTCATGTCCCAAACAAATAATTTCTACCCGGTACTTTACTATGTTTTATCAACAGACTTAATAAAAGGATTTACAAATATTTAGCATAATTTATATTCATATTCATAAGAAATTCGTTAACAGTTTCGACATAAAAACCTATAACAGTGAAAAGGATTATGTCCTCACAACGGAAATCCTCAGAAAGTTTTATTCTTGGCTTTGAAAAAATTATACTTGGACAGACTTCACAAAATACATATAGGGAGAACAGAATATTATTTGTTCCGTTTCAGTTCCATAGATATAAAAATATTTTCCCAAATGATAAGTATCTTGTAGAGTCGGACGGGTCTTTGTATAATTTTGAAGTTGAGTGAGGCCAACAATGGAACATGTAACCTGACGAGAAAAAAAATATACAGTCCATGTCATATTAGACATAGTTGTAACTTTTTAGCTCTTTTGCTTTGTTAGATTTTTGGTTGGTTTAATTTTTTTCTGTGTTCATCTTTTTGAATATCATTACGCTCATTTTAATTACAAATAACCTGAAGCTCGGTCTCGAAGCTGCAGTAGCTAAAATATTATCTAAACCATGATAATAGTTGGTTGAGTATTCTGAGCTTTTGTCATAGCTTAACCATTCAGTGTATTTGTTTTTATTTTCAATCTATTTAACATACGATTACTGAGAAAATATGGAAATACCATGATTATTCATAAGAACTGAAATTCGTACAGCGTCAGTAATTGAGTTTTTTATTTTTTATTTCAGTGCATTTTTTGCGAAGATATAAGTGATTAAAGAAGTAAAGGCAAAAATATATAGGACCTTCCAATACAGCTTTTTTTGTAAAACTTGTCTGGATTTTCGTACTAAAGGGAAAAACCCTTTCCCAAATTCAACCAAATTCATAAACAACCAAAGTATCTATAACCTTTTTCTTGGCCTACCCCCTAAGTTCTACCAGTAAGCAGCCATTTAGTGATCACTTCACAGGATGCATACCTACTAACATGGCTAGTTCATTCATATTTGAGCTTAGCGGTTTTTTTTCCTATATCGGATATTCCGGTTTTACAAGAGTTACGAAGTAATATATCTAACAGCTGTGAAACCGTTTTCAACAGATACATCAGGTAGGAAAATTAATAGTTATCCTTATAAGAAAGCGCTCGTTTATCAAACTGTTATAACTAAGTGCTAGTTAGTGCATAGCGTGAGACAATAAATTAATAATCAATCTTCATAAAATGAAGTTGAAACAAGTTAGTGCCTCACCGCAACCCATTAGCACGTGAGCACATTAAGCCATTAGCAAGAAATATTTAACTCATTTATTTGTTAAAATGATACAATGTCATTTATGAACAGCACATTATAAATTACTATGTATTTTAAATATTATCAGAGGCTGAATAAACACATTGTCATTTTTTTAAACGTAACCGTAACGCACGTCTGTTGTATTATTAACCGACTACAAAAAAAAAAATGAAGGAGGAAGTTAGGAATTGACGCCTATTATCTGATGCTATTTTTTATGTACGACCATAACTTGGGACATATGTTAAAAGCACTATATAAAAAAGAAAGCAAATAATTATTTTTTAATTTTACGTGTTGTTCATTGTCCTCCGTCCCCGTCCAACTTCAGTACAATTATCTTTTTAGTTAAAGTTTTTTTTTATAATTCAAAGAAAAACCCTTTTCGTCAAGTATTTTCTAGTTAAATAAATAAGTTATTGCCAGCATTAAATATGCAATGACATGAAAAAGGTATAAGCCAAACAATAAACATAAAAATTAAATATTTGACAATATCACA
The DNA here is from genome assembly GCA_963576865.1 of Anania hortulata. Classification (NCBI taxonomy): domain Eukaryota; kingdom Metazoa; phylum Arthropoda; class Insecta; order Lepidoptera; family Crambidae; genus Anania; species Anania hortulata. Next base: position 11,996,610 of record OY756396.1, on the reverse strand, counting down.
TACATTGCTCTGATCCTATGCTGCTGCTGTACCACAACACCCAGACATACTAACCTAGTTTGATTTAAATTTAAATTATTTTAATCGTTCCTAAGAGAAGATAACATTTATCTAACTACTGACTGTCATTCAGCAATACAGGATGAGTCTTTATAAAGTGCACATAAATATTTGAGTGAAACTGACCCTATTTAAACGATAGGAATAAATATTTAAAAACAATATTATTAGAAAATAGGTAACTGATTATAATTTCATAAGGTTTTATTTAATCACCACTGTATCAGCATTCGGATATTTTACTTGACATAAATGTTTTTGTTTTGTTAGCAATACAACAACAGGATAGACAACGTAGTCACACCTAGTTCAACATTTATTATGTTTTTATGGGCTTTGCAATAGCTATTAAGGAAATAAAGAGTTTTATATTTATATTATTTATTACTCATTTTTAAAATTCGCTTTGCCGTCATTACGATTGAACCTAGTTTCACCCTAGACCCTATATATAGATAAATAGATAGATACTCTTTATTGTACACCATACAAAGAAGTTACAATTTGTGTTTAGAGAAAGATGCACAATTTAGGCGGTCTTATCGCTAAAAGCGATCTCTTCCAGACAACCTTCAGGTAGAGGACAGATAAGAAGAAAGGGGAAAGTGGTGCGTAAAGCTTAGTGTAAAATTTAATATACCTAAAGGATAAATATATAAGAATACTTATGTCCTTTTATTTTATAATGAAGCAGATCAATACTATACTTTTACTTAGTATCCAATAGAAATATAATTTGATTGGTCGTTTTATTCTCCTTCTTATTTTGAAAGGTTATATCATAAATGTTTGCTTAGGATTTTTCCGTCAATAATTCCTGAAGGCTTTCCGCAAGCGGCGTCAGGTGTGCCAGTAATAATTCTTCCCAGAGCTATAACGTTACGTCGAGATAAACCACTTGGAGGCGCCGTTCGGTGTCCTTGTTCAAAGATCTGCAGTTTTCTCCGCAATATTAGCCACGTGTTGTTCTAATAACAATATTCGGACTCTGTCGATAGTTATTTGGGAAAGCTGCGAATTCGTACTACCCATGCAGCGTATTTCATAAATGCATACAATAGCGACCGAGTTTCTTGCGCTTCTTCCCATCTTCTCGACACTAGCCAACGATTGCTCCAAAGCAATGATGGAGTAAATAATTAGGATAGTTAAAGAGCGTATTTAGATATAAGTTTATATGAGATAAAATATGGTAAATGGCAATGATGCATGTATAAGTCTAAAAAGTTTGTTGTTAATACTTTAAAAGAAATCACAGCTGAATTAGAGACAAATTAAGAGATCACCAATTAATATTTCTATTAAATATTTTAAAAATGTATGTTTTAGGTCCTATTTATGAAACAAAGGTACTTATTTATTGCAATTATTAATGTAATTCAAAATGTTTTAGGACCTAACTTATGCTTAGCTAAGTATGGTAAAATTTGTTTCCCAGATTAGACTTGAGACTTTGTATAAATTGTCGTATCACATTACTTAATCACTTACAATGTTTGAGCCTGAAACGACCCATAGAAGTGAAAAAAAAGATCTTTCGTCGCCAGTCTCCGATTCTCAATTGTTTTTACAGCTAAAGAATTAAGGCATACAAGTCCAGTAAATAGGGCAAACACTAAATCCTATGACTAAATGCGATGGATGAAACCGCTGCGGAGAGGCTTCGTGCAGATTGAAAAATTCAATCCAGTTTATCGGGACCGCTCAATCATTCAGGATGAGTGCTATCTGCTTTTGTCTGGGCTCTAAGATGATAAATTCAGATAAGTGTAGGGTTCAAGCATTTCTTGTGAAGCTGCTGCTACTAATTTCTTGTAAAACTGAAATTCTGAACAAAGTATATCATTTACGACATTTTGTCAAAGAATATTTGTTTTTGTTTGTAATTATTTTCTTTATTGATATGTATATATCATAGGTGTACGCGAAAATAACGTAATTTTTGGTACTTGCAACTGTAGGTATGCCAGGCTCCATACAAAAAGTTCGAAGGCTTTTGTTAGGAGTTAGGTATTTTGCAGATTCCAGGTGATGCTGCAGTATCAGTTCATGGTTATCATGTTCTTGCATTATTATAAGTTGGTAAAAATATATATATATTTTAATATAGGTAGGATAACGAGTAGCTAGTTGCTAAAACATAATAGTAGGACTAGTTTTAAGTTATTGTAAATGTTAAAGTACCTACGTAAAGAATAATTTTGCAATGAAGGAGCTGTATCCTCTCAATACAGGTTAATTAAACTTAAAGAGGGGATTCCCCTAACAAATTGTAACAATTTTTGGAACAGTAAACTTTTATTATTATTATCATTAACTGGAAAAGGCCTTATAATCTTCAAATGGCTGAACAATGTTTTATGAATCAGCTTAAACAGTCTCAATCAAGTCATTCTTCAAACAGTAAAAACTAATTTAAAATCTGTTTATCAGTTTGGGAGCTATAGCGACAGACAAACACACAGATATAGGTACAGATTTACACAATCTACACTTACAACTTACTTATAACCCTTTTTTCGTCAGAGGTTATTTAAAGAGCTGTTTGAAGAGTTATTATGGAAAAACGACTGAAATAGACGAAAATTAAGGAAAAGAAAAATGTGTATACGGTATCCAGTCTTAACAATTGTTACATGATTCTCTCCTCAACATTTTTGTCCTGGACTATGGTTAATGGTTTTATTTATTCTGTGCTAAAATTGCGTTGAAATAAATATCACGTTATTGGAATATATTAAAGCAATCAAAATGAGAATGAAAAATTAATTTCAGCGTATCGAGCTCACGTCACGACCATTAACCGTCAGCGGGTTGAACGGGTGGGAAAGTTAATATCATCCTCTAGCAGAAATGTCAACTCCCAACCTTTTATACATCGCAAACAGCGAAAAGTACCGAAAAGTATTTAAAGCAGCCCACAGTAATTTTTAAACAAACATCAAATACTCTATAGATAGAATAGATAGATACTGTTCATTGCACACCACACAAAACAAATAATACAAAGGAAAAAAATACATTTAGTACTATTTATATGCCCTATATAATGCGGTATACGTTAATAAAATCAAATACTGCATGTGAGATAATGTTTATTTTAATGAAATATTATTTCATAACATTGTTAACGTTATCCATAACTGTACTGATATTATATACAAAGCTTTTGTAGCATAAATAGGCTACGATAAAAAGACTGCGACAAAAAGACAGACGGATTGGACGAAATTATAAGGGTTCCATAGTCAACACGGAACCCTTATATTTTCACCATGTTTGACCCGCGGCTTCGCTTAGAGACTCTTAATACCAGAAAGCTGTAATTTCGCAGCTGTAAATTCACCGTCAAAGTGGTAGAATAAAATAATTATATATATTTTTTGGAGTGTACGTCCCCTACACTTAATTGGGGACGATTTTTTCCTGTGCATACGTATACGTTAAAAGAGAAACCACATATACATTACATTAAAATATTTTAACACCTTCAGTGGACTTTTAGTGGGTAACTTAAATGATTTTTCCGAGATACGCCTCAATTACGTTTTCAGTAAATAAGACAATTCCAAACATTTCACAGCATTTGTTGTGAAATATCTTTGTTAACCCTTTTCTAATAAACAGGCTTACACGAACCCTAACATGAATGAAGACATTTTGGGATTTTGGGAAAATTGATTTTTTTTACTTTTTTTTGTTTAAATGAGTAGACTTGATTTATTACCTCTAGATCGTTGAACTGTTAAGTTTTTAGGTTACACTAGTTTGTCAATACGACCTATAAATGGACTGTATAAATTAATCTTTTCTTAAAAAAACAAATACTTCGGTAAGTTTTTACAGACATTTTATTTGGTGATGAAAATTTTAAAAATTTTCATCGTCATCATCATTCAGTTATGTCCTGTTTGCGCGCATTAACGACTAGTTCTTGGGATACACAACCTTGCAATATTTTTACGATCTTTATGAATAATTGTGTGAGATTTTTTAAGGTTTCCACCCTGCATTACAAAAGCAAACATGGTTTACGCTATTTTCAGCTAACACGTCTTTTTTATTCTGCAAAACCCTTAATTGCTCACCATACTTCTGTATATTCGCGTAAGTTTCAATAAAAGTAGATTTATGGCATACACACGTACCCGTTTTCGAGATACGAGTTGAGTTACAATATCTCATTGGGCTTTTTGTTAGACATTCGTATGCTGATACGGGGCCCGTAATAAAAATAAATGGGATCTTGCCTGATCTAAATATTAGGATACAAATTCAAAAGAAGCAAATATATCTTTGTACACATTGTTAGTGCGTGTGAAATTTAAGTTATTAAAATAGTGTATTCTGAGCTTATTCCACGAGTTTTATTCATGAACTCACATAAATTATTTTGTTGTACTGTGCATAACTTAACCTACGATATGACTGTGTAAGAAGTAGGTACTCTTATTTATTTTATGAATTATGGTTTGTACAGATAACAGCACGTCAACCTACCACAAAACGTAATTTTTTTAATGGATATTGATCTCTACGCGTCGGACTTAAAGTTGAAAATCAGTTTAATGACCTTTAACTTTTTGAGTAAGTTGACCTGCCGTTGTTTGTACAATAACAGTTTTATTTTTATTTTTCGCATCTTGAGCTTATAATCCCATATAAAAAAAATATTGTTTTTATTTTAAACACTTCTCAGTCATACAAAGTTATAATTTTGGTTAAAGCATATTGTTATGTAAAGCGGTTATGTAAAACTACATACGGCGCCTTATATCTCACGCTGCTTACGCACATTGCATCGTCAGTCAATGTCAATGGTTAAAAAAAACTACGAATTTGCCACACGTCAAGTGCATAGAAACCATTTACTGGAATATAATAAACGGTGTGAATTTCGATTAAATCTTTTAACATGTCGTTCTGGTCTAACTTATATCCTTAATTTAAGTAAATTAAAAAAAACACGTTGTTTAAGTAAGTTTGTGAATTCATTTATAAAAATCCAAAAAAAATTAATTACTTGAAAAAAAATTTCAACTGTCTCTGGTGGGATCTCAGTTGAATTTTTTTTTCATATTATCATTATTGTGAAAGCTAAAAACAAAAAAGTTTAAATACAAAATAAAAGTCTTAGATGTGATTGTAACTGCATGTTTCCCAGGTAATGGCAATGTAAAATGATGTAAGTAATTTCTGTAGAAAGGCAAAGGTAAAGAGCTATTTGCGAGCCACATCAACATACGATACCCAAGGGTCACTCGGTCGTAACTAACTGACCATATTCAGGTTTATGATTTTGCGCGGTGGGGGTACGAGTAGGTACTACAGAACAAAATGGGCTGTACGTAAATGAGTGTACACGCATGTACTAACTACTACGTTACAGTTAATGCACGCTGGTCGCTACTATATTGTGAGATCGTTGAGAAGAGATGGCTTTATAAGGATATTTTTATGTTGACTTTTTTACAATTTAAATTTTTGCACCTTCGACAGTATGTAATGTAATTTAATTTCCATAATAACAATCTAATATAAATAATCTAAATTGTCTCCTACCGATCAGCTTAAGGTTCTTATTAAAAAAATATCATTTCTAATTCTTACCATGAATCGTCAGCCAGTCAAATAATCCTTAAATAAAAAAATATTTTACCATTACTGTGTCTTGAGGAAATTAATGCTTATTTCGTCCAATGATGATTTTATTTACTTACATAACTCATTTACCTACCAGGGGTATTACTTAATTACATTTTATTTTATGTATATCAATTTATGATTCTTGTAATCATATTATAACTGAATATTGTAGCCCTTGTAAGTTTCTTATTTAATTAAATGAAATGAAAAAAATATGTTGTATTTGTGTTGTTAAAAACCCTCTGCAAAAATAAAAGAACGTTTTTTGTTTTACAGTGTCGGCTTATGTTACTCTTACATTTTGTAGTTGCAATTTGTCCATTTTAGACTATTCATGATATGTGGCGAGAAATTACTGTTTAATTAATGTGGCGCTCAGTCACCGAAGTTGCCATCTCAACTGACATTCTCGCGCTAAGACCCCATTAGTACTGTGTCGGAGTCTACACTATGTACAGACATAGTACGTAAATAGACACGCCTGAATATATACGGTGTTGCGACAAAATTAACGCAAATTCTCAAAGTTAACGCTGTATTGTATTACTCTGGCAAAGGCAATCGGCGCCGGGCTGATTATTGCTTCACCCTGTGTTCCTTTTGTTGGCATTGATCACTAAACTTTTTCTTTCTTTCTTTTATACAATGTACTATTATCCCACCTTCTTCAAAATATATTTTTGCAACGAAGTTGATAGTGCGGTGCAGGGTCTTGGTAATGAGTGTCTTATCTCACTGTATTAAATGCAACGAATAGTAATTATTTAAATAAACTTAATCATTATTTTCTAGCGAATTATCTGTCATAGCATAATTTCATTTCTTTCTAAGGGCCTTTTTACTTAGAGCTAGTCCACATATTTAGGCCCCTGAAGCAGTTTTAGTAGGGTTAGAAATTAGAATGTGTAAAAATACCTCAAACATTGGTTAAAATAAATAGGTTTCGATGAGTTTTGCGACCCATTTGCTCTTGTCAATTTAAGTCAAGTATTTTTCAAACAACTGCGCATTAGCCAAGCTATCCATTTTGTCGTCTAATCTTTAAAAAACACCTTGAAAGTAGATGTTAGTAAGACCTTGCCAAATAAATCAGTACTTTAAAAATAAAAAACTAAAATCAGGATTGAACATCAACGCTGCAGTCAGCTGTTTAATTTTTGTACAAGTATGCGCCGAAATTCACAAGAACCTTAAAAACTCATTTGCAAATGAGATAAATTTATTATGTTGGGTGACTTGGACTGCAACTAGCCACGTCGCTCGGGGCCCATAAACGGCCCGAGGTCTGCACACGCCATTTGGAGTAAGAACAGAATTTGTCCTGCGCTTTGTAATTTAACCATTAACTGCCAACAAGTCCACTCGGGCTCTATAGACCCTTGTGTTGAATTTTCTGTTTAACTTATAAATTTCTGTCGCTTGGGGCTCATATACGGAAGGACGCAACGAAGAATTTCTGAGAAGACCCTTATAATTTTATTTTTTCGTTTGATTGTTAGAGATATTTTTTAAATAAATTTTGTGTTTAAATTTTAAACTTTATTTTTTATTTGTACAATACAAATAAAAAATAAAGTTCGTTTGTAAAGCTTATTCTAAATACGTAGCAAAACTACAACTTAAATGTTTTACGTCAATGCCTACAAATATTTAAAATGCTGTCTTTTAAGGGCTTAACTATGAACTTAAAACAGTACTTATCACTGTTTTTTTAACGTCAAACTCCATACAGAAAAAAACAAAACATTGTTGAAGTTTAACTGTTAGAAAGTTAATGATTAGGCCATGTAAATATATAAAATTTTCTTCAAGCGCAATTAAGCCTATTTGTTCTTGGTCTGACTAGCCCCATGTGAGTGATTATTAGTTTAAACTACGTGTCCAATCTAAGGTTAAGCCAGCAAGAGCGTAAGTGCACCAAATGGATGGTAATGGCGGGGCCAGTCGAGGTTGCAGTACTGGAAATTTATATAAAAATGCCGTTGGATACGGAGCACTGCGACTTCACTGTTTCGTTGGCTAAAGTAGTTCATCTGTGTTTATTTTTGTTTCAACTGGTTCTTGTAGCACGAAAAACTATGTTGAAGGTACTTAATGTTTTCACATAATGCGAGTAGGGATTTAGATATGGAAATGAGAAATGAAGTTAGTTATTAATATTATGGTTGGTTCTCACGAAATTTATTTTAAATTTAGTTAGAATGGCCACACTTAAGTTGCAACTAGTTTTAATACGTTTCTCCATAAATCAAAATTTTCATAGTAGGTATGTGGCTGCTATCGAGATATACAATTTGATTCAGAAATTTAAGAAGCTAATTGAAGTAGAAACTGAGGCATCTAAAATATAGTAACACAATTCAAGATACAATCCATGTACTTCATCAGCATGGGTGTAGCGTAGCAAACACTTCACGTGTTAGCTTTACACAAGGTGATGTTCGTTTGTGTAGCAATCCGTTAAGTTTGCGTTGCCGTACCTACACGTCGTTTTAGCCTATTTGGCTCAAATATATTTTCATTTTGAAAAAAAAGACACTTCCTATTGTTTTTTATCCATAAATATCTGCTAAGTTTGTTAATAACATTTGAGAGTTGTGACTGTCAATAAATCAATATCTCCGGCTGTTTCCTTAGATCTCTGTTAATTTATTAGCCCTGAATGTAAGTCTCGCAACTATTAAAGTAGTAACCCAAAACTTAATCATGCGGCTGACACATACTTAATGAAACGACAAGTTAATTTGAGTGAAAATTGTGACAGGAACCGATCAAAGCTAAGTGATTAACCAAGTGTTATACCTGTTAACACTTTTATTGAGACCACAGTTTAATTATTCTATATAATTTGCAGACAGACGTGTTGATAGAGCGGGGTGTGAGATGCGAGGATGAGTAAGTACAAAGTCATATTAAAATGTTGGGACATGATGACATTATTTCTTAGTAGTTTGTCAAGAAGTTGTTTGACTAGTAATGACAACCCAGCGTCGGTTCACTGTGTTATTTTTACACTGAAAAAGGTTGTCCGCTTTAAAAAAAATACAAGTAGGTTATTACTTAGTGTGCATAAAAAATGTTGCGAAATCATTATCATTAACATAATTAAATTAATATGAATAACAGGCTGTTATAAGCAGAATGAAAATATATTTTTTAACTAATGTGTTTTATAACTATTGGTGAAAATGTTTAATTAGAATTTACAATTTTTTTGCAAATAAATAAATATCAAAATGCAAGTTGGTTACCAGCCAGGTTGGTATACAATTTACCGCAGAAAAATACTCATTTTGAAAAGTCAATTTTATGATAGAAAAAGTGTATAAAAAATTTTTGCCGACGTAGATACGCTAAAACGAGTTTTCACCAGTACTTCACATGGACTTGCAAAAAAATCTTCCAATAGAAAAACGTTTTACATGTAAACTTTTGCTTTGCTGCGAAAACCGGCCGGGGTTGGCATTTAGCGGACACAGTGCGCGTGCCACACAAATGATGATTCCTGTTCAAACCATATTCGCTGCCGCATCCCGCACGTCACAAGCCTGCGTTGGATTTCCGGGGAATTTTCAATAGAAAATATTACAGGTAGTGTAACAAAAAAAAAAACAGTCATAAACCCTATATTTTGGCTGCCAATTATTGTACGAGTATACCTTCCTAGTACAGTTAACTTAACCACCATGTTGTGAAACTCTGTTATTGAGTAGATGTTTTTTTTAAGTTTTTTATAAAAAGAAAATCTTCTTTCTTCTTGAGCATGATTGATAAAAAAAGCTGTTGAGTTACATATTATTTTTAAAAAAAGATGTTTGCTAGGAAGATACACGTTGATCACAAAAATTAAGTAGTCGTTGCCCCGCAACTTCCGAAAATGGACAGGAAAAATGATGCATCCGAATTATTTCATTTCGTAAAAACAAGTTCCTAAAGTTAAAGTTTGTTGTGAACGATCAGCAAGGGCATTAAAGAAGAAAACGTATGTTAACCCTAACTAGGTAAATAAAAATAGACCTCTCTCATTTATTTTCTGGACTCATTTGTTTTTTATTTACTTAACTTTTTTCAGTTGCAAATAGTAAAGACACTTAAGCGTAATTTTAAAAGCAAAACGAGGTTTTAGTTTCACGTGTAAGTTTATTACGGTGTTCTCTATATAATGTCGTACGTGTCAAGCGTGGATTTCATTGTTGTGAAGTCATCGTTCGCGCTACGCCACTCTGGCGTCCAATTAGCTTAATGCTTTGCAACCTGTAGAGTGCTTACTTAACCATTATAAACTTTGTAAGCCGCTGTTTTTACTGCGGCAGGGTCGTGCTTAGGGATCAGAAACGCAACTTGCATTAGTAATAATTTATTAATACTTGGATTCACACCAGTCTTCCCACCGTAACATTTATTAGCTAACTACATAGTTGCCAACATTAAGAGTCAAAAACGAAAATGGTTGTTACATGTTACGTTGTATAGTCGAAAAACAAATTGGCTTACCATCACCAAGTTAAATATCAATTGCTCATAAAAAAAACTATAAGATATATTTTACGCTTGCCCTTAATTACGTCAGTAGTGTCATTTGTGATTATTTCACCTTTTAAGTATAGTTAAGTCTTAAAATAAGCCTTAGCAAATTATTATTCTACTGGGATATGTCATCAAAAGTGGTAAACCACTTTCTTGGTCAACAAACATACATACATACATAATACTTGAAGCGCATAATATGTCGACGACATTATGACCATTTCGCATCCCTATGGTTTGTTTAAACATAAGACTTCCATGAACCGTATATTATTACGTTTTCAAACAGATAATGACTGTGCATTAACCATTTCCATAAGCGTAAAAGCCTTTTGAGGGCACATTGTAAGAGCGTGTAAAGGAGTGTGCCATATTGCGGCTTAATAATACCATACTCGTAGTTGCACCTTTTCTTTGTAGCAGGTAAAAATAATAAGTGAACTTTAAAAAACATTTTAATATGAACTTTGTTTTAACAAGTACAAATAGTGCTCGTATGTTATATACCTACTATAATTTTAATATGCGACGTACCTTTGATAGCACCAAGAACGAAGATACTTGTGATAAACGCCAGAAACAATTATTATGGCCGTAGGTATGATTCATACTCATTTACCCCAGACCGGTGTAAAGGTTTACGTAATACGTAAAATATTCGAGGTATTATATCTCTAGGCCGTAGACAAAAATACCTTTGATTAAATTATTATTTCATAAGAGCAAACAACAAATCTTTCATCGAACTTTTAACAAGTAATAAATATAGGTGTAGATTCAATTACAGGCTGCCACGACTTGAAAATGTAAGTTATTGTTAATAGATTATTTACCCTTTTAGAAGTTAATGTTAGAGAAGCTAAAAGGCAAAACTTACTGATTAGAGTTGTTTAAAGAAGTACTCAGACTTCTGTGTCAAGTTTTCTAAATTTGGAGAGAGTGTTTGAAAATATATCTACGAGTATTCTTGCTTTCTTTTGTAATTTATTATAGATATTGTCGTTGAAGCCTGTTCATGTTCATGACAGAGTAATGACCGAGATTGTTCATTTTAACGGTGAAGTATCAATCTGACAGGTGTGAAATTGTCAACCCCCTACGGTGACGCTGGCTCAGTATGAACGAGAATTTGGTCCCATAGTTACGGGTCGTTTTAGTCTTTTACTTGTAACGTTTGCTTGATTAAATATGACAACAGGGTACTAACCTTACGTTAAAATACGAACTTAAGGCATTATTTATCTTTTTATAAAAAATGAACTAGGGGTTGTCTTTTGGTGAATTTTATAAAATAAATATATACATTTTTTGTATAAAGATGTATTAATGTCTTGGCTTATCTTCTTAATTAAGTTTGATAAATTAATAAACATTACGTCGTTATTTACGTCTTTTTATTCGAATCGATTCGAAATTATACAAAATAGGAAAGTTTTTATGTTAAAAATCAGTTATTACTTATTTTGCTAGTAGTTGAAGAAGAATCAAGGTTTGTTACCATAGAATTTATTGCTACTTTATATCGATGCTTTTTATACCATAAAATTAAAGAAAATTAAAAGTCGATTAAATATGGGGAGTTTGTTCGAGCGATGACGCGACCGACAGGCGGATTCACTCTCAGCCTCAAAAACAATCTTTACGTCACCGCTGAAAGGTTGGTAGTGAATGGAACATTTATTTCGGGATTTTGTAGGGTATATTTAAAACAAGCTATTTCAAGGCAGTCCAGACCACCTCTCACATTCTTAAACAAAAACGCATAGTGATCCAACAATATTCTTCCATTTTGTAAACTGAGCATTTTAAACCTTGCAAACTTTTCCCCAAATTGGTTTATAAGCATAAGGCCAATGACTCAGTAGATGCTACAGCTTCTTATTATTATACTAATATCATAATGTCAAAACTACTGCTACCAAGACAGAGCGTCAAGAATGACAATATCGCATTAGTTCAAAAACTGTTTTAAAATTTCGCCCGCAGATTATGATACTTCCTAAAGTTGCGTTGGATCCAGCTTCCTTAAACGTAAAAACTTGTAAGATTAAATTTCAAATGATTAAAAACAACGGGAAAAAGTAAGTATGGCAAATTAAAATGTAGAGGAAGAGCTATCTATCCTTCGTCAAAAGATTGGACCAAAGAAGTATTGAGCCATAATGAATATAACTGTAAAAGAGGACAGACCCACGGTAGATTCCTAAGACCATTGGAAAATGCTGCTAAATAACTCAGTCCAAATTCTGACGTCCGTTTGGTGTAGTAGTTCGCGCTACGGACTATATACAAAGACTAGCGGCTGCTGGTTTGAATCCCGCAAGAGGAAAATGTTTAAGTGTGTTGATTTGTGCCTAAGTCATGGATTTTTAAAAATGTATTAAGTTTATTAGTCCGTTATCTAGTCGCACTAGTATAAGCCTTGCTTGGTTTGGGACTTAATGATTGGTGTGATTGTTGGTATAGTTTATTTAATTATTTTAATAATTTGTATATTGCATATAGTATACAAAATAATATAGGTAGGTAATATACTTAGTTTGGATATAAACAATTTTTTTTTTAAACAAATGGGTTGGTTTAGACAGGCTTCAGAAACAATCACTCAAGTGCATAAGTGACAACGTCATTTTAAAATTGGTCTAAATAGTCGGTGGTCAGCACAATGGTCAGGAAAAACCATAAATAATTTAAATAAATAAAGATCAAATAAAGAAAACATTCTAAATCCTCTTTAAAAAAGTTGTAATCTTTGTTGAAGATATAAGATTTTGTAACAACAGGGGCTTGATTTTAATTGGACATTATGCAAACAAAAGCTGCCTTATGATCAAATTCGTCTTCATTTTGGGCTATGAGGCCTCGTTAAGTTTAGACAGACATTCAAAAACACAAACTTGTAATGAAAGGTTCGCTCACGGCTATGCTACTTTATATTACATTCCTTTGTGAAAATCTTAATCACAGTAAACTTCTTTGTCGGAGTAATTTTACTGACAACTAAGTACGCTATTTTGTTTTATTTCAATAAGGTTAAAATTATAAAAATAAACTTTTTTACTGCTCTGAATGAGCTAAGTACACCTACCTACTTGTTGAAGTTTGTGTATTTTTCTGTTCATGTATAATACTCAAACACAGACAATTTATTTTCTTGCCAGATTTTTGTAACGATATTTCAAGTATCCCGCCATACATTGGCTAATCTTCGAGATAATACGTAGTGATAGTGAAATAAAAGTTGCGTTTACCATTCCAGTTACAAATATAGGACGTCTAGCCACAAGATGGACAGATGAACTGTAGTAGGTTGCAGGAAGCCGCTGGATGCAGTCGCTTTCAACCGGCTATCTGTATTTTTATTTATTTTTCCAAATTTATAAGTTTTCTTTGCTGGGAATATTTTAAAATTAAATGTAACTTTATCTGATGTGATTCCAGGAAATAGCTTTTTGTATGAATGTCCAAACAAAATCTACGAGAATAATATCGCAGCTGACATGGGAAGGGTTAATGGCTGACTGGTTTAAGGTACAATTTGACAAGACAGAACACACCCAAGATACAGATACAGCCATTTTGTCCAAAAAATACTTACCTACATAGTTCCTGAAGATAAGCTTTATGTGAATTCGATTTCTATGCGGATTGCTTAGGGCACCGAAAAGCGCGAATTATAATTGGTAAAGTCGTAGTTATTTTATTTCTATTTACTTTTTCTGCAGATCACAAAAGACATGGACTGTCAGAAAAACATAATCACATCTAAAAAAGCTTTGTTTTATTCGACTATTTTAAAATTTTAGTAAATTGTAAAAAAAAAAACGTTTTTGACAAGAGTGAAAGAGACATGTAAAAACAAAAGGAAATGACACATAGTAAAAAATGTAAAACGTTAACAAAATTGTTTGGTTTGCCACAAATACAATTGTTCAGGCGTAGCGTATACTAAGTCTATGGTTCAATCTTAGGGTATTTCTTGAAATATTAATGTTATCGTAACATGAGGATGTTGATTCTTTGATTCGAGGCCATGACAACTGGTGTATTGTCTGGCGCGTATATTTATATAACACAAAAGTCAGTACTACAATTGAGTATTGATTGATTGATTTTTGTAGATTGGGTAACACTAATGTAGATTTTTTGCACTTAATTTCTTCTTATGACTATTTACATATTTGCATGTCATAACCTATGACTAGATAGGTCATAAGCAACTTGTAACTATATTTCATCTACCAACTTTGTAACCACCTATTTAGAGCAAATAAATGTTTTTTTTTTGACTACAATATAGTAAGTATAACTATTAAGTATTATAATAATCAATAATCAAGAAACGCATTGCATCTTCTGTCGTATCAATGGCAATTCCAAATGGACTTCGACCAAAACTTGGCAACCTCTAAGGCATTTAATGTCGCTATGTTTAAGTCGTACCTTTTGGAGATGCAGGGATACCAAGGGCAGGATAGTAGGTTAGTCATAGTTTTTGGGTCCGCACTACAGTCACATCCACTCTGCCGCTCGGTCCTCATGCCCTTTATTTTGTAATTTTTTTATTTAGCGGCCAACCATTCCACAAAGACAGTTTAGCGCCGTCCAAGTTTATCAAGGCTGTTCGTGCTCAAACGGTAGGTGTTATGTAGGCGATAAAAGATTGTGAGGACCAGAGCTGAATTCGAGCATTTACATTTGTAGGCTGTAGTAACCGTTGATCATTCTAAGGAAACTATTTCAGCCCTCCATCTCACTTCAAAAACTTAGTGGCCATGAAGTGGATCCTGAGAGTCGGTTTCTTGCTTTTTCTGTTAAATATAATTATAATTAAATAGCGCACGCAACATCCCTTCGGACCGAGTTTAATCACTACTGAAATGCTTTCTATTTTACGTTTTTTTTCGGAAAACACATCTTACACCTTTATTAATATTTTTTTAAATTTATTTTAACCCAATTGTGAATCATATTAGCATCGTAACAGGGTTCCGTATTATCAATATTTTTCTTGGAATACCAAATGTTGTTTACGTATAACCCTTTCACGTCATTCTGAACGTTTTCGTTGTTCATGAAACCCTTGTCTGGTCGGAAAATTTACTTTGGGTCGAGCTTTTTGTCCGCAACCTCGGCTTATGAGTAAGATAATGTAAAATATTGCCAGTAATCTACCCAAATTAACAAATAACCTTGTTAAAAATATGGTCTCATGGGTTTATTTATTAGGCACCTTGTCAGCAGTTTTCTTATTCAGGAAGAATTAACTGGACTATTTAATTGTATCCTATAGAAATTAATAACTTTGTGAACCCGAATATATTAATATCCGACTTTGCAACACGACCATAAATGGATTCAATTCTTGGATTTTAAAAAAGCATACCTACTTACATTGCGTTATTTTTCATTAAATAATTGTCAATAAATGCTTTTGTTGAATTTGTTTTCGAGAACTTTAAGAACTAAGAAGTAGACAATTCCATTTTATCTTGAAGCTACATACCGTCGTTAATCTTGCTGACAGCTGGAGGCGATGGGTCAACTTTAGAAAGTGAAAACTAAACTGTTTTTCAAAGTGGCTCTGTCAATAACGCACCCCACTTACCGTATTCTTCGCACGAGTTTCGCATTAACCGCAAAAGTGGAAGTAGATGCGTCAAACGACCGACAAGGAGACGCAAGTTTCCTTTGATGCCGAGAGAATTTTCAAGTTTTCGTGTCAAACGCTATAAACTTCTGGCGTGGAGGTGTTGATAGATTACTTTTATCAAAAACAAGTTTCCCTGGAAATCTAAGACATTTATGACGGTAAATTCTTATTAATTTGGTCAAAAACTTTTAAATAATACTTAGGAACTTTACATTTTAATTACTTCTAGTGTTTGTCCCTATGAATTTAATTTATTTTAGTAATAGAAAATAATTTTACCTTTACATTAGTAATAATGGCAACTTAAAAATACAATAAAGATTCACCTTTACCATTCCAATAAGAAATGTATAACAACTCGCCAATTTATGACTCTAGTGGCTTAAGAAAAATTCAAGAGTCGTAAAAATTTACGAGTTTAATGAGAAACTTTAGGGAAAACTCGCTCGTTTTGCTTCCAAAATGGCTCGGTTAACACTGAATACAAAATCGCCGAAATGAAATTGCCAAGTTTTCAAATCTGATTCAATGAAAATTCTCAACTTGAAAAAGAAATTTTACAACTCTACTCAAGAAAAAATATTGCTTATTATACGTTTTTATCACATTTTCTTGTATACCTCCATAGTTTCTGAATATTAATTAGTAAATTAAATATTTTAAAAAAAATTATCTTCAACATGTTGATACTTTTCTCACCAAACACGGTATGGACTTTTAGTAATGAAATTAAATATAATCATTATCATTTCAGTCATAGGATGTCCAATGCTAAGCATAGGCCTCCCCCACTGACTTCCAGATTAGCCGGTTGGATAAATATAATGTTGTATAGCTTTACTCTAACCTCGCTCATTACTATTGTTTGCGTACGCAAAAAATAGTTTTTTGTTATATTTTATTACTTACCTCGGATAACTGAATACTGTTCAATTCATCGAATAAAGTAATAATAATCTGCAATCCGTGGAAAATCTTGTATTAAAATGTTCATTGATTTATGTCCCGATTGCATCAGGGACAAAAAGTAAATTTAAAAAATCTTAATATGTGCAACTCTAGATACTTACTGTAGTAGCCAACTATTCAAGATTCCTACATACAACTACATTAATAGCATCCGTTACTGGTTTCAATTACACACGATTTGTGTCGAGTTTCGCTTCGAAGAACATTAACGTGCACCAGTCACTTCACTATCATCGAGAATCACTCACGTACAGTATCTATGTCAAGGCAGTACATAATAGAGGGTGCTTAGGTCAGCCTGAAATCAAGCTTCAATTCGCTCATGTTGGTATCGAGTTTCACTTACTAACAAATACCTAACTTTAAGACGTGATTTAAACTTATACCACCTAGTTAGGAAGTGAGTGTAGATAATATTAAACCGAACATATTATACTACCACTACTAACATGTAATATTCATGTTCATTCATATTCATTTATTGCGTCATAAGTGTACAAATAGTTGTTTACAATTAATTAGACCCAACTTATGGACCCTGATAGGATATTGTAATTTTAGTAATTCTATACATTTTTTTTTTTTTGTACAATATAATAGATATTTTAATAAAATTTTTGAATACAATTTATAAAATAATGTATCATGCCAAAAACAAAAGAAAGAAAATTGTCAACAAAAGAGAACATTAAATTGTTATTTCGAGAAATTCTATGTCAAATTAAGATAAGAGAAATAAAAATGTCAATAAATAAATAAAATGAAATAAATTAATGTCAAATAATAACTACCTACTTATAATTAATTCGTCAAAATCTTCTTTTAAGATGTAATATGCTTTTTCAATAAGAAATTTCTTTATTTCATTTTCACACTTTACCTTAGAGCCCTCCAAGGGCTAAAGGCTTTTAAAGATTTTGGCATATGATTGTGTACTTTAATTGCCATGAAATATGGATCATTCCTGTAAAGAGCAAGCTGCGACGCGGGTAGCACAAATTCATTCTCGCGGCGAGAGCCGTAACGCTTCGACGTGTCGCCGATGCGCTGAAAATATTTGCTGTGCCTCCTTACGAAGCGACACAGTTCAAGTAAAAATACGTGCAAGTAACAGTAAGTATCTTGAATTTGACAAATACCATTCTACATGAGTTTCTGGTGCTGTTAAGGATATGATTAATATATATGTAAGTAGTGCTATTTTTAAGTAAATTGCGAAAGAATATGAATAGCATTCTCTATAACTAATACATCGAATAAATAATATTATGTTCGTTTTGATATAATTTAAATTAAAGGATGTAGGTATCTCAAAGTATATAAACTGGTTCCTGATAGAAGTACACTTTTTGTTCATTTGTCCGTAAAATAGGTTAAAAGGCCTTTTTGTTCCTTGCGAGCGGCAGAGCGTGCAGCGCATTCGCAAGATCTATACCACGCACGTACCCGAATGTATTATTTGAATTCATAGTAAAAGTAAAGTACCTATGCCTATATACGTCCCACTGCAGGGCACAGGCCTCACCTTAACTATAAGGTGGTTTAGGCCATACTCCACCACGCGGGCCTAGTGTGGATTGGTGGACGGGTATTTTGAGGCCAGTGACTTAACCTTACGGTCAGATGTTACTAAGCCGCCCTGAGGCTTCTGACTAGGCTTCACGACTAGTATTAAGCGATATTAGCCGGGACCAACTTTTAACGCGCCTTCCGAATCACGGAGATGCTTGTGATAGATAAATGTCACTCAATATGGTTGGAATAGTCATCCAATCACACCCGCGGTAGGTAGGTGGTAGGTGGCTTAAGTTTGACAATCACTACCAAAGCGTTGCCGCCACTGAGCTACAAGCACCTCTTCATTCCCCTTCAGATCATATTAACGAATCGAGGCATTATTCTTACGCGGTCTCGCTCGCTCGTCATCCAATAAGTTAAGCAAATTCAGCCTTTCAGGTCTGCTGAAAGAGACGCCTACTTTTCAGGCGTGCGCTTTTTCAGCGTGCATGTACAACGAGCTGGTAAATAAATAAAGCTGTAACATTGAATGTTTGCGTCACACGTGACCGCAGCGGAGTATTAGCTCTCTTGCAGTACAGTCGAGTTTTATTTGTGTTTTCGTGGAAATGTCAGTCCGGTGCTGTAATTTAAGGTCCTGTTTTACTAGTTAACCTCGTCTACTCGGATGATTCTACAGCTTCAGTAAGCGGCGATCGTATTTTGTTATCTGAATTAGTCATAATTATTATATTTGTTAAGTTATCATGTATATCTATGTACATATTAGTAGTACTAGAAAGAATGTTTGCGTCGCGCTTACGTGAACGTAGTCTGGGAATAGCTAGCTGCAGAGCTGATAGTGTAAATCTCAAACAGCAAAATAAGTTACTAACTGACTGACCGAGCTTTACAAGAAATAAGGGGTAAAAAGGGTATTATAAAGTATTTTCGCAAATACGATGGCGCATGCATAGAAAACCTAGCATTCAACTGGACACAATAGGTTGAAAACTTGATATTTCCTTTCATTCTCCTGTGGGATTTACATTTACATTATTTATGCCGCATGAAAAGAAAATGACAGTCATTATGTGTACGCTCAACAACAGGTTTAGACCTGGAAAAATAGCAGTGTCTAAAATACGAGTAAGTAGGTTGCTTGCCTACATACTTACTCCCTTGTTTTAAAACGTGAGAGTACTCAAGATGGATGTAAAAGTATGTAAGTTGATTGTACAAGAAATAATAAAAATGGATCAATATGCATTTCATTACACTAATCTACTACTAAAACTAAAAATTTTTTTTTTGTTATTTTACTTGCCCAAATTACCTTAAATGGGAGCTTAATAACATAATCTATAAATAACCTCTCTTCACCTTTCATTTCATTAGCCAGCAATAATGAATCAATTACTTACCTATTCTGGACGATCACACAGAAAACTTTAATAAGACTAAAAAGTACCTAAAATTGGTGTGCACTTTTGTATTTTTACAAACTTTTATTTTTACAAGTTTTTATTTACTTTCAGCTGTCCCGGTGTCTGTAATCAAATCTTGGAAGTTAAATTTGACCCACTTCTCGATTTCTGATTGAGCTAAAATTTTGCATGCATGTGTGTGTATATCGCGTGACAATGCAATATTATGATGACATGGAGCTGATCTGATGCTGAAGCTAGAAGGTGGCCATAGGAACTCCGCAATAAAACGTACCACCCCATCAAGTTTGGGCTCATTTGCCCCCAATAATATTATGTTGGCCTTGCACAGTACACAAAGTGCAGGGTAGTAGCAGCTGTCGACCATGCCGTTGTATACTTAGCCTCGAAGCTCTTTGTTGCTGGTCAAGCATACGTGTCCTTAGGTAGGGTAAAATCAGTAGAAGGTCTCCTTATTGAAGAGCTAGATTAGCCTCGAAGCTCTTCGCTGCTGGTCAAGACACGTATGCTTTTCTTCATGTCTTAAGAATTGTATAATCATTAAAAGGCCTTCTTATTGAAGAGCTAGACTGTTCAAAATTAACCGGCAAATTACTTTGCAACAATGATGCGTTGAATGAGATAAGGAGACTGAGAAACCTGTCCAGCGATAACTAAAAAGTAAAAAAAAAATAGTAAGAAAAACTTTTTTATAAACTAGCTTTAATTGTAATGCGCTAAGGGCCGATTTTTTAATCGCCAGATAACTTTTATCCGACGAATAAAAGTTACGTTTTAAAATATTTTCTATAAGAAAACTGTTAACATGTCAAACTTATTCTTCAAATAAAAGTAATCTGGCTGTTGAAAAATCAGCCCTGAAAAGAAAAAAATAAACTTTTCCTTTGAAACTTTTACTATCAACGTCAATGACAAATGGACAAATGGAGGGGAAGCGCGCTGAGGAAGAGCGCCAGCTAGATGGGTGGACCAACTCAAGGAGGTGACTGGAGGCCAGATACGGGGAGCGGTACATATGGCGCAAAACCGGACCGAGTGGAGAAGATTGACATACAGGATCGTGAATCCTCAGCATTGAGGGAACGACCAGAAAGAGAATCAGCGTCAATACACCATTTATATGATATAAAAGCTTGTCGCGAGATTTACCTGTGTAGATAAACAAGTAAATTAAATAACAATCTAATTGATTTTAATTTTAAAAAAAACTAAGCAAACACGAGTATATCATATAAATTGTGTAATGACGTTATAAAGTTTATTTTATTCTTTTTAGCGCATTAAAATTAAAATCAGGTTTTAAAAAAACTTTTTTTACTTTAATTTATTTCCGTTTAAAGACCTATTTTACCATTTTAGCAGTTGTCATTTAAATAAAAACATTTAAATATCGTAACAGATTGTGAATTTACTTTACAGTAGGTAGGTATTTTACATTATCTACGAATTAAATATTTTCTAAATTCATAAATCTTTTTAGACTTTTCCATCCAAAAAAAAAACAGGAAAAGCCTAGTATGACTCGTATCCAAAATGCAGCTGTAGGGGACATATTTTTAAAATACTAGAGGAAGTTTTCATTGTGGTTTTTTAAACTTCAGTCCAGCGCAAGTGTGGTATAAAATGACAGTATACGAGTAAATATGCAACGCGGTCAAGCGCTGCTTCTCCCGATGGCCGTAAAAAACAACGACAATGGATAATGGCCGGTGTCGTAAAGTAAAATGACATGGGCCATACTTTCAAAAAGCAATTTTGAATAGATTTTATAGAGGCCGACGGAAAACGTGTTAAGTCCAAAAAAGGTTCAGAATTAGTGATGATATTGAGTGGTACTATTGATAGTATAGATGGCGTCGATAGCACAAAACCTAGTAGTGTAATTATTAAATCATGTTATTCTCTGAAAGTACAAAATGACAGCTTCTGATAGACAATCAATATTTTACCACGGCCAAACATAAAATTCACAAAAATAAACTCGACGATAGATGCACGAAGTATTTGATTTCTTTGCGCTTTCACGTGGTATTTTATTAAGAGAGTAAAATACATGATTCAATATTCGACTGTTTTTGTTAAGACCCTTAAATAGCTTAGATCGTTATTGGCCATTTAACCCCTTGTATGACATCGATTATTGCGCATTCCAGATGAGTACTCACTTCTATATAGGGTGACAGGTGGAACGAAAAAATCACTTTAACAGAATCGTGCCCATTAAAGTGTCATCTTTTACTAAAAGGCCAAGGTCGTAACACAAAAAAAAACTGATCCTCCATACTTATCGTCAAGGTCAATAACTATTTTGTATGGAGAGGTAAACTTTTTCTTCCGATTTCAATGTTTAGTCCCATTATAAATGTTGTTTATTTATTAAATAAATCGATTCCCTCGTGTAACCAGCCACCCTGTATTTAGACCGCACAATCTAGCAAATTCGACCAGCAAAGCAGAGGGTGCCATTACATGAATCTCCTGATGGAAGTTATTAATATCCAGCCCACTGACAGCGGTTGATAAGGAAGGGCTGCGTAATAAACCACGAAGAATGCTACCAGCACCGTACACAATTATCGTTAAGGAAAATTGCGGCTATCATGTTCAAATCGCTCACAAGTGCGAGAATTTTGTACTTGATGAAAGAAGTAATAGCGGAAAATTTATGCCTTCAAAAGTTAGCGACGGCCACTACTGAAATATGAAAATAATATTATATAATTTTAATATCATAATTTTAAAACTGCATGTAAAATTATATAAATGTCACATACCTACTAACATCTCAAATCGATACAAAAGTTAGTAGGTTTCAAACGACTTCCAAGATTCGATTATATAATTAGTTGGCTGTAAGATAGATCAAAGTGAAGCTAATAAAAGTGTATTGATTATAAAAACGCTGTTTTCTCTGAAACTAAGACTTTGATTAGCGCTTGTGTATTGCGAAAAATAATCCTATTTTTAGAAAGTTTCACGATTGAAAACATAAAGAAATGCATAGATATTGCATTCCATTACAAGAACCTACTAATGCTGTATCTTTAGTACGTCTAACTAAGGACATTGATCGATGGGATTACCGCGTATGCACTTTGAGAAAGTGCATTTTGTTTCGGATACGTTTAAAACAACATTTATTAAATAAAAAGAAAAATATTCTATGCTTAAAAAACATAAAAGATATACTGTGTATATTTTTTGATATTTGAAAACATTAAATCCGCTAACCAAATGATAGAGCCCCCCGCACAGTCTTCATAATTGGTCGATTGTTTGATCGGTCTGTTTTCGGTCGATATTATACCGGATCAACTATCGGCCAATTAAAAGTCTGTAATAAGCGCAGATTCTTGAGCTCAATCTGATGTGTTTGCTTTGAATATCTGAATAATACACCAATTTTATTTGTGTTCCTTTAAAATGCTACAATCGAAATAATGTATCAATCTTTGTATGTCTGTTGGTGTTGGTAAAAATATCGAGCAAATCAATATTGAAGCCAGGCCGGAACTTTGTGATTTAATTTGTTTTGACGAGTTCTATACTGAATTTGTAAACTTAAATTTCTTTCAATTTATTACCTAAACGGAGTTTGTCACGCGAGGGAGTGATAGAGCGAGATCGCGTATTTTGAAGGCGTTTTGAGCCAGTGGCGGTCACGGAGAGCGAGACTGTCGTCGTCATTCACCTGCCATGCTCCCAGATCATCTGGGGTTGAATTTTGGGCTGGGTAGGCCCTAAGCAGTAACATTATCTCAAAAAAGCTTGCTATGAAAACCAATTATTTGAAATAAGACTTACCAATTCTATCTTTTCGGAGAAAATCATTTAAGGGAGTGAAGATTTGTATGTAGCACCACAAATATCCCAAAAATGCATGAATTATTATAACATGTCATTTTATTGATATTCATAGTGCCTAAAAGTCCGTAGTTATCACTTTTTCACGCCCTATAACCAGTCTGTAATCTTTTATCATAAAATATGTTTGCACCGTTAAGCTTATTAAACTGCACTTTATTTAAGAAACTTCATTCTTTAGTAACAAAAACTTAATTTATCACGAGAGGTAAACAAACAACATATTGGCGCCTTCGGCGTTTTTGTCGAGTTAACATAGTATTTATCTAATTTTAAGACCTTGTATTTGTTCACCGTATTTTAATACGCTTAAACTATTACAACAACAAACTTTTTACCACTTAACACACGTTTAATCAAGAATAATGTTAAAAAACTGCAATATTAATTTGAGGTTACACTTGTAATCGAAATCATAACCACAGATCAGTAAACAGTAATACACCTTGTTCCGAATTGAGCCAAAATAAACTTTGGCGTATACCCTGCTAATAAATGTGGTCACGAGCACGTCAAGATCGATTTCAGCACAATTTGGAACTCAAATTACCCGGCCAATGGATAAATCTACTATTGTTAATGTATTATTGTATACGCTTACTGAGTCTTGCATTTAGACGGATTAAATTAGGCTTGCCTACTCGACCTTTCTCCACCTTTGTCAAGCGGATAAGTTGCGAATGTCATCAGTCAAGTTTTATTGTATAAAAGTAACGGTCTTTTTTATTTTTCCGTATAACGGGCAAACAAATCGTATTATTCTAAGTATTTTGGTCGCTGTACCGAAGAGCGAAAATCGCGTGAATTTCGCGCTACGTAAATAGGTGATCTCTGCAGAGAAGCCTTTAACAAGCGCATTTTTGAGTTTTAGTAGAAGAAGGTTTTTACGAATATGGTATTTTTATACGATCATCTTTATTGGCATAATTGTTAATTATGTATGTTTCTTTTCTAAATAACAAATCTTTTTATCAGTACAATTAGTTTTATTTGAAGGAAGGTAGGCACAGCTTAATAGCCTATATGCAATGCACGCCCCTGATATGGCGCAGGACAAAATGTTTCTCTTTCTTACAATCCGGTCGTCATCGAGTCATCCATTCCCTTCTCAGTCATATCACCCATCATACAATCTATCTATTTCTTCTCAGACCGTTCTATGGTCGGTTATATAACATATCTCATATCACACAAACATTAATTGGCCCCTTGTGGAATTTGAATCTGGCACCGCCTGGCTTTGTACTTCAGAGCACGAACCACTGGTCCAGTGAGTTGTAGTAAAAGTTAGTTAATGGCAGAAAGGGTCAAAGGGACACCATCTTCATTGACCAACTTTGCTAGGAATGGATATTGGTAACTAATTAACAAGTCCTGGTAATAGGTTAATTAATTTTAAGAATCGTAACTATGATGTGGAAATAACACCTTTTTGATTAATCCTTTTATATATTCTGTGCCCTTTTGACAAATTACATATACCTTTCATTACATTTTTACTGTGTTGTATTTTTATTATTCATTTGTGTCAAATAAACATATTCTTATTCAATCATTAATAATAATTTTAAAATAGCATTTGTACAAGTTATAAGATATCTTGTCTAGACGTCTAGTCTATTGTTAGCTTTTAATAATCGAATTGGATCTCTTTTGTTACGATTTTAATTAATACCTACACATTATGTACCTAAAAAATACATAGATATTATGTATAAATAATATTTAAATCAAACTACAAAAAGCTTATAAAAAATAAGAATTTTAAAAACAATAAGTCCATACAGGTTACAAGTTACATAACATGATACTCTTAAAACTATGTTAGTATGGAAGGTATTACATATTCTGTGGTATGAATATTAGTTATATTATGTTATGTTTTTTAATATTTTATGAAGCAAAAACAAAGCCAATTATCACTTCAAAGATATTGAGGCCTTTATGAAAATGTATCGTAGATTTATCCTTAAACAGATAACATCTAACGTAAACAAACTATTATTTTCTTTGTAAATTAATAATTCAAAATTAGTTAAAAGCAACATAACTAATTTTGTTGACTTGTTGAGATTGTAATTTTTTATTGCTGTTTAAAATGCCAAATAACTTTACAGAGTTGCCAAAAGGTAATTTAAATATTTTTGACATCAACAGCAAAGAATAAACTAATAATAACTTTTAAGTACTCAGCTAAAAACATTTTTACGATTTGTTATCGAAACAAGTCTTTAAAATGTAGACTAGAATAAATTATTTATGGAGTTGTGAACGTGATTTTTGTGAATTACTTTGTGATGAAACAGATCTTGCAAAATAGCATAATAAACATAATATCAATAGTCAGCTAAGTAATTTCCTGAAATCTATTTCTTTGACTTAAACCGTATTTACATTTCAATTTTATGTGTACAAACAAATCGGTATTCTAAACTTATGTTTTCACTACAAAAATCTTTTCGTTCCCCGTTATAAATCATCTAGCTCACTATACTTACAAAAACGAACCCAACCAACTTCCGTCACATATATGAGACCGCCTTTCGATAAACTTTTAACGATTTATGATGAAAACCGTCGCGTGGAAGTTTCAACATCCGACCGCATAAAAGTCGATGGACAATAATATCACTGAGATGCAATTTAAGTTGAAAATTTGTCAACAAATAACAAAGCACACTTTATTGTGGCGTATTTGTTATTATAAACGCCATCCGTTTCAGCGAGTAAAGATTATCCTTATTAATTAGTTGATTATTGTCCATGTTTGGTTGCGCTAAATTGATGTGAGGTAATGTAGAGTTTAAATCAAAATAAATAAATAAATATTGGACAACATCACATATATTGCTCTGATCCTATGGTAAGGGTTACCTATTTTAAATCCGAATTGCTTTAACGTTTTGTCCTTTTTTCACTTTCCATATTTGTATTATACCGAAAACACAATTGACATATTGCTGATAATCCGATTTTCGATTGTTATTTTTTTAATTCTATATGTTTTGAAATCTTACTCAACATTTGCCAAAGCTATTATGTTATACGATTTAGTTTCCAGAAAAATGCTTCCAATATTATAATAATTAATCCTTTGTCCTTATCCGTAGTTTTTAAGCGCTCGGCGGCCGCTACCGCGGCACGCTCGCTCCTTTCGCTCGCTTTTGCGCTGTGTGTGGTCACTGTTCTAACTTAACCTAACCAATTTAGTCTTAATAAATATGCAGTATTTACTAATCAGTTGTTTTTTTAATAAAGTAAGTATGTAAGTAAAACAACGGTGAATCGAAAAAAATTGGTTTTAATAATAAGGTTTTAGTTTTTCTAGAAAGTGAAACATCAGTAAAAGAAATTTATTACTTATAATATTATGTAAAAAAAAGGCCTGGTAATCAAAACTTCGTTAAACCGTTTAAGAACTATTGAAGTTCGAACAGAAGAGTTTCGAAAGAAAGATAGGTTACATATGGTAAGTTGCTTAAGCACTTGTGTTACAGAAATCAGAAACAACGGCGGTACCACAACACCCAGACCCGAGACAATATAAAAAAAAATATTTTTCTACATTGACCGACCAAGAGTCGAACTCGGAACCTCAGAGATAGTGAAACCAAGTTATATTTTTATTTAATTATATCTTAAAAACATTAATTCTGTAACACTTGTTAAAAAAAAACACAACATTAGTATACATTAAGTAGCTCATTGAGTCTAAATAAAATAGCTGTTACTTCGACCTACTTTTGTCGACGACTGTACATCTTTTGCAAGAACTTCCTCTTATTGAATTAATCAATCACACGGTATAATGGCTATCACCGCACTTATCCGATCGATCACCCCAAAGACTCAAAGACAAAACCAACATGTTTATCTTCAAGGATACTTATCAAATACTGTTTACAAGTTAATGCACATATATCTCACTGATAAAGATAGAAATTCAGGTTTTGTAAAGGTTCCGTACCTAATGAGCAAAACGGAAACCCTATTGCTGTCATTCTACTGCAATCTTTCTCAAAGTGTGCGATAACGCCCCCCTATGGGTGCTTAAGGCCTAGAGGGGGGCGGTAAGAGGCCTAGTAAAAATTGGGGGTATTACAGTCGCTAGATAGGATAGGGGGGCGTAAAATTGGAGGGCGTTGAAAAAATAATTATTTTCAAAGTGGGTAGTAGACAAAATAAGTTTAAAAACCTCTGTTCTACTGTATGTCCGTCCTAATGTCAGGGCTGTGAATGTGTGTGGGCTGTGCGATATTTAGTAAAATAAATTGTAATGTATACGAACTAGATTTGATAGATATTTACTTTGAAAGTGTGCTGGCTTTTTTTACAAAAAAGGTTAAGGGATATACTGACTTTTAATTTATGAAATGGTAAAAAATATCTGTTTTTGTTACCTCACCATACCTATGTTTTAATCGATCATCATCATCATCATTTTAGTTCATCGGACTTCCAAATTGGCCGGTTGGAAGCGGCACACAATCGCATCGCCAATTTCAGTCGTTAAATAATTATTAAATAAATTAAATATCCAAAGTATTAAAGAAATATTTTTAGGCAAGTGAGTTTTACCTATTAGTAGTAGTATTTAAGATATTTAATATGAAATAACGTCACATAACCCAAAACTCCTATCAGTAATAAATAGTTAATTTGAACAGGCACAGGGAATAGGTAATTTAACTAAGTACACTCCTCTGTGATACTCAACTACTTAGATTATATAATAGTATTTGAGTACATTTAGGCTCTATTGTGTATCATTGCTAACAGACACCATACATGTACAAGGAGGGAATTTTAAGTAGTTAGTACCTGCTCTATTCTAGGTCCGTTTCATGCGCCAAGGTCGCGTGTCCTCGGCACCCGGAGTCACCGGGCTGTCAATGTCCTCTCATAGCTATGGTACCAATGTCCAATCACCTATCACCATTAAGATGTCCACCTTTGTCAAAACCTGTCCACGCTTTGTATAGCAGTTCGTTGTCGCCACTCGAGAATCTTTCTTCCTCAACGTTTTATTTACTTACCTACTTATTCACTTGGAATACACAAGATGCCGCCTGCTAAGCGTGGCGAGTATTGGCAATCCTCCTGATGAAAATCATTGGGAGAGGCTGTTCAGCAGTGGACGTCCTACAAATAAATAAATATTAGACAACATCACATATATTGCTCTGATCCTATGATAAGTAGCATATGCACTTGTGTTACAGAAATCAGAAACAACGACGGCACCACAACACCTAGACCCGAGACAATATAGAAAAGATATTTTTCTACATTCACCGACCGGGAATCGAACCCGGAACCGAGTCCGGTACGCTCGAGTCTCGGCTACGGAGGTCGTCTTTGTCGTCGTCTATGGCTGAGATGATGATACAAGGTATAACAGAATAAATGCACTTCCTCTTAAGGGCTGATTCTGGTGTTCAAATACAACAACTTTTTGTAAGGACCCAACATCGAAATCGCTTAATAAATGGGACATTTAGTATAAAGACAAAGTATTTTTTATTTCAATGCTATTTCCATGTTACCCTAAGAGGATGTGAATTAATTCTGTTACACCTTGTATAAATCTTGTTTTTTTATCATCATTTTAGCCATAGGACGTCCACTGCTGAAAATAGGCCTCCCCTAGTGACTTCCAGATTGGCCGATTGGAAGCGGCCCGCATCTAGCGGCTTCTAGCAACCTTTATCAGGTCGTCTGTCCACCTTGTAGGTGGACGTCCTACGCTGCGCTTGCCGGTACGTGGCCTCCATTCGAGAACCTTTCTGTCCCATCGGCCGGCAGTTCTACGTGCTATGTGCCCCGCCCACTGCTACTTCAGCTTGCTTATCCGTTGGGCTATGTCAGCGACTCCTCATTCCTGATTCGATCTCGCAAAATCGTTTTTTATCAGCAGGTTGTAATTAACCAGTGGTAATTATTTTCTTAGCAGCTCTAGTGTATCCATATACCAATCATACCGGCTATGAAACGATATGGATACAAGCGAATAGCGGATAATAGCCATTCGCTAGGTTGCATTTTTGCATACTGAAAATTGCGCTGTCATGAGTTATCTTTGTTATCGTAACGCAAAAATGGTGAAGTATTCCTCGATCCAACGACAATGTTGTTGTTTCTACAAAGCTATTATTTTTTATACTCTGCCATCATACTGCTATTGGACACTGTAATTTGTTTGGCCCAGTTTCACTTGCATAATTTACGGGTAACGGCTTTTATTAACAACGTTACGATGATTTATGATGGTGAACCCGAATTTGATGATATATTTAATCATAATACCTATTGGCATGAAGATTATGAAACTGTCACAGTTAACTTGTAGTTTTTAGACAAATTTTATATTACTTTTATTTATCAATTTGACTTGACCTGTGACAATAATTTTACCCCAAGTACTTACTTAAAGTATCAATATGATTACACACACAAGTATTTGATATTAAAATCTGTGAAAAAAAAGAAGAGAAGAAGAGCAGAATCAGCCACTTAAGTTTAAAAAAAAATAAAATGTACACTATTAAAATCTCTTTCTAGAAATACAAAAAATATAATTTAGTCCAAACAAAGCAAAGCTATGCTATATTTTACAATATTAACTTTTTTTAAAACATAGTATTTAAATGAAGGTCTTACATACCAAAAAATATGATCATTAATGTTTCACTTATTAACAAGAGTTCGTCATCATCATCACACAAATACTTGCCCCTTGCGGGATCATATATACCCGTGGTTTTGTAGTCCGGAGGGCGAATCACCAAGCCGTTTTAGTTTTAATCTCAATAGAGCCTACAATTTTGTAATGACATCGCATCTATTGTAAAACGACAGTTGTTGTTGTTAACTTGGTTGATATATCTTTTGATTTTATGTATTTCACGGGTCCTCGAGTGGAGACCACGTCTTGCCAATCGTAGTTTAGGACGCCAACTAGCTCGATGGACCGACGACCTAAGGCAGATGACTGGCAGTGGATGGATGAAAAAAGGAACTTTGGAGCTCTGTGAGGCTTACGTCTACGTCGTACCAGTGGACTGCAAATATGCTGACATGATGATGTAGGTATTTTCCTAAGCTAGCTCTAGATTTTACCTAAGCTTAAAATATCATTAATCTGACAACTTGAAACAAAGGGACATAAAGAATGTAGTTATCAAGTAGATTTTTATCATTATAATTAAACTAACTGGAACTATTTATTAAAAATAATTAATCGACATATAATTAGACGAAATGAAACTGCTACTAATCGAGTAAAGTATACCTACGTTTCCATTTTATCCTGAAATTAAATTACAAGGCCATCACCCGAGTCAAGTTCATTTTATAATGGAAATGTTTAGCTTGACTGGGTACAAGTAAACTGCGTTGATGTAAAACGATTAATGGCAATCATGTTTTAAAACCGCACCGCCTTTTCAGATTCTTACTTTAGCTTACCTTAACACCTGAGCTAATATGGTACTTAAAATAGCTTTAAAATATATATTATCCATTACTGTAAGAGCGTTTGAGGTCTAATATACTTCTTACAAAGTAACTAAAAGGTTAAAGGTGTTATAAATTTTGAACACGTTCATTAGTCCTCGTATGGGTCCCCGCCCCGGCTTTTAGGCGGCGACACACGTCGGAATTTCGTAATAAGATTTCCTTAATTTAGGACTTCCTTGCATACTGCCTCATCGGAAAAGTTATTACCTGCCCGAAGAACGGGTAAACATCTCGCATAAAATTAGGTGCAGTACACACGAGCTAAGTACATTTGCATATTTTGAATCGCAGTTATAATGTGCACGGGTTGTACCGAACTAGGAAGAGATAAAAGTACGTAGAATACCATTCTTGTAAAAATAATCAAAAATTTCATGGAAAAAACATTTTTTGCGACAACAATAGAAATTAAGGTTTAAAGTTTTATAAGTAGGTAAATACGAGTAATTTGTTAATTTTTGATTAGCATAGGTACTTAATACATAATAACGTTTTTTGTCAGTAATGTTATGTTATAGAAGGTTTCGACATTATTTACGACATTAGACAACCACGAGCTCACAAAATACTACTTATTAGGCCTCAGACAATTGAACGAGTTTTCAATTTCAACTTTCCCTCATGTTTCATTACCAAAACGGAAAAGTGCTAATTATCTTTGGAACGGCTAACTTGATATTCATCATGAACGGCTTGTTCCCAGTGGTCCACAATTGCCAGCTTTACTGTTTTCCTTGTGGCCTGCTAGAACTTCATCTTTTCACCCTAGCCGCTAAGGACTGGTTACGCTAACGCTAGTTTGCGTTCAACCAGTCCTCGCGTACTCGATATTTAAATTAGGATTTACATTTAAACTGTAATCAGCTAGCACCGATTCCAAAAGTAACTGATTTAAATATCATCATCATCATCATCATTTCAGCCATGGACGTCCACTGCTGAACACAGGCCTCCCCCAATTACTTTCATTGGGGGGGATTGCCGATACTCGCCACGCTTGGCAGGCGGGTTGGCGAGCGCAGTTTTATCTAACATTTTACACGCAAACGCTGCTGCCCGTCTCGTGCTACAGGAGTTAGTCGCCTTTTACGACACGCCTCCTGTTGGCGGTGGGGAAGTGTATTCTTTACGGCCGTCCCCACACGGCACGGATTATATATTTTAGTCTAAGATTGAGTTTATTAACTGTGATTATTCTAAAACTGAGTTTTTGAGTTTTATTAGTTGTCTATTTTAGTCAAAGATTAAAATGATTTACTGTGATTTTTCTAAAATATGATTTCAATAGTTCAATTCTTGTGATACATTATAGAGTTATTTTTAATAATTTCTTGTCATTATTTCATTATTTCAGTGTCTTTTATTTCATAAAAAAATACAAATATTTATCCCCTTATCCAAGCTTATATTGCTGACTGTACCAAATATTCCCATGGTCCCGTAAGAAAAGTAAATATTTTATATTAAACAATATACTCGTGGACCTCTTGGAAACCTAAACCTAAAAACCACGCAACTAAAACTTCTATTTAAAATCGTTTGAGTGATCCAATTGTTTAGAGAACTACGATGTTTATCACAAATAGACGGACAGACAGGCGTCAAACTTATAACACCCTCTTTTTGTATCTTAAATTTAAAAAAACGAACACCTCAGCTTAACTTACTTTCGATTCAAATTCGAGTACCTCATGTGGGACTCTTGACTCTTCCCTAATACTACTTCGTTCTTAATAATACTTCGATAATAGTTTTTAACTCGTTCGTTACTAGTATTGTAAATGAAAAAAATCTAATATTTTTAATTAAATTGCTATTTCATTATCCCAAATAGTTAAATACCTAATCTATTTATTATTATTTTATTCAAGATTCATTAAGTCTCTTACCGGTTAAATATCTTACCTTTTAACGTCTACCTTAATTTATAATAATTAATACTTACTTAATGTTATAATACGACTATAGAATGTGATTAAAATACCTACACCAAACTAACAAAGATCAATTATTTGACTTTACAACCCAATCTCGGATTTATGGGTCAATATCTTGGCCTAGATAGCGGATACATAGTATTTATGTGCTGATAATATTAGCGATCCGTCGCGGCATAGTCCACATGCCACATTTGGCCTGGGATCGCTAAGAAGCCTGGTTTATGACGCAGAAACATAAAAGTAACGAGGCCATTACGTCTGAATCATTGCACACGGTCAGACGCAGGTTTATTTTGAATGCCGGAAGCATTTTCTACGTTACCCCTATTAGGCTCCGCGCAAATGAGCCACCGACCACAGCCACCGGTGGCTTGCGTGATGATATCAAATTTCTGACTTTAACATACCTAGTATTTATATACGCCTAATAGCACAAAGATAAAGATAATCTTACTTCCCCTAGATATTAGTCATTCTACCCCTTGTACACTTTTAAGCTTATACAATGAAGTTTTAAATAAATAATTAATATTTATTGCCACAGAACATCACAACGACACCTTACAGAACTTACAAGGAAGAAAACAAAAATACAAAAATGGTTTATATTATAACTAAATTATTTATATCATTTATTAATAAGGCCGCGAGCTAGGTGGACAGATAATCTAGTGAAGGTAGCGGAAAAGGGATGCAGAAGTCTCAAGATTGTTTGGAATAGGGTGCTATGGAGGATACCTACACCAGTATTGGGTTAAGACAGGTTGAAGAAGAAGAATCATCATCATAATAATTAGCCCACGTCAGTCCACTGCTGGACATAGGTGCGCGTGCCCAATATGCGCCACTGAGTCCGAGGGTATTCTTTTCCATCTACCTTGCATGAATCGTCATGCCAGCAGCCTTGCGAAAATCGTCACTCCTCCTTATCGGAGGGCGGCCCACGCTGCGTTTGCCTAAATTATTTATTCAATTTAGGATAGAAAATTGCCACTTAAGAACGTCAATAATAACATTATTGGCCCATACGGGGCCAGAACATGTCTCCTTATTTTTTGGGTCCTACTAGCGCTTCGAGACAAGACACAGACAATCTAGCAAGTGCTGAGAAGAAACGCCGGAACAAACTCAGTCACCACTAGCTGCCATAAAAAATATAAATCAAAATAAACAGGTAGGTACATCAGTTTAGTGCAGGCTGGACTGACCATACATTCTTGTCATCAAGACAGTCTTGAATTTCATAATACCCCTTAGACATTAGGGTAGTTTAGACATTTATCTTAAATTTAATAGGAAGTTCGATAACATTGTAAGGTATTTTATTAGAAAATTTAATATAATTTCCCAAGAATGAATGTTTTGGCCAATCTGAAGTTTGGGTCTACAAGTTTGTTTTTGTTTCATCTATATATATAAAAGAAGAAACTGACTGACTGACTGACTGACTGACTGACTGACATATCAACGCACAGCCCAAACCGCTGGTGCTAGAGATTCCAAATTTGGCATGTAGGTTTCTTATAAGGTCTAGGGGTGCACTAAGAAAGGGTTTTTCAAAATTCACCCTCTAAAGGGGTGAAATAGGGGTTCAAAGTTTGTATGGGGAAACAAGATTAGTTAAACTATTTTATTCGAAACTTCACAGGAATATTCCTAACAATAAATGATTAAACACGTGTTTCAGGTTTTTTGCGAAATCCACCCCTAAAGGGGGTAAAAGGGGTGACAAAGTCTGAAAATCAACATGGGTATTGTTTCCATGGTTTATTGGGTCGCTGATTACGAAAACAACAACAATTTTAAAATACAACGTTACGGACGTGAAATATCATCCCCCTGTTGGGATGCAATGGGGTTGAAATATCTAAATATCAATATGGGTGTCGATTTTATGGTTTTTTGGGATGTTAATTACGAAAATGACATCGATTTGGAAATTTAATATTGTGGACATACAAAATTCTGGAACTCAACCCTTAAGTAGGTGAAAAGGGGGATTTTTTTTTGTATTTTAGTTATCTATTTATATAAAATGGTAAACTGACAGGAGTATTCCTAACAATAAATGATTAAACACGTGTTTCAGGGTTTTTGCGAAATCCACCCCTAAAGGGGGTAAAAGGGGTGACAAAGTCTGAAAATCAACATGGGTATTGTTTCTATGGTTTATCGGGTCGTTGATTACGAAAACAACAACTATTTTAAAGTACAACGTTACGGACGTGAAATATCATCCCCCTGTTGGGATGCAATGCGGTTGAAATGTCTAAATATCAATATGGGTGTCGATTTTATGGTTTTTTGGGATGTTAATTACGAAAATGACATCGATTTGGAAATTTAATATTGTGGGCATAAAAAGTTCTAGAATTCAACCCTTAAGTAGGTGAAAAGGGGATTTTTTTTTGTATTTCAGTTATCTATTTATATAAAATGGTAAACTGACAGGAGTATTCCTAACAATAAATGATTAAACACGTGTTTCAGGGTTTTTGCGAAATCCACCCCTAAAGGGGGTAAAAGGGGTGACAAAGTCTGAAAATCAACATGGGTATTGTTTCTATGGTTTATCGGGTCGTTGATTACGAAAACAACAACTATTTTAAAGTACAACGTTACGGACGTGAAATATCATCCCCCTGTTGGGATGCAATGCGGTTGAAATGTCTAAATATCAATATGGGTGTCGATTTTATGGTTTTTTGGGATGTTAATTACGAAAATGACATCGATTTGGAAATTTAATATTGTGGGCATAAAAAGTTCTAGAATTCAACCCTTAAGTAGGTGAAAAGGGGATTTTTTTTTGTATTTCAGTTATCTATTTATATAAAATGGTAAACTGACAGGAGTATTCCTAACAATAAATGATTAAACACGTGTTTCAGGGTTTTCGCGAAATCCACCCCTAAAGGGGGTAAATGGGGTGACAAAGTCTGAAAATCAACATGGGTATTGTTTCTATGGTTTATCGGGTCGCTGATTATGAAAACAAACACAATTTTAAAGTACAACGTTACGGACGTGAAATATCATCCCCCTGTTGGGATGCAATGCGGTTGAAATGTCTAAATATCAATATGGGTGTCGATTTTATGGTTTTTTGGGATGTTAATTACGAAAATGACATCGATTTGGAAATTTAATATTGTCGACATACAAAATTCTGGAACTCAACCCTTAAGTAGGTGAAAAGGGGGATTTTTTTTGTATTTTAGTTATCTATTTATATAAAATGGTAAACTGACAGGAGTATTTCTAACAATAAATGATTAAACACGTGTTTCAGGGTTTTTGCGAAATCCACCCCTAAAGGGGGTAAAAGGGGTGACAAAGTCTGAAAATCAACATGGGTATTGTTTCTATGGTTTATCGGGTCGTTGATTACGAAAACAACAACTATTTTAAAGTACAACGTTACGGACGTGAAATATCATCCCCCTGTTGGGATGCAATGCGGTTGAAATGTCTAAATATCAATATGGGTGTCGATTTTATGGTTTTTTGGGATGTTAATTACGAAAATGACATCGATTTGGAAATTTAATATTGTGGGCATAAAAAGTTCTAGAATTCAACCCTTAAGTAGGTGAAAAGGGGATTTTTTTTTGTATTTCAGTTATCTATTTATATAAAATGGTAAACTGACAGGAGTATTCCTAACAATAAATGATTAAACACGTGTTTCAGGGTTTTCGCGAAATCCACCCCTAAAGGGGGTAAATGGGGTGACAAAGTCTGAAAATCAACATGGGTATTGTTTCTATGGTTTATCGGGTCGCTGATTACGAAAACAAACACAATTTTAAAGTACAACGTTACGGACGTGAAATATCATCCCCCTGTTGGGATGCAATGCGGTTGAAATGTCTAAATATCAATATGGGTGTCGATTTTATGGTTTTTTGGGATGTTAATTACGAAAATGACATCGATTTGGAAATTTAATATTGTGGACATAAAAAATTCTAGAATTCAACCCTTAAGTAGGTGAAAAGGAGAATTTTTTTTTGTATTTCAGTTATCTATTTATATAAAATGGTAAACTGACAGGAGTATTCCTAACAATAAATGATTAAACACGTGTTTCAGGTTTTTTGCGAAATCCACCCCTAAAGGGGGTAAAAGGGGTGACAAAGTCTGAAAATCAACATGGGTATTGTATCTATGGTTTATCGGGTCGCTGATTATGAAAACAAACACAATTTTAAAGTACAACGTTACGGACGTGAAATATCATCCCCCTGTTGGGATGCAATGCGGTTGAAATGTCTAAATATCAATATGGGTGTCGATTTTATGGTTTTTTGGGATGTTAATTACGAAAATGACATCGATTTGGAAATTTAATATTGTGGACATACAAAATTCTGGAACTCAACCCTTAAGTAGGTGAAAAGGGGGATTTTTTTTTGTATTTTAGTTATCTATTTATATAAAATGGTAAACTGACAGGAGTATTCCTAACAATAAATGATTAAACACGTGTTTCAGGTTTTTTGCGAAATCCACCCCTAAAGGGGGTAAAAGGGGTGACAAAGTCTGAAAATCAACATGGGTATTGTATCTATGGTTTATCGGGTCGCTGATTATGAAAACAAACACAATTTTAAAGTACAACGTTACGGACGTGAAATATCATCCCCCTGTTGGGATGCAATGCGGTTGAAATGTCTAAATATCAATATGGGTGTCGATTTTATGGTTTTTTGGGATGTTAATTACGAAAATGACATCGATTTGGAAATTTAATATTGTGGACATACAAAATTCTGGAACTCAACCCTTAAGTAGGTGAAAAGGGGGATTTTTTTTTGTATTTTAGTTATCTATTTATATAAAATGGTAAACTGACAGGAGTATTCCTAACAATAAATGATTAAACACGTGTTTCAGGTTTTTTGCGAAATCCACCCCTAAAGGGGGTAAATGGGGTGACAAAGTCTGAAAATCAACATGGGTATTGTTTCTATGGTTTATCGGGTCGCTGATTATGAAAACAAACACAATTTTAAAGTACAACGTTACGGACGTGAAATATCATCCCCCTGTTGGGATGCAATGCGGTTGAAATGTCTAAATATCAATATGGGTGTCGATTTTATGGTTTTTTGGGATGTTAATTACGAAAATGACATCGATTTGGAAATTTAATATTGTCGACATACAAAATTCTGGAACTCAACCCTTAAGTAGGTGAAAAGGGGGATTTTTTTTTGTATTTTAGTTATCTATTTATATAAAATGGTAAACTGACAGGAGTATTTCTAACAATAAATGATTAAACACGTGTTTCAGGGTTTTTGCGAAATCCACCCCTAAAGGGGGTAAAAGGGGTGACAAAGTCTGAAAATCAACATGGGTATTGTTTCTATGGTTTATCGGGTCGTTGATTACGAAAACAACAACTATTTTAAAGTACAACGTTACGGACGTGAAATATCATCCCCCTGTTGGGATGCAATGCGTTTGAAATGTCTAAATATCAATATGGGTGTCGATTTTATGGTTTTTTGGGATGTTAATTACGAAAATGACATCGATTTGGAAATTTAATATTGTGGGCATAAAAAGTTCTAGAATTCAACCCTTAAGTAGGTGAAAAGGGGATTTTTTTTTGTATTTCAGTTATCTATTTATATAAAATGGTAAACTGACAGGAGTATTCCTAACAATAAATGATTAAACACGTGTTTCAGGGTTTTCGCGAAATCCACCCCTAAAGGGGGTAAATGGGGTGACAAAGTCTGAAAATCAACATGGGTATTGTTTCTATGGTTTATCGGGTCGCTGATTACGAAAACAAACACAATTTTAAAGTACAACGTTACGGACGTGAAATATCATCCCCCTGTTGGGATGCAATGCGGTTGAAATGTCTAAATATCAATATGGGTGTCGATTTTATGGTTTTTTGGGATGTTAATTACGAAAATGACATCGATTTGGAAATTTAATATTGTGGACATAAAAAATTCTAGAATTCAACCCTTAAGTAGGTGAAAAGGGGATTTTTTTTTGTATTTCAGTTATCTATTTATATAAAATGGTAAACTGACAGGAGTATTCCTAACAATAAATGATTAAACACGTGTTTCAGGTTTTTTGCGAAATCCACCCCTAAAGGGGGTAAAAGGGGTGACAAAGTCTGAAAATCAACATGGGTATTGTATCTATGGTTTATCGGGTCGCTGATTATGAAAACAAACACAATTTTAAAGTACAACGTTACGGACGTGAAATATCATCCCCCTGTTGGGATGCAATGCGGTTGAAATGTCTAAATATCAATATGGGTGTCGATTTTATGGTTTTTTGGGATGTTAATTACGAAAATGACATCGATTTGGAAATTTAATATTGTGGACATACAAAATTCTGGAACTCAACCCTTAAGTAGGTGAAAAGGGGGATTTTTTTTTGTATTTTAGTTATCTATTTATATAAAATGGTAAACTGACAGGAGTATTCCTAACAATAAATGATTAAACACGTGTTTCAGGTTTTTTGCGAAATCCACCCCTAAAGGGGGTAAAAGGGGTGACAAAGTCTGAAAATCAACATGGGTATTGTATCTATGGTTTATCGGGTCGCTGATTACGAAAACAACAACAATTTTAAAATACAACGTTACGGACGTGAAATATCATCCCCCTGTTGGGGTGCAATGTGGTTGAAATGTATCTCTCTGTAAATGTATTGTATTTCAGTTATCTATTTAGATAAAATGGTAAAACTAACCCAACATACATTGTTGTTTTCACTCGGCTGCCGTAGGAGGGTTATGTTTTTTGAGCGTATGTATGTGTGTTTATAATTTTTTGGCACGCTTTACAGCTTAAGCCGTTAGAGATGTATTTTATCATATGAGATTCTTCTCAGTTGTGGAAGTGACAAAACGTATATCGTTTTCCGGATTTCCCATAGGACATAGAAATTACGCGGGGAACTCTGATATCTAATGGTACTTACCTGATTTCAACCCTCGATGAAGGTCTGCTTTAGATTAGTTTAAATGTGTTCCAGAGACGCCTCCTGGGGTCTACGGGGGCCAAAATTTTGTTTATTTTGAGCTAGGACGCACCGTTTTCGAGATATCAACGGCGCTGCGTACACGACGTAGCAGGGCGGGCCGGACAATTTCGCCGCAAACAATAGACCAAAGGGAATCGTATACTGCAACGCACACGGCGGTCAATAAGACCGCGCGCCAGTGCCCGCCCCACACCGCGGCATATCCGTGGCTGCCCGCCGTGGATCGCACAAACCAATTTGTATACACTAACGCAGACGGCAGCGCGGGCGACTAGCTTAGTCTGCGTCGCGCGCTCTACTATAATGGTTGTCCTGAACTGACCGTCCTGCACGTTGAGTACGCGGCGCGGGCAGCCGCGGGCATCGATGAGCAGACGCGGTCTTTATTGCTTCACGGTCAAAAAGACCGCACCACTGCGTTGTATGCGCAGCACCTTACTCCATTCTATTTTAATTAATCTATATACATATATAAAAGGCAAAAGTGATTGACTGATGTATCAACGCTCAGCCCAAACCGCGGGTTCTAGAGATAGAGATAAATTTGACACGTAGGTTTCTTTTCTAGGGGTCACTAAAAAAGGATTTATCAAAATTCATCCCCTAAAGGGGTGAAATGGTGGTCCAAAGTTTGTATGGGTAAACAAAATTAGTCAGACTCTATTATTCGAAACTTTACAGGAGTAAGTTCTCCTTACGATAAATAAGTAAATATGTGTTTCAGATTTTTTGAAAAGTCAACCCCTAAAAAAGAGAAGGGGCCTGACAAAGTCTGAAAATCAACATGGGTATTGTTTCTATGGTTTATCGGGTCGCTGATTACGAAAACAACAACGATTTCAAAATTTAACGTTGCGGACGTGAAATTCCATCTCCCCTGTTGGGATGCGATGGGGTTGAAATGTCTATCAATATGGGTGTAGATTTTATGGTTTTTTGGAACTTTGATTTTAAAATTGAATATTGTGAACATGAAAATTCTTGAAATTATTTGTGCTAAATTGCAATTCAATCGGTCCAGTAATTTCGGAGCTAATCGGTTGTAACAGACGGACTGACAGGCAGCCACACGTGATCCCTACACAATGGTTCTATTTTTGCATTTGATGTATAGAACGAGACCCGCGTTATCCTAAAATTGATAAATCGCTATATTATATCATATCATATCGTGTTTTGATTATTAAAAAATACTGTCTATAAAAAAGGTTTGTAGTTTTTTTAAATTACTGAGTTTGACATCCATACTACACTTAAAATCAAATCTAACGCGAGCGAAGCCGCGGGCAAAAGCTAGTATGTTATATGATCGAATATCACTTTTTTTAATAAAAAGATCGAAATTTTTGCGTACATACATGATAATATTATCAAATATGTATTGAGAGGCCACAGTGAGTATGTTGATTTCTTTAAAGAAATCTCTCAGGGATTCGCGTGGACTACGTTTGTACATAGCACGAATGGCTGTTTTCTGTAAAATAAAGATAGTATCGATGTCCGCAGCAGAATCCCACAAGAGAAGACAATAAGACATAATTCTAAGAAAGTAACTAATTTACACGAGACTTGTTGTTACAACGTCAGTTAGATGTATAATTTTTCTAACCGCAAAGGCAGCTGAAGCAAGACTCCCAGCCAGAGGGACATTATTGGATTCGAAGTTGCAATGGGGACCATAATATGGGACATATTATTAATATGTCCCATATTATGGTCCCCATTGCAACTTCGAATCCAATATAATACC
The DNA here is from genome assembly GCA_963576865.1 of Anania hortulata. Taxonomy (NCBI): domain Eukaryota; kingdom Metazoa; phylum Arthropoda; class Insecta; order Lepidoptera; family Crambidae; genus Anania; species Anania hortulata. Next base: position 11,954,700 of record OY756396.1, on the reverse strand, counting down.
CAGAAAAACAGTGGAGTTTGATAGATCAAGTTTTTCACCATTTAGTAAAATTTCTGTGTTAGCTTGTTTCACGATAGGCATAGTGAATTTAATACATTTGTTTTATTTATTTATTAAGAAGTAAGTTGTTACTTGTGAACCGATTTAATACCTTAGAGAGAGCTCCGCTTACATCGTCAAATATTTCTTCGCTTTTTGATTCTAAGATTAAAGAAGTATCATCAGCAAACAGAACTATCTCACAGGAGTTTTTGGAATAGAAAGGGAGATCGTTAATATAGATCAAAAATAGCAACGGTCCCAATATTGAGCCCTGGGGCACTCCCATTTGAAGCGGGGCGCCAGAGGAGTTAGTACCATTAACGTTTACTGTTTGTAATCTGCCTAAAAGGTAAAAATTTTACAATTTTCATGCGTTATTAGATACACCGTAATGTTTTAGCTTAATAATAAGTATTCGGTGATTGACACAATCAAATGCCTTCGATAAATCACAGAACACACCTATCACGTCATGTTTATCTTCATACGCATCCAAAATGTGCTTGACAAGTGCCACCCCAGCATCTGTTGTAGTAGGTCCTTACATATAAAATTGCCGACACTCAATACTGGCAACTTTAACTTCAAATATCTTGCGTTAAACTCCAAATTCCAAATTAAAATTTATTTCAAAATAAAGCCAGAAAAATATTGATTTTAAATTCATATTTCATTTATTTTCACATCGTTTGTTTGAGCTTCAACATTGCTATAACAACAACTATGGACAAATTGAAAATTCGCGGTATTTACGAATACGAGTTCCACAGTGACACCAGTGCTGCAGAAACGACTCGAAAAATTAAAGACGAACGGTGCGTTTTTGGTTTAAACGTTTCCGTTCTTGAAATTCTGATTTACACAATGAGCCTCGTGGACGACCTGATACTCAAGTAAATAATGAAGAATTGAAGGCGATAGTGGAAGCGGATCCATCTCGAACCACTTTTCCATTTGCACCAAATCGGAAAAGTCAAAAGACTCGAAAAGTGGTTACCGCACGAATTGACTGAAGCAAACCAACAAAAATGCGTCGTTTTCGTCGCTCGTGCGTTTCTTTGGTCAATCGCCACAATAATGAGGAGATTTTGAACTATATCGTGACTTGTGATGAGAAATTGATCCTATACGACAATCGGAAGCGATCATAACAATGGCTTAACCGGCAAAACCTTGCCCTAAGCGAAAACTGACCACAAAGAAGGTTCTGGTTAGTGTTTGGTGGACCAGTGCTGGTGTTATCCACTACAGCTTCTTGAGATCAGGCCAGACGATTACTGCAGACTTGTATTACCAACAATTGCAAACAACGATGGAAAAACTCGCCATTAAACAACTGAGACTGGTGAATTGCTCTAGCCCTCTTTCAGGATAACGCAAGACCACACACTGCACATCAAACGGTCGCTAAGTTAGAGGAGCTGCGACTGGAACCTTTGCATCACCCACCATACTCTTCAGACCTTGCCCAAACCGATTACCACTTTTTTCAAATTTTTTTTAAAAACAAGGAAAAAAAATCAAATCTGATGTGGCTGTCAAAACCGCCTTCAAACAGTTCATAGGCTCTCGCTCCCAGGTTTTTTTTTTCAAAGGGATCAATGATCTGCCTATAGAATGGAGGAATTGTATCGATAACAACAGCGCATACTTCGATTGATTAAATAATAATTTTATAAGTTCATTTACTTTTTTTATACTGAACGGCAAATTCCTTTGTAAGAAGAAATACCAAACTGTTTCTCGTGCAGTAAATTTTTAAGTTAAAAATGGGAGAACAATTGATTAAATATAACTTTTTCAAAAATTTTACCAAAAGTAGAATGTAAATTGGCCCAAAATTGCTAGGGTCACTTTTTCTCCTGATTTGAATAAAGGTATAATCTTACTATATTTCATTAAAGTAGGAAATTGACCTTGATCAACATATTCATTGAATAAATGTGCCAAGTGAGATACTACGAGAGGTATAAATGGGTTTTATTGTGTCAGTAGATATGCCCCATATGTCCTCAGTTGCTTTTTGTTTTAATTCCATAAAAGTTTTGACTTTCATCATAGGATTAATATGAGTGAAGTCAAATAAGGAGTTGCACCCGTCAACACTGGACACAAGCAGTGATTTTGCATGCAGATCGGATGAATTAAGTTGTTTTGTGGTTTCGACAGGTATATTACAGAAGTAATTCTCGAAGGTGCCTGCCACCACATCATCGGATTTAATATTCTTATTATCAATTTTTAGTGTAAATGTATGATCGCGTGGTTTAGTTTTACAAGTGTCTTTGTTGATAATATTCTAAGTGTCTTTAATTTTATTATGAGATATATTGATTTTATCACGTATATAATTAGATTTAGCTACCATACAGACCTTCTTATATAACTTTGAGTATTTTTTAACATATTTTACAAATGTTAGCTCATTATTCCTGCACACTTTTTGATTTTATAGTTCAACATTTTTTTCCTACTGATTGATATATATATATATATATATATATATATCCTACTGATATATGTATATATATATTTATATATATATATATAAGAACACGTCTACCTCATCGGTTATCGATTCTACGTTAAATGTGAACAGCCCACTGCCACTTCAGTTTGTTTATAAGACGAAGAATATGAACTTAAAAATAATATTAAAAATTATTTAAATAGCCGAACGGTGCCGTTATGCACGTTATAAATAAATAAATATTGGACAACATCACATACATCGCTCTGATCCTAAGGTAAGTAGCTAAAGCACTCGTTTTATAGAAATCAGAAACAACCGTACTACAAGATCCGGACTCAAACCCAACATAAAAAAAATCATATTCTACATTGACCCGACCGAGTTCAGCTTTCTAGCCTTTCGGCTACAGAGGTCGTCAAAATCAAAATTTTAACAGCATCGGCTGCAACAGAATGAGTCCAGGATTTTGACTAAGCTAGACAAGAGTGAACATGTGTGTTGTCATTCACCATTGCATTTTGCACAAGAAAAAAGTGGCGATCGCGCTCGTGCGTGTGACGGTATTTAATAGTGGCAGCCACCAGAAATTCGTGGCGTGTTTTGCGTTGTCAAAAGAGATTGTGTACGACAGCCACCGGTGATTATATAGTCGGTGGCTCATTTACGAGGAGCCTAAGCTCGCGCATATTATTAATATCACAACGGCGTGAATTGCCGCCAAGTTGAATGCTTTTCTCTCAACTTTGCATTTTTATACGGCATTTAGAAACTCGGAAATAGTCACGGGAATATGAAACCTATGCTTTAAAGGCGGAATAAAAGTCAAATGCAATCGGAAACATATTTTGATGACAAAGAGCGCTCAATCCAACCCTTTTGTTTAGCTAAGTAATTTTCCTCGCCTCGCAATATAGCTCTTTTTAGTCACGACACAAGTTATTATTTGTTTAAACCCTAGGTATGTTCATCATCCATTCCAATATCTTGAGCTGAAATCTTATAAATGAATGACAGTTTTTTTTTTATAAACACACGTAATTCCTATGATATACTAGTCACACACACATACTATAAAAATAATGAAATAACAAAAGCAACGATTGACACAAATAAGATATAACTTAAAATATTTTTCAAAATAAAAATATTAAACAACTGTGGCTAACGATATACCAATACGATGTGACAAATAATGGACATCAGCTCGGCATGTTCTGCAAAGAACTGCAGTACTGATTTTCAGCTTGAGCCCCATTAAGTATTACTTAAGATTTGAATTTAGTAATTCATTAAATTCTCAATATCTATACGTGTGCATTTTGTCAAAAGAACTAGGTAAATAGATAATTCAAGACACAAAGCTCCCATACACGAAGCCGTATCTTTCCCATTAATTCGGCTCCGGGTCGAATGTGGTGTGGATACAAAACAAAGAATACAAAATTCACCACAGTTGATACATTAGTAATGCAAAGGACTCTCGTGACATTTACGGAAGGCAGGGAAAGGCGTACAATAAAAGTTTGGCATAAACCGGTCCCTGAAGCAGGCAACAAACTGCTGACAGCTGTATTTACTACTAAACGCTGCGTTCTCGAAAACGCCTAAACAGAGCAAATGTTGATTCGCAATATCCTTGAAGAAATATCTGCAATCTGCTCCAGTCCCAAGTCGTCTTGACTCGCCCACTCTCGGGAAATAAAAGATTACTCTATATGAATAACTCTTCGGAGCTCCAGTTGGCGATGTTTTTCAAGAGGCACGATAATCTCTTCCATTATTCTTTCTCTGAATTTACTTTGTTCCGTCGACGTAGATATTGCATTTAGATTGAACGAGAGGAAATAAAAGGATTCCCTAGGACACCGTATTAGCAAGTGTCCGCGTTTGTATGTGAAATATTACTTTCCTTATAACGCAGCCTGCCGATTGAGCTCCGGTTCCTTTACGCCAATATCCAACGTAGTTCTGAGATAGACGAGATAAACAATGGAATTTATTACGTATAGTATTTATTTGTTGTCTGGGAGATTGGGGAGCTTGTAGTCATTACGCATGAAGCTTTTACATTACACATTTACATTGTACAGTAAACAATGAGTTGTCTGGGTCTAGTCTAGCTGTAGTAGTTTGTTGACTGAGTGAAATAATGCTAAAATATTATTTTGCCATAATGTAGTAGTTAATGTTTATCAAAGATTAATTAATTATGGCTATAATTATTGATACTGTAAATGTTCATAAATTATGTGAGATTTATGTGTTTAATTACTATATGTTTTGGAATTAATTAGCTAAATGTAATATTAATAATTTAGTAGGTAAGAGCTTAAAGAATATCTCTTGTTTACCCCTAATTAGAAACTTTTATTATTTATTACGTAAAAAAGTATAAGCTATAGCAGCTTTACATGGTTTCATTCGAATACTCACTCATTTATACTCACTTTTGTCATTTTTGAATGTTTTGTATTTTTTATACTAGCTGTACCCACGACGTCGTTTGCGTGGACTACAGAATGTTTCATATTATGAGACAGGCAACGCTGTGGTCTGCTTAGGTTTTTACTTTAGATTTGATAATCCCAGGTTGTAGGTATTTATTTTTGTAGTGAATCAGACAGTGAGTTCCTTTGCGGTTTGCACAATTAATGTTGAAGCAAAGTGCTTTGAAATTGTGCGTGTCCTTATATTTTGACAGTAAAACAGTGTATTTTCTTCGAAGCTTTGGACCTAATATTCAGGGTTGTGATATCTGTAGTTTTAATACCGTTTAGCAGATCAAAAATCACCACAGTTGTCTAATTTCTATAAATGTTCTGCTTTGTAGTAGTTCAGTAGGTAACTGCTACTTCCAACCGAGTAGGTAGTGTAGAATCAAATGTAAATTTTTTAGAGCTATAGTTAATTAAAATGCTTTAGGTCAACGCGGTTAAAGAATTAACTATTTTAATTTCAACGCTCATAAGACATTTCAATCTTGTTCTATTAGTTTGACAACACTCAAGTTGAGATCATTTTTCTAAATCAATTTACATTATTCCTTGTTACATTTATTTAATTAAATTAATTTATTCATTAAAAAAAACACCAAATTTAATGTTTTTTTTTAAAATGTTATCAAATCTGTCAAGTCTTGATAATATATTATGAATGTATTGTCTAATATTTAGTCACAGTTTAAATATAATTTATATCTAACCAACTTCAAAAATAAGGAGGTTCCATATTAGACCCATTTTGACTAAGCTGTAGTAAGTTTTTAGTTAAAAATAAACCGCTGCCAAATCTAGAGTAAGTTGATTTAGTATTTTAGTAACCACTAATCTAAGATAGTAGTAAGACTGATTAAAAGATTAAACTCAGAATAAGTTAATGTCAAAAACCTTACTAGTCAAATGTCAAATCCACATCTGTAAAATAAAAACGTGCAAGTTTTCAACATTGACAATATTACATTAGCAAATTAAATTGATCCGGCTTGTCAGGTCAATTTAGAACAAATGGATTTCATGGAATTTAGTAGGTTTACCCATTTGTTTATCATTTACACTTGAACCATAGAATAATAATACCGAGTTTAATACGTTCCTCAGAAATGTTAGAAAAATGTAAACGAAGTTTGTGAAATGTGATTTCTAGGAGTAAAATTATACCCGAAATAGTTATTCTGATATAACCTTATACATATTTACCTTAACCTTAAAGCGGCATGTGTTATACGCTTGCTGTTACTACTTTTTAGACCTAACAGGCTGCACACGTAAGGTATAATAGTGTGATAAATAACTAAGTGGCACTTTTAGTGGGGCGTTACTAAACTTTTTCCAAGTTATAAGGTCACAATAAAAGTGTCACATTGAGGACCAAATGTCGCAATTTATCGTGGACACGATAAAATAAAAAGCGTTAAGGAGATTTCTCCCATCTTAACTTTATCCTTTGTAATAAATTGTCTTGGTAAAAAATACATTCGGCCAGATGCCACTACCAGACCTTGGGCAATTGATTGAATTTTTATAACATTTATGTTACTGTATAAGACCTATTTTTAGATCAAATAAAAAAGAACAATAGTATAGGAAGTGTAAAATTTTTTCTAAAAATGAAATCGTAGTTGGCTTCGTCGCTTCGATAAAAAAGACGCGTAACTCAATTTGAAAAGCTTTTAGAAGTAGTCCTGGAATGAAATTTGAGCCAGTAAAAGTACAAACTAATGTTTTTGCAGGAATGCTTTAAGTAAGTTTTTGGTGCAAATGTATTAGGGCAGCGTTGTTTAAGAATTTAGCAAGTAGATAACGTTAAGATACTGTTTTTATTTTCATTCGGATCAATCTTAATTGCTTAAACTGTCTTACCAAAGCCCAAAATCAGTGTACTAGTAATTTATGAGAATCAAACGATTTGAATCAACTCCAAAACTTTGCAACACGAGGTAGGTACTCGAATATTTGTTTCTAATTTAATAAGTAAACTGAAGTCCGATAGGTACGGGTTTCGTCCAACCCTCGGGAAATAGTCCATTTTAGGCCGAGGGCCGATTATTGCCCAAATTAAATTTACTACCGCAAGCCGCCATCGCCGTAACGATATAGCGACCGTCATTTATTGGTAATAAATATTTTTTACTGAGCAGCTTTACAGACTCTTGTGTCGTTGCTCAGGGAGGTCTTAGAGGCCTATCACAAAGGTTGGGTACAGGGTTTCTTTGGCGGGGGTCGTTTTACAACATCGCGATATTTCTGTGTGGTGTGATAAAATTTAATTGTGCCAGTGTCCTTTTCGTCATTTAAATTTAGCTGTTTCTGGAGAGATAACAATATTAAAAATTTTATTACGGAAAGAAAAAAGTGAGTGAATAATTTGTGATAGTTATTTACAATAGGTAAGTTAGGTATGTTAAGTGTTTCCAGATTTTTTTGTCAATTTGTCAAAGATATTGCAAAACTATAAAGTGATATAGAAGCTGAATTGCACAGTGCATCGAATCGAGAATCCGTCACTTCTTTACTTCGCAATCAACTACATCGATTTTGTCATTTACTATAACACTATTCGTAGACTTTTTTTTATTATGTAAATAATAATTTAAATTTTGTTACATCGCATTTGCTACTGGAATAGTCTATACCACTGAACTTCATTGAGTTTTAATTAAGTTTTTAATTTTTAAGTTTTGTACATTTTATCAATGTAGTGTTAAATTAATGTTATGTCTACATAAGTTTTAGTTTACAAAATAGTTTTGCAGCGAAATATTACGTGTGAGTATTACTTTCCACACAAATGAGTAACCTACTCATGTGTGTATGTGTGTGTGTGACAACGTAAATATAATTTAAACTTGACTTGCTTTGGTCCTTGGTAGGTACTTGTTAAGGCAATTGAAGCCTCAAAGGTTGTTGGGAGACCTGGCGCTTCGTGCTAGGGCAGGTAAATTCTGTCAGGCAATTCACATGAAATGATAAGGGAAGCCGCTCACCTTGACCAGATCCGAAGACAGCATCACCATGTGAAGAGGAACCGCCACCACGTGCCGAGGGCGTGGTCGGTCAACGTCCAAGGAGGAATCTCAGTTTCTTCAGTTTTTTAATAGTAATCGAAAGTTCATAAATACATCGTAACAAATAAGAAAACAATCTATAAGGAGCCCGAACACACTCCAAAAATACCGCCGTAATAATCAGACGACACTGATGCGTCCGCGCCGTATGGGAGCCCGATTTGAACAGAAAAACGCACAGTCATGACTGACTATGCAGAGGTGCCGAAAACTACCCTCTTCTTTTCGGGCGGATCGCAGGTCGCCGATGTTGCAACTACCCACTTATAAAAACATATGAATTGCCCGAACAGTACTAGTCTGTCTAATGCTAGAGTTATTAGTTATTATCTTAACTTATCCTAGTGTAATTTAAAATCCGGTGACGTAAAGAGAGAGCAACAAGCGAGCCGAAATGTTATTCCCACAGCGCAGAAGAAGGTTAAATCATAAGCATGGTTGCTTGTGTGCATGCTACTTACACGATCCATGCATGCTGACTGCATGTAGTATGAGTGACGCATGAATGCTGCTTCCATGCTTTCCTGTATGCTTGCTTGCATGTTTGCTTGTGTGCGTGCTGTCTTCATGATGACATGATGCATGTGTACTGTATATGTGCATGCATGCGGCCTACATTTAAAAAAAATGAAAATAATTAGGAACGAATAAAGAGCATCATATTTCAACAAACAGTTTTATTGTTAAATTGATAGTTAATGAAATCTAGATTCGATGTTAGCTGTTCAGCTGTTGTTTGGTAACAGAACCAAATTTGTTTGATGGAATGCTTTAAATCCGTATAATGTGAAATAAAAAATACGTATATTAAAAATTGAGTTTTTTAATGTGATATAAATTAGATACGATTAAGAAGATGTTAATAATATTATTAAGTTTATTTTTTGACATTTGTATTGTAATTTGTTTTAGTAATTGTATTTTATCTAAGGTATAAAATAATTCAAACACGATTGTTATTGAATAAATTCATTCAGAAATTCATTTCTTTCTACTAAATGCAGCAGAATTAAAGTTATAATTTTAGCCACCTTCACGACGTCAGCTTTGAAAAGAACAGCTAATGTAGTGGGTCTCTTACATAAAAGTTGCTTGCGCAGAGTCGATAACTGTAAATAATAATGTCAGATCCATGTATTAATTTTCGTGTAATCGTTACAGTTATTTTTTTACGATAGTTCTTATGAACAGTTGCTATGGCACGATAGTTCATAAAAAGTATTTTTAATGGAACATGTTGTTAGGTAATGACAGTATAACACGTTTAACTTTTTTTTCATTGCGACTTTGTAGTCGCTTCAATAAAGTTGGTGTGCGTTTCATATGACAAGGTGTCAGACTTTACTGCGACTGCGAGATAACGACGAATAAGGGTGAAATAAGATACAATACAAGAGTCTAGCGAGTCTTTGTTACAAAAAAAAGTCAAGACTGTATTGGCACTTGATATTTCAAATGAAATTTTTCCTCTGGGACGTTATTTTTCCCAGACAATTTGTCAGTTCAAACGCAAATACGACCGTGAAGTTACGAGTATGTTACAAAATACCGCGTACCGTTTACCCGTTCGGTGATAAATACACTAAGCCCTTTGCTGTGCACTAAGGGCTCGTTTAAAGAGATGCGGGGCGTAGTGCGATGCGTGGTGCAGACCGTGAGTAATAACGTAGTTCGCTGCGGTCGGCAGTAGGCTTGCGGTGCTCGGGGCGGTGGCGGCGGCTGCACGTGCTCTGCCGCGACGCTACACGCGCCGCGCAACACTCCACGTCTTCCTGAACAAACCTTTATTCCTCGTTGAAAGAAACGCAGTGCCAGCAGTGGCCGCGGCGGTATCTCAGAATGTTATTTGTATATACAATACTGCGTGCACTTTGCATCGATAATCACGTCAATGTGTGAACATTCTCATATAAAACTATGGGTTTGAACTTACCACTTAACGCTCCTCGAAATGCCGTGTTTCTCCATAAACGGGGCGTATTTAATTGCTGAGCAGCTTGTGGTTTAGTTTATAAGTGCGCTTGTGAACATCTTTTATACAAAGACCTTAAGACAAAACCACTGTTGGCAACATAAAAAATAATCAAAGTAAATATTTTTTGCTAATGGAAATGTTTGTTCTCCTTTTTATCTCTTGCAATGTATTTGCTAAAGTAAGAATGTGTGCTCCGTAAATTAATTGTTATAATGCAATCAACTAGCGCCTATTCATTTAATATTTAGACAGCAATATTCAAGACGCTATACTATCACGTAGGTACTAGTATTTTCTTTTACGCATACCTATATGCTACCAGTGAATTCTCTTTGTGTTAGAATATACAATATGTATGATTACTCCAATAAGTAAAAGAAAGTGTGCAAACATACTCGAATAAAGCCTTTATCTAAAGTGCTCTCCCTAAATTACGTTTTGCAGGGTTCTGTAGTCAAATTTAATAGTTAAGTTCAATAAAGTTTTAATTTATCATTATAACTAGTTTACTCTTGCCAAATTGCTAGGCCGCGCTGTTGTAGAATAGTCGAGAAGGGAATATTTTAGGAGAGTTTTAAAATTGGTATTTGTAACCAAATTAATTCTTTTGGTTAAAATGATGATGATGATGATTAATACTAAATTTGACGGTCACGTAAGGTTTTTTAAAAAAAAACGTCTGGAGAATCTCACCATTATAAATATTTAATCTACAATTAATTAATATATCGCAAATGCTTTCATTAGAGATAAAATGAATAGAAGCTACGTACCGGCAAGTGCAGCGTAGGACGTCCATGCATGAGGAGGACAGATGACCTGGTAAGGTTGCAGGAAGCCGCTGGATGTAGGCCGCTTCCATCACGCCAATCTGGAAGTCATTAAGGGTAGCCTTTGTTCAGCAGTGGACGTCCGATGGCTGAAATTATAATGATAATGAATTGATATTACGTAAAAAGCAGCCTGACATGCTCTTACTGTGCACGTTACTTTTACAGCCAAAGATAGGATACGTCCGTCATTGTGAGAGCTAAGCATTTAACCTCATAAAATCATTGTAGCAATCTTGGCGCTGTAGCCGAAAGCGGCATGGATAATGTTATGACATACTTTTATATTAAATTGTGTAACTCTTTATGTGTTTGGTTGTATTAATAGTGGCACAGGTTTCGTTTAAATAAAGTACAACAAATGGTGACACAAACCAAAGGTTGTCTGGAAGAGATCGCTATTAGCGATAAGACCGCCTAAATTGTACATCTTTCTGTAAAAATCATGTGTATTTTACTTGTATGGTGTGCAATAAAGAGTATCTATCTATCTATCTAACCATGGGGAGGTAGTGGTATGCCCATTTCGTAATTTTAGGCTTAAAAGTTACTGTAAAGAAAACATAAAAAACATCACTACACAATCAATTGTACATTATGCACACGATTTAAACTATGTTACCGTATTATGAAATAAAACATGACAAAATAATACCTTAAATTGGTTGCACGTGGAAGCCCAAAGTGCATGATTTTAAAAGTTCGAGATGCTTATAGGACAAAAATTCGAAGAAAATCCAAAGTACGATAGCCATTTTGGATGGATATTTAAAATTATTATTTTACATACGACGGAACAGTTAAACAAAGTTATACAATTTGTTTAAGGTGAGAGCTAGTTTATTTGTTTGTCCACTCGAATGTTGCAATTAATTTCCTAAACAGTTCGATCAATTCGGATGCGATTTTCTGTAAAGGTGTGTGAGTCATCAGCGATGGTTCTTGTCATGGTATTAACTCGCTAGGGAGCGCGGAGAGCGAATTTTCTGTATTTTTTGCTCGATAGTAGGATTTGATGTGTTGATTATAGACGCGACCGCCGCACAAATCCGTGTGCCACGATAAAAAGAATAAAAACATTAATTTGTAAAAAAATATCTAAAACGTTTTTTAAAAATATGTCAAAGAATGGCAGCCCCCCCCCCCCCCACCCCTACGGATTAGCTTTGGTTACTTACGTCCTTGAAGTCAGAGAGTTTTAGAATCTTCTATAAAGAAGTTTACATTGGGCAAGTGTTTTTTCACATTTTAAATAAGTATATTTTTAATGTGGAGATGTTGTTTTAACTCCAATTTTATTTATAAAAAAAACTTAATAAGCTCTTTTTGTTCGGTTTAAACTAAACAAAATAAACTAAGCCCAAACGTTTGTTTTGAGACGAGAGATAAACCAGCAAATGTCCCGGAGCAGAATTCCGATGCCACTAGATCAATTTGACAGTGTAGTTTGGATTTGACTGGATACGGCTATACACTCCAGCGGATGTTGTTGTGCTGCTACGAATGGTTGTTAAATCAAATTAATTGACGAAACTGCCTACGACGCTACGGGACCCTACTACGACTTTGCTCTAACGCGCTGGCTCGACGTTTTCTATTCCATTCGTAACTATCCAATCTAATCGATTGCGTCAAAAGTAAATTGTATTTTTCGGAGTGCCGCAGTTAATTTGGCGTCAATAAACGTAAGCTCAAAAACGAATTCTTAATTGCATGTGATCGAGTATTTGGCTGACAAAAAGTTAGAGATGCGAGGTTTCATTGTTTACTTGTTGACCGTTTAAAACTCAAAATGCTTTTGCATCTTGAAATAATATATAAATATATTGTTTTAAGTGATTAAAGCTTCTGTTTAAAATTTTGCAAATACTACTGATCAATTTAGGAAAAGTGAAAAACCATGAAAGTAGCCTATACCTACTTAAAGATAATTCTCCAGAAAAATCTCTACGAAACTCTATAATGCTACGAATTCTTTTATAAACTTGTAACTATCAACTCCAATCTAGCCGATTGTCATAGCTAAATTGTATTTGTGTGCCCCCCATCAACTTGTTTCCGACACAAAATACGAAGGACCAAAATGTGAATTTAATTTTACACACGGCCGACTATCAGGCTGACAAGGGGTTGTGAGGCTCCTTTTATTATTCCCTGATTTTTTGGTGACATTTGCCTCATTTGGCGTATACTATTTGACATCCTTTTGAGCTGCGACAATTCCCTCTGATGTTAGACGCCATTATTTCCTGTAGAAAAAAACGAATTAGAGGATAATACTTTCCGTCACTCTTACAAGACTTTTTATTTAATGTCATTGAGTTCCTAGTTGATAAAAAACGTAATTAATTTTCGTATTTTATTTACTGTTGTCGAAATATCAGTGAGAAGAGCCTAACCACACAATAAAAAATGGGTGTTTTCGCGACTCTTAGAAACCGAACGTAGTAACTATTGACTGGACTAAACCAGTCGCCTGGAGACTCGCGTCTCGGGGCACCCGCCGTCACTTCATCGTCAGAAGACCGATCAGCTGTTGTAGACGCTAGCGATTGAGTTCAGAGAGTCGCTGAAACATCTATCTCATCAGTACTTAGTAAAATTTTGTCCAGAAAAAATTACCCACTACATGTCAAATAATACAGTTTTATGAAAATAAAAAGGACTATCGATGCTAAAGTTGCGTTTTAAAACATGTGCGTTCCTAGTGCTTCGACAGGACAGGCATGTCCAAAGTAATTGTTACTATAAAAATATTGAATATTGTAGAATTGAATAGTTTCATAATTTGAACTATGAACTAGTTGGCTATGAACAACATAAATTTTTAAATTAATTAAATATATAACTTTAGTGATATTCTTTATCTACGAATATTATGAGAGAAGTTTTCAGAAATGTATACCTTTTCTATAAGTACTTTTCTTGTATTTAAGTGCACACTGACTAACATACTATTCATATAAATAATATACGTGGATAACTGTTATTGGCTTTCCGTAGAGTTAAGATATTTTATGTAAAATGAAATCTGTAAGCTGTTGTTATCCCTAATAAATAAAAATTAAATAAAAATAAAATAATTTATTTTATTGATTAAAGTCGCAAAATAGCCGATCTATAGGACGCTAAAAGTATCAAGTCTAGTCACACTATCCGCTGTGGCATCTGTCTCGGTACTGTAACTTCATTGTACGGATATTAAGACCAAAAATTTTCTTTGCTTTGAAGAATAGTACTTGTAAGAAAAGTACGTTCTATAAAACTGACACCAAACACGCAGGCTGAATTTGGCACCTGGTGCTACTACATTAGTCTATTCATGATTTCGGAATTCACTTTTATCGTGTGTGGGATAAGGGTGAAAATAGAATGATATTATTATTCCGAGCAGCGTTGCTATCTTTGTTATTGTGTAAAACTCAAACGCCGAAGTTTCAAGTGTATTGAAACTCGCCCTTTGTGCTCGACGGCTCATGGAGGCAGGTGAAAACAACTTTTCAATTCTCTAAGAGGAATTCATCTGCGATCGACTCCACAATATAAGAGTAAATAAAACAAAGTGTATACGAGCTTTGGTGTGAATTACAATGGAAACGCGAAAATGTAATGGTTTTATTATGTTTTTACTCAAGCATATTACTCGTATGTTAAAGTTAATTTTATTCTATAGTCATTTAGACATAGACGACCTCCGTAGTCGAGAGGCGAGCATACTAGACTTGGTGTCGCTATCTCTGAGGTCCCGGGTTCGATTCCCGGTCGGTCAATGTGGTACCGTCGTTGTTTCTGATTTCTGTAATACAAATGCTTAAGCTACTTATCATAGGTATGTATGTACTGTTCGGGGTGAGCCGAAACAAATATGATAAATGATAAAACTGGTTATGATAAAACTGACTTATATTTGGAGAATAAAAACTTGGTACAAAATGAACTTATGTTAAAATGAGTGAGTACGCGCGGCGCTCTTGATGGCTAAATGCGAACTGATTTGTTAGAGTGAAATATTAATTATTGGTAAATGAGGTCAAAGTGTAAAATGATGATTTTACTAAAATGTACGTTGCTTGCTCGTACATATTGCCGGGCGAGAGAAAGTGAGGCTGTTAGTAGAAATGTTGATAAGCATGACCTTATCTAATAACAAGGTGATAGAACAATATTTTTAAAACTAACATGCAATGAATCATATTTATTAGTACCCAAATGATTTACAAGGTGATGTCAACAATTCATTTAACCTCTAATCACTTGAGTCTGGAATTGTAAACACAGAACGAAGCACAGGCGTTGTGCTTTTATTTTGCTTTAACACACGCGCACTTTCTTTCGGAAACTCACTTAGTTCAGTTACACTACACTGCACTGCACTAGTATGGGCGGGAGGCTGTGGAGCTGCGGCCGCCGCTGCTGCGGGCGCGTGCTTGCAGCGCCACCACGCGAGGGCTGCGACGCCCCCCACCACTACCGCGAACAGGACATATATTGCCACATAATGATGGACATCATGATAGGAAACGCTTTCTGATATGGGTTCACTGCGTTTCATGAGGTCTAACTGCTGTCTGATCTCCTGTAGTTGAAGATCATGGGTCACTTTATCAGATTCATTGTTGGATATAAGTTGATTTGGTAGAGATATATTGAAAATACGGTTTATAGGCGAGATCTCTGGTGCTTGTATTTTGGAGCTGATACTCATTTTGCTTGTCTCTTGCTTATGTGAGTATACAAAGAAGTCAGCTGACTTAATAATGCAACCTTGATCGACATTAAATAGGCCAGCGGCGGTCAATTGCACTACGGTAACTTGATCTTCGCATAGCAACTTCAGCTGACACCGATCGCAACAATAATAAAAATATGTATTTATTTTCTGTAATTCCGTCCATTTGTTGAAACAAGGACTGCTAATTGTTAGGCAGTTTCTTGAATTCGGCAATCTCTTACACAGGCTATGATCATCTTGAATGTGATAGATAGGCTTTTTAAGATGACATAGAATTATTACAGAATTTCGATTTAAACATGAGTCGAAATCTTTTTCGGAAAGGGGCACGAACGCATCTTTCTTGAGGCTTATAGCAACATACTCAGCTATTGGAATTATAGATTTTTGATTAAGGTTGTCTGCTAAATGAGGTATCGGTATGGGTCTTATAACTTCGTACATGTCTCGACTGATAAGCGGGATCTTGATCTCGAATATGATGTAACTATATGACACTCGAGTCCGCACTTGTAACAAACTGTAAATGTTCGAAAAGTCATAATTATCTACTGGTAGAGATAATTCTTTTGGGAGTTGACCTGCTATAATATTTAGCTCTTGTCTAATCTGGTCTGGTGTTAACAGGTGGAAATTAAACTTGCCATTGTATATATTTGTTATCGTTTCTAGTAACGTCTGTTGGATATTTTTAAGGTTGTTTAAGAGATTGTTGGCCATCATGGCCGTGCCAAGAAAATCAGTAACGAGAGAAATGTTTTGAAATGCAATATTTGCTTGATTTATTGCATTTTCTAACTGGAGAATTCGTTTATTTATGATTTTGTGGTGTTTATCCATGATGCCTTCAGTGCGTTTTAATAGGTTAAATTCCGCCTCAACGACAGAAGTCTGATTTTTCCACAAAGAAGCTAAATGCTTCTGATTCTCCTTGATGAGATTGATATCTTGCTCATACTTCTCGGCGAAGCGTTCATCTAAAACGCCGAAAAGGCTATTTGCAATATACCCGACGCCGTCTATGAGACCGCGGCGGCGGCGCGAGCGCGTATCTGATTTCTGCATATTATTAATGCATATTAAAATGTTATTATAATATTGCAGTTCCGCGAACTCGTGCTGCACTTGAGACATAATTTCGCGGCAATGTGATTGTTGTTTTATATTCGAGCACAGGTGGTTGAGATACTGTATGTATTTACTTAGTGTCGTGTTACCGTCTTGATAAGGACGGGTGTCGTAGTAGACAACTAGGCGCCAGTCATCTCGAATTAAATGCATGTTTGTAATGCTATCGAAGTAAAGGCTATTGTTTTGTAATGGTGTCATGTTATATGAACATTGTGCTGGAGATATAATTGTCATAAAAAATAATAATAATGCTGTAGCTAGCGATAATAAGTTGTGTCTGTTGTTATAGAACAATACACTTGACTTTGAATCAGATGATTTATTTTCTTTATTAGTTGGAATTTGATTATCTGTTTTTTGATCTTCCTGACGCTGCATGAGACCATTCTTGGTTTTGAGCGTAACGACCCTGACGTAACCATCGCTCCCGGGGTGAAGCTGCACAACGCGCCCTAAAGCCCCTTTCCCCGGAGGAAGATTGTCGTCTCTTATCACTACAACATCGTTCTCTTTAATGTTACGTTGTGGCTTTCTCCATTACTTCTGGCTGCTAGTAGAGTAAGATACTCGTTAGACCATCGATCCCAGACATCTTTGTATATTTTTTGGCTCAGGTGCCATCTTGTTCTCATATCTGTTTCTGTTTCATATATGGTCAATATAGGGCCACTTGCCAGAAAGTGTGCCGGTGTAAGGGCGTCTAAGTCATTTGGATCTTCTGTTAAAGGGCATAGCGGCCTTGAATTGAGACATCCCTCTAATTGACTCATAATGGTGCTATACTCTTCAAATGTGAGCGTCTGTTCACCTATTACTCGTTTAAGGTGGTATTTTAAGCTTTTGACACTACTTTCCCACAGGCCTCCGGCGGAAGGGTTTGAAGGAGCATTATAATGCCATTCAATGCCCATACTTATCACTTCTGGTAGAAAATCTTGATTAATTGTGGAACATAATGTTTCATACTCTTTTTGTTGGCGCCTATAAAGTTTCGGCCTTGATCGCTATAAATGTGACCAGGCACACCTCTTCTCGCGGCCATTCGACGCAGAGCTGATAGAAATGCTGATGCTGTAAGATCCGAAACTAGCTCCAGATGAACAGTTTTAGTGGCCATGCATACAAACACGGCGACATATCCTTTTGTGGTCTTGATACCACGGCCCTTGTTGGCTTTAATTAGAATATGGCCGGTGTAGTCCACCCCCGTGTGATAAAAGGCTCGAGATGGATTGCATCGGGATGGCGGTAGGTCTCCCATTAATTGATTTCGCTGATCTGGATTATGTTTCTTACATTTTACGCATAGGCGAATTCGTTTTTTGGCCGCTCTGATCCCACCTATAAGCCAATATTTACGCCTAAGGAATGCTGTAGTTAAGCGCGGTCCACCATGGTATGTGAGCTCATGGCCTTCATCGATTAACAAATCCGCTAATCTTGTATTGCTCGGGATGATGATGGGATGTTTTGTTTCCTGATCTATATTGGCATGTCTTAGCCTGCCACCAACTCGTAAAACTCCATTATCGTCCAGCATAGGATTAAATTCGAGTAGTTTGCTCTTGTTGTTGATGCTCTTTTTTGTTTTTAGGCAGTTTATCTCATCTGCAAACTCTTCTCGTTGAGTTTCTTTTATTATGATTTCTCTTGATTTGCGCATCTCTTCACACGATAAATGATGTTCTTTCTTGTTTCGATTTATAAATCTCATGACCCATCCTAATATCTTGATAGATTTGCTAAGAGAACTGTTTTTTAATAGTAAATCCTTGATGATGCTGTTATCTATTGTTAACTGTGCGACATTTACTATTTTTCTTCTTTTCAGTTCTTCATCAGTAGTGTACTGAGTTGGGTTTTTCTCAGCCGTTGGTTGGTATTTGGACAGCCATTCGGGGCCTTGCCACCAAAGCATATGGTCTTTCAATTGCGTTGGTGTGATACCTCTACTAGCGCAGTCCGCGGGGTTGTCCTTTGATTTGACGTAATGCCAGCAGTCCGACGGCATAGTGGCCGTTGATTGTTTCACTCGATTGGCCACGAATGGTTTCCATCGGTCAGTGTCACCGTGGAGCCATCCCAAAACTGCCATCGAGTCTACCCAGCCGTAGATCTTGATATCATAGCTGTTGAGACATGACTTGACTTTGTCCATCAATTTTGATAGTAACACTGCCCCACTCAGTTCGAGACGAGGCAGTGATATAATCTTGCTTACAGGAACAAGTTTGGATTTCCCAGCTACTAGTGTTATTGATTGTCTGATTTCTTGATTGATTCGACAATATATGACACAAGCATAGGCCTTGGTGCTTGCATCACAGAACCCATGTAGTTCAATACAGTCTTGTTTTATTGTTCCTAGCCATCGGGGCACTTGATAGTCACCGATAACATCTATATCGACCTTGATCTTAATCCATTCCTCGCACATGTCCTGTGGCACCTGCTCGTCCCATTGAATATTGGTTTTTCAGATATCTTGAAAAAGGATTTTTAATTTAGTGGTGATAGGAGCAAGCCAGCCTAACGGATCGAAGAGTTTGGAAATGTCGGATAAAAGTGCCCTTTTTGTGGGTCGTGTTGTTTTCAACCGACTTCAAAAAAGGAGGAGGTTCTTAATTCGTCGGTATCTTTTTTTTTTTAATTTTTTTTTTTTTATGTATGTTCAGCGATCATTCGTTACTGCGTTGACCGATTTCGATAATTATTTTTTTGTTTGAAAGGTAATACTTTCAGAATGGTCCCATATAAATTTGGTTAAATTCTGATGATGGGATCTATAAGAAAATCATCAAACATTGCATAAACTCCGTACCACGCCAACTGATTTTAGTATCTATCTTACCTATATCTCTGCCAAATGTAGACCGATTTTGATGATTTTTTTTTTAATGAATAGCTTATACTTCAAAGATACTATAATGAAACATTTTTGGAAAAAATTTCACCCCTAAGGGTGGAAAAATAGGAAATGAAATCGGTGTTCAGCAGTTAAATTATGTTTGCACTCGTAAGATTTGTTTTGATTAGGATTTATCACGAAAATGGATGAAATAAGTTAATTTTATTAAAAAAATAAAAACCGACTTCAAAAAACTAAAACGCTAAAAATAATCTTAACACTTAAGTACCTAATCAGTTACTTTTGGAGTCGGTGCCAGTCAATGAGAGACCAATGTTTTTGTTTGCACCGACTCCAAAAGTAACTGATTAGGTACTTAAATGTTAAGATTATTTTTAGCGTTTTAGTTTTTTGAAGTCGGTTTTTATTTTTTTTATAAAATTAACTTATGCTATCTATTTTTAATTGAAAGGTGAAGTAATCAGATTTGGAATTCCATCCGAGCCCTAACGTCTCTGTTGACTCCGCTTGTTTGAAGTCGAAAATATCTTGATTATTTTCTTCAACGTTGATGCCATTTAGTAACTTGGGTACATTAGTTTTCCACTTTCTTAGATTAAATCCACCTGATTCCAAAAGATTGATCATGTCTTCTTTAAGTTTTTTAGCGGATTCTATGGAATGTTCTCCGTATATAAGGTCGTCCATATAAAAGCACTCTTCAAGGACACTGGGCGCTGAACTGTCTTGATAGTTCACCTTCTCATCACTAGCTAGCTGCTTGAGAGTCATCATAGCTAGGAAGGGGGCCGCCTTTGTGCCGTACGTAACTGTTGCTAACTGATAAACTTTTAATTTTTGTGACTGATGATTTCTCCATATAATCTTTTGTAACTGTTGATCTTGATCGTGAAGCCATATTTGCCTAAACATTTTTTCTATGTCGGCTGTAAAGGCGAATCTGTATTGTCTCCACTTGATTATGAGACTTTGCAAATCTTGTTGTAGATTGGGACCTCGACACATTACGTCACTTAAACTGTGGCGACTTAATGTTTTGGCTGACGCGTTAAAAACTACACGAAGTTTTGAAGTCGAGGAATCTAGTCGCGTGACGCAATGGTGAGGTAAATAACATTCGAGTGTCGAATCGCTGACAACGATTGCAGGTTTCATATGTCCAAGAGCTAAATAATCGTTAATAAATAACTTATAGTCTTGCGCAATGTCCGCTTGTTTATTGAGTTTTTGTTCTAACGAGTAAAATTGACCGATTGCTTTATGCTTTGATTCACCCAAATTTTCTTGATAATTTGGTTTCAATGGCAATCTGACACTACTATCTACCGTCTTCTTGCCTGGTTGTAGTCGCCTGATAATATTCAATGCACCGCTGGTCTTCTAATGATACGTCATATGGCTCTGAAATATCTTCAATCTCCCAAAATCTCTGTATGTTATCGAGATTGTGATTACACAATCTCGATTATTAATGTATTAACGACATTACATTTAAATGTTTTTATGTTACCACTTAATATCCAGCCCAACTGTGTTTGCTGGGCGGTTGGTAACGTTGAATTTACTCGGCATATACCGTCTAGTAAAATAATAGAATATATGTCAGCGCCTAGCAGGATATCTACGGGACGACTAACATAAAATTCAGGATCTGCTAACTTGATGTTATCGAGGTATGACCAATCTGGTTTAGAAAAGGAAGAACTTGGTAAATGTTTAATTAGGTTTTTCATGATTAATACGTCGGTCTCAAATGTGAAGTCACTGGTGACCGACATACATTTAACATTCAGCATCCCCTTGCAATGCAACTGCAACTGCTCTCTTTATCGCCGACACCTGATACTACCCCCATGCATCTTTTCCTTGGTAATCGTAATAAATGGGCAGCATGTTCAGTGATCAAGGAAACTTGAGAACCCTGATCTAGAAGAGCCCGCATTGTGTGGTATGAACCATCCGCTGATTGTATCTTGATAATAGCGGTTGGTAACAATATTTCGATAGGTTCATTCGACAGAGACACGTGTGAACTACTTTTGACTTGTTTTCCTGAGTTGACATTTGCGCTAGCCACCGCCGTTTCCGTTGTCACATTGCCCGATTGCGTAAATGCCTCGTGCAATAAACTATTATGATCTTTATTGCATTCACGGCAACGATGATTTGATAGACATGCTTTACCTGGATGATTGTTAAGGCAATTACGACACAGATTTAATTTGGTGATGATCTTACGCTTATCAAAGGATGTCATTTCTAAGAAGTTTTGGCAAAAGTATATTCCATGGTCATCACTTTTGCATAGCGAACACTTGTATCTCGCTGTTGCCAATCCTACCTTGTTGTTAGGCTGTTGTGCAATCACGCTTGAAGACAATGCATTTTTATTGAAAGTGGGTTTATTAAATTGGCTGTTATATTTAAAATGACCTTGATTTGAAATGCCTTGATTTTTGGGTGTAGGGTTGTCTTGTTTCCTACGAGATGATGATTCTAGAGTTGTAAACTTTGTCTCCAAAAAATCTAGAAACCCTTTCAATACTGGTAGTTCTCTCGGCTGCTTTACAGATTCGATGTAGTCGCTAAATGACTCCGAGTCTAATTTTTGCGACAGAATGTGCACAATCAAAGGGTCCCATGAACTGATATCGACACCTAAGTTCTTGATGGCATTGAGACATTCTATAGTCGTGTCATGCATACGCTTGATATTATTTAATGATTGTTGTTGCACTGCCGGGAGATTAAGCATTAGGCTAATTTGTGAAGTAAATAATAGCTTTTTGTTGTTGTACCTTTGGTTCAAAATTTCCCAACAGGTGGTGTAGTTGTCGGATGCTCACAGATAGATGGTGAATTAACCTTTCAGCTTCGCCCCTGACCTTGGTTTTAAGATATTGCATCTTTTGAGCATTTGACATCGACGGGTTGCTATGTATAACTTCAGTGAATAGATCCTTGAATGAAATCCAGCTGTTATAGTTGCCACTAAATGTAGGTATATCCGTCTGTGGCGTAGCTTTCTCCCTATACGCCAAAGACCACATTTTCTTGTTTACCTCTTTCTTGATTCTGGTATACTCCCTTTCATAACTTGAAAACGCCTCTTCGTACTTCTTGTTAGACTCGTCCAGCTCGCTGTCCAGCTCCCAGTGTAGCGCGTCGATGGTCGCCCAACGCGCCTGGAGAGTACGCAATGCGTCGTCGAATTCCCATTTTTCTGACAAGGAATCTACGTCCATGTTTGTTGCGCATCGATGGAAGGCCTTGAAGTTGCTTTGTTGTTTTTTGAGCATATCATCTGTTTTGCTCGCCGTTGCTCTTGATGCCAACGGTGGTTGTTGATAATCGGTTGCCTTGCCGATTGGGGTTGGTTTAAAGGTTGCCGCCTTTAGTACCGGAGTGCTTGGCCTTTCACTGGTTGAAGGCTGTTTATAATCTAATATACTCGCCCTAATCGAACCGTATCTCTCTTTTACTCTTTCATAATCGTTGTTTTCGAAATAAGGTGAATCTTTACCGAACTCTGATAACCTAGAATGATTATGTTCAAATTCGACCCAATATTTGTCTAGCAATTCTACGCGACGCTGCAAATATTCTGGAGTCTTTCTGTCTGAACTGTCTTTCTTGAAGTTGGTCCAGACCTGCTCAATAGCTACGGCCAGTTGTTGTTGAGTAGCCATAATGTCGTCAATAGAAGACATGGTTATGGATAAGAAAAAGGACTGATCTTACTTGATACTGATTTGCCGATGCTAATGCGGCTGATGCTGAAGTGAAGGTCTTGATGCTCCAACTGAGGTTGTTGCTGATAGTGGATGCAAGGGTCTGCGAGTGGACGCGCCCTCAGCACCTGTTGTCTCCTGATGACCCAAAACCTTGGTGTTTCGGGACTAGGCGTGCCTTCTGATGGCACACCTTCTGATTAGGTGAGGTGTCACAATGCCTTGATTGCACAGCAACACTGTCACTGACTTGATGTACACTATGCCACGTGCACTTTTCCTTCCGATAGGTTCAGCGGAACCAATGACACGAATACAGGTCACTGTCAGTCCAAAACGCGTGGAGGTCCCGCCTTTTACGGAAGACTCGAAGGACCAATGTTCGGGGTGAGCCGAAACAAATATGATAAATGATAAAACTGGTTATGATAAAACTGACTTATATTTGGAGAATAAAAACTTGGTACAAAATGAACTTATGTTAAAATGAGTGAGTACGCGTGGCGCTCTTGATGGCTAAATGCGAACTGATTTGTTAGAGTGAAATATTAATTATTGGTAAATGAGGTCAAAGTGTAAAATGATGATTTTACTAAAATGTACGTTGCTTGCTCGTACATGTACGTATGTGATGTTGTCCATTTTTATGTTTATTTTTTTTTATTTAAGCATCCAGGTGAGCAACAGTGCCCAGAGTTTTAAATTCAGTGGTCGTTGACTTCGAAAAACTGACTTTAGCACGTACCATTAACGCTGAACAGTTTTCAAACAGTATGTTTTACGTACATTTATTTTAAAATAACAAAGCAAAAACAGAATAAATAATATTAATTCAAGTAATCCGTGTGGTATGTTCGTGTACTGTTGAGACGTAGTTGATATGGTACAGTCAACTGGATAATAACGTAGTACAATTATCGAAATTTCTCAACAGATTTAAAACTTAAAGTCATATGATTAGAGTTTAGGGAACTCTATTTTTTATTATATTATAATATAAATATAATATAAATATAAAATATTATAATAGGTTAATGAGCCGCTGACTTTAAAGATGAAAAATAAATCTACGAACATAATTCTGTTTTAAAAAGTACTTCTACCCAATTTCATCGAATAAACCTTATCTTTGTTGAAGACAGCAATTAGGATGGAATCTTATTTGGAATATATTATAATACTCTTTACTGCAGACTTGGAGAGTATGTACTTATATAAATTTTATTTTCACCTATAAGAAGATTACGCGTGCTTACGATGAAATGTATTGGCATTTTAAGACGGGCTTATTGCATCTCTTGGGTCGTGTATTGCCTTATAAAAATTGGAATTTATTTACAAATATGTATCACATTTTTATTACGTCAATGTGTAGTCTAAAGAGTATTGGAAAGTTTTAATATTATTAGTAATGCTCGTGATTTTGATCACTTAGTTTTTTATCATAGAAATACTTTTTACAGAAATTAGTCACGTCTTACGACACGCCTCCTGCTGGAGGTAAAAAATTAACAAGTACGAGTCGGTCTGGCCCACCGACGGTTCCGTACAAATTTGTAGGTAGGTACATTTAATTTTGTTAATTGGTCAGAAATCGATTTTTACAGTTTAATTTACTAATTAATTACGAATGTATAAATTTTAAGATTTTTCCATATACTAACAGTCATCATCATCATCTATACGGTTAATCCCGGTTGCGTCCAAAGCCATTGCTTTGGAGCCCAGGGTCCGCTTTCTTTAATTTGCTTCTCCACTTCGCGCGGTCTGTGGAGTGACGCTCACACTAGTTGTGAGATCATTGGCACGCATGTCAGCCCTCACAACGTCAAGCCAGCATTTCTTGGGTCTACCCCTTTTGCCAGGACCTGGCGGTGGCGGCATGGCCAGACATTTGTTTCCTACGTAGCTTGCCGGTTTCCGCAAAACATGGCCGTACCAGCGTAGGCGACTCTCCTGCAGTTTGTCTGCAATATCACGGACACGAAGGCTACCGCGGATATACTAACAGTATAATATGATATTACTTGCCAAATTTCATAGTTGTGGGTCAATAGAAAGTACGTACCCCATAAATTTTGATTCCCTTGAGAATGTATGATTTTGGCTGTATCTATTTTTTCGTTAACTTCTAAAAACTGTAGACTGGAGTAGGATATGGTTTCAATTTCAACTCGATACCTCTACGCCTTCCTGAGATAAAGGGCATTGACAGACATACGGGCAAACAGACAGACGGACAAGATAATCCTATAAGGGTTCTTAAAACGTTAAAATGAGTTCACATAATGTCAAAGATATTGGGTAACATAGATACAAAAATCTGTTGTCGTTGTGTGGAGTTCATGCAATGGTATGGACGAACTATTTACATATCTACAAGTGTGTTCGGAACCCTCGGGGCACAAGTACGACCCGCACTTGGTCGGTTTTTTTGTTAGTAATATAAACTGCTGTTGACTGTACTTTTAAAATATCCAATACCGTTAAGTATATAAAATACAGATGTGAGATTGTGAAAACCCAATGCATGTTTACAAGAAAATCGTGCGAAAAAGAGAAAGAGCAATAAGGAAGTTAATTATAAACGACAGAACATCGTGATTACCGGTGCAATTATTAGTAGAATAGAAGAAGCAAAATTTATCCTGAAACATCTCCGCGAGTAATAGGTAGATTGCGATCTTCTTGTTCACTTGCCTTCGTAATCCTAATTAACCATTAAACTGTTTTCTTATCGCAGGCTCGAAGGAAACCGGTGGAAGGAAAGGAGTGTAAGCTTCAATGTGTATTGTTAGGATGTCAGGAAGGATTCTTAAATTAAAATAAATGTTCTCACTTCCGTCCATTATCGCACTGGCTGGTTAATTTTCTTGTAAATATTTAAGAATTGCTTTTAGCTTAAATAGATGAACATGCTTTAAATAACTCAGTTTTAGCAGATGTGGATTTCATTTTTTTTTAATGTCATCATTCGCTTTTGATAATGCATTTTTTATTGAAAAAAAACTTTTAACTCAATAAGTTTTTGAGAACTTGCGAAAAATTACCCTTAAATATGCCTAGTTCAATAAAAAAATTATTTTCGGTTCCTTTTCATGCCCAGGGAGGGCATTAAAAAGAACCGAAAAAAAAACACTCAGTGCTAAATCCAATTCAATAAAAATATTTTAAATAAATTTCATGTAACTCGAACAAACATACGTAAAGACAAAAAAAAACAGCAATGGGGTTTCAGTTTGGCCCTATAAAAGTGAAAGTTAATCATATTTAAAAAACTTGATATTTTCATAAATTTTACGTGTTGAAAGTTGAAATTTGGCCGAAGAATTTTCACATTTTGAGGTTTATATATGTCAAGTTGTTGACCGTACGTAAAGAATAAGAATAAGAATCCATCAAATTACCTAATATTGTAGTGTGAGTAAAAGTTATTACCTAATCCGATACTCGAAAATAAAGTTAGATAGAGTTCGCCTCAAAGGGGGAACGGTAACAGATCGTGACACTATTTTGCGGAGAAAAAAAATCTCCACGGACGTAACTCTGCCTCCGGATCGGAACAACTTCTTTAACTATTTATGAGCCTTAAAAGTCGTCCGATAACGCTGAAATCCGAACAAAGTGGCTCTTATCTAGTTCGCCCTTTGTGACTTGTGTCGCTTATAGGTTCTGCCCTTAATACGATTATGAGTGGAGATATAAGCCCTTTGTATTCCCCTTCTGACTCGGGATGCTAATTCTTTGAGATTCATGATCTTGCAACTGGAAGTTTGATAACGTGATAACATCGTGCCTTAATTGGAGTTAATAAATGCGATTAAGTCAACCAGTCCCAGCTACGAGCTCAATCTCGGAGTTTCGATAAGTAAGTTAAAAGTGTGTGCTTATCTTTACTTGGCAAAGAGAAAAACGTTACGTAAAGCAGTTTAAAAAAGTTTTGTTGCTATCTTGCAAATGCAACAGTAAGAGTTATACAGGAAAAATCCTTTATTTAAAATATAATTTTCAACCGACTTCAAAAAACGAGGAGGTTCTCAATTCGACTGTATGTTTTTTTTTTTTTTTTTTTTTTTGTATATTTGTTACGCGATTACTCCGCCAATTATGAATTGATTTTAATGATTCTTTTTTTGTTTGGTAGATCATACTTCAGAGGTGGTCCCATATAAATTTTATCGAAATTGATTTAGAACTTTTTGAGAAAATCAACAAATATATACCCAGATAGTATTTTGGTTGTGGTTCTTGTTACCTATCTTCGTCAAATATGAGCCGATTTTGCTGATTTTTGTTTTATTGAATAGCTTATACTTCAAAAACAATATGCTAAAAGTTTACAAAATAAAAATCACCCCTAAGGGTAGGAAAATAGGGGATGAAATCGGTGTTCAGCAGTTAGATTAGGATTTATCACTAAAAATTAATGAAATAAGTAAATTTTATTAAATAAAATAAAACAGACTTCAAAACACTAAAATGCTTAAAATAATCCTAACACTTAAGTACCTAATCAGTTACTTTTGGAGTCGGTGCAAACAAAAACATTGAATCTCTCATCGGCTGGCACCGACTCCAAAAGTAACAGATTAGGTACTTAAGTGTTAGGATTATTTTAAGCATTTTAGTGTTTTGAAGTCTGTTTTATTTTATTTAATTGAATTTTAAACTAGTTTTAGAAAGTGCATAATTAATAATAATTATTTAATTAATCTTTTATCTAGCCGCAAAACTAAGCATATACTCAAAGCAACTAGACAACATAGGTATTTACGTACATCCATGACTAACAATGTCAATAATACTGACTAAAGCATGAGATATGGCATAAAAAATCCATTCAACATAATTATTTCTCTAGCCTAGGTTGTATACAACCAAATATTCCCGTGAAAGTATTAAATTTATAGTAGAACAGGAAAATACTTTCATATTTAAAACGCCTGTCGGCCCCACAAAGGAGTTACCTCGCTTCTTGGCTGCTGTAGGATGAAACTACCATTATCCGAGGGGCTTCGGCTCGAGGCTAAGATAAAGCAGCTTAAATATCTCGAGCAAAAAGACGCGTGCACTTGTACTCGGTGTTGATTCGAATTTATTTTGTGTTGGCTTCATTTACACTACCTATCAGTTTAGTTATGCGCAACATTCTAAATACTTTCTTTCAAAAGAACCTACTCCTTACAATAATTAACACAACAAAAAAAGAATTAGCGAATCGTTTCATCCGTTCACGCGTGATGCGATTTTCATTCATTCTTACATACAGGGTTATTTGTAAAATATCAACAACCTCCTAAGGGCTGATTCTGGAACTCAAATACAACCACCTTTTTCTATGGAACCAACATTGAAATCTAAAAAAAAATTTCACTTCTCCATACAAACTGATGGCAGCTGGTGGCGGCTTAGTATGGGGAAGTGAATTTTTTTTTTGCGATTTCAATGTTGGTCCTATAGAAAAAGTTTTCCTATAGAGCACCAGAATCAGCCCTTAAGAGGTTGTTGATGTTTTACAAATAACCCTGTATATAGATATACTAAGTTTTGCTATTTTTGCGGTATCACGGATCAACTGAAAATCAAACCTCCGTAGCCAAGAGGCGAGCATACCAGACTTGGTGTCGCTATCTCTGAGGTCCCGGTTTCGGTTCCCGGTCGGACAATGTAGAAAAAAAAAATTGTCTCGGGTCTGGGTGTTGTGGTGCCATCGTTGTTTCTGATTTCTGTAACACAAGTGCTTTGGCTACTTACCATAAGATCAAAGGAATATATGTGATGTTGTGCAATTTATTTTATTCTATTAATTTGTAACTAACTAGGTACTCGTATTTACATGCACTCTTACAATATAAAAACATAATACATTTGAAGTCGCTCTGTCAAATGTATCGGTTACGCCCATGGTATATAGTACCCTAACTATATCTTGTCATTGTTGCGCCTTACATCATTTGCTAAGGTCAGTACCCAAAGGCCTGACCATGCGCTCTTAAAACAGTTAATCATTAAATTCGTTTTGTTTTTGACTATGGAGTTTAAACATCACTGCTTAGGTATTGTTTAATGTTAGCTTGAAAATAATGTAAAATAATGTTAAATGTTTGACACCAAAAAAACTGGTTTATTTTAGTTTGCGTTTAGAATTTCTAACTCAGTTATATTAGTAGGTACTTATTATTTAGGCCAAAAAACCTCAGCATCTAAAATATACATTAACAAGACAAAATAACTCACCTACCAGCATTATGAAATGAAGGCTTGATGAAATAATCGTAAAACGCTTATATGGCGGAACCTTCTTATCTTATCACAGTTGAATAAATACTGAAAGGTAGTCATTTATAATATCTGTGTAATAAAACGAATTTTCACGAAGGAATTCGGAAGTCCCTGTCGAATTTCACTGAGCAATTTTCATAATTCTTTGTAATAATATTTCGAGGAGATTGGCTTTATTTAATGCTTATTAAAACAAGGTAGAATCGCGGTTGAGATTTTATCTTTTTTGTTAATTTTATTCCAAAAGTCAGCGTATTAAAACCTTTTAAATTAAGAATATTTTTACTATCACCATAATCTACATGTAACTATAGTACTAATAAATCATCAGGTACGGATTTACTCACAATAAATTATTATACAATGTTGAAATTATAATTTAAATGCAAAAAGGCTATGAAACTACTAATCATAATTTAAAAGATAAAAACGCGTGAAATTAAAAACTGTCCTGCCATAACATGCATTTTTTTTGTTGTAAACATATCATATATTATTGTATTATATATTATATTATATTATTAAAAATAGGCTCAAAATAGTTACCAAGTTTCTTGCGCTGCACCTTCTTGGTGCTAGCCCGCAATATTATTAATATATTAAAAACCGGCAAAGTTTGAGTCAGACTCGCGCACCAAGGGTTCCGTACAAACTTGTAAGTACGTAAACAGTTTGTCCTTAGCTCGAGTTTCGAAGATTTTTACCACTTTTCCAGTTTGATATTTTATTTTTGTGATGTGACTATTAAGTAACGGACGTTGTAGGACTTGCAAGGGATTGCATACCTTAATATTTGATATTAATTTCAACTTAAAACCTCCACGAATTCCTGGTGAAAAGGATCTTCATAGACAGAAAGACGGACAACAAAATGATATAAAAGTTAATTTGTTTCTTATGAGTTAAGGAACCTTAAAAAAATTGGATGTCAAAAATGCTTCATTTAGGCTTACTTGCAGGAATTAATTGATTTTATTATTTTGATCTTGCAAGTCAATAATTTTGTAAGTATTTTTGTTTGATGTGACCAAGAAAGATAGATAATTTGCTAATTTAAAAAGCCATTTTACCTATAGGTACTTTTTATTTTACCTACCACTACAATGTGTTATTTTCAAAAATTGATTTCATCTTTAGTCCGTTTTTCTTTGCTTGTCTAATTTTGTAAGAACGACAAAGTGGTATTTTATTCTACCACTTTGGTCACGTAATTGGTATACACTCAATGTATTAAAATTTAAAGTGCAATTTTTTGTGCTCTATTGGAACAATAAAATAAATAATAAACTTTAAAGTGCAATTTTTTGTTCCAACAGGGCGTCCCCCCTTCTAAAAGCTAAACTGCTGGCTTAAAAAATCTGAAAAAAAATACGGTAATATAGCAATTTCATAAACTATATGATAACTTTATTAGTTTAGCAGTAATATTCGTTAAACTTGGGTGTTGGATAATTTTGTACCAAATACATATACCTATATTTACCATAAATTATATTCAAAATAAAGAAATAATCGTTTTATATTGTAATAACGGGCTACTAGGGAACCCTACACTGCGCGTGGCCCGACACGCACTTAGCCGGTTTTTTTAACGTAAGATAGATACTCTTTACTGTAAAAATAAGTTGCAATTAATGTTTACAGGAAGATTATTATGCATTTAAAATAAAATAGAAACAAAAATAACCTAATTATATTAATCATTTAACACAAGATCATTTTTATTCAACAGTTCGTTGATCTTACACTCTGTTTTTTGTAAAAAAGACAATATGCCAAGATGATGCATAACCACACAATGTTAGACAAGCAAAGAAATCGGACTTTAAAATGGATTGGCTGCATGCCCAGATAAGGAGTTCTGGGAGATGCTCTCGAAACAATCTGTTTTTTGGTCTAATAAAAATGTTAATCCTTATTTTGAGAAGATGTCAATAGGGATAATGACTGAGTAAAGAAAATGAAATTGTATTTAGTCCGCCAGTTAGATTATCAAATAAATTTAAAAAATAAAAATAAGTTCGACTCCAAAATACTAAAAAGCTAAAAATAATATCAACACGTAAGTACCTAATCAGTTACTTTTGGGGTCGGTGCAACGAAAACATTCAAACTCTGATCAGCTTGCACCGACTTCAAAAGTAACGGATTAGGGTACTTACGAGTTGATATTATTTTTAGCTTTTTAGTATTTTGAAGTCGGTTTATTTTTTTTTAGTAAAATTTTCTTATTTCATCTATTTTTAGTGATAAATCCTAATCTAACTACTGAACACCGATTTCCTTCTCTTTTTTCCACCCTTAAGGGTGTTATTTTTTGCGCAAATTTTTACTATAGTATGTTTGAAGTATTAGCTATTCAATAAAAAAAGAATCATCAAAATCGGTTTACATTTGTCGAAGATATTGGGTAACATAGATACAAGAATCACGAACCAAAACATTATCTGGGTATATATTTTGTTATTTTCTCAAAAACTGCTAGAACAATTTTGATAAAATTTATATGGGACCACCTGTTAAGTAGAAGTATGATCTTTAAAATAAAAAAGAGTCATTAAAATCGATTCATAATTGGCGGAGTAATCGCGTAACATACATAACATACCTCCTCCTTTTTTGAAGTCGGTTGAAAATAATGGACATTTAGTTTTCCTTTAGTCAATCAACCAAACAATTACAGAGATAGAGCGCGTCGGGAGTGGGGGCTCGTGACGTTACTTCTAAGTAAAAATTGTACCAAGGCGTGACGTCGTGCGACATTTCAAATCAATATATCTCTGTAATATTTTGATAATGTTAATCATGTTTCTCTGTTGAGGGCCAAAGTCTGCCAATTCCTAGCATGGCTCCCTAAATCGTCACGCCATCGTTTCTTTGGACGTCCTATACGGCGATAGCTATCCATAAATCCATTGAGTGGCGATGTGGGTCCATTTGTCTGGATGCATGCGGCAGATGACCATTCATTTAAAGTAAGCATATGTATGTATTTATTTTTTCATATCACTTTAATGTATATTACAATGATGATACTATATATTTTATTCCTGCTAAATAAAATTGTTGACATAATATTAAGGTCGTATGAATGTTTATCTTGTCAAAACCGTCTTTAGCCTGGCATCTGCTAAAGATATCCAATATATTTTCCGTGTTAAGGATTTACCCAGGTTGACTGGACCCTTATCAAGCAAAAGTCAGTTTCGACGTAAAATAAAATCCTAACGGGGAATTATTTCTGTGTCCATTAGGATAAGCACCAATGTAAGAGGCAACGGATTTATTAAAATTGTGACCGCATATTTTATGTATAGTTTTATCAGTAAGTAAAAATTAAATGTATGTCTCAAAAACAAATGTAGGTACATAAACAGTAAGTATGTATTGTCCGGATTCGCTGGGTTTAATTTAAACAAGCGGGAAGCAATAGCTTGTAAAGCACTGTTCTTCAAAATAGAAAGTCAGACAGAAACACTAACTCTCTCGAGCATAGAGCCCCTTTTATCTCAACACAGTAAGTCACTAGAGCCCTCGCCCTACCTAACAATATGGTAGGAAGGTGGTCTGGACCTGCTGCCAGTCTGACACAGACTCACCAAACTGATCATAGTGATGCCTAAGCAGGGGCGTGCATTGGTTTTAGATGGGGGTAGGCTGTGAGTGAAAATTGAGTAAGTTTGCGTGAAACAGTAGGCGATCTCGCTGCAGCTTAAATTGGTTAAATTACACAGTAACGGTCTAAGTTGCGCGCTTTAGTAAGGAATAAGTACAGGTAGACGACAAAATGGTTACAGAATATTTATTGTTTATTGTTGAATACGTAATTAATAATTATGGTTAGCTGTTCTGTCGGTTTTTAATGAAGGTAGGCTCTGCATAATAGCCTATATGGGATGCACGCCCCTGTGCCTAAGGTAGTCTTAGCCGCAGCGGAGGGAAATAAGAACCAACATTGACGGTTGATAGGTATCTAGATGACGACGACGATGACGACCTCCGTAGCCGAGAGGCGAGCATACCGGACTTTATGTCGCTATCTCTGAGGTCCTGGGTTTAATTCCCGGTCGTTCAATGCAGAAAAATAACTTTTCTATATTGTCTCGGGTCTTGGTGTTGTGGTATCATCGTTATTTCTGATTTCTGTAATACAAATGCTTAAGCTACTTATCATAGGATCAGAGCAATGTTTTAAAAAAAGTAGATGTAGGTCACACTATAAGTTTTGCGTAACTTAAAAAAACAACATGTTATAACCAAAATATGTTTATTGCTTTTCAAAATACTCTACTAATAAACATTTTTTCATGCATCGAATCATTTTTTAAAACAGGAGGACCACAGATCTGAAGGCATGTTTTCTACGTGCTGATTGAACGCTATCACTGCCTCTTCGGAGTTGGTAAAAATGAAACCTCTCATCAAATCTTTGATTTTGGGGAAAATACAGAATCACAGGGTGCTAGGTCGGGGCTATGCGCAGGATGGGTGACGAGTTGTACTTTTTCGGAAGCTAAAAATGACATTGTTTTGTGGGCCGTGTGTGAAGAAGCGTTGTCATGTTGTAGGAGAACGCGGCTTTTGGGTCGTCTTTCGCGAACTTTTTCTAACACCCTAAGTAAACAAATGGTAGATACCACTCGACATTAACACTCTTTTGATCTTCAAGTGGAATTCTACAGATGGGACCCGCAGCTGAGAAAAAAAAACGCGATTATTTTTTTACCAACGTTTCTCGCCTGCCACACTTTTGTTGGCCTGTTCTCATTTTCAAACACCCATTCACAGGATTGCTGTTTTTTTTCGGGTTCAAAACAATAAATCCACGTTTCGTCTCCTGTGACAATGTCATAAACAGCATTAGAATGTCCGTGGTCGTACTTCAGTGGCATCTGTGAGCACCATTCCACGCGAGCCTGCTTCTGCTCCGCTGTCAGTTCATGAGGGATCCAACGACAGCAATGTTTCCGAACTTTCAATTCTTCGTGTAAAATTTTCTGAATTTGGCTCATACCAATCCCCCTTAGTCCTCGAATTGTCTCATAGGTAATCCGCGGGTTTTCTTCAATTAGCCGCTTAACAGTAGCCATATTATTTTCGTTGACGGCAGTTGAAGGCCGCCCTTCACGAAATTCGTCATGTAAAGAAACTCGACCTCTCTCAAATTCAGCAAACCATTGCCTCACGATGCTCAAACAAGGTGCTTCTCTCCCAAAAGCATTTTGAAGACGAGCGGCACAGTCTTGCGGAGAGAGAGAGAACTTTTAAAATCATAAAAAATAATCGCTCTAAAATCTTTTCGACTTAATTCCATTTTCGTTGCGTACGTAGAACTTTGATGTGTGATAAAAAACAATTGACAAATCATTTCCCGCCAATTGTTTTTTTTTATTACTAAGAAGGTTGCAACGTTTTAAAAAATATAACATTCGAAATTCAAATAGTTCCGATTAGCTAGAAGTGCAAAACTTTTAGTGTGCCCCATGTACAGAATATGAATCACCGTCTTTTATAAAAACGGAAGTCTATTACCGCCTATTACTATTTTTAGGTGTTCACTGTTTTGCCTCTTTTTTTCTTAGCATTATCAATATTTCGCAGTAGCTGAACAGTGGTTAGGTCACAGCCCAGCAAAATTGGACACAATAGAAATTTAATTCTTACGAGGTCTCATGCTACCAAAAAGCAGCCAATAAGTGAGCTTTGCTGAAGTAGATTCTAAGAGTCTTCGCGCAATAGCCGGCAACGAGTCTCAGGCAGTAGTTTGTCGTCTAGTGTCCGAGGTCTCTAAAAGTTTCTATGGTACATCCTGTCTCTGTCAACTTTAAAAGTAACAGAAAAAGATTTATGTTTTAACTAATATCCATAAACTAAACTAAACTTATACTTACCTGGATTCAATTTATTTATTAATAGAAATTCCAAACCAAATGATAATTGGTATGTAAACAACGTAATTCAGGCGCATTCAGGTAATTCAACGTAAAGTAAAAATCTATTGGTTTAATTGGTTTAGTTTTTAGCAATAAATAAATTCTGATTCTAAACTATAATCTAACTATATTTCATAAAAATCTGCAAGTGGATTTAAGGATATTTTTTCTTAAATGACAGCGATTTAAAAGATTTTAATGTTCACAAAGATAAGTATAGATAGAAGTCACCTTGTTTAATACTTGGTGAATAAGGTGATACCTACACAAAATTTACCGTGCTACCAATATCAATTACTAGTTTAGTCGTAAAACTACTCGAAGGCTGTTCCTTTTATGATTATGCCCGAAACATCTGTTCTCGAGGGGGTTTTAGCGAGTATCTATCATATCGGCCTATAAATGTTGAGGTGTGACTTGAATCCAATGAATGTACGTACTTAAAGTTATGATAATAGTTAGGTACAAGTAAAAAAACGTTACGTAGCTCAAGGCTGTAAAAGGAATTAGGGATTCGGTGGGGGTTGTCGAACGAAAAGCATATTCTAATGGTTTTTAGTTATCATTTAAAAGAGCTTTAGATAGAGTGCAAGTTTGGTTGTAGTTTGTGTTGTTTGGTGAAGTGATAAAAATCTGGAATTATTGAAATATCATTGAATTCAACGCGGCATCGAGTGTCAAGTGGGCTTATCTCTAGACATCTTGCTTTAGACCCGATAGCGTCTTGAAAGCTGCTTCTACGGGAAAAGTAGTCTCCACTGAATCCAAAAAAAGCAATTAAAACTAAACACCCGTTATATATTGTAAATGATATCAAGAATACACTCGTCATTGGCAGAATCACAGCTCTGTGATGAGTCCATATTTTTGAAAAAATCAAGGAATTATTATGAGTAACTTACCTGAAAGTATAATACAAAAATTGATGTGAATTGATAATTGGCCCGCTTTCACAACCTAATTCAATCAAGATCAAAGTTTAACCTGGAATAATTTATCTTTTTCTCATTCCAAATTATATTTGTTGATGACAATCACAAAATGAGCCATTACAATGTTTGAGCAGATTTTAACTAAACCGTAGTAATGAGAAAGGGTTATTACACCGTTACTGAATTTTATTATACATGATAAAAATGAGTGGATTTAAAACTGCTTAGCTCGTACCAAAACTTGTAAAAATATTAATTTAAAAAGAGGCTGACAGACAACAGTGACCGAGTTTCTTGCGCTGCTTCTTCTCGGCACTAGCCCACAAATTGACCCAAAGCAGGGTTAGGGCAAAAAAAATATTGGGACTTGTAAAAGCTTGTGCGTGCGTGTGCTTTTAATGGCCTATTTGCAAAAAGAAATGATTTTGATTTTGATTTTGAGTAGGTTCTTTAAAATGGAGTATAATTTTATTACTTTTATTACGAGGAGGTACTTATGTATCTTAACTTAGGTAAAGTAAACATTGTGCGCAATTGCGCAATTTTTTCTGTATACAGGAAGAATTTTTTATCACCATCCAAATTTAAATATAAGAATCTATGAGGAAAAAAGCCCAGTACAAAAATGTTGAGATAAAGCACCCGGAAATTGTCTAAACAAATACTAAGAGTATGGACACAGCACGCAAACTACTCTACGCGCTAGCGTCGACGCCTTTCCCCACCCCCGCTTACCATTGATGTTTTTACGATCCTTGAGTTGTTGATTTTCCCTTCATATTTTCGCGATAGTACGCAGCGCGCGGGACGCGGAAACGGGGTAATAAGGCACGCATATACGTCACGGGGTTGCGCGGGCGACTGATTTTAACTTATTTGTGTGTTTGTTGACACCGGCCGGCGCGCCACCGATGCCGACACGAGGCCGTCGTCATAGCAACGCCGTGCCGCTGCCCGCGCGCCGCTGCCCGCGCGCCGCTGCCCTCGCGCCGCTGCCCTCGCGCCACCCTCTCATTCATATATCTAGCGTAATGTTTAAAATTATATTGGGAAAAATATTTTATGGTGAAAACATTACATACCAATTTTTATTTATTAATGGGTTCTATGAAGGATTCCGAATGCCTAGAAAAAATTTGGATGGTGATAAAAAAATCTTCTTGTATAGGTATTTTCTAGAATATTTTTCTAATACCAGGTCGTCAAGCCAAGTATCAATAATAAAAAGTTATCTAGAAATTTCCAGGTTACCTTTTAAAGAGAGTATTTTTTAAAAATCTCATTTATATATCTATGCTTATTAAAAATGTAAGTTCCTTGCCAAGTGTGTCTTTCGCCCGTCCCTTATTTTTTTTTTTTTTTTTTTTTTTTTTTTCATTTATTTAAGGCAAAAACAGTCATATACATGAGACAGTAGTCAAATTTATCGTACATAATACAAAGACCTCTAGTGCCTATAGTTTGTGGCAATTATTATATCTAATAAATAATGAGCTGTTAAGTAGACGGACACGCTAATGAGAAACGTGTTGAGATTAAAAAAGTGAGAACCTTAACATTAATAAATAATTGGTAAAGAAAATACAGACAAGGGAACAGTATCCACCTTACAGGTACCCACTTGTAAGGTTGGCGCCACAATAAGGTAGGTAACACCGTGACGTTGTTACATACTAAGACTTTGCGAGAGCATGCGTTTAAGCGTTTGTAAAGATACATTAAAAACATCTATACTGGTGTATTCTTTATTATAAATGTTGGTGGAACGAAATATAAATGAGTTACGAGTGTATTTTTTATTAAGTCGCGGAGGAACAAAAAGTGGTTGAGAGCGTGAGGGGCGCACTGGTAGTCGAACACGAGACACGAAGGATATCTTGCTGAGTAGCGACGAGGAATCAATAAGGTTATTCAGTATTTTATAGAGAAACACAATATCAAACATTTTACGTCTTTTGCACAGAGATAGTAATTTATATCTTTTTAAAGAGACGGTGTATGACTCATTGTGAACATTGTTGCGATAATTTAGAGATTTAATAAATTTTTTTTGAACTTTTTCTATTCTTTTAATGTGGACTTTGTAGCATGGATTCCATGCTGTACTACAAAAATCTAAAAAGGACCGGACAAATGCGAAGTACAAGATTTTTAAGGTATGTGATCTACTAAAAGGTTTACTTACACGGAGTATAAAACCTAAGTTCCGGAATGCCAACGACAATATGTGATCGATATGAAGATTAAATGATAACGTGGAGTCCAAAATAATACCTAAATCCCTGATGCTATTCACTCTAAGCAAGCCCTTTTCGTTCATATAATAATCATAGGAAATTTTGTTTTTTTTCCGCGTATATGTTATGGCGTAACATTTGTCACTGTTAAGATAAAGCTGATTGGTCATACAGTAAGCATATAAGGCATGCACGTCTTCCTGGAGTCTAGCGCAATCGCTGACTGATCTAACAACTCGGTATAATTTAGTGTCGTCGGCATACAAGAGATGGTGACTATGCTTCAGACTATCACTGAGGTCATTAATATAAATTGAAAAAAGCAATGGCCCAATATGGGATCCCTGGGGCACTCCTGATGGAACTGGCAAAAATTGTGAGGAATATCCCTTCACAAAGACTGCCTGACTTCTGTTACGTATGTAGGACTGGATCCACCTCAAGAGACTGCCGTGCACACCGGCCCTCGAAAGCTTCTCTATGAGTATGTTGTGATTTATCTTATCGAACGCTTTAGAGAAGTCGGTGTACACGACATCTACCTGCAAGTTATCGTCCATAGCTTGCAACAGGAAATCTGTAAAAGTTATTATATTTGTGTCCACGCTACGATGCTTAAAGAATCCATGCTGTTTGTCAGAAATGAGATTACGAAAAGAATACGACATTTGAACCGTCACTATCTTCTCCAGGATCTTCCCAAGTACGCAAAGCTTGGATATGGGTCTGTATTCGTCTATTCGATCTTTCAAGCTGTTTTTTGGAATTGGGGTTACAATAGACTTTTTCCATATACTAGGAAAAGTCCCTGTCAGAATGGAAAGTCGAAAAATTATTGCAATTGGTGTTGCGAGTTCTTTGGCACAGTTGGAAATAAGAACAGGGTGGATTCCATCAGAACCCGCTCCTTTGTGGGTATTTACATGTTTCAATTCCCTCAAAACATCATTATAATAAATATTAATGGAGTTGATGTCGACAGTTGAACCATGTGAATCACACCTTGTGCAGTCAACAAAACTATGAGTACTGGTCGGAATGAAAACAGAATGAAAATATTGGTTAAACGCGTCGCAAATCTCACCACCACTGGAAAGAATTTTATCTTTATATATCATCCTTTCTGGTATACCACTACAAGCATTTTTGGACTTGACAAACGACCAAAAGAACTTAGGATGCGCTTTTATCTTATCCTCGGAAAGTTTAATAAAAGTCTTGTAGCACTCGGTCTCCATAATCTTAAATCTTTTCCTAAGAAGAGAGAAGGTCTGGTAGTCTCTTGAGTTCCCGTAGCGTTTCCATTTTTTGTGAAATTTATTTTTTTCCTTTTCTATTTTTATAAGACACGCGGTAAACCATGGAGGATGTTTATTTTTATTTCTGATGTTGTGTGTTGGAACATATTTATCTATTAAATTATTCAAGACAGTATACAAATGATTGGTCATCAATTCAACATCCGTCATGGCGCCAAATGTCTCCTCCCAGTTAATCTCGTTAAGTCCCATCTTTATTGATTCAAAGTCGGCCCTATGAAACAACTTTTTTTTTATACTAGCAGAGAGAAGCAAGGTAGATGACGTTAATTTTAAATCAATTTCTATAGATTTGTGGTGCGGGTCCTCGGGAACCAGTGGATATTCAGGTGGTGTGACAATACAACGTTCATTACTGAATGTTAAATCTAATAATCTGCTATTAATATTAAATAGATTATTGACCTGCGACAAGAGTGACACATTCATAAAATCGGCAGTGAGGCAAGCTAGGCTATCGTTATTAGTTTGGATATTAAGACTATTCGTTGTTGTGTCAAGATACCAGTGAGCGTGTGTAACGTTAAAGTCGCCTAGCACAAGATAAGCGTCGTTCGGGTTCGATATTATAAACTCGCTAACTCTGTCGTAGAACGATGTTAATAATGAGTCGTGGTTAGTGCCGTGGGGTATATACGTAGTTATTATGTGTAAGTGGCGATGTGCGGAACTTGATTGAGCGGCGGGCGCGGACGCAGCGCGACACAGCTGTAGCGGTACTGATAGCCAGACCTCCTCAGCCGGCGGCGGTGCGTGCATGTCACTACGCTGCGTTGGACATAGATCGCGTCGTACCGCAATCAGTACGCCGCCGCCCCGCTCATATCCACTTACTGTAACGTTGCGATCACATCGGTATACCTGGTAGCGATTATCAAAATACTCACTGTCGTGAAAATCAGGATTGAGCCAGGACTCAGTAATACATACCACATCATAATTGCTACCCAAGATATTCCTCAAAAACTCGTGCGATTTTGTGCGCAAACCTCTCACGTTTTGATAGTAAACGATGAAGTTATTGTCATAAGACACTGTTACGTAAGTTACTATAGATTCCACCAACATTCCCATAGGTAAAAACACACCAATGATATACTCCCAATATAATATTACACCAGAACATATTTATTTCATAGTCAATTATAGTCAGTAAGTAGTAGCAATTATAACAACACACAATGTCGATTAAACTTAAATAGTAAGGGAGATAATGTCATTTGATTTTACAGAGATCAGCCTCATTTGACACGAGCTGTACCCTAGATGCATCGTTTTTACGCAAAAATATCTTGCAATCCGACAACCAGATATATTTGTAGTCCTTTTGCTTGGCGAGGAGGCGGGTTTGTTTGTATAACAATTTGTTATGTGGCGCGAGGTGGTCATTAACGTAGATCGGGCCGGACGGGCCGTCTAGACCAGCGTCGATTGTTGTTAACTTTCGTCGCGCGCGCACCGCTGCAAGCAACTCGTTCCTGCGCTGTCTCTGTGTAAATCTGACAATAATGTTTGGGATAGAAGATGAGTCATGAGAGGTTTTGTTATCAACTTTAGTAGAATTCTCAGTGCCTGCCGAGTTAAATCGTCGAACACGGTGGATATAATCGATGTCAGTGGGCAGCAACGTAAAGCCTACTTTCGTGGCAATATTGTGTACGATGTTAGTTAAATTTTCGCCCTTAAAGATTGGGATACCAGAAATTTCTAAATTGTTGATTCTACCCTGCTGCTCCTTTACACGCAGTTGTTCAGTTAAGTTACCTGCCGCGGATCGCAAGTCACTAATTTCTTTTGCCATTGAGGTTGCACGCTGAGTATTTAAATCCGTGGCAGATTTCAACACGCATAAATCCTTTTTAAGAACTGATTGCTCATCAGATAATTTCTGAATTGACAAATTTATGGCACCCATTTGTTTTTTAAATTCACTGAGATCCTCACGTACTCCATCCAAAACAAATGTTATGCTCTTATTTTGAGATTCAAGTGCTGCATTAAATGCTGTCATGATTTTACTGTAAAAATCTTCCATCAACCCTTTATGATCGCAATGGCAGTCCGGGCCTCTTCTCTTCCTGACAGCTACATTAACGCAGTCATCATCATCGCGGTGTCTCGAAAGGTCAGGTTGAGAGCTGGTCCTCGGGGGGCTTCTATGTGCACTCATTCTCAGCTAAGACGAAATAATTCGGTAGTCAATCCTATCGATCTCTGCAGCGTTTAGGTAGGTATGAGTTAGCGCAAAAATGGAGCGGTAACAATGGCAGACACGATGTGTGAGATGCATACACTTGTCTTCTTTGCGGCGGGCCGATCTTAATGCCGACGAACGACGGACACCCCCGAACTATGCTAAGAAGAGGGTAGAGGACAGGCCCTCTCGAAAGTCACTCGCGATAAGGGTTTAAGCGAACTTCACCCGAAACGCACTTAGTTTAAGAGCACAAATCGATTCTGCACTAACTACGTAAGTCAAGTAGCAACTCGATACGCGTCCGAACTAGACAGTACTCAAACGACAACTTATAATATATTAATATCTGATTCTACGGGTAACAAACCAAATCTACCTAGAAAATTTATTTAACAAGAATGGTATTTCCGTGTAATTTATTACCCAAGATAAACCTATTAAAAGGTGCAATCCAATTTTTTCAAAAAGAAAATATTTATTTTCATCTCTCAAAATTCTTCACGGTACATTTTTTTACTGCAAACTTGAATTCACGATGAAAATAAAAATGCAAATGTTTGGTTTGTTGACTGCGCAAGGATCAACTTTTCGCCGTATTTCACAATAATGTATTTGAAAAGTTTCTGTTTCGTTTACCGTCAATGCTCGGTTCCGTTCTCCGGAATTCTCTTCTAAATAACAATATCAGTGTCACACAAATTTGTTGCCTGCGTTACTATGATAAATGTTTGCCTAAGGAACAAAATAACAAACCTTTCCGGCACTCAATTGACTTTGAAAACAAAAACCCGGCATCTTTCTGGCTTCTTGACATTCAATATTTTATTTTGGTTGTGCTATTTCTTTTTAATGGACTTCAAAGGATCTCCATTAAGGATTTCGATACCTACGATTCAAATTTATTTGATCTGCTAAAAAAGTTACATTTTGTGTAGTGAGTAATGATTAAATTGTATAAAAAGGTTATAACATTTACATAGAAATAGATTCACAAAATATACTCAGATTATGGATGATAACTTTATTCCTAACTCTGTTAAGGTCAGATTTTGCTAGCATTTTTAAGACCAAGTAACTAGTTCGACCTTTCAGTTTAAAAGAAATAACAAAGCTTCCCCAGAGCCAATTGACTTTAAAAATAAAAACCAACGGCCGAGACCGTCTTCCGTTATTAATATTCTTTCACCGTTATTCTATTCGTAACTTAATTAGCTATCGTATCTTTGTCATATCACAATTGAAGTTCAATTAGTTTCAAATCATATCTCTGCTTTATTTAATTAGGTATCCATTACGTTGATTCATTTTAAATGAGTCACAA
Organism: Anania hortulata; assembly: GCA_963576865.1. Taxonomy (NCBI): domain Eukaryota; kingdom Metazoa; phylum Arthropoda; class Insecta; order Lepidoptera; family Crambidae; genus Anania; species Anania hortulata. The sequence continues at coordinate 11,911,133 of OY756396.1, read as the reverse complement.
AATTGATAATCGATTAATAATAATAAATTCTTTTAACAATCACACTAATTATCTAGCCTCAAATTAATCTTAACACTTGTGTTATGGCGACTAAATAACGGATAAACATATTTAATACATTTATAAACATGGATATTTATATATGATGTATAACACGGCCGTAAAAAATACACTTCCCCACCGCCAACAGGAGGCATATCGTAAGAGGCGACTAATTCCTGTAGCACGAGACGGGCAGCAGCATCTGCGTGCGAAATCTTATAAAAACTGCACTCGCCAACCCGCCTGCCAAGCGTGGCGAGTATTGGCAATCTCCCCCGATGTTGGGTCATTGGGGGAGGCCTGTGTTCAGCAGTGGACTTTCTATGGCTGAAATGATGATAAACATCCATGACTTAGGTAATGTTTGTGCTTATCACCAAACAGTTGCCCCTTGCGGGATTCAAACGCGTCAGGCTTTGTAGTCCGCAGCGCGAACCATACACAAGAAGGTCGTCGAATTAACTTGACAGTAGTTTTATTTGATATCGATCGTTTACTAAAGTAAACACCACAACAGGCCTACCATGGATTGTCTTGGCAAGTAAAAGACATTCTGACCATACAGTTGGCACGCAGAGCGATCGAACTAATCATTAATCCATTACGTTCGGCAGATACAAACCGACGAAATGGAAACTTCACAAATAGTACTTATACGAGTACTATACCACGATCTGATGATATAGCAGTATTATTTGAACCTTGATTTGTTTTTAGGGTTCCGTACCTCAAAAGAGAAAAGGAAACCCTTATAGAACCACTTCATTGTCCGTCTGTTAGTTTTACTATCTGTTTTCCAAGACCCTTTTTATCAAGACCGCGTAGAGGTATCAAGTTGAAATTAATATCAAGTCGGTAATAGCTATAAAAAATTTTTGAGATATACTTCCCGGTATGAACTAACTATTAACATACCTACAACTTTGTAGAGAACCCTTGGTGCGCGGTGTTGACTCGCACTTGGCTAGTTCTTTTTTGTACAGTTTAACGTAAAAACAATACTGCTTACAAACTATTTAGCGTTAATGGTGAAGGAGTTATAATACTACCAAATAATAAAGCATGCTGTAGTGTAGCAAATTATATTATACTATATATCATATTTGGTGTGATTGTTGTAACAATTATTATTATTGAATTTATTCAGTAATAATAGACTAACCTTCCACTTAACTTCCTGGTTTCATCATAAACAATGTAACGTAGGACTTTGTAAGTAATATCTCTGAATGATAAGGTTACCTTGTCAAGGGCGTGCTTGTTTTACATGACTTACTTCTAAAAGGCTTAATTTCAACCCTCGGAAGGGACTGGGCCGTACAAGGTAACTCTTATGTAGTAATATAGCGTTGATAAAGCTAACGACTTCTTGTTTATTTGGTACGTTTTAATTAAGAAGGAAACTCGTTTAGATTTTACAGAGGTTTAATTATGATGTGCTTTAAGAATTATTATAAGGCAAAGAATTTCCGCAATGAAAATAAGACCTTAGTTATTCTCTATAAATGGGACATAATTAACCCGCGACTAAGAGAAATCATCATTAAAACCCAATTGGAAGCACTAAATTTATAATGTTTTAATAAGTATCATTTGCCTTAAGTAGGCACTTACCTAATTAAATTTTGGTTAACATTTAGAAAATTTCATAAGTTTAATTAAATTTTACCCGTGCGAAGGCCAGGGCAGATCGTTAGTTAATAAATAAGCATGAAATTGTGTTATGAAAATTTACAGTTCATTTTCCATTTGTAAACTTACTTCATTATCTTCAAAGCAGTATGGATTAAAATCGAATATAATCGGCATGCTATCGATGAAGTGGAAAGACGGAAAAGTCTGGAGACCGTATAAAAAGGTATTAAGTCCGCAGTATTGTCTCGACAAACAACTTAGCGGGGCAAACTTGCAGGCAGCCTTCCTTTTGTTGTGTTGCCAGCCCGCAAATAAACAGTGACAAGGACGTTCTCTCTTGAACTGAGGAATTGTGATTGCGTTCCGAATCAATAAGTTCAAATGTCAATAATACCTCTACTTCAAGAAGGCATAGGCAAAAGGCAAAGGCAGCTAACTATTTCAGACACAATCAATTTGGGATGTTTCTGTTGACTAAAATCTCTTTTTCTAATATCGAAAAGAAAAGAGGTAGAACAGAAAATTTTGAACTGTCAAACTAAAATAAGTGATTTACTTTGTCGTTTCAGGAGATGTGCTTCACAGCATTTTGATTTTCTGTAAGCTGTATTTATACTTTTATTACTTAATCACCATATTATATTTCTTCCTTAATCTTGAAAATTATTTCCAGTTTCCAAGATTTTCGTGACCTATTCTTTAATTTTTTTTCTACTTCTGCCCTAAAAATTTTTCTTTTTGTATTTACAAAAAAGAGCTGATATTAAAACAACTCGCATTTCATCTACTTATCTGTTGGGATGTGGTAGCAAAGCCGAGAGTTATAATATTTGTTTTCGATGGTGGTAGCATTAGCTTTATTTATGTCTTCTAATCTTTTCTACCAACCAACTGGTGCAAAATATGACAATGGTTTTTATATATTAATAATTATTAGGACAACATTTTATTAGTGTAAATTACTTTGTATGTCGTTGGGGGAGGCCTATCTTCAGCAGTGGACGTCCTATAGCTGAAATGTTAATAAAAATATTTTAGGGTTAGTTCATCCTTATTGTAACAAACAACTTTTCCCACGAAACTAAGTAGTTACCAATCACGAAATTATTTTTAATTAAAATAATTTAAAATTTTATTTAAAATTTTAATAATTTTATTTTTAATTATTAACATGAACGCCGACGAAGCAAAATAGATAACAACAACAACAATATTTATAGAAATATGTGCTTTATAATCTGATCAGATACACGTGTCCACAGTGGTACCTCCGAACTATTTACACTTATAGCCATCTTATAAATAAAAATAAATGTTTGTATGTTTGTCCTCTATGCGTTCCTAAATCATTGATCAAATTGTGATGAAACTTTGGTAGAGTCTTCTGTGGACGCCCGAGAGAATTCTTTAATTGAAATGAAGACCACGCGAATGAAGTCGCGGGCAATAGCTTATATGAAATAAGAATTACAAACAGCAAATAATCATGATTGCGACAAGTGGTTAACGTTGCGAACTACGACTACAACCTTACAGTCACGGGTTGGAATCCCTTTTGGGGCAAATGTTTCTGTGGTGAGCACGAGCATATATCTCTGAGTCATGGGTGTCATGCAATTAGGATGTCTGGCAAGCTCAGTTTTCTTTGGGACTAGATAAAAGGTGTTTTAAAATAAAAATTACTAATGCAAATAAGACTTAGCAATTTGAACAGGTTGGTGGAACAAGGTGATTTATGTTTCATTAACACTAATTTCGTCATTTAATGTTCATTACTTCCAACCTTTACGACAAAAAAATAAACACTTTAATAACGTTTTGTGTAGCGTTATCTGTCCCGTCGTATTTCGTATCATTATTTAAGTGAAATAATATCTTTTACGCAGACATGGCATTTGCAGCTGTGCTGGGGCCCAAGAGATTTATTTCACCGCTGCAAATAATTATACGTCAAATTGTGTTCCACGTTTTATTTCGCAATAAAACTCTTTGTGGATGACGTATACTTTCTGCTGTTGACACGTCCGAGGCGACTTTTCATTTCGCCGAGACGTGTGCCGCCGGCCATCCGAACTTTGCGCTTAAAACAACAAAATAAATACCTATATGTACCTACACGACGCTGGTATACTGAAGCACCAGTAGACCAGGATGTAATGATATTACCACGAGGTAAATTTTTAAGAACCATGTTTTTTTTTGGTTATTTAAACATTATACAGAGTATTGTGCAAAGTCTTTCTAATTTTAATCGATTTTACGACTAACTTTACATCACTAACTGCGCTCGCTGCTGCGCTTTCATATGATATCAGCCTGCCTAGCATCACTAGCAAAACACGATATTATATGATATGATACAGCGTTATATCGACACCAACTGTAAAATATGATAGATATAGCCGCCATTTTGGATTTTTTTCGAAACAGCGATCATAATATAAGATGTCACCGGCACGGCGATTCAACATAGCGGCTATATTTATCATATTTTTACAGTTGGTGTCGATATATCGCTACATCATATCGTGTTTTGGTGCTCATGCTAAGGGGGCCGCATCACATTTGTAGCAATTTTCTTTATTATCTATGGGCCTAATCGGAATGCAAAATCGTTGAGAGCATATTAATAAAGCGCAATTTTTATACCAAGAATCGAGATTCAAATTTCGACAGACCATTTCATTTTCTGAATTTAGCGATTCTTTTTTACAGTTCAAACCTTTAATTTTTCCAAAATTGAGTTGAAATGCTAAACATTTTTGAATTCCGAATCCCGTTTCTGAATTGCAGTCTTCATCCTGATTTGATGGATAGACGTTACATGTACTTTTGAGAGTTTTCAGCGCATCCTACAATATGTATTTTTAACTGTGTGGTTATTTTGGATAAACTACAAGTATTGTTATAGTTCATTCATCTTAGTATATATATACTCACAAATGATTTGATGATAATGTTTCCCTGGTGTAATATTCCCATAAAACATTGTTTTGATACAATGGCTGTGACAGAAACACACACAGTGATCCTAAGGGTTAAAATTTTTCATTTCCTAAAAACAAAAGGAAATAATACTGTTTCAAGAACGCATGGTCAGATTAGGCCTTTGTTCTCGTAAACCTGTACCGAGCCGGACTTGTAGTAACTATCTCGTTAACAAGGAATAGGTTTCAACGCTGACCATTTTAAAATATTTGTAAATATACCAAAACTGTTTAAGAAACTGTAAGAATATTTAATTTCAGTGAAAGATGATATAACTGCAATAAAGGATCCTAAAGATAAATTCCATATGTCATCACTGGTAACACACACTGGTTGTAGACTTTCGTCTTGAGGCACTGAGGTATTTTGGACGAGAAGACGTGGTGTAGTTTCCCGAACGCTGCCCAGCCGAGTTGGATTCGACGATTGACCTCCTTCTCAAAATTGGATTTACCCAACTGGATAATTTCATTTCATTTCATTTCAGGCCGCTTCCAACCGGCCAATCTGGAAGTCAATGGGGGAGGCCTATGTTCAGCAGTGGACGTCCTATGGCTGAAATGATGATGATGATGATGAAAGATAAATTACGAAAAATTCTACTTATATATTCAAATAAGACACTTATCTTAGACGAGAGCCACAGAACTCAGTAACTTGAATCTTTTGTATTTACGTTTAATTCAGATTAAATAGCTAGCTAAATTTAATGCTAAAAGTGAAAACATTACAAATCTCCTGCTGTTGCCATATTAAAAAAAATACAATTTTACTAATAATGTATATTATACTACGAGTATCCTATTGTTACCAAGGGAATGGCAGTCCCTTTTGTATTCTATACTCATATTAACAAATACTTTTCAAGCTAATCTTGAATTATTCTGGATTTCTTTTCTTATTTTTTTATTAAATAATCACGTTTCTAGAAATTAGATGAATCTATTGTGGTCCCAAGTCAATTTATTATTCGCCTATGTAAACTTCGAATAGAGTTACTTAAGATTAGTTCTAATAATCCTCCGAATTCATTACAAAGTGAATAAGCTAATCTGCTTATTCAAAGTATAGCATGATGAAACTTGGATAGATGCTTAGTCATTTCTATTGGGAACGTTAGCAACATTTTTTAAGCTTTAATGTCATTACGTCATTTTTTGAGGACTGGGTCCCAATTTAGAACCATTCAATAGCGGGGCTGGATTTTCATAAATACTGCATGCATAAAGCATAAATAACCATTAGATCATACATCCTATAATATAAATCTCAGTGTAACAGATTAAAAAATAACTCAAAGGGACGACGACAAGTCCTTACTCATTGAGTACATGTTGCCTCCACTCGGTGACACAATGTCTCGGCCATTATTTACACTCACGAGAAAGCGAAGCGAGCGCGATAATGCCGAGCTGGAACGCAACTTATACATTGTTTGTGTAGCTCGCGTAGAGGCATTCTTTGCGGACAACAGGAGTTCCAAGTATTAACAGGCAATGTACCACAGCGTATTTAAGTACAGATGGTTCACTTCTAGCAGGCGTTTCTTTTAATCGGATATCAACCATCCATGTTGTTTCTCATTTCCCTCCGATGCGGCCAATACTACCTTATCCGTCACTATGATCAGTCTGGTAGTAATCCATACTGGCAGTAAGTCCACACCGTCTACCTGCCATCCTAACGCTGCTATCATGAGCGACCTGGGACCCCTTAACTCTTGATTAGTTTCCCGTCTGATCTTACTTTCTGGATAACGGGAGCGGTCTCTTACAACCACTTGCATCCCGCCTATTCACCTATACTGATTGCAATTTCTTGGTTCAGGAAGTTTTTGTATTTATCCTAACATTCTAAGAACCTAAACCCAATAGACTCTGCAAAATTTCTAATTTAAATACCCGTTATCGTTATTATCATTTAACAGGTTAGTTACCTTCAAATTAGTTATACTTGTTAACAAAATAGATGTGAATTAGTTGAAAAGCGAACTTTTCCGACGTGAAAATGTACAAAGAACGCAGTTTCTTTAGAAACGTGAAACACTATAAATTCCTGTAATTAAAGTCTGGAAACTGTCTCCGGGAGGGAAATCGCTCTTAATGCGACTATAACACATTTTATGATATACTCTGTTTAATTAATCCACTTAATCTGAATAACAGCAGTACCAAGTTGAGTATATTTCTAAAGAGACTAAAGTAAACGAATGTTTCAAAGAAGATAAACGTATTTAGTTACGGAGTTAGAACACGTTGGCACATTGAGAATCGCTAAGAAATGTTTTAGTTTTTATTTTCTTAGACGACGTATGTCTGACGAAAGCAAACATTTATTGTTATTACTTTCTTTGTTGTATTTCCATTACATTTAAAGTTATTTGATATCAGAAAGCATCATGCTATTTAAATTTGTTTTAATATGACTTTTTGTAAAAAATTCTTGGGCGGTTTATGGGTTAAGTGTATAAGTGTGTGTGTGTTATATTATAGGTTTAACACTGTTTGATTTACCATTAGAAGTTAGATATGCTATGTTAATTGAGTAAATAAGTAATAATAATAAATTTGCAACATACAAATTGTCTTAAAGTAAGAAATTAACATCCCCATGTTACTTACCAGAGACGTCTCCCAGCATTGCCAGATATAACCAATTAAGGAAAAATTGTTTTACAAACTGACCAAAAACGAATCCGAGACCCTTGCGTTCAAGACTATATTGATGCGTGTACCTACTAGTCAGGTACATACAAGTATGTTTGTATAAAATAGTCAACATGCACTCCTATTCAGATTCGCCACACGCTAAAGTGCTATCTGTCAAAGGCAGAGCCTGGCCGGCTTTTACAATGATTCATGTGGTCTATGAACGTAAAAACTCCACCCTGGAATATGGGACGCATTTATTTACGGCACTGTTAGGACCTTTTTACCCATTTGGCCGTTTTTACGGCTATAGACAGGTATTAATTTATCAAAGCCTTTTACTTTTTACGTTGAAAATTGTTTTCCAAATCGTTACCCTAATTGTAGCAGTGTATAACTCTCTGCTATTAGTTATAAATGATAAATATACGCCAAAAAACACACGACACCTATTTTCTTGGGAACTAATGTAATATGACGTCTGTATGTATAATAGAACTTAAGTTCTTAGCCCCCCAGCATATACTTAGACAAAAAAAAAATTTTTTTTTATTGCCTGTCCGAGAGTCGAACCCGAAACGCTTGCCTGGCAGTTAAGGCAGCACTAAGCCACAGCGTCAAAATGTTATCTAATTGTTATTTAGATGGTACTTTTGGAACTCCATAATTCATAATGTATTTTTTTGTCATTGCTTATATTTACAGGTATTTAGCAAATCATGTCCATTTACTGAAATTATCGAAAGTATTCACGTTTACGTTCAAGTATTGTATTCACGTTTTGAACAAAGCTTGTGCTTGGTTTCAGTAATAGGTAAGAAATACGTAAGTAATAAAACCATCTGAGTTTATTCTTGTTGTTTAAACTAAGTAGCTAATACTTAAAGATACTGATTATGTATTTCGGGGCTTGGGACTAGTAGACATAATTGGTTTGAGTATGAAACGCTGTACATTTAACCTGCTAGTTCCGATATTAGTAACTAGCTGTGCCCGCGGCTTTGCTTGCTTGAAAAACAGTTTGACACACCCTATTTTACTCGCTAGGAGGTGTAATAAAAATAGTAGACTATGTCCTTTCCTAGGGTTCAAGCTTTTTCCTTACAAAAATTCATCGAAATCGGTTCAGTTTTCAAGACAAAAAATAGCCTATAAGGCATTTAAATTAAAGAAAACTTTCATCACTAAAGAAAAATTTTGTTTTACTAAATTGGCTCGGGTCTGGGTGTACTGGAAGAGGCCCCTGGCAAAATTACATAGTAACACATAAAATTGATTATAATATACTAAAATTAAAAGTCATTAAAATTTGTTTAGCCGTTCATACGTAAAAACGTAACGACAGTTACAGTTACATTCGCATTTATAATATTATGGATTGTAAATAAATTTACTAAATGAACTGGTTATACCTTACCTGAAATTCCATGGTGTGCATACATGTACCAAAGTATCGGAGGCTGATCAGGAGGCTGCACAACGTCAAAAGCTTGGGCCGTTGCCAATTATAATCGAATACAGGAATCGTATGGGAAATTGCTATTTTACGATGTCAACATACTTAATCCATATGAGAAGCAAAAGGAAATTTAACTTGATTTAGACTCTGCAAAAACTATCAAATTTAATGATCTTCATCTGGATTCGTTGGATGAAAATTTAACAGATTTTTGTTGAGTTAGGACATCTGACAATAGCAATTAGTATTAATTAACTATTATGATCAAACTTTATTCGCAGTATCACCTTTTTACTTAACTATATCTTTTAGTGGCAGTTTAGCCATTTGTTATTAATACGAAGACATATTATTAAGAGTATGGCCCAATATTGTTGACGACGTTGAGTCAAAGCTCCTAAGTCGCGTAACATAAATAAATAAATATTGGACATCGCATAAATTGCCCTGATCCTATGGTAAGCAGCCAAAGCACTTGTGTTACAGAAATCAGAAACATCGACGTAACCACAATACCCAAACAATTCAACAACGGGACAACGGGAATCGAACCCTGGACCTCAGAGACGGCGACACCAATCCGGCATGCTCGCTCGCTCCGCTACAGACATAATTGACTATATCTACCAACTGTATAAAAGTTTCTGTACGATTTTTTGTAGGTACTTAAATGTCACTATTATGACATGATATACGAGTCATCATGAATCTCGGTAAATTGTATAATGTAAGAATTATATAAAATCATAACGAAATAACCTACAAATTTATACAAAACATCGCAATTATTCCTAAAAATAACTTTACTTTCTTCCAATAGGTTCAAAAGAATTTAAGCCTTTACCATTTATTATTCAATTGACTTCCTAAACATGAGAAAGTCTTATCAAATTTATTGTTAAGTCATCATTAATTTACTTTGAGGTTTTTTCGTGATATTTTCCTCAATCATTTAGATATCTAACGAACACGACATTAAAAAGTAGCTATACAAATTCCCTATTATTACTTTGACTAGAGGAAGATCTTTCAGGAAAATTGTTGTCATCAGAAAAGTTCGGCTTTTAGCGAGTACAAAATAACTGAATCGATAGGTAGTAATAATAATAGCAGTAGTAATCTTTTGCATTGTTCTACTTCTGACTGACATACAACAACTTTTTAATGCCAACAGAACAATCAGGTGAATAATTGACAGATTGTTAATTTAATAAGAAAAATCGTTTTTAAGATGTTTATGTTGTGTCCCAATGGACTCATGATGGACAATGAAAATTACAATTAATTATAGATGTGAAGGTAATCACCGTAGATAATTAAATAAATAATAACTCAATAAATTTGCAATGTCATACATATATTTGATTTCACTTTTACCGTACAATGATAATAACGTTAACATTATTTTAGTATCACAGATGGAAAAACATTATGTAAGTCTATTTTATCTTAATTAATTAGTTGCCTACATTTCTATTTCACAAAAGTCCAGGTGTTTTCTAATTGTTAAATGAAATTGATACATATTGAATTATCCTTAGGTATATATTTTGCAAACAAATAGCCTCGTACAAATAAACGTGATAAAAATAAAGCCTCTTAGATGAAATCTGACAGAAGAAAACATGTGGTTATAACTAACTACAGTCTGAGGCCCAATTCCCGTAATTTGACAATAGTAAACTTTTAATTTGACGTAAAATTATCAAAACTGTCCCAATACGACTGCAAATAGAGCAAAAAAAACTAATTTTGGTTTCTTCCATTTTCAGTCGCATTACGTACTATATTTGCATTTTTTGGGTTTACGAGAATACCGTTTGTGATCGTAATGTTACTGAGAGCGGACCGACACCGGATTGCGACTATTATCAAATTACGGGAATTGGGCCTCTGATCAATGTTTAATAGTAAGGGAAAAAGCGCTATTTTATTTAGGTCTCAAAGAGGAACTTGCTGTTTTTTTTTGCTGCTGTACACATAATTTTAAATTGAGCAAGTGAAAATTAAATATTGAAAAACAGCTGAAATGATAACGGTCTACACACATTAACGAATTTCTGGAAGACTATTTTGTAATAAATCATATCAAAATTAACTAACCAAACATAAAAACATATTACTTTTTAAACGACCTTGCATGATTTTAATTAGTTTTTTTTTAAAATAAGTATAAATAATATACAGGATGTCCCGCAATAAGAGAATTTGAGTTATCATGTAGTCATTTACGAATAAATAGGTATTAGCAAAAGATATTCCTACAACAAAAAACTAGGGATAGGTAGCAGTTTCATTTTTTAAAAACAAAAATGGAATAAACTAAACTCAGTGTATTATTGTTTCATTTGTTTAGGTACATTATTTGAAAGCATTTGGGACAAGCCAAGTATCAGAACCGTTTATTTAACATATATATTTTGGGACACACTGTATTTTTGATAGATTCTATGTTTACACTTAACCTTTATCAAAATTCACGTCAATGCAGAATGTTTAAGAACAAGAATATTTATTTGTAAGATTACAGATACAACAGAACTGTATGCAAACTTAACAAACAGACAAAATGGTCTATGGCTCAGTGATTGCAAAGGCAAACTCTATTATTCTGCCATGGCCTTTTATTGGTTTGGATTTGAACTCTGAAGAAAACTTAATAAGAAAGAGAGAACATTTAACTACTTAACAACTTATGTTTGTTTCGAAGGTCTTGTCTTAAATTCCTTAGATTAAATCTCTTACATTTCTGCAATACTCGCTGCAGTAGAAACAACTAATGAAAATTCGCCAGCTGTTTTCTTGCCCACACGAAATCTAGCTTTTTACTGTACGAACGTGCAAAGGAATACTCAATGTGAAGCCAGAAAATTTACACTCAAATTGTTTGCATTTGATTTAATCGATATAGTTTTACGAAATCAAAATCGTTTTGTCACATTAATAACTTTGCGTTTGCATTGAAGCTTGATTGTCAAATGAAAATAGTTTCAAACATCAAATTATTAGATAAATACCTAGGGTAAAACTCATTTTATGTACCAATCACATACAATGGTGCATTAACTGTAATGTGTAAACCGTCTGTTGACCGCAAAAACATTAATTGAGATAATGTAAATACTGTTTGGTTAAGCAAATTAGTTAACAGAGTTTTCATTCACTAATTAATTACATTGAAATTAAAGTAATTTGATACACAATTCAATCAATCTTTTCATGATATTCGCTTGTTACATAAAAATATTTATATGAATTAATAGTCTTTAAAATATAACCGTTAATTTAGTTCTTACGCATACACAATTGTAAAATTTTCACTAACTAGTCTTCAGATCTTATTAATGGTCAATTTCACAGCCAGTCCACTGCTACCTGTGGGAGAAAAATTTTATTAGATAAAGATTTTTTATCATAAGCGACACAGCGAATGAGATAACGAGGGAGTGGAAATTCCTTAGTAAGTGTCACATTTTAAATAACTTGTATGGATTTTGACAAAAAGAAACTTGCCTTATAGTACACGGAATTTTTTGTTGGGTCATTTTATAATATGACACCACAAAAACCTTCCAAGTGTGAGTCGCACCAAATATTCAGTAGGTACCTACTGCTAAATAATCGACAATTTAGTTCGGCATCCTTAGCGAGTAAGAGTCAAACTTGAGCGGTTTTTAATATTTGTGGATTGCACACCACGTTTGACATTTATTTGTACGGAATTTCACTGTTGTCCTCAACACAAAAGTGATCTAAAAGTAACAACTTTCATTGCATAATTTGTATTATTATAACTATAAGTCAAAATAGGCCAAAGGCAGTTGTATAAGTGGCGCCAAAATTCAAGTTCGCTCTGTAGTTGAGTCTAAAAACCTGCAAATGAAGATATTTTGACGAGAACCTAATGCAGGCAAGCTTGTAGGTACGTACAAAGCTCTACCACCGATACGCTAGACTCCAGAGCTCCGATAATAGATAGAAGTAGTTTAGTTTATTTTGAGATCTTGGTTCTAATCCGGTACACACACATTTAAAGATATTTATGTAGTTTTTATGCTTGCATTTCTTCTTGTTTCATTCTGCAAATCAATTTTGGGTGTAATAAGTGACTTAGTTAATACGAATATAATAAAACAATATTACAACAACTAAATAAGCACAATTTATAGTGTAGGTACTCGTACTAATCAAAATATCAATGCGTGTACCTGTATAACTAAATCGGCTAAAATAATACCAGTGCCCCAATTCTGCTATTGGAGTTATTTTGGCGCTGATTCAACTTTTCCGCGATAAATTAGTCTTCATTAGAAAGTTCTTCCTGCGCGGATTGTACCTGCTAGTAATTATGATAGGGTCATTGAAATTTACTGAGCATATATCATATCATCAGCTCTTGTATGTCCACTGCTGGCCATAGGCCTCCCCTGAAAAACGCCACAGCCCAGCCGCTGGAAGCAAACTTAACTAAGTCGCTACTTTGTCTAGACCGACCGGTCTGCCCACGCTGCGTCTTCCTGATCGTTTTCGCCTTTCGAGAACCTTTCTTTCCTAACTGTTGTCAGTTCTGCGAGCAATGTGTCCAGCTCATTGCCATTTTAGTTTTGTAATTCGAAAAGTTATGTTGGTGGCTTTAGTTCTCCAACAGATTTCCTCATTACGGGTCTTATCACGCAAAGAAACGCCAAGCATAGCTCTCTTCATGTCACGCTGAGCGACTTTGAGCTTATTCAAGAGCGGTTGTAGCTCAGAAGTAAATTTTGGCGATTTTTGACCTCTCCCCCCTTTTTCCCACGTGAGATTGAGTGAGATTCGACTTGATCCTCCCCCCCTCCACCTAAACGCCTAACGTAATTAATGGACGCTCTATCAGTCAAGTATTAATCACACGTCGTTTGACTAATAATTATTTTTTCAACGGCAGGTCAACCTACCCAAAAAGATAAAGGTCATTCAACTGATTTTCATTTAAGTCCGACAAGTAGAGATCAATATCAATTAAGAAAATTTGTCGTTTTATGGTAGGTTGACGAGCTGTTGTCTGTACAAAAGGCGTCAAAATTCGATATGTCTAAATTCTTACACAATTATATGGAGTTTCCACTCGCACGATAGCAAACCAATGCTCTAAATTTGATTACAGCGGTTAGCCACTGACAAAACAGAATAGTAATACTAAAGTCATGCGTTAAACCAACATTGCCTATCAAACAAATGTTGAATGTTTCATCAATTTTCCCTAATAAAACTGCTTTGAAAACTTTTCCTTTGTGAACATATTGTTACATGAATCGATGTTAATGAATAATGTTTATTTTATAGGGTAGTATAGGCAAAGTTCAGTGCATTCAGGCCTTGTGATCACAAAATGTAATTAACAAAAGAGTAAATGTTCTTCTTTGTGTTATACAAATATTATCTAAAATGATATTAAAAAGGAGTTAAGTTTGTTAGGATTTAGGAAGTACGAGTGATATTGGATTTAAATAATTGTGTAACATAGGCTATGTACTTTCTATCCATACACATTTCCCATGGAATGTGACATAATGTTTCGATGTCGGTAATTTACGTAAATGTTTCCGTTCAAACTAAAAACAAACAAAAAAAAAACTAAAAACAATGAACATTATTTACTATCCTTATTTGATACGGACGAAGTTGCAGTCACGCCTATTTTATTTTATAAACAAGTAATTTTACGGTAATTTGTAAACTTTGGTCTACTAAATAAATATTATTTTATCTTATATAAATAAATAATCATAATGTGTACCTATTGTAAAGCTTGTACTGACATACAACTTACAAATAATATGCTCTACCAAATCATTCAAATTATTTACCTTGTGAAACTACCTACCTGCTACCAACTTTCTCATGTTTTATATGAAGTAGATTGTCTGTTTACCTAACCAACCATCTTACCTAAGTGCCTACGTGCTGCGGCTGCTTCTAGCAAATTCAGTTCCAAATTACGACACTTTTATTGCTGAAATATATTAAACTGCACCCAAGAAATGCTAGAGCATAGATATTTAAGATTCCTCAACTCTAAAACTAAACCCTACCCCGATGGAATAAGAACTATCTGCCCGCAAGGCATAGATTCCACCGAAAGATTGCCGTGGTTTCATAGATTACAAGGAATATTACCATAAACTTTGAATATGGCTTCAATAATTCCAAGGCTTAGTGTGATTTTACGAGTGTACCTAACGCTTGAAGTGAGATAAATGGAAAGACGATGTTTGAACATTATTGCAAATATTGCCACTAAACTAGTTATACAAAGTTTAATCATTAAATAAAATACATAAATGATATCTAAAGGTTGGTACTGACCGGTGTTTCGCTGCGAAATGTTGCTAAACGAACATTCGTGCCGCCACTCGTTTTTCCCCATATAGGAGACTGAAGGAGTGCTCGCTTTGTAAAATGTACATTGCGACGCTTAACGCCGGTCACTTTAGTGCGCTTACACTTTAATGGACCTTAATCTTGTAAAAAAGATAATATGATATATATTCTTATTCTTTTTAAAGAAATAATTAATACTTGAAAAAACTTGTTTCAAACCAAAGAGAAACACGCAGAAAGAATTCCTAGACATGTTTCAACAAAAAACCTCAAGGGACCAATTACATTCCTCGGGTACGCAGGTGGCTCCATTGGAAGCGGATAGTGTCTCATAATTTTTATGTAAAATTACTCCATGAGAGCCTATCTAAATTCAGTAGGTTTGTAATGTAAGGGCCCTGTTATGTTTTGCAACTAAAAGTCCTAATTAAGGCACCTTTGGGCCACATTCAACCCCTCTAAGCTTAATTTACCTTGACAAAGTTTGTATAGCCTCGTTGTAATTTTTACCGCTAGTAAGTCCGTGAAAAACTGACGGAGCATGTCGAGAATATCAACTTTTCGCATAATGTTTAACGTTACATGCATAGTTAACGTGAAAAACGTGTATATTTGTGTTGAATGGTGAGCATCTATGAGTTGGTAGGTGTGGTATGTTTGTAGGTATAGGTATATTAGTAATAGTACCATTCTGACACTCATTATCCATACAGTACTCTATGAAATCAACTTGTAATTCTTGTTTAAAAAAAAACAACATTCTGTACTTGAGTTTGGTGCCAGCTTGTTAAAACAAACTAAACTTCTTTTACTATTTTCTTGAGGAAAACTTATGAACCTAGAACTAACATTGTTCTAGATTTTGAAGTTTTGGCACAAGATTTTATTTATGCTTTAGTGAAATACGAAACACAAGCTACCGTTTCGTGTACTTACGACAGTTTACTATATTTATGACATTAATATTAGATACCTAAGCATAATTATGCATGATATATGCGAATTCTTGCCAAAGTAAGGTAAGATTCTGCATAAATTACTTCTATTCCGAAGTTAATTTCAATGTTCAACATGTTAAATGCAACGAAGTATATTTTACTACAACCTTAACCGCATATTTTATTCCTTATACCTTTTTTATCATCAGGAAAATAAGTTACACTTACCACACCAGCCGCGATATAAGTAATAAACTAGCATTATTATAAATTCAAAATAAAAAATAAAAATTAATTAAGCTGTTTCATTGTAAATATTTGCATTATTATTTCTTTCGGATATTTGTAGGTATAAAATTCAAAACATTGGTGAATCAACGCTGACAGCAACAACAGCTAAACGCTTGAAGAAATTTTCCAACATAACTATGTTCTCCGTAGCTCAGTTGGTAAAAGCAGTCGCCCGGGTAGCCAAGGTCGTTGGTTCGAATCGTACCAGCCCCGTGTCTACCAAAACTCGATATGATATGATATGATATAGTGATATATCGACACCAACTTTTAAAATATGAAATATATAGCCGCCATTTTGAATTTTTATCGAAACAGCGATCTTAATAGGTGACGGCGATTCAACATGGCGGCTATATCTATCATATTTTTAGAGTTGGTGTTGATATTTCGCTATATCATATCATATCATATCGTGTTTTAGTGCTCATGCTAGGCAGGCAGAGGCAGTAAGGCAGTTACTCGGTTTCGAACCTAATAATATACTCTGCAATTTTTCAATTAATTAAACATTCATTTGTCAGGTAATTTCGGGTAACCACGAACACTTATTAGGTAGATTTCGTGTGAGTGGTATGCTGTTGAACAAATTTAGTAACTTTTAAGTTATAATGCGCCTAGGAAATTGTTTTTTTAGCTAAATCCTGTATCTACCTACGGATGGTAGGTGAAGTAGAAGGAAGAGTTGGAACGTGGTGTAAGGGAGTTTGATCGACATCTTAAAAGGCCACCTCATCTGTACGTGGTGCATCCTGCCGAACAACGAACATAGCTCTGGCGTATTTACGGCATTATATGAGCTCCTCTGTTTGGGTTTTACTTCCTTGTTTATTTCTAAAAACAAGGATGGTTTGTGATAAACAAGTCTTAAGTTAAATTTTAAAAAACAATAGTGATTTGACCTTGGATACATAGCGTGTAAGTCTGGATGCACGGGCACGTGGGTGGCATGACGCGCGTGCGGCGACATGGCAGCCGCTGCGTTGATCGCACGGATGCGGGCGCGCAGCCTCTCGTATTGCTGCGGTTGGTACTGCGCAGCTATCGACACTGCACTCCCTGAGTACTGCTATTAAATAAAAAAAAAACTGTCAATTAAAGATTTTACTTAGTTAAGTTAATACTTATTATGGTTACATAGAAATTCCTATTTACTTTTAATATATTTTTTAAAAGTATTAACACGACTTTGAACACAATAACTTAAACCCTTATGTTCCTTATCAATTTTGATTTTCTAAGGATACGAGTATTATTGATTTAATTTTGGTTGGTTTTGTTTGGTTGTTATTATCAGATTTTAACAGTTAATTTTACTTTCTACTATATCTACAATAATAGAAACACAAAAAATTTTGCCATTTTAACAAAATTATCTTAATTAAATTTTAGCCTAGTCTGAAAGTTATTTTTAATTCAGGATGTTTTTAGCCATTTTAACAAAATTATCTTAGTTAAATTTTAGCCTAGTCTGAAAGTTTTCTTTTTAATACAGGATGTTTTTAGTAACAACCACCTGTATAACATTATAAAACTCAGCTTTTCCTACACTTTAGACAAATAAACTTATGTAATTTCATTTTAATAATACTACTCTTAAGATTTCCTTACCAAGAAGCTATAGTTTATACATGCCTAAACTTTGTAGAACATACTTGTGTGTAACGAACACGCCAATGCATCTGTACTTACTAACTGACTTCTAAAACACATTAGTAAATGTTTAACTTCATACAAAGTATTAACTCACTAGTATTCTGAGTATTTACTGCAAAGGGTAATATTATTATGTACTTGTTTAGTAAGTTAGCAAGAATTTGCATGTTAACTTTACGTGTAACATTATAATGTTAAGTGTCTTGGCTCTTTACCTCACATCAAAATATTGATATCACATCATTTCATTTGAATTCAAGTTAAATGGGACCTAGTCTTTTCAATTTGCAAAAATAGATTTATTTAATTATTTAAATAATGACCCAGAGTCATTGATATGAAAAAAAAAGTATTTTTTTAGATAAAACCAAGACTAGACTATATGTTTATCTTAGCTTCTCGAGTTCACAAACGACATTAGAGATTTGTTTGTAAATTGCGAGTCAGCCGACGTTCCTCGTCCAAATGATGTTTATTTCTTATCGCGAGTTGTAAATGAAACAAAAAATAATAATTGAACCGATGTTGGTGATTACCTTCAAAGCCGCAGCGGCTTGCTCATGCGTCGCTCTTGTTAGATCCCGCCCATCGACGCTCAGTATCCTGTCCCCCCTATACAGCATCCCATAAGCAGCACCCCCCACCGACACTCCAGACACGAACACGCCACACGTGTCATCGTCGGTCCCCTGGGTCCCTTCCACTTCGCCACCCAACCCGCCAACGATGTCCATTCCTAATCGGGAGCCCGAACGTACTAGTCTAACCATGCGGACGCATCTACGAATAATGGAATACATATTCGTCATTAATTATACATATTATAACACTCACACAGGACTAGGGTTTTGCGAATGTACAAATTTGGAAATTCTTGCAAAAACGAGGAATGATATTTTTCTTAAAATTGAAAATTTGTACTATTTTTTCATTCATAAGAACATTTAAATGGGAACAGTTTTGAGTCACAAAATCATTATTTTGTATAAAGTAACTACTTAAGGGGTATTTCCTCAAAGCATTTTTAAAAATAAGGAAATAGAAAAGGTTTATACCAAAGCTTTTGAGAAATTCTATTATGACAATAACAAAGAAAAAATATAAATTCATAGTAACTGAGGTTTATATAAATTAAAATGGATGTCGGCAGTTGTTAAAGCGAAGATACGCGATAAAAGCCGTGCCAAAAAGGGTTTGCACTGTAAAAGTTAACGTTTTCATAGTTTTTGAATTAGTGCCAACTGCCAACACGTTGACTTAATTTAAGAGGCGAATGAAACGTGCCCAGAAATACTAAGTTACCTCGGTATTTCATTTGGCTCTTCCTCTAAAAGCTCGTGGAGTGTTGAACAAGAAGTGGCTTGTGTGCGCGCTGCAAGTAAAATTCATTTGATAAATTGAACAAACATTTTCCCTAAATTAATTTTATAAACAACAAAAACTTTTCTGATCGAAAAAGATTTGTTACAAAATAAACGTCCACAAATATTTGCAAACAAAAAAGGAACGTCCCATTTATTTACAAAATATCCAACTAACAACAAATTACATTTAAAGAAGAAGATTTAAGGCTTCTAAAGTAAACTAATAAAAGTTATACATAAGGATGCGCTTACTGGAGTAAAGCGGAGCGGTTCTCGCTACAGGCGGGATGGACCCTGCGGGTAGTACGATAAGTGTCACTTGCTCCCCAGTATTCCGCAATGCGGACACTGCTTGCGCGTGTGTTGCTCCGACAAGAGATGTTTCTATACCCTGAAAACAATCTAGGTTTTAGTATATTGAGTTACTACGTAACTAAGTTGCAAATACTTTTTAAGTATAGTTCTTTACTTAAACAGCCCTTATAATAAGAACAGAATTGCTGTCATTAATTTATTAGTATTCTAGCATTTACTTTCAAGGTAACAGTGGCCACCTAAGTCTTTAAAACTAAGCTTATTAATCATGTATTTTTTACAGCTAAAATCCTGACAGTGAAAAATAGCGTAACAAAATTTTAGTAATACTCACATCTTCATCTCTAACAGCTAAAATTTTATCGCCTAATCTTAATCTACCGTCGTGGTGTGCTGCCCCTCCAACCGCTATATGCGATACGAAGACGCCTCCACCACCCGCTGCATCGTCCGCTCCGCCTGCGATACCCAGCCCTAGGCCGCGGGCGCCACGCCACAACTTGACAACCCTGGGTCTGCGAGCACGCCGAACTCGCTAAAAAATGAAATTGTGAGCAAAAGGTGGCGGGCGAAGAAATTGTTTATTAATGAAAATAAAACTAGTACGAGATTTTGTTATAAGGTTAAAGGTTAATTTTTAGCTTCTAAAAATCAAAGTTTGACTTTCACTTTTACAGTCAGACTGATACCTACTGATTATTATTTCTTTTGAAACTCAGAAAAACTTTACAGACTTTATGCTGAAGTGGCTGGCACAGTAGGTAATAATGTTTTTGTTTCTTAGAAACAATGTTCGAGGTGATATCTTGTAATTGTATATACTTAACATAGAAGCGAGATACCTAGCAGTTATCTAAGGTAGAACTAAAGCGCTTAGATAATATGCCTTTGAAATCCTCAAGCGTAGCACTTTGTACTAATCTAATTTAATTAGAACCAAAAGTAAGTGCCTTGTCATTATGAAGTTAAGAGAACGAGTTAATTGAAGTCTGAAATAGTAGTATTCAGAACTAAAACTTAACGTGGATAAAATTTTGTTAATTAGACTAAATAAAAAATAACAACATTAACAAAATAGTCCCATGATAAATTAGGGTAAATTCTGATTTCAATAAAGGATATAAAAAAATATCGTTTTAAGTGTTCAAATCTTTAGTTAAATGCCACACGTTTTATGAACTAGTTGTGAATACAGGGTTACATTTCAATGTATTGCCAAATTTTTGACAAAGTAAGGAAGGCGACTCAGAATCAGTAACTTCATCAATCTACTTTACTAAACAAAATAATACTCTATTTATCTGCAGTAAAAAAATTAACTCGTGGATAATTTACGATTGTTCGATTAAATTGACCGTATGTGCATGAGGTCTATGTTAGCGCAGCGTGTCGGCTTGCACCTGTTGTGATGTCAGACGAATAACCGCGCACCTCGCGTTTTTTTTTCGGAAATTTTAAAGTTTTTAAAGGTCATTTTTTATATTCTCTTTTCCTTATTTTTAATATTTGGTACTATCTTATAATGTAGTTTTGTAAATTTTATATCGAAGTTTAAATAACTATAACTTATAAACACTTTATATGAATAAGACTTATCAAAACAAAATCAAATACGACGGTTCTAACTAGCCATTGAAGAATATCGAGTTTCTGGTTTCATTATCCGATTGAAGATGGTATCAAATAACTTTATTGTCATCCCAATGTCACATAACAAAGTTTTGAATCGGTACGACAATAATTAGAAGTAAGTTAAAACAACTTCTAAGATTTGATTACATAGTTTGTTATTAATTACAAGTAGAGCTAATAAAAGGTTGTTACAAAAAAATAAACAAAAAACAAACGTGTGTGTACTCACACGTCTGTTTTTTTATAATAAATATATTTTATAATAAATAAATATATCTTTTTATATATCTAGGTATATAGATATATGTAGGTGTTTAATTAATTTCACTTACTAATCTTACAACGTTCCCGGCTTGCTGCAACGCGTCGACAGCAACAGAATGCGGCGCACTTTCCACGGAAATGTCGTTCACCTAGCCGGAAGAAATATCTTGTTAGTACATAATGAGAAAAGTCGTTTTAATGTTCTATTCATTTATCATTGTCATCATCAGTCCACTGCTAGACACAGACTACCCACAGCCAGCCCTGCGTAGTAGTTGTAACAAGATCGTCAGTCTATCAGGTGGAAGGCCACGCTGCGCCTTTCAGTCCGTGGTCGCCACTCAGGAAGTTTTCTTTCCAAAGGATGTCAGTTCAGCTCTACGAGCGATGTGGCCTAGGTATCTATAGCGACTTAAGCTTTGCAATACTTCTTCTATGAATATCCTCGTTTCAAGTCATTTTTGTTATTTATTAGTACGTACTCATAACTGTAATCGGAGCACAGACTTAATACCACTGTGTATTGTTGTTGCTTATGTTTTATGTATGCTTTTTATTTTGTATAATAAGGCACAGCCTATTAGTTTAACCTTGTTATGTTTTTAGGGTTCCGTAGCCAAATGGCAAAAAACGGAACCCTTATGGATTCGTCATGGATTGTCTGTCCGTCCGTATGTCACAGCCACTTTATTCCGAAACTATAAGAACTTTACTGTTGAAACATGGTAAGTGGCTGTATTCTGTGAACCGCATTAAGATTTTTACACAAAAATACAAAAAAAAACAATAAATTTTGGGGGTTCCCCATACTTAGAAATGAAACTCAAATATATTTTTTAACACACCTATACGTGTGGGGTTATCTATGGATAGGTCTTCAAAAATGATATTGAGGTTTATAATATCATTTCTGAATAGTTTGCGCGAGAGACACTTCCAAAGTGGTAAAATGTATACCCCCCCCCCCCCTGTAACTTTTAAAATAAGAGAATGATAAAACTAAAAATAATATATGATGTACATTACCATGCAAACTTCCAGCGAAAATTGATTTGAACGAGATCTATTGAGTAGTTTTTTTTAATACGTCATAAATCGTACACCGCAATTTACCTTTATTTTGTAATGTTATGGATTTCATTTTGCAATAAAAATACCATAACTATGACTCGATTGTTATGATGGGTGAATTTTGACTTATATAGGTACCTACAGATTTGTACGGAACCCTCGGTGCGCAAGTCCGACTCGCACTTGGCCGGTTTTTCTGTATAGAGTTTGAAGTATAAACAACTTAAGGTACTAGTTACTACTCATAGTAAGATCCCAATTCTCGTAATACCGAACTACTCGTACTCATCTTTCAAAATATTTCATGCGAATTTCTAATATATATAAAACTGTCTCATACACCCTAGATTGTCGAGATTTTTTAAATAATAATGTTGGTTTCAACACAGCATTAATACTAAAGAGATCTAAATTATGTCTTTCTAAAGCTACACAATGAAGGTAACTAATGACTACAGAAATGTCGTTAGAGAAAATAAGGAGCAGTTTCTTGTTACGTTTGCACTGAGAAAAGTAGCTAACATTCCTAGTTATTACTGTCTATTCAACTAACACGATAAAGCAAAATCACTTAAATAATGGTTCTCGGGTTTCAGAGCGGTCGTTGTTTTTTTGAGTGTTGACTTTTTAAATTTTAATTAAATAAAAAATTATATGAAAAGAAGTATCTTGGTCGTAACACGATATTCCACGATCTCTTTGACAAAAAGCAATCAAAACTTAACATTTTCTTTTGCAAAAAGTAGAAAAAAGTTTGCAATCTATTTTTTCCGGATGGGAAAAAAAAGGCAGTTTATTGACTTTGTTTATTAAACTTCGATAACGCTCTTACCACAGCCAAAGTACCTATGCTGACTAGCGATGAGCTGGCTACCAGTAGTATAAGAACTTAGTAGATCGAGTTCCAATAGCAGTTTTGATTTTAAATCTCTGATGCTGAATGTCGCTGTGTGCGTAGGATTCTCGTCAACATCCAGGCGGTCTAATGAGACCGCATAACAAGAGAATTTTTATTGTGTCTCGATTACGTATGCCTGATGAGTTAAGATGTGACATGACGACGTGCATCATTAAAACATCAATCTTAGTTGTAAAAGTGAGTGCAACTGAAAATGTCAGGAAACAATTAACACCCACAAACTATCCTGACATAGAAATCGTCTGGCTCTGACGGGTAGGAGTAGAATGTTCGCTCGCAGATTTTCCCGTTGTAAAGGACAAGTGGATGTTACATATTTTAAAGCAGTTCCCACATGAGAAATCTTTGGTTCAAACACATCAAAAATCGCTGGAGACTGCGCACTATTGTAATAATATTTTCAGGATGCTGTTGAGGTTGCCTATCAATCAATAGGGTGCGGGACAATCACAATAGCATTATCCTGATGGTTTGTCTTGCCACAATTATTTCTTATATCCAGCACCTACCTTAGTTATTATTATTTAATTAAAACTTATAGATTTATAATGTCTTTAATAACGTTTTTTATTTATTTATAGTACGCGCCAACCACGAATAGCAGATAAAATTTTACAAATGGTTCCAGTTATCTACTCTAACTAACATCTTGTGCCACAACCTTAATAATTTAAGTGTCCTGTTTACATCATTTACAAACTATCATAACGTATACACATCTTCTGTAAATACAGCTTAATCTTATCTCTAAAATTGCCGAGAAAATAATGCATAATATATATGTAATGAGGTATCTTAATATGCCAAGTAAGATGAATTTATTACAAGGATACAAGCACTTAAGTGTGGTACCTTTGCCCCTTTGGAGCAAAGGGTAGGTACTTGCTTAATTATGGGTCATGTTAGCTAGCCGTACTTGTTTATGGTAAAGGGTAAAATACCCGTATGTTATAATATACTTATCAAGCCCATGATTTTTATTTACAAATTGAGTATATCATTACTAAATTAGATAAACGACCGTCTAGTATATTAATGGGTCTAGTAATTTATATTGTTGAATGTTCCTTATCAGTAATTATAAACCAAATACATATAAACGCTATTACTTTATCCATTTTCATTTAATTTTATTCTATTTTATAGCATGGCGGCTTAGATTAATTCAATTGCAAAAATGAAGTTATGGTTAATCCTTATGTATGGGCCATGACAATATCCTGACTTAGTAGGCATAATATACAATAATGCCTCCTTTTTTAGGGCAGATTTTTATCTAAAGTAGGTAAAGTTTAAAAAATTTGCAAGTTTTCGGGCACACAGGTACAGACGAATAAAGAATATACTAATTTCGATTTTATAAAAAGTGAAATAGCTTACAATGGAATTGTAATTAATTACATATAAGTACATAATTCTTTGAAGTATAATTATGAAGATAAAATTAAACAAAAATGAGATGAAAAGAATCCACCAAATATTTAAAGTATTCATAATGTGAAAGGAAGGGCCGTGTGATTCACGGAATGATACGTCGTTGAAAAAATAAAGCCCGCCGGCTGGTTCACATGGGTTTGGCAATTATATTTTTGAATTACAGACGAAGAATTTACCCTTGTTTACAAGCCGCAGGTGCTCGTGTTCTCCTAACAGCCTCCCCTTCTGACTACCGTCCATCTGCTGAAATATTCACACGAGTTCACGAACAGCCTGGGCATCATGGTGGAAGGCACTAAACTATCTCCGTTCTGAGTTTTACCAAAGCTTTTGATATCGTTACAATGTTTTAAAATCCTCGTTTTTTATATTTTATTTTAAAAAAACCGGACAAGTGCCAAGCGAACTCGCTCACCAAGGGTTTGGTACAAATTTGTTGATACATATTTTAAATAGTTCAGGAATCGAGTCTCGCATTTTAATTACAAATGTATAGTTTTCAGATTTCTCCCTATACTTTTGGTATAAGAAGATATTACTTGCTAAATTTCATAGTTCTACGTCAACTGAAAGTACTCTTTTAATTTGATTCCCTTGAGTGTCGAAATATACGGTTTTTGTGACATAAACGGTATCTTTTTTTTTACGTCAGCTTGGATTTTTATTTTATCACAGCCTCATGGGACTGTAGACTTGAGTACATAGTTTTAATTTCAACTCGATACCTCTAAGCGTTTTCGAGATAAACGGTCTTGACTGACAGACGGACTGACAGACGGACAACAAAGTGATCCTATAGGGGTTCCGTTTATTCCTATTGAGGTACGACACCCTAAAAATTGAGAAGTTTTTTGTTACGTATAGTATAGTATAAACAGTTCTAACATTGTAAACGTAAATTTGTAATTGTAAAATATTATTTTAAATATGACAAAATAGTTTTGATGAGTGATTTTTCGAGCATCAATGAATGTGAATAGGTTAATGGTTGTATCTTTTATTGCGTTGACTTAGAAGCTTAAATTGTTTTGTCTTCAACGAACTGTAGACCTTAGCAATTAATATTATTATAGTCTTAAAAATTTTACCCGTTCTGTAAAAAAGGGTCATTGACAACTTACCGGACAACAACGTGATCCTAAAAGGGTTCCGTTTTATAGATAACCCTCAAAAATAAAGAATCACAACTTATAATATAAGTAAACATGGAAAGTAGATAAATACATGGAGAAAAGAAAATATTATGCTAAGAGTATAATTCTCTTGTTGTGCAGATTACATCCGTCAGCTTAATATTTCCTTCATATTTCACATAGAGATACTAAGGCAATTTATTGAGGTTATCTTGAGAGCCTTCTTTATGGCGCATCGTGAAAAATACTGTTTGCGTACGTACTGGTTTATCTTGAAGTACATAAAGTGTAGGTACATGTAAAACTTACATCTTCTATCGCACCATTCGATCTCTCCACAAAAATAGCGCACAAAATTAACTAGCATATTTACTTATATGCATGGTTCTGAAAAAAAAAATGCTCTTCTATATTGTTTGTTTACGTAATATTTTTGGTAAAAATAAATATATCATATAAATTGACTCTCTGTTTATGATGCTAAAAACGGTAGATCAGTTTATTTTCTATTTTTGCAGGAAGAGCATTTTTACCGCAACGAATATATAGAGTACGACAGTCTTTTTAATCTAAAAGAACCCAAAATGTCTCGCGAACGTGTCTCAATAATTATTATCAGGCTGAAATATAGTATAATAGATAGACTCTTTATTGCACACCATACTAGTAAAATACACATGATTTCTACAGAAAGGTGTACAATTTAGGCGGTCTTATCGCTAATAGCGATCTTTTCCAGACAATGTTTAGGTAGAGGACAACCATTAAAGAAATATTAATATTAATAGTATAATGTTAGAGGCCGCATAGAGGCTGCAGCCTGAAGAGATGGTCGGACCAGATCTCCGAACAGCTGGATCTACCAGTCAACGCCGCCCTTCACCAGGCGACGGACCGTATCGGTTGGCGGCAGACAATGAAGCGTCTAAGGAGTCACGATCCTTAGCAATGGAGGAACGATTGAGAAGAGAAGAGAGTACAATGTTAAAGGCATTCGTGACAAATTAGATAAAAATATATTCATGAGCTTTAGAATTCGTAAACCTACCACTTGGTGAAACACGTCGCCAGAAAAAATTAACAAGAACCATAGAAAATATGCAATGTACAGCTTTTGTTGTAAAACCTTCAACATATATTTTTTTCCGTTCCAGCTAAGATATAATTTAAAATTATAAAAACCCACGACACAAATGTGCAACATCAGCTCAAGACCTCGATCATTATTTATCTAACACCTGCTCATTGAGACCATTATTATGAACCCAAACACGCTGTATCTGCAGTAATTTGCTTAGGAGTTGACAATTCCACAAATTCCATGATGCTGCAGTATCAGTTCAAGGTTGTCATGGCTTGAAAATACTACTAAGGTAACAGTGCAACATCAATTGGACCTGTGAAAGTTTGCAATAAGCTTTTGTCAAGTAGGAAATGAGCTGATAACCTTCAAACGGCTGAACAAATTTTCATAAAATATAGCTAAGATCTCTGTAATATCAACTTTAAAACAAAAAAAACTACATCAAAATTGGATCATTCGTTTGAGAACTACGATGTCACAGACAGATAGGTACTCAGATACACACGTTATACTAATAACATCCCTCTTTTTCGTCGGGGATTTAAAAAAAATTCAATGTGACTCTGAACAATGATCTCATAGACTGTGATTTAAATCCAATTTTGCATTAGAAGCAAAATTTCTCAGTAAAAATACCGCTTATTTTCTGAAGACGCGTTGTAAAATCGGCTTGGGCACAAAACCAAATGCGTGACTGGGATAGCATAATGATTCTGGACAAAGCTTGGCTTTGGGCATCCAATAAAATAACATGTGTTTAGTGACACATGACGATTTAAAGCATTTTTTAAAAGCTGTTCAAAAGTGTTGTTGAAACCAATCGAATACTGGGATCTTGAATATAATAAAAATATTAGAGAAAGTTTTTAATTTCAGCTTATACCTGTCGTAATAAAGGCACAATAAACTATGAAATCCCGTCTCAGATTCGCACGAGTAATGCTAAGTATCTAAGGTTAACAATTATTATACACAAACCTTTAATGAATCAGTCGATCTATTGGTAAAAATCGTACCAAATTGATACGTGGTTTTAAAACAGTTTTGAGTACAGACCAACAAACATGGAGATGGACTTCAATTTAAATAAATAGTTAAATCTGACCATAACATCGAGCTAACAATAGAAATTTTATTTATCATTACAGTTGCAGTGAAAAATCACTGATCAGTTTTGGGAATCATCATCATTTCAGCCATAGGAAGTCCACTGCTGAACACAAGCCTTCCTCAATGACTTTCTTCGGGGGGGATCTCCAATACTCGCC
Source organism: Anania hortulata (assembly GCA_963576865.1). NCBI lineage: Eukaryota > Metazoa > Arthropoda > Insecta > Lepidoptera > Crambidae > Anania > Anania hortulata. Next base: position 11,882,629 of record OY756396.1, on the reverse strand, counting down.
ACGCTTGGCATGCGGGTTGGCGAGCGCAGGTTTTTTTCAATTCGCATGCAGACGCTACTACCCGTCTCGAGATACAGGAATTCGTCACCTCTTACGACATGCCTTCCGTTGGCGGTGGAGAAGTGTATTCTTTACGGCCGTCCTCACACGGCACGCACGGCACGGTTTTCGGGATACATGGTCCATATTACTGTTCTCTATAGGGTATGTGCTCGATGGACCATTAACACTTAAATCATCATAAAGACAATAATGCTTGCTGCAATAATGCTAAAACCAATAAATCCAATAGAAACCATTTTTTCTGCAAATAAGCCTAATTTAATCTTTTTACACGTCCTTTTTAGGATTCCGTACCTCAAAGGAAAAAACGGAAACCTTAGGATCACTTTGTTGTCTGTCCGTCTGTCTGTCCGTCAAGACTCTTTTTCTCAGGAACGCGTGAATTTATATCAAATACTCAGGTCTGTCCCTTGGAGCTGTGAAAAAATCAAACTTCTAAGCCAAGACAATCAAAAGATACAGCCGTTTACGCCGCAAATTTCCGCAAATTTTCGACACTCGCAAGGGAATCAAAACCTACAGGGTACATCCCGTGAACTGAGAATCTTAAAATTTGGTAAGAAGCAACGTCTTATAGCACAGATAAAGGAAAAATTACGAAAACCGTAAAATTTTTGATACATCATATTATATCAAAACTGCTCAATAGAAACTGCTACGCAATGTCAATTAAAATATATTATAAAATCCCTCTAGAAATAAGAAAATTGCCAACCAACCAGTTACTCAGACGCTTGCGTGGATGGCTAATTGAAAATTGATTTTATAGCATTAAATAATTTTTTGACATGAAATGATATTGATGGACCATTTATTTTATTTTATAAATTAATTAGTAAAGTCTTAATTGTTTATTTTCATTGAATTTTATGACGGTACCTATATTAACTATGACTGTTAATATGTGTAATTACCGTTACCATTGACATTTAATTTAATTTAATAATAATATGTGTTAAAATTTTTGCATGCCACCACGATGGCAAAACATGAGTTCTTTTTCGTTTTATTGTATCATCTGTATGTACCTACCATGTTTTTGCTAATAAAGAATATTTCTATTTATATTTCTATTTCTAAAAATAGTTTTAATAATTTTAAACTTACTACCTCTTTCCTCATGAACGCTTATAGGTATTAAATTGAAATTCACATCAAATACTAAGGTCTATAATACCTTTGAACTCGCACTTGGCCGGTTTTTTTTTACCCTACCACTGCTTTGAGACAATAATATTGTGAGCTAGTGCATCCTCCATCCTAGAACCTTTCAGCTCCATCGGCCGTCAGTTTACTTGATATGCGCCCACTGCCACTTTACTTTGCTAATCTATCGAGCTATGTCAGCGACTTTGGTTTGTTTACGGATCTCCTCATTTCTCATTTGATCTCGCAAAGAAACACCAAGCAACGCTATTTTTATAGCACGCTGGGCAATTTTGAGCTTCCTTATGAGGCATTATAACACACTGGTTGTAAGAACTACTTTCGTCTATAAGCACTGAGGTATTTTTTCCGTTGAGCTTACTACTTGTAGAAGAATGAAACTTATATGGAATGAACCCACATAATTTATGTGACAAGCAACATACAATCGCTAAAGTTTTATTTATTTCTTTTAAATCATAAAATTTAATTACTCAAGTAAGAAACAAACCATGTAAATAGAATTTCGTTTATACATCAACATCGCAATATCCGCTCTCCGCTGACCTTCAGTATTATTATGTCATCTCAAGTTTGGAAAATAATCTGCGTGTAATATAATAAAACGTTGATATAAAAAGGCCCGAGCTGCCAGGGCTGTTTCCCGCGCCCTGTCAAATAAAGCCTCAAACCGTACATAAAATTTCATTAAACAAAAGCCCAAGTTTTTTGAAGAATGTCGTTTAAGTTACTTCCGTAAGGAGTTTTTTAACTACGTGATAAAAAAGTTTGCCTACGTTATTTTTAAGTCCCCTTACTTCTTTTACACGCCAGACTCACCTATTAAATATATAGAATAATAGAGTTTATTAGCAATTTTCCATTTTCTTAAGTAGCCTTAGGTAATGGAGTGGGTTTTTCAAACTTTATTATTTTTAAGATAGGCAGATAGACAAAATGTTTAGAAATTTTCAATACTAGTATTATTTCCCATAACTCACAGTGTGGTGCTTAATATCTTCTAACTGCAGTTAGCCATCTTTTTTCGCAGTGCATCCTGCAACTAGTAGTGTGACGCTGTTGACCGCCAGACTTATAATGCTATCATGTCGACCCTTTAATACCGCAGTCATGTGAACGGTACAAGTATGTAGGCAAGCTCACTCCATCATGGATCACATCTACACAATTAGGCTAGATTGAAATCGAGAAAACGAAAATCCATTTTTTATGCTACTTGCATGATTTTAAAGATGATTCTGAGGTTTTGCCACCCGCTGTACTCGGCTTAAGACCTTTTTATGCTGCAATGCATTTCCAAATATGATTTTGAAGCTACTTGACACAATTTTAACAAAATACTTATCTCCTATCTGCAGTCAGACAGTTTTTTACAGCGCCCTCAGTAGGTAGCCACGTGGCGCTGACGTCATCTATAGTCTTAAAATACTAGGCAGTTCATTTTCAAAGTTATGAGTAAAACAAGCTTGCTCTATCATGGATCACACGTACATATTTGCTTTAATTTAAAATAAAAGCCGTGCGTTCATGTTGCGCCACCAACTTTACTCGGTCTGAGACGATTCTATGCGGCAATACAATTTCAAACAAGTATAAAACAACATTATATGCTACTTCACGTACTTGTAACAAAATATCTCCTATCTGCAGTCGGCCGTCCTTCTTTGCAGCGCCCCCTGCAGCCAGCCGCGTGATGCTGACGTCACCGCCAGTCTCCCCGCCTGCTATGCTCAGCCCGAGACCATTCGCGCCGCGCTCCAACGTAACATCTGCAGTTTCCCAAACAGACTCGCTGTCCGAGTCGGATGGGTACTGCGAACAAAACAAGCTTTCAAAGCAAACTCGAAACTTAGACGTGCTATGAAAACACGTTAAAAGAGTTTTTCTGTTTGTGTAACACTTTATACATCAAATCCTTTTGGAAAACTAGCTTGTAGAGTATAGAGGTTCTAGACGACTAGCTCGGAGTTGTAATTAAAACCTTTAACGCACACATAAACAATATTTGACTGTTAAAACAATAGCTATTAGTGATTTCAGTTATTATTAGGTTAATTGATCGAACTCACGAACTTGAGTTATAGAATGATCGCAAAGCAATTTTATATTCAGCTGTGAAAATAATTGGAATAACTATTGAGAGCAAAATCTCATTATTATTACTACAATGGGTAAACTAGACTGTACACTGTGCGATGAATAAAAGCGACAATGGTGAATCTTCGTTTAAATTCATTGAATTGTCATTAATATTAAAATGGATTCCATTTTAAAACTCTTTCAGTCAGAAATATTGCCGTATTAACATTCCGTGTTGCGATCAAAATATGATATTCGTTTATTTAAAATAGGCTCTTTGATGTTTATCAATTCGTTTAAAGTACAAAGGTCAATAACTCTGTATCCGCACTGATGTTTAATCAATTGGTAAACACAAAAGCTTTGACCGACTGTTAAGAACATTTTTTTAATTAACTGAATATGAATACTTATTACATTTGTTCCTTGATATAATACGAAGCATCTAATGCCAAATACTTAATTAACTTCATTTCATTAGTTTCTGTCTACTAAATGAAGGAAACGTGCATGCTCCTTAATGCTTATTGTTTACGAAGATTAATTAATGTAGTGATGGAGGAAAAATTTACCACATCATTCACTAAAAGATTTTCCCTCTATTTTGATAATATTTTTTCATTAAATTACCACAATAGTACTTATTAGTTTTTAATAGTCAATATAAAAACATCAAAGTGAGTGTGTCTAATAGGGGATGAATTTTTTAGTTATTTAAATCTACATATTTACTAAATCCTTAATATACTGTCTCACAACAACAACAACCTCTTTGTAAACACAGAATCCTTTTGCTTTCAAGAAAATTCTAGACAATAGAACAAAACACGTATTTGTACGCTAAACTGAATTTTATTTCTGAATGGTCCGATTCAATAAGCATAAATTGCAGCGTTACAAGAACAACAACAAACAGAAATCTCTATTCGAAAACTTGTTTTTAACCTTGCAACTACCCTACTTTGCAAAACAAAGTGGCCTTCAACGACCTATATGCGCAGGGAACTGCGCAACTAGAAAGTTGAAAACCTAGGTGCCGTGCGGAACAAAAGTGTTGTTTGTACTCCGATAATATTGTAAGCGGACCTGGTAACTTCCGGAAGCGCGCCGGACGCCTCCCGGACTCTGCGTTGCCTCACTCCCACAGTCATAGTTGCCGACGTGTGCTGTAACAATGGAGACATTGGAATAAATGTAGCAAACTTGATAAATGTTCTTCTGTTCGCTATTTGAAATCATTGCGGGACATTGTGTGCATTTATTTGCATCTGACGTGCAATTTGAAACAAACAAATACCTAATGGGCGTGGATTCTAAGCTATCTATATTATTTATAATATAAAAATTGAATCTCTATTTTCCTTGGTCATTGCATCACGCGTGAAAGGATTGAACAATTCTGCTAATTCTTTTTTTGTTGGAAGAAGGTTCTTCTGAACGTAAAAATGAAAAAAGTTGCTCAGAAAATTCCTAATGAATAAACTGAAGACCACGCGCTCGAAGTCGCGGGCAACAGCTAGTGAGCAATAAAAATTTGAATACGATGAAAGTTATTTAATAAGCAAACAAGCACATGACATTTATAGTTCTTTTAAGATAAGAAGATACTTATGACACTTAGCATTTTCCGTTTCACCCATACTATTTACGATGTTATTTCATAAAACATATTTGCAAAAACACAATAATCTTTGCCACTAAAAATTTAAGCAAAAATTACAAACCTTTTTTCCTTCAAATACTTAATGCGTTAAACGAAACGTTTTCTTATAAGGATTGACAATACATAATCGAAACTAAATCGATGAATCGGTTCGGTCATCTTGTGAAAACCTATGCGTTGATGTCAGTAGTACGAGAGCGTCTGCGTGTTATCGTTATTTTTCGCATAGTTCCTATTTTGAATTTTGTAAAGTTTTCGTTATTGTTTTGCTTTTATTTGGTAAAATGACTAAAAAAGGAAAAAAGACTTCTCAAAACTCTGTTAACCGCACTCTGGCAGTGGAACATTGCAGTATATCTCTTATTTTAAATAAGTTCATTTGAATAAAGATCGATTAAACTTTCTTTAGAGACTTTCTCAATTTTCAAAAATAATCGGTTGGATTTCGTTAGGGAACATCACTATTTGTGTCAACAGGGAAGTCAAGTGATGTGTCATAAGTTTCTTCTTATCTTGAAAAGGGTATTCGCTATGTGCAAAGCAGGTGGTGGGGGACGTCAAATCGATCGCAGCACGTTAGTTGGAAGAAATGTGAAATAACTCTGGACTGTCATGTGTCAAATTGCTATATTTCCATAGAATTCAGTACTAACGAAATTAAGTATTTTAAAGTAAAAACGTTAAAATTTGCGATATGGGTCACAGTACGTGCTGTGTTACAAAGTGTAGAAACAATGGGAAAACCAGTTCGTGCATGTTTTATTCATTTCCTACATCAAGATGGATAGAAATAAATGGATAGCTGCTGTGAAAAGAAAAAAGTTTGTAGGGGGTTTGTGTCGCAGACGTTTATCTAATGATCATAGCTCTTATTAAGTAGCATTGTCTGTTGGTTCTAAGCTCTTTAACGTCTCTCACATGCTGTGCTAATACTAATTCTTTCCCTTTTTGCACCAGTTTGAGGTTAGAAAGTTATATCATGTATTGATTCAAATCCCGTACGTATTATAATATTTATATTTTAGTTCAAGTAAGAAAATCACTTATTATTATATGCATAAACTTTTTAGATATTTTCATCTAATTTGAACAAAAACAATCCGAAAATCATTCTTAAACCATCCAGTTGCCATAATTTGAGAGTACTTAGTCCACAATAATTGTGGTCACTAGGGGCGCTGTCATCGCGTACACAGCGAATAGTAGGTACATCCTACTTGAGTTTTCTTCTGATCACTATTAACGTAATATACCTACCTATATAGTTATCTATGTTCAATTTTACGAATGTACCTCTATAAATGTTGTCATTAATGCTCTACAATTCTACATAAGCCAAGCAGACTCAAACTTAGACGAAATACGAAGCTATCGTAGGTAGGTTTTACATACACAAAAAAAAGTTTAGTTTTTCAACTGGGCAACAAGCAAGTTAGGAGTTGTGGATGTTTTCGTGGCGTGAAACGGTCACTGGACGCAGCCCGTCCAGTTTTTAGCTTGCAAATAATTTTTGTGTCTATATTTTCGTTTTTGCTTTTAAGGCGAGTATAGTCGCCAAATGCAAACTAGCATGTAGTTCTAAAAGCTTAATACTTAAGCCCAAACTGTCAAAAATTAATAAACTTCAAGAGAGAATAATTATTGAAATTATCAAAAAAGAAGATGCAAATACTCTTTCTTCTTTTTAAGCGCTTGACCGAGTTAATTTATTTATTGATAGGCCAACTTGATAGCTATATAAACTATGCATAGGGTTTCTTAATCAAACAATGGGTGAATATGCATGTGTTTTTATTTGGAACTAAAATAAATAGTACCTAATTGTAATTAATAAAACTTTAAGAATTTTCGAAAAGTATTGATAAATACCTGACCAGCCCATTAAAGTTGCGTGTTAGACAAGGAGATCCGATATGTACCGTAACCACAGAATACCTTAACGTCACATTACACGTCCGCCATACATCTTTCATGGTAAAAGTTGTTTTAGAAAGAGATAGGTATACCTTAATTTCTAATTACTATATTACGGTTATTTTTTACCTAAAATCAGTTTTGTTTTCACTATTCCCACTATAATTTCATATATTTTCTTAAAAATATAGTAAAAACAATTTTTTTTAAGCATATTCCGTATTGCGCCCATGCGAAAAATATTATTTTTCTAATTTTCGCTACCTAAAGACACGTCGATTGTCCTAACAGTCACGTTTCATTGCGTGCTGTTATGAATCGTATTTTTTTTAATATTGGACAACATCACATACATTGCTCTAATCCTAAGTAGAAAGCACTCGTGTTACAGAAATCAGAAGCAACGACGGCACTACAACACCCAGACCCGGGACAATATAGAAAAGTTATTTTTTTACATTGACCGACTGGGAATCGAACCGAGGACCTCAGAGATAACGACACCAAGCCCGGTATGCTCGCCTCTCAACTACGGAGGTCTTCTGCTGTATAATAATGAGTTTTCGTGCGATATTCGTACTAACACGCGTCGAGTCGATAATTTAGGGACACTACTCGCCTTAATAAGGCGATTGCACGTGACTCCACTCTTATAACGCGAACACTTTTTGTGTGAAAATCAAACACTATCTATCTAACTTGTTTTAGTAACGTTCCACTCTATCCGAAAGTAATTTAACTTTTTCAGAGATGTGCATACATTTTACAGAGGTACTTGTAGCTCAGTAGCGGCAGTGCTTTGGTAGTGACTACCAAAGTTAAGCTAACCCGCGGTTGTGATTGGATGGGTGATCTTTTAGTGACATTTATTACAAGCATCTCCGTGCTTCAGAAGGCACGTTAAAAGTTGTTCCCGGCAAATATCGCTGGATACTATACGTAAAGCCTAATAAGATTTAGGACAGCTTAATAACATCTGACAGTAAAATTAAGTCACTGGCCTCACAACACACCTCCACCAATCCGCACTCGGGATGCGTGGTCCACCACGTGGTATGGGCCAAACCACCTTATAGTTAAGGCATGAAGTAAGGCCTGTGCCCTGCAGTGGGACGTACATAGGCTTACTTTACTTTTCTACAATAGTAAAATGGAAAAAAATATGCAAAAATAAATCGATCGAGTTGTTTTTTAGGGTTCCGTACCTCAAAAGGGTAAAATTGGAACCCATCACATTGAAGTCCGTCCGTCTGTCTGTCAGTCTGTCTATCTGTCTGTCTGTTTGTCAAGACCCTTTAGTTCAAGAACGCGTGAAGGTATCAAGTTGAAATTAAAACGATATACTCTGGTCTATAGTCTCTTGAAGCTGTAAAAAAATCAAACTTCAAAGTTGACGTAAAAAAAAGATACAGCTGTTTATGTCGTATATTATAAAAAACGTATATTTCTACACTCTCAAGGAAATCAAAATTAATAGGATACTTCCCGTTGACCTAAAATCATGAAATTTGGCAAGAAGTTATGTCTTATAGCACGAGTAAAGGCAAAAGCCCAAAAACCGTAAATTTGTAGTTACATTAAAAAAAAGATTTTTCACAAAATCGGAAAATCTTCAAAATGCTTTTGGGAGAGAAGCACCTTGTATGAGCACCGTGAGGCGATGGTTTGCTGAATTTGAGAGAGGTCGAGTTTCTTTACATGACGAATTTCGTGAAGGGCGGCCTTCAACTGCCGTCAACGAAAATAATGTGGCTACAGGTTAAGCGGCTAATTGAAGAAAACCCGCAGATTACCTATGAGACAATTCCAGGACTATTGGGGATTGGTATGAGCCAAATTCAGAAAATTTTACACGAAGAATTGAAAGTTTTGAAACTTTGCTGTCGTTGGATCCCTCATGAACTGACAGCGGAGCAGAAGCGGGCTCCCGTGGAATGGTGCTCACAGATGCTACTGAAGTACGACCACGGACATTCTAATGCTGTTTATGACATTGTCACAGGATACGAAACGTGGATTTATTGTTTTGAACCCGAAAAAAAAACAGCAATCTTGTGAATGGATGTTTGAAACTGAGAACAGGCCAACAAAAGTGAGGCAGGCGAGAAACGATGGTAAAAAAATGATCGCATTTTTTTTCTCAGCTACGGGTCCCATCTGTACAATTCCACTTGAAGATTAAAAGAGTGTTAATGCCGAGTGGTATTCTACCATTTGTTTACCCAGGGTGTTAGAAAAAGTTTGCGAAAGACGACCCAAAAGCCGCGTTCTCCTACATCATAACAACGCTTCTTCACACACAGCCAACAACACAAAGTAATTTTTAGCTTCCGAAATAGTACAACTCGTCACCTATCCTACGCATAGTCCCGACCTAGCACCCTGTGATTTCTGTATTTTCCCCAAAATCAAAGATTTGATGAGAGGTTTTATTTTTACCAACTCCGAAGAGGCAGTGATAGCGTTCAATCAGCGCGTAGAAAACATGCCTTCAGATTTGTGGTCCTCCTGTTTTAAAAAAATGGTTCGATCGCATAAAAAAATATTTAAAATGTAAAGGAGAGTATTTTGACGTATAATACGTACGTATAATAACCAAATAAATATGCACCTTCGCCTTTGCCTATGACCCTTGCAGATAAAAGACCATTGTCTGGCGTCCACACTATGCGGTTCACTTGAACGGATACAAAAGCGTTTTCAGTGGCATTTTGCTAGATTTAGTAGAACAAAGAAAGATTTTTATACGAAGATAGGATAATTTTAACAAAATAATATCTTGATTACACACTGAACTCGTTTAAATTTAGTGTTCCATTAAGATATCCACGTCATCCGATCCGATAGCATCAATGAGACCACAATCTACAGAACTGTGGTAGTACAGTAGTAATAGAAGTACAGAACTTGGCTCTAACTCTACATAGTCAAGACTGTGTAAACTACAAACACATAGTTGATGTTAAGTTCGACACAACTTTTATGTAGTCTTCTTTAAAAAAATCCTTTAATCTTGTGCAACCATGCTTGTCCAAATCAAATACAAAGTCTAAACGTTATAACAACTAAAAGGCTAGTACTAGTCACTTATTTTTTTTATAAAATAGTCCATTAATATACCTCCGTAAGTACAACATCAATCAAACGTCAGCCTAAACCAGTTTGAGGATAAACAAATTTTATTTAAAAAAAACGACTTCAAAACACTAAAAAGCTAGTCAGTTACTTTTGGAGTCGGTGCAAGCTGATCAGAGTTTAAATGTTTTCGTTGCACCGACTCCAAAAGTAACTGAGTAGGTACTTACGTGATAATATTATTTTTAGCTTTTTAGTGTTTTAAAGTCGAATCGAAGATATTGGGTAACATAGATCAAGAATTAGGAACTAAAACATTCTCTGGGTATATTTTTGTTATTTTCTCAAAAACTGCTTAATCATTTGATAAATCATTTATATGGGACCACCTCTAAAATATGATAGATACCAAACAAAGAATGAATCATAAAAATCGATCCATAATTGGCGGAGTAATCGCGTAACTTACATACAAATTTTTAAAAAAATAAACATACAGTCTAATTGTGAACCTCCTCCTTTTTTGAAGTCGGTTGAAAAGTCAAATATTGTTATTTAATTAATTTTGTTAATTTCGATATGACGACCTCCGTAGCCGAGAGGCGAGCACACCGGACTTGGTGTCGCTATCTCTGATATCCCAGGTTTTATTCCCGGTCTGTCAACGTAGGAAAATAACTTTTCTATATTGTCACGGGTCTAGGTGTTGTGGTAACGTCGTAGTTTCTGATTTGTGTAACACAAGTGCTTAAGCTACTTATCATAGGATCAGAGCAATGTATGTGATGTTGTCCAATATTTATTTATTTCATTTATTTTATCTGTAACTTAACCACGATATAGTTAGAAATAAATTTTAATACGTATCTCAAAAGACTAGCAGCATTCACATCACGAGAAATATTCATTTTTACTAAGGGTCAAACCGATAGGTAATATTATGTATCCTCTAAGGCTCTGACTTCAAGCTTCCGGAATTTTTCAGAACTCCATACAAAACGGCTCCGGACAAGCCCGGAGTCAATCCGATTTGTATGGGGTTCTGAAAAATTCCGGATGCTTGGAGTCCGAGCCTAACACTAGGCGCCCGCTGGTACATCCTGTATACAATCTCTTAAGGATTTTACACATAAAAAGTCAAGGATAAAAACGTCCTTATTATATTAAAAAGTCCTTTTTTGATAAAATTTTAAACCGACTTGTCTTTGTTACAAGAAAGCGATTTACAATTTAATTGTGTAAGTTGACCGTTATTAAGGCAGATAAAATATCGATGTGATTTAAATAACAACTTCCTGTTTATCGTTAAAAATAATTAGATTTCTTTTATTATTTGTGAATCCCAAAACCTGCCATTTTGTAAATAAAATTTACTACACCATTAAACGTGAGAAATAGCGTTAATTTATTCAATAAATAGAATCGCGCATCTACGCGGCACTTAACACGGCAAAATAAATTGAAACAATTATTCAAAAAGTGAGTTTTATCGATGCGGTCTCAGTTGTTATTGCGGATATCCGCGATGAATAATCTGACGCCAATTTAAATAAATTACCCGAAAAATAGACGGATGAATTTTATGTTTTATTTATACCGCATATCTTATCTGTACCGGTACATCATAAAGTGCTTTGCCCTGGATTCGTTTGACTATTGGTGCTGCTAATTAGATTTAAAAGACCGGACAAGTGCAAGACGAACTCGCGCAGTGAAAGTTCCGTACTACATTTTTTTTTCATCTACTTTGTGGTCCTTAGCGCAAGCCTAACTAACTCTTGACCAGTTTTTATTATTTGATTACAAAATTAGACTTTTAATGACAATGCTTGTATGTATTTCATCTTTACTACAGAGATCTAATAGAAAACCCGGCCAAGTGGGAGTCGGACTTGCGTTCCGAGGGTACCGTACAAGCTTGTAGGTATGTAATTAGTTCGTCCAACAAAGTAATAGTTTTTTTGTGATTTACAATAAAATTCAAGGTTTAATTTGTGCCAAATTAAATTATTCTAGGTCAACGGGAAGTTCCTTATAGGTTTTGTTCTTTTGCGAGTGTCAAAATACGGTTTACGGCTTAATTTACATAAGTTACATTCACTTATCAGAGAAACACAAGATCACATCTTAAATCAAACAAGTGTAGGACGCGAACAAAACTGTATGTAGATAGACATTACAACAAAAATATGTCTCTTATTAAGTTACAACTCGTAATTTCTAATAAGTAAAGAGTGACGGAGATTACAAATAATAGCATTTGCTTTGGTTTATTTAAATTCCGAATAATCATTTAAAATGTATTTTTAGCTCTAGCTTAGGTATAAATTAAAAGATTTTTGTTTTATCATAGTTTTGATATTTTTACATCTTAGCATTGCAGACTTTAGTATTTGATATTAATTTCGACTTGACACCTTCTTGCATTCCTGACAAAAAGGGTCTTGGCAGACAGATCAGATTCAGATTCAGATCAGATTAATAAACATCCATGACTTAGGTACAAAGCTCATGCTAATCACACAAACATTTGCCCTTTGCGGGATTCGAACCCGCAACCACTGGCTTTGTAGTCCGGAGCGCGAACCACTACACCAGACGGTCGTCAAGTATTGCACAGATTTAAAAAAATCATACAAAAGGTGGACTTAATGCCATGAGGTCATTCGACCATTAGGCTAAACAGAGATGTTTTGTGGGCGGTGCAATATAGGCGATACAAATTCAAATGAAAGGTCTGTGTGAATTAATATTATAATCCTATATGGGTTAATTGTTTACCCTTTTGAGACACAGAACCCTAAAAATGGTCTAAAACTGACAATTTGATGACAGATACAGTCCAGTGGTTTGCAAATCTTCCTCTGCAGAAACTTTGCTTAGTTTGAGGCTAGATAATGTTTGTTCGTGTTTATGACTAGATAAAAAAACTAAAACGCTAAAAATAATCTTAACACTTACGTACCTAATCAGTTACTTTTGGAGTCGGTGCAAACGAAATATAGAATCTCTCATCGACTGGCACCGACTCCAAAAGTAACTGATTAGGTACGTAAGTGTTAAGATTATTTTTAGCGTTTTAGTTTTTTGAAGTCAGTTTTTATTTTTTTTATAAAAATAACTTATTTCATCTATTTTAGTGAAAAATCCTAATCAAAACAAATCTTACGAGTGCAAACATAATTTAACTGCTGAACACCGATTTCATTTCCTATGTTTCCACCCTAAGGGGTCTTTTTTCCAAAAATTATAGTATCTTTTTGAAGTATAAGCTATTCATTAAAAAAAAAAAACATCAAGATCGGTCCACATTTGGCAAAGATATTATGTAAGATAGATACTAAAATCAGTTGGCGTGGTACGGAGTTTAAGCAATGTTTGATGATTTTCTTATAGATCCCATCATCAGAATTCAACCAAATTTCTATGGGACCATTCTGAAAGTATTACCTTTCAAACAAAAAAATAATTATCGAAATCGGTCAACGCAGTAACGAATGATCGCTGAACATAGATAAAAAAAAGATAGCGACGAATTGAGAACCTCCTCCTTTTTTGAAGTCGGTTAAAAATAGGCAAAACTATTGTTATAGTGAACGACGGCAAGTCCGACATTATATTATGAGATAATTTATTCCTTAACTGTTTTTGCCAAAATGTTGATGTTCTTTCCATGTAAATGTAAAATTTGCTTGTATTTAGACTAGCAAAAACTATGTTTAAATGTTTTATCGTATGATCATCTCCACCATGTTTACAGATAGCAGTCATTTGAACAAGGTGAAAGTAAGTGAAAAGTGAACTAAAGTTGATCATCATCATCATTTCAGCCATAGGACGTCGACTGCTGTACATAGGCCTCCCCCATTGACTTCCAGATTGGCCGGTTGGAAGCGGCCTGCATCCAGCGTCTTCCTGCGACCTTTAACAGGTCGTCGGTCTACCTTGTGACGACCGTGTGGACGTCCTACGCTGCGCTTTCCGGTACGCTAAAGTTAAAAATGAAAAAACAATGAAATATCTTTATTCGGCATCTTTTAACAAGGATGACATAAAATGACTGGGTTCTCCTTTAAGTATAATACCAGTGTAAGGAGTATTACCCACTCTTTCTTTAAAAAAAGAAATATACATTTGTCTAACTTACAACAAGTCACGTGAGATACGGAACTACAATAAGACTTCAAACAGACAACGGTATAAATTCCGATTTAATACTGGAAAAGACTTTTCACAAAACAATGAAATGCCCATTTGAAAGAAAAAACTTTTTAATTTACTTACAAACGCTATTGGTTTTTATTGAAAAAGTTGTAAAGTAAATATTTTGAGCATGATTACACCGTTTATAAATCGTTCATCAGAAAATATTTGCATTTTTAAATTTTAGGTTAGTTTGGGTTTTGAAAAAAATACCTTATGTTTGTCCAAAGATTTTTTTTAAACTTAAGCGACAACAATTTCTTAGAAAAGTGGCTCTCAAATACAAAGAGCTTTCACCGCTGATATTAGGCAGATTAGGAAGCTGAAAAATAAAAGCAATACAGAAGAGTGGACTACTTATAAAGGCCTGAGAAAACATGATAGTCCAATTTCCTCTTCCCTCATTACCCTCCGTAAAATTTTCTTTCTTTCTCATTTTTTTGTATTAATGGAAACGTAATAAAATTGTTTAATTTAGCAAAATTGTTTACAGTACCCAATTTTATGGTAATGATATTTTCAATTTTCATAGTCAAATCTCATATAAGATTTTACGTCAAATCAAAAGTCGATGTCCAGTATGACCACATTCAGATTTTCAAATTCGCTATACACCGGTACTTTTGATGCTGATTTTTACGGGTTTTTTATTTTGAAGCTAGATTAGCCAGATTTTCACAAGTATTTTTAGATAATAATACGAAAATTATAAACGCACGCCTCACAGTGGTTTGATCATCTGATGTAGGTACCCTAAAACAGTCGTATCTAGTTTTCCAGCAATTTACGCAGGCTAGCGTATGTTACAAAAGTTTTTGATCTCCCGCGTCAAAATCCGTTGGCCAATAACGTACATCACGCATTTAATGAACTGATAATGACACTGTTATGGCTTTCTGTCAGAATTTTTACATGCGTCAGCTGTGGACAGAATGTAAGTACCTACTTAAAGAGCACCTAAGAGCATACAAGTTGCTAACAACAACCCTCTAAAAAGAGCTGGTTCCTGAATCAGAGTAGTTCGATAGCAAATTTGTCGACCGAAAAACCACGTGAAACTATAAAATTTTACATTAGTGTCACGTTATATACCGATTAACAGTTCGTTATTGAAGAGTTCTGAATCGGAGACCTGAATCGATACGTTTAATGGTATACAGCGAAACATTATTGCATAGTTCATGTCCAGGGTTAAATTGTGTAACACTGTCATTATCAGGGGTCATACAGACAATAACGTATAGAAATTACGTGGAAATCCTCTGAGAAAACTTAACTAAATATACATAAGTAATTATATAGCTGACAATAAGTTTATTATTGCATATTTTGTCTTACTTTCTTTGTTTTATTTAAACAAATTCTTATTTGAGTTTTGAATGTGTTTATAAAATGATGTAAATTTTCTCACAATTTCATTTTGCAGCCTTAGAAAAAGTTGTTGCTTAACACTTATCAGACATAAGATAAATAATGCAATAAAGAAAAAAAACTTACACTCTTCTGTGATCTGCAGCTCGATTTTATCCAGGTCTTCAATTTCATCATCGAAGTCGGTCTGGACCGTCACATCGCGCGTGTAGTTCTCCAGCGCGATGACGTCGAAGGGCGCGCGCTCTTCCGGGCTGGGCGCGCGCGGGCTAGCGCCGGCCACGTCTGGCGCTTCGTGCCGAGCGCGCTTGCACGCCGCGCAGCCACAGAGCGAGCCGCGCACGCGCAACAGCCACACTAGCCCGAACAACGCCATCCACGTTGTCATACTGCGACTACTACGTCCATCGCACTACTCTTCAACACTCACTGTCACCATTTTGTTTTATTTAACACAATTTTTAGTCTTATTTAACTGATCACCATCATACATTTTACAGAAGGCTGCCTAAAGTCTTTTACAGGAAAGGGGAAGGTAGAGATATAAATTAGGACACAAACTCGTAAAGGCACGAGTGACTTCGTATAGTGAAGCACACTATCACCGTAGCCGTCAACCGAGAGGGAGAAAACGTCTCCGAAGTAGCGATACATACAAAACTGTTTATAGCCCCGCATCTACCGCATGGCCGTATCTGTGTTCTTTTCGCGGAGTAAATGCATAACACACTGGGACGATAGTAGATTTTATGAGACTCCTTAACGGGTGGCGTCGTAGCCAGTCCACGTCAGTCCACTACTGGGCATAGGCTTCTCCCAATGCACGCCACTGAGCCGGATCCTCTGCTATTCTTTTCAATTTCTTCGCGGCGCGCGGCGTTTTTAACCGTCACTTATAGCCAACATTCTCCATATCGCATAAATGCATCGCTACTTCGGTGACGTTATCTTGTTTTCGAAGGCCACATTATGATCAAGAGCAAGCATATCAAACACAAAAAAAACAGATGATCCCTTGCGCAATACTCAACGTTAGCTTTAGTAATAATTTTCTAGAATGCCTCTATTTCTATCGGAAACATCTTAACATTGGCATTATTTCCCTCTCCCAAGAGTAGTTAAACAGAATAGTCACTTTGATCCCTTGAAACACATGTTTTGACGAAATATCTAATACGATATGTCGAAACTATTGCTTTGTTTTCTGTTACACGCAAGTTGATTTAACTTGATGGGTTGTTCAACTATTACTGTTTACAAAAATTCACACTTTCATCTATTTAGGTTGCCTTTAAGTAAAGACAATACAAACTTAATGAAATTCATTTAAAGTGAAAATGTATTCCATGTTGTTTATCCTTTAAACAGACTGATTTTCCGACGTTAGTATCATATCTCCATTTGAAAATGGATAGAACATTAACGTACATTCAACTATAGATTACTCAATGATAGCGTAATAAGTTACACCGTACCACGGACAGTGTTATCCTATAAAGTGATATAGAGAAATAATAAAAATAAGAGGCTTCTCGAGATAGCTCCTCGGTTCCGCTATGATATGGGAGAGGAAGGACTCGATGAAATGATAAATGGGGGCAATAAATTGCAGCCTCTGAGATATAAATGGCAGTCCTTACGCAGAGGACTCATGAAAAATATCAATTCGACGATCGCTAAATTTACACCCTGTATATTAATGATAAGGGTTGATATTGTAAGAAGAATATTCCAATTATATTACACTTTAAGTCCCAAGAGGCTTGTCGATTTCGACACGGTGTTGGAAACCAATATTCCTGAAAATCTTCGGAATACCGACAAAATGTTACGGAGGGGATTCGACAAGAAGGTAATGTAATTAGGTTCGATGGAGGGATAAAATAAAATATGAAAATCTTCGTTACAATCGCCTGATGCAATCGTGGAAAAGACGGTTTGAATATTTTGGCGCTTGTTTTCACAAAAACCTTTTTGAAATTTATGTAAAACCTAAATTGTAAATCGCCTAACTTGTGCTATTCTGCATTTTTGTTTTTTCGCTGTACTTTGTTTGTTTTGTGTACTGTACAATAAAGTGTATCTGTAATTGCATGTATATCTATAAAAACAAGTATCAAATTGTGAGACAGTAACAATTAAAAACTGTTTATAACTGATATTAGGCAAATGCACATGCACTAAAATAACATCTTTGTATCACCATGTTTTAAGCAAATAAATAATTTTCATTTTCATTTTCAAATAATAAATCGCACCAGAAAATGAAGCACAAAATGTATTTTATTGTCAAAAGAAACAATTTTCAAAATACTTTATATTTAATCATTTGTAATATGATAATATAAAAATAATAAGTGAGCATGCTGAATACACCTCACATAAAACAACCAGGTAGTTAAATTGTCTAACTTAAAACCCAGTAACTCTACGTGCTGAGGTTTCGTTTAAAATATTAAGCATAATTTAAATTTTGTAATATTATGTCGGTGTAACTTAGTTTCATTCCGTCGCCCTCCTCGCCCACTCGAGGATCCGGAGAAATACCTTGATTTGGAAAAAGGGGTTTTAATATTGTACTCTGACACTTCTTAAATTGAATGAATTTATTATACTAACTCTGTAAAACCAGAAATAGTTAGTATTCTCTGGTAAAAGTCCAAGATTTGATAACACTGATGATCTCATTATATTTTAATAACTTTCATGTAAGGGGTATATTCGAAGCTCTTTGTTTAGTAAGCTTAGCTTTATTCTCAAACTAAGTTTGGATAACATGTATGCGGCTTACTAAAAGTTGTTTAAAAAGATCAACATCTTTGAAAGGATTTTACATTCTTCACCTACTTACTTATAATAATTATAATTATTACTTAAGTCGACAAAACAAATATTTACGTAATAATGTATGTTGTTTCAGTTTTATTAGACTATTATAACAATCCATTGTTAAAGCAATAAATAAAATCATAATTTGTGTTGCTACGCGAGACAAAACATCCCTTTGTTTGTTTGTCGAGAAACTCATTTACTCCAAAAAAATAGTATCTATTAGACCTTTGTTACTAGGAGGCACTATGTAGACCAAAAATATAGGCGGAAATAATAGACAGTAAGTATAATTACTGAGATAACTTTAATACTCATTTAGTGTAATCTGTAATGTTTCTCGCAGTCGAAACTAACGCGCCTGTCAGCACACAGAAATTAATGACACGGACATATACGAGCACAACATATATTATTTATGGGATTATGAAACCAATAACTCATATGAGAGATATTAGCAATTTTAGTCTATTTCATTTCGCATCTCATGTTTTCGGTTTATGACTTTTTAATAGTTTCCTAAATTTGAGGCCAGGTGATTAGCTGTGTTTGTTAAGAATAGGCAAACAGGGTTACTGTTTTTTTTTCCTATTGCGACTTTGGTCTTTAGTAGAAGTCACTCAGTCAGTCATTCTGTATTGACATGAAAAAAGGATTATAATGAAAAGTTAATCATAAAGTACAGTCAACATCACTAACAGCAGGTTTATATTTAAAGCTGACTCTCGAAAAGAACCACTATAAAATTACATTTGGTTTTAAAAAGCTTTGGTTGTTATCGTCTGGATTTATTTTGATACAAACTTATTCAGTAAACCCGAAAACCCGAAAACTTAAAAAAAGTTAAAAGCAAAATATATAAACAAAATAAAACCGCGAATGGAAACACTCCCAAAGTTTAACAGAGTGTAGTAGCCCATATTATCACATTTGCGTAATCTTCGCAGTGAGAATTTATTATTCAAAATAGGCAGGCATCAACCTACCAATTTAATTGTTAAAGCCCCAAGCAATATTTAGTTTGACAGCAGTAGAATGCTCTCTGGGGGCGATTAATTTAAACAAACCAACAGCAATCACTTGAACAATATGCTAATCTTGTAATAATACTTGCACTGCGACTCATTTATATGCGACTGTAAATAGCTTCGGCTATGGGAATTCCCCATGTGTTAAATTAGTTCGATGTACAGGTTATGTACACAATATTGATTATGTATTTACTATGTACCTATCTAAATAGGTGATAATGTTTCATCTATTGATATTGCCTCTACTAATTAGGATGAGTACCTAAGTAAATAACCGTACAAAGACTAATATCCCAAAGTTTATCAAGGCTTTGTTATATATTGTTATTTTATTGTCTACCTACATAAACAAGATAAAAATACTTATCTTTTGTTGAGTGTACAAGATACGTAGTTTTTGCCATGCAGTGGGATGATGACAGGCTAAAGCTTTTTCTTTGAAATAATATTTACTGTCTACTAAGATAAAGTAGAAAAACTGAGGCACTTATCAAGTTTACCACTAAGTTTACCTTGACATTTCAGTTTTATATCTATAACGACTGACAGATACTCTTTAATGCACACCACAGAAAAGAAACGAAATTCAGAAAAGACGAACGTCTGGTGTAGTGGTTTGCGCTCCGGACAACAAAGCCAGGTGGTTGCGGGTCAAATCAAAGAGGGAAAATGTTTGTGTGACGAGCACGAGCATTTCTGCCCAAGTCAAAGATGTTTAAAAACGTATTTAAGTATGTTTATCCGTTATCTAGTCGTCATAGTTAGGCTTTGCTTAGTTTAGGGCTAGGGATAATTGGTGTGATTGTGAAAACAATTTATTTATTTTTGTTATTTAAAAAAAAATGTCTAGGTATATATTTTCTCAGCCCAATTTATGACGGGAGCTCTCATGGCTGGGTGTATCTTTGTAAAAGTGACCAATTGGGCATTCCTATAAAGCGTTTGTACTTATTTATAGCTAGCCATAGAGACGAGTAGTATGACAAGACTCGGATACTGAGACGTTAAGGTCTTTTAGGGACGGATGAATGATGATAAACTTTGGAGACTGTTGTGGATTGTATGGGACAATTAAACTTTGAAATTGTCATGTATCATAGTAAAATAGCGGTATCAAAAAAAAATTGCATTGTAATTACCCTATAAAAGATAGTTAACTAATGAAATAGGACCTTTAGGTCTAAATAGCCGACTACAAAGATGTTTCGTTCGTTCAGACGTATAAACCTAATAAATTATAATGACCATTCACTCGTGTCAATCCTCTGACAAAATATGAACGACTGAAACTAGCCGTGTAAATACGGCATTTTTTCAATTGTATATAAATTTTCAAAGTTTTCAAACAAGTAGAATAGTAATTTGAATTTACTTGCTTGTTACGTCCTAACAAACGAAACATTATCGTAGTAGGCCTTCTTATATTTTGTTATCTCGTTTTAAATTCAATTTGACCTTATGTAATATTGTTTTAAGTAGTTTAACATTGCAATTCATAGAAAGGGAAACAAAACTGGTTAATTTTATAAATTGCTACGACTATTAAATACGGAACCTTAAATTAAGAGTGTCATTATTTTAAAACCCAAAACAACATTTTAAAAATATTACTGCTTGGAAACGTACAAAAATGTTATATCCACTTATAAAGCAACAGCACAGTACCATAAAGTCGTACATTTGTAACGCTCCCAAAATTCGCAGCAATTTTACAAATTAGCTACACATAAAGGCAAACCCAGCACAGTGGGCACATCCTTCATTTCCAAAGGGGGAACCTATCTCCCGAAGCGGATTTGTGTAGAATTAGGAGTGAAATATTAAATTTACGTGGTACGCCTCCGGTTAAGTTACACACGGCCACAAAGCAAGGCCAATGTTTCTGGTAATTAGTTATATGCGTGGCAAAACCAACCCACTGTGCAAGAACTATTGAAAATTTGATGGATAATTCAAATACGAATTAATTTTTGATTAATTTTTGGATTGAGGTTTTTTTAGATGTGGTTTAGGTTAGTTGGCCTTTTATCCCATCTTAACACTTGCCTCGTGTCTATTGTTTTGACATTAATGCTTTTATTTTAGTATAAGTTATACGTAAAGTCAAAGAATGGTAATTACCGAAACAAAATGTCTGTTACTGGAAAACCAGTGTTTGTCCACATAATAGAAACGATTTTCCAAATCAAAAACCTTGTTTTTGTTAGGTAATAAATAATACTTTCGAAAACTGCACTAACATAGCACGCAATAAATGATTAAACTGAATTTTTGATTATTTATATGATAGAGTTGCCTTTTCACTGATAATGTCATTTGTCATCCACTTCAAATACCTACATAGTAAATCAATGCCTAGATAAATACGTATACAGACGAGGATAGAAACGTAATATTTTCTGTAATGTGTCTTATAGACCTAAACCATTTATTATCTTTCTTTCAAAAGGTCAAGCTTTGATTCCTTAGACATTCGCAGGCTCGTTATAGGATGAACTATATGTCTTCAAAGACACTCAGTTAGGGAGGAGGATGAATCGCGCACATTTGCCCAGATAACGCGATTTGTCGGCGGCTTATCCACCAAGTTGATGCTCGTATTTCAGCATTAGATCGTTTTATTTTCTCTAACGCTGTATTAAAGCAGTTATTTGTCATTAAACTAATAATGAAATAATGTTTCAAACAAGAATTGTTGCTATTAAAAGATAATAGTTTTAAGTAGGAAGTATATTATAAATGATGTTTTATATTATGTTTAGTAAAATTCGTTCTCATTTTATTATTTAAATATAAATTAATAAATCTTCTTTGTGTTTATTTACTTTACGTGTAGCGTTAGACGTTGTATATCGTTGAAAAGATATCATAAACAATTGTGTCTGTTACACGTCACTTGCCGTGAGGGGACGGCCGTAAAGAATACACTTACCCACCGCCAACAGGGGGCGTGTCGTAAGAGGCGACTTATTCCTGTAGCACGAGACAGGCAGCAGCGTCTGCGTGCAAAATGTTATAAAAAAACTGCGCTCGCTAACCTGCCTGCCAAGCGTGGCGAGTATTGGTAATCCCCCCTGATAAAAGTCATCGGGGGAGGCCTGTGAGCTGTGGACGTCCTATGGCTGCAATGATGAACCATAGTGGTTGTTGAAACGATTGAAAAAAAACGGAAAAATACTACTAACAAATATTCTCCAAAATGTATCTTAATGAGGGAAATATTAATATTTCTACTTCTGCAGATACAGGTTTGTTACGTGAACACAATTGGGGTAAAACTTTGCGGCCCCTAACTTAAACCTACAGAACCCTTAACCAAAGTTCCAACACGTAAGGTTTTATAACATGGAATTTGATCATTAATCCAATTATAGTAGCAACGACAGAATGAAAGAATAGTGGAACCGGAGTAGGGATTTCTTAACGATGTTTTTGATAAGCTGATAATAGCCATGGATTTTTACGTACAAAGTTTTATGTCCATATTGGCCCAACCAATATTTTTAACGTTTAACTGAGTACTAATTACTTTTACGACTAAACGCGTTGAACAGGGGAAAATAGATTCCTGAAGCCTCTTTGCCAAAGAATTATATCCAGCACCTGTACTAATGGAAACCTTTTATTCAGAAAATAGCTATATAATTAGCTATTGCAACTACATTTTTAATAAAACAAAAACTTGTGCTAATTTTCCACATATAACTTTTAACTGTGTAACATTATAGAATGCAATAAATATATTGAATTGAATTGAAAAAAAAACTTTACGTTTACTACTGTTAAGGGTTTAGGTATCTTATTTTAGGGCAAATAGCTTTATTTGTTTCAAACAAACTTATCGGTTTACATTTCAAGGAAAAATGCGTATTATTTGTACCTTAAAAAATATAATTAAATAAATACGTATTTGTAATATTTAAAAGCTCAGAAGAATACCTAAACACGCAACTGATGTTATCGAAGTAAAAAAACGTATTTATAAATATAAAAAAAATATAACCCAGCTAAACAGTAAAGAAACCACATCTTAGTCATATATTGCAATGAATTGCAGATGATTAATTTAAAACATGTTTGTTACCAATATGATTCAGTTTACCTTCCTTCTTAACATTAATATAAACTGTCTTGTTTTACTATGCTATTGCTAATAAATACGCGTTAGTTTATGGTACGATGAGTAGTATTAAATGTCAACATTATTTTCTTTCTCGTGGGTTAAAAGCGTCTGTTATAAGCCTACACGTACAAAAGCATTGAAACCCAAATCAAATATTTGTAACCATAACATATTCGAGAGCGAAATTTAACCATCCTTTTAACAAACCCTCCTTAAGCAAGGCCTAAGGGTTACATTACTTCTGACATTGGCGATTTGTATGTTGACGTAACGTGGGTAGAAAGAAATTTACTCCATAGCTAGAAAAAGGCCTACCTCTTTGAAATCAAGCCAAGCGTATATCAATGATTGATATTTAGGTGACTATCTTTTTGAAGTCTACAAGAAATTGATCTATCTAAAATCCTTAAAATACTTGCTTTTGTGTATTAAAATAATGAACTTATCAATTGAGTTCAACTTCTCAGGAGTGATGAGAGTTAACTATTTAAAACCAACTTCATCATTGCAAGTTAAGTATACGTAGAATCCAATAGACGATAAAACCTGAGCAATGGAGCTTATCGTACCTTGAAATAGCTGAACTGTCTTCTACGTTGTGTTATGCATTTTATAACTTCGTTGCAGGCTAGACTAGTGGTGCTTAGTAATAACAGCTCATAAAATCTTGATAGGTTAAATTCAATCTCTATTTCATAGGTTTCCCTCTATCTGGCAGAATCTTGCTGCTCCGAAATTAATTTGGCATAAACACACTTGGCATAAACTTCTTTAAACGAATATTTGTAAAGCATATTTTTATGTAAGCATACCTTTGGCAAAATTTTATTCTGCATAATTTCGTTAATTAAGTTATTGTGGATATGAAATGTATGCGAAAAGAAGATTCTGACTGTGAACTTTCTGCGATATGATGTTCTGCTTTTGCATTATTGTGGATATTAAATTTATGCCTAAAGATGATTCTGGCTTACAAAATTATGTGTTTTGAATGTCTGATAAATGAGTGCCAAAAAATGACAAAAGAATTTCTGCGAAATGAAGTGGATGCTATTCGCTAATATGCATAATAAAAATATGTCATTAAAAGTTCTGCCATTAAAGGTAGACCCCTATTTCAAATTTACATATAATTAAATCTAAAAGCCTGGCTACACTCTCTGTGGCAGCGTTCGCCTGGGTCTTCAGGTAACCGGCACGTGACAAACAAAAGCACGTTTTCACTACAAAAACTTACACACATCAAACCTACCAATTAAGGCTTTTAAAGAAGACATATTAACTGACAAGCAAACATACAATTGGAAATCTTGATCCTTTTTTAAAAATAAAAATTGTAATTCATTCAGTTCTTGAACTACAAGTTATTTTTCTATACACAGTACTTTTTCGTTAAAGTATTGTAGAGTATCTTGTCTAACCGATCCATTTTTCCGAGAATTCCTTACAACCAATTATTACAAATATCCCAGTTTTATAGAAATTGTGTGGGTTGAACAAACTTTAACTGTTTTTCTACCTTAATTGAAAATATACCTAAGCTTTTTCTAAAATAGCAAAAATATCAGCTGTTCCGTACGTTTTTCAGCAACAGATTTTTGTAGCAATAGGTTGTTCTGTTGTATATTATTCTAACCTACAGGGTTACATTGCAAAGGTATGCCAAATTTTTAATATCAGATTTAGGGAACAATATAATAATAATATAAAAAAGCGTCTTAATCGTTATTATTTTTAATAATCGTATGTTACGAATAAAAATTACTTTAAAATATCCGAAAATGAAGTCTAAAAAAGTAAAGTCTACGAAAGCTACGAGGTCATTCGTCAGAGGCGTAGGTAGGTACGGCGAGCCAACAAGGACCTTACGCAGTGCATTAACGGTTTAGCGGTGCATTTATTTCATGAATGAGTTAAATTATCCACGAGTACGATTTTATCAGCGGATAAGAATAAATAAATGTTTTAAAAAAAAATTCTTTGCATAGTTCGATTAAGTTACTGATTCTGAGTCACTCCTAAAGATTTGGCACCCCTTTGCAATGTCACCCTGTATAAACAGCAAGCAAGTCGAGTGCACATGAATGCGTTGCTTGTAGGCTTCGATGCAACATGAAATGACAGCTTTATCAGCGGTAACTAGCAAAGATTTTAGTTCGGGTCGGAACTTAGATTTATTCTTACATAAAGTCAGCGGGGTTTTCACGTGCGTGCTGCTATAACTCCACAACCTACCCTCTTAGCCCCATGTGTGTTATATGGTATACTAGCCTTTCATCCCCCTCAAGATCAAAAATCTTTCGATTTTGAACTGCAGAAGTTGGAAATATGGATGGCCAAAAAGTTAAGGTAGAAATCAATTGTTGCGAGAACGTTCTAGATTATTAAAGATAGTTCTAAAATACTAGAGAATATTCTAGAACGCCCAGGAATGTTCTAGTAGTATTGGATAATTCTTCAATAACGATCCAAAATATTCGAGGTGGTTATGAGCTGGTTATCAGACATCCGATAGAAAATTATTTTCTAGCGTTATCATACTCTCTAAACTACGTAAGATAGGTTGAATACCTATCAGTAATCATGATACCAACCCCTATAACATTGTAAAATAATTCAAAATTATTTTCTAATTGTTTAAACACATTTTTTTGGTAATCAGAAATTTAAGTTATCTAAATTATGCTCAAATACATACATTAATTATTGTAGTCTAATACTATACGAGTAGAATTATTATTTATATTTACAGAAAACATTTCCGAATATAATTTAAAACCGTAAATAATGTGTCAAGCTGAGCCGTGCAAAGCTGAGGCACAAGTAAATGGCCTGTGGTAAATGCTATTTAAAAATATGTGCCTACGGATACATTAAGGTTGTCGCTCTGCCTCTACTAATTTTTCACAAAAACAAAATTACCCACAGTTGTCCCGTTTGGCAAATCAATCTGTTTGTATAGGACGCGTAACCTTCGGGTGATTTTAACTACTAATCGGACGGACCGCCCTTCTCGATGCAGCTAAATCCAAACTATATAGGTACCCCTTCCTTAATCCAATAAAATAATATAGACTGGGTTTAAAATCTAAACTAAAGAATAGCCAAATAATTTGAAATTTCCTCGTATATTGGCATTATCAACTCATCCAACATGAAAATTATAATATTTGTATTTTTCAGATTTTAAGTTGTTTATCACTCAGCCCAGCAAAACAAGACAAATAAATAGTATTGTTTCGCGATCACATACGGTTGCTCTGAGTTTCACGAGTTAAAAGATTGTAGATTTTCTTTTTACAAACTGGTAAAACAGTTATAGTTTTCCAGTTCAACTTTAAAAAACACACTAATCTGGACCAATGTCTAAAAATTGAGTAGTTAATTGAGTAATGATGACTTTGCTATAACTTTAGCCAACTTTTTTTTTCAAACCGTTTTAAATGTAAAATTTGTAATAGAAAAAGGATTAAATAAAACTAGTAATTGAAATAACGTTGAACAAGTAAATATTTGTAGTCTTCTATTGACAATCTCCTATTCTTAATTCAGTGCATTTGATAATAAAATCTCTGAAATTACCAAAAAAGTTGCAAAGGCAAGATAGTTCAAACAATAAAAAATGGTTCTAAAGAAGACTAAAATGGAAGCTTAGCCTTAACGCCATTATAGTTAGGCCGCATTTTTATTAATGGTAGCGCCCGCATGCGGGGTTTGGGAGATTTCTGAGAACGCATGCCGTAGGGCTGCATGCGAGGACCTTTTTCATAGATCGGGTCCGCATGTGGTGTATCCTGAACTTGTGCCTTCGGCAGTTGCTTTGAGAAACTACGCAAAGGACGCAAAATATGTCATGGATCATAAATTAGTGAAACAATCGTAACTGTTTATGCAGTACAGAGGAAAAAAAATTAGTAAAGAAATTAAAAGCAATCTATGCTTGCATGTTTTTTACCGACCGATGAATTTCATTTCCCCATGGGGACTCCGCATGAAACCGCAGTTAATTTTTTTAATGAAATTTTAAAATAAGATACATTTTTTAAATGGGAATATTTTTTCAGTATGTATGGACACTATAGTATTACGGGTTAACGGGAACGCCTTTCGTTAGTTATTATTCTGTATATATTTATTATTCATATCCCTCTATCATACTTGAACGTAATTGGTAGGCATGGATTTAAATAAGCTGGTTGGATTTCGTTTATTTGGTATTGATTTGCGTACGTTGAACGTAATGAATATTGATGGCATAAGCTTAAAATTTTTGCGCCGGAAATTTATCCTATTCCTACGGGATATACGAATCTAAATTACACGAGGGAAGAGTCAGGAATAAATTACAATTTCTCTCATCTACAACGTTAAGATTTATTTACTTTTCAATGCTTAAGAATTATTTTTTATTGAAAAAGATGATGAGATTTATATAATTAGTTTTTATTTTTTTATGTAGCGTTGGAAATTGTAAATAAGTGGAGATTTGGTTAAATTCTTATCTGAATATTCTTTAATGAAGATCTTTATTAAATTAAAATATTTTTCTTAAGCCTACCCGAAGCTTTAATTGTAGTAGTAGTAATTCAACCTTTTTCCTTTTTTTAAAGAGTTAGAAGTAAAACAACACTGCCAGGGTACGTGTTATGAGGGCCTTGGTCTTGGAAAAATTGAAGATTTACAGGAAATAAGGCCAATGAATTCGGTGGTCACTGTTTTTGTGTAGGTACGTACTCATTGCTTAAATTGACAAGACGCCGTACGTCTTGCCAATTTACAAAAAGCATGGCTTCATTAGGTTATTTTGATTTAATAATATTATTTATTTGTCATTATTATTGTAACCTAACTAACTGAAATAAAACTTTCAGTAATTTAACTTAGACCAATCCTTGGGATTCAACTTTGTGGGCCCTAACCATGGACGCTAAGCAATGTTGTTTTTACGTCAATTTCGAAAAAATTAATAAAGAAAAATAAAACCAAGTTGAAGTAACATTGTTTTAAGAGATCATGGTAAGCCTCCTGCACTAAAGTTACCCAATCGTGTATCAGACGGGGTAATGTGATCTAAATAGAAGCAATAATAACTTCTTTTTTCAGAATTCAACTGTCTTTTGTTTTCAAATAAAACTAGCGTATATCCCTATTTTATGGCAGCCAGCATTTGACCGATAGTTACAAACGTTTTAAGTACCATTCTGATAAAATTCATCTAACTAACTGGCTATCAGATATTCCCTAAAAGATGGATAAGAACTTTTTTGTACTATATTAGTGATAAGTGAGTGACGAAAATTGTAAAATAATTTAAATAATATAATGTTTTTATTTGGCTGAAAACAATGATGATATTAAAATAACACTATTTTCTACACCAGCAATCACAGCTTATTTTGTGTTGTAACCTAACTTCTGTGGATCACAATATTACCAACCTTTATTTTCGAAATTGGATCTAAATTGGTGAACTGAAAGAAGTCCTTTTTCAAAAACACGTTGCCATATGTACTTATTTTTTAAAAAAAAGGTAATTGCTTACCTCGAGGCCATGACAATTGGTTCTCTGTGACACTCAGCATATTTATTTTATTTTTTAAATAGCTTCCATTTTGATTAAATATCAATGCATAATAGTTATTAAGTTGAACCACTTAGCATTATGTAACTAAACCTCTAGCTCAAATTGAGGTTAGCATTGACTTTTGTCATGAGAAAGACAGTATGAAATGAAATGGCCTGCTCAATGAATATGGTACACAATTAATTTAATTAGTATTTTAAGCAGAACGTTATGAGATGATAATGTTTCAATAAACATGAAAATATGGTAGGTACTTAAATGCCGTATATTCCTGTCAAAATAGTAAAAATGTTAGTCAAATGTATAATACTGTAGAGAGCACAAGATTTCCAAGTAGAGTTCAAAACCAAATAAGAAAAATATGTAAAACAAGACTGAAGGCACTATTTAAAAAAAACTATTAGTGCCATATATATATAAATTACTAACTTACATACGAATAACATGACGTGTCCATAAACCATTAGGTATTTTCATTCAAGGATCGATTAAAATTTTGTTAGAATAAATTTACATTACGTTTACACTTG
Source organism: Anania hortulata (assembly GCA_963576865.1). Taxonomy (NCBI): domain Eukaryota; kingdom Metazoa; phylum Arthropoda; class Insecta; order Lepidoptera; family Crambidae; genus Anania; species Anania hortulata. Next base: position 11,852,997 of record OY756396.1, on the reverse strand, counting down.
AGAATATATATTTTTTTAAATTACGAAATGCTCTTGACTAATATTGTCACCACTGTTCAATTTTTCATCGTGACTTCGCACTGACACATAACAGTTTTACACTTTGAAAGTCGTTGAAACTTCATTGTGTTAGAGGTCCCGTAACATCGCGGCCGGCGGACTGGGATCGGGACGTCTGCCCACCCCGACGCCAGAATACCAACTGACTGCTTCTGGTTTACGCATGCGATTTGTGTGGATGCGTTTAACCCTGATGAGAGAGCTAGTAGAGTGTTTGATAATGAAACCCAACTGTTAAGCGATTTAAGAGGATGCAAAGTTGCGCCGCTCAGCACAATTCCACTGTTTCAAGTATTCCGCTGACACATCGCTGGCAAGCGCCACGTTTAGCATACTGCCCAAGTAATTGGACTTTTCCTGGGAGTCTTCATTTCGTTAGTGCACTTTTACTCTTCTGGCTAATTATGAATGCTTTTTGACAAGAACTGTTGTAATTAGAACCTACGTATCCTCTCCATATACTATAATCACATAAGAGAGACATAATCCAACAAAAATCAATGGTCCTGAAGATCACTTTTTATAACACTTTTTGATAATCTGAAATTCATTTACTGACCTAATCCAACATATCTTAAATATATTTTCTGTGTGCTTTAACACTTAAGAAAGATGCAGCGGTTGTTTTATTTGACAATATGTATCTAAGTAAAAGCTTAATCTGTTGATTAGCTGTAAATTGCGTTTATGAATACAACATTGGGTTACGTATTATTAAAAGCTTTCTTAAAGTTATTAAACGTTTATTTATATAGCTGTAAATGTCTTACAATGGTTACAAGTACATTATAATTGGTAACACTGGTAAAGCCAGAATTCATGACTATTGTAAATTTTACACAAATACAAAACACGTATATTAATCTTCTTTTTTTAACTTAAAAGTCACAAATACAAGAAATGTAAGTCCTTTGGTGTGTTGGGCTGTCTGTGTGTTGGATTAGACTGATCTCTGAAACTATGTATATTTTGATACTTTTTCACTAATTGATAGAATGATCCATTTATATGTACTCTTACCTAGATAATGGTAGCAATTCAACTTAGTAACACACAAATTAACAATTTAAATAGACATTAACTATTTAACAACGTTTTTTCACAACACCGTGCTCACTTACTAAACACAGTGCAAATTGCAGTCTACTAATATTTGTGAAACGCCAGAAACGCCAGGGTGAGTCGCTAGTTGATAACTGTAAAAAACACAAAACCATCCAACTACGGCTGTGTCAAAACAAGATTGAAAAGCCGACCCACGAATAAAATATTGCATCGAAGGCAGACAAAACATAAGCCGACCGCCAAAGTATTTGTATAGGAAATTTGTTATGCTCCCGAACAACACACATTCTATTCCACAAACATACTTTTGCCATTTACAAAGGTGCTTTAAATTTTGGGCGAACCCAACCACAGCAAACACGGCAGGAATTTGTTGTGCCCCGTTTTTATGTACAAAGGTACCTACATCGAAATCGTGAATAGACCGGATAATCGAACACGTTTGAGACCTATACTATAATAAATACTTGGATTCGGTTCACACAAATCTAACTTTGAAACTAAAAAAAAAGCTGGTATTAATAAGATAAATATAGTTTTAAATACTTAGTCTGGCCATAAATACTGTTACAATAAAAAATAAACAAAATTATTACATTTGAATTTGGAATCTGTCATTTTTATATGATTGTTCATTGAGTTTTCTCATTTTGGCGCCAATACATTTTGCTATATTTTGCGATATTAAAATGAGTGACAAAGAGAACCGAATCGCTATGATTGTATTACAGAAAGTAGGTATGGAGTCAAATGCAATTTTTAAAACTCTCCATACGATTGGTATTAGTAAAATGTTTGTGTGCCGGGCTTTAATAGGTACAATAAGACCTCCTCTGTTTGTGACAGAAAAAGATCTGGCCGTCCACGACGTAGTGTTCGTAAGAAAAAGGTGGTCAAAGCAGTAAGGGAAAGAATTCGAAGAAATCCTGTCCAAAACAAAAGATTTTATCTCGGGAGATGAAGAAGAAGGCCTAGAACCATGTCGCGTATTTTAAAAGATGACTTAGGACTTGCAGCCTATTGATTGAGACGTACTGTTCATTTCTTAACTGATAATTTAAAAAAGAATAGGGTGGTAAAATCGAAACAACTACTGAAACGGTACGCAAAGGGTCACAGAAAATTTTTGTATATGATACATTTTTTACACCAACATTTTAACAAACAAAATGAACGTATTTATGCTTAAAGCTCTAAAGAAGCTTTCCAATTAGTCGACAGAGTGCAACGTGGGCACTATCCGACTTCAGTGATGGTTTGGTGGGTTATTAGCTATGACGGAGTGACTGAGCCATACTTTTTGAAAAAGGTATCAAAACATCGGTACACGTATGTCAAGATACCATTCTTGAGAAGGTAGTGAAGCCCCTTAACAACACCATGTTTAATAACCAAGAATGGTCCTTCCAGCAAGACTCGGCGCTGGGTCATAAAACTCGATCTACGCAGTCTTGGTTGGAAACGATCCACTGGATTAGGATTTATGGTCAGTTTTAGAGAGTAGCCGTACTCTAAACACCTTGAAAATTTGGAGTCCCTAAAACAATCCGTACGATTAGCAGTGAAGAATTTTCCCATGGAAAGAGTGCGTGCTTCTATTGATAACTGGCCTCAACGTTTAAAATACTGTATTTCAGCCAATGGAGACCACTTCGAAAAAGCCTTTTATATTTTAAATTGTTTTATATATATGTATTAAACTAACACACTGTAAAAGTAATAAATGTTATTTGCAATAGACTTTTTTTTCTTTGTTTTAGTATTTATGGCAAGACTAGGTATACCATGTCTGGTGAAAAAATAAACTGAAACATTCATAATATTGTCGAATAAGTGAAATGTATCTGTAAAAAACATCCTAAATAATTTAGTTTCCACTAGCTTGAGTTTCAATAGAACATTGATTCAAAAATATTTTGACGGTTGTAGCAAGATCTAAAAATATTGGTAAATGTACAAAAAGAGGTGAAGGACTTTTGTAACTAGAACTCTCATGATGCATAATATTTTGTTGTTTGCTTAAAATGTTTCTTGATCTCATATATAACTGTTTACCAAAATTGATTTAGTGCTTCCTATTTAGTAATTTAGTAGGTATTTAGTAATTCCGATACATATTTAGTAAAAATAAGGCGTTCCAACATTTTTCCAAGGTTTTTACTAACCATGTGTTACTTAGGTACCAAAATAATTTACACAATGTCGCAAACTTCAAAAAACATAAAAATTTTAAAAGAGGAGACATTTTCTTTACATCCTGCGGGTACCATCACCAAATAACTGCTTCGTAAAATATTGAAAGTAATAAAATCCAAGTTATTCATGCAACAAAATTCCAAAGTAGTTACCTAAAGACAAAGTAGCTATGAACCGTTTCTGTCATGCTGAGAACGTTGGAGCATAATAAATCACGACATAAAACTATAACTTATCTAGCAACAGTTTAATGCTCTTTTTGCCTCAGTCTTAGATTTCAAACTAAAATTGATATTTCTCGTCTATTTTTTAAGACGTCTACGATCTGTAATAAGCCTTCTTGACCATTTTAGCTTTTAAGGTATTTTGCTTATCTGTACATTTTATAAATAGATAAATAAAATAAGTGTTCTAACCTAATGTGCTCCGGGTAGATATCAGAAACCGTCCACAAATACAAGTAGAGGATTACCGTAGCAATACCTACTCAATATATTTTTTGTAGCTAATAGTTTTGTTGAAATTATATAGAAGATTTTTTTTTATACGTGAATTGACTTTTGACTGATTTTAACAACAGTAATTTTATACAACTTGATGAAATTATGTTTATGTCAAAAAATGCAGCGCTGTCGGTCTGGTGCCATTATTTGAGAATCTGGTTTGACGAAAATGAAATAATGCTATAATTTATTACATAAGCCAGGACCTGAATCATGTCAAAAGTAAGGGTAGGAAAATAGGGGATGAAATCGGTGTTCAGCAGTTAGATTAGGATTTATCACTAAAAATAGATGAAATAAATAAATTTTATTAAAAAAAATAAAACCGACCGATAATTTATAAATTTATTTTAATAAATTATTTTATGAAATCAATATATTCAATGAATAAAAAAAAAATTGTGTAGAATAGACTGACGAAACTAGCCAGATCCTCATTTTCCTGGATGTAAATATATTTTTTTTGCCTTATTTAAGTTTAAAAACCCATTGTTTTTCAGTTTGAATAACTGTAGTAAACTAGTAATTACTTATTTTGCTATCATTATGTCCAGGACAATTCATTTAGAACCACCATCTACTTGTCAGAATATTAATGTCCGCATCCAGCCGGCTATTATGCCTGACAATTAGTGTAATGTTTAGTAGAGCATTAGTTGCTTAATCCTTTCTGTGTCTGCAACGACATAGTAAGACAATGGAGGCATCACTTAACAATGTGGGGAATGAGACAAATATTCTCAGTATTATGGACCCTGACTTTATGATGTTTGCTTCAGTCACCACTACTGAAGCAAGTTAAGCCACTAAATTGATTACTTTCAGGATCCCTACTATGAACGCTGAATATTATTCATATCCACTTTATAAATTATGTGAGCAGTGTTATCTTTAGGTTAAACTTACAAAAAAAAAACGGAGTCAAACGCGCGCACCGGGGTTTTCATACACACTTGTTATGTTAATACTCGTAGTTGTCTATCACGAAATTTAAGTTTTAAAGATTTTTACCGCTGTTTCAGAGTTTGTTTGAAAATGTTTATACTTTTCATGTTTTAAGTATTTACAAATTAACCGTTTTGGGACTCTCCCTTTTACTTGAGCTATAAGTCATTGCCTGCCAAATGTCATAGTTCTAGATCAACAAGAAGTACTCTTTATGTTTTGATTCCCTTGCGATATCAAAAAAGTTGTGTCTTTTGATTGTGTTAATGTAAAAGTTTATTTTTTTTATATCTTCAAGCGATTACAGACTTGAGTATTTGATATTAATTTTAATCTGATACCTCTACGCGTTCCTGGTTAAAAAATGGCCTTGACAGGTAGACCGACAGACCATTTTTCGACAGTCCATCTGGGACGGACAGACAGATGAAACGTAATATATTTTACTATGAGGGTTTCATTTTACCTTGTGAGGTACGAAACCCTAAAAACCAAACAAGACTGCTATATAAAAGATTATGGTAAGCCCCCTGGTTTGATTCTTGGTAGGACTTGTAAATATGATGTGAGGTAGTGATTATAATTTCACATTATTAAAAAGACAAATCTCCAAATTTGTACACATTGTTTAATTTTACCTATTATAACATGAACAATCGGTATACGAGTATGTAAAATATCAGTCAATATTGTATTCAAATTCCCTTCGCTCTAAGTTTGTACGTCATGCATTTTTCAAAGCGGCAAAGTGTTGATTAGTTGAACAACGCCAAACATTCAATTCCCACAAAAACGGATTATTCATGTTGGAGAGCATTCAAATATTGTTGTTTGTAGCCGCCATAAATCTTGTCTCAGTTTTCGCTAGCACAGAAATGTTGTCCTGGCAAGTTTATATCCGGGCGACGACGATTGATCTGCTATACTAGTGATGTGCCTTGTCACGAAATAAAGAAATTGGTCAACTCAACACTCAGAATTTATCTTGAATTGACAGACTTTTGTCGTAAATTTTAAATTAAAATGTTATCTTATGCTCGATCCTCGGCTATTCTTTGCCTGCTATAAAGTATAGAAAAGTAAAAAAAAAATGACATTAAGAATAGCCGAGGATCGGGCTCAGTGGCGTGCATTGGAAGAGGCCTACGTGATTATGATGATTATGGTTCTATGAATAAAACTAAGTCATATGTGTGCCATATCTCAGTTGATTCAGCCATTAAAGGGTGATTGAGTAACAAAAATACAAACTATTTTCCAATTTTAGTGAGTTTATGGCACATCAGTATTCTGTATTATTTTACTATAAAGTTGTATGTGGTGTTTGAAAAGTAATACAAAGAGTATTCTTATAGTTACCAAAAATCATAGCAGCAATAGTCTTAACTCTTTACCAAGTGAATGAAAGTGAATAATGTGGTGTAGCTTCTTGTAAGTATTATCTTATAAATATTTCGATTAACTAGAATAAAATTGATATGGCAGTCGTCCCGTTGTCTCATCAATATCCCGGGAACCGGTCCATCTCCGGAATCTTGTCGACCACTATTTTTAAAATTGAATTTATTAACTTTGCCATGTTTATATATCTTTGATGTATGTGTATTTACCAAAAATAACTTGAATATGTTTAAGAAAAAGCGTGATATGTGTAAGTTTAGAACAAGGTATCCAAATCAGCTAGTGGCACCAAACTGCTCAACAAAAGGCTTCCAAAAAAATTGTTACGCCATGTCCATTAAATTATTTAATAAATTACCAAATGCCCTTAAAGAGTTGCCGATTAAAAAATTTAAGTACGCTCTGTATAGGCTTTTATGTGATAAATGTTTTTATAGTGTCAATGAATTTATTGCTTACAAATTTTAAATACTTATTATTATATAATTAATTATTTATGTTTTACTTTAATTTAATTTGTGAATGTAATTTTATTTTAATATTGTACTAATTAATTGATTTTTATGCACGTATTGTAATTTTATTGTAAAAATTTACATGCCACCTTAAATGTGGCGAGACATGACGAAATATTATGTAAAAAACATCTTAATGTACCATGTTTCATGTAAATAAATGAATTTGAATTTGAATTTGAATCAAGTTCCTTTCCCTAGACCCGATATAGTTTCCATCTTATCTGCAATATTCCTTGCACCTAGCGGGTGCTGTCTTACGCTGTATCTTCTCAATAGTACAGGCAGAGATAGTATCCAGTAGGAGCTCATATCCCAACTCATTATCGTATCTCAAAGGGGCCTTTTCGTGTTGGATCTGTATCCCCACGAACGCCTTCCAAAAGGACCTGCCTTTGTGCCGTGATTTCCCGTAGGAGAGATACAATAATAATAATAACCCGCAGGGGCAGCTTGTGGCAAGCTGTAGGTGAGTGGCGACACCTCGGACCCCGATCCTCCGGAGGGCCCGTATTTTTTTTGCCCTCGCCTCTTGTGCTTGCCTTAACTGGCCGGCCAAGAGTGGAGTTGCAGAGCAGAACCTGTGCTCCAAGTTGTAAGTGTAAAATGTCATAACGCCGGGGGGCCGTTGGCTGGTGCAGTTACCACTGGGATCTTGCACCCCGCAGACTCACCTCTCTATAACCTTAGCCGTTTACACCGATGTTGCTACCCTCGCTACCTTCTGGTGGCTTTAATAGGGCGGCCCATTTAGTTAGCGGCGAGTCACCGTCTAACCTGATTATCGAGATGAGACATTTGATATGGCAGGCGTCCCGTTGCCTCATCAATATCCCGGCAACCAGTCCATCAAGTTCCTTTCCATAGACCTAGTATAGTTTTCACCTTATCTGCAATAGTCCTTGCACCTAGCGGGTGCTGTCTTTGGCTGTATCTTCTTAATAGTACAGGCAGAGATAGTATCCGCTAGGTGTACATATCCCAACTCATTATCGTATCTCAAAGGGGCCTCTTCGTGTTGGATCTGTATCCCCACGAACGCCTTCCAAAAGGACCGGCCTTCGTGCCGTGATTTCCCGTAGGAAAGATACACATAATAATAATATTGGACAACGTCACATACATTGCTCTTATCCTATGGTAAGTAGCTTAAGCACTTGTGTTACAGAAATCAGAAACAACGACGGTACCACAACACCCAGACCCGAGACAATATAGAGAAGTTATTTTTCTACATTGACCGACCGGGAATCGAACCCGGAACCTCCGAGATAGCGACACCAAGTCCGGTATGCTCGCCTCTCGGCTACCGAGGTCGTCTGCTGTAATATAATGAGTTTTCGTGCGATATTCGTACTAACACGCTACTATAAAGTTGTATGTGGTGTTTGTAAAGTAATATGAGTATTTTTATAATTGTCAAAAATCATAGTCATGATGCAGCGATAGTCTTAACTCGTTACCCAGTGAATGAAAGTGAATAATGTGGTGTAGTTTCTTTTAAATATTATCTTATAAATAATTTCGATTAACTAGAATAAAATTGAATAATTTTTAACAAAGTCCTGCTTTATACCCATAGTTGTAGCAATTTTTGAAATTTTCATATTATTACCTTTTTTTTATTAGTGTCTGTCGTCTTATGACAGAATCCGAGTAGTACGTCTGTAGGCTGAAAGGTTGATGATGATTAAATTTAAAGTACTTTGCTGTCAGTCTTATGAGAACTGTATCAAAACATGTCTATTTATAGAAACTAACGAGCATAGCGTGATCGATCATCCCATCACTATTTACCGAGTAACCGATACGAATCTGCAACCGAACGCTTTTAACACTCCATTTTCTACAATTCAGTATTCTCAGCTGGGGTAAGTGGGGACGAATTAGGCGAATGAGAAGAAACGCTCGAATCTGGGTCTTTGTGCTACCAAGAATAACCAATGAGATTTACTTGATTTCCTTAGTATCACATTTATTCATTTTTCAGATATTTAAGTAACGGTAATTTTGACAACGAAACCCACAGATTTTCTTATCGCAAAACGTATTTTGAAGCAGTTTTTTTGAGGTACATAAACTATTTCACTTTATTATTATCATTGGAACACAAAATAAATCTTATAAATTCCTAGTGGTGACAGAGTTTTTAGCGAAATCTGAAATGATTCAACAGTTGCATTAAACCGGTGGATAAATTCAATTTTCCCTAGCAGTTAACGCCCGGGGTATCCCGTCTCCTAATAAAATTGAAAAGCTTACCAGCAGCCTGTAACTTATAGCCAGATTACCATAACTTAACTTTGCAACCAGATGCAAATCTCTGCAAAATTTCCCCGGCCCATCTGCATGTCTGCTATCGGACTGAAGAGCAAAATTGGAATTTAAAACGTCCCTTCGTAGCACAGGAAAATGAATTGCTTCCTTTTTTATAATTTTCATCTCGTTTCTTGTCACATTCGGTAAACTATAAGGGCCTTATTACAAAAAAAATAGACTAGGTTTAGGTTTATATACAAACACTGCCTAAAGATTATCCAACCAATTAAAAAGTATGGTAACATAACCGAGACATGTGTGATGTGTCAATATTCCAAATTGTATGGCTATTCTTTAGACATGGTTTAAACCTAGTCTATATTTTTTTTGTAGTAAGGCCATAATTGTTCCATTTCTTGGAATTTACGAACAATCATGACATTTGTATATACAAAAGAAAATCGGGCTAGTTAATATTACTTATGTTAGTCGAGAACGGCTGAACCGATTTATACAATATCTGGTTTGTTGGATTAGTATTTGCCCCGAATAGCAGAATAACTATTAATACATGGGAAAATTCAAGAAAAAAATATATAAAAGACGATACGAAGTTCGCCGGGACAGCTAGTTTAGATTAGAATAACTTATACTTGGGATTTCATACATGCACGTAACGTTGGTATGTCTGGCTACCACACAATTCTGAAAAGTGCATCCGTACGTCTGTCTACAAGTCAAGCTTGCGTTTGTTTGTATTTTAAGAACTGTAAAAATGCAACAGTAATTAAAATACAGGGTTTCTCGTAAAAGTTATAAGATAAGTAGATTACATATAGAAGTACCAAACTTCTATATGTAATCTACTTATTTATATATAAATGATCAAAGTTTGTGCTTTTCAAGCATGATAATATTTTGTGTTTCCAATACTATTTTTTTAAATTACCTGGGGGCTAACCATGATCTCATATAGCAACTACCTTATTTAGTTTTATCTGTGTAGAGTTTAAGTTAAAAAGAACACAGCTTATTTACTGTTCAGCGATCATGGTTACCATAAGCGTCTCGCAGGTCCATACGGCTCATGGCCATTAAACCCTAGATCTTTATTTTTGTAAATTACTATTAGACCTATCCTATTCTATTACTATTGGTCTATTAAAACTTTACGGCGTATGGCTTAATCATTGTAAGCAATAAGTAGGTATCCAATAAATATAACGGGTACAGCCTCACATCGTCATCGCATGTAAATTAAATGGACATTTCTCCAAAATTACCGAAAACTCCGAACCTGGTTTAATTTTCCATACCTAATGCCTTTGGTCCGTTCGGCCTAAAAAGGCTTAGTGATTATTTGATTTCTGAACAGATAATGTAGGTACTGAGAGGCTTGATATTTCAGATATTTTCCTTTCATTGTAATGAACAAAGCGAAACCTTAATGGTTTTATCACAATCGCTCAAATCTAAAACGGCTGAACCCCAAAGCATTCGAGTGCAAGCCACCAAAACTTGCCGTAAATAGCATTGGATATCTTCCAAAACTAACGGAATAGTTGACAGAGCAACCTCTTATAAGACTATTTTGATCAGAAAAGGTTTCAGTCAAGCAGAAGTATTAAAAGAATAATTTAAAAAGGTGACAATGCACTCGCATCGATTATATTAACATTACAAACAATATTTTTTCCAAGGCTTTGCTGGCGTAGGATTTGGTTTATCACAGGAAAAAGGAGGTAAAAAGTAGCCTATGTTTTAGTAATCCTTGCATGTCAATCTGTAAACAGATATATTTAAATCTATTCCGTTTTTTGATTTTCACACATTCCAAAACATCAAGGCTTACATAATTACCTCAGTAATAATTACCTTCCTCCCTCCCTCCCTCCCTCCCTCTCTCTCACTCTCTAAATGCTTTACGTTGTAAAAGAGTCAAACAGGCGCACTTACTACGATTAGTGTCTTGATATTTTATATTTTTCTCTGTAGCCGGGCGAAGTTCAATTGTTAAGTGTCAATAAGCTTTGTTGAAAAAATGTCCTAGTTTGTAAGTTTATTTAAAATGTTTAATTGTTTTCCTGGCAATGTTGTTTTGGAATTTACTGTCATGACGTTGTAAGTGTTTTAATAAATAAATAAAAAATATTATGGCATCTGGTTTTTTTTGCAAACTAAAACTTACTTTGTTGTCTTTTACTAAGTTAGTACAATTTTGATGATGATTTTAAGGCTTGTGATAATTTAATTGACTTCAAAAAAAAATACTTACCTATGTTAAACCTATTTTGTTATTTTATATGTATAACGTTTTGCGAACTTTTCGCTAGCAGAGATTATTTATTAACGTTCTAGCTAGAATGTGAGCTAGTCGAAAACTTATGTCATTGAATTGGAGTACCCAAGTAATATCTTGACTTGGGACATGTGTAAGGTGACCATAATATTTTTCGGTCCAAAATGACACATTAACTCCCTCTCGTATGTTTTCTACAATCCTCTCGGCTGCACTCGACAGCAAAGATCGAATTAAGTTCTTTTATCATTTTTTATTTGGCTACATAGCATCACTAGTATCTGTTCAAGCATTCCAAGGGCTGAATAAATTTTAATCATTTATCATCATTGATTTATTTTTGTTTTTTAAACTCAAAATGACAGCGATATGATACTAAATGGCGTTAGATACGAAAAAAATTGGTCTTTTAAAATCAAGATAACGTTTCCTAGGCTATTTTACAGACATGAGCTCCTTTTAATATTTACAGAAATATAAATTCGATGGTAAAAAAGTGTTACAAAAAGCGAACTAAAAAAGGAAATAAGATAACGTTGGTACTAATTGCAGTGGAATGCATCAGATTCATAGTCTCCTGCAGCATGCCTCCGGCTGCAATTAGTGCCTTATTTTATTTTGTTTCCATCTTTTTTGGTTTTTTTCAGTCGAATGTTTTTTGTTTTATTTTTATCGGCCTTAGAGCGTTAAAAACTATCAGAGATGGCTACATTGTTTATCTTAGAAAAAATAATTAAATACACGTTTTCGTAAATATAACTATGTTTGTAGTTGCACCTGGCATCTTGTCAAAATGGGATATTTATGTATCCCTAAGTCTTCATGTCCCCCGGACGTATGGTCATGTTACGTAAGAGCAATCCACCAGGCCTTCCTGGAAATATTACAGGAGTTTGCAGACTTCATAAATTAAGTATAGCTAGTCCTGTCACTAAATCCTGGTCCTTACAGTTCTATGTATAGTAATACTAATAAGATAAACGAAATACTTAATATAAATATGAGCAAGCCATTTGTCAGCTAAGTTCTCCTAACGTAGTAAGTGTCGCCGTAGGCACAAAATACATATGTGTACTATGCCGCATAGGTCTAAGTTTAAAACTTGCGTCTAAGAAATAATTACATTGCTCTTATTGATAAAACAACATTCATTATAAGACCAACGTTGAGTTCAACTGAAAGGTATTTTAGTAAAGAGAATTAACTTCATTTGCCATTTTGATGTTGTGAATCTTAAAATGAGAAAGTTGGTGTATATTGGCACTAAAAAAAAAGGCCAAAAAGAAATAAAAGTTTACTAAATTTATAATAACGTTACAACCTGTGTATATTATAAATAGATGGTTACAAAAAAAAATTTGTTCTTTTTACAGACTCTGTTAGGCACTATAAACGGTTCAATAAATAGAAACAGAAACAGCCAAGTTTTCCCAATCAATTTAATCCTCGCATAACGTGTAATACTTAAATTGTCCCGCATAAATCTGCCGGTGAGTTCAGCCTTCTTTTACACAAAAATCGGCTAAGTGCGAGTTGAATTTTAAACTCACCGAGGGTTCCGTAGAACACTGTATATTCTTTAATTTTGTTCGGAATCCTTAGCGCGAGCACAACTCACACTTAACCGGTTTTTGAGATGTGACATATTTTTTTACACCTCTAAAGAACTGTTGACTAAGTTATACCTATATAAAATACCTGAGTTGGGTATTAATTTTACCTTAAGATGCCTTAACCCCACCAAACGGACTTTGACACACGGACACCAAAGAGGATTGTTGAATATTTCCTTTCTTGTTATTTGAGATCTAATACGGAACCTTAAACGCCAGTATGCACTACGCAAAAAGGCATACTTAGCAAGTAAGATCCGTTTCCGAAGTTCTGAAGCGTTAAACTTTTCTGCAACTAGCGATGAATTTTTAGCTGCACCAGTTTTCATGATTGAAAACTTTTAGATGGGCTGAAAAGTTTTACAAGATAACACCATCACTTCAAGTCTAACTAGTTGCAGCTCAAAGCTATCTGATGAAGTTATAGGGGATTGCGATAATATAGAGCTCAAGAGAAGTATTTTTAAAGCTTTAGATTTTTAGTTCGCAGACGAAATTGCAAAAATCGTGTCCAATTTGCCAAGAATTCGTTTACGATTCCCAAATAATTTATACACAATTTCTTTAAAATAAGTTTTTAACACTTTGATTCTCGATTGTTTTTTTCTGATAATTAAGGTCAAAAACGGTTTCTTCCAAAACTTTTCTGGCTATTGCGCATGTGTAGATGGCTGCATGTTTCTCTATGATATGGACATAAAAATCTAATCTAGTTTATTGCTGTACCGGTGTTTATTTGTAGCTAAAATTCCAGTTAAACCAACAACTATAGCTATGATTTCAGTCCCACAGTCTGCTTATTTAAACTTTAAGGGGACGGCATTGTATTCGGATGGTACTAAATCTATGTAGTTAAGTTTTTCTCTGTGATTTGTTAATGTAGGTAATGTCTGGTCTATTGTACAGTACCGGCAATTTTGGCTTTTCAATTTTCTTTGACTTATGGCCAGTGATCGGAATAGGTAGATTGATTTGATGTATTTTGGTAGTGCTAGCATAATATGGATATGTCTTTTTTTTAAAACTGATACAAAGAAGTTCCGGAATCCGGGAGGCATGTCCATATGAACATCAATGTTTGAGATCATTAACCCCAAATCAATCTACCTATTCCGATCACTGCTTAGGGCTGTGTTAATTCTTGTTTCTACTAAAGCTTGGAGAAGGTTTCAAATTGATTTTTATGTTACTATGTAATATATCTGCTTGTAAAGTATGTACCAGCTAGCTTTTCACAACCTAAAACTTAATGCTGAACATGCTGAACAGGATAGCCTACATTTGCGATTACAGTCCTTTTTAAATTTTTCTTTTTCATAAGCCAGCGTTGTTTCATCAATGTCTTCGATTTTATACCCACAACAGTTTACTAACAGCTAAGCATAAACAACCACTTTTTCTAGTGGGCCTTTTGGTAGGACTAGTCTATCGTGGATTACTATTTCATTAGTTTCTGCAAAATTTCATAGTAGTTGCATTAATGGTTCCTGGTCTTCTATATTTTGTAGTGATTCTATGCCACTATAATATGTTTCTATTGGAGGGTTAGTGACTGTGTTAGTTCTTTGCAGATTTGATGGGTGTCTATGGATACTCTTTAGTCTTTAGTTACCACAAAAATTTGGAATTGGTCTATATAGACCAATTCCCAGATGGTAATTAGCGTATTGTGTGTATTTGCTGTTAGTGTTGTAGTACTTGTAGTGTCTGCTTAAATTAGGTATAAAACTGCTTAGATTATTCTATAAATATGTTGTAAGTCGATTGGCAGAGTCGGATTAATGTTATCCTTGTCAATGTCGGGCTGTCTGGTATTTGTTTTGTTATGCGCAGTGTTTTATTTGATTTAGTAGGTACTTCATTTGATATGCATCTACGTGAAATTACACTTTGGGCCTAAGTTGATAATTCAACACCATCTAATTTTCGATTTTTTGGGTTCCAGTCCTTAAACAGCTGGTATAGTCGTTTTATGTATCCTGGTCCTGATGATTCGGCTTTAAAATGACAGAACAACTCTACCTCTATAGAGCATTTTCGTCTTGCAACGGCTATAATTGAACATGTTGAGGATCGTCTCTGCAAACTATCACCGGTAACATGTCCGCCTCATGCGTGGCAAGTGACGTGGAGTTAGATTGTAAGTAAGGGTCAAATTAACTCCTTTGTTATACTGATTTGACATTATTAATAAATATTTTTTATTGATTTTAAATCATTTTATCTTTATTTTAAATAG
Source organism: Anania hortulata (assembly GCA_963576865.1). NCBI lineage: Eukaryota > Metazoa > Arthropoda > Insecta > Lepidoptera > Crambidae > Anania > Anania hortulata. The sequence continues at coordinate 11,837,902 of OY756396.1, read as the reverse complement.
TTAGTTGAGTATGATAAGGCATGACTTTGCAGTAGCATCTACTTTAAGTAGTATTATAGCCTATTTAAAAATATCTAATATTATGATTATAGATAATGAGGGTTAATTTTGTTTATTTGTTTTAGAAACAACATTTATATATTTTTTAAATATACAGGGTGTAACGAAAAGGTGAAATAAAACTTTAAGGGGTTATTCTACGGCTAAATTACATCAACTTTTTATATGGGACCAACATCAAAATCTCAAAAAAAAAATTGACGTTTCCATACAAACTGATGCCAGCTGGTCGCGTTTTAGTATGGGAAAGTGTTTTTTTTTTTTGCGATTTCGATGTTGGTCCCATAGAAAAAGTTGATGTAATTTAGCCGTAGAATAACCCCTTAAAGTTTTATTTCACCTTTTCGTTACACCCTGTATAATGGTTGTTTAATATTTTATAATTTCCTACTTTATGACTTTTAATATTATTATCATCTATCCCACTTATGAGTAGCAACAACTGACTAAAATAGTATGTATTACAGCTAATGGAAGATTGATGAGCTGATGCTGTATAACTTTGTCTGTTGATAATTAAATTATACAAAAAAAATACAAATTAGGATTAAATAGACGGGTGGTAAAGGTAGATAAAGACCTACCTACAAGGACCACCCGTCTATGGCACTTCAAGTACTTTAACATTCCGATTTTTACTTTAATAATCTTAAACTTGAGGCGTTGTGTACAATTAATTTACGTTCGTTATATCTATGTGCTGTTGGATTCTGAAATACAGCTTTTAGAATTCAACCGCCATAATATTTTTACAAGCCTTGAATAGTTGTGGATGTGACATCGCCACCGGATCTTACAATCTCAATGCCGGTTTTATTTGCTCACCCTTGGCACGCAAACTGTAACAATGGAATAAAGCCTACCTGAACCAGCCAATTTATTTGAATGTTTCGTAAAAAATCCGTGTTTTCCCAAATCAAAGCAGTAAATCAGAGTGTGTAGAACTTCATTTCCGAGTGGAAGAGCGAACTTGGTATAAATCATTATTTCAACGCCTTCCCTGATTTATTCACAGGGATGTGAGGAAGTGCCAGGTCCATCCCAGGCCTGCCCACTGCCGGTACGTTATTTATAACCTTATTTTTTAACAGATATTTACTATGCCTGGCAATTTGTTTATCGTAAAAGAATCTAAACAAGTGAACGTTTATGTAAATGTTAATAAAAATACTTACACCAATTAATTGATAAGAGCATCTAGCTCAGCGTACACTGGTAGTGGCAATGTATGAATGTTTATTCAAAAAAAGATTTGTGCAAAACAGTAACATGATTAAAGAAAGAATAAAAGGTACCTTTAAAAAAAAAGGAGCTAAAAACTAACATGAGTCTTAAATTTGAGGCTCCATTAGTGCATCTGCAATTGTGCGTGACATTACATATGTTCCTTTATAGTATGAATATTAAAGAATATTGATGACTTATCCCTTTCCATAAAACATAAATGATAACACTTCACAACTTCGACCGCGAAAATGTTGCATAATCTATACAAACCTTTTTCTCTTGCAACTAGCCTTCCCCATGCTCCATCTATCTTCAAAGGGGGCACCATAAGAGATCGATCAAAAAATTTTTTTTTTTATTATTTTGCGGTGGTAGTTAAATAGTTAGAGTCCCACCTCAATCCATGGGTGTGAGTTGAATGCCGGCACGTACCTCTGGATTTTCCGGAATTTATAAACTTAGTGCGTAGGTACATAAGAATATCACATAACAGCTTCAGAAAACACTTGATGTCTAGATAGAGGTCAAAGTTGTCCACTTCTATAGCAATCGTTTCAAATCGGGACAAAGCACTAGAAGAATAACTCTTTCTTTTTGACGATATAATAGGGATGACGAGGGATGACGACAAACTTTTTTTTCCTCATCTACAAGGTACATTATCAAAAAGTATTGCACACGTAATTTTTCTTTTTTCACATAATCAAAATATTACAGAGATATATTGATTTGAAATGTTGCATGACATCACATCTAAGTACATTTTTTTACTTAGAAGTGACGGCACGAGCTGGCACGCTTTATGTTTCTCATTTTTGGTTAATTGACGAAAGAAAAAAAAAACCTATTATTTTTACCCAAATGCCAAAAGAGGGCTTTTGATAACGTAACTGACGGACTACATAGAATTTTATTTTATTTACGCAGTCGTCATCCCTATTGGCATGGTAGCGCGGTGATTCGTCTTAAACACAAAGGGTTCATTTAGTTCGGTTTCCAGTTCAGGTAAATTCGATTCCCAGCTTGTATCGAAATCAAAATTGATACAATTTGGTTTGGTTGTGCTGGTAAATGCCCCTGGAAAGTTCAATGCCTGGATTACACATTATTTATTTTTTATTAACTAGCTGTGCCTGCGGCTTCACTAGCGTGTAATACGGTTTTTCAATATCGTCTGTGTCAGTCTTAACTTTTAATGCCTTTTATTTTTGGGAGGAATAGTTAACTACGATTTTAACAAATTAGCAAGGTCGCTTTTAAAAGTATTGCCAAATTTCTAAATAATAAATATTTACAATTATTACCTATGCCGATTTGTAAAACAAAACTTTACTGATATTCATTTCAAAGCTAAAAAAAACAATCCATTTTAAAATTAATGGAACAAATGCAGTGTATAAAATTATTAAAGTTTGTTAATTATTTTGTGCCTTTATTACCGGTTATCTCTCAACTCCATTAAATAATGCATTTCTAAAATGTGTTTTAGAATATAATCTGTTACAAAACCAAAAAAATACACGCCATTTATACTCGTGTGTAATAAAAGGAAAGTAGAATGTAATTTTACAAAAGCACCGGCAAACAAACTAAATCTGTATAAGGTATACTAACTTAGTAAGTTATATTTATACAAGTTTGAGTTAACATGAAGATGGCTGGCAGTAGCTTGTTAAAAAAATCTTGCCGTTTGGGGCTCTTTGAGGAGCTGCATACTTCCAAGAGTGGATTGCAATAGGCTGACATGAAGATGATGTTAACACGCCTGTGGTGAAATAAATCTTTAGTTTTTAGAAATCCGTACCCCAAAAGGAATATTTTGAGAACCCAATTGGTGGCGTGGCCCAGTCTTTCGCATTGATCACAAAGGGTCCTGGGTTCGATTTCTAAACTGGCTTGAGTCTGTGTGTACTGAGAAACGCTCCTGCCCCCCTAGCATGACCACCAAAACACGATATGATAAAGCGATTTATCGACACCAATTGCAAAACCATGATAGATATAGCCCCCATGTTGAATCGCCGTGCCAGTGACATCTCATGTTATGGTTGCTGTTTCGATAAAAATTCAACATAGCGTCTATATCTATCATATTTTTGCAAATATTTAGCCTTGGTGTCGATAAATCGCCATTCATATCATATCGTGTTTTGTTGGTCATGCTTGGGGGGCTGGTATAATTAATTGTCTGGTACCTCGTAACACAAGAAACCATGGCAAAAAATGATTTCTTAGACGCATATTTATATATTTAAAAAAAAAACGGAACCCTTAATGTCTGTCAAGGCTATATGACAGGCACGGGAAAGGGTGATAGAAAAAATAAACTTTTAGGTCAACGTAATCATAATAAGAGGCCTATTTTTGTTTAATTGAAAACGTCGAATTTGGTTTTAATATTATTTGTGGCATATCAAACACTGCAGTTGAACAAAACTTTAAAAACCGACCACGAGCGAGTCGGGTCACGCGTAAGGTATGGTTCCGTAGTTCGTATTTTTAGTAGAAGTATTATATACCTGCTATACATTATTAAAAATAATAAGTATTTTTTAATAACTAAGAGTCTCCGAGCTAAGCCCCGGACAGACAGATAGACAGATATACAATCGGTTTTGGAACCCTCAATATGCGAGTGCGACACGCACTGGCTGGATTTTTTATAAAACAATCTCAAACCTTAAGCGGACGATATAGCAGTGGTTGCTTTGTTGCAATTAGAGTTGTAAATTGACGGTCATATGCTATAAGCGTCCGTCATTTATGATAAATGCTCGGTCACATTGTATATTTATCGTCACGATGGTCACATATTTTTTTTAGTATAAACAAAAAAAAAACATTCCTCTAAAGTAAGTCTTAAATGTTATGTATTTGACAATAAAACATACAATAAAACATGTAATTTGATCTGGATTGAACAAAAACAACAACTTGCGCGTGACGCTTTTTAGCTTGTTCGTGCAAAAAGATAAATTAATTTTAGAAATTTCATTTCGTTATAGATCATCACTACTAAAGCCTGTCTTTCTTATAATAAGGCACTTATTTGTGACCAATTTTTTTTTTCATAGTTTGTCAATAGAATTGATTGTGACTTTAGTGACAATAAATGTCCAAAATGTCCGGTCACATTGAGAAAATGTCCAATTTGCTCGGTCATATTGGTCAGACATTTATAACGTGACGAACACTTTACAACTCTAGGTGCAATACTATATTGCTATAACGACATTTAGATCATTAGAACGGGAAATCCTAATTGGTAGCGCGCATCATAGGTACGTACTTATGTGGTTATTTACTTATGTATATCAATAATTAATAATACCTAATGGATGTCGCCTCAGGTCATTCGTTTTTGGTTTTTACCTTTTACTAAAAACATTCCTAACAACAGTTATGATACAGCTAGTTTACACATAGGTATCATCCTGTATTTCAACTATTTAAAATTGCCCATATTAAAATAGCAAACAAGTCTCATTTTATTCGTTTCCGTAAAATCAAAAGGTCACTTGTGTATCAAGAGATTTTTTACAGATGATATACTTTAGATCTGATTTAACGACTGAATTGAACTAGAACATGCCACTAAAACTAGTTTTCTACATTTTATTGTTTTATAGCTTCGTTACTGTTATATCCATAAGTTAATTAATATTTTGACCGGACATGAACTTCCGCGGAAATGTAAGGTTAACTAGTTAAAGTTGCGGTACATTTATTCTCAAAGACAACAACACTCAATAATCATTAAGACAGGTTAGTGTGGTGCATTTTGTCGTATCGATAACAATACAGGTTTTTAATCCGTTAATTAGTGCATGGATGTTTAATTATTATCGCGTTACACACATAAGTGGTGTGATAAGTTATATATTATGGAAATACATAAATCTAGGGCGCCAATTTTGAGTGCGCTGAGAGTAGGTGCCATGCAGACCTAAACGCTAAATGTAATCGGTAACAGCCTACAACACATCCTTAAAACCTAAAATAATAAAAAACCTTAATATTCGACTTCAATAACGTTAGAGGCTTTGATGATTGAATAGATGCCTAAATATTATGTTGCTAGTTTTTTATCAACAACTGTGTATCGATATCGACTGTCTCGTGCGGGCAGCTCAAACTGTCTTTCGTATTTTATCAATGGATTGTAGCTGGAATACTATGAATTGGTTGAATTAATAGTCCAAACCATTTGCAGGTGCTTTAGTTGGCACAATGAGAGGCAAGAGTAGAGTCGCCCTGAGCGTAGCTGCTCTAGCTTGCTTTAGGTAATTAAAGTATTATTCTTATTTTTTAAACTTATATTAGTGAGTGATAACTGTGGAATAACAAGTGCGCTTTTAAGAAAAATTGTGATTACTGTGTTGTACGAGTAGATTTGTTTCAGAATTGATTATTTTTATATCTTTAAAATGAAATATAAAATTAAAGAAAACAACACTTAAAAAAACAAATAATGAAGTTGACATAATAGTCACTTTCAAACTTGTGTTAATAATTGTAAAAAAATTGATCACTAGACTTTTTGATTAGTTACTTGGAAATTAGCCTATATATCTGAGTATACACTATGTAAACTATTGATTTATAAATTAAACATTACTACTTGTAGGTAGGTTTTGTGTATGTTGGTTTAAATAAACGCCTTAAGTTATATTAAATTCATTGCTTTTGTAGTATAGGTACGTATTTTATGATACCCATAAACTTAGATTGTATCTATTTGTTGCCAACAAATTTACAGCCAAGAGGTTCCAATTCAACCTTGAAAAGACTCTTTCATATGAATATTTCAGTGTTTCACGGATAATTCTTGAATACTAATAATTGTATTTATTGTAAAAGATATTTAAATGTTTTCATTAGTCACACATTTGTTAAATTAGTTAGGCCATTTTAATCGTTAATGGAAAACGTTGACTCGTATTTTTGAATAATAGAACTAATGTTAGTCAAATTAGTGTTTTTTAAAAAATAGAAAACTGAAAAGTTATATTTTTACACAACTTTGTATTGTATTAAGGCAAGGAGAATACACGTAAAAGGGGTGTTTTTGTACAAGTTTTATGGCGAAAATACTGGATATAGGATGTGGAAATTAATATGTCATGTAACTTATATGTTGAAGTTTTTTTCTGATGTATCTAAATACTAGTTTTTATTTCTTATAAACACAAAATAATATTTCAAAGTACCGCGAATACCGCGGTCTTGTAAACATTTATATTTTAAACGACGTTTTTGTTTAATTTAAAAGTTGGTTTAGTTATTTATAACATTCGTGCCTTTAGGTTGAAGATTTTTTTATTATGAAATAGTCAACAAATTAAGAATTATAAGAATTTTTAATCGAGTTTACTGTTAGCGCCTATTTTTCCATTAGCGGATATTTTGCTCGCAAGGATAATCTATTTGCACAGGAGCGCAACGGATGGATGTTTAGTCTGCGAGAAGCATTTGTACTATCTTAGGCACGTAATAGATGTCGCGCAAGTTGACGCTAAATGCTCAAGGTCACTTGCCTTACCCGTCGCCTTAAGGATATGAGAGTTACCTACAAAATATAATGAAGTCTCAAAGGCAATCTCCTTTAGATAATATTAGAGTAGAAAAAACATTATTATCGGATGGCAGTGCGAGAGTAGAGTGCGACAAAAACAAGAATTTTAACTTGTGTCAAAAGTTTTTTCTACTCTTGTCCTGGTTGGTACTTTGGGACAATCAAAGATATAGGCTTTATCAATAGTCATTATCTTGAAAAAGGCTTATTTAACATTAGAACAATTACAGATTACTTTCTATGTTTATTTATAGCCTTCTTTTGTTTTTTTCTGTATATAGTTTGACGCAAAAACAACATTGTTTACGCAGTAGGTCTTTAGGCGTATAAGGTATTTATTTCTCTACGCTGTTAGAGATAATATTTTTTAGTCCCACTGTTTATTTCCACAATGGCTGTCTACATTGCAGGGAGATTGCTAAAATAAAAGATAGTGGAAATTTAAAATTTCGTTCTACTGCAGAAAAGCCTATGCATAGGGTGACCTAAGCGTTTATACATGTACAAGGTTGTATAATATTTTTATAATTTTGGGCATGCCACCTTCCATTTCCATATTTGTATTCTTCATTTAAAACCAAATATCAACAAATTACTATCAAGGAAAGCTTTTCAAGGGTCACAATTAAATAAAAAAACATTTACAAATAAAGTAAGTAAAATAATATTTTGTCTTTTTTTGTGAGTGAATTACCTCATGAATATGTTAGATTTTTTTATTTATTTATTTCAAAAGTTTAAATAATCACTTACACAGTTTTTATCTGCTAAACTGCATAGCAGTTTGTCGGCAGGTTTAGCATTTAAAAGATATAGCGCAGTGCCTCCCTAGCCTAAAAAATTTTACTTACTTGGAAAATCTATTGGTTTATATAAACACGCAAAATATCAATTCAAAACATGCCACATAATTTTGCTTAAACTTTGTTTTACTCCCTTCGCGTGCCGGCTAAAACTATTGGTAAGGAATCGCGTCCACAGTGGATATCGGCAATTAAAGGGAACAATTAACGAGATCATCAACATTGATAGAATAAGAGAGTTTAGAGCCTACTATGGTTAGTACCTTTTCGCGCTTAAATCGGTAACAGCACCAATGACGACTACTCTCTGCACTAGTATATAAACTGTATTGTGGCAGTGTAGTATCACCGTCTAGTGACTAGTCAAGGGCGTATTTTTATAACCCAGGAAGGCAAACTGAAGATTTTACAATATTTTGAATCACCTTCAATTTCGTTGGTACTTTTTTAACATCCTCTATTAGACTGGCTCTTCTAATTGACGTTTGACAAATCTTATCGTCTCGAATTATAGTAGAGTTTTATTATTACGATGCCTTTAGTATTTGTTTTGACAGTAATTATATCTAGATAAGACACAAACACTGAATTCTCATTTTCATAGAAGTGGAATAAATAAAATTTAATGGCAAAATAAATACTATAATCTTAGATTGTGTTTGCTCATTATCTGCCATTACAAATTTATGATTTAACTAAGGTTTAAGTTTATCTACATCTAATCTTATTTCAAATGGTGATATTTCTGAATAATCAAGGCAGAGATTATTGTTGCTCCTTTGTGTTTTATTAGTATTAAAGGTTTTCTTAATGTATTTTCAAAAAAATAATAGAGACAGACATTAAGTACAATATTTTAACAGTTTGGTACAAAATTTACTTACTAATAATAAGATATTTTAAAAGTTAGCCAATTAGATTAAATATCGCAAACGCTGCAAAAACTAAAATCTTTTTCCTTGCAAATTTTCAATTACTCCATGCAAAATGTACTTTTTTTCAACAAAAACTATTGCTCTATTAAACAAATGGCCTCACTGACACAGACACTTTGCTAATACGATTCACAATTTTCGCATCTCCACAGCCTTATCTTGCTGATAAATTGGACAATTTTCGCGAGATTTATGTGTGGGACAAGTTACCCGAAATTTATTGGCATGTGTAAACAGAAACGGTCTTGGGAAATAAACCAGATAAAAATAGAGACGGAAACATTGTAGTAATTATTATGGGTATGGAACTTTTTTATTCTTGGCAAAAGAAACAAATTTTGTCTAGTGTTGTACCAAATGGTTCCAGAAAATAACAGGGAATACCAAAAAATGTGTACGACGAAAGTTCAAATATAAAGAATGAGTAATGCGATTTTTTGTACTTTTCAAGTTTTGATTTATGATCTTTTTTTTTCAAACCTCGACTTAACTCGACCTCGATACACAAAGACAGCAATTATTGAGATACATGCTTAATTGTTTTTTACGGAATAGGTGAATGTTAGTCACGAAAACTATTTTAAATCGATTTGATACCAATGTGTACAAAAAGTTAAATTAAAGTAAATATAAAAAAACTGATGGTGATTCGGATACTCCTAGGGGTCTACTCTATTCTATAGACTTCTACTTGACACTATTTTTAAGTCTATGTGTATTGAATTTTTACGCAGGACACGCGACGGCAGTCTATCTCAGGGTATCCCAGGGGAACTTATTAATGCGTGCGCGTGGTTTCGATATGTCATGTTGAACGGTATGCACGTTAAAGGTGTGATTCACCACATGATAGTTGTGTGAGAAAGGCGTCTTAATGGCTGCGTTTTCGCTCGGTTTGTAAATAAAAACACAATTTTTCTCGCACAGCTCTGGTAAAAAGCAACCTTAAGCTATACTAGGTGCGATACAAGATTGTAAATATCCGCCAGATAACACTACAATAGGGATGACTAGGTAAAGAAATTGAGATACTATATAATCCTTCAGTTAGATTATCAAAACATAATGTATGATGGTCAATGTAGAAAAATAAATTTTCTATATTGTCTCGGGTCTGGGTGTTATGGTGCCGTCGTTGTTTCTGATCTCTGTAACACAAGAGCTTAAGTTACTTATCATAGAATCAGGGCAATGTATGTGATGTTGTCCAATATTTATTTATTTAAAAAATAGGGACTTATTTTTTATTTTGTCCATCAACCAAAAAATTACAAAGATAAAGCGCGTCCAAGCTCGGGAGAGGTGGCTTGTGACATCACTTCTAATTAAAAATTATACCAAGGCGTGACTTAATGCGACATTTCAAATCAATATAATTATCGCAGTAATATTTTAATTACGGGAATAAAGAAAAAATACGTGTCCAATACTTTTTGATAATCTACCCGATAAATGAAGAAAAAAAGGTTGTCGTCATCCCCATTGTCACTGTCTCGAAGAAAGGATTTATATCCTTGTATGGCAATGTATAATTCATTTTTGCCAAATGCGTCCAGAACACCCAGATTCAAGTTTATATAAAAATGTAGGTACTCGAACCGGGAATCAAACTCCTTCTTATGCTCTGACACTTATGTCACTTGCTCGCGTTATTGTACGCACAAAGACCTCAGTGGGAAAACCCTTTTTTATCTGAGTTACCGCTGAGCTACTCGTGGCCTATGAATATTAACAAATACACCAATGGTGGTATAAAAGAACCATTATTATTCAAAATTAATAAACAATTTAAATATGCCTCTGCTTTTTCGTCATGATTTCAAAATCATTAAAATCACCATGTCCCGATCATTAGACGGCGATTTGGGACACATTTTTTACTTGTAAATATTTTTGTACATATTTTTCTTTTTTCTATTTAGGGTTAGTTTTTGTTATTCCATTTGTACAATTTCATAAAATATCACACTTGTAATTTAATCACTCTTTGGTTTTTTTTTGTATTGTGCCGAAATGCTTAGCAAATCTCGTACCTACTTAATCTACCCAGTTGTATTACAAATTGTAAATGCTCGATCATTACTTCATAATGAAATACAAATTGGTTTTACGTTAGAAATGACGTACCTAGGTCAACAACAAATTAAGATTCCATAATATGAATGTACATTAATTATCCTTATTTTTATTAAAATATGTTAAATAGTCACTTATTGGAGAAGTTTAGATTCAATAATGCTCTATCTACCTAGCTAGCTCTAGTTTAGTAGTAGGGACTGCAACTTAGCACTGTGCAAGTGCTGAAACCCTAACTAAGAAACTTAATCTACATTTAAAAATCAAATCAAATATACTTTATTTAGTTGTACTTACGTAAATTTATCATAATTATCTCTAATTTAGCTAATTTTGTTTTCTACTATTTATTTTTGATAAAAATATTTTTCACATTACAATCAGCTGCTATGAATCCATAGTACACACAAGTACTTCCAATAATATTACTAAACCTGATTTCTGGGTACATTTTTACTGTGAAATGAACAGTCAACCCACCTCGAACCAGGATATTTATTTGATAGGAATTGTATTTTTGTTTGCAGCTATCTTAGCACTGTGGCTGGGACAAGCGAGCCATTAATGTATACGGGACTAAGTAATTATACGTTTCCCAAAGAATTCATTTTTGGAGTCGCCACTTCAGCCTATCAAATCGAAGGAGCATGGAACGTTGGAGGTACGTCTTCTTCTTCTGTATGTGCGCCTGCACATGGGTAAATACTTATAATACTTACTTGGATCGCATGGAAATTGAAATACCTACTTCAAAAGGTTCCTTATTTGAATCGGATATTGTTCACAACTTTGTGAGTTTAATTCGTTTTGCGCGGAACACTATTTTTATTCCAAAGTAAAAGAAGCCTAATTATGTTACTTCTTATAACATTAGCTATGTGCTAAATAAATTACTATCAAAATCGGTCAAGCCATTTCGAAGATTAGCCAAAACAAACAGACAGACAAACATTGTTTGTTTGTTAACGGTACTTCCGTTTAAACTTTCAAATAAATTTAGTAAAAGCTGTTTTTATTCTGACATTGCACCGATTTTGATGACACTAACACGACTGAACTGAAGAAAAAATTGGCTATACATACTATTTTAATCCGCAAAGATGTTTTGTTTCGAAAGTACGCAAAAGTTCCTGAAATAAATAAAATCTAAACAACTTTTAGACATAACAGCCACAGTGTAATTACTACTTATTTTTATTAACATTGCAATTCAAACATATATTTATCATAGTAAAATACACTCAATGTAAATTGTAAATAAATTCATTAACAAAACTCATTGCTGTTTGATTTGATCAAACAATGGTTCGTTATGCTTTGGCAAACACTTCGTATTGATGAACGTATAGCTGATAATAAAGTCAATAATCCGACTGTTCATAATTTGAACTAAATAACTGTTTTATTATTTGCTTGCGTTTTTGGTTACTATCTTGATGCCTTTTAGACGTTTAAAGTCATGGGTAGTTTTATCATAGTTAAGGCTTTTATGCGAAATGTTTTAGCAGCTGATCTACGAAAAATACAAAATATTTAATAGGTATTAACCTATTATTTTAATAGATACCTACAGTTATTGAAATTTTTTAAGTTTACTTGTGTTTTGACGTTCACATGCAATGCACTGTGGTAATATGCGTTGCTAGGTCAAGGTAAAGAACGCACTTACGCGGGCAATTTTTTTAACAATAATTTCCCAGTGACAGTCGCCGGAAGTAAATGAGCGATCAATAGAGCAATATAAAGCAACCGTAGGCGATTTTCAGGAATTATTTCGGATTGCACCAATAATACCTATTGCTGCTGATTGCGAGACACATTCTTACGGATTTAACATGTTGCTTGAAACCGCTCAGATTGTGTTGTGTTACTTGTGGTATTTTCAGCAATTGTCTATGTCGTAGTATTTTTTTAAATAGTCGTGACGTCAAGTTTGTCTGTATTGCCATGAATAGAGCAAATTAAATTGCGCTTATGTGCTTACACATTTACATACGCATTTGTAAATTGCAACAACTGTATTAATCTTTTATACCTTTATTGTGTAGACTACTGTTACTGTATGAAAGTGAATAAATGAATTATGAATTAATAAAACTCATTTATTCAGTATATAGGCCCTCTTCTGGGCACTTATTATATCAACCACAAGAAGCTAAAGAATTGTAATTTAAAGTTCTGAAACGAAATACTATCCACGGTGATGATAATTCTTTCAAAAAAGGAACATCGGAACGATAATTATTTCCTTTTTCAAAAATATTACTCATTTTGGAAGAATACCCTTCCGATTACGTTTTGTACAGTTTGACCACAAAAAATAAACTAATTGGAAACCTTATTGCATGGAAATAAGAAGGACCGGGTATAAGATTGTTAAAGCTGGCTGTACTTTTATTTTATAGGCAAAGGGGAGAGCATGTGGGACACATACCTGCACAAGCATCCCAATTATACCGTCGACGGGTCCAATGCTGACATAGCAACAGATTCGTACCACCAATACAAAGAGGATGTAAAAATGGTACAGTTTCTAGGGCTGACTCACTACAGATTATCTTTGTCGTGGCCTCGGTAAGTGCATTACCTAATGTAAGCAATAGCGCAACAATATCTAATCGATATATCGATACTGGCATTGACCACCAGCTCTACAAATGAAAAGTGTCAATGATAATCGAAAATTAAAAAACATATATATTATAATCTTGCTATGGCCTAACCTTGAGCTCAAAAAACAGTTTACTTTGACATTGTTTTCTTTTTTTGTATTAAATATAAAAAACTACCACTGTTCAGGTGCTGTTTGGAGTATATTATTAAGGAATTTTATGGAGAATATATATTAAACATTTTGACAATAATTGTAGTAAATCAGTAACTTTTTTTTAGAATTTTACCACGAGGAACAGACAATTACATAAGCGAAGATGGAAAAACATATTACCGGAATTTATTTGAAGAGCTTATTAAGGCAAACATCACTCCTGTGGTAACGCTATTCCATTGGGACTTACCCACTCCACTGATGGACCTGGGGGGGTGGACTAACCCAAAAATGGTAGACTACTTTGAAGATTACGCAAGAGTAGTGTTTGAGTTGTACGGTGATATCGTTAAAGTCTGGACTACAATGAACGAGCCGCACCAACATTGCTACAATGTAAGTTAACCTTTATGTAAAACAATATCCTTTCCGTGGCTCCGTCCGCATGATAATACAGTTTGTTACTGATTTAACTTATTTAAAAAACTGTATTTATTCAACCCATTTGGCGTAGTGGCGCTGAAAATCGCCTTGAACGCACAGGGTTCTCGGTTCTGATCACTTAGAAAATGAACTTGTTTAAATTGGCCCGATTCTGGATGTGCTGCGAGATGTCCAGTGCAAATTCCTGGTACCTCGTAACGCAATGATGTTTATTCTTTTCTCGAGACCATGACAATAATATTTGGTGTGTTGTCTGCCGCATTTTAATTTATTTATTTGTGTATTTTATCTCTGATAATTCGGCACTCTTTTTGTATGTGCAACATCTTCAAATTAGGTATGACTAAAAGTAGGTTTGCTGACTGGCAATACGATAAAATATCAGCCCAAAGATACAATAAAATTAATAAGGAATTGAATATAATTATACACAAAACAATATATCGAATGAAAAATATAATAATGAACTATAATAATATATATAATAAAATATATAATATATATAATAAATATAAAATTATATAAATAAAATATAATAATATACTATAAGTGATTAGTGTAAAAACCAACGATGTTATGCTAAACTATGAGCAGACAGAAAGGTTGTTAGAATAACACATAGTTAGGCATTTTTAATGTGGTATGCATACATTAAATCTTAAACTTGTAACTTATTTCGTTGTAGTCTAGTTTATGGAAGAAGGGGGCCTCCTGGCACAGGCTTCAAGGAGTCTCCAATCACTATTATTATAGTTTTTTAACCTTATTGATGAAATAAATATTTATTTATTCATTATTATGTATCTATACTTTTTTAGTTCACCGGTAAACAATACCTGCAAAACTTGCGCACTTGTCTCGTCACTCTGTCCAAGTTGCCATTGAGCATTGACAAACTTTTCAATAAGGCGCTATCATTGGCAAAACTTTATCGTACCTATTGTCGTTTTCAAGAGCGATAGGTACTATCCAATGTCATGACCGTGCCTAACGTTTATTGCCTGGCAATTGAGCAATGCCATAGTTACTATGTTGACTAGCTATGTACGAGTAGTATGGAGCAATATAACAACTAGTCGAAATTAAAATACCTGTATATTTCTAAGGTTTCTCTACTTTATTTAGAGTGTCCTTGTTTATTTAAATTCCCAATCTGCTTACGTTAAACCCAGTTTAGCATTAGTAGTATGTACATCCACTAATAACTGTAGGTTTTCTAAAGTAAAAAACAAAAAACAAAGCTTTAATCATCCATATTCGTTCAGCCATGATGTTAGATTAAGTAACAAATACATACATTTTCTTCGTTCTATAACACACATAGTAGTTATGTAATTTTGTCGTCAAAACAAAAGAACATAATTTAGGTTGGTCCTTTGGCAGGATTATAGGAAATTTAACTAACTAAAAACCAAACAAATGAACCGAGTATATCGATTTTGTATGGGGCATCAAAATGATATAATAAATGTTGTTACTTACGATGTAACTTCTTAGCTTATCTGAATTACGTATTAATATACTAGTATTACTTCAAACGACATGATTTTCATTAAGCTTGGATAAAGTTAGGATAATAATCATTGCGATTAAAATACTGCAAATTTTATAAAAAATACATAATACTGAACTGAAAGTGATGCAGTTTGTACCAACAGTTTTGAAAAATATTGGATAAAATAACTAACAGTCCGAAGCCGTAACATGATTGTTAAAACAATAGTACGTTGCTTTTTGTTTTTATCTATTGAGATATCTAGTCAATGGATAAAAATAATACACTGGTTCTCTACGCAGAGCCTCACACGAACTTAATCAACAAGAAGCGTGTTGAGGCGAAGCATCAAACTTTAGATTCCCACATACATTTCTACTCCCTCAACTTCGGCAGATCAAACTTGCTCTCAGTTTAATTTAGTAATTTATATTTTAACAGCGCGATGCTATTTTCGTTCTGATTAAACCTTTGACCTTTTAATACTAGCAAACATTTATTATATTTAGAGTTCTGTATCCAAAGGGTGCCAGTTGAACAAATGTTGCTAAGTTTACGTTGTCTGTCTGTTATTTCATCCGTACATCTATCCTTTTAAATCTATAGGGCTCTAGCTTCAAAACTGTATATAATCAATTATAATATTACGACAACCTCCGTGGCCGAGAGGCGAGCATGGTGTCGCTATCTCTGAGCGGGTTCGAATCCCGGTCGGTTAATGTGGAAAATAAACTTTTCTATAATATTGTCTCTGGTCTGGTCTAGGGATTGTGTTACCGTCGTTGTTTCTGATTTCTGACACAAGTGCTTTAGCTGCTTCGGCTACTTTCCATAAGATCAGAGAAATGTATGTGATGTTGTAAAAAATAATAATAAATAAATATGCACAAGACAACATACCGATTGTCATGGTCTCGAAGTAACGAATCAACATCTTTGTGTTACGAGGTACTAGATAATATTGTATTGTGTCAGGGTGTCGCCCAGCACACCCAGACACAAGTCAATTAAAAAAATATAATTTTCTAAATTGAACTGCACTGAGAATCTAACCCGGGACCCTTTGCTTTCAAGGCCAATTACCGCAGCACTACAACAATCGTATGCGTCAAATGGGTATTGTGGTTGATAGAATAACGTATCATTATGGCAGATAACCTAAAAAGTAGGTAATACAAACAACACCTTTTAATATTAACTGACATACGCGTCAAAATTAGTGTATTTAAAATAAGTAACTTTTATTACAAGGTACCAGACCTGATTTACCAGTGGCGTTTCCCATTTTAGTCACATCAACTATGAATTGGGCTCGCGATAAGACTCCCTAACGGTTCGGAACCCTTGGTGTGCGAGTCCAACTCACATTTAGCTGGTTTTTCCGAATTGATTTCAATATTATTTTATGTATGCTCGGTAAAACTGGTTTTTAATTATATTTCAAGCTAATTATGTAATGCTAAAAAAGGAGGATTTTGCCTACGACATAACGGAGAAGGTTTAGGTTAATACCCTATCATCATTATGTAATGCGTTACCTACTTCAAAGATATCTTTATATTTTTTCTTTGCCTACGTATATGCGTTGAGGTGAGATGTTGTTTGTTTGGTTGTTTGTGTGTGTGTGCACTCAAATGTTGCCTTTTATCTCCGAGACGGTTCGACCGATTTAGATGCGGTTTTCTGCAAAGGGTTTGTGAGTCATCAGCAATGAATCTTAGATAGGTGTTATGGTGTTAATTCGCCATGCAGTAAACATTTTTCGTATATTTTGCTCAATAGTAGGGTTTGATGTGTTGCTTACAGAATCAACCGTCGCATGAATCCTAGTATACCACAATAAAAATATTTTGTATGAAATCTCTAAGTATAAATAAAAAAATTAAAAAACCTATTTCTTTTTAATCTACGCCGAAAAAACCTTGGAATACAAAAAGGATGAAATTAAATTTTCTGAAGACTTCTCGCGACTTCGACCGCGCAAGTGTCCATTTTTCCATACAAACTTTCAACTACTACTTTATTTCTCTCTTGATCGAATAACAATCCTTTGAGTGCATTTCTTTATCCTTTGTCTTTACGTATTCCTTACGTTTGTTCCAATTCAAGATTGTATCATTGCATCGATCGTCTCCTTTTATTACCTACCTATAAAGAGGTTTTTTTTTTGAGATTTCGATGTTGATACAAAGAGGTGTTGTATTTGAGCCCCACATCAGTTGTTTTCCCTATTTGAGTTGCTCGTAAAATAAACTGGCCGTCCTGTAGAAACAACAAGGCATAATATTACATTTTTTTATTGAAATGATTTTATATTATTTTCTTATTCGAACATGAACTAATGTATTAATAAGGATAAAATTAAACCACTTCTTCCTTCCTTAAAACTTCCTTAAGACCCTAATAATAATACTCTGCTACCTTTGTCTGTGTCGATCGGAAATCCTAAACTTAATAAGAAACTTGAGCGTTACGAACAATACAGTTTCGAATAAAACTTGTGCACTAAAGATTTAATCAAGGTGGAAGTTAAATCGAGGCTTAATTCGATCGCTTTGTCTAAAGGTTTGCGGTTCTGATTAGGAAACCATTTCAGGGTTCCAGCCATAAACTTTTACAGCAGTATTACAACATTGTTTTGTTTTTTCTGTACCAAGTTTGATGGAAAAACAACACTGCTTAGCTGCTGTTTCGAGTTTATGGTTAGACTCTATATAAATAGAGTCCATCCAAAGTCAAAATATTTATTTTTAAACTTTAGTGCACAAACTTATAAATAATTAATGCTAGCATTAGGCCTACCTTTTTAATATTACCTACCCAATTATTATAGTCCTTTCAAGATAAGAAGATACTTATGACACTTTGCATTTTCCGTTTTACCCATACTATTTACAAAATATTTTATAAAATATATTTTTAATTTTTAATTTATTTATTTGCAAAAACACAATAATCTTTCCCTCTAAAAGTCTAAGCAGAAATTTCAAACCAATAATATATCTTAATGATTTAACAAGTAAATTAATAGGATTTCCTTCAAATTCTTGATGCGTAAAACGGAAAGTTTCCAGGGATTAACAATGCATAATCAGAACTAAATCGATGAATCGGTTCGGTCGTCTTGTGAAAACTTATGCGGCGTTAACGTCAGTAGTACGAGAGCGTCTGCCTTGTATGCGGTTTGTGTTATCTTTAAATTTCGCAGTTCCTATTTTGACTTTTACTTTTTTTGTTAAGTTTTCGTTACTTATTTGCTTTTATTTGGTAAAATGCCAAAAAAAGGATAAAAGACTTGTCAAAAAGCTATATACGGCACTCTAACGGTAGAACGTTGCAGTATAGGTACCTCTTATTTTAAATAAGTTCATTTGAATAAAAATCGATTAAACTTTCTTTATAAACTTTCTCGATTTTCAAAAAGAATCGGTTGGATTTCGGTTGGGTAAGTCACTGGGTGTCAACAGTGGAATCACGTGATGCGTCACAAGTCTCTTCTTATCTTGAAAAGACTATAGTTTTTGTTTCTAGAAGCACATAGAACATTATTGTGTGCCACAGACCAGAAAACATAATACGTGTGCTGCGTAATAAACTCCTCGGCTAAACTGGCAATTGGCAGATTTACTAAAAGAAAAGGATTTGGATGAATCTATTACTTTTTTAATTGCAGGGTTACGGGTTAACGTACTTCGCCCCTGCATTGGATGCACATGGCATTGGGGAGTATTTATGTACACATTACATGCTGCTAGCACATGGGAGAGCTTATCGGCTGTATGATAAGGAGTTTCGGCCAAAGCAACAGGGTTAGTGGACTTCACACGAAACTCTGGTTTCACTCCGAAACAAGGGGCATTGATATTTCCATTACAAGCTAGATAAAGGCTTAAGGCCGTACCCCCACAAAAACTCGTTTTTTCCTACTTTTTAACAGCTTTCTACTCATTATTTATTGTATATAAACATAATTAAAAGACATACAATAATCTTTAAAGTTTTATCGTTAAAATGATTGTGTAAAATTTGTATTTACTTTATTTAATGTTTACGAAAACAAGCTTTTAAACTACGTCGATAAAAATGAATTCTATGCATCTCCTCCGTAAGTAATCCTTCGACCATTGATAGAAAATATAAAATACTCAAAATTAATAATATTTTTTTATTATTCCATTATTGATTATATCTATCAAATTATTTATGATCTACGAATTTCTGTTACGCCAGTAACACGCCGTAACGCCAGAGCGTTACGGGGTTGAGATGTAATTAATGCTGAAGGTCATTTGCTCGGGAAATATAGACTTTAGACCCTTACATATCAGCATTTTTTTTGTTTAAAAAACCTCGTACGGGACTAGATTTTTGTAAAAACTTAGTTTTTTTATATGATTAGTACGATTTGACTAAAAGTGACAAAGTACGGTGCTGTGAAACATTATTTTTATATATCTGACTAATTCTTTTGTAAACAGGTCAACTAGGAATAACTTTGGACTCATTTTGGGCAGAACCAAAGAACTCTTCGAACCCAGACGATCTTGAAGCAGCAGAAGCGTATCTACAAATGCATGTAAGCTTCTTAAGATTGATGATTTTAAAAAATCTCATATAGTTATATATCTATGTTAAACATTTACAAAACCAAGCCCATCTAACTTAACTTCGATTTCTACAAAGGATACTTTTGAAACTTCAATTAAGGTAGGTTTGTGGAATAAGGCCTAGACGCTAATTACGCTTGCTGATTAAAAAAATACTACATACATTATCGCTTAATTCGATAGACCTACCTTAGATACATTACAGTAACAAGATCGACGGAAAACGGAATAAGTATATTAATATTTTATAAAATTTTAATCACCACACAGTTCATCTTGTTTTATTTTTCAACCGACTTCAAAAAAGGAGGAGGTTCTCAATTCGACTGTATGTTTTTTTTTTTTTGTATGTTTGTTACGCGATTACTCCGCCAATTATGAATCGATTTTAATGATTCTTTTTTTGTTTGGTAGATCATTCTTTAGAGGTGGTCCCATATAAATTTTATCGAAATTGATTTAGAACTTTTTGAGAAAATCAACAAATATATATCCAGATAATATTTTGGTGGTGGTTCTTGTTACCTATCTTCGACAAATATGAGCCGATTTTGATGATTTTTGTTTTATTGAATAGTTCAAAGATAAAAGTTTGCAAAATAAAAATCACCCCTAAGGGTAGGAAAATAGGGGATGAAATCGGTGTTCAGCAGTTAGATGAGGATTTATCACTAAAAATTTATGAAATAAGTAAATTTTATTTAAAAAAATAAAACCGACTTCAAAACACTAAAATGCTAAAAATAATCCTAACATTGAATCTCTCATCGGCTGGCACCGACTCCAAAAGTAACTGATTAGGTACTTAAATGTTAGGATTATTTTTTTAGCATTTTAGTGTTTTGAAGTCGTATTTTTTTTTTTTAATAGAATTTACTTATTCTAATATCAGCTAGGTATCTACGCACACCCAATATTCTCCGGGAACTACCCGGACTTCGTGAGGCAAAGAGTGGACAATATGAGCTTACAGCAAGGCTATACGCGCTCACGTCTGCCGTATTTTTCTCAAGAAGAAGTTAGTATTTTCTGCTACAATTTTTACTAAATTTTAAACTTGCTTTGTTATTTTTTAATCTAAGTCAAGTTTATTATACGACGCTGTACAAAATGTGTTGGCTTATGAAAGAGGTTTGAGTAAAGTGCCACTTTTTTATTTCAGCTCGAAATGCTTACTGGTAGTTCCGATTTCTTCGGTTTGAATCATTACGCAAGTTTTCTTATGTCATCATGTGCTGGTAAAGATTATAAAATTCCGTCAATGGATCATGATACAGGTGCTTGTTTAGAACAGCACCCAAACTGGCCTAAGCCTGGAGCTGATTGGTTCTCGGTAAGAATTATGGTATTTAGTAGCTAAAATGCTAAAAATAAGAAGGAGCAAACTTTCTCTAAGTTTAAAATACACCTACTTAGGTACTTTCGCTCGGAGCCCAGCTTAGAGATTTTTCAAAACATTTCCCATTTTCCAACATCAAAATCAGCCCCTTGATGTTGTTATCATTTTTCCATATATCTATATACAGACTGATCATTTACTAGAGACTTTATTTACAGATAACAGCTTGTCAACTTACCACAAAACGTCAAATTTTCTAAATTGATATTGATCTCTACATCTCGGTCTTAAAGATGAAAATCGCTTCAATGACCCTTAACTTTTTGGTTAGGTTAACCTGCCGTTGTCTGTACTCACTGTGACATTGGCTGGATAGATTCTAAGCAAGGTCAAGTTCATAAACTCGACCTAAATGTTTCACCTTAATATTTACTCACTATCTCATTTTAGAGCCTTTTTAATAGCGGCTGCGGTTTCTTATCATGTATTAAGATAATAAGAGTAAAACAAATTAAAAGATTAACTCGATGTTTGTCTCACGAAGGTCAGAGAACACCCAATGCCACCTGATGCAATGGCACAAAGGCTTACATGGCTAATGATCAATGATTTAATGACAATACGCGTCAATGTTATTTGCTAAATAATAGAGGTCAAAATATTTAAAAATTTAATTAATAAGTAGTACATTATTTCAATGATCATACGAATTGACAATACAATACCAAGTGACGACCGTTTGGTGTAGTGGTTTGCGCTTCGGACTACAAAGCCAGCGGTTGCGGGTTCGCAAGGGGCAAATATTTGTGTGATTATTACGTGCATTTTTTATTAGGTGATTGTTGAAAACAAATTATTTATTTATTAATTACCTTGCCATAAAACAAGCAGAGGTTGTACTGTGGCTACTAAATAAAGAACAGATCCACTTGACTAGATTATTTACATTTATGACTTAGGAACTTGTGCTCATAACAGAAATAATTATACATAAACCTATTGAAAAACGTATACACCGTATTTCTGAGGATATGCATTAACTTTAGCCGGTTTTTCAGACCATTAAATTGTTATTTTAAGGTCACTTTTATTAAATTTTACTGTTTTTCTTTTTCATACAAACTAAATGCTTAAAGATAAATTACGTTACGTAGAAATAAGTACAAATGAAACCCAATAGGTAGTTTGAATGGCATGCATAGCACAGATAAATTATACACTTTTTCACTGTACCTACTGCCAAGTTAAATAGAATAAATCATAATTACAAATAACTTACAGTTGTATTTTATATATTTACTTTTTTATTTGTAAGAAAAGTTAAGTAAAAGTTATAGAACCCTTTTGCAAAGTAACTCATATCCTAAATCAAGCTATCAAGCCGGGTTAGCAAGTTAAACTGGGAGTGGGCGGGGCACATATCCTAAAGGTGATGATGATGAATGCATATCCTCAAGAACACGGTGTAAAGTAGTAAAAGTCGTTGTATATCGGCAGCTGATTGTATGGTTTTAAAAAAGATTTAATACTCACCCTGCTGCCTGTTGCTGCGACCAGATCACTTACTCTCCATACTTATAATTTTATTTCCATGCATGATATTCATTTGACAAAGATAAAATACTTTAATACTTTAATTTACAGGTGTACCCGGAAGGTTTCCGAAAACTTCTGAATTGGGTGAACAAAAACTATGTTCAGAATAATAACATATCAATCATTGTGACTGAAAATGGGCTATGTGATTTCGGTGGGCTACAAGACTACCACAGAATATCGTATTACAAAAAATACCTTTACCAGCTTCTTTTAGCCGTTAATTTAGACAATATCGACATTCAGGGGTATTTTGCCTGGACCCTAATGGACGTGTTTGAGTGGACCGACGGATACAAGTAAGTAAAAGTATATTATATCAGGCGGCTAATAATGCCCGGTCTTTATTTACAAACGGACCGTAATTACTACATGCCGTACTTATATCGTTATGGCATGTAGCAAATACGTTCCTCTTAAAAAGCTGAAAGCTCTTTATGCTGGAGACTATGTAAATAACTAATAAATAGCTTGATAAACTCAATCACAACGCCAATATACAGCTGCGTAACAAATCTGCAGGTTACATTTTATAGTATGTTTTGCGCGCATCTTACTCTCGTATAAGTAGAGCTTATCTTATCTTTTTTGACCTAAGTCTACACTAATTTTTTTTAGCAGTAACTACTAGATTCAAAAATAATAAACCTAGTAATCATATAAATAAATCTCATAATAAATATGCTTTCTAAATGCTTTATTGACAACTGTTTTATGAGTGCTGCAGGGCCTTTGCATGGACCACATCCAAAGCCCTCCCGGGCCACCGGTAGAGGACCACTAAGTTACGCACGTTAACGTTAACTAAAACCAATGAACCAAAGAGTAACTAAAGCTATACATCATCCCCTCATTCCCCAAGAGAATGTGTTAATATTTATGGGGAAATCATAAGAAAAGTTTTTAATGATAACTAATCATCAACTGTTGTGATGCTTCTTTGTTATTGTTATTCTAGACTGCATTTCAATAACACTTATTAAGCATACGTCTAATATAAGCAGAATTTTTCATTTTAACAATAACACTTCCTTATTGACACTCGGTTTGAACGTCATCGTATTTACTATTTAGGTATCTACTTAATGGTTATTTTTAATATTATTATCTTGTTATTTAAACCCAATATCTGAGGAAACCTGGTATGTTTGACTAATCTATTAAAAATTATCTACCTGTTTAGAAGTGTTAGGTCATTCAACTAGGTGCGAGAAACTACTTTTTTACCCCTGCTCAGACACCGAACCTGAGGCATCGCATTTCTCTAGCTATTAGGTTGGTATCTACTTAATTTTATAACCGCATAAGGTTAATTAACAAGATTTTAGACCAAGTAGTTTGACTAAACTATCCAAAACTACCTGTTTAGAAGTATTAGGTCATTGAACTAGGTGCGAGAAACCATTTTTAAATATCCCCCGCTCAGACATCGGGGCATCGCATTTCTCACTTTCTTATAGGTGTGACCTAATTGTCAAACATCCCTGGGTCTCCCCTACAAAGTGATTTATTAAATAATTAATGTATTTTTTTCAAAATGTGTGTTTTATTCTTTTATTTATTCAATTTTAATTAAGTAGATGTTGTTGTTCATTAAAACAACATTATTTATGTCGCACAACTTCAAGCTACTCCTACTTACTATTTTTGACGTCACTCTTTCTGTAAAACATATTTTGCAGCTCTATATCTATTGAATTAAGTTTGTACAGACAACAGCTCGTCAACTTACCACAAGTCATCAAATTTTCTCAATTGATATTGATCTCTACGTGTCGGACTTAAAGTTGAAAATCGATTCAATGACCTTCAACTTTTGGGGCAGGTTGACCTGCTGTTTACTGTACCAACACAATGCGTAATCTTTAATAATTCTAATCATATTACATTTGATTGAGCATTGCAAATAACTTCGTGTCTCACGATCATTTGTACCAATTAAAGTTTAATTGGTTTTGAATTGTTAGTTTACTGTATATAAGTATGTAAATATTCAATTGTTATGTAGGTATGATAATAAATACCTTACCTTGAACTTAATAAAAGAATTGCATTGACTGAGTATTGGAACGGGCAAGAAATCGATCTAATAGTTTGGTCAGTAAATATGCTGTTATCTAATTAATATTCTAACTAGGTAATATAATTGCTGCGCCCTTGTTATGCTAGACGACCTCCGTAGCCTAGAGGCAAGCATACCGGACTTGGTGTCGCTATCTCTGAGGTCCCGGGATCCATTCCCTGTTGGTCAATGTAAAGAACTTACTTTTCTATATTGTCTCCGGTCTGGGTGTTGTGGTACCGTCGTTGTTTCTGATTTCTGTAACACAAGTGCTTTGGCTACTTACCAATAGGATTAGAGCAATGTATGAGATGTCGTCCAATATTTAATTATTTATTTATTCAATACTGCATCTACTACTTTTTACAACATTGCAGTGAAGAAATAAACCTGATTGGGCCTAGCGGTTAATACAGGTATTTTAGTCAAAAAAAACCTGCAAATCGAACTGGATTCCATTAAAAATAAAAGTTAATTTTTGGTATGGCAGCAAACGATTTGGTATAGTAGACAGACAACATGGTAAAGGTTGCAGAATGCTGCTGGATGAAGGCCGCTTCTAACCGGCAAAGCTGCAAATCACTAGGCGGAGGCCTATGTTCAGCAGTGGACGTCCTATGGCTGAAATGATGATGATGATGAGAGTATCCTAAAAATTTTGGACTAAACGAAAACCAGAATTAATAATTCCATGTATTCTGGTTTTCGTAACTAACCTTAAACATTACATCAAATTGGATTGTCTTTTTCAAAAGGAGCAAGGTCGGAAAATTTATTTTGTCAAATAAAGAAATTAGGCCACGCTTGCAAAGAACTACGTGCCAAGACTTCGCAACAAACAGAACCTGACAAAAGATTTCACATAGAGCTTCAGCTTTACGTTTTAGAAAACTTCTGTAATTTACCTAAATTTGTGGAAAAGTCCTCCGCAAAATAATTATTCGGTTCGTTAACTGCGAAAGTAAAATAATTTATAGGAAAGTCTGAAGTAATCAAGTTAAGACTTTTATAGTTATAATTTCTAGGGTTCCGTATCTAAATTGTCATATTCATAGTCATAGACGACCTCCGTAGCCGAGAGGCGAGCATGCGGTCGCTCAATGTAGAAAAATAACTTCTCTATGTTGTCTCGGGACTGGGTGTTGTGGTACCGTCGTTGTTTCTGATTTTTGTAACACAAGTACTTTGGCTACTTACCATAGGATCTAGGATCTTACATTAGGATATAGGATCAAAGCAATGTATGTGATGTTGTCCAATATTTATATTAAGTTAATTGCATCATGTTGATACAAAAATCTTAATATGTATACAAATTACGCTGTGTGTCCTACAGTCTGTTTGTCTGTCCGTCCGTCCTACTTTAAAAATTTAAAACGGAAATCCTTTAAAATTTTCACAGGATTTGTGATTTTTTAAATACTAATGAGGTTCCCATACAAGTAACGTGTTTTTTTACGATTTTGCTCTTTGACTTCGTCAAATTAATACTTGTGTTTTTTCACAGGGTTAAATTCGGGTTATTCCACGTAGATTTCGACAGCCCCGAGAGGACGCGAACTCCAAAACTCTCGGCAAAGCTCTACAAGGAAATTGTGAAGACGAGGCGAATAGACTTCGACTATCTGACGCCTAACTCGTCTAGGTACCAGTCAAATAAATTATAATAGGTATAACTTAGTTAATTTTTAAACCTTTCCTATTAAATTCCAAAAATATGTACTAGGTTTAAACCAGGCACACTTCACTCAAAAAATGTATGCCAACTAAGAGCAATTTTCTCTTAGTTGACGTTAAATTGAATAAAATATTTATGTTATTACATAAACCAATCAAAGCTGAATAGTTATAACAATAATTTTATCTGTCGTTTATTAATTCTTACAAGTATAATTGTTGCATATATTAGCTTTTTTGCATGATTCGATCAATTTTAATAAACATAAAAAAATCAACTAGGTTCGAGTTTCACCGCTTTGACATGTCGCGATAATGGTGACAGACTTTTCTAATTGATTGGCTATTCCCTTATCGTGGTTTAAATCTAGTCTATATTTTATATTTAAGAGGATTAAGTCATCACAAAATAGAAAAATATTTATATTTATACATAGTTTTTAAAATTCAGTCATAATTGTAGTTAAAAGACAAAATGTGAAGTTTAAGGAATTCGTATAATGTAAAGTACACTTATTGTTGTATTGTGACATTATATACCTATTATGTAACTACGACTGTAAATGCATGTTTTAATTAATATATTTATTTAAAACTTTAATGTACAGAACAAAAGTGTACAGAACGCGTGCTTAAAGCCTTGTGGAATCCTCTATCAGAGAACTTTAAGCCAAGTATATTTATAATATGTAAAATGGTTGTCTGGTAGTCGCCCTACAAAACTTAATAAAATACAAAAATATTGTCACGGTGAACTGAGTCAGCGGAAAATGAAGGCAAGAAAATATACAATGTATTATATAACAAACACTGTGTATTTATTTTACGAATTATAGTAACTGTGTAATCAGTATTATAAAATATTTCAATCATACATTATCAATAGGTCATGTAATAATGTGTAATAATTGACAGTTAATTGATTTGATCAAGTTATTTATTGTATTGTGCAATGTAGTCACTGCGCATAGTAGTGACGATAGCGATATCGATAAATTTGTATCGATAGTTTGATTGATAATTAATTTTTCAAATAAATATTATTATGAATGCTAAATAAACTTCATAAAATTATAGGCATTCATTGAGTTAGACCTTCAAAACGAATAAGAGATTAAGAAGGTATAGTTAAAAGGACAACACGTTTAGTAAGTAATTATAGTATCGCTGTTACAAAGTATTTTTAAAGAACCTAATAATGTTTGATTCCCCGCTTTAAACGTTATGACTTACTAGTATTTTAGTAAGCTCTGTAAGTCCTCGAACAAGTGAATATACCTACATGTAAACACTACTCGTAAACATGCACATTCTGTTGGTGTGTGTGCGTGTCCCGTCAGGAACTATGGGCGGGTTGCTAGATGATATCCAAATGGAAGACAAGTTTTCCTTTTTCACTAATTGTCCTTCTGTCTTCTCTTGGCCATAGATGTTCTCGTTTTTAAATTACTTACGACTCCATTCCGTTGGAACTTTATAACATAAATAAAGCATAAACCCTTTGCATTTCGGTTTCTTTTCGAATAAATTAAATAAATAATTATGGGTAAGGAATCGGGTCTACTCGACAGTGGGATATGGGCACTTGATGGAATAGGAAATAACTGGCAATCACAGAACATAGATTTAGTGTATTCTGTGCATCAAGCACATACCATACCCCTAGCAGCAATACAGATCATCTTTCTCCGAAATACGTTAGTGATTCTTCACTACATTTAGTATAAGCTGACAAGTCCTGACAACTCCCACCCACACAAAAACAATACAGTCACAGATTAAATAAAGACGGAATTGCTCCATGATTCTGTACTTACAATTTACAAGATGCTAATAATGTATAGTTATAGTG
This sequence comes from Anania hortulata, assembly GCA_963576865.1. NCBI lineage: Eukaryota > Metazoa > Arthropoda > Insecta > Lepidoptera > Crambidae > Anania > Anania hortulata. Next base: position 11,809,387 of record OY756396.1, on the reverse strand, counting down.
TTTAAATGTCTCATTGTGAATTATCTTGTAATTACACTAGTACCGTGCAAATTCACATTGTCGTATTATTTTAATGGTCTTTTTCTTTTCTTCTGAAATCCTCCTTTTCAACTTTTTAATCTGGAAATACTAGCAGAAGAGTACACTAACGCAAAATGCATATAGCCTCAAAGTCATGCCTACGCATGTTTGTAAATTGAAGTACATAATTCCTTAGTCAAGTATTAGAGAGCCCGGTAAATACAAGAACAACACTAGCAGAATTTATTACACTCGTGACTGGTCGACCTTAACGGAAGCGGACCAGGAACAGCGAATATTTAAGCATTACGGCAATATTTGCTCTGGCAAATGTAGGTCATATTTTATAAAGAAAGTTGAGCTCTAACCTAGTATAATAAACCAAAGCCTATAAAAAGTATCAAAATTATCTCTTATTTAATTATGTTAAGTGCCATTCCCATCAATCAATCAAAATATATAATAGCTATCTCCAGGACGTTGCTCGATATTTTTTTATACAGATTATCCTTTGTATTAGGTACAATCAATATCAATAGTAGCTTAGTATCTACATTTTCCAAAAGAACTGCATTGCAAAACATATCAAAAAAGACTGACAAGGCGGTTTTGACTGCCTGATCAAATTTGTTTTTTTTTTTGTAAAAGGTTATCTAAATTTAGAAAAAAGTGGTAATCGGTTAGGGCAAGATCTGGAGAGTATGGTGGATGACGCAAAGGTTCCAGTCGCAGCTTCACTAACTTGGCGACCGTTTGATGTGCAGTGTGTGGTCTAGCATTATCCTGAAGGAGCAGTGGAGCTAAAGCAATTCACCAGACTCGGTTGTTTGATGGCGAGCTTTTCCATCATTGTTTGCAATTGTTGGCAATACAAGTCTGCAGTAATCATCTGGAATGATCTCAAGAAGCTGTAGTGGATAACAACAGCACTAATCCACCTAACACTAACCAGAATCTTCTTTTTGGTCAGTTTTCGCTTAGGGCTGGGTTTTGCCGGTTCTCCAGGTTGTGTCATTGTGATGATCGCTTCCGATTGTCGTACAGGATCCATTTTTCATCACAAGTCACATACGGTTCAAAATCCTCTCATTATTGTGACAGTTCAAAGAAACGCACCAAGCGACGCGTGTTTGTTAGTTTGCTTCAGTCAATTCGTGCGGTACCCACGTTTCTTGACTTATCAGATTTGGCGCAAATAGATGAGTATCGTTTTGTCACTTACGCTGAAGACTGGTGCTAATTCAGAAGTGGTTTTTAGATGGATCCGCTTCCACTATCACCTTTAATTCATCGTTATTCACTTGAGTATCAGGTCGTCCACGAGGCTCATTGTGTAAATCGAAATTTCCAGAACGGAAACATTGAAACCAAAAATGCACCGAATGTAAATACCGCGAATTTTCAATTTTTCCATAGTAATTGTTATTATAGCCATGTTGAAGCTTAAACAAATGATGTGAAAACAAATGAAATACGAACTTTAAAACAATATTTTTCTGGCTTTATTTCGAAATAAATTTGAATTTGGAATTTCTAATCAAACGCGTGTGCCGTGTGGCGACGGCCGTAAACAATACACTTCCCCAACGCCAACAGGAGGCGTGTCGTAAAAGGCGACTAATTTCTATAGCACGAATCGGGCAGCAGCGTCTTTGTGCGAAATCTTATAAAAAACTGCGCTTGCCAACCCGCCTGCCAAGCGTGGCGAGTATTGGCAATGTTGGTAGATTGCGATCTTGAGCTTTCTTATGAGGCCCATTGTGAGAGGCCACGATTCAGGTCCATATATCATCACTGGTAACACACACTAGTTGTAGACTTTCGTTTCTGGGCATTGAGGTATATTGGACGAGAAGACGAAGTAGTTTTCCAAAGCTGCCCAGCCGAGTTATAGTTTAGGTTAAGTTAGTTTATTTAAAGTATTTATTTTATTAATTCTATCATTTAATATGTGTATTTTATATGAATGTATAAATAATCGCTAAATAGGAGGAAAATTTAAATATTTATATGTCATGAAAATAGTATGTACTAAAATAGTATTTAAATAATATGTCAATAAATCTAATTAAAACTGGATTACTTGTACCCAGGTATTTGTCAACGATTTTGAGGGTAGAGCTCCCAACAAAGAGTGCTAAATCCATGCTCTTAACGGATACTTAGAAGGGTGCAATATAGGCATTCGACATGAGCTTGGTTTTGTCCATTCATCAGCAGGCCTACTTGTTAGGAAACTCGACTAAGGACTTCGAGCATTGCGCCGAAGTCTTTAAGCGATTACACATAATATTACTAACCTGGTGTTTACTATGTCTATAATTCAACACTGAATTTCTCACCTACTCACCAAGAGCAAGACTGATGCAGAAAATGTTATTACTATTCCGCTTTAGACCGATCTATTCCCAGAGTTAGCATTTGCCGACGTCAAGCAAGCTAAGTTCAGAATAGCTGACCCAGTGGAACTAAGTTGAGAATTTTGCTTCAAACAAACCTATCATTGATTGAATAGATTGGAAGATCTTTATTTAATTAAGAAGATGGAATTATTTGGGAACTCTCTCTCGCTATTTTTTTTTTCTAAAGCTCAGTTGGCACTGTATTAGTAATTTTGTCATGTGATTAGTTGCGAAATTACTAACTCAACTAAATTGCTGCTTGTACGGAAACATCTATTAATTTACTTACTATCAGACGACCCGTTTGGTTGGTATAGTGTAGTGGTGCTGTAATTCGAGTTGCACGCAAAGAGTCCCGGGTTCGAATCCCATCATCATCATCATGTCAGCCTATTGCAGGCCACTGTTGGGTGTAGGCCTCCCCCAAAGAGCGCCAAAGAGCACAATTTCCTTCTATTTTCATACAGCCACTGCTGGTCTTCCTAAGGTCGTCAGTCCATAGAGCGGGGGAGTCCTACACCCAGTTTGCCGAGAGTTTGAATCCCGGTTCGAGTCAATTCAGGAAATAAATGAGCTTGAGTGTGGGTGTGCTGGATGACGCCCCTGGCAAAAAACCTTGTCTGGTACCAGGTATCACAAGGATTTTGATTCCTTACTTTGCGAACATGACAATTTGTGTGTAGTTTGTCGTATATTAATTTATTACTGGCTACTTGACTCAAATACTCGCCGTCCGAAGCCGCAGTCCGAAGCAAGCTTTACTCGTATATAGTTATTTTCGGTAGATAGATTTCTAACACATCATAGTTTCTGACGACCTCTCTGTAGCCGAGATGCGAGTACGCCGGACTTGGCGTTCGCCGTGAGATCCCGAGTTCGATTCTAGGTCGTGACAATGTAGAAAACGAAATTTCTATATTATGTGTATATGTTTGTGTGACACATACACATGTGCTTTAGCTACTTACCTTAGGATGAGAGCAATGTATGTTATGTTGTCCAATATTTATATTTATTTAGGTTAAGGGTTTAACTCCATGCATTTTGCATAGATCGATAACTACCTACTCGATAAACCTTAAGATTAACTAACGTTTATCGGGCAATCATTGTATTTGCATAATACCTACCCACATTACTCACGCAGTCATTTGTCTTAACATAAATTATTAACTTTATTAAAACTATTTATTGGGTAGGTTTAATCGTGAACTAAAAACATACCTATTAATACTTACTAAAACATAGCTAATCAGTTATTTTTGGAGTCGGCGCGAAACAAAACATATAAAACTCTCCATGGCTGGCACCGACTCCAAAAATAACTGATTACATGTTTAAACATGTTTTTTTTGCTTTTTGTATTTTTTATGTCGCTGCTTATTTAGATTAGAATAAATAATCCTAGTTTTCTTCTTATTTTCTCTTCGCTCTGTCCCTTTTCAGGAACAAAAAATATCAGTGACGAACTCTAATGATAGAAACAATAAGAAACCGCATTACCTTATCTGTATTACGCTCTGCCGAATCCACTCGAGCAAATAAATGTGCCTGACATTACACAAATTGTTTGGCCTTAAATGAGGACCGCCTGTTATTCAGGAAGAAATACAATAATAACACCTACAACTGATCTGAGGTCTAACCATGTAATCTGAACAGTAACTAAGCAGTATCTAATGTACTAATATACTATGATATATCTCTATATAAAACAAAGTTGGGTTAGTTACACCATTTATGTCAAAAACGGCTGGATGCCGATTTTTCTCCGTCCCGAATAGCAGAATAACTTTAAAAAACACAAAAATTTACAAAAAAAAAAATGAGGGGAGGAACGAAGTTCGCCGGGACAGCTAGTCTATATATAAGGTATATAAAATAAAGTCGGGTTAGTTACACCATTTATAATTCAAGAACAGATGAGCCGATTTTTATGATTTATGGTTTTTTGGATTTGTCTCCGTCCTGAATAGCAGAATAACTATTAAAACATACACGAAATTCACGAAAAAAAAAAAGTGTCGCAAGGCGTGACGTTACGCGGAACTTTAACGGGCTGTATCTTCATAATTTTTTGTTTGATTGAGAAAAGAAAAATTACGAGTCCAATATTTTCTGTTAATGCAACTGACGGACTAATTAGATTTTTTTAGGAAACTAGCCTATTTAGATGATTACTTTTTCGTTCTGTTCATAATAATTGTCAAGAGAAGGTTTGTATGAAAACTGTTAAACAAGGGTTCCGTTTTTTGCCATTGGGCTACGGAACCCTAAAAAGTTGCTTTTTTTGCTACTAAAAGCTCCGTTTGACAGCTAACAGCCGATTGTCAAATTTAGGCAAGACAAGCCTGCCGGGGCAGCTAGTTTACAATAAAATCCACGAACTGTCTATAATAGAAAATAAAACTGTAACATACTTAGATCAGTTGTAATATTACAAGAAACCTCTGAACTTATTGAGGGGATATGAGAATGCAATGAACATAAAATTTTATATGCAATTTGATCTTCTACAGTAAGCGGTTACACTATAACCGTCTCCATTTAAAGTGATAATGAGCCAACAATGGCCATGAACTTCCAGTTTAGCTATTAAGCGACGAACTAGAGAAGCAATTAACGGCATAACGATCTGTGGATAAATACATTGCGACCGCACTTTGGCGGTTAAAATGGCAACAACACCGCAAATACTGTTTTACTTTGTGTTTGCATAAATTTGGGAAGTGATTTTCGACGTTTTGGGACTAATTTTAACGGAATATTTTGATCGGTACCCACTCAACAAATGGTACTCGTAAACTACCAATTTATTGTTAATAAATTATATTTAATGTGCAAGATGTAAGGATTTATATATAGGTAGATACTATTTATTTAATATCTACAAGGTCGTTAAATTGTTTGTTTTAGTTATACTTAAAGTATGCAATGAATCTTAGACAGCGTTCCCTAATATTTTTACTAATAAATTTAATACAAAACAATATTATTAAATAAGTGATAAAGAATCTGGACCTTTAAGAACGTGGTTCAAGTCTAGAATAAAGTTTAAAAAAAACCTAGTTAGAATTAGAAACGAGTCTAGATATAAGTATGTGAACCATTGTCCATGGTTAAAAAAAAAAAGATCCAATCATAGTCATCATTCCACGCTTGATAAGACGTTTCTCTTTATTAGAGTGCAAAAAAAAATAATTTTCCCTGTATTTTAGACTCTACAGCGGCCTTAAACTTTGGCTCACACTTTTTAACATTTTTTTAATTGTATGTAGAGTCAACAGGCAGACAAAATCCAAAAGACAAACTTACAGTATGGAAGGGAATTCCCTTAAACGGAAGTAAATATACCTACCTACTAGGTAATACAAGATGGTGAGAGGTGCACTACGGCGTTATCTCGACTTATTATCATTAGGTAAAAATCCAAATAAACACAGGCTTAGTAGAAATTCGTTCAATAAACATTTAGAATTGATATTAAAGTATTAAAATTTGAACTAGATTTATTAGTGGTCAGTCACCACCAAAAAAAATAACAACCTTTTTTACTCATAGAGAAGTACATCTCACGTTCATCCTAACATCCTGTATTTATACAGGTTGGAGAAGAAATTATGATACTCCCTTGAAAATACATAATCATAAACAATAACTTTTACTATGGAAGCTACATACCTAAGTCAAAATAATAATGTTGAATGCTCTATTTTTGCGATTTTGTATTGTGTGTACAAATGGTTATAAGGAGTGTCCTATTTTTATGAAGATACAGCCTGTATATTATTATAATCTGAATCAAACTAATAAATCTCAAAGCTCTATTAATTAAAAAAGATTTGATTTAAAACTCCTTGATCGAGTTTTAGCATTCATAAAAAATTATATTACCAAAAAACCAATATTGAACCATGATCAACAAACTTAAACAATGTTTCTACTTTCCATTAGTCAAGGCGGAAGTGACGTTAGCGCCTGAGGTTTTACGGATAGCAATTACACCCTGCCTCGAATGTTTATTGTCTAAAGTGAGAAATGCTTTATTTCTCTTTCCCTCTTAATTAGTAGGCATTAGTGGCCGGGTACTTAATTAACCAGTCGTGTAATGAATACAATTAAAATGAAGCTACTCTGTAGGTCTGTAAGTCGTAATTGCGGGTATGACGTCAAGAATTATGATGTTTATTTCGAGTCTTATTATGTGTCAAAATAATAAGGTGGTAATAAATAACTATTTATTATGAAGTGTTTGTTTAAAGCTGATCAAAGTACCTACGTAAATCTTAAAAATTCAAAGTATGACAGAAATTAAACACGCTTTCATCAAATAAGCACAATCTTTTAAAGGTGTGTAATAAATTGTAAGATTGTAAAGGTTTTACTAGTAGTTATTATAGAGTTTCACTATCCGCCTCCTGCCTGCATCATCAGATCAAATTCTCGATCGAAAAAACTCGATGGTATCAAATTATTGTGTTCTCATACTTTCAAAGTTTAAATCCGATACGATAATTAAAAGACGATTGCAATCAAACTTCCAAAATTATAATAAATATTTGCAACTAAAGCTAATTAGTACCTGTGAGTAAAAGCGAGTAAAAAATGTGGACACATTTTTTCAATTTAAATTACCTACTACTTACTTTCAAATGGATTAGACGTGTTTATTCAAAATCCATTAAGGTTATATTATGTACTTTAATTAACTTTAATGAATGTCAACGGTGGCTAATTATAGAAATTAGTGTGTAATCAATCATCGCTAACGAATTCGACATTAGCTTAACAGCCTTGCGACGGGATCACGGGAGTAATTTGACTCTAGGCGCTCACTCCGGAATCCTGAATAGTGGTTAACTTAGTTACTTGGATTCAATTAACCTAGTAGGTAGGTACTATACTTCGTCTTAGTAGCCTATTATAAAGTTAGACCTAGATAAGGTACCAACAAGAGCGTACAATTACGTTTCCTCGCGTGGAAGTACGCAACTTTAATAGCAAAACTACAGCAGATAGCTAATAGTAACCTATGCCAAATATTCTATTGAGATAAACATTTTTGCAAGTTATGATTTGGACTATAACAAGCAAACTAAAATTATTTATGTAATTAGTGGTCTGCTTTGCCCGCGACGTATACTAAATGTCGACTGGCGGAGAATGCCACATGGCATTAAATCCACATTTTGTACGATTTTAATTTGTGCAATAAATAATGTTATTATTGTTTTCATATTCAGCATTTTTTGCAACTGAACATCGACACCTAAACGTTAATTAGTGTCATTTTTAATATTGTCATCTACTATCTTGCTTGCTGCAGGAAATAGGGCTTATATGTTTCTTTATTTATTTAAGTAGCCTATAAGAAGATGGACATGATTTACTAAAATATAAATATTTGTCAAAGAGTTATTCAAATCGAACGAGCAGTTCCAGAGACTAACATCGTAGGATGTCATTCCACAAATTTTACTTTTGCATATTATATTATAATATTAGTAAGTATTTAAGCTAAAGATCTTATTCAATTATTTTAAAAGAAAAATACATATTTTATTAGGTAATTTTTTATGGTATGCAGTAAAGTACATATCTCAGTGCATTTCTGTTTTTATGGCATCATAACTCAAACATTGTGTTGTCGGTAAATTCAAATAACTAAATAAAGTATTTGTTCCTTATATATTATTAGTATTAAAGAATAGTATTTACTCGTCACAGGCCTTACATAACATCTCCAGTCAACACAACAAGTAAGTAATCGATCATTATTAGCAAGCAAAACTTAATTAATATATGCACAATAAATATAAATGGAGAAGGCCCGCTTTCTACTAGACACTAAAAAAAGAAGATGTACAACAAAAAATAACACTTATACAACATTGTGTATACTAAATATTGTTATTTGTCGTCCAGGTAGTGCGTTACTTTGTATGGAGCATCAACATTTTTTTATTAGCTCGAAGTTACTTCAATGGTAAAAGTGGTTGTATACATATAAGTACCTGATTACGTAGTTTAAAGAAGTGTATATTCTTTTTAACACCCTGTATGAATAACAACAACCGAAAAACTGTGTATTGAAATAGAAATTTTCAATCAAATCAGTCTATTTAGCTTGGCCATGGGCGAATTCGAACTTTGCTAGTTTACCGTCTTCTGCCTCCCGTTCCCAATCTACACAGCCACCGGTTTTTGGTTGTCAGTCTCACAACCCTATAACATTAAATGTTCAAGTGAATATAATAGTTGTAAATCTCTCTTCTTCTCAATCGTTCCCCCATTGCTGAGGATCGTGACTCCTTAGAAATAATAGTTTAATATTTTAATAGTTGTAAATAAGTGTTTACTTTCCCTAAATCCTATAAAGTTACGTGATAGAGAGTTTTGTGTACATAAATAAAAATACCTAACGGAAAATATTTATTGATAATTTACACGAGCGTGCATACTGTACCTTTTCATTCTGTGACCCAAGTTAGAACGAGTATTAGCGTCGGGAAAAACATGTACGGTTAATATGTTAGGTGATTATCCAGCAATTAGCTTTGCCCGAACTTTGTCAGTGTCGTTCCAGCTTATGTTCCGTTTTTACGCCCGCTTGCCTTTAACGTTGGTGCGACGTAGGCGCGAATAACCGAAACGGTAATGATGATTATTTTAGTAACAAACATTTGGTTATACGTTTTTTTTTTTGGTTTCGTACTCTAAAAATGATTATTGTGGGATAGTGGGACGCCTGTATGTCCCACTATCCGAATGCGAATAAACATTATTTTGGTTATAATATATGAGGCTTTTTTTAGTTTTGTAGCTTAAAAAATGATTAAGTATTGTAGGATTTATAGAGGAATGTTTATTATCCGTCCGTCTGGGCGTTTGTAAAAATCTTTTTCGGAGGAACGGGAAATATTAAGGTTAACGGTCCATTGGATGTGTAAATAAAAATATTGATAGTATTACTATCAATAGTATCGAAAGTATAGTCACTAATAAAATTGGTGTATAATTTTATCGATACCATCGATAATATTGGGGTATATACTATTGACACCTCTGATCATAGAAATCCACGATCTGACATTGACACAAACCACGCTATCAATAGTATGAATAATATCGATGGTATCGATAGTACTATTGATAGAGTGGCTGATTTCAGATAATAATATACACTTTAGTACCTATTGGTTTACTGGTGTGATTGTAGCCAAAAATAATATACTATCGATAGTCAAACTCTAGATTTTTCAACCGTGGGCCATAATTATGTTGGATGGCTGACGCTGATGTGGACGAGATGTGCTAGGTATCAGCAGCGGTGTTGCCGTGGCCTATACGATTACAACACTGCGAAAAAAAACATGAAAATCATTTTTGGTTCTATGGGTAAGTAGGGCACTTATCTACCATCTACTTATTAATATCAATACCTTGATAATACCTAGCGTATCTTGTTTCAGCCAACACCTTTGGCCCTGTCTGTCGGGCTTTAATGCAGAATCCAGGTAGGTATAACCTTTGGGTAATATTATCACTTGAATTTGTTTCAATTGCCTCTGGTGGGATTCGAACCCACGACCTTTCGCTATCCGGGCGCCTGCTCTTCCAACTGAGCTACGGCGGACATAGTAATGTTGGCAAATTTCTTCAAGTATTTATATAATTATGTTCAGCTGTGGACGTCCTATGGCTAATGATGATGATGATGATGATTTACATAGCTAGCATTATTGAAAAAGACAAAATTAAAAAAAGTTCATAAATAACCTTGTGGTATCATCATCAAGGCATGATATACACAATAATGCTAGTTTATTATATCAAGGAAAATAATTTTACTTGAAAAATTTTGGAAGAACAGTCGCCCGGATAGCGAAAGGACGTGGGTTCGAATCCCACCAGAGGAAGTTGAAAAATTTATTCAAGTAAAATTATTTATTATTTTTCCTGATACCATCTGCCACCTAAATACTCACAATGGCGCTCATCAAAACCTATAAATTCGTAGAATACTTTCCTTTTACCCAGAATCATATATATAATCATAAGTAGGTAGGAAGTACCAACTTTAACAGACATAAACTGGTTTACTACTACCCCATATTCCGTGCCTGACAATTAAACTAACCGCTGACCGGGACGCCTGTCTGTGAGGGGTTTTTAACTTCCTTATGATTAATGGTATCTTCTACCCTTTACTTTCAGTCGGACGAGTGACCCGTGTTAACACATCAAACCGTTGTTTCAAACAGGAGTTAGTTATGTTCTACATACATACAACTGACATAGCAGTCAAACTTGCAAACTTCTTCAGGGGCCTAACCATGAGCTCTCAAAACATTATTAATTTAACTGTGTTTGACTTTTCTAATTAGATTTTGATGTAAAGGTAACATAGCTTCTATTTTTTAAAGTTTATAGTTCGCTCCTTAAAGTGATTTTTATTACATTATTTTTGACAATTCTTTGCAATGCATAAGCTTAGTTCAGACTAGACGATTGTTTTAGTCAAGTGACTAGTCTTAAGCGCTTTAATCGGCTAGTTTAGTAACAAATTACTTGTCCATCAAGAAAACTACTTATACAGTCCAAACAAGGCTTATTAAAAGCCTATAATGGTGTGCTAAGACCGTGTGAACCGGCAGTAATAGATAAGGGAAAAGCGACTTGCATTTGCCACTTGCACTAGTGACTTGTACCTACTACTACACACACACTGTCAAGGTACTTATATCTCGGCATAATACAATTCAGAGACTAGTCGCATTTATTCAAAAGACCCGACTTTACGACATAATAATTAAAATTTTAATTAAGCTGAAAGTTGACAAAAGGTCAGAGACAAGGGAAGAAATTTGAGCAAGGAGTATTTTACAATGTCGAAATTCATGAAAGTATAGACTGAGAACCATTAAGTAATAGTCAACATAAAAAAGAGGTAGGAAAATAACAAAAATCTTCACAACTTTTTGTCAGTTGTTGTCGACAGCAGTGGAATATTTATATCGATATTTTACAACTTAAATATGAAACAGTAAAACATGCCAGTTTTATGAGTCACTTTGAAATCTGTTGTTTTATGAGAAACACACAATACACGGTAATACCATAAACAAAGGACATAAATGAAAAATATCCAAAAATATTTTACCTACGGAACTCAGCTGGACTCCCTTAATTCAGAACTAACGACAAATTTTTATCGAGAGTAGGTAACTAAACAAACACAAAAATTTCATGAGCAGTGATAGCTCAGTGGTCGAAAAATCGGTGTCTCACCTCATATCCGTGAATCGTGAGTTTGCATTCCATAGCACGTAGCTCGGATTTTTTTGGGATCTAAGTATACGTACGGATTTATTTGTAGTGCTTGGCGATGAGGTAAAACACCGTGAGAAAACCTGCACATTTAGATAACAGTGGGTGTAATAACATTAGGCCAAAAATGGTGTGGTTTCTTTGTCTAAGAGTAACTGAGATCAAAATGGTGTGGTTTCTCTGACTAAGGGTACTGAAGGTCAAAATTATGTGGTTTCCTTGTCTAAGGGTAACGAATGTCTAATAGCAATCGCTCAAAATGTAAAAACCAGACTTGCATGGTCATGGTCAAAGCGTACCCTGACAGAGCGATAGAAAAAAGGTCGAGTCGAGATTATGGCCAAAGAATACATGAATGAAGTCTACACATGGATGGACTTGGAAAGGTGTTATAGGGTAAACAGACAGTCATTGGACACTGAATAGTTATTGGACAGTCCATTTTGATTTGCTAAAAATAAGATAACAACAAATAAAAAGCGACATCTATATCTATTACTTAAATCTATAAGTTCCTAACATTGTTATAGTTCATATATTTTGTAACAGATGGCAGTAGTAAACTGTCAAAAAAAATATTTCCCGGCGGCTGTCACGGAAACGTATAATTGTCTTGAAAAATAATTATTTTTATAAGGTTGAGTCTAGAGTTTTGTTACGATTTTGGCATAGTGGTGATTGATATTGTTTTGGCACCTCGGAGATTGGTAAGATATCATACAATTTACATGATAAATGGACTTTTATCTCATAAATGTTATATTTTGAGGTTATTTTCACCTGTCCAGTAATTGTATGGTACAATTTGAAAAAATCTATTATTGGACAGTGTCCAATAACTATTTTTTTTCAGAGCTTTGAGTTTCTATGATGTTTTTTGCGTTCATTTTAAACATTTAAATTCCTTATGACGTACTTTCAATTTCAAGTATCACAGACTATTCTGTCAGTTATTGGACACTGTCCAATAATTGTCACTTATTATGTCCAATAATTGTTTGCTTGCAGGTTGAAGTCTCAAAAATGCCTAAGGGAAAAAAGAAAAATTATGACTCTAATAATATGCTTTTAGCACTCAGGGAATTACAGGAAACAGAAAACCCAAAGATAAGAGAAATTGCCCGAAAATATGACATTCCAAAGTCCACACTGCATTTTAAATTAAAAAATCCTGATCATCGGACTTCCTTCGGACCGCAACCAGTTTTAACAAATGATGAAGAGTCTATCTTAGAACTTTGGATTATAAGGTTAATGAAGAAGGGTTTTCCTTTAAATACCAACGAAGACTTAGAGGCAAAAATCCTATTCGATATGTACCAAAACAAGAAGTTCTGAACTTGTAATTTTTCTTGCAATTTTCCTATTTTATTAATTTATTTTGTGACCAATAAGTTCCAAATAATAATTTTAAGTTGTTACTCTTCTTAAGTTTATCATAAACTTTATTTTTCAGATTTTATTTCTTTAAATATTTATGATCTCTAACGTTTGAGACTGATTAGAGTTTAGTAATGAATAATTTACATATGACTTAGTTTTCAGAGGTGTTTATATATTTTTTGAATTAAAAAAGCTATTTTTGTTCTAATAATATTGTACATAATGTTCTTATAGTGTTTTATTACGTGTTTAACTATAATTTCACTATATTAATTGACTGTCCAATAATTGTTTCCGACCGTCCAATAATTATAATTTTTGTCCAATAACTGTGTTTTTTGTTATTTTTTTTAAATATAATAATATTTTTCAACTGTTCACAAGAAGTAAGGTTTTTAATTAATTGTTATGATAGCTCATTTTATCTAGTTTCCAAATATCTCTACAGTTTATGAGATACTGAAATAGTCGAAGGAAAAAAAATCTTCAAACTATTTTATTCGCTTAATTGTCCAATGACTGTCTGTTTACCCTATGCGTGTCATTACTGAACTGTAAAACAAGCATCTTTGTGGATGTTTTAGGAATTCACTACTTTATGAAGGTTTTAAGTAGGGGCTGGTACTAAAAAAAATTGTATTTTGCTTTATATTTTCATATTTAATGAACATTTTCTTTTATTATTCAATAATAGTATGGATAAGTTATTCAGCTCGGATTTTAGAAACAGAAACATTTGATTGTATATGTACTTTAAGAATTAGACTTATAAAAAACAAAAAAGTCATTTGTTAATACGTACCCCGTAACAGGGGCAGGAATTAATAAGGCTGGGGTAAGTATTAACATCAGGTAAATATTACCTAATTACTTTTTGTAGTAAAAAGGTACTCAAAATTTTACTTTTTTAATGAAAATATTTTAATAAACTAAAGTTGGAACCAATCCAATTTTTTTTCGGTAAGCACTGTTGTACTTTCTTTTACATCTATGAGGCTTTTAGTTACCACCTATAATAATAAATAATGATAATGACGTGTTAAATGTATTTTGCACCCATTTTTTACAAGAAACACATTGAATCCAGTTGAGACCAGTTTTTTTTTTCTAAGGATGTTTTGAGCTGGAAACTAAACAGAAACAGTCGTCTTTTGCACTATCTTCTTACATTAATTTATTTTCTTTTCCCTTTTGTTTCCTTTCCCTTTATCTTTACAAATCGTTATTACCTGAATAGTTCCTCTAATTCCAGTCTTTCAGGAGTATCAGAAAGTATAGATGACTTTAGGTTAGGTTATTTTAATATACTGTAATAGAACAAGGATTAATTTTATAGTTCCTCATATTGTAAAAAAACCTAATGTACCTACACTAGCTACCTACACAGTACGTAAATTTGCTGCATAAACCGCCATGCTGTACTAATATTTATAAAAGCCTATATTATGTGCATAACATTTTTTAATAATCTTCCTGGCGAAATTAAACTTCATAAAGGAAATAATTTAAGACAGGGCTTATAGAGTGCCTACAGTCACATTGCTTTTGTTCTCTAAGGGAATACTTTGAATGGAAAAACAATAAACTCTCTGGAAAATCAACTAAAATAATATTAAAGGTGTTTTTTAAACATTTGCATGCCAATGTAATAAATGTTAATGTGTATTGTCCTCTTAACATATTTATTAAGATCTTTTGAAACACATTTAGCAAATATATATTTCTCTTCTCTCTCTCTTCTCTTCTCTAAGACATTTTTAATTTCTACAGTTTTCTTCACATTGTAGCTCTCACCACCGAATGTTTTCTTTAAATAAATGAAGCATGTAAAATTACTTAAGTATACACGAGACCGAATTTTCAATCCGTTTATTATACGTTCTCGTTTTATTAGCCCTTCCCGGGCTGCTGCTGCGGGTATTTTTACACGCGCCACGTACCCGCTACGGGCATGCACTTACAATGCACTTAAGTGTTTTTTCAATGGGGTTGCACCAGCCTGTTTCTAACCTGTCTTTGTTTGCTGCGTTAAATTTGTTGGAAGGAATATTGAGACAGACTTACCACTCTAAAATTTGAACAAAGAACGCGTCAGGCATCAGGTTTCGAGCATTTGTAAACAAAGAAGCCGCGATGACTCATCAGTCGGCCGTCTTTGAGATCGTTGAGTTTGTGATATAAGTGGATGATTGTTTAGATTTCGCTATCAAACAATGGACATGTTTGTACTAACTTAATTTATAAACATTATGAGGTGTTTGTAACGTATGGTTCGCTAGAACTTTAATAAAATTGTAATAATGTCGTCGTACCTGACTTTGCGCGTTTATAATTTTGCTGTATTTTTTAAATAAATAAATCCGTTTTTTTACATTGGCCATAAAATAGACGAAATCTTGAAGAATCTAAAAATATATGGTGTTGTAAGTGCCACTATAGCAAAAGTTCCATGAATTTTAACTTACACTTCCAGTGTATGACAAACGCGGTGGCACGGGATTGGCCCAAGCAAGAGAGGGGGTGGCATGATGCGGCGCGGGAAGGGTTAGTAGGTAATTAAAAGATAAGTATTCGTCTTGTTGGTTTCTCAATAAAAATGTATATCCTATACAACCTGTAATAGCCGATTGGCTATTTAGTATAAGAAATTTTCTTAGCGATTTTGGGGATTGTTCCGTAGTAAATATTGTAGTGGAGTTACCCCTTACATGGAAGTAAGTAAAAAAAAAATAGGACCTTAAATTATTGTGGAACAGTGTTAGAAATATGTTATTAACTTAAGTATTACAGTAAGAATTGCTGTTATTTTAGGCTGCGTTTACATTCACCGGAACTCCATCTGGGTTTATTTGGAGTGGACCTACTCTCTTAACTGATATACTTACTTACACAATTTCACGATAAACCCATTTTCAGTTGTATTGCTGTTATTTATAAGTGTCATTTTTTAAACGAATGATACCAAATTATTTTTAATGAAGGTAATTTGGTTCTCAATGATCATTTCACACGGCATTAATACGGAGCCAAATTTGAACCACTCCCTACCCACTCTTATACAGGGTTATCAGCTTTGGAATCTTCGAAACAAAACAACAATGAAACGTTAGTCGGTCTCTTGATAACATAGAAAACCAAAGTTTATTGAAATCAGTTTTATTTATAACTTTTCAACTGTTAATAAAACTGCCTTACGATTTGTATAAGTACCTACTTACATTTGGTTTATATAACATTTATATTATCTAAATGGCATGTTGACACCATTCACGATACCTTTCTTTACAAGAAACCTTGTATTCACAAGAAACCTTTGCTGTATAATAAAAACATCTTATTTCTGACAGTCTTTCATTCATCATTTTCTTTGATCAATCATCAATCATCAATTACCAAAAATCGATTTTAACTGTTTCACTTCCTTTTTAGCTACTACTATTATAATTTTTTTATGATTTCATTTCCACATGTTATCAAGTACATAGGTATTTCTATACAAAACGTATAGGATATCGCGTTTTGACAACCCATAAAAAGTACGTCATTGGTAGTGTCACACTAATTACATATCAGGCTACGACCAGAGGCCCAATTGCCGTAATTTTACAATAGCCGCAATCCGGTATCGATCCGCTCCCAGTAACATTACGATCACAACCGGTATTCTCGTAAACTTTTAATTTGCCGCAAAATTATCAAAACTATCCCAATACGACTGAAAATAGAGCAAAAAATTCTAAATTTGGGATCATCCATTTTTAGTAGCATTGCGAACTATAATTTCATTTTTTGGGTTTACGAGAATACCGTTTGTGATCGTAATGTTACTGGGAACGGATCGACACCGGATTGCGGCTATAGTCAAATTATGGGAATTGGGCCTCTGGTTGCTACAGCTAGAACCGTACGAATAATGATCATAGGATAATTTATTTGTCATTCAATAAGGTACACCGAACTCCCAAATAACTCCTTATGGTATAGGCTTGTTGATACAGCCCTGTTACCGCAAGTGTCAACGGGCATTAAGTCAACAGCCAAAGCAATGTCAAGATAGCCCATCAAATATCCGAAGGCACGAAAATCGTAGCAGGGCTGTAGAAAATCATATTTGGCCACGATCTGTAAATTGATAGCAAACGTCAACTAACAAATCTTTAATTTTACCTAAACTTTCTTATAATAAAAACGTATATTTTAAAGTTTCCAACGCAGGAGTTTTAAAAAATAAAAACTACTAGTCTTTTTGACACCCCTACCCGTAGTCCTACGCAACGTTGATGGACGATGACAGCTCGTAACGCATCTCGTCTCGAACTGACGTCATTTTCACTGAGAAAATTCCTATCGAAATACGTTACACATTGGAAATTGCTGCAATTTGTTTACTTTATGTGTCCCGAGAGCTCGCCGCACGCTCGTTTGAAATAAAACGGAGTATGAATACCTGTAAGGACAATGGAGTGTGATCGCGGTTGCCATTCCGAATAAATGAGGCAATTTACTCAATAAAACGGTGAAAACGTAGAACAGAGAATCTTCTAATAAACCTTTTAAAATAGAATGATAAAAACAATGTATACTTAGTAGTTTGTATTCTTTGCTAAGCTCTGGTATAACTAAAATAGAGATAACAACAACACCAATAAACTGGCGTACTTTTTATAAACTGTTAAAACGCGATATCCCTACAGTTGTATTCGAATACTCAATCGTGACGTCATCACTTTTATGTTGTCTAAAACTAAATATTTATTGACTTCAAATCGATTAAAAATCGATCTTTGCTAATAATTAAGAATTATGAATGAAATAACGTCTTAAATAAGGTGTTATTTTAAAGACGTGTTTTTTTTTATTATGTGTAAATGGTGTTATGATTACAATTCCTTTTATTTTATAATGCACATACATAGAATTCCAATTAGTTTGTTTTTATTTAATGAAAACCCGAATTTCTTAATGTGAACAGGTATTTACTGGGTAAGAAACTCCCTAACACTCTGTAAAATCGTTACAGGCCCTGATTAATGAAGAAACAAAATCACACTTAATTATTTAGTAGGTACTTTGTAAGATTTAATGACAAGACTTGCTACAATTTTCAACTTCAAATATACTACATAGAAGTAAAATATACCTTGCTATATATCTTGATAGAGGTCAATTGCAATAATAATAAATAATTTGACGTATGTTGATAATCTGCTGATTAGATAATTAGCAACATAAGTTAGGCCTTAGCAGAATGCAAACTTTATGTTCGCCTAGAATAGCATAATAAAAACAGGTCAGCTCGTCTAGTTACACCCAGCTTGCATTTATAAATAAAATCGTTTTAATCCGCTCGTTATTCTTGTAACAGTGCATTGGTAAACAGTTGGCTCCGCGCCAATGGCGGCTTGCACAATTTGTAGAGCAGCCCTCGAGCTCCGATGCGATTGGGGCGAAACGTGATCAAGAAGAGTTCGCCCTGATCACTACCCTGTTTGAATACGACCGCTTAGTCACAGGCTTAGTGCTGATACAACAGTTTACAGCTCAAACGAATGATGAGCTATATTATAAGCGTTTGTAGATTTTACTCATCGCTTTTTAGGGTTTCGTGCCTCAAAAGGACAAACGGGGTTCTGTTTGTTTAAAGAACACTTTGTTGCTCGTCACGTTCTCTTGGACATAGGAAGAGGGATATAGGGAAGGCCGTAAAGAATACACTTCCCCACCGCCAATAGGACGTGTGTCGTAAGAGGCGACTAATTCCTGTAGCACTAGAAGGGCAGCAGCGTCTTCGTGCGAAATCTTATAAAAAACTGCGCTCTCCAACCCGCTTGCCAAGCGTGGCGAGTATTGGCAATCCCCCCCGATGATATGTCATAAGGGGAGGCGTTTGTTCCGCAGTGGACGTCCTATGGCTGAAATAATGAAGAAGAGGGTATCAAGTAAAAATTAAATTTCAATATTAAGTCTATACCATAACTGCAGGTGTTAAAATTAGGTTGCTAAGCCAAAGCTATCAAAGGAGATGGTCATTATAATATGTCCCATATTAAGTATCCTTCCCCTATAATGCTTATCAAAGCATGTCATCATCATAATTTCAGCCATAGATTGGCCGTTTGGGAGCGGCCTGCTTCCAGCGGCTTCCTGCGACCTTTACCAGGTCGTCTGTCAACTTCGTGGGTAGACGTCCTACGCTGCGCTTGCCGGTACGTGGCCATTGCAGAAACTTTCTGTCAGTTCTATGTGCTATGTGCCCCGCCCACTGCCACTTCAGCTTGCGAATCCGTTTGGCTATGTCAGCAATTTTTGTATGTTTACAGATCTCCTCATTTTTGGTTCAATCTCGCAACGAAACACTGAGCATAGCCCTTTCTATAGCACGCTGTGAGACCTTGAGCTTTCTTATGAGGCCTATAGTGACCACGTTTCAGTTCCATATGCAAAGTATGTAGTAACAATAAATTGTAAAAACATTACAATCCTTTTTTAAGAAGTAGTCTTTATTGTAATCGTAAAATTATTATGTTTTGTTAAACCTACTGAGGCAGAGATTTCCACTCTTTAATCTTACACTATCTACGCAACGCAACTAGGCCTTATATAGCAGCAGTTGTACAAGCTTCTAAAATAGAGCTTTAATCTCGATTAAGATAAGATAAGATAAATTTATTTCTCTGTAAAAACTTTGCATAAATACATGAAACTTAAGTAATTTAGTTTAATCTAATAATTATAAAGTTGGTACCTAAACTAAGCAATAGTTTTTCATGTATCTTAGGTATCTACGAGTATTCATACTCGTAAAAGTAGGTTAGTGCTTATTCAACATTAAAAGATTACTTCTTTTAGCTTGATTTTAAGTTCGAAAACAATTTCAAATGATCCTTTCTGAATGATTTTCGAAGTTTGTAGAAATGTGTGTAGAAATAACTTTAAGTTAAGTTTTCTAATTAGCGTCTGTGATTACATATAAATTATGACCATTTTTTCGGTCTTAGATGTATTGCAGATTTTCAAATCCAATACTAGCTCAAGGAGTGGTCGCTATGATTTAGTGCTAAAATATTTTTATTTAGGTCTCTGCCACATTATTCTATTTTGCTGTGCTTGCGACAAGAGAGAGCGATAAATACGCAAAGCTGCAGGTAGCAGATAGAAATGAATAGCCACAAATTAGGTGAGACCTACTATGTCCAGCTGCAGTAGACTGATGTGGGTTTATTATGACGACGTTAATGTTTACTACAACTCCACGTAAAACCTGCTTGATAGAGGCCCTGGCAGTTTTGCTGGTTGGTCTGCCTTTCCATTAAAAAATAGACAAAAACCATTCTCACAGCCTGATAATAATGATAGTAGCTACGATGTATGGTTTATTGACTAACGAAGCTCGTACGTAGCATTGGAGTATTGAGGGTGACCAAATTTTAATTTGGTATGTATGGAATAACCAATAGTTTAATTATTATTTACTTACTATAGGTTTTACACCAGGTCCCTGTTCAGGGCAGCAGTGGACAAAGTAAAAATTGCCATGATGATCACCAACCTCCGGCAGGGGAAGGCACCCTAAGAAGAAGAATAGGTTTTATATTCCTGGGTTAGTTTAAATTCAAATTCGAACCAAATCATTTATTATTTATTTATTTAATTGGTGTTATCTCAAATAGGTAATTTGGATTATAATTATTATAGATAAATGAACCAATATTAATAAGCAAAACATCAAATACAAATACTATAGTATATTGTCAATATAGGACAAACAACTTTTTTTTAGAAGAAACGACATATATCTATCATCTTATATGTTTAATTTTTAAATCAAGATCTAATTAAAGATAATACGTATAATACTTTAAAAAATTGACTGCATGAGTTGAATTCTTAATTAGCATGTAATTGCAAAAACAGAAATAAATAAAAAAATAACTAATCTACGTGAAGATACTACCGCAGTGCCTAAGTTTAGCTACTGCCAAATAAAGTAGCGTTTATTGTAAGAACGGCATTAATTCTATCTAATTTAGTCGAATACATTAATGTTTTTGTTTGTATTTGTTAACAACGTACCTATTGGTGTCAGAGTTCGAATCGCATCGAATGCAACGATGAATATGCAATCAAAGAAATGCACTTTTGTCCCGTAAATAACTAAACCTTAGTTACCCTACTGTATTCGAGGCAAATTCTAGGCTATTTGAAATCGCGACACGTAGGTGTGCCGCGGTGCAGCATTCAGCATACAGTTTTTATTTCCGGGCCAATTCTAACAACAAACAGACTTTGCATTCCTACTGCGAGGCAAACATACTTACATTATTAAATTCCTTTATACCTATTCCTACACGTCACTTATGCTGGCAAGGGAAATAGAGACTGACGATATGAAATTGATTTAGATAAACTTTTCTGAAGCAATTTTTACCAAGTATAATTAATATCTACTTAAACAGACCCTTAAATTACATTGTAAATTCATATCTTTCCGGAAATGAGACTGAAATTCAAAATCAATAAATCAAAACCCTTTATAGTAGGTAAGTATACCTATTTAAGTATACTCACATTGTAAATTCTAATATTTCAGGAAATTATCTTATTTCAATATCAAAATTTACAAACCTTTAAAAATAATTTACCTTTTGTTTTATTGCATGAACAATAAATGCGGATACGTAAAACTTGATTTATCACTATGTTTAACTTAGGTAGAACTCGCGAATAGCGTGACCACTTAAAAACAACCCATTCCGCCAGTCAGTCGCAGATCTTACAAAACTTTTAATTAATGAAAAGTTTTTATACATTAATAATCTGTAAATAAAATTATCCGTCATTGGATAAGAAGTGTATTCCAATTAATCAACCCCAAACGTTTTTCAATAGTGCTAGTGATTAAACTAATTAAAACTTAATTTATGCTTACGCACGACCAAACCAACAGGGATGATTGCTATTCAATTTGAGGCTTAACCCAAATATAAAATTAAATTATCCTAAGTTAATTGAATAAAATTTGATCTTTGAACTTCGATGCCGTTGTGTTGATTTATTTAGCACCTAATTTTAGCCTAGAGTTGGAGTCGTATTTAATTTATTGGCTCAATGAAACCTGATCCATAATTAAATTCATTGTTTATTTACATAATATTCATGTGAGACATTATTATAACACGCTTATCAATAAGGCTTTTGTGCTAATTAAGTATTAACGTCCTTTACACGATTTTAAGCAGACATTGCGTTGAAGGTAAAGGTCACCTCTGTAATGTAAGTTTAATGGCCGAGGCTGGGTCACTATGTTAACTAAAATGCTAGAAGTAGCTAGAGTAATAATTAGAAAACATGGACCACTATTATCAGAGAAAGTAGTGATACTTAAGTTTCTCGGCTTTATGTTTATAAGTAGTTGAAATTTACACATTTGTAAAACAACATTCTAAACTGTGGGGACGGCCGTATAGAATACACTTCCCCACCGCCAATAGGAGGCGTGTCGTAAGAGGCGACTAATTCCTGTAGTACGAGACGGGCAGCAGCATCTTCGTGCGAAATTAGATAATAAGTCACTGGGGGAGGCCTTTGTTCAGCAGTGGACGTCCTATGGCTGACATGATGATGATGATGATGATGATTCTAAACTATTGAAAACTGATGCTGATTACACATCCCAAGAAACACAATATCAAAATTGATAACCGACAAACTATGGGACCACTTCCTTTTTAGGGATTCCTTGACTATAACAAATTTACATGTATATTAGGAGAATAGAGCACTATCTTCATATTAAAACAATAACAGTATTTATAAACATATTCTTGCAAATTATTTTTACCTAGAAATGTTTTGGAAAAGCATCAGACCATTAATCATCAATATTGCACCCTTTAGCCGTCTAAACACTACCCCTGAACCCCTTGTGGAGAAACATTGTTATCAAGCCGAGAAGTTTCCATGACTCTTTCTCAAATGACTCTGTTTCTCTTTATCAAATCTATCCATCCATCTACAGCTGCTTCTTACTACCTACTTCTGCTCTAGTCTTTTCCTTATCAGATAAAGTCTGCTTTTGATAAAACTTGACTTTTTGGTCCTTCGATCTCGATCTGTACTGGCTTTGTGGCTTACCCAATTGTATTTCTGCTTGGTTATTATGAGTATTATATTGTCCTTGACCTTGACTCTATGGTGTGCAATATTTCACAAAGCTTCGTCGCTTTTTACAAAGACCGAAGTTGAAAAATACAATTTAGATCCCCATATTTATTAAAACAGTTGATTGGATATTAGTATGTAGAAAGAATTTTTACCAGAATCAGCTCTTAAGAGGATATGCATTATAAAATTATGTTTAACACAATTTCTGGATAAAGATTATTCAGTGATGTAAAGAAAACTTGGTCAGGATAAAGCAGTGGAAAACTATATTGCAAACGTAGCGTGCTTGTAAAAATGAGGCGAAGAAGATTAACAGCTTTTTAATTAAGAACAAATAGAGCGAAAAATAATAAAAGAGTTTATATCTAATATTAGCAGTTCATTAAAAGGTTTGACTTATCGAATTTATTGTAAACTTACGACGTATGCAATAACCTGTTTGCTAACTTAATAATAATTCGAAGTAAATAAATACAATGCTTTGTTTGTTCTTAAGTATTAAATTTAAATTGCTTTCATTCTTGATTTCACAAACAATCGTGGACTAGCTGGGGCCTAATCATGTGCTCTAAAAATAGTATTACTTGTTTTGTTTTTATGTATAACATTTTTATTCTTGAAATTTTAAAGACTGTCCCCTTGCCACACATATGTAGGTACATTATAAATTTAAAATGACGCTTCAGAAATAATATAATAATGTGAATGTCTTTCTTAAATCTTTTGTCAGCAAATTTCGAAGTCTTTTTGACCGTTGATGTAATTCATAGTTAATCAATTTGACGGTCGTCTGGACTAAAGATTCAGACCAATACAGGGAACGTTGACCTTAGCTCTCAAAGATCAAATAATTTAATTAAACTTACCGTATAATAGAACGCTAACAATAGCAACACAGCACAGCTAGCAAATAGAATGTGCTCTTGAAGTCACAAAACTACTGCACAATGCCAAAGAAAAACAATAACGTCCTTTGTTTGAAATGTTGTTACTTTATTAATATTTTAAGCTACTTTGTTAATAAGCAATAATCTAGACATATTTTTAAAACTCAGTATATCTTTTCTTCTACCTAGAGGTTGTCAGGAAGAGATTCTAGAAATAAGACTGCCTCAATTGTGCAGTAATAAATTAAACTTCTGTACCTTAGTTACTTTGTGTAGCGTGCAATAATAGGTAATTTAGTTAATTTTAAAAAAGCAGTACCTACTTTGTATCAATACATTTTACTGCTCAAATATTGAATGAAATAATAGTAGCTCAGAAAAAAGATATAATGACGCGATCCCGGTTTCTATGTTCGTTGGCTTGCTTGACCCAACCCTACTGTAACGACCACTATCGTGTGTGAAGTGACGAGGGAACAAGAACAACAGGAACGTTCCCATCCCACAGGAGGAAACAGGAAGCGCGCTTGACGTTAGCGCGACTGACAGCATGCCCGCGAAACAACTGACCATCTGAACAATGCATGTCACACTTATCTAGGTAACAAAACCTTTTGAAAAAATATTTAGAAAATTTGATGAGTTTGTAGTTTAGTTTAATAGTTTTTTCGTTCCAGTGCCATGATCGCTAAACAGTAGGTACGTGAGCAGAGTTGTTTTTTCGAAAAGTCAAAACAATACAAATTAAACAGCTGTATGATGATAGAGTATTTCCCGTTGACCTAGAATTATGAAATGTGGCAAGAAATGTCTTATAGCACAAGTAAAGGAAAAAGTCCAAATACTTTTTACGGTATGCTTAGTAATGTTGTCTGTGCTGTGTGTATTCGACTATTATTTTTCTAATTCTTAATAAATGTTTTTCTTCTTGTATTTATCTACATTATACAAGAAACCTTTTTTATTCATACAGCTACAATATAATTGTCTGCGGTGGTGTATTATTAGAAGCGTAGTGTAGGAACGCACTAACGAGTGACCCAGAACGGCTGGGAACAACAGCGACTACGAGCGACTGCGGCGGAAATGCCGGCGACGGCTGACGGTACAGTACGACTTCAGACTGTACAATACAGAAACCTACTTAATAAAATAATAGAAAAAGAAAAATAATGATATATTTAACGTTGCCTTATGATAATTGCGAACAGTGACATAATGGAACTATTCGGAGGACACAATTAGTAAAATTTGTAATAGTTGACAATTTTATTTCGTGTGTACATAGCCATGCTGATGGTGATCAAGCAGCTTGCTGCTCAGATGTGTTTTATAATGATAACGCGAGAGGATTCCGCTCAGGTTTTTATTAAGAAACAGCCATCTTTAAGCTACCTTTATTCTGAAAATGAACAATTATTGTAACCTAACATAATTTATTAAAATCTATAAAAAAAACCTTTTTCGCTCAGGGCAGATCATAAAAAATAAAGTATAGTAAGTAATAGGCGGTATTTACCTCTAACTACCGTAACCTGTATGTTCAAACTATGCTTCGGAATAGTTCTTAGTACAAACTAAGAACTATGCTTTGAAAGCTATTCCCTTTTTCTCTTATCTAGTATGAGAAGCTATTGTTAGCTTCTCATACTAGATAAGAGAAAAAGGGAAAAAAATGTGTTTATCACTTCACTTATAGTCCAGTTAGTACTCATTCTCATATCGTTTTCTTCAGTTCCATAGCAATTGCAACTGCATCGGAATTGGCTTGCAATTTTCATAATGGTGTCGAACCGATTGATCGGAAGATTGTCTTTTTTTCGTCTCTTTTTAAAATTTTCCAGAAGGACTCTCCGCTTCTAAGGTAATTGCGAAGCTGTTAATGTCAATTGAAGTTTTAAATTACATTGAGTATTGTTATGCTGCTCTTATTTTTATTGTAAACTTCAACGCTGAGTGCTTTTTTTATTATACCGGGTGTAACAGGAAGGCGCAGTAAAACTTTAAGTGGTGACTCTACTGCTCAAACTCTATAAGACCAACACCAAATTAAAAAAAAAACACTTCTCCATCCATACAAACTGATGTCAGCTGGTTGACTACTGAACAGCGAAATCTACCTACGTTAATTAGCGCCTTCTATTTTTAATTTGTTTTGCATACCTTGCTTGGGATTTTTTTTTGTTCAGGAAAGAAAAACAGCCTCTGTCCATCCGGAATTATAAATATTGGTCTAAGAATTATTTAACTTGAATAAGCAGTTACTCTCTCCAAACAAACTTTATCTCTTTATAATATTAGTGTTTATAATGTTATAATATTAGTGGCAAGATACTTGGTTATTTTAATTCTATTCTTTTTTTTTCTAGATCTCAAATAATAATTGTCCGCAGGTTCTATGTTACGGTAGGTGTTATTTGAATGAGGTATCCAATAATATTAGGATTTTTATATCTAGTGGTATACGTATTTTATGTTGTATAGTTTAGTAAAACTGTGTACAACGTATGTACCATCGCACGCCGTGCAGCGGTTTTGGTATATTAGAATGTAGCGTTTGCAAACGTAAAGCCGTCAATCGCTTCCGTGGCTAAATAGTAGCCATTTCGATTTTACAGTGCAGATGCGGCGTCCCCAAAAGCAATCATAGAAATAGCATCAGGTGCAAACAGGGTAATACTAACTAGTCTGAATGACGGTAATCACGTAATGGTAATCTCTAAATAGCGTAAAATTATAACAAATTCTCTATCCGCGTCTAAGATCATGCTCAATCCTTCCCTAACTAGAAATAGGATAAAATGCTAAAAGAAATAACCCGGACTGCATATTCCTAATGCTAAGGTAAGATAAACGGGATTTCATACGGGAAAACGCAGTCCGGAGGACTGAGCAATGACGCCTTTCTGTAACGATACTTCCACACGAGTGGAGCAAAACCTAATTTTAAATTAGCTATCGCAATTTAAAATAGGTAAGTTGGCCCCACTTTGATGCATACATTAATATAACACACGGCTAGTGCGTAGCCTTCATGCATTTTACTTTGCTCGACAGACTATTGTGTGTTTGTAGATACACCAAATTTGCTACTGCGATATATTTCCTTCGCAACCTGCCACTATACTTTATTGTTACCTTCGAGCTCAAAAAAAGTCAATAGCCAAAAAACCAACACGAATCCAATCTCAAACACCGCCCCCTTGAGGCACTGTACTCACATAGTCAAATGGGGAACAAAGTACGTGACTGCATTAGCCATTTAGAGGCTTGGGACGCCGAACGTGCCTTAAGTTTGCGGGGTATATACCGTATAGAGTCCACCATTCACGTTACATCCACACACTAGGGTCCGACGCTGCAGATATAAAATAAGAAAGCATAGAAAGCCCGCTTTTTATAGACTATCAAAGCATTTTTTCCCTTCTCACTAGCACAGCTAGGTAATCATTCTGTCTGCAGCTTTGAATTTATAAAATAAATATTTTTAGTCTGTATGACCACACAAAAGTCGCGTAGGTTTTTTTATTAAAGTTTAATTCTGTAGAATAAATACATTTTGTGTCCTTATCACGAAATTATCATAAAATATTTTTTTAATCTACTTCATTTCAACGGATTGAAATTTCTACATTAAAATGTGACTACTTCAATAGAACCGCCAATGTAGGTATTAATAACTGTAAATAATAACCAACAATGTTACCTATCACAATTTATTAATGATGTGGACTGATTTAATCTATTTCTGAATGTTGTCGTGCTGTTTTGTTTATTGTTAGGTTCATTTTCATTACTAGACGTACTGCTCCTATCTATACTGTGACACTACGGACGGACGCTGCAGATTTGTACGTACAGTGCTTACCTCGAATATATGATTGGCACTTATGCACCTAATAGCCACTACAAACTCATGCTGTATTCTGCGTACAGATTATGGAATATTTAATGCAGTCTTATGAGAGTTTGTTAGGTGCTACTTTGAGTAACATAGACCCCTAAAATAACCTTAGCGCTGACAATATTGGGCAGAAAGCACTGAACTGAAATAAATATGGACTGGTTACTGTCAAGTAAATTCATGCCTATTTCATCATCATCATTTCAGCCTAAGGACGTCCACTATACATTTTCCCTTCTGACTTCCACATTGGCCGGTTGGAAGCGATCTGCCCCCAATGGTTCCCTGCAACCTGTACCAGGTCGTCTGTCCATCTCGTGAGTGGACGTCATACACAGCGCTTGTCGGGCGGGCTGTACCCATTTGATTTCGCCATTATGGCGCTGTCGGTCATTGTACAGCTTCAGATGCAGGAGTAGGTATAGGGAAATAAATTTGTAGGTAATGGCTGCAAGATAAGCAGTCTTATGCAGTATACGTCGAAGTTAGATCTCGGTATTCTCACTTAAATTGTGGCACTTCGAATGTGCACACGAAATTATCTGTCATTTATATGGGAGCCAGTCAATATTTATTTCAGATCAGTAGCAGAAAGTGATGAGATGGTTTGTAGAGCTTGCAACAAGATTTGTACGGAGTTTTGATAAACAAATCAAAAGACATTTCGTACAGACTTGTCTCTTTCACTTACGTATTTCTGTGATAGGGATTACCTATACCTATAGAAATACGTTTTTATCACAATTTTTTATCCTATATCTCTAGGTTGCTTGCGTAGCTTTTCACCATTATTTTCCAATTGTAAGGCTTGGAGCTCTGTAAACAATATTACTTCAACCATATTTTGGTTTTTCTGTATAGTAAGAACTCCGACAATAGACGTAGGTAACAACAACACAGCTTAGGTATTCTTTTGAATTTATGGTTTCCTAACCATAAATTAATCCTTTAATCATCCTGACGAATGACTAGATTAACTTAGGAGTTACAGCAGTGGTAGAACGCCTTTGGCTTAACCGCCTACATGATACAGATTCTACATAACAAATCTTTGCAGTTTAGATAAGTAAACGTCCCAAAATGTTGGCATTACATGACATTAATGTGTTGCAATGTGTGCACCAAACGTCGGGACAGATCCCAGTTCATTAGCATATTGTGGTTCAAAGATTGTATCGCGTAACAAAGTTAAATTAGGTTGCGCATAGTGTTATCAAACAACGTAACAAATATTTGTTATACAAATGTAAGTTAGATAGATACTCCATTGATTTACTAGAGTATCGACACAGATTTTAGGGCCTAAGCTTACTATATTTTCTTTGATTTTTACGATGTATGAGCTGGCTGGCTTTCTATTTATCATTATCATTTCAGCCATAGGACGTCCAATGCCGAACATCGCCATCCAGATTGGCCGGTTGGAAGCGACCTGCATCCAGCGGCTTCCTGCAACCTTTACCAAGTCATCTGTCCACCTTATAGGTGGACCAACGTCCTTTGCTGCGCTTGCCGGTACGTGGCCTTTTCTTTCTACCCCAGAACTTTTCTACCCCATTGGCCGTCAGTTCTATGTGCGGTGTGCCCCGTCCACTGCCACTTTAGCTTGCTAATCAGTCGGGCTATGTCAGCGACTTTTATTCGTTTACAAACTGGCTGGACTGAGAATCTGAAAATGGCTTAGGTTGACTTGAATAACAGAGGACCAGAAACTGTGTACGGCTTGGAAGAGACTATGTTCAGCAGCATAAGCAATAATAGCTGATTAATTTCATTGCATAATGTTAATTATCATCAGTTTAAGTAAAGAGTGAAAACGATTCTAAGACATTTAACTAGATTGTTTATATGTAAATATAAATAATGCCACAAACAACACACCAATTGTCAAGTAGAGGAAGTAAGAAATCCTTGTGTTACGAGGTACCAGACAATCAATTTTACCAAAAACATCTCCTATCACACAAAGACTCGAGCAAGTTCAGAAGTTTATTTTCATAATTGAAAAGTTAAAACCGTTTAAGTTATTAATACAAAGATATTGTTTTACGGTCTTGTCTACAAACGATTCCGGCCAAATCTTATTAATTTACAGCCAAGATAATATCTGCTAATGTATATATTTGCCGATGGAACTTGTCTAATAAATTGCGGAACTTCGATGATACTCCAACAACGAACAGCGCTAAATCAACGGTTTTGTATTGCGCAACTTGTATTACATGTGCCGGGAACTACTAATAAAGGTAAAAGCAGATTTATAATTGTTCTGTGTTTGTATGACAAACTGAAAACTGTTTACCTGATAGTTCCAAGACTCCAAAAGTTAACAACTGCAATGCGACCAAAGATACATTATCTATATGAAAATTGGGGGTATATTCTATTAGCCATCACGTTGTTTCGTTAAATACCTTTTAAAAAGGATGTAGTAGGTAATGTAAGCACTAAAACGCATTCACTGCATAGCCGAATTATAATAATCATCTATTAAAAGTCAGTCCACTGCTGGACATAAGCCTTTCCCAATGCACGCCATTGTGCCCGATTCTCGGCTATTCTGTTCCATCTGCTGCCAGCAGATTTGCATTTTTAGGGTTCCGTAGCCAAATGGCAAAAAACGGAACCCTTATGGATTCGTCATGTCTGTCTGTCTGTCTGTTTGTCCGACTGTATGTCACAGCCACTTTTCTCCGAAACTATAAGAACTATACTGTTGGAACCCAAGGTACACAGTCTATATTGACCGTCTGGAACGAATACAACGTAAGTTTATTCGATTCCTCAACTTTAGAACCCGGCACCACGAGAGCGACTATTTTAAATCATGTGCCAAGCATCACTTTCTTACTCTCAAATACCGGCGAGATATATCTGATGTCATACTGCTAAGGAAAATTGTAACATCCTCTATCGATTGCCCCGATTTACTCAGCAAAATGTATCTTTATGCTCCCACCAGAACTTACCGAAACAGCCCGTTACTATTTCTTCCCCTTGTAGCCACAAATTATCGTCGAAATAGTTTTATCCCCCGAACCTGTGAGCTTTTGAATAACATAAATAGAGATAATGATATCGATCTTGACCTATTCTGTTCCAGCTTACTAAACTTTAAGAGGCGACTTGGTGACAATTTCTTCGAGAAATATTCTTATTCTTGAATAATTCTTACTACCTTACCTACCCTACTTACTACCTTGGCAAAATTGTTACTCTATGCAGACAGCAGATGATAACCATATCACATGATGCACTTTGTAATGGATTGTTTTTATTTTGGCTTTGAAAAATGTTAAGCATGCTACAACCACATTTTACTATTGTTAAATTTGTCATAACGTAGAATTATTTAATTGTGTCAATCGCTATACATATTGTTTCTATAAGTGTAGACTTATAAATGACTTTCTATGTCTTAATTCGTATGTACTATGATTTGTAATAGTCGATAGTCTTCCTAAAATCAATAAATAAATAAATAAACTTAGTAAGTAGATGTATTCCGTGAACCGGACACACAAAAATAGAAAAAAAAACAATAAATTTTGGGGGTTCCCCATACTTAGAGATGAAACTCAAAAATTTTTTTTCATCAAACCCATACGTGTGGTGTTAATAAATACAAATGGATAGCTCTTCAAAAATGATATTGAGGTTTTTAATATCATTTTTTTCTAAACTGAATAGTTTGCGCGAGAGACACTTCCAAAGTGGTTAAATGACCCCCCCTGTAACTTCCTTACCCCTTTGGCGGCATTATGCGGTTTTATTATTTGTTTATAAGAAAGTCTTTCCTGTTTTAGCGCCCCACGCTTTTACAATCAAATAAATTATATGCACATAGTTTACACTTCAGCCCAGAAATAGAGACAACTTGAACGATCCATAATTTAGTTTTGGTTTTACGTGCATTTATTAAAGCGTGTTTTTCTTGTGTTTATTAAACTATTAATTTATTTCATACTTTTTAGTCTTTGTAAACGAAATATTTTTTACATTTATACATTTTATTTCAAGAAGGCGAATGAGCCCGCATCCTCTCCATCTCCGCCAGTGCGTCTGTATTTCATGGTGTTTTACCTTACCTTACCTTGTCAGCTTAGAACAATCTAGCTCTTCAATCTGGAGACCATTAAGTGATTTTACTCTACTTAGGGCCACATGTGCCTGTATAGTAACCTTGAAACCTGATCGTGTTCAAAGTCCATTACATGACCTTTCTGAACCTTTCTCACAAGTGTAAAGACGGCTATGATACGATATTCCATCATGGAATGCCAGTTCCTTTCTTCCGGCTTCATCATCAGACCTTAAAACTTAATCGTGGTCAAAATTTATTACAAGAGCTTTCTAACTAGTCCAAACACGGCTATGTTACGATATTCCATCATGGAATGCCAGTGCCTATCTTCCGGCTTCATCATCATACCTTGAAACCTAATCGTGGTCAAAGTTCATTACAAGACTTTTCTAAAAACTCCAAACACTGCTATGATACGATGTTCCATCATGAAGTTCCAGTTCATATCTTCCAGCTCCATCATCAGATCAGTTCGACAGTACTATATTATTGTATTGTCATCAGAACTACATACAGCTGCCAATTTTCATGGCGCTACGATGCTTGGAAGATGGTTAAATTAGTTACCTTAGATTCCATTACATAGTTAAATACAGGTCGACCTAATAAAAGCTTGTTAAAAATATAGACAATTACAAAAACAGATGGATTTGATGTCTTCTGCCGCAAATTGAATCTTTAAATCTTGTTTTCGTCCTTTTAATTCACTTTTTATTTAGTTTACTTTTACGCAGTCGGGTTTTTTCATTTATTTAATTTATTTGCGACATTTTCATTTGAAGTGATTTGTCACTTTCACGATTAATTACAAATCTAATGACACCTTTGAAGCTGAAATCCATAGAGCCGTTTAGGCTGCAGACGTGCCAAACATTTGAATTTGGCGCCAAAAATCCGCTATTTTTTTAATATACTGCAGTGTTACTCTCACAGTAAATACGAAACGACGAAACTAACAACACCTCTCAAACTAAAATCCATCGACCCGTTCAGGTTGCAGAGCGTGCCAAACAATACATACATACATACTCTCGAAAACATAACCCTCCTTCTGGCGCAGTCGGGTAAAAATGAAACCTAATATCACTCATCAAGGACGCTTCATCATTCATCATGAGTAAAACAAACAAAGTACAAAAAGAGCAGGAGCGCGTTCCGGACGGACTTGCAATTTCCACGTGTCGGGCGTTCGGAAATGAAACCGAGTGTCGATAACCATCCGAACGCACTCGCCCGTGCTCACCCACTAGCCGGATGCTGGACAGCATTTACATGAACTGTAATAGCTATGCGATGCTACATGCTACCGTCGGTGGCTACCGTCGAGAAATTAAACTCACATATCGTTAGAATTAGATTCAAACATTTTGCGAAAAGGGATCTGATGTTATTGGGAGTCTTAAATAATGTGTACTTCTTCCACGATTCACAGAGACAAGGTGTCAAGTGGCTATGATCACATGGTTCTTTTGCGTTGTCTCCAAAGGAGTCAGACATTGCCAAACCTGCAATGTGAGTAGCATCCATTTCCAAAACTCCTACGCACTCCTTCGACAATCCTATTCCTTCTAAACTTACTAGCCAGCAGGACAGGTGTGTATCCTTGTATGGCCACCTTGAGCCTTTTCTGATCAATAAGTCTTTATTGACATTTTGTTGCAATCTTCCTCAATAATATTATATGGTTTTTATTCATCATTTGATGATGATTCATCTACGAAAAAAAAACTACTGGATCACTTTAGAATTTATCCGCTAAAAAGCAGCAAGAGACTGTGGATTTAGCTGAGAGGCAACGTGACAAGCTTGCCTTGCTAAAATTTTTTTTTTAATCTAGAACGAAACATTGCCGCAATTATTCTGGCTCTGTCTAAACTATCTGTTTTTAACCGACTTCAAAACAGGAGGAGGTTCTTAATTCGTCGTAATCATATTTTACCGGTTATATTTTGGGCACTGTGCAATAGAACTGCACAACCTAATCGATATTTTTTCCATCACCAAATGAGTAAAGCCTCGGGAAGAGACTGTTTTACTGTCGAAATTCCAAAGACTCGCTCAAAGCACTTTGCTTCAACGTTTATTGTGCAAACCGCGAAGGAACTCTTTACCAGAGTTACTGTCCTTTGATAAATCCAACCCGGAAGTTTGAAATCCAATGTAAAGAACTCCTTTCTTGTTATGAGTGCTTCACCGCAGACCACAGCTTTGCTTAATATGAGACCATACCAAACATTCTGTAGTCCACGCGAACGAAGTAGGCACAGCTAGTCTTCAATTAATAAATAAAGATTTAGATAACTACATAGTTTTGTAGCTTTATGTAAGTGTTAAAAACCAATACCATTAATAAAAGCCGTTTTTCAAACTTTTCCCGAAACTTAAAATAAATATAGACGATATTTTTTATGATTTAGTTACAAATGTATAATTTTCAGATTTTTCCGTCCACTTGTAGTAAAAGTAAGACGATATTACTTGCCTTTCATAATTCATAATTCTAGGTCAAAGGAAACTTACCTTATAAATTTTGATTACCTTGGGTGTCAAAATAATAGGGTAGCTATGGGTTCAGTTTTTTTCTTTTAAGGCACTTTTCAATATTAAGGCACTTTTCGCCCCAGATTTTTTTACTATACTTACCACTGCAGCTGGACAATATTATGGTACCTACTTGTAGTATAGCGTTATTACTTGCCAAATTTCATAGTTATAGGTCAACGTAAAGTATCCGATAAATTTTGATCGTTTTTTGCGGTATTAGCGGCTGTATAATTGTTGGTTGATTTTTTAGAGCTTCAAGGGACCTGAGTATGTCGTTTTAATTACAACTTGATAATCTTTACGCATTCCCGAAATAAAGGACCGACAGACGGACAGACAGACAGACGGACAACAAAATGATCCTATAATGGTTCCATTTTCCTTTTATGATACGAAGTATTAGAAATCTGCAAATAGAATAAGGTACTTTTGCTTTTGGACAATAATCAATAAATGATTTGATGTGATTTACTTCTAATTCTTAATGCTTTGCCCCCCTTCCTGATCTGGTCAGGGTACACTTTGATCATGACCCAAGATGCAGCAAGTCCGATTTTTATTACTACTACTAATTTAGAAGCTACTTACAATTATATTAAAAGTAGGTGTTGCCCGCGACTTCGTTCGAGTGTGCTTTAGTTTATTCATAATATAATATGCATATAATGTAGGTACATATAAATCTTCCTCTTGAACAATTCTATCTATTGCTAAAAACTGCATTAAAATCCGTTGCGTAGTTTAAAAGATAAGCGCACAGAGAGCGGGAGCGATTTTGTTTTATACTATGTAAGATGTAATATGTGTAATATATCGGTGATTTTGTAGATCAAATTAATTTGAACTACTGGCAAAACGCAAATACGTACTTAGTACACTTATTATGTTTTGTTGTAATAAATATGTTTTGTACTTTTTGTAGCAACACTAATTATTTAGAGAAAAAAATATATTTTGGGCCTTATCCCAAATATTTATCTACAACAACGTACCTATTGCAGCCCGTCTCTATAAAAACTGTAAATAAAAACAAGTTTTTCAAACATGTGGTTATTTAAATTTCATTGCCCAACTGAGCCAAGTTCCTAAACCGTAAAAACCAGGGCACATGAAAAAAGAGGACAGTACATTAAGTTTATTATGTTGCAGTTTCTACTTCGTCGTTGAGTGTTTTGTTACAAGTAAAACTTTTTGCTTGTTTGCAGAGAGCAATGCATTTCCCGAGCGTATTCTAATGTGAGCGTAATGTGTCGGCTCTTCCCGCCGAATTTTGTGTACAGTCTATAGCAAAAGTATTATGAATAACCAAATTATGTATTATAACAATATTATGTCCACGTGGTTTGCTTACTGAAAATATAAAAGTGACAGAGATTTTTTGATTAAATATTCACAGTTCCCTTCTCAGTATAAAAAGAGAGACTTACATTTTTAAACCATTGGGGTGAAAAGTCTAGAACCGTGGGGATCACGATCCAAACGCTGGCTTATTCCTTACAGGCTTTGCTAACCAGCGTGGCGATGTTGCCAGCTTTTTAGGGCACCATTCCTCTGAACAACGATCTTAGTCTCATATTTTATTTATAAAATATTTCCTTAATAAAATATCTGACTGCGTATAATATAAATAGCTTAGTTTTAGAATGTATTTAATGTATACATTCTATCTCATCATCATCACGTATTTTCATTAGTGATTTTAAGTATCAAATAGTTTAAAATATTTTTTTTTCTTCAAATGTCAATCTGTTTGTCCTCGTGTCGATGTTTTTATTTTATTTTTGTACCCAGTAATAAATAAATCCGTCTAAACGATTATTAAATTTCAAAGAACCGTAAAGAGAAAGCGAGTAATTACCGCATTATATTTGCATTAAATTCCAGTTTTCCGAAATAGAACGAAAGACTACGTAAAACTATGTAGGTTCCTTGTATTCTGACACACATTTGGCTCATTTTTTGTAACCTGCACACATCTGTATTTATTTAAACTTTTTATATATTTTTTTGCATTTACAATACTAATAGTTTATTATATCAAGGAAAATATTTTTACTTTAAAAATTTTTTTAACTGCCTCTGGTGAAATTCGAACCCGGTTACAGTCGCCCGGATAGCGAAAGGTCGTGGGTTCGAATCCCACCAGTGGCAGTTGTAAAGATTTTGCAAGTAAAAATATTTTTCTGTATTTATTTTCCGCAATGCATATCCTTAGGGTATTCTAATGTCAACCTAATGTGTCGGGCTCAGGCTTTTCCGTCGAATCTTCTCGCGCGCTGTACATTAGGGACAGTCGCGAGCGAATGTTGCCAAACACGATTTAGTGCCACAGGATTATTGATAATGGTGTGAATCTTAGAGGAAATATTTTATCAAAGCGACCTTTTTACTACTAAAATATCTGATTTCGGGCCTCTTACACCACTTCCTGATAAGTTCTTAAGGTTATCTGTCAAAACAAGTGCCAGATAAGTTCCAGATAACCTATCTGGCACTTGTTTTGACAGATAACCCATACAATTAGCCCTAAGTATGATAAGTTTATAGGTAGTAAATATTATTTTAAAAATATTTTTCAAAATTCAAATTTGTTTTATAGGTATTTTATTTTTCAAGTCAGTTTGTATTTTGTAAAAAAAAATGTTGTCTACTTTTAGAAATAGTCCTCATCCTGATGAATCACGCAAGTCCAAACTATATTTTAATATAAAGCTTGCGGTAGTTTATAATTACCTGTCAGTGTAGAGAGCACAAGGGATTCTTAGAATATCGCATATTATGTGTTTACAGATCAATGTTCAGTGCCATGCAATGATCATGTGAAGCTACCTGTCAGAACCAATATAAGGACGTGAAATTCGCAATTAATAATATGACAAGAAGCAAGCTCCAGGGCATGTCAGGCTTAGTATTGAGCACTTGAATATAATGCTTCAAGACAACATCTTGGTCAGAAAGCCTGTTTTGTTTTTCAATTGATATTAGGTCAGCAGATATATACGTAGGCAGTTCCGTCTTTACCATAAGGGCACACGGGGCCTGTGCCCAGGGCCCCCGGCCTCACGGGGGCCCCAAAGCACTAAAACATGTTTGTAAACTAAGAAACACTGTTAATTGAAAAGAAAGAAAAGAGGGTCAAAGCCTTCAAAAATATGTTTTTTTTTTAACTGTACCTTTAACGGGATATTAAATAATTTTTGAAAGTCTTGAATTAATACCAACAGTAAGGATTTTATTTTTACTTTGCAAAAGGCCTCCGAATTCTTGTGTGCCCCAGGGCTCCGTGATATATTAAGACGGCCCTGTACGTAGGTAAACATGCAATCTATTTTTTTGAAAATAATATGTACTATCGTAAAAATCTGAGTTGATTTAACATAGGTGATTTTCATCTTTAAATTAAAAGAAATTAAAAAATACCGTTGTAAGCTTCATGTTACGAAAAATATTTTTTTCGATATAGTGATCAGAATCACGTGTTATAATAATCATGTGATGATAATTATTTGTAGTTTAAAAGTTCAAAATTCACATTTCTAGAACAATTTTGTGAAAAAATTGATATAAAATAGAATTTATTTATTCTTTATTGCACCAAACAAATGTAGGTACAATTGGCGGACTTAATGCCTAAAGGCATTCTCTACCAGTCCACCATTAGGCGAGGCAGAAATATTGTATTAAATATTGAATAAACGCTTTTTATTTAGTAAACAATTTGTACTAAAAAGATACCCCGTTCGTATTAGTTGAATATTTATGAAAAAATTGCAAAAAAGACTTTAAAAGGGGCGGTCTACTACGTAGTTGCCTCTCTTTTTGAGAACCATAGAGGTAAGGTAATACAGCAGACAAATCCATCAATAAACAAATGTCACTACAGTTAAAAATAGAATACCTGATCGTCTCTAAATACTGTATAGAATATTAGATGTTCACTTAGTAAAATATTTTAACTCGTATGGATTTCACTTTGTAATAAATTAATAGTCCATCATATTTTACAGCACCGAACCCGTGCAAGGATTTAATAGAAATGAAATAAAACAATTAAAAGGAAAACCAATCATTAGAAGTTATTGAACTGCAGAATCAATTTATTTATTTTTTAAATTGTTACATCAAATAAAGTTCGCAAGAACATTTCAGCCACGATTAAGCAATCACTTTGGTAATTTAATTAGAACATTTTGTTTACGCAGTCGGCCTACGGCGACTTTGATAAATTACTGCGAATAAAAAGACTTTCCTATCTCGCGTCTCCGATTTATTACAGTGTTATATCTCTGCTTTTACTATTAATTTGGCTACAGAATAAAACTAATGAAGTTCGTTTACGTAATAAAGAATTAAGGCTGTGTACAAATTAGGTATACCTTTGGTTCCTTGATTCCAAAGTTTGGTTCGAGGGAAAACTGTTTAGATAAAAGACAGCTAGGCTCACAGCTGGGGGAGGAAGGGGGGAGACAAATGCACAAACATTAGATATCATTGCAAGGGAATTCCAGATTGCAACGTCGTTGCATGTTATCTATATTATATAACTGGTTCATCATCATCACCATTTCAGCCACAGGACGTCCACTGCTGAACATAGGCTTACTATACACAAAATATCTCTGTTTAGCCATAAAATTGACTGTCAGAAAACGCCGGAACAAATAAATTAAACTCCTCGACTAGGTACTGAACCCGTGACCTCCCTTAAGCTGAGACAAACACTATGCTATTGTAGCCGTATAACGGATATCGAAGTTTCATTACTCAAATTTGAATGACCGTAACTTTCTATGAATTTTCTCTATTAATCTGAAAAGAGAGCCCGAAAAGATATTCCACAAAAAGCTTTCATTCCCTACCCCCTGCTTTCCCGATCCCTTTTTAGCAGTAAGGGATCTGCATGACAAGTGACAGTGATGCAGCGATTTTGGTGTCCCTGTAATACGGCGTCTACGTGATTTTTCTATTGAAGTACTTATCTATGTAACTAACACATTATCTTCAAACCGGTTGCATATAAAAATAACTACTCATTACTAAATAATTGGGTGCGAACAGGGGGTTCGCATTAATAAAAATAAATACTAGATTTAAGCCATTACCGACAGCTCGAGACAATAATGTCTTTGACAACAATTTTCACATGGTATAATCCATAGGTTTACCTTGGTGACAGTATGACCTCATACAGAAAATAATTGTACTCATATTCATACCGGTAGGTAGAGTCCTTGATCTGCTCGTAGTCGTTTGTAAAATTTTTAGGAATGTACATACACCACATTTTATACAGGGTGTAGATTTGTGAGTCATCATCAATACGAACTTTTACGACAGGTGCTCCATACAAATTAACGCTCTACCTCGACGATAATTTATAGAGCGTTCCACAGTAAAAGTTATTTGTAATGAACACATTCGACTCCTTTAATATTGTTGAGATTGACTAAAACTACAGCCTGTATAAAACCTATCAAAGTGATCTGCCAATTTCTTTTTTTGTGATACGGCAACATGATTTTTCCAATAAGTAGGTACATACAGTCAACGTTAGGTCAACCTACCCCAAAAGTTGAAGTTCATAGTAAGTTGACAAGCTGTTATCATTTCAGCCATAGGACGTCCACTGCTGAACATAGGCCTCCCCCATTGACTTCTAGATTGGCCGGTTGGAAGCGGCCTGCATCCAGCGTCTTCCTGCGACCTTTACCAGGTCGTCTGACCACCTTGTGAGTGGACGTACTACGCTGCGCTTGCCGGTACGCGGCCTCCATTCTAGAACCTTTCTGCCCCATCGGCCATCAGTTCTACGTGCTATGTGCCCCGGCCACTGCCACTTCAGCTTGCTAATCCGTTGGGCTATGTCAGCGACTTTTGTTCGTTTACGGATCTCTTCATTTCTGATTCGATCTCGCAAGGAAACACCAAGCATAGCCCTTTCCATAGCACGCTGTGCGACCTTGAGCTTTCTTATGAGGCCCATAGTGAGAGGCCACGTTTCAGTTCCATATGTCATCACTGGTAACACACACTGGTTGTAGACTTAAGACAAGCTGTTGTCTGTACCTATTCAAACAACTTACCTATCCAGATAAATGTATTCAGTCTGCCGTCAACTTCATGCATCTTGTCAATAGCACGCTCCCCCGTCTTACTCCTGCCTGCCCATAGAGCACTGCCCCTACCACATCTCAGATGACTATTGAGATGTGGTAGGTGTGCCACTTTGTGCTCATTCTTAAACAATTTATTGTACTCAGATACTTCCACGAGAGAAGCCGATGTCCATTAACGGTCACAATACGGGTTGTTGCTTTGGGGTGGGATTTATACAGCATGGCCTGTATAAATCCCACCCATGGATGAAAAATATTGCTAACTGAACATAGGGCTTTTTCAGTTAAGTAGGTCTCGGTATGAGGGACCTAAAAATGTATGGGCCAATCTGTAATAGTAGTCTCATGTACAGATTACTACTAGTACTATCAAAGAACATCTCAGGGAAGGTATTGAACTCACCCAGGCTGTCGCTGCTAGTTGTGCGGTATGTTTCGTTGCAACAGTCTGTTGATACTGTTTAGAACAGTCCGTAACAAACATAATAAATCACGGGGACGAAACATAGAACAGACGACCACGCGTCACCGTTTAAAATCATGTGGTTTATCCGCTCG
Source organism: Anania hortulata (assembly GCA_963576865.1). Classification (NCBI taxonomy): domain Eukaryota; kingdom Metazoa; phylum Arthropoda; class Insecta; order Lepidoptera; family Crambidae; genus Anania; species Anania hortulata. The sequence continues at coordinate 11,767,994 of OY756396.1, read as the reverse complement.
AAATACAGTTTATGTTGCCATGAAATTCAACGCTTCGTGTAACCGTACGATTCGAATACAGCGGAAGGGTACCTACAGTCTGGAATAAATGATGTCATTTATCAAGCCAAGGTATGTGTCGTAGGAAACGAATGACACCGACGTATATTATCCGCGCACTGGTGCGGAACTGAGCTTTGTTTTAAAAAAACGGATTTGAAACAGGTGTTGTTAGCGGCAACATTTCATTTGTGCACCTGTCGGAGTTGTCGGACGAAATGGTGACCATTTGTTATTTTATAATAATACTAAATAAAAAATATGCAATACAATTGTTGCAAAAAAAATTACATGGAAAAGATTTGGTTCTTTGGAAGTTACGAGAATGCTACCAACTTACAAGCCTCAAGATCGTTTTCTTTTCATTGGAATATTGTTTTCATTTCATCGAAATATCGCATGTAGATATAAGTAGATTCTCTGTTTATCACACGGCGCTTTGTGAAATAGCAAGCAGTTTGTCCGCGCTCATTAGCAAGTTAGTTATAGCGGCATGCTGATTCTGAAATCTTTCCTTCTGTTATCTACTAAACATGACTCTTCAATCTGCTAGCCTACCCTTGTGGGAGACAGGTTCGTAATCACATGGTCTCTGTGACAAGGGTTATACCAAACTACCGCACATAATTGTACGTTAACAACATTTCTGAGGGAAACATCTCGATCTTGAAGATAGAAGAGCCTTCTTACTGTATAGTAGGATTCGCTTTCAGATACTCTAACAGACGGGCTCTATAAAGCTAAGGGAATGTGATATTTATGAACCGAGATATAATTCCAAGTCTAAAACTGTTACCTAATAAGGAGAATTCAGAGTTTTTTGGATTATCTGTTTGACTAACATTTCCGATATCATGACACTCTAGGCTCGGACTACAAGCATCCGGAATTTTTCAGAACCCCATACAAATCAGATTGAATCCGGGCTTGTTCGGAGCCGTTTTGTATCGAGTTCCGAAAAATTCCGAATGCATGTAGTCCGAGCCTTAAGCGTAATATGGCTACACAGGCTAAAAAAAGGTTACAGTCACAGCGAAAAATATGTACTTTTAATAAACGTTTTTTACCTTTTTTCACACTCTAGCAACCTTATTCGCTTGCTTTAATATTCATATTCATATTGCGCTCGTCCCAGGGTACAGCAACATACATTTATAGGAGTGTCATAATCTATAACGCATTTTACCTATCTTGCCAATTACTGTATACGAACCTACCATTCATGCTGCGAAAGGACAATCCAACTGAATATTAAGTTAATTTAAGTAATCCCTGCGATAACATTGCGAGGTTTTTATCGTTATAGCCTCAATATAAAAGGGCGAAATGTGACCGCTTAAAATTAAGATCGCGGTCGCGTCTATCGGTGTACAATGCTCATAAAAGGGCAGGGCATTGTGTACATTTAATGGCGAGGCCATTTATTTATCTGCCGAATGCCCCCGTATAATGCGCGATCGAAAAACGCTTAGGTGTCAGATGGAATTACGGGGGCGAAGCACCATTGTTCTCGCTGCAAATTGATGTAAGAGGCATCACCGTTAACGCTTCGAGTAATCCTCAGGACAAATTACCCTACGAACTTAATCAATATTTATTTACCTTACATATCTACAAGGTGTGGTGTGTTTTATATTAATTCCGGTTGAATACTTTCATGGAAACATACAATAAACAATTCATATTTTTTATGTTTCCATAATAAATGTACTTAGGTTTGCGACTTGGTAAAGTCCAGTGATTTATAAAATAAACTAACCATTCGAAATACACTGAGTCTTTGTCTGTTCTGATTAGGTATTAACAAGTTGGTACAAGGGAGTGAATTTTCGTTTAATAAATAAAAAATAGTTTTAAAAACTATAAAACACACATAAAGATACGAAAATTCTGTCTGTAATGCCTACATTTGCTCGCCTATCCCCTCAGCTCGTTTTTCTCTACCCGCTAGCGCCCCCTTCCGCACCCCGCGCTCAGGCCCCGCACTCTAGTTCAAATCATTATAATACAGAAAATAAGTAAAATTTATAAAAAAAAACGACTTCAAAAAACTAAAAAAACAAACAATATGTTATCACTTTGGTACCTACCTAATCAGTGACTTTTGGAGTCGGTGCAAGCGAAAACATTCAAACTCTTATCGGCTGGCACAGACTCCAAAAGTAACTGAAAGTGTTAATATTAACTTTAGCTTTTTAGTTTTTTTGAAGTCGTTTTTTTTTAAACTTACCTATTTCATCTATTTTTAGTAACTAATCCTAATTAAAACAAATCTTACGAGTGCAAACAAAAGTTAACTGCTGAACACCGATTTTATCCCCTATTTTTCCACCCATAACCTTCGAGTGGTCAAGCGGATGCCTGGCGTCCGCCATATGTCAGGCTGCAGCGGCGCTTAGATAGCAACGGCTGCCGGCCCGGCGACGAAGCGGACGGCTCGCGTCCGCACCGCTAAGGTAAATCCAAGATGGCGGACGCTCACTTTTGGATAGTTATTGAAGATCGAAAAACGATATCGCCTTGGGGACATCACTAATTAAGTTCCAAGTTCCGATACTACGGCCTACAGCGCCAAAATGGCGAAAATCTAATAGGCTTTAATTCATCAGCAGCCAGTCTATGTTTAGGATAGCCAGTCCATATGTATGTATTTTTATGTCAGTGGGCTAAAATCTCGTGTAGAAACTGTCAATGTGGGTGGATCAGCAGTGCTGTCAATTTGAAAAAAAAAGGTATAATTTATTGTCATTTCATTTCGAGCACATTTTGACGCTAAAAATAATTTAAAATGCAAATTATAATTTTAACCGAGCATAATGTGCGATGAAAATGCGCTGGAAAAAGTTATTCCTAGAGTGAAAGTTGAATATTGGTAGAAATATAAATAATAAAATTTTATGCCTTAACTTATCACTTGTGATGTAATATCATAAATCATAATAATATAATTAACTCAATTTCGGCCAAGATGTCGCTTAACACATATAGCCCGTAAACCCTCGATATCATAATATATTAGACATATTCCATAATCTGCACCCATAACTTTGCTTTTGTTATTTTAGTTCTATTAACTGGTTAAAACCAGAGGTTAAAATATATTTAGTTTTAGAAATGTCAACATTTTTCTAATTATTGTTTCGCAATCTTACAGCGGAGTCTGTGATTATGGGGGTCATTGTCTTGCACTAGCAAAAACGATTCGAGAAAGCACTCCTAATGCTCTAGTCTTCTGCAAGCGAGGTCGGCAGGGTAATAATTATTTTATGTTTTCAACTAGCCAAATATTTTCTACATAATAATTATGATTCACATTATAAGTTTGCAGTATCCAAAATAAAGACCCTCTGGATTTTTTGTTTTGTAATCAATACCATCCCATACCATTTACCATCTTTAATGCCAATATATATACAGGGTTAAATACAACTTTTGTATGGGACCAACGTTGAAATCGCCAAAAAAATAACTGATACAATATAATAAACTGATGTCAGCTGGTCGGCGGCTTTGTATGGGGAAGTGTTTTTTTTTTTTGCGATTTCGATATTGGTCCCATACAAAAAGTTGTTGTATTTGAGCACCAAAATCAGCCCCTAGAAGGTTGTTGATGTTTTACAAATAACCCTGTATATTGATGCTGCTGTTACATGAAGAAGTGATTAAATGAATATAAATATTCTTTTAATAATATGATTATATAGAATTGGCATTAATAACTTCCCTGTCCATGAGTAGACACAATAGGAAAAACTATGTTAACCTTAAGTGAATTGGGACAGGAAAGTTGTTAATTATGTAATGTCCTAAGTATTTTGATTGAAGTGTTTAACTTTTCAGGATCTTTTGAAGTAGAGGTAAATAACAAGTTAATTTATTCAAAACTGCAAACAATGGCACTGCCAGATTATGAAGAAGTTGCACAAGTAGTGAATGATGTTTCACAAGGAAATGAACCTAGGGAAATCAAAGGACAACAGCCAATAAATTGTGTTATTTCTTAATATTTATTTGTGTAACCTTGAACAAATGTGTGCTTAGTTCATAGAAAACGTGATAGATAATAATCATAGAAAATTTGTAAATAAAATATTTATACACACAACAATCTTTGATATACATTTTATTTCACCCACCTAAAAATTTAAAAAAAACTGGATATCTCTTGAAGCTAAATCTAAGTATAGGAATATCACCATTCTTCTCTTTTCAATAGCACAGAAAATAATAAAATCTAAGAAAATATCTAATTAGATACTAAATAAAGGCATGTTTTTTCCAATAACACAGGAATAAAGAACTTAGTTCCTTATCCATTAAAAATCTGTCTAGATCCGTGTTGTATATAGTATAATAATAAAATATTTTACATTAACAACAACAAATTAATTATAAATCAGCTAAAAATTCGTTCTGCATATCACATTTTAATTAGCTACTATAAATACATTTATTTTTTATCTTTTAAGTTTAAAATTGTTTATGAAATAAATATAAAACCAATCCTTGAACCGTGAAGTCCAAGAAAGACAAAACAAAAGAGACAATGTCAAAATAGTTTAAAAAACAACAGTACTGTTAAAACTGTGCCTCAATACACATACTGCAGTGCTAAAATTACTTCAGTTCAAGTCTTCGCCATGAAATGGTGTTAGCCATTTTTCACCAAAAAGGCAAGCGAATTAATAAACCTTATCTAGGTAGGTACACAAATGTAGTGGTATACATAATTATCTCAAATTCAACTACATAACAAATTATAATCATTTTAAATGAAATACTACCATAAGCAAGTGTGTATTTTTTTAATTAAATACATTCAATAATAACTGTAAATTCAAACACAATGTGCCTTCGATTAATAATTTCAATTGCTGATTTATCAGTATCAGAGAAACCCCCAGAAGTTAACAAAATAAAAAAAACCGGCCAAGTGCGAGTCGGACTCGCGCACCGAGGGTTCCGTACAAACCTGTAGCACAGAATACCTAATAGTACTACCGTACAGAAGACTCACTTCCTAACAAAAGTCAGGTTTAGGTATAAAAATATACCTAGACTCGCCAGAGCTACCCGCCTGCAAGCAAAATTTAAACTTAAAACCGCGCGCGAACCACGAATTTTCTTTGCGCGCCCCAGTTTTATGACCGAGCTGTGAACGACGGCACGGGGTTGTCACTTGAGAAGTTTTTGTACCTAGTTGATTTATTCGTTTTACGATTAAAATAAGTAGATTAAACATTACAAATGTTGAGTCTGTAAACATATAAATTCCATCTGAATGTCGTGTGTTCGATTCCTACGGGTGTAGGTATTCCTTTGTAAACATTATCCTATCCTATTCTTAATATTGTTTCTGGGCTAATATAACTAATTAAGGATTTTTATTTTAACTATTACTTCTTATTATGGACATGGAATTGAAGAAGAATAAATATTTCAATATGGTGTGAAATTTAACAAAATGATAGCTCTGATTCACTATTCGTTTTATTCAGACAACCGGTAAACCAACAACATCTTTTATACGCATTATTATATTGACGTTTAGGCTAAGTAGAAGACATTGCGGGTCAATTTGCAAAAGCAAAAAAAATATTATAAAGTATGCGCTCGCGCGACGTGACCGCGACTGTTGTGCGAGCCGAGCGACAGCCTACTGGCATACGCCGCTTCGGACGGCGCGCTGGCCGAATATACCTAAACTGCGGAGTGACACCCCCCTGCCTGTAGGTACCTATATAAGTAAAAGTTCACCCATCACGACAATCGAGTCATAGTTGTGGTATTTTTATTGCAAAATGAAATCCATAACATTACGAAAGGTAAATTGCGGTTTACGATTTATGACGTATTAAAAAAAACTACTTACTGGATCTCGTTCAAACCAATTTTCGGTGGAAGTTTGCATGGTAATGTACATCATATATTTTTTTAGTTTTATCACTCTTATTTTAGAAGAGGAAGAAGAAAAGTTTTTACACACACACACATTTTACCACTTTAAAAGTGTCTCTCGCGCAAACTATTCAGTTTTTGTGTAAAAATCTTAATGCGGTTCACAGAATACATCTACTTACCAAGTTTCAACAGTATAGTTCTTATAGTTTCGGAAAAAAGTGGCTGTGACATACGTCGAACAGACAGACAGACATGACGAATCCATAAGGATTCCGTTTTTTGCCATTTGGCTACGGAACCCTAATTATGTACTCTTGTAAATTTTTTAAAACATGAAATTGGAAGGATATCGTCATCATCATTTCAGCCATAGGACGTCCACTGCTGAACATAGGCCTCCCCCAATGACTTCCATTGGAAGGATATGAAAGAATATAAAATATCAGACGTCAAAGCATAAATATATCGTGATGTCAACGGCAGGTCAACCTACCCAAAAAGTTAAATGTCATTGAACCGATTTTCAACTTTAAGTCCGACACGTAGAGATCAATATCAATTGAGAAAATTTAACGTTTTGTGGTAGGTTGACGTGCTGTGTTGTCAGTACCTAAATAATATCTGTGTCGATCATACAATACTTATAAATACATTTCAAATAATATTGTCACTACGTACATTTTTGACGCTTATTATACATACAAGTGCGCGTTTATTCTAGTTCGAGTGTACGAAGTGTTTTTGCATACAAATCACGATTTGCGCATTCAAGTACAATTCCATTTTATTCCCGATACATAATACTATAATACTGTGCATTTGATTGACTGATATTGAGATTCTCAATACAATAACAGCGGTTGTGCTTATATTTGGTAATAAGTAATAACATTTAAATTCTATTTCACCTGCTAATATCATCATCGTTAATGATAGGCTTGATTGGGGCGTTAAGCTTCAGAACACAATCTCTAGATCCGTCTATGGGGCCAATATAGCTCAAGTAAATTCCAAACCGCAATTTTCCTCCAAATTGTTCAGATATTGTTCTTAGCGGCTCTACAGTTTTTTCTCCAGTTTTCTGGTCAATACACACCATCTGACATCTAGCACATTGTCCTTCCACCTGGAAAAATGCATTAGATATTTTTTAAGCGATCGGCGTAGTGGAGCGGTGATTCGCCTTAAACGCAAAGGCCTTAAAATTTCTAATTAAAATATTACATATCGTTCGTTCTTCTAAATGCCATACTTTAAGAGAAAATTAAGTTTACACTTTTTATAGAAGAAAATTTTGTAGGGTGACCATAATGTTCATCGTAAGTATACATTTTGTAACAAGCAGGTAGACGGAAATTCATTTACTTGCAGCTAAAATTATTCGAAAGGCGTTCCCGCTAACCCATAACACTATAGCGTCCATACTTACCAAAAAATAATCCCATTTAGAACAAAATGTTTCTCTTTTTAAAAAAAAAAAAAAAAAGAATATCATGTCATGGCATCATCATGTCAGACCATTTATACTTTGGTAAAATTTTTATATGCTCGAAGTGAACCGTCTTTTCTATTCTTGTACGCAATTAAAGGTGTATTTTTTACATCATATCCATCTATGTCAAATGAAATTATTTTACTCTGACCACTTGATTTAACGTTTTCATTGTTAGAAACAGTAATAGTTGGAGTCGAATTTACTGAGCTGCGACTTGCACGTGATATATCCTCTGATATATTAGGAGTTCCATTTGCCGATACATCGTCTGGTGTTTGATCTTGTTTTTCTTCGACATTAAAAGTTGTTAAATTTTTGCAATATTTTTTAAATGACATATACAAAGCTATTGGTGTCATTTTGGCGCCTAGTTCTTTGGCCAAAAGTGTAAAGATGGGGGCATTATATTTAACATTAGGGTTTTGGAACTCTGTAATTTGAAACTATAATCACTATTGGTCTACGTTTAAAGACAAATACCTTCTATGAAATAATTTACCTATTTTTTTTTCATTGTTTATTCATTGATAGACGAACATAACCATCACCATTGTTATTTAAAAAAACTAAAAACCAAATTCCCCATATCCATAGAAATAAACAACTTCACTATTGGGTTCTTGTTGAAATCGCGAGTTTCATACACTCATTAATCAAATCGAATATACATTAAATAACTCTACCGACCTAGAACGGCTATTTGTTGTTTATACGGTTGATAAAATTATATTACACTACAATTAATTTGAACTTTTTTTTTTACTTCACAATAATGCTAGTTTATTATATAAAGGATAACATTTTTCTCTTAAAACGTAAATAATTACTAATATCGAAGGTAATATTTTCACTTTAAAAACTTTTTCAACCGCCTCTTGTGGGACAACAATGTGGGATTCGAACCCTCAGTTGGAAGAGCAGTCGCCCAGATAGCGAAAGATCGTGGGTTCGAAATTTCGAATCCCACCAGAGGCAGTTGAAAAAAAAATTAAAGTAAAAATCCTTTAGATATAGGTAATTATTTATGTTTAAAAATATAAAATTTGCTTAAATTAATACCCAGTAATCAGCAATTCCCAATAACGATGAATCAGTAACATAATAATAGTAGTAGTAAAATAATATTTACTGCACTACTTATTTAATTATTGCACCACACAAAACACAATCAGTTCTAAGTTCAAGCAACAAACATTTACTTAGTTGCTTAAAAATAGCTTGTATGAACGGGTACATACAGATCAATCCATAAAAGTGACAAATCATATCTATCCTACACAACTTTCTCCTATAAAAAGTTTTAACTTAATTTTATGTATGGCATTTAGAAAAACGGACGATAATTATGTTATATTTTATTTAAAAATTTGTAAAAAAACTTATTCTAATTTGCGTTAATCTATGAGGTTGAACCTAGTCAATAAAGCCGTAAGTATTGGGCTCTCAGTTCAGACGTTTTAGCCAAATTCGATTTTCATTTACTTTTTAACAATTAACTTTTGTGTCATTATTTCTTTTTAACTAATTCACATAGGTATCTAAGTAACATATGTTAAAGTCGTATTTATGTATTTCTGCAGATAAATCCATGTTTTGCAGATTCCTCAGTAAAGACATTAATGAATTGAGGGCCCAAGTTAAGCCGCCATAAATTGGTAATGTCACATATTACAAATTTAGGAATTTCTTAACTAAATTTTTAAATAAAAATTATTAACCAGGACATAGTACTTTCTGAGATTTAGACTATGCCTTTTGTGCTCGCGTCTGGGTTGAGGGTTTTTTTTGTTTTTTGATTTTGATCATGATGATCAAGTTTTTTGATCATAACAGTTTTAATTCACGTTTCAGAAATTTTTGACCCTTTGCTTTAAGGTTTTACAATTTTTAACTAATTTCCCCATAAGTCTTATTTCGATTCGCAAGTATTTAAAAAATGGGCCCTCGATCCTGATGCACATAGATATTACAAGGATGTTAATTGTTTACTTCAAAACCATGACAATGGGGAACCACATTGAACATTTATCCCGATAGGTGCAGGCGCATTGTTTTCGGTCTTGCCCGTAGTGAATATTTGATCAATGGTTCTGTCACTGTGGCCACTGATCAAATAATCACTACGATAAAGGTTTGTAAAAAAAACCGTGTCTCAAATTTTACTCTAGCTAGGTCATACCTCATAATAACACAGAAAAAAAAACGAACTTTGACATTTGTGTGGACAAGACCAAACACGAAGGCGTCACCTGTGCTTCCCTATTGGTGTGTCTGGCGCATATTTTTCTACCCTAAAATGGAATTATTTTTTACCTTGAACTCATGCTTTCCAATGACAAGTCTATGCCAGTCCCTTTCAGCTAATTCATGTTCCATATCAATGACAATGTTCCCTCTAAAGCGGTCTGTCAATTCATCAATGGTGGCCTGGAACATCGAATCTTGGATTTTCTCACTAAGCCATCTGACTGTAGCTTTGTTTATAAGAAGATACTGGGCTTGGTTGCTCAGAGATAACATTTTCTGGTCTCCGGTACCCTTCTTTTTTTGTACTCTGTTATTGTCATTTGATTGTCTGATAAGTCTTAAGAATGACACCTCCAAAGCATTTGACACCCAGTCAGCTACCTCGTCGCCGCAATCATAGCCGCATATAATGTCTGTGCAAACTTTGCTTTGGCAGAACGACGCGCTTTTCTGAATATTATCTGTCTGATCCAGTGAAACAGATATCGAAGGCATACCTGCAATTGAAATATAAAGAAATTATTATAAAGATGTTTAAAATTTTTAGTTGCTTGCTACTGTAAATGACAACAAAAACAATGATCTGCCCCCCTAAAATGACCACCCAAACGCGATATGATATATCGATTTATCGACACCAAGTGTATTTTTTTTAAAATATGATAGATGTGCCCGCCATTTTGGATTTTTATCGAAACAGCGATCATAACATGTGACGTCACCGGCACGGCGATTCAACATGGCGGCTATATCTACCATATTTTTACATTTGGTGTCTTGGTGGTCATGCTAGGGGGGCAGGGATAGTAGGATTGTATGTCATAATAAGCATCCTAACACAGTAAACTAAATAAAACGTCAGACAAGTTACGGTGGTAAGATGCTTATCTATCAGATAGTCTAGTAAGAAAAATTAGGACTACACAGCTAGAGAAGATTATGCAGTCGCTGTTTTAGTCAGCCTGTGACCACGGTCGGTGCAACTCGGTCAAATAAAAGGTAAAATACAGGATGTGTAAAATAGGATACCCCTTAAAACCACGTGATCAACTACTGCTCTTATAAAAAATTTTTTTTAACGAAACATCCTTTTTGAGTGGGTATTAATCTTGCAACGCGAGTTTTAAAAAGTATTTACGTATCATGATTCGACTTAATATAAAATATTTTACCTTTGCAATTCAAAACCAACCATCTTTTGTTCAGGTCTATGGTAGGTCTGATCATGCACATGCGGGTATTTTGTTTTTGTGTTAAACAGACTCCATTGTCTTTGATAATCATCCACTCTCTATCATATTCAAACCCTTTTGGACCGATTTTCCATGAGGATTTGTTTTTAAAAGCACCACAGGATTTGATAGGAAAAATTACAATTTCCTTCAAAGTAATCTCAGATTCGTATGGAGTTGGTTCTTGCAGTAAATAATTTTTTTTGTAGCACTGGTCGTTGGATATCAACCTCATTGCCTCTTCATCACACGTTTTCTGTTTAGTTTCAATATGTTTGTAATGCTTTATAACACGGCATGGCTTTTTCAGTTTAGCTTTCACAAAGCATCTGCATATCATAAAAATTAGTTTGTCAACGTCTTTATATGTATTGTAGTACCCAAATGAGACTCTAATAGCTCCAGTAGGTCTACCATTTACCAAGTCTATTTCATCTCCACATTTATGGCC